>JAILWY010000023.1:0-10000000 GCA_022113835.1 Atopsyche davidsoni | reverse complement strand
GATCATTTGGATTCAATGAAGTACCGGCTAATGAAAACCATTTCAGGCACCGGTTACATCGGTGCGAGGACCGTCGGCGTGGCCGCGGTGGAAGCCGTTTCAGGCACCGGAGAAATCGGTGCGAGGACCGTCGGCGAGGCCGCGGTGGAAGCCGTTTCTGGCACCGGAGAAATTAGTGCGAGGACCGTCGGCGTGGCCGCGGTGGAAGCTATTTCAACAACCGGAGAAATTGGTGCGAGGACCGTCGGCGTGGCCGCGGTGGAAGCCATTTCGAGCATTGGTGGAATAGACGTGAAGACCGGCAGCGGGGCCTCGGTCGGAACGGGATTTGGCTCAGGAAGGAGAGCGCGAGAAGGTGCATCAGGACCATCGTCGCGGAGCATGGTACTTTGCGCGCGGGTGGCACTGGACAGAGCGCGAGAAGATGCATCAGGACCATCGTCGCGGAGCATGGTACTTCGCGCGCGGGTGGCACTGGACAGAGCGCGAGAAGGTGCATCAGGACCATCGTCGCGGAGCATGGTACTTCGCGCGCGGGTGGCACTGGACAGAGCGCGAAGAGGTGCACCAGGACCGTCATCGCGGAGCATGGTGCTTCGGCGGCGAGTGGCGTTGAGCGGAGCGCGAGGAGGTGCATCAGGACCATCGTCGCGGAGCATGGTACTTCGCGCGCGGGTGGCACCGGGCAGAGCACGAAGAGGTGCATCAGGACCATCGTCGCGGAGCATGGTGCTTCGGCGGCGAGTGGCGCTGAGCGGAGTGCGAGGAGGTGCATCAGAACCATCGTCGCGGAGCATGGTACTTCGCGCGCGGGTGGCACTGAACAGAGCGCGAGGGAGGTGCATCAAGACCGTCGCCGCGGAGCATGGAGCTTCACGGGGAAGTGGCGTTAGAAAGAGCGCGAGGGAGGTGCAACAGGTCCATCATCGTGGAGCATGGCATTTCGCGGGGAGATGGCGATGGGCATTTCGCGGAGGAGGCCAACAGTTCCATCATCGCGGAGCATGGCATTTCGCGGGGAGATGGCGATGGGCATTTCGCGGAGGGGGCCAACAGTTCCATCATCGCGGAGCATGGCATTTCGCGAGGAGATGGCGATGGGCATTTCGCGGAGGAGGCCAACAGGTTCATCGTCGCGGAATATGGTACTTCGCGGGCGAGAGGCCCTAGACAAAGCGCGGAGGAGGTCAACAGGACCATCATCGCGAAGCGTGGCATTCTGCGAGCGAGTGAAGTGTGGACAGAATATAACATTGTGTAATGTCGTGTTTCTTTTTATTTTTTTTTGTAAATGACTCAGCATATAAATGGACCCCCGGCGCGTAAAGATAAGTGTGAGTGAAAGTGTTAACTGGCGGATAATTACGCTCGCCGACGGCCACGGCGAGCAACGAGCGATCCTTTGGGCCGAGAGGACAACAGCACTACATCCGCAATCTGACGGAATGGTTGAAAGAATGAACCGGACTATGGGTAAAGATTTATCCAAAGTTGTCGCTGATCATCAAGGGGACTGGGACCGACACCTGCACCTGTTCCTATGGCGTATCGTTCTTCCATCCACGAGGCAACTAGACAAACACCAGCCAGTGTAATTTTCAGGCGAGAACTGCGCCTCCCGTGCGATTTGAAGTTCGGAGGAAAACCTGAAGAAAGCCTGGCGGGAGAAGGTTACGTCTCAGACTTACGCCGTCAGCTAAACGAAACTCATGACAAAGTACGTGTCAATATCCAAGGTGCTAGTGATAGGATGAAGGACCGATACGACCTGGGAGCCGAAGGAAGTGGACACCAAGCCAGGGACCTGGTTTGGCTATTCAATCCCCAGAGACGGAGGGGGTTCTCTCCGAAACTTCAACTGGCGTGGGACGGTTCGTACGAGAAAATGAAGAGGATAAATGATGTAATATATCGCATCCGGAAGAGACCGAATGGAAATACTAGGGTTGTTCATTTTAATCGCCTGAGCCTGTTGGAAGTAACACCATGTCAACGTGGACCAGACTGCTGCTACGTACACATGAACTAACAACGAGTGTTCCGGGACGGAACAATGCCTAAGGAGGGGGTAGTGTTACGGTCCAGCAGTAAGTTTGAAAAACGAACACCATAAACAAAGGGACTCTGGAAGGATCGAGCGACCATCGATTAGAAGCGCCGATACGCGGTCTTAGAGAAGCGAGGAGTGCGCCTCGCGCGAGCTCCCGAATGTTGGAGATGCAAGGGGGGAAGCCATTTTGTGTTTAGTGTCAAACAGGGCTTCGGCCTGTCTGCATTCATAACAATGTTAATATAAATATATAATGTGGAAATAAATACTCTGTACGTAGATAAATAAATATAACCTGAGTTGACATAAATAAGCGTTTAAATGTGAACCCCGGCACGTTACATTATAATGATACCTCTATTTCTTGTTTACAACTTCCTTTACAAGTTAACAAGTATTTGGGAAACAACTTGTTCGATCTTCACATCTTACATCAACAGCTGTTCCCGATTCAGGGATTGAGTAATCAGCCACCGCATCGACAGAACTCGGCCCGCTCGGGTATTAAAAATTCTGCGAAATTCTCTTTTGAGACTTTATGCTTCAGAAATTGTTTCCGAAATAACTTTACAAATTTATACCCGCTACTGTGAAGGAACAGTAGCAAATAATATTTTACGAAAAATATTAAAAACACATTAATTTAATGTTCGTTAGATATTTGTCTGTAGCGGCATTCTAAAACTATAAAATATATATTAATAGCTACAAGGTTTTCGCGGGCAACTCGTCATGATAAATTTGTATTAATACAACTTTATTTATAGTCTGATTTACATTTAAAATTAAAATCACTAAAAATTTATTCACGTTCGAATAAGCTGATCAATGTACGCATGCATATATCCCTGGCGTATCTTATCTGACACTGATGTATTATATAAACGAGCAGAACAAAAATATCCAACGCTTTTAATTGCAATCCTGGACGGGCAAGAAGCTCTTTATATTAGTTATGAAGACATGTTAATGCAAATGGCATCGAGTCGTAAAATAAATTACCGACTTGCAGTTGATTATGGAGGGCCCATATTCGTGCAAGTACCTCTACAAATTACCCATCAGGCATCAGATTACAACATCGCAACGGATGTTCAAACATCTCCGTGATTATATTCATAGTCGATGGAAATGACGAGGTAAGACGACGAGCACCCATAGAAGAAGTTTTAATTCCTCATATTTTTTATATACAAAAAAAATGATGAGCGATTTCTTGAAAATAAGGATTTTTTAATCGGAAAAAGACTGATGATATTGGAAGTTGTTTTCTTGAGTCTTGAGTAGGACGGCTGAAGTCTTGGAGGACATGGACAATTATCTTCACTGAAAAGGTGGTATTTGAATGTTACACTTTGAATTCTTCGACAGCAAAACTATCTTATCCCGTTGGAGAAAATATGTAAATAAATTCATGTTCTCCACTATTTACGAGTAGAAATCAAAACACCACAATTAGTCGCCTCCCTTGACAGCGATTCCTTGATGAAGTACAAATGCAACTTATTGCAGATGCTAATAAATTGCAGTTCTGTGTGTCAATTGACTGACCTATTGAGCACAGAGTGTCTAGATATATAGAGTCGAGTAGATTCTATAAAGTTTTACTAACCCCAATACACAATTTACGTTTGAATATATATATATATATTTAAATAAAATATACCTCCTTACGTACTTACAAATACCGCTTTTCTAGATGTGTAATATTGATTGTATTTGAGCTTTAACTACCTATTATATTAAAGATTGCCTTTGCCGCGTTCACGGGCGACTTAATTTAACTTGACAGGAAGTCATAACTTGTGTAATGTAACTAATTTATCAAAAATTGACTGTAAGGTCTAATCCAAGTACTATGATTAAGTTATCAATTATACCAAACTATTAATTCGTCCAATTCCGACTGAGCGCGTTCAACTTTTTGCGGTGCGTCTTTAACTAGAACTCAATGCCGCTTTGACTACTCGTGGTGCCTGTCGTAAAAATGTAATAGAGTCATTTGTTACTAGCAACTTGCGAGCCTGGTATCAAATAACATATATTAACGGTAATGTTTTAAATAGAATCTATAGAGCCGCATCACGGATGAGCGGTGTTTAGGAATTGGCTGATTAAGCCGCCGTGAAACTGCGCCGGGTATGCAATTTTAATTATTATCCTCAAAGGAAGGAGTAAGCCTTTTTCATGAGGTGTACCTCCATGCAAAAAGTAACTAAATTCAAGAGCGAGACATTATTTTTTATGGCTGAAAATTATAAAGGCTTTTTGTACACACTGCGAGAGCACCGGCCGGATTTCACCGAGCAAAAGCGAGTTGACCGGCTCCACTTGGTTTTTTTGTGCAAAATTTCTGCGTAAAGATTGTTAATAACTTTTATAATTACCCTAAATGATGATATAGACCCTAACAGATGGTTTTCAAGTTATAGTATTATAATTAAATGGGACATGTATATTACAATAACAAACTTGAATATATATGTATACATATTAAAGTTTATTTAAAAAAAAACAAGTGCAGTAAGCTTTCACAGTTACTTTCAAGATAACAAGAAATTAAAACTCATAAGCATATTATGCTAAATATAGGCATAACAAGGATATTATATATGCATTAATTTCAAATCTGTATGTATAGCAATTACCATAGCATTAAACCAGTTGCAGGAGTGCTCTTAATAAATAAAATAAACGTCTCAATTCTCCAAACACTCAGAAGCTTTTAATAGTTGCCGCGTGTGGAATAGTTGGCATTCCGCGATTGGCGAGAATCCCAAGTCTCCAGATGACCAGCCCTGATGCCCAGCCGCGGCGTTCTCCAAAGAGCCTCCTAACTGGTCCGAGGAGTCTGCCATCGACGAAAACTACTTACCCAAGACTACTCCGCCAGGGGTATGGTGAACGAAAATTAATCTTATTTTGATAAAGCACTTGAAGAATGCTATTTAATAATAATTAGTATTATTAAGACATTTTTTTATTATTATTATTAGCTGTTTTAGACTTTTTAAACATTTATATAGATCGTTGAAATCTGTACTTTATTATTTAATTTGTATTCAAATGTCATATGGGACTAACCAAAGGTATGCGTAGTGTATTCTAAGTACTCCTTACTAATCCCTGTTTATAATTTGGACGTTGGATGATGGACTTTTTCGAAAAACAATATAATAAAACTTTACCCCAATTCACGGCAAGTAAAATAGACTTTGAGTATTTTATTTAAAAATACAATAAAAAATGTAAATATTTTACAAACAACGCTTTTAAATATGCTATATAGCAAACCTGTACGAAGCTGAAGGCAAAATATCCCCTTTCTATGAACAGCCTTCTTGGACTATAATTGAAATACTTACTGCCAATAAAACAACTTACCTGCGACTCTCAAGATAATAATTTTAGAGATGGGCGAGCTTTATGAAGCACTGCCTCTGAAACAACCACAGTGCTTGCGCATATTAGAGTGATGTTCTTTAGAAGCAAATATCAGCTAAGTCTTCACTGCTCATCGTCTTGAAGTAAGCTGGTTAAAATACGTTTATCAATAAATAAGATGCAAACAATAAATAGTATTGTGTTTATTCACAAGCATCACCTGGAAAGGTGATGTTCTACAAAAACTATAAAAGGGTTGATATTAATATACCTGCGTTTTCTGCGTCACTGGGATGACATGAATGGTACCGCCCCAAAAACCTTAAATCGCATTATAATTTTGACAAAGTGAGAATAATATTTACATTTTTAAATATTTTATTATAACTACATTCGTTTGGGGTCTGAGATATTTTCATGTTTAAAAAATTGTAGGTGTAATTATCATTGCATTAGCAAGTCTGCCAAATTTTCAAAATCAAGAATATTATTTAACAAAAAGACTTACCAATAAATATTTAAAGTAGACCAGAGACGATTGTAATAGGCATATTATATTGTTTTAAGTAAATCTATTGATCAATAATCAAACAATAATCAATCAATCTTACTTTTTATTCGTATCTAAAACAACTCTTTGAAATTTATTTGTAGTGAATAAATAACGATCTATCATAGATTACATAAAATTCGGGAAACGCAACCAGACTTAATTTAATCAAGGGTTACGTACAAAGTTACGAAGTTTAAGAATAATAACCACCGTTTAGGGCTCAATTTGGTACGAAGCCCTAATGCAGTTGCAATAACGCAAGAGATAGAGAATACCAAGATAATTAATAACGCAATCTGATAATGTATTCTGCAACTTGTGAAAAGGGCCGCTATCGCAGGGACGCAGTATAAATAGATAATGATATGCAAATTGTGCTGAACAAATTAAAAGGTCCTGTATCTTCAATCGAAGAGCAATTCGACATCGCCATTAGGGATCAGCGGGATCTGAAAGGGAAGCTCGGGACACAGAGCCGCCGTACAGGTTATTTAATGATACAGATTATTTCAGTATCAAGTAAACATCAGCTGTTGGATAACTTATTACGATTAGATTTTCTAGAATGTTTAGTCACACCTCCTTCATATACATATATATATATATATATATATATATATATATATATATATATATATATATATGTATATATATATATATATATATATATATATTATAAATAGATTACATTTTTTTTCGTTTTATCAACTACTAAATATCAACTCGGATTTTTATAACGATCTTTAAATATAGCATTGTTCCCTCATATGGCATTTAAGCATTAGTAAAGATTCCGATGCTAAGAACAAAGCTATATCAATTCTTTTTTTAATTTTTAAGAATTCATACATCCCTAAGTTTTTGAATATTTTTATAATATTGAACTAAAAAGGTTTTTAAAGTATATGTCCTATTTTCTTCGTCATTAATCAACATCAATCTATTTTATTAAATAAGGGATTTAGTCTTGTCATTTGGAATGATTCTCCATTTTTTAAACATATTTCACATCACATAATAATTGTTTTGGATCTATATATCTATCTATCAGTACATATATATGATACATCAATTTATTATCAAGACTTATGGCAGGCTTTAAGAAACCTTGAAGAAGCAAATTTGTAAAATATATTGACTGAATATGTTAATCACACATGAATCGTATTCCTAAAATCATCGACTAGAAATCACAAATCATAATTTGGACATAAATATATGTATATATGTATACTTATATTTTTTAAATTTTTTTAAAAATATATATTATATATAAACCGTAGAGTTTACGGCGTTGACCGACAAGAAAGCAAAATTATATTGCGGCGATGCGCTTTTAATGCGAGTTAGCGCCTTGCCTCAAAATTTGTACAAGATGTATGACTTTTGAAAGAAACTTCGCATCTCGTTAACGAAAATTTATGTGCACGTTTTAACGAGTTGCTTTGACAACAACAAAAAAACGCAAAATCCCTGCGCGTTATTTTCAAACACTTTATTTGAGGCCCTAAGCACCTCAGTGGGTAAATGTTTACGCACAAATTTTCCGTATGATGGGGATTTTATTATATTAAAGGTGTTGATTTGGCTAATTTAACTGTTAAATATTTTATTTATGAAGTCAGTTCGATTGACACAAGTATTTCCTGTGTATGTTTTTTTTCTGTTTTACTGACTAGCGGGTTAATATTGATGTAACATTTCATTGGAAACAAGTATTTACATATCCATTAACGGAATCCATAAATGGAGTACATATGGTTAGAATTAAAATTCTCTTTCAAAGTTATTTTCAGTGACTGCAGATCGGTTGAAAAACGTTTTTTTTTTTAAATACACGCATCGTCATTTTTAAGATCACAAAACTATCTATCATACATCTCTATTTTTAAAAAATGGCTCAGTACTCTCGAGTCCCCGAAGTCAGGTGTCCACGAAGTAAGTTAGAACCGGTTTATAGTTTTATGGTTATTATTTTGTCGTAGATTTTTTACTTTTACCTCATACATAGTTATTTTACTATTTACCAGTTTATTTAGCAAATGAACTTAATTGACTATTAGCTTTAAAATATAATTTTATTGATGCCCAATTGAAAATAAAATAGATATATCTCTATACCATCCAAAAATTAAAAATAGCTCATTGATACATTTACACGAATTCCTTGCTTGTTAAAATTAGATAATTTAATATAAGTAATAATTTAACTATTTTGATATAATAGTTTAACTCACTTAAAAGGAGAAATCACCTAAAAACTTCATTAAAATTATTGAATCCTACAGCCATTATTTACGCTTTATTTTATACATGGCAGCTTTACTTTTAATGAACTCATTAATGGTTTGAATTTTTAGATAATTTATTTCCTGTGGTTTCGCAAATTTTTAATTAAATGATTAACATTCCGGAAAAGGTATGTGAAATAGTGTGTTGGAAATATTTGTACGATTCGAAAATACGCCATTGAATATGACTACCACGTTTCTGAAAAATATACAAATAACTTGAAACTTAGTCTTCGAGCATTTGATATTATATTCAAACATAAATTTTCAAAACGATACTTAATACAATAAATGTACAGGATGATCAAGAACTATTAACTACTAACTATATCAACCATTTTGCTAACACGTGTGCTATTTAACTGCTTTAGTAATTTTAAGTTATATTTAATTGCTATATTGTGCTATATAACCATAACATATTTCATTTAAATTGTTACATTTTTTTATAATACAAAAATTATTTCATCTACACTTATTCGTCCATGTATTGAGGTTTCTTGTTTATTACATCGTTTCTTTTTTTGTCATAATACCTGATATTTCGAACACTTTTGTGGGAATTTCATAAAATTCATAACAATATAATTCCAATACCTTCGAAGAAACGCTTTTTATTACTCATTTTTAATTGGCCACAATTGTGGTGCGAACAATGTTTGCACGTGTTTCTGTTTATTTCCTCACTGAATATTTTTGTCCAATTTATATTTGGTATTTGAATGGAGAAAAAAAAACTTGTAACGAGTTATATTGAGAGTTCAAATAATAATAATTATTATGAAGGAATGGTTACAACTTATTTAATTAAAATTCTCCCATTCTTTTGGAACACCATTTACTTTATTACGTTCATGCAACACGGCACAGTTTTAGTGAAAAATCAGGACTGGACTAAGAAAAACATATTTGAATTATTGAATATATTATTTTTATTCACTCTTAAATTGAATAGTTTTTAACAATAGGTTAATTTGAATATGAAGTATTTGTAATCTAATATTTTAAATAAAGTAAATTGCACGTGTATTTTTAATCGGTGTTCGGTTTCGCCAACCTAAAAATTAACATGTCACTGAAGTAGTTTATTTTTTCGTTTGTTTGTGGCTTTTTCGGCGGCCCAGGAACATATATTTGCCCCTTGAACACCTTCACTCTCACTCGGTGACTTGTGTCACCGTGGGGTTATGTGGTGTGGTGTGTGGGTGGGAGGTGGGTGGGGGGATTTGGAGGGGGTGGGGGAGGGTGGCTTTAGGCCTTTTTTGGTAGAGGCAGTCCTCGAGATTGTAGTCGAGGAGGGAACTGATAGATGGGTTTGGGACGAAGGGGGTGGAGATTTGAAAGGAGTGGGCGAGGTCAATGATGACCTCGTGTATCGTCTTCAATTTGGTGTCTCTTCGGAGTTGCGCGTTCTGGACGAACCATGGTGCATTTAATGCCCATCGGAGAATTTTGTTGTATATCACCTAGAAGGGCTTGAGCTTCTCTGGTGGGATATATGGAATTCCACCAAGTGCGCTCTGTCAAAAATATTGATTACTGTTTGTAATCTCTTAGCCATTTTGTTACAAAAACGTGTAGTAAAAACAAATATCAATCAGATGTTGAGTCCGCGCCTGCCCAGCACGCACTGAGAGACATGAAGCAGCGGAAGCAAAACGAGCTGAAGAAATGCATTAACAAGACGTCGCCGGCTCCAGCACCACCGGCCGGCGTCGGCCAGCGGAGTAATTACCGGCGGTAACAAAAGCACCGCGTCAGGAATGTCGGCCAAATGCAACGCATTGTTCGGCGCGGGTCAAAGGACTGCGCGCCGGCGAGGTGAGCCCGGCCGCCGCGGAATGGGACGCCACCGGCACGGGCTAATTATAGGTGTTGCCAGTTTATTAGTATCATCGGCTTATATAATGGGCCCGCGCTCCTTCCGCGGGTTCACACCGGTTTGGATGAACCGGTTCATAGCCTTATTCAAATTAGCCGTACCTGCTAATATTGTAATTGAAACGGACACAGAAAACTTCTCTTCGTCTAATCATCGGTCTCAGGCAAAATATATATGTTATTAAAATTCTATGTTATTGTTTGATAGGTCAGGAATTAGGGCACGCGAATATCTGACCGGATTACTCAAATCGACCGTTACAGGAATTATATTTTTAGGGTGCGCGATTATAAATAAAAATCTCTGTTTTATCTCAAAACATTTCAAGATTAATACAAGCTAGGTGTTTATTTAAATATTTGATTATCAGTATTTTTCACAAATACCTTGAATTACCACAACGCTTATGCTTATTTAATATTTCTATTTAATATTTAATATTTCTATATATATTTGACATACTCTCTGTTAGAGAGAATTCCGAGTCAAACCGATGTGCAAAGTTACTAGATCGAGTCGTCGAATAGCTTCGCGGAGGTGCAGCAGTCCACTCCGGAGCCTTCAGCCCGTCCCGGGAATCGTCAGGTCGTCGGGAATAAAATACAAATATTATTTAGCCGTTTTTCATTATAATTCACGGCCAATTTTCGAGTGGTAAATTAAGCGATATTTTTATACTCTGCAACAATGTTGATGGTCTCCGGACACTTATCTCGGTGGCGGAAATGCACTCAGCACTGCCGCTCAAGTGTCCATAAACACAGAGCATCGGCATTTCCAAGATGGCGCCAAAAATGCCGCTCTTTTGCGAACCCGCTCGCCGTAATTCACGCGAAACGAGGTTATTACTACTGTGTAATGATATAATCTCGGCCGTAATACACACGACTTTCGGCATATCCCCTCCGTGGCTCTCCCCGCGCGCCGCCCTCTCCGCCGACAAGCAGTTGAAAACAGCCGCACTATTTGTGAGAAAAATCGACGCCATTTTGAGTTTTATAATTCAAGCGCACACAATGGACTGGCCCGCAATAAGTTCTCGTGATTCCGACTACTAACGAGGCCAGACAAATGGCGGTTACTTATTTAATAATTTATTTCCGCGCCGGCGGGAGGTGTTTCCACCAATTAAGTGCGTTTACACCTTGCTAGATAAACAGATATCTCTCGGATAGCGACGATACGCTCGATAAAAACGTACGCCCGGCGCGGGGCCGAGGCGATGCGATCACCTGATATTCTAATTCCTAAATCCCTACCCAACAATATGCTAATCAATTAGACGACGCGGCTGCCTGCGAGGGGTCTTCTCGCACCGCGGAAGATGCTTAAATGATTCAATGACAACTTTTATTAGCCACTTAGCGATGCTACAGCGGTAGGTTTAATAATCATTACAAATTACAGAATAATACCGAAACATCTTTTTCATATTTCTATTAAATAAATCAACATAAAAAAAATCGAATACTATATCAAACACATGTTTCCGTATTTCAGCAACTTTTTGAATATATGATTCATCACGGGTTTTTATTTTTTAATTAATATTATACAGCTGCTACGCCATGTACCAACTAAATTTAACTGTTACACTGTAGTATTTTTAATTAAAATATTTTGCATAACACGTGTTAAAATTACCCAAATATGATTTTCATCGAGTTGGGACAATGACTTGAAAATAATTAATTAAAGTCTGCTTGTGAATAGAAGCAGCTTCCTGGCTGCTTCTGCTTGGCTGAACTGGCCGGGCAGCTGACGCATTCGCGAGGACCGAACTGTGCGAAGTTAAGCATCGATTATTCCGAACCCTTTTTATAACGTGGCCTTACAAACAGGATATAAACATATTTAACGCGACGCAATAGTGGGAGGAATATTGGGTACTGTGCATACGGGCAGTTTTACTCCTGTGACTTCACGGGGAAGTATGTAATTAAACACTTAATAATATGCATCTGCCCTCGCGAACATAGTAACATACAGTGTTGTTTTTTATGAATATATTTTTTATGAATTTAGCATTCATAGTTGCAAACCCTTTTTTATTAGATAAAGGTAATGAATGATACTTTTAAAAAAATTAATACTTTTTGAGATATTAATTTATTAAGAATAAGTATTGACCGGTGATCAAGTGGTGGTTAGAACTTTTGTCCGAATTCTGAATTTGATGAATAAGTTATGACAATGAAATGTTAGTGAAATGGAAAAAAAACCTATTAAATAATAAATATTTTCCAAACATATGTAAAAATAGAAGTTTTAAATTATTAGCAAATAAATAACATATATGAATTAAGTTTTAAAGAGAGGACTAGGTGAATCCCAGGTTAACTATTAAAGATTTGTGGTGGCCGGTTATGTTATCTTAGAGTTTTAAAAATGCCTTTAAATATACTTTACGAATTATATTATTATTACTTTAAGAAATATTAACTAAAACTCGCCTAGATCACATGATTCATTTTAAAAAAATTCCGACTCCAATAAACATCTGTATAAATGCTATTTCATAAAAAAATATTCGCAAATATTATTACAAAATTATTTATAACATACTTTGACATTTATATTGTGCTATCCCAAAATATTTTTTTATAAAAAACCTACGACATTTGTAGTCTCTAATTCTAAGAATCTCATCCTCCCCGCTCTTCTCGTTCTGTTGCTTGTGCATGGCTGCCATCATATACCCTGAGCGTGTGTAAAGAATCGGTAATGGAGTAGTGAACTTAGAATAATTGTGGAGGGATGTGCTCTGGAAGTACCTTGTCATGTTGGGGAGCTTTCTGCTATTGTTTCTGGATTATCTGATCTAAACGCCAGATCTTTGTAAAGAAAGGATTATAAAGAGCAGTTGCAATACGCAGACTTTTCCTTTGAATATCGAGGCACCCGAAGAAGAAGGAGATTCTAAGAAACTGGACATTAATCGGATTCTTAATGCTCTGAAATTCGGACTGAAACTTATTAAAGTCCGATAATTTTGTGGCAACTCTGTTTACGAACCTCAAAGGTACCGCGAAATCAGCGCACGGGCTGACGTTTACTCTGCCGCCTCGATACCTCGCCGACTCCTCCGGCCCGACTTATTCCGGTCACGTTTGTTCAGATAAGGCGACCTTGCTGTCATTAAAAATAATATTTTTTGGCAACTTTTTCTCGCCAACTTCCCGCTCGCCGCCAGTCGGCAACGTCTCCCCGTATCGCGATATTTTTACATAATCGATATTTCGTGAGACGGATGGGGTATAAAATTTTCGCAGGCAGCGTAACATTTGATTAAAAACCGCAAAGAACCGGTATAATTTGTTTTACTCAATTTTTGGATTGCTAATACGATGTCGGCAGTAAGCGCTTTCGCTTCTTCGTGTGTTTGATTACTTAATCTAAATAATAATTTTTTGTGAAATAGATACAAAATATTAAAAAAAAAAATCAATCAATCAAAAACACAGCTGTACACCTCTATATCTCTAAAAAAAAGTAGTTTGAAGTAATTAAATACATAGTTTCTAATTGATAAGAAACTCCAATAACTTAGATTTAATTTCCAACATTCTAGTTAGATTTTTGAAATAGATTTTGGGTAAAGTTGTCAGGTTTGTTCTTATCGGATTTCAAGGAACAAATAATATTTGATATTCTTACAGCGAAGCGATTGAAAAACTTGTCTAACTTTTTCTCGCGGTTCGATCTTAATAACGTCACATCCAGCCTCTCGAGCCCCGCACATAGGTACGTACACATGCGATTACTTCGAGACAAAGGGATCCAAAGCCAATTTATTCTTTCGCGAGCCGAACAGTCCTATAAATGTAAATTCCTATTTCCAGTTTGGAAAGCTTCCCATAAAAAATGTATATAAATTAATGGATGGCCCATCGAATAAGATGTATCCGCGCAATTAAGTAGAAAATGAGACCGTTTAGACACAGGCGCACGTCGCGCCGCAGTACCGGCCCAGAATAATGTGGCCCGAGCAGCTTCCACCCGAGCCTGCCCGGCGGGAGAAATCTAAACACTAAAATATATTACTGTCTTATTTTCACAGCAGAACGAGTTAAACATAAAATCATAAAAAAAATTAAACATTCAAGCAAAAATATTATTATTAAAATAATGATAATAATAAATTAAAAGTTTTACTATATTTGCTTTAAAAATAAATTTTAAATTAAAAATGAATTATTATTATTTCTATATAGCACATTTTTAAAAATAAATTATTATTTAAGTTAAAAAAAATTTAAAATATATATTTATATTTCAGTTATTTATGACGGCTAACGCCATCTGTAGTTGAATAGCAGTTTAGTCGTAAGTCTCATGAATCTTCTTTACCGACATTAAAACTTCCTACGTTATCGACTATAAATAAGGGTGATATAGGGTTGCCTCTGTATTTAGACAATTTTTCACATTTTTGTTTATTTTTTTAAATCTTATTTTTATTAAAAACAATAAGTCATTTAATTACAGTATTTCATTTGAACTGAAGATACTCATAATTTGTTTTTAATATTAAAAAAAATAACTAACCGATTGAATTACTTAGGTACATTCATAAAAATACCTACACCTCGAATCCACAAACAAAATAAATATATGCTCAAATGTTGATTACATTAAATTTATTTATAAATCCGTTGTTGTGAGAAGGATCGCCAAGTTTAAGTTTTAAAGCACATTATCAAAGCATGCGAATATGACGTAGTAAAACAAATAACATTTTTAAAAAAGCGATGCAAGACGCAGCGCTCTTTTCCGAGCCGTTTGGTCGGCCACTGCAGACTTCGCTTCACAAAACAGCAAATTGAGCATAATGGTTAATTATTGTGTGGGACTCGTCTTTGTGCCGGTCACAGGGACCGCTGAAAATCACATCATGATTTTAATAAATTATATCCGTATCTTTTACAGTAATGATCATCATTTTTTTAACTATTCAATACTAAATTTAATTTTGCACAGTTTCGAGTGGGTCAAGTTATGATTATTAACTTTTTAAAAAAACGTGATTTTTTATCAATAAAATCAACTAAAATTAACTTGGTATTTTGGCATTGTTTCCGTTGAATCCAAATGTAGATTATTAGCTTTTTGTCTTTATTTAATAATCTTATGGCATAAATTTTATACTGATAAATTCTCAATTAGGGAATATCATTTTAAGTTCCTACAGGAATTTCTAATGATTTAATTATGGATACCTAATCATTTAAATATCAATGTAATATTTTATGAATAGTATAAATCATTTCTTAGCATTTTTTTATGTATATTTTAAATTGAATGGCGGTTTTATTTATAATTAATAATAATTTCGTCAAACATAACTTAACTTACTTAAATTAACAATAAAATTGAAATTTAAAATATGTTTTTTATAGCAATCAGATTAAATGAGTATTTATTTTACTAACTGGTCTTAAAAATATATATATACATATTTTACCGTACACTTTTACCGAACCTGTCAATATTGTGGCCATAAAATCCTGATTCAAAAACAAAATAGCCTGACAAGTCTGTAAGGGCGCAGACAAGGTAATTAATGTATTCTTAATGGGCACAAATTTCAATTAAAACAAGTTGAAATTTTATAGCAAATGTTTCTGATCATAAATATTCCCTTATAATTTAAATCTCAACTAGAATCCGATTAGAAATAATTTTCGAAGACGTTCATTTTCTAATAGGTATATCCTTCCGTGTATTTCTTCAAATATCTTTTATGTAGGTACAAAAAAAAATGGTTTTAAGTATTTATTTTTTATGTTTCACCGTTTAAGACCGATGAACTTATTTATGTTCTTCATTGTCAATTTGATCACTCAAATTTATAAATTGTCTTAAGAGTGTTTAGAACAGAGTAATTTCCTTTTTTATATGAATAGATTTTATTAAAAATATGGCTCATCAACTTATAAATATATAATAGATAAAAAATAACTATATTTTTGATACTGTTAGTATAACAGCATTTAGCCCATCTACGGCCTACCGCACTATATATTTTACTATTTATTGAAAATAACAGTTGAAATTTAAAAAAATTTAGCTTTTTATAAAAATTAATTGTACGTCTATGGTGAGTATATTTGATTCGTATGCCATGGGATTTAAATACATTTTTTGTCAGATTATAATATTAAGTGATAGGTATTAGTTTGATTAAAATGTAAATACCTATCAACATACTCTTTTTTATTTTTGTGCATAGATCACGTAGTAAGTAAAAATTTGTTTGATTGTGCGAATGATCTCTCAACCTACTTTCATCGATCCCACACCTGCATTTGATTTTGCTAAAATAAAAATATGAAAATATACTAACTAAGATAAAGTTATTACAACGGTAATCTGAAACAAAAGGCTAAACATGAAGATACGTAAATTAAGTTTATAAATACCTATCAAATGATTGCAAATCATTTATATGCTTTGTAAAAATTTAATGTTTTATATATTGAGAAGTGTGTTTTGTGATGGTCGTGTGCGAGCGAGTGCCTACTCAGAGTAATTCATTTGCCTTTTGTGTGTTTTTTTGCTTTTCTGTCGCCGCTTGCTCCGAGCTGGCGGCTAAAGGCCAGAATGCAAAATGCAAGGAAATGCACTCGTTTATTTGTCGCATTGTGCGGCTTGCGGGCCGAGCGGTGCAAAGCAAATCATTCATTCCAGATAACAACTTAAGTATATTCTCAAGACACGCAACACCAAAAATATACATTGCTAATAAAAATACCTCACTGTAAATACCTACAGGTCATCCACTTCGAAAAGTTAGACAACAGTTTTTATAGTTTATAGGAGATTTATCTATGAACTGTTTCTACAATGAGGAAAAGGAATAAATTATTTTTTTCACAAGAAAACAAAAAAAAACTGGAATACGGTTATATTTTTCAGTTCTGATTTTATCTTAAAACACCCGATTTTACATTGAAATTCATTTATACTTTTAAAAAATGACATCTATTTATGTATATCTATTTATGGATTGGTCAATCAGATGCGTATTTATTACCCATTACGGGTTTATTATATTATTACTAATATGATAAGGCACATTAGTTCATATATAGAAGATGATTTTAAAGAAACTCTCAGAAAAATATCATCATGATTTGTGTGGGATGATCACGATGATATTTTTCTGAGAGTTTCTTTAAAATCATCTTCTATATATGAACTAATGTGCCTAATCATATTAGTAATAAAACCAACGTATTCGTTTCATTTATCTCCAAAAATGACGTGATATCTAAGACTTACTTTTTTAGCGTATGCCGTGCTGGTATATAAATGTCTGCTAATTGATTTATTGATAATAATTAATTTCATTACATTATGTATTCATAAAACCCGTAATTTAATATAAAACAATTTTCTATCCAACGACTCTTCATTGTGAACTGACTGGTTTCTGTTTAAAGTTCAAAGACAATAGAATGTCGCCAGTTAAGCTTTTTGCATATCCGCTATCGAGCTTCACACACCGCGCCACCCCGTGCAACCTCTTTCAATGTCCGCGGCAATTGTATCTTTATTAACAAAAAACTTTTAATAACATGTTCCACAGGGTGCATGGCTAGGGAGCCTAGGGAGGGTACTACAAAAGTGAGGGCTGTTTCCTTATAGGTTTTAAACATTTCAGAAGGAATATACAGTACAGTAACTGCCTTCAATATTGATTTAGATTCTAACTTTACAAATTATGAAATGTTATATAAAATTAAATAAATTTTACTTGTTTCGCATTTAAAAAAAATATACATATATAACCAATGGTTGCCGTGGCTTGGGCAATGAGAAAAAGTGAAGTAGTGAACATGACATCAATTAAGATCTTCAAAGATAACTAAAATAATATCACACGAATAATAGATAGATGCCTTGATAATAATAATATACTATAATAAATATAAAAATAAGCCGCAGCAGCTATCAGCGATCTGTATGATTTATCCCGAAATGCAAATTCTGAAAAATAATTTAATATGTATGGGGTCTCATGCACTTCGGCCTTTTTCTTAAGTTAAGTGTTTTTCGACCCCCGGCTTTCAACCCCTGCGACCTGCAGTCCCCGGGAACAAGGGTTAAGCCGACAAGGGTCCAAATACTTTTTTGTTTCTCTTTCGCTACCTAAAAATAATAAAGCACAAATTTCATTTTTGTTTATATTCAAATGAGTTTTTTCCTCACCTTGGCCGGGACCATTGTCTTTGGCGCGGAGCCCGTGTGGGGGTCGACTTGAATAGAGATTTTACATTATTCCTGCATGAGATAATAATATATTTTATTTCAATTGGTGTCAGTTTTTTTTCTTGGCGTTTTTTGCACGTGATAATGCATAAGGGTAGGTATGTGATTTAGATGGCCGTGTGACAATCAGATTTAGATTATTATTTCTGTTACAATTACTGTCGGTTACTTTGGCAAAAAATTTAGAGCGTTATTATTGAAATTCGAGAAGAAGCATGCGACATCCAGTAACACGAAACGAGAATTATTGTTTTTTTCTAGCAAGTATGTATAATATATTATTTAACCAGTATTCAGCACAATGCAGCACAAAGACATTGAAACGACATATAAGCAACATATCAAAAACAAGTTAATAAAACATTTTTTTTTAAATTTTCTTATATTTTAATAACTGTATTTATAAAACTCAAACAGAAGGAATATAATTAACATAAATAAATTTGTGAACTGTGTTGCTTTTTTTTATTGGTATAAATTCATATTAGGTATAAGAAAACTAGTTTGAAAATATGTCAGTATAATCACATCATTATAGTGAAATTTCGAAACAAAAAAAATATTATTCATATGATTAACTTTTAAAAAATAAATGGAGCGTCAAATTAGTAGATGACACATCAACATGGTTGCTGATTACTACTGCAGAAGTCGCAAAACATTTACATTTGAGTTTCTATTAAAAGTGCAGTGACCTCCTTGCACACTTGAATTATATATATATTTATATATTTCTATTTATATTTCTATACGAGTAACTCAACTTTGTAACATGAAAATAAAAAATGTAACATTTGCTTACAATTTTTTGTAAGACAAGTGGGTACTTTTAAAAAAATTATATATTAATTACACACCATTAAATTTTGAGTTAACTATTTAAGTATATGCTTGCCCAAAACAACGAAATTTCAAAGGAACAAAAGTAATTACAATATTTTGTTTATATTGCAATAATGTTTTATTATAACGTCGCCAAGTGGATGACATATATTATCAGTTTTATGTTTAAATCAATATTTTTTTTGTTTTGGGAAGATAAAGTTGTTATAAAATTATCCTAATGATTTCATATTAATTTTAATTTCACTCCATAAAGTTGCCGCGTGGTTCTGATGCGCACGTTTGACCTCGTTCATAAACCGCCATGCATTTATGGCGAGGGAGAACTTTTATATTGATGTGATGAATGCTTCGAGAACTGCAATTACCACTGTATTTGCACTTTTGCGAAATTTGCAGCTATGCAATGGAAATACACCCAAATCACCTGACAGGTTTTATTGGTGCTGTTTACTCATTTTTACTAATTAACTTACAGGCTAATGCAAATACTAACAGTTGACAGAGTATTCGGTTCGTCGGAATTCAGGAAATGAGCTGTTGATGATTATTACGGGTGAGGTCTCTGATGCTTCAAGCAATCAGGTAATTGTCGAAGATGCAGTGTGATAACGACACAAACTGCGTTCTTAACGTATTTTTGTATTGCACAAGTATTCATATCGGTAATTGCTGCACTTTTTTTCTTGCAAAAATATGCGTAATTTAGTATTTTAAATAATAACGGACGCATTGAAGATAATGCCAGGTATATGCGTAAGAATTACCTGCAGCGAAAGGTGTTACTTTGTGCCGAATATAGTTCAACACATTTTTTTTATTTATCATTCTGTCATCTTAATTTACTTTATAAATTTTTATCACCCTGAGCCATTAGCCCACATACGAAATTTAATTAATGTTTTGCATTTTAATGCAGACAGTGACACAATAGAGTTTTCAGCAAATTTCATTTTTTTTATTTATACTCTTGACTTAAATTAAAATAGTATCGTATCCTAATAAACAGTTTATATTTCATATAAGTGAAAAAGATTTATTTCAGTACCTTTGTTTAAAAATTTATATTCGTTATATTTCACATGGATACTTTATAAATCTTTACGAAACAATTATGATATGTTAATAAAATAAATACTTTTAGGTGAAATTTTTAAATAAAAATAAATATTTCTTAATGAAAATATAATAATAAATTTTAAATTTATTATTGAAGAGTTTTGCTGTCAAATGATAATTTATTAATCTCGTTTCATAGACATTTTGTATTTGCATTTATTGATTTGTAAATTGCGATATTTAATCACTGTAAGCTTTTTCTGTGTAATTTCAATTGAAAGACTTTCTGTCTTATTTTTACTTCTCCTCAACTCTATAAAGTTTATATAAGTTTTATTCGATGTCTTAAGAATTGCAGTATCATCTGAAAATGAAGTTCTGGGTTTCAATCCGGTATCTTTACTTTTGCAACCGTAAGGTTTCTATAATAAATATACACTTCGATTAAAACTTTTGACTGTTCATTTCTTAAAAATTGTGATTAATATTTTTGAAATAGCTGTAAAACAAAAAAAGTACATGATAAAATAATACATTTTTACTGTCGTTCAGAAATAAAACTCATTTACCCCATATGGGAGGACACTGTGACATTAGAGACTAATGTAAATTTTATTTTCCAAAGCTGTGGCTGTGATATGATATAATATTACCATTTTTCAGAACTCTTTTGTAATCATGCGTAGCATTAATAAGTAAGCAAGTCTGTAATTTTAAGCATAAATAAATGTGAAAAAAATCATAATTTACGTCACTTGCATAATAATACTATTAAGGCGCAATATGCCAACAAAATTAGAAAGGGCATTTATAATCGGCGCAAAAGGTGCTCGGTACTTACCGATATGATAATTTAATTACAGGTAAGTATTGATATCAATTAGTTGTGTAAAGGCAGGGCTCAGGTGTGTCCCACGACGCACGCGCAAGATGGTCTCGACGACCTTCTTCTACCTTTACAAGACGCCATTTTCGTACGGCGCAAGCTGAAGGAATATATGCCGCTAATGATCATTGCTCTGAAGTGAGTTCAGCCACTCACCTCGACGGCTCACCTGGCAGGCTAATGAAAGGGGCACGTGGAACGGCAATGCTCGCAATCAGCAATTGTCCTGGTGCATGGACTGCAGTAATAAATGTTCAATGTAACTTGTACTCACGGTATAAAACTGTATCGTTTAATACTAATTATCAATTGAATTAAAAATTATCGTGTCAAATTTCTTAAAAATTTATTGATGGAAAGTCTCTCCTATTATGTATGACTGTATATATTTTTTTAGGGATGGTTATTTTATTAATATGCTACCGAAGAAATATTTTTAAAAAATTGTTGATAACGACATTTATGATTGTGTTTTTTCGGATTTATGTAACTCATGATTTTACTGAATAATATGAACTTAGTTATGAGAAATAGTCCTTAATATTATGGATGTTTGTTTGAAGAAAGCTGAAGTTTAATTTTAAATATTAAAAATAAACTTTATTTCATTGGGTTTCAACTGTGTCAGGCATTGCGAATTTTTTTTAAATGAAATGTAGTAAAAAAATATCATTGCCGCATGATTGTTGATCTGATATTTTTTAAATATGAAGGAAGTTTTTTTCATTTTAAGCGTTTAAAATTGTATGATGATTAAGAGAGCAAAAACATGAATATTCTCTAGAAAAACATTTAAAACTTTATCTCTGTCCAATAAGTAATTATTCGTGATAAAATCAATTTAATAACATAATACATGCTGAGTGTTGGTTTTGCATGCTATTTAGTATGAAAGAATAATTAATAAGGGCCATTGCTTTTAATGTGTTACTGGATCAGGTTGATATTGTCATATTTTCCGTATAATTAAAGGTGATAATGATACAGATCCTCTCATTAAATCGTTGATTATCGTGTCGTATATATTCATAACACGATAAAACAATTTTCCAATTTCACACACGCCATAATTGCTTATTTTAACTGTTCATTTACTTTTCCAACATGAGCGTACAGAGGAATCGTAATTTATTGTATATATTAGTTATTAATTAAAACGATGAAGCTGGTAATTTCTGAGAAAAACAACTTTCACTTAACGCAGTTGTAAATATCTATGTTTAAAACAATAAAAAGAGTTATAGCTTGAGAATTATATTATTGTCTTACATGACTCCGAGACAAATTTAAATTAAAACTATCACAATAATAAGACAAAGATTCTTAAAATAAAACTATATTTAATACTTATGTGAAATATATTTTATGTTATATCCGACATACTATTTTTTTATGAGTTAAGAAAACAAGATATTAATTATAGCCTACCGCCCTAGAGTGATAGATATTTGATCAAAAGTTCTGACTTTAAATTTATATATATATATATATACGTGTGTGCGTTTGCATTTTGATTATAATAATATTATTTTTTAATAAGTAAGACGATCTTTATGTTGATTGTTTCAATTCGTAAAAGTGAAATAACATTATCTATTTTTTAATATATCCATAAATAAGATAAGACACTAAATAAGATTCATAGGTAAGTTATAACTTCTAGTTTCCAAAATTTTGATTTTGAAACTTGAGTCTTCGTAGCTACAGATGGGCAACTATAAATGTTTGTACCTCCCAAGAATGCAGCATAGAATAGTTACCGCAGAAAGGATGCGTTTGAACGTAATTGTTTATGTAAAGTTGATAGCCAGGTGGCTTTCAACCTCAGGCCATCGTCTCTGCATACTTCTGTAATTATTATATTTTTGTAATTATTTTAGCACACCAGCCTGTCGGGGTTTATTCTGACTTTAAACTAGGCGTTTACACTTTTAACGATAAATAACTATCATTACTTTTGTTTTTCATCATTATTGCGGTTTTGTGAACAGGTATTTTTTTGTTCTTAACCCGCAGATCAGATGTTTTAAGAAATGACTTAACAATGCCTTTAGAAGGATAAATTGTACAGGTGTTATTTGACACACCTGCTGCATTAATGATCAATCATGACCTATTTGGTATTATGTGAAGGCTCATTACTTTGTGGTACGCATTAATAAATTACACTCAACTCATAGTATAATAAATAATATAAAATAAAAAAATACTTCAGAATTAAATTTTAAGAAAATAAATATTTTTTAAAACACATGCAAAATCACTAAGAAAGCGAAATGACAAGAATAGTTATAATTGATGTTTTTATCTTGGTCATTATAACTACTAAGTGCAAATAATTAAGCACTAAATTATGCTAATAATATATTTCATTTTATATGCATTTTTCAATATTCTCATGCTACTGAATTTTGTTGATATTTAATGCTGATTTATTGATTTCCATGATAGTTTTCTCTAAAATGAACATTTTTTTTATTGAAGTTGCGTGTGATATATCATTAAAAGTTGGGCTTTGACATATAATCACGTAACCACTGCTTATAAATCAATTTATTCCTTTGGACTTGTCTCATATCTTGAAAAGCGTCTTTGCTCAACCTTGGCGGAGTACATCATCGAGAAAGAGATTGTACTTGAAACCCATGAAACATATTAGATTATGATGATACAACACAATTATCTAGTCAGCAAGTGGCCAGCTTCCACCAGGTCTCCACAGTTACAAAATCACAACTTCAAACACTAAATATGTTATGTTATCACAACAGTATGCAGTATAGACAATGAATGTTGTTTTTTCATTCGTTACTCGGCAATATAAGAATATGATTTCCTCGCTGAATATAAATATGCTGTCATGTTTGAAAAAGATTTAAACATTCCTAGTCTTAAATAATAAAAATTATCGCCTCACGTTATAAAACATTTAAATCTATCGATGGCTCCAGCTATTATGACAACATATGACACATGCTATAAATTTCACTTAGTGATTTGTATAGTAATATTTATATACATAAGTTCGCGCATTCTAATATATTGTCCCCGTACCCCTCGTATGGCGGAACTAATTTGTCAGGCACGGCGCAGCGCCCAGGCCAGCTCTCTCACTTCTAGGAACAAGGCGGTCATTAATCACGACCCACTTCTTACCAAATATAAATACAAGCCAATCGATTCAATTATTTTTTAAGCATTCATTTTCATATTGGCGATGAAAATAAATTTTATAATTACTTGGTACTTAGTGTACAGTAGTATAGAGATACCAAAAGTGCACGTGTATGACGTCACGTGTGTGGTTAGAATTGATCGGAACATAATATAATTTAAACAAAATATATATTGGGCTAAGTTAGAATTAATGGAATATACCAAATATTCTACTTTATAAAAAATATTCTATAATAGATTGTAAAGACAATGCGGAAAAATGCAATCGATTCTGTTCATCGAAATAGTTTGGCCATCTTAAAGTAGTGTGGCTCCATGGGATATTTAATAATAATTATGACTTTAATAAGAGCTATGCATGAAACATATAATATAATTTCAATTATGATAAATAAAAATTCTAGTTTTGATAAATATATATTCGATAAATATATTATTTGACCTATGAAGCATCAAAAGCAGTATTCTTCTATTCACCACCATATTTGATACTGTTTTTACTATCTCCGGATAATGTAATTCACAACAATCTTTTAATTCTTCCTACCAGATTTTGTTAAGACTTTTGATGACTCTTAAGTGTATATTTTGCTTTTCGAGAATTTTTTTTATTAAATAATGCATGTTGTGAATAAAATCACTAAGCAATTGGGAAGAGCAAGAGTGTAATAAATCGAATGGGTGTTTCATAATTTGTGACTAATATATTATAAAACGCATCAGTGTGTATAATTTATCATGGCCGATGGGCCTGAGCTAACGGTTCGCTCGGTGTTTGTCCATTTTTAGCACATTACGGAATCAATTTGAATATTCCCACACGCAGGCGTGACCCGGGAGGACTCCAGGTTCGAGGGAGGTCGCGGCATGATTAATACGCCGGAGGAAACAAAGCCTGTGAGATGGAAGAGGACGAAGATATCATGGCCTAAGATATCAAGACTCAGCCTAAGTAAAACCATTTATTTTTCATCAATTCAGGTTGAATTCAATTTCTTAATAATTTACGAAATATCCTAAAATTATTTTATAATGTGACATTCGGTATATATATTTATATATATATATATGTGTGTGTGTTTGTGTGAATTAAACATTTTTGAGTATGAATAAAACTAGCATTAAAATAAAAAAAACCAAGGACAATAATACTTTTGCTCATATTTTTTTATCAATTATCTTAGTCTCGAGCGGATAAAAACCGATGCAAAATTCTCACAATGATTACAATATTTATTTGTTTCTTCCCCATCGCATTTCATACAGCCATTCCCGTGTCTTTAGTTTTAAAATTCGTCGTATATTTTTTGTTTTCGCTATTCACAATACTGAATGCGGTGTTATCAAATGAAGTCTCCCCTAAGTTCGCATATATTTGTCCTTTTTAAAAACCTGTTTGAGACGAGGACGGCGGTATGACACCTATGCTTTTTTACCTCTGAAATTTATTCAAATACAATTTGCATATTTCGCACCGCATCTAATTATGTCATAGGTACGAATATAACTGCCTTTATTTTATAGCCTTTGTCTGAGAATATAAAGAAGCGTATGTAAGGAAGTTTTTCATAGCGCACAATATGAATCTTTTGAATATACGAGGCAATTAAAAGTTCAAATGTTCGTATGATGGCGGATTCTGCATACAAGTCTAATGCAGAAATAAATACTTTTATTGTTAATGTTACTTTGTTCAATTATTTTAAAAATTCGAATACTTTTATTGTAGTAATCACATTAAAAAATCGTTTTCTATTTGTATTTCTCTTAACATCATGAGATGCAATCAAAGTACGATTACTTTATTTTCACGATTTTTTACCTAATTAAATTATAGCACAAATCATACATATAGTCTGAGGTATTCATCACACACTACGAACAACTAAAGCTCGAAGGCACTCGATATGTTCCCTTCATATCTACACCATAAATAACAAAAAAGGTCGATACAAAGTATATTTAGCGGTATTTCTAAATTTCGATGATTATTTTAAAAAAATGCCACTGAAAATGTAAAGCTTCCCATTGGTCATATATCGATCACCCTATAAAGGATCTGTAAAGAAATATTTATTTTTAAAAATGAAAAAGATATTAGTTTTCAACCATTTACTGTAGACAAATGTTTTTTTTGAATTTATATTTTAAGTACGAATTGCCGCTAAGGAAGCTTATCGTGAATACATTACATCCACAGTTGCATAATAAACTATTATTTTATTATTGTTACAATTTAACCTTAATAAAAAACCATAACTGAAATAAAAGAACTAATTATACATTGCCTCACAATGTGCTACAATTATGTCGTCAGCAGGTCTTCCAAACGGTTTTCCTATGCTAATGTAATGAATGTCGCATCATAAAATTGAAAAGAAACTTATTCGAAGTATGTCATGTACGCCAAATTAAAATGTATGAAAAAGAAGAAACAATAACGTCTTGAACAATGCCACTGTAAACAATTCTACCCCTTCAATTACGTACCAAAAAGATTTAAGAATAGTGTTACGTCAAATATTCAAGTGACAATAATAAACTCAGATTTCATTTAAATCACTTTAATATATTTCGATGTGTTTACACATCGTGCTTCTTAGTAAACCTAAAAACCTAATTTTTAGTAAACCTATTAATTCAAAGCTAAAAAAAGTAAATATGAAATGCCATGTTGTGTAAAATTTGTATAAATTGTAATCCGCATAGAGTTTTTATCATTATGACATTTTTTTGTAAAATAAAATTAATAAATTCATTCAGACGACAGTTAAATCAATGGTTCATATGATATCAACAGAACTTCATGCAAATCAGCAATATTATTATAGGTACAGTTTATTTAAACAAACAAAAAACGTATTAATTTTTTTAACAAGTTCTTTGCTTAAGAAAGGGTTGCCTGAGAAATTATTCCCCCAGGGCAGTCGCTGATAGTGGAAGCAAGCAGAAATAACCTGTTTGCGAGGCCCTCCCCTGACATATGCATATCCGCATTGTCTTACCCTCTGCTCTGTCCCACAGTCTCGGGTGCAATGCATACATTATATAATTCTTTGTTTTGCGTTTTGAAAAAATTAAACGAGAACGGAGTCAGCTGAAGGGACGCTCTATGGGAACTCTGCGGAGCGCTGAGCTCGCGGAACGGATGCGAACATTTGTTATTATTTTATTTTTTCAGCGTATTCAAATGAGGGGATTGTTTTGTTATTGTTTAAGTTTGAAATGAGGATGTGCGAAGCAGTCGGTTGTGTGACACCGTGAAAGGTAACACGTTTAAATTGCACGTAATAACAGTTAAAGTTTAATCAATTACATTATTATGGTGCCACAGCAGAGTTCAGATTTAATACGATGTCAATATTTTCCACATAATGCGCACATCGATAAGTGAAATAATATTATTAGGAACATTAATAAGTTAAAAATGTGTTTATTTTGTTTATTATGTGTTATTGAGGTAAGAAAAACGTAAAAATACCTACTTGTGCTATGATGGTGTTGTGTAAATATACTATGGTATAATTTTTAATGGTGGTCCGAACAAATCTTGTACATGTTACTTTAATTTACTTTGTTTTACCGCGAGTTTCATTAAATCATATGAAAATATTTTGCGATAATTTGTATAACTTGTGAGTATGTGATATAATAAATAGTTTCTATTAATATTGAAATGTCTGTTGAACATCCGCATTAAAATAATATCAAAATAAACCATATTTTTGAAAATTAGTTAAGAAATTGTAAAGTTTTCTTTATTTTCTTATAAAATAAAGTATGACTTATTATCCGAATAGTAGATTTGCACCCCTAATACATTCAATCCACAAACAAAGAACCCTCCGTAATCAAGTTTTTTTCTCGGCGCTAATCAAACACCCAAGTCGTTGATTCTCCAAACGCCGAAGAGCATTTTTCCTAATTTCCATTTATACGATTTTTCTTCACTCGGCGGGCTTTGAAAATGTGTGTAGCCGACAGAGACAGGGGTGGCCAAATAGGGGAGGGACCGGAGCCTCAAATTGGAAGGGGCCTTGTTAGTGCAGCCAGTGCATGATCAGGGGTGGTAAGCCTTATCGAGTTTATGTGAATGTAAAGAAACTTTTTAGTGTAGTGGGGGTGGATTGATTTGGATGGGGCGCAAGACTCCCAATTTAGCATGATTTTTTCAGATTTTGTTGAATTAGATGAATTTGAAAAAAGTTCTTGTATTTTATAACGTAGCTGTGCTCTTGAATTTTTTTTTTCGTTTTTAAATGGACATTAAAACCTTTTTTTACTATATAATCCTAAGAAATCGTATTTTTTTAAATCGACTTGCTGAGATGAAATGGGATGAAAGCACAAATTTATATTTTATACATTAAATCAAATACTACTACTAAAACTGAATAGGAAGTTAATATAAAGTAGATTTTTTAAAACTATTTAATACTTACTAAACAATAAAGATAAAGAACTTCTATCGCTTGTTGATTATTTTTAACTTTTATGCACAAAACATTTGGTATATTTATATTTTATTTATTAATTCAATGCAAATTAAAGATGCTTTAGAAAAATGTATTTATATTATATAATCAATCGACTATTACGTTGTTTTCTAAAATAATCTACTTCTGATATTTCAGAATATTTTCAGTTGTCTCAAATTTCCAACCTCATTCCAGGAATGTTAACTTGAAACTCTTTCAGCCGTTCGACTTCGTTTTACAAAACAGAAACATGAGTGCCGAACCAAGGAAGACTTCCGAAACTAAATACTTACGAAAGCAATGTAATTTCGAGCTCATTAAATTTACTAACGATATTTTTTTCAGTGATTTTTGTGAGCATTTGAAAAATATACGGATTTAATTGAAATATTAACAATACCTAAGAGAAAGGTGTTAAATAAGCTAGCATAAGTATCTATAATTTTTAATTCCACGGTGAGTACTTGCTACTCAGAAATGAGCTACGTTTTAATATTTACGATTGTTTCAGGCCTTTTGTTAGTATTAATTTCAACCCACGCCTGAAAACAAAAATACGTATAAAAAGAAAAAATAATCTCAAGTATTCTTAAGAAAAGCACTAGTATTAAAATCTTGAGTACCATTGCCACCAAAAAATATTTGTATAGAGCATGTTTAAATTTTTGCAATTTCAAATGAAATTCTTGATAAATATCTTAAAACAAAAATTACGAATGTATAATAATAAATTGCTTACATAATTTCTTGCAAGTGAATTGTTTAAGAAACGTTTGTAATTGATACTGCCTACTTCATTGTTTTCTAAATTAAAATACTCAAACGCATTACAAAAAAATGCATTAACAGTTTCTCTACGGGAAGTACGCACGCCACGCGAGCACTCGCGCTGTAGTACTTTGGTATGCGAACACTTAATTATGGAAATACATATAATGTTATATGAAAAATAAAGTACCTACGTAATAGGGAGAATATTTAATAATAAAACTTTTTCGCTGATTAAAAAAGTTGAGTCTTAAACCCCCTTCTTCCCTTACAGCGAAAGTTCGTGTACCTCGGGCGTGCCAAGGGAAACCGGCTATTAATTTATCAAATATCCATAAAACCATAATTATTTATATATAAATGTTACCATACTAATTATTTCAACACAGTGTGACACTTTATGCAAAGTTTTTATTCAATAAGCAAAATTTAATTATTATTTTACAAAACTCTTTCACGAGGGCTTTTTATTTCCTGTATTATTAATTCCACTCTTCTTCAATTAACTTACGTCAAAGCTTGTAAATTTTGGACTCATTAATTTTTATATCGCAATAAAATAAATTTGAATTAATGAGATGAAAAACTTGTGTCCTCTTTTTTGGATACTTGACGGATTATCGACCAGAGAGCTCACCAAGAGTAAGCGTGTTCATCGCCACGGAGCCATTATTATCAGAGATTTTATTTTTTAAAGTCTCTGCATAATAATTCGCATGACCAGCACGCAAAACAGACGCAATAACGGCTTTTAATTACCCGCAACTATTGTTGCTGCGGTGAAAAACGATCACTTTAATAGATTGGTTTGTCTATAGTAAGTATTTATCTTCATAAATAAATTCAATAGCCGGTAGAGGAGAACGAACAACTCGCGATTCCGTAATTATTACACAAACTTTTTGAATAAAATAATTGATAGTTAAGAGATGATTTTAAATATTACTAGCTCAATAATTACTGATAAAAGGGTGTGTTTAGAGCACTTGGATTTAGCTATCAATTATAGATTAGTTGACAATCTTTGAAAATGTGTAAGAGGATTTTGACATTATCATGATTGAATTAAATGAACCTTTATATTCTATTGATATGAATTGAAAACTTTAAAATACAGCTCTAGCCACTAGATTATTTTATACTCCTGAATTACCAACAACATTATGTTTGGTGTGTTTTTTTGGTTTTAAATATTTTGTAATGGGTTGGGTAAGGTGTATTGATATTCTATTTTATAATACAGTAGGTGTATTCTATAGTTTCGGTAACAACTTTTTAAAAAAATGAAAAAGACCTCAAGAAGTTTAGTGTTAAATTTAAAAAAAAAAAACTATACAATGAACCAAATTTATAAGATCATCAGACACTTTTCTAAAATCATTCAATTAAATATATAATTATAAATAAAAAAATATTCAATTAAGAATAAATTGAACATTAAGTGGTCAAATAAATCATTTAAACAATATATTCATAACAACGATTACATTTTCTTACAAATAATTTAAATGAAAGTAAATAGTTGAATAGTAGTTGTTTAAAATTTTGAGGACTATTCTCCATTGGCATAGAATGAAGTTCTTACTCTGCGGCAGGATGTTCCGTCGCTTGTGATTTTTTTATCAGAGGAGAGGGGGCAGGGGCGGGGGTGAGGGTGGGGGGCGTCAGATCATTATAATGGGGTGCTTGTATCCCTCAAGGGTGCAAAAATTTAATGCTAGATCTTTATAGATATTTTCAATTTTCTTCATTAACAACTGATTATTAAACATTTTATAGCGACTCCCGTAGCTTCATCACAAAATTAATATTAAGATTTTCAAAAGGTTTTGATTAATAATGTTAAATATATAAAGCAGCAGCAGAGTTTAGATGATTCAGGATATTTAAATAAAATAAATATATTGAGTTTGCCAAGTTTTGATAAAAATTATTAGTCATTTTCATGAAATATGCCGTTATGTATAATACATAGAAATGAAAATAGTACGAGAATAAGAATAATAATGTTAAACTGCTAATATCATATTGAAGAACAAACTGTTAATATATACTAGTGCTCTCAATTTGTTTATATTTTAATATTTTTTTCCTAACTCGTAGTTTTGTGGAAACTCTGAACTCGTTTATCTCTTTGAAGCCTTGATCCTAATCAAATTCACTACAGTTCTATCACAACCTCCCTAAATGTATTTACATGGTAAGAATTTTTTAAATGTATTATACTTATAGTATTAGAGAATGAAATGATAATTACCTTCTATGAAGTGCGAATGCAGATGTACCTTCGACGTTTTTTTAAAAACACTACAAAAAAAATCTCAAATAGTATAAAGACAATAACTTTGAAATTTATTATAAACGAAATACCCCTAGCTGTAAGATGCAGAAAACTAAAAAGACCGATAAGTTTTAAAAGTTTATCTTACCAACGTAGAAACTTTACATAATTAGGTGCGCAATTCACAAAAAATTAAAAGTTCTCGTTAATGCTTATTAAACATCTCTATCGTGCTTACTTTTTATTATTTCTGAGGGTGGTTGAGTTACACCCTCGTACCGGAGAGGGTGTACCTTTCCGAGTGGCCGGGAGTGACATGGGAGTAGGGCCAGGGGGTGGATGGCTACCCTTCCCGCACCCCCGCCAAATTGAATAAAGCCCATACATAGTTAGCTACGCATGACTGACGTTCTAATCCGTACTTTTAAGGAGCCATTTTTAAAATGGCCGCCCCCTTTATATAGTGATTTTAAATATATGTAAAGATAAGTGAGTACATGTTCGTCAAATATTTTATTGTTAATAGAATATATATTTTTACATCCTTTATAAAACAAAAACATATTATACTTAGGTGCAAAGTGTTGTATAAATGAAAAAATCAATGGTCAGTTATTAGACTTTCTCTGTTTTCAGATGTATATTTTATTATTTTATAACATTATAGTTAAAGCCAACAATTTATGTAATTTTACCATAAATATATTTTCTAAACATTTTATAAAATAAGATGTTAATATGTACAATAAAATAATTTTTTTTATAAACTGTTAATATAAATAATAACGTTCCTATAATCCTAAAGACAGTATCAGCAAATGCAAGATCGTTGAACGTGAAAATCTTAATCAACATTAAAACGTCAGACAAAAATAAAATGCAGCAAATCAAACATGTCTGGCAACGCATGAAAACGGTGAAAAACCAATCGATCCTGACAAAAGGGGGGTGGGTAAGGAGAGGGGGTAGCAACAAGGGGGAGGGGTAAAAATTAAACACGACGGGGTGCGCGCAACTCAAATAAGAAAGCACACGCAGACGGGAGAATGTGAGAGCCAAAATAAGAAAAGAACCGAGACTTTGAAGCACAGTGCACCCAATGGGACTGTCTGGGAAAAATACTTTATAATATTTTGCTTATAATGATTTTTTATTTAAAAAAAATTTAATTATTAAAAATAATATTAATAATGATATGATTGTGGTAGCATCTTCAAAATATAAAAAATAATCTATATTACAGAATTATATTCTTACTCTTATCAGCACTAGTCAAAAAAATTTAAATAATATTTATTTTTGTTTTTATAAAATGTCCACTTTAAATTACTGATTTTTATCGTCTATTCATATGCGAATGAATTTTATTAAAAATACGTATATTTATAAAATCTATTTTTGATATAAAAGAAGAACTACATAAAAAAATATATATATTTTTATGTTCGCCTCGAGAAAATATTCATATTTTTTTTATCTTTATTAGATATATAGCGTAACAAGACACGAAGATTATAAATATTCATTTAATGATAAAAAGGTGTAATTATTTATCGTCCGCTATCTGAAAATCAACTCCGCACAACGGCAGCAGGCACGCAGGAACAATTGAACCCGGTGTGCCTATTTATCTAAACACATAGCCATTCCTACCTCTACAAAAATGTACTGCCTCCACTAAGGGGGGCAGGAGGGGGGGGGGGAGGGCGAAGGGGCCAGGGGGGAATGAAAAATGGCCGACGCCCCCCTCCTCTCCCCCTTGTTATTCTGCATCGCGGCGTGGCGAGGCGAGAGGGCGAACTCTTTTGGAGGGTCGGGATATGCTAAAAAATGGACAAGGCGACGCGCTCGAGGAGAATAGCGAACCTCTTCTTTGGTTTTTTCCTGGATGTACATTCGTGTTGCAGGCTGGGCTGCTCCAGCATGCTCCTTCTTCTTAATTAGCATGTCTTGAAGGCAAATTGTGCTAATAGCGAGCTTTTAATTCGTAGCATGTTTTTACTGAATTGTTCAATGCAAGAAAAAAAATATCATATACTTTTCAAATAAGTGTTGTTGAAAAGTTGTAAATATGACAGCTACCTCTATGGGTCGAAATGAATGATTTTAAATTTTATATCAAGGTTTATATTTTTAGCATAAGCATATTTTAACGCCGCTTCCTTTATGAATGATACGTACTTGTTACTCTCGCTGTTGGTGCATCGGCCTCGTAAAAAATATAATTAAATCTGCATGATATTAATTTAAGACACATTCTAAATAATCACGGAGCGTAGAATCGAACGCCCGAAGTAAAACACGCCCTATCCGAATATCTATCATTACCATAACGTTATTATTCCCTCGAAGCCGATTGCCACGGTTTCTTTGCTCTCCTACCAGGACGCCCTCTCATCTCCGTCGACAGCTTCATGCCAAACTCACCCTTGCGTACGTCTTCGGGGGACTTTTTCCATTTTTCCGGCATAATTGAATATCTTTTGAGAGAATTTGGCGTTCCTTGTCTTGAATGAGAGAACGACGGTGGAATTTTAAATTATGAAGATTGGATGTTAAAATGAGGCAAGCTTACTGGGCCTGATTTATAATTCTGCAATATTTTTAAATGTTTTTTTAAGTATAAATTTACAAGTAAAATAATAAATATTTGAACGTGTTTATATGCTCATACATTTCATATTTTATTTTTTATTCAATTTAATATAAATTTATTTAACTTTTATTTGTAACTTGTCTCAAAAGTATACTTTTGATATATTTTTTATATTCAATTTTATAAAGTAAACATGCTTGGAATAAACAATTCTATAATATTTACTATTTTAAAATTATACTTATAACAACATATATCCATAAGTTTTTCACTAGAAGATACTAACTGTGCTATATATAATATTACTTACTGACATTGTGACAATGAACTTACTTTAATAAAATAATTCACACAGACTGTCATCTGGGAGTTGATAAAAAGAGATGACTTCATTTTATATAAAATATTATTTTCGGTTTTATAACGCGTATTCATTATTTATAAATAAAACTAGTATTTGTGAGAAAAAAAACTGCATATTATTGCATATATCAAAAATACCCAATGCCAATAAAGCGTATGCATGGAAACTACGTTTTATTGATTTATTATAATCGAGCTGAGAATCATCATCTCTTCATTTAAATAATGTTATTATAAAAATTTGCATGAATTTTCAGTAAACATAATAATATTAAAGTTTACTAATAAACACAAATAATAAATTGTAAAAATGATAAAAAAATATTATTTACTACTTATTGAAACCCACAAAACACATAAATACAATAGCAAGCCAAATTAAATTCTATAAAAGGTTATCATAAAATCGTAAAATAATTTATTAACAATATCTTGCAAAGCACACCCACAATACACTGAGATCGTATAGATAACTGTCAGGGTTATTATTTGTAAATCAATCAATGAATTCTTAAAAAAAATATTATAAACATACGAAATCCTTGCTTAACACAGGTGAGGTTTTTATTTAAAAGTCGATCAATATTAAATGCATTAAATTAAATTGAACACACGTCAAAAAAAAAACCACCCCTCACGTACAAGCGGTTCGATTAAGAAGTCAATAAAAAAAACCCGATTCAATTGAGCATCTAGTAATAGGCTTTAATAAGAAAAAAATTCGAGGGACCCCTATAGCAGAAAAAAATGGTGAGGGTACGACCCCAGCCTTGCCTACTTAGGTCTAGTTTATTGTGAAAAAATTCTCGAACCAAACAAACTACACAAAAAACTCAAGTGTGTGCAAACTTTTATTGCAATTGATCCGACGGTAGAAATACGTGTTAAACATGCCAACACTTTTTTCTATTCATAACAAAATTATACTTATTGGTTAATAGATCAATAGAAATACAAAGCGGCGGCTAAATCATTGATATTCATATATTCAAAGCTGTAAACGAATCAAAAATATAAATAAAATTTTCCTACGTATGAGTATATAAGTAAATAATACATTTTCTTTTGTTTGTTTTTCGAAGCACAGTAAAATTAAAAGTATATTAAATCAAATTCCCATGTTATATTACATTCAATCCATTAAGACAACATTTTGTCACGGATTTATATTGCATACATATTATATAATTTAAATCGATACAATGTAGCCAATAATTCAGCGTTTAAAATTCTAACATTAATTAAGTTAACAATAAACAATGGTTGATTTGTATTTGCGCGTTTGGATATTGTAGAACATCTGCATGCAAAACAGCTGAATTAAATGGTGATTATTTGAGCATTCATAACATGCATCTAGACAAAAGTACCTGGTCTAACAAAGTATCCAGCTTAGAATTAAAAAAATGTGTTTTGTTCGCGGTCGGTTACAACGACTCACCTCTGCCCGCTCGGAGACTTTTTGAGCGTTGCTTATTTTACCCTTTGGTCATAAACCGCTCGGTCTTTTCACAGATTCCCGCGAGCAGCTGTACTGGCCGCTGGTCCCATTACCCATCACAATGACCTCTCTCTCCACAAAGCTTTTATTAGGTCCTGGTTATATTATGCAAGGAATTCCTTTCATCAGTTTCGGGCCGTCCGCCGAAGGTACGATATCCTTTTAGTGCCTTGGGTGCCGGCAAAAAATCCGCTCGTGTAGACTCGCCGTTCGAATATTCCGAATTTGCATACTTCGGATAGCGCGCAGATTCCGAAATAGTTCACAGCAGAAAGTATCTTTATCGCTTTCGTATAATTCATTGAGTGAAATGAAATATTACTATCATTATTATAATATTATAATGTTTGTTATACCCTGCGTAAACGTGTGTGTAAAAAATAGACATCTTCTCAATCAATACATAATTCATACCTGCCGAAGTAATAAACCGATTTCTTATTTATTGTGTGAAAATGTAATATAAAAATATGAAAGAACATGTTATCTGTTAAAGCAACTTATCAATATTAACTTTATCAACCGCATATACTGTTTTAATAATAATTAAATATCGAATTAGGGGTGGTGTGTATAATATAAACGTGGACATGAATTAACTAGTCGCCTTAGCAACTTGCGTTGTAATTTAAATACCTTTTCGTGCGGTGATTCTTTAATGGTATTTTCACATTATTGTTATTATTACAATTGTTTTAATATATTTTTTTAATGATTTCAAAGATCACATGCAAGGTAACATATTACTGGTTTGCATTCATGAGGATCGTAACACTCATTGAGGCCACACTTGCACCCCCGCGGATGCGCGGAGGGCGGACACTGCAGTCGCCGTGAACTTGGCCGATTTTTAAACCGGTACGAACCTAAAAGCTCGGCCAGTAGTCCATTTTTTTATTCACCGAGCTCGGGCATAACAGCTCGCTCGTATCAATGCACGGCTTTTTTCATTTTAATGCACATTTACAGCGCACAATAATACGGAAACCGGATATTTTCCAACTGCATATTCATAAAGCCTCAGATTTAACAGGCAATTTCAAAATTTTAATGAAAGGCTTATTGGGCACTCGAATGTACAGAAAAAAAACTCTTTGAATTAAAACATCTGATATTTTATTCAATTTTTCAATTAAAACCTATTTATAATACAAATATGAATTTTATTTATAATAAACAACCTAGTAACTAGGTATTTAACCAATACATTTTTGTATTGATAAACAACCTACGGAAGCCTTGAAGGTGTTCCTTGAAAAAAAACAAGAAATATTTTTGAATCACTAAAAAAGTTCAATACATTAATAATTTAAGACACGCGCAAAAATATCAATAAAATCAGGCAAGTTATTAAAAAGCTACTCGGCCACCAAGTAATCTGGTTGTTTTAAATTAAGTACTTGACCAAATCATATTACTTAAAACCCTGAAAAGTAATTAGAAACTACATTAAATATAGCAGCTGTAATTATTATCCATAACATAAAAAACACATCTGCACAGCGTGTCTTTAAATGTAATGTGACTAAAGTAACCCTTTATCTCAGTCCGTGTGAATTCCTCGCACCGGAGACCGCCGTTACCTGTACCATTTTTTGCGCACCATTTACAGCTACCCGGTCTTGACAGCGAATAATTCACGGCAGATGCAAATAAGAAGAGTGACTGGAACCGGTTGCCCCAGAACCTGGACCTTGATCTTGTTGTTTAAGACGAACTTACTTGCGCAACAGCATACGCATGTAGGTCCAGGCTGACCCAGAGAACCCGCCGGGGCCATTCTCAGTTTTGTTCGGCCGTTGTAGGACACTTGTGCTGTTACTTTACATCATATTATTATACTACAATTGATAGTTTGATATGTGTATTTGAGTGCTTTATTTTGTGTAAAAAATTTAGTCGTTTGCATTAATAATACGTTTTACTTTTATTTAAAATTCTTCCAATACTATATAATTAATGTGTGCGTCCACTTTTATGGCCACTAAAAATCGTTAATTATTATTATTAATATTAATATTTACAAAATATTATTTATCATTCAGCCAAAGGAATTCATTACTGTCCTCCTCGTGATGAAACAAACTCCCCTGTTTCAAATCAGTACAGTCTACAACGTCTCACAATCATGACTTTCTCTGTATTACAGTTTGTTTAAAATACATGGACGCATTATTCAATATATCTTATATATATTTGTAATAAAGCCTTTGATTTAAAATATTTTTCATTTTCAATGGTTTGTAAAAACGTTTCCAAAAAATACGCAAAGTACAAGTATCTCCTCTTTTGGTATTTTTTCATATCTTTAATAATACTCAAAAAATGTGGTCTTTACATATATGAAGTAAGGGTTGAAAACTGCAGCAAGTACACAATTTAAAACAATGTGCACGGTGTACGGGTACACTTAATAATGCACAAGAGATGCAGCTCGTAGGCTTCCTTGTCTCCCCATATTCTTGATTTTCTCCCTTTTTGGGGTGAATTTTATTTTAAGTCTTTTATACTGAAGGGAAGATTAAAAATGTATGCGTATGTAAATTTATAGACAAGGGGACGAAAGTTAAAGATTTTAATGAAAGGCCCGGGCCTTTTTCAACTTTGGGATTATTTTATATAAAAAAGTATCTCACATCGCTGTGAACTTTGCTAAATTTATATATATATATATATATATTTCATAATATTAAAAAAAATAAAGAATTCATGTGTACTTTTGTATAAATAAATTTACTTAAATAGTTATATTAAAGTACATATTTTGAAACACACGTGTTACATCAAAACTGATGCTTCAGTATTTTAAATAAATATAGTACAAATGATTTGAATACAGATTTTAAAAAACAAATAGTATCAGTTTTTTTTTAAACCGAACTGCTTCAGTTTTATTCATATTCAAATTGTAAATATTATTTATTACATAAAAAAATTGTACAATAAATATTTTTTTATTGTTTAGATATAAACAAAATATTAAAGTATTCCATTCAACAAAATCGAGTAGTGAAATGTTTCGATCATTTATATTATATTATATTAGTTCACAAAACTTAGTATACAGAATTCGCTAGTGTTTGAAGAACAAATACCGAGAGATAGCGAAGGCAGGCACGAGAAGTTGTTCAATTTAAGTTTACTTTATGAAATGTCTTTCATAAAATAAATTCCACCCTCGGGAAAAACAAGTTTAATAGGCTGAAGCCATAAAAAGTAAAGGCCGTGATAATATTTTATTAAAAAATATCGTCCGCTTTGTACGATCTTTTCATCTTCTTCGGTAATATAAAAACTCCCGGGTGGGTCAGTGCTGAACCAAATTAAAAGTCTATCATAATTTGTATGCCGAAGTGAGCTGAAGAGGTTGCGTTGGAGACGAGGAAGACCCCTCGGAAAAATTGAAAAAAAAAACGCATTCGCTTTAGCGAGGATAGACAGGTCGCGAGGGTGCACCTAAAAAAGCGTCTCCCTCGCCGAGCTCGCGGGGGTGAGTTCTAATCCGCCCCTGTGAAAAAATCAACGAGCTCCAGAAAAAATGGCCGTAAAAAAGTACCCTCCCTGCAACGCCATCATAAAAAAGACGTAATAGAGTTGACATAGCATTACCCGATATGCAGCTACGAGCTACGAAGCAGAGCCACACCCCTAGAATGAATTTTTCTACCGAGCCGTGAAAAAACGCGAAACCTACAAAAAACGTACAAACGGAACGTCGCAGCTTGTATGCAGTTACGCGGCTGTTGCTACGTTCTGGTCGTGAGCGCTTCTGCAGTTAGATCGTTTTAAAATGTACTGAAAAATGTCCCCCTCTTGTTTGCGGCGGGGTGCGGGGAGGGGGGGCCGCCTCGCCATTGGCTGGCGGAGGAGCGAGGGGGAGAGCAAGCGGAGTGAGCGAGGGCGCTAGGAGGCTCGCGGACGCATATAATCGGCGTCGCTGTGTAAGTGACTAATTAACGGCATTCATTGAATAATCGCATTATATTAACGGTCCGGTTAGACGGAGTTTCGCAGTGTTTAGCATTCATTATTAAACATCATGTTATCAAGAATAAATAGCTTTGCTAATTAACAAACGTTAGCCTTGAGCTCACTATGGCATGACCTAAATTCAAAATATATTTTATATAACAGTAAAATAACAAATCTATTGTAACACTATTTTTTTTACATTTAAATTTCACGCTTTAGGCATGAACTAATCGACATAAAATACTGCATTTTTTCGATTAAGATATTTTTTGGAGCAATTCTTTATTTGTGAGATTTATTGAAATATTGTATTATGACACAAGACATTTAAAAATAATAATTTATATGTTGGACGTTAGCCCGAGCCCCTGTCATCCCCCACACGCGGGCCTAGCACGCACACCCGCTCACGCCGCGTGTTTATTGCGGTAGACTGGCCGGCAACAGGAAGGAAAAGATCGATACCGAACTGACAGCCAGCCCAGAAATATTTATGACAGTTCGATCAGTAAAGGGAATCTAACGAGTCTATACTACCAGAGAACTAAATTCAATAAGCAACATACCAACCCTAAAAAAAATTATGTCTACTTTCGCAGTGCATATGTTATGTTCATAGCAAAAATATAATTTTATAAATGCATCCATTCACTGTCTAACTATTTCGTTCAAGTAATTGTTGAGGAACGAAATAACACTGTAGCAAGAACATTACATAAAAGTTCCTAATAAAATAAACCAAGAAATCCGTTTAACGATCAATAAAACTAGTTTATGTAAATATAAATATTCGTTATCAATAAATTTAATACAACTCCTTGTTTCGTTGCCATAAATATATAAAATATATAGGTTCCGCATGATTGGATGATTGTTGTAACTTATTATACTATAATTACATCAAATAATTTAAATGTTAACATAAACAAACAAACTCTGAAACATATATAACAAATAAATACGTGTACTATGAAATATTATACTAGATGCATTGTTTACCTACTTACTGCAATTTAAGTTATTGTCTCAATAACGAAAAAAAATGCTGTTATTGATTATTACAATTATAAAAGACTATCCGCTTTCAATGGATTAAATCTTAATTATTATGACTAACACTTAATTTAATTTAAACTAACATTTAATATTCACTGATAAAAATCGGTATTTGGAAATTATTTTAAATGATATGGTTCTTTATATAGGAACGTAGAATATATAATAATATATTTTTAACTTCATTTTGTACGAGTAGAAATTCTCGATTAAAAAATAAACATTTAAAGTATCATTTACGAACCCTCACGGGGTATTTAAACTGATTTCCAGAATTTAACACGTTACGGCTTGAATTTCCGGAACCTCAACAAATTATACCTACGGTTTAAGTACTTACACCGTGACCCAAAATTACCTCTGTATAAAATAAATATTTATATTTTTGTTGAAAGTTACGCATTAGTTTATGCGTAAATGTATAATCCTAAAATAACAAGTGGATCTGGCTAAGGAATTGTTCTTTATTAAGCTTTGTTTTGTAAGTTTTCGTATTATTTTACAACTGCAGAAGTTCAATGATTCAAGTGATACAATGATAAGAGCAAATTTTTATTCAGTCGTATTTCCAAAATCTACGTGCTATACAAATATTTTTTTTCTTCAATATCTTTTCTATATTATAAGAGGAATAGTTTTAAATCTATCTGGACTTATTTTCAGTAATTATTAAAGTTTTTTTCTAATCCAGAATTTTTGAATCTACTAATTGATTACCATATAACTTACTTTTATTGGTGTTATAGCAGAATGAATATTGAAATAATTTAAGCGCAATATGATGAAAATATTTATATGTATAGTAAGTCCCACCTGATCGGCCATCTTGTACTCAAGCGCTCCGCAAGCGACGACATTACCGGCCGAGCTGATTTGATTTTAATTTGATTTCTGTGCCCCAGCTGGAAGCACGGACTTGCAGCGAGATATTACATGCATCCATTAGGTTCTATGAATATTTTAATATATTTTCTAAATGTGTTAATATATACCATACCAAAATTCATTTTTTACTTAAAAACTAAGAATTTTTTTTTTAAATATCATATTTGCTTAAAATAAACAAAAACAATACAATACCTTATTTATGATGCATGTTGCTTATTTATTTTATTGATGCTAAGTAAAATTTGTAAATGTACTATTTTTTTTTTAAAAAGTCAAACATTAAAATAAAAATTGAATAGTGTTAGCTGCATGAAATTTATTGCATTTTTTCTTCTACTGATATACAACATTTATCGCAAAAAATTATTTGTGTTCTCAAATTTACCATCAATACCTGTATTTGCCGATATTTATACTCACAGTTATATTAAATTTTGCCTTTAAATCATTAAAGAACATGATTTTAAAAGTTTCAATTTATTTATGCTAATCAATGACATTCTATATTTTTTCAATCACATTTAATTAAAATTAAAAAAAAACCGTAATTTAAACCACAATATTTATGTAAAGCTATATCTACAATTTAAAAATGGCTTAAAAATATATATAAAGCTCGTTTAAAGGAGGCCTTCATACAAAAGAGACATTTTCTTGAACAACTTATTTAAGCGCATATTTTAAAAGCATTGAATGTTCCAAAAGAAGCTTTTACAAAGATAAAAGTAGCTAAGCCTGCCATTAGAGAACTTGTCTCTCCTCCCCTAAAAGAAGGATTTCGGAATAAACGCGAGTAAATGATTACTATTTTAAAGAAAGGGGGATGTACTTTTCAGAGAAACCTTTTAAATGGGTTTGCATTCAAATAGGATTCTAATTGGGACATCACACAAATAGCTGGGATGTCTTTATTGATAATAAAAGCTAGGAATTTTTTAAAATTAAATGAAAAATAATCCAATATAATTTCTTGTTAACTATTTAAAACAGTGTATTTTTATATCTCATTTATAATATAACTCATGCAAAATGGTTAGCAATATAATATTAGTTTCAATCTTATTTGTTAACTACGTATCAAATTTTATTTATTACTATAAATTATTTTAATGCCTTAAAAAAAGTTTTATGGGAGAACCAATTTTTAGGCATATATTTTTGTACATTAAATATATATATTAATAAAACACATTAAACAACTTTAACAAAAAACGCTCTGCCCATTTTCATGTTATTTTTAAGTACTAGTAGTATAAATACTTTTTTTTAATTTTCAAAGCTTAAATCTTTTTAAGAAAATTATTTTTATTCATTCAAATCATCTGCTTAACATTATAACTTAATTATATGAATGTATAAAATTAACACGTGTTTCTTATTTTTTAAAGTATACCTGTCAACAAGATGTATTATTGCATATTCGTAACGGAAACGGCAATAAATACGGCTAGCTAGGCGGACAGACATACATTTTAAATGTACTCTTATACATAAACCTGCATGCAATGACTGCCATTGAATGCACGCGTGCCTGGAGCCTTTGGGAAGCACCTACGTACATCACCGGATGTATCCATATCGGGCTGCTTATTATTAAGACAATACAAATGCAATATTTTGTAAACATCTGTATTTTACAAAAGAACAACTGATAATGATTTATTTTTTTAATGAATTTTAACATGTATTTATTTTATTATTTCATGCGTGTATAAAAATGTAAGAAATTTCAACAATAAAAAATCCAATTTAATTTGATCAAACCACATAAAAAATGTTTGTTGGTTTTTACATATAAAATAGTACAAATTAAAAGACACCGTAAATAAAAGGATGCTGTTGGCTAATCCCTGTTCGGTTCTCGATTGCGTCTCAGTGTGCACTATAATGTTAAAATTGAGACTGTAATCGGCTTAAGTTGCTGTAAACTTGCATCAGAAAGGATTTGAATAGTTTAATTTGAGACGATTTATAAATAAATGAAAATTTAAAAACTGAAAAATAAAATTTCAAGCCTTTTACCTTGAGGTTGGCAATCGTAGGTGTCAGCCAATTAACCAAGATGCGAGCTCAAATTGTAAGACAACCATCAAAATACAAAAATAATTCTAAGCACAACGCTTAAAGTAATATATATTTTTAATTAAATCAGATCAGATATAAAATGAAGCAAAAGTAAAATTTTTATGTAAAAACCTTGACCATTTAATAATTTGAATGCAATTGAAGAAATACAATAACTGAGGATAATTACAAATTGAATCGGAAACATTAAGATGAAGAAAAATTTAAGAAATGATATTTACAATATAACGTAAAATAACTAATATTTAAATAAAACTAATGAGTGAATATTAAAAAGATCGCACGAGTCTTGTGCTTATCAAAGATGTCATCAAATCGATTAGACCGATGAACAAAAATTAAGTTAAGGAATGAATTCATTATAAAAAGATTTTTTGAAACAATGAAAAGACAATTCATTGATATTTTGGTGAATAGTCATGTTTGTTATAAGAAAAGTTTATCTCCTCGGTGGACGAAGTACACAAGAAAAATGGCGTAATGTACATTATTTATCCATTATAATCAGCGGCACTTGCAGATTGCAAAATGCAGATGCACCTAATGATTAACGGCACAGCACTTGAGAAATATCTTCCCAGATGTAAATTACCCAGCCAGTGCAGTTTACTTTAGATAACCTATTTTAAATTACCACAATCTCGTGTACATAAATAGTGATTACTCACTTGCATATTTGCATATAATTTTAACGTACCTTGTAGATAGCGTACTCCGTCCAAACAATACATTATTATAATATTTTGATTTGTGTCATTTTCTGTATAAAAATATTAACATCCCTATGTAAAAGGAAAACAATTTTAATTGTTTTTTTTATTCTGTTAAAAATAATTGGTGGTAAAATTGTAGGCAAAGATAATATACGAAAATTAGCCTTTTTTATCTTGAGATGTTTATTAAAAACATTAGATTGAGAATATTGTGTATATAATGAAATAAGTAAATAAAAATACTGGATTTTTTTTAATAGATGTACATCATGAATATCAGGTGTATCATAATCAATATCAGGCAGACAGGTAGTTTTTTTAATTACTAATTAAGTATTTTTATATTTTTTTAAATACTTAATAATTACTGTACGTTAAAGAGCCATTAATATAAATAAGACGAATTATATGGTAGGTATTCCACAAATACACCGCCAAAATTATCTCATTAGCCCACCGTGTGCGGTAGCTTATAGAGTAATTGGAGTTTTTTAAACAAACGATTATTGTTATGGGAGACGCAGTAATTCGTATGTAATTCCGGCATTAACGGCCGCTGGTATTTATCAAAGGCAGGTGTCCATGAAGCAAGCGACTGCACCCTCCCTCCCCAGCTAGCGAGGAACTAAACTTGTATCATTTATATGTATCTACGTATGCAATCCGCTACCTATTAAGATGGGTTTTACTCGTTCAACAAATGATTGGTATAATTACTCATTGTTCGAATTACATTTTGTTGAGGATACGTTTAGAAATAATTTTAAAAAAAAACCGCGAAAGCCGTTGCAAAGTCGACATCGATTTGAAGCAAACAAGGAAAATAAAAATATAATATTTTGATTTATTTATACGGTTGAATGATTCATATGATGTTTTATTAATGCTGTGGTATTTTAAAAATACACACACAAAAATATATATAATAATTGATGTAGGCAACCAAAATCTTAATAGGAATGAAAAATAAAATAACGCCTCGTTTTGTGTAAGAATTAGCAAAAGCTAAAAGCTAACAACTATTGAATAAATATTTTGAAAAAACAATATTGTGTTACCAATTATTATAATTAATTTTGAAAAAGTCTTCAATTTATAACACACTACATATATTTTGTATGGAATATGATTTTGAGTAAACATATTTCTCATCGATTCACGTGTGCATCGATTCCCTAAAATTAATTACGAATAAGTTCTGAATTATTTCAATTCTATATTCTGAAACCTTCTTTAGTGCTTTGTTTTAAAAAAGAGGTTTCACTTAAAGCAAATGTGATAACCAGAGAAAATTAACTTCTATAGAATTCGATTAAGAAAATCTATGTCCCTAACTACACGCTTCATCTCCTAACCGCCGAGTCTCTTGCAAAAATCTCGCTTAATTTTCAATTTTCCCTTGGATTTTCCTTTCTTCAGCGTTTTTACGGGAAATTAATTTCTCATCGTAAACCTTTACTAATAAGGGGGGCTGTGTCGAACATGGCGGGGGTTCCACAATTTTTAATCAGTAATATTAAAAAAAAAAAAAAAAAAACACCTGCCTCTTTGATTCGAGGAAGTAATTAATATTTTTCTCCCCAACACTTTTAAAATTTAATTTGGCCCATTTGTCGAACAACGTTATTTTTAATTCTGTATTTGTTTTTCGCTTTATTTTTATGTATTTTTTTTTTTAATAAAATTAGCTAGTTGCTGTGTCAAAAAATATGAATCATTTAAAAAAAACATTACTTGAAAAACAACCAAAATTTTATGTACACAATTGCAATTTATGATATGGCTGATTTTATCAAATTATTCTTTTGTTTTGTTATCTTCTGCTAATAAAAGAAAACAAATTAAAAACACATTTCCATGAAAGTTTTCCACGCGGCTGCTAGGCTGCTGAAATAACCACAGCAGGCATTATTAAATGCGAGTAATGAAAAACTAAAGGGACGCAGGGAGAACGGAAAACGACCCGAAAATGGCCGTGGAATTTTCAATTATGAGCTTAATTAGGCAGCAAAACGGCCAGCCTAATGATGAATAAAAACCGAAGCCCTGGCAATGGGAAACACTTCATTTTTATAATACTTCATCGCGAGTGAAAATACATCTTTCAGAAAAATTTACAAATAGCCTTGGCGGCTATTTGTAAATTTTTGAGGATATTTTTAAAATCCATCTCTTATTTTAGTATTATTTTATGAGATATTTGTATTAATTAAATATTTTCAAATGAAAATTATTTTTGTGATTTTTTCTATATTTCGCCGGTTTTGCCATCTTATCTTGTTGGTATTTTCAAACAAAGGGTTTTGTATTTGTATGAAATTTGCATCTGTATCTATATACTTCTGTAAAAAACAAATGCGTCATATTAATTTACCATAAGTATGATTAAGTTAAAAGCATTAACTTTACATTTTTAATAAAAAAATATTATTACGTGTAAATATATGAATATTCTCCGATCCAATTTAAAATTCAATCTCCGTAACAATCTCAAGGGTAAGAATTAAATTAATAATGAAATATCATTAGCTGAAGCTGCAAATAGATCATGTCTGAAACCGGAACGTTTCTGCGGATTCAATCCAAATATTAATTTATTCCTACCACAGCGTCTTGTATAATTTTGGCCGTTAAAAAAATATGGGCGCATTTTTTCTCGAGATGACGCGACAAAAAAAACGATTTATCCATAGAGAATTGAAGTGTTCAACTTGAGGAGGAACAAAAGACAATCAGGCCCGTGTCGATGGTCACTTAGAATCGCTCCTCCGGGAAAAGAAAGAAAATTACGCAATTCGTTAACAATGGGACGGTAAATTGAGATCTTCTTGTAAAGGACGGCTTTCTAGGCATTATGCTCGGAGCTCCCTTCCCTGATTGGCTTCATTTTCTCGCCGGGAAATGTTAATCAAAAAAAGCTTTGTATTCGGATACGTCTTCGGATTACGAGACTTCATTATTTTCTTTTTTAAAGCATCAATTCCGTGTTACCGCTTTTTAATTTGGGAATGTCAAATTTTTAAAAGATCAAATTCCTTCTCAAAGGAGCGATTTGTCAATTTTTCTCGTTCGAGTATTTACACACTCAAAGCATGTTTTATTGGAAATATATTTTAATTGTGAAATACTTAGCTTTTGATTTGGGTACACTATGATTACTTGAAAAATATTTTTTGATAAACGTCATTCTATCTCGATTCTCGAAACTACTTTTAACAAAATCTCCGAATGGCTGTGCCAAAAAACTCCGATAATAAATGAACTGTCTAATCATTTTCAGTCGAAAATTGCGATCAGAAAAAAACGTTATCGCAGAGTTATAAATAAGACAGTCAGAAAGTTTTCGGATTATCTAATATCCATGCCTTTAAATTCTCCATTTTATGTCAATATTAAAATGTGTTATTTCGCTTAAGATGTAATTTGGAGATGTCTCGCGATACGACACAATCTCCCCTTTTCTCGGTGGCGTAACGGTAATTTTCTTTTCATTTTCCTCTGTATAAACCAAAGTTGGCCTTTAAACTTTTATTATTATAATTTCGATGGCGTGGCCTCATTAAAATTCCAGAATATTCTCCTCTTTTCAAATCTGCAGGGGTTGCAAAGTCAGCAGAGTTTAATGTTTCTTAAGCTTCCTTCAACAGAACAATAAATGTAAGAATAATCCTTTTTTGAAACATAAATACACAAGTAGTAAGTTATTTGAAGAATATTATTTCTGTAAGAAATTATTCGCCAATTAATATCTTCACATGTTTCTAACCAATATTTTTATGTGGCACTCCTTAAATTTTTTACTACTTTTTAACATTACTTTTATACACTGTTTTGAAAAATATTGTTATAGTATTTTTATTCGCACTGTTTGACGGAATCATTCAACTAACACAAGTATTTGTTATGAATGTTTTGTAAACACTGCTTTACAATAGTACTGCATTCATATTTTTATTTATATATATATGCTTAAAAATTCGTTCACGTAGACCTTATTATAGACCATGTCCATATTTATAATAGACCAAGTCCAAAAAACATTGTAAAAACAAAATGTCTATACTTACCATGCACATATTTATGCTTTATTCTATAGACCCTATATTGCTTTATCTTTTGTTATATATATTGTATTCAAACGTTCGATACAATTGAGGATAATTTCACAATTAAGAGGTTGAAACAAGTAACATCTAGGATTTTGAAAAAAATAATATTGTGGGATGAAATAAATGTTCCCGGCGTCTGTTTAGAACAAAGAAAATAATTATTTTACGGGAGATAGGTAGGCGCTAGGCCGACCCAAACAGAATAATGTGAAGCGAAGCGGTGATATTAAAATTAAAATTAAAATCTGATTATTAAAAAAGATGTTAACAATAATAACAGGAACGTGAGACTTGTATTGATTCAAATCAAATCAATGATGAAATGAATCAAAGTATTGATAGATTTAAAGCATAAATATATTTGAATAATACAAGTTTTTTTTGTAGTGGGCACAATAGGATTACAAACAAATTAATACTGTAATTGTTATTTATTTATAAAATTACAGAAGCGTCATTAAAAAATATTTTTTACTATGATGGTGAATATATTTAGCTCCATGGCTCTAACAATTTAAATCCTCAAGCAGTTACAGTTTCTATCTGTACTTATATAAAATTTACTTTTGATCTATAAATATAGTATATAAAGGTATTTTAAAAGAATTAATTTCTCGGACTATTATTTAAATTTTTTGTGGTAATTTTAGCTGTAGAAGTTAAATTAAAATAATGTCTTATTTTTGTTGAACCGAAATGGTTTTTAAATCATGCGATCACGAATGTACAATTCGTTGTTTGCAATTATCAAAGAAAATTACCCCTTTCTAGTCTCGTGCAAACACTAATAATTTCCAAAAAATCTTGCCTAGGTATTTTTTCACAAGCCAGTCTCGCCCGATACTCCGGTTTGATAACCCCCGCCACCCCCTTCCACCCCTCCTCCCCCCCCCCCTCACCCCGGCCACCCTCGCAGGCGGCGGCCATGAAAAGAATGTCGCCATGGCAACCGGCGCGGGCACCCCTCGGGGGAGAGCAATCGCTCGTTAGGTATTTTTATAATAAAAATATACTGCTTGTATAGTCCGTTCACGATATATATTTAAATTTTTAATTTGAATTTGTACCATGATTTATATTTGAATTTATTTTATTTTCTTACCTTTGGAGAGCTCCTTGGGTACATTTTAATAACAACACGTTTCTAAATAGTGGCACACACGTCTTTTAAAAAAATCAACTACCGACGTGACAAGTGCCAATTAATCGATTTACTTGCATGGTTGCTATACACATTCATAACAAACACTCGGTTATCGTAAGTATAAAAAAGTCACAAAAGTGAAATAATTGGACTCTTAAAACGGAAATGCTTTAAATTCCCCTGAAACGCATTTTCTTTAATTCAAAAATAATTTTTAAGTGTTAATTTTAAAAAGAACAAGGGATTTTTTTATTTAAATCACAAATTTTTTTCTACGGCACTGCTATGTCAGATTAAATTGTACAAAGAGTCAAAATATATTTGATTTCCATCGTTATGATGATCTTCTTTATAACTATAGCAAATCTCTCTACTGTAAATACTACACCTTTTAATAAAATTTATAATTAGTTAAAATAGCTTATGAATCATAATTTATAATTCCGTTTTTGTACTAACGATATACCATCACTATTTATTTGAAATATTTCATAGATTTGAAACCTCGTAATATACAAATTAATAAAAAATATTTTGCTTACAATTTAGAATATTCAATACAGATTCGACAAAAATTCTTGCACTGAAATTCGCCATTAAAATTTACAAATAGAATAAGCCCAGTCAATCTATCATATATGAAATATATTTTTCTCTCTATATCCATTGCCTGTTGAACCGTGTACTAAAATCGCCCTCTATCTATTTACAATCGCCTGTATAAAGCGGTAAATTTTTTGAGTAGTCCGTGACGTTTTTTTTACGATTTGATATAAATTGCAAATTCAAATTTTAAAAAAATTACTTTCCTTGAGCTTATTTAAAAACATTCAAAATAAACACAAATACAATTGATTTTACTGACGGTGAATAGAAATAAATTAACGTTACGTAACTTATGTTAGGTTATTTACACGTTTAATTATACAGTCGATTATGGTAATATTTTATAGGTAGAATTTAATTTTTATTTTTCAGGTCTTGAAGTCTCATGCAATTGAAATCACAATACAATAGTATTTTACATAAATTGATAAAAAAAATTCCTGCATATTTTGTGTTTATTTTTTAATGCTATCTATCTATAATCAACCTCACAAAAAAAAATGTATTTAATTTTTGTAAACTAGGCTTTAACCATGCATGCTAATGGTATCACTGTATATATATAGATAATTCAATAAAATTAATTTAGTTGAATATTTGTTTTTTATTTAATAAATTTCGTTGCTTGCATGTTTTTTCAAAACTTTGGATTTCATAAAAAAAAAATGCAAATGCGAAACAACCTTTATTCCTAAACTTAAAAAATATATATATAAACCCCAATACAAAAATGACACAGACTCCTTAAATATTTAACCTGTACAGTGCAGGGGTGTGTGTGGGGATATTTTTACGTAGAGGGGGTTGGAGGTTGGGGTGAGACTAACAGGGGAGTAGCTGTCGCAGAGGGTAGAAACTAAAATAGAAAAAAGTGTCGGCAAATACAGGTGGCGCGAGCGGGTGGTCTCTTGTTCCGATATTGTATGTTTATAAAGAGGAGAGGCAAGGGAGCTGGGTGAGTGGTCTTGCTGTACTGTAGAGCTGAGAATTTCCCTTTGAAATCATATGTAGAATAAAACAGCTCTTAATATTAGAAAAAATACTCTATAAACCAAAATATTTATTTATTACATACAGCAGGTATCAAATGCATCATGTTAATCTACCTAACACAGTAAAATCAATCAGTTAAAAAATATTTCAAAGATTTATAAAATTTAAACAATAGATTGGTTTTGTTTTTAATAAAAAAATTTATACCAAAAAAATGTTAGCTTTTTTTTATATCATGAAAAACACTGGTTAATAATAAATCATTATGAATACAAATATTTTTTTTGGAGCGTGTGTCTACTGCTCTTAAAAACAATACACCCCTGTGGCACGGCAAGCCGCGGGGGCTCGTGGCAGAGGGAGGCTCGGGAAGGAGGGATGCAGGAGGGCTGCGGATAGGGGGTGGGGGCGGGGGCGGAGGGGCACGCCCCCACAATGGCCGCCGGAGGATAATCGAGTCAGCGCCGTTTTTATTTGCCCAAATAAAATGCCATATAGGTAAATTATTATTTCGCATGGATATCCGGCAAAGCTTTGGCAAATATTGATATGTTTACCAATATAGGAAAGTGTTTTAGTGGAGATTTTATTTTATTGGAGCTTTTTTTGTGGGGTTGATACAGTGGCAGTTACATTCACCCTTTTATGATACAACATAGTAATTTCAAATATGCAATAAAAGGTTAAAACATATTTGAACACTTTTATTAAAAATAATAATGATTTGAAAACGAAAAGGAGATAGAAGAACATGTAGAGTGACAAAATAATTTCGCCTAAATGATACAGAATCATCATCAAGGAAATAAGATAATTACGTAAGTCATCACGATATAACTGTGTTAAGTAAGTATTACTTGGAAATTAGTTTGACTGTAGCAAACATGTTTTTCATAACCTTATTCAGAGAAATTTTTATTTTTGATGATCTCCCAAATATATTGAGGTAGATTTGTAGTATCTGCGTTCTGAAATCGCATTTTATCAAAATGAAATAAAGGCTTGCTTACAAATTTTTATATATTCAAATGTATCGACAAAACAGCAAACAACTTGAATGTCATAAGCTTTCTCGTATTAGAATCGTCTTCAGATATTTTTTCTCTCTACTTTTATATATTTTGGATGTGAGAATCTTCATCTGTTTTTTTTAATTTGTCTTTATAATAAATATTTATGTGATTTAGTATATCCCGATTTATATTGTAACAATTTGTTTTATTAGAAAATAAAAATATTTGAATTAATAAACCAGTGCTAAGGGTCTACACTGAAAACCATATAAAATAAACAGTAAGCCTTGAATCCATGGGGTAGTCCCCTAGTAGATTCTGGTACTTTCCACAGGGGAGTCCTCAGCTTCCGCCGGCCAAGCAAACACTAAATATGAGTGTTTTTTTTATTATAATGTATTCACTCATACCCTCGGGACAAGAACTCTCTAGTTGGCATGAGGTAAAGACATTTTTTGTTTATATTTACATTTTGGTTGATGGGACCAGGGGCGGTACCACTATACAAGCCCACGACCTCTAAATATCATCCAAGTCATATAATAGTCAGGTATCTATATTCGTCAAACATTGTTACAGGTACGTGCTTAAATACAACTCTCAAAAGCAAAACTATCACTTTTACTACTTATTTAATAGAATAAGACTTCTAAAAGAAAGAATGAAGAATCCTTTATATTTTTTACTTTTAATTTTCTTACCATTAATAAAAAAATAGAAAGTTGCACATCCACGATTACTGCTTCAACACTAGATTTTGAATATCCATATAAAAATAGATACGAAATGGAAAAGAAGATGCGTTTAATACCTCTTTTGTTGTGTTATTTATTTATTGATTATTTAATTACAATAAAACAAAGTATCGCAGAGGAAAAATGTCTATTGTACACAGCGCAATGATACTTATAATTTATTCAAAAGCTTCGGAGAAAAGCTCGCGATAATGCTTCTATTGTATATATATTTTGGGCTAAGTAGTACTACAATTATAATTAAAATTTACTTTTTATCCAAACACGTTAAGCTGAAAAACATTAAAATCTCCCATAGTGGCAGCATGCTACATTATCAGCAACCGTAAACCTGTGTTTATCTGTACACCATTAGAAATGTGTAAGGATACATTTTTGCACCAATTAAAAAATAAAGCAATATTTTTCAAACATCAAATTGCAGATTAATTATTTTTTTACCGTGGCTAAACCGAACAATACGCTAGCCAAAAGATTTAAATTGGGTCCAGGACAATGAGGGAGGTAATGTTTCATAAGCCGCGATCACTATTTGTCCGTCCGACATCCGGGGCCGCATTTCATTCCCTTTTCCTCTCGGGCGCTCTGTTTCAATAGATTTTAATTCGGGTCCGTGTTTACCGCACTTTTCGGGCACTGGGGCTAGTGAAGGGTCAAAAGCTGATTTAAATAGCGCCCATTATTTTCATTGTCGAGGCATTCTTTTGAACGACGCCATTGTTCGATCTATGGATGGACCTGTGGGCATCAAAGGAGTCGATTTAGATTAGCATAAACATCTGTTGTTACGTATGCAAGGAAATATATTTTTTTTTTAAACAATTTTATTAATTTTGAAAAAGTTTTTTTTATATGCGTGCAAACATTACAATGAGAAGACATACAATCATTATAACGAAAGATTATTTTATATATTATTTTTTTAAAATCTAAAATAATATTTATTCATTAGTGTAAAATAAATCAACATCTCACTCTAGCGATGATAACTAACACTACAAATATATATTTTTTTAATATGATGACTTTTATTTGTTTTCTTTTCGTTTAATCCCTTTATAATAATTTTGTGTTTAATCTTGATGTAAAACACTTTAAAATCACGAATCAATAAATATAAATGGTTAATACTTTTTACTATCCTCTATTGATATATGATCAAACTAAAATTGTATAGCAAGTAGTAAATGAAAAAGTAGCAGGTCTATATAGTACTATTTAAATACAACAGATGGCAGTAAATGTCAAATTTTAATATTAAATTATTATTTGTTAAATAAATATTTGGAAGATACGAAAAAAAAAATTTTTCAAATTTTCTTTTATAATAGATTGATAGATGATTTTTTTCATTCTTTCAATATCGGCATTTTCTTATTAAATTTACATTATTGAAATTACAAAAGAAAAATATGACATGCCAAATGTTTAAAATCTACAGAAAATATATAGGTATAAAATATATAACTTAGTGTTATTAATTAATTACGAATGATCCTTGACTTTTGTCAATTTCATACCTCTACTCGTATTTTTTGAACGTTAGTCAAAACTCTATGAGATATTGCCATGAAAACAAAGATTGTATTGAAATAAATTCTTTATGAAAACGGTTATTGTTAGGTATGTGTAGGAATTGCAAAATATTGTTCGATTTTGATTAATTAAATATTTATAGATAATACAACAAATATCTGCGGAGAAACACCATATCAGTACCTACCTGAGGTGTAAAATATTTAAGCGAATTAAAAAATAAGCCTTTAAAACCGCAATCCTGTTGTTAAAAGATGGAATGAAATATACTCATTTTTTTATAAGTATTTATATTTTCTATAAACAAGTGATTAGTCTCAAACAAAAAATATACAATGAAAAAATATTTATTCATTCACCATTATGGGCCCATATTTTTTTGTACCTATTATTACTGTTAACCAACCCTTTTTTCCAGAGTTGAGTGCAGAAGTTGCAATTACTTTTCTTATAAGGGGGTAATAAATACAAGTCATTTAATTTAAGTATAACCAGATACATTCATGAATGTTGGTTGAAAAAGTTGCACATAGTAAATAACGTGGTTTTACGCACAAAAACTAGTGATAATTTTTTTCAACGGGTATATATATATTTTTTTTTGTTTGCTTTCGGTGTATCTATATGTGACAAATAATCAGAAAACTTAGACGTGGTTTTTAGATAAAAACAATCATATTAAAAATGCAAATTTGAAATGTGATCTTCTCAAGCCATACTCCGGTTTTATTACCTTTATTTATTACGTTAAGTGTGATGAAGATATGGCCATTGTCCAGCACGTCGAAATACTTCGGTGTGGCAGGTCATCATAGTTAAGTATCACTAGTCACTGCATATGACTATATGTTGTCACTACAATCAGTACATCTCTCACACAAATTATAATGATCGTCATTGAATTGTTGGAACAATATTTGCTGCTAGTATTAGTGCGGTCTATAGATATTATATTTTTGTAAACTTTTTTGGTATGTCTTTAACATGTCGAATAACTAGTAATTTATTTTTTATACTTTTTACTTAATACTTAACTTAACTTATTTATAATGTTAGTAACAAAAACAGCATGGGGTCCATCTCTGAATACACATTTCACGAAAACAAAACGTAAACTTTACAGAAGTTTACGTAAATCTTTTACAGAAGTCTCAGGTAATTCATTAAAGGGAAAATATATATTCAATACATAATATACTTAAAAATGTAGACTGAACATTTTTTCAATCATGTTTCTTATATTATTGGTTATTTATATTTTTACTGGCTACTATTTTTTTTGTCGTATTTTAAATGTTTTAAAAATACTCTATGTTAAAAATAATGCTTGGAAATTAAAAAAATTCTACGCTGCTGGGCTTTTTTTTCGTCCCCTTCATTCTAAAGGATATGTCTTAACTAAATCCTTATAGCAGTGGCGTGTTAATATTTCAGTGACAAAGTTATCGTGTTTTAATGCATATCAATCTACAAAGCACATTATTAATTCTTTTGACAATGTTTCATCAGAGACATCAGAAGAAGAAGAATTAATAAATAAAATCGGGGAAAATCGAAGAAAAAGGGGACATTGGAAAGAGGAAGTTTACGTGGATGCAGAATTTCCACCGGTGGCTGGAGGTCGGAAGACTGACCCAGGATATAAATATGTTTGAAGAAATGATGAAACTTTTTTAATCATTGTTACCCGATGATAACCTAGAAGATGATGATTTAAACTTTTTACAAAAATATATTTTAGGCTTACTACTATATCAAAGACAACATTGCTTAAATAAGTTTTTCGTTGATTATAATAAACTATTTTATAATATTTATTTTATAGCTTATATTTTTCAAGCAAATTAACCTAGATTAAATTATATTATTGTTACCCAGAAAAAAAAAACCCACACAGTTTTTATAAAGTAATACTTATAATACTAAAAAAAAATCGTGGTAATTTTTATTTCATTAACGTAGTTATAAGTGATGATTTTTTTCTCTATAATCGTGATATTAATTTGCCTATGGTAAACATCTCCATGCATTTTAACAAAGTTAACGCTTTTTACCCTAATAATTCAAAGTATCCACAGACCTAAAAAAAATAATGTGAAGTTGCGTATAAATTTAGGGTGCTACATATTAATCATTTAATGGCCATAAATAATAGATGTGATTCACCAAAGCATGACTGTGACAGTCCAAGTATCCGATGACTAAACATGTTTTGTTACAATAGTATTAGTGGTAGATTTTTTTACATACGGATGTTCGTATTATTTTACCCCTCTGATTGACACCAATTTGTTTCTATTCGACACGTCTAAAATTACAACTGGTACAAACAACTCACTTAGTTGTTTTTTGTGAAATAGGTTTTTTAAATAATAAAGCAATAAAAAAACTTATAAAACATATTGAAATAAATCAATTCTGCTTTGGAGATAAATCCAGAAAACTACTTGATTCACAAATGATGTTTTCAAACTACCTTTGACATAATAATCTACGTGATAAATTTTATTAAATTTATACACAGAATATCCCAAAATGCACGCAAGAAGATATCACAGGTTTATAATTAAAAATTGTAATTTTTTTATTGACTTAAAAGGTACACAGTATCAATTAGCATCAGCATTAATTGTAGTCAATTTACATGATATGCTATTTCATACATAACAATCAATAAAAAAAATAACAATTTTAATTTTAAGCCAGTGTTTTCTAATAAAACATAATTTAATTAAATTCCAAGATACGTTACTTTGATTTATGTTAATTTACAATAGTTCTTAGAGCTATTCATACAATACGGTGTGGCTTACAAGATGTGGCTTAGGTGGTAGCGTACGTGAATTTCACTATTTTCGTTATTGAGTTTGTGTAGGGAAAAATATATGTAAAAATACTTTATTAGATGAGTTAAAGAACAGGATTAAGAAATAAATTCAGTCTAAATAACAGGGTTAAATATTTAAGAGATAAAATAAAACAAAAGGGTAAACTGTATATATGAATTTTCTGTGTTTTGTAATTAAAATATAAAGGTCATGATTTTCTAACACATCTTTCTAACTGTCAAAGACTATTTTTTTCTCGGTCGACTAAAAACAAAACTTTTACTGAATTATACTTCGCCATGCTAACTTTTAACGCATGCTGGCATATTGGCCGCTCTTGTACTATCCCTAAAGTATTACACTATACCAGTGGGGATACTGTAAGAAGCAATGAAAAAAATTACAATTTATATATATATAAATATATATTTACATATATGTGTGTGTGTGTGCTTTGCTATTGAAATCAAAATGTCATAATTTTTCTACCTGTCAAGGACTTCTATATTTTTATAATAGACCTAAATATTTTTTTTACTAAATCACACTTCACCGTTTTTACTTTTGAATGCACATTATGAATAAATTAACTGAGTTGAAGCTTGGGCACTTAAGACAGCTACTAAATGTGCCTATAATATGAGTTGACCGCGTCACAAATGAGAGAGTCTTGCACAGAATGCGCAAAGAAAGAGAACTCCTGACGTTGGTAAAGAAAGCTATAGCTGATTGTCCAACGAAAAATCAAAGGAAAAGGGGACATTGGAAGGAGGAAGTTTACGTGGACTTTTGGAAGTTTGCGCCAGTGGCTGGAGGTCGGAAGACTGACATAGGATAGAAATATGTTCGACGAAAAGGTCACCAACCTCCTGTGAGGAGAGACATCAGAAGAAGAAGAATTAATAAATAAAATCGGGGAAAATCGAAGAAAAAGGGGACATTGGAAAGAGGAAGTTTACGTGGATGCAGAATTTCCACCGGTGGCTGGAGGTCGGAAGACTGACCCAGGATATAAATATGTTTAACGAAATGGTCACCAACCTCCTATGAGGAGAGGCATCAGAAGAAGAATAATTAATAAATAAAATCGGGAAACATCTAAGAAAAGGGGGCATTAGAAGGAGGAAGTTTACATGGATGCGGAATTTGCGCCGGTGGCTGGAGGTCGGAAAACTGACCCAGGATAGAAATATGTTCGACGAAATGGTCACCAACTTCTAATGAAGAACCAACTTCCAGAAGAAGAATAATTAATAAATAAAATCGGGAAAAATCTAAGGAAAAGGAGGCATTAGAAGGAGGAAGTTTACGTGGATGAGGAATGGAATGGAGGTCGGAACACTGACATAGGATAGAAATATGTTTGACGAAATGGTCACCAACCTCCTATGAGGAGAGGCATAAGAAGAAGAATAATTAATAAATTAAATCGGGAAAAATCTAAGGAAAAGGGGGCATTGGAAGGAAGAATCTTATGTGGATGCGGAATTTGCGCCGGTGGCTTGAGGTCGGAAGACTGACATAGGATAGAAATATGTTTGACGAAATGGTCACCAACCTCTTATGAGGAGAGGTATCAGAAGAAGAAGAATGAATAAATAAAATCGGGCATGGTGCCCCCCCCCTGGTGCACCCCGCGCGGCCGGCGGTGGCGGTGGCGGTGGCGATGGCGGTGGCGATGGCGGCCTCAGCGCGGCCGCTCAGTCGCCCGCGCGCTGTTCAGGCCAGTCGCCCGCGTCGGCTCCGAAACGACTCCGAGACCGACCCAAGCCGCTCGTGTTTTGAAATCGGACGTCACTCGCCGACCGACACTTTTATAACGAAACGACGCGTGTTTTTAATGCGTTAATTGAGTTAATATTGCGTTTATGCGTTGACTTTTATTCTGTAATCAGTTCATGTGCATTGTTTTGTATTGACAGTTTGACTCGGTGCTTTTGTTGACATAATATTGTGTTGTTCTGTACATAGGATTTACCAGCTGTCAATTCCAAATTGTGAGTAAACAATATTGCACATAGTTTTTTTATTATTTCAGATGAATATTTGTTCATTTCGCAACATCTTTCGTATTGTGTGGATAGCCCCAAAAACTAATTCAAATTAACATAAAATAAAATAAAGAATTTTTATTTTTATTTGTTGCGACATCATTTTTGGTGTAAACCAATAAAGGCTCATTTTTAACATTACGTACATAGTAAGTGTTTTATAATAAATGTGTATATTTTAATGCTATGACAAATAATGCCTCAGAACATACAAAAAACGTGGCCATCAAATCACAATGTTATATTCGTAATTTGCTTTTTTATGCAACAATACAGCCTTGCTTGTAACATGTGTGTTTGCTTTAATTTTACATTGGCAGTAGAAGTATCTGCCATACAGTGTGGGTTTTTAAATAGTATTTTAACCATTTTATCCGGTATAAATGATTTTTATTATGCTCTTAGTTTAGTTCAATGTCGATACGTATTTTCTCGTTTACCGATACAGACGTGGGCCAAGGATTTACAAATTCAACCTAATAAGGTAAGCGGTTTGACCTATCATATTTTTTGAGATAATAATTGTCTTTATTATGGTACCTGTGGCCTTCTGATGATGTACGTGGTACTTTAGACGAGTGATTTGCATTAAATTATTCAAACTCCTTGCCCAAATTTTGACAGCACAACCTGACACAACACCATATTCTCCATATTTACATAAATACATATTTAAAACTTTAAATGTATCGTTTTGTTACTCATAATTATATCGAAATCATTAATAAAATCATGCGCTGCAGAATAAATTTCCATTTAAAATCACATATTACGATTTTTTTATATTTTAAAATTTTCTTGAACCGCAATTCTATATAAAACGCAAGAAGTCTTGTAAATTTTATTTATATGCAACGGGCAATTAATTGTAACATAACATTTTTTTTTGCATGATTTCTTTTAAATGGTAAAGAGTATGTACATGTTTTGATGAGTTATCGGTTTTCGTAATAACTCATAGTGCTATAATACACACACCGCTAATCTGGCTTCCCTGGGCGAGTAGATCCCACTAGGCCCCGCCAAATTTGCTCATAAACGTATTTCATTTTTCTGGGTGTTCGTGTGATGTTAATTTTCTTTATAACCTGTCTTGTCATGCCTCCAAAGTATGTTTAAAATCATACATGTCGTTTTTTGATAATCATTGTTTTTATTTTTAATAATGCAGTAAAAATATTTATTTTCATTTAATCCATCCTAACGTGCTGACCATTTTTGAAAATAGCAGAACTATTATATTTCAAATTTAATTATTTGTTATCTTATCAACTTGCGTACGAATGGTCAGTGATGTTCATTTGAAAATATAAATTAGATTTCTATCCACCAAGTGCATGAAACTTCCTCCGTTCCCCATAAATGCAATGCTGCTAGCCCCGCGGAACTCCTGTAATTTGGTCTTGAATTCATAAATGCTCAGCAAATCTCCCTGCACATCTTGGCTGCCGGCTTCCACGGCTGTCGTTCCCAAGCGGCTCAACTACCCGCTGCATATTGCATACGTTCCACTTACACAGGATCTATTTAAATACTACCTTCAAGTTAAATTGTCAACTTACTGCCTATGGCTTTCTTATCCAACCTATAGTAATATTGTTGGAAAGATGTGAATTTAGATACATCGTTTGAAAAAAAAATAAGCCAACTCTCCCATAATACTACCATACGCTTATCACTTATAAATCACTTACATACTTCATATCCGCGAGAATATGTGCAACTACCGCTGAAACCCGAACACCTGCTAACGTATCAACAGCAATCTATGACTCACAATCGCTCCGGTAAATAAACATACAAACCTAGAAATGCCCGTGCACCGGCAGGTAGTACTGAAGGTACTGACTAAAATATAAACGTTTCCATTGCCGTGTGAATAATGCGCAACAGGCGACTGCACATTACGAAAGCCTAGAAACTTCCAGTTTAATGCAAGCGTGCATTCCTCCAAAGCACTGACGACACATTTAACTGTTCGGAGTACGCCTCAAACATTTCATCCCTCGACCGGTGTTCGGTCGTGCTTATCGAGGAGAGAGGAGACTGGCAGATATTGGCCGCGCACGGTGTCACCGCGGCCCTCATAAACCCTTCGCCGATAGCATCTCCGCATCTGGGCTAGAGAAATACCTCCGCCGCTGCCTTCTAATGGATATCTAATTGAATTTAGATCCAAGCTTACCGATAAAGGACGACGCCCCGACGCGCGTCCCTCTGTCCGGTCTGTTTATTTACAATAATTGAATCGGATCGGGCTCTGGCGGCGATCTCGACCGTCCCCGCCGACATTCGGTTCCGAGAATTATGCACAATAGGCGGTGGGCGGGCCCGCCGATAAATAAGCCGCATCCGATCCGATATCTCATTCATCTCGCCGCCGAGCGGGGCGCAATCTGCTCGCTTTATCGCCAGTTTAAATTGCAACAATTGCATTCGAGTGGACATTCATATTGAATATGCAGTGTCTTTCTATTGCGGAACGCTCCTAGCTGGAGGGCAGGTGCGCGGAGCCGCGCGTGCCCCGCTATCCTCGCCCCCCACCCCGCCCCGCCCCGCGCCCCCCGCCCCCCGCCCCGCCCTCACCCCGCCCCGCGCCCGAGGCTCCGCGCACCGAGGAGGCGTTTTCGTTTCAGGTGCTCGCTGCATGATTTCACGGCTTTCAAAATTTAACGCCTTGCATGAATGACCATACAAAACTGTTTTTTCTTTTATTTCCACTCAGTGAACATAGAATAAATTTCAACCTCCTGAATAGCAGTAGTATACAACTAAATCAAAATATACCCTCACTTAATTTTACAACATAATCTGTATTATTTCTGAAACCGTATAAATATATAAAATATAACTCTACAATAAGTATGCATGTGATCGAAGTATTTTCCGTTCATTAAGCTTAATGACCATGAATTTATGTGCTCAGATTTACATACTCACGTGCACCATTATAATCAATGCAAATTAATTAGCGGTTTTGTCAAGGCAGTGCCCGCGGGAGCAGCCGGACTCCGCCGCCGCTCGCCGCTCATACTCCCCGCCTTGCATCGCAGTTCCAACTTTTTGCATACTTTATGACTCCGTGATAATTGGTCGGAGATAAACCAAACAAGTAGAACAGAACATGCGCAATAATTATAAAGCACGTTACTTCTCTCATTGCGAGAAGTTTTTTTGGCCATTCGGTTATAATGACTCACGAGCCTAGCTCCTCGGCCCGCGAGCGCGCAGCTGATGCATCTCCGCTTTTACCGTGTTTTTTCCCATTACATTTGCACTGAGAAACTACTTCGCAGCACTTAATTTAAATAACATCTCCCGAGCTGTCGTCTTATATATCGCCAATTAGTGCAATCTTCATAATACGAGCACAGCGCTTTAAATGCACATCTTCTAATTTTTTAAACGAAGGGAAAATACTAATTTATAAACCGTAAAAAAATATTCTACGGAACTACTATACAAGATATACGACATGTGAATTTGGAAAGATCTCTCCGTGTTAATTAAATATTAGTATTGTATTCACTGTGGGATTGTGCGATGCTGCAATTGTGATAAACTTGGATGTGAATTCAATCAAGTATAGCGACTGCAAGTTATACTCATAATAATGTCGAGGAATGCGCTCGGTAATCAATAATGATTACCATCTTTCGAAGTACTAAGTACTCGTGCACTTCTCGCATTAAACAAACAATTCTTATGCATGCAGGTACCCAGGTAGTGCTTGCGTTGCCTCGGAGGGGCATCGAGTTTAATAATCGAGCGCACAATGTATCCGCGGCTAACCTTGGGCGCGAGAGATGGGGAACTGGCACAGATGTTAAAAAAGTTGCCGAGCGGAGGCTCGAGAGATGAGACGGGCGCGCGAAGTAAATAATCGATTTCATAATCGCTTTTAATAATGCTCCAACACCCGACACTCTGTTATTACCGCATTACAAGTCAGACTTCGACACGGACTCCCGAGATAATGTACGTCCGAGTAAATAAAGATCGCAACAGGTGGACCCGCGGGTCAAGCCGCTGCTCCCCCGGCGACATGTAAACACGGGCGCAACACGCCTCATTCACAATCTATTCAATGTAATTAACTGACCAGCGATATGCACTAGATTTAAAAACCACCAGTCTTGCACCGCTGCACGCTGCGTTTTCTCCGGTGTTGAATTATATTTAAAAAAATACTTTTGTTTTTTTTTTAAACGTTTATTTTTGTGTGCATATTTCAAAACTAGAGCTTTAGGAAACGCTTTTCCTTAGTACGCTGAAAATATCCAAACCGAACATTAGTCAGCTACAGTTTCGTTATTCAGTTTTCAACTGGAGAGATTATGAAAATCTTTTAATTAAGCAGACACTATCGTCGACAGTGAGAATTCTTATAATTATCAAATCGCACGAGCAAGCATGTCTTTTCTCTCCATTAGCGATTTTATTGTGTGACTTGATTATTTCTTCTCAATCGAGACAGGCGCGATTGTCTGAGTGCGAACAATACCACTTTTGGGTAGTCGAGTAGACGTCGGCCAATCACGTCGGCGAGGAATGCAGGGAAGCACGCGGTGCCGACGCCCATTATGCAACGCTTTTCCTCTGCGGTCGGCCTTATTTATTCTGTCCTAGAGCGAATCGCATACGGCGGAGAATTTCCGATCTCTGAATCAATAGTACAGGGCCTCGGGCTCTCCGTGCCGGCATGGCTCGGAGTGCGGCCCACGCGGCTACTGCGGGCCTGGGCCTGCAACTGCACCACATTTATGCATATTAATTACTGTAGATATGCTTCTATCGCTTTGTGTACAGCTTTTTTTTGACAACATATACACTGTATGTCATTTATGTAAATTAAACTATGTTTTATTCTTGATCACTTAACAACATTTCTATATATTTTTTTTTTATTTCGTTTTAGATCACCTTACTATTATTATACTATTATATAGATTTAAATACCATGCGACATGATGGACTAACATATTGCACATTTAATCAATATTTTGCAATAAAGTAGTAAAGTTACAAAAAATATTTGCATTACTCCTACTTGTGGTTTTCTACAAGGTACAATAAAATTCTAATCGTAGCCAATTTCAATTAACCTATTAGTTTTACCAGCCACAAATTTTACACGGTTTCAATTATTAGTTAAGGACCATATCAAATTCGCGACCAAGGCTATCAAATTTATTTTTAATTTCGAAATGCTTATTATTACAGTGGCTTGTAAGTAAAATTATAAAATTAATAAATTGTATTTTTTAACTGCTATTACTATATTATTTTTATTTTTAAATAATATCAAGCTCTTTCATTTTTCATGTTTCCTAGATTTGAACTCAATTATACCGATTTGCAGTAAATTTCTGCTATGATCATGCAATTCCATGTAATAATTTTCGATATTCTTTTAAAATCAGGAAGTATTTCTAAAGTATACTATCAAATATGTACTGAATTTTATGTTTATTAGTATTAAAAAGCATAGAAAAAAACCAAGGCATATTTTTGTGATTATATTAAGTTACAATTTTAAAACAGTAAAATGTTGATAAAATAATTGTTAAAGTGTTTTGAACATTTTTTTGTTTATTTGGTTGAGATTTTAAGACTATTCAACATAATACAACCAATTTTGTTAGCAATACAACTCAAAACAGTCTCATCACTTATTATTTTTCGAGTTAAGTATATATACCTGCGTGTTTCAGTGTCCCTGGATATCTCGGTTGGGTGGACTGTACTATCCGCTCATTAGAATGCTCCAACTACCGGCGCGGTTATGATTATTCCCAGTCTCGGAATTCTCGCTATTATCTTTTTATAACATATAGCAAATAAATCATTACACATCAATTGAAAAAAAACGATACATATAATGACTGCGTACGTACGCATTATGTCGTTGAGTACGCAAAGCTTGTGTATCGGCCATGATGATCGCAGTTTGCGAAAGGTGGAGTCGAATAAAGGCGGAATCAGTGGGTCAGGCCGGTTGTGATTTTTTTTTAATATCAAACATAACAACACACATCTTTTTACTGCGGTTAAAAAGTGAATAGGAATTTTAATACAATCTATTATCTTAGCTGGTATTAATCTATTATCTAAGCACCTTTAAAGTTAAAATCGAAAGTTACACAAGGGAAAAAACTTAAAGGTAGGTGCACTTTAATATTGGAGTCAATAACTAAATTTTTAAAATATGACTTAATTCTGTTAACAAATAAAATTATCCAAATATTTAAATTTCAACAAATTTTCACCATTGAGCACATTGAACACCATAACATTGTAAAACCAATGTTTCAAAGAGTTAACGTATTTTCGCCAAGTTGTTAAAAAGTGTTTATTTTATGACATGTTTTTATTTAACGCTTTTATAAATTGAGTTTTACTTGAAGACGAGAAAGCAAATACTATGAACATTGTTTTAAGAGACATACATTTTTATTATAGAAATCACTCAAATGGTAGTGCCCGAGAAGAATTATTTAACTTAAGTTCGTGATCTAGTTATCAGAGATGTTAACCAATAATAATAGTGAAACTATTGCAGATCAATAATCTCAATCATTAAATTTGCAAATTATATTCATTCTTTAAAACGGTTCATTTGAAGAAAATAAGGCAGTATTATCTAATTTTCTAAATTAAACTCATCAGTTTTCATCTTAAAAGTACTGACATAAATGTTTCTTATAAATAATAAAAGAGTTATTAACTTCAAACACCAGTATTTGACTATCTAGAGATCTAGAGTAATCACTGAAAGTTAAACATTTATTTGAATTTAAAATATACAGTAGCCTTTTTTTTTTTAAGAACATTAGTCAGATGGTTTTGTTTTTATTTTGAAGAGCATTACATGATGCTAGAAATACTTCAATAAAGCACAATCAGCATTAATGTCTGCCAGTACCGGAGCATTCCACGCTCTCTTGGTCAGCTCTGCAGAATCCACCTGCGGCTACCAAGGACACTTCCATCAGACACCGACTAATCATATCTACTCCTCACAAATGGACAGATCTAAAACCACTTTTCATTAAAAAAAAAAAATTATTGTCTATTGCCGTAAAGTATCTATATAAATTTTAAAAACAAATCTGCAACCATTAAATGTAGGAGCAGTCTGATAACTGCAAATTGTTAAAAAAAAATTATTTATAGTATAAATGCATAAAATTCAGTATTTTTTAAAAAATCTCCTTAAATATAATGAGTCTTGTAGATGCAAAAAATACTTATTGTAATACACTCAAAAAATTATCATTGAATTTTGTCAGTTACATGTGCATTTAAAAATAATTTAAAGCATACAATGCCACAAGATGATATGCATACAAAATATATTAGCATTTGCAGACACATACATTTAAACATTTTAAATGTGTCGTTTTACATCATCCAACACATTGCATCAGCAATAAAAAAAATTATATATTACCAAAATGCCAAGTAAAGTTCAAAAAATAAAAAAACACACATTTTAATAATGCCGCAGGAATTGATTAAAAATGGATGCGTTAAATAAGAATATAAATAAATTATTGTATTATATAATAATTCGCGATGTACGTTGCGATAGTTCACGTTTGAAGTGCCGTCTAATCACATCTGCGGCCGATTGGGTAAGCGGCGCGGGGCGGCGGGCTCCGTATCTCTGAAGGCAGTGCGTACTCCTCGAAATCACAGCCTTCGTACTGAGAGCCTTGCTGCAGAGCTGCTCTATGAATGCCTTTGCTTCAGCTTGTTTTGTATTGAAATTATTCCTTTACGCCAGCTTACTCGCTGCTGTATTCCTCACTGTGGTGTGCTATTTTTAAAAAAGTAATATATTTCCAATTTATATAATAATATATTCATAAGCAGTAAATCTATTAGTATTTCATGTTATGAGTTATTAATTTTTTTATGTAAAAGCCTCATGAAAAGTTGTTTTTTTTTTCATTCGGCCGTAACTTATTTTTTTATCAACTAGTGTCTTCTGCTAGATAATGATTTAAAATATATATATTTAATGTCTTTGAACCGTGATGTGAACTTTTTATGCTTTAATAAATATGTTCACTGGCTGTGTTATTAGTTTTCCGCGTGATTTGTTTGAATTGCGTTATTTTTTCAATTAATTATAATAAAATATATTTTTTTAATTCTAGCCGATAAAAACACGGAGTTTATGTCTTTGTTTTTAAGTCCTAAAAAAAATATTTGTTTGGATGATTTATCGTGTCTCATTGTATCGTCATTGTCACAATAAAGACTCTGGCTATTATATATGGTACATCAAAACCAACGTCCAGAAATTACATTTAATTGCATACGTGAATTATGTGTTGGTAAAACTGACGTTTTTTAATATCTAATAATAATTACTATTATATAGTTTTTAGCTCTCGGAAGCATATTTTTGCAACGTCGAAAATATCAAAGATGTTATACACTCAAAGTAATATATATTATTTAAATAAAATGGCATACAAATCTCCAACACATTTAATTTAATACATGATTTTATAATGTTTCTAATTAGAAACACTTTTTGATCTTTGTGGACAAATGACTTATAAAAGTAACATGAAAAAGTGTAAAAGGATCTGTTAGAAGAGCAGCATCCTTGGTGTTTGGATGCAAGTGCTTTTTTTATGGACAAATTCCTTCGTTAAGACTCTATAATAAACGCAGCTACCGCCGTCCCAGTATAATCACTCTGAATTAGCAGCGTATGCACAGTGCTTCCAATCCGACATGTATATATACGAGTACCTACCATAGTATGCACGAGGAAGGCTGGAGAACAGATGTTCATCTAAGATGGAATGCCGTCAAGGTTTCCTCCTCTGCAGTCATCCTCTCCATTATTTTCAGCATAAAGAGTGTTTTTAAACTCGTATCATTTCAAGACGGAAAATTGTTTGTGAAATTCATACCATAAGTACAAAATATTTCTTTTGAAATTTGAAGTGTAGACAAAATAAATGTAACGAATTGGGAATTTCACCCTATAAACAAATTTAAAAAATACTGAGAAATATATGGAATTTATCATATACATAATTTTAAAAAACCATATTGGAGACCTAGTAGCAAAATCTTGTTTTATAAATCAAAAAAGATATAAAACACCGTGTATATTATTTAAGACTTTTTCGAAATTCACGATATGTTCCTAATATATTCTATATGATAATTTTTTGTTTGTACGTTCCGATAACGCACCATAATTAATGCTTAGATATTTTTTACAATGAGAGATACCAGGCCCACTCTTGTCGGTAATGGAATCGTCTTCAGATACGGAGTGTTTGCTAAATTATCTATGAAACTTTTTAATAGATTAAACCCCTTCATTTTTTTTTTATTTTAAACGTAATAATTTATCGTAATATTTGTTTAGATTTGAGCAAGTTAAATAGCAGTGGTAAGTAATCAATGTCGCGCTTACAATGCCCCGCAAACTGTACACCGGCCGGCGTCGCCGCGGCAGCCAGACCAGCTGTACAAACGGTTTGTCTAATTACTAAATACTCAGGTTTATTCATAACGGATTAAGTGCTTTTACCGCACATGTCCTGTTTGGTCAACATTCGTTGGTTGGATATTGCGGCCTCTGCGGCCTCTCGGACTTATTTTGCCTTGACAGCCGGCGAAAGCCGTGGATTAACGCTGAGGTAAAAGTTGCACCTACTCTAATAGAAATTTCCATGGAAACGTACACCGGTTTTATTTGATCCACTGTTAGTAGCTATAGAGAAAAATTAAAAATAGATAAAGTAGCATAAAATAAATATTTAATGCTGATACACTTCACAACGATTGGGTAAGACAACAGAACTTTTAAAGTGTATTTGATGTGTGAACCATTAATTTTTTTGTGTTGTAGTCTCACGCATATATTTTTATTTTGAAATTATAATTTTCACACACAAGTCACATAAGTAATTTGAAGAATAATTTTCATTAAATTAATTAGTTCCAATACGTTTGGTCTATTTTTTACTTTTTGTTTCCCACAATTTACAGAAATTATGTGCATATAAAGGATTCTCAGAATTTTTTAATATCACAAGTGTTCGTATCTTTTTTTATATATAATTATTATATTAAAGCGTTTGTTGAAAATATGACAAATAAATTATACTCACAGTTGCACCCGTGACTCGAACACAGCAGTTAAATAAGTATAAAATAAATATTGTCTACCTACCTCATACATTATCAGTGGTTAGATTCGGCAGCCCAATTTTTTTTTTTGCGAAAATAATTTAATAATAAAGGCTTTATAGAGGCGTGCGATTTTTAACGACAGTGTAGGTATATAAGGTAACATCTCAACGTGCTGTGAAGGCTTATTATCGGTAATCACCTCCCGTCTTATTCACAGTCTGGTCTAAATAATATATGGTTTAATGACGTCATAAGCGATTTTTTAAAATGATTTTGCAATATGTAAGTATCGACAGCTGTTAACCGTCGAATAATCCGTTGGCTTTGACGTGCAGACGTTGTTATACTTAGGGTTGTTGTAAATAAAAACACTGAACTTTATTTTTAGTTCTATGGTGCTTAAATCAAAATAAAGCAAATTATGACTATTGTCAGAAATGATTAATTTTAATTAAAATATAGGGTATATCCACATATATGTATTCAGTCTTTCAACATTATGACTGTATGTTCATGCAAGATACGTTCGGTAGTAAAATAAGATTTAATTTATATATAAATCAATATTATTATAAAATATACATGGCTTGGTTGCTTCAGCTGTAACTCGCTGTAATACATTGAAATTTCAATTAAAAATATAAAAGAAAATTGAAACTCAATATTTGTATTGAATACTCGTGAAACTTATTTATATTTACGAGAAATTACTCTTTTATTATTCTATAACTAGCTAGTTGAAAAGCTATTAACCATCAAATTTATTTAAACCGTTTGAGTGACTTACATATTGTATTTCTCTTTGGTACTTCATAATATAATACTTTAATAGTAATCACTAAAAATAATTATCTCTTAGAGTAAAATACTTATATAATAAAAGATTTAATATTTATTAACCGATAAACGATGACTAGCTTCTATGAAAAAATCAAACAGATTTCGCAGAGTCCGTAGGCACTAAGTTAACGCACAGTTTTCCTGGTCGGCTGGCTCGGGCGGCGCGGCGGGTGTCGGAGCGCATGTCCGGATATGCCCATAATAGGCCCAGCATCCGCTCCGAAGCCTGTGGTTATGTGCAAAAATTGCGTCATCAGCGAATACACATCTGAAGCCGTTTTTGTTGGGGCTTTTTATTGAGATACTTCTTAAGACTTAACCGCCAGATGAAATCTGAAAATAAAAAACATTATTATTATACTTTTGGTTTTATTGGATAAAAAAATATTTTGTTAATACACATCGTTTTAGGCTTATCCAAAATAAGCGTGATTTCATCTTGAAAGTGCGGGACTTGTCTCTCGCTCTCAATTCATTGCAGTGTTTTATGTTTGTCCGTGATTTTGACTTAATTAAAATTAATTTGAGTGTGGATTTGTGACTGAATAATATATTTAATAACATAGTTCGTGGGAGTGATATCCCACTCAAAGACAAGATTCCTTAGATCGAAGTGGCACCTATTATATCATTGTTCTTTAGACTACCTGTAATCTGACTGAATGTGTTCATTGTTTTCAATCAATTTAACTAGGTTCATTTAAATGGTAGATGCAAATTTACAAAATAACCTCTAGAGGCGTATCATTCGTTGACACAATTTGCACGCGCTCGTGATAAATTGTTTTTTTTTTTTTTTCGTATATTACAATTACCGCTCTATTAATTGTTATCAATGACGTTTTCACAATACTAACAATGCAGCAGAATGGCCTGCAAGTCTATTCATTGCGTAGGATTAAAAATAAATCGATCGTTAAATACATTGATAATTAATTAATTCTCCTTTCGCCTGAAACGATGCGTTCACCGTAAATAAATTCAAACAGTTTTATACTTTCTATGACATTTTAAATGCATTCATCTTGCATCTGTTTTCTGTTGTACAATGAGTCAGACAGTATTCGTTCCGCAGTCTGTCGGCAAAGTCTCACGGAACGCCCATTATCTCGAAAGAAACTGTTAAGAATCTAACGATGATTGATGTTAATTTGTTTAAGAAGTCAGATAAACGTTTAACCCTGCCGACTTGCGTGCGAACCCTCGGGAAATCGGTCAAGCAGCGCAGGATCTTCGTGTGTGTATTTAATTTTGGACATTTTTTATCACTGACAGCATAATTACGTTTAAATTGGCGAAAGGGTCAAAAATGAGGCCAACTTTTCTAAAATATTCAAATTGTATTTCAAAATTATAAAAAATAGCTAAATAACTAAAGATTGTCGTAATTATTTCGTTGCTTTAAAATTGGTTAAGTATAATTGATTTGATTGTTGTAATTTTTTTTTAAACGTATACTATTTTCAATATTTTTTTTTAAATACTCAAGAAAATCAAACATGTTTTGAAGTTTTATTGGATTTCGATGCATCTTAAAAGAATTGTTTATAAACTAGCCACGAATAAAATACTCGTCAATTTATGCTTAGATCGTGATTCGTGAAATCCTGTGACACCAATAGTCGGACTTCGGTTCATCTCCTTCGTTGTCTCGCCTCCCAGACCGTGGAGTCACGTCCCGAATCACGAATATTTGAGTGTTCGGCCATTGGACACAACCTTCATTTTTTGCCCCCGTCGATTGGCCATTCGTTGTAGCCAATGTTTAATATTGACACTTGGCCAAATACCTATTAATTATAAATATTATCCCGAACAATTACTCAGCGTTCAAATAATAAATGGTGTTTAAGTTCAAATGTCACGCTTTTCAAATAGAGGATTATTTTCAGCGTCGTGCCTTCCTCGTGTTTATTGGATGGATTTTGTATTTTATTATTAGCGATTAACTCTCAGTTTACGTGTGTTTTAGAACGAGCTTAGTAAAAATTTATGTATATTGGTATTCACTGGGTTTCCCATCTTAAAAATAAAAAATATATATGCACACAAAATCAACTTTTGGCAGTGCGAAAGAATTATTACCGGTTTGACGACGAACGAATATCTATTTTACAAAAATAGCAATGAAATGTTACGTTTAAAAATATATAACATTTTAGTCTGCAACTTCATATTATAAATGGTTTTTAATACTCCAGTAACATTCGGTAAACCATAAAACAATAATTGACTTATCAACATTACACGCAGATCTTTACATTCGATCGATAAAAAAGCTTTGTGAAATTGCTATTTCCTATGGTTCTCTTTAATTATCTCGAACTTGAGCGATCGCCGGGCCCGTATTTTTTTGCACGAGGATTTTTCGTGGTCTATCAGTTTGCGTGAAACTTTGGCTTTGCAGTCCCCGGCTCGAGTCCCACGGCCGGCCGGAGAGTGAAGATCTCCCCGGCCGGCCGTCGGGCCTCGGAGTCGTGACTAATCCGCTTTTTGCTACACAAAACAAAAAAGTCTGAATTTAGTTGTAGGCAAGTGATAAGTATAATGCCACCTCTAATTCTCGTGCTGCGCGACGTGCAAACAAAATATTACGTGGGATGTCCACAGCACACGAGCTGTGCGCGGCATTAATCTGACACAAAACTAGAAAACTCACTACAACGCGTTGATACCTGCCTAGATACCTACTTATGATCATGCTATAAAATTTTTTGAAAATGAAATGTGTATATTATTATGCTGCCTTTTTATAAGAATTTAATGACATCGCATGCCTGCGAGCATCATAAAAGTTCGATATTTGGATATCTTACAGCGAGGTAGGTAACATTGATTTTTTTTGCTAAGAAGCCGTTCTGATATTTTTTCTACTATGTTGTTAAAGTTTTTCTTAGACGAAACCCAATAATCTTTAAATATTGGTTTTTATTGTTTAACTAGTATGATTACGGCAAATCTAATATTTGATTGGAATAATAAAACATGCTTATAAATGAAAAAAAGATATTGATTGAAAATCAGTATTAATGGCTTGATATATCGTAGAAGAAATTTCACTAAACACATTAACATAAAATATTTAGTTGTGCAAAATACAACCTTATACATAATGTGCACCTTGGGTGTACCATGCAGTTACGGAATGTATAATGGTACGGGGCACAAAGGCGGTAGTTTAGAATAGTCTTACAAGAGTGTCACCGTTAATTTCAGTCGCCATGATGTTTAGATACCCTCCGAGTTTTGGTTTATTTGGCTTTGCCTAACGAGCTATGTTTAATTACCCTCGAGTAAGTAGGTACCTAATAGCCCAAGTCTGCCGCACGGAGAAAACTAATTACTCGCACGAATTGTTTGTAAGTTTATTTATAAATACATGAATAATTGCATCATATTGAGATTCGTTCTACGAATCTTATAGTATAACTGTCGCATGTTTTCTCGATGTGCTTATTTTGCTTGTTTTGGAGGGTTATTTTTGTTGAGTGTGTAAAACGAAGATTGTTCGATGCGGTTTCTGGAGAGTCACCTGACATGTTTTTTTGAGTGGGACGTTTTGGTTACTTCGGTTGATTTTTTATTTATTCTCAAATGTGACTAATTTCATTGCATACTTTTTTTTCTTATTATCTTGGCCTTGTATAGGTAAAGCTTTTACCGATTCCTGTTTGCCGCTAAAGTCGAGTGTATATTGGTAACTCGTGACGCCATAAGCTTGTCATTTTAAGCTTGTCTGTATTCTAATACCCTTGAAGACTACTTTTTGTTGACTTTTTATATCTTCTTTACACTGTCGTTAAGCCTATCAATGCAAAACGAACTTAATTTATTATATTGATGAGGGTGAGCACAGTGGCATATGCTCAATTGTCTGGACCGAATATATATAAAAATATAAATTATACATTACCAAATAGTATTTTTCAATTGTAACAAATAGTGTGATTGAAATAGCATAATATCCACATTCAATATAATATATCAATGCTTATTTTAATAAAATTTGTTTTTCGTTCATTCCTTCAGTGATAATGATGTCTGGTGGGCTTATTATGCATATTTATTTCTTCATATTTTATTAATTCATCGTGGCAGAACTTCATGAATAGGTGAAATCTGTACACAAAATAATCACCATAACCTCTGCATAACGAAATAAAAACAATGAAACCATCAGCACATGCACACATCCTGGTATTATACCACTTCAATGGGAGCGGTAAGAGTCGCAGCGAATATGAGTGCAGTCGCCGCCTCGCAGTTGTAATTGTTCCTCTCCGGTGCGTCGCCGGCGAGATCGAGCATTGTTCTCGGCGAGGCAGCCTGGCTGTGACTGCAAACGCGCCTTTGGGGGACCTTAAACATTGTCAAAGGTGCTCGCAAGGCCGTCAGGTGACTCCGCCGGCTAAATATAGTAATGGCTCACGCGGCCCACTCCACAGTCATGACTGCATGTGATGTTGCCGGTTACCTGTACACCCAGCTATGCCTGCCCATACTATACTAACGAATGTTGCAATCTCTTGTGTTGGTTCAGCGTTCAAAGTTTGCTGTCGAGTATTTGTCAGCATGGTTTTCACGGATTTTTTTCTATGAACTGTTGTGTAAAGATAAATATGAAATTTTATCAATATTTTTTTAAGATGAAAGAGAACTATATAGGTAGGTTTTCTATTTTTCTCTTTTCATATACTCGTTCTTTTCAGTAAACACTACACGTATCATTTTTGTTTATCAAAACAATATTTGGAGTAGCGTGTATACAAAATATAATTTTTTTAAATTTCTGTGTATAATAGACGTACATATATTTTTTTTTGTTACTAAAATCAACCAGCACATTTTTCATTATAATAAAGCCTTCTTTTGAAGGATCATCTATAATAAAGTTTCCTTGAAAATATATGAACATCTTTTATGAGTTAAGCGCAATCGTAACACGCTTATTATATTACATAATAATTAATGTAAATCAAATACTCAAACCAGTTTTGTATTTGCCTACGTTCATAATGCGTAGGATATTTTCTAAACAAATCCGAATAATTTTAGATCCGCCCACAACGCTGACACTTCATTGTACACATCGCATTAGCAAACAGCCAGACCGAATTGCTCCCCGAGCACTTGTTAGGTGCCGAATTCCGTAATATTTACATTGTCTACACACCAAATTATTTTCAACGAATTACCGTTCTTTCCCAGGGAGCATCTTACGAAACCCAGGAACGCCTATTCGCAATATGGTATGATAAATTAAAGATTACAGTTTTCAACATTATTTTCGGGCAATCACAATTGTACGTTTCTTTAATGTCAATAATCAAGTAATAACCAAATCTAGCGTGATTCATTTAGTTACAGTACTGACTGCAGTCTATGGTTTATACTTCATCATCTGTTACGGTTTACCACATTTCAAAGAAAAATGCGTAATTGGACAAGAGTATTTGAAGATTAGATGTAACACCATTATAACTCATTTTGTTTAATGTTCATATCAACTGTTATTCTGTACCTGCTGTGTACAGTTATAATATGCTCCTGTTAATTTCACCAATTAATTTCTAATCGGTTAAGTACGTACATAATCAACCTACATATTTTGTGAAACAGTATTGTATGTTTTTGATTTATCTATGCTTGCTCTTAGGTTTCAATTGCCATATAAACTAACAGTAACATTGTATTAAAGTTTTGATAATCTGAATTATGCAAACTATGCATATAGTAGACAACTTATATATAAAAATACAATATTTTATTATCAGAAGCATAATAAAAATTAATAATGTATACGGCAATTTTTTTAAAATTCGAAATGACCTCACAAAATGTTCTCCAATTTATGCAGAACCAAACGCACAAAACCTGTATATGTTTAATATAAACGCTACCTGGTTTTTTATTATATGTTAACGTTCGTTTAAGTGAAATACACGTAAACCAAATACGCTAAAAACAATTTTCAAGGATCATTATCAAACAGTGAAAGGGAAATGTATGTTTACCGATAGATTATAAAATTCTAGTGATGCAAGAGATCATCTCTGTACCTGTTCCTCTCGCGGCTCCGTCGTTAACTCAGTCTAAGTAATTATTTGCCATTTGATATTTAGTTTAAGCGTGACATTTGAAGCACGTTTTAAGATTTAACAATTTAAAAAAAATTGATTTACGTACATTTATCATCGACTGTTTAATACCTGTAACATCCGCATTATTTTCAAAGGATATTTTAGATCTATCGCTTTGCTCTATCAATATTTATTAGACATTGTGATCATAAACGTAAGTAAGTAAGATTCATTACCATATGTTAAATGTATTAACATATACATTAAATAATACAAATTTGCTTTTAAAATAATGCACATTTACTCATCGGACTATATAATGTTGATAGTGATTTATTTTGTGTCATTTGAAAATAAGCCAAATATGACATGTCGTTATCTCTTTTTGCTTGTTGTATTATAATAGATGTTAGCAAATGCATGACGCATACGAGCACTGTAGGGAAACCCCGTCATGCTAGCGCTCCCGTCGTCTCTCGGTTGTTCTATATCAAATACAACATGCACGTATTAGCTAATTCTAACATAAGTAACCATTGTTAATTCTTTGCCAACTTGTACCTCAAAACATTACAATATGATATTCTAAAACGAATGTTGTAATATACAAGTACGGTTGAGACTTTCTTTTCGTGCCGAGCCAGAGCATTTAAGTATCTCCAGCTTCTATAGAGGCAACAAGGAAAAGTGGACACAGCGCCGGCTTCTCGATGCAATGGCCTGGGATTCAGATCAATTTATAATTACTATTCAGAGCAGTCGTTTGTAGCAGCTTTATATGTAGCGTGTCCTCCCACGCCGGCTTCCTACGGGCCGAGAGTCGGACTGTCCGTCGTCACAAAAATGTCGCGCGAATAAAACCGAAACCTCCCAGGCCTCTCCAAATGCGGACCCATAAAGAAAACTCGTTTGCAATCTTAAATTTCGTCATACATATCCAGTATGCCGACGGCTCGTGAGACTCTGCGGATCTTATTGAAGACTTGTCCTCGCGTATCCAATCCCTAACTGCCATTAAAATATTGTGAGATCACATCCTGAGATAATACTTATTTCTAGATAATGATGTTGTTTCACGACGCTAAAAATATTGTAATATTTTGAACTAATACTAGTTATAAATTTAAAATAACCATAAAATTTTTTGATCATATTATCATGATAAAAAATGTTGCAGATTGAATCATAAGACAAAGGCGGCTAAAATAAAGCAATAACAAGATCTATCAGCAAAAAGGTGATTTTAAGATATATTTTATTGCGATTAATAATGTGAAAATAAGTTATGTGAAATATGCAATATCTATATTGAGTAAAAATCGATTATATATCAGCAACACAAACGAAACGATCTCACAATCTACTTAATGCATAATAAAATACTATGTTTTCCCACCTATTGTTATATCGAACATTGTCATTCAATGGAATAGGTATTCAACTAGAATATTATTCTCGTAGAAATGTTTACAGTTCAATACGTGTAATGAAAAAGCTATTGTTTAATTATATCATAGAAAATAGCTCGCATTATTATGCAGTTAACGTGTTGCGAACAATACCAGAGTACTCGTTTTGTTCAGTCACAAATACGAACGCAACAATCTAGAAAACACAACTGCCTTACTCGTTTCTCTATTTTCGGAAAAACTATTTTTGTGTCATCATTACACCTCGATTAACTACAGTTCGCTGACCAAACGCCGCGCTCGGTTTGTCAAAAATAATCGCGCAATAAAAAATCGTTATCGCTTCAATAAGTCGATATTAAATTTCCATTCGCATTTATTCAAATCGCACTCACGTCCTTCGCCGGTAATTTGTCGCCGGGGCGCGAGGCGCATAAATCCCGGCCAGCATTTATCGCGGCAGGAATCATTGGCAACGTCTGACCGGGGCGGCGGGGCGGCTGAGCCAGCGGGGCGGCGGGGCGGCGGGGTGGCCAGGCCAGCGGGGCGGCGGGGCGGCTGGGGCGGCGAGGCAGCGGGGCGGCGGGGCGGCTGAGGCAGCGGGGCACTCGTGCACAGCACTGCCCGACCAGTTAGCACCGGCGGGGGCTCCCACTCGCCGTCCAGGCTGTCCGGCTCACCTACACGGCCCCACAGATGGTGCAGATGCCACTTTCGCCCACCGACCATCACCGAGCAGGATGACGAAAAATGTGATCCGGAATCGGCTGCCGTTGATAATTCTCCGATCGTAGCTATTTCCGGTAATTCAAAACACTTTGGGAGAAAATAAAGCGTTGTTATATTACATATTATGTCGTGGTAACATAATCAAAGCTTCTAATACTTAAAAAAATACTCTCAGATAATTTTGTATACATTTACTCTCGAATGAAATATCTCTCTACGCACAAATATTTTTGGATATGCCCTTGCATTTTTAATTGATAAAAAAAACTGTCGATATCTGATCAGGACATTTATGGTGGTTATAAATAATTAAACTAAAGGTTATATTTAAATAATACAGTGAACTAACCGTACCAAAACTGACTTTAAGCATATCCTTATCGAAATCACTGCCCAGTATTTTGTATCTTAAAAAATGTAACCGATACATTGACCCAACACTTGTATGTTAAGCGTACCGCAATTTGCCAATATAAATCCCTTTGCTTCTTCGTACAGCTGATTTTACTAGTTGTTTTGGTTCGACCTTATCTATCAACCAAGAAGGTTTAGTGGAATCGACAAAATTATTTACAAGATAAATGCTAATTAATACTTGTGTATCTGCAAATCTATGTTAAGTTTTGTCACGATCGGCTTTGTTGGATAGGTGAAACTTGTCGGTCGACTTGCATCCGGCGGCAAAATTACGCAAAGCGACAGCGGCGACGAAAACCAATGTAGTCTGGGAATAAACCTACTTTGGTATAAAATATCTGTTTAAACAAAAGTGAATGCACAAACAATAGTCGAATTAATTTTATATCTTTATTCATGCCAATTTTTAAAACCAAAATGTTTCTTGGAATTTCCCTTTTTAAAATTCTCCCATAAAAGTCAATCTTTCTATAATATTAATATCCGCACATGATCGGACGATCATATGATGAATGCCAACGTATTTTAAATGGATATTTTGAACACTGAATTAGCTAAATAAGTTTAATAATAACAGTAATATTTAATTAAAAATATAATACTCAACAATTATTTTAACCAAACCTGCAAAGCTCAATTGAAAATCCTTCACGCTAAACAAGCGATTTAAATCCAGAAATACTCGTTGGTCAGGAAGTAGTAAAACGTCGTTTTCTCGTTTAAAAGTTATTTCCAGGCATTGCTATATTGTGTGCATTTATTAAAGTTGAATATAAATGGTGTGGTCTTTCATAATATTCGCAGCAAGTATATATTAAATTAAACTCTGTTATGTTAATACTAATATCGAAAAACTGTGAAAAATCCTTATTGAGGCATTATAAAAAAATAAGCTATCAACTTTCACTTTTATGTCTTTGACATTCGCACGCTCAATATTAATAAAATAACCTCATCACTTTACAGTGTTGTAAACGGCTACATTATACGCCCACCTATAAACACGTACTTTCTCTTTCGATTCCTGACCAAAAATGTCAAAACGTTTCATGAAAATCGAATGTTGTTTTTTCATAATATGTTTTGTTATCATATTGGTTTTTTCACTTTGTGTGTGGAAAAACATTTAAAATTCACAACAATTATGTTTATTATTTTATTGGTGCAATTTCCGTTTTAATGCTATATCTAAAAATCAAATCCAATCCAATATTATTATTAAACATATAGTATTATATAATTAAGGAAAAATGTGAGCAAGGTCATTTTTTTATTAACTCTTGAATATTTTCATTATTTTACAATATATCAATCGTGTACGCATACGATAAAATTTTATCGTAACTTGAACGCATAATTTGCACGTCTTAAAATGATTTTTTTTAATTTTATTTGATCGCACGCCTCTGTTATCTATCTATCTTATTATTAAGATAAATGTGTAAGATTTCTGAACAACTTTACCGACTTTTAAAGACTTCTTTAATGGTATGTAATTAAATCTGACGCCTTACAGTTGATTTTGAATCGAACGGTTTCTATGTAATTTTATTACCTATTCAAAGTGAAAAAATTGACCTTTGTTGGCATATAAATCTGCCATTGGAATGCATAATCTAGTCATATATCATTAGTGATTGCCCTTTAAAACTTGTTTGTACCAAATTGTTTCTCAACAAGAGTGCGTAAGAACTCTATATCGATTTGGAGGAACATCAATCGCTCATGCGATATTGTTTTCGTAATGTTTGAATTATTAAATAAACTTAATAACTTCAATGCGTTTGCGTCCGGAACGTGTCAATAAATCTTAAAAATTTCAAATCATATCATTAAAAAACTATTCAATGGATTGTGTTATCTTTTACGGTTAATGATGACAGTGAACAATGATTCAGTTCAGTTTCCAGCTTGTGTTTTATTTTTTATGCTTGTTTTTTTATTCCTAGAATCGGCGTATAAAAACAATCAGCATTTTATAGTTGCTTTCATTGGTCGTAAGTATTAATCCGTTAAAGGATTCAAAGTATTTTAATTTGAAGTAATGCTATAGTCGACCGTGTTTAAAAAATCACCATGAAAGCGGGCAGTATGGAATGGTTATATTGTAATAGACCATTCTCTGAAAAACCGGCGTGAGCATACATGGTGTCTTCATATAATGGGCGTTTCAGTGCCGATAAAGTGTGTTAAATGTTTCACATTTTATTTTATTTTTTTTCAAAATAATAAAATTGTTAATGAATTATTTTATTTAGATAACAAAATTATGTATTATTCAAAACACAAAAAACTACAGAAAAATAGATTACAATTATGCGTTTCGTTGTATATTCTGATTGTGTTCCGAAATAATAATTTATTTATTTAAAAATTATTCATTTTAGTCTCGTTTTCTAAATATTGAATCCGAGTGAATTTGATGAAGTAATTGTTCAACTAAAAATAAAACTTTTTTAAAACTCATTTTTTTTATAAATACATGGTATCTAAAGCCTCTACACACATAGCGTCCTACATTTTAGGTAAAAACACCCAAAATTAAAAAAACGCTATCGGCTAGCTGCAAGTTGGTGGCACGATTTGTTGCTACGTGTGAAGAGGCCGTATTCGAGCAAATTACAAATCACTTCGCATCTGTCGTAGATTTATAATAAATAATTGTCTCGAAAACGTCTGCAAAGCTCATAACGCCGCACTCGACGCATCCGAGCGAGCGCTCGTACGGAGAATTACATCACATCCTAGGCGGGTAAATTGCCAGCAAGTACCCGCGACGGTTGCACTATTCCCAGAGGCGGCTCGGGGCGGCTCGGCTCGGTCGGCATTTTCGTGGGCGATGTATTTATCGCGACACTTGTCGGCAAAAGTTGATTTCACCGCGAGGCACAGCGACGGCAGGCCGGGGCGATACGAATATCTTCAGATCCGATCGTGCGCGAATGCCGTCCGCGAAGGAACAGACGGCATGCCGGGACTGCTCTTCTATGAGAAAAATGCGATAAGCGGTCAAAACAAAAACTCTGCTCGGCTTCAACGCTGTCTCGCATATCCATAATCATCCTACGACAGCATCTGAATGAAAAGGTGAGCTAGTTCATCTTCAATATCCGCTGTCTATCAAAGTCATGCGATCAATTTAGTTTGTATTTCAGAATGCCTTCAATTTTAATCGTTGTTTTATTTATTTTATGGATTCTATTACAACGTAAACTAGTCTGCGGTTAATTAGCACTAGTATTTGGAATGTCTATCACCAGACATCAGCTATTGATTTCAATTACTACCGAGTCCCATTATATCATGATGGATAAAAAAATGAATATGAAATCTCAGAAGGACGGTATTGTAACAATCATAATTATTGCAACTACTCATTTGCAGGCGCATGCGAAGTCATAATTTCCTACAAATAGTGAGATAAGTGCATTGTCTGTCCGTTTTCATTTGGACTTCAGCCAGTAACAATGAAGAGTTAGTCATATATCAAACGTCCATCGTAAGACCTTCTTCCTGGATAATATTGTATGGACCTAACCTCGGAGACTCCGCTCAGCGCTAACGAACCAAGCTTCCTCCCATAGAATATGATGGACACAGAATCTACGGTCAAAGGAAAGGGAAAACATTGTCTTTAGTTCCGATTATAATGTAGATAAATAAGAAGATACGCAGATTTATTTATAATAACTCCTTATTTCCTTTACAGTGGAATTGCTTTGTAAATAAGTACATCAGACATTTTCCATTGTTCGCTTATGGTATAAATTTTAAAATGCTTAGTAAATAACTTGATTTAACATATATTTATTTTGTTATGTATAGCATAGGTGTTCTGAGTAAATCATTTAAAATAGTACAAAAACACAACAGATCAGACTTATCTATAGATTAAAACATATTAATCTTTAAAAAAGGAAATTTGGATTGTGATAGATATTTCTATCGCAAAGATAGCCGAAAGTGCTTATGAATAAAAAAATCCTGGTGATAAATGATCAAGATTATATATACTTGGTCGAAGACAGTTTTACGATTCTAATCCATATTTTACGGCAGCATGCACTCCACGTAATAGTGAGACGGTTAACGTCTGGTTTAATAGAACTTCATATCAATTTAACCTCCATCCTTTTTCAGAAACCTCTCCATTTGTATTCAGGCCGAGCGCGTCTTACTTTAGCCGATGCTGGTCGTTTAAATTACTCTCTATGCATTTCTCGAGTATGTTTCACTCGTTTTATCTCCTCAGTTTGCAATTCAACAATGAACCAAAAGGAAGAAGAAGAACAAACCGAGCCATTGTGATTCAGCATGGTGCGTAAAGATGGCCTAGAAAATAATCACGCGTATCGTTCCTACGTACTTCGGTTGCTTAATTTTTTTATCAGATGACACCTGTCTGGAATAGCGGTTCTCAGTATTGTGGTGTGCTTATGTCTGTAATGAGACGAGATTTTCTCACCGGATGCCATAAGTTAACATTTGTGTGCTGCACGCGAATTTAATTTACCAGCAACTATGCTGAATACATAAAGACAGACTTCTTAGCAAATTAAAAAAATATATCACTTAATTACAGCTACTTAAATATTTAATCGCAAAGGGAAATTTTACAATTGTTTTCTTATAGATTATCGCGAAGGTGTTTTAAAAATTAATTCAACTTAAATACTTCCTCAATTACCTCGGCGTCTATTATATTTCGATGTATTTTTTTTCGATGAATGTTTTTTAATTGCAAATGGCTTTGATTTTCTCTTCAGAGATATTTAAAAAAAATAATAGTTGCTTTATTTACAGATCAACCATGGCTATTATTGATCATCAAAAGTCGCACACGAAATGCTATGATGCGTCTTCAATATAGTTTTTGTAGTTTTAGATCTCACATACAAGTAAAAACCATTGAGTATTGTATAATAATTATTGCAGTATAATTTAAATTTCATTGTTAGAGATTTTTCTATTGAATTTATTTTGACATATTGAGAATTTAAATATTTGGGTTTGTTTTTTTTGCACCGATACAGAATAAAATGGTTTTTATTCCAGAGTTGACTTAAAACTTTAATTATCGCCAAAGTGCAAAAAGCACTTTCGGTGCTCCCAAGTCTGACGGACGCACGCGACTCCATTGCGCGGCGATTTCTTTGTGAACCGTCTGTGCTGCATGGACTTGTTTTTTCTTTGTGCTGGAAAGTAAAAGGTTTCCGCTTCACTTCTCTCGCACAAGCCGTTGGACATAAGAGCACTTTGCACAATCGTAAGTGACAATGTTTACAGACTATTACAGTAACCTAACCTAACACAACCTACTGTTAAACGTTACGAGACGGCCTCATGTTTTGGAGGCCTAGTAATTTCATTGCAATGTTGTCCCATATACGGACTTGAATCATACTAATATAAAAACTTTGCATTTTAAAAACACCCACGTTTATATAAAAATATCCTTTGTAAATTCTAACGTTAGGTGTAAATATTTTTATTTACGCTTAACCCTAAAGATATAGACTGCCTATCATTACCAAAATATAATTTTGACCCAAGTCACATCACAAACATGTAAATATTTTTAATAACATAATGAATAAAAAAAAGTGTAAATACACATTCAACAGCATAAATTATAAGTAACTTAAAGGTCTGAGAAATAAAACACTTTTAAACCCAAAAAAATAAGAAAGTTAAATATTCAATCAAAGAAGGAAGGATCAAGATTTTTTTGTAGATCACTTATAACGACAATATCATTAGTTCAAATCAAATTTAAATTTTCAATTAAGTTTTTTTTAACTTGTTTATTATTTGTAAATTTTATTTTGCAATGCTACTTTACGACATTGCGTTGTAACTCGAATCTAGAAGACCGATGCTAAGTAGTCTGTCAAGGATATAAACCTGTGACCGACAAGACTCGATACCTGCTCATGTTTGTTCAACAATCAACACGACCGACCATATTACACGGACATGTCTATATAATATGCTATACGTTCATTGTACACATACTAAAGATTAAATCACCTTTACTCTGTCGCGAGCAAAGAGGGAAAAAAACAATTACCATAAACAAAAAAAAAACTCACATCTTATTTTTGAAAATAACGAAAGTTTTTCATGCTTTTTTTTTTTACAAAAATATTTAATAGTTTAAAATATTTAAATCTTATCCCTCTTTGCACTTGACATTATCAGTTTCATACATGCGCAAATCCATGAACGTGAGTCGGCTTAACTTTCACTCGCCTAGACGGAAGGTGACGTCACAGCTAAGCGTGGTTTTCCAGGCATACTAAAATTTATGACAAGAAATCCTTTTTTGCCGAAAAAAAATGCATTGAAGAATGCAAGTAGACACCATTTTAATTGATTATTATTTTTTATTAATTTATTTTGGAATGTACTGTTTTTCACTATTAATCATTTCTTACGAAAATCAGCATACCGTGATTATGAGACAGAGATTAATTGTATATTTTAATATATTACTAAATCAAAAAATCCTTAATTGGTAACATAAAAAACTGGTCCTTGCTTATAACTCAACTTCCATATCATTTTAAGTTATGTAATTTTTGATTGATCACTGCAAAAATATTTTAAGTATTTTCTCCTACGATTAAAATGTTAAAAGCACCTGGATGGACGTGTGTGTGGGTTCTTCCACACTTGGTATGTCCATAGTTTGACCGTACACTTACATTTTCGTTGGAACTCTCGGAAAGGTCAGCCATGCTTGGTTTGGTTTGTCGGTTTTCGAAAACCTGCATTTTGAAATAAAAACGACTCGTTATTTAGATATTAATTTTATACTGCCACTTTAATGTCAGTTTATGACAATGATTATATTAACAGGTCAATTAGTACGTACTTAAGAATTTTTTTTTGGTAAGATTATCAATTTCATTATAAATATCACTTTGAGTCATAATATGTCAATACAATGTTTGAATTTGTTTGAATTATTCTATTAAACGATTTCGGCTTTTTTGTAAAATAACTACAAAAATACTAAGCTCCTTCTAAAACGTACAAATCATACCAGATTATAAATAACACAATTTTTTTCTAAATAATTATAAACATAAATAAAATTTGTTATAAACTAACTATACCTAACTGTATAAAACTAACCTAACCTAACAAATCTTTTATGCAGTTTTTACAAAAAATATTACTAAATAAAATTGGTTTTTCTTCATAATGCACCATCGTTTGAAAAATTCGTTGTGATCATAAAATAATAATAATAAACATATTTATCTAAAAATATCTAACTGAAAGTTATCGATGATAATAAAGCTATCTATGCTAAATACATAAAAATATATTTACAATTCACTTTCTGAGGAAGCAGGTACCCCTTACTTATCACAGCGCTGTTATAGATTTCAATCGTCCTCTTAGTTTTTTTGTAGCAATACATTTTGTCCACTATCGCTTATAAATTTACCGTTATTTTGGTATTGTTAATATTAAAATTGCGAATACAAAAGTTCTAAAGATAATCCGGTTATACAGGACAGATTTATTGGCCTATTTGCAAAGATAAATCTCAAAATCATAATTTGCGGTTCTATCTGACGCATTCTTTAAAGTAAGTTATTACCATGACAGTTTCTACTTTTCTGCATCAGTAGAATAAAAGCTGCCAGGCCTGACCTTAGGCGTGATGAATGTAAATATAAATTTTGTATTGTGTCTGTTATTTCAAATTGATATCGCTTATTTAATAAATATTACAGCTTGTTTAATCAATTACTTTGTAAGTAATTTATTATATTAAATCGTTATTTATGATTGTACAAAATCAGGGCTATATTACTTTTTAAAACAACGATTAGCTTATCTAAAAACAAATCTAAATAAGTTTAAAATATGCTAAATTTTAACAGAAGATTTTTCATGAAGACATATCGATGGTATCTTAGTGAAGTATGGTTGAATGTCGTCATACATAGCTTTTTTATGAGATTACATATTTCAGGTTATAAGAGCTGTGCAATCATAATATAAACACAGGCCACATCAAGACCATGATGTCATTATACTGAATATAACTGAACTTGGTAAGTCCATGACTCTGAACACAACAGAAATAGACCATATCAACTTAAAATTAATGTGAGATTTTAATTTTTCACTGTTATTTATATAAAGACAAGTTTTTAAATTTTTCTCATATGCTTTGTTTTCATTAACTGGCTTTAAAGAAAGCTTATCAATAAATAAATAATATAATTTATCTTATCTTGGAAATTTATACAACATTAATTTGCATTTATAGCACTTCAAATATATATTATTTCTTATACAATTAATAATGTTGTCATAATTTATTGAGAATCTGGCGTATTTTTATATTTTTTATTTAAATTTTGCTTTAGAAAATCGTTTTGACCTTAAAAGTTTGACATACAAAATCAAATGAAAGTTTGGCATTTAGCACTCAAATAGATAAAAGTAGCAATTAAAATTGTAACCTTCTATATAAAAATATCGAATTCTTAATTTTAGGATTAATAAGAGATTAATAGTATACCAGTGAGATTTATAGCTACAAGTGTCGACCGATATTATAAATGTCAGCATAATATATGGCAATTCTGATGATTATATATAACGGTCGATTTTTTAGTGATTGTGCAACTCTGTCAGGTGAACGAACGACTACAATATTCATGTGAGATTTTAATCCGTTGAGTTATCAGTTCCGCCTAAAACTTGCACATGGATAAAGCGAAAAAAATGACGGTGTAAATAATATTAAGTGCCTAGATTGCGTTTCCGATTCGTTGGACGTTTTTTGCGATTTTTTGAGCATTCACTTTTTTGCTTCTACCGTACATCAAATAATAGGAAAGAGTTACGTGTTGTGAGGTATATTTTAAGCCGGTCATGTTTTTTTTTACTAAGCTTTCGCTTTTTTTAATCACATGATATTTGCATAATATTTCATTGTAATAATTACAATCTCGTGTGTATAAAAGACTTTGTTCTGTGGTATTATACATGAATAATGTAATGCACATTAGTCTATTTTTTTGTGTCTGGTGTAGAATTAACTGACGAACACCAATAACTGCAGATATTTAAGCAATTGAAAATATCCACTGAGAAACTGAATTTCATAAATTAACATGTTTTTTTATAATAATATAAAATATAAAACAACTACATACATACAAAGACATTTAAGTTTGTCTCGATAAATGCCAATGGACTTCAGAAATGGATGATGTCAGTATCCACATTACAGGGTTAAGCAGTAAAGCATCGACTATTTTTTAAATTTCTACATATTTCTCCCATTAAATTAAGTTTCGAATAACTTGACTGCATCTTATAATTTTTGCTTCAAAATATATACAACATCAACAATATAACTTGATTTTCTTTATTTATTTTTCGATACAGCATTTCTTCCGTTGAATTTTCCAAACCGGTTCTAAAATAGCATTATCGTTTAGCTCTTTATCGCTTTGAATTTACTCAAGTAATTGAAAATCTATTTGCACCTCTCTGTGTTCAATTAGAAGTCTACACTTATTACGAGTATTTTATGTAAAAACACAAGTTGATTTTTTCTAGTTTATTGAGCACCAATTATCCAGAAAACTTAACAGCGAATTGGCGATAAAATACTTATGTATCATTATGGATAATATTAAACTAACTAAGAATGTTGTATTCAAGTATGTATATTGAATTGGAATGTAACAATAAAATATATGTTACACAAACCACGGTTGCTATATTTCGATGCTTATTAACTTTTTTATAGTATGATAATTGTGTTTTGATTGTCATTTGTAAATAATAGTACTACCTGTTGAAGTCATATACTTTGATAATAAATACTTTTTTCGATGACCTCAGCATAATTTTTAATAATCCTTATTCTTGCAACCTTTTAAGTTGGTATTGAATATACACATACTAGGATATAATTATCATAACTGGAAAAAATTAGGACACGATGTTACCTCGAGCACTTTTAATTTATCAAAAATTATACGAATATAATTAAGTATAGATTTTTTGTTACTACTGAATAATCTTGAATCATAATTGCAAATATTTTATACACAATACATCATCATAGTTGATTTAAAATACGTAATAAAAAAACTATATGTTGCACTAATAGCCCGATTGTAAGAATAATTGCTCATCAGTTTTGATCATTTATTTTAATATTATTGTTTAAATTAAGCTTTAAATTAACTGAATTTGTAATGTTATATAACAAAATTTGAAAACTTTATGTAACATACGCAATATGGCTAAATCTAGTTATTAAAATATAGTAAACTAATAGGCGTTATTTTTAAATAAATATTAACAAACTATCTCTCTTTTAAATTAATCAGTTTCAAATTTAATAGTGCAAATCTAGCCGATTAATATCGTGATTTTGAATTCGTGATGTACTTGTAATCGGTCGTGTTAAATAATATTTGCGTAATTAGTTCTCGAGTATTAAAAATTCTCAGGACAGGTAATACATATTGATTTTTCTTTTTCTTCATCTGATTGATTTATTTTATTGAATATGCAATATTACTAGCGTTTTAGAAGATATTTTGGAATAATTTGAGTTAAACTGTTAGTGTATTAATATATTAATCTAAATGTTTTTTGCGTAAATTCATTCACTGTTTGTATTGTTTATCTATATCGTGCACAAAGGGAAAGTTTTCGTCAAATATCAATGTATTTATAGTTCCCACACTCTCTACGGCGCATCTCTCACGAATAGCAACACTTAGCCCTAGAGGTAAAAAATTAGTCTGAAAAATTCATACCAATTACGATACGTTTTACTATATCGTCTTTGCTGTTATGCAAAACAAACAAAAAAATGAAATTACAGTAATTATGTCGCTTATTCTACAATACTAACTCTGCGAAGGTATAATATTTATTAAATGTACCCAAAGGCCCTTACCGACTTCAATACCTTTAAGCCTATATAAGGTGTGGATATGAAAATAATCACTCGAGATTTTCTCATGCGCTATCTTAGATCTTAGATGATATTTTCTGTATAAATAATTGAATGTCTGGATTTTAATTCCTGCTGTCTCTCTTGCGTGCGCGGCTTTCTCTGTCCCACAACCGGTGGGCGAACGGAAAATATGTAGCCAATTAAAAAGTGAACCGTATCGCCTAACTCTAGCGCTATCCGCTATCGGCCATCTCGCAAATGTCAGGCTGGAGATAACAATGTCGATAGGCGGGCGCGCGCCGCTCCCTGGACTACTTTGTACCCCGCAAAGCGAATACTCCGAGGGTAGCTCGCAATGCACACGAGCTCACCTGACCATAAATCATCATCTTAGGAATTACACAGACTTTAAACTGCCGCTGCAAAATCGCTGTTCGGTGCATTTTCAGCTCAAAACTAATATCAAAAATATTTATGGCTGTTGTCTGCACGTCGTGCCTTTATGTTTTCGTCTTCGTGTTCTTCCTCGACCGTCGCTGGCGGAGCCAACATGTCCGGGGGGAAATATGAGGATGAGACAACGTGACATAACATCTTCAAAACCGCTGTAAATATTTAAAACCGGAATCGTGTAGATGTCACGGTGCTAATTTATATTTAAATAAACCCTAGTTTATCTATCTAACACGCCCCTTTTAAATTTTTTGATGATCGCTTTTTATTCGTTCCTAAATAAATCTTAGAAATATTTTTAAAGAATATTACCTTTTTATTTTATCGTATTTATATACAAAAAGTAAACTGTTGTCAGAATCTGCAAACAAAATACTATCCGTTAACATACTCATTAATTAAAATATGAATCAATAAGCTATTTTAAAAAATGTTAAAAAATATTATAATTTAAAAGTTTTTTTAAATATAAAGCTTTCCTTTTTGTTATTATTAACAGAACCCATTTATTAGATAGTTTAATAAGAGGAATTATTATTCATCGCTCTCAAAGGTATAATTACAATAAAAGGATTTTAAGATCTCAATAAAATAACTGTAATAAAAACCAGATTGATTATTATTATCGATCGTAGCGAAATTCACGACTCATCAATATTATACGGACCTGTGTACTCAATTTCCTGAAGCCTCCAGCCATTACAACATGAAGTCATTGCTTTATTATTGATTTTTTAGGCTCGGTTCGTTACAATTGCTCTGTGCGGACCCATTCTTCTATTCTCGCTAATGCCCCGCGTAAGATCCGCCCGTTATAATACACTGGATTGTATTATGACACACTTAGACCCTCGATCGACCCTGCACCGGGCAGTAAAGTTTTTAATCGAGCCTTTAAAAAGCAATCTAGATTTGATCTGGGCTCCTTTCAGTCTAGATAGGCATAATGGTGTGCCAATTGGTTTATACCGCTAGTATTATTCGATTACACCGTAAGTAATTTGTGTAATTGTTGACCCCAATTTGATGCAGTCCCAGGTGTCAAAACCTACCTGGTACTCACTAAACTTTTTGTTTCTCGTTTCAGGTGCAGACCGTGATATGGACTGTAGATGATCGTCGATGGTAAGCTATTTGACCATCGAGAATTCGAGTTTATAAAAATACTGTCGACCCCAAATATTTAATCAAGGTTTTCTGAATTTATATTTCATGTTAGTCATTTCATATTGTTCCTAATTGATTGAAACGCTGATTTATTTTTAGCCAGACATGTATTTTTAATAATCTCACCCATTGTCCGGGTAAATTGAATAAAATGAAATCATCTAATCAACAATACCGCCGCGGTTCATTTGAATACCAAAGTGAGTCTTCGTAGAAAGTACTGATAATTGGCCATTTGTTTGACGTACGTAGCTTTGACCTTTCATCTCGAAAGTAGGCAACAGCGCGGTCCTGGTCGGTTCCCTGTAATTTTGTATTGTTTATTTAATATTTTTGTTTGGACTAGATCTATTGATTATCTATTATTGTTCTGCGCTTCTTCTATAAAACCATTAAACACAAAGAGATAAAAGAAAATTGTATCTTTAAAATCATCACGTTTCTGATTTTATATTACCTTCGCTCTTATATTAAGAAGAAAAAAACAAGAATAATTAACTCTATTTATTAGATACACTTACAAATTTATATTTTTGGAATATCTTTTTAAATAATAAATATTGATTTCCGAGGTTATAGTTGTTATTACCAGGTGTTTTATTTTATTAACGAATCTATCGTTTTATAAAAGTTCAAATTCTCTGTTGATGCTTCTTTGTCGCGCTGATTTAAATAAGAAAACAATAAACTTTTGCACCATTATTTTGGATATTTATTTTATGTGATATTCAAAGTTTACAAATACCAGATTTTTTACACGTGTTTATTTTAACGACAGGGAAACCTGGATTTCTTGATATTATAAAATTGCTTATCTAGGTTGTTATTTTTTAATACTTTTTTTAGACTTCTAAGGAACACTATAAACGCACACTCAATCTTTTTTATGTAGATTGTGAAACATAAGTTAATTAAATAAAATAATTTTAAAATATGTCTGAAATGTATATATATATTATTTTTTAATACATTTAAAAAATCACAAAACTTTATATAGTATTAAAAATCACTAGTACTTATTCAAAATATATTTATAAAAAAGCAAAGAAATACCTATTCACGTGTGGCACTGTTCATGTGCGTTTTATTGATAATTTAGCATTTTATTTATTTTTGTAGCGCTCTCATTGAATATCTTTGTCTATTCTTCAAACAGCGGGGCGCCATTACTGGACGGAAACTTTCTCGCTAAAGTCTATGGTCTCCCACCATAGATCATGACCAGCCCAAAGATCCATCATATTCGATGGTACCGGCTACATCTATTGACGATAGATCTACGCACGATTTTCCTCTCGAACATAATTATAATCTGTTTGTTTAACAGAAATAATCTTAATTGTTTGTTGTCAGTTCTTAAAGCTGAAAATCATCATCGTGAACCGAATATACTTATGGAATGAATTCATCTTGCCTATGTAATTTTTCAAACAATTTATTTAACTGTTCAACGGTTTATGGAATTTCTTGAAATCAAGATAGGTGTTCACAATTCTCGTTTAAAATAAATTGTAGATAGCCATTTCCGGAAAGGTATTTTATGTTCATTTGATGATCGAACACACAGTACGAACTTAGTGTGATTGGGCGAAATAAATTTTTGATAATTATTATTTTTTCTACAGTCGATATTAGGTATAGTTCTCTTCATATCGTTATAACATCTTCTCATGACAAACAACAAAATATAACGTCATTAAGCGAGATTTATGATAAATATATGCACATTTCGATAGGTTTGTAAGCTTGTAGTTGTGGAAGGCGTATTTTCATAATTCAACTTGTAATATGTGGAAGTAACAAGTATCATTGTGTGTATCCAAAAACTTGATTTCGTGTAATATATCTCAGATGATTTACTCCAAACGAAAATTATGTTACACCTTTTTCAAATTCCACTTTCAGTAATGAGCTTGTGTAATTTTTTACTAGCTGTAAATTTTAAGACGAATTCGTTCTTTAACACCTGCTGTTTCGTGGATTTTGATAAGTGATAGCACAAAGCTATGCTTCAAGTTTAAATTAAAATTCTTCAATATTTTTAAATAACTTGATGATATTAAATTTGAGATTTATTTTCGTATATTTTAAAACCGGTAATGCAAGATGTTCTCAAATATCTTTGAAATTTAATCCATGTAGTTCCCGACTCGTTAATAATGCACTTTAAATAAGCTCTTTTTATAATCGTACCTTTTGTGTGGCCTGAAATTATTATAATGAGGAGTTACCCAAAGTAAATATTTGTAGCTTCGTTCATCTCAATACATTATAATCCTCTACTAAATAGAAAATACCGTAAGGCATTGACTAACCGTTATGAAATGTTTACTTAATTAGTGATTGAAAATCTACACACGTCAATCGGTGTACCATACTTGAACTGACGATTTAATTTTATAAGGTTCTCACGAAGACGGTTAGGTTATATCTTTTTAGAATGAGTTAACCAGTTACCCGGATTCCAATAATTTCCAGTCCACTGAGACCACAATATTTATACACAGGCGTACTCCACACACTGCCACTCTAACCTGTTTACGAGTAAACTAATTACCTCATGATAATCCTGCAGCAGTTATGTATTATATGATATTATTTTTACCATGAGATGCGATAAAAAAAACCTGGACCGCTTCATCTTCTGTCAACTAATCGTTTATGATCGAGCATCGTTATAAAATAAGGAATTCAAATAAAGTCATCCAATCTCACTACAATTTTAAAATTATTTATGATAGAAATAAATCACAATTAAATACACGACTCCTATCCATTTTTATAAATTTATTTGTGAGAAATAACAAAACATCTTTGTTAGTCTTCATCTGTCTATGTTAATAATGTTTCAGCAGCTTTTTTTTAATATAAAAAGTGTTACAGCAGTGCTCAAACAACAACTTATCTTAACAGACAAATAACAAATGCTTAAGCTTTTTACTTTTACAAAATCTTTTAAGTAAATTTTTCAATTATTGTAACATGAATTTTATTTACGGTAAATAAAACTCTTCCGTTAAATTGACGCTTTCTTATAATAGATAAATTTTTATCTTCAGATAAGAACAAAGTAAAATAGACAATAATTAAATTTAATCATCTCCGTCGCGTTGTCAGCTGTTCAGCCTTGCCGGCCGTAAATCTTCTCCAGCTTAACGAATGTAAATATCTGGGGAATAGAGGCATGCCCTCGCCGAGAGCGGAGCCTTCCCCGCCGCGCCCCGCGAAGTGTCACGCCAGCGCCGCGCGACCTTACCGCTGACCGTAAAGGCCGCACACTGTAAAGTGCGTGCACGATAATAACACGGACACGGTGAAGTGAGAAATAATCGCTATAAAATGACCAACCATCCTTGCTTCATGCAGAAAATAGACCAACGGTAATATATATGGGGATGCATAGAATAACTTGAAGTAAACTTTCTAAAAGATATCTACCCCTGTTGCATGATGTCTCCTTCGCTTCCTGATGCAAACCGGCTGTTGAGTTTTATTTTTATGCACACATAATTAAACCTTTTTTTATATACTCGTGTGTAAATTTGACTCGAGTATTATAAGTATTTCAAGTGTCGAGCTTATTGAGCTCCCGCCGACTCTGCCCCAGGCTCGGTGGCGGTGACCCCATAGGTCTGGGTATGATTTTTTTATCAGATGATTTATTCACGATTGATATTAATTTTCTCATTTACTCTTTAGCTCAAATATGTAACTACCGCCGTAATTCATTTAACACTGTGATCTTTTTCTTCAATAAATCACCACAACCGCCATCACTTATTTTTCTCATTAATATTCTGGGAGATTAGTTAGTCGACGTTCGATAATGTTCGTGTTTTGGGGTGTTCCTTCCTAAAATTCATTTTTCTGGCATTATTATTTATCGAAGTGTTAGAACTGATACGGCCCACACGATTACGAAGCTAGAATCGTAAACTGTCTATCAATGCACATAGCTACACGATTTTAATATCTAGGTCCCTTCCTTAATATATTGCGGACCGGTACATAATGTAGCTATGTAACATTGTTTATGTTACGGTATAAGTCAGTACTAGAATTTACTCGTTGGTTTTCAAATATATTTGCAATTCATTTTTGTTTTCTAAAAATCCATACTATAAAAATAATTAATTAATTCAATCAACTTACGAATAAAGAATTTAAATAATTTTCTTTTCAATATTTTCGTTTAAATGTAGACATTGATATTTAGTTTGTCTATTTGTTGTCATAGTTCCACACCATTAAAAACTATAGCATAAACTAATCAAATTCATTTTTTATATAATCAGACAGTGTGATATGTTATCCCAAAAGTATACATGTTGGTAGAATTTGTATATTGGCTCTAATATGTTGTCCATTCTGTAGGTAATAATATAAAAGAGGTATAGAGTTTTTGTATTTAAATACCTCAAGCTGATAGAAGAAACAAGTATTTTTTTATTCTGAACTTATGGGTCATGAGCTTATTTTGACCTGACCTGAAACTAGCCTGAAGTGACCTGCTCATTGCCGTTAAAATAACAAATGTTGTATCGATGATTTTGGGATCCTGAAATAGCGCAATGTTTTACACAGTGTGTATATTTTCGTTGCAAATATTTGAAGAAATCTAGTAGATAAGATTTAAATCGAAAACATAATTTGTGTTAACTTATACATGATACTTTTTAATATACGTTTTTTATATACGTTTAATTGTTTTTATCGATGACAATATTCTTCCAATTTGGGAAGATTTTTTACTACGATAAAAAAACAATTAATTAATTATTTTTCTATGTTTATTTTGTGTTTTATCAAATAATTGGTAGTTAAGTAAAAATGTTTAAAGCCAACAAATCACGACGTACCTTCTTTCACATCTCAACAGCTGGGAACCATAAAGATATATTGAGTAATAACTTATCAAAGTTAATCATTTATATTGCAGCAAGCACAGATTTCTTTGGATATTCCTGCACTTCTTGTACTCTGTAAAGTTCACTAAGTCGAAAGAATACTACCAAACAAGCATATAGAGCACACCGCTATCCAGTCGTTGGAGATTTATCCTCCTACACAGTATTGTAAATTCTAAATATCTCGATAATCTTTTTCTGTTACAGCGAATATTTCTATCTAACGGTTTTGTTATTTTATTTAATGCCTTTATAATATTATACTCAAAGACTATCCTCGAATACCCCTCCATTTTGATCAAAGTAATGGCGATTACCTATAATCGCAAAACGTCGTAGATTTACGATTTTATTATGGCGCAGATAAAACAAATTGTTAATATTAATCGATATTATGTATACTAATATATATTTTACTAAATAATTTAAAATATAAGGATATGACGAGATTAGCAATAGCTGTAAGTATGTGTTTATATATAACAGTATGTTACTTAGTAACGATACAATGAATGTATATTTATTACTTGATGTATCGATATTATAAAAATTACAGTTATCATGCTGGATCCTATCGACCCCTTTGCATCCATGGTGATCGTCAAGTCACTTCGAAGTGATCCGTCCGTCGGTCTGGTGACAGCGACGGCGCCGATGGCACGGCTCGTGCTTTATTCGACCCGAAAGCCGAGGAAGCTAACGGGAAGAAGCTCTCGCCGGAGGTCGGCTGGGGTGTCTGCGCTGATCAAGTATGAAATCTCTGCATCGGAAAATACTACCGGGAAACCCGTCACTGCCTTATAAGACAAACGTGTTCTTTGGTTGGACCCACTAGCCTGCTTCGTACGCTCTTATCTCATTTACCATCAAATAATTGACCTATATTGAACGCTTTCTACCCAGGTTAAAAAACTATTGTTATTGATTTTCCCTACCAAAACCATAGTACAGTATTGACTATTCTTGTTGCTACTTATATAATGACATCCGTTAAAAATAATCTCAAAATAAAAAAAAACATAAAAGTAAAAAAATTTATACCAAAAGCAATATATACAGTTTATTGTAAATAGATAATAAATCATTCAATTATATTTTTATTACTTTTCATTAATTTATTAGTATGTACCTTCAAATCAGATATAAATTACATTATTATGATAATTAATCTGAAAATAAATTATATTTATTCACGTAAAGCAAATTTAAATCGTACAATATATTTAAATAAATAAAAGGGAAGTCCATTTAATCTTCTTGCGTTGTTTTTTCTACAAGACTATTCTCAGATTGTGCCTCCGTTGACAACTAATAGGGACTGCTACACGACTGTGTAGCAGACTCAAGTCTGTGAGAACTTCTCGAGCAGCCCATGTAATGATGGAGGCACCATTATTATTTTTTAATGCTCCAAGACCAGCAATAAACATTGAACAAGTCTTGTGCGTCGACATCAAATAAAATCTTGTAAGGAAGATGATGGTAATTATTGATATTGTTTAGTTCTTGCACAATACCGATTTCCAAGTATAATAATCAAGTTTTACTATACTTAAACACAATTGCTTATATTAAAAGAAAGAATGTTGGTACTTGAGATGGTTAAGTATGTCAACAGATAATACATATATATATATATATATATATATATATATATATATATATATATATATATATATATATATATATATATTATCAAATTTTATCCGATCTTAATAAACTACCTAATAATGTGTTAAGTCCAACTAATGGAATAGTTGTTTAGTTCTTAATTTGTGTGTAACATACTGTCAAAATCGTAGATATGATGGAAAGATATTTAATCCTTACATTAATAATATGAAATGATTTTTATCTGATGTCATTAGTCGTAAATCAAAGGGTTAAAATAATGTTTACCGCAATTTTTTAAGCAAAGTTATGTTTACTATATAGTCGTAAATACACTAATCAAAACTTTACTTTTCAGAAATTGCTTACTCATTGGATATATAATTTTCATGTAATGCTGCAATACTTTTTCAATTGCGTGTTTCTGCAGATAAAATCATTTCAAACAATCGTATTTGCAAACCGCAATGAGGCTTTCACGCAACCAAAAATAAAGCTGTTATAGAACAATTGTAATAAATGAGAAGGTCGCTTAAACTTATCCCAAAATATAAACAAAACTGAATTCACTTATTTTGCATTTTTAGTAATCCTAGTTACATACTACCATATTTATTTTTCTGGGCTTACAAAACATTAAACTACTCGATGTCTTCATTTATGATTCATTTCTCGTATCTTTTTTTAAGCAATTCTAAAATTTGAAATCAACATTGAAAATGCGTCAATTCTTTTTAGGTTGCTTATTGTAATTATTTGTATAGTAAAATTATACACAATATATACATCGCATTATTATTAATCTGAAATATTTGAACAATTAAACTCTTAAGCGTGCAAGTATTGTTTTAATAATTTATTTTAATTGAAAAGTTACTTACAGTGAACTTTATACTTTCTGTAGCTTATGTATTAATGAATAGCTAAACACTCAGCCTATTATGTCTTTATCCATGCTATATAGCAGCGATGCCGTTATTCTCCAGCGTGCAAAATAGTAGGTATTGTTTTTGAGTCACCCCAGCGATGCGATCCCGTTCTGCGCTCGAATTGTGCCGATCGCCTGTCAGATGATTACGGACATTCTAGCGATCCGGCTAACAGTGCGCCCCGCCTGGAGCCTCCCGCTCGGGGTGCAACGCCAATGGTTTGGCGCAACAGCCTTTTCAAATGATACGACTTTACGTTTGGAAGTGAACTAATTTCCATATTATTATTAAGAGGTTTCCGCTTATTTATTTTTAACGATAGCACGAACTTTATAAAGTATTGGCATAACCATTCAATGTACTGTAGCTAATGTTCAATTTAGAATCGTACAAAACAAACACCATATATATATTTTTAAATAGCTTCCGATGTAGCAGATTTTGTCAGTTTTACAAATTAAAAATACTAATCACTATGCTAGGAAGTCTCACTATCTCTCAGGCTATTTTATGTACACAAGAAGTAATTTTCTGGAATATATAATACTATTAATTACTATTTAAAAAAAATAAATAAATACTAAATCTTTTACATACATTTTATACAGTTATTGTATTTGAAACTATAGCGTTTAGTTTACTGTAAGTGCGTTGTTTAAGCAGGTCAATTAAATAGAAGTACCAAAAAAAATTAACACATTTTAGATGTTTTCTTTACCGAAAATGAATTAGTGGGACCACAACAGCCTCACCAAAGTACCCACCCTTAACCACCCTAACCCTCCCATTGGGGTATCAAGGCAATCAAAAACCTGAAGTACCTGAATCAAGCTCACTCAATCAGCCGTTTCTGTCGACTTATCAGTGGAAGTTCATCACTCCGACCGGGAGATCACCGTGGATGGAGCGGTCTTCACGAAGCTTCTAAATGGCGGGATCACCCCAATAAATTATTTACTCCGTTTACAGTGTATCGCGGTGATGGATCAATTTTGAAATTGAATCATGATTGCTGGCCATAGCGGCACGATTTGAAAATAAACTCTCCGATGCATTGCAATCATTTTGGTTTTCGAATGCTTCCGAGTAAAAAGCCACAGGTTTTTGTCTTAACCGTGCGTCGCTATTTTATTTTCACATTTAATTTAGTGAAAAATACAAATCAATATTAAGTATTATTTTGTATTAAAAAAAATGAATCATTTTGATATTTAAACCAATATTCACAATTATTCTATGTTCAAAATACCTTACGCTTACAATTGGGACCTACATTGCGATCCGATCGGTCTTTAATCTTCAGATCACCGTGTGACGTATAACTAAAAGTATACTATAAATACAATGAAAAATCTAAAATTGCTTTTTTTAATAAAAAATATTTAAAAAAATACTATTTATTAATAATTTAATAAAATAGGTTTTCATTAAATGAACCATGCACATTTACTTGATGCATATCAAGTAACCAAACATCAATATAATGATTGCATCTCTTTCTAAATAAAAAAATGAATTTTTTTATAAAATATCTTGGTTGTTGCGTATAAAAACCTGATAGAAACAGACTCTTTAATTTTGTATCCTTCGGTTTTTTAATTGGTAATATCCCATGGTAATAATGATGTTATTGAAAAATTTAAAAATAATTGGTTACTATCTCTGATAGATTTAATAATACAAAACGTGCATCCCTAGTCCCGTAAGTAGTGGCTTTTCTATACTAAGAAATAATCAGGTTTGTAGCTAGCTATACTGTGTGATGAAAGTACATGGAAACGTATAGGTTTAGTTTTAACCTTTAAATTTTATCTTCTGATTTGTTCTTTCATAGAATTGAATTTTGTGACATTATCTTTAAAAAACACATTTTTCTTCTCGCTTACTTTAGTAACATAAAATGTACTAACTTTTTTTTTTATTCAGTGTTCATCGCTGGTAAATTGCATGTAAATTTCATCCCATTATAAAAAAAAACATCATTCCTGGAAAGCATATTTGATACACCTATCTGATATATCTTAAATGTATTTTATTTTGTTTAAATAACCTAAAAACTTTGTATAGTTTCAATTTGAAAAAAAATAACAAATGATTAACTGTATCTGCTTACTGCTGTCCTTAAATTCGTTGTCATTTATTAATTAAATGTAAATTCATTTTAGAAAAATGTTTTTAAATATTATAAATAATTATTAAAAATACTTATTGTATATAATAGTTTAATTTATATCAATAAATGAAAGCTTTATACACAACAGTTTTGCTTGTAGTTTGATGGGCATAAAGTAATAGTACAGAATGTTCCGTTCTTCACAATCAACATATTTATTTATCCATGCATGTCTAATGTCTTACGCCAATCCCGGAGTGACAAACCTGTTGCATTCACACGTGGAAAATGTAAGCGTCCATTCACGATCTTCTACAGCCGTTATGGGAGATGCGATGTATCGAGCTATCATTATCGATGGGATGGCCTGTGCGTCATAGTGAGTTATCTCATCACATAAATCTACATGTCATTTTTTTCTTTGAATTATGTTGTTGGTGAATATATCTTTTTTTAAATGTGAATGGTTAATAAATTGATGGGCTGATAGATTTTTCTGTTTATTCATATAATTAAATCAATATGCCATCATGTATGTTTAAACATCGGGAACGTGCTCAATAATAAATAATAAACAACAAGTATATTTCTAAGCCATTATGTGAATTATAAACATCCTCATTTGAGTGAATAATTGAAAAGGGGATGTTGTAAGTAAGCAACTTTAGAATATTCTGTGTAATGTGCTTTCATATTATATGTTCATACATAATCACGCTTAAAAATGTTCTTAGCGTTTTTTGTTACTGTAACATAAAACAATGTCTACTTAATATATTACGTTTTTTTATGATACGGATAGATCGTGAATTACCTTGTGCTTGTTTGTAGCATAGATATATTATTTGTACTTTACCGTTATTATTTAAAAAAAACTTACATGATGTCAATATTCATGTCTGCAATTTGCATACTTCTTTCGTACATACAATCAGCGCAAAAATCAGTTATTCTCGAGAGTAAATTAGTCAGACTTCTTCCTCAAAACAGACAAAGTGCTAGCGGTTTCAGTGTTTTTTGCACGGGCAGTGTTCATAGAAGAAGTCTCGCTTGTATCGCTACAGATACACTTTCAGAAGGTTCCATAGCTCGCTTGCTCTGTAATTTAGTATCGACTGAGTTTGTGTCGGAGTATTTATGGGCACGCTGAGAAATGGTGTAAGCTGAGAAACAGTCGCTGCGTATTAAATTATTGTTTTATTATTTTATCTCAGTAAATTATCGATATGGTAACATTTCAAAATTGTTAACGTTAATTTTTAAAAAAGGGCTTAGAGCAAAAGTTATATTTTTTATGCTTGCAGAAACCGATATTTTATTATACGTTTTTTAGTGAATTTAAACTCATTATTATGACTTAAATTACACTAGCACATAAAACAAATTGTATTCATTTTAGGTCATTTATGTGAATGGAATAAATAACATAGACCGAGTGTCTTGTCTCATATATTATTTTGATTCATTTTTATTGGCCAGTAACTTTTTTTTAACGTTTTTCTTTAGTATTAATGATAAAAGTTCATATTATCACGATTTAATATATATTCTAATAAACAACTATTGTTAATTCTTTCGTCGGTTATTGCAGTTTTTAAAGCAAGGTAGAGTCCTGTTTGCAACATTCCACGTCGTACGCTATTCCTCCAACCGTAAATCATTTCTGCAGATTGTTACAGAAACACGTGTAATGTGGGCTCCTCCCCTTTAATTGCAGCTCCCCGGGGCTGGTCCTGGAGCGGCGGCCCCTAACTGGGCACCGGCCGCGGCGCGCTCTGCAGAGTTGGGCCTGTACGATGTGCACCCACCGGGCCTACACGGGAACGGGACTAGAATTCATAGCGCAATAACTCACTTCCATAAGATAACCCTATCATTTGTTGAATATATATTTATTTATAGCCAATATACTTTTTGATAGATTGAGCTGTAACTTGTTATAATCGTCCTGATATTTATTTGCTGTCGATGTGTTTCAGGATTTAGGTATCCTCGGGGCACGATTCTTAAAAATGTGTTCATCCCGCAGTACTACAATTGCTTACGAAGTTTTACTTATTTACGAGTCCCTTTTTCTGATTTTATCTATGGCTTGAAACAAAATTGAACAATTACTACACGAAATACTTACCTACGATCGGTTTACATAAATTTATGGCTGCTGGTTCAGCTAACTCGACGACCAAAGGCCGATAAATCTACCGAATCCGTGGATTTTAAATTCATGAAAGTTCCTATATAATATAATTTTAAAACGGTGCAACATATCAAGGCATCGTTCAGTTGTTTCGTGTAATTATTTGAGACATAACTCTTCTCCGAGGTGCGCCTGGCGATTACTCCTTTAACTACCCGTGTCCCGCCCGATCGCACCTCTGCCGCCTATCTTCCATCTTTCTTTCCTCATCTTAAAACATTTCCCATACTCTACCTTTACGACCGGCTCGCGCTCCATACGCGATGTCAATAATCTTGCAATCTGCCATTTCTTGAAGGCCTAGGAAGTTACGCTGAGAGGTATCACTTACCTTAGCTTAAAATTACCTGTAACCGTTTATACGGTAAAGCGTTCATAAATTTGCTCAAATGAAGTAAGGAAACCATGCTTGTAGTTGAATTCGAGTCTGTCCTAATATTAGCGCGTATTTGAAGCTTGCGAGATAATACGCCAACACGGTATTGAAATTATTCATGCTTTTGTGGCAAAGTGAGTTGTCACAAGAGATGGAACAAATAATTTATTATATGTAATATTAACACAGACATTTATTATTCACGGCTTATTATGGTAAAATAAACAGCTCAGATCCTCTGCATGATCGTGTTTTTTTTCTCTGTGGCTGTAAATTATTAATAGTGTGGCACTTGACACTTCATAAATAATCTGTTTGCTCTGAAGATACTTAACTGTGATAAGCTGCGATCATACAAATGTAATGAAATATACGTACAATATTTCGAGTTCTTCACACGCGATTCATTCACACGAAGATTTGATGGATGCACATACTTTACTGACACGTTTTTTTCTTCTATCTTACGATTCTTTATTTAGCCTATCTCCAGTTTGGGACTTCATCCATTTTCCTCGTCGGCATGTGTCATCGGCGAAGATGTCAGCGCACCCTCCCGAGGCGGTTTGGACTGCGAGACGAGGTCTCCGCAAGATAACATTTGTAACGATGATGAAGAGGCTGTCATTGCCGGGAGAGCCCGACGGCTGCTGCGGCTAGGACGGTTGACTTTTATAATATATTGCAATTTATAGCCGCCCAGGTATTGGTCAATTGTTTAAACATACACTTTATTATAAATTACAATCACGTCTCAGTGACCTGCACTTATTGGTTACTACCTACTCATCGCAAAATAGCATCGTCAAATATGTATGTTTATATATAAAAAATAAAAAATATTCGTCTTGAAAACAAAAAAACTGTTATTTTCATCATCAACAAGGAAACAAAATCTGTCAACAATGCATACTTAACTTTAATCGTTCATCTATTTAAACCATAGTTTTAAAAATAATGTATCTACCGGTACACTTTACCGAAGTAATAGAATGGCCTCTTTATAGAGTTGGACTGTAAATATCCCTCGACTTCTGGTTCGTAAGTTCTTAGAGGTCGGGACTCTCAAGCGGATGTCACGTTCTACCGAGTGCTACAATGATCTTAAGACGTTTGTTTTGCGTTTTTTAAAATGATAAGATCCTTCTTTTTATCATTTACTGCAGTGGCTAGTTTGAGTTATGTATGACAGCTACTCGATGCTTTTTTTAAAATTTATAAATATAGATTTTAATTTGATATTAAATTCATATTTTTATTTAAATTTATTATATTGATTTAGATTGCAAGAACATAAAAAGTGATATTAATAAGCGTGTCAAATTTACTAGTGAATTGCCAGTTATTATTTTTTTTTTCAATCTTACGTTTCTTAACAATTAATATGATCGAAACGTAAAATTTAAAATGTTGTCTAGCGAAACAATTTGAATTCTTTATAAACCCATGCACGCCGCTTGTAATCTTGGCTCACTTTAGTGGCCATACATTTATCTTGCAGCTTTGTCGGCCAGCGCTATTTGCCAAGCTAATGGATATCATTTGCTTATTTCATATTTCAAATCATATCTGGCCCGAGAGAATGCATTACGAGATATGGACACTTTATTTTAAAATTAGGTACATAATTTCAGAAAACATGATAGGTTTTGTAGAACAAAACCTATTATAAAATAATCAGTACCTTTCTTGAGATTTGTAAATAATTTTTCTTACAAAATTATCTTGAATACTTAACATAGAAATCGTGTCACCGTGTCACCGATATTGCTTTTTTTGCAACAACGAAATATAATGTTCTAGAACCATTACACTGTGTCTAATGTCGATGCACGATTTTTTTTTGTGCTTCTAAAATATACATATACGTATGTATTTATTGTTTTATACTTCATTGACGCGCTCGGTTTCTAAATAAAATACTAATATCTTATCAATTTAGTTGATTTTTGGTACAAATATTTAAACGATTATATAGATGACAAATTCACGTAATAAATTATCGTAAATGGTTTTGTGGTGAGATTTTATAATAACAAAATTAACAAATGAAAAAGATATGTCTTCAAAATTTGAAACAGTTAAAATGAACTTGAATTTATTTAATACAGATAAATTATATTTTAAAACACGTTCAATAGGCTGCAGCCACGGATGTATTAAAAAATAAATATACATATATTTATAAAGATAAAATATAAAAATAATAGATGACTACGTTTGAATATCCGGGTATACATTAACTGTATAAAATTCATACTGTTACAGCGTGTAATCTTTCAGTATACATCGAATATTTTTTAAAATTCTAAGCACTTATAATTAAAATAACTGTCTTTAATTACTATTCTGGACACCGCGTCGGTTGATATCATCACAGCAATTAGTCATGTTACAGAGTTACTGTATCGCGAAACAGGTTCTGGATCCAACTTTCGCTCAATCTCGTAATAAGTTTATCGGGGGTCACAAAAAGCTTTCAGTTTTATTCGTCGCAGTCACAAGGATCGCCGACGACCCGTTCCATAAATAAAACTCGAGGATTAATGTAACCCGTTTGTGAATGTCAGTGTAATTTATATAGAGCTACATTAAATTTTGCACTCCCGAGTCTTTCGAAATGTACAAATTTAAGACGCCGTAAAGAGATTTAATAGTTATATGTATCATGTTCAATAACACCATCCATTTGAATTTCATACCAGGATTTAACGTTGATATGTTATCAAGTTCTACTCACGTCTCTTGACCCATCGCTACCTTAATGCACGCAAATTAGCAATTAATAAAATGCATGCTATAAATGAAGTCCACAAAACACTCCGCAGCTCTACACAGCTCTATTCAGCTATAAATAATATATCGATGTGTAAGCTAGGGTAAAATATACCTCTGGTCTTAAATATTACATACATCTGGACATACATTAAGTATTTCTTATTTATTGCATCCGTTTAATATGGTAATATGTATAAATTGACACTTTCGGAACTGTAAAATTAAGCCCACGTGTGATCAAGTTACCGTATCATATCCCTGTATATTTTCTGAACTTGATTTAAGATACTTTTTTATCACATCATATTTATTGAGGGAATATTATTTCTAAAAAATTTGTTTTTATTAATATTTTAAATCACTAATATTTATTGTATATTACATATAACTATATCTATTTAATTTTTTGTTTTTTTGTAAATTCTGCTATCACTACAGTGTGAGAAATTGTTTTATTACTAGTTATAAAATAATGCTTAAGACTGTGGTATGTTGTTTAATTAACCATACACATTTGTTCTAATTAGCAAGATAATATATATAATATATATTATACATGTTCAACAATATTTGACATACCACGAAATATCCAAAAAATATTTATATTATATTTACTCCAAAAAAGATGCAAATAATCAGTAATTTATAAAAGTTATGTGATGGATTAAGGTCAATTGCTGGTGCAGGAGCTTTATAAGAATATATCAATTTAAAATAAGTTATCAACGTAAAAATTAATGTGAAAGCAACGCACGCGATAGCACTAAAATAACATGCTGATATTTGTCCATCAAATATGTTTTATAATCCAATTGTACTTATATATTGTAAAACGGAGAATGGCTGGGTATTAAGTTCTCTAAAAAAGGATGTTCATACAAGGAGAATGAAGGAAGAGGATAACGGGTGGTCTAAAAATGTAAAAATACTTACCCATACTGTATCGGACGTCAGCTAAGCGTTTTTGACGCTGGCCTCACGACGGTGGACTACTGCCTTTTTTATGTTCCCACCGGCACGTTGGCAGCATTGTGGCTAACTTCATGAACCATATTGTTACTATCTTCATGTGCAATAAAATGACAGTTGGAGTTGAGATACGAATACAAAACGATGGCGGTTTAAGTTAACCTCTCCCTTCCCGGCACACATCCAAATCCCCATCAATTACAGTCTTTGTGCCAGAAAAGTCTGGTACACATACACTAAAATATACACAGAAATACGCGTTCGCGCTTATGTCTGTGTATATTTTTAACCTAGGTTAAATTTGTTGGTGTTATTATTATTTTTAAATTTCCTTAACGGTTACTTTACAAAGAGAAAAAATGTAGTACAATTACATGATTTAATTTTAGTGGAATTTTAATGCGAGAACTCTTTAATTCGTACCGTATTGCATTGTTACACACAAAGCTATAATGCCCCGGCTCGGGTCCGGATGTTCTTATATAAATGTCAGATAGACATTAGCCGTGTACACGTGCTTGTTCATTGAAGGCAGAAGCAGCCATTACGACCGACGGTGATACAATCTCGAGTGTCAAGCTGTCTGACCTCTAACTTCCCAGATTCGTGAGTGTTTTTTTCCCGATGCATTAACTCATAAAGGCTGCTTTAATTTGAAATATTATCCAAGTTGCGATCTTAACTCGTAAACTTGAATATATTTTTTTTACAAAATACCTTTCTTCGTGGAAGTCTACACTTCATATAAATGTTCGCTACGTGCTCCGCGTAAAGGAAAAAAATGTTACCTATTTAAATAAAATACATTTCGGTAATATTTTGTACATCCGTATTGAAATATTCTCACCGATCACGCGAGATAAGATCTCTAATCAGATGTTCCCATTAGCTGACAAAAATGCACTTAAAGATTTTCCGATTTCACAGTTTAATCATGTACGATCTCTTAAACGCCAATATATCAGTTTTAATTAACGAATAGTATGTCTTATCAATTAAGTTATGTCGCGTTAACCATTTAAACGGTGGTCGGCCGTTTCATCTCCATACATTATCGTATCTTAATTCGTTATCGACTTGATGTTTTATTCAATGGGTGTTCACGGGCGCTGTACAGGCCGCTTCATAATCATAATTTCATCACGTAGATATCGTGAATGATGCGCCTATCCCTGTAATTATCAAATTATAATAAATAACCTCGTTACGAGATTGAATCGTTGATTCGCTGCGTCGGTTCTTATCGACCTTCGTACAGTTAGTTTTTTGTTTCTTCTTTTTTACCAATCTCATCTGAGGAGTTTCTCATCAGCCGCGAGAATTATATCATTCGTCAAGATCTGCCGTTTAACCTTTTGAAGCTCTTCAGAGTTTATTTACTAATTGCTAGGGGAAGATTTGCGAGATAAACTCCGTTTTTACTTTATTACTAATTAATTATTCAACAAATCTTTCTGTCTTTATTAATTAATTTGAATACAACACAAGACAAAGCGTACTTAGAAAGTATTGATAGCGGTTTTGCATTTTAATCCCTGGCTTTTTGCTTTGATAACAATGACTCCCTTTGACTGACAGTATTTTTCCACGCTCTATTTGTTAAGATGCGTTTAACAGTATTCTTATACAGATCATATCGTTTAAACCTTTATAGTGATCCTTCGGCCGCGATTAAACGGTCGCAAGTCAGACTTTATCTTGGTTTATGAAAGATTCACAAATCATTTACACTGTCGGTCTTTTCACAATTCAATGTCAAAAATAAGGTTATAACCGTAATTAAGTTTCAATATATTCATGCTGAGTTTTCGAAATAATTTCAAACTTAAGATGACTTTATTATATCACCTTATATTTGAAAAGATTAAAGTTTTTAAGAAGTAATTTTTTTATATACACCTTAAAAATTCATAAATACCCAAAAATGTACTATGCAAAAGCATTTTTTATTATTATTGTATCATCTAAAAAATATGTTGTTAAAAGAGAGTATCAGGATCAATTTTAATCTAAAATAAAAGCATCATACCAGTGATTGTTGGCATTTGTGTGAAACTATTGATATTTAGATACAAGTAAAACATAACCTACCAATGTATTAGCAGATTATCTAGGAATTCAGCCGAGAGAAAAATAGAATTATCCTCGCCTTCATACGAAACGTACCGGCAGGACCCGGCACCAGCGAATCGGCCTTTGTTCCTCGCTACCCGCGGCTCGTGAGAAGTAAACGGTGCACGCGAAATCGTGACTGCCCGGGCTTCTGTCCCGCTCTCGCACCCGGACTGCTGTCGAGGGAGAGAGGGACGGAAGCACCGCCACGTGCTTTTGTATTGTGCCACGCTTGAAATGAATGACCTGTCACATTTCGCGCGCTTATTCTGTGCAGGTGCGAAGCTGCCGATACTTTGTGTCCGCAGTGTCGCGTCCGATTGCATTATGCAACCGAAGTCGGTTTGTCGGTCGAAATGATAAACAATAAAAAATATTCAATGCGTTTTCAGATTAGCAGAAGCCTATCCTTACATAAATCAGGTCGAAATATAGAACATATTATTGGGTGCACTATTTAAGGTCTAAATTTTAGGCTTTCCGTTCTATAATTTACAAGCCTTCTTCTTTGAATGCCTCTCCTCAGAGGGGGTTAGTGACCATTTCATTAAAAACATATTTATTCTAGGCTATTACTAGACTTCCAGCCAGTGGTGTATATTATACATTCACGTGAGTTTTCTCCTTCCAATTCCCCTTTTTCCATTGATTTTCCACTGAAAAATTAGCTGTAGTAAGCTGTATTTATTGTTTTGAAGAATATGGCTCCAACACATGACCCCATGGTGACACACGCCACCAAGCCAGAATGAAGGCGTTGAAGAAATTACATTTTTTCCTGTCCCGCCACAAAAGCAAAAGACAAAAAGAAGAAAAAAAAAGAATATGGCTAAAATACGCTTTTTAACCATCGTCAGAAATTCTTATTCTTTGCGCATTCTGTGCAAGACTAGCTCATTTGTAATACGGTCAACCCATGGTATTTTAAGGATTCTCGGTAGCTGTCTTAAATGTCCAGGCCTCAATCCCACAAAGAAGAACTCAGACAATATACCAGGTTGCCCTGCTTGACTATATTTTTGTTAAGAGACAGAACCGCATACTCGGATTTAAAATCGACTACAAGATAAGCGTACTTAATATCAAAAACTTTATTCATGCATAAAAATACAAACAAAACTCCAACCAACCTGACGTGATTTAGTTGTAATTCACTCAAGACTACTTTTCTCGGCGACAGATTGATTGGATAGTACAGCGTGATGGATTACTCAGAGCGGAATATGTCATCACGAATCACGTTATCACGCACCTCGTTAATCTGGTGATACCGTGACGAGTGCAACTGCGTGCAAACCTGTGGCGGAGACACTTATGTCGTAGCGTGGGACTCATCCTTGTGAGATGAAGACTTTTTCATAAATTCCTGAAACATTTTCTCGGTAATTTTGTGAATTATTTTTAAAGGACCTATTTCATCAAAAAAATAAAAAAACGTCCTTGGTTTTTTTCAAATCAAAATAAACGTTATTGTATAAACAGTACATATTTAAGTACGGAATATTTGAAAGTATATGAAATATATGTTTACCTCAAACATTAAAAACAAATAATATTACCGTATTTTATCCCCCTGGACGAATTCTGCTCACTTTATCAGAATCTCCTTCGTTTAGATTCGTCCAGCGCCACCTGTCCGGCTCGAGTGTGGAGTTCGTCGATAAATCTCAAGTCCTATCCTTTATCTCGATTTAGAGTGTTCCAAGGGTCATTAAGTTAGTTGCGTTCTAATGAGCACATGAACAATGGAGCTATAAGTATAAAGGCGCTTTAATGGTTTGGCGGTTACCTACAGAAAAATACGTGAGTCAGCAAATGTCGTCCTTTGATTCTGTGTAACAATACTGAATCGCGTAACAATTTTTTTTTCAGTAACGTGTCGGTAAGATTGACAATCTGACTCAACGTACGACCTCAAAAGTGTATATTTCATAAGTATTTATGATAATGTAAAATTTACTAGAACACACCAATTTTATATCAAATAATTCAAACTATATTTCACTTTATATAGTGTATTTATTAGTTTTAATTTTTAAAATATACATACTGAAAATTTTTTAAAAAAAGAATATTAAAAGTGACAGTGGAATTTAAAATATCTATGGATAAATTAAATAGATAATTCGAGTCGCTGTTGATTCGAATAATTGTTATTGTGTATAATGCGAACGAATTTTTCTACATAATACAATATTATTAAAGTTTAATTTCGTGAATTCCGACTCACGATGACAAGGATAATAAATAATGTTATCATTGATGAAAAACCGGATTTACAAAAATGTAAACATCGTCATGATAGACGATCAAAACAATGTCATTATCTTCTTAGTATTAACAGCTTTGCTTTTTTACTTTTTTAATTAATATTCTTAATTTTATAAAATATGATTATTTATATTTACTTATGTAACGATGCTCAATTCATATTTTCAATAAACAGTGCCATTTTGAAAACAATGCATAAAAAATGCACAATTGTAATTAAAATAAAATAAAAGATGTCTTTATTAGTATGAACCAGACACAGAATATGCATTCAAATACAAACATGGATTTTTTATTATGTATATTTATTTATTTTATACCAGCATATTCCGTATTTTCTACTAAATTGTATATTTTTCATATAAAAAATTCGTCCTTCATTTTAGAAAAAACTCATTGTTTTATTGATAGCTATCATCTTTACAATGAAAATATTTTTTGATTGTTATCCTGGTGCCAAATTCTTAATTATTAATTCAATTGCTTTTCTTAATTAAAATTATCTCTAAATGTTTTTTTTATAACAAATTACAGGAAGCACATTTTTTTTTTAAATTTTATCAGTGTATTTATATCTTCTTAAGGCTTAATAAAGCTGTATTAAAAAACTAATTAATGAAATTACTAAATTTTAACAACAGTAAACAATATAAAATATTTACGCACGGTAAATCTTTCGAGTGGTAATCCATTTTGCGCCTTATTCAAAGAAAGGTACAAGCGAACAAGTTACCTTAATGTGAACCTTTTTAATGATTTTTGAAGTGTGAATCTAAGCCCAATGCAGTCATTTGTATGTTTATGACCACTATTTGAAAAAACATTTTTCAAGCGGAAACTAGTTTATTAACTGACACATGTACTATATACATTTGACCAAAAACTTATTTTTAATCAAATATACTTACTATAATATTTAACTAAACTAAAATATTTTAAAAGATATTAAATTTCTTTGATTTATTTTCTCGCATAGATCCAAATTATTTTTAGTTTTTTTGGTGAGAAATCAATGGAATTTTTCAACTTTTTATGAGATAAATTCATCGAGTAATTAATTAAAACAAATATCTCATTCAATGCAAACCTTAAAAAAGTGACCAACTTAGATATAGTGAGATATTCGTTTATTCTTCCTGCAATTCCGCAAATAGAGTCTTCATTTTATTATGGTTCCTTTGCTATGCTTGAATCCACCTCACTTTGCTTAGACTTTTAAAGTATTCTAAAAATAAATAATAAACCCTACTCAAAATGAGCCTCAAAACATAATACTCAATAACTAAGAGGCTAAATCAAAATATGAATCGGATGAAATAAGCTCGAACCCCGCTCAATTTGTTATAAACGATAAATTATCACAAATATATCGGATCACATTTTCATTGATTCCAGAACCCACAGTGGGATCGGTTTTCCTTCAAAATGTGATGTCCTTGTGTAATGTTACGTATTATTTTCTTTCTAATCTGTAAATGCCATAAAATGAATTTATAGACATGTATTTCGTATAAATTTCAAATGTCAGTGTTGTTCACGACTTGAAACCGATACCCAATAAGCATAACAGGACCTTCTCTGTGGAATTCCATACGTACACAAATATTTAATTTTGACCGTGAAGTAACTACTCTGCTTTCGTGATTCCAGCGTAAAAGCTCATTGTCTGGAGATGCCGCGTCGTTGGTTAACCGTATTTTCTCCATCGGCTGCGCTGAAAAGCCTGCTCTGCACACGGCGCATGCATCACTGCAAAATGCGACCTCTTTACAGGGAACTTGTTCAAAATAAGGCCTTGCATCAAATACCTAATATAATAGTCACGGCCATCGACTGAACACGAACTGTGAACAATAAACCTACATTCATTTTATTATACTTTAAAAGTTATTTCTAATTATTTATTTTTTAATATTTTTCAAAAAATTTTAATTCATAAATATGTTTGGCAATAGGTATCAAAAAAAAATCAATAATAAAATATATAAATTTTTTTTTTAGAGTAGGATTTTTGCCGCTTTGTAGCAGATGTCAAATATACTTTTAGCCAGTTCACTGCACGTTTAAATGTTTATTATTGTATACTGACAAAAATTCCTTTTACAACCAAAGATTTGGTTTTAAAATTATTGAAGTACGTGTAAATAATTGTATGGTTCTTATGTCGACCGCGCTCTCGTAATACAGGTATTTACAGCCAAAATGGATATGACTTCCGGAGATAGAGAGATTCACTCTGCGTCATGACTCAATAATTGGAGAGAAGTTCGTGAATTCTGTCGCTCGTGAATGTTTCAAAGAAAATTACTATTCTTATTATTATTGAATAGACGTTTCTAAAAAACAATTGGACTTTATTATACCTAATGGAGACATATTCTATGCAACAAACCACTGTGTATGATGTCTCAGCTTTTGTGTACAAATAAGTTATTTCTATAGAGACTATTATATCGCGCCGGCATGGTAACATTGTAATTCTTTTATTGTATTGACAATGGAAAACGTTAATGAATAACGAAATAACAAAACATACCAAACAATAATGAATACAAAAAATGCAGCAAACAGTAATAGTAACAAACTACGTAGACATACTCATAATTATAGTTAATCTATACAGAGTGGTCGTATTATGGTTGCTACGCAATAATATGTTGCTTTTATTATTACGGATTACAGTAACCCTACCAACTTACCTTACCTCACGTTTTCCGCGCCTGCAAATAAAAACGGAAAGTAACATTGATAGGAAACGAACCACAAAGCTTAGGCCGCAGGCTGCCAACGTATGCCGGCAGAACTAGGCACTTCTCTTGCAGTGATACACAACAAAGACGAGTTTAAAAAAATAGACAAACCAATTATTCATGTAGCATTTGGCATTGATATAATGTCTCAAACTTGGGTATCGATACACTAAAACGTGAGTTGAGATTTTACACGGAGTGCAAAACTTATGGGTACCTTCTACTAATTTAATTTACATGATTCCCAGGGGAGCTACGAATAACAGCGTAATTTTTTGTATAAAATATTTCTCGTTTTTTGTCAGTTTGTTTTTGAATTACTGTCGAAGATTAAATAAATACCTCAACAGAGCTCAAATCAAACATTTGTTAATAGCTTATACTCACAAACACGTACTAGAGTATTTACCTTCGTTGTTAACACGTTCAAAGTTTGTCCATAAAAAATACACCTAAAATGCTCGGGAAATGATAATAATTTATTAAAATCAATAATAATAAAAATATATTACATATTCTAGCATAATTTTATTTACAATGACATGCTATAGACGTTACAAAACAATTGCCCAGTAAAGTTTTGATTGCAATCATCACACAAAATAACCTTTTTATTTTGTTCAACGTTTAAATATCGATTTGTATATATTCAATCTCATTTTCATATTTTTGAATAAAATACTTGAGTGATTTACCACATTTTCGTTTTTATTAGTGACCGGTTTCGCCAACCTTTCACGTTGGCATTATTAAACAGAGTCCAAGTACTCTGGTACAAGGTGACGCGGCGGGGCGGAGAATGCGGAGACCCTCAAAAGCATAATGTCGTAGATTCAAAAGCCGTTTTATATTTTTATTATCAATTAGTCACGTTGTATTTCTTAAATCTCACTGAGCTTACGTATAATTGAATAAAAATATTATGATTTTTAATTTCCTTCGTAGGGATAAATGTTCCACTCATATTTTTATATTTCATTTGCATGTTTTCACATTTATGTTCTTTTTTCGTATTTTTCATGTTCCAGTCTCTTTTCGTTTTTATAAATTCACTTTATTAATTGCAATTTAAATTAAATTGTAATTTAAAGATTTTTAAGAGAATTTTGAAATCAAATTTAAATTCGTTTACATACATCTTTTATGTACTTATATATTAACAAGTTATATTGTATGCCAATTTATTGTCCCGTTGTTACATACTTTATTTTATTATTTTATTAAATTGTATTTTTTAATATTTTTTTCCTGAAACGAATTCATGAGATACGCCGCTTCAAATTTTATTTTGCACAATATTCATAATACATGGGCGAAATTCCCAAGTATGACCAAATATTTTTTAAATTGATTTTTCAAATATAGGCTACACATTAAAAGAAATATATAACTTGTATAAATTTTTCTAAGAATAAATTCTTCAGGTGTGGTATTCAAAGGATGGACGTGATTACATCTCCGTACCTATTCAATATATCACTGTCGGTTGATTGCAGCTTATTAGATTAATATCCTTTGATCGTTCTCTAGACTTAATCAATAATTCTAACCAAATAAAGTACTTCCTCTACAAGGCTATTATTCAAACATCAAAAATCCTAATTGTACGTTTGAAATCATCCACATCCTGTGTAAAATCTTCAACCTCGTAAGTCTCAGAGAACGGACTCACAGTCACAGGGCCGCCCTCAATAAGTGAATGAGAAGAAACAATAATAATCAAAACTCACGAACTCTATTGAAACCCTCAATCACACACTCCAAATATTCTCCATTGACTGCGCGCCTTCTCGGCGTGCTTTTTGTATAATTTAGTAACAAGAGCACTGTGGTGTTTTGCGTTGGCACCTCGGCCGCGGTGCGTACGCCGGCCATTGTCGACCAATCACGATTCACGACCTCCAGGAAAGTATCTCACTGCGTTGTGTTGTAATATTGGAGCAACGGCCAGCCTCAACGCAATCGCATAGGCCTTTATACCAACCCGTAGTCTACCCAAAAAATCAACAATTGTTTTAATTAAAAGCTATGCTCTTCTGACGCTATAAAAAGGTGAGTGTTTACTGTAGCGTTGTTTCGGTGCAATTCGGTGTAATCCTTACACCATCCCGCTAAATACCACTAAGTAACTTTCCTAGACTTGTTATTTCACAAGCAATATAGATGGCCCAACTAGTGAAAATATCGATAAAAATTATTTAAGAACTCCGAGATCCTGATCTCTGCTCTCTGCTATATTTTTTTGACATTTAATTGTATTATACATTTATTATAAAAAATGTGTTACTTGTGTTCAATTTATAACTGGAATTCATATATTTGTGCTTTGCTTAAATTATGAACAATAGAATTTTAAACAACTTTTAATCCAGAATACTCATTTCATGCTTTTGTGTTGTATCTTTCCTTTCTTACGAAGCTCCAGCGGTAGTTCATAAACAACCTGACTCAGTTCTTGCAGAGCACGAACGGTCTTTCATTTACTTCTGAATGAGTAGCGCCCGCGGACAAGGGCCAGAACTCATATATCAAAAATATCGATAAATATTTCCTCTAACATTTCAGAGGTCATTTATTAAATATTTTGATCAAACTTTTAATTACAATCAAGTAGTTTATCTAGGCTGTTATTAATTTAAATCTATTGATTGCGTAATTGTATCTATTTGTAATAAATCGCGCTCCAGCAAAACCATTTAATTAAACAGCGAATACGAGGAGTGGGTCAGGCGGGTCAGAATGCCTGTGCATGCAAACATAAAATTAGAAATTACAGCCAGAGGCGAGACTTTTGCGCAATCCGGCCGTAAATCAACGAACAACAGCAATGAAGCCCTTCCCGGGTACAGTTAAAGGACTGGCGAAAGTAATCGAGTACTCTGTAACGGTAACCCTTGCAGTTCTGCGTCAGAACCCCAACATTCTGCTCGCAAGTTCTAGCGGGCATTGTTGATTGAATAAGGTCACTATGCGTGAAGCTTCATCGAAGCACCTTCCTCATTTGACGGTATTTTGACTCTGATGCTGGAGTCATCTTCGAAAATTACACTGTCCAAGTTTAAAAGTTGGAAACAAGGTGAGTTTACTTGGACGCGATACGTCGTACGTGATATCACATGACTTGTATTATTTATTTTGGTTACATTTTTTATGCTATTAGATTGCAATGGGATGCAATGTAATTACCAATGACGAAAGGTATTTTATATTTTTATAAAACTTAAGGCACCGATAAAACATTATTTACTTAAGCCTACGTAAAAGGACAATTCTATGAGGGTGGTTTCAAATTTTATTAATATTCATGTGATCATATTTTACGAAACACTATGAAGAGAAAACCCGGATATCCGCATCCAAATTTTAGGAGAGTCATAGAGAAGTAATTAATAAAAGAAGGCCCAGAAAAATCGATTTTAAAGCGGATCTAGCATTAGGTATACTTATTTCTATTGACCTACTGCTTATATTAAAACTTAGTAATAAACTATCTTAATGATGAACAGTCAGCCTTCTAACAAAAGATTCGTGAATTAAATCTGCATACATAATGAAGCATTAAGTTACAACTAATTTAAAGAATTAGATCCGTTTGGGCTTTATTATTAATGTATTCTTGTTTTTATCCTGTTAACCGCATTAGCGGGTTAACTGGTGAATTATTACACTCATTATTGTTTTGACGTGAAAGTAAACCTAATTAATAGTCATTTTATAATTCAATCATCAGCAAACATTCCACGTTTATTCCGGTATTTAGCTATAGATGCTCAAGCCACGGAAAGAAAATATCAGGAAGATATTTTCTGTGAAGATGGATGATTCAGAATAAAATAAAAGAACGAAAAGAAAAGATAAACCAAATAATACAAATAATTTTATGATATAAATTTTAAAAAAACAGTGTGCTTTATCTGTTCTTTTGAATTAAATTGCTTGCTCTTCTTTCGCCGTGTTTCTCTATCACGAGAAATCAATTAACTGATTTTATGTACTCATCGATCAGTTCTGATATAGCGGTACCCTTTTTGTGAATCTTTTTGTCTTATATAGAGTATAATAAGTCATGATATTGTCCGAAGAAGAAAAGCGGAAGAGGTCGCTTCTGGGCGACGGAAAAAATATAATTTTGATTTCAAACTGATCCGTTATCGCTTGTATAATTTCAAACAAATATATTTTTTTTTTTGGGAATTGATTGAATTCAGTATTATTGTTTTAACAGTATTTTTAAACAAGAAAAAATTATATATATTTGTGATTTATAAAGCGCACTCAGTCTCTCCGTTTTAGACGTTACTAAGAGTTTTGTGAATATTTTTGATAGCTAATTCTACACCCTCAGCTTAATTACACACAAAAGAACAGAACATAAAATTTCTTGATTTGTCGCTGAGTGTTGGATGTTTTTATATATTTATAATCCAATGTTATTTTGGTTCAGTGCAAGAAGCGAAAATCTGATAAATTCCGATTGAGTCGGGCGCTCCCTCGGGGAGGTGTAATCGGCGGCTCCGAATACCTTTGTCCGCGGCCTTCCGCGCCCAGCCCTGGCCAGGCCGGCCAATATTACACGTGAATGCATTTCCTTATTGGTCCGACGGGTGCGGCGGGTGTCCGGGAACATTCGGACCAAAATAACCAGCCAATTTAACATCGCTAAGATTATCTTACTTCGGTTGCCGCCGCCGGTCTGAATAAAAGACTTCACGTTCGGTACTATCGATTTTCTACACAAGTAATATTTTTATTTCAGAGACTTTAATTTTTATACTAGAGAGAAACAAGTTAGTTCACATTCTTAAATTTTCTTGCACGTGCACAACTCTGAGGGAAGCCGCAGGATTTATTATTTTTTTAAATTCAAACTTATTTCAAATCTCATAAGCTCTACTAAAATCAATCATATATAACAAAAGGTAGCTTTTGCACTCGTGAACGAATAAACGATGTGGTAATCTTTACATCAAAGAACCACACAGACAAACAAAGACGGCTTATCACCTAAGCAATTATAATCCTTTTTTTGAATACTAAATCCTCTCCCACTGAAAATCGTGTCATTACTTATAAATACTTACTCAATCTGATATAAATTTTTTGAATATATTTTAAGTCTCTGTTGAAGGCTTAAGGGTACTTTTAAGAAGTTACATGTGATCTATCTCGTTTAACGATCCTATTAAGGTGTAATTGAACGCTGTAGCTTATTTCCATACATTAAATGATTTATCAAAGATAAGCGCGCCGTATGGCTCACTACTCGCGTCGGGGCGGCGGGGCTGGAAGCTGCGGTGCGCCGGTTGTGGATCGGCGCCTGACCTCGATCCTGAGGTGGATAATGCATAAGTAATCTCTAGCCATTGTTGGGGCATTACCGAGTAAAATAAAAAAATGATACATTATTATTTTGGCTAATCCCAAGGTTAGACGCTTGCTTTGTGTTCCTTATTGGTGTTTTTATTGGGAAAATGATGAATGCCGCCAATTTATTTGAAATAAATTTATGTATTGTATCCGAACTCTCGAATTATTGAAATTAATTTTGCTGCGTTTTGGCCTTCAACGATTGATTTATGATAACCATAAGTTCCAGTAGGTCTTTGTTGAAACCATTCATTCATTATTTTTTTTTGTTTCAGGTCATCGGCAATGGAGACTCGTCGCTTTGAAGATACCTCATAATCACTCGGTTGTTATATTTCCAATATAGCTTCCACCTGTGACTCCAAAACAAAATGTCTGATTTCAAACAAAGTGACAAAATAAATCTCTCCTGCCCCGTGTACGGCAAAAGAAGACTCTCTTCGAAAACTGATCGCAAATGTTTATAAATTTAATTCTCTATTCGCACGTTCACTTTCGAAACAGAAAGCTTTAAGTAAATAAATTGTGCCATTGTTGACAAAGTTGTGAGTATTTTTTTTAAGTAAAAAGAGTACGTATCTCTCGACCCAAAAACCGATTCGATAAGCACACTTCAATAATGAAAAACTAGTCACGTACTCCGATTAGTTTTGGAATTAAATGCCGAATTCCTTCGCTTCGATTCGTAAAGAAAACTCACAATTTTAGGCGACATCACCTGAATCTGCGCACAAAAATAAAAACCGTAAACAATCGCGAGAATATAAATAAAGAAAAATTTTAACGGTCAAATTTCAATCGTATTCCAAAAGTGTTACGGTGGGATTTTTTTTTAACCTTTTGCGGATATAATAGAATCACATTTATTGTCGTCGAATCAAATAAGACAGTTTAATTTCGGTGCATATTTTTTTGATAATAAACTATAAACTCGATACCGGAGTCGATTTGACGACTGAGTGAGTGCGTAATCTTGATCGAGATTACATTCGACAGTGGACTCTACTTTGTGTTGAGGTACTTCAAATACAAAATGGCCCACAAAGTAAAAAACAACCACTACGTGGCAACGCACAGGCCCAACAATGGCTCTCGGACCTCTCCGGGGTCCGGCGCCTACAACAGGGGCTACTCCACGGACGGAGAAGACTCGCACAGAGCCCCCTCGGATAGGACCCTATCAGAGTACATGGTAAGAAGCTTTTTTATATTGAACGGCTAAATTCCTAGATAGTCACGAATGTAGATTTTATTATTATGAGATAGCGCCTCGTTAATCAAAAGTAAAAAAAGAACATATCACTAACTGATTTTATAATCTTGATTTTATTGTTTGTCTGGTGATCTTATCATTATACCGTATCCGGCCATAAAAATAAAATGTTGAACTCGGTAGAATCTATCTATCAAACTTGTTTTTTTTTTATTACGATCAACCATTAAAATTATTACGAAGTAGGCTACAACATGAATGCTTATTTACTCCTCCAAGTGATATATTACCCTATATATTTTTTTTATTATTTACCGTTATCACATTACAGTTATTGTAGCTAAAACAATTGAACTAAAAATGTAATAAATTTTATCAATAAAAAAATACGTAAAATTATTTTAAGTGATTCGCAATATTTATATTAGATTAATTGATTAAAATACGAATGCAAATTCTGTGTTCATGCAAAATAATGTCAAATTTAGCATTGTGAATCCTTATTGAGACTTTTGATATAATGGAAATATGATTTTTTAATGTTGAATTTTCATTAGTAGCAATGGTATTATTTGGAATATAACTAATAAAACAATTGTAGAATTAACTGGTAAATAGCATCAAAACCGTTTCGCATTCCGGTGGATCGTTTTTGACGCTCATGTCGTGCATTTCTATTCAGAATCAGCTATAAACCAGCGAGAAAGACGAGCAACTCCTTTTTTTACACCATCACACTGTGATTTAGTTGAGTTTAAGATTTACCGACTTTAACGCATTGCAGACAAGTAACGAGCGTTCCACCCCCGTGGCGCCTTTGCGGAAACACCGCTCCACCCTGTCGCCCTCGCGCGCCGCCCCTGCTCGTGCCACTGATCATCTCAACCTCACGGACACGGGCTCCGACATCTACGTCACCAGCGCCGCCTACAAGCCTCCCTCGGAGATCAGGTACACCTCAAATATCCTTACCGTATACCAGGGGTAGTATCAATATATAACTTCAAGCCTCTTATTGGATTGCCAGTAAACTAGTCAGTGAATCAGACGCACTCTTGTGTTATACATCAACGGACAATCCACTCGATAAATATTCATACATTTGAGGTCAATTATAAAATACGATCTGCTAGAATTTTTTTTTTTATTCATAAAAATATCCTACTTAGTTTTCGATCAAAAGCCTCATCTATTGGGACTGATCATTGTATTTTTCATTTACAACATCAGTATATGTTGCAATATGTAACTTAACATATAATATCGTTGTTTTTCGGAAAAGGTATTTTTTTGAAAAATTAGTTTTAAAAAAATACTTTTTAAATTCTGACATCTTCATCTTATCCAAATAATGTTAGTCTGTTTATTTGTACAATTTACATATTATACATATCTTCGTGATGTAGCACCATCTCAATTTCTCTACAACTCCACTAAATGACGGCCATCGGTTTTATATGCAATCCCGTCCTCCTCAGTATTGCCCGGCTCATATATTGGTAGTCTAATAATTAATTTATTGATTGATCAGCCTGTACGGGGAGATACTCCAAAGAGTAATTTATAACCCCGGCTTAACTCCGTTATGAGATTTTTCTCCTTCGAGTTCACCTTTTATCTCTAATGGTTGAATTATACAGCGTCTAATAAATTTGGGTCTCACTTAAGATAATAAAACTGGTAGGTTCGGTAAAATTTTAAAGAAATCCAACGCTGCCTTAATTTGTTAAGCTCCTCGGTAGGAATCCGACCAATAAATTTATTATTAAGATTTTTTATAATATACTCATTCTGGACACTTAATTTACAACTACGTGTAATAAATTAATATATCGTCGGTTTAGTGCAAGATATTCATAAAATTTATTTTTATCAAAATTATTAGGAATTTATTTTGATGTTTCCAAAACTGTGACTAAATCTTTTTTTTCCTATGATTTAAATATTGTTATATTAATATCGACACAAATACAATATTGTATCCAAAGTATTTCTCTAGTCATGAACTTTCGATCTGCTATATCAGTAACAGATATAAAATTTACATTTTAATTTTACCGGCAAAGCCGCATGTATTTACACTAATCTGACCATGTAATAAATATTAATGGACATGTTTATTTTTTTATAAAAAGGCTTATTCTAAAGAATATTATATTTAAAATCAATTAGTGTAAATCGAGTTGGATTTTTGAGCTAGCTTGGCGGTACCGCTTTCCTATGTCTGGTACGATATGTCTGGCGCGTTCACCGTCTGTGGGTACAAAAAAAAGTCGTGGTTAATATTTATTCGTAAGATTATTATTATAGTCAGCCCGACTGTGTACTAAGTAATATGATTGTGTAGTGTTACGCGTCATTGAGTGCAGCACTCCTGGCCTCAGGGCACCTGCCCACACGGCGACCTTTGCGCGCCTGCTGACTCGACTTGCCACTCTGATAGCTTCTTATTGGTTATTTAAATCCAGGTGTTATGTGCAATGTATATTTATTATAAAAATAATTCTACTGTGTATTATTTCCTTAAACGTATCTCAAACCGATTGCACGCCATGAGAATTTCGAACTTTTAGTATAATATCAAACTGTAAATTTATGTGAAAAAATCAATAACTCATAACTTTTTGTATTTAATGAATTGTTTTATGTAGATAAATATAAATAATTTAGAACGTGATATATATATATATATTTTCTGATAAAAAAAGTGTTATTCTGTTTATGCTTATCACATGAGTAATGTTAATTGAATAAAAAATTACTTTCGACGCTGCAATACAAATTTGTATAATAATGTAATACACACTTAATAATGTATGTTAAACTAACTGTGACAAAACCGACATGAGCGTGAGACCAATTACATTAGTAATGAATTGGCTGCTACAACATTCCCGATCACAAGAAATCGACCCTGCCGGTAAACCAGCGACCATCCGCCTCGCCTCTACTGTTACTTTTAAATTATTTTTGTAATGTACATATTTTCTGAACTTGGTGTGTGAAATTCATTGTATAAACTTTACGATCTTACTGTTCTTAATACATGATAACGGTGTTGAGATCAATTTGGATCAGATACATGCGAAATTTCATATTTTTTATTTATAAATCACTATATGTGTATTTTTTATATTTTGTAATTAAAAATATACGAGTTTGATGTAACGCTCAATGTTTTAATTGTTAATTTACTTTTACCATAAAAGACTCAAGTGAATTAAAAACCTTTACGTTTACCGTGTACGAAAAATGATTACGAAGGGTTTTCAGTTACACCAGTTTTCAGCTGCACAAAGTTTTTATTTTATTATGTTTTTATCGTTCGATTTGCTTGGATTGCTCTTAAGGAAGTGGCCACCGATAACTCCAAGAGTCTCCTGCGGTTTATCACGACTTCAGCTGGATAAGGTTCCGCCAAGAAACAGAGCTATGAACGCGATTGAACTTTACGTGGTTCAGAATATTTAGTACTTTGTCATTTCAAGTATTGAACATTCAAACTAACAATAACAAGGAAAATCTTGTCCGTGATACCGATACCTTGTGGCGGAGTATTGACATCGCCTTGTGACGCGGAGTCACATTATGACGCCCGGCCCCCGTGGCTCGGATAACGAGCGGTGCCGCTGAAGGCGCCCACGGCCGCCGCCCCCGCGGGCAAGTGCAGCCGCGCTGAGCCAAACCTGCACCGCCTCCCATTGGACTGGCCAAATTTTCATTTTCAGTTTGTAGTCGCAATCTAAAGTGAGTGACAGTTAATCGGCAAATAATGGAAAAGAAAGGCATTTCGATTATAAATATAGATGGTTTGTGAGTGTATTTCTACTTTTTTGTGATGTTACATATTTTGACGCGCGCCATTTGATTGTTCGGTCTAAGTATATGGTTTATGTGTGTGAAACACAATCTTCTATTTAATAATGAAATGCATGAATAAATTTAATATTGAATTAAAATTTAGTCATGTCTTGGCAAATGAAAACGCGATAAAGCAGAGGACAAGCTAAAGATTGTAAAAAAGTAAAGTGTTACGTGTACGTGAAAGTAAGTGATTGTGCAGATTTTGGATGGTGATTGATTCTGTGTTATGTATATAAGTTTTTATCGTCTTTATTTTTGACAAGTAAATACAATAGCTTATTTCATGGTTTATTCCTATATATAAAAGCGTACTTTGTAAAATGCTTATTTATTTTTATGTTATTTCTTCTTTTGTAATTATGAACAACGCTTTACAATGACGGGACGTTTTCGTTTCTAAAGGCTGGGTTATAAAACCATTAATGTTTAAAAGTAATTTTTTTAAGCAAATTTTTTAACTGAACATAGAATGTTCACAGGTTTTATAAATATATAATTCCTAAAAAAATTCAATTTATTATCATATTTAATAGATTAACATTCTAAATACCAGCATTTAATTGTCGTTAAAGTAAATTAAGGTACTGATTTATTACACGTGAAATTTGTATCGATGTCTTGTTGATGATAAAATAAGTTCTTACTTAGTATATAATATTCTTATTGGATATCTTAATGAGAACGCACCTTCAAAACTATGAATTTTAAAACATGATTTATTCATTGACATCTTACAAATACGTTAAATCTAAAACCTGTAAAATAATTTCGTCCCGGTAAGTTGGATTTCTTTCACTAACTTGAAACGACATTTCGTTCGGCATTTTTTCCTCACAAGTTATATGTTTAATTTATCAGTCCGCATCTTGAAGATATTTCAATAGGGTTCCCTTCAGTAACATTCCTTCTGAAGTCAAGAAGTACCCGGTGCCTGTGCCCTTGCAACATGTAAGGTCGATACCCGTTTCCATTGATTTACAATCATTACTAAGCTCAAAAAACCACTCAGCAGAGAACAGAGCTCGCCTGCCTGAGTGGGATTTCTACATCTGTCACTATTATATTTGCTTCTCTCGATACTTCCTGGTACTAGCTAGGACGCCTTCTATATGCGGAATCTCTAACGTAATCTTCAACGCTTGGGAGAACATTATATTATAATTTAAAATTTATTCCTATAATAATTCTTACTGCTAATCGTAATAGTACCGATTGATAATATGTAAAATATGTAGTACTTTGGGTGCACGCATATATTTTATTTTCATGCATTATATATATTGGGTTTAAAAAAATTTAGCTAGCAGATAACTTGGCAATACGTTTTTAACAATTTACAATCCCCCGCAAAATGCTGATTTATTCAACATTCTCCAAAACCTGTTAAGTTTAAATTGATAGGTATCCGTATTATACATTATACATCTAATCCTTATGTATTTATACCCACATGTTTCTCATGTTTTCCATTAAATATTCTGCAAGGTTTCTTTTTTGCACTAAAGCAATTATCGATTACTCGTAGTGCATACGAAAGCAAAAGTATTTCCCCGTGGAGGCGTGGTGTGATATAAAATTAAATAATAAAAAAATTAATCAAACCAAAATATCACATACTTAAATACGTACTTAAAATACCAGTATTAGTTTTTTTTTTATGACAAACCCTACTTTGTAAAAGTTAAAAAGCTCCGTACGAGGTGTTAAAATATAAACATGGACCTGATGGACTAAATAGCTCGAGTGTTGCGGAGGTCTGGCCTGGTCGAACGACGTTCATCCTAACGGAGAAACTCTTCATATTAATATAAACAAACACCCGCGAAAGTAAGCTAAACCCGCACGCTTACGCGGAAACCCGTTCAAAACAGTATCAAAGCGTCGCCGTCGGTGGTTTTATTTACCCAATAAGGTCATTTGAATTATGGATGCCGTCCAGGGCGGAGCAGCCGCCCGCTCGAGTGTACCGAAGCTCCATCAAGGTTGACTGACGTAACCCATAATCGAAGATTTACAATCGAGCGATTTGTACCGATTGACTTCCTGCGGGTAACGGTCGCGACGGCACCAATTAAATACTAATATTCGACGCCGATAAGACGACGGCCATCGACGCTCGGCGGAGCGGCGCGGAGAGAGCCGGCCGTGAGAGCCGCCATCGCCGCCATCACCTCCATCGCCGCCATCTTCCTTCCGAGAGAACTAATGGAAATAGATAAATACCCGCCGAGTCGAGATTGTTCACAAAAAAGCAAGGCCCTCCGACTTCCCCGCGCACGCTGGCGACTTTTTGCCTCGCGTAGATTACATCTCGCGAAATTATGCACTTATATGCTCAGCTGCAGTGATGCACTCGCAACTGTGAGCGCGGAAACAAAAACTCCTGCCAGCACGGCCTGAGATATTACAGTATTATTCTGCTTTACCATCTGAAAACTCTTACTATTTTCACGTACAAGATAATGCTATTTTTTCTACCAAAGAGTACTTCTTTTTTCATTATACCTTAACATTATTATTGATAGTATTTTAGATGACCCGTTCGTTCAAGAAAGTATCTCAATTTATAAAAAAAGTTTTTTATTGATTTGCAAATGCACATCTATACGATACCCCTAAATAGAAGATATATTCGAATTTTTAATATAATTTCCCGATTGAATTATTGTAAGAATGTTTATAACAAATTGAAGTGAATTCTAATAACCTATATATTTGTATAACTGGCCGGGCATGTTCGTGAAAGCCTAAAGGAATATTCTTTTGGAGAGATATTTCCGGGCAAAGAGCTTGACATTCGTAAAAATAACATTTTTTGCTTGCTTTGCAAAATTATTCTTAAAACTCAGTCATGCATCTCTAATAGACACGCTAAGCATGATGACCCACACTCTGCATTTCAAGTAACACACTAGTGCGGAGGTGACGCGAGCCGCCGGTGCGCAGTCATCTTCGCAGCTTAGTACTCCGACTTGCTTAATAGGTTTCTGGGCCTCGGCAACAGCTTAGCTCGTTTGCAGAAGAAAAAAACGATCATCTCGACAAATGCAAAAATTTAAAATAAATGTTTTCAATGGTATTATAGATTTAGCTGGAAAACCGGCCACTTACCGTTGTACTGAATTTAATAACCCAGAAACATTAAAAGCAATAAGAAATCCTGCACTAATACACATCTGCTAAAAATCACATTCAAGCATTATTATTATTTTTTTGAATACTACAACATATCGTACACACCGTCAATTCTCTTTCAATTTAACGACTGTGTTATATTTACACTTTTTAAAAACCATATTTCTCAGTCTCCAATGTAGGCGCATCTGAAAATTTTATATTTCCCATAGAGCGCTCACAATTTTCTCACAGTGCGTATTTTTTGCAGTATATGTAGGTTACTTACATAACAAGTGAGTATTCAGAGCTGCACCGCATTTAATTATTATGAAAACACCTCATTCATACTGATGAGAGTTATGCAATGCTCAGGCGCTGTGAAAACTGCCTGTTTAAATAATTAATTAATGATCTAACCGAGGCGGCCTCGCTCAAAGGGCCTCGTAGATAATTTTTATTCATACTTAACCGGACGTTTTACTTTTGTATAAATAATTTTTATTAAAAAAAAAAGATTCTTTATTTTCTTTTATGTTAATTTACAATAGTTCTTAGAGCTATGCTTACAATACAGTATGTGGCTGTCCTCTGATCCTACGCGCAGGCTTTGGTGCTTACTAGATGTGGCTTAAATGGCAGCGTAGATAGGTATTTCTATTTTCGTTATTGAGATAATATGTATGAAAAATCACTTTTGTACATGTGTTGAAGAATAATTTAAATAAAATAATTAGCGGAGTTACCATTTTATGTCACCAATTTTCTAATTTAAAACTCAAATTTTAAATTCAGTCAAAATAACTTAACAAGAACTCTTGTGTTAATTTCAGGTTTGATTAGTAGTATTTCCAGTAAACATTATTTTTATTGGTTCTTCACTGAGTGGTGTGCTGTGTATTCTTCTGTAGTATCTAGTAAAAACCCGCTCATTAACAGTGTTATATTTCAAGTTGCATGTAAAACAGTACATTATTACGACGGTGTAGTACATGTGTATATTGCGCAATTAAATCTGAACATGATAAAATTTTAAAGACCTAATTAAATTTCTCGGCCATCTCCATTTTGAATGCAGAAGTATTTTCCTGTAGATAATCTTTTCAAAGTTGAATGTGACTGCGACTGTACAAACTTTATGACATAATAAAATAATAATAAAAAAACTTGCAATTCTATTTCTATCGTAAAATTAACCGACGCTATACAAAAAAATGAATGTGAGCTTCACATACCAACCAAGCGTATATAAAATATTTTATTGTGAGTAAATCTTTTTGGAAGATTTATTTATTTTTTGTCTGACGTAGCTATAGTGTTTATCACATTCGGCACGAATTGTTGCCAAAAGTTATTACTCATAAAAACGTGTCCTTGAAATTCAACTGTATTTTCGACCCACGTTTTCTTTCATCGAATACTTCTAAGCATCTGAAAGAATTACTTTGTCTTCGTAGATTTTCTTCAGTGGAAATTTCGTGCTAGTTGTTTACTTTTTTTTCTGACTTCAGTCAGTACTGCATGACCTTTGAGCACTGCTCGTGTTTACAGTTTTTTTATGTAAATTCACAGTCACTCATGACATTCTGGTTCCATGCCAGAAGACGAGACTATGTACCATTCCGTGAACCTCATCCAGGAGAGTTTAACTGAAGACCTCGTATCAACCGTATTTAAGAAAATAGCTGGTTAAATCTTTATATCTGCTATTCATGTCAATTTATATGAAACATTGTATAGGATACTTTGTGTAATATTTCTTATATAAAGTTATTATTTTCGTGTACACTCCCACAAGGAGAACAGAAGAAATTAAAACTAGATCAGAAGTATGTCTAGGAAGAAATATATTAATCTTCCTTTGAGTTCAATTTGTAATGTCTTTGGAATTCATTTTTCCATGTAAAGGAAAATCAGAAATGTTTTGTCATTATCTTTAAACCTGGAGATAATTTGAAATTTATATGTACATTTAATAGCCTGTATTACTCTTGGTTATTTGGGTAATTACAGTAAACCACTACTACTTAACAACTTTTTAGTTTAGTTGTTAATTGCTTGTCGATCATTCATATTTAATGTCTGTACAATACAACAGTTTCAACCGTATAAATATTATAACCTGCCTTCACCCTTAAAAGTAAAAAAAAACCTTTATATCAAAAATACTCTCTAAGTGGTTGTTTCATGTCATCAGAGGCAGCTAAAAGCGCCTATAATTGCTTCTGACCACTTGCTCTCCTGTTCATCTTCCGTTTGCTGTCCTCGACTCTTGAAAGATAAATAGATGATTGATAGATTCCTGAGTCAAATTATCTGACATTGAATGATATTTAAAAAGAGCACAAGGCTTTCAAGCTCACGGTGATTCATTTCGACATTTTAATAAGACATGCATTTCAGTCGACATAAATCAATTATTATTGTAACGCGTGTAGCTTCATCGCCGGCTCGGAGCGCCACCCACAGCGCGTCTCCGAGCCGCGCCATTACTCGCCGAGCTCAAATAGAACGATTAAGTCAACAACAATACCCGGGAATTAACATAGCAGCTCTGGCTCTAAATCAACGCCCCTGCGCCCTGGCAAGCTGACTTCACACATGGCGAGTAATGCCTCATGTCAATCGCGGATCACAGCCCCGGGTTCCGTGGCGGGCCGCGGGCCGCGGGTGACCCGCCCTGCCCGTGACGCAACCGTTATATTTTCAACATTCTCTTAACACCTGAGCACACCGTCTGCATTGTGTTTATGATAATTATTGCGCGTTTGTGCGACCAAGACCAGCATTAAAGTTTTTATTGTATAAATACTGTAATGTCGTGTGAAATTCTGCTCACAATATGAATCTGTCAGCATTACTGAGCGCAGCGTGCTCTGGTCATTTAATTTTTTTTTTTACTGCAATCTGCGAATCGAGATCCATTTGGCTCACGTGAATCTTACATTCCTCACGCTCATTTTATTTTAGCTAAGTAAAATATTTTATTTTTGCGCTGTTATAACATTGAAAGTCCTTCAAAAGTTCTCCATAAATATAGATTTTGTAGATAGGTTTTTTTTAGTTTAGTCAGTCAACTGCAAATTTTTCAGAATATCCTGCGGTCACAATCCAGGTGGTCTTGAACCATAAATTGTTTTGTTCGTAAATCAATAAACCATATATTTTTATTATATAGTTCATTTATAATAATTCCAATTATACAATGTAAGTATTATACAATTACCTCAAAAGTCTTGATAAGACCCTGGATATCACTTTTGGGCCATATTTATTTTTATTAAATGTTTTAAAATATCAATTGTCAGTTATTAAACTCATTGAAACAGAACCAACATTAATATAAAGTAGTTTTTCAACACAACACCAAAAAGTGTGATCCAAAATAAACCAATTACCATGTGAATTAAAATATCGAGATCACAAAAAACTACTTGCGCACAAATGAAAATATATTCATTACTAGGTGCTTTTCTCAGTATTTTATTTTAAAATCATCAGAATTTTATTTCATATTTTTATGAAGTCTCTTGTGTCGTCGTTACACCCCATTATTGTACAGTCAGAAGAGATGTTCTCTGCTTGCAGTATAATTGAGCAACGTTTTTCTTGCCTCCCTGTTAGCCTGCGGCAGCGCATGGACGAATTCTCAAAGCCTATTCTTATGTCATTTAAAAAATTAGCACTTCCATTAACTGAAATGATACTCGATTAATTCCCAAGTGTATTTTTAGCTGTAATTTACTACTGTGCATACCACACCTCGTCCGACCTGCCTAATGCTCTGTCGGATACATTCTGGATTTGTTATTGTCAGAAGTTAAACCGGAAACTTCAACAGTTTTGGAATCACTCACGGAATGTGGTTTTTTTATAAAGTTTACTTAAATACAATCAACTGTTTTATTAATTAATTTTTTATTATTATTTACACTTTGTACAATAATCGAGTAGAAGAAAATTTTTCAACGATATTTTTATCAACAGTTTTTTTGTGTAATAATCTTAAAGAATTTGTGTAAAACACATTATCAAAAAAGGTATTCTCGTAATATCTTAAATTTTCTTGGAAGGGTAATGTCCCAACCTCACGATGGAACTGAATGATGACAAATTATTATGAATGAATTATTTTTCTGATGCGGTATGTCAGCCTAAGAATAGTATTCATATTTAAAAGATTCTTATGTCTATTATATTTTTCTAAAAGACTGCAGGATCATTACTTTCACTGAGGGTGTATATAGTGTAAAATCTTGTTACCCAACAGGGCGACGGAGAACAACTCACGATGTACACTGATCAGCCAATATACCTGGTGAAAACTTCTACCAAAAACTCTGATAACTATGGAGTGAAACGCTGAATTGTGGCATGACAACAGTTATTAGTAGCGGACCAATTCAGGCATAACTATGGCCACTTTCCATGGAGGAGTGAAATAAAAGAAGAATTTTATGATATCTTGCTACCTTTACTTATAATAAGCATCGATTCTGGCGTTCGCGACAACTATGCTTATTATTAATTATTTTGTTATCAATAGTATTACTCATTCATACAAATACGTGCACTGTCATTTCAAATTGCCTTCAACTTATTGAAAATACGTGCAATCCTAATATCATCAATTGAATTCAACTTTCGTGAGTCGAATGGAAAAAAATTGGTCAAAAATCCACTGTACTTACCGACGAGGCAATGCCGTCAATAACAATCAAATTTAAAATTCTAATTAACGTAATATTCGTACTTCATTATGTCGCATTTGTCTCAGCTATCAAAAAGTGATTACCAGAACGGCGGCAGCAACTACCATGACCGACACATCCCACTCCCCATATCGATGTCCGTATTTGGCAATGATTCATGAACACTACCAATGCGAGAACAGCTGAGCTGTTGGCGGTCGTCGAGTCAAGTCTTAAGAATTTCCACATTTATATTTCGCGATGCCGTCAACCGAAGGCAGTTCTAAGAAAACTAAAATAATAATCTACCGTATTTATTTTACCGAAGAAGGTGGCAGTATCTTTTGTTCACTTATTACTTTCAATACTCCGCAAGTGTAAACAATTGTATAAATACTTATATACGACCATTATCTTCATGTGCTAAAACTATACATTGCTTGTAAGTATCAGTATAGTTTTAATACCCGAGGATGATAGTAAAACATCGATATTAGTAGTGTTTATACAATACAGTATAGATTCCTTAAAATAAAATGCTATATTTTTATTTTATGCCTTACTGCAAATAGCAATGATTCTGAAACTCCGTTAAGTGCGAATGTGGAATCGTGGAATCTCACAATTCTTTACATATTTTTGGCTAATTTTATCTAAGTTTATATTAATGAGGATTTTGCTTCCCGCAATTGTATTATATATTGTAATAACAATAACATATTATATTATATACATTATAATAACAATAACATATTTTAACAGTTCATTGACTTTGTTTTTGTGTATTCTTTTTATATTGTGAATAAATCAAGTATGCTATTTACCTCAATAAAAATGCATGCCCCATTCAATTCAGATCAGTTTACTCTTCTATATCACACATAGCTTGTACGAATAGAAATATACTGAAATTCAATCAATCATTTTTATTTAGAATAGCTACGATCGAATATTAAATTTATTTGTTGATTAACTATAGCTTTATATCATTAAATACAAATTAATAACTTTCTTAATTCGGAGCTAATGTAGTAAACCAGTGTTTTTTAACTCGACTCTATTACGTTCTGTCTCCAAGTTGATTTTTTTTAATGGTGTTTTATTATGTAATAACTATTCATTTCGGGTTTTTATTTACATAATTTTATAATTCATAATGTAAAAAATACTTACATTTTTTTATTATTACGAAACATACATACATACTATGTGTTTAAAAAAATGTTATATACTGTTAAAATGGTAATTGTTTAGTGTATCTTATTATTGGGATTTCTTATAAACCGTTCAATGTATCTTTAAAATAATTAAAAATGAATATTAACAAATTATTAATTTAGGTATGTTAATCGCTCATTCAGTTGTGAATTCTCTCCATATACTTCGTCGTTGTGGATCTTACGAGTAAAATGATTCGTGCAATAAATTCTTAGTCGCAGCACATTTCTCATAGTGACAATTGTTCACTTGTGATGTCTCCAATGCCGGTGATGCTGCTCTCAGAGGCAGAGGAAACTGAGGTCGTAAATCATACAGATAACTCTAATGAATTATGAATATGGTTTATGAAATTTATAACACAAGCAAAAGTGTATCTGTTTTAATTTATTATATTATATAGTTGACTTTACTCTTAAACTGGTAATACTTGAATCTACTAAAATCTCCATTGTTGTAATAATGTATTCAATAACTACTGATTTAGTTCAAATAAAAATAATACACTTTACACCTGTTGACTTGCCGATAATAGTGTATGCCTTCAGAGGCCCACGTGCTTCCACACTCGGTGACTCTCAAGCGACGACGCATTGTTTGCAAATCGGACGACGTCTCCTCCCACCGAGGCCGGCAGCTCCAACAGGAATGCGACACTCCCGCGCCATCATCGCGGTTATCCTTGTCGAATGGTGGACGAAGGCGAGTCCAATTCGATTTGTAAACTGTTATTGAATTGATCGACTAGCGAGGCGGGCGAAGGAAGTCGTGTGTCATACACAGATCATGGTGATATTTTTTCTCTAACCGAGCACTCCAGCGACACACCTCCCGCCCTCGTTCTTGGCACTTTGTTAATTCGCATTCATCTTCGATAAGCGCTCCCAGCTGCCCGTTATCTTAACTGCGAAAAACTTCCTTATTATCACATCATGGAGTGCGAGTAGATAGACACATAGAAACATATTTTTCTCTGCCGGTTTGGTAACGTGGTTCATCACACTTGGCTTTTTCTACTTTCGGTAGGCTCTTCCGGTCATGTTGAGCTATCCGACGATTGATGTCTATTATATATCGAGAATGTTCTGCATCCGTACAAAAAAAATCCTTTACGGCCATTCATCATAACGGGTCATCACCAAAACGACAACGATTAGGTATCACCATCGCCTGCGCTGAGGCGGGCTTCCCTTTGTTCCGTAATTATTCTCCCAGCCGTTTTCTCGTTCGCCACTCGGGCTTTTCGGTCGGACTGTATCAGACCCCCGGTGTAATGACATAATTGCAACTGCTCGCGCTGCCTGGGTTTGTTCTCTAATTACTCGAGTGCCAGCAATACGGATCAACTTTCCCACGTCCTATATCCATTACCGGTTGAAGCAGTGGCTACTGCTGTGCGTAATTCATATTGTATCAAAGGTTGTGAGCGCAATTCACGGCTAGAGTAATCGCTCGGCTATTGCTCTGAACTGTTGTTATTGTATGGAAATACCCTTATGCACTGTGGAGCCGTTCGCGGAATGCATAGCCAATGCGAGCGCAATAGCAATACAACCATAACTTCGTAAAATTAAAAAAAAAAATTGAGTTAATTTATCACAATAAATATTTTTTCGTTTACTTTATATTAATTTCAAAATCAGGGGGAAAATATTACGTTGTGATGAAATGTGAATCCTGCAAGTCTTTTACTAGCTCGTCTTTTTTTAGATAAATTACTATGAATCTTGCAGCGCTGGACTACCGACCTCTCCTGCGGCCATCGTCAACTTATTTACACGTGCATTCTAAAATGTGATATTCGATAGCGGTGAGGCGCTCGGCAAGCAGCTCCGCCCGGCCGCGGCCGACGGACTTCATTAGCCCGAGAAGAAGAATCCATTACCAGAAGCATCTGCGAATCTGCATCGTAATTGTCCATTAGTCTCCGGAGAGGCCCGCGCCCGAGGACCTCGTGAGAACAGTATTTAGAGCAGAGTTCCGCGCCCGCCGTGCTTTATTATGTAATCGTGGATATTGTCGGTCATCGTGGTTCTGTAAAGATATTTGGTTATGAACAGTTCTACTATATATATTTGCCACGCTATTTGTTAAATAGGTACGCCAAAACTCCATTTCGGGCATTCTTAAACCGACTGTTCAGTTCAATAAAATCGTTCATGTTCGGATAAAAGTTACTAACTGCATTTTCAGTATAATGGCTTGATTTAAAATTATTTTTGATGCGGTGTTTCTATCTATGTTTTTTTTATTAATTGATCGATTTGGAAGTTTGTGGTCATTTTTTTATATTTAAAAGAATATTATTATTTTTATAAAAAATCTAGTCATAAATATACATAAAATTTATATTTACTTTTCACGAAATTATTTTTTTCCGTACAAAAATTTACTGCATCTTTTATAAAATGTTCTCCAAAATTCCAAAGTATCTTTGAGATAAGATTGAGCGAAGTGATTCGTCAATGCCTCAGCCGCAAAGGGGATAATTTAATTATGATACTTTGTAAAGTGCGATCGTGGTCCAATTACGCAAAAATGAGCCACCGACGGAGGAGGACTCCTCTCCCCGGAGTCTCGGCAGCCGCCATTTAAAATGTCAAGTGCGGGGCAACAATTAGCGGCGACCGGGGACTCTTATCAACGCGATACATTGTTCCATATCGAAGGCTAATTGTATGCAGGGCGACATGTGAAGACTGCTAATTACAGGCTCTGTGCAAATAGACAACGCCTGCGGCTCGAGGGCCAGGCACTCTCTTTGTCCGGACTCCGACAAGTCACGTCGATCATTTGACCCGACTCCGGTACGTTTCAAGCTGGCGGCAGTCCGATCGCCCATTGTTTAATAATTTACAACATATTGTGTTTTTTTTTTCAATCAAAATACGTTTTGTAGTTGTAAATTTATCAAAATTGACTCTAATTATATTTCAGAATAGTATTATAATAGTATACTGCAGTAACAGTCTGGTATTACATATATTCTTTTGAATGGGAAAAAGTCTCTTAGCCATTTGGTTTTTGGACCATTTTCGGACAATATTCTTCATGGTTGTGGTAAACGGTTATCTGCAAGGATTAACATATCGCAGTGTGTATATTATAACAGCATCGACATCGTGGGTACCTTTCTTTTGACTTGAACCACTCTTTAGATTTTCTTTTCCACTCAACTTCCATCAGTTGTTATTCGTTGTCATAGAGAATCGTCGTAATAGCTAACAATTCCTAAGTTGATGTGTCGGGTCTGTTTAGTTTTTACTTTGGCCTCAGCATATACTTAAATATTAAAAAAATATTTTTAAAAAAATTTCAATAATAAAATATATACTTATACCAAATCCTATTTATGCTCTCATATTAAGACTAATTACTTCATATCAATAACCTGCCATCCTTATCACGTAATACATACTTGCAGAAATTCAAACATTTTTTACAATTCATATTAAATATTTTAAATTCCAAATTTTCTCCCCACTCATGTTCAAAATAATACTATTTCTAATTTTCTCATTTTTGGACTGATAAAGTATAATGCTACTATACTTTAGCAGATTAGCTCTATTGTATCACGTTTTGTTTGGAAGTTAAAATAAATAACATAAAAATAATCAACATTGTCCAAACCTACATGCCATTGCCACAAAATGTATGAACACAGTATTTTAAAATTATTTCAGTGTAAAAAAACTAAAACCCGTTATATTGAAGAGTTTGTGGCGGCTTTTTTAAATTACTTTAGACGTCACAAGGAGAGAAAATGAGGAATAGCTCCATATATACATTCTTTCAATATACAACCATTAGAAACAATATTCAGTTGGGTAAATCGTAAACTATAGCCCTAGATAATTACGACTTACGTTCTCATTAATGATCACCTGGACCAGTTCAGGTACAATTCTGACTCACCTGTTCCGCCTCACACGAACAGATTACCTCGTTCGGATTAAGCATTCCATTAAATTAATATAACTGCTTCAGAAACAAATTTAATTTTCAAGACGCTACACATTGCATCCTTACTAATAATTTTAACATCCAGGGATCAAGAATTCTAACCTGTTTAATATTCATAACTGGTATATTAATTTGTCAATTATAACTGCCGTTTTATTGCATTATTAATAATCCATATTCATAAAATGATTGCTCGCAATACATTCAAGTGACTAGATCAACTTCTTTTTCTTTATATTTCAATCCTGAAATAGTTCTCAGAATAATTAAAATAAAACAGTTCTGATTTCACTTGTAAAACGGGGCACCTGCCTTAAATGTGTCCAGTGTTTTTACAATGATTACAAGTACTAGAAAAGCGTGACACACAAACAAGTACCCGCTACATTGTCTTGTTCTATTCACGAGCCTTATCTCGCGATCTTTATTTTCTACTAAACGTTGAATTAATTAGGAAATAGTTCAAACGGTCAGACGCATAGACCTGAAACCTCCTTTGTATTAAATCATATATCTTTAGCAGTGCTTGCCCCTAAAGCGATACAACTTTCTTACTGTGTGAGCACTTAATCAGAATACAGTTCTAATTGTTAAATTAAATCGACCGGTTTAATTGACTGAGGTAGTCTATATATTCTAAGTCCCAGTAGAACATATCCAAAAATTTATGATGATTGTTAGCTCTTCCTCATTCTGAAACCTGCCACTAACGAAGCCGGAAGAGATTTAGACCAGATAGTATGCTCGCATGCCTGTTCACTCTATCTCAAAGTCTCATTTGGTTGTACTATAATATTTTCAAGAATAAATTTTGATTATCTTTTGAATCAATTTTTTTTAAAGACAAAACACTGAACAGGTGAAGATGTGCTAGGAAACCCAAAAAAAGCTTGTTAATAGAAATTCTAAGGAAAAGCTATTTATAACGACTAATGTTGACGATACATTGAGAACCTTTTTTTTTTTCACAAAGTCAATTTAGCATTTATTTACACTATGATCGCTAACCGATGCAACAGAACGCTTGCAACTAAGCCAAATACGATGGGCGGCCGAGTGCGTGTTCCCTGTTGAATCCAAACACGCAGGCATTAGCCATGTCATCAAATTAATTTTCCAAGACCAGAATGTGTTTTTTATTATTAACATAATGCTGTAGATTGTATAGAAGCATGTGGAGAGAACGTTTATATTAAACTGAAAAAAACAAGGTCGTGCATCATGATTACTATCTTGTACTTCCATATATAATATGAGTATTATTAAGAAAGTGAAATTTGTTGATCTTTTAGTGTTGTAATTGCATATAATTATAAAATAATTCCAGGAGATTATGGTATTTTTTATCTTAATCTAGATCAGCAGCTATAGAACGTGTTTTTATGCTCATTGCTTAATAATATCACAGGGATTTTAGCTATATATTAGGTTTTTATACATCAAAATAAAATTAATGTGCTGGAAAAACATTCGATCTCTCGATAATAACACGCCAGTTTATGTATGAACGGCAGGCGGTGGGTGAGATTAATTAAAACTTCCTACTGATGTTTACTGTGGCATTTACCAAAGCACCAATAACGATTGCTATCAACCAGCTGCACGGAATTTTAAAGGTCTGCTCTCGATAATATTTACAAGAAAATCAAAAAGGTACTAAGTACTGCGAAGAGAATGATTTCTGATGACTTATCTTTAACGTTTTCTTGGTGGTATGTGCGAGTATGCAGCAGGCATCCTTGGGCGGAATAAAGATGAGCTGCACGCGCTGAGTCAAGGAATACATACTCAAACGCCCACAGTAATCATAACATTTATTTATAGTATCAACTACTTCACCTAAACGTCTAAATATATACATATATATATATATATATATATATATATATATATATATATATACACAAATATTAAGAACCTAAAGTTTGTATTATAACTTTTATTTTTTTAGATAATCACATTCAATGATAGGTTCTATGTCGACACTAGGTACAGTTCCCATATAAGACAACTCGATTAAAATAATAAAGACGCCGCATTCGTCTTGAATTTATTAAACCAGCGAAGCATTTGAGATAATCACAGCACTCCGAGTTATGTCAACACCTGTCTCGTTACTTGCTAGTAACTGAAAGAGAAATTGCAATTCCTTTGTGGAGGAGATTTCTTGTTCAAATTTCCCATTTTCACGTTTAGCAGAATCTCTCCATACAAACTGCTTCGCATTATCTCCGTGTATTGTACGACTCGGAAACGCTTTCTGAGCACGTGTGATTGCTCCACTTCATCTGATATGTAAATGGCTGTGTTCCTTGTCTCGTATTTGCATGAAATACCACCCGCGTGGTACAGGATGTAATAACAATCTGCGATTTTTTGATGCATCGGGCATTGTCTGCAAGTTATGTACTTTGCGAGCGATTGACTTCTATTGCCCTTAAAATTGTTATCTTAAACTTATCTTATTCATTTATCTATACCAGAAGCAATACAATTGAAAAAGTTTTTTTTTATTATTATTTATAATATATAACATTGCATTTTTTTTGTTTTGTTCTTTTTTCATTGTTCATGGCTCATACTCATACCTTATTGTTTGGCGTATTAAACATTCACACTCATTAAGTTATAAAAGCTAGATTCCTCTAATATATTTAAGAGCTACAATATTTATTTCTTAAAAAATACAAATCTCCATTGTTAAATATGTGTAGTGGTACTTCAAAAAAATATTCACCGTCATCCGCATTGCAAACAAAATTGCAACGAGATGAATACTACAGTGGAGTAATGTCTGTTGATAATGATAAATCCCGCGTGCGGTGCAGTGCGATGATCTCATCCACTCGTCGTCATACAAAGGAAGCACCAAGATAGTAATTTACATTTTGAAATAGATCCATCATGCTCACTTTTTCTGTTAACTTACCGCCTCGGCCTGAATGCTTGCCCGAAAGAGCACCATCGCGGCGAGTCGCGCACACACCTCGCCACGCAATACCATCAATGCCCGGTGGTGCGTGAAACCTTCGCACGATGTGTCGCGCATTTAAATATCGCATTTCAGTACCCAACCTTGCATGCGGCTAATCTATAAACTTATTGAAATAGATAAACATAACATCGCATACCAACAGCATGTTGCGGAATTGTATACTGGGTACGCAATTTTCAAGGCGGCCGCAGCCCAACGCCTGACCACCATGTACTTACGCTGGAAGCATTATTTACCTTTTACAACTATGATATCGCTGAGTATTTATAATGCCGAGTTTATTGCCTAAAATTGACATTAAATTAAATATAAATGAGTTTTATGTATTTTTAAGTGCTTTAGGTAAATGAACTGGAAAATGGCAGCGTTGATCAGGAATCGCTTTCGTATTTTCTTGGAGAAGACCAGGACCTACCACGAATACTAGCGTCATATATACCCGTGGTGGACAAACTTTGTTAAAATCAAATGTGTTAGGTGATCATAAAAAAGTAGAAAATTAAAAGCCAAAAATAACTTCAAATTTAAAATAAACATAAACAATACTAATACCTAAACAATATTAAGTTATTAGTTATTATTAATTCTCACAAACGAATTAGTTTATGTGGGACAGGCATCAGAGGTGTGTACATATCAGACAGGCGGGCGACTAGGAATAGTTACGCGATCGACCAGAAGACCATGATCGCCACTTTGGCCACCCCTGATATATACAGCGTCTCAATAGTTTTTCTGATTACTAGAAAAGATAGTGAAATTATTTAATTATTCTTTATTGTATTTATATTAGCCTAATGCCATTTTATTGCTGCAAGCCACCAGGCACTTTACTTTATACTTATATCATGTTTATTTTTATTTTTTCATATTTTTATTATATTGCTAGAGCAGTTGATTGCTTGTTCTTTAGCCTGGTATGTTTTTTGTGAAATTAATTGAACGCGTTGATGTCGGTACAGTGCGGCCAGGTTGCATCAACATTGTACCTCCAGCAGCACAATGCAGACACGGCCGGCCGGCGGACAAATCTATTCATCCTTTGCATTGTGTGTTGCTAGTTTTTCTTCGGTTTGCTTAACCGTGGCGTTCCACCGGATAAGCCCTCTTCAGAGAGGGATTTTGTATAAAGTTCGTAGTATTATTATCGTATAAACAGCTGCAATCCCCGCCTTGCTTGGTGCCGTTCATTGAACGAGAAAAAAATATTTATTCAATACCGGCGGAGTACTGAGGACCGTGACTGACTTTCCGCCGTAAGTGAAAACACTCATTAAGGCACACCATGAGTATATTCATTATACGTTTCATGTGCGACGAATCACATGAATGTATGGTATAAAGGAACCTTATTCTTGCAATGCAATTGTCGAGCGATGCAGCTCGTGCAGGGCCGCAGAGACAGGCCTCCTGACCGTCCTGGTAGTTCGGTCCAAAAACGACAGAACAACCCATAAAAATATATTTATTATTTTAATAGGAAAAACAATACTCGATATTTAATATTTCCTTTCTAACCTTATGTCTCACCCAACTTACTCCCGTTTGTACGGTAGCCGAGTTTTTCTTTTTCGGTTTATTTATTTGTTATATTTCTACCAAAATGTATGCAATAAATCAACTATTCTCTTTTGATGTATTGTCAACAGTCATACAATGGTTACTTATTTTTATCAGTACTTTCCAAAAATAAGTCATTATTTTAACTGGCTGTAATGGTAATTTTAGTTATTTATGTTCAAAGTAATTATTTCTTGGAGTTTTCCATCCGACTCTGAGTACTATTGTTCTGTTCTAGCAGGAGTGGTCGGTGGGAAATGACTGTTTGGTTTAGATTATTTTCAGTCGCTACCCAATTTATTTCCATCAATAGAATACCCGACCGATCCCATAGCAAATCGATGATTTGATTAAGTTTATTAACTACCTGAAATTTTAATCAGAAACCCAAGACGATAAAATCATTATTTCCAAAACAGAATTATATTAATTTACTCTTTCGGTGTCACAAAATAACTAAATGATTTATTATTCTATTGAATAAATATTTATTTAGAAGTCAACCCTTACTTCTAAACGAAACGGTTTTCTTTTGTGTAACTTTTCTCTCATTGTACAACAAGTTTTATTTTACAACATGTTTCATTTAGTTACAATTTTTATTTATTACATTAAACTACAACGACGTTGCCTTTGGCCGCTCTCATCTAAACATCGACAATATAATGTTAGACATCTGAAAGTTTAGAGGAATGTTAAGTACGGGAATTAACTAAATAATGATTAGTAAATGAATGGGGTTTACCATTACCTGGACACGTTTCGAAAGCTGGCGTGTTGTGCCTGCACACAAAGCGCTTTAAGGATTAATTCTCGCCGGAGTTTCCTCGGCGTCGCTTACGGCGAGTCCCCCGAGGCGGCCGAGAGCCTTTTATTACTAAAATCGGAATGCGCGCCGGCGAGCTCTCGGTCAGCTGCGTTTCCATAACTGACGTGCTACTATGCTAACTTGATGAATGACGAGGACCTACTCGGAAACTCGCTTTTGGCTCAGCGCCGTACACACTGGGAGACCTCTGATTTATAGCTATTGTAGATGCGTCGCGGAAGAGCGAGAACAATGTGAGGGAAAGTAACTACGAGGAAAATCTACTCTGCTTACAGCAAGTCACTATTCTTCAATATTTATAATAATTATTTTTACTGTTTTCGTTCCAACGCTTAGGTTTATAATTCTGCAATTTCCTAAAAAAACCTGTGTCAAATAGTACCTATGCCCGAAGACACTCCCGAGGCCCAATAGTATAACCATATCGGGTAGATTTCAACTCCGCTGTAATGTAACTATTCTCTGACGCCTTTGTTTTTAATTGAGTAATATTTTCATAAAACGATTTGATCGCTCGCTTCAATTCTCAGATTCAATCGAGCCAGGCTCTTGGAGCAAGATCACGCGCACTCGGGAGAGGCGGCCCTTTGACCGGGCGCCCCGGGCGAGCCCCCCGTTTGAAAGATTACAGTTTCTTCCACACCCTCGCGTCCAGCCTGAAGGCTTATAATTTCTCCATCTCTCGGCTCGGAGTGTCCACGCGCCGCTGTCCGCCTTTACGCTTCCCGGGCGATTACGTCCTCTCCGCCTTCTCCTTACGCCCCGGACCGATTACTTTCCGGCATAATGCCTTTTGAATTAGGCACGGTCCGGGATGTAAAACCGTTTTCGTGTTAGGTTTGGGCTTTCGGCCGGCGTTTTATTGCTCTGACTCTTATTTAATAGGCCATAAAATAAATATGTAGCCGTCACAATGCGTCCCATGATCAAAGAGAAGAGTAAAAAAAAAAAGAATATTTAATACGCTACAAGGTGCCGTAACGAAGCCGCGAAGGCGGCAGAACGTGTTGACAGATTCTTGCTCACTCTCTTTGTTACGCTCCATCAGCTCTGATGATATTGATTTTTTTTCTCGTGGACTTGGTATTTTACAGTTCAAAGTTTGATCTGTATTGTTGCCAGTCGTATTTTTCATTGCCTATTATTTTATGACTTGAGAATAAGCTGATTGAACTGCAGTAGTGCAGATTATATAATTTAATAGATTTTTGCTCTGATATATGAACTGCTCTGTGAAATATGCCTCAATGCCCACGGGCCTGATCATCCTCAATCGTCCTTCCAGCCGGCACTCGCGGCCGCCGCGCAGCGTGTACTCGTACAGGAGTGGCGCGGCTCCCTCCGTGGCGTCCACCGCGCGCTCCAAGACTTCCAGGAAGGTGAGATCTATTTTTTACTCAAAAGGTATTTTGTTATATTTGTTTTCAATTTATTTTTTTCAATTAATTTGTGATTCACAAGTTATTTTAGCCACACGAGCAAGTATTGCTCATTTTCGAAGGAAAATATACATAAAGAGAAAAACACGTAAAACTTTTATGTATTATAAATTAAGGTGAAAATATTGTATTATTTTAAAAATGAAATGAAATATATTTTAACATAAAATAAAAAAACCTTCACAGATTTAAGGATTTTGTTTTGAATATATATAAGTTGTATATAACATATTAAAAAGCTTATTTTTATAAATTATCCTAAGGAAATTTTGTTGCTTTTTTATCATTGTGAAAAGGTATGTTCAGTAATGAATTTATTTCAACTCTATTACAATACTATTTGGATATTTTAACATTGCTTCTGTGCTTGCCGTGTTGAATATTTTCGTGAACTTTATCACTTAGAATTTTTGACTGTTTTTTTTATCTTCTATACACAATGTTATGCAATACGGTGAAAGTGTGTAATTGAAATAGCATGAGTGAAGGAAGTTTTATTGTTTAATTTACAATACAAAGAATTGAACAAATGCCATTCCTGGATCTTATCATATTTAGCTCTACTATATATTTTACTTTTAGCTTATTTATGCTTCTTTTTCAATACTGCCGCAAACTTCATTTGTGCAAACATGAAACTCGGTAGCAGACTATGTAAGAGATGATGGAGTGATTTTGAGGAAATCTTTATTAAGCTACAAAAGGAAAGAATGTGAATGAGATTGTGTTAGACTATATTAATATGAATTATATGTCTTACAGGCCGGCCTGAAGGTAGATGCCATGGCCGCTCCGAACCCCTTTTGCCCCAATATCCGAGGCATGTGCTGCCTCATGCTGCTTCTCAACCTCGGTCTCATCCTCATCACGCTGGGATTTGTCATTGTAATACAATTCTTTGAACCACTATTTGTATGGTAAGTTATATACAATATCACTTATAATAACTCAAATATGTACAGATATATTCCATATGAGAAATCTATCCAAAATAGGCTGAAAAGATGCCGTATTCCCAATTAACCCTCGTCACATGTAAAATCAAAGTCAAATCTTACACCATTTGAGAATCTATTACTTAAAGCTTTTTGATGTTACAGGATACTTGGCATAATTTTCCTCATATTCGGATTCCTCACGCTCATCGGAAGCATGATCTACTGTGTGGTGGTCTGCAGAGACGCTCCGAGGACGGTTCACCCCGAAGACCTGTACTGGACCCACCACTGGTCCAAGACCATCGGCCCCTCAGAGATTCACTACAGAGCTGGAGACAAACCGTACCATAATGATGACAGATATTCGGATAGGTATTCTGTCAGCAAACTGAGCGGAAAATATTCAGATAGGGAAAGTAAGCTGAGCCGATACTGACCCTCGTGGGACAAATCCATTTTACAATATTCATAGTAACTAAAATATTAAATAAATAATCTAGGTATGTATCTTATGTTATTCTGCAATAATTATTAAGTTTTTTTTCATATGATTTATATAATTGACAACCTCAAAAATAGCAGAGTAATCAATCCATTAAGGATTCTAACAGTATTTTTATCCACTAAAATGTTATAATCAGATAATAAATAAATACACAAGGAAGTAAGGTGACCCCGACTTCTTCTTCAACAATATAAACAATTTAAACAACCACATCTAACATGAACGTTAACCGCTTGTTCAAATATATAAGCGAAAAACAAACAGTTGATTATTTTAATAATGCTACCTTATTAAATTTATATTTTTAATATTATCATTAAAAAAATATTTCCCAAGAAGTAAAAATTCTTGCATTTAAATCTGTTCACTTTACTGATCGCCTCTCTTTAAGTGTAAATAGTTATCATAGTCTAAATCTGTATAAGATAATAATTATGATGCCATCAAATGTAATTATTTTTATTAATAAAACCTATCTGATATTTATATTATTGTATTAGGTACTTGTTATTTGTATTAAAAAAACTATTCAATAAAATTATTCAAGTAATATACAAATTAAAAAAAAACACTTGAGAATCTCTGCAGGCATTGTTGTTTCCCTAAAAAATCCTATGGTCTTTTACTCTCCATTGAAACTTTTAAATTTGACTGCGATGGAGCTTATTAGGATCTATTTACCTTCAGAGGTCCGGGTGCTGTAGGGTTCCAAATGTACTTGCTCATTACTTCATCACAGGATAGCCATTCACCGATACCAAGTCGACCTATGTATAACTAAGATTTGGGAATCACAATCAGTAAAAAAATTGTAATGCCATAACCTTGTTTATCTATCCAAACATGTACTAAGTAAGAATTAAATGACTCCCAATTCTGTACAGAAAAAAATTACAAAAACAACAAATATATAGATAATCATATTTATTTTAAAAAATTATACATCTATCTTAAATGTAATCACATAAAATTATAATTATTTCAAGATCAACACATAAAAACTTATTTCAAATGATCAAAGTACTACAAACTCCAGACCTTTTTCCATTATTGACTATGAATCTTCAGAACTTACTCCAAAACTCACATAAAAATACATCTATCATTATTACAAGTCGATATCCATATCCAAAAATAAAACTGGGCATGGTTTGTCAAGGAACTTGATACAAATGGTATAAAAATTCAGAGAATACTATTATATAGAAAGGAGATATTTTACTACATCATTAGCATTATCACAACATACAAGAGTATGCCTGGTATAACTACAGGCGTAACATTACACAATATGCTAATAACACAACTGATCAAAACTTGTCATTGAAATTCAAGCCCTATGTGTTAATCATTATTAGGTAGATACATTACTTAAATTAAATGTTTAAGAGACTACCCAGTCATCTCAAAAGCTTAAGAGATGAGCATCTATGGACAATCTTTATTTTAAATTACTTCAGAGTATTTTTAGACATCTACTTCAGAATATTACATTTAGTAACCTTTGTACATTGATAAAGTTACTGTTACTGTAATGAAAAATATAAATACTAACTTACATAGTCGCACCATACATTTGTTGTCAATCAAATCACTACATTTAAAAAATTTCACCGTTTAGGTAAGTAAAATAAATTATAATGAATTGAGGTTTGATAAAATCAGCCTGTACATTAATAATACAAGTCAGTGTTATAAACAATGTGAAATAACATTTCTAAAAAGATTGACACCAAATAAAAAATTTAACAGCATATTAAAAAATCCTTATTGCTTAAAAATATCAGTTGAAATATTTGAGAGATACATGCATGGTTTTTTTTCGATACATGCGTAAGGTTATAAAAAGAAAAATGCATTTGAGCCACATTTTAAAGTTAAATATAACATTCAAGAGTAGTTCGTATTGATATTAAGAATGTATTGGACCAGCAAATTATTAATTCAATAACACAGGGTATTTGTTATTAATAGTCAAGTTTTAAAAATAGAGGATCAACATTTTGAACCTTCAAGTGACACATCAAACAATAACTTAAAATTTAATAATACAGTGTCAATATTCTTATTCCTGTCATTTGAATAAAAAGTCACTGAAGAGATTCACTCTATTGTTTCATAATATCACAAATGATGTAAAGATATCTCCCAAGTGCTCACTTGTTAGACGTGCCTTTAGTCTCTTAGCACAAATCAATGTAAATTTAGCTCAATCACATCAATAACCATAAAAGACACGTATCTTGAGTAGTATTCACAGCATCTTTGGGAAGATTACCTAAAAGTCATCATCGGATGAATCGTCATTAAACGTATACTTTGTTGGCTTTTTAGCACGCCCAGTCGTTGCTCTCTCTTTAGTGGATGTGACCACTTTCTTGGAGGATTCATCACTAGGAACAAAATTATCAGACTCTGATCCGGAAATATTTTTAGCCTTCTTGGCTTTTTTGACGGGCTTCGATTTCTGTAAACAAAACAATTTCACATTATTAATTGTAGGAAATTCGTAAAATATTGTACTCATACATACACTCCAAGTGTCATATTATAATTGTTACCTTCTTCGAAAAGATATCATCACTGTCGCTATCCTGGTTCACGGCCTTGGCAGGCCGCTTGTTTGGAGCTGCTGCAGTTCCAAAAAGTTTTCTCTTGCCGGCAGCCGCCTTCTTGGGGGGCGCTACCGGCACAGGGATCGCCTCTTCCTCATCACTATCCATCACTGAATAAGACTGAATCGGAGCTGGAGCAATATTGATGGGTGAATCAGGTTTTGTATCTTCCATTAGGGAGTCGAATAAATTATCTAGAAAAAAACAGATGAAAAATTTTAATCACTTTAAAATATAGAAGGGAGCATGATAAAAAGCAGAAAAAATATGTCAAAGTTAATTAAGAGATTTAGTAATATAGTACCTGAATCCATGGGACTTGGTTTATCGTTACCATTCTTCTTATTGTGGATTTCCATGCCACTGTCATCACTATCATCGATAGCCTGCGGTTTAAAAGAGTCTTCTCCGTTTGCTTTATTATCAAACAGCTCTTGCTCAGAATCAGATCCGCTCTTGTCAGAGTTCAATAATGATGTGTAAGTATTAACCTATCAAAGGAAAAGATTCACACCCATAAATTAAAATATTTTTCAGATTCAAAATATTTATAAATTAAGAGTTTTCAGTTCATAAGCAAACATATCAACAACAACAAAAATATTTTACCTTAGTAGCGGCACGTCGGGCACTGGCCCTCTCTCTGGGAACAGCAGGAATAGCACTGAAGCTGACATCACTTCCAGATAAGTCCAAATCATCCTCACTATCAGAAATAGTTTTTTTCTTTTTCTGTAGTGAAAAAAACATAAATTATGACTTTCAATTGTTCTAAATTCAATTCTTACAAGATATATGCCCAATTTCTGAAAAGTTGATTAATGACACTGACGAACTATCCGATACATCACACGGGCCACAAAATGCTGTCATTTACAAACTGCCTGCAATTTAGTAACCTTGATGTAAGTTTAATTGAACTCATAGTTAAATAATCAATAAAACAGTGCTCTTGGCAGCCCATTTATCAGCTTGTAAAATAATTTTTTACAGATCAGTTTCCAGAAACCAGGTTATTTAAAATTATTTACCCCGCCCTTGGCACCAGGTTCTTTCTTGAAATTCAACTTGGTTTGTTTTGTGCCATCTGACTTCTCTGGTTTTTTATTAACCTTTTCTTTTTTAACTCTCACAGCTTTAGGTTTCTTTTCAGCTGCTACCGGACTGATTCCACTTGGATCATTCTTGAAAAGGGGAAAATCAAAATTAAATTTATAACAAAAATATTGTACAATAAACAAACCCATAGGTAAACTAAAAATAACTCACTGGATCGTATTCTTTTTTGATGCCTTTTCTTTGTTTCAACTTATCAGCAGCTACCATACGTTTCATTAAATCATCATTGATTTTAGGTTCAATCTTTCTTGCGTCACTGGAGGGCAATGTATCCATAAAAGATTTCCTGTTCCTACTTTTAGCGTTTGCTTTCTGCAATAAACAAAATAATCCAACAAATTAGAAATATAACCACAATAACATCATGTAACACTCGGGCCCTTTCAGAAACTAGTATTGAGGGTCGAAACCGTAGACAATGGAGCTTCTTTTTCTTGTAACAAATAAATACAAAGTTCATCGATTTTGGAAATAAGCTGATAGCTACTATTATAGAAAGAAAAAATCTATGATAAATAAAATTGTACTCTATATTCCAATAGGATAACCATGTCAAAAGGTCTTTATAAAATTTGGAATAACCCATATAAATAATAAGTAAGATTTTACCTTCATCCTTTCAGCCTTTGAAGCAAAAAAGAAACAATGTCATAAATACATATGGTCAGTTGTTGAGTAAGTATTTTCAGAGTAATCAATAAGCATATTTACTCACCATTGCCTTGGATTGCGTCTTATTTATGCTGAGTTCATCATTTCGCTCCTTTTCTTCTACTTCATCCAGCTTTTCCATAAACACATCGAGATCGTCATTCCACAACATTGATGGTGTTTTGGCTCTAAAAAACACAATATATTTTTAGAGTGAGAGGTAAGCATGAAAAGCTGATAAACAAAATTATTTAATTTTGTGCCAAGACCTAACAACGCACCTTGCACTAGAACCTAAGTATTCTGCCTTTTAATAACCACATTATTACCCAGGCTTTGATACGTTGCATGCCTCTAGCCCAAAGTTTTGCAATACGTGCCCCAGAAGGAAAATATCTTTCAACTATATATAAATGAAGTAATGATGAAAATACCTGACAGCATTCAGCTCGACAATCTTTTGATCCCTTTGTTTAAGTAACTCATCTTTACGTTCTTTGGTCAACATCCACATTGACATTCCGAGAAGATAGTTAAACTTCTTTACGTCAGTCAGTTTTTGGAAAGCTTTTTCTGAAATTGAAAATACAATATTATGCCCGAGGAAAAAAATACCCACATATAAAATAGAGGTTCATTATAAAAAATAATATTGATCAATTTACTAATGTACCTATTTGTAGCAATAACAATTCTAATTTATTTTTCAACGCTTACCTGGGTCAACTGGTTTACCACCCTTTATGGGTTTCTGGTCTTCCTCTTCCCTTTCATCATTACTTTCCACTGCTTCTTCCTCTTCAGCTAATCCTGTTTCCTTTTGTACTCGCTTTTTCCAAGCGATAATAGGATCAGGATCATAGCCTATAAAATGATGATAAAAAATTACTTTATATTATGAAAAATATTATATATTTTACAGTTCATTTTAATTACTATTAGTCAGACTGCAATGAAAAGTCTGACTCGTAAAAAAACGTCAAGATTGTAGTTATGATAAATTCACAGCATAAACCCATCAATTAAAGTAGAATTTAGTATGAGAAATTATGACAAAAGTATTTGAATTCAGCTATTAGTTAGAAGTATCATTTTTATATTGTTACCTCTTCGAATCAACTCCTCCACCATTGCTTTCCTCTTCTTGTTTTCAATCACCAAGTCTTTGTCACACTTCTCCACAATGAATCTGGCCTGATTTGAGAGTTTATCTACTTCTGCTTGCAACTGACCCATAAGGTAATCCCTTCGCTTAGAATAAAACTTCAATCTAAGTGTAAAGAATTCTCGTAAAATTTCTTCAACCTTCTCATACCTAAATTAAAAATGGATAATATTAAACAACTCGTAATATTATAATATTTACTTCTCTGTATTAATACCTTACTTTTTTAAGCAACTGTTCTCATCGAAGGCATTCATTGTGCTGAGTGAAACTGTAGTTTGCAATTTGAAAACTTTGTGTATGCCTTCATTTTCCAAATCGGGAAGTTTATCTTGAGCAAACATAACTATGAATTTTACAGTTGTGTCTGTATTGTACTCCTGAAACATAAAAAATACCAAATAAGAAAAAACACTACATGGGACAACTTAAGGCAACTTTATTGACACAGCATTAGATTTAGTACCTTGTAGTCTGTGATGACACCAGTTTTGTTTTTTTCATTGCTGAGTAAAGGTTCCATTACATTTTCCTTGTAATTTTGGGTCCACACTCCAATAGGGAGCTCAGTAATTTCAATCTTATCCCCAGAAACAATGGACGCTTCTCCCGAGATTACATACTTTCCTTGGAAACCCTCAACAGTACCGCGGAAATTTTTGTACCATGGGTGCATGGGTAATGGATCATCACCGTCTATCATACGCCTAAACACAAAACCAATTTATAATAATCCGTGTTTCTAGCCTTTCCTGGACCAAATTGAGTCAATAAAGAAAAATACTTGTTGAAATTTTCTACACTACCAATTTTCACACTACCAATTTTCACACTACCAATATAATAAATTTAAAATAAGGATTTACCTTATATTCTTCACTATATCACGTGGATTAAAAGTAGGTATCTTAGTAGACCAACCAGTGCCAATACCTTCAGCGCCATTGACAAGAATCATGGGAATAATGGGTACATAGTAAATCGGTTCAATTCTCTGATTGTCATCATACTCATACTAAAAACAAAAATTATTTTCATCATAGGTGATATCAATAGTTAAATATTCATGATTACATTTTTCAACATAAAATAATTCATACCGTTAACAAAGGATCATCGTGAGGGTGAAAGATAAGTCTTGTAAGAGGTGACATCAAAGTGAAAATATAACGGGGACTGGCACTATCTTTGCCTCCAGATAATCTAGTACCGAACTGACCTCTGGGCTCCAGTAAATTGATATTGTTGGAGCCGACATAGTTCTGAGCCAAGTTTACGATCGTAGAGCAAAGCGATTGTTCTCCATGATGATAGGCAGAATGTTCAGCAACAGAACCTGCCAACTGCGCAACCTTCACTTCTCGTTTGTCATTACGCTTGATACAAGTAAAAATAACTTTTCGCTGACCTGGTTTTAAACCGTCGATCATAGATGGAATAGATCTAGAATAAAAAATAATGATTTTTATGAAAAATACCTAATATATATAAATATTATTATAGCTTTATAGTCATTGATATTATCAGGATATTGTTTTACATATTAGATATATTGTATCTCACCTGATATTGTCCCCATTGGAGAAAAGAACAAGCTCAAGGTTAATAAAATCAGAAAATGTGATAGAGCGAGTTTCTTTAGTGTATAAATAACGCTCAGCGAGCCCAATCTCTTTTCTACGTTTAACCTCTTCCATATGGTTTGTTAGCCACTCTTTTCTCTGGTCAGCTGCCTTTTTGGAGAATGCCAACTTAATGTTGTGATCATCGGTAGATCCCCCATACTTAAAGCAGATGCGATGTCTTTCCATATTTTGAAAGTATTCTTTAGCCTCCTTGGAAGTGGAAGTACCCAAACCTTTGTAGTACTTTATGTTAAATGTGTGGTGATTATCTGTGTCATTTTTCCACTCTTGGAATTCAGGCAGAGAATAGAAGGATATTTCCTGATTTTTTTTTGTAGCTTTGACAATCGGTGTTATAAACTCTTCCAAGAATGGTAGTTTCAACAAATCTGGCCAATGGTGATGGAAGAAATTAATAATAAGCCCCTTGATATGGGAGCCATCTTGATCCTGATCGGCCATTATCATCAGTTTGCCATAGCGTAAAGTTTTTAAATCTTCAACAGTGGTATATTTCATTTCATATTTTAAAGCAAAAATTTTCATCAAATTTTGAATTTCTACATTACTCTGCCTTTGAGCATGATTAGCTTCTCGAACATTGAGGGGTTTACCTTTAAGAGGAAAGACTCCATACAGATCCCTGCCGACAATACTCAACCCAGACATGGCCAACGTCTTAGCAGAGTCTCCCTCAGTAACAATGAGGGTGCAAAGGTGGGCTTTATTCTTTTTACCTGCTTCATTAGCATCTACTAACTTTGGTACATCAACACGCTTTTTCTTTTTACCGGATAGTTTTTCCATTTCAGTCTGAGCTTTAAATTTAGCCCAATTGAGAACAGATTTGACAAGGCCACATTTGATAATGGAAGAGATAAACTCTTCGGATAAGTTACACTTTGATCCAAAGTTCTTCACTTGCAAAGTCATGTTCTCCTTAGTCTGAGAATCGAAGGTAGGATTTACAATCAAACAATTGATGAAAATCCACATATGGTTTTTAACATGGAAAGGTTTTATGTTTATACCCCCTTTATTCTTCTTTTTTAGAACTTCTAAAACTTTTTTGACAATCAAATCGGCAACATGGTCAACATGTTTACCTCCCTTGGTGGTCGCAATAGAGTTGACGAAAGACACTTGCTGGAAGCCTCGCTCGGAGAGAGTGCAGGCCACCTGCCACCTGTCACTCACTGCCTCGAAGCAAATCTTAAGAGGGGCACCATCATCATCCTCCCTGCCTTTGATATAGAGTTGTATGTAATCCTTCATTTTGTTTATAGTCAGCTTCTTTCCATTGAGATAAACTTTAACTCCAGTGGACGCAGCCACATCATAAGCTCTACGAGACATAAGACTGACAATATCATCATCCAGTTTATCCATCTTGAATTTGGATAAATCTGGACTGAATATAATTTTAGTATAGTCATCATCTTTTTCCAGTGACTTTATTTTCGGTTCAGAAGCTTTACTCATATTAGCACCCCAGGTTTGCTTAAAATGTTTTTTATACTGCTTTGATGCAGTTTCGACTGTGAATTTGGTTGAGAATATGTTGCAAAGTTTAGCTCCATAACCATTGCGCCCTCCAGTTATTTTTTCCTCTTCATCATTATAATTAGACGATGTTAACAAATGCCCAAAGATCATAGTGGGAATGTACATTTTCTCATCTTTATGCATGACAATGGGTATACCACCCCCATTATTATATATAGATATGGTATTAGTCTCAGCATTAATTTCTACCTTAATTACATCCATTTTAGCATCACGTTGCTTATTATCGGCTGCATTTACTAATATTTCATCAAATATTTTGTAAAGCCCTGTGAAAAAATGATTTACATTACATACATGAATGAAATGAAGTAGCAATATTTGAATTAATCAACCTAGTTGTTCATATGTTTCTGATTTTACTCGCACCTTTATATTGATTATGTTCAAAAACTAATTTACTTTATTCTATGTTATATTTTGTTACCAATAAGTAATCGGTAAGTGCGTGTCATTAACAATACTAATTAATATAATCTGAATTTCAATTCATATTACCTGGAACATATGTGATTTCCTTTTGGATTATACCTTCCTTTTCTTTATCGTACACCCACATGGTTTCTGTAACCGATTCGATAGAACCAATGTATGTGTCAGGACGAAGAAGAATATGTTCCAGTTGTGACACCTTTTGATAAATCTTCTCAATCGTTGTTGCTTTCTGACCAGGTTGCTTTTTAGGAGGTGACAATGCAAGTTGCCCATTTTCATCACCGTTACCAATACTATTGTCACTCATTTTACTGAACATTGACTAAAAATTTACAAAAAAAACTATAGATTTTTACAAAAAATAAAATGGCTTTTATACATAAAATGGAAAAAATAAAAAAATATATATAGTATAAATACAAAACATTGTTCATAACCTAATATTTTTACTATAAATGATTTCCAGATTTAAGACATGATAATGTAATCTATTTGCTAATAATATTGGCAGAAAAATAATTTAATAGCTTCAACACAACCAATAAATGAGGTATTTAAAATAAATATTGTGGAAATGGGTTATTCTATATCCAGATATTGTAATCTTTCAAATAATGTAGAAAATAGCAAACAGTGACAAGAACAAATCACGATAAAACGACGTTATAAATTAGAATCATTCATATATACAAGAGTAAGTTATAATGTACAAGTAGGTACAATTACAAGTTTCTACATTGTTTTCATCATTACCGATGCTAATGTATATTCCATTTTATATAACTCATATTTTCACAATAATAGTACATATTGTACACATTGTTCCAACAAACATCAAAAATAAAGAGAAGCAGCACGCTTGCATGCATAATACCGCCAAATTGTGAATCAAAATACAACGCCACACTGTTGTTTGGGTACTGACCTTTATGTCTGCCATTTTACAACAGCGACTGTTTTGAAGGATCCTCTAGGAAGAACAATTAAAAAAGTAACAAAAAAAATAGATTTTTTGCTTTCAACAATGTCTCAAAACCACGACATATTGTCAAAATCAGTGAAGTATTAGCGCCAGTCCTCGAGAGACGCCGCTCAGCCGCTCACCCTCGCTATTTTTTAACGGCTCGAGAAATCAACGAATTTGTTTGTGCCGGTCAGTGTTGCCTTCTACACGAGACCTCGTTTATTCGAAGTACCAAATAATAACGTTAAGAAAAAACATTTTTACTAAAATTTTAACAGCTCGGTTTACGTAATTAAGTTTAACCTGTTGGTTTTCAGATCAATTTCGCTACGTAATTTCAGTTATATATTTGGATGATTAGTGTGCTGTTTGTTATGCGTGTCAAACAATTTTAATATACAAGTAAGACAACTTTGAAAAAATAATAACTAAAGTTTGCCTATTTCAATCATTTCTTTGGCTACGTTGATTTTTTTATATTTAAAAATGCCTTTATTTCTATATTATTGTTAAATATTAAATTTATTGGTATGATCATATAAATTTAAAAAATATATTAACCAAGTTTTATTTATGTAAGAATGCTTGAAACTTGTAGTGGGGCATAATTTTCGCACGAACATTTTGACCTATAAGATTAACAGCAATTAACATATCCTTTTCATCTTTTTATGGTCGTTTAAAAACACTTATACAAATGTAATTATAAAATTTGTTTGGGTAAATAATAATAGAAAATGTATGCTACAATAAAGATTTACATGTGGTAGTAATTATGAACCGCTGTTGTTTACTAAAATAGAAATTGATTCTTCCAATATTTTATTTATCAAACAAATCAAGTTGAAAGCTATTATTTTTTATTAAACAAAGTTAAATATGCTATTTAACAAAATTATATTTTAAAAATAAATAATAAAATACGGAAAAAGTCGAAAAATTCTTGACTTCTATTTACTCGTGATGATAGAATATCATTTATTTAGTTTTCAAATAATTTGAGTCATCCAAAAAACACAACCGACATAAGCACAATTATTTGTGAAAACAATCGACTTAAAATAAAAAATAATAATAATTTACATGTATGTTATTTTAAAAACTCAGCTCATCAAGTTTTACGATAAAATATTAATATATCAGAAACATTTCTAAAAAAAATTTTCAGATAAATGATCAATTGTTTGAATATAACTATGAAAGCCTTTTTATTCATCCCCCGATTCATTGCTGGATCAACTGATTTATCATCAAAACAACTGTAAAAAGAAACATTAATCGATTTGATATGTTCGATTGTGCCCATCATTACTATTTACCATTTTATTCATATACTGCTGTCAAACGCTGACGTTATATGTTTTTTTATTATCTGTTGTTTGAAGATATAACTATGCTTAGAATTATCGGATACTTTTGTTAAATGAGAATTAAATATTTAATGTTATCACTGAAACAACACTTTGGAGTAAATTTATCCAAATATATTTTAGTTTACACGTTAAACATGTGAGTTTTTTCCCTGAGAAATTAAAGAAATGGGTGATATGGGCCCCGTTTCGGGGCAAGCTGTCACTTTAGCAAACAGCATAATCGGTGTCGGCATACTAGCAATGCCCTTTTGTTTCAAACAGGTACGTAAATTTATGAGTTAAAATTAATTCTTAGAGAAAGCCATTTTTAGCCACTTTATAATGTACATAATTGAAGTATTCTTTAGAATAATTGTTAATGTGATTTTAGTGTGGAATAGTGCTGTCAATAATTATTTTGATTACAAGTGGTCTGATGTCGAGATTGGCGAGTCATTTCTTATTAAAATCTGCTATAATGTCCCGAAGAAGAAATTTTGAAGCCTTAGGTGATTATATTGATAGTTCTAAATCTCACTAGAAAATATTGCTGCTTTATAATCTATTGTCATATTACCGTTTGCTAGCATATAGATAGAATATATAACATGAATAATGTTATTAATGTTGAGTAAGCTTTATATGAAGGCCTAAATATGAACACAATGTATTTCAGCTTTTCATGTGTTCGGATCTACCGGAAAGTTTGCTGTAGAGATTGGAATAATTGGCTTCTTAATGGGAACGTGCATTGCTTACTTTGTAGTAGTTGGTGACCTTGGTCCCCAAATCATTGCAAAAATGTTCAATTTTAATCAAAGTGATAGCTTAAGGTGAGAATGTTTTATTATAACTGTTTAATCGTTTACATAATTGTTCAGTGCAAATGTATATTTTTTATACTTGTATAAGTATATAATGTGTTTTGTTGTAGAACTGGTGTTATGGTGATAGTATCCCTAGTCTGCGTCATCCCACTTGGTTTATTAAGAAATGTCGATAGTTTGAGCAATGTATGTGCTGCAACTATTGGATTTTATTTTTGTCTCGTTGTTAAGGTATAGTTTATAAGTACTATGTATTCACTATATTTTGAATTTTCTGTTTATATTGTACATAGACATTCAAAATGATATAAATATGGTATTCTTTTTATTTTTAGATTATCGCTGAAGCAACATCTCAAATGTTTTCGGGAGATTGGATAGAAAAAGTAGTATATTGGCAACCAGCAGGTGTTCTTCAGTGTCTGCCTATATTTTCGATGGCACTGTTTTGTCAAACGTAATAATTTTTTTTTTCTTATATATGTAAAATTTAACTATTTTTTTACTATTGATTCAAAACATTTTAGGCAACTATTCGAAATATACGATACATTGCCCAATGCATCTCTAGAAAAAATGAATTCTGTCACTAAAAATGCTGTCTACATTTGCTCAGTTGTGTATGTTCTTGTCGGTTTATTTGGATATATTGCATTTTGCAATCAACCTATCTCAGGTAAGATAATATTTAAAATACACAACTTAACATGAAATACACTGACATAAATTTTTAATAGTGCTGTAACTGACTTTTACTAAGCATGACAAGGAATTTCAGTTTACAGTATTTAATTTTTATTTTATCTTTGATACCTGACTATAATATTTTTTATCTAAATACATAAAATGTGATTCATGAATACTTCCGAACAAATTTCAAAATCACAACTAAATCTTTGTGTTTTTGATGTATTTATTTCTTTCAGGAAATATACTAGTCAGTTTTAGTCCTACAATGGCAAGCGATGCTATTAAAATGGGATTTGTGATGTCTTTGGCTTTTAGCTTTCCTCTTATAATTTTTCCTTGTCGGGCAAGTTTGTATTCTCTCCTTTATAGAAAGGTAAATATAATGAATTCATTGAAATCCCATAGATATTATCTTAGATATAATCTTGAATAAAAGTAAAATAACATTTTATTTGTAGGGATATGTTTCACCTCATGAAATATTAAATAATTCGATACCAGAGACCCGTTTTAGGTGCCTCACAGTTATTATTGTGATTATTTCTCTTTTAATTGGATTGATGCTACCTAATATAGAACTGGTATTGGGTTTGGTTGGATCTACAATAGGTGTGATGATATGCGTCATATTTCCTGCCACTTGTTTTATTTGCATGTCGATTAAGAACACTAATGAAAGAATATTAGCTCAGGTACTTAGTGGTGATTTGTAATTCAATTATGAAATACTAATTCTTATAAAATGGTATTATTAAGAATGATTATTTTTGTTATTGTAGATTGTTCTTTGTTTTGGAATCATAATAATGGTTCTAGGGACGTATGCTAATTTGCAAGCTGTAGAAATTGATAATGTTGGATTAGAAAACAGACTAGCACTAAAATCCGATATTGAACACAATGCCTTTATTGAAAGTAAAGTGGTAAAAGCAGTTTCTAACTTGCCAGTTGCAGGAGAGATAAAAGAAGGTATTATACAAGATGGAATATATTTATTTTTTTAAAATCTTATTTATAAAAATATTGTTTAAATTTAATTGTATTTTTTTCAGATTTGAATTTAATAAATAATATTCTAAAATCTAACGGTGAACTTTCTGATATTCAAATAAAAAAACCAGAAAACATTATGAGCACAATCGTAAAAGAATCGAAAATGCAACCTCCCAATCCTCTTCCTCCAGCCAGACCAAATATTGTTGAAGAAAAAACTATGAACCAAATTGGCAAAGAACAAAACGAAGGTGCTGGTGATAGCGAAATCAAATTTGAAGTTACAATATCTAATTTACCCGTAATAGTAAATAGTAATCGCAACGGAGAAAGCAAAAATGTAAAAATTATTAACACCGTGAATATAGAGGAGGTCAAAGCTAAAACTTTAGATGCCAAGATAAGAAATGAAAAGAAACTTGATAATTTTAAGGAGCAGTCTCTCAGAGACACAATAAAGCGACATGAAGAAGAGCAGATACAAATGGTGAATGAGCAAAAACAAATTCTGAATGAAATAAAAAAGACCGCAATAGAAATTGACAGAGATAATGTTCATAAAAAAATTGATGATACAATAAACAAAAATAATTTAGAAAATAAAAAGCTCGCTGTAGAAAGTATACAGAAGTTAGCAAAACTAGCGATTGAGAGTTTAGGAGTCGGTCTAGAGAGTGCAAATGTAGTTCCTGAAATACAAAAAATACCGGATAAGGCAACTAATGTTACTAATACTCCAAATAATCACAAAAAAATATTTTTCAATGTTCATGACATTTCTAGTAAAAAAGTAGTAGTGGCAGATTATTCTAGCATAAAACAGGAGGAACTTCCAATAAAGAATGTTGATAAAGAACACATCCATACAAATAATGAAGCAGAATTCTCTAAAAATGGTAAAAAATCTGCATTACTTGAACAGCAAAAGAATCTGGAAGAAACAGTAATAAAGCCTGATTATATCACCATTCCTCATGCAAAAATAAAAAAAAATAAAGCACAAGAGACACTTAAAAAAAATGTGTTATCAAGTGAGAAAATCAGTCACAATGATGTCATAAAACACGACGACTATGTTGGTGGTAAACGTGATATTTTGCAAATTAATACATACAAAAGTAATAATACTTCAGGGAAAAGTGGTCATAATATAACAACAAAAAGAACTAAGCGAGATATTAAAAACTGTGAAGGTGCAGAAATGGTTGAGAATCTCGGTATTATTTGTAACGAAGAACTTGAGACTAATAGTAAACTAAGTAAAAATGCTGATAATTTTCTGAAAATGTCATACGTATTATCAAATCCTAAAAGTGAATTGCAGCAAAATCAACTTTTGAAAACCAACGTGTTGCATTTGACAGATGCAATCCAATATCACTCAAGAAATCTCCAATCTCTGAATCCTAAAGAAAAAAGCTGATTAAAAATTTCCCCAAGATCTTTTCAATGTAATAAAGAAACCATTCCTATAAGGTATTATTTTCCGGTGGTGATATTGACATACCAGGCCAAAACCCCAGCATGGCTTACTACAATGTCATAATATAGGTACATTTCTGTAATCAATTACTAGTGATGTACTAGCTGTGTTAAATTAATGGCAAAACAGAGTATTTTAAGATTTCCTTATTGATAAAGTAAACAAAGGTTTAAAAAAAAACAAGTTTCTAATTAAAAAAATATTATAAACCTGCATTTGCACAGCTTTAACGCTACATGAAATTTGCATCAAGAGGCTAACCACTAAATTTAAATGTCCACGTACAAACATACATAAGTGATATATTAAACAAAAAAACCCTAGCTTATTTAATTATCCATATAAGTCATTCATAAAAGACGCATAAAGTTATTTTTTAAATATGTTTATTAAATCTTCTTTTTTCATTATTTAATAAAACAATAAATATTGAGTATTGTAAAATGTTTTGAGATTATCTTATTATGCATTTGGTAATCAGTTTTACCTAAACTGACCTTATATGCTCTACTTCTACTTGCTAGCCTAATGATACGGTTACTTTTTCAATCCTTTGACTTATGACTATGAATGTTATGTCGCTTATTTTAAATGAAAACAGCAAGCCACTGGTATTATCATATATGAAATTATTTATTACTTGTAAATAAAAATTAATAAATAAATTAAGTGAAAACAATATTTTATGGTAACGATTCACGCATGGAAGGCTGAGAAAAATCCTCAATTTTTTTTCAAACATGTACAGTAAAATTTGTGTAAATATTTTATTTAAAAATGTTTTGTTAACACCTCATATAGGTAAAAAGTATGAATCTTTTAAATATTTAATAATAATCTTTATTGAATCAAGTAACTAAGATAAATTGATGACAAGCAACATTAATATTTTTCTGAATCAGAAATTATATTTTAAGTAACTGGTGATTTTTTGTGATGTGTAAGGTTATTGTTACTTAAGCTAAATTATACCAAATTATTTTTAGTACTGTTAGAAGATATTAATCATCGTTCATTATTTTCTTTACTCTATCTTTATAATATCCATAGAACTGTGCAAAATTTATTTTATAATTCAAAGTATTGTATTTTATAAAAAAAAAAGATATTAACCAAATCTGTTATCACTTTAGATATGTATTTTATCAATATATTAGACTGCTATACAGCCAATAATTGTAATTGTGACTTATAAAAGTGTTATAGACTTTAGTTTTACTGCAAAAATGCCTACCAATAAATATTGCATCATATCAACACAGGTTTGACTTATTAATACTAAAAAAGTAGGTAATAAAATAAACCAAAACTTTTTTGAAAATAAAATTCTATTTATAAAGATGAAATTCAACCAGAAATCTCCTATTATATTTATACATCCTGGATCCCAACTTAAGGCACACATCCTCTAATCCATTGGATTCTATACATATAAAAGAGTGAATCAATAATCACTTCCTTGCCACCTTATATAGCACTGCACTTTACCTCTCATCCAAGTTCCCTAGAAATCAAATACCCCATCTAATAAATATGCCATGACATTGAATGGCTTCATTGTCCATGGCTTTGCAGTTGAAATTAGCACTCGATGAAAAGCGAGTTCAATAAAGTGTTGCAACAATCTGGTTGTGTATAGCAGAGAAGAGAGGCCATTACAATAGTGTAATATGTACTAACAGGGACTTTTCAAAAATGAATAGCGCCTACTTATACGCCTACTTACGGGAATATATTTGGGAAGTCTGTAGATGGAAATCCTCAATTTTGGGGAAACAGATATGAAAGTTGTTTGTACACATTCTAAACCAAGACCGCTGCAATCGCAAGGTTTTACTTAATGAGTTCTGACCATTTATAAGGTTATTTAATATATTATTGTCATGAGAACTCTAGCATCGAGCAGTGTATACATTTGGTTTATAATTGAGAAACACAATAAAAAAAAAAATTCATATAAAGTATTGAATTTAATACTAATTAATTAATTATATAATTTTTTTTATTTTTAAAGTATTACAAACTCACAATGTTAATAAAAATAGTGAAATAATAAATAACAATTGTTTTATTTTTGGGCTTTTAAGTAAGAAAATATTTAACAAAGCTTGGAAGGAATTTAATTATTTTATTGATTGATTGATTTAGATTTTACGATCAATAAATTTACTATATATGATAAACTTAACTTACATATGAGAAATCCCATATTTATCCAAAAATAATAATCCATAAGTAATTGATTATAATATATAAAACTAGAAAACAATTATTAATGAATTGTTTTCATTATTTTTTCTTCACAACAAACTGTAGAGGTCGTATAATTTTGTGAGTGCCGGTTCGCCTTCTATATTGAGGTCTTTCATTTTCTGCCAATTTTAATTGCTCTTCTTTTGAAAGTGGCGTCAGTAACTGGCTTATGCGTCCTCTGGAATCAAAAATTGAACACTTGTTAACATATTGAAGCAGATGGTTTTTTTGTGTGTTCATTCATCCAAGCTCAGGTAATTTTAAAAGGAAATTTAAGAGAAGGAGGTGGTAATTTATCAGGCAGGCTGGCAACCAGTAGAGAATAGAGGCAACTATGGCTGTGTTCAACTAGTTATACGTCCGACCTGTTGGAAACTACAGAAAACATGTATAAAAAGATTTTTACTCAAAGAGTTTTCTTTCAATATAAAACTGGAGATATTTTATAATTTTGACAGATTTTAAATAAGGTTTTAAATAAAATACTTGAGTGATCTTTTCATAGATTAATTTTTATTGGTGACCGGTTTCGCCAACCTTTCTCGTTGGTTGGCAAAACAGGTCACCAATAAAAATTAACATGTGAAAAAATGACTTGAGTATTTTATTTAAAATGGAATTCCACCAAGTACTCTCTGTCAAAAATATTGATTATTTGGATTTTTAATAATTATTGTTATACCTTTTAGAATCTGCATTGTAAATCATAAGCTGTAATGGCAATTTTGTAATAATAAATAGCAAAAATAAAGAATCAAACCTTCTGTAAGAACGTCTACTTTCTGGGCTGTCAATTGACATCATATCACCATGAACAGAAGCAGCTTTTCTTTTCCTATGAAGTTTAGGAGATGGCATTTCGTTTACATTTGCAACCTCCACATCCTCTGCAATTAGTAGATTATTTATAAGTAAAAAATAATTATACACATATTTTAGGAAATGTGAAATTTATGCATCTCACCATCTTCTGCTATTGCATCCAATTTAGATTCAGTTCCAACACCTGACTCATTCAGTCGTCCTGTTTATAAAATATTTATATTATTAATAATGTACAGATTTTTTTATTATTTTAACATGGTTCAGAATTGTGATTACCTTTTAAAACATCAGGAGTGTTTCGGTCTGCAGTTGAAGTGTCACTGCCTCCATCCGTGTCATTCTGAAATACATTGTATGTCAGTATGAATACGACAAAATGATTTCTATGGGAGAGAGCACTTAGATTTTCGAATGCATATTTTTACAAAACATAAAATCTAAGTAACTATTAAATTAATTATAATTTGTGAATTAGCAGCTGGCTAATATGCACTAGCACATTAGCTAGCTGCTTTATATTTAAAAAAAGTGTGCTAATTTAGGCTTTTGGGGCTGTAAGGCAATATGACCTCTGCTTTAATAGAAGTAATCACTATAAGAGAGAATTACGGGTTGTCATGGAACCTCATGCAAATTAGAAATCTAACTAGAAATACACTAACCATAAGTCAGAACTACCCCCAGACTTGCTTTAAGAATATGAGGTAATTTCGATCTAGCATAGACAAAAACATTAAATTGACAGTCAATACTTAATACTTCCTTGTTCACAATAAATGAATGAAAGTGAATTTCATTGCTTCTAGAGCTTGCTATACTTCTTTCGAGAGCAAGTTCAAATGAGGGTACCTTAGAATCAGAGTGACGCCTGGTCCTGCGAGGCGTGCTTAGGGCCTCCACAGCCTTGTTGAAAGATGTCCTGCGGGGTCGCCCACTGGGACTTGCCAGGGCAGATTCATCAAGCATACGTGTTGGAGTACTCAGAATTCTGGTAGGAGTGCCATGTTTTGAAGGACTTGGAGCTATAACCAATTATATTGTAAATGTAGTACACCTAATTTATGAAATACTATCAAATTTTTATATGAAATTCAAAAATAACATCAAATATTTCTGTTATATTATTTACCAATATCTAATCTGGTTCTTCCAATAAATCCAGTTTCAGATACTGCACGTCTGTTTCCTACAATCATATATTATACTTATAGTAATCATAAAACTTAGTCGTATAATAGCCTTTTCGATAAAAATATAATTTTAGCACTTATAATAATTGGTTAGTTGAATTAATGTAATGAGATGTTACGGTTCAAAAGAAATTGAATAGACATAATTTATCAATATGATTTTATTGCCCCAAATATCAATAATGCTTAATTGTATAATCATCAAAAAAAAATTGTAAAATATAAAAATCATTCTAACCTCTCCTGGATTGTTTCATGCTGGGTGTAAAAGAATTGTTACTGGATAATGAGTCTGTTTCATAAGACTGTTCATCCAAATCTCGAAGACCTAATTTAATGACAAGGTAAATAAGCATAGTAGAAGTGTAGTGCAAAAAGCAATGATAATATTAAACATTAAATGAGTAATGGATTAAGGCACATTTAGGCAAAACAGGAAAGAAACAAATACACCTTACTGTGGATATGCATTCTCATCTGCCACAAAAACTGTAAGTGTGTATATAAAATATTTATATAAGCATTTACTCAGTTTAAAATATCCTTAGATCATCTCAACTATCAATATCAATTAGTTCTCACATGACCAACAAAGAAATAATTGCTGTATAGCTCAATGTTAATTTTACAAACAAACAAAACAAAAGAAAGATTTCAGATAACAATTTAATATACCAATAGAAAACAATGGTATTACAAATTTGAAATTGTTAACAATAGTCACAAAATTATTTATACTTCTAGCAAAGCAAAAATCTAAGACTAATAAGTAAAGAGATGCATGTCCAAACTAAAGTTTGAAATTGATAATACGATTAGTAAACACTTCCAAAAAATGAGATATTATGGGAATATGGAAAATAGTATGTACGCGAATTTTTGAAAAGTGTGATCTGTATTTCGGTCGCTTAATTAAACGATTTTGAATTGTGGTCATAAAAATTAGTAATTTCATTTGATGTAACATGTGGCCACAAGAAGACTTGGAGACTATCAATTATTTTTTATATAAATATTGAGATGAAATAAAGCTTAATTTCCAAAACACACTAATATAAAGTACATATAATTTTTTAAATTCTTATTTAATTATTTATTGCTAAAGTGGTCTTTACTGTCAATATTCAGTTAAACTTCACTTTTGGTACTATAACTTGTCCCTTTAATTTGACTACATGTTCGTTTCTTTGATACAGTATAAAGATTCATATTTTAATGTTATTTTCAGACCATAAGATGCACTCCTTTGAAAAAAGGTGAATTTTTTGTTCAAAAAAGACAGTTTTAGCGGCTGTTAGAAATGCTATGATCTTGGGGTGTTATGTTGCTTTTTTTTTTTTTTTTTGAGAATCCGCATTTCGGTACTGGCACTGGAGTCATCTACAGGAATCAAAATCCCAGAAGATGACCTGAGACCGAAATGTCGGAATTCTAAAAAAAAATATGGGACATTAACACCCAAGTATCTAAAGACCTCATGCCACTGCTATTCCAACGGACTTATTAGTATTCCAATATTCAGAAAATACATATTAAGCAACTGTCAATTATCAACCTTATAAATCATGTTTATTGGGCAGATTTTAAATTTTATTTCTTATGGTTTTGCAGTTTACCTTATAGCATTTCCAGCTTCAAGCTGACATGAAATTGTCTGCTAATTTTTATTAAGTTCCAAAGACAGTCAAACAGCATAATTACCACATTTGTGCCAACTATTAATGACATCATAATTTGAATGTTTAACAAATAAAACACCATTTCATAAAGATAGGAGGAAGATACCCCCAAAACAAAATGTTAAGAGATCTATGGTAATCAAAGTATATGGAAAAAAAATCATACCAAAGAAGTCCGGTTTGTCTAATGCTTCTGTTAAAGTTTTTTCAGGGGTATTTGTACGCGCACTAATATCTGCAGCTTCAGTTTCTGCATTATCAATAATATCACTTTTGTCATTATGTGCACTACTTCCATGCTGTGAACTTTGTAAACCACTAGGTGAGTTCTGAATCGATCTTTCTAGGATGGATTTTTGGTGTCTTGTTAATCTAAAATATTGTAAGATAGTTAAATTATTCTTGTATTTAAGCTTTTTTTTTTAAATCATAATTAATATTTACCTCCTATTTGAAGAATATTGCTCAACCATATTTGAAGCATCTAGGATACTATCTTTAGTTGTGGATTTAACTGTAGATTTATCATCCTCATACTGTGAAATTTCTGGAATAACTGACAAATTAGGTTTGATGAAGGTCAAAATGGACCTGCGAGACTTTCTCCGGGATGATGGAACAGTCTCAAAATCATCAGCATCAGAAGTTTCTGTCTCGTGCACGGAAGCACTTTTCAAAGAATGCTTTAAGCTAACGTGAGATTCAGCACTCTCATTATCAACCGTTTCCAATTCTTTTGCAAACTTTCTTGGTGTTGATTTAGGTTTATTGATTGCCAAAGATTTCCTCTTGGATGCACTTCGCGTAGATTTGGCAATACTAGTGTCTGACTCAGCCACACTATCAGGACTGGATGATATCACATTAGTAGTATTGGGAGATATTTTACCGTCAGATGATACTGACGACCTTCTTTGGGATCGTCTTTGAGGTGTCACTGGTAGCTTTTGAAGAATATTTTTATCTACAGAAGATGGTATGGAAACATTTTGTGATATATTATTGTCAACTTCAAAGGGTTCAGGCAATTCTGCTGGTGCCTGAGATTTATTTTTGGTATTCAAAAATGACTCTGTATTATCCACTATACTATGGTGAGAATTTTCATATTTTTTGATATGCACTAGTGAATTATCTATAGGTTTATTTTCTTCTTTTTTCATCATGTTTTCAGAATGTACATTTTCAGCTGGAATGGTAGTAGGGATATTTTCATGAATCACTTCAGTATCTTTATTTACTTCATCTTTTTTGATATTAAAATCATTTTCTGACTGAACAGCTTGAGCTGGAACGGCGGCAGTAGATAAACCTTTGTTAATCTGACTGCCCATAGTAATTACTTCAGTATCTTTACTTATTTCATCTTTTTTTGTATGTAAAGGTAGATTTTCATCAAGCTGACCCTTTTCTTTGTGAATAGGTTGAATTGTTTTTGCTAGAATGGTGACAGGTATGAGGACATTATCTGTTTTGATTGGTTGCGTTTTTTCTTTTTCTATCGACTTATCAGGCTGAATTATTTTATCTGCTAAAGTGGTGGAGGCAACTTCAATAGGCTGAATATCTCGAGTGATAGCTTTAGCATTATTAATTTCAGATGAATTTTCTTCTGTATTATGTAAAATTGGATCCACTTCCACCTGTTCTTCATCATCAGAATACCGTAGTGAAATGGAAGAGGGTTCATTTTGTAATGAACTCTCTTCTTCTGTCATGAGGGACATATTATAAATGTCTTGTCTTTGAGATGAAAGTTGAAGAGAATCTTCCGTCACATTGGAAATGTTATCTTCATTGTCAACTTTTGGAACTATTGAACTACTTGAAGTTACAGTTTCTTTAAAAGCTTCTGTACCAAAGGACTTAGCTATATCCAAAGCAGCAGATTTATCTGAGATAATTTCAACAGCATTGCCTTCATCGGTCTCTATCACTGGTGTTTGGTCATTAGATTCTTCTGGTTTACTCGAATCTGTGTTTTCAATAATTTTGGGCACTTCATTTTTATCAGCAATAATTTCTTCATCACTAGACTCATCCACACATATGACTTCAGATGGACTGTCCTGTAAAAAAATAGTTTTACTTACAAAATTGTTGGTGTACAAAATTGAGAAGTAGTTAAGTTATTCATTTATTAAAAAATAAGACTTACCAAGTATGCTTTGTTGACAGCATCCTCAGAGCTTTCTTCATAATAAGAACTCTCATGCTCTGAGTTTTTATCATTTTCGACTTCAAGACCATGCTGAGAGCTGTCACTGTGATCACTGTTATCAGATGTACTGGATTTATTAGAGGCTACCTCAGAGGATGTTTTACTTTGTGAACCTTCCTCGGAAGATTCCGGTCGAGAAGCACAATCCTTATCGGACTCATTATCAGATTCCTCCAGAATGGACCCACTATCAGCATCACTTTCAACTTCCGGCTCATCATCAACAGATTCTTTCTCGGCAGATTCAATATCAAATTCTTCCTGAGAACTGACATCAATGAAATTTTCATCTTCATCAACAGTTTTTTTGGGAGAGTTTTTATTTTCATTACACTTTTCTTGAAGGTCGCCTTCAACACTACTTTCCTCATCTACTTTCAGAGATTCATTATGGCTACTATCAGATGCCAGAAGCGAATTCTGAGTACTCTCATCAACCAAACTTACTTCCTCTACAGTTTTGATTTCTTCAAGAGGTGAATCATCAGCATTCAGAGATTTAGGTTCAACATCAATAACCAATTTTTCAGAATTTGATTCTTCACTATCAGCTTCATCATTATCACTAATCGTTACAATTGCTGAAATACCTCCATATTCAATACTTGAATGAGTTATAATGGCTTCGGGATAAGTACTTATGCTATTATTCTCAAATGATATATTTGACACATCACTATTTAAGATGCTGTCGCTGTTAAGTGAGGTATTCTGTTGCGAGAAAGATAATTTTTTCATAAAAGATTCATCGCATTTTGTTTTTTCCAATTGGATTTCCTCACTTTCAATGGTGTTGATTTTTTCTACTGTATAATGCAATTCACGTCTGGGATTACTGATAGTAGGGCTCGTCATTTCTATTGTTTTTGACAATGTATTTGCCTCAAGGACTTTTCTGGCGAGTGATTTTTTTGTATTACTTTGATTGGATGCTAGCCTAGATGGTGATGCCGATACATTTGATATGTCAATTTCTGGGGTGCGGGATCGGCTTCTGCAGTGAAAAAAATCAAATGTAACAAAACAATAATAACTGAAATGAACTAAATTAACTATTTAATTCTATTTTATTACCTAAGGCTTCTTCTTATTGGAAGTGGACGGTCTTTATCCTGATCCAATATTCTTTCAGATGATTGTGATGATCGTAGGCTCCTCCTAGGTTGAGGTCCATTCAATAGTAATTTTTCCCTAGAGGCAATGACATCAACAGTATTCGTGTTCGACTCTAACAAGTTATCTGATTTTATAAATTCTATTCGTATTGCTTCTTCAATTGGAGATCTTTTAATAGAAACGCTAACATGTGGCAGTGCTTCAATATTTTCCTGCTCACTTGGCAAGAATTGACATTCAAACAGATCATCAATATTTTGAGGAGCCTCATTGACACTGTTATCATCAGTTGTCATGTCAGGAGAAACACTGTTGGATCTTGAAATTTTGTAAGATGTACTGTGAATGGTTGGAGGTGAATAGAACCGTTCTTCACTAATGGAAGTATCGACACTACTTATGTTAAGATTGGGGCTTGAAGCTGATGACAATTGTCTGAAAGAAAAAATTTACCATGTGGTTTCTAAATGCATATTAGTTGATGCATGAAATTCCAAAATATTTAAAGATTAAATAACAAAAAGGAAATCATGATTAATAGCAAGTTTAATAAAAAAATAAAAGAATTATTTTATATAAAATATTTTTACCTTCCCCTGGATGTTTTACGTTTGATAGGTGTAGATATAACAGCAGCAGTGTGATGAGTATCACATGCATAGTGAATACTTTTGCGGGAAGATACGCCGCTTACTGGAGATTTATTCTGCTAAAATATATATTTAAATAAATGCCCTTCAACTCAACACATCAATTCGATGAATATTTCAAAGTTTAAGTATGTCCTTACCTCGTCTTGATTGTAAGTATCCACACCAAATACATTATTGTAACTGACATTCAAATCAGAGCCGCATTCAGAAGGAGATGGTGAGTTACTGGCAGAGGGTATATTAAACCGAATAGATCTAAAGATAAAAAATTATAATGGTACAGAATATTTCTTAGATTTTAAAAATAATTAATAATTAATAACTAGTTTTAACATTGGAAAATCAAAGAAATATAGTCATACCTTGATAAGTTATCAGACTGAGTGTGCTGACTGGCCGTTTCCAGTTCGTCATCAGTTTCAACCAGATGTTTATTGTGAAGTGGAGTCGTAGCACGATTAAGAAGACTCCTCACCTAATTGATATAAATAATATTTTGGAACACTATTCAGAATTATAATTGAAATTTTATGAAAATTCATTGCTAAATAAAAACCAGAAAATCATTTAACTGCACTATTCAGTCCATAATAAAAGTAAATTTCATTGATTTTTATTGGAACTATATTGTTACCATATTTCTATGTAAAATAAAAAATAAAAGCTTTAAAAATAATTTGTAAACTTATTTGCTATGCGAACATTTAGTAATTAATAATAATGGTAGTAAATAATTCAAGTTTGACTTGTTGGATCAAGAGTTTCTGGGTCTGATCCAAATTCCGACAGCAATATCCTAGACTGATAAGAATGTAATAAGACTAACCCCTGTTTTGTAAAAATATGATTAAACCACTCACTTTTAAATTTGGCCCTAAATAATGCTTATTTTATTATGTATTAAATGGTTAGTGAATTCTGAGAAAGTGATACAATTTATATCATGTGTATGATCCTTGATCAAACAATGAAGCGTATTCATTCGTTTTTACTTTATAAAATATTACAAAATCGATGTAGAACTCAGATTTATTTTGAAAGTAAACTAGATAGTACCTTTAATATGCTTTGTGGTGTTGCCTCTCTCGTATCCAGAGAGAATCTCCCACTGATGTTGCTGCCAGGTCTCCAATGAGACTTCCTCTCAATGACCGGAGTGTGCAACAACACTTCCATCTCCTTCTTTAATTTGGGATCAATAACTTCTTCTTCAAAATTGACTTCACCGTCCAAAGTAGAATTATTAGATTTCGATCGTTTTGGTGGTGAGCATTTGTCTTCAGGTGTAGTAATCATCCTCTCAACTGGACCATTTCTAAAAAAAAAAAAATTAGCATCTGTGAAATAATAAAAAGATAACATTATATGATATTAGAATAAAAATAAGAGTTGTACCGGGAAAAAGAATGTCTTCCCATTTTGGGAGTACATATAAATGGTGTTTCTTCAACTTGTAAGGTCCTTTTTAAACCACGAGCAACTGTGGGATTGTCCATCCATGTTTCACTAGCTTTTTCTATAGTTGCCTAGAATAATATATAAAACTTTAAATGTCTTCATAACTATTCATTTAGCTTGAAGATATTCACAAATTGAAGTTTTAGATACTCATAACGCAAACAAAAAGAAACACAACCATAGGTGTTTTATGCAAATTCATTAAATCCTTGATGAAAATAATTAGCATTTATAAATTATAGAGCAGTTCTGTCAAGTCCCAAACATAAGCATACATCTTTCATCAAAAATTAATTGGACTGGTAACAGTTTTTTTATACATTTTTTACAATTTTGCATACATTTGGTTTTTTTTATTAGTTGATTGGGCCACATTTTAATTTATGGTCAGATCTGAAACCTCCCGGTTAATGTTTATAAAATGTCCCGAGTATATTTTAAACTATTTAACTTGTATAGATGGCACACTACTGGTAATAATAAAATTATGGAACCTCAATAAATGATGATTTATATGCAACAGGCTTGAGGACATTCGCTTGGAGATTCACAGTCATGGGTGTGGGCATGGACACTGTAAAAAATGTTATCGTAGGTAAAAACTTTTTAATTATTAAAATTACTCCATAAAAAAAAAACAGTAACAATAAAATGTGCATACTTTTATGACCTAAAATATTTCCACTGGCATACTGAGCCAAATGCCGGGTTATTTTAGGCAGAGTTTTACAATATAGTTCCACAAGTTGATCACGAGTTTTTGTTTTATGAATATGTTTTTTCTTCATGGAAAAGTCACTAGTAATGTCGTAAGGTAATGGACCTCCACCTTTGAGGTGTTTTAAATCTTCGTTAATTTGCTGTGCCTCAATATACCTAGAAAGTAAACGCAATTATTTTGTAATGATTTCTAAACAAGAAAGCCTTAATATTCTAAAAAAATCACTGGTACTCACCGAGATCTTTGTAAATAGTATGTAACCAAAAGATTATGAGAATCCGTATCGCCTACAGCCTTCAAAAACTTCACAAGTGTATTTTCTTCAGATTCCATAAGAGACATTTGAAGAACTTTAGGCATCAAACCCATATTTCTAGATCCTATAAAAAATACATAATTTGATTAACCAGAGAAGGAAAAATTTATAAATTTGACACAGTAAAAAAAGAGAGAAAAATGCTTCATTACCTTCAAAGAAGGCAATCAATCTTTGCTCCCGTGTTTCAGAGTTAGTGGTGTTTGTAAATGAGTCCTTGATCAAGTTGAATGCTTCCAGAACAAGACCACGAGAGAGATAAAGATTGCAACACGCTTCCCAGTCATCATACACAATTGATGAACGACCTTGGAAGTGACCATTTGTACTAGAAACACATGGTTTACGCACATGCAAGTACTGTAATGCAGCTTGATTTTTCTTTTGCGCTATGAGAGCTGACAATACAACATTATGCTGCCATTGTGTAAGGCAACCACCATCCAAGACACATTGTAACTGATCAAGAGCAAACTGAAAAGGAAAAAAGATATACCCATAATTTTTTTCACAGCTAGCAAATATTAATCAATTGTAAAAACTTCTAAGATACAATTAGTATTTTTACCTCAAAATCTCTATGATCTAAATGCCAGAAGGCTTCTGTCACTTTTATGGCAGTATTACTTAAGCCAAACATTGTGGGAAATTGCATCAATCTTCTGATGACTCCTTCATATCTAAAAATACATAATGTTAAAAAAAAAAAATATATATATATATATATATATACTTTCAATCCTCAAAAGACGCTTTTGGTATTTAAAACAAAACTGGAGGGGGAGGGGGGGAGTTAAAAATTATAATACCAACCGACTATGATCAAACATCATTGCATAATCCACAAGGACATAAAGCACCAAGGAATGCTTATGCTCTTCTTTGATTTCAGGGATAAGATAAGTTCTTAATAAAGAATATAGTGATGGAGGTGGATAAAGACTGTTTATGGAACTGCCGTCCTCCATCCAGAACCTAAACAAAATAAATTCATTGATTGAGATAATAAAACTGAAAGAGAAATTAAGAAGATATTTTGGAGAGTAATTAAACTAGTGGTAATGGAAGATTTTTTTATTGGGGGCTTAAATTAACCTAAGGATATATTATTTTAGCATGTTAAATTATCGTAATCTCTCAACAATTTTTATTAAGTTACATTTATATTTATTTGAATACGACTCTCCTTGGGATTTTCATCACATACATTTAAAGCATTGTTAAATGATTATATACAAACTTCTTTAATCTCTTTTCTGAGCACTCCATTTTCATGAACTGATCTATAAATAAGAGAGTGCAGCTTTTATTTTGTAAGTCTTCATTTGCTGGGTTTTCTCCATTTAAACAATGAAGTTTATAACGCCTAAAAAAATTTCATGTTTAAAAATAAATAATTCAATGATAATAATTAACTAATTTAATTTGTGTTATAATACAATATTAATACCTTTCTTGATATAACTGTATTAACGAATCCACAGGATATGGCAATCTGTCAATGTTATCTTCCCCCATTTGGATTATTTGATGATCCATGTTGAATTCTGGCAATAACCCAACATTTAAGAACCATTGGACAACTTGAAAGTAAAGAGATACAACTTGAACAGCTTTTTGACGTTGCTTGGTTTCTTGAATTGCTGAAATAACAATAAAAAATGTTACAAATAAATATAAAAAAATTACTTTCTGTAATATATGTATAACACCAAATAAAATAGTTTATAATTTATAAATAGCATCTACGAGAGACCAATTCAAAGCTTATATTTAAAATGTAAAAGCTATGCTCTGAAAATGCTCTCTAAAGACAAAAGAACTCCATCAAAAAAGTATTTAGAAATCTCTTCGTTTAGGAGTAATGTTTGAAAAGAGGTTCTTATTATTCCCAGGGAATTAACTGTTTCAGTTGTTTGTCAGATAAAATCTAGCAAATATTGAATGCCAATACAAGAAATGGCCCCAAGCTCCACTCTTCCTCTTAAGAACCTTATGAAACGATTTTTATATATTTTAGAGTGCAGAATCTTACCCTCAGGCATCATTTGTAAAGAACACTTTTCAAGTATGATGTTCAATAAGGTTGCAATGTGTCCCAACTGTCTTGTGCAATTATCCAAACACCTGACAGCATTTCTATCTGGTAAATCTCCAGAGTGGTCAAACAGCGGAATAGTGAGTTGGTTTCCATTCTGCTTTAGACTCAAGGCCCGGGTCCATGCCCAGTCAGTGAGCAGGTGGAGTGAGCACCCTACAGAACTGTGACTACCGGTTGCCCAATCTCCAGCACATTTGCCCAGAAACTGTACCAGTCGAGCTTCTAATGCAATAGATAACAGCACCTGGCGCTGAATGTGCTGCAAAATATTAGTTGCATTAAAGATTAATGTTGGCATTAGTCATATAGATAACATAGTACTGTAGAATAATTTAAACTTACTAATGGTGTTGCTGATGACAGTGATGGTTCTATATACAGAGGAATCAAACCTGTACTAATACATTGCTGAAACAATTTAGCCGGATGAAGTAAAACCGAAGGACCTATCTCATAAATTGATGCCAATATCTGCCTTTGTACACCCATAGTTGAGAGACATGTTATATCATTATTGGTCAAGCAGATGCATTCTGAAAACAAAAGCCAATGAATATTATTGAAGATTATTCTAATCATAAATAAATGCATATTGCACATATTTCTTACCATATCCAAGAGAATTCGGATAAAAATGTTCTTCGAGTCTTTGGACAGATAGGTATGGTGTTAATGTATCCATTTTGATTCTCACATCACACAAGTAGGAACTAGCAGTGTGAGCAAGAGTATCTCCTAAATTAACTACTGACATGTAACTGTTTGTTTCCAATGTGGAACAATCTAAAAATATTTCAATCCAGTAAATAAAATGGCAAATTTTCAATTATCAAGAATTGCAATCACAGCATTTCAAAGAATTTACCTGGCATTTGTTCCTTGTACCATTGATCAATATCAAATAGAATCATAATATACTGCATTGGTGCTATTGCACTTACTGTCCAACATTCCCATACAATTTGGCAAATATTTAAAACACCTAAAAATAATGAACTTGTGAAATATCAGTCATAAATAAGCTAGCTTTGATAATCATAAGAGAATGGCAGAATTCCTAATATTCTAAGATTTCAAGAATGTTAGAAGAAATTCACTTTTAGTGGTTTGAACCCAAATGGGATTCATATTACACTTCAAATTGAGATTAATAAAAGTTATACAATTCTTTTTTACACGATTGTTCCATTATTACACTAGAAGTAACCTTTGATTGATAGAAATCACAATCTTCTTAATTCAAGAAAAAGTTTAAAATGTGCTGGAACATATAAAATACTTTGTTGGGATCAATTTATTTTTGGAATTATAATTTTTTTGAGAAATAGAAGGTAATAGATTAGGTTTAATAAATTCTGCTATATTACATTAACTTTATTGTATATGACATCCTTATTATTATGAAACTTACTTTCGTCCCCATCTTCTACTTTATTTGCAGCTTTGTTGAGAGAATGGCAAGCCAAAGTTCTCCCACCAATCATTTGTTTGAGAGCAGCATTAGTGCTTTCTATACATGTCAATTCTATGTTAAAACGAAGATGACATGAAGCAAACATCTAAAATCAATCAAAATATATTCATGCATTTAACATTTGTAAAATTTTTGAAACAAATATTTGAATTAAAGCATTTTTCCTTACTTGATACACAGATCCTTGACCATTTATTAGAGTTTTTCCTTGATATGTGAGAGCATACATTGCAGCTAATGCAAAGCCTTCTTCGTGTTTATCCAATGTAGAATATGATGCCCATAAATAACAAAAAGCTCGTGGATCATCACAGGGTTCCTTCATATTTTAAATAAAGATAAGCATTTCATATTATTATACAAATTCAAATGAAATATGCTTGATGGGTAATGACTTACCAGAAATGCTAAATGAGACACTGGTAAACCGTCTGCATTAACTTGCGAAGTAAATTCAAGTTCCAGTGAAACAAGATTCCATATCTGAAAGGCTCCGATATTAAGTCCGACAATGACGCTTGTAAGCTGAGGTACATATAAAATACAAGTTATAAAAATGTTTTCCCTCAGGGTGCGAAGTCTCACGGTATTATCCGGATTGTGTAAAATGTATTGTAAGTTATGAATGCACCCTTCATTAACTTGAACTGCTATATGGTCATCTTTGTTACATGCTATTGTGCGTTGTTCTACTATAAGACTGATGTCATCAATTGAGAGTACTACCAGATTAGCAATATTTAACTCATTTTTAATTAAAGCTTCATTACCATTACACCCATTGACAATTGCTGTAACAAATAGAATTTGATATTTATTTTGGAAATAATAGCATTAAATTGATATATATTTTTGATGAGGCTATATTGACCTTCAATGCAGCTTTGTCTATTAAAATCAATAATAAGTGCTGCCCCTCCATGTGTTCCAATTAAAACGGCTCCGTCAAAGCAATCTAGAGGACCACCGGGAAGTTCTTCTATATATTTCATACAAGTCACACGGCAATCCACCTGAATAGCACGACAAACTCGTGACCCATTACAGTGAAATAAGCAGATCATGCCTCCAATAAGATCACACTCCAGACCTATTAACAGCTGCATCGTTTGGTCTATAAGTGGTGAAGGTAACTCACAAACGCAAGTTACTTTGGTTTTAAAGTCACTGAAAATAAAAAAAAAAGATATTAAATATATATATATATATTATGGGCATTACAATTATAAGAGAAAATTGCTTTAAATGTACCGTAGAACTGCTCCAAAGGTCCATGCGGCAGTTTTTTGACCAGTTTGAACATCAATAACTGTAAATTTTGAACCACTTGATAACCAAGCATAGCGAGTATCTTGTAATACTCCTCCATTAATAGAGTTGTCATCTGAAAATAGTCCAATATATACATTATAATATATATGGCATTTTTGAAATTTACTCCCTTGTTATGGTAAAATTATATGAACTCTAATTAAATTTGGACTGAACAAGAGTTAAATATATATATTTCAGATGATTAAGACAATCAAGAACAGGAATCATCACCAAGAAAGTAACAATAATATTACTCAAACAATAAAGCGCACTAAATTGCACAAGTATTTACGATGGCATAAAAAATATTCACTAATTATAAGCTTATGCTTGTAAACCTTCCGAATATTTTTTTATTTACCTTCAAATTCACTAATGTTGCTTTGTAAATATGTTGTAACTGAAGGTGGAAGCTTCAACGTTCCGGCCACAATGGTTACGGAGTCCTGAGGCTTCATTTTCACCTGGGAAATTCGATAAAAAATAATGCACAAACATAAAACGAAAAAAATTATATGAGAAATCAAATAAAATGTCAAAGATGGATGAATAAGGTTATGATTATGCTAGACATTCTATTTGAAAAGAGTGTCAATGAATATATAAGAAATTTTATTCACCGATGTAGTGTTACATTTACATTAGCAGCATCATAGGGCATATAGTACTTTAAAATAGAAATCAACAATCAATTTTATATATACTATATTTTTAAAAAGACGTTAACAGCGCGGTGGGCTCTAAAAATGACTTCACTCTCGAATGTTGCCATTTATTATACACCAGTGACTGAATCAGCCTCGATCGACGAGTGTATGCATTTTACTTTTGTTCTTATTCTGCTTACTTCTGTAACTTTGTTTCTCTATAATATAACATTCACAAAGCGTTGTTTATTCTTTACACAAAGACCAATAATTATTTTTAATGTGTTTGCTGGTTTTTATAGCCATTATTAGTATCGCCACTTATATTTTTCATTCGTATGCTATAATTGTAAATTATCATTCCCCTTTTCATGAGTTATGGCGCAAATTTTTATTTCAATTAAATAACATTTTTCAGCGATTTTCAACAAGAAACGCATATGCTAACACTTTTTTTTAAATATTTGCTTTTTATTCACGAGTACTAGTATATAATAAAATAAACTACACTAATAAGTAAAACACATTTTTAAAAAAAAAATTTGGCGTTCATCAAAAAAATCAAAACCCCCCTTGAAAATATAGTAGTAAATTTAAAACGGTATAAATAAAAAGTTAACAATTTTTCGTGTGAAAGAAATGATTTGGTTTCATATATTGAGTTGCTTACAGTTTTTGTGCTGTGACGTTTCGGTTTTTATGGTAAAACCTACTTCAGCGATAAAAAAAAAACTTCTAACACCTCAATGCCCAAAAAAACACATTATTAAATATTATCGGCAGTTATAACCAATCAACATAGACACAAAATATTATATTAGATCACAGATTCTTAAGATTAATTGATAATCGTATTATCATTTTATCAATAATATATTTTTTAGTGATTTTAATTAATAAACACGATTATTGTCTATACCAAAAACAAATTTTACCAACAGCCATAACTTACAAACAAATTTTTAAACAAGGCAACATTGTTTGTCTTTCTAAATTGTGGATGGTCGCGTGTGTTCTGTCGTGCGGTGTCAGACAATTATAGTTTTAACAGTTTGTAGCAGCGATAATAAACATGGCGATGCAACCCCACAGCAAGAAGCGAGTCTGCTATTATTATGATAGTAAGTATTGCGGCTTTATCGTGAAATTGTGTACTTCATTTTTTAGCTTTGTTCTTGAGGATTTTGCGGCGCGAGAATACATTTGTATACTTTTAGTTTGTATGGAATTTTCTGAAATTATCACAATTGAACGTATTTTTTTTGTTTAGATGTTAATTCTTATAGTTTTTTGCAATTATATATCATTGTATGCGGTATTATAATGGTCAACAAGTTTATACCAAATTGGCACGCTGTAAGTGATATGTCGTCGGCACATTTCATAGCGTCTGTAGTTAAGCTCTCTTCCTATTGGCTGGCGTGTCTTCCCGCTGTTGAACTTGCCAAACTATACGGAAAGTACGTACGGCGGCCGTAGCTCGCAGCACAAGCTGAGAAGTGTTCCGAAGACATTTTGCTTAAGCGACCACAAAACAATATTGTCAAAAGTGATGTCATTAAAATTATATATTTTAAATATTATAAGTCTATTATTTACTACGTTTAATAGCCTGTTTCAAATATTTTTTCCATTGCATATTTTTGTTAAGAAAAATAATTATCTATCCTTAGATCCTAAAATTATTTTAAGGCGGATGCCGGTTTATTTTTCGTATATATTAGTTTGCATTAATTAGTAGTATATTTGATTTTTCAAGAATCACTAATCATACACCTCGTGAGTAAGAAGATTAGATTAATTAGTTTTTATTTGAAAAAATAATAAACTTATTTTCAATGAACACTTCGTTACAGGTGACATAGGAAATTATTATTATGGGCAGGGACATCCTATGAAGCCACACCGTATACGCATGACCCACAATCTACTCCTTAACTATGGTCTCTACCGTAAGATGGAAATCTATGTATGTATCTTAATTATTCACACAAATTATCAATGCAGGTTTTTTTCTATTTTGGTTTGAAATACTTATAAAAAAAAATTTTTAGCGTCCTCACAAAGCTACACAGGATGAGATGACGAAGTTCCATTCTGATGATTACATCAGATTTTTGAGGTCTATTAGGCCAGACAACATGTCCGAGTACAATAAACAAATGCAGCGATGTGAGATTTTACTTCTTTTATTAAACATTTTTTAATTAACATATGTATGTTATGATTTATGCTAAATTTGTAATTTTAGTTAATGTTGGAGAAGATTGTCCTGTGTTTGATGGGCTATATGAATTTTGTCAATTGTCTGCTGGAGGATCTGTCGCGGCAGCTGTGAAGCTCAACAAGCAGGCTTCAGAGATCTGCATTAACTGGGGAGGGGGGCTTCATCACGCCAAGAAGTCTGAAGCATCTGGTTTCTGCTATGTAAATGATATCGTTCTTGGTATCCTAGAACTGCTCAAATACCATCAGAGAGTTCTGTATATTGATATCGATGTTCACCATGGTGATGGTGTTGAAGAAGCTTTTTATACTACAGATAGAGTAATGACAGTGTCCTTCCACAAGTATGGGGAATATTTCCCTGGAACAGGTAAATAAATAATTTTACTAATTAACACTGTTTCTTCATAACAACCATCTAGGTTAGGCCTGCCTGGAGTGTTAGCATTAAGCTAAAAATAAAATTTAACTACAATTTTTGATTTTATTCTACAATTGATTTGTTTGTTTCAATTACAGCTGACAGCAATCAAAATAACATTTTAGTATTATGAACTGAGTGCGGGTTGTGTTATTTTGTTGAGGCTGTGTGATTCGTGTTATTTATCCCAAGAACGTGTAAAAATGGGATGATTGCTATATATCAATCAACACAACGTTTTCACCCGTACACTAATAAGTAGGATTCAGGTTTTACTGACTAGGATTTTCAGGTCCCTTAACAGTTTTACTTTATTATGAAAACATGTGAAGTGAGTTAGGTAACACAGTATGATTCTGTTCAAAAAGGGCACAGTATTAGTCATTATGTTTATTATGACTTTCTACTTGCAAGAGTTTTTTTTGCTTTGAGAATTACTTTGTAAATAGTTTTCTGTGACTAGTGACTGATTTTGATATGACTGGTTAGCAATAGTAAATTAAGAAAGTTATTTCATAATTATGAATTCTATATACATAAGTTTCAGTAGCTATTTTCTTATGAAAATGTAATTGCAGGTGACCTACGAGACATTGGTGCCGGCAAGGGCAAGTATTATGCAGTGAATATACCCTTGCGTGATGGAATGGATGATGAGTCTTATGAGTCAATATTTGTACCTATCATATCAAAAGTTATGGAGACATTCCAACCATCTGCTGTTGTTCTTCAGTGTGGTGCAGATTCTCTTACTGGTAATATATGTATATATTTTTCATATTAATACGATTAGTAGTACTAAATAAACTGGAGCATTATTTAATGTTTTAATTTTCATGGTTGATAAATTTTTAACAGGTGATCGTTTGGGATGCTTCAACTTAACTGTCAGAGGACATGGAAGATGTGTTGAGTTGGTGAAAAAGTTTGGGCTTCCTTTCTTACTGGTCGGAGGCGGTGGCTATACCATTAGGAACGTATCTCGTTGTTGGACATACGAGACTTCCGTCGCTCTTGGATGCGAAATTGCTAATGAATTGCCTTACAATGATTACTTTGAATATTTCGGTCCTGATTTTAAGTTGCATATTAGCCCCAGCAATATGACAAATCAAAATACATCCGAATATCTTGAAAAAATAAAAAACAGGCTGTTTGAAAACTTGAGAATGTTGCCGCATGCACCTGGAGTTCAGGTTGGTTTTTATAAACTGTTATATTATTTTCAAAGCAGATGCTTATTGTAAGTAAGGTTATCTAATTTAGTCTTTATATGTGTATAGGTACAAGCTATTCCAGAGGATGCGGTCAATGATGAGTCAGACGATGAAGATAAAGTGGACAAGGATGACAGATTACCTCAGAGTGATAAGGTTCTTTATTCAATTACTGTTATTTATATTAATTGAATATAGTATTCCATATTTTACTGATTTGTAAAAAAAAAAATTTCAGTAATTTGTTTTTCTTTTTCATGTTAGTCCACAACTGTAGAATACACAAAGTACGTGTTTTAATAATATTATTTGTGTTAATTATTCAGGATAAACGTATTGCTCCCGATAATGAGTTAAGTGACTCGGAGGATGAAGGAGGAGGTCGCCGAGACAACCGCTCATACAAAGCTGGGGCTCCTCGTAAGCGTCCGCGCCTTGACAAGCAAGAGCCTGTCACTCCCACCAACAACAGTACAAAGGAGGAAATAAAAAGTATGTCTACCAATGGTTTTTTAGTATTTAATTTTTTTAAATGCCAAAAACAAAATAAATTATAGGCTTGGAAAATTTCTACTATGGTAGATTTGTCATATATGAATATCATAGTTGAAATATTTAACCTTTTTTAATAAGAAAAGCCTACTTAAAAAGCTTGCCTCCTGCTTTAAAGAAAGGTAGGCAGGCAGGCAAGCGATGGGAAACAGGTCTCCAGCATTTGACTTGTATGTATGCAGGGAAATCACAGAAAACCTGCATTTCACCATGGGTTTTTCTCAGGATTTTCTTTCCATTTGAACTTTGAAACAATTTAAAATTATAAATATTGAAAAAGCTATACATAAATATAATTTTTAGTTATTTTTTAGCTTGGCAATTTTTGATCTTTTTTTAAATATACAAAGGGTAATTTTATACTAACACGTGTTAACTTTATGATGCTAGGTATCAATTGTCATTACTATATACGCGTATAGTATTTTATAAGTAATGGTAAATGATTTACACAACTCACAATAATTTCATATTTTTTTTTATGAAGGGCCATATGTGCTTTCCTTTAATTTTTTTTACAATCGCTCACTTTGGGGTGTGGTTTTCAAAAACTCCAAATGCTCTAATTACCAACGCATGGAATGACTGATAGTAGATACAAACGCTTAACAGAAAAACACTTATTCTTAGTATTTGAAAAATTGGTGAGTGCGTCGAGATTGCAAACATAAACAATATATAGTTTCAATGTTACAGACTTAGTGGTAAATTTTTATGGTTATGAATGCGAATGAAATTTGTATTGACATTTTTAGATATTCTGTGCAGTTTCTTTAGATTTTGTTGTGTTTTTGGCTAGTTGGTTATCATTGCATAATATATTAACCCTTTGCGCTCGAGGCCGTTTCCGCGCGGATTAATCAGCAACTCAAAGCATTTCGTAGCACTTTTGGTGAATTTTTCACCTCTAACTTAATATACTTAATGATCACACATTAATATTTAATGTATATTTACATCTTTACGAAGATAATTTCGTTAATATAAGTCTGTAATTTTGCTTTACATGATATTTCATGTAACAATTGCCGAGATGCATGCCCGGCTTTTCGGGACAAGTATCACAATAGTATGTCTTTTGCCGGGTTTATTATACATATTATCTTAATGGTATTAGATATTATAAAGCAAACAAAATAATGCTAGTCCTTTTGCCACGGCTGTCAAGGTCGAACTGAGACCGCAGTCCACGGTGCAGTCCTTAATGGTGCCGCACTCTTCTTAGATAATAAATTCTTACGTAGTTTGAAAGGGAGATAACATAATATTTGTAAAATTATATAGGCAGTGCTTAGGAACGAACTTTAAAGAACAAGATCACATAAACAAGAAATCACAAGATAAGAAACCATAAATAGTTATCACCGCACATCGAATTTCTGCACCAAGCAAAGTGGTGCGGAATCCGCACCTCTCGAGTGCAAAGTATTAATTATTACTCATTTCAGCTGAAGAGACAAAGGAAGACATGAAGGTGACCAGTACAGATGATGGCAAGAAGGAGCCGGTGACAAATCCATGATGGTCCTGCTAATTTTTAAATGTGTATTAATTAGCAATGAGAACTGTGCATAAAGCATTTTTAATAAAGTTAATAAATATTATGGTTATTAAGTTTAGTTCTAGGTAGAAACTATTAAACATAATAATTTAAATTGAAGTGTGGTTGTGTGTAAGTGTCAGTGATGTAATGTGCAAGTTTTTACATTGAATGCAAAATATTTGAAAACTACCAACCATCTATTGCACTATCACTAATGGACTTTATTTGTTGATACTATTTTAACTACAGTTGTAGTGCTGACCCTAACTTCCGTTTTTCAGAATCAATTTAACAAATTGTGTTTTTCTATAGTTCTAAAATCTGGGCCCTACTTAGTTTCGCAAACATTTAAAATAATGTCTGCAAAACTAACCTCAATTTTTTTTTTATCAAGTTACTCAAAAGTGGAACCCATTTAAATCAATGATTTAGTTTTTCCAATTATTTGCATCTGTAAAATCCATTAATACAACTCATATTGTGAAATAAATAAAATAGTGTATGTTTATTATATATGTAATTTACTTTGATATCTGTTGTCAGATTTCTTGTGTATTCTCTCTACTTTCTAACAAAGCTGATTGCTCCATTGAGTAATAATATTTTCTCATACTTTTACATTAAGAGAAAATAATGTTATTTTCTGGTATCTTTTTGAAACTAACTGTAAGGACTCATAAATAGTATACATTTGAATTAAATTACTCATGTCAGTTATAATATCTATACTTACATATTTTCCAGTCCTTTAGAAAGATAAATTATTTATTTTTACACTAAATATTATAATTATCTGAAACAGCTGCTTCGAGTAGATGGACATTAATTCTTTAGATGCCCGACTAAAGCGCCTGACGCGCCTTACTAGCGTGCTCTAATACTCAACACGTGTAGAAAAATCGAATTGTCTAGTAATATGATAAAACATGAAAATGTTTGTTTGGTGTTAGACGATGAGGCTAGGATGAGATATCTTAACGCTAACGTGGGGTCCATCTCATTATTTAGCAGTACCTCATGTCACGGGCATCGAAAGGATGGAATGTTTTACAATGCATTATGCACAAATAATTACTTATAGAGCAATTTGGAAGAATGCTTTCAATATTTAATTTTGATAAAGAAATAATGTTTCTTTAAATGGAACATGCATAGTTAATAATTAATCTGCTTTAAAATGTTATTTGTGCTGTGATGCAATGGTCGATTATCTAAAATGGTTTAGGAATGAATTTGTGAAACTATTCACATAAGTTTTACACAGGAATAACATTTTGAAACTATTATCAGTTTACCATTAATTATACTGTGAGGGGAGATCAGCCCTGAGATTTTTAGTGTATTTTGCATTTATGTTGATTCTATTCTCCTCGACGGTCTGTTTTGCGATATTTTATTCATAAAGATTTAGAAAAAAATGCTCGTTTTTACATTTTGTCAAAATGAAATAAAACATGGACTACAAATAATAATGACTTATTTATTTATTTACTCTTCTTTCCGATCATCTATCCTAAAATATTTCATTATCACATTTCTTTACATCTATTCAATAATTTTCATATCTGTATTTAAAGTTAAAAAATAATTAATTACTTTGTATTGGCTGTAATGCAATAGGAACGAGTTTTTGACATCTGTTCATAACTTGAAACTATAAATTTTATAAATATGCTCACTCGTATGCATACATATCTCTACGTAACATTTGCACATTTTAATATTACTATCTAAAAGAATACTATTTACTACAATTCTCGTCAATGGTGTTTTGTATATAATCATAATATATCTTAAAAACTAAGTAATACACTCAGGAATATTGGTTGCATATTCTAAGTAATATGATGAGATATTCACAACATTAACAATTGACATTCTGAACTTATAACCTATTTGATACGTTTTAATCTATTGAGTGATTGGTACTTCCTATTATTAACAAAAATATCTCCTCATTTTTACATGAATAACATAAAAACTGCATTTTTATTATGTTTTCTGGTGGATATTGAATGAATAATCTGAAATTAATAATTGTGAAGAATTATTAATAAAAAATTAACAGTGTGTAGATTACCGAGTTTCTATTCTAATGATAATATGGATTCGAAGCTGGTTCTTGGAGTATTAGAAATAACAGGCCCACCCAAGTAGCTTAATGGATTTTTAAATATTCTGCTGTTGTCGTAGAATAATATTTGAGAAGACAGTTTTATTCTCTGTATTGATGATTTGTGATTTTCAGGAGTCGTTTTAATTCCTAAAATATAATAGCAATTAAATAATTATAATAATTTTTATTCAATTGAATGTGTTTGCGACAATTCTTACCTTTGTTGAATTGTTTTTCGTTTTCTTTAGTGTCTTCAAGTTCCTATTTAATATAAATATACATCTCTTAGTAATTTTTTTTCATAAAATTTAACTATAAGTCATTTAAACATGGTAAGTTTACAACATTTTTAGTAGAATAAATGTATTCCCACCTTAAATCCATTAGCAAAGACTGCGGATGAAACACAAAACAAGTAGAGAAAATGACAATTAGAATGCTGTAGTAATTATTGTAAGTAATTAAGGGAACAAGAAGTTGATAGATAAGTTAAGCACTAGTTGCAAGTAGTTCGTTTGATCCATGTTCATCTATTTTGTAGGGCAGAGGGGTGGTTAATGTCGGAGGTCCTCTGGCAGTCTTTCTCTGTCGTTGCATCACCTGTTATTTGGTAATAATTCATGTTAGCCGTGTTATTATTTTGGGAATAAAATAAAATATATTCAAACCAACCTTAACTTAATGAGTTTTCCATCAAAACCTCATTTTTAAATATTGTATTCTTGAAACGTGAAGCTTCCTAGAAATTACTTATTTATATTGAAATAGTATTTTTTTCTACACTCTAGTAAATTGTAAATATGAAAATATATTCTACTGTGATTTTCACAAGTACGAGGTTTGTAAATGTAGTTTTGAAATTTATACATACACACATATGCACACACATGCACGCACACATTTATATTTATATATACAAATTTAATATAGGTAATGAAGTTTTTATACTTAGCTTACTAATTCAAGGTATTTTGTTGGTATTAGAATAGATTATTCATATTTTAACATGCAAACAAGCTACAAGAAAGGTAATCTCAAAATGCACATATTTTATCATCAAGGTGTGATTTTGGCATCTCAATATATAACCTTGCTGAAAGGTACGTAGTCTAAGTTTAAGGTTATATGTAGTCTAATTTTCTATTGATGTACTTTTGAGGGTACGTGTAGCTGAAACATATGTAACTATTTTGGCTCATCCTATATATCTTTTTTTTTTATTACTGCCAGAGCTGGGAAACTGTTAGATTTACATACTGAATGAATTATTTTAATTATGTGACATCCTCTTTTCTAAATGAAATAATGTTTATTTATATTACAAATTCAAGTTAATTTGTAATATAAATAAATTTAAATCCTTGTAATAATTTCTGCCATCTAATTGTTATTTGACATATCCCAATACACTCCATGATACTTAGTTCAAAGGAAATTTTTGACTCCCGCTGTCAATACAGTGATTTGTAATTTTATAATAAATTAAAAGGGAAATTATAATATAAAGTGCTTTTGGAAATCATTTTATTTGACTCTAAAATTATATAAGTTATACCAAGCTGTTGTAAGGTTGGTGGTAATGACATTGTAGCAAACAGTTTAGCTCTGTACCCCTTAAGAGATAGATTAAGAGCTAAGTTATCATGTAAATCATTGATCAATGTCTGTGTTTTGAGACAAGTGGAGTCTAGGGGCTCGCAACCCTCAGGTCAAGTTGAAGGGTCCTTTTACATAATTGTAATTTTACATTACTTCCACTCGTCTGCGCTACACAACCAGATGTGATAAGAGGCCGCATGTATGTTTTACAAACAATGTATGAATAATAAACAGTCACATTTATTATATATTTTCAAGCGCCGTTGATATGGCTTTTATCATTTTTTAATAAAAGGTTTACATCAAAGCAAGCCTGCATGAGCAAAGATAATAGTTTTAAACAATAAATAAAAATTATGTTAATATTAATGTCACCTAGGAATATAGTTTTTTATAAAGATTTCACATTATTTAAGATGAGGCATAAATCAGTTGTTATCCTACTCACAGTGAAATTCGATTCAATAAATTTTAAATCAAAACAGAATTGTGTAGATTGCATGTTTATGTAAATTTTTGTTAGTTAGTTATGGTTATTATCTTCTAGTATCCTTGTAAAATCAAAATATTTTTGTCTGATGAGTTTTTGTTATATACTTGCCAGAAAAACCACATAATGTTTGCACAATTTGTTATGAACATTGTTTTGATAGGTACTTTTATTTAATTCACATTTCCACCACCATGGATAGGTATTTCGGACATAAAATAAATTGTAATATTTCACTTTTATTTTAATCCTGAATAGTTTTTTTAACATTCAGGATTAATGCAGATATGTATGTTTATTTGAACATAACAGAATTTTTAGAATATTTGTGAAGGTGATATGTATTATTTTTCTATGCAGTAATGGAAAAATACTCATGTTAGATTGCTTATTAACTCAAATAAACAAATTAATTTCCAAACACATTGAAAATCTTGGAAAATACCTTTTTAGATATTCTAAAAGTATCTGTTTTAATATGAAAATATATATTTTTTATCTACAATGCTTGGAAGGCTAAGCAAAAGCATGCATTTTTCGTAAAGTTTTATTGTTGACCACGCGGTACATAGTTTATGGGTATATAATAAAAAAATATGATACATTGTGTAAGGAAAAAATTATTATAGGCTATAATCATTATTAAAAGCTATGACAGATAAGCATCTTACTTTCAGCACAGGCTCAAATATAAAATGCTTATGTTTAAATAAGTACTGTATCTTGAAATTTTCATGATAATGTACTACAGTAATACATGATAGTATTTATAAATAATACAATTATAGTTAGCTGCTCTAAAGAGATTGTGAATGACAAGTAAAAAATTCATATAATTGGAACAAACAATTTCTTATTATTTTATTAATGCAAAAATATTATGAAAAGCATAGAGAACCCTTTTAATATTTTGATCTAATTATATAAGACTTTAATAAAAAAAACTACCCAGATTACCAAATCCAAATATTATATTACTTTAGATAATTTAAGGTTGACTAGAAATAAAACTCAAGCTTTAAACATACTTATGTTATTAAAGAGATGCATCGGTGTTGATTTGCATTAACATTTGCTTGTCAGTGCAATTTATTTATAAAGAAGACTATGTATAAAATATATAATTCTCATTTATATCAGAACTTACGTTGTACTATTTGTAGTAAGTATATATATTTGGGAACACGCGTGCTGATATTGTTAAATAAGCATGCTTATTGAGGAGTTGGATGCATTTATTAAAAGCAGTATTTGATCACAGGTTTAAAAGAAACACACTAAGAGTTGCACTATATCACAAAAATTTAAGGCAAGAGCATGCCACGTACAGGAAAACATTATACTATGCTTTAAAACTCATCGTCAAATCTGCCGTAACCGATGGAAGGTTTTCCAAAATCAAGACGGTCTAAAGCGCATTCACTAATTGATGACAAGGGGGCTCTCTTGCTTACCGCTGGTGATGGGGTAACTGATTCATCGGATGCAAATTTAACTTTTGATTGAGAGTCATCGTTTTCATCTGATTCTTCATCGCTGGAATCACCTTCAGTTATTTCTCTTTCTAGGGGTAAGAGTTCTGTGGATTCTGCTAATGGTTCCCAAGCAAGTTCTTTATCTGCTATGCTGTCTGAATATAAGCATCACATAAATATTACTGTGTCACAATATTAACGTCCATACAATGTCAAAACAAATATTTGTTGCATACCTCTAAAGCTTATTCTTTTTCCTTGAGGAGATGGTGGAGTTTTCTTTTCATTTACAGTGATCGGTTCTTTATTAGATTCTACTCCATTTATCATAACAGTCGGTACAGGTGTTATTGTACTGCTAGCATTTACACCATTAAGTTTGACTGCAGGTGTCGGTTTAACTCCATTTTGAATAGCCATAGTAACAACTTTCTTTGTTTTTGCTTCATTGTCTTCATCTGATGCTACCTTTTGACAAAAAAATTTAATTTTTTCAATAAAAAATAAACATACTTTTTTATTTATTGTAAAATGAACTCACTGTTTTATACGTATGAGATCTGAGTCCAAACCCTGGTGATTCATGAATCTTAGTAGCCTGTTCCTTACTCCATATGATACTTTCATCTGTTTCTCTTTCTAATCGAGCTTTGTGCTGTTTATTATTTCGCCACACCTGTATAAAAATTACAAGTGTCATATTATGGTCCGTTAATAATTTTTATGCCAATTTACAATATATTACCAACCTCATAACTGCAGCCGATTACAACAATAACAAATATAGTTGATAGTATAATGAAAACAACATTTGAATTTTCTTCTTCTGTAGATGCATGAGTGTACAATGATTTATAAGGAATGCGTGCTGGAGGATCCTCCACCCATGTCTTGTCAGTTCCCTGATTAAAGTTAAAAAATATTTTATGCAGTATTTCTAATATGCTACAAGAAGAAAGTGACTACATATAATAGTTATATCTTAATTACCAAACTGCCATTGTGAATGTCTGGGTATGCGTTCTGTAGCTGTAAGTCAGGAAGTGCATCAAAGCGAGCAGAGCACTGTGCACTGCGGACTCCTTGTGAGTTTGTTACGTTTACTTTTTCTGCCCCATTTTTCGTAAAGAGCATATATTCCTCTAAAGGTTTCATTGTGTATGAATTGACCGATATGTAAATATCTGCAATAATATATTAATTCGTAAATTTTATTTCATTATAATACATAATTTAATTCTTCAATAAATTAATTTACTTGATACGCATCCGCTATATCCTTTGTATATAGCAAAACGATGGTCTGTTGTATTGAGACCTCCTATTTGAACTTCATTGGAACCGAGGTCTGGTGCAGACATTACACTTTGCACTGGCACTGTTTCAAGGGGAATTTCAATCCTATCAATCAGCAGCGAAGCTTCTGAACCATTGCGAGTGTAATAAAGAGAATGCCGTGCTCCTATATGTTAAAAAAAGTTGGTATTTAATAATATTGTTACTGAGTATTTTATTATGGAAAAAAAAAATAGTTTACCATTCAAAAAATTACGATCCTTGATTTCGACACCAAAAGCTGAACCTTCTCTGTCTTCTTCAAATTTCAGGTGGCCATCAGGAGTTAATGCTACTAGTAAGTAATAGCTGCGTCTGAAAGTCAAATAAGTAAGAAAATGAAACTAGTCACTTAAAATATATACGTACATAAGAAGTATCACCTTACATTTTATTACTGAGCAAAGCAAGGAAAAAATATAAATTAGTTAAAAAGAGAATATATTTTAAATTTCAGGCTTTATAATATAATTTTATATTTATTAAAGATTAACAAATACTTACTTATTTTCTGTTTGCAGCAGTAACAAGACCGTATTCTTTTGTCTTAAATCATTACTTGAAAAAGCTAACTGTGCTTTGACCTGTAAATAAAGAGTTTGATAATATCGGTATTTTTTAACATTTGCAAAACAGTTATGATGGTAAATTAAAATCTATATCTTACATTTTCTACTGGTCCTTCTAGTACAAATTTTCTTTGTAGAACACTCTCACCGCTGAAATCAGCCCCCTTTTCTTCAACACAAAATTCTCCAAAATAACTTGTGTGCTCACAATCACACGAACTCTCTTGACGAGTAAAGTCTTCAGTGCAGATGCCTCCATTCTTACACGGCTCGAGATCACAGCGCATATTACAATGGGGCAGTACACCTGTCAAGTCTACATTAACATCGGTATATGTATTAATGTATCTTAATAAAATATTACAGTTGAGAAATACATAATAAGCAGGGAGGATATTAAAGTATACCTTGATCTATATTTTGCTGTGCTTTAAGTGGTAAGTCAACAACGTGACCTCCGATCTTTAAGCCTCGTACACAGCCCACATATCCGCGAGTTCCTTCCACATCATTGGAAGGACTGGAGTGCAAGGAATGTGGATCGATTCCACCCAAATTGAGTTGGAAGTAATCTGCTGGTGGTGCAGGTGGACGTTGTGGCTTTAGTACCTCTATAAAGTGTAAAATAATATAAAGTATTGATGGTTATATTTATCTAGTTGTATAAGTACTACGTGTACACTGATTTATTAATCTGGTTATTGATTCTGGTATATCAGATATCTGCATAAGCGAATGTTGTATATGCCAAGAATAAATTAGTAATATTTTATAGTTACTGGTCTAAGAGATGATGATTAAAGTGGATTTGAATGATAAAACAATATTCTTGACTTGTTTTAAATATTAAAGTTACATAATAAATATTTTTACCAGCTTCCGGGTTAATCCAAGGTTTATTAGAATACTCTGTTAACAGCATTGCTGGTACAGGGATTGTAATATTTTTTTCATTGACATGAAGAGTTGTAGAGTTTTCATCTCGAATTATTGCTATCTGCATGCTTTCTCCTTTATTTAAATCACCATGTTCGATAGAAATATTAACTATTTCATTTCCATGATTGAATAAGTATATGATTTTATCTCCTTGTGAAATATAAAGATGAAAGAAATTATTGAGATGATCATTTGCATATAAAACAAGAGCATCATTATCATACGTTCTGAGATTGAGGAGTAAATTTTCTAACATCATTTTTTTTAATCTGGTTTTTTCATCAAATGTAATATTTGAAGAAAGGTAATTCTTTCTTAAATACGACTCGGGTGTCAAAAATGTAAGAGCTTTTTCATTGATATCTGAAAATAAATAAAAAGTTGTTTGAAACCATATAAAATTTTGACCGAGAATACATATTTATGGAAAAAAAAATTATTTATAATTACTAATTTCACAAAGTTCTCCAAGATGTGCCCAGGGGTTTTTGCAGATACATTGAAATGTGGACCACAGCTCTTTGCAGGTTGCTTTATTTTGACATGGGTTTGGTACGCACGATGGCTTACAATCTTTTATGATTTCTGATAAATGAACAGACATGTAGCTGTAAATGTCCAAAATTTCACCATTGACGACTAGACCTCTGAAGCATCCAATAAGACCTTGTTTTACTGCAGATTTCTTCAATAATTCACTGAAAAGAAGAATTTGTTTAGTTTTTTTTTATTTATATTAAAACACGTGTTCCACAAAGAAAGCTTTCAGTAATTATTTTAGTATATATTTTTCTTGAAAATAAATCATAAATAGTTTTTTAAACATCTACTTAATTCGTATTTAAAAATTCAATGATCTCTGATTTTGTATATGGTGCTTTTTATTTTTTTGGTTACTTTAATTGAAATACACAAATTAAAAAGCAACTTACGCTGTTGCTCCTCCTATAAACATAGATCCTTCAAATGGCCCGAACTCTTCCTCTAATTTTAAGTCAACCATCTGATATTCTGTATTAATCATGAACCTAACATGATAAAAATTGTAATCTATCCATATTTTATGCCATTCTCCTCCATTAAGCTTTCTTTTAGAATTAATCACCATTTCTCTAGTCGTTCCAGTATTTAGTGTAAAATTGAATGTAAGTTGATCATCTGTTGAAGCAACAATAATTATTATTTGATGAGCCATTTAAATAAAAATTAAGTTTGCTTGAAATATTCTCACACCTACCACTTGTAAGAGCTACCATAAAAGAGGGGTAATTTGGCCTGATTGGTGGTTGAAATAAAAGTATGGCACTGGTGCCTGTCGTCCTAAAACTAAACGCAATGTCGCCTTTTCTCCATCCAGGTACTTCGATGTACGATTGAGATGTAGTGAATGTTACAACATATTTTTGAGTATCTGAAAACATTGAATACAGATTAAGACTACATAATGTTTTTAGGGAAAGGGAAGATGATTATGAGAGATATTTACTTGTTTCAACACACTCTAACGGTCCCAAAGTAATACGACCCTGGGCATTCTCATCTAAATCCTTCTGCTGTAGAAAAACCATCTCTGTTATGCCCAAACTTTCAGGCTGTACATAATACCCCTCATCAGAATGCCATTTGTTTTCAGTGATGTCACAATTGCACGAGAGTGATTCATCAATGCACGTTCTATTGACACCGCATGGACACGATCCTCTGAAAAAAATAGTTCATATTTATTAAATATATTATATTACTAGGTAAATTCAAAATAGGGGTTATTTTAAATTGATAAATTAGTGGTTACCTCTTTACATTTCCCAAAAAGTCAACTTTATCTTTTTTGGCAGATGAAACAAACCAGGTGGCACTGTGAAGTTCTAACGGTGCCAAATAGCAATCATATTTTATGTGTTGACTGCAATATAGAGAGTGAGAAATCAGTTCTTGCAACATCTCAGCTGAAAATTCTCTGTATGTTATACTGAAGCTGAAATCTCCCTCTGCGGCAGATCGTACGTCCTAAAAATGATTTTTTATATTAGCACATCTCTGTTACACTTTAATGATGGGTACTTTGATGATGATTTAATGATAATATTTACCACTTGACTTGGAAGGTTGTGTTCAACAATAGTCTTAGTAGAATCTTCAAATGTCTGGAATTCACATTTTACATGGGCAGGTGGAAATCTGCCATTTCCATCAATGTCGATGAGATAGACAGAGGGCTGAGTGTACCCAAGGAGAGCAAGCTCTTCGCATGTTTTTCTATATATTGCAAAGTGACAGTTCTTGCCAATATATCCTAACATAATAAATCATTTATGCATGAATTAGAGAGTAAATTTATTCATGGTTTTAAGGGAGTCCATATGAACACTTTATGTATTGAATTTAAGATATAATATTACCAGTTTCACTGCAGTCACACACTATGCGATCGTCTCTAACAGAACAACGTCCTCCATGTTCACAAGTATTTGGCCGTAAGCAAGGATCTACAAATTGGCAGTTATCAATTGCAACTTCACCTACAACTCTTTCAGTTTTTATAACGTATCTAAAAAATAAAAAAAAGTATATTTGTGCAGCTGATATTTATTTACTTTTTGTAAAATTATAAATGTAAATAGGTACTCACCTTGGTTCAATAAGCATCCCGTTTACTGTAATATCTCTCATGCATCCAATTAGACCCAAATTGGCTGACTTTAGACCACTTCCAATGATTACCTTGTCTGATAATTTGAAATTTAATCCTGTAAAAAAATTAATAAAATCACAAAAATAACAATAATCAAAAAAGAAAAGTATTCACAACAGGACTTTTTTGGAATTAAAAATTCATAGATTACCGAACATTTGAGTTTGTTTGTTCTTGAAGTCCACGGCTAAATTAATCCCTCCATTGTTGTATTCAAGTTCCACAGTGTGCCAAGTGCCGCTCGTGTCGAACTTCACGGATGTTAAATGAGTGACATTCTTCCCAGCATCCGGGACAAGCTCAAAACGAATTTCTTCTTTTACAACTCTCACCTTAATATAATAATAGATAAAATTTGTTACTCGTGAATATTTGATATGATATTTTATTATCACTAAACAAGTTGTTATTAATGTACCTCCCAAAATCCTATACCAGATTCGGTAATGACTTCATTATATGCCAACACTGCCATATTACGACTAGATTTGAAATCAAATGATAAATTTAGAGATGATGTATTTTCAATATGCCACCAAATATGTGATGAAGCAAATGGATAAGTTATTGGTATTACATCTACATCAGATTCATAAAACTCTGGTTCGAGTACTCCGATGTAATGGACTTTGGCGTTTCCCTTCTTCAATTCATATAAAATTGAAACATCATTATAAAAAACATATTTTAAATTCCCTGCATAATTATTATCAGAGAGAAGACCTTTTTTTTTGTTCAGTTCTGGTCCACCACCGATATATATTTCTGGGTCGATGTACAAATGATATGAAGTTCCTGGTATTTCAAATTCTTTCTCTTGATAATCTAGAGTTACCCTCACAGTTTTGTTTTCATGATATATCGTAAGGTTGTTCCAGTGGTTGGTGTTTACAAGATAGCCGATATTGCAGCTTATAGGTCCATCACCAAAATCCATTTCAATATACACTGTTTTGTTATACACAGACGCTGCTATATATTGTTGTTTCGATGAACTAGTTTCTCCACTTGCATAAAATAGTACTGAGTTATCATAACGAGTCTGAAACAAAAATGAGTAATTGTATGGCATATTAATTTATTAGTTAAAAAATATAGCTCCATGATTTTATTTAATATTTCACAATACCTTGAAAACCATACTTATTCTATTAATAGAAGAATGCACTCTATCCTTCCAGTCGTAAACTCTGTATGAAACATAACTTGAACCACGTAATGTTAATATTGTAGCAGCTGTAAAGGCCAAATAATATTTTTATGTCCAAAATTATTGTTTTAAAGATAATACAAGTTTATTGATTACTGTATGTTATTATTTAATTCACCATAAACATCACATTGCTCTCCCTCATACTGCATGCCGAAGCAATCACAGGTATATTCGATGTAATGGTTTATACATTTTGATCCAACAAAGCATAAGTTTTCTCTGGTTCGACATTTATTAATACAACCTTCTTTAACATTTTCATGTTTTGTTGCTATTAAAGGTTCAATAGGTAACAAGTCAGAGGCGGATTTTCCTGAACTTAGTACCATATCACTAATACATCCGACAAATGATTCAATAATGTATTTCACACCATGGAGCTTTTCTTCTGAACTCAAACCTAGAAAAGGAGCAAAATATTTTTTTTTATTGTTGCATTTCTCGAAAGCATCATTTCTGGTAAATGATGCTCAATGAAAAAAATTCATAAAAGTAGCAACTTATAAAAGTTTTTATAAAGTATTTTCAATATTTAGTGTCTAAGCTTATTAGTGTTTTGAAGACAAATAAAGATTTTTATTTACATATTGAATTAAAATATAACATAACATAAAATTGTGAATTATTTCATATGGAGTAGTCAATACACGACATGGTGAATTTTTCCAAAAAGTATTTGTTAAGCCCTCACCTCCAATCAAAACCACAGAAGTAAGATTAGTAGAAATCCCATAATTGGTGTCATGATTCAGTCCCTTGAGGTATACTTCTTCTTGCTGATGGTCAACCTTAGCAATAAGTCGGGCACCGTGGACATCAATGCGGACAACTACATTGTGCCACTCATCTCGGTTTAGGCCTTGACCAACTGTTACTGAAGTAAGATGCTTTCCGAAAGCATGGACAACTAAAAATTAATATTTATTTATAATAATAATTTAATAATAATTTTATTTAATATCATATATAAATATATTTTTAATTGACAATTATACCTTTTAATTGTCCTTTCTCTACTATAACGTAGAGAGCATACGGTTGCATTTTCAGACCAGCTGGATTTTTTACATTGTGATAAACTAAAAGTCCGTGAGGAAGGCGTGTGCGAAAACGAAAAGATATTTCACGGCATAGTCTGTAAAATAAAATGAAAATTTAGGAAATGCATGATTACTTACCATTAAATAAATATAATAATTCTGTCTAAGAACGCAACTGAAGAAGAAACTATAATTAATAATGGGGTTATACCAAAAAATATAACCAATTGTTACCTTAAAATTTTTGTATATATGACTTTCTATCGGAGTTCAAAAATTATAGTTTTTAAGTTTATTACCTTAGTTGGAATGTTTGAATAATATCTCCATCCAATTGAATAAATGTATTGTCTTTAGCAAACATAAATGTTTTATAATGCCCTGTTTCAGCAAAAGAAAGTTCTTTCCCTCTTTCATTTCGAGGCACAGGGGGCCGAGTCGGCGGTCCCGGAATGTAGATCGGGATAGCCGTGGTGGTGGTTGTTGTTGTTGGTGTGATAGATGATGTTAGATATGGAGGTAACGTATCTGAAAATTTAAAAGCTTTTATTATAGTTATCGAGGAGAGAAAAATGCGAATTTTAAAATACATTATAACTTTTCGATAGGCAGTTTTTGATTTTTGATATTGGTGATGTATGCAATAAGCTAAAAATATTTCTGGCTATGCTGTGATATATTGCTGGTGAACAATATAATGAAAAGGAAATGTTTATTTTTGGTAAATATAAATATATTATTATATTAAATATAGATAAACTTGTGGAATATACTAAAATATACATACACATGTCTCCTATGCAATGATGTAAGCATTCTACTTCAGAGTTGAACCTGTTGGCAGCATTGCCTCCGCAGCCGCCCCACACAAATATAGTACAGTTCCCAGGACCTCCGATGGTCCCTGTGTAATACCACTTCTGGACGAAACTTTTACACGGCCCCTGCTCGGGCTGTCCCATGCATAACTCTGCAAAAAAATATTTTAATGACATATTTACAGTGCTTAATTAATTTAATAATATCAAAGTAAAATGATCTCAGTTACCCCTTTCTTCCGGTTGGGCATCAAAGGGAAGACTTGCACAGGTATTATAAAAACTAAGTATTAATAAATATAAAACTAAAGATATATTTTTAATGTTAGGAGTTATATAATTTACATCATTAGATTTGCCATTGTAAGGCATTATATTTTCTTAGGGACTTCCCGAAGGCGTCCCAAAGGTGGTGATATTCTATGATTCTTAGCGGCTGCATGAAGATTTTACTTTCCTGAAACAATCAAAAAATTATAATGAGATATTTTCTGTCTGCTGATATAGATTATAATAAAAAATACAAGCTAATAATAATGACACTATTCTGAAAATAGCCAATCATTTTATGGGCATTCTTCATTAATAATTTAGGAGATTTAAGTGCAGTGAATAAATTAGATTGATGACCTCAACCTTTTGATTGGTTAACAGCCATTATAATATTTCACAATTAAATTTGATTTAAGTGACATGTGATGTTAACCTCGTAATACTAACATATTTTTGTTGCTTCCTATTTAAATGCAATTATTTTTATTTGAAAAGTAGTACTTTTCCAACAAGTAGGACACTTATATACATTAGACATGTACATTGAATAATAAAATGAAATTAGTTTAATACATCCATCATTTATACCATCCTCATAGTATTGTCAACTTTATACTAAGGTCACAAGGTAGGTAAATGGGAAATCTTATTCAAGGTCTGAATGTTGTTACTATCAACCAAACAAAAAATTATTGTACTTTTAAGTGAGATAAATAAACCACTTCCTTCTCTTCATTGTAGATTACTGATATTTGGAGATGGATGAAAATTTTCAGATTCATATTGATTTCCTAAATTTACAAGAAAGGAAACAGCAAAATAGTGCAGGCATTGTTTTTAAACAATAAATAATATTTAATTTAAATGACATTGCATTTGTATTTCAATTATACATTGATAATAATACAATTTGTCATGTTCACACAACGATAATATTAAGTTAACTCTTCTTGATGTTTTGACATACTTTTAATGCTATATAGATTATATTTCATGTGTATGTATATATGCAACCATAATAAAACAAATATGGATTGTGTTATCAAGTACTGAATTGGTCATTAAACTTATATGTGGAAAAAGTTAATAATCCTGTCCAGTTAACAGTCCAGTCTACAAGCCAACAAATGTGAAATTTGTTCTATTGATCGAATGATTGGTAATTGGAAAAATATGCACACAAATATCTTTAGAAAACAGAGTTATATATTTAGTTCTAATCATGCGATAAAGAGGCTCTTTCCGAAATGTAAATAAGTGAGGACAGTAAGTATTATTTGATTATTATTATTTATAATTTTGAAATAAGGATTATCATCATAATTTTTTTTAAATCTTGAATAGCGATTCAGTGACAACATTGTACCAATATACCCTCTTTAGTAGGTGAAATACGTTAAAATCCGTTATTATAATATTAACGATAATATTTGTGAAACGAAGAGTAATATATATATATATATATATATATATATATATAAATGCCGAATACGGAATATAGGATACGTCTAGCTGATGGCAGAAAAATTGGGCAGGTGTAGATGATGGCAGAGATATTGATTGTGTCTTTATTCTTTGGTCGGTACGTTCGGTCGGTGACGGAGGCGAGTGGATCTCATCGCGTGTATCAAAGATGCTGTAGTTTGTTGCGTCTGTCACATCGCTGTTGGGCCCGCGCGGCAGGACGCTAAACCGTATCCAATCGCCAGGCTGCCACGGCTACGTGGTCACTACCAATTAGGACCAATTTAACCTCCTCGTGATTCACGGACCGCGGCGCTTCGTAAGTGCCGCGGTACGTCATCGAGTTGTGGGCTTATCCCACGCGAAAATCACGAAACAGCGGGAATTTTTTATTACATGAAATGTGTCAGAGCAGGCTCGCTTCCGCACGGCCGCGCCGGACTGCACTCCTGAAGGCTCCTGAAGGCTCCTGAAGGCTCCTGAAGGCTCCTGAAGCCGGCTGCAGCGAGGCCGCTACACCCGCCTTGTCAAGCAACACTTCAAAACTGATGCCCTACGGTACTTTTCAACTATTCAATTTTATATAAATTGTACGAATCTTCCTATAAAATTTTGATGTATGGATTTTTAAAGAGTTCCGAGAGGTACCCTTAAAATGAATTTTTCATGTGTGAACGTTTGTAGCGAAATGTTTCCAAGCTAGCTATAGTTAGTTAACTGTAATTAGAGCAACTGTCAAACGATAACAACATTGTTGATACGGCGAAATAAAAGTTTTTGAAGTTACCTGCGCCCGTGCAGAATGGAAATTATAACGACGAGTAATAAGTGTCTGTGTCTTGATTATGGAAGAAATATAACTAAATAAGAGATTCAATTACCACTATGATCTTCTGTTAAACTCAAAATCAAAGTAAAGTTAAAAATAATGTTATAAACATATATAAGTACACAGCATGTTAAGCACACATCTAGAAATGAAATCGAAGAACAATGGGATTAGGAATTACCTGTTGACTTTTAAAGTGACTTTCCTTACATTGTTTTTTTTGTCTTATCATTTATATGAACTGAAAATTTTATTGTACCATAGTTAATAATCTTATCTGCACAACACAATACAGTGCAAATGTATATTGAACCAATATAGGTAAACGGCTAAGGAAAAATTCCGCGAAGGAAACCTCGGCACTATCGCTTAGAAAACTGGTTGGATCCAGTAAATTTTACCGTACCTGCAAAAATGAACTTCGTTTATCCTCTACAACAGTAGGTATAAATGAATTATATCGAAGCTTGTTCTAATAGCACGTGATTTTTAATGAAAGGATGACGTGAGTGCGGCATGACTGCATTTTCTTTATTTTTTTTGTTTTGGGTTTAACATATTTTGGTGTGCCAAAATGTTAATCAATTACTTAATTTTGATATGAAATAGAATGAAACACGACTTGTAGGTTCACTGTATAAATTCTAATGAACAAAGTTGTGAATATGTTTTGAGCCTTTTCAAAGTGATATTTACTCGTATTATGTTTTAACAAGTTCAATAAGGTAACAATCTTCTATTTACTTTTTTAAATTAAAATTTGAAGCAATTAAAAAGTTCACTAGTTGGTTTCATATTTTTTGAGGTACCCATGAATAAATCCTCTTATATTATTATTTTAAAATATTTTAATTCGATTAAAAAATATAAAGTGTGATTTACGCAATCTGTATCCTTCTTTACACATAATTTTAAAATTGCCAAAAAAATTATGTTAAATATGTTATGTTATTTATCCATTTCTAAATAAAACTTCTTTTTGCAATTTTTACACGTCTTTGTTTTTATTGTGACTAGTTTCGTTAACTTATCTCGCTGGCATTTAAAACGCAGTGGAACCGAGAAATAAAAAAAAAATTATTTTTCTTTTGAAATTAATAATTTTCTACTGCTCTCAAACATTTTTCAACAATTGTAAAATGTATTTATTGAAAGATGACAGGCCATGCTAGATTATTTCACAGGAGTAAAAATAACATATACGTAGAACGCAATAGGCTATTTGTAAAGAATTGCACGTTAATTTTTATGATTGTCTTCTGGTAATACTTTAAATTATATAGGTACACCAAGAGGTGGAATTTACCGGTTCGAAGCGGTTCGAACGAACCGGTTTTTAGCATTATCAAAGTTCATCGAACCGGTTCCTTAATGCATATATTAATTTTTATTTTTTTTATAGCGCTTTGCTTAAAAATAGTAGTTTTATCAAAGAGGATAGAAAATGAAGCAAATATTATATAATCAGTAAACAAATAATTTATATATCAAAATGTACCTACTTTCGCAAACCGGTTCTAAAAAACAAACCACAATACTTGTAACGTTAGTGATGCCCAACCATGTAAATATAAATACCTAAAATGTGGTTTAATTTGGTGCAGCAATAAAAATGTAAAGTCAAAATATTTTATATATATTTATATAGTTAAACAGTGCAGTTGAACTTACAAAATATGTAGTCTTTTGAGATTTCGGGAATTAGCTGCGAGTGTGGTGAATTTTTGATATTATTTCACTGTTTATATTTGGTGTGTATTTAAGTATACACTAAATATTTTTTAAAAAATCACATATTTATCGGTCCCAAGTCATATGGAACAGTTTTATAATAATAAAAATAAAAAAATATTTTAAAGAAATAAATTAGCAGTTTTTTCTGGAATCTGTAAAAGGATAGTAGAAATAAAGGCTAAATAAAAAAATGTTCAAAAACTCAAAATAGGCCTCACGCTGCCCGCTTCACGTTTTGAACAACTGTGTTAGATTGTACCTATTATAAAAATAAATAGTGATAATGTCAAGGTGAAATTGGCCAAAGATTGTACTGGTCCTAAATCAGGTAAGAATTTAAAATTAATAATCCCGGTAAGTTTGAGTAAAGCAGTATAGCAATAAGATTATAATAATATTAAAAGATCCATTGAATGTATTATATAGCGTGAGCAAACAGATTTATCAAATGAATATTACAAGCGATACTAGTTATTCAATGATCAAATGTTTGCTCATTATAATGTAGTGATAGATAAAATTGTTAAGTCTGGCAAAACAAATAAAAAACTCAATCGAGCGGCTAAGTAGCTTAAGAATATAGCGGCAGGCAATTAATGTATACAAAAAAGCAAATTATCTATCACAGGGTTCAATTAATTTATGTTGATAAATATTATGAAATATCGTGCTACAGCCATGATGCTAGCAACATACACTAGCTATTTATAATAAACAGTGTTATTGGTAGGAAGTTCACCACATGGGAAATTAATCAAGTACACCATACTTATTGCAAGTAGACGAGCGACAACTGTTGTGACGATATGGAGTGCACGAAAGGTGTTCATCTGCCAATTAATCGACTGAAATAAAAACTATTAACGTTCAAGATGATTGACGTTAATTGGATAACTATCTACGGTTTGATCACACTATAATAACCATACTACACACAGCCTTCACCGGGAGGTATATCTCCGAAATTGGGTCAATGAAGCTAAATAACAGGAATCTTTTTCGTTCTTTTATGCACGAGTACTTATAAGAAGGGTTCCTTTATTGTTCGTATTACTAAATTAATAGTAGTGACTAACAGTAAAATTTCAAAAAGCATACGTAATACAACAAATTCAGAAATTAATATGGAGTTCCTTAATAATTTCATTGTTTGTTAACTCTATGTAACCCTAATTAATAAATGTGTATAAAAATAACAATAACCGAAGAACTGTTAATTTATTAAATAAATTAATCAGTACCAATGAAACAGTTTTATTCTTAATTCTCACATGTCATTAAAATTGTTAAATATTATTTATAAAAAGGTTTTTTTATAGCAAAACCGTGTGCTTATAGACCTATTTTATTTCATTTAAAAAAATATTTTAGTGATTTTCCACATTTCTAATTGCTAACGCAAGTAGTTCCGTCAACTTCCTAGGTTCAAGCGTTTTTTCCAACCTAGTAAGATGGCGAAACTAGTCACTTGACACCGTGAAAAATATAATCATTTAAAATATACTCTATGAAAATATAAAAATGTCACGATTTATTATTGGGCGTCTTAGTGACTATGGCAAGCAAACGAGTGAATATCTTTTCTCATCTAATCTTATCGCGATTACCAGTTCTTGAAAATGTTTGATGAGTGATTATCCTGTCATAAAACATGAGCAGTTAAATAGAACAAAAGATTATAAGAAAACAGATTTGTCGATGTCGTTAATCCACTCTAGACACAGGGTCTACACTTGCGCTGCCATACTGTGCCGTCTCGCCCACAATGATGTGCGCCCCGAGTTGCTTCTTCATCGCGAATTTATTGAATTCTTTCCTTATTTATTATCACGGTAAGACACACTGCGATATACCTAAAAACATTTTCTATTTGATTTCAACAGTGTTAACTCTTTTCAAGTCTTTTGTGATGATGTTTAATTTAATGTTGGGAAGTCAGCGAGATCTCTGCCATATTTTTTTTTTCTTTTCATATTCTAGATGTGATCCAAACTGAACTCAAACAAAGGACGAAAATACTGTAAGGTTATTTTACCAGATTAAAAGCTGCGAGGTAGGTACTAATAACAGCCATCACAAATTAGTATTTGTACTTTAATTAAAATAACATTTAAGAGAAATGGAAATTTATCGAAATTTCTAGATAAAATTTATTGCTACGGGTTATAAAGACAAGATAAAATTATTTTTATCATTGATTTCATTACATGGATATATCGTTCTGTATAAATAAAAATGTTATTATTTTAGTCTAAGTATTAAATGGGTAACTTTTCACTTTTTATGGTTGATTGCGAGGCAAGTTTGGCAAAACGAAAACATGATTATTAAATATATTATAATATATTAAAAAATTGAGACGAATATTTATAATAAGTTCATGGCGAACATAATGTTTAAGAATAGTTTTTGATAGTTGTCTGTCAATAATTTGATATAAATGTAAAACAAATGGCAGATCCGGAAAACTAGAGAAAAATACATAAAACGGGTAAAATCATGTTTTTACTTTTAACATTTCGTAACTGTTAAATTTAACCAAAAATATAATATTTATTTTTCAAATATTTAAACATTTTATGAATAGTCTTCAACAATATAAGAAGTTTATGATAATTATTGAGCTCTTTATGTAAACATGGTAATAAAAAATAAACACTTTGGAAAAAGAAACAATATGGCGACTTTATTGGGTCAACGGCCTTCTACACGACCTGGGTCAAGTAGTGATATGAGCAAATGAGTAGCTCTGCTTTCCGAAACAACAACAAAATAAATTGTTCGTAATAAATAGATAGTGGGAAAAGTGTCACTTGACCAGATTGCGTTTAGTATAGCCACAAAACCGAATGTTTTTTACATTTTATATTTTTTATATTATTATATTATTTTCAACTGTTGTTTCTATGCTTTTAAGTGTTACAGGCATGGTAGTCAAAATTCTAATTATTTTATCGATGAACGTTGGAGTAAAAAGCGTGAGTTTATCGGGGAAACCCCGATACAGAAGTGACGTGTTTTGATAAAATATGCAAATTCGGACCGAATTATTGTGTGTAATTATTGTGTATAGCGACATTCTGTGGTCAACATCGGTCGTGTTGTCTTCCGCGGAGAATAAAACAAACCGGTTTGGTGTCTGGTGACCTAATGATACCGACAAGTGTTATTGAAATTCTATGGTACGAGGAAATCCAGGTACCGAAAACTAGATGTGTGCGCCGATTTCAGATAACTACGTCGGATGACTGCTGTGGGTATCCCCACATGTAAATATTCTTCACCAGTTTGGCAACAAATTAATGATTTAAGAAAAAAGTGGCGAGTATGACTCACAGAAAAATACTACCAGTAACTAATTCATTGTAAAACCCAAATCGATAGATAAATAATATTTATTGGAATATATTTAATAATATTTATTGGAATATGTTTAGTAATATTATTAAAATGAATTGCTAATTTCCATATTCCAAATTATGGAAAAATAAGATGCATCAACAGAAGCGATTTATAAAAATATTTATGTGATTGATTATAAATTTTGAATTAACTATATTTTTTTCATTGTTAGTCTTTCAAAACATTTTTTTTATAGAGAATTAGAAGTTAGATGTTTGAAATATGTAAAGCTATTAAGTATACATATCTTATAAATAACTCTTGGAATAAATTAGATGGCATGGTAATTAAAGGGAGAGATTCTTTTTAACTCGTTATAGCTGATATTTTAATATTATTTGAGGTATCGAATAAGTACGTATAAAATGCATCGATAATTTCTTCTTGCACAATTTTCAGAAATAAAATTCACGCTGTTTTAATAGTTAATTAAAAAATTCAAATCTCAGTTGCAGTGGTTTTTTCACTATGGTTTATAGTAATTAAAATATATATGGTTGATAGTATTTATAGATTGTGGTTTAATTTTTTTTTTGTTGAATTTTGATAAAATATAAGAAGTTTTTTTTTAAAAGTCTTTTGGTATGACTGGTGTATTACAACATGTAAAAATAAAAAAATAATAGTTATGATTTAATATTGTTTTCATGTTTCAGCAATTAAAGTATTTTTACTTTACTAAGATAACACTTTTCGGTGTTAATTTATTCATCAGTTTCATTTGATGTGCTGCTAATTAGTGACTCGCTTGTCAAAAATCATTGTTTTGACATTATTCAAAACCTTATTAAAAAAACAAATTAACTTTATTTGTTTTATAATAACACTGATAATAATAAGACAACGATCCGCAAATCTTAAAATTTTCAACAGTAAATACAACACACTTGCTTCTGAAAATAAAATTATATTCTTTAATAGAAGTTGAATAAGTGAAATTCAAAAAAAACTCAGGACATATAAAATCGCTTTTTCTGATTTTAAAAAAAATTATGGACTATTATCAGTCATAGATATAAGCTAGAAATGCATATTTTGACTACTAAAATTTGAATGTTCCCAAAATAAATATTAAATGTAAAAAGTTGACTGATACAGTGTACGCATCACGCGCAAGTCACGTGTGAATGACTCGACCCTCTTTGCCTTGACACAAAGCTTTATTCTGATTAATTTTCTTAAAGATTGCTCCCATTCTAGAGATGTTTTAAAAGTTTGTCGGTTTTACCGACTCCCACGAGCTACCGCTGCTCAGCTGGGTAGAAAAACACGATTAAATACATTACACGCTAGCTTTTGAGCAGTTTGTAAGTATATTTTTAGATATAAATTTTTTCTATGGCATCAGAAAAATTATTAAAATGTATAATTTAAATATATATTGTCGCCATATATATATTTTTTAAATAAAATATAAATGGTTTTCATGAGGCATGTATTATAAGTAGAAGAGCATTAATCGTAAGAAAATAGCCGTGAAAGCAAAATGGTGCATAAGAATACTCTTGATAACATTTTTGTTATTTTTGGTACATACTTGACTTATTCAAAGTTATTATTTAAATTCAATAAATATATATAAAAAGTTCGGGTGTTATGCTATCTGTAACCCACTGAATATTTTCCATCCTGACTTTTACGAAACAAGGCAAAATAATTAACTTTTTTCTTTCGGATGGGTATATTTAAGATATGGTCTAGTTATATCTTCTTATTATGACTGTTCAAAGTGTTTCAAGGCATACGATTTAAAACATAATGTATGCTCATTTAGCAATGATAATGACTCAGTTAAATGGTAAGTACACTAAACAAAGATGTTCATCCAGAAAAAAAAAAGTCAGTGTTATACACATTGCGCTTTGAAAGACAACAGTGACGCCGCGCGGAGTTGAGCCATTTATGGTCGGAACGAATATCTCTGCCAACAGAGATTATCTTAGCGTTAATTCTGAACAAAAAAAAACTATATAATAAGCGTAGATAATTAGATAATATTAAGCAAATATTAAGATAAATCAACTAAATGCTATGTGTCGTAATCATCGAGCGGATGAGAGTGCAAATATGATTTTAATGTTGTCCAAGGATTAAATAATTGCGCAGCTGATCCTGAAAATGTTTCAGAGCGACCGGTGCTGCGATCCCGTCTGCGCTGGACCGGTACACATGCACTCCCGTGAATAGTTGGGTGATTCTCTGGTCCCAAAGAGACGGAAGGCGATGAAATTGTTTTATACCAGATGTAGAATTGCATAAAAGAGACAGAACCTGTCTAGTTCTATTTACCTATAAATTTAATATGATGCTTCTATAGTATAAACGATATTGTAATTTTTTTAACGAAATATTTATGTATATATATTCATTTAAAATCCTAAAAACTTTGAAGTGCAGTTTAGAAAAACCACTTGCAGGGATGTATGGAAAACTGCAGTAAAGAGTAGACGTTATATGTGATATTATAGTCTGCTTGTGGAAAGCACGGAGGTCCTTAGCGTTTTGAGCGAGTTAAGAGTGTTTTTAAGAGTAAACTACATCTCAGGGATTTTTTAAAAAATCGACGGATATTAAATATTCAGATACCACAATTTTTTATTTGAGGTAACTTGAAAATATTTAGAGTCATTCCTGTTTGTTACAGTTTGCCTTTTAAAAATAGTTTTCTATGTTGAAGCTAGTTGTTGCTGAGAGAGATGGCTCGCTGTTGTGAGATGTAAGATGGACTCCGCCGGCTGCGCGAGCTGGCCGGTGACGCCGTCCCGCTGGTAGCGCCCGCCGCTGGTCCTAATACAATAATCGTCACAATAACCCTCCCGCCGGCCAAATTGATTCCGACCACACTTAGTCTGTACCGCGAATGCTATTCAGACACCTCCAAATGAACTCTCCGGCCCTGGGTGCGCCCGCGCGCCGTGCTCGGCCACTTCTGCCGCTGACAACATATGAAAGGTTATTAAAAATAAATATGATATTTGTTAAAAAAAAATTCTAAGAATACGAAGAGTAAAGTTACCAAACAGAAACCACAGAAAATCGGTCAAACATAGGCCACTTTTTCCTTTTGAACCTTAGTACAATATATTACTTATAATAATACATGTATAAATTGGTTCACTCGGGCTCGTATATTTTTATATCTGCCATATGGAATTATCGGTTCGGTTTGACTGCGGTTATTGTTGATAAATAAACATGAAGTAATCGATATATTTATATAAAGCCGATGCTTTCACAGTGTATTTACACGGTGATAAATTCTTAGGGACTTTTCAGATATACTTATATTCACTTTCGTGTAAATAATCATAAAACGCACAAAAAATACCGGACGTACATGGTATATGATATCATTCTTAATTTATGTCCATTAATAACTCATGCCAAAAAAAGGGTTTTGAACACAATTTTTTCGTTACCACCTAAGCCACACCTTGTAAGCCCCGCAACCTGCGTGGGGGGTTAGGGAATAGCCACATACCGTATTGTAAGCATAGTCCTAAGAACTATTGTAAAATGACTAAAAGAAATTCAGTTATTTTATTCCATTGATATTAGACTAAGTCCTTGTAAATTAGATCTATTCTTGCATTATCTTGTTTTATAGCGAATGCGAAGAGACATGTAAAAGTCGTTTGTCGCCTAACCTTGGCAATGAAAACATAGTTATGTGATCGACCTTATGTAAAACAAGGCTTCACTGGAAACATTACACATAGCTTATATAAAAAAAAACTATTTTAAAAAATCTTAGAAATTTATAATAAGCTTGTTTTTATGTAAATTTTTCTTTTGGTAAATTTATAATAAATGAACGTATTTTTTAATAAAAGTATACCTAAGTAAATATTCTGTTTGTTTTTTATAAAATGTCTACTATAAAAAAAATTGAATTTTACATAATCTTCAGGTTTTTTTTAGTTATGTCTTATTGATTAGGATAAAAAATGTTGAGTTTTGGATAAATAAAATGACCGTTTAATACTATATTAAATGGTAATTTTTTAAGCACATTTAAAATGCTAACGAAGAAATATTGTTTAAAGATATACACCATAATTTTTGTAACGAAGCAAATAAAGTTATCGTAATTGTAGAAATACCTTAAATGATGCTCTCACTTTTTATTTATTGACGCGACAAGTTTCGCCAACCTGCTAAGTTTGCATCTTCAAGCAGATTAACTAGCTTGCTGCTTGAAGATGAATCTAATCGCGTCAGTAAATAAAAAGTGATAACATCACCAATTTTTAAAATTTGTTTTAAAAATTGAATAGATATTGTTAGATTATTTTTTCACATCCGTTCAATTAAAATTATTAAAGGATATAAGATATCATATCTTATCGTTGGTTATTGATAATTATTATATCTTCATACTTTTAAATAATCGTTTCTTTAGATGTAGTAACTGTCTTCGGAGGTTGACTTGTCGTGAAGTCGTTAAAACGCAATGATGTTGTTTGAAGCTTGACTAGACTGTATAAAATATTGTTTTTATTTTTTTTAAGTGTCAGCTGACAGTTTTGAAGATGCGTGATATGATAAAACCTTTTTGGAATACGATTTATTATCACAATGTCATCTAATCATCGATAAACGCACTTATCTTAACATCTGATTATCAATTTCGATTACATTACTGTAATTGTTTTTTTAAATTAGTTTGAAGCATGCATCGCATTGAGGACACACAGATAAGTAAATTATAGTTCAAATAATTAAATACTGATCTGTAACGTCTCCTAATTACTTTATTTAACATTATGAAATGGACAAATTAAACTGCATTTGATTAAATAATAGAGTTCAGAAAAAATCAAATAATATCAGGTCGTGCAAAGCCTTTTAGTTATTTAGTAAACAATAAACACACATGAAACTGAAACTGACATTTTTTTACTCGATATAGATAGTATATCAATATTTTTCAAAGTAAACTGTATTTGAGAAAGTAGATCAATCATAAATAAAATAGATGACATTGCTGGGGTGTTCTAACTGGCGAACTTTCGCATAAGCTATATTTAAAGAAATATGAAGTTTTGATTATGCTATGGTTTTTTTTATATCTTTTTTGATATCAAAATATAAATAAAAAAATTGCCGATCCCATAAACTTGATTATTCAAGTACTATATCTATAATAAAGATTGCTCTTGTGACGTCTGAGTTTGCACGGGTTTTTCCCAATCAGTTTAAGTAACATTATATTATAAGTTATAGCATTTTTATGATGTATATTGTTTGAACTAATTATTATTTTTTACCAACTCTTGTTTATTAGCATATAATTATAATTCTATATTTTATGATGTCTAATTATTGTTTTATAGAAACAGTTTAAATTTGTATTAATATTTTTAAACATATTATAGTACATACATGTTGTTTTTTTGTGTATATAGAACATAGCTGCGAAATAGTCTTAATCATATTTATTATTAAAAAGTAAATAATGTAGGAACTATGCTTTCATTATAAAATCAACCACAAACAATTTAAAAAAAATTAAGCTTTTGTATTTTTAACTATTAAATGTTGACCGTTTTATCATGAGTTGTCTAAGAAAAAAGAAACTAGTATAAATAGCGTTCATCCTATGTGAATGACTCTGAACAAAACGCGAATGGTGATTGCATATAATTGATTATAATAATACTTTGAAATCGTGTATTTGTAACTAAGCAAATCATTTGTATGATTACATTCAAATGAAATTCGAATTGCTCTCTCATAAAGAGTACGGCTTTTTAGATAGCCCTGAAAAATCTTGAAATCTGCTCGTATCGTCCACCTGATACATACTCGGTGTATTTTTTAAACTTTACAAGACAATGAAAGTTTCTCCCGTAGCCTATCCACGGTATTTAGCTAAGAAAATGAATAAAATAAAAAAACTTTGAAAAGCTTTGCTCAGTTTCGCCGTGCAGTTTTGAAACTCCATTGGCCGGCCGGACAATGGAGCGGCCCGGCCACGCATCTGGCTTGTGCGCCGAGCAACTCGTCACAATTGATACATCCTCAGAGTGTCGGGATTCTTGGGTCTGCCGGGTCACCGCTCGCAGGATGTGCGTCAAGAGTCCTTGATCCTGTCGCCGCCGCTGTTTCTTCAATATTCACGGATTTATCAGACCAGACTCGAGGCCCTACGGCCCGCGCTGGCTGTTACTCCGTTCTGTGGATTTTTACTCATCACGAGGTTGGATCAATTGAATTATAATTCAATAACACGTGCGGTCTGTAAGTGCACGCAGAAATATTGCATGCTTTGAAATAGGTTTTATATTGAAAAACCTAAATTAATTTTCAATAAAAAAACTGTATTATTTTGTTATTGAAAATTGCACCTCGAAATCTACTATAATAATAGCCATTGTGTGTGTGTGTGTATGTTTCATTTTTTGCTTCTCTATAGAATATCTTAAAAGATACAACGCTGATTTTTTGCACGTAAGTTCAGTAAGTTTTTCCGCAGTTATGTGCCGAATTTCAAGACGATAGGATAATATTTTCATTCATAAACTAATTAAATAAAACTATCAAATATGTTTTATGTACGAATTATATGATTCTGTTGTTCACAGTGAGAATTTCAAATTTAGAATTTTTACAAAAAAACAAAATATGATGCTTCTAAGAAATTTCCAGTTTATGTCAGCTTGACACAAGTACCAATTTTATTTTTTAGTTGCGCTAGAAATTATTAATCACATCATTAATAACTTAAAATGCCTCCTAAAACGTAATTAAAAAAGAATAGCACAATTGAACGTGATAAAGACTTCATCTAATAAAGAACAGTGCAGTGAAAGTGATTCATTGTTTGTGACACGAAATGTGATATTTCCTAGAATGGCTTTGCTTTAGAAATTAATATCCGGTTATTCCAAATATATGTGTACAAAATGAAATCAAATATTTATCTAATTGTCAGCCAAACATATGTTCAAACACTATTGCATCGTTCATCGAATACGTCATTTTATGACGGGCTACATTTCTAGTAGTAAATAATAATGAACTTATGATTGAAATACGTTGTATCTTGTATGTGTCGTGTTTTTTAATCAAAGCTTGTGTAAATAACGTTTTTTCGTAGTAAAGATTATCTATTATTTCAGTTTTGTAGTTAACCAATAAATAGAAACCGAAAAAACAACGATTGTTATATTTGAGCTCCTATTTTCGGATAATATTAGCAGGTTAAAAATATCCATTTTTACTAAAACTGGCTAGTATTTAATTTAATTTGAACGTTGTTAATATCAAGAAACAACGATATCGTGGCCGCCAGGACGTGTTGCTGTGTTTAGTAAAGTAATTACTTGCCAACTGTGAATCAGTTACAAATTTTATTTGACTAAAGGTTAATCTTTGTATTAATGCAATAGTTTCTATTGTTTTAGTGTTGAATTTACTTCTTTACCGCCATGTATTTTCATGACGGTTTGATGATTATTCCAGTTACTTCAGTGGGGAAATTGTTAGTGAAATTCCGGATTTATATTAACAGGTAACAACTGCTGTACATGTAGTACACTGAGGAAAATATACTCGTAGAAACTAGAATAATTTAATTCTATTTTCATTCATCTTATCTCATTGTTGCATAAAGATAAAAATAGTTATAGCTAAGTATTATGTGGGAAGATTCAAGTAAAGCCACAGATATTTTAAATGTATGTGCAAAAATTTCACAAAAAATATTTTTCGTTATAAAATATTTAAAATGCTTTTATTATTTTATGCTTCACTCTTTTGATGACAAGTATATAGTAAATATTATTTAAAAAAGAATTGACATCAATAGAAATTTATTCATTTTTACCAACATATATGGTGTGTTACCTTTGCCTAAAAAATCTACTTAATGTTAGTTTCAGCCTCAATTTAATGTAATTGGTAGAATATTTTGAATATAATTAGTTTTAAAATATGGAGGTAATTACTTCTGGAAAACAACAAAATCAGTTATTTTTTGCTAGTAAAGCACGTGGTATGAGGCTGATTGGTGAGGTGGCCTCTAAGAAAACGCATTAACGTTGAGATGACCACGGCTAACACCACAAATCATATTTTCATTGAAATATAATATTCTAGAACCTGGAACTTGGCTTACTAAAAACAATTCTTCTAGTAAAATATTATGATGAAAAGTAGTGAGATGAAACTTCCACGAATTAAAAATAAAATGAAATTTATCAGACCCACGTTAACCGATGGAAATATGCTTGGTCTGAAAGATTCAAGTGGAGTAGGAGTTTGCCTTCTGGGAAATGATGAATGATCCATATATCAATTTAGTATTTTAAAGGATGAGTTCCCAGAATAGAGACTAATTGTATTTTTTTGGTATATGATAGAATATCAAGCCTGCAATGATGGCGTCAAACGTAATGTTTCTATCTTTATCTTTAGTCAAGATGACATTTGTAACTTACAACACTCAATTTTGGCTGTTCATAATATACAAATTTACATAAACATATATGGAGAAGTTCTTATTTATTTTTGTGTTTATTATTTTTATAAAGCGTGACAGCTTTGATGACATAAAAATACGCATTTCAGAAATATGATTTCGGACGAATTGCCTTAAAAGGTGTTTGTGGCATCACTGTTTTTTATAGATTAATATCTATCACTTGTATTCCTGGTTCGTAGACCAATGAGCAGAACTTTTATGCTGCAGAGACTGGCAAGCAAGCGGTTCCAAACCACCAGATGCACGAGTGTGATATTTTTACATGTCCACCATTTGTTTTATACAAAAAGTAATGAAAACCTGATTTATAAAGGGTTTTTATGTAATGGTTAATGGTATATTGGATAATATGAAACATTTATAATTTAAAAACTTGTTTGAACTCAGACCTTATAGTAATGAAACGGCGTTAGACCTAAATCAAAGACTTCATATTTTTACTATTCATGAATCGACAAAAGCCTAAAACCTTGTATCTTTATAAAAAATAGAAATTAAATAAATTTTAGCTATCGTATACAATTTTAAGCTACTGAGAACTGATATTCTGATAATTCTAATTGCAACAAAAAACATGTAAAATGCTATTTAAACGCTACAAATGGGAGACATCCAAACTCGTATAATCTGAAAGAAAAGTTTATCAAACGCTGTCCTCATAATTTTATTTATTATATTATACATGCGAGCAAAAAAAAATAGAAATAGTAAAACCAATTGCGACTTCTTGCATATTTGCTTAGTAGTATGAAGAAAAATCACAGATAACCAGCAGATGTTTGCGATAAAAATCTTGGTGCTTAAGAAAGTCACTCGTGTGATTTGGGGACACGCCACTTAAGGAAATAATGTTTCAAACTGTCCAGGAAGTCAAATTATGAAAATATAAATAATTTATCAAACGATTATCATCAAATTACAAATTGCTTGAGTAAACGTTTTAAATTTACAATGTCACACAGTTTAAATTCTATTAAATTTGGTCAGTCTCATCACCTTTAATATATAATAAAGTAAAAACGAATAGAAGCTTCCTCGTGATTACTTTACAACTATGCCTCCTGTAAATTTTGATTTTTCAAACGTAAATATGCTTTTGCTTTTCAATTATATGAATAAATAAACGCATAACGTGTTTATGTAGGTATCACTAATGGTATTACTCATCGTCAGAAAATACCTATTGTAAAAATACCAAGTAATTTAGGTGTAAAATAGATCACATCCTTGCCCTGAAAAGTAATCATACTTAATAAGCGTCGTAATTGCTTAAATGTGTGTAAGGACTATACCGCCATAATGTTAGAATGCGGATTAAAAGGTCCTTATCAATTGGAATAAATGGTTACCCATGAATAACTTGCTTTTGACCTTCAAAATAACCAGTATGCATTTATAAAAAAAACCTACCAGGAGAGTATCGTTGACTGCATAATATTATATTTATGTATATATATATATATACATCTTTTATAAACCTTTGTGGTTCTTAAAACTTTATATGTTTGTAATATGAAGAAAGAACAGTAGGGCGTTAACCCGAATGCTGTAGAGTCAAACTCCACTCGTGACTTAATCCTTTCTACTATTTGTCAGCAAGCATCGATACGCTAAATGTTAAGGGGTGGATGCCAATGTACTTAATTGTACTAAATATTAAAAAAAGAAGATAAAACCACTGTATATTATCAGGAGTAATTCTTTTGTATTGCTTTGATTTTAATAATTTATAAAGTTTTGAAGTTGACGTTGTTTACTAAATTAGTTGTCTAATGCGTTGTCTATTTGGAAAATCTATCGATAAAACGCGATCGTATCAAGCGATTCAAATCTCAAAAGTTATAAGCGAGCAAACAAAACACTACAAAATAATTAGTCAACGACAGATCCATGGCGATTGAACCGAAATTTAAAAAAAATAAAATAAAACCACTTACATGTCTTAAATCCAATTGTCAACGTTTACGGCAACATTTTCGTACACAACATCATTTATATCCTTCGTCGTAGTCAAACACTCGATTCGAGAATATTCGGAGACGCCGCGGGCCTCCAAATATTTTTCAAAACAAAATCTTCGGTCACAGTAAAATATTGTCGAACCGATCGGCAGTTGGCGGCCGGTCAACCGACTTGCCGGAGGGATCGGCCGGGCTTTAAGCGAAGGAGTTGGAGGTTACTGAGTTTGTTTATTCACACACGGAACTGTCGGTCGCAGTGGAGTTGGGCGTCCTCCCGGCTCGGGCGCGTGTCGTGGACTGGCCTGTCGGCTGTCGCTGGTCGTTATCTCGGGTGATAACCGAAGAAGCTGCCCGAGGAGAGCGGCCCGAGTGGGGCAACTTAGCGGCCAGTCGAAGATAAATGTTAATTTGCTACTCCACTGTGATTGTTTATGGTCGCATTATCGAATCTGTGACCAATTTTAAATCATTTGTTTTATGAATAAACGTCAATTCATTAATGTAACCGTATCATTTTATTTATTAGTTAAATTGGACTATGCAGTTTGGCTATACAACTCGACTCGACAACGCCAAATTGAAATAAAATGCACTTGCATGCAATGAGGATACAACTTATTTAAATGATAAAAACACTTTATCATTATTTAAAATTATAAATCAATTACACTGTGAGATATATTTATACCATAGAATGTGAGAAAAAACTTTTTGTTTGTTCACTACCCATTAACACAATTTTTAGAATTAATACAACTTTTGTGTCTATCGAGAAAACACACGGAGAATTGTATTTTAATAATGTTATTGTAATATTTACAAACCAACTATGTACTAGAAGTTCTTTGGCCTCGGGTATTTTTAAAATCTAAGAACCTTATCAATTCGGTCTTATTTGAGAATCAAAGCAGATTATACTTCCGTTGGCAAATTATTTGATCGCTTTTGTTGCTTGTAAATGTATGACGTACGCGAGAAGTTTGCACATTGATACCAACTTCAAATAAAATACTGCCGCTTTAAGCCTAATCTATTTATTCAAGATAATGTTTTGCTCCCTTTATGATCCTCGAACGAAAGAAGTTAACAAAAGCTAATCGACTGTATGGCCATGTGATTATGTAAGCGATAGATTTTGTAGATCTATAGAAACACTACGGTAGCCTTAAGATAAAATAAAAAAAATATCCACTGAATAATTGTTTAATACAAACGGTGTCTTTTTTCTGTTATGCATATATCCCTATCATCTTAAAGTAATTAAAATAATCACGATAAACTTGGTTTACAAAATAACACATTCGAAGCGTGCATAACGTTTAAGGATGTGTTTTTCCTAGATTTTTTTGTCTTGGTATCATGCACTAATAAATTATAAATAAATATATAGTTATTAATGTATTTTTTGTTGATAAAATCAAACTTTGCGATGATGCATGTAAGCAATTTTGAAATAGTTTTAAAATATGCATTCCTTAGTATTTTTTTTTTTGTACTAAAATGCATTTTTTTGGCAACTGATATGTTTTATGCATCGTTACTGAATTCACGAATAGCAGATTGGTTAATTATGAATATTAATAATAGACAATTTTCAACATAAGACCAGTTCAAAATTAATTATATAGTTAAAATATTAACAAGGAAGTAATAATATAAATAAATTAAACATTTACTTAAAATATCAAATACTTTTTGTCCGTTGAAAGTTATTGGTTTATTAGATATTCTTCATACATATTTATACGAATTAACCTCGGTAACGGTGAAATATTGGAATAATATTTCATTAATCAATGTATTAAAACAGAAAACGGTGTTAAATTTAAACAAATAAATATTTCTTTCTAGGTAATTCTAGAATATATCTACAAGAGCACGTGTATAAAAAAATACAACGTATTGGAAAATGTATCAAACGTTTTATTTTTTCTTTATAGTTTAGTGTAATCAGAGTATATCTTAGTCTATGAATGTTTTCACAAAGTTATTTTATTACTAGATTTTACTTCCACGCACATTTAAATTATATGAGTTGGTAGAGTTCTCAGTGCTCGGTACTTGCTTAATAAAATGCGTTTGCTCTTTACTGGGCGGATGTCTCCGGACTGCATGCAGGGAGAATTACCATTGAAGTTTACAACATAATGATGCTATCAATTCTGAGTTCTTGGAGCTACGTGATCTTCAAACAAGCGAAGTGGCAACGCAGACTTAAAAAAACGCGCAGAGTTAAAAGTATAATAATAAAAAAATAAATATTAATTTAAAACTTAAGGAAATTCTTTTGGGAATGGGAAATGTTAATAAAGATGACCATAACTTTACATGTATTCTAGTATCGTTTTCATGCATTTATAAAGATAAAGGAATATTTACATCTTCGAATAAAATAGTATGATGAACAAAATTACAAAAATATACTTTTATCCATACAATAATGAAAAAAATATTATATATTTGGAAACATCGTTTAGATACTGGGTAGCCTTTTATTTAAAATTTAAAATATTTTAATTATATACGCAAGGTTTTCCCAAGCAATATGGTTTTTACTATGGTTTTCTTATACTCCTACACAGTTTGGGTTTGTTTAGGAAATTACACAGTGTGTGCGAGCTATTTGATCTGTGGTGCTCATGAGCAATGTGCCATTGTGTGTATAAATATTGATAATTATCATTTGACACGTGTTAAATAATACAACGTTGTTTTATGGATGTAAATATGTTTTCGTTGCACAAGACAAAACCTGTTTGTGTTGAGGCCGGTTTGTTCGCCCGACGGTCTGGATCGTCGATTTTTGATGGCAGTTCGAATCCCATCTCGAACAGAAGCCTAAAATCAAATCAGATCTTCATATTTCTAAAAAATATCTAAAAAAAACTCCATTGAATTGTATATTGAAAAGAAAACATTTCATTAACGTAAAATAAACATTATGACACACCATTCATTAGCTTGGTTGTATTGCAATTTTTTTTTTAGTATTACATTGTATTATTGATATAAAAACGGAGGAATGCTTAGTTATTCATCTGAAGGCACATTTATAGTGAGTATAAAAATGAACAATATCTTTATTTTCAATCGTATGTGATTTTATCGATTGTTCATGACAACTGAGTAATTTATATGACGACCTCGCGAAGGAAGATTTGATTTCAAGAGAAGCTCTGTTTGCAGGTATCAAGTTGTCTTATCTATCTGCGGTTAGATAAATCAAGAGGATTGATGCATAAGAAACACTGAAAATTGATGTAAACAATAAAATCAAGTTTCTTTAGATATGATTTCAATAAAGGCAGTCTATTTTATATACATTTAGAATGTTGTTCCAAGAAATGGACAAACATTTTTCCCGGTACCGATCATATAAAAACAGGATTCATCTAGTACGGTGACTATCTCATGTGATATTTTGGCTTTATTAAGATTCATATTTTTAGCAAAAAGTCGTTATTAATGGGCTTCATAAACAAGATATGAGATTAATAAATTCACTCTTTGCGCTGCAAAAAAGCAAGACGCCCGATAGAGGAGGTAAATATGCTGAAAACTTTTGATAAAAAAAACAGAAACCTGATTTGTCAAAAAGCACGTTATTCGATGCTAAATAACTTAACCACACTGGATTTTATAATTACGTGAATTAAGACTTATTTTTCTTATTTGTGTAGAGTTTGTCAACAAGTATTTGGGGTCGATTGGCACCAGATATTGTTTTTTAAATTGATGTGTAAGGTATTTTAAATAGATAATCTAATTCTCGAATGGATCACCGGAAGATAAAGTATTTGAGTATTTGATGACGATAAAGTTGGGTTGGGTTATAAATAAAAGCTTATGGAAGGAAGGCCGACCAGATTAAGACTTCTGGGCTAAGGCTTTAAGGTAGCATATCCCAAGAGGCTGACTGTCGTGGCGTTTTTTAAATTGTCCAAAAACTTTTAAAAATAAGAACGGAATTAAATTCTTTTATAGAAATCTTGATATTTTTGTTCTCATTGCAATTTTTATATTAAATTATAATTTATTAATTAATTGTTAGTTTTTATTTTTTTACATAGTTTTATATATATTTGATACCTCACGCTAGAAGTGATGATAATTAAAGAGCAGTGCTCTGTTATAAAACATATTCACCAAATGGTGTTAACAAAAGACAGGCAAGCTGCAAAACAAGATGGTTATATAATGATTAACACAACAACTCAAATGGACTCCACCAACAGCCTGCAACATCTTCTCTGGTCAGTTCAGTATCAAAAATTAGCGAACACGTCTGCTTCAAACGCGCCGTAACGAGGAACGAGATACTCAAATGAGAAGGTAGTCTCCATCTGGAACAAAGCAATTGACGCTTTGCCTCTAATCGGAAAATATCGCGTTCGAGATGAGCTGGTAATCACGGCAATTGTTTTGAGTAATGTATTCCGTTAATTGTTATGTGACCGGATTTAGATGTGCGATACCATTTGTTTAATCCTTTATAGGGCAAGAGTTGTTTAATGGAATGAGTTTCAATTAATGTTAAAAAAATACTTCAAATACTTTGCAATTCTATTTAATATATATACTTGTTATCCAAAACGAATACATGCCATATTTTGATGTAATCATAGTATGGTTTTAAGAATGTTGATTTATCCAGTATTTAAATGAATGCTTAAAAAAAATATTTTGTAAGCATTAACATCCAAGAATAATATAACAAGATCGGAAGCTAACGTTAAAACGTTGTCTAAAGAAAGATTCAGAAGTTTAAGAAATAAGTCGTAAAGCTTTTGAATGCTGGGTCCGAAAAGGTAGCTTTGAAAATTACAATTACAAATAAATTTACAAATCGGAGAGAAAGTATTGGTCGCCAATTCTGAATTTTACTTTTAATGATTAAATAAAAAAGCATTAAAAATCAGTAGAATGTTACATACTGTTACATATAATAAGTTAAACATTCTCTAAATTTACCCCTGTGAGCGGTCAGATAGTAAAGAAAAATGTTTTGGAATTTTCAGGAATAATCGGTTATCACTCACTACGAAAAGATTGAAAGTGTTGACGTTGGTCCTCTGCAATATCTAGATTGAAGATGCATTCATGTTTAACCTGAGCTTAAAAGAACATACATTGCAAATTAAAATAGTTTTAATACTATAATTGTTGAATCACATTCAGAGGATTGAGAAAAATATTGTTTATCAAAGGGTTAGGTAATGGTGTTACGCAGTAAAAACCTGTTACAAAATTGTCATAATTTATGCATAAAAATTGGGTCGGCCTTGAGTTTGTTTCAATGAAGTTCATTTGAATATATTTGTTTAGTAGTTAGTGCGGATATACGAGTATAAGCGATTGTATATTTTCGTAATGAATCAATGTAGCAATGTAAACAAATCACACTTGTATTAGATGATATCATTATGCAAGGATGCGGTTTAAGCGATATCTTCTGTCACGGCCAAGGCATTATACAGATTGTGTAAAAACCTACTAAATATTTTGAAAAATCACTAGTGGAGACAATTTAAAATGGTATTTTTATTTATGCATCCGATTACTTCAAAGAGAAGACCTAATATTTACCGAATAACGTTCAAAGTAGATACATAAAAAAACAATCAGTTTAAAAAAAATACAATGCAAATCATCGTGTAAGTTATTTATTACCTTTTATATATAGTAAGTACTTAGGATTGATTGTGATTTTTTCTCACAGATATAGCAACAATTCATGATTTGATGATAATATTTTTTTCAGATGACATGTGTCACTACAGTGTGTTTATATTTATTATTTGCATCGAATCAAAATATTATATTAAGAAGACGCAAAACTCCCGAGTTGGTTGTCGAGTGTTAAATTTTGACATCAATAAAATCAAATTTTAGTCTCATGTTGCTTTCTTACGTAATTATGTATATTTATAAAATAATAAGAATGCGATGTATAGAAAGATATGTTGTTCGGTATACATTATTTTTATACATTTGCCAGATTCAAAGTAATACAATCAAAATGATATTGAGAATATTGATGTGATTACTTCTTAGCGTACTGTCAACATAGCGCCATCTTTAGATATATCACAAATGGTTTTATTACGAAGCGTGAGTTTAGACCTCTAGCATTCAGAGTTAAACATATAATACGCGAGGTGGGCTATTAGGTGCGAAGATATTCCGATAGAGTAGATAGCAAAACAAGATTTTACGGAGAGAATTAATAACAAAAAAAAATGAATTTATTATTCAACCAGAAAAAAAATATTATTCCGTGTTATCAATTCAATATTGATGATTATCCAGTGTAGTCACAACGTTTGATTTAATTCTTAAAATATCAAGTTTTGTGTTAATTGATGAATAAAAAATGCAACTCTCAAATCAAGTAAACATTTATACTTTAACAAGCTCATAGAAGTGTATTTTATTACTCCAACGTAACATAGAAAATTTTTTTTTTTGACACAAATATTAATAAGATACACGAAATAGATACAAACACATGGTTTTTTAATCAAATGTATATCATTAAAATGAGAGAATATTACAGACATCAAATTACAGTAAGACCTACTCTGCCCGGGCTCTTACAGGGAAGAAGTTAATGCGTGAAGACTTGCTATATTTATATTTTATTTTATTTACCTTTTCAAATGGCTTTTAAGAGGAATTAAATATTTTTTACAAGATGTCAACAATATTTTTCTTAAAATACATATTTTTTAAGAAACAAAGAGATGGAATAAAATAAAACAAATGTAAAGTAAGCCAGTACGTGCAGAGCTGAAAAAACATGCCAACGTGTATTCGTATTTTTTTATATTTTAGTAGTAAGTATATAGTGCCAGTATGAAATATTAAGTAGTATTTGGATAGCATATCTCAAATATTCTACCATCAGGCTTTATTTTTTCGCACAATCTAATAAAAAATTTAAAACCTCACTTAGAAACAAATCGTTAAGATATCAAGCAAGTTCAAAGGTACGTTTCGTGCGAATCGCAGAAACAAGTAAGAGTTACGACGGGTTTTATAACCTTAATTATTATTATAATCAGCGCCAAACACTAAATATAAATTTTTATCTCGTTGCTCCTTATTGTTCTGCTAATTACTAATCGGCCGGTTTTTCTTCGCACCTTGAACCGAGCGTCAGTCAGAAGTAAGAGTGAGGCATGAGAAGCGCGAGATGAGTAACAATAATTTTGATTGTGGTACTTTTTCGAGAGTTTTCTTTGAAATCGGAGAAATATTTGAGAAGCTGAAAGTATCTCTTTGTTTGTTTCGTTATGAATGGGAGGGAAACCGCAATGCTAAATGTGCCATCGCCTCAAAAATGTGCATTTCGATCAAAATTATCATTTTTACTGTTTCAATACTTTCACCTTTGTAGAATATTCTTGTTTTTACTAAAGAAATGCAAATTTATTCGCATATATTTTTTGAATCGCTAGTCACAGTGTTGCAAACCTACAATAACATAACACACGCTAGAGTGTTTTCCATAAACGTTTTATTGGCCCAACACACTTCGTTTAAATAAAACAATTATCGGTTGAATGTTCCTTATTGTTACTTCACATTGAGAACATTTTGAAAGCAAAATCTCATATGTTAGATATTCGGTAAGAAAAAACAACTATTATATATATATATATATATATATATATATATATATATATATATATATATATATATACCCTAGTGTGTCCAAACATAGTATCGGGTATTTGTTAGTTCAGTAAAACAAAAACTAATAGTGATCAAGTTTTTTTTTTATTGTTGATTATAAGAATGAAAAATTATTTCAAAAAGATGATGTTATCCAAATGGTGACCGTTACGCTGCTGGTAAATATATATTTGTTTTTATTTTCATAAACACTTGTGTTTTCCATTTTATATATTTTTTATACGTCAAAAATAACATCAAGTAACGTACAGTGATAATTAATGCGCATTTAAGTGTAATAGTTACATGTATTTTAGATTGTGTTCGGTTTACACTATGAAAGTAAGACATCGAGTGGAACTGTTTAGTAAACTGGCTCATATACGACTACATGATAATTATATGTTTATCATAACTTATGGTGTTGTTGTTGTGTTATAGTGGTGTGAAAAAAGGAATAATCCAAGAAAAAGAGTTATCAGTTTTTTATTTTTTTATTAAACTAATTATCATTTTAACATGATTTCGAGCATGACTTTTTATAAGAATAATATTTATAAAAGTACACAAGTTGATCCTTTTAGTACTTTATAAAAAATCGCGAAAATGATACCAGATTAGATAAAAATATTACGTGTTCTGCCAAAAAAAAGAGCTTGATGTGGAATCCATATATAAATAAAAATAAATATTTTATATATGATCTCAAAATAATATGAAAAATTTAATTACTTTGGAAAAGATGCATATTATAAATTTTTTCAATACTTTTTTCGTAATTTATTATAATATTTATTGACGATTTTCTTTACATTATATAATAAGTCATCACGTTGTGACATAAATAAATATCGAATATTCAACTAAAAAAGTAACTTATGATTGTTGATATCAAAATGGTAAGCGACAATATGTTTTTGTGTGACACAATGAGTTTTTAACGGATACACAGGCATAGGCAGTCCATTACGATTTTGACTAAAAAACATAAGTATTTTTTATATAACACGATTCTCAATTTTGTTGCCATGTTGTGCAATATTTGTTACAAATATGGCGATGACGAAATGATTTTTCGAATCATCTTGTGACTGCAGCGAATGGGACTGGTACAGCACGCACGATTCTTGCGCAGTTTATGTCGTGTGCCGATCCAGATATCCGATAGCTGTAATTTGTAGGCCCGACCTAATGCCGTAATAATAATAATGGCGGCGGACAATCGCTCTGCCCGCTCAGTGGCTCTCAGTAGAGCCGTGTAATTTGGAATAAAAATCAAAGGGAAAAAAGTGCTGCACCGAAATGTCTAGAAATCCGACAGCGCAATGGGCTCGGTGGACAGGGCACGAGAAATTTTATTGTTTATATCGTTTCTCTTAAAAACGAACAATTTATTACAAAACACCAGTAAAGTAGAGGCTTAATATTACTGATTTATAAAGTATAAATCGATAAGGTTTTCCGAAGTGGAAATAAAATAACAACAAAATCAATTTACTGTAAAAAAAGCTGAAACTGAATGATAAGTAATATTTTTAAGCAAAGCAGATTTTCAGTTTTTGTTTTAGAATGAAACAAAATATAAAAAAAAATTGGTAAAGATGGAGTGCCGCTTATTACAAAACAGTTGGTTTACGTAGAAATCCTAAAGATGGTTTGAAAAAAACTGTAAACGGGAAATAATGATTATATGTAAGGTTTTACTTTACCAGTCGTTAATAAAAGAGAAACGCGAGTATTGAGAAAATGGGAAGGAGAATGAATATACACTCGCTTCAGAGCGTGGAACAAGCGACGTTGATGTTAGTTTATTAAATTTATGCCATTAAAGGTTTAACTTACTGAAAAATATATAAAACTTAAAAGCGTACAATAGGATTATCCACAATAGATTGTTAATTATTCTGTAGATTATAAGTTGCTAATTTATACCTAGTCACAATTAATGACCACATAGTTCACGCATGTGTGTTTTTGTTATTTGAATGTATATTTTTCATTTATTAATTGAATATACAGATTGATCCAAAAACCCTCTACTGAACCACGAACAGACAAATAATACAATACCACGAACCATCCCTTAGAAAAGGCAACTGAAGAAGAAGAATGTTCATTTTACAATTAAAAACCATTATTTCGATTTAATAAATGAGTATGTTAGCTTATACCTGTGTACATATTTAATAAATAATGTATTCGTATAACCTAGTAACATGATAAGGTAAAAAAATTGTTCCTTCATATGTTGTGAGTATTTTCCAGGTTGTTAAGCACAGATTTTTCGAGGCACATGTGGTTTTGATGATATCTCTTGCTTCTTTTATATTTAGACTTGCAACAAAAGCAGGTGGTCTTATTCTTCGCTCCTGCCATAAAAACGAAATGCACGAGATTCATTCAAGGGCACAAGAATGTATTATGAAAATGTTATTTATGTATAATGTGACAGTCTGTCTCAATATTTTAATATCTTGCCGAAATCTTTATGAACGTATTTTCAGAACAGTAATTTATTCTAAAACATTGCAAATATTCATAATACAAAACAGATTTGCGTAACATTTGACTTCTTCGGAATCCTGTGCTATTGCCAAGAAATATTTTTTTAGATTACATACATATATATATATATATATATATATATATATATATATATATATATAACAAAGATAGTAAATTTGAACAGATAACTAAAAAAATGAATTCACAACTCTTTCTTTAGATTATCAAGCAGTCATTAGTGGCACTATAATTTAAAAAATAAAAATATTTTGAACTATATAATAATCCTGTTTTCGGTAAATATTTTAATATCAATGAAATAATAAAATAATTGTAATTAAATGATAATAAAGTTTTTAGAAATTATAAAATTATTACCAAAAAAACTAATGTTAAAAATGGAGTATCACACTAAAACAAAAATGAAATGAAGATTTGTGCACAATCTATATTTTTAAAATATAAATATATGTTATTTTTATTCTCTTGATTTGTACACCTACGCCTGATGCTTTCAAAAGTTTTAATGGTTTTTTTTTTTTTTAAATACTTTAGAATTAAAATAATATTGATAAATCTGATGGTAAAAGCGATAATTTTTTTATATTTAAAAAAAACGATGAATAATTTGAATGATATATTTCCAATGCGCTATCTTTCGCCAGGCGATTTTAGGAATACAGTAAATAAGCTTATGTATTAATATATGATAGCGCCCAAAAACTGTTTTTCTGATAATATAATTAAAATTAAGTAACCACAAGAACATTTCTTATCGGACAAGACACAATAATGGACTATAGAACAATAAACTTCTTACACACGTTTTACGACCGTCAAGAGTTTTTGAGAAATTTGTTAGTAACTTTCTCTATTAGGAAACATTATAAATATCGTTCGGGTCTTGTGTCGTTTATCTATCAGAAATGCCAACGTAATAAGATTAGTCAATGCACAATATTTTTCTAAAAATATTGTTAGATGTGCGTATGTAATGAATGCATGGTTGATTATTCTGTCAGGTTTTCTTATGTGATGTCTCGCGCGTTGATCTTTTTTTCCACTTTCGGGAGCTTTACGAAAAACTCTATGGAATGAAATGTCGATATATTTTTGTGTTCATAATGTTATTTGATAAAATAATTATATTTGTATACATATTTTGTGTTTAACGCGTCTATTATTCATTATACGTTTTTATAGTGGCTTCGCATGCAAGTGACAATATATATTTACGTGATTATATATATATGTATAGAAATAAAAGTTCTGTTAATTCTATCGACGGAACACACTGATTGAATAAATAAGTCATTCGTATATGTTACCGGTTTCTAAGCTACATATAATATTCTCTGTATCCTGTCTGACCAGGCAAAAGCGACAAAAAGACAGTATTGTATCCTGTAACAGGGAATTATTTCTTATAAAATGTCAGCGCCAGCTTGCAAGGCATTCGCAGTGCACTCTCTAGAGGGCGACGCTCTTGTAAGTATTTAATGGAAGGACAAGTCATGGTTTTTCGACATGGATAACTTTCATATACAAGTTTAAAACATACAATTTTTCTCATTACTCTTTGTAATTATAATTCTTTTTTATCTAAGATTCACCTGTATTTTTCAATTAGTTATACTATTTTTATAATATTTGAGCTGAATGGCCTTGGCCAAAAATATTTATATTATTAATATTGAAAACAGTGGAGATTGACTCAAAATTATAATGAGGTAGATGATTTATTATTATTAAACACCATAGTTATCATTACCTATAAGATTACCATTTTGTACAGATCTAATTTGTTTTACTTAAAATTACTTTAATAAAAGCAGATTGACTTTTATTTATAACTACAGATTATTAATTGATTATCATTTATACTGTTGTAAAAAACTAATTAGACTCTTGTGTTAGTAAGTCTTATTTTGAAGTTTGCTTAAATATAGTGTATCGTTCAAAATACTGTTAAAATGACATCGATTCAACCGAAAGACTAATTTGTCTGAAATTTCTTTAATCCCTGGTATAAGGTAGCTAGCTGTACCTCAGCGTTGCTAATTGAGAACTGTTACTCAATGCTTTGTTGGGTACGAACGGTGACTCGAGTCAAAGGTAAAGAAGCCTCCGCGCAGTTCTCGAGAGCTGGAAAGATTCGTGGAATCGACTGATTCGATTTCGATACGGTGTCATTTAATAAGTATGAAACCCAATCCCAAAAATAACAAATATTTATCACTTTAACGCGAATACCGTAGTGTGAAATTTTAAATAATAAATAAAGAAATTAAAATAATATTGTAGTTATTTTCATTACAAACATGTATTGTAAATACCTAATCAACAAAAAAAATCATTAAAAAAAACAAAAAATTATATACATAAATATATATTTACTAATGACGTATGATTTATATTTTATGTAAAAGATGATTTGTTTCGTTATAAATCTCTATCTCTGTTATCTAGTTCTTAGTTATTTATTTAATGTGTACTCATGGAGAAAGAGGGTTTATTCATTTATTTTTGCTGCTTAATAAAGAGATACATCTACGCAACCACTTAAGTCACACATCACAAGCCCCACAACCTGCCCGCAGGATCTGAGGATAGCCATACATCATTATACAAGTAAATTCACTAAAAGAATTATTGTAATTTTTTTTTCGTGCTTGAAACTTGCAGCTAGCAAATAGCGTCCTACTTTGCGTTATCATAAAAAAAACACCCACAATAAAGGGACGCTATCGATTGATTGCAAATTGTGTCGCTGCGGGTGTAGAGGCCTTTACCAACCGGAGTGTACTTTACCAAACGACTTGGAATAAATTAAAAAGGGTTCTATCTCAAAAAACAAACAGCTTGTGATCTCATGGCGAGCGTGCATCCTCGGGGTATTGCCGGCGACCCGCGCCATTGTTCGCGCGGGGTGGCCGAGGAGAGGCGCCGCCGCTCGCTGCACGCGCCATCGCCTTTCGCTCGGCGGCGCTCAGTCAGTCGCCGACAGCCGCGAGGTCCGCCCGCCGTCCACCGAGCACCGAGCACCGTCCACCGTCCACCGCCAGCCGTCTGCTCGCTCCAGTCGTCGGCAGCGGTCATAAACCCCTCCGCGTCTCCAGCGCCGAAGCGACCGTCCGGACGCAGCTGTTCGCGGCCGGTTCCGCCGGACTAACTGTATATTTTTTCGTGCCGCCGACACCGTCATAACATTTTGGCGTAAGATTGACCCGCGAGTTCGTATCGTTACGAAACTAACTCGGTATGTGGAACGACCGCAGTGACAATCCAGAGAATATCGTCCGAGCGATCGAGAAAACGGCGGCCGACGTGACCGGTCACGGAGTGATACTCCGAATTCGATATGCAAAGCCGGCCCGCAGAATCGCAAAATTGGCGCTTGTGAGATAAACCGTTAAAATTGCGTCGAGTGGCTCGTGTAAATAAACATTCCGAAGTTTTGCTGGAAAATATTGCGTATTTTGGATGGGACGCGATCTGGAGTTTCCTCCGATCGGAAACGGACGGGTTTTTGTTATGATGTAAAGTGCAGTTCTTGTGTCGAGACTTGTATTCCGAGCTTGATTGATTTCCAATCGTGATCGCGAAGAAGAGAAATCTCAATGTGACATATAAACCGTTCGAGTGCGGCTCTGTTCGAACTATATGGGAATTGAAAAGTTACTTATCGACTGTGAAAATAGTGACGTCATCATATTCCTGAAAATGTTCTGACAGACAGTGAAGTGGTGCATATTGTTATGTGATTTGAGTGTCTATCGAAAATATTGTTTGCATCCTACTTTATCGGATTTATCTTATAAGCTGACTGAGAAATCGAGGTGAGTTTAATATAACCGATTATAATTTGAGTATAACTGGCAGATAATGAATGTACCGATTCATGGTTTTAATGAATCCGAACATAAATATAAAATATTAATTTAAAATTTTTAAACTAAGTCATGGTGCTTTCTGATGGAAGTAGAATTTTAGTCAGTGTGATGGTAATATATTTTGTGTTTGTTACTTGCTAGTTATTTGCAATTCTCGCGAGTAAGCCTAGCGTACTCACCAACTGTGATAATCAATTTATTAACCCGAAATATACTGGAGATTTCAACGACCGTTGACGAAACCCGGACGCACTGAATATTTTTGAAATACCATTTCAACATGTTAGCTTTAGCAAAATAGACACAGTGGCAGATGTTATAAGTCCAAATTAATATTTTAATATATGCTAATAGCAAACGTTTTTCACGGCGTTTCTTTTCGCAGTTTGTTGTCATCAGTGCGAGCGGCTATCGAGTTCACTCATGACGACTGTGATTCATAATCTATTCTAGAAGCTATGATACAAAATATCGCATCATCTTTTATGTAAATATTAAACTTAAAGAATATACTAATAAATAACTTTTTCGATGTTTAACTACCATCGTATGATTTCTCATCATAAAACAGGTTTTAATTTTAATCAAAGTTTTCCTTTTTTTGTATTTTTTTTCTTTTTAATTGAGGGTTTTTCAGTTTTACCAAAGTATTTATTTAAATTGTTATATAATAAATAATTAAGTTGAATTTGTAATTTATGACTTAATAAAATGATTTAATAATTCATGGCTTTAATACCAATGTCTCTTTTCAGCCGTTGATTTTGAAATTGTAGAGATTTAAAAAAAAAAACTAGATTTTAATGAAATTAATTCATTTTTATAGTTAAAAACATTTTCAATCGATATTATTTATATACTGATAAATGTCAATAGTATTTATTAATGGTTAGGGGAATCTGCAATCTGCAGCATAAATTTTTTGATAAGATATTAAAACATAAACCTAAATAAATATTAAATTTAATGAAAAGAAATACACAAATATGTAAATTAACAGCCTCATGAATAATTTTTTTTTTCAATTTTTCTATACTCATTTATATGAGACTTAATGATTTTTTATGTTTTATATTTTTTTATAATTCAATAAAGGGTACCAAAAATAAACTACGTACACAAAATTGGCTATTTTTTACCTACACTACATAGATAAATTAATACCTGCTTATTTAAAATAGATAAAGAAGTCTCAAAAATTCAAATAAAAAAAACTAAAATATTTATAACAAAAGCATCCATCGTAGGTATATTTTGTAACAAATTGAATGAAGTTATTTAACACAAAACATTAAACTACTGTACATTAAAAATAAGAAATAAAATCTAAAAAGTCATAGGTTTGAATGAGGGAGATCGAAGTTACGATATCAATAGCAACTATAATAATTTAATTAAAATGGTAATAAAAGTAGACTTAACCATACATTTAAATATAACAATGCTCATCGACATTTCAGCTCGTGATTTTTGTATTTCGTGATTAGTTATTGAAGTGAGTTTTTAATTTTTTTCATTGTATTTTACATTTTTTTCAAATGAAAAGTAAAAAAATAGATAATATCATATAAATTTTATTTTAAAAAGAAAGCAAAGTATTGAGAAGACTTATTGAGATATAATATTGTATGTTGATCCAAACTCACACTTTGTGATATTATTTGTGTTAATTTTGATAAGCAAAATCACATAAAAATATCAAAAAAGGTACAATGTACATTAAATGTCATTTTGTAGGAATATATTTATGTACCCTCCTTTTAAGTGAATTTCTTCGTATAGATGTAGCCAGTCAGTGGAGTATGCGTGTCATGTCCGCGATCTGCAGTATCTAGTGCATTCTGATCTAACACCTCCAGATTCATTAAATACATATAAGTACATAAATCAGTGATACGCAACATTTTTGTATAAAGGGCCTATGCTGACCATATCAATAACAAAAAAAGTTGCGTCAATAAAACTCTTTGCCAAGTCATCGCGCTTCAGTGACTCACAATTTTTACCCATTGAGTAAAAAATCCTTTTCCTTGACAATTATGTTCAGGCTTGAATGTTTTACCGGAACACTGAATACAACTGAGCGCACGATGTTTTTTTGTATTATATAATAAGTCATATTTTTAAAGGTTTGTTGAAATTTAGACTGTTTTTTTTATAATCACTGACACAGTTTTATTTGGTGTGAATCTTTGGATAAGATTCGTTTATTTGCTAAACGCAATTATACCTTGAAAGAATTTTTAGTAAATATATACGTAGGTGTGTGTATGTGAAAAATTATTTATTATAAACAAATAATAGGTGCTTAATATTTTTTGTAATAAAACTGTCTTAAGCATTACGTAACTGATTTGAAGTATCTAATAAATAAGTGATAAGATTTATAATTTTATGGTAAAGTATTTTAATAATATATGATAAAAATAGTGAAATACAAAATAACTGCATTTAATTCCAGTCACAACAATAAAACATGAAAATACAACACCAGGAAGTAACATATGTAATGCATATTTATAGTAAGCTGGAATAACATATATGAAAATAAAATATTTAATAAAAGTAAACATTGGATCTCGGAATTATTAAGTAATTAGGCAGTACTGTATGTGTATATGTACATGTAGTATGCATATAAGAGTAACGAATTACTTGTTTGTTATCGCGTATTAAATATTAAGTTTTAAATAATATTCATATTAAGAAAAAAAATACAACGATACGGTCCATGTAATAATGGCAATTAAATTTTGCATAGGTTTTTTCGACTAGGCTTAAAATATACGTAATTGTTAGAGTTTCTAGTTGCAATAGTAACGACCGTATAATTTATTTACGATAATATCTAATTACAATTACAAATGTGATTACGAAATTCTACTTGAAAAGAGCATCGGAGCGAATACGTCTTGGAAACTCTAAAGAATTGTTTGACTTAATTTAAAAAAATAAATAAATATTTTAATTGAATAGTGGCTGGTAGATGTTATATTTTATTCAAAATCACAGGTTTTGCGCATACTCCTTTGTCATGGAGCATTTCAGTTAATTTATTAAATTGAAAAAAAAAGTTTAACGACAATTTATGGATTTGTCAACTAATAATGCTAAGGACACTCATAGCGTTCATAAGTGGTTTTGAATTTTAAAAAAATAAAATGAGTCGATGGTTTTCCGCCTGGTGGGTCACCGAGTGAGGTCCCCGCAGCCCGAGACAAGCAGCCCACATGCTCGCCGCCAGGTACTCGAGCTAACTGTACTGTCGTTTGAACTACAAATTGTTAGGAAGCAGAGCGAGGCGTCCGGCGAGAAGACGCAGGCACGTTCAAACATTAGCTATAATTCTATTCAAATGTGACAGTAACCGCGTGCTTTTAATTTGCCTTGTCCGTGTTTTTTCATGATTAATATTTCGCTGTCGACAAAAATTATGATTGGATATTATTACGAGTTGAATACACAAAAAGAATTCATCTCTGTATTTTTTTTACGAGTGCCTGTCACCGTGTTTTGGCAACTGTATTCTCAAAGATGTTTTCGAACGGTGCTATACCCCAAATTGATGATTGTTACATTGTAACATATATGCATTCTCGTAATTATTAGAACGTGTTAAATTTTGGATTGCGGCAATGAAGTTTTAACACCGCAAAAATGTTTGTAATCAGTAACAAAAAAAAATTGTTCACCTAGTTTTCTTTGAGTGCTTCTCCCCAAAGGAGGTTGGTGAATATCTCACTGTACACATTTATCCTGGGCCAGTCTTATTAATTTGGCTGTACTTCCGACTTCCAGCCACTGGTGTTAATTATGCATCCACATTCGTTTTCTCCTTCCAATGTCCCTTTTTCTATCGATTTTTACTTGGACAATTAGCTGTAGCAGCTGTATTATTTCTAAAGATATGGCCGATTCTTCTGGAGTTCTTTTTATTTGCGCATTCTGTAAAATACTCTTATTTGTGACGCGCTCTACCCATTATATTTTAAGGATTCTCCTATAAAGCAACGTTTCAAACTCTTTGATTTTTTGCATTGTAGCTACCTAAAGTGTTCATAAAAATTAAAAAGTTTTGCTTATTTTGTTTGAGTCAGATACACATTTTAAATTTGTTATAACTGACGGCACAAAAAACATTCAGGCAATTTTGATTTTAGGTTTTGCTTTTTGTCACCTTTGACTTTGTAAGTCTGTAAGCATTTCTTCACTCAGTTGGTTAACATTGTTATCTCTCTCATTTTCTAGTCCGCCTTTCACTTTTAAGGCTTATTAGGCGTCAATTGGGAAACTAAAACTTACTGTATAGCAAGGTTTATGTATTTTAAGATCTATAATTATATACGTGTCAAAAAACAAAGTAATATAGTAATTATTCGTACAAGCCATCTCAACATTTTAAAATATACGAACGTTAATTTTCAAAAGAAATTTTGCATACTAGTATCCATTATGCTTGCAATTATGATTGCCAGCGCTTATTCACAATATAAATATTATTTGGATTAATTATATAATTATTTCTATTTGATTGCAGCGTAAAAAAAACTTAAATTTGTCGACCTCCAAAATGTATGTAATTGCTGGCGTGGTTGAAAACTAAAAAGTAAATTTATTGTTTAAATATATCATATGTTATAGAACTAAAAGGTAATGAAAAATCATTCCGGAAACCGTAAGAATAAACCGGCGATTATATTTTGATACAATGACATTTTGCTGAGGTATTACATATAAAATGAACACGTACATAAGTAGGAAGATAAATCTGTTAAAAATGTTATTTATTAGATTTTTTGTCAGAGTCCGAGCTACATAAAACACGTCTACTCTTGTTTGTTTATAAAACAAAACATAAAAAAACAACGAAAGCATTATAATTATTGTTGCCTGTAAAATATTGCCCGAGTTCATTTTTTAGCCAAGATACCTACTCTATTTTGTTTGTGATATTGCAAGGTCGTCAGAATTTCAAGAGGTTGTTGCCGGGCACTATTATTATACATAAAAACATGCTCGTTGTAAGAGAACTACACTCTTATGTAACGATACACAGTAATAAGATGTTTCATTGGGTAATTATTGGATATTCAATAGACTTGCATTAAACACACAATTATTTTTCTAGTTAACTATAAAGTACTGTAAAATATGTATATACGATATCTTAAATACTATATCTTATACTCCCACACACACACACCCACACAAACGTATATATATATATTCTATTTATTTAACACCTGTTAAGTTAATTAAATTAAAATAATAGAATAAAGTAGTTTTATTTTAATAACAAACCTTTGTTGTAAGTGTCGTGTCGCTTATGTTTTCTATAAATATTGATGAAATTAAGTCTTAATTGATTTTAATATAAAGAAAAAATGGATTGCTAACCTATCCAATGGGTTTAATTATTCAGTATTTACATTGTATTTTATTGAAACGGTTCCATTCTGATAAAAATGGCTGTCTATTTCTTCTTTATCACGAGTATTAATTAAATGCTTTGATTATTAATAGTTTGCATGTAAATTCGTTGTTTTATTATGCAGAATCGGTCGTTGGTGGTTATTCTAAAGTATTAAGTTTGAATATAAATACGAAGTAAACCAGCCGCAGGTGTTGCAAGCTAAAAATTAATTAAAACTTTCAATTCTCGTAATACAACCGCAACTATTAAGAAACTAAGAGTTTATAATTATTTCTGTAATGATTGACAATAAATTGCAATTTATAAAATATTTCAAATTAAACCCTTTTTTAGAAACACGAAAAAAAAACTAGAAAATAATATGAAATCGCTATAACATTTTATTAATTATAATGTTGGAATAACAATATTAGATTTGTTAGTGCGTAAGTTGTTACGGCATTTGCATGCATTGCGTGCTGCAACCATCATTACAATGGCCTGTGAAACATGCTAAATTATTCATTTCTCTTCTTTTTATAGACGATTATGGCCTCGAAAAGGTTTTGAGTATCTATCTGGATACTTTCAGAAATGCAGCGGTCGCACGCGATGCGTTTGCCGTATTCTGTTCGCACGACCTTCCACGGAGCGACTCGCAACCCTCACGAACTCGAAAGCCTCACATCTCAAGATCCCCTCGATACCTCTCCGAGCACAGTGTGAAGCAGCTCCACATGCATGTATCCCCAGCCAGATATAAGCATGTCGAGCGTAAGTGCTTTCTGTTTTGTTTCACGTGGGCAAAGCTGAGTCATTGATTCTTTTAGGGTCAGCGCGGTTTTGGTCCAGTCCTTCTTGTACGAGTTTTTTGTTGTTATTAGCAGATGGCAAACGTAATGTGAACGAAAGGTTATCTGATTTGGGTTCCAATTTCTATCGTGAAACGAGGCCTCTGTAAATGTTGCTGTCCGCGCACCTTTTACAGATTTGGATATTATGATGAATTGCCAGAAGTGTTATTTATGATTAACTGATGAAAAAGGAGATGAGATTGTTTTTACATCGGACGTGCTATATGGTTTCAAATCAACCTACTAATATGAAGTCTTATCGACCTGGTTTACAATTACTTTTGTAGAATTTTAATTTATGAAGACACGAAGCTATTAAAAGAAAGTATTAAAGAATACCTCCTTTAACAACGATTTCAATTATAGGTTATCATAATATTTTCCAAACAAGGGCTCAGATACCACGTTTATTAGAAAGTTACCTATGTAAAAAATATATAATGGAGCTTAATAATCTAATACCCTAGTAGTAATCCTACTTGAGTTTGTGAGCATTCGAGTAGCCTCATACGCTCCTATCAGATTTCAGATTGTATTTCAAAACCTTCAGTAGTGCATTAATACTAGGTATGCTTAGGATACGTTATACGACGTCTGTAGGTTTACCTTGGGAGTAACAGTAATCAGTTCAATTTACATATCGAGTTCAATCTGAGAATAAAGTCGGTATTTATGTACGTACAGCTGTACACTCCTTTGATATTTATATCGTTAGAATGTGATCACCTTTCCAAAGAACGATGTGCTTGCGTCTGAATGCTCGTGAAGATTTAAATGCACGCAAGATTAACATAAAATGAGAATGTCATAACCCGAACAAGGAGTGCTTCATCATGAACCCAGGTATTTGAAACATGGGATACTTAATTTTATTTTTTGAGAATAAAAAATGTACAGAATCTTTAAACTATTCGAAATATATAAAAGTAATGAGTTTTAGCAACAAAAAAGCGGAAGAAGTATTATCCGTTTGCGTTATGATTTAAGTCGTCGTTAATATTTGTTTTAATTAAGCAATAAAGTAATTTTGCAAGCAAATTAGCGTTATTATGTTAAAATAGCGTTGAATGATAATGTTTTATTAATGTTCAAACTGGTATTATTATGCATTTTATCCAACACATGTTCTATCCTGTTTCATATGTTGCATTTACTTTTAAACCTGCACCATATAAGTGATCGGCTCGCCCTTTTTCAAGGAAAACTTGTGCCTTTGTAGACGCGGATAAAGAGGCAACTTCTCTCGCGAAGGCCAACCATTTCCTATTGGACCGATCTCAAAGCACGGGTTATATAAAGCTGGGATCAATACAAAAGCTCATTACAATACAATACCTTTCAAATAACAACAATGAGAATTCTGCAGTAATTGCAAGCGTTGACTATAAAGAGACTTTTTGAATTTCCGCTTAAATTGTTCATGTTTTAAAAACCTCCATATTGCGCAAATGTGTGGGACACGGAGTGTCTTTAATTACTGCGGTAGGTGGATGAACTGTTAAGACAATACGAGGACGAAATAACAAAAGAATAAGACTACATTCTTGGTGTAAACGCCAGTCAAGGATATTTTTACTGTGCTTAACTACGATTGTTAATGTATGGGAAACTAGTAAAGATCAAAGGCTATCCTAGTAACTTCATAAATCCTCGTATTCAAAAGTAAGTAATTGAAAACGTTTGCTCCAAATAAGTATTATACACGAGTGTAATATTTTGCAAATATACAATGCTAAAAATATACGATTCGTAAAATAGCAATTTTATTCTTTGGGTATCCGTATGAATTCACGCTTTTTACAATAATATAAAATAAGTGTTATTTGGCCGCTCTGTTCATTTGTAAAATTTGTGCACATTTTTGAAATGCTACCGATCATTTAATAAAATGATATATATTTATTGAACAACTACGATTATATATATAGCGAATATTGAAAAATGAAATAAAAAGAAATATAACGTATCATTATAAATTTAATAAAAAATTAAACATTGATCAATCGTCGATGCAAAGATTTATTTAATATTTAATCCGTATGTTTGGGTTCAAATGGTGTTTATCTTGTCGGTGCTAGAATGCGCCGGATTGCTGCCATATTTGTCTGCGCAGCGCTCAAAGCTGCAATTATTTATGAATAACGCCGCTGTAATGCCGGCCGGCCATTTTTAAAATGTCAAATATTTCAATGTTAAGGTTCCGGATCATGAACGATTTTTTCAGCTCCGCGAATGAAAGATCTATTTTACATTATTCGAAAATGTGAACTTTGAAAACAATGGTGGTCATGATGCTGTGGGAGATAAACTTAAAACTTTTTTTAAATACACGATCACTTGTACCTGAGTAGGCGAAATGATAGGTCTTTGTAATGTTTTTATATATTTATATGATTAAATGTACATATATTCAAATACCTTTGTATTTTAATAGAGCATAAAACCATTATAAGTTTTATCATTAAATGTACCCATTAATTCATAATTTGTATATCATCGAATTAATTTTCAAGAATGTTTTATATTTATCCAGCCAGGTATCAAACTCATAAAAAATTGTTGAAAATTAACTCGAGGGGTTATTATTAGTTGATAGACGTAGACATGTGATTGAGTTGACTTATTAAACAACTGGAAAAAAGGTATCTGGGGAGATATTCTTACAAAAGCCATTTTAGTTCTGATTTACCTAACGCACCTTGGAGGCCCTTTAGATAACTTGACTCCCCCAAGATATAACTCAAATAGTTTTTCGATGATCGACCGTCCTTGTTTATGTTCCTTCATTGTTACTTCCAACTTTTCACTGTAGAAAGAAGGTCTCACGCCGTTGTATGTGCGCTTATCCATTATTTTCCTTTCCTTTATTTCTATACTAAATGGATTATTTCATTATTGTATCTATTTTGTATTTAAATTTATTTTTTTGCAACGGAACATCATTATCGAAAGTACTTAAAGCGGGACCGTTTTTAACGATCGCTATAAAAACAATTTTAATGGATCGATACTTTTTTTTATCAAAGTGAAGACAGTTTAAAATACTACTTAAGTTAATAAAAAATTTTCTAATTTTATTTAAAAAAATAGTATCATCTAATGTAAATTATTTAAAGTATCGTTAATGCCGATTAAAAAAAGTTTGCTACATCTTATTGAAAAAGGAAATATTAAAAATAAACTTAATGATATTTACTTCCAGTCCCTGGTCACATAATTTACAGTTACATGCTATCTGATTTATTAAAAAAATGACATACTTTATTTCTTTTAAATTTCAAAACACGTGCGAATGTTATAATGAATTCAGAAAGACATACTTACAACAATGTCTCGTATTTGAAGAATGTTTGTACAGTATATTAAAAAAAATGTACTTGTGATTAAGCCTTGACCTATTTAATGACATTTGATAGTATTTGTAAATGCACAAATTACTAAAATACACTTTGATTATTTATTTAACTAATTTGTATCACGTATTTTGGTTCGTTCTGAAATGATACGTTCAATAACCGAGAGTGCTCAGTTACAATTGAAAATAAAACAGCATCCTAATTGAAATAAAAAGGACTTTCAAATCGATACGCTGAAAAGAGTAGTTTCCATTGTGGTCCGGAGAAAGTTGACCACAAACGGAGTGACAAAGCGACAAAAACTGTCCATTGTCGCTGACACCTTTAGACCACCGCGTAAAAACCGTACTAAATTATGTAATTATTGAGCTCACAGAGTTTATTAACTTATTTATAAAGAAATTAATACTGTTGAAGAACATATTTTCAAAAATATATCACAAGTTAGTCTTAAATTCTCGTGGATTTTGGATATAATACATTTGTAAGTTTAAACAATCAATCATTTGAAGATATTTGTACTAGAATTTCCATATACAAATAAATTTCATTGATAAGCTCTTAACGAAAATCGTGTTTTTTAAGTGTTAAGTAAAAAATCAGTTTTTTTGTTTTACGATTTTGTTACGATTGATTGACTGGCAATATTACATGTAGAGATCACGGGAGATGTGGGTGTTATGATAATATTTTCTGTGAATTTATGTTAGGTTTTCGATTCTTTAGTCAACTCAAAGATTAATTATGATAGAAGAATGTGAGTTAAAAAAAGTATGGATCTACGTCTAATGGCCCGAATGTAATAATTAATATTCGAAGGCCTCATACGTCTGGAAATGCGGATATTGTATCAGCTGTAGGCAGATGTATATTTGTTAAAAAAACGGAATATTAAGTTGTTCGCTCAGTTCACGTACAGGCAATTAAAATAAATTCACGCAATTAATTTACGATTTAAAATAAAGTATCCAGTTGTCTAGCAACCTCTTTAGATTTTGCCAATATCAGTGGCGTACAATATATATGTATGTATTCAAACATTTCTATTTATATTAAATAAATTTAATTCTTATTAACTTATTAAATGAATTAAAAGTTTATAAATATTTATTATGTTATAATGCTTACACCAAAGCTGAACCTTTTCTTAAAATATATATAAATTAATTACTTAATATTACCCTTTTAATCATCTTTTCAAATTTCTTATAAATTGTGCATTCACAATATATATTTTTCTGTAAATTAAAAACTATCTCTAGTTGTTTGTTTCTCTTAAAATACATATACCATACTTATAATTTAATATTGAGTATATTATATGAGTAATGAATTTGATACTCGACGGTATAGCACTCCATTTTTTTATTCATTGTTAACGTTGTGTTTTGATAGCATAATTAAAATAATATGGTGTTTTGTAAATTCTAAACGAATTAAATAATTTTTGAATTTATAGTTTACCTTGTATGTTATATGTTAAAGCGTTGAAGACGAACTATGAAGAGTAGTAGACGAATAAAAAAAACTTATAAACGTGATGTATAATAGAGTATTCAATTCTCTGAACGCCACTGGCGGGCTGGTGAAGCCTTTATTGTAACACCGAAGCGACAGGAAGTCGGGTTCAATTAACATGGTAAACTATGTTTGTATTGCACAAATAATGATTGTGGACGATAGTGGGTCATTCCAAAGCCGACCACGTTTTTGTTGGTCGCCGTCGGTAGCGGCGAGGGCGGGAAGAGCGGGGGAAGGGCACATCCGGCGCGGCTGTCGGGCTTCTTGCGCAAGCGCAGCGCACCGCTTCCGGCGGCCAAGGTGAAGGCTTGGGACATCACCATGGGAACCCACTCTGCCTCGATTCTTGCGATAGTCCTTGCTTTAGTCCATGTGGTAATTGACAATCTATGTTAATTGTTACCCGGTAATTTGGCAACTTCAACAACACTATAATTCCACAAATATAAACCTCCACGACGTTGATACAAGGAACAAAGAACAATGAACTAATTGTGTGCTTTGAAGCGTTAATTCCTGCTTTTCATTTTGAAAGATAATGTTTAATTTCTGGTCAAATAATTGTATTAATTTTTTTACAGCCAAGATAACTAAGCAAACGTATATATATAAACATATTGTAATTAAAGGCAAAACTATATTGTACTTTCATATAGATTCACAATGTGTGTGATTCACTGTAAAAATCGCCGGTCACAGTATCTGACGCCATTGATATTGAATGATTTGACACTTGGTAAGAAAATATTGTAGACGTAGCCAATTACTGACAAAACAGAATAATCAACATCTTCCGGAAACGATGCTAATCGATATTTAATAATGTTTTCTTTTAATATTTGCATAGAGATACGATTAATTGGTCCGGTCGTTTTCCAGTGCGGCCCCGAGTAAGAGTGACACACTGCGTGCGTCCGGGAGGTGCGTTAATTGCAGATGTCTCCAAGTCTGCCGTGGCTGATTGCTGCGGACGCTCTCGAGAAGCGACACCTGTCTCATTTAGCTTTATATGCATTCAGAGCTTAGATCTGTTAACGGGTTTGACTTAATTACTAGGGAATGGGAATACACATTTGTCAGTCATTTAACAAGTCAGGTACTTGTCATGGGATGGTATACATTCTGTGCAAACGGAGATGAGAGTGATGTCTTTCTTATTAAGTGTATCGCAAATAAGTAAATTATTGATAAAACGATACGAAAAATCTTTGAAAAAAAGGTAATTGTTACAACATTTCAAAAACCACGTGTTACAATGTTACTCAATACACTTTGAAAGAGCATCACTAGCAGTGCTTCAAGATTTCCTAAAATATGTTCTGAACCTGATTTCATGGAAAATATATGTACTAACGACTTGGTAGATGATCTACTTGCTATCCAATTTACGAGCATTTTATTAAAAAAGTTGTGTCAGATTTTTAAGCTACCTGGTAGAGTCAAAAATAGCTGACGTATGACATAGTTATGATATAATATCGTCTTTTGTAGTTAGTGTGAACAATATAGTATTTTTTTATTCAAATGGTTTTATAATGATGTGTGCCTGTGTGTCATGGGAACTCTAATAACGGACCGACTGTTCTTATTTCCATAAGAAGATGTTTTATGCGCCTGCCTCGGTAATCGAATATTTTGGAATACTTTGGCCTTTTGTAGAGATGGCCGCAATTGAGCGCATTAAGTTTCTTGGTCGGGGAACTGTTGGATAGAGATTTTGTATGCATAGTAAATAAAACCCTTCCTCTTGTTCAATGGATATAAAAAGTTAAAAAAAAACATCTTGGCTATGAAGATAATTTATTATTTTTTTGAAAAATTATTAAATTATTATTAAAGATATTTATATCTTAAAAAAAGAAAGAGCGTATTAAAGTGTTTCGTGTGAATATACATAAATACTGATTTTTAATAAATATACGTTTAAAAATATACAATTTTAATACATGGACGGGCAAGTTTAAAAGTAGAAAAAAATTACATCAGAATTCATCAAAAACAGCTTTAAAAATGTTTTCATATTAGTTTCGCGTTGGAAATATATAAAACAACAATTTTCAACAGTTGTGACTCTAGTTTTATTTTAGTACAAAGCTCCGAAGAATTGCAGGCCATTCCAGTGCGCCATTGACATGCACACATTGGAATCGAATTTACATAACGCACGTAAGAAAGTAAGTGATTTATTGAACATGGAGCTAGTGGGAGAATAATATGGGAATTGATATTTAGTAAAATAATATAATGGTGTTTGAAATATTTGATTCTTCGAATTAAAAGAGTATGATTATCCAAAGACTAAAATCAACTCTTTAATTTGATAAATTACATTATTCCGTATATGCGAAGCTGCCCATGTTTATGCTTCAAAACTTTTATTAAACCACGCATATATTCTAAAATCTGTCCAACAGACACCTATAAGGATGTAAAGAAAAAAATAATTTGCTTAAGTGGAATGGATCGTATATTTTTTCTGATAAATCGAAATGATGTAACTGTTCATAAAAAAATCGCGGAGACGCTTAAAGCATAATCGTCCATTAAGATCGCGCGTGGGTGGATGTAAGTGCAAGTCAGAAGGTTGGCTTTAAAATGAATGTCCGCTGGTCAGTTACCGCCCGATACACAAAGCATCGTGGATAATACCAGACAATTTGGTATAAAACCAAGGTTTCGCGGATATACAGCATTGGGACTGGCTTCAGCCTCGATTCAAAATTACATACAATAGGGATATAAAATTATAAACGCCCATTATTTCCGATATATTGCCGTCGCTACATAAAAATGCGATACAATTCAGCTTTTATGTAGTTTATTTTGATGATGTTATTTCTGGAACGAATCTACTAATGAGATCACGACGTGTGCTCGTTGGCTGTGAAATACATTTTTTTAAGTAAAGAAACTTAAATTATTTTATGATGAGTGTATTGTATTGATTTCTCGTGTTGCTAAGATATTTTAAGTAAATTAATTGTGTTTATCTATTTTTTAAGTAAAGTTACTTTTAATTTTTTTATAAAATAGTAGTATCGGTTTCATTTTCTTGCAGATGACTTATTTTGTAATTGAAATAATGGAGCGGATATTATTGATGCTTGCGATGAGTTATATAACGGAGTAGCTTTGAAATCATTATATTTCAAACAATCATTGAAATTTGACTCAACCGGTCAGGCTTTGTTGTGAGGTCTATGCGTTTTAGGAGATGTATGCATATAGGAGATACCCGAGCTGTGTGCGGGGAGAAGCCTGCAACGTGGCCGGCGCCCCGTGACGTCACGCGGGCTGACCGCGCCCGGATGTGTCAGGTTTCGCTGCGAACGGACGACGGCGGTTTTCTTTCGGGGTTAATATGCCGCTGCGGTTCGGTTGTAAGCGATACGCCCGTGGGATGAAGCTCTCGGTAGCCCTGCCGTATGAATGACCCCGCGACCTCTCGGTGGGGTAATTATAGGAAGCCTGTTTCTTTAATCAGGCTTCGGCGGCGGATACGATGACGGCTGCTATCGGAAACGGTACTCTGCGACTCGAAACGAGTTTGCAAATGTAAAACAGTCTTTTAATCTTATGAATTATTTTATTGACTGGATACGATTTTTCTATTAGGCCTTCAAGTACAACCACATACTTGTAAAATATGGAAGCAGAATTTTTTTTCTGAAGGTGCACTCCGAAATAAATATTTAATGTCGTCTGGAATTATATCCGTTACTTTATTTATTATGTTATTTTTTGTTTTCTTAAACATATTTTTGGACACTACTGGACTTATTTTTCAAATTTTAATAACCTATTTTAATTTTGATAGAATTCGGTCAGATTGTATATATTGTGCAGGAATACTCTTCTATATTTTCTTTAATTATGAGTAGAACTCTTAACCCTTTGCACTCGAGAGGTGCGGATTCCGCACCACACGATGTAATGCCGCAACTCGAGAGGTGCGGATTCCGCACCAATTTGCTTGGTGCGGAAATTCGATGTGCGGTGATAACTATTTATGGTTTTTTATCTGGTGATTTCTTGTTTATGTTTATGTGATCTTGTTCTTTAAAGTTCGTTACTAAGCACTGCCCATATAATTTTACAAAGATCATGTTATCCCCCTTTCAAACTACGCTAGAATTTCTTATCCAAGATTAGTGCGGCACCATAAAGCGAACTGCATTTTTGGTCTCAGTTCGACCTTGACAGCCATGGCAAAATGACTAGATATGTACCTACCTAATCAACCCATATATTTTTTGCTTGTACTTCTTATCGTAATCATTCATTTGAGGGTCCTTATTTGCTTAAACTTATATTGCACTGAAGAATAGACTTTTTTCTCCCTCACAATATCAATAACCTTTCCATTCACTTATCGTACCATTACTTTGTTTGCTTTATAATATATAATAATATTATGATAATGTGTATCTCACTAAACAGCTGAGAGGAGAACAGCCGCTTAATCACATGCGGTATATGAAAACCTTAGTTCGGCAATTGACTGGAGATTTTCGTCAGACACGTGCTAGAGCTTCACTTCAACCTGCGATTCCGAAAATCCGCCTAAGTGGAAGGCTGCATAACATTCTAACAGGAGTTAGGAAGGATTACAAAGTCTGTTCTCAAAAAAATAAACCCGGCAAAAGACATCAAACGACATACTTTTGTGATACTTGTCCCGAAAAGCCGGGCATGCATCTCGGCAATTGTTACATGAAATATCATACAAAGCAAAATTACAAAGACTTATGTTTACGAACCTATCTTCGTAAAGATGTAAATATACATTAAATATTAAAATTAAAAAAATTATGTGTCAATTTGTGTGTGTGAACATTTTAAGTTAGAGGTAAAAAATTCACCGAAAGTGATACGAAACGCTTCGAGTTGCTGATTAGTCCGCGCGGAAACGGTCTCGAGCGCAAAGGGTTAAAACCGTGAATATCATAATTTAAAAACAACTACATGATCTTTATTGCAAATAGTAGTTACTGCCGACCATTGCTAATATATTTATTCATTAACTGAAGACTCAAAACAGACCGCAAAATGGATCGCAAAATAGATCCGCAAAATAACTATTTTTTAAGAATCCCGTTAAAAATACTTTCATGAGCTCGTTTTTTTTTTTCATTAAATAATTAATTTTAATATACTATTAACAGTTTTTACGGAATATTTAACCCATTTTAGTAATTAACGTTTTTAAATATTAAAATAACAATACTTTTGATTATAAAAAGTTTTGATGATTTTTCAAATTAAAAAAAAAATATTTATATTGTAAAAGATGTAAAAAAATTAATAAAAGTAAGCATTCTTGGATGTTTATAAGCTTGTCACTCTTTGTATTAAAATGCGGTGCAGGGGTAGCAGTCTTACTTGAAAAATCAAGATATTTGTTTTAGGATTAGTTAATTGAAGTGTAAGAATGCAAAATTGGAAAGATAATACAAATATCTCAATAGCAAGATGTCGAATTCTACAATGTATTCGGTAGACCGCCTGATCGCCAATCCGTGAGAATGAATAATGCATAATTTTAGTATAATATTTCGATTCGTAATTATTTATGAGTCTTGCATGATGATATTTTTATTTACTTTGTACGTGCGTGATAGCGCAGAGATGGCGTGTTTGTTTTTTAGCTGGGATGACGGAATCGATCTGAAGCGATAATAAGAAATAAAACTTGAAAGAACCTCTGCACGGCCAGAAGATGCATTGTAATATATAATTATAAGAAAACTATAAAAATATAAAATCCATTAATAATAATTATCCTTACTAAGTAAACAGTTAATTCGCTGGGGCGAAAGAGGCGTTAAGAGACAAGGATTAATGCATTAGTGCTGTATCTAGTTTGATTTTTAGTATTAATGTTTTTAAAAAACAAATAACAGATATGAATTATTTATTAACCATAATAGATGTATCTTTCAAATTTATTGTGATTAGTATATAGCTCCTATTCCAGTACAGGTGTGTAGCTTTAAAGATTAACGGATTTCAACACTGTTAATTATATTTAAAAATGATTGTTTATACACATTATAAATACACCTTTTTGAAATAGATATAGATAGACTCAGTCCATATTTCTTATATAATAATAAAAAAAAAACTAACGCATTATGTTTTGAAAAATAAACACACCTTTCATCCTTTGAAATATACCAAAATATAAAATAACACCTTTAATACCGGAATCTGACACGTTTTGATTTAAATGTTATTACATTTTAACATCGAAAGGAATTTTTAGGCGTCAAATTATTCAATTTAATATTATTTGGTTGTAGTCAAAGTAAGCAATCAAGTAATGTAGATTAAATCATCAGCAAATAAATGCCATCGGTCTGTTTACATCCGACTCTTGCAATATTGACATTTTAATTTGGACGCATAATTACACCGTTGCACGGAACGTTGCATAAACTGTAACACGTTCTCTTCATATCAATGCCGATTCTTTATCAATCAGTCAATGGTCAAAGCAACCTGTCAAGTAGATCCGATAATTCTCGTAATTATAGGAGGAAGGCATGAGTGCTGTGGCCGATATTTGATTTGACCTACAAGAAAAAAGATCAATTACGGAAGCACACATACCCGGGCGAGTCGGTAGTTGGTACTATCTCACTCGAATTATACTAGAAATATGCCTACCGTTATGTTCCAACATGGCGTTATAATTGAGATACTCTGCCCATTTCGCTTCTGGAGTTCGATGGTACTATAGACTTTGATTAATCTCGTGGAAAGATTTCTTTATTTGCTTTGCCTTCCTTGCCATAATTTGCCTATGGAATTTAAATTGGTTTTGGATTTTCAATTATACCATTTGAGATATGCTTTAGGCTTTAGAGTAAGACGGTTGCAAAACACCAAGAATTTAAACGTCGATTTTAGACATTAAAATTTCATTTAATTCGTGTGATTGATGTTTTGATTATATAAAATTTTGTTCTACATTTTAAAATTAAGCACGTTTTTAATTTACGAATGGATATATCAAAGAAGGCAGAAAAAACTCAAATGAAAACTCATACAGCACCTTTATAAAAATTTAAACGGTATAAATACTTGAAATGTACTGCTACGTCCTAAAACCAAATCGCATTGAATGAAGTCAATCTGGCCAAGCCGAATTTGTAAGAGATGGCTGCGTAGATGATATAATGACTTTATTTATTGGTGCCTGACTGAATGGTAATATGTCGACTTGGAGTGAATACTGGAAACCGTTCCACACTGACATAAGTCATCGGAGGTGTCCGCTTGTACCATTTGTTAAACTTTCATGATGATTCTGCAAAATATATTTTCTTAAAAGTTAACTGGTCTATGTAATTAGTGTGAAAATATTCATTTAAAATTGTTTCTTATTTTTTACGAATGTGGGACTGAAGGTTAGTATGTTCATATTGCTGCAATGAGATGTGATGTATAACAATTCATTTTTGATAACTATCAATACTTCATTGATCATTGTAAGAAATCATACGAGAATTATATTTATTGGATCCGAGTTTGTAATGCGTAGTACTATAACTGATAAGTTTAAATATTTTAATACTTGTTGTTTTTAATATAGTTAAAAGAAAAAGTTTCATTTAATTGTGCCCTTTGAATTAAAAAAACTTTATAATAATATTCCATTATTATTTCAAAGAGTTGTGTATTCATATTTCATTAAAAAAAACATTTTAAATCTTTATTAATGTTAGTTATTTATAGATAAAAAATATATTTAAATACAACCAATGTAATATTAATTTAACAATGGACGCTCACTTTTTACGAAATAAGTAGGATATATTTGTTTATTGTATTTTATTATAATGACAAATAGATATTGTCGAAACGTTTTTTTCCATATGAAACTTTTAACTCATTTTTAAAAACTATTAGAGATATTTTAGGGATAAAATATAATGTAATGGTGGGTTATCTAAAGGATAACTAGGTGGTACCAGAGTTATGCTAATAATAATAAAAAAAGTCCGCCTAGTAGATTGAGAATCTAGGTGAAACAATTGCTAATAATGTATGCAAATAGATTGTGATATGTACATATTAAAGTATTAAAAAAGTATGAAACAATGCAAGCTGTATTGGATAGGAAAATTAGTACGAATACTGAATCAAATAGGCACGTCTATGGTTCCGCATTCCAGTTATAAATGTAAATTGAAGCGTTGCCATAATTGCGAAGCATTTTCTTGAAAGTTATTTGGCGTATCTGATAAGAAACAATACATTTTGATAGAAACAATTTATTATAAAATAGAAGCATTTAACTGGACTATTGGTGAGTAGGCACCTACCCAAGGCAACATGTTCTAGATTGTTGAGCTAAATTTGAGATGAGTACGTTTCTCTCGTACATTACCCGAACAAGTAACGAAGTGTTAATCCGAATCGACTCCCGAGTAAACATTAATTAGAAAAACGCAACGCATATTCACTACCGTTCATCTTTCGGCCTCAATATAGTGAAGACACTCACGATGCTCTCCAACACACCCAGCTCGTTCGGCCAAGGGCCACATAACTGTGCCTTGTTCACAGTATTTGTGTTTTAGTGATTAAATTTAATTAATACGCAAGTTTTATGACAGCCTCGTGACGTAGCCGTTAGTACAGTTGCTATGAGCCTTGGGGTTGAATCCAAAAGACCATGTCAAATGCACGAACAGTTATGAGGCGGACAAAGTTTTGTTTAATCATATCGATCTACTTGCGTCCTCATTTGCTTCCACAATCCATAAACGTCATACACTTATTTATAATTATATTTTAAGGAATTTTGATTTTTCCATAAGACTTGAAATTTTGTATCAGTGCTCGATTACAACAATCGATGTGCGAAATAAAATATACGCGGGCGTAGGTTTTTGTTTTCGCATATTGTGATATAATTGTTCATAACGCAACCCCACATGGCGTAAACAGTCCACTTCAACGTTAAACCGAAGAAAATTGATATAATTCTGTAGTACATTTCATTGTACCAAAAACTGTATTTTGTAAGTTTTTTTAATTAAATACTTTTAATTTACAAGTTATTAAGCAATGATTGTAGTAAATTGATTTCATGCCCGTTAATGTAGTTAACATTCTCGTTAAGTTACAGGGCCACTGTGAGCGAATGGATTTACCTACAAGGCCGCATATATAGGTTTAAGTCCTTACCATTTAAAATCTAAAATAAATTGAACTTACAATTTCCACCTGAGATCTCGTCGTTTCGCATATGTTTTATTTCTTGTCAAACTATTTTACCAGCGATTGTTGTTATTGATGAATTTTCCAATCATTTATTCCCCGGGTATTTGGAAATATCATTAACTATAAAAGGAATGCTCTTTCCAGAGAATTGGGGATAAAAGTTCTAGCTCATTTTTATTCGGTGCGAATTCCGTTCTACACGTGTTAGTAATTTAATTTGATCTAATGTACTTCGTGTTGAAAATATTTTTAAAATTTCATTGTGTTATGTATTATTTTACGTAAAAAATGTACAATAATCTTTTTTGAATACAGATAATTTATTAAACTTGCTTGAATGACTGCGTGTTAATATTGCAATGATTTATATTAGATTTTATCCAAAATGACAGAACAATCCACAAAGACAATTTGTATTGAATTTGAAGATAAAATTATGTATAAATAATTTATTTAAATGTAATATCTCATTTGCAATATAAAACGATTACTTAACTTACATATTATAATTCAGCTTGTATGAAACATCAAAACACAAATGTTGCGTACAATGATAGAGATATGGCAATACTTTTGATCTTGCGATTGCACAGAACGTGATCAAAGCATAGTGATGTCGAGTGAACCTTTTCTACAATAGTGAATAGATCTAGTCAAAGCCCTACTACTTTGTGTCCGCACACACCTCATGCTGCGCCTCTAATTTTCAGCTACACAGGAATGGCCACAGTATAACATATAGTGTGTAACAATGTCACACGCCTGAGGTGGATATTACGACCTGATTCACGTTCACGATCATCAGTGACAATTTTTAATTTGTTTAGAAAGTTGTGTAAATATATATACATATACTATTTCTGCACATATTAAAGTTTCATAATTTCACGCAACAACCCGCCGTCCTTTACGAAAATTACCATTTGTAATTAGTGCACCTTTTGAGTTTGAAGTATTTTTGTGATGTGTTTTTTGTCCTCATTGATGGTATAAAATTTATCACTGTGTCGATATTTTATTATAAATCCGAAAAATCTTAGAAAATGTAATTTCATTTTTATTTAAAATTCGCATTCGGACTTTTGTTTTTAAAAGAATAACGTGAGTGCGGAGATTGCCCATCTCTAGGCTCTATCACGGATGCGATCAAGCTAGGCCGCCACAGGCCGGCGTTCGTTACCGGCCGCTCGATAAATCAAGCCAGAGCGTTGACAGTGCCGCTGAATTATATGCCTGGCCAAGCCGCCCGCGATCACCCGAGGGACCGTGAGCGTGAGCGTGAACGTGAACGTGAACGTGAGCGGCGGCGGGCTGGCGTCCTGGAGTTTCGGGAGTCGGGCGCCTGCGGCCGCGGCCGGTAAGTGCGGGGTTATTGCGATAATTATGACTTGCAGAAGCTCCTTAAGTGGAGTTGGGTAATGTGCCATTTAATCGAGCGTATTATAAAAGATACGGCCGGCTAATTTGTAAAGTTTTGATGATATTGCCCTCGTGTACTCAAAACTAACGTTACCTCTGAATGCTCCGCCATAACGCGAGATAATACAAGATCTACTACTTGTATCAACAATCTATTACGCTCGAGATCCAGATGCTTATAGTCTTCGTGCTGCTATAAATCGACTCTCATGGCACAAGTTTGCTTTTTATACATGGCCTTTTGTGTGGAGGATGCTATGGGTTGCGCAGTGATGGCCGGTGTGCGTACGTCAGATTTTTTCGCAAGATAGTATAGAACCAAGGCGTATTGTGAAAATGGCGCCTAGTATAAATTTAAATTGGCTCTATGTAAGAAAGTAGCTGGTGCACAAAAACGAAGAGATTCCAAACTTAATGATGATACGGTAGTTACGAATTGCAAAATATTTTTTTTAATGAACAAATAAATGAGGCGGTATGTCGCGATAATTTTTTGGGTGACATAAAGACTTAAATTTATTACTTTAGACAACAATTAAATCTCTCGATTGCTAAAAAAAATTGCACTCTGGTGGCTACATTGACTCGTTGACATGCTAAACAAATTGAATTCACTTTGAAAGCATTTACTTTACTGGTTATTTTGTGTCTATGTAGAAATGCACACGTAGCCTATTTTTTGTTAGAACGATTTGCTAATGCGCTACCTGGTTTAGGCCACTTGAAAAACCTTGTTAGTCATTAAGAAACAGCTGTGAAATTAAAAAAAGGAGAACGAATTAATACAAAAGTTATCTGTTCATCTGTGTGCACTAAAAGAGCTATTGCAAAAAGTGTTGTGATGTCTTACACGGAGTATTCCAATTTGCTGAAGTAATTTACGATTCTAACAATTTTCATTCAAACATATAATAATAGTTGTAGATAAAAAAATCCATTATGAGCTATAGGATTTATATTCATCTGTCTCCTACGCATTTATGAATTTAATATTTTACTGCCGCGTTTCATTGGTCTCTCACTGTAGCTTTTCTAAGTGCACCGATAGCTTCTTTATTCCACCTACTCACGATAATTTAATACTCTTTCATACCTTTCTCTCCGCTTCCTTCTTTTATCGTCACATAAAGAAGTGTGATGCGCTCCATCTCAGCGGCGGGAGTCTTTGAGATTATCTCTCAGCGAGGGGTAACAATACTCTGAAGAAAGTGGCCGGTGACGCGGCACGCACGCCCATTGTGCTACGGGCCCTGTAGATGTCGATCGAGATCTATAGTTTCTGTTCGAAGTAAACAACAAATAAACTATCCATTAAAAAAATAATTAAAAGAAAAAATATAAAAATAAATCATTCCATAGTATTCATTTGCCGCTTTTCTATAGAAAATAACGATAAGCTTTATCTATAATATTGTTTATAACACGATGTCCATGAAATATTTTCCGCGTGTATTGTTTTTTGGTTATTAATTTAGTAACACTTTTTTTGCTGAGTACTTCAACGAAAAGACATTTAATTTTATTGTCGGAACTTGAAGACTGCGAATATATCTATAATTAATCTCGTAAGTAATTATACCGACAATTATAATACGAAATCATTATGCCTTTATGCTTTAAAATGGCATTAGTGAACTTATAAAAAATATGCATTCAAGTTCTCCTTTCTTAGTTGTATATTTTTCAACGGCTTTTGTTATGAATTATCCTTGATAGATAACGGGGAACGTGAGGCGGTCAAGGCAATGCATTGCAGGAAGCGTGATCAACAATGATGTTGTGCTTATTGGTCACCTTCAATACACGACAGTAATATTTGTTATTGTATTAATTTAATTAAATTTTATTAAAAATTAATGACTAAACCAAGGTATCAGTTCAAATTTTATATTTCCTTATAAATATAACGATCAATTTACTAATGTGATAATTAATACAACAATTAATAATGTTTCGAAGTGTCGATATGCAACCGCTGGGCTGGTATTGTTTAATATTTATTTTATAAATATTATACTTGAATTCTGATAAATGGCTGATATATTTTGTGTACGTCATGACATAAAGATATGTTTCAAAAAACACTCACACATTGTGTTTTTATCATGGTCGTGGAGCGAGAGAGATCCGAGACAAGAGTAAAAGTCGGTACAAGCGGAGGTCCCGTGCGGGGACTGGGAAAACGCAGCTCACGAGTGACAATGATTGTGGGCACTTTCTGTCGGCCGGGAGTATTTGCTTCATGTTTCATTGTCAAATATTAATGAGTAAGAAATTGAATTTCATCTGACAAAGAGACAGTTTGACGCGCTGCTTGTGAGGCGATTGTGCCCCCGAGATTAGTGGAAAACTCCATTGTTGATGCATGAGATGCATGATTTATTATTAACATTTTAAACTCTCAATACAACTTAGATTCGCTTCGGTATAAATTTATTGATTGAAAAAGAGAAAAATCATTATAGACTTCACAAATCATTACTAAAGAAGGCTTCACTTCACGAGATGTAAAGATCAGTCATTCTACGAATACTTTAATAGTCACTTAGTGCGGTAATGTTATGCGGTATCAATATATTTATTACTCCGTAGATAATATCTTGAGTAATATGTTCAAAGTTTCTACAATTTAAACATGCAATAAAATCTCCAATAAAAATCTCGTTACTGCTTTATGGTAGGCATTTATCTAATAAGGTGTAACAGCAAGTGAAAGCCTTCTATGTTTTATTTCTATTATTAAATTATGTAAGTTTTTTAAAAGACAAATGAGAATGTCTCCACAGCATTAAAATGATAGATAGATCTCATTCGCATAGTATGTGGTAAACCAGGTGATAGTTTTAACGATACATTTGAGGTGTGCCTATATGAAAGAGAACGATTTGGGTCGATTGCTAGTTTATACGTGCACGCTGGAGAACAAAGAATGCAGCAGCTTTAGGCAACGCTCATTAAGATAATATTATTCCAGTAGTGGACATATTTCGTAATAAATAGTCAATTTCATGAGAGAAATCCACAAGTTGAAAAATTAAACCATCAATTTTCATATATAATACATTGTTAAGATTATGGTTTATTTTTATAGTGTTTGTATTGTAGAGAAAACGCGACATAATGTTTTGTGTTGATTGGTTTCTTTAAAATGAATGCCGTTTAAGTATTATTGTTCATACAACGTATGATTGTTCATAGCTTATTTATATAATAATTATAAACATACATAATTATACGACTCTCACATACAAATTATTTCTGACACGATTTTTAAAAACATTTGTATTTATTAATTATATTTAACTTTTTTGAAATTGAAAAACAATACGTTTTCTCGAAATATGCTAGTTTAGATTGAAGGTTTAGGACTCACTAGACCAAAAATAGCGTTCAAATAATTCGCATGATATGGTATATTAGAAATAGACTATTAATGATAGAAAGAAAAATAGATAATGTCAAATATGCTTCTGTTGGCTCTTATTTGATTAAATTGTTAAATGTAAATGCTGAATTGCACGAGCAATCCTGTTGTTAGTTGATCATAAAAAAGTTAAAAGTATAAGCTCATAAATCTGTTTTAATTGTTTTTTTTCCAGCAACGCGTAAGCTAACGTTAAATTCAATCCATGGTCATTGAAATTTCACGTTCACCTGGCTATGGTATTATAAAGCTGACAATGCCAATATTTTTCATATTTATTTTGATTTCAGTGAGTTATTAATGTAATTGTGATATGAACGTGTAGCTACTATATATATATATATATATATATATATATATATATATATTAATGATTGTGATATGATATAAAATCGAATAGTAGGCGGTTATATAAATATAATATCACTCTCACATCTCGCTCGGGTTTTGAAATACGGTGGGTGAGTGCACTATGACCAGTTTTTACTATTGAGAAGTTCTCATGTATAATCTCTTCAATGAGCCCATTTGGTATTAAAAAGAAAATATAAGTTCTCACGTGAACTTGACACTAAAAACTTTTAATTTCTAAAAATATTTTATCTCATCCATTGTTTGTATTAATCATTCAAAAAACTGACGCGCAGCCAGAGTCGATTAGGATACTCTATGCAGACTTTCATTCATTTCACTTCTTTATCTTGAAGCATTTGATGCATAAATTATACGTTTTGTCTGGAACTTATTTGTACCGTTCACTTTAATGTCTATTGGTAATAAGTTTTATTTATGGCGTAGAAGGGATATCTTGAAAGTAGATGAGAATGAAATATATAATTTTTTTTATATTATTAATGTCGTTTGTATGTTTTATACCTATCGCAAGAACAACGAATAACTCTTATTTGCACATTTAATAAAATTATATTCAATCATAAAAGCATGAAATTATCTATATAGATTTGAATATTGATCTAACCAACAAACCTAAAGGTTGATGTGTATGATGTATAGTTATATTTCAATACTTTCTTTTTTAAAATGAATCCGTCCATTTGATTAATTTGTAGATTTTATGTATCACAGTAGTAGTCATCAACCTCTTCTGAAGAGGGGCACTTGAAGAAGAAGAAGGAGAATTGCTAAATTTTGCTTTGGCTTTGCGATTTATTGTATCGTCTCCTTTCATTGCACTAATAGACTTTTTAATATAATAAAAATGATTCAGAAATAATGTTGCATTTAAGGTTATAAAAAATGATAATCTTACAGGTAACAAATTGTAAAAAAATCGCATCTTTTGCACGGGCAACACATAGGAATTTTCCCATCTTCTGTTTAGCTTTGCATTTAAAAAAGGCATAGTCATTGTTCATTGTTTCACCACAATGTGAAAAATAATTTATAGTCATATTTAATTAACATCCCTGGGAGACGACCTTCGCATTTTCACAAACTATGTAGACCAAAGAAAGTGTCGGCTTTTCAATTGTTTTCTAGAAAATGCACTGTTTTTGATTTCATTTTTCATACAGTTCAGCTAAAATGAAAGCGTAATTTAACAAACAAACAATATTTGCATTGTTTTAGAAAAGGTCACATGGTTCATCATAATTCAGTGCGCAGAAGTGTTGAATACTATACTTTACCGAATAATAACATGATTTTATGAAGAGATTAAATTGTGTGGCACAAATATTTATAATTTATTGTGTGAAATGCATACATGTTTTCAATGTAATGCTTTCTTTATTATATTTACACGGAAGAAATTTTCCTGGTCCTACTGTGTGATTAGACTGAGTCACAGTTCATAGTTTGAACTGCTCACTTAACTACAGCACCGATCATTTATTGAAGTAGAAAGTATCAAAATTATAACATGAATAATGTATTTCATATTGTTGTATATACTTAACGTATTATTTGATAAGTTATTTTCTCCTGCCTCAATGGTATGGTGTATTCTGCCATACAATAAACATTACAATACTACGCTGGACTGTAATCTGAATGCATGTAGATCATAATTTTGTAAGTATACATTTTAAGCAATTTTCTAATCATAAAATATTGATTAGTTATGGAGTGTAACTTTCAATAGTTTCTTAAATTATATTAATTTAAATGAGATAGGCTGCTTTTATACTAATATAGGATTATTTTCTAGATATCATTAGAAATTTTTTACCTTAATCACAAAGAAATTCATTTGATACGGTTTCGCTAGTACAAATAATTATTACAGCTTCCGACAAGCCATACAATAATTGAAGGCATTTGTCGAAAGCAGGCATTATGCCCAAGAATGTAAATTACTCTCTTAAAGTACAGGGTGCCTCACATTAAGTAAAAAAATAATTTGAATTCCGTTTGTTAACTCAATAAAGATCACAATGTCAAATAAAAATTCTACAGTTACTATATTATAATGATCAACACACATTCAAATAAAAACAATGCGCTTCTAGTTTTGTTGTAAATAGAATAGTCGATATTGATAAAAATAGTGTAGGCAGAACTTGTGTTGAACATTTCATGTTTCATGCATGGTAATCTGTGTACAGCCGGTTTTTACTGTTTTTTTTTTAAATAAATTAATCCGTTTTTTTAAATTTGAACTTATTGTGAATCCGTTATGCCGGATTTAAACATTTAATAATGTATTTTTTTTGTTTGTCAATGTGACTGAATTTATGTTTCCCAATTTTTCATAATCCTCAAAATTCTGTCTATCAATCTTGAAGTTTCCTTTGCACATCATATTTAAACCAAATACCTTTTCAATGTCTTAACTGTGATAAGATTACAAGAATTATTATTTATTTGTATAAATAATGTGAAAAATTTACCTGATGGCATATTATAATCAATTGTACGATTTGTTACGCTGTATACCTTTTAAAAGAGGTATCAATAAAATATCAACTTTTTCAAATCGTTGTGGTTTCATTAAACATCAGAATAAATATATATCTGTGAAAAATGAATAATCTATAATATCAGGTGATGTACTTGTTATTAAAAAAAAATGATAATAGACTGTAAGTAAAATAAATCTGTATGGGTTAAAATGCGGACATATTTTATATTTAATAATAATCATTGACAAAATTCTTAATTGATTTCTATGAAGGAGCTCGGTACTTGTATATTCCATGCCGAAGTAAATCACTTGTATAAGAAGGCGCTTATCGTAAAGCGCCTAGTAAGAATTTTAATTTAAGATGGCATTACCCGAGCCGGTATTTTTAACCAGTGGGAAAACTTTAACAATAACCATGTTTGTTAGAGGAGATAAGATAACAGAGAATGCTCAGTGGGGTCGCCTGTGTTGTATTTAACCATGGTGAGGTTATTTTTATCTAGATGCTTTTAGAAAACAGGAAATCTTTCTTTTACATATTTTAATAAATATTTGATATTTATAAAAAAATATTACTTATGAAGAGACACAAAGGATCTGCGATTATTCTTAAAAAATAAAATAAACCGTGATTGTGTGATTCATCATGCATTTAAGATCAGATCATGCAGATGTTGAAATAGTTTTATACAGCAAATATATTTTGTTGCTTGTTTTTATTTTTCATTTTTCAAAAGTTAACTAAAAAAATGATAGGCTTTTTATTAATTTATTGACTGTTTTATGGTCATATAAATGATTTAAATTTTACTTCGGTTTGGAAGTAACGACGCGATTGATTTCTAATATTTTTTCTCCCGGCTGCGCACTGTGGGAACGCTACGCTTCTATTGGAGCAATTCACGCGAGAAATAATTGAAACGTGTAATTACTTTATTATTTCAATGAGTTTTCTGTGAACGTGTTTGCTCTTGAACGAAAGTAGTGCTTCGGTTTCGGGAGGCGCGCCGGGGAGTGGAGCCTCGCGCTTGTGGTCTATCAGTAATGGCCACTTAAATGCTTCCGAAGTGGAGCTACTTTTTCTATTGCTAGAAATCGCTGGCGATACGTCATGTGGCGTACACAGATTGCAGATATTTTGATTTATTTTTTTATTATTTCCGAATGCATTTTTTGATACACCACGATTAGAAAACTCAATTTGCGGTCGCTGGAAGTATTTTTTGTGAACGTGATAATGATGCGGATGATGTTTATTACTTCATATTGACCGATTAGTGTTAAGGCATGGATTCTACGAGACAGCCATGAAGTGCTAGACTTTTTACATGAGTAAAGTTGAATGGGGGATTTTCAGTAAACGGCCATGAATACAGTGCGCGAAGTATGATTTCGCATGATAATGCCACGCTTTCTTTAGCATGTAAAATAAATTAACAGACAAAGACTTCTTTGATTGTGTTGTGATTGTTGATTGAATGAACCTCATTATTCCTAGACAGTATCACCATACTGGCATGGATTAATGATATGTATGAAAGATTAGATTTTGATAGGGTAAAATTATAAAATAGAATATCTAAAATATTTTTTAGAATGTTATGAGTAATAAAAAGAGCATAGCACAATACATAATGCATTCTTGTACAATTATCGCTTTGCTTTCTACTTGAAACCACATAAAGTATGCTAAAAGCACCACAAAGCTGCTTAAAATCACGACTGAGCCTTACAAAAGGGTTTCTTGTGTATCTAAATCAAACGAACGAACCAAATAGTCACGTTTTCAGCCATTTTATTTTAATGAAACGCTTTTAGGAATAGAAGAGTTCTTTGTAGAAAGGATATCTTATGCTTCAAGCTCAGTATGATCTGAAGCCGCCGTAAGTTCAACGAACATTACAGTTAGAAAATACAATGCCAGCGCACCAAACAAAGCGGTGATCTATTATCTATTCGGTATTGTCTTAAAATAGGCGGAAAGGTTTTCAGACAGAATATTAAAGTACAAAAACTTTTCTTTTTAGCATCAATTTGCCTGAGGTAATTTTATTATTCCCAGTTTGGATTGTTGAATACCTTAGAATTGATTTATTTAAATTTATGGCTCCTTAACGGATCGTTAAAAGTGTAGAGGTCAGAAATAATGGAGCTCGTGTAACTTTGTGCAGCTTTCACATTGGACCTTGGGCGGCCATATTCGCAGTCTTGTCGAGCCGCTTGCTGGCCGGTGTCCGCGCAGGCTGACCTTCCAGCTGCGGAGCCGCGGCCTGTCTGGAGACGCTGGAGACAGTCGCTCATACCGGGTCCATTTGATTTATACAATAAACAAATCAAAAAATAATTATTTTTAAGCATTATTTTAAGACACTTATAAATCCATGTACGTTACCACCAAAGCTACACCTTGTTTGCCCCACAACCTGTACGCAAGATAAGGGGATAAATACTACCGTATTTCAAGCACAGTCCTAAGAACCTAAATTAACAAAAAGAAAATAAATAATCTTGAATTTAAAAAAAAATATGTTTGTATGACATAATAGAGCACATTCATTTAATTATTACAGAGCATTATAGTTGTTATGTGTTGTGCTATAAAAAATATTTTCAGCCTAGCCATATAATAAAATAAAACAGAAAAAAGCAAGCTATGACCTAAGACATTATTTTATGCAGAATATATAACTTTATGTAGGAAGGTAATTACTATTAATATGTTAAGCATGTGCATTCCACGGCTGTAAACATGTGTGATGGTGATTAAAAATTCATTTTAATTTTTTTGAGTCTGACTGTGATAAGAAACAGATTGTATAAAGCAACCTCGGGTGATAATCTTGCAGTATCCAGTCTTTTAACAGCAAAAAATAAATTATTATCCTCGACAACTTTTACTGCCTGACTTAACAATATTGTCAGTTTTTTTGTATGAAAATTTAATTGGTAATATCGAGTGAAAAAAACATTTGCACAAAATATATTTCACAAACATTTATTGACTGGGGAAAAGCTTTATTGCTGAATTGATTATTTAACATAAAAATACAACTAAATATTCGTTAAATTATTGAAATTATTTTGTATAAACTTTGTAAATAATTTTAAGAATCTGTTTAAAATTGATTAATCGGTAGTAAAATCAAATGGCATTGACTGACTTGGTAGGTTGATCTCGTTTTATTTCTGTTTAATGTATCTGCTTTAATTTTTTTTATTAAAAAAAATATTCTCAGTATCCCACGAATGCTTAAAATTTTATTTAATTGTTTATTTCATAAAATTTTATCGGTAACCATTTTTTCTCCTTAATACCCATTAATAAATTGTGTTAAATTCTTTAATAAGCTTGACAGCTTCTGCGTAAACCTGTTGCGCCAAAATAGCACTCTGTCTCAAATTATTTAATTTATGTATATTAATGCAGCTTTGTAAAGGATTTGCAAGGAATTGTTTTTTTGTTCATAAAAAAGTTTCTATTTTATCCAAGGTCTAATTAGGTAAAAATAATGACTACATTAAAAAAAGATTTATTTTTATCTTTTGATGGTTTAATTTTCTCTTCGGTATTTTGTTTGTATTGGAACAGCATTTCTTTAAATTAGAATATTTGATAATGAGTATCTATTGGGATTTTAGATATTTTTTATTCAAATGGATTTTTTCTGATTCTAGTTAGTGTTTTTCATGGCTACGTGAGGTCATCGAACGTATTTTTCAGCGAGATTACAGCAAACTTTTGACCTTTACGTATCATTACGAGATTACAAAATCACCTCAATTTATTCGACTCTCGGGATGCTCATGTGACCAGCCAACCTTACTTTGATATTTATTGCAATGCATTTTAATGGTGCAAATGCATAATATGCATTTTATTACTTTGCCACTGACTTGAGAATCACCTTGCACCAAATCACTACCACTTTAAATTTGATGGCTGGTATAGATGAATACGAGTTTTAGCAATCTTATGAGATATTCTCATCAAATCGGAGATTGATATTTAAAATTAAATCTTTTGAAAAATAAATATATGTGATTTTGTTGTATAAAATAATATTTTAATTTTAATTTTGAAAAATCATTTTTGTCCTATTTACATACTAAGTGTACGAGTGCATATCGTCAAAAAATTTAAATTATGACACAACCCAATATTTTTATTTTATTCATTGAAATGACATTTAGACATTAATTTGTGTTAAAACATTTAAAACCTTCGTATTCAAACGCACTAAAAGTTGGGAGTAAAGTGGGATACCTATGAATAATTTATCACATTAATTAATAGATATATTTATAATAGTAAAAATATTTAATTAAATCCCTTTACTGTGTAGAATTGCAATCAATCAGTCCCTATTATACTTTGAATACAATAAAAAACAAGGACTTGTGAAAGGTTACATAGGAAAGAGATCGTCCGCGCCTCGCCAAATGTGAAGGACGTCGCATGTGGCATTTAGCTCAGCAGACGTCTCGCGCTGTCGCTTCTCCGAGGGAATTCTAAGATTTTTATTCAGATATAACACAATATTTGTTTGTTTAATATTATTTTATCACTCACAATAGGCATAAGCACTTGTAAACGTGTTCAGAAATCTTTTATTATTGCAAATATATTGAAAATGCTAATGAAGACAGGTCTACGAAACAATTAATATTAAATTTTTACATAAAACCAATAAAGAATATTTGATAATTTAACAAAAATATTGCTTAAAATTTATAGATATAAATGAGAAACGGTATTTAATTATGATAATTATCAAAATAGACAAATTATTCTTTCTGCAAAAATTACATGCACATTCTTAGTCGATTGTTGTTAGTCTGCTTGTGGTTTTGCAATAATTTTGTGGCCTTTACTTTTCCTACGGTGTGGAGATACATACAATCATTGAGGTTAGTAATCATTGTAATAATATCAAAACATAGTAAGTATTGAAAGTAAAAAGTTCATGCAGCGGAAATTAATCAATAAAACATTTGAATATATGTTTTTAAAAGGAAGTTGTTAATTATCGTTTCCAAATAAATGTCTACAAGTAAAAACAACTAAAAAATAAAAATATTTTTATATGCATAATAACTTCACTAGTTCAATATTTTGATATGATGTTTAATAACCAGGCAATATAATAACCGAAGTCGTGTGATTTGATGTACGATATTTTTCGGTATCTAAATCATCCAATCCAATCACCCAAGAATCATCTTATTAGCGATATCGCGCTGTGATTCACTGTCAAAAATAATAAAATAGCATTGTTATTTGGGATATTTTTTGAATATTCGATTCTACAATCGATTGGAGAGTTTAAGGATACACCAAAGATAGACATCTTTTGAATAAATTATGTTTTTCATTACACAATTCAAGCTGGCGATCACATTGGGACACTTTTAAATATGCTAATGAGTATCTATTTCAAAGTGAAAAAATCGAGTTTCGTCTTCCTTTACATTTAGCATAAAATACAAACAAAGACAACTTTGTACGTCGTCCTTGGGATAAATTTGTTCGTGATTAGTCTGTGAATAAAATTAGGAAATAAAAAAAACCATCACGCTTTTAATCCAATTTATATTGGGTAAACGAATCCAGCCATTCGGTTTGACTTTACAGCCGGCAAGGCACGACTTGCCGTCAAATTGGCAAGAGGCTTTTACTGGTTTTGTAATCCTAACAACAGCTCGAAAGGTTATTCTATATAAATTCATTTGATTACTCACAATGTAACCTATTTAATACACTGCATACGTATGAGGTACAAACCGAGATGTTTGTTGTTTGTAAACTGTGTCATAATTTTTGATTATATCTTTCGTAGGTACTCTATAATTAATTTGAAAAGTTAGATAAGTGAAATGTCATGTTTTCATCGATGATTTATACGAAAACGTATTTTTTGTGTGAAAAATTAGTGTTCATCATGAATATATTATTATATATATGAATGTATGATTATATATAACTTTATAAAAAACCCAAAAATGATAAAGTTGGCGTATAATATTGCAGTCGACCATTGTTAAAAAATAATATAAATGTAGAGATTGTCGTTTGAAACAATATATGATACGGAATGATTCACTAGATGATATTTTTGGTATTTATACATGTTGCTTTGAGGCGATTATTTTAATTTATTGTTGCTTAAACGCGACTGTTGAAAATATCAGGTTACGTTACTTACAATATTGCACCAATATCGTGATTGTTTTGTAATATATTTACATTTGGACAGTTCGCATTAATCAAACGATTTTGGAGAGGGTATTTTTTATCTCATAGGTATTATGTACATAACAATAGTAACATCTCTTTGTCCTGATTTGTGTCGAATGATCAATCATCGAAGATGATGTCATTGGTGAAATTTGATTAGGTATTTGAAGTTTTCTGACATCGTAATTTAATTATTAAAGCTACTAGTTACATTACCGATGAGTGTTTCTTTCTCATTTGAATACGATAAAAATGAATTATAAAAAAAAAAATTAGCATTCATGAAGATTAATTTTTAATATTTATACTTGTAATCTTATAAAATCGGCTGAAGACATTAAAAAAACTGCAATAACTTATTAAAAAAAAAATTTGCTTGTTTTTAAATAATTCAGGTTAGTGCTAACAGTTGATTTAAGGTCTACTTCACATTTTATACCAAATTCAATATTGTTTTATATAATGGTTCAACCATCAAGTTTGTGATTTGGTGATGGAACTTCTGTCTAGGTGACAGTAAATATTTTAGGTAAAAGTTGGCTAAACATTGTTTCATGTGATTACACAGAATTTTATAATGTTGTAAAGTTTTAAATATTACACGTAATAAACAATACTGGGTTTAACATTTCATACAAAACGACTAGATTCTCGCACAAGGCAAAAGGACCGACTAACAAGTTTTAACTAACTTAGTCTTGTCAAAACTGTCAAACTGCGAAAACTGTAATTCCTTGCTCACATCGTATGTAATTCCCGTGCACGAAGTCTTCCAGCAAGTGTTGTAAGGCAAGTCGAAACATAAGAATACGTTAAAAATGGCCGAGGCAATTTCCATTAAATCGCACACAGCACTTTCTTGGACTAAATAAATAAAAACAGCAGCTAAAGAGATAGTAATCAAGCGCTAAGAAATAAGGAACACAAAGAAGAACAAGAATAATTCCTGATTTTTTAAATAATTGAATGATATTAAATATTATTCAGCTGATCTACATTTATCAATAATTATGCTTTATGAGGTGTTTATAATGGTGGTCACATTGTTATTGATCATTTTCGTTTTTACAACATAGATTTATCTCTCTTGAAACATACAATATAATTTTGTCACGATGACGTTATTGAATCATGGTTTGAAATGATTATTTTTTTCAAATATACATAGAAAGCATAATGTACATGTGTGCAAATATTTAACATTATCTTGTCATTATTTACAAAAAATCAACAAATACTTTTCCCAAAGTATATAGGTTTAACACGTGGTCCAATTCTTGGCAAGTGCGATATTCTGAATTTGGTCTGAGTGTAAATGTCTGCTATGAGACATTATGGAATATAATATCAGTTGGAAAATAAACACGGGTAGACGGGAGAAGTTAGGCACGGTTATGAAGGTTAAGAAAATGCTCCAGGGCGCGAGTCACCAACTGACGCATTTAGAGATATAACTGGATGGCACAACTCGTTTATCCGGAATTTCGCATAAATTACAGTCATATAATATAGAGTTTCGACTTGGCCACGATTAATTGAATAATGTAGTCTGGTTGCCCCACGTATAGGCTGCGTCGTGACTGGATTTCGCCGTCTTTTTTAATATGGGCCAATGGTCATATTTATTTGTTTTTGACTAACAGTATAAATTGCTTCGTGTAATTTTCAAATTGTTCATCTAACAAGAGTTACATAAAATAATATTATAAAATAGTTACAGATGATAGCATTTATGTAAAAGAATAACTGAAATTTTAATTAGGATTGCATAATACTTTTTTGTGTTTAACAAATCAGATAATCGTGAATAATTTGATTTATTATTATTAGGTATTTATTACAATTATTCTTCAACTATTAAAATATTAACTAATATATTTATGTGCCGAAATATATCTAGGTAAATTGTATGCAAAATCGAGAATTAGCCATGAAAATAAAGAAATTAAATCACTCTTAAAAGTGATGAAGGCAGGTTGTAAGTAGGTCGTTGAAATAAGCGCTTTAATCTGTTAATAGGCGTTTTTAACTTTTAAATATAAAAACAAAAAAATGTTTCCTATTACACATATAAATATTTTAATATATCGATTAAAAAAACAACATATGTAGGTACGTGCAACTCAAAGTCAATATTAGACCTCTACACAACATGCAACCGATTTGCAATCAGCCAATAGCGTCCCTTTATTTTGGGTGTTTTTTTATGGTTTTGAAAAGTACAACACAAAGTAGGACGCTATTGGTTAGCTGCAAGTCGGTTGCAGGTTGTGTCGCGGCGTGTGTAGAGGGCTTTATCGGCGGCTTTCGATATCTGAAATCCGCCTCGCGGCCACGCAGATGTAACAAATGGCTCGCCTAGTTTCGCTCGACGCTCGGACCACAAAGACGAACGGACGGTGCTTTTTTAATGTCCAGGTATGCTCAATTAGCCGCGGCCACTATCACATCTGTAGTTTATGGAAACCTGGTTTCAATATCGACTCCGTGACTGGCATCTGCATCCTGTGTACACGTTTGTTTTATTTTTTAGAGAAATGATGGTGGTTACCAAATCTGCTATAGCCAATACGACAATTTATTGAATTCACGGTCAATGTATGTTACGTTAATGCTATTTTTTATAGGTTTTTATGAACTATTTTTTCAAAGCTCACAGTATTAACGCAAATTATACAGCTGTTTCCATGAAATTAATTTCTAAATTGAAATATGAAATTAAATTACTTTTTTTTATAAATTTGAATGTTGCGAAACTGCTTAAAAAACACGACATATTACAATAATCTGTGTAATTATTTTTATATTTTATTCATAAATATTAAAATGGAATTCCAACAAGTACTCTCTGTCAAAAGTATTAAGTTTCTTATTATTTTTAATTAGTAATATATTCTATATATAATATTCTTGAAACTTCTAAATTTGATTGAATTTATATATATGTGAAAATACACTTTTTTTTAATGTTATATTTTTGTTTATATATTGTTTTAATTAAAAGGTCTCCAAGTTAATCTTTGAACCGGTAAAACAGAAGGTCTGAATATATTGTCATAGTTGTATTATTTTGACTGCATTAATTTTAGTGTAGTCAAATCCATCATATCATCTACTACAAAAGCACACTAATTGGATACGGTTGCACACACGTCTATTTATATTCAGGTAGTGAATGTGTATCTGTCGTGTTATGCTCGATATATTAATAATTATATTGTAATTTCTCAATACACTGCTACTTACAAACACAAGATAATCAATCGTCTCTTGTGATTCAGTTCCAAGGCGTTCTATAAATTCAATTCAGGCCAAGTCGATATATTTTCCTAGGGCGTTCAAAATGCATGGCAATACAGGCTGATGAGGTTTTGTGTATCGACTCACGGATAGGGTTGCCATATGAACTGCAAAAGGAGGACAACTTTTTTGCTGTAATACTTGAGATGTATATTATTGTTTGACGTGATTTCTGATAGTAGTACAACTAAATTAAAACTAATAAAAATGTTTACACTGCGGTGTACTTGAAAGCAAATATAGACTTTTGATGAAATGAAAATCAAGACTGGAAAGGAAGTTATTATACATAATTATTTTTTATTTTAAAAATAATATAGTTAAAATAAATAAATACAATTTTAATTCTTCGAATATCTACTATAATAATAGCCATTGTGTGTTTGTATGTTTGTATGTATGTATGTATGTTTCATTTTTCCGTTCTGTATAGAATATCTTAAAAGATACAACGCTGATTTTTTGCACATAAGTTAAGTAAATTTTTCCGCAGCTATGTGCCGAATTTCAAGACGATAGGATAATATTTTCATTCATAAACTTTAAAATATGCTTTAGCAAATTTCAATATTCATCAAATACGTCATTTTATGACGGGCTACATTGCTAGTATTGATATAAAATTCATTCGGTTTTGATTTCAAAATGGCAAATGTTTAATGTATATTTCAAAATGAATGTGTCAATTCATACAGGATATGTATACAACAGTGACCCTACTGGAGGCACTGGCACCGTGAAGTGAGCTAATTCCGCCTTCTCGTGGGAGGGGAGTCATAAATAAACAGGGCGAGACAGATAGCGTTAGATCACTTACATCTTAAACCGTAACTAGCGCTGACATCTTGAAAAATGATTAGTGTAAGCTCTCGTACATCACAAGGAAATTTCAATATTGTTTGTACAGCGCTCGTCTGAAGAGATTGGTTTTGTCCTATTATGTACAGCTTAATTAAATTTAAGTTTTATGCATGTAATTCTTGAAACTACACTGGAGTTGCGAAAATGACGAATGAGACAGAATGATATATTTTTACGACTGACGAATGCCATCAATTATGAACAAAATCAGTGTTTTCTTTTGTGTTAAATTTAAAAATTAATTGCAAAGAAGTATTAGAAGAACTTTGGTTCAATTATTTACAAGAAAGTAATAGGGCTTTAATAAAATGCTAAAGAGAATAATAGCATTAGTGCCTACTTGGATATGCTCTGTGTTCAGCGCATGTGGAGGGTCATAAATATGCTGGCGTTAGTTTGTATTTGCTATCCATTACATATATCGCCGGGTAATAAATTTGAAGCTGAAAATGATTCCGAATCATTTTCAGTGCATGATTGGTCAGCCTTAAAAATAATTTAGATTGGAACTTGTTCTTGTATTTCCTGCATCGTAAATTTAATAACATAGTTATCAGTGTATTACTGCATTGATTTTAATTACAACAGATCAAAAATAGCTTGCAATATTAATTAGTTACGACGGTATAATTGTTTATACTCATTTTATATAAATTAACGATTCACTGTAAAGAAAGTCTCTGTGCAGTATTTATATTAGGACTGGGGGCAAAGCAGATGTAAATTTCATTCATTATGTCATGATGTATTATTCATTGTAATTCAAAGATAATTCGTTACTAAAATAGTTGTAAATAATTACCATACAACCCACGCAAAAACGGTAGTTTGGAGCATCACCGTGTTATAATTCTTAGAATATTTATCGACATGGAAAGTGAATTTATGGCCTCCACTTAAAAAAATGCATTATTTAATAGCAAAGGAAATGCACCTGTACATATATATATATATATATATATATATATATCGATATTTGGTTCTAGGTCATTTATAACGTAGTCGTTTTATTTGGACTGAAGTAATGATATATTGATAGCAATTTACTTTAAGACGTGAAGGTTGTTTTTTTTACATGTTCTGTGACAATAGTAATGATTCCTCACACGGCGAATAACGCACCTCAATAATTGCGATTGTACATAGCAATCAACCTCCATTAACATACATTTCGTAGATCTAAATTCAACGCATCCTGTCGCACTTATTCTCATTATTGATAGCGAACTTTACTCTTTCTATCAGGGAAAACGATAAATCAGTATTCTTTCCGTTCGGGTCCGTCATCCAGTTCTGCATGACAATGGTGCAGGCGCGTGGAACAATGAAATGATCCGATGACCCAGAATGGAGGTTTGATCCTCTAAATAGTGGGCGAGTCTTACTTTGGCACGTGAATGAAATAATTCGTATTGTTTCACCTCGTGACACGCGCATGAAGAAAATTGGTATTATTATTTTATACACCTTCAGACATCAACAGCTTTAGAAACTGTATTATTATAAATATTATCTTGGAATAACTTTGAGACGATGAAGCAATTTGTACATAATTCATGTAAAAACAAGGCGTTCTTTAACATGGGTTTATGTTGTGATTTTGTATTTTGATAAAACACTTATACTATGAAAAATATTCCGTATGTTGTAAATTATATTTTTCATTTATCAGCTGGTTATAAAAATACCAGCGACATGATTGTTCGACGAATGTTTATATCTTTGTAAAATCTACGAGAAACGGGCGGATACGTGCGTAATTACGCATGTGAAAGTTATAATTTCTTTAGATTTGATACGAGGCTTTTGTCGGTCTTTGCGGGGGGCTTTAGCGGTCACCGTGTTTTCAGAGAGGTGCCTTGGACGCATTGAGACCTAACTATGAATTAGTTGGTTTAATTACTGGAAGGCTGTTCCGTAATACCTGACGATTAAAGTTAATTTTCATTTCACGCGCATTATTTGCCGTAAGGCGTTTCAGTGTGAAAATACTGAGGCTAAAGTAGTATGAAATTGATGCGTTGATAAGAAAATTATTCTCACTCAAGCATTCTGCAGACTTAATTGTCGTCTAGATCATTAATTAGTTTTGAATCTTTTATAAAAGATAACATTCCACTTAAAAATTTCAGATGAATAAAATACATTGTTAAATAAAATATTATACATTGGTATTAAAATTGATATGATAAAAAAAGTCAATAAAATACACTGTGTCGATATGATCTTTAATAATCACCAAATAATTTTTATCATAAAATTTGGATTATCGGCAAATTTTTCAAATGTTACAATTTTTAATTGCTTGGATTTTGCCTTTTCATATTATTATTTTACAATATCTTAAAAAATTCAATATTTTTGACAGAGGGTACTTGGTGGAATTCCATTTTAATATTTTTTAGTAAAATACTTGAGTGATTTAACACAAATAAAAACAAACATGTGGAAAATCACTCAAGTACTTCACTCAAAAATATTACAATATCTTGACAAAATAAATGTCATTTATTAACATATCAACTCTAAATATAGCAACAACGGTGGCCGACATCTTTATAGCTAATATTTATAGCTTGTCTATATATATATATATATCATGTTTTCTAGTTTGAAGCTATTCTTTGCCAAATCTATGCACCACAGATTTCGGCGAAGAGGCGCAAGGCCCCACAAGTCAAGGTGAAATTTCACTCCATTCATTTTTCTCCAAGTGAAATTTAACTCACAGCCACGCATTAACTTAATGGTCATAATTGGTACAATTTAGCCGGCAGAAGTGGCCGCAGAAGCGGTGCCCTTACTGGCCGGCTCTCTGGGACTTGTAAAAAGTTGTCAATCACTCGGCGTCCCATTCCACGCACACTCCGTTACGGGCCCACATACGAGCGGATGTGCGATGCTCTATAATTATATGGTCGGGATCAGGCGGCATAGAAACTATTTTCTATGCAGCGTCATTTGCATACCGTGTAATGAGCTTGTATTTATGGCCAACCGCGTACAGTTTGTTTGTCATTGTTGGTATTCCGAGCGATTAGAATGAATGAATGGATTTATAAAAAAATCCACGAATCAAGAATTATATTAGATTTGAAAAGTATGTTTTGAAATTTAAATTATTACACTGTTATGTACGTTTTGATCAGACAGTGTTATTACTATGTATTCCGTTTTCATTCAGGGTTGTTTTTTTGTAGTTTTGAAAAGCAACTAGGCAAGATATTATATATTGGATAAAATAAAGTATTAAGAGTATTAATGAATCTAAATGAAACATTTAACATTATTAAATCAAATTTATTTAAAAACGACAAATTCATTTTTATATTTTAATAATATTTATTTGAGTTAATATTATTTTATTAATATTTTTAAGTATTTGATATTAAAGATGAAATAAATCTATCGATACCTCACTATTATATTAAGAAGCATAGAATTTAAAAATAAAATGAGTTTTAATGCATTTCTACAGTTTATTTTTGTCTGTATTAATTTGAATTATTTGAAAACGCATACTGGATTTTTTTATCAGCCTTAAATAAAATATTTTTGATATTTTCAACAAAATATTTTTTTATATTATATTATCTTAAAGAATACTTGTCATGATAAATTTCCACGTAGTTATGTGCGTGAATATCCAACCAATGCGAGGTATAGGTCATCGCCAGTAGGTTCTTGAATGAAAATTAGATTCCACTTATATCTGACCGCAATATTTATATTCTCTTTTATTCGATGGGAACTAAAAATTTGACAGGTTTTAATAGAATGCTTGTTTATATAAAACTTAATTTTATTCCAATGTATCAATAAGTCGGCAAGCGTATTGCGAATAGCGAAATCCCAATTACGAACACACACGTTTTGAATTAATGTATTTATCTATGACTAACTAGGGTATAGCTAAACATGATGCATGAAATACGTGATCGGCAATTTCTCTACATGGTGAAATCCATATGCAAATTGCAACTATGGTGTAAAGTGTAGTAGCTATGCATTTACTCGGAGAAAACCGTAAATTGTCTTACGCAAAACCAGGAAGTGTTGATAACAATCAGAAAAATCGCAACAAGAAACATTAGGCGTCAATGTATTCTAGTGTCGTTGTTTCTTGTATAATATTATCAAGGTAGTTGTAACTTTGCTATAGTGAAAATTCTCACACGTTTAGCGTTAATTTAAAAAAATATAATAAGTGAGTAGTCGATACAACTGTAGTTTTATTATTCAGCTTAAGTACATTTTTGCTGTTGAACAGCGCCTAGAAATGGATAGTAACGTATTACAGTTTCTGGCAGCTAACAATAATTAACATTGCAATATTAATTAATAGCATCAAATAATTGATTTGTTTTATTTTAAATAAATCTTATAAGATAAAGTTAGAACAAAGCATATTTGGCTTATATTGCTAAATATACGAGAAAATAATGTTTTATTTTATTTTTATTAAAATGCAGCAAGGACACTAAAGCAAAACAATTGAAACTGAAAAAAAAAAAAATTAAAGTGTCAATTTGCATTTACCTGAAGTATCCAAATTTGTGGGGAGAGTGGACGTAACTGGCTTCGTTAGTGAGTTAAATGGTGAACTTATGGGATTACGTTTGATTATTCGCAGTTCACCTGAGACTCAGTCGATTCCTGCAGCTTGTTAGTGATTCATCGGAGACTGAATTATTACCGTCGTTTGTACTGTCTATGCAAGATTTATTAAAAGGTTTTGTTAGGTTGTTACATTACTACTTTAATGAACAATAAAGTTTTTCGTTATAACATAATAATTCCTAAGATATTTTATTTTACATTAAAAAGAAATAAAATAAACGTTCATTTTAATATTATTGAGAACTGTAATTTTCCGTTTTAGAAGTAATGGAAATATTAAATCGTATCTGCCGTTCTGTAACAAGGCTTCATTGAGCTGGTCACCCACAAACAGTTCGATTGGCATGTCTTGTTAACCACAAGTCCCAACTTCGCAGCGAGAAATCACGTTATCCGCACATACCTGCTCTGGGCCGTGTTGCTCATAGCCAACCAGTATTTTATTTGCGCTTTACAACTGTCTTATTTTGAATTGATATATTTAACTGTTACTGCATAGTGTAATTTCACTCGCGTAACTTAACACGGGATTAAATTATGTAATACAATTTCTATCTCTCTATGTTTTTGATAATAAATTATATAATGTTTATAATATACTGATATAAATACGCTTTACTTCATCAGCACTAATAGTTTTGATATTGATTAAAATTTAAAAGTTACAGGAACGCGATAACGATGAAGACATGGAAAAAATAGTCATAATATTTTAAAATTGTTGTTTAGTGTTGGAATGTCAGGGAATGTTAACCTTAATTTATAATGTAATATATGTTTTAATCAAAATTTTATGTTTTCATAACATTGCAATATCGTGTCCTAGAAAAATTATATAAAATGAAAAATATACAAAAAAAAACCACACACACATATAAACGTGTGTGTGTCTAATCGAAATCATAATTATTTTTTACGTAAAGGCAGGAAGAAAAGTTGCTTGTTTGACTCTATCTTTATTTGTGCGTTGAATAGGTTCCGATATTCGTTTAAGATTACAAGTAGAGTTTCTAAAACCTAGATTCCTACCAGCGTGTGCGAATCATAAAAATTGCAATTAATTTATCGGCTAACCGACTGTTCGTATTTAGCAAAGTAAGTCGATGCGTACTTTTTAGATAATAACTGGCAATTGAAATAAATTAAATTATTAATGGTTTTCTTCACATTGATTTCAGATACTGTTTTGAAAACTTCAGGATACAAGAAATAAAAATCTCTAGGCAACTGAAAAAGGTAAGTTTTCTTTGTCTAATACGTTTTATTAAATAATAATTTTATTTCTTACTTTTGTTATATTTTACTTCAAGTGTTTATTAAAATGCATAATTTTGACAACGTTGACCAGAAAATATAATTTATAAATAAGAATAGCCTATAAAATTATTTTACAATACAACTGGTACGAATACTTTCCAATATTTCAGCGTTGAAAATCGACATATTTTACAAATGTTATCAATTCATTCAGTGGTTTCACATCTCTAGGTTAAAAAAATTAAACTTCACTGAGAAATGTTTCTATTGTGAAGTCGATATTTGACACCCGATTCTGAATAAAAATGTAACGTTATCAATCCATCTTGTTTAAAGAAATATTTTTAGTCGTTTTTTATTCTTGGGTTTTACTTCATTCAAGAGTTTTTAATTTTAAAATGACGGTGTTCATTTGTAAGTTTATTTATAGCATACATAAAAAGTATAAAAATAGTTTTAATATCTTGTAACAGCATCTGATCAATTATTGCTTTAAATGCCATTAAATTGTTTGGTGTTTATTTTGCAAGAAAATGGCCCATAAAATTCACAGCAATGCTTTTATTAAACGGTCAATATATTACGGTTAGTTGTCATCGCTCTGACATTTCGATGTTCTCAAAAACCATGAAGTGTGTAATTTGTCAGGTGGAATGACCTGCAGTACTCTCGTCTATAGTTCGATGTCACAATGTAATAATCGAACAAATCACGTAGCCCCGGCCGGGGGAGTATGTTATTATTTCATTTGGTATTTCGCTAATATGATGGCGGTCGTTACTCTGTAACAAACTCAAGGCCTTAAGTCTGATCTTTAATATTTGCGTACTAAAAAAAATGTTTTCGGCTATCTTTTTTGTATTAACTATTCGGATATTAACATGTATAATAAATCAGTAAAAAACCTATATGGTTAATCAATCAGTTACTAATTGTTGTTATATAATTTTAAAATATAATCAATCTTGCTTTAAATGAAAATCTGGCATTTTAAACATTATTTAAGTAAGAACTATTACATTAATTATTCAATATTTTTATGATAATATGTTTTATTTCAGTACAAAACCTGAAAGTATATAAATAGTACCTTTGTTTAATACTTGTTGAGGTAAGCTAAATAGAATACATTGCTAACTAATGCTCATTATTATTTAGAATTTTTGTAAAGTATTCTGTAATAAAGTTGTGTAATGCTAGACATTTGTAAAATTTTTCGACCATGCAAATTGACGTCGTGCAAGTCGAGTGCCATCATGTGCACGGCAAAAAACCGAGGAATGCAATAAGCAGAAAAATGCTTGTGCAAATGGCAGGTACATAATTTTATTGACATTTAATATAATGAGAGTAAATATGTTTTATTAAGTACGTAGTGCGCGGATGCAAGAGAAGTGGGGCGAGCAATTCTGTTTCATTATATTTATTTGGTCATGTTAAGTGTTCGGGTGCTTTTAAAAACGATATTTTAGCTTTGCTCAACGATTTATATCGCGTTGCGAAAAAATTGAGTAAATATAGGCTGACGCAAGTGTCTGCGACCGGAGCAATGGTTTCTCATGTCAGTCCGCAGTTGCACGGAGCTCTCTAGAGCGTTATTGTTCGAATAGTTCTCAACTCTTCTCGTTGCATCCAGGGTCAGAGATCATGCATTATTCGTTTTTTATTGCGTTGAGAAAAGAAAGTGCAAGTACGGGGTCTTTTTAACCAAAGGAAACATTTAACTGTTTGAGGATTTGAAAAGTATCATTAGATCTTCTGCAGTATTCATCGAAAAATTTTGGTTGAAGTTTTGAACACTTCGACCAAACTCGGATTGTAAAAGGTGGTTCATCAATTCAGTAATCTGAGTCATGAAATGTTTTTTTTTTGTATATTTATATTTAGATCTTGATTTCTAAGTGTCACAGTTAACATTCAACCCAAACAACGGTAGACTGTCACTAAAACGACCAAGCATGAGCGTATGCCTCGCAGGTTTGATCATAACACTGTTTGTTTTGCAACAATGCGTCCAGTGTGGTACGCTGGAATGAATAACTGCTACTTACCGAAATCATTTATGATTTGACTTAGATCTTTAGTGATGTGACTGCTGTATTGAAAGAGAATCAATATTTTTTTTATACACGAACTTACTTATACATTAAATATACATAAGATTCCATTATTATCGTTATTCAATATAAATATTTCTAATACAGCCATAGTTATTCCAAGCCCAGAATTAATTTCGATCCCAGAAAGAAGGAATTTCTGCCATGTAAAATACTAGGAATATTTACCAAAAAATGTTTTTAGATACAAAACAATATGGCTTCTATCCAGAGGCTTCTTCTATCTAACAGATACAAAACAATTGTGCCTGATTTTTTTTTACATGTAGCTTATGTGTTTTTTCAATCATTTATTTAAAGTTCAGCTTTATAATCATAATACTATCATAGCTAATAAAGTTACTATAAATAAAATTATTTATATGAGCTTTAGGTTAACAAGATTTTTAGAATTTCAAATTATAAAATCAAGACAGTATTATTTTAGTTTAAAATATATGAATTTATTAACATAAACTGATTAAGTCATGTTTCGTTTCCAAGTATCGTCCAATCAGGTCCATTATTATTCAGAATAGAGAATATCATTGTGAATTGGGTCGCTTGTTGTCGGAAGTGGATACACACTGAGTTGCACGGACTTGATTGTTGTTTCATTAGAATCGCGAGTAATTCTGGGTGTAGGAGTGCTGTCTTGCAATTCTTGTGAAAAATATTACTTGCGTTGAGTGTTGTTTAGCAACACGACACCAAATACATACAACTGAATCTAATGTATAATTACTTAATTTGAAAATATGTATTAAGAATTTTATTACATAAATATAGAAAATTATTTTAAATAATCGTTACACTGAAGATGAAAGTTTTAAATTTATAGTTGTATACATTATTTAGCAAATAACGCAAGCAACAGATGTTTTTAATATACAACAAAAAAAAATCATCTAATTTTTTATCATACTTGACTTTAATTTATTATTATATCATTCATTTGAGACTATTTCTTGAATTATGTTCGGTGTGACATTGCCTCTTTTCCCCAATAAAAAAATATATGTCTTTAAACGGTTAAATGTACATCTCCGCTTTGTCGCGATTTTTTTTATCAAATTCGAAAAACAGTTCATGTTTACAAATCAGCAGTCGATTTTAAGTAAGCAGTCGACTTTAATTGATTGATATATTATTCTTATGAGACTATTTCTTGAATTATGTTCGATGTGACATTGCCTCTTTTTCCCAATAAAAAAATAGATGTCTTTAAACGGTAAAATTTGTACATCTCCGCTTTGTCGTGATTTTTTTATCAAATTTTAAAAACAGTTCATGTTTACAAATCAGCAGTCGATTTTAAGTAAGCAGTCGACTTTAATTGATTGATATATTATTCTTATGAGACTATTTCTTGAATTATGTTCGATGTGACATTGTCTCTTTTCATCAATAAAAAATATATACCTATAAAAATATATGTTTTTAAACGGTAAAATTTTTACATCTCCGCTTTTTCACCATCTACATTTTTTTATCAAATTTTAAAAACAGTTCATGTTTACAAATCAGCAGTCGATTTCCCGTGCGACAGTGGTTTGCTGAATACCCCCAGCCGTGGAGCCTGACGGCCAGCGAGAGGCTTTGTTCCGCGGCGTGGCCGGGGCAGGTGGCGGCCGGTCTAATCACGCGTGAAAATTCAGCGGCAGGTGATCCTCTGCACTGCCCGCCTGCCGTCACGGGGAACACCATTTGCGGTCTACAGCTGATGGTTAAACTACCGCGTGGCTTCAGTCACTGCCTTTATAATGTTTTTAATACGCAATCGTTTTCCTGAGCCAGGAGATTAAAACTTGCGATTACGGTTTCTGATCTATGAATGTCGACTGCTGTGACAAAACATAGCAACATAAATTTATAATATAAAGTAAATTTTTGGTTAAAATTAAAACATAGAAACAGATATAAAAAAAAAACACAAAGCATATGTGAAAAAATCAAAATCGACTTTTAAAAAAAAAAATATTTCAAATTAAAAAAAAAACAATGCTTCGATGTTTGAATTATAAATACTGCAAACATTATATAAAAAAAATAAGGGTTTAGATTAAAACATATATTTTTTAACATTAAAATCGGTATAACGATTTGCAGATCCACATTTTATAAACGTTTACGAATGTGCGCATACGTTCCCTCAAAAACTTTTTCAAAAATATATGTACTCTATTGAAAATCAAACTTAAGTTAATTACGCAAATTATATAAAGCTTCCTGCTAAACAAACAAATTTTGCTGAATTCCAATTGATTTAAAGTCCAAAGAAAGAAAATTAGTGAACCCAATTAAAATGCAAAATGCTTAAAACTTTTGTGTTATAAGTGCTCTCGGGCCACTTGCGTAAATCGACATTCTGAAGTCGGTTTATTACGGGCCGGTCTGTGATGTTTCCATTACGGTACATTTGCTTAAAACTTTATTAAAATGCCGGTCCATTGCTTATTCATTCATTTGAATAATTCATCTTTGCAGGAAATGGCTATGGATTACATTTTAAATGGAAATCTTTTGTGAGGGAAGAGATGATGAGCGCCGGCCGAGAAACGGTAACTAATGTGTCATTTGGAAATCTTATAAACTTTGAGTTCTAGCTTGTCTTCTCGCAAACAAAGTTATAAAAATAAACAGCTAAGACATTGTTTTTTAATAATATTTATGTGTACTTCACGCTGATGAATGTATTTATCTTATACATAATTAATCATTTTTAGTATTCTTTGTTGAGGTTATGAATTATGCTAAGAATTATTTCAGCAATAACTTTTTAATATTCTATTGTACACAATAAAAGTCTTAAATTATTCACCTTTATTATTTATGGCCATATTTAAATCAGTCTTTTTTTAGTCTACCGCATTGTCAATTGCAATTATTTTCTTTTCCATTATTTGGTAATTGTTTAAAATATGCAATGACGATATTTTCAAAGTTTACTGTGGGAACTCATTATAATACCGCTAATAAAAAAAAAAATATATATATTTAATAGTTTTGGACAGAACTTTTACCTTCCACTTAAACGTAATAAGTGTTTATATAAACCTCAATTAAGATAATGAAATCAAAAGTACTCAAAATATATTTATGTTATTGTATTTTTTAAATTTAATCAGGTAATTACGAGTTGGGTACATGAACTATAAAATGTAAATAAAAACATTTCACTTTGCATATAAATGAAATTAGTGATATTGCTGTACAATTATACGAAATTAGTACTCGTTGTCGCCTTGTAAGTAAGCAAAGAATGTAAATATTATTTTATCCAACAGCTATTTGGTTGATTTATGTCATATTATCTCTTATGATAATGCATGAGAGGTTTTATTTTCCTATTTAATTGATGTATGGTCAACTACTACGACGTTAGAAAACATTCGTGATACTAAACATTTAATTAATTTGAAAATTATACACCACAAAAAAAGATATTTTCAAAAGCAGTAAATATCTTAAATAATACATGGTATTCATTTTATTTATTAAATTGGAGGTTATTTTTAAAAAGTACTGTATTATTATAAATTATAATAAAAACTCAAGCGTTTGTTAGTAAACCAATAAAAATATTTACACAATAAAATAAATTCCTTTATATAGTACACAATAAACAAAGTAAGAAAACAGACATGAATTCAATGTAAATATAATTTGTGTACGAGGAGGCAGAAATATTTGCCACGTCACGTGTGTGCGACATTTCTCTGCCGGCCGAAAATTCAAATGACTGCCGGCGACAAAAACACGCTACAAAGGAACTTTTCCACTGTCTCCGGCGCATTGTTTACTTTGGCGTAAAAACTGTTCATTTGAAAGCGTGTCTAACCGCCCCGGTGCCAGGCGACACTGCCTCCAGCCGGCTGACCGAGTTTGAGAAAAGCAAATAGTTAAATAGTTCGGCGTGAAGTTCGATCGAAGGGTCACTGCACTGCGATCCGATCTGGTTTCACGCCAGTGTCGGCAATCGTGATAGAATATCGCACGATTTTTTTCACTCGATTTACTCAATGAATAGTCGCCTTTGTAAATTGTTGCTGATTGTTGGTAGTGTAAGAAATCGGATTGATTCTAATCGATACGTTAGTGAAGCAGGTTTTGTAAATATAACGAGCTCGAAAATATTTGATAAGTAGATAGCTATTATTGAAAAAAAATCAGGGATAGATACTTGATTTATAGAAACCATTAAGAAGAAATGATATTCGTACTACATTTTAAAGTAGTTAATCAATATTATTTTTGAATAAAATACTTGAGTCTTTTGACAAGTGGAAGATTTTATATAATTTCAAATTTTTGTGAACAAATGTTTTTATATTAATGGGGTAATTATCTAAAGTAGTGGCTTTGGGGTGTAGCTGCAGTTATTCTGTGTTGGGGTTTGTCTTGTAGTGTGTATATCTGTAAATAATAGGTTTTTTTAAAGATGTGATTTAGCAATAGGGAATAATAGTCAGGTACATTAAAATCACATTAGCCCTTACCACCTGACAATCACTCTCTCTCTTTCCAACAACCTCTCCCTCTAACAATTGTTTACCTAATTGCTTATTATTATATAAAATCTCACTCTGTTTGATAATGCCAACGTGAAAGGTTGGCGAAACCGGTCACTAATAAAAACGAAAATGTGGAAAATCACTCAAGTATTTTATTCAAAAATATTAAAATGGAATTCCACCAAGTACTCTCTGTCAAAAATATTGAATTAGTTAATCAATACTTAATAATTTGTTTAATGAATAAGTGAGTGATCCATGCTTAGGTTTTCCTTGTTGTCCCATCAATTTTATTCTTAAAATTACTGTAGTGTCTCCGGGATTTATTAGCTTTTTCTCGTAGCTCTGTGCGACCATAGGCATTACTCTCCGGACAGGACGTCTGTCATTTAGTTTGGCTTGTCAGGGGGTGAGCCCAGAGCATGCCGCATACCGCCATAGTATATATGTGAATATAGGGGACACGTTCCGTTGCTCTACCGACCGGCTGGAACTGGAATAAGTACAGCGTATATTTGGACACCTTGTTATGTGTCGAAACGGTGCTAACTTCAAGCCATTATAGCTTGTATAACTCCATATTTTTAAACTGTTTTTTCAAGATTATTTAATAACAGTCTATTATTATTACAGATAACTGTATATATCGAAAATAAACCGGAAATAGTGACATTATCGTTGAGTTTTATTGCTCTCTGATGGTGCAGGTACCACTGTTAGTGTTTACCTTGGCATAACTACAAAGAAGAAAATAGCTCCGGCATACATTTCAGCATTCCGTGACAACTTAAGGCCGGAGAGTAATCCATCTCTTTCACCTCATTGTTTGCATTAAAATACAAGTAAAGTACAGAATATTGATCAGCCAAGATGGGTTGTGCTTTTTAGACATTATTTATATAACTTCTAAATATTTATCAGTCTTATATTGTTTACTGGATTTCTATTATAATTGTTTTTAGATCTGAAAATTTCTGAACAAAAATATAGGGATACGAAATTGCGATAAATCAGTTAAATTATTTATACAAAATTAATATTTTGTCAAACAAAACAAATTTAGGATTCTTGTAATTTTCCGAGTATTGGTTCTGTGATTTTTACGAATATAAAAAGTTACATAAGACCAAAATTTAAACAATTATATACGTGAATCGCAAATAGATATAATCATTGGTTTAAGTGTACTTATCTTAAAATTATTTTTAACCGAATTATTTATTTATCAATTGATTGAAAACAAACCTTTTATATTTCTTAAGAACATATTTTTGATTAAAATAATGTTAATTTTAATAAATCAGTAAATATCTTCCCGAATTTACAAAAAACCTACCTACATCTATAGTCTTAACTGTTCTGATAAATATTATAACTTGATTTCTTCAACTTAATAAATAGGATTTAAGAGTTTCACCACAAGCTAAAGGCTATCCGTGCTGATAAGTATGTGAATTAAAGCCTCGGTTCTCATGGAGATCGAAGTAAAGACAAAAACAATGCCTATACATACAAGCATTTATTGTAGGGAACGCGGAATGTAAACAATGTAAAAAAGAAACAAGCCTTAGAATATCAATCTTACCAACGTAGTGTTTTTTATATATAAATATTGCATATTTTATGTTTTAGTTTTTCTACGAGGTGAAAACGAGTAGACTTTAAACCATTATGAAACTAAAATCGTCTAAATCCGTCGTACCTAATTAAAAAAACAACTCCTGTGAAAAACCGCAGTCTGGATCGATTCGGCTATATTATCAAAAGCGGATAGCTTCCACTGACGTGATCAATTTGGATGTTACAGTACAATGAAATATATATTTTTGAAAATAAATCAATTATACAGTAAGTGAGACCAGAAACAGAGTCTCTTAAGAAAACTGTAATCTCTAAAAATATAATAAAACACCCATGTTGGAAGAAGAAAAAATAAAAGTAGATTGATTTATACCAGCTCCATATCAGCTTATATGTAGGGTACATGTTTACAAAATTGATATATCTGGCATAAAATAAACATCAATGTTGATTTTTATTCCAATGTGATTTGGATTATATTTGTAAACACACTTAAGTCTTTGCAAATACAACACCGTACGTATCGAATTTTTCGAGATTATATACTTAGGTATATTATCCCTTTAAAAGTATTATATAATAATGTTTTTTAGAGTATTGTCGTGGGTTTTTGCTTTGAGTTATATTATATATGTCAAATTGTATTTTTTCAATAATTGTATTAACAACTGACACTTAAAGCCTGATCGCAGGCCGTAATTGAAACCTCTCTCTCCATGGTACGTAGTAGAGCTCCGGCCGAGTATGTTAACACATGAAACAATAGACACTATTGGCCTACTAATACACCATTCTGAATTCTTTAAGCTATTCGATTGTTTGCCCGTTTGTTTTGTTTAGAAATTGAGTTGTTTGTTTGTTGCAATGGAAATCTGTTAACTGATTTTTTCCAACGCCAGCAAAATGAGTGTATTTCAAACAAAACATATCCGTTCATACAATTAAGATGTTTTTAGAATATATAATTAAAACTATCGATTCTTTCATTTAAAAATTTACATTTTAGTAAAAGATTATACTATAATACGATTTAATTTTAAATTTAACAGTTTATTTTATAATTAGAATTTGAATTTCCTCCACTTTTCTGATGGGAATATTTAAAATTGAATACTTAAGCTACCATTGAGGGACCCGATCGATAAACGACTCTATCTCCGACTAGTATCATAAAGATAATAGCTTTCGACATTAAGATAAAATCTTAAGTATACCGATTTCACAATGTCAGAAGATTTTGCTGCGAATTCTGGTGCGGGTGTCCGACAGTGGTTTCCGATAAGTCGGCAGGTAATTAAACAACAAAAACTATGCCATAATGGTTGTTTTGTAATACTTGTAGAAACAAAACATATAATGTACCGTTAGGCCGAATCCCCGCAGGGCCCGTGGCTTTTAAACGCTCCGCTGCAAGAGAGCATCGGATGATTCAATATTCGTTACGAATATATTACATATCACAACCCATCCCGTAGGCTATATGCTAACACAGAACAAGGCGAGTGAGATTTTTTTACGACTGTTTTGAATAGCCATATTTTATTTTTAACGCTACTCGTTGTAACTGTTATATTTAATTATTCGATCTGCAGATTCTTTCTTATGTTAAGATGCCGTACCCGAGAAGACTGATGTTCGGGGAGATGTGACCGTTATCATTCACAATATTCGCACCATGTCGAGTGGTTCTTAAAATCGAGTGATGACAGGTACTGTGAAATAAATGTAGCTGAAACCAGAGCGGATGTTGCGGAAACCGTAGAATGTTCGATTCGTAACACGAAACATGCATTGATAAGCGCAATTTCCTACGGTCCATGGGTCTTCAATTAACAGCCTGTGCAGAAATAAAATCTCGGGGAAAATATGATTGCTTTAATGACTGGTATTGGTTTTCTTACCATTTCTCGGCCGTTGAAATGGATTATTCACGTTACAGATACGTCATGACTTCTTTATCAAATAAATATAAAACAATGAGGTAGTGATATTATATTGAGTTATTAAATCAACACTTTTTATAGATTGAACATAATATAATACCCGTTGTGATACAAAAAAGTCTGTAACAGTTAATAATTTTTCATAGTAAAAGAAACTGTACTTTGTTTTCAATTCGTGCACAATTATATCAACCAACAGATATTTTAAAAGTATATATGGCTGTTCATAAAAGTAAGTTAATGGAACAACAAAATACCTAAACTGCAAACATTGTAGTTATTATTCTTCAATCTTTATTTTGAAATGAACAGAATACAGTTTTACATCCTTTTTTATTTAATCGCGGTTAATGTATTAAAGATATAGGATTATTATTTTTATTGCAACAAAAATATTAAATGTGTTTTTGGTCTTGATTTATGTTCACAAATTTCAATCGGTCAATACTGACTATAACTCTATCACCTCACTAAAGTTCTAGTAATCTTGTGGATGTACTATTGAATCGAATCGGAGACTTCTCCGCTACCAGTCAACTGTTCAACTATTGAGCTACTAACTTTACATATATTTCAATACCTCAAAACCTATGCTTTACCATAACCGCAATTTTATTGCCACGTGATATTATAATGTCATATGCAAAGCAGAATGAGCGATATGTGAAGGGGAGTTGCAATTATGATGTAAAATTTATTACCTTTATATAGTATATGATAACTCATAATAAATAAAATTTGTTTGATTCAGTTTGTAAATGCATATTTAAATTGATTAAATAAGCATTGGGGTATTTTAAATTAAAAACAAAACTCACGTTTATTTGTCCACAGAAGCGGAAATTGACAATTCTGGTAGCACACAATATAATTTAAAAATAGACGGAGCGTTTCCCTTACAAAAGGATCGCGATTGTATTAAATCCAGTATTGGCTGGCGAGTCCTTCGAGCGCATTATTCAGAGGCTGCAATGAAACTTTTCGATAATGTAATGAGAATGGTAACGAAGAGCTCAGAATAACGACGTTAAAATATTCCCAATTGTTAAAATCTATTTATAATTCGTACATTTGTAGAGATATCATGTTGAATATTTTAGTAGGTTCCTCTACAAATTGTATGGGAATTGGAAATATGCTGCCAATATCCGATTGAAAGCAATATATTATTTGACGGTATTTTTAAAATGATTTCTTCAATACTTATATAGCAATTGATGAAGTAAATTTATTTAGGAGTAAAAATTTTTTTCTTTGTAAAATTACATAAATGCATATTTCCGTGATTTTTAATAAAATATTGATATATCATTTTTTCAATTAGGTTTTCATCTAGATTCATAATTCATTTATTGGATTTATACAAACCCTTAAATAATGTTTAAAAGTTGATCACATTGATTTAACAGTTTTTATCTATATTATAACAGTCAATAGAAGAGTTAAAGCCTTTCATGTGAAACCATTTAGTCACCATATAAATCATAGTGCCATAATGATTTATAACTAAGTACCCTTGGCATATCAAGCTCTTTCATCTCGTTTGATATATTATACAAAATCAATATTTGTTATACCTACTCATTTCAGAATGTAAGCATGTAACCAATCGACACGTAAGATCTTGTTCTAATATGTCTTGTTATAGGTTACAACATTTACGGAAGTATCAATATAAATTGGCTTTGGAATCAGAGTATTATATGTTATATTTCCGATAGATAACCTAACAATATATTTTATTATTATATGAAATTCGATATATATATATATATATATATATACATATCGAAACTTTCCAATAGCCTCATAATAAAGGATATTAAAATCATTCATGCATGTGAAATGAATGTTGGTAAATCTTGCATATCAATAATATATTGTTATGAAAAATTTCATACCGGGCAACATATTTTTATCGTAAAGCATAAAACCTATCATTTAATGAAAAAATTATTGAACTAATTGCCAATACCATACATGTTAACAAATATCGTTTGTAACGTCTTTTTAGTGGCAAATATTCGACGGGTCGTCATTCCTTTGAACTGGTCGCGCTTGGGTTCGCATCTGGGTTAACGGCCGTTATTTTCCCTCCTACTCTCACTCCTTAATTTTGTAATGCGAAGAGTGCGACAGAGAAGATGCTAAAGTCAGTAGCTGGAATTATCATTCTTCCGTCCTATTACAATAATTATAAACTGCGACGAACGTCATGATTGTGGGAGTTACCTTTCAGAAACTACATTAAAATGTTTTTACAGCCAATAGTTATTCTGCGGATTTTAATTACCTTTTTTTAATTTTAAAAGTCTTTAATATCTGAGGCCTGTAGCATTTAGTATTAAATAATTCACAGTGTTTTTATATTGTTTTCTATTTCGAATGGTTTTCGTTTTTTTATCTTTGCTAATTTTTGTCGATTTAACAGTGGTCAGATATATTTTTCGAATTCCTTAAAATATCACAACTATTCTTTGGCACGAGTGCATTTTATTAAATTAATATTAAAAAAATATTTTCCACTCACCAGTTTCACAAATGCTTTAGTTCCTAGGTCCAATGACTCTTGACTGAGAGTCATTAGATCACCAGTTAGATCTCTGTTCTGACGAGTGAATATCATATTGATGTACACAATTAGGTTGGATTAGTTTTTTAATATATACGTAGAAACGAGGATTTAATTTGTATTGTGTTATTAAAAGGTGCATAAGAACTCAAAAGTCATGCATTTTATAATGTAATTTATCTAAACAAACTTTCCAAGATGCAGTTTAGTTATATAAGAAGTTGGTGCATCCATAATGAGTTCCTAAATCTGAGGTGTAAGCCGTAAAGCCATTAACCACATATTTCCTACTTTGAAAATTAATACCCCACAACAGTCTATTAAGTTTTTCAATTAGGATTGTTTTACTCGCATATGCAAAAGTTTTCCGTTAACTCAGTAAGTTTTGGAAATTTTCACTACAACAACTTTATCAATAACATAAACATCCAATATTGTGTTTTATACTGGTGTGTAGAAAACTTTAAAGCACTCCAGGGAAAAACGTTTAAAAATTCAAAAAAACTTTTTCAAACTTCTCTGAAAACGTATTTTTCGAAGGCCGGAATATTGGGGGTAAGTTTTCTGTGAAATAATTATAAAAGCAGAATGAATGAAAATTGACTCCATTATGCAAATTACAGTATGAATGTTGTTTTGGAAATTTTACTAGAAAGAATTTTCAAAAGTTAAAAAGACAATATTAATATAAAAGTAAGGGTTATTTTCTCAAGAGGTATGTATAAAAAAATATTGATGTATTCCAACAAGTTCTAAGTGGGAAGCTATTTGTAAAATTTCCTGTATTATAATTCTGTTGCTAGTTGATAAGTTTATTGTTTTACTTCGTATATTAGTTAGGCATTGTTTGTCGAGCCCGCATAGTTAAACCAAAGTGTATCTCATGAGCAGTTATTGTACTGGTTATTGATATTTAGAATACATTGTCTCTGCTCACATGCGGGCTCGAAACATTCGATATTACAGAAAATACATTTTTAAAACGGTCGAATCCTTTATGGAAAACAGAAAAACCATGTGTACATAAATATTTAAAAGAATGGTATTACTCCGAGCTAAATCTCAAAGGAAATATATTTTTTTAATGGTTCGAAGTATTCCTTCGCCTATTTATTTAAAACCAGAGATATATTATACCAAGCATAACTCTCGCGTCGGGGTAATGTCTGTGGTAATGCCAGACGGTCGCTCCCGACGCAGGTGAGTCGTGTCGCTCCGTGCCCGGTTACCTGGTAATTGTTTGCTGCCAGAGGTGGTCTCCAGCCAAATGATTTGTGGGGGCTCACGATTGACAGAGTTCGCGCACTCGATGCCGTATAAGGCATTAAACTGCTATTTATATTAAAAAACGCATGAGCTTAAAAATTTTATGAACATTTACTGTTTTGTAGCTTATATTGAAATAGTTACAATTTTTCAAAATATATTTTTTGATAATCAATATTTTAAGAAAATAAATCCCAAGTCACTTTGTTAGACATTTTTTGTTGTTTTCTGGTTTAATTTTCAGATGAGCTAGTATATGTCAATGCAATTTACTATTTATAAATAGAAAAAAATTATAAATAACAGCAATTGTATCTCAATAATTAATATTTGTAGTGGACCAAGTTTTAAAGTGACTGACTAATAATCATCATAAAGTTCATTTAAAATAAATTAATAATTTCAAAGTAATGGCAATATATCCAGATTATATGGCGAAGACATCGACTGAAAACATATAAAACTTATATGGGAATGCCGCATTATGCTAAAATAAGAAAGTTTTTACAATCTTATATGTACTGACGTATATCAGTTGATTTAAAAAAAGTCTCGAGTCTCGTGACAACAGCAATACAAAATAATAATATGTAAAAAAAGTTATTGTATGCACAGCTCAAAAGTTTCTGAGAGATAAGATTCAATTTTAAATATGTTTCGGCTGGAGAGGCTTTGGTAAACTTCAAATATAAATTTTGTATGCTAGATGGATCGTTTCTTCTTTTGATCGATAATGTTATATGAATAAATCAATTCCTTACCACATTCAAATGTCTACCTGACTCGCGAGTATTGTTGCAAGATGAATATCGAGATAGGAGATCCGTCAAAAGGAAACCTCGCCGCCCCAGCGCTGGACAATCAGCGAGGCGTCAGTCAAGTCGAGTAGCGTTGTCCCATCGTCTATCAGTTAAATGCTGCCTCGTGATGCGGAGGTCTTGGGTTCAGATCTCTCCGAGCTGCCGACAATTACACGTGGGACCCTGGTGTCTTTGTTCTACTTCCTTCAAACACCGTATTGACGTTACTTCCCCAGATAACAGATTAATTCCAAGAATATTATTTGTACTCATTGCATGTTTTTAATTATTTCTAAAGAAGACCTCTTAAGCGTCACTAGATTTCTTTCAAATATACTTATTTCCAAAGTTTATTGTTTGAACAGTTTCTAGTACAGCCAAGATTTTTAACATTGATCATAAATATTTATTCATTTTAATTAATTACACAAACGGACATGTAATAATACCAGAAAAATCAAAGTGCGAAAAAAACCTATTTTTTGTTGAGTCTTCTAAGATTCTTCTTATTTTAATATAAAAAAAATTAAATATTTTCCATGTCCGGTTCGTTTATATTTAGTAACAAAGAAGAAGAAGACATTGAAAAAATAAAATATATTATTTATTAAGAGAGCGTTGACGCAGTGGCTTGATTTTTAATCCACGAATGCCATGTTTGAGTGAAAATATAAGATGAATGCTTTTGGTTGAAGTCTCTAAAAAAAGTTCTGGATAGCCAAAATAACAATTACAATAAATATAGTATAACCATAAAGTAATATTGAAATTTCGACATATCGTAATCAAATTCCAAATTATACTGCAGGTAAATAGTTAACGGCATAACTATATGTGCTTATGATTATACAACTAATTGAAATAGCATTTAACTGAATTTCAGGATTCTAAATGGCTTTCTCTTTGCAACTAAGAGTAAAGCTAAAGGCGTGCAGGAACATGAATTTAATTTAGACTTCTCTAATATCAATGTCCTGACTCTCACGCTCGTAATAGAAACTCAAAGTGTATACGAGAATATAATTATACCTACCTGATTACAAACGTAGGCTATAATTGAAGCAAAAATATAAGATATCAAAGTAATATTTGTGAATACATAAATTATCAATAAATAAAATAGTGAAGTAACACAATGTTATTATCCATTACAGGAACACAATAGATGAATTGATTTAGTCACGTAGCATGAAATATATTCAAAGGGATTTGTGGTTTATCAAATTTATAAATCGCAACAAAAACTTAATATAAATACGATAATACCAGCACTGTTTATTATACGTTTATTTGTAAGGTTATTTTTAATAAATTTAATTGTATCGAAGATGTAGGGGTATAAGCATTTTACATGCATGTAAAATTAATTTATTAAAGTATGAATTAATTTGATTTGATTTCTCATATTATTACAATGGTCAGGTTTTGGCCCAAGCTGTCACAGTTATTAGTAAAATAATTAATATTAGATGAAAACAAAGTTTGCTGATTGTGTTTGTCGTTGTTTGAAACGTCGCTGTCTAAATTAGTGGGTGCATGTAATTACGGAATGCAGAACACATGACCGAAACCCGTTCGCGATTGCTAAATTCACACTGCAGTAATCACGAAGAATCGGAATAGCGAGGGTGGAATCTAATTAAGTCCTATTATACGAGATTCCTTAGAAGTGATAAGGCTGCCTATATTTAAGGTTTGAATTTTTACAAATTTCTTCAAGAAAGTTGTATCTTTATCAAATAGACTTAATAAAATAATTAAGTAAATTTTTTCATACATTGAAACGATTATAGTAACTCTCGGAAAAATATCATCGTGACTTGTGACGGTCTTCACAAAAATCAAAAATATATTAATAACAATATTAAAAGATAGTTGCTGATTGATTCTCATGTATAAATATTTGTTTTTATTTATTTTAAATATACATATTCTCTAGGTATAGTATATGATATCGTGGTTGAAGTATAAGTCAAATAACTGAAGATGTTTATGCCATATAAATGCCAGATGTTGTTAATTTGAACTGATATGAACAAGTTTATGGGTTGTGACTTTACTTGGTTATTCTATATAAATAATGCAAATTATGTTGAATTGATGTAGTTTATAATTTATATAAAATGCATGTTATTAATAAAGACATGAATAACACGATATTTATTGAGTTGAATTCATGGCTTCAGCTGATAGTGACGTATCGATGCTCGGATTAGCTGGCTTAAATTTTCAGTTTGAAGTGATAGTTGTTCCAGGTTGAGTTTTTACTTCGATAAACCCAGATATGTCAAATTGTTTTTGACAAATAAGTATCAGCTGGTTTTTATTGAAGTACGATTAAAATTTATAAAAAAACTTATTGATTGTGTTTTGTATGTATGATTGATAAAAACAGCCAATTTTTTTCTTCTCCATTATAGGTCTACTAAGGAGTTGATGAACTCAAATGTATAAATTTGTATTAAAGTTATATATTTCCATAATTTTTTCAGGTGATATAAATTCATATATCTTTATAACTAAAGCAATTTATTCGATAATTTACATTTGTTTTTAAATATTTAACTCTTAAAATTATGTTATTTAAATTTATGGGTATGATTTGTTGATTGTGTTAAAATCATTCTGATCAAATGCAAATTAGTAAAAAAGAAAACGACAGAAGTGCCATTTGCGATTCATTAAGCTGGCAGCCTCGAATAATCACGCAATCCGAAACCACGAGTTTTTTTGTATGTTTGGTTCCAAGAATGCTTAAAAAACCTTCAACGTTAATTTATACTTCTGCTGAAAAGGTCACTCGGCACCTGGAAAGTGCGCTTAATGGCAATGAAGGTAAATATTGGATGCGTAATAAATTCAAAGTGATCAACCAATAAGCTGTGGAACAAAATGACTCTGACGAAGGAGTTATTTCAGATCGTTGAACTCCCTTGGTTTACAGTAGTAAGAATTAATTACATTTTGACTTAATTTAATAACAAATGTTACGTTGTGTAATAAAATTTTAAGTTTTTTATGTGGTTAGTAATGAAGTTAATCCAACGCAATTCGAAGTCTTTCGTGCACTTTTTGAGTTCTTGCATTGACTATCAGTTTTCTTACTTTCAGAGTATTAGCAGTTAGCAAGTGTGATCAATCTCTGTCAATTAGTTCCAATTGCTACAATCTTGGCGTAGCTATGAAAATAAGTCCATAGAAAACTTTATTTGATATATTTATATTAAAGTCAATTTTATGCACCGCTAAGCTATTTCTGACAACCAGTATCAAAAGAGTTATATAATCATTAAATCGGGAAATTCATTATTCCCAGATGTAATAAAGAAAATAAGTACATTTAATATTGGAATGCTATATTGAAAACAATATAGCATAGCTTACTGAACGTAAATTAATTTTTTAGAAGTGTAATATGTAGTAATTTAATAATTATAAGTCGGTTGACATTAGTAAATACTGGCCCAGAAGGGTGATGTTAGACATAGAAAAACCATTTTATCGCAATATCAGCATTTTGCTGTTGCTGTAACTCTAATGTTTATGCTCTGACTACATTCACATTGAGATGTTAAGATTGTTTTAAGTTCTCGCATTCATGCGGTGCTCCGGCGAAGTTATTTCTAAGTGAACCGTCTTAAAACTTCAGCATTCTATCTAATTAAACTGTCAAAAGGTGAGTGACCTGCTCAATACGTGGACTATTAAATGAAATCGAGATAGTAATTTGTGTCGTCTTGTCTTTCGGTAGACCTCAGCAGAATAGATAAGTTCCGTGAAGCGTTTTTGCGGATTGAAAGCTCGTTTCCCTAAACAAAGAACGGTGGAAGCCGGGTTTTTGTTATTTTAATGACATAAAAGCTGACAATTTGCCGCTTTGTCGCTCGCTCGTCAGGTTATTAGGTATGCTTCAAAGGACCGGCCGCCGAGACTGCGGTGAATTATTTCGAGCGTCAGCTCTTAAAGAATCGATCGTGAGATTGGATTGATTGAAGGCACGTAAAGGGAAGATGAGAGTATAAGCTATTAAATATTACCTACGTTAAAGATATTTTCTCAAAGAATTCTGAAATTCCTGCAAAGTAGCATGAACGATGAGTATCAAAATTAATGTGATAAAAATGTAGGAAAAATCAATGTTCAGTTGATTAAATATTTAAAGTAAGATTTATTCACCATCTCAAAAAGTATTTGTAACACGCTGGCTTGTACACAATTGGCTTAAGAGTCACCAGCCGAAGATTTATTTGACGTTAGTAGAACAAATTGTGTAATTAAACTAGATTTTCAGAAATTAACGTAACACTCTGACGCAAAGAACTTTGGGATCTGGTCAAACAATAGTGGGACTAGACGTATTTATGACAACTGAAGCTTAAGTGTTAATCTCAGAGACTACTGAAGTGTGATATCTCAATCTGAATAATTAAACATCCATTGCATTACAGCAGTAACTCGCCGTGCTGCCAGTGAGATACTACGAAACAAAAGAATATTTGGCTCCAGTCTAGTTACTGCTGTTGCGTCAATCATATGGCAGAAACCATTGTTGGGCGATGCTCTCCCTGATGAAGGAAGTCAAACATCCACTCAGCAACCAAACTGGAATATTCCTCACGGTGTTTTGTAACTATTAATATTATCTCACTGTACTTAAAACGCGTTAGTAATATATAATTTTACAGTATATTTAATAATATTTAAATTAGATCAATATTCATGTACTCTTTGAAATAAGAATTTAAGAAAAGAAAATTGCCGTGTAAAGAAAGCATTTGAACTTTATCTGTCAAAGTGAATATATTTACTATAGTAAATTGGTATTTTTTAATAACGTAACTATAGTATTGAGTTAATTAAAGGTGGTTTACAAAACACAAATGAAATAATTTACCTGGTTAATTAACTGGGTGAATTACTTGTAAATGTAAATATCTGCTTGCCTTACAAACGCAACGAATCTAACGAAATGATACTAGTGGCGTCTGCGTTATGTGAGATCTGCAGGTGCAAAATGAAGGAAAAGAAATAACACGATAATTTCCATGATGTTTCTTAGATATTTATCAGTCCAGATAATCAACTAGGCTATTTTGTATATGCGACAGAAATATGAAAACTAAATAATAAAAGATCGCTATGATAACACATTGATCGGGTTTTAGAAATCTATAGAATGGATTGCGTTACTTACTTGGCTAAAAAAGGAAAGATTGATTAAAGTAATATGTTATGAGTAGAAAATACTCTTTTCGTGTGAATTTATTATTTTTGTAAAACAAACGTCACAATCTCCACATATTTCTTGCGATGCATAATTTATACACATTAATGGATGTATACGATAAAACCTGAAAAATCAGATAGAAGTTAATAAATCAACATGTAAACATAACGTTTATTTATTGAAAAATGTAGTATATATAGTAATTTGTACAATTTAATATTTTACGTTTCACTTTGGAGTGATAAATTACTGCGCAACTCTGCCACGGACTTAAATATTTGTAAGGCGATCAAAAAAGTTTAATACGAGAAGCACCTGAGGCTGTATTTTTGAGAGAGTTGGGAAGTATATCATTTTTCGTTTTACCCAGTTTTCCCATGTTTTATTTATAGACTAAAATGTTACAAAAAAGATAATTTATTGTTTAATGAAATCTGAAAATTCATCAGTGTTATTTTTAACAATAAACAGTACAAATATAAGTTACATGAGATTGTATCTTGTGAAACTACCGGCGGATGATTACGAACCTGAAGACGAGAGGATACGAGACTTCATACTATCAGCCATCCTTTGGATTCCGAAATCCACGCGAAGCATTCGACGTGATGGAGATCACAGCTCGGAGGTTGTAGAACTTGGTGTGGAATACTTTGACAAACCTCATTTAATAGACATCGCGTGTTGCATGGAGCAGATGCAACGACGGCTAACTTCACGGTTGAAAATGCTCTATGGCCGAGGAGACGCGGCGCTCGGATGCCCGCATAACTCCACCACGAATCTTGGGAAATATCTCCGGTAAATATTATTTGCAGTACGTTACTCGAAAATGGTTACTTTCACGACTGAATATTGTACTGCTTGTGAGAATTTCTAATTAAAATAAAATATACATAGCATTGATAAAATTGATATTCAGAATTTTACTTCATATAGATTTTGCAATTGAAAAAAATTGGTACGAACGAAATCGCAAGGTGTTGGTACAATGACAAATGATGTATATTTATTTACAAGTGGAACACTTAAGATATTCATTATGTGTTTGTTAACATAGAGCAGATAACTCTTCGTAGTATTTTGCGTGAAAAGGATATTATCGACAACCTGAATGCGCAGACGCTGTTACTGACAAACACGTTTAATTAAATTTAAAAGCGCATTGTGCCCATGATTTATTAACATGCATCGAAAAAAATAATTAAATTATCAATAAAAAAAAAAAAATCGTAATAATTTTTTTAAATATTTATAGTTGATATGACGTAGGAGTAGAAATAATGTAGTTGTGGGTGTATGAAATATTTTTAAAAATATTTATCAGTGTGGAAGTTTACGGACTCACATAGTTAAATGACTACTCTGTAATTTATAATGTATACGTAGCCCTTCGAGGTGTATGGAGTGCGTGTGCCGCTCGTGATAGTCGAGGAGATAAGTAGCGACCCCACGCATTTGCATTTGACTTTTCACTTTCTCCCGGGAAAAGAAAAAGTTTATTAGTTTAATATTACAAAAGACTCATACGAGATGCTATCTGCTCGCCCGGAGTGTGCACTATTACGGAATCGGCCGATACGCCCGGCTTGCGTCGAAACAAGAAACGTATTCTCGGCACACACGCCTACAGTTTTCAGTAAATCATTAACAATTCAACGACCAAACAATGGAGCGTAATGTTGAATTAGTTAGAGAATATTGTTTATTCCCTGGTTGTATCGTAGTGCCATAGTGCGTCAATAAGTGACACTCGTACAATGTATATGAGGTTATTATTTCTACGAGTGGGTCACTATAGAAATTGTCTTTCTTTGTTATTGATATCTATTATGTTGTTATCGCGTAGCACTGCACAATTGTGCGTCGCTTGGCGGACTGTTTAAACAAAGAAAAAATGAACTCGTGGCATACCTTCAAATACACCATTATTAATGCATTAACTTCAATAGTAATCAGTTTTTTATACATTAATAAAATTGATATATATATACACACACACACACACATATATATATATATATATATATATATATATATATATATATATATATATATATATATACATATGCATATACATATACACTTGAGATGATGCAATCAACTTTCCAGAGCTGGTGTGAATCAGTTAGCTAATTGAAAGTAGTTATGTTGTTTTAATAAACAAGCAATTAAGTCAAAATAAATTTGTGGAATATGCTATGGAATGAATGCTAAGCATGGCTTGTTATTCTGGTGAATATTATATAATTGCAAAACTAATTTATACCTACTTGCAAATGCAGGCCTGAATTTATTTCAAGTAGAAAGTAGAATAGTGGTCGGTCACTATATTGTGACTGACCACTATTCTATGAACTCACTCAATGAACAGGTATAATTGTGACCCAGAGAAAATAACTGGGATTCAGAACAATCGTTGCCTAAGACTTATTGATTTATTTCAGATGCAATAAATAATGAGTACTTAGATAAAATAATAATGTTAGCACACAGGTATTTGAAACAATCGCAGTATTTTATATTTATCATTTACAAATTCAAAAGAAAACCTACGCAACAAGGTAAAAAAATACCAAACATTTAATTTTTTTAAGTAGGAAAACATTCACGCACATTAAACAGAGTTTTCTTTTAAAATCTCGAAAAGGGTTGGAGCACTACAAAAACAAAATATATAATTCACAAAGTACCAACAATAAAACAGTAGTACATTACTTCTTGTAGCTCTTCTTATGTTTGTTCAGAAATTTAATATTCAGGACAGTACCGAAACTGATAAGAAAATACGTTCTTCAAATAAACCGGGAACTCCTTTGTATCTGCGGAGCTATTTGCACTATATGAATTTATAATGTTGCAGATACAATTACGTTTTGTTCTGCGGATATTGAATGAATCCACTGTTACTTATAAAAACGTTGGAATCGTATCTCAGTCCAGATTGTTTGAGAAAAGGAAAGTGCGCGTTCAACCTTCGGAGACTTTCGCAAAATGTGATAGCAGTGGAGAAATGGCCCACGCCTCTGTCCAGCGTGATGCGCCCGCTAATCGATTGCCAACCGCGAACTGGAGCCAATTTTATTCAATTCGATTAAACTAGAAATTAATCAAGCGTTCAATCATGGAGATTCGATACCCAATTTAAAAATAACAACACTTTTGCAAATAATATTAACATAAATAAATATTGCACTGAAGTTGACGTTCATGCTTTTCATCATCATCGCCCTTAGAAATGCCTACGTCGGTTTATTGCAAGACTGAGATAACTCACTTAAAATAAATCTAAAATGTGATACATTTATGAATATTTTTTTATTGTGATGCATTATTTTTTTTTTTGGTTCCTTTTATATACTGAAAGCTAATTAAAATAATAAGCTGGAAAAAAAATGAGAAAATGTATTATTCTTGCTCTTTACAATGGCATTCATTTTGTGAGACTTTAGGTTATATCTGATCGTTATACAAATGTAAACTTATACTATCGCATGTATTATCTCAATATAATCATCTTCTATTTGATATGTTCATTTATTGTTTCTTTGTATTTTATAGAATATTATATAAGCTTCGATAAAATAATTTCGATTTCATATTCAATGTGATATCGCGAGTCTGCGAGCTATTGAATAACGTACACACAGGTTATATACTCTCCCTTTGTCGTTCAAAATCATCTGTAGATTGCTTGCTAACAAATTTGTATATGTCGGTAATATTCGAATGAGTTCTAGCACTGATTAGACTGCATTAGTTTGCGATTAATTTACCGTTTTCAATATGTAAACACGTCAACGAGTAAAATTCCATAATGAATATGTATTTTAAAAAATGAGTACTATGATTAATCGCCGTAGATAGATTTTTGAATGTCTAAAACAGTCACAAAATCAGTTTTCTTATATCAATGTAAAAATAATGTATTATTAAATGATTTAAAAAAATATTAAAAAATATAAAAACTACGATTGAATAAAAAAAATACTTGGTGACATTTTACTAAAAGTAAGATTAATATTTTAGATAAGACAATTTTTTTTGAATTAAAATAAAATTGAAAAATACACGAATTATTCAGGATGTTAAAATTTTCATTGTTGAATTATGAAGTAAGTGTGTAGTTCCATCGTACATATAAATTATTGTTCACTAGCGTGCTATATTAAAAAAAAAATCCAATCAATTTTAAAATATATGATGAGCCCACTGTACTGCAGTAAATACTACGTGTATTTAATTAAAAAGCTATTTTGAATTTAAATGTATACACCTTGCCTACAAGTAATCATGCCTCAATAAAAATGTCAGGAAATTAAAATTCTACACGATTTTAATTAAGACAAATCGATTTTCATTAGGTTTTCTGATGTACCTAATCTGAATGTAAAACGTCTTGATTATTTTAAGCCATATAGCGTTCCCAAGCGATTGGCTTATAAATACATTTAAAAAAAAATCAGCATATAAGAGCTGTATTGGCACACATTTCTGCCAACACCAACGCTTAACTGCAAAAAAAACTAATTGAGACAAACTATAAACGTAGTTTAAGGAGCGTTATTTCCGCCGTACTATTAGTCAAAAATATAACAAACTGAACTGCTTTCATGTGTTTTTCTTTTAACTTGAATATGTTTTGATAAATAATGCATGATCTAACAATATATTTTATTTTATAGCTACGCATATACACTTTATTTGATGTAATTAAACGAGCCTTTAAATATTTTTAAAAAATATTGTGATAAACGTGCATTTTTAATTAAATTTTTTTCATCATAATTAAATATCATTTGTGTTTAATAATGCATAATATGTAGTATTTATTTTCACCTTAATTTATGTTGACAAAAAAATATAATACGTCTTTAAAATAAGTTAGTAAATATATATTTAATTTTCTAGTTTTTTGTATCATATAACGTGCCGAGAGAAATTTCCCTAAATTAAAAAAGTTAAGTATTCCGAGCTATAATTTTGGGGTTTTATTTTTTATGCTCTGCCGCAGTCTCTCTTTTAGCTTGCACGCTAAACTAGCATAATTACATAAATAAATATTTTTTATTAGTAAATTTAAAAATATGTATTTAAGAGGTACGTGGTTGATTCTATGATATTCAAAGATAGTATTTTTTTTAGTTGTAAGATTATTATAGATTGAATAAAAAAAAAATATCTTTTAGTTATCTATCTATCAATCAATAGGTAATCTTTGTATTATTAATCCGTCACTCGTCATAGAGATATCACATATTATTGCACATTATTAAAAAAAAAAAGTTTTATTTTTTAGGTAAAAATATCCGGTTTGAAAAGTACAAAAACCATTCGAAAAAAAACCAAGCCAGACACGATCGTAATTGCTTGGAATTGTCCTAAATCACTAGCTTACCTGCTATTTTGACTACCTGCTATCTCAGGATAGTTTGTAATAACCTCTATTTTTCAGATTATTTGAGCTTGGATGTCTTCCGCCCGTAAAGTACAGATTAAAAGTCGAGTGCGTTGAGTGGGAGTTACAATAATCTAGATATTTTGTTTCGGTTCAACTATACTCTCGCGCTTGAACCAGTTACCCACCTGACGGCTTTTACTACACATTTCTATATAATCTTTGGATTATTCCAATGCGACTTTCGTTTATATTACACGATCGGCAAAGGTATAATGCGTACCTTCTACGGCAGTTGCTCAGAACTAAAGAAAGTAATTATATACTGACTAAATGTATTTAATTTTAATGCATATAATAAAGTATATACATAAATATGAAATTCTTTACTAAAATATTTATAAATTTTCACTTGTAAGTTTTGAAGTCATAGTAATAAAACATGGACAGAAAACAGTTATAAATCTAAAATATCTTCAAAAATCCTTTTCATATTCATATTTTTATTAACATATTTATCCTTGCACCCATGACATGGAATAAATACACGAGTTTGTATTAAACTGCTCGCGAGTTTAATACTGTTGACAGGTATCAATAGTCTGTTGACATAACAGTTATGGCGTAAATTTAAGTACCAATAGAGTGTAAATAAAAACCGTTGTTTCAAACACGCAGTAAGTACTGCTTCAGTAAAAAAATACAATTCTGTGAGGTAATTATAACAATCGCTCAGTGAATATCTTTCTCCATGGATGAAAGTGATATCAAATGACCAAAAAAACACTTTTCATTTCTTTTACGTGTGAACTACACTAGAAAATATATCACATATAAGTCTGATGATTCGAAAACTTAGTTTTTTAATTACAAATTAAATAAATGGTATAAAAAAAATGTTGGATCTTCTTTCAAATGTAAAACTTTTAAATTTAAAAAATATTGTATTTTTCATACCGGCTGAGTACTCTTCAAAATATAAATATTTATGTATAAAATATATGTACCCTCTAATTGTCTGTCTGTTCACGAAGTAACAGTTTTTATTAACAAAACAGAAAAAAAATAAAGAAATGCAATACTCTCAAGAATGAATAAGATTACAGTTGTATGTTGATATTAGTCGTTATATTTTTTTGCGGTTTTGAAAAGTAATATATACCTATTTATTTTGTAAATTCCTACATGTTTAAAGTATGCACCGTGTTATATAAATAAGTTCATGTTATTTGAACCAATTATTTATAAATTAAATATTTATGTTTTGTAAAAAAAAAGCACTGTACATTTAAACGCTAGCAATAAATTTCACCGTTTCAAGTTTTCTAAAGCGTGTTTTTCTTTTTTTGCAGGTGAGCGTTTGTAACCCTATGATTGAGTTCACAATAGCGGTCATTCTTCGGGTAGTAAGTATCTCATTTAAATCGCACATTACTCCGATAATAGTGTGTGCATTATGTTCGCCGGTATGTACGGTGTGGCGCAGCACTCGTGACTCGTGATTCATGACATTACCTCGGCCGTCCGAAAAGTTCCTACCTTATCAATCGGACGCAAAGTGGAAGTTTCTACGAGTGCCAGAAGGTACGTACGGCGAGAGAGCGACCGTCAAAAAGGCAACAAAAAGCAGTGCGGCCGGTGGAGAACTGGATTGCAAAGCGATCTGCTCGGTCCGAACTGCAATTACAAAAGAACGAAACAAAGCCGTCCCACGCGGCTCGGACGCCAGGCGGCTTGGAAATCGAAACTCAGCCCGGGGCTCGAGCGCGCTCCGCCGGGAAAATCCACTCGAGCGCGATGCTGCGATCGAGATGTGATTGGAATGATTGTACTTATAGAATTTCCGAGTAGGAAGTTATGGTATTCGTAAGCACTTATTAAAGTTTTTACGGCTGATTGCGAGTTATTATAAAAACATAAAGAAAAGCTGTTTTTAATATCTCTTCTGGAAGCCTATTGATTTTGGAGACGACATCTAAATTATTCAAGTGAGAGAAAGTTTGATAGAATTTTTTTGTTAATGATTATTTTTGTAATGAAGGTATCATTAAAAATGACAATACTGTGTATTCGAGCATCCAATTACAATGCAATCTAAGCTGAAGAATATTTTAAAATATGTGTTTCAAGAGAGAAGAATGTCGTCAGTACGCGATATGAATTAAACGCATATTTTTTGTATGTTTTAAATTAAGATATGGCAATGTAACTCATACTTGTTTTCACAGCTTCAAAGATCAAGGCTGCGAACTTCAAAAGCGAAATCGCCTGCATCTCTAGGTCTGCAAAAAGACGCTTGACGTCACTCCTTCAATTATCTTAATCTATATCTATAATAAGAGTGTGCGGTTTGGATATCTAACGACGCGGATATGTCCTAAGGTCCACGGGAGGAGGCGTTGCGGTTGTTCTCTAAATGACTTGACACCGCAAACATGACACTAATTATGCATTTCACTCTTTAATTTCTACACGTGATAATCATCTTACCCGGCTTCACCTGAGCGCGCCGTGCCTATACAACCGTATGCTTGTTTTTCGACTAATGGAGGTGGTTTAAGTGGCTCCCAAATAACGAATGCTATGTTTTAAAAAAGAAATAAGACGAACCGCAAATAAGGAATATTCAATTACTTAAAAGGTTTTTTTCAGATATGCAATTCCGCATTTGAAAGTTGAACGGTCATTTCCAACCTCAAGACATTACTTATTTATGATCGAGAGCGATAAATAAATAATCAATATACTGAGAGGTACATTTACCAAATGCTATCTAAATATACATATATCGGTGATAGTGTGTGGTGAAGATCTATACAAACTCAATATATATATATTTTTTTAAATAAAAAATGTTTTAAACGTTGTTTACTACTATTATTGATAAAAGAACATTTTTCAAAAAAATCTTACAGTTAAAATAAAAACAATGTAATTAAAATACTGCCTTAAAATAACTTATCTTGACTACATTGTTTTTGCGGTTGTATTTTCAAGTATCTTGCATTTTTAAATTAAAAAAAATATATATTCACAGAAAATGTTTTTTTTTGTAATTAAAATGAAGAATGTATTTTGTAAATATAAAAGAGTAATTTTCTTTGTTTTTAAACATAATATATATTTATATTTTAACTGTTAATGCAGTGTATTTGAAAAAATTGAAAACTAGGATTACTTTCAGAAAACCTAAATAGTGATTATAAATCAGATTTAAAATAAATTGATCCATGATTAGGTATATGCGTATTAAAGATAAAATTGACGAATACGAGCAAAACTAAATGGTTTTAGAAACAACTGAAAAATTTCACTATACAGATATTACATTATTATAGATACTTTGTTAAACTATTGGAAATATGTTCGTTTAAGGAGCAAAAGTTGTTTTAATGACTAAGAATTTTTTTAAATAAATTTGTAATAGTTTGTTTGTTTGTAGAAGCATCAAATGACAAATTCTAAAATAAATAAATTTAAAGTCTACACTTTAACTTTGCCACAATGAAAGGATGTACATTATTTAATTAATGTATGATTTTATACAAACTTATATAAGAAATTGTTATATTTGAAATGACATGGAAAAGACATAAAAATTTTACAAATAAAAATCACACTTAAAAGTTAGTTAAAATTTTTATGGTGTCTGTGATCAAATGCCTGTTATTGATGAGCGTTTAATCACGCGTATCAGACATTGAAAGCCACTGCATGAGAAATTATAGTAACAGCAGGTGCACAGGTGAATCGCAAACATTCACTAACCGGCAGAACGAACACGTGTATTCCCATCTCACGCTCAACTCTTTTAAATGCACGAGAGAAGGTGAGATGACAGTCTGCGAATTATTAGTCGACCTGAAAACCCATATTGATTTGAGAGGTGAATGAAGCCGTAATTGGTGGACCGCCGCGGAGACTTGTGATGTGTTTTCTCTCAAGTGAGAGTGAACTTGACAGAGAAAGACAGGTTTGTCCGCCCCCCTCTAAAATAAAGGCAGCAGGCTACTCAGGTGTCTGCTTGTACACATTTGTATTATTATAATCAATTAACACAATTGTACTGTCGAGAATACGACTATCAATGGTAATAGCTTATAATTATAGAATCGCTGACTTGGTGTTTTGTCTTCGATGTTGAAGTGTATTTTATATGTGAACTACAAATAACAATTATTATTAATACGTTTGGTTCAATATTTATTATTAATATCTGATATTTCATATATTGTATTTATTAATGTTAACATATTAATAAAAGCATGTGACGTGTTTTCAATAGTAAGTGGTTGCTGAAATTTGAAATAAGCATAGCTTGATTTAAGTTTTACTTACATTATGTGTTTACACTGTTTTAAAATTCAGCATTTTGTTTAAGTGATATAATAAACGAATTTCTTGTTTGATTTTAATGTTAAAAATTCATAACATATTTTTTTAAACATCATGTTAAGAATTATTCCATGTAATTCGATTATCCAAATTCAGTATCATACACCAAAGCATCGAAAGAAATAATTATTTTCAAAGGGTAAGATTGTTATTAATCAGTTTTTTTAATGCAGTGTTACAACGTGATTTATTTCATCCGGGTGCCTTGTCACAAAGCGTTTTATTTATACTTTTAGCATTCACATGGTCTCATAAATATCATAGCGAAACAAATATTTTACGTCAGTTAATATTAAAGTTATTAAATATTTTTTATCGCTGTGAGATCTTTAAGGTTACTATACTTATTTAGACATTTATCTGCCTGAAATTGGATTTTAAAATCCTTCGCTTTAAATAACTGAGGTCACTGTTCACATCATACGTGCATATCGGTGAACATTAAAATAAAATAAAAATGTTAAAAATTAACATTATGAAATTTTCAAGAAACATTTTTATTCGATTGAAAACGTTAATCTTATTATGGATAATACACTAAACCTTGAATATTTAAAGTAAATGTATCATTAAAATAAATTGCACCCCACTGTACAGAAAAATTTTTTTTAAAGATAAAATGATAATTTGTGTAAAATTTTTATTTTCAAATTGGAAAGTAAAAATATCCTAATTGGGAATCTTTAAAAAATCCAAATATTTTGCGTATGTAATTACGTAATTAAATATATTATATATAATTTTTTTGAATGATTTAATTAGATTGTTTGATAAATTGTAGTTGTTAAATAGCTTTTTAAATATTAAACGCTTTAAGTGAGAGCTATCCCTTTTGTTAAATTTTTAAAAATCTATTTTTAATTACAGTACATGAAAGTTTAACGTGAAAGATTTTTTACTGAATCATTTCAATTAGCAGAATATTAGCTATAGTCATCGTCATTATATTTTGTGGATGTACATTAAAAAAATATTGTTTTACAAAAAATCTACTACGTCAAAAATAAATCCACACAAAGCATTAAACCTCTCATTAATGGCTCTCTTTGTTTATCAAGTTACCTCTCTAAAATAATATCAATCGTAAATGATAGTAGTTTATTTGACTTGATTTTTATCTGACAGCCAAAAAAAATTCAATTTATAATTTTTTTAAAAATTTATCTAATCATTAAATTTGCTCCTTTTTTTCTAAAAAAAAGGGGGATCTATATAAACTATACAAGAACCAGAAACGGTGTATTGTCCTATATCTTCTTAATAAACAAGTGCTAAAGGAACTGCATTAATTAATTGTTATGACGAAAGTATTAAACGTAATAAAATATTAATTAATAATTGATTATATATTTTTATTGAAAAAATAGGTATAAAACCATCATGATTTTATTTATATATTTATTTTTAGCTTATTGGGTTGACCTAAGAGTATTACATTCAATTTTATTATTTGACGATTCGAAACATTTGCAAGAGTTTTTTGTCACGACAAAATAATTAAAATTGTTTAATATTTATAATATCATCGCACATGGTAATTTTTAATAATACAGTGAGCAATAAAAAAGTACGTGGTTCAAATATAAACATTTGACGAATCGTTATAAGTTTTACCTGAGACAGTGTTTATAAAAGGCCTTGAGAGATCGAATTTCACATTTCAATGCCAGGTCGAGTGGCCGCGGAGGGGGGCGAGGGGGGCCAAGGGGGTCGCGGAGGGGGCGCTCATGGTGGAGGAACATGTCGATACATTGCGCCACCCAATACATCAGACTCACTCATAAACTCACTCATATATTTATAAAACTGGTTCTCAAATTTAACTGGTCGTTAAACCTTTGGGGACTCGCATTTGGTGCATATCAATATCAAGGGGCTACTTCAGCGGGGCTTCCAAAACTGCTGTAATCAAATTTTAATCGTATTATTAAAAGATTAAAAAATACACTCAGACCTTTTATATTAAATGTATTTTATGTAGTTATTTATTGTAATATCACAATTTCTTTATCAAATATATTTTCGAGTCGTAATAATTTTGTATTAATAGTTAAATTTTTAATACGGTTTGAACACTGTTTATAAGCAAACCTCTGAAAAAATAAAAATATGATATGAATTTCATATATCTCAATACAAAATTAGGTATAAAAATATAATTTTTATATCTTTGTGGGGAATTTTGTATCGAAATAGCAATTATTCTCATACAATTTAACGATTTCAATGAATGTAAAAATTTGATTAAAATATTCTTTACCATTTAAACATGAAAAAAATTCTGTCATGAAAGTTTATATGCTACATAATTGAAATATGATCATCATTATTTGGATATTGCCTTATCAACTGATAAGAAGTTGTACTTTTAAAATATAGACTTTAGCGTTCTGTGCTGATTATTTTTGGTTCGTACTATTGATAAATGTACGTTAAGGTACCTTTATTTTTAAATATATTTCTTTATAAATAAATCATGGTATTTTATAAATGCGAGCCACACTTTGGAAATGTGACAGCAGCCAACCGTTTGATTAATGGTAATCGTGGAAGTTTTAAAGTAATCGTGTAAAATTTGTAATAATCAAATAAATTCTAAAATAAGCGAGATTAAACCAGTTCTAAAAAAACGGTCTTTAGTAAAAAGCATATCTACCTACTTTCTACATAAATCTAAAAATAAAGCGATTACAACCTTAACAACATCGATCAATGCTTTTTGTTAGATTTCACTTTGCTTAATCATCTCAAAGGACTCATCAATCGCAAAAAAACACACGAAGATAACTACGGGTATTTATAATAATTTAATTAATACCAACTGACAAAGCAATAGGTGACTAATAACTACTTTGATTGCCGCTTACGAACCCGACTCTACCCTCTTAAAACTGAGTGTCTGGCCTAGAGGCCTCCATCACACACGACTGAATGCTATTTCGATAATATCACGTATGGTAAACCGGTCTCGATAATTACACGCAATAAAACCGGTAGAAGTGTCTCTCTGGAGAGATATAACTCTTCAAATCCGGTAGGCATTTCTCCATTTCATTATGGGTAGAGAGGCGCCGACTACGTCCGAGCACTCACCCAGCTCATTGGTAAATAAACAATCCACGTTTTATTTCAGAAAAAGGTAATCATATTTTAATAACAAAAAAATGGAAATCTATTTTAGCCGAACTCAATTAAGAATACATCAGAGCTTGAAAATGACTTTATTATATTTTAAATGTAATAATGTTTTGAAACATCTTTCGGGTGGAGCGACGAGCTTCTAATGGTAAGATCTTAGTTTATAGTTTATGTGGTGCAAATCTTTAGAAACCGTTTTTAAGTAGAGTTTGGAAAATCAATTACGAAACTTTCATACATGGGTTCATTTTAAAATATGACAAAGCAGGTTTTAAAGTAATTAGTATTATATGTCACTGCCCACTTGAATAATTCATAAATGCACCTTTAAACGGACTTTGCTTACAACACATTTTTTCAAAGGAAAGTGAAAGTTTGGACAAAATAGAATAAGATTAAAAATGTAGCTTTGTTATTTAAGCCGTGCAGGATATCGCTATATTTAAAGAAGACGTGTATTTATATCAAATGAGCGAATCTTACATACAAATTGAATACATAACGTGTTATTTAATTTGTTAGCTGGAAATTTTCGGTGTCGTTATATTCACTTCAATATAATTTCAATTGTTGAGATTTTAACTCAGATTATATATCTTTTAATTGGTTTTAATTTTTCAGCTGTGAAATATGTTGATGTGTATATGACAGATACCCAGCCTTGAATAGGCGCAGGCCAAAGGTTAAAAGTCACCTCCAGAGCTCGATGTGAAAAAAATAACGAATGTAACAACACGAAATGACCAGCGACAGTCGTTACGGAATTTATTCATCTATAATCTAATTCACCAGCGGATTTTCTGTTCAAGGCTTGCCGGTGCTGGGAAAAAAATCTGGCGTTTGAAAGTGATTAAGCTGAAATTAATGTTATCCTTTGTCTGTTGATTGCAAAAAAGGACACATATGAATAAATGTTGCATGATGTAAATCTGCACTTAGTGCTGTTGAATTTGATAAAAAAAGTAACTGAAAAAAATCACATGTGATTGGAATACATACATTTATAATTAAGGCTTCAAAAAATGTATAATTAGAAAATATACTGCATTAAAATTCAATTCATTAGTTAGATTTTAAATTCTAATTGATTTAACTAAGTTAATGTTAAACTTGTTAGAAATTTATATTTTTCATAATATATTTATATATATATGGATGCATTTTTTTAAAGTAAATGACAAAGCAGTTTCATACAATTAATTGCTGGTGAGTTGACGTTTATCCCAGAGATATTGTGTAAATTTGGAACTTTAAAAAAAATCTTTACGAAAGTAAACAATGTGGTAAACTAGAAATCCACAGAAGCATTCATGGTCATTTCGTAATTGATGCTATAAATATTTTTTGTTTACAAGAACACGTTGAATTTAATATTCGGGAAGTGGGTTTTCAATTGGGTCATTTAAAAATACAGTGCGCTGGTATAATACACGAGCTGCGCCAGTGCACATTACGCGAAATACAAAAAGGCTCGTTATTTATGCAGTTTTAAAATAGTGCATTCACCGCACAGCTGCACACATAAGCACTCCGCCGCGGATAATCGCATTGTCTATATTGCATTCGGCGTGTCATGTTATGTGGTTTAACGTAATGTGTTGGACAAAAAGAGAAAATCTTTTTCTACGAGTTTTGTATTATTCACAGAGATACTTTAACCCGTACGTTGCGATTGTATTTTTGTACACACTACTCGATTACGGTACAATTGTTTTATTTCGAAACTCCATTCAAACAGAATTTCGACATGTTTATAATTACTGTTTAAAACATAATTGTTGAGTGGGCTCTTATTTTACGGTAAATTAATAAAACGAATAGATTAAAATCGATTTAAAACTGAAATTAGTTCCAATAAGATTGTGACAAAATCTTTTTTTTAAATCACAAGTTTTTTTAGTTTCTTTTCTTAAAGAAATATCAAATTTTCAATAAAGATATTTTTTTAAGAATGAAAACTTTCAGAGTAGTCATTCAGATATTCTGAACTCAGATGACTATCATATAAGTTGCATATACATTACATAATCATATTTTATTGGTCGATATGTTTCCTGATTTATATTAACATTTTAAAAAAATTATGTAAGGGATCACATATCAAAAATATCCAGCATATAAATTTACATCCAAGTATCTATCATATTCTATACATTTTAGTTCTTTTAACTATTAGAAGGTAAACTAAGGTTTGTGTTTGATTTCTGAAAAAAGTAAGCTTGAAGTAACACTCAATGTATTTTTTTAATAAAATTTCTTATCTGCACAGAATCAACTTTTCTCAAAAAGGATTCTTTGTAATAACCTGTTTTAATGAATGTCAGTAATAAATGTGACTGACCGGTAATATCCAGTCAGGTATTTTATCAATTCAATAATTTTTATAACGACGGAAAATATGTTTTTATAATAAACCTAGTGAAAAAGTTCTTGAAGCTATGGTTTTTTTATTATATTTAATAATAAGATGTATTGAATAAGATTTTAAGCGTCTATATTTTTTTATATTTATCATATAAAAATGAAACATATTTCTAAATAACTCATGTCTATATTTTTTTAAATTAAAAAAATTACATCTGATTTATCGAAAAAATTTCACCTAGAGAGTTAATTTAAGGAATACAGTGTAAATTGTAGCAACGTTTCTCATATTTTTTTGGAAGTTTTAGATGTTTTTTTGCATTTCTCCTTTAATATTTTTTAAATTTATTTTTGTGTGTTAAAATTTTCAAGATAGTGTCTATCAACGATATTTAACTGCCTCTTCACAGAAATCACAACAGGAAATTCATTGTTAAAATTAGGTTATTTCAACAGTAAATATTTTATGTTTTCAATAAATATATCTTTGATAGATACAGTGTATGTATACTCCACCTCAGTACGGCTCTGAGTGGTCGTGCTACTTTGGTTTAACAAAGAAAGCGCTCTATTGGCGATAAAATCAATAGAAAAGATATCTCTCGCAGTAGAAATCACTGCTGGCTGTACGCAGTAAGGAAAATGCCTGATTTTTCTTCACATACTCGCGGCCGCAGAGACAGCGAATAGTTTCCTGCATCGTTTTAATTCAAAATATTACGAGATTTATTTAAAAACATATATCCAAATTTTAAATGTAATTAATAAATTGTAAGCAAGCTGATGTTTACACAACACATTTTTTTCAATAAGGAAGCTTGAACTTTGCATTTACTAATTAATAGCAACCAAAATTATTTTTTAAAACACAATCAATATATATTAATCAGATCTATTGACTAAGATCCGGTTATATTATATAAATACTAAAGATGAATTTAGTTGACGTTCTTGAAAAGATATATAACTTCCTCTGCTGCATAAATATTGCGTTTCGTGTTGCTATCAATTTAAAATCAATGTTTAAAAGGTCACACCATGAATTATAATATAAATTTTTGTGTATAATATTTTTTAAAATAAGTATAGTTGAGTTCAGATGTTTTTCTATGTTTTAAGATAATAAAATTATGTTAGGTATTGGCTTTTAGATAAGGTTCATCTGCTTTTGCTTCTCTACTTGCCCACCCTTAAATGTCCACTGCAATCTCAAAGACAAATAATTTTATCAAGGCATGTAATCAATTTACTAAAGCTTATAATGTGTAAATTAATAAAGTCCAACTGTTCATCATTACACTGTGACTCGACAATTGCAATTTATGTTTTTAGGGTTTTTTATGTGATTTAGTTTGTTTGTTTCAAAATACTTTTCAGCTATATTACACATGCATTCTGGAAAAAAAACTATACAGTTGTACTTGTCTTGTTAATGCCAAGCATATAATAAAATAGATGTCTTCTTGCATAATTGACACTTTTCGACTGTTTATTTTATTCCTTATGATGAATCTTTTTTTGTTATTTAATATTTAAAATAATAGCTAAAGATAATGTGACATTTCAGCATATATTTAGGGGATGTGTTATACTTATTAACTTGATATATATAGTTTTTATGTTTAATTCTTTGGGTGTATACACATTGATGATAGTTTTTTTCCCCTTTAATATAGTAATTAATACAATATTTAAAACGAAACGTTAAATCTATTCAATACAACCTATTATTCCATGTTATTTAATTCTTTATTTCTCACGCGGGTATTTGTTTCAATACTACATAATGGATAATTATAAACGTGAGTTAGATAGCTTGCTTTTTTACTATAGCACATTTACTTGTATTGAAAATGGTTTATCTGCACGATTGAAAAGTCTGACGCACCCGTCCATTATATGGATAGTGCAGAGTGACCCTTTCCCAGTATTCGTTCTTGTAGCCTGTATTACTTATGAAAAATATTATAAGCGACTGCAGGTCGTCTGGCCTTCATTCTAGCGCATCCTTGTGCCGTGGCTTCCCAGCAACCGGCCGATGGATTCATTAGCGGCCATTAATTAGAGGCCGACCAGCGGTCTCGTCTCTTCGCCGTAAACGGGGAAAAATGCGGTGACAGCTCGGCCACTTTTTGTCCCGAGCGACTCGCGTATGTGTGGCGTTACTCGGTGACTAAAAATGAAATATATATTATTTAACTATTTTCAAAGACCTGTTTTCATCGCTTCGACGCAAACTCTGAGTTTTTGCAAAGTAGTTAAAATGAATGGATTTTTGTTTTTTTATTTTCGATTTTATAAAGAATCTCTTGTTTAAAGAGTCCAAAGTTATTTATTAAATAACGTTTATAAAATCAGTGACTTAATTCTAAAAATAATTTGAGGGTAAAATAAAATTTAAAAAAACAAAAAGCCTGTTAATAACATAGAAAATAAAAAGCAATAAAATTTCAATCTTACTCACTAAAAATTCATTATTTTGTAACAAAAATTAATGAATAATTGTGATATAAAAAACTGGGATTATTTTTAATAATGTAAATCTTTGTTTTTTCCGTTTTATAACAATCGACATGCTCTTTTGAACGAATAATTTCGAAATTCTTTACGAATGATTCTATATTAATAGAATAGTGAGTTTTCATCTTTTGAGGTCTTCGTCAGATGTAGGATTTAAAAAAAAATTATCTGCTTGTAATTTTTTGATACTTTGGATTTTTAATTTAAACAAACGGTAAAGTTGAAGAATTTTTTTTTTATCAATCATTAAAATAAAAGTATGCGTCGGAATTCCATAAAAATAACGTTTTATTTTTCAGAAGTTGATGTTGTAATTATTGATCAAAAATACTCAGTAGACCGTGCTATATTCTATGCGCAATAAGTATTAACTTGGCACAGTAAAGATTTGAAATTCTCAAATGACGTTAAATATAACGTTAACTGAATAATGTTTATGTGCCATAAATAATTATGAACAGACAGTTGTATGGTGGGTTTTCATAGCATCTATATATAGTACACCTTATGTTATATTAATCATCAGAAAATATCAGTTTTTTTAGTTCTAATGTGGAATATACTATTATTTAATAAAAATAAAGACGTAGTTAAATATAGCTGATATAATAAAAACTATTCATGTGCAGATGATATAATGTAATAATAATATCATGCGGGAGTAAATTATACCTACATTTTCTGTTAGAGCCAATAACATCCTGTTTCATGCGTAAAAGTTTTTCGCTTGCTTGATTGCAGGAATTATCATCTTATATAATGTAGGGGTCATTTTACATTGCAGTGTTGCGACAAATTTATGTCCAATTAGACGGACTGCAACTCGCAATAACCTGCTCTTATCGTTTGTGATATTATAAGCAATCCACAAACCTAGATATGTCACAGCAATAAATTATTACGCGGACTTAATCGTTCGTTTTAAAATAAACCAGGTTTGACCGCTGCATGCATTATATTTGAATAAATTATTAGCTATATGATTTTACATTAAAAATAATTATAAAATGTTTTTAACTATAACCAATTTCAGTGGAAGGGTTTTTTAAATGTACTAGTGAGGCTTTAGCATCACTTTGTCTTTTATAGGCAGACAAAATATTGTATACTTGTAATGTTATTTTTTATAGAAATATAAATCTTTATTATATTTTCAATTCAAAATGTCATTAAAAAAAATATTGAATAGTTATCAATGCATACAACAATTATAAATATAACATTTTTTGACTTAAAAAAAATATTCAATGCGGTATTTACCAAAAAAATTCCCATTTTCAACAAAATAGCCTTTCTCTACGAGTTACAGTTTCCATACATTTTGTTACAGCGCACTAGTACCGCGAGTTTTACTGGCAACTTTGCATAAGCAGGCTGTAGTTTTTTGTGGAAATTTCACGTACAAATAATATTTTTTGAAAAAAATACATTGCGAATTTGATATAAATACTGTTATGTATAACGACGTGATTATTTGCCAGCCGCCCACGGTTGCAGCAGTCATTTCATTTCTAGTGGAAGAAACCTTGGATATTGAATATCTAGGTGAAGTCCTTTGAGTCGGAACGAAACTAAAAATATTATTTTACGGTATTTGGTTAAGTTGTTATAAATTATTGTTTTGTTAAATAATGAGTAGAGACATGTTCTGATACAATCTAATACTAGAAGTTAGCCATGAAATTTTGTTGTTTAATTTATGGTCAGTGCTTTTTTCATTTGCATGTAGGAATAATTGAAAAAAAGAAACTTAAATTTTTTATTATTTATTTTTCTTATGTAAATAGTTGTTTTTTAATAATAAATTTATTAAATTAAAAATAAAAACAACGATGATGAACTCTTGTAAGTGTTTGAAATTCAAATTATTATAACCAACGTTTTTATTTATTATAAACTACAGTTATCTAGCGGGTGTATGAAACACTAACATTTGACTAAGATATTAAGTAAATAAAAATAACCTTGTTTAAATCAATTAAAAAATACATACCTTCAAGAATAACACCATGATATTTAATTTTTTCCTTATTTAAGAGACTAAATTATTTGCTATATAATTACTTATTTATCGTGTATTTTTTTGTTTCAGATTACTGCGAAACAATTTCACACCATACACCACAAAGAAGGGTAAGCTAGATTTAAACTTTTTTTTTTATTGAAACAAAAATACGAATATCATATCTAATGCACGACCTCCTCATCGACTAATAAAAATATTTCCGTAAATAATTTTTTTCTGACAAAAGTACTGTTTTTTTATATTTTGTTTACAATTCGTTGAATATATAAAAAAAATGTATGAGTTTACGGTTTTCTTGATGAACTTTGGTCCTTACTGTGTGAATATGCTCATTAAAGTTCAAAGTAACATTGTAACGTCACTCATTGTTTTTATACATATTTTAGTTAGGTTTAATTAAATTAATAACTTGATACATACTTATACAATAATAATTACACTTATATTGATTAAAAGATGGATGATGAGTTATAAACATAAAATAAATCTAAACCAACTTAATTGATCATAGAATTTCATGAGTGATAGACGTTTACCATATCTGGAAAAAAGATAGTATTATGCTATTATTTTATTATTATTTGTGATGATAATTATTTCAGACAATGCCGTTACTCATATGAAAGCACATTGAAGTAGGCTTAAATATTATCTTTAGCTTTACATGTCGAAAAATGCAGGTCCCCGTGAAGGCTTCGTTGTATTATCTGTTTATTTTTAGTATATTTTTGCTGCTATAATGTATTTGTATAATAAATAAGTATTTATGATAAAAAAAAAATTATTTTGGAAAAAAATTGTAAAATAATTTAATTACATGATAAAAAATATCCTTTATATACAAATAAACTATAAAATTCTCTATTTAAAAATAAAGTATTATTTTTAAAGTATTTAGTTAACTAATTAATTTGCTAAAACAATGAACTATAAATGTATATTAAATAATCCTTCGAAAATGCATTTATTAAGTTAAATGCTAAAACAGATAAGTTATCTTCATATAAGAAAACACTTTCAAACCTCAACAAATACAAAATAAAACAGTTTAAAAAAAACACGAATATATGTACATTTGTACATACTATCCAAATTAATAAAAACCAATTAATTAATTATACATCTATTACAAATCATCTTTAAAAATATATTTAATTTTTTTAAATCACTTTTTCAAATATAGCCATGGCACCAATATAGTCTTCCGAGTCTACATTGTTGTGTGTCATTATAAGTAGTTTAAGACAAGCTAATTTGAAAAAAAACTATTTACGATTAGCCTTTGTGAGTACGAGGATTGTTTAAATCACCTTTTATTAAAGCTTAAATTAATTGCTACCGACACTGATAGTATCTGTTTGTACGTGGATTAGTTGTCGCTGTGTCGTGACATGTAGTGAATTTTTAAAGTAAGGTACCCGGACTTAGTCCAGTGTTGACTTTTACTTCGTGACCGTGATAACGTGACCCGTGAAAAACTTGTAAGAAAAATGTAGAGTAGGTATTTTAGAGATAATATACACAGGATAATTTATTGATGTGTGTAAATATGCCGAACTCCGTGATATATTAATAAAGGTAGGTTTTATTGAAAACGCATCCGGATAATAAATTACCGCCAACGTAGAAAAGGTAGCTTGATTGTTAATTTTATGCAGTAACGAATGTCTCGGCTGTCTCAAATATAAGAAACGACCATAATTTAATATTGACCAAGAATATAGAACTCATTACAAAACGTAGTCTAGGGTTGAGATATTTTTTATTAAATAAATTTATCTAATGTCGTGTCCATTGGTATAATTCAGAACGTGTGTTGTACCGCGCATAAACTTTCTGCTAACATTATATAAAATGCAAACAAAATATAAAACATGCAAGTATACTTACCATAAATCACATCAAGTCTAAAGTCATGATCATTTTTTGTAAAGATAATCATCGAATGACCTAGCTTTTTAAAGAAACCTCTTATCTTAATATGTTGCCAATAACATTATGCTCCGAATGGTGACGAATTACTCGGACGGCCATTGTGTGATTGGTGGCTAACTGGCACACAAGAGTTACGATGTCGAGTCTCTCGTCTCTGACGTGTCTTATTCGAAATATATGTCCTACAAACGGTTAAGGACATATGGGTGACGTATTAAGAACGGCTCCAATAAGACTATCAGCTGTTTTCACAAACGTAACGGAGCTCTATCAATTTTTAATGTGTCAATTAAGTGGATAGTCAATATGTCCTGTTTTTTTAATTACACGAAATTAATATTTTTTTACTAAAAATCAGCACGGAAATAACACTGAGACGTTAAAACTGGCTAATTTATTTTAAATGTAAATAAGTATATTTTATATATTATAGTTTCTTCTAAGCATCATAGACGACTATAATAAATTTATAGATTTTTTATCCGATTGCATCTTCATTATGGAAAAGTTCTAATCTCTTAATACCCTTAATTATCAACAATTTAAAGCTTCTCCATACATATTATATTTTATTTATTATAAAAAATCTGTGATTTTAAATATTTGAGATTGAAATAGAGGTAATGAATATTAGATTTCTAAAAAAATCTCAACTTTGCTATTTAAAAAAGTTTTAGCTATCAATAAAGATGAGGAAGTGGGGGGGGGGGTTAAGGCTCAATTTTTGTTATCAGTTTGGTATGGAGTATCACAAATTATGCTACTTATAAATATTCAAAGTAAAAGCTTAGCACACTTGTCTGATTTTATTTAAAAACTGTTATTATCAAGTAATTTTGATACCGTTACTAAGTTCAAAGATGCTTTAAAAAAGATGCAAATAACAGATTAAACACGCTTAACTTCTTTGATGTTAATAAATCAGATTTTTTTGCTACGAAACTGTTATAATTCGATAGAAACCTCCTTCGATCATGCCTCCTGAAATCACTGAGTCACGACTTTAGCACATGACCTTGACATCTAATTTAAATCTTACTTACATCTGACTCATCTTCCACATTTGCAAAGGCTGGCCGTCATTATATCTAGTTAAATAAGTAAAACTTCATATCAAGTTACTATAGGAGTTTTCGTTTTTATATTTGATAAATTGTATTTAAACACTGAATATGATTATATTAAGTCTGAGAATTATTTTTATTGTTCGAATTTTATTGTGTAAGTACAGAATATATAAAAATTCATAGCTATATCAAAGAATAATTTTTTTCAAATGCCATATCGTGCATAAAAAAATTGATAATGACGCAAATTATCATAGTCTTAAATTTGTATTTGTTGTTAATATTTTGTATTTGTTTATCCGCAAATATAAATAAATTAAATTAGATAATTTCAATTTTATATTTTCAATGAATTCCTTACTTCTTTTTGTTTCCAAGTGGCTTTCTCAATAAAAATCAAAGTAAAGTGCAGTGAACTAATAGTAATGTTCACGGCAGCTTAAAATATCGAAGTCCTTTCTAAGTATCTTTCGTTATAAACAAAGTAAAAAATAAGGTAATACCGTATTTACCCGATTCTTAAGTTTTAATGTTAAAAAACAATTCAGATTTCACAAGACTTTATCATTTCGAAATGATTAAGAGTCCATTAAGTCGTTGTGCAAGCGTTTCAAAAGTCATGCGGGTGCCAAAATACCAAGATGGCGGGTAATGGCGGCCCGACAGCGTTTGTCGTTGACGCACGTATTGGGAGAACCCATTTCATGTGTTTATGTAAACGAGTTACAGTTAAGTGCTTTCCTGCAGTAGGTGATAATGGACTTTATTGAATTAAACCAAATTGACGCAGCATAGATACTGACGCAAATATGGAAAATTTTCAATGAATATTCAGTATCCTTATAGTTATAATAATAATTATGTGCGCCACATCATTCCAAAAAGAGCGATTAAAATAAATAAGAGTGATTTTACCAAGAAGAAATTAATAATAAATATTAGAAACATGCTCTTAGTATTAAACCACTTATGATACATATTAAAACAAGTATTACCCCAACTGAATCATTTTCAAAATAGTAGTCTTTCAGTCAAAAGTTGATTATCATTATTTACTTCATTGAACTCGTTTGCCTAAATACTAAAAAGCATCTCATCATTTCCTTATATTGTATCTTTGAGGTGTGAAACTTGACTTATTTATATATTGATAATCGTGTTACTTTACTTCTTTATATGCTCCGTTTATTTGATGTAGTGTGTTTTATAACTTTATAAATTTCTATGTTTTTTTTTGTATAAATGTTTTTATCTCATTTTTATTTGTGTACTTGTCAAACATAATGTTTAAGCGTTTTTGTAGTGTAGTACAAAGTAAAATATAATTGATCCCCTTTTCTGTATTTAACGATTGATGTAAACAAGTAAAATTAAAACACGTCGTAGCCTTATATACAAAAAAACGATTGTTCAAAACATTATGACATTTTACAATAAGTTTTAATTAACATCGGTATGCAAAGCCTATTCCTATATTTATAGGTCGTTCCGACAGATGCGTGGGCTTAGGTTTAACGAGCAATTAAAGCGCGTTGAAACTATGCAAATATAGCACGATTCCTTTAATTTCAGTCCAATTAAAAACAGTCCGCGAAACGAAAACAAGATCTCGGTGTTTTTTCATAACGAATTCGGGACGCGTAGCAGACGGTCGCTCATCCTCAGGTACAGTTGTAAAGTGTGGGGAGAATTAACAATTCATTTGGTGTCCGAGCTAGATCCGCCGGTGCTCGGTAACCCATCGTTTATTTCTTTCAAGGGAGCGGATGTACTCAAGCGTGTGTATGGGAACGCACCGGTTTGTATGGAAAACGCACTTTTAATAGGCGATATATCTGCGTATTTTCGACTTGTGATAAAACTAGGGCTGCAGATTCAATAACGGGAGTTAGAGTAGCATGTATTTTTGAGATCGTAAAAAAATTGCAGTAACTATAATTCTTATCACAATATCGTTTAAAAGATTGAAGCTTCAATGAAAGATACGTGGTGATGATGAAATTGAATGCAAAATATGTAGTAATTTATTAATTCACAAAAATAACGAATGCCATCACGAGCCGGGGTCAAATAAATTAAAAAACGGTTAGATTGAATAAGAATGTAATATCGCCTTAGCAACTCTGATTATAACGACTAATAATTTTTTGTTCGCTTCAAAACCAATCAATATGATTTAATGGTCAAAAATAAAATGCAAACCAACTTCTTTGTCCGTGATTTATTGAATCGATTGAATAGAATAGATAAACCTTCATGTAAATATATAGCAAAAATATATATATTTAAAAAGATATCAAATTAATATCAGAAAGGCACCTTATTAAATAAAACCAATTTTGATGTTTAACCCTATATATAATACACGCATTTGTAATGTTGCAAGAATTAGCAAGAGTGTTGATATTTCTAAAATAGTATTTTTCGTAATATGCTACCACTTATAACAAAAAGTTGTTGGTTCAAAGATGTCATGAAACAAATCATCTAATAAACACCATAATACAATTAAGCCTTTTTATAAAAACAATATCTATAGTTTTTTTTTTAAATTATGATCTATATTTTTAAACATGTCGTAAAATTTGTAATTTATATATTTTTATAGGCCTTGAAGTGGTTGCAGTTTTATAATTTTGTAACCCGTGAATATAATTTTAATGGAATGAAATAAAAATCAACATCACTACTCAATGTTAAATATGTTAATTTTCAATAAAATATATGTATAAATTAATAGCTTGCGAAGGGTTGTCTGATTATTGATTCGATGGAAGGCAACGACCAGTCATTGTCTGATGTTGGAAGGGAAGGTCGTTAAAACCATGTTAATCATTTCGCCCCTGCAAATCCAGATTTTACGCCAATTCTGGTAGTCTGTAATCATTATTTCATATTAATTAAAATTGATAGATCAAATGGAATTATTAATGAACTCAATTTATTTACCATATGAATATTCATCGCAGAACTAATGATTTTATAATAATGATAACCAATTGGCATCTTTTTTTATTCATTCTCTTCATATCTCCAATAACTTTTCTCGTAATAATGCGTAGTCTTGTATAAAAGACGTACTTTGCAGTGCAATCAAAATCAGTCTCTCTCAAGGCAAATATAATAATTGCCGCGATGTAATCACTACATTTATAGGATATGTCAATCTGCCGATCAAGATAGTATTTAATATGGGGATATACAAAAAGCTTGAATACATTTAGTTTCTTGACCTTGAGTGTTTTTTAAAACTTCTTCTGAGAGTCCATTTTGGTTGTATCAGAATTCGATTGAGCGTCGAAATTAATTAATTTCATATCAATGAGCACAATCGCATTCAAAGGTATTTAATTATCTCCATACATACTAACAAACTTTTTGATATAAATACACTCATATATATATCAATATATATATATATAACAATATTATATAATATATATATATATATATATGTATATATTAAAATAAATTTATATACACATAACTATCGTTTAATAAAAAAAAACTTTCAATTAACAATTAGATTTCGTATTTTTATTAATTAAAACTTAATAATAGCTTGAATATTTTATTGGTATTGTAAATATACAAGGTTGCAAATGGTATGGTTTCGATTGATTTGTTTTTTGTATGCGTTTTCACTTTTAAATACCAGTATAGGTATCTTTTAATCAATTTAAATTCAAGCTTCGCTCAACATTACGAGAAAGCGTCTTGAGCTGACACGGCACAATACCCTGAAAGAAATAATTATTTTCAAGGCTGTATTCAACAAAAAAATATTGACGAAGGTGTAATGAATTGATTATACTGGTTATTGGTGTCAGAGTTGACATTATGGCATCATGAGCATGTAAAACCGGATTTTCCATGCCAATAATTTACTTGCATTTTAGATTGTATAATATTGTAAGAATTATAATTTAGATTACATAATTCTTGTAAATTTATCTTAGATTTTTAAAGTGTCTCTAATAAAAAAGATGCTTACATTTGCCCTTTAATCCTCCATTTAAACTTTCAATACCAATTTTTTTCGATAAAAAGTTTGTGAGTGAAAATTTAGTAAGCAAAAAATATCCAAAATGAAAGGAATTTTTAAGACAGACCCTTTTTTCAAGCAATTAATTGTAAATTATTGTAATTAATTAAAGTATGAGAAATTTGAATCAGAAACATATGTAAGCATTATCTAAACAACAAAAATATCACGTGTCAAATATATATCAATTTCTGATAATTTGACATATAACATGTAAAACCGATAAAATATATTTCTCGTGATCTATCTTAAATATATTTTGATTAAGAGAATAGATGAAATTTTTTTTTTTCACGGTTGTAAAAAAGTGATTATTTCAAAATTACGTATACACTTTAGTAACAGCGAAAAAGGAAATTCTTTTAAAATTAAATAAAATTCAATGATTAATGGGAAGACCTGAAGGATACTTTTATTTCCCTCCGGGAGACGAGAATACTACGAGTTTCATTACTTTCTTGAGAAATGTAATTCGAGTCTTTCTTTCCTGATTTTGACAGCTTGGCATAAAACGAATGGATTCTGGAGATACAAGTACGGCGGCGCACCTCCTCGTACACAGCTGCGAACAGAATGGAATAGGTTCCATCCAACTTGCACTGCACTCCCATTCAAGGATGATAAATGCATTTATCGTAAACAAAAGTCTGCATCATTTATCTTCAACTAATGTAAAAAGTATGGTAGTTGACAGATAGTCAGATAATTGGTGTACATGGAAATTTATAACTTGTTGACTCCTTCACAATGAAGTGCTCAACAGTACGTATACTAATTTATTTTAATTCAATTTAAGCATGTTATTTAAAATCAAAAGAAGATGTTTACATATTTACATGTGAATGCTACTTTGTATTGAGGCTGGTCTAATTACAAATGTATGTGAAATATCTCATAAAGTTGCCAATCCATCTCGTTTCATAAATCAGTATGAGAAAATCGCATGAAATGTGACACAAGAGGGAAATGACCTGACAAAACAATTCTAACATCAGGAATTATTAGTTCATAAAATAACTGTTTCATTTCAGTCAAATGCGTCTTTATGTGAATTTTCACACCAGGATGTCTTAATACAGTTTTTATCGTGATGTGATGCTTTTTTATTCCTGGTATTTTACTTTGCAAATTACTTTTTTTGTCATGACGTCGTTTTAAAACGTCTATAAAAATAAGTGTGCTTGTTATAACAGCAGCGGTTAATATTTTGATAAAAAAATTGTGGGTCATTATTAACGTATATATTCAATAAGGAAACAATTTCAAGTGCCAAAAAAAATCTTTCTACTTTTCAATGTACATTTGTAATTTTTTTCTTACCTTCTTTTGATGAAAAAAAGTAATCAATGTATATTTTATATTTTAATTTGGTTGTTATGTTAAAAAATACATATCTTGACCGTAATGCAAACCAAAGATTGACATTGATTTTTGATTGTAATTATCACACACAAATAAATTAGTTTTCTAATTTGGTAACCACATTAAATATAATATGTAAGCTGTAGTAGTTATGCAGTACTCATACTATTATAAGTTGAATGATTTATATTAGAATATACCTATACGCGGTACAGATAAAAAAAAAATCTAGTTTCACTAAATGCAAAAAATGGGGAAAAATTAAATTCGTTTCTTTACTTATTGAAAACGTATTCGACAGAAAACTAGTTAGCATTAAGATACCAAGAAAATAATTAAAATAAGACTGATACTGTATAGATATGTATTTGTAATGTCTTTGTGAATAAATTTACATGCTGTCTTAAAATATCTATAATTATTTATATTTTAAACTGAATGCATGGTAATGCTCTTCAAAGTATTTATTTTTAAAGACAGTAGTTATGAAATAAATTGGTTCAGGCTAAAGTATCCACTTTCGTGAGAGTGGTGCGGCCGCAAGGGATAATTGCTTCAGCAGCAAAATACTGTGATTTCTATTATAGTAACGTGAGGCTAACGTAATATTAGCCACACGTAAAGTTGTTATCTATTCCTGAAAAGCATTCATGCTTCGCAACAAGAGACAGGAAAACATGATCTAATTAAATGATACAAGCTCTTCATAAAACTTTTAGTTTTTTGTTTTTACAACCTCGCCTGAAAAACTTTTCAATAAAAACCTAAAAATAAATGTAATAATTAGATATTGACAGAAACGAAAAATATAAATGAAGTTCCCACTTCCATAAAGTTGGGTTCTTAATAACGAAGTCTCATCAGTAATCATTAAAAACTTGAAGTTCGCCCCCAACTCAACGTAGCGGACATGATAAAGGTTTGGCAAAAACAGCAGAAGGGAGACGAATGGACCACGTTTCTCGGGTATCAGACTGTAGTATTGCACCCTTCCTTCTACGAACACCCATTCTCAGCAATCGCAAAACCTCTAAAATAGTTGGATTGATTAAATTCTCAAATGCCTGGTAGAAGAGTGACAGCCAGCAATAGAGAAAAGTTGTGTTGATGGTAGTTGGATTTATAACTTTTAATTATTCAGCTTGTCAGTTGACATAAAAAAATGTTTTTAATTAAAAAACAATGATGTTAATTTGAGTAACGATATACATTGTTATTTGCATCAAAATTTATTTGTTAAAATTAAGCCATTGCTTTGTTTTTTTGTCATAAGCCATGGAATAAATTATAAGGCAGTGACTACGTTTTGGTCCTACCTTTGGCACACTTTGGTGTAAGTCTCACCTGCTGGGAATAACTGAACATTTTTCCATACATCACATTTTGAATAACAATTGTGTATAATAACATCTACCCACGTCCGGTAAAAGCTATTGTTGTCGCTGGTAAGGCAAATATTCTCTTGTCAGATTAAAAACACATCCGCAGGGGTTCTAGATAATTAAAACAAAGGTTCAAGAAGAAAGTATTTTTTTTAAATTACTTTCATTATTTTCATCTATTACATTTATTTAATATTTTACATTTGTGTTAAAAATGTATGTGAAATATAATTTAAAAAAGAACAAAAAAGTAGGTGCACTGTTCATTATGTGAAAATAAATTTATCAACGGTGTAAGAACATAAAAACTAATATTTTTCCATAATATTAAAAAAGCGGAAACCTAGTTCCATTTGTTTTTATTGTACAATATATATATATATATATTTCCAAATGAAGATATTAAAATATGAATTTTTCAGTTCATTTCTCTCATTTAAATTCCAACTTCAAAGAATATTATCAAAAAAATAATTTATTTATTTTTGAAGACTGCTTATTTTTTTGAGTATCACTTTATATATGCAAATCTCAAAATAATAAATACTATTAATTTAATTTAAAAATAAAATTTCATTTGAATATTTATTTTACTCTACTAGTTGAAAAGTGATTTCAAAATGAATAATTCGCCATAACCCTTAAAATATAACATTAAAAGGCACCGCACCTAATGATTTACTTTCCTTTGCTTAAAATAATTATGAAATATTAAGTTTAATAGTAATGCATAAATTTTTATGTTCAAATGAATCAATTTATGGCAGTGAAAATAACGTAGGGGTAATATTTTTTTAAAATCACGTTGAAACATTATTTATTATTGTTTGCTACAAATCTTAGAGCTCATTCACGTCCGATAATAAAACACAGAGAATGTGTTTTCTTTTGGAAGGTGCCACCACCTTTAATATGCACGTGGTTCATGGAAGCTTGTAACATGAAATTATGAATGATTTGACGGACACAACAATGGTCGCGTAGGAGGCCGACTTTCTACATTTCGCACTTTTATATTTCACGCGAGTATGGCAACACAATAAAATCATCCGGAAACAATATGTACAAATGTCTTCTTTCAAGTTGTTAAAATAAATACGAGAAATGTTCGTGAATTACGGGGTTATTGTATATTTTTTAAATAACTCGCCATTTCATATGTGATGGACATGTTCCCATATTTGTGCGTATGTTGAAATGAAGACATAATTATTGTTAGATATATACATTTATTATTGCAATAAAAATATTATACGACTATTACACATTTTTGAATTTTATAACTTATTGTATCACACGAACTTAGTTTGACCTATTCACTTTGTCGGATGTAGAAATAAATTCAAGAAACAGTGTGTTTGACATTTCCTATTCACGAAAGTAAAATTGTGAGGAAGGTGATCATAAGAATATTCAAAGATATAGCAGTTTTGTGCTGTAATTATTGTTCTAGGCCTTTAAATAAAAACCGTTCAATATTGGTTCATAAACGTTTAACGGATTGCTTTCCGATGAATATCCTATAAAGATGAATTTATAAAAGCAATGGCACAAGGGTGAGAAAAGTAATTTCTTCAAAACTTTTGCAATTGACAAAAAAATTATGAAATGCAAAAGGGATTTATTTTCATTATCTCTAAAAATTGGGATTCCCCAAATCTAGTAATTTTTGCAAATGATTTATAGTATTCGGTGGATTTATAACGACTGAAAAAAATAAGATACCGAGAAATAACGTTAGTTGTAAATAAATTATAAAGATATATAGAGTCTCTATGGTTGGATACACGTGCGAATCATTACTAACTCTAACAGATCAGGCCATAATTTCGATAATTCGTAAGTAAATCTCTAGCCACGTTTTCCAACGCGCACGCCCGCCCATAACTGCCGAATCGCCTGCCTCACGATACAAAAAACACATCATCTCATCGTAATTTTCAGTGGGTAGAAGTAATCACAGGTGAAATAAAGCAGAACACCTGCAGAATATATCCAGTAATTCACGAAGATCATTGGCGTTATAAAGAAAGTGATAGACCTCAACAAAGTCGTACTTGTAGCATTCCTTGTATCGTGGTACGATTGATGAAGCCAACAAAATTGAATCTGTGAGTCCAAATTACTGCAATCGGACAAACCTTGTAGTATTCCATAAGTACTCGGTAACCGGCGGCTGTGCGTATGGCCAGAGAAAGTACAAGTATTTGGGAGATAGAATAATTTTTCTGTGTATTTTTTTAGTCGCCTGTTTGTTGTACAAGTCAGGTTACCCAATTGTAATTGAGAAAAGGAGAAATTTATAGTTATTTTTTACAAGTGATTGTAGATGGTTGAATGTACTATATGTTTATATATGTAATAAGTAATTTACTAACATATTTGATAATTTAATGTGAGATATTTAAGAAAAACCACGGAAGCGATAAACCGTGAAGTAAAAAATATTTACGGCAGGATAATCTTTCTGCTTTTATATCTATAACCATTATTTTTTCGAACTTTAATAAAATCATTGAGTTATCATCCATTTTATTTTCTGTAAGCGTGTTAACATCCTTAGAAAACTTGCATATTTAGTTGGATTCTTAGAAAATTTGAAAAAAGGTAAACTCTTTATAAAACTTGTATATCAGTCATAAAAAGTTGATTTTGTTTAGACTCTTTTCAACTCATTATTTTGCCTCGTTTTAATATATAACAAAATCACAAATTGTAATTATATAAAGCGTTTATGTTAAAAGAGTGATTGCTTTTACGGTGTTTTTTTTAAGCAAAAGATGTGATTACATTCAAAGTTAAAACTGTGCGCTTGTTTACTTTTACAATTTCAAACAAGGACAAATTTCATGGCTTAATATATTTTCGAGCGTATCGTCTGGATAGTATTATTATAATTTAGCATACGATGGTACACAAACTTATTGAATTGAAGAAAAATTTTAATAATTTCACGTAATTATTATTTTAGTAAAATTATTTGAAAACCCTTACCATTGAAGCGTTTCATATCCAGATGTTTCCATGCCTTATATTTAATGGCCTAATCAGACGAGATCTCACGTCCTTAAAAAAATTGTAACATAATTAAATTAATTAAATTTACTGCTTTGAAATGTTTGCATTGAAAGTATAATATATCCACAGTATTTAATTAGTAACTATTGGTCTGAAACCCTTCATGGTATTTGATTTAAACGCTTCAGTGGGATGATCGATATTCATGCAAATAAGAGGATTGTATTTACACAACCCACTCAATCAAAGTAAATTTAATTCATATTTTATAATTGAGAAGATTTTTCTTGCAAAACTATGCTAATAACTGAGAATACTTTATTGATATTTACTTTTCAATATTAAAACGCGATTAAAAAGCTAACGCTGACTGTTTTGGCTCGCCGGATTTTAAACCTATACTTTATAATCTAAAATCTAAGGCATTTCTTTTTAAATTAAAAAGCGCTCATTATGCGAAATAAACGATAGTATCCCAATTGTAATTGATTTCTTATATTATAATTTTTAAATATGTATTTATTGAATGTACGCAAGGTAGCTACGAAATAACTTAATCAGAATTTGTGTATGAAAGCATTGTTAAATTTGTTGAAAATTGTTAAAATCAAATGTTGTTTTGGAAGTTGGGAGTCGGAAAGCTCTTTGTGTGGGAGCTTCATATTTCCACGCTGCAAGCTACACGGTCGTAATTGCGTCTTTTTGAAAATTTCGCAAGCAGGCAAAACAACAAATTCAATGCGGATAACAGCAGCGCATTTCAAATAATAACACATAATACCGGTTATCAGCGACGGCGCCGCCTCGCGTCTCAGATCCTTTGCAATTACGGCGAGGGCCTTCCGCGTCGGGCCCTCTCATCTCCGTTCTTTATGCATGGAAGGTAATTCCCGACTGCAGGAGACGGGTCTGCGCCCCCGAGAGCAGCCTCAGCAGCCGAGTAACATCTCTAACAGGACCACACAAACAATAATTAAGATGGAATTCCATAAAGGACTCTCTGTCAAAAATATCGAATCTTACAATTTCTACCTGTGTCACGAGTTACTGTGGCTGTATATCGAAGAGAAAATAAAGCAAATAACGAATGATGACAAATGACTAAAAGTATGAAACAAATGTTGTTTAATGTGTTTTTAAATATACTTTAATACAAAAAATATGTTTATCTGTGTCAAATTTACTTCTTGATAATAATTTTTTGCTATATTCGCACACATGCAGATAAATGTACGATTATGTTAATTTTAAAAAATGTTTAAAATGGAAATCGAGTAAAAATTTTATGTTAGTATTTAATTTATGACTGTGATTGTAAAATTATGGAATTTTTTTCAAATTTTAAATCATCATGTGTGTTTCAATTTTTTTTTCATTTTAAGATTCAAATGTCGTTTTATTTAACCTTGTATTATTTTTTAACCAAAAATACAGAGTTATCCAGCAATCAGCCATTTCAAATAAAATGTAGGAAATCGACAGCCGTTTCTCCGACTTTACTCTTCAAGATGTCAATTATTGGATCTTGCGTAGTTGTATCAAAAAGTTACTATTTTTAACCAATCATTCCTACTATTAACAATAATCATTAAACTTGACTTGGTAATAAACTGAATAATTTAGCGTACCTCATTTTTATTACTGTGGGAAAATTGTGATGTGAAATTATGTTACTCACTAGAAATATAAATAAATACCACGTTAAATCAATTAAACGAGCACACTACACAAGTGTCAGATTATATCCATAATAGAAATTGTTTCAAAATAGGAAATCTTACGAGAACGGTAGTCGCTTAGTGAAATCGTTGCTTCATGTGGTCATTCGTACTTTATATTACTGCTGTAAATCAAATGTTACAAAATAATCTTACCGCGACATCAACATATAAAAAGGTGTTTAGCATTTTTTTAAATTAGCGTTAATGTTATTGAATAAGTACACTCTACTTGCTGAAGCAACCAGTTAAACAGATTTTCGTGACCCATTGGTACAGCACGAGCTATTTTTTTTGTTGGCTTGCGCAATATCAAAACTGGAATTAATATATACAAAAACCTACGCGAGATGAATTGCGGTAAAAAACATTTTTTGCAAGTCGGCGATGGCGTCGGTTACCAGGCGAGGCTGAAATTTGGAGTTTGAACTTTTTTTTTGAAATGTATCGTGACACAAATCCGTACAAATTTAATGACGTGACGGGCCAAAGAGCAAAGACTGTGTGTTGAAAGAAACGACACATGACAATCTAAGTTTATATGAGTATCCCTCGTTATGACTATTCGAATAGGCAGGGGCTGTCTAGCTAGTGTTTTTTAAAAAAATGAATTGATGTCGTTATCCGGAAAAAAACTATCGACATATTTATTAAACCATGCATTAAGAAATATTCAAATTGATTGAGAATTTTCAGGGAACATAGTTTGTGTTCATTTACGAATCGTGGTATAAGACTAAAACAATTTAAATACCTCTTTTTATCAGTGGTTTGAATGACCCCGGGACCCACTCAATATTCGCTTTAAGAAGACTATAAATACTGAGCTTAAATATATGTTCAGTGAGATGGTCGCCAACTTCTTTTGTGGAGAGGCACTTGAAGAAGAAGATCAGTGGTTTGCGAATTAATCAGATGGGTATTCATTACATAGGGAATATATGCACAAAAACACTTTTTTTACGGAGAAGAAGGAGAATTTACATATCAACTTCATTTTGTAATCGAGCTCTAAGTAAAAATAATGCAATCATTATACTGTTTTAAGTAATGAAAAAGTATCCTTTAATTACGATTTTCTTTAATTTTTCACAGTGAATTTCAAATACGAATTGTTTGAAAAAAAGAGAGAGATATATATATATATATAATTATATATATATATATGTAAATAAATATACACACATACAAAAAAGGTTTGATTGAATATTCATCGCTTAAAAGTTTGATTCACTTCAGAAGAAATATATTCAATGCAAATTATAATCAAAAATAGTCGTCAATTGAAAAGTTGTTAGTGATCAAGCTTTAGATTGGTCATCAAAATAAAACAAATGGATGTCACTTAAATCGCTACCTGAAAGTGTCGAAGACGAGCTTAAGGGCTTTTTAAGTGATAGTAAGACATTCCCCACTCCCACAATACAACAGGTTTTTAGTTTTAAAGCTGTGTACAGAATTTAATAACTGAAAACAAAGACTCCCTCGCTACAATTTGCATTTATCTCACTGTCCTGGCTGCTAGGTAATGGTGTTTTTTTTTTTTAATGAAACCCAACTTTTTATGTTACATGGAAATTATCATTAAACATTTTTAATATAAATAACGTAGACATGCTAATTAAGCAGGTTTTTAAAATTTTCTACTACGCCTCAGCGAATAGAATTTGCACAAATCGGGTTTACTTTGTTTATTAGAATTTTCTTGCGTAACGATTTAAGACATACAAAAATGTAAATGGCTCATAGCCGTACTAAATTTTAAATACGGATTACGTGAAATCTAAACCAGTTGATTTTTGTAGCTCAGTTCTAGCATTAAAATATTTGTTTATGGCTTTCGAAATTTAACCGCATTGCTCCGCTGTTTAATGTTGATCTGCTCGACTATTTGTTTAGTACTAAGCTATATACAAGACATGCACGACAGCGAACGTTAAGACATATTAAACCAGATTTCGGCTTTAAACAAACCAAAAAATACAGTTAAGTAAACATCTTAAGTAAATGAAGGTTCACTTCAACTAACGTAAGATAACATGACCCCAAACATTATAGTTTGAAGAATTCTTGAAAACGAAGTAAAATATCATTTGAAAAGCAATCAGTACTAAGAGTTATGATTAATTCAAAGTTCAGATGATGATTCTTCGACGTGTCAAAATGCTTACTCTGGAGAATTAAGAAACGCAGATAAATTTATCATTGATTCGAATTCCTTTTAGGGCTTATGTAATGTACAGGATTATGTTAAATATAGCACTTTTGTCACTTGAATAATAAAAATAGGGATAAGTCGTGAACTCGGCGTACTCTGGAGGCGCATTGTGAGCTCTAAGGTGACTATCATAACGGTAGTACAGTGTTTAATACCTCCGAGCACTACCCGGAGGCTGTCAGGCGGCCAGGCCCACTGGGCGAGTCGTGCACTGGTCGGTAACTTGGGGTTATTTCAACCGCGGTAGACGAATACATACCAGCGATTTAGAGTGTTTAAAATGAAAAGTATTACATATAAGTATAAATTTATCGGGTAATCAACTGTCAAGGTTGAAAAGTTATTAAGCTTAAAACACTATAGGATGATTGATAAAAATAAGTCCAATGACAATTTCAAGTTAAAATTCTGGAACAAAAATATTTAACAAAACCGAAAAATGTAATTATACAGTAAATCCATAGAGAAAATGTAGAATAAAGTTATTCAGGTACACCAGGAGGCATATTTGAAAAGTGAATCAAACATCATAGTTACAATTAGCAATTTATATTTCTTTTCAGAATTTTTAACCTTAAACAGATCTTTACTACAAATTTATTCGATTTTAACATTTTATAAATTTATTAATAAATATAATCAATTGTTGTGGTTTAGAAAATAAACCATGTGCGCCATAAACAACGTTGAACATATTTGGACGTGCGCAATATGAATATAAAAAATGACATCGTTAGAATATTTTTGTAAGCATATTATCCGTGAGGTTTATAAAAATAAATATTAGTTTCTCTTTCTCGGTGATTCACACTTACGTACCCCGATACACTCTGAGCTGGCATTTACTGGACCCAGCACGTATTGTTATGAACTCACAGAGCCTTATACGGCCACGTGTTATATGGTCGTATCACATATAATGCAGGGTATCTCGTGGAACTATGTCAAATATTAAACTCTATTCCTCTGACGAATAAAGCTACAATTTCTATGACAGTCTTGTGAGACCGTGCCCCGTTTTATTACGCAATATGAGACCAGTCCATGCAGAAACCCGTTGAAAAGGATGCACTAAAATGCACTTTTTGCCAAGCAACGTATCGTTATGCTGTACTGAAAGACCGCCTGGCTCCACTAATGATGTCGGTGGTTGGCGAACCACATTTTTGTTACGATTTAGAATCATATTCATATTTGTTATGTGTTACATGTGTATTTTGAAAACAATAAATTAAAGAGTATTTTCATTGGTTATATTGGTTTTAATATATATCTTGTATTCATAATACATTTTATTGTGTGGGACGTGAAACAGTTAAAAATACTTTGTTTGGATACTAAAAAATATCCACCCTGATGGTAAGTAAACATTCTCCATTCGAAGCGCTGGAAAAAACCTTACCTGTAAGCATATTTTTAAAGTACACACACGAGGAAATGTGAGCGTGATGTTTTTACATAAATTTTTTTCTGTTATTTTTTTACTTTCGGTCTAAATTTAAGTTTTTTTTAAATATGAGTAGAAACAACTTGTAATTAATTTTAAATATTACTCGAGCAATATTAAATTTAAAAAATAATTTAGAAAGCAATGTTATAACTACCTACTCCTAAAATAAATATTATAATTGCTATTTATGCATATTATATAATACATCGAAAAATTTACGCAAAAAATATTGTTCAGAAATTAACGAAGAAGAAAGAATAGTTTCATAAAGTGTAACTTATCTGTTATTAAACCTTTCAACCAACGCAGCGACTACTTCGATTTAATGGCTGCATAAGATTTTTTGTTTATGACCTCTGACCCTGGAATTTCTTACATAATCTGTCAATAAAAAAGGGATTTAATTTCGTTAAATAAAGAATGAAACAAATTAGAAAGTTAAAAAAAAAAGTTCAACAATGCAAGTAGTGAAATACAGAAAGATAAAATGTTACTTTATTCCTTGTAAGCAGGCACCTCCATAATTCTTTACGTAGATTCCATGAGTTATAGTGGGTTGACCCCCGTCCGTATGGAATGCCTATGGGGACTTGAGAGTTGACCTTAACCTCTCCCCTCCCCGGACGTCCAGAAATACTTGGACACTTCCCGGACACTGCCATGTTCCCCCTATTGTCTATGGGAACTGAGATTACATAAAGAATGAAACACGGGACACGTTGTGACGTGAATGTCATAAATTACCTTAGCATTGTTTATTACTGGATGGATTGTCTGAAGCGTCTCGCTGTTACGAATGCTGTGTAATGATAAACTCCAAGCGGAAATAATGTTGAATCGATTCATGTTGTTTTATTTTATTTAATGACTGTCAATATTTTATTTGAATACTTGTGAACATTTCTCACGGTGGAAATATCTGGCTTTGTAAATATTAGAAAAACATTCAAGATGGCCAACGTTTAAATAATAAAAAAATAAACATTTATAGTCCATGTCAATGCACAAATATGAGGGAGACAAGCATACTACAGTAGTTCATTTTTATCCTGGTAGCTTTTTCGTTTGATGTATTTAGTAAAACTTCTTAAATTAGATTTTTCCCAGTTGATAATGTTGTCCATAGTAACTTTTATTTTTAAGGCTTAAGAGCAGGTTATGCTTTAGAGCAGGTTGATTAAAAATAATGTTTAGAATATCTGATCTTGACACGTTATAACCAAATTGAAATAATTATGCTTTCACAGCCAAACACAACACTGAGAAATAAAATAAAAATTATATTTATTAGCTTTTAGAACTTTTCACTTTTATTCTGCTAAAAAATAAATAATTACTAGATATTGCATATATCTAATGGTTATACCCGAAAATTGCATTGAAATGGTTACTTATTAAGCAAATTATTTCAAAACAATGCAGTATCTATAAAAACCAATGAGTCGCAATACAATTATAGATTATTTAATAATACATTATTATCAGTACTTTTGAATGCGTTTTGTACGTGCAATTAAAACATGATTCAATGTGCCCCCATAATATTAATTCAATTGTTGATTGTCCGTTGTCAAACAACAAAAACAAATTTATTACCCCCATGAAATGTAATGGTACTGCATTAACAAAAAAGGCAAAAGGATGCTTTCTGTTGGAACGTCTGAGCCTTCTGACAAGCATAAATAAAACAAACCGTTAATTACAAAGAGCGAGTGCACGTGGAAAAGAAAGAAATGCGGTGGGTTCTTGGATGAGAACAGAACAGTTGAATTCCAAGTTTATTGCTGGGTAATGTATATATGATCAAGTCTTTCTATTCATTATGAGCACTATTTTTATGATTTCATGAGCTTTTAATTCTCAATACAAATTACGAAGCTTGAAAATTGCGTTGTTTCACTGTTAAAATTACCTTTTATTTAACATAAAATTATGTTGTATATTAAATATAAATATTTTTTATCACTACAGCTGTTAAGATTTTTTTTTGTTCGTTACGAAGTTTCTCATTCTTTTTATGTTTTAATTAAGACGATTATTATTTTAATTATAAATAAGTATATTGTTTGCATACTGATTCGGTTGAACAAACTTAGACGCAGGTCAGGGATGAAGGTAGTGATTCGAATCCAACCAGTGTATGTGTCTTGAAAAAAAACAATTTTTTTAACGGACTTTCGGTTTTTACGGACGCCCCCGTCCCCACCCAATTGGTCCGTTATATCGAGGTTTTACTGTATTTACATTTTTGTCACGCATCGAAAATATTCCAGAGCCGCCTCTGCATGGATGAAAAATGATGATTTTGAGTTCGCGTTAAGCAGTGCATAGTTATAATGGTATGGTAGTGTATGGTATTGTATGGTATTGTATGGTATTGTATGGTGTTGTATTGTTGCAGGTATGCGCCGTTGGAAGGGGCGCGGGCGGTGTCGGTAGATGGCGCTAGATGGCAGTTAGTGCGGCGATGCTCCGCCCCCCCGGGGGTGGCCTGGAGCCCCAGTTCTACCCCTCGCCCAGGGTAAGTCCCCAGCCAGTGAACATTCATCATACAACTTCCTCAACTGTGATTGCACTTGTCAAATTTATGGATTTAGGCGTGACGTGGGGGTGCGATGAAATTGAGGATATTTAGTATCGTAAATATATTACGTTACAAACTTATACTTTTTTATATTGAAAATAAAGTTTATATATTTATTCAATATTTAAATATGCTAAATTATTGTTTTTTTTGCTACTATATCATTGATTTGAAGGTTACGCATTCAGTTTTACATAAACACATTGTATTTGAATAGTACAAGAATAATTCTACTCAACATAGTGTTTTTAGCTGTAGGATGTGAGACCGAAAGAGTTCATCGCTTTTGTTTTATCAAACAGTTTTTCAATCATATATATTTTTACTTTTTGTGTTCTTGTTAAAAAATAAATTAACAAACAAAACGATTTGTATTGATGAATTCTGGATCAGGAATCAACGGTCTAACCGCTGAGCTAACAAGCTAGCTGTATATGAGATTTGATAGTAAAGCGATTAGTAAAAATAGTTATTATATCGAATTTTATTTTATGCAATGATTAAAGTAAGATTACTAAAATATAAATCACCAATTAATGGAGGTTACTATGTGTTTAATGTTTGTGCGTAAAATTTAAATATGCTTACTTTTAATAAAATAAAATATACTAGTTTATAAAAAATCAGTTGCATCTATCCACGGCTAGATAGATGTAGATCTAAAAAATGAGATAAATAAAGATAAATAACAGAGAGAAAGTAATTTACCGAAAATTTATTTACTATCATGTGTGTGGAGTTGCCTGTACTTCATTTAAATCACCGACACATAATACTTTCTATTGATTTGTGGATTGAAATCTTCAAAGTGTACTGACCTTACTAAAGTTTATTTTTCCGATGACTCATAAAGTTATTTATATAAATTTGTCTTCACTATTAAAGTGATGATGTACAGTTAAGCACCCACGTGTACTTAGAAAAAATCATCATGTTTTCACTAAGCTTCTCAGTAAGCGTAATTGATTAAGTTTTACCTTAACAAATGCTAATTTTTTTTAATAACTGCTTTCAATGATGTGCTTTCATCATTCAAGCGTAATATTATATGGAAAAATATTCATGAATATTTCTTATTAAATTATTCTCTTTTATTTGCGCTAGCCTACTTTACATAGGTTTATTTCGATCGCTTCGTTTAAAGGATTGAGTTCACGTGTGGTACATTCTATAAATGTTAAGTGCTTACTCAGTTATGTTTATTTATGACTTATTGATAAGTGGTACCAATTTAGTCAGTTAAGTTAAAATTTCTCGGACTGCCAAACTACCGAAACGTACGTCACTGTAACAAATCCTGCAGTAGTTCAACGTCATGAGGTATGCACACACGATTCAAGTGGAAACATAATATTTTTTTAATTTTCTCGTAACTGTGATACTTATAAGTAAATTGTCGCGTAGATTTTGACTTCAGATTTCATTTCAAAATTTTCCAACACAAATAGACCATCTTAGTTTCGATGGTGTTAACAAAGTGATATTTTAGTACGAGAATGATCATTAAGTAGTTATTGCAATAATTTTATTAGTTTAATAAAATAACGATTTATTATGATTTCTCGGTGCAGATAAATATAAAACGAGAATTCTGTATTTAGTATCGAAGTATCGTTAATAATCTTGACTTAATACTTATTCCTTTCGGATAAACAATGCACGATCGCCTAAAGCAAAGAAACTTATTTGCACAATTATAGGCGCACCCGCAAACCGTACACGTTAAAATACAACCGTCGTTACATTTTAAACCGAGAAAGTGAATTTAGATCGATGGTCACCGATGGCCGTAAACGTAGAGAAAACATTTATTATAGCCGGTAGCAAATTGTATCGAAATTACCAAAAAGATGGAGGCCAGAGAATGGCTGCGGGCGGATCTGAGGCCAGAGACTGCAGGTTAGAAGAGTGGACTTGCCCAGAGCTAGTGAACTTGACTGCAAGATTTCCGTTCGATACTTTCTTGCCATCAGAGATGCAGCATGGCCAATAAAAGTGGATATTAAATAGGCGTAGATTTATGAGTGGCCATAAATAATGTTTTGTAACTAAGCCTTTAGTTTTATGGTAATAAGTTTGTATTTTATTTGATTGATGTTATAGTTACCCGGTAAGGAAACACAAGGGTGAAAGTTTAAGCGTACTCTATCGCCATGTATTGTGAAGGGTGTGTATTGCTGCGACCAGAACAAACTGAAACAAATACTAATTGCTTAAAAACAGTTGTAATAGTAATTTTATATACTAAATGTTGTTAGAAAGTCCGTATTGTATGATTATTTATATAGCATATCATTCAGTATTTTTCCCACAAATAATCAAACAGATATATAATCGAGGACGCAAATAATACCTTGCAGTTTTATTACGTGATTTATGATTATTATCCATTTTACTATTATATATATACAAATCGAATATTCACATGAAATTGTTAGGCTAATTATAATTATATGGAAAATCAGTTGAAATGAAACATGAGATAAATATTTTTAAATTTATAAAAAAACAGTTTTATGAACAATAATTGTCGAATAATGCAAATTTCCCAACTGTTAAATTTAGATAATACTTAAATCAAACGTCACTCGTTCGCATATGCCGCATATTTATGTTCTATCATTTCATAAGTTGTGTTCCTGGAAGTGAGATAACTCGTCATATCTCGCCGTTCCTGTCGCGGGGCGTGATTGTTACAGCTCTTGTCACCGTAATTTAGGGTCCATAAAAACAGACAAAGGGTACGTGACCCCGGGGCCACAAAGCCCTTGCGCCATGGACGAGTGACGTCGTAATGCCTATCCGTTATTATTTCTCTATATAATATGTAATACAAGGTAAAATCATGTACCGACGCATTGTGTTACACGTATCTGCCATATAAATTTTAATACTTTGAGACTTAAATTAATATGAAAGTCATATAGGTACGTACCCACGTGTATTATTTATATGATGTGATTTATTCTTTGTCTTTCTCTTCTTGTCTCTTTTAAATCAAATAAAATCGATGTTTTCTTGAATGTATTCATTCCTACCATCTATGTTGTTATGTAAAAACCTCATTCATTTGTAAAACCTCGTGAATTGTCCTCACATAACACGTATTCATTCATATAAATATTAGTCCTATTGGCTTTGGGTTATAAATTTTAAAGGTAAATTAGTGTGTACTTATCATATAGTGTATGTTAAATAAACGTTTTTTTATACCTTGTTGTAATTCCTGTTATGAATTTATTTTAATACATTATATAATGTATTAGAAATATAAATTATTAGTATATTTCAATGGTAGCAATAATGAATAGAATGATGAGGCTCATGGTATGCAAGTGCTCCTTGGGCTTGCATTACGATGATTAGCATCGTGATGAAACAAATTCATATCATAATTATTTTAATTACGTTTAACGTAATTCGTGTCTCAAATTAAAACAGGAGCTCATTGTTTTTGAAAGTAATTAGATTAATTTCATTCCGTCTGCGGGCCGGCTAAGCAGACTTTCGTAATGAAGATCGCAGATCTCGAAATTAATTTCTCACCTCGCAGCCGAGCCACCCGAGGAGGGTTATGTCGATTTACACAAACAAAGACTTTATTAAAAGTGAAATCGTGTGATTTTTACGCGCTTTGTTCTGGGTACCTCCACACCAGCGCCAAGTTTTATTATCTATTTGTTTTCATTGTTTGCCTTAAGATCATCTCGCAAAAAAACGGCACTTATATACACTTTCGTTCGTATTTGTTTTGGTCTCTCCAAAAGTGCATACCGTTCATCCTTCAATTTCACAAATTCATCACGCTTCTTTCGATATCGTATAAAACAAAACGAGACTCGAAAACACGAAATTGAAAAGTAATACCATCGTTACGGTTCGTGCAGCGCGTTAATAAAAAAATGTGAATAATATTTTCTACTGGCGAATAACGCACCTGCCGCTGAGGAGCGGAGATAACTCTTGTAGGGTCACTGACGAGAGGCGACGGGCGAGGTGGCTGTCCACCTGCGGAGGTCAGAGCGGGTCCAGCGCTGCAGCGGCTCCGCGGACTGCCGACGAAAAAGAAAGTAACCGGTGGACTTTTTTCAGCGCCGCACTCCGTATGACCATATTTATTATTTCGACGGACGATAGCGCAGCCCGGGGCGCCGAAGACAAGCGAAAGTGGAGACGCACTGATGAGTGATGATAGGAGTCGCCGAGAAAGGAAAAGTAGCCGAGCCTTAAACCTGGCACACTTCGTTTTCAAGGTCTATGTCGGCCGTTTAATCGACTCGCGATCTGGTCTTTGAAAGCGACCACCGCCGAGCTCGGGCGCGGGAGCGATCGCCGCCGCTTCTGCGACACAAGTGGAGCATTTCACTTTTCTTTTTGGGCAAAAAGTAGAATGATTTATGCGATACGACAATTGCAGCGCAAACCGGAATCGAAAGGTTTCACTTATGGACGAATCTATAAATAATAACAATCCTTTTTGAATTCTATTGGCATCGATTTTTTGCTCGTGTGAATATTATTAGATTTTTTTTTCAATTTTGTTGACTTTTTTCAATAAAACTTATGTGCCTCTTTATGCATTCATGAGGTCGTTTGGTAGGATTTTTTTTAAATGGTATTCATAAAAATGTTTGTGAAGATTAGGAAATCCTAATTTGTTAATTAATGCATTATAAATTTTGGTGTCGTGTTGAAAGTAAAATGATTTCTAAAAGTATATTTATTTGTTTAATTTGTGGTCTGTCCAAACAATCATAATTATGTTTTTTTAAATAAAAACTGAACATAGTTGAAGATGTAAAAGTTTACACAAAATGAACAAGTAAACAGAAAGCAAACTTTCGATAAAGAAATGATATCGGTGCATGCCTATCACTAAACGAAATTATTTATTTAATCACTTTGAATGCATCGTGGTATTCTGACATATTACATAGGAGCTTCATTTCCTTAATTGCAACGGATTTAAATGCAGTAATGTAGTTTCCTCGTTACGACTTTAAAGTACGTTTTGTTCAAGATGCAATCTTTCTGTACCTGAGAAGTTACTCGCCTAACAAAACTACTTTAAATGCCTTCATATTAACGGTGAATTCTGTCTGGAGAATAAAGGGAATTGAAGGAAACAAAGCGATTATTATAATGCTCAGATGATAAATGTTCATTGTCTGTAGCTCCTAGCCGCGATGTTAGATTAATGACTCCATTTGTACATGTTCAGATTTTACGGGCGCATAAAAAATGTTTTTTGTTTAATGGACGGCGACGGAGGGAGAATTAATTCTGGTTTATAACCTTTCTTATTAGTGACGGTGATAATTTAATAAGCACAAAAAACCTTTGGTTATTACATAGTGAGTGATAATGGCATACTAATTTATTTTTAATTATAGTTTTTAAAATTATAAAAAAGAGAAAATTTCTTACAATATTGAAGCTACCATCGTCATAAAACATTGTTTTAATTGATTGCGAAATAAATATTTTTATTATTTATCTGTTGAAAGTGAATACAATATGATTTAGGAAATCGTACGCAAGGCGTGCGAAGTCAGGATTTTACGAGTGAGATTTACTTTCTTCCCTTTTCACTGTTAAACTTTATACTCCATAACAAAACAAATAACACAATACAAACATTCAAAATACAATAATTTTAGTGCACGAATTAACCACCGTTTTACTACAGGCTCGAGTTATGAATTGTACAGTTTGTATAAAAAGTAACAAAATATATACAATAAGTAATAAAATAGCAGTATTTTTGGATTTTATATCACTGAAGTTGACTTCGAGATACGGAAATATGAGTATTATACCATGATCTGTGTAAATGTTCACACGCTTGCTGCTTGGACTTCATTGCTCACTGCTGGGCCAGCTAGCAGAACTTATGTAATCTCGCAGAGTACCACTGTGTTTTCTCATATTTCCCTGTATTTTAATTAGATGAATTTTTAAAATGCGATGACATGTTGTATTAAAATGACGGGAATTCTGTCGCATTATGTTATGTAAGAATCAACGTTCTGGTAATAATTTCATTCTTTATTATTTGCGTCAAATAAGTTTCTATTTTATTTTAGGTCTTTTTGATATAAGTAATCACTTCCTTGATATCATAATCATCATTTAAACAAACAGTCTTTTTTTATTTAAACATATTAAAAAAGTCTGGAATGTTATACACAGATCTATTAAAAAAGTCGTATAAAAAGTTGTCACCTCAAATGAAATACATATTTAAAGGAATATCAATAAAAAATAAGAAAAGTTATATTTGTTCAATTAAATTCATTTAAAAATTGTTGATGCCTGAATAAAAACGAAATGCCATTGTTAAAAGTTAAAAAAATTGTAATATAAAATTTCTTTCCGAACCAAATATTTATATTATCAACTTCGTAGAAAGTGAGTACGCTATTTTTTAAGTATTGTTGAACTGAAATCGACTTTTCGTTCAGAACAAAATATTGGTTTTGTCTACATCCTGAATTTCAATTTTATTTCTTTATACAGATTTATATTCGGATTTTTAGATTTTATGACTAAAGATTTATTAAACATTTTATTTTGCTTTTAATGATCGGCAATTTTGTAATAATAAACATGATAATTTTCAAATAAATAAAACACCTAATAAATGGAGTGCCAACACATAAGCACAAGCTTGTATCAGTGTACCCCGATTACGTATTTTTTGCTCTTCTTAATTTCAACAGTAATTATACCTGTTCAGGGAAACAATCATCGTTAATTACAGGTAAGTAAAGTTCGAAAGTCACGTAACATGTGCTCAGCGAATTGATCTTAACAAACCTTATAATTGTGTGAACCGATTGGCTGGATAAAGAAGTGACTTCATTCATTATTTCGTTTTTTTTTTATTCTGTCAGTGATAAATGTTGTTATTTTTTACGATACAACGTAAAATTTTACGTTATTATTGTGTATTAAGGAATTAAATTGTTGTTGTCAGGAAATTAACATTTTTCACGATTGTTATTTTTAAATTATTAAAAAATGTATTTTGTGAAAAAAATATAAACTTTATGTATAAAACAGTCACGGGAACGTAAACTTACAACTAAAATTTATTAACATATATATTTTTTTAAGTGCGATAAACGCATATTTTATACTTGTTTTTTTAATTAGGTATAAATTTAGTTGTAAGTATTTCTAAAAGTTATAATTAAGAAGTTTGAAAACAAATTAAAAAAAATTATTGTTGTTTTGTGACCATTTAAAAAATATTGTAAATGTAAATGTAGTATTATTATGTTGTTGAGGGACAAGGCATTTGCATGGTGAAGATCCATTAATATAATGAAATAAGTAACTTTTTATTTATATCTTCACATTGAGTTTATTTTATTATTTGCATTACTAGTTTCGACCTTATAACCAGGTCATCATCAGATGCACGACTTAAACTATATATATAATATAGTATTATTATGATTGAAATAGGTGATGTTTGTTAATATTATTGAATAATGTTAGTAAGAAAATCGAAGTTTTCAATTTCTGATCTCGATTACATAGTTGTGGGGGCGCCCAACGGTCTATTCACCGTTAGTTATTTATGTATTACTAACGTTGTAACCTTTCGGACAATATCCTTCTTACTTTGTATCTTGATTCAATATCCTTATGTGTCTAGTCGAGAACGTAAATGAAAACCTAGATTGGCGTGGGTGTTCCTTACTGAGCGCGAGATGTTATCGATTCTTAGTATATGATTCGGAAAAACATGAATTAATTTATTAAATAATAATAAAATAGATTTATAAAAATAATGAAATTTTTGTCTTAGTGCATATTGTAAAGCTCTGGATATTGCACTATAATAATGCTATAACATCTTATATTATAGAATTATTATAGTGTTATTAAAATATCATTATTTGTATATTGTTAGTTGTTAATGATATATTATATTATAAAGATACTCACAAGTCCACTTCAAGCAGCCAAGCATTGTATTTTAATTTAATGATGTGACCATATTTGAACAATAATTGTGAAGTTTATTTTTAAAGTTTTAAGACACTACTTAAAGGCTTTATTGGTTTAAAGTTGCGTGTTACGAACTGACAGTTATCCTGACATCTGTGAAGCTCATATTTTCAGACATTCAATTTTTATTTTTCAAAATATTTTGATGTTTACGTTTAAGGGTACTATTTGGTTTTATTTCTTAACTCATTAAGAATACTCATGTTTTGAAATGCTATACAATCAGTTTTTAAAAAGAAATGAACCGACACATATTGTTACCTCTGAATTTTCCGAGTTGAAATCGTTACTAAGAATAAAATTAAAATGTATTATTCCAAATGTGTGGAAGCAAATAATGCAGTCCAGAATGTCGCGGAGTCGAATGTGGCTCGAGTTATAAAATCAGAGTTCGTCTGAGTGCATTTTCCATATCCTCGCATTTATTATCTGACAGTACAATGCGGAAACGCTTTCAATATAGAGTGGAGGTGTTGCGGTGCTCTGCGATAGCTGCAACAAGGAAATAATGAACCGATAACATTTTATTTACCACCTGTTCCACAATTCACCCATTGTTACTGTTATAGTAAACGAGGAAATTGCGGTTAGGTAAGCCGTTCTTCGGCATGATTCTGGAAATGGCCATTTTTGAATATCAAAAACCTATATTGCAGTAAAATGTATAGTCATTTATATCTTCTGATTTTAAAAATACACATATTTCATGTTAAAAAGTTGAACTTTTGTTTTCATAAGTACAGTGATAAAAGTAGACTAGCGATAAAAATATCATTAAGTAGTAAAAGCAATTTTTTATAATAATAAAAGCGTAAGTTTTTTTATTATTATTTATACGTAATTTAAAATAAATAATAACCGATGATATTATTTACTCTTGGATAAACACGCAATGATTAATAGTCGAGTACTTCGCACACCAAGTTAAGAACTTGTAAACAATGAAAATTACTATAGTTTGTGCCAACTAATGAAGAAGATAGGAATCTGTACGAATAGGTAACGTAAGTATCGAAATAATGTAATTCACTGCAAGGGGGTGATGTTTGGGTAAACTTGCAAAGTAATTTCAATGCTTGAATGCCTAATGTATTCATAATAGGCTATTAAAACTGTCTGGCTTAAGGATTCGGTGAGCGTAGTGTATAAGTGCCGTGGAAACATCTCATCTGTAGCAAGTCTACGCATACTCGGGCGGCGAACTTCAAATAATTAATTATAACCATCATATTAGGTTTTTCGGGGAGGCGAGCTCTCTGCGGCCACGGCTCAATAAAGTTTCTCGCTGCGTGCTTTGTGGACGCGTCGGAATCCGGCCAAGTTGGGAAATCAATTTGTTTGGAGGATTAGAGAGATTTGGTGAGGTGAGGCGGGCTCCCAGATAATTGATTGCGGGTGAAGGGTTCATACATTTACAAAAATCATTTCACGGTCATCATTTTACGATGTAAAGAACATTGTTAACGATGCAGTGTTAACTGAGTTCCTTGGAAATAATTTGTTGGGATGTTTAAAGACAAAGTGCTTTGATGTATAAAATGTTAAATGAATCGGAAAATGCTTTATATGATACACTTAAAACGGGTTTTAAACTTTATATGCGCAGTAGGTATGTCGTGTAAATTATTATCAGATGATAGGTAACAATATACAGTAAAAGTATCGTACACTATATCACTGCTCGTGATTACAGATAGAATAAGAATATAATATAAATTACATAAATATTAAAAAATATATAAATACAATTTTAAACAATTGTTATCCGCCTACAATGATACATATTTTTAAAAAAAATAATCACGTAATGATTGCAAAATATTAAAAAGGGATCAAGTATAAAAATTGACGTTGGAAATTATTTTCAAAAGCATTATGTATTAGAAATGGTTTGCGTGAATAAACGCATATTTTCTTGGTTGAATACCGACTGCTGTATTAGTCATGATAACACGAAGAAAACGGTTTGAGATAGATTTCCTGCTATTGAATAAACTTCATAATCTATTTTCACCACAAAGTACTATGATTTATTCATTACATAAGAATGATTATAATCGGTTTCATCCATCATAAGTCTCTGTCGATTAGAGTAACGTAAAATATAATAGATCCGGCATGCATTCCGCCCACTGAGGACAGGCAACGCAGCTGGACGAGCGCCTGGACGTCTTCCGGTACGATCTGGTACAAATTTGAATAGGATCTGTGGCTGTTCACGTTAAGTCTGCACGGAGTCAGGAGGCAATACATCGAAAGTGAGATTATTATGGTAGTCGATCTCTCCTCCATACGGGGAATAATAGAATGCTGATTGCAGAATAATAGGCTGGTTCGAGATCACCTGGTGAAAAGTATGAGATAAACAAGATCGCGATGTGGATTAAAATGGTAATTGTTCGATTTACCATAAAACGAATTGAACATGCTAAACGAACGTTAGTTAACATAATTTTATTTTATACTCTTTTTTTTATTTAAATGATAATTATATTTATTGCTTACAAAAAAAAAAAAACACCGACATGACCTGAAAAAATATAATCGGCTCTGTTATTATCGCAGACTTTTACTTTTATAAGATTTTGAGCACACCTGAGGCGGCTCGGTTATTGTCTTGTATCTTAATTAAATATAATTTTGTTTGAATTGTTTAATGATTTATTATCTGAAATTTAAATTTATTGACTATTAATAATTTAAATCGATATAATAGCACTTCCATTTAAGTATTTATTGTTCATTTAAATCGTTTGTTGAATCACTATTTTTAACTAATATATAATATATATAATTTGGCCTTTTATGACTCTACCTTCTACTTTAAATACAGTTGATTTAGTTTGCACGTGAAAACTGCATTTATTTATATCAAATTTAAGCAATTAAAAATGTGTTTTGATTGAGGTCTAACAATAGTAAAGTTAAACACCCTGCAGAACAATAGCTTAATTCCAACTCGAACAAAATAAACCCAACAAATACGAGAATGCGGCCCATAATTGCTAATTTATAGAAATGTGAAGAAACTGCAGACGCAATAGAAATATTTTAATGACATTACTGAAGATTGCGGGTTACGCCAAGCAATCTAATATATTTACTGAGATTGCCTGCAGAGTCCTTCGACGGGAGACGAGACGCGAGCCAGTCTGGCGCGGCGCTCAAGACCATTCGCGATTGTAATTACGGCAAGGCCTTGTAATTCGCTTATTATTTTTCCATGTTCGATAATTTGCACCGATAATACAAAGCATCTATGATAATACAAAGCCCGAGTTAAAATGAACGCGCCTCCCAGGACGGCAATCACCGCGTTCACAATGGTCACAACCGTTTATCAACTAAGCGACTCAATTGTTCTAAAAGAAAATCATTGTTAAAAATAGTTTTGTACATGGATTTATTTTTTGAGTGTGTGAACAAAACTATCGTTGAATTTCCGTCAGTTTGTAGTAAATCCGCATATAGAAAAAGTATATAACGGGGAAGAAATCCAAATCAAATGTTGACATTTTAAATCGGAAGGATGTCATGAAAATTATTTATTCTTAAAAGATACTAAAAAAGTAAAAAAGAAAACTTTTTTAAATATAATTTATTCACCGTCATAGGTACCAATGTATTGATGACCTTTTGGAAATTATTCAAATATATATCACGAGTGACTTGCTTTGTAAATGTTGGTCATTGTTTTCAATTGAAAATACAATAATGTTCTGCCTACTTGTATCATTAAATATTTATGCTTGTAAATCATATATTATTTAACAGTCATAATTTTTTTTGTTTTTATGAGTATTATTACAAAGATGCATATTATCAACTGGTGAAAAAAAAAAATAACTGTACTTACACGTATAAAAAATTAAAACTACGCTTTGAGAGATAATTGTGTAATTGGAATGGTATTGATTTAGTTGATATATTGATGGTTACTATAAAATAATTGCAATGTTTTATTTATGAAAAACTTTCATAAAGTTGATGATACAATCGTGGATAGTTTGGCTTTAGCCACATTCCTTGGCGTTTATTGATAGTATGTCATTTTGAAGAGAGTTTTAATTGTAGGGATTATTTAAAATCATGATTTGCAACGGAAAGAGAAGTGACGGCAGCGCGGACATGTCAAACCACCGCGGAGCTAGAATTTCTATCGTGATGGAATGATTTTGCTAAAATGTGAGTACACGGCGAATACTATACATGTCATGCTCTGATCAATTGTATGGAGAACAGCGAGGGACGGTGCACGGTGGGTGTATTGTTTGCATGTCATTCTATTTCGTAATTTCCTAAAATCGTTTCTAGTAATTTGGTTTGTTTGTTGTGAAGAAAATCAATTTGTTAAGCTATTTAACTCAAGTTTTAAACAAAAAACAAATAAAACATATTTTTTTATTTTTGATGTTGTAAACATCATTTTTTTGTTTTGAACGAAAGTGTAAATAAAATAGAGTGTAAATCAAGGAGTATATTTTTCTGCATATAATCATGCTCAATTTTTTGGTTTTATCCACTTAAAATCTGAGTAGAACCTTAAATATAATTGGCAAGCCGAAATGTAATCAAATTCAAAAGTAAAATTAACATATAAATAACGGAGGTCGTATACCTAATAAGACCTACTGTGAATAAGCACGTCATAAAAGAGCTAATCAGTATATATTTTTAAATGAACCTTATTTTTAGCTTCACACTAGAAAAAAATGAAAATAAGTCTAAAGAAGTAAAAATATTAATATTAACGATTAATCAAAGTATCAACAATAGTTTTGCCCATGCACAAATATATATGCTATTGTTTTGCCGTATTAAATGTATATCATAAACAAAAATAAAACGCCTAATATTACGATAAATATAACATGACGCGTCTTGGTGTTCCTTGTGTAAATTATTTCCACCCATTTGGGTTTGCAACAATTAAAAGAAATTATCCTCGGAGCATGACCAAACGAATCCAATTCCAGCGAGCGTTTAATTTATCTCGGGCGCACTGAGCAAACATTATTACGTTCTATTTATTAGGAAATAAAAGAGGAGCGCACTCAGTACGGGGCGGCCGCAAAAACCGCTCCCCGTGACGTCATCCCGGTCGCATAATGCCGCCGGTTATTTTAATTTCCTTCCAGTGTTCAGGATGCAAGTTTTTGCGTTGGCCTGTCTTTTTGTGGTCGGAGCCAACCGGAAGTTGGGGATGGAAATGCACCATATTTGAAGTGATTTCAACTGGAGGATGATCGCTACAAGCATTGAGGCTTTTTACAGGAAAATACTTTTCTTATAAAAATTATTTAAGTTTAAAATTCTACTGATTTTTTTTTATAAACTACGCACTGCTACATTTAAAGTGTACAGTTTTTGACTTTATATCAGAGTATTTATTTGTAGAAAGAAAGCTTGTAGAATCGAAAAGTGTCCTCTATAAAACTATAAAAAGCCGCCAAAATAAGAGGACGATATTGGCTCATTACAAATCGGTTGTCAGTTATATCGAGTACAGTCAACACAGTTTGTATTTTTATTTTACTGTCGAAATATGTACCCCTGACTCGTGGTGGTTCAAGCTGTAATAAATATCTGATGTTTGGGCATGAATATCTTCTACTTGACGGTTTCTAAATTAATAAAATGAAACATATTTATATTCAAATTTTGTGGCTATCATTATCATCATAACTCAACTATCATTTTTGTACTGATTAACTTTAAGATCTTATTTTATAATGGAATATACTTGTTAATCGTTGTATTATAAATAAAACCAAATAAATTAAGAAACTGCCAAGATTAGATATAAAGATAAAATTAACAAATTATGGTTTAATGGTCTAAGTCCTGAAGAGTTATAGGATAGGTTAAGACCAGTAAGTTAATTATTAGTGATAGTGCAGATGAGTGTAGGCTGTGAACAATTGGTTTTAAATTAACAATGAAGAATGTTATAATGTATCATAACTATTTCACTGCACTGGTGCTTATTGCGTGTGAAGGAACACACGCTCGCGATTGCTCATACTTTTATAATAAGTTGAAAATTATCACATAGCACTGAGGCAACAGTCGCCGCTCCGAGCGATTGCAATGCTAACATTTTACACGCTTGAAATCCTCTCCGAGGCGATGTGCGCCAGAATAAACGGCAGAGAGTCATAATTATATATTTCATGAAGTTCCCCGCTTGCGAGCGCCAACCGTTTTGGCGGAGATTCGACACGCAAGCCGCGACTTCTACGGCAGAAGTATGGAAATTATCATACAAATGTATACAAATTGCCACAAGCGATGTCAAGTGCCCGGCGGTGGTCGTGCAGCTCACGCTCTCGATCGACGTTTATGTCAGGCGAATTTCCAATGCAAAATAACTGACAAAACAGAACTGACGCCTTGGCACGGTTTTCCTGTAATCGACGGCTATTAAACAAGAGGACATTGTTTGGGAGTGCATACCGAAGTACGGCGATCGGATCAGATGTGGAGTGCCATGTTATGAAACCGATTGGAACGACGCTGTCACGACCACTTACACAGGTAACTGGACGGTACTTTTTCTAGGAATAAACCCACAACATTGATCAAAATTCAAATACTGGAAATATGAAAGAATAGCAATCAGCGGCTGTGATATTCATAGCTGCTAAGTAATGCCGTTAGCCGCTGAATTCGATGTTTTTTATTCCTTGTAACTACCTGTTCTGTTCATGCCAGTTTTTTTAAAGAAGGTTTTTAAATGAATTTTAATTGTGTTCGTTTTTTGTTTAGCGTTTTCACTTTTAAAAATTGAGCGAGCTCTTTAATAACTATCTTATAATAATTTTATCTTCACGGTTTCGTGTCATTAACTGTTGCAAAGTAGAAAAATTAATAGCTAAAAAACAATAAAGCAGCTAGGAGAGTAGTAATGATTTTTTCACTAAGAATTGAAGTTAATTTGTAGCTGTAATGTGTTGAATTCAATGCTAAGTTATAGGAGTGGTTTACAAATTAATTCAATATAATAGAGAAAGACTATCTGATCATTGAAATTACAGGTAGATCTATACAACAGAGATTCTATTGTTTAAAATAAATTAATTTGATAATTTTCATCACGTTTTAAATAATGTTTTAACAGAACAAAAATGAGAAAGCATTGGTGATGTTCGATAGCACCTGTAGAACTTTCTTCCTAGCAGATCGATCATTGTGCAGACTTTCAAACAACGTTATGTAGGCCTTTCACAAATTTAAACACCTAAAATTATAAATATTTTTAAATTATTGCCCATGATTGCTAAAATGTAATAGCTATAAAATCAAATTATCTTTTTATGTTCATTTAAAATATCCTAAACCTAATGTTTTATCTCGTTTGCATTTTTTATTTATCTATACATATATAATATATATTTATATATATATATCTATAGATAAATAAAGTAATATATTCGAATAAAGGGTTTTCAATTACTAAAACAATTTCGCTGTCGCAAAGTTTTGAAAATTGCGAATTAATTTTAATTCTTTAAATAATAGCTGTCACTGAGAAAACCTCCGTAAAACTTTTCTTGCTTAACTCAAACTCAATTATTGGGTAAAATCTTGCCAAAGATCGCTGGGGCCGAGGAGGGCAGGCGTACTCGCGTCTCCCAGCAGCCCGCAGAGGAATTGTTTCAATCAGCAAGTTGGACGCGAGTCCCCGGCTCGATCTTATCTTACGCCATTATCAGCGGCCGAGGTATATTAATAAAGTTTAGTCGTCTAAATCAAAGCTATTACTTAGAGGCGATCGCCGAGCTAAATCACTTTCACCCGAGCGCTGAAATGTCGATTTCTGCTCGGCGAATGCTGTGGGCTTATCTACACCATCGTGTTTTCTATGGGAGTGGAGCCGGCCGGCGCACTGGATACGAAATAAATACTCTGAGTTTTTTTTATTTCAAATACAATCGCTGTGGTACCGGCAGCTTGCAAGTGTGACTGTCGATGTACACAGTCGCTAGGTAAGCAGCCGATTAAATGTTTCTTGAATCTGATCTATCCAATCATATCAAACCAACCTTTCCTCGTTAAAGAGTTGACAGTCTGACTTTTGAGTTAGCGAAAATTTAAACACAATTAATGACAAGTGTAGAAGTTAAGAAATTGTTTAAAGAACGCATTATAGAGAAATCATCCTTTGGATCTAAAACTCCGCGTATAAATTAAAAACATATATGATTATAAAATGCAACCTCTACGCAACGTAACCAGTTTTTTGCGGCGTGTAGTTATAGTATAGGTTTAAATAATTTATTTTGAGTTGGTATAATAGTATTCATTTCGATGCTAATCAATCAAGCAGCGGGTTAAAAAAAATAGCTTTAATCTTTAGCAGTAGATCTATGTTATAGCGTGGGAGTGTATTTTGTAAGAAAACTGAGGAATTAAGTAAACACCGGGAGGAGAACTGCCGGAATCCGGACAACATCCAAACGTAATTCGAAGCACTTTGTCACTTTGATTGCGCGGAGCCGGGACCGTGCTGCCCTGGGACACCCTGTGGCGTACCTCCAATAATGTGAAATTCCGGCTGTGATAGTAACAATAATAACACTTACTATGTTAGGGTTATTGATCAATATGTAGAATACGTGCTACACACGCTCGGGGCAACGGCAGCGCACCGTGTACCTCCATTAAATGCTAAGTAAATTTGTGTGGATTGGATAAATCTATCCAACGATATTTGATCTTGTGGCATTAATTTATAAATTTTAATTAAATTTTATTATTTCATATTAACAACAATAAACCCAAATTAAATATAAAACTTAAAAAAAATTGAATTTTAGACCCACAAAAAAATGACAACCAATGGTTGGAATAGTTAAATGTTGAAAGATATCATTATTTTAGAGAAAGAGATTTTTAAATAAGTTTAATAGGCACGACTTTGATATTATATAGAATCGATACGAGCAAATGGATACAAAAATTGAAATTTTAAAAAAAGTTCATCTTAGTATTTTCGTAACTAACATAAAAACCACAAGAACTTATCAAAATTTACGGTTCGCTTATATATTTTTTTGTATAAAGGTTATTTTCTGAATAAATAATGACCAAAACTACATATTTCTGTTTTTTGGGATATTTTAGCTTTGGAAATCTGACTTCAATTTTTAAAACCTATTTATTTATTTTTAATGAATTAAAGTAAGTTAATATCACCCTTTTTTATAAAAATTATTTGAAAAATATTGCAATTAATTATATTATTATACATGTACTTTACTTCACTTTCCAGAGACTTACTTGAAATATAATCTTTCACAAGCTTAATTTAATTAACAGGACCGCCTTTGTCCAAGCATTTCGCTAAGTCCGAATTCAGTGAAACTCTCCAAATGGAGAGATGGACGCTACAAGGAGACGGCAGAAAGGACAAATGCTCCTACATTTCGTGCCAACTCCCCTAGTTTATTCGATCCCCTCGTAATTGCAAGGATCGAGGCGTGTATTTAAATAGTTTTTTTTTTAATAAATTTGTTTACGTAAAAAAAATTTTTTACTATCGAATATATTTACTTTACACAGACATGCTATATGAATTTAGGTATTCTGCAATTTTTCAATAGTACAAAAAATACAAGAACGCATTAAAATGTACGAAAGCGGCACAAAGATAAGTCAAATTCTGTGAGTTCTTTGAAAATTAATTATTTTGGTTTTGATTACTGCAATATTTGCAACCATTTAAATAATATAACGTATGCAGGTCGCATTTTATCCCAATTGTATACTTAATTTTAAAAAATCCATTCACTGGTATAAGTATAAAGCTAAAAGGTATCGGATGAGAAGCATCTGTATCTGACAACTTAATTTTGACTTAATTACTATATTCAGGTTTTCAAAATATAATATATGTCAGTTTTATATTATGATACTTGTTCTACTTTAGGAAAATAGAATTCAAACACCAGAAAATTGTGCATTAGTCTCTCAGATTAATTAGTTTTGACATTTCGAATGTTTCCACTGGAATAAGTCGCCATTAGTAAGCTGACATGAAGTTAATTCATATGATAACCTGGCTTGAAACAAAATTAGTTTTATTTTTATTCATATATTATATTATGGTCATAGTAAAGTGAATCGATTATTCTATTCAATTCTATTCTAATACGAAAAAAACAAATTACTCAAACTTATTGAATTTCGAAGTAATTCTCCTTTTTCGCAAGTTTATACTATTAACAATGATGTTTTGCAACGAATTTGATTATTGTACGATTGCTTGAATAAATCATTATTATGAAACCGATGTTAGATTGACCCCATTGCAATTATATCAGAGGAAAATTAGGGAAATACGTTTCTCATCAGCATTTTGATTTCCTAGCTTACTTATATTTGATATGTGTATATATAAAATATATGAAGATAGATAGATATATAAGATATAAGATAGGAAGATATATATAAATATATATATATATATATATATATATCTTCCTCCCGTCATGATTTTATCACATCCAAAGAAAGCCAGTCAACACAAGTTTAAAAGCAATGTCAGCAATAAATATTGCGTTTCATTACCGGAATAGAATAAGTATGCCATCGACTATACGCTTCGGGAACTGCTTTTCGAGTAAATAAAATACAAACAAAGCAAATGACCATAAAAAGCCAAGTATTCAGAAGTACAACATAATGCATCTGTTATTATTCTTGAGTAGTGTGACGCTGACGTTCTGACATTATTTTTTATTTGACCCAATTAGGGCTAATGTGTACAGAAACAGAAAATTACGACTCCTCCTCTGAAAGTGCCTCTCTTAATTATGCCCCTTTGTCCATCTGAGAGCTTAGCCTTGACTCGGATACACTTTTCACGCCTCGTGTATATTCATATTCGCTTTGTCTTTGATCAAAAGTACACAAAAACATCACCTACGTAAGGTTATTAGAACGGCGACCTTCCACTTAAATTCATTTTCTTTTTTGTTTCATTTTAACAAGAAAAACCGTCATAAGCTGTAATCTTATTTTCATCAAAAGTTAAATTTCAATAGCAATATTAAATTCTATAGTGGAGACAACTTTACTTATAAAAATGTTTAATTACCTGTAATGCTATCTTATGCAGTAATAATTATTTCTTCTTCTATATATATACAATTATCAAAGGTATTATAAAACGAAAATTATAATATATAAATTAGTTAAACATGTAAGTTTTTCTAAAAATATCTTATTTTATATTTGCGTTGATTAAAATCTACATGTTTTTCTAATAAATACATGCATCCACCCTCATGACATCAATAAGGAATTTAGAAACGAAAAAAGGTCCTAAAGCAAAAAATAAGAAAATTAGCTTAAAATCAACAATCATAATCGAAGTATTCCTATGTAATTATTTTAATTTATAGTATATAAATTTGTTGTAGAATATACTATTTGCCACTTAAATCATTATTTACACATGGGCTAAAATTATTACAGATTCAATTTGTTGATGATTTATAATTCAATAACGAGAAGTCTGTAATAATCATACACTACGGTTATAAGAGACCTCGGTCAAGAATATATAATGTAATTTATGGAGCTTAAAACATTGTTTATTTGACTAACCGATATATAGTCAACAAAATGAGGTGCATAAAAAATAATTATATTTGTAACCGATTCTCTTCGCAGAATACATACAATAATTTTATGCTATCAGTTCCAGTCAGCTGTTTTGCTTTACGATGGAAATGTCAGTACAACATTGCAGCAAACATACCTTAGCTTATTATAAATAATCCCACACAAAGGTCAAGGATCTGCTGGTATGTCTTGTAATATATTTAGATTGGAGAGTATCTGTGATATCTCATACCTGTCTGAGAAGGAATGTTACCAATAATTATTTCAATGTCAAAATAGAACGATTGTAACTTTTGTAATGTGATATGTAATATTTCACAGTGAATTTTTTTTACCTACATTTTTTTAATTAGACTTATAAGAGAAATAAATTGATTTTTTTGATGTATTAATACTTGATTTTTTCAATTTCAGATGAACTATTCTCCGACTGAAGACGCGAAATCGAAAAAATCATGGGGTCAACGCTTGAAGCTCAGTCCGGGCGTGGGCTCGCCGTCGGGGCGCTCTCCGGCCGGGGCCAGCCTGTACGGGACCGTCAGCGGCCCCGGCGGCTCCGCCCTGTCCAAGTCCATGAAGTACGCCGAGCCCTGGCTCTACGGCACCGTGCGCGGCGGCCACGCGCCCTCGCGACCCGGCCTGTACCTGCAGTACGCGGACGCGCCTTCTCCGGTGCTCATCAGCACCCCCCAGCCTCCCGTGCAGAATTACGCGGTCGTGGTTTGCTCCTGCCAGGAGTATCTCAACGGAACCAAAAAGAGTAGCACAAAGAAGGTCAGCATTTGCAAAAAATGCAAAGGTTCGAGACTTCCGCTCGGAGTCGCCATCGACGGAACGATACGAGGGCAAATGGTCGGAGGAACCGTGCGAGGACCTCAAGCCGTGAGAGCGGCCGGGGGAACCGTCCGGGCGGGAACGGTCAAACTGACCACCGCGTCGAAGTCGAGGCCCACCATTCTCAGCCTCACGCCTCAGAATCAGACTTCCGATCCGTACGACCTCATGCGGAGAACGAGGCTGTCGTCTCCGCTCGAGTCAGCGCACGTCGGCAGTCAGTTCACCGCATCGAGAAGTCGAGCGAAGAGCATCTCCCCTGTCAGAAACAGAGGCAGACGACGAAGCCCCAGCTCGGAGGCCGCCAAAGGCAGAAGTAAGAGTGTCAGCAGAAGCAAGGACCTGTGGTATGAAGAAGTGCAGTGCTACGACGGCGACTACAACAGTAGGCGTTCGATTTTAGAGTGTGACGTGAATCCTTACGATCTCATGCACAGAATGAAAGTAGAAAAATTACGTCAGCATAGAGAGGAAGACGAAGATGATGCGTTTGCCGACTTTGAAAATGATGAAACATTTAGTTTGAAGAAACTCAAAGAGAATCTCAGCGACCGCCAGAGCAAGAAAGGAGCGAAACACAACGGGCCGTATTCCAGCGTTCAAGCCATCGGTGGGCAGAGAATACGAGTTTTCGGACAATCCTCTACTCAAAATGGCGAAGACGATTTTGTGTATGACGATGTTGAAGTAAACGGTCAAATAGATTATTCTAAAAAGGAAATTCGCATATCTAACGAGCCGAAACAGAGCGAGCAGAGTCTGGGGAGTTTCTCTAGAAATGGTTTATCGGAACAAAAAACCGGGACGATGCGACCGCCGAAGATCAGGAGCGCGTCTCCCAAGCGCCCGCCTCGGCGAGTTCGAACGGAAACGTCCGAAGAAGAAAGCGAGAGCGACAGAAGGGAGAGCGAGCAAAAAACTGTTACCAAACAATCGGCCGTGAATAATTCATCCGCGGCGTTTGTCGCAAACCGGTCTTCAGCGGACGCGGCCATCAAGTCCATTCTGAAGAAGCCACGAGCCGAAGACTCCCCCCCGCCGATCTCCTCGCATCCCACCATGCCTGCCCCCCCGGCCTCTCCCCGGCTCTCCGGGTCGCACTTTTATTTGCCGACGCCTCCGGCGCCCAAGCCCTCGAGCCCAGCGCAAGCCGCGCCCGCACAGCGCAAGAAAGTCCAGTTTCTTGTCGAAAACGAAATCGTTTCGTCATCAACCGAAGATCTCTCGGGATCCCCGACGTCACGACCGAGCGCCGACATCGTCACCGTAAACGAAGTACCCTTATCAAACAATGAGAGGAAATCCAGCCTTCAGTTGTACGACGAGGGGGCGGAGGCGCTCGCGGCGAGCGGAAGTCACAATCTAGTTAGCGCGCACAATGCCAAAAATATTAGCTATATCGATAACTCGGGCTCCGCCGGCGATTATGACGAGACGGCTGCAGACGCGAGATCTCAATCGCAGGGAAGCGAGGCAGGATGGGTTGAGCAACCAGCGGAGGCTGGCGAGGGAAGCGACATCCTCGTGCGGATGTACTCGCAGGGAAGTGCCGACCCGGCGTCAGCAGTCCAAGCCGACTCCCAGGGAGACGACTCACAAGAAGAAACTTCCGACGGTGAGTACTTCATTGTTCCCGATATTTATACGGCAAACTTTTACATTTGACTAATTAATATTGATTAAAATCTACCTACACGTTGATATTTATATAATAAAGTAGGTAAGCACCGCACTGAACGCGTAGGTATCTAATTTTTCATCTTTTTAAATTATAGAAAAGTTTTGTTCCTGCCATATTACATTAGAAGTATAATTAATTACTCGGTTTCACTAACAATAGTTCAATACGCGATATAAAGATCCTCGATGATAGTTTTAAATAAAAAATCAAGTTGAATAATTGGTAAAAACAATCTGAAATATCCAGTTTGATTAATATGTTTCTATATTTCTTGGAGAAATAAAGTATGGATATTCCTGCCAGACACAATGTACACAAACCATTTGTCTCAAGAGGTTTGAAAACATTTCTTATTTGTTAATATTAATTTTCACAGACAGGCGACCTACTTATCTATTCAAATATGGCCTGTCATTATTATAATATGGTTCTTTCTCGATACGGAAGTACCAATTTTGTCTTTGTTTTGATGTGTCCATTAGTTCTGACACACTTAAGTCTGTAGTGTGTAACGTAGCGTTTTTACAAGAAATAGCTGGCTCCATTGCTTTTCTTATCTTCGTAAAAAATATTGTTTAAAAACATAATGTGTTTCGGAATATAAAATGAATGACTCTTTATTTTATCTTAAAAACCACTTGCGAAGATATTTCTCTTGAAGAACATTTTATTAATAGAATGTATATAAATAAGAGCGGCTGTATTCCACCTAAAAATAAAATTGAAAAAGCAATACGCCGAGACGAACAGCCATTACAAAACTTTTACTCTTCATTCCTAAAAGCACTTTTTATCCCTTGTTGAAACGAACATACGTATCGCTATAATTTCCACGATAAAGTTTCGAAGAATGGAGATTTTACATGTAAAGTGGAAGCGAATACTTTTCCACTTCAATTTAAACGTTTCGCTGTTGAGTTTTCAGGCACGAAGCCGCCTCCAAAGAAAAAGTTCCCAAACTAAATTCGAATCGCTGTTTAAGATACTATGCTTTTTATTTGCCGCCTGAAGAAAATAGATTCGCGACGGAAATATTATTTACGATTTCAAATGATCTGTTCAAAGCACAAGACGTCAAAAAAACATTGAGCAAATAAATTTCGCCAGAAAGAAAGGCAAAGCATTGATAAATTAAAATATATTTTTTTTAATATAGCTCTACTATCTGTGTTTATTATGATCGATACACTTGAAACAGTTACAAAACTTCATACTGTCTTATCATTCATAAGTCTTGTAGAGCGTAATTGAAATTTTGTTTGAACACATACGTTCTGCTGCTTCATCATTGCATACTATGGATGCATGTAGAACAGGTGCGCAATGAGCATTTTTCCACCGGCAAGAGACTGTGGGCCAATTTTACATTGCAGCAATGTTTTCATATTTTTGCAACTAACAAACAAGTAACGAAGTACGTGGCTTTTCAATGCGCTTTTGGCTGACGGATGGAGTTATAAAACGTAATAAAAGAGCTATAAAGCGTGCTTTACCCATGTAAAAAAATTTGATGCGATAATAAAGTATAAAAAATACACGTTTTTTCAAATATAAAAACTACAGTTAAAATTTTGATTTAACCATTATTACTGAACGCACGGCACGCTTTTATTATCTCTATATGTATCAAATAAAGTATAAGGTATTTTATCAAATAGCAAGAATTATTTCAGTTCTGCTTCTCGAACATACCAAGGAAATTTTTCCATAAAAATATATTTTTTGGCTTGGTTTTTTTGTAATGCAGCTAATTGCATTAGTACTTTTTTCTGCCTATTAGAGCATCAATTAATTTTAGGTAAGACCGAAACCCTTTGCGCCAGACGCCTCGCACGAGCAGGCGATTGCGATCGGTTGCCCGCAGAGTGTCTGTTATAGCGGCACTAGACAGTTCAGCACCGACATTGCAGCACTGCTGGAAACATTTTATCATTTTAAATTAAAAACATCATTTTTATATATTATTGATTTTTGTGATGACCGTCTCATAGGAAGTACGATTTTGCCTACACAGGTTTTTTATTGATTGATAATGATTAAGTACATTTTTTGAAATTTTGAAAAACGATTGAAGAAACTCTCAGAAAAGTCTCAGTATAATTGGTAATACACCGGCCATGTAAGCTTGGGGATGTGGGTTCGAATCCCACATAAATCACGATGATATTTTTCTGAGAGTTTCTTTAATTATTTGAAAAAATGTACTAAATCATTATCAATCATTTTTATGTATAAAAAAAGAAGGTTACTTATCTTTTTATATCTCAAAAAAAAAACTCGGAATTATATAAATTAATGAATTGTTGAAAATTATTTTTTGTGATAACTTTAAAAAAAAAAGTTTTTTTTTTAAATAAATCAATATATGTGATGTCGAACGGGTCGGGGGTAAGCTTGGACATATAGAACAGTGGTGCTGAAAAGATGGTACTGAAACGTCCTAGACCCTGCCGCCGGCTGCGGTGCCGTTCCCTCTCGGTGCCGAGCTCGGGCCCTGTCGCAAGCCGGCTTCGGTCACGAGGCGGGATCACGACTCTTGCGCGATTTGTAAGGCACATTGCGGGGATCAACTCAAACTCGCATTAGAATTTTTAAGACCCCGACATTACACATGACTGTTCGGGTCGCGTCGTATTAAAGTTTCCGTTATTCTTAACCTTGTTTTTGGCACTGTAAGTATGTGGAAGTTCGATTTGTGCTGTATTGAATTGTAAAAAAAAAACGGTAAGCACTTATGCTTTGTATGCTACTATGAGATCTCATTGTGGCACATAAATCATGATTGACAGTAGCTCATGGGGTAATGAATAGAGTTATTATTGTCAAGGTGCGCTCTTAAAATAAATAATAAAGAGAAAAATGACTTTTACCTACACATTTCAACAAATCGTATAAATAGTCATAAAAATATTTTTGTGTTGTTGAGGGACAAAGCATTTGAATGGTGAAGATCCATTAATATAATGAAAAAAATAACTTTTTATTTAAATATTCACAGTGAGTTTATTATAATATTATTTTGCATAACTAGTTTCGACCCTATACCGGGTCATTATCAGATGCATGACTAAAAATATTTTTATTTAATGTTTGAATAGTATACTATTAAGTTTATTATACAAATAGCACCAGACTGGATAATTTAGTTCACGTCAAAGTAATCATCCTTCAGAACGATTAAGGCTTTTTTTATGAAACACCACTTTGCATAATCCACCAATAATGAAGTATTGACGTATAAAATGTAATGTAGGAACGCTTGCACAATATTGCGCTGTTCTACGCGGACTCGGGCAGCGCGCGGCGGCTAGGAGCGGCCGACGATAATCTACGTAAAGTTCACATTTTGCATACATTATCCTACTTATGTATCACTTGATATTTGAATCGGATTACCGTACAGGCCACTAGTTCTTTGTCACGGCAAATTTGCTCTCAGACAAAGGTTATACAAAAAAATTGCACTGAATAACATTCGTGGGATAATTAATTGATAGCGGCCATAAAGTAGGGAAAGATAAAAACTTTTGATGAGATCTGTTTGCCAGAATTTGACTGGTTAAAAAAATATAATGAAACTTTACAAGGGCCTTAACAAGTAGCAATGCTACTTTCTGAAGACTTGGACGATATAAGTTAGGTAATTTTATGTAAAAGGAAGTTTGAATTAGTTTAAGTAAGTTTAAGTTGGTTCATTCTATAAACGGCTGTGAAAATGTAAAAAAAGCCATGCAAAATTCTTCAGTTTATATTTTATAGCTTAGATCACTGCCTTTTTAATAAATAGAACTCTTTTTTTTTTAAATTATATTTATTGATTTTTTTATAAAGCAGAATGCACATACTTTCAAGGTTGTCTGCATATTAATTATTCGTTAGATTTTTTTTTAAAATAATAAAATGCTTATTTTGAAGTAATAATTTGAATAAAAAAAATCGCTGCAATAATTTATCGAATTAGCTTGCTTTGGTCAGTGATAAATCATTGAAAAAGTATTACAAAAACCATCGCGCTATTATTCTATCATAAAGAATCATGTAGACAATATGAACACTTCTTGACAGTTGATGCGATCACGGTTTGTATAATAACAGCCAATCTTCGATGCACATCCGGGAAGTATCATAGAGTAAGTATTTATAACACTCCACTGTATTTTAAATATATGTATGTTTGAATATAAAGCTAGGCTTAAAGTTAGAGACTGAGCACTGACAGAACGACCAGCACGAGACCAAAGTTTTCGAATATTAAGCAGACTGACCTTTTCGTTGATATTAACTTCGCAGAAACGTAATATTGCTTTAAGTTCATAACCCGCAAATGTTTTACATGAAGTGCGCGTTGATATGCCGCTTAATCATATTTAATATTAAGGTTGTATTACTTGGAGTATTTATAATGTAAATAGCTAAAAAAGATAATTTATCATTACGCTGACCTTCAGATTAGTTATAGTGAATGAGAGACATGCCGAATAAATGAGGTGTGCAGAATTGAAAAAATTGGTCTCTGCGTTACGTAACGGATTTTAAAGTTTTGTCTAGAAGCATGTCCAAAATAATGGTAAATTATTTTTGAGTGAAATAAAATGAAGGTGAGATTATATCTTGAGATCCTCTTGCTTATGTTATAAGATCAAACAGCGAAAAGAATTTTATATGCGGGTCTTCGGCCTTTCCTTTACGAGGGCGTTGCTCTGTGCAGAGCGTACCTGCTGGCTATTTGCTTATTAATAAACAACGCTGCTTACTTCAGTTTCATTGTAAAGGAAATGTTTCATTTTGGTTTGTTATTTATTGTCTATAGACATTTAATATCGCTTAGCTCTGTATAAGTCTACAAGTTCCTTATAAACAAATACTAATATTTTTGCAAAATCCATTCTCAAATTATTTATTTATACTCGTATCAGTAGTATGAAACTTCCACGACCCAAAACGAAGTATATTAGGTCTATAATAATCTTAACCTACCAAACAGGATAAATATTTTATAGTGATAAAAAAGACGCACGTTTCAAAGCACATAAAGTCCCGAAAATAATTAATAGCACTCAGCTGAAACCAGAGTGGCAGACATAGTATTATATATTATTAAGTAACAACTGTTTTACTTAGAGCGTCCTTTGTATATCTCTTCACTCTAGCATATCAGAAGACTATTTGTAACAAGAAAACAGAAATAATACGGATCTACCCGAGAAACGTAAGTGGATGATATGCATAAATAAGCACACCCCCAAATTAAATCTATATCAACTTTATTAATAGAAGCAAACTGACTTCATGAATTTAACGATAGGTGAAATATATAACGCTATTTATAATTTTGTAAATACAAAATAAAATAAAATAACATTGTTTTTATTGAACTTCAATTTTCGTCTTTATACATGGTTTATAAGTTTCCCAAAAATATTGCGAAAAAATTAATGCAATTTTATGAATTGTTTACGCCAATATAAAATACTTAACTTATAATAAAATAGAGGTATTATATTTTGAAGAGATTTTAACTTTCGGTATAAAAATTAAACTAAATAACAACAAAGTGGCCCGCCCACTTTTTACAACGGTAATGGGTATAAGATGGATGCCAGCGCCGCGGAGGCCCGAGCGCTGAGATATCGCTCCACTAATTAAATCTCTATTATAACACATTTATTTAACCGCCGAGGGTAGGATGAACCTAAACGAGGGTTAAGAGCTTAATAAATTCTACATTATAGGCTGTGAATAGTTAGTTGGACCGCCTCGGATCCTAAGTGCCCAGTTGGTTAGTTTGTTTTTTACTGAAACTGATCATGATTTAAGACGTGTTATAAGTTTTAAATCGGTTAGTTTGTTTTTATTTTTATAATGAAGGAGTAGTTTTTTATAAGTCCATACTTTTTTCTAATAAATACTCATTACAATGTTTTATCTTCTTTTGAGCGTGTATAATACAAATTTTATGGATAAAATTTTAAGTTGTGTAACTGCAAATGGCATTAATTACATTTTGTTGTAAATTCATAAAATTATATGAACCTTGCAACTCAATTTGTAATCGCTTATATTCTGCATTTCAATTATATCAAATAAGATGTTATATGAGTCTTATTTTACGGTCTTTTTGAACTATTTCTTAATTTATACAATTTACAGGAACTATTAATACTTATCTACGGTCTCAAGAATTTGTAGTACTTATAGTTGCCAAAATTTTGTAATTTTTGAATATGATAACATTGAATTATTTTAAGTAGATAATGAAGTTGCATCTAATATAGTTTTTAAAATAATACAATTGTTTAATTATAATGGTGATACTGATCAAGGATGGCGTTATTCAGCGTAATTCAAAGATACGAATCTTAACGGGCACAACTGATAAGCCTTATTAATAAAATAATCATTTAATAATAAGTGTAGTTTTTACTTAGTTTTATTAGTTAAGCCTTGACAGCCATATATTGAGACACGTAAAGGAAGCGCCTTTTTGTATCATACATAATCTTAGTATATTTGATTAGTAACTACATTACAGCTCCGAGATCTTGACCTAGTGCCTTGTACCGCAACGAATCTGCAACCATAATTTTATAATATTGTTGAGGTACAGAAGTCTTACACGGCTGCCGCGGAGGTAAACGAATCTCTGAGCTCATCACCTGTGCGCGATGGTATCGTTTGTCTTGCTTTGTTAATTGTGTCGGGTTATGTAAGTCCACCTGTCGTCTTAGCGTGACTGAAACTGTCCGCGTAATATGAATATTTCATTTGTCTAGGCACCGAGCTAAAAGTCGTAATTCCTGTAATATTATCAAAACGATCACTTCTATTCAATGGTGTCGTGTGCCGTTCGCTGGAAAATACGTTAAGAGCTAACTACGTTAGCAAGCAATTAACATGATAGTATGGTAAGAAATATATTTTATTTATACCTCACATTTGAATGCTTTTTTACTGATAAAAATGCAGTAGTATATAAATATTTTCATTTAAATTTTTCCATAATTATTTTGAGTGTTTAATTGTTTATATGAAAAAAAATCGTCTATTAATTTAGTATGCCATTAACTTCACTAAATTATCCTTGCAATAAATATTTTTTTGCGAATTAAAACAAATATATTTATGTTTAATGTGTTGTGTCAAGATTATTTTTTTTTATTTAAAACTAAAATATCTATTTATTTAAATTTGTGACTTTATGACGATCATAATTTTGATTAGAACATTGTAATTTTAATAATTTCTCTCCCACACTTTGCCCGTATTTACCATGTTCGGAGGTTAACAGCGTGGACTTAAACGCGCAGTACTCCAGTGGGTGTTCTCGTGTCTTTCTCGTAACCAAAAGGAAATTCTAGAGTGATAGAGTTATCCCACGTGATTTTATGTATCTATTCAGCGAATTAATAAATTCTGCTAAGTGTGATTTTATCTCGCTGGTTTTTCAAATTTCTTGGTAAATATGAATCTATTAAAACTGAGGAGAGTATTATTGGAAGCTCGTCACCTTTCCCCGTCGATAATTGATCTCTATCAGTGGATCTAGGAGAGCTCCGCGGTGCTTGCAGTATAATGCCAGTGATTATAAGTTTCCCGGGTACTCGTACACGGGGATCAGTTATAAACTTGCTCAAACAGACTCCGCCAGGTACTATTTAATGGATATTACCTTGCCGGGGGCACTTCCAGTTAGTACGCGTAGCTCCCTGGATCTGGACAAAGAAAAATTCTCATTTAGCTACAAATATAAGTTTGTTATTTTTTAAAGCTTCCACAGTGGTGTAATTGCTTACTAAACATTCAAAGTGTACTTTTATTATAATTTTAAAACACATTTTAAGTTATTTTTTATAGTTTGTAACAAATGTTACTTAGTTACATAGTAGACACAATAGCATGTCCAATTTAAAGATTGTTCAAGTATAATATGCCCTGTTTTAAAAATCGAAATGAAAGTATTGTATTTTTTAAAGATAAAAGATTTATTTAAGAATTGAAATTTGCAAAGTTTAACGAGTTTGATTAAATCTTCTTAATGGGGATGGGTTCTGAAGATAAAGCTAAAATATCAGAAAATATGAAAACAAACAGCGTGGCGTACCATCCTAATTACCACTGTAAACTAATCCATTGTAAAATATCTTATAATAAATTCTAAATATGCATAATAATTTACTAGTCATTATGTTTTATAATTTTTTTACGATTACCAAATAAAAATGTGTTTTTCGAACTAACGTAAGTCAGGGATGTTAATTTTTTTCTTAAATTATACGTATTGATTTTATCTTTTAATATGGAATCAGTAACACGGTATTAAATTGGACTCAATAATTATTCACACAATAGTATGAAACTGATTTAGGCAGCGGTTGGCTCTGCTCAGTTCTTCTGACTTAGATAATACCTGTATAAATATTCTCTTCGCACCGGCCTACTTCTCTGCGATCACAAAACAATTATGGAAGACATCGATCCGATCTGTCACTATTGATGTGATCTTTCTCTATTGAATTTATGTATCATTAAACTATTCCTTCCTTTATGCTCTTACTATAAAATATATTATTATAGACTTCATGTTTTATTTATGGAAATAATCACGCTTCGGTTTACAATCGATAACGCATTCGAATAAACTTGTCATAGTAATTTTATTAGAAAGTATAAGTTTGAAACCGAAGCGTACAGTATGAATATTTTATTTATTTATAAAAACACCTATCGCTAGGTTCATTGACTCAGTGGTAAAGATCATCGATTTCTAATTCATTGTTTATATGGTAGTATTTATATTTAGTAAAAATATTTAAATTTAACTCTTTTGGAGGCTTATTATTTCCGAAATACAATTATTTATAATATAATACAAAAATTGCATCGGATTTCATAAAAATACTTTTTTTAGCCTTTGTTTGTGTTTTTTAAAATTCTAATCGAATATTTAAATTAAACATATTTTTTTTTTACTTTGAGTCAAACAAGTTAAAAGTTGTCTAATTTCCAAAAGCGAATATGTAAATAGGAGTGAGTATAATAAAAACAAATATGGGATGTAGGCAAATTAAAACAGACTTACGCACACCTGCTCGTATCTATTTCACTGCAAAGTAAAACGTGCCACAAAATTTCGAGCTAAAGTGTTTTTAACCTTCGCTATCTTTTGTCGGCAGAATTTCAGTTGGGTGACAAAATCCCTGGCGGGCGTGAGGCTTCACGTCTGGCGCTGTGTAATTCAAACTGTAGGCTGGGAGGATTTCCGGAGCAACGTAATCTGATTTGTGTTACCTAAAAGCGGGGGTTAGGCCATTACACTATGGGGAAGAGCGACAATGTTTTTCAAAGACCGAGGGCAACAACTTAGCATTACAAATGTCGCTTACTTTAGCACCGAGCTAAAGTATAATACAAAGGCATAAAATTATTTCGAGTAGATCTAAATATTTTATGAACCATTTTATATATATATATATATATATATATATATATATATATATATATAGATTGCAAAAGTAATAATATTTCGCCTACTTAGTACAAAAATATGGAGGTTTGTAATAGTAGAAAAATGGTACTGCGTGGAGAAACATTAAGGTACCATTTGTAACACAAAAACCGTGATATATGTCCGCCAACGGGTTTTTTTTAATTGTTGTTTTTAAGCAACGGGCTGTAAATAATGTGCTCCGTTTCATGAAACTGTAAACTGACAAGAGTTTTAAATTTTATATAAACTAACGAAACCAAGAGTATTTTGTAATCAATTAACAGTATTTTATAAGGATAGAAAATATCATTTTTGCATATTATAATTATTTAATTTAGTTATGTGTAAGTTGTACACAAAAAATGGAATGTAAAAAAAGATGCTCTCCTAAAATATTTTAAAATATAATGTAAGAAAAAATAAATGGTTTTTAGAGTCTGCAGATTTTATCGCTAATGGCGAAGAAGTGACAGCTCTTCCGCCCCATGAAGGCATGCTCAAATTTTTAAAATATATAAGAAATCAGTACATATAACTAGTAAATATTTTTAAACGTTCAATTGTTAAGTAGCTATTTTACAAGCGAATAGTTATAAGTGTCAGCAAGGGCGTCCATTATATTTCGTGTTATGAGTTAGTCGAGTTCGGGTTTTGTAGTTGGGGGGGCTTACGGTTCACGTCCCGGGGAGCCAGGCAGCCTGATGTATTCCACTATGCAGTTCATATTTCAGAGACAGGTACGCGGCCAGTAATGAGTCGCGCGGGCGGGATGCGTGAGGGGCCCCGCTCGCCTGTCACTCCGCGGCACTTTCTATGGGAAAAAGTTTCTACGAGATGAAGATACGGTTTCGTTAGCTCCCATAAAAAAACCTCGTTACAGACAAAAAAACAGACGCGGAAGAGCTGGCGGTACAGTGTAATTGGAATTAACCGTGTTTGGGCGTAAAAAGTAGTCATATTTTAGCATTGCTAGTCAATTACTGAGTTTAAAAAACCGCTGATATGTCTGTGGTCTTTCTCATATCTGTCAAAGTACAAACAAGCCACATTTGAAGCTTAACTAAAGTTCACTCTACTGAAGCAAAACCTGTTGAAATCAAATACTATTTTAATCTAATATTAAAGTAGCATTTGCCAATCTAATACACACTCATTTATTTAAATTGCTTGGAAATAATGAATTTTCAAGTACTCATGCATCGATAAAGATTTAAAAAAAAAACAACTTTAGGGTATATTTTAAAAATAGTTAACCGAATATTTTTTTATACTTTTTACGTTTTTCTACTCAGAATACTGAGTAGAAAAACAAAAAATAATAATAAAATAAAATAATAATTTCAATGACATAATGAATCTTTGCCCAGCAGAATTATCTAGAATATCCTTTTACAGTTGAATAACTTTTATAATTGCTCAAGATACATTAACATAAAAAATAATTACTATAAAAACAATAACATTTATGATTACTTTTTTTAATAAAGAAATTAATTTATTTGGTAAAAATTAAAATTAAATTAAAAAAAAAATATATATAAATTAAACTTCTTGTATAGTCAAACAATCTCGTTACTTTGAGAAAATAGAATATTAAGTATAAAAGTCTAACCGGTTATTTTATTACATTGCAGATGAAATCAAAAACTTTTTTCTTTACTAATTTGTTTTTCTAATAGAATTTTTCATGCCTACATGGCGTTCCAGCCACCCCGGCATGCAGTTCTCGTGACCCGCACAGTCTATTAGCGATGGCTCAGCAGATAAAGCACTTCTTACACGCCACATGTCTCGGGATCAAATCCGTGACCCAACTTGTTACAGTCGCGCGTGATTTGTTAGTTTCTACGGCAATTATTGTGCCAACTTGGGCAATTTTTCTCTCGCTTTGATGCGATGATGAAGTGAAAACATTAAAGGGAACGAATGCTCCGCTGATGCTCACGACTGGAGGGATTGAAGACGATCGGTATCGCCGGCAAGGATGGTGTTTAATTGCCTGTAAATTCTAGTTTACGTGGTTCGGTTGTATCTTTATTTAAGTCGTTAAAAGCATCGCAAAAAAAGTTGCGCTACATTCGCGAAAGCACTTCGGATAGCTTCGGTAATCCCGGTTTTCTGCTTTTGTCCGTTTTTGGCTGGTACGCCGGCGCCGCAGAGTTTAATCCTCTTCGAGTTAATGTCTATGGTAAACAGCTCGGTGCTTAAAGGGATTTTATCAAGAATTTCGTGTAAATTTAGCATAATCAGGAGAACAAAGAATGAGATTGATAAGGATATTTGTGAAATTAAAAGTATCTCACTCCCTCGCTTTAGCATTAAAGTAAATTTATAATCATTGTTGATTATAAATTTGAAATTTAAATAAAGTCTTAAAATTATCATTGAACCAAACACGATTTATTGTTGTTTCTCTTTATTCTGTAATTTACTATGTTTAAGTAAATTGCATGCACTTTGCTGGCTTCCATGTGAAAGGATACACAACCGTGGGAATTAATTATTACAGAAGTTAGAGTGCTTACATGAGAGACCTTCTTCTCGGTTGGAGTACCGAGGGATTGTTATCATTCAAATCACGACTCGCACGTACAATTTAAACCCTTTTACTTTATTTATGTTTTCTGAACACTGCTTTGTCGAACAAATATACTAAACATATTTATTTTAAGAAGTAAGTTTATTTCAAGGAGCAAAAAATAAAAAAAATAATTACAAAACAACAGCTAGGTAAAATTAAATTTCACTACCGAAGCATGTATACTGAGTACCGTTATAATATTATATATATTTATAGACACATAAATATTTGCCATACATCTATTTTAGATACGTTTTTTAACTATCGCGTAATTACATTACGCAACAAAATCACACAAAGGCAGTGCTCATTATTTTTTTTTTGCATAAATATGTACTTAACTTTCTCTTCATATTTACAACATAAACGTGTATTTAAACATTTGAATATTTTTGACATACTAAAAACTACTCATTATTGTAAGAAAAAAATTATAATGCGTTTAACATTTAAAGTAAACATGTTTACTTATAATCAACTCAAACTGATTGAATTAAAATATTCTTTCTGATATATTATAAAATATTAAGTAATCTAATGCTCTATAAATTTACTATCAATTAATTATGACTATATATGGACTGAAAGAGTGTCATTCTTTGCCGGAGACATTGACTCGACTTGTCGTGGTACGTTAATCTTAGTGATATTAAAAATAACGTATATTTTTATGTTGGAGTCAATTGCACAGTTAACATGCACAGAAATAGTATATTAATTCATTGTTGTTTCATTTGAATCGATCACGATCACGCGCCTTCAAAACAACAGAATGCTTTTCATTGAATGTTTTTATTAACTCACGACCTGCGCCGCTATCAAACGACCGCCGCATTCTCGAGTGACAGATACGGTCAAAATTTATTATGATAGAAAATGTCGATAGGTCAAGTACGTGTAAATACATATCAAAAGAAAGTTTACCCATAATGGTGCATTGCTTTTACTTTCTACAATCCCTATGACGAAAATGAAGATTATTAAAACATGACTAATTATACGAGTATGACGGCATGTTTATCGAATACACAGTAAATGTTGAATAATATCCTAAATTAAACATGTTTTGTTGGTTCGGGTCACTGTTAAATGCTTTGCGTTTTATGAAATATAATTAAGAGGTGCTGTTGTTTTATTTTTTGATATGAAAGTAATTTTTTTTAATATTTTCAGAATTCTCAGCTGCCAGAGCGGTACTACTCAGAAGAAGTCAATCTGAACGTTTAATCGTGCAAGGCTCCCCCGAGCCTCCGACCTTCTTGGATACAATGGCTCTGCGGCATCGACCTCCGAGGGCGCATTCTCGCCAGGCTTTCGTCAGTACGCAGAGTCTCGTAGAAATCATCAACACCGAGAAACCAACCCGTCCCCGCGAGCGCCCGCCCCCGCCGCCTCCTCCCTCTCCGCCCTCTCCGCCCTCTCCGTCCTCTCCGCCTACGCCGTCAACTGAAACACAAAGGCAAAATTCTTCTTCCATCACGATTGTCTGCGGTAACAAAATGTCTCACGTAGAGGAAGGCCAACCGAATCAGACGTCCGCACATTTTCCCGTCGAACCCGATTTGCGTCATTCTGTCAGGCTGTCCACCCAGCCGAGCAACTCGGGCCCGGAGCCCGCCGCGGCGGACCGACCCCAGAGTGCGTTTGCTTTACGGAAAGGTAGCCAAAAGGCCACGAGGGTCGTTGAAGCACTCCCCGCTGCTCCCCCGCGGTCGAAACCGAAAGAAGTAAAGGTCGTTAAGCCGACTAAAAAGGAACCTAATTACGTGAAAACGAGATTTGTTAGGGACAAAAATGTGTTGGAAGAAGTTTCCACTGTTGCGTTTGACGCTGATGATAGGTCGACCATCCAGATTTCTTCTGAAACATCGTCGAACGGATTTGGTTCTCCTGGTGTACACAGGTTGTCCATAACACAAAACGATGAACATGATGATGAAGAAGAAAGAAAACCTACAGAGGGAGGACAAAGGAAAACCTCAATAATGATTAACGGGGACGATTGCTATTCTACAATGAACGTCAATAACGATACTCCGATTTATCAGTCATCGGTAACAGTAAATGATGCGACGAGTCCGAGTCCAGTTAAAAATACTGGAAATACAGTCACCATAAGTGTGTTTTCGGAATCTGATGATTCTAGCATGGATATGAGCTCCAGGCATAGTAATCAAATTTATATACACAATAAAACTGATAGTTCCTATAAAGCAACAAATTTAAATCAATCAGTTGCATCCAGTCCTACTATATCCTCACCTGGCAAGACATTAGTTGTAGTGGATTATGAAACTGTCAACGCAGACGATATGAAAGCAATGCATCAAGGCAAATTGAGAACTAATTTATTTTCAAGTAAAGTAAATTCTGATAAAGATAAAAAAGAAGTATCACAAGAAATCTCTTCTTTTTCTCCTGATAGTAAAACCACAAGAGGAACGAGATGCAATGAAAATGTATCTGATATGAATTCGGCATCAGAAGAACTGAGTATTATATTGAGAAATCCTGTTGAAGCCGTTAAAAGAAATCTAGTCCCTCACGTCTGCGGAAAAGCAATCAACGACATTGCCGGAGACACAAATGAACATTCCGATAATCCTATTAAAAGCGAGTCTGAATTAAAAAGTTTGAGTCGCAATAGTTTTATTGCTAAGCTCCTAGAAGACCCTATGCTCGGTAGTTTAGCAGAAGGATTAGAGAGTGATCTAGTGGCTAAGCTTATAGAAAATTCGTTAATACGTTTAAAATCAACCAGAAGCACTAATGAAACTAAAGACATCCCCGATGAAGAAGCAATGTCAAGACTTATAGATGCATCACTTTTAAAACTACAAGAAGAAAGATCGACCACTTCCAAACTGATTGAAAGTATGGATAAAAACGATGATTTGATAAATTCTTCTTTAACCAAAAATTTTGATGATAATGGATCGATACACAATTTAAATAAAAATAGTGTATGTTCCCAAGCACACTCGACGGAAAACAGTGCCTGCTCACCTCCGTATGAGAGTATGGAGTACGAGAGTGGGTTAATAGGAGCATCTTCAGATGCTGAGCCTCTTTCTGATTGCTATAACGCTTCGGCCAGTGAACTCTCAACTGAAGAAGAGAACTCAACACGATCCAAATTTTATCAAATGTTGGTGGATGCGACTTTATCCGAAATAGAGATCTCTAACAACAATGATGACGACCATCACTACGAATCGATACGACTGAACTCCGATCCGATATACGAAGAGATAGGTGACATTCCACCGCCACTTCCTCTGAACCCTCCGCCGGCATCTCTGTCAATCATGGACGAAGATAAAAAGTTGATGACTAGATCCATATTTGAGGGTGCTTCCAAGTATGATATTCTATCTTACTTGGTAGATGCCAAGGAACGAGGAATAGTACCTGAAGATAGTTATACGTTTAATTTTAATACTTCAAGTGATATCATCGGCGAGGAAGAAGTCGAAAGCCAAAAAGATCCTATCGACCACCAAAGACAAAGTTCCGATCTCAGCAGTCGAGTGAGTAACCTCTCCAACGGCTCCGACTCGAGCGAAGACAGCTCGCTCATCATAACGAATGACAAGGCGTCCGCCTGCAAGAAGTCTTCCGCAGACATCGAGAGGAATGACTCCGGGGTCGGTTCCGAGACCAGCAAGTGTTCCCGCAGCCGCTGGCAGGGCCACAACATCCCGCCCAGCTCCGTGCTGGACAACAGCGCTCCCATTCACATCTGCGAAGACTGTGATGGCGCGGTTGAAACGCAGGTTACCGATTCTGGTACGTTCATTCGTTAAATTTTATTGCTAGCTTGATTGATGTTATTGAACCAATTTTTAATGTTTTTTAATAATTTTTAAAGGTGTAATGTACGCGCCACTAGTATGCAGAAAATGCGGCAAAAAACGAGCGGAGCGAAAAGAAATCATCACGGAAATAGTGGAGACCGAAGAAAAATACGGAAGAGATTTGCAAATAATCCTGGAAGAATTCTACCAGCCGATGCTGGTGGCGGGGCTCCTCACCCAGGAGCAATTGTCGGCCATATTTCTAAACGTTGAAGAACTCCTGGAGAATAATCAAACTCTGGCCGAGAGGCTTAGGGACGCCCTGGAGATAGCTGTGGAGCAGGGAGACGAGGTAAGAAATTATCACTTTTATATGAAACGACTATGACTCATAATCATGTTGAAGGGAGCAGATTTTTTCGACATAATCACAAAAGTTAGTACCCTCCAACGGGGGGCTTTTTTATAAAGTTGACACATTGAAATTGATAGGTTTGCTGAGGGCTCCAAGCTTTTGTAGCCTTTTCATCAATGTTTTGAGGTAAAATTTTAATCTATTGAATAATGATTGATCGAACTTTACCCCAAGTAGACCTTTAACATAAATATTTTTTATAATTAAAAAGAAGCCAACGACTAGGAATGAAAATAATATATAAATCAAAACAGAATTAAAATAACATTAATTTTATTTGTGATTATTGACATTCAATTTATATAAATATAAGTGAAAAGGCTTTTTAAAGAAAAACCCAAGAGAATATTTTTAAATGAATGTGTATGATTGTATTAAAAAATCACTTTTCATATAATATTTTGTCGCTTCAACAAGAAGAATCAATAATTCGCCAGACAAGTTGACGAAAAAAGTGAAAACGTGCCACGACGTGTCACCATTTCGGAAAGTGTGTCAATACGCGACTTTTATTTTCCTAAATACTTTATTGGTAGAAATTTATATTTTTGAAGCCACAAGCGCTTGCCGCAATAAAAAAGACCGCATTATAAATTGTTTATCTCGACTTCCATTTCTGCTTTATTACTTTGTTATTAATTATTCTTTGATTTTCTCAAATATGCTCTGTATGTTTGATAGTCAAAACTAAAATAAAATAAACGGTGAACGTCTGGAAGGAGATACTTCCGTAGTATTAATATTAACGAGATAAACGAATTATGATGAAGCTTTCAAGCAAAGATGGTAAGAAACCTATTAAACGAAGGCTTAATAGGTGTGCACATACATCTCTTCTATAATTACAGGCAATATCTCACTAAAATACATTTAATACTAAGGAAGGTGAAGAGAGTAAAACGAGTAGCAATTATACTTAATAATGACTACTATTTGTATGCGTGACACTCATGAGTACAAATGTTTTCTTGCCCGTTAAGCAAAGGAATATAACAGGAGTTAAAGACAAACCATGTATTAATCTTTTCTATTTACACAAATGTTTACATGTAAATATGCCTGAAGAATTTATTGTGTTGAAATGTTTAAACGCATATAATTTTCATACAAATGAGATACAGGTTTCCGCAAGCTGTTACGTATCCTAATTTCAAACTAGATTTACAAAAGGGAACATACTAAATATATTATCTGGCAGAAGATACGATTTTAAATAATTCATTTAAAGATAAGACCACCGATTATAGTGCAAATTTGTATTTGAGGTGTGTTATCATTTAGTTTGGCATCCTAATTTGAATATACTTTTATTTGAGTCTTAAGTATATGTATTCATTCGCTTTCTATATTTTGCTGCAGTTTTGTTGTGTGACATTTACGCAGAGATGATATTGTTGTCATTATGGACAAGTTATTTATTCAAATGAAAATATTTTAAGCCAAATAGAAATTTGAAAAGATTGTTTGAAAATGTCTACATATTGAATAGTAAACTGTATGAACTACCATAGTTTACGGACTTCTTCCCTATTCTTAAATCACACCACCTTATATATATTCAATGACCCGAGGAAATTGCAGGTAGACGCTACCCAGATAGAAAATAGTACGTGATAAATTGAAAGTTTCCGGTGCAATGAAACGCAAACCTCTTAGTTAAGGGATGAGATACGGGTCCCCTCTTGCAGTCCGGTGGTTTACTTGCTACTTTCCCCTCGGTTTGTAAAACTGAGGGGCTAAAAGATTCTCATGGCGATAAAGTTGATTACGAAGAATCCCAAATAACAAGAAACGAATGCGCTGTATATCGCTTGCCTCACGTACTGGTCCGGCGTGCATAAAGGTGTTCGTATAAGCCGATTACCAACACAGATGCTCACGCGATGCTTTATGATAGAAATTACAAGCAACAAAAGAAATTCGTTTTTTGTTGACATTAAGAAAATATTATTTCTGAAGAAGTGGCTGTAATTTATTGTACATAGTCAACATGGTATAATGTTTTATAACTCGCAATATCTCTCTACAATATCGACACCGGGCTACGTTTATAACACTTTTGATTTTCAAGAAATATTAAAAATAATCTTTAATAGCAACTTAAATTACATGATTACATTTTTAATACTTTTTCACATAAACTCAAAAGAAATTAATCGAATTGTGGGTCAATAAAGAAGTTATATTATTATTAAAGGCAATACTGAATACTAAGTTACAAGTTGTATTTATAATTTGCCGACAATGAATGAAATCGCTTACAGGTGAATAGCTCTAATGTTTGGGTAGATGTAATATTTTGTACCAGAATTACAAGGAGACATTATCTCATAAATTGTTCAAAACTTTGCGAAAGTTTGAGTTGGGGCTCCGACCGCAAAAAAGGCGGCTCTGGCGGATAAGGATCCCCCGGGACGCCGAGAAGGACGCTTAAAGCCTAACCGTGCTCCGGAACATCTCCGAGCATTCGGCTTCTCGAGGCCCCGCCAGGCGCGGCCCCCAACCCGTGGCTCGGGGGCCCTATGCTAATTAGACTCGTAGTTCGTTTACATACTGACCTACGAGTTAAAAAAAAATCGAGAATTTTTTTCGTCATTTCACAAGCAAATCGAATACTTAAAAAACACACTGTGCACACAATAAATTTGTATGAATAAAAATGCGGATTTTTAAAAATATTTAATCATTATCATTGATTCGAATTTTTATTTAAGATATTCAGCAAAGCATGTTTTTTTGCCATTCAGAATTGATTATCCATAAATGGCACTCGGCAAGGTCTGCGATACTGGTATCAGCATTCTTTGTAAAAAATATATATTCAAATAATGTATGAAAAATAAATGATTAACATAGCATTCGAAATATCAAGATTAACATTGTTAGTAAAGGCACAATACTAAAAAAAACTGTTAAATTCAAGTGCTAACTAATATTGTAAAAAAAATATTTATAATTCGATACATCGTCAAAAAGTTCATTCAAAGTTCTGTAGAGAAGTGGAGATAGATTAATGCCTGTATGGATTGCGAGTTATCGCTGATTAAACGCTGTTTGCGGATTTGAGTTGCTTGCGATAAAACGTACGTCAATTTAATGTGTTTGGTCCCTCGAGCCGGCGGAGTTCGAAAGGCCCTGCCCTGGGAGCGATTCTAACATAAGTAGCCACGTGGGCGCGGTGCGTGTAGGCCGCTACATCGCGGAATCCGAGACGGACGAGGAAAGTGACTTATTTGTACTCGGGAAATCTGAAATCTAAATTCTGCTTTCCAAAGACGAAAAAAAGGCACGAAAAAATCCCATCCCTAGTTAGTCGACAGAAAAATATATTTTTTGTTTGAATTAGAGAGAAAGATAAGTAGGTATTATAAAACAAACATGTCTTCGAGTCATCATGTAATATATAATGCTCCTTGCTTTGATGTTCTTAGTAAATTAAATCTGTTTATTTTTTTCGAGTGAAGAGTAAAGGAGCCTCATTAGAAAATTAGAAAAGCTGAGCTTCTCTGAAATATTACATATGCTTTTGTGGTTTTGACCCTTTTGAGTTATTAAAAATTTTGAGTTAAGATCAAAGGTGTTGTGGGCAAGTATACAAACCAATCTGAAAAGTATGCTTGTATAAGAATATTTTTTTTCTTATTATTTAATTAAAATTATATATTTAAATTTATGTATCCTAAGCTTTTAATAAAAGTAAATTTACTTAAGATGTGCTGATTAAAAAAATATTTAATTGTGGGAGTGAATTGTGCGCAAAACGTTTAATTATTATTGATTTTAATAATAAAAATAAAAATGGGGACAAAACAAATTATAGATAAAAAATGTGTATTAATGTCCGTCCAATCTTTCTGAAGTTTAAAAATAAACCTCAAATTAATAAAGTCCCAGAAGAGTTGCGTCTAGACGAGCTACACATGTGAGTGGCTGAAATTAGCCTACGGCGAACTATTTTTGCAGCAAAACTGATACAAAGCTCTCAAAGTAATTGTGCACGTGCTCTGAAGCATCTCACGTAGTACGAGCGGTCGATATTCCTATCGGGGACATAGGAAGGAGCGCACGGCTGACGGTGTACACGTAAAATATAAATCATTTGAACTAAGTCCACCATTAACTTGTAAATAATTACACGCTGGATGAAGGTGACTTAGCCCGCGACTGATTAATAACTGGTCCCCCCTGCCTCGGCACGGAGAGCGGCTAAAGAGAACGCAAGGCAGATGTGCTCGGGATGAATCGATGCCTCGATACGGTGGCACCGGCCCAAAGGCACATTTTCGTACTTGCACGTGAATAAATATATTTGAAGTCAATTTATGCTGCCAATAATTTGCATAATACTGTCGTAAATCACCGCACACAGAAGCTACCTAAAAAACTAAGCCATATAAAGCCACTCGATATCGTCTAATAATAAACACATACGTCGTAGAAAATAAGATGTGATAAATTATTTTATTATATTTGAGTATTTTAATAAAAATAAATAATGTTTTTTTATTTACTTACGAACCATAAATACGATTATAATTTTATTTTGATACGAAGAAGTGTAAGTAATTTAATGGCAACTCTGCTGGCGCGTGCATTACTGATGGCTACTTGTGCATACTTCCATGTCTATTTTATTTTTCCTGCCAAAGCTTTAGTTTTTATCTACAGGGCATGTATAATATAAAGACGCATACCAGGAATAATGCACACACTCGCTACTATTTGCCTATTAAGAGACACATGTAACGACACAAAGACACGACAATAGAAACTTTTTCTGAAAACTCAATTTAGTGCAATTGAATTTCTTGGGTTTTGGTAATGTTTAAGTTTTTTCTGTCAAACTAATTTTAATATGCTGAATAAAGATCAATTTTATAATATGGAGCCGTGATAAAAATGCTTATAAAATTATAGTCACCTTGTTAAATCGTAAACCAATAATTGAACAATTATGTTGACTACGTGATATTTTGAGATTCGTTACATCTTTACAATAAATTAAAGGAGGTTATCATCCCATAAAGATTATTAAAAATATCTCCCCATCACCATTATAACTATTGTTGCCTTCATTCTGAGATATCATCAGAATGATTTGGCTTCACGCATATTGTTATCCCCGGGCATTTAGTTTCACGATCGCTGTTAAGATTTGATTTCTACTAGGATGTGTTTAAAATTCAAACATTCAAATTCAAAGAGTTTTGTTAAACTTTATCATAAAGCTGATTGTGTATCTGTAAAGTTTATACAGTAAAATTTAAAAATTTGAATCATTATATATATATAAGAAAAATATTTTTATATTCAAAATCGGATTGAATACATTTTATTCGTATTTGTAGCACTTGCTATATGTAAGTAAAGCAGACCTTGTATAGATTTGATTAATGTTTAAAAGATGACGCACTGTAGCCTTCATACATTCACACGATATCCTGATCCAGTGTCAAGGAACCTACATGACTGAAGTATGCCAAGTATTGCAACCTTCTTCGCCTACGCAACAAATGAGATTTAAGTTTTATAAGCCATATTTTCCAATCGCGTATTTTTTTTATTTTTACAAGTATTTAAATTAAAGTGTAACATGCTATTCCTGTTTATTTGGATTTTACAAATATTTGATCAGTTAAAAGTTGGACATAATTTTATTACAGTATAATTGGAAATTTTTATTTTGTAGAACTATTAAAAATTAGAGAGAGACATTTACTATTTATTGTAATTGTGATATGATATTTTTAAACAAACATTCAAATATAATAGTTTCAAACACGAAAAAATTCAAACTGTTATTAAAGAAGATAAGATATTTTAATAAGATTTGCACAGTTATTAGGTATGCAAAATTGTCAGTACTGCTTATATTGCTTCAGTTTAGAGACACTTTCGAGATACATTAATTGCACTGGTATAAAGAGTAAAAAGCATCCTCAGGCAATAAGAGGATGGGTACCAGATCGGGTTCAAGTTTTAACTGCAGGACTCGATGATTTAAACCAAATATGAGTAAACCGACTACATTATATACAACGTGGTATTAACAGAATAAAAACGTAAAAGACTAATAAGGGATTTAATAATTTCACCATCACTCAGTATATACGACGGATGAATCGGTAAGTAACTATTTTGTAATACAAGTATTATTTTTTGCTTTGTAAAAAAAAAATTTGAGACATCGACAATTTCATGCTATTAATTATTTTGATTTTTAATGTTATGGAATTAGGCGTTTTGAAAACATATTTCGATGGCAGAATAATACGTAATAAATATTAACATTAATAGTATTTAAGACCTTATTTTATTATTACACAGTAAATAATTTGTCGTGTGCAACATCGTTTTTTAAAGATCGTCTTTAGTCATAATGGCACTCATACATTTATAGTAAAGTATGTATACATTTGGTCTCGCATGCAGAACATAAGAAATTTATTTATGAAGATCTTTTTTAATATTACAAAAATACTGTACGATTTAATTTATATAGAACCACAATTAGAAAATTTGAAAATTCGTAAGTCTCTTTAAAAAATAAAAAATAAGGTCATACAATATTGGCACGTCTCGATCGTCCATCAAGATCGGCAAAGGTGGTATTTTTAACGGATTTCGTTAAACGCCGCGGCAGATAATGCTGACGAAGATTGCAGCGACCTTGACTGATCAACTAACGAATAAATCTCGCTCGCAGAGATAATTGCAGGCTTTTGGCAGGTAATTTGATATATCCGAACATCGGTCAAGATTAAACATGACTTGATAAATACATCGAAAGCCGAACAAGGTCACAGATTATTTCTCAAAACAAGAGAGCAGTCCAATAGGATGTGCTGTGATTTAATGGTACTGGCCATAAATAACAAGACTTTGTTGTATAAACTGCTAAAAAAACTAACTCCTTAATGATATCTGCATAATATCAATTTCTCTTTTCTTTTATTTTTTTTTGCTTTTGTACTTTATACGACATGGTACAACAAAAAAAAATACATTTCTTTAATTTAGTTTCTGTTTCCACAGTTTCTTGAAAGAACAATTTTACTTTTCGGAGGCTTCAGTTCTAATCCATCTTATATTAAGTGAAAGGAGTGTTTTTTTGAAATACAAGACCTGAAGTAAAAACCAAAGCTGTTTTGACGCCTGAGCAGTTTTAAATTGGCATAGCGTGCAGACCTGGGAGTTTTGGGAAAGATTATTATCAGATACAAATTTTAAGATATTTTTGTAAATGCTCTTACATTTCCTAGAATCGTCTTTAGTAGATAATTTATAATACTTTAATAAAATAATCCAGATAAATAATGATAAATTTATAAAAAGCCCACGAGAGATTACACTTATTTTTAACATTTTTTTGTGATTCTGATTAATTAAGCATGTTGTAAATAACCAAGCATTCTCATTTAAATTTATTTAATAGTTTAAAAAAAATTAATATAGTTATAAATAGCAAATATTTAATTAACCCTTATTTAAAAAGTTTAATTATATTTGGATTCACAAAATTTGATCACTATGCTAAAAGTCAATATTTCATGACGTCTGACTTTCTTTTTAATGTGCAGATTTTTTTGTTGGTTTTTTTCTGAAGAATTCACATCCTTATTAGACTTACATGACACGTCAAAAGTAATGCCATCTGCCGGATAATTGTATATAAATTTCTACTTACGTTGCATTATTTAAAAAAATTGTCTGTAATTTTCAGCTGTACGAATCACTGAGTAATTTGGTACAAAATTATTTGTTGACGGACCCATCGCAATAAAAAGAAATTTTTTGTCCGATCTGTAATCCAATTTTGAAGAATAATGTCATAAATTGTGAATTATTATTAGTTATGAAATAAGTATTCATGTGCTTGCAACGCGTACTCGTTGAAAAGTTGAACTGTCTCAATATCAAAAAACAAGTGGAACTTTAATTATTCTAGAAAAATATTTACATAATACTTTAATGCTGGAACTTAAGCACGATTTGTATAAAATAACCGTTTTGAGCTAGGTAGAAGTCAGGCATTGCAGGAATGTACGAATTAAGAAGCGAAGGCATTTGAAACCAGTTGTTAAAGCATAAAACATGCGGTAAATAGTAGAAACTTCTCATAAAATTAAAGTTTCATTGACCGCCGACAGATTTGTTAAAGAATTTACGTTTTTTTAAATCTAACTTAGTCAAGCTATCTGGAGCAGTGTTAAGTATTATTTCGATCGATCTATCATTTTATATTCGATTATTCGCATTAAACTACAAAAGTTATATGCTCAACGAATATGTCAGTAAGATAGATGTCCAAAGCTATAGTATCGTATAGTGTCATAAATTTTTGATTTGCAATACGTCGGGGACTGCGTGGGTAGGTTTGGCCAGCACGACCGATCTAAATTTTTTTCACCGTCGCTTTATCCATCACAATCTCCTCCGGCAAGGCTGATTCTATTTGTCGTGGCGGTAGACTTATATAAGTAACTCTCGTGACCGGACTGACATTGGAATACAATCCGATAATGTCTGGGTAAAAACCATAAGTTATAAATAAATATAACAACACAGATTAAACTAGATCTGGTTTGTTTTTACAGAGTTCACATTTAAGTTTAAGGTTCCAAGTATCACGATTATCCATATCGACAGATTATGTGCCCGCGTATGTAGGAGATCACTTAAGCTTGGACAGAGGCGTGGCAGGTAGTAGTTTTAATTATTAGAGCCGACAAGGAAAAAAAAACATGAAAATCTAAAACAGCGTCGTTAGTTTTTATTCTCAGCTTCAAATATTTGGTCGTTATGTTTGTAAGTCTATAAAGAAAATAATACTATAATCATTATTAAAAATTGCTTTGTTTTAAAAATTCACACAACTTGTATAAATTCGTATATGTAATTTGTTGTAATATTATCTTGATAAAAAAATACAAAGGTTAAGTACCGCGCCATTTTTAAGAATTTCCATAGTTATTATACTACTACTGGTCAAATAAATTGATTGAGCATTGAAACACAAAAAAAAAACATAAATATTAATTATCGGAAATAAAGTAATAAGTTTTCGTAAACCAGCAACTGATTTTCTTTGCAACATTACAAAATTTCAGGAGTTTGTTCTTACCTAATACATTTCTCCCATGCAGATTCAGAGACATAATCTAATTTAAAGTAATTAAAGAAGTCCCGTAAAAGATTTTATCACAAAGTCCTTAATCCGGTTACGTAACGTTCATTTGAATTATTAAGTTACAGAACTTACTTTTAAAAATATCACAGAAAGGTTTAGTTAGTAAAAGTTTAACACCTCATTAATTAGGCAATATTTAGCACCTGTAAGTCTCGTCTAGACGTGGGATTATTCTATAATCGAAGTTTCTTTTCGAAGGAACTTTTACAAAATATAATTATTGCTGTTAATAAAATACTGGATTTTGAAACATAATTATACAATATATTAAATAGTACTTGAAAACGCTGATCCTTCAAAGAACATGTTATTTTAAAACATCTTTAGGTTTGGAGAAAAGATTACAAAAATATTTTAACTGTTTTGTAACAAGTTGATTGATAAAACTTGTAAATTTATTCAAAGTACAATAAAAAAAGGTATTGCGTTGTAAAATAACCATGACAGGAATTGCATGTAATAAAATTGGTGCAACTGCACATGGGACATGATGTCGGATGTTATCAATTGCATTTTGTTCTCAAATAGACTAAAGCAAATTATAAATTGATTCATAAAATTTATTTTTATACATGACAGTAAAAATATACTTTGAATATTTAAAAAATACGACCACCTTCCGAAACAGACTCGTCAAAAAGAAATGTCCGACACATGTAACATTTTAGACACCAATTATGTGTTAGTTTAAATAAGGTTATGTACCGATAAGGATATATGAGTTCGGCGTGTTTTTATTTTAAAAAAATGGTAGATTGTGAATTAACTCCTGCTTTTGGTTTTAGGATCTGCTCACTGTGAACATAGGGAAGCTATTCCTGGAAGCCGCGCCCATGCTGCCGGCTTTCAGCGCCTACTGCGTGCGCCAAGGGGCCGCCTCGCTGCTGCTGGCAGGGCTGGAGAAAGAGAAGGAGCTTCTCAGAATATTTCTGAAGGTTTCACAAATGGAGAATGCCGTTTTACGAAGGATGAATCTTAACTCTTTCCTCATGGTGCGTATATATTAAAGCAATTTTCACCGAAGCATGAAATGTCGAAACAAATGCTTTTGGACCAAACTGAAATAGGCGTGAGTCTAGTTCCATCAGTGAAAGATTCACTTGTCAAGCCAAGGGTACTCAAAGAACACAAAATAATGTATCATACAAAATTAAAACAATAGTTATATACTATATACTATTATTTATAATACATAAAATTTAAGTTTGAGTATAATGGATACAAACATACTATCGTACTATACTTGCAAATGTTTAGCACTGCAAAGATAAACGATATTACAACATTAGAAGCAAGAAAGCTTTTTAGAAAACTATTACACTACAAGACTAATGCAATATATAGATTAAGACATTATTTTTAAGTACAGCAATCCGCATCAGCAAGGATTTTTCTTCGAGTCATTTTACGGAAAGCAAAGCCTTTTCCAAAGTGAATCGAACTTTTACACAAGTTGAAGGTAAAGTTAAATAGCTTTTGCACGGATATTATACCAAAACTTTGCTAGTTTTTAAGAACACAAGTATCCGTATATACCACAAGGCAGCAAGTACGATCTATGAAAAGTTCATCTTTATAGAAAAGAACATCTTTATACTTATAAAGTAATTTATGTGGGAGAGATGGATTGATCATTTTGTTAAATATTGTCATTATATTTCAGGTACCAGTTCAGCGGGTTACAAAATACCCTCTTCTACTGTCACGACTTTTCAAGGTTACGCCTCCTCAGTTGGAAGGTCGTGATCTTTTGCGCCAAGCCCAGCAGAGGATAGAGTTGCACCTCAGTCACATGAACTCTGAGACTAAGGATGTAACTTCTCTGCGTCTGTGGAGAAGAATATCAAGCGGTGCAGGTCGAAGGACCAGCTCCGAGATGGACATGATTAACATCAAACTGAGGAAGATGGCAGTCGATGTGCTGGACTGGAATCACGACGAGGCCAGGTGAGAATTATTCAGAATTTTTTGCAAGTATATTGTGAGAATAATTTCATTACGTAAAAGTACGAAATTTTGCTAATCATTATGTAAAATTGAATAGTGAAATATACGGAAATAAGGAGAAAGTTACAAATCAACAACGGATATTGGCCCATCGAAAAAAGCGACGAAGATAAGTTAAAAGAGTATAATGATTCACATTTATTTAATTAACGAAAAAAGACTTTATTCACACTGTAATAATTGAAAAAAAGGATATTTCATTATTATATAGAATGATAAACATCTTTAGTAAGTTGTACTTATATTTAAAATTTGCTGTAAATATCACAATGAAAACGTAATAATAAAGATAATGTTGTAATATTTTATCTGATCTGTGAGGTTATTTAAATTTGATGTTTTCCTATGTGATGGATATGCAAAAAGAAATCCAAATCAAAATAGAGTCCTGCACATTATTTTCTGGTGCATTCGTTTTTCAATTGCAAAATTATTCAGGCAATCATTTGTTGTTCGTTTTTGTGTCATAGCACTTTTATGTTTCGTGCGAAATTCACTGTCCCTATTATTTTATCTCCGGAAGTTTAATCTCGCGGACGTATGGCTCGTACATCAAGCGCGCCTGCGGAAGGCGCACATCCGAGTGGTGAAATGTTCATTGTTAAATTAAATCAAATAATCCAGGTATCACTGGAAACAGAGATCGCGGGATAGTCGGATAAAACCATGAATTGGTGGTGTTTACAATCGTTTGAATGGATAATGCTAGAATTATTCTTTTTTGTAGTTGTTTATCGATATGAGAATAAATTTAAATTGCTTTATTAATATCGAATAAAATAAAATTACTTTGGTGGTAAATTTTATTCAGCACAATGGTGTTTTACAAACAAATACTGCTGTAGTTTTATATATCACTTAAATGTGTAGTATTGTTTAATAAACATTGGTATAAATGTCTGTATACATTTATCAAATACAACAGATGATTTATTGTCTAAAAAATATTTTGAATGAGGAAGTCAACATACATACAATAAATAATATACAATATAATTCTAAGCTCTCGAGAAAACATTATTTTCAGCACTATATATGATAAATAACAAATAAAATTGGTTTTACGAAAATAACTCCGTGATATTTTTTTATAATATCATTCGCCACGTATTCAAATGTCTCCTTTTTTGAGTAGACCATAACGTGCTGAAAATTCCCCTATCGAGGAAACAAAAATAAGAGGAAAGTGTACTGTTCAAAGGCACTCGATACGTGTGCTAATTTTTTTTATTGAGACAGACACATTTTTGAATAAAACTGAACTGTACAAAATTGGTTCAAGTTTTAATGTAAAATTTTGTAGTATCTGTTTTTTTTTAAATTTCATTTAAACTTTCATTTATAAATTTTGTATTTTTATAGTTGTGTGCAAGTGTATAAATAAATGTAAATAGTTTCCCATTTAAATTAATTCGGTGTCAATAACAAAATAATTTTTGACATTATTTATAAAATAAAATGGTTTACATTTATAAATTATTAAAAAACACGCAAACTCCCGTAAGAAAGCTTTTTGACTAAAGGGTATTTTAAATGGGTCTGTATGTTTTAAACTTTTACAAAGAAGGTGAAGTTTATTTTATAAATATAAGGAAGTCGCTTATCTGACGTTCCTCTTTCAATTCCATGACTTCTTGTGTGATTCCAGATTCGCCATTGAAGGAAAACTTCTATTTACTCAGCCCAACGATAACAACTGGAGAAAAGGAAGAACTATAAAACTCACTCCCATCAACGCTCTTCTGGTTACCAACGGAAAAGTATAAAAGACAAATTTATTCTAACACACTTATTAGTCCAAAAAGTCGTTTCGATAATCACTTGCATCTATTTGGGGTCTCCGTAGTAATAATCAGTGAACATGTCGTGGGTCTGGAGTTTACTTTATTTATGCGTTTCCATTTATTTGGTTACTGTTCAGATATGGTAATACTGAACGGTAACTCGAATCATTAACTTATCTATGGGAAGTAATAAAAAAAGAATGTTAGGATGTTTGATTCGATAGACTCGATTAGCCATAAAAATCGAATGGCTTACTTACACTTATTATATTATGGGATTTTTTATTTACTTTCTTTGAACTAGATTTGAACAACCTGAATAGTTATTATATTTATGTAAATTTATATATTTAAATGAGGCTTGTTAAGAAAATGTCAATGTTTTCACGTTATCAATACATATTTTAAAAAAAGTTTTAAATAACCACCAAAAATGGTGTAACCTTAAATAGTATATTATTCTTTAACTAATTTTTCGGATAACATTAATATATTTTATTGTGAAATAAATTACTAATCTTATGATGAATTTGAAATTTGTCAGAAAAATACTGTTTTTAAAATAGTAACCGTTGTGGTTTTCGAGTTCAGATAATAGATGATTGGTAATATCGTTAAATATTTCTAGTATCATATTAATATTTGCTACGTGTTTAATATTTTTAAAAATTGATAATAATAATAGAACTCTGTCACACTTGTCAATATTTATGTAAACTTGTTGTCAATAATAATGCATCTGATGATGACCTAGTCTATTTGGTCGAAACTAGTCATGCAAAAAAATGTATATAATAAACTCAAAATGAAGACAGAATACAAAGTTACATTTATCATTATAATAATGGATCTTCACCAATCAAATGCCTTGTCCCTCAACAATATAAAATTGTGAGATTGCATCTTATCTTGTATTAAACTCAACTTTATTTATTTAAGAAATACTGCAGAGTATTTTTTTCCTGCGTTTTGGTTTATTAAATAAAAAAGCGTGTTAATTTAGATGCGTTTGTGTGAACAGAGTCAAACTTTACTATCAAATGTAAATTAGCAACACAATAGAATAGACACTTTGTAATGTAAAAGTTGCCAATAGTATATGTGTTGGATCGGTTTTGATTTATCAATCTAACAAAAGTTTATTTTAAAAATAAACCTCAGTACATCAATACTTTAAAGGTAGATGTTAAATATATAATGTGATTGCTTGCAGCCGACTGCTGCTTACAAGCCGGGGGAGAGTCTAGGTCCGAGCTTCCCCAGGAATACGGGAGTCCGGGAGGCGTCTCTGTTGCTGGTCAGGGAGAAGGCCGGGAGGGCCGCCCTCCTCAGGGAGCCCCTGTACCTGGACCGCTGTGTGGTGGCAGCTGACGGCGATTGGGATGATTACTTCGAGCTTCAGGAGATCGTTTCTAAAGATACCTACATCTTTAAGGTATTGAATCTACTCAAAAATAAATAAATAATAAGCTCAACCACATAAGACACTAAATCGGAGTCAGTGTTTTAAATGGCTGCTATGGAATTACGAAGAAGCTAATTATAACAAATTTAACACATTATAACAAACTCTTCAATTAATAACGATGCGTTACTTAATATAATCTCATACGTAAAAGCTGTACTTTTTATTTGAAAAACAGTACACAATCGAGACGGTAGATGGCGTTTTTTTAAATGCTTACAAAAAATCATCTATAGATGACGCCGTAAGTAGATCTTACAATAAATATAATTTTAGTTCCTACTATTTTAAATTAAAAAAAAAAGATGTCGTATTTTTAAAATATTATTATTTCAATAACTAAAATAGGTACATTTTGAATAGTAAAGTTATTTTCTAGCAGAAGATTTTCACCGTCTCAGCGATACACACGGAAATCATAGAACGGATTCTATTTCTGAATTGATATTTGATATTTCCTTGCTGTTCAATATGCGCACGTTTGAGCCAGGAAGCCGTGAGGGAGATACCGTATTCCGCGTTCACGTACTGCCGATCGGCGCCTGCGGGAAGACGAACGCAACGCAATCATTCGAAACGCTGCGATGTTTGCCCAGCCTCGGAGCCGCAGGCGCTTTCTGCCGTAAATGTGGCCTGTGCGGTGTATTTCTTCTGCGTACAGTCTATCACAATGTCGGAAGTCACAATGAATTCTATAAAAATATATTTTGGATTTAGTCAAGTGCCTTTTTCTATTATAGTAGTTGAATGAAATATTTAACCCAAATCTGCTATATTATATTTTATTTAACCGACAAAGCAATGTGTATGACCTGGTAGACTTTGCGAATTGTAGCATTTTATTTTTTTAATAAATTAAACCGTTTTTGAACTTTTAACAAAGTGTATTTGTATTTTTTCTAGGCTGAAGATTCAGCCAGAACAAAGCTGTGGTGTCAGCAGCTGCAGTACCATTGCCAGGGAATGGGCGCGTGGCGTAAGCGCAGGAACGCTCTTGCGAATATCATGATAAACGGCATGATGAGCAGGACCTGACCCGCGCCAGCCTGCGCCGGTGCCCAACCAAAGCCGGGAGACCGGTGAGAAGTCTCCCACCTGTGAATAACGAGCTGATGATCTTGCTGAAGTCTTATTCTGTAAGCCATAGAAATCAATGAACCTTTCAAAAACTGCACTCGAGCAAATGTTAAATATTTTGAATTAACATTTTTGATTGTTTCAATATAGGTTGTTAGTAAATATATATATATATATTTTTTCTATTTGTTGTTAGTTTTGTAATGTGATTAATATTGGAGTAAAAGCAATTTTTCCAAAATCCGACTATTAAAAATGTAATTTTTGAGATTTTATTTTCAGTGCGAATGACAAGCGTCCCGGATGACTGGCGAGTGGCAGTCTCTGTGATAAATTACCCCTAAATCCGTGACATATTAAATATAATAAGCCATTAAGGAGGCCAGGGGCACTGAAACAATTCTACAAAAACCGTAGCAATATCACGACCCGCTCCCTGTGCGTTGTGACAGTGACCGATCTAGTTGAATTGTGCGATTCTCTTTTGAGTCATACCAAATGAAAAATGTACAGTTTTTGTGCGACTATTCTCTTAACTGCCTTTTGAACCGCCCTTTGAAGACCCAACGTCATTTTTTTATTTGTGCGAAATCCCACACGAAACTCCGCCAAAAATAAACAAGATAATGGTGAAGAGTATGGAAGAAAATCTAGGAAATAAATATTGTTCGAGAAGACGAGTCACCCCCGCCCCGAGGATCCCCCCTCGCAGATGGTCACTACCCCCTTCGATCCCTTCCTAGTACTCGTCGGATATTACGATAGTTTTGTAAGAGGCTACATTTTCCAAGAATTGGATTGTCGCGTTATGACTTGATAGATAAAACGGTATTCTATAATAGTTCCTCGGAGCAGCGGCTGTTCTTTTTGTTTGGATATTCACTTTGCAACTTTATTCACAAATGTTTGCTTTTAAATTATCACATTACGCACAGCTTCCGCGAAGTAATACAAATCTCTCAAAACGAAACGAATTTATATTAAAAATAACACAATCGACGAAGATATGAAAAGGCACTATTGATTTGTATAGTTTCGTATTCTATTCACATGCACGAAGTGTAAACATCGGAGATGGCATCTCATTCGATGTTTGCGATATATTTACACAACACCTTAAACTTTTTTCTATTTAAAAAAATGTAAATACTTCCTGTCTTCTTAATATTTCAATGGAACGTCTCCACTTACGAAAGCAACTAGAAGAAGTCAAGAGAAGATTACAATGCGAATCCTTTAAATAGGAAAACAATGAATAGATCATAAATACGAGTAGAGAATGATAACTTCAAAGTGATATCTTTTCTTTGACAGAGAGGTCTAAAAAAATAAACTGCGTTTAACTTAGTGGACCAAATAATTTCTAGTAGCATTTTTAAGGTCGCGGCTAGGCACGTCCGTCGTAGTGCTCGGGATTTCATACATGACCCTTCTTCATAGACTGAAGAATTTTCCGAGTCATTTATTTATTGCCAGGCGAGAGGGGCCGGGACGGGTCTATCGGAATCCATTTAGGGGAATATGTGATCGATTTATTTCTTCAAGCCTTTCCGGGCTCGAGATTGTTGCGGGGTAAAGTATACGGAACTATAAAAATGATATTATGTTTTGTTTGCGCCGTAAAATTTTGACTGTCGGTGATAAATTTAAGGGATTAATAAATTTGAAAATCTACTGTATTAAGCGTATTTATATAAAAACACTGAAAATTTAACAATTTCGTTAAATAATTTTTAGTTTTTTGGAAATCATTTATTCATCTACTTTGTGTTGGGTGGTTCATTGATTTATTATGTATTTACAAAATAATTCCTACTACGAGTTACTTGATAAGTACACGAACTGTCTTATATACGATTGTAAAAATATAAAAATGTAAATTTATAGATAAATCATAATGACTATAAGTATTTACAAATGATATGTGTAAAACTGTAAACCTTTTGTGAGGTAAAAATATTCATAGCTTGTAAAAAAATATTTTTATTTTATTTTGTTTTTTATCGTACTTTGTTAATTTAATTAGCTGTGATATATACAAAACTATATGGTGATGGCATAATTATATCATAAATAGCAAACATTAATATTTTACATAATTTTATAAAATAATTTGTGTAAGAAATAAGTTAGTTATGTTATTGTGTACTTCAACATAAAAGAAATGTATAATTTTCAATCCTTTCATTTAAGGATCTATTGTATGGGATAAGTTTTGATTAAGATTATTTAAATTTGAATGAAAAATTCACAAAATAATTTATGAAGCTATTTTCAAAGAAAGTTTGTATGAAGATTTATGTTATAACGTACCCCAAGGGAGTTAAATCTCTTTCATCCTATAAAGTTTAATATGAAAATTATCTTGAATTATATACTTATTTACTTATTAATATGTTAATAAAGTAGAGAAGCTTAAGAAAAGTGTTTGTAACAATAAAAAAAATCTGTAGTGCTTTTTTAAAATTAGTTAAGTATACATTAAAATAAAGTTCAATAGTTAACAAGTAACATGTACAATTATTTTACAGTATATGTATTCAAATAAATGAAATAATTAAAAAAAATAGGCATTTTTATTTTTGAAAATGATAACCATATAATTTATTCCTCCTTGTACACACACACACTCATATATATATATATATGAATGTGTGTGTTTTCAACAATTTTCAACCAAAGTACAAACAGTATGTTCATAAAAATAGACAACGCTCATATGTTGCATTTATATATTATCAAACAGCGCGGAAGATGCGGCTGCTCAGATTTAAAATTAAGTCCAGGGATCCAGTGAAATAATGAACCTCGGCTTCTATGAGATTCGCTGCTTCTTTCTCATTAACATAAGATATTAGTCAAACAACCAAAATTTAAGGCCAGAGCCGCAGTGGGCGTTTCTAAAGACAGAATTATGTATATTATATATTGGTTATAGATTAAAGATAATCAATCTGGGAATACCTTGAATACATGTAGATAGCCAAACCGTCCAAAAAATAGTCTTGATCGTTTTGTTACGCCCTATTGACATTTTGTATTTCCTACATCAACAGGCCAGGGAACAAAAAAGACAACATAAATTTAATAATACATTTTGTCTTGTAATAAATAATGATGTTTCTTTTATCAAGTAATTAAATAGGATCAGATTCAACAGATATCTTTTAATTATAATATAAAAAATAAACTATGAAAGCGTTACCTAAATATATTGAAAATATAGAAATTTCAATTTGTAAGCGTATATTTGAAGAATCAGAAGAAATAATATTAAATTTAAAGAAAATGGTTTGCGAACATATAAAGCAAATTTTACATATATTAATAAAAACAATAAACATTGTTATTGAATTATCAATAATGTATAAATAAGCGCTTGTCCTCTTTTTTACAATTTTGAGACACGAAAAAAAAAGTTACTTGTTACATGTAACTACTTCATATATGTTCAACGCTTAACTTATAATTGTGTCGACATCAATGGCAGAAGCTATGCTTAGAAAATGCAACAAGATTTATTAACGATATCCTTGACTATGAGGATATAAATTTATAGAAAGGAAGGTCCACAACATATAAATTATAAATGTATCTTAATAAATTATATTTTAAAAATTCATTTTTACTAGTTAAAAGCAGTGGGGCAGTAACCTTTTATAATATATGCGGGAATAGTATCGAATATAATTAGGATGAGTGATAAATGACTATGCCACAAAAATTATTTTTATTGTATTTTGATAAATTTTAGTTTTTTTCCTTGCTTTATTGACTCGCTGAAAATTCTCGCCTCCTCCACTGGATGGAGATAGCAAGCATCGCGGATGGAAATAACTGCAAGATATTTATTTATACATAGAGGCATTATGAAGATTTACATCGTGAAGACGCTTCCGTTATTGAAATCGAAATAGTAACCATATCTAATAATACTCCAATGTTAGTACTGAATCTCAATAAATAATTATTATTATAGTGGTAGGTAATATTTTGTAGTTCATATATTATATATATTTTTACAAAATTCCGAAAATAATTTACAGTACTTGGCGTAAGCTTTGTCAACATGGGGTGAGAAAAAATGTTCGATTGAATAGAGCAGTATTTATAACAGCAAATGAACATAACTCGATTGTGTTGCTTAGTGGTTCGTACATCATTTCTTTCTTCTTACAACGTTCCTTCATTTTTCTCAACAAGTTGCTATTTAAGGATGTAATTGACAATGAACGAAACCTGGAAAAAAGTACTTGAACGAAATATATTGTTCTTTAAGCTTAGTGGTATTTTATGATGTGCTATTATGTGGTGTTGGATTTTTATAAAAGTAAATAGAATCATCAAATTTACCGATCTTGTGCATTTGAGAAATAAATGTATTTAAAAAGTTGCGTTTTGAAAAATATGCGGACTGGTTTGGTTATAAACGTTATTTTAGAGATTCGGCAGGCATAGAAAGCATTCTGGTCATTACATCAAACCGAAAGCTGAATCAGCCATGGTGGATGAACAAGGTTGGGGGTAAAATCTTCGGTTAAAGTTTTATTATACGAGAAAATTACGTTTTAAGTTAAATATTTTTATTTCTCTTTAGTTGGGACCATGTTTTTATTAAAACAGGGTGAGTTGGTAAGCCTCTTAACCGAGATATAAAGCTCACGATGATAGGCACTATGTATTTGGGAGCATTAATAATGTGATAAGTTTTTTGCACGTACCTGTCTCGCGTAAGGACCTCGTTCATTTATCAGCCGGAGAGGGCTCTGATCTCTCCTGGCAGGACTTAACTTATCCCTGACCGCCTGAATTCTGGCCTGAATATCAAATGAATACGAAGAATGGAACGGCGGCATTCGATGCCATCGGCTTTCTTTGTTATGGATGAGAAAAAACCCAAAATCTAGTATGTGAGCTGAATATCTGCTTCTGTATTAGATAGAAGGTTTTTATTTGATAGCCAATATATATGTTTATGGTATTGTGGTAAATTTTAGATTGACGCGTGATTTCATTTTCATTGCTAAACGCGCTTTGAAATTATTTACAAAATACTTAGTTAATATAGTTACTTATCTGTTAAAATGACCTTTATAATTTGGAATACATCATGTGATAATTTATAGATTTGTATACATTTTTGTTTCAATAGCTGAATAAACGTTATTTTTATTCAATAAAGTAGTTATCCACTAAAGCCACAATATTATATATAGTTATTAGTATAACGATCCTTAGCCAAACATATTCAAGTCATATTCAGTTAGAAAATACTATGTTTAATCGAAATAAACATATCTATTTTGAAAGCAATATCGATATTATACGAAACAAATATTTGAACTGAGATTTTAGTCAAGTTTCTGTAATTATTAATCATTATTTGAAAGCATAATATCTATATTCATATTATTATATTTGATAAACGCGTATGGTTTTTAAATTACAAAGATATTTATGTGCCGAGGTAACCCAAGACGACGTTGACTAATTGATTATTAGTAACACTAATAATGGTTCTAATTTAAGGAGCTTAAATGAACGTTTGGAGTTGCTTTTTACAATTGATATTAATAATTAAATTAATTAATACACTAGATTCTGAGAACGTAAATTCCAAGAGATTAATTTTTAAAAACATTTATTTTTTTAATTTTACAACATAATTTATTTTAAGATTTTATTTTAAACTATTTCAGATTTGTGGTTTTTACTTTATAGTATTCAAGTAGATAAAAAATAATTACAAGTAGTGTAATACATATTTAATAAGGCCGGAAGCATTCATCACAATTGTTTTTGTTAAAAACACTTTTAATTTATGGTTTGAATAAAAAATATTTATAGTGTACTGTCACATAAATGTAAAATTATATAACACAAAGGTACAGTCAAATTATTTATAAAATTTATCTAATAATTTAAATAAAACGGTTTTTATGACAAAATATTTATATTGTATAATATTCTGTTATTTTGTGATATAATTTAAGCAATGATAAATTCTCTGGTTACATTGTATAGCTCACAAGGTTTTTAAATTTTTGTTTACTCCTTGAATTTACTCATCGACTTGTTGCGTTCCAAAGTAATACTTGAGGAACTTAGTCATTCTCGGTAATAAATATTGTATTATTCCCGTTTTGAATACAGTCCTTTTTATGTGAATTACACGAAAAAGTACTCAATGGCTAAACGAGAAACCCGCAGTATTTTCGAATGACTCAAAACATCGGAAATGCCCACTGAATTTAACTTTTCAGGCTCGCAAATGAAAGTCCCCGGGGCCCGCAATAACTCCGTGCATGGCATTTTGCGAAACGCTTTTTTCAGTGCGCTTCATAATCATGAATTATGTTTCAGTGTGACAAGCTTACATGAAGTGCCTTTGTATAAACGGCTTTGTCCATACGCATGCGCGCGACGCCTACACGCCAAAATGACCGTCGTTATGGCAACCAGACATAAATAAACAAAAAGGACTCCGGCTGAGTCGGGCGGAGGAATGCGCAAAGGGACCGTCAAAAATCCGAGTCTGCCATTTTTTATTTACTTTTTCCAATTTAATAAGATGTCGCCGCTATCTGCATCGCCGAGAAATTAAAAAAAAAAAATAACACACTCAGCGACCAGAGCGGAAACATAGTACTTATATTATAAAAGAATCTTATACGGAAACAATTATTGTATTTTATGGCTGTATTTTAAACAATATATAACAAGCAGAATATAAAATAATGACAGAAATACAAAAAAGCTTACCTTTTATTGTATTAAAACTCTTTATAAGATTAGATATAGTGTTAAGCTAAAATAAGTAGCTAAGGTCGGTCACGAGGTAATTTTCACTCGTAATATACCTGAATTCTTTTATACCAAACAATGGTTTTATTTTATCCATTTATTCGAGATAACAGTATGTTTAGATTTAAGGAATTTTACAAAAGCTGGGCGCGGTAGAACGCGTCTGCTTTTCTGAACCCGAAATCTCTTATCAGGTGATTCGTATGCCCATAGAGGTCCGCCCTTGCCAGGTGAGATAAGTCGGATGTTAGTTTGAGAGAGGAACACAGTCGCACCTTAGACCTAAGATAGAACAAAAGATACCTGTTCTGGATACAAAAAAAGGTGTAAAGGCAACTATTTATGTTTAGGTATAAAAAGCAAATATCATGTGTGTTTTTTAAATGTAAAGATTTTTTTAATGTGATGCGAGGTGGACCATAAACTTTATTCACAAGGTTCTGGATTGATTACAACTGTAGCGAGTCGGTTTATTTTTGTTATCTTCCGTAAAATAATGGGCGAAGGTTCACTCGGCATGATGCGCCAGCGATGTGTATATACTTTACAGTCCCGGGCGAGTTGAAGATCCTTTACCGCATAAAAAAGGAGAAATAAAACAACATTTATATGACGCTCCCGAGAGTGAATAACCGATAAGGTTAGTTCTACAAATATAGTTTACGACTTTGGGAGGTAGGAGAAGGCTCCGTTGTTTTTAAATCCGCAGTCTCACCTTTCTTTGCCGATAAACAAGTTATTTGTTCTTACCTCATAAAATAAGACTAGATAAAGTCACGTTTCGCTGACACCGTAGAAAATACATTATACTATCAAAAAAAAAACAAATAAACATCTTTCATATGTTTTTTACGCTGTCATATGAATTGATCCTTTTATTAAAAAAAATTGCGATTATGCACTATTGAGTGATAACGAAAGCTTAAAAATAAACATATTTTAGTGCAATTTATTTTGTTAATATGTATTATATCTGTTTCAAACGGAAAAAAAAACAAAACCGTTTTTATACCAATGGTCGAAGAAATGTTGAAAGTAAAGATATTTAACAGCAGATTATTTTATAGATAAAACGTTTGATTTATCTCGAGTCATCAAAAAAGGATTTGACGATAAATTGTTAGCTATAATTAGGAGGCAGATGAGAGGCAGTTGTAATAGCAGTAGTTATTAATGTACCTTTACTAATATTAGAAAGTTTTGTGGAGTATCATTGTAACGAGTGCTATAAAAAGGCTTCATAAACCTCTCAGCATGAATTCTCCAAGTACGCAAGCCATTAATTAAACAATCATTGGAAGGGCTATTAACACAGCTACCTACGGAGCCACCAGCCTGCCGAGTGGCGATGTCTTACTTCTCCAACTAAAGCAATAAGATAAATTGAGCTTTGAAAACAAGTTCCCCGAATAATCGAATCATTCATCAGTCTAACAGTGGGCCAATGTAGGAACAATCGCTTACGGTAACGCCCCAGAGGCGGGCCGCTCGACATGATATCAATAAAGAAGACAGACGCAGGAGCACTGGGAACAAAAAGTAAAGAACATTAAGCCTGAATAAAAGTCAATGAATAAATAAACTTTTGCTGTGGTTGATAATTTATATCTTGAATGTGTATATCTACAAAAAACATATATTGTCTGTATTTTTCTTTAAAATAATTGTTATCACAGTAAATTTATAAAAGCTAACATTGTTTTGATGTTGACAAGTAAATCTGAAGATGTTCCATAAAAACGCATTTCTTAATTAAGTAAAGATCGATAGTGAAATATATCTACCTGACTGAATTACCATGTCATATGGAAATATTAAGAAAGAAAAGAGTCTCAAGGTGTAAATAAAACGAAAGAATGTGGATTTAACTATAAGATAAAATGTTAAAGGTTGTAAATTGTATTGTAAGTTTAGTGTTTAGAAGAGAAATCTATTGTTATCTGGTTCGATATTTGTCTTGACAAGCGAATTATTTGATAAATAAACCTATTTTGATTTGATTGAAGATTATTTATATAGATCTCACAGATTGTTAATGATTTACTAATAACTTGCTAAATTGCTGTCAGATACATTAATACATAACAAAATAAAATAAAAACTAAGTCAGTTATGTTTTTATCATATATAATCATTTAATAATGGTTATTGTCATTTGGAGTACGTTATCTATTTAATAATATGTCTGAGATCACACTTCGGTGAGTTTCATAGAATATTAAAGCGATGACATAACTATGTATTATTACGTAAATTATTTAAATAGATCGGTAGCCCACCAAAGATAAAATTAAAATTTTAATACTTCGGAGTAACATTTATGTTTGAGTGTAGTTTTTTAGTTATTCAAAAAAGTACGAAAAATACTGAGAAAAATTTTAATCAACCCTGCCAAAGGTCTAATCAATATCTAATTGCGCACCAAAAATTTTGATGGACGGTGCGCATCAATTTATGTTTAATATATGATTTTAATTTTATTTAAAATGAACATCCTCATGGAACAAAGTTATGTTATGTTAAACGAGAGATAATCTACCACATAACATTATTATTAACGACCAGTTTACAAGGAAATAAAAAGTTGAATACACTAAAAAGAACTGTTCTTGTTAAATGAACACTGCCACTAAAACTGTTTAACGCTTTTATTATTTCGGTAATAATCTTATGTTAATAAATTACGATAACTTTACTGTACTGTGTGTTGCGTTAATTAATAAGGCTTAGTGGTATTAACCCTTGAACCTTTTCAAGAACAATAATATTTCAGTCAAAAGTTAATTGACGATGTTACGTAAAAAGTTAACCAAAGAATTTCATCAACAAATCTTTTAAACATTAAGATCTTAGTTGAAAATTGTCTAAAAATAGTCATACTATTTTGTTCAAAACGTAAAGCTTGCTACCGAATTTGAAATTTTATTTTATTTTCTTATATTCATTAACATCTTGATTGATTTGCGTTAAAAAAATTATGCAATTTTTATTAATACAACAACTGAAGAATGATTTTTTTCACTGTGCATAAATAAAAAAAGAGCTTAATGCGATAATAATTTTTAAATACTCATAATCATATTCAAGCGGATTTATTTAACTAACATATTCATATATGGAAAATAGTTGTTTTAAGCGCACCTAACAAATCCTTAGCTACAGGAAGCCTAGGTTAAGCCAAACTTCTTGCGCGTATAGAAACTTTAAACCCTTGGTTTAGATAAGCCATTGCATTTGCATTTAGTAATATAATCCTTCATACTCGTAAACAACAAATGAATCAACTTTCTACAAACAACTTCTAATTGTATTACTGCAATATCATTGAAACACGGAGCTTTGAAACGCGTGCCTTTCATATTTGGCTTAATTTTAAAAATTATTATTGTTTTAAAGATTTATATGTAACGTTTCATATTAACAGTAAGCTCCATAAATTGGTTTGATCACATAAAAGTTAGTACGTACAGTCGACTCTTGTCCGAGAATTTACTTGTTTTTTCCTTGTCCAGCCAGTTGAAGCCCAAATCACGTCTGCATGGGTTTAGTAGACGATGATGATTTGTGTCAATAGTGTGTACGTGTGTGTTTGTTTATGTGTACCTGTTAAAAACTTATATCAACAGTTTTTCGCGTTTTGAAATGTATAAAGAGTGCTGTTATTATGTGTTATTCCATTCACATTTTTGCTCAATATAAAGGGTTATTAATCTTATTTATGTAATAAATTTATATAAATTATAAATGCTGTAAGGATTGTGTAATAGCAGTCATATGAGTAGGTGTACTTAGTTATTTAAATACACATATGGTCCAGTTCGTTTTAGGTGAAGATTTGTATGATAACCATTAAGCATCGGTGTCTTTGAGTTCCAAGAGCATATGGAAATTCATGACGCTGCACACATTACGTATTCTGCAGTGATCTTGCCGTGGGGAGTCCCCGGTGACAAATATACTCGTAATAATTAAATTATCAATTTGATTGTCTAAGAAGCCAGATTGTGTTTATTTAAAAATGCCATTTCTTAAATGCAAATGACAATTTGAAAATTGAATTTTATGTGAACAATGAATACAATATGAAATATTTGCTTTTAGAGTCATACAATTTAACATCATTTAAGCTTTAGAAAAAAATATTTGTATTGCATGTAGTTATCTATGGTAATGATGAGATAATACAACAATTAATGTCGCTAGTAACATTTTAAAAATAATTTGAAAAAAAATTACTCTTTTTTTGAGTACATATACAACATATTAGTTAAATATTAAAACAATACCAATATAAGTTATTTGTATTTATTAGCGCTGTTGCCTTTCTAGACTGTCAAAATAAGAGAATCAGAAGTAGCCCTTGATTGGTCAAAACGCTTACGTATTTGTTGTCTATTTTAGATGTCACGCTACGAGCTCTGAGACATGCTCCGAGCATGAAAAATATATGCTTCAGCATCTGATTGGAATTGATCTAGACTTGTTTGAATGTATCATCGGTAATGACCCAGAAACAGCAGTGAGATATCACTCGGCCTCGCGGGGTGCGGCCGGGGGAGTGAGCGGCCACCGCGGCGCAATGAAGTCATAACTTACCACACAAAGAGTAATACGAGGAACGATAAAATTATACGTTGCGTAAATAAATGGGAGCCGATATGATGCACGGGTCTGCCTGCCTCTGAGTCGACACGGTAGACCTACAAGGTAGCGCAGAAAAAGGAGAGCGACTTGAGAAAACAACGATCGACTTTTAAGTCGAACAGTGTTTTCTACTGTGTAAAGGCTTCGCGTGCTGAAGTATTGTTTGTCAATAAATAAATAATAAAATAGAGTATTCCAGTAAATTTCAGATACTTTTAAATCAAGGGAAAAATTTTAAATAAGATAAATTCTGTAATTAATTTGAAACGGTGAAGCGGAAATAACAGCAACATGTAGTCGCCGGGCAGGCCCAGGGACGGCGCCATCTTTAATAGAGGGACGCCAAATCAACATCCCGTGGTTAATTTTAAACAAGCCACGATCCGTATGATCGATCGCCTTCGGACAAAAATAAGTAAAATAGAAGAAGATAGAATGCTGAAATTTGACGGCGAATGAAATGCGACGCGATAGTCATAATGCTAGCCATTTTGACGACAAAACGTTTTTCATTGTTGTTTCAATCGATGATTATTATTTTTCACTATGATTATTAAATTGACATATTTAAATGGTTCAAAATTATAAACTACGAAATAATCTAGATGCATTGAATTATTTAAGATGCATATTGTATAATATATTATTAAAAGTTTTAATATTTTTAGTATTTTTCTCTGTTGTATGCTTAGTTAAACTTGTATTGCCTGATATTTTCATCAAAATCAGCTTTTAATACCTAGTTGGAAACCCATATTAAAAAATACATTGCACACACCAGCTAGCCCGCGGCACTTTATAGTCTATTACATCTATTTAGTATGTAAAAGACGATGTTCTTTAAAACAACATTATTTTTTTTACTGTGAGGCAATGCTAATCAATCAACTATATGCTAAGTCTTAAATAACAACAGATTTTATATTGGTGTCTTGAGTAAATAATTAATGAAAATGTCACTGAGCACCAGAACTTTATTTGACCTTAGCATCATTCCATAATTGACATTACATCAGCATTGATTTCCTAGAAAACAAATGTCTTCTTCGTAATAAATATAAGGTGCTAACCGATCTAATATATATATAGATGATTTCACAGTAAGCATCAGTATTCAATCATACTTAAATTTACATTATTATATTATATAATTAGATAATAGCCTACATATATTATTAAAATGTAGGAATATATTTTCAGAATTTTTTCGGTTTGTATGTATTTTTCATAAAAAGTTCTAAATAGTAATAAGTACCCAAAAGGAATCACCATAAGTGATTATGTGCTCATTTTTTATTTAAAAAAATATAGTAATATTTAGGTTGTTTTTTTGGAGTACCATTTTTAAAAATTATTAATTTTACGCACGAGTCCTTCCATCGTACCATTTTAATAAGCGTTTATAATATACTTAAAATTATAGGTACGCAAAGTACAGGATGTACGAATAACTTAAACATGTGGGCAGATTTATTTGCAATTCTTTATTGAAGGCATACGTTCCTAATTATAGATTATACTGTAAAGTTCGATGTTCCTTTTTGGTATTCCATGTACCATTATGAAACTTCCAGAAACCTTGAATTGATTCAAATTACGAGGAAAAGTATAAACACGTGCCTGAATTTCTGTGATTATTTAGAGAAAGAGGCCTTTTTTATTCGCACGAATTTTAGTTCATAGCTGGAGAGTTACTCACTGTGCATCTGGCATTTCTTTCGAATATAAATTGGTTTATTTACCAAGCCTATTACTTACCATTCGCACGCAATTGATTTTATATAAAAATTCTTACCGCATACTGTCGGTGCTGTTTATTCTTGTTTTAAACAGTGTTTCTTTTTGTATACATTAATTCTAAATACGGGTTCTATTTATAGAAATGATTAAAAAGTTTATTTAATACAAAAAAAAAAATTCATCACACTGAACGAAAATTATATTCTTACTGTGTCATGTAGAGTATTGTCGAATGAGGTTGTTTAAATCATTGTATTCTAAATATAACAACACATGCAAAAAATGCCAAAGTATTTTTATAGAAGATTGGTAGTCACAGGGGTATTCAACCAAAGAAAAGAATGTCTCTCAACAACTATCAGACGCTGTTAGCATTTCAGCTAAAAAGCCGAGAGTCCCGACACCAAAGTCTCAGCTAGGCGACTGTCACAATAACTGGGTTATTTACGATTGCCATCCTACAAAATGTCCGTTAGACCCGCCGTGATGTCATTTTAATTCCTCGTGGTGGTAGCACTTCTCGCAGCATTTACAATGGCACAATTAAACAGTGGCATTCTCGAAATTAGGTCTGCAGATGTATTTACAATGTTATAAAGTGCCACGAACGTTAAAGTTTCAAACTACTTTTTATAAATCAACGATTTTGATATTCATATAATGATTTATACAGATAAATATTTCACCGTAATTTTGACAGAAATAAAACCAGATCCTGACTTCAAATACAGACGAAAATTCGATTATTTACCCGAGCGAATATAAAGCTTTTCCTAGCACCCTTTTCAGAGCGTCAGCTGTTATGATTTAAATTTTAATTTCCTGACTTATTTTCAAATATTCATCCCCGTTTGATTTAAAGGTGACTTGAAATTCAAATAGAATAACAGGAGATAGTTCATTTAAGGCTGACTTTAAAATCAATAACAAATTCGACGACCAATCACCTAAATTCTGAGAGTGCAGATTGGGTACGTAGTATTCTCGCCATGAACTTTACATGATGAAGCGGTATATGATTGGCGTATGATGTATCTGTGAACATCAAAAAATATTTCGCGATGCGCTGTTTTATCAATATTTAAACGTCTGAATTGCTCTCTGAATAATTTACGGTCGAGTATATTTAAGTCAGATGACGTCATTTCTATCAAAGTTGGATGACGACCCCGTGCAGGGATGGGCTTCCTTTGGGATGCGAACATCGGGCTCGCGGTTAATTTTAAGATCACAGGCCGGGAATATAAATGGTACTAATGGGATATTTATGAGTTAGGGCAACCATTCACTTTAGCCATCCTGTGCTGTCTTACTGTAGCATATTAAACGATTAGGATGGATTACAGTGCTGAAAAATTTGTACTTTATAATTGATGCACTAGTAGCGTTTTTACATATTCATCTCTAATGGGGATCTGAAATGTATCTTTTTAGCGTAACCAATTTGATTACATAATCAAAGGAATTACACCCATTTGACACGATATTTTTTAAAATACAGTAATCACACATTTCAAATAAATTTAAAAATGTAAAGTCTAATTATTTGTACAAATATTTAGATAAAATTATTTTCAGTAGTGTTGCCATGAAACTAGAAATAACACAACTAAATAAAAACAAAGTTCATAAACTTTCACTAAAAGCTTCATTCATTGGAGAATTCATATTTTTAATTTTAAAAATATATACGAGTTCTCTTTGACACTAATGAGTTTTGTCAGTGTTATTTTACGAGTAGGATTTGTCTTTTGGTATTTGTGTGCTGGGTTTAACGCACCTCCTGATTAACATTAATGTGTTTATAAATATATTAAGAATACAATATTTACTGATAGCGAATGTTCTTAATGAACTCTAAATTGGCTGATAAAAAAAGCGTTTGCACTACCAACTCACTATTAAATTAATTTCGTTTAAAACTTGTTGCTTTTATTTGCCATCTACCCACATCGGATAGTTAAAGAGGTTTTGTACGAAACATGTTGTGTCAGTAATTAATAAAAGCGTTTCACGAATCTGTTGTCAAATAAAACAGCTGCATATATATTGCGAGGTAACACATAAGTATAGTTATTTGTTCGTTCCAAGTTCTATTGTTTAGATACGTCTAATTATATAAGGTACACCCAATTAGGATTTAATTTGAATATTCAATACCCTGAAGTTGCAAACATGTTAAAGTTTGAAGTCATATTACTCACACGAAAAAAACTAGAAGTGTTAGCACATTGCTATTGTTGTGGCAATCAAGCCGTCAATCTTTTGCCTTGAATAAAGTTGACTCAATAAATTTAAAAAAGACTTCAGGCAGAGATGAAGTCCTTGGCCCGCGGGCTGCCGGGTAATGTTTGAGTTTCGTGTGAAGGCGCAATGTTTATGAAAGATCAATTGGCTGTTAGGATTCTGTTCATTTTCTGTCTAGTTATTTTTCAAGTGCAAATATTTTTTTATGAGCATCTCTCTTTTCAGATTTTCTTCATCGAGTACATCTGCTACATATTTTTTGCGATGTAAAATTTTTCCTCTCCTAAATGACCCAATAAACGTTCGATCGAAAGACGGATTTTGTAAAAGTTAAGGCATAAAAAAAATTTGAGAATCAATTGAATTCTTCACGGTATTCAGATAATCTTTATTATGAGAACATTTGTGCGCAATTATAAATAAGATGCTATAATATAAAAAAATACACTTTAGTACTAGGGAGAGAAGTAATAAAAAATAATTGTACTTCTTCAGATAAAAGTACTAAGAAGCACATAAAAACAAATCCTACAGAAATTTTAAAATTAAAATATTTAATCTGGGTCTTTGGTTTATCGAAAGTATAAAAATAATTATTTCCTTAAGAAGACACATCCTATATTTAAACAAAAACTAAATCACACACAAAGCCGTGCATTTATTAATTGTAAGTTTATTCTGTAGTCTGGCTTTTAATTTAGATTCTTTACTTGGCTTAATGGCTCCAGACAGTTAGCGGCAATGATTTTGCCGTTAAAAGCCGTAGAAAACTGGGCTCGTAAATCTGTCGTGGTAATTCAGATTCGTTAAGCGGTCGACTGGTGTTGATTTGGGGATCCTCGCAACCTTTTATAAATAGAAGTCTTTGCTCCTTACACTGAGCGCCTTAGGTCTTTATTCGGACATACTGCATAATGAGGTTCAAGGCGGATTCTGAGATCGTTCATCAAATAGATCAAAGTAAAAGACATTATACGTATTTATAAAAAATATATACTGATTTTTTAAATTATCTCCATTGTGTGACAAAATATTGAGTCTAAATATATTTTTAAAATATTACATAAATAAAATCTTTAAATATTCAATGTTATTGATATTTGAGTATTTATTATCACGTTACTTGCAATAGAATAGACATGATGACAATTATGTACGTAACAATAAACGAAAAATAAAAAGAATATAAACAATTCTGTCTTATTATAATGACAGTGTTTTAATGAATGAGAAAAAATAAAATAACTTGTTTATTTAAAAAAAAAAAACACATCCTTATAATCTGGTTTTTATATAACAACCAAAAAACCCATTTTGTTCTGCATTCGGACAAGTCTATAAATCGTTTTGAATTCCGGAATAAATAAAAAATGGCATAAAAAAGTATTCCTCGGCTTCTCGGTCGAAGCATATCTCGTGGTATCTGCGTAAGCTAAACTTTGTTATATTTTGAAAGCGCAAGTATAAATTTTACTATTTTCTGATTGTACGATGCGATGATTTATTATAACATTTTTTTGTAAAAAAAATAAAATAGCATAGAACTGTTATTTTTACGGAAATCTTATAAAACTGTCCATATCTCGTACTATTCGCAGTGAAAGATGCTGTTTATGATATTGTTCTCATAAATAAACATTAAGCATTCATATTTTGATTTACATACTGCATATTATTTACGGATAAAATATTTAGCGAATAAATCTACTTTTCTGACTGTCTTGATGCAAATGTTTTCTTCTGCTTTCTACAATATAAATATTCTGTTTTTTTTAATTTGTACATGTAAACCAATCATACACAAAAACTATACGTGTTATTTATGTATTATTGCGTAAAGATTGTTCTATTCAATAGCACATTCGTTGAGATTAACTCTGGTCTGGTTTTAATGATATTTTCAAAGCAATCACAATATATCTTTGTTTTTCTCTATTTCTAGTTAAAAAGTTAATTGAGCGTGACCGGGTGAAAGAAAAGTAGTGGAACACCCTAGAAACTATAAAAAAGCCCATTAGCCAAAATCGAAGTCTCCATGTCGTAATGGCACTTTGGGAAACCGTCCTCATATCGATCGCAGCTTCTTTTCCACTCTCCGAGACGGCCCAAGTCCTCCGGTGTTTTTGTATCGATTCGAGTCCAAGTTGCTCTCTCAATTATGATATTAGACTTCGCTTAAGTATCGCAGTATTAGTCTTTAAAAGTTCCCAACTCGGGCCCAAGTTTTTTATCGGGGAGATTATTTTTCACTTTGCTGTAAAAAGTATTTTGCGCAGTCCTCCGTAAAACAACGCCGCTGTATCTTCATTATAGACACTCGCCAATAAATTTTTATGATTTTTTTTGTTTTTACCAACGAAAATATGAATTTCTTGATAATATTACGACTTCTTGTTTAGGGGTATTTCTATTTAATTAAAATATTTTTGTCAATATAATAAACTAATTTTTTGAAGGGTCGCCGTTAAAATTTGACTGTCGTATTCTTTGTGGCAGGCAAAAAGTTCAAACAAATTAAATTAAAAATTTTCATTAGAAAAGACTTTCAAATCCGACATATTTTAATATAAAAACAACTCGCTAACCGCCGACTGATATTTTATTACAATCAAATGCTGGAACAAAGGAACCTTTAGACTTTAATATTATTTCAAATAAAATTGTATTCTCTTGTATTTTTTTACTATTATTATTATAATGTGCTACAAAATATTTAAAAAAAATGTCCTTGTCAGTTTTTTTTACATTAGTAGATATGAGCATGGTTTTAAATATTTGAATGTTTTTACAAAAATGTGTATAAAAATCATTAGTCGTGTATTACATGATAATAATAACTTATAGCTTAGTATGATACAGTTTTTTACAACTAATCCTTCACTATTTATTATACAAATAAATATATTATGATATATCAAATATTAATACAAAAACTTTCGCTACTTAAATATTATTTTTTAATATCATGTATGGCCCCTACTTGAATAATTAAACTGATTAACAATGCTACAAGGAGATAAACAATGTCTTTTTGTGCGTTGTAGAGATAAACGAGTTTTTATAAAAAAATATTTGTCAATGTCTACTCGTAATCGTTAAAAAATCATATTGTTATATGTAGGCAACTTGCTATTAAATGACAATGATTTCAACATTTTAATTACTAATGAATTGAGCGAGCATTAATAATAAGTTTGGTTTGGGAGTTGTATAAAATTACCGAAAGAAAGTTTAATTTTAATTTCTAGAATCACGTGATTCTATGAAACGACCGACGAAGCATCACAAAAGCATAATAATAAAAATAGTTTGAAGATCTTCCTGAAAAACCCGAGGTGTGCACGTTATAATTTGGTCAGGATTTATTACTCGCTCTATTTCATTACTAAAAATACAAAAAAAAACAATGTAAATTAAATTTATTTTTAATTTAAACTGAGAATCAAAAATTTAGACATCTATGCTCGTAACCTCTGAGCCTTCAATAGATTGAAAACCCAGAAATTCATGAAAAAAAAATTAATCAATCTCAATAGAATTTTAGTTGATATTTTTAAATATATATATGTTTTAGTTCGCTTCGAGGATGTGAGGATGTGAGGATGCGAGGATGCGAGGACACGAGGATGCGAGGATCCGCGTGGCTTGGCGGGGACGAGGATGGCCGCGCGGCCGGCGAGCGTCCCCCGCGGTAAGGCCGGCCGAAGACAGCCGATGACGGGCGAAGTTCGTCGACCGGCGGCGCACGTGGTGGCTCGGCTCCGGCGGCGACAGTTTGTCCCACGCCACCTGACTGACAGGTCGGTGCAGCAGGAAACTGCAGCCCAGCGCCGCACGTGCTTTTGACAGCTCCTTGTTTATACTCGCCCGCCATCAGTCCGCCGATGGACGCCTGAGTAATCACGATGCGCTGATCCCGGAGCGTGTAGCGAAAAATTACTGTGCCGGTTTTTTTTTATGTGGTTTGTGATTTTATGTAATGAATTCTGCCACACGTGAGGAATAATTTATTTGCAGCCATGGGGAAATTGGGGTAAGTGTGCGCCCGTTTTTTTGCAATGCTGAGTCTTGTCTCTTGCCAATTTTTAGTTCTATAAAAAGTTTTTTTTTTGTAAATATGTCAGTGTACTAAATTATTTGACAACGCGTTGGAATTTCTGAGAGTGTTTTGATGTTTCGTAATGGAAACGAAAATTTCAATTTAAATTAAAAGATAACCGCTTTCATTCATCAAAATGAGTGTGATTTCTGTTGGGCCATTAATCTGACAGGAAGTAGTAAGTTTTATTGTACGTGAAGGCCCACGCGGAATGAGTGAGAACTCGAGTGTTATCTCAGGTGAATTGGGCATATATCACGGCAGCGGTATTGAGGCATGCCACACTCGGTATCAAAATAACATAATGCTAGGGTAGCCTAACGTATGGACGAGACGTGGGCGCTTCTATTAGATTGCTGTAATAATTTTAGTGCACTGTTAAAGGGAAACATATTCGTTTTTATTTTTTTTATGTTCATGGATATTTTATTTTTTTCTTTACGTAACGCTTGCGCAGTAGAAGTAGTTTAGTTTTGGTTTTCTTTTAGGTAAAACTGCATTGCTATTAAAATACTACATTTAAATAGTTGTATTGCATCTATTATATATCTATAAAACTTCATTAATTAATGTGACTTTAAACAGGCTTATTATGCAGTTTTTGTTCGTCGACGTAATGTTTATTTGTATTCTTATTATGTAAAACATGCTGAAATTTCAAATGATTTTTATTTTATAAAAAACCGTCCGAAATGTTAAACTTATTATAAGAGCTATGAATACTTCAGTATGCTGAGAACGATTATATTTTATTATGTTGCTGGCTGTAAACAACCTATAAACAACGAACTAGTAATCGTATATTGCTCCTAAAATACTCTTGACATTAATTACTGGAATACATAAAGAAATTAAAAATTCTGAATGATAAAGCCATTAATTTGGCGAGATGGGTCTCACTCTATTGCTCCGGCCAATATTTTTATCGACACATTCTCGTCATAAACCTAGACAGTTTAGCAAATGGCCCATCGCTCGAGAAGGCCGAGCACAAACACTTTGAAACTTGCTAATTAACATAAATTAATCTCTCGCGGAGAGCTCTCCGGTATTATTGAAGTAGTTTCGGGCGATTAATCGGAGGTTAAAAGGCCCCAACTGAAGATAGCGCATATGTATATGCGGACCAATTAGACATGCGTACTCATCGCCGGTTCCTCCATCTGTCAAACGCAAGGGGAGCCAAACCCGCGTTTTTTTGACACAAAACGTGTTTACCAACATGGCCGGTGCTCCGTTTGTTATTGGATTCTTGGCAAACTTGACGCGGGGATTTTACGCTTGAAATTTTGAAAGCGCCATTAGTGTCCGCCGCTGAAAGACTTTTGTTAGTAAGGCGAGAAATGCAAGCGGAAATAACGGGGAAATGGTTTCAAAAATGAAAAGCGAAGACCCACTGAGCAACCAAGCCACGCAGGATGGCGGTCACTCGGCATTGATTTATGCGGTATCAAATTTAATATAAACCTGGAATTTCATATTTATTTTCCATTTACTAAAATAAACATTTTTGTAATATTTAGCAGGTTGTGAAATTGAAACAGCGTCTTCCCTATAGCAATTACTGCGGTAACAACTGATCTAGAACCAACAAGCGATTAAAAGTTTTGTAATGTTCGTCTATTAGGAACACCGGTTGGAAATCAATCAAAGGATATTTGGTTTTGTCATCTGCCAAATAATATTAGTCGATGTTAATTGAAATGACTGTTACACAAATGACATACTTTTTTATTTCACTTTAAAAAACATTTCTTGAAATTATTTGTTTTTACAAATTATATACAATAGAAAGTTATGTCGTGGAAATCCGTCCGAACTAATACTATAAACGCTCTCGTTAATTTAATATTTGATTTTTAATCTATTTGGAACATATAATCGTGTATGAAAATTATATACTTCCAAGAACCATGGTATTTTCACTAAATACTAAGAGACTTATGAGCTTAATGAATGAAATAAAGCTTGTTTGAAGCGCAATATCTGTTAGAATATTTCACTTTTCATATTACTAAATTATTATAGATACACGTACAGATACAGATTATATAAATATATATATGCTAGCTTACAGTAAAAAAATTGACAGAATACTTTTTATCAAAAGGGTATAAATTTTGCGCTCAAAATAGAATGGAAATTTTGTGTATCATATGAAAACAAAAATATTTACAGTATCGAAATTTTACTAATGCCTTTAAGGCAAACATAATGGAAACTGGAAGCATATACAATTTTATAGAAAGAGAATTAATAACATCAGCAAATGATACAGTAATGAAAAAGCGTTTCCTTTAAAATGAACATGACAAAAAAAAACACTATGAAGACGCTCAGATATAAAAATAAAATAACCCAGGGATAGGACGACACGCATAGATTGAAATATTTTTTATTTTTTCCCCATACTTTTCCTCATTTCATTTATGACTCACACAGAGCATTTAAGCGATTAACTGCTCAGAGTTGAATTTTTCCGAATTTAAATTGTCCCGCTTGTGGGAAGATTATTTTAGTTCCGAGAGATTCCTCTGCGTGGGCTCATCTCACGCGAGAAAATAGATCTTTGTATTAGATTTTGCTAATGTCTATTAATATGGAGAATAACAGATAGATGACAATATATGAAATGGGCGTCAACGGCGTAAGCGATAATTCTGTCAGCTATAATGATGACGGTGCTGAGAGATATACTAAGTGTACAGCTGTTAAAAAATAAATATATTCCATTGCAAATAGATAAAGATCAATCGTTAAACCGTTTTATTATTTTTAAATATACACTTTGCTGGTATGTTTGTCCACCACAGCTTTGGATCACACGCGTTCCTGGAACTCTTTCAATACTGTAAGCATTTTAAACAACACGACCGCGTGCATATAGATGAAGCTTATGCATGCTTAATATTTAAAAAAAATGTATATTTTTAAAAAATGTTATATAGATTTGTACGTATGTGATTTAGAGTCGAGAGTGTTCTTTTGTGATTTGAGACGTATATTGAGTTTAATAGTATTTTCGGGTTTTGTCACATGTTTGAATTTCTTTTTCGAGCCTACAAATATGCTGATACAGATTAATAGAAAAGTTTTCGACGTCCATCTGTTTCGGACAGTCGACTAACAGCAACAAAAGGAGCGCCATTGTGCGGCGCCGCGCCGGGCTTGCGCAGTGGCGTCCCGTGCAGACTTTCTTTTTCCGAAGTGTCATTTTAGTGGCGGGAGTTAGGGCGAGTAAAAATACACTTCGCGAGATTTGGGAGATTTGTGGCCAGACACATGCCGCGCGGTGCTCAAGGAGATGAAAAAAATGGCGATGGCGTATCAAAATGACGCCGGCCGAAAGAAATGCAATAAACAATGTTACAACTCGTCGCTACTGGCGGGGGCTGCAGTCAGTGTTTATGTCGAGACATTTTTACAGACGCTTTTGCTTTTGCCTTTGCTTTCCCACGTTTGTCATCTTGATAATAAATATTTACTTAAGCGAAACGATTATTTTAAATATTTTATTTTTATTAAATTTTGACAATTTTAATATTACAACATCTTTCAGATTACAGCTTGCTGGCTGGCAATCTCGATGGCTAAGAATTTATTTATTTTTACTTAAAATTTTTTCGTTAAAAATAAAATATATTTCTGCTTTAAAATATATTTCATATAGAAATTTTTCTAAATTGATGTGTCATATGTATTTGCACTAAATGTGTACATATAAAAGCTTTTACCTTTTATCTCATTTACTATTGATCGCAATTTTCGTATTTGTTCAAATCGAGGATATAACCTTACAAAAAACGAAAACCTTTTTATTCAACAGGTGTAAAATGTTGATTTTAGACCTTTTGTGAAAAAAATCATCTTTTGGTATTATGTTACATTTGAGGTCTATTTTGAGATTTATTTCTAATATATAGCTGGTTTTTTAATATAATATTCACATAAAATGAAATATTACATCAAAATTTATTCCTAAAGTGTCCTTAGTGGCAATAAATCTTTTTCGATTCTCATATAAGAGGAGCATAAGTGTTTCATTAAATTGTTAGGATCTCTCATCAATAATTTTAAAGATAATGGGTTATTCAAATAAACGTTACTTTAAACATTCACTCTTTAAATATCTTAATAACTTCCATAAAATCACTAAATACGTAAGACTGATAAGATATAGAGTTCATTAATAGATTCTGACTCTATACTGATGAATTTTGGACTTATATACGAGAACAGCAGTTCACTTTAAACAGCTATTTAATCATTAAACCGAAAGACGATATATTTAATAAATTAATATTTGTTGATTCTTCACAAAAAATAGTTGAGTTGACTATTGTTAAATATAAACACATCTGAAAAATGAGAGATAAATAAAAGCATTGCCCATCACTTTGAAAAACACTTTATATATAAGTAATAAATGTTGATTTTTTTATTAATGTATAATAAAAATTGAGCCATGTTTTTTTCTCATATATTAGAGATATTACAAAATAACGTTTTAGGTTCAATATTATTAATTGCAGCAATTTATATTTATTCAATAACCTTGCTTAATTTCACTCAAGTATTTCTTATAATTGAAGCATGCAACGAAAAATCCTACAACAGTCGTGTCTTTCTCAACATGAACTGTGCACTCAATAAGAAACGTGACGCCTTTTCATTTCCACGCAATGCTTCATATCTGTAGTGTTTCAGAGAATACTCACTCATGTCCGTCATCTTCTAGATGGATGGATTCGCCAGTGGGCAAAATCCAGAAATCCGAATCACAAAACATGATCTATGCGCGCGCGCAATCGAATTACAAGAATAAATAAATCAGGTTTGATCAACTATGATTTATGGCCGCCATTGAAAAGAGACTTATTAATTGATGCTTCCATTTTAGTTTGTTATTTTTATTGGAGAGTTTTACGCTGGGGGAATCGGAGCAACGAAGCGTTAACGCGCTCAATCTGCTTTAATTAAAACTCGATAGCACACACGTCGTGTTTTGATTGGTCACTCTACTGTATGTGAGTGATTGTAGTTTTATCATGTAATTTATTTAATAACTGCAGCATGTTTGTTATGATAAAAAATCTGGGAAACTTGCTAAATATCTTGAAAGCTATTCAAAGTCTCACGATTGGGTGCCCAAGTCAAAAGTACTTTCAATAGCTTTAGAGTTTGAAAGCTGAGGATTTCCCATCGTGGTTTCTGTTTTTGTGTGACAAGGTTTAGTCTCCCTTTCCCTCACGCTATATAGATTCACGCAATAGACTTGCCGAGTGATTTAAAATTCATGCTTTCAATCGTATTACCTTCAAATTGAATTTTTAGTAAAAGTAATGACGTATACCTTGCTAAAAACGAATCCACTTTTAAAAGTCTTTGAATTTTATTATATAACGGTACATATTTTTTTTTTCGTTTAACTCGAATCTAAGTATCTTAGAAGGAAAAAAAAAACTTTTTTTCCCTACACATGTTCTCTGTTTTTTTTTTAATTTATTCAATATTTTTTTGTAAAAAACATATTTTATATAATAAATATGTTTTAAAATTTCTGGGTGTCATCAAATCACTTAAATAATAAATGCGTTGCTCATAACTGTTTCAAGTGTCTATAATATGTACGTATTCAATATTTTTTTATAAATATTATATAAAGTTATTAACTTTGATAACTGTCACTATTTGTAATACTTGTATCATTCAAATGAAATCATTTGATATATTAAAAGAAGGTATCTATCAAATGGAAATGTAATCAAATTACTGAACGCCTTGTAGCAGAAAGGTTATTCCGCCTACGCCGGATGTTTTGTCTTTTGTATCAAATCTTGTTACAAAACTCAGAGCTTATATCGATAGCGTAATTTATGGAATTGTGTTCGTCGAATGAGCATGTACGCCCTCGAAGCGATGTTATTGTTTATTAATTTATTGGGTATTCCGTTCTCAGATTATGAGTATTTAACTTAAATGGCAACGCTTTACAAAAATATATATTGTGGCGTACAAAAGTTTCATTTCTCTTCACAAAATAGTAGTGTTGCATGAAAATACAATGTAAGAGAGTAAATAATAAATAAGTATCTTTCCATTAGTAGTCTGTCTCCGTTTCAGCGCGGCTATCAGGTTGCTCATTTATTCATGATCTTTCTGGTAGCCAAGATAAATATTGAGCAGTACGGAAAGCAAAAGGATTTCTTATAAATTTTTCATAGTATCTTCAAATAACGCAATCAGGTTCTTCCAATTTCGTACCTTATTTTTAGTCAACGGAGCAAACACTTCGCCAATTCTCCCCCAGTTTACGTATCGTTCCCTCCTACTGAAATCACCTCTATGCCCTGTAAAGTTTCAAAACTTCATGCCATGGAGGAGCATTTCTCTACTAAGAATCCATGAATATATTTACACTCGTGTGGTTCTTAATATTCATTCCTGTATCTTTGGATTGATTGTGTGGGTAGGTCAAGATGTTATCGATCGCGTTAGATCTTCTTATTATAGCAAACGTTATTTTTTAAAACTTTTTCTTTAAAAAATCATTTAGCATATTTCCTTTCCAAGTAGTTAAAAAAGTTAGGAATTTTTAATTTCTCTGGTTTTGGAAATAGCCGTAATAAAGAAAATAATTAATTATTTTCGAATGTTCAAAAATTAAAATAAAATTCAAATCTAAGTCAGCAGCTGTTTCATGTTAAATTTTGATTTCAGTAAAAACATAGAAATATTAAAAATAAAAATAAAATCCAATCTTTGTGTTTGAAGTTGCAAAGGACATTTATAAATATAGAAAAACCACTTCTGTTTAATGTTTATAAAAGCAAAAATATAGTATCATCACTTTACCACGTTAAAAACCATTTAAATTTTCTTAGCATCTGATGTGATCTAAGTGATTCAACATTATTAGGTTGTGGTTGGTTTTATTTGTGAAGGTATTAAAAGGATCAACTTAATATAATTTAAGCTGCGGAAAGGTTTTATTTTAAAAATAATTTTCCAATTAGCAGGTATTCTTTTGTATCTCCTGCGAGATGACCAGCGTTTCTAGATAGGCTCGTGTTATTGTAACCCTTAAATTCTTTGGTATTAAATGAACACCTGCTGCTATTGCTGACTCATACGGTCGACAATAAAAGATATTATTATCACATCTGTGTATGATACGCATTGTCACAAAATGTTCACAAAATTCTATATTAGGTTCTGTTACTTGTGTTATTAAGTTGATAGAATATATTATTAAAATAAACACAAACTCTTTTATTTTTACTTGGACAATTAATGAAAAATGTTCTCCGGACAAACAAGGTCTCTGCTATTTTAAAGTTCAAATGTTACATTCATATTGTAATATATTTTCAATACCTTATAAATGCAAATTAGTATTTTTAAAATCTCACGGTTCTTAGTGATTCATTCAGTAAACATCTATTTTAAAATATTCTAGCTATTAATTAAAAACATTTGGATGTTCCAAACTGAATAATATAAAAAAATCATGGATGTACTCCTATAAAAGCAATAATAATAAATAAAAGGCACAACACGTGAAATTTTGAAATTCATTTTGACCATTGCCAAATATTGCCTTTATACAGACTGGCTGTAAGTCCCATACAAACATATTTATTTACGCACAAGGTCTTTATTATTTAGTAAATATCAAACATTACACAAACATTTAAATTTTAGATTATTAATCTATAGTTTGTAATTAACTTATATCATACCTATAAACCCAAATAACTATGATGTAATATCTTGACATTGAGATAATAATACAATTAACAAGCTTTTACTTAAGGATATCTACGGTATTAAATATAAATACAAATTTGAAATTTAACAATATATTTCTTTTTGAAATACGTACGAGTATACATGCAAAGCTGTAAAGTCTTATGAGGTTCTAATTACTAATATATATAAATTTATTTCGACCATTGACAAAAAATCGGCGTTATGCAGACAGTATGCTGACGTTAACCACACACAAGCACATTTGTTTAGTACAAATATACACACCATTTTGAAAATGACGCAATATTAGACATCAACTATTGACAATGCAAATACTCTTTTATTTTCCATATATTATGACATTTTTAGAGCTGTTAATAATTTTTAGTAAATGAATTTTTAATAGAGGTAAGAAGCTGCCACCTATTTAAAAGCTATTAAGTTTAATATATTCTCGAAGGATTACTAATGGTTGAATATATAATGACTCATCTAACCATATATTCTACTATGATGCTTTAATTAACACAGCAAACGCATTTTGCCGACTGGCGAGTTATACAGTTCATATCTGTCTAAATAATGCTCCAGTTTATTAAAATGTTAACATTTCACAGGAATCTCACAATTTAAAAAAAACTTTTTATAAATATCTAGAGGTTTGAATTAGAATTCAAAGAAAAACACAAAAAACTCGCTTATTAATTATTTTCATACTAGAGAAATGTATGTTAAATAATCTACCATTTCAAAACAATTTTGATATAATTACTTCTATCCCTCATACCAAATTGCTTCTGCTTGAATAATGGGAATTTAGTTTATCGAATAAACTTTTTTTTCGTAGTATTTATCATCCACAAAAAATGACAGACAGCAACATTGATTAAAAAAAGCGGCTAATGAATAATTTTATATGTACATTTAAAATAGTGAGCAAAATTAAATTTACAAGAGTATAAGCAAGAGAATTTCTAAATTAGGTAAATTATTCTTAGCTCCTAGTAATTGGCAAGAGTGTATGGGTAAAGAAAAAACATTTTTTCATTATCTTTACTTTTCTAAACATAATTATTAAAATGAACCATAATGTCCATTGGTTTTGTCGTGTAATTAGGTATATTAAGTATCTTGGAATCATTACGAGTTCATCCATTTTATTCCGGACTCAGCCACATATTTAAAAATAATACAGTATTTTTATTTCTTGAAATACTCGCAGGCTTCATAACTAGTAAAAAAAAGCATTGCAGGAAGTCAGCTGTTGCAATGTTTGTACTCGTTGAGCAAGCAAAGAATATTGTGCTAGCAGCTTATTCCGGAAAAGGCTCGGACCCTGGGATATATTTAATTTAATAAGAACTGGAAAGGCTAGAAAAAAGGTCAGATCTGGTTAAGAGCTGGATTAGTATTGTTGCGGAAAACAACACAATGACAATTAATGTGAGATCAGTTGGTGTAAAAAGGCTTCATTTGCATTTTACTTTATCATATTACTAAGAAAAATTTGAATTAAATAAAAAAACTATTATTTGTACTAATATAATATAATACAAAAAAATAAAAACTTTAAGAAAATTTTTACAAGCACAACAAACAAATGTTAAAAGGGATGAAAGTAGTAAATAGTAAAATTGATGTTATCTAAAACACAATTAAATAAAAATGTCAATAAAACAGAAGTGCTTCATTTGATAATTTTATTATAAGTAACCGTGAAATTAAATGCGTAACTTACACGAATGTATCTCTTATGTATTCAAGAGGGCATAATATTATATGTAAGCCCTCTATCTACCCTATAGAGGGCTTCTTGTATTACTGAACCCATTAACTGTAATATCAAATTAATACATTAATTTAGAGATTGACACTTCCTACATCGGTACCTCAAAGCAGTCTCCAACTCTAATGTGTTCAATGTGATGAAGAAGTCACAAAATAGTGAACTATCCAATAGTTATACTAGATTATGAATAAATGGTGGTAATTTGGATATCTGATGAAGCTGCTAAATTCTTCACATTACTTAATTGAAGGTAGAAGTTTTCTGTATCTACATTTTGATGCCTTGGGTCAAAATAAAATTTTATTTTATCTTGATCACTTTAAAGTATTTCGGTACACCTGTACATAAATATTACATGTAGCCCCTATGAGAGTATACAATATGACGTTTGTGTTGTAAAAGCAGGTAAGGTCTAAAGTTTACGAGAAGCGCCGTAACACTCGAGTCACTGGGCACGTTACAATTACGTAGAATTAGGGTTACTGAAACCACTTTCTTTCTATCTCGCAGGGAATGGCCCTCCCAGATTAGATAAGATCCCATGCTCTTTTATATGATCCCAGCTTTAGCCTGCATCATTAGTTTTATAAATACGGTTTGATGATACAAGTTACTTTTCTAAAAACAAGCAAAAAATAAACTATAATAAATCTTGATTTATATTGAAAGTAATAGTGCCACGAGGTATAGTTAGGTATGGTGAAATGATGTCAGATTTACTATCTATAATGATAATGTATCGGTTTCCAACAGAATAAGGTATTAGAAATGTAATGTCTTTATTTAAGTCTAATGTTCCATTGTGTTCTTATTTCTTATTATATTGGACGTGTAATTTTACGAAATGGACATATTATTTATCAACTCAATATTATATAGTTTTTGTTTTCAACTCGAATAACGTTCAGATAGAAAGTAATGCTATGTAGAACGTTGTTGAAATTCCATCAGAAAAAAAATCGTAAATTCAGTAACCATTATCGCTTGTATTGGTTAGGTATTTAATATAAGTAAATGCAATACATCTCATCTAGATGTGTTCCATCTTGAATTAATTCTATTGCTATATCTGAGAATATTGAACTCGGCATATTTTTTATTTTAATATTTTTTTAAATCCTTAAAAGTAAAGTAAATAAGTTTTTTGACCCTTACAGATAAAAATGGCGTTTTATCTTTTGGAACACTTAGTTAAGATTTTCCCTAATTTTTTCCCTTGGGTTTATTTTAATATAATGTAATGAATCATGTAACAGGGGGTTAGTGATGCTTAAAAAATATGTTATTTCTAGAAATCTAGGATATTGGCTGAGTGATTGAGTGGCGTACAAATCCAGCTCCGGCGGGGAAAAACCCAAATCAACTTAATTAGGAACTCATTTCTTTCAGTTAGTTCGAAGATGATTTGTGGTGATAATGAGCGTGATAGAAAAGCATTTCGAAAATATTTCTCAAAATAAAGTTACTATGTATTTTTAATTATTATATTATGGTATTAAAAACATAAGTAATTTTACTAAATTAAACGTGAGGCACTTTTTAGGAATAAAGCAAGTATGTATTGTAAGGGTTTTATAATGAGATGTTTTGTTTGTTAATATAAATTATTTTAGCATGTTTTGCAAAAAAACCTTCTTATGTGAAAAATTTACTCGAATAAAAACAACGAGTATAAAGGTCAAAGATAAATTCATCGTGTTATTTAAGCAACGTTAAGAAACAGAGCTAAAGCTATAAATGTTTGTTATCAAATATTTACCAGATTTGTACGTTAAGAATATATTTATTTTATTTATACAATTATTAAACGGGAGCAGTAATATAAGGTTGTGAAATAAGTATTATTAATATATCATCTTGGTAGATAAATAAAGAAGAATATAAAGAAAAGTACTGAGGACCCAAAAAAGTATCTACTGCATCACAAGTTGTTATTGTTATGGCAATAAAGCCAATGCTATTTTCATGAAAGTCACATTGGTTTTCTAAAAAATTGGCTGTAAAAAACTTCAATAATTTTCCAATATCTCGTTTTATTTATTCAGTAAACTATTTATTATGCCAAGAGCTAAATGGATTTATCTTATTTGATTTTTTTTTAATTGCTACCAACAGTAACAGTTTGGTAAAATATGAAATTGTAATTACTGCGTTTGTGGCAAATAATTTAATTCTAATGTGCAAGGCTTTGTGAATTCTGTAAATACGAGTTATGCAGCAAATAACTAATGATTTGAGCGCAACGTAATTAGTGTATTCGGGGCCTTCCGCTTCTGTTTTGGCGATGTTTACTCGCAAAATCCAAAATACCGTTAATGTGCCCACCGTATCCTGCCATAGATAATCACGAATGGCAGAAGATCGCTCGTAAAATGCGTATGAGCGCTGCCGCCTATCAGCAAGATGGAGCTTTACCAGCCGATAGTATCGTTACGCGTACAGGAAGTCCTGTGATATTATTTATGATAACATTAAATACGAAATTGCTGCACGCAGGGCGCGAACAAAAGCTGCATTAATTTAACACGGATTTTCACGAGTCGCCATTACATTTTTTAGTACTTTTAACGACGTAATACCTTATTTAGAACAGAACATGATAATGAGTTTTTTGATATATAATATCACTAAAGAAAAATAAAATGAATCTTTAATATATTTTTAACTAATACGATTATTTTTTATTCTTGAAAAAATAGTGGAAGACAAAAATTATACTACTACTATGTACGAAATATACTATTTATATTTTTTGCTACAATATTTAATAAAGTTTTCTAGATATTTTGCTCAAAAATTTATTTAAAATATAGAAACGTAGCATTCTCTATCATATTTGCAAATGTGATACCAACGCTTCTTAGTGGTAATGGCACGAGGCAAAAGTATTTCCAGATTTATCATTAAATCTATGTCATATTTTAATACATTCCGGATTCGGCCCGCCAGCTGGTAAAGTCTGTAGGGTGAGGGAACTTTAGGACGCTTCACTCGAATTCTTTACAGAGAGCGACACTTTCTCTGGTGGGCCATACATTGATAGCCACTGCCATTACCATCCCAGCACTAATAATTATAAAGGTAACCACAAGATAAATATATTCTTGAGTTATCAATGTTTTGGTTTTTAAAGCATATTGATCAAGATTCACTGTGGGAAAAAGTGAGATATTCCAAAATATTTTAAGTTATAAAATCAACGCATTAGTTTTTACTCCTCCATTCTGCTTATCCATCTCAAAGCATTAAACAAATTATAACTGGTAAATAATGTTTATATCAATATAGTAGTAAAATAAAATTTTGACCATATTTCAGGGATGATAAATTTTAGTTGTTGCAAATCAAAATATTAGGGAAGATAAAGATATCATCAGAAATTTTTGTTAATATCGATTTTCAATGTTTTCTTTTCACGGTACCAAAATTGATACAATTTTAGTATTACTTTCACTGAAAATATATTTTAAGATTTATTCAGTTAATTTTTTTTTAAATATTCTATCAAAAATTATATGAAACTAAGGCCAAGTGAGTTTACGACAAAAATGAAGCACGCCAGTTTGATAAAATCTATTTCATATACGTATTCAATCAGGGGGTTTGAGTTAATAGTTATATTTGTTAGAATAATATACAAACGTAATTTATGTATTCTGAAATTTAAAATGTTTTGTAAACGTGCTACTCAGATTTCTATTTAAGTACTGCACTGAAAATGTAACTATATTTACTCATGTACACACGCTTCTAATAATAATCTGTACGTTTTATAAAATGTGCCAAAGTTCGAACATTAGCCCAGTAATGTCAGTATGCCAATACAATTTTCAAATTAGAAAACAATTTGCTTTATTTTCATTCCAGCCTAAAAATAATTATTCGTGGGCATTTTTAGATCAGGTAGAATATTTATCGGCTGCCGGCCATTTTTAATTCGGTGGCGGGAACCAATTTCACGCGGCAATGGTCCAAGCAGAAATGGCTGTGATACTGACACTTTTATAAATCACCTAATTTACCAATAAAAAAACCGTGGATTCGGGATGTGGCTGTGCTTTATCGCGGTATTAGCTGGACTCATCGAAATTAATACCTGATTGTAGCCCACATCCGTCGAGCACATCCGATGCGAGCACTGACATAAATCATACGCCTTCTGTCTGGCATGTGCAATGTTTGCAGGATTATAGATCTCGTTTAATGAATCCAAAATTAAATTGGAACCTGTATATATAAAAAGCTCACTCAATATACATAAGTAACTTTTGTATAAATTAAATTAAATTAAAACAATTAAATTTTACTTCACTACTCATAAAGCAGAAGCTATTATTAAATTCTAATTTTTTGATACAATGCAACGAAATTATGATATTTGTTCTTAGCTGTAACAAGGTAGGCATGCAACGATATGAATACCTTTGTATGCACAATGGATCTCCTTGCATATTTTATTCCAAAACATAATATATCAATCTATATATAATAAGTTCCACTCACCCCTGTGTCGTGGCACTATAATTCACGTGACGCAAATTTATTCCTGTTTAATGAGCACTCACAATAAAAACGAGAGTCACACAATAAAAATGTATACAATAGAACATACTCGAAAATTAGACGCGCACATGTACTTGTCCGAAAAACAGAAACACACTAAAGAATTCTTTCCACAAGAACAATTCATTATTTTTTGTAACAATTCTTGAGCATATTTCGTCACGCGGCGTAATATTATGATAATAAGTCATCTGATACTCTTGTACTTGGGTAACAATAAAATGTGACTGTTTCTTTCTGAATTATTACTTAAGCCCGGAGAAATATAATTATTTTATTAAAATTATAAAAGTACAAAATACAGATATATTATATCTACGAGTATATAAAACACATTAAAAAAATAATTTAAATAAACGGTGCTGTTATTAAATAGAAGACAATACAAACATCCAGACGTAAAATACATAAAAATAAATTTAATTAAAACAGAATGAGGATTGACGAGCTTAGAATTTTTTGTGAATAAATAAAGAAAAAATAAATTTACTCTCGATATCTTGAAATCCCTGCTAGAGCTAAAAAATAAATTCTACCCTCATATTCCAGTCAAAAACACACATGCGTTTATAATTTGCAAGTGCACTCTAATACGCGTACCTTCTTTACAAATTACCAAAACACGTTTTTGCACATTACGGTAAAAGGTATAAGTTCAATAACCGAGTGTCTTGATTTTTTCATTTTTAAATTTCCAATTAATTAAAAATATTTTTATTATATTTCATATTTACTTTTAAATTAATGTCTTTATTTGTCACGTTTTAAACATCTCGCCGATCACTTTGTAGATTTTTTTAAAATGTTTTTTCTAGCTATTTTGACGGTGTAAGTTATTCGTAAAAAATATTTTTGGTACAATTGGTATTTTCTATTCTATTTGAACTCTAGGCTGTAACAAATTGCGTGCAAACTGTAAGACAGTGCAATGTTTCTTGTTCAATGGTATGCGCAATCCTTTCAATAGCATACATTCCTAATAGAATCACTGAACCGGCATTAATAGATATCGATCTTAGATTATAGCCATTATTCCCGGAAGCTCTCGTGCAGTGGGAGTTACCGGATTTATGGCTGAACTTTTACTTGTAGTCTACAAAAGTCAACACTCATAAAATTAGAAGTATCGTAACCTGCTAGAGGTTTTTAAGGCAACGCAGGATGTTCCTGATTTATTTTGATGGCCCTTAATCTTCATTGATCAGGCTGTAAAGATAAATAATTAAATTTATTTCTTGAAAACCCGTAACTGAATGAATGATCTTGTTCTGCATTTAACAAGCTTGTAATCAAGTGAAAAGATAATTTTAATATGGAAATGATGTAGTTTTTTTATTTTTATTAATTACACCACAGCATACCTATTTCAAATTATGAAGAACATGAGTCATATTTCTGTAGTAAAATTCACTTGGTGGTTTAATGCTTTATATAGAAAATGTATGATGTAATGCGGTGTGATAATCTTCAAGAAGCCAAACAAATGCCTTGTTATCTGGTCAGATACAACCGCGCTACTTTTGATAACAAGAAATTTAACAATCGATAAAAATAAAAATAGGTATTCGTTATCTGCGACATATTTGCAATAATTGAATGGGTACAATTTCGATAAAAATCGGCAAAATCGCTTATATTTCAAGGTTTCGGTTTCAAGGAAACGGATACAATTTTTAGTTTCAAAGCAAATGCCTACTTCAAACCAGCATTTCTCCCTGAAAATTATTTTTCGCATATTATAATTAAGTAGTTTTCAACAATACTTTCATGCTAAATATTATTGTTTATTATATGAACAATAAACATAAAAAACTAGACGTAGTTCTTTTTTGGATCATGTTGGTTAGTGTCTCCAAGGTCGGGTTAGGAGTTATCTGCTTGGATTAATCATGAGATGATTTTTTTATTCCCAGTGTACTCTTTGTATACTTTTCAGGTTGTTCAAGGTTGTACAAAAAATTCAAGAACGTATCCTTAATGTAATTTTTTATGAGCAAAATTGTTTTTTTAAAAATTAAATACTTAAAATTATATTATAAATATTCTTCCATCATTAGTATATCACATGTGCCCGGACGAAGGTACTTAGAAACGATCCCATATTGATATCAAAGTTTGAAATAATCCAGAATCAAAATATTAAGATGACAAACAATTAAATGAGACACTCAAATCAACATTATCTCAAGTGTACTTCCTCTGCAGACTAATCGTTATACGCTGATACATTTTGATGGCTAAGAAATCATTAATGGTTATAGTATGTTATAACTATAAATAGTATGGTTCTACTTTTTAGAAACTATCATATTGACCGAAATACTAAATAGTCGAATATTTAAAAAATAAATATAATTTAACGGGGAAATATCACCGAATCGTAGTGTAAATACCAATATGGAATTTTGTTTTCTTTGGAAATGCGTGACATCGCTAAGGTTAGTTTGGATTACGCGAAAGTTATTCTAGTGTGAAAGTACGAACAGCTCGTTCACACTTTGTAGTACCTTGAGTGTATAAATAATAAATAAGAATTAGCTCTGAAAGTTTTTTGGTAAATGGTGCCATGTTATTATTTCTCGAAAGATGTTTGGAATGGTGTTGTATTGGAAAGTGAGTTCGATTTTGTAAAATGATTTTAGAACAACGGAAGCTTCGAAAGTGTAAATATTTTGAGCGTCTGGTTATTTTTATTCATCTTTACTCCCTGAAGTAGGTCTATATTTGAGTTTGCATATAGTTGCAGTGGCGCTCGTTGGGCGAGGGCTTTGACTGGCGTACATTACAGACAGCCGCACGACTGGTTTTTAAAGCACTGGGGTATGCACAGTATGCGAGCACTCCACACATAACTATTTGTATTTTCAAGTAACTATTCAACGCACAGAATATTCAACCGATCTCATTGTTCGCACGATGTATTCTTTTTAAAATAATGGCTGTGTTCGGGTTTCTATACAATAAAATTTCACCCATCTGATTTCAGATTCGAATCAAATAATTTTTATTTATATAAAAATCCCATACATAATATGTTCTATGTTCTTTTTGCTACTTGACATGAGGCAGCTTTCAATTTTGTTTATTTTATGAAAATACATTGTATCCAATTCAAAACTAGTAAATAACTAATGAGTACTCAGGAGGGCAGCGCTGTGTACTTGTAGTAAGTGTATCTGTTATTAATTATTTCCAGTTCTGTGATTACGCACATTGGCTTTTATCGCTGGTACAGATTTGCAACAAAACAAAGTAAACACAATTATTACTGTCACCTGTTTGCTAATTACTAGTGTGCACTGGACGGAAGGCTTATTTATCGCCGCGCTTGAATCCAATTTAATGCTTATTATAAAAGTGTAATTACCTGAAATAGTGATAACCAAAAACTTTACGTGGTTAAATTGTGTAATTAACAATTTATATTTAAATTATATCATTCCATATCCTGTTAAATTAGAAATATGTTAATTTAGGTTTAACTTACAAACTTATTCAAAAAACCACGATTTGTCCTACTTAAATAAACATGTTATTTATTTTTATATACAAGTTGACGTTAATCAATAACATAAAAAAACAACATTTTAACACCCAATAAATTATGTCTTGATTAGTAAAACGTACAACGATTTTTTCTTAACTATTAACTACTTTAACGACTCTTGTTACTTTACAATGCACATACCTAACCTGACATACAGGAATCACTTTAGTATTACTACTCAAGTCGTAAATATTGCTGTTGATTTGCAATAAAACATAAAATAACAATCGAATAAATACGTTAAGTGATGGGCGATAAGGTAAAGTATTGATTTTATTCGATACAAATGTCCAATATGCCATGAAAAACTATCCTACCCTTCTACTACAATACTCAAGCGGAATTAAATCGAATTAAAATTAAAGTGAGCAATAAAAGCAGTGTATCGTATGACCGATCGCCTTAATCGGTACATACTTCAATAACGGAAAGCTACGAAACCGATTTTTATTATTTTTTTACTGCGTCGTAAATTCGGATCCAAGAAAACAAAAGCCAAGCCGAATAGGAAACGTACACCCGCATGGATATCTGTTGTGCCATAAAAACTTTCTTTACATCAATGAAGTACCTTTTGGAAATATCAAACATGAGAATTGATTTTTTTAAATTTCGTGAAAATATGTGCATTACAATGACATTCTTAAAGATATACTTATTAGACTAATAAATGGTTTACATTTTTAATTTAAATTAAGATGTTTCCAGACTTGGTTGCTGTAAAAATGCAATCTCTTATTGAATAAAGATAACTCAAAACCTATTTCCGGTATTTATTGTTGATTATGAGAACACTTGAATACTTTATTATATTTTTATAGTGATTACGCGTTGTACGTTCATAGGGATTTAATTTTTTTATTATCAACGGTAAGTAACGCCTGAAAGAGTTTTTGATCCTCAGTGATATTTATTTTATACTTCCAAAATACAATTATCTGTTATATGAAACGAACACTTGTGTTAAAGTGTTTTATGTCAATTTGAATATTCTCCAAAATTAATATGATTAGGAACCCTTTTTCAATTAATTAAATTATGTAAATTAGTTATTTGAACAGCGTTGTAACCTAACCTAACCTAATCAAGCCACGGAAGTTATTACACTCAGATGTTTTTAAAACTTCAATCATAAAATATTTTGACTCAATATTTCATTTTATTATATTTGTGATTTTTTATTTAAAAAAACTTCATGTTTTTTCATTATATGTTATTTTTAAAGTGCTACGTATTCATGTAAAGCAACAAGGAAAAATTTAAATACGTTTGTTTTTGTTGAAAATATAAGTTCTAAAGTCAATTAAATTTGCATCTCGCAAGAAAGTCTACTCCCTTGTAAATAAAAGTTTCCCCTGAGGCATTAAAACACTTTTATGTTGTGTAATTTACATTTGAAACTCAGATTAAAGACGATTAAAATAAATTAATTTATAATTCAAAGTATAAATCTCCATTATTTTTTAAGTTAAAGTTTTGGAATTTATTAATTAGGGATTATATAAACCCTTTTCTGCCATTCTTAGCAAACAACAGACGATGCATTATGATTTATTACAAAGAAAATACAGAAATTGCTATAAAGTTTTGATGTATATTCTTATAAATTTATGCGCTGTCCATTATTTACAAAATTTAATTAGAAATATTAAACTAATCTTTTGAATCTATTACTTTTATTTAAAAGATAACAATCTACGTTGATAATTTATTGGTAGCTTAACTGATCATTGTAAAACTATAAATATATCTCCGGAAACAGCATTAGCCTCATATTCAATTCGATTAGTTACGTGAAATAATTTTTAATGTTAAAATTATTATAATTCCACGCCTCTAGGTCTCGAGTTTCACATTTGGGCACGTCTGCATTCATCATTATTGGAAATAATTTTATGGCTTCTCACTTCAAGTCACGCATTTTAAAATCACAAATCTCGTATTTAAATTTGTCATTCATGAGTATGTACAAGTTTGTATGGAGACAGTTCGGTGCTTCAATGCTGGCATATCTCTACCATTATGGGACAATCATAAAACCAGTTTTAGTCATGAAGTTATTTTACCTTTTGAGGTTTTAATTGGCTAGGTCAGGACATGAAGCGGCCACGGCCCAAGTGTATCATTATACTTATGCAAAGTTATTATAAATCCTTTGCTTAATGAGAACCATGTGTATTTTGCTTACTGTAGGCGTACATAAATACAAACTTTGTTAAGTACTTACAGCATTAAATGAATATGTTATAATACTATGACATGTTTCTGAGACGGTTATGAGATATTTTTTTAAATAATTTAATTATTTAACTCACGTTAATATTATGATAATTTTGAGTACCCATATATTTTACCTTTATTTAAATATAAACATTCTTCCTTTCACTATATGTAGTTATATCAATAGTATTTATTGTAAGGAAATAATAAAATCCTCGCTAATCCCCAATAAATATTATATAGACATTCACAAGCATGTTACACGCTTGTGATGTAAGATCCACATTTTAAAATTTATTCATAGCTAAACATTGCTTTTTATTCTATTCTATAATTCTACACTTGTTAGCCTGACAATATTTTCTTCAAAAAAGAGCACACCTGTATTTTGACGTGTTTTAAATGTATTTTACATTTTTTACTAAACTGAAATAAATGACGAAGGCTTTGAAATAAAACGTCTTTATATGACATAAAAGAAGCGAATAAATACCGGCCTGTTGCTTCTGTAGAGCTCTCCTGAAAAAGCTTGTGCATATAACAGTAAGTCCTTTGTGTCGAAGTTCTCCCGGAATTAAATTTCCATTGTTTGAAAATAATTTATTGAATTGGTTTAAAATTTAACAACAGAGTAAAATAAAAAGACCCAATTGTTCTTTCTTCAGTAAATTGATTTTGAGAATCGACATGTAACGTAAATTGAACGTAGCTCCAACGTTTTATTATGTCTGGCTTGTTTAGGGCGCTTGTACAAGAGTTTATGAAATCTAATTGATTAGCAATTAGTACAATGTGAATGGACGCTGGACAGTCAATTCATATTTTATAAACACATAATTGCATTCAGTGCATTCGTCCCCGGTTGTAAATGACATATAAATGCTGTTACAGCTCTGCACATTTACAGCAAAGTGTAATTAGAATGCTTAACTATTCCAGCTACTATGTTTGCATGTCAACTCATATTAAAATACCATTCACACTAAAATTTAACTAGAAGTTAGACATAGCTTTATAAAGAAAACGCACTGAAATTAAACTACGATGTTCGCCTAATAGCTGATACTGCTGGAGAATGTATTGAGGTTTGATTTTCAGTCAATGAAAATAAATAAACTCTATTTTGATGTTGTTTGAGACTAAATTACCTGTTTGTTAATGTTGAAATAATTTTAATTCAAAAAATATGAAAATGATGTATTGCAGATAAAGTAGTACTTAGTTTGATTTTTTTTAAGGTCGCCACCTTTGGCTGAACCTATGTATTATGTATGCATGTTTGTGAGCATGTATGCAAGAGAAAATCTAATAATTATTGTATTGGTCAAAAGTGAGAACAAACTTTTGCAGTACTTGCAAAACGCGTGTTTCACCTCCCGCTCCATTCACTTTAGCTGAGCTACAATGAAAGATAAAGTGACAAACAATGTGAAACCTATCACGGCAAAGAACCGAGAACCAAGAACCGAGGTGTGATGCAAACCTGGTTATTTCTTAGTCCAACAATCTCAAGTGATTGCCGCGTCTGGCGATTAGTTTACAGAAAGCTGCTGGTATGAGTTAATCGTTTAACGTACAAGCTACGCTGCATCAGCTAATTGTATGACCCACAAATAAATATTTATTTATTTAGTCTTAAATACGCATGTGTTAAAAAAATACTTGATTTATTATTTCATTAAGTTTCCATAGAACATAGTCGACATCATTCTCGGAAAGGGTTTTCAATTTAAATAATAAATGTCAAGTCTTTGTAGTCAGCTTCTGCTGTGTTATATACATATTTTTTTTAGTAACTTGAGTACTGAATTCAATAAAAGAAATGAATTTCTTCCGTTTACACCAGCTTGAAGAATGTTTTATTTTTGCATTGTCAACAGTCGACAACACTGCCGTGATTTACGCTACGGACAAATTACTTGTAAAATAAGGGTTTATGTCCTTCTCTTGGCTGTACTGAACGTAGGAATCTCCGAGAAATTCTCACTAAAAGGACAAAAAAAGATAGCTAGTAAAATAAGGCGAAGCGTGTGTTTTGCAATAAATTTTCAAAGAGAACATAATTTGTTCCTATTTTTTAATCTCTCAAAATAGAGAAATCTGAATTCTTTGTTGAGTTACAACATAAATATTATATGTATAATTAAAAATTGTAGATGCTCTTTCAATTTAACTTTAAAGTCTTCCTAGGGACGATTTTTTTTCTCAATTATTATATTTTATTATATAAGATATTAACTGTTACTTATAGCTTTTGAATGAAAACATGATTAACACGTCCATAACATGAATAATTAATATTTTTATTTTCAAGCAAATTTCATTGACATCGGTGAATGCTAGCCCTAACAGTTAATTTGAAAGTCAAATAAAATTTAAACATGTAGGTCGTATTCTATTGATGACCTGTTCATTAGTGTTGTACTAAAAATGTTTGCAAAGAAAATTACAGAATAAAGAAACTGACACGTGTATTCTAATAATCTTACCAAAGACTGTGATAATTGATGAAAACTCTTATTGCGTCTCTGTACATGTCCGTGATGTAGTAAGAAGATGGATGAGTTATAATGTTGATGATTAATACAAATATTATTGTATGCTTAAATAGGAACCTTGCAATATATATGCTAGATCAATTAAAGAATGTAGCGTAGTATATTTTTAATAGTTATATTTTAGATGAAGTCATAGCATCTGCTTCCAGTATATTTCTGCGATCACGATACTTTTCAACTTGGGAATGATTACTATTTCATAACCAATATCTGTAATATTTATCTATCGCTTATTTCCTCGTAAAATTTTATATTTTAACTCCTCTCGGGGGAAATTTGAGATAAAATATTTTTATCTGGTTTTTTCAAATTTGATTTCAAGACTTTTGTCCAATAGAGTTTCGACAGCCCTTAACTGGAAAATCAAGAAAAAATTTATTTGAAAATAATTATTATTAAGACTATGCTGAGCGTTGTAGATAAAAATTATTTAAGCATTGATATTTTTTAATATAATATATTTTATCAAATAAGTCGCTTTTATATCATTGTTTAAGTTAAAATTTTGTTGGTCTTCAAATTGAAATTAAACACCTTGAATCACTTACCATTATTTCTATATTAAAAAAATATATTTAGCAAATGTCTCAATATTAATCAACTTTGACTGTATACTTTTGCATTTTAATTGGTAGGTATATTGTAATATTTACTCAGATATCAAATGAATGGTGAAATGTTGAAATTATATATGTGCAGCAATAGATAAACAAAATAATAATTTTAAATTTTACTTTATTCTGTAAGCTAACTCGAGGAAGTGTTATGACCGGAACAATAACATAAACCATTATGCTTGTACCTTCCACTAACGACTAACGCATTCTATTACTTACAACATTATTTATTTATTTGGTCAACCGGACGTGATGCTGCAAATACGAGATACTAACGGTCTGAATGGGTAATATTAATTAGAAGCTTTACAATTCTATGCACTGGTGTAACCAAATAGGATACTTGTGGAGTATCTACAAGGTAATAATTAAAACGATACTTATGAATATATTGGCTGTAAAATGTATCGGTGATTTAAGTTATTTAATATTAATCAAATTGCAAAAGACATATCAATTTTTTATGTTTTGCTTATTTAAAGTAAGTGTTTTTAGAGCTTTTTCTTGTACCTCTCTTCTCTAAGTATCGACAAAAAGACGGAAGATTTACAAGGAACCTTACGCAACAATTTAACTGAAATAAATAGCGGTCGTGAACATAAGTTGGTCCACCCCGGATTGTAAAAGTCAAAATAAATCAGGAAACATAAGCTTCAACATCTTTGCATTTAAATTATAGTTAAACACAAACAGATCTGTGTAATGCTGCTTTCTTAAATATATTATCTGTTACCTATGCAAATTGGAAGGCCATAAAGTAATGTTCGTATCGGAACGTTTAGTTTTTATTGCATTTGAATAGCCGCATAGTATTTAAGGGTCTGCCCTCAGAGCAGTGTACCATAATAATATTAGACCCACGATTATCAGTAACATATGTAGGTTTATAATAATTTTCAATCGAAAGATCATGTCGGGTCAAACTGTGGGACATAGCATAAATGTGAAGTTGGACTCGAACGAATTGAAAATAGAGGAATGAGACGAAAAGTCAGAAGTAATATGGAGGTGCTGAAATCGAATAAAAATGATGACGTCGGAGGTTTTTGGTTCTGACTCTAGAGCCCGTGCAGAGTAAAATCAATGATACTGTACCTATATAAGATACAGTGTAAAAAAATATATTATTTTAACTCATGTTTGAATACGTAAAAATGTCAATATTTGAATACTTATTCGTGAATTTTAAAATAAAAGCGGCTGTGAAGTCCCAGCTAAATTTAGGCAAAAAAGAAGCATCGCAACTGTCTGCTCTCAAAACCGAGGGGAATGTAATCTACATAAATAAACATTGCTTCCCACAACGGTTTAATTTTCTGCGCCATGTTATTATAGTGGCTTTATTACATTAGCTTTTGTTCCAAACTGGCGTTTAGTTGTAGTTTAAAAAGTATTTTTTTCATTAGGAAAAAAATGCTGGATAGAATGTGCGTCAGGATGTACACACATGACAGCCCAGCGATACATTATTCTAACGAAAAATATGTGTGCTTCTGACTTTGCTATACAAAATTAGTACAGAATACGGCGGTAAAAATATTTACACAGGGCGAGCTATACGATGTTGAATGTAAAATAAAACATCAACAAATCCAAAACGAATATTTATGTACTTTTAATTTAAAAAATCTCCCAAACCTGTAATACACGGTTTGTATTATGTTACTCCCTTGAAAGAACGATTAGTAATTACTACAGCTAATACATAAGTACTAACTTAACAATTGGATGCTTTTAATGTGGTCAAAGCATGCTTCATGTCTGTACTGTTTGTTTTTACAAGTTTTTAACTGTAACGCAGACTTGTTAGGAAAACAAATAAATATTTTATACAAATCGTGGATTTTTAAAATATTTGTGAAAAATAATATTTAATTAAAACAATAAGAATTATTGTTATTTTGTGCTAATTTATCAAAATTAAAATATGTACAACCATGGTAAAGACACGAATAAATATGGAAATCACTTCAAGCAGTATATGATAACGCCCCCAATGTAAAATATTTTGGTTTATATTACTAAGAATTTCTTGAACTCGTTAAGCAAATTCTGCGTTCTGCGAAAGCTTATCGAAGGTATGCAGCTTAATACCGGGGGTGCATGTTCAAATGAAGCCAGGATACAAGTACTGCGAAGCTTGCATCGCAATTTCATATACATGTATATATTGGTCCCGAAAGTTGCTGGAGCATTATTCTATAAAGCCGTTCTGATTGAAGAAGATCCCTCCACGTCACATTGACATCGTAACTGAAGCCCAATTTAATCCAGGGTAGGTGGAGTTCAACGGAACTCTTCGAGGAATCAATGTAAATATTTGAATTATTAAGGAAGAATGGAAGATTTGACGGGCGCGCTTCCGTTTAATTAAATTACGGGGAGGATGGCATTATGAACATCACGTTTGTTTGTGTTGAAAAGCATTAATGATGTCGTTAAATTGAATATCATTATAACTAATATTCTATATTAAGTCTTGTACATGTTTGATATTTAAAACAATTTATTTACGTCTATGGAAATTCCCAATCATTTCAAGAACTTAGAATTCTTATTACAATATTTAATTGAAATTAAATAATCTTTGTCAATATTTATAAAAAAAACTGAAAACACTACATAAGTTGAAATATATTTTTCAATTTCCTCATGAAATTAATCTAAAATTCTCTCGTATAAAGTAAATAACTTCATTATAAAATAAACGACAAATCGACGAGAGCCGTCATTGCGAAATTGGTATTAAATAATTATTTTTCGCTGTAGAAATTTTACATAACAATAGATTGAGTTGATGTCCTGTCAATATTTAAAATTTATTGTTGAATTATTCTTTAGATAAATTGATAAATAAACTTTAAACCGACATTTAAAATATTGAGTTATTTTATGACATAAGTCTATTTGAAATAAATGCAATCAATTTTTTAATGTTTATTGTACCTCCACTTATTTGTTTTTAATCATTATAAATACTATGGCATATATTATTTTTTTTGGGATATTTATTTACTTTGATTTAAAAAATTGACAAAAATCTTTTATATTTATCGAATCAGATAAATAAACGAAGCGATGAACTCTCTTTTGTAGTGCCTATTGTGAAATGAACTGTTATGAGAAAAAATATTGATAAACATGTATTTACAAAAAACCGTCTAAGGACTAGTAGTTCCCTATTTGAGTGGGGAAAATGCGGGATATATATATATAAAAAATTCAGCTTACCTGAATTCAAATTTTATTACTTTTGTATGGTTGTAATAAGAAAATACAAATTTAAACTTACATAATAATCTATAAAACTCTTTAATGTGCATAGAATTTTAGTTATTAATCGGAATAATAAATTATTTATTGCTAAATGCAAAATTTTAACTGACAAACAGCATGTTTATTGATCTTCTAGACATATCTTACAGCATCAATTAAAATGAAACAAGTTTCTGTTAACATTCTTTCGTTAGTTTCTGTTGTCATTCGTAAACATTCTTTAAGTACTTACCTAATATCTACTTTACTAGCTTTATACAGACAATAACCATGGACACTCCCATGTGTCTCTGCATTATGGTTTATGCGCGTGGAGCACTGTTTTAGTACAAGCCTATAAACCTAAAAATAATCATTCTCATAAAAAAGTTTTACTGATAAGATTAATAAAAAAATGGGTAATTGTGTTTTTCTTCTTACAGCTAAAATATTTTAATTATTTCGTTTGTTATCGTCTGAGCATGTATCAAATTATTTTACATATAAAGCAACACGTTTATGCGCATTTTATTCTGCTTTATATAGTTTTTTAATTGTAAAAGAGATATTGGAGAATTATATTACATAAATTGTGTTGACAATTTTGGTACACTTAATAATCAAATCAAGATTAGTTTATTATTTAGAGGTTTGTAAATAACATTAAAAATACACCAGTAGATAATAAAAATACCACATTATTAACGTTGCTTATTGCGTAAATTCATCCTGAAATACAGAGATATTTTTTATCGCCAAGAATTCCATTCAAATTCTAAAGCGACAATGACAGTCCGGGCGGCGACTCGGCGCTTGAAAGATTTATCAATGCAAAAAGACACGAGTCTCCTCGCTTCGGAGTCCCCGTCGAATCGGTCGGCGATAAGGTCTTCCATTTAATATTCACCGAGTCTCTCGGTCGGACGTCGTGGTGCAGCGAGTGCATGCGAGAAGAGCGAAATCCACTCGCAATGACATGTCTTTCATTAATCTGAGCTTTTAAATAATAAAGCGGTAGAGGTAAAGCAAATTGCAGAGAATGAGCGCTTCCGGAGGCCTGGCTCGTGATGGCGGGCTGCTCCGATGGAAAGAACTTTAATGACTGCCTTGCTATTTATGGTGCGGCTTGAATTCCATTTATAGATATTAAGTATTTCAATTTTCTTTTATGCGCTTCTAAAAGCAATCAATAAAATGCAATATGAAATTGTAGCCATTAAAGTTTAATCGGATAGCATTTACTAGCGCATTAAATGAGAAATTGATTGCAAAGAATTTTATTGAAAACCTGACTGCTTGACGTAATAAGACGACCCTATGTTTGCAACCAATTTAAAAATAAAGAATCTTTGGTGTTTATTTTTGCACAGTTAAATGTCAATATTTTATTTAATATCATTTTTATAAATGGTCAAATTACTTCGCCTTAATAGAAAACAATATAACCAACTACAACGAAAGCACACTAGTAATGGACGCTGCCCATATAATCATCATTTATAAACCAAATATTGCATTGCATGACAAGGCAAAAAGAAATTGACATCATTACTTGGGTAAATTATAAATAATACTTGACGCACGTTAACTATTCTCTTTTGTACAAGGTAGATGTGAAAATATTATAAATATATAAAAGTATTATCGTAGTTTATACCCTTTCGTGAACATTCTTAGAGATGTGAAAGTAACATCACTCGCATTCAATACTCAAATCTGACTTTTTTATCACATTTTACGTATCATTAATACATAGTTTAAAACTGTATAAATAAATGAAAACTTAATACTTAATTAAACATTAGCAACGCAGTGTTCCGAAGACATGAAAATTATATTTTAATTATAGGATCTTTTGATAATAAATAAGCATTGCATATGTGCAATAATTTCACCTAAGATCCGCGAAGCCATCGATCTGCGAGGAACGCGGCCCAACCGTATGGAATCTGACACTTGATCTCCTGCTTCCCGTTCGTTGATTTATCTCCTTTTTCTTATCCCTGACCAGTGGTTGACCCCAGATCCTGTGCTATTGACCCTTTTTAATGAGGATCAGCTCATTAGAGAGATAAAACAATGCCAGAGCTGCATTGTTGGTATACTATAGTAGGTCATGCGCTTATCGTTTTCTTGTTAACTTCTTTGTTAATGTTATTGACATTCTATTGTGATGTATTGTTCAGGTTGTAATAAAGAATAAACATCTTCTAATATTTTTTTCTTATGACAGTAATAAATCATCAAGTAATATTATACTGTAAAATATTTTTATGTCACCACTAGATAAACCATTCGTTGTTGGAAAAAATAACCATTCGAAAATCTATCTATTTATTTGAAACTGATACTTTATTGTTATAACCAAATGATGATTAACTTGTAATGTAGTTTTGGGGAAAGTGAAATCTTAGAAGTATATATTTCATTTCCATTAAAATTTAACATAATCCTACTTTATCAATATAACTGTTGTATCTAAAATAAAATATAAACCTGTATTCCTAAACATTGGAATAATAATTATATAAAATTTAATCCATGCCATCGATTTACGGATGCATTTTATTATAAATCGTTTATAATAACAAGTATTTACAAGTTAATAAGTTATTATTTATAAATAAAAATGAAAATTTTTTTTTTCGATAAAAGATTGGTGAGAACGAAATTTCCAATAAATCGCAAATTCAACTTCAAAACGAATATCAACTAACTAATAAGAATTTTATGGTATGAACTAAAATAATAATTCCAGTTAATCTCCTGAGCACTGAAGCTAGTCGTAATTTGATGTAATGTAGTATCTATTTATGTATAGCGAGTTGTATGCACGAGCTTTAAGCATAAACCCTATACAGAAATAACACCACATACCAATACATCATCATGTATTTCATAACAAAAGCTCTTTCTGGTTCTTGCGTTATTTTTTTTAAACATCTCAAAAGCTGTGTGCTACAATGCGCTGCTTATAGCTTATTGTATGATTTGTAGTGCCTGTTTGGAGGTATTAGCATGATTCACATTGTGCATGTATTAGGGCTATTTATAATGCGTAACTATTGTAAAAATATAGTTTTAAAATCAAATCATTTGTCGTTTATTAGCTTATGCAATCTGCTTGTGTCGGCGAGTTTATCTCTCCTCTTTCAAAGTCGCACGTGGAGATGCTGTTCCATGTGGGGCAGATGTTGCTGTGTCACCATCGACTTCCAAATGCTGATTTTGAAGTTGGTTTTGAAGTTATTTAGAAGATAGTTAGTGATTTCAATAGAATAAAACCCAGAAAAAATTCAAGCCAAAAACAGCTTTTAACTTTTAATACACATCCATTAATATAATAGAGTTAACATTTCTGTTTATATTTTCCCTTTTTTCATATTGGCTTGAGACTGCATTAAGTCAAAGTTTAGGTCTGTTTTATATTTATAATCTCTATGCTATTCAATATTTTCATCATTTGAAATGGACGATTATTGCAATACTTTACACAGATAGTAAATTACTGCAGTTTATTGTTGGAGGATACAATAACTATTAAGAGCAATAGCTCACATGCTTCGTTCATCTATGGACATGGAATTAACAATAACTCATGCAACCACCGTCCACTATACTTCATTCGTAAGATTAATGTTAAGATCGTTTCTCGTATTTCAATCACAAGACATCTCGTAGACAATGTAGGCATTTACAGATGCACCTGCTCGCCTCATTCGAAATAATTCACTGTTTTGTTATAAATTGCTGCTCGGACATGAGAATGTTGAAAGCAGAATGAACAGACTTTTTTGCGCTTAGATTAAAAACCAAGTAAAGTAGTTGATAAGCCTTGTAATTATGAAATGTTATTTTTTAATGCTTAAATGTGCATTTAAAATGAAAAAAAGTATAGCATTTACAAGTAACTTCATACGATTAAAAACTATAAAGAAAAGAATATAAAGAAAGAAGAAGAAAAAAAAAAAAAATAACGTTTATTGATGATCATTTTCATATCACGCTTCATAATTTTACTATTAAAAATCTTATTTTTTTCTCAGGTGTATAATACATTAATGTTGCAAAAGCTTTGGTCCTTATAATTAAATCGAGACTGGAATAATATTTCCTGCGTTATGTGATTGCCTGTCGGATTCTGAGGTTTCTTTCGCGGGGTGCCTTTTTGGAGTCACTAATGGCCCAGTCAGCTGTGCGGGGACTTGTGTCGGGACACTCAATCAGACATGAAATTATAAAGTAACGATGCGAGCCGGTTCTGAGCGCAGCGCGGGTCGGCCGAGGTTAAGAGTGGCCTTCATTCTGCGTGTATTTAAATGAGGAATACGTGATGAGCAAGATAATTAGGAATTTCAGAAATGAAGTACACTTTTATTGGTGAATGCATTCAATGTAGGTTTATCTCGAATCTTGTCTCACTCAAAGTGAAAAGAGGTATTTGCTTGGAAACGATGCCGACGCGATGAAAATAACGTTTTTTTATAAATTTGACGTAACGGAAAACATCAGAGATTTATTGAAATTTTTCCATTTTAAAAATATGCTTGGTATTCTAAAAACTTATCAGGTAATATATTTACAATTTTTTTTATTCATAAGGATTCCCAAAACGTATTTAAGCACAACAATAATAAATAAACAATATACCAAAACTAATCCGAAGGCAGAGATCATTGTTTGTGGATAAATGTAATAAATAATGTTTACGTTACTAAAAGAGCTTTACTGTAACCTTAAGGTCAAGAACGCGTTCTGTGAAATGCTCGGAACATTTATTTCTATTACCTCTAATACTTACGATGTCGTAAGTTCCTCTGACAAGGCGCTTACAGATAAAGTGTATGAAATGGTTTACACAACTTACACACGACGACGTGACGTTATAGCAACCACATGTACAATTTCACAAATAAATTTTGACTGGGGAACCACCGTATTTAACGTACTTTATTCTATTTATCAAACAGTTTATTCTTTCCTGCGATAGTGCTTAAAATTGATTATATTTTCAGGCTGTTTTCTTAATATTATTAGGTTTTCGACACATACACATTTCTTTCGATTATGGATAATATTCAATTAATTTTAGTTTCATTAGCGAAAGTGAGTGAGGTCATTAGGACGATCTTAGTGTTTGCATCACGCACAAAAACTAGCTTTGACGAGTCACCAATTACATTCAATAAAAATACATTTGGAAATTGTTGCCCATTAAACTACATAAAATGAGTCTATACTCTATAAATCCTGTGCAGATTTTGAGGTCAGCCTCAAATAACGTATTATTATGGTTGTAATACTAAATTGATGTGTTATTTTATTGGTTCTCAGATAAATCTTTATTTCCTAACAGATAAATCCATTATAACATCAATTGATAACTCGTGGGCTATCCTTATATGAAGATTTGTACGTTTTGAAGGTCAAAGCTATAATATTTTATCCAAGGCATTGTGTGACGTGATCGGGTGAATCTTTTGTATGCACTCAATGATGAAATTTATGAAACCTTCCCTTTGCGTTTTTGTGATAAAGACTACAATCGCGTGACTTGGGGCTATCCATTCCCTGTTGTATCATCGGGGGTAAATTAATTTTAATAAGAGGAAGCAGATTGAAAATGAATTATGGCGTTGGTCGAGAGGCGTTGGGCGCTTTTGCTTTTATCTGGTGAACCATAAACAATCATTCTGAATGTTTTCAATTATCATTATTCAGAAATTAAAAAAAAGAGCACAATGTTACAAAATGCAGAATTACGAGTACATTACTGGTTGAGTATAATTTTTTGTTCTCCTTTTCAATTATTTTTAAATAATTGATCTTAGAAATTCAATGTGAAGTGGCTGTATGAATTCGAAGTCATTAAACGAAATTTGAGATGTAATTAAGTGCATTTGTAAGATGGGCTACGATCATTTGAAAATTAAACATAATTTCTTCTCATTGCATTAGCCCGAATCATATTTAATTAAAGATAATTCATTGAGTTTTGTATGGGTACTTTTAAATAATGCGCGCGTTTAAAACCTTATAGCCTCTCATTATAAACGCAATTTACAAAACCAAAATGTCTGCGTAGTTAACAAAGAAAATAGTTGAAAACAGATAGGGGCCTTGTCTCGTATTCATACACCAGAAACTCGCCGCTGAGGTAAAAAATGGCCTGATAAGAAAGAGTTCGGGCAGGGGAGACGGTTTAAAGCTGGGATGAAAAATTCAATAGCCCCAAGGGTAACTTTTGTAAGTGGTTCGCTGAGCCGAAAAAAATCTAGTGTTTTTTTGTGCAAAAGTTTCCCAAGTGAGTGGATTTTTTAACAATATACAACTTATCTCTTATTCAATTTGTAACTAAGGCTACATTGTCAAATCGTTGGAAGAGATTTAACCTGTTATTTATTTTCAATTGTATGTCAGAAACTTACAAATTTAAAACTTAAGTTGTTCCTTTTCTCGAAAATATTAATATAATAATTTGTGATAAAAAAAATATTTTCTTTTTTCTATGTCATAAAAGTATTATACTGAGGCACAGAGACGACAAAGTAATAATACTGAAACAACGCACCATAATAATGCAAAGCATCTCATTTTACTTTTATGTATGTAAATTAAAAAAAAAAACACAAATAAAAACACCCGAAATGAAATTGAATAAATTCCTCTTCACAAAAAGGTGCATAAAGTAAATACTAAATTTTTAAAGTTGAAATAAAAAAATATATAAATACATCGCATCATAACAGGCGCCCATCGCTCGCTCGCCTCGTCGGGATACGCTCTCAGACCCTCCCTTATAAAACACCTTGCCTGGCAAATCTTATCTCCCCTGCAGGCTGCAGTGTGGCTTATCAGGGTGGAGACGCCCTCCCCCAGGCGCGGCCCTCGAGACGGCAGCTCCCCGCTCCAGGCGCAGGGGTGCGCGGCATTGCGAGGGGACGCCAACCTTCCTGCACTTTCCGAGTGGTTATAATATTTGAGATAAGGCTACTATGCCAAGGAGTCACTCAGCTTTTAAACTTTCAAATACGATGAATTTGCTTGCTGAGCTGCAAGGAAGGAAATGTTTTGATATTCCTTATGATAAAACTCTTCACGAGAATTATGAAGGACCTAAATAATACTATTTTCATAATATAGTGTCAATACAAAATGACACAAGTTTCACCACGGTTGAGTTGGTTATATTTATCTTGCTGCATATTTGTGAGATTAAAAATTATCAGTGTCTTAAGAGCAATAAACGGTGTTATAGAATAATTCTATCTTTAGTAATTCCGTGTAATGTTTAATTATATATGACTAAATACATATTGAAATTTCACAAAAAATTATTATGTTTTGTTATAATGGCAAAATTTATAGAAGCAATGATATAAAATAATTATATTTACTTGAAATGAAAGATATTCGTAGGGTAAATGTTTCCTCAGCGGTGTGTCTCGATGCATCTTCCGCGGAGTTCAAACAGCGCGGCCGCGTTGTTCCGCCATCCTCGTGCCTTAATGTAAACTTTGTATTCCATTATTAGGGAGTCGCCGTGGTTTGCACAGAAGGTCTCAGGCAAACAGACAAAAGTTTCTTTGTCTGGGGTGGGTTTATTTGCATGTAAACATATTACAATATTCCACACCGCTTCGGATAAGGGATGCTTTACAGGAGTGTCGAGTTGTGAGACTCCGTCGGCAACTTCCCGAACTTGTGTTCCAGATATCCGTCGAAATAAATATTCATGGCCAGTTGTAATATATGCAGGCTTAATGTGCCTAATCTAGTTTCAAACTGTGAAACTTTGCACACAGCCTTTGTAGTCCACAATAGTCGATTAGTAGTACAGTGCGACCATCATCTATCTGATGTTGTCAAATGTATTCGTAATAGTGTAAAACTTTTACTTCCACAAAAAAAAGCTTACTTGCTAACAAAATACAAGATCTTAAATATTAATGAAGATTGTGTGGGTTTGAATGATTCACTATAATAAGAGCATTGACTCTTTGAATACTCACAAGACGAAGTTTTGTATATTTTAAATATATTAATTATTGATACTATGGAACTATTCACATTGTGTCGACCGATAGGAATGCGCGAAGAATAACACATACATGTGTAAATGCTTATAAATTGTAAAGCCTGGCTTGTAGAGTCCCTTTCAAATTCCACTAATGGTGTCTTATTCATTGTAGTATTTAACATAATATACGCAATATATCAACCCACAAAAGTATTAATATTGTGCTTTTATGCAGTGCGTCATTACCAGTAATTTTTTTATGTCACTTCTAGTGTTGTTTAGTTATACAAAGTTGAACTAAGTAAATACCTATACGATGAGGTAAACCGTGGGTTAGTACTTTGAGGTATCTAGTTTGTAAGACATTATATTTCATCAGACCATAATCTTGTAGAGACATCTACGTGAAATGAGAAGCCCAAAGCTTTACGACAGTTTCCAAGGAGGCAGTCTCACAAGTGAGGTCAACCGTTTAATACCATAACCACTATTACGTGAAAACTTTGCATGTATTAAATTAGTTTTGGTAATTTAAGAAGAAGGTTCATCACACCTGAGTTGCACAGGTTAATCAAAGATATATATACAGGTGTATGACCCTTTTAACAAAGGTAAATACGTGTAGAAGTAGATATATTCTCTCGGTACTAGTGTGCAATGGGCACGAACGTCTTGTGTGGCATCTGGCATAAATCACTACATTCACGAGAAGTACAATGCGGGGATTAAAAAAGAATGGATCATGGGAGAAAGTGGGGAAGGCACAAAGAACATGCGATATTATTTGGTATTGCTAAAAAACATAGCATTGTACACGAAAATTATAAATCAAAGACATCTATTCACACGAAGCTGTTAATCAAATAATTTAAATGTAAAATTTACTAAAAAAACTCCACGTTTTTTTAATATAAATTTTAATATATATTTTAATCGAACAAATATATTTTATATCTTATTTAGAGCTGCATTTAATTTTTTGATAATATATGTAAATTTTCATAATTTTGTGAAGTTAAAATAATAATTTGCGAATATTAGTCTAGATGCGAACCATTTCTAATTCTGATATTAGTTAGCGGATGACATCACAGGTGGCCGCCCGCGGTGGCAAGAAAACATTGTTCGCATGACTGTTCGTACTCAGTGCGAACATTCAATGAATAGTTTGCAATTTCTAATAAATGATATTAAATACTAAAAAAAACATTTTTTTTAGGAAGCCGGAGGAATTCCAGATGTAATGTATGCCTTTAAAATATACTTACTTTTTGCGTCCGTAGCTCTGGCCGAGCTCGGGATTAGGTCACGACCCAAGAAGTTGTAATAATAACAGAGATCTATTAGCCACCCGACTTGGTATTTTGGACTCGCTGTAGTTATTTTCACCTGATCCACGGGACTCACCTGCGTTTACCGGCCCTCCGAGCACCGTGGGACCTTTTTTGCTTCGCAATTTATTTAATGGACGATATGTGTCTCTGGAACACTTTTTCGGGCACCTACTTTTTACGTGGGTGAGAATTTACGGTTTGCATTTTTCTCGGCCCAAAGGCGAAAAATTACGTGTCCCGCTTGGAGAAAATCCTTTTATGGAATTACGGAGTACGTGCGCTGGATGAGAAGCGGAAGACCGGCGGAGACTGTGGACGCGGATTATACAGGATTAAAGTGGCAAATTTCATTTATTAATCGCCAGAAAGCCACGCAAAGTGATAAGGGTTATTAACTTAATATATTATTTTTTTAAATCTAGATTTTTTTTGGATTTAAAATTTAACACTCTAAATTCAAAGCAAAAATAGTTGACTTTACAATGAGGCAACTTTCCTCAACATAATCCCAGGTTTTCCTCAAGCTTTCAGGGCTGGAAGGCTTTCACGGCTGTGACGTATCGCGGCATGATTCATTGCATTGCAGTGCAACTATAGGAAAAGGTATTGCTACCTGTGGGCGGCATAAAGTAGGTTTTATCTGATATAAAACGTGGGCAGAGAAAATTTTGAATAGGCGATTTAAGTTAGAGTACAGTCAAACTCTCACGATACTATTCCAAAAAAAAATCAAATATTATATTATATCTTTCAATAAAAAAATCATTTTCTTATGGTTTACTATTTCGATCCCCAGATTAATTATAATGAATATAAGAATATCTTAACGAGTTGATGTTTAGTCGACTAGCATTTTGTATGTGGTATTGCGTGTTATAAAATGCTGCTTGTATTTTATTTACAAATAATAAGTACTATCAATCTTCTGAACCTTAAATTTTATTTAACCTTTCAAATTTTCTCTTTTTACATGCGATACTGCACCGAAGAGATAATCTAACATTGTACCTATAATTACTTTATCTATCACGAAAATTATACGATTGGTTTAAATATTGTTATCAGTAACCCCAAATATATTTTTATTTTCGAATAATATAATATAAATCATTTGAATTAACATTTTCTCTAAAAAGTGTAAAATTAAATTTACACATATATTTTAATACGGCTAAAATAAGATAAACTTAATATACTTTTTTTGTTAGTTATATTTATATTATAATTTTAAGAAATACAGATTTATTATAATTTTTTTAACTTTCGATTTTATGCTTTGTAGTAAATAAACTTTCCAAAATCACAAGCTCTACAATTCCGAACAGGTGCACTTTGACTCGGTATGTCAATACGGAGCAGGTCTTGTACGTCTTTTTGCAGTGTTCCTCGTTCCTCTACAGAGGAGGGTCGATATGGTAGTAAGTAGCGTGTCACCCGCGTCACCCTCCACCCTCTAGTGAAATATTATTTGACTGAGGACGCCCACCCTGAACTGTGAATCAGCGCCGAACAGAAGTACTCGAGCCTCGGATGCATTTTCCGCATATTTTTAAAACTTTGACTACGAATATTCCTATGTCGAATATGAAGCGATGTGATATTGGAATTCGCTGAAACTCAAAACGAATTCGGAAAATGACTTTAAAATAGAATATGATTTAAAACATATTGCGGTTGTGTTCGTACACAGTATATTTGAATATAAACTATGTTTGAATATTTAAAACATATCATTCCCGTAATTATTTTGTATAGGCTAATCTAAATCCCAATGAGGTTACAAGTGATACCTAGTTGTAAACCCTTACCCAATCTACTTCTGAGTAACCTTCCTACTCAGCATTGTAGATAATGTCGGGACTCCTCATCAGGTGTACCAATGATAATTTAATATTTGGTCAAATCGGAGTGAGATAAGCATTGATGATAATCGCAAACATGTACATACATAGCGGTTAAATTATCGCTTAAAATGCATGAGAACCTGACTTGGGTTCAGAAAAAAGTTCTGGGGATTCCTTGTTGTTTAATTTATTAACTATTTTTCTAAAAGCAGTACGCGTATGGGGGCTAAATGGGGATTTTTCAAATATCCAATAATTTATTAACTTGAAATGCCTCTCTAACTTATTTCAAAGTCACTCGCAGTACAAAAAGCAGATGTCATTAGGTAGTTGTATCCTAGACATCTCGTCAGACCATATCGCATGAGGGCTGACGCATGGCAAGTCCCCGAAGCCAGACAGGTACAGCTGCCCCCGGGCTATTTAAATATACGGAAGGACATGTCAGGTCACGCGTGCTCCCCGTCTGCGACATTATTAATTACAATAAGAGAGCTCCGATGCAGAATTCCTGAAAGACAGGCTATTTGTATTATGTTGCTATGCAAATATGTCAATATCCATGTTTATATCGATATTTGTGGAAAATCTTTAAATATTTTATTTCAAATTTATCTTGCCTTGGGCCATCTGACATTAAAAGAAAAATGAACTATTGTACTATTGAACTTGTGTAAAAACAAAGAGCATAAAGATAATCAATTTATTTATGCACTTACTGCAAAGTGTCAAGTAAAGTTTTACACTATATCGTTAATACAACTAAGCGTTGATAATTTAATGGTTTGAAAAAGTACTTGTTAAAATTGAATATATAATTCTATAATAAAGGATAGGATACTCATATGTTTGGCGCTTTTTCAAATCGCAGATCTTTTATTACCCAGTTTTATTAATAAGTAAAAAGATAATAAATAAGTAACTTGATCAAACATAGAAGCACATACTCATTAATTGCATGTGTAACAGTTCAACTGAGTTTAACATCCACTGTCATGTTTTCAGGCCCTACAATAACACGCCAGAAATCTTCATTTGTGAGACCTAGCAACAAACAGGCGTAGTACAATATACACTAATCTTGATTAACGAAGTATTATCAGCGTTCACCGTTCACATCAGAGGAGTTCCTCGGGCGTCTGTTCACATTCTACCTGGCAGGCGGACACGCCACGTCACCGTGTTGAATTGGATGACAAGTTGCATGCGAGGCAGAGTGCAGGCTGCAGCCAGAGAGACACACAAATAGAGTTTGACGGAAACGTAGAGACGCACGAGGGTACTAAACCATTTGACATAATGGGGAAATTTAAATAATGCGATAGTGATTGACTGGTTCTTTCTGTTTCTTTTTTTAACGGTTTATATATTTTCATTCAATTGTACACTATGGTTTATGCTACTTATGAAATAAATATGTATTCAAAAGCATCGAATAGTTTCAATCTGAATTTAGGTACGATATAATTTAATTCATAAGAATAACTGTATATTTAAATATAAAATTAACTGAAGTATTACTTTAATTCACTTAAATAAACAACTTATTTATACTTGTTTTATTTAGCAGTTTTATTGAAATCATGAAAAGCGATTAAAAAGTAAATTGTCATTAAATAAATGTCTTATATTTAATAAAATAAAACAATTGATAATAACCGTATTTATTATTATGATGTTCATGATGAGAGTTTAATGATGAACATAAACTCAAAAAAAAAAAAACTGAGAACAGAATACTTGTCACCTTTGAGTCGGCTGATATTTCAAGAAGCTTAAATAAGGCAATCGTTAAATATTTTATTACGCTGTTAAGATAAAAAATACATCATTTGAAATGCGTTAAAGGTGATTTTCAGCAATCAATCATTTTATAGTAGGGTAGTAGTTACAAGATAATTTATAAATAACTCTCTTAGTGAATAATGCAACCTTTAACTTTCGAATTTTTATTTACATAAAACAACCATATTTTTTTATTCAAAACCAAAGCCCACGAAATAAAAATATAGGTAGGTTAGGTACAAACCCATATACGTAAATACACAAATTTTGCCTTCACTGACTAAAAATTAATAATTAGCTATGTAGTCGATGGTTTCGGGGTGTTTAGATAAAATCAAACAAAAAGGAAAGGGGACTGAAGACGTGAATGATGACTCGGCTTAAAAGTCTACACTTGCCGCAAGAACCCGTGAACGTATTAATTATCAACTGGCCTGGCACTTTTATTGTTTGAACTGCAAACTTAATGTACCCGATTATATTTGAATTAGTTTAAGTTGTAATGTTTGAAGACTCAACCAATGTTCTGCTAAAGATTTCGCTTGCCGTGAGTTTGATAATTTGAAAGTGCAATTCACTAATCAATACTTGAGAACTTGTGTTGGTACGGTTGCAAGTTTCCAACTTCGGTTTAATATGCGTTGGACTATGGACAAAGTAATTCTTACATACGAAATAATGTAATCAATTGCTTTTCAAATTGATACATTAAATAAAAAAACTGCAGTGTGGTTTAATTTTGTTAAATAAATAAAACACGAAACGATACCTTTTATTTTAATTTATTGCGTGTAGAAAAACACGATACCACGTACCCTGTTGTAATTAGTGGTGTTAGGTTAAAAGATCTTTTATGTTTTGGATTCGGTTAAAAAATTTAACAGTTAAAAAAAAAATACCTGACCATAGTTTTTAATTCATAAATTAAAAACAAAAGTTGTTCCATTTAACTTTAATGAATAGTAATACAATAGACTGAAGACCGGAGATCTGAAGATTTACATTACTACTCGTGTAAATATACTTCATTGGAATAAATAAGGTTCACAAAGGCAATAATCAAGTCAAGCAAAATCTTTCTCTGAACTCAATTTTACCCACTTGGTGGATATTTACTTCCGATAAAATTTAAATATATATATATATATATAGGAATTATGAATGTACCAAGATAGAAACGAATAAAATATAATAGTATGTAGATAAGTATTTACTAAAGTGAGACGCTTTTTCGGGTATAAATTTTATTCCAGGCGGCTGGTTGAACTTGATAATTTTTTGCAGATTATGCTTAATTTTATAATCTTTAATTAAAAACTTACTTCCACTCATGGTTTTAAATAAGTATGTTCCGTAACAGTCTTAGGCTGTTTCACTGGATGTACGAGAATATCCTGCAAGTTTTAATTATTAAAATAAATTAAATATAGGAAAAAAGAAGGCGGCTTCTCAAAATAGGCATATAATTGTTAAGGTACCTCTAATGACTGAACGTTTTAAGGGCTTCCTAGACATGACAGATGGTCTGTCAGAGTGACATAACTGCCCAAATGAGCATTTAAAAGAGAACATCATTTGTCAAAGTAATAATTTTTTGATTCTGAAAAAAATTATATCAATTCATTATTTTTAAGAGACAAATGACAAAGTAATTAATAGTCATATTTTTAACGAGGTTTCAAAGCTGTAATAGTTATTATTGGGAAATAATCAACGTTAAATCTTTAAATGATGATGTTTTTGGATATGCGAGCGAAAGTCATTACCACTGCATATCTACGCATATACATAATTCAAATATCTGGCCATGGGTCAACAGTATTTTATGTTATATGCACGACCCGTTACTAACCCGGCTGGGAGGCATGGGAGGCGCGGGTCAGACGTACAGACGTGTGGGAGAAGGTTCTTACAATTCGAACAGACCAGCTTCTCCCACAAAGCTCATTTGGTATTATCGATGGATAAGCTTACCTAAGGTACAAAGTTTTTAAAATTAGTTTCGTCTACAGCATTCTACAAAGGTACCCTTTTAGGATTTCAAGTGCAGATAGCGTAGAATAGCTGGTTTTTAGAATCGATCAATCGCTGTACAAAAAAAGTAATCGGTAACTCTGAATAAATCAAATCGAATACTCACAGAGGATTTTACATTGAGACCTTATGTTATAAATCTTACATTAATGTATATTTAACTTTTGAGAATTATCTTTTATTTCAAACATTTATATAAATTATTCACTGCAACTAAGTGCATAAATATAAAAAATAATAAATATTAAAATATTGTTTTTAAGAGTTATCGAGGTATGTCTGGATTTAAATATTCATATTTGTGTATTTTAAACTAAATTTACTGTACTACATTCCAATGGGCTTATTCATTTAGATTTTAACTGTATTTTTCATCACAAATAAATTATAAAAATATGTATATTCCTGTGTATATATTTTTATTATCATAACAGTAGTAAAAAAGGTTTAGCGATTTTCTGTACTACTATGACGTTATAACGCTACTTTTCATCCAAACTATCAGCACTCATTTCGATTTGGATTTCCACATTTTTATAACATTAACTCACATATTTTTACAACACATAAGTTTAAATCTAATAGAGATGAATCATCGGTCTTTGAAGGTTTCTTCAATAAAGACACTTTCAATAGTGCAGCATTTTTATTCCGTAACATAAACGAACAATGCTTATTGTTCATTTGAATATAACGATTTGTATGTGGGTAAGGAATACTGAAATTATTCCTATTTATAGAATTTTCTTTGTTTAGAAAGATACAATACCCAATCAGATTTATGTTATACTGTTCAAGAAGCCCTATATGCTTAGATAAGTAAGTGATTTGTAATTTTCTCAAAAAGAAGAAACGTAAAAAAATCTAATAATGTTATTTTAACATTATCAGATTAAAATAAAAAAAATACATATTCAAATAATGTAATTTTTTAATTTTTTTGATAATTTATAGCTTTGATTATATTTTATTGTTTTTTTGTTGCCCGATATAACCACAAAGCTTAAATTTTTGTACACTACACAAAGTTAGATATTTTTTATTATCAAAAAGTACTTAATATTTTGTTAAAGTATTAAACAGATTTAATGCATAAAGCACGCATTAATTTTATGTATCTTATCTCTGTAAATTATTTTTGAATTTGAACAAGCAGGGTGTAAATTAAAAAAACCACTTAAATTAATTTACAGGTGTGACAGAAAAGATAAACACATTTTACATGTTTTTTTGTGTTTCCTAACAGAAAATATTTTAAGCAACGATTTAATCAACACATTTTTATGATTTAAAGTTCTTTGGATCTACTGCCAAATTGGATTTTCCAAAGTAAATAAAAACTGTAAAAAAATTGGTAGAGTTTTTCTGCTATATACTGGATTTTATAAATCATTTAATATGAATAACTCACAATCAAATGAATTTAAAAAATAAATCATGTCCAAAACACTATCTTTATGTGAAATTATAGGATTTATAAATGTTTTCTTTTAAATTTATTTAGCATGTAAATTGTTACCCCACATATATTAGGTTTACAGTTTTATTAATTGGAATTTATTTTTATTTATGCTGTATACCATGTTGGTTGTATTTATAAATTTATGATTTAACAGTTTCTTCTCTTTGTTGACAGAGTTGTTGCTGCCGCTTTCATCTGCTTGACAACAGTGACAGGGGCCCAAGGACAATCACACTTCGGAGGTAGATTTGGAGGTAAGGCAATAAGGCATCGTAATTTGATTATCGCCCATCGCTAGAACGGTCTATTATGACAACCAATTACCTGCGTGGGTGTAACCTGTAGCCGTGTTCGTGTGACGAGGGTTATGTGCCGATGTGACACGCAGGGAAAGGGGGTTTTTGTTAAGATCTATGAAATTAATACTTCCACGAAATTAATTTATTAATTAATATAAACTCAGGCAAAGCGTTTTTAGAAACCTTGACTCTAATTCAAATTTGGTATTCGCGTCAGAATAATTTATACAAAGTTTATCCTATAACATTGTATTAAAATTTCTACAGTTGTTTCAGGCTCAATACATAAATACACTCGTAAATAAGGGTTGGTTTCATTATTATATAATAACTAAAAAAATATTTTTTAACTTTTATCAAGCTTTCATTTAACTTACCGTGTTCGATGATCTTCTATAAATGATACGGTTAATGTATTCTAAATAGCTTAAATCCAACAAAGGTATAATTTTTTTTTTGAACTTAAGCTCTATTTACTTATAATTTACTATTTGATATCTGTCAATATAATTTAAGCTTTTTAAATGACAAAAAAAACAACAGGCAACTGCAAGATTTCTAAATAAATATCTGATTAAAATTATACATAACATAGATACAAAACTTTCCTGTATCGCTTTCTAGAAAATAATACTTTTACAATGTTTATGACTCTGATTGATTGTTAATCGTTAAAAGTATTCATTAAAATATTAAAAATTTTAGTTTCGTAGTTTTTTATTAGATTATTCTGATATCACCTGGCGATATCAGACGAAGCCCACTCTCCCTACATTCATAGAGCATCAAAACTTGTGGCAACAATAATAACCCGACACGAGGCAATCAAACCTCCAGCCTCCAGCTGCTCCCAGCTGGGTGCGGATGGGTGTTCATGCTGGAGAGCATCCTCGGGCGTGACTCTCCTCACTGGATGTCGGATATACGGCGTGTGGCCGATACACTCACATGTTGTGATATTTTAAGCCATTTGAATCCCAGGAAGTAGACGTGCCTATAATGTGATCATGGAATGAGACTTATTGGTCTAATTTATTTTTATTGCTTCACTATGCGCACGTTTAGATAATTTGGGAAATTGGTGGGATAGTTTATATCATAATGTTTGTTTAAATTCTATTAAAAGCATACAAAACAATAGTTTTTTTTTTATTTATGCATAGTATTGAAATGGTCGCATTGCATTCCACCTCATTAATTTTACATAAAAAAAAGTGAAAAAATCGTACACATAAATTTTAATACTGCTAAAAAAGAAGTGACTTTATGGAAGCACATTTTGAGTACTGAATACGTAAACGCCGAATTATTGATTTTTTTACTTATTTCTTGAAAAAGTGTGATTTATGCAGTTTTTATTAGACTTTTAAAATATCATCAAACAAGTCCTTAATGTGGAGGCGGCAACGGGCGTCCCCTGCAAAGTTTGCGCTTCTAAAGAGGAAGCAGTTTATCTCAGGCATTTCCGCCGATTGAATAAATACCTTGTTGAGCCACAGAACTTCCCGATCCATTCTTCGTCGGCGGGGGACGGCTTGCTAAATGATAAAAGTTTGTGAAGGCTAAAAGTAGCCATAAATCAGTGTTGTGACAGAGCCGCGGGTTGAGGCCCTCCAATGCGCTCTTTGGGGGCCCTGGGGACTGATGAAATCGATTTGAATTTTATATGTCCCCGCGGCGCTTCGTACGAATCATCCTGACGCGCGCATTAAGGCTTCAAGTTTTTTTTTCTGTCGTAGTTATAATTTTATGATGAATGTATAATTAAAAACAGTAATATAAACGTTCCGAAATGAAGTGCCTGACTCTCCCACATTGCTTTCGTTATTTATAGCACAGCAGTAATGTAAGTACCAAGTACGAGTATTATTTAATAATAAATTATTTGATTTAATATACATAATATTTTAGAAATAACATAGATTACGTAAAATTGAACAGCTTATTCTATTGAACGCCAATCACGAAGACCAGAAATGAAAATATACTATTCAAGATCACTGAATAGGAAAATTCATATATATTTCTTGGAGTGAATGAACAAATAATCTTCCGCCCAAGTGTATCAAATAATAGTTCACTGATTCATTAATTCATTAATAGTTGTATAAAAGTATGAGCACTGGGGAACGTTCTCTCACATTAATAAGTAAATCTATATATATATATATATAAATATATTTTTATTATCATAATGCATAACATGTTTTTTAATAAAGATAAGCAAGAAATCTTTTATGTAATATTTACCAAACTCGTTTATTACCTTAATATTACATTAACCCCAAAAATATATAGTACCAACGCCAGATAAGGCGACTTTATCTGACAATATAACACCAGACACAAGAGAATATTGCAGACATCTTAGAAATGCCTTTTCAATCTTTTCTTCAGATCTGGCCTATTGAAGCTCGCGCCAACAGCGATATCGAATGTTTTGTGTGGATATTACAATATTCATACAATGGCATGTCGTGAATGTTGGACAGAGAGTGTGTGCAGTGGAGGAGCTGAGCCGGTGCTCCCCGCACGAGCGCAGCATTGAGTGCTCCTTCTTCGGGGATATTTTTAAATTCGAATACAAACATGACACCGGCGGATCCTTTGTCCGGTTTATTTCGGAACTTGTTTTGTTGAAAGAGAGTCTTTGTTGACATTATCATATTGATCAGCCTTGTGCATTGTCACAGTTGAATCACGCGTTAATTATTCTCAAATCTGGCCAGACTCAAAAAATCTGGAAAAATAAAACGAAAAAACTTATGCTTTACGATTATTTTTAATCTAAAAACTCACAGTTTTAGTTTATGTATCCGCTTTTATTCTGATCGCTCCTGAAAAAAATAAATACTAAAGCACACGGTGTCATTTTTAAACTAGACTTAGTTTGTTATTTTTCAAACGGGGTACATTTGATTAGATATTTTTTAACCAGCTTTAAAAACTAGCGACTGATTATATACACATTCAAAAGCGTATTAATTGAAAGTGCATCGCCAATTATTATGTGAATAAATGTACAGAAAGCAATATGTATTTAAAATATTCATACTTGAAAAGTAATACTTCTCCAGCGTACATTGTAAAAGTTACGATATCCAATATTTATGGATCGAATCCTGTAAAACGATGGTAGTAAAATGGATAGCTGTTTTTCGCAACGAAACTCCAGGGGCTTGCGTATTGAAGCTTGTAAGTACAAATAATAAAAATGTAAGGTTTATAAAAACAATAAATGAGATATAAAAAATATCAAGTTTTATGATTTTCTTTAACTTGAAACATACTAAAAGTGTCAATCACGTTTGGGTTCTTTACAAAAATGTATTGCTTAGCTTCAATGCATAAGTAAAGATTATATTTTTAAACTATCCGAGCATACCATTCAAATTTTAATTTTAGTATATTTAATTATGCACATTCTATATAAAATTGAATTATCGTTAAAATGACTAATATATACATAAATACTGTGATGTGTAATTCAGTTATCACTATACATTGTATTTAAAAAAAATGAGCACACCTATAAGGTCGTTATTTTTTTTAAAAATAGGTCTGTTTTTGATGGTAATCATTATTTAAGTTGAAATTAAATATCATTATTAATCAAATAGTTTTAAATATGATTTTTTTAAATTTGGATGATACTTATATAAATATTTTGGTTTTTCTTATGTTTTGAAACGATATGTATTATAATAATTTACAATCTTAAAATCCACATAAAGCAGGTCGAGCGCACGCCCCTGGGTCGGTGCAGTTCACGAAATACCAAGCGCTACTGGCGCGTGACATTAGCCCGGAGCTTAACCCACGTTGATATAGGAGTGGCGTCTCGTGATTGAGGAGACGATTATACTGTTTTTTCCGATTTTAACTACGCCAAAATATTCTTAGAGAATTTTTATCAAATGTACTATAATTTAAATATGCACTAATTTTTGCAAAGTAATTTAATATTTATTACATATTAACAAAACCAGAAAAAAATATTACGTAAATAAACACTTCTGTGTCATATGTTTTCTGATAATTTTGAATTTTTTGTATTGACTGCTGACTTAATTATTATTATATGAAATACTAAATAAAAATTCACTGATAACAACAAATGTTTAAAATTCACAATTTTTGCATTTTTTTCCAGCTTATTTTAATATGTCAATAAAATAATTATGGATTTTTGTAACTACTCTTAACGCTGAAGAGTGATTTAAAAGTAGCATTCAAATATATACATTTTTACTATTAAGGGATCGGCAACTGTGATAAATGAATTCCTGATAACAGTTTTTGAAAAAGGTTCGATTTTTTCGATATTATTATTTTTAGATAGAAGATTTTACGCTGTGCATATTTATAAAATGAATATGAAATTTAATGACAAAGAGTTCACTAGAAGCAATTAAGAAGCCGCAGTTTCACATGGCGCGGCCCTGCTTCGGTCCGTGTGCTTGTTACTCCTTTGAACCTGTGGATCAATCCAGATTTATTGCCGGACAATTTTTGTCTGGGACAGTGAACACTGGGTGCACCCGAGGCTTTATAGCATAAACGTTTTTAAGCATCCGACTGCATCCTGTGCAATGCATTCAATTAAAATATACTGCTCTATTGTAATAGATACAGGCAAGTAAAATTTCCATGCGAGTCTTTTATAGGAGCGGTAGTATATTTTCTTCAATTTGTCGCGGAGGTTCACGTGAGTTTCGCTCGTGCTGAAAGAGACGCGCTGCTGCTTTATTTATTCAAAGGCTAATTTTCTTCTCGGCCATAGAGAGTTTCCTTTACAATGCGACTTTAACAGTCGCCATTTGCACAAAAGAATAATTGCTCTTTATAATTTAGTGCGAAACAGCTTCCCTCCGCGATAAACAAAAGACTGCCGGTGGATGTTTCAGACAAAAGACGGTCGCACGTTGGTATTTTCATTTCTTTGTCGCTAATTAAGGCAAACACGCAAATTATATACTTGTAAATCTTGCTTATGAACAGCAACCCGGTAGACCACTTTTATGGTTAGCTCTTTGGAATATAACACAATGAACGCGTGTTGTATGTGACATGGAAAATTAATATATAATGGGGATGATAATAATAATAAAGCAATACGAATGCGTCACAAAGTTGAAAAGACCTTGTATTTCTATATTGCATTTATTATTAAAAATGTGAAACCCAAAAAAACAAAAACCTAAAAAAACATATTAAGGATAATTATTGAATATTTAATCTATACGCATTTGTTACTTATACACGTTTCTTATGTATAAAATGTGTTTTATTTAGTAATTAAATAAATTGTATATATATTTTTTGGTTTTGATGACTTCAACTCTCGCTCGTTTACGACCCACAAATTTGTGAGCACCAAGCCAAAGGGACAAATTTCACCCGTCTAGAAAAAATATCTGAGGATTTTTTTGAAGTTTTATGTTTTTAAAAAAAACATATTGTATTTCAAATCAATGTTTGTTGGGCGTCATTTAATTAGCTTGTTAAATTTGCTAAGTCGTCTTGTTCAATTTCGCTTACTGGTCTGTGTACTCGTGAAAGTGAGAACTTCTAACAAGCGTGGTATATTGTCTAATGTGATGATGGCCGCTTTGTGGATAGTTTGGTTAATTTTACAAGCTACATATACTTAACACGTTCGCAGCGAATACTATTGCATTAATTCAGGTAAAATCTGGTAGTATACCTATAACAAACCAACAAAGATATTATAATTAAGAAATAGATACAGTATATTTCATATATTCATGCTTAATCTTAGTATCATTTGTTAGCGTTTAAATTTGGTTTCGTTTAAAGCGTCGATGGAAGCAAAAAAAAAAAAGCGTTGTGTACATCCACAATAGATACTGAGTTGCGTATTTTTCAGCCAGTCATTTAGACGTGTTTTTATACAGTCAAATATTCATTAGGCATCGGTAGGCAAAAATACTCTTTACTCTTAGGCGCTCCGATCCTCTGATCATTCTTAAGATAACGCGGCATTGATGACTTCGCTGTTCGGGCCGCCGCCTAACCGGCGCGCTGTTTACCGAGGAGCCTTCCCGCTCAAAAGGCCAATTCGCCTGAAGAATATTTTGCCAACCGTGAAATTTCATCTCGAATGGGCAGGAATTACTCGCCGGGGCTCCGGGCCAAATACTATGGCTCCACATTTTAAGTTTTTTACGAGCCCTACGAGCTTAACAACTGCGTCTTTTGTCTTGAAGCGGTTTTAATATTATCGTTTATTTTTTCTAGTGAAACTGTATTATACAGTTTTTATTTATGCAGATTAAAAAAAAAACTCACTTAAGAGATCTATGTACAATAATGAATTCAATTCTAAGGAGTACGTATTATTTTAATGTGTCATCATTAGTACTTGAAATAGTATCTATCCATAAAATCTTATAACGATTGAGTGTAATTTATACTTTATAGCGATGATAAAACAACGAAAGATTGCTGGAAGCAATGAATAAATATATTATGATCCTGAATAAGCAATATCTATAAAATAAAATAATTCTAGAGTCATTCGAGGTAAAGTAAACGTAGAAACATACTTTATTTTGAATGCAAATAAAACGAAGTATTTATTTATCATTCAGAAGAATTTCAATAATATTTTGAAAACTTAAATATTTAGTTTACATATTTATTTAATACTAGTGAAGTATTTGTAATATTTTTGAAATGAAAATGGGTATAAAAAAATTAGTAAAATAAACAATTCCTTTTGAAGTTATGAAATAAAATAACAAGTTATTTTACAATTTAAAAATAATTCACCGCTCCATTTGCAGATCAGGGTTCGTTGGATAAATAACAAGCAGGTTTCAGAACCGTAACAAATTGATCCTTGAAATTGGTACATCGTTTTTTTCTCGAATATCGATTAGGCGTATAATAAGCATTTTTTTAAAATTCTTTTTAACGAGAACCCTTTTTTCTGACTGGGTATGATCTTTGCGTATTTTTTACAAATGCCAGTAAAAAAATCAGTGTAACCTTCAGATCTCCCTAGCTCCAAAGTTTAAATATATTTTTTGTGTATTTATTGAAACGTTTGATTTGAACATTTGTGTTTTTAGTAGACCCCAAAAAATCTTAAGAAAATTAAATTGTTAGGTTGAAGTATTCTCCTCATAAGGAAGACATCTGAGTTTTAATAATCTGATCGATTTGCTTATAAGTAACCCGTTTGCAGAAAAGACAGATAACCAAGCGATTTAAAGCTATCACATGTAATTGCAGCTATGGTTGGCTTGTAACATCTTCGCTACTCAAACAAAATATTTTTTTGGATTCTTTGTGGGTTTTATATACCTATGAACAGATTTTTTTTCAAATGTTTAGCACGCTGGTAAACAATAACTTACATAGGTTTAAGTTTATGGTTAATTTGCAACCACTCACCACTAGAGGCAGATTGATTATTCTTTTAATTGCAATGATACAACATGTAAGTTTTTGTTTTATTAAAAACTAGAAATGTAGCCCGTCACAGAATGACGCGCATTCGATGAACGATGCAATAGTGTTTGAACATAATAAGATGAATAATGCTTTAATTTTGTCCATCAGTTGAATGAAGGTGCGTAGTTCTGTGATATACTTGGCCTTGAACTTTGAAGCAGAGTTGCCCACTGTTAATTTAGCTCCCATTGATGCAAAATATATACTGTTATTGTATGATCTTATTTTTCTCTTGAAATTTCCCTTATAAATATCCTTTAAATATACTGGGGAAATAGGTCTTGCTGGTAGTTTCACTTTACCTTTGTGATAGTAATCGTTGAACTTTCCACCTGATGGGTTTTCTGCTTGATAATGTAAAGCATTGCAGAATCGACAGGTCACATTAATTAATCCGAAGACAAACGCAGCGTTCGCTGTGCATCAGTTTCTTTTTGTCTTGAGGTCGATGCGCGTACTCGAATTTTAAGAAGACGCTGCTCACGTTTTCCTTCCAACTCATTGCTTGACATTTATGTCACATTTCGTGTCACAAACAACACATCACTTTTCACTGCACTTTTATTTATTTGATGCAGTCTTTATCACGTTCAATTGTGCAATTCTTTTTTAATTACGTTTTCTGTGTGTAGAAGGTGTTATTTTGAGTTATTAATGATGTGATTAATAATTTCTAATGCAATTTCGATAAAAAAATAGAGATGGCATTCTTGAAATTCTCGCGGTGAAGAACAGAATCATACAATTCGTACATATTGAAACTCGCTAAAACATATTTTATAGTTTATGAATAAAAATATTATCCTATCGTCTTGAAATTCGGCACATAGCTGCGAAAAATTTTACTAAACTTACGTGCAAAAAATCAGCGTTGTATCTTTTAAGATATTCTATAGAGAAGCAAAAGATGAAACATACACACATACAATGGCTATTATTATAGTAGATAATATTTATAAAAATGCAATAATAATTATAAAAATTATTTTGGTAAAAACCCTAAGTTTATTGTAAACGTTTTATCTTACACTAAATCAATTTATAGGCACAATAAATTTATTTATCCAAAATATTAATTAAAACGATTCGCAAAAATATGTATTTTCTCTAAGAATAATATACTACTAAGGATGTTATAAAAATACATTTGTACAAAGGACTTACCTGTAATGTATTCATTTCAAAAAGTAATTTAAAATTCTGCGCATCTGTAGTCAGACGTTCTGTTGAATTGAATTTAATATTCTCCTTTCAATATTCCACCAAACACTCAGCCTTTTATTATTACTGCATTCAATCAAAATCATTTTGATCATCCGGAGGAAGTTTATATTATAGTATGAAGTTCAAATGGACCCAAAGGAAATGCGCATATTGAGCACTTTGATTTATATGTATGGGGAAAATTTGAATGGAATAATAGGATAAGTTTTAAAACGATCGAAGTTCGTACACATTTCTCTACTCAAACTCTTCAATATTGCTACAATAAAGCTGTTCCGTCAGATGCATCGGTGAGATTTATCGGTTGTCATACGTCAGTCTATATAAACCAGACGAATAGACGATCTATAAAAACAACAAAAACCTGAAATAGCTTTTATAACTTTTTTTAATCTTCTGAAGAAGAAAAAGCATCAGGCAAAGAGACCATGTAAATAAGGACAATTCTTTTGAGACTTTACCTACGGATGGAAAGACATTACAAAACACATTACGGAATTCACCGTTACGATACGAAATTCGCTGTAACGTTATGAAATTACGTTTAAACATACGCAGCTGTGTTAACGCTCGCGGGCCTCGATACAGCCCTGTTGAATAATTCATTGTTTTGAGACGGGGAGACTGGGGGTATTGCATCCTATGGAGGTGGTGACTCAACTTCCTATCGATCAAGTACTCAGAATATAGTTAACACATTAATAGATCCTGAAGTTTTTTAAAACCCGTGTGTGGTCTATTAATTATTTTACCGAATTCAGCTTTCTCAAAACTCCACTTTGTTAATATTGATATTTATATCTCTCGCTGTGAGGCTAATTGATCGAGAGCGCTCGTTATGCATGTTAAAATATTTGGTTTTCAATTAAAAACTCTCTTTGATCAGCTAGCGCTTGATTTATTATCATAAATATTTAATACATCATGTATGTGATTCTTATTTCGATTGTCAGGCTAATAAATTATTGGTATTATCATACAATACATCAAGAGGTTACGAGACTCCAGCAAAACAATCATCAATAAAAACAAACCAACGGAACGTTACTTTTTTAATGATATAATATTACTTTCTTATCGGAAAAGTATATCATGGTTCTTTACATTTCAGAACGTATCAACTATCTATCAAAAGATACTCCTCTAAATCGCAAATCCCTTATTAATGCAAGCTAAGCCCTAACAGCTTTATGGAATAGCTTCCCAGTTCCCGAGTCATTATATGGCCGAGATTAAACTCAAATTTATGACGTTAAATCCCATTCGATGGATTCACACCATATCATCTATTATTTAATTGAATACTTCGTATATCGTTGAACATAAAAATATAAAAGCTCTTCTACTGGGAATATTGATATTTATGTAGTGTGGCCAATCTGAGCGAAAAGTAAATTCTATTTTTGGGTTCCAAGTAATGTTTTTTCTTGTATTTTATTTGTTACGTTTGGGGTTTTTTTTTAAAATTTAAATAAACAAACACAACAATAAAATTGTGTGACAAAACATATCAAGTCACAATTTGTATTAAAATTCTCTATAGAAATTTGTATAATACTTAATATCTAAAGTAAGTATATTATTTTATCAGTTTTCAATAAATCATGTCATCGCTGCAGATAATCACCTATAACTCATGTCTTTTCATTCCTTATCTCAAGAAGGCATCTCTTCCCATATTAAATATGAATGGAGGAGTAGAGACCGCAGCGCCTCAGGTACACATCTCTTATTCAGTACACCTCCATAATCTTCGAAAGGCCGGCTTGGAGACTTCGAGCGTAATTTGCATCTTCAGTGAACACAAATTAACCGAGTCCACCGCGTGGAACTGGAAACTACTGGAAGCGGTGGCTGTGAAAAAGATATTAGTTTACTGCATCATACAATAAATCAGAGAAACGTTTCTAGCCACAGGGAATGTCTGCCACCGCGCACCGTGGTATCTAGGGATATTTGTGTTGATAATACATTGCAAACTGGCAGTGTTTGAAAAGCTTTATAAGACATATAAATTTTCTTTTTGAAACGATATAAAATAACCGGTTTTGTTAAAGATACGCCGCTGAGTTTTAATGCTTACCTGTGATTAAGGAAGTCATAACTTCAGACGAGTTAAAGGTAGAGTAGTAAATATTAAACGATAAAGACGCAACAAATAAAACATAGCAGATGGTATGATTTATTTTAATTTTAATTTTGTTGACTGTACTATGTATGCAAAAGTATCTTACGAAGAAAGGTTTTCAATTGATTTTGCGGCATGTACAGCACGAAGAATCAAGTCTAGACATGTTTATAAATAATAGATCAAGACGACAATTGTTTGTGAAAGTTGTCGAACAATTTAAAATTGATTGCACCTTTCAAGTGGGCCAATCATATACCGTAAGGCTGTTATAAATGGACTGAACATCTTGTTACAATTTAAATAATGTAAATTGACTAAGTACTTCAGTATTTCAATTACATCAGGACAATAGCAGGAGGGGCAAAAGGTCATACGTATTACAGAGATAACAATTACTATTGTCAATTCAATTATTTCTTTTATATTTAAAGCAACGGATCAAACTTAATTATTACTTTATTAATATTTAAATATAGCCCCATAACTATGGTAGAAAAAGCACCTTACCCAAAAGATAAAGCCGACGAATGCTAACTTTGGCTATTCAGTACTTCGTTAAGCGGTTAGAGAGGCAGTTGTTAAATGCTATAAGGTTGGACTTGAGATCGTAGAATTAATGAAATTACTATTTCGTGGTAAGAACTTTCAAATAATAACATAGAAAGGGAAAAACCTAAAACTTATTTCCCTAAAAAGATTTCTATCAAAATTATTGTATTTATTTTAAAATCAAAACTTAAGAATTTTTTGGAAAAAACTATTAATATTATGCTGTTTTGTAGTTTTTTAAAATTGAAATTCATTTCAATGAAATTATCATTTGATAGTTAAAATAATTGAATTCTGCAAATATTATTAATGCAAATTATAATATAAAAATATGATTCTTATAAACCTCTCACTCCATTCTGTTTTGCCAATTAAATATAATATTTATGGTTCGACCACCACGCAGTTCGTGTTACGACAATTTGTATGAATTGTTCGATAAAATTCGTCACAGTTCTGGCTCATGTCTTAAATAATTTTATATACGATGCAGCTTTGTTTAATCTCTTCTAAAATGACATGATATAACCTACTTTGATTGCATATTTGAGTCGTGGGTTTTTTTTAGGGTCTGATATTCTCCGCTCCATCATTCATCGTTGCGTATTCTTTTATAATATTATAAATTCATAATTAATAACCATTTTTAAGCCTAGCAGAAAAAATCTAAATCATAGGTCGCGCCGGTAATATGTGTAAAATACCGATATATTTTTATCTACAAAATCTCTGTTATTTCAATTTTCATCATATTGTATTTTTTAATCAGTTATGAAATATCCATGCATAAAAAAGACCAAAGAAAAGATCAATGTGTAAGTTTACTTGATATATTGGTTTATAAATCACGTTGAAAATACCAATTTGCTATAAAACCCTTTAATATATTTTAGTATTTTGAAATATTTTAATAATAAAGACACGGTTATGTTGATCATATCCAGCTTATTTAAAAATATTTACAATACATATATGAACAGATAACCATTTTAAGAAAGCAATGCGTGAGTCATTTGTATGCCTGCATAGGAGTTGCTGATTACCAATACAAAATGAAAAGTTTTCTAATTCTAAATGCTTTGTTTTGAAGCTACCTTTGATTTGCTATTCTTCTTGTGAGCCGTTCGCCTGAATATTTAGAGTAGTTCTGCGATATTAGCCTTTCGTAAACGGTCCATGAATGTGTAATGGGGGTGCGTCGGCACTGACACCCTCAGTCTGTTTGTTCACCCTTTAGGGTTGCGGCCTGGAGTTACACGTATTTGGACGCAAACAATGCCCTCCTGGATTGTCAAACTCGTGGTTAAGGCAAGCGCATGATTGAATCTAGTTTCTAATTAATTTTTTTTATTTTAATACTGAAAATGGTTACATTTTTACCAAGGACAATTCAAATGCTGTCTTCCATACGAGATGACAAGCATAGAGTTATTTATGTATATTATCGATTAACTTATCCTATCAAACTTTTTCTATGTGTTAATAGAAAATAACTCTTAGCAATTCAATTAAAAAGTTTTGTTGAAATAAAATTGTTTGTAATTATTAGTCAAAATGAAATTATTTGTTTTTGAAATTAGTTTAAAATAACAGTTCTCAATGTTTATATGAGATTTGAATAAATCACTCATATCAAGATAAATAAGCTAAAATGGTTTTTGTTATTATTATTAACAAGTTTTTAATATAAAAAAACAAAGGTTTTAAGTATGTTAGAGATTATGTACTATTCTATAATAGTTACGTCGTTAATAATAAGTAATTAAATCAGATAAAATTTTATGAAATTTTAGATATAATTATACAAAATTAACAACTTTTTGACATTTCATACAAAATTAATTTATTAAAAAAACATTTACTGAAAGAATACCCGAGTTAGATCACAACCCCGTGGTTCAGGGTGAGGGCTGACTTAGATGTATGGAGTTAGATCACAGACCATTAATTGGATCAAGCAATTCGCAAATGCGTAAAATAGGTACGGTTAAGTAAATACTGCCTTAAGCCGGAACTCGAACCCTAAAGACGAAGAGCAGCGTCTAACTAATGTATCACGGCAGTTAACGTAAGGTTAGTGTCAATAACCAGAGAATATAACAGTTTATTGTCTTGGACAATAATGTTGATTCAACTATGCGATAATCTTTACATGATAATTTTCACATGGTTATTATGGATTAAGTTACCATATATCAAACAAATATTGAAAATGTAAAACACAGCATGAAACATCCATATAGTTTTCACGCACAGTTTACAAATCGAAAGCAACGTATTAAGATAAAAACATATTATTTTATTAAAAAATATTTTATCGGGATAAGTCAAGGTTCAAATGTAATATTATTTTTTGAATGTTATATATTTATACAACGGATGCCATTGTGAAACCAAAGAGCCAACCAAAAGCTGTTGACATACACTTAGCAGCTGGTACTGATAAGTTAAAAAAAAAACTTGTTCAAAATATGTAACCAAGAATATTTAATGATCATTTAGACTTTTTATACCCGTTATAAAACGAAAGAAAAATCTTATATGGCGTATTCTACAGAAAAGAGTTCATTAAAATTTTTTCTTACAACTCTTAAAGTGAGTGTTGTCTCTTGGCGTAATAAAAAGTCTGCTGAGTCCATATATAATTTAGAGAGCAGATTTTTGTATGAAGCTGAGTGGATAAATTATGAACCCATCCCAAAGAGGTTTTCCCACATCCGCGCGGAAATCCCCGGAGTTTTCCTTCCGGGATTCCACAGCCCCCTAATGATTTTTTCTCGTCTGAAGTCAGCGCAACTTCCGCCCTTAAGATGATTTAAAATGTTTATTTAGCTGCTTAAGAAGACCCCCTACCTCGAAATGTAATTTAATATTCCAGAGAAAAATTTATACCGATTGTTTTGATGCGTAAGTGTTGTGCTGTTGAGTTATGTCATTTTTTTCTAACACTTACGGCGATGCTCTCTTTACTAGACGAATATTAAATAAACACGAGTGCAATGTACTTTAAAAGGTGTTGCAGTTTTTATTTTATAATTTTCTATTTTGGGAATTTACACTATTTATTACCAAGATGTTGTAACGCTAAATGTTTTCCGATTCATTGATCAGCTGTAAACTCATAGAGGCATATCTTGAGGAAGCTCTTTGGAACTGTGCAAATTTATTAGGAGTAAATTTAGCATTGTGCCAAACATTGCAGTCCATTTATCAGACTAGTGTCGTTACTCGGTGCGAGTCTAAGGCTCTATCAGCCGTAGATAGCCGAGGCCGCGGCGCTGCCCGGCCACTCGCAGCGTATCAAGCCAGATTAATTATTTGGCATATTCTCAAGAGCGCCGGATTCTGGACCGCAGTGTTCTGACTGGGTTTCGGAGGACTTAAGGGATTGTCAGTGTTGCTAGCTGGTTCGTGAGACACCGCTCGCTTGCTCCATCGCCATGGAAGCCCAACCTTTTCTCATTTAGTTCAATTAAAACTCGGCTCGGCATGTATCATTTGTTTACACCTGTGTATTTGAATATTCAACTGTAAACTCGATTGTTATAAAAATAAGATTGAGTTTTATATTATTCTAATAATTTTCGATTATTCATATGAATCGCTTCAATTAGCAAGCTACTGGTGTTAACTGAGGAGAAATCTTATATTATATTATTTTAAGGAATAACAAAAACGTCACGCAGATTAAAGAAGTAATGGGCACAGAACAAATATTTTTTTTTTGCTATATTTTAATCGTACAATACAAAATAATTTTGAATTGATTAATGACAAAAAACGTAATATTACAAATTTTATATTTGTTGGTAAGCGATTTAACATTTCGAAATTAATTAATTAATTTTAAAAATGACTTATTGTCCGTCTAGAAAATTAAGTAATGATAAAAAAAAATTATATAAAAATATGAGATATAATGGTATTGTTTATATATTATAATAATAAAGATAATTTTAATGTTCTTTTATGGAAATAAATTATTTTTCGTTTTTGTTTATCTATATTTTTACAACTATCAGAATAAAATTATGTAATATCTAAAATTAAGTACTCTTACAATTACTAAATAACTTCCGGTTTTCAATGTTGTAACATTTAAAAGCACTATGAATCTTGAGAGAATTAAATTAATGACAGAGATTTCAAAGGGCCGGGAGTGCGGCAAGCTTGAGGTTAACAAGTCCCCCACTAAAGAGTGCTATCTGGTGGTAGGCTGTGACACCGAAGCCCCAACATGACGACAAATGGAGGCGGCATCACCCCTGCATACTTCCAGGACGTTAACCACTACAAAGAGAAAACACAGTCTGAATTTAATTATACTTAAATACGCTTAAGATAACATAAAAAACCAATAACGTAAAAATTAATTGACTTTAAAAAAATTAAGAATGTATAATTTTTTGGTGAATCTTTGATAGACAACCTTTATACTTACTAAAAAAATTCATTATACGCTAGTAGTGTAATACGTACCGGCCTCAATCTTAAGGTCTGAATATTCAAACTGCTCCATATTCACATAATGTATTATAGTATGTTCCTTGTTAGTCCGTATCTTCTCATTCCATTCGCAAGTTGTTTACGTAGACACCACAGTGGTCGTTGTGGACCACTGCGGCAGCCGACCGGAACTCAGCGCATAGGCACGAGGGCCTCGGTGCGCTCGACCTCTGACCTGTACTTAACGAGAGGCTTATCGTATAAACGAGAGAAAATATTTAGTAATTAACAATTGAGTTAATCATCTATCTAACGGAAAATGACGGAATTATAAAGATTTTCTTATGATTAATATAATAATAACAGTGTCTATACTGATATTGAAAAACAAGTTAACTGCAACATATTTTCAGAACGAGAATTACAAAACTGATGCGCTACAAATATTTACCATTTTTTTATTTGTAAATTCATATATAATATGTTTAAATAATAAAAATATTTATGCCAAACGAAACAGTTTTTTTTATCTTTTGAAAGATTAAAAGAATTATAATATTGATCACATGCAAAATTTAAGTAGGCAAATTATAAAATACTCATGAAATCGGCTTGATAAAACATACATTGTAGTTGCATCAGCTTCATGATCGTGTAAAATAAAAATAAACCAGGCCAGATCTAGTACAGACTATTCGGCGTGGAATAACAGAAGGAGAAATCCGTGTGTATTTGGGAGAAGACGAGTAAACAGTAGAGCAACAGCATCAGAGCAGCGATGATTATCTAAACAGCTGTTGCTGACTTTATATTATTATAAAATCATCCAAAATACCAAATATATAAAGTTGTAGACCCAATATTCAGATGTTGAATTATAAGAACATATTCATGCACAAAATTATTCAATAATATTTGGAAATATTCTATGCTTTATAAAAAAATATAACAAAAAATATTTTAGGTAATAAAATGCATGATTGCTTTTTGTTTTTTTAGATTGTTTTTAAAACAGGTCCAACCCTCCTTCCGAGTTTTTCTGTCCAAATATTTACAACCCGTTCTACCCCAAATGGCGTTCGTTTTTTGCACAGTTGGAGGATGATTTTGCAGTTTGTGTTCATCTCATTCAGAAATTGTTTTCCAATATTGCATATTGTGCGGCAACATAAAAGAAGTATATTATCTTGCCTTCCCTATTTGGCTTCAGATTTTCCATCAACGAGATAAAAGTGATTTTCGCCAATCTGTTCAATGTTTGGAAATTTCTGGTAATTCGAATAAAAATACAAAGAAGTCGAGGTTTGTTACTTAACCCGAGACATTTCCGCCAAAATTATTTATGATTACACGATTTAACTGTGTTTTATACAATATAATATAATTTTGACACCGAAAGCCGTATTAAATATATTTAACATTAATTGTTTTATTAATTTTTTTAAATAATGTGAAAATTATTTGAGATGCAAGGGGTTACTTGAAACATTATTTGTGTAAAAATATATGTAATATTATTGAACTAGCGAATTCATTTTTTAAATAGATTTCATGTTTTATTTGATTAATTTTGAACACAATGAGACAATGTAAAAATTTGGGATAGTAATTTTTAAGCCGCCAATTTGTCGAAAAATCCTATGTTCCGGGATAAGGCTTGTTGCAAGCATTATTTAGTAAACTTTGTTCTGAACGATGAAATATGTCCTTTGATTCGAGAACACATCACAGAGCCAATCTAGCGTAACAGGTGCCGCTTCAAAATAACGATCGCGTCCCTAGTTGGCCCATTAATTTGTGAACTTTTTCCAACATTTTCCGTCATTTAAGCCATTCGCAGCCATTTTGCAGCGCGGCTAGGGGATGTGATGTATCGCCCCCTCATCCCCTCCCCGCACCCCCGGCGGAGCGGTAATTAAATCTGCCAAAAGGATAACTTCGTCAAACTCGATTCTGCACTGAGCTTTGTAAATTTAAAATGAGTGAGACCATCATGGCGTAGTTTTTTTTTTTGTAATAACGGAAATTTTTGCTCGTTTTGTGCGCTATTTAGGCAGGCAGATACATATAGTTGCTGCTCAAAAAAACTTCGCGATAATTGAAACAAAAAAACGTAGTCTTTAGATGCACGTCTAAAATGTTCTTATTTTATTTTTTAAGGCTTAACATTTTTTTGATATTTAAAAAAAATATTTTTAAAAAATTATAAATAAGCAAATTAACTCTTTATAGCACATGTTTTTTTTAATGGATTTTTTAAAAATATTTTAATTCTTTGGTATTTATTTACAAAAAAATATATTACATATGTCGGAAACGGCTAAAACGGATGCTGCTTTATCGACAAAGTTGTAAGAAACGGAGCCCTCGCTGAAAGAGCCGCTGCCGCTATCATAGTTGATACATCCGTTAAAAGATGGTGCTGCTCATTTTATATTGATAAAGATTATATTTTACGTTTTCAGAATACGATTTATTTTACATAAATAAAAAATTATATTAAAATTATCATTTTTCTTACTGAAAACAATTTTTTTATTAAACAAAAAAAAATATTTTTCGAAGCCGAGGCCCAAGTATTTCACTATTATGTTATCGATATATTTATTTACTATGTATTTTCAGACCATAATTTTTAAATTTAGTACCACTGGGTAATTTTACGAACATGAACGTACTTCATTCTTCTAGCGATTCTACCTTATTTACTTATTTAATGCATTTACTAAAAACTAACATTTAAGCAGAGATATTATTTAATGGCGTGGTGTCATTAATTATAAGCACATTTTTTACGTATCATATTATCAAGTGGTTAACATCAGTAAATTCTTTGAAGACAAAAACGATGTAGTAAAATTTTTAGGCATTATTCACACATTTTGTATTTTCCTGATTTTATCAGCGTCAAGTGCTCCGTGTCCTGTATTTCATCATACTTTTACAAAGTATATTATAAAATAACACTCGATTATTATTAAGAATATTTTTCATGTAAATAGCATGAGAAAATACAAATAATTTGAATGATAGAAGAAAAGATCGATTAAAAATAATTCTTGAAAACATTGCCAGATATATGAAGTAAAAGTTTTTTGACCGCGTGGATAAAAATAAACTGATTGCGAACACTTTTTTTTAGTATTGTACAATTCTTTCAAATTAATTCGTGAGTAAATATTTTTAGTATACACATCGCTCTTCCAAATAATGAATTATTTAAATTTAACTTAAATGCTGCTTCCTTTGAGATATTTTAAAGTATTGGAAAAAAACATGAAGCAATGAAAGGTTTTATTTATGTAAGAAAATTATTCTATCCAATGATAAAAAAATCTAAAAACCTTTTTTTAATGCTTAAAAAGTGGGAACGGAGAACATTTCGATAATTGGATTTTTCTGCTAAATAAATACTGCTCTTTGTAAAAATTCGAAATACTAATCCTGTAGAACTAAAGCATTCAGTTAAAGGCATCCTTCCCTCAGGATATATTGTAAGTATTAATCTTTATAGTAAATATATAGCTGCTATTCAGCGATACCAAGACATTTAGCCATTACACAGAGAAAGTAGGAGCTCGGCTAAGAGTCCCGGTCTTCTTTTTGTTACAGTAGACCGAGACTTTAAAGTTGTCACAGACTTCGGGTTCCGAAGTTCGGGACCGCCGAGGGAAGTTGCCGAGTATAAATGCCTCACAGCGGACGGTGAGAGCCGGAGGGAACGCGTCCATTATACTTTTAAATCGCGTGCCTCGGACAAATTGACGTTACAAGTATCGATCACTTCATCGACTTCGCGGTGTATCGAGACTCGGTTGAGCTAAATTTGTAAAGCGTTTGATTTGTACCGGAGCGTTTGTCGGAGAACCTTTGATCGCCGACTTTTATTTAAATCGTAAAAAGCTATTTAATAATCGCCTTTGATAAATTTTCCTTTAAATTTGATTCATTCCGTGAAAGTATTGTTTTAATAAGTTTATAAACTTTCAGATAACTCTTTAATCATCTCTTTTACAAATGTTACGTAATTCCTTTCTGAGTTCTTAAAGACGGACTCTCTTGACGAGAACAAATAAGAGGAATTTTAAAATTTACTTTACGATTTTTTTTCAAAGATAGAATTATGAAGCGCCTACCCTTTGTTTAAATAAGAAGTAAGGAATAAGTTAGGCTGCGATTACAGGGTGCTGCGCCTCCTGCGCGATGTGCCGCGGCGGGTTAACTTGCCGCCCCGGGACGCGAGCAGCGGCCGCGTGTCAGAGATTATGTTCCGTTTCTCATAAATTCCCACCCCCGACTAATTCCTCCTGCCTTTTGATATTTGACTGGGGCTCTAAGTAAGTTCATTTGTCAAAATAAATTTTTCGTCTCTCTCTCCCGAGAGATAACTCGGCAGAGTGCGCCGTTTATTTCGCGTGCATTACATTTCATATTATTGAAGAATTTATTTTATTCCCGGGGCAATTTCGTTGATTCTGCTCCTTTTTTGACTATTTATAATACTTTATCTCTCGGCTCCGTAACAAAGGAATCCCTTGAAATGTTATATGACTTGACTCGTATTTACGCGCGTGTAATTTTTTTAAGGGTTTTGTTTTATCTCAAAAATATTCATAAAAAAAACACATCACAAAAATTAAAAACGACCAAGAGAAAAATACATTTAATATAGTTGAATATTCTGCGGTAACTAATAAATCATCTTTTTTCTTTTCAGAAATTCAAGAGCATGACCTACTCCACGCCATCGCGGTCCCCTTCAGTAATCCAAAAATGCAATTTTTTGACGAGGGTCTCGACGGTTTTCCCGCCTATGGACTGAAACCGGGCTCAGACATCAAGTCTCCGTATAGGCTCTTCATGCCGGAGAAGCTCTACCCGGAGTTCTCCATAGTGACCACTATTCGGCCTAATACCAAGGACGGGGGGTTCCTCTTCAGCGTGGTCAACCCTCTCGAGACGCTGGTACAGTTGGGCGTGCAACTCATCGCTTCTGGCGACGGAGTAACGAACATCACCCTCCTGTACACCGACGTCAACTCCTACATCACTTCCCAGAAGATTGCAAGCTTCGTGGTACCGACGTTCGTCAGGAAGTGGACCAGGTTCGCGCTGAAGGTGTCTACGGAGAACGTCACCCTCTACCTCAACTGCAACGAGTACAACACGGTGCCGGCGCAGAGAGTTCCTCTAGAGCTCGTGTTCGATTCTGCATCTACTTTGTACGTGGGACAAGCTGGGCCGATCATTCTTGGGGCTTTTCACGTGAGTCATTTAATATACCTTTATCGCTCAATTGAATACCTTTAAATATCATCATCTATTAGATGAATACGTTAACTTCATTGCTTATATTTTTCAGTATTTATGATGTTTTATTATATAAAATATATCTTCGTCTTCAACTGAGACATTGCGTCGTCTTCTGCGTCTTAGTATTCACGTCTACCGATCGCAACACAATACTGAGGATGAGACAAAGTGTTCAGCGTCTTCATAGCCAGCAAAACTGAGTTGATCCTGAATGGAAATTCTAATTCATCAATCGGCAATAAAAATTTATTCATCGGTGCTTATATTCTGGTAAGTGCAAACCGAACGGTATTTAATATAAAGTGTAGGTTTTTAAGGGACCAGGTGTACGAACTGAACAATCGCCGTGACGCGTCGCCGCTCGTTATGACCGAGAGTTGTTAAATTTTACGATAAAGTTTAACGGCGATACCGTCACTTGTATGATGCCATGCGTCCGAGATTCTGTGGCACATGGTCGGTTAGTGTGGCGCTAGGGTGGGTCCATAACATTTGAGGGCACACCAGTTACGCGATCGTTTATTGTTGAATTTGCATATAACGTTTTATGCTACACTATGCTAAAGTGTAACCACCCGAAGAACCTTACAAATAATTTTATTTACTTTTAACAAGTACATATTTATATTTTACTACGTATTATTGATTCTATTTTACCTTTTGACTAGTAAAAAAATAATTTTATTTAATACGTTTTGTGGTAAAGATATATTAAAAAAGATAGTAAGGATTCGTGTTTTTTGTTCACCAAAGAGTGAAGCTCACGTTATTATTTCTACCTTATTTTTTCCAGTAGAACGATCCAAACAATTTAGAAGTACTCTTAATTAAATCTCATACAACGCTTTTACACCGTGCAGAAATTTACTCATAAATAAAGGAAGTTTTTGTTAGCAATTTATTATGATGTGACGTTAAATGTTTTAGAAATTCAGTTATAATTTACAATCAAAGTGCTCCACGCACGACATAAGTTTTGGAAAATTCCCCGGTACAGATGTTGACACAAAGTGTCTTTTGTGTTTGTGTCAACAACAACTTTAGCGTTTTGTAAAGGTAACGACTTTTTTATTTCACAGTAACATAATTTGCAAACTTCGTTGAAATTTCTAGTTAAATTGTCTTCATATGGCACGCTTCTGCTACACTGAATTTATTAATTTAGGTTCATAATATTTCAACAAATTCTGAAAGTTCCCATCGTTAACGCGTTTTTGTTAGACTTCTCCTTGTTTTATTTCGTTGTATTTGAGATAAAACGAGCGGAGAATAACAAGACCTATCTAAAAACAATAGTGTCTGTTTATTTTAATTTTATTACAAGAATTTAAATACATATCATAAAAAAACAATTTAATATTAATGTGGATTTTATGAATCTCATTTTTAGAATTGTGTTTTTTGACTAATTATATATTATTAATAAAGCGTATAGAATATTATTTATATAAATATTATTATATCGGATATCAATCTATTTCCAGATATCAAAATCTTAGTTCAAGTGGATTGCGACGGTTTTGCTTTGTATCCGTCAGTTTCGACAAGAGTAGGTACTTCTACGAAAAAGAAAAATAATATCTGGACTATTATTATTGACATGCCGATATACTTTCAAGTTGTATTTGTATAGGGGAAACATATATTGGCTTTTTTATACATCATAAAAAAGAAGTATTTACTGTCAGAAATAGAAATAACCATTTTTGCTTTTAATTTATTTATAGTTATAAATATTATAACTTTAAATAATTATACCATTTGAATATTTGGTATATTTACAATTGAAAAAACTATCTATTTTACATTAGGGATTTTTAGATAAATTGAAGAAATCAATTATATTTATAAACACTACAAATAATCTCGATAGAATAAATGCCTAAATTTGACTTTATTTATTATGTTTCTAATATATTAATGAGGTTGCACAAAAAGAAACAGAGATTAAAAAAACGATTTAAGTGCTGCTCATATATTTAGTACACTGACTTTCTGTATTTTTCTTTTAAATAATGTTATTTTGAATAAAATAACTACCATTTAAAGCTGTTTTATGTTACATTTAATTTTATATTTCCCTTTGGAACGAGAAAATAAATCCTAAGATTAAAGACTCAAAAGATTTACTCAAAGAGCTCGTTATTATATTTTATGTATAAACTTTTGAGCAAGAAATTAATCTTTTAAAATGGCCCTTTGTTTTATTAAAAGAATACCAATGCTTAAGATGTTGTGAATAAATAGTATTCATGTATTAGTTGAACGTCATTTGCTACTTTGTTGTAACAGAATTCGGAAACACTTATCCTAGAAAATCCACATAAAAGTGTGTCACGTTGGAAGTACGTCATCCATGTAGCTTCACACCAAGATATTCGGAATGGCAAGAAATCACGTGCGTGGTGTCATGAAAGTCAAACATTCTGTCATTTCATCTCTCTGGTATTTTTTAGGGATTCTCAGATATCAATTTTTCTAAAAAAAACTTTGTTTACTGGGTTATATTTATAATATATGTTTGTACTGTGTTATTATCACTGTATTATTTGGCATAAAATAATTCAATTTATAGAAATTTTTAGAGGTATTTAAATAAAAGATATATTTAAACAACATATATTTAAAAAAATATATATCACTAAATATTTTATAACTTAATATACGAAAACATAATTTTCTTGGTTGTATCCACCGAAGATTCAATACAATTCAAGACATGTTTGGTGTTTGCTCGATTTCGATATTTCACTTGGTGACCAAGCACCCGGTTAAACGAAAAATTGGCATGCTTTACTCACATATAGTATTCTTGAAATATATTGTTGTCTAATTTTCAAGTTTTTTTGTAGTAATTTCTACGTTTTAATACGCTTAAATTACCAAGTCAAGTTTTTTCTTTTAATTTACTTAGTATTCAATTACGCTTTCGGATTGTGGATTCTCGTGTATTAAAGATTAATATGTCTTTATAGTGAAACGCCTATTTCATAAATTATTGAGTAAATTTATATGTATAAATAATATAAGTACAGTAATCAATTTGATTTATGATTTTTTAATTTTGTAATTTAGTCTGTAGACTAATTACTACCAAGAATCGTAATTATACACAATAAACCTTATTTGATGTCACTTTGTTTTGGTATCAAACTCTAACAATAACCGAATCACCAAAACCAATGCGCGCAGCTGGTTAATTAACACATTTTATGTCAAGGGTATAAAAACACAATACTTTTTGATTTGTTTATAAAACAGTTTAACACATAGTTACAAAAATAAATGTATTCTTGACAGGTGGTAATGAATGTAAAGTTAAATAAAAATAATATTCATTGATTAATATTATTATACTCACACTAATGTGTAATCTTTGAACTTTTACCATCAAAAATCATGAAACTATTAAATACAATATTGTGAAAACGTTATTCTTGACCCGATCAAAAAAAAAAAAAAAAAAAGAGTGAAACGCCTGCACCCCTAGCTCAGAAATTTCTCTTCTCTTCTGTACGTTTGCAAATGTCCCCACTTGCGACACAATGGTTAGGTCGTGCGGAATTTATATAGCCGACTGAGGACAGATAGCAGCGTCCTCGGTAGGTATCCACGTTTTTGAATTTCAAACGTGACTCCTCGGGAGGCTGCGCTACAGAGGCGATGTAACTTGTACGCCCAACTATTCCAAACTGAATTTGGCCCTCTTAGGTTGTACGGCAGTTGAATAAAATGAGGCTATAGGCGATTACAGCTGCTCCGCGATGAGACTGATACAATTTATTCATTTAGGGCTAATTTTGGATTAAAGGCGTTATCCGTTACTTGTAGCCGGAAATAATATCTACGCCCGGAGGGCGGATAGCAGAAGTCGAAAATTTTGAAATTATCGGAAAACATTTATATTTAATTCAATGGTTTTTATTTCTATAGAATTTATTTGCATACGCATAGACTAGACTTATATCTAGTAAGTTTATATTTATCTATATATATATATTTTTTTTTTTGATAAAGAAATCGTCTTACAAATATATACTTAACAATATTTTTCAAAGAAAAAAACACTGATATTAAAATATTAAATATATTTTGTAGGATTCTTCAATTCAATTGAATTTAATAAACCTATTGAAGCAGATTTAAATCAAAACAATATACATTAAAATAAGCATAAAATACAATAAAGCTTTATTTTTAGGAATTTACTAAGCGTTTGTAAAAAAAAGTCAAGTAACTATTTCAATTTAAATTCACCGAGACATATTTTATCATTTAGAATATTTTAAATGATAAGCCTTCTTAAAAATGGAGTATAAGTATACTAAATTTTAAGTATCTTTTTAAATAATGGTATTATAGCTTGATAGCAAAAGCTTATAAAAGTGAGACAAAACCACTGAACATATAATAATAAAAAAACAATGCGACAGTATTGAACACGTTGCCCATCATTAGTCTCGATCGCACTATTACCATGCCCCGACCTTGTCTTCCATTAGTGTCTATGTATTATGTATACTGTATAATTAGTAATTTTATTTAGTCTCTACCCACGCCTGAGAGTATCCAAATGATCGAAACTGTTTGTATTAAAGTTACAAATCTATTAGAAACTTTACCATGTACAACATTAAATCAAATTAAATGTATTTTACATTTCTATTCATGCGTTCAATCTATCTTGCAAAGTATGAATTGATGATTTTGATAAGAGATAAGGCAACTTTTTAATTCTATATTTACATAAATAATTTTTATAATAATATTAACGATTATCTTTGATTTTCGCCAAAAAATAAGTGGGATTTAAATATCAAGTTTCAGCGTGTTTTTTTGTGAAATTAACACCCTGTTTAAGTATAAATCCTACATGTGAGATAAAAAAAAAGTCGTCTGGGCCGATGTATATTCAGAATACTAAAATTATAGGCTCTATTCAGATAATAAAAAATCGCTTACACATAAAATGCTCATTTTCGAACAGTTACGCGCCGATCATGAAATGTGATTGGTTTTTTTATATGCAAAGTTAAACACATTCCAAAAAGCTTTTTCGGTTATACTTTTAGTTGAATGTTTATTTAATATTTATATATTCTTTACGTCAAGAATAATTTCATAGAAATATATTGATTTGCAGCAAAAACTATTTTATTTCTAATAGAAAATTCATGCCGTGGATATGATTGCACGGATTATTCTGCACAAAAGACAAAAGGCAGCAATTCAACCGAATTTCCACGTCCAGTACAGAAATATTCATACAAAATCGTTTTGCTCACGTACAGGGGGCAGCGGAAATCGCCACTTCTTGAGTTTTACTTACAATGTAGAGTGCAGGAGTACTATCGGAGCGGGTGTAAGTTTTTACGATCCCTTCTGGGAGGAAGAGCAGCCCGATTGCCCTGCATTCCCGCTTATCTGCCTGTGAATGATTGCTTCAACCTTTGAGACGGAAAGGCATTTGTAAAGATTATAGGAAATATAATACAGTGTGGGCAAAAGGGGTAATGTTTGCATGAAAAATGAAGTCGTTCATTTCTTTCCCAGAATGTTTCTGAAAAGGTTCAGCGAAGATTGCAGTTTCCGTTTCTCTTCTGTTTTTTTACAGCAGAAATTCTATGTCGATTTATGTTTTTGAGTTAAAAAAAATCCCAATAATATTTCAAAAATCGATTCAGTGAAGAATGGCATCAAATCATGTATTTTAAACATACTGCGATATTGAAAAATTAAGCAAAAAAAAATCACATCAGTGCGCCATTTTATTAGCCGTCATTGAGTCAGATTACTCTCGATCGAATCGGTTCCTCCCTGAAATATACACAGTAAAACCCCGAAGAAAATGCTTCAAACTTTTATCCAAGAAGAGTTGAATAATTGGCACGTTAGATCTTGGATTGAAGACAAATCTCCGCGCTGATCGACTATGAAGCAGTCTTTGTTCCTTGCGAAATTCTATTCCTTACATAACTCTTCAGCCGAACACCGACGGAATGCTCCGGAACCTATTGTCAGAGGCATAACAGTTCACCTTTGAACTCTCCTGACAACTGTCATGGCTCTGGGAAGCGCGCAACTGCATTCGGTTAGCTCGTCAACGGCTCCGGCGTTGAAATTTTATTCCTTGAAAACTTTTATTGTGAAAGATAAAAGGACAATTTTTCTTAGTAGGTTGAATGGTTTCTGCTTGATATCTATGAAGATTTCACTTTATTCAAGTAATGAAAAAAGGAAAGCATAAGTTTATTAATATAAACATTTGTTATGATTTTTCAGTAAGTGCAGATTTTTTTTATTTAAACGTCATTTATTAGAAGAAAAATATTGAAGCAATATTTAGTAGATCGTAAAAATGATAAAACTTTGCGATGCTAGATAAATATGCAATTATAATTTTGGTAGGCACATTACTTTTCAAGTATATATAATATAAAAAAAATTTCATTTTAAACATCTGCATTTTTAATTTCTTCATTTCAGCGGGCAGATTTTGAATACGTACAAAAAGTAGGAAAACAATTCTCCCTCGGCACTCCCGATGCATCGATACCAAGAGGATAATGCCACCATTTTGAAACAATGGCCGTCACCGGAAATGCGACTCACCAGCATTATCGTCCGCGACCGGAAACTCACAAAAGTTTAATTACAGAATGGCGCAGTGCCTTGCCGGTCAACAATGGCGCTGGAACGACCGACGACTGGAAGGGCCATCGCGAGAAGTCAACTTCAAAAACGAGCTGGATATTTTTATTTAAATGTTATTTCGGAAATTGTGTATTTGTTTGAGCTCAAACATATTCATTTCAAAGTACCTTTGTAGCCAATCTATTTATCTTGTCTAGTATGTTTAAATGTTTTAACTACTTCATCTAATAAATCACGGACAAAAACTTTGGCTTTAAAAACATTTTTGAATGAAACAAATATAACGTTTTTTTGTATGTATTGTCAGGTTAATATAAAAATCTAGTCTAGTGATTGTTAAAATGTTCATCGAAATTTTTTGATCGAAACACGAATCGGTTATTGCATTATACATCTGATCAGCGATTTATTTGTTTGATTCTAGTAAGCGCATTAAAATTAAATGAAATAAAGAACTTAAAACATGCATATGATGCCTTAAAAATATGCAAAATATAATTTTTTTAAAAACGCATTTAAAAATAAACACATACATATATTCTATCTATCTACTATAATAATATCCATTGTGTGTATGTTTCATTTTTTGGTTCTCTATAGAATACCTTAAAAGATACAACGCTGATTTTTTGCATGTAAGTTCAGTAAGTTTTTCTGCAGCTCTGTGCCGAATTTCAGGACGATAGAATAATATTTTCATTCATAAACTAATTTACGTTTAAATAAACTAGTACGAATCATAGGATTTTGTTGTTCACCGCGATAATTTCAAATTTAGAACTTTTAGAAAAAAACAAATTTTGATGCTTCTTAGAAGTTTTCAGTTTCAGTCAGCTTGACAAAAGTACCAATTTTAATTTTTTATCGAAATTGCGTTAGAAATTGTTAATCACATCATTAATAACTCCGAAAACGTCATTCTGTGACGGGCAACATTTCTAGTAAATATAATATTACCGTGTCATATTATAGTTGTAAATAAAATTTACAGGTTAATAAGAAATATAATTAAATCCTCGGTCAAGTCTGGACTTTTGTTTCATGGTCAACGATATAAATGACCGGGAAATTATAACGCAGCCCCTGGAGTCCCCTCGCGGCTCCGACTGACTTCTGGTTTTTCTCGCTCTTTATTTAATAAGAGGTCTCCTCGCCCCCCCCCCCCCCCTGCCCCCTCCCCGCCCCTCGTGGCCGCGGACGCAGAGTTTGTTACAAATTACAGTAAGACAGTGGGTCTCTATCTCGAGACCGTGATTTTATACGTACGCTTTAGGGCGGAATGAGATAGTCTCAGCCGGCTTGTGGTGATTACACAAAAGTGTAAGTTCGTTTTAAAGCGATATTAAATCCATTCGTTGCTTTATTTATACGTTACGTTTTAGTTTGTTTAGTAAAATGTTTTTAATAACTTTTTTAATATGAGCGGCATCAGAATATTCTGTGAAAACTTTTACAGCTACGTGTTACAATAGTTTTTTTAAAATATATATTATTTTAGGAATATTGAAACACACAACATGTCTAATATAATAAAGCTGTTTTTTTTTAATATTAGTAGAATAAGTATGCTGGTTATTAATCATTATTTAGATTAACTATGGCATGTTTTATTGTATTTGACATTGATTGAAGCAGACAATGTCGTGAAATTTTTTTGCAAGAGTAGAAATTTTCGGTTTTAAAGTGATATTTAAATCACGCATCATTAATTTTATACATAGACTTTAACATATTATATCATATCGGAGTTTGCTTTGATTTGAATTATTGTAGGTAAATCTGGATAAATTAGTGCTGTGATACGATTTTTTAGTAAAAAAATACCTGCCCATTGTTTTTTCTTGATAAACAGAAGCGTAATCGTAAGTGTCAATCGCAAATTATTTTATACAAGTCTCCAAAGAATTTTCGTCACAGAAATTGTAGCCCGACCTTCTTAGTGCTCTCAATCACCCGGACAATCCACTCATGACACCGCCTGGCTTAGCTGCCTCCTCCACAGAGCCGATAACAGACTTGGAAGGTCATTATTTTTTTTAGCCTACTTGGCTTCCGTCACCTTGTTTATCATTGTTAACAGCTTTCAGCACTTAATATATTTTAGGTGTTCAGTGTTTATATGAAGTGATGGAAAAAATATTTTCAGTAAAATGGAATTTGATCTAATTCTATGATGGTATGATGAAGTTCTAGTTTAGCTTTTTTATGTGAATTTCAACCACAATAATATGTGATGAATGGTATTTACAAATTTTTTATATGAATATCTTCAATATATTGCTATGCCAGTATGTTTTGGTTACGTTTTCGATTATATATAAATTATTTTACTGGTTATTTATTTTAGAATAAAAGTAATTTTGTTCAAATAATTATGGCCCACTCTTATTTTTACGTGTATACATGACACTGGTCACTTTATTCTTATTAAGCAAAAAATCGTTTAAATTGTAGTAGTTCGTAGTAAAATCGAATACTATGATAAAAGTAGTGTGCACAAGAACAAATAGCTGCCTTTGTTTTTGTCGTATCTGAAACTATTATCATTTGCGAACACAGATGTGCTCGCTATCAAACCTTCGCGATTATCCGTGGCTGTTCCGCACACAATGGAGAATTAGTTAAAAAAAAAAACCAGTGCACAGCACGGCCGCTTGGCCTGTGTCACGTAAAAAAACGAACGTATCTGCTCTCGTATTATTTCCGTCTATAGCTATTTGAAAAATGTATCGGTTAAAAATGGAATTTACTTTTTCCGGCTGATTACGTTTCCAGACTAGCGAATTATTTGTCTGAAAATGGAGGAAAAAAGACGCTCTGTCGTTGAAGTATTGTCTCTTGTTTTTTTAAGTTTTTTTCGGAGGCGGTGAGTTTTTGCTTATTCCGATCATGGAATCTCATAAAACAGACTCGTTCTTAATGAGTTTCGAGACAATTTATAAGAGTTGTTATTTAAATGAACTCCGAGAACGTAGTAGAAAAATCAACATAAATTATCCTAAATAATATATTCACCTGATGTTAAATATTTTTAGTAAGTAGAAATAACCATAAATTTATTTAAAAATTGTATATTTTTTGTAAATGAATATTAAATGACAGGTATTCTGCAGAGATTTGAAAAAAAAATAGTAAGTAAATTTAAGTTTTTTTCGACCGCCTATATTTTAATTACATAAATATGCAAAGAACTTCTGTTCAAATCAAAACGAATGAAAATTATGAATTATTTACCATTGTATTTTGTTTTATATTCAATTATATATATATATATATATTTATATCATTCTGTTTCTTTGAAAAAAAAATATATATCCAAAACTGACCAGAATCTTTTTGTTATCTAATAAATTCCATTGCTAAAATACGGTCAACACAGAAAAACAGCGTAATTGAAAAAGCTCTCTCCAAATCAAGCCGGTCTATTCCCCCTCTGCGCACTCTGAAGCAATTCTTTATTCACCGAATAAAAGGAGTAAACCAAGCTCTGCACTTCAAGCAGCTAATTAATTATGTCTCTAATTAGTAAGTAATGAGCGAAGGTTTGATCTCGTCCCGTGTCGCGCGGACAGATTACGGCTCGCGAAGATTTCCGACCCCCGACCCGCTCTCTCGCTAACGAGTTGTACCGATTCCGAGATAGCTTATATTTGTATGAAATGTCTTCTCCGAACATTCGAAATTGGTAAATCCTTATCGATTAGCTCCGAGCAATTGGTTTACGGTAATATTTAATGCATATCAGTAGCTTTTTTTTACTTATATATGGGGCCGTGAAAAAAATTGCGAAATGATATATTTACTTCTAGTATATAATTGTTTAAACTAATAAAAAACAACAAGGTTTGTAGAACCCAAAATTTGGTTATTATTATGATTTTATATATGTATATTTTTAAAAAGGTTTTTTTTTATTTGAAAAATACCTCACACTTCTGTTTGCGTTTGTTTTTCTCAGATTACTTTGATTATAAAATTGTAGTTAGCAAAACAGACCGTGTTTTTGAACTCGATTTCACCCAAACAAAAACCATTAGCTCCAATTGTTTTGTCTTTCCCGTTCGAAAACATTCGTTGCCAAAGCTCGTTGAGGCTTACGGCCGATGGAGAACTTAGTGTTTACAGCATGTTTCACTACTTAGGAATGCAGTTGCTAATTACCGAGATAATCTAAAATTACATGAGCAAACTGTCGCCAAGGAGGTCGCTTTGTCAATGACTACAACTACTAAGTACAATAGAATTACTTAGCGATTTACCAGCTGCTTTGAGACACCGATATTGAACACCCGGTACTTATAGATTCTCTATCCATCATTTACCATTACGTTATTTGTTATTAAACTATTTTATACTTAAATAATAATACAGTAAATTTAACAGTATCAAAAAGTTTTTTTATATTAAATTGTTTTTTTTTTTTGAGCAAAATTAATTGATATTTTCTTTTTAAATTAGGTTTATTATCTTTCGGCTAATTATAAGCCTGGAGCTTTCTAAGGGAGCTTTATATTACATCAGAATCTCTCAATTCCATATTAATACTCTGACCCCACTAAAGATAAATCTCATTCTTCCTTTTGGTCGGCTCGTTGGGTGCGCAGATTTATAAAGTGACCTCCGGGCTTCCATAAATCCCGAGGTCCATTTGCCTTCCGCCCATTGGCCGGTTACTTCGGCGCTGAAAATGATTTACGCCTCCATTCCGAAAATAATAAATTCAAAACACAAAATAAAAACATAATCGACGTTTCCACAAAAGCCTCCCGTCCCGCTCGCCCGCCGTTGACAAGATTGAAGTGATCGGCTTTTTGAACGATAGATTTACGAGGAAAGAAAATATTTGGGTCTTTAATAACATGTTGTTACGTTAAAATAAACGAGCCATCTATTGTAGGCAATTACTTTTGCACACTTATCGTAAATTTTCACAATGTTATTGGTTTCTTGGAATGGTTGTTAGTGATATAATACAATGGGTGAAGTTTTTACATATTTTTTTAAAAGTAAATTAATTTTTAAAAAGTTAATTAATCTGACTACTATAAAAACAAGACATATAATTGCAGAATTCATGAAAACAAATATAATTGTTTTTTTAGCTGAATACGTGTATATTCATTAAAACAAAGAATAAAAATAGTAAGAACATGTTTTGCAAATTTTTCAATTTCCCAAAATAATAAGATTCTGTTTAAAAAGCTAAATAATCCCTCAAAATACCTGCAAAAAATCACATTATGATTTTCTTAAAAATTAAGTAACCGTCATATAAAAAACGTGATCCTTAATAAAACGCAACTCATTTGGAAGACTTCTTATGAATAAAAAGGAAAAAGATTCTCTCCACAGCGACTGGCGGGTTACCGAAATTATCGTCAGCAACTTTTGACGACCTCATCATCTCACAATTACTATGGCGCAGATTTTGGGCCTCAGAAATTATACGATTCCTGAAAATTCCTAGATTTTTTAATTGAATTTTCCAAAATTGCATTAGAGAATTCATTCGTTCGTGACGTCAGATTAGCATATGATAATCATGATATTGAAGGTCTAAGTTATAAAGAAGGCCAGTAGGATTTAATTTTTTTGCAAATTTTTTTGAAATATAATTAATTATAATCAACAAAATAGTAACTTATATTGATAAAACTTATATTTATTGTTAATTATCTTTCATTAAAAAACTGCGCATTAGGTTTCGGGTATTTTTAAGTTCGCTTTTTTATAAAATATCATGAGAAAAGCTTCTATTGAATTACAAATTATTGTATTATGAAGGGCGTTATGTAAATTTATTCATTATTTAAATTACTCTTTACTCATCCGTGGGTTTTTTTCATGAAAGCCTTGCCAAATCCCAGTTATTCTGAGGATTTTAATGTCTTTTATTAGAAATTCTATCGGCACTGTTGAACTTAATTTAAATTTGCACAAATCCTCGAAATTAATAAATATTCTATAAAAACAAATCAAGAATAATTCCGAGAAGAAAATAAATATGTATTATTATAATATGAATAAATAATATTTTAATCATTTTTATCAATTCAAGCAAATTTATCGTTTAATAAGGGAATTAAAAATTTATTGATATTGATATGTTGAAAATTGTCATGAACGCAAAAAAATAATTATTGTGATTATTGAATACATAGGCTTTATTTTAATCAGACGGTTTTTTCCGAGTTTCAGATTTCAATCCGACTCAAATCAGGTCGTCAGCGAAATTCAGATATTCTGTTTATTCAAGATGAAAATGAAATCTAACCCTTCAGTGAGAAGAGAATCGGAGGTTCGGGGTCCCCAAGGCCAGCAACCGCCAGGGGTATTAAATATCGTCCCACTGCAGGTTGAAACGGCTTAACATTCTCTGCATTATTCATGTCCAAAGCATTTCCAATTGGAGTAACCCGCGACAGGCTGACATTTTCGTTGTCCTTCTTTAAATAAAGAATTCATAAATGAACATTCATTGAAAAGCGTAGACGGTCGAAATAGCTGTGTGTTTAGTCGAAATTTACGTTATTCTGCGACGAGGGTGCCTCGTATTTTGATCCCGCTGATGGTCGAGCCTAAATAACGAATGTTTGCATAATTTGTTTTTACAAGCGATCGTATAAAAACGGACTGTTTGGTAAATTAGAATCAGTTAACTAATGATTTTCCCTCATATCATTCTGGGTATCGCAGTGGTTTGATTTATTTGACGTAAGCACGTTTTTCGTGTAATTTATTTTCCTTCGTAAAATGGTTACTATTTTAACATCGCTTTTAAACATTGTATCGAAAATGAATTTATATTGTATAGCTCATTAAAAATATTGTTCGCATCAACTTTAAATTTGATCATTTTCCGGCTTAATTCAAATCTTCATCTTATTGTTTTCATAACAATCTGACATTTTAATAAAAGAATAAGTGAAAAAGATAACATTCAAGTTAAATGGAAAACTTTTTGAAACAGCTGTAAAACTGAAGTTAAAAAACATTTTGAAGAAGAATAATTGCAGATGGAAATCTTTTGACTACACTTAACATAGTCGTATCACTCTTAATTGCTTACAGAGTACTTGAAGCTGTCAGGAAACTTGAAAGAATAATTACTTAATATTAAATAAAGCATTAAAACAATAAAAATATATATTTTTACGTGTATATTTATTGGTATTATTATAAATAAATAACAGCATTCATCTACTATGACAACCAGTGATAATAATGAAATGTTATTGATGCAATTCTTTAAGTGTCAAAATAACAAAGTATTCACTGAGAAAATAAATTTAAACATTTATTATTCGTCGTTTTGTAAACTAAACGTTTACCAAAATATTTTTAGCACATTAAGCCTATTTGAATGAAAATACGATTAAATTTGATATAAATTGTTAATACATATTGAAATGTTATATAAAAAATTAATGATGGATTTTAATGACTACGGATATAATTGATATTTAATACATTCTAGGGCAAGCAAGAGTCGCTACAATGTCCTCAATACTATAAATGTATTAAGCACGTAGCTATCAGCTTGAGCGTTCCAGTCATACCTGCATGTACTTTAAAATCCCTTTACAATTAGGTTCGAATGTACGTGCTAAATACTTAATCCCAGTTTTAATTTAAACTTTGGTGTGACTGGAGCCGTGTGAGCAACCACGTACGCGGGAGCTGAGAGGATTTTCTGCAGCAAAACTAAACCAAGGCCTGAATGGCAAGTTTTATAATAAACCACCAGAGTTCTTATTCTTTTGAGAATAAGAATTACAAAAAATCGACGAGGGGTTCAGCAGAAACTTTCATAGATTAATTTTAAAATTAACATCAATAAAATACTTAACTCAACTCATCTACTAAATATAGAACTTAAATTAAAATATAAGAAATATGTTGATTGTAATATTTTTAACATCATTAACATATTATTGCAAAGTATTTTTTTGTGAATATCATTATAAACGAAGCCTCCTGAAGTTATAACAGCCATTGGAATCATATTTAAATGAAATACCCTAAAACTATGTTTCATATAGGGGGTTGTATTATCATCGGTTTATTTTATGTAATCTTTCAAATAAAATCCCGGGTTAATTCATCATTTTATGAAAAAAGAGAATTTGTGATCACGACAACCTTTATCAGCGCTGCATTTCGCACAATTTCATTACTTTATGTTTTTCAGTCCCGGCAGGCTGATTATTGTTGGTTTTGGAGGCACAACAAAGTTGGCGAGCTCATCGGAACCCAAACTTGTGTGGATTAAAATGGCTTTGGGTTTTGCTTTTTTGGATTACAATCCAATTAGGCAGTGTTTTATTAACAGCGCAATATTTTTGTGCAGTTTTCAGGACGTTACGGCCGGGTTGTTTGAACTTTCTTACCCGTTAATTAACGGGAATGGAAAATACTGTTTTTGTTTTCCGACTCGGTGGGTTTTTCAAGTTAGTGGAGTAATCACTTTTTAAATTGGTCAAAGCTATTTATTTGGATGTTGGTGCAGATAAACCCTTTCGAGAACTTTCGTTCGTTTAAATAAATTAGAATAAATTAATAGTTTTTGTGGGAATGTAGTAAAGGCATTAGTGAATAGATTAATATTTAGTTTGTGGATTCTGTTAAAATACAAATACCTTTGGGAAAACCACTTTCTGCGAATCCCTTATCTCTGAGCACTTTCAATCGAAAACTTTGAGTCTCTGGTTTATGACGTCACTGTCTCCTGTCACCAACTTGCGTAGATATAAGCAGCTACGATTGAGCCCTCTGTAGTCAATTCAATCTAAAATTAACTCTATTAGATCTACATTTAAAAATACGAGACATTCAGTTAGTAAGTAAAGTGAGAAAAAAAAAGTATAGAATTGTTTTATTATCTATAAAAATGTCACTATTTAATCGATTAATAAAAATAAATACTTGACAAACCCGTATTTTTAATCTATTTAGTTTTATTGTGTATAAAATATTTAGGCAATTGGCTTTGGAATCAGTATGCCGTAGATATCGAGAAGGTTTGGTTTAAATTTATCACCATCTCCAAAAAAATATCGTATGTTTTCAAATGGTAATCAATTACCTTTCTATTGTCTTATCCTCAATATATTTTTAAACTACAAATTACTTATTAAATTATTAAAAAAAGTTAATTTTGATAAAAAAATATTTATTTTATATATTTTACGGGAAGGGTTACCCAAACCTTTTTGGATCCCAATATATTATAGAAAGGGATTATCTGAATTCTCAGATCTTGGAGCGATTATCTTGTGCAAGGTACCGAGGTGCTAATCTTGGCTTTACTTCGAGGAACGCCGATCATTGCCTTAAATTATCCCATTACCGTGAGTTAAATAATTATCAAATTGATATAAATAGTCTCACCTCTAAAACGATTTGCATAATATAAAATGTAACCAAATGAAGGCATAAATATTTGCCCATCTACACATATGAATAATGAAATTACTATTACAATTTGAATGTAATAAGGTACTACGTTTATTTTAACATGTAGTATTTAATGTATAATAAACATATTTTACTGTCAATGTTTTAAATTTTAAAAACAGAGTGTACTTTGTAAGTCAGTAAGCACATACTGCACTTTGCATAGCGACCGGTGTTGTCACCCGTGCGGGATTTAAACAAGGGGTGGCCTGCGGGGCACGACCGGTTCCTCGATTTAATATTCTTCAAACGGGACCCCAGGAAATTCTTTCCTCACTGCCGCCGCTCCTATTCTCCAGGGGAAGAAGTTAATGAGCCACACCCGGATCTCAGTCAAGATCCCATCAACCGCCGTCGCTGCGGTAGTTGCGAGCCCCACCCCTCGGTACTCGGGAGACTCAATTCGAAAAGTTGGAGAATCCTGTAATTGAACTTGCCGACAGACGGCTTGTCGTGGGTTTTTTCCCTCTGCGAGATTACGCCAGTTGAAGTGTGCTCTTCGGTAATGCCGACTAATAACCATTCACCTACTTGGAGATAGTGGCCGGAGTGCAGACGGAGCCGCGGCGCCGACGCCGCCTTCATCAGCGGCTTCGATGGCTAATGTAATCAGAAACTTTTCATATTTGATTTGAGATCAGACGCGCTTACTTTTTTGTACGCTAGGGATCTTCAACAAAGTAACTTCACGAGTACGTAAAAATATCCACCAACGTGAATTATCTTGCGACAGTAAGTTATTACCTCTCCTAAAGCAGAATTAATGTTGCGAAAATTAATAAATCCACGATGAGAGTCGCAAGTCTTATTCCGACTTAGCTGATTTTGGCGGGGGCCTTATTCGAGCTTAGCTCTCTACCTTTCTAGGCATTTTAAGTAACGTTATTTTCCCTCTCGTGTGCCGCCGAATATTCCGGTGTTTATATTTTACTGGCTTAATTTGAGTTGTGAATCTATTAAGAATATTGTAGTTCCGATAAGAAAAAAATTATGCGTTAAATATTCATGAGCTAGACTTTGTCTAAAAAAGTAAAATATAAACGGAATATATATGAGATTGCCTTGTAAAAAATTGTATGGATTTCGGTCAGCTCTAAGAACTCCTTAGTTCTTTTTATAGAGGACTGGGAGCGGATTGATGGGCAGGGAACGCGGCGCCTCCGGCCTCGTCGGGTCGCAACGGTAATGGATCAGGTCGGATCTCATTTATAAGGAAATACCTTGGTATAATGATGTTCTTTATATTTATATTCGTATATTTGTATGTTTTGAATATTTTTATTGTCGGGTTGGAATTTTTGTAAATATTGGATCCCATTCAAACAAATAAGTAAATCTGCAGATTGTTGTTTTCACTGAGTATCTAAACCAAACATTATCAATGCGAATTGCTTCTCCTGGAAACACTTGTGAAAATATGCTTTAAATATTAAATGAATAATCTTTGTATACTTATATACTTTAAATAATATGGAATGATGTAATAAATATTATTTTAAATTTATAGAGGAACGCTGATATTTAGAAGTTTTTTATAATGTTTTTTCTATGTTACATATTTTATAATGGTGAAATATTTAATATCATTATTAATAAAGACCGCGTGCTCAAAAAATCTAATATGTTTTGGAATAATGAGAATCACAATACATATTTCATATTTATTAGTGACGTATTGTAATAAGAGAAAGTAAATCACGGCAACGAAGCAGAAAATCAAATGCCAACCTAATAATTCTTCCCGAGAAAGAGTGAGGAGATAAACGAAATGCAGGGGCAAGAGTCATCCGCGCCGGGCTCCAATGGAACAACTCATCTACGTTTTTACGAGGGTCTGATGGCAGGAAAATGGGCCGTTTTATAAGCCCAATTAAAACTATTTTATACTAGTTTTATGGCAAATTAAAACGAAAATGTAATGTTCTCAAACGTAGAAGCTTAATTTCAATTTATTTTCATATTACTGTCTTCGTTTATGAGATTATTAGACTTTTTAAAATCATTTTCTAATTGCTAATTTAATATTCACTGAAACAGTGTTACTGATTGACAACAATTAAAGGTCGTGATTTAATTTTTTTGCTGATTTTATGGAGTAAAAACATTGTTTGATTTCAACAAAAAAAAAGCCAAATAATATTCGCTGTACAGCAAATCCTCACCACAAAATCCTCCAAGCAGACGAAAGGTTTTTAATAATACATGTTTAATAATAAGATAATATTTATTTTTAAAATGTTTAAACACAAAAATAAGGATACTTATTCATTCAAAACATATTTTAAAAATCAAATAATATATTAATAAATATCTTTCATGGTTTTCAAAAAACAAGCTTTCACATTTGTCAACCGCTCATAAATTTCGTTTCTACGAATAGTTTATGATAGCGAAAAAATTTCAAATCATTTGTCAACTAACACGATGATTGGTCATATATTTTAAGAATTAATAAATTACATACAATATTAAAATGAAGGTTGTCATATTTTTTATTTCACCTATGATAATGTTATACTTAATTTAACTGTATAAAGCATAAATATGAAATAAAATGAAACATCTCTCTTTTTCACTTATATGTTTTGATAGTATTAAAAATCATACCATCATATAAGTATGATACGAATCTTCTCAAATGCTATAATGAAGTTATTTTCTAACCAAAACTAAATTATAAATTGTTATACATTTTAAAATTTAATACTTTTAATCAATATTAAAAAAAACGATTTTAGCAGTACTTGTTTCTATTTTGAATATATCAATAACTATATACTGTTTTCAGTCATCCTTTTTAAACTTTATATTTAAGTCTTTTTGCAAGCGTGCCTTTTTATTTTTATTTCTATGTATTTATATAAATAAATATATATGTAAATTTAGATAAATATACCTCCCGCTGTAGGTGTATTGCATTTTACAAACAGTTTTCAACTTAAAAGTTAACAGGGTTTTATTGATGCTCGTCGATGATGCTCCTACGTTGTAAAATATAATATCGCCACAATGGAGAAAGTTTAAAACTATGCAAATCGAACAGTATACAAAGTATCCTGCGGCGAGAGATAGTTGGATTGAACTTACCCAATAATATTACGGAGGTTCTCTGGAGCCATGTTTAAAATTTCAGCTTGATTTGATCCGGAAGTAGCGTGCTTAACAATCCGTGTGTAGAGCACCGGTTCCTAGAAGCGACGCAAATTTATGTACGGTCTATTTAAAAGCCTTTATTAATGCATCATTAAATAATCCAAATAGGTTTTTTATATTATTATTCATATTATTCTATTTAAAATTCTTTATTAATGCATGGTTGAATAATCCAAATAGGTTTTTTATATTATTATTAATATTATTGAGGAGCTTTTGTATACATTTCAACATAATAATCTGTTTATTCGTACGTTAATGTAACTTTATACTATACAAGCTAGAGAGCTCCGTTTACGAGTCCATTCAAGACCCACGTCTCTCACTTGAATTGTAGTGAGATACACCAAAGATAGTTTTGAAGCTTCTCTTTAGAAATACCCGTGAAGATCGGGGAGATCTTTAGGATTTCAATCTGGGTTTCATAAATAGTATATTTTAGGGAAAGGTCTGAATATCGATCAGTGCCCAAGCGATATATTAACACGTGCTACGGTAGTAGAACCAAACAGGCTTCTTACTTGTTACTATCTTGTAAGTTAAACAGCCAAAAACTTTCCGATTTGACCGCTCCCGTCAACTAGCCAGGGCTGGCAAGCTTTTTCGAAATTCATTTTGAATTAGATTTTAAAGATTAATAATACCTTTGAGTACAAAATGGCGAACAAATGCTAAGATTTCAGCCAAAGAAAATAATAGGTAATAAATCTTATGGAAAATCGTTAATCTTATGTAATAAATTTGTTCATTTTCATTACATCGGATGATTGAATAAAATAAAATCAACTTATCTGCTAAGGTATTAGAACCCCCTAAAATTATATAAAATATAAATATGTTTGCAATAAAAGTATCAGGTGTTTTGAAATATTCGATAATTGGCCAACACAAATTTGTTTAGACTATTAAATAATTTTACCCAAGCTATGACACACGCCACTCGGAGAAAATAGATTAACAGTCAGTCAGGTGTGTTGAAAAATATATGTTAATAGAAAATGTCCAAAGTTTTGGCAGTGTGGTTTGCCTTGGGAGTGTATGCACATCACAAATAATTTCAAGAAAAAGAGATTACTGCGATGAAATGCTAAATTGTTGATTTAGACACAAAAAGAAAAATAATCAAGAATGAATACTGTATTAATTTTATTTGCAGTAATTTAATTCATTGTTTAAATATGCTTTCAAAATAACAAAATGCAACTCTTCCATTGAAATAAATACAAATAGAATTAAATAAAATATCTAAGAAGTAAAATAATTATAAGTACGTGATTATCTTAGATTAACTTTGCCACGTCTTCTCAGTCTGCTTAGGTTTATCATGAGGATCGTTTGTTTGTTTTATGCCGTGGGCGTTGTTCGGCATGAACAATAGGGTTAATATTTTAATTAGCATTAAACGTGGGCGGTTTATTTCTATTAAAGTCATTTATACTAGAAATAGAATCTGATATCTCAAAGGAATTAGATATTTTGTAATGATTTGTTAACGATCTTCTTTGCTTCCTATGCGCTCACTACTAAATGTGTTAAATTTCAATCTGTGAAACCGCAGTTAAGTTTGAGAAAAAGTGCACGTTTCATAATTATTTTTGTTTAAATGTGTGGAATACTTTGTGTTGTTTTGAAGTGACATTTGAGAAAAAAATAATATATATAAATATACATAAATATATTTTGAGAATAACTTAGGCAATTGCTTTATTAAATGTGATGTTTTTCATAACATAATATTCTGTAGAAAAATATATAATTTTGTTACTCAAAATACTCTAAATACATATAAAACTAAAATTTATTTTTTGTGGTAATTTTACGAATCAAAAAAATATTAAATTTTGAAGCATAATATTTTTATTAATGTAAATACCTATCATGATATACAGAACCCCGAGTATTTCAAATCAACAGTAAGGCAAGAAGATCAGTATTTCATATGAGAAATATTTACTGGTTACAAATATGCGAATAATATTAAATTAATAACTTTATAAGCCCCATAAGTAACGGATTATGGAAGCTTTGAGCAATCTCAGATTTTGCAAGTACGGCGTATAGCAAGGCTTCGAATAAGGTTAACGACGCACGGATACTTGAAGCAATAGCCAAGGGGAGGAGCTGCACTCATTCTAACACTCCCCTTCCATTAGTTATTCACTAAATTGCGGGGTAACTTTGCAAACCGAACGAATCGGTAAAAACATTAACATATTATACTCTTAAAATCGCATGAATGGCTTCGGTTTGCAATATAACTTTGCATGTGGTTTTGCTGGCATAAGTTTTTATATCATGTCTTAAAAGGAAGAATTCTCAATGTTCAATAAATGAACAATAGTACAGCAAAAAAAATTCATACCTTGATATCAAATATATATATCTATATATATATATATATATATATATAAATATGATATAATATAAATATACACATAATGTAAAAATGCAAAGTTTTTCCATTAATCTGATGTGCCAAGTTTATGATAAAAAGTAAATGGAATTTATTGTAAAAACGACTAAGAATTACAGAATACTGAGAACATTTCTACTTGAGATTTCCACCGAATCCAAAGCTTCTATTGGAAAACTTCTCGACATAAAGGTATGCATTTGGGGCATCGCTTCTCTGATCGAACTGGAGAGATAACCATTTAAGTTTGTTTATAGTACCAGTTAGCGAATTTCTATTTTCTAAAATACCCGTCATAATATAAAATATCACATAACCCGGAGATGAGAATCTTGAAAGGTACATAAAAGATGATTTGATTATCAGGGTGGTTTAAGTTCAGAGCGATGAAAATTTAAATTTATATTTTTAAATATGTACTTATGTGGTAAATTTATTCGGATTTTTTTTATGGGTTGATTGATGGCACATTTAACAATTTATAAGTAGTTTATATTTCGTAATAATGCTATATGAAAATTAAAATGTTTTAAAAAAAACAATATATATATCATGAAATAAAAATATTTAAATTTTTATAATATGTACTTTGTATAAGATTGACGAAGGCATGATAAAATATCTTACAGCAAATGAGCCAAATCTAGTAGATGAGTACCATATGTCATGCGAGTTTTAAGGGTTAATAGAATTTCCATGATTTACATATACATCAGATTCATCTCTAGCAATTTGCTATTCATTGGATATCTTCCAATCCCTTTGGAAGGTTTCTAATTTAAAAGGATATATTTTTACTCTTAACCTAGATTTTTGTTTGTGTGGTTATTTGTCGTGTTTTCGTTTGATAAAAAGGATTTATCCGATAAAAAGTCAATAAAACGACTGTGGAGTTTTCAAGGAAATATTTTTTCTGTTGCAATGGCCAACTTATTTAACAAATTTTAATGCAGTCAAACTCATAAAGTTGCAGTATTTTAGTAAGTTTCTGGTTTATTTACGTCTTTTGAGTAAGCAGCTTTTGAAAACTGAAATATGTATGGTGTTTCATGGTATCAGTAATCTGATTGACTCGTTTCTCGTGGTTTCTTTTCACTGTGAATGCTACTATACTTTAACATTTACCCTTTCAGGAGTTGGTATATATTAAGTACAAGCTAGTGCTGGTTACCCTCATAGAATGCATCTTCAATAAATAATTCCTTCAAGAAAATATTTTTAAAATACATATTATTTTCCAAAACTTGCATCTTCAATAAATAATTCCTTCAAGAAAATATTTTTAAAATACATATTATTTTCCAAAACTTATATATTTTGTTACGGTTACTGCGTGGGTGGCTGGAGATTTTAAATATGTCACTCTTTATTATCTGTTATATTTGATTTCTTATTTATTTTTACTTTCTTCGGTGTTATTTCTTTTTACGGTTACTTTTTGTTAACCTTGTCAATATAATTCCATTTGGGAATATGGAACTATCTTCTTTAAATCCAAAATTTTTGTCGTTTTTTACTTTGTTCCTAGTAAAGTTTATTTACAAAAACGGATAAATGAAGTTGTCACTAAAAAAGTCAAACATGCCACTAAATTATATGAATATGTTAGTTTTCGCGGGTGAGGTGATAAATAACGGTAAAACCAAATAAACTTCTAGAAAGCTTTTCAATCCTACACAAATAAAAACAGCTGAGATGATTTCCTTACCGCTGGGTTGAAAACAATTTGCGCCCTGCACCCTCTCATACCCAGTCATCAAATCTGTTCTTTTTAGTGCAAATACCGCGAGATCCCGCGATACCGGTTCCCCGGGAACATATCGCGGCGGATAAAGCCGGTATGATAACAAAATACTTTTGGCTGGCAGCTCCGCTGGCTTTACGGCCGACTCAGCAGCTCTCGGGCGCCTGCAGCGGCCACGCGCCCGTAAAGGACTTTAAAGAAAATTGGCGCATGACGCTAATGCGAGAAGTATGCAGTGGGTTCGTAGGAAGGCTTCCGAAGCTCTATACTAGATTGGAACTTTTTTTTACATAATAAAAAGAAATTTCGTTATGATGATTCTTTTCATTCAGTGTTTTAAAAGCGTAGGAAACTTAAATTTTTTTAATAAAATATTCTAGTCTCAATGAATGTTTTTTTATCCGAAGTAGCGCCCGAATCGCGAATAATTTATCGGAAAAATTTTATATTCGTACTTTCCATTATTTATTTTATCTTTTAAATAGCGATTCACCTGATGTTTAAAACATCTGGAGATAGTATTTTTAAATTAATAATTAAAACAGGGTACTTGAATGTTATTTTTGGAAATATCGGGATCTTATCTCAAAGTATACGACTTGCCGAAAAGTTAAAAAGTTTCTGAGAATTTTAAAAGGAATTTGAAAAAGTAGAAATATAATAACCAGAATAGGTAACAATTTGTGAAGTTTTTCTTTGACCGGTGGAGTGTAAGTTGTATAAAAAGAAAATTACTCCCGAAGTATCTCAGCATAAAACGTAAGTTTGAATACGCGGGGTCGCTTTGATCTTCGCAGTAAATCCAATTGAAAATGGATTGAATGACTTTCTGTCAAATTTATACGAGCAATCAAATTTAAAGCAGCACAAGATTCAGGCGTTTTACATCTCTTGTGCCTTCTTAATTGTATGAATATGAGAAGACAGTAATAACTTTCTAAATAAATGGTTGTAAAAAATGAGTATTTTTTTAATTAATAGTGCTTTTCTACTTCAAACGCCTATGCTATCCTTCACATTTAAACGAAAGTGACATTTGATTAATTTTACAGTTCAAAATTGACAGGAAATGTAAATAATTTAAATAAAATGGCTGAGTACACAAAACAAAAAAAATGTGCGAGTAAAACTTGCCATTCTCTAGTTTTTAGAGATTTTTCATTTTGGAGCTTTAGGAGTTTATTTTCTAAATTTTAATAAATTGGCACTTAGAAAGGAAAAAAAAACCGTACAAGTTAATCAAACCAAGAATTCAATGTATCAGAATAAAAGAAATCTTGCTTCGGTTCGAAAACCCTCGCGATGTTTTTTGGCCAGATTCTGAGATGAAAGCGAAGTAATTTGCAAGTGTCACAAAGTGACGTATGAGGGACATGAAATACCGTTTTCCATTTGCTTCTACACACTCGCGTTCACCTATTTACTTATAAACCCCGCGTAGCCTCGTTTAGAATAGTCACCATCCTTGGTCATTGACTTTTGTTAATAAAGCTCGCAGGAGGCTTTGCGGCGTCGTGAGTACTTTCCGGCAGAAGCAAATCCACTATAAGACATTAAATCTCACTCACGAAAGGTAATTGCCAATTTTACACTCACAGGCTCTCAAGGCGTCTGAGCGACTTTGTCTTATAAGACAGACAAAATGGCATAAGATTTGTCGCAGTAGACTGGATAAAAGCTGGCAATATTCCTCTCAATAAAGTCGAGCCGCGAAGGCGAAAATTTTAAAAATATATCTGTCAAACCCGCTTTATTTGAATTTTTCTATTATTCCGGTTAAACGAACCCCGCCCTGCGATTTTCCTCGCCGACAGATGTCACCGATGTCAGGACGAAGGAGTGCGGCCGTCGTTGAACATCGGGAGACGGCGCCGGCGGACAAACAAAAAGCCTCCACAAAAGCGAGAGAATCTAATGAAGCCAAGTGCGTACTGAAACTGAATTTATCTGAGAGTTACTGTAGCGGGAAAAATCTTTGTCTCTTTGCGAGTGCTTCTGAAGGAGTCGGTGGCATTTAATTAAGGAAAGTCGAACAAAGCTGAGAATAGTTTAAGTGCACTTTCTTTGTTTGCTTTCTTATGTCATATTCTACCCTCGGGCGGAGATTCGTTTGTTTGGCAAAGGACAATAATACTTTTGTATGGAAAGTCACCAGAAGTTTCACGTTTGACTTTTAATTTCGAAGATCGTTATGGCTCCAGATTGCAGAAATTTTCAAGTTTTAGAAAATCTACATTTCTCGTGGTATCAACGACATTCTATTACTTTAAATAATAAAACGTTGAACTTCTAAATTTATTGCAAAATAACCAACAAAAAGTTTATCAATGACTAAAATTAATTTAAATAGTCAATAAATTTGTGAAAGTGGTACTTTTTTTTATTTGCAAAAGAGAAATTTCAGCACTTTTTATTGGTTTTTAAGAGGATATTTATATATGTGTGGAATTTCAATAAATCTGAAAACAATTTATGTCAGAAAAAATGTGATATAATTCCAGTTTAATGGAAGCTTCCACATGAGCAAAGAGGTGAATATTTTTTATAATTAATGCGCTGCACTACAACTTTACTATAATGAAGGTTTTAAAAATATTCCCACAGTAAAAGTTAGGTGGCGGAGTTCACCCCTGAAGCAGGACGACGGGCCGCACCGCTATACTAACACTGCGGTACGCCCAGCCCATAATTCCAAGCGATTTACAGCTGTAATTAAAGCGCGATTCGTACGTACGCTCACTCCAGGGGTGTATTATGATTCGCAGATTCGCCGTTACTCTAAAAACTTTAGTCGGAGTTCATAAAACGGAGTTTACCGTTATTAGCGCGTCGTCGGATGGCGGTGTGAAATTCGGCGAATTGGATTCTGCAGACCTCTACGACGGCCCTGCGCTCGAAGTGAAAGATTTTCTGAAAAATGCATTTGAATTCTATCCGGAAGGATAATAATAAATCATCCGTTCTAAATGGGGATGAACATAAAAGTTAACGGTCAAATAAAGTTGAGAATAATATGAAAGAATGTATGAAATAATATGAATTGAAATAAGTAGCTTTCTGTGATAGTCTAATTCTTACTTCAGTAAACCGGGTAAACGAGGACCTGTATTAACACAATTTAGTTGTTGTAGGTACACGGTGCTCTCAGATGGATTACAAAGAGCCTTTCCTTTCGACTGAATTCTTTGAATGTCCAGTTATTTGGGGGTGCAGATGTTGGGAGAAGGTAATTGGATGGCTCAAACATTTGATGACATTGTGTAAGTAGACCCAGAAAACCTCTTTCGAAAATGTGGAAAATAATACCTTGCTTTATCAAGGATAGTTTTTTTTCGTTTCAGTATTGACAATAATAACGTAGATATAGCATCCAGTTTACATTACAAAAACGATTCTAAAAAAAAAAACATAGAATAAGATACTGTTTCTAGGAAACTAAATAAAGTTTTTCGTCAAATATTGAAATTCGCTTTAGAAAATACAATTATAACAAAGTAGGAAATAATTTATATTAAATTAGCTAATATTGACATGGAAAATTGTACTCCAGTCGATGAGTTAGCTTAATTAAGCTACTTTAATGTGTTACGTATATGAATACAATATACCTACTATTTTGCCCATAGACGTAAATTACCATTTTAAAATATTAGTTTCTGGAATGTTCATAAATTGTATAACTAATTGTTCATTAAATACTTTAAATTAACATTGTAGCGAGCGCGTTTGGCATACACTTATCATTTATTAATCTTCATACGATTTATTCGGTTCGAAACTTTATAGAAGGAAGCCGAAGTGTGAGAACTGCGGTACCTATCGCAGTAATAACGCACGCTGAAGATCTCGTCGGGACCACACCAGCTTCAGCGAGGCTGCGGTTTCAATAGACTGAAATCAATATTCTGTTAGAAGCATTTCAAATGACATATAACGTTATGAAATAGAGGCTGGAGCGTTTCAGCTGCCGTGGTCTTCGATACTGTAAACCGCTGATTGTTCATTGGCGATTTTGATGAGCGTCCCTTCATTTAATAACCAGAACCTCCCTTATAAAATAAATTATTGGTTTTAATCTAAAATATTACACGTGACATTATGCTATAACATAAAAATTTCCTACATTTTCTCAACTTTAGTTTGTCATCTCATAAAAAATGTAATTATTTAAATTTGACGTTTGAATTTTTGTATTAACGAACAGTTTTATTAAATCGATTCACACATAAAACGATTAGAAAAATATTATAAACGAAATTAAAAACTCTGGTTTTTGCTGCGGCATTCGGCAATAACTTATTTATCATTTTCTTGTCATATGAAATATTTTTTTAATGAACAGAGTGTATATATATATATATATATATATATATATATATATATATATATATATATATATATATATATATATATATATATATATATATATATATATATATATATATATGTGTGTGTGTGTGTGTGTGTGTGTGTGTGTAAATATTTGTATGTTCATATATATTAAAAGTGAATTTATACTTTTCTAAGACCCAGTGCAGCAGTATAAACGACCTCGTGTCGCTGATTTACACTGGTAGTTCATTATTTCGGTTGCGGCGAAGCTGATGGTGTTTTTACTTTCTCGGATTTTAAAATACAAGTTAGTAGCAAAAATATCCTCACGATTTAAAATATTGCCATCTACGCATCATACTCGATCATATACCAGTAAAGGAGAGAACAAAAGCGAGATAAAATCGAGGGAGCCGTTGTAATCTGAATAGTTCTCAATCTTGAAAATAGATGTTTTTGTTTAATGTTCATCCAATGTAAATTTAACATTTAAACGACTGCAAATCTAGCATTCATAATAAAAAAGAAAGCTAAAAAAAAATAATTACCAGTTAAAGCAGTTGATGTGCAGGCTTTACAAGGTAATTTGAGGGTTTTAAATTTTAAATTTATAATATTTTTTATTTTAAAAAATAGTTTATGATTTTATCACAAGTTATTTTTAAATACAAAATTAAATAAAAATATTCTGATTTTATAAAATATCAAGCCGTTCTAAGACGTATATGAAAGAATTTATGATCCGCTTGTAGATTCATGGCCATGTATTGTTGCTTTAGATATTTTGAGTTCATTGTAACCCTTTCATAATATGAATTTGAAAAGTGAATATCCAGACACAAATTTACGAACGGCCGCCGTAAATAAACATATGTGTAGCCTGCGAGCAGATGCGAACGTATTTGATGTATTTCATCGTCATAAAACATGAATTTTGCATTTAAATTTGCTATAGCAAGTGCCATTCACTTCGTATACCCGCCATATTACTGCGGCCATTTCTGCACCGTACACACATTTTAATAGGACCTTTAGAGTGCGCTGACAGTCGAGAATCGGCAATACTCGAATATTTAAATAACATTAATCAGTGCGCTGTTTGCGGCGGGGATGATACGAGTGCGGCCATTGCAGACAATAGGGTGAGTTTAAAAACTTCACTGGCGATGCAATCTTTTCCAATTTTATTTACCACTAAATATTTTTAAAAAATGATTGTATTAATTCATTTTTATACTGAAAATAAGAATATTCTGCGAAAATTTTAGTCAGAATATTGCTATGGATTAAGTTTCTAGATTGTGCTTCACGGTTCATGCTCATAATAATGATCGTTGAGTAAGTTTGAAATTAGTGTTTTCACTATTGGGGCGCAATGAAGGCAACTGCACGCTCTAGATATCTTTCTCAAGTAATATAATATAGGTGAGAACTAGATATATTTTTGGATTTATTAGGGTTTCATTAATATAAAATTAATTTTAAACTTATTATACAATATAAAAAAATATTAGTAGAGTTCTTTTTGACATTGTTTAAGTGAAAAGCTATATTAGCTTCTTTACACCCCCCGGTACAGTTTTTTTTTATAAAAATTCATATAGAAAATGATGCTGTGCCAATATACGAGTATTAAGGCTATTCAACAACAATTCTTGGAATTTACAGTAAATTTCACTGCTAAACCTATTTATCTAACCTAACTAACTTTTAAAAAACAATATCATGGATTTAAATTGCCCTTGTTAAATTTAAATTTTATGTACTGTAAATAGCACATATTTCAATTTAAATAGCTTTTGGGATAATATTTTGAGTTTGTAGTTAATACTGAGAACAATGGTTTTACTGAGTGTAATCATATTTCTTCTTATCACGCCAATTGTGGGGTACGCGTGACCACATGTGATACATTGCAAGCAACTGTGAGTGATAGTTTATCTCTCGCAGCGGGTGCGGCCGACCACGGCCACAACGTTCTAACATTATATTAAAGGCTCTACCTACAGAGTCACGGGTACGTCACCCCAACAACAACAAAGACATTAATTCCGCTGCGCCTCGTCGACTGCACCGAGACTTGTTTTTGCAATGAAAATTATGTACCCACGCCCATCGTAGTTGTCTACCGAGGCAATACGTGCTGTGCCTGTTTTATCCTGGGAGTTGAGATGATTCTTTATTAAATTTAGGCTGTAAATAAATATAGTCGTTGAAGAATTTTGTCGTTGGTGCAAAACTGATGGTGGACACTGTGGGTCCTGTTTCCGGAGTGATAAATGGGCCGCGGGAATTTCGGAAACGTTTCCGGTCCACATCTCTCATGAAGTGGTTCTGCTAGCCGCTGCCCTGTCACGCCACAGCAGATTGTTCCGCGCCGTACATCTTCTACGTTGTTTAATGCATAGATGTTACAGTTTTATAAATGAAGTTTTAAACAAGTGATTAATTTTGAAATTACGTAACGCAAATGGGAATTTCTTGGCTTTTTATACCTCTTTCAACGCTTTACGTTCATAAACACCGTTCTTTCAGTGATTTAAATATTGGGAAATTTTATTTGAAACTTGAATTTATGAGCTTGGTGCATTTTTATAGTAAAACTTAAAATAACAAAAGCACCAGTCAGTATTACTTGCGATAAAATAGCAGTAAACAGTATATTACGAAATGAGAAAGATTAATAAAAATACACATAAATTTTGGTTAACTGATTTTAGTAAAATATCTTTTGGCTTTATTATTTTTGTTGTGTAACATATTTGATATGAAAAAACTTCTTTCAGTTGAAAAAATACAAAATTCACGTTTAAGATTAGTTGATACTTTATTCAAGGTGCATAATTTATGGTTGGCAATAAATTAATGTCAAATTGAATTAGAGAATCGTAAAAGACACCACAGTCCCGAAAGGCGTTAATCTTGGCCAGTCTTTAATACTCCATTCATCGTTGCTAAACGTTATATGTCCCCCGTAGTGCATCCATTAAGGGGCAGCCTTTATAGTCTCGGTAGTTTAGAGAGATCATAATCTCTAGAGAAGCTTTTGACCGAAGAACATCTGCTCTAAAAAAATACAAAAGAAGCAAATCGTTATAAATCGAAAAATAAAAATTATTTATCCACTGATTACCGTGTTGAGTGATAATTTTTAATAAAAAAAAACCGTTTTGTATTTTAAATGATTTCTTTAAAAAAAAGTAATTCAATCAAATAATTGTTAATGCATATTTAATAAAATATAATAAAGACCCCTAACCTCCTTGCGTTATTATACCTCCTTAGGTGGGTGGAACATTTTGAATCGACTACTAGCCTTGTGCCTTAAACCCGGAACGGCTCTATGTCCGTTGGAAACCATTGTAACCTAACAGTGTTTCCGTATGTACGACCTGGGTAGTCCTGACGTGCCGGATTATTTGGTACTAACTTACTAATTGATTTTGTAATTAACTTGAAATTTTATTTGATTTGGCTAAAATTGTGCCTTTGTTAAGGATAAAGCAAGTGTAATGACAATAATGGACTTATTGTAATATAATAATGGGCAATTTTTTTTTTATAAAAGGTATGTGAAAATACCCTTGGATATCCAAAATTACTTATGTATAAAAAAAAATATGAAGAGATATTTCTAAACGATAGTTTCATCTTACAAAACATATAAATATTAAAAACCTATAATTTCAAGTTTTACATTATTTAAACAATTTAATCTGGTAAATTAAAAATATCACGAACAGAGGATTTTTTTAAACCTTAAACTATAATAAAACAATGATAGTGAAAGTATAAACATTTCTAAATTTTGGCTATGCTGAGTATTTAGGATGAAAGGAACTGCGTGATTCATTCTTTTATTTCCTGAAATACGTAAAGGGCAGAGTGAAGCCTTACACTTATAAATGACTTAATTTCCGATGGTTAAGCTGAATTTGGCCAGAAAGAACAGGCTCTCACAAAGTAAGCTTAAGAAGGAGAAGGGGTATGTGCTGTCTCGACCATCGCTACGGTTCTCATTACATAAGGGTGCTATCGGAATTTATGAGGGGCGTTTAGAAAGGAAGCTCTCGATGTGTTCAATAAATAATGTTCTGATGAATTTTGGGTACTGAAATTGCGGCTGTTTCTTTTTGTTTCTGACAGAATAAAGATTAACCGTCGATTGCTTAGGTTTTTGAAAAAAAAAAACAAGGGATAATAATAGTATCTTAAATTTTTATTTAGAAATTAAAAATATTAAATTGCTAGAATATTTATTATTTTGTAGCTATTATTTCCACTGTTTACCCACCCAATCCCTGCGACTCACAATGAAAGCCTAGCATTTGTGCTTCTCTAGCAGTCGACAATGTAGAGGGCTTCATGACACTGCTGCGGCCTTTACAATTTCATCGACCCATTAAGCGCACTAGGTACATTATCAGCCGTTAGGTAAAGGCCCATATTGAAATTTTTAACAATGTCATTACCAAATTGATCCTAATGAAAACGTACATTGACACATTAATCTTTAAAATATGTTTTAAACTTAGTATCAATAACACTACTCGTGTTCAAGTAAACTTAAGGATAAAAAATGAAATTCAAATGATGCTTCAATGGCTTAAAGTAACAACGTAGAAAATACGAACTATTAATATTACCACATAAGTCAAAACTCTAATTTCTAAGTGAACAAATAAATCGTCTTAAAGGTCTATATTTCAGGTATTATAATTCTAAAAAAATAAACTATCAAATTGATCATTCGATAAATCTTTTTTCTAATATAAAATACTATAAAGTTTTTATATTCTGTTACAAATAAGATAATTGATGAGAATTTTACATTGCTGTCATTGTCGATCACAAATCATGTTATCTTTGCAAGCTGCTTCACGCACAATGGGAGTACTCGGTTCATTGTCCGCGGGTTGTTCTTTAAATATTTTCTAAAAATATTTATCAAAAAATTAAGCAAGTATGTATTTTTATGTATTAAAAAAGGTTCTTTTTTAATAAAATCAAACGATGCTCGTCTTGACGGCCATAGATCAAAAAATATTCGCCTGATGTCTCAAAAATTTATATGAATTCCATTTCATCACATGGCCAATTCTTCCACATAAAAATATAACATCGCACACATAAAAATATATTGTAGTTTTATGCATAAACTCATATATGATTCCGACATATTTTCCGAATGTGTTTAAGTTTCCTGGGTCGATCTCAAATCGAGTGAATAAATCTCATAAATGTGTTTTTCCTACCTTCTTTTGTAACGTTCGTATGAGCAGTGTTTACGGACAGCTCTGGGCGCGGGGAACTCTTCGCGCAACCCTCGCGACATCTGTTGTTGGATAATAACAATAACGTTTCTTTTTTCGGTTTGTCCCGATACCATTATGGCATCCCTTCTTCTGTACCTTAATTTATTGGTTTTCCAAACTTTTTTATTTCATGTTTCATATACTATTCATAGAATTTGAATTGAAACTGTATATTTTGTGCGTTTTTTTTGTCATATTTGTTTTTGAAATAATATTGGACATGCATTCTAGCAACAACTTTTGCAAGTTTAAGTTATTTCTAAGTAATTTTATTATTTTTTTTACGTTTACATCACGTATGCTCTTTAAGAGGAACAATGTACTTTGAAAAAGTATTTTTACATGTTTGTGAAAGAGTGACTGAAAGTGCATTCTAATGTATAGAATGCATTGTCTTTGCCGTTCGTTGAAAAGTAAGAAACTGCTTTTCCCAGTGGTGTCTTAGTTCACTGCACAAAGTGCTGAACTTTTCACCTGTATTTTGTTATACGTCAATAACAGCTACCCGTTTTTAAACGAAATTCGTGAGATGTATTTTCTCAACTATGAAACAATTTGTAAGAATCTTTTTTTTATTCATAGTCTTGTGATAAGGTAAAAATATTACAGCGAAAATGTACCCTTATTTTTAAAAGGTGTTTTTTTTTTGTTTCTAAGATATACGATACTAAGATGGGAAAAGTTTGGGCGGTTATTTTTCTTTAATTTAATAAAACTTTTTATCGAAGTTATTCCTGCGAAAACAAATACTTTCAAACAATGTAAAAAAATGGCGTAATTGTTAATTTTGTCGCGCAGCTCCCTAAGCTGGCTCGTTGAAAACACAGATGGCTCTCTGGGAGTAGCCACATAACTTGATCCTGGTAATCTAAGGGCTTTGGGTTGGCGCTATGGAAAACGCTTGTTTTTCCAGAGGTCATTAAAGAAAAACACGGACTTAGTCAAAAAGCTGGCAAAGTTTGCGGCCCCGAATTAAAACAGAGCGAGATAATCAGTTCCTTTTTTTGAGAGCCTACATGTTTTAATTTTGCAAACGTAAATGAGTCTTAGCGTAAAGTTTTTTTTGTTATTAAAATGGTCGAGCCTTTGATAACAAGCAAATTGGTCAAGTTTAAACATAAATCATCAGTCGATGACTTATTTATTTCTGTAAATAGTAATTTTATGTACAAAATACCTAATTATATGTGAGATTTCTCCTATTATTGTACTAAATCAGCTGTGTATTAGCTGGCCGTTAAAAAATAGATTATTACGATAGAGTGTGGCGTTGAGTTTACTATAAGTATTTATGAAATGAGTCTTGTCAAAGTAAAACAAGATCTTAAAAAAAGTGTTTACAAGTAAATTTTTGTAATAATATTTATAAAAATATATTAAAAATTAGTTTAATTCTTAAAATATTTTTTCTAATTGTGTTTAAATTATTAAGCGTTGCTGTAAAAATGTGTGTTTTTTATTGCACTATTTTTCTCATCTTTCCCATATGATATTTTAGACACATATTCACACAAACATAGAAAAGCTCGGTTGGATGAAAAAATAAAAGGTTCACGTGAATGTTTACATATTTCATACGCAAGTTGATGAAAAACAAAAGTCATACAGACTCTCTGGAAAACTCGAAACACTCAGCCTCTACTTGAGTTGATATTACTGAAAACCGTGGCTCTATGGGGGGAGATATTGCTTCCATTTTCAGTACGTTGGAAATGCCAGTCTAGGACATGTCAACCTCTACTGTAAACATTTATTTTGAAAAGACGAAAACCGCTTTCAATATCGCTTTTATGAAACCTAATGCTTAACGTTGTATTTTTGTACGCCCGCGGAAAATTGAAATCTTAAGGCTTTGTCGAATATTTATGTAAATAAAAGCGGAATGAGATTGATATTTTGGTACATATAGCTGGAGGCTGATAACATACCGAGAAATCCACGAAAGACAGTCAACACTATTGAAAATTCATAAATCATGGTTCAGCTACCTATCATAAATATTAAAAATTATACAAACAATTGATATTTTCGCAAAGTTATGTTTATTATACAGATTTTTTTTTTATGCATCTTCAAATGTAAATTTATAAAGCAAACATTATTTTAAAATTATTATTTTTAGTTATGTTAAAACATTTCAGACAACTATTCTCTTTTATCTTTATGTTTATCTTCATTACTATAAAAATACATTTGAAAACATAATTGTTTTATTCGTAGAGAAAAAAAGGTTGTAAAGACAAAATGTTAGAGACATTAAAGCTCAAAAGCGATAAAAAAAAAACAAAAATAAAGAGAAAAAAAGCGAAAAACGTGGTGGTTAAAATTTATTAATCAATTTAACAACAACTTTCATAAATTTTTCTAATTAACTTGCCAAAAAATAATAATATAATTGTGCTACTTAAAATGTTAATTTCTTGTTGTAGGTAAATTAAATAGTTTGAAATATGTAGTCACCAAATAAATGTTAAATACTTTTCAAGGATCAAATATAATTTTTTAGTGTATTTGAGCAATTAGTAGCTTAACAATACCATTGAAGACTGCTTTATCGAGGAAACGGAAGTGGAGAACTTAGAAAATAGTTGTCGCGGGTTCAAATTATTTATGGCAGTCAATACCCACCTGGGATTGAAGCGTTTAAAAAAATGATGATTATTATGAATTGAAAATATAATATTCTTTTTATTTTCAAATACTTTATTGACATAATACTCTGAATATATATTTTGTAAAAACTAAGCAACGATACTTTATAAAAGTGCTGTAAAATATTCGTAAACTTGCATCTTTAGGAATAAATTTGAGCTGTTACAGTGAGCAAAAAGGTTTTGTATAGGAACAAAGAAATAAGCTCAAACAACTTAAGGTATGCCCTTTTTCATCTGGAAAGGGAAGATATATGTTCCCAACCCTTTCCCAAAAGAAAAATTTTACTCGAGTAGAAAGCGTTTGGAAGAGGGATATGGGGGTAGTTTGTTCCATCATCTAGAATCTATTGCCCGCTTTAAAGTGCAGTGTGAATTTTTTGTACATTTTTATTTAAACTAAGTGCGACTTCATTTCCAATTCAAGTACGTTCCACACAAGCTAAATCTTTCGAAAACTCAATGGCAAATACTCTCACTCCATATTAAAGCTGAGAATTCAATTAAATGTTCTTGTCGAAACGTCAAAAGCCTTTGATTTCCTTACAGATGAGTAATAAAAGGGAAACCGGCATCCCGTGTCAACAGTTAGTAGCTAGGAACGACGCGACACCATAAGCCTGATACTCTAAGACCTAAATCTTTCGAACCGCAGGTGTTCCCAAATATAGGGGTGGATGGCTTCTTACGCGTAATTCTCAACACTATACGTAATAGTGTTGTTAAAGTTTCACTAGATTATTTTATTATATTAATATAGAAAATATCATAAATCAGTAAAAAAGAACTGAGAGATCTCTATATTTTTTCTGGAAAATTTAGTAAACATTTTATCGGCAGTTACTTCACATATTTTGATTTAGCTTTGTTTGGAATGGACACGTATGAAAAAGTATTTTTTTGTTATTTCTATCCATACGAAGCTTACATAAAATAGCCGATAACAGAAATAAGATGAATACTCTCAAAAAATGGTTTTATCTTTTATAAAATAACAAATTCATTATATTTTTAAGATTACCAGTAAGTAAATTAGAACCCAATTAAATCTTAATGGATTTAACACATATTTGAAAATTACATATTACAAATATTCCCATTAAATCGTAATTCGGTATGAGCTGTTCATTAATTTAATTAAATGTTAACTAAAAGTATAATATTTTATATGCTGTTAAGGTTACCTCTGGTGTAAAATTTTATAACACAAATTTAATATGCAAGAACTTACAAAACAATTTTGAGCTACGCAATATTCAAATGTTTACAATCTACTATGTGCGTCATACCCTTGCCTTACACCCTAATTTTGCTTTGTTTATACTTGAATATAGAGAATATCCTTACAGCATGTACTAAAATGCTTAATTTCAAAACCGCTTATCTATTTTATTTCATCCAAAGGCATTGTAAGATAAAATATTATTTAATTGATTTCATCTACCGGTGTTTTTTTATGTTTAAAACTCATATTTCTATAATCAAATATTTTCTATCGAAATAAAGCGGCCTGAACATGGAAAATAAACATTCTTTTGATCATATGATCTTTTTTGGATACTCTCCCTAATGTAATAAACTTAAATAAACAGAAGCTATAGTATATTTATTTTTTGTATTTGAACTAAACCTTTAGATTCCTCATCAAAAATGTTTTTTTTTTATCTGATTTAATTAATTTATTTTTAGGTATAAAAGATGATATGAAATATAACATAAAGATAAATTTTCAAACCTCATTAATATAATTATTTATTTCTTATATTTTAATTATTATATATATAAAAGCAATGCATGCCAATACACTTACATTTCAGAGCTTCGAATTTTATATAAAAAAAATACGTCCAAAAGTGCTGAATATATAAAATCGTAGTTATTCGAGTAATTTATACAAATAAAATCACTGGAAACGAAAAAAATTAATTCTCCACAGTGGATTCCATTACAGTCGCTGTCCCATCAAAGTTGAATAAAAACATCAACGAAGAGCAAACATTATCCAGCGGGAGTGTTTTGCAATCGGAACTGCGAGCCGAATTGATTCGGCAATAATTCACGTCACCGCGAACATGCAAATGTTACATGCATCACCACGAAGCGTCCGAGCCCCGGCAGGTTATTTAATTGTGCGATGTTTGCCTTCCGCACAATTAAGCCCCTCGGAGGGTGGAAGGGAGGCGCGGGTGATACGTCTCCCGCCGAGATAGTCTCTTACGCCCTTGCGTGAAATTCGATTTGGGGTCGAGCCACACGTGGCTTTTATTATTTTTCAATTCACAAAAGCGCCGTTAATGGGTTATTCGGCAAGCCCAGAGGGGCGCTTTAGAAGTGTTTCAATCGGTTGTTTGTATTGGTTTTTTTTTTATATCCGTAGAAATTCAATGCAAGTTAAATTGTAAAAAAAGTTTGGAGTTTGTGAATATTATAAAAATGTTACAGTTATTTAAAATTTTAGCATGAACAAATTACTTCTTGAATACGGATTCAAAGCTTACATTTTCTGTTTTACTTTGGAACGTAAAGCTTTTATATGAAACAGTTTATTTTTAGAAAATAAAGCTTTTACTGCATTAACATTTAAATTCATTCAGGGTGAATGTGGTCTCTTTCTTAAAATAAAATAAGAATAAAAAGCAATATTGTAATGTGAAAGTGATTCAGTAGCGACAAACACTCTCTGTAAAGAGAAAGTTACAAATTATCTTCGAAGGTCTCAATGCACAGCACTGAAAGGAATTTCTAAGTAACTTTTTGTTTGTGAGAAACCGCAACCAAAGTTGGGCTTTGGAGTTGAACTTTTTGTTATGTAGCTATAACTTGATTTTCCTTATACGGTTGAATTCAAGAGAGATTGGGTCTCTGTAGTTCAACTATCTCCGCAATAAAAAGGTGTAGTAATTAGAAATAAAAGTTTACATAAATAATTATTCAAATATTAAAACGAAGTCGAAGATTAGGTCTGATTTTTTTTTTGTAAATTTATTTTAATTAAAAAATAGGATTCTTTCATATTTTATTAAATTTAAATAAAAACAAAACATTTATATTTTATAATTATGCTTTAAATATATTTTTTCAAAACATCAATTTATCATTCTTGTAGAGTTTAAAAAGTATTTACCGAATAAATTTTGGGGATTCAAGAATATGTCATTGAAGTTTAAAAACTATCCTTTTAAATTTACAAAGAAAATGAATGATAAACATTCATTAAACGTGATATATCCATTCGTCTTTTTGTCAGATAGTCAAGATCTACGATAATGTCGTGGCAACGGAAGCAGCCCCCGCCTTTTACAAAAAGCTCAATTCATCATAAGGCGGAAACCGAGCTAGTGTCGAAGCCGAGTCGCCTGTAAAAACAACCGGAACTTTCCGCAGCCAGTTTTGTAGCCGCAACATAATGTAACCTCGCCTAGAGTAACGCCGCACTTCGTTATGTATACGTCTTCAACCACAGCGCGATGGTCGTTACCACTTGTGCAATGAGGCCTCGTGAGCTTTTCAGCAGGTCCGCCAGGAAAAAAAAGCATTATAAACAAACAGGGAAAAAATATTAAAAACACAGTACACAACCGCGAAATAATTAAAAGCATTAACTCACATTTTGATGTGAATTTACTTCATAAAGCACCCTTGCGACCTAACTTAAAAGCGGAAAATGGAATTATATTTTCATAAGCGTGGATTTTTTTTGCAAATTGTGGTGGCTCTTAAGGTTATTTGCCTAGAATGCAGGCATTGCAAGTGTGTTTATCTGCATCTGCGGCTCGCCGGCCACCTGGGGCGGGCCTGTGCGCTCGGAGCTTCCTCGGATGTTTGCTGAGATAACGACAATGGCGTTGCGTGAACGTTTTGCCGTTAACCGCATTAAGCGGAATTGAAATGAGCATCTGCCGGCTGCGAGGAGTAGCGCTCGCAGGCTTTGATGTTTATTAAACACTGTGCAGCTGAATTACACCGCACAACATGTGTGTTGCGATTTATTCTGTCGCTGGAAATTCATGAAATGATTATGTTACTTGAGATAGAGTAATATTATCCGTTTTATTTTAATTCTACGAAAACTTAACAAAAAATACATCAGATACACAAACACAGGACCATTCTAATAAATTAACGAGTTAGAGATGTAATTTTACTTTTAAAAATATACTTTTAAGCACTACAATATTTTATAAAAATAACGTATTTGTGTCTGTTACAATTAAAGGAATTTTTAATTTAAAAATATTGTATTTGTACATCAAAGCGTGCGAAATCCATTATATCGTAGTAATTATGTGACTACCTATTCAATGGTTAGATTGGTGCTTTGGATTTTCCAAAGTGACAAATGACACATTAGTGAACGCTCGTTCCTGCATTTGAAAAAATATTTTATATTTTAGATACAATTCAATGCGAATATCAATTTTAATTCAAAATAAAATAACTGTGACATCTCAGTGAAGTTTTTTCATATTATGAAGTTTAAATGTAATATTTCTGGTGAACTCGTGTGTGCGGATTTCACAACAAAAACTTTGTCGCTGGAAAGTTGTCAAAAAGCTCTTCTGTCAGTTGAGCCCTAATAGAAAACACAACAAAAATAAATACTGGGCTTAGTTTCACCATCGATTTGTGCAGCCGTTGTCAGGATTTTCACCAGCAACGCTCTTTTGGGTTTTTATATTTATAGAAACTTTACAACAATAAAACAGAATATTTCAATCCTAAATAGACATTGCCCTACGTATATAAAGTGACTAAAGTTTTGACACACAAAATCTAAAATCTACAGTTTTTAATACTAAATAACGAAAAGCTCAAATAAATCTTATCAGATTGAATATTTAATCAAACATATAAAGCTTTCATTAAAATATTAGCTAAAGGTTTATTAATGATATGTATCGCAAATATTAAACGTGGTCTCACGTTACTAGAAGTACCTTTGGCGTGTACTTGGCGGCATTCATCACGCTTTCCACAAAGTCATATTTTCTTTAGATTAAAAACACTTGACGTGAGGTAAACACTTCAAGGATTCAATATTGTATTATAAATCTTTAGCTAACGTAGGTACTGATTACACATTTGTATTATTTATAAAGCATGACACTGTTAATAAGTTTTAAGTATTCATTGAGATAATTTTTTTATTATTCATTAATATGTAATTGTTTTTATTGAAGTAAATAGACATTTCGTTTTATTGAATTTCGTGAATTAATAAATACAATTTATTTATGGTCTAAGAATATGATTTATTTATTACTCTATTATGATAAATCAATATAATTAAATGCTTTAAACTATATCATCTTAAGGATAAGGGACTTCTCAAGCGTGTGATTATATTTGAAATGCCTGTTTAGTCACTAATTTAACTAATTTATAATTTAAGTAGCTTGTTTCACGCACAGTGTTTATCTAGGTTGGTTTCATAATATATATGTGTATACAGCATATCATATGGAAACATAGTCACATGGAACAATTTTGACATGTACCATTAAAGTGAACAATACGGCACCTTATTCTGATAAAATGAAAAGAATTCATCGTAAAAGAGCTTTCATTAATACTTTCAAAAGATTTTTTTTTTGTAAAATTAATAAAGCTCATTATTTTATAGTCTTTTGTGTGAAGGACAACATCAAGTAGGAACAGAATAAAGGATCGGATTTATTTTGAAAATTTATGAAACAAGATCATTAATAATAAATTTTTAGTAAAATAAACGCTTTCAAAATTTTATCTGGAGCTTTAAATACATTGATTATTTTAAATTTTTAAATACGTTGTTCCCGTAATTCAGATGAGTACCAACCTCTTTAAGATAGGTATTTCATAATTTAACTTTGTAACAAGATCGATTTAAAATATTTAAGCTCTTTCAAATTTGTTCAGTCTTCCGGCAAGATATCCTTCTGCAAATTTATAATAGAGGAATGTTAAATGAATATCCAACCTAGTAAGAACGTTTCTTTGAAAGCATTTGAAGGTTTGGGAATCGTAATATTCCCGCACTAATTTTAATCGGATAATAAAATTGAGACTCCATTAATACTTGAAAAATACTTTTTTTAAAATTATTAATTACAAAACATAATTTAAACATGAGAAGCACTTATTTTACTGATTATCACAAGGAGTAGTTTTTTAAAATCACTTAATCATTATTTTAATTTTATAAGAATGTACTTTGTGTTTTAGAGTAATTACAAAAACAATTAATTAAATTGAAATAGCCATCAAATAATTTATTTTAAGAAATTCATATTAACATCTTGATATTCTGAAAATGCACTATTTCAATTATAATGTAAAAACATTTATTTGTTTGCGCATTTATAAGAACAGATGGAAAGGCCTCGCCTACTAGACTTAGCTTTCCGAACTCGATATTTGTGCTTGTTATAATTTTGTGGGTGAAATACATTGCAAAAATATATTATTTCTACTGTAATAAAGCAAGCAATACGTCATAAATGTAACACTCGACACAGCAGCGAGTATACTATTATGCCCCGAGGCGTGGGAGCGTGGTTAGCCAAGGCCGCAGATAATCTATGAAACGAGCATATTTTTTGGCCCAACGTTAGCATTGAATGAGCGCCTACATTAATTTTAGTGGAAAACTTCGACACGGTTTCTGTGGTATTTGCTGAAAGAGAAATTAATCTTTATATTCTCCATACTCGGGGCCCGAAAACGTGCATGCGACGTATTCGCTCGGCATTACTGTCAAAACTTTTACAGACGATTTGTAAATTTTGAAGGGGTACCTCAGCTTCGCGAAGCTTTTGACTTTGGGATTAGCAAAAAAATGAAGCCGCGCTCTCCGTGGATTAAAAACAAAAAGTTATTTGAAAACTTATAATTAAAATTTTGTGTTAATGCCTTGTTTTAGAACGTGTTGAAATTAAATCAACTCATTGAATGAAAAAAAAATCTTTGATATCAGCTTTAATTAGGTAAACGATAGTTTATGCATGCATATTTTATCGATAAAATTTAATATGTGTATTTGATCGTTTCGTGTAATTATTTCGCGTAGTGACTTGAAAAGTCAACGAAATTGATGCGCTGTTTTAAATAACCGAACGAAAAAATGCAGTAAGGATGAGTAAGTAAGCTATTTTTGATTTTCAGGTCAACATATGAAAACGTATAATGTATAAAAATGAATAAGAGTTGTACAATACAAAGTCAAATACTGTAATTTTTGAGTATACGCGTTATTTTCTTTTGAAAGCATATATACTAAATATATACATTTGAGAGTCAAGTATATTTATTTGAAAGTCTTTTTTGTCTCCAAATCGATATTTCTAGTAAGTTAAATATTTTTAGTAATTACTGAAGTACATTGGTCTACGTGAAGTGTTTTTAGCGAATATACTTAGTTGGAGATTTGAGAAAGTTTATATCTGATGCATCTGCTAGTTGCATCCTCTTCTGTTCTTATGCATGGACATGCACGAGGGCGGCAGCATTTCAGGAGCCGTGCTTTGTCCTGCTGGTCACCGCAACGTAGAACAGCGTGATTTATGTACATGGTGCAACATTTATGTATGGAGTTTATATGATACATTGTTTAAATCAGTTATTAAGTATTTGTATATTGTTTATAATTTTTATTCAAAAAAATTCTACAAAGAGAAGGAAATCATTGTATTACTCTACAGAAATTTGTCAGAAACTTACTTGAAACTATCTTATTTCATAAATTGAAAAAATATATATACCGATAATAAATCCTAAATTTTTTTTTTGGTGTATATCTTTTGATAATTTGTATTGTAATGATTAAATTTACCACTCTACGTGACATAAATGAAACAAAATATTTATCCAACAAAACATTTAATCACATCCAAGTTTTGTTTGTATTTTTGATATTGCATTTGTATTTATTATGAATTTAATAGACAGTTATTGAAGGATTTAAAATAAAATGATGGAATTAAAGAATTTCATTAAAACCAAGAAGTTTTTTAAGTTATATTTTTTATATTAAGACTAAATACTTTTTTTTTAAAAACTTAAAGGTTTTTTGGTATGAATATCAAAAAATTAAAAATATTAAATTCTTTACCTTTGGGTGTGTCATATTAACTTTTATCGAGATTAAATTTATTAAAAACCAAAAAAATCTGTTTTTTTCACATATCACATTTCGTATGCTAATTTTCGACACGTAAAAGTTAAAAAAAATTGCATTTTACCGGAATGTTTAATGTCAAATTTTAACTTTGATATAAAATAGTTGTAAGCATTTTTGCCGTTTTAACGTCAAGATTTTTATAAAATACAGGTGTATTCACTTTAATAAATTTATGTGGATTAATAGTTAGATTATTTGGGAATTAAGCCATTGCTTATTGCTAAACAATGATGCTGTTTATTACGTCTTTGTATTCTAAACATGTGACTTGTTTATTCAATGGTAGAATAAACTACCTTCACTAAGCTAAACGTGCTTCATCAGTGCTCAAGGGAGCACAGGTGAAATACCTGATTCTCTCACAAACATTGTACTGTAACGCTTAAAGTAAAGTTATAATTTTTTTCTTATTACTCTGTTACACTTATTAAAACACATAATTTGTCTGATGACACTAGAAAATCAAATGATCAAATGAAGATATCAGGAACATGTGATTTACATTAAATTACAAAGTAAAAACCAATTAATATTCTTATTTAAACGATCGTGTTTCAAGAGTTGTAATTTTCTCGTGTTTTAAAACAAGACCTTTTGCAAGTAAAAAATGCAAATACTTTGTTTATTATGAAAACCAAAAAGTTTGGTATATTTATTGAATCTCAATTTTATTATTTGAATTGCGTTTTTAAATAACTTACTATTATTTAAATATAAAAAATCACTGAAATTAAAATGTTTATTGATTTTTACTTCTGTATATTTGTCATCTTGTTCGTACCTGGAATATTTCAGCATGATCTTATTTAATATAGTGGCAATGGAGCATGAAAATATTTATATTATTTGTGAGTAAGATTCTCGAGCTAGAGATAACTTAGTCAACAGCTGTTGTCAGGCAAGATTGGAAATGTCAAAGCCTTCACAGTAGATTTGCAACCAAACTGAATCTGTGACCTAGATATTATAAAATCTTAATGTAAAGTCAGGTGCGCTTTTCAGGATTTTTAGTTGCTTAATGATGAAATTCGTATTTTTAAATCCTGATATTGACATAAATTTTAATATTTAAATAAAAACTTGAGTGATTTTTCCACATTTTATTTTTTATTGGTGACCGGTTTCTTTACCCTTTCACGTTGGCATTACCACTCAAGTATTTTTACTTAAAATATTAAAATGAAACTCCACCAAGCACTTTTTGTCAATATATTGGTTCTACACGGCATTACGGTATTATATGGTTAAAATTTAATTAATCACATTAAATTATGCAATAAAACCAACTTAACATGTTTTAAATTTTTTGATACGACTACGTGTTCCTAATTTTTTGGATAATAATTTTTTCCTAAAATTACCCGCTTTATTGATAATTAATTATCAATAATCATATAAAAATTGATGTTGTGCTTTTGTTAAAATCAATATGAAGGTGTTCTATGAATTTTCTAATAAAATATAATTCTATAATATTTTATATTCTTATTAATAAATTTCTCGTCGTTTGTAATTTGTGTTTAAATTTTTATTGTAATGATAAAAGTACCTTTGTATTTTGTCTTCACTTTGAGTTTATTAAAATTATTTGCATTACTAGTTTTGACCCAATACACTGGGTCATCATCAGATGCTCAACTAAACCGTTCAGTTTAGTTGAGCATCTGATGATGACCCAGTGTATTGGGTCGAAACTAGTAATGCAAATAATTTTAATTAACTCAAAGTGAAGACAAAATACAAAGGTACTTTTATCATTTTAATAATGGATCTTCACGAATCAAATGCCTTGTCCCTCAACAATATTAAATTTTTGTTATTATTATATTTACTAAAAATGTTGCCCGTCACAGAATGACGTTTTCGGAGGCATTTTGAGTTATTAATGATATGATCAATAATTTCTAACGCAATTTCGATAGAAAAATAAAATTGTTACTTGTGTCAAACTGACATAACCTGAAAATTTCTAACAAGCATCAAAATTTGTTTTTTTTTGTAAAAGTTCTAAATTTGAAATTCTCTCCGTGAACAACAAAATCCTATAATTCGTACATATTGAAACTCGCTAAGGCATATTTTTTAGTTTTATTTAATTAGTTTATGAATGAAAATATTATCCTATCGTCTTGAAATTCGGCACATAGCTGCGGAAAAATTTACTAAACATTCGTATCTTTTAAGATATTCTATAGGGAAGCAAAAAATTAAACATACATACACACACAATGGCTATTATTATAGTAGATGGTCTTTTTCTAAAGTACAAAGTAGAAAATAATTTAAAAAATATGTTATTAAATAACACTAAAATGATAATCCAATAACTTAATCTGTGTCAATCTGTCTAAAAAATAATAAAATATATTTGTCTTTTTTTAAGAATACAATGAATTATATAATGCATAGATAACGGTCGGATTGTAAATTTTCACCCGACAAATTATGCAAACAAAGAACATTCAAACCGAAATTAGGGTTTACATCGTTGTGAAATTACGGCCGTCTCTATTCAGCACCACAATCTCGAGCATTTAACTGAGCGAATCTCGTCTCCATTTACGGCGGCAAAATGACGAACGATAATTAAAACGACTTCCCACGCGGTCATGTAGCGGGCCGCATCACTCAATCCGCGCAACTCCGCGAGCGGCGTCGGGACGCCGGCAATGGACGCCAGTCTCGCCTACCCCGCGGGCCCGAGCAGACGCCGGCCCAGAGCTCGTGGCTCGTAGCTCGTGGCTCGTAGCTCGTGGCTCGTAGCTCGCAGCTCGTAGCTCGTAGCCCCGGAGCGTCGTAGCGCGCGTCGCGATCGCGTAAACTTTCTCGCCGCGGAAAGTTCCCCGAAATCGCCGCGGTGCGGCTCCGCGCGTAATGCCGCACAGCCTTTCGAAACTTTCGGAAATTTTACAAGTGTGAAATTTATCGCCGGCGCGAGATCATAACTTGTATCGCCTCGTCGCGCTGAGGAAAACGTCGGTTCCTCGTTCGTTATCGGTATGAAACTTGAAAGTTTTTCGGTCGCCGGTCTCATGCAAAACGCGTAGCCGGGCTTATTGTTTTGCAAACATTTATCGTTACAAACTTGATGTGTCGTCCTCAAACTGTGCTTTGGCTCGAGGCAGTGAATGTTTTGTAAACTGGGATTGCGCTATCGCTACTCATCGTGTTTGATGGTGAATGCGACTAGCGCTCGCGGAGGATGTGCTGGTAAAATCTATTGTTGTTTGGATTTATATTCCCTTCATTGTTTGCGATATTTACTCCATCATATACTTCCACGCGTAAAATTCGAGAATAAAAGCAATTTGATGATATACATATAAACAACAAGCATGGTGATAAGAAATATTTTACCCAAATAAGTAAAAATATATATTTACTGTTAATACGTATCATCAATAATAAAAAATTGACATACGTTTTTTTGAATACTTTGAGGTCTGTTGTGTAACGATTTTTTTTCGAGTCAGTTTGTTGTCGGTTCGATTCCCATTTAAATAGAAGATCGTACGATAAAACAAAGAAAGCCACGACTCCTGCGTAACTTTACCCCAAATGAAATTTTAATGGAACACCAGTCCGCCTAGAACTCGGGCCCCGATACGTGTCTTCCAGATGCTAGTTTACTTTTGTTTCATTTAGTATTTAACTGTTCGGTTTCTAATAAATAATTCAACTAGTATAATTGATCGTCTATGATTCCTTATGGTGGTCTTTATTTGTGGTAATGTTCAATAAATTCATTTTAAATTAATACCAATGCATCGTGCTTCAATGTTATTATTTTTATTTTGGCTCACTGTACCAATCCAAACCTTATATAGAATTAATAACAACTGATACAAATAGTTATTTTATTTTTAATAGTGACTTTTAAATAACAATTCAAATATCTATAGGTTTTGAATTGTTTACCTGCTTTTTTAATCGCCTATTATAATATTTCTGCAAAAAGCTAGTAAATAATAGCTTTGTTAAAACTGCTTGCATAAAGGTTATTTTAAATGTCTTGGTATTTAAGCATTCTTTTGTCAATGACACTTTCATAACAATACCGAATCCACCTTTTACAAAAAAATTAATCTATTACCATAATTAATAAACGGGGGGCTTCTAGTAGGTTTTACTGCCGATGGAGTTCATATTTATTATTTTATTTGCAGCGAAATTTCAGCATAAATCCGACTTAATAATTGCATAAATATCGAGATATATTGAAGCAAATTGCAGTTTCAAAATAAATTACCCTAGCAAAAGTTTTTGAATTTAGTTCTCTCGTGTGGAATAAATTACAATTCCGTCTATGTTATATGATCTGTATTTGATTAATATAATTAAGAAATTTAATGGAATTATTAAGCATGTTCTTTAACATTATTAATAATTAATTATTTACTATCTATAAATTTAATATTTTATTAAACGGCATAAAATTATTAAATTCAAGCGATGGTTAAAACGTTAAAGCGACGTTCATAATAAATAGGCAGTAGAGCAGTTAGAGTTGCAAAAAGAAACGTGAGGTCACCGATACGCCCGTCGTACCGCGTAATCAGGAATACCAAAAATATATTGCCGAGTCCCGGCGGCCACCTGTGCTCTCTGTCGTAAAAAGTCCGGTTTCCTTTATTATTTATTGTGAAAAAAGTGCAGTGTTTCCGCTTCACCTTTTTATAACTGCCCGCGGCGCTGCGGGGCCACTCCGCCATGCCGTGAAAATTGAATGAGGCCCGATTGTGCTCACCTGGCCCTTACTGTCCCGGCGCACTCTTAGACTTCTTACAGTTTGCTAAAACACCTTCGTCTTTTTAAAATATTCTCAGAGCTTACTGCTGTTTTCCCTTGCACTCTTTCTGAGTCCAAGTTGCTCTATCTTCTATAGCATAAAACATAAATAGCTATTTTCTGACATAATAATGTAATAGTTTGTTATATTTATCCTTGCGGTCATATTTTTTGTCACTATGCAAATCTTAAACGTTTGAATGTAAATTCAAATCTCTTTAGGCGTATCTCTGAATTTTTCATCAATACAAGACACAAAAATGAATAAAGAGTTGGTGATATAAGATAGCGTGTGGCGTTACTGCAGTGCAACCGATGGTTTTTTTCAAATATTACAAACAAACGCGCGGTTCGAAAATTAACGATATAATATTATTTTTTTCGTAGTTTTCTAAGTATTATTACAATAAACTTTTATTTAAAGTATTGCTAAAATGACATTAATCTAAATATTTATTCCACTGTAATATTCATGTATTGACAATACGGTCATGAAACAAAAGTGAAAACCCATAATTGACAATACGGATTAGAAATAATCAACAATAATTTATGGTTGCAAAAAACATTTGTATTTATATTTAAACAAATAATGTGTATACATTTCTTAAATAATAACACTCACAGTCATCAGTCTTTCTACATTTAAGTATGATTTACTTGCTGATACTGTGTTTCATCTAAAATATAAATTGGTGAACTCGAAGTCACCGTAGAGCCAAAAACTAGGTTATAAAATGCTTACCTGACTTCCCATTTACTGGGATTTTCTGAAAGAGAGACCAAAACATACGACATAAGCAAGGTAGAGTAAGAATAGCTTTTTATATTGGTCAATATATTTTTCTTGCGGGTATAAGGTATATTTCATTAGTTATATTTATAATTCTTCTTCCTTTGATAAAATATATTGACGTAACTTTTATTAAAAAATATATGTCTATAAATGGAATTAAATGATTGAAAATGTGAAAGAATAATACTTTGGTGATTGATAAAGAACCCATCTTTATTTTAGACCAAGAATACAAAAGAAGGGTCTTACTTTGAAAAAAAAAAATAACCACATTTGTATCCTTTTATCCATTGTATCCTGTATCGAACGCTTCTTATCCAATGATCTATAGAGCTTACTGTGTTTTTTATCCTTAAATAAATTTATTATACTATTTGAATACGGTTTTATAAATTAAAATTTTAGTCGACACAAAATTCGTATATTCATTACAATTATGTATTCTTAAGATTTATTAATTTTAAGAATATAAAAAGACAGTTATTAAAGTACTGGTAAAATAAAATGTGGAATCATTCAATAAAATTGTATTATTCTAATAATTTTTACAACATGATTTTAAAGCTGACCTATAGTAAAGAAAATTAGATTATATGAACAGATAAAACTTAACAACCTATTATAACTAGAAAAGGATTTGAAATTTTAATATTTGACACAACAAAATATAAGTCAATTATCAACATTTCCATGTTTTCAAATTTTTTTTTCAAACGAACCGTTATTTTTTTAAATATAATTATTATGTAATGGTTTGGTGACGATTATTGGTTTATCAAGATTATAAAAAATAATATATTCAAAGTTTTTAGAACATTCATAAAATTTAAAACGATTTATATTACTGTTTTTTTCTTGATTATTTATGTTGCAGTTTTTTTGCACATTTTTTCTAGTGCATATATTTTTGAACACAGAAAATTAAGTGTGAAAGAATTAATAAAGATAACTATTGCACGAATAATAGTAAGGATTTCTTACTGAACCATTTGTCTCAAAAGCACACCACCCTTGCTTAATTTTCTCATTAATTTCCCAGAAATACTCTATCAGTGCGATAAATCTTGCTTCACAGTTTTCACAGCAAACTTTATCAGTAACTCGCTTGCATAATTTACACAGTATAATATTTTACCCAATTAATAAATAAAACGAACATACAATAACACATCATGTATCGCAAAATTATTAAAGCCATAATATCTTTGATTTATAAGCGATAATAAATCGAATACAAAACTTTTTTCGATATCACATTAAGGAATTACTTTTCCTCTCAGTGCACCAACACGTACTTAATGTCCCCAACTACACAAGAAAGTTTGGCCCATCGTATTTTTGTTTGCGACCCTCGGGAGTCGGCAAGGGTAGAGTGCGCTAACGTCGAGATATACATTGGAAGTCTTCGGGGATGCCAGAATGTGCGGAGAATATCCTACACACAGCTCGCTGCCGCTGCCCCGCTGGATTTCCCATTTTATATTGAATGACATACTTATATGTGTTTAGCTCGGGGAATGTTTTGTTAGAGAAAACGTTACTACATATTTTGTTTTTTTATGGAGCATCGGTTATAAAAAAATATTCAAATAAATATCTTTTCTTTCTGATCTGCGATAAAATTTTGTTCATAATGTAATTTGATTACCATATGTACACGTACAGTAGTTTTGAGCACTGAAAAATGCTGTTTTATATTATTTTATTTTTGATTGTTTTGGTTCTTTTCTGGTCTGATCTGAAGCTAATCTTCGACTTTTTAAGCAACTTACCGAATATTTTTATAATTAGTCAAATCTTTTTTAAAGTTTACCAGATGTCTTATCTATCTTTCTTCTTTGTTAATTTCAATCCTCATTTCTTGTTAATTGTGTATAACTTTTTTATATTTAAGCAGTTAAGACGTCGAGAAAGCTGATTGGTATGTTTACTGAAGATTAGTTTTACTAATGTAAAAATAGAAAACTCGCCATGAACTAGGCCATGCTTAATGAAAATTTGGAATTAGGATAAAAGTTCTCAGTAGATGCACCAGCTGGTGTTCAAAGTTTAAATATTTCATACAGAACACACAAATCTTAATCAAAAGTTGCCTGGCACTGGGCCAGTTTGGTTTGTATTCCTGCTATCTGCCTCAGATTTATGGTTCTCTTTGAACCTTTTATAGTAAGTCACACGGCAAAATGCAGTTCCAGTTAAACTGTTATTCTAAGGACTCCACTCTTTGCATAATGTCTTTTTTAACCTGTGCATTGTTAACTGCTCTGTCAAATCCTCAGACGATCTCCTTAAATATATTCAAATAGAGGAAAAATATTAAATCTAGGTTTGGTTCACCATAAATCATTTAGCACAATTATAAACCGATCCAAATTTTAATATTTGTATGTAAAGAGCTTAAACTAAATGTAAAATTAATTATAAAAAAGCAAATGAATGTTGTGCTGTTAATTTTTTTTTTGTGATTTGTCTAAATATTCTGAGATGCAACGGAATTGCAAGTAAAGAAGTATACAATGAAACACCGTGGTTTCTATTGAAACTAAAAAAACAGATACTCCAAATCTAAATAGTTTTGAGAATTACAAAGACCGTCGTCTTTTTTATAGAAACTTTATGTTAGATTGTAGATACCTAAAAAAAACGAATTTCTTTCAAAATACATACTCTTGACATTTTCTCATATACGATAAAGAAAATGTTAAATTATGATTTAATTTAGGTCAATCACAATGTGTTTATTGTTCATTCATTATATTTTTAGTAATTCTATATTTAAAATAATATTTATTTTGAAATTTTTAAAACTGCGTCAAAAATTAACTAAATACTTGTACGTTCGTACGTTTTAATATAAATTGCCATTATTGTTTTTGTTGAAAAAAAAAAATAACAAAGCAAAGATTGTCATATTTTAAATGAAAATGACACCAAGGCTAAAAAAATACTACTGAAATGTTAACAAAAGAAAAATATAAATATAGTAACGGTGCGCACTGTTCGGATACGGATCTTTTGTTCATTAAATTAGGGGATTAAAAAAAGGTAAATCCAGAAGAAAAAGTTACTCATTCTCGTGAATACACCATTTATTATATGAAAAATATCTCCCTTGGTGGTTATCATGTCAGCAATACAATTTTAATGGAAAATTATAAGAGATTTTTAATAAATTTTCATACGGAAAGGTTCTGCCACGGCGAGCCCATTTTTAATGCCATAAAAAAAGAACTAAAAAGAAAATTAATTTTGCGCTCAATAAAGTGTCGGAACCTAACATCAGTGCTGCCATGTATATCTATCATGTATGTATAGCTATATAACTATTAAATATATTTGAATGGTATTACTTCTTTCATTAAAGGCAGTTTTGTTTTTTTTTTAAGTTTCACATTATTATAGTATTGTTGACGTACACGTTTCGTGATTTATACTTACACTTTATTTATTCTTGAATTTTTCCATGAAAAGAAACTGTCCCACCACCGTTTGTATCTATAAATATTATATTTATTATAAGAAACAACGAAGACTTGACGCTTTGTCATCGTTTTCAATTTCCGGCCACTTTGTTCCGCTTAAGTGTCTTCAAAGAATTTAATTCATCTGACTTGCTTCGAATGAAATAAACGCTTCCGCTGCATACAAAGTTTAATTAAAACCGAGAATGCTGAAAAATATTCAGAGCACACTTCTATAAATAAGTTGTAGAGCAGGTTTTTCACACAGATGTCATATTTAAGAAATTGTTATTATATACAAACAAAAGCGGACAAAGTCACCGACTAAATCTAATTGAAATGCTCGTTTTGAATAATAAAGCACCTTTAAATGTTGTCGTTACGAGGACTCAGTTCTAGGGAATTAATATTCCGTGAACTTTGAGGCCTCGTTTTCCACCGAGGACTTTCATGAATATTGTTTACCGAATGACTCAACTGAAAATCAAGCAAGCATTCAATAGTGTCAGATATAATTTAGAAGATTATGTAGACTTACAACCAAAAATAACAAACATTCTTAGAATAAATAAAATATATGATACTTTACGTCTTAAGAAATGTTTTTTCGAGTTAAAATTTGATTATTTTTTTATTTAAATAACATGAGTTTCTCATTTCTTGTTTATCCTTCTTTGAGTAAAAATCTAATTTTCTATGACAGGAACCTTTACTTTTATAAATCTTTCATACCTTTCAATGAAACTCATCTCGCCTTGCGTCTAATGTGAATCACTTCTTCCTCAAACGTCTCAAGGGATATCATCATATGTGCGTAGAGGTTCGTTGTTACATTCAGATATTTGAGCTCCGATATGTTTTTTATTGTAAAAGTAACAAAAAACGAAGTAAATTATCCCTGTTGCTTTTAATAAATTAGCATCCGTGATTATTTTTGTTTTTACTGTTAATTATTTTATTTTAATGTATTCTTTAGTTTAGTAAAAAAAAGACAACCCTGATTTCATGTAAGGTAAGCTAATTGCTCCGAGAGAATATATAACGTGTTAATGAAATAATAAAAATAGTTTTTTTTTCAAACATATAAACGTTGAATAGCTTTGACTTTTTGCAAATTTATAAACTATTAATATAATAATAATGATATAAAACATTAAGCAATTCAGTCTAAAACGAGTTAATTACTGGGAAAATTACCGAGTCTTAGACGATTGTAATCCTGATCAGAAAATATTAAATATTTATTCTAATGAGCGTCTTCATTTGTATGCTTTCAAATAATGATTTTAAATAAATATAAGCAAGACAGTAAATATATTTACCTTTTACTTACAAGCTACCAAAATATGATTAAATAAGGAATGATTTAAGATTGGTCTAGAACTACTTCAAGTAGTTTGTTCTCCATAAATATTATTTCTAAGTCATTCAAAATACGCCAAACTTCGGGGTTATACGTCTCTAGGTGCACACAGTAAGTTCATCTAGCGAATGCTATGTCTTAATTACAGAGATGCAAAATCTAGTTAACGGAGATGGCCTATAACGTTTCTGTGAATTAAGTTGTAAGTGAAGCCCCTAGGTAGTCTACTGTTGTTCGGGTTAAGTAGACCCCAGTAATTCAGTTATAGGGCTTAAGTTGATTTGGGTACCCGGAATGAATGCATGTTTCATATTTGATAGCGCGGAATGAAATATTGTTTTTGGGAAGGCAATAAACCTTAAGACTCAGGGTTAAAGGATTGACCTTTTGGATATCGCGAAGGGACATTATTACAGACCAAATAAACAACAAGTTATTCATTTTATGTTATTGTCTTTTGCTTTGTACACTTATTGATTAATATTTGTGAGTATTGCAAGCGGTTAAAGTTTAAATGCATTCTTTTAATCTAAATCATATTAATAAACTATTTATTCTTAATAATAAAAGTAAATTCGTTGATATGGTCAGTAATGGTATTGTCATTATTGGTTGGTATTACGTAAAAATATCAATATATACAGCAGGAAACCATTTAAGCCTCGTAAAAGAAAGCCACCAATCCCCAAATCGATCCTATATTTATTATGGAAAATTCACAAGTATTTGTTTTTATTTTAATCTATCTGGTCCAACCGCTCAGCGGAGATCTGGTTGGCGGTGACTATAAATGGCTTAATTTTTTAAATTTTTTAAATTAAAAGAAGAAATACGCTCTCATGTTTTTTAGAACTAAATGGGTTCTAGTTGCATATTATTCTAAAACTCGGAGTAAGCCGCATTATAGGCGCGGTCGTTTGATATGTATTATATGTAATATTGGTGGTTTGCGCTTAACTATTTGGTCAGCTAATAGATAGCCAATAATATGATTAATCTCAAGGTTTATCCTATGAGATAAGGTCCTCTATAGTGCAAAGCTCACTACACAGGAATACGCTGTGTTATCACACACAAGCAAGGTTTTTTGTCATTTTAAAATTTTAGAAAGTTAAGCAAGCATTAAAACAAAAATTAATTTGATAATTATATTCCTTGAAATTAGATCAAAGATCTTATGAAGAGCTGTCACAGTATCAGGAAAGTTTATATGCTGAAAAGCTTGCATGAACAACGTTGCAAGCATGAAATTACTTTTGAATTCTTCAATATATTGCAAAAGTTTTCTGTCTTTCCATACATCGTATGTAACTTTTTAAATCAGGTTTCTGTAAAGGCGTATCACTTTATATTACTTCTCATGCTAATGATCACAAACTTTATAGATTTATATTTTTTCTTCTTAATAGACTTTATTACATTAAAAACTAAATAATTATCGATCCTCACAAAATTTTATAGTTTTGAGAAATGTTATTCCAGCAATATCAATAATATTTAAATATCATAAAGATTATATTAAAGTTTAAAATGTTTTTGCATTTTGTATAAGCAATGAATGCAAATCTCTCGTGGTTCTTTCGTGTGATACCAGCAACAAATGCGCTTACACGTAACCAGTGAGGTCGAACTTCGCAAAAGCAAACATTTTTAAGAATATTCATTAATACACTGAACGCTATGAAATGTGATCCATCGTACATAAATAACAAAATATTTATAGATATAAAATAATAGATTTTTAACATTACAAAAATATATTTGTATCTTTATTTGTATCTTTCTACCCAAAAAACAATTTATTTTCTTCACGGTGTACAATTTAAAACAATCATTTATATAAGCGTTTACCCCGATGTATTTTACAGTCTTTGTATTTGAAATATTTTTTTTGTATTTAATAAACTTGCACATTTTACAATTGCAATTGTGGAAATTGTAAAAAAAATATGTCATAAACAAAGAAGCCATTAAACATAATTAGTGTAAACAAAAAACAATCAAATATATGTGGAAACTTAGTTTATTTAGAAAAAAATTCTTACAAGTATTTCAACTTTTATGCTGTAGTGTGTTTTAAATGGCATTAAAACATGCACAGCTCGGGTAATAACTACGCAATATTGTTTCTAATTAATTAAAACTTCCCCGTACTCAATTGCTGCTGTTGATAATACATTTTCGATAGAAATTCAGTTCTTTTACAAGAAATTTAATTATAAAACCATTAAAAATAACAAAACTTTTAGGGCTGTATTCTTGTTTCTTCATAAAAACAATAATTGCGGGTAACTGTTTGGTTTTTGTTAAATTGCAGATCAACAATAAAATCAACAATAAAATTTTCTCTTTAATTCACTTATATAGTGACGCTTATATTTCAATAACAAGCCTGTATATATTTAATTTGTGATTTGTTTTCTTCCTTGAATAGTCAAAGCAATACAAAAAGAGTTTAAAGATATACAAAAGCAAATAATAACTTATATGTAAAGAACCATATAATATTTTAACACAATAAAAAACTCAGCAATTGATTCTTAACAAAATTAGCATTATAATATTGAAAAAAACAATTTGAATTTTCTTGTTTTCGTTGATTTGTATAACTTTTCTATAATTGTTTCTATTGTTTTACAATGATTTTTATGATGATTTTTTTATCAATAACATAAATGACCTGGACCCTCTTCACAACACTCTCTGAAACGTTTATTTAAGTCGGTGTCATAATTTTCAACAACCGATTTAAGACAAAACAACCATAGGATAGCCTTTGCTCATTATGCATAAAAAAACTTTTTTTTTTCAAACATATTATAATCACATTACAATAGGTAATAAACACACATTTTTTGATGTTGAAAAAAAACGCGTCAAATTATGACAATCATAACAAATGTCAGGTATTGATAGTGAGATATATAATACAAGAACTTTCTAGTCGCTGAACTCACTTCAATAAGAGGTTGGCGAAATATTTCAAAAACTCTCTTCAATTCCGCGAGAACACTAAATGTACATCATCGTTCAGACGGCGTTAAAAAGGCCGCACGATCCGTGTATTAGAGAGAGCGGTGAAATGATTTCCCGCGGCTCCAGGGGCGCGCCCCCGCCCCCGCCCCCCGCCCCCGCCCCCGCCCCCCCGCCCCCGCCCCCGCCCCCGCCCCCGCCCCCGCCACTATCTCACCCCCGCAGGGCGCGCTGAACTGCGCCACCGCTTGTGCCCGATTGAAACGCCGTAATCAGCCCGCAATGATTGCGGATTTATTTTTACCTGAATGAAACATGATTTATTGTTGACGCAATTGGTTGTTTTTTTTTTTTTTTTTTTTTATTGGCCCGAGTGTGTGCGACGAGGCCAGATGCTCGATGCTCGTGTTTGTATCGGATTGAAGATGATATTGATGGATGATTTTATTTCAACTGAAAATTGCAATTTTTTTGAATGTGAACTTAATACATGTAAAAAATATTATTCACACAGTTTTTCTTGTACAAATAAACGTTTGGTTTTTACGTACTGAATTTTGTGAGCCTAAATTTTAGATTGTTTATATATTTGATATTTTAAAATTATTTTTTTACTGTGCGCAAAAATATTTTTTTTTTGTAAAATTAATGTTATGAGAGAAAAAATCTGAATGGGACAGGATTGCATCTTATCATTTTAAGAAATTTAGATTTGATGCAATAAAAAAAATGTGATTGTATGGACCTACTTTTTTTGTTTTTTCTTTCATTGTACAATAAGAATTTCTTTATAAAATACCATTTGATTAGCTAAAACAGGATTCGATTAGATTAGACGAAATGTTTTCGGTAGGCGAAATATATATAACGTGGTTATTATTTTAAAGTGGAACATGTGACCTCTGTTTATTTTCTTTTATATAAAATGAAAATAAATGCAATACCATAAATAGAAATTATGTTGGTTGCGAAGACTGCTTTTTAATTTTTTTATTTAAGGTTCATTTTTAACAAATTAAATTACTTACTCGTATTTTAAATAGCAACTCTTATTTGAAATCATTTTACTTTTTTAAAGCTAGAAAAAAGGTTCATATATTGTATTTTACTGAAGTTCTTCAAGTTTTCGAGACCATTTAATGAGTATTTTCATTTTAAGGTATTAGCATGCTTCATATTACTCAAGAGTAAAATACGTTCCTTTATAAAACGGCGATTTATGATGGAAAAAATAATTATTCAGGTGAGGGTTTTTAAAAATGTTTACGAATTAATTTTACTAAAATTTTTTGTAATAACTGCGTGAACTAAATGTAATGAAATCATTTTTTTAATATGCGGTATTTCAGGTTACTCTAAAGCCGAGATAAACTTGGTCATTACACTGGAAGTGGTTCGCATTAGTCAAATAAACGAGACACAGTTTAAAACGCTTCTTACGAGACGAAAAGCGTGTACTGGAAACAAAAGTTCTTTGAAGACATTATTATACAACTTACTTAGCGACAACGCCGTTTCTTGAAGGTATTTCTCCGCTAATATGGATCGAAATACAAGCTTTATAGGTAACAAGATTGTGCTACTTTAACAAATTTACCAACAATGGTTTGTGAAATTTTATATAACCGTGCAACTAACCAAAACGAACACAAGTTAAAAACCAGAGCGACTTTTTAGACCATTAATTAGTTATTATCTTTATGATTTTTTTATTACCGTCGCTTACTCTTAAATCGTTCAACCTTTCACAAAGTACTTAAATAAAAGATAAATAAACAATCCTGTCACAAATAAGCTCTTGGGATAAAACAAAACATGGAAAAAAACCCGTTATGACAGACAGACAGTAAATAAAACAGAATATCTTTAAAAGTAGGCTGTTTAATATATTGTAAATTTATTTATACATTAACAAACCAAAAAATCATTATTTATTGATTTTATAATAATATATAATATAATAATTGTAATTGAATCCAACTAAATTTTTTAATACCAAATGTAAATAAAATAACAAAATCATCGTTTAGTTTTATAGTAAGTTACAAATCGATCGTAACTACTTTTTTATTATTTAAAGCTTTTTCAACAAAACTTTTACTGATCATTATAATCTTTATAAAAAATGTATATCTAAATTTCTAAAAAATAATCCAGTGAAAAATATAAACGAACAGCATTAAATGGTTAACTTTAGTTAAAGGAAATGTGACCGATATTGATTTTGTTGGTTTTCTGAAGGTGAGAGAATATACTATGGTCTATTTATTTACGGTTTTAAAAGGGTTTGTAAGAAGGTATTAAGATAAGTCGTATAGGTCGAGTTTTTGGAAAGGGTAGTTAATTGATTTGGCCATAATTGCAACGCACAGATTATTTAGAACTAAGGTTTTCTACCCCTATAAATATTGTAATATTTTATAGTTTAGAACAACCATCTATCATATTATATTTATAATGGTTAAAAAATCAGCATTAATTTCACATATTATTGTAGGACAGTCAATTAAAATAAAAATGGTAATTTGTCTTAACCATGATATTTGAATAAATGGGCTAGGTGAGATGTGATTAAAAATATAATACCTGGTTCTCAATCAAACAGTAAACAACTATTTTAATCCATTGGCACTCTCAAAATACATAACACATATTAAACATCTCATAAAATCCGATGATATTTTTCGTGATGAGCATTGTTATTTGATATGAATAGTAAGCTATATTTACTAACATAAATGCAAGGGCTCTACGATTGTTTCTAAGACTTCTCGAAAATCACACAAATCATTATATCTCCAAATAGTTGGAAACGAGGGCCACTGACAGTTGGTTATTATTTCTACGTCCTAATAGATATTAATTGATGTCTTGTATCCAGCAGAACACAAAATAAATTTAATTACACTTTGTATGTCAGTCAACCTATGATTATTCAAAGTACGAGTAGGTATGAAATGACAATGAAATATTTACATTAATGATAATTATAACCTTTTAAAGTGTATTCGTCAAATTATATTTTCTTCATAAGTTTTTTCTTGTAAATTTTTTAACCTGAGTTACCGCGCTTTTCACAAGGTTTTTCAATCTGATATTTACCCTGGTTGTACTTATTTAAAAAAAATTGATTTTATAGACTAGTTCTTTTTATGTATATATTTTGAAGACCACTATATCTTTTACATCTTAAAGTCTGAAAATAAGTAAATTCAAAAATAATTTAAATTAATATCGGGCTTAAAAGTTAAATTTTAAATTTATTGCATTAACAGTAAGATAAATCACAATCGTTGATAACGGAAAAAAATTGTGAGTTATCAATGAAAAATTTCATAAATAGTTCCAAACTTACCATGAAAAAATATATTTTATATACCTAAATATATTAAAACTGTAATTTTTATTTTTAAAGTTTATTATTTTTTTGAAATTTATATAGGTACACAAATCTTACGATTTTATTTATAACATGGATTAATCTAAACTAAAAAAATCGTAAGTTTACTTTTAAAAAAAAAATATTTTTCTTTGACAACTTTAAAACTTATATTTATTGTTTACCGGTAACTTCTTTCGTCACCTAAAAGATTTGCGTAATAATATCAGTTTTATATTCTTAAAGAAGGATTTCTACCTTTCAAACTTTGTTGAAAGTATACAAAGAAACACTCTTCATATTTCCCTATCGAATAATAGTAATGCCTTTGGAAACAAAACTTTTTCTATCTAACAAAAGATTTTCCAAATGGTATCATACATTTTTATACGATCCACGCGAGTATTTCTTTTGCCTCTGTTTGGCACGAGGAAGGTAGAAATGTATAAAACCAGTAAATATTATGATATTCAGTGAAAGTTAGTAAATTAAATTGATCTTGGATTCTTTTTTAAACAAAAAAGGGATTTTATTTAATTGTGAAAATAAATTATTAATCGTTTAGATGGTGAAAAAGTGAAAGTGTATGTCATATTTGAGAGCATGTGTTAATAAATCATGGCGTAGAGCATATGTTATCTCATAGCTAAGTAGGTATAATATAAATTATTACAATCTGTTATACGACTATAACCCTCGCTGTAATTTGTAACACGTAAGGAAACATATAATAAATCTTACAATAAACGCGTACGATAATTTCCAAGCATGGTTATGAGATGCTTATCTTGTATAGAAAATTCATTTTCGTGTAAACCTTAAACTTGTCCCGGCTCTTATGGCCCAAAGCTTACTCGACGTATACTTTAGAAGATAATTAATCCCAACAACCTTGGGATTAGGTATCATGACTAACTCTGGAGTAGTTCCTATCCCTAACCCTATAGCGGGAATGCTCCTCGCATGGGCGCGAGACTTTAAAAGCGGCTAATTTCACCCTTGTGCTATCTTTCCTGTACTGTTACTTTAATGCGGTCGTAATTACAAGAACTTTGTGTTACTTAATTAATTTATTTCATTTATAAACGAAAACGTTGCACTGACCGCGGGTTGCGTTGCGGTTTGTACTCTGAGAAGGTTCGTGCGAGGGTGGGAAGGGATGTCCGTTTGTATATCATACTATAGAAATGGACAACGAATGTTTCACCGCAATGCGATTCAGAAAATAGGACCACTTACTTAATTGCTTCGACCCTATTTTGAATATACCTTTTGCGTGCCATTAAAGTATGCTTCCTAATAATTAATGTTGGAAGCATGGTTACTTCGGTTCATTTGCAGGTAATACAAATATTATTCAAATAAATAGTTTTCATCATGATTGGATTTATAACACGGGGATCGAGTGTCCCTTGTGGTAATAGAAGGGTTGCTTATCGGTTATAGAAGCAGGCGCGTTAAGGGCGAAAGACGCTATCAGTGAGTGTGGAAGTAGCTGAAATAAACTTTCAGAGTAAAAAGTTGAGTTTGAAGTCATATTCCACACCGGCTGAGTCACCCCTGGGAGTCTCGCTTGCGTGCGTTAACTTCTAAGCTTCATGCCAACTTTAAGATATCTGCCAAGTGCTCACTTAGTTTTGCCAACTTATGATGAAATAGGGAAATTGATTTTCATAGTTTTGCGCTGAATCGGATTAATAGAGATAAAGCTTAGCATATTATAACTTTTGTAGGTACTAATGTACTCCATTTACTGTTTTAATGTATTATTTTTGTTCGGCATGAAAGTAAAAGGTAGAGTAAACATTTCATATTTTCCCTACTTTAAAGTTAGGAAAGTATTAATGTATAGCAATAAATTAAAAAAGAGAATCCCAACAAATTCAAATCACAATCCAAATATTTTTGCTCTATTAAGTAGAAATAGTAAAAAGCGAAGAAGTATTTTAGGAATACTTTATTTCTTAGGATTCGATTAAAATTTTATTTGTATTTTTACAATAAAATTACTTTTATTTTATTTGTATTTAATATACTTGTTTTATAAAAACAAAATGACATTTATTTTGCTTCCAAAATAAGCGGTCTTCTCTCCTTGGGTTGCAAAACTTTGTTTGTATTAACTTAAATAAATAAATAAAAATTATTATCATTACTATGCGCGATGAAATATTTTTCGTGTCGATCGCTAATTGTAATAAAAAATACTCTCATGAAAAGTAGAAAAACAACATGATACTTTACAGAGGTAACATTTTAAATTTTCTAAAATATAAATCAATTTTACGTTACGTGTATTCAATTCGATATTTACAAACTACCTTCATTTATATTTTTTTGTATTTAAATAAAAATTAGGACACCGAAAAAGGATGCTAAAAGGATTAGCCCAAACAAGATAAATTTAAAAAAATCTGCCTCTGCGGATGATTAATTATTTTTTCTTATTTCAATTGAGTTTTTCAATCCGAATTTAATTAAACCGATTTGATTTCGAGTTCGATATTTAAATGTAACTGAAAGAGAAATGGATCTCTTCGCATATACCGGAAGTGGAGAATTGTAATGAAAAAGTCTTTGGTTTTGCCAATAATGCTTACTGTACGTTTATTACTGTTAAATAGGATTCATTTATTTCATTGTAAGCGCAGAGTAATTAATCTAATATCTCTTTAGAAATATCATGTTTTCGGGTTAATTTTACGCTTATATGCTATTTGTTTTTTATGTGGATTATATCTTTATTATAGATTATTTTATCTATTTATATTAATATCCAGTCCCTAGAATGAACGTCTTCTAATTATTATTACAGTGATTTGGTTTATTAATTTTTTTTTAGATACAGTTCTCTGGTCCGTCTTTTGTAACTCAAATAATTATTTGTAACCTTTTTTAAATTGTGTTTTTTCATTAATTTTAAATAAAATTTATTAAATGTAAATTTAGATTTATCTCTTATTGTAACTGTTTAAAAATAAATTCGACTTTATTTTTATTATTAATTATCCAAAAAATTTTCCAGCCTCATTTACTGAGAGTTCCGCTGCTTTGTGAAAGTAAAAGCTAAGCTTCGGATATTATAATGAAACCTCACTTAACGGTGCTTCCCCCGCAATTTATATCCTTGCGAAAAGAAATCAAAAGTAAAATATTAACGAAGTAGCCAAAAATATAAACGTTTTCATTAGTTTATGACTAGTTTGAAGTAATATAATGAAATAAAATAACATAGTCAAAAATATACACTCTTGGGCGAATTCCTGCTTAAGTAGTATTGCATAATATCTAAGAAATGTGATGTAAATATGACGTTATTATCAACGCACGTAATAACATATGTAAAAATAACATCGGTTCATATATATTTCTCCACTTAACGTCCAAAAGAATGCGTGGATATTTCTCAATTGAACAACTAGAAGCACAGCCCCGGAGGAAGTTGATCTAAAAAGCAATCAAGTGATTCATCACGCGGTAAACCTACAATCAACAAACATTAATATTTCCCCTTCCTTTTGCTTGTTAAAAAAATCCTACGCCGACCGTTATCGTTACCGAATCCGAAAACGTATAAATCTTGCCCTTATATAAAATTCAAATCGCCCATGTTCATGGTAAGTTGTACAAATACTGTCAGAACAGGAAAAACCTTTATTATCCCAAATTAGAAGTCTACGGGTGAGCTTTTACGTAGTTAATACAATGATATTTTACAAATTGAACGCCGTGCTTTTTAGAGGGGGAGGTCTTGGGAGGGTGCGTTGTTTGTTTGTATGTACTTGAGATGATTTGTGGCCGGCATTTTGAAAATGGTAAAACTTGTTTTTGGTTTGATTTTAATAAGGATTTCCAAAAGGTTCTTTGTATACAAAATCGTATTTTAGAAATGTATTTTTATTATTTTCATACGCCATTAAAAAATGAATCTATAGTTTTTTATGTTTTTTTTTTAATCTACATACATTCTTCAGAGAATAAATAACTATTTTGTTGTCAAAACCAATAATTTCAACTTAATAGGCTTTTTTAATAAAACGGCTGTGGGTATTTCTAGTTGGTATCTGAAAATAACTTTTGCGATTATTTCGAGCTCATTTCATTTTACCAGCAATGAAAAACGTAGTCTAATGCAAAACCAACCCGCCTCCTTGTAGTTAATGGAAAAATAAACCGGCCTTTTGAACTTGTATAATATTTAGGCAAAATTTATTGACTCTTTGGGAAAGCTCGTTGCGTCCGTTGTTGATTTTCAAATGCTGCTGAATTTTAAACGGAAATCGTTGGAATCGCCAACACTAAAACGATCATTTCAAATTTAACATTTTATAAACTATTCCACATTGCATGCTGTTTACAAATAGAAATATTGTAAAAATGTAAGCTTATTTTCAATCGTACCTTTTTACAAACTTCTGAAAGACTTTTTTTCTATTCTATTTTAATTACCCTTTTTCAGTATATAATATATATTCCGCATCATAGATTGAAAAGGACCAATGAGTGATGACAATTTTTTTTTATAAATTAGCTTTGAGAATTGTGGCTTTCAATAATATAAAAAATACCTTTATAAACATATTTTTTTTAATTTCATTTACTTCCTTTTTTACTATTATAAAAATATTCAAATCACCAGGTACAGTTATAAACTATGTTCGTATTATTTTTTAATATTCTATTTGGTAAATATAATAATTTATTTTTAGTACGGTATCAGTCAATTTCACTTAAAACGATCAAGTAGTTTTATTTTAATGACAATATTCCAAAAGCTTATTTTTAAATGTAAACACAGTAGCTTTTCTGATAAACAATCAAACAAAAAATATAATCTTTACAAAGAAAATATTTAGGTTATTAAATTGAAACATTTTTCAGATCTTACTTATTTGTATTAAATATCCACAAATCTTTAAATATTTATTCATTTGTTTCTACATGGTATAAAAGCTATTCAAATTAACAATAAAGATACTAAAATATTTGTATCATACAATAAAGATTTTTTTGATGTCCATTTGCATTTTAAATATAATAAAAACCTATTTCACCACACATCTAAATAGACAATCGTAGATAATATGCTGTCATTTGTGATGACGGGTATTTTCATTATTGTATTTAAGTACATTTAAATCATTTCTATAGTATACGATTTATTTATTGATTAATGAATCGAATATTTATTTTTGTTACCAAATTAGATATAATGTTTTAACTGAAAAGCTTCAAATTTTTAAAAAAATATATTTTATTTCTCATGTCAGCCGAAAAAGAATATATTATGGTTCAGAGGTATATACAATCACAAAAGACAGCTCTGTCTTGGCACGTGATTGATGAGTCGAATAAAAATTCTTATTATTTGGTTTTTAAGAAGGTAGATTTGAATGGAAACGTACTGATGTACAAAAATAAATACCCAAAGTGGGCTTTCTATTCTTTCTTTAAAAGGTGAAATATTCAAACGATCATTGTCTATTTTATTCAATTTTGTATAAACCCCATACTTCTTTCTTACACAAATTCCAAGTTGGAATAAAGAACCTCACAAAAAACATTGTACCTATTCAAAAGCCGTCAGTCGTTATCATCAGATTGCTTGGATTCCATTGAACGCATATATAATTTATAATTATTTTTTTTATTCCTTTTAATATATAATTACAACAAGTGATAAAAACGTCATTACTTCTTTTGCAGGACGCATTGACACGAGTTCTAAAAACTGTTAAATCCAAAAAAATTGTGATGACTTGTGATAATATGTGAAGTTATAAATAACCCAGTTGACGATAACAATTCTAAAGACTCAGTGATCACATTAAAAATAAATGTCCAGTTATAAAATTAACATTCTACACAAAAAGATTGATAGATTAAATTTTACGATTCCGCAAGATAGAAATACACAATCCCAAACTTTTAAATTATTCTCTCCGGCAAGTTGATTTAAAGCCCCAGTTACAAACATATAACATGGACTTTGCTGCTAATTAAAAATATAAAAAATGGAGTTATAAAAAACTAACTTTACAGAATATCCTCCAAAAGTTATATAATGTTGGATAAAGGTTTGCTCTGTAAAGAGGCCCGCTGTTATTGTCGTGTTTACTCAAAGCCCGCTCTTTTCGGTTTTACGTTTCGAACGCTATTTACATTAAAATGAAAACGTAACGAATCACCCGAGGCCCCGTGACAAGATGAATAATTGAATCCCCTATCACGTCATTAGTGAAACTCAATATTTCAATTTACTCCGAATCTAATATGAGGTGAATAATTGATAAACTTTGACGTATTCCGGTGAGCCTAACGAGTGCAACCAGAGACGGTTCAAATATTTCACAAGACAGAAGCTCGGACTTGCGGTGGAAGCTTCTTCTGTAACTCACTTAAATCGGTTAAGATAGATCTAAAATGAAACGATAATACAAACGATCAACATTTGTCGAAGGCGTTGAGACATTGTAAGCAGACCAATTCAGCTACGCAACTCTCGTATATACTGTGAATTGATCCAATTAACTGACGAAGATCATTCTCGAAATCTTAACAGTGACTTTGTTGAATTTCTAAAGGTGCGTCAGCCGCGGGTATAGCTACCGATGGTTTTACTAAACTGAATTGTTATGAAGCAGTTTGATACGTTCGTTCCGAGTGCGAAAACGGAGGGTTTCGGATTTAACATGAGGTGAAGTCCGATTCGGAGGTCGCGTGAAGTGTTCGGCCGGCCTAGCCATGGCGATGGTATTGTCGCAGAAAACCAAGATGGTTTGTGGAGCTTTACTGACCTTCATGCTGCTGGGGTCTATGCTGGTGACCGGTTCCGCCCTCGGCTGGTTCAGCCCCGGCGGCGCGGGAGACAACCCAGGAGAGCTGGCCGCCAAGCTCAGCCAGAGAAGACACTACGGAAATAAGGTTTCAAAACATTTGTTATTAAAATTAAAATAATGTTCATGTTTATTTTTCAGGTGAACTTGGTGATTATATTTAAGGTCAAAAAGTTTTGGTGAAATTTTTAATTACAACCAATTTGTAAGCATTTACAATATTCATCAACCTGAGAGATACAAAATAGGTTAGGTCGTGTGAATGTCATATTGTTGAGAAATTATAAATATTTAGAAAATTATAAGCATGAAAAAGTAATTTGGCCATTAGCCATGCATATCATATTAACGTGAGAATGTTTCCATACCTTTGTTGCTTTCCTCTGAAAGCGTTGTTTGTTGAGGGGATTAACCCTCCTACGTGGATAATGGATAATAGAATTCCTTGACGTTTTATAGGGAGACAAGTCTTTTGGCTGAAAACATTAACAAAAAGATTACACGTTAATCCTACTTCTAAAATGATACAGCTACATTTTGATGTACGTTATATCAAAATATTACCTTTAAGAATTAGCTTCAAGGTAATATTCTTATTTATCAGATTACCTGGATGATTCAGTATATTTGAAGCAGTTTATGAGAATTCAACACATAATGAAACAGTCCATCAACAGTCTCCACACCTACCAAATAATTAACCGCATTCTCCCTCGGGTAATAAATTAGGCCGAGTGATACTGAACTGGCTTTCACAGCTAAAGTAATAAAAATTGATTCCCTAATTTTTTGTGAAAGAATCTCAGCTTGATTAATGAACTATTATTTACTGTTTTTTATAATTGATTACTCTACGGCTAATAAGGTTCTGTCATGAAATTTTTTAAAGAAAAATTAATTTGAGCTATCAAAAATGATAAATAATCGTGGACTTTTTCATAAAAGAGATACATTTCCTAATTAGAAAGTTTCAAATGCCCTACAGCTTTAATTTTTGTGTTTAAAAATTATTAAATAATGAACAATCATATTTGGTTTCCTAGAATAAAAAGTCTGGAGATTTTATGACGGCAATTACGTTATAATTAAAATAAATTTTTCGTTTTTTTTTGTTTCCAGGTGGTTACGTTATAATTCGTGTGAATGGTTGTTGAATACCTTAAATAAACAATGATTTAGATACAGCTATAATTTGAAGAATTTAGTACAACGCTGGATATTCCTCTCTCGTGCTTCTAATAATTTTAAACAAAAAGTAGAATTTATAACCGTCCGAATCGACAGAGCCATAACCGTTAACAAAGACAGATGCCAGGTATATCTAATTGATCGCCGAAGCTCGGCGGCCATTCAATGATGTTAAATAAATTTCCATGGCTATAGATAGCCAATTAACGCGGGTACAATTTATCAGACTTCAATATTCTCGGAATTGAATCCACGTTACACGGGAAACAACGTATTTGAACTGATCGCACGCGGGCCGGATGACGCTTCTGGAGTTGTCCGACCCTTATTAATTACCAGAGACAATGGCCTTAGGAAATTTTGGCGAACAATGACCCGACTGACAATGTGTGCGGAGGGACTGCGAGACGTGCGAGTGACAAGCGCGGACAGTGCACGCGTGCCGGGGGTGGGGGTGGGGATGCAGCCATGCAGGCATGCACTGCATCCCCATCTATCACCCCGGCAGCCCGCCCCCCGGGCCCCGAGCAACTTGCGCTTTCAACGCGGCCTGCAAACACATTACTGCAACCCGGTATGGACCTAGCACGCAATCAATACAACCCACCTGACGTAAAATGCATAAATTACATGTATAGATTATACACGCGGAAGTAAGATTACACATGCAAATTTCTTACATTTATTTAGGGACTACATACTTCGCTATTTTAGCGTACTGGGAACAAAGAAAAATTTATGTAAAAATAATTTTTAAACTTTTTTTTTAAATATGGGCCAATTACAGTTTGGTTTAAGTATATAAATATTTATTATTTACGCGCCTTGTACCTAATTATACACTCACAAGAAAGTTGCAAAAGGTTTATGGAGTGTGTTGTTCGTGAAACGAGCTTAGAGATCTCAGGTAACAAGTTTCTAACTCCAGCGTTTTGTTTAGTCAAGGATTTTCGTTAGAAAATGTTTTTTTTATTATGAGTTTCACCATGTTAAAACTGTGTTACAATTAAACAGTTATTTTCAATAAAATTATTTTTAAAATGTCGAAAATCAAAAAATAAATGAGAGTGTTTCTCCCGTGAGCGCAAACATCTCGGAAACTAAGTCTGCAATTAATTATGCAAAACGTTCTCTTTTATGGAAGGAGAAAAGAAAAGCAATATCTCACCGACTGATTGTTTACACCGCTTTCTATGAAAAAGTGTCCCTAATGATGCATCTGGTACATTTTTTGTCGAATATCTTAAATTTCACAGATACTTGTTTTTTCTTTTCATTTTTTCTTTCCATTTTTTTCTTTTTATAATAGAATAACTCCCATTTTTATCAAATTGTTGGTTGCTTTTAAAGCAATCCCTGTGAGATTTTACAAAAAAATTGTAATTGTTAGCAGCATTTATCGAGAGGTATTTTTGATGTTGATAAAAGAGTTCTGAATATTAATTTAATTAAACTTAGAAGGGATTCTTTATTTTCCTCATACAATTTAACGGAATCTTTTTTTTATTGTAACGATGTAAATATCGTTTATTATTTAGCGATAAAATTGAATCAAATATTAATTTAATTAAGTGCTTCATAGAATTTCTCGTTTATTTAAAAAACATACTTTGTAAATAACATCAAAACGGTACGATGCTTGATGGTAGAAATCGCTTTGAATTCTTTTCACATTCTATGCCACGTCATGTTTTATTGACAAAGTACACAGTTAAAAAGAAACTAATTTTATTTATACAAAACTAAAAAAGGTCACGTAATGTATTCAATTTTTTTTTATTTCTGCACTATGAATGGCAGGTTGGATTCTATTATCCTTTTTTCTATTATATTTGAGGTAAAGCAAGCATGCTTTATCATGGGAGTGGTTTTTAAGGCGAGGAACTGACTAGAATTTGAAATAGCTTGTGCCACGGATCCTAAAGGCAAAAAACGAATAAAAAAACACCTGGATCGTGTCACTTTGAGCAATAACCGAGACTTATCACGAGGTTTAGAATAAAACGAAAGGCATTGACTTGAAAAGCATTCTAAACTTTACTAACCGTCAATTGATGCATTTTCATGGGTATGTCACAAAATGTAGTGATATTCTGGTAGACTTTTAGTTTTGTAATTTGGATGTTGAAGTTAGTAGTAGACACTGTATTTGTTATTTTAATCATTACTTCATATAATACCTTGGTTGCAACTTAAATAGCATCGACAAGAGTTGGACGACCGGCAACTAGTTTAATTACCACCATGTTTTATCACTGGTGGTAATACAGTATCCAGAGATCCTTCCTGTGACAGTAATGTGGCATTATATCAGATAAGCATTGTTGACTTGGCAATTCCTGCCAAGGTTGCATCTGTACAGCTGTAATCTCTTGTTACACTTCCAGAATAAATTTCTCAAAGCTGTGCCAAAATTCAATTCAGAATTTTTACTGACATTCTTTTTATTAACTGGTATCGACGTATAATGATTTTTGCTTACCAAATTACAATGTGATTGTAATCTACAACTTGATTAAAACATATTATTTTAGAAATGTAATCAAATATACGACTCATGTTGAGACAAAGGGTGAGAAGATGAAACTACTCAAATGAAAATCTTAGAATAACGATTGCTTATTTTTGTCTCCTTGACAACTGCTTATTATTGTCAACCACTCAGCTTCTAAGTCTCGTGTAATTTATCTAAGATTTTTCTCTGCATAATGCGCTCTCAGTTCTATATTTTCGAGTGATCCATTCTTTATAAGACATAATAAACTTTTGGATTTTTAAATGTTAAGTTAATTTTGTTTAATGTATTTTCAGTGTTCAGGCACGTGAACGCAGTGTGTATTTATCGGAGCTTATAAAAATATAAGGTATGAATAAAAGTACTCAGAAAATATTAACCTAAATATTAAAACTAAAAAAAAAAAACAACGAAAACAAAAAAATATATACCTAGCAACAAATCGCGCCACCAACTTGTAGCAAGTCAAAAACGTCTCTTGATTTTGGGTGTTTTTTATAGTTTTGCCTAAAATGTTCAATTATAAATAAAAATAGCCAATACTAGGTTTGGAATTATAATTAAAATCTATTTGAAAACTAAGAGGTCTTTCTTTTACAAATCAAGTTACCACTACCCAATAGACTTCTTTCTGTGGATGAAGTCGAATTAACTAAGCGAAGAAAATAAAATCGCTCCTGGACGGGATGGCTTTTTAATTTAAGAAAGCGTTCCATTAAAAGGGTATATAAAAGGGAACGCCGCCAGCATTTTTATTAGAGCAGGTAACTCCCTTTATACTTTGTTAAATATTCATCACACCTTCTCAAATGTTATGTGTCTCCTTTTCGTTGGATATAATTAATTTATCATAGTATTTAACTTTTAACTAATAAATTAATTTTTATAAATAAATATAGATATTTAAAAACCCCATCTATCAAATAAAACATTTTTTCATATTTGAATTACCAAAACGAATTTCGAATTCCAGAAATCACAAAATCAAAATCCATAAGTCTCAAGACCTCTGTTTTAATTTACAACTAATCTGAAAGTTTGTAAGCTCGGTAAAGTTCTTGCTTCCCTGGGCTCGGATCCTCCACAGGTACTCCGGGTGAGGTTTTTTGCTATAGCCGCCGGAAGTGCGGAGTCAAGAACAAAGGGCGATACGGCAGGCGCTTCCGCCCGGGCGGGGTAAATATTTGTGTTCGCAAGATGGGATGTGTTGTGCGAGTGGAATCCGAAGGCTCCATACTGAGTAGGACGGGAAAGGGCGCAGATTACCGGTGACAGAATCCGAGAAAAATTGCCCCCTCGTCTACCTTTATTGTCGGTAATAAGTAACTTGGTTTTAAGGGAAGGTTTCCGAGCCTGTTTTTGTTGGAACAGCTTCCAAGAACATTTATATGCAGGATTTAGCAAGATAGATGTAATCTCTGTACATTAAGCTGTGTAGTTGTATATTTGTGTTTGATATTACGTCGCTCTAGAATTCGTCACTTTTTATTAATGTTCAATTAATAATGGGATTACTTTTTTTATAAAATACGGCGACAAAACTTTATATTATACAACTCTGTTTATATTTTAAGCATATTTATGTTTCATCAAACAATAATCGCAGAAACAAAAAATCGTAGTATATTTATATTTGATAATTGGGTTTTCACATTAATTACTTCGCAAAATATTTACTTAGGCAATTATTATAATTAATAAAAACAAAACAAACAACACACAGCCTAAATAAATCAGGTAGACACTACATCTCACATGTGTGATTCTCTTACCCTAAATAAACAGAAAACTTGTTACGCTGTTTTCTAGAATGACGAAGGTTTAACGTGTCGGAGCACCGGTTACCCTTGTTTAGTTACTAAGTACGTCAAAGTTATGAAGTAACAACTTGGATATTTTTAAATAAGATTAAAATGGTTTCAGATTTCACACCCAGCTTTTTTCCTTTCTTCACTTAAGACTTTCTTTTTCTCATACATCAAAGCTCTGGTTTTTCAGAGGTCCGTTACTCTTGAGTGCCTAACTGCTTTTTTTAGCCCCTCCAGGAAACTACAATCGTACTCATTAGTGGAAAGGCTTGATCCAGATTTATTTTCATTCTTTTTACCGAGTCACGGTGGTTTTTTTTTATTAGAAACAAAATCATTTATAAGCTGAATTAACTTTCTCTAATCAGTTATCTTATTTGAATTAAAAGTATTTTATTTTTTGTACGTTTAATTTAATATTTATAAAACTTATCGTTATTATTTAAAAGCATATTAAATATATTACAATATTAAAATTAATATACAATGAATGATAAACAAAAAAATATTCATTTTGAAACTATTATATGTATATCTTTACTCTATCAAATAAATTCTTTGGAAATAATTTCTACTCATACCTGGAGAGAATATTTTTGAAGTAATTATAAGTTTTGTTCATTAAAAAGTTTGGTATGAGAGGTGCAAGGAAGATCAGGATAAACATATATTTAACAGTGTTTTATATTATTCATATTTAACCAAAAAAAAAATATCAAACCAGTTATAAATAATAATCAAATGTGTTTTTTAAATGTTCTATTTTTTATATTACTCATGAAATAAATCAAGATTGAAAAAATGCGAGATTTTGTCGTCAAATTGACAACTCCCTTTTGTGAAGGAATTTATATTATATTTTTTGGCACATGCTTCACTGTGTTCTTGGAAGCAAATTTAATGAAAATCCTTATCCAAAAATTCTAGTTACCTTAAAATGTTCACTTTGCCGTTAAAAGTAGGCGCTTGGCCATAATCGTTAAAAAAAATCTTATAAAATAGTGATGGAAATTGATTATCGTATACTCATTATTCCCATGTTTAATACCTTTATGTTTTTCTATTATTATAAAAAGCATTAAATTTATATGTTACTTTTATTTTTTTGTATACAAAATTCTGTTTTTTTTATTTTTGAATAACGCAATAAAATATCACGGCATAGTATTTTTTACTTTTTTTATAAATTGTAATTGACGCTATCCGATTGCACTCTTCTGCCTATAAATCTAGCTTCCGAAATTGAAAATTTGTTTAAAAAGTTAAGCCGTCTCAGAATTATTTGTCGTTTTTATCGTCATGCAAACACTCCCGTAGTATTTTCACGTTCCCATTACCAACAATGGCCGTGACACTTCCCGAAACTTGAAAAAGTAATAACTCTCCTTAGTCTTTGGAAGAAGCCTGGAGTTGTGTTTCACAATACGCGTGCGAGGGCAACCGCGTTGTCCTACATTCCTCGCAAAACGCAATAATTTGATTGGAAGTATATTTGTTAATTAAATTATTCTTATTTGTCTTTGGATTAATGTACTTAAAAGAAAGTGTGAAAAACTTTCCTCTAAGTATCTGAAAGGAATTTTCTGTAGAGAAACGCAATCCATTACTGAGTTAGAAAAGTTTTATAAGCGTTTCTTTTACCTTTTGTTGAGTTTTACAACCAATAAGTGGATATTTTCCATTTCAGTCCTGAATTAATATTTTTGAAATAATTTTGTTACATAATACCTCTGAATGTAGTAAAATAGTTTTTATAAATAAGTATATCTATAAAGATCTCTGAAATATGTATATGTACTTGAGTATCGATATTTAATTAAAGCCCTTCGAAACAAATTATTACTAACGCATTTAAAAGATAAATTATTTAAGCTAAGGTGAAGACAATGTCTATGAAATCATAATATCAAGTGATTTATCTAAATTGCCTTCAAATATTGACAAACGTTTATATAATTACCAAAATATTATAACTACATCAATGTTAATAAGTTGCTTCTTTTTATTCATAAATACACGTTTATTTTGATTTAACAAACTACGTTCTTGTAATAAGTGCCGTATACTTTATTGATTTTTGGCTATTTTTTTATAATGTGAGTCAGTCATACAATCGTTCTACATACAGGTGATATTACAACATATACGTTTTTCGAAAGTTGAAATCGTTTAAATTTGCATAAAAATACCCATGTTACGATAGGAACATTTGAATGAAACTTTAAATATTACCGACAATCAAAAATGATTTCAGATATTCTGGAATAATATAAAAAAACGCGTATTTTTAACGTACGTGTCTCGATATATTAAACTCAAACCCGGAACTCCCGCGCAAGTATAGTGCTCGTACTCGAATGACGAATCCGATTAATGATGAATAGACTCATCAATCCAGCCGGATGTTCAAGAATCCCTAATATATAAATCGCGAAGCGGATGTTCCAAAAAATCTTAAATATTCAAATTACGCGATAAGTCCCGATAAAAAACGTTTAGAAGTATGAGAGAAACTTGTTGACAGGACCTGCAGGGTGAGATTTCAATTTCGATTCAGAGCGCTGCTTCCTTCTTCTTAAATTATGACAGAGATGGGGGATGTTTGCGTCGCTTTCGCACTTCTGTCGGTTTCAAGTTAGTTACCGTTTTAACTTTTTATTCGTTTATATCAGAAGAGAGTCATATTTCAATTATTGATACCTCGTGTCGTCTTAAATATCACTTTTCCTTCAAACTGTGATGAAACCATACGGTCAACTTTTTAATATAAGTCAGCAATAGTTTGAAAATAAAATTTATATAATTTACGTGCATCTACTTAGCTATAAATTAAAAAAAAAAATTTTTTTTAGTAGAATATAATGGGTTTATATAAACTAACCACATTAATTATATTTGTAGCCAGAAAGACACTAAAAGATCATATATATCACAATTCAGTTGAAATTAGTGGCACCAGAGTTTATACTAAAAATATATTTCTGAAATGAAATAAACTTTGCGTTATTGTACTTATATTAAGTAAGTAAGATGAGCACTGAAATTGACCGTATATATTTTTCACCTTTAATCAAAACCGTTTTAGTGTGATATTGATATGCTTGCTGTGAAAAGGTTAAAAAAAAAACTCATTGAGTAGTCTTGAGGGGATCGGCCGTGCAGTGCTTCGACTCCATCACGATACTGTAGCGAGACGATATGGCTATGTAAGGGAAGTCATATTTGTGATAAACAGCAACGTTTTGTGAGATTAATTTGAAATGAAGCGAATACTTAGGAGAATTTCAAATTAAATAAACATCTCAATTTCATGCAAATTTGATTGCCAGAGCAGGAGGGGAGGTACGGAAGGTGAGCGGCCGACATGGTGATTATATTTCGTTTAATTCAAACTGAGGGTTGCCTTTACTTTGTACCACCTGAAACGTTATATTGTTCTAGCCATAAACAGTTTGAAAATTTACAAACAACTTACAAATTACATTGTTTAAACAAAATTTTAAAGTGCTTAGGCTTTTAGGCTACTGGCGTTTTAAATTCATTTTTACTGCCAAAAGTTTCAAATGCAATGCTTATTTTAAATCCTCAGTTTTATTGTTATTAAGTTGTTGAAATATTTTTTTAAATTTATGAATTAAATTTTTTTTTTTTCAAAAGTCGTGTACAGAACATATATTAAATTTTTCTAAAAAAACAACTAAATTTTCTATTACACCATTTCTATGTTGCGTGTAAACTGCTGCCATTCCTAGCGTGAATATAAACGCGTATATGAAACATAAAATATGGCTTATTTTTAAGCGCTGATATTTAAAGGTTATATTTATCACTGAGAAAATATTTATACTGAATCCCTATTTGCCTGTCATTCTTAATACGACTGAGTTTTGATGCCCCACTGAGCCGATGCAAATTGGAATGGAATCCTTACAATTTCCAACACGCAACCCCGGGAACGGTTGCATGATGGGTTAAACCAAGAAATGATAATGGGGATTGTCTACAGGCTCGGTCGCCCCCGGAGGGAGCTCGTATGACTTCCCTCGGGGATGACAGGTATTTTGTCATAATAGAGAATATGCAATGACAGGCGCAGGAATCATCAATAATACAACTTAATGGAGATGACATTTCAATCACAATTAAATACTAACTACACAAACTCAATGTCATATAAAAAACGCAATAAAATTCCTCAACAATTGTAAAAAAGTTAAAATAAATTATTTAGAATTTATTATAACTAAAGTTGTTTCCCAGTATAAGATCTCATAAGAATTTTGCTTTAACATCTTTATTATTTATTCTTCGTATAAGTATGATTTATTTTATAAAGAAATACATAAAACAGTTATTGAGTATATCAAAAGCTTACAGTGGATTCAACATATTTTTATAAATTAAATAATAAATAGTTGCTCGTAAAAATAATAACGTAAATGTTTTATCCTATTCATACTTTTCTCATATTTGGAATTTGAATAATAAGATCTCGAGTTCCTATTTCTTCCAACCTATTCTCAACCAATAAATGACGCTTGTGTGACGTTTATAAAGTTGGAGAGAAAGAAATGTTCCGATAAAAGTCAAAGAAAATCTAAAATATTAGAAATCTTTTTTATGAATTGTTTTGTGAAATTCAACACTCAAGTATTTTATTCAAAAATATTAATTGTTTTATGTGTAAATTAAAACTTATTTTTTTCCTGCATTTTGATATCGGTAAAAAAACAATCACATGTCTTTTCAAATATGCTGTCAGACTATGCTTTACTGGGATAAATGTATATTTGAACGTAAATTGATAATTGATGAATATTACCGCACAGTTGAGTTTCAAAAGCATTTGTGGTTAACGCAAATAGGATCGACACTTTCCCGTTTTTTCGGTATTCATCTCGCGGCACAAAGCTGGTGGCTGTTTCTGATTTACAGAAATAACACTGGATAGCTCTGAAATGAGAAACGCGGTATGTTAGCATGAATACTTTTAGTTTAAATGCCAGATATGAAATATTTTTTAAATTGCTAATGCATGTATAAACAAGCTGTGAAGTGTACTTTCACATATAAACTTAATTTATATATATTTTTTTATATATATATGTATAATAAAAATATTAAATTATTAATATTTTTCCATAACTTAATTATTTTTAGTTTATTTCCAATCGTTTGTTTTCAAGTTTTAGTATTTTCAATGTTAAAATATTGCCTTTTCTAAGCAAAAGGTGATTTGTTCTTTTGGAAACAGGTTTTGAAAATTCTCTATCGTAAAATATTTCCATTCGTTTGTCGTAAACGTTCAGGGTAACAAACGCCTGAAGTCTCTCAGCAGAGCACTGAGTGTGCCTTGGTAATAGATCTACTGAAAGGTCCGGCAAAATCCCTGCACGAGCTAAGATAACAACAGTTAGGTCGATGGAAAGAAAACGTAACGTATAAAGAATACTGAATAATGTAGCATCAAAGTGGGCTACGCTCTGCGTGCTTACCCTATTCTTTATTAAAACATACGTTTAATGCATCTATATAATATATATACATATTTAATTTGATTGTACTTATGTATCTTATGAAAATATATAAAAACGAAATAAAAATTCAAAAGAAAGACTCACATCTATATTAATATGTTAAGGTGAAGAAAGAATAAGAAAATACAATTTTACATCTTAATCTCGTTTATAAATGCAAAAAAAAACAAACAGCACTCGATACACGTGTTTTATTAAAGGAGAAAAATATTCGTGGTAAGAAAGCAAATGCTTGTACGTTTCTTTATACATATCGCACAATCTGCTCGGATTAGCTTCATGTGTTCAAAATAAAAGCTAGAAATTGCAGAGCATTTTTACAAGAAGATTTTGTTAAATCTCTACGCTGAGAATCACCCAATTGTTCCCTTAACACTCTCAACTCGCGAAAAGTAACGTAAATAAGACGATAAATATTTAGAGGACATAAATGTACCGACGAATGAAATACAAGATAAACAGGGAAATCTCACATAAATACTTTGTAGGCCAATGAATGTAAACGGAAAATGCTAAGAATGGTATGAAAAGAAAATAAAAATTTAACGATAGGGTGTATGCCCTAAAGGCTCTTTTCTGCAGGTCTCACAAAATAATAAACTCTTCAAAAGTTCTTCACTCTTCAATATTCAAGGAATCGTGTCATTTATTTTAATCAAAATATTAATAGATAATAGCTATTTTAAGATGTAGATTGTTTTTTTTTTAATCTAAAGGCAAAGCTTTTATAGGTTTATTTTTGATTGTAAACATTTTCATAATTAGTTGTTTCCTTATAATTTTAATTTAAGTCTATTAACTTAAAATTTAATTACAAATGCGGCTATGAAACAACCACACTTACTGTAAATTGCTTTTATGGTCTGATTATCCAACTAAGGAATATATAATACAAGAAGCCTCGGAGCAGTGTACGTACAGCGTAACTTTATAACGGCGTTTCACAAAACCCACAATAGTTTCATGAATAAGGAATTGGAACTGTCAGATTGACATCGCTTTGAAGTCGATTCGCACAAAAGCAAACCGTCGAAATCATTTTTTCTATCGAAGAATTTCATCTAGACACGAACGATTTATTGAAAAATAACGTTGTAAGAAGCTCTCCTTTGATGTTTTCTTCAAACAGTACATATGAAATGAAACAATACTTTTAATTTCACTTAAAGTTGCACCGCTAAAGACAAAATACAATTCATTATATTACATTAGAAAATAATAATTTATGAGTATATTTATATGTCGATTTTTTGATTAAACGTCAATCAGATGCGTATTTATAACCCATTACGGGTTTATTATATTATTACTTATATGATTAGGCACATTAGTTCATATATAGAAGATGATTTAAAGAAACTCTCAGAAAAATATCATCGGGATTTGTGTGGGATTTGAATTTTCTGAGAGTTTCTTTAAATCATCTTCTATATATGAACTAATGTGCCTAATCATATTAGTAAGAGTATATTTATAATTACATGTTTGTGCTATATTACCTATTTTGCAAAGATAATGTGATGTATTAATATGTTTTTGAGAAATCAAATTTTGTCTATCTTAATTCTAGCCTGTTGGTCTGCATTGAGTTTATTAATGGCATAACCAAAACCATCCTTTTGTTGGCGGCGCTCTTGTTTACCATGTCGAGGCACGGTTGTGTGCACGGCGTGTAGAGCCTACGGTCACCGCTCCAAACAGCTTAAAATGTATGATGTATTGTGGATACATGCAATTTGACACAGAGGCTGAGTTTGCCTATCATCATGGGGGGCTGTTACGTGAACAATGGGTCTGCACGTATTCCATTACGCAGGATTCCCAAAGAGGTTAAATTCATTGAACTGAACGGAGGATTGTGTTTGTTCCAATCACTGTGATAAATCCTAGACGTGTTTGTTAATTGCAAACAATGCATCTGTTTAGGCTCTACTTAGCATATAATAAATTTATACTTAAGCTTTAGTTAATATTTTAACTTATTATTTAAGTGATTTTTTATGATAATAAAATTTATGTTTTATTATATATGTAGTATATATTTCAAATTTCATATTCTTATTATAAAATATTGCCGAAATATTTTTCAAGCTAAAATTATTAAGTTAACGAAGAGAGGTAAATTTTATTTTAACTGGTAAGTAAGGTAAAGTTTTGAACAATTTATAGTTATCGATAATTAATTATGTATGCTCTTTCAAGTTCGAAACTTTATAACTATATTCAAGTTAAACAGAAACTTCACACTGCGAAGTGTTGGAATATATTATCATATTCCTATATTTAGAAATACATACGAATAAGTATTCATATGAAATAATTTCATACCAAATTACAGATCGAGTTTTTTTAGTAGGATTATTTTATTTTTAAATGTATTTGTTTTCGTGCACTAAAAGGTTGCAGAAATTATTTTTTTTTATTAAAATACAATAATTTTAAGTACGAATTATGGTTATATTTTATTATTATTAAAAATAAAGATGGAGCCAATATATCAAGTATGTACTAGAAATATGAGTGCCTGTGGTTGATATTTTGCCTGGAGAGGTTGTATTGAACAAAAGCGCCCTCCCATAGCAGTGGGGACGCAGCGACAGTTTGACTTATAAATTGCTTCGGACATAGAAATAGAGAGCAATAGAGAGGAACGGGACGAGAGGGAGAAGCCCCTCTCGAGCGTGGGAGGGATAAGCAGGTCAGCCTCTGAATTCCAAACACAAATCCGGTCCCTTTGGAAAACTGCAGTTAGGAGATGAGATCCCCAACGGAATGGGATTAAATAATTTGTCTGCCGTGCTTTAATTACGGACATTTATTATCAGGATTGGCTTGATGATTCAAATTGAACTTTCAAATTAATTATCTCAACGCTTAATTTGGTCTCGTGAATATTTTTCATCACAACAGAATGGAATTCTATATTATGAGTAAATTAATTATATTGTTTATTACAGATTTTAGGCAAGTCGCAAAAAGTAAAACTCTCGGTATTTTTTTTTCTTTCTAAAAATAAGCGGGGTTTCAAGTATTCGCATTCAAAACAAACTTTGCATTTTTCTTATTTGCATTTTAAAATTATTTTCAGACCCGCGCTGGGGTTGGAGGGGTAGCATTCCTGCTAAGCGGTGAATGGCAATTAGTCAAACTTGATAGTGCCTTTTTACCGGGCGTCACTGTTGCCGAAAATTGTCCCTTGAAATTTTCCCGTAATTGGCGACTGAGAGTTCCACAGCAAACACTTAATTACGACCTTCGTTAGCGTCGCGGGGCTCTTCTGAAGAGAATTCTTCCAGAGAAACTCACACTTTTGTTGTAAAAGATTTCAAATTTTAGCCTTTTTTTTGTCTCAATTACAATTCAATTTATTTTATTGAACTGTTTAAATGTAAAAATTTAATATAATGATATGACTAAGATAAATAACATTCCTGTAGTAAAACTTTTTTTAATAATATACTGTTATTGAAAAGCATGCTCTTCAAAATTTTCTGATAGCAACTAAATAATTATTTTAAGAATTACTTTTTGAAGTTTGCTTTGTTACAATATAAAACGACTATGTTTCTGACATGTGTGTATTATCAGACCTAAATAACATCCTCAAAACGCCCCGGGCCATCTCGGAAATGAAGGAGAGGAGTGGCGAGGCACGCATTTCCCAGAATCCACAGATTATTATATTCAGCGGAATATTATTACTCTAACCGTTTTCCATATCCCATCAGTCACACCGAGCAGACGTTCGGCGAGATTCCCGAAACTCGAGTAATCCCGAGACAACATCTCATCACTCGATACGGCGGGCGCTCCCTCGCCAGAGCCGCCCGAAAAGTTCCTGCAAAGCCTCGCGGAACTGGAGCGGATTCGAACATTAGCGATTCGGCATTGAGATTCGTTGACATTCAGGCGGCGTTCATTGTGCGCTGGTGGCGTGCACTGTCAGCGGTAGCAAAGGCCCTCCGGAGATATGCCTTTATTTAGTGTCTGAAGCGCTCTTCCAACCGAAAAATTAGTTTTCATCCAGCGCTGCGCCCGTATTTCGCATCGCTCTGTATGATTGTATCTTTTTAAATCCTCCGGCGTAGAGAGCATATTTTGTCCGTTTTTATTTTGGCGAAATCGCGATTTCCGCCGTGGCCTATTCGGTGTCGCTCGCTGTTCGGGCGACGGATATACATTAGAGGCACTCCGTGATAGGATTCCGGTGATTTTGTTAAACTTTTTGTGTTTGAGAAGTTCATAGAAACATTTGAGCGAAAAAAACGTATATGAAAATAAAAAATAAAAAAATATGATAAATGGAAAGTCGCATATAAATATAATAGATTACTTTTCTCCTAAAGAAATATGATATGTTTTTATTTATATTGCTATGCGTGAATACATACATAAAATAAAAATATTACACCTTAGGTCATTAATGTATCAAAATGTTAGAGATCTTTAATTATAAATAATGCAATCAAATTTTATTTATAAAGCATTTTTAAATATCAGGCTTAAATAAAATTAAAAACTTAAATGCACCGGCCATGTAAGCTTGGGGATGTAGGTTCGAATCCCACACAAATCACGATAATTTTTTTTCTAAGAGTTTTTTTGATCAATTTTCAATATTTGAAAAAATGTACTTTATCATGATCAACCTCTTCATTCACACAATAAATAAGTAGAAGTAGAAGGACAATTTTAAAATAAACGAAAGAAAAATCTAAATTAACGACCGTTTAACGACAATTAACCTATCCAATTTACCTTTCCTCTCTGTGTAATTCCATCGGCTCTTTCTTTTGTAGAGTTCAAAATATTCACTTAGGCGATGATAAAACTCGTTCGTTTGAACTCAATTTCCGTTTCCATCGATAACTTATTCGTATAATTTAATCCATCATACGACAAACTCTTATCGGGATCGTATCAGTAACATTTGCGCCCTAATTTTACTTCACTGACTCCCTGTTTTCTTTTTTATTTGCGACACATTTCGATGTTGGATTCCGGATCCGACAGTGCTTACCTTTTATTTCATATTCAAATAGTATTATTTGAAAATAAAAACAATACTATTTAAAAAGGCAAATTTATATAAAAATCATTGTTTAATTTAATCACGTCAAATATATCATTAAACATATTTGCAAAAATGAATATAGTTGACTTTGTGCTAAATTTATAAATTTGATAAGATTTGTTTAGCTCGGGAGGCACGTAGAACATGGAATTGGTGTTTTATCTCTTAGCCAATAAACGCAGACCGGTCGAATTCGCTGTTGGAACCCATTATTGGATTCCTTTTTAACTTTACATTTAAAGGTTCATTATCTCGCTTTTAAAAAAAAGTGAAAAAAGGTATCCGGATTTTATGCATTGAATTCATAAAATATTTTAGATAGTAACTTCAAACGTGATGTTTGTATAGTGAACAAGTTATTTCATTTAAAGTCAACTTTATTTCTGTAAATTTGGAAAGGTTGAAAATGTTGTTATAGGCATCGAGCGAGTTTTCATCCAGCGTCATTTAATTAAATACCTTAAATTAAGAACTTGATTAAAATTTATAGTAAAGAACGATAAATTTCAAGCATTTAAGACAGGAGGCACTTGGAATTACAAATCACTTTTCATAATCAAACTTTGGAAATGGGAATAGAATCAATTCACTGCTCCACGGCTCTATTCCAGATGGTGGGTTCACCTGAGGGAGTGCGAGGCAGGGGGTGAGGGGTGGGGTCGCCGTACATCACCCCCTCCCCTGTCGCCCCGCGGGTCGCAATTGTTAGTCGATGGAATTCCATTAAAATGTCCCCGAGCTAATATTTATTTTTACGTAAAAAAGGATTGGGCACTCAGCGCGGCGCCGGCGCTTCCCGCCCTGAATGAAATCGCCCATTAGAGCCAAACAGGAACAATTTAATACAAGCAGAGATGTTAGTTATTTAAAAGTAAGCAACTGACTGAAAATAAAATATGTATGCTAGATTTGATAAAAAATATATTGCATAATCTTTCTAGATTATACGAACATTCAAAGAAAAGCAATCAAAAATAAATAAAAATTAAAAATCTTGATTTGTTTGCGTTAACGAGATTATACGTGCATATTTAAGGAACGATTATTGAGAAACACGACGAGTGCGGTAGAAGTCGGCCGAGCAAAAATACCTGACACATTTTAACGGAAACAGCGTCTGTTCATGCCTTCAGGCTTGCAACATCCCTGAATAAATTTATTTTTTTACATAAGAGAATCCTTTTGAAAGCTATTTAATTTGGTATTCGACAGGGTCTGTGACGCTCGAGGCAAATCTGAAAGGGAAATCTGGCGACAAACATAGGACACGTAGTGCGTTAGGCAAACATGATTGATCACCAGAAAGCCCACGACGGCGCGGTGCCCGCTGCGTATTTACAATTTTAAATCAATAAATGTTAATGGCTTGACACCATATTCACATTATATTATGATAAAAGGCTATCTTAAATTTACTCCGTTAAAAGAGAAGAAACAAAATAAAAGGTTAATTCGTGTGTACTCTATTTAATGCAATGGGTAGTGATTTACGTAACGGTTTCTTAGTTGATACAGGCAGATCAAAAAGTTTCTTTATTTTATCTTTTTATAAAAACCAAGAGTTTCTCAACATAATATATTCATTTTTAATTTGATTTACAGTCAAACAGTACTCATATATAATACATTCACTACTTTTTTTTTTTTTTAATAAATAAGTTAGTCACGTTATCTGAAAGTGTCGAGAGATCCAAAAACTTTAAACGAATGATGAGACTTAATTACAGAAAAAATGTATAAACCAAGCGACCGATAAAGCGATTTATCCCATTGGTGTTATCAGATTTATGATGTCGCTTCTTCAAGTTGCATTACAACGTTGCTAGAAAGTTCAATTAAAGTTTTGAACTTTTATAAAAACAAAATTTTAAGTACAATATTTGAATTGGCATTTTTATATTTAGTTTAGTTGATGAACAAAATAAGACAAATAAAAAATATTTAACAATTTTAAAGCTTAGCCTAAGTCTTTAAATCCTAAGAGCGTGGTAAAAGTGTTAATAAACTTTACATTACCAAAATCAACAGCAACACTGATTGCTATAAAACCTTTCTAAATATTTATAAAAATCACATGCAAATTTTTGGGAATTTCATATTTTAACTGGTAAAACAAGGATAAATATTTCATAAATACTGGTGGAGTAATTTAGGAAAATAAAACAGTATTTGTACTAATATATATATAATATGTGTGTGTGGGAGAAAGTGAGTATGTAGTGTGCGAATTTAGTAAATTGCTACTATATTTTCGTTATCTATAAATTGTGAATACATGTATAAAATAGTATCTAATAGAAAATCAATAGCATTATTTTATTATTCCAAATAATAGAATAGAATAGAAATGTGCCCACTGTAGAGGCACTGAAATTTGAGCTGTTAAATCCGAAGTATAGCGACCCTGGGGCTTCCAGAATCACGAAGCGGCAAATGGAAAGTGTGAAGACCATTGAAGTATCTTCGTAGTGGTACGCTCAATCTAAAGTAAACTGACTTGATCTGCACACATTTATTACCCCACTGAGCTCTGAGATGATCCCTTCGATGCCACTTACGAGATCTAAAACAAAATATAATCACAACCCCATACTAACAATATGACGGAAAATGTGAAATAATAATTACTTTTCCTAGCGTAAATATTAATTGGTTCTTTTGATATATTTTATTAAATGTTTAATTTTCTACTTTATGTATTTTTTATAGAATCGAGAGTGTTAAATAGTTTTATGGGTTATTAAAGGTTGTAGAGTACCACGTAAACACTACTCTTGGTCTTATTAAAGCGATACTGTGACCCGCCAAGACGCGAATAAATAAAGAGTAAATCATCCCCCTAGAGTATCTACGAATCTGACAAGAGTGTTCTAGTCCCGGGATGTTCACGCACACCGCCTTAGGGGAAATCTTCCCTTCTTGAGTACCTCTTTGTTTTCTAGTCTCGATATATTGACAAATACATTCTTCGCACGGTGTAATTTATGCGATCTTATCCAGTCCGGCCGTTATGGCCAGCGCCGCCTCTGTGAATGTTTAAATTTAAATATTTAAACGGAGTGTTGTCCTTTCTGTTCTAGTTTACAACAAAGGATTCGTCTGTAGAAGAATAAAAAGAATTATTTTGTTTTTCTTGTTGTATTTAGCAAAGAATTAGAGCACTAAATTCTCTCAATCACGACTCCAAATGAGTTCTCGTCTTTTACAGCGTGCTAAGATTTCCTTACTTTTCTCATTCACTCTGACTTGATTTTTTTACTAATTGCTGCTTTCTTGCTAACTTCATTCCAAAGTGTTGTTGAAGAAAGACTTAAAATGTTTAAAAAATGTGGTCTTCTTGATCTCAAGACTTGTAAATTTTGCATTGGCAGTCTTCCAGTGCAAAAAAAGCACTAACCAAAAACTACACTGAATGTAAAATTTCAAAATTCTCAGATCACGAAATAAATATGGATTAAAAGCGATATTCAGAACACTATTCGTTGATTTAATTAACATTATAATATTTGATTAATTGTCTCTATTAAGATGTCGTTTTATACTATTGTTATAAACAAATTAATCCCAACCTCACTTATATCGTAGATGTCGCGTTACAGTGTATCAAGATTAAATTAATTTTCTGTGAGAACCCAATATTATCATTGAATTTGCAAGCAACCTCTAGACTAAAATAATATGAATATAGAGCAACGTCTTGCATCACAAGTGGATAATCCCTGGTACAATAATATTAATTCGATACCCTAAAGAGCTATTGGCTTTACAAGTATAAATAAATAACTAGTTTACTCTCCTACTTTAGCGTTCCTTTTTGGAATAAAACTATATCAATATTATCACTTGGTTAGTCTCTCACCTTTTGCTATTTGAAGAAAAAAATGTAAAAAAAGGAAGGGCTCAGTTTATATAACGACATATGCTAGGGAACATTACTCAACCGTGAGCTATCAACGAAAACAATAGAAGATTTGGGAACATCAGCACTTTTATAAAATAATGTTTTTAGGAACGGTAAAGACAATCATTTTTTTCATGAATCGAAAATGAAAAATCGTTTTTCTTTAATGTGTCACTTTATAAAATAATTTTGTAAAACTTCAATTTATAAGAATTTGAATCTAAATATTCAATACTTTATAAACGTTTATCAAAAGTTTAAATCTAACGTCAAAAATTATTGGTAATTAATCATGTATTAAGGGTTATGTAAGTATCATTAAAAGTATATAATTAGTCTATAAATCGATATTTGAAGTCTCGATTATCATTTACGAGAAAGATATTTGGTTATTCTACAAATAAATCTTTTTAATCCAAATTCAATGATTCCATTAGGCATCGGAATTGATTTCATTTATTCTAATTCGACGTTAGTTTTGAATTGCTGAAGTTTGCAGATTATTAAGTTTCGTTTCAAGCTAGCAGTTAATATATTTCGATTTGTTTTTGTTACAAAAATAATTCATTAAATTATTAATAATAATTTTGAAATACATAACAAAAAAGAAATTGTAAAAATTGTTGCTTAATAATAAGATATTAGAATATTCGAGACTACAAAATATTCGCATATTTTACTTTTGACGAAAAGTTATAAGACAAAAACTTTATAAGTTTATTTTTTGCATGTCATCCTAAAATAGAGATTATATCGCTAATTTATGTTGACATTTTTGTGCGAGCTTTTTTAGCCGATTCATCTCATCTGCCCGAAAATTACATTTTCTTCGTGAAAACGAAGCCAAATTCCAAAACACAACCTTTTTTATGAACACGAATGGAATTGAGTTAGCGTCGTTTTCCCAACCTTACTTACCTGTTTACCAATTTGCTTATGTAAATAAAACTACCCTCAGGCTTTTACCATACTCCTGGGAAGTTTGTCCCTAAAGCCTTTGTATTACAATTCAATTTTGAGAAGTGCACACTAGCATAGGAATCTAGCTATCCAAAAAATTATCGAGATTTGTCAACTAATAGGAGACCCGAAGCCGTCGAAAATGTTCGAATGAATTATAAATAAATTGGCCAATTTCACGACGAAACCAAATCCTGATTGAAGCGGTTTCCTCACTCTTTGAAAATATAAAGAATTAATAAAAATCAAGAGGTAGTATAAATTTTGATAAAACTCATTGAACAAGAGCTTCTTGTAGCATTTTGTTTGTTATCGTATTGTGGCATACGCCTTTGAAGAAAATAATAATGCCAATATTCCGTAGAATTTGTGGGTAACAAAACCAATTAATCAATAGGTAGCTCACATTTTATTAGCATTCATATCAATACAATGGACTAACAAAATTTACGATCGACCCGAAGCTTTATGGGTCACAATGTTCACATATCTAGAGGCTGATTCTGCTGTGCTTAAGGCAGATTAACCTTTCGGTCCCGACTATCAATTATATTGTTCCGCCGACACTATTTGTTAATCCCGGCTGCTTGTTCGCACGGGCGAGAGCGGCGCGAGCTGCGTACGGGAAAACCTTTAATTTACGTCTGCGCGGTGCGCTGCGGGGACCGAAATGAATCATCGCTCAGGGCTTCGTAATCAAATACGGTTTAACGTACGGAAAGATGTGAGCTCGGAATTATTACTGTTTGTACTGGCAAATCCGCGTCTTACCCGCTCCAGCCTCTAACGACAAATAATAATATAACATCTGTGTTCGGAGCGATCCGCTCCCTTCACTTCTAACGAGAAGTATTCATTCCATCCGATCCATATTTTTAAAATTTTCTCTTAGTACAGGCTAATGCGCAGTAACTTGCTTTGCTGAAGTTTTTAGAATTAACAGTAATGTTTCGTGAAAGCTAACAGTTTGAAACTCAAAGTAGCAGTACATTCCGAGATTAAGCTTTGAATATGTTTTATGAATATTAAACGCGGACAAAATTGGCATCCTATTCGGAGCACTTTGAGCATTTCGTTTCAATCAGTGAAGGTTTTATCAATTTAGAGTCTTTTAGAACGTTCAAAATATTACGCGCAAATCTACAGCGAGATTCGTAGGTAGAATTTATCACAAGTGTAAAAAGTAGTATTCAAAAAATAAGAAAAAAAAAACTATGGCTAAAAGTAAATTTTATTCGCTTATATTGTTGCGGGGTTTGAATCGGTGCCAACGTTGCGCGAATTCGGGACGGTAATGCTTTACGTACTACCTTAGGCCGACTTAGGATTGAGAATTGTTACAAACCCGGCTATGGAGATAGCGACCCTAGACCGAAAACATTCGAAGAAAGCCAGACATAAAAATGTGTCACGGGTGATTCGGGGGCTTCCGGAAAGAATATTCTGGGGTTGATAACACGAGATCGTTAAGTGCTGAACACGACCGAAGAGTGTTCGGCGCGTATAAATGACCTAATTCATGTCGGCTTTAGTAGCGATTGGCAGACTTTTATCTATATTAAGAAAGAGGTATTTAGAAGTGGAAATTATTTATAAAAGATAAAACCAATATGTCAATCTTATCCAAATTTAATTTTTGTAAATGACAAAAAAATCAAAGATAATCTTAAAGTTAATGAATATCCCCTGTGTTTGAATGAATTTTAAGATTTACCAAAAATATTGTTTTAAACTAATATTATATTTTCAATTAGATTTAAACTATAATTTGACGATATAAAACACAAGCAACATTAGAAAAATAAAGACGGAATGGTTTATTTAATTTTGCGGTCATAATTAATATTATTATCATTCATAAACATCGTATATTATTACGATGATTATGGTGATATTAATAATATTTTTTTCAATCTTATGTGCTATTTTTTGCCAATAAGCGACATAACAATAATTTACTTCATAGTTCTGCAAGTATCAGAATATTAAATAAATACTGAGAAAATAAACATACTTGTACGATTAGAATTATTTTAAACTTTTACCAACGTTTATTTAGTACAAAAAAACATATTTATCTTCTGTGGAAACAAAATATGAAAGGTGATACTTTGTTAATATTTTGCTCCAATTAAACGTTATTATCGCATAAAACCATAAATGGAATTAAATTTTTATGTAATAAAAAAAAATACTGCGCACGAGGAAACCCTTTCTACTTAATTTGAAATAAAAAATACATGATAAAATATTTCACTCCTCTGTACCTACTAGGGATACCTTTCCCTATTACCGAAATTTCCCAATTTCATCCAAGATTAATACCGGCCATAAAACGAATATCCATCTTACTGCATCGCCCGTCACCTTTCAATGATTCTCCGCATAATTCGCGGGGGCGTGCGAGAGTTCCGTGCGCCCCTGCGCCCCGCGCCCCCGACTTCCCGCGCCCCTGAGCCCGCGCCCCCGATCCCCCAGGCCCCCGAGCCCCTGCGCCCCCGACCCCCCCGCGCCCCTGAGCCCCCGCGCCCCTGAACTCCGCGCCCCCGACCCCCCGCGCCCCCGACCCCCCGCGCCCCCGCGCCCCCGCGCCCCCGCGCCCCGCGCCTCCAGCATGGAGAGCATCCGTCATCCCTGTGAGCGAATGCTAAGATCTCGTTTGTACACCCGGACGTCTGATTATGCCCCGCCACGAGAGCCTCTCGATGGAGTAACTGGAACGAATGTGGAGGATTTCAGAGAGCATCATTTCTATTACACAATGTATTCGGCTGTTTGTAAAACTTCCAACCAAAGTGATATTTTATTTTAACGGATGTGGCAAATTGAAATTAAATGGCATGACTTAGTTTATTTGACTATACAAATGCTAATATTGGAAAAACTACTGAATTATGTAACAGCACTTAACAGATTCCTTTGTATTATTTTTAGAATAATTATTTATAAAGACATTGAAATGAAGCTTATTGTTTTTATAGGGCTCTAAAAGTTACCTGTTTTCAGTAAATGAAGCTGGCACTTTTTTTGTTCTGCTACAAGAATATTTTAAATTATGTCTTTTTTGTGTCTGCTCGGAAAGAAAATTCTCGTCTCTTTTTGATTTATTTAGAATGTTTATTAACAGACCGTCATTTTCCAAGTTCTTCTTTTTTCTACTCATATTTGTATCATATCAGTGATATCTAAAGTGTTTTGACAGCGCATCGCCAATATTTTAATGACAATCTTCGTAGGATTTTTTAAATTGATTTTAAAAAAAAAAAATTATGCTCCACAATCAAGTAATTGTTTTTGTAATTTTTTTTGTGATATTTGACACTTAACCTAGTTACTAATTGAGTTATTGTTTTTTATTATATTTTTTTTGTTTCCATTACTTTTTATATTTTATCATTTTCTTTTCAGGAAATCAGATTAAATCTACAAATACTTATTAAAATAATCAAATACACAAGAAAAGTATGTTTTTGAATAATTTACCGATGACATTAAATATTTCATAGAATTTTTTTAAAGTATCCCTAATACTGAATGACCGAATAATCTCTCATACCCGTCAATCAGATCCGTCTTTTCATGACTGACGTATTGAACTTTCCATTTAGACAATGACAACTATTCAATGTTCATCGCAATTCTGGGAAAGGTATGCGCCATGACCCTTTCAACTATTGTCGTTACCTTAACTTATGGAATCGATTATCCGCAGCCAATTCAAGGCCCGCCTTTACAACAGACCCTGTCCTTTAGAATACAGTGTCTGTTTTACAGAAATGACGACTATGACGACTTGTGAAGTAATAACATAAGTTTTTTCTTGGTAATATATACAGCATAATAATATTTTGATCATCAAAGTGACCTATTTATTTTAAGTTTAATTTAAATATTAAAAGCACGAAGGCGTAAATAGCTTCCTGGAGGGAGCACGGCGACTAATGCCTTCTCCATAGCGCTGGATCCCACATACTCTCACCAATATCAATTCCGGTATTTAGCCACTTGTCCCGGAAACAGGATCCATTAAGGCTCCACTCCAAATGGGTATAATCGAGCCGATGTATTACCAATATTTTGTATTTTGTGTTTTTAGTTTGAATACGCGGATAGTTTATTGTCGGATAATGTTTTTTGTTTGATTTATACAGGTCATTAGAAACTTCCACCATGGAACTGCGTAAAATAAATACCAAATCGATTTTCAAAATAAGCGCCATTAAAAAGAAACCACCGTGACGGTAATGGGAACCTTTTCCAACTATGACTTTTATCAATTTTCCCGACAAAACACGGCAGACCCAAACAATCGTCGATATATTCTCAGTGAGCATATATTAATATTTTTTTTGAGACGCAGAAAACTGAAAACTGAATGATATTCCGAAATCATATAAGGCGTCATAAAGGAAACACTCAAGTTGTACCAATAACAGAAACAACCGGCGCCGAACAATAAACAGGCAACAATAAAGATGCGACCGCAGCTTCCGCACAAACACTTACCGACCGCTTTGATATTGCCAGTCGTAAATATCCTTCTCTGTGTATTACAATTCCTGACATAATAGTATTACTTATTGCGACAACATTATTAGAAAACTGTATATCGCACGTCGACTCTGTATCTTCCGAGGAAACAGAATATAGGATTATTTACATGTGCCGGGGCCGAGGAAAAATCGTAAACAAAATTGTCTTATCCGCTTCGGAATAGCAATGTGCAAATATCATCGGCCGAGCTTGACTAAATTGCACATGTGAGCTATAAATGCATGTTTCGGTACGAAAATAAAAACGTGCGAATTCTGTTACTTACTTGCCTTAACTTACGGCAGATCTAGACGAGCAGCTACCCTTCAAAGCGGGTGTGCTGAAAAGTATTCTGGCGCTGTCATTTATAACTTGTGATGAAAACTTCATAAATACATTAAAAGCGTGTATGTATTTGTATTTTTCATCTACATCTGCAACATTCACACGCAGTCCTTTTTGCGTGAAATCAAATAAAATAAAATTTATGGCTAACTCGATTTGCATATAGAATTATCATTTTTCGGCCATACATAGCATGTCTGCTGATAATTAATGTATTTTTCATTTATGAATGAATATTAATTTGAAAGCTACGATTAAAAAAAATGAGTTATATTTACTTTTAAATGTTTTATATTTATAATCACGATAAATTCGAATGAAATATTTAAATGAAATGCCGAGAGTATCTAAATAAACATAAACGTATTGAAATTCAACAAAAGTGTATGTAAGCAGAACGCTGCATTCAGGAGCGAGTGAGGATCTTCCGTCCTGGCCTCCACTTTACATACAAGACTCATATTATATATGGAAATGTGTAACGGGACTCGGTGTGGTCATAATTTCACTCCAAGCGGAGAGATCTTCTTTTCGATAGCTGCTGCAGTTAAAAAAGAATAATAGTGAATAAAATATCTAAAAGAGTGGGTAGGGTCGCATAAGTAAATGAACGCCAAATCGTATGTAGGTTAAGTATGAGGCTGTCGATTCGTTTTACAATTTACTTTACGGATCGCAAATACTTACATGCTAAAGAAAAAAATACGTCGTCTGAATATATCTATAAATGTTATATATATTATATATACATATATATATATATATATATATATATATATGTATATATATATATATATATATATATATATATATATATATATGTGTGTGTGTGTGTGTATTTATATATATATTTTACCAATCATTAAGTAATTTAATTGTGTTAAAAAATTCTTAAGTTATTTTTTTAAAGAACAATCAGTTTAAAACAGGTAAATAGGTATATGGTCGAAAGCACTAAAAGATTCAGAAGCCAAATAATAATATAGAACGTCTAAAAATCGTGACCACTTAATTCTCCCAAATGTTAAAGGTCTTTCAGGATAAAAGCCAACAAAACTAAAAAGCTTACGTGACAAGATCCTAGATCCTAGAATTCAGAGAAGACGCCTGTGTGGATTTAATATTTTTTTCTGCTATAAAAACGAAATTTTGTTTATTTAATAAGTTCTACGTTTAAAAATATATTGACGATGTTTTAAAATTAAATAAAAATATTATTCTTTATTCAATACGTTTTTACAAAATAAGTTAAAATCCACTTGATAAAAGTTCAGTAATTTCAAGAGCTTGAGAACATTACACATATCTTGAAAATCCTACCCTTTTGGTAGAAATCACACGCACTCCAATTTATTCCCCAATTTCCATACGCGTACCAAAAAAACAATTCCCCCCCTCCTTCCACGCCCCTTCACCGGCTTCTATTCATATCAATACACGAAACAGTCTCTATCCTACTAACACCCTCAGCGACAATTTCTGGAAACTGGCTCCGCGGTTATAAAATCCTCCACCCCGCAGGGAGAGGTTTATTTCGTTACCTTTTTGCAGGATCCGTTGAATACGTTGCCAGATGTCACGAGCTCGGTTGCCCCTACGTGTTCCTTACATATGAACCCATAAACTCACACACCAGGACGCCCATTTCGAGGCAGAAATGAAGACAAATTCATAAATACCTCGACAGCGTTGAAGGAAATTTCTCAAACCTTCGAACGCTTTTCAAGCTCGTTCCGGTCTCGCGGACTGGGTGCCTGACGTGTAGGCTTTTTATTCGGCTGAATGCGGTGCCGGAAATTAAAAATTAATGGAAGAATTCGGAAATCGACAGAAGGAACGAGGCAAATACAACAGAAACCAAAAAAACCCAGATTTTCCCCTAAAAAACGACTATTAAATAAAGAAATCTTTACATAATAAAATACATTTTAAACTAAATTTATTTAAGTTATAAAATTAATGGATTCCAATTTGATGTAAGAGCTTTTTTTCTTAATTTTGAACATATTAAAGTTAAAATTTATTTTCAAACTCCTCCTTGTAAAACATAACTCACTTGCTGAAATGGCTAAGTAGAAAGTTTTTAAAGATGAGGCATTTTCGTACTGACTTGAATATTTGGAAACCGCAAACTGGCTTCAGTTAGTATTCACACAAACGTATAAGAATCGCATAAAGACTGCACAATGCTGTACGTAACAATATTTTGAGCTGAGAGTAATAAATTCCAATTTCAAAATAAGGTTAAGTACATTTTTATGGGTAGGTATAAAATTTCAGAGCAGGGTTGTATTTTCACAACATAATGCAAGGAAACACACATTGTTGGTTTAGGGGCAGTAAAACGTCATTTTTTATGCAAATATTGCAGTTTGCACGAACTGATCTTATATAAAGATCTGGTAGCTTGAGTGGATTTAAACATAAAATTTAATATTTCCAGGTAATTTTGGTTTATATTATTTCTCTCGAAAATAAAATGTTGATTTCGATATTGAAGTTTTGCATTTCTATAAAACGTTTATTAAAAAGTGTAAACAAACGTTATCAAAATCTAATAAATGAATAGTTTTTCTTTTTTATATGCCATCATATTGTTCGAAATATTTTGTGTTCACAATTAAATTTTATTTTTGTTTTATTTAATATAAACGGTGCGACAGCAAAATTAATTACGAGCGCGAAAAAGAATCCCCCTCTTTTCCAGCAAAAAAAAAAATATATATAAAACCTAACCAAAACACAAAAAGGGTTTCCCGAATGCTTTACGACCAGCAGATCTGAGGTACGAGCGGCTCGGGGCAGCTCTAAAAAAGTACCCTCGTCAAAGGCATAATTACCGAGCGCCATTGTCCGAATTATTTCACTGAGCAATATTGCCCTAACCAGGTAATAAGACTTCGCAAAATAGAACAATAACAGCAGACAGAGTCGCTCCTTCACAAAGCATTCCGCCGAGTCGGGCGCATTCTTCGGGGTCGTCGTGACGTCAGGCCGGCGCTAATATCAAAGACAGGTCCGCGGGACACGGGGATTTCTGCCGGACAAAAACAACTTTAATGAGGCGGTTTTTCCTCCGCCGCTTTACCTTTAATTCGGGGCGCCGCGCCGCAAAAAGTGCGCCCCGAGCTTATACCGTGATGAAGCGCCTGTCTTATTCCTGGATCTCCAGATTGTTTTTCATGACTAGCAAGAAAGAGATAAATAGATGTCGTAAACGCCAAAAGCAGGGAACGGTTATTGTTTGAAATTCGTTATGAGGGCGGTATCCCTTAAATCATTATTTTATGTTTATGCCCGGAAATAAAAATGCGCTTTGTATCAAATTTATTATAAGGCCTATTTTTTTTTAAGTGAAAATTGTTTTTTTTAATAGAACACAACATCTACATATAATAATTATACAATATATTCTTCGTAACAGTAGCTTTGAGTTTGTAAAAAAAGTATTTAAATTATATACATATATTACATGGAATGATGTATCAAAGAAAATAAATATTATTTATCGTCGAATTGAAAAGCTGTACTAGACCAATGAATAAGAAATTTGTGATTCATTGTTGTAATAAAAAGTTCTAAAGCATTTGTCATTTTTTTATTTGCCATGTCTCGGTAGTATTCGGGCCGACCGAGGTTATTCGTTCTTTTCACTTTTGCCGCTAACTTTTAACATTTATAGAACATTTCAATAAAAGTATTAATGCTTCAGCTAATGGAATCAAACAACGAATGCGGTCGACAAGTAAGCGTTCGTATTGATTTGTAACACAAATTAAATGGAAGCGTGTACTTTAAATCCACAATGGAAATATTTGATCAAAGAAATGTAAGATTTGAAGAATTTCACGAAACATTTTATTTCTTAGAATTAATTTGCGTTTTTGCTTATATAAGAACGCCTAATGTATCGATTATTTAAATTCCATTAATAATATATTTGATATTAAATACATTTTTAAAAATATTGAAAATAATAAAAGAAATTCTCAGAAAAATTTCATCGTGATTTGTGTGGGATTCGAACCCACATACCCAAGCTTACATGGCCGGTGCATTACCAATTACACCAACAAATCACTAGTACTTTGCAAGAATTCTAAACAATCTGTGAGACGGTCTTCACCAAAATCAATAATATATTTAACAAGTGCGTGTATTGGCTTAATTAAATAGATCTTGTTGAGGGACAAGGCATTTGAATGGTGAAGATCCATTATTGTAATAGTTATAAAAAGTAACTTTGTATTCTTGTCTTCACTTTTGAAGTTAAAAGTTTAGACAAAAATACAAAGTTATTTCTTATAATTATAATTATAATTAAATAGACTTTAAAAATAATTATATCCAGATCGGATTTAAATGCTTCACTCAGTGTTTTGGGTTAAAAGTCTAGAATTGCAAGTCACACAATATTTAATTGGCATAATAAGTACGTTGTTCACTTAAAGGATATGATGATTACTAATATATTTATTTAAATATCCATTTGAACGCTTTTTAAGATTATTCTTATCTGCACAACTCACGCTGAAATTTATTCTCGAGATGCCAACAGCTAAAGCGATGTTATTTAATTATGCATGCTCGCAATACTGCAAGCATCCTGTAAGCGCACCATAGTCGATGCCATTTGACGCTCAAAGGTCCTCTAACATCTGGAAGTCATTCTCGTAGCATATGTTTTTTTTTTTAAATAAAAAACACAACAAAAGGTTACTTTAAAATCATGGCAATATCGCAATAACAAAACCACACGCATCGCAATTCCAAGCACAGCATCATACGGCACATTTCACGGATTCAACGAGCAATTATACTGCAAGCATCCTGTAAGCGCACCATAGTCGATGCCATTTGACGCTCAAAGGTCCTCTAACATCTGGAAGTCATTCTCGTAGCATATGTTTTTTTTTTTAAATAAAAAACACAACAAAAGGTTACTTTAAAATCATGGCAATATCGCAATAACAAAACCACACGCATCGCAATTCCAAGCACAGCATCATACGGCACATTTCACGGATTCAACGAGCAATTATACTGCAAGCATCCTGTACCATAAGCGCACCATAGTCGATGCCATTTGACGCTCAAAGGTCCTCTAACATCTGGAAGTCAAGCCATTCTCGTAGCATAATTTAAATAAAAAAAACAACAAAAGGTTACTTTAAAATCATGGCAATATCGCAATAATAAAACCACACGCATCTCAATTCCAAGCACAGCATCATACGGCACATTTCACGGATTCAACGAGCAATTATACTGCAAGCATCCTGTAAGCGCACCATAGTCGATGCCATTTGACGCTCAAAGGTCCTCTAACATCTGGAAGTCAAGCCATTCTCGTAGCATAATTTAAATAAAAAAAACAACAAAAGGTTACTTTAAAATCATGGCAATATCGCAATAACAAAACCACACGCATCGCAATTCCAAGCACAGCATCATACGGCACATTTCACGGATTCAACGAGCAATTATACCAAAAGTGAGGGGAATCTCAGCGATCTAATTAACATGGCGGCGTGCGGCGGCGGCGGGCAAGAACAATGGTCGCCATTTTTCACTGCTATCTTCCGCGAGGAATCTGGCGGCCGGCCGCTCCCTCGGCGGCGCTCTGCCGGAGCAGCCCGTATGGCTCCCCGGACACCCGCCATATAAATTGTCCTGCCCCCCCCGACTTTGTATGCGAGAACGCCTCGCCAAGATATGTGACTGAATACCAAGCGCACAATTTTAATTTTAATGTGAGGTTTTTTTGCCAAGACGTTTGCCCGAGTCGTGGCCCCTTCGCGCTCTATGGAAATTTACGACGCTACAGATACTAGTTTTTATGATGGCCTCGAAGAATAGCATCCCTCGGGCGTTACAGTTTGATCCTTCGTATGAATTTTACATCTGTTCCTGCGATGTTCTGCGCATATTTCATTGGTCGAAGTGTGTAACGTTAAACTGCAGGTAACTGATGATATCAAAGATGTTTATCTTTGAAGCCTGGATAAAAATTATAAAGTGAGAATATTAATGATGTGTTGCATCATGCAACTTTAACTTACTTATTAATGTTTTTTACATTTCTGTACAATTTTGAATGATTTATGTTAAGAAATGTTATTTGGGTTAAGTAAAATTGATTAATGTTTATACACTGTTTCACTTTTTAACAGTATTAATACATCTTTATACAGAATTCACTACAGCAATAATTTCAATACTATGTTTTTCTGTACATAGTACAGTTATTTATGATGTTTTCTAAGCCAGCAGTAAACAGCAATAGTATTCAACATTAATAAAATCCAATATATTATCAGATCAAGTATGGTCGTTTAATTTTTGAGACTTAATTTAAAAAACTCGTATAATAAAAGTACGCATAAACCAAAGCACTCCTAAAAGACTAAAGATTTCAGGTGGATATAATTCTATACAAATTCCATATTGCGTATATTAAGGAAATACTCTTCTCAAACGGGACTGCTTACTTCTGTATAGCAATTCATAATCTTATTTGAATACACGGCAAAGAGCTTGTAAATATTTAAAATAAATCGGCATGTATAGAACACTCGAGCAAGCATAACATTAAAGAAACTTCCCCCGTACTTACAATTTAAATTTCAGCTAATAAATACTTCGTTGAATTTTATTTTTGCTCTTTATTCCATACGCTTCTTGAATTAAGTAAAAGCTACTTAGAATACATGTTGAATGAAAAGTCAAAAAACTACATTTCAACAAAGTGTTTTGATCAACACAAAAAACATAATCAAAGGTACAAGTGGAATCATTAGTCTTCAAATTATCTTAATTTGTCATTTTCATGTAATAAATTTAATTTAATAAGTATTCTTTAAAATATTATTTCAGAACTAGGATAAAAAAGTTTATGACCTTAAGTTAAATGTGTATTTACACCACATTTAAAAAAACAACACAAATTAACATTCCTCGCGTGCAACGCTTATTAAACTCGTCCGGTAATTTTATGTTGAGTTGTGCGACGTTTCCCTTTAACAATGTTAAGGGGTCGGAAGGGAGCCTGAGCAGTGACCTCCCTCTCCCCTGGCCCCCCTGGTCTCCCCATGCCCCCCTGGTCTCCCCTGGCCTCCCCGCCTCGTTACCCGGGCGGGCTCCGGAAGCGGGCCGCAACAGACGTCACCTGAGTGGTTCAACTTTCAGTTTGTTGTCGGAGTTGCCGATGTTTGTACCAGTCTCCCCCGGCCACAAGTGCAAGAAACTTGTGTCAACTAACAACGGTTAATACGGAAGTGGACCGGCAGCAAACGAATTTCCTGCCCACATTAGTAATACGATAGCAACGAGACGCCCGTGGGCAGCTTTTGGCTTACTTATTATTTTTTTTGCCCCGTTTCTATTACGATTTTTTATGGTTCGTATTTCAAAGCGACTATTATGTATCAAAACGCAAAATATCATGTTATATTGTATTATTTTACATCAAAATTATAATTGGTAATAGGTTTAAACTAGATAAATTGAACATCAAAGATATTTTTATAATTTGTTTTCATTTTAATTAAAAACACAATGATTAAACTAGCATCCGAAGTAGATCTTGCTCTTTTATTTTAAGCGTTACTCACCGAAAGCTGGTTTTAATTCGTTCTGTTTTCGCCCTCGCTAACTTGTATTTAATTTCTTTTTAAATACTTGCATTGTTACTACTTTCAAGTTTCAACTAAATTGCTTCGGCAGTGCGAGTGGCAAGATTATATCTCATCTGAAATCGTTTGAAAAAAAGTCTTAAGAAACACGAGTAAAAGATTTGAAAAAATGTTTCTTTTGTAAATATAAAATGTCCAGCGGAAATAGCTTTGTTTTAATATCCGCTTTTCCTCAATAGAAGGAAATAGCACTTTTGTACTCAACTAACTTCCTGTCTCAGAAGTTCCAATTTTTCTTTTAAAAAACAAATACTCTGCTGTTAGTGTAAACCTGCAAAGCTTGGCATAATTTTCTTGAAAATAAAAAAATCAGTTTTGCCAAGACTGATTTTTGTGACTGAAATAAATAATATTTATTTCAATCACAAAATATATTCACATGTGAGTTCAGCGAGACTTTTATATCACTTGTGCGCGTCAAGAGTATAATATTATCTTGAAAGTTCACAATGCTCAGCATTGAATAGGACATGGCTTTTAAAGAAGTTAAATAGAAATACTTCAGATAAATTTTAATATTGACATTGTGTGGTTCAGTCCTCACTTACTCCATTCGCAAAGTTTACACGATTTTATTTTGCATTTTGACTTTGAATATGTTACATGATTTATTATTATAAGTTTTTGATAATTCTAAGGTTTGAGAATGATTTTATTTTTTAATTAACAAATAAACAAAAAATATCCTTTGTACTGTTTGCTTTTTTGAGAAGCTTTTTTAATTTAACTTGTTTTCTGAATTTGCAAAACAAGGAAAACTTTCCATGTATTGCGCTTTTTACAAAAAAATGGCAAACTCACCAAGAAGCTTCAAATGTTATTCTTTAAGTTTTTTTTTTTTGTTTTTGTTGCTAACAATAGTTATATTCTGGCTTCTTTGTCCTGTTCTATTTAAAAAAAGTAGGGCGGTACAAAAACACGCAAAATGTTTTAGCAAAGTCGCACCATTGTTCACATTCGCAGTGCGTCTGAGCGGAGAGGGCGGTGCGCGTCTCTGCCCTCGAGAGGGGTGGATTTAATTCAAATTTCCCGCCCTGACCACAGCGGTGTTCCTAATACTTCCTTTACCAGAGCGCTCCTGTTTATCAACCGAGAATTCGATATTGGTTTAGGCTAAGTAAGGTAGAATTTGAAGCGCCATTACATCGCTGTGTGGTATTATTAAACATAATATTGGAAGATCGATAAATTGTTTTTAGGTCAAACTAAATTGTTGAATGATATAATTTTATCCTGATAAGATTTTTTCCGACTCAAAATAGCAAAGTCGGATCCGGCTCACACATTTCAAAATAAGATTTCCTTTTTTTCTTCTACGCTTTGCCGTTTACGTATTTATCTGGCAGTATTGACTTAGGTAAGTTCGCCTCTGCTGCTACTGAAAGTTTGTTTTTTCTTGTTTTATCACACCTAATTAATGTAGATAATTTTTTTTATATTATGAAAAGATTTTTTTTTTATAAATATTTAAATGTCGAGATCAGGGTTGATAGTTTTAATTTTCGGACAGCGCGCACATTTATTTGCTAACAGATTATGAAATTTAGCGTTTTATAAATCCTCATGATTGTTTTACTTCTTCAAATAAATAATCTTAGTCTTGAAACAGTAAACACGTTTAGTGTTTATTCATTTTAAAGTAAATGAAATTGAAAAATTTGGTGAATTGTTTTTTTTTTTTTAAATTTATATACTTTTTTTTAAATTGAATTGCATGACACCTGAATTTTTTTTAATTATTTATAGTAAAATAGTATATATTATTCTTAAACTAGAAATTTTCGTACGAAAAATATTGTTGTAGATTTTACGTACGCAACATGAGTAATTACATACACTATGAACTGTCGGAGTCGCTTATAGCCGTAGGAGAGGGCTGACCATTTCTCTGACCGAAGCGGACATTTACATCTTCTAAAGTAGTCAATATTTATAGAAGCAAGGCGTTATCGTATTTCTAAACCGCGCAAAGTTTTTGTGTACCCTTAAACCTCCCTGGAGGCTTAAGAAAGATGAAATCTAAATATTCAGCTCACGCAAAATGATGTATTAAAGTGAGACGCCTTTTTAGGGGTTTGGAGTTTTATAAGTTTAATAAGTCACTTTTATACTCGACTTATGTAAAAACATAAAATTGTGATACATAAACAAAGTAGTATCGTTTGTCATGATATGATTTCTCATTTATATTTTTACGTCCAGCAATATTTCTTTGTGGAATCATATATATTCAAAACAAACACCTGCCTTTTTTTAACAAAGAAAGGTGAAATAGCGTACTATATTTTGTATTCAAATAAACCCAACATTAAAAGTTATAGCTTTTCCGCTGGAAGTTTCGAGTGCATTATAAGTATTGAAACCAGACGGCTAAGCATTAACTCGAGTCTCCGAGTAGAGTGAATGCCGGTTTCTTGTTTTATTTAATAATTCAAGTATTCTTTCGACGAAGCAATGCTTCATTTTAAGACTGCGACAGAAATCTCAGGCTATTCATTCGCTAGGGGTGTTTTCTAGTGTTAATGTTCAGAAAGCTGTGACATCTTCGAATACAGCAAGCCTTAAAACAATGTTTCAAGACAGAAAAGCTTGCAACCGAGATATATACGAAACAAAGATATTATGAATTGCAACATGTTTTTACTGTTATTTTAACAAAGAAAAAATGTCAGGTTGAAATAATACATATTTTTAGAGGTGCATTAAAAGAAACAAAAAGAAAAAAAATAATAATGTTTATATCTAAATAAAGTTAAAATAAGGTGCCCACAAATTGTGTTTAGTAACGAAAACAATTAATATTGTTGCTAAGCTTTAGGTCTCGAGTAAAAAACGATTAAATCGTCCATTATATTTTCATTATTAAAGAATTCTTTTCCCCAAAATATTTCATAATATTGGTTGTCTCAAAACATATTTTTCTTTGTCTGTGAAATTTTTCAAAAAAATGTATTATAAAGATATCCAAGCGAATAATAACGTTATAATTTTAATAAATTTTATCAAAAAAGCAGGATTGTTTCTCACTTTGAGATTTTATTCTTTGAAAAGTTCCCTATAAAGTTTTTCTCAAGTCAAAGTAAAGATGTTATATTTCTTACACAAACAACGGCTTGGTTGGTTAGAAAAATAATTTAATAGGTATTGCAAAAAATATTAAAGTCAGCTAATGTCTGTTCCAAATTTTTTAATCTTGCAAAGTGGAAAGATAATATTTATATATAGTGAAAACTTCTTCGCACCTAAAATAGCATTTCTATTTTTTTAAAATACATTAGGCGATCTTATTTTTACTGTGCAAATTTTGATATTTGTTTTTTTCGAGTATATTTATTTTTTATTTTGTTAAGACATGGGCATTTCTGCAAATACATGTAAGCCTTTAATTGATGTTTAGTCTTAATGCAATTAAAATGAATATTTGTTTTTTTTATTTTATATTGAATAAAAAAAATCATATTTGAAGCGCTACCGTTTTTGTTTTGTGCCCCAAGAATATTTTGTTATTTATTATAAGAGACCATAATACATCAACGGTGTTTCCACGCCCTCATCAGTCACTTAGATAATCACCTCTCAACCACGTCATACTTTTCTCTGTGTTTCTCTTGCAATTTTCTTGTGTTTTCCGTCGTAAATATTACAGTCATAATTATTTTTCAGTCATTATGGTTACAACATCAATAAATAAAGTCACTCAGTATCCAAAACACCAAAGTAATACAAAACGATAGTCAGACTTTAACAAAACCTAATTTCATATATCCGATCCCTCAAGATGTGACTCGCTGGGTGGAGTTATATTCTAAATGTGAACGTTACTAGACATAGTTTGAAACTAAAATTTTGAATGTACAATAACAAGGACCAACAAACCTACAGTAAGAGAAGCGACATTACAGTATTCAAGCCACGCAGCCATCAATAACCTCACTACAATTCAGCTTCCGAGACGTCAACCAAATTAGTCAAGAACAATATCACGTACGCAAAAAGTTGTTCACCGACCCATCAACTATATCCGAAGGATCATAAAGCCGGCGCGCAGCAACATCATTGTGTCTTCAACATTATTACAACGCAACTATTGTTTTTGTTATCGAAACAAGTATTAATATTCCCTTAAATAATTCGCCTTTCCTCGCATCGTGGCTCGAGAACAACGCTGTTGTTATTAATAAGACCACTGTTTTAATACTTTACATTGACGATAGTCTCAGTTTTAACTTTTTCTTCAGCTTTAGAACTTGTGAATAGGAAGAAAAAACTTTTTGTGGTGTTAAGTTGAATCTTTTTGTATAATTAGTAGCGAAAAACTTCGTTCGTAAATATAAATATATTTCTGAGTGTTATGTAGAGCATTTAATATTTAAACTTTATTTTCTTTAATATATATGATCCATAGCGACAAATATATTGAATTAGACAAAATACTATGTTATGTCGACTTGTCAAATGTACATAAAATAACCCGTACTATCAAATTTTATGTTAATATAATAAGTAATTGTTCATGATTGTAATCACGGTATTGGATCAATTTTATTTACCTACGAAATTTGTGAGATTATCTCGTTAGTAAATAAAATAAATAACAGTGATTTATTTAACGCAGAAGTATATCAAAGAGCCTCATTTATATGGAGAGCATAATTATGATATTTACACACTGTTTAATCTGCAAAAAGCTTTTCGTAGCGTGTCACACATGTACACTCAAAATTACTCGATTTAACTTTCAATTGCAAAAATAGGCTGTACTCGGGTTCACTCCAACATTTGTATGAAACATCAACACGAGCCATCTTCTCGTAAACACCCCAATTTGCTAAATGGAAAAACTTTTTGTAAACCGCCTGGCCGCGGGACGTCATCATCAGGGCAGGGCTATTCTGGATACTCAGCATTTTGTATTTTTGTCCGGTTTTATTTTAGCCTCATACGAATTTTTGTTAATGGAATCAATAATTTCAATACACCTATATAACAGTTTTAGGAAATGTTTTTTCTGTTAACATTAAAATTTTATTAAGAGAAAATAAAGTATTCAGTATTATTTCCAAAAAAAATTATGTCTAAACATGTTGTAGCAATTAATTCCCTTTGTGACAAAACTGCATAAATCTTTTTGGGGAATCTAATATGTAAATATTTAAGTACATGTATTTTTGTTGTGTACTTAATAAGATTTTGATGGAAATAAATTTTAAGCTTCTACTAATTTATAATTATAAGTGGCATTTTTAATCAACAAAATTTACTATAAAAAGAATATAATACTTAACATTAGAATTAATCATAATATTTATTATCCGAGTCGATTAAAGTTAAATATTAATTAATAGGACAAATAATATTTTTCTCATTTTATAAAACATTAACTTTTCATATGTTTTAAAGCAATCATCCTTATACATCGATATTCAATTATATAAGTTATTTATAGCCATCTGGAATAGAAATTACTTTCAGTTTCTAATTGATTGTGCAGAAAAATGTCAATTATAAAGTTGCAATATTTATTATTTATCGAAATACTGTCACGCTCTACCACCTGCTTACTCCATAAATAACTCCAAAGAAACCTTATCAGCGAAATTTTCAAAGTACCTTTTTTTCTTGCAAAGCTAGCAAATTTACCTGATAAATTATCAAGTTTCATCAACATTTTTATATTTGCTAATTTAAGAAAGTATATTATTATGTTACATATTTAAAAAACAAAACATTTTGATTGGAGTTTATTTGACAATCAAATACATTTATTTTCTACATAATTTTCATTTAAAAAAATTATCTCGATATTTTTACAAAGCACATGAATATTATTAAAACTAAACTATTTAAGTTTTAACAAAATAAGATCAAAACATTTATCAGGGTATTTTTTATATTGTTATAGGCTAAAATCATAATATGTGATTATTTATAATTCCTATTCCTAAAAATATTATCAAAAGCTGTTTAAATATTTAATATTTTGTTAATACTTATTGTATTTACATTAAATATTCATGCTGTATACATATGTTTTAGGAATACGGTACATACTAAAAATGATGATGTAAAATTATATTTTATACTTTGTTGCATCTCAAAAGTAGGTTAAAAAAACTTAAGTCCGTCATAAAGGCCATTTTATATTATATAATACTGCTGATTTTTTGCATCGTTAACGAAACCTTCAACAACCTCTTCCTTTCGTTGACGTTCATGAGTTTTCTCGTTGTTTTATAAATTTTAATTGACTAAGAATTTATTATGTACCTCCTTCAATGAAGCTATTATAAAATAATAATAAAATAACAAAACCTCATTTATTATTCATGAATATTTCCCTCTCTTGTTATCTTTTCCTGTTCTCAAATAGTTATCACTTCATGTAAGCAAACATGTAAAAGAAAGATGAATTATAAATTAATATTCTTAGGGAGTGAGAGTCATAATATGCGAGAAGTGATAGCACTTAATTACGTGTATCAGATTGACTTTTCTAATACATTTGATACTTCAGTACAGTGTTGCTCCGCCATCATTTAATACACGATATCGTATAAGATAAGCACTACGTCTGCAATAAAAAATTCAGGTCAAGCAATATTTCACTGCGGATCAGAGCACTTCTTACGAAATTGCTACACGAACGTAGTTTGTATTTTGAGTGCTTTTGTTGTATACGAGCCGCCGATTGTTCTTTCCTGCAATAATTTTATATTATTTTGGCTTTTTTTCTATTTCAATCAACGCAAGTACACAAGTTCTACAAAATATTATACAGTGAATTTCACGCCGCCATTTTCATTTTAAGCTAGAGTACTTTTAAGATTACTCACAGCTATTATACCCGAGACGCTAATACTGTCTCACCAAAAGTGAGGTTGAGTAATGTACGACCGTGGTATTCTAAATGTGATGTGGTAAACGTTTTATTTATAAAATTCTAGGCGTTTATGAAACATACTTTAACGGTTGCACTTTTGCGGTATTGAAATTCGTGCCATTTTATGCTATATTATTTGCTCTTCTATTCAGATAAAACTTTACACAAAACGCCCTCTGGCGACATAGAGAGCGCATCGTCTAAAATAAGTTAAAGCCAGGGTTGAAATTCAATTCTATGTTTTTGAGCCACGGTTAATGGTCCACAGTTTAATTTTATACAATTAAATAATTTTTTAATCTCGTTTATTCCTTTATGTGTTGTCATTTAGAACAAACTTCCAAACGACTTTTTTTCAAATCTATCTATCTAAAAATTTTTTTTTAAATATATGAAAATACTTTAATATAAAAGTCGAGACTTAGGAATAGAGTAATGCGATTAAGATTTGTAATGCGATTGAAGTGTTTTTTTTTAAATTGTGTTTTTATTTTTAAAGTTTTATACCAATATAAACTTATTCATTTAAGTCTATAAAAATTTCATTGTATCTTGTTTACTATGGTTTGTATCTTGTTTACTTGTTTACTATGGTTTTTCCAGTGATTGCACATTAAATCTTTTTGAAGAACATATAATATTCATTCAAAGTTATTTTAATATTTTTGATTTTACTGTCGTTAATCTTTACATTGGTGATTTATTGATTACGCTCTTATCTGTGGGTGTAGCCCTACTTTTTCAGTATTTAATATCACTTCTTCGAATTCTTGTATCTCGTGCCGGAGCATTCATACCGCGGATACCAGCGCAAGTGTATTGTCACTAGCCAGGATCGGCCACGCTTTCATCTCTCAAAGTTCCCCTACACTGACTAGGGAGGAGGCAGTCACCCATATGTATATTTATGGTGCGATCACGCCAACGCCAGACGAATATTCCAACTTCAGTGTTGCATTTTTTTTTACCCAGTCACTTTTTTGGACATTATGCTTACAAGCTAAATTTTTATCGTATAACAGCCCCCGCAATTACGGTGCGACCATATGAGCAGTCGATTGATCATTACAAGTGAAATTTAGGTAAACTATAGTGATAACGGCCTGTTTGAATTTTTACTCACTGAAAGCACTTGTTCAAGTTAGTTTAATCAAAACTATCAAGCTGATGGGGCATTTGGATGGTTAATGGCAGAGCGGATGGGACAAGTGGGTTAAATGGTTATTCAGAAACCAATTAAGCCACAATTTCCTATTAAGGCACAGTTTCAAACAAAATTGCCTTTAATACAAGATGTAGATGGGATAACCTTGTACAACTTTAACCTTTCTGTGTTTAAATAATTGTTTTGTAATGAATTTGGTGAAAAATTATCTCATCTCATCATATTAAAATATATAAAGGGTTTCGAAATACGAGTTCAGACAATTATTTTAACATTAATTACAATTTTCTTTAAATTTACTATGTTATGATCATTGTAATGATTAAATGTGTTTTTCTTTAATCTCCTTTAATAATTTGTTATCTTTTTGTACGGCTATTTAGTTAATTAATTAGGAAGCGTTTATTTAAGAGGAAGAATAGTATCTTTCTGAAAGCCTTCTTTCTCTCCCACCCCACCCGGTGTTGCTTTGAGCCGCCCATGCGGGTACATCGGAGTCGAGGCGCTCAGACGCCTTTTTAATGTCTGTTGCCCTGGGGGTCCGTGTTTGTGGATATTGTCCTTCATTTTGCGTCCGTTCTCCTAAAAGCTTCTACTGCGACCAACACTCTTTTTGCATCCTCTTGCAACAAAAGGAAAGAAGCTCGCTTCCTATCTAGAATTTATTATTTCTCACATTGTTTTTTTATCTTTTGTTACTTATTTGAATAGGGAAAAAATATTAGATGAAAATTTACAAGTTAAATTTATAATAGAAATTATTATGAACAAAAAGTTTTATTGACAAAAATTTAATCACGAGATTTGTTACTGTGTTTTGAATATTTATTGTCACTACTTATATCTGTATTACAACCCTTTTCCAAACCTTTTAGAAACATCAAGCTCTGAATTCCCGATCAATATTACTTGTTTAAGAAATTACAATGTATTTAGTATGTCGTGATGCCTTTCTCACGACATAATTAGAAGGTGGTGATGATTTATATGGATACTTTATGAAACTACACATGAAATAAAGTTTTATAAACAAAAATATTTCAAGCCATTTTAAATTTAATTTTTTTCCAACCAAATTATTGCCTGCGTCTAAATTGAAAATAAGGATGACGTCGGTAACCCATGATGTAACTTAAAAAAAATAATAAAATCAAATATTAATTATTCCTTCGTCTTATTCCTCTGCAAATCCTTCAGAGCTGACGCAGGCTGGAAGTTCCTTTAGTTTAAAATAATCGACAGCAGCTCTCAAACTTCCCGGGGCGGCTTTAACTTGCAAATTTTAAATGCGCCCGCTGTACTGGGAGAGATTTTCTTTGTGATTAGTATTCCGAACGCCCTGTGGATCGGCGGTGCTCAAAGTTTGGCCCGCGATCCATTAACACTAGATCTTCTTTGAGGAGATATTATGGTTACAAGGCAAGCAGTTGATGGCTTGACAAAATATATATTTAGGTATTGAATAAAAATATTTGACGTTTTACTTAATGAAAACCTTTGTTGAAAATTTTGATTTTAAGACTTTTGATATTCTAATCACACAAGTAACAATATTTTTGAAACAAGTATTTTATAAAATAATTTTTAATGGAATATGGCTTTTTGTGTGTTCAAAATAAAATATATCAAACCACTATTTATTTTTTTAAACTTGTACAGAAATAAATTTTATAGCACTTATGTCAAAATAATAATAAATTTAACATCATTGGTTTTTTAAAAAGTAAGAACAGTGCTTTTGATTTGAACATTTTTTAATTGATATAAAATTGTTTATCACTGGAATAAGCCCCAAATGACCTGTAATAGGTCGGAAGGGGATTGGAAGTCGCTGTTGAATACAAAATATTCAAGCAGAGTAAAAGGTAAACGGCATTTAAATATTAACACGTTGATAAATAAGCTCTTTATAAGCGCTTTAGAATCATCCCATTTTATTAGAGAACAAAGTAAACATCTTTTATAGAATAAATAATAAATATTCAACCCCACAGCAGAAGTCACCCAATTATGAAATGTTAATTCAGAGGACACTTATTCTCTTGGGACTTTCTATCTTCTATTCTGGAAACGATGAAAAGTCGAAAGGTAAATATATATTTTTAAATTTAATTTTTCCATTCAGTAAGTTGAACCTCTTTCATTGCCCCAGAATCTCCCTTTAACTTGCCTCATTAAATCTGATGAAAAGGATCTCTTAAACTTATACGTTTTTTTTCAGTTTATCTTTCATAAAACTTTAGCTGCAATTCAGATGTCTCATTCTATTATGATCAAAATGTATGGAAGCAATAAAAAAAAAATAAAAAAATACACATCAGTGTATACTTTTTATTTAAGATAATATATTTCAAATATTTGTAATTGTATTACATCAGAAAATATATCCTTCTCTTTGCGTTATCATCTGCCTACTTTTTCTTAGTACAAATCACTCGTCTTCAGGGACATTATCGAAACAAAAAACTCCCCTATCTCATGAAGTGGAAACCAATTTACGGCGCTCACTTTATCGGTGGTAAAATGAGCATTAATTATAGTCAGGACATCCCGGGCATACGAAATTCCACTTCACATAACACGCCGTGCATTGTGCGGCCGGTGAACTCCAGATAAATTAAACAGCCGTACTTTGCCAACTAACCCCGTTAAAAATTTGCAGAAGCCAATATTTTATGTTCTCATTCATACTCCAATAAGAACGATTTTTCTGCGCCGGGTAAACCGGGTTTTATGGACCAAACAGAGTGCAGATTTTAAAGCACTATTTTGCGGGAATGCGTGAATTCATGTTATCGACTGAGTAAATAATCGTTCGTGAAACTGGGAAATATCCCCCGCTTTCAATATTTTCATATATGTTATAAAAAATATATTTTGTAAAAATAACTAAAAGTGCTTCTAAAGTCACTTCAAATGATCGCACATGGCAGTAGTGCTTTTTTTTGTTTTTTCTGCCTCCTAGGCAGCACTGAAAACAGTGGTAGTAACTTGAAAGTATGTTTGATGCTCATTTTTAAAACTTGAGTGATTTTTCCACATGTTAATTTTTATTGGTGACCGGTTTCGCCAATAACTCAAGTATTTTATTCAAATTACATATTAAAATGTAATTCCACCAAAAACTCTATCAAATTGATCATTTTTAAACGTTAATTTTTTGAGTATCATACAAGACGAAGGCCGTCCAAAAAGACTCATACATTAAATAATGAAATTAAATATTTTGTGTTTATCTACGTTCATTAGATTAAAATACTCCTTACAACATGAAACATGCTTTTTTACAACTTCTAATTCTAAGTACTGGTATTTTAAAAGCTTTGACGAAAAAAGACGGCTAAAATAATATTAATGTTAAAGTAATAAAATAAATACAGAAAACATATATTTAATGAATATCTAGTTACTGTTCTTATTTTGGGGTTTGAAGAGTTGATTTTTTAATTTGAGCTAAAACTACTGTGATATATATTTTACAAGATAAATACTGCATTTTTATTATAAATAATAATTTTAATTGTAGGTATGAACAGTTCCATTAAAATTTTAAATAAAATAAATTGTAAACTTCTACTAGATACAATACACTTTTTTGAATGAGAAAATATTTAAGAAATCTGAACATTTTATCACAGCAATGTAGTAATTGAAATATTTTTAAAAACATTTTTTTTTGAAGTATTAAAACTATTTCATTGTTGCTTTTCGAAATTACAAGAATAATTTTTATGAAAACAAAATTATTAAGTAATAAAAAATGCATAAAATAACGCACATTGAAAATCATATCTCTATCGGAATGACCATCAGAGTAACTATCACTGTAAACTGTTTTCATTTGATACTTAACTTTAATATGCGCTATTCTGAGCTTTCCAACAAGGAGTTGCGTGAAAATGTTTTTCTTGCGTCCCGTAGTAGTCACGCGAGCCGACGACCCTCCTGGCATTATTTGTTCCAATCCTGAGTAATTAGTTTGACTACACACTCGCTGAATAATAAACACTTATTTTGGGGGTAGCTTAAGTCTGAAAAGACCGTAATAACGGTGTTTACTGAGCGAATTTACATTTCAACCGATAAAGAGAATAGAAATAATTGTGTCTCAATGTTGTTAGTTTTAATATATGTTTAAAAGATAACATGCGTTTATAAACTTTACATTTATTTTTTATTAATATTTTAATACAGTTTTAAATACTGCCTCTTCACTCTCGTAAAGAGTTTACAATAAAGTAATAACTTTTCAATATTATTTGTTATATATTCTTCTAATTTAAACTCATGTTGTTATCAAGCATTTGAGCACTGGTACTTTTGATAAAATAATGATTATTTGCGATTAAGTAAAAAATTTCTGTTTTATTGTTCGCGTAGTTTTTTTTCTTATTATTACAATTTTTAAATTATTTGTAAATGTAATATATATAAAATCTCCACCAAATTTTTTATGGCACACTGTCAAATTGTGTTTATATCTTTGTTACACGAACTTAACATAAAATTAACATCTTTTTTTTAAATTTTATTAATTGAAATTAAAAAATAATATTTGTGCTATAAAACAACTTTTGTTCATATTCTGTGCATTTTCTAGAGACAGGTAATTCGATTACCACCTTTCTAGCTAGCGGTTCATTAGTTTGCGAGCGCATTTGGAATTTAATTTGTTTTTCGTTTTCTTTTTCTCTGAAGAGGAGTTTTAAATTTCAATAAAAATAATCAAATTTAAGTAAAAAAGAGGATGCGGCATGCGTAGAATATGGCTTAAAATTTCTTAAGCTCACAAGAAATAAAAACGATGCTTAACTTGTCTTTATTCAGGAAACTTTTGTTTTTTAATGACTAAAAATAGGGATAAAGAACGCTCTGATAATCGCCAACATTAGCAGGCACTTTGTAATTTTTCGAATTAAACTTTCTGGGAAATGTACTCTTGTGGGTCGTCGTCTCGGTAGCAACATCTCTGCGTATCTGACTTCAAACCATCGAAAAATATAGAAATTGACAAAGTTTTGATAAAAATCGGGACTCAAGAAAACTTAAAAGCGTGAATTGAAAAGAAAAATGTTCAATTCTATTTCTTAGAGTGCTCCAAGTTTTGTGCATTAATCCGACGTATATCTTACAAAAAATTCTTATTTCAATAGATTACTGCGTAAATTTACACCTTGAAACGATAATCTTTAAGAGGTGATAATCAATCCAGATCGTTATTTATTAACAATGAAATTACTCGCAAGCAGAATATGAAAAAAACTCAAATGATACTTTTTCTTAAAAACACTGCGTATAATTTGAAATAATAAAACGAAGCAGTGCTTTTGCTATAAAATCATTGACATTTATTACAAGTGTAAATTCATGTAACTATTTATTATCTGACATTCAAAGAATACTCGGCACATAAACAACTGACATTGAAATAATTACATTCTTACTTGATGAATGTGAAAACCTGCAATGCCGTTAAAATACAGTCAGTACCTTCCGCATAAACAAAATCTTAAATAATAAATAAGTTTAAATAAGTTTTATAGACTAAGCGTTAACACTGCGGCGTCGGACATGCTCAGAATGAGAAAATGCTTTCATTCACAGCTCACTCCCGCCACATTCATTACAATCGGTATACACTTTTTTTTCTTTTGGGCTCTCGACTTGTGATCGCATGCAAGCCACATTGCACGCACACGCTAATGTTAAAGTGTGATTTCTTACTGAAATAAACGGTCGAGACATTTCAATCGACTCCGAACTAAGCATAATGAGCTTTCATGTTGAAGGTTTAAAACCACCGTTGATTTAACATGAATCCCCTTTAGAAATTCTGCTACCACTCACATTTGCTTTATAAATCTAAGCAATTTTAAATAAATTACTTTTTAAATATACTTTAAACCTTTTGTTTTTCTAGGGGATTATTCAATTTATATAACATGTTGTTTATTTCTTTAAAGCAGGTAAAACGATTATAACGGGAAAGGTGGGCTTTCCTTCCAGTTGAAATCCTTTCGTTTGCTTGATGGACGGAGTCTCTGGGTTAGAAATACAAAAGATAAAGGTACACGATGTGTGTTGTGGTTAAAGGTCACAACAGTAACGTAAACATGGATTAATTGGATATCCAAGATGATTTTGATTAAATAATTCAAGTTTCTTTACTGTTTAATTAAATATAAAATATATGCGATTGATATCAACATATCCTAATTCATATTGAAAGTACAATTTTAATGAATATCTTAACATATATCGTTTCTTGCAAATAAAATTACCGAGTGCCCTAAGTGCAATGAAGTCGGCTTATGTTGCAATAATTTATTTATAACACCATCACATGACATGAGAAAAACTAAATTCAATCAACATAAAAATTTTACTACCCACATTATTTCTTCATATCCACAAGTGCCCAGTTATCATTTATCATTTTGATTGAGTAGTAAAAATGTTAACAACAACATAAATATACCCTCGGTAGCACATTTTCCCAAATAAAGTCATCATCCACCTGGTGTTCAATTAATGTGTGTTTATAAAAGCATAAGAAAATCATAAATGATTGCCGTTTTTATTATATATAAAAAAATATAAAAACAAATTTACGCGCACTTAAATATGATCCAGTAAAATTTTAATTTAAATTTGGCTAAATTAACTCAATTACTAGGTTGTGAAGTATATCAATCTTTATTAAAATGAATTTTTTGATTCAAGATTTATGGAAGATTCTTGATATGTGCGTTTTTATAAGAAGACTATATCACCATTTTTTTCTTTCTTAGTATCTTGGGTCAGCGTAGCGGTAAAAGAACTCGTATATAAAAACGTAATCAAGGGAAGGTAGACTTTCAGGACATCACAACTACTCAACGGTTTTCCTTGTCATGATTGAACCCAATTTTTTACGTTGTAGGTTAACATAGCGGATATATTTTTTATCCAATTGGAAATTAAATAAATAGTAATTTTTCCTTGAATAAAATAAGATATTCGATAATTTGTGGAAAAGATAAACTCAATACTATTTGTAATTTTTATATAATAAATAAACATTGAGTTATTACTTTTTTTATAATATAATATTTTATATTTATTTCTTTGGCGCTATAACGGTAGTCTAGTTAAATGGTATCAAAATAAATAAATACAAGAGATAAAACTAGAAAGCGAGTTATTTTATTTTATCATTGATTGTTTTAATGGAAAATGATTATTAATTCATTCGAAAGGATCGGTGTGCTATTAGTGATTTTAAGAATTTTGAAGTGAAGCTGAATCGCGAATCTATTAGTCTATTGTCAGAGTGAAATACAGAATACATTAAATTTTAACTCATACATCTTTTTAAAAAAATACATTTCTTGTTTATAAATGAAAACAATGAACTATTTGAACTATAAATACAGATGATATTAAATTTATTTAAGATTTTTGCCATTTTTAGATATCTTTAAGCTCGTTATATCTGTAAATTATACAAAAAATAAGAGAAATAGAAGTATAGTTGCTATGCTGAATGAGAAACATGAAATGTGAATGGTTTTTATTTCCCCCTCAGATAAAAAGATTCCTGTAGTAACCCTATATTGAAACCACCAGAGATATATTTTTGAAAGTATAAAAAAACATTTTTGCTGAATAAACTCTTAAATTAATTTAAAAAGTAAATTTTACTTGTGTTTTAAAAATAAAAATATAATAAGGTGCCCATTAAAAAGCTACAGTTGCCGAGAGCTTTGTGTGGCAATACAATAAGTTCTCTAGGTCAGATTCTCAGAAAGACCGTTTTATATCTTTCAATATTTATATAAGACCGGATAGCTATCGAGTAAATAAAATTGACACAAAGGGATCCCGCGAAAGGTCCGCCGCCCCAATAATTGTAAATATTCAAAGCGGATTCACGGTGAAAAAAAGTTCTCCGAAATTAGGTTGAACGATTGGAATCTATTGTGAAATTCTAAACGTCAACACTTCTGTTTTTAAATTCTTTAAGAATAAAAGTACTTACACGTTACGCAATATTGCTTTAAAGTTAAATAGCAAGACGTAAAAATAAAATAAATAACTTCGATACAACAATCGGTTTGTTTATTTAGTGTTAATCCATTTAACCGAAATTGGACAGTTAAAGTTTTTCATTGTTCGTTTAGTTAAGTAAATGCGTCAGATAGGAATATTAAGTTACAAAACCAAGTAACATTTAAGGATGTATGGTCTTAACTGTGCTCTAAGTGTGCTCTAATGAGTAGAAAAAACAGATTAGATAAAACAGAATCAAATTCAAGTATGCTTGGCAACAATTGATTGCGATTTTATGAATTTTCATGGCTTAATCTTGTTGATTTGAAAGATACAAATATTCATTGAATAATCTAAATGCCAACTAATATCTTCAGGTTTTTAAGTTACTGAAATAAAATTGGTTGCGACACATAAATGCGATAGCCAGAGGATGTAAGTTTGAGTTGATAATATGATGATTTGTGTTATTTAAAGATACAACATGAATAAATTTATATATAATTAAATCTTTAACTCGGAGCTTTATCGTGTTTATCTTTATCTCTTGGGTTTAGTACGGAATATATATTCTGTTGTATTTCATGAATCGCGCTGTTAAATCCACGTACAGCAGCAATAATGCCTCCAATACATAACGGAATACGAAGGCAACATCCCTCGCATACCTTTCCCTCAAATATATTCCGATTCTCATATGACTGCCGCTGAATTAGGATACACACAATTCTCTCCTCAGTCGGGTATAACTGCCACAACCACTTACGCACTCTAAATGGGTATTCGGTTTCAGCCGCTCATTCTCCTCCCGTTAATTCGATTCCCAAGTCTATCATAAAGCTGCTCGGCTAGTGAGCTCCTGTCTGGCAGCCGACACCTCGAGCTGTTAGTCTAAGACCTGAACTGGTTTTTAAAACTTTTACTAGACTTGTTTGCACAGAGTCTAGAATTCATATATAGCTTCAGTGTAAACTCGCTAACGAGAATAGTGTTGTTAAAATTTCAAAAACTCTACAAAACTAATTTAACTAGAAACTATATATTTTATTCTCGAATTGTTGTTTTGAGTTTTTAATATGATCTGTAAATTAAATTGCATATTGATCTAATTCAATGGAAAATGTAAAAACTGTTACCAAAAAATATTGGCTATTTGGTTAAAATATAAAAGTTTTGGAAATTTTAGCGAAAGCTTTACATTTAAATCTAAATCAAAGCTGCCAAAGTATCTTTTTCTTATTTTTGTCATATAAATATAACAAATAAATTCCAATTTTTATTTGTCTAGTTGATATTATCAAAACTATTATAAAGTAATCAAAATTATATCTAATGATCAACATATTCTTGTAATCATTCACACATATTCTAGAAAACATTCATCTTTTGAGTACGTAATCAACTGATATAATCCAATAGCTTAGTTTATTCAAATGTTAAGTCCTTTTTAGATCAAAGCAAAATAGTGTTGTTCATGATGTAATAAAATATCTAATATCTCGAGCCTTTGAGTAAATTGTGGGTTTCGAGAACAACCAAAAAGATTTTATTACATTAACAAAAATATTAAATTATACGTATAAAACATAGTATTAAATTACAGTTGTATCACAACATATTATTTTACATTTCAGTCGAGATTTTGTTATTCCATCCTTTAAGTTTGGTAATGTAAATAGATGAAGCAGTATGGTGTAATGCTAATATATTTCTGCCATTGTCCATATGAGACTAATAAACACGAAAGACCCATTAGTTTGACTGATTCAATTTTTTTATACTATTACACTGAATTATAAAACCAAATCCTATCTAATTCAACAAGTAATTTACTCATTGGATAATACTCGAATAATAATAATTAAAAAAGCATCATTCGGTGAGCATTGACTTGTCTTATTGGTTCAGCTAGATACATGGGTATCGTTATTATAAAAACAATATTTTTACATGAATTGCGTTGTAGGTATATGACGTTGATGGAAGAGAAGCCTTGTTGTGTTCGCAAAATGCCGAAAGCAATTTCAGTCTTGGCGAGATATCTAATAAGCTGGCTGATGGCTGTAACGCAAAACACTGCAAACACTAGACGTGCTTCTTGTAAGGGGCTTCATGAAGACTGCAAAGTTTTGCAAGATGTTGCAGCAAGTTATGATATGAAGGCTAATAATTAGCGTAGGCTTAGTTAAGAAAAGGCTGCGACATATAACGTACTTTATACTTAATCCCTGTACCTTATTTAATTAAATAATAAAAGTGTGATTTTTAAAAAGATTTCCACGAGTTCTTCTGAGTAAACAAAAATTGTTTTGTTTTTCTGCAAATACAAAAACTTTTGAAGATTATCTTTTCTATTGCAACTGCCATTTGAGTACTTTCAGAAATACTTAAGAAACTCTAGCAAAAAGGTCTGTTTTTCATTGAAAAACAAACCTTTAGACTCTTCGCAAACAAAACTTTATCACTTCCAACGGAAAAAAAATCTTTTCAGATTTACGAGGATACGTGATATTTTGAAGGTCTATGAATGTACAGAGCTTCTCGTAAAAGTTCAGCTATCCATGTTATTACAGATCCTTCAGGAACGGTCGCAAAATGGCGATGGAGATTCTGGTAGGCTTCTCAGCACGGTAGCCTCCTAGCGCCTATCATGCTTGATACTCCACCTTCTTCTGATATCGAGCTTTGTCTCAGCCTATCCTCTTTGATGTAATTTAAAAGTAAGCAACACTATCTAGTACGTAAAAGATTAACTAGGCCCAAAAATTCAAAAAAATATATTGGTGTTTTAGAAAAATTAAATATTGGGTTAAACATTGAGCACATCCGTTTACTTATTAACCTAACTTTAAACAACATTTGTTAGCAATGTTAATAAAGTAAATAAATATGTTTTTATCATAAACATTGCAATTATGTTATTAAACACAGAATCACCATTTCAATGTATAAGTTTTTCGGTTACGATAGAAAGTTTTTAATTTTATTACTAGTTAACATTTAAAAATAAACTATACTGATCTGAAAAAAATCATAAAAACAGCTCTAGATATTGTTTAAAGGTACACAAACTGACGTATTTTGATTTCAATAAATCTCCCGGTACTATACATGTATTACAATTGCGATTTACTGAATTCCCGCATATTTTCAAAGTATTTTCCAATCAGACGAACATGTAAGCATAATAGACGGAAACAAATCAAACCCACGTACTCCACACAATCGCCTGTGGCTGGAGGCGGAGGCCCTCCGCACTGCCGGGGCTCAAATTTAAAAATAAAAATAATTGAATACCTGATAGAATGATCGTATTTTACATTTTGTTTAATTCGTTCGGATACCTTTGGCTTGCGGCACTCAAAGAATCTATAGTGAATTATTTCAATTTGAGGTACCTCGGTATATTTTTAGCAAGTTTATTATACCATACCGTAAATATTCAAAATACATATAAAGTTTATTTTTGACCCGAACATCAATATCACATCAATCATTTTGATTTTCTTCGGCCAAATCAAATCTTAAATCATGACATGTTTTTGTCTTTCGAAATAAAAAATCAATTTTTTTTAGTATTCCAAACAAAAAATATTTGTAAAATGTTCACTAAAATAAAACGTACGGTGGCCTGGTTTCTCTTGACAGATGGACCTAGAGATGATAAATAAGAAGCCAGCATCGTCAGAGCAACCGATCAATCATAATTTTATTAGAGTGCCTTTGGAATTGACCGCTGTTTCTTTTTTGGTCCTTTTAGCGTTAAAATTTATATTTTTTCTACATTGGGATGTTATTGGAAATTTGAACAAAAACAGAAGTAAAAGTACCTAACTTAAATATACACATTGGCATGAATTGATAAACTTGATGCCTTCATACCTGAAAATGGGATAAATCTAATTTGTATTTTATTCAATAATACGAAAATTGCAACGTCAACGTTGATAGCTTTATGGAGATATAAATAAATATATTTAGCTGAAACATTTCCGCTAAATATGAAAATTTTAATTATTTCTATCAAACAGAAAAAAACCAATTTTAATTAAATGTTTGTTTTATCCGATACTTGTTTCAACTTCTATCACAAATTAAATGAGTGATTGGTGGGAACGAAAACAAACTTTTTTTACTGGATTCATTAAATTAAAATGCATTAGACAAATTTGGTGTCTTAATATTTGAAATATTTTTTTTCACACAATTTGCAGGCTCTAGTTTGAATAAAAACAAAATTTCAGAAAATGCAATCAATACACATATTTGCTGACCAAACATGGATTTACAAAACTAAAAACACGGCATATTTCATTTAACAGTAAAAAAATTCAAACTCTCCGTTGCTCTGTAAAAAAGCCGTCAAATGAAAATTTATATCAATTTTGATTGACGATATTAAATAGTGCTTTAGATGATTTCAACGAATCGTTTTGAACCATTTTCCGTGGTGCGTTCAATATGCATGAGCCGGCGGCAGCGGTAAGAAAACCCAATATCCGGCCTGGAAATAACAAACGAAAAATTCTACTAATACAAAGAATAACACCAACTCTCACACGGGATAAAGCACTGGGAGCCTCAACATCGGGGAACGGGAAAGTTATGTAATGAGTTATGTTTATAATAAAGCCATTCAGAAATTTTATATGGTCGGTGCCTTTGGGGTGATTTTATCGCTGTATATCAATTTGGGTCGGACTAAATGAAACGAAAAGGAATTTTTTGACATATTGTATTCAGCAAACGTTAATATTTGATGATTAAGAACCACATAAACATATATTATATTGGTAGTACATATTGTTGTGGACAATGCCATTCCCACATCGTGTGAACTATTAATTTATCGACCAAAATCACACACACACATATGTGTATATATATATATATATATATATATATATATATATATATATATATATATATATATATATATATATATTAAACCGGATGTTTTGAAGTTTCGTTCTAAGATCACAAATCGTATTGGCTCTAAACGAAATTCATTGCCGTCATCCAGCGGGCTTGCAACTGCTACACGTGTGGAATTGTGGATAGAATTTCTGTTGGCCTGGAGCAAATTTATTTGAGCCGTATAATCGAGTCACTGGCGCTGGTAACAAACAAAGAAAGCGGTCGTTACTAAACTCCCAAAGTGTAAGCACTCAGTCCGAGCGTTTTGCTAGCGCGGCCGGGCGAGCCGATCGGGAGTGACTCGACGAACCGAGAGCACATTCGGCCAAAATGCATTTTCCTCGGCCAAGCGATTCCTGTAAATCTCGGCTCGTGTCGGTCGTCAGACATCGCATGCAACTGGACAATAAAATACCCACGCCTGGGAAACCTAAGCTCTGTACGCACATCGAGAAACCTCTGAGTGAAATAAAAGCTTTGCACGCGGTTGTGACTATTTTGTTGTTAATCGATAGAATTTCGAGGAACATTTTATAGCGCCAGTAACACGTTTTTACTATCCGTGTATTTTTATGTGGTGCGATTGTGATCTCAGATCGTAAAATTCTTGACAAACAATGTATACCGAAATTGCAAGGAATATATTTATATTTTACCATCAATGTATCTTTTTAGATGCAACAAATAATACATAGTTCGTCTATATTTACATTTTATCATCTCGTTCGCAAGTAACGAACAAATATAAACGTTATAACGTATCGTATTATTCTTTTAAGAATTGTTTTTTATTAGAAACAATTAACGTTTTTTAAAGTAATGTGTTTACATGATGCATGTTAAATATATACATGTACTACAGGATATTTAATATATAAAGAGTCATATTTCCTTTTAATATTTGTTAATCCATTCAATGCTTTGAACAAATATTTAAAACCTCACATTAGACTTATTGCTAGATATTTGTCTTCTGTCGAGTCATAAGAAAGCAAATATCAAAAGTTCAAAAGAGACAGTTTTCGAGGCTTTGTTCTTCTCTCAAACATCCCCTGCATATTCGCCCTACTTTTCCTGAACTGAAATCAGATAATGTTTTATATGTAATATTCTTTTGTATCCTTTGCTGCAGAAGTGTGATCTATCACCGCGGTGGGAAGTTCCGCTCTATTATTTGAGAGAGAGTTTGTGAAGCACACGGTGAACTTTGTTCTTGGAAGACAATCGTACCGAGAGTTTGCGGTACTTTCGTACTACGGTTTTTTCACATCTCTTTTTTATACCAACGAGACGCTTCCGTATCCGATGGGAGTACTTAAAGCAGCCCAACAATAAAACACTACAGAGTAAGAAAAAAATGGTACAATAAAGTCAGGAATTTCTCATTTGATGGAACTTTTTCTAGTTTATTCTCCTATCATTTAGCAAACATGACAATCTTCGTTCCTACTGATCATTGCTTTTGATATAAGCAAGCAAATTCAAGTGCGAAGTCTCTAAATTGAGAATCTTTTGTATTCGTATAATTTCAATTTGAAACACAAAGCATTTCTCTTTCGTAACGAATATACTTAAAGTTTTGAACTTCATAATACAAGCTGTGTCGAAGTATGAGAGCGGTGCTGTAATTTGCTTACTCGGAGCTTTCGTTTGAGCGCGGCCTCTGCGTCGGCATATACTTGTTTTCATATGACAACGGCCATTTTAACACGAAATCCTAGTATCAGCCCTGAGGTTTATTAACACCTACAACGGTGTTCGGTCTTTTGGGAGGTAAATAAACGGCAACTTAACGTTTCTGTGAGTGTATGAGCAAGCCATCGGTCCCCTCTAATATGCTTTCATTATTTTGTTTGTTGACCCTTCCGTAAATACTCTACTGGGGAAAATATTTACCAAGCTCTAAGCAAATACATCATTAACTTGAGCTCCACTGAAGGTATTATTAAATGAGAAGATTTGCGATTACAAAGATAACAAAGCACACCATCACTACTATTGAGCATATATTTATTATTACTTATATTTTAATAAATACACCAACTTTTTAATATCACCTATTAATGTCAAGTTCAGGCTTATTTACTACCGTTTCGTTGCAGTCATTGCTTACTCTCAAAATATCTTACACTTAGTGCACTCTGTTAACGACTACTGTTATATTATGCATATGTATAACTGTCAATTTTTGTTAGACCAACGTGATCAACTACGCATGTAAATTAGTCTTTCATAGAGCTTATTCTAGACAATGTATAAATAGCAATCAACCAGGTTGATAACTTATATTGTCAGATGGCTCCTTGCGCTTCGTATAATATACTGTTCAAAGCAAAATAAGCATGATTAAATTTTCAATGATAGCGGAAAAAGTCACGTAATCTGTAAGTCTGCGTAATCTCTTTAAAACCCTGTTGATTATAATTATTTTTCCGCATGCAGCTTATATCCGTACAAAGGTTGTTTGATTTGCATATATTAGCTGAAAGAAGGTTATTTTATTTTTAGTAAAATTATGAAAAATAAAAAATATATTTGTGCTTTGATATTAATCAAAAACGGGGTGAAACAAAACAAAAAGTATTTTTGAAATTTTGGTATTTACTATAATAAAAATATATATTTTTGCAGTACCGAGGTAATTAATTTTTCTCTGCATATTTTGATTCTTGCATACTAATATACAAAAGAGTTCACCAAAATTTATACAACGTGGTCTTCGATAAAAGTAATCTTTAAACGATGAAGATAGAATTTCCTGGCTGATTGATACGTACGCAAGGTAAATAGAGTGCTTTCCGTTGGGCTTATGTAGACACAAGGCTTATATAAATAGAGAGGAGCTAGACCGTGGATATATTGATCTTCTCTCGTGTACACTTCTACTGAAAATCTTATAAGAACGTGATTCGTCCTTTTCAAAACGTTCTTGCATTGAAGAATGACAGCGGGTGACGTTTTTTCTTCGATCGGTTTGTAAATATCTAATCCTGACTCAAAACTCCAAAATACCGTTAGTTATTGAGACTGCGACTCCAAAAGAATTTTATTTTAAGAAAAAAAAACAATCGCCTTGGTTTATCTGCTTTTAATTAAATCGAACATAAACTTGAGCAAGTTCAATTAAAAAAGTAATAATGGGTTGTATTGTGAGAGTGTCGAAACTTTATTACTAGATTCGTAGTTCGTATTCTATATTAGGTTGAAATGAATAGAATTCTAGGTAATTAGCGAAACAATTACCATGTGATAAAATACATCGCAGAATTGTAACTGCCTGCTTAAGCGTTCAGACTTTCAACAGCTCTAGAAATATACTGATTCCATTAAAGTTAGAGTTAAGATTCTTACTAAGGTAAAACATGTGTTGATTTCAGTTTGAATACTTTAAAGCATAGAAAATGATTATGTAGATGTTATTTTTTTTGTTTATTTTATTAAGATCAGAAAAAAAATATTTACGGTTTCCCTAACAGTTTTATTTTTCCATAACTGCAAAACAAAAATCTCTGTTTATTAATTTCAAACTTGTCTTGGAATGGAAACCGGGTCGGCCTTTGGAATGGCCAACTTTATTATGTTCGTTAGTCGAGGGAGAGGGTGAATTTTGAGGCAGCAGCACAACTAAGATGGGCTGGAGGAGGTTCTCGAAGCAAACGATTGTTAATTGGAAGGGTCAATCGAAGTTTAGGAGGCAAAGCGAGCACTTTAAATTTGTATCAACTGAGGACGAAAGATAGCCAAGGGCCATAAAGGAGATTCAATCCATTTTAATTTTCATTTTGGAATGAAAATACAAGTAGCAATTAATGCCGCTATTCCATATAATGAACGATTAAGTAGGCTCAATTTTAATGGATCGCGAAAACATTTATCCAAATATTCAAAGTAATTATAGAAATCGTACGGATATTTCGAAATTACTTATTTATGAGCCATTAACTGGAAGTAAGGACATAAATATTTTAAATTCTGTCACTGAGGTACCTTGAGCGGTAATGCTGAGACTGGAGAATTTTTTCAATAAAATATTTAAATTTATTAATTATTCTGTATACTTTTATTGAAAAAACAGAAATTAAAATAAAATTTCTGAAAAATCAGACTTAAAATGAATATGAAAGACTTGATAAAACTTTGTGGAATTTCGGAGTACATTTCCAATTTCCATTTGCCGGAATATTGAATCTGGCCGAAAGAGTTCGCTTAATTAGGTGTTTACTGACCGAAAATTTACTCCATAGAATACCGGTTGCTTCTCTCTGCTTAGATATTCAAACCGTAAACTTTTCCCACTGCATAGTTCCACTTCTCGGCTGGGGCTCGGCTCTGGGCGGTGCGCTGTATTGTTTACTGAAATATAATTCGAGCTAACCAAGGTTTCCCTAATCATACACATATTTGACAAAATACAAATTGCTTTGTATATTAATTGACTTAGACCTTAGAGCACACTGGGAACTTTGATGCAATTTATATGATATTATCTCATAAAAATATTAACATACATTTATGCAGTTGTGTATTTTTCGCGATTTCAAGGAATATGCAGAATTATGTTTTTTTATGCAGAAATTGTTGATTCCTTTTTCTCATGTTTTTTCTTCTCAAATATTGTTTTAAATTCAGTAAATATATTTTTTAAAGTTATATTAAATAATAAATATTTATGAAAACAATGTTTCTCTCATAAAATTGAAAAGTCGCAATACTGCTTTTACCAATAAAAAATTAAAGCATTGTTGTAGGGCAGCTATCAAAATATTAACATTGTACATCAGTAAAAAAGATATCCTGTAATATGCTCATCAATACTTCCCAGACATTTAAGTCTATGTATTAGGCTCAGATTACATAATCGACTAATCGTTAAAACATAATATCTTAAAACTAATAGATTTTCCAATTTCATTTCGAACACTACAATAAGGCTCTAGAGCGCACATCCTCGATGTGCTTCCTCCCCCCTATAGACCTGACATTTTTCGAAGAAATATCAACGGATATTTTTTTACAACCACACTTCCTCTCGTTGCGGCTTCCAACTCTTCTAGGGTGGGGTGTATGGAATCATAACTGAGTTTATCTGGCTAGGGATGTCTCCCGTTTGTATTTTTTTTTTCACTAATATATTGAGATTTTTATTTTTTGTATTAAAAATTTAATTAATCGATATATATATATATATATATATAGTATGTGTGTGTGTCTCTTAATACTAGTTTATTATATATTAATAGCTAGTAAGCACTATAGACATTAATTACTATTTTATTAGATATTCTCTTTGGATTTTTTTGCAAATAGTAGATCATATATTACATACAAAAATATCATATTTTACACTAAAAACTGAATTTATATTTGATAAATTGTTCGTAAACTATTCTTGTATAGTGCCTAAGTCCATGTTTAAAAAACAAATTTGATAATTAGTTTATATTCTATTCCGTGTTATTTTCACAGCGTCACTCTCCTTGTATATTATAAATGATATCTAGACAGAAACTTGGAGCGACAACGTAAATTCGTCGGAGTTAAATATTGCAGCTGTTTTCTTCCGTTCTCTGGAGGGTTCGCTGATGCTCGGATGGTACGTCTCTCACTGTAAGAGTTATTACTTATATTCATAGACGTTGGAACTAAAATGATTTACGTGTTATGTACAATGTCATCGCTTTGGCGTTATTATTAATTATCATCGTGATTGTAATTTCTGATTCACTGGAACGCCGTTCGTAGTTTCCCTGAATGTGTATCAGGACTAATATTGATACGAAACCGCAAGTCATATTGTTTATCGTATAGCTATTTGTATTGTCAGTTTTAGATTAATTTCATGAAAATATAACTATGTATCCTGAATCGACGAAATATTAATATATTGAAATTTGCTTAATTAGCATATGAATGTATTCAATAGGCATTTGAAATAGTTCATTATAAATAAGGTATATCGACCTTTACCTGATCTTCCTGCCATTGAATGTAAACCTTATATGCAATTCTTATTTATATTTATGCATATAATTTTAGAAATAAATGGGACTTAAATTCGATAGTCACTTTTTGAATTACAGAAAAAAAAACCGATACGTTATGTGTAGAAAAATTAACCTTGGCGTTAATATACTTTAAAGAGTTTTTTTATTTGTGGATTTGATTACATTACGAATTTGATGAATTTAAAAAACCACCACAAGAATTAATCGATTTTAATTATTGAAATCCTAAATGCTAGTTGTTTTATTTTGAAGTAGTATTTATGAATGTTTTATTCTTAATTTTAATTCAAATTCAATGATAAGACCAAACTATTAACAAAACCACGAGTCTTAGACATATTACACTTGGAATGAATAATCTTTTCAATATACGAGTTTTAAGATGTACTTTCGGTCGCTTGACGCTCCGGGGCACAAGTTGATAGCTTCCTATATTCATTCTTGTTCCTTTATCTCGCTAACGAGATCTCCAGCGGGTAATATTAAATATTTAATTATCGTATTAAAACTAAATGCTATTTAATTTATAATATTTTTAATATTTCAACCGAGAATTCTTGATGCACAGAGTAATGAGCCACTTCCAGAAAACAGCACAAATACTAACTGTAGTAAAGGTGTTAAAAACTTAATTTTCTATTTATTCAAGAGAATCCTTTGTTTTAAGCAACAATTTTAATATGAAATAAGCCATTCACCTTAACGTAATAATTTTGGGAAATTCTGCAAGGAGAAATATTTATTCCATCGAATTTATTATCTGACAACCGACCGGTATTAGCCGCTGTAATTGTATTATATATTCAGCAAAACATTGCTAATGTTTTATGAGACTTCGCGTAAATATTGCGAGTGTTAATTACCCCAAAAGAATTAGGACTTTTATTTAAATAAAATTGGTCCGCCTTCAAGTCGTTGGATTTCCACAAACTCACTTTAACGATCGCATTAAAATAATTCACGAGCACTTACAGAGCTTATCATAAACTCTTTATGAATACATTTAACTGTTTATGCAGACTGCCCACTTTGTGAACAGATTACTATAGTAGAATATTGAAAAAAAAACCTAAATAAACCTTTTATAATGACAATTTTACTCTTTTGCTTAAACTATTTTTATCATGAATTTTTGAAAAAAATTAATTTTAATTTATTATAAATTATCCAAATTGTATTATCAAAAATTCTATGGTTTTGATATCATTGATATTACATAAAAGAAGTTTTTTTTTATTTTTATCAATACTTGGTTACGTAAACTTTTATCATTGGCTCTAAAAAGTAAATATCAAGGACAAGTGATTTATACCAACGCTTACAAAACAAATATATTTTCATCACCCAAGCGTGCAAACAATATTAATTAGTTTTAAGTGTTTACTGGAGAGATCTGATATAACAAATAAATTAACAAAGTGTTGTTTGTTTTACATAGTAACCATGTTCAATTAATAGTTTTGAAAACAAATAGACACCACTCACATATTGAAACATAACTTGCAATTACTAACGTCAGGAGCAGACGCCGCGCCTCACAATATATTTTGTTCCCCACCATCTCGCCACATACTGACATTATATCGTTTATACAATTTGAATTATCAGCTTTTACATAAATTTGATTGACTGTACTACTGAAAATGTTATTAATTGTAATTTGGTTGTTTTGCAAGTTATATAATGACTAAAAAAAATACATTTGATCCAAACGTATTTCAAATTCACGCTTATATTAACATATTATGTTGTTACTGATTTAGTATGATATTGTTTTTGTATCTTTGTTTAATAGGGTGTTATTTAAAAAAAATAATAGAATAGAATAATTAAAAATAGATTCATGCTGATAGTATCGCTTTATTAGGAAATTTTCGTTCTTAAAAATTTAATATGTTTGAAATGCAGGTTTTTTGTTAACAAAAGTAATCAACAACTTACAAGACGTAAGCTTTCAATAGTTTATTTTGGTACAAAAATATATTCTTATTAAACGAATTAAACATATATTGTCACACCCAATTTATATTATTAACATAGTATTTATATTATAAAAACGTGTTAAGTATTATTATTGTATTGATATAGTATGTGGTTATGAAGAACAATGTTACAGCAATAAGGTATTCATAATTTTCAGAGCAAATATTTTAATGCTCAGGAACATCTCAAATATTATGCGCTCGACAGAAATGAAACGGTGAAAACAAATTTATTGAATATGAGTAATTCCGTTTTAATGTCAATTTTCTTTAGATTATTAAAAACTTGAGAGTATAATAAAAATACTTTTATTCATTATTGTTTAAATAATTTTTCTCACGGCAGTCTGAATTCTGAACTAATTATTAAAATTTAAATGTCAAACAATGTCTTTGTAGTCATTGCGATGGCGCCCCTCCAGTATTGACGTCGCGCCGGCTTTCAGCGCATCCCCTTTCTTAAGGTCCCGACACACTAGGAGCGGTGAAAGTTTTTCAGGTTTACATTGCAAGATGGCTGCTAACTATTGTTTGTCCAAAGTCGCTCCTGAAAAGCTCCCGGAAGCAAACATTCCGTGGAATCCAGCGGCTATTTGTTCTTCCGCAGCGAGACGCTGCCTGACTCGAGGTGTTGAAATAAAAGTTACACATTTAGTACTTACTGACGAAACTGAAAACCTTAAAGAATTTGTGTTCCGTTCTATTGGAACTTTTTAATGTTTAATTTTATGTGGTTTTTTTTACAAGCTTAAAAAATTATTAAATATTTTAAAGAACTTTTGTTTAAATTTATAAATACTTTGCTTTTAAAGCTTTAAATTTTAACAGTAAATTTTTAGTTTAAAAATAAAAAACAATATTTTTATATATAGTGGATGTATAGTGTATTCTTGAATATTTGTGATACCAACGTTAATATTACTCTAGAGCCACTAACATTTCTTGAATTGTGGCCTCCTTAATGAAAAAATACAAATTCATGGCTCTATCTCAGGGGTCCCCAACCGTTTTGCACCTCAGAGCACATTCTAGAATGCCGGTCGGACGGCGGGCACCATTTATTTTTTTAAAGGTATATTTATAGCTGGATAAAGTCAATAATACATAGAATGGTCAAAAATAATTAATTCCTAAATATAATTATAAAATATAAAAAAAATTGTTTATATTTTTATGTTAAATAAATAATATGAAGTAAATAATAGCATAAAAATTCTGGGGATCGAGTTGGGGCAAATATAAAACGAATAATTATTTTTAATTGCAACTTTAAAATGTACATCTATAGCTAAAGATTGCAAACAACAGGTTAGAATACGAAAAATAGCAATAAGGGTCCGGACTAAGTTTATTAAGATTTTAATACACCAACAAAATTTAATTTAAAATTTAGTGTTCTTATTGGCTGATTTTTAAAAATATTGACTAATCAGAATTGCCCAAAGTCGACCCAATTACCAAATTCATTACAAAAAAAGAGAAATATCAAAGTCAATGTGATCGTTGACATTGTATTTCATTGATCAGTGTTTCGTAATTAAGGAAGTATGATGATATTCCTTGTCGTAAGGAATCATCAAGATGTTCATCTGTAAGTCGAAACCTGCACTTTGATTTTATGATATTAATTGTTGAAAACAATGAATCACACAAGTATGTAGAACCGAAAAACGATTTAATTTTGTAAGCTACTCTTTTCAAGAATGGTTATTTATTTATGTGTACTATATTCCAGAAGTCCTCATCTGATACATCGGATTCAAAAATAATTACTTTGAAAATTATAACGAAATAATTATTGTCGCTTATATTTCACTAATTAATTATCGTCTAATTTCAAAAATATCAGGTAGACTTTCACATAGCTTTCATCTCACCGGTCCTATCGCAAAAATATCAGGTAGACTTTATCATCGCTTTCACCTCACTTTTATCAACGCAAAGATATCAGAGACACATTCACATCGCTTTCACTTCACTTTTACCACCGCAAAAATATCAGATAGAATTTCACATGGCTCTCACCTCACTTTTATCAACGCAAAAATTTCAGAGACACTTTCAAATAGATTTCACCTCACTTTTACCAAAGCAATAATATCAGATACACTTTCACATAGCTCTCACTTCACGTTTACTCTCTCTACCGCAAAAATATCAAATTAATATTAATCACCAATTTTTCCACCAAGTATCTCAACAATATCGTGAACGCATTATTAGAGAGCGTTATTACAGAGACAAACCAAACTACACTCATATGATGCTTTTTCAACAGGTTTATATATGATTTTCTGGAATGAAATATTATTTTGAAAATTATAACGATGTAATTATTTTTGCTTATATTTCACTGTTTAATTACCATATATATTTTTTTCATACCATTTTATTATTAACTTAAATATTTTTTATCGTGGTCGCACAGCGGCGGGCACACGTAAAACGGTCGGCGGGTGCCATGGTGCCCGCGAGCATAAGGTTGGGGACCACTGCTCTATCTCATTTACATCTATATTATATGATACATTTAAGAAAAGTCTTGAACGATGTGTTTTATTTTATAACGATATTCATACCTATAATTAAAAACTATTTCATTAATATCAATACATTTCAAGAGCTCAAAATATTACAAGAGCTTCTTAATATTTGTTAAATAATGAAAAATTATAAAATAAGTTTTCTTTTAAAATAAAAATACAAAGCTTTTGTAAAAATAGAGGTTTAATTTGGTTTCAAATTTCAAACAGAATGCTACTCCAGATGTTACTTAAGGTTTCATAAATTACACAGACACACGTGAACAAGAATGCTTTCCAATTTGTAAAATTTATATTACAAATATTCTGCAAGAAGTGCATCGCCATCTGCTAGCTTTATTTATATTTCAACTGTTGAAAATTATTATTTATGTTTGCGAATATAAAATACTTTTAGAATGTTAAATCGTGTCATGAAAAAAACTTATGAAATACGTTAGGTACTTCATGTTTAAAGCTTAATTTTTTTCTGTAATTAATTCTAAAGATTAGTTTTTATATCGCAGTTCACAAAATACAAAATATTTAAGGTTTCGTTTTTATTTTTTGTAATTTTACTTTAAATTAAAAACCTACACTCGTTTTAAAACAATTTTTTTTTTACAAAGTATTAAATTCGAATAAAAGTGTTCAAATTAATATGTTTATGGTACGCAAAGAATAACTAAATCTCAAAATTAAGGAGGTAGCGTGTGTTTCAAAATACCCTTAATACTAAATTAACATTTATATGAAATATATACAATACGTGTTAAATACAAAGTAGAAGATTAATCATAGAGACCATCTTTACTACGGATCTTCTCATAATTACAAATAATTAATGAACACACAAATAAATCACAAGTTGTAGTCAGTAAGGCGAACGAACATTCACATCATTCATATTTTTCTCACTATCGTAACCAGAAGGAGCTATGTGCTCGAAACTGGCCACTGCAAAGTGACCTCTACTGCACACGATTATTCTTCCTGTGGAAGGAAACGTCAGTCAATGCCACTGTCAGAATTGCAACGCCAGCTCCTTGATATATTATCGTTTGCAATATACCGGAGTGAACTGTCTACTTGTCTAAATTACCAAGTTATTATATTATGATTAAAATATTAGCAATAGAATTGCGTCAATAGAGAAATTATTAGAGTCATGTTCTAGAATAAAGACATGTAAATCTTGGCATATGTTATTTGCCATGCAACAAAATTGTAGTTGATAATAATAAAAAAGTCATTAGGTCTAAAGCATTTGTGCGATGTGACCCTTTTTATTCGTAGACATATTCATAAAAAATGAAGTGTCAAATATCTAACATTAAACGTTCAACAAGAGCTACAAGGTTGTCGGGACAAGACAAAACAGAAACATACATATTTTACATAAAAAAATTCTCTCTTACTATCTTGGTTTTTGGGGTCATATTTCATGTGAATATTTCACGTGAAAATACAAGCAACCATCTGGGTCGGAAGATCGCTCTTCCGCCGATTTAGATTTTCACATCTGTTCTGCTCTCAACGTCACTCCCGCTGAAACTAAACTGCTACTGAAACAATACCCTGTGTACAACTGATTCTATAGCTAACTCTAATTGAGTGTTAATTAGCTTGCATACAAGCGCTGAGCCAATCGCGGAAACTAAAATTAAAACCTTTTATGCTGTAATAAAATCTTCATATTTTACATTTTTATAAAAAGATAGTAACAGGTTTGGAAAACTTTTTTTTAAATTTTGAATGAGATACTTTTTTGCTTCTAATACGCAAGAACAATTTTTTTATATGCCACACGTAATCAATAGATTTTTCTCAATGAGTATCATAATAATTTACAGTGTATTAATTTGACTAAATAAGAGGTAAGCAACCGGTAATTTACACCACAGTCAATGTTATGATAGAGGCTAGTGTTAAAATACGCTTTTATGTGAATACACGCACAAAAAATATATAGGTATATTAAAGCAAAGTATAAATTCTCATGTAATCTTAAATATACAGTAAACATGTTGAGCAGTTAGCATATTATACATACAATAATCATATCAGATAGGCCATTTGCGTGACTTTTGGTAGCAATAGCAGGGTTGTGAAATAATTTTAGGTAATTGACAATAATCATGTTGGTTCATAATATTGTCGACAATTAGAGTACTGAAGTAGCACCTTTAAGTCTCGAAATCACATTTTTGTGATATTCAAAACCTATCTTAATTTTAAAGTATATCAGGCAAAAATTAAGAAAAAGTTTGGTTATTCCGTAAATAATGAAATTTCTTTAATTATAAAATTATCAAATTCTTTCAATTTATGTTATTTTCGTTTAGGCGTTTTAATTGTTGCAACAGTTTGGAAAAATGAATGATTTTTTTAAATTGGATCACTGCAGTGGTTGATACCTTTTTCAACTTACATATTTATCATAAAAAGGACCGGAAATTGTGTTTAAAAATAAATTTATATACCTTCTATTGTGCAGAGGTGCGCACTGTGAGCGTTATCTTTTATTTATTCACGTTTTATTCATATTATTTCTTTCCTGACATTTTTATTCTGACCTTACCCTTGTAGCGTATCTTTTTTCCTACCCAATATATTTGGTGGTTTTTTGGGAGATTCTATTTCGATTCGCATTCTGTCTGCATTTTTACGCATTAAAGATAAGAAATTTATTTTTTCTATCAAATTGAAAAATTTTCCATTACGCTGAGAGGTCGCTTGAATACATTTCATGATATAAATTGTGAAGTGTATCCGCACATACACAACAAAAGTGTTTTAAAAACTTTTTTTTCTGTATTTTTGATAGTTTTGACTGGCATATTACCACCATAATACAGTACAATGATTTCTAATTTGTTAAAATAATAAAAGAAATACGGTTTTTTAATTACATAAAATCTCTTAATAACTACCATATAAAGGTATTATGTTATGATTAAATATTTTATATTGAATTCAATGCATCAAAAATCCTCAAAATTTTTAACCGTAAATTGGAATTTTTTAAATTTTATTTGCCGTCTATTTGATAATTAGTTTTCTTTGATGATTTTACTTTTATTTCATTTTTAATATTTTATTCTCATTTTGCACATCTATATTGCTATTCAGAATTATTTTTTTCAAAATGCATTTTACAACAAGTATAAAGGTTTTTCAACTTGTCTACTGGGCTTGGATAAAAATATATTTAAATATACATTTATTATTTTATTCAACTCATTTATAAGAATAATTTTGAATTTGACAATAAAACATTTGCTCAATTGTTAACCAATCATTGGATGATTAGTGATAAATCGATTAAAATTAAAACTGATTCAAAAATAACAAAAGCCAGCGTACAAGCGGAAACTTGTTCAAGTATATAAAAATTATGTACAGTGTGTCATTTGATGGCGGTGCTTCAAAGTGTTTTCATTTAATACAAGAAATGCATTTTTTTAAAACAATAAACCCCACATGATTTTACTAAAATAATAAAATATTTCAATGTCTCTATTCATCAAATATTATTCATGAATAAATGAATAATGATGTTTAAAATACCTTTATAAAAAAAACATTCGTATTTTTATAAAGGTATTATCTTTTCTGTTGTAATTACAAATTCCACAGATGTGAGATATTCCCCATACGAATAAAACGAAAACCAGTTGTTATATTCTTTAATAAATTATCTTAAATTTATGAATAAAGTAACCTAAGCTGAGTAGTGATGTATTTTGGAGTGGAGTCTGGAGTAGTGGCTTGGAACAGTGCAGGGTTCAGCCTCAGCTCCCGACGGCGAGCGCCATTCCCATCGAGCGCCTTCGGCCGAGTTCAACGAAACCATTTCGCGTCTTTGCATTAATTCTCATATTTGAAATTAATGCGGGATGACACACACGTATGACAAGACACATGGCGTTGCGCATATAGAGAATGATTTTCATATGACAGTATAAATATTATTATGTTTTTTCAATAGGAACATCCGTATAAAAATTTTCCAACCAGGTACCAGGATTTATCAAGTTTTTATTTGCGTGCGTTTTTTCATGTTTCCATACTTTTTCCCCAAATCTTTTTCATTAATAAACACTAGTTTGACAACTATATTAAGAATAGAGAGCAATTAAGTGCTCATATATTAAAAGGTTTTACATTTGTATGTTTAATATTATATAATATTATCTAGATTTAGACCTTTCGTGTCTAAGCCTAATAAGTCAATTCAGAATCAAAAGGGGTAGGATGTCACGCGCCATATCCATAGCAAACTTTTTTTGTTTTTTTTTTTTTTCTATAATGTAAATCAAATACTTTAGTAGATTTGAATTTTTTAATCTAACAATATTTTTGGGTATTTTCAGTGATTTGAGACAGCAAAAATTAAGGCTAACGGATAAGCTTATTGAAGACCACAGAGCATGCAGGCTCGGAGATAAGTCTCCGCGGAAGGGTTGCACTGTTCGAACGAGTGGCTGAAACAGAGGCGCAGCGCGCGGCGATGTGTAATAGGCAATTATTATCCCAAACCTAAAATTATTTCATGCTGGCGTAATGTAGCCATCGGTTTAGTTTGTGGGCCGGCATTTTGGTGGGGAAATGTACTGCGGCGGGCTGCGGCCGGAGGGGCCATTTGTTACGGCCAGGGGAATACAGGTGAGCCACCCGTTAAAATCTATGTGGGGTAAAATCTAGGAAGCATGGCAGCGCCGTACGATCCGACTTCTCTTACGAAAACACGCACAAAAGCGGGCGATCTTATAAATAAATAAAGCTTTTCTCTATTATGAACATCTTATCAAAACAACGCGCCAGATTAGTCCTAAGATATATTGAATATACACCGAATTTATTTTCGTTTATATAAATAATAACATACTGCGGGTTAACGCGCTCTCTGTAAGATCATTATCTAAAATCAAAGGTAAATAATATGTGTCTTCGTATCAAATATGTCTAAAAGAAGAGGCTCGTTGCTTTGTTATCATATTTTTATTTATTGAGTGTTTGCACTGACTTAACATGTTATTCCCGGTAGATGCTTCAGATTAATATGTTTTATTGGCCTTCAAAAATATATATGAATTATTATCTATATTTTAAAATTAGTTTACATTTTAAATTTGATGTTAATCGTGAATGTGCATAATAATATTATCCATTTAGTCGCAGCACAGTATGTGGTCGTTATTTGCACCGTGTACGTGGATATATCAAAAACAGGGTTAGTCAACTATATAGTTTCACAAATTATATTGATATCTCTATTTATTTATTATTAGAAAATTATTGCCTATATCAAGTAAATATCAACTTCTTCTCCAAATTAAATATTTTTTTAATACCATTAAAAAGTATTCATATAATTAACGTAGCAATAAATCATCTCATCAGATAAATTAAATAAATACTTCAATACATTAAAAAATGATTATCATAAAAATATGTTAATAATAAGTCTTTCCGACGAAACCGACTGGCAAAACTGATTTCATCAAATCATACACAGTATATATTTATCCCTATATAAATTTTACTATAAATATATAATTATGAATAATAATTTGCCAGAGTACTGTCAGGAGCATTTTAAAAATAAAAAAAATCAAATACATACACAGTACCAATGTTTATTTAGTTTATGAAAAAATAATTGTAATTGTATGATAGAAACTGCGAAAGATCACTTGGTACTTAGGAAAAATCAAATTATACTATCTAACACTATTTATATTTTGTATTGCCTTTATTAAATTTTAAATAGCTATAAAAATTATCATTTTCAAGGAAGAAATTCACACACATTGCATGTAAAATTATGTACATTCATAACTTTTTCATTATCTTTTGATGAAAATTTGTTAAAATAATATTTTAAATTTAGGTATAACTTAAAAGTGTACTGACTCGCAATTCGTATAAAAGGGCATAATATATTTAGCAATGTTTATACGAGGTACGATTTTTCATACAACCTAGGTATAATATATTAACATTTTCGCGGAGTGAATAATATTCTGTTATATTTTTACCTGCAAAAATAATTTTGTTACTTTTGCTTCCTTTGTTTATCTTCAGAAAATTCTAATATATATATGAATTTGAATATAATAATATATTTTTCCAGAATCAATTCAAGGTAGCTACGAAGTCTTTGTCATACAATATTCACTCACGAGCGGTCTGATATACGAAGACATTGAAAGTTGCTTTGTGAAGTTCAATTGAAGCATGACAAAATAAAATAAAAGTTATATTTACAAGCTAATGTTTCAAATCTTTTCATGAATTAAATAAATCTTAGTTATTTGATCAATATAGAAACCGTAATAGAATAGAATTCAACAGAAGTAACCAGATACTAGATTTTTTAGAATGTAAGATGATATATGAACTCCATTCTATGAAATCTCGGTGTAATTAAATATATAATACAAGTTAAGTTCGTGTTGTCTTTGAAGAGTAAAATATATTGAATCGTTCAAAATAAATACGGCGAACGAAATGTATTCGAAAGGGTTTTCGCTTTCTATCTTTACGACATAGCCAATTAAAAACCGTACAATTTAAGTGTAACATATTTTCACGAGTGGGTTTGTGTACTAAACCTTTCCTAAAAAAGGCTGTCTCTCTTGCGAATCTTTTACGATTTTCCGCCCACGAATGCAAGTTCATTCCAGACAAACCCAAACCGAAATATTCCCAAAGCGCCTCGTCGGGTATAATAACTAGCTTGAGTGACGGCGCTCCGCCCCTGGCGCTGCATTCTGAATCCATTATGAATACGGACGTGGTTTTTTTTGTTTTACGTACGTATAAAGTATGGCCGGTCTTCCACCGCACAGTCGGGCCGAATTCTAAATTTGCCAAAAAAATTTAGATAAAACCTGCTAAGAAAACCTACTCGAGTATTTTTTTTTTATTTTCAAATGTTTTCTTTTTTTTTGTGAAATAAAATATTTTTTGAAACCATTATTATAAATTAAAGCAATTTATTATATAAAACAAATTATTTACAATCCCTCTTTACTGCGTTTTATGAGAGTGCTTTATACACGCAAGTAACATGATATGTTTTTATGCTGAAGCTTTTACTTCTTTAGAATATATTTATTTTATTTTTTCAATTAAGTTTAATAAAATGAAATTATGTTTCGTAAATATGGAATTTTTTAAACTGAAATTATTGAATAGAATAATCTGATTAGACCTTTATTTGTTATTATTCCCCACTGTGCGTCGGCGAAGAGGCTGCGTTGTGAGCGTTAGTCTGACGGGCACTACCCTCGCAGTCGAGATCTCATCGGGGGTAGCTTTCAAACTTTAAATTTTAGCCATTCTTTCAACTTATAGTTTTGAAAAAAGTTATAAAAGTTAAAAATACTAACTAGCAAAATTTGACGTACAACCATTTTTGAGATTTTAATACTTATAATTATGTTTATATATTATACAAAAATTATAAAATCTATGTTCAAAAACTAAATATGTACTAATACTGAATATACAAAATAAATATATTTTTTTATATTTATAGAAATTTAAATACTTTTGCTTTTTAATTTTAAGTCAATTTTAATGAGCTTAACGAATGAAGCGAATTATTTTAAATATCTATAATTAACGCATATAAAAACAAATAATTGATTTTTCAGTAATTTCAATGCAAAAATGGATCGATAGAGTTACAAAGTCGTGTGTTTATTTTGAAGCATTTTTAAATATATATTTCTAATGAAACATTACACACACGTTTACTTTAAATTTAAATACATGCTCGTTAATTGATGCTTCGAATAGGATTTTTAATCATATGATTAATTCAAAACATCAAACATTTATCTACTTCAAATTTAAATTCAATTCTAAGTGCAATTAATGTCATGATGCAATTATTATAAAATATAGACTCATATAATTCGTGAAAGGCTTCTGGCCGTCGAATTCCCACACAAGTAAATGGTTAAAGAGGTCTCATCAACGTTTACAATATTGTAATTCATAATATAATTCTGTGGGTTGAGTGGCCTCATCGCCGGCGGCTGAACCGACCGAGAAGTGCAGCTTTAATAGTGCATCAGTACTGCGTTGAGGTTTCATAAAGCATTTATAATCTCTCGTCCTTTTACAGAAATAACCGTAATTACGACGTCACCGCGAGCTGAAATGAAAGCATAAATTATAAAGGGCTGTAAATTAATAGTCATTAAACGGTACTGTGGTTAACATGCTCAAGTACCGACATTATTTAAAAATACTTAATTTTTGCAACACTGTACATAAACGATGTATTTTATTTGATAAAATGAAACAATCCCTGAATTTTCACAATGTAATTACACAGTTTTTATTTTTTATTTGCATTTAAACATTGAAATCTAATTTCATAAAATAAAATTTAGTTAAACGTTTCCAACAAGCAGTTTAAAAAATATATGTTTTTTACTTGATATATAGTATAAATGACTGCTTATCAAAATTGAAAACCAAAAAACCTTTTTTTTAGTCTTAAAGAACATATTAATTATTTTTTCTCAAAACAAAATGTTTTAGGCTCTTGAGGTTTCAAATATAAAATAAAGCAGACATGAAATCAAAATATACTTACGACCCCGCAGATTGACATAAAACCTCTCATTTTACAAATTTTATTTCCACTGCTGAGTTGGCTTCTTAGCTGCGAGTCTCTCAATCACAAAACTATCTGATTTGTTTTTTTTATCGCAGACCTTACCTTCTCTCTGATATCGTTTATTTTCCTTTACGATCTCTCCTAGGGCGTTTTATTCGTGCGGTGCGTTTCTCAAAGAAATCACCAACTTTTGGCGTGTAGAATTATTTTTCTTTATTTTTGATTAAAAAATGGAATATAAACACATGACAGAGAATTTCAGAATTTTTGAAACAATATGAGTTTGAGTTTGAATTAAAACAATTCTACCGTTCAGATTTTTTCATTGAGCAGAACGACCATATATCATAAGTAAGACATATTTTCATCAAAATTAAGATGACAATGTTGATAATATTTATCGAAAAAAAAAAATTTTTGTGCACGTAAAATGAACGCAAACAATAAAATCAAAATAATTGACACCACAATTACTCACGGACTAAATCCGTAATATTTTATGTGCTCAAATAAATGTTTAGAATATAAATTAATTGTAAATCTGTAATTTTGCTCCGCTATACGGCGCAGTCTATTGAAGTTCCAACGGCATCCATTGAATGGTGCTACAAAATAAGGAAAAGCGACTATACCGACAGACTTTCAAAGCACTTGATTTTATCTCTTAGCACCTGTCTAAATATTACTATGCTATACCCACAATGTAATGTCTCTCATTTCTATCGGACACGTTCAGGGGATGCCTCCTCTCTACAAATAGAACGCCCGCTTAAACTTATTATACTTGGAATGTTATAAAACGCCTGCGTACATACTAATTATAAATTAATTGAAGCGATTAGTTTACGAGTTTTTAGTACTGTCGGTTTGATAATGATTTCATTATTGAATTCGATTAAATCATTCGTTAATTACACCGCGAGCGCTTAAACAAAGTTTGGGGTTGCGTTATTGTCGGTTTGATCTCTTTGTAAAACAAACGTACAATACAAAATTAATAATAAAAATATATAATTTACTTTCCAAATACCTTTAGCTATTATACTAGTTAATAGCTATCGATTTTACTTTTAAACTTTTTAATGTATTTTTTTACATTCATTATGAATATTGATTATTTAATTTCATCCAAAATCAAACATAGAAAGGAGTTGTGGTCATAAAGTAAAAATTTTATTTAATAAAAAAACTACTGGGCTATTTAAAAAAAATGTAATATAAATTTCGATGGTTTGGTCTATTTAAATACACTTTTCATAAAAAACCGAATAATTTTATTAAAATAGGAAACGCTTCAACCCAGGTCAACGTTTGCCGGTCATTCAGAGTGCCAATTTCAAAGCCAATAATCTCCAAGAAAGCGTTACTAGAAAATGAACAATATGATTCATGAACAATTCATGGTTATGATATTTAATATTATATAGAGCAAATAAAAATGTTGATTTTATGAGTGGAAGAAAAGTATTTTAAATTTGAGTAGCAACGATAAAATATGAAACAGTATTTTATAAACAAAAAAAAAATCAGGATGATGTCGAATTGAACTAAAGATAAAACCATATTTTCTGAATAATATAACCGAAAAAAACAAATTTTAACCAACAAGTTGTTACATATTTTATATTGTATTATTCTAAATAGTACAAAAAGTATATTCTTTCGGCTATTTGATTTTCTTCAACCACTAAAAAGCTCGCTCGCCAATCTACGAAAGGTTTTTTGTTCGATATAAAAAAAGATTGGCGGACTGACTTAAAAAAATACTAAAAAAGCATCAGAACTTGAATTGGAGTATCTTTTTTGTTAGCTTTGTGTCTTTTTCATTGCTCCCTCGGCTTTCAGCGACATATCATCGGCTGGCGGAGTGTACTCAGTCAACGCAGAACCTTATTTGATCAAATAGTTGCTTAATGATCCACAAAGTTACCTCTAATTACCGATGAAGAGGTGCCCTGATATAAATCACTTTTTGATATTACCTTTGACTTTATTCAATAACTACCTTTTTTGAGAGATTTACTATTTTGATAACAACATTGAGATTTATTTACAAAGGTAATAAACAAGGTAACGAGGCTATAGAGGTAGTATTTTTATTGTATGATTCCAATATTACATTAGCGTTTATATTTACGCAATATAAGGATATAGAATTAAAAAATACGCATTACATTCAATACCGCTCAATAGATTCGGGGCTTAATTAAGTGATGGATAATGCTTTTCAAACAAGGGTGGCCATAAAGTTAAGTCTATAGGATTATCGGCTAAGAAAAAAATGTTGCTCGTAGTGCTCAACTGAGCGGATCGCAGTGGCCCAATAAGAAGCTGTAGTGGAGAGAGATGAGATGGTGGGAAGATAAATGTGTGCCCCTTCGGAGAACAACCCTGAGCGTGAATCCGAAAAGTATTGACAGCTAACTTGATATTCGTGAGCGTGACTGAGCTAGCGTAGTCGACAATCAAAATAAAACACCTTCATAGCGATACAATCGTGATTCAAACGTTTTATTTTCTTACAATAAAAATGGTAACATTATATTTATCGATTATGATGCAAATGGCACATTTACACACAACATATTCTACTCTTTATATAGAATGTGATCATGTGTTCTATAACTTAAATTAAAAATCCAAATTTGTTTTAAAAATTCAACTTTTTAAATAAAATTATCTTTTTAATCAACAAAAATTATATATATTTTTTTAAAGACGTCAAATATTGGACCTGAATTTCAAGTCTTTCACATGTGACGAAAATAAACCGAGATTTCGTCCAAATTTAGATCTTAAGATTGAAAACACAAAACACTTTATTATTACAACAATATTCTATTTATTGAGAACAACATGAAATGTTTTTTTATAATAAAGAAAATATTTTACAGTCAATAAAATAAATATCTTGTTTTTTAAGTATGTTTATTAAGGCGAACAACAAAGACATCCACGTGGCATTTAACAAAGAGAACTTCAAGTTTAATATTCTGATATCAAATAAAGATCAATAAATACTGTTTAAGTAGTTTATTCTTTTTAGTAGGTTGCAGGTATCATTTCTTATTAAACAAGAAGCACATCGTGATATGATGTCAGTTCCCTTCCCTATAGAACAGGAACTCCCTTAAGAACGGGAGGTAACGTAGGTACATCAAGTGATCAATCGAGTTCAACGAAAACAATTTACTTGGAATTTTAAGTAATAAATAACGCAACGCCCGTTGAAATTATACGCATATCATATTTTATCTGTTATCGATAAAATTTAACTTTGCGTAGTAAATAACTAAGGCTTATAACAAAAAAACATTATGTTCATACGCAACTGAAAAATTATTCAACAGAATTGAATGTCTTCAGAATTAACTGACAAAATTATTGTTTAGCCTGGCTGTCTCTAAATTGATTGGAATTATTTTACGTGCAGCCTTAACAAAAAAAAACCCTTCCTTACGTCAAAATTGAATACACCAAGTATTCTTGTTTACCGTGCCATTATTTTACATCATTACTTTTTTTTATGTGCCACTTATATTAGAAGTACAAAAAACCAAAAGTCATATTCATTCAATTTATTCCCACATGCATACACAACAATAAGAATATTTCATCCACCGGTGTATAGAATGTTTGAACTGCCAGCCTCACAGCTTCAAATTACATAGACCCCGTGTAAAAATACACCTTCCTCTATATCTGATCCTCCCTGTGGCGGCAATGGTCTTTTCTAGCAGCTTTTTCTATCACATGCTGTCAAGGAACCTTCATCAACACCTTTACCGTATAATAAACATATATATACCCACATCAAAGCCATCTGACTATGTTGAGTGTCCGTACATACAAAAAAAATATTTTCTAAACATGAATATAGTTATTATTAAAAATCAAACATTAGATCGTCGTTGAAAAGGTGATATGGTGATATTTTGAACAGCGTTTAAATATAATTTGTGCTTTTAATAGTATAAATGTTATTCGATAACATAAATAAAGTTTATCAACTCGTATGATATTAAAATTCTAACACTTATATTACGCTTTATTATTTTTACACATTAAAATGTCATAATTGGCTATTGTGTTCGAAATGCGATTTGCATAAAAGAACTCTGTTTTCTTTTAAATTACATGTAACATTTTATTACCTTTTAGATTTTGATTAATCATTTCAAAAGTTCATGTAAATAGTCTTGCTTTGTATTTATATAAATCTGATAGCAGACTGACTATAGAAAGATTTTTCAGATGGATCATATTTTTATGAACATGAATAAATTGCTGAATTTAAAAATCACAAATCACATGAATTTGTTTCATTTTTATCATTCTGTTACAATTTTTCTATATTAATGTTATCAAAAATTTGGCAATGATAAATTATTTAATAATACAAAGTAAATTAAGGTTTTATTTCATTTCTTTTTAGACGTACTCACAGAGTATCAATTGTTAGGACTTTATTCATAGCTCATTATAATTACTTCAAAATGAAATTTCCTTGTGTTCGTACAATATAAAATAACAACAAGCATTTCTTTGTTATGAGAATAATAACTCATATTTTTATTCTTGAAATTTATTATATCCATTATATTTTATCTTCAAAGGTTGTGTAATATTGCTCGTCTTTTTGCACCTTCAGCTTTTTATAGTTAATATGTCTACAGAGCTTAAAACTTCTCATTTCTACACTCTTTTTTATTTTTTAGCCCTTAAATTATGGTTTGTTCAATGTTTCGTTATATAATAATCATCCGAGCAAAGAACAATTTCTTAAGTACAGGCGTCAAATGTATTTTTGTACAATCCAACATTTTCAAAAATTTTATATAATATGTTTATTTATAAGTAAGATGAACCTAAAATACATCCCTGTGTGTAATTGTACGTTGAAAGAAAAAACTGCACCATGTCTTCGAGACATAAAACTTTGCAAAAAGATAATTTTTTATTGTCAGACTGCGGCAAAGACGGCTTCAGGTGCGCAACAAATAAAACAGATCCGACCATGTTGCACAAAAGCACATGTGCTTAAGTTGCATCATTATTTAAAATGCATCCGAGGCTTGGAGCATATGCATTTATTCCGTGTGTCTGCACACCGCATGAGGCAACTTAAATATTGCAGTCAGGCCGACAACTGCAGTACTGTACATCATAAATTAATCGAAATACGACATCAATAAATACTCGTACATACTCGTAAATGAGTTTGCCTTTCAGACAACAATCGGACGCGGATATTTTTATCAATGTTTTGCATAAAGCACAGCTGACTGCAAGCGTTCCGTAAATAAGTTACGACTCATAAAGTGGTAAGAAACTGCCTACCGATATTTGAATAATTCAGAAGTTTCAGCTTTTAGGTCCAACCGTAAATTTTGTTAGAAAAAAAAAACCATTTACGAAAGTGGCTTTTAGTATGTCACTAAACTATCTTAAAACAGCTGACAGAAATGATAAATCGATGCGTCCTTTGTTTACGTAATTTAACATCCATTAAAATTATTACATTATTAAATATCTAAAGTCGTTTATAAAATTTATAGTAAAAGTAAATTAATGACTTGGTACATTTTTCCATCGTGTTTTTAGAGTCATTTCATTTTATAAAAAAATCATTTTCTACCAATTCTAGTTTTATGATATAACCATAGAAAAATGTTGATGTGGATTTTTGATTACTTCAACTCACTTACCGTTTGAAATCAGACATATTAAAATAAGTAATTAATATTACATCAATTGTACATTATAATTTATTGTTCTAAATTTATGGACTCATAAAAACTTACTTATAAATATATATATATATATATATATATATATATTATGCTGAAACGTACAGGGGAAAAAATTGTTGTTGAAATATAGCTTTAATTGAATATTTGCATAAAAGACAAACATCATGTTTATTACATTAGATACGAGCTCAATGATTCAACGTTCTGAGATAAGGTTAAGAGCAACTGGTTTAAAGACCAGAAGTCATAAACTCACTGTACTGGAATAATGTTTTCGTTTGGGTAAGATGTAGATTTATATTTAGTCTCACAGAAGCGGGCGCGCGCGCAACTTGTCTGCATGTGTAAACTTTCAAACCCGGTCGATACATCGATATGGTGTTTTAATTAATTATTTGTACAACAATTGGAATACAATCTGTATCAGAGTAATCGATTCATACATGGAAAAATATTGAATGTTTAATTTACTAATATGTGTGATATACGCGCATTTATTTAATATTTAATAATAATCTTTAACTACTACCCGATTTCCACTGCCAGTGTGTGTGTGCCTAAACCAATCGCAATGTAATTGTTTCGAGTGAGTTGTAATTGCAATTAACGTTTATCAAAGTAGTGTATAATCAGACGTCTGTATGGTAATTCAAGTGTTAACATGAATACACGTGTCGTCAATATGAAGCATCAGTATGTATCCATAAGTGTTCAATGAAACGTGCGGTTAGTGTGCATGGTCGAAAATAATTCTTGATTCCAATAATAATTATTGGTCATTAATTTTTCATTGTTCGAAAAAAAGTGTTCAAACTCATTTGAAAAGAATTGAAAAACACTCTGCATACTTATTAAATTATACTAAAATCATGCTGTTTTTCGAGAATAACAAAGAGAAAATCTCATTAAAAAAACAAAGCGCATTACTTTGAAGTCTTTTCTTTGTTTAGTAATTTATTATTATAATATCAGGTGCTTATATTTCATTGATTGGTGAAGACTTGTTCGTATCATCGCCACTTCAACTGTGAGACTGCAACGGTATCAACTATTAAATCGTCTTTCAGATCTCCATCTGTTACCATTCCTTCCTAATATTCCAAACCTATCTGCTGTCATTATAATAGCTTGTTAATTGCATATTACAAAATAAAGATTTTTCAATCCTCGAAAAACTAATAAAGCTTACAAATATCAAAATGCTACCGTCTATATGTCAATGTTTATTTATAATAATTAACAAAAACATTTCAGAAAAATATATGTAAATAATCAAAACTTAATAAACGTCTCACATACAAATAAGCAAATCAATATCAATACATATGGTACATTATCCAGCCGACTAAATAATATTTATAATCAATATAATTTTCAATAAATTTTAGATGAGATAATCATTACTCATATTAAACATAGTTATTATTTTATCCTAGTACATTAAATTAAAAATAAACAAGTGTTCAATATTCATAAAATAATTTTAAAATCCTTAAGACTTAGCAATATGCAAAGATAAATAGAAGAGGAATGGAAAGACCGATAAATGAGTTCTGGAATACCTTTTATATTACGGAATTTTATTTTTACTGAGCCAAGCGATGAGTTAAGATTGTTGACAACTATTTTCTGACTAATTTATCCGTTCTCGGCGGTCTAGTATCTCAAAGAACATATAATTAGACGGAATGCGTTATCTCACTATGAAAGCCATCCTATTAATCAAAAGACCTCAAATGACCAATGCTCTAGAATTCACTAGATGAAGATTTTTGAAATGCTTTAATTAGTTTAATCAATCTTAATTGATAAATTCAACAAAAAAAGTTATAAAATTTACTTTATTTGTATAAAGGAAAAAATAATTACATATATAAAATAAGTACATTTTTTTAAACATAAAATGTATTATTTCTAGTGTGTGTGTAAAAATAAATATTATATTTTCATGTCTAATCAAGCTTTTTTTGTGAAGTGTTTTGAATAAACAATAAGAATAGAAAATTCTAATTAAAATCGTAAAATTTAAACTAGCAGGAAATGATACACGTATATTATAAATATCTTACCCAAGATATACATCCCAATCAAATTTGTACATTTACCGGATTATAAAAATTTACCTAAAAAAACATTTTGATGAAGAATCCACTTTATATCATGTACCAAGTACATTAGATTTACATAAAAACGTAGTAAAGAAGAAGGAACGAATCCAAATGACTCTATTAATTTAATGAAGAGGTGGAATAGTTATCATGCTGCATGAATAGAAGTGCATCTGTCTATCCGAATCTTCTCACAGGTAGTACCGTCATTTATTATCTTACTTTTTCTCTCGGTCCGTGTTCGGCTAACTTTTTGTATTAGTTGGGTTTTTTAAAGGATGTATTTATTTGAGGTTTGATTTTATTAATGATATTCATAAACATGGTAAGAACTCGGTCAAGATTTAGAGTCAACTTGACTGAACAGTTAACATTTATATATCAAATTATTTGCATTTAATTTTGCAACAAATATATAAAATAGCTTTTGGAGTCATTTATAACTGCATATATATGCACTTACAAGAGTTCCTTATAAGGTTAATTTTAGCTTTTTTCACTATATTTATATTGGCAATTCGACTGCTTGGCTTTTTTAAAATAAAATGATTTTTCATAAAATATTTTAATATTAAGATTTGGTATTTTAAGGACTGATTAAAAAAATCAATAATTGAAACACGTCATGCGCATTAAATTAAAAAAGTGCGTAACCCGAAAATAATTTACATCTGGGGGTAACCTACTTAATTTTAAATATCTGTTGTACATTTACAAATCACAAAACTTACCGAACACCCCTGCTTAATCGCAGACCGCTAATCATAAAATAGCATTTTACGTAAACAGCATGACGTATATGACATCTAGTTAAAAAGTTAAATTGCTTTTATCGGTCGGGCTTTCGGAAACCTTGCATAAGTGTCAATAATATTTGCTACGTGATATTTTCATTCGGCCCAAAAAACACGTCAATTTTCGTATCCAAAAAATAAAGAAGCCATTTGTTTAAATTTTCAATAATACTGACTAATGTTGGCAGTTAATAAAGATTTATTCAACCAATACACGCAAAGTGAATATCGGATTCGAAAGCACGCCTCATTAATGGAATACCTACGAGGAAGAATATTTTCATATTTCAAACATTTTTTTTCACATTAACATCGGTGAATTACCACATACAGGATGTTCGCAATAAAATCTGGCGAGTTATATGTGTATATGTAAGCGGATTATAATTAAAAATAGACAGGTACCCAACGCGGCGGCGGAATGAATCACCGCATAATAACAGGAGAACATTAATCGAAGGCAGCGCTCAGTGTATTTATAGCCTTACAAAGGTTCAGCGGCTAAGAGTATTTTTAGTATCCGCATCAGAAATGATATAGGAGTGTTGCGTGTGAAGGCAGAAGTGACTTGCTAATGACAATTTATGTTCATGTTGAAAAAAAGCCCTCGTAAATGAATCTTCAAAGATCAAACGAGCGGGCAACTTTTTCGGTGACGGCGCAATGTCTCAGTGAATATGGGGGCTATTCGATTGATCGAAAAGCTGGTCTGGTACTATTTTGTTCTGGTTTTTATTCAGGGCTCCTTTCAAGAATTGAAACTCTACGGAAATCCATCTCAAGCGGAATCGCAGTGTGTGAACGCGTACTCGGTGAGTAATTTACAGGATTTTGTTTTTTCAGTTGTGTTGTTTTGAATGATTTATGTTATGATTATTATTTATTATCCAGATCTTAGTGTTGAGTATAAACATATTTTTTTCTAGTTAGTATACTCCATATTATCCTATGTAATTTAAAAGAAACTGCAGTATATATTTAGGTAAGATCATAATGAAATAATATCGATATTATTAACAGATGATATAAAGATCTTTTAAAAGTCAAAAAAACATAAACGAATTATATACATATCTACAAATAAATGTTTATATATAATATGTATTTACAAAAATAAAAATTAAATTCACATATTATTTTGTTAATATGTGTGAAACAAGATATACTAATTTATAAACATAAATTTGAAAACATGCTAACAAATTTTAAAATAATGATAAATCTACCACCCTCAACTTACTACTGAAAAGTTGGTTACACATATTTAGCATAATAACTGAACACGAATATTTAGATAAAAGATGTATAAATTAAATTTTATGTATCAATTGTTCACATATTTTATACACTAACTATAAAGACGACCTTATTAAATTATTCTATCCACCAACTTTGACTCCGCCAAAGAAGCTACGTTCTACTCTATAACCCGATTACGACAGTACCCCCGTCGAGCCAAATTAGAATTTGAAGCAGCCACCCAAATAAGATGAATAATTTGATGACACAGTTATATTCGTTTCATTGGTTCTGGCGCTGGGCGTCATCGGCCTGGAGCGGGGTCTCCCGTCGTGTCTCCTGCACCATCGCAGTGGATCTGACAGTTGCACTGCAGTCGCCTGTCACCCCCGCGCTGCCCGCCGCCCGCAAGTCAACGCTCTCCCCTGACGTGACAAGGCGGAGCGTGTAAACTTATACGGACTCAGATCTAATTAACATTTGACACGATTTTTTGTGAGCAATTGATTGTTTCCTGTAGCGTATGATGCCTAGTACCTGCCACAAAATTGAATTTATTCTGTCATACGCAGACACGTGCATTTATCGGTTTTTGAAAACTTCAATATCTAAACATTGCCTAAATTTACCTGCAGATGATTTTTTCAAAACTTTTATTTTCGAGCGTTTTAACATATTTACTGGGAGTTGACAATGCTATGATAAATTTTTAAGCAAGTAAAAAGTTTTTCAGTGAGTCGATAATGCCATGATAAATTTATATGATTTTATATCAAAAGCCTACAGGCCATCAATCAAAAAAACACAGTTATGATTAAATATACATATAATTTTTTTTTTTAAAAAATAAATTATTATATACAATGTAAAGTTAAATATATATATATATATATATATATACAATTTAAATCACAACATATTTAATGGTAGGTAAATACTTATTTTTTTAAGATAAATAATATCATCCCTGAAAAGACAATATTGACAAAAAGCGTCATTATTTTTAATATATATAAATACATGCAAAGTATAGGAGTTCTTTTAAAAAAAAAATTGGATTAATCAATTTTGAACCCTGCCAATTTTAGAAATATCCGAGCTAATAAAATAAATATAATTACCCGCAAAAAGTTCAAACTCAAAAGCAATATCAACCTGCCAATCTTCCGCTGAGATTATCAAAGATGATTGACATTCAGATAGAGAAGATAAAAATTAACTTGTTGGAAAACATCTAGCAGGGCTTACCAGCTTATTGTCAGTCAGCTTTTAGATTGATAAGACTTTAATTAAGATTAACGTGGGGATGCTCAACAGCCTCAAGTGTACAGGTAACAGGTAACAGGTAACAAGCCGTAATGCTTAAGGTCTGTAAGCATCCGCACGTGATACATTCATCTTATTCACTTCCCTTGTTACAGGATAAAGACATGTCATGTTTTCTAAGTACCGAGGAAGGAGACATACTGTTGAGATATTATATTAGCATTTATTTTCTGTGCGAGTACTCAACTATAATTGAAAATAAATGGGAGACTTAAGGAAGTAGGCATTGTTTGTCGAATTGATTACAAGTCATTAATTTGATACTTAATGATATCACGTGATATTGTTTAACGCAATGAGCTCAGAATATTTTATGAAATATCCCTTAGAATATTCATTTTCTAAAGACTTGCCATCACTCTTAACTTTTATTACAATGAATCGTGTATCAAAAGATTTCCCATATATTGCCTTAAATAATTATTTTTCTATGAAATTAATTATGTGTAACAGTGTTTTGTAACATATTAACATAATTTTATTACTTAAATGGATGCTTTGTTTTTAAACCAAATTTTATGATTTTTGAAAGCATAATAAACAATTTTTGTTTTAGTATAAAGCATATTTCAGACGAATCAACTAACAAAAATAATTTTAGAATAACAAAATTATAACTCTAATGAATATAATCGACTATGTTTGTATAATTAACATTTTAAAAATCAATAGTTTATAAAATTAAATAGGATTTTTCAACTAAAAAAAGTTTCAAAAATATATTTACATTAAATATTACTCAAATGAAAATATGTACATCATTTTGATTCTGAATAAGTATTTATATTCCATAACGACACCATCAATAAAAGTGACAAAATTGTAAAAGCATGTTCTCCTTAATGTCGCGCAAGGTCCTTGCGGAGTACCCCGGCTCGGTTGATCTCGTCTCAAATGTGGAAGAAAACTTCAGACCCTTATCAAGCGAGCCACCTTTCTTGGCTTTAGAGATAACCGTCCCTGGATATAATCCGACAGTTTCTATAAGGACCTTATTTTTTGCTTACCCCTAACGCCATCTTGCGCGTTTAGAATTAAACTATTCCGCTATCGAGCATTAATTTATAGTTTCGATTAAATTGGATACTACAATGTAATTCTAATTACGGTATTGATCATTTGATTTAAATACTTTTTACTATCCATATATACGTAGTGTTTATTTTTGTCTAGAAAAATCATATTTATTAGAAAGTTTTCAACATTGGAAAGTACTACATATAAAAAAAACGACATCGCCGTTCGATGTTCAAGTAAATTGGCTTATTTCAACTTTATTTTTTCCATCTTACATTTAAAGTAAGTGAATAGATATGTACATGTCACATTTAATCCTTATATTTATTGGAATACACATTGCGAATATATAGTATATGCGACATCATCTCTCGTATGCCCAGCGCATAGAAACATTGTTAAATTACTATCGTCGGCCCGATTTCACCCAGGTCAATTAGTAACTTATATCTATTAATCATACATGGTGTATTGTCTGTTTGATTATTCAAAGCAATTAGAGTTTTAATTGGAGCACTAATTCTACCAATCACAGTTGTAAGCACTCTCATTCAATTATTATCTGTGTTAATATAAATAAATCATATTTTCTTATCTAAATAATATTTTTATTCACAAACAACTGGTGCATAAATCAGAAAATGTCTAGTACAGTTAATAAAACTACATTATCGATATTAATAAAATCGCTTAGCTGTATAGTAAGAGGAATTGAATAAATAGCTTATTTTTACATACACGGCCACAATCATATTTTACATCCATGAAATCAAAAGTCATATGGAATCAAACATGATGAATATTTAAGTAAGTTTAAATATAATAAATTGACAATATTAAAATATCTTAAATAAAGATGACCATGGTCACGTTGTAATTTTAGACCAGGTATCAAAATCAGCTTTATGCATAAATCAATAAAGGCGGTGTCGCTATGTAATATGAATACTAATTTACATAAAGCCTCAGTGCGCCCTCTTGCATGAAATATAAACAATAACCTCCTTGTGTTTCTCTCAATGCATTAAAAATAATAAAATAATATTTTTTTTATACTAAATGCAATTATTTAATATATGTGTGTTGTAATAAATATCTGATAAATACTCGCAAGCCGACATCGTGTTTCTGTTTATGTAATCAAGTGTGACATGTTCTATCGAATATCCATAAATCAAAACAACTCCCACAGAATGTTAATCGCCATAAGGACTATTTATTCCGTTTTCACGTCGCACAGTATTATTCGGGTAAAGGCTACATTTTGGGAAGTCGTCGCATATCGCCGCATCGTCCATTATCTTCAGTGAAAACCTAGCGAGGCCGCGTGACAGTAATGAGGGCTCGGGCGGCGGCCGCCGATCTGATTACGGCCGTTAGTGCGGCCGGCACGGGCGCTCTCGTCATTCACGAAATATCTTGTGGCCGTAGCATACCAACTAGCCGAAGGATAGACCCGGGATTTTCAGCCGACCGATATGGATTAGGACGAGTAGTGTATTTATTGTTGTAATGCTCCCCACCCAGATAAGGTTTTTTTTGTGATGATACGAGATTTTCGGAGCGGCAGTCGGAGCTTACGTCGGCATTGTTTAGCATTGATATTTTATTTTTAAGTTGAAATTTTAGTTTTATACGATTAAAGATTTAAAAAAAAAACAAATTTGAGAAAATAGGGTAATTACAATAATGTAAAATATAACAACAATAAAGAATAAATCAGAGCTTTAAAACGACGCTGTGTGGTCTATTTCTGATAAAAAAGTAGTTATTTTTTGTAATTCAACAGCAATTTGATAACATTTCTTGAAACGGATCTCGTATATTTCGAAGATTACGATCTATAATGACCATTATAAGTAACACGTTAACGAATCATTCGTGCAGGGTAAAGATTTTATATTTTCTAAAAAACGTTTTAAATATTTTTTTTCATAGATTAATCTCATGTTTTATAAATATTTTTGGTAATAAAAATAAGTCAACACGAACGGATATACTATAATTTTAAATGTAAGTTTTTTTTAATTAATTTATCATAGAATTAAAACTTATCTTTGACTTCCTGGAAAAGCAACAATACCTATCGACGGTGAATATTGAAATATACCTTTATTTATATTTAACACAATACGAAGTGATTTTTAATACGTTTTAACGAATTTTTGATACTTGAAATGAATATTAAATTCCCAGCAAACACAATTATCTTTTTAAAAAGCTCCACAGATAATTTAAACTAAAAATCTTAGTGTAACTTTACGGAGTAAGTAAATAACCGAGTACTAATTTTGTACATAAAAACTTTTTCATGTCGGTATAAAGATCCATAAAAAAATCTCCGACTTAAACACTTCAGTAAAAAATAGCTCCTAAAATAACAAACCCGGGAAAACAGAGATGATCCAAAATTTAATGACTATTTCAAAGATAAAAGAAAAAAACGTGAGGTTTTCACAAAAGAAAATATCTTGATATTTTAAAATAAAGTACATAATGAAAGTTTACAGCTCGTTAACCTTGCTCCGGTATACGCTTTATCATGTCAAGGAAATACAATACCTTTGTACCTTCATTGATGGCATTACAATCTTATTTATAGGCCACAGGCCTTGCGATTACCATCTTGATATATTTCGTACTATTAGGTTATTTTTGACTAAAATTATATACGTCTTAGAATGTTTCCTGTCACCACATACTTTATATATATATAAATATATATATATATAAATATATATATATATATATATATATATATATATATATATATATATATATATATATATATATATATATATATATATATATATTTGCAAATAAGTTTCATGTCACTTCAGTTTTTCAGTGGGTTCACTCCCAGTTTAGCATCGGATGACTCAAATTCCTGTTTTGAAATATATCTTGGAATACAATATCATCAAGCACACACATAATGAGCTAATTTTTGTGTTTACTACAAGTGAAAATACAAATTATATTGAAAAAAAATAACTAACTCTTATCAGAGCAAGTTCGAAGGGAAATTTTATTTCATCCAAGTTTATTGAGTAAATGACTCGTGTCAATATAAAGATGCTTATTAAAAAATTATTTGGAAAATTTTTTTTATTGAAAAAGTAGATAATACATAATAAAGTACAAAAATCCCTAAATTTATTTTTAACCTAAAATATAGTTTTTGTTACTCTCGGCGATGCAGAGACAAAATTATCATTTACTTGACGTGATATAAACAAGTCCGGATAAGTTTAAGAGCACACCCCTGTCAGGCGCACGGCCTCCTGAGCCGCGCCAGATACTTATCTTGCACGGCCTTCCTGATTCTGATCGGCCGTTTTACTGACATGTGATCCCGTCTAATGCTCCAGCCGCGATGATGAGAGAAATACGTTTTGCCAGGAAAGCCTACGTAGACGAGAAAAACGCTGTCTCCGGGAAGAAGATCGGAGCTCGAGATTGCTTATAATTTAATATTGACTTGGAAAATTTCGTTTCAATTTCCTTCTAAAGATTTTCACAGGATATAATAAATTGGAACTTAAATATTTTTATATAATCTATTTAAATATATTTATTAAACATACGTCTATCGGTATAAATATGAGGTATAATGATCGATAATTTACTATTAAATGTTTTGCTTATGCTGAGATCTGGATAATAATTTGTCTGTTGTTTTGTTTTTATTTATGTTTTTTATTACTCGAACAGGGTTTTGATTTTGGATCCGGCGATGGCCATCGTGGTGCTTTAGATTTTGACGTGAGTTTTTTAGAATATTCTGTTTTATTGAGAACATACCTAAAAGCATGGACTACTCTTATTCACCAACTAATTATAAAACATAGCCTCAAACATTAAAACCCTCAACCTTCTAATACATGGCATACAAATAATATTTATTTACACAGAAAATACACGGCAACAATTGAATGGTTATATTTTATTATTATTTAAGACGGTACGCTTATCTTACATGTTTTGAAATATTAATTAAAACATTGAAAACATACTGATTTCTGACTTTGATAATTACGCATATATAAATTAATTTTTATTACAGATAAATAATTGATATTTGATGAAATCAAATTTCATTTACTGGTACATTGTAAACAATACCAAGTATTACAATGAAAATATAAATTTTATGGTATTTGCTTTGTTTTATAATGTTTGAACAAGAATCCCTACTTCAGCATTATTCAGGTAATATGCTGGTTCAATATCTGAGGGTTCAAACCTTAGATAATACCAAATCGCGTCATTGTTTCAAAGCGCATAATGATTCATGATTTTAATCAAAGCCACAAATTTTAATATAGCTTTTACAAGTGTTTATTTAAAATTAAACAATGGTATTTTTTAATAAAACATGATTTATATAAGACGATTGATTGATGACGATAATTTTTATTAGACAAAGGTGGGCTGAATTTTCTCATTTATATTTATCACACGAGTGTTTATATAGTGTTGAGTGTATATATATATATAAAACATATATAATAAAATATATAATAAAACAATACAGCGGCATATTAAAATAAAGGAAACTGTTAAATGTGTATTATTTTAGATAAAATGCAACGAAATATCTATTATTGAAAATTAACTTTTAGACCTTATAAACACTATTAAATAAAAATTAGATATCATTTTTCAGGTTCGTATATTATCAAAATATAACTACTGCTAATTGCTTATATTTATGTACATTATAACATAACAATTAAGGAATGTTTGTGGACGCTTTCTTCAAATAACGCTGAAGCCTCTATAAGTCTAGGTAAAATTTACCACCGCAGGTTCAAATATAATGAACTATATGCATGGGTGCAGCTTCTCGAGTCTACCCTCAAAGTAATATATTTCTGTAATATTAAATGAAAATGATAAATTCTACATAACATCACCGCACCGTTAGTTTGAAAGCTTAGAAACATTAACTTTAACATATGACATTGTACAAAAGGTTAACTCCAACTTAATGCAAACTGCCGACGTCAAATTTTAATGGTAGACTAACACCAATTATAATATCTTCACATTGCTAAGCTTTATGAAAACAATCATGAATATATTCTAATAACACTAAATTAAAAATAATTGCTACTAATTATGTATACTGTATTTATTATCCACACAGGTTTATTATGTACATCAAAGTTGGTAAGTTACAACATCGCACTATTAAAAGAGTTTTGCAGCAAAAAGTAATGAATCTGGGATGACCTAACGTAGTCCAATGCAGTAGATTTTACCGTTTTTATACTGAGCTTTATAAGAGCCCCTTGTGGTTTGATATTTGACTCAATGAGATTTTATTCTCGAAACAAGCTGTGCCATTCTTTGTTGAAAAAAAAGACTACATCATCTCTCCATAAAATATATGTTCATGTAGTATATAAATCTCAAGAATACGATATATTTTGTTTTTTTTAGATTATCTTACGATATCGTAAACCATCTATTTTTTTTACTTACTTACTTACTTTTTGTTTTAATCTACTCAGTTTAGTTTTAATAAGAAAGAAACTATTTTATGCTCAAAAATTCAACACTAGCTTTTTACAGGTGTTCCACAACGCATAAGAGAAAAAACCAAAAATCCCTTTATTTCTTGTTATTTTTATTGTGAATTAAAAAGTTTTACCATATTATTTAAATGTCATACATTTTTTAATTTTTATGTTATTTTTTTTTAGATTTAAATACAACAATACAAATAGTCAAATAACAAATAAAACATCAAATTTATCACAAACCTTTAAAATTTAATACGAATCTTTCGACTTGTAATAATTCAGAATATTTCACAACCCAAATACGAAGAAGGGTCTTCCACCACTTAGCACAGTATCAGACCAACCTCTCCACACACGGCACACTTGAGGCTCTAGCGGCTTACTTTACTGTTAAGAGTGGTTTCACAGCAAACAACCCTCCGCGCTCTAAGTTATTTTAATTTCAGGTAATTAATTTCCTTGACTTTAAAACAGACCTGCCGCTTATTTATCTTCCCTGTCGTCTACTTGACTGCCGTGTTTTGTATAACACTCTATAATCGATGGACTCCAAGTGTGTTTTACAGTTGTGGATCTCCAGGCGATTAATTGTCGATCCTTAATGAACAATTTAATATATAAGAGGTGTAAATTACTTTGAAACGCCGTTAACGATTTAATCCTAATTAATAACTCGAGTGTTAAGTCGTGTGTGTGTGGAAACAAGCGAGAGAGCAAAACGAATTAGAGACTTCGATAAATTTTAACGTTTGAAAAGTTGCTGCTTTGGAGTTTACAGGAAACACATTGGACGAGATTGATTTCTAAATTAAGAATATGCAATAAATTTTTATGCTTTATAAATATATGTCATTCGTAAATTAATTTCTAGAAAACATTTAAATTTGCAATTTAAAAACAAGTAACTGTTATATCTCTACCTTCCCAAAAAATTATCATGATTTTTTATTTTAAAAAAATTAATACCATAAAGAAATTTGTTTATAAATCTGCATTTTCTTATTACAAAAACCGAATCACATTTAAAACAGCTATCAAAATATCTAACATTTTATTTTCGGGAGCCTAATTCAGGTTGCAGTTCCTCGGAGTTATTTTTCCGTCTGTGTAAGTATGCGGTATGGGAAAATTTACATGTACGTTTATTGTGCCATGAATATCCAGAACTCAAAGCGAAACACAATTAGAAAGTCATCGCTCGGAAAAATCTCTCAGGTTAACACGCTTACTGTTGGTTTGTGCACGTTTACGGAAAGAGGTTCAAGTGATTCAATCCAGGTATCAGAATGCTTTGACTGGAAGAAATGCTGTAACGCGATTTTATTTGGCAAACAGATTAGCGCGAGTACTGCCGGCGCCGATACATTTATTTTTAGATAAGCGAAGAAGATTTGTTGAGAACTGAATTATCCAAGTAAAATAAACATGATGCAAAAATACGCTTATCGGTAAATCTGTTTGCCTTAATTCGTTCTGATTTCACTTGTATACGTGCTATAAACATATTTTTATTATCTTTTTAAAGTATTTAATACGAGTATGTTCAAATATTTCTATATTATTCAGAAATTTTATTAAAAATGCTTTTGTTCTGATCTTGTATTGCTTTCTACAAATAACTGGACTATAATGTGTTGACCGAATTCTCTCAAGAAACAACGAATACAAAATATGTCACATTAATATGTATTTAAAAAAATGTTATTCTCTCTTATTCAATATAAAATCTTATTTTAAAATAACAATAATTTAAGCGTTGTATACATTTTTAATTAATGGAGTTAGAATTTTCGTCGAAATTATATTAAGATATAAATAAAATGAAGAAAAAATGCGAGAAAATTAAAATGTTGAGTATCAAAGCAGAGCCATATTGAAAATAAAATATCTTATTTGGTACTAACACCGCCGGCATTCATTCGCAAATCCAATTACCTAACAATAGACTGGGATTTTTTATTACCTTTATTTTTTCCAGTGTATGAGTTTGGAACTAATGACATTATTCTGTACTTGCAGGTGGACACGGAAGATGGCGACGACAGTGCTTCGGGTGGGGAGGGCTCGGGGAGGCTGGACGGGGGGATGCCTCCCTTTCCTCCGCCTCCCCCCGGACTGGACGGTAAGTTATACGCCTGTTCTAATTTAGCGACGACAGAATGATGATTGCATGTCCAGTGTACATTGCTATCTGCTGTGCACAATGAATCTAGAGGATACGAATACAAACTGTTTTAAAAATACTGTTAAGATAATATATTATCAGATAAGAGCGTTACATAATAATTATTTTTAATTTATAGATATTATTCTGAAAGTTTCTATAATCATTTTTAATGTATGAAAAAATGTACTCGCTCATATCAATCACAAATAAAACCTCTAAAGGCAAAATCGCACTTACTGTGAAGTCTTCACAAAAATCAAATATATATAATTATATTTAAATTAATGAATAAAAAAAGGACTAGGAAGATTTTTAAAGTTAGTTCATTATAATATCGTTTGCCTCATTGTAAGTCTCTCTGTTTCAACTTGGGACCTTGAAAGCTTAATACAAATATAAAATTTGTTTTTAGTAGAATTTATATAAATAAGAATAACCTAACGAGGATAATCTTCTTACAATTTTCAAACGAAAATTTATTTTTTCAATTGGGACATATTGTGAAGTTGTTTATTGTATAATATTTCTATTGGATACTATTTTATTTTAGTATAAACAACGGATTAAATAATTATTTTACTATCACATTCATCAGTGCCACTCCAATGGACATTTCCTTTACCTTTTTTATCGGATATTATTTAACATAAAATTTTGATGAGTTTAACACTTTTTTCAATATTTTTATTGGTAAATAGTAATTATTTTATATATTTGACACAAACAATATTCTTTCCATCTTTAAATTGTAATTTTCATTGACACCTGAAAAAGCTAAACTAAAATGCACCAGGGAAGTTTTGATTTTACATCTCCTAATTATTTATTTAATGCGCGGAAGTAATTTTGTCGTTTTGATTAAGTCGTTAAAAGACGCCATAAAAAACATGTAAGGAAAAATTAATAAAAAATACCATATTATGTATTTAATTGCTACTGCGGTTTCATAAAAACCAAATACAAATCACGTAACACAAAAATAATATTTTAAAAAATGTTTTAACCTTCACAAACATAAAAAGCCTTTATATTTTAAAACAATGAACTTTGATATCTATCAACTCACGATTTTATTATAAATGTTTAAAAAGATTAATATAAACTATTTATTATTGCATCATTGAATCAAGATCTTATCAAAAGTTACAATGTATTTCTTCTGCAATTAAATTTATTTAAAAAATCAAATCATTTTTATCTTCAAATACGAATGTGTTAGCATTTAATAGTGAAAATAAACAATAATATATTATAGCTGTAACAAAAACTACAGCAAAGGTCAACAAATAACTTGAATTTATAGTTTTTTTATTAATAATAATGTAAATAAAACAATTAATTATTATATTTCAAATTAAATAAACTAAGTATCTTCAAAATAATGTACTTACATGCACTAAAATCATATCTATTTTCTTTTATTCTGCATATATTCTCATGAGGGTGACTTCAAAACTTTTATGTATTGTTTATTGTAAGTGATTTAGGTAAACTTAATAAATCTCTTTAAATAAATATAGCTCAATAAAAATATATTCTATTTAAATTTGTATACTGGAGACCTCCATTTATGCAATTTTTTATTTATTTATTGGTCTTTGCATTACTTAATTTCATATTATATTTTTCCTAAATATAATGTTGATTATAAATTTTCTGTATTGTGTGTGTCCTTTATCTTGTGATCATTGTCAAAGCAAAATATTTACGACGATTATTTTAATGTAAAATGGTATACTTATATTCTATCCAAAACTAATCAATATAATTGAAATCGGGCTTCCAATTCCACGAAACAATGAGTGCTGGTTATGCTGAGATCAATATTGTATCGGTTGATTGTTTCCTGGAAATTTTAACTGAATTTAAACTCAAGAATTTCTAGGAAAACTCTTTATACTGACTCACATTACATGTGAATATAAGCATAAATGTGTTATACATTTAGAAAAATAAATTGATATTTTTAACAACTTTTAACCCACTGAATGATGTTGGTCTTCTCTCAATTAACATTCGGGTAAGGTACGGGGACTGTAATGTTATTTTATCTTTAAATACGAGTATCTCTCATAATACTTTTTTTGTATTAAAAAGAGTCTACAGAATAATATGTATTTTCAAAAATTTAAAACTATTATTTTCTGAACATTAAATTTGTAACATATAGAATAACCTTGATGCAATGTGGTCAGTCTGTAACTCCTATGACCGTGAAGCACCTTTTGATCATATATGAACATACTATCATATTCATATTCACATAAACGGAGTTTCGTTAAAAAAAAAAAATTAAAATAACAATATTTTTAAGATAGAAATTAGCTTAGAGGCAAAATAACACTAAAACTTTGAATCGTTGAGATTGTTTTTTGACCTTTTTGATTAAAAAATAAATAATAGCACGTATGTTAATAACAGCTTAAATAGAACTAAGCACTAATGTTAATTGAATTTATATTTCACTGTATCCGATAAACTTGATGGAAATGCTATTCCTACGTGTTTCATTAGATCAGTTTGATTTCCCAGGAGATATAGTTGTGTTTATTATGAACAAATAATGCATTGGAAATTTCTCGGGCTATAAGTTTGATTAGAAGATCTAAATACTTAGAGACGGTTTATGGTCCGCATTAAAAACGAAATTTAGTTATTGTGAAGTTTAAAAAATATTTTTTACATAATAACAGTTTTAAAAAGGTTGATTTGAGATGACGATAAAATGAACAAATACTGATTTTGGAATTTATGAATATTTTATTAAATAAAATGCATTAAATAAATAAAGTTCTTTGCATAAAACCATTTTTTTTATCTATTATATGATTTCATTAAACTACGTGCCTATCTGTGAGCTTTGCATTATATCCATGTTCGGAAATTTGAAAATAATTCACTGAGACTTTTTTAAAAAGCTTTATAAATTTAAGTTTCACACTTTAATAACATTAAATTTACTTTGGCAATCAAATACTAAAGTGTTATAAAGAGTAGGTGACTTTTCGAGGCTTTGATAAAAGAGGATGTTAGAAAATTATTAGGCTAGCGATTCTCTTAGGGACTGTACAATATTAAACATTCTACTCATGGGCGTAAATACAGAATTCCGCACGCGACCATAAAAATCTCACCCTTAAATCCTGACTTAGGTTTTTCCTATCACCGTACAAATTTTAACGGCTTACGTATTGTAAAAAAATCATGTTTCGTGATTTTTCCTTCCAACTACGTTATGTGGTGGTAATAAATTTTAATTGGAATCAAACTCGAAATTTACATATCGTTGAATAAAAATGAGCCTTTATCCAAGTCATAAATTAAACGGTATGAATTTACCATACTGGGAAAAATCTAACTAATAATATGGAGAAAGCAAAAATACAGCAATGTATGAAATCGTTTCAAACGCTTTTGTGAAAGATTTTTAGAGTCAACTTGTAAATAATCCAAATATGGTTAAAAAAATACGCATAAATTATAAAAAGGTTTCACATTTATATTTAACTATCAATCGAGAGATTTAAAATTAACGACATGCATATAATATTTTATTTAAAGTGAGATTATAAGCACGTTTTTAATCTCATTGTATTATTGACTAAGCAAAGAGTTTCGTTAAATCAAAATTAAACACGAATTAGTTTGTTTAAATTAAACATACTAAATATATATACATTTTTTAATAACAAAAAATAATTGAACAACGTTTTAAAATAAATAAATTAGAAACTCTATGGTCGGGCACAAAATATTTTATAACTTATGGCACAAAAATAAACATTTTCTCTTGAATATAGCTGAAAAATTGTTTTTACCTAAACCATCACAAATATATAAAATAAGTAAGATAACTACATAGCATACAAAGATTTTTTTATTTATTTTTGCATAAAAAAATTATTTCCCGTAGGTTCGATTAGGGTTCATGGCATTGGACTCCAATTTTGAATATATTTCGAAACTTTTTTTCGATGAAAAGTTTTTTTTTTGACATTTCGAGCACGTTAACTTTACAAATCATTTTATTCTCCGATATTATTAAAAAAGTTTAATTCGGCATACTCCCCTAAAAGATCCTGAGCATCAACATATAATGGCGGAAAGTCGGGATAAAAGAAGTATTTTTTTATCACATGAAAATATGTTCCTTTTCTGTGTTGTTTTCTTTTAGGGATAAATCTGTATATTTTATACTTTATTTTTTTTTAAATATAACAATTTGGAAATGAGTTTTAAATAGCTGATTTTATTTCTTAATGTTTTTTCATAATATCATTCAAATTGAAATTTTTTTTTTTTTTAATATTGTTGTTTATTCGTATACATATTTTTCATTATAATTTATTATGTAATTTTGTTTCCAGATTTCCCCCGGGGAAGAGGTGAAAAGGGAGAGAGGGGTCCAAAAGTAAGTATCTAGTGTGATTATTAAAATGGTTTTATTATTTTATCAAAGAAACAAAGGTGATTTAAAAAAATAGTATTTTAATTTTGTTATGATATAACTACCATCCAAATAATATTATGAAATTCTTCGTTTCATTATGAAATATCGAAATAATTGTTAGTTTTTGTTTATTTTTTGGTTAATCAACAAATCTTAATAATCTGGATAGTCATAACACTCTTTTTTATATAACGATATAGAAGAAACGTGGATTTTTTCTAAGTAAAAACAAAAATTAGTTATTTGAAATATAAATCAGAATATTTTTTTTTTTCACCGTAATTCTTATCATAATAATTGTTTTCTGACAAGCAATCCAAATTGATATTTCTTCCAGAAATCATTATTTTTTCCACGAGGAGCTTTTCCTTTTATTTTATTTAGAAATTATTAAGCGCCTAATAAAACATTTTTTAAATTATTTTCATAGAAAATGTTTTTTGAAAATGACTTAGTTGTGAAAAAAAAATTTAGATTTGTTCTAATAAAATGTAAAGAAGAAACATGTATTAATATTTTATGTTTGCTAGTTACATTATTATCATTTTACCAATAATATTTACTTTCTTTTTTTGTACATCGTATGATACAGCTTAGCATTTACAAAACCAGGATTAATTATTAAGTAACTATAGCAAATATTCCGTGTAGAAACTAATAGAAACCTAACTAATTTAACAATGTTCTTCAATGAACGACCTTTAGATTTAATTACACCGCCGTGTATATTCAAATCACTAAATATATTTCACTTTCGCAGTGAATTTCGTACGTCAAACGGGTATAAGAAAAAACGTACGTGCGTGGCAACAATTATATGAATGTTGTCATAGTATTATCATGATAGGTACGATTTTTATTTCCATTGGGATTATATTAGCAATATAATTATCATTATGAAAAAGTTGCAAGAACATTTATAAAATATTGCATTTTTTATGACGGTTTCTCATTGTTTATGTTTAGACCTGCAGCTTCATCGTGTGGTCTTTCCATATACGGTTTTGTATGCAATAATGATTATGATTTGACTGTTTATAATCAACAGTGAGGTCAAAATATCGAAGCAATTCATAAGAGCGACCTTCGCGCTATTTTTTGTTGTTTTTTTGCATTGGTCGATAGCTGCAGTATAATTATTATTCTTTGAATTCAAAGTGACTGCAGTTTTTTCTCCAATGGGGCATTTGCTTCAAAAAATATGTTGCATTGCATTCTGTTACTCAGTTTGCTGTCATGGCTATGCATTGATACACCGGTCCGAGTAAAATTAAATATTTTTGATTCCTTGTGATTTTCAGTGCCATTATATTGTTTCAAATAATGCAAATTCTGTTATTCGCTGTGTTTGGTTTGACCACATGTGTAGTGTCAGATAATGTGGATGAGTACAAAACGGTATTGATTAGACCGCGTCGAAAGCAGGTGAATAAAAATTATAAACAAAAATAAATTATTTTACCTACATAAATCTATAATGTACAGTAAAAGTCATATTTAAATATATAATCAAATTATAATTGTCATATTTAAGTTGTCTCAGTAAGAAATAATTCCATCATTAGTTCCATATTATATCTGCTTTTGCTGATAAAATCAAATAAACTCTATGCTCTTCTTTTCTCAAAGCCTTTGTGAAAAATGCTGCAATGAATTATTTCTCCGTCAGCCTTTGTAATATATATCTAAACGTCGGCTTTCACTGCGAGTCAAAGTTTAGCCGAGTTAATTTACTTTTCTTGCGGCAGACCTTCATTTAATACAATACACGATCAGAAAGATAAATTTTAAAACAATTTTATAACATGCTGTGATAAATAAATCGGCTCTCGTGAGATAAAACTCCTTATAAAATTACATTACATTATTTAAGATAAATTATCCCATATTCTTTAATTTTGTTAATAAAAATTATAAATTATTTTTTTATTCACCAATAATACATCGGAATTAAAGATGGAATAAAAAAATATTTGCTCAGTAAAAACGAATATTAAACAGATTTCGGGAAAAAGCGGTATTCGTTTTGATTGGCAAAATGTTCAATATTGAATTTTTAAATTGCAAATCGCGCATTTATACTAAAGCCAAATCTCATTTGGTGGTGAATCCTTCCTGACACGCAGCAGAATCATCGGTTTGATATCAATTACAGTAACCGTCGATCATTTTAGTTGACTTTGATATCTGGTTATTTCGGATATTGACTTATAAACCCGGGGACGTTCAAAATCAACAATCATTTAATCCCGTTTCCGCTGAAAGGGATAAATTGATGGTTTATGTATTTAATCACAGATTAGTAAACATTCGAGGATAGATCTGAATCCGTGCCGTATTAATAAAATTGAGATTGATTTAAGTAAGCAATTGCGTTTGCTTGGTTTGAGCCATTGTTACACTAAAAACAAGATTTAATATAAAATAAACATATAAGTTATAACGAAATAAGTAAAACTTGATAACCTACATAAACAGGTTTGATATATACCTATATGCTCATATTTGACACAAATATGTTTAATAAAATACGTGAGTTGATTGTAAAAATATTTTTTTTTATTATTATTAACAACATGTACGTATTAAGCTGAATGTCCAATTGTTAATGAGAAATGATTTGGAAAAGTGCGCAGCTGTTCAAAGTCACCCATCGTATATTTACGAGTAGATTAAAAAACTCAGACATTTCAAAGAATAACGAATTTTCTTTTTTTTTAAATTTATCTATGAATCTATGTTTTATATGGAATCTATGTTTTTCATATAGAATCTACGTATTTACTATAATTTTCTTTCCAGGGTTCTCCCGGAGAATCAATCCGCGGCCCCCCTGGCCCTCCTGGCCCCCCTGGCCCTCCTGGTGTCTCCTCTGGCGGGGACCTCACTGGCTCGGGATCAGGATCTCTTGATGATGTAAGTAAAGGATCAAATAAAATAGAAGTTAATACTCCATCATACTTTAAGAAGTATTTAAGCCTGTTTGAAGGACGTAATATATTTTTATTTTCAAAAAGGATTATTCTTATTAATAGCTCTTAAATATTTTTTTATATTAAAGCAGAGCGAGGTTAATAGGTTACTTGAGAAAATTCGCTCAGGATTTATATAGTTCCTATTTCTTACTAGAAAATTTTCCCTCCTGGCAAAAGACTCTAGATACTCCCGGAAGTGCAGCTGCCAGCAATACCTGCGCATAACTGCCTGTTAACTAACATGCATTATCCGCATACCTACAAACGATTAGGTAAAAGCTTTTAAAGGGCGCTCTTTTAGAAAAGCTTCACGCCAAAACAACTATCCACCTCTCGCAGCAAGTCTTGGTGTAATTTCCTAACTGTGTTCTTTTTATTTACAACGCTTCCTTCTCCAGAGGACTGCAGTGAAGGTGAGTACTAATTACAAACATATTAATTCATGTTTTTGAGAGAAATTTCTCTGCAAATTTAGAGTGCATTTCGCGTTCAATTTCTTTAAAATCCCTCGGCTGTAAGACTTGAGTGTTGTGGAACACGAAAGATGCATAAAGAGTAGGGACTCGTTGCAGACAAGCGACTTAAATCTTTTTATTAAATTTCAATGCTGGCAGAACGCGAAGCGTGGCAGACTTTTCTATGAACACGCTGGTAATTTCATGGATATAATATATCAAAGAATAGCTGAAAATTAATTTTTTGCTATCAAATTATAAAAAAAACAGTTCCGCACATATTAAAATTCTTAATTATTATTGGATTAGTTTTTTTGATATACTTAAACTTATAGTATCAGTTTTTTGATGCCCTGAACCAAAATATCACCTCTTTTTATACTTGAATTAATGAGGTAAAGTTGGTAGTTGATATTTTTATACTTTCACCGAGTACTTGATTTTTGGCTCTTTTTCTTGGCTTACCGCCAAAGTAGAATTTTCTTCATTTTACATTTTTAAAAATACCTACAAAGCAAAGAAATATCTTCACTTATTTTTACTAGAAAAAAGGCTTACTAATATACTAAAAACATTTATAATAATAACTCCAAAGCCTTTGCCGGATTAAAGTTAACAATACAAAAAAAACTGTAAAAAAAGTGAAGTTGATACATAAGATGAACTGAATAGAAGACCTACAATGGTACTTCATTGAAAACCATTGCGAGTATTGGTATATTTACTTTGTTTATTTTTATAAGAACTTAACATTCTACAAGAAAACTGTAGCATGTTTATAAATAGAGAAACATGTTTCGTAATTTGTTGATTTTTAAAGCTAATTTATGGCAAAACTTTCCGAAAATGGTTATACGCACGAACAAAAAAAATATTGTTACTTTATTTAATGTCATTGAATGTTTTTTTTTTAAACATGCTATTTTAGGAAATAAACAAAATTATTATTACCATCACATAATTAAAAAATAATTTGAACTTATTAATCTGAAATGTTTTATTTCAAATATGTATAAAATACTTTTTAATGTAGTAGCCACTATCTAACCAGCAGCATTTTGAAAACATTATGCTTTATTCGTCCCTCAGTTCGTCACTCTGAAGCCTGTTTTTTCGTTCACCTTTCGTCAGGCATTCTCGTGAAATGACCCACCTAATTCCATTTTTCAGGCTATTTAATTGCCTTCATCCATCACTTTGCGTTTTTTCGCTATCCCAATGATTAATCCTACCCCTAAAATCTGCCGTTTTCTTATTTGCCGTGTCTTTAACAATAAGACCGCGGAACACTTTTATCATTTATAATTTTTCATTTAAAAGACTTGTACAGTGAGTAATGTTATTGTAAATATTTTGTTGCAGTTAAACTTGTATTGACTCGTATTATATTCATAAAAATCTTTATTGACCGATCTGAAAGAAGTATAATAAAATTAAATTGGACCTCATCAGTCCAGATATTTATTATATGGAATACTCTATATAGAATAAACGTATTTTTAATAATTATCGATAGATTTTATAATTTATTTGTAAAAAAATATGTGGATTAAAATTATAATGGATTAATATAAATTAAAACTCGCAGCTGTTGTGAGCCTGCAGGCACATAATAAGTTGCTATAGCGTTTCCAAATTGTGCTTGACAGCTTGGGTGACACTTACATTTAATTAAAAATCTTGTTAACGTATCTACGGACTCAAATTTATTACTCAATCGGGGTAATTTATATACTTGTATATATCGACGGATCCAGCAAATGACACTGTTACTCGAAATAATTAAATTATAGCCTAACATGTAACAATAAGTCACGTAGAAGAGATTTTTTTAAATATAATTTTTATTTTGCAGCACAAAATAAATTCATTTCAAATATATTTAGTCAGTCGACTTAAAATTTAATTTAACTAAAATTTACTAAATGAGCTTTGAAAACCTTTTTATATTTCCAAATCTTTTTTTCTGTAAGCAATCGGGCACTTTTAAGTGCCGCCTGAATCATTCACGGGAATGAAGAGCCCGTTAAGACACACCAAATTTTAGTGTCCTTAATAGATTATTTACAAATACATAACAGATAAAGTTCACCCGGTATTAATTACCCATAGAATTGTGTCACATCATGACACGTAAAACGAATTTAAGGTTTTGGAAAGAAAAGTTTCAGTATGGTTAAATTAATTATTTATAATCAGGATCTAACGATATAAAGTCGGAATTACTTTACAAATTTGTAGAAAGCTAAGTACTTTTAAAAATCAAACCTGGTGGAATGTCGTTACCCATGTATTAAAATATTGGTATTCACCATCTTGGAATCATATTTAATTTTTGCGGTTATATTTATATAATAGCAAGAAAAGAACAAGTATTTGTACCATTCTGTGCAGAATATTAAAGATTCTAGGGTCATAAAAAGTATTTAAACGATATTGTTAAAATATATCTCTAGACACAATCTGACATCACTACAGTAAACATGCGTCCATCAACTCCAAAATTTTCACATGCAATTTTTTCTCTCAAAAAAACACATTTGTAACGGATCAGATCATAGCTCATAAATTTAAGACTATGTATATTAATTTAAAATCATGTTGTTTTTTTTTCTATTGCAGCAAATATACGGTGAGGGCTATGGGCCGCCCGGACAGTGTGCGTGTAACATGACGCAGCTTCTGCAGTCCTTCACCATGCCGGAGACCCTGCAAGGACCGCCAGGACCCCCCGGGGCTGACGGCAAGACGGGCGCCCCCGGCCTCACGGTAAGCATCTAAAAGGCATCTTCATGATAAATCTCACGGTCCCAATTAACGGCAAGCTTTCTGGATGATAAATGAACCGGAAGCATTAAAGCACGTAGTTAATAACGAAAAAGTCGAATCCATTCTAATCAAGATGCAACAAAAATGAATTATGGAAGTGATTTATACAAAGTAATTATTATTACCTTAGCATGAGTTTTATTACATGTTTAAAAATATTTACCTTGTATTAAGTGTTAAAATCAGTTATCATCAATCATTTGCGTTATTCGTGATAAAAAAACAAATGTTTTAAAATTTCGCTATAGTATCACCGAAAACCAATTATAGTGAATGCGCCATACTATATGAGTGAAATGAGATACATAGAACGTATGTGTAAATAGACTTATAATTTTATTTTTCTTCGTATTTTCTTTAAATCATGAATTAGCTTTAATTTATTTAAAGAGCGTATCATCTTTCACTACGCCGTAATACTGGTATGCTGAAAGTCAAATAGGCTAATATTTTCGAATAGATTGAGATTCGTCGTGTTGGTTGGTTTACGCTGAACTTATCGAATCGAACATCACTGGTGTATTGATAGAAAATCGGCTGATGTGTGTGTCTTGATCAAAGGACGCAAAGCCAATCGGCGCAGTGAATGCAGTCTGTAGCGTATTCAAACTTGTTTGATTTTCTACCATAGAGAAGATACACATAAGGCACGTTATTACTTATATACTTATACAGGATGTCCAAAGAGAGCATCGGGTATTTGTTAGTTTAGTAAAACAAAAACTACTAGTAATCAAGTTTTTTTTTTATTATTGTTGATTATAAGAGTACAAAATGAAAAATTATTTCAAAAAGATGAAGTTATCCAAATAGTGACCGCTACGCTGCTGGCACTCTTCTAATCTGGAACGAAGATTGCTGATAACACGCTGACACATAGCCCTCGATATTGCCGCCATTTCTGACCTGATGTTTTGTTTCAATTCCGTTAGGTTGGTCGGATTCTTCACATAAACCCTACTTTTTAGGTATCCCTATACGAAATAGTCAAGAGGGCTAAAGTCGGGGCTTCTAGAAGGCCAATTTATGTTACCTCTACGTAAAATAACCTTATTAAGGAATAATTCGTTAACAGCTTCAATTAATTGATTGGATGTATGGCAAGTAAATCACCTTGAAACTCCTGCAACTCTGGGCCCAAAATTTTTCGCAGCATACCGCTATTCACATTCACCCGATACTCTTTTTGGACACCCTGTATTGGAAATGCATCACCGTATCCATGTCCAAACAACGCTTTCACACCTGGTCAATATTTCTAAACGGCACGAAGCTTTCGCTAAAAAATGAATTAAGACACACCATACGAATGTGATGCTAGCATTTAAAATTAAACGAATTGTAAAATGAAAGGCATCCGTTTACTTGCAGGGCCAGGCAGGGGCGCCCGGCGAGCGTGGCGTGGTGGGGCCCCGGGGCGAAAGGGGAGAGCGCGGGGACTCGGGGGCCACGGGCGGCGAGGGCCCCCGCGGCCCCAAGGGCGAGGCGGGCCTGGACGGCCGCCCCGGTGTCCCCGGCCCCCCCGGCCCCGCGGGCCCCCCCACCGCCGCAGAGCACGCACCATCCGATGTAAGTACATTTTTATTTTTAGTCCTCCCCGAAGTGTTAACGGTGATAAATTATTTATATTTATTTCAGGACGTTAATGGTTTTATTTTTTGAATTAAAATGTTTGTAATGTAAATATTTTTTTTAGGATTTGTGATTCTGAGTGCTGCTACGGAGAATCACCGAGTAGTACTTTCGTACCCGTTGATAATAAAATAAATGTAATGAAAAATTATTTATAAAGATTTCTGAGAAGATTCCATCTTATGTTAACCTTTTAAGCATTAATATATACACACATATAAGAAAATATTATACATAAAACTGAAATAAGAACCAGTAGTTTATAATGATCGACAACAGAATAATACAAAATACGAATATATTAAAATATTCCGAACATGTATGTTTTTCTCTGTCCTTTTGAAGATTATCTCAAAACCTCACATTTGTTATATAGAAACATATAATCTTTCCGGGACATCAGGAGACGATTTATCTGAAACGGCTATCGTCCATAACGCGAGACATCCTGCGGGTACAAGTTTACTCCAGACATTACGGACGCCATTTGTTCTGCTTCCAAAGAACAAATCCCCGAATATCCATCAATCTTGGACACCTGCATGCTGTTTTTGAACAGAGGTACCTGCCCCCGTGCCTCTCGCTTTAGAAAATGTGGATATTTTTTTGCAAATCACCTTTTCATCGATAATTAGGGAGAGAAAAATAACATTTTTGATAAGCGGGAATGCTAGAGGAGCAGTTTTTGTTTAAATCGAGCATAAAATTGTTGGGTTATAGAGATTTTTGCTCTCCAAAGGCTTTTTTCAGGCATCCAAAAGGTTTATTCCTTAATCCTTTATAGCCTCCGCGTTTCAGTATTTTTCTTATTGTGCTGATCGGTCAAAACTTCTATTCTATTCGATTTAAGAATTATGGAATAATAATTGTTAATTGTTTAAACTATTTCAAACATAAAATTCATAAAGTATGTAAACACAAATTCGTATTTTCTAAAAACAGAACTTGTTTCACAGTAGACGTATATATTAACTATGTAAATATTAAATACGAATTTCTTGAAATTAATTCACAATGAAACTGTTTTATTTTGTGATATTATATTAATTAAAAAAGTTAAATTCGCCAACTACTAACTGATTGCAAAAACAAGTTTGTTGGTGAATGTTTTTCTTTAAATTCCGGAACACGCGACGTAAGTTAGTCAATAATAAAAATAGATAAATGAAGTAAACATGAATCAGCCTCTTACAAAGAAACGTTTTCATAAATAATAGAATTAATAAAATAACTTTTCTTTTGAGTGATTTACAAAACTATTTCTTTGAAAAAAATGGATTCAAAAATATTATGTCGCGTTTCAATAGGTTACGTCATTCTAACATATATTTCCTATATCATTCTTGTTTTAATGACTTTTAATACATTTTGAAAAAAATATAGTAACGTTTTAATTATTTATTTTTTAATGTTACTTTACTCGACGCAAAATTGGTATTGTTGAAATGACAGCAATTGAGATGGGAGGTGAAAGGGGACTAGATACAGCTGATGCTTATTAGCTCAGTGGTCAGATCAGATATATATGCTTGTTAAGGGACCTACAACGCATGTGTACTGTGAAAATATGCAAAGATAAAATAGCAAATATTAGCTCAGGTGGAGTTTAGTAGAGTGGAGTATTACAACTCATGAATCCTTTATCAAGAACATAAAATAAATTAATCAAAAGTAAAGCTAAAAACTACTTTAATAAATTTTCATGTTATGAATAGAATAATTAGAAGTCTAGATCTAATTAGCAAAATACCCAATCAATCTCGGATAGTAGACTTAAGTAACGAGTCTTATTCCATTTATAATTGCTCTTTCATGGGAATTTGGTATAAAAGGCTTCCCCGGCAAATGCATTTTTATCACGTCACCTGCGCTGTTTATTGAATTTGAACTTTGGCTGGTCTATTGCCGTGTGTATTCATGGATAATTGGCCGTTTCCGGTTGAGAAGTACGGCGGCGCGCGCCGGCAGGAAATTGGATTGCGAACAACCTGCACGCCCTCTCACGAACCTGCGCCGTAACAGCGGCAGAACCTTCTTCTGTCTCTACACTAGTTATTCAATAGTTCTTCTTTTTTTCAACGTATTATTTATTTTTTCAATTCACGCTAAAATTTATGGTATAGTTTCAAAACGAAATAGGATATTTCATTTTATAACTTCTAATCAGCAAATTTAACAATAAATTATATTGTTTACAAATAACGTAAAGAACTCCGACGATTACAGATTAAAGACGATTGAAATCAATAAATTTATGGTTAAGTCTGGTCACATTGGTACTATTTGAGGATTTCGATATTGAGAAATTGATAAAAAGGGGTCAAAGTTCACATCAAGAATTAGTTTTGAAATGTTGCTTGGGAGTAAGGATTTAGGTTAATGAAAAAATCGTGTAGATCACTACCTATACCAATAAGTTGTATTTATCTAGACAGCCGTTCAAGGCATTTTACGTTTAAATTTATCAGTAATTATTCAAAATATTATCTTTCACTTTGGTTAATTGCATAATCAATTTTATCAACTACGTACTGTATTGTTATATAAAGTATCATAATTATTTTTTAAGGTATTTAGCTAAATGCCTTATAGATAAATATATAACTACTGTTACTTTTCTCATTCTGTAATTTTAATTTATTTATTTGTTATTTTCTTACCGTTTTCAGAGCGTATTTATTTTAAATATAGAGTATTGGATTTTTATATAATAATTACAGATTGTTTTATTTGCTTACTTCATCATTTTGAATAAAAAATAACACACTTTGATACTAAAAAAAACTAACACACTCAATTGATAAAATTTTAAAGGATATTTTTATGTTTTACGTTCATAAATTGAAACTTTATTTGATGCTATAAATATTGATTTAGTACTTACCCTTCGTTATCCGATAATGCTTTTACGCAACAACTTGTCATTTTTCAGATTGGTAAATAAATATTTGACAGAACGGTTGATTCTATAAAACAACATGTTAAAGAATTTAAGAAAATATAATGGTAATTTCATGTTTACAATAAATATTACTACCTATGAAATCAATCCTTACGAATATGTTTGTTTTCATAGTTGTTCTGTGTCAATATATTATCTATAATCAATATTTAAGATCGCCAATCTCTTGTATCTCCAAGTTTTTCGATTGAATGATTAAAATCTACAAAAAATGGCTTCGGCTTAAATCCAGTTAAAGGAAGGAATAGAAATAGAAGTTGCGTATCTGGGTCAGATTAACAAAAAATCAATCTTCTTTCTTTTTTCGTTGGGTTAGATTTTTTTTAAATATCCATCTCGCAAGTTGATACCTTCAAATGTTCATATACAAATAATTTAACACCATAATTAAAATGATAAGGTTTTATTGATTTTAATTTGGCTGGTAACAATTTTTTTAACGATATTTTTCTTTTTAAAAATATTATTTTCTATTTTGTTTATGTTAATAACTTCAATCAATCTTAACAATGTCTTCCTGATTTCATACTTTGTCAATCCATTAAAATAAAACTGAATTACGTTAAGGGAAAATGTTATGATTACTTGCTTAAAAAAATGCATTTATTGTCAACAATTTCGAACCAAAAACATAATTATTTATTTTTAAAAAGTGTAATTTGTATATTTTTCAGTTTAGAATCAAAAGCGTTACAAGCAAACGATTCCAATACAAGATTTGATTGTGAACTCTAGGTAGAATAACCCAAACCATCATTTTTTTTAGGCGGAGTTTTGGGATTATAATAGAGCACTAAAGAACACAAACTGTGATCTTTCAAACAACATGTTAATGACTACGGAAAAGCTTAACGTAAAGTTTTTAAACAAGAAGTTCTACATGTCGAGTTTCTAATTATGATATGCCAGATATCAACACGGCATCCATTAAAAAGCTTGTAGGCGTGCTTTGTAATTCAGAAAAAGCTTTTTTGATTGTCTATAATTGAATTTTATTCCATCTAAGTTTATCGTTTTTATTAGAAATCTCCCTCGTTGTTTGTCTTTCCTTTCAAAAATAAAACTTTTGAATTGTAAAACAGAAATATGGAAATAACCTGGATATAAAGTTTATTAAACAAATGAATGCCATAATATTATCGGAAACCAACTTTCCCAAAAAAAAAACAAACTTCAGGTTATTTTAAATTTATTTAAATGATTTTTTTTAATTTAAAATGCAAACTTATTCAGCCGTGCAAATTACTAAATTCAAATGAATAAATTTAATTACATTATAAAAATGGCATATTCAGCCTGTAAAAATTTTCATGGTTTTATGACAATAAAGTTTTCACAATAAAAACGAGTTGTTGATTTTGTTAGCGCTACAGAATTTTTATTAGCAATATCACTCATAATTTACTTAATACCTTTATTCAATCAACTGATAGTAATATTTTGAAGCCATACTATCAGGAATAAAAATTAACGCCCTTGTGTAGTTAATAAAACAAACAAATTATTCTCGTGCGAAGTCCATTTATCCCTATAAAATAAAAAAACCCATGACAAAATTGAATTTAATATTACTACTTTTTACATATTGAGTTGTAGTGAATATTATATTACTAGAAATGTTGCCCGTCACAGAATGACGTACTCTGTGGACGATGCAATAGTGTTTGGACATATGTTTGGCTGACAATTAGATGAATATTTGCTTTAATTTGTACATATATATTTTGAATAACTGGATATTAATTTCAAAAGCAAAGTCATTCTAGGAAATATTCATTTTGATAGGATATCACATTTCGTGTCACAATCAACGCATCACTTTCACTGCACTGTTATTTATTTGATGCAGTCTTTATCACGTTCAATTGTGCAATTAATTTTGAATTACGTTTGCTGTGCGTAGACGGTGTTATTTATTTAGGAGGCATTTTGAGTTATTAATGATGTGATTTATAATTTCTAATGCAATTTCGGTGAAAAAATAAAAATGATACTTGTGTCAAACTGACATAAAATGGAAATTTCAAAGAAGCATCAAAATTTGTTTTTTTTGTAAAAGTTCTAAATTTGAAATTCTTGCGGTGAACAACAGAATCATATAATGTGTACATATTGAAACTCGCTAAAGCATATTTTTTAGTTTTATTAATTAGTTTATGAATGAAAATATTATCCTATCGTCTTGAAATTCGGCACATAGCTGCGGAAAAACTTGTTGAACTTACGTGCAAAAAATCAGCGTTGTATCTTTTAAGATATTCTATAGAGAACCAAAAAATGAAAAATACACACACACCCACACACAATGGATATTATTATAGTAGATAGAAATATAATTTTACGAAAATGGCAAAAGCATATACTAAAAACTCGGTTTTGATGTATTTTTAAATTATTTGTGTTAAATAGGCTTGACTTTGTGTTTAAGTATGTTTATGAATGTTGAATACTGCATTTTATAAATTAGATAATATATTTTTTTATTCAAAGAGAATTTTAAATAACTCGCATAAAAAGTATAAATTACACGAAATATACATTTATAATTTTAGTTATAAACAGTATCACATACCGATTACGCGATATAATACGTAATGTTGCAGAAAAAATCGCTGACGGTGATCGCCCTCCTGGATAATACTATGGGTATAATTAGCAATATTTAATATTTTTATTAATATAGTCTTAATTTGAAACCTCGTTACCAAATACTTTATGAAAATTCTAGATACATTACATTTTGTTTTCACGTTTGTATTTCTAGTTCGTAATTTTTGTGACCGTATTTTTGCTAAGCAGTATTAATTCTTATTTCAATGGGGTTGGGCAACATGCATCTCGTATTTTCTAGAACCAAATCTTTGTATATAAAAGATTTAATTGCAAATATATTATTGGAAAATATGTTTTTTTTATATTACTTTATCAACTGCATATTGAAACATAAATATATTTTCTATTCCATCTAAGCTTTTAGAAGAAAAAAACTTCAACAAGTATTAGTGCTACATGAAAAAGTGTAAGGACGAAAGCATTCGTGCGAAAGTGGAATTTTACGCTTCTTGATTTGGATAATTTGTTCCAATACGTTTATTTACTTAAGCATCGTGTCATTGTTTGACTTACCTGTTATTGTAGGGCTAAAAAGGATAATGAAGCGGTACTGTTGAATAAGCCCACATCCGCAATAAAGGTATTACCTTCTATGAAAAAAAATAACATATACTACACATTAACCGCTACCTTTTATTTATTTAGGCTCTCCTTCAACTTCAAGATGTGCTACCTTATAAACCTATACTTATAGCAAATATATACATCATTTCCATGTTACATCACCAGCATAAATCACATTGACAATCCAACAAAACCCTAGTCAATCACTATGGTCATCATTTTTTGCACATACAACCGGGTCGCCTTGTGTGTACACTGTCCGTTTGTTGACAGTCTGTTGTTCTAACAAATAGGTTTTCAGTATTAATCCCAGTAAGTCCCAGTAATATCTGCCCTATTGTCAAAATAGACTTAAGTTATTTTTGTTTTTGCGTTTTCTGAATTGCTAACAATTGACTCATAGTAGATGAAATAGCATACAGATGGGACAGTGTGTTTCGAAAACTACGGTAAAAACTAAATTTTATTAAAATCTTGCAAAACAACGTGCTCCGCGACGACAGATTGATTCTAATCAATATGCATATTTCATTCAAACGGAAGACCTGCGCTAGGTAAAACAACGGAATAGGCAAATATCTCACCCATCAACAATCTGTCATAATCTGCCGATTTGGTAGAATTCCGGGATCGCCTGGAGCCAGCCCGGCTGCTGTGCCAGACAACACAATTACCTGCCGGTTGATTTGGATCGATGCTTGCGGTTTTTGTGGCCCGATCATTCCGCTCAAATTGGTTCGCATTCATCGAGGTCCACTGTCGATTTTGCTTTGTTTCAAAATGAAACTGTTTACCGCCCATAGACTGCGATTACAGAGGCCGCCCATGCCAGATAATTCCATTGCATGAAGACGTTGATTGAAAGCGGGAAGTGACGCGGAAATACGCTGCGAATTGTTTAAAAGTATTTTTCAATTTTTTCCCTCGCTGGAAACGTAAACATGATTATTTTGAAAGGCATCTTTAAAAGAAATTAGATTGGACCCTGGCAGTATTTTCTAAATGTTTTTAAATAATAAATCTTAGCTGTGTTCAACATCAGGTGTATTTTTTTATTATTTAAATAGACATTTAAAAAAATTACACACTTACGCATAAGTTGCATTTTTTTTTTCAAGCTTTAAATTGAATAATATATGTTTATATCAAATTAAAATAACATGTGTAGTCAATTAGTTTATATATATATATAAATACGATATTGAGTGAAATTATTGGAAGTGCTTTTTCATTTACCAACTCCTTTAACGAGCAGAAGAGCGAGAATGTCCGTGTTCATAAACATAACATATTTATTTCCTCATAAATAATCTTGACGCATTCATAATATTATGACATGCTTTACATCGAATCCCCGGCACCTTAAATATTGGATACACGAAAATCCCGTTAAAGGAGCATAAAAATTCGTTTACTTCCAGTATCCCCCGCCGTGCATGGCACGAAGTTTAAGTTCGATTCGATAAATGTAATATCTCTACTTATAAACGAATACGATATAAAGCACCATGTACAACTGAAAGGTGTTTTCCCAGATGCCGCAGAAAATGAATTACGAGAATGGAACTTTTACGATTTTTATGAATCGCCGTACTTTCTGCGCGGACATAGTCCAACTGCACGCGTCACCGGGGGAAAAAAGTTCTTGTATAAATGATGTCTAAGCATTTGCCATTGACAGGTGTTTTCCGGTCCTTTTGTGGTCTGCTCTCGGGCGCCAAAGTGTTTGGAGTCCTTTGATCCTATTACAAGTTGTGTTTTAACCTCCCTTCCTCGCATCCAGAAAAATATACGTGTTTCTATATACTTTTCAGGAATGAAAAGGTTTTCAACGTATGTACTTTTAGAAACAAAATTATATATTTAAGTACCCAAACAATAAGTAACAATTTTGTATGGTCATTGTTTTTTTTATTCAAATGGTTATTTTATATAATAAATTGTGAAATGCCTTCAGCATTGGATATTTTTAAATTATGTATTTTACTTACTAAATTCGTATTTTATTTTGACGTTTTGGCTATGACTACCTTTATCTGATGAAACCATTTCAATATTGATTACATGAAATACATTGTATAAGAAACCTTGGAACCTACGAGAAACTTGATATTTTATTCCTTATTGTTCTCGTCAGTTTTATTGGGTGAATTCAAATATATTTACTGAAATCAACTCTTAAAACCATAGAATTGCTTTAATCAATGATTACTGATAAACACACACAATTATTAATCAGTGGTATGCGTAATCGTATAATTGTCCAGTTTGTCTATAGAAATCTAGAATTATATTAATTAGATTACTTCATTAATAAATTATTGCCGTCATTGAACATAAAATTTATTTTATTAAAAATTAAATTGAAACATTAAACAACAAAATATATGATTATAAGGTTACGAAAGATGGAAACTTCAATATTGATTTTCAATAATTTATTATTTTCAATGTATGAAAATAATAATTATATCAACGTGTTATATTGTATTTATAGATAACTTTAATTTACCGCTTGAATAGCGAGAGGTAAGGAATACTGGATTCCAATTATACAAGATAAGATAGATTCTCAACTGATTGATTTTCTGCTAACAACTTCTCACTACAGCAGATCTCAACTGTTATTAATAGTCCCTCTCAAAGAAGAAGTGATGCTGAAGTAATTCGGATCCAATGTTATTTCTTTCAGAGTGCTCATAGTGTTACCGACAGCTAGTCTGAACTGCGAAAATCAGTTCTTTTATCGAAATGCTTGCAATTCTTCTGTGTATTGTTTCAGAATTAATTAATATATCGTCTCGGCTCGGTGTGGTGTTTGTTTCCCAGGACGGTAATAACAAACCCGCGAATTTGTATTTGCTTAACCATTTAATATTCATTTGAATTTTCTCGTTTTCACGCTTCGTTTTTCTATAGCCAAGTTGGAAACCTAGAGGAATATTTAAGGTTAGTAATTTATTTCAATGTGGGTTTTGCGAGGCAAGAATAATGTTTGATAGCATCTGTTTTCCTCGGAATATATTTGAATTTCAGGCAATCGTCAAACTGCAGTGTTTATGGTCTGTATGGCAACATACACGTAACTCATAACACAAACATTCCACTTTTCATGTTTTCAATTGCATTTTTAGTTATGTTTATAATTATTTATTACCCAACATCTAAATTAATCCGGATTGACATGTAAAATAATGCTTATTGAGTACATACTATTTTTGGTTTGGTTTATTATTTATTGCTACTGATGTAAACTACCTCCGTCAATGTTTCCTGTTTGTATCCATAAAATATAGCTATATGCGACAGAAGAAAGATCAATCATATCAACACCGCACGATCAAAACCATTTGATGTGAAATTGGCTCTCCGTGAAATGAAAACTTACGCATTCCACCAATAGAAACTATACTAGCAAAATTGAATGAAAACAAACACCTAAACCTCATGCCTAACAAAAGCTCTAGTCTATACGTTACAACCAAGGAAATATATACTTTTGCACCAACCTTGCGGCTGTTATTTCTTACGGCGTATTTGAACGACTTTAAATAAATAACCCTTTTATTAAATATGGATTGAAAATATGACAAAATTCTCAGTAGCAAATGTTCAAAATGAGCTTATGAGCTTATAATTATAATATGAGTTAAAAGTTGGTATTTTTTCAATAATTGCGATCATATATATTTAAATCCAGTATATCTTATAAAGCAATCGGGGTTTTGGACACCGTTAATCTTTAAACATTATATATAGCTAGGGTTGTCAATCAGTCTGGCGTCGGCGCTCTAACTCTTCTCCGGGGAACATAAAGCAATTCATCGGGAATTTAATTACGATCTAGCCAATCCTCTTTGAACGCCTGAACGTAGTACTGGTCGGATGCCTAAACGTTACAAGCGCATGGCTCGTGTCTGTACGGAGCCTGCTATTTCTATTATCAAAACGTGAGTTATTTTCGACAATTGATTTTGTGTTAGAGCACAGATTAACTCCGTCAACCTCATCACCTGAATATTTCACCGTGTGCAATATTGGTTTGTGTAATATAGCTAAAACAGGAAATTATTGTTGGGGTTGTGTATATTCATTGTTTAAATTGTATTAAAAAAAGTAAATAACTACCGGTTTGGTATTTTATTAAAACAATTAATTTGTGTTCACATCAGTTTAAATGCTGTTAATTGAATGTAAAACTATTTTACACCAGGAAAATAATTACCTGCAGCAAAAACAGACATAGATAAATACATGTAATATCTTTTATTTTTAAATATTAAATAAAGTTATTTTATAATTTTGTTAGTTGTTACGACACATAAGTTTTTTTCGGTTTTTTTAAGTTTTAATCCATTCATTTTTTCATTCAATGCAACCATTCAGACAAAACACATCTGTTTTACAAATATTCGTAAGTATAATATAATATATTTTGTCTCGTCTTGAAAATTATAATAGGACACGATTAAGGGATGTATATACTTATTTTTAATATATTTATACTAATTTTAATGTATCTTTTGAGTTTTGATCGTAATTTAAGTATGTATGTATGTTAACATCAATCATAGAAGTATGAATAACATGAAGTTGAATTTTCAGGAGTCTGTCTTCGGTACTGGGTTTGGTTCCGGGGTGGGCCGGCCAGGAACCCCCGGACCCAAGGGCGAGCCGGGCCTGCTGGGGCACAAGGGACCCCAAGGAGAGAGAGGTTTCACTGGCCATAAGGGTGACCGCGGAGACGTGGGCCTGAAAGGAACAAAAGGCGAAAGGGTACGTTAGAATTTACTCACTCTTTCTTTATAATTAAAGTAGCGAAGTGCCTGAGTGTATAAATTGAGTGTAAAGGTGCGTTTTGCGGGCGGTCCGCAAGCCTACAAATTAGAGGTTGCTGTGTGTCCTTGTTATAGCTCAGCGCTTTGAGCGGCGAGCATAGCCCGTCGGAACTTTCCTTAACTTTTATAAAATTTCACAAAATAATATTCCATAATACTGTGAAATTATAATAAAAAGTAATTATGCGATGCATGCTTTCGCCTTCCGAAAGCTACGACAGACTCTCCGAATAGAAACCCTCCAATGCCGAAAACGCCTACTCCAAAATTCATGTCATAAATCTTCTAGTTTAGTCATATTTAGTATAAATATACAGAATTCTAAATTGAATCATCTATCATGGATAATTTGGGAATATTTATAACCTGTTTTGCAGGATTTACTAAGGCCACATGCTTAAATCGTTTAATATTTGCGAGGGTGGTTCTGCAGCTCTCCATGTGCATCCAGCATATGTCACAATGCCTACAGTTAGAGCTTGTGTACTTAAGTTGGTACTTGTAAGCTCTGTAGTTTCATGAACAGTGGCAGGTTTCAATATCAAAGGGTTATGACATACACAAGACTTGACAACGATGCATGGTTGTTATATGGGCTATCAAAACCAACAATTCTACAAAACATGAAAATTCAATAACTCTTCACCATTCAGGAAAATTACTTCAATTTCAGAATTTTTAAAAATTAATGTATTTGATAAGTTTCATGTATTTGTTAAGACTTTTCTGGAAGCAAAACTGTTCACGTATATATTTTTTTGTCTACGTCGCTATTCACATAAATAAATTATGCCCAGTTTTCTTAAAGATAACTACAATAACGAGTACTTTATTTTATAATCTGATCAAAAATTATTTTAAGTAAACTCTTTAATTACATTATTGCGTTTTTGCGATGTAAAAGCTTTTGCGGACTATGCAAAAATTATTTAAAAATAAAGGTACTTATTATCATTTACTGAATGTTATTTTTCCAATTTTTAAAGATCTTTTTATGATTATTTACGAATCTTTATTTATTTTCCTAGTGCAAAAATAAAAGTTAAATACTATTTGAAATTTTCTTTGTTAAAATAAAATCTAAATGTTTGTGTATATTCTGAAAACCAAAGAATGCCAGCTATAAAACGATGTCAAACATTAGTTTTAATAAAAATTGTGGTTTTTTTCAATATATATGTACGCCATTTAAAATTGAATTCAACTGATATTTGGTCAAAAAAATAAGCATCAGTTGTATAGTGCCATATTTATTTATTTTTTAATTAAGTACTACTCTTTTAATAAGCAATCCTTGGTATTATTTCATTTACCACTTGAATGATGCAGACATTTGACTCCAGTCTATTTTATTAGCGTTAATTAAACTGAACAGGGTCACGTGGGTCCCGAGGGTCCTACGGGTGTGAAAGGCGACAGGGGCCCATCCGGCCTTGACGGACTGCCTGGCCTGCCTGGCGCCAACGGCCGTCCTGCTGAAAAGGGCGAGAAAGGTAACTGACAACCCTTTCTCAAATATCGCCTTCATATCGTACTCAAGAGTATCTTGTGCTGGTCATTATGAATTTTGTGACAAATTTTTATAAAAAAATAATTAAGTAAATACGTTAGACGCTTTTACTGTTTTTTTTTTTTTTTAATAAATAATAGTTTTGATATTTATTGATTTAAGTAGAAAGCGTACTATCTGTTACAAATATATGTAAGAAATAAAAACTTCTTGAACTTGTTAGAAAGTTTCTTATTTTAGTAGTTACATGGAAAGGGGACATTATTAGTCTCGAGGTCATCATTTATTTAGAAACAAAAAAGAACTTCATCTTTATGTTTTTGTCAATAAACTTTACAGTTATTTTTTATGGGGTAAAATCTAACATTGATTAAAATTGAAATTGAATTGATCATCTGCATTTTTTTGAATATCACATTACATCAATATGAACAATATAACTTGTTACCCTATACTCTTTTTAACAAGATAATGATGTGTAACCTATAGGTGAATACGGTCCACAAGGAAAACCCGGACCTCCTGGTCTGCCAGCAGCCATATCTGCAGCAGATGGAGAATTCTACGGCTCGGGACTTGGTTCAGCAGGTAAATTTAATACAACAATAAAGTAAAACTATCAAAATTTTATGTACTCAAATTTATACAAAGTCTCTTTTAAAAATATTATTTTGCCTAATAAGGGAGCCACAAGCAAAAGATTGGTAATTTAAAAGGCTATAAACTGGAGCACTGTACAGAGCTTTAGAGCTTATGAACTTTGTAAAAGCTCGGATGCTGGTTGACCTTGTTCCCAACTTAAGTTTGTTTACTCAATATTTGCTGATATAATTTAGAACCGTTTTTATATATACTTAAGTCTGTACCAAAAGTTAATATTTTTTTATAAAAAGGTTAATTGATAGCTCTATACACATTTCTAAAATGAAAGTTTCTTCAAATAATTTACAATCTTCTCCAATAAAACAATTTTTTTGTTATTTATATTTTTTGAAAACATTTTTTTTTAACTTCGCCAAACAAAATAAAATAAGTTGAAAATATAATATTTTTTTTTATGATAATAGAGCATAGATATGATTTCAGAGCTAGGTGCTAACACTGATTTTTTTTATACTTATCTTACAACCGGGAGACAACTATGTTAAAATAATTTAAATAAAGTCTTCTACTGTAAGAGAGTAAAGATGAAATGGAAAAGGTGATACACTATGTGATCATCAATGTGTTATTGGGTTAAAATGAACATTTTTAAACAGCTCATCCTTTTTTTCAACGTAAAAATAGTTAATTATTTAAAAATTCAAACTGAACTTAAACATTTTGCTACAAATGACTACTAGACCGTAAGACGGTTTTCTATGTACAACTACTGTATTATTTCTTCTACGCTATTATTTTTTTAAACATTTTAAACAAAACATATAAACACGCAAGAAAAATAATCTTATTCGTAAACTGAAAAGCTAAATCGTTCTCGGATTTACTTTTAACAAAAATACATCTATCAACGTTGTTATAATATGAGTTTTTTAATTTGTGTAAAATTAGATATTCATTTAAAAAAAATACAAAATATACTTATCCACCAGTAAAAGTATGAAAGATTTCTTGTTATTTAATTTATTTAGCAAAATTATATATTTACTTTTAGTTTGATGAGTATGTATGCGATAAAAACTAAATAAATGGGTTCACGAGACCATTACTTTTAAAATTTTGTTTTTTAGTACACGATATGAGCATAAACGGGTTTTTATTATTCAAACCACACAAATAATAACTTTAATACATTAAAGCTTTTCACTTTGAGCATAATTATTTCTAAAAAATTCAATTGTTTTGTGTATTTTATAAGTATATTCCTTTTACGTCAGCATATTTCACAAAATTAAATTCATATACATATTGACATTTTCAAACAAATTCAATGATTTCATCTAAATAAACAGGTTTGAAATAAATTTAATATTTAATGGTACACAATAAAATAGAGTCATATTATATATGGAATAAAAGCAAAGTTGAATTACACTCAAGAGAAAAATGTCGATTCCATAGCAATTCTATTGAACACGGTGGTCACTCTTTCAACGGGCAAGAACATTTTAGGCTGGTAGGCTAGAACCTCATGAAAAGGAATATCCACTATATCAGCTTTTTCACAAAATACTAGAGTGCCTTTTCTAAAGTAAACTATAAGTATGTGTCTTTATTGTACCTTTCAGAATTCTTTCGTAAAAAATAAAGATCAATAAGATTTCAATTATCTCAAACATAAAGACCCAAAATAATTAAAAAACAATATGCGTATTTCAATTCATCAATTACATGCCCATATTGGAATCGTTTTTTTGTAATTCATCAATCATTTATATCACTGTTTTCAAAAATAATTTATTATTTTTGTCATATTTATAAATCTATACATTATTACATTTGCCTGGATATGATAATAAATTTAAATTATAAATTTTAAATTTGTTTTTCAAAAGTTTATGCTGATTGATATTATTATATATGTATATATAACTCATACACATTTATTTGTACTACCCATAATACTTAACTTTGCCTTTTTTATTTGTGGTTTATCGTACAACTTAAAAATTTAATGAAACTGAAGTAAAGTTATAATAATAATTGAGTTGATATATTGTTGCTATTTTATTGTGTGATGTGTAATGAAACATTGAATTGCAGAATTTTTCAATATAAAAATTGATGCTAAGAACTTGTTTCACAACCATAAATATACCAAAAACAACCAAATCAAATGTTTTGAATTAAAAATATTAAAATATCGACGATATTAATAGTTTTTATTTAAGATATATGAAGTGATAGTATTTTCCAAATGAAATATTTAAAATATTGACAGTCTCAAAAAAAAAAAGATTGCGGGTCAACAGTGATCAACGTAAATTAGTGAAAATATTATACTTAACTTGATCAATAAGAAATCAAGATTTAAAAAGTAATTTCAAAAATCTTTTTCTTTTAAAATTGTTTGAATACTCTGCATTTATATGGTCTTCAATAAAAAAAACTGAATAATGCGTAACGAGTGTTGAGTTTTTTTTTTCTAAAGTATAATCCGACATATTCTCTAGTGGATTTTAGATAATTTCGACGTTAGATTTTTTCAATGCATAAATCTGGTAGATATTTTGAATGGTTTTGATTATTTTCAGGAGGCTACAGCGGACGGGGCGAAGCGGGGGTGGAAGGACCCAAGGGAGACAAGGGCAGCACGGGGGCCAAGGTTCGTTATTTTTAATGAAGCGTCTGAACATTCAGGGCCCAGGGCCCCAACGATCAAATGGAATAGTATCAAAAGGTGTGCCTCCATTCGCGCGCCTTGAATTTTAATGAATCGCGGTTATAAAAACTTACGCCTCTTTGCTCACCTCTTATGCTTTCCTAATACTTTTTTTACGAAGTACTCGCAAAAAATGCACTACTCGATCGAATTTTAAAAACTAATAACATCACTTCGAACTGAATGATTATGTATATAATATGTTTTTATTTACCATATAAAATCACTTATTCAGTATTTATAATATTGTTTTAATCCTTTTTTAAAGTTTTTTTTCATTTGATACCATGGACGTCACGCCATAAAAGTTGTTCACCAACAAATTCAAAAACCTAAATACGAAAACATGTAGGTGGTAAAAAATACTACAATGCATTGTGGTACTCAATGAAAGTTTTGCAAAATAAAACTAGATTGTTTGTTTTAAAAGATACTGTGATTTTTTTTATAAATATGATAAACAATCATTTTGTATGTGAAATTAACAGGGCGAGAAAGGCAGTCGAGGTACGGAAGGAGCGCAGGGCTTCCCTGGCTCGGACGGCAAGCCGGGCGAGCGCGGAGAGTTGGGTCCTTCGGGGCTGCCGGGCGTGGAGGGGCGCTCCGGCCCCGGGGGCCCCAAGGGTGACCGCGGAGACCGAGGACCACCCGGCCCCGTCAGCGTATCTTCCGGATCAGACATCCTCACCATCAAGGTACGCACCGCAGTGCCTCTCTAGATAAACTCGGCCAGCTGAAGCTTTGAGGATTACCGAGCTGGCGCAGTGATGGCCGCGATAATCCTATCCTTACCATGAAGTGAGCATCACACGTTGCTGCTGTATTATACCAAGCCTGGCGATTACACTGAAACCCTTGAGGTTTCTACGCTAGGAATAAGCCTTAGTATTGCCAGGCGTGGCTGCGGCAAGTATAAACGACGATATCTCTTCACGCCAATCATTTTGAGATAATATTTTTGCTTCAAGGTTAAAAAAACCATATTTATTAAATTTTATTAGGATGTTATAAGGATATAGACGTTCAAACTCCGTGGGTTTTTTTTTTAAATCAATCCAATACACAGGTTATGTTTGAGTTAGGGATGAAATTCAGTAGGTCAAATAAGTATTTATTACGAGTATTTGCCATTTGGTTGTCAAATAAAAGGGCTTAACGTTTATAAATGCGTACCTTGTCTATCAAAACCATGCCATTTTAGGTAACTAGAAAAAATATACCAAAAATGATATATCGAAATGTTGTTTTATATATTTGAACATATCAATAAATATATTTAGTAAATTAACAATGCGACGCATAACTTAACTGTTTTACGAGCTAATACTATACATACTTAGCATTTTTTTAAATTAAAAATTGATTCACTTAAGTGCGTTGTGTGAACATCTCAGGGAAATAGAGTAACATGGTTTTTTAAAATCATATTTTATTTTATTGATATACTCTTTCATTCTTCAATGTGGTAGATATTTTACTTTATACCAATCTCCAAAATATAACTTATTTAACTGATCAAGCTGAAAGCAAATACCTCTTATTTATTAAAAACTTCTTAAAAATAATTTTAGATCTTCAAACCTGTTCCGAGAAAACCTTAAATATTTGTAATAAGCTAATAATATTTTTTTATGTATTTGAACAAAAATGTCTGATTTTTTTATTTTCTTTTTTAATTGATCATTAACCTCCCTTCCTGAAAAAAGGGCATAAATATTTTTACACACTTAATTACAACCTCCGCGGCACAGTCAGGACTTTTTTTAATTGACACAAAATGGTTTTCAAATTATTACCGAGCTCACAATAAGCTGAAAAAACATTAAATGCATCGTAATTTTTCATTCGAATTGACCCAAGCTCGGTAAAAACTCTGACTACTCAAAATATAGAGACCAGATGGTGCCTTCGTACAATTTTAAACGAATTTGTAATTGAGTTAATGGTTCATTCCGAAGATTTATATTAAACCTTAACGTTATTTGATTGTTATTTCATCTGCTTTTGAGAAATGGCCCGTTATCTTATTGCATTTACACACGAATAGAAAAAGTGATAATTTGTAACGAAGAAGGGTAAAACTACAGATGGAACCAAACATTATTTCAACATGCTATATGACAGGTAAGGAAAATTTAGAGTAATACAATGCGCACGAAATGATATTCCAGGTAAAATTGTCAATAAGAGAAGGCTGCTCTATTATTAACTCTGAACTAACGTATAATTTATTTACACCATGTATCGTACCAGAGTATTGTCGGAATAAAAGTGTACAACAAGCTCTAGGCTAAAACGGGCCACATTTAAAGTTGTCAAATACAAGCGGCATTTGACGGGAATAGCCACGGTACCGTATTTCTAATGAACTGAAAGCGGCAATAACCCAAATCAGTTTATACCATCTAGATTTGTCTTAAATATTTAAAATGAAAAGAACAAAAAAATATATATATAATTAGATTATATATACTTAGACTCTTTTGAAGTTTTAACGCAAGCAAAATCCACATGGTGAGTTCCTTTTATTTTAAAACATGGGCACATCTTTTCTGAAGTCTGCTTATTTAATAAATTATCTAGCGGAGAATATTATGCTTGTGCTTGTGTGCATACGGCTGGTTAAATTTACATTAAGTATGAACAAAAAACTCTAACAAGCATAAAACAAATAACTAACGCATACGCTGTCTGTAATCATTGAGTTTGATTAGAACCTTAAAAAAATATCGTCTGCCACTAAAGTGTATAAAATTCGATATCTGTTTCGACGCACGCCTGGTATGTTTACGTCCATATGTAAAACGACCCTTGCGTTATAAGTGCCAACTACCTGGCCTATCGATCGAGGCTTGGAACGTTCTCTTGGTTGTTTGACATTCCAAGGATATCACTGAGTAACTTTCCGAATTCATCGTCGGTCCTCCAATGTGCGAGCCGTACACTGCTATTTTAGCTGTAAAACTTTTCAAACGATATCTTGACTCGCAACTGGAAATGCGGTCGGTTATAGTCATAAAATTCTAGGTGTAAGAAAATTGCAGAAGGGATGATTACTTCCGTGGGGTTTCTTACAAAACAATATGATCTCACTTGATATATAAACCTGTTAAACTAAAATTACTATAACATTCAACAGAAATATGCATGCATGTATTTCGGTATTTCTAAATGATATTTTGCTGTACATTTACAATTTTCAAACATATATCTATTAATATAAATTGATATTAAGTGATAACCACAATGTTTAATCAATGCATGCTCAATTATTGAGTAAACAAAGGGAGGAAAAAACGGAAACATTTAGTCCAAGTGGCTTTATTAGTTTTAAATTATTTAAATTGCTATTCTGTATATCTTTTTCATAAAATGTCTTGTCTTTAATTAGTCACTCTGTATTCTTTCTTGCAGGGCGACAAGGGGGAGATGGGCCAGCGGGGGCGCCGAGGCAAGGCGGGCCCGACGGGCGCTCAGGGGACCCCCGGTAAGCCGGGGGGCGTCGGAGAGGTCGGCCTGCCGGGATGGATGGTAAGCAGCCGACCCAACGAACCAACCAACATCCCCATAATCTTATAAATAAGAAATAACAAAAAGCGGTTCACATTATCCCCGCTTTCTGCTCGCATTAACTTTCGTTACCTCCCGCAATCTTCTTAAGCAGCTCTCCAGCCGCGCATAACAGTTCATCCTGTCCTTTTAAAATCCTCTCTGTCTTTTCTTTATTCAATTCAACTTATCTCAAACACTAATCAAACTGATACCTCTCGTTACTTTAAATTTTGTTTTGCTTACTTTTGTCAACTGTAAAACAAATAATGCTCTATTTTCGATACTCTGGACAAGTAAAACAAAACAGTTGGAAACTATTTGAAAACAGGCTGCTTTCTTCAAGCGCCTGACATGGGTCGTTTGCCCCTAATAAAAAAGAACCTTCTTTCTTCTTTTAAATTCATTACAAAGTTCTTATTGAAGAACCGACGTTAGAGAGATGTCTCGGGAAATAGGATTGTTGAAATAGGCTAAGAAAATATTTTAAATGGCTTAAACCACATAACTTTTTGCGGGTTTGATTTTTTGTTTGTATTCAATGGTAAAAACATTCTTTTGTGGTATTATTTCTTCAACCCGAATAAAGGTAAAAAGCTTTTTATTATTTTCATTTGATTTAGTTTATAAGAAATTTTTTAGCTTTTAAGATAAACACACCTTTAAAGCTAAAACGTTTTTTTCATCAAATCAATTTTAATATTTTAGCTGTCTTATTTTTTACAATATAATAACCATAGTATACCACATGAGAACCTGATATGTTCTAGGTGTTTTTTTTTTTTACAAGAAATTACTAATATATAGTTTAAAATAACAATATCATTAAAAAAAATTACAACGAAAATTGATTATTTTCAAATAAAAATAGGAGAAAATACGAAAGTCAAAACCCAGATTTTAGAATAATAACTCACTCATTTCTTTTAAAATCCTACTTTCAAATGCCTTAAATCGTTTTTTTCATTTATCTTTTGCAATAAAAATGTTTAAAAGACCCATAAATATAAATATTTTTACTATTGGCTCATTTATTGACAATTATTGAATTAAATTGTAATTTTATTGAAATAATATAAATATTCGCTTTTTTTATTTTTAACCGTTATATAAAAATAATTTGACAAATAAACCGTTAAATTCATTCCGTTATTTGTCAAAAAAATTTCATAATAAAACGTAAGCCAATCGAGGGGGCGACGAGAAAAATAAAATAATCTCCCGAGTCTTCTGGGCAAGTCTGTCTTAGTAGTTACCACCCACACGCTCCCCGCTAATAGATGATATTTTATTTACAGTAAGTCTACGAGTGTATGTTTTGAAGATCAACATAATTTTGTAAAAAAAGTTGAAAAAATATTTATCGTTGCGTTGGCCTTTCGCAATCACAACTACTTACATTTTTTATACGTAATGTTTTTATAAAAAGTAAACCAGCCCCAGGGAACTTATTTTCTCCGACTCGTTTTTTTTTAATTTAATTTCTCCCTGAGTATTCGATTCCATTTGAAGTCTTGTAAAAGCATGTAATTCAAACTTAATTCCACCCCCGGCGGAAGCTCAAGGAGCGCTTCATCTCGTTTTGAATATGTAATAAAACTTCAATACTGCCTTACTAATCCCCGTTTGTATTTACGCTTTCTATCCGAGAAGAACACATTGAAGGTAAGAGAATGATAATTATTATTAATTCAAACTCGCAAAAGAGGTATTACTTATTAAGATTTATGGCAAGTCTGGTGTTGTGTGGAACGCCCAGGAAAAGATATCCACAAAGTTATTAGGATCAAGCCCACGTCGCGGAATCGCAACTGCGGATTTGCATATCTTAATGTTCATCTAAGCTTCAAAATAAATAGCGAATTCAGCATAAGTCATGGTCCCAAAATAATAAAAGTTTCCATCGCGACGGTAGTTTTAAATATTATTACGTAAGCAGATGATATTAAATTAATTAATTTTTTACATGGATGGGATTCAAATGTTCGTTTTTTTCTTCAATACAAAATTCGTGGTAATTTTAACTCTAAGAGCAAAATCATTCTTTTTAACATTTTATATAATCCTACAAAAAGAACGACACGACTAACGTATTTTTTTGTAAAAAGGTATTCATGTCTTTTGCTTGTTAATTTATGTCTCTGCCTATGATTTTTTCCTTTAGCTTTTACTTTTATAAAGGATGATGTTTATATTCCTAATATCAATATTAGCTTCGACAACGTTAAAAATAAGTAATTTTTTGGAAATAATAAATAAAATAATCATTCGTCGTTTCAATGAGCTTATGCATACTTATTTACTTTAACGTTGTATTTTATAACAGGTATTTAGATAGACGTGCTTTTACAAAAACAAACTTTGACGATGGTGTGTCATTACCTTATGATTTATGATTCCTCAGAGGTTTCTGAGAAACAAAACAAATGTTGTGTTTCTCGTTCTTATTCGGAACCAAAAAACTAAATTGTTTTGCTCGACTCCTGGCTTTGTTGGTTTCTGATGTGGGGAGAACGTAGTATTATTAAGCGATACGAATGTCACGATTCCGAGCAGTGTGCGCCTATTAGGGAAACGATACTTTTCTTTATTGAAAACAGTAGCAGCCTGACTCTTATTTTTTACAACAAATTTAATCTTAATCTAAAACAAAGAAGTCAAATGCTCTCATTAAGTTTGCTGTACATATAATTCGTGATATCAAATAACTTTTTCTCTTGAGCTATGTTTTATATTTTGTAGAGGAGAATAACAACGGCATAACAGTCTGTTACTATTGTATTTGAAGAACAACGTCTTGATTACATGTCTGGAACTTCAATACTGTTCTCCGATAGTTTGCTTGATAAGTCTGATATTGCAGTCCATTGAACTAACTCTTCTCATTTGGACCAACTCTAGCTTGGTGCAATTAGGTTTCAAACTTCCCAAAACATATAACCATTCTGACAGATGTGACAACTTATACTAACCTTTTACTTTTACTGTGCCTTTAAAATAAATAAACTAAATTAAAATAAAGGCCTTTAAATAAAACAAAAGCAACAGAACTTAAAAAATTTGAAATACATTATTTCAATCAATCATACTTCTCATTTAAAGAAAAATTATATTGATTTGACATTGTTTTAATCACAAATTAACAAACTCTAATAAAGTTGAACCATTTATTTTTACGTTCAGTTTTGATAAAATAATTATATTGTGTTAAATTTAAAAAAAAAATTCACATAGGCAAAAAAAACCTTAAAGTACTACATTACACATTCCAAGTATTTTTAAAGGTCATGTAATATTAAAATAATAATATTCCCATTCATTAATATTATAATACATCAAAAAAAATATTATTTACACTATTGGTCGATACTAAAAAAATTGACGCTTCAAGAGAAATTGTTGCAAATAAATTAATTCGCTTTATATTAAGAATAATTCAATGGAGTTTTTTTTTCAGTGTATTTTTCAATGAAAGCTTTACAAATTTAAATGATGATGATTCTGATTGCAGGGACGGCCGGGCAGCCCAGGGCCCCCGGGCGTCGGCGGGCCGCAAGGCCTCAAGGGAGAGAAAGGAGACTCGTCGTCCTACGGCTACGGAGGCGTAAGTACCACAACTTGCCTACATTATTAACAAAAACCTTTGAATAATCTGAAACACGTGTAAGCCATTTTAACAATGATATTTGTTCATACAATATCATCCTCCGTTTTAATTTGCTTTGTGGCAAGCGGCGAGCGGCGATATGTATTTTGAGATCAAATATGAAATAAAAAGAAACGTGAATACGGTGTATTTAAAAATATAACGTTTTGTTTAATCACTTGATAATAATTGAAAAAACGCGCTTTGAAATTAATTCAGCCTTTTTTTATCTCAGTTAGGAATTAATAAAACATTCGCAATCGGATTAAATTCCATCCCGCTGACCGTCCTTAATAATTTAAAATGGCGGTCCAAAGGCCGCCCTCCGTTTGATTGTGGGAGTCGCCCGGTCGGCTCCCGGCGGGCTCCGGGCGGCCCGGGGAGTAAAACACACGCTTCGCTAGAAGGGGACGCAATTTGCCTGAGTGCCGAGCGTATTGCCGAATGTAATGATATGTCTGCCGTTTTATGATCGCCCAACCGTGCCTCGGCAGTACCGCAGCCTGTATCGGAGGCCGTTTCCTTGCGAGAATGCATCTGAGAAATGGCCCATGAATCAGGCGACAGGCTATTGTTCCGCCGGTGATCGATGTGCTTTTAAATTTGAATGTTTGGGAACATTCAACGGCGGCAATTTCAGAAGTAATTTTGCTTTGAACTTCGTTTGTCTTGATATATTGCCGTTTGAACTCTCGCAGAGAATTACAGCAAAAGAAACGAGCCCATTTTTTGCATGGATAACTATGATGGGTATTTACAGAAAGTTTTAAGGAAATAAAAATGGAATTGTTTAACCGAATCTTTGGTAACATTTTGTGAGCTATGTTAATTTTTTTATACGTTAACAGATTTGAATGTTTATTGATAGCAATAAAAAGTTTAAAAAATATACATAAAATTAAAAAAATATTTGAATGTTTTCACAACAACAAAAACACTAATTAATTCAATTTGACCTGAATTCAAAGGAAAATACCCTGGAATCGAGAACTCCATTCCTATCATAATGAAATCATGTAAAAGGTCGTGAATTAAATTTCATCTAGTAACAACTTGAAAAATATATTTCCAAGAGGTTTTACAATGAAGTGTAATATATCTGTTTTCAACAAAAGCTTATATTATTCCCGATTGGGTTCTGCTAACAATTTTAATTAGATATTTTATATATATATATATATATATATATATATATATATTTATATATATATATATACATATACATATATTTACATTTTCAAAAGATAAACGTCTTTCAACATTGAATCAAATCATTTAACATTCCATTACTAGATTTATTTCAAAAACCTATTTGTTTGATAAAACTCGTGAAGCAAGCCTGATTTGGTGGATAGGTTTTCAATCCATTTATCATAATTTTATCAATTTGTAAATATCGGCAAAGCTCTTATATATCATATCTCTGCCAGACAATCTAATGAATGACATAAATTTAATGTTGAAATTAAATCAGACTGCAGACACCATAAAAGTCTACAATGAATCCCTAAGTGATAAGTTAACGATCTCGCTAACTTTCTTTTGTATAAATCTAAATCCAGTTGCAACATTCAACAGTAATACCGATAGGAAAAAAAAACCATTAAGCCTACTATCTACAATCTGTCACAGAGATATGATCACGGCTATGGCTCCAAGCCCCATTCCGAATTAACTCGCTAGGAAACTTTCACTGTTTAACGTAGAACGCTACTCGTAAAAATATATATTAACTATATTTCTAATTTATTGTGAAATGTTTTTTAGGAGGTATTATTCTCATAACAAATTCAACGGAAATGAATTAGCTGTACAATAAACCCATTTATATATTTAGTTCATAAACAATATTTAACATTTCAAAGTTAATAAAACACCCTGAGGAATTTACAAGTACATTATGATTATTATCTCATAATAGAATTATAAATATTCTACATTAAAATATGAAAATTACTAGAGTTTCGAAGGAATTATCTTAGAAAGTAGATTCAGTGATATCCATATAAAGTACCTTTATCAATATATCGTACTAATATGAAAATGATATTACGTTAAAGCCAAAAATATCATTTCGAAAACAAAGCACAAAATTCGACAATGATATTCATACAAAACTCCCCAGAGAACTAAAATAAAAGGTCAGCCGACTTACAACACGACTACAAGTAATCAAGAAGAACAAAACAATCATCCGTAGCTCTTTGTCTCGAGGAAGATATAAAAATGTACCTAATCATGACGAGGCTAATACACAATTTATATTCATTGGATCTTGAGAAAACATACAAAATTAGATGGGATATAAAAGCGGCTTGTAATCCTCGTTATTATGTTGCCTCTTAACGTAAGAGATACAAAAAATCGGTTCATATTTTAGAATGATATCGATGTCACGGCTATTAGGCTCTCTCTCGATAGAGCTACAAAGGTATGCACGTGCTGCGAAGCCAGCAAAAGCACTCTCTTACTCCTAGAGGGAGATCTGCGAATAATAGGTTTAAAAGAAAATCGTTCGTTAGCGTCCTCGTCCCTGAAGGAGTTGTGACGACCGTAATAGATATGAACGCATCGGACGTGATGTATTAGGAGTTCGCGAGCCCCTATGGGGCGACCAGAATACTCCTCTCTGGATTATTTTCTTTCTTTATCATAAATAATAATATTTGTAAAAATTCTCACGTACTTGTATAGCTCAATTCTCACAGCTATCTAGTTTGGTACAAAAATATAAATGAACATTGGTTACTTATTCTGTATTCAATTATGTCAGCGAATTTAAAATTTGAAGCATACAATTTAATAATTTACAAGTCAATATATAATTTACAATTTAATCAAGAATTCGGTTTGATGGATTGGACTTGTTCAAATGGAATTTTATAAAATATCTAAATTATTTACAAAACTTTAGTTTATTTTATTTATATTATTTAATCAGCATCTTCAGATACTGCCGTAATTCAAATAATTTCATTAATTGTAGATAACGTAAGTATCTTACTTTTTACTTTCACAGTTAAAAAATACTTACGTCCGTAAACTGATATATGCATTTAAAATAGGATTAATAACGTTTAAAGACCTTCAAAAGTAGTGAAGTGAGCTTTATATTGTATTTTCTTAAATCACATCAATAACATCAACAATCCGATTTATAAATCTTGACATTATTGAAATTTTTTTATTAGTGTCAGGTCATTGATGCAAACCTATTTACTCTTATTTTAAAAATATATATTAGAGTTTTATATATATATAAAACAGGAATATTTTATTGAAAATAAGTTTTTACGGTTGCTTTTCTTCGAAACGTAGCAACTGAGTATTTTCTTCTTAATTCTGCTAGCGAAAACGATCCTACGGCGGCCAAAATTTATGAATGTCTTTGTTAACATAATAATGGAATGTAATGAATGATAGAACCCAGCAGATGTATGGGCGAAGCATAAGTAATGTGCTTTAGAACGGCATTGCGGTGTAATTATAAATCAAATAACAAACGTCTGCTTCACAGCTAGTAACTGGGGATAATGAATGGAATTTTGATTGGCAAATCAATTATTTCTAATTTTCTGCTGGAATTGATACAATTATTATGTATTTATGGGAAAATTATGTCATGATGAAAAGCAATTCATAGGTTATTAAATACAATTTATTATCTAGCATGCTTCATGTTGAGACTGTCGCAAATACGTAATAAATATTAAACTGAGTCACGTTTCTTTGTAGTTTCGGTAATTTCATATTGTATTTGAGAAAATATCTTGTATTTAGGCTGCAATTTTAATAATTTACTTGAAAACAATTTAATTTTAAAAAATTGTTTTTTTCTCCAGAATATCTAAAATAGGGTTCAATAATATTACAAAAAGTTTAAATAGCAAAAACAATGCATGATAATTGATACAAAACACATTTATACTAAAAATACTCTCGTTAGCAACATTGTCTACACAAAACTGTAATTTTAAAGTTCATCAAAAATCATATTGTTATTTAAAAGCTTTTAGCAGCGGCGTTCAATCATATTCCATCAAAAATGACACCAATCACCGCTAAAGCCTAATGCTCCCACTATATTATAATTTTGAACATTTAATTCACAGCTTTTGACGATCAAAAAAATTCACTAAGACTAAAAACGCCCGAAACCGCAGACAGTAAAATTGAACATTTTTTTCAGAGCGGACGCGGAGAAAAGGGCGAGCGCGGCTACAGCGGGGCTCCCGGCCTGGGCGGCGCGGACGGGGCGCAGGGCCCGCTGGGACCTCCGGGCCAGCCGGGGCCCCCGGGAGCTGCGGGCGGGGCGCGAGACGGCCAGCACGCCGCGGGCTCCCCCGGCCCGCCCGGCCCGCCCGGCCCGCCCGGCATCCCCGGCCTGTCCATCACGGGGCCCCGCGGCGAGCCCGGCATGGTCATGCGGGGCCCCATCTACGGAGACACCGCCTTCAGCGCGTACGGAAGACAAGGTAACATCATTCAACGACAACCTACATTTCTATGATCCGTAATTTAAATATATTTTCAAGAAATTTTTTTCAAAGCAAAACCTTAATTCATCTCTCCGCTATTATTCTTAAACTTACATTCGAGAGCAAAACGAGCGCTGGGTATTTTTTTTTCATTTAAATTTTCGTTCCAGGTTGAAATAAAGTATAAATCTTCATACTCCGGCAATCCCTCACTCAGCCGTAATTAATGTCACTCGGTTATAGAAATGGCTCAATTATTATTCTCATAGTAGTGAATTACCATTTGAAGTGGCGGTTATCCATTAGGCATTATCTTCATCTTCCTTAGCGCTACAAAAGATTCCGCAAATTATCTCTAATGAATCTTTAGCCAAACATACACAATTGAAGGAGTAAGCGAACAATGATACATTTTCCTTTTGTTTGTGGCTCGCTTTTTCGGTTTAAGGAGCGCAAATTTTAATAATAATGTTTATTTTATACTTTTAAAGCTGCTTCTCATGCAAATTTCAAGTATTGTCTTAAAAATAATTTCAGTTTACAATGAGTTTCAAACAAGCACGTACTTTTTTTGAAACCATTCTAAAATTGCAAGTGAGAAAATAATTCAGGCTATCAGAAAAAATATTATTATTTTTTAATTATTTTTGTTATGTCACAATGATTGAGAGGATTTAAGGCGATTATAATAACATTTAATTTTTTAAATTAAATTTTCGATTATGTCTCCAACTTAAATATTGTATTAGATGTTTTTCTTTTAATATAAATATAACAGAAAAATCACCTAATTTTCATTGAATGAAATTTTACCCAAAGTAAATTCAAATTACAATCTGTAAACTGGTATCTTAACATATGTAAATAGATTAATAGAGATGTAAAAGCACGATTATCGCTAATTATTCAATAATTGGGAAAATTCTACCCGTATGATGAAACACTCTATTACCGGAAGATAAGCTATCTGCCAATCGCCAGGTGTCAGTCGCACGGCGTCGTACGTAATAATCAATTGGGAACATCGCTCACCGTGATTGGTTAACAGAATATATATATATATATATATATATATATATATATATATATATATATATATGTAAAATTTGTACTAATATGCATTATAGCCTTAATTTACGTTTTTCAATTTATCCTGTACACATTAGTAACATTAAGTATATTTTTTATTATAAATAGGTCTTAAGTTGCATAATACTTTTTTATTCAATCGCCACAAAAAATAAGGAATTTTTGGATTTGTTTTCTTTATTTACAAGTTGATATCAAAAAATTATAATTTACATCCCTATAGGTTTTACATAGTAGTAATGAGTACTGTTCGGTAAATTTTGTTTTCAAAAATGTTTTTTTACAACAACAAAAAAACAGTATTACTAGAAATACGCTTACTGTGTATATCCCCCGAATAATCCTGTTAAATTTAAAAAAAATATTACTGCTCAGTTCAAACTCTTATTATTTCAAACAGAAAAATATTTTTAAAAAAAAACAAAAGGTAGTGATTGGACTCTCTTTACATTTCTGATATTTTACAGTGTTTTGTTCAAGGTTAAATAAATACTTTGTTCGTTTTATTATTTTTACTTAACATTCTCAAAAAAAGTCAAGGAAAAATATATAACATAATTTGTCTAGCCCCCGGAGAATATCGTTCGGTTCAGATTTTCATTTTTGCTTTAACTAAATTTAAATTTGAACGTTGTTCAAAAAGTTGAACCACCATTTTATTTGAATTTAAATATTTTAATTTTTGATATTTTACTTTTCAATTTAAAACATAAGTTAAGTTTCTGTTCTTGGTAAATTATTTACACATCGATTATCATCCTTTGTACTTTGAAGATTGTGTAATTAACCTATGTAGATAAAATAATGTCATAATATCATCAATTATTCAACAAGAAAATTAAACGTTTTTGAACATTCATACAAAGGGCAACTAATTTATTAGAAGTTAAAAGATCAAACAGTAGCATCACATTACGTGTCATATTAGCATTACATATAGTAAATACATGGGGTTTTTTTCGTCGTTTCTTATAAAAGTTTTTCTTGTTATGCTGCTTCTCATTTTATTCCTGGGACAGCTTCTAAAAGCGCTTTGGATGAGCTTAAGGCACTTAAGGACTTGAAAGATCCCAAGGACTTCAAAGATGCTGTTACAAACGGTAAGGTTACACATACGGTAAGAGAAAAGATCTCCTTACATGTTCTTATAAATTCAAAGGTTTATTATTTGTGAGATCATTTTGAAAATATGTACAAATAGATTTGATGTCCTCTATGATTATTTTAGATGTATTATTTTTGCATTAGTCTAGTTTTCTTTAAAGATTGACCATTAAAACTATTAACCTACTATTTATCTATATAATTGTTTTGTAAAAAATATTTCATTTTATTTAATTTTTAGGTAAAAAATAGTTGAATATATTTGTGTAATTATAAAAAAAATCTATAGTTAAAAATCTGAAAATATTGAAATGAAAATTAAATTTATGTTTACCAAAGTCGTTAAATATAAAATACATCTATGAAAAATGAATTTTACAAGCTTTCATAATACTTTCAACATTGTCCGTTACTTTACTGACTTTTATAAATAACACACCACTATCAATTATTCATAGTATGAGGTGTATTAATATTAATCAGTTTTTATCCAAACACACTTGAAACCTTGATTTTTTTATATATTATTTGAATACTTTAAAATTTCTAATTAAAATAACTTAAGCATAAAATTAAAATGAAATATTTACTTTATTGTGATAAAATGGAATATAGTAGAGTAAGAATATTAGGTTAAAAAAAACCTATAGCTCTACATATCTTTTGATAATTTCTGGGAAATTCCGGCGTCCAGACCACAGGGATATATATACCAGGCACGGATTTAAGTCATTAGTATATTTTGTGATATTTAAATGACATTATATTTATATCGTATATCAAAGGTTCTTTGAGTTTTATTTGGTGTGTTTTGTTCGGCAGGTCCTCCAGGCCCCCCCGGCCCGCCCGGCCCGCCCTCGCACTCGGACGAGTACTCCTCCACCACCCGCGTGGTCTCGGGAGCCGTGACGTTCCCCAACACGGAGGCCATGTCGAGGGTATGCTCCGCACTCCACCGCCGTAATCACAATTTAAGATGACAGAGCAAATACCATAAAATGCATACTAATATCTCCCCGAATGGCATAACTCATCTCAAACTGTCACCATCCCCGCTGCATGAACACTAAAATTATTGATATTAATAATACAATTTCAGCGACTCGAATGTTTTCATTTTTATTTATGAACTGCAATGAACGTTGCGAGCATAACCCGTGAATTTTATACAATATTTTTGAAAATTTACGGTGTCTTCTATGAAATGATATATTTACATTTACAACAATATACACGTGAAAAGCGTTTCTTTTTTCAAGATATATCACGTGTTTTGAAATTTGAGCAAAAAAAAACTGTACGGTGATTGATGCCAGCGCTTTGCGTGCGGGCTTCCTGCGAGGTGGCGTTTATCGGCGGGGAGACATCTCTCCGGGTTTTTATCCTCCTTAAAGGGAAGGCCGCTTGACAAAGGTTACAGCATCATCCTTGGATATTATCAGCGGTGACCGGTAATCCCGATCTCCTCGGAAACCCTCCGCCGGAAAGTTCGAACAAACGGCCTCCATTTAAAGAAATCCTGTTTGAAAGCCGCCGGCCTCCCCGGCCTGTCGCGGCTAAAGGCCTGTTAGACCTAATCCCGGACTCGACTGATGGCAAGAATAACACTATTTCCCGCGCTCCCGCCCGAGAAGCCCGTTTTTTACCGAGTCTCCCCAAAGGAACATCAGATTTAACGAGATATCCTAAATAACGTAAAAACTTAAAAGGCAAAAGTTACAACCTATTATATACTTGCCAATTATTCACGCCAGCTTTTACAAATATATGAACCTCCCTGTATTGTTTCGTTTCGCAAGTTGTTAATTACAATTGATGTATTTTTATTGTCAAACAACAAAACACGAGGGAAGATAAAATATGCCACATGCCATCAGATGACGCATCCACAAACACGGTATTATCGTACATGACTACGCAATTTTCCCGTGGAACAGAGTAGAGTTTTTTCAACTCCCCGATGTCATAATTGTCAGTTTTATTGAAAATAATGAATGCAGTTGAAAAATAAGTCCCGGTTTCTAGGGTGCAGCAAACTGGTCAAATTACTTTTCAAATATTTATAGAAAAGTTGTGTTTGTTTTTTAGCTTGTTGTATGTTTTAAATACGAATTGTGGAATAAGCTATGATGAGATATCCTGCTCGCGTACGCACGAGAAATGTCCTATTGTCAAGTCTTCTCTATAGAAAAAGAACAAATGCCCCTTAAAAATAACAATGCGAACCTATCATGTTTCACGGAACATTTATATAAGATGTTTGTGAAGTCGTCACTTCTTTACTTCATAAGGTATTCTTGTTAAATGTTATATAATATTTCACTGCAGAATTGAAAGTTTAGTATATACGGCTTCATACCTAGCGAAGGGTATTTTTTCAAAGCTTTTTTCATTTTTCCACGCAGATGTCAGGCGTCAGTCCAGTGGGTACCATCGCTTACATTATCGACGAGGAAGCTCTCCTCGTGAGGGTGACAAACGGCTGGCAATACATCTCGGTAAGTGTTACTGAAAACATACCAGCACTTACATACAACTTTCATATATGATATATTTTCTAAACTTTCACTAAAACACACAGCTGACATCACATTTATTTCTCCAGGTTATTGAAAATAAAATAGTATTCGCATTACCCATGAAATGCACATACATACATATTGTTCAAAATCAAGCGTGTTTGTGTCAATCTAATATAATATATCAATAAAAAAAATCGATATGATATATGATTAAATAATTAAAAAATTATAAAACTTTCATTTAAATAAAAAGGTAGCACGCATTAACATAAAATATTATTTATATTCATACTATTTGTCTTTTAGAATTTTATGCTCAAACGTGGGTATTTTCTTATTATTTTTTAAATGCACAAAGTCAAATTGCTATCCAACATCCGAATCCGAACTTAATTATTATAATTCATATGTGTGGTTTTGTATTTATTTTAAATTTTTTATTATTTCAAAACTCTTTTTTATTCGACTATTTAATGGAGAAATATATTGCATTGGGAAACTAATAATGTTTCTACATAAATGTGATCAAATATTTCGTCCCAAAATTTATAAACAGTGGGGAAAAATAAATGTTTTTCTTTTTTTTTGTACAATCGGACGTTTTTATCGCAGAACACCTACACGGTATTTTTATTTTTAAAATGTATAAATTTGCATAGTAGTCAGCTTTATATCTGTATTGGGTGACAGGTGGGTTGTAACAGTACCTTCTGATAATGTCAGTAGGCAAAACACACTTAGAAGAATATATTTAAATATTAATTCTTTTTTATTTTTAAAACTGAAAAATGGGTCATGTACCGTACAAATTAAACGTTGAACCCATAATTCAAATCGATTGAGGTGAGTTTAATATCTTAGCGTTGTTTTAATTTGGGACTCTGCTGTTCCTCATTACTTTGTCGCAATCCAAATAATTTCGATGTATTTAATTCGAGAGGGTGCAGATTCCATTACCACTGAGACTGAGATAATAATGGACTGTCATCCCTTCTAAGTGTTCCTGTGTTATGGTCTCTAATAAATTAATAATCTGCCCATAGTTGGGGTCCCTGCTGCCCATCACGACGCCGTCGCCACCCACGTCGGCGCCCCCTCAGGCGAGGCCGCCCTTCGAGGCGTCCAACCTGATCAACAACGTGCCGCTGCCGGTCGAAGGACCGAGCGTGAGTAGATTATTTATTACATGTTTCGTTACATCTAATGTAAAACACCTTAATTAACCTTTTGCTATTACTCGAAGGTACATCCTTAATGACATATTAACCGTTATAATTTACCGACATTAAACGGAACACGCAAAATAAAATGAACAGCCTTGAAGTAAGTATACGAGTCCTATCCCTTAACTTTTGCATAGTTTTTACGTAGCCCTTTATTTTTCATTACGGTGTATTCTACTAATGTTCTAATTAATGATGCTGATGTCTGTTGAAATGCTATTTGATATTAATGGCATTTTTTTAATGCCGCATTGTTAATTTATATTTTTTGACATTTTGATTGAACTTTGGTGTGTATTGTCAAAAAAATAATGCAATTTTTTAAATTGTTAAAGTATAATCTAACAAGGTCATCTGCCGTTCGTGATTGGCCTACTGTGTGACTTTTTTTTTACACTCCAACAGAAAAGTCCACATCCATGGCGACAACTAAGCTTCATCGACGATTGCATCAGCATACACGGGAAGCGGCTCAGATATCACAAATCTGACATTAATTAATAAAGAGATGTTTCTAAGAAGCACATAGTCTCATTTGCGCTGTTTGCTCTAGACACACTAAAAATTAAATTAATTCGTCTGCGCGTGCTTCCTGAGTGGCTGCCCGGAATTATTATGACACCGAGCGGTAACTAGATAACGAGAAAATCCCGTTTAGTAAATATGGACATTTTACTAATGTTAGGGAAATGTCCACATTAAGTGTTTACATGCACACAAATAAAATAACAATAAGCGCCGGAGCTGCCGCCTCGCCGTTTGAGGCTTTTGTTACTCGCCAGTCCTTCTCAAAACCGCAAACGGCCATCGCCCATGAAATAATGCGTGGCGCTAAAGGGAGTTCACCCTTTGATAATGCGGTCTTTAATATAACATCCCTCGCGTATTAGGGTTCTTTATAACAAGACCCGCTGCCGAAAAATGTACCCCGGAAACTTTACAAAGCGCCTAAATTCAAAGTGCTTTTTTAATTAACGCTTGTTGGTACAAGATAAAAGATAAAATTTTGATTTTTTGATAAAAGACAGATATATCTCAAGATGAAAAGATAAAAATTGTTATTTTACCTATAAGTAAACAGTGTCTAATATGCGACATTTATTAAAAATATGTCGGATAACTTTATTACTGCAGAAAAATTATATCCAGATTGAAAATCGTGAATTATGAAACGCTGGACAGTTACAAACAAACTTTTAAAAGCTCGCCCGATAAAATATAAAAATGTTGAGTGTAGAATAGCTTACAAGTTTTAAAAATGAACGAAAAAAGAATTAAAATGCCTGAAAGTTGCTACAGAAGTTCAAACACACCTAAAATTGTTACTCCAAAGAAATGAAAATAAATCTGAAAAACGTATGGATAAAATTTATCCTGATTATTTTTTTTCTTTTAAAACAAGTAACATGAGAATGTGAAACATGAAGGTTTTAAACATCGTAGTTTTTAAATTATATGTAGGGACGTTGGAACATTTCGCTGTTAATGACTATTAATAAGCAGCTAATCTAGTAACAAAACATCCAATAATGATCTATTATAATTCCACAGAAACTACTTTCTCGGCACATAAAATAAAAATATAATTTCATTGAGTAGTATTCTAATTTAAAACGTTTTAGAGTTAAAGATGCGGTATCGCTTACGAAGAGTTCGACCGGTGGTACTCAAATAGAATAAACTCAAAGTGGACAGACACGCTGAAACATTTTTTTACAAAGTAAATAAACAAAACCTTTCTTTTGTTTACTCAATCGCTTCATAAGCGCCCCCTCCCCTTATACGACCCGTCCTGAATCATTCATTACAATTGACCCTTTGTTTGAAAAGAATGAGTTAATGTATTAATGGTCCCGACGCGGCGTTATTTCCTTGTTTTTACATCGCCTCTTCTTTATTTTCCATGCTCCCATTGTCGCAGTGGTTCCCTAAAATGGTAAGTTCGTTTTGTTGGTTTAATTTGTTTGTACTTGTATTCTTGCATTTTTTCAGAGGAGATTAGCATTTTATAGAATGACGTCACGCCGATCCGCAAGTCTAACGAATTACCTCCGCCGCGCCATCTGACCTTTCTTTAATTTCTCCCAATGCTCCCCAAACTACTGACATTCTACAGACGTGAGCAAAAAGTACAATTGTGTATCAGAAAATGTTTTTTTTCTTTCAGTAATACTCTTTTATGTATATACCGACCAAATCTATTATGAATGTTGTGTTGGATTACCTTTACGCATTTGTTGAGTTTTCATTTTCTCTCTTGCGCAATTTTCTGGCTCGTGTAATAATTCAGCTATGTATTGTTATCGTTTAATTTTGCACAATTTACTGATAAAATTATCCGTGATATAAAATAGAACAATTATAATAATATCATTGTGTAAGCTTTCCGATATAATGCAATGGGGCTCTTTACATTTAACGATTTGTTTATCTTCGACTCTTGTCCCTAAGACCTCGATTGCTCCGTCAAAGGAAATTGAAGTGCATTCTGCCTTGGCACGACGCTGCGCCGCTGAAGTTTGTGGATATTGCATGCATTCAGTAATGAGATGATGACTTCTGGGAATATCCAACTGATATCATAAGTATGCTAGTTATTTGAATAATTCACTGGGTGTATCTTTCATATGAACAACTTCAACCATGGCGAGTTAGTACTTGGATACAGATTATCAAATGAAATATGACGCAAAGCAGTTTTAACATCATAGGGTTGTAATAATGCAAAGTATAATTTTTAATTTTTACATCTACAAATCTTATTTAACGTATTTCTGTTTACAGTATTCATTTTGATCCATCGAATACTCAAACTAAACAACACAACTAAATTAATTATTTTAGATTGAAACAGTAAATTTCTTGTAAACGGTATATAAAATTATAACTTAATTCTAAGTTATAGTTTAATAAAGAGCCTCACTTCAACACATATTATTTAATTATAGGAAAAATATTTTTAAAACATTTTTAACGATACTCTTTTTTTTAAATCTATTGAAATTTTTTTTTTTATTTCTTCCATAATCTGTGGCATTGTTGACTTTATGAATTAAATTTTGAGCCGTGTCATAAGAAATTCATATCATAAATTGTCTCCCACACAGATTAATATTTTTACAAAGATTAAAAAAGATATAACAATCAAATAAATAAATTTAATAATTTAATGAAAATTACGCTCTTATTGAGATAAATTTGAGAAAATAAAAATGAAATGTATTAAATATTTCTAATTTCGTTCTCGTTCAACAAAATTAACAAGAGGAACTTTGAAATTATTATATTAATTTGCCTTTATAAAGCGCATTTTATGTAATACGAACAAACTGTATTTACAGTACATACAGTCTTGTAATTAAAATGTTTTCTTTTTAATTATAAAATTATATGATTCTTGACTATTTGTTTTAGTCAATAATTATATAATCAATCAAAGTTTCTAAATAAGGTATATATTACATATTATTATATTTCAAAATACAATTCAATCATATATCATTTTGAAGTCGTTACTGTTTAATCTCACTACGGTCTTTTTTTGAGAGCTACCATATAAAAATACAAAAACTATTTCAATTTTAAAATATACATTTTAAAGTAAGAATAACCAAAAGCAATAAATTGGAATAAGGATTTGTATAAGATCACATTTACAATTAATTATTTGAAATTATTATATTATTAACTGTAATAAAATGTTTATATACGCACTTTATAAAATGCGTGGTAATGATAAAATGTTAAATAATATTAAATGATTGTAATTATAATAGAGAGACCCTTAATATGGAGTTTTCATGTAAATTCAAATTTTCATCTTGCTTACGGTCCGTGTGGGTTGATTTATTGTTTCATAAAATTATCTTCCCCACCTATGCATGTAAAGCAGGTACACTGGGAGAGAAATCGGCAACAGAACATAAATTTCCCAAAGATTATTTAATAATAGTAATGTTTTTTAAAAGAATATAATTTCTCTCATACTTCAAAGATGACCCTTTGCATAATTAAAAATAACATTATTTTCAAATTTCATTTACGAAATATTTAATAAAGAGAGTCGCTTTAAGTCCATCTTAATTTTTCGGGAACTTTTTAATGCGCCGGCATTGTTCGTCATTTTATAAGGTTCATAATTTTCATTATTTTTTCTTTATTTTTGAAGAGCCAATTCAATTAATTAAGATGTGCAAAAAGAAGATTTAATTTTCATTATGCCAATTCAACCGTCGCAAAATGAATCTTAACCGTAGCCAAATATGGCTTCCGGCTCAATTTTAATTAAAAAATAATGTTATTGCCACCAGCCCTTGTCAGAAAAAAAGCAATTGAAATTTTGCTTAATCGCGTTTTATGATATGTAATTTGAATGTTTGAAATTCTGACCTGTGATGATATTTTTATAATCGCGCTTTCATTTAACGTATAATATTTTTTTATGTTGACAGGGAAGCTGCAAAATACCAACTTTTAATAACTCTCAAATTTTCAAAATAAAACAATCTGAGCAGAGGTAATTTTAGATGAACCAATAACCGGGGACTTGCTAAGTGACAATATTTGCTGGCGGAGTTCCCGGTCCTCATATACGTTTAATATTATGATTTAACTTTCCTTGTGTGAACGAGTATTCCGTAGCTTTGTTTAAAATCCTCCGTTCGTTGAAATTTATCTGAACCGATGACCAAAAATAAATTTATGTGAATATACTTTGTATATATTAACAACCACGTCTCTATTTACTAGACTAACAGCGATTTCCTGATTAAAAACAACTTCAGTTGTGGCTCACACGTTTGTGTTGTATCATTTACAGAATCGCGTCTCATTAAATATACCATATTTAGTATTCCAATGGTTCAGAGGTATTAAGCCTAGAACATTTTATGCAAAGCTAAAGTTTTAATACAATTCCATTGTAAGCAGTATTTTCCATTAAAGTTCAAAAAATCACCAAAAAAGTTCAAGCTTGGTTTTTTCTATTGACTATGAGACGAAAACTTTACTTTAGTTTATACTATATTTGTTTAATTTTCATGCTATTAGACTGAAAGTACCTTAGCATTCTTATTTTGAAGTATGTTAATAAACCAAAAGAACTATAAAACTTTAGAGCTAAATAGCTGTGGAAAAAATATTGCCATATACTTTGACTCGTAGTGTCTATGATATTTAAAATTGCTGTCATTATTTTTAAATAAAATTTATTATATCCACAATATGATTTCATCAGGCGTGACATCGTTTATCAAAAAATTCATTTGTTTTAGTGGAATGCAATAATTATAAAAATAATGTTATTTGTTCCGTTGGACCTAAATAATATTATATTTAAAAAATAAATTTTATCAAATGCATTTATAAAACTATTTTTTTAAATTTAAATCAAACGTAAATGCAAGACTTTTTAAATCATCGTAGCTTTTTTACAATATTAATGCAAATTACCTCTTATCGGAAATAGTCTGTGTTGTCACTAGACGTCAATTAGCGATTTTTAGAACGAAATCAAAGATTTAGACGTTGATATAGAATCAATGACATCAATTACTGAGCCAAAGAGAGAACTTGAAAACTGCGAATTCAAATTCAAATCCGGGGGAGTAAAAAGTCTTTTAAAAATTTTTTTTTAAAAATAAACTCGAAATGGAAAACTCTCCGACAAAAATAGCCTCACTGAGACAGGTGTTTTTTTCTGTTTAAAACGAAGTAAATGCTGACAATGGCCAAGAAGACTCACCAATGTAAATGTTTCCTACTGCCGGCTTTCCTTTAACTCTCCTCTTGCGGCTTAAACTTTACATTAAAATTGTACAAACCTGAATGTCTCATCTTGGGTTGGCTTATTGACTAATAAGTTATACTGTTGACTCTTGATCGAGATATCCTCCGATTTCATCCCTGTCCTGAGAGGTGAATTTCAAATTGAATTAATTTATCTCACGTCTGTTTCAGATTGATTAGTGACGACAAGGACTAACATTTTATGTGTTGATATATTTTTAAACATTAAAAAAAGGTATAAAGCATCACACTTGCACTGTTTGCAGCTACGAATGGCTGCGCTGAACGAGCCGGTGACCGGAGACCTGCACGGGGTGCGCGGCGCCGACTACGCCTGCTACAGACAGGCCCGCCGCGCCGGACTCCGCGGCACCTTCAGAGCCTTCCTGTCATCGAGGTATTCATATTGATTTCTATTTAACTCACTAATACCGACAAACTTATCTCAGACTCAAACATTTCGCATTTCAAGTGGATGCAATGGTGTGGGGTGTAATAGTATTTCAGGCAGATTGCAATAGTAGAACTCACAACAATGGTAAGTGACTCATTGAAACGTATTCTTCAAGGTATGTGTTATTTATACATGTTATTGTCATAATATCTTTACATGTTTGTTGTTAAAATATTTTTTGTTTTTTTAATATTTAAATGCAATAGAACAATTGAAACATAAATGAAAAAAACGAGACTGTCGATACGGTATTTAATTTATTGTAGATATGTTTTTGGAACATTTATGTGATTAATGGAACTGGTATTTATTTTGTAATACTCCATTTTATTATAATAAAATAAAACCGAATGGTTTTGGAGACTACGTTAATTTCACGAGTTCTTTCGCCGAACACGGCATCTTCAAGACTCTAGATCTCAAGTCTCAAGACTCAAGTCTTGAAGATGCCGTGTTCGGCGAAAGAGCTCTCGCTAATAGTGAAATTAACGTAGTCTCCAAAACCACTTGGTTTTATTTTATTAACATTTATGTGTATTGAATAATAATCTTTGAAGTGATGTGATTTGTTGAGATTTTTTGCAGTTTTATCGATAAATGCTTAGTTAACTAATATTTCTATAAATATCAAAGGTATCTGAATTATAAAATGTCAAAATATTTTTCAACTAGTGACCAACACAAGAAATTTCATACCAAAACTTGAGGTATTCTTAGATCCAATATAACGTTAACTGCTACGGTTTCGACTTGTAGATGTTACGTAATAAAAACGTAATTTTTTACTATTGTAAATAGAAAAAAGCATTCATTTTTGCGAAAATAATAGCAATTCTATTGAATTTAATAAATTAAAACAAAGCGACTGTTTTGCATTGTATTTTTCTTTGCAGTAGCATAACGGCATTATTAGAGAAGCGATATATTTTTTTATTCTTGTTGTCGATATTGTCTCTCTTTGTGAAATGATGGTTATACGGAATTTTCATAGAAGGCAGTACTTTCTCATTGTGGTGAGCATATTTAGTATATACGAGTATCATGCCACCGTTCTTTTTGTTGTTACTTCCATCGTCTGCATCCAGCACCTGCCAAAACTTTTCGACACCATGACGGCTTATCCAATGCAAGGTGTGTCCGATGTGCAAGATTCTTACTTATATATTTAATAAAAATTACTGTTAAGATAATATTCTTGCTGTCTCTAATGTTAACGAAGCCCATTTACTCAAATTTTATCATTTATAATGCAATTCAGCTTAATTTCCATTTATCTTATAACATCAATATTTTTGGTGTCCATGTTTAATCAACCAAAAAATCTAATTTAAAAGGAGTAATAAAAATTTTTGATAATTTTTGGTGGTAAATGATAACTTTACATGTATTAATGAAATATAACTATATTTTGTTGTTATAAATATTTTTTCGTAGTTTATAGTTAAAATCTATTTGTGTTATCATTAAAAACATATATGTATATCTAAAAAAAATAGCTTTACTTACTCTTTCTCTTTCTAGTAATATTTACCACACCATCATAGTTTTAAGTAATTGCTTCACAATAAAACATTATTTCGTACTCTCGAAGCACAATAAGCCGCAACTACGCTCAACATTCATTCTCAAACAAAGGGACTTTTTTCCCTTTATTTTTGTGCCTTGGTGACATAAATATACATAATGGTTGTTCTACTTAAATCGCACATAATATTAGCAGGTAAGATTTGATATTTTTTACACAGAAGCCACAATAAAAAATCTATGCATATATATTTTAAACGTGTACTTTTAAAGTGAGTTTACGTATAGCATAATTATTGTGTTTAAATTTTTTTAGTATTTCACATTCAGTGATGTTCGATTCGTGAAGTCGGGCCAGTTTTCAGATGCGCTGCGAACTTTGTTTCTCATTTACATTTTGAATAATCCCCGTGCCAGTTTATGTCCGATATTGTCTGCGTCGCTCGAAGGGTTCAGCGGGCTAGGATTCCATACTGCGTCTATCAGACGAGTGCAGGTCTCTGAAGTGAAGTGAGTGCGTACCGGGAGGGCCCCTGGAGAAATCATGCGGGCGCGACGGGAAGCCGGCACATAGCGCCGACCGACACCCCGCCCGGATATTCTTTATTCAAATACCGGGGATGCTCAGCTCTGCCTGCTGTATTTAGAGTGTTGCCATCCCCTTAAAATTTAAATATGTTAAACAGAAGAATTATTATCACTTTTTCTTCCTTTAAATGTTTTTGGGGGTTTAGAAAAATGTTCGTTTATTTGAAACGTAAGGCAAAAAAAGAAAAATAGCTTTTGCATTGGAATCACTTAAGTAAATTCGTTAACATTGCGTAAATGCTTTTAACGTTAGTTTTGTCATGAAGTTTTTGAATGTACACTCGCGAGTGTATCGATTTAACCAGCAAGGTCGACAAACTGATAAAACACCTTCATCGTGCAAATATATTTTTTTTGCATATTTCTACTGATACAAAATACTTAAAAGAGCATTCCTAGTATAATTAAAAATATTTCATTTATTTTTGTTATGCTATGAAACTTTAAAATTAAATAGTAACAACGAACGAATTCAAAACAGATAGCAATACGGGGATCTGATATGTTATTTTTAATGTGACGGCATTACTGTAATGATATAGATAAAGGCATCAACTTTCAAAAAAATATTTCTGGAAGTTTTATTCGTTTCGCGATGCACATCTCTGGAGAATAGAAAAACCCTTTGTTCGGCACACATACGAGATTCTTTATTTTCCATACTTCGCGTTTTTGTATATTTCCCTGTCAAATCCGCAGGTAGCCTTTCCCAAAGCCGGGGTTCGTAATTTTTTCCGAAAAAAAACTATGCCGAACGGCGCCGTCTCTGCCCCAACACACTGTAGAACATAAATCATCATACTCTGGGCAGACATCTACATACATAAATAACGCATAAAACAGGCACTTGATGCAACGCCTTGTTATAAATAAAGAAAGAACAAGGCAGCCAATAAAACCAGCTCCGTCCAGAAACTATATTCAGAAGAACACCATCATATAGAGATTATATTTATTTTTTAAAAGATCACCATCCCATATTTGAAGATAAATAAAATCAATTAATCATTATTACAGTTATTAATTAAGATTCTCAAAATTAAAATTGATAACTGTAACACTTGTCAGCAATATATACCACATATATAGTATTTATTGTAGTATTTATAAATTTAAATAGCTATTGATGCTTTATCGATTTGTATTCGCATTTATTCAATGCACTCGTATATTGCAAACAACATTCAAACTTGTTTAAGAGTATATTTATCCAGTGAATAAAAGTAGATATTTTTCGTAAATTAATTATGGCTTTCAAGGAAAATATGAAATGTAATAATATATTTGTAATTTGTTTTGTTAAATATTTATATAATTATAAAATAACTTTTTGATGCTCAATTAAAGATATTTTCTAATCTTTATTAATACGTCAAAATAAAAACAATATTTTACTGCCACTTTATTTTAATTTAACACATTTAAAAAAATCTTATATTGGTTATATTTATATCATACAATAAAAAAGCTAAATTATTCTATTATTAAACTGCATTTTATAATTTTCTAAACACTTATTAAAATAATTTAAAATAAAACTAAATTAACAGGTTAACTTTTATGAACAAATACTATGCCAAAAATACTTTTAAATATTTCTTAATAAGCGAGCATGTATTTTTTTATTTATTTCTTTTAATATTTTAGTATCAAAGGGCTTGAACAATATTCAGAGAATTCGGGTCCAAAATTTTAGGAAAAAACATGAACGCCAATCATTTCAAAATTTTAATTTGTGCGCGTAAAAGGTCCGTTTTTATAAAAAATAATATTTATCGGAAATGTTTACATGACGTGGAATTAGCATTATCAAAAAAGAAATCGTAAAAATATTTATATATTCTGAAATGAATGAATTCTGGGAACAAAAGTTCAAAAATCTTTTCAAAGTTATATCTTTAAAGTACGAAAATTGATGTCAATTTCGTTTTTTATTTAATTATATTTTTACATATGTTTCACAGACAATATCTTAGGTAACTGAAGTATAAAGAAGCTAATGATACAACTTTTTATACATTCAATTTCAGGTATAATAAATAAATATCACCTTTTATTCCTCACTGAAACGGTTTTATACAATAATATTGTTATTTAGGTCAATATCCAACCATTCTGGGAATTAAAACAATATTATTAATGCAAAGTGCTCCCTCAAAAAGGATAATCTAAATAAATCAATTCGTCAAAAATACAAAGTCTTTTTAAGGAGAACCGATTCCATCGTGTTTATATATAATAAAACATAGGAACATTAAAATATGTATAATTTAATTGTATTCACACTGATATTTAGAAAACTATTATCACAGCCTACAGCTACCTGGTTCAGATACATTTTAATATATTATACTATAACTTTATCTATAGACCTATTAAAAAATATATGCCATAAGTCATATTTTCCTATATATATTTTGAAAAAATATATATTGTTGGCATATTAACATTTATTTAATGTAAATAACTCTTTTATAAATAAATATATATTTATTTTACTACATGGTCGTTTACTTATTTTCATTTATTTTTCTTTGTATTTTAATAAAGTATTCTTCATTCACTGCTTTAATTTACGACTTTTTATATTTTTGTTATTTTCCTTGTACTACAAAATAAGCCATATTATGTTTCTAAGCATTATTACGAGTGTATTTTTATATCAATATAAATAAAATAATAACCGACTAAAAAGTAATTTTGTAATCTAAAAATACAGAGACATCGTCATACCATCTTCGTGTGTCAAATAAGATAAGGATTATCAGATTAGTGGAGTGATGCAGTACCCAATTTATTCAAATCCGAACTTTTTCAATATGTAATGAAATTATTTTACGTTTTCTTGTTTGTTTGTGTTCTTTATACGGAAAAATGTCGTTCAATCAATGAGTCATCTTCAGACATTATCTCATAAGGCTTCGTTGTTCAGTGAAATAATCATGGAAATAAAAATGAAGGCAAGAATCTGAAATGAATGATATCTATTTCAGCAAGATACCGAAATTAAATAAATAATCTGCTTGTATACTCATACTGTAAAAACGCAGGAAGGTATAAATAGCAAATCCTAATTATGTGCTTTATACAAAAGCTTTTAATCTGATAATGGTGGATGATTACCTGGGAATTAAATTAATACTAAGCGATAGTAATTACTGACCTTCAGGGACGGAATCCTTATAATCCTTTTAAGAAGCCATTAAGGTCGCAGCCATATGATCTCAGCGTTATCATATTTCTCATGTTAGAAGATAATACTTCGTTAATATGGAAGTATTATCAGGGCCCACATATCGTAAGGCCGGTGAGAATATATTTGCGCAACCATACTGGAACCTGCCATAGATGAATAACAGATGTAATAACAAAGAAATGCATACAAAAAAATTTTAAGTTGCAATTCGATAAGCTGCAATCTAACAAGACTACTAGATGAAATAATTAAAAATAGCTGTGACATAATACAATATACCTTTTTTATTTATTTTTTTATTTAAAAATGGTAATGAAATTATGATACCCCATGCGATATGGAAACTCAATGCTTTCATTTCCGTAGAAATATATTTTATAAAAGATTTAGGCCTGCCTAAATAGCCATTCTTTTTTTACCACTTTGGTTTAATACGGTCGTATTATTATGTTATAAAATTCTTTACGCTAAAACTTTTCAGATTTTTTCATAAATATATTCAAGCCAATGTTCATTATAAAAGTTCGCATATTTTTGCAAGGCTTAAATATGTGTTCTTTAAAAAAAAAAATGTACAATGAAATATAGCATTGTCTATTTTCATAAAAACTTTGTTAAAGTTTTTTACAATACTGTATGCAAGTTAAAATTAGAAAACGTGGCGTTTATTTTTATGAATCTATTGATTAGTTGAAATATCTAATAACATCTTTTAGTTTGAAAAAAGATTTACTTTAATAATATTTTTATATTAAATTATAATGTATTGTTATCAAGCCTAAGTAATTGCTTTTGAGTCTGGAATCTATGTTGAAATCTTAAGGTATTTTCTAATCAAGTTTTATTTTTCCTCAAAATATTTTTTAGCTTCCGAAACACTGCAAATGAATACATATTAAAATAAATTTTATATTATCATTATATCGTTACTATAAATATAATTACATTGATTTGGTATTCACTTGTCAGGTTTGGGATTGAACCGATGAACTCTCGAGCAAGATTCAACTATATAACCACCTAGCCATACATTTCGGTTCAAACATACGAGATATATTCTTTTAAAGTGTTTTCACGACACTGGTGGGATTTGAACCCACCTCCTCGACTATCGCTGCCCGCTGCTCGCTATCTAGTAGCTACAGCGACGCTGCGACTGAACGAGAATTCGACTCATTTTTTACAAGTACGGAGCAAATATATCCACGTTGCTATATAAATATTCAATATTCCCGGCATATATGATGATAGACTCGGATAAATGTAAACATCGTATAGACAAACAATAAACTTGTATGATAATAAAAATGCGGCTTTCAAAACTGAAACATTATTTCATTCCAGTTAAAGTAAACAGGTTTTCAAGTATTTATATTTACCGTTGATTTATATTTATTAGAATTGCTTTGATGGTAATCTAAATGAGAATAGTAGGTATAATTTTTTTTTCATATTTAATCCCCCAGGGCGCAGATAATGCGGCGCAACGTTTATGAATTCCGCCGCCGAGATTGTCTCTGGCGGTTCGCCTTGAGGCATAATCTGTAAAACGTCACCTTTGATATCTGTCTGTAAACATGCCCTGTGAGAAATCACAATTTCCATTACTCGGCTATGTAAATATAACCGGCAAATAACGCGCCTATTGCTCCTCGTGTCAGATGAAAGTATCTTCATATACGAAAGCGAAACGGTTTAATATTCCAATTCATTTCCCGAGAACGTGTTTGTCGCTTTTATTAAAGGTATCCAATGAAATCGTTTTTATGGAAAAACCTCCTTATTTTATTTATATTCAGCGACTGATATCATATTATTTCTAGTGCTTTTATCCGAGATAAAAATATTTCTATTATATTTCCTCCATAGGCTTATTCGGTAACAGCTTGCTTTTCAACAACTCGGGGGCTGCAATCCAACAAGAGAACACATTTTTCCGAGAAGATTTTTCCCTTCAAAATTGTTTTGTAAAACAATTTTGTTAAATGTAATATCGCCCGGCAAAATATCGTACTAATTTGTATGACCAAACTAAATCACAAATTTTATTAATATAATTAGTTGATTTCGCGTCCGAGCGGGACTATTGTGAAGAGGTTTATTTTATTAAACATTAAATTGTAATTTATTGATTTATCTACAGTATATTACTATAGTGAAAGGGAGTATTATCAAAATAAAAACTCAATTGCTTTTACTGTAGAGCTTTAATTAGTTAGTATGAAATATTGCAAATGTGATTAATACCTATATGTGCGGTGAATAAAATATAATTATTAGATAAGGATGAAAGGGCGAATACAGTCGTCCCCTACTAGGTTGAGTGAGAACAAGTAATTAAATATGACCATGTCGCTGACTCACCCATTTTGACAGTGTAGTGTAGCCAGAGTGCCAACACACTCTTATGTAGCTATTTATCCTTGTGAATGATGAAGGTTATGCTTTTCATCATAAGAGCAGGTCTTTCAAAACCACAGCCTTCATTCATTGCACTTGACAACTGTCCACAAATCTTATTTGTTTATCTTGTCTTCTCACTGCCAGTCTTTCTCGGTGTAATTTGAACTCTCCGTGCAACCGATCATACTCATTTCTTCTTTCTGTGACCTCCACAGCTTTTTTTACCATCAAATGCAAAATAACACTATTTTTTAAGATAATTTTTTGTTTAATTTTTTCTTTTATTGTCTGTTTTGGGGGATGCCGGCATGGCTCTTTGGTACATATTGTTTTGAAAATATCCTAATTCATAATTAAATTACTGTAATTTTTAGAAACAAATGATTTTTATTCTAAGAATAGGCATAAAAATTCTTATAAAATAAATATGAAACTGTAGAAGCATAACATAAAATCCAATTACTAAAACGTAGTTCTGCTTTAACAAAAAACAATTACATATATCGCATGAGAAAAAACTGAATGGAATCTTTTAAATTGAAAATATTATTAGATTCAATTTCAAGAAAAATCCAATTTATATTTTTATACTTACGACTCTTATGTAGTTAAGACTAGAAGATATAATAACTGTTTGGATTTGTCAGTTATCGGTTGTGAAAGCAAATTGAAATATTACTGTAAACAACATAGAACGAATTAATGTATTCATTAACTTGCAAGAATACTTTGTCGTGAGATACAAACAAAAAAAAATATTTACTACTGTTGTTGTTATTGGCCAATGAAAGTTGGCAATAAAAAAAAATAGTAAACATGAAAAAATAAAATTTGATACTACAAGAGGATTTAAAACAGAGGTGTCAAACTCAATTTTGCAGAGGGCCATATATTAAATTTAGTATGTGTAGGCGGGCCAGATTCAAATAAAATAAGTCTAAAAGCTATAAAAAACATGATTCTTCTTTCTTTGACTCATTGGGATCGCGGGCCGTATTGATACGGCTCGGGGGCCGGATGCGGCCCGCGGGCCGTATCTTTGACATGACTGATTTAAAATATTCTTGAGTAAAACAAAATGTTTTATAAATAAGTCTTTTAAAAAAAAACTATATCGTCAATACCATATCTGGATAAAAAATCTGTAAATTAAGTATTTACAAAAATTTATTTTTCAATATTTTTTGAGTGATTTTCCACATTTTTGTTTTTATTAGTGACCGGTTTCGCCTACCTTTCACGTTGGCATTATCAAACAGAGTGAAAATGTGGAAAATCACTCAAGTATTTTATTCAAAAATATTAAAATGGAATTCCACCAAGTACTCTCTGTCAAAAATATTGAATTTATTTTTCAATTAAATATTGACACATGTGAGAGATTTTAAAAAATCCAAAGTCGACACCTTTCAAATATTACAGCATAATATACATTGAATAATATGTCGTTTTTATAGTAAAGACATATATAACCTAAAATTTTCATTTAACATGTTCAATTTACCGAAGGCTGTATTTTTTTAAATCAATATGTTCCTGTACGAAATGAAAGCTCTCCTTTGTGTAACTTCAAATCATTATAGCGTTCGTACAACCAATTACAGAACAAATTACTCACAACTTTAAATGCGACTTTTCACAGATTTACACCAGCTTATTTAGTTCGCTTCAGTACTGCTGTAATGTATATGTACTGCAAAGTTCATGAAACTGTCTGCCCATTAAAATGGCAACTAGCAACGAACTTTGCTTTTAAAATCGGTAATTTGTCACTTTGTAGGGCTTATTATAACATTTTATTTTATGTAATATTATATTTTAAATAAATAATTTACTCGTATGCTTATATGCGTTATATAGCATAACGAAACTGTTTTGTTTTTAATTTTGCATTAAATTCTATTAAATACAGTTAAATTTTAAATGTGAAGATGGCATCATTTGCGCAACCTTATCTCATTATATTTTTACTAAAAATTTAAAACTCAGAGAATATTTGAAATTCATAACTCAATTACGTTTTAAACACTTTTTGTGAATATCTTTTATTTGTATTGTTTGACTTTGTGGCATTTTAATTGATGCCATATATTTTATTTGGGCTTATTTTAATTTGAAAAATTCATGTGAATTTTTTTCTAATAAAAGTAAGACAGTTTTATTTAAAATTTATTAACATTCATATATTTGTTGACATTATTTGTGATAAAATTATTTTATTATTTTAACCTAATATTCACTAACCTAGTTTCGAGAAATTACTTTCGCCATATGTCCATACAAATAAGCAGTAAACTTTCGAATTTATTAAACGTGTGAAAATATATTAACAATAATCATAACTAAGAGACACCAGATTGTACGGTTACGTATATTTTCCGGGCGTAACTTTTTGAAGTGAAAAGTTTTTATTCACGTTTGTACATTACAAAGTCAAAAGTCAAATTGTTACGGAAACAGTCCAACGGAAATACGTTATTTGAGTCCTCCACCATAGCTTTCGTACTTTTTCCTACATATTCAAACCTCCTCTCGCTCGCCACCCTTCAAACTTCACTTTCTTCTTGCTACCCTCTACTCTGCTGTCTTTAAATTAAATTTACAAAAATGCCAACGATATATAAAGATTTTTTCAACTAGTAATAAGCAGTAAGTCTTAATTAACTGTGAGTATTTGATTTATACTTTGGCATTTCATTTTTATATGTTAATTATTTTTTTGTGGAGTCTTTGATATTAACAACAACAGACACTATCTAAACTATCAACTAGTATATCCAGTATATATATATATATTTTTTAAATCCGCGTATCAATATACATTACACGGCTTCAACGAGCCACGCTCTTGGAAAGACGTTGGCATTGTTATACACCGTTTACGTATTAAATATGAAATTATCGCCTTAGTAGGTGGATATCGTTCTTGCGAGGCTCACAGAAACCACAGAAACCGAACGGAAAGAAACATTACTTTTTCGGAGAGGGTCACTCACTAAATATATATTACCCACTTGGAATGTGACCCAAGCCTTTAGGACCTCCCCCCACTGCCTCCGATATATATAAAAACCCTTAGGAATTGAGCATATTTTTAGTTCCCTCTATAGATTTTCCGAAAAACTACGACCATTTTCTAATTTAAAGCTTCAATTAAATCCTGTTTTTAATGTCTTTTTAAAATATATCTGTTTTTAAAGGCTAATAATAATTGTTTGTACAACGGCTGGCTGTTTAAAAGGTAGATTTATTAAAATATATTAACTCTTGATTCCTTTCATACAATAGATTTTCTTTAAAATTACGAGTTGATTCAGCTTTAGTATTAATTTTATACGTAGCTTTGAAATATATTTGCTCTATGAGTTTATTTAAAATAAAATAATACTTTTTAATTATTAATAATTAAAAAATATTTGATATTCTATAATTATTTACGTTCTAGTTTATAATATTTAAAGAATTGTTTTTCTATGTCGATTAATCATTAATTAAGTGGATAGATTTAATATCTTCCTATAAAAGAAGACACTTATATAAAAATATATATTTTATAAATTCTGTTACCTTTATAACCATTTTATTAAATAATAAGCCGTAAGCTTCGGGAATCATAAAATTTTTCGAGTAGAACAAGTGAAAATAACTTCATGAGTCCTGAAATTGGGAGTCCGCGGGCCTCGGCTTTGTCCGGTTTACCCTGCCTTGCGGGATACTGGGACAAGCATACATAAGTCGTCGAGGTGTAGCATCCGTTATGGAAATATTGCACATTGTTGTGTTTAATCTGAAATCTATTATGCGACCTATTCTAGATTTAATTCACAAAAATTATTCAAAGAGACTTCAAAAAAAAAAAAAAAGAAACCACTAAATCGAAACACTTAAAAAGATTATATTATCATAATGGGTTTTGCTACTCGATGATGTAAATGGAAAATAAAAAACAGAATGAAGTTATTATTTTTTTTATACCAGACAAACTGTCTCTATATAACTTTTAATATCTAAACCAAATATAACTTATACCTTACTACTAAATTAAGTCATTAAAAGATCGTTATCCATCCTTCACCTTCATACAACATGAAATATGGCTACAATAACTATTAGTTTTAGTTTCGACTTATAACATTTGAATACGAATAATATACCAATATACTGTTTACACATTAATTAATAATTATTATAAACTCTTAATACAAACGTACACGTTATCATTTTAACTGTTCTCTTCTGCTCAAAATAGGCAGATGAAAATGTTTACGTTATCATTACTCTCTTTAATATTGGTTCTGATAAGGAAACAAATATTTGTGTCAGACTTGAAATATTTTTTTATAAATTCAGGTCTCCAAAGTTTTTCAAGCATTCATGATTCTCGTTTTAGCTTTTCCTACTGACAATATAATTAAATAGAAAAAGCAATGTTCTTTTTTTTTAATTAAAGGCAGTTAACACACATGTCTTCTCTACTCTTTGCTTTTTTTAATTTGTTATTTTATTAAACTTTTTGATGCTACCTTAAAAAATCGTAATATATTAAATTTTTGTGCATTTAAGCAATAATTACTAAACATGGCTATATATTATACGCACAAATTTTTTTAATATATTTTTTTAATTAATGCCGTTTGTTTTTGTCTAATTTACTCGCATGTAAAAAACCATTTTAAGTACCGAAGAAGAAGCACACAGGCTTATTTTTTATTCCATGATATCAAACTCCAGTGTACTTTACACTTGCTACTGTCTACTTATGGAAACATGATATTTGTTCCCATTGGTGTCATTTCATAAAAGAATTAGTCATTGGTGAATGAAATTGAAGAAACATAATCTACCGACTCTTAAAATACTGCGAAAACCGAGGGCACTAGCCGAAGACAATTTTTTTTATATTGAAATGTAGGAACTATTTGGAATGTAGGAAAATATTATTAATTTGTTGAAAAAGCGATTTAGTTTACAGAAATATAAATCAGTAATGCAATATTTTTAATCTGTGGAAAATAATTAACATTCCAGGGTACAAAATATCGACTCCATTGTGAGGTGGGCAGACCGCGAGCTGCCTGTTGTGAACACTAAGGGAGATGTCCTCTTCAACTCCTGGAACGAGTTGTTTGACGGCGCTGGTGGGCTGTTTGCGCAGTCGCCCCGACTTTACAGCTTCGATGGGAAGAATATCCTAAATGACATCAGCTGGTTTGTATTATAATAATAAAATATTTCAGAAAATTTGGTGCAATAATCAAATTTACCATTTGAATTTTTGAAAATTAATTGTTATATTATTCTGAATAATATTACAATTTTTGTTTGTACACTGACATCTCTTAGTAAAAAGCTAAACCATAATTATTTTAATATTAATTTGTGCTTAGTGACATCTATATATAAGTAGAGTAACAACATATATGTTATGATTTCTTGTAAATGAAATCAAAACATACTAGACATGATTTATTATTAATTATTTTTATTTTATCTAGAACTTTTATTATCTTATTGTTTATATATATATATATATTTATATATATTTGAATATATACATATATATATATATATATATATATATATATATATATATATATATATATATATATATATATATATATATATATATATATATATTTGAATATATATATGATTATTGTTATTGAACAAAGAATTTTGTTTTTTTAACTTATTTTTGAATTTACTGAAATTTAACAATGTTTGTTGATTAAAAATTGAATTTATAAAAGCATCTAGATGAGTTCTTGTTCTAAAAAATAATGTGATGAACTGCCATCTCTTGAAAATTAATAGTACTAATGTTAAAAACCGGCATTCAGTTACAAATAATATCAATAGATGGTGTTAAGCTCACAAAAATGTACATAAAATTAAAATTTTATACAATTTTAACATTCATATTAAGGCAAATTTCAGCTTGTCTTCTTTTTCTTCTTAGTTTAAAATTATCGCAAATAAAAATTTTATTTATCGAAATATTAAAAATTTATGGGAGACATAACTTTAAAGTTTTTTTTTGTTTGGTATATTTCGGCTTATGTGAATAAAAGTGCAGACACTTAACAGTAATTTAAAATTTTCAGGCCCCAGAAAATAGTGTGGCACGGCTCCAATCCACAGGGTGAGCGTGCTATGGACACATACTGCGATGCATGGCACAGCGGCTCTCCAGACAAAGTCGGCTTGGCAAGCTCCTTATTAGGACACAAACTTCTAGATCAAGAAAAGTAAGATAAATCATTTTGATTATATACAAAGTTCGTTTTGTAACTTCTTTATTAATAAAAAGACTACCTAATGAGTCAGTTGAGATATATCAGTTGATAACGGATATAATTTTAGACTTCAGTAGTTGTGAGAACAGACTCATAGTGCATGGATTATGTTAAGTCCTTCAACACAACTATACACACCTCAATTTTTAAATCCAATATTGTTTGCTCATCTAGAAGAGTACTCATTAGATTTTAACACTTAAACGTTTTAAATTCATTGTTTCTTTCTTATGAAAGAAATTATTCGAATAATGAAAATGTTCTACCATTAATTTATCCTACTCCATAAATCGTGCTTAAAAAAATATTACGTTTTCACTTATTTGTCATATTAACAAATGACATATACATTTGAATTACATTCCCAAAATTTTATCATCACATTAGTTGTAACACTTATTAATTAGACAGTATAAAAAAATTCCAATTCTTTAAAACACGTAGTAATCTGTATTTTATATAAAATGTAGTGTTTGAAAAATTAAGAATTTATTTTGCCAAGAGACTGAACACATTTCAACTGCAAACTCTATACATTTCAGATATTCCTGCAACAATCACTTTGCACTACTGTGTGTTGAAGCAACATCTCAAATATCCACACGAAGAAAGAGAGATCTAAGGTACAGTAAACATGATAGCAATAATGACACTATTTCTGTTAATTTAAGTATGAATAATAATAATTAAATAAATTTATTTCCAGATCCAATAACACTCAGATTGGCAATGAAGATGAAGGATTAGACTCAGAAGATTATCAAAATTATGAAGACTACCAAGATTTTCTAGATAAAATAATGACAGAACATCGCGGATAAAGTTCAAGAAAGAATCTAGTCAAAATTTCCACATCACCACTTACAAATTACTATTGTGTTGATAAAAATTATGTTTAAGCTTTGTATCTTTCAAGGTGAAGCAATGAATTTCAATGCAACAGGTCTCTTTTATAATAAATATGTGTGTATAAATTGATAAAATGGTAACTTATTATGTAACTTTATTAAATCATAGCATAACAACTAGGCGTTACAAATATAAGTTGATAGTCATTTCAATGAGAGATTTGATTTTTTTTTACTTTTTTTAATGAAGGATTAGAAAACATAAATATTACAATGTTGGCCTAACGATATTTGTGATATTTGTATTAGCTTTTTTTATATTGGAATATTAGGCACGAATTTAATTTTCTCTGATTTTATACATTAAAAAATAAACTTATGCAAGTTATTTTATACATCATTTTAATATCTGATTATAATTCTAGTACTCATTAGTAATTTCAATGTCAATGATTTATTTTTACAATTGACGATTAGAAGACATTTATCATTTTAAATATTTATAGAATTGTAACTTCCTAATCAGATATCTACTGCCAATGAATTTAATTAAGACATGTTTTTGCATATTGAATGTCTGAATAGAATGAATAAATCAGTACTCGTCAGTGTACAATGAGTGAGTAATTTATTTTGTCAAAATTATAATTTAATTCTTGTCAAATAGTAGTGTTACTAATATTGTTTCTCATTCAAATATATTTTTTATATCCCATTATTAATCCTAGATGCTTAGCTTACACTATAAAATCTTGGATATTCATTGTGTCAGAACAATACATGTTTAGATATGGCTTATTTTTTAGGATCATGTATGTTTTCAATTAGTATTTTTATTTCCATTTTATTTACTCTACAATTAAGACTTCATGCATTTGTATTTTAAGTGTAAAGTTAGATATTACGTAACATAGAACTTAAACAAGTTTAGAGTTTGAAACTTTTGTATGTTTCTAAAATACCAAATCTGTCTATACGTGGTATAAACACAATAATTTGATGGTCAATTAAACATTAATCTTCTACCATAGCAAAATCATTACTTATACAATCTAAAAAGGTGATTCATACTCATTTAGTTTTACTGTCAAAATATTTAATTATTGTCTTCACATTTAATTACTTAATATATTGACATATCTCCAAGTGATAGGGTGGTTGTGTTATATTAATAATCTCTGAAATCCTCCGAAGCCACTTCTATCACATTTCAGTTGGAAGACTTTTTATACTTGATAAAATTTATCAGATATTATTTTATTGCAAAAATGTATTGTGAGAATGTAATTCATTAAAAATAATCATCAAATATTTGCCTGCTGTTAAATATAATAATATTGGGCCCATTGTTTATACGTAAGCTGTAAAACATACCGATTCATTTAGTTTATAATGTTATTACGATAGAAGAATAACAACTTATTTCATAATTAACATATCCATCTTTTTATATATATATATATATATTGTCTTGAAAATCTGCCTAACTTAAATTGATTGTTTTGAACATAGTTATGTGTTATGCAAGTTAAGTATTTGTAAATCCATTTTTGTATTTCTATCAGTATGAAATTTTAACGTTAAACTCATATCAATAATTAATTTTTAAGTAAATCATTCAATATTAAGGTGACAAGTTTTAACATTTATGATATTTATTCAGTTTAAAGAATAATTACAAAAAATGATGGTCCACTTCCAAGTATTCAAAATTTCAGAAGTAGTTTTTTTCTGGGTATTTACAAACATATTCTGTCATCATAATTGAACATATCCTATGCTTAGTTGTACTAAATTTTATAGATATGATAGATTTCATTTTAGACATACAACCATAAAAAAACTGTTCTAGAACTAATTCTCTTCTATTCATTACGTAGACAAACTTTATTCTATATGGGTAGATCAATTGTGTGGACAAAACGTCAAATATCTGTATAACTGTGAATATTATTGAAAGTAATTCTAGGCAATTAAAACAATAACTCTAAGATTACGAGATACGAGTATCGAAATATTTTTTTTTCAAAGAAGTTACTCGTTTTTTTATAATTAACATTAACATCAACAACATCCATAATACTTAAGTTTGAAAAATGTAGGTTTGTTTGAATTTTGTGAATAAAAATGTTGTAATATTACAAAATGGTATTAAATATAATTATCGAAAACAAAACAACAATGCATTTATCATTTTATAAATAGCTCTACATCAAAAAATATTAATATACATTGCATAAATAATAAAAAGAAAACAAGAATCAAAGAAACAAGGGTAATATAAAAATTAAATAAATAGTATGAAATTCATTATATCACAGATTAAAGTCATTTTTCAATTGAATAGCAGCAAATTTTTATGTTTTTGACAAATGGTGCACAGAAGAAATGACCAGAACAAATTGGCTGCAGATGGGATAATAACCTACGCTCTTTGTAAACGGGGGACAGTGACTTGCTATTTTCACATTATAATTAAAGGTTTATGTATTATATATGCGAAGCTACAAAACCTAAAATGTACCAAGTGAACTTTTCATATTTTGATTAGGATAGTTATTTTATTATTAATACTTTTTATTAAAGATGTGTATTAGTTTATAATAAATACTTAACTAGCATTAATCGAAAAATTCACACATAACTTGTGTTTATAATTCAAAGTAGAAACCAACTGAATATTGGTAACAATATATAAAGCCGGCGAGTGCTTTCAGTGCTTTCATTGCTGATTTTTCATTTAGTTTGGATCTAAATGTTCATCAAATAGCAACACACAAGAAAAAACTTGATTGAGATTGTGAAGAGTCCCCTTTTTTTAGATCATAAGTGTTTCTAAACAAGCCTTTTAGAATTTATATTAATTGTTGAATACAAGTAGAAATGAACTTACAAAAATATTTTCACATTCATTTCATGGCAGATTTACCATTTTGTAAGGAATATGAAAGATTATTCAATAGCTTTCTCTGAATCAACCAGCCATCTACATATACAAAATATAATGATAAAGTGCTATTATCATTAGTCAGTATTAGCATCTTAACCAGCTGAAGTAATTACCATTGATAATTAGATAAATTAATGAAAAGTTTAAAAATAACCTACTTATCCATGTTCTGCTTCAGAACATTTTCATTTCGACACCTTTTCACTACTAATTATTTGATATTTTAATTGAATAAAAAGTAAATTGCTATATGATTTACACTAAATTTAGTAAAAACCGTATTACATTTTTTTTATTATGCCATATTGCAAAAATATTTAAAAACAACAGATATTTAGATGAATAGTTATATTCTTGTTTTATTCATTTTAATTGCTATAACGAAAAACAAAAATATGCAATACATTAAAAAAACATTTTTTAAACAAAATAAAGTATGGTTAAAGGTAATTTTATATAAATTATCACAAAAAAGAGACGCTACATACAAAGAAGTTATTAGTTACGACATATTCACATTTTTTCAAGCATCTCATTCACACGAATTTAATATATAAGATGTGTTTTTATCAATTCATGAATGTTAAAATAACTATATCAATTAATCGAGTCTCAGCTGCAAAATTTAACAGTAAAAGCACTCGTTAGAAAATGAAACATTATTCAGAACACTTGTCAATTTCGCAGTATCTTCTGACAGCTGTCAGTGTCAAAAAATGAGTTTGATAAAGCTGTGAATCCCCTGTTATTTGATTCGGTGACAAAATGGCACTTTTTTACCATAGACACAGTGGACATACAGAAAAAAACAAAACATACATTAAAAAAATATATAGATTAAGACATTAACGTCATCAAAATAATATTCATAACAAATTGGTCTTCAATTCTGTGTTATGTTTTTTTAATTTTTTTAAAATATATTTTTATAAGAGTTAAACATTTTATAAAAAAGATGAAAGCAAGTCAGGAATTCTTGATTTAACTAATGCAATCAAAAGATAATAAGATATTTTCTTAATAATTTTAGTGGATTTTTCGTTGCGTGGTTTTTTATGTAAATATTTTTTTGGTTTTATTTCAATTTATAATCTTTATACGCATTAATTGAAAAACATTTTTTCATACTTGCTAGTGATTTCTTATAAATCACCATCATTTTTAAGTCATAAATAATTGCTGGAACGGCATTGATAGTTGTATTAAATGATTGTACAATATACATTTATGTTATTTTTTGAATCAATAATGTATGTCAGCTATTATAAGTCCGTTGCCGAATGAAAGCCACCTCAGGATTCGGCTACTCATCTTGGTCCAGATTAAAGCCATAGCCATGATACTTTCTCTGATTTCACAATCTCAAATATCCCAGCATACCTGCATTCCCTGTTGGTCGAAATAGAGCTTTCGCGTAGCTTTTAAAGCATTAGGTCCACACCTCACATCCGTAGATTAAAATGGGTAGTATATGTAAACTGAGTGTGTATTTCCTTTCGAGTAGAAATAGCCTTAGTAGGGGCTGAGTAGTTTTGAATAGATGTTAAAAAAGTTTTGTGATTTAATAGATAAAATATTAAATATGTACTTTTATGTAATTTTATCGTACAGGTGCAAATGGTCTTGGTATTTAAATGTGCATACATTTAATGCTTTTAATTTACTTAAAGACCTCTGATTGAACTTAAACTGTTAAATTATTTTATGCAAAGCAGTCTATGACGACACTACTGCGTCAATAAACCACGTTTTATTTAGATGTACTTTAGAGAACGATTCTAAATGAAGCGGCTCGTGCCTACAACCTGTACAAATTGATTGTCCCAGGTAAATATATGAAGGTAAAGGTGTGTAGATATAGTCTATTTAACGTGCTACCATTCTCACAATCATAGTTTCACTTCATTGCCTCATTGTACCTAAAACTAATATTGATACTGAAAGGTCACACCTTCGATAGATGTGAACATACTCATATTTATATTTTGATAGGACCAAGAGTGTAAATACTCTATAATAAAGATGGTAACTATATTTTAAAACATCACAAAGTTATTTAACTAGTCTATATGAAACCAGCGATTCATCATGGTTGTAGTTTTAAAAAAGAAAAAAATATCTATTGATCCCGGTGAAGTTAATATGATAAAAATATTGTCATTGGCATTTTTGACAAAGTCTGTTTGTTTTGTTTCTCAAGGAAAAATAATTTCATTGTTTCGTAAGCAGAAATAAATACGACTCGTTTTATTTTCCAAAAATTCGTTTAAGGTAATTCAAGAGAAAAAATTACGACGACGATTGACAGGAAATTAGCTTTTATACCAATATTTCTCCGGTGGACCGCGATGTTGCCCGTATAGAAAAGGCAACCCTCTTACGTAAAGATCGGAGAACTCTTTTTTACTATTTCAATGGCACGATATTTTTAAATTTTCCCTACCAGTAAAAATATTATTTGAGATTATAATATGTATATAATAATTAAATAACAGGAAAATATATCATTAAATAAATATTTGTACAGATGTAATATTTAATTGAAGTTTTTATCTTTAACAAGTATTAGAATTTAATAATTAAACTACTTAATAAGTTAGTAATTATGTCTTTAAAAAATATAATGATATGAAAGTTACTGTCTACAAGGCGCCTAAAAGCTATTTCTTATAATTAAGTTTTTTTAATGTAATTGTTACTATTAAATTAAAGGCGCTGTTAAATTCTATGAATATTTTTTTTCCGTGTGTTAAATTTTTGCTTATGGCCCATTTATTATAGTTAAATATTTTAAATTAAATATATAATATAATTTAATACGTATGGTGTAACCGGGGTGAGCCTTCTGAGAAAGTCTAATTAATTCAGAAATGTATGTAAATAAACTTAAAATATACATAAATTTATTTAATAGAAATAGAAATAGTTGGTGACGTCTGTCTATCTTGGGATCTGGTTACATCTAAACTTTAGAGAACATTCATGTGAATATTCTGCAGAATTCGCTGAGAAGTGAATGTGTCTAATCCATACATTGGTATCCTTCGAAACCATCCTTGTTCCGCTGACCCAGAGGTCTCTCGGTCACAAAGGGTATTTTACTTGCTGTCATTACTATTCAGTAGTAGATTTCAGTAGACAGAATCCATATGGTTTCCCCAGAGTTGATTTGAAAATGACGCTTGTACGTTCATGTAACATCTTGAAATAAATTACGTAACTCAGGGTACCTTATATTTGTTTAAATATAATCTAGCTATCTAAAAGTATCAGTATAAGTAAATTAGAGCTGTTACATCAAAGTTAAGCGCTAGCTCAATTCTTGTCTTTGACTTAATCTAAAATTTAGTAATTAAGATTTCTACGTTCATAATCTTATACTGCGAAGTCCATTATATTTATAGAATTCAAAATTCACAAGAAATGAAACAGTTTAAATAAATATCAGAATATAAATAAAATGAAACTGGATAATGGATAATGGTTTTTTTGTAATTATTCCTCAAGTGGAAAACATTCAAACAAGTCCATCGCCCCACTTTTTTGTAAGAGTTGAAGATCCCGAGGGAAATGATTAGCTGGTAAGTAGTAGGAAGTATATATGGAAATTGATTGCAACGGTGTCGGACTTGATATAAAACTTCTCTGGTATATTTAGCGTGTTTGAAAAATTACAGAAAACCTTAATTACAGGGGTTTGTCGTATTTAAATCTGAAATACTAAAAAACTTGTCACTCCAATCATCAATAAATAAATAATTAGTAATTCGTCATCTCCACCTTTATTCTTGACGATGGGGCATGGTGTATATAGAACTCATCTGCGCCAACTAATCTAACTTCGTACGATTGGCACAAAACCAAACTAATTACTCTCAATACGGTTACATGTTATCTCTGTTTTCTCACCACTCTTCTCTGTGAGTTTTAGTAATGAAAAATAAACCATATACAACCTCGACATGTAAACGAAGTACACTTACTTCAGAAATTTTCCTCTATTGATATTTCATTACCAGTATAGAATAATATGCACTAGAGCTTAAAACTAACTAAGGAGGTTTTTAGATACTTACGAATAATTGATTTCAGTTGCCCGAGTCAAGTTTTCCATCTAATGTAACTACAGCTATAAAAAAACATGACAATGTTGTAACATAATATATTCTATGTTACAAATAAACATTACAATGTTGAAGTTTAAAGCAAACTAAACTCAAATAATTTAATATTTAAAAAAATTATAACTGTTAATTTAGTTCTATAAATTTGAACATAACCTAAAATTTTAGATAAACCACTTATTTATATTCCGTCATAAAACAATGGTCTAAAAATAAAATGAATATTTCTGCTATGGACAAGGCTCTTTTTTAAAACTATTATTCACGCAACCGAGACTCGGAGACAGGAGATCTTTACTAGTTCATTATCTTAGCCCCATTACACCCTAGCCTTATAAATTGTAAGCAAAAGGCATATAAAGTTTTCGTAAAAACCAAATATTAATATATATTTCTTAAATTACGCTTATAATTTTGCAATAATAATCAGCTAATCATTATATTGATGTTCTTTCTCCCCAAAATTGTCTCCTGTAAACGATCAGTTTAAAAATTATCAAATCAAGAATTTCAACTATATAATTCTTTTAAAAATTTTCAAAACAATATCAGCAAACGGGAATAGCATGTAAGCGGTAGTATTTCAGCAACGTCATTCAAGAGTCTGAAATCATTTAAAAGATAGAATCAGTTTAAGTGTCGCAGAGATGTCTTCACTCCGGATCTGATCCCCGAGTCGTCGCGAGGTGACTGACTGTCTGAGAGTTACTTTTGTTAGGGATTTACGTATGGTCCTTGCCGCTTATCAGGCAGTGAGTATCTAACCCTTGAGTCTTCACTCGCTGAAATAATCTGAAGGAAGAGATTAGCATATTAATCAGTCAACGCCAGATAGAAACCTTGTATTTCCTTAGCCTGCCATTTAAATAATTGTCTAATCCAAATTTATGGTTTACAACTCAAATAGACTTCACGGAGTAGAAATAGAAAATGTATACACGAATATATATAAACATGTATAAACGATTCTTGATACAATCTTAGCATCACAAAAGAATTATATATATAGAGCAGAATTGCGTAACTCCATTACAATTATTTTGTTCCTAATACTGTATAATCAAATATAGTAAAAAATGCAAAAATTAAATTTTTTAACCTATTCAAATATATTTATAATAAACTATAGCAGAAATTATTTGACGCATCAACAGTTTTTTTTTGTTTTTGTAATTTTCCTACAATTTACATTATAATGTATTTTAATTTTTCAGGATTGAGATCCAAATCTTTATGTTGATCACCACGATTACATGTATTAAGTAATATACAAGTAGAATTCATGAAATGAGAATCAAATGATATATTAATCAAATAAAAATTATTTATTTATCGTATGAGTAATTCATTTTGACTTCTTTCTAAGATAAATATAAAAAAGTTATACTATTTACACTGAAACCGTGAGACCTCAAGAAAATCTTCAAGATTAATCGAGAGTCGCTGTTTTAAAAAAGCAAAAGTGCTCTCAGTGTCTTAGTTAATAATTTGAGCAATCTCTAGATTATAAAACAAATTATTTCTCAAAAAAAAAAAATAATCAAATAAAAAAAAAAAACGAGTGTGAATCTATTTTCCCGCTAGGACGTTAATCGACGCTGGAGTTTAATTGGTTTTGAAGTTCAAATTGGATGTGGCATAAACACGCGGATGACCCGATGCTTCTAATTTGATTTATAAGCTGATGTCCCAGTAACTCTTGATTTTACCCAGTTTGAGTAATGTGTGTACCTCCTGGTTGCGGTAAATTGGGGTTGTGAGTGTACACATGAGGTGTACTTTATGATAACCACAGGTAGAGGAGGGGAGGAGGCGCTGCTTAATCTCCATACAACCTTAGCATACCCTTATACTCATATATATATACATACTCACGTGTGGAATAACATTAAATAAAAATTAATATGTTGTACTTTTCTTGGCGTTTTGTGTTGTAGCAAAAGGGAAGATTAATTTTAAATAGTGCTAACTTTTGCATTGAAAAGTAACCACATCGTTTCATGGCACATTTTTTATCCAACATCTAGAGTGGAAGCTCGCCCTCCCGTATATAGAATTTTTGGGAGCTTAAAGGTTTTTTGTTGTTTTAATTGGACTATTCTTCGTAAGAAAGGACAACTTAAATTAAACGGATTAAGAACTTAGGGACACGTTCGTGAGTCTACGTGCGCCGCAGACCATGGTTGAATATTAAATGAAGAATTTTTTGAAAATATACATGGTTTTGACGTAAAGAATACCCTGAATGAATTTAAAACGAGAAGCTGTGTATTTTATATACTTATGCAACAACAAGTTACAAGATTTATCTTTGTTATTATTATTTATTTCAAAAGTGCACCAGCAGTAGTGGATTTTACACAGCGGTGAAACAAGATTATCTATATAAATGCATACACAGTTTCCCTAGTCAGGCTATGAATGAAAACGAGAGAGAATTACAGAACAAGGAATAAAAATAAAGTAAGTAAATATATATATATATATATATTTATATATATTACAAATATATTTATTTAAAACCAATTAAAATGAATTGTTAAACCATGATTATATTATTATTAATATTTTCAATAACGTATTGTACAATAAAAAAATGTTATTTATGTACATCACTTCTGTAAAATTGGTTTGCAAAAATAGTTACTTCATAGTAAAAGAATGACTGCCATGTGGTTTCTGTTCTGTGCGTGCAACAGGAAGTGGCTTATCACACAGTCCCGGAAACAAAGCCTACAAAGCCTTATCTTTACTGTCACGTAAGGCAGAGAGTTAATATCGCAAGAATCGGATGACAGCCTCGCCGCGCGGCAGAGCCTCTGCAGGCTACGAAGCTTTCAAAGTCATTCCGGAAGTAGAGCAAGCTGCAGACATTGCACACTCCATTTATCATGACGTTGAATTATTAAAGATCTTTTTAATTAAGTCTCTGCGATTAGAAATGAACTTTTAAAACATTTTCGAGATATATTGAAAAGATAACTGATAGATTTTGTAATTCAATTTAAGCGCATCTCAAACCCAATAACTTTTCAACACGGATATTTTTTCAATTAGAACAATTCATGAACTTATATTATGTACTATTAAATCACACGATACGTCATAATGATAAACGGTTGTTTTATAGAATTAAATTTGCATCCGACTGTAATATGAAAATTTCAATAGCAAATAAAATCCGACAAATGGCATTTTAAATATAATAAAATACTTTTAGCTTGTATAAATATCAATTATTTTAATAGAATTTATAAACAGTGCAGTTGATTTGAAACTGAAAAGACGCACATTGTTGTTATAAATAAACAAATTTTTAATTTTAAATTGAACAAAGAAAACGAATAAAATTTAATTTTAGCCCCGTGATATAAGCAGCTGCCTCAATTTATTTGAGAAAAAAATAAAATCACGCCAATTCATCTTCATAAGCCAGTAAAACGTAGTAATCAATATTAATATTGAGTTTTATTTTGTGAGTGAACCATTTTTCGTGAAATATTATTTTGTATTTGCCTACAAGTGAACATGCTTATTGAGTCTAAATAAAAATATATTCAATATTAAAAAACCATCGCAAGATTATGTGGCTAGTAAGTTTGCTTTGTCCTAGACTATAATACGGGGAGAACAAAATATTACTTTAATATTTCAATTCTGGTATCTAGGCTAAAAAATAATGAAAGCCTTTATAGAAAAATATTATCTGATGCAGATTCTCTGTTTATTTTGAGTATGCAACAAGGCAATGCCGGAGACGAATCAATCCAGAGACTACTGTAATTGATTTTCAATGCTTCTTACTACTTACCTACCCGCGTCTTCTCTTGAGGCTCTCTATGCTTACCAAGTAATAGTGTTATAGGTTTTTTATTCTCAGATTAAATGAGCCTCTCCCAGTCGAAAAATGGTTTAAATGTTTTAAAAACACAAGTATTTCAATAGATCTGCAATGCTCTGAAAGTAAAATGGCGAAATATATGAGTTGTATTTATTTGAAATCACAAAAATCATCAAAATATAAAAATGATTTAAAATATTGTGATAATGAGAGACAGAAAATTTGAATGGTATATAAAGTAAATTTTATATTTAAAAAATAAGTACAAAAGAAAAAATATATAACAAAACCATCTAAACATGAATTTTCTCTTGAATTTTTACGCCTTATATATGATTTGTGTAATGTACATCAATGATTCCGACTTTCGTGAACCCTCTGAAATATAGTTACTTAGTAACTTTTCTGACAGCCTATCATAAGAAAATCGCACTGTGTTTACATATATCCTTGAGTCTATAAGCTCATTTTGATTCCTTTCCTTTCTTTATAGACTAGATAAAAGAAAGAGCTAAGTACATACTTATACAAAAGAGGCGAAGATTGTAAAACTTTGGGACGCCAAAATGAGAATAAAAGGGTAAAAACTTTTATTTTACCTGATAGATATTTTGATTAAGTAATTCCTTAACAAAAAAGATTCAACTGATTTTCCAATAAAGCGGCCAAGTTTTATTAGAGATATTTTCAAAGAATAAATATGCTTAATATTAAATAAATTAACATTTTACTAACGGGGTTATAAAACAAGACTTAAAATAGTCACTTTAATTATTATTTATTGTTAAATTATTTTGTTAGTTATACTATTTTAAGGAATTTAACGGTAGTGAATTTATTAGAGACAAAATAAGTTTATGGATTTAATTGATAAAAAATCAAGATTTTTCTTAAAAACAACAATCGCACAAAATCTGAACAAAATAAAAATATTTTTCCATACATTCTGCAAATGTCAATTTGTTACGTGGCTTTTAATTATATTTATTTAAATCTAAATTATAAAAATTGTGTACTAGATCATCTTGGCTAGTGAAGAATTAAGTAACAGATCTTCTGGAATCTTCAATTGGTGATTGAGAAGAAATCCTAAACTGAAGCAAATTTTTAACCGAAATTTGATGCCGGAAATATAATTTTATCAAGAAGCAAGAAAAATGGAACATATTTTCGAGTCATAGCATTTAGAGTTTAAGAGACTAGGTGATGAAAACTCAACATGACAGACATAGGCTTTAATCGAAAATGAATTATTTCTAGCAGAAGAAACATAAAAGTCGACAATGTTGATTAATAATATGTTGGTGATAAAAATAGTATTTTATATCTTCTATTTTATATTGATGGTTAGAAACTCTTCGAACCTTTCTTTTTTATTATTATTTCCTAAATGATATATAACTCTTGGGAAATATGTCAGAATATCAAAACCAACAGGCCAATAACTTAAGCGCTCTCTTGTCAATTACATATATTATTTATTACTACAAATGTCGCTGTCTAAAATATTATAGGGAATATAAAAATATGGATACGTTTTTAGTCTCTTCTTGTCCTTTACCCCTATTTCTTTCTACACTTGTGTCTACATAATTTCCTAACCCAATATTATTGTAAAAATATCGACAGTGATATTTTCATAAGAAAATGAATTCTAACTTATAAGTACGTTTTAAAATATAATATGTTTTCTCTTCTATCATTCATTAAAGTTACTGTATATTGAGGTTATTTACTTTTAATTTAAAAAAGGCGTCTGTAGCTTATGGATCATTATATTTTATTTACTTTGTTTTAAGATATTGGCGCTTCCAACGCTGCATTTTAATTTAAAATTTCCGACTTCTCAGTTCCTCAGCTGGAGCTATCTTCAGATCTACATCAGAAAAAGTTTTAGAATTATTCAATACAGTTTTTTTGTTTGTGGTTTTGCTTAATATATTTTGATTTTTTTTATCATATTGTTTGTTTTAAATAATATTTGTTAAGGAACAGGTTTCACCAGCATACGTGGTATTGGTATTTAATTTTACTTTGTTACAAAGGCACCGCAGTTCTACCATGATATATGGGCCATGTTAATAATGACAAAACATCCATCACCATGAGCTGCGCGTGTTCCCTACAGGACAAATACCTTCTCTGGATCTGGATAGGTTAGTAGATACTTCCCCGGTCCTCGGTCGCGCCACACCGCACCACTTATCAGTACAAAACAACCTGTCAATCCAGATCCGTCCGTGGCGCTCTTTCGGTCTCGTTTATTCTCACGAATACTATCAGATATGAAAAAAATAAAAAAACGATTCATCATGTACAATTTGTCTGAGTAACACGTTTTTTTGCACATCTAAAAATGTACACTCAAGTAGCTATATTACAATATTTTTTATATAACGAGCATAAAAAATATTTGAAATTAAAAAAAATTCTGTAAAGAAACCGCTTGATTTTCTCGCGAGAATTTCTCAATCAACAGCACAGTAATCTTACTTGATTAAAAGCAACAAATTTATTTTAAAGTTTACTTAGTCAAAAAAATTATATTTGATATTTATCTGCGTTATTTGAATTACAAGTAGATATTTAATTGCTTTTTAACAGAGTAGAATTTAAGATATCAATTTACTTATTACTGCTTTTAGATTGTAATTTTAGAAGATCGATAATAGCCCAATTTACAATTTCAAAACTATTTGGCATCAAATAAATCAGTAGTGAAATATAACAAGAATTTTATTTATCTTTATTGCGTTTACCATGAAAACTAATTATAAAATGAAATATGAATATTCAAGTTTTATTTCATGTATAAATCATAAACTAACTAATTATAAAATATATTTTAATAAAATTGAATGTTAATCTGTAGAAACTTTAAGTTTATATTATTAAAAATATAAAGTTAATATGATGTTTTCAGCAATAACTATAGAAATTGTTATGCACATTAGCTCCACTTTTCGATTGCGAGATGGCGACTGGCAACTTACCACTAATCAGTGAATTGGTGAATAAATAAACAGTGTGGTTACATTGTATTTTCAATAATTTATTCCCATTTAGTAATGCTCACTGCTACTGTGAAAGACAATGCGGACGGAATTTATCTCGTCTATCGTTTATACTTCAACATGCCTCTGACAACTTTTATGAGGTTATACAGTAGTCAGTTAACTTTTATTCCAATATAAGAAATTATTAGCATCATTTAAATATAATGAAAACAATTTCTTGGTCATAACAAATTGCTCATTTTCATATTAAAGTCACAGACGGATGCCTCCTGTGGTGTCGGGTTTCATTCCCCAAAAAGTGGCCTCTTTCAGACCCTCGGATGTCGTAAAGAAAAAAAGGCGTAAAGTATAAAAGTTCCCAAATAATTCCCCAGGGAGCGGCGGCTGAAGCCATCCGTAACGCGGGGAGAGAAATGTAATGAAAAGCCAATTCACAAACACATCAAATGTACTGTGAGACCCGCACATATTGGCTTTATCCTCAGAAACACTGTATAAATACGTATTTGCGATGCTGTTTCTCTTCGATTGCTCGGCAAAATAAACTACTCTCAATCAATTTTCTTTATTTCTATTTTAAAATGTATAAAAAATATAAACCAATTGAAATTTTACTACACAAATTACGCAAAGCTTGTTATCGTTTCACCATTTGAAATTTCGAGCTCAATTTTTTTTTTCGTGTGTGAACAAAAATAATATCTTTGATATTGGTTGCAGATGTGAAAAATTATGACTTAACTCAAAGATATAATATTCATTTCCATTATTTGATACCTTTTGCAGCATAAACTAAACTACGTGTGAACTTGTATTTAGTTATTATGTCTAGACAGTAACAAAGTAAACGAGAAGAATATTAGAATAATCCATATTTTTTATGTCATTTTAGGTTTATTAGTTACGTATACTATTTAAATTTATTGGATTTAAAGTATTTAATATTGTAAATGGTAAAAGATAATTGAAATCTTTAAAATTATATCTTAATATTGCAACAAGATAGTCAGTACATATTGCATTTCTAACCTTTGAAGTTGTATATATTATAATTGGGGTTATTATAAATAAAACTAATAAATGCTCACCTTCACGAGTACATGGCTTCTCTTTTATAAATTAGAGACCCATTTTCTTTGTTGTACTTAATAACTCGCTGAAAAAGTTTTTTTCTTTGTTTTATTTTTACACGAAACAAAGCCAAGCAGTAGGTCCAACGCAAGCGTAATTAATTGAGAACATAAGCACTAGTGTATTTCATTATTAATTTATTTCAAACAGAAGAAGCAAATATTTTAAGCTTTCGCATTATACATCTCTTTATTACAGCGCAAGTTATTTGGAAAACCAACTTCCTTTGCGTTTACGTAATATTTTTTACAGAACAATAAGGTCGTTAATAACCTTGTTAAGGACTTACAAACTCAGAGGTAAATACGACTTCGTTGACATTTCTGGGTAAAATAATTTTAAGCTGTTATCCTAACTAATTTATTCCTTTAAAATATGATAAATTATTAATCATACAAGAGGGTTCGTAAATGGGACCAATAATACTACACATAATAAATAATCCTTTTCCTTGACAAGAAGACGGTGAAAAAAAGAGATCATGGTTTTGAACATTAATCTTAAAGTTAAAATGAAATAAGATTTTTCATTTTTTATTTTGTAAGAGAACTATTGTAATTAATTTACGGCAATACGATAATAGTTTTCTGTTGACGTGTCGTTTATGTGTTTACAGGCATTTATATTTTGTGATTACGATTATGAATATTGTGATTGGGTTATCTCTTGTCTTTGCAATTTTTCTGCAAGATCTATGAAACATTTTTACATTGACTGTACTCAATACAAATGAAGAGTCTGATGATCTTTGGTTTTATGATAAGATATGCTTGACGTTAAATCTTGTAATTGTTCCATCCCTCCATACTATACATCTTAATATTTTATATCATATTATGACACAAAATTATTTTCAGTCTCATATCCAAAAATTATACTTAATAAAAATGAATAACTTGGACTGCTGTTAAAATTTCAAAAGTATTTTATTTTAGCACACTGTAATAATTTATGCATTACCTTCATTAAATGAAGAAACTGTGCATGTAATAAATATTAAAAATAATGTAGGTATTTCATGGACTCACTTTATTTTAGTCTTAAAAATACGGCCATATCAAAATGTTAAAATGAAAAATTATTTTCGTCGCTCCATATAATATCTTGTGAGCCTTTATTTAAATACGTAACTAAGCCGAATATTACATCGGCCGTAAATATTACAGTAGAGAGAGTGAGAGTCTCTGAAATATTGAGCAGACTAGACATTTCATTAGATCAGAACAAATTCGTTTAGCTGCAAAAAAGTGTATACATTCTACAATTTCACAAAAAACTATTTAACAGCTCTTTCAAAAATGAGTATCGTCAATTTATTTGCGTGATGCGAATATCAAAACCAGACTTGAAATATAATAAAATCGTTCCAAGTTTGTGTATTTGTAAAAGAAATAATACGCTTATAAATTTTACTTACCCTCACAAATTCGTTGCTTTTGTTACAAATTATAATTTGTACAAATACTCCAGTTATTCCGTACATATTACGCTGTCGTTGGTTTTGGAGCGTGAGGGACATACGTATTTATAATTTAGTTTCTACACACCTGTTTCGTCATAAATAAACATATTTGTTTGTATTAACATATAAGTAACATATAAGTAATAGTGATCTTGTTTTTGAACTGTGAATTGAGTGATATTGACAAAAATAACTGTAATATTTTGTCCACCGTTTGATAAATCTTCGTTTCGTACGTGTGAATGTTCGTATTCCGTATTTAATATATATTTAATGTTTTTTTTATTATTTAATAATCAATTGTAAATATCCTTTAACTACATACGTTATTATTCAACTATATTTTAATTGACGCATTTATTCAATTTTTTTTTTTAAATGTATTATGGACTATTTATTGAATATTCTGAAGCACTTATTTAATGTAGTTTTCTCATGCTGACTGATTTTACTTGCGAAATGATTTTGCTTGGGGATAATTATTTGTATTTGTGAAAGTTTCGTATCGTTTTATTGATTAGCAATGTTGTGCTGAAGTCTTATGTACACTCTGCTGGAGATTTAAAATTAATTTTGTACATATTTAAACTGTGATTATTAGTCTTATAAACCATTGTGTACAGAGATAATTTTTTTGGTACTGTGTAAGAGTTTGTTGTATAATAATAACTACGAGAGTGAAATTTTACATAAAAGTGAGGTTATATTCTAAAAGTTTCTTGGATCTGATCATCCCGGGCGTGTTTGGCACATAACAATGGTAAGTTAGCATGATGTAATGTTATTTTACTTAAATTTGTAGGTAGTAAGCACAATATGGAGGAGAACGCACATCACCTAGCTTGCTTCGATACTAAAGTACGTCACACTCAGGCAGAGCGTTATTGTTGCAAAGGTATTAGTTGTTTAAAAGATAACTTTAACTTCATCAGTACTCAAGAATTTTTATGTTTGAATATTTAAAAAAATATCTGTTTCAATTCTACGTCTATTTTTAAGAATGCAAAGCACAGATTTATCGGAGTAATTTAGGTGCTCATTTTCAATTTATATATATTTTTAAGATAATAATACTGTGTCTGCTAATAATTGATTTTACCCAATTAACAAAATAAAACAAAACCGACTGTATAAACGATACTATACCATAGCTTGCAAAAAATACTTTGCTTACGTACATAAAAACGACATTAAAATCCATATTTTAAATGAATTGTATTATTTATATATTTCGACTTATTAATGTTAAATTAGTTTCAATAAAGGTGCACGTTTACATACTATTATAATTTTAATTGTCATAAAATAAATTATAACATTAAAAAAGTCAAATATTTATATTTTACAGCTTTGATTCGACATCAATTTTTAATGCAAAAAGTTTAATAGTCAGAACGTTCAAAAATTGTTAGTAAACATTCGATAACAGCAAATGTACAAGTGTAGTTTTGAAGCTTACCATCAAAACCATCATGTATTCATATTCTGATATTACCAATCATTTACTTATGACCTGCGTGTTCAGCCCTTCCTCCCTGATAACCTCACAATTACCGCTACGTCAAGTGGTTTGAAATAATTCATAGGAAAATTCAACCCTTCGATATTTCGAGCGAGTTCAAAAAAAACACCTCTTCCTGAGGGATATGAGAAAAACAAATTTACTCTCACTTGAATCCTAGGTCTAATTGGGTTCGGTCTAATGCCATATATAAAGTTCGCCGAAGAACGTTGCCCAGCTGGCGATGGATGGTTCTAGAAATAATCGAATACGGTCAAATGCTATTGCGTGAGAATTTTTAATGGCATAGGCAGTGAATCTTTTAACCTTACCTGAACAGAATAACAATTCTAGCTTGCTGCCTTGAGCGAAATTACTTCTTGAAATGTTAATGCAAATACTAGTCAGTTTTAATACACAATTAATTTAGCCTACTGAGCGTAATTTTACTTCATATAAAGGATTATGTTTAGCTGTGGGTAACATTTACAAAGTTTGAACCATCTCAAGAGCAAAATACTAATCCTTGGAGAAAATAACTATTACGTTGTTAAGTAATTAATATTATTTATTCGGAAAACATAAATTGGATGAATAATGTAGTTGTTAATACAACTTTACTTCCAACAAATAAATATTTTAAGAAATTTTTCACTTTACTACGAGTTTTAACGTAATATTTATCCTGTTTATTATAGCTTTAATTATACCATACTACCTTTCACCTATTTTTACCCCTGAACACTATTTTCCCTGTATATATATATATGTGTGTGTGTATGTGTTAAATGTGTTTGTGAATGTTAATTACGGTAATAATTTGGTTCACATTCACATATCACGCACAAATGTGGTTATCCTTTTTTCTCTTAAATATAAATAATGTTGTAAAAATAATTCAATTTAGTTCATTGACACAAAATATTATTTTTTTAAATCAAAGTCATTACTTCAATTTAAATGAATTTATCACATGAAAAAATAATCTAACGGATACCACGTCCAATAGGTATACCGGACGTCGTGAAATAAACTGAATGAGTGGTTTTTTTTAATTACTTCCTTTTTATTAAAAAATAATTCTTCCTTTGTTTTGGCATCGTTTTTAATTACCTTAACTCTCAAAGTCTGCCGGGTGGGATTCGCCGGCCCCTCGAGACTAATGAGTTGCGGCGCTCACTTGACCCGCGGCGGGCCGCAGGTGGGCCTGGAGTGCCCGCCACACCTGAGAAAACCGTGAGCTCAAGTCCTGAAAAGTAAATAACACTTCGTATGCAAAATGAGCTCGATCCAAACTCTAAGTTTGAGTTTGCTCTGTGTGATAGAAATGCAACACTAACGTATAAGAAAAATAACGTAAGTGATCAAACAATCTTATAAATTGTGAAAAAATTTGAATCTCACTTTTTTAATGGTTTTTACCAAAGAAAATATGAAAACATAGTTTATTTTATTAATATGTAATATTTTTAAAATTTTCATCCTCTGATTCATACGCAAAGGGCTCATTAGAAGATTGAACTTCACATACATGTTCTGAGTTTTGATAACAATTAATAGATCACTTGATCTCTAGTTCTCTTTATAAAATTAATTAATTATACAGAGAGATTTGTAATATTCCATTTATAGGATAATAATTTGTTATGACACAGGTATATATTCTCATAGGAATATTTGGTACTATGAATACATTTTAATCTTATAAATTTAAAGTGATACTACAGAATCAAGCGCACTTCTAAACCCAAACATATCACCAAACCACACAGAATGCTTGAACCTAGAATACATGTACTAGTTTTCTCGCCACTCGCGATGTTGAATATTATTTTTTTTTATTTTCAATAACAAAAGTATATTTTTTATTAAATGTAAAATAAAAATACACACAATGCCTAGTTTGAATTCAGTTTCTTAAATTCTAATATCGAAGTATAGGCCACCTTTCCATGAATCTAACTTTTTTATTAACCGAAATGTTTACTACCCAAGTGGAATTGTTGGGACTTGTTTTAGTTTGAAGTCCAAGCGCAAGGGTCGCTGAAAATATTTCTGAAGTGGAAACTTCAATAAACTTTACTTTTTATTTGCCTTGAAAAGATCTAAAAAAAATTGCCTATGAGTAAACAGTTGAAATATACGTTTTCCGGTAAAAATATATTATGCGTACTTATTTTACTGACGTTTATAAAAATATCCTTAAATAGACGGTTATGTTCTATTTAATAAATTATTGTTATTTAATGTTATGTCTAAAAAATGAAATCATGAAAAAAATGTATTATTATTAAATAATATATTAAATAATAATTTCAATATATATTACATAATAATAATATTACTTTATATAACATATTAAAATAAAATGACAAACAATCATCATTCACCTCCGAACAGAATAAAAACTTAAACAGTAGTGGTAACACGGTTCTTTGTAAAGTTAAGCATACGCAATAAATCTACATCCGGGGGCTGAGATTTGACATTACTTTACCTTTTATCCGGGATGGCTTCCGCTGTAGGGTGCGGCTTACCTTAAACGGGAAATCCTTTGATATGTTAACTTGGCTTACCTGATTCCTGGTACACTAGATTTTATGTATTCATAATATTGTAAAACCTTTATTAAATTATGCAGGCCCATTTTCCACAAGACAACTCGAAAAATACTAGTTTCCCATTTAACCGCTTTACTTTGCATAATCCTATGTATACATAGTATTGCAAAAACCTTTGTTAAATTATGCAGGCACGTTTTCCATAAGACTACTTCAAAAATACCATTTTTGGATTTTACCGCTTTATTTCTTGTATATATACATTATATACGTATATATATATATATATATATATATATATATATATATATATATATATATATATAATATTATTATATTAATATGTATATATATTTTTCATATATAACACTGAGCACTGGCTTAGGATGAGTATATACTCAGTGAAATAATTGCCAACCTCCTCTGATGAGCGGGAATTGATGAAGAAGATATATATATATATATATATATATATATATATATATATATATATATATATATATATATATATATATATATATACATTTATATACATTATAGTTTTCAATAAATATACATATTATGGTATTCAAATGAAGCAAGACTGCGATGTTATAATTTTTAAAAAACCTTTTAGTTCAAAAATATTTTTTCTCTTTTCCTTTATACTACCTGGCGTATAAATCTTCAAAAAGGGATTCCTTAAGTGAGCAGAGCCAAATCGATAATCCAATAGCATTATTTACAACGCTTTCGAATATCTAAAAGCCTATACCGGGAACAAGCCGCGGGGGAGGAAGGATTTACTTTAAGCTATCTTCCCAGGACACTCGGTGTCCGAAGTTTTGGTATGAGAAACTCGTAATTTTTAAGGATGATAAACGCTTTCTAAAAATAAATTACAATAGTTTCGTATCAAGTGAGCTCGGGTAAGCTAGAAATGCTATTGGTTATTTTCCACGAATAAAATTATTGATTTTCTCATTAATATAAATGCCTTAGGACGGTCCTAGCATGTTAGCGATAATAAATGCCATTGAATCACTGCTGTGATTCTATGGTATTGTGATATTCTTATTATCAAATCAATAAACGTTAAACCTGAAATAAATCAATCTTAATTTTAAATATAAAAAATATATATTTGACAAGATTTAAAAATAAATTAATTGGCATTTTTGCAAAAAATTATAATTTTGATTTATGAGTGCTAATCAATATTTTTTTAATGCTCAAGAATTAAAAAAATATCCATCAATCAATTTTACTTTTCAATATCATTTATGTTTCATCTATGGAGTAACTGTCTAAGAGTTTTTGATAACCTTTGAACTTTTATAACACTTCCAGAGTCGATCACGATGACCCCCAGGGCTGGTCATGGTAAGAATATAATCTCGGTCCACATTTCTAAACTTGCAGGGAGAATAATGCGGTTACTTCGTGAATACATTTCTTTCATAAAATACTACCTTCAAAAAGAATCGTTAAGTTTCTAACGTCAAATATAGTTTAAACCTCCTTTCAGAAAAAGACTTGAGAACGCTTTGAATTTAAAGATATAAAATAAAGGATAGCGCTCGGTCCGAGATGGTTTAAGAGGCTTTGCTTGGAATAAATATAGGTTGTGGGTTTCCCCCCTTGCCTTGAAGACATCTAGTAACTGTAAAATATTTGTAAGTAGCCGTTTAATGTCGGCGCTTCGTACAGCTTGTCCGTTACTCTAGTCTCTCAAAAATGAATCCTTCATTAGAGAGAGACCATTTGTTTATTAGTTGTAGAATCCTAAATTAGATTAGCATTTTTATAGCAAAAATCTTAAGAATTTTAAGTCATAAAATTTAATAATCAAATGTTAATTTTAGGCACTTCGGAACATAGTAGATATTTTATAAACGTTGATTAACTCTCCATAAAGATTTAATGATACAATTTTAGCTTTAACTTAACCTTTTGAATTTTAATGTCGAGATTTATTTTAAACTTATATTTTAAGTAAAAGTTTTGTATAATCACCCATATTTATTATTATTAAATAAAAAAAATCATTTATCTATATTTAAAATGAGCTCAAGTTAACCGAAATGAATTGTTTAAGGGTCAAACCTTTCTAATAATTTTAAAATTACATTATCCTTCGGCATGTTTAATTTCTGGTACAAACCTCATTTGATACTAATTAAAATTAAAAATGTTTAACAAATAAATTTTACGAATCACGACACAGATTGACTAGTTTGATATTTGTCATGAAGTATTAAATGAATGCTTTTCGAGTAAGTATTTATGATTTGACTTTCTTTTGATCTGAGATTAGAGAAATCTCCAAAACTATTCATAAAAATACTTATATTTTTAAAAACTATTAACACAATATGTAATATAATATATTTAAAAAAATGAGAATATTATTATTATTCTGTTTTGTTCTGTGTCTATTAACGGTTTTGTTCTGTCTCAATTTTTCTAAAAGATTTTATTTTTATTCATCAACAAATATTATATATATGGTTATATATGCTATATTATATATGGTCATTTATATTTTAAATATGGTTTTTTTACTTCGGAGAATATTTTTTCGTATATTTAAATAAACATCGTAAATCTATATAGGCTTTGCTAAAAATATATTGTGTGCTTCTTTCTTGAAAATTAACATTGATGTACCTCGTGTTCTTGGCGGCAAAGAAATTAGAGGACATTAACAACTATAATTAAATTAACAACGTTTAAAATTGTGAAAATATATAATACGTATAACGTGCTATACATTTTTTCTTGTGTTTTCAGGGTCATAAAGTAAATGTCATTAATTTCGTGGTCAACTTAATATTGACAACATTAAAGTGACCACTAAAGTTTTACGATGATGAAGTATATTCTCGTATTTCAGTAAGTATGGCCTGGATATAAAACTTTTATTAGTTTTTACAGTAGTCTAATATATAAATAATTTGACACTATTTTTTCCCCAAGTTGTAAGCAAGATGTAACTAAGTTATTTTAAAAACTTACCTAAAACGATTAAACTTTCAATTAATTCATAATTTAATCATTGCCGAACAGGTTTACAAACTGAAACTTTTAATAAGTATGTATAAAATAGCAGCGTATGTATACAATGCGTATATTTAAATATTCGACTAGTAAAAACACAAAATTTAAACAATTATTATTATAAATTGATGTAGTTATTTCTTATGCTGATTTTTAAATCAAATTTATGACATGACAATAAATTGAGTTTTGTATAATTGAGTGTGCCAAAGCGATTATGTCTTACTTACATTCCCCATTGTCAGTCAACTAACATTTCATAGCTATCTTCCATTTGATAACAATACCGGCTGTTGTCACTTAATACAGAGTTCCACATCGATCCATTGCATCAACAACAATAGAGGTCAGGACAATAGTGGCCCCACTCAAGACAGAAGCTCTTGAAAATATGTTTTGTTAGAATTTAAGTAAGAGAGATCTTATTCATTTATAGAAATATACAAGAGTATGTTTTACGCATCAATTATCTTGAAAGACGAAGAAAATAATACAACTTCACTCGTTCATACTTATAAATGACGAAATATTTGAATATATAAATGTAAATAGAGTACAAAGACGATACATATCATACATTTATTGTGTTTTTTTGTTATTATTTTTAACTATAACCGACTGAAAAATAATATATTTAATTACTTTAAATTAAAAAAAATAGCTGGTTTTGATTTTTTTTTACTCGCGGCATTTTTTGATCTGGTACTTTAGACGATCTCTAAAGAATAAATCTTAGATTATTTGACTCAAAAGACTCGAAACGGATATTCAGGCAGATATCAAAATTTCCCCAAGGGAAGTACGGAAGAGAAAACAGAAAGGTCAGTGGCTGAAATATCAAAGGCTTTATTCAAAACAAATAGGCATTGAAGTTTGACTCTCGTACACAAGTACTCTGTCAACAAAATCATCGTTTTACAGGCTGTAAAGAGTGAATTTTTTTTAAAAAGGAGGCTTTCTTTGAAAGTTTTATCGATATATAAATTATATATATATATATATATATTCATATTTCAACTCCTAAATATATTTGTGTTGTATAATTATTTTCATAAAAATGTTTCTTATAAAATCATGTCCACATATATTCATATAAAAATCTTAACTAAATTAAACTTTTTGTTATCTTTTTTCCCGAAAAAAATGAAGTCTTAAAAATCTCATTTTCTCTGAAATATTAAAAATAAAATTTTCTTTAATATCAAAAGTTGGTAAATAACTGTGAAATATGGACTCTACCTTTTCGGGATTCAAAAATGAAGCAACGAAGATTAAGTCCTGATGCTCGCAGCTGCCTAATGCAAATTATATAAGCCGAAATAAATATTCATTGTATGGCCAAACCTTTCATATTTATCCAAGGAATCAAGTAACCATACGGAGTCTGAACATTGAACCTTTTCTACAAGTGAGATGATAATCGAAAATTTTGCCTGGTGAAAATTCTATTTACCATGTGTCATAAATGGTTAGGGTTAGGCATCTGAATAAATCTGACAGATAATCAAATTGATATTTTTTGGTAATTATTACATTTATTTTGTTATCATTGCTATAAAGTAGAATCATGTCTGTAAAAGTTGCATTTTATGCTTTATATAATGTTTAATGCGTTTCTTGCTATTCATAAATTGTTGAATGGTAGCTTATATTTGTTTGTCTGTGTTAGTAAACCATTTTAATAATGGTTTTTTTTTTAAATTGTCATAAATGTTTCATTGTAAATTATTGTTATCATATAAGTCATTGAACACTTTCTAGAAGATTTAAATTTCACAGTTTAAAAACTATTATTATAAAAAGAGTTCCCGAAGATACTGTTTATTTTTTAGCCCATCTTGGCCTCCTTTGATTTGTTTTGTTTTGCTTGATTAAACCTTATTTTTACAATAAATTAAATAAATAAAGTTTGCGTATTTTTTTTTTACTGTACAGGAACTTATCCTGCCTTCTCAAATTTATTATAAGTTAAACTCTAAAGTACTTAGCAGCATGAATGATTCGGAAGTTTAGTATAATTATAGGTTTGCATATTGGTCACTATTTAACTCTCAATAGAAACTTGTGTGTGTCAAACGGAAAACTTTCGGCCCTGTGTACTCCGTTTGCTTACATATGGCAGGCAAACTTTCAGCCTTTCATGCAAAGACATCCTAAAGCCCCAGGTTACCCGGTGCGATGTGTGTATCTACATATCTAAATATACATGCTTAGGCAAACATCCAAGTATAGTGCAAAGAGTAAAGGCCTTACGTTCGTAGGCAAGCATGTAGCTAAAGAAAATCTAACATACGACACTCTACAAAGATAAACGATCCACGAAGGAGAAGAACTATCATCAATCGGTAGCTTTAAGAAAAGTGTCAGCGAGTTTATACGTCTTGACCCTAGGTAGATCTCTATTAAATGCAAACTCGCCTACCTTACGTAAATAAAATATAAATAACTGTAGTATAAAAGTCTTTCAATGATAGAAAGTCAAATAAAAAATAAGCTTAAATTACAAGTTTGAAAATCTTTTGTGAGAGTTCAAACTGCTACTCTGTAATACTACACGGATACGATTAATTACATTACAGATTATTTCAATACCTCTGTTTATTTCTAATTGAAGTACATAATATGCTCCTTTAAGATTAGGTATTATAATTTTAACACCTTAACTTAATTGCTGCCTTGTTTCGCTCGTGCCGGAGCTCCATGCAGGTGTGTTAGTCTGATAAATTTAACAGCGTTAATTAACCGCTCAGAGCTGCTGGCATCCTCTTTGGCTGTGAGCAGAGAGCAGATAAAAATAATGTAAGCATAAAAAGGGAACATCAAATGTAATCCTTACAATTTAATACCCTCGACCACCCGGTCTTATGTGCTCTCGCCTTATCTCTCATAATAATATACGCATTTTTTCCAGGAGTTTCGTTTTTCTCACGCACTATAAGTTGTTTTTGGAATTTTTCTTTGTACCGCTACTTTCGGAAATATTATTTTTAGTGTTTGCTAAAAAATAATTAATTCTTTTAATAAATAAAGTAGGCAATATTTATTAGAATTTTACTTTGAGGCAACTTGCATTATTCAGAAATTCAATATAGTAGAAATAATTTACTTTTGCCATCTTCTTTCATTCTTTGTACTATGTACTGTTATAAATAAAATTTTATGCATGTTTATCAATTTTCAATCGTATAGCTACTTTAATCAAAAGTCTAGTAACTCCACTAAGTTACCAGACACTGAGAACTTTTTATTCAAAATATAACCTCTATCGACACTTCACAATATCGTTTTTATATATAAATATATACTTTTACGTACACATAGTTTATGATAAAATTCAAAGTTAAATAACAGTATTCTACTGGCCATTGGGTTTTTAATCAATTTTTATGACTCATCAGTTTTATTGACGAATAAAAAAATAATGCTTACAGGTTTCAAGCACCATTTCTCATGGTATCTAAGTAATGTTCTTTTCAATAAACTTGGAGTACAAAGTAGCAAAAGCTGTGCAATGTCATCGTAAGTCGGTCAAGCGATGGTATTTCTACAGCAGAGTACAAAGCAGCTCGTTAATCAATAAATCATTGTGCGGTCCAATACTTACCAAATATATAACTTTGCTTTAAAGTTAAGCCTATTAGCAAACACCAAACTCTTAGTCACTTATAATAAGTACTGTTATATTTTTTAAAAGCCATAAAATAAACACAAAACATATAATGTTATGCGAGGGATATAATGTTATGGCATAATTTGTATTAAAGAAGACTGTTTTTAATCTTTTTATTTGTAGTCTGGAAAAATATTAAAACTGTAAATGTATATATCAAGTGAATTAAAAGATATATATAGGTATATGCTCACAAAATCAATTATATTCATTCGTGAGATTACAGTCATATACATACATCATATCCGTTGAAAAGAACTTCTTCTTTAATAAGAATAAAAGTTTCTGTACTTCAAAAATTTCGTTTACAAGTTTTATTTCGTCTTAAACAAAGTAATTTTTCTGTATAATTCACCTTTACTGGACTCTGAATACAAAGCTATTTATTTATTTTTCTAATAAGAAAAGTTTACAATTCAATGCACGCTCCGCGAGGGGCGGCTCTTCTTTTTTTCCCAGTTTTTAAATCATTTATTTTTCTGTGTCGCCGGATATTCCAGGAATGTCTGTAGGTATGCAAAAAAAAATAAAATTTGTTATTTAAATAAACATTACATTTAATAAATTTTTCCTTCTTGTATTTTTTAATCTTGTAAATATTTTGATTTTTATTTATTATACATAAGAAAACGTTGTCAACTTTTATTAGTTCAAATTCAATATTTATTTTTTTAAACAGCATAACCAAGAATTTTTTGGTCTTTTTAATTATTAAACAATACTTATTTCTTATATTATTTTGATCTGTTTTCAAATATGTTGTGTTTATAAGTGAAAAACGTATAATATTTATTTCTTACTTGACTTTGAATCATGGTACTAAAAATGTTTTCCATATAAAATTTAAAGTGATTTTCAAAAGCTGTTACTGGTTTGACCCGTCTAACAGCCATCAAATTCCAGTTAATTTTGAGGAGATGAAATTTTTGTTTGATTAGGCAAAGAACCTTCCTGATTCTTGCCAAGCTATTTTTGAAATAAGTGACAGCGTCTGACGACAAAGGCTCGCTCCGTCTCTAACGCAAAGAAAACCTTCGTGAAGGGCCGCACAGGGTACTTTCAGGCCCTGAAGTATGAGAAATACATCTCCAGGCATAACGAGATATTTAAAAGTGAATTACAAAAAAGTAAATTTATTGAAACTAATTTCCACATATTTATTTATAAGTTACTAGCGGGTACCCGGCGTGTGCTGATTTCTTACAGGTCTGTATATTTTACATTAAAAACTAAAATATCTAAAATAAATACATATCGATTAATAAAGTAGACCCAAGATATTTTTTTCAAGCTTAAATAGCAAAAGGGCTTGCGGAGACTTCAATTATCTTATGAGTAATAATAAAAAAAAATTCATCTTAATACAAGTATGATCAAATGAAAGAAATTAATCCCATATTTGTTGAATGTTGGCTGATATTGTAATAATTTATGAAATGTATAAATTTAAAATAATCATTTATCAATTTTATACTGTTATAGAAATTATACAAAATTAAAACTACGTAAAATGTATAAAAGTCACACGAAATACTGCTCCATGTTGAACGAAGTGCCTAATATTAGTTTAGTAATTAATATTTATATAAGTTAGTATGCTATGAGACGATAATCTGTCATTCTGTGACACATAACTAAGCAAAGTTTATTAAATTATCTTGTAAAAAAATATTATTATTGGGTCACTCTATTCCAAAGTAAATTATCTCATTATAAATTCATTTAAAAATAATATAACATAGTTGTATCAAAATTTAATTATTAATACATTAGCTTATTTTTATGTTCATGCCTTCTATAACATTATATCACAGTTCTACACCTGCCAAAGCATCAATGTCAGAATCGAAAATTAGGTCATACCACGAAACCCGTGAGCCTCTGCGCCGCATTCCTAGGATACCTTCTTCTCTTGGGACATGGCCTCACGTAAGGGTGCTGAAAATACGGGCACAAACCCCTACAAAAACATCCCTCGCACACATATACACCATAGCACTTCTCGAGCATTATTCTCGAGCTGAGCAGGGTGGTATTGTGACTATCGGATTATTTTCATATTGACAATGTTATATTTTTATTGATGACATAAAAATGTTTTCGTATAATACATACATTTTTCTTTTTGATACCCTATCAAAATAATGTTACTATATATGAGTTTTATCGATTTTATTATAATATTATATTGAATCTTAAGTGGGTAAATTTGCTGCCAACGCAGACACACAGAAATACATACTTGTAAAAAAAGGAAGTCTGTATTATTTTATAGGCTTTTACGTAAAAAAGACCTTGTTCTCTTTAATCGTTCAAAACATATGTTTTTTAGTTTCATGATTAGGTGAAACGAACTGTATTTACTAACGCATATCTAAAAATCGGATATAATAATATGAGGGTGGTTAAATGTGTTGATTGTGCTGAGTCCTTTAAATTTACAGAAATACAAAAAACCGGATCAGCAGCGTAAAAGAGAATGAAACACTAAGAAATTTAGGTTTAATACAAAACCTGTCATCTAAAAGGTCCTCAAAATAACAATATTTTTCGGTGAAATTCATTTATTTTCGGGCTATTTCATTTTATGCTTGTCTCTTGCCAATGATCTATCAATTATTTTTTAATAAACGTTACTAAAATATTTTCCTTCTGGCACATCTTGAATAAAATTATATTTCAACTGTGTTTAAAAGCACTGCATACCTTATTTTAGTGAAACAGTATAAAACTATATTTTAATACAAATGTTTTGGCTCTGATCTTTCCTTTGAGTAACTAGACATTGTATTAAATATTATAATAGACAGAGGACTAATGTTTAAGGAATTTCGAAGGGAAATACATCCTTAGACCTTCCAAGACACCTATGTATAACAAGCTTATAAAGCTTAGCAAACCAGGAAGCTTTGTAATACATTTTGGAAGCAAAAACGATCTTCAAAGCAAGTACAAACTCGAATCGCTTAAGTCTTTGCCAAAATCTTCTAATAATGATCGAAAGAGGTTGATTCTTAGGATCAAATTTTTTTTATACATTTTCGTATTAACGTTTCATTGTTCGTGTAGGCAAATGGTGAAGATAAACAGAACATAAAAAACGATGAGAAGATATAAGATAACTAAATCTTTATTTATTTATTTTCGTTTTATGTACCTGCTTTTTTTTCTAATGACAACTTAAAACAAATTTACAATAAAAAAATTGCGTCCGTTTTAACAAAACTATTTATGTGTCATATACTCGTAGTTTTATATTCACATAAAAAGATCAAAACGCATCATAAATTTTAAGGATATATAGAAACAGTCCTACAGCACTGATATTTCTATCGATTTTGTTTTTCTCGTCTTTAAATATTAACTCAAACTTTGAATTAATTTATATGTCTAATTTATAAATTTTTAACTAAAACAACGTTTGTTAATTTTTCTCGTTACGATTTTGCAGTCAAAAAATTGCTTCACGGTTGAAAGGTCTCCATGGTTTAAATATGCACGAGTCATACCTTTGTTTTGGTGGGTTTTTTGTAAAGCTCATCGCTTTTTATGTCCTAAATATTTTGAGAAAGGAACCGCAGAAACATTTTTGCGTGTACGAGGTACGCAATATTGTATTTTATGTGCAAAGCAGTATGCGCAATGTTAGCCACAAAAGAAAGAAGGAATTCCACTAACTCACATACTCGTTCTAGCCTACAAACAGAAAACATAGGCCATGGCAAAACATATCCGCAGTACAAATCGGTATGGCTTTAACATTACTTTTAATTTTATTTAATGCTAAGCAACAAGGAAGTATTATTTGATTTTAAAATATTAAATATATTTATTAATGAACAATATGACAGTGAATTAAACTATATTTTTTTGGGGAATAATAAATTATTTATGACCAACTGAAAAAGTTTTGTTCCTTGAAAGGACTTATTCAGTCGTTTATTTTAAGATTATAACACTAATGGGTATTTTTAATAGTAGGTATATTATAGTTATGGAATGCAGACAAATACTTTCTTTTGTTTTTATATTGTGTATGTTTCTAGAGACACCGTTGAAAAATCTATTAAATATTTCACAATAATCGGAATGATAGGTAGAAATGAACTTAAAAAAGTTTGACAAGGATTTGGAATATAAAGGCTCACTTAAAGTGAAAGATTTTCTATATTAATGGCCATAAACAAATTGTATTACAATTTTAAAAATTTGAGTGGGCCTACAACTGCTGCGTGAACAGATAAAACATTAACAATAAAACAGCTAACGAAACGACAAGAAAGTAATCAACAATTGAGAAACCCAACCAAAAAATATGATCGCGACAATCTTAAGCTTAAGTAAATATTTAATGATGTAAAGGTATTCTAAGAAAAAGTTTAACAATTTGCTAGTCCGTGAATCGTAAATTATTTTTAAAGGCAATCAAATAAAATATTCTGTTTTACTTAGAAAATTACAGGTGCTTTGGTTAATTACTTTTTTGAGTTGAGGTAAACGAATCGTTTCCTCTACGAATGTTTCGGTACTTTGTTGATTTAATATTTAAAAGAAAGTTACAAATTAAACATGACGAATTTTATTCCTTTCGCAAGATTGGCATCCGTATGAAGGATCAAAAAATTAATTGTTCAAAACATCTACCTTAAAAAAGTTGCTCAGCACCCTCGTTAAAACTTCCCCTTGGGCTAAAAGCATGAATTAAATTCATACGCAACAATGCTGCCACCTGGGGGCTATTTTTTAAAAATACATTTTTTCCTGTTAATGTGGAGGACTAGAAATTAAAAATTATGTCATTGCTTTGCACTTTCAGCAGTTTACTTAAAGTTATTGTAATATCTTGTCGGATGACTGGTCACGGTCATATCGCGCACTAATTGAAATGGGTTCACCTAAAAACGAATACGTAACATACTTTAATAATAAATAATAATTTGATAACTCAAAACATCACAAGCATTTTAAGCACCAACCCCAAAATTTAACATTGTTATCCTTGTGTTTAAATGCAATCAATCGTATTACGACGTTTATTTTTTCAGTGGTTTAAGATGGACGATATATATTATAATTATAGAGCATTGTTTTTTTGTTACAAACTAACTATAAATTCTTAAAAGAACGATTATTCTGAATCGGTCCTGATATAACACAACTTAATCTGGATTAAAATAACTGTTTATAAAAAAATTCTCAAAAAATATTTACGCTATGTTCTTTTGGCATTTATATTATTATGAAAAGACGTGTTAATTAAGCTCCCAAACGTTTTTATTTTTATGAAATATTTCGTAGGGATACTACTCGGCATTTGAGATAGTAATAAGTAGATACATCTTCTCAAACCCTACATCCCTGAGGACCGTGAAGGATGAAATTTTACTCCACCCATATTTTATCGAGAAATGGCTATCCAAATAATTTGGGAAAAAACCAATAGAGTTTGGAGTAAGCATTTTTTTCAATCACTAAAATCAATTAAAGCCCTGAACTACCAGATTACTTATTACAGATTATAACAAACAAACAAACAAGCTTTACCCTTTTTCCTCGTTATTTTTTTTATCTAATCAGCCACACATTTGAACGTACGGTAAGTACCAATGACCTCACATACACAAAAGGCAATATCGTGTGAAACAACAATAAATTACAGCACTTACATGGGACATGTAACGTCTGCACTTTCTGTAATATATCGAACGTGGCTCCCATTTCTAGTATAAATTTCCTGTTATTTGTTATTTTCAAATAAATTTTTATTTTAAATTCGTCATGGGAAATATAACTCACGGGCTTAAGTGCGGAAACTTATTCCTCCGCAGTGGAAGATTAGGTATATCTATCGCAATGGAAATAACATACCTTGCTGTTAGAAAACTTATATTTCGGTTTAGTTATAGCGGTTATACGGTAACATTGTAGTTATTCTCTTTATTTTCATCAACTTGTTTATTAAACTACGTTTTAATATTTATATTATTTAGAAAAAAATAATCCAGATGCATCAAAAAACGACGTTATACAATTCAATGTGACATTTGAGCGTTACGTTTAAATAATATATGTAACCCATAATTAATAAAAACGTTTGAACGATTTATTGTGTTAATAATGATTTTGAGTTGAAATTGATTCATCTTTATTAATTCATAAGAATTATCAATATTTTAGCAAATTAACAAATATCTATTTAGAATTGGTACATCGATTACACATTTGGATATTACAATTCAAACTCTCGCTCAATTACAGCCACGGGGGCTGGAAGTATAGCGATGCTAGGCCGCGATGGCTAAAAGATTTATGCGTTAGAATTCCAACTCATTGCCGTTTCATATGTGAATCGATTAATCTTCATAATTTTCTTTTAATTCGCTTTTTCCATTCAGTACCAAAAATATATAATTACACGTAAATAAATCGCCCACTCAGATAATATTAGATATTATTGGATGACTTTATATTTAGGGAACATTTGGATGCTATTACTTGAAAGTCTTCCGTTGTATTCTTCCGGTAGGTTCTCCGTTAGGGACGCCGGATCCGAATGAGTATTTCCACGGCGCGCGCGCACTTCCGGCCGCGTGTAGCAGCGAGTGTTTCCGGCCGCTTGGGCAAGGGCAATCTGCGAAGTGGGTCACACCTGAGGCATGTGTCTCTTCTAGCTCTCCGAGTAGCATTTTGTCTCCATGATGAGTGTTCTCGCTTGCTATAAAATATAGGGAAAAAAAGCGCTCTTTATTATGACGCTTTCTTGTATCCGTGATTTTTATATAAATATTTTTTTGAAGTAAAATGTAAACATAATAATTTAAATACCGCACAATATTATTTGCGTAAATTAACCCAATCGAATTATCAAAGCACTATAATTATTAATTTGGTTGATAGTGGATTTTTTCAACATAATTTTAATAAGTATTTCAATACTCAAATTATACTCTACAATTATAATTATTCAATCAAAATTTATAAAAATGATGATGATGATGATGACAAGAACAATTTTTTTTTTTTATCCTTTAAATCTTACGTTTTATTTCAATTATTAAAACATTTATTCACGAATAATATAGATAAATTATTTAAATAACAATAACACGTTATTTTCCTAAGTATTATTATTTATCTAATGTTAAAAAAAAATACAATCACTTTCAGACGTTCTGATTGAATATTACATGGAATAGGAGAAAATAGAACTCACCCACAAGAAAAGAATGAAAATATTCCGTATAATTTATCCGGAAAGGTTATTAGACATCCGACGAGGAAGAATACCAACAAAAATGTGAGACGATAAATGGCGAGCGCTGTGGAATATATATATATATATATATATGAGGGAGAAGTTTCTGTCAAAGAATTCCTTCGCTCTCAATTCTAGGGAAATCTTTTTATCGGGTAACATGTAAATCCAAAAAAACCCGAAGGTGCATTTTTTTTGCGCCCAAAAATCCTGGCTTATATTGATAAAAGCTTAAAGATATTCTAAAATGCCAAAAATATTTTAATCAATTTTATTATTCAAATTTAAAAAAAAACCTTTCTCGATTTAAACCATTGGTAATGTTATAACACTAATAAAATATCTGTATTTTTTATATTTCCTCTTGTTTCCAAAATATTTTAGATAAAGTTATTTTTCGTCAATCACGTGTCTTCAAAAAGACACGTGAAATGAAAAGAGAAAAAACAAATTTATTTTTTATGTTATGTTTTAAAATGGCTTGACGTTACGCGTAATCCATGATATTTTTTTTCAATTGATTTATTCAGTGTGTAATTATAATAACCACATTAAACTTTTACTATTTTATACAACTGTAAACCAATATTATAGAAAGTGCATTTTCTCCACGAACTACACCTGCAAGAGACTTTTATAAAAGGCAATCTCTTTGAAGGCACTGGACACCCTCACTTCATTTCACTCAACTTCACGAGAATAACGTGCTTACTTTGATACTGTAAGAGCTTTGTTAGTCTTTTTTTGGATTACAGCAGATACCCAATTATATATTGAATACTTTTTATAATATTATTTTCATTCAGTAAAAAATCATTGTATATTTTAGTTTTAATTATTAGTTAACCTTGATATAGAACAGAGCATTCTATTTGAAAACTAGTAACACTGTTAAGCTACAATTAATTTATAGTTTGATTGGTATCCTTTTTTATGTAAATTTATTCAGTGTTAGTGATATCAATAGAAAGTTTATCGTATAGCATGTACTCAAAATAAAATGTTTTTGTGGAGTCGGTAATTTAAATTTATAAACATATAAACCTGCTAGACGAGCAAGGCTCCTGGAATACAGCAGAGATAAAACAACTCTCGAACACTTCGCTCTAGTTGTCAAATTTACCGGCTCTTATCTGAAGTTACGGTAGAACATGACAGTTAATGATACTACAAAACATGATAATGTCATGCAGGCGTATTCGGCCCGACAGAAATGTACGTTACCAGCGAAGGGTGAGAATACAGAAACATTACATAATATGATATGCCAAATAAAAACAGTCCATTAAAAATAATAAAAAACTTGATTAAACTTACATAATTTTTTTTTTTATAAATTCTTGGTGTGTTTATAAGCATTGATTTATACTCAACTAATTTATTTTTTATCAAAATAAGCATTATGATAGTGGCGTACCATGCGTAAATAGTGTGGAATGTTTTTTTATTTATCAATTCTGACGTATGTTTAAGTACATTCTTATCTGAAGATTTATAACAAATCGATGTACACGTATCTGAATTTTATCGAAATAAATTTCAGTCTCTGTTTAAATATACACAATAATCACAAGGGATGAAATATATTAAAATATTCTCGAAAAAATAATTCTTGATCTAAAATCAATCATATTTGAAATTTCGATTACTGGATTAAGGCTGAAAACCCTTTGCAAATGATAGATTGTCAAATAAGCATCTCAAAATGTTCGCACCTGGTGCGTCTAGAAATATTATCGAATTCATATCTCGTCGAGAGTTTTCACTCACCTGTCAATCAACTTATCGAATAGAGAAAATAAATCATATTGAAGATATGGCAAAACAGAGTTGCCATGTATGCTTTCAAATAGACTTAACAAATCTTGTCTAGCAAATTTATGAATAAAAATACTTATAAGAATTTAAAATTGTCATAAATAGTTGAATAATTTTACTTATTTTATCCATGAATGTTAAGTTTTATAATAACTTAAAATAAATAAAGACCTGTAAAAAAAGAAAATCGCGTTGATGTTGTTGTGCTGGATGTATGTTTCTGTTTGACCATGATGATAATCCTGTTCAGTTATTTAAAGAGTGCTCGCAGGTTCCATGAAAATGAAACCTGCTTTAAGTCAGCAGAAAAAAACATGGAATGTCAAATTTTTATCCGTATGCAAATATCAATTGACTTACTATTAAAGTTTATTTTAAATGGATTGTTTTATAATGATTAGTCATTAGTGTGATTCACAAGTATTTAATTTATACTATATTAGTTGGAGACAAAGACTGGTATATATTTATCCATATGCATACGTTATAGTTGATGGAATTTGTCTCATTATTTTAACATATGCCGACATTATAAATAAATAAATTAATGCTGAATAATTTTTTTAAATAAAAGTTGTATGCAATCTATTTTTTTTGTTAATTTATTCACTTTATAATTTCAATTACCAAACTAATGACAGGTTTATAATCAAGTGTGTGTCATTAAATTTCTTTTACCCAAAAAAGTCATGTGTAAACAAATACTCCAGATAACTTGATTGATAAATCAACAATTGTAACGAATGACAAAAGTTTATATATATTTTTTAAATAACATATTTGTAAATTTTGGTTGCTTCAGATGGTCAGTCGTTGTTAAAGGAAAACGGAACAATGGACAGGTAATGTATATTTATTTATAAAATAAAACAGCAGAATATTTTGAATTGTTTAATTATAAGGCCAATGCTTTCATCAAATAACAATTCTAACAGTTTAATGAATATTTCTTATTGTATAACTTGGGCCCATTTAAATTTGTGTGTTTCACACTCCAGGCTGAACGAACATTAAATAAATTATTAAATGAAAGTATTCTGTCTTAATGCTATGAAATTTCAACAAAGATATCGCAAAAGCGTATACTTATATAATATTCAAATTAATATCTGTTTGTTTACAGATCAAAATTGATTAAATACAATTTTATTTTATTATTAAAAAGATTTTTGGAATTTAAAATTTCAGTGGAAAAATTCCTCTATTATAATTTGAAAATAAATAATTTTAACGGTACTGTATACACTTTTTACTTCAGTTTACATCAAAATTTATAAGAAAGCAATTTTTAAAAGCTGTAGAAGATATGTTACAAAAATCCATTTAGATATATTATTTTAATCAAAATCAGTTCAGAGTAGCCAAGATTTTAAATACGTTTTTTGTCTTATTATTTCAATAAGTAAGGACATTCATTTTAAATATTTTCTTGGCATAGTATAATATATGTATATATTAGTATGATAAATGATGCATTGTAATTAAAAAAAGTTTGCGTGATATTGTGACATAATTCCATATGTTAGTTAGATATGATTAAAGATTATTATCAGCCCCATATATTTTTAAACTATTACAATCGCGTGTAATAAGTGTGTCAAACTTCAATACATTATTTTAGTCAAAATAGTATTGATCGACACATCTTCTTTTATGTAATTTATTAACTCTTTGGTTATTAGGAAAACGTCATATTTAAAAAAAAATACATCACGTCTGTAATTTTTCTGTCCAAAAATATAATAAAATCTTGCATTGTTGAGAGAGGTCTCGCAAGCATTTTGCGCATTTAACAGTATCAGAGAGTTAGTCAAACAATACTAAATAATAAATAGGTTATTATAAGTATAATAATCAAAAAATATATTTTATCAATTTTATACATATTTAAGAATTTTTTACAATTTAAGAAAAATTGGCATTAATTTTGACAATATTGAGATTATTTAATTGATTTCTTACTGATTACCTTGAGAGTATAATTGAGTAAGTAAACGTTTTCTTTAATTAAGATTAAAAATTTTGTGGTACATTGATTCATCTATGTTAATAATATACATACTTGTATAATTTATTCTATTTATATTGTGATATAGTTTATTTATACAGTACTTTATAAGCAATTAACTTTTAGATAGAGTAAATAGATCTTTGTATATATTATTTCACATAAAGATTTATGAAAGTTTTAGTTAATATTAAATAATGTACGTGATATTATGAGCTTTATTCAGTGGCCTTATAATAGAGACATTTTCTACGTTTTTTTCCAACAATTATTGTATTTATTGAAGCCACCTGAGTATTAAGTAAATTATAATCTTATGAAGTTTGTATCGACTTAAAAATGTTTTTAGTAGTTTTGATAACAAAATAAATCTAAACATAATTTAAATAATTAAATGCTAATTAATACGTATAACGTTTTTTATAATAAAATGAAAGAAAAACATACATTTTAGTTGTGAAAAAGATCAAGAAGTAAGATTATTATCAAAATTTGGTCTTTATTAATATCAACTTGTTTGTTTTAATATCTAAATATAGTTAGATACAGGATTACTCTGGTAAAGTTCACGTAAGTAATTATATGAATCAGAATAACTAACGCCTACTTCATATATTTATTAATATATTTTTTGATATGAACATCAGTTGGATATTTTTACAGTGAACATTATTACACAAAGTGATTATTTCCTTTAATTTTTCATGACTTAATCAACTATATACAAAAAAAAATAATCTACACACATATTTCTCACAAAATTAACATATTCAATCACAAAATCCGAATATCTAAAAATGCTTACTAATCAACTGGTTTATCCAAAATACTCTCGCTTTAATAAAAATTCAACTAAAAACATGAATTAAACATAACCTATTAAGAAAACTTCTCTAGATATTAAATTTTACTTTGGATATTATGGAGTTGTACACAATATTGATACGCATAGACAAATATCTGGATAAATTCTATGATTCCTTAAGTATAAAATTATTATCTAATAAATGAGTCATTTATATTTCCAGTATGAACAAGGATTACAAACAATTTAAGCTTAGAATTAAATCTCTTTATTTATACACGAATCACTGCAATACGCACGTTCGTCTCTCATTCTGAGTTCCATTCCTGACGAGTCTGTTGAGACTGAATCCGGGGCTTCCTCCAGGTCCTTCCCCATCCACCATAGAGCACGTCTTCGTTCTCATGATCATCAGGTCGGTCCTGATGCTGGGTCTCCTCACGTTGGGAGCCACGACCCCGCACGCGTCGGACAGGCGTCGTTTAATGGATAGCGTGCACATTTTGGAGCGATGCGTGGGCACGTGGGGAGGCAGAGTGCAGGGGCTTCCGAAGGTTGTGTTGACCCGTTTGTGATGATTAGGCGCCATCTCCAGGGGGAGGTTGGCGACTACGAACAGTTCGTAGAACAGGTCGTCTACGCGGACATTTTTCTTGGCAGACGTTTCGACGAAGACGCATGTTGAGTCTTGAGTGGCGCAGTACGCCGCGGCTTCCTCAGGCAGCACGGTTCTATCAAAATAAAATCAGTGTCAAATGTCTCTAAAATAATTACGAGACTTGATCTGTTTCGTTTCATTCCACAAAGCCTCGAGAAATAATAGCAATTTGAGAAATCCGTCGTCGTTGTTATATTGTAGCGATAATGAGAAACGTACTTTGGCCAAGTCTTTAAGATGTACGATGTAAGATATACAACTCAATGTTATGTTATAATTAATAACAATGAAACAAGACTTATGTAAACTTTTATAATATTCATTTTGTAAGAAAACAAAGATAAGAGAAAATTATTATATTATAATCTTTTCATATATATTAATATTTTTTTACAAATTGAATGTATTATTTCTTTTGAAAATTGCACCTCCCTGATTTTTTAAGATATGGCTATAAATACCTCCAAACAACTTTATCTCCCTTTCAAATGTGTCAGTTACTCACAACTTTATAATATTATCAGAAGCACCTACTCAAAGTTAAAGTTCATCCGTCCCCATCCCCTAAGCAGACGCCTATCTATTCGGCTCCTCCGGATGTGACCCATCCCAGGCGTTCAGATGATCTCGACTCGCGACGGAGGGCCCCGATAGCGGCGGCTGGAGGGCCCTCCGGCCGCGGGGGCGCAGCACCGAGTATCAACCCCCCTCCCCTCCGGCCGTTTTCACCCCGGGATTGAATATGCATTTTTGACCAATTAAAAGCTTGATGAATAAAACTGCTGATTGGAATTTTAAATTAAAATGAATATGCAGATTTAAGTTGAATTGTGCTGTTGGTTTTATTTTAGTTATACATAGAATTTTTTTTTTATAAACACGGATATGTTAATTATGATAATTGACAAGTTATTTTTATAATAAGTGAAAAAAGTCGGAATCTGAAAATTTTTAGGTTAAATAATATAAACGTTTGGTATTGAACTATATTTCGTGAGCAGAAGCCAGGCAAATTGAGACAACCAGAGAACAAGCAACCTTAAACAACGAGTAGAGTAGGAAACCGCAACGAAAGAACAAAAACAAGCAAGCAGTAAATACCAAATTAGAAGTCATGAATGCTGAGTCGTAATATTTTTCCGTCGTTTTTTACTATAGGTAAGTAAAATAATACCAAATCTACTAAAGAGAGGGTGTGCTTTTTCAATGAGGTGTTTTTTTTTCAGTTGAACTATTTGTCATTTAAGGAGAATCAAAAATAAACTTAAAACTTTATTACTCAAGCTTATTGGAAAATAGTTGTACCCCCCACTAAGCCACGAAGTGGTTAAATAGGGGTACTTAGCTTGTTGCTTTCTTTTTTGTAATAGCTCATATGACTTTCCTTAGCGTGCAGGTTAAACGTGCATAAGTAAAGTAATAACGAATGTACTCTATAAAAAAGTTATAAAACTAAACTTTAATATTATTGAGAATGATTTTATATACATGGAAGCCTATATTTAATACACAAAGAACACGCAAACATCTTTTTAAAAAGATAAATCGCTTTGTTCTGTTTAACTTAAACGTTAAATTATTCATTGCAAGATAAAATTGCTCCGAATTGAAATAAATAACTATTTTTCTCAATTTATTTGAAACATAAATCGTATTATTTTTATCACACGTTTTTTGCATTTGCTCTGGTTCGCTTTGTTTTAATTACATTTTCTGATTGGTTTGTTGGCTTCGTTGGGAGTTTCAGCTGTTATCCCAGACTTTAAAAAAAATATGTACCTACACATGCGGAATAATAAGTTAAAAAACTAACAATTCAACCAGTTGTAAAATAACATCCACTGCATAAATAAGTACAATTATTTATTTTGCTTCTGAATATGAATGAAACTTTAAATCAGTATTTTATGACATACCCAGCGGTGCATTAATTAATTGTCAGTTTTTTAAATGAAATTATATTTTCTTTTCTTTTCTTTACAATCATTTTGCTCTTAAATACGATTTTTTTTACTAACCTTACTTCCTTGTCGCATTTATTCCCGGCAATCGCCATAGGCACACGAGGGACATGTCGCTTGCTGGCTCTTCCACCGCTGTTGGCTGCAGCGCTCATCTTCGTCTCCAGGATTTGCTCTCTCAGCCGAATGACTTCTTCAAACGACTCGCGGCTGTCCATACTGAACACCAACACAAATAGATCTCCTGGATAATCGAAAAAAACATTTATCATAATCACATAATTATTGTTTAACTAAGTAGGATAGTGAAGATTTAGTTTATTTATCAGTTCAAAGAGAGAAGTTCTAACAAAATCTAATTTGCATTAAATTAATACTACGTTTTGCTTACATTCATATAATTTATTCAAAAATTAATAAAATACAATATTTGCTTTACTGCAAAGGTAGTTGATTTTATTGTTTGCACAGCTTTATTTCCCTTCGTAAACATAAATATTTATAACAAAATCCCAGGTAGTACAGTTGTTTTATTTTTATTTATATTCTCCAATTCAAAATTTCTATCGAAGGGGCAAATTAAATTGATAAATATATATTTGAAAATTAATAAATTGTTCGCCTATGGTTGGTAAATTATTTGAGATATAATAAAAAAAAAATCAAATTTAAATAAGAATTTATTGATTCCCAGTTTTTATCCAGTAAGTTTTAGTATTGCGTAAGACATTGGCTGTCAAAACTATATTAGAATAAATTAACATAGTCACCTTAAAACAATTTACATTAAGCTTAATTAGCCATTAAATATTAAAATTTTCAATCTCTCTTACTAATATTCAACTACTTTATTTTACGCCCAATTTCATTATGAATTATTTATTTTTAATTAGAAGTGGCTTCAAATAATAATCTCTGTTTATTTAATAATAATAAGCGCAGACTTTCATTTAGAATATTGCGAATACAATTTTCTGGTTTGATTACTCTGAGAATGTTTCCATATACAGCGTTTAATTTTATTTCCGCTGGTCGTTCTTTGTCCACGGAAACGAATTGTTGTGATCCAATTTAAAGCTTCGGTTATATTTTTTACCGAGCTTAAAGATCTAATCCCTCGCCAGCTGGCTCTTGTGTTGACTTTGGGGAGGATTAGGACAGCTTTCATTAGGGAGTCAGGTTGCGGACACAATTTTTCAATTTACAAGTCCTGGAAGGCGTTGATAAATTGCCTGCCTCATTTGTTATTTTCCAAGATCCTAATTCAATGAAGTAATAAAGACAAACAAAATTAATTTCTAACAGTCTACAGCAATAACTTAAAATATCAATTTTGTTTTATTTACATTCTAAACAAAAAAAAATAATCTGTGGGATCAGCAATTACATTTAAATTATTTTCTTTTGAAGTAGAGTGATTTAATATGCACGCGATAATTTTCACGGTAAAAGAAGCTTGCGTGTATTTGTATTAAAAAGTAATTGAATATCCGAACTCATATTCGCATAAAAGAATAGTGCTTAAAATGATTAATACGATAGTAAGCTATATCATTAAGACTCATTCAGTAGCCATGCTGGCGTCATTCTGGTATATTTATTGAACTGAAATATAAATATGTCATTGTGTTCACCGATTGACATCGTATTTCACAAATCGATAAAACTGAATATATTTGTAAATTAAGTATTTTATTTATAAAACACTTTCATCGATTGTAGCAATATGCGTTACCTAATATTTCTGTTTTTTCTACAGTAAAATATATATATTTTTAGTTATATGTTATAAAGCATATTTTGTTTAGTCATTCATGCTTATTTTGTCCATAATATAATAAATATACTATTATAAACGACCAGTAATTGTTATCGTTTTCCTATAAGATTTGGCGTACTTTTTTGTTTGATCGACCTTAAGTCAATTGTTAAAACATTATAAACAAATTTTAAGCAAAAACCAATAGAATACTAGCCCAACTGTGACTGCCATAATCTACAATTAGTAAAATTTGCATTTTTTACCAAATAAGTGCTTAGTTGTCATTAAGGTAACGACGGGCTTTATATAGACTGGCTAGTTTCTGATAGGCAAGCTTTTTTGATAAGATAAAAAGCATGAATCAGCCTTCGCGTCTTCTAAAACCGTTGATAAAATCACTAATTATTATTAAGCACTTTATAGATTCGTGTTAATATGAAGACCAACGTCTTTTTATAATTTTAAGTGGTTTAAAATGAAAATATTTAGTATCACTGACTAATTAATAACATTATTCAAAACGGAGCTCATATAAATATAAAATGAATTGAAGCTATTTGGGAAATATGTTTAAAAATAGATTAAGCAAAAATGTACTAAAAAAAATTATTTATCAATTCTACTCTTTTCATATGCTTCAGACGTCAAAATTATATTGAAATGTCAGACTTATTTCCATCAGGATTTCCATATTATTTCATACCAATCCGGCCTCACAAAGGAACACTTTATTATTTTTTTGCGTATAATATTATAATATTTCCATAAATCTGCATGTTTTACGATATGAAACGTATAGCAAACAATATTCGCAAGAGTCATTTATCACCCCTCGCGTTTCAACACGGTCCCCGGTATTGCAAACATAAAAAATACAAATCACGCGGTCGGTTACATATCACTAACGAAAGCAGTTTTTTTTTGTATTAAAAAAATAGTTTAAAACACTTTTCGTTCAAATAATTCGTTTCAAAAAGATTCCCACATAAAAGTAACTTATTTTTTTTAAATTTATACAGATCAATATTTATGGTGTTCAAAAAATATATAATAAATGAAACTCTATACTGTCACTTGAAAAACAACAATGTTTATAAGAGAGAAAGTAAGATTTGCCATAAAAATTATAATTAAACTGAATATTTTAGTCACGAAACATTGGAATAATCCGATATCACAGAGTGTATGGAGGCTCATATAGGTATTATTTACCACAAATCCTTTTAGCTAGCGTATTTAATACAACAAAGCATAGGGCTTATAACAGCATCAGGTTTTGTTGCCATGTCAGGCACAATGCGTTAGCTTGCATACGAATCACAGGATTAATTTAAATTTGGGTCATTGTACATGGAGAAGGAGAGTTGTGGTCCACAGGTGTAATGTGTATTAAATATGCCTAGGTTGTTGAAGTAATCGGAGATAAATTACGTACTATGCGAATGGCAGTTCAATTAAATCAAGTATGCTTGTTATTTGACGAGTAAGTACCATTTATTAATATATATTTTTTAAATATAATAAATGATAGTAGTTTTAAAAAAATGTAACCTTTTATTTTGGGTTAATTTAAATTTTATATTTTAATAAATAAAAAAACTTACCTATTCATGCCTTAATCGAAAAATTAATAACATTGTGTACTGATCGTTAAGGTGCAGTAGATACTAAAGCAATTTTTGTTCGTTCCAGAGCACCCTCTAGAAATATCCCTTTAAATTGAGTCGAAAACAGTAGCACACTCTCTAGAGATAAAAGCACTCGTGTAATTACTTGCCCGCTTGCAGATAGGACAAAATGTAGATCAAAGTACGTTCTCACTTCTGAAAAGGCTATTGAATACCAAATCAGTAGCGAAGTAACCGCATCTGCTGGTGTCTCCGCCGATGCACTCTCCGGATGCAGTCTTGGCTCACTTCAGAAGGAATTTAGGAGTTAAAGTTTGTTTGAATGTAGTATTAGAAAACTTAGTTGGTTTTGTAAAAATCAATAATGTTATGTAAATATTTTAAACCTTACTACTACTTTATATTTCTCTACGTTTTTTTTATCTTTGTTTAATTTTTATTATTTGGATATATATTTTTTTTAACAATAATGAAGCACATGTTATTTATTATAAATAATAAAGTGAAGTTATAATAATTTTTTTTTTTGGTATTAAATAGCTTTAGTATGTATTTTAGAAATACTACAAACACGACAACCATTAAATCCTGAAAAATCGATATTTTAACTTAAAGAAGTGTAGCAATGGCCAGATTGTAGCCGCCAGGCTAGGATGTTAAGTGAGCGGTACACGTGCTGGAGGCCATGAATATTAAACGCTATTTTCTGGCGGCACATCCTCAGCACGGTTGCTCAATAATACAGCAATCTTCGAACCCCGAAGTGGAAGCATCTGCCTGCGACCCGCCCGCCTCGCTCCCAATTTCCAGGAGACAGTTCTAAGACTTTATCAATTTGGCCTTGGATAATGAGAAGGCACGTGTTTTTTAAAACGTGTGCAAAATGAGAAATTTACGCATTTATTATTGAAATTTGCTCTTATTTGTTTGTGGATACCTGCGAGAGGCCTCTAAGAATTGTATTTTACAATACAAATAACAACAAAATCATTACTATCAAAAAAATATATAACGAGTTATTTTGTCAGTTACAAATTAAATGTTACAAACATTTGACAAACAAGACAGTTACCAAATAACCAAAACTTATTATATTGTAGTAACAAATAACTTTAAAAAAATTGTTAATTTGATCTGTACTCTTATAATAATAATACATAGCTTATGAACGTTAAAATTTAATCAAATGTAAGCGAAATACGTTGTTCTTTTTCGTGATATTAAACCAATTATTATTAAAAAGAAAATATCTCTGCCGTGTGTTATCTCAGAATATCCAATGTCACTGACAGAAATGTGGAACATGGTGGAATTGCAAGAACTCATAAGTACAGAGATCTCCTTGCATGCTGTCTGCTATTATCTTCCCAAACAAAAAACCTTTTGATCTCACATACACATTTCTTAGGTCTTACAACAGAAAGCAACTTCTATTTTTAGAACGTGTACGTACTGCATAAGTGCCATTCAAGTAGTTCATGATGTCAAAATGCACTTCCTTTTACGAGAAACATTATCTCAAGCTCTTTTCATAAACTGCCTGTTTAATAACTCTGCTGGTTCAAATGATAAACTGTAGTATATTATAGAAAACAATGGCTAATCGAAGCTAATTCAAGCCTCCTTTCAAATTTAAATCTTATATATTATTTTCCAACATTTTTTTTCAAATAGTAATGTAATAAATATCTTTTTTCTGGTATTTATTTCTAAATAACATTGTTCACAAATAAATTAAGTCTGAATCTGACAAGTTACAAACGTTAATGTTATAACTTTTAAATTGTTTTTTTTTTCAAATGAGAATCTGGCATTAACCGTTTTAACAAATATTTACATTTGGTGAATATATATTTTTTCCATTATACTTTTTAGTTTTTTAAGCCAGGTTACATTGTAGACATTTTCCATTATGAATTTCTGTATTTTCATACACGTTGGCAATATAAAAGTTAACGTCGCTGCCAGAAAATTTCATACCGCTACCACGTGTCGTTAAACTTTCACGAACTTTTTTGTGATTTCTCTACCAGGAGCTTATGCAAATTTCACTAAACCAAACACTGCGAGTCGGCTTTTCCGTCAAATATCAAAATGCACGGTCGTGTTGTTTTTCAATTTACATTTATTTTGTATTCACTGTATTGACTAAAACAATACTGTAAGCGATTTAATTTAAATTTAAATCAAAATCAAACTATTACTTACATGTTGATGACAAATGTTATACTCAGTCAACTCGGAACGAATAAAATGTAAAAACATTTAATAGAAAAATTAGCTCCATTCAAAAGTAACACTTGTGACCACCAACATTATGGCTCACGTGATTACAGAAAACATAAAAAAAAATTATTGGTTTCATACATAAAAAGAAATATTAAAAAATATATTTGTATTATTAAAAATGTATCTTTTTGTCATTAAAGTATGTTTTATATGAGGACCTGTAAAAAAAAGCCCAGAAGCAACTCTTATATTTGAATTGAAGATTCAATATGTTTTTTTTATAAGATCTAAAACGAACGGTAAACTGTTAATTTGGATATCAATATTTTTATATTTTGGAAATCTTTTTTAGGATTACATAAGCGAATTCTTAATAAAAAAAAATATGGTACATTCGCTGAAAGCAACAAGATTTGGAAAAAGAGTATCCGAATAAACATTAATGGATGGATAAACACTCCATCGTTTTCAAAATTAACAAAAAGACTACCTTTTCACATGAGCTGAAAAGGGAATGTCTTCAGTCGCCGTGCAAACACATCGGCATTGTAGCATGGGCATAATGAAAAAAGAAAACAAAAAACTCACATTTTTTACTGAGGATTTGGATTTGAAACGGGCTTCTTACTAATACATTTTGGACTTACATAATATTTTTAGTCCAAAACAAAAATTTATCGCATTTATCTTAATAATTAGGTTTTGACCTTGAAAAGTAAACAGGAATTATTTACATTCAGTAAACACTCGAGCTAAGTTCAAAATCAAATAGTCTAATGGGCAACTGGAGTGTCTTTAAATTATATTGGCTAAGCTCTAGCTTAATTTTAAAAAATGTTGATTCGTTACGTTCAAGCAAAATACACTTTAACGGCTTATTGTTATGAATAAATCTGACTGAATTTTAAAATTATTTTTCAAGAATAACTTTACTATAATGAAATTTAAATATAAATCAGTATTTGGGAAGATTACAAATATTTCAAACACTTAATTGATGTTTTAAATACCTTAAAGCAGAGTTTACATATTCTATAAAAAAATATATATAATATTAAAAAACTGTCTTGTCTTTGAAAATGAGCTATGCAGTGCTGATCGATTTTTATAAATACTTTTCTATTTTAAATATTAACAGAGTAAATGTTTATAAGGACTTTTTTTAATGTCAAATATTAATATAAATTGTAAAATAATTTTTTTTAATGCATACCGGATCAACAGCATATTTTATTGAAAACCATTTTAATTTTTATGAGCCTATACTACATTTTTATTTTATTTGTAAATATTTTTTAATATCACCATAAAACAACATTATTAATTTGACCGCTAACTTACATAGACAGTTTACGTTGTTTTTCCGGTATATTCAATATTAATTATTCTGTTAAGCATGTTCTTCCTTACAGAACACTATACCTTTCCCTAGAGACCGTATTAATGATCTAGCCTTCTTCAGCACCCAGGTTTTTAGTAATCACCAAATAATCACATGTTGAATAAGGCATTGATGAATGAGGTAAGGATACGGTCACATCAATAAGTAATCCTTAGTGAAATAATAAGATACAAAGTTAGCTCTAACTTACATAAAATAATGTAATTAACGGTTCAAGTAATTATAACTTTTTGGATTTCATTAGTTTGATCGGGTTTCCACTGTAATGAAGTATAAATAGCTTATAAACCCTTTGACATTAGTTTAGCCCTCACAAACAAAGGGAATCAACAAAAGTACGGTGTTTATAATTTTATCATTTAAAAGTATATAGTATAACGAGACACAAACTTTGTATTACTTCAAAAGTACAGTGTCATAGATTTTATTTTAAAACAAAAATACTCGAATTTGCACGAGTTTACAAAATTTTAATCGACAATTATTGATATACTTATGTATAAAAAACAAATATTGAATTTTTCCTTTTAATGGCAAAAATTGTTTTTAGTAAACAATAATTTTATTGATTTCAATTAGATAAAAAGATTTTTTACCGTGTCCTTAGCTACGAAACATAATAGGTCTTTTTAGGGATTTATTTTACACGACAAGAGTATGACGAAGCTTTCGAAAGGCAGAAACCCTTTTTACCAAAATAAATGTTATCTTTTGGCTATTTGTCTCACTTTACAAATTAAACCAGCCTGTTGTCAAGGCACGTTAAAACATCAAACATAAAACACATATAGTTTGTCCTACATTTATTAAGCAGGGTGGTTGAAGACCCGATGTGTGCAGTTTTGCATGGTTATATAAAACGTAATAAGAGGATGACATTTATACGGACAGGTCTATTAAAACGTGACAGTATTTTAAATGCGTGAACTCTTGAAAATATCTTTTTAAAAAACTATCATATTTATAAACGATTATTTTAAAATATTTAATCAGATATTTTTCCTCCTTTCGGGTTTATTTCTAAATTTATTTTCAACCAAAAAATTAGGTCACGTGTGAATCGATTACCAACAAAGTATATATTTTTAACTTTTTATATTTTTAAAGTAGAATCAATCAGTAATTCTGAAGTTGGTTAAATGGCAACATAGCGCTTTATTTCTAATGAGACTTTATCTTAGTGAAATAATACATTTAAAATCCATCGCACTTACTTTGTAGATATTCTGGAATAACATCTAAAAATCATACTTCTTATCTATAAAAAAAAAAACTTCGTCATTACTGTTTAACGTTAAACGTTTAAAAATACACCTTTAGGAGATAGGCTCTCAGTCACGTCTGACTCCATCAATATTTGTTATAGATTTTATAAAAAACTTCGTATCAATTTCAGAATAGATTTATTTTTTCAATTGAGATAGTAATTATACGATTAAGCCTTATTGAACCATATGTATTATTGTAAAAGACGACATTCGAAAGAGAAAAATTTCCTTCGTCTAACAAAAGTCATGGCTATTGTAGATTGTCTCATAAATTTCAACTCTACTGTATAAACTGTAGTAGTTAAACTGTAATTTGGAACCCACTCACTTCCTCTGTGACCACGAGGTCTTGGTGTTGAATATTTATATACGTGTGAGTCCTGTTATAAAAATAGAAAGATTTTATACAAGAATCATTTTTGTATACCAATGACAGATGCCAAAGTTGTTACAAATTGTATACAATTTTTTTAAACCGTTAATATTTCTATCAACCCTACCTGAAATTTTTTACACTAACAGAAGGGTATAGGTCTACTAAAATGTAGATGGTTTTCCCAAATTTTTCATTTTTCACTCATAGCGAAAAGATTTAAAATAAATATACTTAATAATGCTTTTTATCATGATATACTAATTTCCATTCAATCGATTGTTAATTATTATTTTTTTCATAGACGGGTTTTTAATATTATATAAAACGATAAAAAATGTATTAAATGTATTTATCTCATTTGTTTTCTAGGAGGACTGACTTGATGACGGAGAAACCTTATCTCATTCATAAGGAAATAATGTGTTGTTATAAAGTTATAAAATAAATGTAAAAATTTTCTTACCAGTCAGAAAACTGAGCCTTCTCATTGCTGGGAAAGGATGGTTCCCCGAAGTGTCCAAGAGGTCGAGTTGGTATACCTCCCCTCGTATTCTGTACAGTTTTCTGTGAAAATCTTCGATCGTCGGTGTGTAGCTGTCTTCAAATTTAGCACTTAGAAACCTCGCCACTAAAGATGTTTTTCCCACGCGAGCAGATCTGAAAGAGAATAAATAATTACACAGTTATACTCGCTTGCTAAAAATAGCTTAAAATTTTGGTAAGTCGTAGTCAAGAAAATATTTTATTATTTTCTTTGATAACATCTTCCTTAGTTATTATTAAAATAGAAAGATATATTATCATAATTTCGTGTTTCTTAAAGTTCGTTGAAAATATATACTACTTTATTCATCTTTTGATTTTTATGATTTTTTATTGGTCTTTTGCTTCTCACCGAATTTTTTTAATGTTCACGAGTTGATCATTGTTATTTTACAGCGTTATTCAATTTATTAATGTCGTGAAACAAAACGTCAATGTATAAAAATTGATAAGAAAGAAAATAACATGGAAAAATCTCGATGCTTTATTTATATGAAATTAAAAATAAAATAATGACTGTGCAAAAAATAAAAACACAAAGATTAGTTTGCCTTTCTCAAATAAAAAGGAGTGCTTGGAAAATTATTATTTTAGTATTTAATTGTTTGGTAATTAAATGTAATAATATTTTTTTTTTTGTGATAATATTGTTGTTACAAATACGCTAGTGATTAAACGTGGTATTTTCTATCAAGAGTTTTTTTAAACTTGTAATTGGAAAAAATAAAATAAAAAATTCTAAAAATGAAGTTGCGTCATTGAACAAAATAAAACTCGATAGAATTGACCTCCCGTATAATTAAGCTACGGAAGCGGCTCGACGCTCTTCATTATTTATGAAGTGCTTATACGTACTATCCAATTAAAATTCTCGCTTCGGATAAAGAATAAAATAAAAGGCTTCTAGTTGAGCCTCTTTCACGAACACAAGTATTACGACACTGAGTAAAGTCTGAACTCAGCTCGAACACGACACGTCGATATTTTAAATATTTTTGATTGAGTACGGAAAAAAATTCATCACAATACTCTTTACGTTAATAGTTTTTTTCTCAGATACATTTTGGAAGAAAATGTATTTTCCTTTTATATTTTTATTTTTTTAAAAATCAATAGGTTTGGATATATCGCTTTATATATTTAAAAATATTAATTTAACAAATATTACAAATTTGTATCATTATTTTACAAAAATAAATTTTAAAATACTACATTAAAAAAAGCATTTTAAATTATGCTACCTAATTTAAGCAAAAAAATGTTAATTTATAATTCTACTTCGGATTCTTCGGTTTCATCCAATTATAAAATCAATTAAATTTTAAGGGTTATTAACCTTATTTATAGACGTACGTGTTTGAAATAATGATAAATTTCATTAATTGTTTTAGACTATTTACAACCTCTACAAAAAATATTAGATTTTTTCTTTACTTGCAACAAAAAATATCAAACACATAAAAATTTTTAGACGTCCCATAATATTATTTCATAAAGATTTAAATATTTTTTTCATTTAAATATGTAATATTCCATTTTTATCTACTAATTATACTTTTTATCAACTGAAAAAATAAACAAAAACCTAATTTCATCCATGAATGGTTTTAATAACTATTTCACAAAGCTTCTTTTTACTGTGCGATATCATGTTGTCTATCCGGGTATCCCTTTTTGCTTCTGACATTTCCGGCACGCCAGCAAGTTCCATCTTTGCTGGTGATTAAAAATCTTAATAAAGAACTTACGACTCTTTCCGAAGCGCCATCAAGAAAAATAACACCCGGCGAAATAATAAACCCAGCATGGACTTGTCTTATAACAAAAAGTAGGACAACTCTGATATTGTGTGCGTAATGGAAAGACGTCATTCTCAATCTGATAAATAGAAAAATAATTTAAAAATAAAATATACTCATACCAAAAATTCATATTCAAGATATTGTTGATATTAAAACAATTATACAAAGAAGAAGTCTATCACGTTTATGGCATATTTGAAACATTAAATGTAAAAATTATGTATCATATAATTGTTAATGTTCATTTTTTTTGTGTTGAAAGATAATATAGTTTAACAGAATTAAATAAAAATAAGTAACCAAAAATCCATAATGTTTAATGAAAATAGATAGATAGATATTTTTTTTACAAAAGAAGGATATGATGGAGCACCTCTCGGTCGTCGTGGTTCCTAAACTAAGCCATAATTTGAATCAATATATAGTTTACAAACGTGAAATGGATATATCTTGATGCTGAATAAATATTAAATAAACACGTACATGTACATTTAAAAAATGTAAATTTATTTAAATATTGAAACATAATTATTGATAAATTTTATAATCCATCGAAATACTTTTATCTAAATGCAACTGAAACCGTGAGTTACACAGTAAAAATTTTGTGAATCCATAAACATGTGCAATACCAACGCATTCATATTGAGTATTCAATATTTTTGACAGAGAGTACTTGGTGGAATTCCATTTTAATATTTTAATTAAAATACATTTGTTATTTTTCCACATGTTTAATTTTATTGGTGACCGGTTTCGATAGTGACGATTTGACTCAGTTAGATAATGCCACCGTGAAAGATTGGTGAAACCGATCACCAATAAAATTAAACATTTGGAAAAATCACAGAAGTATTTAATTTAAAATATTATTCTTTCATATTATCATATATTTTTAATGTGTAACTAATGTAATAACACTTATTAAAATAGCCCAAAACCTATAATAATATTCAGACCTTTGATTGAATCTATCGAGTATGTAACATTATCTCTAGATCTGTGAAACACTTGTTCTAGATTCTTCGTTAAATTGTGCCGCGATCAACAATAAGGGTTGTAATGCCTACTTCGCCTGCCGTGGTTATTGACATGTCAGCCTCCGCCGGGGTGTGAGTTCTCACGTTCTCGTAAGGAAATTCAATTTAAAGACGCAAGTCACGAGGTTAATACGTATATAATGGTTCTCGGTGTGGCTTACTTGATAACGTATGCCTTTAGGGTTTCCAAAAAATCCCGGCGGTTTTATGTTTTGTTACTTTGGAAATTCTATTACACGTAACTGGTATTTCTGCTCGTCTACAAAAAAACAGCACAGGTGTTTTCAAATGTATTCTTTGAATCACTTATCGTAATTTATTCATTGACTGGCTCTATTTTGAAGAAAAGTGAACCTTTTTTTATTAAAAGATAAAGTAACACGTATTTAAAATTACTTTTTGTTTGGAATTTCACGTAAAATACATCATTATCATTTCATTATTATGTGTCTTGTTAATCTTAAGAATACTAAAAATAATAATTAGTTTTATTGAATTTCACTACATACACATTAGTTAACTTCTTTCCATCTTTATAACAAGATCATATAGCCAGACTTTCATTAAACAGATAAATGTGTCGATTCTTGGTCAACTCGTCCGTACTTCGGTCGACGTGACACGCTCACTATTATATCAAATGGTGCATATTTTAACACATATAACTCACATAAATAATTGTTTTATCACCACTTAGAGTAATTTATTTCATTTTATTTTTTTGATAACAACTAATTGGATATGGATAATAATCATAAACATTACAGTATATTTTGATGAGATATTTCATAATGAATAATCAATCTGATAGTATTCACATGCACGCGTCACCTTGTTTCGTACTAGCACAATAGACTAAGTTGACTATTCAAATGATGCAGTGTTGTGTTGGCCAGGCATGTCCTAGTTGGAAACAGGCACTGTTTATGCTTACAGCTTTGACCAGAACATCCACCACTAGAATTTCATTTAAATCGATCACTGCAGGCAAAGGGTGAAGGCGTTACCGACATTTGCATTTAAATTAACTATATTTAGTCTATATATGTCTATTTTTTGATTACCATCAATCAGATGCGTATTTATTACCCATTACGGGTTTATTATATTATTACTTATATGATTAGGCACATTAGTTTATACATAGAAGATTATTTATAGAAACTCTCAGAAAAATATCATCGGTAATCATATTAGTAATAACATAATAAACCCGTAAAGGGTAATAAATACGCATCTGATTGACGTTAATCAAAAAATAGACATACGTATATGATGGTGCGCGTCTTGGCTAAATCAATAGATTTTAAAAATAATATCCAGATGGGACTAAAATCGCTTCACTTGTTACTTTGTTCAAAAATGTCCAGTGATTGCAAATCACTAAATATTCGTTGGCCTGGGCACATTGGTTCATATATAGAGTATAATTGTTAAAAATTCTCGATAAACGGAAGTGATTCGTAAGTACAAGGGTTAGTACACCGGTCATGTTAGCCAGGGGATGTGGGTTCAAATCCCACACAAATCACGATGATATTTTTTGAGAGTTTCTTTAAATCATCTTCTATGTATGAACTAATGTGCCTAAATATTATATTATATTATTATATTATTTATATTATATTAGTAAAAATATATTTAATCTATTAATAAATCTGTATAACTATATTTTACATTTTATCAGTATTAATTTGCTAACAATACTCATTCAAGCAGTGTAAAATTTAATTGTTTCAAATAATATTTAAAGATTTTAAAGGGAATTTTTAACATAACTTTTTTTTCTAATAATTTTTATAACATAAAAAAATGAGAATAAAGCTTGAAATATATTAAATGAAACAAAATTATCAAATTAAATGAAAAACAATATAAAGCGACAAGTATTATATATTAAAAGTATTTCTTTTGTTCACCTTTGTAAATAGGACGAAGTAATTGTTTGAATTTATAATTTTTTCTATTGCACGATTTTTAACATTCTTCGATTCTCGAAAGAAAATGTTTAATCGTTTATTTTTAATTTCAGCTTCGATGTCACCTGCAGTGCAACGCTTTAACCTGAATTGAAATAGTTTTCTCGTTCTATCTTGTTGTGTAAAACTTTGCATAGTATAGCTACAATTATTAAGATGACTTACTATGCCAGAGAGATTCCTTTATACATTTATAAATAATAAATACCCGCGCGACAAACTTCACTTAAACTTTACGTTCTTACAGCTTTCTATTTTAAATAAATCCTTTATGACCGTATGAGAATATGAAAGTACTCTCAAGTAATAGAACAGTATCGTATTTTTTGTTAACGAATAGATTAAAAATTTAGAAGTTAAAAAAAAACTCTTAACGCTGCAGTTAATGCAAAAAGTTTTCGGTTCTATGAAACATAAAAAAGTATAAATACCTGATGTTTCCTTGTAAATAGGTTGGATAATGGAGTAAGTTTTTTATCTCCAGGCTACACTCTTAGTTTTTTTTGTTTGCCAGTACACTCAATAAATATTTTATGTGACTTATTCAAGGCAGCAAAATGAACGATGAGATTTGTTGAGAAGTGTTCCATAAAGGTTTTCTTTCCGTCTTTCCAAGCTGAGTATTCAGAGCTAAAATGTCGCATGTGGAGATTACTTTCTAGATTGCTTGCCTCTCACTTAAGATGACATTTTATGAATAAATCCTTATGTGAGTTAATAACATAAAACATTCTGTAAACCACAACAAAGGCTACGAAATAAGAAATAAAATGTAGCGTTAATTTGATATGTTTTCATAAAAATGTTTATAGGATCAGATTTTTTAAAGAAATTTAAATTTTATAAACATTTGCGAGGAACAAAAGCCTATTATAGTCTGAGAATAACCCAATACGTTTTCAACGTAGAACAACCTTTGATAAATGATATTCGCATCATGTTATATAAAAAAATTATATGTCTACCTCATTTTGACAAATAATGATAGAATAAAACAAAACATACAAGATTTTTCAAACGAAATAAATATTCGTTTCTTTAAATTAAGGCTACATTTTTAAAATTATAATAGCTGTGTCGGTATTTTTATATAATTTTTAATTAAAATAAAAATAAAATTGAATATGAATAATGTAAACAGAAATATTCACATATCAGAGTAATAGATTTTTAGGCAATTTGAAACTTAGTTTCAATATAGTATTACAGCAGTGAGAATAACTTATAATAGCTGCACTAAACACGAGCACACTAGTTAGGGGAGCATTAGCAAAGTAACAGAGAGGCTCTGGGAATTCATTACCTCTCCGTAAGTTTCACATGACAGAGAGAACTGAAGTTTAATTAGATTCATAAGGGCTATTTCCTCTTCATTAGTTTGTTCTGATATCAATACCGTGGAACCCACCTGATGTTCGACTTACTCAAGCTATGTCTACAGTGTTCTACCTGCACACTAAGAAAGAAATTGCCTCTTAAACCTTATTACTAGTAAATCATTTTAAGATGCTAAAAAACCACAAAACCGAAAAAAAATATTTTAAGACCTCGGTGGATAAGGCAGTTGCTTCTAGCCTTTTAATTGCCTCTGATGTCCAACCAAACATTACCAGACATTGCCATTACCTGGCGAAATCGTGTCATTTAATTAATTTAAGTGTCACTTTGTTTTTCTATGTCGAAAGTTGTTTTTTTACAGAATATTGAGAAAACTATAAATTATATTTACCAATTTTTTATTATTTAATTAAGGTCCATTTTTAGGGTAAAATAAAATCTTGAAAATGTTGAAAAACTGGATAAAATGACGACTTTTCAAAACCAAAGTTTGTTAAAGATTTTTTTTTTTTTAATTTTTAAATTTATAAGACACACATGGTTTATATTTAATCTTTCAATTCCAATTGAAAAAAAGACTTTTAAATGTTCAGGATTCTTGGAAAATGTACCGGACGAATCTCCGGATTCCTACACTTCAATCGTAAAAACACATATTTATCATATTAATAGTAAATTTATAAGAAATAAAAATATATTGTGTTCGGAAGAAGAGATGTATCAAACTTTTTGCAGTAAAATATTTTTGATTGGTGCAGTCGATTTTTTGCAAAACGGACTAGAAAATGATCAAAAAAACTCGATTATGGGACCCTAGACCCTTAAGTTTTGTTTTTTTTTCTTGATGAACTATTTGATATCATTTGTAGAAGACCTGAGTAAATACAAAAATGAATATAAACAATTTTCAAGCTGATAAATAAATCAATTAATAAAAACCTGCAGAGACTGTACCAATTTAAAAAAAATTGTGATTTTTTGGGGTATTGTTTGAAAAATGGGATAGTAAAAATATGAATAAAAATAAATAAAAGTATCAATCCAAAGTATAATCCAACAAATGGAAATACAATTTTCAAGTTTTATTCATAAATATTGTAATGGGATCAAATAATAAATGAATAAACTTAAAAATAACTTTACTGTGAATATTATTTGCGAGGTTCATTTTTAAAGAAAACTCAAAAAAACGCTAGGCACTAAAAGCTAAGTTTTCTATAGCCATTGTGAGTATTTTCATATAAAAGACGTAATACATATAGTTCGGGTTTTCTTGCGCTGAATTACGGTGCTATTGTAGGCTCGCACACACAACGCTATAAGGTATTAGTATTCCACGGCCGGTCACACGGAACTGTTATTGTTACATTAAGTGCCCTGCTTTGAGAGTAGTTTGTCCGGTTGTAATAAGCCTGGTCGTTACATGCAATATCGGAAGCCTGGAACGGGGAATGGAGAAATAACTGACGCCTGTTGAGCCCGGGTCACTCGCATTCACAGGAAATCTATTAAACCTTTAAAAACACTCATAAACTAGAGAAATTTCGTGCTTGACATCAAATTAAAGCTTTTTGTCCATTTAGTTTAGTTATTAAGTTGTGCTAAACGCGTATATTACTTACGTTGCTTGTAGTAATATCAGTAATATCTCCACTGTATCTGCATTATGTTTTAGGATTTTTTGGATTTCATGAAAAAGGTGGTATAAACTATAAATATATTTGATTTTTATATTGGTCGAATATTTAGTACATGGATAATAATGTAAAGAATTTCGATAGGGGTGAAAATAGTTTTTGTGAGTAAGAAATTGTATAAAATAACGAATCTTGTTCACACAACATTTATCAACAATCTAAAAAACTTTCTAATTCTCAATATTCATATACATAACAGGTTCGAATTTATCACTAATCAAGAAGTTTGTAATGAAAGAGTACCAAAAATCGGATAGTTAGATAAATCACTATCATAAGACAATTAATAGTCATCATAAAACAAGTACCTCATTGAAGGCGATATAACGAAAATCACAAGACACGAATATAATGTACAATTTTTTTAAGATCGGAACTAAGAACTAAAACCACTATGAGCTAACAAGTTGCCAGTTTTTCATTTGCAAAAAAAAAAATCTTTCCCGACGTGTTCACCAGATTGATGTTAGGAAGTTTTGACAGTTTTTTGTTCTACTACAAGATTTTTCGTTGAGCTTTAAAGTACTGTAGTTGATCCTTGTCCTTCTCTTTCAGTCTTTCCCTAAAGGTCTAAAGCGATTATATCGCGTACTTTCCTCGGTGATCGCTCCCATTTATTTCTCTCTGTGTTCTTACGTGTTTTCTCGAGCATGCATCTTTTCGCATTATCTGGGGTAACTCGGTGTCTTCAGTCTCAAATATTCAAAATTTGTCTTTAATATGCATGCGCTGAAAACTCACTGAGACATCTCGAAATTGAAACATTTTAGTGGCATTAAATTTTTAAAATAACTGTTATAATCAAACGAGATAAATCAGTAAAGGTGCATTTTGATTAATATTGGAATAAAAAAACGATGCACATTGGATATTTTTTAAAAATTTTAGAAATATTAATTTTACAAATTTTGATTTGAATAATTTATTCATTACAACTCACAACTGACAGCGATCGGACGCAAGATAAGACAATTTATTAGACTCAAAAATAGTATGAATGTTATTATATATATTTCGATATTTCTTAATACTTTACAAAAAATATTATAAATGATTCGTATATTTTATCTAAATCCTAATAGGCACAAGTTTTTTTTTTCATATGCAAAGAACATTATTGATTTTAGAAAAAAAGACTTATAGATACTTCCAAATAATCAATGAGGTGAGCTATGTTATTTGTTTTTCTTAGGAACTCACCGCATCGATATTTGAAGATATTTTTAGTTCACTAACCTCTAACCATAGCCACTTAAGAAAAGGAGGATTAAATTAAATTGTTAATGAATAAGCTTTACATCTACCACACTGAAAATCTATACACAGATTTTTAGAAAACCGAGCGCCACTCGCAATATTTTTTCAATTTATAGATGGAGGCATAGTTTATATTTATTTATAATATACTGCCTAGAATAAGGAAAAATAGTTTTGTGTTTATCAAAAAATCGCTAAAGTTGCGGGTACATAAAAAAAGCCCATAACAATATAGAGTTTTCGCAGCTCAAAGTATTTTTTTAGGTTGCGTATAACGAGTATGGGTGACCTGGGAAAAAATAAAAAAAGGATTGTATTGGCCGTTCGATTAGAAAGCGAGTGTTTTGTATTCGATAAGGATTTGAAGTCCATCCCATTTTTATTTCCTTTTATTTTATTCAAAGCAGTAAAAAGACCGTTATTTTGATACAAAATAAGTTTTAAAAAAAATTTAAATTGGTGACAACAAATATGAACATAACAATGAAATAATTACCGTTAATTTAAAAGTCAATTTTATTTTTATATTATAAAAAATTTAATTCTAGATATTTCATAAATATTCACAACTTATGGTAAAAATGATACATTTGTATTTGCGTTATAAAGCAATACCTTATTGTAAAAATTATTCACGTCACGTTATTTTTATAATTTTTTATTTATTATGATACAAATTATTGATACGTTTAATATTAATTAGTAATTTCTAAACCTGCTAAATCAAACATAACATAGATAAAAAGGAATATTAGTATATACAATGTAAAATTAGTAACCATATAGGTGGTAGAAGTCTTGACTACACTCGTATTGACCAATTTTGAATTTATAAACGACAAATTACAATAAATCAACGCTTTTATTTTCTTTTAATACATCGATTTGTTTACAATAAAGTTTTTTAAGCATATTTAAAGTAATAAAAAAACAGTTGAAATATACGATCAAAGCTGTTTTTGATTTTAATATAACGTTGTATTTTTTTCGTAAAATTCGACGACAGTCAAAAAATCGTTATCTGCAATTACGTATATATTAACTAAAAAATGAGCATTTTTATTTTTTCTTTGTATTTTAAGTAAATCATTTTTCATTTCTTTATAAATTAACATAAACAAACCGACAGTCGGATTTTTTCTCAAAAACGCCCACTCACGACAGCAATCTCATTCGCAGCTAAATAATAATAAACACAAAATATGGACCCATTTAATTTTTACCCCAAAAGAACGCAGCCATTCCCCAGTTCACTCCACTTCAGCATTCCGTGCAGTAATTACATTCTCGACAAAACCGTATTTCGCTTTTATTCGGCCATTTCCGCTGGCGCAGCCCTCGGCCGCACCGCCGCCTCAAATCGCAAATATCATATAATTCGCAGATGTAACACCCTGCGCGTGCAGCATCTGTACCCCTAAACGTACACGACATATTTTTTTCTGCGACACTCGCATAACATTCAACAGAAAGAAGCATTTTCCTTTTGTGAAACGATTAGAATCTGAAAAATATTCAATCACATACAAAAAAACCACTTGGCCCTATTTTATCGCAAAATATTCTAATTTTGATTTTTTATCTATTCATGTATCATTACTAAAGAAATTTTGTGCTTTTGTTTTTTTTGTTTCAAATTCGTTTTTTCTTTTACTCTTATTAAAATTTGTTATGTAAAAAGTTATGAAAAGTCTTTTAAACAGTATCAACTATGTTTATAAAATATATATTGCATGTTTGGACATGGACTGTACTGGTTAAAAGTGACCAGTGATCGCTCTGCAACATATCGCTATTTTATCAATCCAAGGATTAAAAGAAAAGTCCGAGCCAGTGTACTTAACGATTTTAACAAAAATAAACAAGGAAAATGACCTCAATAATTAGTACACTGCTAGCTTAAATGTATGTTCAGTCGGTAACAAAATCAACATGCTACATTTTTAAATTATTCACAGCTCACTCAACTGAACAGATTTTGCTTTGGGTCTGTTAGGGTATAATATCTATGTATGCGAGAATTTCACTTGATCCTGCTGCACAAACACGTCAATAAGGCTTGCACTATGTATAGGGTATAACTTTTCCAATATGCTGAGGAAATATATGAACATGCAGCAGTTTATGTTTCTCAACTATTTCGTTGAATTGAGTAATACAATGTTTGAGATATGTTATATTAATCCAAGAAAGTTTGAAACACGATGTTAAAATTACTTTAAATATTTAAATTATGCACATGAACTATGTATGCATCTTTTACTTTTTTTTAATTTTAAACATACTTATAAAGATTTAGTGAATAAATTTTTATTTTTGTTTCAGATGGGTGCTCTAATATAGGTATTGATCTGTTGTATTTGTAATCTTATGCAATCACTACATTATGAAAATGGTACTTTTAACAAGCAAAATCAATTATAACTTTAGATTTACTATTTTGGATTTTCGATTTAATGTGTAGTAACTGACAAAAATATACAATAATAAAAAAAAATTACATTTCTGATTAGAACTAGTACAAAATAAAATCATGCAATAATATTTAAAGGTGAAAACACTCAATGGTTAAACTGCTGATATCCACTAAATCAATAAAACTATTTATTTCCGTCCGAGAAAAGAGAGAAAACCATATTGTTTTTTTACGAATATAAAGAGATCTTGATATATTGTTATTCCCATGCGAGTAACCTTTTGAAATCGTTTACTTAATACAAAAGATTTATTGTACAAACTTAGTTTTCGTTTGCAGGTGCTCTAATCTCTCAATCATTGGTTCATTTATCTTCAATCAAAAAGCGCTTAAGCTTTTTAGGTTCATCATTATTGATTTCGTCAAAAAGAAATATGCTTAAATATATTTTTAGAATTTAACAAAAGAAAATAGTCTTTTACTTTGAGTAATTTACTCACATATAAAATTGTTATTTCATTTCTAATGTCAATCAAGTTTTTTTTTTTAATTATGTAGCAAGTTTACTTAAGTGCAAATTGAAGGATGGCTGAAATGTGAGATCTATCAAATAAGTTCCTGTATATTTTTACCACCTAAAAGTACTGCGAAATAAATTTGCTGCTATCGATCTTGCGACGAAAAAGGCACGGACCCTCCAGTCCACTCTGTGATAAGGGGAAAACCAATAGTAAACAAAGCAAATTTATTCTAAATATTGTTCGGAGCTCTTCAAATTTAATAATCTAAAACTTACGGATTCTCTTCAGTAAAAACATCATTTTCAATTAACATTTAAAATAATGGTCCAAGCATAAGGTTGTTTGCATACTGAGCAACACCCAAGCCATACTCAATGCTGTGTTTATTTTACATTTTATCATTTCTAGAATTATACTTTTTAAGTAATAAATCACGATAAATAATGCGTCTTTAGAAATTTTCTTTTTTTTCTTCTTTGACATATTTATTGCAAGATTCAGTTAAGTTTTAATGAATTTTATCAATTAATAAAGTTCTCATATTCTTTGAACGTTTCATTGGAAATTATAATTTTTTTTATGATTGCAGTCAAAGTTATATCCAGGAATTATTGACTGTATGTGAATACTTATAAGCAGAAAGTCCCACTTTCGAATGACTTTTATTCTCAATATAAGTAAAAAATGTATCTTGATTGAATAGATAAATTTAAATGTAGTGCAATGACTTATCAGGTTAGTAGATTAAATTAACGATTCTTAGATTGAATAGGCTAGCTTTAGTTCATTGTTATTTTTTAAAGAACTCCTTCTTCCATAGTCAGCCCGTCCTTCCAGCAATTACTCTGTAATTAAGTCTCATGAATATAATACAAAATACGATTACAGTAGATATTTTGTAAAGCTCAGACTCACAGCATTAATTTCTATAATGGAACTAATGAAGATGAGATTTTATAATTCTGTTATATAAGTTGATGAACTATTTAAGCACTAATTATACATCCTTATAAAGATAGATACTTTGAAGTTATTTATCAAATACGAATATTGCTATCAAATTAATTATACTATTTGCTAAAATTATAGATAAATTTAAAAATAATTTATGAGACTGAAATACGATGCTACCTCAGATCAAAAAACCACCTGCCATTTCATCGTTGAGTAATAAATGCCTAAGATGAAGCAGCAACTTTTTTTATTTGACTAGAGAAAGAGTATCAAGTCTTAATTGCTACAACCGTAATTAAACGTTCAGATATAAAACTTCGAAGCTGAGATTTAATTCTATAATTACTGTTTAAAGATGGTACTGGTTCTTCTTGGTTGAAGGGACACCATTTTGTTAAAAACGATATTTGTAAGACCATACCAGATAAAAATTTATTTTTACCATAAATATTTATCATTTTTTATAAAAAATACTACAATATTATGGAAAGCAGTGTCTCGCGCTTCTATTCAAGACTTATACAGGGTTAGCCGCCATGTAACAGATGTAATTTTATGTACGTAAGCAATGATTTAGATTTTATACAATGGCAACATCCAAGTAACACATTGAAAATATAAGTTTTGTTGAAAAATGAGTGTGTAACTGTTATTTCAAATCATCTATACCTCCTTGCCTAACCCTGTATTATCTTTAGGAAAAAAATATTGTATTGAGGCGAATGAATATTTTCCCCTAAAGTCTGTGAAATCTGTACTTAAATGAATTATTTGAGGGCTTTCCCATTCCCGTCCATTCGTCTGTGGTTGTACATTTAAACTTTATCACGGTGCCTTCACTAAGTCGGAACCATTCTGTCAGGTGCGCCCTAATTAAAGGTCTGACAAAGTGCCCGCATGGAGAGACCGCATGGAAAATACCAGAAATTCTTTGAGCCGCAAACGAAGCAAATAGGGGCAATTTTTAAACTTTTTTATATTTATTTATACATATATTTATAAATATATATATATATTTATATATATATATATATATATTTATATAAATAAATATATATATATATATATATATATATATATATATATATATAATCAATATCAGGGTTATATTGAATTGAACTATACGAACAAAGATATTGAAGTATGAAATTAAACATACACATGTTTCTGCATATTTTGGTTGCTTAAAATCTAATTGCTTCAAAAATTTATAAAGAAACCAATTTCATTTCTAAACAGTATAATAGGTTAGAGTTTATAAGGATTTTTTTAATGACTTCCATAATTTGATTTTGCGAACATTTTTCACTGTCCTCTTTATTCAGAAATCGTGTATTTTTACTCAACGCTTAAATTAACTTTTATTTAGGTAATCGTGAAATAAATAAAAATTATGTGTAGCATTTAGAAGGTCACCACAATTTTTTGAAAATATTTTAATATGATCAAAATATGGTAAAGGAAAATTTAAATAATTCGATTAGTAAATAATATATATCCTACATTAAATATGTTATTAGTATATTTAATAAAATATACATATATATGTATTTAAATCTTGAGTATATTCATTGCGACCCTTGATTTTTTAAATATCAGCTTTTTACATTGCAAAGATATTTAAATGGAAAATGAAACAACCATTGTATATTGAATTTGTAGAAATTAAAACAAAATACTTTGAAAAAAAAACCTTCTGATGCTTTGTTCCAATTTCAATTTTTTTTATAATTTTTAAAAGCCAAACTTACTTTAGTTACCAAAAAAGAAATAGATTTTGTTTATTTATAATAGAGAAAATAATATGGATAAGAAAATTGATGTAAAATATTTAGTCGTATTATAAAACTAATCCGTGGCTTGAGATTAGTTGGCCTTCAGAACCGAAGACTACAAATGGAAAACGTGCTGGGAAATTTATATCTTTATCCTTGAGGAGTACCGGTGACGTCAAACTAAAGGGCTCTCCTCGCTGCTGCCTCAGCAAAGTATACAGTGTTACCAATATTAAAAAGAGGGACGAAATTGATTATATTATTAATGATATGCTGTGCTGTTGATTATGTTAAACTGTAATATTAAATATATAAAATTCATAAAACTTTTCATTCCAATCTTATGATTTTTAATATCAACATTTCAAAAATCTGTATTTTTTCATTTATAAGCAATTATTTTTTAAAAATTAAAATAAACATTAAAATGTTGTGATTATGACCAAAAATTTAAAATAATAAAACTCAGCAATCATATATCATCAACATAGTAATTTTCGTAAGAAAATATTTTCAAATATTAATTTGACAATGAATAATGATTTTCCAACAGTAAATTTTCTTTCGTATTTTGTAACAGTTTTAGTTTTCAAAAAAAAAATACATCAATCTTTTTGGTACCTGTTATGGGATATATTGTTTATGTCGATTTTTTGATTTAACGTCAATCAGATGCGTATTTATCACCCATTACGGGTTTATTATATTATTACTAATATGATTAGGCACATTAGTTCTATATATGAACTAATGTGCCTAATCATATTATTAATAATATATTGTTTACTTATATAAAACAAAGTATGTATAAGATGTTATATTTTCACACGTACCTACGTAAATGTATAGATATGCTCAAAGATTAAAAATTATTTAAACGTTACAGTTATATTATATGGGCTATTGTATCCATCCCATATATATTATAGAAATCTATACTGAACTTTTCCTTAGTGTTGCATTTTATCTAGTCCAACCCATAACACAAAAGGTCGATCTTTTCCAAAATGGTTCGCTTACAATACAATGTCCATAAAAACGAAGCACACCACTTCCCCGTGCCGCTAGTCCGTCTAGCGTCGACCCACTTACCATTTCTGCAGTTTCTCTTTCGTATGCAATACAGTTCGTGGCTCGAATAACAAAAACCCAAACAACGTAACAAAAATATTTCTTCGCATCAGCTGCTCTGTGAGTTTTGAAACATACTCGCGTAAAACAGAAATTTGTATTCTTCAATATTCAACAATGCAACAAAAAATCACACGTCTGCGTTTGATAAAGTAACATTTATATTAATGAGACACTTTAATTTCGTGGAATGAGACTCACTCCATTAAAGCCTCTTGCATGTAAAAAACCAATAAAAATATCTATTGGGCTTTAGCTATTATTTGAAATGTCAGTAGTTCAATTTAATATTATGCAATAAATATTAAAATAATATTACAAATTAAGTATTCAAGTGTATGTAAATATGTTTTGAAAAACTTCCGAAAATATATCAACCTGCGCTTCTGCTCTAAATAAAAATAAAAAGGGCAATTTCATCAAACAAATAACAAGCCATCAATGTCTAATGAAAAACTGATTTAGAGCATTTTCCAATACAGACTCACACAACATATTTTGATGGAATATCGCTTGTTCTTTATATATATTTATGAAAAGAGGGTATATTGCGATTTATCGGAGACTGTATTCCGAAACCTTTATTGGTAAAATTCATGGCATTCTCATAAAAAAGGTTAATTTATAATGAGCACAAGTTGTGGTTTGTTATTTATATATCTTTATATTTAATATCATATATTTTTCGAAAAAGTAATAGTATAAATTTTATGAAAATAAATACATGTTTTAGGGGAAATCGTAAACATTCTGTGGATATTGAAATGTTTAAACATTATTTTTAACGAGCACATAAATTTGACGTGTACAAAGCTATGGAAAACATAAAAAAATTGTTTAGCAAACACGATTCAAAGAGAGTTGTAAAAATACCTTGTACCTTCCCACACGAGGTACTCTCATCCAAAATTTACAACAAACAAGTAGAACACTATCGTTCCCCGGTTATATATTCGAGGGTTTGCAAAGCCCCACAATTTTTTGCTTGTTATTACAAATACACGCTATTTGTTTCAAATAATTATAAAATAATATTATTAAACGTGCATGGAAAGTTCTGATACTTGAATAACTCCAGTCACAGTTTGAAAACGCGAAACTACAATTCATTATTATATCTCGGCTATTTAAACTTATATGTAAACATTGAATTTGTGTGAATGGACTTGAAGATGAAAATATTCATAAACAAGAAACCAGTTAGGATTAAATATAATTTTATCTATTTTAAATTCTAACATATTTAAATGACGCAGTGCATAAATATTCCTGCGAGTGATGCGCTGTATTATCTCGTTTAATGAGTTTATAATATGCGGTAGACGAAAGGGTACAAATGAGATTCGTTCGAGATTTGCATTTACTTCTATAAGAAATTTACTCTTATATGTATCCATTTATGAATCTTCCGAGTGGTTTTAATTTCCTGGGGTCCTAAAGGTATTACAACTTTTGAGATACTTCTATGAAAGATCTTCAAGTATGCTAACTTTCATTATTTCGATCATTGTTTTATCCTGTCATGAAAATTTGTTCAAATATTCTCATGTTTATTTTTTAAGTTTATTTAATATAATTTATTGTGTCCTAAATCATACTTTTTGTTTTCCCTTTGACAAGGTTCTTCATTATTCAATTTTTTTTTTTAATAATAAAAATAATTCACCACAATTTTGCGTAGTAAATATGACAGAATCTTAATAATAAACTCAAATCAAGGAAAAAGCATATTGAGATTCTTATAGAATATTGAATATCAAAAAACAACGAATCAAATAAATTCTCGATCTCAAACGAGAAAATATCGTCGTGTGTAGAAATATTTTATGAGTCGTTCTTGATACGATATTTATTTATTTGAGAGGGAGCGCACGGAGGATTATGATTTCGATATCATATTTTCCTGAATATTTGTATGCAAACTAAATATCCCATTTTGTACTCAAATATTGAGCGCATACAATAGCTTGCAATTCGAGGAACAACTTTGTGATATACATATATACGGTATCGAATTTTTTTACAATTAATTTTTATGGTGCTAATCATTACCCCCGAAAGTACCTTTCTGTTTATTTATGACCAATTAAAATTAGTTGTTGAAGAATAAAGTTACAAATCTTTAAATTTGATTAAAAGAGTGTAAGATGATATAGTTCCTTATTGTGTACATTATGAAATAAATTATATAGGTTCACAATCGTATCAAAATGACTTGTATGAATCAACTTACTAGTTTCGAAACTCTTATATTTTTCATAATTAATTCTCTTCTATTTGTGCTTTTTGATAAAGTAAAAAAACTACGTTCGGATCCCATGGAGTTTTTGATACAAAAAACCCACAAGAAAAATCTTTCTTTTAGATTAATGCCTCTCTTTAGAATCACAAAAACCTTCTCTCAACGTTTGCTTTTCTACAGAAGAGCAAAAAATGCTCTTCACCACTCACTGGCTCAAATAAATAGAGTCTCTTAATCGAGGAGATATTTATTTTGTTTTTCCATATAATTAGATAAGTACAAATATTCTCTCGCGTGTGTTTTGATATTCGATTGATAACTTATTATCTATTTTTTTATAGTGACCTACACTAGTGGGTATTCTTGCATCTATTTTAGTTTAGTAAATAATTATCCAAAAAAGTGAGTTAATATATACTTGTATAAATTTTATAATTTCTCGTCTTACTCTACTTATTACTAATAGTAAGTGGATTCTCTCTAAAAATTACTCTACCCTGAATTTCTTATATTTTTCAATAAATGTCCACAGCCCTGGATAAAAATTTTGAAAAAAAAAACCATTTTGAAAAAACGCACATTTTAAATATATAAAATCTCATTTTTTTCCCCTTAGGTTAACTTAAATCACACTTGAATTATAAAAATAAGCTTCACTTTTGATTCCATTGATTAAATGAGATCGAAAATACTGAAATTTGTCTAGATATCATTTTTGTGATAGTTCTCTTGCAAATATTTTTTTAATTGAAAACACGTTTGTGATTATATCTATTTGTTTGTGCTTTATGTTTTAATTATTTATCTATTGCATATGACAAATATATCATAATAATTCATGCACATAAATATTTATGCTAATAAATCATTATATTTTAATGTAAATAGAAAATTAACCGACGAAAACAAACAAAACAATAAAAGCTAATTAATAAATATATATCACTCACATTTTTAATGATTCCTATTAAATTACTCCTTTTGGTTTAATTTTCGTGCTCAGACTTCTAGAACAAATTGCTTTGTGGCTACTGAAAGTTCACTGAGAGAAACTTGTTGAGTGCTAAGTGAATTTAGCAACTTTTCTAAGAGCATATGTCTTAAATGTCTTGAAGTACCTTACAAGCTTGATTATTGTTTGAAGTACATTGAATCAAATGACGTTTTGATTTGATAATTTTAAATGCATTAAAAATAATATATGACAATAATTTCAAATGTAATAAGAAGAAATATTTATTACGGAAAATCTTAAAAATATTACGTAGCGTAATTTTAATACTATTATTTTAAATATTCTATTTATTATTAACAAATTTTCTTGAATCTGTTTATCGAGTAGCTGTTTTTATAATTTTGCTGACGACGAGTTTTTAAAATATATACATTTTACAAAAGCAGCTATGATACCAAAGGTTGTTTTTACTTTTTGAATTTGCTTACCGGTAAATATGATAATTTGAGGGAATTCGATAATATGTTTAAAATTTAAACACTCAAGTGTATTTCGGCTTATATACTGAATAAAAAAACTTCTTGCTAATTAATTTTGAATGCACTTATTAAAAAAGAACTTTTATTGGTATAAGTACCAAACGATCTGTAGAGCCCCTAAATAATAAAACAGTATAATTAATCAACGCTTTACAGAATGTTATCCATTCATTTTTGAGACTATGAATAGAAAATAATGAATGAGCTTAATCCGAACTTGGAAGCTTTTGACCTGTCTACCGGAGAAACGCCAGAGCTTTTCCGTGGGCCGAATAAGCGCGTACTTGGGTAGTTGCTATGAGTTTGTATGTAGCGTAGAAGCTTTTTTAGTTTTGTATCTGTATGCACGGTGCGGTACATTGGAGCAGTCGGGCTATACTTGACCCATTTTTGTTTAGCCCATACTCCAGGGAACACCGACACGGAAGGGTTTTATTTGTATCTGTGATGCTTTATTTGGAGACTGCGTGTCGCAGCTATAAATCACCAAACGCTGTAATAAATAAATTAATCCGAAACGTGATCCTAGAAAACTTTTTGTAAAAAACCCAATATTGTTTTGTAATTGTACGGGTACAAATTGATTCAAATCGAATCGCTCTGCTGTATACATAGTAAAAGTAAAGTATTATTTTATCCAATCCGCAAACTTAAGTAACCAAAATAAAAACTCTTACCTTTCTTTTTTCTTATAAATATTTGAAAGGTTAAAAAAGGGTTCTCCAAGCTATATTGCTTTGTTTACTGTGTACACGGAAAGTTCTAATACAGAGTACTGAGCGTACATTTAAAACAAAAACATTTATACCAAACAACGTATTGTTTTTTTTTACACTGTGTATGCTCTCGTTTTTAATAGAATTAAAAGTTATAATGGGCTTATTCAAAAAAATATATATCCCCTGTGAATGAATCTGCTTAAAAAAGAAACTTCGCAAAGAAGCTTCAAAAAATACCGTTTTTATTAAATAATGTTAACAACGTTATCCAACCACTAATTAGAAAACAAAATTATAAATATGTTGGACATTTTTTTCACTACATTATTTTTTTTTAATGTAATAATTTTAAGGGTTTTCATTATAATAAATTTCACCACCCTAGATACTTAAATAAAGAAATCACATTTTTTTGTTTATTTAATATTTTTGACAGAGAGTACTTGGTAGAATTGCATTACAATATTAAAGTTAAAAAAATGTTTTCAGTGCTGTTCCAACTTTTTCAAGCAGAGTATTTGAAGCTATTAAAAAAAAAAAAGTTGCCACAACAATAAAAATATTTTTTTACAAAAATACAATTTATCTGATCTGAAATTGAACAGTTTTGGTGTCAAAGTTGGTATTAATTTGATTGAAACTAAAGTTTACTACGATCGTAGCTAATAGTTAAATTCATCACAAAGTTCTCAGAACGTTGTTTTAATGGTAATAAATATTCCACGTGTTTGAAATTAATAATTCATATCACGAGAAAGCGATTCAAGAGATAAGTGGTAAAATAACGCATAATGAACATTTACGAATTATGTTTTGTTTACAATTATACATATAGCTGAGTGCTAGGATATGCATTTCATTATAACATAATAATATTAAAAACTTCATAACAAATACTAAGTGATTTTTTTTAATGAAAACATAAATATTTATCTTGATAGAATTAATAATCAATATTTAATTTTTTGACTCCAATCGAAGATTTAAGAATTGTAGCTTTATATCAAATGATAAATACAACCATAATTTATAAATATCAATAAATCATTATTATTAGTAATTGAATCTAGCATAACCAGAAGAATTTAATATATTTGTATTTTACGCGACCGCTTTTCGCTCCTTCAGGCGAGTAACATTCAGCACCGCTACTATTAGTACTTAAACTACAACTTATAATCATAAATCAAAAAAATATATATCATATGTAAATTTACATTGTAGATTTTAATTAACATTTTTAAATCAAGTCCATGATTTAATTATAAATGTATCGCTAAGCGACCAAACAACCCCCATAGACAAATTTGTTTTAAATTTATTTGTTAAATATAACTTAAAAACACGGCAGAAAAAAAATCAGGATAAAATCAAGCGAATATCATATAAAGCATAGATTATTCAGTTTTTTTTACTGTCGGCCCCGGGCAGCGCTGTAGTACTACTTCCGGGTATTAGACAGCTGGATATTAATTTATATATAATATACAATATACGCAATTCATTCATTCGTGAAGGGTGTTTCCCAGGGAGCGCACTTTTCGCTTTCCCCAGTCTACCTCCTCCCCCTTCAATTCGTCTCTGACATTCGTCCCTGACTATCTATGGAGACAGCATCTCTGTTGAGTGATGTGCTGAAAAACACGAAAATTGTGTCTCGCGCTCTTCAGCTCTCGATCCTCTTCAGCGCCGTTCTTGTCGTGTCCGTGAGCTTCTCCTTAGGTCGGAGCTCTGGAGTCTAGTTGGCGTTGCCTCTCGAGCTCCTCCCTTCGGGTCATTGTATTCTCGCTAAAAGAGACGTCTCCGTCCCAAGCTCGCTAGATTTTTCAGCGAGTCAAAGAGAATACCAGTAAAGATATACATTCAATAGTAATGTTTTCCCGAAACATGCTCCCATCTCAGCCAGAGGATATCATTTCCTAGCGCACGGTGCGTTATTAACATTGCTACACATGTGCTATTATCGAAGTCTGTAGAATAGTAAAGTTCTCTCGAATGATGCGAGTGCGAGTAGTGTGCTTGATGAGTGGCTTCTGCGTCAAATTTGTAAAATGCGCTGAAACAAGACTCACTTCGGAAATAAAACAGCAATAAACCTCAATCGCCGTACATATACAACATATTTCATGACCTACGCGGGCTACATAATAGATGAATGCGATCCTTGTAAAGTACGCCCTTTAGAATATTGTACGGAAATTATTCAGACGTTGAACATTTAACTTCTTCAACTGCGGATACATGACTTTGTTTGGCGCTGAATGAATGTGAAGCAGAAAGTTTGTAACAAAAATCATTTTTATTTATGGAGCTTTTTTACTTCAAAAATATAAATTGGCTTTTTACATTCTATGAAAGGTTACGACGATTGTTCTAGTGAATTTGGTTCTAAAAAATTTGACGCATTCACTGAAATCATTCGAGTACTTTTAATTAATTGTAAAAGTTATCATAAAAAAGAAAAAGGTTTTTCGTTCTGACTTTATTAATTAAATACGACATGATTTTTGGTACCTCATTTAATAAAGTTATCGTTTCGTTTTATAAAATCAATTGATCATTTTTTTCTTTAAAAGATAATTATTTATTGTTTTATAATAAAATGTTATTTTGTTTGTATAATATGCACACGTAATGATATATCCGTCAATTTATAATTGCTTGTCAAAAACTTATGCACGGTTCTAGACGTTGTATTAAATTAGTAGTATTATCTCAATAAGTTATCCCTTTATTTGAGAAGTTGAACTCTAACCTGGCAATCTCCATCTGCAGAGGGTAGATTTTCTTGTAAAGTTATAAAATCAAATTTTGCGGGACCCCATCTTACATAGGATATTATCCTTTTTTCAGTGAAACGAGTTTTTTGACGGTAAAAATATAAGTCTTTTTAACTTTTAACCTGTCTTAAATTTATCCCAAAGTTGTCGAAGCGATAATGTTAAATAATGACGCAGAGGGTTGGAAAGGCGTGGAACCTCTCTCCCCTCGGAGGTCAGACGCTGTAGTATCCGCAGGGCTGGGTTCGTGAGATCCCAGGGGGTGAATATACACGGGTTTTATGAGTTTTCTCGGGTAATTTAGAATCTAGTCGATATTTAGGACTCTTAGTGTGAGCCACTCTTCGGCACTGCGTCTCTGATAAAATAAAACTATTGCACCTGCTGCAATATTTACATGCAACGATACACTGAATAATTGTTTACCTTTGCTTTTGTTATTTATAAAGTTCATTTATTTTATTTCATGGATTGACTTCATGAGACATTCACATAAAAAATCTTTAAGTACATCTGTTACTTCTTTGTTCACATAAAATCAGACTCCCCAATTTTTTTTTTTAGTTATTTATCATTTATATTTGATAAAATACTTTTAAAAAATCCAAACTATTTTAAATCCGTAATTACAATTTCTATTCATTATTCACAGCATTAAATATAATGTAAACTCGCTTTCATTACTAACAGTGAAATTTACAAAAAATTCCACTGTTAAGTGTTTTTTTGTCACCATGGAAGATTTAAATGAAGTTGTGTTTGTTTTAATTTTCCTAAAGCAATGGTTTTGCTAAACGTGGTTATTCAACACTTTTCATTGTGATAGTAGGCAGTCTGTTGCTCTATTGTGTTAGGTCGGAGTGCTCTCAATACAACAAAGATGTTATAAGAAATGCTTAAGCAAACCATTTGTTATTGCTGTTCTCGTTCTTTTATCATACTATTTAATACCAGAATAGAAATATCTATTGTCAAGTAGAGATTTAGTTTTTATTTTGTTAAGTATACAGTTTTACTCGAATTGATTAAAGCCTAACACTGTATGTAAATTAAATAACTGCGTTTTAAAAAAACTTATTTTATCATTTATGGTGGCATGATATATTTTCCAAAACTTAACAATAATTCTTTTAGTTATTCATAATTACATTTAAATCTTAAAAAAAACACCTCTTTTTATAAAAAAAACTTCATAGGTCTGTTAAAAAAAATTACGATAATTTTTTTTACTCACATTTAGGCTTCAATCCCCAGCTTTCTGGTTGACATCTTACTGCTTTCCCAACAGAGCGATTCTTCAAAAGAGTTCGCACTACTTCAACAATCGTATATTTCTAGGGTGAATTTTCAATCTCAAAGCAAGAGTACTTTACTTTCTTTCATAAAGTTAAGAAGGTGCAAAACTCACGGTTGAATTAAATTGAATTGACAGTCCAAATACTTTTCTTGGTGGAATTGCGAATCCATAACTCAATGAATCTGACTTAACCTCCACAGTTCCAAAATATTTTCTTTTTATATTGTGAAGAGTAAAATGTGTTTTTTATACATGTTAATAAGTTCAACCTCTTATACTATAAAATACTATATAATATGCGAATTTATAAATCAAGCAACGTGGATTTTTAGTCCAAAAATGTTTAATTGTATTTTATTAATATTATAATTAATTGTGAGATCGCTTTCATTTTGCAACTTGTATTGTTTAAAAAACGTTTACAAAGAATAAATATGTTTTTTCTCAAATACTTTTTCTCTAAAATTACAAAATATTATGTCAACACAAAATAAAAAAACAGATGCATGAAATATTAGAAGCCGTACAGAAACAACTACTCTATTGGATCAAATTCTTATATAATCTTTTCGAAGATAATTAAACACAGTTTAACAAGGGTTTCCGCAAATTAAATTCTATATGTAAATATCTAGTGTTGAAATATGTATAATTTGTAATGTAATTGAACAATGTATAATTTAATAATGATTACGTGTTAAATGCTCAAAAAGACTTCACACTAGCTACACTGAATACTTGATGGTCTCATAATACACTTTTGGTTCAGAATCTTCAGGATTTAAAATGCTCAAAGTTTCAGGTAAATGAGGCAGTCAACGGAAGCTATATTATAATAAAGACAACAATATAAATGAACTTACTATTCAAGAGATCTCATTCATTATATACTTTTTTATTCAAATATTTTAAAATATTTGAATAATCAAATTTGATGTATAAACTATTCAAAAAATATATGAATTAAAAGAATTGTTTTATACAGATTTTCCAAGTTTATTTGGTAGTCACCAAAAATCTGCTTACGCCTGAAATTTCATAAAAAATATGCTCATCTTGTACAACCCAACCGTATGCTGTAACCATAGAACAAAGCAATACAAATTGACTTATTGTTGAAGAGAGGCGTTTTATTAGACCATATTGGATTCCAGAAGGAAGGTATTAAATTAGGTACAAGTCATATCTCCATCTCATTTTTTATAAAGTAAAATTGTTGTACCCACAAACTTACACACAAATACAAATGTGTGTGTGTTTATGTGTGTACTAATGTATGCAGTTAGTTCCTAAACACAAGATGACTTATCGCGTATGTTCTTCCTTCAACCTCAAATACCCAACCATGTAAGTTATCCAGCCCCCAGATTAGAGCCCTGTACAGAATACAGCATGGCGTTCTTCGAAGCCTCGAGCGCTTAAAACGTTCACGAACTAATGTCTTTTGGTAAAGGAGTAATCGATTGCTCCTAATTCCAACCAAAACCTGTCCTGAATTTTTAACAGAATTCCCCTTTTAAAGTTTATCACTCTGAGTTCATCTTATCAGCAAAATATGCCAGTCAATCTATACAAGAAGTAAACGATAGACTCCGTGAATATATAGCGCTATTAAATAAGATTTGAAAGTTAAGTATCCATTACATTCATATCTCCGGCTAAGTATCCATTATCGTAAAATAGAATTTTATGGATATACTCAAAGTTTTGATTTATCTATTAAGTGCGTTTTCTTTAACATTTGGTACATAAAACGTGACTTTATTTATATCAAAAAATCTCATGTATCCAGTATATAATGTTCCCTAATGATAGGTAGAAAGAAATAAATATTTAAAAAATCTGTTCAAATATCAAATGCATAAAACAACAGAGAGTGTATTTGGCTGTAAAACACAAGATCGATATGTTAATACCAGTATGTCGGATGTTGCGAAATCCCTATGGATCGTCTGACGCATACAATACTGTCTCTGCCAATTTATAAAAACAACACCGGGATTGGTTTCCTGTTCACCAAATTTTTCGCTATTTCAAATATATTATAACATATATGTTTGCTTTGTGGATTAGTTAGAATTTAACGATGCTTTTATAACACAAAAATACTTACGTCATCAGTGCGAAACATTTTTTACACTTATGTATGAAACATTTATCTCTGTTGTGGGGCTTTTGCATAAAATATACAGGCAATTAACAGATGACTGATTCCGTTTGTGAAAATGTTTAAAGGTTAACAGTTTAAATAAAAAAATGCTACTCCTTTATCATTGTTCTTTAGCAGAGACCAACAATACATTTATTGCTAATATACTGTATTTATATATAAATATAACTGACTGGAGACATTTTTAATGAGCTCCTTAGAGAATTTAATAATAACATTTATTTTATATACTATATATATGTATATATATATATTTGCGCTTAAACAGCGTCAAACACTTCTCCGAAGTGGTCTCACGGTTGCGCTTGTTGTCCGGAGTGAGAAAACGCGGCACCCATCGCACCGACAGCTTTCTCATGCTCAAAATTTCATGCAGGATATGACCCACGCGGTCTTTTGAGATGCCTACTGTTTCAGCTATCTCGCGCACCTTCAATCGGCGGTCTGCCAATACGAGATCGTGGATTTTTATCACGTTATCTTCCGTGGTAGCCATTTTGGGGCATCTGGGCGTGGCTCATCAAAATCCGACGTGCGACCACGTTGAAACTCGTTAAACCAATTTTTGACGGTCGCCATCGAAGGAGAAGAGTCACCGTACACAGCATCCAAGCGGTCTTTGATTTCGCTCCGATTCGGCTGAAATTTTGACAGTAGCCGTCTACAAGAATGTACTACAAGATAGTAGGCTAAGTACTTATCGGACCGCTCTCGTATATATATATATATATATATTGCATTATCTTAGTAGCTCATGAAAAATGTTTTCAGTCAGTTTGTATAATAGTAACTATAGTTGAATGAATGTCTGTTTTCTGTTATTGGGATTGATTTTCTTACCCGAGCATAACGAGGCGGTAGCAATTCTTGGGCGGCGGCTGCGAATCGTCCTGGGCAGTGGTGGGCAAGGGCGGCTCGGGCGGGGGCGGCTCCGTGTCCTGCGCGCCCCTGCGGCACAGCCAGCCCGCGCACTTGTCCAGGCGCCCCCCGCACTCCGCCCCCGCGAACTGGCACTTCTTCCCCGTGCCGCTCATCACTCAGCACATGCGCCGTCACACTCTGCGCACAGACTCACCCCCACACTTCACTCACCCTTCTGCAAAACACTTATTACTCTCAATTAGATGATACCGTTGTTTAGATGAACTGACTAATGTTTTTTTCTTTATAACACTATCCATTTATGTTCACACTTATAAGATCACTGTCAGTCCCACTTAAAATTTGAAGGATTCAAAGCTGTCAAGAAATGTTTGCATTAATTTTTACGGTAATAACAACAAAAACTACTAATGAACTCACTTATCGTCTTTATTTTCAAAATTTTTATTTTTTTAAACCTTGAATATAATTTGAAGATAAAGACTTCAGTTTTTTTTTTAAATATATTTTCTTATTTGAATGATAATATATATTCTTAATAAAAAATTTAAAAGATTAAAAACCACAAAATTTATTAAAACTGAAAAATGGCAGATGAACAGACGCGCAAACTCATTTAGTATTTGGCTTGAGCGCCAGAGTACGGAACACTCTTGCGAGTTTCCAAGTAAACCACAATATTTTAGGTGAGGAATTTCAACAGCGCGGGTCTCCATACAATCTTTCTTGATTCTGTGGTTCCTTATTTGCAAAACAAGACATTATGCAGATTTTAATACATTTTTTGTAGACTATAATAATGCTTCAGCTGCTTAATGTACCTACTTAGAGACTTGCAGAACGCCTTCGGAGTTATTATTCACAAGAATAATCACTGCAAATTTAATGTGTTAGAAAATGTGAATATACTAATACGATCAAGTTAATCTCAGTTTTACTCTGAAATGTCTAATGATATCGCATTTCAAAGCATGTTGATAATTACTTTTTTTATATAGTTTAATATTGGCCAAACTAAACGGAATGTGAGATTTTTTACTTTAAAATTCGTTTGTCATAACATATAACGAACCGGTCACTTCGAGTTCTTGTATCACAATCATTATTTTCAACAAAATCAAAATATACTGCCTTAGATAAAATAAATAGGCAAAATTATCTTGAATATATTTTTTATCAAATTATATAGTGAATATAATATTTTATTTTGATGGTGGTACTAAATAAAAGTTATATAACAACCTAGTTCAAACGACAACAAAAAATACAAAGCTTCATTAAAATAGTGAACACCACTCTTGAACATTAAGACTCTTTTTGGATATATCCTTATTAAAAGTTAAGGAATTTAGTTAATTTATCACATTAAATAAAAATGTAAATAATTAAAATTACTCTAAATTATTTTATATTGAAATATTTCATAAAATAATTTACGGAATGCCTTTCTCCGCCCCCGCTTTCGCAAAAATCTTACACAGCAAAAAAGAGATACTCTTCTGTATTCTGAAAAACGTTGCTTATAACATACGCCTATACTTTCGTAATACAAGTATATTTCAATAACAATACGTCCTCTAAAAAAGGATGCCTAAGACGTTATAAACTCGCGAATAAAGCTTTGTACACAAGTCCCTTCATTCCATCTCATTTTATTTTGTCGCAATAAATTGAATCAAAATGATTTAATCGTTTTTTCAAGCAAATGTTGACAAAATATAAACGTACAGTGTATGTGAAATATAAAGTCTTAAGTATTTTATATCCAATATTGCAATTAAAAAAAATACACCAATGCTGACAAAATTATTGAATTAGATAAAATAACATAATTGATTTTTTTACATTTATATTCAGTTAAAAAAATAAATTATTTTTCTTACTATATTTTATTAAATAAACATGTTAACTTAAAAAATAAAAACTCAGTGGATATGTTGTTGTAAATAGTTGTAATTCAACTGTTTTGTATTATATATGTTTGTAATTTTTATGTTTAGTTATTTTTTAAATAATTGGCTGAGCTAACGATTACACGACGAGCAGTTACAGCCCGTTACTTTATACAGCAGTGATATAAAAGGTCGACTAAAAATCTCGTGCGGCCCCTGTAGCTATGAAAAGTATCTCTGGTCTCTGAATTAAGGATTCCATTTTAAGAGCGGTTGTGAAATATGTATTGCAAAAAACTTGCCGGTCTGAGAGACACCGCATTTCCGTTTATTTGCAGTCCAATCATTTATTTATGGCGGCGGATTTCTTTTTACATGAAACGATCATGGAAGTCGTTAACGAAACGCTCTTCTAAACAGATTTTTTTTTCGTGGTAAGTATTTGAAGTAGTAATAGTCAAAATATTTGGAGGTTTTATTTAATGGATGAGATACTTTCACGGTTGAATGTTTTTTGTTCTGAAATCAAGTTATGTAAAAAATGTAATCATTATTTATGTGTATGTTAAAGTAAATCTAGAATTTATAAAAATTAAATTTTGAATGAGAAAACCGACTAAAAGATATCAAATGATAACTCAATAAATATATCACACAGACTTTATAAAACAATACACTTTCACCATGAAAACTAATGCAACAATCTAAAATACTTAAGGAATTTTTTTTTTGGTTTATGTTGCCAAAGAATAATACCAATACAATTATAAAGATTAAATATACATATCTCAATATATATATATATATATATTTTAAAGAATATTGATAAATGAGAAAGTTTTATTTTTTGTGACAAATAAAGCCAAATGAAATAAGATTTAAATTATATTTTTTTAATCATTAGTAAATCTTGTAAAGTATCGACAGGCAATTTTATTATATTAAGCTCTTATATCTGTGTGAGTAAAGTGCTGATAATTATTCTTGCCATTTGAGATTTCAAAAGGATTATAAATGGTGAAATTCTGAATCGAGCAAACATTTCTCGAACGTTGGAGTTTTTAGTTTTTTTGTGATGCTTTTACAGACTTTATTGAAATTCGAGGTTTCAGTTGGTAACACTTGGCTAGGAAATGTACGCTTTTTATAAAAAAAAAAACTTGGAAGATCGAATAAAATTTGTAAAAATAAATGAAATATTTTGATTTACATAACATTCTTGTGATGAAAAATCATTTATCAGTTGTATAATTCTTTAAAACAATTATAGAAGCTTGAGAGAAACCCTTATTTTGTAATTAAATCAATTGCATCTCCTGAGAAATCTTTTGTTAAATAAAAGTAATTCCATCTATGTTATTTGTTACAAAACAGTTTTTTTTTTTAATTTTTTTAAATAAATATGTTTGCTTTTAACATATTAATGTCCGTTTTAGATTAAAAAAAATAATATACAAAATAAATTAATATTCACGACACCATAAAAGTAAATTCGTACGGAAAGTAAATTCTAGAAATAATAGATGGTATTTTTAATATAATACATAGTATTTTTATTTGTATTAATTCTCCTAATACATCAGCATTGGTTTGTATATTCTTTAAGATATATTGCTCATCGGGGAGTTTCGTTAAAGAAGTAATTGTATAAACGTTGTATAAAGTTTTATTCATTCTGTGGGATTTTCTTAATTATGAGTATATCGTGATATTTTGCTATTGCGTGTTGGTTAGAATCATAATTACCAACAATAATCTCAAATCAAGGATTTATTGTGATTACAGCGATAGAATTACATTTGGGTTATACTCTTACATGAACAAAATATTATTGAATCGCTTGAAAGATGATGACTCAAGTTCTCGATATTATAATTCAATTATAATATATAATCATATTAATTTTAATTAATACTAATATTACTAAAACGGTTTCTGAATTATGCAACAAAAAATGACTAAATTGATTTTTTAAGTAGTTTGACTCGTAAGTATCCGAACTTTTATTTTTGAACAAATATTTATTTAAAATACTTCAAGACCGTTATGAATATACTATATATATTGTTATCTAGCAGCTTTATAGTAAATTTTATTGGTATATTACTGCGATTCTCAGAAAAAATATAATTTTTTGTTTTATGGGTACTCTAGAAACATTGTAATAACGGAAATGGCTTAAGCTTCAAATAAACATTAGGTATTAAGTAGTTCTCATAAGTTTGATCTAGTTTAGTCGTAGCTTAAACTTTAAATGAGGCACCTTGTACTTACCGGCAACACTGCCTGAAGGCATTTATATGCAGAGAACCGTGAACGGGGCTTAATGACGGATACCCTTGAGGGAAAACACCTCTACCGGCCAGGCACTACGCTATAGACAAAAACAGGAAGCCACTGCACCACCTTTCCTGAGTTATCCATAAACGCGTCTATTCTATACCATACTAGCAAACATTATCTTGACATTTTAATACTTCTCAAGCAATAGACATCCTTAAAAGTTTACCTGGTAGATGGGTAGTATACTTCATAAAATATATACCACACTAATTTGTAAGTGTGGGTCCCATTACATAAACGACAAGCTTGCTATTGTGCATATTTCCAACTTGTTTTATTTATAAGGAAATCATAGAAAACTTGCATATTTCCTTTATTTTTACACTGGAAACCCAGATATTTTTTAATAGAATTAAATAAAAACGTACCGACGAGGTTTACAAATAGGCGTGCATAAAAGCTATAAGGCTAGGCTATATAAGATTTTTAAATAAAAATATGTCATAGAGCGACCTAGTTTCGATTCTCCCTTTATAAAAGATATTTTATTGTAGTTACAAACCCACCACAAATATATTAACAGATTTATTACAAAATTTAGTAATTGACCTTTTTTGTGTATTTATTAAAATTTACACAATTATAAAACGTCCATTTTAAAGTATGATTTCATCAATTCTCGTCTTTACACGAGTTAATTGATTACCTTAAAAATTTATGCAATTTAAATCAGAATTATATTAACAATAATAAGATATTTTCCAAAATCATTATTTTGTAAAACAGCAATAACATCGCTCTCTGTGAAATATTTTTTTTATTGCAAAAATCTGACATATAATTAACAAATTCTGGTTGATTTGATTATCCACTCGGTTAATTTTAAATTGCTGTGTCAATTTGTAATAATTTTTAATGATAATAAGTTCATCAACCGAACTGAGGTGGAATAAATACTAACGACACAACATGAAGACACCTAATTTTTTATATATCCTGTGACACCCCAAAGCGCCACCATCGAAGGGGTTCGCGTGCAAGCTTTCTACATATTTAATGACAGGGTGGTTGACAAATCGATACCACATGAGAAAACGTTCGAGGAGTATATTTACAATTGCTCGCTCTCCATACGAAAGGGCAACAAATAAATCATTAGTCTACGCGCGTACGAATCGAAAATTCGGAAAATCTTCGGTAGATAATAATGTATTGATGTAATCAAATATTCCAATACTCGTGATTACTTATTTTGTTTTCATAAGCACGTGGTTGTGAGTTTAATTTGAAATATCGATTTTGTTATTTAGTTCTAAAGCAAGTGGTTAATGACTGTGTAAATTTATTGAAAGTTTTAAATATTGGAGCTTCTTTAATTAATACACTATCCTCTCACTAACTTACATCTCATCAATTCCAAATAGAATTATTTTAGATTAAAGTTACACATTTATCGTGCTGTTGGCAGATCTTTATATTACAGTTACATTGTAGCCGTAAGTGATAAAAAAATAAGTGATAAAAATTATCGTTCAATAAAATCGAGTCTAATCGTATTTACTCTATTGCTCAGAGGTTGTTCTAAACGAAAAATGAGTACCCACACTCTAATAATTTAATTAAGTGGAATATTGCACGAGCTGGTGTTCACTCAAGCTGGCGGCAAGTCACACGTGAAATGAGTGTCGTTCACCTATCTTATTACCTCTGATGGGTTTTTAACAGCACGTGTGATCACGTCATACATCATCATCCGATTTGCATTAGTTCAGGCTCTTTGAGCATCCGTTCGCACCCTCTTCGATAAGACGATGACATGGAGATACAATATTCCAAGGAGGTGTAAACCAATACATTTAGAATATAACTTACTAAAGATTTACTAAATCTCTGCAGAATACGAAAAAGTTTTTTTATTAATATTTTTAAGATGTTGAATTTAGACCGTTTAATTAATTTAACATTAGACCGATTACCGGGCATTATATTAACACATTGATGTTTTAATTGTAAAATAATTTATTTTTCAATTGTGTTACTGAAAATAAAAAGTATAAATTAAACAGAAATTGTTAGATAATTTTCTCATTCAAAAATCAAATTCGTAATTAAAACTTTTACAAATAATGACCAGATCTTAATATTAATTAATCGATTGATAATGATTAAGAACATTTTTTTAAATATTGAAAATTGATTAAAGAAACCAATAATTAAATTTAACAAGTACGTGTATTGACATAATTAAATAGACTAATATCCAGATTGGATTTAAAAAATGCTTCACTCAGTACTTTGTGTTAAAAGTCTAGTATTGCAAGTCACACAATATTTAATTAGGCATAATAAGAACATTGTTTCATTTATAGGATATGATTATTAAAAATTCTTGTCTAGTACTAGTGATTGGTTAGCATAGTTGGTAATGCACCTGCCATGTAAGCGAGGGGATGTGGGTTCGAATCCCGCACAAATCACGTTGATATATTTTTCTAAGAGTTTCTTTAATCAATTTTCAATATTTAAAAAAATGTTCTTAATCATTATCAATCAATTAAACCTGTATAGGTAAAATCGTACTTCCTGTGAGATGGTCTTCACAAAAACCAATAATTAATTAATCGACATAAAATTTAATAAGATATGTTCAAGTAATATGCTTTGAACAAACATATTATCCAATGCTTTTTTGTATTTAATAAATAATAAGGTTGGTTCAATAATATTACAAATACTGTTAAAATCAAATTAAAAAAAACCTTTTTTTTATGAAACAACAACCAATAATGTGAATAAAATATTTACCTATGTGTTTATAATTATTTTCAAATCGACTATTTTTATTTATTTTACATTTAAAAAATCTGATTCTGAGTTTCACAAAATTCTATAGATTTAATCCGATTTGGTTTGTTTTATGGATAATAATAGACCTCAAAGGATCAATTTATATTTCTAACATTAAACCTTTCTTCAATATAGTTTATAGTATCTCCGGGAAAGGTTCTTAACTAGGTTACTGTCCAAAGAAGATACAGGAGTTTCGTGAACAGTATAGATTTCTCAAGAACTTTCATCGGCTGCGGAATAGAAAATGTTGGTAAGGAATCACTCTTGTGGAAAAACTGACTTGTTCGGAAAAATCAGAGAATAGAATCTTAATGTTCGTAATAGAAGATCGAAATATTTACAAAGCTTTATAAACTATGGATCTTGTTGATTTTTTCAGTGTTAAAAAAACACGCTTGTTTGATTTACTGTTCAAAAAGAATTCAGAATACTTTTTGCATTTGTTATTTACAACATTAATGCTATTACAATTATTTCTATAAAAAAAAGAAAATTTGTTTGTAAATACGTTATGGCACTTAAAGTAATTAGATTCTTAAATATGATATTTGATTATACGTATTTATTATTTATAAAATACGATGGAAAAATACAAACAAATACCCCAGCTGAATACGTCTACTTTTTTGGTTATTTATTATACAATATCTGAAACACAAGTTATTCGTTTTTTACTGTGAATATATTTGACCTACTGTAATTACTAATAGTTCCAAAAGAATATGTAAGTAATATTAAAGAGCCTTCTCTCTAAAATAAATAATACTTCATTAGGCAGGTTGACGTTCAATCTCAATCAAATTTCGGGTTGACAGTGCAAAATTGAGAAAATCGATATTATTCTCCTAATGGTTTAGTCCCACGAGACCCGCTCTAATGTGCGCCTGGCCACAATTGCATCCACAGCTTTTAGAGGCTTTTACGAAGGCCTACAATTATTGGTTGCATATGGGTGTCAGATATTCTTTATGTTAGGGGTTACAGTTTATTTCTCGTAACAACAAAATGCACGCCAAGCTATAACATAATTCTCAATTTATCAAAATTTTACAGAAAACGATTTTTGAATTTTATCTTTTGAACGCATAAATTAACTATAGGAACAATCTATGTTATGTTTACAAATAGTATATTTGTTGATTCAATGACTATGAAGTGCAACTTTCACAATTAACAACTTATCTTTAACATATATAATGAATATTTTTGTATACTTTTTTAATGTTCAAAATGCTTCTTGCTGACTTTATTTATATTTATTGCCAGTATGAAACAAACAAAAAATAATGATGAGTTTGTTTTGAATTCAGTTTATTTCATATCAAAACACACTTGATGAGGTCACACAAAAATCGTGTAGTTTCTGATTTAGAGCTAAAAAAAGCACAACATGATACCTTTTATGAATACTACAGACAATATCTCCGACACTCTCCAGTTGTGTACGCGAGAGAGGGGAGCGTATTGTTGTACTGTCTCCCGCAACAACGAAGTTTCCCCTAAAGGAGCGAAGCTTTTAGTCCTGAGCAGAACAAATCGTCTTCCGCGGGGGAGATTGTGTCGGTACAAAAGTTCAGCGCACTTAGAAACTAGACCCCGTTATTTTTCAACCCGAGAGGAGGCGCATTCTTTATAATGCCCCTTACTACAGTGTAGAAGATAGGTATTTAGCGGAGAATATTAATGAGAATTAACATGCTACGTGGTCCGAGGCTCCCCGCACAGGGTCGGATGGTTATTATATTTTGTTTTTGGACGCTTTTGCAGGCTGAAATTTCAAGAACTTCGCTTAAACTCAGGCCTTTGTTACAAGCTAGCTCATTGATATTATAATTATTTTAAATTGTTTTTTTTTAACTTTTATTTAATTTTCATTTTATCTTTTCTTAAAAATGCAATGAATAAATTTGCAAATAAAGGTATACAAATGTATTTATTAAATATTACATTATTCTAATTTGTATAATACTCACAAAAATTGTATTCGTGAATTGGATAAACCAATTCTTCCTATCTATTATATAAAATTAGCTTTTGAGTATGGGTTGAATACGTAAGAATTTATGACCTTTGATTTGTAAATGTAACTTAATTGATCGAGCACTGCGTTGACGCATTCACGTCACAATGTGAGTAGCATCAGTACACAAAAGGTTGCAGATATGTTTAATTTGTTGGTTTTAAAACTGTACTTTGAATATAAAAAGAAAAAAGGTTCATCATAGCAATACAATATTTTTTATGTACAAATTTATGAAATGTTTTTACAGGTGAATAAAATTATAAAATATTTACCATGTTTTGATGTGATTTTACTATTAGAGTAAGTACACAGTCATGTTAAAAAATTATTTCTCGGTAACGAAAAATACTTTTTCCATTTTTTATATTAAAACATAGTAGCAGTAAAAGCTGAATCATTTATTAAACAAGTAAAACCAAAAAAAGTTAACGGCGTACATCTCGGCCTCGTAAATTTTTAATTTGAAAATTTCTACAGCCTCGCCTCCGACGAAAGTGTTAAAAAAAGATCCGCCATAACGATTCTGTTTAAATAAGAAATCACAAGGTGTTCCCAAGTCAAAACATGATGCGTCAAAAATTAACACAAGCACTCACGAGCGTGAAATAATTCAAAACTCAAACAGATACGCACGCCCAGAGCGTGTGTAACGCCGGGCCAGAACCGGCACAAGAAACTAACTCTAAATAAATCACATTACCTATATACGAACTCTAAACTATTAAACTATGATAAAGCAAATTTTATTACTTTAACCCAAAATGACAGTGTTATTATCTCAGTAGAAAAAATCATAGTTGGAAAAAAACCTACTGAAAATTATATTTATTTTAAGCCCACGGCTTTATTATTCCCATTATTTTACTTCCAGTTACTTCCCTTCAAACCGACGATAACTGTTATAACACCTGATTTTATCCCATTTTCAAATATAAACCGTTTTCCAGATTACTTACTTATTTGATAGGAATAATTGCCTATATATTTGTGACTTTATTAAAACAAAAACACACATTGCCGATTTAACTATTATAATAAAAAAATACTGGATGTACTTATAATACTTGTTATTATTCTTTTTAAGCGCTTGCGTAAGCGATTGCTAAAAATCACATGTTGCATATTTTGCAATAATTATTTAAAGAGTGGAACAAAGCATGTGACAATGCGCGGGTCACATTGCAAGGCTGAAGTTCAATCGTCGACGACAGGAGGTGACTCGGAGGTCTTACGGATATCGACGAAAAGGGGATGTTCTGGTTAGAGCCCCCACACAGTCTTAAATCAGATCAAAAATAACTATTTTTCTTGTTAGTACAATTTTCTTGTTAGTTTCTTGCACTTGACAAGATGAATGATATAGGTGTAGCACGTTATATATGTTCGCAACCATTTTTTACTGCCTGTTAAAAGATTGCTCATTCCGATGTTCTTAATTTGGATATGTATAAATTGTAAGTTGATTGCTTATATAAAAACCAATTTCATAATCTAAAAAAAAATAGCATGTATTTTTTGGTAAAGCCCAAAAGTGTTTTGGTTATCTAAAAGTATATAATCTTTATATCCACATAAAAAATAAAATTAACGATTGCTTGATGCTTTCGTTCCGTTTCTTTTACTGAATCCATAAAGTTTAATGCGAGACTATTTTCTCTCATGAAAAAATCATTTTCCACTGCGCCAGTCCCAGAGAGCATATGAACAGATCATTTTTGCTAATGTTAGTAATTTTCAGCCCAAATTTTCTCCGCCGGAAGAGGGCCCATCTGGCTGGGACTATTGTGCTTTATATTGCCGTCATATCTTTTTATATGTCTAAAGTTTAAATAATCTTGTTATGCCTGGCTTAAGAGGTACCCTGGTGTTCATTTTCCACTTGGATATATAAATATGACATCCTTAAACGTAATTACATCGTTTTTGTTGTTTTTCTTTTGACTCCGTGTTTTTAACATATTTTTAAAATGTAAAATGCACTGTCGAAAATATTTTATCTTGTAGTTATTTTTGATTACTTTTAGTTATGCAAATTAAAGAAAGAAAGGCTTTTAATGGTGAAAGTAAATTTAATGTCTAAGATCCTTACTTTTTTCATTTTTTTTTTCAGTGGTTAATATATAAAATAAATAAATATTATTTAATAAAATCAAAAAAGATAGTAATTTCGTTAATGTGAAAAAAAAACCTTTCATTGTTTTTATTAATGTAGAACCGACGAAACAAAGGAAAATGTACTAAAAAACAAACTACAAACCTTATTCCGCTTTGTCACGTGTTGCATTTATAACTATGTATTAATAAAATCACGCGTTTGTCTATTTGTGAAGCACGAATTCAAAATGATTTGTTTTGATGCGTAAAGCATAAACAGTATATATATTTTTGAAATCCCGCACTTTTGTATTTAATCACAAGCCAGTCTGGCACGAGCTCCCTTCTGTGGTCCCACGTCCGTACAGTGAGCGGTCGCAGAAGCGACTGACGCCACATATGTGCAGCAACAGATATGCCCTCTACTCAGGATGATCTTTTCGTAACCCTGTTTTCGCCTTTTCTCTTTTGCTCCCGCGGAAATCGCTCGGAGTTAGAAGGGTGCCGTGAAATTTCCGAGAACTCGGTTCGATTTAACTGTGAAAATGAGGGAAATGGTCGTATCGATGTCTCTCTCTAACGTTATGGCCTTGCAAAGTGGCGCGCTGAAAATGCTTTACTTTTAAGGCGTCCCTTTTATAAGCGGACCGAGTGCTCGAGAATGACAGAGACGCAGGCCAAGTTTGAACTTTGACTGATATTGTGAGGGTTGCTGGCTCTGGAGAGATGCAGTGGCAGTGATAAGGCACGCTCTGTCTTGCTATCTGTCCTACCAAGTGACGTGCATGCTCTCACTTCTACGTAGCATCGATTCTTTCTTGTGAGATCATCCATCATTTTTAATTGAAACCCTTTATCATTTTTTGAGAAATAATTAATCTTCATAACCAAACGTTATTTCATTAAAATTGCGTTTTATATATTAAAATTAATAATAATACTGAACTTCTTTACTAAATATATTTACATAGAAAGTAGCAAGCAAATTAAATTAATAATAAATTCTGTAATGCTGCTACAAATAATTTGTGTTCGTGTTTCTTATATAAATTTTCAGTAATAAGTGATCAATTCATAATTATTAATATAACGAAATTGTATTCAAAATTTTAATCAAATAAAATAGGATTATAATAAAAGGAGAACTAAAAGCCTCTCCTTCCCCAAGGGAATAACATGGCAGAGTGTGAAGTTAATGAATAAAGTAAACTTTCTGGCTTCATTGTTTCCTTTAAACTAAGATAAACTTATCCTCTTGCCGAACTTTTATTTTAAAACTGGTAAAGTTGGGAATAAATTGATAAATAATACATATTATAGGTAGAACAGCGGTGGAAGAATACTAAATAGGTAATGCGATTTTCTTTGTCCTTATATTCGATTATGAGTCACGTTTTATTATAATCGTAAGCATTTTAAGTGTAATTAAAACAAATTATAAATGCCTAAAAATTTAATAGTATTTTAAATTAAAATGGTTATGTTTTTATGTCTCATAAATCTAAGTATACAGTATTGAAAAACGTTATCTAAAATAAAATGTTACTGGTAACAGAAAAGAACTGAATAATTTAAATCAATTTTAATCCACCATCAATAAAAACCATAAATGAAAAATAACATAAAACATTTTATTTCCGTGAAAAAAATTGATTCCCCTTCACACAATGATTGAAGACACGTCGAATTTTTGTTCTGCAATAATACTTCGATAGTTTTTTTATGTTTGTCAACAATATTGATTTAACTTCACAGGTAAGGAAAATATTCTATTTAATGCTTTATCCGGAAAATACTTTTAAAAGAAACTACCACAAATCGTTACAGCGTCTAAATATTTTTTGATAAAATATTATTTTTTAAGCCATCTGTTGCTGTGAAAAAATCTCCGATACTATAAAAAACGTTCATTGCCTGTGCCAGTTTCCAGTGAGTGATTTTGATGAAATTCTCTCAAGCCATGCGGCAGTTCCGATTGGCCCCCATACACGGCGAACCACTTTGACACCCCACGGGGTATCGGTGACAATAATCTGCACTTAAACTGTGTTGGTTATGGCCAATAAAGTTCCTATGGAGACAGACGCCCAGTTCCGCCGGTCTAATTTATATTGTCCATAAAGTTGCTCCGGTCCTTTGTTCGTTTTTGTATCGACACGTTGAGCGTTCTTTACTTCTTATTGTCTCACTCAGGATAAGTGTTAATTCGAAATACTTACTTAATCACTAATAGCTTCTAAAACACTTGTTTTGAATTTTCTGTTTTTATATAATATCCCATTATTTGGATATACGTTACCGCATAATAACTAACCCAATTCAATGAAAATTAATTTTATTAACAGCGCTATGGAGTACAATCTACTTCATTGCGTAAGCAAGAACAAATCTTCTTTAATAAATCAACATTTATTTTAATTTTAAATACCTATGTGACGAATCCTTATCCAATAATTTATATTTTTAAATTTTGAAAATTCAATGTATAGTATAAATATTTGTACCTATAATCGTAAAGTACTCTAAAATACTTGAGCGTAAATTAAAAAGCTGTTCCGCCTAGTCAGATTAAATTTTTCATCGATGTATTGTTACCAAACTGTGATTAGTTATGAGACTTCGGATAAGTCGCACTTCCTAAAAGTTTCTTCAAGAAGCTGTCAAACACTCGCCTTCCCACATAAATATTTATTATAAATTAATATCAGGAAGAATTTGCTTATCTGAAATGTGTAGAGAAGTCCCGACAGTTGTGTTTGATATTAGGAAGGATATGTCATTTTCTCCATGTATAGTTCAGACAGCATGATATTAATTAAACCTTGGTACCTTTCCTTAATTAGCAGTGCGTTGTTGTAATGGTCTAATGTGAGGATGCTATGTCTGTATGATGGAGAAAGTTATTGAGTTTACCAACCATTTATATTCATTTCCTTTGATCGTAGTTTCTCGGTTTCTCTTTCCTGAGTAACTATTACGAATAATTATTATTTTTGTTATGTATTTATAATTAATAACTTCTTTGTGTTAATCTAAATCTTTAGATATAACTAAAAGTAACAATTCGACTTAAATATGCTTAAAACCATTTTTTTTTCTTTATTTTATAGAGGAAATTGAATTTATGTGTGATGTAATTTTTCTTATACTCATTTTAAATTCACTTTGTCAAAACTCTGTTTAGTCAAAATTACATTATGTGAAACTATTTTTGATGAAATTGAAATATTTACGATAAAAAATAAGCATATAAAATTCTTAGAATTATGACAAGGTTTTTTAAGCTAGTTTGCTTATCTATCAAAGTTAAGTACGAGCTTAATCAGAAAAAAGATAATTTTATTTTCCAGAAAGTAACATATCAGTGTTGTATTTATTTTTTTCACACTTGAACAAGGTCTTTAAATATTCCCCAAACCAAATTATCTCGATTATGAACGTCATATGTGTGTCAACTTTACACAACCTATTATATTATGTTATCATTTGCTTTTGAATTAATATGTATGCATACTAATCATCCAGCATTCTCGTTAATCTAAAACAGTATGTACGATACGTACGTGTATTAAATTATACCAACTCTGTTTCACACATGGCATGTGGACAAAAAGGAGCACTTGTAAACACAACTTCCTATTTAGGCCCTAAGTGGATGTGTGTGTTCTACATCAAACTCGTTGATATCGATTTACAACCAAGGCTTTTTTCAGTAAAACCCTCATCTATCATGCGAGTAAAGCGGTAGCTTCACAAAGTTTGGCTTTAATTAATGTAAAACACAAGGCTCTTGCGCTATGTAAATGTAATTACGTGATTTTCTATATAAGTTCTATCAAAGAACTTAATACTCTCTGTATATCAAAACACTTGTGTCTTACGTAAAAACATTTAATAAACAAGCATTAATAACCTCACAGTTAGTTATACAACCACCAGTATATTCACCTTACAACAAGAAGCACGTATCTGTTGCTTGATACAAATGGTCTTATCATGCTAAAAGAATCGATACATTGTAAAACTTTATACAGCTACTCTAATTCTCCTACTCTTAGATCCATTTTTGTAGCTATTTTTTATTTTTTAAAGTGCGTTTATTGATTATATGGGGAATGGAGATAATTCCTAACAAATACAATAAAGTTCAAAAGAACTCTCTAAAGCGTTTCATTGAATACAAGTAAAATAAATGATGTAATAAACATTTGTCTCGATTAGAGCATTATATAATTATTTTTAATTGCAAATAGTAAATAGACACATTTCTTTTCATTAGTTGCAAATTAACACGGAACGATAGAATTATCTGATACTGAGTCATGTATTGGCTACGATTGTGTTATCGACTGAGCAGTCTTACTAATATAATTATTAATTTGTATAATGACTGTAATCCAATGGTATGTAACAATATAATAGCACGGGCATGTCCACAGCCTATCACATGAGTGATTAAAGTATAAAAGGCTCTATCAATATTTACCACGCTAATTTATTATGTTGGCTTAGTGCCAATTTCAGCGAAAACGAGTTCTCGAAATGTTAGCACAAACAAAATTCAAATACAATAAATATTTGTTGATCATATTTGATTGTTTTTGTAGTTATTATTAAAATATTTTTGAGAAATTTATACTTTTTGATGGGAATATTGAGCTTTAAAAATATTTTTTGTACTTGCGAACATTATCTTGTTTTTTGGATATAATTTAGAAATTTTCAAACCATACTTTATATGTCCTAGCACAAATACGTACATTTTAATAAATAATTACAATAATGCAATATATTTTCAGAAGTTCGATAAAAATAATTATTTTTTTAATATAAAGTAATTGAGTTTTCTCAATTTATGATTTGTTACCATTGATAATATTCGCAAGAAAAATCCGCTTGTATTTAATTTGAAAGACAAACGACAATATATCGTATATTTTCCAGGAGCGTAACATTATTTCAATAATAATTTTCAAATAACACATAACGTCTAGGTGAAATAGGCATGACGACAGTATCAAAGAATCAAAGAAATAATTATTTTAAGGGAAAATACATATTAAAAGGATTCAAAAAACTGATTTAGTTTTATTTAAAAATCTAAGATTAATAAGATTTTCAACAAATTAAAAGGTTAAAATACTGCAATCGGCCATTTTGACTGAAACACCAATCACAGCGCATGACGTCATACCACCGTAAACAACTCTATGGTATTCAAATTGGTCTATGGTTTTCAATACAAACACAATGACACGCCAGTTGAAATGTTTGTTAATGACGTCAGAGCGGACGCGATGACGTCACGCCTCGCGATGTCGCGTTTTCGCGCACTTTTGAAAAAATATTATAAAAATGGCTTTAAACATCGTTAAACTCTAGTTTTTTACCGAAATAAAGTTTTTTTCGTAAATAGTAAATGTGTACCCCCATTATGGAAGAGGATTTGAAAATCTTTCGTCATGCCTATTATATCCGAATATTCAAGTGAATATACTGAGAAAATGTGGATTACCATTGTTAGAGGGTACGTTTGTGAGATTACCATGAAGCATTCTACTTTGATAATACAAGCGATACTCGCTTTTATTACTTTGCCACTGGATTGTTTTCGTATTTAAAATGATTGTATATCGGCAATGGCGGCTCGTAGTCTCGCCGGGCTTTGTTTCCCTGTTGCACGGAACGCTCGAGCAGTGTGCACGCAGTGCAACCACTCACCTGCCAGCGCCGGATTGCCATTTTACAGGAAATGCATTCCTTCATTGAATCATTACGAAACTCTGCCGACAGCGTTCTAATGTACTCGTTTGTTAAAAAATATCTGCACTGGCAAGGTCATAATGGCAACACATCTGTATTGCAGTTTATTTTGTATACTGTACATTTACAAATACAAATAAAAAAGCTTAGAATATATATCATTTGCCATCTTGCTATCACATTTTTTATTCCTGATATTGTATTTAAATAAGCATGAACGAAACTGTAAGCATTATTTTTAATGAACATTTTTTTAAGAAATGGTAAGTATGTTTAATAAAAATAAAAGTAAATAAAAAAATGTATGTTCATTAAAACGTATCTAAATATATTTTTATAAAAATCATAGGTATTTATTGTGAACTTTTTAACAGTGCGTGAAGAGTTATTAGCTATAATTTTAAATAAAATTGAAATACACATCCATCAAATTATATATTTTGTTGACAGTGAGATTATCAAAATTTTAAAGAGAATGTCAAATCTTGAAGAAATTAATTCTGTATGCACTCGGTTCAATATTGTATGTTAATAACAAAAAAAAATTATTCATATACTATTTTAGGCTTACCAGTTTTCTTTCATATATTTTTGCACGTTTTCGTGTTTTATTCACAGATTATATAGCAAATTATTTATAGAAACCGTAAACGATGTTAATAATCCGTCATGGATAAAGAGATGCACAAATTTCCACTACAACTCCGCCACCTGCCCGCATTCCAACACCGGCGTCGAAGCAAACTTTGCAACAGTATTGATTAGGTTCTGCTTAGCTTGAAATTCAAAACTTCCACATTATTCAACATTGAAATCACATTAAATTTTGACATAAATGTCGTGTTCGATGGTGGAATTCATTGTTGCTATGGAGAATAATACATCCATTAAAATATACATAATTTACTTGTGTGAAATGTAAATACCTGGTTTGCGTAACGATATTATATTATATTTCGTTTGCTTTGAAACGTATATTTGTTATTTGAAACCTATTTAGAAAAAATATTTAAAATTTAAATAAATTTATCTTATGGAGAAATTTGAATTTCAAATAACAAACATTGTTTATACATTTATCATGTTCATGTTAAGGAAGGAACAAATAATTTAAAGCTTTTATTGTATGATAAAAAACATTTTGATACAATTATTTTCACGAAATTCAGCTGTTAAATTTTCAACACTAAATTATTATTATTTACAAGGACAATATAGTTCACTTAAAACTAGCTCGTTAAACAAAGTTTCATAAATGTCCAGTCTTGATGATGACAAAACTATCCTCCACCTGAATACTCACCCGTCGCGTATTACTCGTAATATGTTTGATGGTAATGTGCGATACAAGACACGCAGTGCTGGTCTATCTACAAACGCTATTACTCAATTATGGCTTGCACACAAAAAATAAGTGCAGAGTCATTCAGTTACTTACAAAGATATATAAAAAAAAGGAAAAACTGTTCATAAAAATGAATTGTTTTTTAGTTTCACGAGTAATATGTGATGACAAAACAAGTTTTTTTTTCAATGAAATATGGTAAAACAATATATGTTAATTTAATACGATTTATATCCGAGGCTAAAAGAATAATAAATGTGCGATTAAGGATTTTTTGTGAAAAAATTGATAGCAGATGGAATTTAGCATATATTAAATATGTATAATATTTTTTTTATATAATCTAGAGTTTTTCCTGTATTGCATATAAACTATATTTCGTATAAGAAAGTACAAATACTTTATTTATATTTAAACATAACCTTTAATCCTTAAAGATGAGGAAAATATGCTATTTATATTTAATAACAAATATATTGTCATGTGTTTGGGTTCTTCTTTTATATTTCATTAGACGTTTGACGATTTCTTTAATCAGAATCTATGTTTTTTTACCTCCTAGTGTTTCCCAGGAACATCCCCTATACTTAACAACCTCATCAATCTACCGAGCTTTAGATCAATCTCACAGTTTTCTGAAATACCGACGAAACACAAATCATAGATTAACGAAGAACTCGATTGGTCACCCGTTGTTTGTACTGTCAAGTATACATCAGTACTTACCTATGTGAAAATATAACAGGATCTGGTGCCCGGAAATTGCCAAGTTCATTTGGGTCGTGAGTTTTATTTGCCTCGTTCTTGCTCGCTAATTGAATTTCCAAAACATCGTTTCGATATTGTGTAAAAATTCAGTCGACTGAAATAAATTGAATCGACTTGACAGTCAGTTCACTCAGAAGGCATGATACCTTGTTTATATTAAAAGCTGGAATTTGGCATTTCCTTATTAAATTCAGTTATGAGAAATGTATATTTATTTTCAAATTTTTTGTTATATTGTGAGATGTTAATTATTTATTTAATTTCCGTAATAATAGAAACAAACCAGTTTTTTACTATTCTGAATTGATTTAAAAGCTTTAATATACTGTTAAAATAATGATGATAGTGATGAGCAGTCGTAAGTTAATAAAAATATAGTAACTAGTTATCATTGACTATTTTTTGTTAAATATTTCATATTTTTTGTTAAAGTAAAATTTCCAACTTATATAACATTGTTGTAGATAGAATATTTACTTACTAATTATCAAATTAACTTAAAACATTAAATAAAAATATTTTGTCAACATTGTTCACACAATTCAATTTCGTTTTGAAATTGTTAATATAAATTATTTTCAACTCTTATCATTCCTTGGTGGATTTCAATTTGAGAAATATATTGAACGTACGTTTTATTTCAAATATCTTATCTATCCTTTAATCATACCATAAGCAGTGAGCTTTTAATTAATAAATCTAATGTTCATTTTTAAATGTTTTCTCAGTAAATATTCCGTTTAAATATGTATTTTAAAAAATCCCAAGTTTCAAAAATATGTTATTAATGTAGATGAATTTTATTTTATAAAACCTTATACCATTGTCGTTTGACAAAAACTCTTCGTTCCTGCCCGCGGGGATGGCTTTCATTTCATAAATCGCCGGTTGCCATGACGGAAGACCTGTATTGTGACGGTATAAACCCCATAAATATCGCGCCACGTGAAGCTTACCAGCCCAGCCCCGGGGGGTTGATCCAAAGTGAGAGTTCACAAATGAATACCATTTCAATTGCCGGAAGCTATGAATGCAAATCACTGCTTTAGGATTTTTTTGATGTATTTATCTTCCCAAAAAATGAAATTGGGCTCAAAACGTTATTAATTAAATTTTTAACTGATTCTTATGAATAACTATAAGCATATCCCTCGATAAATTTTTTTTTTTTAAATAGAGATCTTTTGATGTTGAAAATTTTTTAAATCTTCATATTAAAAATATCATAAATAAGTGTACCATATATTTGAAATAAAGAAACAAAAAAAGGTTCAAATTAACTGCGGCCAGTAATTTTGTATTTGCGTGTTTAAAATAAAAACAATGTTCTTTTGGTATTCGTTCGATCAGAGAAGTGACGAATCTCAACGAAAAATAATGTTAAAAATTCACAAAATAAAATCCAATCGAATAACTTTGATTGTCGTTAATATTAGAATATATTTTGTTGATAAATCCAATCAAGATTTTATGAATCTCTCTCTGAATATCTTTTAACCTGATTTCATTTTTCAATATATTTCATAAACTTATTTATTTAGTAACTTATTTATTTTATGAACTAAATTTTAGTTCATAAAATAAAGTCATATCACTAATTGATAATTTCTACTAGAAATAAAGACCCTTATTTCACTTATTATACAAACTACAAATTGTGACGTGGAACGGCAAGTCGCATTTTATTTTGCTATTTTTTAATGATGCTGTTTTCCAAAGATACTGTCTCACAAAAAGACCATATTTGTCTTCCGCGCAAACTGAAATTTATAAATGAGACTTTGTTAAGTCTCGATGTCAAACAAGACAACAATAATGACGAGGAAGTTTTATGGGGTTACAATTTTATATGGGGCCATTAAAAGTGCATCAGGTACCATGTGCTTCCTACGAATTGCATGATGTACTCATAATGTAACTAAGTATAAATCACTCAAGTATATTATTTAAAATACTAGAAATGTAGCCCGTCATAAAATGACGTATTCGATGAACGATGTAATAGTGTTTGAACATATGTTTGGCTGACAATTATATGAATATATTTTCTTTCATTTTGTACACATATATTTTGAATAAGTGGATAATAATTTCGAAAGCAATGCCATTCTATGAGCCATCACAAATGAGTGGTACATACCAATTTTTTATTATAGGACTGTCTTGTATACAATGTTTTTTGTGAAAATTCTATTGTCTTGAAAGAGTTTGCCTTGCTGGTGACTTTCTTTCACGAACACTTTAATATTGTCTTTATTGGAACATCTTGAGAATGCCACATATAACTGTCCATGTGCAAATACTGGTTCATCCAAATAAATGCCGACTGAATTGAAACTTTGCCCTTGCGATTTATTAATTGTCATTGCAAACGCTAATATGACGGGAAATTGCCGGCGTTTTAATATAAATGGCAAACCGGTCTCACTGGGGGCAATTTCAATCCTTGGAATAAAAACTCGGTCTCCTTTATTTGTTCCAGTTAACACCTCCACATCGATGAAATTGTGATGCAGCACTTTAACAATCATACGGGTCCCATTACACAGTCCTCGCTTCGGCTGCATGTTACGGAGGAGCATAACAATGGCGCCTACTTTGAGGATTAGTTTGTGTGGGGGCATTCCCGAAGGAGTTTGGGAATTTAAAAATTCCGTTGTAAAAGTAAAATCGGTGTCATCTTCTGATACCACTGAATCTGCACTATAGTATATTTTATCAGTTCCCGGCAGCAGGCACAGAATTTGATGATTCAACTCTAAACATATTTTGTTTTTGGTGGTTAAAATCACTTTATCGGCTAGTTCATCACTGGCAATAATTGCATTCCCATAAATGGCTCTAATAATGGAATCTTCACAAACCATGTGAGAAGGAATTTCGATATAACCCCTTGGCAAATCAGTTATTGGTTGCGTTTTGCCTTCTCCAATGTCGATTAACCACTGATTGAACACGTCTTGTCCTTCTGATCGCATATTTACACTCAATTTTAATTTCAAAAAGTCACTCCAAAGTAAGCTTGATTTAAGACATGCTTCGATTATATGAGTTCTTGACCCTTTCACAACCACTGGTAATGTCTGTCTAAAATCACCACCCAACAACATCACTTTTCCCCCAAATTTAATATTGTTCTTTTGTATTTCTCGAAATAAAACATCTATGCATTGGAGCATATGGCAAGACATCATGGTTGCTTCATCGATAATAATTAGCTTTGCTTCACGTAAAGATACAGCTTCTTCTGACGTCATGCGCATATGGGATGTTGAATTCTCTAATATCGGAATCGGCAGCTTGAATCCACTATGGACAGTGCGGCCTCCTTTGAGTAGAAGAGCAGCAATACCTGTTGTCGCATGCGGTAGAACAATTTCTCCTTTTCCTCGTACGTATGCCATCAGCGTGTTATACAAATATGTTTTGCCAGATCCACCAGGTCCATCGAGATAAAAGCAACGACTTGACGATTCCGGATTTTCAAGTGCATCACGAATAAGATCAAAAGCTCGTTTTTGAAGTAAATTGAGTGTTTTAATTTTGATTGTCGCTTGATCTGCTTCCGCTTGAATGTCCATGTAGTCGATGGCTTGTTCTGGAATTGATCCTGGGTTTGGTAAACTAAATGATGCCAACTGAAGGCCATGTGACAGTAGAATGTCCTGTATGTCATGCAGAGCTTTATTCTTTGCATTCAACTCGCTCATATATATCAGATAATCTTCGCACAACATATTGGAAAATGTATCCCACAAACCTGATGCATTGGTTGGATTGCAAAAGACACAAATAAAAGCAAATATTTGTCTCAACTGTCGAGGCATTTCAAAAATTGAAGCTTCATCTAAAAGGCGTTCCCATTCTTGGTCATCTGCTAAGAGATTTCTTTGCCGTGCAGCTTCTACGAATGTCGGTTGCAATGTACCATTGAAGCTTTTCAAATTTTCAAAACTCATTGCTCCAGCTACTTTCAGTAAAAGCAAACGAAGGCAATATCTCTCCATATCTTTCGGACTAACTGTATAGATCCGAGACATCACATTACCGCTGGTCTTCTTCCTTGCACTCCATTTCCCTTTTGAAAAGACATAATGGTTAGGAATCTCAGAGTACAAATATTGTCTCGCATTTGCATCAATTATGTTCAACTTAAACCATGCTGTCAGTGTTGTATCATTTTCTGCAGCGCGGGCAAGTGCTGCGTGCTCTTCTCCATCGCTGAAACGGACCATTTGTTGGAGCGGAAGATGGATAGCTAGTCGAATAATTGCATGAGACCTATCGTGCATTTTATATTCTCTTAGCCGCCAAATCGCTTCAGGGGCACTAACATATCGAGCATCGATATGATTTGTTACTTCATTCAAAACAAATTCACCCTTCTGTTCCGTATTTCCAATGGTAACATTGGCCGAATCGTACCCTTTGTAGATATATTTATAAATATATTTTATAGATTTTCCGCTTCACAAAACTGCTTTACCTTGAGAATTATTATAACATGGCCGAGCTGTCAAATTTAGTTCAATTTTTTTCCGCGGGACTTCTTTGGTGGCGAGGACTATAAGCTGGAAATTTGTTTTTTTTGTAAAAGTTCTAAATTTGAAATTCTCACCGTGAAGAACTGAATCATATAATTCGTACATATTTTAATTCGCTAAAGCATATTTTAAAGTTTATGAATGAAAATATTATCCTATCGTCTTGAAATTCGGCACATAGCTGCGGAAAAATTTACTTAACTTATGTGCAAAAAATCAGCGTTGTATCTTTTAAGATATTCTATACAGAACGGAAAAATGAAACATACATACAAACAAATAAACACACAATGGCTGATGTAATAGTGTTTGAACATATGTTTGGCTGACAATTATATGAATATATTTTCTTTCATTTTGTACACATATATTTTGAATAAGTGGATAATAATTTCGAAAGCAATGCCATTCTATGAGCCATCACAAATGAGTGGTACATACCAATTTTTTATTATAGGACTGTCTTGTATACAATGTTTTTTGTGAAAATTCTATTGTCTTGAAAGAGTTTGCCTTGCTGGTGACTTTCTTTCACGAACACTTTAATATTGTCTTTATTGGAACATCTTGAGAATGCCACATATAACTGTCCATGTGCAAATACTGGTTCATCCAAATAAATGCCGACTGAATTGAAACTTTGCCCTTGCGATTTATTAATTGTCATTGCAAACGCTAATATGACGGGAAATTGCCGGCGTTTTAATATAAATGGCAAACCGGTCTCACTGGGGGCAATTTCAATCCTTGGAATAAAAACTCGGTCTCCTTTATTTGTTCCAGTTAACACCTCCACATCGATGAAATTGTGATGCAGCACTTTAACAATCATACGGGTCCCATTACACAGTCCTCGCTTCGGCTGCATGTTACGGAGGAGCATAACAATGGCGCCTACTTTGAGGATTAGTTTGTGTGGGGGCATTCCCGAAGGAGTTTGGGAATTTAAAAATTCCGTTGTAAAAGTAAAATCGGTGTCATCTTCTGATACCACTGAATCTGCACTATAGTATATTTTATCAGTTCCCGGCAGCAGGCACAGAATTTGATGATTCAACTCTAAACATATTTTGTTTTTGGTGGTTAAAATCACTTTATCGGCTAGTTCATCACTGGCAATAATTGCATTCCCATAAATGGCTCTAATAATGGAATCTTCACAAACCATGTGAGAAGGAATTTCGATATAACCCCTTGGCAAATCAGTTATTGGTTGCGTTTTGCCTTCTCCAATGTCGATTAACCACTGATTGAACACGTCTTGTCCTTCTGATCGCATATTTACACTCAATTTTAATTTCAAAAAGTCACTCCAAAGTAAGCTTGATTTAAGACATGCTTCGATTATATGAGTTCTTGACCCTTTCACAACCACTGGTAATGTCTGTCTAAAATCACCACCCAACAACATCACTTTTCCCCCAAATTTAATATTGTTCTTTTGTATTTCTCGAAATAAAACATCTATGCATTGGAGCATATGGCAAGACATCATGGTTGCTTCATCGATAATAATTAGCTTTGCTTCACGTAAAGATACAGCTTCTTCTGACGTCATGCGCATATGGGATGTTGAATTCTCTAATATCGGAATCGGCAGCTTGAATCCACTATGGACAGTGCGGCCTCCTTTGAGTAGAAGAGCAGCAATACCTGTTGTCGCATGCGGTAGAACAATTTCTCCTTTTCCTCGTACGTATGCCATCAGCGTGTTATACAAATATGTTTTGCCAGATCCACCAGGTCCATCGAGATAAAAGCAACGACTTGACGATTCCGGATTTTCAAGTGCATCACGAATAAGATCAAAAGCTCGTTTTTGAAGTAAATTGAGTGTTTTAATTTTGATTGTCGCTTGATCTGCTTCCGCTTGAATGTCCATGTAGTCGATGGCTTGTTCTGGAATTGATCCTGGGTTTGGTAAACTAAATGATGCCAACTGAAGGCCATGTGACAGTAGAATGTCCTGTATGTCATGCAGAGCTTTATTCTTTGCATTCAACTCGCTCATATATATCAGATAATCTTCGCACAACATATTGGAAAATGTATCCCACAAACCTGATGCATTGGTTGGATTGCAAAAGACACAAATAAAAGCAAATATTTGTCTCAACTGTCGAGGCATTTCAAAAATTGAAGCTTCATCTAAAAGGCGTTCCCATTCTTGGTCATCTGCTAAGAGATTTCTTTGCCGTGCAGCTTCTACGAATGTCGGTTGCAATGTACCATTGAAGCTTTTCAAATTTTCAAAACTCATTGCTCCAGCTACTTTCAGTAAAAGCAAACGAAGGCAATATCTCTCCATATCTTTCGGACTAACTGTATAGATCCGAGACATCACATTACCGCTGGTCTTCTTCCTTGCACTCCATTTCCCTTTTGAAAAGACATAATGGTTAGGAATCTCAGAGTACAAATATTGTCTCGCATTTGCATCAATTATGTTCAACTTAAACCATGCTGTCAGTGTTGTATCATTTTCTGCAGCGCGGGCAAGTGCTGCGTGCTCTTCTCCATCGCTGAAACGGACCATTTGTTGGAGCGGAAGATGGATAGCTAGTCGAATAATTGCATGAGACCTATCGTGCATTTTATATTCTCTTAGCCGCCAAATCGCTTCAGGGGCACTAACATATCGAGCATCGATATGATTTGTTACTTCATTCAAAACAAATTCACCCTTCTGTTCCGTATTTCCAATGGTAACATTGGCCGAATCGTACCCTTTGTAGATATATTTATAAATATATTTTATAGATTTTCCGCTTCACAAAACTGCTTTACCTTGAGAATTATTATAACATGGCCGAGCTGTCAAATTTAGTTCAATTTTTTTCCGCGGGACTTCTTTGGTGGCGAGGACTATAAGCTGGAAATTTGTTTTTTTTGTAAAAGTTCTAAATTTGAAATTCTCACCGTGAAGAACTGAATCATATAATTCGTACATATTTTAATTCGCTAAAGCATATTTTAAAGTTTATGAATGAAAATATTATCCTATCGTCTTGAAATTCGGCACATAGCTGCGGAAAAATTTACTTAACTTATGTGCAAAAAATCAGCGTTGTATCTTTTAAGATATTCTATACAGAACGGAAAAATGAAACATACATACAAACAAATAAACACACAATGGCTGATGTAATAGTGTTTGAACATATGTTTGGCTGACAATTATATGAATATATTTTCTTTCATTTTGTACACATATATTTTGAATAAGTGGATAATAATTTCGAAAGCAATGCCATTCTATGAGCCATCACAAATGAGTGGTACATACCAATTTTTTATTATAGGACTGTCTTGTATACAATGTTTTTTGTGAAAATTCTATTGTCTTGAAAGAGTTTGCCTTGCTGGTGACTTTCTTTCACGAACACTTTAATATTGTCTTTATTGGAACATCTTGAGAATGCCACATATAACTGTCCATGTGCAAATACTGGTTCATCCAAATAAATGCCGACTGAATTGAAACTTTGCCCTTGCGATTTATTAATTGTCATTGCAAACGCTAATATGACGGGAAATTGCCGGCGTTTTAATATAAATGGCAAACCGGTCTCACTGGGGGCAATTTCAATCCTTGGAATAAAAACTCGGTCTCCTTTATTTGTTCCAGTTAACACCTCCACATCGATGAAATTGTGATGCAGCACTTTAACAATCATACGGGTCCCATTACACAGTCCTCGCTTCGGCTGCATGTTACGGAGGAGCATAACAATGGCGCCTACTTTGAGGATTAGTTTGTGTGGGGGCATTCCCGAAGGAGTTTGGGAATTTAAAAATTCCGTTGTAAAAGTAAAATCGGTGTCATCTTCTGATACCACTGAATCTGCACTATAGTATATTTTATCAGTTCCCGGCAGCAGGCACAGAATTTGATGATTCAACTCTAAACATATTTTGTTTTTGGTGGTTAAAATCACTTTATCGGCTAGTTCATCACTGGCAATAATTGCATTCCCATAAATGGCTCTAATAATGGAATCTTCACAAACCATGTGAGAAGGAATTTCGATATAACCCCTTGGCAAATCAGTTATTGGTTGCGTTTTGCCTTCTCCAATGTCGATTAACCACTGATTGAACACGTCTTGTCCTTCTGATCGCATATTTACACTCAATTTTAATTTCAAAAAGTCACTCCAAAGTAAGCTTGATTTAAGACATGCTTCGATTATATGAGTTCTTGACCCTTTCACAACCACTGGTAATGTCTGTCTAAAATCACCACCCAACAACATCACTTTTCCCCCAAATTTAATATTGTTCTTTTGTATTTCTCGAAATAAAACATCTATGCATTGGAGCATATGGCAAGACATCATGGTTGCTTCATCGATAATAATTAGCTTTGCTTCACGTAAAGATACAGCTTCTTCTGACGTCATGCGCATATGGGATGTTGAATTCTCTAATATCGGAATCGGCAGCTTGAATCCACTATGGACAGTGCGGCCTCCTTTGAGTAGAAGAGCAGCAATACCTGTTGTCGCATGCGGTAGAACAATTTCTCCTTTTCCTCGTACGTATGCCATCAGCGTGTTATACAAATATGTTTTGCCAGATCCACCAGGTCCATCGAGATAAAAGCAACGACTTGACGATTCCGGATTTTCAAGTGCATCACGAATAAGATCAAAAGCTCGTTTTTGAAGTAAATTGAGTGTTTTAATTTTGATTGTCGCTTGATCTGCTTCCGCTTGAATGTCCATGTAGTCGATGGCTTGTTCTGGAATTGATCCTGGGTTTGGTAAACTAAATGATGCCAACTGAAGGCCATGTGACAGTAGAATGTCCTGTATGTCATGCAGAGCTTTATTCTTTGCATTCAACTCGCTCATATATATCAGATAATCTTCGCACAACATATTGGAAAATGTATCCCACAAACCTGATGCATTGGTTGGATTGCAAAAGACACAAATAAAAGCAAATATTTGTCTCAACTGTCGAGGCATTTCAAAAATTGAAGCTTCATCTAAAAGGCGTTCCCATTCTTGGTCATCTGCTAAGAGATTTCTTTGCCGTGCAGCTTCTACGAATGTCGGTTGCAATGTACCATTGAAGCTTTTCAAATTTTCAAAACTCATTGCTCCAGCTACTTTCAGTAAAAGCAAACGAAGGCAATATCTCTCCATATCTTTCGGACTAACTGTATAGATCCGAGACATCACATTACCGCTGGTCTTCTTCCTTGCACTCCATTTCCCTTTTGAAAAGACATAATGGTTAGGAATCTCAGAGTACAAATATTGTCTCGCATTTGCATCAATTATGTTCAACTTAAACCATGCTGTCAGTGTTGTATCATTTTCTGCAGCGCGGGCAAGTGCTGCGTGCTCTTCTCCATCGCTGAAACGGACCATTTGTTGGAGCGGAAGATGGATAGCTAGTCGAATAATTGCATGAGACCTATCGTGCATTTTATATTCTCTTAGCCGCCAAATCGCTTCAGGGGCACTAACATATCGAGCATCGATATGATTTGTTACTTCATTCAAAACAAATTCACCCTTCTGTTCCGTATTTCCAATGGTAACATTGGCCGAATCGTACCCTTTGTAGATATATTTATAAATATATTTTATAGATTTTCCGCTTCACAAAACTGCTTTACCTTGAGAATTATTATAACATGGCCGAGCTGTCAAATTTAGTTCAATTTTTTTCCGCGGGACTTCTTTGGTGGCGAGGACTATAAGCTGGAAATTTGTTTTTTTTGTAAAAGTTCTAAATTTGAAATTCTCACCGTGAAGAACTGAATCATATAATTCGTACATATTTTAATTCGCTAAAGCATATTTTAAAGTTTATGAATGAAAATATTATCCTATCGTCTTGAAATTCGGCACATAGCTGCGGAAAAATTTACTTAACTTATGTGCAAAAAATCAGCGTTGTATCTTTTAAGATATTCTATACAGAACGGAAAAATGAAACATACATACAAACAAATAAACACACAATGGCTGATGTAATAGTGTTTGAACATATGTTTGGCTGACAATTATATGAATATATTTTCTTTCATTTTGTACACATATATTTTGAATAAGTGGATAATAATTTCGAAAGCAATGCCATTCTATGAGCCATCACAAATGAGTGGTACATACCAATTTTTTATTATAGGACTGTCTTGTATACAATGTTTTTTGTGAAAATTCTATTGTCTTGAAAGAGTTTGCCTTGCTGGTGACTTTCTTTCACGAACACTTTAATATTGTCTTTATTGGAACATCTTGAGAATGCCACATATAACTGTCCATGTGCAAATACTGGTTCATCCAAATAAATGCCGACTGAATTGAAACTTTGCCCTTGCGATTTATTAATTGTCATTGCAAACGCTAATATGACGGGAAATTGCCGGCGTTTTAATATAAATGGCAAACCGGTCTCACTGGGGGCAATTTCAATCCTTGGAATAAAAACTCGGTCTCCTTTATTTGTTCCAGTTAACACCTCCACATCGATGAAATTGTGATGCAGCACTTTAACAATCATACGGGTCCCATTACACAGTCCTCGCTTCGGCTGCATGTTACGGAGGAGCATAACAATGGCGCCTACTTTGAGGATTAGTTTGTGTGGGGGCATTCCCGAAGGAGTTTGGGAATTTAAAAATTCCGTTGTAAAAGTAAAATCGGTGTCATCTTCTGATACCACTGAATCTGCACTATAGTATATTTTATCAGTTCCCGGCAGCAGGCACAGAATTTGATGATTCAACTCTAAACATATTTTGTTTTTGGTGGTTAAAATCACTTTATCGGCTAGTTCATCACTGGCAATAATTGCATTCCCATAAATGGCTCTAATAATGGAATCTTCACAAACCATGTGAGAAGGAATTTCGATATAACCCCTTGGCAAATCAGTTATTGGTTGCGTTTTGCCTTCTCCAATGTCGATTAACCACTGATTGAACACGTCTTGTCCTTCTGATCGCATATTTACACTCAATTTTAATTTCAAAAAGTCACTCCAAAGTAAGCTTGATTTAAGACATGCTTCGATTATATGAGTTCTTGACCCTTTCACAACCACTGGTAATGTCTGTCTAAAATCACCACCCAACAACATCACTTTTCCCCCAAATTTAATATTGTTCTTTTGTATTTCTCGAAATAAAACATCTATGCATTGGAGCATATGGCAAGACATCATGGTTGCTTCATCGATAATAATTAGCTTTGCTTCACGTAAAGATACAGCTTCTTCTGACGTCATGCGCATATGGGATGTTGAATTCTCTAATATCGGAATCGGCAGCTTGAATCCACTATGGACAGTGCGGCCTCCTTTGAGTAGAAGAGCAGCAATACCTGTTGTCGCATGCGGTAGAACAATTTCTCCTTTTCCTCGTACGTATGCCATCAGCGTGTTATACAAATATGTTTTGCCAGATCCACCAGGTCCATCGAGATAAAAGCAACGACTTGACGATTCCGGATTTTCAAGTGCATCACGAATAAGATCAAAAGCTCGTTTTTGAAGTAAATTGAGTGTTTTAATTTTGATTGTCGCTTGATCTGCTTCCGCTTGAATGTCCATGTAGTCGATGGCTTGTTCTGGAATTGATCCTGGGTTTGGTAAACTAAATGATGCCAACTGAAGGCCATGTGACAGTAGAATGTCCTGTATGTCATGCAGAGCTTTATTCTTTGCATTCAACTCGCTCATATATATCAGATAATCTTCGCACAACATATTGGAAAATGTATCCCACAAACCTGATGCATTGGTTGGATTGCAAAAGACACAAATAAAAGCAAATATTTGTCTCAACTGTCGAGGCATTTCAAAAATTGAAGCTTCATCTAAAAGGCGTTCCCATTCTTGGTCATCTGCTAAGAGATTTCTTTGCCGTGCAGCTTCTACGAATGTCGGTTGCAATGTACCATTGAAGCTTTTCAAATTTTCAAAACTCATTGCTCCAGCTACTTTCAGTAAAAGCAAACGAAGGCAATATCTCTCCATATCTTTCGGACTAACTGTATAGATCCGAGACATCACATTACCGCTGGTCTTCTTCCTTGCACTCCATTTCCCTTTTGAAAAGACATAATGGTTAGGAATCTCAGAGTACAAATATTGTCTCGCATTTGCATCAATTATGTTCAACTTAAACCATGCTGTCAGTGTTGTATCATTTTCTGCAGCGCGGGCAAGTGCTGCGTGCTCTTCTCCATCGCTGAAACGGACCATTTGTTGGAGCGGAAGATGGATAGCTAGTCGAATAATTGCATGAGACCTATCGTGCATTTTATATTCTCTTAGCCGCCAAATCGCTTCAGGGGCACTAACATATCGAGCATCGATATGATTTGTTACTTCATTCAAAACAAATTCACCCTTCTGTTCCGTATTTCCAATGGTAACATTGGCCGAATCGTACCCTTTGTAGATATATTTATAAATATATTTTATAGATTTTCCGCTTCACAAAACTGCTTTACCTTGAGAATTATTATAACATGGCCGAGCTGTCAAATTTAGTTCAATTTTTTTCCGCGGGACTTCTTTGGTGGCGAGGACTATAAGCTGGAAATTTGTTTTTTTTGTAAAAGTTCTAAATTTGAAATTCTCACCGTGAAGAACTGAATCATATAATTCGTACATATTTTAATTCGCTAAAGCATATTTTAAAGTTTATGAATGAAAATATTATCCTATCGTCTTGAAATTCGGCACATAGCTGCGGAAAAATTTACTTAACTTATGTGCAAAAAATCAGCGTTGTATCTTTTAAGATATTCTATACAGAACGGAAAAATGAAACATACATACAAACAAATAAACACACAATGGCTATTATATATATTAGATTTAAATAGAAATCCACTAAGAAGTCAAAAATATTTATTATTTGTATATAGGTTTGACATTCAGGAACATTATGTGACATAACCAGGATATTTGTATTAAATAATTTATAAATAAATACATACTATGGTTTTCTTCATACAAAAATCTCAAAACTAGGTTTTTAAAAGCGCAAATTGAAAGTGTCAGATTTTTAACGATTCTCTCTTTTCCATTTTTCTGAAAGGAATATGGAGAGTTCCAAATTTAGGTAGCGTATTCAAATTCTGGATGGACGTATGTCTTATAAAGGTGAGTAAAGTTAATGGCTTCTTAAAAGGTTTTCCGGCACCCTGTGGAAGTAGGTAGGGCATACTCGAGTATCTAAAATTTCTGATGCTATGAATATTAAAAAATATATATATTGACGAGGGTAAACCTTACAAAGAAGACAGCTTACATTATCAATTTTATTATTGGAATGCGTTAAAAAATTTAATCATACTGTTGAGGCTGTTTATCATCCCAATTAATCTAGTGATGTATATGATATTTGAACAAAAAATAGTTTGTCGAAGGTGAGGTGAAAATCAATTTTTAGAAAAATGGAAATTTTCACAAAAAAATCTATATATATTTGCTATCAAAGTCTTTTCAGTTTCGCTATCAAACGTGCTCAAAATATAAATGTTACGAAATTCAATTGCTTTAAAGGTATGAATCAACTGTTGATAAAAATCAAAAATAAGTAAATCAATCTACATGTTTATTTCAAGTGTTCTAAATCAATAGTTATCACTCAGTATGAATCATTATTTGTTTATCATTATTATTTTTACATTACAGTTATCTTAATTTAATCTCTATGTTTACCCCAAAGAAAGAAAAATATCAAAATACTTTGTTTTTAAAAAAAAAAAAATTATCGAGGTTTTTTCACAGTAAAGCTGTAAATGGTCTTCATTTTATCATTTACACTTTAAATTATTTTAGAGATCTCTTGTTGGTAAATGGAAAACGGTTTTTCAATAAATATTTTCAACATGCGTACCGCTCTTACCATCTTTTTAGTGCAACCATGCGACAAATTCTAAATAATCTAGTTGATCCAGATTATGTCAAAATAACACAGTAATTAATAATAAATCTTCTGTGAGGTAACCTCATGTGTCAGTTTTGTTGATGTAGGGTACAAATATGAAATTTTCGAATCATACCAAAGTACCAAATGAATGTGAATAAATTGAATAGAAAGGGATCAAGATGGTCTTCTTGTGAGGCGGCAAAAGGGGTGAAGGATATTTTATAAATATACCACTCGAAACTGGGTTCGGGTACAAGTGAATGTGTTTGATCATAGTACCTATCCCGAAAGGTCACGATGCCTATTCAATTTCAGCTTATATAAAAACATATGAAAATGTGGTTCAGCTGTAGCTATGCGGAGTTTCGCTTTGTAGCCGATAAGTCCTTGTTATTATCAGATATTATCTAGTTATCAGAAAATGTTTGCTATTTTATACCACCGTATATCAATGTTTCCGCTTGCAATGATAACAGTCTGATACTGATAAAAATTATTTGTGCTTTCAACGCAGCGTTATATCGACAAGTCATTTCAATGACAATCATTGAAAATAAACAAATAAATAAAGTGGGTCGATGGATAAGTTCATGGCGTTTTCTTTTTTTGTTTAAGCGACAACAAATATTTAGAAAAAACATATTTTAACGAAATTTTTTTTTTCCATAATTCTTCAGTTTCTCATACGAGTATTAATACAAACAGTTTCTTTTATTGTATGCTTGATAATAAGAATTCGTAGTCAATAAAAAAACACAAATGTTTCTTTTCAAACAAAGCCACTCCAGCATTAATTATCTCGCCATTGCCCCAATTTTCGCTTTTTCGTATCGCTTGTTAGATATCTCTGAGTGTCCTTCTCTATCTTCCCTTCTGTTCATATGATTGGCTTGTTTATATTTTATTATTATATTAGAAATTTAACAGTATATAAATAACAAATCTAGTACTTGTAAGATTTGAATTCTTAAAAAAAGAAATTCGGAAGCATTGCTAGCACTGTTTATATAAGCATAAATTCGCTCTTATTAAAAATTATAATTGATATCTTAAAATATTTCATATTGAATGGGTATAATTCAACTAAAAGAAAGCCTATAGTACCTTTAAAATGAAATTTCTTTAATAAAATCATTTATGAGTATTCATCTCACACTCGCCGTTGGCAAGGTTTGATCCAATTACGTTCTTACCTCACTTTTATCCTTTTTTTGTTAAGTCATATCGTAAAGTTTTATGCTTGTTTTATATAATACCTTGAAAGTAATTATTTAAGGTTTTAGTACCACTCCAATAATTCGAGTATAAAAACTGTATTTTAATTCATTAAACTTGTCGCTTCAATCAAATAACTATGATTAAAAATGATTAATGATCTCATTAAGGCAGCAATTTAATTCAAAATACGTATTGTGCTCCGCTACGCTCCACGCTCAAACAAAAGTATCGCTTGTCGCTCTAACGGCGCCGGCCAGACAAAAGGCGTTGCCCGTCGGCGGCTTCCGGCGACCGGAAATCCGCGCGGCGAATTCCTCTTCCGCCATCTCAATCAGACCCGCGAAAATCATTGTTGATTAATTAAAGCTGGGACCGTCGTTACCTGAGACGGTTAAAAAGGTACGTTTCAACTTCAGAATATTGCGAAGTTAACTCGCCCAATCGTATTTTTCCAATATATAAAAAGTCAAACACAACCGAGCTTGTCAGTGGTATTTTAGTCAAGTCATTTTGAATGAAAGAAAACTTTCATAAAAAAACCGTAAAAGCAAACTAAACTGTTGAGTATACGAATATAATCAAGTGTTTTTTCGCTCACACTTCAGATAACTTTTTGTGAAACAATCTGAATTACTTTCTTGGGTATATTTGCGCGTCCAACTTTAATCATTATCTGAAGTCTCTGCTGAAAAAACAAATGTGTGTCAAAATTAACAGAAACTGTCAATGTCACTATGGCAATGCGCGTTTCTCGGTAAAACAATCATGAAAATTCCCAGACAACCCTTCTCTCAAAATTTTGAAACGTATTGATCTCTCACATACAGGGGAAGTGATAGTATTATTTTGTGAGCGACAACGACCCTGATTTCACTTAATCCTAAAATACTTCAGCGTACAACCACCCGCGGCCATTCAGAAAGTTGCAAAGAATTCGATCGCAGCTCTCGCAATTTAAAAATGGATAAGTTATTATAAAATAAATTTTAAACCTTAAATAAAATCTTGTGAATTTACTAATGCATACATGAACGCTAAAATGTCATCCTAACTGAATAGATCAATACAGATATAATTATATTATAAATATATTGTGTTGGGTATTTATGCTTTTTTGTGATATGAAAATTGAAATAATTTTTTTTATAAGACTTTTTTTATGTATAAAATAAATAAAGTTATGTTTGGACGTTTAAATTGCACAGCAACCGGTTGTTTCACTTTTTATATTATCAGCCAGTATCCAAAGAAAATGAGATTGTTTTTGTTGAGACTTTCATAGCGTGGAGAACAGAATCAGATAATTTGCAAACATAATAGTAACTTCGTTGCAATGTCATTTAAGTCTTTAAACGACCGGCGAACAGACTAAGTTTGGAATGCTGCAAGAAGTTTCGTGACGTCACTCCCATTCAATAGCACCTTCTATTGCCGGCCACGAACAAAGAGCGAGCTCCGAAGAACACTTATTTGTGCAATATAGCTTCCTTTGCAAAACTCATTACAATGCCGGCACGGAATATCCGGGCATACACCAAAAGCAACATATTTCTAAATTTAATTATATGTATTTGCAGTGAATATTGAGAAAACAGACGCAAAAAAGATTGATCAAGATCATGTCAAACTTTTTAAATTATGAGAGCTTTTATTAATATCGTTATGAATCTTTATCTGAATTAACATCAATGTTTCAGAGATATCAAATAAAATTATTTCATGAGTGTTTCATGAGTATTTGTCAACTACGTCCATATTGGGCTTCGAAAAAATAGATAGAAAAACTATACATAAAACCGGTTATTTGTTTTTACTCAAGTAAATTGCTTTTTGGTTAAGCTATCGTCTTTTTGTTTCCTTAAGGATACAACTACATCCACCCCCGTATATTATTTATATTTAAATATTATATTCTTATTTTTATCTAAGAAGATATCGCGTAAATATTTATGTTACTTCTAATTAAGAGGTATCCATAGACTTTTTCTATAGTATTTAAGTAATTATAAGAAATCTTACCGCAAGAGGTTTTCAAGTTGAAACGCGAATCGATTTACTCAAATAAAGTTATTTATATTAGCTTTTCTAAGAATTATTACATTTGTACTGGAGTTGGCTTTAATTGCATTTTAAACAAATTTGTAATTTAAAAAAACGAAATTTCATCAGTGGAATCACGAATCTTGCAATTTAGGCAAATTATTTTATTTAAGACACCTTATCTAATAAAAATCCAATCTTGAAAGTATTGTGGTAGAGGATTGCCTTTAAGTACAGGCCACCTGCTCCTTCCCACTGAAGCATTTTCCTCATTTCGCTCGTTACCGCCTGACGTATATTCTGTAAACATACTTATAGTTGAAAAAACTATCGCTCCACATCCACAACTTTTATCAGCGCTTTATATAAATACACTTAAAAAATAAAAAATAAATATAAGATATTGAAGAGAGATAGACACGTGATGTCAATATCGACAACTTTCAACTTTTTGCAGGATGAGTGCTTCCCGCTGTCCACATCTGCTCTTCGCTGTTTCTAATTATCTTCTGCTATCCCAGGCCCGACACACTAAAATTTATCTTTAAATCTTTTTGGTGTATAAAGATGTGTTATAACAAAAACCACCCTGCCAATTAACTTACGTGGTACTGACTTCATCTTCGTTCAAAACTTCCTCGACGAGCATCAGCAGGCGGATGCGAATTCCTTTAATTCAGTAAATAAATAATATTTCCAGTATTTTGTTTTGTGTAGCGTTTAATATTTTTAATTTTATTTGTGATGCTGTAAAGATAAATCTTTTCAAAATTAAATAAATAATTATTCATGAACGCGATTCGTCCGCTCTTTTTGTAGAAGCTTTTTATTGCTCTAATAAAACGAAACAGTATAAAAATATTTTTCCTCCCGAGCGTTTCTTAAATATTCTTTTTATTGTGATCATAATTTTATTATTTACAGCACTCTCGCACATGTGAAAATTTTACTAGTGTCCATTTGAAAAATGGTAGTAATTACTTCAAACGGGGTGATAAATGTAGGATCTCACGGCGTAAGTGATAAAAAATTCTGACGGTCTGACGTGATGGGACTTACGCGCATAAAACCGACCACACTGACAATAGGTTGTATCAACGAATTTTACATCTACTTTGAATATAACTAACTATAATATTATTAAAGTTACAAAAATATTTATTTCATTCTTATTCTTGCTTACATACATTCGTATTGTGCGCGTCTACTGCTGAATAAAAGCTTTCAAATGTTCTAGTTTCCTGTACAAGTGTTTGCTATTTTACCACAAACACCAGCTGCGCTGACAATGTTCTTCACCCGGTGATCCATTATACTCCGCAATATTATATATATTTTTTGTAAGTCCACGACAGGCTGGTTAAATTTGTAATACTCCATATTTAAACAACAAACATGAGATAAATATTGATGATCTCAAATTCAAAGCCATTTCGTTGTAAAATTTTTCACATATCGTAGTGAAAAAATAAAATAAAATAATTATTGTAATTTTTGTATTTTATTGTTTTTGTGTTTATCTGTTTGTTTCAAACAACAAATTCATTTATTGTTTAACTTTTCGTAACCAATGAATTTTATTTATTGAAAATTAATATATTTATATTTTTTCCACGTCATTTCATATTCTTGAGAATCGTGTTTCCTTATCCATCATCAATGTTGTTGACAATCCAACGTCAACATATATAGCACTACATAGTTACATCTTATCCATAATCCTGGACATATTTTCATAGTAGGTACAAGAGTTTGAGTTTGTTTTTAAAAGTTTACTTTTCTAAAGCTTCTTTCACGTACACCACAGTTGAGATAAATCCTCATACGTTTGCTTTCCCTTTGTGCTTTGTAGACGCCCATCGGCATCCATTATGATAATATGTTGTTTAAAGTCAACTCCATGTGTTATTTCAAATTTTTGTTTTTAAAACGTTTTAAGAAGAAAAATGCAGTGAATTTTTTATTTGAAATTATCATATAACATTATTAAGTGGCAATAAAAATTCTTGAATATCGAATTAATAAATATACAACCATACATAAAAAATAAATAATAATTAAGGTCGCAGTTTCTGGTTTAGAAATGTTTATTAATGAAACATAAGTAAAAATGTATCGTCATACTTTTATAAAAAGGCATTCGCAAGGCAAAGTGAACAAATCGAAGCCTCTTTAATAAGTTATCTTCACGACTTCTCTTTGAATCCGAACCAAAAATCCAGGTTCAAAAAAGAAACGCCTTTTTTACTAAATAATTGAGCCACCCGCTGCATCATGAAACAGTTTATCCTGACTCACCCATAGCGACAGCGAATCAAAAGGCTCACTTCAGCGATAGCGATTTACAGATTTACGTCTGAACTGGATCTCCTGAAGGAACATGAAAAGGACAGTGTGCCCTCCGGGGCGATCATTAGCATTGGAGTAGATAGTCGTTGATCCAGTATTATCCTGTTGAAGATGGCCATTAGCGGGGAGGTCCCGCGGCACCGTTACCCGGAAATAATGCGTCCCCCGCGCCACCCTCGCCCGAATGTGACTTCGGATGTGGTAATTAACATGAGGCGCGTGAGGCCAGCCCAGCCCTTGCCCACAAACACTTTGAAAGAGATTTCTCGATTGAATGAAAAATAATACATTTCTAAAATAAGTTACTTATTAAACTGCGGTACTCTAAAAACATAATTTTGTTCAGAGGTATAATTATAGCAGCAAGATATAATTAATTCGGTAAGCCTATAAATAACTCTTCTGTTGTTACCATTCAAGAACGAAGAGGTGTACACAAATGATTGTTGGTATCTTTAATTTATTGTATTGTATTCAGTGAGAGATAATGGAAACTACACTCCCATATCGGTGGTCGTTGTAACAACAGTTAGTAGCAACACCGAACACAAGAGGTAGATACGTTTTTGTATTATAGTTAATAATGCGAACGGGCTTGATCTTATTATTTAACAAAGAAAAGTATCACACAACATTTTATAACGTAGAACTAGTCATCGTATTCCGATCTTCACGCAGCAAAAAATGTTTAATTAAACATTTCTTTTATAACTAATTATATACGATAAAACATAAATTTCTGGTCTGCATATATTAAATTTTAATTAAGCTGCTAAATAATGCATGTTTCAGTAACATACTTGTAAATCAAACTAAAAATTTAGTTTTCGTCATCAATGTGTAATTTATGAATAAATATGGTGGGCTGAACCAAAATTTAATGTAATTTTGCAGCATTATTTGCTTACATAAACCATTTTTTGTGAATGTGGATCATGTATATTTTGCAATCCAGCATCCAATCAATGTATTAAATCAATGAACAGAAATTTATTTAATTTAACTATTCTGATGTGAGTCGCAATATTGTATTAAGTTACTCGTGTCATATTCAAAACTCCTAGCCCCGTATCTAAGCATTTGAATTGAAAATCAATAACACATTTAAGTTAATACGATATTCGGTACACAATAATCCGGAGCTGAACCACGGATTTGTCTGCTTCATCAGCGACGTGCTGGCAACACTGAAATTAGGGGAACCCAATTAATGCCGTCACACTCCGTGTCCGGGGAGGCGACGGGCTTGTTTGAATATGGGGATGAGATCGGCTTAGTGCCTGGCTTAGCCGGGCTTTGCCGGTGATGACAATGCACGTTCAAACTTCACACAATACAATCTACACGGTCGATCGTATTTTTATAAATTAATTATTTGCACTACAACTTGCCGTTGGTGAAGCCAAACGCCAAAAAAATATATTTTTATTCATATTTTCTTATTGCAGCTATGTCCAATTTAAAAATAAAAATTAAATCTATTCTTCATCACGTGTCTCTCCTCAGTGGAGGTTGGTGAACATTTCACTGGCTCAGCATTTCCTATGCTGAGCCAGTGTTCATAGTTTTCTAAGGGAAAAAAAGTGTTGTGGGTCCCCGAGTCCTACACAATAAAACACCTATAGTAAAATGCTTATTAGTTTAAATTTTATTTCAAAAACTTATTCACGTAGTGATTGATTTAAAAAAAAATAAATATGTTTATTTCTTTATACACACACACACATATATATACACATATGTGTATACACATATGTGTGTGTGTATAAAGAAATAAACATATTTAGTTTTTTTTTTAAATCAATCATTACGTGAATAAGTTTTTATATATATATATATTTATAAATATATACGAACAAACATGTTTATCAATATCAATAGTTGGTTGAAAATATTTACTACTAACATCTTTTGACAAATTTTGTTACTAGAATATCTGTAATCGAAAATTTAAAAAAAGTTTAACTAATAAATCACAGATGGCACTTTAGTAAGTCGCGTTGTTTTTGTTTTTGTCTGTCTGTCGCTCTAAAGATGGCAGTGTGCGGATTACAGCAGAGGAGTTGGAGATTCTTAACCCAATAGTGACAGTTTCATGGAGCAAAAAAATGACTGCCGCCAGCTGTAAGTGGGATGCATGGTGAATATATACAATTGAACTGTTTACAACGTGTGAATTATGAATCAGTGGTCGATTTGAAACTATAATCTCGGATATTTGAACACAAACAAATAAAGCACCGGACGTAACGTGATATGGCAGATGATCGTACGCTAGGGGTAAGTGATGTTGCTTTTAAGGTCAAGACTAATATTAAACGATTTTTGATAAGAAGACTTCGAGGTCAAGGCTCACAATTACATTATGTTTTATAATGATGTTTCTATCGTATAATCGTGTGTCTTTTTTGAATTGACACATTATCATCGGTTGTCATTGCGTCGGTGAACTGTCATTATCATTTTGGTTCGGTATCGGAGTATTTTGTGCTGTTGTCATTTAAGATACGCACATTAGTCTCGAGGCACGCCTCACGTGCTCGCTGACATCGGTGCCGCGTGTGATAGCGTCTCCTCGCGATATCAGCAGCAGGACCAGGACCTGCACCAGGACCCAGTGTATTTATAATGTCGTGCCCGCCGAGAGCTTGAGGTCGTTTACCCGTCCTTGCCGGTGGTACCTTCGTGTTTACTTCATCGATTGCGGGGCCCCAATATAAGCAGGGGACTTTGCTGAAAGGACTTGACCTTCATTGCTAACTTCTCAAATATTGTGGTCTTTTTTCCATAGATGGTACTTGGTCCGTTGATTATAAATAATAACAAATATTTTTTTTTTTCAAATCCGCGAACTGGGCACATTTTAGACTAATATTTTTTATGATTCTTCATTTTATTTTATGTTAATTTACAATAGTTGTTAGAGCTATGCTTCCAGTGCGGCATCCGATGGACCTGCGCTCAGATTGTTGGACTTACACGAAGTGGCTTAGGTGGTAGTGTACATTTTCGTTACTAAATATGTGTAAAAAAACGCTTCTTTTAAATAAATTTAACAAGCATTCAACATTATTACTAAGGATGTCATAAATTTTTAGGAAACACACTTTCGCAATTGTTCTATGAAATAATCAATGCAACCGATTTATATAATTATTATTATTTTAACTATCACACAAAATATACGTTGTCAAAATTGCTTTTAGTTAATTTAAGTCGTTTATCAATTCACATTGGTGTACATCATTTTGAACAGGGAGACATTTTTAACTGCGTAAAAAAAACCAAATATATGTGTTCGCAAACACGCACATACCGACGTCAAAGTTTATACCTCCCGTTCCCGTTGGCAATAGAAATTTCCACAAATATTTATATCTTTCCCCGTGAATCACAAAACTGGATCTCCCAAATCACAAATGAATCACTTCCCCGTATTTTCCGGCCGAGTTTTCCGATCTCTAGTCGGGAGGCGCGGGGCGTGAGTCACGGGGGATGCCCGAGCACCGCGAAGCATCCCTCCTCCCTCCTTCTTCCTCCCTCCTTCTTCCTCCCTCCCTCTTCCTCCCTCCCCTCGTCTACTTTACTGCGTCTTCCCTCCCGTTACTTTTTGGCCGGAACGGTGCGTGGGCGATTATTTTTTAAGGAATTTCGAGGTGGCCGGTTGGCTATTCAGGTTTTTGAACTCGAGAATGTTATCTTTATGTTATGCTTATAAATAGACTTCTCGGAATCGTGATTACCATTTATGAAGTTGCTCAGTTTATATTTAAATAATATTCGAGCTTTATTGAGTGTTCTTGTTGGTAGTTCAATAGAACCCATTCACGCACGAGTCGCTGAGATAAGAGTGTAAGTAAATTTGTTTACAGTGTATTTGTAATTTATATTTTGTTTCGTTTGGATATTATGCCAATTAATAATATATATATATATATATATATTTTTTTTTTTTTTTTTTTTTTTGTATTCAATAACAATTGTAATTTTATGAATTATATTTGAATATGTTTTCAAATAAATAAATTATGTTGTTTATTCAAGTACACCGTGAGAATGATATAATTAATGATATACAGTCGAAAAATCAAAGGTGTTTTGAATAAAAAATAAAAAATGTTACCGTTAAAATTTAATGAAAATAAAAATATTTTAAAGGTTGTTCTTAATATTATGCTCATCAATTGAGGTACACATTCAGATACAAGAAAAGGTATACGTTAAAACAAACCGCTTCACATGATGCTTAATAAACATCCAGCACATAATCGCTAGTTGAAATTTGTTACAGAACGCTCAAAGAACGCTTCCCGGTTTTAATTATTTTATGCTCTATATTTTTAATGATTCCGCGAAGAGTACGAGGACTCACTATATATACTATATATGCATAAATGCTTATTTTCATATATATGTATTCTGTTTTAAGTTTCAACAAAATTGCATAAAAAGACTCGCACGATTCTTGATAGAGTGATTTTAAAAATGAAACTTAGCTCGTCGTACGATGGGGGCCGTTGCCTTCGCAGATACGTAACGTACATTTATTATGAAAGTGTATACGCATTTGCGAATCTATTTGCTACTATTTAGATGCATAATATTCTAAATGCTGTTTGTGTACTGCGGGGGCTCTGCTCCGCACGCGGCTGTGCCACAGTTCCCCGCTTCGCTCCGGCTTCACCTCCCGCATAGTGCTGTGTTATTATTCATAAGTCGTCTCTGAGACTATTAATTGTATCAGGACAAAAATGTGTTGTGAATAACGAAGTGAGGAGTCCCAAAGCAACGCACGGCTCCTTCCATCAGCGCACTCCCGCAGACCTAATCACGTTTATCCGCCCCCGGCGCCGCCCCTGGCCGCCCCTGGCCGCCCCTGGCCGCCCCTGGCCGCCCCTGGCCGCCCCTGGCCGCCCCTGGCCGCCCCTGGCCGCCCCTGGCCGCCCCTGGCCGCCCCTGGCCGCCCCTGGCCGCCCCTGGCCGCCCCTGGCCGCCCCTGGCCGCCCCTGGCCGCCCCTGGCCGCCCCTGGCCGCCCCTGGCCGCCCCTGGCCGCCCCTGGCCGCCCCCGGGCGCCCCCGCCCCGCCCCGCCCCGCCCCAGCACGTGCCGCCCCGGGGCCGCCGCGGGCCACTGATCAATCCATTTTTAAACAACCACCTATGCGTACTGACCTCAAAACAATTGTTTCTCCTTTCCACTCTCCGGCGGAATTAGGGCGGTAGACCTCGTATTCATTTCATACAAAAATTTATACTTTATATTCCGAATTTCCGTGTTAGTGATATATTTATATCTTCTATTGAATACATTCTATTGTATATATATTTTTTGTTTTTACCTTATTAATAAGAAAAATATATATATTTTAGTGTAATTATTCTAAAACGTTTATACTTTTATTCCTATTTTGGTCAATAAAATATGAAATGAATCATTTATTTATTTGAAAAATATTTTTACAGGTACACTTTCCTTTACTTTTCAATATATCTATTTAAGTAGTCATTGACATTGTTTCGTGTTTTTGATTAATATTTTTGTTTTTCAATCGCCTGTATGTCTACTGAACTTAAAATAGCTTGCTCATCGACAGGTTCACCTAAATATGAATACTAAACAACATAGTTTTTAAAAAAAAAAATAACAACGCAAGCTTATTATGAACGAATGCTGTAGATTATTTCGTGTAGACAAATATTAATTACAATTTGCATTTGAATTCATGCACGTTTTAAAAACTTTTTTACAAACGTGCTACCAGTGTAATTATACGTATCAAAAAGTATTAAAATAAACTTTTGTTTTTTTAGTACATTAAACAAAACCGGTTAAAAAAGTCAATTACAAAAACGAAACAACACAATATTAAGGCTTTGTGTTATAGTAAATAACATAAATTCTAACTTATTTGTCGAATTTAAATTTGCGGTCACAGCCGCCACCGTGGTGTCTGTTTTGTAAGAAGTAAAATTATTTGTATGGATTTTAAAACAAAACCTAAAAAACTCTCGGATCCAGTCATTTTTTTAAATATTTGCTGTAGCTATTATAAAATAACCAATAATATACGAACCTACATAGTTAATAAACTTTTATATTGTGACTTTTTGCTAAAGTTGGTTACATTTAATTTGATATGATATATTTATAACCATCAAGTGTCCTAAACAATTTCTCAAAAATAAAAGTATCGTGTTTTTATTTGATTTTTCGGAGATACGTATTTATTTTTGGTACGTACAGCACGTACAATCCCCGTTGGTGTTTTCCAAGGTTTAATTTTAATTTTGAATAATTCAGGTTGCTGTAAATTTGCTTCACTCATACATGTTACCTTTGATATCGGAAACCCACCTGTAAAAAAGATAATTGGGCCTCTGTTTATGATCACAGGTGACATTCCTTTGTACAGTGACTAGGACCATCAGATTTTTTTAAGTTCGTCCTTGTTCAGTTTTATTACAATTATTTAAACATGAACAACGTTATTATCCACCTCTAGGGAAGCAAAAAACTCAATGTGTTTCTTCAAATTACACGTATCGAGCTAAAAGCGTTTTGAAGTACTTCTCATGATCAGGAAAACCTTTGTAAAATGCCACACAAAAAATCGTACTTAATATTGCATAGTTTTAAAAAAATATATAGTATTTTGCATACAAAGTGAATTGTTACGTTGTTCAAATACATCTCTCGGTGAATTCATCTCGTAATTTTAAGTAATAGAAAACTAGTAACATTTCAAATAAATAAAATCTGCTTTTTTCGTAGTAACAAGTATATTTTGTAAAAGTTTTTAAAAATTTGCTTGCATTAAGCTCATTTTTGAACATGAACAGTATCAAAATATTTAGAAAAAAAACTTGACTTCCGCATAAATTTTAATTTTTTGTATCGAGTTTTTGTCGATGATTTTATTCTTTTCCTGTATAATATTGACGAGAATTTGTCAATGTTAAACAGAAAAAGATTATAACAAAAAGTAGTGTTTAAATGTTAATTATTATTTTCAATTTAAAAATCCAATTAATTCCATATATTATATAAAACCATTTTTTTAAGATGGTTTTTCTGTGAAATAGCAGTAAAATCGGTATATTTTTTTTAATTACGACCCAAAAAATTACACGCGCGTTTTATTACGCGTGATTTTTTTTTTACGGTTAATCAAACCCCTTCATTAATGTAAAACAAAAATATTCAGGAAAATTAAAAACAAACAAGCTATTTTAAATGAGATAAGCGAGGTATTTTCCACGCAAAACAGAACGCAGAAAAACAATCACAAATTATGAGAACCTTAAAGATATAAACGGGCCCTGCTCGCGGTTTAAACGCCGCCCGTTTCGTTTTATTACGAAATTATTTTTATTACAGCCGCTCCTGGTGGACTGGTTCTCTCGGGGTAGACACACTGCCTTTGTAAATACTTTACGTCAACAATAACCGCGCCGGGGGCGGGAGTCAGCTGAAAGAACTTGAAGATGCTGGCGGCCCACCCCCGCGGGTGCTGCCGCAACTTCACTCGTGATCGAATTACTTCCCCTCCGGAGGACCTCCCGAGGTAACGGCTGACTCGGGCCGCAAAGCACGGATCCTGAGAACGAGCAGGCTTATGATATCGAAGACCTAGGTGATATACGCTTATAGGTATGTCTTCTGCAGTGTCAATTTACCTATTACATCGTCATCATCTGTTTTATATTTGTTCTTAATGCCATTCAGCTAAAGCACAAGCACTAACAGTATGGAAAGAAAACTTCAGATCTCGGTAATAATATCAATTGATTGAGAGGTTTGATTTTCAAAGAACATATAAAATTAATAATGTTTCTTTGATCTTTGTAAATTGAGATTTTGGGTAGCAACAATCATATTACTAGGAATTTAATTTTTATTTATGTTAAGTTTAATTTTATCCTGGGAATTTATTCGCGAACGCTACTTTAGTCTTTTTCGAGATTTAGAATTCCGCCTACGGCAAAAAAGAGTACCGCATATGGAAAATTAAAAATCATTACCTACGTTTCTGAAACATAGACGAAAGCTTTGTACAATAAAAGGTGTTTTGTTACCGTTGAAAAGAAAATACTCACGGTCAATTTTCATTCATGTTAAAAAATATCATCACAACTTTGACCTCTGCGATACAATCTGGGATATTAGCACAGTCAAAATACATGCTTAATTAGATTTTGCTGACGTTTTTTTTATTCACCAAGGCAAATGCGTACCCGCACATACGGTGACTTGATAATTTAAACAATAGGTGCCGCATCGCTTTCAGGAGTGGTTGCCCAAACATTTGGTAACAATCAATATCCACCCATGGTCGAGGCGCTGAAATTTATGATCTTATTCACAGCAGAATCTTCAAAAATCAAAGAAAGTAACCACAAAGGCATTTGAGTATTTTTTTATTATAACTCTGGCATTACGTTAGAGATTTCGACCTCATAAATGTCAAAAATCTATGTTGAATATAATCGTTATTTTCACGATATATTCTCAAAATATCAGCATTTGGATTAAACAAGTTTGAGTTAAATCATTCGCTATAGGCCGATATTATCTTACTTCACCCTTCACAAAATAGGTTGTTCTTTCAGTATTTTAATATAATATGTTATATTACGTGGAGGATTGGGATTTCTCAACTGGCGTTATTTCTCTGACCCTCGTATATTTTTGCTCACACATATTTTAGTAAATACAGAAATCAAGGTTCACAAAACTTTCGGAGTGATATAAGTCCTCCGTTTTGGGCCTAATAAACATGGCCAACACCACCGCATGAGATCTGCCCTTCGCAGGGCCGGATACTTTTTTCGTGAATACTATTCTCGGCAAAAAATATACTCTTACAAATGAAAACACAACAGTGGCCGAAAGAATTTCATTCGTGGACATTATTTTTGCTCGCATCAAAATTCGTCAATACCCGGCTGTGGAATACCCACCGATCCGAATGATGTTATCCTTGTCTGGCAATGTAAAGAGTTTATTACTAAGTTTTTTGCTTCTATTGATTTATTCATCGAACACTTAAGCTGAGTAATCGAACACTATTTTATTACAAACAGGTTTATTTACAATGAAAAAAAATAAATTTATTACATCGCTCACATCTTAGCCGATATATTCACTACGCGAGTATTGAACTGTCGCTATACTGAAAACAAAAGTGCTGCACCAACGCATTTCTTCAATTTCTTCAACTGAATTTTTTTTCAGTGATTATGGGTCACGAGGCTCACACGACGCACTGTACCCCTACTGCTAATGAGTGAATTTAAATGATTGGAATTCTTATGGGGTGACTGCCTCCTCGTTTTAAATTGTGTATTTGATTTCCCCGGGGAGTGTGGACACTAGTAAATACAATAATCACCCCAGTGCGGCGTCCCTGCGGCGGGAGACGCCGCGGAATCCGGCGCACGACGCGGGCGGATTCCTGGCGATATTGGATACGTCACGGGAATACGGAATAAGGCCGGCGGGGCCGCGGGCCGCGCATTACTCACCCCGCCATCGAACCAACCAAATATTGGACGGCCTGGATTGATGTCCGGTGATATGTCGCCGTACTTGTTTAATGTCGCCGTACTTGTTTAATGTCGGCCGAAAAAAAATGCTTGCTTATTTAGTTGGATGTATTGAAATGTAAAACTTTTACTGAGATAACTGATTTTGTTTGGATGAGATTCCTCTGTAAATTGAATCGATTACTTTAGAAATCAGGTAAAAAAAAATTATAGCTACTATATATGTTTAGATTTTTTTTTAAGTGAATTTTATTCGGTAACCTCTGATACACTAGCTACAATACTACATATTGCAGGATTTTTATTACTAAGAAAAGTTGACGCATTATTTTTTAATATTAGAATTTATTCGTGTTTGTATACCTTATGCTTATCCATTTGCGTTAGTTGACCATGTAATTAAAGTCAAATAATTATATTAATTTATAGACACATGAAATGATTAATAATTACAACATTCTTTCTGCGTAAAACGCGGAGCCCGACCAGCCTCCGCGTTCATCAGACCCGCCTCCCTGCAACATGTACTTCCTTCTAAAGTTTTATTTTTCGCAATCAAAGAAGTGAAAACAAAAACGATGAAATATAACTTTCGTAATTGTTTTAACATAATCAGCATCGTATTCAGCTTTACGTCAACTCAAAGCGGATTTGCTGTTTGTCAAATGAAATTTAGCTTTTTATTTTATCATTTATAATTGGAGATAAAATTTAGCGAAAATTAATTTTATTTTATACAATGTTGTTGAGCGTATTGAATTAACGTAAAAAAAATACATTCAGTTACAAAATGCTCATCACAAAATATATGAACGTGACGGAAATGGTAAATATCGCAATTTCATCAACAACAAAAAACACGTGAATGTTTTTAACAGAATAAATCAACCGAAAATCCAATTTGAAGGAGAAAAAATCATTAGGCAAGCCGTAACAAACGTAATCCGCTGTCCGATTCAAAACACGAAATCTATCCCTCGTCGCAAATTAGATAGCACGTCACGAAGCGGCATCACCATAAAATCGTCATCTATCGGATGTTTGTATTAAGGCTGATCTCCCATCAGGGGTAGCATAAAGCTCCGGCCGTTACCTGCGGTCCTCCGCCCCATAAAGCGGTAATGGAGAGGGCAGGCGCGGAGAGGCGCACGTGCAACTTGAACCAATCGTAAAACGCGCGGTCTGTTTTACTTTTTAAATAATATATCCGGCTAAAAGCAATGAATCGCTCTCCCTGGTTTATTGTGTTACGCTAACGAAACAGCCCGGCGCGGCCCCGGCGCGGCCCCGGTCCGGCCCCGGCGCGGCCCCGGTGTGGCCCCGGTGTGGCCCCGGTGCAGCCCCTGTGCGGCGGCCCGCAGTGATCCCCCAGACGGTCGTGACAGGCCCAACGTCCAGGAGTCACCATGGCGCTGGGAACCGTCAGGCTCGCCTAAAAAATCAAAGTTTGCATTTTGTATAAATCTCCTATATCAAAATATATACTCCACATCAACGTATATATATTTAAAAAATATTTGGACGAATAGCATTAGACATATATTATGAGCATACTTATTAAAATTTTATGAAAATGCCCAAAATCAGAGACAAACGCAATGAAAGTACAGAACTTACTTTTTTACCAAAACGAATAGCAATAGATTTGTCTTCACTTTTTCATATCAATAACGTGGTTCTTTTAGTTGAAATTTATGATTGTCAAATTTTAAATATAGCTAAATTCATAATACCAATTATTTCTTATGTTTATAATGTCTGAACAATTTTAACAAAACTACTTAATGTCCAACAAGGGATATGGTCCTTTTTTTATTTTAATATTAAAAATATCAAAATAATTTGTTTCTCATGAAACGCTTGTTTCCAAATAGGGCCCTGCAGCTCCAACAACCTACTCCCGAACCGCAGTATTTTAATTTGTTTTTCTGCGTTTCGAAATATTCCCGTTTACTTACACTCGCCTTAATTTGTACATCTCAAATGGTTACCGACCTTTTGTACGCGAAACCGTAAATCACGATCGCACAATACTTGTTTATCTTGTAGTTTAGTGTAGTTAAACAAAACGTATTTAAACTACGGAATATTTGTAAACAGGCAGGTAGCCGCCCTAAATCAAGATTATGAGGCAAACTGCGCGTAAAACCTTGTAGATAACAATTCCACGTGTCATCTTGTTATGATTAATATCTGGAACCCGTGGCTGCCTAAAACAAACGTTAATCCAGTTAGCTAGCAGACCGCACACACCTCCCTCCCAGACGCCTGCTGACGATCACTCTCCGCAATGCCGACAACACGATCTAGTTATTTCCGGATTGAATGCCTAAAGGTTTTCGAATAATACGCTCTTATCAAATTACGCAATAGAGAATGATCAGTTAGTATATACACAGATTATATAAGTCCCATGAAGTGATAACCACAACCTTCATTACATCCTTTATAGATATTGTGATTATATTAAACTGATGCGTATTTTGTTGTAACATCTTTAAAAAATCGACTAGCTACCAAAGTACAAAATGGCAAATGTAAGTTGGATTGGCAATATTTTCCTTTCAAGCCCAATTCATCGCTCGCTAAAAACATCATCTTGTACCAATAAAAATACTTAATAGTCCAAGTATTTTAGCAGTTTTTCTGTCCATCGGTGTATTTATTGCCACGCAATTATTAATGTCTTTATTTTTTAATTATAGTATTGATTGAGTTTTATCTGTGAATCATCATATTGTTGGCGTTTTTACACGTTTATATTTTTTTCTACGAATTAAAATCACATCCAAATGTATGTCTTTTGGTTGCTATTCAATTAGACTGATTTAACTTTTAACATGGTAAGAAGCATACATTAAGTTCTTATCGTACTATTACTTTAACATATACTTATTGCTGTGGACATATCCGATTTTTTAGAGATGTCTGTATATTATTATAACTCCTCGTCAGAGTTTAAATGCAAACAGAAAATTTGCAGCCACACTGAATCTTTAAGTACGTGTGTACATCGTATATCTTGTTGACTCTATTACTATAAATAACCCCGCTTACTACGCTATAATAATTATGTTTACCCAAACGGGCACAAACAAAATACTTTATACCTGTATTAAACGTTTTCGTATCGTAATATCAGCCGTGAACAATGCGCGCTAGTGGGTGGGTGCTTGTACTGGGTATAGTGCAACTATTTAAAAAGTGTAGAACTTCATTCCATCCTTGCCTCTTGTAGATGTCATAGTATACCTTTAGATTAATGGTAATTGGGGCACATTATAATTTTCAATAATCATTCAAAGTTAAACACAGCTTTATGTTATTCTTTGGTTTCTCACAATAAGATTCAGAAAGCCTGCGTCATCCCAGCCATCTTCTTTTTTCTCTTGTTTCCTCTCCAGTCGAATTAAAAAAAAAACACGATGCCTCGGTGTCTTCGTGCCGTGTATTTTTCAACTGTCCATTTTCATGACTTCAACGCCACATTACCTGAAACTGTATTATAAATGTAGTTTTAGAATTATTGCAATGAATATGCAACAGTGGATCTGAGAAATATAAGATTCAAATCAAACGTAATATTTTATTTGTGAGTTACAAAAATATTTTTTTCATTAAATGTCAAGTCGGTTTGACATTAACCAAGTTAGTTTTGAAATGTGTTAAAAATATTTTTCAAAGTTGTTACAAAAATATTTTCTAACGAAAATTCCTTTTATATCTTCTTTCAAAATCACCAAAAGTATTTAGGGTTGATCACAATTTTTTATATTTCCTTTGCAGCTTTTTTGTATCAAATATATTTCTTGCCTACCAATATTATGATTTTTAACATGGAATATATCGTCAAAAAAATTTTTTTTTTTTGAGACATTATAACATGAAATAGACTCACTACACGGACGCGGCATGAACAATATTCCTGGAGCGCACCTTGTGTTTGAGGGGCGGCCGCCATTCCGCCGTCGGTCGTCGTTCCGTGTATCTTGGGCCCTTGTCGTGTACTTTATCTCGACGCAAGGGGGAATCGGGTCCATTACATTTCCTAAAATAAGCAGGGCCGGCCCGGTTATTACGCGATTTTTTCCCCTCAGGGGCGGCGCTCCGCTCCCTGCAAACTAGACCTTAATCGGGGATGTTAAAGATTTTATTCGAAAAATTGTATATTGTACACTAAACACATACTATTTCATTTTTGATGTTGATTATATTTTTCATTTAAAGAATACCTGTATTTTCTAAAAGCAATCGTTATAAATAAAGCTTAAAAAAAGCTTTCAGTAATTTTAATTTTTTTTAATTATATTATACTAAATATCATTTATTATTTATTAAAAAATAATTAGTGTCTGAAGACTTTTCTTTGGGTCTTTGTTTTTATGAAATTTATAAAATAGAAGCAGTTTGTGATAAATGATACTGACGACGATCTACCAGTAATACCTATATACTCTTGATCCCAAACGATCTTTGTTTAAGAGAAGTGTAGTCATACTCAGCGCCATTCCACGTGGGCTCAATTTCTTAAATATACAATCGTAAAAAATATCGTTTTTTTTTTTTTTTTTACAGTACAGTTACTGCGTTCAGAATGCCATTAGATCCTGCAGTTGTTTTCTGACACGTTCGTGGTGTAGACGTTAGATGGCGCCGGAGGTGGTAAAATCAATCTGAAAGTAACCGGCGATGCTGGTGTGAGCACTAAATAACTACCAATAATTATAAAAGCATTATTTTTGAGTCGCACATTTATTAGCGTCGGCCCCGGCCCGTCCGTGCCTGGCGTTATTATAAAGCGCGCTGTTTACGAGGCCCTTCCGTGTCGCGGCCTCCCCCCCCCCCCCACACCCCACACCCCTCCACCCCTCCTCCACCCCCCCCCCCGACCGCAGTTTCCTTCCTATTTGAATCCAGTTTTTGTGGGCGGGAGGATTCCGTTTATTTCCTCCCGCCCCGTTCAAATATCATAAACGGAAACGACGCAACCCCTTCAGGTCCGCTGCGCTCCTGTGATAAAAATAATTTTCCCAAAGGATGTACAATGACTCGGTTACGAGCCGGTTACACTGCATGAACACTGAGTAAACACAGAATATTTCTTTATATATTCCATTGAACCAACGTTTTATATATTCGACGCCTCTCGTTTATTGAAGGGCGGAAGTAAGTAGTTTTATCTTACACCACTAAGCTTAGGGATAATGTATAATAACTCTGTGTTCAAATAACAGTTTTTTTGTTGTATGTTTGACTGTTTTTCCACTCAACGTTTACTTAACGGCTTGTTTATGCGGTCTGACAATACGTAAATACACAATCCTTCACTTAAGATATTAGTCCTAGTATTATTTTGAGTAGTAAAATAGGTAATGCTTTGGTCTAAAAACGGTTTTCCTGTCACGGCGTGGTACCGCAAGCGATGCTGTCACGTTAGTCACCTGTCATTCGTAATGTTCTTGTAAGTTTCCAATTCGTGACATACTTTTTACTAGAAATAATTAATTGTTATTTTTATTTTCGTTTGATGAAAATAATAATATCGACCACCGACATTACTTTTTACAGTGTATCTGTACTACTGATAGTTTTATTTTCATTTCACATTAATAATTATAAGAAAATAAGGTTTTTGCTTAATTTAGTTTTATTATGCCCTTTTATAATAAAAGTAGTATTTTTTAAAAATATTGGATAAGCTTTTTCAAATTTTACTTTAACAATAAACAGTGTTTATTTTGACATTATTCCGTGAACAAAATTATTTATGATATTTTGACATGAACTAGATTCCTAGATAATTGTTGAAAAAAATAATGCTCAATCTGAATATAAATATCTTTAGAATTAAGCACCCGCGTACAAATTACATATTTGTATGGTTTTAAGTACATACAGCCTGAGAATAGAGGTTAATGGATAAATGGATTCCAACCCACATACCTATCTACAATTTCATTTACTTCCGCAGACGGAATGTTAATTGTATTTCCGTTTTGATTGATGGACATTAAATAAATACCAAACAAAGAATAACCGAATATTTGTACAGCCTTAATTTTAGGAGTTTTACTTTATATCTTCAGAGCCCAAGAATATTATGCGGCAAGAAGAACATTGCGTTCAAATTTACAAGATATTAAGGAAAATGCGTTTACACTGGGGGAAACTTCAGGTGCCTGTATTAGCTGGGAGTCTACCTACAATCTATTATTCTGCATTTAGCCCTGAATTATACTTAGGAAGGCACTGTATACATAATTAAGGTTTGTCTTTTCTTACATTAGCAAGCACTTGGCATTTTCTTTTAGTTAACAATATATTTAACTTCTTCACTGCTTCTTAAAATTAACAAGTAAATATGCTGCAAATATGATGATTTATCAAACTTCTATACGCTGAATGTTCTGACTACTTAAACAAAATAATTTTAATTTTGGTTTCATAGACACGGAGATACTATATTATTTCCAATTTTTTTGTCTTAGGGTTAGACTGATTGATATTACTAATAAATATCCAAATAAGAAATTCAATATTTTTGACAGAGAGTACTTGGTGGAATTCCATTTTAATATTTTATTCAAAAATATTTAACATCGAATTGATACTTAAATTCATTCAAAAATATAATAGAACTGTGAATCATTTTTATAGGATATTCTAAATAGCTGGAACAATTAATGATTCATCAATTAATAATTACTGCATAAAACACAAGTTTAAGGCTGTTTTAATGATAAATGTGACTATGAGCCAAAGGAATCTTATTTCAATAAAGTATATAATACTTTTTATTTATTATTTTTCCTATTTACATGAACGCTTTGTCTCCAATTTATTTTAGAAATCCTGAATGTAATTCTACTGCTCTCCCTCTCTCTCTCTCTCTCTCGGCTTGTTCAGTGCTAATTTATTCGTGAATTCGATAAAACATTCGTATTTGTAAATAATTGAAACAATAATGTAAGCTGGGGATCCCGGCAATGATCGCCCGATCCTAATCCCTTCGCCCGCGGTGTTGGGGAGTCCCCGGCCGCCTCCCCTGGTCAACACCGTGAAAGCATTCTACCAATTTTGTTTTATGCGCCCACGTGCTGCCACTTTTATTTCCCCGTTTAAGGGCAGACTCCGCTCTGCGGTTACAATTCTGATGCCCTCGGCTCTTTGTGGAAAGGTGTTATTTGATATCTCTTTATTTTCTACCCTCCGGTGTTTACACGGGTGTGCCTGTGCCCGTGTCGATTGATTGAGAGTTTTCTGTGAACTCTGCTTTCATTTTATCCTTTTGTAGGTAAAATTGTCAATTGTACTATCTTAATTGTATATTATTTTATCTTTATTTTCATTTGATAGTCTTGAATGCGGCCCTTGTTTCCAATTTTTGCATGCTTGCAAGGCGAGTCTACTATTTTTCGCTTATTCTGTATACATAAAAAAATAGGACAAATTAATGTTTATTGATATGTTCTATCTTGCTTGTAGTATATTTTTGTAGTTTTCACGTGATTTTGCAGCTTTGTTTAATTATTTTCTAATGAAGGATTATATCCGAAATAAACATGTTTTTTATTAAAAAGAAAACCATAGATCTGTTATATTGCCGAAAATATTTGTGACCATTTTACAACCATTCAAACATTTTCAACCAAATACTCAATCTAGTTTTGTTCCTTTTTATCAATACGTAAACGTTTTATTCAAACGTAAACACGTATTTTTCTTTCGTTCATTTTATAAACTAGTTGTTTACTTGTTACATTTATTAATGAAATTCGCAGTATTAAAAATGTAAGTGACATCGTGGAATCATTATTTTGCAGGTTTAGTAATTATTTCGGAATTAAATCATCATCTTCTTACTGTCGTAGCAATAGAACGTGTTATTTTTTTCCCACTGACCTACTTACAGCAACCTTACATTGTACATTTTTAAGTTAATTAAAGACTTTATTCATATCAATCAAATCATACGATATTCTGGCTTAGATTAAAAACTATTATGTTTTCTCTAAATAATCTGCTTTTGTTATATCTACTACTCATTAATTTGTATTTTTTCTTTCTTAATATTTTGTTTCATGTGTGCTATGATTTATTTTAAAATTTAAAAGCTCTTATTAAAATTTGTAAATGTTTGTTGAATTATAGTACGACATTGTTTTGCTTTATTCTGTTGTTCAAAACGTTTTGTTTTTTTTAATGATAGCTATTTTTCATTAGACCTAATGCTAATTCGTGCTCTCTGTCCGACATCACATTTTTAAGATCTCGGTCGCCCTCATTTCATTGAGAACGTGTGTCAATTATAGCAACACCAACCTTTACCATTATCTATATTGTTATTTTGAATAAAGTTGCATCAGACAGTTTTTTTATAAATAAACTCTAACTTTTTAAAAGACAATCAACACCAACGAACCTAAAAAAATTAACAGTATTTATTATGTAGGCATGAATTCAATCTCTGCTAGTTTATTGGTCAGTAGCATGTTTCGAGTAGCTGAATAATAAGAAAATTTTATCAATATTTAAGTTTACTTTTGAAACAAAACTGTGTCTTCCCTCTCAATAGCAAGATTGTATTCTAATATTTTCCCTTGATTATACCTTTCACTTTGCCACATTGAATATTTTTTTTACACATTACACAATATAGCTCACTCATCAAACCTAACATATAATGAACGACGGTTTTTGGCACTAGATTTTGATTTGATTCTTAAAATAATCTATCAATACTTCAGCGTCAATATGAGCCAGAGACATTCTTATTTTATGCAATAAATTGCGTATTGATTTTAGACGCGTTAAAAATATATTTCATGATAAAAAAAAACAAAAGTTAAAACATGATGTTTATCCATTCAATTTATGTTAAAATATGGAAAATTGTGATGGTGTATATATTTTTTAAGAAATTCACCTCGTCGCAGCGAAAATACATCTAATCAACATTTTGAAAAACTTTTTTTCACCGCTGTTTTTCACTTTTTTTATAATCTTAAACTTACGTATAATTTGACATGCGTTTAGATTATATGCTTAAACGATTTGTAAATAAATAATTGCAAAACTCTCATGCATTAAGATAACAAACAGGACGTTGCAAATTAAAGTAATTAAAATTAAATTCTACGGCAGATTCGGGTTGTTTTCATTTCATGCGATCTAATAGTTTCCCGAGCGGCTCCGCGGCGTCTCCTCGCGGCGGCTCCGGAGTGTCTGCAGGCCGCGCTGCCTGCGCCACCTTCCCCGTCGGGGTCTTCCTCGTCAGACTGACCGCTCTCCACCGAGGAAGTCGAACTCTACAGACCTACTACGCCGTACTACATATTGACAGCTCTGAAGACTCCGTTTGGCATAATATTGCAAGCTTTAGATGCGTCGAAACAAACAGCCGTTTTCACCGGCCACCGTGATAATCTTGGCAGGAATCAAATCACTAATACACTGTTATTAAACTTCTGTCGGTAAATTCATTTTGAAAAACAACAGTTCAGTTATAATTGCTAGGTCATTGTTTGAAATTATTTGCATTTTGTGTGTACGTATAACCTTTAAGTTTGCAAACACACTAGTATCTGTGCATAGTTAATGTACCAGAGAGAAGTTAGCGCTGTAATAATACTCGGCGCTCCAAACAAAGGCTTGTTTATGTTGATACTGCGGGCACTAAATAACCCGAGACTCGCGGCCATCCGTCTCCGCCGTATTTTTAACTCTTTTGATATTCCGGGATATTTATACCCGTCCATCTGACATGTATGCCAGTGTCTTCCGAGAAGCCGCCGTCTGGGTCTAAATTTAATTTCGCCGATCTCAGTCGGGTGTCGCTGAATCCGAAATGCCCGTCTCGGAATACCCTCGGGATGACTGGTCTCCAGCGGACGGTGTCGTAACGCCACTCCCGCTGGACCAGAATAGCCGTCTGGTATCCCGCTCATCCAGACGCGGCCGCGAGTCAATCCACTTAAAGTGCAATGCGCCCGGAGTGATCTCCGTCAACGGTGGATTGCGTCTAATGGGCGCAGAGCGTTTTGCCCGATGTCGGGGACGGCAGCTAGCGGCAGCACTCCGCCAGACTGGCTAATTAAGCCGAGAATACTCGCCGCCGTACTTGCGCCAGCTAAAGTTTAACTTTCACTATGGTTTGTCTCTCTCGGTGCAAATAGACTCAAACAATCGATCTTTGAATCTTATTCTGCAAATTATAACAATTTTGCTTCTTGTCAAAAGTGACAACGCCTTCACAGATCTACTGAATATTCAATGAATCTGCATTTTTACTATAACAGTAAATTCTTAAAACGATCGTAAAAATCGCCGATTTTTTTTAAAAACCTTTGTTCTGTAATACATTTTTCTGCGTTGTTTGTGTTCCGTTTACATAAAAGCTCATTATTTTTATAATATCATTACACTATATTTCCATTCATTATTTCATATAATATATATTTAAACTAACTACAGTATTTTTTCAGAACTTCAAGTTCATTGCTTTAAATAAGCAATAATAATATGCTGTCATAAATATAGTTTTTACAAATTGCAACACACTTACTGGTTGAAGGTTCATTCACGACTCATATTTTCTTTAAATGTATCATTATCACACTGGTAATTTTTTCGTTAAATCTCTTCTGTGCATTGATTGTCGCTGCCATATATGAACCGAATATTAGTTTGCAACGTGCCGTGCAGCAAAAACTGCGGCACGGTGTTAATTACGAGTAGTCTTTCGATAGGAATCGTGCCATCGATCGTCTTGTGTGCATTCCTCGCTGCTGCATTTTATATACAGGCCTTGGCTCTATTTATAAATGAAACGGTTTTAATTCACGAGAATTCACATTCAGCATTTTTTTTATATAACGCTCCGATTACTAGTCGTGTTTACGTAACTATTTTTGCCATTTCTTACTCCCATACTTTCAAACCGTTCATTTGTCTAAGTATGCGTGTTCAATCGATCATTTTATTGTTTTACAATTCGTAGTTATTGCAGTTTGTGTAACACGATCACGACTTTATTGAGTTTAAATCCTTGTCGTGTTTATCAGCAAACATTCATATAATGTTTGGGAGTACATAATCTGATTTTTGACATTGATGACGGAAATACCTTCTTGTATAACCATTATAAAAATAAGTTTTATTTTTGGTTATTTCTGAACAAATGATACATACATACATAGTATAGTAATTTTACATTAACTTTACAGTGAAAAATATGAATGTATACAAACGTACCGGTATTTACTGGTGTTTAATTCCGACAAGATCAATAGTTGTTAACTGTAGCTATTTTATGCTTTAGAGAGCCTATAAAACATTACTTGTATTCAGCGGTTGTGGTCATAAAATATTATTTGTTAGTAACTCTGTATCTTTGTAGTAGAAAGTAATGATAGAATACATATTAAAGTGTTAATTGTTGTACCAAGAACTGGAATATACTCGTTATTATTATTACAGGTTAATTATTTTTAATTATATTTTTTTAATTATTATCTACTTTTGACTGTTCTTAGTGTCCTTACAATGTAGAAAATAGTATACATTTCAATATCTAATGTAAAATTATACAAAAATATTGAAGTATACACGAACTATAAGCTCTTGAACAAGGTGTATTTACTATAATATGTAAACGATGATCTCCTTATTAAATATCTTAGCATTGCTCTTGATATCTATTTTAGATTTATTATCAAATTAACCGGAAATTCCACTAATGTTAATTCGCCGTCTAATACACTTGCGCGTGTTTCCCATCTGCAGAGAGGAATCTCCCGACGCGTATAATGTTCACAGTGCTCCCACACGGCCCGCTATAACTACGGCTGTGTTGCTTGTAACCTTTACCTTGTTCCACTGCTCCATTTCAGATTCATCACCCGCCTCCCCCAAGCCCGCCCCCGCCCCCGCCCCCGCCTCGCTTCCTGTCTGAGAAACCTCCGCTATGAGGCAGCCATCTTGGAATTTTAATGCTCTATCTTCCATATCTTTGTTTTCATGTCAAGGATGGATTTCTGCAGATCTATAACAAAGCACGCCAAGCTCTGCAGTTACACAAGGAAACTTTAAGATGTTGTTTACGTACATTTTTAATGCTGACATTTAGATGTTTTTTTCTTTTTGTATTCAAAGTGTATAATTATTTCATTAAACAACATTTTTTTGCGGTTCTCCGTAATTGCAACAAAACCTTCAACCAGACAGTCTCGTATTGCATTTTCAAATGGGTTGCATTAATGATAATAAAAAATTAAAAACAACTAAACAGTTAAGATATATCAACTTCAAAATACCATGAATGGGTATGTATTTCCTCTTCCTCTAGTCAATTGCTCTGTGCGAAATAACCATTTGTCTTGTAAAAAAAATCTCACGTCTTTTGTGGAGGAAATACTCTTACACTGATTGATGCTTGAATCTAGGTAAGCGGCCTTGGCAGACTTTGGCAAGGCAAAAAATGCAATTTTCTATTCACTGCAAGTCGGGGCATTGTTAGTTTGCAATTACATAAACATACCTCAGGGTTGCCTGGCGCCTAGATTTCCCAGAGTTTCTATTCTGAGCCTTATCAATTGTTGTAACAACTAATTATATACAAGAATAAATCTGTTTTTTATAATGTATATACTATATGTGATTATTTAGAGAAGAAGTATTTTTTCATTATATTCATGTATTATATATATATATATATATAGAATGCAAATATCTTTTTTGTTTATAGGCATGCTCGTTTTACGATTGATTTTCCCTGCAGAATGCCGTAAGTCGTAAACCCTGTACATGTACTGTAGTCCATCGATACGGGAACATTTACAAATCGCAAGTACTCAATATTTGAAATCAGGTCATATCACAGCCTTGGCAGAATCAGAATATGTGGAAATAGGAAAAACCATTGTCACGAAATGCTTTCGACAAATGCAATCTTAGCGTATTTAGAGATTATAATGCCTACCATAACAAACAAGTATTGAATTTGTAACCTTAAAAATATGTTTTTCAGTATGAAATATATTTGTTAACTTTGAAAAAAGCCCCGAAGCTCCGCCCTCCTCCTCTTCTCCGTAGGGTCGCAGATAAAGCCCAGTTTGCTTCACATGGCCACACCATTCTCGAAGGAAGTATTCATAAAATTTTCCAGCCATTAAAGAGCTCGCTTACCCGCTTCTTCTAAGTTTAATCTTGTCACAAGTTTGAACATCGTCCCCTCTCTGTCATAACATTTATAACTTGAATTTTCTTATAAATTACCCTGAGCGGATTTCACAAAATGATAAAATTAACACAAATTTCACATTTCCTTCACCCCTGACACAGACACAAATTGTTTTACCCTTCCCCCGAGTGTCTCATAATTCAAGCTAATCCCTTACCCTGTCGTTGCACCCGCTGTACCTTCTTCCGTAATATCTTTTGTTACATCCAACTGTTTTTCATTTGTTTTTCCATTAAAAATAATTCTGAACAGAAGCAATTACATAAGTATTTTACGTAGATTCGTATCTAAATAACTTTTTGTGTGCCTAAGTTATTTGCGGTTTAAATTAAAATAATTAATTTTATTATTTGAAACGTTTTCATTTACAATATTTACACAAAATGACACTATTCGTGTGAGGTCATTGTTTTTTTTTTATTTTCTGTTTTTAATTATATACCTTACTAAAACGATAACAATATATTTGTCTCCAAATACGCAGTGCATATTTGGTATTGTATTTACATTTTCTTTTTTAATTATTACTTTTTCAGAATAAAACGACAAATTTAATGACACAATTCAGTTGGTACACTTCCTTGCTATGCTCTAAATTGTAAAAGATTTGAATACATTCGTATCTTCGATGCCGTTCAGATAAATTGGCTTCTTTCTGATTCGTGTCACATTCGATCACATCTCCTTGTACCGTTCCTTCATCATTCAAGTATTGTGCAGACAATGTCTTCATTCAAAGGTAACATGGACAGTACACTTTGGTTATTTTGCTGTCACGGACGAGAGATAAATTAATAAAACTCGTTTGTGAGCAACCGCCTTCGATTCAGGTGGGATTTGCAGGCGGATCTGACAGAATCCGTCTTGCATAATGTCGTGAGACAATGCACAGGATGTTGGCATATACCAGACAATTCGGAACACAACACCTTTATTTTATAGCGTCATCGTGACTTCATTCATTTTTATAGGTTATGTTGATACTTTACTGATACATGTGGGAATCACGCCTACAGCCCAGCGCCGTTTGAAAATGAAACAGAAAACGTTTATAAGTTGAGCCTTTTATTTTATTTTTTACATAAACCCATTCAAACATTTTCGCTTCCATCAAATATCCAACACTTGTAAATATTTTAAGATTTATTGTTAACAGTTGTAACTCATCAGAAATTATTAAAAAAAACAAAAAAATTTACGCTTTGCGAAAACTTCCAATCGTCTTTTTTTCGGTTTGAGCAAGCGACTCTGCCTTGACTGCTGCTTAATCTATTGTCAAATACATTTTCAGGCATAAACGTCCATTGCAGTAAGCAATCGTTCACCACCAGATTTTTCTGCAAACATGCCCTGTTTCGTGTGGGGGGAACAACTTCTCCGCCTTAAAGCAGATCAGATTTTACTACATAGTTGAGCCAATTTTCTCTTCTAATATGATTTACATGAGACAATAAGTACTTTGTTTCTTGATTCATTGGTAAATATCGAAGATAGTTTTATTGATTTTTTTTTAGATCGATGTATATCGCCTTGAAAATCGTGCCTTGAAGTCACATGCTCTGTTTGTTTAACTCTCTTGATTAGGTCTAAGTATCATATTTTTATTCGTTGCTTAATCCGTTAACATATCTAAATGATTTTATTCGAATGGCTTTCCGTGAAATTTTTACCACCTTGTCATCTCCGTGGTGAAAAATTCCCAATTTTTGGCTTCTAGTCTATTTTAAATTTGAATTTATCATAATAGATAAATTTCTTCCATGGATGGCGTACGGCACTGAATGTGATCAATAAATATGCTTAAACCAACTTGCAATAATGTGTAAGGAATTCGTTAAATATAATTGATCCAATGTAAAAGCGTGCATCGTTCCAATCACACTTTGTACCGCAATATATAAATTATTGTCGTTCGAGGCGCCGTTATAGAATAATTATTCAGCTCATAGTACTGATTGTCCTGCCTGATTTTACCAGTTTTAACCGACGTCAGCCGAGTCGATGATGCTCCGTGTGCATGTAGCTGGCACAAAAAAAAAGCGAAGCACAATGCAATGTCAATACAGAAACTATTTAACGTGACGCTTTAACTCGTGAACAAACAGTTTTTACTTTATTGTATACATTAAAATTTGACGTACGTTGTTTTGACGTAAAATCATACATTCATGTTTATTTTTATTGTGACGCACCTGTCTACAAATAAAAAAATGTTTACTTTATATATATATATATAAATATATATATAAAACTTTACGGTTTCCTTTATTATGAGATCTGCAGTTTAATCGAACGGAAAAATTATATAAATATATATAATTTTTCCGTCAGATTAAACTACCGTAGGATGTAGATCTCATAATAAAGGAAATCGTTAATTTTTTTGCCTATTTTCAGTTCTTTGACGATTCAAATGAATTCAAAAAGCAGTCTAGAAATATATTTCTAATTTGAGAATTGCGCAAATCACATTAAATGGGTCTCTTAATGTCCCAGCGTGGCGTCCTTTTTCAAGATTCTCTTACTATAATGAAATGGTATTTTCAATTTAAACGTCCTCTCGAAAATTGTAGAAATTCATTTTTGGGTCCATTGTGGGGTGGCGCCGCAGTTCATCTCCCTGTTTTTAATTAATTAGCTGACCAAGATGGCAGGGGTGCTCTTTGAGGCGTGCTTCTGTGTTTTTGGGGGCTTCTTTAATAATTAAAAGTACAAATGCCCGCCAGTGTTGCAAAAAAAATTCTAATATTTTTTTAATTAAGGATTCACAGCTAATAGTTACATTTCAACCTATTTAAACATTTTTTAAAGTGTGAACATCAATTTTTCAGAGCCAGGAATTAAAAAATTTATATTAATTTTAACAGATTGGGGTAGTTTTGTTAATGTAACTCGGGTAATGTTTTACTAGAAAAAATGGGATAATCAGAATGCCTATATTTATATAAAAACCTTCATAATGTTCGTACAAAAATAAAAATATTCATTAACCCATCCATACTGAATGATTTATTTGGCGCCATTTACGTATGGTGATCAATCTCAATAGCGCCTCAAAAGTTGAAGTAACATGTTTCATACTCTTATTGAGGTCATGGTAGTCGATCGTCTTGAATGCGTGCAGCGAGCTGTTCCTGAAAATTTGTTCAGCTACGCCGAAGACAGGAACCAAAACGAAGTTCTGATGTTTCGAGTAAACTAAACAATGCGACTGATATTCAAAGTCACCGTCGGACGCACAATCCATTTCTCAACAAGAATTCGATATAAACATTTAGATCAAAACCAATTTTTTTTATTGCAATTACTACTTGCTAATCGTTAGATAAATTATTCCCAAATAATTGTAAAATTATTCTTAAATAACTGTAAAGGCAAGGTTTAGAGATTCTAAGTTTTTAAACGACGCACTCAATTTTTTTTAGTAAACTTTTGTTTTGTTTGATAAGTATATAACAGTTAGGTATCTCTTAATTATACTTAGCTGGGACTCATTTTTAGTCAAGGCTGAGGTCAAAGAATACGGCGACCATTTCCATAGAATTCATTAACCTATAAAAAAACTATTTTAGTTACGTGGCAAAGTATTATTTTATTGAGTTCAAAAGTTCGGATTCTCTAAGCTAAAACGTCTATCAACTTATATCAACCCTATCTATCTTATATCAACCCTAAACCTTCAAAAGTAAACTCGACATTGTATTTACTAGCGCCAAGTGATCGAACCGAAAATAAGCGACTTTGCGCAGGCTGGCTCATGTGCGTATTTTTTTAAAATTTTTATTAAGAAATTCTATGGGCTTTATATGGAAGAAGAAGAATATTATGTAATGGCGCAGTAGGAAATAACCCCTCCAGTTTCACATTTCTATCGAATATGATAGCTAATGTCGAAGACTGATGAAGTTAAAAAAATTAAATGGCCCAAGTAGGCATACAACCACGTGTTGCTTTTGTAATTACGTTAGTTATCAGTGACCCAAAATTTAAATTTGCAACTTGGGATATAGACTTGAGTTTGAATGAGATAATAACGCTCACTTATACCTGCTCTTGGGTTTTGCAAACACTCAATAGTACTGAGCCCGTATTACGGTCAATTCAGTTATTAGGTAAGGTTCAGGCTGAGGTATTCAGCTCATGGCTGTGGAAGAGGTTGCGACACAGCTTTACTATTGCAGTTGTTAATATCGCCCGATAAAAATGTACTTCTAACTGCGTTGAATTCATTACCTGTACTAAATTGTGCGCAATTATTATTTCATTTTACTACACCACAACACGGACGCATTCACAAGTCAGCTGCACTGGTGAAAAGTAACCCACGAGGGTGACGCAACTCGGCAGAAATAGGCCGCCTGCTCTTTAGTTGCTTTTACTTTCAACCGTTTCCTCATCTTTAATCTAACGGAAGCTTCGAGTTACATCTCCGACATTATATTATTCTTATTAATGTAAAATATTTCCTTCCCTTTACTATCGAAATAAAACATTCTATGAGAAAACATTAAAGATTATTAATGTAACCTACTTGCATTTTGCAACGCTCTGAAATAGGTCGACTGATTTCTCTATTACTTCTATTCTCAAGTATTTCCTTTTGACTTGTCTAGTTTCAACACCGAATCCAATCATCGTAAAATGTTTAATGATTTTGTTTGCGTTTATTTTAAATAAACGGTTTTCACTTAGTTTATTTTCGGTAGCTGCTTACTTAAGCAATAAATATTTACTCACACAAACCGCAAAAAATGTATAAACTAATCATCGAATCCAATGTTGTAATACTCTGTTATTAAAGTAAATAAAAATATTAACTCTAGGACGCCGTTAAAGTGTGTCACCGTCTGCCGCCGAGCTGGGATCATTTATAAGTTAGTTTTTGAAACCTCGCCCGCAGTTTGTTTATTGTACTGTGAGATTATTTCCTAAGTGGCGTGCGGGCTTCTGCAATTACCAAATACAAAGCAAACAAGAGCGCGGCACTCCGCTCGGCCGCCTGCCCTCATTTCTCCACTGCAGCACTGCGCGTTATTGGGTTACTACGCCGCGCTCTTTCTAGGAACCCTGATAAATTCATAGATAATGATGCATCTACCTACTCGTGCGATATGGCCATATGCTGCCTATTTGACGGGATCGCTTGCGTAATTCCTTTTATTTTGTACGTAGTTTTTATTGCCGCGTTTGAGAAATTACAATATTGTTGTTTTTATTAACTTTTATGAATTCCTAGTATGCGTACTTTAGACCTCACTAAAACAAACGGGAGTTGAATTATTTTTTAATAGGGCAAAAACCCAACACCGCAAATACTACGTAAACAACACTCGGGCTACCTCTAGCGGATGCGCACACCGATATGACCGTACATTATTATTATAATATTTATATAACATCATATCCAGTACATATACGACATTCATTGTAATGTAACTTAAGGTATTTAACATAAAAATTACCTTCAGCCTGATGACGAGGCGACTTTGGCTCGCGTTGCGAGGTGGAGCCCGGCGGGTGAGCGTCCGGGCCGCTCTTTCGTCATTCCCGAACTATCTTCGGAGTTTCATTTTAGCGTGTCAATATTTGGGCGTTTCGAAACTGGCTCTGATTAAGGAAGTTGCGCTCCGCGCCGCCCGCTGACTTCTGCTGTTACCCTTACGTCAGTATGCACTCTACTCGGATAGCGTTTTTATTATTCTCTGAATTCCAACGTAATGGACGGACTCTTGTAATTATATAAGCTATGAACGGAAGTGTATGCAAACAATTCCTAGTGCAATAAGTACAGAAAAAAATGATATCATATTCCATCAATCTGCTATCGATAATTTACTGATACTTTTTTATTGAAATATTTCTTAATTTATCATTGTTACGTGCAGAAGTCTTTTTTGTTGCATTTGTTTACGGTATTTTTTTTATTATTTTTAATCAAAATATTTAAAAATGTTTTAAAAAAGTTACCAGTAACATCTAAATGTTAAATGCGCATAAAATATTTCACAGTTTACATAATTTCTTACGTGTATCATGCATTAGTATAAATAGCTATCTGTTTCACAGCTAGTAGGTACATTACGTAACATTTTGCAGCTCTAAATACCACAGTTGTGTAAACCTATTTCGCTGAATGCCTTATCTACGGAGCTACTACGGTTTCACAAATGCATTTACACCGGTGAATTAAAAACATTGCCAATGACACAAATCTTTACAAAAGCGAGTCCGGACGTGGCGTGCCACCTGAATATGCATTCATTCATAGTCGTGTGCCGAACGGCAGGCGTCGGCGAGCGTCACGCAGCCGATGTGGGGAAAATGAGATGAAAAGCTTCGGATACCGTGAGAGAGCGTTAGTGGGTCAGTCGGACGGCGCGAGTGTGTCAGGGCCGGGCGAGCTGCAGGCGTACCTGCGCGGCCGCCTGCACCGGATCTCGCGGGCCGAGGGGCACGGCCGAGGGGCACGGCCGAGGGGCACGGAGAGGTATTTTCGGGCGAACTTTGTACGGTAACGACTGAAAACGTCACTCGATCAGCGGCGCTGCAGGCTGGACCCTGAAGGTCATATCTAATTATACCTGAAGTGTAGTTTCCTGTTTATCACATCGCTACGACCTTTTATGCAGCTGTGCTGTTTTTTTGGTGTTTATTTTTTATCAATTCTCTTGACTACATTCATTGATGATTTTGTCTCTTCCAAAACGTTTACCGATCGCAGATACACATATTATACAAGTTATTGCGTAGGCAAGTACGTAGGTACATAACGATGCTTGTGTGACATCATAAATCTGTCATACACATTTCTTGCGCCAGAAATATTAGAGCTAACGCTTAGAAGTCTCGACTGGTCCAAAAAACAGGTCATTTCCTTTGCGAGAAGCTCTTCCCCCTTCCCTCTCCCCTTCGTCGTAGTTGATGCACTGTCGTGTCGCGCCGCCTCGTCTTTCGTTATTTTCGGGAACATTTCCATTCAAAAATAAATCATCGTAGCTCTATTGACATTTGTTCAAGTCGAGTTCAAATGCCTCCGCACGTAAACAAACCCGTGCCCCACTTATTTTTCTCGGAATTGGCCGAAGTCCATTTTGGACGGACCGGACCGCACCGCGCCACCCTGATATCATCTTTTAACCCCGTGATTTCCAAACCTACTTATTCAAACCTAATTATTATAATGGAGTCATATTTTTTATTTATATTTTTTTATATTGTTTCGACCAGGAAGATGCATTGAAAAAAAAATTCGTTTAATAATATCTGGTTATATTACCGTGTCCGACATTGACATGCCATATTTTTTTCAGTAAAGGATTTATATTGTAAATTATTTCTGTATTCCGAACAGGTACATTATGAAATAATGTGAATCGATCATCGCGTAAACATCATTTGATAAATACTATTCACATTCGGTGAACAACCTTGAGCAATTTTTGCACGGCTAAATTATGTTTTTTATAGAAATTATAATTATTGTTTTGATTCAAATACATACTGTTTTTATACTGAAAGCATTTGTATGATTAAATATGAATAATTATATTTGTTTACCTACTCAAAGTTTTTTGGAAACACGGCTACCGCATACACAGAGATAATAAACAGCGCACTCGTCAGTGACATTGATAGGTTTTTGTTCAGACAGTATTCGGTGAGTGTAACTAAAGTAAAATACTAATCGAACAATATTCCTCGTAGGTACTTGTAAAAATGTAATTACAGGCTTCTGAGCGACGCCACACGCGCAGCTCCGGCGATGGTTTGCGATTATTAAATTCAAATTGGATATTTTGTGTGGTGTGATCCCAAAGGCGCCGGTTTGTATTAATTAACAAATTGGCTTGTCTGGGAGTGTAATTTTGTCGCGTCGGCACAATAGCCAAATCTGAATTGTCACATGGCCGTCCGGGGCGTGGGCAGGACCTCGCCCGACTGTCTTCTCCTAATTGAACTAATTCATCTGCTTAATTAGAGACATTATGCATGCTAATTCATAGCTATTGTGCTATTAATAAAAGAGAATATGGGTATGATGTATCAATATACTTCAAGATGTCTCATCTACACTCATAAATTACGCTCAATTATACGGAGATAATATAACTAACCGGTTTCTATTCGAGAATATAAAAAATCCACGTAGGTGCTGTTGTCTCGGTATCTCGTATTATTTATTTATCAGCTCTACTTTCATTCTTGAAATTTAAATATAGACATGAGAAAGTTCGACTTGCGTATTCCTCCAAATGTGACAATCGCTTTGAAAACAATACCTACTCGAGATCTTTAGAGACTAAATTTGCTTATTACTCATAACATTTACACGCTATTAAATTGCCTAATGATTTTGAAAAAAAAAACGACGTCAGGGCGGCATTACAAACACAATCCTCGGGTGTGTATCAGGGCCAGGTGCTATATTTATGGCTTGGGAGAGGCATATGTCTTCAGCGCCGATCCTTGACTAACGATTCTGACACAATATCAAAATAACCACAGGCAAACAGATATTTTTTAAATGTTTTTTTTAGATGTCTACAGATTTCTCGATCTTGTTTTATCGCGACATCGTCCTGGCACTGATTTGAACAACACCGAGTAGATTTTATTTAGATATTTTACATATGAAAAAAAATAACTACTGTATCTATTTCGAAAAACAATTTTTTTAAAGGTTTTCATTTACATAGATTCACGATGATATCAATTTAATTGTGTATTTCGATTTTTTTAAAAATTACTTTCCACGTATAGATTGTTGGCGAATTATAATTGATCTTTAAAAATTTACGTTTGAATGTATAATACATTTTCACTATAATTTCACAAAATTTCACGATTTCAAACTATATTTTCACAAAATAGAATTATTTATTGATTTTTTTCTACAAAACATTTAAATAAAAATTTAAAATATAATTGTATAACTTATTTTAGATTGAAAAGTTTAATATCATGTATTAAATTTAAAACGCCGTTTCAATATCTCTTACCAGGTGTACTTGTAATTAATTTCCGGTTTTTTTGTAAATAAAACACAATATTGCAAGAGAAGTGTTAAAGATATTTTATTCAAAATATTTTCCATCGTTTTCTATATATTTTTCCCACCTTTCCGGTAATTTGTGGATACCACGCCAATAGAATTGACTGTCTTTGGTGGTGAACCACTCGGTGAGCCAATTTCGAAAATTTTCATAAGAATCGAAGCGCTGCTCAGAAAGTGCGTGGCCCAGCGAAGCAAAGAGGTAGTAGTCCGATGGAGCCAGGTCTGGTGAGTAAGCCGCATGATCAAACATTTCCCACTGGAGTTGTTCCAGCGTGTCGCGAACGTGTTTCGACTTATGCGATGGTGCATTGTCATGGAGCAAAATCACCTGCTTCTGTCTTTCTTTATATTCTGGTCGGTTTTCCGCAATTGCTCGGCTCAAATCTTTGATTTGTTGTTCGTAGCGAACGGCGTTCGCAGTTTCACCAGGTTTCAGCAGTTCAAAGTAGATAACACCGGTGTGGTCCCACCACACACACAGCATGGCCTTCCGACTGAAACGATTTGGCCGTGCCGTCGATGTCGATGCTTCACCTGGACTCACCCACGATTTTTTGCGGTTAGGGTTCTCTAAAAAAATCCATTTTTCATCGCCAGTAACAATACGATGCAGAAAAGACTTTCTTTTGTATCGTTGAAGCAGCATTTCACATGTCACTTTTCGATTTTCCATTTGTCTCTCGGTCAGTTCATGCGACACCCACTTTCCGCACTTCTGAATTTTCCCCATGGCTCGCAGACGTTTGGAGATTGCTTGCTGTTGAACTCCCAGCGCTTCTGCAAGCTGTCGTTGCGTTTGCGTATCGTCTTCATCCAATACGCTTGCAATTCGACGTCATCAAACGATTTTCGCTTTCCGGAGCATGCGACGTCGTTCAGGTCGAAATCTCCATTTCTGAATTGTCGAAATCACGTTTCACATGTTCGAAGTGTTAAAGCATGATTGCTATAAACTTCGGTGGCTCTCGGACACTTTTTTCCCTTGATTAAACATGAAAAGCAATGCATGGCGCATATGTTCAAAATTTGGTACGAATGCAGACATCTTTGACACGCAATAAAAACTTTCTAAAAGAATTTTTTAGGAAAATGTCAACGCCGTTTAGACACTCGATAACTACTTAACAAAATGACATATAAGTGCTACCAACAACAAAGCAAAATACAGAACACCATCTATCGAAAAAAACCGGAAATTAATTAGGAGTACACCTGGTAGAATGCTTAGTCATATTTCGTATAACCTATTTCAGTTTCATACCAAATGTGCATATTTTTTTCAGGACATTGCTTTTCATTGCATAACGAGCGGATTACATAATTCGAATCGTCATTTTACGTGCTGAACCGCAGTCTTACTAGAGATCCAAAATAAGATCCTTAAAAACCCTCAGCCCGACGCATTCCCCATGACTTGGGGACGCGTGCACTTCCAGTCATGCTAGCAATGCGTTTCGCAACAGACGGAGCCTCGCCCCTGCGCGTCGCGCCGAGCTGCTCTTCTGTCTAGCCACGTGCTTAGGATTGCAGTTCTCGAGCAGCCTATTTTAGAATCGCATCGAATTATTTTTGCGTCGCCGGCAAGGGCCTGTGTCTACAATTGGATATAATTTATTTTCTTCTTAATGACATTGCCGTCACACGCTCAATTATGAAACGCGCATCTTAATCTCATATCTAAAGTTGATTTATAAACATCTCGATAATGCCAAGTGCTACTTAAGATCTTCATACATTTTTTTTCTGGTATAAGAATTCTGTGTTATAATCTTATTGATCCATATAAAAACGCATTATTAAGATTATGTAAAGATAGGCTTTAACACAAGTCAATCACGTTATCAATTGCTTGTTTTTTTATATTTATAATATGCATGATTGATTATATTTATACCCTTAGCTTCTAATAATCTTGGTGGCGTTATAAATAATATCCTAAAATATTTTTAAAATATTGATTTATCTACTATTGTAATGTATTTAAAATCTAATTGAATTGGATATATCAAGTTTATTGAACTATATATTTAAATGTGATAAACTAATTATTCTTTATCTTAGTGAAATTAGTATACGTCGAGTGTAAACGAATGAGACGTGCGATGTCTCAAATGTATGTCTTTATTATTTATCGACCTGCTAATTTTCTCATTTCATCAAGATCAAACTGTCCAGTCATACCTACACACTTGAATATATATTTTTTTGCGATTTCTGTGAAGATAGTTGAAAACTCTTCCCTGCTCATCTTTCATTCCCTGGTTCTATTCTGGAGCTGCAGTCGCGTGGCGGCCAGCCCAGCGCCAGACGGGGCATGACTCACCTTCGGATGCCGTCCATCTGAGAATGTCTCCGGCCCCTGCGTATGCGTCTGTAGTCTGCGCGTTAAATAAATCTGCCTGCAAGGGAAGCCAACAGGAGAGAAGTTTTCCCCGTTATATATAATTGGCTTATTTCAGAAGCGCGTGACACAATGTCTCGCCAATGACAGGACTTTCAAAGCGGAATCGCTTACGTCCTTGTAATATTCAAATTGCTGTTATTTTTTCGCCACCTTTACCGTTGCGCACCGCTAGTAATTATAATTGAAATCATCGTATCGAACGACGATATCTAATTATGGTGTACGAACGTGAGGTAAAATGTAAGATCGAATCCTTCGCTAATAATATGCAATTAACATATCAAACAAAACAAGAGGCAGCCTTTTTAATCGATACATATCAACAAAGGCGATCAAAGGTTCGAGTTTTCATTTGAACACGAACTCATTTATCTTGTTATTGTGTTCAATTTGTATCCTTGTCATTTTTTAGATTGTACTTTTATCTGTTTGTCTAGAATTCCAGCTAGTACAATTTAAATAAAATGTTTTATGACGTCAGCAAACACTTGAGCAATCAAAATAACGAATCAAGTCGTATTATTTCCATTCATAGATGCTATATTTAGAACGTGCGTAACGGAAAAATAACATCATTCATGTTTGCAGTCTCGCATCTTCGCTAGATGGCGGCGCGCGGCCTTCTCATGGGAATCCACGTGAGCTTACGGGATCGCATAGAATCGGATGGAACTGGCGCGTCCGACGTGTCAAAATTAAATATATATACATACAAATATCTTTATTTGTGCATTTGTTATCAGTTCTTGCTTATATTGATGATAAATAAATATCTTATAAAAAACCATAATATTTTGTTTTTTTATGGCTCCACGGCTGTCTGTTAAACATTTTTTTTACATAATTATATCCACGTTTTTTATCGCGAACTCTTTTTGAGCATGAGACACTCCAACAATTTACCGCCTGCAATTTTCAGTTGGCAAGAGCTCCGTTCCACCAAATATCCTTTGGTTATCTTTTTGGTCTCTTATTTGTTCGGATTTTGTGTGTCTATATTTGTAAACCTTAGGTAGTGCAAATCTCTGTATTTTTCCCTTTGATTATTTACGATTTAATTTCTGCATTGTTTTTCTTATCGAAATGCGAGCCATCGCAATTACCAAAGACATGTATTATTCTTTTACAGTGCATTTCGCCTTTTCTTTTATTTATTTATTTTTATCTTTAATCGACCATAAGTGTAATTAATAGAAATCTCCAAAGCATGATGCTTGTTACATTGAGTTCAATTATTTAATCTAAGTAAGAATCTAAATCAACATTGTTAAGTTCTAATAATTATCGTCATCACTATATTTTTACCCATAATAAGTCTGCTTTTTTTATAAGTCTTATACTTTGTTTTCATAAAAACATATTATCTTTATTTGGAATATTTTTGGAATTTATTTATTTAAAAATATATAGTTTTTACGATTGCTCGGGCCTTATAATTGCTAAATTAAACTTGTTTGTTAAGATAACGGGTTCACTTGACTTGATATGAGTAATATTTCAAACGATTGGTGGTCGATGTTTTAAGTTTCCGAAACAATAAATATTAATCATTACCCGTTGTGGTTCCTTTCTTTTAATTTTATTTATATTTCCAATCGACCGTTTCAATTGCACATTGCACGCAACGAAGGTCTTTATAATATTTTCAGCACGTACTAGATCATTTAAATATTACCACTCAATGGAGATATCTGGCTTAGTGAAGATTGAAAACAAAATTCCATTTTGTGCTGACTTGGTTTATTAGTTATGTTCAACGCAAACAAATCATAACACTGATCAGAAATTTTCGTAAGAATCAAAGACCACTCCGCTTGTATTGTTTTGTTTCAGCCTTCAATTGTTTGTGTTTTGTAAACAACAATTTACACCTAGCGATTGTGATCGGTGCACGATTTATTAGAAAAACAGTAAGAAGTCGGCGCCGCACCGCCGCGACCTTTGGGCACAAGTATCCTTGGCACACTACCGTGACACACTCGTGGTGGAGACGTAGTTAATCACAGTGATCTCGGCGAGTATCCGACGAGCCCGCTGCGAACCTGTGACTTCTAGTTAGCGCTAATGATACACCTGGACTCGCCGTCGCTTCTTCGCATTGTGAGGCTGGAGGGGTCTACCGCTTTGTGCCATCATAATCTCTTCATCGTAAACAACTTGTTATTGATCTTTAAAATATGACGTGTTATGATTTATTGTGTTACGAATTGAGGATAACGCTTACGTAAACACGATAATTATTTCTAGCATTATTATTTTTTGGGCAATTTTGAAAGACTACGCACTAAGTATACAGTTTAGTGTTTTCGTGGTGTATTTTTCGATAGTCTCATTGAATGTTCAAATTTATGTGTATTAGTATCAAATTATACTAATACTTTCTTATAATAACGTGCATTCTGGCAATATTTTTATCTTGTCTTAGACGTTTATCTATCGGGTATATTTATTATTGGCGCCCACTTCAAGTAATGCCCGTCCTGGAAGTTTTGCGTAATATGACTAATGGGTATTTTTAAATTATGAGAGTCATCGTCGCTGCAACAACAACTTCTTTGGCTTCTCTGTAGCTTGGTAATTCCACAAACTATTTTTGAAAAATAAATGTACTCTTGATTACTATCCATTTATTTATTTTTGTGTGTATTTTAACCTCAACCTTATAGTTGCCTGCACACAATAAATAAATTAAATGTTGTAGCAATCGATGTTTATTTATAACTTTATCAATAATAATTCGTGGGGAATTATAACTATTTGCACGCATTCTCTACAGAGTTCTTAGTCACTTGTTTACTTGATTTAAGCTATCGAGCATACACAAATACCGTGGAGTGCGGATGAAACCGCTGCCGCCAGGCATTGACTTGAGCTCTCGGCTAAACTGATTACTTTGATATTCCTAAAGCAAAATGATCCGCTTGTAAAAATGGCAATAAGGGCGACGCGACGGTATTCATAATAGACTTTGAACAAGGACAGCCGCCGAAGATAAGAAGTGGCGCCCTAAATTACATGTTACGATAATGTTTAATGACTAATGGTGATTATTTTATTCGCATCGGCCAAATCATTATCAAGGTTCATCAACCGTCATGAACTTCCATGTGCACGAAGCGATATGGGGCCGAACTTTGTAAGAGTCACCTTCTGTTATCCTCCTTATCAAGTGCATTGTCCTAAATTTAATTTGTATAATTAATCACTGCATCTATTTACAATGCATGGTTACAGCTCTTTTCGGATGTTTTCAACCTGTTCTTCAATAGCATATATTTATTTACCATTATAATTGTACTGTCACATAAAACACTATACACGACTCCCCTCTTAAGCGAGCATCGTTATTTATTTGGCTTTCAATTTTATTTATCATATTATGAACGAATCTTAAATATTTATATTCAAGTTCAGTGTAATTTTTGCCTTATATGAATGCTTTTCAAAATTGTAACAAATTATATATAAATCAATTTTAATTTGTATGTATTTGAATGTTATAAAACGTGTCGTTTTGAGTTTGTGTCGATTAACCCATTTTATAAGTTTTCACATCTATTTAAGTCTTTAAAATGAAAGAAGTTCATAAATTAAATGAAAAAAATTATTTACATAAAAAGAATGGCCCATTATCTATTCAATGTGTCCTTTAACAGTTCGAGATACAACTGTATAAATTATAAGCTTAGAATTACTTGCAATGCCTAAATAATTATGGTAAACATTTTTTTCTTCTTTCGGGTGAGTTCTTGACGATTTCTCGTTTGTAGTTGCTTCGCTGTTTTCTTGAGTAAAACACTTATTTGATCAGAGAAGTTTATTGTGATTATCATTTAAAAGTGTATAATTTACCACTTCCATTTGTTTTCGTCCAAGGCGATTTTTTTAAAATTTTCTTTTAATAACATCAAGATGGGTATTTTTTATAAAGTCATTTGCTAATTAATAATTCATTAGGGACCCTGCCCACTTCTGTCACGCGCCCAAATAAAGAATCCTCTCTTTATTGACTCGCCCAAAGAATTCTTATTTCTAATGGAAAAAATTATCTTTATTTGAAAAGAATAATGGCAGGCAAAATACTGGGTGGGTCTTTTCACAACTGGCGGCGCTTCCTTTGGCCGCACAAACCATCGCCTAATAGAAATCTCCGCTCCTTTGATTGGCCCTCGACGGGGAGAGGGTATCCCCGGTCGCTTATATTTATTTGCGCGAGAGGTCCATTGTCATATAATGGAGATTATTAATTTTTATTCCATAAGTCTTTGTAATTTAATAAGTGCGTGTTATGGATTATTGTTTGTTCAAATATTAACTTCAAGCTTTACAACATATCGGAAATAGTAAATCCACGCTAAGCCTTTTCCCTTTGTTTTGCCAATGATCTATTTTATTGATTAATTGTAAGAAACTCATCAAAATAGAAATCATTTTTTTTTTACTTTAGGATAAATAATTTAAGAAACGTATTTAAACAGTATTGTCTCCCTTTTCATTTTGATTGCAATATGACATGTGAGTCCCAAATCGGTTGTAATTTCTATTTTTCGATCTACTATTAATTAATGTACTGTAATTTACCTGCAAAACTGTATTGATATGCTTTAACTATAAAAACACCATTCTATCCGCGAGCTGTGTATAGCGAACGTAAGGCTCCGATCTCTGGGTTTGCTTCCACCTTTATTTGGATTCTGAGGGTCAACCTGGAGGGTTGCAGGATACGAATAGTGCTACAGTTTTTTATTACGCTCTTAGGGGCTTGTTTATTCGTGTATTTACTCGAGAGACCGGGGGAGGGTGTTGCTATCTCAATAGGCCCTGCGTATTCACGCGTAACGTAATAAGAACGAAAGATTGTTTTTTTTTGTTCTGTTTAACTCGATTTTATTGCGACCGGTAATATGGATCTGCGACAAGGCAATATGGAATACGACATACTATCGCAGCCATATGGAATATATTAAGAAATTTTATTGCTTTATTTTGCATGTTTTTCCTTAACCACTATTTTTATCGAGCCTATAAATAATTCATGAAAGTAAATGTATGTATTTGCACATGACAAAATTAATCGATGCGACGACTTTTATAATTGTATTGAAGTTGGGTAAATAAAACATTTATATTTTATACTAATCACCAAGTATTTACACATAAAACTGATGTTAATGGTGTGATAATGAATAATACCTTCCCACATTTATACTGTGCAAATACGTAAGCAGTATTTTATAAAATTTGCTCAGATTTTTAAAAATATATTTTCCCACAAAATAAAATAAAATTTTTAAATCACTAAGCAGCTTCATTTTTGCTACATAAACCCAATACCCCAGTTTTCTTTAAAACAAGTTTGCTCTATACGAATAATCAAATAACTATTTTGATTGATGATTATTTTATGAAATTCAATATTTTTGACAAAGAGTACTTGGTGGAATTCCATTTTAATATTTTTGAGTAAAATACTTGAGTGATTTTCCACATATTCGTTTTTATTTGTGACCAGTTTCAACAACCTTTCACTCTGTCTGATATGTGAATCACTCTGTTTGATAATGCCTACGTGTTTGATTGGCTCTGATAATGCCAACGTGAAAGGTTGGCGAAACCGGTCACAAATAAAAACGAACATATGGAATATCTCTGAAGTATTTTACTCAAAAAGATTGTTTTATGCATAAAAAGAATTACGATAATTGAAATACGAGATCTTATGCTCTATATTTATATTACATACAACGTGCTTACAATTTCTTTAGTTTTAGTTTATCCTAGAATTCTTAGGTTTACTCCGCGAAAGTTGTCTCTGAGTCGGCCACTAAAAAGCAATCTTATATCATTCTCATCTCACGCAACACTATGTTCTGCCGCCTCTACGGCGTGTTTCTCTTCCGCCATAGTAAATATGCTACTCTGTAGTGTTTACGTAAACCGTAATGAATCACGTCCCGAAATTGCGTCGTAGAGCGCCAGGCGCTGCGTCACAGGGTAGTTTGTTTCGCAGTGATGTTATGCACCCCGGTCATCAAAGCCTCTCTTTTACATAACAATTTTCATTCTTAGTAAAGTTGGTAATAGATCAAATATCCTCTTTCGTTTTTCAGGAAATGTGCATACTTACTAACTCAAGCAGTTTAAATATAAATATGTTCTGAAATATCCCTTTTTAAATAATGATACAAAATGATGGATCTTACATGAATGTACAATGAAGCGTCTTCAACTCATTTAATGATTTATTTAAATGTTAAATCTTTCTTTAAAGGCACCTGAGTCGTCGTCCCCCAGGCCACTCCACGCTCGTTTACCAAATCCCTAATTCCTGAAGAGTCGGCTTATCGGAAATGCCGAATCTGAGTTGCAAAAACTTACCAATTTTTATTGCGTTTCTTTATGTTTGTGTACGAAATGATTCGGTTTGTGCCAGTTGTGTTGTGTGATTTGTTCATTATCAAATAATAACTCGCTAACTTGATATACAACGGATGGCGCTCTTCGAGAGTGTTCCGTAATACAAAATATTATTTTCTCAAAATCGATACTAAAAAAACGTTTAATTTTTTCCTTTTTTGTTTTAACGTCACAAATATAACGAAACGAGGATATTTAAACTATACTAAGCAAAACCTTTGGCACACTAAAAATCAACTATTAATGAGAAAACAATTCAAATCTAAATATTAACTTTTTAGTTTTTTTATTTATAAAGTCATTATTATATTACTTAAATTATATTTTATTTTATAATATGATATTTACAATGCAATAAGCCTGTTGATTTTTGGTTTGCATAGTACATAATTTTAATAACATTTTGTAATACACATCAATTACTAAAATAAGTTTTGTATTAAAATAATTAAAATAAGTGTATTACTTTTTAATAAACGCCGATTTATTTGTAGAGATTCGTCAGTTTTAGCACTAAGCCAACAACCTCACTTAATAAATTAAACAATAAAATTCATATAACCTCAAAATTGACAATTTATTCGGTTCTTTTTGTAATCTGATGGAGCTGAAGCGCATCATGAAGCTTTACGATGAACCCCGATCTGAGTGAAGATATTTAAGAGGTACTTTATCAAAAATGATTCATCTAGAATATTTTATACCGTCCACTGAGATCTTTTAAGAGAAAATATCCTAGGCAGTTCGTGATAGCTTTAATAGCAGCATCTTGTTCTCAAGGTGGATACGACATTGACTGGTCGAAATACTATCACTGAGTCGAAATACTATCTGGAACAATATATTGAATGGACACATTAAATTAATAAAAAAAATCATGGGTATATGGTATGGGAATTTGAGTGTTTATGACTGGCATGTATTTGTATATTGCCGATGTATATACTCGATCTATAGCCTCGCGTGATGTAACTAATGGCGTTTCGTTGCCGCCGTCACGTGTCCGTACACACCCCATTTGCTTTTTTCTAACGAAAATACCATGTCTCGTATGTTTAATAGAATTACCTACCTACTCTATTAATAGTGCTTTTACATCATTAGTAAGTAAAATATCAGTTTGGGTTGTATTAAATTCACATATTCACAAAATTTTATTCTAATTAAAATTTTACTAAAAAAATATTTTTGTATAATATTAACTTTTACTTCCTAATAAGACGGTAAAATATTTAAAATTTCTCCAGATATATTAAATGTTGTTAAACTATTGTTTGTTTTGGTTTATTATTATAAAAATATATCGGAATATATTTGCCATGGATATATGTTATTAATCTTAGAAAACGTAATTTGGTCAAACACATCAAAAGTATTTTAAAAAATCGTATAAAAATATGAATTTGAAAATATAATCAACTATTCAAATTAATTAACATGGTATAACTGAGTCCTACCTTTAAGACGAAAAACTATCATATGCCTTAGTTCATCTTTAGGGATAATATGTCTCGTACCCTTAACTAGTATAACCAAGAATTATTCTAACTAAAACAACACTTCATTATTTTGCTCATTCTCCCCCTGGGTTCACAAAATTATTCGCAGCTAATCATGTTACATTAAACATATATTGCCTTTAGCCTCGAAACAAGCATCTCTTGGGATCGATTAGGTCCACCTTTAAATTCTAATACCAAAATATTTACTCTCGTGTATCATAAAAAGATACGATTAATGCTATTAAAAAGGGATTAGTATAATTTTTACTCCAAACTATAAACTGAAGTTGTCGAATTGTCTTTTAGTAAAAAAAAATTTATGCAACGAATAAATCTTTGGTGCTTGCGATTTGCACGAATTTATTGTATAGTGACTTTAATTTAACTCGGAGGGTGAGGAAAAACGGCCGTTATTTACAGGCTTTGCAAGTTGCAAGTAACTCGCAAGTAAGACCGTTACGGGCAGTTAAAGCATTTGCCGCGGCATGCGGAGGCGTCGGTCGTTAAGGCACTTTGTTATTTTCGTGCATATTTTCAGGAAGCCGTTAAAAAGCGTCGGCGCCGCGGCGCTCGCCCGCGTAGCAGCTCGGCGCCTGTACGCCGCGTGAGCTGCGGCTACTCGCTCTGGCGATTTCGCCCTTGCGATTGCACTGCTGCGGAGTTGCAGCTTTATGGGCAATAAATAATGTTAACATTCGATTTGGCAGCAATTACTTCTCGGCTAGATGAGAAACGATAGCGCGTCGGGAAAATTCCATATTTTAAGCGATTTTTACCACCAAGCTTTGCCGCCTACGTGAGTTTGCTGGCAGGGTGGAAACACTTTACTTGGCCGACGCAGGCGTTGGAGGTGGCGTTATGGTGTAGCAATAATTTTATTTGTTTTGTATGAAAACTCGAGACAATCTTCATTCTTATATGATTTTGCATTGCTACAGACTGCGTTTGTTAGTTCATAATTTTCAAAACAACAAAAAATATCAATATGGGTTTTTTAATAACGAAAAAACGCAGATCTTTTCTTTGTCTTATAGCAAAAGGTATCTTATATGCTTTTATAATACTAATATCTCTAGGATATATATTTTTTTTGTATATTCAATTATTTAAGGTACCTAGTAACTTCATGTTTTCTTAAAACCAAGCAGGAATTAATACACTCAAACTGTACTGAATTGTGTTCAAGTTAAGATTCTAAATCAATTAATGATGGGTCACATTCAAGTTAATTGTGTTTTCCGTATACTATATATAAAAGGAGACTTAATGCTTTTTCAAAGATATTTTATAAAATTCCATGACTGTTGTGAACTTTGGAAATGTAACACGATTGTTAAGGCGCGACCTCAGCGAGCTGAAGCCACACGAGGAGCTCGCCTAGGTAGTAGTGTTTAGACAACAGAGATTGCGATTGAATCAAGGCACGCGGGCGGTGGGCGGCGAGGCCGAGTCCACGTGTTCGCAATGTGGGTCACCTGGTTGTGTTGTTTGGGTGCTCCGGGCCGCCGCTATCGACCCGCGCCCCTGCAGCCGGCAACTGGGTCACTGCACCCCCTCCCTCGTGTACGGCCCACCGTCGTGCATCCCAGCGTAAAAACTGACTGAACCTCCCGTCCACATAATAAGGCCCCGGTTTTGGCAAACCCTCAGGCACATCGGAAGAAAATTTACCGCGATGACATAACATCCCGTTTTACAAATTTGCTACTTTCATACGTATTTTTTTTTTCATTTAATTATTTAATGCCGCCATGTTACTTAACAGATTATTCAAAATGTTGCAATAGCAACGATTCAATATTTTGGCTCTCGGAAGATTTTAATGAATTATTCAAGACAGATTTTTTTTCAGTTTTATTATACGGGTAGCATAAGATCAGGTGCAGGTTTGTGCAACTCTTGGTTCATGGTGTTTAGTTTTTGGAGCTGGTCGCATGGGCGGGGTGGGTGGTGCGGGCCGGCGCGCCCCAGCCGCGGCGAATGGTTTGTTTGGGTGTCGCGGCCGCTGCAGCTATCGACCGCTGCGTGGTGCCGGCGCGCCGCCGCCGGGCTGCGAACTGGGTCACCTGCTTCGGAAAGGCCAATAGGGTATGCTTTTTGTGGGAATACCCGAGGAAAATTAGGTCTACAAAGCTGTGATATGATATCTTGATATTTTGTTAGCCAACCCCAATATTAAAGAGTTACAGTGGTTGCTGAAACATTTTTTTATATTACATAGCCTCTACCTTACCTCTTCTTCATTGTTGTTTGTTGTTTTTTTGTTTTGTTTTGTTTACCTAATAATGTAAACCTCATTACCTATTTTTGTGCGAGAACAAAAAAGTAGGCATTGACAAATAAGTGGTAAAAAATAACTTAATGTGTTATAACTTTTAATCTAATACAATTTATCTACGAAATCAAGCAAGACCTCGTGATTGAATAGAATATAAGTAATTATTATTTATCATCAGTTTACTTGGTACATAAAAATATTTTTATCCTTTTACAATCTTTTTATAAACTGTTCACACGTATTTTTTTATGATATATATTTATAATTAATAATTAATATTCTTTGAAAACTACGTCATATATAACGCCTTCATAAATGTAAAATATTCAAACTCCTTTCTATTTGGTGAAATTGTAATAACATATTGAAACTGAATTAAAATTAGAATATATAATTATTTCCGATAATATTATTTGCACGGATCATTGTTTGTTTTATTATATTGTACTATCTCGTTATTAAAAGACAATATGAGATCTTCCGTTTAAACGTGTGTGATAAAATAAATTTAATTAAATTATAAATGTTTTTTTGTTGATAATGTAATGACAATAAAACCTTAATTATAAAAAATATATATCTTACCATTTTGCGATACTATCGATAACCGTGTATACTCTTTTTGTTCATTGTGTATTTTTAATACTCTGAAAAAAAAATTGCAATGACTCGATTGCCTTTTTTAATTATTGTATCTAAAAATATGTGTCGTTTAATCGTCGTTAATGGCAGACGAGCGTGTCCGCGGGGCCGTGGCGCCGACGCCCCAACACTTATGTCATTAGCACATGCTTTATAAACCAGGCCGGCTGCATCATCACGTCAATATACACGACGACGATAATCATGATAATTTGCACACCTCCTTGTATCGTTATCGAAGATGTTTAAACCTACCTCAATATTTTTTTAAGTCGTGAATCCTGTTCGCATAATGTAAATTGTGTTTTCGTGAAGAAGTGTTCTCCAATATTAAATATTTTTTGGTTGTGGAATTGTATCACCAATATCCACCAAAAGCATACATTCACAATAATATTTCCAATAAAATTAAGATCAATAATATGAAAATATGTTTTTACACTTACTAACATTTTTTAATGTCGATACTGTCGTATTCTTGAGAACATTTTATCACTATAAATCCATTGCATTTTACAATATTTTTTTGAGTGTTTAGAATTGTCTAAAGAGGTGTAACCGAACTTTTGAATGATACTATGGATTATTTTTTTCTCTGAGCGAGAGCTTTTTTGTCCCTCAAAAACATTGTCACACTTGAGTTTATAGAAATTATATTTCTATAACATGCTTAATAATCACATCAAATCAATTTGATTTATATCATTAGTTAATAATTTTTTTAATATATTTTGTCATCGGTATGTTATAAAGTTTTTTCGATTCTACTTTTCGTTGTTTATTTGGTTATATTTTATAAATTCTTTTTTATATTCTCTACTAAAAATAATTTGAGATAGATGAAAACATTCGATATTAATTAAAAAAAAAACAATAAATTATTATTTTTTAAAGTTACATAATTATAACAATTCCTTTTACATATGGATACTCTTGGTACTCTGCTTTGGATTTATATTCTTCAAACATATTGATCCGATAGAGAGTGTATGATGTGCCAAAGAATATATCTCTTTGTCTATATAAAACATAATCAATTATTCTCAAGATGTTATTTTTGCTGTAAAACTTTATCTACAAAATTGAATAACCACTTTAAGTTGATTTCCTTTTGAGCGCTTTTATTAAATTATGCTATTTTTTATTTTTGTTCTGTTTTCTTTTTATTATCATTTTACGTAGGAACAAACAACAAAAATCGTAAGAAAAACAACTTCCAATATAGCTTATTATCTAAAAGGAAACTCACCCTATTTTCTTCCTCATCAGATATGGGTAAACAAAATAAACAAATCCAAATATAAAACCTCCTTTCTATCCTTTACAAACAGAATACGCATTCTTAAAATAAATTGGGAATCGTTCAGTAGTTTTTTTATTATTTGAAATAATAATTAAAAAATAGTAATTTTTTCTTTACTTATAATTAATTAACACGCTATTATGTCATAAAATCCTATAATTCACTTTTTTTAAGTTTTTTTTGATAATATTTATTTATTGGATTTTTTTGAGCGTATGCTATCGTTGTCATTTGAATTTTGTAAACTTTAGTTTTAAGATGATTTCTATGTATTTTTTTACGCCTGGATAATTTAAGATATTATTTGGATTATAATTGAGTTCGGTTTACACGTTTTGTATTTTTTTTTAATTGTTGATACAATTAAAATACAAATTACATGCGTTCTAATACATTTTCCATTGAAATAGCATCTAATCAATAACGAGCGGGGAAAACTTTTCAATAAAAAATGCAGACAAAAACTACGCGAGACTCGTAGTGTACTCGTGCTTTCCACCCTTACTTAAAAGCCTTAATGGAAATATTACTACGATGCACTCACACCGAGCCACGTGGTCGTGGCGGCCATGTTGGTTGTACGGCGTGGGTGCATCGCGGGGGTGTGCGGGGGTGCGGGGGAGGGGGGGGACTATCGACCACCTGCGCGCGCATCTGCTGCACACTGCATCTCTACCACCGCATATGCAACAACCTCCGCCCACTGGAGGCAAGCAACATGCCTATATAGTGAATTGAACATTATTTTCAAATTCAACCTATTAAAAAAGGTACGATGAATTTTTTTAATCATATGAAAAATATTTATAAACGCCAAACACAACAAAAGCAAAACTCCAATTGAGTTGAAACAAACAATCATTTCCAGTTTTGTGTACTTTACAAAGTAGTTCTTTGTTAAAAAAAAAATGTTTCTTGTGAAATATTTACAAGGCTTTCAATTAAAATTTAACCAACCGTATTGTTTACTGACTTAGTTAAAATATAAAAAATTTCAATAATTGTTCCTATCATTATATTTCATTATTTTTATTGATATGATTTTAGAACACAGTTATGCAATCGCAGGTCCAATGGAGCACTATTGGCTTTTATTTGTATTGCAAGCACAGCACAGTTCATAAACCCCCGTGCATTAATCAACTGAACATTCCTTATGACATAAATTCCTACGGCGACTTATTATGTAAAATAAATCTTTTGATTAATCTGACACATAATCTTTATTTAATATGAATTTGCATAACCATTTGATGCGGATAACATAGCACGCAGAGTGATCGTATGGACCTTTACAATGCTGTTATTTCACATGAAAAGGCGTGCGCTGATAATTGAAATTCTCCGCGATCTAACCTTAATCATTTTATATTTCGCAACCCGCCATTTTGCATATCATATTTGAATATATAACGTGTGTGAGCGCATGCTGTGTGGACACTAGACATGCTTTATTGTTATTGTCATTTATCTAATTACTGGCTTGATAAATGTCAATACGCCTGCGATATAATACAAGTAAATCTGCCCTATATTATTGATACTGTACAAACTTTAATAGTTGTTACTCGGTCCTACTCGCTTGTAGAGCGGAACGTATGTTTATTTATTTGACCTGGGTCTTATGTTGAGTCTGGTTTATTAATTGAAATAAGCTCATCATTGATTGGTTATTGTTAAGTTGTTATATTAATATTTTTCTTTGAATGATAATATATTTTTATGATAACGTACGCTTACATAAAATAATAACGTTAAATCAATTATTTTATTATTTCTCATCAACAATCATTCAATCAACTGTACGCTATCTTTTTTTTTAATACAAACAAATCTGTTTTAAATTATCGTTGATTTTTTACGTGTTATGTGTGCATAATATGCATTGATATAAATAATAATTTTCAAACACTTACCGATTACGAGTTACAATGTGTTTGTTTTGTATATTATCAAGTCATTTTTTTATTTTTGTATTTACATTTATCGTTTTTAAAAGCCGAAAAAGTATTTTATAAAATCGTCAACATCTTTGAGCTAAGCTTAAAAATATTATTCCGTTTAACATATAAAACACATGTTGGGCATTGCTTAACACGCCACAAATCCCAACTCGCGTGGCGCCGAACCCGGAATCATTTACGTATTGGGAAGTGGATCGATTTTCTATCGCCGGAGCTTATTTTTAACGCCTTCAGGAAAATTATTCTTTATTTCAAACAGCCGAACATGGATGACTGGGCATTTTGTGTAACGATTTTATCATTAGTAGAATTTCCGAGTGCGCGGTGTGTGTACCTCTATACATACGTAATGCGGCAAAATGAATCGATCCGGCTTAAACCTTGATCTTATAGCCTAAAAGCCAACGGTCATCGTGTATGTCGCAGTTCTAAAAGCGACCGTGAGTCTAGCCACCGACCGTAACCGAAATAGCTTCAGCCCCTCGGGCGGTTTATGATACTCCAATATTCATGTATTATTAGGAGCTTTTCTTTTATGGTAATCAGTATCAAAATTTATTTCAAAACTTTATTCTTCCTTACTCGAGAGCGAGATATCCTCCCTTGTAATTAATTATGGTTTTAACCCGGGCTGAAATTGTTCTCATTTTTTCAGCGTTCAGTTCAAAAACTCGTTCACTCGACCGTAATATTTCCAACAGTCGTAAACTTGAAGGGCTCAACTCTTAGCATAGAGTCAAAGTTTATTCCACAGCCTAAGCGATGCAATCACTCACAGGAATTCTTATTTTCAAAGAATATGTATTTTTTATCTCTTTACAAAAAAAAACTTTTAATACAAACCAAACAAATATTTGATCCAAAGAATTTTTGTTATTAATCTGATATTTACATAAATATTTAATTGATTATTTTTCTATAATATTGACTCTACATTTATTCCCACCTTATGACCTACACTCGCGCGGTTGTTCTCCAAACAAGTTTTAATTAGTTGATTGCTCACATGTGTAATTATTTGTTTCGAGGTGTACGTAAGGCATGAAGAACCTTCAGGTAAATTGGTAAATTAAAGGTAAACCAATAAATTATTCTTGGAAACACGGTCTATTGCCAAATATGAATATACGGAAAACTTTTTTTAAGAAAACTATTTGCAAAGTAATTTAAACTTTTATTTTTTGTATTCGTAATTTGTACGCAAGCAGTATTATATTTATTTAAACTCTTAGGCCTAAATTTGGTATATAAAATAATTCAAAACCTTCAAATTCATTTTTTTTACTATTTATATGTATATATATATATATATATTTATAGCAATGCAATACAGTGAAAATGTAAGCATTTCTATTACAAAAGTTTCCAGCTGACGTGTGTATTCGCTTGACGTCATAAATAAAATTAATTTTACTACGCTTATTTACGTAGAAGTTGGACATTCAATAGCTTCAATCACCGAGTACGGCGTACGCGAGCAGCAGGCATCGATACCTGGCCCCGCTGGGCGCTGGGTGCTGGGCGCTGGCGCTGTGCGCATGGACGTTATCGACGCCGGCCGCCACCCACACCCGCGCGGCTGCAGCTGTGTGCGGCCCTGGCCCGCCAACGTACGATTCAATACTCCGTAGTACAGCGCGTCGGAGTGCCAATACACCGAACGCATTTCCACCACTACAGCCAGCCCCAGATTCACAACTACACCCCGCCGTCACACCAGCCAAAGCTCCGTAGCTCCTCGGCACGCTCACCGACACAGGCACCGAGCTACCTAGTGGAGGTGGCTGATACTACGGCCGACACGAGCGCAGATACTACGTCACCGACACAAGCCCGTAGAGCTACGGAGCGGGCGACGTAGCCGCGCGCAGAACGTAGCCGCGGTGGCGCGGGAGGGGGCTTACTACGGCAAAGTGGCCCAGACGGATCGTTAGCGGGCCGGGGAAGTGGGTCACGGGGGTGCTGCAAGCCGGTCGATGGAGGCTTTGACATCATTGCGCGCCGCTTACGTAACGGCCGCGATGCACCGGCGCGCGCCGGCCCACCCCTCCTTGCACTGTGCCCTATTTTGGACGCGTTATTATTGTTGTAGGTTCTAAGAATTATCTGACCCGACGCACAAAATCCTGCCTTATATATACCACTTCCAAATCACCGACTTTCTTGTTTGGAAAATATTCTGACTCCACAATATGTGTGTATATATTTAATGTTTTAATAAGACACTTCTGTGTCGTTTGTTTGAGTGATGCCGACTCCGGCACATAACGATTATTTAATGATGCAGCAACTATTGCTGTGTTCTTTACACGCCCGGAGTCTCCAGTAGTCAGCGTCTCGTGTCAACGCGTAAACAAATCAATTGTGCTTAGTCATATTGCGCGATGTCATCCTTATATAATATGCACCGAGCGAGTGCACGAGTACCGGGCCTTCTGGATACAATACAAGTTAGTACGAGTATCCTATTAGAGTTTCGAAGAATTTCGTTGACGCGAATAATTGTCCATACATTATACTTAATTAATGGAACTGGTATTTATTTTGTTATACTCCATTTTATTATAATAAAATAAAACCTACTGGTTTTATTTTAACATACATTATACTGTTAATTACTTCAGTTTCTATGAATTATTTCAGAAGAAACTTCTTTCAAATTTTCAAAGCTTGATTATTATTATAATTACACAAATATAACACTTTATACCATTTTATTATTTAAAAAATAATACGCAAAAGATTTACTTTGTATTATCAGTTCTTATGACTGCAGATCTTAAGGCAAAATAAGCGCACTGTTGCAATGTCATTGTTTTGTTTGCAAGGAAAAACAACATTTAATTTTGCTATTTTAGTTTCTTGTCTAGCCAAGGTCTTTGCTAGCTAAGTCAGCTTACTAACTGATCAAATGTATATTAATTACGTCTATGGCTAATTCTTGCATCAACCGAGAAGTAAATATTTATATTATTACCAAATTGTGCTTATTTTTAGCCATATTTTAAAAATACGATAAAAATATAATTGAATGCCCTTCTTTTATCTGTGACGAACCATTACAACAACATGTTTATGCTATGATATATTTTTCCCGTGATTTGCAGTGCAGAGCGGCGCCCTGGGAATCCGCCCCCGACGTGCATAATGCGCCGCTGTAACTGTATCATGCCGCATTACTGCGGATGCATGTTTACATAATGAACGCATAATGGTGTGTTTGAAATGCCGAAGCAGTGTCAATCCAAACATCCGTGATTGTTTTAATATTGATGTTAATTTACACGTGTTAATTGTAAATTATTATTTATCGCAGTTTTCACAGTTAATTTATTTTGAGTTCTTTGATAAATGTTTTTTTTATGTAACCAATAACGTATCTCTTTGTTTTGTTTTGTATTTTAATACCAGTTTATTGTTAGCTTGTTATTCTACGGGAAAACCGCTATTTCTCGTCATTCGTTATCAGTTGTTATACGTTATCAGCAATTTTTTACTAATGTTTCAGGTTTATTATAGTAACCCATCGTCAGAAATAATGTCACTCTAGGATTGAGTGAACTATTCCGCCCCTGCTTTTTATTATTGTATACTTGGCTATAATTTCATTGTTGTGATTCTCAACATTTGTAAAATAGCAATAAGGAAAATATAGTATATCAATTATAAATTCTAAATGTTATTCAATATTCCATAGCAATAGAAGTTTTTATAATAAGGTGACTCTGTGATATATTTATTACAAGCCCCGGAAAATTGTACCATTATTATATTATTTTAATAGGGTTTTTTATTTTTGTACGAAAAATTAAATAATTTAAACTTGTAGCAAATGTTTATGAATGTTTATGAATAATGACTTAAATGTACATGATATTTTTTTTACTTTCAATGTGGTAAGAAACATATATATTATTTAAGTATAGTCTACAACACAAAGACATAATATTGCAAATAACAGTACACATAGCTTAAGAACACTATTCTCAAAGTTTACTAATTTAACAGCATTCGCAACAAATAAGATATTCTATTACAAGTTTAGAAAGTTTAGTTAAAGGCCGAACTGTCAACAGAATTTTTCCAGATTATTAAAATACCCCAAGGGTCAGTAAGTGATCGCTTTTTAGACCCAGATTAAGTATTCTTCTCTACGGCAAGCAATTTACAAATTTAGGCCGCACTCAATGGAGAGGGTCGTGCATCGACCTACATTCTCTGCGACCTATCGCCCTATGTTAACCAAATAAGTATTTTAACCAATGGCAACAAACTATTAAATTCCATATAAAACCGATGCCCTTCATAAACAGAACTGATAATATTTTAAATAAAATACTTGCGTGATTTTTTCCGGTTTCCATTCCATTTTGACCGGTTTCACCAACCCTTAACGTTGGCATTATCAAACTGAATTTATAGATAGATCTAAAGATTAATACCCTTCATGATTACCCCAACACCGGAGAACTGCGCACATGAGAACTGCTGCTACACCTCAAACTACCCCTTAATTATTCACATTCACAAATATAAAAGCACTTTTTTTGTATAGAATCGTTCACAAAAAATAACAATTATATAGAATCAACAATTTGTCAGGTAAATTTAATTCAAATTACTCCTTGCCACCTGACAATCATTCTCTCTCTCTCTCTAACAACATCTCCCTTTAACAATTGTTTACTTAACTGCTTATTATTATATAAATCATCACTCTGTTTGATAATGCCAACGTGAAAGGTTGGCTAAACTGGTCACCAATAAAAATTAACATGTGGAAAGATCACTCAAGTATTTTATTTAAAATATTAAAATGGAATCCCACCAAGTACTCTCTGTCAAAAATATTGATTTTTAGAACCGATAATGTTTAAAAAAAGGGTGCAAATATTACTTTTAATGTATCCTATATTCGATTTTGTTTAGGGGGGATATTTTGTATTGTGTCCATCGGTCTATGAGAGCCCCTGAGTTTTTCAGTTGTTTACCCATTTCACTGCTTACTCACTTGTATATTGGCACGTACCTCATTACCATCAAAATTCAAATTCAAAATAAATAGGTTTATTTATAATGTTGTGTGCCCCTCTCGGAATGCCATTTGCTTGACATGTGACCTGCGGATGCACACTAGGTGGACTCTCGAACTTTTGAATAATAACACTTTCAATACTTGATTATGAAGTTTATTTAATATACATGTATATCCATCGGCGAACAGCCGATGGTCGAATTAGTTACAATGAATAATCCATCCCGAGTCTGCCCGTCGAAAAAATATTAAATTAAATTTCAAAATTCTTTTATTTTTCATTAAGTGTATTACAATAGATCTTATATCTAATGTTTTGGTGGAGTGTTTGGCTATTCCCGTCCTGCGCGCAGGTTTCGAGGCTTTCAGTGTGTGACTTAGGTGGTAGTGTACATGATTTACTATGGTTGTGATATTGTGTTAGGCAGGGAAAATGAGTGGGAAAAACCCTTTATTTGCATGTGTTTATGTGTAATAAATATCTATGAACTAAATAACAAGGATAAAAGTTTAAAACAACAACAGGTAGGGCAGGAGGGTGCAATGATCACTCCTGGGTATGTTTTTTGACTACTTGGCGCTCCTTCTTGTATAGGGTGCCCCGGGAGCCGTCGGAGACTGTTATATTTTCACCGAGTAGGATGTGGTGGGGGAATTTATGACTGTAGTGGACAGACAGTGAGTCTGGGGTATCGTCTCCGATCCCTTAGGAGGGGGTTTTTGGATTTCCTTATGGACTGGTATAGTCTTTCGGTGACATGAAGCGTCTGGGTTACGATCGATGGGATTTTGGTCTGGGCACAGAGGGTGCTGGTCGAGGTACGATAGTAGGCACCTAAGATGAGGCGTAGGCAGGAGTTTTGGGCGGCCTGGATACTCGCGATGAGGTTTTGGCTGGCGTTTGACCAGACAAATTCGGTGTACATCATGTTCGGCCTGATGATGGTGATGTAGAGCCTGCCCGTCGAAGCGGTCAGTTTTATTAAGGTAAAAATGAACAATTACATTTGGTAGGAATGTCATAAGAAAACATAAGAAATACCCAAAGGGATTAGCAACATGGGTGGATACAATAGAATACTAGATGGCAATTTAAATGGGTATCTTTCCCGAACCATTCCAGGAAGGTGTCGTAATTCCATCTAGCGGCGAAATATAATTACACAGGTGTACCTTAATGCAATATAATTATAAGAACTTCGTCGGTCGGTAAGAACAACAGTATTACAATATTTCCGAGAGAGTGGGATTATAAACAAGCAGGGAAAATACATAATAATAATAATAATAAATCTTATTTCTCGTTTTTTTTTTTAAAACAAATTTCACTTTACAAGCTCTAATGAAAATTAAAATAAACGTACTTCAATAGTTTTCTTGCGTTTGTACACTTACTCAATTTCCATTTGGTTATTTTTGCTAGTTTAAATAATTTCTTAATTGTTTTTGATATTTTTATTTACTACTTATTTCTCGTTTATAATGAATAGACATAAAAATAATTATGTATATAGATATAAAAAATATCTTTGTTTTTTCTTGCCATTGAGTTAATCATAGTTTATTGACTATTAACCATTCTCCTCTGTTATAGCAACGCGTCACATCTGAAAAGGTCGCAGTTCACAGGTCACAATTATTTGACATTTCCCGATACTACGGGGGATGCTAGTAAGAGAAAGAGGGACGAAACATTTCGGAAGATTTTCGTTCCGTTCCTGTCAGACCGGGACGGATCGTGAAAGGGTCGAAGTGTGAGTGGAGCCGACAGAGAAAGCGGCGCTCGGGAAAGTGCAGGCGAGAGAGAGAGAGGGAGATAGAGAGAGAGAGAGAGAGCGAGAGAGAGAGAGAGACGGCGCGGGTGTGCGCGGCTCGCCGGTGTGAGTGCAGGCCAGTAGGTTACGTGCGGATTCCTGACCTTTAGCACGGAGAGCCACTGTTTTTCCCCAGTTGCACTTTTTTGGCCATCTGAGTGCGAATACAGTCCCTTGAAAGCTTATCCCGTGGGCGAAATGGTTCCTTTCCCTGACATTTATAGATTACTTGAGACCTTTTAAGGCTTCCCAACGATTGCGTAAAGGTTAAACTAAACATCTTATGGAGCTACCGTCATGTTATGCCAAATGTAGGTATTTATATTGAAACCTCAGTTTTTTACTTACAAATTATTATGTAGGTATGCTCATTTCATAATAATAAAAACAGTATGTCTATATTGAAAACATTTCAATAGATATGCCGTAGGTTTTCACCCTTACTATCAATACATACTAGTCTTTATCGGTATGTGGTTAAATAAAATGTATGAATTTTGAGCAGTCTAAATTTAGTATTATTTTAATTGTTTTTCCAGCTTATTTTAATACGTTTTTTTATCTTGGTGTTTATTTTTTAAGATAAAAACAAAACTAAGTGTGTTCAGATGTTTGGTTGCCGAGTGGTGTTCTGTCGACTCGTCTGCAGGTGCTCTTTAATGAGTGTTTGCACTTCGTAATATAAATAAATATTTCATTGTATGTGTGCTTATCACAAAAAAACAAAACTAAATCTTAAGCGTGATGTCTGCTACTTTTAATAACAATATTATGCTGAAAAATAAAATGAGCGAAGCTATTTTTGTTTTTATTCCTAACTAATCTCGTTAATAGCAGCGTCGCCTGCTGCTTTTATTTGAAGCAAAACGAATTATAAATATACTATTTGCGTAAGTATAATTTATTAACGCTTTAAGTATGCTATAAATTATAAATAAAAGTATAGACGGTTGGAATTTACACAAGATGCAGTTGTTATAATCTGTAACGCAACTTCAATACAAGACGTAAATAAGTTTTTACAATAGTTTCAATGTTTGAAACGAATCTTACTCTACCACATAATGTTGACAATTATTGTACATTAATGTTGCCGTTAGGCTTGATTATTATGAGAAAAAAACGCATAATTTTAAACAGCCGTCTTTATTGAAAATTTAACTATAAAACAAATTCGCATGTTGATACAATAGTGAGTTAGGAAGTATGAGGACATTTGTTATAGTGACCGTTGATGGTTATATCATTCAAGTTTATATGGTGTGACCCCACAATGGTGAAATCTTCTACCTAAAACACTTTATGAGTTTGGAAATACTGACATCATCGTCATATTTGTATTTTAAAGTTTTAATTATATATAATTTTACTAACAGCATCTTATTCCTAAAACTTTAGTATGTTAACAAAGAAGGATTCGTTTTAAATACCAACTCTTATAATCCTTCTCAGAAGCAAAACCGCAAAATATTTGCATATCTATATATTTAAATATAGATAGCCTTCCTAGTAGACGTTAACTTTGATGTGTCAATTTTCTAAGAAATATGAATAATATCTTGTAAATGTACTATTTCCTTACAAAAATTCTCACGTATTGGGTAATGCTTTTATATTTTTTTAATATTTCAATAATTCCAATTTGACGTTATGTAACTTTTGAAAAACAAAATAATATTTTGATTTTGAAGGGCTTTGGTCTTCATTATCACGATTAGCATCTGTTATTTACACGTATTGTTTGACCCCAAGGTGGTGATTTACGTCACATAACGTCAATTAACATTTGTTTTAAAATCAATCATACGTATATATAATACATTATCAATTGTTTTTTATCCTTCTAGTTATAAATTTTCGTGTTGCAAGAAAAACTTTATTACTTCGTATGCGGCGCAACGTGAACCACGGAATATGCTTGAGCTGCTCTTGAGTCTCGTCGCCAACTTCGGCATGATTATTCAACACTGCGTAGCATCAGATTGGCTTAAGGTTACCTTAATCCGTTTCCCAAGTGTTTTTTTTGTTGTTTGAGGAAACATGTTATCGACGAATGCCAATTGAGTTAACAAATAAATATTTTTATTGGCTACAGAGAGCGAGCTAATTGTCAGTCAAAGCAGACGTTGTTTATCCAAAAATTATTTGCTTTCGTAGCTAAATACATACTCGCTACATCTGAAACTTGTTGAATAGTTCGGTAATTACTCTAAAATATAAAATTTTACTATTGATAATTTTTTTCATACACAGTCCGTGTGTATAGATTTAAAAAATGTATATATATATATATATATATATTTTTTTTTTTTTTTTTTTTTGCGTGTGATATTTTGTTCTTCATGTGTATTTCATTATAATTACTGTTTGCAATAAAAAGTTATTGACAATAGATCGTATTTGTAGATATAAATGTACTTCAATTAAACTGGAATTAAAGTAAACACGTACACGCCTACCCGCAAGCACTCCATTCCTAGTATTTGTTCGTTATCACGGCGCCAGTTCCCTCTTTATCACAACTGATAGCACAGAAGTTCACGTAATATTATGATATGAGATATGCTACTCGATAAATTTATTTTTCTGCGTACATTTATCCTTGACTTTCAATCACGTTATTTCCAAATTTTCTACAAAATAATTTACGAACTTTGATTTTAAATTATTTTTTTATTAAGAAATCAACCAATTTGAAACTAACGTTTGCCTACATTCTCCTGGTAGGAAAATTTCAGTCGCAATCAATAATATTTATTATCAACTAACCAATCCATATTTTTATGGGTAAAAGATTAATGACTATAAAAGTAAAATAAAAATGAAAAACACATTACAAATTAATATAAATATATAAATTCAATTTGTAAAATAGGCAACGAATTCTAAAAATGATCTTTGGTGGTTTATTTACTTTACACATGATTTTTTTTAAATATATTAATACTTTTAATCCTCGCCTTATACCTATAAAACACGTTTTCATTCCTGTGCATTTTGTGTAATCTAGCAACACATATTATTTTTGGATGATTTATATTTCCAGATTTACTTATTTAACTTTATTTGCTATTTAACAGTTGGTCGCAATTATTTATATCAAAATTTGCAGCTTATTAACAAAAATTGAACATTTTCCCTAAAAATATACATATCATTAGCACGACTACTAAACTAGATTTCACGTAATTGATGAAAATATACTAAAAGGTTGGCTTTGATTTTTTTTCCAACCTTCTATAGCATTTGTTTATTAATGACATGAAATCCAGCAAAGTGAATAAACACATTACAAGGTCATGCATTTTTACTTCAGAAAAACCATAAAAAAACACCGAAAATAAAGAGACGTTTTTGGCTAGCTGCAAGTCGGTTGCACCATTTGTTACGACGTGTGTAGAGGCCTTTATTAAGCGAAGACGCCGTGCTGTGTTATCAAAACAATCGATTGTTACGAGTTGTGACATATCGTAAATGTTTGTTCAGATAAGCAGCTTTACCGGTTGTATCAATAATTTGTACTTGCCAATAATATTTTATCGATTGACTCGCCTGATAAGCATCGTTCCTACCTACCCTACGACAAAACTTTATTAATTCGAATGCGTTAAAAATAATATCATGGATTATTAATTTATAAAAAGTATTGACGTGTAGATTTTTCACTGTATTTGTTTTGATTTAAAAATTATAAAATCTCCAAAATATCATAAAGACGACATAAGAACTTAGGCGACGAGACACTCCAAATAAACCAATTGACATATCCATTCATACCTAAGTATTGACTTATTAGTAAGAATGTTATATCTATATGGATAAATTTATTGAAAAAAATTACGAATGTGAATTATGAATATGTTAATGGACTGTCATCTCCAGTAAGCTTTATCTAAATAACCAGATTATTCAACTCTTTATAATCAGCTTCATGAGCTCCAATTATTATATTGGTGCTGAATATTTGTATTTTTTTAAACTGGACTGCCATTTGAGATCAAAGTCAATAAATCGTTTTTATGGGCTTCGAGTGTGGTCATTATAATAACTTTTTATTTTTAAAGGTAATGTTATTTGCAATCAGAGTTCAAATTATTTTGAAACGCTATAGTTGGACTTAATACGACCAGAGTCAGAATTGGATATGTTGTTCAATCGATCAAGAGTCTATGCATATTCGTGTTTATTTTTTATTTATTATATTAATATAGTCGCTTTTGAATATGATGAGTCGCATTTTTTTAAGTTTAGATTTTATGATCTTGAATTTTATAAGAAAGCCTACAAACATATAAGCATTTAAAAGCTTTTCAAATCAGATCATTATATGCCATATCGTAAATCAGCAGTTATACAGAGGCCCATTTTCGTGTAATTTATAATCTTGTTCTGGTTTTTATTTTTTTTGCGAGCGCTTACATAAATCGTTCTCTACAATTTGCGACTCTCTCTTTTTTATAAGGTTTAATAAATGCGGTTTTTTTATTATGCTCGTAAAATTTAATGGTGTTTACATTTGAACAAAACTACTAACTGACCTATCATTTTAATGTTTCTGTTCGCCTAATACTCTTAACTGACCTCACCAATATTTTTTATCGAGGAATACGCACTCCGTGATATGCAATTGTGTAAACATGTTTTCAGCCGAGGCCACTGCGTCCAAATCTACTGATTATGTTTTATTTAATTGTCGTCAACGACTATCTTTCTTGATAATTAAACGTTTATTATTTTCAATTGCTTCATATATGCGGTTTTATTATAATTAAACGTCGTTACTTACATTTGAAAGAAGTATATGATAAGAGATTTGCACATTCATTTAAACTTCAAAAAAAGGTTAAATTATAATGCGTTTATTTTATAAGTGAAATACCACATAGTCAAATAATGTCTGATTATTTTGTGAGTCTTTTATATATTTGGCGTTATATTATTCATAATTATTACTTAATAAATTACTTCATGGTAATATCCACCTTAGTAATTTGATCCCTCAAACCATACCTGCGATTTTTACGTGATGTTCCATCTTTTCCTTCTCAAAGGTGTAGATAACGTGTACCTGTAACGTATGATTGTTTTCGTAGAGAATAAGTTCCACTTCAGCCACGCAGAACACCGTCAGCTAAGGAACCGCGAGCTACGTATACTCGTCAATGAAGCGTTCAATGTTGCAACGCCTGAGGACAACAATACCTCAATATTTTGCTAGATTAGCAATTTATCATTGAGAAATATTGCCAAATATATTTATTCAAATTAATTACCAATGCCATCTTTTTATAATAAGGTACCATACTATAGTGAGGATATAGTATTAGGAGTATAGTAGCACACACATATAATTTATTATTATTTATTCCGTTCTGTCTGATAAATTATACTGTACCAAAATGCGCGGTTATATCAGACACTGGTAACGTAATTGAGTCCTACACTCAGAGGTTCAGGAATTGGTTTACTTGTGTCGCGTACGGAGCCCGTACGTGCTGCTTTGTTATTCTCCGATCAAAATAGATATTGTTTTCTACAAATCCTCTACCAGACCCTTTTCAAATACAATTAAAAGTAACGAAACTCTGTTATGTTTGCCTTTGTGTCAGTTGACCCCATGTGATGTGAAACTTTATAATATTTACTATTGCGTCGTATTCTCGTTTTGATAATCGTGTTAATTCATTTATATATGAATAATATTTAAAATATAATAAGTATATGAAATACGTTTGGTAATTTAAAATTGTGTAACTGTATGTAACGAAACATATTTTGAATCTTAGCGCAAATTTAAAAATCAACAAAAACATGTGAATATTTTTTATTACTCAAATTAACAAAAAATAGCTTAGCAGCAAAATTTCTCCCGTGTCATTTAATGTGACATCATGTTTGTTTCTAATTTAACGTTATATTTTATGACAAATTAAATTCACAATTTGATTAGATGACCCAACGACAGAGATGGCTTAAAAACAAAGCTTTGTTTTGTTATCTTTTTTTCCACTTTTTTTCTTATTACCTACAGAATTTAATTTCTTAATAAATTATAGATCCTCCGAAATTATTTTGTAAACATATTTTTCTGTTAGTTATACAATATAAAACTAGTAAACCTTCCTCAGTAAACATATTGATATTCAAAACAAACTATTTATAATCTCAACGCCTAAAAAGTGGATAAGTACAACTACTAGATCCTCTATTTCATTACCTCACATTTCGCCGAAGCAATTGAGCTAAAAAAAGTATATAATTCTAAACAAGGAGATGGGAAAGAACCACTTGTTCAAAAGACAGACATATCAGGCGAGAAACAATCACGAATCAGCTTTCACGAAATACCTCGAGGGCTCTTTTAATTAATAAACTAAAATATAAGTTCATAAATAATAAGAAAAAAACGCCTGAAACAGCTACATTATATGTCTCCGTGATATTTTTTTTCATTTTCAATTGTGATAATATAATGTAAATTAGGAATAAAATCAATTAATTCCGATGTAATTTACATCAAAGCTAGATAGGTCCACTCACGGTAATAAAATACATTATTTCCAATGAGTCAATGCGATGCCCTGTCCGGTGCACGGTCGTCTGTTATTGCAATTATGTCGTGGCCCACACGCCGAATTCCGACACAGCTATTTTTGTCGAAAGATGACGAATGTTGTTTGTATGGCATCCTTCTAGGAATTACACTGTGCAGACGTCAGAGAGTTTTCCGTACTACACAATGTTTTGTGATTTTTTCGTATGCGAACACTAAAATAATCATCCGTCTCCGAAGGTAAGCGACGCTTATCGACTTTTCGGCACGTGTGAGACGTAAAACTACACGTGTGTACATTCTATATTTCCACAATGAGGTTCGGTAAACACGAAGCTGTTTATTTTGGAAACTATTTTGATTTATATCCACTAAGTACTCACGCAAATAGTTGCGTGCATATTAATATTGGGAAAGAATGAGTTATTCTTGACTTTGGTTTGTACAAACATTTTATTAATATATTATTATTTTTATATTTCAAACTCTTTTCAATCATTATGTACATTAAGTAACTCTAGATGGATAAATGAACCTAACTTTATAACATACATAATCAAGGCAGAAAAGCCAAGGAGGAATAAAGGCTCGCTGGCGTCACGGCTCCAACGCCTACCTTTTATAATTAAGGAAGAGGGATTAGAACACTATGTGTTTGTAATTTCTATTGATGCCATAATTATTAAACCACTCATTAAAAAACTAATTTCATCATTGGCTTGTGTCTGTCATCGTCCGATTTGAAGCGATGATGGTGATTCAACATCCTGAACGCAATGGAGAACAACAATTACTTTAGTGATTATCACGTCAAATATAACTCACCTACATTTAGAATATCTCGTAAATGTTCCTGGCTTAGCTTATACTGATTCGGTTCCTTGATGAATTTTATCTTGACATTCTATTCTTATTTTCATCACTTTACGTAGTCTGCTGAAACCTTTGTAGCCTTGGAGTTTTAGGAATAGTGAATGAAACAAAATGTTCAATATAATCAAAATGGTAATAAAAAAGATTCTCGGAGATGTTATTTCATCTTAAATACTAGATTAAAAAAGTATTTCGTGAGTGAGAACCACCAATCCACATATTTTCTTTGATATTTTAATAATTCATATTTTCTTTTAGTTATTATATTATCAATTACTTATTGAATAGGGAAACAAAAACAAGTTCCTAGTACGCTATCAATATTCGTCTGTTTAATCCATATCGTATCTTATACACTCGACACGTATTGAAGTCCACATGTGAACTTTTGGCTCGGCAAATAAACAGCACGGCATATGTCGCCGATATGGCCGTTCGCGGAACCAAGTCCCCACGAACAAACATGCCTAATAATGACAGTTATCTATTAAAATTTATGCTTCCCAGAATAACGCTATCGAAAAGCGGACTCCTCGCAATATGGCCAACCGGTAGAAAGTTACCCACTCCGAGCAAACAAGTACATATAATAATATCTTTTTAGGTCACGCCTCTTTTTTAAAACATAGTTGATTAAATGTTACGTTTTATTTCAGGAAGCAGTTAAAAATAAACAACTCTTTGTTAGACTTCATTTGAAAAATAACCGAACCCTTTGCATAAATACATTTGTTTTTGTTGCAAATGTGGTTGCGTCCTTTGTTTCCCATACTGTAGCATTGAATAACGAACATAATTTTTAATTTTAATTCCCCACACGCGAGTTCGTTTTGTTTTAAACATGATTTTATTTTAAGTAAAATTCCTTTAAAAAAATTGTTTCGTAGTGTAACTTTAATGCTTTGAAATTATATAATAAACAGTGATACACGAACTACTTTTAGAAGTGAAATATTAATGCAGTATTAGTCTCCATAAAAACTGGGTATTGGTGTATAATTTATCTTGTTGGGAAAGTGTTTGCATGCATGGTAGTCCGTCCATAAATATATTTTCATGTATTATTGATAACGCTACGGCTTCGGTATGTCCTGAAAATAAGTAACAACATAAATCAAGATCGTATTTTTTTTTACAAAATACACAATAAGCATTTATCTGTCATTACTAACATGAGTTTTTCATACATATTAATTAAATAAATAAATAGATTATGTCGAGATTATTTTTCAACAAAGTAATCGAAAAATATTTTTAGCTTTATGGCAAAAGTACCCTAATAAAATATCTGAAAAGTATACGAATTAGAAGTTGTAATGATTAATGCGTCATGAGAGTGCTACATCAGTGATCATAATAGTTCGCTCAAAGCTTGAATCATATTCTAATTTGAGTGAGAGAAATTTTTTACGAATCTATTCATAGCCGCCTTATGTAATGTAAAAAAAATTCTGCACTCGTTTACTTTTGGTTTCTACAAAGGAAAGTACTTGCCAAGCCGAATTCCCGCACTTGATGCAATGACCTACTGAAGCTATTCCTCGTCCGCGAAACCTGCTTCTTACACGTGCCGGTCTACAATTTTCACAGCAATATTTATTATAAGCATAAGTCAGTCATCATAATATGATTTTCATAATAGAATTCTTTGTAATATATATGTTTGTTCTCGCAATGCGCATACCTTGCAAGAAAAATATGTACTTCTTATCACAAACTACTGAGTAGATGTTTATAATTTTTTTTTAAATACTCTAATATATAATGCATGCATCATAAAAAAATTCTGGTGTAATTGTACCTGTTCTATGTCGAATGGAGACAGGTTGACATCTGCGTATAATCTGTTTTTGTTTATATTTCGTACTTTCAAAAAAGTATTGCCACATAATCTCCGAATTTTTTAAAATTATTATTTAAAATGTATGTATGGAATTGGACGAGACACAGAAAATTAATAATTTTAAACTATAATAGATGTAGAATTAAAGTATAATAGATATAGACCTTTTTCTATGAAGATAAAAAAACTAAATGAACTATTCAGAACCGCGGAATAAAATATTTTTCTTGTTAATTTTCAATTCAGTAGTATTAAAATCAATACTCTTTAATTAAAGCGGTACTCAACCTTTTTTAACTCTTTTAAAATAATCATAGGCTATTGAAATACATGCCGCGTCCCTATCACGGTATGTTTAGGTTTTTAAATATGTTTTACTTTTTGTATTGCAAACGTGTTATGAAAAACAATAACCACGAAACCGTGAACCATGCAAAACACAACATAACTGCATTACGTAATAAAATACCGCGTCATTATTAAAACGGTGAACAACAAGTCCTGTAAAAGGGGCACGTGACATCGGTGTACCGGGGGCAACACACGTGGACCATCACGAGTCTTGCATCGCTCTCAGGAAACCTGACATTACTTCCACCTGTTTTTTTACATTATCGCAGTGGTTATAATGAAGCTAATTTTAAAATGAGATGTTTTTAAGTCTTGTGTATTTTTCATTACGCCCACGTTGTTTTTTTCCTGGGATAACATCAGTACGAGGCGATGAATTAATTCAATCCAATTACTTACGCAATCAATATCTATTTTCAATCGCTTGCATATTGCGTTTGTTTGTGTTCATTTTCATGTCAATTTATTATAATTAAACGACCAGAAGAAAATAACGGAGAGTGCAAGATTCTTATCAAGTTATGTCTTGCGTATTATGATTTGATTAAATGCTCTTGATATGTATCTTAATTAAAAATTATTTATCAATTTGTGGAATAAAATCAAATTGAAATTTTATCTCAACCAATTTTACCCATATAAATATATATTTTTTTATTTATTCTTTTAAATTGTTTTCCTTTCTAACTGCGTTTTATGAATCGATTTTTTATACTCTTTCAAAATACAAGCAATGTATATAAATGCACTGATAATAAGTATCAATCATTTTTTAAATATAAATTTAGATACTATGATATATATAGAATATAAAATCTTGAACCATCCATCTGTGTTCTAGAACACCAGGAAAAATGATCAAACCAGAAAATCCACGCATGGTACGCAAAAATCTCTCCCCAATCCCTCCCGAGGTGAAGCCGCAGTCCATACGGCATTACACAACGAGCCACATAACACAAGGCGGAACTTAACGAAATTCGCCGGGCGTCTCGACGCCGGCGCCTTAATCGGATTGCCGCCGCGGCGCTTACGTAACGACGCCGCTTGGCATTCGGACGCTCCCCGGCCTTGCACCGCCGGACTTCCACACATTCTGGCTTCTCGGGTTTCCCGGCGGCCGCTTGGGCGGATTGTTCTATTTATTTTTTTTTATTCCGAGCAGTGCGGTGTTGCGTGCTTTTGAAGCCTGCCGGAATTGGCTAAGGAGGATAAATTTTTTGAAAAACTCTTTGAACGGTACAAAAACTGAACGCACACTTTTGTTATATTTTCAATGCTCACTTACTTGCCTGTCTTCCGTTAGCGACTTGGCCTGGTGAAAAGACGCATCATTTGTTTTATCTGGGTTTTGGTAATCTATTTATGCATTATTTTGTATATTTAATATATATATACCGTTCTAAAAATAATGAAATACGTTTTATCGAAATATTACGTTAAGTTCCAAGGTTATTTTAACTTCTTATTTTACTTATTAAAAATTTAAATGAAACACTTTTATATTTTATTGTTATTATTGAAATGAATGCTTGGGTGACCGATGTGCTGGGTTTGAGTCTGCCACCGTTTATTAGCGATGAAGATTTTGTTTTGACCGTCGGTGCTAAATTTTATAGTAAATAGGCGGTGCAGACTTGGGCTACATAACATTTTATAGTACAAAGTACTTTTTAGTGCACCTTGTTGGTATTTGTGAGGTTTTACATAAATCAAATTATCTATTTGATTTTACTAAATTTTGTTCTCACATCAAATGTAGGTTTCTAAAAAATTCTTTTTTTTTTGTTTATTCATTTAATATCTCAAATTAGGTCATTTCTTACAAGACATTTTAATGGTTGTAAAATGTCTTTAACATACATTTTTCCACCTTAAAATACATCACAAAACTAATATAGCTTATTTTCTTACAGGTAAGTGCCAAGTTTCCCACCTAGAATTTCACTTTCATTTCGGAAGCATTACCTTAGAATGTAGGTAAGTAGGTGGACATTTTAAATATTTTATATATGATACGAGAATAATAATCCTTGGTTACATTTCTTTAGAAATAAATTCATCAAAATAATACTATTACTGTTATTTTTGTCACCTTGGATCCAAAATATAATTTTTTTTCTAGAACTATGACTGATGTGTTTTTCTGGTAGCTATTTAGATACAGATGGGCCCAAAAAACTTTCACGATCTCTGCTCAAACTTCTTTGGTCTGGGCGTATTTTTTAATTTTATTTTAACAGTGTTTCTTAAAAAAAAAAAAGTTTGTACTTTCGTACCTCAATTGCGTACTCGCTAAAAATATAAATTAAAAAATATATAAAAGTGTTTTTTTAAGTTCATTACACTAACTTTGTATTATAGCATTAAATAACGGAGGTATTCTGCCATTGCAAGTGCGGAACACGGCGTGGCGAGCGGGGGTCGCGGGCTCGCCCGGGGTTGAGGAGCCACTGGCCTCCCCCGCGCGCTACTCGCTGCAGCCAGATAATTAGCCGTGCGATTGTTTACGCCAAATCCGCCGAGCCCTGCCAAGACCCCCGCCGCGGCGGAGCTCTCGCCTGCGCGGCGTCTAAAGATAAAGCGAACCGCTCCTGCGAGTCTCCGCGCCTCGGCGGCTCGAGGAAAAGCACGGAAATCGGCCCGACACGCTGCCCGCCTCGAGGAAGCGATGACGTTACCCTCAACGGTGTGTCCAAATTGATTAGGTCGAGAAATTTTATAATACGTCTCACGTTTTTAATTAATTGAGTTTTTGTATTATTTGAGAAGGTCGACTTTTGCACCGTTTGTAGTAGGCAATTTGACGGAATCGGCACTGCAGAGCCGTTTCCTACGCGAGCCCTAATGCCTTGTCCCGATCGCTTATCGTCCCCCGGTCATATCGGCCGGTCTATTTTTTTGCGCACCGCAATCTTTATCCGATACGTTTTTTACTTCGTACGGTTCGCTTGAAATAAAAACGAAATTGGATTCATTCAGCCTCCGAAATCCGCCTTTAAATGGCTCATGAATTTTAGATTTTACATATGTATATATTTTTTCTTCCACTTCGCCTAAGACGACATTTTTTTTTCAAATTATTTTACAATTTCGCCTTACACTCTGACTTTTGAGAGGTTGTCTTTTTTTAAATTGTTTTAAGGATATATTTGATTTGCGAATATACAAATTTCACAAAGGAAATATTTTTTTCCAACCTACTTGTTTACAGAGTTATAATTTATCAAGAACGTAAGTGTCAGCGCTATTTTATTGCCATTTAAGTCAACATCAGAACCATGTAATAATAACAACATAATTTGTCTGTTTTAAAATGTCTAAGATGTTAAAAACTATAATTACATCTATACATACTTATAAACACTCCAAAATAGAATTATCATTTATTATCATTTTTTTACAAAAGTAGAAACCTCATTTAATTATTAAGTTTCAAGAATTAATCGAAATTACTATTAATTATATGATTTATGAATACAAAAAAAAATTTCATCTATACCCTTGTATTTTTGTACTATTTTTAAAATATCTATATAAAATTGTAATAAATTTGAAAGAATAAAAATGTGCCATGCACGAACCTTCACGCAGCGTTAAATCAAATGAACACGAATAAAAAAATTCACACTCAAAATTATACATGTAATTGTAGTTTTAATTTTTCAAATACACGTTCATATAATTTAACGATTTGCAGTTAAGTTTGTTCAACAATCTTCATAATAATTGTTTAATGTTAATATCATAATTCATTAGCGATTGCCTTTGCCGTAGACTAGTAGGAGGTTATTAATTTTTTATAATATTTTCATATTTTACGTGAAAAATAGGTTTCATTATTTATAATAGGATTTTTTAAGTATTTGTAATATTATTTATTTATCTTGAAGATGTACATTAATAACGACGTCTTTTATATTTTGGTTTTTACATAGGAAGCATTTAAATGTATTTTTTTAATTTTTACAAATTATGATATTAAGTGCTTTGAAAAATACTACTCATTATTTAGTTGTAAAATAATTCTATATTATTTATTAAGGACTTATAAACCACGCACGTATGCGAACCACAGTTAATATTTCACTTTTCTCTTACAATGTCAACAATAATTACATCGGCAAACAACGCATTGCGTTATCGCCGGTCGAGTTTTTATTTTTTTTCCTTTTGCAACCTCACGTCGCCCCAATGTCAATGTCCTTCCTCGGGCACGTGGACCGCTGGGGAAGTGATACGTTGGAGAGTGCGCGCTTAGTAATGCTGCCTCCGCGAAGCCTCAACAGGATGTGCTTGGAAAATATTGTCATTTCAATTAAGATTTTTTTGTATGCTTACATAAGTGCTCTAAGTAGAATGAACTCTGTGTCACTGAATGATTCCACGGTATGTGCAAATAAACACAGCATTGAATCCTTTTCAATAACAAATCAATTATATTAACTGGCACGCACAACGTGGAGGCTTGGACCTTAAACTTTTATCTTCTTTTTTTAAGTTTTTATGTTGCTTCTTTAAATTGTTTTTAACTCAATTTCTAAGTAGTGTTCTAAAAGATTTATTGTATTATATTATACAAAAATGAAATTATTATAAGAGTGTTGGCGACGTCCGCTAAGTATATTCTTTAGCAGTTGTCGACTTCTTCGGGATGAGTTCCCGAGTTCGCCAAAGGGTTCGTGAATAATAATGGACTGTATTGTTTCATTTTATGCACTCTATTTCAGACTTTTTCATTATAATTTTACACTTTTGATAACAATTGGCACACGGACGTAATGGTATTAAAAAATGACAAATCGGTACTCGGACATTGCGTCTTTTCTGATGGTAAATTAGCTCTGGGGCCTATGGCGCCTTTACGGTTATTTATACGGTTTCAGGACAAAGGAAAGGATGCGTTTTCCTGTTCACACGCCTGGTTATCTTAACAGAAATATTATTAATAATTCCTCGACTCCATTTATAGCACAAATAATTGATATTCTTAATCATTTCCTAGCTTAAACATATCGGCTTACTCTCATATGTAAGTCGTTAAAAATGAAATTATAATATGGGGACTCGCACGAGACTTAACCATTTTTAAGCGTAATAATGCATTAAGGCCTCGCCCTAGATCTCTAGATTCATTTTAATGTTATAAACTTCTAAATTCAAGAAACAAAATTTATCCTGTCGTCGGGTTAGTAACAAACAGGATAACTATTTTAAAAATTAAACTTAATATACATACAAACAAGTTGTACAATTAAGACAAGTAGTATATGAAGGAATTAGGAATGATGATGTATAAATATTCTATTCGTGTTTATCCTTATTAGTTTGTAAAAAAAAGGTAATATGTATAAAACTTGTATTTTATTCTGGTATATTTGAAACTGTATGGCGACATCGAGCTCTAACAAGATTGATTCTAAATAAAACGTAATGCCGAAATCCATTTCCCGGGGTACATAATCTATCAATCCCTCTCCTCCGAGCGGGCAATATTCTCACCGAGGAAATCTCGCCGTCCACATCTCGGTGCCCCTAATACGCCCGAGTTTGCCGAACACTTCGCACTGTTTACCCCGCGCCATTCCGCTAAGTCAAAAAACGTGTAGTCATCTCGCCGGAGGGCTTCGCATTTGGTCTGAGGTGACGCTAGAAGGCGTTGTCTCGAGATCGCTACTGTCGGCGTCAATCGCAAAGATCTTATCAGATTGATCAAATGTGGACTTTGGCATTTGTATTTTGTTTGGCGCGCTCTCGATATATGAATTTGTTCAATTAGAAGTGCCGATGAAACTTTCTAATGTAATCGCACTGCTCTCGGATAACATAAATAATTAAATCATTTTTTTTATTATTTTATTAAATCAATAGGCCCAAAAGACCATTTAATATAATTAGTCTGATACCATTGTAATCTTTTCTAAAGCAATTAAAAATAATACACACTTTTTTTTCATTAAAACGAAATTCTCATTTGACTGTCTGCATAATAACCGGTGATTTATTGCTTCTCTTGGAAAATTTGTGAAAAATATACTCATCTTTTTACATTCATCATGCAATTAAGCCAGATAAATCATTTAATTCCCAAATATTAAAGAAACCCATGCATTGTGTATCATAAATCAGAGATGAAGGTTTAAAAACCATATCTTGATTTGACGAGTTACTTAATTGCGCACTCAACATCGCAATTTTCTTTCTGTTTACTTATTTTGTAAAAATAATTCATTTTTTTGTTATTTCAAAATAAAAATCATAACCAAACGGTGAATTCAAAATGAGGAAGTCTCGATTGTTGCGTATTAATTCCAAAAGAATCGCTTACAATATTATTTTTTTAATATTCTTCACGTTTATTTGATACTCATCGTGTTGTGATAGGCTTTTAAAATAATAATATGGTTCTGCTTTTAATTAAAAATTCGTTCAAAAACAATGTTTAAAATATCCGCCATCGACTTCACGCTTGATTTATAATTCACGTTACAAACTCATCTGTTGTACTCGTACGAGTATTTATGGATATCAGAAATATTAAATCTAAACTAAATATTAAATCCTCTTATTTTTTGGAGCAATGATAAATATTAAAATTTCTACTATGGGATATTTTAAAGAGCGTTAAATTGCCTGTAATCTGATCATTGAATTGCGTCTGAAGTACGCAATCCAATAGGTAAGAGTAGCGACGATCAATAACGGCACCTTCCACAGTCCATGGAACATGGTAATGTCGCAGGACCGTGGGCGGAATCCATTTCACGGCGTAGGAGCCCCCAACACTCTGCCCACTGCTCGCCTGCGTCAGGGGATGATAGGCCTTCGCCTGGGAAACTGCAGATATGCCCACGCTTTAATTCAACCCGACCGTTTTCGTATTTTTTTATATCCTTCACGGGAAACCGTGGGAGGGTAAACGATAAGAATAAATTATGGCGTGTAAAAATGTACATTTTCCGATTGGAAATAATGATTCTGAATCGTTTCAATTACGAATCAGAATCAGTGCTCACCTTTCACCTTAACCTTAATATATTTTAATGCCACGTGGGATCCTTTGTTTTTCGCAAACATATCTTTGTGTGATCAATTTACCACCAGCAAAATGGCAAAAAAGTTAATTCTTTTTTTAATATTTTAGCAGGACTAAAAACCACACCACCTGATAGGTAAGTATGGCCTTGCACCTAAAATCCGTCTCGAAAAAAACAATAAAACGAAGATATTTCCCGTCAATAATATAAAAGTATTATATACTCAACAATTTTTTTAGATTTATTTACTATTCTATAATAATCATTGGTATTTGAAAAAAAATATTGCTTATTCAGTATGCACATCTGTATTAAAAAAATTAAATATATTAAGCACCACTTTCTAGCCTCTTGCTGAGAAGAAATGAGCAAGATTATTTTATTTATATTTGAAATTTCTAAATTACCTTATAATTATTATTAACGTCATTTTAAGAATAGAATTGAGCTTTCACGTGTCTCTTTTTAAAAGGAAAATAAACGTTTATAGTATTTCTTGTATATTTTAAAAATCTATTTCTATAGCATGTGTTTTGCTAAGTAATAAAAATCTTTATTTAATATTAGTATTAGAGGGTATAAAATCAAGTATTTTGTAGATTAAATTAAATATCTTCGTTTGGGTTAAGTTGTACATATAAAAACGTTTGGCTATTTATAGTATGGACCACAAAATAAATACCTTTTCGATTTTTTCTGTAAAGAAACAGTGCAAAGCTCTTAAAAGAAAGTGTTATTGTCTATATTTAATTACTTAGTTACATGTTTATTTGAATTATAAAAAAATCAAGAGTAGAGTTTTTATGCATCACCAATACAATTGTATTGTAAAATCCTCGATCCCGTTAAAGCATCAGCTGTTCTATTTTGCATCCAAAAGTAGTAATACCTCGTACGCGATCCGCTTTGACATAATTTGATAAACCTCGCCACTGGCGTCACCGGAGGCACCTGAGGCACGGGAGGCACGGGAGGCACGGGAGGCACGGGAGGCACGGGAGGCACGGGAGGCACGGGAGGCACGGGAGGCACCCCGGCGCGGCGGGTCCGAGTCCGCGCGGGCCCGCAAAGGTCAGGGCCGCATCGCACAGCTGTTTCAACAAGCGCCCAGCGGTACGGACCTTGCTACTTCGCGTCCCGGCGCCGAATACATTTTTCCGTGCGGTAATTTCATACTGTCTCTCTGTTTGGTCTGGCGGGTACGCCGCGCCCGTACGTTGAATGTACGTGAACACGGTATTCCGTTTCCTGAAATAGGAATCTAAAGGTCGCGGTCGGCTTTATGTGTTTCTTTGTTCTCTGTAACTACCTCATAGTGGTCCAATTGGTGTGTCTAAAAGTATATTGCTTTTTTAAGAAATAAAAGTTTTATGATTTTCTAAAGAGTTAGAATACATTTACTTTTACTTTTTCGGGTTCGATTTATTAGAATTGTATTTTAGTCACCAACCAGTATTTTTATTTAAGTAGTTAACAGACAACTTAAATTTGTTTCAATTTGTTGGTATAAATGCAAAAAAAAGCTGAAAAAATCTTCTTACAATAAAATAGAATATGTAGTCCTTTTTGATTCGATCTACATAGTCGTTTGTTTTCAGTAAGTTAAACTAAAAACAAGTCCAAAATACTTATTTGGGATTCACTTGACTAGAATGCCACCAAACCTGCTCACTTTCGAGTGAAATATTACATTTACTTATACATACAACATCAGCGACAAATAATTTAGTAGACTTTGATCAGTTTTCAGTTTATCTATAAAATTCTCTGGGCTGAAGAACGCAAACTATTTTTTTATGATTTTCTTTTTATTTAAATTGTGATGTTCAAAAAGACAAAAAATATTTATTTTGTTATAAATGATAACTATTACGAGATAAATAATAACGATTTAAAAAAACTTCAGCGTATATATATAAATATATCTGCTAAAGGCATTACTTTTTTCTTCCTCTAAAAGTAACAATCAATCTGCATACACATACATTCACTTTATTGATCGATAATTTTAACTTACTTTTTTTACTACGCAACGTCGTTTTGGTTTTTAAAAAATATTTTTAATAAGTGTTGATAAGACCTACCTTCACTTGTCTCGAGTTGCCTGTTATCAAATAATCCCTGGATAAAAAGTTGCAATTAACACTGAAAATATATAAAAACTTTGTTAGAACAAAGAGTGTAATCCAATGATCAACTTCAAGTGATTGTTTACACTTAGGAAAAATTTCATTTGTAAAATGTTTAAACTAAACAAAAAAAGTGTTTATAAATAAACATAAAAAATATATATTATTGAAACACGTTGAATTGTGTATTTACAATAACTAGTCTAGCATTATTGACACCAATCTGCAAAACAAAGAATAACATTATATTCTATCTAAAATGTACTTTGACCACTACATGCATGTTATTGGATTTGTTTCGATTACTTGGATCTTACTTTAATATGCTGAAGACATATTGCAGTGCTTATTGATTGTAATAATAAATTATTGCCTCGTTTAACTCTCTAAATGCCATTTCCCAGCATTTTAACCAATCAGGTTGTCTTTTCTTGCATTACTTTATTGCGTCACATTTGAACATTCTAACTACTTTCCTTTTCTACCTGTATCGGCATCAAATATGAAAGTTCATTAGGTTGTAATCGATTAAAAGAATATTAGAACTTTAAAGTAGGTGGCTTTGAGCCAAAGGGGAACTTTCAGATTACTCATTAAGGGGGAGGAGGGGTTATTAAATATATTTGTAAATAGTGAAAATTCTAAAACTCTGCAATGGATGCTTTAGTACCTTAAATATTCATGATTTTACAACAAGTTTATTGTAATATTGATATTTTGATGTTTAAGTAATGTGTATTGCAGTGCGTTAACTATAATTTACATTTATTTTCTTTATATTAAATTGTTTTACTATACCTGTTTTTTTGAAATTGGACTATTATTCTACAGCATATTTAGAATATATGTAATATTGAAAATAAAAAAATAATTTAAGGATATTGCTATTAGATTTTAGTAAAATGTGAAATATTAAATGAAGAAGAACAAAAAGTATCGTACTCTTACTGAATGCTAAATATTTTGAAGTAAAATATTTTTCTAACGTATAGGGGTATTCTGTACGCACCACATATTTTTATAAATTTACTATTTGACCCCATTATTTGATATCCACTTTCGTTATACAAAAATTAAAAACATGCGTGAATTAAAAAAAAGTCTTACTACGTGTTGAAGGATATTCTGGATTTATTGTTATATTTTATGCAACCTTCTTTCAAATTATCATTTTCTTTTTTAGGGAAAGATATCAACTCGTATCATATAAAATTGTTTTTAAATTGTTAACCCACAATAATACAGAGAGGTTATAAGTCATGTCAAGCTCTTGTCAATAATTACCGTTTGGTATCTTTGTAGGTCTATATTAAAACTATTCTTAAAATACTCTTTTTTACTTGTTGTGCAATTGAGACAGCTTTGAGCGATTATAACTTATATATTAATCATTGTTTAACCTTAACAATTTATAACTTTTATAGATGATAACCTATACGTTCATAAGGTTAGTTGTTTTATCGTTTGATTCATTCAAAAAACAATGTTAGTTATCTATATTAATTTAACAATGTTTATTTTAATAACAAACACTTAAATATTAATTGGTTTTTATTTTTATACATTTCAAATTCATATTATCATTTTAGCGATAGCATGCTTTAGATAGATGCATTTGGAAAATAACTCGAATGTAAATGTTTTTCATATTAGATCATTGCTACATATTTGATACATACGTGTCTATGCTGGATCTTAATTAAATGATCACATAGATGTATAATTTCAAGAGATAAGAATCAAGTATGGTTGAAACCTGAAAATATCAAAACTTCGATAGTTATTTTCAATCTCGTGTAGTACTCCATTCTTCGAAAAATCACTTATTTTTTAAATTGTATTCGGTCTTTTAATTTCAACTCTACGAATAAAATACGGAGTGATTCGGATTATGAAAAATTCTAATAATAGGCGCAAAACATTCGACAATCTGCTGTAGAAATTTATTTTTTTATTTGAAAGTATGTTGAAATTATTATCTGTGTTTAGTTTAATTGATTTAAAATTTATCACTTTTGAAATTATATTATTACAGTATTTTTTTTTCTGTTTCGTACTAGCAAGTCACGTCTCTGCAAGTTCAAATAAATTATGAAAAGTATAACCTACTTACCTATATTGCATATTACTCACGGCGTAGTGCTATTGCATCAGTGTCTATTTTGTTCTCGATCTCACTTTCTTTCTAGCGCGCATGTGTACCTATTACGTACTGTTCTGAATACCTCCTTATACGAAACCGATTTTTTAGCAGCATAAAAAATCATCACGGACATGTCGGTTGGCGGGCAAAATATCGTAACCGAAATTCTAGTTGCAATTGTTTATTTTTTTATATTATAATATTTTTTTTTATAAATTTATTTTATGTTAAGTATTCAATGTCTATCAGTTCAATATTTGTGATACGCATATTATTGTTAACAGTGCCCCCCCCCCCTTATTGCTGAGTTGAGCTCTTAAATAAAAATGTATTTCACACTAAAATCATTTACTGATGCAAGTCATAGTTATGAATGACTTTATTAAATTTAACTAGCTTTTTTTATGCATTAATTGATTTCATACCTGAAAGGCTCAGTATGATAAAAAATTAAGCGGGCTGTTACTTCATCAAAGTTTGGTTTATTTCGACTTTGACTATGCTGAATTTTTTTTTAATATATTGCCAGTGTTCTCCGTGTAGCTTTCGAATATTTTTTTCATTAAAAAAAAACCTTCGGTTACGCTAATTTGCTCGTTAGCCATCGAGATTTATACTGCCCGCGTCCATCTGCAGGCTCCTTGCGTGGACGATGCACCATTTTTGTGGCCCGCATGCACACTGTGGGTTATGTAAATGCAGAAAAGCTCACTAATAGGTTTGCACTAGGCCATTTATCATTGACATTCTAACCCGGCTGTTTCCCAACACACGTTCCCTTTCACATTCCGCCATTGCGGAGCTGAGTGCTCTTTCTTCAGCGATTTCCACGAACATTACAGCTGTGACGTCACTTCTTGTTGTTTTGTTTTTTTTTTTACATTCGTGTGCGCTTGGATTGACAGGTTGGTAATAGGTGAATGCATCTTGTATGCTTTTATGCTTTCGGAGTATTACATCATACTGAAGACCCTGTTCCGTCAAAGAAAACATATGCATGCTTTTTCAGGCATGCACAAAAACTAGAACACACTTTAAAAAAAAGATCAAAAATGTATGTCTCTTATTCAGGTTGAAGCAGCTTTACTGGTAAATAAGCGTTAATATCTGGCTAACATCATATGTTAATAAAGATTAGAACAAAAATCTCAATTTTAACAAATGGATTGTTATGTCTACGTTTGCATCCCATCTTAACTCGCCCTCGTCTTCCCTATTATCTTAATAATACTTTCTTTTTTTTTCATATTTATGTTTACAATTCCCAAAACCATTATGTGTTACTAGACTATCTGAAAAACGATATTTTAAAATAAAGAAAGTATCGAAATTTTATGTTCATTTTGATAAATTCGAAGCAATTTTGGATTTTCCGGGCTTTTTATAACAACAAAATTCAAAAAAATGTTGAAAGTATGCTTTTTCAATCTCTTGGATTTATTTATTAACTACACACATCGGTCGAAGATAAGAATGCACATAAGTAAACACATGAATTTAAAAAAAAAAATTGTAAATGACAAATGAACAATACAAGAGTTACAAATATTAACTGAATTATTTTTTGTATTTATGTTCACATAAAATTTTATGACACTTTCAATTCGTTAATTTACGTCAGCTTATAAATTATATATGTTTAATTGTCACACAGGGTCAAGTGTTGTGTACATTCAACAAAAAATAGGCCTCTCGATTACCTACATAGCTGGCATTGGTTGCGCCGTAACATTTTTGATGAGCCCGCCTCGCTAGGTAAGCAAACTGGAGGCTCGGATCTGGGTCAGCTTATCTAACCCGGCTAGACTCACCGCGGCGACACTGGCTGCCGAACTCTCCTGCAGTTGCAGGTTCTGCTGCACCAGTGCAGCACAAAATATATAACTTTCATAAGTTTTTGTTTGCTGGTATGTCTTTTAAGCATGTCGAGGACGGCAGTGTCACCGGCGACACCACCTTAGCACTGTTATGTTAAACTATTCATAAATTGACATTAAAAACAATGCACGCGTACGTACTGTGTGGGTGCACTGGTTTATTGTCAAATATTGATTGCATAGTATTACGAATGTCATTTTTATATTTAACAAATTGTTTTCGATCAGATTGAAAATTTAAACGTTTTATACGCATAAACAATAGTGCAACCAGCCATTTTGTTAAATATCAAGATAAACTTTTGAAATTATTTACATTGTTTTAAAAAGCATCTAGTTGTACTTATAAATGTCTTGAAAACCTAGCAATTTGTTTTCGTACATTGAATTAAACAAATGCGATGTACTTATTAACATGAGGACAGGAGATAATGTCAACAAGTTCAAATAATCAAATTGGCTTCTGATGATTCGCTGTACCTGCTTAAGTATGCTTTATCTTCTCTTCAATCCCCTGTTTGTGAACATGCCTTGGGAATTTCAAAGAACTCCTTGAATGAGTGACTCAATCCGTATTTGTTTGAAGTGCTTGGTTTGTGTGGACGTGCATTTACTTTTAAAGCGAGCCGCCATTGAAAATTTGTTTCGTGAGGAAATTCATTACTTGGACACGTGTCGGTTTTTCCCGTCTAATACATAGCCCCATTTGTTTGTAGATTTCATAATTTATAAATATTAATATGTAAAATGAAGTAACAATAAAAAGAAAGTATTTTCAAAATTTATTTCAGCATATTTTTATTTTTGCAAACGTCTTAAAATGAAAGCTATTTATTATATTTACCGCTGTTATTTTATATTCAGATATATCGTTAATACCACTGTCTCAGCCCGTGTAAGTAGTACTTATGACAAAAATATCTTTCATAGTATTTAGTTTAATGTTTGCTGCCTAAAATACCTCAGAAAATTTTGAGATGAAAAAAATATTTAGAATAACACCATAAAAAAATAGGGATATTAATAATGAATCCTAAAAACATCAAGTTTTCTAGATATGATGAGTAGATAAGAAAATGCTTAATGTTGATGGGTTGATGAGACCGTTAAATTACTAGAAATGTCAAATTTCAGCATTAAATCGAAAGCGGTTATTAAAATAAGTGTTGCATTACAACTTATTCCAACTTATGTAACTGGCGCATAATTTGGTTTTATAGCCGAGTTATACGCTCTTTAGTGCTGCTATTTTCACTTTTAAATTTGCTGTAAAATTTAAACTGGCCCCCTGATTGGTTTGATAACGTCATTTAATTAATTTATCAAATGCGGTGCAATCAAAGTTAAAAAAACTCATTTCGTTTAAAATGTATAAATCAACCAGAAACACAGCCGTTTTGCAATTATTACTAACAAGTTTCATGAAACGAAAATTAAAATTTAATTATTCCACTTTCGCAGTCAAAATTATTACAATATACTGTTCCAAAACATTAAATCCAGCATTTTATTCGTAATATTAATGTCAGTGTCAAATTTATGAAACATGTTTGTTTTTTTTATTATTATAAAATAACCAGTTATGATTTGCAGTATCAAAATGTCATGCTTATTTTAACTTTGACTCATTATATCCGCATATTAAAAAAATACACTAATTAAATCAAGATCGAAACTTCGTCATAGTTTTTACGCTTTTCAAGATCCTAGTGCATTTGTTTGTGTTTTTTTTATTCTCTTCCCTTATACATTTTATTTTTGCTGACCACAATGACTTGCAATGCTTGACGAATGCAAGGTATTAAAATTAGACCACCAGTTCCTCGTTCGGACCTATACGAATGCAAATTGGGGGCGCAGAGGTCGCTGAGGACAGCTGACAACCATTTGTTCGCCTGCATTTTTCTCAATGCAATAAAAAAGTCCAATGCCTCGCTCAGTTATCCTTGAATTTATAAATTATGCACTTAGCAAAATTGAGTTTCTGCATAGATATTAATCTTGCGGTTTTGTAGTGTTGAAAAGTGCATACGTCAAACTGTAAATTTATTGCTATGCCATTTGGATTCGGTTCTCATACGATAACAGTCTATATTTACTGCATTAACAAAGCAACATTACCCATTTCCTTTATGTTTACACGTTTTAGATTGTGTTAAATTGTTTTTTTTGAAGACCTTGATTTAATGAAAAATAAAATATACTCGTATCATATTACTAATAAAATACATATAACCAATAAAAACTATTAGCTTTTTAATTCAACATAAGTTTAATAACCCACTTAATTGGCTTACTTTGTCTTAGAGGTATTTTTAGTAAATTTGATTTTCTTTTTTTAACATACTACTTTAAACTTCACACCTTATAAATTCATGAGTTATATTTTATATACTTACATATTTTTTTAAAGATGTCCATTTTTATTTTCAGTTGAATGACATTTATTTTTTGTAAATTACACGTATATACATAGTCATACACATTAATTAAACTTAATTTTAATTACAAAGCAACCCAAATCTACATTTATACGAGTAATACACACATGTTATATTATTAATTTCATATATAAACAGATTATATTTCCAAAATCTATGAATAAAGTAAAACAAATACTCGATACCTGCTATGAAAAATACCAATTCTTTTTCATGGAGCAAGCGCAAACCAATTACATATGGTAAACAGGAATCGTATTTAACACATAGTAAATAATTTTGCGAATAGATTTTTGATCTCATTTAAATATTTTAATTTGATTTTTGTTTCGGCTAGCTCGTGCATTGACTCAGTGCTTGAACATTGAACACCGAGCAGTGAGGACACTCATACAATATCACAATATATTATTCTGACCCGCTTTGTTATGCAGAACACAAATCACGTGCCACTGTGTGACTGCGATAAATGAACACAGTGCTGAGGAGATTTCACAGAATTGTTTTGTTTGCAACCGCCGTGCTGCAAGCGCTCCCCCAATCAGCTTTCTGAAAATTCACCGCAACAAAAGAACTTTCCGGGACCCTTAACCCTAATATATTATTACTATTGACGTGTAGCTTTAAAAATATATTAACATGTATGATTTATTACCGAATTACTTTATTATGAGAATATATTATATAAAATATTATTGCTGAGTCGTGTTTATATAGTGTTAGTATGAAAATATATAAAAGTCGAAATTGATAAAATAACAAAATAAATCTGATTTTTATATAAACAATCTATTGAATATCAAGATATTCGACAAACAACATTATTTGTCAAGTTCGTTAATATGATGGAAATTAAATATGATATATGCAGATATTCGTCGGATATGGCGATATAATGTTTGATAAAAAGATATTGTTTTAGTTTCAAAAGAATTTATGAGAAAACTTTTTCTTTTTATTGAGCGAGAATTATTTTCTCGCTAAGACTATTCAGAATAAATGAAATTAAAATTAGCAACACGTGCCTGACATGCAGTTATTGTGCTCTTTAAATAAAACATGTTTTTTTCTTCAGAAATGTCATCAACTTGCGTGGTATTACGTACGTTTTTTGCTTAAATTTAAATTTTGAACATTCGTCTTGTTATATTATTTTGTTCAAACTAAATGTCACTAGCTTAGTTGGTCAGCTTTTTAGCAATATTAATTTACAGTGAACAAATAAAATATACTATTAGTTATCCAAATATTTCCCATCTTAAATTAATGCAAATTAATGCGGAGGTCACACACGATATCGCTAATGACATTCTTATATTTTGATTTATTTGTCAACAGTTTAAATCACCCCTGAAATTGATGCAATTTTTATATTTTAAACTGCATCGCTCCTCCTCGTGGGCTACCGTCTTCCTTAGGTGCATAAACCTTTATTCGTTCTTGCCAAAAACTACTAATCCGCTTAGATCAGGTGTTTTAAAGGCAATTAGTTACTGGTGGTTCATTGCATGAATATATTTTTTGTAAATATTACAAAGAGTGATTAACGACTTTCCTAAGTGAAATCGTTTTTTTTTCCTTTCGGAAGCTCTCGGTACAAACTAGTCAAAGAACTCTTCTGTTGCAGTGTTACTACTTCGCTTAACTGAAACGAAGATTTGTTGACGAGATTTATATTTTTGCAAAGATTTATGAACACAACAACGTTACATTTCACTATGCCACAAATATATTTACCATACAGTGTTTCAATTATGCTCTAAATATGATTTTTGACGTTTATAAATGACTTACAAATAAAGTTACAGTTATTTCATTGTAAATGTATGAATAATTTTCGTGTTATTGCTTCTTATCTGAACGTTGACAAGTTGTTTTCCGTAACTTGTGTATAATTTATAACATTAACACCAATCACTCTCTCTTCTATTTTATTACTATAGTATAAAATTACGTTCAAACCGGTATTCGCCGCTTTAGTGTTACAGACATCAATTATTACTTTGTACTTCTAATAAATACTTATTTATCAGTGACACGCGTTGCATCAACGCTATTTACAATACACATTACCTTATTGTTCGTAGAATACACCAGCAATAACAGGATAGTATGGATGCTTATTTATAGCTATTTCTCTGAATTTGCTATTTTTTTTATTTTCCTGTTACTACAGGTGCCATTGGAAACTAAAGAATGGTGTAGAATATTGACAATCCATGGGAACTTTATTAATTACAATATCTCCCATAAAACCAAGACATAAATCTGTGCTGAATCATCCTCTCTCGATTGAACTTCCTTAAGCGAAGAGAAACGGAACAGTCAAAACTATTCATAAATGTTTATTTCATTACAAAATCTCTAACGAATTGATAAGTACAGGCTGAGGCGGAACTAAAGTCGTGTCTGATATGGGCAGTAAACAGCTGTTATTGTTCTTTCTGTATTCGTTATTTGTATCTCAGCAGTAAAAGTTCGCAGTCGTTTTTAAAACTTCAATTAACTTTGATAATATTACCTTTGCCAATCACAAATAAGTTAAGTATTTAGATAGATAACAGTCACAGGTATTGTGTTATTTGAACTGGATTCAATAATACCGATAAAATGGAAACAAGCATTATTTCGTGCTATTTCAATGTATTCTGTTCATACATTTCACTTTATGTTACAACTTGTTATACTTCCGCTTTCTCTCTTTCACACTTGCGTAGAAAACCAGCCTAAATTAGGTACAATGACATCTGGCCCATTTTTTTATTTTAACTGTTTATTTTATTATTGTCTTATTTTATTTCTAATTATTTGTGAAATTGATAAGAAGTCATTTGTGAAACATAAACATTATATGATATATATTTTATTATTTTGTTTAACATATTGATTAATTTATGACATGCTTTTATAATTATCTATATGTCGATAATGATTAAATTATTCACATATTTATATGTAAAGACAGTATTTTTTATAGAATACGTCGTTTTCTACAATTTTCAAGGATGTAAAAAACCTACTTACGTTCTCTAGTTTTTTGAATGATTTTAATTTATAATAAAAGTTTACTTCATCTTAAATAAAATATCAACAAAGATTTCCTCGTATTTAAAAAAAATAAATTAAATCAAAACTGTTTCCTTTTCAAGTGTGCCATCTCTTCACAGTGTCGGTTGGACTGTCCGCGTCACAAAATTCCGCACTGCCATACGAAGATGCACAACGGCCGGGCCTCGCCTCGCCCGACCGCTGGGCCCGCGGCACTTCCCAGAAGCGGCTTTAGGAAGCCGATGCTCCTCGCGGCGTCGTTAATTTCGGTGAGATCCGAATCTATCTGGTGCACTTCTGCGAACAGACATTCCGCAATAGGGATGACGTCGTGGCTTCGTGACACGCTAGCAACATTTCAAGAACGTGACTTATGAAAAGGATTAATCGTTCACGTCCAACATCAAATAAAATATTTTTATAAAATCTGCTGCGGTTTTGATATTTTCTACCGACGCGATAGTTCCACACATGTATACAATAATCGCCCCACTATTTTATGATTAAAACGCATCCATTTTAACGCTTGAATAAACAATATCAATAAAGCATTTCACGGATGGCGATCGCACCTCGCAGCCCTAGCCCCGCACTATGCAAAAAAGTTAATCGATTTTGGAGCTTTTTTTATAAGCAGCAGTAAAATCGCAATGGTGTCGCTATTGCATATTGTTTAATTTATATTTGTTATTAAAAACACTACATAAAACTAGTATTTTATTAACGCTTTACAAGTCATACTGCGGGTACTCGGTTATGTGCAAAAGCTCTATATATGTTTAATGAAAAATGCTTTTATTAGAATGAACCGGATAATACTAGTCACGAAAGCGATCACAAGAACTACTAACTATCGCGATGTATTAATACCCTCGGGTATATTTCAATTTGTGGCATTCTCATCCTCTCGTTCCTGCTTAAATTGGATGAATCAGACTAATTATCTACCAGATTATACCAGTCATCTCTGCATGATACGACAGTAAAAAAAGTATCTTCGCTTTGTCCAGTTTCACAAGCTGCTATTTCCCACTCTCTGGAGAATGCCAAGTATTAAGTTTTTCAAGGAATTGTTTGCTATCGCGTAGAATTAATAGTTCATTAAGTTTCGCCTTTACTTCCAAAAAAACTTTCATTATTAATCAACTGTAAAAATACACGAAATATTTTACTAACGAATCTTAAAAAAAGTACAGAAAAACACTATGTACTCGGAAATTATTGATAAATATTTTTCGGAAGGTCGTGACTCAGACCTCGCCAGCCCTAGCGCTCTCGAGCTGCCCGCGCCCTGTCGCGGGTGCTCCTCGTCCTGAATGAAGTCCAGGCCGGCTCGCTGTGTTGATGCCGAAAACGTCGCTTCTCGGTCCGCCGGTGTTCGCCGCCAGCCGTCCAGGCATCGGCAGAGACGGCTTTTTATTTACAATCTCTGGACGTGATTTACTGCGCTGCAAGCTTCGGGTATTTCACTGTGGGATTCGCAGACAGCCGCGCCACACACAGTCACGCGCCGGACCCGCCGCCCGCCCCCGCCCCGCCCCGCCCCGCCCCGCCCCGCCCCCGCCCCCGCCCCCGCCCCCGCCCCCGCCCCCGCCCCCGCCTGCAGCCGATGTCTGCGTGCGTAGGTTTTCTCACTGAAAAACATTTCATGAATAATACGAATTTTAAAGCTCATTTCGTAAATCACGATGCTTATGCAAGGAACTGGCATACCAAAATATATTTTCAATTAAAAATTGTAATCATTGTACACTGATTTATTTTAGGGACCTACTTATATCTCTATAGTATTTAAACGTGCCTGTTCCAAAATAAACAAGCATTAATCCGTTTGGATTACTTGTTGGTATTCTTTTAATAATAACCGTACGTTATCTATGTATATTCTGACACAAAAAAATTGCTGCATCAATTGAATTTAAATTTTCACATCCGGCCCAGTAGTGGCTCAGAACATGCAGTCCTCTAAGACCGCCGCTGCAGCCAAACATATTTTGATGACTTTAACCTTAACATGTCATGATCGCTTCCAAGTATAAACAAAGACTCATTTGGAAGCATCTTTGTCTTATTTATTAACCTCAAATTATTAGCAATCATTTTTTAAGCATAATTGAATGATCACACCTCGAAACTGTACATGATATTTATTTTCCTCACTCTCAATTTTAAATTCATAAACTATTATTTTTGAGTTTTTAACATTGCATTAAATGTTAAATATATTATATTCACACAATCTTTGTAATTTATAGAGGTTATTATTTATATCATTTAGCCATGTATCGTATAACATGCGGTAAATATTTAACTATACATCAGAAATAGGTACTTTAATAGTACCTTTTCTAAAATATATAACGGATGTTTTTAAGCCCAGTGTTGCTTTATATATCGGTCCAAGAAAGCGCTCTATTTTCTTATTTCGTATATATTGTACATAAACATTATATATAAATATTATAATATTATAACTAATTAAATACAGGTATATATATATATATATATATATATATATATATATATATATATATATATATATATATATATATATATATATATATATATACCTGTATTTAATTCAAATCCCATCTATAAAAAGCACTCGGTGCATAACCCTTGCTGACTCTTTTCTAGCGTACATCTTCAAGGCTTACATTATTTAATAAATTTGGGAGAGTACATTGTATAAATCTTTCTCCACAGTTAAGAGCAATAAAAACAATTACCAAGGACAAACTACACTGCCGGTTTTGGCGATATCTGATGCGACCTTGATTAAATCAATGAAAGTTAAGAGTTTGCACTGGCTGTGTTATCAACGTTGTATTGACATCTTGGACTAACCAATAAAAAATTAATAAATGAACTTCGAGAGTGAGAATGAGAAAGACGAAAATGAGCTGCCATACTGATAAGCACAAAATACGAGTTGACTCTTCGAAGAAGGTTGCAACGTAGCACTGTATAAAAAAGATCCTTTTTTTTATATTTTAACTCTCACATATTAATATGTTATGCCTCCAAAGATATTTCGTTATTTGTTAGGGAAGTGTCGCAAGACATTGTACTTAGATAATAATTGTACGCCTCTCAGTGGGACTTTTGTTTTCTGTGAATGTGTCGCGCTGTTCCACATAACGAAGCAATATGTGTATGTGTGATGCAATGCTAACTTTCCTTAACCTACTTTTAAATTGTACTTCTTGCAGCCTTGTAACTGAGTGTTACGTCAATTCAATAATCATCATATCATTGTCACAAAAAACTTTGTATTATGACAAAATGTTGATTTTTTTCAGTCTCTGCGTTTGATAAAAAAAATTGTTTTTGTGATTTTTAAGAAACTTAAAGAAATACAGTTCTTTAATTTTGTTGTTCTAGTTTGCATAGTTTAAATGACAATATTCTTTTTGTAATTTATTGTCATTATTTCGGTGTTATTCTGAAGAATTCATAGTTTAAAAAATAACTTATATTATTTTACCAAATTATAAAACGTTATATAAACCTTTTTATTTATGCAAAAAAAACATCAAAACTCTTTGTTTGTCTGATTTTTCTATTTCAATTAGAAATTGATTTTCGTTAGCAGATGTTAATTATCAATAATATTAGTTAGTATTTCGATCAACATACAAGGAAGTTGTGAACAATTAGTATATTTTAATTATCTAGTCGAAGTCTCCGTGATTCTCCGTGCCTCACTACATTTATCTCCGCTGGCCTTATTTAATGATTTCGCCTTTCACTAAAGTTGCTAGACGGGCAGTTAGGTTCCTCGTCCGTAATTAATAACTGCAGTGCAGATGTCTCGTGTTGCAAAACAGTAATCTTCTGCCTTGTAATGTACCGGTACTGATTGAGCTTAAATCAATTTTGTACCTCGTTAAAGCTTCTATACTTGAGAAGAAGTCGTAACATTTTATTGCAGATCGATAGCCTCAAAATAAAGTCGTGACTAAATTGATGAATTTGTATGTTTTCACTGTTAGGTATCAAATTATATTTATACCTAATAAAAGTATAGAAATGTTTGATTTTATTTGAAAATATGTTGGCCGAATCAATACCACAAATCATTCCCATGACTTTTTTTTTTACATTTAATAATATTTTTAAAATAGAAATTGCATTATCAATTATCATAATCAAAAAATGTTAGTCACTCTTCTTTAAATATACTTGTCTCAAATTTCCATAGCAAACATCCTTGCAAATGCGCAGATGTTTTTCAGAGAAATGTACTTTCATCGGGCTTCTCAGAATATCGGTCCAATTGCTTGAGCCTTAAGCAAACAAGTAAAACATAAAATATAAAAGCTTCTACCACGCAATTCCTTCGGAATATCACACACTGCCGCAAACGAAACTGACGACAACACCGAGGAAATAATCACATTGCTATCGATTTGAAATCTTCTAATACTTAAAATTACATTCAGCATAAATTATAGATTTTACAAGCGCATATCTATATTTATATATATATATATATATATATATATATATACATTATTAGGATATTTATGTTATCTGATATGTGTATATATAAAGATTACAAATAAAAAGTTATGAGACAAAACATCTACTATAATAGCCATTGTGTGTGTGTATATTTCATTTTTTAGTTCTCTATAGAATATCTTAAAAGATACAACGTTGATTTTTTGCACGTAAGTTCAGTAAGTTTTTCCGCAGTTATGTGCCGAATTTCAAGACGATAGGATAATATTTTCATTCATAAACTAATTTAATAAAACTATCAAATATGCTTTATGTACGAATTATATGATTCTGTTGTACACAGCGAGAATTTAAAATTTAGAATTTTTACAAAAAAACAAAATATGATGCTTCTAAGAAATTTCCAGTTTATGTCAGCTTGACACAAGTACCAATTTTATTTTTTAGTTGCGTTAGAAATTATTAATCACATCATTAATAACTTAAAATGCCTCCTAAAAAAATAACACCGTCTAGCACAATTGAACGTGATAAAGACTGCATCTAATAAAGAACTGCAGTGAAAGTGATTCGTTGTTTGTGACACGAAATGTGATATTTCCTAGAATGGCTTTGCTTTCGAAATTAATATCCGGTTATTCAAAATATGTGTGTACAAAATGAAATCAAATATTCATATAATTGTCAGCCAAATATATGTTCAAACACTATTGCATTGTTCATCGTATACGTCATTTTATGACGGGCTACATTTCTAGTTTAATTATAATAATAATAAATATTTATACGCTTGTCATAAATAAGTATTATACGTATTGTATAAATTAAAAAAATAATAATATGACTATAAATAGATTTAGGTGCTAACTCGTGCCTAGGCATGGAGTTCGCTGCACCGTGCAGGCTGCAGTCGCCTCAGGGCGCTTCCAGTCGGCGCTCCATATCCCCGTGGACCGTGACATCAGCGAATTCACTATCGGGCGGACTCCACTATCGTTCGCGCAAATATTTTCTTCACCAACACCGAGGAGCCTCGCCGGCCGATTACAACTAATTTATTACACTAAAGATAAAAATACTATGCAGGAAAGTCGCAAAGATGAACGGCACGGCATGCTTTATTAGCACTGTTTGCTTTTCAAAACCGCAAAGGTTGAATATGTCAAATAACAAATCGTAAAAATATTATTTTTAACTTTGTGATTCACGCATTCCTAAAAAATCATTAGACTTACATTCGTACGTGTTTAGTGAACATCAGATTTACGCTTACGTGGGAGATGAGCTAAAATTTCTTACTTATTAAATCTAGACGTTCGGCTTCCAGGTTTTTTTTTGTGTATATTTAGTTTTTAGTATATGTTCGAAAAAAACTTTATTTATTAAAATACAGCTTTAACTAAGAAGTATGAACAGCCAAATAGGTTTCCACTGCTTTTATTTGCGTGCGTGTTTTTCCTTCAAAGGCTTTTTCAGAAGGAATCTTTTTAACTCCTGTACTTCAAAATCGAAATAAATAGCTTGTTTTATTTAATTTAGTTCATCAAATTGCAAATAACTAACACAATCAGAATCATTGCTCAATCAAATTTTAAATTAAAAAAATAAAACCCAATTGTCACAAAATCACCTTAACTATAAAAAATAATTTGCTAAATTATATTAGTTTTTTTGCACATTTGTTCGTATAAAAAACGAACTGGTATTTTTCTATTTTAGGAAGTAGATATAACATTATCTCTCTACCGCATTTTGCGGTCTAAAACGAGTTATATACGTTAGTTTTTTGTTTGATGGTTGATAAATTATTTTAAAAGCACAATTTGCTTTTACTTTAGATTTTTTTTTTAAGACTTTTATTTAAATGATTCAGACACATTTGTGTAAAAGTTATTGATCTTTGCAAGAATTTCATCCTTTGAAAATAAAACTATAAAACTTCTAAAAATAATATCTTATTTTTTTAAGACAACTTTCCAAGACGCACTGAGCAACAAAGCTATGTTTGTAATACTGATATATTTTTTTCAGCATATCTTTCTCGTCCAGTCCCCGTCCCAGACATATAAATATACCGTTTCCCTTGCCGCAATCATAAACACCACACCGTGTCTCGGAGTTATGGTTGCCTCGCATACTAGGCGCGCAATAATTATCAAACTTTTAACGTCTTTAATTTTATAGTTCGTAACTTCAATACGAATTTGATTTATTTAAATAAGCATCTTTTCGTTCTGTTGAACATTTGATAACATATTGATTTAAAATATTATTTTTCAATTACCAAACAAAACGATTATTGTGATATAAGTAAATACTTTTTGCACAAAAACGTGTTTTGTCATTATTCTACTTCACGTTTTTTTTTTGTAACCGTTAGTTTTTATATTTTATTTAATTCCGTGTTCGGTAATTTATGTTTTAGTATGCGTATAAATCTAAATTCTGAAAAGGCAAGCCAGACTTTTGGTCTGTTTACCATAGTAGTACCATCTTTAAACATCTAACTCCTTGTTTGAATACCTAAAAATACTTTCAAATATTTAAAAACTTTATTTGTTAAGTGTCTCGGTTCGGTGGTTAGCGAGCTTGCTTGCGGATGAAGAGATTCTGAGTTCGAATTCAGGTGGAGAAATGAGCTGTTACAAATTATCCACGGTTGCAAAGAATATATTTATTTTTTTTGGATTTAATTTGTCAGTCTTTTTTTGGATATAAAACAAAACAAATACTAGAGACGTAGTAAGTCAAATACTGCCGCTTTGAATTCCATGGCTACCTACTTATTATCATGCTGGTGTGGTTGTGGACTTCGCGCTCAGATAATTTGAACACGAGCGTCTCCTACTCGTGGACACTCGTAAAGCATAAGCAATAAAACAGATCCACACAGCTCTCGATACTGGTAATCGATACAGGATGTAGAGTGAATAAAGCACCGCCGGAGCAGGCCCGTGTGCGGCGAGCTCGCGTGCCCGCCGGCCGTCCGTCGCGCCGCCCGTGCGCCAAATGAATTACTTCGCGGAAATATTTATTTTTCTGTCTCCCGACTGCGAAGGGTTGCGACACGGTGAACACTGCGATGTGACTCATTCGGCCAATTATCTCGTGGAACACTGCTAGGGAGCGTCTGGGGCGGCGCTGGTCGATGTGAGACGGCTGGTTCAACGGCATGCAATACCTTCATTTCATACATAAATTAGCATATTTGAAAACCTCTAACATATCAAATGAAAGAAATATTTTTTCCTACATCCTTTTCGTGCTTTTGGCGGTCCGAATACTTTAATTTGTTTTTCGTATGTAGATCTATCCAAAGATCTAGAGTAGGCATAATCATTTTTCTACGTGGATCGATACTATTTTAAATCATTTTTCAAATTCATATATTTTCTTCTGCTCTCTTTGTCATTATGCTCTATGCCCAAATTTCATATCAATTTGTGAATATTTATTGTTTAAATTAATTTTTAAGCTTTAATATATCACATGTGTTCCACAACAGTCATAAATTTTTAATTAAAGCATTCCCCGTACTTTCACAATTTCTCGGAAAGAGATGCATAAGGGTTGGTTCAATGCGCCCCGCATACTGACTAGGGTCATTGTACCGGCAACACTATGCCGGGCATTGCCCATACAGTTACGGTCAGTTACTTTATGGAGTTAATTTGAACCCGCAGATACATGCCTAGTACTGCATTAGCGTCTTATTAAATTATGTTTTGCATTACCATAATAAATTTCTTATATACAATTTTAATCGATTTTTTTAATCTTTATAGATATTTTATATTATTATTTTATATGATTATTTTATATAGTCTAAAGATAAGATTTTTTGTTTCTTAAAAGTATTCAACTGATGTAGTAACTGAATACAAAATTGTCTTATTTTTTAAAGTAAATAGTAATGTTATAAATTTATGTAAATTATAATAATAATTGTCGCTCTCACTTGCCCCAGCAAGCGCAGTGAAAAGTAGTGGCTCTTATAAAACTCGTATATATTATCAATGATAATTGTAAAGTCGCACTAATTTTTAGTTAAGAGCGAGTATCATGTATGCATAATTTATCTACAAAAAATAATCCATCCAATTTTCTTACAAATATGTCAGCACTTGTTTTTTTACCTTATTTGATATATCGTGCATTATTATTAGATCTAGATTATACTATATAATCAATATTATCTGGTTAAAACCAAACAGGACGATTACTGTACTGTTTATCTATTAGTAAAAATATCGGTTTGAAATTATGCTTTATTTTTTATGAGTATTTATTAAATTATAAAACTTCTTTGACTTTTGAAATCCAAAAGTGCATTGATGAATCACCATTCTTTACACTTAGTCTGTACATGTTATTGGTCTTATCTACATGATAAAAATAAACAGGACTTATTACTAGGCTGTCTCGATGGTTTATTTTTTTTGTTTTGTTCAAATCGGCAGTTATCTTTTTGTTAAATGACCCCTTCTTATCTCAAAGTTATTTTCCGCTGAATGTTTTGACTAAATTCTTTGTTAAAGTGTTTATTGTGCCGTGATAAAGGCTGTTTTTAGAAACAATTGTAAATACTTTTAAAATTGACAAAACGTTCAAAGTATTCATTTGCAAAATAATACTATCGCTTTTCTAATAAAGTTATTATTCATAGGTTAAAATTACAGGCTGAACCAAATAAAAACAATCAATATAATTTAAGTATGAACCGCACGTACAGCTCGAAAAATTGCGTGTATATGGCAAATTCTGGCCGAGCGCCGGCGTCTGTCTGTCGCCCGGGCGGCCGCCAACACGCAAAACCTCTTCAAATTAACCCTAATTATTTACTACCCTTGTGCGAATACACGTACATTGTATAATACCAGCCGAGAATATTGCGAGCGCCCCGGGAGCGGCCATGGATCAGGCGGCTTGCTTTGTGTCGCGGCTGCACCCACACCCATTCTCACGCTGGACACGGTTTTTTTACATTTTTTCATACCTCTAACACAATTTGGGAATAGCTAAGCCCTGTGCTTAGCATTCAAACGAAATTATGTTGCTAAAATATTACAATTTACGGAAATTCGTCACCACTTTTTAATTACTTGTATCTTCCATTTACCTTTGCAAATGTTAATAAATGTATTATTTTTGTTTTGTTTTTGTTTCTTTTTAACAATTTTGATTTACAGCATAACCAAAATATCATCTTCTAAACATAGAGCAGATCTTCTTGCAGTAAATAGGCATTTGAGATACAATCGATAACGATTGTTGCAGTAGACAGGCATTCTAACGATCGCCGGCTGTCATGAAATCCTATCCACAATGCGGCCTGGAACTTCAACTGCATAAAGATCGACATCGACATTTGAAACCGATCGATCGTCGAGCCAATGACCCTCCCGCCCCGCGTATAAACCTGATACCAGGAATGCGCTGAACTTCCTTGAAAACGAGCTCCAGCGACTCTCCACTTCTCATTGTTAACTGAGGATAATAAAGATGCATCATATTCAAATATTTATACCCGAGAGCGTACAATGTCAATAGATAAAGAAGTATTATGCAAACAATAAATATTATTGTTTATATTATTATTTATAGCTGGACAAGATATTTTCCGTACTTAAGACTAAAAGTGAGAATTCGTTCGCAACGTATCGAACTATCCAATACACATCGAAACGCGCTGATATCTTCTGACATTTGACATTCCCCGAGATAAATCCACGCATTCCAGCGCGTGAGAAACCACACTAGTTAAATTCCGAGTCAGGCGAGTGTCGAGCGCCGAGTCAATGAACACGCAGCCGTGTCAAGGGTCGGCTCGGGAATTTGTGCAGCCTCTGCCACCTCGTGTGGGAGAATTCACAATGACAAAATTTGAAAAAATTAAGAGTCAAAACCAGCAGCGCTCTCGTATATTCGCAACCCTTATTCTCAATTCACTTGTTATTATTGAACTAATTATTTGATTACCCACCAAGAAGAGAGCGTCTTTGTTAAAATCAATTCCTTAGTAATTCTTGGATGGAATTGTTAGTTATCTATTACCGGGATTATGCGCCCGCGGATTCGCTGATTCTAATTTATTTCACAGGGATCTCTCGTATGCATAAAAAGCGTCCGAATTTTGGATTTGAAATCAATACATGAGTAGATTCGAAAATTCATCTCTAGCACCACATGGTCGGCTTGTTGGCCCAGAGATTAGACGCTCGACATTCCGTCGAGAGTTTCCCAGTACGATTCCCGTCCTGACAGGCGAATCCAATTTTTTTTCCAATTAGACCCATGCATGTTTCAGTTTGATCAAATTCAGATTTAATTAACAATGTCATCATTGTTACTAATTATTATCAATTACAAAAATATTCCATTAATTAAATACTTATAAAAAACTATTCCACAAAGATCCCGAAGAAATATTTTAGTGTAAAGTTGTTCTTTGGCTGGCGATGTGTATGTCACTACCAGGGAGACACTTCGTCATGTCGTTGGCGGTTCCAGTCCATATTATTGAGATCGACACGCGACCGATGTGGAGGTATATTAATTAATACATTCTTGGTACAGTGGAGGTATTTCGACAAATTGGTAGTTAAGCCAGTATTATTAATACGGTGACTATAAAACAGTTACAGCCAAAGAGCGGTTTGCGGTTATTTTGATGGTTTCTGTCGACGTTTGTTTTATTCTGGCTTGTCTAATAATAATTATATCGTTTGATAAGGTTGTGGTCGAGGGTCGTCTTAAGGTCGCAAGCACGCACATTCCGCACGGTAAAGACTACGGTGGTAATTATATCCATATATTTTATATTAACCACATGTATTGTTACATAATTTGATAATAAATCTACCTAGGACGATAAAATTAAAAGTGGAGCGATTAGGATTAAATAAATTTTTTTTCACATTTAAACCAACGTGACATTCATAATCATCGATTGTGGTGTTATAATTAGTAATTTGTTAAATTGCGGTTTTAATTTCATTTGTAAATTCACAGCGTTCCATTGAATCTTCGATTAAAAACTAAGGTCTTCTGGGTTTAAAGAAAACACAGTGTGCATTTTAGAACCATAAATGTATATTTACCTGCAAACTAAATAATTTTTTTTTTGTTAAATTCAATTGACATTTTCAGATCATACAAATTTGTAAATGTGGGAGTTTGTTTGCCTTATCTTGTTCTCACTCACCACCTTGAATGTACATAACAATTTCAGTTATTAGGATGGTTTAATATAATGTGTTATATATTTTGACATAATTCCAACGCTTTCTTCGATTGACTAGTAACTGTGAAATATTATTTTTGATAGTTATGCATTGTCCTTGCTTTAGTATTTATGACCTTAAGTCCATTTGCATTCAAGTTGTATTTAACTTAATATTTTATATTTAAATTTATTTCACTTTACTGCGAACATTCTAGGACTAAATTTTATTTTTGAGTTGAATCTCTTCGTCGGGTTAAAATGGAGAGACAAAACACTTTACCATTTTTCAAATATTCTCTCAAATCTATGTCTTGTTTGTATAACAACTATATTGCTGAATTGCCTTACATATATTTTTTTCGTTTGTTTGTGTATTAGACACCTTTATTAGTTATAAGGTTTTTTTTAAGCGTAATATTGACATTTTAATAATAATGAAGTGAAGGTTCATTCCCATAACTGAAAATGACCCACTAAATCGTTTTCTATTTCTCAATGCAAGAATGAGTACATTTTCTGTTCTCTGCGCGACCGGCGCGCCATTCTAACAGTAAGTGCATTCTTTCGCATCGGAATGTGGCTAAATCATCTATTTATAAGGTTTGCTTCGATTTGTATAGCCGAGTGATGAATAACGCCATTCCTTATTGTTGCTCAGTAAACAGGCCGCCATTACGCTGCATGCTGTGCGTGATGTTCGGTAATAGCTTCACATTAGTGAGTACAACCACGCGCTACCTAAAGAAATTATTTTATATAAGGAAGCTTTTGGTATGGAAGATGCTATTTAATATCGCACGCTATACATTTTCCGGATTAATATTTTTTTCAATTTATTATTTACCTATAAAGCTGCGCATATGTAACTATTCCCAGTTAAACTGCCTGTCCAGCTAAAATATGTACTTTTGATATATTTTTCATTTAATTTAAGATTTTTCACATATACACGATGAGACTGTTTATTCTCTAGTTCCACATATCTAACAATCAATTCAGAAATTCACTGTATTTCATGTTTGTACTAGACAGTTAATTTGACGATATATTTTGGTGAATCTGGTGAATTGGGTTGCTCATTCAACTATTGTTTAGTTGATTATTAAATTCAAAATAATGTGTCAATGCAGGCTTCTGAAAGTTGATCAATACCTTAACTATGGTGTCACACTGTAGCATACTTACGCACCGCTGTGTGTTTCCCTGGTCCAAGCCCAACTTTATGAACACTTACTCGTTGCAAGACGTATCTATTAGCAGTCAAATGCAGTAAAAGAGCAGTTAATGCATACTCCGATCGTAAACACAGCACTTCGCGGCATTCCCCGAGAAGCGCTGCGTGGCGGCCGCTGCAGCCGCGCCACCCATAAAACTTTCCACCGTCACCGCCTGGAATTTTACTTCCGAAGCTCTTTGAAGACGAAAGGCTTTCACCCTAAATAGTTTTCTTACCAACTTTGAAACTTTGACAGTTCGGTGCATATTTCTCGGATAGTTATTCGTCTTGTATGTGCATCCGCGACTTCATCTCTCGTATGACATAAAATGAACCATGTTTCTAATCAACCCAAAACTTGACAATTTATATAAATTAGAGTAGTGCAATAAAATTAATGAAGTCGCGAATGGTTGGTGAAATCGTAGAGTTTACTTGAATGACTCGACCCCATGAAGTGAAAACAAAATGGAAATTTTTAATTTCTAATTTGGCAACGCCTGATAATGACATTTACTAAAATATTTAATATTCTACTCACGACCAATATTTATCTGGTGAAAGATATGAATCAACTATGTTTACACTAGACGAAGCCAATTGATGGAATTCCAATATCATGTGACTTACAAAAAAATTATTCGCCTATGCACAAAAAATATACTAAAACAATTTTAGCTCTGCATTAAATTCTACTCATACTTCCGTTTAAAATAAGAAATGCTATGATTCAACAGTCACGAGATGAATGAATTGAATCTGTAACATTATCACAACAAGGATTTTCATAAGCCTGCATTTAAAATTCTGAATGCAAGTTGTGATTCACACGCCGGTTAAAACGAGTGGCTACTACGACGCATGAATCGGCTCCATATTTTTATCGGTCGTTTATTTGGCTCGTGAATCAGTTGAGATGGAGTTCTCGGGTTACTGACCAGTCTGGGAATCTGTTTTAAAATTACGCTTCTTTTTAATGTCGCGTGAGTCAATGAGTGCCGCTCGCTGCACCGATTGCTTGATCAGAGTCGAAGTCGGCTTGGCACGTCTTCGTACATGGAAAATTATTAAATTAATAAGACCATTGCACACCAAGTACTTTAATTTATTCAAATAAAAATGTTAGTTTGGGTTTTTATTTATATTAATTTGATACTTCCAATGGATCTCCTATGTCTCTTGCCTGCTGTCTGTGATCAGACTAAAACATATATCACGTTGAGCAGAGGTTCAGGTCTTCGTCAGGCCGATATACCCTTTATTTTGTATCTCTGTTATTTTTTAAACATAAGCTCCTGCTCATACGTGATTTCTCTTTTATCATAGTTAGTAGTCAAGCAAAATAGCATACGTTTTACTTGAAATATATAGATTATCAATAGCTATTAACTATTTTTCATGTGACTTATTATATTTTTATTATAAAATGTTCCTCGTTAAAAAAACTAAGATTTTATTTGTCATTTAGTACAAGAATTGGTTACCTTAAAACATTTTGTTTTATACAATAGTATATTTAAATGAAACGTTATTTCTAAACAATTGACATTAAAATCAGTTACACGTTTATTACGTCGTTCAATTATAAAATACAAAGGTAATATATAAATATTCTAAAGCTGTTTCTTGAAATATTTTTAATGGGATTTATTCAATGAAGACATTAAAAAGAAATTGCTATAAGTACTCTGCAATATTTAAATTTGAATTGAAATGAAAATACGTTTAGACCCCTGGGCCCTGCGGCTGCAACAATCTTAGCGACGCATCACTCCAAAATAACCAGACGGCGCTTGCGTTTTACAATTACTACTAAACAAAGCACAAAAACAAGTAATAACAAAATATATAACTCTGAACTGGTTTTTATAATCGTTTTTTCTAAAGAGTTGTCAACTTTTCCCTACCACAAGAAACTTTCCTAGCGGTTAAACTTATCTTATCTTTCATCGACCATCACTTCTTTTCAAATTCCCTGTTTTATTTTTAGTCGTTGTTATTAATTTCGATAACGAAGAACTTCAGAAATGTGTGAATTTAAAGAAAAAAAAAATTCTTTTGAAAAAAGGTATCCCCCAGATAAAATTGGTGGTAGCCGTACCAAAATATCAAAACATGTAGTAAAAACAAAATAGATTATTAAAATAAATAAAAAAATCTAATATTTTCATTAATGCTTCAACAATAAACAGTTTTTTTTACTTATTGGTTTGTTTTCACTCGGGAGTTGTTTTGAGGTTTTTTCACGTATATTTTCAATTTATATACACCTCCTGTAAGAAATCCCATCAAATTGCTTATTAACTTTTCTTTTGTCAACTTCTCCCGCCTTTCCCTCCCTTCTCGGTATAAACTCGTAATTCAGTGCTCGGCATGTGGCACGGAGAAAATTGCACTGCTTCTTTGGGAGTCTCCGGGCGCTAAAGGTGCAGGAAATTACAGTATGGATTTATTTGAAATTATTTACCTTGCGCTAGAGTTTGATTGAATTTCATAAAAATTGCATCATAAAGTTCATTTAACATCAGAAACTGAGCTGTGCGCTTCGTAAAAGGTTTTTATAAAAAAATGTGACTTCGTAATCTTCACGTATACGTGCCGTATAAATAGATCACATAAAATTTAACTTAACTTAAGTAAATATTCTCTTCGTGGCTATATTTATTAAAATGCATTGCAATTCTATGTAAATTAAAACCCAGATGTTTTATTTTCTAGTGAATCTTTCAAATTCACGATCTACGTGAACTCTTCGTTCAATAAGACTTTATTTCCCTCTTTTTATTCAGAATTTATTGTTGATCTAAACCTGCATTTTTATGGGCATACTTATCCTTTAAGTGTTTTTGGAATCAAATGCGCTCTTTACTAGAAAGACTCAAGCACGCATCGCTAGATATACCACAAAACGATTAAATTCTAATTAATTCGAAAAGCGATCATCACGCCTTTTTAGGTTAATTAGTATTTTTTTTTAAATATTTAATGCTAAAAAACAAACTTTAATTGATTATTACATGACGAACATGTCTTAAGCCATTTTAAAAATTGCCATCAAAATGATACATATACTCTATAATTGCAAAAAAAACAATGTAACTTTTTTAATAAACACCAATCCCTTTCTCCAATTCCCCTGTGATTTAAGACTTTGGATTTGAGGTGATCGTAAATTCGAGCTGGCATTTAGTTTGATAGCTGAACATTCTCCTTACAAGCATTTGCATGTAACTTGCAGCTTATACGGTATCATATTGCATTACACCTAGAAAGTATTTATAAATGGCTATTGATGTATTAAAATGCATTCTTGCTATGTTTACAAGAATGAACAAAAAATACAGCACATTTTAGACTATGTGTTCTCCAAATATTTTTTGATCATAACTTATCATATTGCTTTTTGTTTTGTTATCAACTGTCGTTCTGATTGCTAAAAACATAAAAACAACATCCCTAAATTATGGATGCAGTAGCTTTTTTTTAACCTCGTGTGTTCCAATGTAACTTCTAGCATATTTAAGCTATTCTTATATTTAATGCCAAACCATTTTGGTGAGCACTTCTTGCCAACTTTCCACCCTTCCTATAATTTTCATAAATAATTTATGACCTGTTACGAGGAGTTTTATCACCCTTAAAGTTTGTTTCCCCGTTCGGTTACCTGCATACAGCGTATAGAGAGGTACTCTAGACAGCGAGGCCTCTGGAATAATACGTGGTTTTATAGAATAAATAAGTCAATTGTTTAGTATATTATCACTGTAAAAATTAGTACAGTCGCATAATAATAAAAAAATGAACATTCAGTACATAAAGATACAGTTTGTAAATTTATATTTTCTCGTTTTGTTTGTTTTTATGCATGTTCGCAATGTGCAGAGCATTTTCAATAAATCTATGGAAATAAATATGTTTATATTATATTTAGTTATATTTTCACATCTACTTTTATCTCACGTTTGTTATTTATATATATATGTATCATTGATTTTTTTTCATTCTCTCATATGAAAGAAAAAAACCTCTTATTAATACTAAATAAATTTTTGTCAAAAATATTTGTCTAATGAATAAAATTTGTTAACTTAAATGAATTTGTTTGTATAAAAAAAAATCTGTCTTGCCAACAACATATTTAAGATTTATCTATTATCTTAAGTTATGTGATTTTTATTACTCGTTAATGATTTTATTGCAATAACGTGGTAACCCCCAACGTTAATAATCGTCTTTGAAAGATATACGATAATGTGAGCCATGCATGCTAGTGAAGGTGCATCAGTGACTTTCAAATCCGGACATCTAAAATCTTTGCGACCACCTGCCAATTCATTTTAACAGCAATTACCCACTTTGTTTTTACGTTAAAACCACGAAGTACATTCTCAATTAATATTTAAAATATTGCAAAACTCATTAAATCATAAATTACATCGTTTTTTTTTTAAATATATACACACAACTTATGTATATTTATTTAATTCATTTTAGCGTGGTTAATATTTGCCATTACTTTTGGTTACAATTTATTGATTTTTTTTTAATGTTATCTTTATTTACTACAAAGAATAATTCAAATAATAAAATTGATCTAGCATTGTTAAGCGTCGAGTTCATTTTTTCTTAATTTTATGACGTACTTGAATTGATTGTTGTACAATTGCAAGTTCAGTAAATTTAGGGCGATGAGAATGTGGGTACACACGATGCCGCCCCTTGCGCGCAGTGCGCCGCGCGAACACGCGCGAACACGCGCGAGCACGCGCGAGCACGCGCTAGCTCGGCGGTCGCGGCCCTTGGATGTTTACACATTTTGCGATTCTTATTTAGCGGCCGTTGACCTTTGAGTGGTAACGTGGAAAAACAAGCCGTGCGCGATAAGCAGGCTGCACCGGCGCGGCCACGCTTTAGGTACGTGCCATCGTCTGTAAAATTGTTTTTTCGTGTGCTTTAAAAAATGTAAAAATACTTTTTTAATGGAATATTAAATTTAGTACTTAATAAAAATCTTCGCTTTACTGCATGCATGTTTCTACATCTGTGATTTAATTAATTATTGGGCTTCGATTTTCTGACATGGTTTAATTATTTCATTATTTTATGTATATAATTAAAACTTATATTTTACTGAAAAAATAGAATTATTACTATGCTTTACTTATAAGTTCTCATTTGAGTACTGCTTACCACTGGACACTTACAGCTATTTTCTAGTGAGGCTTTCTGTGTGTCATTTCATTTTTTGGTAATAAGACTTCATGACGTATAGGCTCAATGGTGCATCGATTCTACAACTATCTTATTAATATTGTAATCTCTCGTATGGTTTGAGATTGGATAGCAAAATATAGACATATTGTTATGTGGAAAAACATGCATATCGCAATATTCCGTTCATATTTTCAAAACAAAACACAATAAGGTTATCCTGTTCCAGTAGATCTCATTAGTTGATAAGGCAATCTATTTTAATACATACTTTCAAATCGCCCTATTTTTTTCTGACCGCCATTAGAATTATCATACAAAAAGCTCGCTTGACCTGGCTTAATTTGGCAACACAGAGTGTTCTTAAAAGCTCTCTACCATTACTTGTTCTTCCACTTTTCACACAATCAGCTCAATTATGTACGTAAAAATATCTAACGGCAAGTGAAAACTTATTACCTTATTTTTCTTAAACCAAATTATAAAATAAATTGAACTTTATTGGGGAATTTATCATTTATAGGCGACCGAACTATTCACTTCTATTGCCAAGGTGACTTTTCATTGAATTATTTAATAGGCGCTATTTACATTAATGTTAAGGTCACCTTTTGAAAACTCCGTTTCTTTCTTTGTTTAAATGTCGGCCAAGCATTGTTTGTACACAAGAATTAATTCATTTTTCACGTGACAGTATTTAAATACTGACTTACATCTATTGAACCCAACTTGTAATATCCTAATTTTCATATACTACAAGGGCATGCTTATGTTCAAGAACCAACAAAGTTAGTCCCTAAGCATTCAAAGTTTTTTTTATTTTTGTATGTTTTGATGTTTTCAGATAAAACAAGTATTAATGAAGGCAACGCTTACCGGCGTCTAGCCGTTTTTTTTTAAATAGGCTATTTATGCAAAGTTATGGCCAGCATTATTAACTTGTTGAACAAAATAAATTAACATCTACGTCGGTGTTACACCTGCAACCTCAGTTCGAAGTGTCTCATTAAGCTCGTCTGTGGCGCGGAAGGCACCGGAGCCATTAGCTCGTCTGCACACTTCAGAAATCTTTTGATCGCACCCGACAGGCGCGTGCCGAGAAAAACACATGCATTAAAACTGCGTTCTTCTTAACAATTAACATACCCTGTCTAAATGCCACTCCACTTTCGTCGCTTGTCTAGGGCCGGTGTTTTTATTGATTGTTCTCTGTTTAATAAACATTTATGTTAAATGTAAACAAACAAGACTCAAATGTCAAGAAAACAAATTTTAAATCATTCTTCAGATTTCAGTGAGAGATGGTGACTTTTCGTAAATATTTTGTGCACGTTACAGTACTGCTGCTGCATATGTGACTACAATAACAAAGTAGTATAATTAGAGAAATACAAATATAATTGAGTGCCAATAATATTTGAGCTAATATTGGCGAGTCGTAATCAGTCAACTTTTTCGCGAAGTGTCGGAAATATGAATGCCCAGTTCTGAGATTTTCTTCCGCGGGAGGATAATAAATGAGGACATCATGACGTTAGTCCTCTCGTCGATATCACGCAAGACAGAATGTACTCGTGAATAATAATTAATGGCTGTTCCAACGGTCGTAAAGTATGATTCAATTGTTTTGTTGACTTTCCGTCGGTAGTTGCCGGCACCCTATCGAGATGGGGAGATAAGCATTCGCGTTGTATACTTATTCATTATCTCCATACGTATATTCCTATCTATTTCGTAGAAAATTCGAGGTATTATCATTATTTTTGATTCATTGTCAAAGATATGCGCTAAAAAACAAATTCTTATCGATAACGTGTTTTTTTGGCGTCAACTATTTAATTGTGTCATCCGCGTGTCTGTTGACTTGAAAAGAAATGCAAAAATTAATGTATGTCCATATAGCAGTTAATTTTGATAAATTAATTATAAATTAAATTTAGTTTAGTTTATTAATTTTAAAATTAATTAAATGAGTTTTGGGGATCATTGTGAGATTTTTTCCACTTGTTCTTCCATTTTCTTATTGTTTCATTGCCGAGCATGATGAAGAAGATTGAGCTTTAGTTAAATTTTCATTGAATAGCTATGTAATTGTTATATTTTGTGTTGAAATTCTTGACAATTTATCAAATATATTTTTGATTCACTGACAAAAAATATAATATAAAAATACATATTCAGATTTTCAATCTCTAATACGAAACATAAATAAATATCTTGTAAAAGTATAAATACTCTTTAAAATCATAGAAACTTACCGTGCTTGTACATATATGCTATTTATTTTATAAAGCAAGAAATGTGCCCTAAGACACACGTATGTGTTTTATATTTTTGTTTGTATATTAATCTAGCAATAATAAAATGATAATTTAGCATTCAAGTAGTGATAGCTATCTAAGTTTTATTATAGCACGTGTCTCAGCGTTGCTTTTTTATTAGAAACATTGAAGCGAGGCTTCTGTTGACGCATAATCGGAGAATCGTGGGCACTTGATTTCCTTCTCTCGACGAACAAATTACTTGAAACCGATCAAATCGTTTACTCCACTTTATTCGACCCATATACCTATCTTATAAGTGCTTATATCCTTTTTATATTTTAGAAACATGTTTGCTAAAGCTATCAATGATTTTTATCACAATACATTATTTTGTAAAAACATGTAAGCATGTTGTTTTTTGATAAAAAGTGTTCCGCATAAGACTACATACAAAAAATGGAAATAATACATTTTCCAGTATTCTTTGTAATAATTATTCCAATAACTATCCCTCATATAATTTTTCTATGTTTTAAACCTAAGTTTATTTAAAACTTCGAAAAATCGCACTTTTGCGTTCGGCAAGGTGGCAAGAATAATTGTAAACTACATATCAAAAAAATGTTTGAGGCTGTTTCTGTAGTAAAAATAAATATCAAGTATAGTACTTTGATTTGAAAAAAAGTGCAATTCTTATTTTCGGAGCATACTTACAATATCCTGTGACGCCATAAAAAGAGACTGTAAGCTTTCACGTGAATCACCAGCTATTTAAAGCAAATCGGATCCGAGGACATCCTCATTCCGATTCTTAAACTCACGAATTGTCTTCGTCGAACATGCGCGCTGCCTACATATCAGGTGCGCGGGAGAGCGGCCGCTCACCTGGCGAGCACTCGGCGAATCCTGGCACCGGCGCGTGCCCCCATTAACACCGGGTTTTATTGCCTCGGTGCGACTCGCGTCCCATGGAGCCATCGCGCAGTCTGACAAATCGTTTTCATGTGTGACTGGAATTAATTCAATTTGGGTTTTTTTTATTTTCATTGAAAAGATTACCTCACCCGGATACATTTTACGGGATTTTTCCTAAAATAATCTCTGGGGGAACTATGTGGAAATGTTTTTTCTTCTTCATCAAGTGCCTCTCCTCAGAGGAGGTTGGCGACCATTTCACTGAGCATACACTCATGCTGAACCAGTGTTCATGGTTTTCTAAGGGGAAAATAGTGTAGTGGTTCCCCGGGTCCTTCTACACCGTAGTTTTATATTGGAAGGAAAAGTCTGCGTATTGCTGCTGCCCATTAGCATTATTATAAATCCTTTCCGTACAAAGCTCTGGCGTTTAGATCTGATACTCTTTCTGCAGCAAGCTACAGGATCAATATCAGGAGCCCTCCAACCTCGACAAGGTACTTCCAGAGCACATCACTCCACAATCATTCCAAGTCTACTACTCCATTACCGATCCTTTACACACGCTCAGGGTACAGAATGGCAGCCATGCACAAGCAACGGAATGAAGAGGGCGGGAAGGAAATATTTTTTAACCATTGTTAATTATTTTTAAAAAATCACCACTAACATTATGTTTATGCCTTTACATTTGCACTTACATTTACACTTCATTAAAATATTATTTATCTTCGTATTATTTTTTAATAGCTATTATTTGTTTATTTTTTATTCTCAGCATCTTGACACCAATTGGACAAACAAATGAAATTTCATGCTAAATAAATCCAGAATTATTTAGAATCTATTTTGACAACAACAAAAATTATACGAGTTGTTTTGACCCACTTATTGCGAGATGACGAAAATTTTCTAAACGGAATATAATTATTTTGTATTTTTAGTAGATACCTAATAAATATTCATACTATGAGTAAAAATAACATAAATTGTTAGCTTGTAATGTAATTGTACTATTGTATGAATTCACATATTTTCACGTGCATAAAAATTACCAACATCAAATTTGTTTCTCAATTTTTTTTAACTTTTAAATTTATAGCGTGAGTTTGTTATTTTAATTTAAACCAGTTATATAAACCATATAACTATTCAATAAATGATACCCACTGACGTCATAGCACTTTGACCTGATATAGGGTATAAGATTCGACAAGAACGTCCTGCATAAATTTAGAATAGCAATGGATTCGTAACACTAATAGGAATATATAGTAATAAGTATATTATACGCACCGTGTCTGAATTCACATAGATCAACCTTGTTTTCGTCAATTTTGCTCGTTCAGTTCATATAGTTTCGTATTCAACATACGTCTTATAATGTCGTTGGTTTGTAATATTCAACAACCCTACGGAAGTACTCGACACATAATATAATATTCTGTAAACAATAACCATAAAATAGAGTTCACGCGACGGGCATATGCCTGTCTTTGTTCGGCTTGATGAGTGGCCTGACATTCAGCTGTGAGTTCATCTGCCTTATCGGAGCTTGCGGAGCAGCACTCGACTTACATTTTCATTATCATAAATGTTTTTCTCATCGTGTCACACGCCGCGCTCTATGATCATTTCATAATGACTGTAAACAATTAACTTGTTGATAATGAATTGTTGACATAATTCGTACTTTGCGCTCTATGAAATGCCAATTAATTTCTGCACTTATTGCCCTCGTGATCGGCATTGTTACACTAACGCGAGAACTGCATTCCGGAATGACGCACTTCCTATGTCTAAAATGGCTTATAAATAATAATTGATGTCTTCACATCGTCACAGGTGGCATGCGCTATTAAATCGAACTCTTAAATCATGTCTCTTTATCTCAATTCCTTTAACGAACTTTATATAAACATTTGTGTCTAGCGTATTTTATCTGGCTCTCAGTCATATATATTATGCGTATAACCGATTGTCTCAAAGGAAACTCTATTTTTCAATTGGATTTTATATACTTCTACCAATCACTCCCTAAAAATTCTCAACTTAAATTTTGTTTTTTTTTTTTTTTTTAATATTCAATAACCGTTTATGGAAACCATCTCACCTTCTTTATGCGTGAATTTATGCATATTATTCTTTCAACTCAACAGAGGTGAGTATAATTTTTAAAAAATTACCCAATATAATATTTGATAAATAAAAATATATTGCTGAATTTCATTGAGGTACTCGTCTATAATCTCCCTACATCTCCCGCCTGGTAAGGCTTGTACCCCGAGCCACCGACACAGCGGCCCACTGGGCGTGAGAGCATGACGCATCACGCATTTGACATGACTTGAATAACGCCCGCATCATATATTTTATCAATGTTGTTATAACTGCATGTTCTTTGGTTTCCAATAATAATCTTTTTTTTTTCATAATAAAAATTTACTAACATACAGTATAAACAATGTATGATTATTTATAAATATTTAATAAAATAAACCACTTCGTGTTTCTTTGTAAATAGCAGAGTACTGGTTTGAAATCCGAGAGGATCATTTGAAATTTTTAGCCCTTCAAATCTGCATTTTTCAAATGCCGGAGGCGTACCAAGCTGGCCACATCCGCAATCGTCTCTGAATGCCGCCCACTGTTCATTTATTCGCCTTTACTTTTGTGTTCTACTCTCAAATATTTTTGTGACTCTAAACGTCTGGTTCACATTTATTCTCGTTTTCAATATGACCTTTGATGTTTCTAACAAAAACAATAACATTCTAAAATATATTTAAATGATTAAGTTAATATTTAAATTGGTCAATTGCACGAGATGTTTACACACTACTGATATAATCGGATGAAGTTAAAAAAAATTGAGAACGTTTCCTTCTTTTGATTACATATTATATATTATGAAGGTTTTTATAGTGCATTTATATTTTTGTATTTACGAGTTATTGAGTATTTGTCCAATTGTGTTCGCTATATTATTAATAAAATATTATTTTAATAACATTTCAATAATATTTCAATACATTATAAACAGCTGTACTTGCAATAAATGTTGTGGTTGTTTTACTAGATTATGACTGCAATTATAACATATTATTTTTCAGCCGAGAGTGTGTAAAAATATGCGACTCTAACATATATCACGAAATAAACTAATTTCGGTTGATTTTCTATTCATTCCAGATACGTCGGAACCGAAATCAGCTTCCAGTCGTCAGCCCGGGCTTCGAATGTTCGGCAGACCCGGTAAGTAGTTCCGTGTACTTCAGCACTGTAGTTATTCGGATCGGGCCGCTCTTGACCCGGGCGGTGTCCCTGCCACGTGTGCAGGCCGGCGCCTTAATTATTTAGCAAATAATATGATAATATCACTCAATGTAGGCTACTACGTTACCTACGCAAGAGCCCGAGTATTCGCTTGTGTACTGTAAGAATGATAATTGATCATACCGCAGTGCCATTAGCGCGATTACAGAAGCGGAGCGTTCCGTATTTATTTTGTCATAAATTTGTGATAATGTAGATATTAAAGTAGCAGAGGAGGTAATTGATTGCATGATTTAAAAATTTAAAACAAAATAAATTTTCAAAAATTTTACTAAATGTAACAAGCTACTTTTTATTTTTAAATTTATCTGAATCGTGCAAAAGGGGTTACGCCTTTTTGAGGCAGAACACAGTTCGGCTTCGATGAGTAAAATAAAACTATTATGATAGTTGAAGATTACTTTAACGATAAATATGTTTATATGTAGTCAAATTTTAGGTATTCGGAGAGAGCTCAAATATTTTTATTCACTTTTTGAAGTATTTCAATATTTAAATTATATATTTATTGTCAATTAAGATAATGACTTATTTGAATACAATAAGTTATTGAATATTCTGATTCACTACTTTCTAGATTTCTGAATTAATCGTACCAGATTTGTAAATTATATTACAAATTGAAAATTTCATATTGTATTTAAGAAAATAATGATTTTAACACAACACGGACGCCACTGATGTGCGTGGAGTTCATACATATTTATTTTTGAAATAATATTGTTAATTTCTTAAACGGGATAATAAATAAAGTCATTATTTTTTTATAATTTATAATCAATATGCTTAAATATTGATATGATTTTTTACTGGTATAATATTTAATATCATTGACTTCATACCGCACTTTTACAGGGTTAACCCTCTCGTCACTGGCAAGTTGCTTTCTGCGTTGCGAATTGCATTGATATTGCTTAAACTAAGCGATATATTCGTCTGAATTGTACCAATAATACACCTTATTTAACTACTAGATGTTACTGATTTTTTTTCAAATATATCTTGCTATTTTTACTGATGACATTGGCGGTTAACTCGTTCTCGTGTTTAATCATTTGGATTAAAAATTAATTTATCATAGTAAACATATATAAACATAAATCTGGTATTTTGTTGTGTAGTGTTTAGATTTATTTGATTTCATTATTATTTCCTATAAGTTGATTATATGTAAAAAGCTATCGAGACAACAAAATCATACAATCAGCATCTGAGTGTGTAATTTTCCCGTCAGTTGCACTTCCATATTGCCCGGTAACTATACCTCGCAGAACGGGAGGAGTCGGACTTCATATCCTCGTCCGTCCGGCGACGCGTGCCGTTACAGTAAAAGAATGTTTGCCTTGTAAACACATTCAATTATGGAGCACTCGATGCAAATGGCCGGCGGTAAATGTAATTAGGAATACAATGGGTGACGTAAAGTGAAGCGGGCAGCGTCGCCGTCCGCCGCAGTCCCCCAAGCCGCGGGCCGCGCCCGAGTGCCCCTGCCGTCTCACTGACAACTGGAAATATTAGCGTATCTCATCGCATTATCATGACAACATTTAACATAGACATTCTTGTGGATCGTTACGTTACGTAATACTTGAAGAATCTCTGAAAGGGACACGGCTGCCGCCACACATGGCTGTTTGGGTAATTATAATATCTTTACGGAAGTTCATTGACATTTTTGAGTCGTCATTTAAAGTCGTATCGCTCGCCGTACGAGTTTCAATTTTAAATAGCAGCGCGAGGAAATTCTTGCCATTTATTTTCTAATGGTTTTTATCGCCGTAAATAAACAAGAATGTGCGTTATTATGCGAGTACATTTTTAATAACACGTTATTCTGAGTTAAAAACAAACCAGCCCACGCCACTATAATGATTTCGAACTGCCTTAGCGCAAACCTAAACTATTTCTACGGTTTTGACACCTTTAGAAACCCGTTCGGTGAACCCTTTTATATTTACACCCCGCGCCGCAAACTTACTCTGAAAGTTTATTCAACCTCCCCGCAGCGTTATCCGTGACTACTCTCCTCGAGAACCTCTACCCGCTGTTTTTGTTAATTCATGTGTAATTTTAGTTCGCTCGTAGCCATCGCTTTTAACGCAACTTAAAAATTAGCAAACGTATCACTCGGGTCACCGTAGCTCTTAGTGAGCAATTTGCTCCTAATTTGTGTCAATATTTCAGTTATCACCGGCGGCTGTCCGGGGAAGGCGTGAGGGATGTGCCGGGTAATCCCCGCCTAACCCCGGGTTCTTTATGAGCCCATCAATCGCGGGCTTAATCCCGAGTCACGCCGGCCCGGGATGGGATACAATTTTACATATTGTCATGTGAGATAATACGCTGTGCGCTCTACACTGCGGCGGCATTCACGTCAGGCGCAGGCTATTTGCAAACCGGGAATCATAAATCCAATTTGTGATTTTTCGCTTCTTGTTTATACTCGTAACATATATTATTTTATATTATATCAGGAGGGTTACAGAACTTATTCTTTTTTATAATTGATATTCATACTTATAATTTTTAAATCCTTCAAACATATCTTACTATATTTTATAATAAGTAAAAGTCAAAATATAAAAATCTATTGATAATAATATTTTTTCATATATAGGCAAAATCGTACTTCCTGTGAAACGGTCTTCACAAAAAATCAATAATATAATAAAAATCTAAACATACCTTATTCTGACTAATAAAATATTAATATTTTTACTTAGTACCCTTACCAATCAGTATGAATGCTAATACAAAATAACATAATTTACGATACAATTTAAGTAATCATTCAGAATGTATTGTGTTGGGTGGGTGTATTTATTTTCAAACCTGATACCCACTTGATTGACCGGAAGCACATCTCAAAAATTAACCTTTTTATATTCTACTATATTTTTCATGGGCATGTAAAGACTCCTTGCCTCCATCAGCTCACATGAATCACTGTGCCCACAGGTGAAGCGAAGATTCCCCCGGGCGGACTCTCACTCCGTGTACGTTGCATTATTTAAACGGGCATGTCGTTATGAAACGCTTTGTATCTCGGTTGATTGCGTCCATCTTTGCACCGCGCGCCGATGTAGGAGTCGCCGCTGCTAATTCCCCGTGATATAATTTATTGGTGATTTGTGTGATGGATAGGCGAGGCTTGCCACGCGTGACACGGCCGGGTCACCGGGAAGGCACGATTTGACTTGCCACACGAGATAACTTCAGATTAATGTTTCTCTCCTAACTATTCCGTCCCACATATTTCCGGCAACATTTATTATGGGCTTGAAGGAAAACGTCGGCGTTTATACTTATGTCAATCTTTTTGCTGTAACATAATAATAATGGCTAGCCGTGTGATAAATTGTTAGAATTTACTTCTTTTTTTATATATCAATCCAAGTAACGAAATTGGTAAAAGGGATGGTTAAATTATTTCTGCTGTGGCGTGAGAATAATTTCATTTTATTTATTATTTTTATCTCATAATATAAATAAACTCGTGCATGTGTATTGGTAGGAATTTATTTCAAATGCATGAAAAGCTTTATTTGGTTACGTTTTTTGAATACTACAGAAAACCCATAATATACCCGTATTCCGATAATGCAATTACTTTTATCGCTCTATCGATAACAAAACGACCACAAATCACCCGCATAGAGCGAGTGTCTTCATTCTGAAGGAACATTATTCAAGGACTAATCGAAATATTAAATCCATAACATGCTACATTCCACCATTTTTATTCTTAAATGTCATTGTTACTGGCATACTCGCGTGGAAAACAACATAGTACGGAATATATTAGTAGGTACATACAGCATTCTTTCTTTATTTTTTCTCAATTTCAGGGGGTCGTAATTCATATCAAATAGCTTCTACGAAGATGTCTCAACTCGTACTATAATTATTGTTGGCTCGAGAAGACCATAACCAAAAATTTAATGTACTCTGATTGGTCGATCTTGTCCGTGATTTTCCATTCGCTTTTGGATCCTAAACGTTTCCACTCGTGATCTCTCTAAATTATTCTTATCTCTTTTCGCAATAAAATTAATGAACTTTGTTTTAATATTATCCCAAGCTGTTTATTTGTCGTGCTTGCAAGTTCATTGTAGAACTCATAACATATAAGTAATTTAAAACAGATTTGAGTAAGTGTTCATATTTTTTTTTGTTTTGTATAGGACCTTGTTTTAACGTGTGGTGCATGCTGAGAGTTTATAAAAATGCAAAAATGAGACATTCATGATGAACTGTCTCTATGTACATACTTAATTGTACGATAAAATTATTTTGCTCAATAAAATATATTTGGTGTATTCCAATTGTTTGCTTAATAAATAATTCTCGGTCAGCAACCTCAACTTTCGCTTTCCAACCCCAAAAACAGAAAAAAGCATGCTATCGCGACTCGCGCATGCATAATTCTATTTACAATCCGCTTTCTGTCCCTCTCTGGCGCTGGTTCTTCTCGACCTGAAGTTCCTCGAGGGGCCCCAACACAGCACAGGGGTCACAAACCTGCACATCGGGTGCCCACATAGCTGTGCGTCATCACACCACTAGAACAGTATGCACAGTACGGCAATACGAGGAGCGAGTTCCAATTTTTAGTATTTCATATCATGTGGAATTGTCTTTAAACAAATTTTAACGTCTGACAACTATTCGAAAAAATATTAAAAAATTGAAATCATACCACATATATTTTGATAATTTCAACAGTCGAATATATCTAGATTTTGAATTGTAAAGCCAACAGTGACATTAACAGTGCTAATGACGCTGCAGTGGTCGCGAACATTTCCCCGCGAGCCGGAGGAGCTCGAGGTCGCCTGGCGTGGCTCGGGGCCGCTCGGAAACCAGCGCGCAGGAGCCGCCCGCCCCTGTCGGTCATTGCTACCGCGCTCGGCCACTTCGCTCATTCAAATCGCTCGCCAGATTTTAGCGACCTTGAGGCACCTCCATAGGTAAAAATTAAATCATTCATCGGATGACGTCACAGCCCCGCACCTCTGCCCCCGCGAGAGGCTATTCCGAGTGCGTTATTTTCGTAGCGTTTCCTATATATTCTACGGTCGTTGATCCTCGGGTGTTTGGTCAATTATGGACTAAAGTTGTTTTTCCATACTGTCTGTGTGTTGTTTAATTTTTTTCTCTTGAGCCGTGTCGCACCTGAGGAAGTCTAGATGAACTGAATTAATGGCGTAGTAAATATTTTAATGAAACGGCTTGTTAATTAGAGCTTTTAGTTTTGGGCCTTTATCTCTTTACCCGCTCCTCCGACTTGATAATGTGCTCGGTGTGTTTTACGCACATTGCGCTCATTAATTAATAGGTTTGTATTTGTTTACCTATCTGATCTTGTCCATTGTTGGAGTCGTGTGTATTACGATTACTTTCTTTGTATTCCGAATCTGACCTTCACATCTCAATTACTACCGTTTAACTAAAATACCATACAATATAACTTCTATATATATAATACAATATGCAGAATTCCATCTCGGTCGGCGGATTCTCGCGGACTCTGTTATAAGATATGCGCATAAATATTTTGTAAATTATTGATATGTTTCTTCTAAGTAATTATTCGCGTTGGTTTTCCTCATTTATTGAGATAGTATTGCGGAATTTCTCAAAACGAATGTTGTAAACAGAAACACGTATTGTGATATTTATTAAATCAATATATGACATGACAGGTTTCAGGGAAAATTTTATCAATGTATATTTATAATGATAACTGATTCTTCTTGGGTTTGTGAATATCTCGTTGATTTATTTTTGGCGAATTATATTTAGAATTAATTTACTAATCTTAGGAAGATTCTTTACAATTATATTATGATAAGCATAATCTTAAACCACACAATTTTAATTATGAATGATATTACAAACTGTTAAAAATTCTATTAGTTACAAATATCGTTTAAGTCGAATTAAGTTGTAAAATTGTAGTGTTTTTATAATAATTTGTTATCTTCTTAAGTTAGAATTACCGAATTCTGTAATTATAGTAATAAATAATGTACTTTGTTTAAGGAACCTGCACCATTTTCTTACATTCAGTGTAAAACTAATTATTATATCTTTTATAGTTTTTTAGCATAAACAGGTTCGACGCAACGAAGCCAAATGTTAAAGAATGCAAGCAATCAGATTTTTTTACCCAGCAGGTACTGGAATTCCTTCTAAACTACAGTCGGAATTGCTTATCGTAAAAACATTATCATGGCGATGTTTTTAATGACCGAATGTCAAATATCATGCCTACATTTTGAGAGATCTATTTATTAGTAGTTATCACAATACTGATTTAAAAAAATATAAATTTTGTTTTCCCTATGCAATGCAGGCAATAAAACAATGTATTTACTCGTGACTTCGTTGACATTTATTCATTGTTTATGACTTCTGATTTCACGACAGATAACACTCTTGAGTCTTGATTAATTTAATCTCACTGTTTTCACATGGCGTCTATAATATGGAAATAATTACACATCTGATAGAACAGTTGTCTGAAAGCGTGAAAGTTCGATGCTGCTTGTGAGTTGCCGGCTGCTGGGCTGGTGGGCTGGTGGGCTGCTGGGCTGCTGGGCTGGTGGGCTGCTGGGCTGCTGGGCTGGTGGGCTGCTGGGCTGCTGGGCTGCTGGGCTGCTGGGCTGCTGGGCTGCAAGGAAGCGGGTCCTGAGGCCGCCGATAAGTGGCCGGGCGTCTCGCTCCGCGGGCCGGTGCTCGGTTTCAGGTCCGCTGCCCGTGGATCAGCGCCCGACTCCGCTCTGCCGCACAGCGCCGAGGCAGGCTTCGCTCGCACGTAGTTTGTTTTGATAATGCGGACTGCAGCTTGTGGGCGGTAAGCTTGCAATGCCTTCGGTTTCCTTACTGATTTAACAGCTCGCGTTTCTTAGCTCGAGTGAGTCCCTCGTGAATAATTCCATTGCATACTCGCATATCTACAAGTAATATGTGGGCTTTAATATTTTGACGTATTGTGTTTTTGTGTAGTCGGTCACGCTAAAAATTCCAAGGCCATTGAGAAACTTATTGTAAAATATTTTAATAACTAAACTACCTACCTTTAATCGTATTTCTATCAAAATCATTATATGTAACCGACACTCGATGAATAAAAACTAGGTACCTGCCCCCGCGCTCGGTTCCCAGCGATCTGAATCCTACGTACGTCTGTTTTATACACCATCATCACTCGGGCAGCCGCGGTCCTTTGTTGTGACTCAGGTGAGTACAATAAACCCTTGTTTATTTACCTGGAGACTCAAGGTCAGGCGGCTGGTCGTAACCTTTCGCGGCCCGCCTTACGTGGGCACCGGCTGGACTCGATTGCGTATCGGATATTAGTGAGATGAATAATTTTGCAATCTGACAAAGAATGTTAGTGTCATTATTATTATCGTCTTTTTTTATTAACAAATAACAAAAAATATATAATAATTAAATATTATAAATTTTACGAGCTCTTTCACTGTTTCTGTATTATTGAAAAATATTATACTTATATGTATGTATTTATAAGATGTACTTGTGGTGATTCGATATATTTGTGATTATGTATTGAAGTACTACATACTGAGTATCATTTGGAGCATAATATTGTATTATTTTAAAACTTATTATCGTTTTAAAGTTGTTTGCATTTAAAAGTATAAACCGTTGTCTTTGTACTTCTAAATGAAGAACCTTCCCGTGTTCTCACCTGCATCAGCACTGCATAAGCTCTTGGTGCTGGACATCGCCGTCATGGCGATATTTTAATAAAACCTCAAGAAACCTGAGATTATTTTTCAACCGATGGTCAGTCATCATGAAACATGAACTTTTTATTTATCTCTAGGTTATTCTTATTTTAGTATATTGTGAATTTATTAAACATTTTTATTTTAGAATACATTGTGTATTTCTTCTACCTGTGTTTGTGTCGTGTCCTTGAAAAGTAAGTTGCATTTTACCCACAACCTGCACACGTTTATAACCAGAACAAACGAAGTAGCCGACCGGTCTCCAGACATCTCTTTGTGACTGTAACCTCTGTAATTCAACAGTATAAAATTAATTTTAAAAATGACCATGTTATCACATAAAAACCAATTGTACCTGTGGAATTCGTTTTCATTAATAGCCAGTCTGTTTTCAGTCATTGGAATATAAATGGTATCATTACTATTCGTAATAAAAGTTCGGTTTTGATTTCTCAAGTGGTATATATTATGCACACTAAAATTATTTACCTTTGATTCCTGGTTTAATCCGCATTATAAGCAATTCAATTTTAAATACTGTAATTTACTGCCAATAATGTTTTGAATCAAACTATCAATGTTAGAAAAAAAACTAGTTTCGCGTAATAGTGACGAAAATACAACTAAACTATACACACTTTAACATTGTACGTATACTAAAGGAGTCATGAACCTGTATATTGATAGATCATTATCCTCTAGTAACAAATAAACTTAGCATATTTATTCAATAATCCGCAGTATTTTTGGCGATTGTGTTTCTTTGATAGAGCATTTTATTTAGTCTCTAGGTGGGTAAGATTAAGAACCGCCACGTTTCCGTCTCCAGTAGAATCGATTAGTTCTATTATCGGCCTAGGAGATTTGGAACTTACTTCACCAATTCCATCTCGAATGCGTAATTTTTTGACACTTACAATATGAATATCATAATACGAGATCATCAAAACTTGGATCTTATGTATACTAGTTAGTTACTATATCACGGGATAAAATTTTATTGAAAATATTATATATATGTATAGCTTTTTTCTTCATTTTCTGTTGATAAAAACCGGCTATTTGGTCCCCATAAATATTTATAAATGTATTTTAACGATCGTTAACAGTATTTTTTTTCCAAAGAGAACCGCATGCTTGCAGTGCTTTGGTGCGATGAATCTTACATTTATTTGCACAATTTGTTTTCAACAGAATATTATAAATTATAAGTTAGCGCTCCTCGCGATTCTTCCGGGCGCGTCCTCGGGGAAATAATTGTTTGGTGTGCATTTATGTGAGTTTTTATCATCTCAACCATAATTGCTGCATTTCAACTTTGCGATTTTTATCGCCGTCCGAGGCGCGGAAATTATTTATAAAGTTCATTTTGAAATTTAATAAGAAGAGCTAATTGAGTTCAGCCGGCGTGGCATATGAGGTAAGTTGTTTTAATTCTCAGCCGCCGGGACTGCACCGGTGCAGCGGCTACTCGCCGTGACCGCGCGGTCGCAGATACTGGACGCTTTGGATGTATTTGTATCGTAATTCACAATCTTCCATCAAAGTCACCGCGAATGAGTAAAATGAAACGAATACCCCTAATGAGGCCTCATGATTAATTCCCAAGGAGTCTACAATCATTCCTGGCGATTACTTATCCTTATACATATCTCTATATACATTATTATTTTTTTAATTAATCGTAATTTTTTTAAAAAATATATATATTAAAATTAGATAGACTTGCGTACGTTTTTCTATTACACCAAGAAAATATTAAATTTTCATGGTTGTGACATAAAAACCATGACTTGCATTTATATATAGTAACTAGAAATGTAGCCCGTCATAAAATGACGTATTCGATGAACGATGCAATAGTGTTTGAACATATGTTTGGCTGACAATTAGATGAATATTTGATTTCATTTTGTACACATATATTTTGAATAACCGGATATTAATTTCGAAAGCAAAGCCATTCTAGGAAATATCACATTTCGTGTCACAAACAACGAATCACTTTCACTGCACTGTTCTTTATTAGATGCAGTCTTTATCACGTTCAATTGTGCTATTCTTTTTTAATTACGTTTGCTGTGCTTAGACGGTGTTATTTTTTAAGGAGGCATTTTAAGTTATTAATGATGTGATAAATAATTTCTAACGCAATTTCGATAAAAAAATAAAATTGGTACTTGTGTTAAGCTGACATAAACTGAAAAATTTCTAAGAAGCATCAAAATTTGTTTTTTTGTAAAAGTTCTAAATTTGAAATTCTCGTGTTTTGAACAGTAAAATCCTATAATTCGTACATATTGAAACTCGCTAGAGCATATTTTATAGTTTAATTAAATTAGTTTATGAATAAAAATATTATCCTATCGTCTTGAAATTCGGCACATAGCTGCGGGAAAATGTACTTAACTTACGTGCAAAAAATCAGCGTTGTATCTTTTAAGATATTCTATAGAGAAGCAAAAAATGAAACATACATACACACACACAATGTCTATTATTATAGTAGATTATATAAATTTGAGATTCGAAAATCAGGGCGGAGATTTTACTAACATTCGGTAGCTTTTTATATCTACGTTTAGAAATACGATCATATGGGCAATCGTACCTATTTCACTGAACTGAACCTCCAAGCAGACCGTCACAGAGTCGGTACCTCAGGGTGGTGCCGATACAATGCAACACACGTGCGGTGCCCGGAGTGCCCCGAGAGTGCAAACAAACAGCCAAGGGAGGGTCTCTGCGGAGAGCTGAGAGCGCGGCGGGATGGCGGCAATTTGGCCAAATCTCTTAGTAATGGGATACGGGAGTCTCGAGATGTTTTCCCTCGGTCATGAGGTGTCATGGATATCTTCGTAGTGAGCTACACTGCGAGACGCGCAAATATTGCTTTTGTTTTAACGCTCAGCTTGAGGGCGTGGCAGTAAACTGCCTCGGACGAAGGCGCAGACTAGACAAGATATTTTTGTAGATAATTACTACACCTTAATTTGACACTTATACGTGTAATAAAAAGTCACCGGGAAAAAAAAATCATTTTTGAAAGAAGTTTGAAGATGTGAAAAAAATATTTTCTGTTGTCAAACACAGAATAAACATTGGATATAGGAAAACTAATAATTAAATATTTTAATAAATTATATTGTTATTTAATTTTAATAATAGATATTTTCTATTTTAAAATGTAACGGAAAGCAAATATATAATCCAAATTCAGCATTAATGCGAATGACGTTTTAAAATGGCACAGAATTCATAATTTTTTTTCAATATTTTTTCATGGCGTGCTTTGAATCAGATTTCGTTAATATCGTTAATTTCGTTAATATATAAAGTACCGAAATTATTATTTTATGGTTAAAACAAACTTATAAAAAAAACTTTGGAAAAATTATACATAATATAATATAACAAATAATAATAGATTTCACTTTTATAAATTTATTTTCTCTCTTGGCATTGACTCCTCCCTAGCTCAACGACTTTATATCTGGAGGTAACAACCCCTAACTGCGCGACGCTGTAATACTATTCTATGGCGAAACCACCAGCCCTCAGAGGGCAAGGTCCTATGCGACCCTGGCCGGCGCTCACCCTGCCCACCCCTGGCGCCCTCCCGGGCTCAATTATTCATCCCTCCGTCTTACGGCTGTCTGACATGCCACTATTTTACATAATATTTTGCATAACCATAGTATAACTTCATTACTGCTATATTTTATGACCAATAGAATTTTGTTTTTATTCGTAAAAAAAACCTCACTGAATGCATTTTGGATTTTACAACAGTACCTGTCTTAAAGCGCTTACCGTATTTATACTTGATATAAAAAATACATTAGGGTGTGAATGAAATAATTTCATCTAATTATAATGTTAAAAATAAATTAAAATAATGTATTCTTATAAATACGAATTACCTCCAATTTAACAAGGAAAAGTAACTCCTAGGAAAATAAAACAATTTAATATATTTATGTGCTTTTGGATACTTAACTATAAGGTAAATCCAAGTACTTTTTTTACTACCCTATCCTAACTCGTCTGCCTAGCGTGGTACCAGTAATTTGGATGCTTGCCGACGTGGAAAAGATATTATCCAGCAGTGGATAAATGCAGCCGATTACTTTCCATGCATATTCATTGGTAGTATTTGAATAATTTTATATGTTTATATTTTAGGTTTTTCCTCTTTGACATAAATAATCATATTTTCTGGTTTTCGAGGTCGAAGCCAGTGAGTTTTGTTGCACATTAAACTATCATTGGACATTGCTTTAGTTTGAGGGAGCTTTTATATTGATTTTAAATTTGAATAAGTAGATGATATCGACACGATGTATGTAGATGCATACCTCTTGTACTTATTATCCTTGCAACACATGTGCATAACTTACTAATATTTGACCGAATGTAACCATATTACATTTACTCTATCCTATGCTACTTACAATTTTATTACGAAATATGTAGCCTGTAGGCTCGGTACAGTTATTTAAAATTTCGGATTTCTCCTGTAATTACTATGTCAATATTGATGAATGCCTGTGGTAAATTTAGTATGTTAAACAATCGGTAAATACACTCACACAAGATAGTGAATTTTACCTTTATTTCAAAAACTTAACCACCGTCAAAAGCAACGCGCACACAATAATTTACCTCGTAGCACAGCCGAGAAGTCGATTCGAGGGACATTACCATAAAATCTAATGCCCTTCCTATCATTGCGGCATTGTTGACGCGTCCCCGCATCGTAAACACACAGCAGCCGAGCTTCACACGGTTCAAATGCTTCATAAAAATTTCCTAACAATCGATCGGGGAAAAAAACGTAATGGCTACAGATTGTACTCTTTCTCGGCCGTTGTCGTAAGGCGGTCTGCTCCCCGGTCGTTACTTAACCCCGCGCGCGGCTCCGGGTTCACACAACTGTCCTGGCCGTAGTCACGGCGTGCGTCCGTCAAATAATCACCAATTACAAGCCATAAAACCAAAATATCAAAGCCACACAATTCAATTTGGAGCCTTCCACGACCGCCGCGCCAGGACTTCCTACAGTTCTACGGCGATTCGACTAGAGACTAGACCCTACACAAAATCCAGCAAAAACAGCATTTTTTAATCTTACCAGGAGCCCGGTTTTATAGTTTTGTAATACATTTATGATTGATGCTGGTCTATTAACATATTTATTCGTCAAAAGTATACTTTAACTTGCAAGCTTGCTGCTGTCTCACATTGGAGATAATCTCGAAAACTATTTGCTTTAGTAGTTAGGAACCCATTTTTACATGTGTGGCGTTTTAAACAAATTGCTCACATCTGCCAATTATACATCAATATTCATATTATCTGATGTGGCCATTAAACGTTTTAACATTTTTATTTTTGTCAACAATTTTGTTTACATCTCGGTCACGTTTGAATAGCCTCTCTTCTAGCTTGGCGTATTAAAGTATAATTATTGAGGCTTTTTTTCTGACCTGCCAGACAGGTTCCTTTTGTGTCTTTTGGTCCATTCACTCTCGGTGCCGGTGCCCTGCGCTCTGTGCTCCTGGACGTCATTGAATATTATTACCCCTATTCAATACCTCCACGAGAGCCTCTCACTAACGTCAGACCAACGGCCGGCACTAATTTATGGGGGTTTCGTATAAAATAATTTATAGTACTTAAAACTGAATCCTTTTTTATAATTTTTACCTAGAATTATTTAGTAATTTAATATGATTCAAAATTCAATATTAAATTTCATACATCCAAGTCTTTATTCTGGCTTTTACAAGTTATTTATTCATTTTTTAATAATAAATGTATTTGAATATTATTTTTTTAAATAAATTTTATGTAACATAAATATAATTAAAAATATAATCACAATGCATCTTACTATGCCACACACACACATATAAATATATATATTATATAATCATATTAAATTCTTACATTTATTTGTTTCTAATAAAGATTTTCTAAATATAAATTTATATATAGCGTGTCCTGTCAATACAGTGTTCTTTTATTTAAAGTATTCTGAAAATTATGTTTCACTATTAATAAAAACAAAGCTCTCCAGAGCAACTTTCAATGTCAAGTCTAGTAAGCAATTCTAAAATTGTGCCAATGCTCTCAATTTCACGTTTACTATAATAAATCTATCATCCCCCAGCACCAACCCCCTCCGGCGCCCCTGCTTCACCTGGGCAATGTGACCCACTGACAGGGCCCGAACTGTCTCGCGGGCGTCTGAGGGTCACGTGCCCTTGCCGAGGCCTTCGCACCCGTAAGGACCGTACAACTCTCCAGTCGCGTTTTCTATAGAACGACTATTGTTGCCTGATGTATTAGATTGAGTAAGCTGTCTCGCTTAAAGTCTGTTTCTCAGTACGATTCCATTTATTTATTATTACATTTTTTCAATTGTTTCTCACTCATTGAACATCACGATCTGAAATTTATTTTTAATCGTTTTTATCAGTGAAATGTTTATTATTTTTAACACTACAATTATGTCATTTGTTCAACAAGCAGGAGACACGTAAGCTAATAAATTACTTAGAGTATATCACTATTCTACTCGGCGAGTGGGAGGCCACAAGTGAATAGGCGGATAATCAAGAAGTAGCAATTCATGGTGGATTACTGACGCGTTTATAAGATCTTACTGTCTATTCCACCTATCGGTTAATAATATCAAATTGAACTTTAATGCTTACCCATACTAGATGATGTTAATTGATCTTCGTGTAATTATGAATATATTATCTATTAACAAACTATAATATCACTGACCAAAGGATCATATAATTTCAAAACCAATACGAATAATAATACTTACCGTTTTTATAAAACTATCTACTTATATACTCAGACATATGAAATATCTACGCAGGTGATTGTTTTAATAGGTGATTAGAGTAAATGCGTATTGAACAGCTGTTTGAAATGCGTAATTAATTATGATGCTAATGATTCAAGTTGTTCTCGCCGGTGTGTTAAGTAGATATTACATGTAGTAATACTTCTAATTCTACAAGCTGTATCAAAACTTGTAAACCAAAATAACGTCAAAAATAAAAGTCACACAAGACATTAAAGTTTCTTAAAGGTCATTGCTTTCACGAATTTCAAATGATAAAGTATTCAAATGTTTCTTGGTCTCGGCGAGCTTTTCGCCCTTTACAGATCACCTACCCCGAGTCCCCCGCCCCCCGCACCAATGCCCAGACACCCTTTAAATCTGCGACGACTTGTATTAATCATGTTTTTACGCCCTTTGCACTAACGATATGTTAGCTTTTCTTTTTAAAAAAAATAGTCTCAATGAAATATTACGAGATTATTTTTATCGTCTGGCTAAATGGTAAACTCATTTTTGGTTTATGTTTACTTTTAAAAATTGTCTACTGTAATGTTTATTTCAGTATTTATTTCTTGTGGTTTAAATACTAATTAATCATTACTTTTATATCAATATAATTGTGGTAAAGTGATTGACGCAATTGTTTTTTTCAAACACCCAATATGTTAGTGATGTGAGAGCAATCAAAAAAAAAGTAAAGCTAGTGCCGATCTCTCTTGTACGTGCCATTTCTCTATTTATATTTTTTTTTTGGTTTTTACTATTAAATGGGATTTTTAAAAAAATATATCATTCTTGTATTAATAATATTATGACTACACGGGCGGAAACATTGTGTAAACGTCTTATAAATAAATTTATACGTTATTCTTTATGTATACATAAATTTACATTTGTTCTTGATATTTGAAAATCAATATTAATTTATAATCAATTTAATGCCACGCTAAATTTTTGTTTTTTAAAATATTATTATTAATACATAATATTAATCCAATAAATAAATTCTTGTCTGCATACATGTAATTTTTAATTTAAGCTTTTAAATCGTTAATATTTTCAAAATATTATATTTCAGTTTTTTTGGGTACGAGGCATTCATAGATGCTGCATATATAGGAAATATCAGGGTTTTTTTTTAAAACGAGATTTCTCATCACCCAAAACCACATACCAAATTCTTTTACCACGGATAGGCGTTGGCATAAAACATTAATTTTCAGCTAATCTTGTCTCTCAGTAAGAGAGCTTTCACCTCCATGCGGCCGGGCCGGGTGCATCGGCCGCGCCCCCGCCGGAGGGGCCACCGTAGACCACTCACCCCGCACAGCTGACGGCCTCGCCGGTCAGACTTCACTGGTCAAAAGCCTTATGGGCGCTCGAGAGTCTGATGCGCAGGAGTCAAACAATCTGCGGGTTTCTGCAAAACTGCAATAATGTTTCCCGCTTAAAGCTTTTGCAACTACATAAAACTTTATATTAGTATAAAGTTAGTATAAATTGTTTGCGAAGTGTTTTATTTTAATTTATATTTTTTTTAATAAATGACATATTTCATATAAATCACCTTGAGGAAATTGCTTTTCTTATGTGGCATACATGTAACCAGCACAGAACATTATCATATTCATTTCAAAAATCCGCTATCGAGGGCCTATCAATCAAGCCGCCGGTTCTCGAAGCCCGACTATAATGTGTTCGACGCAGGAATTTCCATTTTAATATGAAGCCCGTCCCACACCTCCCTCTCCCGGCTAGAAAAGCCTCAAATTATATCATTAATAATAATATCAAAGCGTCTGCTGCAAGATTTATGTTTTTAGTTCGGCTGCCGCAAATCTGACGGGTAACCTTCTCGGAGGTAAAATCAATCTACATACGGTATTTATATCAAAGCTACATTATTATTACAAGCGCTGATACACCGACAAGTCCGTATTATAATTTCCTTATTTATTGCTTATATATTATAAGATCTTTGACCACTTAGATAATGTTTGAAAATAAATATTCAATATGTAACCTTCAGTACCTGTTTCCTCGTATAACTTGACGCAGTAGTTATAAAACGGTGACGTCACACAAAGGGAAGTATTGCGTAACGCACAAAGGAGCTTTCAATGTCAAGGTTTCGCCGTCGGTCGGTGACAAGATTTCCCAGCCACACTTTTAGATTAAACGTTACTTTCACTATCTACAACCCCCATTCTCCAAGCTTTATATTATTTAAAAGGAACGGGCTTTTCCGTATTTGTTTTTAAATATTATTAGATTTTTTCGCGAAGACTTAAAAATATATCTTCGTCTTTCGAAGGTCCCGCCCTTTACGTGAGGCCAATCTCAACTTACTGCCGACCTTCGGCGTTCGGGAAAAAACCGCATTGCCAAAAAAAGCTTCGATCAACACAAACCACGTTTCCCACCATCCGCCCACGTGTCGCAGATAAACGCCGCCGGGGGCCAAGGCCGCCCGCCCAGACGTCGGCCTCCCCGCCCCCAGGGCGGCCGGCGCTTTAGTTAGCCTCGTTATTGGGATTAAAAACTCCACCCGCTCGCCTGAAAGCAAATGGCTCCGTTTAAACGGAAGGAAATTGGGAAATTAGGCGGCGAGCCTCCCTGAAACAATGGCGCTTTTTAGTGAGACGTCAATAATTAGTCGACTCGATAATGCGTATGGATACTACTACTAAGAATATTAACAATTACGATTGGCATTTTTTTCAGATTTTCAACATGTAACGTACAAAAATTACGTATTATACATTTACGTGGCTAATATTTTTCAAATAGTGATACGTTACTGAACCAGTCTGCAATAAATAACAACGGGCAACAAGTGTAAATCAAAACTTAGAATAAAAAAATATTTCTTTCAGGTTTGTTACGTTAACTTTAATTGATAAAATTTAGCTTTAACAAAGAGAAAACTTGTTCAGGGACTTTGTTCATTGTATATTTTTGGAACAAAGGTACTAGCTCGGAAATCAAACAGTAACAAGTCGTTTCTTCACGAGTCTAACAGCATTTATTGTAAATAGGACTTGCGTGGTTCCAAACTAAAGCGTGCGATTTTTTGTACGATAATTGAATAAAACTATTTTCTTAAATTTCCATGTCATGAAGTTATCATCATTTGTGGTATTATAGTTAAATGCTAAAGTTGCGTTTTATTTCAATCAAGAATATTTCCAATTATTCTTTAAAATTGGCCATGTCTCGACAGGGGGTTGTGTGCTATGGCTGCGAACCCACAAGAGACTCGCTTATAAATAGAAGGCGTCCCCCCGTCTCGCCGAATTTCGCTCTGTCGCTATCCAACTCGGCGTCTAGGCACTTCGCGAGTTATAACAACAAGACCTGCTGCTACTTGGACCAACTATATGAAATTATATAAGATATTCGGTTACGAGCTAATTTTATTCCGACATACTTCGTTAATATATGAATATATACATTATATATAAATATATATACATATATATATATATATATATATATATATATATATATATATATATATATATATATATATATATATATATATATGCATGTGTGTGTGTGTGTGTGTGTGTATGTGCGTAGTGTATTTTATAAATTGTACTCTTATGCTCTTATCGTAAAAAGTAATAGTAACAGTATGGGTTAGTAGTAAGATTTGTTCCCACCGCATCGATTTCGTCATAACTTGTTGGTAAATATTACTCGGTGCAGAGAAAGTTCCAGAACACAAACAACAACAATCGCATCAAATGTGACTAGCATGGCGCTCTAGTTCCGCGAATTATTTGTGTAATTATTTCGCATATAATTCTCCTTGGTCTCCTTTTCTATTTTAAAAGCAATCATGGCGTCGCCGCCGTGTCCTCGCCGGTGAAACACTTTCAAATCAATCAGACATCGGCTATTTTTAGATAGACATTAATCGCACTCATGTGGTGTCCAACGGCTAAATGTGATTACTTAAGCCACATTGCCGGCTCTTGCTTGTATTGCTATAGTGCTAAGCAAATTCAGATTTTCTTTAAATCAGTATTAGAATATTCTACGAAGTGGACTGGTTTCATATAGGCGAATTACTTGCATACATATCCTGAAAATATTTATTAAATCAATATAAAATATCTTAAAAATACGAAATACTAAAGTAACTTATTTTTTTTCTATCTCACTTGGCATGATACTTTTTACTTTGTATATTCAATATGTTTAACTAACGTATTATACATTTATGTATTTTATCTATTTCATGTATTTATATATTTTATATTTTAAATCTCCTGTTATAAAAATCAATCTCAAAAAAGGACGCCTTTATTAAATAATGTTTATATTTATGCGTTTGGCTATTATTTGAATATGCATTCAAAAGATATTTTACATACAACTTTTATAGTGTTTTTACGCAGAACCTTCAGTGTTTGCTTTTAATTTTATATCGGTTTAAAAAGCTGTGATGATTTATTTGTCGGTCACACGTATTTTTCAACTGTTAAAATTTATATTAACTTTTGATCGCTTTAAAAAACAGTTTTAAATACATATTTAATAAAATGTTAGCATGTTGATCGCAGTTTCTCGTTAATTTTTATTCATTGCGTTATTAATAAGGTTTATTTACTGTTACTCCAATATCATATGACTTGATCATTAGCATTAAAGTCTACCGTTAACAATTACTAATTGCAATCTACCTTTACGGTTAACACCGGTAATATTCCATTAATGTTTAACCAATTATTTTTATGGCTCTATACTCTCTTACTCGCTAATTAGTAATGTGTCCATTTTACTTTTTAGATAATCATTTAAACACGAATGTTCGAGATGAAACCAAACAAACATTTGCTTTTCTTAACTTTGATAGTGGTGAAGGTTACATTATTTGTCAACAAAATTTAACACATCGTGGCATTGTTGGCTGTGATAGATTTGATTGCTTTGATTTTTGACATGTGCCAATTTATAATCTGTTTATCGTTTGTTCTCAAGCTTAAAAGTTGTTTCAATAGCGCGCAAAATATATTATGCAGTGGCTACTATTATCATTTTGTTGACAGACTTCATTTACGAGTGAAATTTAAAAAATGCACCCAGTATAATAAATCTTATTTTAATAACTTTTCATAGAAATATCTTTGATGACATTTTTTAAAACGTATTATACTTCAATTCAAAGTAGATACGCATTTAAATTCTCTTTTTTTTATTTATTAAAAGTATCGTATTTAGTTATATAAAAATTCAACAAGAAAACATAGCAACGCGGCGATGCAATAACTGTTATCCGGTTTTAATATTATTTGGTTACTGTTCTGCCTTCCCGCCGGGTGATCCCCCCAGTTGCAGCAGCGCCGGGTTTGTTGACCCCCGCCCCCTGCCCCTGCCCCCGCCCCCTGCCCCTGCCCCCGCCCCCTGCCCCCTGCCCCCGCCCCCCGACTAGTCATCAGCCGCCCCCCGACCCGCTGCAACAGTTGTCCCCTCTCGCCCCCTTCCCCCGTGTAAATCCGCCCCCTCTTGCAATGGCTGCTGGGGATCCGTGCAGCTAGCCATTCGACGAGGATTACGCTTTATTTTTTGTTTACTCGTGGTTTTACTATATACACTGGTGTTCTATGCGACATTTAATAACACCGAAAAAGGAATCAATATTTATTTTTTATGAGTTTTGTAACAATATAACTACATTTCTGTTTTGTTGTAATAAAATATACGTATGTTTGGCCTATTGAAGTTAGAAGCATGCAATTTCCGTATAGTGCGTATAGTATCGATCGATACATATTTACGCGACAATATTGAAAATGATCACAATTTAACTGTATTTGTTGATTAAAAAACTGAAGTGAACTTACAATGTTGCATCATGTATTTTACTCTGCAATGAGAGAAAGGTAATAGGTAAGGTAAATATAGATAGGAGTCGATCACTGGCCGAGCGGGCGAGCGCCGATGCGCCGACTGATGCGCCCTTAGGGCCGAGCGACTATTATCGAGATTTATGATCCGGACCAAGTTCGCTCTGAACGATAAATAACCATCCGCGTTACTTGATAATTTATGAACTTAAAAGAATATAACGTGTTTGTGGTACGTACGAAACCAAAATCGATCACAACAAAATATACTGCTCTATTTATTTTTTAATATACATATTCGAATATTTTTTAATGGTTTGTACTAAGCGGTAGTAATTTGTAGTTGATGTTCGACTTCAGGTTCGATTTCAGAAAAAATATGATTTTTAAGCATGATTATTTGATAGAATTGTAAATGTTACTAAATATTGTGATAATAAGAATAAGCATTAGCTATTGAAACTAGAAAAATCAATACATTGGATTTTTTTGACATGGAGTGTATTTCAAAACTAACAAAATATTTTTGCTATTGAATTATATTTTATAATAGTATAAATACTCGGTAAAATAGATCGTTAGAGCGTGAATGACAATTCGCGCAGACGACTCTCCCCTTGATCATCTGAGAGGGAACAATTCACCGGAAACATCCGGCCCGTTATTGGAGACGCGTCGCCTCCAGCCGACTTCAGATGTCGCCCGATTACTCACTGCACCGCCACCGATCTGGAGGCACAATCAACTTTTGTTTGCTGGTCTTTTGATTGAAAAACACACAACGACCATCGCGATGCCAGAATTCAACCCCTATAAATTCAGAATTTGTATTTTGTTTGAAATAAATAAGATAAGGGTACTCTTCATCACGAGTGTTTCGTATTATATAACATTTTCTTTGAAATATAATTTAAATATCTAGCATTACATTGGCTAGTCTTTTTTGGTTTTTTGACGTGATGATGCTTGATATCGAGGATGCTTGGAAGTATTTTCATTTGAAATTTATCCATTGAAATAGCGAAAATATTTACCAACGATATTTTATCTCGTCGATTTCACATAGCCATGAAATTATGCTACTCGCTTGTAATTCTCTACCATAAAAAAATTAAAACACACTTAGATAATTATTTAGAAGAGCCCTTATTTCAGTTATATTTTAATAAAAGCTGTATAGATTTTGTATCAATCGAGTACCTCCGGTGAATCTTTCCTCTAGTTTTGTATTGATATTGAATACCAGCTTATTTATTTCCTACGCGGCGTGACGTGACGTAGCTTATCTTCCAAGGCACGTGATTATTTGAATGCTTTTTTTACTATCGCCAAACACCACTCAAAAGTTCCCCATGTTGATGTTTATGAATCCCCGATTGCGAATGGAGAGAGAAGGGATCAATCGGACCGCACAGTTGCGGCCAAATCGGGTCAGAGCGCCCCGCAAATCCGCGCCTGAGGTGGCCGGCCCGGGTTCCTGTCGACCGCGAGAGCCTCCGCTGACCTTCTGAGAACAATCTTATGTTCAAGGACCCGCTTCGTCTAGACGAGAGTTCTCTAGCTCTAGCGGCGAAGTGCTGTATACACTGTATACAAATTTATATTTCATTTTGGTTCTTGACCTTCAGTTTTATGAATTTTGTTTTTTTTTTTGTCTCTTTGAGACAGTGAGAAATTTGCGCACAGTGTCTGAGCAGGCGAATAAGGTGTGCGGTGATACAACTTTTTGTCTGTCTGGCGCTTGGCCAAAGTTTATTTTTGAGGACTCGAAACCTTGGATTTTGACGACTGGTGCTTCTTTTAAAAAACGCGATTTATGTTTAATGCTACTACCCGCTGCATTTTTTTAAATTTATTGTCACTTATACCAATATTTTTACTGTCAAATTATCTTGAAAACACTAATCTATCATTTCTTATCACATTGTGATGCAGACGTTGTTTGTTGTGGACTCGTAAATTTGCTCAGCATAGTAAATATTTAGTAACAGCATTAGGTCTGCTGCAGATTTCGCATCGCGTCGTGACGCTCCTGCATCAGTTGTTGACCTCTCCGCCGCTCGCTGCGCACGAGACTGGCATCTTTGTCTGGATTTGCCCAGACGATGCAGGAGTTCTTGAATTAGTCAGCATTATTGTGACTAGGTATACCTATCCCAGAATCGTATTGCGTAGTAAGCCTTGAGGTTCATAGTATAAAATCGATTAATGGCGCGGTGTGAGTTTTTAAGGTTACCAAATAGTTTACGCCGTCATAACATCGTTTTTAAAATTGTGTATAAACATTCCTTGTAGAATATTAATCAGTAATTCACTGAAAAAAATCATTAAAAATCTGGCTAAACGTTCATTCGGTATGCCTATTTCGACATTTCTACTAAAATATTTTTTACTTAAAATTTTATTATTTAATATTATCATAACACTGGTGTTCCCAAGAACACCTGATTTATGTGCATTCACAATTGCGGAGGTCTTGCAAATTTTAATCACATTTTCAATTTGAAATCACGTACAAGGCTTTATTTAATCTAATTTAACATTCTTCATTATTACGCTACTGAATTGTATTGATTAATTGTTCTCTTGTTTGTACATCTGTGGTATTTTATTATCTTTGAACTTTCATTCACTTTGGTCATGGATCGTAGTAAAACTGCTGATAAAAATTATCATTTTTACAACAAAACATCCGCTTTGACGTCGCTCTCTAGCCGTCCGGAATAACGTTGTGTATTTTTTTGTTTCAAACAAAATCCGAACGGCTACAAGTTGAAAGTTTGAGTCTGATTCTAGGGACCGTCCGGGTGGCGCGATGTGACTACCAACGATAAGGGTATCTCCGCAGCCCACTTGTCAAGCATTCCTAATTTGTTGAAACAAAAAAAGACCATACCGATACGTGGGAAGAGATATCGACACACAAACCCGGCATCGAAAAACCTTCGAAACGAATAAACATTTTTTTGTCCAACTTATACAGCCTTATCGGTGTTTTTATTATTGGAATAAGATACCTCCAGATAAGAAGGTACTTATTTTCCCTTTGCTTTTGAGTCGGGTTGACGTTTTCTCAAAATACACGGTTCAATCTTATATTCTAAAAGCTCATATTTACTCTACTATTTATTAAATCGAATATTATCGTTTCTATAATTTTAATAGTATAATCCGCGAAATAAGCCGCACAAAGATACAATAATGTAATAAAACTAGACGATCTTCACAAGAATACTTTGTTAGGTTCGTTCAGTCTCGAAGCCCTCCTGTCCCAGACACTTTTGCGGTCTCACCAACACAGGCCCGCGCCCCAGCCGCCGCCAAGGATGTCTACCCCAACACCGGGAGCCGCACACGCACACGCGCGCACGCACACGCTCGCGCACACGCACACGCTCACGCACACGCACACGCACACGCAGGGGGGAGCCCCGGCCCGGCCATTGTGCGCGCGGGTTCATTGGGCCACTTTCGGGGGCCCGGGGTGGTTAGACGCGCAGGTAATAAATCTCGGGCTCCGGGCGGGCGATTCCCGCCGCGCATTTCGACCGTTGCGTTCGTTTTCCTTTTTAAACTTTAAACTTTTTCATCGATGCGCGCTCTATTTTTTTTAATTCATAACTATTCCGTCGACGGTGCGCGGCTTTTGAGTTTTAATTTTTTTGTTCGGAAACTTTTTTTTTAACTATTGAAATATTTATTTTTAGTATAACATTTGAACTTTGAAAATGTGTTATTTTTTTATTATTGTCGAATTCAGTCCTTTTATCCATCAACATTTGATTATTCTCTTTTTTTTTTTATTATTATTCCATCATTTTAGCCAAAATAGTTCATTTATAATTAATTTTATTTTTTTATTACATAACATGCAATTTCTTAATATGAAGTCTGTTGTTTCGTTAAATCGATATTATTTTGTTAAATCTAATTTTTATCAGTTTATTTATTTCATTTATCTTTAATCTGTTTTATGGAAAAATTATTTTTATGTGTTAGTTTGTGCTCAAAATTAGTAATGTTTGCTCTTGGGGAAACAAAAATTTGTTAATTTGGGAGTAACAAATAAATACGTATTTAATATATGCAAAACAATAGTTTCTCATTTATAAAAAGGTAGCACGTTGGCCAGGCGCCACTCGAGAGCGACTACGTTCTTATTTATGTTTCACACAATAGCTCGGTCGTTCAATTTTATTTATCTGAGCGCTCTTCAAAAAATCATGAAGACTTTTTTATGGGAACGGATTCGCCGTCAATCTTCCTTATGATAGCACTTAAAACATAAATATTGTATCTGTCCGGCGCTAACAGTCGCTCGTTGTGTGGCGCGCTTGGCTTCCGGAAAGGTCAATTTTGATTTTTGTGGTATATCCGGTATATATTTTTTTATTTTTAAAAACCTCATTATCACTTTTTCTTAAATTAAAGGTTTTTTATTTATTTAAGCTATTGTCGGTTAATTTTTTTGGTGACAGAAATCAAGACTCCATGATTTCACTTCATTTTTTTTTTTAAATAATTTTTATCGTGACAGTTTCCAAATTTATGTTTTTTTTTGTATATTCATCATATTTATTTAAATGTGTAAGATTTATTTATTATTTTCAGAATTATATATGTATTTTTTTAATTTAAATATCATGCAAAATAGCAAAAACATAATGTCTGGTACTCGTGAATATATAATATTTCATATTTGTTTGTATAAATTAAAAAACCTGTAGCTTGCCTTTGTCATCTTTTTAAAAATATAATCAATATAATCATTATGTGGGTCTGATGTGTGCAGCCCCGTGTTTCGCCGCCCATCCGGCATTAATTCCGCTTTTAACACTTCCTAGCACAGCCGCCACCAGCTGCTCGTCTGTCGCCGGGAAACTCCCCGCGCATCTTAATCTCTCGACTTGAAATAGAAGACACAAATCGACCAAGACAACTGAATGACACACAACTAAAAAATATGCTATATTTATCACACTTACGGTATATATGGTGACACTGTTCATTTGAATTTAATCATGTATATGTACATAGCAATTTCAATTAATAAACATTTTGATATCGCATGAATTATTTTAATAAATTGTTAGAAAATAAATTTAAGTCTTTAAATCTACGAAACTTGTGACGATATTTCTTACCGATTGCATACGATTTCTAGCGTATTCATTTATGAATATAACGCGAAAGATAAATCGTTACGACTCGTTTATTGAGTAGTTTTCTGCACTGTCCAGTTAATGTCGGTTTCTTTGATCGTTCTATCCTTATCTAAATTCTTGACAATTTTTGTCTTCAAACATTACAATATCGCTGCTTAGTCAGATATTCTGAATACCTCTCAATGTGATTTTAATAAATCACCTCATTCTCTCTTAATCGTATAAAGAATTACCACTACCTTTGGTAAGCTAGCGACAACTCTCGGCAATACCTTGAGCTTATAAATATCCGCTTAGATAAAGTAGTGGTAATTACAAGACATTCCTTCCATCCCACTGGCATGACCGATTGTTTTACGATTTTCTTCGTGCTACTATTCATTTATGATGCGCGTGCCTTTGAAGTATTCTTCCTCCTCGCTAGACTTAAAACATAAAAGGATTTTCCACATAAACGCTCATTTGAGAATTCTCCGGAATTCAATCAATGCTTTTGTTGCCATTTCACGCTCTCGCTTTATTCGCGAAAGATGACGAGTCGGGCTTTGCGCTGTTTTGTATAGTAGCGTAATATTGCGCGGAGAATCTGTGCCAACACGCAATTTTCTTGTCGTTTTCTTTGTACGATATTGGCCTGCTGCCGATGCATTTCGAAAGCGCAATCTTAGAAAAAATTGATCACGAGTCAGCCCCAAGAAGAAAGGATACTGCGCATTGACCGATCGCCTCATTTTCCGTCATACAAACTACGCACTGAGAAAAAAGTTTTTCACAAACACATATCAATAGAACAAATTACTACAGTAATATAATATCGTTCGGAAATTTTTGCATTTTTTTTTTATATAAACTGTTGTGATCATATAAATAACACGATAAGACCGTTAATTTTTGGCCAATATATTTGTTTTTTTAATGACGCATTTCAATTTTAAAGGAATGCATTTATTACATTAAGATTCTACATTCATTGAGACCTTCCCAAGATATGACATCATTTTTATCATATAATTTTATTATTGCAGGCATTTTCTTATCTTTATACTAAGCTTATCGCAATGTTTTCCAGTATGGCGGGTTCTAAGAAGATTTCAATGACAGTCTTTTGTACAGGTGAATCAAGCCTATATGCAGATATTTTTCCACAGCTCAAAAATATTGATAATTGAATAAAGTCGTAAATTATAAGAAATTACTTTCGCTCAACAAATGATTATCAACTTAATCGTCAACTTGATTATTTTAATATTAATCTCATAATTCGAAAAAGAATATTTTTTTTTTTTTGTTTTGTAAATATCTTTCCAAAAATTTTAAAATTTAGTTTCATCATTACTTGAGGACAAATTCAGCTAAACTAATTGATTCACATTAATTTAGGTTAACTGAACCACAGTTCAGCATTATTAAGTTTTTCAGTGAGCTTCTCAAATGTTATTTATATTGACTTGATTTCCTTATTTAATCATTATAAAATATGTATTGTAGATTCATGTTTATGTTTTTTTTTTTGAAAATTATTATTTATAATCTTTTTTTTCATGGAAATCATGGAAATAGTTTATCTGTGTATATATATCAGGTTGACTGTTCTATGTGACTTTTTTCATGTATGAGTTAATTTGTTAATTTTCATTTCGCTCACAAAATATATTCGATCTTCTTGTGGTAATTTCTGAAGCTTGATTCTCAATGCAACATTAAAAACGCCGTTGCCGCATTTTTCTGAATTATTCAAGCGCTTTTTTTATTATATAAATTCGAATTAAATACATTTATCATCGACACCAAACATTGTCACCGAGAAAAAATACGCTTACCGACTAAAAATAAAATCCACTCATAAAGAACGTAAAAGACAACACATTAGTCATCTTGTTTGGCGACTCTGGTAAACAATCCGATACCCCGAATCCAACGGTTCTAAATTAATTCAAAAGCACTTTAAAATTATGAAATACTATATACACAATGCGTATCTTCTAATTTCTTTAGAAAAAATAATTAAATTTAACCTTGGCAAAACATATTATTTTCGCCTATTTATCACAAAATTATGATGAAAAATCGACTTTATTATCTATTTATATGTATATTGAATTTTGTCGTGTCATATATGTGATAGTAAAAATTTATAAACATAATTATAACCTCAAAAATACGTCAATCGTTTTGCTATAAAAAATACTCTAAAATAAAGTACATATTTTTAAATTTGCTATTACTTTTGCTGTGCAGTCATTATTTCAAAACAATTAAATCGGATATGCTAATAATGCTGTTAATTCAACCTTTAAACATAAATATTTAGGTTTTCCGTGAAAACCTGAAATAGTCCTCAAGGCTTCTTTTGTTTTACATATTCTTTCCTGTTAATCCACAATCAAGTTTGAAAACAACTGTCTTTATACGTTTCGGGGAGCCGAGTGCTTTTAATTTATTTTTAAATCTTTCAAGAGTTTCTGAGATTTATCTCCCCGATCTTTAATTAACGCCATTGCTTACTTACTGGTATCGTTTTTATTTTCCTATACAAATATCTTCGCCGGCCGTATTGAACCCACTGCTCAGTCGATACTAAAATAAGTGCAAATAAAATCAAACAATTTAAACAAACCTCTTGCAAATAAATTCTACAGGGTTAATATTAATTTTTTTATTCAGTTTCAATAAAAACTACCTGAATCGCTTCTAAATAAAATACCCAACCGCGCTCAGCAGTACTCCGAACGAGCGATGCAGCTCGGACATTCCTGATTCGCCACTTTAATTGATTTTCAAAATAAGATACCTCATCTGCAGCGGGTATTCGCGGAACGGCTCTCCACAAAGGCTGGTGTTTTTCCCCGCGGTCGCTAATCGGCTGCCCTCTGATTTCCCAGCTTGCAGCAAAAAGCGCATTCCCCGCTGGCGATGGAGATTTACGAAGCGGCGGACGCTCGGGCGTCTGGAGATTCCGGCGATTCCTGCGCGGCCGCTGTACCGTTGGTCGGCCTTCTAGGCTCCTTTTTTTCGGTCTAGCCGGGCACGAAAAAATGTCTGCATCCAGTCTGCCGAGAGCGGGTCGCTGCCAAACCACCGTGGGACCGCGGCCTCGCCCGCCGCCATGCTCGTCTCTCTCGGATCTAACTCGCAAACGTATAAAATTGACTATTCATATTTTTCCACCGATTGAAAATTACTGCACACTCAAATGCAGTGTTTTTTTTTTTTTTTTTACATATTTCATGTATTTTTGCAAAATATCTATCATGTACCTATATCAAAAGCTTTTCGTTAATTTTCTACTAAATTTTATTTTAAATGTGTATCGTATATACAACTTCGATAATACTCTATTTTTTAGCAGGACTTTACGAAAACATTGCAATTATGAAAATACCTGCGAACTATGGATATTTATTATGACGTTTATTTTTGTAATAATTACACAGTGAATAATGTTTAAAACACTATCATTGACGCACACACGAAACATGTGAAACTTGCGAAACGACAAAAATACGTACCTGTTTTAATTTAATAAGGATAAACAAGATTAATGTTAAAATTACGACTTAAAAACATTAATAAAATGAATCCATTTTGGTCCTGTTTGAAAAATAAAGAATTTCTTTATAAATAAATATATTTATGGAGATATTGATACTCAAAACCCTCCTCGATGTAAGGTTGTGGGAAGATTTATAATCGTTAAAATTCATCAGTGCATATTAATTTCCGCTGTAAATTGTGAACGAGCTCGTTTTTTTATTTGCCAAATGACAGAAGTTTTGCTGGTATGTTTTACCTATCGAGCCAATTTCTAGATATCCGATACTTTGGAGCTGACATCGGTTCTGATGATAGTTCTATGTGTATCAGTTTCTAAAACTGAGGATGTGACATTACACATGCGTTAGTCCTCTGTCAGTGCAGATAAGTTCCAGAAGAGGTTGATATCGATACCGTACCATATATACGCCCCTTTCCAAAATTAACATGAAATTAAATAAATGAAAGATTTATATTTTTTTAAATACTTTTTGTAACGTTTTTGTTTTATTTTTGTATTATAAAAACAAAAATTTATTTAGAGTGAAAAATTAAACAACGTCTGTCAATTATTTTGTTATCAAGTTATTTTTCTTTTTTTTTCACTTATTAATTTGACTTCCTGAATTAATGGGTTTTTACTCTTTCTACTTTTTAACGATACAAATATACATAGTATGCAAGGTGAGAGAAGAATGTTAACATTTGTGTACAACAAAGACTTATTAACTGCAGCATATTTTATAATACAAGTGTTTTTAACTTTCAGAGTATTATTTATTTGCAAATTCCGCCAGTGCAGGACTGGCTATAATTGATTTAAAAGATTGATTGATTTATCTTTTAACAAAATATATTACAATTATTCAAAACGCTAAAAAATTAATAATTTTTAAATTAATATAATTAAAAATTTAAATCAAGTTTTAAATAAGCTTGTTGCCAAAAATACATGATATTCATAAACATTATAAAACTTATTTTTTTATTTTAGTTCACATAATATTTCATTCACTCTTAACATCCTTTTAGTTATCATTTAAATCAAATACTTTTTAATCATTCTGCGGTGGTGTTTTTTCTGACTAAACAATTATTATCAAGAATTATAAAATAAACCTCTGCTGGAATGCGGAAGCAAACGGTCATTGCTCTCTCGCCTTCCGATCATGCAAAAAATATACATTGTCATCCCAAATGACGGCAAATCACTGCCCATGCCGCAACCGAGTACTTGCAGAGTACCAAAGTTCCATGAATTCATGGAAAAATAATATTATTTTTATAAATTAAAGTAATTCTCAGTTGTTCTTCTGTCTTATAATGTCTTTTGTTTCTTTTAGGCAATGTTGAAAATGGATCTCCCGACCAAAGCAGAGGCCAGCTCGCACGTAAGTCGCTTTGTTTTCTTCTGTAAACATTTCGATTAACCATAGCATTACATTTTCTCAGGTGATATAACCAATGGTACGGCGCTTACTGCTATCTTATGGCAAATTAACCGCAAAATTCCAAACCAGCGATTTGGGGCATCGTAAAAATACAAATTTAGTTTATTATACTTTTGAAATACCACCGAACATAATTGCATCGGCTGTGAATCGTAATTGCTGCAAAATAATTGGAATTCTAATACTTTCCCATGGTGGCTGCAAGTGATTACTTGAAGCATTGATGTAAATGGTTTTATCCAAATTGTTTTATAACTTATCAATAGGTGCACGGTAAACACAATAATAACACGGTAAACCTTAAAAGCTGTGAGCGGTGATTTAATTAATTAATTTAAATTGTAATTTTAATGGTCAACTTTAAAACAAAACATATTTATTAGCAAATCATCTTAAATTTATAACCAATGTCAAGTTAATAGGGTCATTTAGCACATACACTGACAAATTTATTTAATTAAGTGTTCATATATTCATTATTAGTGCTTATTCTGCTTGCCTTTACCTGGAATTCGCGAAATTTGTTGAAATGCACCGTTTTTGAATGTAGTAAATATTAAAAATAGTTAATTGATAGTATATGTGAAGACTTTCAATAAAACTTTAAAAATATTTACAAAATTCATATGAAGTAATCCAAATTTACGAATAAAATCGATAAATTTCTTTGTTTTAGTCCTCAGTTCAATTTACTTTACCTTGATTCTTGTGATTTAAAAATCCACCTGGTATCGAATATATTGTAAACATCTGACGTTAGACCCGCGTCTACCCTGGCCACTGTATCCGTCTTCTCCGGCACCTGCTCTTCTGGTATTGATTTTTTTCCACAAGGTGTTTTGATCAGCTGTTACTGTCGTTATGGAACTATGAAACCTACTAAAAAAACCCACCATTCGTGTTATTTTTTTTCAAGATATTTAATACACATCATTAATACATCGCAATCACATGAACAATTAAAGTGTTGCCAGTGCAAGGGCGTCATTATGTCATCCTGGCATTTCATTACACGTGTGGGCACTTCCAAATAAGAAAAACCCTAATTACAAGTAATTAGTCATTTCTGATTATATCATTGTGTAATTTCGTTGTTTCATTAATTTTGATGTTTCTAAATTCTTTCAATATCGCCTTGTAATATAATCATGATATTCAAGAAATACATAAAAGAATTCGGCAACACTAAATTTACGGATAAGATTTATTTGGTTTTACATCATTGGTGTTAAAAAAATATGTTTCTCTGCCGTTTTGGTGTTGAAATTCCAACTTATGAATTCTAACATTTCAACCCTATCCTTTACTCCGGTTTAAAAAAAATCAAAATCTCACATATACTTTAGCTCAAATACATTTTAGTTCAAAATTGATAGATAAACTAAAATAAAACAAATAAATCCTTTATAATATCGTAATTTGAAGATAAAACATTTGGTTGTTTTACTATTTTTTTCATATATATTAAATATACTTTTATTAATTAAATTAATTATTTAAGTACTATGGCCCTTTAAATTTGCGTTTATATGGAGGTAATGAACTTCATAGTTTATTTAAGCTTAAATTAATAGAACTTTATAATGGATATATCCATTTTGACCCGACTTTTAATATATATTGTTTTACTTTATTATGTAAAAAAAAGTTACTACTTAACATTATTAAATTTTTTTTGTGAAAACATTTTCGATGCATATTTGGTACACAAATAGTAAGCTTGTATCTTATAGTATCAATGTAACAGTGGAGTTTTAAAAAATAAAATCTGTAAAAAATATCAATGTTTTATGGTTCCATCGGTCAAGTACACAAGTTGCGTTAGTTGGGTCTCGTGACTGACTAAAATTATCAACGCGGGATTATTCCAGTCGATATATTTATATTTAATGTTATTGGATTACAACAAGTCTGTTAACACTAGAAAACAACTTTTTATTTCCACTTCTTTAAGTATCCTCTGAAGTGGCCGGTTCTGGTGGCAGCCTACGATTATTACACATGAATAATTAGCATAGCGATTTTTCTCTCTTTAGTGACTGGATATTTTTATATTAGACTATTTATTTTTTTCACAGAAATTAATATAAACAGCCTTGTGTGTAACACGTGCTTTCCATATTTTGATCACATCATTAGTGGCAAACACTAAGTTTCTTGTATGCTCAAGCTGTCGACATATTTCCGTTGTTCATCGCTCATTTGGTCATTCTCGTGTCAACCAATCCTTTTCTTTTCGGAGTTGGGCTGTTTCATATTTTCGGTTTGATAGTCGATTTTGCCAAAAAACGTTCCCTCTTTCTTTACTTTCCCGCATCCTGTTACGTTTGGCCTTTCGTCTACTGTTTCACCGAAGTAATGGTTCTCGAAAGTGTTATTAAGAGGTTTTTTTTATCTTGTTTTATTAAGGCTAATGAATCGATTCATCAATTTAAATTCAATAAACCTACATCAGAACACTATCAAAATTATCATGTTTATCTATTGAATTAAATAAACCGATTCATGAGTTTTATAAAATGAGTTAATAAAATGCTTGATATATGTTTGCACATCTTATGCATAGTAAGTACCTCATAACAAACCGCAATATTGAAATAAACCATTTAGCTTATATCAAATATTTTTTCATCAAACAAATTCCATGTTTTTCTCTACTCTCTACTCCGTATTATTTTTTATTTTTGTTTTTCATAACAAAAAACGCATAATTTCCTGATACTGATGTCAACCTATCAATTAACAATGTTATCAAAATATTTATTTAACTCCATAAATATTCCGTGTGATCATTATCATTTATAATGGTTTTAAATACTTGAAAATTCCCAGCAGATGCAATCGAAGTAAAAATAATCATTCAATCAATTCCTGAATAAACAAAACATAATGAACATTATCTATCGAAATCAAAACAACGAGTCATCGAATCTAGAGACATCCCACAGCAGCGACTGTATTTTTGTTTAATATCAATCCAACACATGCACAGCTCTTAACTATACAATTAATACTATTATGTATATATATATATATATATATATATATATATATATAAATATATATATATATATATATATATATAAATATATAAATATATATATATATATATATATATATATATATATATATATATATATATATACATATATACATATATACATATATACATATATATATATATATATATATATATATATATATATATATATATATATATATATATATATATATATATATACATATATATATATATATATATATATCATTTCCAATATTTTTTTAATAGTTTATGGTGCGGTTGAAGATGTGTAGTATATAAGTATTACATGCTTATATAATTTTATAATTAATACTTAAAAATCATAAACCTATTTATATATATCTACGTATTTGAAATACGTAGAGTACACTCATAATACATAATGTATACATTCTCATCACTAACATAATTTGAACTCACGTCTATAATATGAGCCCCACATTTGAAGTAGTTAATAATAATTTCGTATTTTGAATAGTATTTGGCGTTTTAATATATATTCATTTCAAATAAGATAAAATTTAACATCAAGTAGTAATAAAAAATATATATAACCTCACAAACTAGTAAATCAAAATTTCAATGACACATCACTGTTACCCATTCAAAAATACTGTATTATTTTAGTTGTAAATATGTACTGTAAAAAGCTTCTTTTTTTTTGATAGTAAAATTTTCAGTTTTTTTAAAGCAAAATTGTTTTATTTTAGGTAAGAGCTTTCCTCAAATAATACGATTTTCAACAACAATATTCCAATAAACCATATTATATATTTTTAAAATGCTACACAAATAAACTGCACATTTAAAAATATCAAACTTTCATATTTTTCCTGAGAGAGGGGTAAAGTTAACGTGACTCTCTCGCGTTTCAATAAAAAAAAAAGTTTGTTTTGGTGTCATCGATACAACTCGATTTAAAGCCCTCTCGTAACCGATTTGAAATCAACCAATAGCGTCCCTTTATTTTGGGTGTTTTTTTTTAAATAGTTTTGCCTGAGTAAACAACGCAAAATAGGACGCTATCGAGTAATTGCATGTCGGCCGCAAGTTGTGTCGCGCGCGTGTAGGGGGCTAAAGATGCGGCCACTCGATCAAGAACAAGAACAGCGGCTGTCTGGCCATAATACTTAAAATATAGTCGGTATAAATCGGCGCTGCCTCCATGTCGATGCCTCCGGGGCCCGCTGGAAGGACCCGAGGAGTGAGGAGCGAGGAGTGAGGAGTGAGGAGTGTTGGCGCAGGTGCGGCGCGGCAGCTGCGGCGTCGACCTCCGCTCCCGACCGCCTCTCACCGCGCTTGCTTTTTTGTCAACTCTTTCCCGCCTCCGCGCTCTCCACCCTCTCTGCCCTCTCCGCCCTCTTCGTCCTCTCCGCCTTCTTGGCCCTCTCGGCCCTCTCCGCCCTCTCCGCCCTCTCCGCCCTCTCCGCCCTCTCCGCCCCGCCGAGTGCACTTTTTATTCCGGTGAGTTTTTACGTCCGAAGAATTAAAACATTGGAATTTTGTTTATTTAATTCGAGGTTTCCTTAATTTACTCTTTTGCTACCTTTGCAAGCATTTATAATTAAAAACCATATAAAAAAAAAACGTGCAGTCTATATACCGTTTTTTACTAAATTATATATATATATATATATATATAAATTTCAATTTTGACTTCAAATGCGTCTAATCTCGCTATATTTGATACTGTACTGGTACAGGGAACTGAGTTGTAGGAATGTAATAAGTATGACTGTCCGATTAACAGCTACCTTGTGCATTTCTTAACGCTATTTTTATCCGATATTGCAGTGCATCGCGGTCGGTCACTTAACTGTGCATTTGTGCATGAATTCTCCGAAAAATCTGTTTCTATGTATGTCGGTGGTCATTTGTATGCGCAGAAAAACAGTTCCCATAAATAAGCTCCATGATAAACCGCAACGCTCCTACGTGAATACTAAAAAAATAAATTAAGCAGTATTATTTTATTTTTAAACATTAAGCTTACATCATATATATATATATATATATATATATATATATATATATATATATATATATATATATATATATATATATATATATATATATATATATATATATATATAAATACATATATATATATATATATATATATTAAAATAAATATGTAGTTTTTTTGTGTGGATAACATATGACTTAATCAAATCTGGCAAAATATTAAGGCGTAATATTTGCCTGGCCCCTGGAAAGTGCGACTGCCGCATCAATTCTCATTTGCAAGGCGGCGGCCGCTGCAGAAGAATGAGGACGGCGCGAGGAAGTACAGCCAGGAAATGGATTTCCATCCTTTTCCGCACATATTTCACCCCACGCGAGGCTGCTCGGGAGCAGATGCTATCCCCCCGGAAGGCGTCCTTTCCTGCATTATCCTTCATGAAGAGATTAAGCGCCCGCTTATTTATATTGTGTCAAGTAAAAACTCTATCACCGTTTCACAGATTTATACTAAATATAAACAATCTTAAATATATATTTTTTTTGTAACGTTGGTTCCAGTTTACATTTAGATTTAATGTGCTGTTTTAATGATTAAATCTTTTTTCACAACTATCTATACTATAACTATATATTTATTTGTTATTCCTATACATACATTCATTAATACTAAAGTATCCAAGATTTATTGTTAATATTAAACTTGTTTTATTATAAAAACTCAATAGCGCCAGATAAATGAACGAATACCTATGGACACCACGAACTATATAGTAATGTTAAAAAGATAAATGCGTAACCATGGTGGGTGGCATGGTTGAAATTATGTTATATGGTTAAATCTTGTGCTTAACTTTTATCTTGGCTATATCGTAAAAACTTTAAACTTTTCTTAAGAACAACAGCTGTGCGCTCGTAACCATGAATTATGCAAGTCTTGGGTCTACGAATCGGTAACCAATTACCGTAACACAAAATATTTACAATTCCTGGGAGCCACATTTACCACCACAGGGGGTGGCGCCCTTCGCGTGCCCGCACGGGTTGTTGGTGGCTGGGAGGGCGCGCACTTGGAACTTACAAACTTTTGATAGCAGTTCCCTTCTATAAAAATAAGCAATAAGGCATGTTAGTGTATAATTTTTCATATTATCCCATTACTAAACACAGAGTATGTATTTACCTATTTAACGTACGATAACGCAAGTAAAGTTGGGAGTAAAACTTTATTTTATTTGCAATTCAATATTTTGAATACAATGGTGTGTTATAAACCTGAGAACCCAGTTATGTGCACTGAGTCTAGGTAAACAATGTAACTTATCATAACGTCTCAGTTACAGTTTTCATTAGGTAAATTTCCTTATTATTTGTTGCCACTGTTTTGTGATAACTTTAATATGTGTACTTTTATTTTTCACTTAAAATATATTTTTATCTGGTTAGTAATGAAAGTTGATTTAAATTATTTTCAATTCGTTTGAAAATTCCAAAAAGAAAAGTGGCCTTTACTAGCCATAATAAAAAAAAAAATCACAAAAAATACATTTGTTTATAAATATGAAAGTGGAATTTTACACAGGATATTGGATTTGATTTATAAAGGTCATTTATGATGATTGAGGCACATAAAAATAACATAGTTCTCCGTCAGTACATCATCATTTTAAAATCTATTTAAATAGAAAGGGAAATACTTTTCCCGCTTACAACAACATATCTACAAGCAGTACTCCAATTTCGGTACGCTGTATATGAAGAAATTTATTGCAATTCGTTGCTCACTAAAATTTTTTTTACCGTTGAAAGTTCTTTAACTCTCTTCATGCAAATCTCGAGACAATACAAAAGCGACCACGACCGCGATGTAAATAATCTCCGACCGATTATTCTGGGTTTTTACCGTACAAGCGATATCGTTTCTTTAACGCAAGGCAGAGGTGATCATGCTCACTTTCACCGTTAGAAATTCACCCAACTCGGTCGTGAGACTGCGCTGCTCTCAGGCCGGTGATGGATCGTGTCTCGTGTCTCGTGTCTCCGTCGTCCACTCCCCTGAGACAATTTACCAATATATGAACAAACCATACTATACAGCCACACTCGAGGCCAATGCAACAACTTTGAATTGCCAATTTAGACAGTATGTTGAATGATTAGAAATTGAGTATGCAATATTTTGACCCATACAGTGATAAATGATCTGCCATTTTTACATCGCCACCATTATCACATATGCTTTATTTGACATCATAGATGCTTGCAGATAATTTATTTTGAATATGTCATCTAGGATATTTATCTAGAGGTAAAATGGAATAATGATAAAGTTTTACGCGGCAATTGTAACAAAACAAAATGTATATTAAAAACCTCAAACCATACTTATACTCAAAACGTGTCAAAATAATTATTTTTGGTGTGCCATGAGTCGTTGTAGCTCACCCCAGACGCTATGACCGGCTTTTCCCCGGCTTGGCCTCCTCTGGGCCCGAGCGGAAGCTCTCGAGAAGTCGCAGACGGTCCGGCGAGCGTCGCGGACCAGCGGGCTGGACTGATCTCTTCGATCGGCACAAAATTCGCCAATCTAATTTCGCCGATCTATTTTGATCGCGAACGTGAATTGCGATCAATGAACTCTTTATTGTGATTTATTTTTTCTTCTCTCGTCGCTCGCTCTTCCGCTCCGTTCGGCAAAATTCCTCTCGCAATCGGGCAATGTTTTAGTTTCTTATTCGCGAGACCCAGTTTTGCTGCCTAAGTTTCGATAGATTTTCTTCTGATATTAAAAAAATATTTGTGTTTATTACATCAAATTACCCGTTGTGGATCGACTTATGCACATACAATTTATTAATTTCCGCTATTCGATGAGCTTCACGCGCTCCACAGAATTGTTCAACCCGCGGCATCTCATCCGATTACTAATTGTTTACTTGAGGTGTTGTTTACGATACAACTCCAAATAAATTCCAACCGGTCGGATTTAAATTGTCTTATTCATAAAATTTTCATTCAAATGCAATGTATTACTGACATTCTCTATCGTATCGCTAAATTATGTGGGTTTATCCTAAAAGTAATTAAAACATGTATTAACATTGTTTTTCCAGATTCTTCGTTGTTTAATCGGAAATAAAGGACCATTTATCTACGGATGTAATCATGCTTCAGATAAACCCTAGCACTTACGTGATTTATTACTTTTGAGACCGTCAGAGACTTCAGTTGGTCACGTGTAGTAAAATAGTAATAAATATCCCAAATGACGTACTATTCTTAACAATATGTTCTGCGACGTACGTAATAGTAGTATTTAATACCTGAGTTTGATGACTTTTATCTTCAAACAATGCACTAAACACTAGCATAACGATTGCGTTTAAACACCCGGTGTTTATTATTTTAGCTAAATGCAATAACAGTTCAGAATTCGCGTTAAGAAATATTTACAATACGGTAAATAAACAATATTTACCATTTATATTTTTTTCTTGGCCATCTGTTTAAAAAAATTAAAACATTTGTCACCAGGTATTTAGTTTTCCGGCGCATTGCGAAAGTCAAATTTTATCTCTCATTGACTCGGTGCAATATAATCAGCATGCATTATTCAGTGAACATTTTAAAAAATCCTACAAAATATTGTAACAACTGTACATTATTAATAAATATTACTCGGTAAATGAACGTATCGGGACTAATGAACATGTCATTGTAATATATCATAAAATTCGACTTTACTACTATTACCAACGCGATGGCTGGATAAATTCCTTTGAATTTGAACTTAATCTAGATGTTATTTATTATTGTTAAAAGTGATGGCGACCGCCAGACCGGCGCCGCTTTTTATGTTTAAACTGGTGAATCCCCGTGTACAACGCGACTTTGAAAGCTGATCGCCTGTTATAACCGAACCGCCACTATAACTTCGAAATTTAACGACTTACATATGCGAGTAAGCAGATATATTAAGCCAGAAAAATAGATCGGATAACTAGGCGTGTGAACAGGAAAACATCATCTTTTCCTTTGTTCATAAACCGTATAAAAGAGCAATGAGAGCCCCCAAAGGGGCTAGTGTTCGACGAGTGCTCGAAATGTTTTCATGGGGTAACTATGCCCGGAGACACCCACTCCGGTGAGACGTAAATTGCGTTTTATCGTGAAGTCCGGCGAGGTTATGAAAAGTTCATACCTGTCGGAATGGTCGTTGTAGGCCTTATAAACCCCAATGAATGGAAAAGCAACGCGCGTTGAAACCACGTCCGCGTGCGTGAAGATACGACCACGGTTTGGCGTATTCTGTGCTAACATCGCGTCAGGTGACGTAAATATCGTGGGAGGTCTACACACCTCACTGAATATACCGCCGCGAGTTCGGAAGTATATCGACCCCTGTTGTCGGTTCAAAGTGAAATTGAAAAGTGTTTAAATAAGTGTCTTATACAAAATTGGTTAAATAAGTATCTTATAACAAAGTAAATGTCTGAAATTTATAATAAATAAGTGTCTTGTAAAATGATAAACGAGTATCTTATAAAAGTTGATGAAATAAAAGATTACACGAACGAATTGTTTGAATTACCTAATATACAGTCTACTGATAGCTTATGAACCTTGGCGAATTTGTAAGCTAAACCCGAAGAGGAAAGAACGTGAGCTAGAGCCTCCTCCGAGGATATACCTAGCTCTCCGTCGCCAACAACTACTTTTATTTTATAAAATAATATATCTTATTACTTAGAGAATAAATTTCCATATATAATATACGAAACTCCTTTAAAAAATGAATATCTGATAATCATGATTTTAAGGCTAAATTAAGTGTTGAATTCAATAGTTATAATAAGTTATAATATAATAGTTCAAGTTTATATAAAACTACTTTAATATGATAAATATTTTATAGCTTTAATATACTTAAACGTTGTGTTTTTTACTATACAATAACATTTCATAAAACAATGCAATATATTAATAACTGTACTTCCAATTTTGCCTCAGTAAATCTCCATTGATCCACTTGCTGCATTCCAACGAAGTTCCAGCAGATGCTGAGCATTGCTATAAATATGACATTAGTCATGTGCCTTGAATGAGTTGAGACGGGAAACCGCAATCGGTTAAGGGTAACTGTTTACACTTTGCTTTTGTTAAAAAAATCAATAAGTTTATAAAATTATCTTTTGTAAATTTTTTCTAAATAATAAATTTGAATATGATATCAAATAACATTCAGCGAGTAGTTATCTATATAAATTGTGAAAATGCTGTTGTAAAAACATTTTCGTATTTTAAGTAAGACCATGAATGAGTTTTAAAGCTCAATAGTGTTGTGTAGAAAAACCATTTGGAAAAAATCACTTTTCACTAAACTAACAGTAGTATTTTTACACTATATTCATTAAAGGCAAAGTACACGCAATAAATAACATTTACTTGTATATAATTAATGAATAGTTTTGAAAATTGTGGTCGTACGTAGATTACGTATCTTCTAGTATACCTAAATATATATTTTTTTAAATATATTTGATGGTATTTAACGCATTATTTCTTGTATTGACTGCGCGCCACTGTATCCAGCAACCATTTGACGTTTTAGATGTTTGTCACCGGCGGGCTGAAATAAACAGCGTGGACGTGCCGAGACGCACGCACCGCTCTGAACCCACCCAGGGGGGTAATGCTCCACAATCCCAAAAGCCCGATTCATTATATAGGATACAATATTTAGTTATCAATTTCTATTGAATGTGTACCATACCATACTTTTTATAGTATTTCAACGATATTTTCTTACAAATCAACGCAATTTAACTCACTTTCAAGCTATTATTACATAAACGAGTATTTATACTACTACTACCACAATGTATACATTTCAATATCCAATAATAAATATTTTATTCTTAAATATTTAGCCTTAAATTGTCTTACTTCTAAATTAATTAATTGTAATATTTATTAATTTAACCAAAATATCTGTTGCTATTGGTAATGATATTGAAGGTATTGCTAGGTTTTTTTTATTCTTGCGTTACGTGTGCATGGTGCATATATGGTTACGTTCATACTAAATTCCACTTAAGACTTTTGTGTAAAAGATTAGATAAAATCAAACTGGCTTGCTTTGCCGCCAAAGCTAGGGCGCACCACCGCGTGCAGACTTTTGCCCGCGGTACGTGCAGCCCTACAGCACTATCTTTGGAGAACTTCGGAGTTTATCGATTAGAGTTCACGGATTGAATCCACACTCGTACTAAACAGGATGCAGTGATTAGAAAGTGAATTGCTTGAACCGTCGCCTGTCAGTCTTGAAAAGGCTTTACACCGGATACGCTCTTTAATACCCAAATAATACCAGACTGTTTATTATTAACATCGGTTAAGAAATTAGGTGTGATTGCTTTTACAGTTTTAATATAAAAATAACAACATTTTTTATTGAGAGAATACTTCTACGGAGGGTTCTGGTGACTTTGTAAACAATCTTTAAATTTAGCAAGCCGAGCTTTGAGTCTTGTATAATATATAGTAGCACCACCGTATAAACTGCTTAACTTATTATTTTTTTACTATGTGTCAATACACACAATAATGTGTTGTGTTTAGTTACAAACACCAAGTGGATTGGCGATCGCATTTGTGTTGAGCATTGTATTTTCCAGGTGATGAGATTTCTCAGATAAGGCTCTTTCTTTCAACGGTCGCCATGTGGGAAGCGGCGTGTCTTCCGGCGTGCCCGCGCTTCTGCCTGCAGCCTCGTCGATTTCGGTTTTACAGTAATTGCAAGATTCGGCTTGCAGAACAATGCGCCGCCCGCGCTGGTCCAACGGTAAACTCGCCGCCAGGGTCCGCGCGAACAGTCGCTCGAGAATTCGCGCCCGTTAAAATGTAAAGAATTCGATCTCATTTCGAGACGGGCTGCATTTTTGTATGGACGTTTCTCCTCGCGCCGCCGTAATGGGATTACTTTCTATTGCTTTTTCTGTTTTGTTTGAGAAATTTCAGAAGAATTTCGGATGGGAACCGGTTCGATTCGTTTCGTTTTTGTCGCTTTTGTGTATGAGCATTACAAAAGATTTTTTATTATTATTATTAAATAAGCGCGACACACGATTGATACGTATACTTGTCGCCGATAACACCTTCGACAAACAGAATAACACTTTTTTTATGAGAAATCCGTTTTAGTACTAGATTGTAATCTTGATATGGTTTAAACTGATATTCGTAATACCTATAATTTAATACGATAAAATTATTAAATTAGTGTATATATTCAATATAAATTTTAATTTATTACTTTTTTGTTTCAATATGCACTAAAACTACGATGCATACATAAACATCTCATAAAGTATTTTGAAAAAGTATTGTAAAATAACTTCGTTCGACTTAAATTAAACTATATAGGTTATTTTTAACAACAAAACTACCTATCTGAATATTTACATTAGCTAATATAAAGTATGTTATTGACTAACCTGTTGTGGTACATAAGTATTCTGAATTAGAATTGATATTTTTACATTATTTTAATCGATTTAAGTGAGACTAACAAAACTAAGTTTTTAATATAATAATAAAATATAATTTAATTTTTATACTTAAAAAAGTTCATTTTTTTTGTAGACATACGATGAAAAATTAATAATGTGTGTTTTATTTTATATCAAAATATTTATAATTTAATGAATAATAGATAATCCATCTATTCTTCTTAATGTTGCTAGAATGCGCATAGCAAATATTAATTCCCAATAGTCGATATTGCTCTCGTGCAAAATCTTGCGATCTTGCTGATTGGCCGGCGGTGCAGTTGTCCAGCCCGCACTGCAGGGACTTCGCAATCTTCACTCGCTAGCGTCTCCAGTGCAGGAGAAGGAAGGTGCTCAGTCTGCCGACAGTGCTGTTCGATCGACCTCTGAGTAAACAACAAGAGATGGTTTTTTTATTCAATCGTTATACAACGTCTGGTAGAAATTACTTGTCGAACAGGTCTGGTAATCGTATGTTTAATTACTAGATATCGCATTCACTGGTTTATGATAGTAAGAAATTAGATATATATCAACCCATGGCACTGAACATAGAATGAATTATATCTCTTAAGTATGATTTTAACTATTACTTTATAATCTAATTGTTTTTTTTTATTTAAAAATAAGCTACAGAATCGAAACGGGCCTGATCCCAATTCGCATACTCTGGATTAAAAGCATATATCATGTAAAAAATATCGCTTGTAAATATCTTTTGATTTTTAAACTCATGGATAACCTAATAAAAGTAATTTAATAGAATGAGCAATTTTATGTATTACTGAATGTGTACTGATTTTTTTACTTTCCTTTGTTAACATAACTATCTGGGAGTTGATTCGTCACTTTGACATAGACTTGCATCTGATGTTGCTGCGAATAAGGTCGTGTGAATGATGAAATGTCGGTTGTCTCCGGTCGCTTCGGCTGGTCCGGCGGTGCTGGAGCCCTGAAGGCTCAGGAATGCGACCAGACGGACCGCATTCCGCACCCGCGACACCAGGAGACTCTCAGCCGAGCCAACTCCTACGTCGGAAGAATCCGCGACCGCCAAGGTTCATCCTCACCGTGCAATACTAATGTCTCACTTTCACAGCATCCCCCCGCCCATCTAGTTATACTCGAATGTAGCTTTTCCTCCGATTCATTAGTAAAACACAATAATTGAGCCATCGTTCCCCTCTCTTAAGAATAGAACGCGAGGTAGAATGTTAGAAAAACAAATCTTAACAAAGTGTATTTTACTGCCTTAATTAATTGTAAATTTTAATAAAATAATATGATAAATATCAATCCCTTGTTCGAAAATCTGTAATATTGACGGATTTATGATGAAAAGTTTTCTTTTGCTTAGCAAATAATAATCATATTAACTTACCACGTATTTATTTCCCTTACTTTTAATGTGTGATATAAAATTCACTGATAGTTTATTTTTAATGCTTTGAAGTTCATAAAACATGTATTGAAGTTATTAAAAAAAGTACCGTTTCCTTTTCATCAACAGAGCTTCTAAAGATAAATCCGGAAGTTGAAACTGGCCACGGTTCATTTGCATTCAACAATAGGGCCAGTTTATTTGTAAACAAGCAAACTTTGTCTCATGTAAATTTAACGTCAAATGCTCGTCACCGACTCAGGATGTGATGGCGGACCGCACTTGAGCCACGTCTTCTGCGGGAGTGGTCGAAAATAAGTACTCATGTCAACGGAAATCCGGCGCTTCCTTTTTGGATCTTCTAAACTGAAGGAATGTTTTTCATTTATGTAAGCAAACGTCACTTCCTCAAACCGATCAATCAATATTTAACTACAAATGCTAAACGAAATTACAATCATTGTGCCACTTGTACAGTAATGCAGACTGAAAATTTTTATTTTTATATCGGTTCAATAAACTCAAACATTACCCACTGAAAAATGGAATTTCCGAATATGTCACTACGTACACTATTGGGCAATTTAGTAATTACGTGTACAAATAAGTCTACATACAATACACGCAGTTCATGACTTTTAACCGATGTGTCCACAAAGTAAAAGTAAACAGTATCCGATCTCTCCATCAAAATTTTATAAAACGACACGAAGCATGCGGCCGAATTCGAGTCATTACATTCAATAAGTAAACATTTTACGTAACTTGGCATGTAAATAATGAGTTATTTGCCTTTGGCTTTCGTGTGAGCGCAGCGTGATCTTTGATTACCCCTCATAATTATAATCGAGTGGACTTTTCATTCCTTCTCGGAAATATTACCGACATTTTCTAAATGATACTTCATTAATAGTCTATCGAACCCCGCAACCGGCGACTGCCAATATTTAATTATCCACTATCGTCGCTCATTCCAGAGCATTGTGTACTTTTCTCCGCTCGAGGAAAGCCGATCGCTTGTTCAGAGGCACGATCGATTCGATCGATGTACATGTCAAAAAACAATCTAGAGATAATACTGGTGGCCATTATTACCTCTCATACGAATGCAGCAGAACTAGAAAGCGAGATCCGAAACATCGGCGACGCGACGTGACGCGAATTCTTGTCGATTTATAAATAAAAAATACACAAACCGAAAATCAGAATCACCTCCACTTGCTACCCAGCGCCGCTCCGATCGGCAATTTTATCAACGATGGTTCGCTTCCCTTCAATGTAGAAGCAAATATACATACCTAGTCATTAAAATTGATAGGTCATCTCGGTATTAGGTACTGGCCCAGAATTTTCCCATACCGATACCTTCCCGTCAAAGTACAGTATCTGGCAAAAAAGTAAATATTATGACGTATTAAATAAATAAGAAAAGTTTATAAAATATTCATTATTTGTAAGGTTTTTAATATGAATATTTTAAATATGATAAGAATAAATGTATAATTAAATGAAATTTTCAAATTGCAGCAAATATAATGATATATTATTATTTAAAATTATTGAATATTCTTTCATTCTCCATATATTATATTGCTGTATTTAATCATTTATTTTGAAATTCTTAAAAACGGCAATATATTGAGGGTCAATTTTTTGCTAAGTATATTTAAAATTATAAGTATATTTTGAAAAAATATTAGGTACCGTATTTTGGCAGGAAGGTGTTGACCTTTTCCGGGCTACATTACACGTGGTAAGGAATATTTTTGTAATGCGGGATATTGTCTATTTGGCATTCCGGAAAGGTTTCCGGTTCACGATTCGAAGACACGAGAGCATTATTGGGCCGCGGCCGTAAAGCGAACTTCCCCGACTGTATCTCCTAATTTATTGGCAAACTTGATATCGCGGACTGCGGCGGGAATCCCCTCATGTGCAATATACGGCGTCGGCTGGACGTGCTTTTTGTGGTACTGGATATTATATTAGACTTATACGACACGTTGTGGTGATGACTGAAGTTATTACATATTTAATGCAATCTTGTATATGTTTTATCTTGCTTATCTGTTTGCATTTTATGCTGTTTTATTTGACAAGTGAACAGGGTTAACTACTTAAAACATTACACTTTCAAAAGAGGACAACCTATCACCGCAAGTAAGGAATAAACATCGGTATACATCATAAGTATACATCGGAGAACCTTTTGTCTTGAGAAATTCAAAGTTTATACTTTTATTTTCGAATATTGGTATAAACAACTGCAATTTGTAAAAAGTCTATTTTTTAGAATTATTAGCATGCTATTTATGTAATGATATTATTTATATAATTTTTAAATAAAATTTTGTTGTATTATATAAAAGCTCGTAGTTACTAGTTGCCAAAATTATCAATGTCGCCTGATAAACTATATTTCGTTGAATTCTACCGTCAAAGAACTTGAAGGATGGCAATATGACGTTTATACAGTCTACCTGCTGTAACTGACAAATAGGTATCATCAAAGTTTGAAGGAACACTCACGACTCCGTTCGGTGGTTTTTCGACACATTATGTATCATCGTTGGGCGATTTTTAGATTTGTTATTATCAATGAATGTATTAATCAAAACGCCTTATAAAAATCATAGCTTTTTTATTGTAATATTGATAATTATTCATAAAAATCAGTTTAAAAGTATTATTGTAATAAATGTTGAAATATAAAATCCCCAGTAGGCTGGGCTTCGGCTGTAAGTTCACGCCGGCAAAGCTGCGGCCTGCTGCGGGAGTCGGCCTGAACGCAGGACGCGGGCGCGGGACGCGGGACGCGGGACGCGGGACGCGCGCAGGTCATCAACCCCGCGCGTTTTGGAGGGAAACCCGCCATCTTGCTTGTTGTGCCGCGTGTGCGTGCGGCGCATCGTATTCTCGTGTGTGAGTAGGATTGTCAACCGAGGGAATGCAGTGAGTGTGATGGCCGGGGAGGGCCGGGGAGGCCGGGGACCCCTGAGAGCCGGCGGGGCGCGTGCCGGCGGCCGCGCTCCTCGATGCTCGCGGTCGGTTTGTTTACCGACGACCGGCGCGGGACACCTGTCTCGAAATACATAAATTGAGAAACAAATCGAGCATCACCGCTCCCGCGGCGCGGCCCCCGATCGGATCGTTTCCCGTTCTCTGGGCCCATTACGTGTAAAATTACATAAGTGCTCCCATATATATCAATAATGCCTCTTTCGTTGTAATTCAATTTGAGGGCTTATTTGAATATACGAGGATAAATAATGCCTCTGATCGATTGTGTAGCCTCTACAGAGTGTCACGGCCGATGAATTTATGTTGTACATTTAGAAATAGGATACGTGTAAATATGTACATTTTCATTCAAAACGTCATTCGCATTGCCTGTATTATTTTTTTAAGGATTATGGTCGATATTTACAGTTATTGGCACATCAAGCGATATAACACTGTCTCGAACTAGGTTTTGTAACTTTCTTCGATACGTATGTCACCCTTACGTTATCCTTGCTTGAGCGATTGAGTCTTTATTTTTTTATTAATTGATTTGATATTTATTCATAAGGCTATGATTTCATTGAATTTTTGTATTCAATTTTAGGTAATGCACGTGTTATTTGCACGCATCCCGATCCTAGTGATTTCCCGGGAGTGGGTTCGCCCGCCCGTAGAGAGCGGAGCCCGCACGCACCGCTAGTCGAGTGCGCTCTTCATAACCGTTCTGCTGTTTTTGCACTTTTTGTTTCCGTTTCCTCATCACGAGCACGCGGCGTGCGTTCGGTTTGCGTACAAGCGCATTGAAACATCTTCAAGCACGTCCGCTTTGCGAACTGTTGTTTGCTGTCGATCGGCACAAACAAGACACTGTCAGGATGGTAAATTATTATCCACACTGTTATAATACTAAAGGTAATCAAGCACATATTTTCTGTTTCGTATAACTGTGCATGAAGTATTGTACTTGATACAATATAAGCGCTAGAAACGTAACCCACGTAAGTCAGGCCAACTACAATAGATTGATTACGCGTTGAATCAAAACTGAATACTGTGAAAATATTAGATTAGTAATTACTCAATTTTATTTTATAATTCAACAAAATTGCAAAGTTTTTATACAACTTTGGAAATGAGCTTGTTACTTTTTGAGCTTGAGCTTGACAATTTTTTAATAAGGATTCCTCTTAGTAATATTTAATGCTAGCATAATTGTTTAAAAATATTTTATCTTCTAGTTTAAATCGTGTGTGTCTAAATTATTGTGCCCTAGTCGTTATCGAGAACCGGTTCGCTCGCGTATCATTATTAGAGGTGTATTCAAAACTGATTAAGATTCACCTAAATTGTTCCATTTCTGATTCAGTATAATCGATGGCGAATCGTAAGCAATACACGTCAGAATTGGTTTATAAATAATTTAGTATTAATTTGCGGAATTTGTTTACTCTCATATATTTTTTATCGGCAACTTATTTGAAACAATAGTCGGTGTGGCTTAGAAAGCGGGTGACTCTCGGTGGCTCTCCCCGCGTCCAGACGGCCTCCGAGTCCCGCGGCCGCCGACAGTAGACTTGGCCTTTTCGTAGCCCGACGACGTGCGGATGTCCGTCGCAGCGGAAGGGTACGTTTCTTAACCCCGGCCCTAAATCAAAGCGAACGGAATAAAATTAAATTCAACTAAGCACGATCCTTCGTTATTATTTTCATCTAAATGAATTCCATAAATAAACGCTTTGTGAACCACTCCGCCCTCCGAGGGATTATAATTTGACCGTATATTTTCGAGACTGACAATAAATCACAGTAGAATGAAAGTAAATTTCTCTTCCGTCGTTTTTATTGCTTGTTTGTTACCTTTGATTTTGATTTATCCGCCCGTCTGCTTAGAGTAATACTGTCAAATTCGTCTGCGTTGTTTTATCAATATTGTAAATGTTCGATCGACTTTGAGGATAATGCTCCCTCTTGATTGAACATCTGCTCCGCTGTGAGGACGACACAGTAGACATCGCAAACTACGCTACAGATAAATTTATATTGTCTTCTGGCGTAGGAATATTTTTTTTTTAGGAATTAGGAATACATATAAGTTATTTATACATATACAGGGTATTTTAAAGTATTTCGGAGCATTTTTCAGTCAACCGAACTCTTCTACCCGAGCTTTAACTGTAATTTTAATCTCCCCTCGTAATTTTGGTGTTTATTTTTCAATTTTATGTGCGTGTTTATTTTACAGGTAGAATAAAATTATTATCGAGATGTCGTGCTCCAATTTATCAAAGCAATAGCTTAAAGCGGAAACCCCAAACGTTTATTGTAAAAATAAAAATAAACATATCATTTATTAATTTTTTTAGTAAAGTATGTAAATGGAAGTATAGTATATTTTTTCCGTGACCGAACTGACTCGACATGAACGCGAGTTAGTCGCATACCATCAAAAGTTCAATGGATTCGGTCAACTTTAATTACTCTCCGACACGTTTTGAAATGTACACACTCGCGGGCCGGAGACGAACGGCATGAAAATTACCAACATACGATGCCATTACTCAAAGCCTCAGTCGCTAAGAAAACTTATCGAAATATTGGATCATTTAATAAGATGGACACGTTCTGAGCAAAGCCGAAGGTCACTTCGGTTCAAATCTGATTACACCGCCCGACGCACATTTTTGCTTGAGGTATGATAGAATAGTCATCATACTTAGTAATAACACGTTATCACCTTATAATAATAAATTATCATTATAAAACCTATTTTCTTTTATTCTTTAGTTTTTATTCTTTGTCATATTCGTGTTTTTATTACTAAGCCTCTGGTTTCATTAATTATTGAAAACTGAACTACCCCCTCCCCCACCGTATATTCGTCCTGACTAATGAATTTACTAGTGCAGCTAATCATCTAGTCGGTGATGATCGCTACTGTAACTAGGGTTGACGATACTCTTTCTTCATTAGTATTCTTCGTTCGTATCGAGCGAGCGAATAATTTCCACCAGGATATTTGTAATTCGGTTTAGCGTCATCGTAGGCTTATGGCAAACTTATAGTACACATTTATTTAGAAACTTCCGTTTTACTATAGGTGTGACATTTTTAAACAAATTTAGTTTTCTTTTTTGTTTTAATATTATGTAAGTAAGTTCCAGAAATCTATCTATACGTAATAAGAAATTTCCTAGAAAATAGGAACGGTTCATTAAAATTGAAGTTTTTTCTATCCCGGATTCTTCAAAAATACTGATCGGACGTCCATCGATAGAGCCCGAATCTGCCCGATCTGCCGCTTGTGGTGCGGGTGATGGTCGGGAAGCTCCAAAACAGACGCGGAGGGCAGGCGAGTCGGGGCGGCTCGTCCTGGCCGGGGAGGGAGGCGCTGCTCTCCGGCGCGGGGTGATTCACGCGGCAGGTGATGGGCGCGGGGAGAGGGGCGCGGGGCGAGGGGGCGACAGACCTGCGCGCGCGCAGATGGCCGACCGCGAGCGAGCGAGACCGCGTCGCGTCGGAAGGAAACCCTCGAGTGGGATGCGGCGCCTTCGCCCGAGACGGAAGCGCAGTGCGAGTGAACGAAAGCTATCCGCGGCCCGCGGGGTGCGCGAGGGACGCGGGCCGCGGGCCGGGGGAGACTCGGAGGGTCGTTCGGCTCGGCGGAGGAATGTTACAGACTTATAAATGAGGCGCGGGTCATCGCCGTCGCCGTCGCCGTTTCCTTTTGCGGACAAAAGACGTTTATTTTGCTACTCATTTGCACTGACTCGGAATGAAAGTGCAAAAACGGATCATCATCGCGCACGCATCTTAAAAATATTATTTTCGACATAAGTATGATTATCGACAATCGGCTGTGAATGACCCGCTTACCGGCGTTCAATCGGAGCTTACCCCGTTTAATCGGCAAGAATAATACATTTAGTGAGGCGGCCATTATTAACATTAAATCACCCGAATAAGTCGTTGTTTTTCTCCACTCATTACCTCCGGTCATGTCCGAGTGCACTCGCATGCGAGCGCGCCGCGCCTTCCGTCCGCCGAGGGTCCAGTCGCGAGACGCTGACCGCGCGAGGCCGCGAGCAGGCGGGCAAGCGGGCAAGCGGGCGGGCGCGACACGGCGCGGAGGCCCGCAGCGCAGCGGGCAAGGACCGCGCAAGGAGCATTGGACCGAGCGAGGACGCCGCGCGGCCCCGCGCCCCCGCCCCGCCCGCCCTCCCGCCCCGCGCCTCGCCCGACGGCGGCCGGGCTTTTTGGCGGGAAGCCGGCGTTCGTTATTCGAAAATGTGCCGCTGCCGCGTGCGTTTTCGACTGGAACTGGATCCGCTTCCTCGCGGTCCTCGATTCCGCCGAAAGCCGCCGAACTCGCCTCGAGGAGCGCCGGCGCCTGCCCGCGCTGCCCGCGCCGCCCGCGCTGCCTCCTACCTGCGGTGCCCACGTGGTGATGCAGTACCGAAATCTTTTGTAATGTTGATCTCGCAGCTTTGAACCGTTCCTCGGCAAACGATAACTATGCCTGGGGCTATTTTTTGCTAGGGCACCCGAAAGAAGCAACCGAAAGACTCGGTCGAGTGTTCTCTAAATTTGTATTAGCTTTGCCGCCTTTTCGGTCGCAACTCGAACACGTGTTGAGTATTTCGATAGAAGTTTGTGGCAAATAGTAACCTTTCCTGTACAATTCTACAGACTTGCATAAAACGTATTATTTTTGTTAATTTGTATTTAATTTATTTTTTTTAACTTTTTGTCATATTTTTCTTTAACATAAATTAATAAAATCCAACGGCTCCAAATTACAATTTTTTCTTCTATCGGTGAACCGTATTCGTATTGTAGAATATGTGATGCAAAAAAAAGTAAATACCTCTTCAACTAAAAGTCTCCCTTTAGTCGAATATATCCTATCAACTTTTCATTATAAATATTGGTAATTTATTTTAAAAAATATATCTTACTGTAGTATTTATTAGTATTTGTAACACCCCCTCAAAATACAACCACTTATTTCTTAAATAATTCAAATAGGGTGCCACAACAAAAGAACTCACAATTATAAAAATAAAATGAATCTGTTTTGGACTTCTCCTGGGGTGGAGTCGCGGAATAGGAATCCGCTCTCCTCGCGTGGCCGAGACGGCAATTCAATCTCTTCCAGTAAGAATCCTCGATGACATTCCCCGACCCCATCCGAGTCCATTGCCGTGCAAATGTACCGGAGATCCGAGGGAGAGGAGTTTTTTTATTTATTTATTTAGATAGGTAACCAGAGTCCTACCCCTGTTTGCCTATCTTCAGTGCGTTGATATTCCACACACGTCCATTGCACGATTTTTTTTTTATCATTATATATTTTAATAAATCATATTAATCGTTTAATAATAAATATAGAAACAAACAAGTACCAACTGACGAATTTAAAGTTAGTTATTAGAACGTGTCACGTCCAGTACGGCTCTCAACGAAACATTTGATAATCCGTCGCATACGGAAGTCTTTTAGTATTCGGAAAGCACGACATCACCTACAATATGTGACAAAGCCTTCGGTGCCACGTAATTTTGACTTCATCATCGGCATATTGTTCTTGATCTTCATTTGTCACAATCCTGTTCATTGGATGACGTTGGTTCTTCGGTGACTTTTTTCCTTGTGGACAGATGTTGGTTAACCGCAGCAATTTATTCCGCACTTCATTTACAGAAAAACCTCGACACGTGCCAAATGTTTCTTCATTGACAAAATGTAATGTTCTACCACCAGTTAGGTGCAATGAGAAACCAATATTGCGGGATTGAGTTTATAGAGGTGTTCGAAAGCTTTCATGTTCGGGGAATTCCATAAACGTAGGTTTCCTAATTTTGATAGGCCTTACACTGATATGCGAAAATTTGCATTGCTGTCAATTGATTATTTTTTTCACAAATACCATATGGTACAAAGTTAAACAAGATTCATGTAAAGAGACATAGTATATTTTAATAATAAGTAAAATACTTGAGTGATTTTCCCACATATAGATTTTTATTGGTGACCGGTTTCGCCAATGTGAAAGGTTGGCGAAACCGGTCACCAATAAAAATCTATATATGGAAAATTATTTAAAATATTAAAATGGAATTCCACTAAATACTCTCTGTCAAAAATATTGAATTTCGAAACATAGTATGTCGTAAAATCAAATGACAAAAGCATCTATTATTTTTATAAAAATGTTTGCATTTGAGATGATAATAAAATGATGTATAAACAATTCAGACAGACAATCCATTACAATGAAACGTGCGCTCGTAAATACTCGTATATATGGTACTAATAGTCATCGATGTATATGGGTCGGTGTGTATAGTGAACCCTGCGTCTCGGCGCGGCACGACCCCTCGGGCGGGGTCGCTCACCCGAGCTACGCACCCCCCGAAAGAGTTCGTTCATCGAGTTATAGTTGTCCTTGCACCCCCGCCCTCCGTCTGGCGGGGGCGACGGCCGAGGGGGCTCGAGAGGGGCGCCCAACCATTCGTCACCATCACCGTTATCGGCATCGTCTCTAATTTAAGTCGTACTTCTGCGAGAGTGAACGCGATGTCAAAAATATTTTTAGTCCGATGTCGATTGAGATCGATCCAAATACAAAAATTATGATTAATGATCATTTATTCACGATTACTTAATGAGTTTCATATTTGTATCATTTTTATGAAGGTAGTGAAATGCAATTTTACTTTTCAGTAATATAGGGATTAACATTATATTTTATTTTCATGCAGGAACACTAATTTTGAAATCCCTTTTATGGAAATGAATGCCCTTCGTTATTCTCTAGGCTTCATTATTTATTTCACATATTTATTATATAATTTGGATTAATTTGTATTTGGATCCTATATCAATTTCTGAATTATTTGAATATGATAAATCAACTATCAGCCCACTTGATAAATTAACACATTCAATTAAATGCTTACGAGTGTAATATGTAATATTATTTTTAAATATTTAGTTATTTTATTACAAAAATTGACGCGCAATACATTACTATTGTATTAAAAAAATTACCATAATCACAGGTTCAGTAAAGTTTACTCGTAAAATATAAATCCGCATTCCGAGTTGAATTCTTTTATAAAAGGCGCCCTTTAATTAAACGATGAATATTTAAGCTCGAAATTTTTTTTTGTACTGCTGTTTTTATCATAATCCTCTTTTTATTGAAAGGATTTTTAATAGTAATTTTCTGATTAAATTTCTACACCTGCGTCCTTTTCAGTTTCAAACTCCGGGTTCAGTTTCGCTCGCTATATGGGAGAGTATATTTTTTTAATATAATTGCAGTTGGCATTCGACATACAAGTATATCATTACATCTCACCCATGCGATAATAAAAATGATGTAATTTTTTTGTTGTTAGATTTATGACCCAGCTCCAATGCATTTTTTTAAACGAATACGGTAAAGAATAAAGTTACCATAGTTAAAATGTCTAGACACCGCGATTGGTTCGATGACTTTTCAATAATAGGAAATCATGCCAACGCAATAACCTTGGAGGGATCGTAAAACTCATCGAGAGAATTACAGATTTAAGATAACCACTGCAATTTGTTAAATGGCACCTGCAAACGTTTACAATATATTTTGTCGGCTGCTGTAGATTTTTAAACAATAACTCTAAAATTATATAATAGCATAATTTTAAGAAGAGCCGACTGCAGTCTGTGATTAAACACGTAAGTATATTAATTAGCTATACGTTTGGTTAAATTAAAAGACGTAAAATAAAACAGTGATTAAATAAAATTAATCAAAACTTCCCACTCCACTTCATGTTTATATGGTTTTAAAATAATTGCAATATGTTCACACAAGTTTAACTAGCAACTCGTTTTTATTAAAACTATAAGTAGAGTATTTTGGAGGTATTTGAAAATTTGAGCCAAGTGTTTCAACAAAATATGACGGACACCAAGTCTCAGCTAGGTGACGGATAATGTGGAAGGCATGGTGTTCAAAACTAGAGGGCCTGGCAAAGTTCAACGTCATCAGTAATATGAATTTACAGCAAAATTACATTCATACATATTACATTCATATATATATATATATATATATATATATATATATATATATATATATATGAATGTAATATGTAAAATGTTTATTATGGATGAAAATGCCCGCTCTGATTTTAAACTCACTGCGCCAACTAATCGTTTAATTGCTCAATTTAAAACATCCGCAACTTCTCTTTTGCTGATGTGCTTACTTTAACAAAATTGGTGAAGTGGGTTAAAAAATGGCTAATTCGATATTTGTTTTGTTTATTTTTCGGATATACGTCTTGGAAAACTCCCGCAAGAGACATTTTTATGGCGAAGGAATTCTCGAGATGACTCATCCACACAAATGTGGAAAACGAGGGTAGAAAAATTACAGAAAGAGGAAAAGTTCGTTCAGTGAACAGACTTACTAAGTAACCTTTGATTTTATTTAATATTTATTCTCCTACGTATTTAAAGGAAAAAAGTTTTTTTTATAATGCTCGCCGACTCAATCGGGCACAGCGTCTATTATATGGTTTGTTTATCTGTATAATATTAAGGTTATTGTGTAATTATCTCGATAGGTACTGTCGCGCGAGCTTGTCGCTCGATCGATTTCAATACTAATTCGATTCGATAGAAGTCAACAATAATTGAAAACAAACCCACCTTCTGCATGCTATTTGCATTCGTTTGTACGTTGGATTGATTATCGACGCCAAGTGAGTCGGTGTCACACGAGTTTCGCATCCGGTCGGCCTGGAAAAGTCAAAAGTCTTATCCGCGAATCAGACCTGTTTGTAACCGCGGCCTCGCCGGCGCTCGTCGGACGCTGAAGGGTGTCGCCGTAAATAAACCGCCACAACCTGTCTGGCTGTTGTGAGAATTTTAATGATCCGGATTTTCCATGCCTCCACGCCCCCGCGTTTCCGGATCTGGTATTTTCCTCGACGGGAAATAGGCTAGAATCCCACGTTGCAACATGTTTACTGCGAAAGTTTTCAACTGCGTAATGAAAAGCTTTCCTAGGGTTGAACTGGAAATTTCCTTTCAAAAAATACGTAGATATTTTTACTATCGGGCTGAAAACTTGCTGCTTTTACATCGGAAATATATTAAACCATACATTTTTTAAACGCACTTGATTTCGTTTGCTTTACTTAAATCGGCAGTAATATTTTATTATATATTATCAATCACATGTACTGTCGTATATTTAATTATTAGCGCATCATTGTGATTTTTAGTCTATGAAAAAGAAATCAAGTAAATTCAGAACGCATCCAAACTGTAAGTATTTGGTTGTGAAATTGCAGAGACCTATTTTTTACCATTTTCATTCCTTTCGGTTTTTTCTCCGGTTTCCTTCCCAATCAGCTGTACCGCCGTTGGCGCGACAAGGTGCGCGGAAACAAGACATGTTTGCACACCTCGACTCGCAGAGGTGTAACTCGATTACCGTGCTGGGTGTAGCTCAAAGAGCTGACGACATTTGCTGTGTTTTGTTTTGGCAGGCGATGCGGGAGGTATTGTTTACATCATCTTGAATATTGTCGATGTCTACCGGGACATCGGCATAGTTCTTCTTGTTCCATGCTAAACTTTGAAATGGACAACACAATTAGTGTAAGTACTTCCAATATCTATTTATACTACATATTTGCATGCAAAACCAACTCTCACCTGGGAAATCCACAGCTTACGGTACACGTAAAAAGTTATTTTCCATGAAAATCGCTCCGAAGTCGACATACTCACTGTCACACCATATATTATTGAATTAGTTTATAAAAGAAAACACAGTTAAATGTACTTCATTTCAATATTTACTTAGTAAATATTACATTATTTTAATCATGCATTTTTTCCGCATTGGTTTCTTTTTATTTTTTTATATATTATTTTATCATTAATTAATGGAACTGGTATTTATTTTGTAATACTCCATTTTATAACAATAAAATAAAACCAAATGGTTTTGGAGACTACGTTTATTTTGCTTATAGCGAGAGCTCTTTCGCCGAACACGGCATCTTCAAGACTGATTCTATATAGAAAACACGAGTTTATACATAACAAAATCAACAAAATTACATGAGTCATAGATATTACAAATTTATGTGGAAAAAATTGCTTCTATTGGGTGCTGTGAAACCCCATTAAAATGACATTAACAGCAATAATTTTAATACTAAGTACTTAAATAAACTATTTTATGATGATTCCTGGCTGTCCTGGCCGCCACCTGAAAGCAATTAGTTTGGAAGCAGAATCACATTGTATTTTTAAAAATATTAAGAAGGGGAGAATTATGGTTGTTAAGTTGTTCATTGATCAAAGGGAATTCTAGATTTTGGTGCTTAACACAGCCAGGAATCATCATAAAATAGTTTATTTAAGTACTTAGTATTAAAATTATTGCTGTTAATGTCATTTTAATGGGGTTTCACAGCACCCAATAGAAGCAATTTTTTCCACATAAATTTGTAATATCTATGACTCATGTAATTTTGTTGATTTTGTTATGTATAAACTCGTGTTTTCTATATAGAATCAGTCTTGAAGATGCCGTGTTCGGCGAAAGAGCTCTCGCTATAAGCAAAATAAACGTAGTCTCCAAAACCATTTGGTTTTATTTTATTGTTATTATTTTATCGTTTATTCTTATCCCGTTGCTATTTATATATTTTTATAAAGTGATGTCTATTTTAAAAACCAATTTCAAGTTTTATTTTGTGGTATAAATTGTATTTATTGTTGATCGTATATCTCTTTTGGCAACACCGATTTCACATAGCTGATTGTAGTGGCACGCCGTGGCTCTGATTTTAGGCAGGTCTGTTTGTTATTATTTCAATGATCAGTTATTATTTATCTACATTGTCAATCAAATTGTAAACAAATAATACTTCTTTTAGGGTAGCCTGGGCATTTCTGTGCTCGTGATAGTACGACCATCGGCCAGCGATGAATTCTTCGGTGCCTACTGTTAATTTTGGTTTTCCGATATTTCTGGGGTAGATGCAGTACCTCGGTGGTGAAGTAGCGCGCACCGGCCGCCCCTCGCCGTGCTGAGCCGGTAACTAACGAACGCCAATAATGCCCCCCTGACAAATTGCTTCATCACGTGCTGCGATGTTTCGATTGTCTCCGCTGGCTTGCCTCGCCGCATACCAAGTGAGCCCTTCCCGGGCCGCGCGACTCTGCGCTCGCATACTTCATTCTGCCCGAGTCGGGAGAGCTTCCTGTCATTTTTACTGCATGCACTTTTATTTCATGACACGGTATATATTACTAAACAAACCTCGCGGCGCACTACCCGAGAGATGAGATTGTGCTTTATTTCTACTATTAAGAATCCTAACATCATTAAGACAACAATTATGTGTTTTAGGGTTTTAATGGTTTTCTTTTCTTTCGTGTTTATTTTACAAACAAATTCATTTTACGGTCTCTTTTGTGACGATGCCGATAGTTATGAAACTATGTTTGGATCTTTCCAAATATCTTTTAATTAATTAAACTGTATTCTTCTCGAAGACTGTATTATTATTAGTCATATTCCCGTGCAATTGAATAAGTGGATGCAGCTCGATTGATAAACCTTTACAACGAATAAGGCGTTACAATCGTAAACTTTCTACGTCCGTAAAATGAATCACCGTGTCGTCCCGGTGGTCCGTAACAAAGTGTATAGTAATTCTGTGGGAGCACTGCGGAACAATGGCTAATCGCCACAAGTCACTGCACCACCTTAATTGCCCGCCAGGACCCTGCGGTGTCTGTCCTGCTATTACCTCATTGACGGCCCCGAGTCTGCGGTGACCCCTCGCATTCTGAGCAGCCCGGCCGGAGGGAAGCGCCGAGTCGCGACGAGAAGCCGCGGACGTCGTCTGCCGGCGCTTCCTGCCGTCTACGGCGATTTACTTATTTGCATTCCTTAACAGCGCTCCTCCGGTTGATTGGCTCTGCGGATATTCACTCGGTTTAAGGTGTACTCTCTAATGCATAAAATCATTTTAATTTTAACACAAAGCTCACATTAACCCCCCTCCCCCCTTCAATACAAATATGTTTCGTTTTATGCAGTAGTTAAGATTTTTCCAACATTTAAATCTCCAGACGAGACGCGTGTCCCGCGGCGCGCCCCCGAGCCGTAAAGAAGCGCATTACGTATTTATTCCCCGCCGCGTCACTGTTGACCGTCCCCTCGCATGCCGCCGGCGCGGGCCGAGTCCTCGTTTGGCAGCGTAATGGCTCTGAGCAAATGCAGTTCAACAAACTCATAACCGACGACGGAGAATAAAACAGAATTATATTAGAAGTTCGATAACTCTGGGAGATTCATCATTGTTTACACCGTGGGTGCGTTTTTGAGCTACTAGTCTGAAATACATTACTGCGTCGTAAACAAACGATCGCAGATTTCAATTTTGAGATACGATTATTATTCGTGCGCCGATGTGTGCTTCTAAACAAGTCGCAAGGGACTTTTCTACCTGAGACTGCACGACTACAATGAGACAATTGCGAGCGCAAGAACTGGAGCGATTTTGTCAATAGTTTTTTTGCGTCGACGACTCCCCCGCCAGGTTTACGATATTTTTGATTTATAGTGATGCATTGTAATATTTGCGAATCTACCTAGTGCACGAACAGCTGAACGACTGCGTACATATCCCACGCAGATTCTATGAAAACGGAATCCGCAGAATATGCTTTTACTTGGGGTTTGTGTCTGAGTCGCCGCGTGCCTTTTATGCGATGTGATTTAATAGATGGATTTACATAGAAATTGTCCATGTGTTTTTTTTTAATTAGGCAGCGTGATTAGATGGTTATTCTGGAACAGGCCATAATAGTGTTTTTACTCGTTTCGTAGTCGGTGAAGGGGTGACAGGTTATGGCTTTAAAGCTGAGGGTGTGAAATGTTAAGCGTGCATAAATAAAGAGAATCGCGGCCGTTCCTAGTATGACATAATGGCGAGGCGGCTTGTTGCCGGGCGCCGCCCAGCGCTCATGAGGCCGTCTGGCGCCGCCTACCCCAAGCGCCGCCGCGTGAGCAGGGCGGATATCATGGCTGGCATAGACCTCACAGCCACGACAACCTAAGATACTTGAATACCAACACGACGCTCTCTTTTGTACATGAGTGTTTGATCCTCGGATCTAGGATTAAACACTCTTAAATGATTTGTTACTGCGATACCGACACTTTTTTATAATTTTAATAATCGATAAACATTCAAGTCTTGTTTTAAAATCAGTTATATGAATAAGTTATTGCATTAAATAATTTATTTTTATAACGAAATAAACTAATCGATGAAGTCTAATACGTGTATCAATGCAAACATTTTTTTTCATCTATTTTTTCTAATCATCAATCAGCAATAAAATCTTCAGGCACGCCCCTCACTTTTATTTGTGCAAGCATGAATCGCAATAGAGTGGCTCGCCAGCAGTAGTGCACAGCTAAGCTGCCTCCTGTCGTGCGTGTCCTGGCGTTGGGCTCTTCCGTCTGGAGTCTGTCGCCGTTCCCGCCCCTGCCCTCCCCGGCAGTTCCTTATTCAAATTCCACCCTGCCCTCTCCTTTCAACGCCAGCTCCATCCAGTCTACGGTATGCAGGGGGTGATCATCGCAATCCCATAATCATTTTATTGAAGCAAACGGATCCGGAAACACGAGAAGGCATCCTAAATATACCTGCCGTTATTTGAATTATCGCTTGCTAGATACATCATATTATCCAAGGTAGATTTATAGGTACCTATAACGTTTATAAGTTTATTATTATTTATTATATAAATATATATATTTAATTTGATGTGGTGCGTAAGAATTATGTTTGACGATGCATTAACAACATATATTTCGTACCTAAAAAAATTGTTTTTTGAGGTGTAGTGATTTTAGAAATTCTTTGCATTATTTAACAAAAAAACTAATTTTCAGGGTTTAACTTTTTGAAATATTTAAAAGTTAAATCTGGATTTTTTAGTTCCAAATCTTTTTTCGTATATTTTTTATAAGTTAGCCAAAATGTTATTCAATTTTACGAGTATTTTGTGGTTAGGTTCCAAATCTTCTCGGATCTTGGTTGAGCTGGTGGTAGCCGAAATAAATGAGTTTTTTCCAGAGGGAAATTTCCGCCGCAAACCGAATTTCTTCGCACGTCCCCCGAACTCAGAAACGTGGCGACCACGTGCTGCCGGCGCGGGCTCCGGCCCGAGTTCACGAACACGGCTTGATTGTAATTTTACGTCAGCTAGTCACTATTTCAATATATAAATTGATCATTTTATTTACCGGTAATTATTAACATATTAATTAGTTGATACTTAAGCATGCAATAAAACATATTTTCAAGGAGCTTTTTACTCGCTTGGTGTGTGAATCGAATACTAGTATTTTAATGATCTTTGAGAATTCTTATTAATTTTAATTCGGAGGTTCACATTCTAATTTTCATGGTTTTCGGTGAAATAAGTTCGTTTTTTCTCTGCCCTCTACTTCTAGATAGATTCCGGGTCGACTATCCCGAGGGTTGTTAACTTCTCGACGATTTTATCGCCTTTAAAATTTGAAGGCCCCTTTTATCTTACTTGTAGGTACATTCACATAAATAAAATAGAAACAAAAAGTAATCTTTAATTAAATAAAATATTTAAAAATATTGTATTCATATGCGTTGATTAGTCAATTTTATAATTATTCCGTGAGCTTTTTGGACTATTTCGAAATTTTTTTATGGAATTTTATTAATATCTTTTAATTGTTTATCAGGGACAATACATATTTTTCCGATTTTTTACACCTTAATATTTATTTTTCTAAATTAAATATGCATTTTAAAAGTTTTCTGTTATGTTTTTAATGTTGCATTAATTTCCCAATGCAACAAACACGGTACTCAGCATAAAACCATTACGATTACATTTTAATTCCACTTTGTCTCATTTAATCCTCCGGCCCGGTACTGCAATAAAACAAGTTTGATTGCCGCCATTACGCGTGTTACTCGCGCTGACGATGAATTGAATTTCAAAATGGCATCTTCCGGGATTGTAATAAAAAAATATCGGATAGCCATTACACCTCGGAACAAGGATCCGTCGGCCTTACCTTTTATGTGCATTATTTAGTGGCGATATTTGTGTATGCCGCACGTGTTTCCGCCAAATCGATCCTCCGGGCTCCTTCCGCGCCGCCCGTGCGCGCGCACCGCGCCCGAGCCAGCTCGCTCGAGTGCGGACCTCGCATCATAATTTCAATTGTAAATAATATAATCCCCGAACAGGATGCAAAATGTATTCATAGTTCAGAGCGATACGTTTGGAATGAGTTCATTTCTCGCTTTGTTACGATTCAATTCAATATTGGACAAATTTTAAAAAAATGTCACGATAATTAAAACCAAAAGTGAGTTTGTTGTTTTGATCCATAGCACGTAAATAATATATTATTTTAATGAAATGATTTTTTCTTAACATTTGCCAGACATCTCACCCTTCCCCCCCGCTTCCACCTCTCTTATGGCCAACCCTTGGTTTTGGAGTTACGATAAATTATCTGTTTGTAATTAATAAATAATGGCACAGAGAAGCTATTAATTTATTCACGCTTTTCATCGCCACTGCGAATACACGATTTTAGTGGTGTAATCGAGTGAATAAATATAGACTAGTCGCTCTCCACGCGGGCTTTACAGACTGCTTTGATTCTTCATTAGGTCATGTTTCCATAACAATTTATTTGAACTTCGTGTATAGTTGTTAACGTTTGCTTAATTTTATTTTAAAATGCACGTTTGTCCGTCTGGCGCACCGTAGGTCATACCATTGTCGAATCGATTAAATTCTCGGTAGTACTGACCCTTGACGGTGCACGGAATAAACTAATTGAGAGGTTACTTTCGGCCAAACGATAAATCGATTTGAATGTATCAAACAAATCAAAAAACTATCTAATTGCAAAGTCCCACCCCCTTTGCGAAAAGGGGCTCGTACGGTTGCCGGACAGCAAAGGTGTGTTACTCTATCGCTCCCCGAAGCGCATACAAATTTGAAAACCGCGGTTCTTGGACTATTTCGCCGTAAATGGTTCGCATATACCTATTCCCATGCGGCATTCCTCGGGGGAGGCGGTGCAGGCGCGGGGGGCGTCCCTCGCTCCGACTGTACGCCTTTACTCCCGCGCTCCCGGCGTCGGGCCGACTGTACCATCCCCAGACGGGTGGATCGATTTTGGCGGGAACGCGTTTTGGCGGGAACGTTATTTAGCGGGAAAGGAGAGCCTCCTCCGGCGGGCATACTTACTCAGGAGGGTAATTAATGTACACATCGTATACCTAATTTATGGAAGTGAGAAATATTATGTATCGCGGTCGCGACGAGGAATGCAACGAGCGCTTTTCCATTTTAGCGTTTTCGAGGAAAGAACTGAATTTATGTTATTATCCGGAGTAACTGCGGCGGAGTCGCTCGCTACGAAGGGCGTGCGTCATCGTCGGGCGAACCTCAAATTACGAATACGGGCGCTCATTGTGATGCCCGTCTAGACGCGAAGGTCAAGCTCTTTTCGGATACCCTTTTCATTCGCAGTGAATAGATTTGAATCAGAAGTGGCCACCCTCGTCGTTTTGGCGGGGGGATGCGAGGCACGGGCTCCGCGGTCCGCGGTCACTCCGGTCAACGGGCGCGCACGGGTCAGGTGGGCCCTCGCACAGCATCCGGTGGACAGGGGACGGTGGACGGTGGACGGTGGACGGTGGACGGTGGACGGTGGACGGTGGACGGGGGCACGGCGCGGTGCCGGCGGTAATGCCACATGTCTCATTATACTGTCACCGCGGGTCGGTTTCTTCGACTTTGTCATTAACTCGACCGATAAAACGCTAATCAGCTTATTTATATTTTTATGGCAGCTAAAGTGCCGATCGAAGCGCGCTATCGTCCGGTCTGCAAATATTGCAAATCGTTTATTTATTTTTACGGTATTTGCTACACGTTCTCGTGCTCGTTATTTCTCGGGCGTTTGTAAAGTGCGCGCCGGACGATAACCCGATTGCAGGAAGTACACTGCGCTCGGCGCCCGAGGAACGCGCAGTCGGCGAGGAGATCGATGCGCGATCGCAAATTTCGATGCGGTCGATTCGCAGGAGTTCAACGTTCCGCATCATGCAAATCATCCCACTTCGGCTCGCTCGACTTGCCGACGGTCTCCCGGTGTAAATTCACAATTCGATAAGTCTGCGAGGTATCGAAATACTAGTTACCGGATTGTTTACAATTTCAGATGAAAACAATCGAGAACGCCGCGTGTTTCTCTCGGGCGCGGCTCGAGAGCGGGCACGGGCACGGGCACGGGCACGGCACGGTCGCGAGTACTCGGCAAGCGCACGGACGCATCCATCCCGTGCAGCGGGGAGCGCCACGTGCCCGGGTTGTTGGCCGCCCATTGAGGCCTTCACCCCCGCTCCGCCCGCCCCCGCCCCTGCCGCGCAGGCAGTCGCATTCTGACCGCCGAGCGGGATCCACGCGCGCCGCTCTCCGCACTCAACACTCCGCAAGGGCGTTCCGCGACTCGGGACAACTTTATTTTGTTTCTAATTAATTAGCACCAGTCGGAACCTACGCTCGGAGTATTCTCCGCGCATTCTTTTCGGACTCTAGTTCGGAGAAGGGCGGTGCTCGAACCCACCGACCGGAGTGCGCGAGGCGAAGTGCACAGACGCATCTCCAGAGGTACAATAACAAACGCTCCGAGCCGGCACTGCGCCGCACGCCGCACGCCGCACGCCGCACCCGCACGCCGCCGCGCGCACGCACACATACAGGCGCGCCCCTCCCCCCCCCCTCCTCCCAGCCCCGCACCAACACGGCCGCGCCCGTTACGTACACGCTCACACGGACGCATACATAAATAATTGCACTTGCGCTTACGGTACGTTCGGAGTTGTAAACGCTACGAGACTGAAGTCGGCGCCGTCGCTCCCCGCCCGGCTCAGTCCGCGCTCAACCGCCCCGCGAGTCAGACGCGGTCGCGCTCCCCAGTGCTCCGGCCGAGCGATCTTTGCGACACTTGTAGTTTTCGGAGTGAAATATTTCCCAAGTTCAGTTCTGAAGAGACATTCTGTGATTCGATCGTCGTCCGGTTTTCGTGCTCAGTGAATCGAATCGTCCGTTTCCGTCAGTTTCGATTGCGGAATTCTCCGCGGAACTTTCGAATCTCGTTTGTAAACACCGTCGCTCCTGCCCGCGGTCGTTTGCGTTCTTCGGCCCGCTTCCCGACGGCGTCTGTCGCGAATGCCCGCGCCGGCGGCCCGAAGTTCCCGATGAGTTCTCTGGCCGTGAGGACGAAGAGGAGGTCCCGAGGCGCCGACACGCTTCTGGAGGCCGCGAACAGGATCCTCAGGATCCTGGGAGTCAACACGAGCAAGCACGTCAAGCCCGTGCCGCAGAAACCCAAGGTGAGCGATCGCCGCTCGGCGCTCGACCGTCCGGATCCGAGCGGACGGGCCGGCAGAACGGCAGCGCGGCCGCGTCCACTCGTCCGCCGCTCGCCGTCGACGGCTCAAAATCGGTTATATTTTTGCTACCGGGAGTTTCACCGTTTAGAGTTTTTGCCATTATTTGTAATTTTTTTTATAGATTTATTGAAAAAATAACATTTTTTATTGTGAACTCCATTGAGAGTAAATAAATTTTATAGTTCTCAATTTCACAATGATAACGGATGTTGTGAAAATATTTGAAGTTTGTAAACAAATGCGTCATCTATTCGGCAGTTTATTTACGAGTGGTGCAAGTCGCGCCGCCGCCCGTCGCTCCCCGCCTCGGCCGCATTCCTCGGAGAGGAGGCCGCGCCGCCCGCATTCCTCGCGCGGCTAACGGGACGGCCGCTCCGCCCGCTCGCCATCTCGCCATCTCGCCATCTCGCCATCGCGGCGGAACACCTCCATTGTCATATTTCACACCAGAACTTATCGCGAATACCTCCCCTTTCGTTGATAGGGCAGATACTACGACATGCGTAATCGAGTGCCATGCCGTGCCAGCGCGAAGTGGTCCGCTCCAATGAACGCGGGCGGGATAGTTTCGAGCTCAAGTTTGATTTTGTTTTGGTTCTGTCGAGTCTGGCCGACTCCTTTCTATCGATTGAGCGTCCCCGCTGTGGCGAATCGTATCTCGTTTTGTAATAAAAATTCAATTATGACCAAAGCCAGCGTCCGATATGGCCGGAATACTTTCTCCGGCCGGGCCCGCTCCCGCTCCCGGTTCCCACAGCGCGTCGGAAGTCGGACTGGCTCCTCGCCGCTGGTGAAGTAATCTCCGGTACAGTTATCGGTGAGGAAATTCCGCAGTGCCGTTGGGGGCCTCTCGGATTTTTAAAGTGTTCCTCGGTACGTTTACGGTGAACCGTATTTATCACCGAACACTTCTCCATTACGATCGGGCTGTATTTATTTTTGCAACTTTATTGTACAATTGTCGTTTTTCCTTGTCCATCGATATTCTTTGCGTATTTTTGTGTACCTATGCGTATCGTTTAGTGAATCATTGTTGAACTCTCGGCGCGTATAAATTTTCCAGCCGATTGTGCTTATCGAGATCCAATTTCTATTAAAATAATGTGTTATACCCGTTAAGTAAAGAATGATAATAATTTGAAAGGTCACGATTTATCTCTGCCGCGCGAGCCAGTAGTTTTCAAATGAGCGATTTCGAATAGTTTTGTGTTTTGATTCTGGAGGAAATGTGAAGATTGGCAGCGCACTTCGAGTCGCGAGCGAGCCCGCTGGCCTGGTCGGGGACCTGGTCGGGGACCTGGTCGGGGACCTGGTCGGGGACCTGGCCGGGACCGGGTCCGGGACCTGGCCGGGGACCGTCCGTCGCCGCCCGCGTGGCTCCGCACTCGACTCCTCGCCGCTGCTATCGATTGGTGCTTGTTTTCGCATTACCTCCGGGTTGTCCTCGTGATGAGCGGGGCTTCCCTCGACCGATTTCTCGGCTCGGCGGAACACTTATAAAATAAAGCAACGGGTTGTTATTGTACGAGCGTCTCTGTCGCCCGTCGTGTCTTCATTTCGCAGATTGCATTTTCTATAAATAGTTCTCCGTTTGGTCGCGCCTTTGTATCTTTCATTTCACAGTCCGTTCCGTAGCAAACGGCACCAGTTGTCGATATTTTATTTGTTCGGCTTTATATTTATAGTTATTCTTGGCAGATTAATCAAACATTGAAAAGTCAACAATTTCACATGCATATTTGGTTCTCAGCTCCTTTCGCGCGAGTTTCTCTTTTTCATCACTGTCTTATTTAATTTAGATTTTTTTTTCACCCTCATTGGCATCCGAAGGCAAAACTTTCAGAGCGTCGGTAAAACGTGTTCTAGGTATTTCGAACGGGTCGAGTAGATATAATTATTTTGTTTATCGGTTCGGACTTGTGACATTGCAACTTCTGTTTGTTCGCATTACGGCAGAGCAAAGTCCCGACGTGTGTTCGTCTGCAAGAAAACTCGCAAACAACTCGTGTCGCTCGGCAGCTCGCGCGTGTCGTTCCCCGAGCAGCTCGGCGCGGGCCGGAGCTGCAACGTACTCCTACACGAGAGCGACGATCGTCCTGGCATTCGGTATATATTGATTGAATAGCCCGAGCCCGAGCCCGAGGACCCGCGGAGGCTGCGACGCTTCAGCGCTTCAGCTCCGGTGGCGCACCTGACCCCTTTCGGCGTGTTGTTGTTTTGTTAAGATGACCTTACGCCGAGCGCGCGGCGTATTTTCATTCGCGTGAGATTGACGGCCCACAGTTTCATTTATTTCAAAACCACTAGGTGACTTGTATTGGGTAGTTTCCTTCCCCTGGACCTTTAGATCGATGAAAGCCATTTTTTGATCTGTTACTTCATTGCGTAATGTCGGTTGCGTTGAAACAGTTCTCTGACTATAAATAAACACTTATTTCCATATGTATATTATGTAATATACTCATTTCATTCCGTGAACTTTTGATTATGTTTTTGTGACTTTAACCTTTAATTGATTAAAATGAATATCATCATTTGAAATATTGGATTAATTTGTGTTGTAATTGTGCTTTGTGTATATCCTCGAGCAAAAGGTGTGCACTGACTCTCAGGCGTGGCGGTCCTCTCGGCAGATGCTGCGGTGCCTCGACCGCCTTGTTTGTAAACATCGTATTTTTTAGTCAACAGTGGAAAGTTTTCATGGCCGTCACCGTCGATGCGAGATTTCGCCAATAGTTTCAAAACATCCGACTATCGAGAGGTCGATATTTTTTTGGGCGCTTTGCATAATGCCGAGGAGCCCCGGCCTCATTCAGGTTTATTCGAGAGAACCGCAACATCGGAGATGGCAGATGAACGAATTCGTGCATCGGCGCTCGACGGGCGGAATGGCACCGCGGATGTTCTTTTAATTCCGCTGACTCAGCGCTGCGGCCGGATTCCGGAATGGACTTCGTCACGTTGGAAAGTATCCTAGAAGTCTTCCCCTACTCGCCTCTGGCCCCGCAGTACGATGAGACGTGGCTCCGCCGCGCGACCGCTGCGGCGTAATGTTCTCTGAGTAAATCGGAAGCCTTCGCGCTTACGGTAATTGAGATCGGTCGCGACGGGTTTTACCGCAACAGCTGCGGGGAAATCTGCATACTTTTACTTCGTGACAAATTGTAAACGGATTGCGAAAAGCACTGCGCAATCTCAGTCGGAACGAGCCCCGCGCGTCGACCGGGCGGCCGCTGTGGATACTCGCATTTGCTCCCCTTCTAGCGGCTTACAATTGAACGAATCTACAAACTGGCGAGGCTCAACCCGATTCGATACTATTTATGGTTCGGTCGGTGCATAACCTGCGATGGGACTGCGCCTACGGACGGAAACATTCAGGTGTCACCGATGACTCATTCGCGGGGCGTCGGCGTCACGATGAAGTAACCCGTCGACGAGCAGAGAGCGCGGCGCCTTTGGGCTTGGGCGGGCGCGATTTGCATAATCCCTCGGAGGTCCTTCCCCGCGCGGCTGCAGCGAGGCCCCTGACCTTTGCCTACTTGCCTGGGCCGGCCTGAGTCACGCTCCCCGCGACTTCGCTGACGCCAGCTGCTCCTCTGATTCATCTCCCTTTGCGACAATTGCGGCATTGTCGATGCGTAACTGTAAATTCTTGGATTTCACTCGATCCAGTATTTTGTGCTCGGTTCCGCTAACCGGATTACTCACGATGTGTTCGTCAACAATGTAAATATTATTGTTTTTTTTGTAGCGATGTCTTATTATTTTAATTTCGCTGTATTATCACGGCTGAGGAATTTCGTTGTAACAATTGCAGTGCTGTTTCGGAAGGAGATGGCTTCGGCGCGGTGACGTCACTCGGCCCCGGAGGAGTAGGCGTCCTCGGCGGCGGCTGACACGCATTACATCACTCATTCCATTTCTCTGTTGCCAACTTTTTGTTTCTATCGTGTTGTTTACGTGTGCCGTTCTCTATTATCTTACTATTTCAATGTTGATAATGCTATATCATTTACCTATTTACTCTTATGTGATTCCTAAAGTCTCGTTATTTTGAAGAATAGCTAAAAGAAAATAAAAATATTGATTTAAGTAGGGATTGAAAAAAACCTGTGCATTGTTAGATATTTACAGTTCTTGTTCTGTGTGTCACCGATTCCTGTATCTGTGCTCGATCTTACAATGCCCCATATTCAAAGAATTGTTTTCAATGAGTTTCAGCAAAATTTTCCCGTTCTGCGGCGTCTCGATTCTCTTTCAGCATGACCGGTCTCCGCGATTGTATTACCAGAGCGGAGAGCTCTTCGTGCGCTGTGCAGGCCGCGTTGTTCTGAATTAACGCATTGCTTCGACAATGTTTCTATGAGAATAAAAAAATATTATTTATATCATTTTTTACGAAAACGCACTTAATGCTACGGAAATAAACACGAATGCGCAACTGATAAGAAAGTGAGCGTAGAATCCACGCAGGTAGGTGTCTAATTGCATAATACATCAAGAACTCTGCCGTCGGCCCATATTTTCTATCGATCTTCGCGAACGTCGGCAATTAGCCACTCTCGCGGCCTCGTGTGGGAATCGTCCATCAAAGTCGATCTCCGTTATGCGGCATCGTCTGTTATGGCGTGTTTATTTGGGTCTAGCCTCTCGGATGTGTGTCAGTCGCGTGCTCGGTGCGCGAGCCCCACTGCGCACTTGCCCAATCGTTACGATCGTCATCGGTTGCAGCCGATCAATGGAACGGGGCATCCGGAGCCCGGAGCCGGAGCCCGGAGCCGGAGCCCGAGCCCGGAGCCCGGGTCTGTGGTCCGTCCCGCGAGCCTGGTCGTCGCCTGCGGTGGAGTCGTCCTCCGAGACTGCGTCGGCCGGTGCGGATGCACGGCGCTCTTGAGGCCCGCGGGCTGAAATATTTAACGACTTGTTTATGTTTTGGTTGCGCAATAATTCTGTAGATATTTAAAAAATATATTTCTTAACAAAACGCGACCGATATAAATAGTTACATATGTATTTTCATTGCGAGATATTGGGCGCGTTTCTTTTTTTGACGAATAAAATTAAATTTATATTTACCGGTGGCTCAATCGTCCTCCAAATACCCTTACCTTGCGACGCGTGGATGTGGGCTAGTCTGCGGCACGCCCATCACCTTTGGCGTCTTGTACGGGGCAGCCTCGCTGTCACCTTCGCAGTCAGACTATTCCAGCACTACCAACTTGCCGGCTGATCGACAGTGCAATGCGAGTAGTCCATTTTAAGAACATACACTACCATATTTTAGTGCCCTGGGAAGAATTTGCGAAAAATTGCGAGAATATATTAATCCCAATTTTATTTCTACATCAAGTGCATCAAAACCCATACATATAACGGACAAAAGTACATTGTATAATTCTCTTTTGCATTCTTCAGACCTTTTTATAGCAGCGTGTTTCGCATGCAACGCGCGCTTCATGTGAGAAAAACAACCGCTTTACTTATGGAGTGTTATTCCAATTTGGACGTTAGAGCTATTATTCTAGATAACTGAACCATTTGTAACAACATTTAATATAGAAATAATCCTTACATTTTTATTTTATAAATAGTGAACATTAGTAATAATAGTTAGTAGTACACCATTAAACAAGGCTGGGCTTCCTGTTTGTCGATGACACATGTCGAGCTCTATTTTGGCGCATCAGGAGGCTTTGTTTAATTTGCAGTCGCCGTTTCTTTTATTACGGTTTTTTTTTTAACATAAAGTCACTCGCATGAAGCAGGTGGGTCTTAAGTTCTGATTATTTGCATTATTCAAATACACTGCAAGCACTGCGTGCACACTTCCGTCATACTGTATGCATATCATACCGTGCTAATGTCTGTAAAATGACGTATTTTAAAAACTTTCAATAAAAATGCAAAACAATATTTCATCGATGGGTTAGTGTCTTGTTTTTTTTTGTACCTTATCAAAAACATTTTTTCAAATATTAATCGATAATTTGACTTTAAGGAAGGGTGGGAAATCATTTATTCGATTGTAGATTTGGAATTATCTCTAATACATGTCATTGTTTGCAGAAAGTATACAAAAGATCTCATATAACAGATTCGGTCGTAAAATTGCATAATAATCACAGTCCTGCAAAAAGAATACACCGTTTTCCTGTCAACTTTCATCGGATGCTTCGAATCTTGTTATTTAAGTTGTGAGAGTTTGTTATGCTAATTGTATGTAAGTGGGCGCTAACTTCCTACCGTGCACGTCATCGCTGCCACTCTCCCGCACGTTTGCCTGCTCGATAAAGCACTGACTGAACTTTAAAACGCGATAATTTTTTTTGGTACAATTCACCGATTAGGACTCTGGCTCTTGCGATTTAAATAGTGCTCCAGTACAGACGTCCAATACGGCATGAGCGCATCCTTCGCCCCGTTCGGAGGAAGCGGCTTATACGGCGTTCCTGCGTACTTCCCGAACGCTCCGAACGGAGCTGCCGATCGAGGATTCTCGAACAGACGACGTCCCGTGAATTGATAAATAACTCGGAGCCGCCAGTAAAAATGCGCACGTGACAAAAGCGGCGGAGGCACTCCGCATCGGTGCGAATTATTTGACATTCGCAACATCGGTAGGAGCCGCGGGCTGGAATTGGGACTCTATTGAATACGCTGCATTATGGAAGCTCCGCCGGGACGCGACCCAGAGGAGTAGGAAGGGAAGGCGCGATTCGGGACTTCATTTCTCACTTGTATTCTAACGGCTTCGGGATTATTTAAAATACACTAGACACAACATTTTGGGAATTAATACACTGCGAGATTTAACGGGACGTAACTGGTTCCAATTTGTTTTTTCCACCATAATTTATTTACACTGCTCTCTGTATTCTTCCGCTGTCACTTTATTCACATCTCGCCGTTTTAACTAGTTCATCGTCGACGAAGATCGATTTGTACAGCATATTTATATTGCGAGAATATTCGCAGTTCTCCTTGAACCTTCTTGACATATCCAATTTGTTGGTGAACATCCTCGTATCTTTCGATGTTCCTAAAACAAATTCTCCCAGACTCTGCGCGATGCTATTTTGTTGTGCCTGCCGACGTGGGATGACATAGATATAGTTTTGGCAGCGCCTCGAATCGGACTACCATTTAATTAATATTTAATAAAAGTTCACAATTGCAGTCATTTGCTTATTTAAAATCCACATTGCGCAGTAGCTATATTCAGTATAATAAAATATAATCAAGAAAATCCAGCGTATCAGCATAAATGACATGATATCGCAAACCTCGTTTTTTTGACCATCGCTGTGCTAATGTGACTCGAGACCTGACTCGAGAGGATGCTCGACCACTAGTGCCAGCGCCATCGCCCCGATCTTGCCAGCCACGCGCCTCCATGGCGTGCATGCTGCGTGATTGTGGGCCTAGAAGTATATCGATTGACAAACGAAGGTCTCGCTTCGTTTAACTCGGATAGTAAAAATATTTTATGTTTCTTTATGAACAAACATACCCACTGAGTTTTACGATTGTCGTACACGTGCCCTTTGAGTTTTTAAGTTATGCACACATTTTGATACGATAGCGGATAGCCGAAAGTGCGAATAGTTAGAATGAATAATATAGTATTATTGTAGAAGACTTAGCGAGTAGTCCCCTGGCCGCCCCGGGAAGTGCATCGGACTCAATGCCGCGGCGCTTCTCGGCGACACGTGTAAGCGGGCGGCCTTCGTTGCATTTTATGTCATTTCGCAACAACTGGCCGTGAAAACGACATAAAATAGTCTGCAACTGTTTTCGCATTACGCGTGGAGTTGCGACTGCTGGCAAAAACTGTGCTGTAATTATGTGTTTTCAAATAACGGTATGCATACAATCAAATTTTAATTGATTTGGCAAAATATTTATAGTAAACATGGGAAATCTTTATTCGATTCTTTTTTTCTTATTTGAGGTGATGAGATCTTTTTTTTGAGATGTGAATAAATCACATACAAATTACAAAAGTGTGTAGCCATAAATATCAATTACTTTTTAATCGTGTGACGCACTGATTTTGACGCCGTCGGACACCGTCGAGGTCCGACGCGCGTCATCTGCGACGTCAGTCTTCACCTTCTCGAGCGCCTCCCGCGTGAGCTCAGGTGAGTCCAGGCGATATCCGGGTTTTTTCATTTGATAATTCCTGTAACCACAAGTACGGCATTAACCTACACTCCGTGCCTTTCGTGTCTCAGGTTCGACAGAAATCTGATCGATAAGACCGAATTTGTGGAATCGTTTTACTGTACTTTGATCGTTTAGCGTAACGGCCCGCTTGACGCGCATCTCGGCACGATCTGCCGGGACGCGGCGCAGACTGGCTCGATACCCAGGAAGTCATTGCGATATTCCAGTGCACGCTTTCACTTTTGACGTTCGACTGAAAGAGGCGTCGTCCGCCCGGGCGAGAAGGTGCCGTTAATCAATTTGCGTCGCTATTTTTATTTATTTTTTATTAATCGTCCCTCGCGCGAGCGATTCGATCTGAAGCCGAGCCTGTTAATGTTTTATGTGTTGAATTATTTTTAAGTTACGCTTTATCTGCTCGATCCCGCGCGGGTACTCCTCGCCCACCTTCGGGCGGCGGGTACTATCAAACGTAACAGCTAGGAATCGGATGCCAATGGGTCTGTCGAGTTGCACTCCCGGAGCGATGTCTTCGTGTGTCCTGTCGAAACGGCAGTTCCCCGCGCCGCGGCAGTTCGGCTCGGGTGTCGCGAGGTGCCGCCCAGCGGTCATCCGAGGTTGCGCGAGTCCATTGTGTCGCTCAGCTTCACGCCGGTAATATTTGTATTTTGCACTCCATATTAATTCACGGTGGACGTTTCGCATTTCACATTACAATAACGGCGGGTCGGGGTCGCCACCCGCGACAGTGCGGCGGTATTCACATTGAGCGCTCGCCGTGGAAAACGCATCAGTTCCCAAACCTAACTCAGCCCGACCTGCCCTGAAATACCTCTGTGGCCGCACTGTTTGTCTATTCACCTCGTGTGTGCTACAAGTGATTTTATTATAATTCATATATTTAATTTTACGCTGTCTTATATTGTATATAACTGGCAACTGTGAATATAATAACGTATTATCTTAAACTAATAATTAACGTTGCGTAATGCGCGTGTCCAGCGCAAGGAAGCCCGGCGCCGGCAAAGCGTCGCCCGGTAGCGCCGGCGCCAGCGAAGCCGCCCAGCGGAGTTAGGTTCGCCTCAGTACGCGGGCCACGCAAGCTACGCAGGCTACGCTTGCTACGCACGGACTCTATGGAGACCTTCGCGTGCGTCCAAAGCCGGTGGCGCTCGGGACGGATCACCATGAAGCGAAGCGAAGCCTGAAATGCGTTTAGAATTCTCCTACTTTATATAATTGAGAAAATATTTTTGACCAGTATGGCTCAATTACTTTAGAGTTGTAGCTAAAAATACATTTAACGCAATTAATATTTACCCTGTCATAAACATTTGCTAGAATATTTACAATTTTTAAAATATAATAATTTCCTTTTTTTTTTTTTTTAAAGTTTGCCGGCGTTATTTTTTTTGTTTAGTATCGCTTTGACTATTCAAAAGTTTATTCAAGAGCAAAAGGTCGGAACATTCTGTTTTTATTTTTTTTACTATCCTATGTTTATGTTTTGTTAAAATGCTTCATTTGATCGCTTAATTTGTTATTTTATAAAGGTTACATATAAACACATTCAGGTGATTACCGATCGGTCCAAGATAATATAAATCTAAGGTGTATAAATTATTATGTAAATTTGCTTTTCCCAGATTGGTAAATAGATCGGTAAATCAAAAAATATATATGATAGTGTGATTTGCGGAGTGTTGTATCATTTATCAGCAATTAGCCGTCGAGTAACCGGCGGAAGTTCGGCTTTTCGGACCGGTCGATTCGGTTTTTCCGAAAACGCTTTCCCAGAATGCGCCGGGTTTTTACTATTTGTGCGGGCGGAAGCGGCCCGAACCGCACGTCTTATCACGAATGGCATTCCGCGCGGCGCTTATCATCGTCGATGGTTCCGTCCATCGCGCAGATGAAGCGTCGCCTGGCGGGACTCGCGGCCTCCCGGGGAGCGCGCGACACGGCACACTTCTATTTCGAATAAGTCTACGGATAACTGAATGCGCGTGATGATTGCTGATCAATGAATGATGAGATGAATTCTCCATTCAATGAAAAACAAAAATAAGTAAAACATTATATCGAGGGACTATTTAATAAATTCGGTATTTATCTCCGGAATATAATAATATATCTCACACTCGACCGCCGTCTCGATCGGTCGATGCCGAAGATTGCCATCTTACCTGTAATATTTTGTTTACATTTGAACGACTGTATATATCTTGAGGGTAATCTCAAAACACAATGCGCTCTTTTGGCTTCGTCGTTTTTATTTTTGAGTTGCACTCGCCGGCCCCCGGTTTCGCAGCGCGACTCCGAACGCGCAAGTTTCGAATTTACTCCCACGGTAATATAATTTTCTCTTCAAGATGTGTAGAATATATCCGAGAGGGGAACGTCGGGACACTCTGACTGGAGAAATAACTCCCTGCATTCGTTTGCGTCGTCTGCGCGTTTCCAGAATCCGCAGCTCCGCAGGGCGGGAAGGCCGAGGCCGGGCTCGGGCCGTGGCGGGTAACCCGAGCCTCGGGAGAGGACGACGCAATAAACGCTCGGCATCCGGTGTGCGTCCAGCGCGAGGTGCGAGACTGCCCGAAACGCCGCCGAGGAGCTCGACTTCCGCTCGCTCCGGTAATCGCCCCGACGCAAGCGGATAGTATCACAGTCACCGCTCGACTTTAAGTGGTTAACTCCCGATAGTGCGGCTCTCGTTTCTCGCGTGCCGTCTCGCGGCCGCGGCTGACGACATTCCGACCTAATTGCTTTGAAAACTCGCGATTTTCCCGCGCTCGTCTCGCGGGAAACGGCAGCCGCCACCGCCACCGCAGCCGCCACCGCCACCGTCACCGCCACCGCGGCGGATGCGCCCCTCGGACGGGCCGCGCGAGTGTCGCTAATTACAGTCCCGCGTCCGCCTCGCGAGCGGGACTCATCTGCGGCACACGTGCCGCTCTCGGAACGGAAGACACCCTCGGAGACGCTTCTGGCCTATCGCGTCACTCTCTCGAATTAGCCGCACTATCGACTCCGGGCACTGGTGGCGGCGAATTGTTCGCTTTTTGTGAATGAGCGCCGTTTTAATTATTTGTATCCGCATCCGATTTCCTCGTTCTATTGACCGGCATCGACGAGCGCGCGAGCCGCCGGCCCGCTCGGCCGTGCCCTCGCCCATTGTGCGGGCCGCCTCTGCCGCGCCGCTCTCGAATTATGTTTCGTTTCCGTTATGGGCGACAACACCTATCCGATCGTGAATGGCGAACGGAGGCATGAATCACGCCGACTGTGAATGTGGTGGGATGATCGGACGATCGGACGATCGCCATTCACAGTTCGCGGCGGCAGGGCGGGAGCGGGAGCGGGAGCCGGAGCGGGAGCGGGGCCGCCGCTGCATTGGGAACTGGAAACCGCTCTTGACACGTTGACATACATATTTCGCTCAATGAATGGACGCGTTCTGAACGTTTTCTTTTTTTTTTACTCCCAATCGAGGACGCATTGTGCAATACCCCTATTGTGATAGTCTCGTCGGTGTACTGATGAATATTTTAATAATGTCCGACTCTATCGCGATGTTCCTTATTATACGTACGTTCGGATGCAATAACGCATGATGATTTGGCGATCAGCCGTTTTCTACAATCGGTTGTTGTACCTTCTGCGCGGTGGCTTATTTCCGTAAGATCGCTCGTTATTTCTGTAAATGAAATATCACATCAATGAAGGTGTAGGTTTTCGCGGGAATACCGAATTAGCGCTGCGGCCGCCGACGCACTCGACCGATTCGTAATATTTGTTCGTTCGAGTATCGATTCTCTCCCATCTCTCGAGTGAATCCCGCTCAATTACTGTCGAATTTCTCCCCCTCGTGATGATTTTGGGGTAGGTCAGGGAGGCCCCGGGAGCCCCACCGCTCGACGAGCGCGCGAACGGCGCCTCGCCCGTCGGAGATTTAAAATATTTGCTTTAATTTTATTTGTGATTCTCAAACACGTGTTCATATTCGTTTTCAGACGTGCGATGAACCGCGATGCATTCTCAAAGACGTCTTCCATGGCGCGACGAATACCGAGTGGGTCGATCAATATGTATAGGTTACTTAAATTACCGTGCATTATTGTTTTTTCCAAGTGTTATCTAAATATTAAAGCTATTTGTGTTTATGTAGATCGCATCGGCAAAGCGAAAATACAATTCTGCGCCGATTGTCGGTTTCGAGGTGAGGCGCTTCCGTTTTCGTTTACTTTTCATTTACATAACTCTCCTTGACATTGGCGCGAGCTCTCCGGCGAGAGGGAGTCGCACTGACGCACGGTCGCCTGTGTGCAGAGCTGATTACGGTTGCCGATTCGGCTGAGGCCCGGGCGCTCCTCGGCTCCGTGACACAATGCACGAGGCTAGACTCGCCGCCCGCCACCCGCCACCCGCCACCCGCTCCTAAGTCGGTATCGCGATTTTGAATTTCCCCGATCTTCCGATCGTCCGAAGGTTCGGACGCAGGCTGCCCGCCGTGCGCGAAGATGTCACTCGCCGGCAGAATGTTCCACTATCACAGCTGACGGTCCCCCTCGGGGCCCCGCCTGTGACGCGCGGTGACGCGGCGCCGCCCCCCGGCCCCCCGCCCCCGGCCCCCCGCCCCCCCCCGCCCCCTCCGCCCGGCGAGCGCGAGTCGCCTTCAATGTCGTTCGGATGTCTGAGTCGGACGGACGCGCGCGCGATTCCCTCCCAGTGCGATCGGCATTTAAAATTTAAATTTTTGGTCCGCCAGCCCGACACCGAGCTCCCGCCGTGATGTTCGCGCATCGGTTTTCCGCGTAGTTCGAGAAGTTCCGTAGTGACGGCGAATCGGTTTCGAATCTAGTGAATTCCGAGTCCGTCTGATCCGCGGCGAGGTCTCGCTGAGTGTTTTCGCAGCGACTTTTCTGTTTTGTTTTTCATCCGATGAAAGTCAAGGTAAACCGAAAGAGATCGCTTGCGATTTGCCGGGCCGCGGCGGTGGCGCTCGCCCGGCCGGGGAGTCTCGCGGCCCCGCCAGAGCTGCGAGTGCCGTCAGAGCCGCGAGTGCCGTCAGTGCCGTCAGTGCCGCGGGCGACCTTCGGCTCGCGAAAGCTTATTGCGGCGTTCGTTCGTTTCGGTGGGAAATCATCGGTCGAGAAATATATACTGAACTCGAAATAAATATCGATCCTCCGAAGGAATCCACCGAAGAGACCGCCGCGAGTGTTCAGGATGTAAGTGATTTCGCACAATACGACCGGGTACTTTCACTTTCGGTCGACTCGATACTGTATTTTTATCTTTTTATCGCCCACCTATGCGTTCTCGTCGCGCGATGTAAACTTTATCCGCCTATCGTTTCGCATTTCGGAATTCTTCATCGATAAACTTTAGTGGGTGATCGATCATATTTTGTGAAGGCGGATGATTCTTCCGAAAATCGTTTGGCGTTGCAAATATTTTTTTAAATTTACGGTGATATTTACACTTAATTTGATTTTCAGTTTTCAAGCAAAATTTTATTTGATTAAACTTTAACTTTCGTCCTCGCCTGGAAAGATTATTATTATATAATTATAATGAGTACAAATGTAAAGGCGCTTCGCATGTCGGTCGCTTTTGTATCCACGAAAACTCTGTCTCAATTTGGATGATTATTTTCATGTGAAATATGCTCGCACTGTAGCCTAGGTAAGTGTCGGCCCGTGACCTAGTTAGTCGCCGCCCACGGCGATCTAGATCCCGACTCGCCCTTTCTTGGGAGAAAAACACGAGACGCGCCGATATTGCGGAAGTCGTACGACACGATCGACATTCCCCTGAGGGTTAAATACATATCGCGCAATGCCTATAATTAGTTCGGTGAGGCTAGTAATAATTAAAACTAAAAAAATTTCCTCAAATTTAGAAACATGTTTGGTTACAATCCTTCCATTGTTATTTGTCACTAAAATATTTTAGCAACAGTGTATTTTATCTTGCGATAACGATAATAACATAAGTACGTAATTTATTTACATTAAATAACAACTAGCATAACATATATCCGTACGTTGAAGGATTGTTATTTTGCTCTCTATTGAAGAGTGCGGTGTAGCGGTGAAGTGCAATAATAACCTTTCCGTGTTGGATTGTTCCTCAGATTAACGGGCGGCCAGTGAGCCCCCCCGCCGGGCCGCCTATGGCGCCCCCCGCCCCCGCGCCGCCTGCCGCGGACGCCGCCCTCGCCGCCAACCCCAACGTCAAGAAGAGTGCCAAGGACTTCATCTTCGGCAAGGTCATCGGCGAGGGGTGCTTCAGCACCGTCTACCTGGCCAAGTACATCCACAACGGCAAAGAATATGCCAGTGAGTTTCTTCACATACTATATTTTTCCAAACAAGATATTATATATTTTATACTTCGTCGTCATAAATTAGATATCGCGTTGTATTCCTGTAAGTTTTCCGAATTCCAAATTTCCTGAACTTACTCTGTTGTTTTCGTCTGTTTACAGTCAAGGTGTGCGACAAGAGGCACATCATGCGAGAGAAGAAGGCAGAGTACATCAAGAGGGAAAAAGAAGTTCTAAACATGCTGTTCAATTGCAGCCACGGCTTCGTTCGCCTCTTCTGCACCTTCCAGGATGCCGAGAGGCTTTACTTCGTACTGTCGTACGCTAAAAACGGAGAACTCCTCCCTTACATAAACAAGGTTGGGTCATTCGACATGGAGTGCACGCGTTTCTACGCCGCCGAGCTCGTGCTGGCGCTAGAACAGATGCACGAACGAGGCATCATCCACCGCGACCTCAAGCCCGAGAACATACTGCTGGACGACACCATGCACATGCTCATCACGGACTTCGGGTCGGCTAAGATCCTGCGGCCCGAAGCCGCCGACAACCGCCGAGAGCCCGCGCCCGGCGAGCCGGAGGGGGCGGAGCGCGCCCGACGCCGGCGCATGAGCTTCGTGGGCACCGCGCAGTACGTCAGCCCCGAGCTGCTCACGGACAAGAGCGTCTCCCGCGCCTCCGATCTCTGGGCGCTCGGCTGCATCGTTTACCAGATGGTGTCCGGCCTGCCGCCCTTCCGCGCCGGCAGCGAGTACCTCATCTTCCAGAAGATTATCAACCTCGACTACAAATTTCCCGAGGGCTTCTCCCCCGAGGCGAAGGACCTCGTGGAGAAGTTGCTCGTGCTCGATCCTACGCGGCGACTGGGCGCGCAGGACAAGGGCAGCACGTACGAGAGCATCCGCAGCCACCCGCTGTTCGAGGGGCTGGACTGGGACGGGTTGCGCGACAGACGACCGCCCCCCATCTACCCCTACCTGCCGGGGCGCGCGGCCGGCGAGGCGCTGCGCAGCCAGTACCGAGTGCCCGACCACCTGGAGCCGGGCCTCGGCGACGAGCAGCTCACCCGCCTGTTCAAGCTCGACCTGGCGGATCCGATCCCCCGTCACCCCGGTGAGTTGGACCACCCGCTCTTCTGCGGCGCACCGGGAATGCTAGTCGAGCTTCGTCGCTGACCTTGAAATCGATTCTGTTTTGCCTTTGTGAAATGTCTGGCCGCCGATATCGGCCGGTCTCCTTACCTAACGGCGTCGCTCGTGCCAGCTATCCTGCGCTATTATGTGTTCGCAGACGACGCTCCGCCCACGGGTCGTCTGGCAGACGAATCCTAAATATATACGAATGCTCTTGAATTCTTTTACTCGACAAGCCAGACGCGCGCGGAGTGACCTGCTCGGCACCGCCCGCTCGGGCTTGCCACCGGAGAAAGTATGTCGTCCTCACATAGTGGCGGCATTATTCGCGAATATTTTTATTACCCATTTACTGCGATAGTCCATTCTCTTTAATATCCTCCTTAAAATTATTACAAAAACAAAGCAGTTCCTTTAGATCCCGTAGTTCGAGCAAATCGTAGGATTTTTTTTCTTTTTGTGTTACATCTTTCCTTATTTAGTCATCGCTGTCGTCGTGTATCGTAATACATTATTAATCGTTTCTAATCGATTTCTAATTTTATTTACCGAGCGTTGGCTGCACAACACAATCTTGTCTGTAAAATTAAAAAAAAAAAAAAAAAACAAAAAGATAGACGCCGGCTGGTAACTTGCCAGTACATTCATGTTGCAAAAGTCAACTGTCAACTTTCGATATTGCAAATTACGAGCTCATCGATGGTGATGTAGATTTTCAAGAATGCATTTATTTATGGATAGCCCCTTTTCTTCTTACTGTCGATAAGTTTCTATCTTGTACGTTAATGGAGTAAACGCCACGGTTCGGCATTCCCTTCGTTTTTCTCGTTACATCATGCTCGTATAATACGCTTACTCAATATTCGCTCCGGCCTTGAAAGATTGCAGGTAGAATACCTACCGAACGTTACTATCTCCTCACATTTACATATGCAAGTGAGGTCTCCCGAGACAGGATGTGCCGAGTCGACTGCCCTCGGTCGCGCATCGTTCATATCGCAGAAAATGGTAAATATTTTGACGAGCGGTTCGAACTGCGATCGCGCTTATCTTCTATCGCACTTATTATTTCATTCATGATAAATATTTGGCAATCTCCATTCAAAAGAAATATCCTAGTTTGACGTAACATCCTGTTTAGCGCGGCAAACGGGCGGCCGAGCGCGCTCGGTGGCGGTTATCAGGCGACGGAGCCTGGGCCCGAGTCCCGCGCGGCGCCTTATCTCCCCTTATCCCCCCTTAGCCCCCCTTAGCCCCCCTTAGCCCCCCTTAGCCCCCCTTAGCCCCGCGCGCCGCCCGACTTGTCGCTCTCGCACTCGCGCCCCGGCTCTGTTGTTTGTCATTAGTCCCACTTGTGTAACCGCTGCGGGCCGCGTCTGCCTCAGACGATGACTTATGGCCATCTGCGGCCGTCGTCGGCCGCGTGACGTCACCTGTTGTCTCCGCTCGCGCGAGCTTACTGAACCTCGAGAGTCAATGTTTTGATTCGTTTCCATCACTGTCGCCGCTCGCCGCCCGCCGCCCGGACCGCGATGTCGGCGGGCGTCGCGAGCTCGGCCGCAGCGTCCGAACGGACGAGCGATCGCAATATGAGACATTCCTTTTCATTCACGATTCGCAAGAACCGCGCCGCGAACGGGACGCGACCCGCGCGAGCGTTACGGAGGAAGCCGATTTCCTTATCGCGGCGATATTTATAATTATTACAGCATCGACCCGATACACTTGACCCGAAAGCTCGTTCGGAAGGGGAAGCCGCGAATATTGGCGTCGATACTTATTTTTAAATGCGCTTCGCATTTCTCGCGGCCGTCTTCCGTATTTTCGGACGATCGGAAATAATTCACAACATCGAGCGTCGACATCTATCGAGTTGCGAGATACTCGTCCGCTCGAAACTCACATTTTATACAATACCGAAGCGACCGATCGCGAGTATCGTTTTGCCATCGACGGAACCTGCGCGCTTCTCGCCGCCCGCGCCTCGACCGGCGTCTCGGAATAAACCCCGAGGCGGCCGAGAACGCATCCTTTCCGCGCACACTCGCAGGCGCGACATTTACAGCCGCCGCGCCTATAAATAGAGAATGAGATGCAGCGCGGAACGGAGACGGCCGCCCTGCCGAGGGAGACGGCGCGAGACACCGGACCCGCATTCCCGGGCGGGCGCCGGCGCCCGGTTCCGCTTCCTCCGCTTCCTCCGCTTCCGAACTCAGTCTCGGAGGACGATAGTACTGGAAAGTTTCCGCTCTGGACGTCATTTGCCGCAATTCATCCGCACCGCGGAGCGATGCAGACGAACGAGATGACGGTATCGCCTACGATGAGAGCGTCCGTCTGTCGCGGCGGATGTGACGCGGCGGACGCGCATTCCTGACCGCTCGGGAAATCCCATTCAGCACGGCGCGGCCGCAGCCTCTGCCGGCGAGCGCGATCGCATCGCCGCATCGCCGCATCGCCGCATCGGGCGGTCTAGCCGGTTATCCGCCGCGGTTCGATCGAACGGACGGATCGATTCGCTTTATCCTGCGATTATTGCGAAGTTCGGACGCGGCGGTCGGGCGGAGGATCGCGCGCCCACCCGACGCCCGATTACGCGCTGTTACGTGGCGGTCGGGCGGCAACGCTCACTTTTCTCCTCCGCTCGCACTTTCGCCGCCCGGAACCCGCGGAGGCCGCGCGGGCCCCTCGCCTGGCCCCTCGGCTGCCCCCTCGCCTGCCCCCTCGCCCGGCCCCTCGCCCGGCCCACTTCGGGCGTGCGAAAAGAAAGCTCCGGCGGCACAGACCGCCGGTCGCTACCGCAGCCCGGCCGCGGAGCGCCGCCCGATCCGAGCCGCTTTCCAAACAGTCCGCGCCGCTTCCTCGCGGTCGCGAATCTCCTTCGCCTTGGACTGTCGCTCGCTACCCGGCTCGGAATGAGCGCATCGTTCGTCGGCCGCCGACGGAGCGAAACCGGATATGCGCAATATTGGAAAAAAAAAAGTTTCGAAGGATCTCGGTATTCGAGCAGTCGGAGCGGCAGTCGCGTCGGTCGAGAGCACTCGAAGCGGCTTCCCGATCGCATCCCGGGGGTCGAACGATCTCGCCTCGACGCTGTCCGTCGAGTCGTTGCGCAATCGCCCTAGGGCCGCGGATAAACCGCTCATCAATGGAAAATATATCTATCCGTCCCTCTCCGGGCTCGACTCGTCCTACTTGTGGAACGTTATGTCAATCGAAACGTCGACTGTGACCCGAATGCTTCGGTCTCGCCCGTCCGAATGCATTCGCGGCATACCCGGGGGCCGTTTCCCGATGCGGGCCGATCGTGACAGATTCTCTCGGAGGCTCGCGGGCCGGGCTCTTGCGCAACGCCGCGCGGCCGGTCGTGACTTTCTCCGGCCGCGGAAGGCCCGCAGCCAGAGCGGCGCGGCGACTGTTTGTTTATGCGATCAGCTGGCCGGATTTGCAATTGCATGCGGATCGGGTCGACCGCCGCGCCCCTAGGTTTACCTTTCTCCGCGCTCTTCGCGTGAATACCGTAACATCCCTAGTATGCCAGTTATTCCTGCCGATTCGATCCGGCGTCCGGTGACTTCGCGAGTCTTTCCAAAAGTTGTCCTCGATGAAAAATCGGTACCGGCGCACTTTCACCCGGGTGCACCGGTCTGCGCCGTGACCGGCCGTGACCGGGCGTGACGGGCCGTGGCGTGGCGTGCCGTAACGCGGGTCGGCGTGTCGACGTCTCGCGTAACCGTTTCGCTGACCGAGTTCCGAGGCGCCGCTCGCCGCCGGAGCCGAGGAAGGCGGAGGAAGGCGGAGGAAGGTGGAGGCCCGTCAATGAACGGGAAGGACGCCGCGAGCGCTCGCCGTCGCTCCGGCCGCGGCGGTGCGCCCGGACGGGCGTCCGTTTGTCAGCGACTATCCGTTCACCGGTGACCTCCGGTTTCCGGTAGACTGTAGGTATTTAACCTAGATCGTATTATTTTTTCCTCATCACCTTAGAAATCATAGTCGGCGATCGCGTCGATCGTTCGGAACGCGAGAGAAAGTAAACTGTTAAGATTTCCTCGTCGATCTCGACGGGGAAGTCGCCGTTTTGAATGCGGCTTGTGCAATATTACTAACCGACAAGTATCGTGTGCTCCAAATGAGGTCGATCGATTATGAGGACGGTGAGTCGCTTGGATTTTAGCATCTTTCAATTTTTTTTTTTTTAGAAATCTGTAATTAAAAAAGAGAATCATCGCAAAGTTACATTCGTTTCTCGTCTAGCTTCGGATACGTTGCGACTAAAAATAATTATATGTTTTTGTGTTTAGTAAGAGGCGTCTAGACTATCCTCAAATAGAACTTATGTATCTTCCCGCTAGCGAATGAGTTATCGCGTATCGGTTCTTTTGTGCCGAACTCTCGGGCGACTGCCGCAACTCTACGAAGACGACGGTTTTCGCCGGCTCCATCGGAAACTCGATGTTCGCCATCCCGGTCTCTCCCGGTTCCTTCCCGTCGATGATGGAATCTTTCTTTACTTTTAGGAATCCTCGACATCAGTCCGGAGGAAATCAGACGGCGGCTGGATCGGCAGCGGGAGACTAACCAGTGGCATCGCTTCGTGGAAGGAGAGATCATTCTCAAGCAGGGCCTGGTGGACAAGCGCAAGGGCCTCTTCGCTCGCCGCCGCATGCTCCTGCTCACCACCGGCCCCCGCCTCTTCTACGTGGACCCGGCCAACATGGTCGTCAAGGGAGAGATCCCCTGGTCCAAGGAACTCCGGGTCGAGCCCAAAAACTTTAAGATCTTCTTCGTCCACACGGTGAGGCTCCCCCTAGTGATGTTTATTTCTGTAATATTATTAATTTCTAAATAAATTAATAAATCTAAAATACTTAAAGCTTGTGCTGATTTTTTGGTATACTTGGTGTGTTACAGCCGAACAGAACGTACTACCTAGAGGATCCTGAATCGTTTGCCCTGGAGTGGTGTGATGCAATCCGAAGCGTATGGGTATCCACATACTCTCAAAATACATAACTTCTGCGATGGCAGTGACGCCAGCCGCGCACTTTCCCGCGCTTGGCGCGGAGCGCATCGGAGTCTCGTTCGCAGAAGAGACGCTGAGTACGGAGGGTTTATAAAAAGTCTTGAACAGTGTCTCACCCTGAAGCTGCGGTACGCCCGCACTCGCCAGTTGGACAGTAAAAAGAATTCAGAGTGCAGACGGCACTCGCCGAGTTTGTCAAAAATGTTATGGCAAGCTGTGATACTGAACTGTTGATTATTTTTTACAAACAGCCTCTGTGAAAATGTTCCTTGAATTTCTGATTCGCATTTGAGATAGAATGAGCTGAGTGATGTTGTCCGCTCCTTCGAGTGTCAGTTGACAGCACGCAAAGGCGTCAACTACCTATAATGCAATAGAATAATTTAATAACCAATAAACTAAAAAATTACCAGATGCCGTTTTAATTACTGTTAGAATTGCGTAATAGGGATTAAATATAATTATTTATCTTAAATAAGTAGATGCCGAATTCTTGTTTTATATTTGTGTGTATTGTGTTATCTCTGATTGTGTATTTGTAGCTTTGTACGAGTATCGGATTGAATATATTGCAAATGAGTTTGATTTTATTCGTTCACTGCTGAAAGTGTCAATATTACCGAACGGATTATACTGATTTTAGGTATTTATGTGATTAGGAAATTATATTAATTCGTAAATAGTTCTAATTTAAGAAGTTGCCTTTTATAGCAACGTTAAAATTATTTATCCTAATAAAGCTTAATTTATATTAGCGATCACCGATATGGAGTCTCTTATTTTTCCTAATGTCTTGCCAGATAAATATTATTTATTTATTCACTTAGCGTAATTACATTTTATTTGGCAATGGGAGACCTCTATGATGAAGGTGATCAATAAAGCTTATACGAATCTGCGTGATATCATTGAAATTTAGAATGGAAATATTGATTGCATTTTATGCACTTAAAAAAAATTATATTATACATATACAACAAATTCTTGTTTTGTTTTAAAAGGTTTGCATCTCGCAGTATCGTTAAATTGATTACCTGCATTTCAAGAAAGTAGACAAATTAGGCTTGAGATAATTTACATTTTGTTGAAGTGATAAAAGTTAATGAGAATTGATGAGTTATCCGAATATAAATTATTCATTCCACTGTAAGAGAAATATAATTGGATTAGGAGATTTGAGCATCTGAGCCGATAGGCAAGACGAGATATCGTCGATGGTATAAACAGTGAATGCTTTCTATTTCTTGTATTTCATCGCACTATATTAGTGATGTTGAAATGAAGCTTTTCTGTTATTTATTTGTATACCAACGTAATATTTAAATTAAAACTAGTATAATTATTGTAAAAAATTTCAATGTTCTAAATTTACTGTCGTAAGACAAAAGTAAAAGTGTAGGATTACACATTTAACATAATAATTCAAAGGAAATTTTAGGTGTTTTAAGTTTTCAAATGAAGGATTGCTTTCTTTATCAATTGAATTTGAATTGAAAAAAATATGACTGTGATAAAATTACTTTGATATTTAGTAATTTAAAATTACGAACACTTATGGTATAAATTAATATACAATTGGGATCCCTCATATGAAAGGTTAACTCGTCCTTCCCGAGCATTCGGTGGTCGATAAATTATCAGTGGAAGATCGAAAATTCCATTCTGATATTTCTAATACAAATAATATATTTTTTGTTATTTTTCATTAATTAGCATTTTCTTTGTAGTGTATGCTTATTTACATCATTGTCTGTAATTGTTATGATAAGTGTTATCAAGACTGATAAAATTTTCTGGTGTGTTTATATAGCTATTTTTGTGTCCATGTAAAATCATAAGATTTTCTAAAACTGCTGTAAAATTTTCAATATTGGTTATTGTTATATAAAAAACTTCAATTAATTCTGTTTTCATTCAAATATCAAAAATCCTGTAGAAGGAATGCAATTTGCATATTTGTAAATAACTATATGATAATGGCTATGCTAAATTTCACGCCAAGTTTAAAATAATTGTATATATAAACTTTCATTATTCAATATTATTCCTTCCTTGTTCAGTTTTACTATTGAGAGTTGAATTTCATGTGAATGTATTTGTATCGGTGAAAAATCACTATTAATTTAATGAGTATACAAATCATTACTGATTAATGATAAATCACTAACAATGAGACAAATCCCTCAACGGGAACGTATTTCTTGAATTGTTTAGTTGAATTGTTTAAATTTTTATTTGTACTCACCATTATTAGATTTTTATAAAATTTGATTAAATTTCTTACTTCTAAAAAGGACTTAAATAAAAATACTTTTATTGTAGGAAATATCTCTAACATGTTTGTGTGTTTGTTCATTGTCAATCACAATATTTATCAGAATGAAATTATTAGTTAAAATATTTATATAAATCAACAAAACATGTTCATGAGAGTATCCTATTGTCTTTATACTAATGTAAATGCTCAAATTGAGCATCTACAATAGGCAATTGAATCTAAGTGATTTATTATTTCAAATGATGTTCTCTGTAGATAGCAGAAATAATAAAATACGATTAGAATTAATAATTATTTAATGTAATAACTTATGTATAACGTAAAGTATTTCACCTTGAAATAAAAACGTTTGAATTTAATTATTATCTACTACTTGGTTTTATTTTTTTTACATAACAAAACACCAAACACAATATAATAAATATTAATTTGTATGACATGCCTAAAATATTATTCCTTTTGAGATTGAATCACCAAATTGATTAAAACTTTAAATTGGCATTCGCTTGGTGATCTTATGAGTATGTTTATTTACGATTAATTTAATTTTATTGTAACCGAGAGTTATCAATATAGCTTAAGGCGGAGGTCCCCAACCCTGTGCCCGCGGGCGCCATGGCGCCCGCCGATCATTTTCCGTGCGCCCGCTGACCATTTTCCTGTCAGACCATAATTAAAAAATTATATAAGAAAAAAAAAATATATATTTTACTAATTGAAATGAGAAATGTAAACGAAAATAAGTTAAACGTTATAATTTTCAAAATAATAATTCTTTCCAGAAAATCATAAAGAAGTCTGTTGAAATAGTATCTTATGGTGGCTGATCCCTTTGATGGGTCAATTTTTGAGTTTATTGATAATTTTTTGCGAAAAATTTACTGCATCAATAGAAAAAAATTTAATGCTTAAAACTTTATATATAATATACGTTCCTTCTTTTAATGACGTGATTTTTTATCTCTTGCAAATTTACTTTCAATATGATTAATATGTATTTTCCCGATAAAAGTTTGGGAATTTGGAGATTATTATAACCGATGGATCTAGAACCCTAAGCATTTAGGTGTCTTTTTTTTTAAATTGTAAATAAAAAAATACAAATAAACCTATTGAAAAAGATTAGCTAAAAAATTATAACAACTTTTTTTTTAACAAACTTTGGCTTTGAAAAGTCGTAATTTTATCTAATTTTTCAATTTTACCATAAAAAAGAATGGTAATTTAAAAAATATATAAATATAATTTCAAGCTTTTTTTATATTCTGTGAAAAAAAAAAAAAAACAACTTTCAACAAAGAAAAATAAATCGACAGGTAAAAAAATATGATGACACGTTTCGCAAAAAAGTGACAAAAGCTTCAGGGAAAAAAAATACATCTATTTTTGACAGTACGGAGATCTCACTCGGAAATCGAAATCGTTTCATCATTTAATTTATTTAATTATCCTTTTACTGGGCTGAAAACTGGTTTATTTACATAATATTATAAAAATTAAAATTTATATTTACCTATTTTTTTATTATTTAATTTCTGTCCTTTTACAAGGTCAAATAAAGTCTAGAAGATGTTGAAAAATTTGATAAAATTATGATTTTTCTAAACCAAAGTTTGTTAAAAAAAATAATTGATTTAATCTTTAAACTAATCTTTTACCGTAGGTTTATGTGTAATCTTTTATTTCCAATTTATCAGGCTTTTCTTTAATAAGGCTTTTTTTTATCAATGAAAAGTGTATAATTTAAAAATAAATACAAAAAAAAAGTTTATTCAAAGTATCGTCACATTTTTACCATCTCTCTGGCAGTACACGAATACCATGACGATAAAACGACGCGTCGGACCGAAACCGTTCAAGCATCCAATTTTCCACTTTTTCGTAAGTGTAGCCCAGCCAATCCATGCGCCATCGACCGAACAAATAAAAATCGGAAGGGGCCAGGTCTGGTAAATACGGCGGGTGCGGTAGCAGATCCCATTTCAGCGTTTTGATGGTGTCCTGGACTATGGCACGAAGCTTTGTCGTGCTTCAAGATCATTCGTTTGTGTCTTGTGTCCCATTCCGGCGGTTTTTCGAGCACTGCAAGGGTCAAATTGATCAGTTGTTGTCTGTAGCACTGCCCATTGACAGTTTCGCCTGGTTTCAGAAGCTCCTAGTACACGATTTCTTTCTGGTCCCACCAAACGCATAGCATAGTCTTCTTTCCAAAATGATTAGGCTGTGCCATCGATGATGTTGAAGATGCTTTGCCAGGTGAATGATTTTTGCCTTTAGGATTCTCTAAATAAATCTACTTCTAATCGCTGGTAATAATTCAATGCAGGGAACTCTTTCTTACGTGCCACAAAAAAAAATTCGGAAGTGGTTCTTTGATTTTCCATCTGTCTCTCAGTCAACTCATGCCGAACCCATTTTCCTTCCGTTTGATTTTTTCCCATGGTATGTGAACGTTTGAAAATACCTTGGCGAGACACGTTTAATGCATCCGTAAGTTGATGTTGTGTTTGGGTATCATCTTCATCCAATAAAAAATTGCCACTTCTGAAGCGTTTAAACCAATTTTAACAGGAAGTTTTCAGTGGTGCATAATTTCCATAGGCCTCCTCAAGAAAACGACGTACTTCAGCAGAAAAGCGAAACTTTCAGCAAATGCGTTGTGAAATGTGTTGGTAGCTTATTGATGACTGATGTGTAATATATAAAACAACACAAGTTTAGAATTGTCTAGCGGCATTGCATTCTTAGACATTCTTTCCACATGGTTTTGATTGAGGAAGAACTACAAGCCCATCAATCAAATTATCTGTAATAAGGTGATGTAGGTGTCTACTTAATTAAAGTAATAGCTTTATTTACATGATGTAATCTTAGAGGTAAAATAAGATGCAGTAATAATCGATTGTTGATTTTTTGACAACAACATACTATTTCAGAATTACAAAGAATGCTACTTGAATTTCTATGAATATTTCAATTTGATTTAAATTAAACATTAATTTAAATGCTAAAAATATGTATTAGTAAAAAAATAATTCCAAAACACACCAAAACAGTTATAAATCTAGTCAACATCATAGCTGGCTGTTGCTTTGTGTTTTTTCAATTGAAAGAATGGCTTAATTGAAATGAAGCTTTGAATCCACAAAACCAAACAGTCAGAAATCAGTTTTTAATAATTAATTCCCAAAAATAATTCATTTCTCACAGAATGATCTTGATATTCATTTCAGCAACTTTATTTACTGTAATGAGTATCAAAAAAGGTTTTGTACCCTCTCTAGTTATAACATATGTAAACCAATTCAAAGTATCAACTAATTAATAGTATATTATTTATAACTCTACAATAAAATAAAGAGACTTAAAAGGTCAGTTTTCTCTCACTGGATTGTATCTAAAAATACACTCAACCACCAAATGACCGTAAGTAACTCTTAACGCTTAAAGCTTTTAAGTATCTTCGATAAACACACATCATTAAAAGTATATTTAAATTTTTTTGACTAGTTTTGAATGTTATTAATGATTATTGTTATTTTATCACACTTTTTTCGAAAGCTTAATATAAAAATATTTTATGCCAAAATTTGTAATTTTTTAAAATTTCATAGAAACCAAGTGAGTAACAATAATATAAGCATCTATTAATTAAACTTTTGTCATTACATTCTCATTTACATAAAACTCAATTGTTTTGTTCATAGTCAAATACTTCGCGCAAAAAAAATGTCAATTTACCATAAACCATAAACCATAATACAGACATACGTTCAAAAACAATGCAGTACTACAATATTTTTAGCATTTAAAGTGCTTGTTAGTTAAAGGTTTAGAATTAAAAAAAAAGTTCATTTGTTAAAAATACTAAAATTATTTTTTAAATAATATTGTAATTTTTTACTACATATGAGCTAAATATTTTATTTTATTTTTGAGAACGCATAAGTATTGTCTCTGCTTATCGCTTAAAAGTCTATTATTTGCCAATTGTCAAAATTTTAGGTTAAAAAGTTTTTACGGTTCTGACATCGTTTCTGGATATTTTTTGTAATAAAATAAAAATGTCAATAAAATACATCGGTAGGACTACTAACTTTAGAGGAAAGACGCTTTGGGAGATTGTCGGCAATCTTAAAAACTATGGTATTGGCAGAGTTGTTGTCCGCTCTGTGTTTGAAAGATACCCCGAGCCCTCCTTTATGAAGATCATCAAAGTAGAAACTCTATCAAATGAAGTAATAATTCTGTCAACTTTTCGCAAAAATCAATTTATTTTGTCCACGAAAGCAAGAACCGCATATCTACAGATTGGATGTAATCTGTGTAGAACCATTCAATATCATAAATACAATTTCTAAAATTTAGTAACTTGATATTTTTGTCAATGGCTAAATCCAAACCCTCAACATTGTAATCTACTCGATTATTATAACAATCGCACATAACAAAAACTCATAAATTTTATTTATCATTCTTATCAAAAAAATAATGGTTGATTCCCAACTGAACACACCAATCAGATATTATTTGTCATTGCTTGTGGGATTACAATTTATTTTGAAATATATTGTATTAACTGATTTGTATGAATTATTTACAGCATCCAAGAAAAGTTAAAGTTTGGGTTGACAGAACCTTTAGGGGCAGACACATCCCAGAGCCAATTGTCGTTAACAGTGTGTCATACAAAGCAGACTATCGACTATTACCTAAAGAACAAGAAGCTGACTATTGCAAAATAACCAGATCCGTTTCAGAGAAAGCTGTCCCTACTAAGTTAGAATTTCCACCATTGCTGAAAGAATATATTTCTAGAGAGTATAATAAAAAGGGAATGCAGGTAATAACATGTTTATAATTAATAAAATTCTCTTATGTTTATTTTTTTAAGCATGCATAGTTGACAGTTGACATTGAACATCTTCATGAAGCTTAATCGTGGTGTTTTAGTTTTTTTAGATATGGCTGTAACAAACTGTTGCTATTTCCTGTGCGCAACATTTTTTTGAATGATTAGTCAATCCATATTTACACCAGAATAACAGTAGAGTAACTTAATACCAGAAGTCGTAAGTAGCACTGCGACTTAATGATCCATTGCTATGTTGACAATAGTGGACTTATTGTGTTTTGAAAAGCATAAGTGGTGTGAACATAAGAAATGTGTCAAGCGATCTTATAAATGCGATCTGAGAGTTGTAAACCACTAAGTCGCCTCAAGGCACTACTCGCTGAATCTCATGATGAGCCTGACATTGGTCAGAGTTTTCTTAAAATTTTAATTCATTGATATCATATGGATTCTCACTTTTGTATGATTTATAATATGAATAAAGATTTACTTTCCACGTTGATAATATACATAAATTTTCTTCAAACTTCCTATGTGTCACAATTTGTTAGCTACTATCACTGGCTTCATGCTATTGTAGTTAGAAGGTGATACATATGACGTTATAGTTGTTTGATTATGGTAGTGAGCGATGATCATGTAAGCCATTTGTGATTGCTTGTGCTTAGTTGTATTTTGAGCTATTTTTATTCACCAACAAATTGAATTTGATAGAAAATTACGTCCTTTACTATTTGGTTAGAAAGAAAATTATATGTTTTCAATTATATGGGAATACGATGAACATTGGTATATTTTTAACAGGCTCCCAAAAGATTGAACGTTGGAGATTTTGTATGCCTGGTAATTTTTTTTTTAATTTGACATGAAAATGCTAATTATTATATTTGTTGCAGTTTGATGAAAATTCAACATTGAATTTAACATATGGGAAAACCAAAAATACCACTGTTTGTGTCACAGAAGAGAGCAAAAAACTTCCAGCTTATAAAATTGGACTTACAGATCCTGTCAATAAAGCGTTATATAACGATATTCCTGTATAAAATTATATGTTGTGACATTATTTATCTGTAGTAAAATATTCGTTTTTGAAATAACAACAGAGTAAAGAGAAATGCAACATTACTATTTAAAAACAATATTTTATTGGTATTTGATTTAATCCATTTATCATATTTCTGTATTTATATAACATCTTCACTGTCTTCTATGTTTTCAGAGCTAATAGAAGTTTCACTTGTTTTTTTCTGCAACAAATAAAGTAGTAAAATATTAATCTTGTTTTTATATTTATTTAATGTGGTTGTCTGCAATGAAGAAAAGTATATTTTACAAATAATTAAAAATTATATTTATTACCGTTAAAAAATCTTCAATATCTTGCCAATCTTCATTGCGATTGGGATACTTGGGATTATTTTTCCATAAAGATTTTGATAATTCAAGAATACCATTGAATTGTTCTGTTTTCAATAGAGTGATGCAGCTATTTTCATTTATGTCTGAGATAGTTCTTGAATATGATGCTTTACTGGTATTTTCTGCAACAGCATATTTTGAATCAACTGTCTCAACTTTTTCAAAGTCTAAACATGTTTCTTGAAAGGCAAACAATACTTTTTCCAATGCTGGCATTAAATATGGAAATACTTCACGATCAAGATAGTCAACTTCTGTATCTGAAATTGATAATTTTTATGAAATAATTTAATTTGTGTGTTCATTCATAACTTTAATTTACACCTAATTATATGAATTGTTATGTCTAACCCAGAAATGGAGCTTCAGGTTCATCTTTTTTCTGCGATAAAATATAATTTTCAATCTTTTCTCTGCGGATTTCTAACTCATTATTTACTGAATCCCAAATACCACATGTTTCTTCATTTGTTACTTCCTGGTCTGACTGTAGAATATCTTTTTCAGGATCATTTGTGTTCTGTTTTAAATGGTGGGAAATATGTATATATTGTTAATTAATAGAAAGCTTTGGTAATGGAATTCCTCAATTTTGTTTCCTCAACTAAATTTACTTGACTTAGAAACACGTTGAGGTTATCATACCCATGTAGCCAAATGACAAAAATATTGGTACTAGCATCTAGATTTTAGTGGAGTTATTTCATCAAAAAATTGGTGATAACTCCCAAAAAAGGTGGTTGAAAATGAAAAAATAACTGAAAGTCAGGTAATTTCTAAAAAACTTGTGATGTCTTCTATGAACAACTTTTACGTTAATGCCATGATGCCATCCACCAATTTGTTTGTGATGCACTCTCTACATCAAAACTCACAAGCAAGTCCAATTATTAAATGAAAACTGAATAGAACATTAATTAAGATGGTTTAATAAAAGTCAAATAATATGAAAATCTGAATCTTTGAACTCCGGACTTTTTTTGTTTGTTTTTTTTAAATTTAACAATGTGATTACGTCCGAATGGCAGCAATTACTTTGCAAAACTGACAAAAAGGGTTTATACCTGCTCTAATACACACCTAGACTTCTTATAGGGTTTTTTTTTTTTTTTTTTTTTTTTTTTTTTTTTTTTTTTTTTTTTTTTTTACTGTCGGCCCCGGGCAGCGCTGTGGTACTACTTCCGGGTGCCGACAGCTGGTCTTTTAATATATAATATAATCATTCATTCGTGAGGGGGAGTTTCCCAGGGAGCGCACTTTTCGCTGCTCCCCAGTCTGCCTCCCCTCCCTTCTATTCGTCTCTGGCATTCTTTGGTGCGCTGAAAAACATGAAAGCTGAAAAGCATGAAAAAGATGTCCCGTGCTCTTCAGCTCTCGATCCTCTTCAGCGCCGTTTTTGTCCTGTCCGTGGGCTTCTCCTCAGGTCGGAGCTCTGGAGGCTATTTGGCGTTGCCTCTCGAGCTCCTCCCTTCGGGTCATGGTCTTCTCGGCAAAGGAGACGACTCCGTCCCAAGCTCGCTGGTCCTTGAGCATGGACGGCACTAGCTCGTCCGCCGTCCAGACGATGCCAAGGCTGTTCCGGAGTCGCCATCGCTCCACTTCGGTCGCTCCGCAGTTGAAGAGGGCGTGCTCTGCGTCGTCGCTGTAGTCGTCGCACAGTGGGCAGCTCACGTCGACAGGTCGGCCAATCTTCTCGAGGTAGCTACCGAAGCAGCCGTGCCCCGAGAGGAGTTGGGTCAGCCTGTAGGTGACCTGGCCGTGTCGTCGCGAGATCCACGGGCGGATGTCCGGGATGAGCCTTCGCGTCCAGCGCCCTTTGGTGGATGCCGCCCATCGCTGTTGCCAAGTCTCGGTGACGTCTGCCCTCGCGCTGGTCCTTATAACAACGAGGTCTTCCTTCTGTTGTCTCGCCTCGTAGATCTTTTGGCGTTCTCGGGCCATCAGATCTACCGGCGGCATGCCAGCTATCACCAGAGCTGCGTCTCCCGAGATCGTGCGGTAGCCGCATATTATCCTGAGCGCTGCTCTGCGCTGGACGCTGGCCAACATATTCCTGTAGTGGGAGATCTCCATCGTGTTTGCCCACGTCTCCGCACCGTACAGGATCTGTGACATCGTCACGCTGGCCAGCAGTTTCCGTTTAGATTCCATCGGTCCTCCCACGTTGGGCAGCATTCTTGCTACTGCCTCAGTAGTTCCAGCAGCCTTCCGAGTAGTCCGTCGTATGTGGTCCGTGTACTTCAAAGAGGTGTCGAAGTACACGCCCAGATATCGGGCGGACCTCTGCGGGACTATTTGTGCCCCACCCACGGTGATGTTAGGTGTGGGGTACTTTCGTCTGCCACAGAGCATCACCGCTTCCGTCTTGTGGCAGGCGAGCTCTAATCTGTTCTCCGCAAGGCTGTGGGAGATTCTCCTGAGGGCTTCATTTGTTCTTGCCTCCAGTTCGTTGATCGTTTTCGCTGAGACGACAACGCCAATGTCGTCAGCGAATCCTATCTCCTCCGCTCCCTCCGGCAGCTCCGTGTTTAGTACCGCGTCGTACATCACATTCCACAGCAATGGTCCGAGGACGGAACCTTGCGGAACTCCGCACGTGAGGTGTCTCGCGGCTGGGGGGGCACCTGCTGTGGAGTAGCGGACGACACGGTCCTCGAAGTAGCTGGCGATGGTCCGGCGGAGGTAAGCAGATATGCGCTTTTTTTCCAGTGCTCCGAGAATGATGTCCCAAGAGGCACTGTTGAAGGCGTTTCTAACATCGAGGGTGATCAGGAGACAGTACTCGCGCGTGCACCGCGTCCCGGCGTTAGCTTCCTTCATCCTCCGGTGGACTCTGCTAATTGCGTCTGCAGTCGATCTGCCCCTGCGGAACCCGTATTGGGCGTCGGATAGTCCGCCGTTTTCCTCAATTTCTATTTCAAGTCTGACCTTGAGCAACCGCTCAAGCAGCTTGCCCAGTCCGTCCAACATGCATAGGGTAAACAATAAAAGGTGCACTATAGACTACGACCTATAGTCGCCAACGGAGTTACAAAGGAATTTACCATGTCGACATATTGTCGCCAACGGAGTGGAAAGGGTTAATGTGTTCTTACGTAGTATTAACAATGAACTATAAATGGATAAATATAAAGATAGCTTATTAATAAAAATATTTTTTAAATAATCTTCAAACATTTTAACTAGAAGGACAAAATAAATATAATCTTTGTATTTTCGATAATATTAAAATCGGTAAAAAAGTTAATAACAATTTATCAGTTTATTTACAGTTTATCTTAATATTTTTCTCACCTTTATAAACAAAATTTCTGTTGATAGTATTTTAGACATGTTTTGACAACTTTGTTGGTGTATCAATGAATTTTGTGGCAGGTATGGTGAAGCTTGATCTACGGTATAGTGTTGATAAATTAATCCGCATAATATACAAAACTCCGTCACCGGGTAATGTCACCACCTGTCTGGTTAGGAGAGGTTAGGACCACAGATCACCACTAAATGTGACTAAATATTTCTATCTGAATCTAATTTATATTTTTTAAAGAATATATAGCGATCTTTGATACAGAGTATTTACAACAAACTATTTGTTTTCATATTGGGAACTTTTTTTTGTTTTACCTTATTATGTTTTTTTTTAATAATAATAAACATGTTAGTTGTTAGACTTTTTTAATGCCAAGTTTTTTAAATGATTGTTTTTTTTTTCAACTGGAATCTAAAAATTCATTTTGATTATATGAAAAAAAGACTGTTTTAACATTAAGTGCATTTATTATAGAATTAATTAATTACATAATTTAATCTGCAATATTACCATGCTAACGCATTTTACTCTTTATTTTTGGATATACTAATCGGTGACTTTTGAAGTACCTATTTCTTTTTTGTCAAAATCGATTAGTATTACCCAAAACATTAAATAACAATATTTAAGAAATAGTTATAAAAAATAAATATAAAATCTTACATGCTAAGTAATTTCAAAGTCAATAAATATTCTTATAATTACAAATAACTATTTTTTTTGATGATGCAGTTCTGTATTCGGAGTGTTGACACATAGATGTTTTTATTTACACAAAGTTATTTTACGTCAAATGGACTTTCCCTCAAGAATAATTATAAATATTTGTGAATACGATGAACCATTATCACATGAGTACTGGAGTAGTTTCAGTATTTAATAGCGTCCAGTGACTTGTCCTATCCATTCCAGATAGTGAGATACTTTTACATAGACACCAGGCACGTTGACTTGTCCACAACCTATCCCCCATGAGACAACCCCAACCAACTGCCACGTGCCTCCACGCTCACAGACCATGGGACCACCCCCGTCCCCTTTGCAAGCATCTTTGCCTTCTTCTCCTCCAGCACAGATAAATCCAGGATTTAGCTGGTATTGGTAGCCGAGTCTAGTTTGCCTCAACTGATTTTGACATTGGTTGTGTCCGATGATCGGTACATCTACTTCCTTGAGAATATTTTGATATTTTCCAAAGTCACCGAAAGCATCTTTTCCCCATCCTGTAGTCCAACATCTTGCTCCAGTGAAATCGGTGAACTTGTCAGGAAGGCAAGCAGGACTAATATGAGGGTATTTGGTCCACTCTACTGGATGATCAAGCTTAAGAATGGCAAGATCATTGTCTAATGTTCCAGCATAGTATTGAGGATGAACATGTACAGATACAACGTCCCGTTCAATATAAGGGAAAAATTCGACATCATGATTGACATCCCATTCACCGAGTCGTACTCTCAAATCAAATCCAGTGTATCTGTAAGAATAACAATACTTAATCAAATAGGAATGTTAATAATAACAATTTTCTAATAAAATCGGTACATAAATAATTATGGTACAAATCACATAATACATTATTTTTTATAATTAGACACTTACGTTTTTACACAGTGAGCCGCTGTTACAATATGTAACTGATCAATGAGAGTTCCTCCACAAACATAAACTGATTCTTTAGGATCTTTTTTAAGGATGGCCGCTTGCCAAGGATATTCTCCAAATTCACTGTCTCCATCGACGTACACGGGGTTCTTGATACGACCATTGATGCCCTGAGAGTGCCGAGATCCGCACTGACCTCTGTTAGGGCCGGGAACCTGAGGCCTACTGGGTCTTCTGCAACAAACGTGGCGGGGACCACACTGTTGCTGCAACTGCTGTTGCTGAGGTTGACCGTAGTAAGCTTGGCGCTAAAAAAGCAAGAGATATTTAACAAATGTTTTTAATAAACGGTTGATCTAAAACACGAACTAAGTTACAAAGTTTGTATGTACATACTATTGAAGAAACTATAGGAAAATTAGTTGAACGTAATAAAGTAGGAAGAGTATAAATAGACAGTTGAGATAAAATCGAGATATAGATAGGTAGGTGGTGCTAAGCTTTTTAATTCATATAAGTAGATGAGGCATGCGTGCGTGTTCGTTTTGTCCAATCCATTGTACGGTATTTACATTATTATACAGCTGTGGGTATCGATCGAAGTGAAGCTGTATTGATTAATATTTTAAATATACAATTTAGATCTTCAAATCGATACACATTACCTTTGTGGCTTTAGCTCTCGCCTCGTTTTCATCATCGATCGAAACCTTTTCCAGTTTCTCTTCGTTAGATTCAGAAGCATCGCGTCTACGGCGGTTGGAAGGGAATTTGACGTTTCGGCCACCTGCGGCTTGGCCGGGAGCTGGGAGGGGATTCTTTTGGTAGGAGTTATAGTTCTGTGCGTAATTATTGACTAATTTTTGATTGTTTGCATTATTATCGGAGGTGGATCGTCCATAAAATTCGCCACCGTGATTACCGTAAGCGTTAAAATCGACTGCGTCGTTTGCGTAAGGACCGGGATATTCGCCTCCTTCGTCAAACTCTACACCCCTGAAGCCTCCTGAGTAGGGACCGGGTCCGTAGAATGGCGGAGGATGAGAGTGCTCATGAGAATTATAAAAGGGGGGCCTGTGAACCGGAGGGTGGGCGAACTCGGGGAAGGGCGGAGGACCGTGGTGATAGTGCGGTTTTTGATTGTAGTGGTAATGGTTGTGTTGGATAGGAAGACCTTCGTATCCTCCCCCGTAGCCTCCCCCGAAGCCGCCTCCGAAGCCGCCCTCGAACCCGTGACCTCCTCCAAAGTGACCGAAAGGCTTTTTATGAAATAGCAGTTCTTTCTTGTGGTTCAGGAACGATCCGATTTTATGAACTATGTTTTCATTAGGAGTAACGTGCAAATTTACTAGTGGCTTGATAACCTTTTCTCCGTAGTCATTTTTGGTGACTTGGACGGAAACTAAAGGATCGACGGACACAAGTCCGAGGTTGAGGCCGCCGCCGCCTATCGACGACCCGTAGGGGTTGATGATGGGGTTCGGGCCGTAGGGATTGAGAGGATACCCGCCGTAGCCGGAATGAGGGAGTCCGAATGAGACGCCGAAGGTTGGCTGGATCTTTTTACCAAAGAGACCTCGAGAATCGTCGTCGTCAGAGCCGCGTTGGCGCTGAAGAAATTTTGAATTATGAATCAAATTATTTATTGCAAATACTTCATTAGACCAAAATAATAATATCCCGAATGAACCTTCTTATAAATGTCATTGTTAATAAACGTTAGAGCCACTTATAAAATACGTTACCATTTTAAAATTATATTAATAAACAAACGCAAATTCGACGCATTCATTAAATGTTTTAGTAATAGAGATGTATTCATTAAAGTAGTTTTGAAAAAGTATGACATGTTTTAATTTTAAACACCGTCCTTCATTAATTTTGATCGAGGTAGAGTTTATGGATTCAACTTTTGGAATGTTCATTATAATTACCTATTGACGAAACGTTTTATTAGTAGTAGGAAATGTGATAAAGAATTTGTAAATATTATTTTTAGTAGACATGTGAAAAGTAGAAATGTTTGAGTGCTAAGTATATAAAACTTAGAAAGATGATTAATGTTGTTAAACACAGAATAATGAAATAGCTCCTAAAGCACATTTAATGTTTACATATAGGTTATTAAGTATTAGTTGTTATATATAACAAACCATAATAACGTTTTTGATAAATAAAAAAAAACTAAAAAAGATTTATCTCTTACCGGTTCAATGTTCGCCTTTGCAGCCGAATCGCTATCTTTGTCGTTTGCTTCCCTTTTAGAAACTTTTTTTGTTTCGCTTGACGAGTCAGTTACATTGTCCAGAACTGCATTCTTCGCTACTCTAACGACAGTCATTGTACCATTACCGTCAGTTATAACGACCTTGTCTTCTGGAAGAGCGTCGATATCTTTATTTAAATTACGGGGGTCAATAGGAAGAAACAGATCGTCTTTGCGACCGATAATATCTTGACTGGGGCACTGGTCGTAAGGAACACAGACACAATCGTAGTTTTCAGCTCTGCCAGTTTCTTGACCGTTATATTTATTTCCAGTGTAACCGAATTGGCTACTGTACTGGTTGGATCCGGCGTACGACGATCCTCCTCCGAGCAGGTTGTTGTTTGCTGGAGCAGTGTTAAGTTCCTTCTTGTAGAATTGATTGGTGTTTCCATAAGAACCGACAGTGGTTCCAAACGAGCCGCCGCTAGATGAAGGAGCGTAGCCGGATCCAGAAGCATACCCTAAATTGTAAACGCCCGACAAAGATTGGGATTGTCCCTTGTTCCCACTGTAAATACCACCAGTGAATCCAGGAGCAGAATTTTCATAAACTGGTTTCACAGAGTTGTACAAATTACTGCTCGAACCAAATCCTGAGTTGACCGGAGAGAAACCTCCTCCATTGACTGAATTGAATCCTGATCCAGATTGATATCCTCCTGATAAAGAACTGGATAGACCTGAAGAGTGTATGTGAGATTCAGATGGGACCGGTACAGGGTTATTAACGATCACAGTTTGTTTTTTGGCATCTTCGCCATGGTGATAGTGGTGATGAACATGCTGCTGCACAGCTCCAACTTCAGATATTGCAGAAGCTGCACCGTGAGAATTCAGAAAATGAGATTGCTTAACATCTTTGAACCCTTGTTTTATAGGTCGCTCAAATTCATAGGGAGACTCTGCTTCATATATTGCTCCGCTCTCGTAGATGGGGCCCGGAGGTTTCGACAGGTAGGTCGGTCCGGAAGGTCCTTCGAATGTAGATCCAGAAAAGCTGTTGTGAGAGCTAGATGAAAAACCGGATTGACTATTCAGGTTTCCAATAAAAGGTGGCCCGTATTTGGGAGGAGGAGGCCCGTATCCTGGTCTGATTGGTCCACCATAGCCGACTTTACGAGGAGGACCATTGTTGTTCAAAGATATAGGTTTTGGCGGTCCATAGGCACGAGGGGGTCCCCGGACTGGAATAGAAGGAATCGGACGACCTATGGGTTTAATGTCAACGGGCTGGGCGTAGATTAAGTCTTCGGGCGCCACATATGGGCGTTTTGGATCAATCGTTTCACCACCGTCGCACTGAAAACGCACATAATTATAATTATACATTATATTATATATTTTTTGCTTCGAATCGAATATTTTGTAAAATTTAGATGAAATATAATATATTATTTTAACCTAATTTATTGAATTGATCATTACCTGCATGAGACCAAGACTGCAAAGACGATCTTTAATTATATTTCTAGCCTGAGTATCGTCACCATTTTCTAGGGCTTGCTTAACGTTGGGATCTTGATAAATCTCATCAAAACCTTCAACATTTCTTCCTTGACGGTTTGATACTAAAATGGTATCAATAACATCTTCAACTTCGGTGGCATTAGCGCCGGCCACATGGTGTTCTTGTATGACAGACTCTTCTGCGATGTAGTCTTGTTCTTCAGCCTCCACGGGCTTAGAGTCGTCTTTGGAGCTCCACGACCAGCCCTGCTCTTCGGCATGGGCGCACGAAACTAGCGCCAGGGCTAGGCAGGCGATGCCTAGAATGCACCTCATTTTCATCTAAAATAAAATAAAATTCACTGCATGGTTATACAATATCGATCATACTATTACACATATTCTACTTACTACAAACTCTAAACAATGAAAGTAAAAGTTTTTTGATCACAGTTAAAAAAGTCACGTACGGAGTACTGTGTATTCGAGTCTTTACTCGTTACCATTCTGTATTGTATAATTCGAGTTGAAACGGGTTCTTTGAACTACAACGTCATATTTAGATGCTTGCTGAATTTAAATAGTTCAGTCGTTTGATACGAGTACGTCGGATTATGTCACGCCTTAGTTTTTCGTTACAGACGATAGATGTTCTGCGAACTTTTGTTGTAGATATTTGTTTGAATGATAATGATGATATTTGGTAATATCGGTTCGCCTGGTCGTACTGTTTCGCAACTCTTGTAGGTGGGCTCTCCGTCGCGACTGTTTGTTATTGAGCGAGTATGTTTATTAAGCCCGCGTGGCGTGGGAAGCTGCAAATTTCACTTTTCTGCCAATATGGACAAGTCGACTTACACAACAGTGATTCGCAAAATAATTTTAATATCCAATGTGGAGTGAAAATCGATTGCGTCGTTCTTTTAAACGAAACCTTGAGTCATAAGACTAGTAAATTTACATATTTGAACCTAAGCAAATTTTATTTTTATAATTAACTGACTATTAGAAAGTGCAGATATTCGATGATATATCGAGTAGTTATTGTAAAAGTAATCATTCTTGTAGCAAACCATATTTCTGTGACAGTGCATCTCAAGAAATTAGCATTTCTAACATCTACAATATTTTTGAAAAATATTCTAAACAAAATTTTGCATGTTTTAAGCGAATATAAAATAAACTTTCTTTTTACTCTTGCTAAGCATATTAATGTGTGATATTTGCATTGTTGTGTTATTTTTTACGCTACGAATGCATTTCATGATAATATGAGACGTTTAAAATTTAACTTTTAATTTTACATTGTGTCAATGTAAGAAACAACAGTTTTCTCACAGAGAAAGAAAGTAGTCCGCTCTTTCGGATGGCGTCTGAATTGAATTAATTAACCCATTGTTTGAAATTAAGGCATTGTTAAATAAAGTCCGTGAAGTTGTATAGAACATTGAATTTCCACGTGAAATATACTAATTTAGGTGTACTTGATCTTGAAGCCACTTTCGCAGAATGTTTTACTCGCGTGCTTTCTAGTTATTACAAAATGAAACCGAGTGTCTGTGTTGTCTTTTTATTTAAAGTAAACACCACGTCGGCTAAATTGCTGTCAATATTGAGTTGCATGTTTTCTTATTTTTATTTAACGAATCGAAGCCACCTTTTTGCGAGATAGAAACTTAGCAGATATTGTGTTACGGCGTTCAGCAGCATCAGAAACATGTTTTAAATGTTTCGCAACATTGATGTGACTTTCTTCGCGAATAGCCTTGCCGAATGGATTATAAACTTTATTATCCAGACATTATATTAAATAAGTTTTTAAAAAATAAATAATTATAATTAATTGGTTAGATCGCTAAGTTACCAATACTATTAGAGGCGACTTCAAAAAATACAATACGATTTTTATTAAAAATATATATGCATGTATGTATTGACGATACTGAATTGGGGCCTACACCATGGTCTACTTAAAAAGAAATCTGTTAACGAAAACGGAGACACAATGGCAATATTAATTGCACAACAGATCCTCAGTTATTACGGCTCGGGGGGCAGCCCTACGGAGATCTTTCTCTCGGGAAGTGAAAGTGATTGCCACGGTCGCCGGGCGGCCCTGGAGTGCAGCATTTCTGCTTTCCGCGCAGGAAAAGTGCCCGCCAATTGTTATTGTTGCCCGTGCCCAAAGTGCTCAAAGTGCTCGGGAGCGGTGTCGCAACCGGCTGTGAGCATTATATGACAATGCCGCCTCGCGCTTGCGACACGCGGGTTGCGTCTGCGACACTCGTCAGACACCGATGTCGAAATATGTGTGACTACTTCTGGGGCCGCGGTTGATGGGCCGTTTAACCGTGTTAATTAATACCGAGAAAACTTGATTATGCTTATTTAATTATAAATGCAATACTGTATTGAATAATATCTTAATGTGTGTAAATTGTAACCTAATAACTTTAGTAACAATGTTTTCTTAATAGAGAAATATAGTTTTGAAAAAAATGCATAATAATAAAAAAAAACATCTTCTCTGTTATGTTTATCTTCAAAATATATATTTAGTATTAAAAAATAAATGTCTGAAATTATATTAGTTTTGATTCATAAGTATTCCAATGTAAATATCGAACAACCATTTATTTATTTACTGGTCTAACTTTTATGTCTACAGCAAACTCATTACTATAGCAAAATTGTTTAATCGTTTTTTAGTCGTTTTCTAGTACTATTTATAAATAATGAAAATATATTAGGTCTATGTGTTAATCGTGTTATAATTGTATAACTTACATTTGTGATCCAAAATGTTCACGAGTAAGTTTAAGCCGCGATGCACTCCAATGAACTAAGCACTGTGTCACTGTTTCGTCTGCAGAACAAGACTAAGAACTTCTCCTTTTCCCGTCCGGTCTTTATAGAATCGATGTCCCAGCGTCCCACCACTTTCTTCAGCGTCCCTTCCCCAGACTGCAACTTCGCCGGTATTGCACTGCGTCTTGCACGGAGCCGCTCTTTTCACTTTTGCTCGTCTCGAATATCGTTATCGAATGATGCTCGGTTATTTGTTACGTTCGGTTATATACTCTGCACCTTGAGGATGTGAGAAGCGATAAGCGGCATTTCGCAACGTCCCAACACCGAACCGGCGATAGAAACGGAAACAGCTCCTGTCCTGCTCTAGAGTGGGAGGGGGTGGTTTTTCAATTTCATTCATGAATTAGTCAATGATGTCACGCCTGATAATGTAACTTGTACAATTTGGTATCTCTTGCGTTTCGCAATAGGTTTTTTCATGAATGAAGTCGTATCCTCCTTTTCTTTTTACTATGCCAAGTTCTCGTGGTCATTATGAGATTGGTCATCGATATTATGAAATTTATGTGGTGAAGTTCACGGTATAGTCATTCAAATACAAAAGACACTACGTTAAAGTTTGTACCAGAAATTTTATTTACAGTTCAACGATTATATCAAACTAAGTTTACTTTTTTTTCTAAAATAATTGTAGATAAATCTTATTTGTATTAAAAAATATTAACATACTATAATTATTGTAAAAAAGCTAAGTTTAAAAACTAGGCCGTTGATATTTATTAAAAAGTGTCTTCCCTCTTCTGATGTAGATATTTTTATAGTAAACTAAATAAACACTTAAATAAATGTGCTTCTTATTGTAGAATAGAAATAGCACACCAAAACGAGGATTGATGTCGTTCAAACGTATACTATGAACAGTATAAACGATAATCACGAATAATTAATTACTCGTCTAGAATTGATTGTAAAAAATGTGTTTGATTGCACAATTTTTTTTTTAATAATTTAAATTAGTTTATTTAAATTATACTAAAAATCAAATTGTAATTAATTTGTGTAATTAAATATTTATCTAGCACAGATACACAATCTTTACACTTGCATTTAACAATTGGAATTCTCACTTGGTTACAAAGCCTCAGTAAAAATAACGATTTCGGGCTTAAACTCCCCTTGCCTTTCAAAAAAAAATTCATAGATTTTTCCTGATATTTCCGAAAGTGAATCGGTTATCTAAAATATTTTATAAATATTACGTGTGTAATTGGAAGCATGCTCAAGAAAGTGATTTATCTGTCATAACAAAATCCTCAGAGTAAGTTCACCTTCTCCTATCCAATGCACAGTTAGAACCGGTTTCATTTCGTTTTCGTCGGCGGTGAAGTGATGCTTGGATGATGTCAGCCCGGGCAGGGTGATAACCTCCAGCAAGCACCACGAGAATAATTACTCAGTTTCATGCACCAGTGAAACTTCGCAAACTCTCGGCTGGAACTGATCAACTCTTTTTCCAAAAACAAAAGACGATATCAAAGAACAAAATTTCAACCGTCTCGTTGTCTAGCAGCTGGCATGTTTACTTACCGACCATGAGGTCCCATGTTTGAATTCGGGTTAAGGCTATGAGTATATTAGAAAATAACAGATATCACACATTGATATAATTTGAACTCACATTAAAATGAAGTATTTTTTATATTCTATAAAATTAAAATTGGATAAGAGATTTACTTTAATATATTTTACAATATTATTCAAATTCAACACATACTTGAAATCAATTTTATTGAGAGATTTTTAGTGTGCGCTCCGTCATAATATTTTATTCTTATTATTATTCAAATATTTTTTTAAAGAGTAAATATTTTTATGTAATTCTTGGACAGTTTAACGGCGTATCTTTTATAAAATAAATATTTAGTAAGTGGTAACTTATTTTTATTTCCATTTAAATAATGTTAATGTAATTAAACAAATCAGCAACATTTTAATATTACGTCGAGAATGCTAATACTGTAAATTATTAAAATGAGTTGGTTAAACAATAAATAAGAGCTAAATAATATTATATTTAACATAAACCACGAAAACAACCATTTTTGAAATAGAGTAAGTATATTGTTTTCTCTGTGATGCAGGTTTTTAAAAAACCAAATACGGAAGACGCACAGTTGAACGCTTGCCTCTCTCCGTCGCTTCCCACACTTATAGAGTAGTGTTATTATAGACTTCTTGTGTAGACTATCTGGGATATAATGTCTTTGGACTCATACTTTATGCATTATTACAGCAAAGTGGCAAGATGTGCCCTGGAATCTAACCTGATTCAAGAGAAAATCTGACAATACTAATTTATGAAAGGATGAATGAATTATACCGTTATCAATAATATTTTATGGTAATTTTTCTGTAATGTTTGTTTTTAGCAAAAAAAATTTTTTTGAATTAAGTGGAAAATACACAGGAAAAATAATTTAAAATATTTAATAAAAAAAAGAAACTAAAAATTAGCCTTGGCGCGACAAGTAGCAATTTTTATATGTTGGCTTAAGAAAATGCGGTTCCTGCTCAACCCTGCCTTTACATATTCTTTCACCAAAAGCAAAATACGCCTTATGGTGATAGTTATTTTGAAAAATTATTAATATATTTTTTTGTATAGTAATATTTGTTGCATTTATTAAAACTTTTGAGCCAAAGTATTCTGCCCGGTCGAATCTCCTCACGGGACAATTTAGCCCACTGTAAACATTCTACAACGAATTAAGTCAGAAGGTTCACGGCACCACGGCAACTGCAGTGTGTGGCCACGCTGTACGTGGAAGTGCACTCAATCGAGCGAGCCTTTTCCTGTTCGGCGGCGCGGGGCGTTGCGTGCGGCGGAGGCGTTGCGTGCATTCCGTGGCCGGGGATTCCCGGGCGGATCTTGGCAGCCAACTGGATCGAGGCGTTGCGCAAGCTGCGCGGCCAGGCCGAACTCAGCCCGCTGCCGGCTGAAGCAGCCTGCAGACGTCACCACGCAAACGACAACAGAATACCAACCAGCCAATAGCGCCCTTTCCTACGTTTTAACCATAAAAAAAAAAAACTTCATTGGCTGATTACAAATCGGTCGTGTAGCAGCGTGTGCATGCAACTTGTCGCAAATGGGCTCCCGCGTCTTGTGAATAATTTTGTCACAACAATGCCGTGAACCCCCCTCCCCCTCCACCACCCCTCCCCACCCCGTAACCCAGCCACCCACAACCACCCACCCCAACACATAACCCCATGGTGACACACGCCACCAAGCCAGAATGAAGGCGTTAAAGAAAAAATACATTTTTTTTCCTGCCCCGCCACAAAAGCAAAAGACAAAAAAAAAGAAGAACAATGCCGTGAAGAAATATGAATCACCGTTGTTGTGGCTAATCTTTGTAATCATCAAACAGACGGCTTCCTTTCAGTTGTTTTAAAAAATATTTTACAACTATAAAAATATTGTTATCTTGTAATGATAAATGAGATAGTACCTGTTTGTTTGAAAGTCAACTATCCTCGAAAACAAAACTATTTCACGATTTAAAATGTGCAATAAAAAGTTTTGAAAGTTATTTGCAATATTAACATCATTATACAAAACCGAGCACCTATTTAACAAGTACTTTAAAAAACTATTTTTCGTTGTTGTATTATACGAGTCGTATATATGAAGCTGAAAGAGTTTATATGAATCTCATTTGTGAATACAACCAAAAAATATATTTAGTTAATAACGGAGAAAGCTGAATTTCATACAGTATAAATTAATTTAAAAATATTACTTAATATTGCAAATTTATTTTACTGCAGCGAATATTACTTAATCGTGAAATGTTTGGTATGTCTACAAAAATCGTATGCTTGCTGTTAATGTCGTTTGCCTAAAAGTAAAAGAAGATTTTATGTTACATTAATAATTTTTATATTAATGTTTCTAATCTATCTACTTAACGAAGGTTGTTTAAGCCGCATGTGCACCCTAACGGAACTCCATTGAAAGCATTTTTACTTCTAGCAGTATATTTGAAAGAATATAAATCTCACTAACCTACATAAGATATATCTTTTAAGTTGTAAAATACTTGCATACATTATCGATTGGTAAACTTTTGCCACAGATTAATTTAAACAAACACATTTCATGTTGTATGAGATTGAACGTTATATGTTCTGAAATATTTCTACTATTGTGGAAACGTTATTCGAGATTTTTTTAAAATCGTATATATTTAAAGATTAATTAGAATTGAGCATTGACTTGGATTGCAACCTCGGTTTTTCCAATTGCAAGGAGTAATTCATGTTATTTTTTTTTATGAATTCGGAACATAGTTATTTCGCTTAAAGTTTCTAAGAACTCAAAAGGTTGTACGTTATTACTTCAAAGCCTTTTGAATGACCCACTTTTCATCTTTGCATAACGCGGGAGGGTTTTTCCAAAATGAATGGGAACGCCGCATTGTTTCGCTTTTGCAAAACTGAATACTGGTTGTGTTGCATAGAAATCATTAGAGTATCTCAGTTGACTATCTAAGAAGTAAAAAGTGTAAATAAATTAATTTTTACTGTCACGTATCTAGAGAGAATGTAATTTATTGTAAAGCTAATTTGTGAATCATGTTAAAGCATGTTTATTCATATATTTTAATAACGATTTTCAGCCAACAGTCTCTTTTACTGTAGACATTAATTAATTTACTAGCTTCTTGTATTTATAAAATACTCACCTTCAATAGGTTGCATCATCTTGCAAAGATCGTATATCAGAAACATATGGAAAGCGAGTCTTAAAAATTAAAAGTGAGCATACTATTATATTTTTACCAACAAAATAAAAAAGTATAATACTGAATTACATTTGGTAATCAAGACGATGATAGTGGATTGAAAGCATTGGTTATACTTTGAACATAACAAAGCCTTAAAATTTTTAAAGCAATCATAGTTCACCAAAGTAACGAGTTTCAATCAATACCAGTGTACATGTGCTGCAACCAGAGATGCAGTATAAAAAGACTTAAAAAAGAAGAGGGAGATGGCGATAAGTTATTATTTAATAAGTTTATTTATAGACATGCGAGGGGCCCGGGGGAGGAAGGCGGAGAACACTTTCTCCCGGAGACGGATCTCAGAGGTTACTTGCCCCTCAGCCATGGCGGCACGAATGCTTTTTTTTAAGCAGTTCCGAATCAAAAATTAATGGCGTTACGTAAATGACGTAAGCGTACCAATTTTAAAGAAACTCCGTCGTACATATTTGATGTGTAAGTAAGTAATTGAATGACTTGCAGCTATTTTATTGGGTTATTATGATATGCTATTGTGTAATAGTTTTACTGTATAAAATAAATCAACCAAAATTTTAATTAACAAATATTATCACGAAAAAAACATATTGAATATAATTACGTATTGGTTATCAATTTGAGATAAGTATTTTTATTCAATCTAATAAGAAAGTACACCGATCACATTACGTTGTGTAAGTGATTACACAAGTAATGTTTTATTTTATTTTATTAATTGTTATTATAAAAGAGTTTTGTATCATTTTCTGTCATAAATACGGTTTATTCCTTCCTCTTGTGTTTTTGTCATGCATTTTTACCGGTGCTGTAAAAACGCTCTGTTTTTTACAAAAAATAATATCGTATGGGAGTGTATAAATAGCATCAAACGTATGTGGCGTTGTCCACTTGCGATCAGAATTGCATAATTTATTATAGGATTTTGAAAAAGTCCGACGCAACAGTGCAATAATCAGCTGTAACTTGAAACTAAAATAATTGCAACAATTGTGACTTTTTTATATTTCAGACATTTTAAGTTAGAAATATTATTCCCGTTTCTCTATAATCAAAATAGATTATCCGCCACCAATGCAGTATAATTCACACTTTTAAGTTCTCAGTGAAATTTTATATAAACTGTAAAAATTAACTCTGTGAATTGTGAAGCCACTCATGACACTGGAATTAAAAATTTGTTGGTTTAAAGATATTTACAATTTGGTTTAAAGTACTTTGTATTTTGTATTGCAACAAAACAAAAAAAAACGAATTACACTAGAAAAATATAATAACGGTAAAATTCATCGTTGTAACAATAACCTATCAATTTTTTTGAAATAAACATTTTAAATATAAATTTACGGTAGACAATCATAGCACGTACTTAATTAAATAAAATAGTGCTTTGTGTCAGTAATGAGTGCATAAATATAAATCTCTATGAAAAACTTAAGAAGCAAAATTACAGTTATGTGTATTACGAATTATTGCTTTGTATTGAGAGTCATATTTATTAAATATTCTTCTGGATCCACCGATCCGGCCCTGTTTCCTTTAACTAATAATTCGTGACAGCACCGAGTGCGGACACGAGCCTCGCGTTACGGAATACGCCGCGGCTTAAATCGCGTAACCTTTTTCTGGTCTGTTTTGGTTCCACACCGCACAGAGTCGAGTCACTCACGATGAGTAATCCTAATGGCAACTTCCTATTGTGATCATAATGGACTGTTATTTGTTATTTGTGAAGACTCCGTGGAGAAATTTCTTCAATTTTTAAAATATTATTAGATAGGTATTTTCTCTACTTGACTGTTTCGCCATTGTTTTCTTGTAGTTGTTTTGATTACAATCTTTAGGATCAAAAAGTAACGAATAACTAAATTATGTATTATTATCAAACATAGACAACGGTCATCATATTTATCATAACTGAAACTTATGCAATAAAAACAAACTTTTTCTTTTTAAGTGTAAAACACGATCAGACAAACAAAGGAAGTCAATTAATGTTAAGCGTGTACTTTATCTTATTTTTGTAGATGTGTTTTACTTAAAATATTTTTAAAAATACACACATTATTGAAATTATATATTCATTTTATTTTCATCATTATCTTCATCAATTATGAAACTCAAAAAATATATGCTCTCGTGATTTTTCAAAAAATCTAAACGCAACAACTCAACTTTGGACGAAAACAGATCTTGACTCTATTTCGAAGTTTTCTTACTCTAATAGTTCACTTGACAAGCGTTTAAGGTAATTGACAATGTCTTCCAATAAACAAAAACAGGATAACCTATTTGATATTTATTTTGATAACACAAACAATCGATTTGAAAAATGGCATCAGTATAAGTAAATCATAATTTTCATATTTGACCATGTTATTTAAAGAATCCCTTAGAACTTGAAAACTCAATTAACTAATAAATTTGGAATTTCCATAATTCACACTACAGCACGCCGGAGGCTGTTGTATCAGTCATATTCAGTGTAGACTCTTAGCTTGCAAATACCTAGAAGAGCTGCCCACGAGCCCCCAAGTGGGTGAAGGTCCCCCGTGGAGCAAGCGTCGGGAAACACCAAGGCGAGCCTCGAGGCGCGGCAGGAAAGCCCCAGAGAGCGTGCTGATGGCTCGCGGGCTCCATCTTGATTAGTTATTAAAATAAGGTTGACATGTCCTCTGAACAATGCTTACTCAAAACCATTCATACTGAGCATGCAAAAGTATACAAAAACTACCTGTCGACTCTTTTTAGGGCGAAGTCGATTAATTTCTTAATTCAACGCACGAATCAATAAAATCTGAACTTCTTTAATGTGTTATTATATGTTATTCATTAATGCGTTGTATTTTTAATCTTTTGACGTTCCAGTCTAGGTATTGGGACAATTTTTAGTAATTATCAAAATTCTCGATTGTTTTGATTCTGAGGTTGAATTAAAAAAATATATCACCTGCGCTCTAAATGGACTCGACAGGTTACCTTTGTAAGTTTTTTTTGTGAAATTACGGTTTTAATAGTTTTGAGAAAAATATTTTTTTATATTTTGTACTGATAAAAAAAAGCTTTAGTACAAGAGACACCACATTATAAATAAACAAATATTCATGTCAGTTTCCACCGCAAAAGTTTCATACAAACAACAGCGTGACAACTTTTAATGTGTCACCTGGTCTGCTAAAAAAAGATTTTCTTTTCCGAGTAATTTGGTATTATAAGTTATCATTAGATAACTTAAGCAATATTCACAGAAGTGAGCATACATGTTAAAAAGATATCGATATATACAGATCGTTAATTTCCGAAAGATCACTGGCCAATTACGACCTTAAATATTAGAATCCATACGAGGGTCGAGGCATTGGTCGAAGCTTTGTGGAGTGCCGGCATGAATGACACAAACACATGATCAAGTCTTGTGCTATAGCCAGAATTGTCGTGGGTTTTTTCAAAGATTTTTTGAGACAATCGATTGAGAGAGCTTCGCAATGGTGACCTTATGCCTATAATTATATGACCTGGTGTGTATTTTATTTTAACGCTTTGTTTACCTGTTGAGGTCAAAGCTGAACTATGGAAATTCATCTTCAATGTTTACAACAAAAATGGTTGATCAAGATGATTGGAATAAGAGGGATAATATTTTTTTTATCCGCTGTTTACTGTTTGACAATCATCGAAGAGTTAGCTAAACAAATTAGCAGTAAGTAAATTAGTCATGCAGTTGCTACAGAGCGTATGTTTAGTAGATAAGTACTTATTACTTGTATCAAAGGCTTCGACCGTGTACAATGTAATTTTCTCTTTATGTTAGAGTTGCATAACGCCCTATAAAACAACAGTCATGAATCCTAATGATCATCAGTTATAACATTGTATCGGGCAATTGCATCTTTTGAAATAAATTGTATTCAATCACACGTGGCAGTCATTTGTTTTTAAAATTATATCTAGAAATGCGTAAATATTACTTATTATTATATTTTGTGAGACTTCTTCTAGTAACTGTATATTTTAAGACTTTCCATTAAGCTGTAAATATAACAAACATTTTTCTAACTATTTTTTTCAACGATAAACCTAAGAAATTTACAATGCAGAAAAATTAAAAATGTTGTATTAAATAAACAAAAAAAATATTACACAAATCGTTTTTAGTAATATAATTTTGTCAACGTAATTTTTAAGGTTATATGTAAGTATATGATTATTATAGTCGTAGATTAAAGCATAGTTTTTGTAACTAAGGTCACAAGGCTGAGCTCGCGTGTAGCAAGTTCTCGCTGGATGACTAACGAATTTCTTCACTTCCTTGCGATTATCCAACCGGTAGAAAGTAAAACATTACATTATCCTTTCCATTAACACTGAACAAGGTTGCACTCTCGTTTAACATTTGAATAAAAAGCTTTCTTCCACCCACGCGAGTTTTCGTTAGGAAATCAATTAAGTGTAAATTGATGTAGTCATTCTACAATTTTTGAGTCATCGCTGTTTGTGGCTTAAACCGTTTAAAAGTTCTAAGCTAATACTAAAACAAAAAGCATTGACAACAGGCTTAACGATAAAAAAATCCAAATAAGAGAATTCCCACGACCTAAAAACAAACATATTATACTAAGTAAAAATACTATCAATCTTTTCAATTTAGCATACATAATTTAATAATAGTTAGTATTTAAAACAAATATACAATATAATTGATAGTAAAAGTTTGTCGAGAAGTGGTTGAAACGCCATCTTTAGTGGTTCAAAAGAGAAACTTATTAAAAGAACGACATCTTTGATTTTATTTTGTAACCTAATGAGCGTGAAAGCCTTCGTGATTTCGGCATATTCAGCAGGTGTCGACTCTTTCGTGAAGATAGCGCTCGAATCAATTGGTATGTATGAAACCAAACATAATTAAATCAAAAGCATTTAGGATTTAAATTAATTATTAATTAATTTCATTATTAATTTAATCAAAAATAAATTTTATGCTCTGTGGAAATTTAATTGTATACAAATAATAATGGTCCAAACAATTTAGCTTACAAAACAAATTAAGTGATTAGTGAGTCGTTTTAGGCTTTTCGTTTACTGTTCAATATTATGACTTTAAATAAATAAATAAGGTGTTATTTTCCCGCTAAGACGAAGTTAGATATTAGTTAAAAATAATATCAATCTTTTCAATTTAGCATACATAATTTAATAATAGTTAGTATTTAAAACAAATATACAATATAATTGATAGTAAAAGTTTGTCGAGAAGTGGTTGAAACGCCATCTTTAGTGGTTCAAAAGAGAAACTTATTAAAAGAACGACATCTTTGATTTTATTTTGTAACCTAATGAGCGTGAAAGCCTTCGTGATTTCGGCATATTCAGCAGGTGTCGACTCTTTCGTGAAGATAGCGCTCGAATCAATTGGTATGTATGAAACCAAACATAATTAAATCAAAAGCATTTAGGATTTAAATTAATTATTAATTAATTTCATTATTAATTTAATCAAAAATAAATTTTATGCTCTGTGGAAATTTAATTGTATACAAATAATAATGGTCCAAACAATTTAGCTTACAAAACAAATTAAGTGATTAGTGAGTCGTTTTAGGCTTTTCGTTTACTGTTCAATATTATGACTTTAAATAAATAAATAAGGTGTTATTTTCCCGCTAAGACGAAGTTAGATATTAGTTAAAAATAATATCACAAGTGACGCACTTTATCTTCACCTACTCGTATTATGGAGATTCTTCCCTCTGCTGTGACGCGGCATTGTTCGTAGAACAAACCGTTGCATATTTAATGCCTAAAGCTCATTAATAAGAAAACCAAACAAAATTATATAAATTCTGATAACGCCATTACCACCCACGTCATTATTATTTACATCAAATTACATTATTTTGTTTTGATAAAAATATTCATTTATATTCAGTGTGACCAATGAATGGGTGTACAAACACGCGGAATATCCTTGAATACAAGTGATATTTTTAGCAAGACCATCAATCATAAAACGCTGGAATTACTTTAATGTTTAATTATTCAAAAGATCACGATCAGTTTTTTGTTGTTTTCCTTGTAATTTCGTCACTTTCGGTCTGAAACATGTAAATTAAGGTTTATTAATATAACGATAAGTTGTGAGAGATTGTTCTATCTTACATCATTAATATAAGTCTTTTTTGACAAATCGGATCCATGCGTAAGATTAAATTTTGCGTCCGAAAATTAATATGGAGTATCTTTTCAAAGTGGACCTAATTAATTTATGATATTCAAAAAAAGTCGACATCCGGGAGGTAGCAGTTATTATTTAATAATAAATATCTGTTTGCATTTAAAATTCCATGTGATTTAATTGAATAGATAAAATAAAAAAATCTTGATTAGTTACCGGTTCATTGCGATCATTATTGGAGTAATACAGTTTAATTTTTTCTAACAGTATGATTCATTGTTTATCTCAAGGTGTACCGGTCCATAAAGCGGTAGTCCAATAATGTTCTTGCCTTTGAAACAGTAACATAAGCGACTTGTAATTAGACAGATGAACATTACTATTAAAAAAACGGAAACATTTTTTTTTAAATTAATAATTTCGAAAACATAAAATTTTTCAATATACTTCCAATGTATAAAACATAAAAGCTTACTTCGTTTTGCAATAAATTTAATAAGTAATAGTTAAATACTATCGGCAAGATTTATGACATTAATAAGCAATAAACAAGCAAATAGATGTATTGATTTCATTATTTTTTTTTTCACACACCAGTGTCTTGAAAAAGCACCAATAAAACCTAATTCAACAAATATTGTATTAAATATGCCCACAAGAACAGATTCAATGTACTAAAATAAATAAATTGGTTTTATATAAACGTTTCTTAAACGACTATATATAAACGAAGTACATATCAATATGTAATATTGAAAATATATCACTGTATGACATTTTTAAAGCTGAACATGTGCAAATTAAAACCAAGGCGTTTTATTAAAATGGAGACCACTTATTATTTATGAATACAGTTATTAATCTGAATTGGTAGTATTTGTTTACTAGTTGTTCTTGTATTCAATGTCAACATTTCTCTGTAATTATATTAATTTTCCATTATACGCAGGTAGCAACTACCTGTAATAGTATTTTACATTTTTCTCTCAGGGCAAGCGTAAAACATTTAAACGAGAACATTATGATCAATTTAATCATCTTAAAAATATATGTAATGTAAAGTAACAATATTTTTAATTCAAAGTCCCAAACAAAAGGCATGAATAATACGATATTATACATTCGCGCAGAACCTCTACACATGTTTTCAAGATTAGGTTTACCTGATCTAAAAACCGGACTAAGTAATGTAATGCTTTATCGTGTTATTTATTAATATCAGTGCCTTGAGAAAAACTAATATTAAAAAAAAAAAAAAATAACCGTTAGGAATTTGCATTCTCAACTGAACAATGACCGTTAACATGTGACATTGCAGATCTGTGCGATTAGTTAGGCTCAATTAGTATTTTGCCCGGCAGTGTGTTGTAGAAGATTCTGGAATTTCCAAATCTGCCTCAGCTCAGTCCGAAGGTCTCGCATCGGCTGCTTCAGATTTATGCGGCTTGAGATTAAGTATTCCAGATGCGTGTAATGGACAAAACATAATGGCTGTAAATTCTCGCACATTCAAAAGCTCATTCGGCATCGTAGATCACTTACGTAACTGTTGAACTGACCAAAACTGATTTCGTACATTTGAGACTAATAATTCAATTTACGGCGTAGTTGTCGCAACTCAGTCCGTGAATATTTTAAGCGAGTAATCTGATATATTTCTTTGTTTTTTTTTCCGGTGGAGACAAGTGAACTTTATCAAAAGGTGTGTACTTTTTTAAGAGAGGCGTTTAAGCTTTGTGAATTGATGAACTTAATATTGTGATTTGTTAAATATATTTACTTTTTATAAAACTTTACCACTTTAGTCAATAAAACACGATAGTAAGAACCCATGTGCTAAATTTTTTTTCTCCTGTTTTATTTTAATGATCACTTTATATTTGTTCGATATTTAAAGTAAAATTTACATTTAAAAAAAGACAGCAAAAGGATATTTAAACATATGAAAATTACATTCCTTTAATTATTTTAAAGTAACATCCCATCTTTAAAATTTTATTTTATATTTGTAACATCTCAAAGTTAAAGGTAAAGTTTTATTTTCACATAAGAAAACGAATATATATTACTTTTTTCATCGTTTCTTGATAGTGAATGTAATATATTTTATTTGCAATTGTGCGAGAAGTTTATAATATAATATAAAATTAAATTTATAATATAATATAATTAACTATATTTTTTAAACGATTAAATGTTAGATAGTACTTTATTTGAATATACATAATGTGTATTCTTGTGTATTTCATCTTATATAACTTAATTTTACATTGTGATGCAGGAATAAAGCATTAATAATACTACATATAAAAATAATTGTGTGAAAATGATCATTGACCGAAAGCTTTTTGAAAAAGTGAAAACAAAAAAATATACACGTTTTTTTATATTTGCTACGGTTTACCAAATCTAACTCAATGCTTTTGCTTTATCAAAATTATTTATTTTTTTATCTATTTAGTTTTTCTTTATAGAACATTTTTTGGCACAAATTTTTATGAAAACAGTTGAGTTGAAGTTGAGTTTTCCTAAAGCAAGCAAAAAAGAGTTGAGTAAAAAATGTGTTATTAAACAATCCTTTATTCGTGAACGATCTTTTCGTGCTTATATTAGAATTTTCAAAATCATGATTTGTTCACAGCAAAATTATTTTGTTTTTGTGAGCTGTTGTTACTGAAGCTTGAGGTTACTACTTATATCCTGAGGAAATCTGGATTTGTTGTTACCCTTTATGTTCGATACTTTATAGGGACGCGCAGCCGCGCAAGATGCGAGTTCTTGCACTATCTGGCAAATGTCAAGGAACACTCATTAACTACAGGTGGTTATTGACATCCAAAGCAACAATTTTACTATCTTTTCATAAACGAATATGAAGCTTTTTATAATTTTATATATGAGTATTTCTTTCAATATTTTTACAGGATAACAGAAAAATTGCTAAAATATTTGGTCAATTCAATAAATGATCGAGTACATATTTCTTAAATAATCTATTGTTAAAAACATAGAGTTGTACAAGAATTCTTTAAAATACAAAACATTTTTTACAAAAAAAGTCGTATGTCATATTGAACAAATAAAAAAAGAAGAATTTGTGGATAAATTAAAAAGTATCATAATTTACACTATATTTTACGACACATTACACCATTAAGATTTACAAGTATTTTGTAATGCCTTATTGCTTATTTAAATATATAAAAACCAATATAAATTATACTTTTATCAAATTGGCACTGTAATATTTGTTTTTTTGTTAAAACGATCATAAATCTTAAATATGTAGAGTGCGATAAAAATGTATTTTACAAATATTCAAAAAATAATCATCCATGCTCTGCGTTTTTTTAAAACCTTATCAAACCAAACCTGATTTATATTCTAGCTTATTCTCAAATAATATATAGTGCTTTGTTATAGTTTCAATTTATTATTCATAAAAATAATTTGTCACTATTAACATAAAGGTCAAACAACAAAACATATGACATTATTCGAACATGTCCTGAACCAGGTAATTTATAAATTTTATATATTTTTATTATTCATATACATACTATTATCTAAGCGTTTGTATGAATCGGTTTAAGTAGAGTTAAATGAATGTCTCAATAATGATTTTTTGTATTTTGAATGTTCAATTAAGTCTCGTAAATTGTTTTTGCTTTGGAAAACATGTAAGTATTAATGCAAACTTGTAGTCATTGTTTGTGCGAATACATAATTAATAATTACTAAATAAATATTTATAAGCTTTCAATAATATTATTCCTCCCACCAAATAAATTTGTATCGTTAAAAAACATCAATATTAATTATGCATATGATATAAGTTCTATATTAAAAACTTTGTAAAGGCAACAGAATAAAAATTTTAACATGTTTAATTTATTAAAGAATTTCCTTGTAGGTACATTGAAAAAAAACCAATTGTCGACTCTTAGATATCTGTTACGCAGTTCGTAGACTTCCGCAAAGATTCGATGTACTCACTCGTATGTTTTTATTTCGTAAAAAAATGTTAAGGCATTATTAATATTGAACGAGCAAATATAATTTGCAGGAATCTCAGTACTTCACTAAAGGCAATCAAGGGCGGCTGAGAACGTACGGCACGGCCACAACAATAGCCGTCCCTTTCTGTTTCATTGTGCTAATGCGCAAACGACAAGGTCAGCGACTTTTATACTAATAAAAAAACACGTCCACCTAAACTAGAACTAATCTCGATTAACATACAGATCAATGCTATCCAAAAGCACATGAATTTTCGCCAGGTTTTTCGAAGGGGCGTCGGTCAGTATAAATAGTGCGGGACTGCCGAACCGAGTATCAGTCAACCGAATTCGGTTATCTAGTGAAGTCGTATCTCAGTCCAAACCAACACAGACCACAATGTTCAAGCTGGTGGTGTTGACTGCTGTCCTGGCTCTGGCCTCAGCCAAGCCTTCCCTGGTGCACGCTCCTCTGGCCTACTCTTCCGTGGTGGCCCCCGTATCCTACGTATCTGCTCCTACCGCCGTCTCGCACCAGTCCCGCGTCGATGTGCACTCCAGCCCCGTGGTGGCCACTTACTCCGCTCCCGCTGTCGTCGCCGCCCCCGTCGTGTCCGCCTACTCCGCTCACGCTGTCGTAGCCGCTCCCGCCGTGTCCGCCTACGCCGCTCCCGCTGTGTCCGCTTATGCTGCCCCCGTGGTGTCCGCCTATGCTGCTCCCGTGGTGTCCGCCTATGCTGCTCCCGTGGTGTCCGCCTATTCTGCCCCCGCTGTGTCTTCTTACTCCACCTCCATCGTGTCTGGACATGGTGCTCCCCTGACCGCTGCTCATGCCAGCCCCGTGGTCTCCAGCTACGTCGCTCCTGCCGTCGCCGCCTACACCCCCGCCCTCCCCCACAACACACCCGCTGTCGTGCAGGGACTTGATGGCAGGCCCCTGGACACCATCGAGGTCGTGAACGCTCGCGCCGCCCACTACACCGCCAAGGTCTTCGACCACGCTCACGGACTCCACAAGCGTTCCATCCACGCTCCCATCGCCTACACCACTGTGGTAGCCGCCCCCTCCGCCGTGTCTCACCAGTCCCGCACTGACGTGCACTCTTCCCGCGCTCTGGTCGCCGCCTACTCTGCTCCCGTGGTGTCCGCCTACTCTGCTCCCGTGGTCTCTGCCTACTCAGCTCCCCTCGTGTCCAGCTATGCCCACCACGGAGTCTCCGCCTACGCCCACCCTCTGGTGTCCGCTTACTCCAGCCCTCTGGTGTCCGCCTATGCCCACCATGCCGCCCCCGCTTACAGCGTGCACCCCTGGTAATAAGTTCCAGATTGCAGTGGTATAAATGAATTATAATATAAATAACAAGACATACGAAACAACAAAAAAATTAAATGGATTAGAACTAACGACTGATGCAACTTCAAGTTTTTTACGACTGACAAATTTTCGAAACGGGTTTTTTTCATGTCTTTGGCATGAAATAGGCAATCAAAATTATATAAAATATAATTAAATTATAAAAAAAATTAAATGTTTTTTACTTATTTATATTTCAACAGGAATAACATGGTATTTTTTTGATAATAACCACACATTACACATTAATATAAAAAACCATAAACGCATCTTTTCTCTCATTGTAAATACATAAATAATACACGCAAATACATTGATAATCAGTAAATATATTTGTGCGCATAACAATCCATCCAGTTTATTCACAAGCAGCAAATGTATACATCCAATAAGGACACAGGATGTCTGCCACATGGACGCGACAAATCTCAAGTTTGATCTGCTTATCTTACAGTCGAGTACCGACTCACCTTAATTGGTACCAGAAAGTGACTACCGGTAGATCTGTCTCTTTCACGGTCAGCCTTGGACCGCGCCTTTGGAGACTAGCGTGCGGACGATAGGCAGGACATGTATATTTTATCGTCTCCAATTGTATCCTACCACATTTACCAATATAATTACTATTGAAAGTAACAACACTATTGAAATTATAATTTTTCCTTTTTTTGTTTGATAAAATTAGATTTTTTTCATATGTATGAGTTGTTTCTTATAATTACAAGCAAAGCAGGTATAATAATGCTTAAATGAGTAGGTTATAATGTAAATTCGTTTAAAAAGCCTACATACTATTTATAAGCTCTAGTCTCAATTTTGATATTTTCTAGGTGGTCGAAATGTAGTTGAAGTTGTAGTTAAAATAAGTATTGTTTATGTTTGATAATAACTTATACTTTCAGCAAAGCTTACTTCGAATAACCATGTTCTCATGAACAAAAAATAGTTATTATAAAATAGTTATACCTGTAACTACCTATAATTTTAATACTAATCAGAAAGATTCAGGGTTATTCATAATATGAATTTAATTCTTTTCACCTCAGGAATTTTTTTATTTTCAGTGGTTAAAATTATTGCGGTCTATCTTTGCTGCTTTTTTCCGTTGATATCTAAAGTTATTAAAATTATCACAGAGTAAATTGACACAGTAATACTACGCTTAGAATCATTATAGAACTTAGAAAAAATTGAATCTTTTTGTAGGATCGTGTATTTTAATGTTGAGAAGAAAAGGGTTTTTTATTAACACCGCATATTCATTTAATACACGATTTTTATAAAGTTTTCTCTATTTAAAGAAAAACATGACGAGTCTCTTGTCAAAATCAACTTTTTACAAAAAAATTATAAATCATAATCACAATAAAAGTATTTTCAACGATTTTTGTGTGATAAAATTTATTGTCTGAATAGGTTCCTATTATAATCGTTTAAAAAAATAATTTTTTTAAAAATATTATTTAAAAACAACATAATCTGAAGAGAAAGAAATATTAGGAGGAATATTTTTCAAAAAGTAAAAATAAGGCATTCAAATTATGCTAGTGTGAAGTAAAAATAGTATACTTCAAAAATTAACGTTTTTTTTCTAATAATAAAATAGTTCTGTTTAGCCTTAGAATTTATGTTTACAAAATATGAATTTAAGATACAAATGCAAACAATATTTAAGATTATGGTAATTTTTCGGAGTAAACAGATTACGAAGTCTCCAGGAATGGAATTTTATCGGTAAGCAAACAATTTTATTCCAGCGGTTGCGAGAACATTTCAAGAAAATTACACTTCTGGCTAATCACTAAATATAAGCGCTGAAGTCTGGATTCGTTTGTTTGTATGTCGATTTTATAACTAGGCTGTTACTCAATAAAGGATGTGATGTCAATAGAATTTATAAACTATCATATAAATTGTGGACTTATATCCAAACTCACGGTAACAATTGGATTGGGAGTAAACGTTCACTATTATAACATAAATGAAGTGATCTATAATTCCAAACTCATTATTATTGATTTTATCACTTTTGCCAATAAATCAGCTTGAATTAATAATTAAAACAAAGAATTTTTCAATTTACTTGTTTTTAGATATCTAATCGGTTATGACTATCCAAGAGTCTAATTATATTTATTACATATGAAATTAAATATGATTATAACTGTTGAATAGTTATAACCAAAACGCTGTTTTGTTTATTGATAAAATTTCTTTAATCTGTAATGATAATCGAAATTAAAAGTTTTCTTTAAAATATATATTAAAATATTTCTTGTTGTTTTTAGTTGATTTATAGGTAAAAAAATCAATTCTACATCTTCAATATGTGAGGAACAAATCACTCATGAATTCGCATTTTAATATTCCAATTAGTGGAAAACTGAAGTGTTTCATTAGAGTGAAAATAAATTTGCTTACTTTGTAAAAATAAGTAAGTCTGACTCTTGTGGTAAATACGAGAAACCTTAAGAATAAGTGGCCAGAAGATCAGTCTTTCCAGTGAGAGGTAAGCCGGGTTATGATTTAAATAGAAATATCTTTTTTAGAGGCTTAAAGTTAAATGACTGAATATGAATTGTACTCAATTTAAAAATAAAAAAAATGTCTATCTTCCAAAACAAATGTTGTGGCCATTACCAACACAAAAGTCTAATTACATCTTACTCTAAAGAAAACAATCATAAGCAGTGCTTTGAAGAAAAGGGGCTTATTATTTTCGTGTGAAATGTTTTCTTAAAGAAAAAATAGGAATCTTAAGAATATTTTTAATCTTCGTTACGATAAGTCGGCTAGAATTCCAGCTATTTTTTCGTAAAAAAATATATAAATCTTATTGGTGACCAACGAATTGAAGTAAACGTATATTTTTTTATATAATTGTTTATGTAGTTAGAAATTCCTCATGATTTTTTTTTTTTTTTTTACATTTAATTTTTTACTATTCTACCGTAAACGGTAGAATATATTTTTTACTAATAGATATATACTAATATTTTTCTGGGTACCAATAAAATAATATAACATTAAAGACACTGCGAAAAATTCTTCAATCATAAGAAACATGTATCTGATTGCAACTCAATTTCATTTAGGCATGTGTACTTTCAGTTAAAGTTCAATACCATATAAGTTAATCTCAAGAACATAAATACATGCGATTTCATCCATTACCTCCGCGTTTTGTTTTCCTCCCAAAGAGCAGTTTTTTTTATAATATTGTAAAGCTTAAATATCAACACGTATTATTTAATTACTGATTTGGACTCTAAGGTTTTTCACGGTCGAGTCGTTGTGATTAAAATTTACGGATCTCGCGAGATTGACGGGATGAATGACCGCATCATCCATAGTTTTGTTAACCTCGAGGAGACAATCTACCAAGATGCCATAAAAAATACATTATGAAAAAAAAAGTACGAGACGTCACGTAACTTTATAGAAGCAGAAAAGTAGAAGGAACGCGAATGTACTCTGGTTGCATTTCATCACGAAACGTTAATTATATTTCATAAACGTGTCGTATTGAAAAGTATGTAATTGTTGAGCGAGAACTTAAATGTAACTTAGATTATAGGAAGTATTAAATTAAAGGTGATCAAAGAATTTCTGCTACCTTGATAAATATTTTACATTATATTTAATTGCCTTTTATAAAAACAAAAAAATATGATAATTTATCATTTAATGTTATAAATATTATACAAATGATGTTAAACATATATTGATTGTTTTAAAGATTATTATCAAAAATAAATATTTTGGATATTTTATTTAAGTTGAAATTGTGTCATTTGTATGATTGCTACAATAGTTGAATTATATTAATCAATTGTCAAATAAAATGATAAAACATTGTGTGTTTATTCATAAGTAATATTTTATTTACTTACTTTGTCGATATCAATATGAATTTTGCCATCAACTCAAAAAATATTCCGTCACAGCTATAAGTATATTTAAAAAATATATGTTATTGATGTTGAAGGTTCAAACAGTTTTTTTATTTTAGTATTTAGCGGCGTTAATTAAAAAGTGATTATATTTATTAATATATTTATTATCAATATACAAATGATTCAAAGATAGTAACAGGCCTTTCAATCTATTATTTCCATTTATATTTCAAACATATAAACATATATATATGTTTGTGGTCATTCTAAATAGTCTAAAGCTCTAGTGTTAATTAATTTTAGTATTGTACTAATTTAAATGTGTCCGTAAGTTTTTGAAGCTGTTATTACAAAGTAATATTAAGATTTCTTGGTGCTGCAGAGTGGTTCCGATGTTTCGATCCCGAAACAAAAAAATCCTGAAGATAAATAAATCTTAAAACCAATACGCAGCACTAGTGAAATATCAAAATCATAGTATTCTGATTATATTAAGATTAAAAGAGTTTTAAAATATTTATTTTTTGCTTTGTGTAATAATAAGAATTGCAGGTTGAAAGATCTTTGGCGCGTCTGAAATCGCAGTGTTGCTGAGCCGGCGCCTCTACTGGGTGTACTCAAGGCCACCTGTAATGGCACGGGCGAGGCAAGAAGGAGACCAGTCGCCGGAAGGTCCGCTGTCCACCGACCTACGCGGGGACAAAGAGCCCGGACAGACTGGATTATTTTTTGCTACTAAGAATAATCTGTCTCGGCTGATGACTAATGTGGGTATGTTTGATAATTTTTATTAGCGAAATAAAGTTCACCTATTTGTGTTTATAATAAATTAGACGCATAAACCATAAGTTTAAATAATACACTTTTTTATGAGTTCAATAAGTATTTATTGTTATTTTTAATTTTGACTAGCCTATTTCCTACTAAAAGTAAGAAAAAAACCAATTATCGAAAATATTTTCAGTCGTTTCAAAACTTGAAGTTATCATAGTCAATATCTCTGATATTTTTCGTTTTTTATGGTATTTTTGGTATTTTGTTCATTATTATTCTTCTGCATATAAGAAGCTTGCTGGAATTGTCTTGATTACAGAGCGTGGATGTAGGTGGGAGAAGCATGGTGACCATAGGCGGATACCACAGGGGTGGAGTAGGCGGACACCAGGGGATTGACGTATCCGGAAACTCCATGATGAGCATAGCTGGACACAACAGGAGCAGAGTAGGCAGACACCACGGGAGTAGAGTAGGCAGCAACTACGGGGGCAGCGGCAACCACAGCATGAGAAGAGTGCACGTCAGTGCGGGACTGATGGGATACGGCAGAGGGAGCGGCAACCACGCTAGTGTAAACGATAGGAGCGTGGATGGAACGCTTATGGAGTCCATGAGCATGATCGAAGATCTGAGCGGTTTGGTGGGCGGCACGAGCATTCACAACCTCAATAGTATCCAGGGGCCTTCCATCAAGTCCCTGCACAACAGCGGGAGTGCCATGGGGCAGAGCAGGAGTGTAGGCGGCAACGGGAGCAACGTAGCTGGAGACGATGGGGCTTGCGTGGTGAGAATAAGCAGACACCACGGGAGCAGAATAGGCAGACACCACGGGAGTGGAGTAGGCTGACACCACGGGAGCAGAGTAGGCGGCGAACACGGGAGCGGCGGCAACCACGGCGTGAGAAGAGTGCACGTCAGTGCGAGACTGGTGGGACACGGCAGAGGGAGCGGCTACTACGGTGGTGTAGGCGATGGGAGCGTGGATGGAACGCTTGTGGAGTCCGTGAGCGTGATCGAAGATCTGAGCAGTATGGTGGGCAGCACGAGCATTCACGACCTCAATGGTATCCAGGGGCCTGCCATCGAGTCCCTGCACAACAGCGGGAATTCCATGGGGCAGAGCGGGGGTGTAGGCGGCAACGGGAGCAACGTAGCTGGAGACGATAGGGCTTGCGTGGTGAGAATAAGCAGACACCACGGGAGCAGAGTAGGCAGACACCACGGGAGCAGAGTAGGCAGACACAACGGGAGCAGAGTAGGCGGCTACCACGGGGGCGGCAGCGACCACGGCATGAGAAGAGTGCACATCAGTGCGAGACTGGTGGGACACGGCGGAGGGGCCGGCTACTACGGTGGTGTAGGCGATGGGAGCATGGATGGAACGCTTGTGGAGTCCGTGAGCGTGATCGAAGATCTGAGCAGTATGGTGGGCAGCACGAGCATTCACGACCTCAATGGTATCCAGAGGCCTGCCATCGAGTCCCTGCACAACAGCGGGAATTCCATGGGGCAGAGCGGGGGTGTAGGCGGCAACGGGAGCAACGTAGCTGGAGACGATAGGGCTTGCGTGGTGAGAATAAGCAGACACCACGGGAGCAGAGTAGGCAGACACCACGGGACCAGAGTAGGCAGACACAACAGGAGCAGAGTAGGCAGCTACCACGGGGGCGGCAGCGACCACGGCATGAGAAGAGTGCACATCAGTGCGAGACTGGTGGGATACGGCGGAGGGGGCGGCTACCACAGTGGTGTAGGCGATGGGAGCGTGGATGGAACGCTTGTGGAGTCCGTGAGCGTGGTCGAAGACCTTGGCGGTGTAGTGGGCGGCGCGAGCGTTTACGACCTCGATGGTATCCAAGGGCCTGCCATCAAGTCCCTGCACAACAGCTGGAGTGTTGTGGGGGAGCGCGGGGGTGTAGGCGGCGACCACTGGAGCAGAGTAGGCAGAGACGAGTGGGCTAGTGTAGACAGACACAGCGGGAGCAGCAAGCACAGCAGGCGTTTCATGCCCAGAAATAACAGTGGTCGAGTAAGAAGACACGGAGGGAGAAGACACGTAGGCGGCATGCAGAGGAGCCACCAAGGGGGAGTGCAGCAAGGACGGCTTGGCTGCGGCCAGAGCCAATAGAGCGGACAACACCACCAGCTTGAACATTGTGGTCTGTGTTGATCTACTGGGATATAACTTCACTAGTGAACCGAATACGGCTGACTGATATCCTAATCTGACATCCTTGGCTATTTATACTGATCAGAGCTTTTGAAAAAATTGCCAAATTCATAAGGTACGTACATTTGTTTAGCATTGATCTGTATAGTAATTGAGATTAGTTCCTGCTTTTAGTTTGTGCGAATAACTCGCCGTGTATTTGCAGTAGAACAGGTTATCAAATTACTAATATCGACCTGTCTTATTAGATAAAGAATCGACCTCGTGGATCTTAGGTGGTTTCATGTATATAAAAAAATATTACAATATATAATTACGCTGTTAAAAAAGATGATGTGATTTAGTGTTTATGGTAGGACTATCGTTTTCTCAACCTTCATTTTTTTATCAAATGTATTAACACACGCTATGCCAGTAATAATCATCTTTCATTAAACAGAAACAAGCGTGTAAATTAATTACTAAAGACTGGGATTCACCTTTAAAGGCAACATTTGAATTAAACCACCGAGGCAAGTCAATGAGCTACAATATATATTTTATAATATTTAGTTTTTAGTAGAATTTATTAATATTCTAGTTTTTAGTAACAATTGAATTGATTATATTGCATTTTTGTATACCTATATGAATATTGTCGAATTTACCACACACAATGAAGGTAAAAAGTGGCATTGCCCGGTTCAAATGATAAAAAAGTAGTACCTAAGAGTTTCAGAGACTAGTGGATAGATAATATGTATTGTTGGAGATTTGTTAAGAAGAAGTTCGACATTGCAAAAACACAAATATGAATAGTTTTTCACGGCGGATGAATTTAACATAAAATTATCCCACTGCTTATCATATTTGATGTCTTCATAATAATAATCAAGCAATAAACTTAAATTTTTTCATAATTTTATTTCATTCACTTTGAAAAATATTTCGCTTTGTTTTTTAATACTCGAAACTGAATATTCTGACTCTCGACCCATGTACCAAATCATAGCTGGAAGCATTTTCATTTGGCGAGCGAAAAAAGCATGGAATCTGCTTTCAACCTACTGAAGCTGAGTGTGAAGCGAACTTCACGCCGACGTAAATGTCCAGCCCACGACTTAACTAGACAATCATCGCAGAAGTTCATTGAAATTTTTCGCAATTAAATATTGATTTATTTTTATATCAAAAATATATTTAATATATATCAATAATATACCAACAATATATCTAAGGTAGAATTTTGTAGTGAAGCTAGGTAAGTAGAATTAGTAGAAAATTTCGTGTCCGACCATTGGCGTTGTTGAGGTTAAACGATTCTGCTGGATTTTTTTTTCAAAGGCTGCACGTGCTTGCTGCAAAGGTTCTTATTGGATTCTCGCGTTTATTACTAAAATATGATTTCCCAAGGCCACCCACCGCCTTTAACTCGTGATTTTATGTCTGGAGTATCGAGCCTGCAATTCGCGAAGGCTATGTGATCCCGATTTACATTATGGATAACGAGTTCCTGATATTGAGAATGTACAGTATTTTAGGCGTTTATAAGGACTAGTACCATATATATCTTATATATTCGAATATCAAACAACCATTTACGACCTATTATTAAAAAATATATATTTTTTTATTATTAATAAGCTACTTAAGATCTTTTTGCTAAATATAGTTATTCTAAAAGATAATTTTATTTTAAAAGTAAATAGTTTTACAAGTTTTACAGGATGAAACTAATGAGAAAAAATTAAAATTGAAATAAAATTTTACTATAATATATTTATTTTACGCATGGGCAGAAATTTAGTTTCTCGCTTGAATAAAATAATTATCCCTATGTACAAAATCCATCTCAATTCGAGACTGTAAATTTAGAAAATAAATTATTTTATTTAAATTGTTTAAGATATTTAAAAAATAAAAAAAAAAATTTTAGATCCATTAATTTTCAAATTAGTTTTTATTAGAACTAGAATTAGGTATTTAAAGAACGTCTTTTGCTAAAAACCTAGAAAAACCTAGAAAACCTAGAAACCTAAAAAACAGTATTAACAATTCATGAGATGAAAAAAAAACAAGATGTTTAGTTTGTTCTGAATATATATATTTTTTTAATTATATACTTCAAAAGATCTGGAAGAGTATAAAAACATAATCAGTCACATCAAAACTTGAAGTTATAACACTCGAATAATTATAAAAAATTTCTGGCGTTTAGTCTTTAGTTTTTTCCTGGCAATTAAAAAAACAATCATTAATAGGGATGTACGCTGTAGGCGGGGGCGGCATGGTGGGCATAGGCGGACACCAGAGGGCTGGAGTAAGCGGACACCAGAGGGTGGGCGTAGGCGGAGACTCCGTGGTGGGCATAGCTGGACACGAGGGGAGCTGAGTAGGCAGAGACCACGGGAGCAGAGTAGGCGGACACCACGGGAGCAGAGTAGGCGGACACCACGGGAGCAGAGTAGGCGGCGACCAGAGCGCGGGAAGAGTGCACGTCAGTGCGGGACTGGTGAGACACGGCGGAGGGGGCGGCTACCACAGTGGTGTAGGCGATGGGAGCGTGGATGGAACGCTTGTGGAGTCCGTGAGCGTGGTCGAAGACCTTGGCGGTGTAGTGGGCGGCGCGAGCGTTCACGACCTCGATGGTGTCCAGGGGCCTGCCATCAAGTCCCTGCACGACAGCGGGTGTGTTGTGGGGGAGGGCGGGGGTGTAGGCGGCGACGGCAGGAGCGACGTAGCTGGAGACCACGGGGCTGGAGTAGGCAGAGAGAAGAGGAGAAGAATAGGCGGAGTAGGCGGGGGCAGCGTAGGAAGTAATCAGAGGGCTGGAGTGCACATCGAAGCGGGATTGGTGAGAGACGGCGGACGGAAGAGCCAAGACGGAGTTGTAGGCGATGGGCGCGACGATGGATCGCTTGTGGAGTCCGTGAGCGTGGTCGAACACCTTAGCAGTGTAGTGAGCGGCACGGGCATTCACGACTTCAATGGTGTCCAGGGGCCTGCCGTCGAGTCCCTGCACAACAGCGGGAGTGTTGTGGGGAAGGGCGGGGGTGTAAGGGGCGACAACGGGCGCGGAGTAGGCAGAAACGAGAGGGCTGGGGTAGGCAGACACCAGAGGGCTGGAGTAGGCAGACACCAGAGGGCTGGAGTAGGCAGACACCAGAGGGCTGGAGTATACGGTGTGTGCGGGAGCCAACACCGAGGAGTATGCCAGGGGAGCATACGCGGAGGGCTTGGCTGCGGCCACAGCCAGAAGAGCGGACAACACCACCAACTTGAACATTGTGGTCTGTGTTTGTCGACTAGGATACAACTTCACTATTGAACCGAGTTCGGTAGACTGATATGTAGTTTGGTGATTCTTTTCTATTTATACTGACCGCAGCTCCTGATAAAAAAAAACTGCCTAATACTTGAAGTACACATATAGATATACCATTGGTCTTTATTGTAATTTGGATTAGTTCCTGCTCTAGTATATTAATGTAATAACTTGTTTATTCCACTTCGTGTCTATTTTTTTTCTATTTGATTACGTTCCAAGATAAAAAGCTTATAAATAATAGCAACGAGTTCTTATAAAAGGGCTTAATGAAATTAATCCTTTTTTTACGTTGACGATTTTTTGTTCAAATTCACTAATGTTAAAATATTTTGTTTTTAAAATAAGTCAGTCTTTATTCAACCGATAAGTTTCAAAATATTAACTAATGTTTTACTTCAAAACATGTAAGTGATTATAATTATTAAATTGCCAATCCGGCGTTAAATCATCCTATTATAAGTGTCAGCCTCTATTTGAATATATTTATTTAAAACCTGCCAGACAATAACAAAAAAGGGAACTGTAAAGGTCGCCTAAATGAGATCAGATATAAAGAGATAGCATTTTGAAGTAACCAGTACAGGTTGTACTCCAAATAGCGAGTGCAAGTTCACGACCAGTCCCCGGCGACCAGCACCGCTCGAAAGACACAGGGTCTTACGTAATGACTTATTGATGAGGTTGTTACAGAAATAGATCACAGTTCATCAGCCGCAAGATTCCTATACCTTTATATACTCACTATATATATATATATATATAGATTTTCTAAAATGACAATATCTTATTTTAAGCATCAACGTCAACGCCAAATATAAATGTAATTTATGTACGATACAGTACAAGATTGTATATTGTGTGTATTCCAAAAATTATTGTTACTTCAATTCAATACTATCAATCATTTTTTTTAATAACCTTTTACTTTTATTGATTAAGTAAATTCATGCCAAATAAATTAACAGGGTAACGAGTAATTATTGAAATATGCTATAACATCATACCTGATATTTTTTTACGTAAATAATTATTGAAAACTGTCGTCAATCTATCAATCTGTAAAAAAACAATTCGCAAAAAAAAAAAACAGGATCTGAAAAGTCGCCAAACCAGACCACATCGTCGCGCCCTACGGAGCTGCGGTACAGCCGGCAGACTGCTGGAGAGAACATATTTTCGCCAACGAGTAACAATGTATTACTGCAAGCTTTTCAAATGTAGTTTCAAGTCAAATGTTTGTTGAAAATTCAAATATTAGAAAATATTCGTATCAAACAATTAAAAATATTTTTTAATGCGTTATAAACAACCTTGCATTCACGAATTTTTGTATGATTGCAAGTTTTGTTTTCTAAGGAAATCTCTAATTACTAATGATTAAAATGATAATAAATTGATATTTTTATAATTGTACAAAAATATTTAAAAAAATAATTTTTGCATGATGGGGTGATGTGGTCCTCCACAGATGGTCACCGCAGCGGCCAACCCTCGCCCGGAGCGATACGGCCATACCAGTTAGCGCGAGCCTCTTGCCTCATACCAGTCCTTTTAGTCCTATACCACTGTGATCTTTGCGGAATAGCCAAGCTTATTTAAGGCTCTCGGAGAATATTCCAGAGATAAGACCCGCCCTGGCCGTGTAATGCATGACCGATACAAGATGGCGGCTAGCGGCTCTCGTTTGTTTTTTGAAATTGCCGCCTGCGCTATTAGGAGCCATAAACAACTGAGGCTCGACTGTTGCCAGCCGGGAAGATCGCATTGTTTCGCTTCATTGATTACCGATGCATATAAGGATTTATCTTATTCATGCGGGATTGAATTAGCATTAAATAAGAGTTTGTGCATTAGGTACTTATGTTTCATTTGATAAAGTGTTCTATATATAGAAAATATTAATATAATTCTTATAACTATGGAATTAAAAATATTTAAACAATAAATATATATTTAGTATTGAAAGTTAATCAAACTAACGAAATTCTCATTATATTTTTACTGTTCAAGAAGTGAAATGAGAACTGATAATTTTGTTCGTGTCAATGACTTTATTGGCCTGACTAGGGTAGGAGTTACACAAGCTGTATTTATCTCATCAATCGTTTTCAATTTAACGTATTATTATGTAAGACGGGATTCATGTCTCAAGTACTCCCATATCCTGTAAAGTTGCTCTTATTGCAAGGATAAAATATAATGCACGTGTTACGTTTCCTATATAAAGCAACGGAAGATCCAGCTTTTGCCATTTGTGAGCTATTGCTTTGTAAGTCACCATGAGAGATATCACATTTGGATTGGTAAGAATGAAAGAATATCGTGTATTTTATATATTTACACTTTTATACTTTCAATGACTTTTTCAGATTCTTGAAAGATGAAAACAATTTTTTAGTAATATTAAAACTATTTAGCTACCCATATTTTTTGTTTAAATATAGAGTAGAATATGTTATAATAAATTAGTCTGTAATATATAACACGTACAATAGTGAATTTCTTTAGTGCTTAAAAAATGCTTGGTATTTGTGTATTTTTCAAAATACTTTATTTACAGTTAATGGTCTTGGGGGTGATTTCCCTCGGTTATTCGCTTCCTTCGCTGCTTCTGGCATCAGAGATGACCTCTCCGCTGGTTCTGCAGGCAGCCGTGGAAACCAACAAAGAAATGCACGAAGCACCTCGCCGGCCCGGTCCTGCCAGCCTGGCGGTGCTACCACCGTCGCAGAACTTTCACTTCAACAACTTAGTTAGGAAAATAGAAGACTAAAGAAATCGACAACAATAAAGATAGTAAATTTAAATTTTGATGGTTGTCACAGAATATTTTTATACATTCTATAACCACTGTTGATCACTTAATGTTTGTTTAAAATTAAATATGTTTTGCACTGAAAAATGTTTAATTACTATAAGAGATCTTTAAATAATACTTTTAAAGAGAGAAAAGTATTTTGGTACTAAGAATAGACTTTAACAAAATATACGTAGTTAGAAACTATTACTAATATGATTAGGCACACTAGTTTATATATAGAAGACGACTTAAAGGAAATTTCAGAAAAATATCATCGTGATTTGTGTGTCACAAATCACGATGATATTTTTCTGAGAGTTTCTTTAAGTCGTCTTCTATATATGAACTAGTGTGCCTAATCATATTAGTAATAATATAATAAACCCATAATGGGTAATAAATACGCATCTGATTGACCGATCCATAAAATAGATACACGTAGTTAGAAACCTTAAATTATAACAATCTAATGTAATTTTAAAAGTATGTCCATTAAATAAAATCTCTCTCTTTCATTGAATTTTACCTTTGCGGTGTAAAGGCCAATGTTATTAAAAACAAACATTTTTTTAAATAATTAGCTACAGTAGTGATTGTTTATAGAACTATTATTATATATTTGAGTTACTTTAATTTCTATACATACAAAGTAACGAAGTGTATCAAACACCTTGAGCGTGTGTTGGCCGGCAGCGAAGCTCGATAAGCGCGAAGATAGAACCTTCGCGGGTCGCCCGGGACGCTCGTCTGCCGTAAAAAAGCAAATAGTGCAAAGTACGCAGCACAGACCGGATTCTCTGCCCTGCCTAGGGGAGTATTTAAGCCGCGGAGCCCTCCTCTCCCCATCCAGTCCCTTCAGAGGCCCTTGTAGTGACTAGTCCAGTCAGACAAAGACAATACAGACCAAAATGCTTAAGCTGGTTAGTATAATTTCTTTATTAGTTTTGGTTCCAATTCGTCAATGATATTTAATAATCCGTGCTTACAAGAGCGTTGAGAGGTATTAGAATATATTGAATTTTACTAATAGTGTCTTTTTAATTTTTATGCAATGTATTACGGCCCATGTATATTATATTTAATATAAAGATGTATAAATTTAATTCAGACTGCAGTAAATAAAATGGTCTTTAAAATTTGTGCTGTTTTAAAAATATTGTGAATCGTTTCTTTTTTTAATAAATTATAATTAATGAATACATTTCCAAACACTATGAATATTTCTTTTCGATTTGATATTTTTTGTTAGTGCTAATGTATTTGTATTTAAGAAGAGCAAATATGTATTCACAGGTAGATATAATTGTGGAACATTCTGTTTATTTTTTCTAGTATATAAAAACAAATATATTTCAGTATAAAATTTTTAGCACAATATTTCTAGTAACGTAAATTGGTACAATAATTTTTTTATGTGGTTAACAATAGTTTCAGAATATAATCTTCATGAACATGCCAAATCACTTTTTACACCAAATATTTTTTACCAAAATTATTTCGACTACGTAATTTTTTTAACTTTATCAATTTAATGCTATAGTTTGACTATGTAAGATTGAACATTGAACATTTAAATTTAATAAACATGATAAATGAGAAATATTATGGAAAACAGAAGCGCAACTAAATGCTCACTTATTTTTTTTTGGTTTGAAATGAATTTTTTATACAATATAATATGCCTATATAATAAATTTGTTTTTCAAAGGTGGTGTTGTCTGCTCTCCTCGCCGTGGCTGTGGCCAAGCCCGGTGCACTGATCGCACCCCTGGCGTACGGCGCGCCGCTGGCCGTGGTGCACCAGCCCGCCTACGTGCACGGGCCCATCGTGCACAGCGCGCCCATCGTGCACGCGCCCATCGTGCACGCGCCCACCTTCTTGTCTTATCCCTCGGCCATCTCCAGCCAGTCTAGCACGGTCGTGCACAACAAGGGCGCGCTCGTGGCCGCCTGGCCCAGCCACGGAATCGTGGCCGCGCCCATCGCCGTCAGCTCCTGGTAGGAGGGACATCCCGAGTCATCACGCAATAATGCAAGGGATACAAATCGGAAATAAATAAATTATCAAAAGCAATAACATATGTGTTTTAATCAAATAGTTATAAACATTTTACTGAAAACAACTACAATAAATTTAAAAAAAATAAAATCCGTGAGTTTAAAATCGTGAATTATTTCATTTGTCATAAATACCTCAAAAACGCATGCATAAAGAATATAGCAAAGCATGCATAGCTTTAAATACTAAGATTGACATTTAAAGGATCAAATTTATATCTTGTATAAAAATAGACTAAAGCAAACCTGTCTTCTAAAACTTACCAAATCATTAATTACATGCTTTTGCAGATATCTGTAACCACCAGTATTATTTTTATACTTTTTTCCTCGAAAAATATCAACGCGTCGATAGTAAATACAATACAATATCAAAACTCCGCACTGCACTAACAACTTGTATTGTTTCATCATTCACTCAATGGCCGTGAAACGGACAACGCGCAGTTGAAAAGAATTTTGAATTGACATATTTATAGAACCAAAACCAGATAAAAAAATTAGCAGACATATCTGGTTAAAAAAATCAATATCTATTTTCGGAAAATCTCATAAATATATAAAAATGTAACACCACAAAATACAATATTTGGACTTTTATACAAATACATTTTTATTATAAACAAATGTATTTTTAATTAGTTCGTTTATTTACAAGGATTTTCATATGTTGCTGCTCTTGAATCAACTCATTGCTAATAGCGTGAGCAGTAACTTCTTGCGGTGTTGAATATATTTAATTGAACATATCAAATTCATAATAAGCTTAGCCTTAGACAGTTTTTGTAGAAATTATATATTATTTTCAAATTTTACATCTAATATTACTACGCGGTTTCCATTACGAATAAAATTATCGAAGGTTAAATTTGAGACAGCAAAAAAATTAATAGCTGATATTTTATGTTAAGTAGGCTTTTTAATATTATATTGAATGACGTATTTGAATAAAAATCAAACTACTTAGTAGGTTATTTATGTTATTTTGATTTTAGAGCAAAGAAGCGTTTAGAGTTAAATTATGACACTAATAACAAATGTTTATAATAATATCTACCAGGTTTCACTGTCAATTTTAATAGGAGAAGAAACAACATCAGTGTAATCAACGAAAGAACCCGTTACAAACTCTTTGATCGGAGCCGATCTAGAAGCTTCTACTTCTGGTGCAAACTGCACCATGAGAGAGTGCTCTGTCATGGGGGCGCCTCCAATAGACACGGATGCGGGAGCATATTGAGCGGCGTATCTCGCCAAAGGAGTTGAAATCACCGCCTTAGACTCTTGCACAATAGGTATAGAACTTTCCGAGACAGGATCTTCTATCACAGCCTCAATAACTGGACTTATAGTAGTCGTAGCAGACCTCACAGTTTCGACGGGATATTTTTGATACTTATTATCTATAGGAAACATGAACAGTCCATTGGCGTTGATGAGAGGGTGGCTTGGGTAACTTGTCACGAATTCTTGTAATGTAGAGCTTTCGTAAACAGTTGTCATAGGAGGAGGAGTGATAATGGAAACGATTGCAGAAACATCTCCGATATCAATTGAAGGATTCTCTGAGAAATTTGGAGCAGCAAGAGACCATGCCACTATCACCAGCAAAAAAACCTAAAACACACACACAAAATAATAACTTGATGAAACATTTAATATTATAACTTAAATTCATATTTATTTATATTAAAAAAAAACTGTCTATTCTTTTAATTTTAGCACCAGTGTAAATTGATTAAATATGTCGCTCTCTAACCATCCAAAACATTTCAATTTTCTCGCAGCTTCACGACTGAATTATCAAACTCTGACTGATGCTCTGCTAGAGATTTTTCAGTTATAAAGATCAAACTTTGCATATTCCGTGACGAGTTGTTATTGAACTCTCAGTACAAGCGGAGAGACTGATTGCCTGAAATTTAGTCTTTTCATCGAACAATTGGTTCTTTCTTTACACCATTTATGAGAATGACGTACTGAAAGCTGGTTGAATGTTTTTAAATAAAATATGAATATTTTAAGATTCTTTGTTACAAAAGCAAATATGTACGTACAACCAGAAATAGGAAAACCAAATATTAAATTATAAATATTTTCAAAACAAATTTACTAAAAATTTTAATTTTACTGATAAAAAAAACGTTTTTCTATCAATCAATCTGATTTAAATCTTGATGATTGAAATGAAAAATTAATAATCGCTTAAGTTTTAAATAAAGTGAAGATGCGTAATTTTGCAATAAGTGTACACCGTTTATACACACCAATGAAATTTGTTAGCATGTAAATACTTAGTTAAATAGTATTCAGCATTGTCTCTACATTTTAAAGTTTATTGAAAAAAGAAAAACCCTTATGTTAGTAAAACGGAATGCATGTTTTTACCATATTTTAATTGGGTTAATAAAAAATTCTTGATTTGGTACTATGTATATACTGCTTACGCACGAAGGTACATTAGTTTTACTTACACAAGGTTAAGTAAGACGTAGAATTCCTTCATAACATGATCTATTTCTTACGGAGTCACATTCCATCCAACGGCCATACCTTAATAAGGGCTACACCTAAAACATATTGATATTGTTTTTTATATTTATAATTTTAAGTCATGATATCTTTTGTTAGTGAAATCCGGTTTCAAATAAAAAAGGTAGTCGTCGCATATTTGATCCTGTCTAGATACAAGACTCGAAATAACCACCCGTGACATTTCATGAGATTTATAACTCTTACTCTCGTTTTTATAGAACTGGAGGAGAACCCAAAGGTCACTGTCACTAATTGGTTTTCAGGATAAATCAAAGTTGAATTTGATTCAAATTAATATGTACTTAATATAAATATTAAGTAATATATTTTTAATAATTTATTTGCCAATGAATGAATGCTTACATTACAAAGTTGACTATAATTTATATGGACCAATAATTAATGTAAGTTAAAAATTACAGAGTGACAAGTGAAAAGTAAATATCACAATAGATCTTATGAATATCAACATATCATTTATTTGATTATCAATTAATAATAATTTTGCACGGCGTCCATTTTTTGTTATTACTTTTGTAACAAACATGGAATATTACTAAGACATCATATGTGACTGTTATTGCATTTATTCAAAAATATTGAACCACTTTAAATGCCAACTAGAATCAATGTGATTTGAATTATCTAATATGGAAGGGTTAAAACGCCTACCTACTGAAAGCATAATTTATTACGCGCTTGATATTCAAAAGCCAACCAGGACCTTCTCATTGTGTAAGTGAGTTATGAATTACGTCGTCAGCCGTGGTGAGATACATAATTTCAATTAGACTGAGAAAAGTAGAGATCCCTGATCGTGTTCAGATTGTCTCGATAGTGTGCACGGGCAGTGGACAAGGTCGTTGACGCTCGGGCGTGGGCGCAGGCTCTCCGGCAGCGCCCCGCGAGACATTTCATTTTGGCAAGATCGATAAATTGCGGACATTGAAAAAGGTTTTGAAAAAGTGTCGACCTGTGATTAACCGTAATTCGACACCGCGGCGTCCTACGCCGAGGCGGGCCGGGCGAGGAGTGCGCGGATACAGAAAGTGGACTCGTTTCGGTAGACGTATTTAAAGGCGGGCTCGTGTGGACAGTTCATCAGTCTATCGAGAGACATATTGTAGTGACTTACTCAGTCAGACAATAAACAATACAGACCAAAATGTTCAAGCTGGTCAGTACAACTCTTAAAGTTATTTATTGATATCCTCAATGTTTGTGTTTTATAAAAATCATGCATTGTAAATAATTAGTTTTTAATATTTAATCTGAAAATAGTGTTGAATGTGTGAAGACGTTAATTTATTATGGTAAAAACAATCTTGGCTTTTTTAAAATTATATTGTAGAGTAATAACTAAGGGTGTTGTTTTCAGGTGGTGTTGTCTGCCCTAGTGGCTGTCTCGATGGCTGCTCCCAGCCACGTTGGCCCCTATGCCTACTCCGCCTACTCTGCCCCCTCAGTGGCGTTAGTGCAGCAAGCCCCTGTAATTTCTCATACTGTTGTGGGATCCGTCCCTACATCCGTCTCCAGTCACTCCAGCTCTGTGGTGCATGACGCTCGTGCCATCGTAGCCGCTCCGGTGGCTGTTGCTGCCTACGCTGCTCCCGCTGTGGAAGTCGTCCAACCTGCCATCGTCTCCCACACCGTCGTCGGATCAGTTCCCACTTCCGTCTCCAGCCATTCCAGCACAGTCGTGCATGACGCCAGGCCCGTTGTCTCTGCCGTGGCTCCCTCCGTCGAGGTCTACTCCGCCCCCGCTCCCGCTCTGGAAGTCTTGACCGCTCCCGCTGTCGAAATTGTGCAGCCTGCCGTATCTCACTCCGTGGTAGCATCGGTTCCCACTTCGGTATCTAGTCACTCCAGCTCCGTCGTTCATGACGCCAGGGCTGTGGTCGCTGCCGCTCCTGCCGTGCACTATGCCGCCCCTGTTGTGGAGTATTCCGCCCCTGCCCTGCACTACTCTGCCCCTACCGCGCAATACTCTGCCCCTGCCGTGCAATACTCTGCCCCTGCCGTGCAATACTCTGCCCCTGCCGTGCAATACTCTGCCCCTGCTGTGCAATACTCTGCTCCTGACGTGCATTACTCTGCCCCTGCTGTGCAATACTCCGCTCCTTCCCTGCACTACGCTGCTCCCGCACACTACTCCGCCCCGGCTGTTTCTAGTTACTCTTCTCACGGAATCGTGAACTCTGCCGGTCTCATCTCATCTCCCGTCGTCCAGGCTTGGTAATTTTACATAATCTTGAAGAACCGAAAAAAAAATTGATATACAACCATGAAATAATTATTTTTTAATATTTATATTTTTATAGTATAACGTGTTATAAAACACTTCAATAAAAATATGATGCGATATTTTTTGTTTTAATTTGTTTTACCTGGTACAAGAACTTATGTTATTACAATTATTTGAACACTGACTTGAAATTAATATGCGCTGTACGATGACATTAAATCGAAGGTTGTATTCAAATGCATCGAAGCCTTGACTGTGCTCTTAAAGGCTAGTTATTGAGAGACAATAAAATACGGCTACTGTTAAACAGTTGATTGCATTCACAGAATAGTTTTAAAAAAAAACCTAAATTTTTGAAAATTATTTTTAAAAGTACGATTTCTCTTGAAAACAGTATTTTTTGTCCACATATCAGAATTTTTAAATGTCTTTTAAACATTTAAGATATAAAATTAACTGAGCACTTGATATGGCTCACTGAGTTTAATCATTCTGAGAATATTTTTGTTTTGCAATATTAAAAAAAATATTATTTATTTCCAAAAATTATTATCATATATGGGTTTTTGATATTTACATTTGATATCAACCTTTAGAATATTCAATTATTTATCTTGAGATCAATCCGATTTATATTAGCAATATTTCATGTTCCATTCCCTCCATTTCATTTCATGTTCCAGGCTAAGGTTAAATATGCACTATTTATTTTTATATATATTTTTATAAATAAGTATATATATTTTTAATTCTATACGATCAGTTTTCAACTAAATGTTTATATTGTTATTGTACTCATTCAAAAGATGGCGCTAAGAAAATTATTTTTGAATTGACTTTATTAAATGACAGTGTTATAGATATTTATTAATTGTATGTAAAAAGTTAATATTTTTTTACATGCACAAATTATTGTGATAAAGCAAAACGTATTCTTTTATAAATCAGAGAGCTTACGCTACTTAATTCATTGCATTTTTACTGAGTGTATACTGCGGTAAAAAGTAGTGAAATACCAACACGGAATATTGCTATTATATCCTTAACCATGTCCGTGTGTATTTTATTAAAACCTTAATTTTATAAAGTATTCAACCTTGATATCCAAATATTTATAAATAAACTAATTAAAATGAAATATATATATATTTTTAAATTATTTGATTGGACCTCTTAACACTGAATAGTACGGTTTATTGCTTAAGTACAGATTGCAGTTATTTACTTTTAATAACAATATAATTCTAGGACATGTTTTATGGTGATAAATGTAGAAGTATTTTCATGAAATAATAAAAATTATACAATTTTTAATGTAAAGAACAAATATAATTATAAATAAAACGTTTAACTAAAAATAAATCTATTAAAAAGTAATTAAATCATTTAATCAAGATAATTTCAATAATATATAAACTTAATTTAGTTTTATGTTTTTTTTCACAATTGAATTCAACTTAGTAAAGTTTTTCAGTATTTTAATAAAAATTTCTTGGTTTCAAAAATATTTAATTTTTTACAACCACACAGACCACAGAATTTTCAGCGGACGCGGTTACATAATAAGGTATAAAAATAACTGGGCCTCTAATATAATACGTTAAGTAGGTACTTATAAACAGTAAACTCCTTTTATGAAAGCTGCTTTTAACAAAAATAATTTCTTTTCCTACTTAAAAAAAGTGAATTCTTCGTAAGTAAAAAAAATATGTTTATTTATATATTTTTATGGTTTAAATTGTGAAGGTCCTTTTGAAAAACAAGTACATTTGTGTATTGAATATTTTGATACGATTTTAAATGAAACTGAAATATAAAAATAGAAACAACATGCATTAAACTTGCCAAAACATGTTATTACATATTTTTTAATATGAATAAAAAAAGATTGTGTTTTATAACAAAACATATTAAGATTGTTGTGTTATCTTAAAAAGAGAAACAATATTCGTAGGATAGCAACGCAAAGTTTTTTTTAGTAATATAAGCTATGAGAATAAGTGTAATATTGATAATTTTATTTTAATGTTTCCTTTAAATATTTCTGCCAGATGTAATATATGACAGTTGTAATAAGCAATATAATGCTATTATTACATTTTTAATCATTTTATTGGGCTGCATTATTATATTATAAAATAGTGTATAATTTCTGGAATGTAAAAATTAACTATTTAAAAAAATCAGGATAATCAATAAAAATATTTTTGGTTTTGTCATTTTACATTTTATTTGGTACAGAAAAGCACATTAATCCATGTTTATTTGAATATAAATCTTATATAAAACTATTTAAAAAAGAAAAATATCAAAATTTACATCAGTCGTAGTCCTAATTCGGAAAGCCTACTGGCTAATGCTAGAAAACATTCCGTCTGACTGTCCAGGATGTGTCGAAGAAAGATAGAAGTGTAGGAATAATCACACCAGGGGTTAAGTGGATTACCAGGGGTGGACTCCGTAGGCGCGGGGGTGCCACAGGCCGTGCGCAGAGTAGGGAGAGGCATAAGGAGATGCGTACGGGCTGTATGACAGCAGAGGAGAAGAGTACAAAGATGGAGCGTAGTGGGACACCACCGGGGCCAGGAGGGGTGACGAGTGGATGTCCACGCGAGACTGGTGAGACACGGCGGTCGGGGCTACCAAGGCAGAGTATTCCAGGGGAAGGATGGAGCGCTTCTTCAGGTAGTGGTGGTATCCGTGGTGAGACAAGGCGTGCGCTTGAAAGTGGGCGGCTTTAGCGGCAACAACGGCGGCCGTTTCAAGGGGCACTCCGTGAGGTCCCAGTACGGCAGCAGGGGTGTAAGGACCGAGTGCCAGAGGGGCGGCCCAAGCGGCGTGCACGGGGGCGGCATGGTAGAAAGCGGGAGAAGAGTGATAGTCCACCCGAGACTGATGCGACACTGCCACGGGAGCGGCGTACACAGCAGGAGCCGCCACGTATGCGGAGTGCACCAGGCCAGGGGCGTACACGGAGGGCTTGGCAGCGGCCACAGCCAGGACAGCGAGCAACACCACCAGCTTGGACATTGTGGTCTGTGTTGATTAGGCGACTGGAACGCGAGATTACTCGGAAACGACGGAAGGTTGACTGATACAGTAAGCCAGTAGGCGCTGGTATTTATACTGAATAACTGGAAAAGTTAAAAATTTTAGATCAGAGCCGTGTCCGGAGGTTGAACTTTCAATACAGATAAAGCACAGCCGACGGATATTGTTAGCAGGCATTGTTTGTACTCAAGGGAGAGCGAGACAACGACGCGATCTCATTACTACTAGTTAATCTGCTAATGTATCGGAGTAGGGCTTGATCTCAATTGTATTTTAAATGATTGTTATTATTATGTAATTTTGAAGAAAAAAATAATAACACAATATAATATGAAGACTGATACATTTATACCATCGATACAACAAATCATTGTTCACAACTAAAAATATTGAATACCTTGGTTTATGCACCCCAGGCAATAATATTGGTTTTAAATTACGGGCAATAAAAAGACGTCAGATGTGTTCTACCAGTTTTAATGTCCTCGCTTGGTGCACGAATAGAGGATGTATGTTTAATACTTCCTATTTGTTATTATGATAAATGTTGTTATCAAATATTTTTAATAATAAAGACGTTTATGGATTTTTAAAATGAAAACATCAGTAGCAATGATTTCAGATTCGCGATAAACATTGCTTTAGTAATTTTTCTTGTGTATTAATAGCACTGCTGTGAAAAAAACTTTATAAAGATTAATGTCAAAATATTTTAACAGTGAATTTCTTTATAAATTGCTAATGTTTTTATTATACAAAAAAAATATTTTCAAATTAAAATTATTTAATATATCGTTTTGGATAGGAATCAGGAGGCATACTTCAATTGCTTCTTATATATAAACAAGTTATCATAATAAAAAATAAAAACTGTATGCTAACTTATAAAATCTTAAAATTTTCGGACAAAATTAGATTAAATGTTAATATCACTCTAATAATTAACACTATTTGGGTTTTTGTAAGCAGTTTGTGATTTAAAAAAAAAATGATTAGCACCTTTGGGAAACAAGTATCGTGATGATTAATTTATAGGTTTTTGTAAGTCCTTCTCGAGGTTATTTCTAACTTTGTACTTATTCTACGAGTATCTTAAACGATAATTAAAATCAAGTGCCACGATTACTTTACAATGGCTTGTAATAAATATCCAATTTGTATTTTTTGACAGTTTACTTAAATAAGAACATAAAAATTACCTTACTAGTTTTTTAATTAAATAAATAAATAATTATATGTACTTAATAAATTTTGCCGTTTTACTTATGAGCGATTGATAAATAAGTTAAGTAATAATTGTCAAACAAGCTTGGGCTTGCTTTCCTTCTCGTTGTGTTCAATCATATAAAATATAAGTATCCATTTCGCCTGGTGTATGTTTCGTATCTTATTACAAAAAATTAAAAATATTATTTTAGAAGGCTTTTCATCATATAAGAATATAAACATAGCACATTTTTTTTTCTAAATAATATTATTATAAAATAAAAATAAAATGAAATAATTTTTACACACTACGTTACTTAGCAAATATAAATTTTTTAATTACATCATACATGTAAGATTTTGACTAAATATTTTGATTTATAATCAGTACTGCGCGACCAAATCAAAATACATATGAAGGTTTTAAAAAATAATAACTGGTATTTAAGATAGAAGTTTCTTAAATCATGATATTAAAATATCATATTACTTTAACGCACCCATTCAAAAATAAAACCTCAATCGATCAATATAAATCATTGTCGCAAAGGGCTTATGTTAACCTTTTAGAGATACCGCAGCAAGCAAGGTACCAGGATATGGAAAGAAAAGAGTTAACACGAACTCGGCGCTGGGCGTTGTCTGATCCGGACTCAGCCTTCAGAGCAATGCGACAGTTTATTTAAAAATTCAATAACAATCATGACTAGCGTTTTACTTTAAGTTCTCTGCCTCACTTATACTCGTATGTAACCTACCGTGGGTGCGAGAGAGACAGGTTTGCTGCGATTCTCACGAAATGGTGTGTAATCAGGCATCCGGCCTCGCGACCTTGCGATGTTTTTTAACTCCAAGAATGGCGTAACAAAGCAATTAAATTTCCAGCTTTTTACGTATTTATATTTTATAAAATACTGTGCGTGGAGTAATTATTATGATTACAGACATTATTTTAAAATTAAAATTGCTACGGTTTAAACATACTTTAATAAAATATTTTTAAGCGCGTAAATATGATTATGGCTTATTGTTTACGCGATTCAGAAAAATTAACGATGAAGCATTTCATTATTAAAACAATTCACAATACTTTACTGTCTGGTCAACAATAAGCCTATTGTTTGTTTATAGCTTTGTATAGCCAATTTTATTACGATTAATAATCTAATTAGCACTGTGAAAATAAAAAATGACGTGTAAAAAAAATATTAATCATATTTTTATATTTTGAGTAAAATGTCAATTATTGATAAATTAAAAATAGCTGAGATTTTTTTAATATTAAAAAAACCATCGTATACAATGCTTTTATTTTCACGGTCAATCTTTCTGTATTTTTTCAAATATCTAATCATTGACTCATTCTTGATCCACACTTGTATATAAATGTCTTATAAGTAATCTCAATTTTCAAATCATAATGACATGGCCATATTGGTTTCGTTAAATAATAATATTTATGTTGAGACATACGTAAAAAAAATGAAGTCAATTTTCAAGATCAAGTGCAATTACCGTTTTTCATAGTAATATTTTTTTAATGTTATTATTAAAACTTATAAAGTTTTGTTGTATGTTAATTTAGAAGAAGTAAGTAGTATTTTTTGTGTGCATCAAATACGATAGGTAGAATTTAATTTTATTATTTGAATCAAATAGTTATTTTAACTCTTAATAAATTTATCATAGCTATGGTTAATTTATTGCAAAGGAAATCATTTTATATTTAGTATTCAAAATACTTTGCAAACATCCTGTTGATAATGTCGAATTTTAAGTATGACGTCACTTCACATCCTCGAATATAATTCAAATCACAAACTACTTAACCAATATTTTGAGGACACATTGAGCATTAATAATAATCAATAATATGAATTAAAAACAAAATATATTGCACACTTATTTATTACAGTTCTATTTACACAATTTATAATTTACAAAAACAATTTAGAATATATTTGTAAATTCCTTTAAAAAAAAATTATATAACTTGCAAGTGTAATTTCATATTTTTTAAAAATTATGTATATAATAAATAAATGTTTAAATTCATAAATAAATATATATATCTGTAACATAAGCCGATGTTAATAAGTTTTATAAGCAATTAGGGTAGATTATCTGAAATTTACAACAAATGGCAAAAGTTTTTAGTGCAGGTAAGTAGGAGCAAATGGAGATGAATATGCGAGTGGCGCATGGTATGCGGGAGCGGCCACGATTGGAGAATGGAAAGCTGGAGTAGCCACGATGGGAGCATGGTAAGCTGGTGCAGCATAGGCAGCCACCAGAGGGCTCTTCACAGACACCTAAAAAATAATTTCAAATATAATCAAATTTAATTAAAATATAAAATCTTAAGTCCTAACTAAGGAAACAGCTAAATTTTAGTTTCTTTTTTATATACATGTATTATGTTTTAACTTATATAAATTTATTCTCAAGACATTACTTTTTTGGAAATTTCCTAAAGTAATGACTCGTTATAGAACATTAATAATTTATTTATTTCAAAGTCTTGTACATTTATAGAATATTTAAAATAAACTACATCTATCGAGTATATCGCAAAACATTTTCGCAAAAGAGCTCTCCGTGATTGCACATGTGAACAAATCGACAGTGAAATTGCTTCATACAAAAAACATGAACGCGCGAGTACTCGCGAAACCCTTGTGTGGAATACTGATAGGTGACAAATTATTGCACATAGAGAGCGCTTTTCTATAAAGACAATTGTTAGTATTTTATTAATATAGAACTCAAAAATTTATAAAAAGCATATTGCGGTATATCGCAACAGTAAACTGCCGTAAGTTATATGTTGTTGAGTAACAATCCGATCGGTTCCTTGTTCTCATATCGATACCCCGATAAATAATAATATGGTATCCGGCCGGTTGACCTAAATGCATGCAACTATGGTATAAATTAAGTTACAATTGTCCTTTCATTCAATATAAATAGTTAAGACAGTCTATTAATGTAAAGTACCTTTGTTCTCATTTCCAGAAAGTCGTTTATTACATTGTATTAGGAACAATACTAAGAAAACAAGAGATAAATTTGGTATATTTATTATTAACAGACTTAGAACATTTGGATTCCTCGTTTAGTAAATTATTTTATCCGTTAAATAGATATAATCATTTCAACAAAATATTTACTATATATATGCATGCTTAGATTTATAATTAATTCCAAGAGTATTAATATGTATTATTCCGAAATACAATCTAAAAATAAAAAGAATATCAATTATCGGATCTCAGCAGAATCTTATGATTCACTTTTGGAACTGTTAAAATAATAAAATAATAAGTTTTGGTAATTTTTAGTTTTATTATTTAAAAATAACTATATTTCTCTGTTTAATATTGTTTTATTTGAAATTGTTAATTTCACGTGAAAGTATTTGGTGGATTCAACAAAATAAAATTATTGTAGTCTTGTTAATTTGTATACTTACTTTGTAGGTGTTAGCATATGAAGTGGCAACAGGAACAGCAGCCTTGACGATGGGGGCGCTATAAGCCAGAGGGGCACTGTAGGCTACGGGACCGGGGGCATAAGCAAAGGGCGCTCCCACCAGAGGGGCTCCCAATAAACCAGGCTTGGCAGCGGCCACAGCCAAGAAAGCGGAGAGGACGATCTGCGGAGCAAAGCAAAAACCTCATTTATACGTATATTCAATTCATATAATAAATAATAGTTGATTTGACATCAATATTTTCATACATGCATTTTAATTAAGTAGTAAGAAGATAAAGCATTAATTTTTTTAATTAAACAACAGAATTGATTGTAATTAATTATATTTGAAATTAATAACAGCGTTATACTTATATTATTAACGAAAATAACTTAACATGGTTTAATATATTTAAAAAAAGTGATAATAAAGTTTATATCTTGGAGGTTAACTTTTATTTGGAAAATTTGTGAATTTTTAAAATGATTTTAATCAATGCTGTACATTTTAATAGCTTTACTATTATTTCAGTTAAATACATTTATACTAAATAACAAAGAAGAAAAATTGTATTACCGCTTGTATAATTTTTCACAATCGTAATAATTTTCACAATTCCATTAATTTTTAAAATGTGTTACTAAAAATGAGAAATAGCTAATTATTTTAATATCACATGTTTTGTACCATAACAGCTGCCTTAAAAAGTGTGAGCTTGTGATGTGAGGTAAAAATTATTTGTTTCTCAAAAAGATACTTTATTTGTAAATTGTAATAATGAATCAATTATTTATATATATATATATATATATATATATATATATATATATATATATATATATATATATATATATATATATATATATATATAAATATATATACATATATATATATATATATACAGTGACTGTAAAAAAAAAAAAAAATTTTAAATGATATTAAATTGAAAATATTGTTTATCTTACAAGGGTGAATTACTTTAAGTGATATGTGTGCAATAATGCTTGCTTACCAGCTTGAACATTTTTAAAGTTGTGTAGGCTCGTTCTTGTCGCAAGTACGAATGTGCCTCCTTCAGACAATCCCCTGTTTATATACACCTCTTCTGTACTTCCCTTACTCTTGATCCCTTCTACTTATACGCACCTGACGTACACCTGGTCGCGATATTCACCTTCTTTCTCGTATGTGCTAATACACATATACAAGTGTTGTATGACCCACTGTACTCATGCGAATACAAAATCCGCTTGAAATCGATAAAATATTTATTAAAAATGTGCAAGTAAACGGAAAATTAAATTTGATGTGTGAATAATTATTTTATAAAAATTTATATCACTAACAAAAAAAACAATAGTAGTAAAAATTAAAATAAAAATAAAATAAACAAAAAAATGAAATCTTGTTTTGTTGGTTGAAAAAAGTTTATTTGAGTATATCTAATATTGATAAAATTGCGTGTAATATAATAAAAATTGATTTTTTCAATACATGTCAATACATTTATTTGTTATCCTATTGAAAACAAAAAAAAAATCAGAATACGAACCATGGACAAAAATTGTATAACTGAATTAGCAAGGCGTAATTTGGCAGAAATCAGAATTTATTCTGGATTAATTTGTGTTTTCGGTTCCACAGTTGTTTTCAAAACAGCACAAAATAAAATCCACGTTATAATTAAGTATGCCACATTACTTCGAATCTTTATTTATGATAAAATAAAATCTTTCGTTTTCGAACTATTTGATTTGTTGCCAGTATCAATAAATATTGCATATATTTTTAATGCTGGATAACAAAAAGTATGTAAGTTTGCAGTCCTGTTTTTGATAATCTTTTTTAATTATCGTTTTTCATGTCTATGTTATCTTTTCTTTTTTCATATAAAAATACTGTATATATATATGTACGAATATATAAATATATTTGAATGTGTTTTGATTTATAGCCATTAAAAAATTCTATGAGTTACATAGTACTATACAGATTCAATTATCACACCTCGATTGCGTTAATTTCTATTTTACTGTTTAAGTTAAAATGATAAGATATAAAATAATTTATTTTTACAAATAACAGTAAAATGACATGTGCACTTTTTTTACTATCATCGTAACAGTAGTCTTTAATAATACATAAAGCAGTAAGGATCAATAAATCTTGAATAAATATAATCATCATTAATACTACAAATTTCTAGACATAATCGTCAGATATCAAATCTTTGACTTTGAATAATGACTTTGCCGCATTAATCGCGTACAGTGTGTCACCGAGCGGTTTTATTTCCCTTGCTCTAAATTTGGTTTCATGTGACATACGATGTCCGCCACGCACGGCGATGGTAATCTGGTTTAATCATATCGCTACTCTACGTCAGTCAGTAAGGTAATATTTCATTGTAAACTGACTGCAGTAGGAGATTATTCACCGTCGTAATTAAGACGTCAGTCACTATGTGTTGATTATTAAAATTTCATCACTATAATATGTCAAATATAAAGTCTCATTGTCACTTTAATTTAAACATCGATCGTTCAAACTATTTAATTATTTATAACTTACAGGTAATCTTCCAGCGGGTATGTTAAATATTCAATACACACGCATTTGACTATAAATACTTGTTGGATTAACACTGTCCTTAATTAAGCATTTTTATCAGAAAATAACGAGATAAATCAAAAATAAAATATTTTTCAAATATTTAATTAGCAGTTTATTTTAGAAAACGATTGAATTTCATAAGATTCCTTCAATATTTCAGCGCAGCATTGTCAGAAAATATTGGTCTTGTCCTACACGTGTCTTAAAATGTTTGTTTTCATCACAGTTAATTTTTATTTTTACAGCTATGTGGTTTCGGTCAATAGGAATACTATCTCATTTACAATAATTTGATGGGGGTTTTTTTTTTTTAATAAATTGATGTATGTTTTGTTTGCAATTATAACCATTAATCAATCTGAACACCGCAGAAAATTAACTTGTTTATTTTATTACATTTTTCCATCCTTTTTTTGACAGGAAGAACCTTTTTAATATTAAATATAATGAATGGTAAAACTAGTAATTAATAAGATTTTTTTTTGCTTTAAAGTATAGTATATAATTTATGTCTCATATCAGTATATTTTTAAATATTAAATGTAAAAATTATCAATGTGTTTATGAATGTTAAATAACAAGAAGTGTACACCATTGCAGTGGATTACAACTAATCTCTTGTTTTCTATATTTTGTCATTGCGTAATATTAATTAAATTACATGAAATGATTGTGAACTAAAATTTATGTCACGCGGAATGAAATATATAAATTCATGAAATAATACGACGTAATTTCATATTTAATGAAATTACCCAAGTTTATGAAGTATTTCCAAAATGACATCCATCTTTTTTAAAAAAATAATGTTGATCCACGAGAAGAGTCATTAAATTTTTTATTATAATTGCGTTTTTCAACATTTTATATTTACTGAGATGAAGCATTAAAATATCACAATCAACATCTTCACAAGTGATCAAATATTTTACTAAAACATTTATTAAGTGAAGAATTACGGGACATTAAAAATTTACATTATTTTTATCCAGTAATCTAAATTATATATATATATATATATATATATATATATATATATATATATATATATTTAAATAACATATATTATATAACCTTTAAACCTGTTTTGTAATTTTTATCCTCATTCCAATACACCATATATTATATATAGCTCACATGAGCCATAAATAAATTGTTAGCCAGAGACGAACGTTCATAATTCTCCCAATTATATTTTCATCGATCTATTTGCACTTAACCCTAAAATAGACTATTGCGAGAGACATGAACTGATGAAATAATATTTCTATGTATGCGTTGTTAATGCTCATAAGTTTTTAATTTGAATATCAGATGTTACATTAAATGTATAAATTAGGTATTAGGCAGCATACACATTTTATACGTATACTTCTGTCAGTAAGGTTTTGTAGAAAAATCATCTTTTAATAATTACAATTAGTGATTGAAAAAATCATCAAGATACTAGTCTTTAGTGTTATAGTATATTTTTATACTTAAAACTAATATTAAATATAAATGTTCAATAATATGTTTTTATATGTATATAAATTACATACATACATTCTAATTTTTATATCAGAATCTCTATATTAATAAGATTATTAAGTATTAAAAATTTAATTTAACTTATGCCTTGGTTTTTGTAAATGAAATATATTTTAAGGAATTATTTGGATAAAATATTCATTTATTCACATGGGTATCTCAGAACTACTAACGTGCTTGCTTCAGTCGCTCTACTTTCTACAATGTTCGATGAATTTAAATTATTCAAAAAGGTATAAAAATACAGTAATCCGTTTCGCAGTATCTCTGTTGTTAATCTATTATCACCGTTACATAATAAAGCAGATATCAGAAAAGTCTCATATAAATCCAGTCAAGTCCTCGGAGTGACACCGTCAAGGTCGCCCAACTACACACAATGTCTTGTCACGTCGGCAAAGAAAGAGAGAGGGAGAGTTTCTCACATGGAACTTGTAAAAATAGCTCAGAAGCTTAATTTAATCTGATTTAGTATATTGACAGTTAAAATTTAGAAATCTTTTGAATAAAATATTACAATAATATATATTTTCAGGGGGCGATTCAAGAGGATATTTTGTTTGCTGATATTTACGTGTTGATATATTATTAGATTATGGATGTCTATTATTATTATTTTAAACGTATTAAAATATTTTTTTTTTTATATAAACCTAAACACATAAGGGACTTTCAGTGTATTTTCTCAGGTATTATTTTTATCATGTTGTATTCTATGTATTGGTTTTTCTAATTTAAAAAAAATATAAGAAAAAAAACTTTTTGCAGTTATTTTAAATATCATGCCACATTTAAAATAATAATATACCAAGCATTTGCATATAATATTGTGCTAAGACTTGGTCATGTATATTTAAAATATTAATAACTCATATTTATTCAACTCAAACATTTTTTTAATTGAAAGATTCAGTAAAATTACGCTTTAAAAACAAAGAAGTACTAAAATATGCTGCAACCAGTTAGTTTAATATTGTTTTAAAGTAAATAAGATAACAATTATACAATATTATAAAGGTACAAAATAAATACGACATCGTTCGTCTTGGCAAGAAAGTGATATGGAAGCTGCGACGTATTCACCGATCTTTCCGATTATTCGTTAAAAATACAATAATGTATGCTAATTGTTTGTTATATCGATTAAACTGCATAGGTACTTTACTATATGCGACTCGAAATAGATTAATACTCACATATTACCCAATCTGTCATAGTTTTAATACCTCGTAAGCATAAGCGTCAGAGAGCTTATTCCAAATGCTCACTAAATCATAAATAACGCGCGGAATATTAAATTTCAACACGAAACAGGATACAGAAGTATACAATGACGCCCTGCGGTGTGTCTTGACGTCCAATATGTCAAACACTTCAATCGTTCTCCTTTGAGAGCACAAGCCGTGGTTTTCGAAATGCCAGCCCACACGCCACCGTGCACTCTGGCTATGGAGAAGTGATGTTATACAACCCATTGGCGCTGTTTGGTGCAACGCAGAACGCCACTGTAAGAGGTTGATCCACTTTTAATTGGCATTGGTCGATATAGAGAATGCTCCGTGCATATTGATAGAATTGAGCAGGACTGAGATGAGACTGCGGCGATTTATGTGAACTTCGATGTATGTTAATATTGCTCTACTTATTTTGATAGGTAGTATTTAATGTCACTCTTGGGTCATTATTATATGTTAAATATGAGTTCATAGTTTGAATGCTTGGATTTGCGTGAGTCCTGATTACTACTGCAATACATATGCGATATCAACAATATGAATAAGCTTTGTAAAAAGCAGAAATGATATTGGCATAACAACTGCAACACTGTCTCATGTTGTTCAACTCTTGAAATTACTAGAGAATAAAATAAGATAAAGCAGAGGAATGAAATGGAGGGTTCGAAGTAATAATTATGTTATGTCATACTTGTACACATAATATTGTATATATTACACTGTTGTGACAAAACACTGCGTCAGGGTCACATTAAAACATTACATTGTTTGAATATTTACATTCCCTTGGGGTTACTCTTTGTCAAGTCATTTATATGTCAGCAATATCACATAATGCAATAAAAAATTATAAACTATATTGTAAGTTTAAAGAATTAAAACAGTACTTGTTGCTATTTCATATTAAAATCTAATCATTTTTACACCGTTGAATATATCTATGAATTCTGTAATAAAATCAAACAGATAGTGTTTCCCTTCTTTTCAGCAAGTAAGCTATGCAGAAAATATACTCTCCAAACCAGTTGAGATAAAATTTAACCGGCGACATGATAATAACTAAGGATATTGCAGCATTTGTTCTTATTTGAAGTAAAACCTGCCTTGACTCACGCTGTATGTTCTAACTTATATCTATCTATTTATTTCCGGGTTTTGGAAATGAAATGAACCGAATTAATATCTAAAATGTAAACACTTTAAATTAAATTAACGTTATGTTGCTTTATAAAATGACGTAAGTGAGTAAATTTTCTTATATCAAAGGAATTAAAATGATTTCTTTTTCATACAAGAAACTTTTAAGATATAATATTAAAAAACATATCGCTTAAATGTTTAGGTTTAACCATAAAGATGTATTTAAACGAACGGTTATAAGAACTGTACTTAATTTTTATATGAGAACATTGTAAGGATTAATTTATGAAATTATCCTACTATTTGTAACATGAAAACCAACTGTTTTATTAAGTAGTTGAAATCGTATTTTAAATTAACTACAAAGACCTACTAAACAAAATTTAAATTTATATTACTGACTGTATTTTAATGCACAAAGACTATTTTCTACTGGATATTAAGATAACCTCAATGAATTGACAAAAATAGAGAAATTAATTTTAAAAAAAATAGAGAATTTAACGGATTCCGGTGATACCCACTCTTGCTTTCAATGCTTATATTGTGTATTATGGTTCATATTTGTGTAATTGTCTATTCATTTTTGTTAATTTATTTTCAATTTAAACAACAATTATTATATATTTATTAAGTTATAGACTTGAAGTGGAATTCATCAAGTCTTGATAAAAATCAAGCTTGTATAGCAGTATCGCCATTCTTTTGTTGTTATGCTTATAACACATTAGTTACTAACATTACTCTGTCTTACTGCTGGCGTCCTTATGCTTTGCGAATGATGCCAGCTTAAGGAAATCGTTTGTAGCTGTGCTGCAACAATTTTCACTTTAAGGTAGACAGGCAAAAATGATCTGAATACTAAACATACCAGTATGAAGGGATATTATCGGAAATGAGCCAAAATGAGAACAACTGGTTGTAGTTATATTTTTACGTTGAACAGAATTACCCGTTTGAAAAATCTACAATAACAAATAACACTGTCTAAGATCAAAATATCAATAAACGCTTTTCTATACTATTCAAGACAATCAAATCATAATTTATCCGAAACATAAAATTACACCAATAACATGCAACAAGATTAGACACCACGATTTACTTTTTAAAATAAGTTTCGTTGTGATAGACTCTTATTTAAAAAGTTTATTGAAATTCAACGTACGCACTAGTGTCCTAAAGAAATGAGCTCCATAGAGAGCAGAGATTCACGAAATAGTTTGCTGTAACTCGGCAGGCGCAGTGGTGGGACAACTGTATAAAATACTTGATGTTCTAATCCTTATCATCATCCACCATTTGGTTTCCACGAAGTAAACATACAACCATCCGTTAAAATGACGAACAAACTCGCAGTAAGTATACTGTTTATTTATATTTGATTTGTTTTATTTTAAATTTGAAAATTTACACCACAATTAAATTTGAGTTTTAATATATTGTTTGAATTATTCTTTCAGGTTGTTTTCGTTGCTTTCTGCTTGGTGTTATCGTCATCAGCTGGATTCGGCCCACACGTGATCGTGCCCATAGCCAGTTCTTACTCTTCCCATACCGTGACTCATGCAGTAGCGCATCCCGTGGCTCATCCCATCATAGCTCCTGCGCCAATAATTGCTCCTGCCCCGGTGTTCGCTCCGAGGCTCCCACTGATTGCCGCTCCAGCTCCGTTCGTAGCCAGAGCCCCAATCGTAGCAGCCCCGGCTCTGGCTCCTGCACCGTTCTTGGCTCCCAGAGTGCCATTACTAGCAGCGCCTGCACCTTTCTTGGCTCACAGAGCACCTATCGTGGCAGCTCCAGCACCATTTGTAGCTCCCACTCGATTATTGGCTCCAAAAGCGTTTGTTCCCTCCCCGGCTTACGTTCCAAGAGCTTCATTTTTGGCCGCTCCTTCTGCATTCTTAGCTCCCAGGGCTCCTCTGCTGGCTGCTCCGTCTCCATTTGTGAGAGCTCCTTTAATATCAACGGGGCCATTTTTCGGTTAATTTATTTCTTTGAATTATAAAAGAGTCTATTAATCTAATAATGTTTATAGTTTAATTGAATTGTTATGTTTATCTACATTTATAAATTGATTATGTACTTACTGTTGTATAATAATATTTTGTTGATCTCTTAATAAACTTAATCAATTTTAATTACAAAACATTTATTTTATTTTATTAAAAAGAACGATGCGACGAACACATTCTCAAAGGATGGCACCAACGTGGTCCTTACATAATAAAAGTTTCCTGCGACACACTTGGTGTGCCACTTTCTAGTACCTAAGCAATGTTGCCTTAAGTAAGTTAAGTAGACTTAATAGGATTTATTTTATAGAATAGTTGTGAGCTGGTTTTAAATTAATTAAAACCTATAATGCTCGGAAACCAATTTAATATATTACATAAAAAATCAAATAATTAATAAAAACAAATATTTACCTACCTTAAAAGTCCTGGTTTCTATACAGACAAAACCACTTGTTTACATAATTTATTTTTATATAAATCACTGTATTTTCACATATATCAATACCGTGACCTTTAAAATATATTCTGAGGTAATTTAAATTACTTGAAAATCATGCATTTTTTTCATGAAAGCTTATTTACAAATTATATTCAAATGTAATATTCCTGATCCAGCAAAGCTTTTCCGAAAATTTAGATGGTTTATATGTCAGTGAACTCTGATTTATTTTTACATTTCTATGTATATTATACTTTATTTGAATGAATAAGATATTTATATGTTTTATTACAATAAAATTCTTGAATCAAATAAATGTTCTGTTTATAGTATTTTCCCAAAAAAATACATATAAGTATATATATATGGGGAAATTAAATTTTTTTTTTTTTATAATTTGTGTATACATATCAGTAAATATTTTCAATATATAAACTGTGAACACAAAAGTTCATTTGTGTTCACTGTCCGGAAAGTGATTTGTTTTATATGATATTAGTTTGATATAAAATGAATGGATTACACACCCTGGGGAGGCTGGTGGTGCAGATTGCAGGGTGGAGTTAAATTAGTTTGTATGATTGCAGAGCACTCAAGCAACATATTTGCTATGATAAAACGCAATATGTCTATGATACGACGAATTGGATTCAAATAGGATTAAACGACCTTTCAGATGCAGATTACATACATATATAAATTTATATGTGATTAAAAATTATATAACGTGAGAATTTAAAATTACTTTTATAAACTATACTGAAATAATAAATATTGAAATGAAAATACAAAGTATAATACATTATAACATATTAAAATAAAATGCACCAAAATAACCAGAGAATGATCAGTGGTTTTTCATATACTATAAAAGGTAACTCACTAAATCTTTAAAACTGCCAACATATCAACCATTTTTTTTAAAATAGCAATAACAAAAGCGATGAAGTGACAACATAATCATCTTAAAAATTAAAAAAAACGCCATCTCGCTTGTTAATAAAACAACAATGTATAAAAGTATGCTTTTTTATTTAATTAAATAATCAAACAAATTTACATTCGAACAGATCCAGTTATGATTAGTTTCAATAAATATTTAATATTTAAACTTTCGGGTTGTCGAAGAGTTGCTAAATCATATACTGTTTTTATTTTTCAATACAAAAGTAACATATTTTTCAGAAAGTTTTTTTTAAATACACTTATTTTTAAATTTCACTGCAATAAAAATTTAAGTATACGCCTTTACAAAATGGAAAAAAAATATTAAATAATCAAATTGAAACGCAGAGCTCGCTTAGTTTTTATGCTCTAAAAATATTTTCTAACGGTAAAATTTTAATCAGGGACATAACGTTTGATAGGTCTTGGTATTTTGAAAGACGGTAATTTTGTATTGATAGATGACAACGAATTTTCACATTAGCATCTTCAAGTGTTATTCAATCAGTGACAAATCAATAAATCGCTTGGAATTTTCGTCGACCGCTGTCGAGGTGACCGAGCCACTGCCGTTGCCTCACCCCAGTAAACGTGACCACGTTGTGGAAGAGCTTGCCTCCAAAGAAAGAGGGGATGTCCCGTACATGGACGTTAGTATAAAACGCTAGTGTTTTGGCGATTTTGTTATCAAACTCTTAATTGCTTTCCTTCCTCCAGTACCAAGCAAATCTCTCCACAGCCAAAATGATGACCAAGTGTGTTGTATGTATTATTTCACATATTAGCAATGTTTTTTTTAAAATCTAAATTCACTACTATTTATACATAAACAAATTATAGTCAAATTCAAAGTTATGAATTAATTGAATTTAAATCTAAATACTTATAAATCAGTCAACATAAATGCTATTTTAATAAAACCAAATAATGTTTGAATTAAATACATTTCATTTTTTTATGTTTATTAATTATATTTACAAACAATATTTACTATAAAATTATTGATATCAGTTGTTCGGCTTGATAACTTTATAAATATTGGATCCATAGCACAAAAACACATTTTCAACAAGTAGAAATTTACAGTTATTGATATATTACCAAAAAAACATTGATAGGCAATGCACATATCTAGTTAAATTTAATTTTAAAATATTCAATAATATAAAAATGTGTTATGTCACTAAAGTTAAGAATAATTTAATGTAATTGATTGATTGATTTTATCATTTGCAGCTCTTCTTCTTCGTCGCCTCCCTGGCTGGATGCTCCGCTGGTGTGATTCCAGTTGCTTCATACGCTATTGCCCCTGTGGCTACTTCATACTCTGCTCATACCGTGGCCCATTCTGTTGCCACTCCTGTAGCCACCCCCCTGTTGGCCGCCCCCCTGGCCGCCCCCCTGTTAGCCGCCCCCCTGGCCGCCCCCCTGGCCGCTCCCCTTGCCGCCCCCCTGGCCGCTCCCTTTGCCGCCCCCCTGGCTGCCCACTTGGCCACCCCCCTCGCGGCGCCTCTGGCCGCCCATGTTGCTGCTCCTCTTGCGTATTCAGCCCTTCCCTATGCTCACCCTTATGCCGCATATCCTTACTCAGCTGCTTATTTAGGTTGAGTTTTATTTTAGACTGATTATACAAACATAAATATACATCTTATTTATTGTATTAAAATTGGAATTTAATCTGAAATTTCGATTGATTACTAATGTGCAAATAAAAATAATCGTTACTTAATATATGGCTGCATTATTTATTTCCTTCTGACGTACAAATACAAAAATATAGAAATATTTTACAAAATTGAAAACAAATAACTAACACAATAATTCTATAAAAATCATGTACTAAAGTTAATAAAATATAATTCAAAACTAATTTAATACATTTTGTTTTGCATTACACAAATCAAATAAAATCATGGAATTTTTTTTTTAAAAAAACTTTAAGATTTTCTTTTCATTTATGCAAAAATTATGTTTATACCTATTACCTACAGAAAACCTCATACGAAGTATGCTTTTCATATGATATGAACATTTTAATTATGCTAAGTGTGATTGCGAATAGTTTATTTTTTTAAACAAAGAGTACATAGGTGAATATGAAGTAAGATTAAATAAATACAAACAATCAATTATTTAACAATACTTACGCCATTAAAGTTTTATGTGTTTAATTATTTATAAATAATGTTAAGTAATGATTTTTATACCTTAATACTTTTTTCCCCATTTTTGTCATCAACTTTTCAATGAGATTACACATTGATTATTCATTAAAAATAATTCAAATTTGATTATTTGATATTTTTAAAAGTATACACCTAAGTAATATTGATTTCATTACATTTATTTTATATAAAATACTGAATGATATAACGATTCGTTAGATAATATTTTATTATAGTGTTCACATATACCTATAATTAGGCAATTAAGGCGCTCCACACACGATTGGCGTCTCGTCCAACTAATTGTACAATGGTGTAGCCGTAACCAGTAGTTTTTCACTGGTATATGGCTACAACATTGTACAATTTGTTGGACGAGACGCCAATTTATCGCATCGTGTGTGGAACGCTTAAGGTGATCAACCTTTTTCACTCTACTTTGGAACCAAAGAACTAGTTTTGTGGAAAACAGTTTCGCTGTTAAGCTAGCAACTATGTCAATTCATTATATTAATCTATGAATTCTGGCTGGCAGGATAACACGATTTATGATTTAAATATTGATTGAATATTGAGATTTTAGATATAAAATATTACATTTATTATTGGTTTTTTTTGTGAAGACCATCTCACAGGAAGTACGATTTTACCTATACAGGTTTAATTGATTGATAATGATTAAGAACATTTTTTTTTTTTAAATATTGAAAATTGATTAAAGAATTCCGATTCGAATCCCGCACAAATCACGTTGATATATTTTTCTAAGAGTTTCTTTAATCAATTTTCAATATTTAAAAAAAAAAAATGTTCTTAATCATTATCAATTAAAATATTACAATTTAAAAATAAATATTTCAACTTTACCTTCGAAGATTTTCTACCCACCGTGGGTCAACACAATCCATAATAACAATCCCAACGCATCTTGTACGTGTATGTAACTTACTTTCATTACTAGTACACAGATTCACAGTAATAAATATTAAAAGTATTTTTTAATTATGTACAACTCTGCAATCAGTAAAATTATACGTTCATATGTATTAAAAGCTCATATTTAACAAAAAAACAGCATCAAGTTACTATAGTGATATATTTTCTAGGACATCTACTATGTTTAGTAAACTGTTTTCAGGGTTTAACGGGATTTTGGTATCCGGAAATCAGGGTACCCGGCTAGTTCACAAAATTGCTCAGAATGTTTTTCTCTCTCACTCTACACTCACACTACAACACTCTACTACAACACTCTATTTTCTCTATTGACGATATAATGAAAACGTATTTACCAGGTTAGATTAAGATTTCGAAAGACTAATTTCAAAATAGTAAAAAATGTAATAGTTTTTGTGATATATATTCATCACGGAAAAAAGCCTGCGGGGGTGGGTATACATACCATGTCTTGTTGTTTTCTTTTCAGAAACCGAACTTATTTGTTTAGCTTAGCTATAAATAGTTTAAACATAATATTATGTTTATCATTTTTATATTCTAATATTTTTTTATCGTTTATTTAGATGCTATAATAGTAGATATGATGATTATTGTTACAATATATTTATTTTAGAGAATATCGGCATTTATTACTTTTGACAAGTATTGAAATGTTTTTGAGTGTGTATTATTTAACGGTGCTATGAATATTTATGTTAATATATTGATTAAAAAAAAATTTTTTTTTCGAATAATATTTATTATTTTTAAACAAATAAAGAAATAAACATTGTCGAATGAGTCATAAATACGTCATTAAGTCATTGCAGTAAGGAGTTGTCGATATATAATATAATTGAAATTATTCAATGTAAGATGATTGAGTTTTCATCCCAGGTAAGCGGCAGAATAAGGATAAGTGGCAGAATAAGGATAGGCGGCAGGATAGGCGGCAGAATAAGCGGCATAAGGGTGAGCATAGGGGAGGGCGGAGTAGGCGAGAGGGGCGGCGACATGGGCGGCCACGGGAGCAGCGACCAGAGGTGCCGCCACGGGGGTAGCAACAGCGTGGGCCACGGTGTGGGCGGAGTAGGAGGTTGCTATGGGAGCCACGGCGTAAGATGCGATGGGGAGAACTCCAGCGGAGCATCCGGCCACCAGGGCGACGAAGAAGAACAACTGAAAAAACCAATGTTTTAATATTAAACACCTTTAATATTATCAATGTGATATTTCAGTTCAGACTCGGTAAATATACTGTTACGTACCACACACTTCATTTTGATAGTAGGTTTTGTTTACTTGCGAGGAGAAGCAGTAGAGAACTGATGATTGGAGATAATTCGTCAAGTGCTTTTATAGTGGTGGAGCGCTGTCGCCGCGGCCTGCTCGCGCCCGTCCCACTCCGATGCCCCGATTGTGTTATCATATAGAGATCATGCGTAGCATTCTAATACTAATTTTAGACCGCCTTTAACTATGAACTGCATGTTTAACAACATCAATAAAACTGTAATCAATAATATAATATTGTACTTTTACAGTAATTTTCATTTTCAATCATGGTAAGTATTGATAACTGAAACATTGCAAGATTTTTATTTATACAGCTTCAACGTTTAAAATAGCCTTAATATATTTTTATTTCTGGTTAATAAAGTTGCTTATGCAATAAAGAAGTTGACACTGTTAGTATATTTTAACAAAGATTTTACGAAAAATATACGTATGATTTAAATTTGTTAATGTGAATATTAATTTCAGTTTAATAAAAAATTATGCAATGTGTTTTAATCGATGTTGTTTGCCCAAAGGTGTTTCACAACTACGATAAAATTACTTAAGTGACGGTGTTTTCAATTGTCTATTCCGAAGGCACCACCAGCTTCCGCACAAAAATATTGCCACCGCGTAAATAAGTTGCAAAATCTGAAGGACACGACTCCAATGGACGCGCGGGCAAAGTTGAGCAAATACCTTCTGCCGCAAATGGCCTAATAAGCCAGGGCTTGCACTGAATACAAATGATAACGCATCGCTCCTCACGTATGTAGCCGGCCAGAGGGTACCAAAACTCAATTAGGTAATAGTACTAAAAATGTCTTAAAAACGACGGATAAGTTTATAAAATTTAAAACAAAGGATTTTATACGATTTGGTGACACTCAGATTTAACCGAATACTATTAAATCTGTAAGTTTTAAGTATTGCGCGGAATTGAATCTCCAATACGGAAATAAATCACATTCATGTATACATGCATACTTTTTAAAAAACGTTACCTTTTTTAACCAGTATTCTTTATAAAAATCATCTTTATAACAAGGTTTGATATATCAGTACTTGTAATTTACTGTGCATGTGCCCTTTATCAAATTGATCCTTTTAAAATTATCGGGAAAATCACAATAAAATATAAAAGGTTTTAAAAAATATTGTCATAATATATTTGTTAAGTTTTACAGGCTTCGAAAAACTATTTTTTTACTTTGTGATGATAAATTTCTTTTTCATTTTAATTGTAGTAATATTACAACTGCAGATACAGCTTTTCTTAGATGTTCCCAAGACATTTTCAATAAATGTTTGTTTTAATACAGTTTATCGTGATACATATAAATATATTATTTTGAGGAAAACGATTTTACCTTTCTTTTTCTTCAAATTCATCAAAACAATCATGCAATTCCTATGTCTCTAAAGCATATGTAGTGATTGTTGACCCCGAGCGTGGGGTCAAATCTTGGCTACAGTAGATTGCTATGTCTTTGTATGTATTTACTGTACATATTTAAATTTAAATATAATTGCCGATTAAAATAATTCACGATAAAAAATTTAAGGATCCTATTAAAAATTCATTGAGTTTGTGCTTTAAAAGAAGGCATGTTTAATACATTTTTATTCCATAAAGCAATAAAATTTCTTGAATTATGTTTATTCTTTTATGCTAAAGTCTAATATGAAAGTATATAAATAGCTTACGACCATCTTAGTAATAAACAGAGAGTGGACACTTTTTATCAAAGAATGCTTGAAACTCGTTATAAAGGGATTTCAAGGTAACCATTAAGGAAGGATATTTCGAAACGAAAAAAGCAAAAGAAATGTTATTAAAACATGAAGCACGTTAAGGTAGTATCTAGAAATAAAAATGATACTTTTGCTAGTGCTTTTTCTGTTATATTATTATTTTAGGGAAAGAAAAATATTATATCTTTTTTCATCTTTTCAATTTTTGTCAATTTTGATTTTCAGCACGGCAGCAAAAGTTTTTATAGTGAAGTTAATAAAATTTGTTTCCTGAATAAAATAAATTAGTTAAACTTTGAATTAAAACAGTAAATTCTTTAAGTTTTAATAAATGTATTGATTATCTTCACATTTTATTTATTAAATTGCTATTTTATTGTACTTTGTTTATTTTTTATTCTTTATTTCATATTCGATATGTATCATATTTTTTGTCAAATTAAAAAATATCAATGATTGTTCTGATATTTTCCTAATTATTCCAATCACACTTTCTTAAGCTGGGCGACCATGTTAATGTATCTATTCCGACCACAGGACGTATTGTTTATTTGTATGCAGGTGGTCTCAAATGATTTTGAAGAAATTGCTGCAAGCTCGAGTGTCGACACTTTCTCAAGCAATACATTATAATGAATCATTTCGCTAATCGACAAATTTGTTGTCCTCGCCAAGTATAAAAACCGACCGCCGCTCCATTAAGGCATAACACTTTCATCCAGTAATTCGAAGAGTAGTTTTATCTACCACATAGAAACAGAAATGGCCGCCATGAAGCTGGTAAAAAATATTTATTTTATAATTTATATTATGAATATTATAAAAACTTAATATTTTTTAATACTTTTTTTTTCAGTTTGCATCTTTCCTGATTGTGGCTGTCGCCAGGGCTCAAGCCGGTATTCTCTCAGCAGCTCCCGTTGTGGCATCATTTCCAGCCCGTTCCATCCATGCCGTGGCGGAGTCAGTCCCCGTCGTAGCCCACTCCGCTCCTCTGATAGCTCCAGCAGCCCCCTTATTCGCTCCAGCTGCACCCCTGATTGCCTCCGCTGCCATCGGCTATGCTGGCGCTATCCCTCAAAATATTCCACCCTTCGCAAGCCAAGTTAGCGTTGTCAACCGCGCCCTCTCCGGATACGTCGCGGCGCCTTTCGCCAGCCCGTACATAGCTGCCTCGCCTTACTTGGCGTCTCCATACTATGCTTCTCCTCTGGGATACACCGCCTCCATTTTCGGAGGAGCTCCGCTGCTGCAGGGTGCCATTGCCGCTCCTCTGGCCGCCCCTTTAGCCGCTCCGCTAGCCGCGCCGCTGGCCGCTCCCCTTGCCGCTCAAGTTGCCGCTCCTTTGGCCGCCCCTGTTGCCGCACCGCTTGCTGTAGCTCCAGCTCCAACTCTGATTAAATAAATTACATGTTTTTTGATTATTTTTAAGATAATAAAAAATAAATATATCACAATATATATTGTTTTGATAATCCCTAACTTTTTCATAATATGTGAACGAGTATATTTAGGCTCTGTAATCTAAGCACATAATCACTGGAAAGCAGCAGAATCAAATGTTCATAATATAAATATAATGTAATATACCGTATTTTTTATCTATTCAACGATAGTTTTTCCTCCCCTTCGGGTCAAAAATATATATTTTTTAAAAATATTTACACCAGTATGTTAACAATACAGAAGCAAATGTAGATTGATAGATTACAAGATAACTTTTTCCTAAATAGCACCCTACCATGCTTTCCAGGATAGTTAGATAGTTAAGTATGAAAACCATAAACAACTTTAAAAAATAATATTCATACTAAACTTGTAGCATCATTTTCTTTAGAATTTTTATAAATATCACTGACATTTCTGTGTTAATAGACATTTCTATATTTTCAAAATCGCTCTTATCAAATTTGATCTGAAATAAATATAATATGTTTTATAACTAAAGCATTTAAAAGTTTAAATTATAATACTAACTAATAATAATGTATCTCTAGAATAAAAATTCACTATTAAATTATTAATAATAGTTTATATTAATCACTAATCTAATTTTTTTTAATCATATATAATTTACTCAAACGACAATATCACCCTTCACACATTACATGTTTATTTTTTTTAATGTACCATTGAATTGTATTTTGAGCCGTTTAATTAAAGTACTTTGGTATTGAAAAACTTTTTTTACAATTTTTTTTACTACTCGAAAACAAACCTTAATAAAAGCCCGATATACCTGTATAATGATAGTCATTTTTCCCGTTTGTGTTCCTAATGCAAAAATGATTGGCTCATTGACGATATTGATTCTCGTTTAGTTCAGCGTTACAAGAAAATCTCAACATTTAGATTTTTTGAAATGGCATTTTAAGTCACAGATAGAAAAATTAAATAACATGTAAACTTATATTTTCTTTCAAAACTCTCTATGTATATTTATATAAATGAGATCTTTATTTTCCAGACATTAAGATAAAGAAGCTAAAGCATACACTAAACACACCAATATACAAACTATTTTAACTAACCTAACCCAGATTTTAGATATTGGATCATAAGTGTGTGTGTGTGTATATATATATATATATATATATATATATATATATACACACACATATATATATATATATATATATATATATATATATATATATATATATATATATATATATATATAATTAATACATTAAAATAAAAGATAAGGGTAAAAAAGATTTCATATCATTCCTTATAAAACTGACGAATATAAAAAAATCACCTGATGGTAGTTTTTTATTAAATTAAACTATGGAATCTACATTCGCAAGAGTTTAAATAAAGTGTATTTATTTGTCTAAATTGGGAAAAAAATATTACTCAAGGATCTTAACATAACACATTAATTAATTCACAATGATCGTATTTTTTTTTCTGTTCTTTTTTGTTTCTGTTCTGAAAAAAAATATTTTTAATAAGAACTTACGTCTTTTTTTTACCAATAATAAATAACACCATCTAAATAAAAATATTTCGGGTTAACCGGGTTTTTCTTAACCCAAAAGGGTTAAGATATTTCTGAAAATCTGCAAACTCAGAATACATATTAAATAAACGTAAAATATGGCAACCCCATGCATTATTCACAGCTGACAGTACTTTGAAAGTCTATTTGAAGGTAGAACCAAAGTATGTAGACCAGAAGCCAAGGCTACACAAGAAGCCCCTTTGAATGGGTAAATAATTTGGCGTCTCTGGCAAGTACAATGTGTGCATAAAATCACATATTATTAAAAAAATAAAATAACATATCATACATAACAGATGTAAAATAATATTTGTATTACAAAAAGCTTTAATTTTAAACGGTAAAGATTTTTCAAGCCATTCTAATTTTTGCTTGAAATTTATACTAGACGTAGCGAATGAACAATAGATTGGATTAAATTTCAACTCATGTTGGATTGAGAAACTGGTTGCATGCAAAGTTCACTTTATGTAACCAGAAGTGCATTTTAAATGTAGCAATACGTGGCCACTCATGTCACCTTAATATGTTAAATTTATAGTAACCAGTGAACAGGAAATAAAAGAATGCGTAAATTCATTTATATGTCTATACAGTGAAACTAAAATTATTTATTTTCATTGTCAAGCTTTTATGTAACTATTAAAACGTTTCTTCGTGGGTTTTTTTTTGTCAACAACATTAGCACTGTTTATCTCAGGCATTAACAGGCACAGTATCTCAGGCAGAACAGGTTCTTATTTTATAATTTAACATAAATATTAATTATTTCATCAGTTCAATTAAAAAAATTTGATCTGTCAAAATCAGCATCAAATAACTATAATTTTGTTAATATTTGCAAGATCTCCAAATATAAAATACACGTACTTGACACTAAAATGGACTTAAAATGTTTTATACAAGTGTCATTCAAATGATAATAGGTAATTTGATAAAAAAATTTAATCAAATTAATTTCACCAATCCATTTGTAGGCAACGTGTCGTTTATAATCTTTAAGCGCGTAAACAATTCGCATTCTATCCCAGTACAAGTGCAATTCTCTGTTGCAATTATTCTAACGGCAAAAATGTTGCCGTTCAGCGAAGGAGATTTCGCAATTTTATCAATGAACACATGATAATTGTGCATTTCGATATGGGACTAAATGCAAAGTACTCAATTCGGCAGATGTGCGTCGCTATAAAAAGTAAACAACACAAGCTTAAAGCATACCATTCACAGCTAATCCTCCAAAGGAAGAGTAGAACAAAATCTAGCAAAATGGTTTTTGTTGAATTTGTAAGTTTTTTTAAAAATATAGTTGAGTAAATAAACTATCAAAATAATGGAAAAATAAATAGATTAACTAATATTTTTTTTCAGATCGCATGTTTGTTCCTGGCTGCGGTCAGTGCCGATGCAGGATTATTGGCTCCAGCTCCTCTTTTCGCGCCTGCTCCATTATTGGCCAAGTCGCTACTTCCAGCGCCATTGTTGGCTTCACCAGCGTTTGCTCCTGCACCACTTCTAGCCAGAGCAACTTTACCTTTTGTTCCTCAAGTTCCTGTTGTTTCTCCATACTCTGTGGGATATGCTCATGGAATTCCTCAAAACATCCCTCCCTTTGCTAGCCAAGTTAGCATCGTCAACAGGGCTTTATCTTCTTATATAACAGCTCCACTTCCCGCTCCTTTTGTTGCTCCTTATCTTTCATCTCCGGCTCTTTTGAGATCTGCCCTTCCTTATGCTGCTGCTCCAGTATTGCCATCTCTGCCATACCTCAGGTCTCCCATCGCGCCCTTTGCATACCCATCAACCTTTGCTTTGAACGCTGCTCCGTTGGCTGCCGGTCCTCTGCCAGTCGCCGCTGCTCCACTGCCTCTGGCCGCTGCTCCGCTGCCTCTGGCCGCTGCCGGTCCTGCTGTCTTCCCAGTTGGTCCGGTTGCCGGCCCAGCTCTCGAGACTCGCGCTATCTTCCCCACTGCCAACGTGCCAGCTGATGTCCCAACTGAAGTTTCCCAGGAAGACTCCTCCGATGCAGTCATCATCGGCAGGACTCCGAACTCCGATGAAACTGAAGGAGACTCCACGGAGGTTTCCCCGAGTGCTGACGAAGGAAACGACGCGGCTTCAATCGGAGATTCAGAAGAAACCTCCGGTCAACAAACGAACTGAGATATTTGGATGATAACTATTGACTGACCTTGTTATAAATATGTAATTTGTTTATGTGACCTGTTATAAATAAATATTATTGGTAAAGCATTTTTTAAATTTAATTACACTATAATACCTTTATGAATGATATTAAATATTCATTTCTATAAACTTTTAGGGATTTTTATGAAACCCTTTGTAGAAAAAGTTTTTTAACTTTCAAAAAAATTAAATCATGAATTTTCAACAAAAATTTATATGTATACATCAATTTTTTTTGATCTTCATGATACAATGACGTTTTTCATTTCGTTAAAATATTTCCAACGTCTAGAACCATGTATACTACAATAAACTTTTGATTTCTTCATCTTGTTACGTGAAACGGGATTTTATTTATTGAAATGAGTTTCAATCTCAACAAATAATTTACAATTTTTTATTAAAATTTTGATATCTATTGATAAAACAGCATAAGCCATATTAAAAGTCATTGAAATATATTGACATATTATTTATTTGTATGTATAGTAGAGGTACAGTTTGTAATATCACAGAAACTTTAGTTCATAAAGGCTTTACTTCCAGGCAGTAAACGCCGGCAGAGCTTGAGGGAGTAAATACGGCTTCACTGCGGGAGCTCCAAAAATAGGCGCCGGAGCCGCGACAAAAGGAGCGGCGATCGGCGCTGATATGTACTTTCTATAAGTGTACAGTTGACTCGTGAACGGAGGGACATTGTACGGGACGACGTGCTTGTACGCTATCTGGGCAGGAACAACCGGCGGGGCGAACGCCGGCAACGGGTGTCTCACGGGTGAGACTCTGGGCAGAAGCGGTGCCACAGCTTGCAAAGCTGGGATAATGGCCGGTAGTGCTGGCGCAATCGCTGGTCCAATTTGAGCGATTGCTGGTAGAGCTGCCGCAAACCCTGGGCCAAACGCTGGAAATGTCTGGGCGAATCCCGGCAGCCCCGGGGCGAGTGCAGGTATGGCGGGGGTGACTGCCGATGTGAAGGCCGGTCCGGGAGCGAACGAAGTCGCTGCAGGAACCGCCCCGTTTGCTATCAGGTGAGGATAGCTGGGAGCGACGCTCGCGACCGGAGTTACTGCTATGCTTCTTGGTTGCAGAGGTAAAATATATGGATTAATCGCTGGAGTGAATGGAAGCGTTTGGATGTACGGTGAAGGAACAACCGATGCCTGTGTAGTCACCAGTATGACGCCCATAATGAAGTAAAGCTGTAAAATAAAATTTAAAAGTACATTTGCTATGCCATGAATAATTAAAACTATTTTTAATTTCTTAGAATATTTTTAATTTACAAAACTCAAAAAAGGTATTGTTAATAGTATTATTTTTTTAAAACATAAAGTAACTAAGTATACCTTATTTAGAGCCGCCATACTGAAAATTTCGTTGCAAATGAAATCTAACGCAAAGCTTATACGCGCGAGGAGGTTTCACGTCAAGTGTACTTGAAATTCAATGTTACTCATCTTTTATAGTGTCGGTAGGACGTTAGTTATACAACCGAACGTGCAATGTTGCTCGTATAACTGACAGGCCTAGAGTTATTGTCACCAGTTATATAATAACTTAGTAACACGAAGTTTGTTTGCTTGGCTTGTGTCGAGCATGTCACATGTTCCATGTTAAAGGATTGCACGTATTTTGTAAAAGCCGGTGACATTTATATTAATTATTTACCAAACGTTTAAGAATTTATCAGTATTGCAGAACTTAATTCTCTGTGCGACGATTAAATATATCTAGTATTAACCAAAAATGGTTTTCAAATATTATTATAGAAAGACATTGTAAAAATGTGAACATATATTATTTTTTAGAATTCTTAATATTTATCATACATCTATTTTATAAAGGGAGTGCGGGTTTGGTATTTTAGCAATATTTTACAAGGGTACTGTACACATATAGAATAACAAGAAAGGGTCCTTGACAATTCCAAGGAGGCTGAGGTGGATTTCAAACCCACAACCTTCAGCTTTTGCGGCTTCTGGGCCTGATCGTTTTGTAGCTTATCCAGAATAATAACCTATTTAAACATTTACCATACAGTAGCATATTAAAATTATAATATTATTCAAAATCATTTGATATAATTATAATCAACAGTCTGAGGTGAACTGTGTTTTCAGATTTCAAAAGTCATGTGTGATTTTTGCATTTATTTTGTGATATAGTTCTTGTATGAGAAAAAAGGGTTTGTTGTTAAATTAGAAGCAGTTGATATATTCATAAATAATATTTATTTTCATGAGTATATGTAGTCATTTTACAGATTTAGTAATAATAAGGGTAGGCGGAGTAGGGTGAGGCGTATCCGAAGGGTGCGGCGTGCAGCAGAGGCGCGGAAGCATGGAACACCGGGGCGGGGGCGGCGTGCAGGAGAGGGGCGGGGGCGGCATGCAGCAGAGGGGCTGCTGCAATCACGGGAGCCACTGGAGCCAAGGCCAGGGCGGCGTTGTGTGTTTGAGCCACCACTTGGGAGCTCGTGGCCGTCACCACCGGGGCGCCCACAAACACTCCGGGGGCAGCCTGGCACGCCACCAGCATCGAAACGAACATCACCTAAGAAAAATATTTTTTGTAATAATTAATATATTTTTTTAATAATAATATAATTTTTTTATAAGCTTTGTATATTTTAACCACATATGTAACCAATTTTTAAAGCCTTGTCTAGTTTTAATTAAAAGTATTTTTTTCTGTATGCATAGTTTTGTAAAATTTTACTGTTGCTTACGATTTTGAACATTTTTGAGAATTTGTTGTTATCTTTCCTGGGATTAAAGATTGAATGTCTGTTTGAGAGATCACCGACCTCTTTTATACTCCTGCGTCGGTGCCAAAGCATTACCAAATTTACAAGAAACGTTCAAGTGACATGCATGCATATATTAAACAACATCGCGGGTTTTTATTTAAAATTCACGTGATGTTATGAAGAAATAAAATAGACAAAAATATACTATTCATTTGTTGATTGTAATATCACGATTCGTTAAGTTTTATACTTGTTTTACGTGTCAAAAATAATAAATTCAAGAGTATTAAATTAAATATTTTAAAAACGATAGTAATAAAAAAATAACTCAATCAGGTTATAAGAAACTAATTGCCTGTTAATATCTCTGTACATTTAATAATCCAAAATGACTAAAAATAAAATTTATATTATACTCATATTAATTTTGATACCATACTAAATTTTTAGAGATAAAAATCAAATTTTAGTTTTTTATCTTGCTAGGTGATTACATATTTCCATAATCACATAATTTATATGTTTGGAAATGAGCTATATATCAAAAGGCTCTAGGTCTAATAAAATATAGCAAATAAAAATATTGTGCTGTAATTAGTAAGTATTTAAAACTGTCGAAATTGACATTTCTATTCCCTTCTATTAAGCGAGCAAAAGTTAAATATATAATAAAACCATTTAAAAATGTAGACACATCCACACTTTGGGCATGTACAAAAAGTTTGATCTCAATATTACTGGACAAAACTCAAAACTAACCACAGAAATGAATAATTAATGAAAGACGTTTAGAACTTTCGATATCTTCTAATGACACGAGTATCAGGCGAAACCCTCCATACAAAGTAGGCGCATGCGGATCGCTTGCTTATTGGAACCAATTTGTGGGTCACCGGAGGACGACACGCCGCATGACGAAACGGAAGATCGGCGGTGGTAGCGAGAAGTATAAATACCAAGGAACGGTCCCGAGATCATTAAGTTTTGTCAAGCTAAGGCAGAAGCAACCACTCCCTCTAAACATGTTCAAAATTGTAAGTTCTTCTGCAAATGCCGTCAATGCCATTCAGATATAAAAAACACGTCGGATTGTGAAATTCTTATGTTGAGATCGAACAATATTTTGTGATTCGATGAAAAAATCTGTTAAAATATATATCATGAAAACTCGTATTCAAATATTTTTAGTATATTATATTTCCAGCTGTTATTGTATCTGTTTGCTTACTTAGCATTTTTTTTCTTAGGTGATGTTCGTTTCGATGCTGGTGGCGTGCCAGGCTGCCCCTGGAGTGTTTGTGGGCGCCCCGGTGGTGACGGCCACGAGCTCCCAAGTGGTGGCTCAAACACACAACGCCGCCCTGGCCTTGGCTCCAGTGGCTCCCGTGATTGCAGCAGCCCCTCTGCTGCATGCCGCCCCCGCCCCTCTCCTGCACGCCGCCCCCGCCCCGGTGTTCCATGCTTCCGCGCCTCTGCTGCACGCCGCACCCTTCGGATACGCCTCACCCTACTCTGCCTACCCATATTACTATTAAATAAAAGTTTATAAAATAAAACATGATTCTGGCTGATATTGGCAAATAAATATTATTTATCTGAATTTTATTCATTTTTTTCTTAACCTGTTTCCTACACTATTGAATAAAAAACTTCTATTTAAAAAAAAAAACATATTATTGATTTTTTGTGAAGACCGTCTCACAGGAAGTACGATTTTACCTATACAGGTGATAATGATTAAGTACATTTTTTCAAATATTGAAAATTGATCAAAGAAACTTTTAGAAAAATATCATCTTGATTTGTGTGGGATTCAAACCCACATCCCCAAGCTTACATGGCTGGTGCATTGCAATATTTAATTGGCATAATAAGTACGTTGTTAGATTTATAGGATATGATTGTTAAAAATTATTGCCTAGTACTAGTGATTCGTTGGCTCAATTGGTAATATACCGGCCATGTAAGCTTGGGGATGTGGGTTTCAAATCCCACACAAATCACGATGATATTTTTCTATGAGTTTCTTCGATCAATTTAAAATATTTGAAAAAATGTACTTAATCATTATCAATTAAAAAAAAACAATTTGAGAAAAGATACACTATATTATAACAGTTATGATTTTCTTTATTATACATAAATTAATACACATTAAAATAAATTCGACAACCGTTAACATGTAGTTATGGTAATTACGAATTAAAAAAGTAAATTAGGATTGGCAGATATGTTTATCTTAATGCAATTATTTGCATTAAGATAAGAACTTATTTTGTACAGTTTTGTATAAAAGTCTTCACATTTAAATAAATACACTACATAAATATAATCACATAATTCACTACTTTTTTATCAAATATAATTTAAAAAATGATACAGAGGAGAAATACTTTGAAAACTTCCAGAAAGAACCCCCGTCGTATGAGGAGTTCACAAAAATATTTCGATGATGCCAATGAAATTGAACTTGGGGGAATATAATAATTATTTCCATTTAATTACTTACCAATTATTGCTTAAAAATGAAGTACAGATACTACGTAAAATCTTGGTATTATTATTTCGAATTTAAAATTTTCTTGAACCTCAAAAGTCTCGAACATTAAAAAGATTACTTATGGTAATGATTTTTACAATATGCATGCTAAATTTTATTTCAACGTTTAATTAAATTTTAATGCAGATGTAATATATTTCTATTATATTACCATAACAGTAGAGTACACCTTTAACAATTATTTAAAAATATTTCTCGTAGTATTTATCATCAATAACAGAAATAGCTTTTCAGAAATGGCTTCGCATTGGTGGGTAGAAACCGGATTGTATAAATCTTTTATTAACGTATCCTCCCCGCTCTCCACATTCTGTTGCTTGTACATGGCTACTATTCTGTACCCTGTGCTTGTGTAAAGAATCGGTAATAGAGTAGTGGACTTGGAATGATTGTGGAGGAATGTGATCTGATAGTACCTTGTCGAGGTGGGGGGGCTTCTGCTATTGTTTCTGCAGCCCGCTGCAGAAGAAGTATCAGATCTAAATGTCAGAGCTTTGTAAAGAAAGGATCATATAGGCCAGCAGAAATACGCAGACTTTTTCATCCAATATAAAACTGCGGTGTAGAAAGACCCGGGAATAGCCTCAGCATCAAGAGAAGGTTGCCAATCTCTTCTTAGGAGAGGCACCGAAGAAGAAAATATCTTTTATGACGATGATTTGAAAATTATTTGATTGACCAGGTTGATACTTTTGATTCGTATACTCAATGGATGATCCTGGTCTTTAGATCGCTATGGTTAAAATTAAATTCCTTAAAGATTGATTACTATGGCGCGAAGGGAGTGTGAAATATTTTAATAGGTTGGACCCCCAAAATGTTCGTGGACGTCTTCATTACTTAAAACATTTCACAAAACAAGACTAAATGCAGATGCAATATTCACATGTTGTAGTGTGGTAATATAAAAGTATGTGGTACTAAAATATATCTTTATTTAATGTTCAACAACCGTTTTAATTTCAAAATTTTATATTTAATGATTGAAATAGGAAATAGCATTTTAACTTTTATATTCAATTTTTAATTTCATATTTAACTTTTTCATACAGGAAATTTAACTTTTTTTTAAATGACACTATGAGTAGTTTATATAAAACAAATACCTAATTTCAAACTGCTGTAAAGTATCCATACAATATTTCATACCAATATAGTAAGATTAACTTTATAGAATGTCTAATTACATTTCTGAGTTAAAAATTAAAATATTATAGCCAAGTTTATTGACATGCAATCAGATAAGTGTAAATAATAACGAACTATTGTGCTTGATGTTTTTCATGATAAACAAAATCACAGTATTGAGCAAAATGATTTTTTTTTTCTTTCAAGGGTTAAACCAAGAACCAATACAAGATGGCATTCATTTGAATAGTAATATGACGATTTTTTAGTCGTTAAAAATATATCACGTCTGAATATGTTACACTGCCTTACGTAAAAGTGATGCTAACAATACGTAACGATTATCGATCCAATTACGTGCCCTAACTTTGTAACATATTGGACCACACGCTGGTATAAATAGTTCACCAAAACCGAAACCATCACAGTCAATTCCAGTGTTTCCATCCATAACAATCACATAACCAAACTGCAGCAATGTTCAAATTGGTAATGCATTATGTATTGGATTAGCTTAACTTAATACCTTAACAGTTATAACTGTTTTAAATCTATTAATAATACCGACCATTTAAGACTTTGCCCTTCTTATTAAATACGATATTCTGTGTTTATTTTCACATTCGACAGTTATTTAATACAACTTAACATTTTAAACTAGGGTGCTGAAATTTTTTGAAGCACATATTATGTATGCAAAAGTTTTTTAAATTAAATAATCAGTTTGTTAATACTGTAATCATTTTTGAGTCTAATGCCGTACTACATGAAAATAAAAACTGGCAAAGGGTACAAAGTTTTGAAACTGACTGTCGCTAAATAATAAATATCAGTATATTTTAATTATGCTTAACACTTTTTATAGGTGGTTGTTATTTCCATGCTCGTGGCTTGCCATGGCTCCCCCGCCCCCGGAGTGATCGTCGGTGGTCCTGTGGTGACGGCCACCAGCTCTCAGGTGGTGACTCGCAATCACAACGCCGCCCTATTCGTGCCCCCGCCCGTGGTTCACGCCGCTCCGCTGCTGCCTGCTGCACCGCTTCTTCACAGCGCGCCGCTAGTAGCCGCCCCCGTGCCCGCCTTCGCGCACCGTGTGATCACACCACATGGATTTGCTGCTCCTTTAGCCGCTCCTTTTGCAGCTCCTTTTGCAGCTCCTTTTGCAGCTCCATTTGCAGCTCCGTTAGCCGCTCCACTCGCCGCTCCGTTCGCCGCCCCGCTTGCCGCTCCGTTTGCCCCCCGGCTCTCCGCCCCGCTCTCCGCCCCGCTCGCCGCCCCGCTCGCCGCCCCTCTGGCTGGTCCAGTGGTCTCTCCATTTGCTGGCCCTCTGGTCGGTCACGCGGCCTCGCCTTATGCGGCTCACCCATATTTTTTCTAAATCTCAATTTTTTGTTTTGTTGATTATTGTTTAATTTGAATAAATATATTTCTTAAGTCAACCACTTTGTTATTATTGTAATCATTATTCAATCAAATTCCATACTACGTAACTCAAAACTGGCAAAATTGTACTTTTATTGATATTTGTTACTTGAATATTCCAAAGTTGAAAATATCTTGAGAAGCTTCACAAGATATCTGGATATCCGGTCAAAGCTATTTTTTATAACATCACATAAAATTTGTAATACCAATAGATTTGTATTTAATATTTACAATACCAATTGTAAATATTGAAAACAATAATGATTTTGATCTTTAAGACGAGTTTTAACACCTTTTAATAACTATTTCATATTTTCATATGGACTATATCACTTTAGCAATTTGTAAAAGTAATAATTATAAGAGTGTAAGCTTATTTAAACTAGATATCGAATTTTATACTATGTGAAAAAATATTCATCTAAAGTAAATTGTGAGTTCAATAGAAGATCTTAACCCTGGGTAAGAGTCAGTAGTTGGAAAGTGCCGGGTCGAATAACCAATGAAAGTGAATTAAGTAGAAATGTTGAGGCAAATTTCTCGATGAAACCGTAAGTAAGACACTGTCTGTTCAGTAAATAACAATCAAAGACAGTTCGGAAGTAGGGCGGACGTGACTGCAATGCCGCCAAGGATGGGCTGTGTCCTTGGGTGAGTGCTCAGTGCGACCCAGAGAGAGTGAAATTATGTCATACAGAACGACATTCAAATATCTTTAGACGCAATAATGTGTTGACATTAAGTGAATGCAACTGCTTTTAGCGGTGTCATAAACGATAGCAGTTTTAATAAGAAAAGCTCATATTTGGTTTTTTTGAACCATGCTTGATTGGTGCAATCTCCTCCCGTTTTCAGATATAAGTAAACATAAAATACTAAATAAATTGAATTTAAAAGGTTTGAAATCAAATGAAGTTAATATAGAGTAACATATCATGATTATTATTTTTTATGTATTATTTCAGCAAATAAGCTTTTTTTTCCATTGCACGTACCAAATAATTTTAATTTGTAAATAAATTACTACAAGCACTATTTAAGTGAAAAAGAAGGCAGTATCCTCATTTGCATAATTGAAAATATTTATTTATATATTTCAGTTCGTCATATTAACAAACTGAAATATATATTCAACACAGGCCACTTTAAGTGTTTTTTAAAAAAAAAATACCTGCTAATCTAGCACAAAGAATTGCGGAAATTCATCTAGAAGAAGTGATATTGAACTATTTTGTTTAATATCTTGAATTTCTAGTAATAACATATTTTTCTCTGATTTATATTACGCAAATATATATTTGAATGTTTGAAATGTTAACATTCAAAACAAACAAAAAATGTTTAAAAAAATATATTTCACACGTGTTAACGAATTCAAAGTGTTATGTGGTAGTTTTTTTTTACTTCAACACCGGCTATTACTTCATCATAATAATTTTCATTATATAATATTCAGGATTTTGACTGGAAAAATACGGGGATAGAAAATTGTATTCATGAAAGTTGTTTACTGTCGTATGTTATTTTTATCCAAAAAAATGTGTAATCGGATTTTCTGAGTTATATTTTTTATAAGAAACTACGCGACAAAACGAAAAACAATCCGTGAAAAAAATATGATTTCAAGTTCAAGGCAGAATTAAAATGTATCTACGTCTCAATTACATAATTTGTCGAAATATGTTATTTTCTTGTCAAATTGGGTAAACAAACCACACAAATAGAAATTCAATACCACCATTTACTTACATTTATAAATATAAAAAAAATATTCACCATAATAAGCAAAGTACCTTTTAATTTACCTGAACACTAAAAACAATTCTTGCGGTCATTTTTTTATGCAAAGGATAGATAAATAAGCTGTTTGAAAATTAATTTTTTTTTTGTTAAATATTAGCATAATTATAAAATTACTAATTCTTCGCAATTTTTTTTATTAAATATTTGAATAAACTCTTATAGTATTATTTTATTTTAATAAATACAACGCCATCTTGCGCTCAAATCCTAAAATAAATAAGCATTGGTGCTTAGAATTATCATCGATAGATATACGGTAAGAGTTTTGATCTTTTGTACTTTGCTATTGGCTGAACTACTACTTTTAGTAATATATATTTATTTTTATTTTTAGTTATATATAAAAAAATAATATTTCAAGTGTTATACTGGAGATTTTAGTGGTGTAATAAAAAATACAAAAATAACTTTCATTCAAATTTTTATTTCCATCAAATACAATTTTTTTTTAAAAAATTAACATTTTAGTAATTATTATATTAAAAAAATATATATTAAATTGCATCTCATTTATTTGATTCTCTCAGTGGGTGATTCTTCACAGGTAACCGTATGCGTAGGGTGAGCTGTAGGCATACGGCGAGTAGGCGAGTGAGCCTCCGACCACTGCGGGGCTGGAGTAGGCGGAATACGGCGAATAGGCATACGGGGAGGCGTAAGCCAGGGGGGAGGAGTATCCGGCCACGACGGGAGCCACCACGGCGTGGGGCTTGGCAGCAGCCACGGCCAGGATCACGGAGAGAACGATCTGGAATTATACAAAATCTTCGGTCACAATATGGAATACGAGACTTCACAGTAATAATAATCTATATATATAAAACACAAAAGATGTTTCTATGTCCGTCATAGGCTTTGAAACCATCCAACCGATGTGCCCCAAACCGGTTTCATTTGAAGGACAATAATACTAAGAATCTTTGAAACTATTAAAACAATGCATTAAATACATTCGGTCCATTAATTATGTCAATTTCGACATATTCCATACAAAAATTTTCAACATCTGTAAAGTCGAGATCGTTCCTCGCAAAGAATTTGAAAAAAGAACATTGTGAAGATCGCGCATAGAACGGATTTTCAAAATAAAATTACTGATCTGCCATTTACAACAGAGAGTTTTATCATTTGAGGTTAATCAAAAAATGGCACCGAAAAGAGCTGTAATTGGAAGAAATACAGCAGCCGAAACTGCCGGACAACACGAAGTCATTTGGAGTTAAAAAGGTTAAACGAGCGACAGTCGAGAGCTGTAGAAACACTAGAACAACATGAAGCATATCTAGAACAAGCTCTAATCAGAGCTACTACAGCAAGAGCTGCTGAGACTCCCCAACAGCATGATAACAGCGTAGTAGCACACGTCGGGTATCCGCTAGTGCGTAATAAAAGCAAACTTGAAAATTAGTTGATCGTAATAAAAATAAAGCAAGAGCATTCATATTTTTTTTCAACTGCAGTGTTTTATAGTGGTGTTTAAATATCTATGTATGACACGGGTAGAGTATTCTAAATAAAGAATCAATGATTAATTTTTCTGATAAATATAAGATATTGAATTTTTTTTATGACTAGTATGCTTAGTTCAGGTTCTTAATATTTCTACAGATACTGTTTTGGTACTAAAATATATAATTCAGATATAAAATATATTCAACAAAGTTTAAATTTGTTTAATCGGATGTGCTAAAGGTTTGATTGTAGGTCTGGTCTATGAACAAATGTTTATTTATGTAGATATATTTAAAAAATATTTTTGTTTGTTTTTATTTATAGTAAAATTTGCTTTTATTTAACATCAGAAAACAAAAACCGTCAGTCGACGCTTCATTAATTTCTATCTGTAAATAATAATAAAAATTTGTACTTACAAACTTGAACATTTTGATAGTTGGTTTTGTGATGTTCTTCTTGAAGACACAAGAGACAAGTAATATCTTCTTTGGCGTGGCGTATGCTTTTTATACTGCAATCCAAATATCCAAGAGATTCGATAAGCAAGGCTCCGAACAATTAATGTGACCAATAGGAGGCGGTATTACCCCAAGAGCCTTGGGGCGGCCAAATCCTTACCTTTGACACCTTCCTCTTCGTCACTGATGCCTCCGTGCGGACAACGTACTTCACACATATTAAACAGGCTTGACCAAGATATCAATTTTATATTCCGTATGCTGCAATGTTATGTGTTAAAATACCACTACTTTAAAAAAATATCAACCTCGTGGAGCAGTGGTTGGAACGCTTTTTTTACTGATCAATGAGTTAGTGGGATTGAATATAATGAGGAATGTATTTTTCTCAATTAGAAGGAATGAATACTCTTTCAGCAGCAAACGCTCTCCAATAAAGCAAGTGCCGGAGACATATTAAGCTAGACATATTCACATTTGTGTTTGAATACTCCAAGTTCTTTGATAATCTGACCGTTCATATCTCTTATTAGTTGAATAAAACTGAAAATAAGTTTTTTATAGTTTACTCGCTTTAGTAACAGGCGTACGCTTTCTATGAATACTGTTCCCGTTTCATTTGTATTTATATTTACAAAACGTCACAAGCTTTTGATAATTTGTGGATTTATTAAAGTGGCTGTTTCTTGTAGTTGAACGAGCTTGGGCACATATACTTCTGTGGGCTCAAACCAAAACTGTTTTTTGTCAATTCAAAGAATAACAGCATAAATTTAAATGAATGATTATTAATCATGACGATCAAAATGACGTCATCCTAGTTTTTTAGTCGCACCGTCCATCTTGGAAGAAAACGGTGATAAAGCATCCGACAGTTATAGTTTCACTATTGTTGAATAATGAGTGCTCTTAAAACTACAACATCATGGATTCTTGTTTTATGTATCCATTTGTGGAGTTTACTTTGTAGATCCGGTTACATAATAATTGATGGTATGGTGACTAGATGACTAGATGGCATGGGTGTGGTCATTGAAAACCGGTTTAGTTCCACTGTCGTTATTTATTATATAACAAAATTATATTTATTTCAAACATGAAGTGGTTAATCTAGTTTTTAATGTTTGATCCTGAACTGGATGACACGTAGGTGTTATTCGAATATTTTATAGCTCTACCATTTACAAAAAAATACGCTATTTGAATATTTATTTTATTACTATAAAAATAACCTATTTATATCTTACAATATAATATTCATTGTCTTTATGAATGTATTTCAATGTCGACTATGGTTGTTTTTATTTATTGAAAAATGTAGTTGGCATAATATTTTAATGAGGCATTATAAAATATGAATAGAGGGTCATTATTATAACACCCAGTATCAATATTAATGATGTATATAAAATTAATTCAACGTTCGTTTAATTTAGAATGAGCAAAGAAAATCAAGTATTATTAAATTGTTTAAGAAGACATGAAAAAATAATTGAAAAAAAGGTTATTTATATTACATTGTAAACTTAATACCTTCTTATGTCATCACCATTTCTTAAACTTACACGTATAGTATTTGATCATCATCAAATGAGAGTATGTATAGATTACATAACCATAAATCTATGTCTAATATCTGCCTAATTTCATAACAGTTTTGCTATTAATACGGCTACATTATTTAAGGTTAACCCTTGCGGAGGTCAGGCTGGATGTGGAGAGACCGAGTGTTACACAAGCGTTATCAAAGTGTATTCAATTTTCGACAAATGTATTGAAGTAAGCTTGTTTCATGAATAACTATGATGTAATAGAATACTTGCGTATTATCAAAACTATAAAATTAATTTTAAACTATCAAATATCTATTCTCAATAATAAAATGTTTCAATAAGTAAATTTTTTTGTACTATATTTAAGCAGCTTTGCGTATGTATGTAATAACCTACAGAACAAAAAAAAATACATGACAGTGTTGAACTTGCCTTGTAAACTCAATGGAAAATATTTAGAGAACCTTTAAGACAAAAATACTCAACATTTAACAAGATAAATAGTTTTGAAAGAAATGAAAAATACTTAGTAGTTTAGTAAGAAGAAATAACAGCTGATAATGAACGAGGTAAATGCCTTACTGAAAGACGATTGGGAATATTTTTAAGTTATTGTACATTACTGATGTTTGGGATTGAAAATGTTCGTAACGTATTATCAGGCGCATAATTCTTAGAAAATGATAGGTCATTGCGTATTACTTTAATTTGGTATTCAAGAAAATCTCTTGGAAATTGATAATTATTGAGTAAAATTAAAATGAAAAAAGTACGCACTTTACTTGTCTAATGAATTCGTTACTACTTACAGTTGGATTGAATGTAAATTCTCGAAACCAATTGTACGCTGGCCAGAAAATACAGTTAAAACAAATTTAACATGATACTCCGTTTATTTTTTCCCATGAAATTATTGAATGTTGCTAAATTTTATACGGGTGATTGCGTAAACATATTCAATTAATTTTTTATTTGCATTTTTATTCAGTAATTTATTATCATTGGAGCCACTTAAAAGTTCTCTTTGTGACATAATATTTTCAATTTCGGCTTTTTCAAACATATTTGGAATACCTTATTTTTTAATTTGATAAAGATGAAATATTATTTTATAAATGTTCTCACATATGAATAAAAACAATATTATTAATATAATGATTTTATGTATTATGCTCCGTGCATAGTACATAAAATTAATTTTCCTGCACAATGTGCATAATCAATGTCAAGGTCAACCAAATAATCCATTAGCCAATTAATAAACAGCTGTGTCTGTTTTATAGACGATCATTAAAATAAAAATTCGTGAAATAGTTAAGATATTGTAGTAATTAAAAACATTATTATATTTTTATAGCAGTTTTGAAATCTAAAAATGGTTTTCGTATCAGGAGTTCATTTTTACAATTTTAACAGATACGCTCTTAATTTCACTAAATCCGTTCATGTAATTTTGAAAAGAATGAATTAGTGAACAAGATCATTACAGTATTTTTTAAAGTACTTAGTTGTCGATTATTTAATAATCGATTACTTAATACGTTGTGTGGGCAATAGGTAAATTGAAGAAAAGCTATTGCTTTGTGATTCGTGTATAATTAGTCAATCAGAACATTATATTCAAGCCAGGGACTGGAAGCAGACGGCTGAATGTCTGTGTTTGACTTAAATACAATTGTATTTATAAGGGTTAAATTATTACAAAAGGTCACCTTTTCATATCAAATGTAAATGATATATTAAGAAATAATGTAACATCGGTATCTTGAGTATTTATTATTTGTTTGATATTGTCTTCTATCCCTAACTTTAAAAGTTTTTCATTTAATAAATCTACAAATATGTGCTTTGTATCAAAAATTATATGTCAGCACGTATATCAATTAAAAATTCTTTGGAGTTTAACCTTTATTTAATCAACATTTTGTTGTTATTGTCTGATAACATCTTAATGCACCAATCTTTTAAATGTGATAAAATGCTGAGTGATGAAATTAAGAAAAATTTTAACCCCTATTAATACTTATGATAATATTACAAATAGTTATACAAAGACGTATAAATTATTTTTATAATTAATTTGATGTGAAAAAATACATTTTTCGTACTGTCTCATCCTTGATCACAAGCGATACTATTCTTTGCACAGCGATTGGTCGGCTAGCTCGCCGGGGGCAGTGGCCATAGTCTATGAAGGCCGTCAACAATAAAAACCTAAGATGCTTGTCCTAAGCATGCCGAGATCAGCTTTTTTTATCACATCACTGATTATGACTAACTGCCCTGACTGGATCGCGCTGGGCAAGTGTAAAAACAACCAAATAGATTATAACGAATCACATCGGTGTTACCGCCAGGAATGTGGGAGCATGCTCTATTTTAAAATATTATTTTATCCGGTAGTCTAAACTACATTATTATTTTTCCAATTGCACCAGATATGGTTTATGGCAATATAAGAATATAATATTATTGACTGTCAAAATCAATGAATAATGTTTTTATTAATTATTCTAGAACAAATTTTAATATAGATGCTATTTTGACAAACGCAAAGAATATCCATCATGAGATTTAAATAAAATCAAAATATTTCTTTTTAAAATTAAAATTTCTAATGTTGTTGAAATGGCTATGAACATAAAATGTTGAAAAAAAATTTGTGACTAAGTTAATAAAGCTACCTAATGGTAGTAAGTCTTGAAATTCATTGTGGTTTTTTTTAAAGTTCTGTCACGCAATAAAAATCCATATCAAGAATAAAAAATACGATCTTCTCACTCGGATTTTTTATACATACCTACTTAATATCGATCTCACATAATTTTAAAGCGTGATGGTATGCAAGAATGATCGTTGATTTAAAATTCTCATATCAATGGTCGGACGGAAAATCCCAGGCGATTCCGCGTAAGCCGCAGTGATATTGTTATCGGCACGTAGTTGGAGACGGAAATGCACCCAACAGGCACTGCTCTAGTAGGGCAGTCTCCCCAGCAGCTGGAATATTATTTACTGCTCTGAGTAAATAATGGTATAATGCGTCATACTGTTGGATGACAATCAGGTATCAATATTTTAGGAACAATTTTTAATAATTCAACAGATTTTTTTTAAATAAGCACAAAAATTTAAATAGTGTCACAAAATGAAAAACTCTCAAAAATATAATACCTATAAAATATTCTGAGAATTTTTCATGTTTTAAAACACTATCAATTTAAATAAAAATATTTTTTAGAAGGTACAATTAAAAATTAGCCTCTCTTTTAAATACAAGCACGTTTTTGTGTGGTTTATAAAGTACTTACTGATTTTCTTGCAAAGCAGCGGAGAACCGGAATTGATTTATTATTGACAAGAGACGGCCCGACTTTTATAAATGTATTCCACATCTTCACAGATCTTCAATCACATGTGTGCTAGTTTTCTCAACTCAAGGGACGGAGCCGTATCCAGAAAAAAAGGATTATTGTAATAATATTCCATATATGTTTAAGCCGAGCTTAGGTCGATGAGAACATGTGAATATTTTTTACTTTGAAAATGATCGTTACCAAATGAAAACGTGCTTCCCGGAGATACAATTATATCCCTGATTGCAAAGGATTATTATAATATCGCGAATTTTACGGAATAAGCTCCGAGGACGTTGCTCTGTTTGCCGATGCTTAATCCGCTACTGCGACTCTCACTCTGTGCCACATCAAAGGGTATTGTACCGAATACGGAAGAGATATAGATTTCTTGTACGATACTATATACAACATAGCTTCAGATTATTTATTACATGAATAGAGCTTAACACAAAGTCTTGTGCGTTACATAGATTGATTGTTATTTTATACATGTACTCAAATTTCTCATTTTCAATATGTACTTGAAACATTGAATATTATTTTATCAACAACCCCAAATTTGCATTTAAATGAATCACATGATTGCTATGAAAACATTAAATTAAAAAATGTGTCCAAAATACTTTTTTAATTAATTATGCACTTACTTTACAAAAAGGTTGATTATAAATAATTCATAGTATTTTTGACTTGAAACATTCATTTACTAGATCTGAAATCGATTTTTTTATTATTGTTATCCTCGTATATTTTATTTTATAATCTTTTGGCATCTATCGCGTTTGCATGTCAACTATCTCAAGTTGCTTATACAAATTTGAACAAGTTGACCATATTTTTAAAACTATATCGGGAATGAGTTAAAATTATTCAAAATTAAAGGCGAAAAACCACAAAATCCTATCACGTTCGGCTTCTGGGCGCCCGGTGGTCAGTAATTCCGTAATTTTGGCCATTATCCAAGGAAATCTGCATTCGCTATTGCACAACAAGCTATTTACGTAATTAAGTCTAATTGTATTCTGTCCAGCGCGTCCTGTTTGGACACTGAAGGTTCTTAAGTGATAACGCATACGTGAGTGAGTTACAGCCCCATAGGTCATGTGTCGGCGCGACGGCGTTCGTGATAGGTATTCGTGATATATTTGAGCAACGTGATATTACTAAGTGTCATAAGACCGACAAGCAGATCAATGCACTACCAAGATATGTGAATTATTTGTGACTTTTTAAAATTAAGTACGATTTAGGACTAAAGAATACATTCATATAAAAATGAGCATTAATGTTTTTTTAAATTACTTAAAAGCTATCTAACATAGCCATGGTACTACTTTAAAATAGATAATAATGCCATGAAAAGTTTCAGTTTACAAAATATGTAAATCGTTTAAGTATAATTTTATTTTTAAACTATCTATATATGACAATAACGTTTACGTAAAAGCTCTAGATATATTTAGACGTATATTGAAAATTAAAAATAAAACTGCTGAATTCAATATTGAAGAACCTTCTTAGCACTCTTAAAGCAAATAAGAGATTACAATAGATTATAATTTAAGGTATTAGCAGTTTTCGTTTTGTATTTTAATATATTATCACATGAACGTAAAAACAAAAAAATATACAGCAAAAAAATAAATTCCAAGGAAGAATGGTGTAAATTTGCACGATGCGTAAGGGGTCTATTATTCAAGAGAATAATAACTGACCGTCTCAAGTATTGAAAAATGTAAATGTATAATATGTAAACAGGTGGTTAAGGACGCACGTAAGTAGGTCTAGGTGTCCGAAGGCGAAGTTTTGGCACCACTAGAGCTGTTGTTTAATAATGTAATTAAAACACAATTCACACATTAATTTTATAAAATAAATTCAGGTAGCGTACCATGTCGTGCAAGAGTAATTTAATAGCTCGAATCAATAGCAGTCAAAATAGAAAAATATTAATATCAGATATATTGATAGAAAATTATTTTTACAAATAGCATATTTTTTTTAGTAAAAATAGCATTACATTAAAATTTGCGAGGCAAAAGTAATCGGATATTAACAGCAATTTATGTACAGATTGAAAAAAGTATTTATTATATTAAAGTATTACATAAATCATAACAATGCAAAGATATTTTATCGAAAATCAAAAGAAAGATATCAATTCCAAAAAATGAGTATTTTGAGAGTCGCTAGAAATAGAAACAAACTACGTAATTTCAGTGTTTATTGCTATTTTTATTAAAACGATAGAAGATTTCATAAAATATTTTTATGTAACTTTTCAGATAATTTTAGATATTAAACACCCTTGTTGATAAAATATCTGTCAAATGAATTGTATATAATACATTCAAGTTCATTTCATCCTCATCTGCTTAGATCAATTTAAATTTTATTTGCATTTAAAACTCGCGATTAATTTTAGCAATATTATAAATCACCAGGTGGTAAAAAACGATAACATCATTAAATTGTTAATATATTTTGGGTATCTCGTTGAACGCCGAATTAAATATATTTAAGCATACCGTCATTTTGGAAATAGGATTTACCAAAATTCAAAAATTCCCATAGTAACCGGCGTGCAGAAACAAATCACTTGCCAAAAATAAACCTGACCGAATGGGACAAATACTGTCGAATTTGTATCCAGGGTTCGTCTAGTGAGATATGTATACATAATTTCAGACACCTAAATACTTTTATTTAGAATCGCTAGAATAGCACGCGACCTGCATGCGGGCCCGCCGGTGACACGACAGCCATACCAACTACCGGCGCACATCCTTACCGGCTGCAAGGACGCTGTGCCTCGCTAAGATCATCCCAGCGTATAAAAGGCTCAGGATCCTCACTCAGGACATCATTCAGTTTTCGTGAACTGCAAGATATTCTCTACTCAAGCAAAATGTTCAAGCTGGTGGGTGTTTTATTGTTGTGAATTCGATACAAGTGATTTTCATTTAAGTCTGTGATTAACTTTTTCTCTGTGGCATAGAATTGATAATATTTTATTGCCGCTATTCTAGGTTAACAAATTAGTCCAGTGTAATAGCTCAAATATGTAGTTTTTTTTTTTGAATCGTCCGTTTAATTTTATTCGGCACAATAATCAATGCAAGATTACATTTTTTATAGTATATTTAGAAAATATATAATCTATACTTAAATTCAAATTATGTACTTGTTGAATAACAGGAAATCACATTAAGATTTATCAAATTGGTATCAACTCTGTAGTATTTTTAATACTCTTTATTTGTAATGCGTCAACGGCTGATGTGGGCGTAGTTTTTAGGTCTATTTCATGTTGTGTTTCCGTTTCAGTTTTTCTTCGCCGCCATGATGGCCGTGGCCTACGCCAAGCCCGGAGCTCTGGTGTCGGCGTACACCTCCCCGCTCGCGTACAGCTCTCCCGTGGCTTACAGCGCGTACGCCTCGCCCGTGGCTTACAGCCCGTACAGCGCCTACAGCCCTTACGCGTACAGCCCCGTGGCCGCGTACTCCTCTCCCTACGCCTACCCCGCCTACTACCGCTGAAAAACACCCGCAGAACACGGAACGCCTCAGACCACCCAAAACTTGTTGAATAATATCATTATTTAACTATGTTTTCAACCGATTTCTACTACACGGTATATTACTAAATATTCGATTCGAAGTACAAATATCATAATAAAAAAAGTATATTATTTGGAAATTACTGAAAACTGGCTTTTTTATCCTGAATAAATATATATTTTCAACAATACATTTTGTTTTTTTTCTTATTATACCGAACAAAAAGTGAATAGAAATACCGAACAGAAATGCTATAAAACATTTTCTTGTAAAATTCAACAGCTTACGCGATGCATGCAATCAAAAATTTCATTATATCTGAAAGGTTGTAATTCAGTGACTTAATTTCTTATCAATGTTTGCAAGATTCTCATTCTAATTTAGCATGCAGTGAGTAAAGAGTCGGCTAGAATATTAAACGAAGACAGGTCACTTAAGATTCACCTCAGTAGTTCTGTACGTAAGACTTCTTATCCTCTGTTTGCCCTCAATCTAGATTTGGAATAAACGAATCCAACGCATTGATTCGATGTTAATTTGAAATGAAACCATTTTAAATCATTCAATCATAAAATTTATTACATTGTAAATATAAAAAAAGCTAAAATGTACACAAATATTGCAACTAAATTTAAATAAAGTTTTTTTTGTATAAATATCATTATGCATCATGTTTTCATAAAAAAAGTTTTTTAATTAACCAAAACTAAAAAAATAAAAGTATGTATTGTATATTTTAAAAAAGATACAGTACCCCGAGACGCCGCGCTCTACAGCAAGACCATATTAATTTGTAAATCTCAGTGAATTTAAATTTTGATCACATAGTCCTAACCTTGAACCCATACAATTGTTAACACTTGAAATTTTATTGCTGTAATCACGAGGTCGGTCTATATTGTACTAAAAATATATATTGCATTAATTAAGTAATTAAAATATTTTTAAATTATTAACTACGTGGATAAACATTAAATACGTTGAATCTAAATAAATACAACCTTACCATTTTTATAAATATTTGATTATATATTTTTAGGAGTAATCATTTTGAAAGTATTATATTTATCATTACCATCATAAGTATACATTGAAATCTTGAATTGCTATTCGCTTAGCGATATACCTGGATGCGGAAGTAAGACGTGGATTACAACTGACCCGGAAATTCTTTAATTATATGAAAACAATATTACCTAATCAAAGAACTCATATCGAAAATAGAAATAATAAGTTACTATTTTATATACTGTGTCCAAAACTTCACGGAATCGATTCTCCAGACGTTAAATAAAAAATATAAAGAATTCATTCCAAACATCTAAATATAAAATAAATGTTTTTTTTTAAATTAAAACTAGTTACTGAAGTGGTTATTGTATATATCCATATAACCAATACTTTTTTATGTAATTATTCTGAATTTTTTTTGGAAAATAATGTACTATATTTCCATTTTTTGATTAAAATTATTTGCATTCGATTGAAGAGTCATTTTAATTTTGTAACAACTTTGTTGAACAAAAATGTAATGAACCTTAGAAGGCTTCAACACAACTGAATTCATACTCAAAAATGACTCAGTTTTTGTTACAATTATTATTTTTTTAATGGTCAAACTTTTGATTACTTTTTCTATTTGTTGTGGAATATTCATATTTCTATTGTGAAAAAAATATTACCAAGGAATATTCAATAAAGTTTGAACATGGCACAACTTTTAAAGGTTATAGTGATGATTTGCATTGAATAATAATTGCATGCTACAAATTGGATAGTTCACAAGTTGAAATTATTTTCTGTGTTGTTTTTTTTGTTGTACTATACTTACTTTTTGAAAATATTATTGAACTAGCATTGACACAATGTATATTCATATGAACGTTGTGGTAAAGAACCATTTAAGTGCTGGATAACTTAATTAATGTAGTTCACTACTAAGATATTTAACTTCGGGTCATTCTCTCTAGGGATCCATTTGGGTAGGAATTCTAATTCATTAAAAAAACATAGGTCGTTTACCCAACCTTCGGAAAAAAACAGGAATACCGACGGGAGGGTCAAAGGACTGTAGTCGATTACTTTCATATGGATACAACTATTGTCTTTTTCAAGTATATTGAAATTAGGTTTTGATGTAAATTCTTCGCCAAATATAATCAAGTACTTTCGTTCTTAGAATTTGTTTCGTAATGATTATTTTTATTGATTAAAAAAATACATATCTAATTTTGCTTGTTTGAGTGTCTATATTGAAAATAATTTTACATTAATAAATATCCATATGTCTATTTTTTGATTAACGTCAATCAGATGCGTATTTATTACCCATTACGGGTTTATTATATTATTACTAATATGATTATAATATTGGTAATATTTGGAAATATTGGTTGGCCTGGGCACATTGGTTCATAAGTAGAGTATGATTGTTAAAAATTCTCGATAAACGGAAATGATTCGTTAGTACACCGGCCATGTAAGCCAGGGGATGTGGGTTAAAATCCCACACAAATCACAATGATATTTTTCTGAGAGTTTCTTTAAATCATCTTCTATGTATGAACTAATGTGCCTAATCATATTAGTAATAAATTAATAAATATCACCATACAAAGATCATTTACTAAGACAAAATATACTTCAAGAATACCTGAATTTTTTAACTCATAATTTTACAAAGTTAATGAAACTAGACGTCACTCCCTGTTTTTTCACCAACGTGTATGTGCTGCATTGAGTACATTAACGTTTTTAAAAATATTTATGACCCGTGAAATGCGGTAAAATTATGCAATGTTTTCTATTTTAGCTGGAAAAGTGTGTATATGACATCGTATCACTCTGATACCTGTAAAACTGAACATAAGATTATGAAGTGGTTCTGTCATAATCTTTAGTTCTTGTGTTAATGATAAAATACAAATGTATAAATGATAAACAATGTTGCTTTATGAAAAAATGTTTATTTTTCAAATCATTCTTAATTGAAGTACAGACGTATCACAGTTGTCGGTTTTTGAGAATGAAGCACTGGATCGGATATAACATATTTATCAGTAAATTGCTATAGACAAAGCGGGAGACCTAATAGTACTTGGCGTATCCATAAGGGAATCCAGCGGAATAGGCACTCACGAGGGGAGAGCCGACAACGGTCTTCACCACGGGGCTGTATCCATGGTAGGTAGAGTATGGGGAGTAAGCGGGGAAGGCGGAGTAGGGAGACACGGCGGGGTAGGCTCCAGCATAGGTGTTGTAGGCAGACACGGCGGGGTAGGCGGCATGAGCGCTGTAGGGGTAGGCGGAGTGGGCGGCGTACGGGTAGGCAGAGTAGGCAGACACCACCGGGGCACTGTAGGCCAGGGGTGCCACGACTCCTACTCCGGGCTTAGCGGCAGCGATGGCCACGAGAGCGGCGAAGAAGAACTGCAAGTCAAAAAATAAATAAACCTCTCACTAAAATCTTCAAAATACTGATATATTAATTATTCACACATGTTACAAATAAATTAACTTTTTTAACTAGCAAATTACTAAAGTAGTTTTTGAAGCAAACACTTTTCTTTGGGTTTTTGTTTTCTTAACCTAACAAACGTTTTATGAAGACTAAAATTATATTCAATATTTTTGACAGAGAGCTTGGTGGAATTCCGTTTTGTTCAAATAAAAAAGACAAAAAATTATCCAATTGATAATGCCAATGTGAAAAGTTGGCGAAATCGGTCACCAATAATAATAAAAATATTATAACAAAAAATATATATTTTTTAAAAATAGAATTATTAATTTAACCACGTAAATTTTTTTGAATACAGATTGATAAATTATTAAATAAAGAGTGTGCATAACTTATGGTTATAATATTTCAGCTATAATACCTAAGAATGTTGTTGTCGACTGAAAATACTACAATAATTTAAAATCATATATTAAATACTAAATACAAACAAGTTACTTAGAGTATTCTGGTTTTGAAATGTTAAAATGAAATTAGCAATATTACTATAAGCTGTGTGTATTTCCACTGTACTTACAAGCTTGAACATTTTTGTTGGCTAGGGAGGTTGTCTTCTGGAGGAGGACTTGGAGCGAATGATAAGTGAGGAACATCTGTATCGCCTTATATACAAAACTTAAAGAAACCAGAATCGTAACTCAACCGAGGATCGAATCGGTCGATCAGTTTAAACTAACTGGTTTCATTATGTGAGCAAAAACCAAGGTCAGCCCATCGAGTGATTATTTCGAGTAATTTTAACAAACCTACGCAAATTATTTAAATGATAATAGAAAGCTTTCCGTTTTCTGAGTTCTTTTGCTTCTGCTTATAAAAAAAGTAAAAATCTCCTATATTTGTTTTAAATAAATTGGTTGATAAATCTGCAAAATGCATGTAACTGTCATTAAATGAACTTTTAAAATTCTTAGCTTAAGCTCCAGTTATCAATAACGAAAAAATAAAATGTGTTTAGAATTGAGGGATTCGTGTATTTTTATTATTATCAAAGATTATCTCATATAAAAACATTTTTTTTAACGTTTCTGCATATAATTAATAAAGACGAATTTTTGAGGTGAACAAAATTTGTACAAGTATTATTGAAAAAATTATTAAATTTTATACGTCCGTAGGCTTCTATGTCAAGTAGGTGGAGTTGAATTCATAATTTTATATCATGAATTGTCATTATTTGTGTATTTTTTTATGTAGATTCTAAAGATGCAAATAATATATGTAGGAAGTTTTATTGTACTTATGACAAGTAGTTTGCAAAAAAATATATAAGCTCATTTAAATATTTGAATAATCAATTATTATGTACCAGCATGACACCTGCTGGGTTAGTAATCAATGGAAATTTATTGATTTACTCTAAATATATAGAGTTCTTTTAATTGATTTAAGTTTATGCTTGTACCTATAGGTAGATAGATACTCTTTTATCAGATGAGATTCTTTTCTTGTCAGGTGGTCATTACATTTGCGTAGCTCCATCTATCTCGTGGTTCAGTAAAAAAAAAATACTTACCAACTGTGAATACCGGACTCGAATAAAAATATAAGGTCCCAAGTTAGGAAAAGTTGTTTGAAATATAAAACATATTAAATGCATGTGTGTTTATTGCCTGTATAAAAGTGAATAGCGGCGATGTGACAAGCCAAAAAAAGCCACAATAACATCCAAAAGCTTCAAACTTACACTTCAACTAAGACTTTCAAATGTTTTTTTGCATTATTTGGATAATATTAAGATATGTTTAACTACCTAAGTATGGTAACCTTTATTTAAAGCAATGGTTTGTATTTTTGACTTTTACTAGAATGATGCTAACACAATACGAGTATATCTGGTCTTTTATTTTTTCACATCTCTTATTGCCTGAAGAATTAAAGTTTGGCGTCATCGTGAATGTTTGAAAATTGTCTTTATGATTGAAATTTGATAATTATGTATAAAGTTATTTTTGTTTAAACTATATCCTCAGCTAAATAAAAAATATTATTTACACGTATAAATAAGGAGTATTACGAATTTAACCAGTCTTTCTTGTAAGTAAAATCATCATTTAAGTTTTAAAACAAGGATATACCGATATATGTTATTAAATATCACGATTTCTATAAAAGCTAAAAAAGTTGACTCTACTAACACGCTTTATCATTTATCTTCACAAATTCAAAATATTTTTTTTATCTTTAATAAGGTACTAACCGGTTCGTAATATTAGAGTATAATGTTGGTATTTTTTTAGTACAAACAATTTCAAGGCGATACGCCAATAAGGCTCCCTATACTGATAATTGTGGAAAATAAAAAAAATTACCTCATAATAATACCTTCGTAAGCCAGTCATCACCTCTGTTATTGACCTTAATTCAAGGTCTCATTATTTTGATATTGTTTATACTGGATATAAATATATTTGTTATATGGCGTAAAAACTTATTTGAAAAGAACTTTGTTTTGGCCGCAAATGAAAATTATCTGATTTTTCGTATTAAATACAGAGACCATATAATGTATCATTTTTAAGGTGCAACCATGGTTTTTAAAAATAATTAATTTATAAACTTTAAATCAAACTCACAAAAATAAGTTCTACAAGTAAAAACAATATGGTCTACATATATAATAAACCCAAAAGCTCTCTACAGCTTCAGAAGTTTTATATTTTAATAAAGAAATTGGCAGTGGTTGAGGATAAACTATTAATTTGAGTAATATTTGGAGCACATCCAATAGAAATTACAAGTATGAACATCGTTTGAATAACAAGGCAGGTTGCAAAATTCAGTGTAACTTATTCAGCACCTGATAAAATTCCGAAGTCATCTGTTAACCGCAAAAGGTCTTCGACTTTCGATTAAAAATCGCTTCAAGCGTATCAACCCCGCTATAAAAACTAGATCCCATTTGTTACCTAACAGTTTGTCGGTGATCAGGATGTTTTTTATACTTATACTATTCGATATCGTTTTTTAAAGTCAAGTTTATATTTGAATATGAAGGTTTAAATTTTTATTGACTTACTAGCAATTACCCAAACTTAATTGATTTGACATTCAAAACATTCTAACCTCTTTGATAAACTAGTATAAAATAAAATAATTATTGACATTGGATATGTATTTTTTTTTAAATATTTTATTATAAAATATTAAGATAGTAAGGTTTTTTTTATTTGTATAAACAATTTATATCTCTATTGACACTGACTGTTAAAATTATTAGTTTTATAGTATTGAATTTAAATTTATGGCTTGAAAATATTTGAATTTTTTCCGCACATATAAAACGGGAAATTCAATTTCAATCTAGAAAACAAACGCATTTTTGTTATATTTATTCTAAAAATATATTAAACTATTCGCTTATTTGATTTTATTTCAACTAGGTCTATGATACCTGACGGCATAATTTATTACAATCATAACTCATTTACCTACTTAATAATAAAATAGGTTGATTTATACTACTTTTTTATTATTATAACCTTTAATTTTTAAACAAGTTTACATTATTTGCTACTATTTCAATTGATGGTTTCTAATAACAATACTTCATGTAATCTTTGCTTTTGAGAAATGTCCTTTAAGTATTACTCAAACGTTTTATTTGTTAAAACGATGTACTTTCTTTTTGATAAAATAAAATATTATTTCAATCAATATATAACACTTAAAATAAGCCGTTACTGGTGAATTTTTTTGTTGATTTGGTGCTCATATAATCAACGTAAATATACATTAAAAATTGTACTACTTTCCATTATTGCCTTTTCCAAATTAAGTGGAAAGTTAAAAATCTTTAATATCCCGCAATCCCACATATCAGACAAAACGAAAAATATTACCAACAAAAATGTTTTAAAAGTCCTTCTGTATTAAAAATATCAGCACAAAATACTTTCAGATAAATGTTCTGGCCGTCGTCACTACTCATCTATGTTTACATATGTAACCAGGTTATCTTTAATTTCTCAGCTATATAGCTGCCTTCACACGTATCAAGACAACCGACAACCAAACGGTAATTAATCAAAAACGATCTCTTGTTTTGAATGTTATTACTATTTGATATCCAATTAATTAATTAATTACTTTTCTTTTTAGTGTTCATATTAATATAAAAAATATTGAAATGTATGAAAATTACTAATAGAAAAAACCATAGCATTAAATTACAGTATAGAATTTGGCAAAATTATAAAATACAAATAGATATATTTAAAATAGCTCAAAGATGTTATACCATCACCGAGCGTAAATAATAACAACAAAAAAATATTTGTAAGCCACGATGCTAAAGTTATTAAATTATTGTTTAAATTCGTAATAATTCATCGGCGAGTGAGCCTACTGACCTTCAAAGTAAATCGCGGAATACATTCAAGGCCCACTATTGGCGACGGCTACCAGATTTATTCTCTCGCGGAGACGCTGGCAGTCGGTTTACTTCTTCGGCTTCAGCATATGAATTCGCCAAGGTTCATACGCTAGCAGTGGACTGTATTATCATTCATTTAAACACTTTATTTTCGTTTAAACTTTTATTCAAGCTTCAAAAAACATAGATTACAATTTAACCTTAATGTGATATTAAAACAAGTTACATTAACACTTGAATTTACTTTTAAAAACACTTTGACCGATAACTGGGTCGTTTAATTTCACTTTTCAACATTTAAACGACAGCCACGCGATCCTGCATGGATGTCGGAGTATCTTCGCTCCCGGGCAGCGTCGCCCCGTGGAGTCAAATCTAATACTTTTTAATTTCACTTTTCAACATTTTAACGACAACCACGCGATCCTGCATGGTTGTCGGAGTATCTTTGCTCCCAGGCAGCGGTTACCCCTTGGAGTCAAATTCAATACTGCCCCCTTGAGGGGCTGGGTGGTTCTTATACCGTTTTCAAACATGGATGCGCTTTGGGCCGGGCGGTTGGGTCAAAGCAAACAGATTAGGTTATTCCGTGTATTTCTCCATGACTCTGGGAACGATTTTAATGTTAGCCGAGCCAGGTGGGTCAGGAATGCGGGCCATAAACCTTTCTCCGGGCGGTTTCTTTATTTCGCGAAGTCATAAAGGGTACGCGACGATTCTTTAAGTGCAATAATCATATAATCTTCCCCCGGCCGAAGATATCCATGTCGTCCGTGGGAGCGGGGCCTGAGCCTCCAGGCGCCGTCCCGGCGGCTGCTTTAAACTAATCTTTTCAAAGTTAATATTTATTCTAAAGGAATTGAAACTATGATCGCGTTGCCAACACCCACTATAGTTGTTAAATTGTAAATCTCGTATAACTGGAGTGATTAAAACTCACATCCTGTACACCGATAATTTACTAATGAAATCACGCTATTGAATGCACCCGGGCACTAACTAAAATGATGTAAAAAATATTATATATTAAAAAAATATTTGTGGTTATCACAGAATGTGAAATTTATTATGATACATGTTTACCATTTATTTATTCAATCTGATACGATTGTATAATGAAAGAAAATAAATTTCGTTTTGTATAAAAAACATTTTTTTACCATGCTTTACTTTTGATTAAAAAAGTTGAGGTACGCCTGTTTAAATGCATACAAAATTCATTATTTAAGATTTAATTCTTACTAATTTTTGAAAAATATAACTTAGTAAATTAAATAATTTAGTATGTTTAAGTCATTTCCATTTCATTCGGCATGAATTCATTTGTGAAGAATGTCATGATTGGCATCCAAATTATCCAAAATTTATTCGGTCTTCATTTAATCGTTTAAATTATATGCAAATTGTTTTTATATATTCAGGTAGACTGTGATGTATAATACGTGAAGAATTTTATATTGTTGAGGTAGTTTAAAATTAACTTACCAAAAAAGCTTTGAAATAATTAACTCAAATAATAAAATATTGATTAAATACGAACCGGAATAAATAAAAAATAAACTTGGACATACATCATTACTTTTAGTTTTTTAGCTTATTATACTTTTCGTAAAATAGTTAGCAAGAAAGAGTAACAAACTATCATAAGTACGTTGATCTTCAACACAAATTACTGGTCCACTATAGAAGGTAAGTCGTTGTGTCTGTAAAAACTTAATTGGTAATTATGTTTTCGATTCATTGTGTGAACATTTTTGTTAATTGGCCCCACAACGAACTTAACCTTAGTTGCATTCCCGAAGAGCAGGATAATGTGAATCCATATTTGATAGAATAGAGTTTTATAAGAGAATATTTTTTTTTTGTAAGTATAAACAAAAAATAAAAACAAATAAAAAAACACAGGATTTAGTTTTTTAAGGTTCAAAAAATGTTCATTCTTCTAACATTTAAGTGGTTATTTTTAATTAATTTGCTATAAAGAAAAATTTGTAACCCACCTTTGTCAAAAATTTTCTACACATGTTTAAGCTTACATTGTAGATTGATATAAATTTTATATCAAGAAGGCGAGTACTTATTACTAATCATTAACGTTTACTTATTCGTTAAAGCTGTAATTCTTGAAATATTTATTATTTAATTTCAAAGCCCAATAAAAAATTGCATATGATATTGAAAAAAAAAACTTATTACAGTAAATTATATTTTTATTAGATCGTTTGATGTATTTAATGATATTTTAATTTCACTGAAACAAATAAAAGTTATATTTCTTTCCTAAAATTAAAATACACATCGACTTAAAAGTATATCACACATTTCAAAGTTACAGGACGGTATGCTATTTCACAAATTTTTTTTTCATTAGAGACAGTATTACAAAACATGTTATCTACAATATTTACATATTGCTTCTTATGATTTTATGATGAAATGACAGGTAAACAATATCAATTACGTAAACAAATTATTTATGTTCGATGATTCCAAAACATAGATCATTGATAAAATTTAAATATTTTAAGATCATCTTAAAACAGATGCTGATTTCAGAAGCCTAGTAATACTTCACTCCAGCGGAGTAGGCGAGAGGAAGTCCGGCAGAGTAGCCGCCGACGACGGGGCTAGAATAGGCGCTCACTCCTGGGTAGGCGGAATATGCGGCGACGGGAGCCACACCAGGGATCGTCGAGTACGGGGAGGGGTGGCCAGAGTAGGAAGACACGGCGGCGGAGTAGCCAGAGTAGGCGGCTGGGTGAGCGCCGTAAGCGGCGGGGTGACCACCATAGGCAGCGGGGTGAGCACCATAGGCAGCGGGGTGAGCAGCATAAGCGGCTGGGTGAGCACCATAGGCGATGGGGTGAGCGCCATAGGCGGCGGGGTGAGCGGCATAGGCTGCAGGATGGGCGGCGTACGCAGCTGGATGGGCAGAGTAGGCCAGAGGAGCGTTGTAAGCCACGGGGCCTACAACTCCCGGCTTGGCGACTACGAGAGCGACAAGAGCGGCAAAGCAGAACTGAAAAAATAAATCACAATTCTAATATTATCTTTTTCATCACTTTTATATCAAACATAATATTTAAATTTATAATGTGCAGCCGTCATCGCTAAATTTTAAAATTACTCAATCCTTATAATTGGTTGATTGATAAAGCAAGCTTTTCTTTCATAAATATTTTTTTAAAAAATTCTGCCAACATTAAATACGATATAGTATTGATGTTTTAGATATGTTCAAATTATTTTAAATGAGTAATACGTTGTTTCAATTATTAGCTGACTGATGTGCTAAAAACAAAATCGGTACTTCCTAGACATTATTTTGCTTATTCAAGAGTTCTCTGTTTCAATTTTCGTTAAACTTATAGCGAGCACTTCACATAAATTAGTATAAATTAAGTGTATTGAAATACAAAATACCCCACATAAAATTAATATAAAATACTGTGCACTGTTGTCGTGGAATCTAATTTATGATAAAAGTTATACACTCACTTTGATGGTTTAAGTTAATTTAAAATTAGTTAGGCCGATTGACGTATGAACAAGTCGCTTGATGTCGCACGGCCAATGATTTTATTTTATATGTTTTAACAGGCGTTATAGTTCTCATTGATTCACTGTGGAAACTACAACGATTTTCGGTATTGTCACAGGCAAAAAATTATTTTATTCGGGTAAACCTGTTTGTTTTGTAGAATGCCCATATCCATCACAAAATAACCAAAAGCATTATAAGGCATTCGGCATATTTTTAAACTCACTGACGATATAAACGGCTGTTTTATAGCAAATTTAAAAAATAAGCACATGCATAGCAAAATAATTCCAGGAATAACTGCATAAATATTATTAAAAAGCTTCGTGAGGACTCATAAAATCCCCGTAAAATATGTGATATTATATTTCAAGGCATGGAAATATTTTTTATGAGTAACCGTAAAATATTAATAATGTCATATCTTACAAGCTTGAACATTTTGAGTGATTTGAGAGTCTTCAAGGGAGGACTGAAATCGAATGGTAGTGTTTGCCTCGAGAGTATGGGTTTTATAGTCATTCATTTGGACCATTCGCCGAAATTTAAAGTTTAGGCTTACTAGCCAAGGATAAACTCGTTCTTTATCGCCACATTCATTTATTACTGAAATTAGTCCACTATACATGACACGGCACGATTTAGATCGATTCATATTTATTTCTACGAGGGCATAAAAGTTTAGTTGTCAAGTGGACCGCGCTGCAGGTATTACCGCAGGTGTGATGCAATTAGTCGATACCTCTCTGGGGCAAGTGAAGGCATTTTCGGAGATTCGAAATATATGATGCTTTCAATTAAATGAGTCTATTAAGAGAGATAAAAATAAAAGGGAATAAATTTAATAAAAACAGGAATAACTTTTTAGTTAAATACTATTTAGTTAAATACGACATTTATATTATAATAAAATTTAATGAGTGAATGATGATAGCAGAAATATCAGATATAAAATATTTTAGAGTTGATTTTGGAATAAAAGTTCTATACAACTTGTCATATTTTTAATATTTAAAATTTTAAATAAAAAAATTACGGTATATACTCTAGGAAGGAATAAGATAGCTTTGCGTATATTATATTTTTTATTTAAACATAATTTTTTTTGTTAGATATGACATACTCGTACAGCAAATACTATAATCATTTATGATTTTCAACGTACTTTCAAGAAATTCTTTCCAATCGTGCCGATGAAAACTTAAAGAAAATATTGTACCTTACTTACATTTTCATAAAAACCATCAATTATAATATTTAAAAATACTCACAATCGCGGATTTTTTAAAAATTTAATGCTTCACAACTTTTTAAATAAAACCAAAAATTATAGACATTATATTGATTGAAAGCGACACAAAACACACATATTTGCAGTTGCACGTATTAAAAATATTACGTAATTAATCAAATTTGAAACCATGAATTGTCACGTGAGTAATTTAAATATTTCTATGCATTTTCTTGAAGCCACCTAATATTTCCTAATAATTTTCATTAGCTTCATGTTATATCAGATGTAGGAAATATTGTACCAAATGTTACTGAATAATTATTTTTCAAAATTATCTATTTTCTTTTGACAACTGTTTCATAAACAGAATAATGTCAACTCGTACATTTGTATGTATAATTCATATAATAATTATGTTGTTGCCCATAATTTAAGAAATAAAACAAGTAAATGAAAATAAATGTAGTCAATTTTTCATTTCAAGTATAAAGATTTGTCGCGTATAGAAAAAAAATCACAGCATATTATTTTTTGATAAAAGTAAAAATATTGAGTGTCCGCCCACACAGCTTCGTTGGTTAGCTTAAATTCTGAATATTCAAACAATCAGATAAATAAAATTATGACTTTGTTCTCCAAGTTTCCCATTTCAAGAGTTTTTTTTATTCATTTTACGTTTTAACTTATTGAAATTTGTTCTATGAAGTAAAATGTGTTTTTTCAATTTTTACAACTTTTAATTTACAATACTGAAAAAAATTAACCGACGAATGAATATTTTTTCCAGAATTTGAATATTGTAAGAGTTCAATTTTAGAGGATATATAAAAGTGATTAAATTTCATCTGACTTATCTACACATTGGGAGAAAAATACAGAAGGAGAAATTTGTCTGTTTCGTAAATAAACAATAAAACAAGATGTTGTTTAATTGAAAAATAAGTTGGACTCGCTGATTCGCATGTTCTTAAACCAAAAGGTTGAGATAAAAAAAAATGTTACTTTCCCGTAAGCTGTGAATATAAATAACAATAACAATATTAATATTTTACGAGAATTCATAGCTATTTTTAAATGAAGGGTAAATTAATTAAAAATTTTGTTCTTTAATATACTCTATTTTGCAAGATTCATGTGATTTACATAAACACGCCAAAATTCCAAATGCCGCCTATCCATTTCATCGTTAATCATTTGTTATATTTCATTATACAAACCAAAAAAAGTCTAAAATGAATATCATTAATCATAAACAATAACAAACTTAATATATCTCGTATAATTAATACTTCTAAAAATATCTACTTCATTTTTTAAACCTAAAATCAAACATCTGTGATCAGATCTTTCCGTATTAATCGCAACGTGAATAACTCCATTTGTCTTTATATTGTGGGCTTAAGTAAAAAATGTAATACTTATAATAAAAATTAAAGGTCAGCCCTAAATATATTTTAAATTCATATAAAATAATTATCAGATGGCATTTTTTCCATTTTTAGTTGATAAAAATTGACCATTGCAAATTCACAAATTGCAATTGCATCACAAATTGCTCCAACCAAATATATTGTTTATTATTAATAGTTTTTGCATTTTTCAATTAATTATAATCACACTTTGCATTGTTTGACGTAAAGCATGTTATAAATATTATATGAAGCACATTGAATAATTGAGAGTTCCTTAAGTAATGTAATTTAAGTGGGCAGATCGCAAAAAAATTGTCCAAGCAGTTTGTATTTGGACAAAACGGGTACAGAGGCGGAACTTGTTATTATGACAATGCATATATGTTAAATCCGCGTATTGAATAAAATAATTATATACATTATTGATAATCTGATTATTAAAGCACATTTATAGGATCTACTGTTAGTTATGTGTCATATTTTGTATGGACACCACATTGAAAAAAAGTTATAAAAAAGCACTCTAAAGATTATGAAATCAATTAAAACTTTTAATTTATTCAATACACAACGTTAGTTTATGTCAGTTATTGAGACCTATATCGAAACGAGAAATGCTTAACTATACAAAAAATGCACTTTTGGGCTGAACGGTCACTTAACTTTCGGATATATTATATATTTTAATCAATAAAAGTTTGCTTATATAAAATATTTTCAAATAATATACACCAAAAAAAATACGCAGCTTCTACAGCCACAGTTTATACACTTTATTTTTTAAAGATTTGTGTCGTCTTGTTTTGAGTTTTCTGCATTGGATAGAATATTTGTATATCTCAGAGCTATCAAAGATAGGGTAGTTAAATATTAAATATTTATTCGACAGTTTTAGGTAATAAATTTTAAAAATTTTATTTATTGGTTTTGATATAAGTTTGTTCGTATTTACCGAATTCCTTAAATTTTTCTAATTTTTGTAACCTTTTGACAAACTAACCAAAATCAGCATTAAAACAGTAATTCACGAGTAAATATTATTGCGAATATAAATTTTAACGGTAACTTTTGAATTTACATGTTTTTTTATATTGTTTATTTACGTTTTTTCAATAGTGGCCATTACACGCATTTTTATACAGCTTTTGTTTATACTATAAAATATTTTATTATCTATGCGTGACTTATTTTTATCTGATCAGTTGTAATCCATCTGCATTTTTGACATAACAAGACACCATAAATAATCTATAGCTCCCGCTCTTAAGTAATTTTTTCTATGGTGTAACTTATTTTTTATCTCTTACTCTTTGAGGATACGTAGCACAGAAATTATTCATTATAGATCATAATGTCAATTCTACAGATAACCTTTAGATATTCACAAAAAAGTAACACGTAAGGAGCTACAACAAAAACTCCGCCCTTGATGTGACATTCAAATAAATCCAATTACATACTATCAAAGACTTAAAACAATATCATAACGACGCATTGAACTACTGAATTTACTTTACAATACAAATTTTTTTGATAGTAGGGGCCTAATATGACAAGGTCAATCTATAAAATTCTTACAACAATAAAAGCATGCAGACGTGACATTTTCAGAAAAGGCTTAATTAATGACCTTTTGCGTGAAGGTGCGTACACAGAGATTTTATCTTTGCTATGAGTGATTAAAATTAGTTTCAGAAAATATAATATTTCTTATTACTAGTCTGACAGATTTAAAGCTATTTTTTATTCCGGAATAACCACTTGAAGAACTCGAATCCAATTCATTTACATATTAAGAGATTAAACAATTATTCGGTGACTAATTCTTTGCATACTTCTTTAACATTTTAGTAAATTGAATTATATTTATTTTTTCACGTGTAATAAATTAATATTCGAGTCATAACATTCAGATCCAGTGCCAACACAAATTTTAGAATAAAAAACCAAAACGTTCCTACTTGATCTGCATATTTTTGAGCCGTCTGAACGGTGTGTTGACAAAATTTCTAATTTGTTGACAATATTTAATATTAAATGTATGGACCTAATTCCATTCTATCATTTTACTTTGGTTCTACTGATGCTTATTGATAGTGATCTCACAACGGTTGCGGCTATTAGTCCGTTAGAACGCTGGTATAAATACGGCTTTCTAGAAGGGTATACTGAGGGTCAGGTACAACAACCGCTCTGTATAACTTAAATTCTTCTATTGAACTAGTTTAAGAACAGATTTATTCGCCCAATCATTAGAAAAAATCCAAAATATAAAATATATTTCTTTAGTCTGGTGTTAAGCTAACTCTGTTGTATCTATTATTTTTTAAATAATTTAATGACTATAAAGTAAAAAAAAAACCTTTAAATAAGTTTTTTAGATTAATATAAATTTATTAAGAGAAAATTAATATAAATTTACTTTAAATTTTTTTATATTTTACATAAAATTCTCAGCAAAAAAAATACGTACTTAAATTAGGTATATTTTTACCGTATCTTTTTAAAAATGAAATCATCGAAAAAAAAAATTTTGTTCAATATAAAACTTGAGTGTTACTGAGAGTAAGTTGATAGTTTTACACTTAGCCGGTGATCTAAAGTTTATTTTTTGCGTCCAAGATAGATGTCAATCAAATAGAAAAGTTCAGTAAAACCAGATCCTGGTGTAGGCCAGGCAATTCTCATGGCACTTGATGATTTAGTAGTCAAGCATCGAACTGCCTTGTATTGCCTCAGTAATTTGTCATTTAGTTTAGGCGTAAACCAGTTCACTGGCATTGTTTTCCATTTTGCAAGAGAACTGAAGGCCCGGCACCTATATTGTACAGTATAAAAGCCTCCGTCGCGATGTTCCTGGCATCAGTCGACTCTTGTCTTCAATCAGACGATTACCAAAACCAACCCTCAACATGTTCAAGATTGTGAGTAGCAATAATTCAAACTATATAATTTATTTTTCAATGTGAAAAGTGAAAGATTACAGACCTTTTATAAAAATACTGCCTTATTTACATTTTAGTAAAAATATTTACAATATTTATAAATTCAAGCATTAAAAAAAAAAACTCTTGACATTCAATACAATTTGGACTCAACCAATCGAAATATAATACAATGTATACTGAGTATTGATTAATGACCGGGTCTTACATATTACTATATATATTTTTTTATGTTATATTTTCATGTTATTAGCATATTTTTTTTCTATTTAAAGCATATTTAAATAATTTGTAATATACTGTAAATTATAAACCAAAATATATATCATTGATATGTGTGAAGAATTTAAATTTAATTTTTAGTAAATAAATTTTTATTACTAATATGATTAGGCACATTAGTTCACACATAGAAGATGATTAAAGAAATTCTCAGAAAAATATAATCGTGATTTGTGTGGGATTCGAACCCACATCCCCTGGCTTACATAGCCGGTGTACTGACCCTTGTACTAACGAATCACATCCATTAATCGAGAATTTTTTAACAATCAAACTCTACATATGAACCAATGTGCCCAGGCCAACCAATAAAATCGCTTCACTTGTTACTTTGTTTAAAAAGTGCAGTGCTTGCAAATCACTAAATATTGGTTGGCCTGTGCACGCATCTGATTGACGTTCAATCCAAAAATAGACATAACTAAATTTTTGTTCAATTGAGTTAACGTTAGCTAGAAAAGCCTTCATTATAAGTATGGAGTAATTAGTCGTTGAAACGTTTGATTGATTCGCATTTGTTTCGCAGTTCTTCTTCGCAGCCCTCGTGGCCCTCGCCGCCGCCAAGCCCGGCCTCGTGTCCCCGCTGGGGTACAGCTCCCCTCTCGTGTCCGCCTATTCCGGGCTCCCCGCCGTGGCAGCCTACTCCGCCCACCCCGCCGCCTACGCTGCCCACCCCGCTGCCTACTCAGCCTACTCCGCCTACCCCGCCGTCTCTGCCTACTCCGCATACTCCAGCCCTCTGCTCCGTTCGTCCATTGTCGGAAGCCCAGTGGTCGGAGCTTACTCTGCCGGAGTTCCCCTGGGCTACCCTGGATACTACTGAGCCATTCCTCTTACTCCATAACCGAGAAAAGCGCTAAACAAATTATTTTAAAATGACAGGAATTTTTGAACAGGTTAACGAAACTTCAATCAAAATAAATTTTTATTACACTTAAAAATACTGTTTACTTATTTACTACACAATCAGATACACAAAAACTCGATTTTTAATACATATTTCTCAATTTTATGATAAAATTTAATATTGAGTTTTAGAAGTTCTTGATACTCAATCTTATTGAATGATAAGTTGTTATGTAATAAATTTATTGAATAAAAAAAAAATAAGATGAAGTCTATAAAGTAAAAAGAAACACAGCGAACTGTTGAAACAATTTATATTATTACTAAAGTATATTTGATCAAATTTAAATAAAAAATCTTGTGACAAAATAAGTAATAATATTAAATCTTAATAAATTATTTTTATATTAATTGTTTGGAATGCTGAAAACTCAATGTACGCCTTTAATTATTAAAAATTTAAATTCTCTTTGTATTCGTTAATTATATCACATAGTTGTATATTCGTCATAAAAACACATTTTTGTATAGAGGGACGTAGAGCACTCGATGTGATAATAATGAATAACTTTAAATATCAAACATGTAACTAGCAAAAGAGTCGGCCATCACTTTCGTCAACAGCCTGTACACGCTTCGCTTACTGATATATTTGGCAGGTCGGTAAGTTTCTCTTTTGATTAAAACTTACATTTTTTAAAGTTAACCAGCAAACCGATTTGCAGAGGAAACCAGTCGCTGCCTCAAACTTAGCACAGACTTCTTGTTTGTCACATTAAACTCAAAGAATAGGTCACCCAACGGTTAGCATGCCCCATAAATAGATTAAGGTACTGTTTCATGTTGGAGGAAGGAAAACTTTAAAATAGAAATACACAAACTTACCCAGGGTCTTACATCAAACTTGTGACCGAATTATCACAATAGTTCCAAAATAGAATAAAGGTAAACATTAAATTTGTATTAAATACTAGCATTACGATGAATTCAAACCGAGACAAAATATAAACGCCATATAATAATAGTTTAATATTTATGTTTTCGAAAATTCAGCAGTTTACGTTGTTTTATTATTTATCAATATAAGTAAAAAAAATTAATGATGTCCTTAAGAACGCATGTTTCAATAAACTTTAGTAAATTAAAGTGTATGGCTGGATGCTTTGATGTTAGTTAAATACAAAATCTTAAAAAGAAGTTAGAGGTTCTTATATTTATTCACATACGTGTGTAAAACATTAATCTGAGAATACACAGAAACCATATTTGTAACTTTGCTTGTTTAAGTGTCTGCATTTTAGGTGTTAAGTCTTTTATTTCCCAACTTGATTTTACTTAACCAAATGTTTTCTTTATTATGTTTTATTTTTATCAAAACTGCAATAGACGCAAAAACATAAAAAAAACACAAAATATTTTTCTGCGCCAAATATTTCATTTTTTGATAATCTTATCATCGTGCTATGTTTATGTAAAAGAAAATAAATCACACGAATTACTTACAAAAAAAATTGAAATGTTCTCTTTTTCAAAGCAAAGTTGGATAGATAATTGAAGTTTTTAAATGGATCAGTTTTATGTCATAAATAATAACCAACTGACTATTCATACCCAGACATTACCTTAACCTCGCAAACTCGTAGTTTATTGAATATGACTGAACTAACAAAACACTATTCGTGTATTCACACAACACACAGTCTCTACCCCTAACTAACCTATTTTGAAAGCTTTCATGAACCTTATCAAACATTTGCCAGAAACCATAGGCTTCCGTCACTTGTTATGTAAATTTGAGTAAATTTTCAAATTGATTAGTTACCACTTCAGCGAATATGTTGGTTACATAAGTACTTCAAGGTGAGATGTTTTTTTTACTTTTATACAATATTCTTTCTCAAATAGTGATAGGTAAGTTTTTATTTGATTTAATCAACGTCGAACGAAGAATTTGACAAGTTAAATACGACAAAAATATATGCACTTTCATGATGTGATTTTTAGTAAATTATATGGGTTTTTATAAGCTATGCACATATAACCAAAAGAGATAACCGATGTTCAATGCATTATGCACCTAAATTCTTGATTATCAACGTATATACGTCATAAGAATAAGGATATAATCGAGTTAAAAGATCCATGTATTACTTAGTGACGGTTTTCTTGTGTTTATACAATTTACAAATAAGTACATAAATACAAATTTATGAACTAAGTCAGTAAAAAAATGGTTTTTATTTACTGATAAGAAAGACATTCCTTGACGCTCAAGGTCGAATTCGAGATCAGCATCGGATCTCACAACTTTTTGGGTTCATTCTCATAATGCGTTCCACACCACAACGATAGATAAAAAAGTATTATCATCAAATATGTTACAAATTTGTTTAAATATTTACCATTTGAATTCACCGGTCAAGATAAAACTAACGAATCGTCAGTAAATGATCGAATAGAAAATACGATAATAGATGCTTAAATGTTTAGAGTTCGTTATTTATTTGATTTAGAACTGTGTAAAAAACTATTCCACTAATAATATTTAAAAAAAAAAATGTTATGTATACTTTTTAAGAATATATAATAACTACGGTATTTTAATGAAATTCATTTAAACAAAGATTTTTAAATTAAACCATGGAATGCGATAGATTTAATAAATAATTGACATCAAAAAATTATTTGTAATTTTTTAAAAAACGTATTTGACATAAATATTTTTCTATGAAAACTGTTATTTTGATGTACATACCACATCATTATAATCATTTAAATATATGCTCAAATGTTGGAAAAGGCATACAGGCAGATAATTAAAAACGCCTACGCGAACTCAAATCCAGAACCACATTATATCGTTCTCATCGCGGGGCACCGTTGATCAATAATAACACAGATGTGCCAGCGATCCCAAAAATACTGAAATGCTGCAACCGCACGTGTCCTGCACGGCTCGCGGCGGAAGCGTTCCGGCCCATGTGACCGCCGCCCCCGCCGCCCCTGCCCCTGCCCCGCACCCCCGCACCACGCACCCCCGCACCCCGCACCCCGCACCCCGCACCCCGCACCCCGCACCCCGCACCCCGCACCCCGCACCCCGCACCCCGCACCCCGCACCCCGCACCCCGCACCCCGCACCCCGCACCCCGCACCCCGCACCCCGCACCCCGCACACCGGCTGCGGCGCGCGTAAGATGCACCGGCACGGGGGTTACGAAACGCTCGCCACACCGCCAGGTCTTGAGTAATCTGAAGCTCCGCACCCTTTTCCCATTCAGTCTTACTATTTCTAAATATTAAAAAAAAAAAAAAAAACATTCAATTTACAATAAAGTTTGTGTTGTCTGTGCGTATGTGTGTGTGTGTGTGTGTGTGTGTGTATGTATGTGTGTGTATGTAATATGCCATCATAGGGAATTTTTAAAAAATTCAATGTATTGCTTCTGAAGCATTTTGTTTTTACGACTGTTGATATATTTTATTTAAAATTGTACAATTGTACCTGCCAAAAATGTGAAAAATAAATCATCTTTTTCCTTTAAGCCTCGTTCTAAAACTATGAAAAAAAATTAAGCTTTGATAGCAAATAGATCTTTTATCTTTTACAAATATAAGCGCTTTATAATACAAATTTCGTGATAATGTATAGATATTGACACTTGTTTAAAATAAAATAAATTATTAAATCAAAACTTGAAGAATAAAAATCAACCCGTTTATTGCCTAGTTTTTTTATTTAAAGGTTTTTTTTTTCTTCATTTTATCAGATTTTATTTAATATAATGCAGTGTACATTCGTTATACGAAACGTTATTTATTTTTTATTTGACTAAGTGAAAAATTAGCATAAGTGTCTATTTTTAAATCGGACTATGATTTAAGACTAGCCTCTCTAATTTTATGTTAAAGGTGACCGCCATTTTAAAGTAAATGTCGTTTTATAAATCACGTCATTGTTATCTGGAGAAACAAAATATAAATTATACAGGGAAGCAGTCCGATTATTTGAGTAGTTCTGGGTCTGACTTTCTGTAGATTAAATATTTACTATGGCTTGTAAAAGAATGATTGTTTACGGTTATGTGGCAACATAGACTTTATATATCTTCAATACACTCAGATATGACAGGAACGATATTGCTTTATTAGTTAAAAGATAAGTCTCTCATTACAATGGTAATCCTTGTATATTTTTGTAAACTCCTATCCGGAAATTATTTTTGGAATCAACACTTTGTTTCAAACTAAAATAACAACTGAATAGCGATCAAACAAATATCTTAGCAATAATATTTTACAACTTTGTTTTAAATCGAAATGCCCTAACTATAAAAAATATAGCCTACTTTTAAATTTATAAATGTTACCTCTATGATTAACCATGTGGATAGCGAGTTTTTACTTTATCGTGGGGGATATTTCGATACGATTTTTTATAGAAATTATTAAGTTACATTGTAGATTCATTAATTTAAAATGTTTTATCAACGAACTTTTATTTTGTAGTCTTATGAAACAGACACTGTTGCAGGACGACGCAAACTTTTCTTCTCTGAGTGTCATAAAATAATAACGTTGATCAATCACACCGGCTCGGTTAATGTCCTCTTCGGTGCACGTGTCATTGCGATTACATTCAATAACCTTTTAAAGGTAAAGATTTGAAATGATGCAAGTATTCATATTTAATCTATTGGTAAAGTTTAATAGAATGATCATATCAAGAGAAAAAAAAATATATCGGTAACCTATAATGTTTTAAATATTAAGGTAAGTATCATTACGGTTTTTACGGTTTTCAAGTCATATATTTACATCTCCCTCTTCCCTTATTAATTAAATTAAGATAGTTTTTGTTTACTTCGACTGTTAGTTACTGAGTTGTTATCGGAAAGTTTATTAAATTATAGTTTTAGTATAGCTTGTCTGTTAAAAATAAAAAAATATATACGAGAAGTTGAAACCAATTTTGTTTGGTCGTGGTTATGAATATATAAAAATAAATTAGATGCAAACAGAAAAGTACTACTGCATTGGATATTTCCTACAAACCAAAATTTTTTCAACATCAATTGATAAGCTCACGAGAAGCTATATATGTATCAAGAAATATTTTTTTTTGCAAAGTTATTTCCTTTTGCAACAGTCTTTACTAGTGCTATGTAATCCAAATTACAGGGCTAGTTTTCATGTTGCCCGAATATATTTTAACCTGTGAGCACATAAAGTAGAGCTTTTGGTATTGATTTATAAAATCACGCCGTACATCAAATCAATTGCGTTGGTATGAATTAAATTCATTCTGATTAAGTAAAACACTATTCGCTTAGTTACCCCAGGAACTGTGGATAAATTACGCGTAGGTGGAAGTTGTCGCGACACACCACAGCTTTCCTTTGAAAGCCACGTGTACCAAGATTCTACGGAGTACCTTTCTCGGGCTGCAAGATACATTGTTGATACGATTGCTGCGTAGCACTTGTGCGCCGCAGAAGTACTACGCATTTCAAAGATGCAGATTAAAAATTGTAAAACTGATAACAAATTGATGTAAGGTTTTGCATTAGTAAGAAAAAAATTCTAATAACTAAAAATGTTCAATCTTTGAAAAATTACTGAATTTTTAAATTTAGTTAAATAATAATAAAGATTGATTTATTTTTCATACTGGTCAATTTTTTATAAAACTGATTCTATATGACATTTTTTATGTATTAAACAAAGTATGAAAAATAGTTTCCTCTAAAAATAATTAAATCTAATCTTAATTTTTTTTTATACAATGTAACTCAAATCCTTACTGTTGAGATAAGCGCTTTCTTCATAATTCTTTTGATAAATAAGCTCATCTGAAATGTTTTTTTTACTATCTGTATATTAGTACATACATGATGCTGTTTGCACGACTTTTGAGTAAAAAAAACCATTATTTGAATTCATACATTATCTAAATAATAAAAAGGGTTCAGAAATAATTAACAATAGCAATATTTTTTAATGAAATGTCGAAAGTCGTCAATTATCCAGTTATACAACATCTAGCAAACAAGCTTCCACGTTTATTGAGTAAATTATAAAACGTGATGGTTATTTCAATTATAAGAAAATAATTAAATTCTCGACAAGGTGTTTAAATGTTAAAAGGTGTTAAAATTGATAATAAAAAAATTATAAAATTAATTCGAACAGATTTAATAAAACAATTTATTTATTTCACAGATATTATTTCAACAAAAAAAATTAAAAAACAATAAGCCATTTTTTAAATAAATATAAAAAACCAATGGTACATAACTTCTCTTTAATAAAATAATAAAAATATTCATGTAAAATATGTGCTACTTTCGGCTTAGCAAAGTGACATACAATGAAAATGTTAATTTAACACTACAATATTGAGCTTAAACTTATCGAATTATTTTGTAAATATATCTTTTGTAATTGAGCTTATTGTACAATTTTTGTTAAAATTTCAATAAAAATTAAGACCATGAAACAATATTAGAAATAAATCTGTATGTGGACACCATAATATTAATTTTGTATGTAATTAAAAAAAATTTTAAAAAATGTGTTATATTTAAAAAATAAATAGTTATTACCTAAATATAAATACAATAAATTTAATATTTCATCAAAGTTTCTTGGGTTTTAAATAAAAAAAATCGCCTTAAATTAAAACAAGAGCTTTTATCTTGATCGCTGCACGCGGAATCGATGTGACGCAGCTCTTCCAACGCAGTAAGTTTTATTTATTTACGAGAAGATTTAAATACCCCGTTTTCAGATAAGGGACAATAGCCTACACGTGGACTGCCCGCACAGAGAACCCAAATGGTGTCAACAAAAAAAAAACAACACCTATTTCTGGAGGACATAAAAATCTACACAAAACAGTCTGGATTTAACACAATTACTGTATAAATAATACGAAAATTCGGTTTCTTTTAACTTCTTTTGTTATAATTTATTATTAATATAAATATAAAGGTTTTATGGTGTTGACATGGACTTTCTGGTTTTTTCATTTCAATTACAAATTTTTTAAAATTTAGAACGAGTTAATTAAATAAATAATAAAAATAATGGGAATAAAAAACCTCACTAATTACTCAATTAATACATCGATAGCAATCAATGTGTATTGGCGTTCTTTTTTAATATAAGAAAATACTCAATGCTCCGCGAAGTCTTATTTTTATTTCTCAGTTCAATTGTTCGAGAGCACGTGTCGGAAAATTACGAAGCACCTGGAGCTTTAAACCTGTTTCTTATGATTCTTAAACGTGTCAAGGATGGACCATTTTTACCAAAGAAAATATACAATTGATACAGAAATGTTTTTTTCTTAATCATTGCTTCCGAATGCCAAACCTTGTAACATACGAGGTCCTTTGACAAAAGAATTTATTTGAAAGAAAAGTATCACAGCTCCTTGATTTGGAAATAAAAATCGGATTTTATGGTCGACCAAGTATTAGAAGGCCTTGTGGCTGTCGATTTATTAACACTGATTGAGGCAAATTTATAATTTATGGAAAATTAACTGATTTGAGGTATAAGGGGCTCTTGATATCCTGACAACATTAAAAAAAACCTAAAACTTATCAAACTTTGGAATTTTGTTACCACTTTGGTTTTCATGAAAATTTTGAAGCAGCTGGTATAAACACACAGACAAATAAACGGTAAGTAGCAGCACATAGCTATGTTTGACTTGTTACGTCTCATTTTTGTAATTTTTTTCATTTACCAGAAAATATTTGTTTTCTCTGATATTTCTATTTGTAAATTATGAAGCAATGTTTAGTAAATATATAAAATAAAACAAAAAGTTCTTCATCAGAAGTTTAGTGTCTTATAGTTAATAAACAATTTTGCATACCAAAACACAATAAACGAGACAAAAAGTTTAAAAAAATCCCTATCTCGGGTCGCACAGAGCTCCAAAAGCGACAGACACCTCGTGTCTCTACAAATGAAGCACAATATTTAGCAGTTTAAAATAATTATATCGCACGTGTTATTTCAGGTTAATTTATTTCATAACAACTTAACACAAATATTTAATAATGAAGATAATTTAAATATGAATTCAAACATTTCGCAGAAACGAGACATAAACGGATAAAACTCAACAAATAAATTTTCTTTTTGAAATAAAATTAAAGACCGCATGTGTACCATAATTTCTCCAGACAAAATATTCTCAAATTTAGTCACGAGGTTTGTTTTTTTTATATTCTGTTCACAGACTTTTAAAAATTTTAACGAATTCTACCACGAGGTTGATTTTTTTTAGTAAATAAGTATTTATTCAGAAGCAGTTATTAGACCAAAAATAAAACAAAAAAAAAATCATTTTTAAAAAAAATGTACACTCATATTTTGAAAAAAAATTTTTTAGCTCTCCAATAAATCAATGAAAACAGTAAGAAATGTGTTAATCAGAGTTATAGAATACATTTTATATAAAAAGTATTTATTGGTGAGTGATCACGTATGAAATCAACTAGTGATATTGATGCGACTTGTTTATTCATTATTTTTCTGATGCTTACTTGCCAGATCAGTGACCTTTTGCATTAAATTACATTGAAGTATTTAAAAATACGTACAAGTATAAAGTACATTCCTCCATAAAGTTAAGTTTAAAAAAATAACATTTTTTGTTTCTTTAAATAGTACTCTTGTAATTTTACCATATGATATTTACGCGTTGAAATTTTCCATATCACAGCTTTCCATTTGAACATTAAGTATTTTGTTTTCCCCCGAGATATGCTCTCGGTTGGGTTTTTCCAGCAACATAAAGTGAAGCTTTCCACAGTACAATAACACTTATTTTGTATTGTTTTGTTATGTTTCTTTTTTACAAAGTATATATATACGTAGTTTAAGTGTTTAATTTTATAAAAAATATATTTAATTCTTAAGTAAGACTTATTTAGTTTTAAAAAGCAGATATAATTTATAAAAAACATTTATGTTAACTACCAAAGCAGGTGACTTTCATAGTTACGCTGGTATGTGGTCCCCGGTCATATAATCAAGCGGCTTTCCGTGCGCTGAGATGGCAGAGCTTCCCTCTCGCTCGCGCCCCCATCCCCTAATCTGGCTGGAGCCGGAGGCTATATAAACGAGCTCCCGACTTCTGGCGGCCAGTCTGTCCTCAGATACAGAAGTGCAAAGACCCCTGAAATATCAACAGAGAGCTTTACGCTACGAAACATAACATATTTGCAAACAACAAAATCAGAACATTTTTATCGACTTTGAAGTGTCATTGAGATATTAATTGAAATTGAAAATTGTGAAAAACCTTGTGGTCGTGAATTTTGAAGATTTCAAAATTTGTCTCAAGGGGGTAACCATACCTTCTCCCATTGTAACCCTGCCGGCCATCGTCGTGTGGCCCCCCATGGAGGACACGGAGAGCGCTAAGGGCGCGAGACTGCTGCGGGCGCTGGGGAGGCGACTGGGGAGGACGCGCGCCCCCGACGAGGACTGCCGGTCCTGCAGCACGGACTCGGCCGGGAGCCGCTCGCGCCGCAGCCTGCCCGCCCCGGACTCGCCCGACCCGCGGGACACGTCCGCCTCCTGCTCGTCCAGCGACACGGGCAGCGACGACTCCCCCGAGCGCCGGCGGCGGCACCGCTCCACGGCCGCGTCCTTCCGGCGCGTGTTCCAGAGCCTCAGCATCTCGTCCCGCTCGCACTCCTGCAGCAGCGGTAACTCCGACTCCGACAAGGCGCGGCCCCGCCCCTCCAAGAAGAACCCCCAGCCCAAGAAGATCCTGCGGCCGCCCGTGACGTACACGTACGTGCGCGGCCTGTCCGGGCTGCCCACCCAGCGCGTGCCAGTGTGCCGGAACCCCTACGCCGCCCCGCGCCTGGTCCTCTCCGGCCTCAACCGATGAGCCCTGGCGTGTGACATCGGTCAAAGACTCTTATAAAATTATCACAATGCGTGATATGCATCGTTCGATCTGACACCCTTCCATACTTCATATAAATTATTTCATAGTTTTAAGTATATATTGATGTTGAGAACTTTATATATCATCAGTTAATGGTTTTGATTTTTTTATGATTGTGTTATTATCAATTCATAAATTAATTTGTTTTGTTTCTTTTGTATAAATGTAAACTATATTTTAACGCTGTATAATATTTTTTTCTCAGTATCGATAGTCCTAAGATTAAGAATCGAAAATGCTGTTCTAAGCATTGTTGTCTAACGCCATCATCGTATAATACTAAATTATTAAATATACCTAATTCAAAAAGGATGAGTCGTATCCTCACTGATTTAACTATACCTGAAGAACTAAAAAGTGATTGCACCGCTTACTAACCGATAGAATTTATACTCTTTTCACCGTTAAGTCAAAAATAAAATTCAATTTGAAAATATTTTTAATGAATACGCTGTACTTTGCCGAGGGCAATAGCCGTCTCTAACTCTTTTGTGTAGTTTGCAGGATTCAATAGCATTCATAATCTAAACTCAGTAGGAATAAAACTTTATGTCAATTATGATTGTATTTCACATTTGTCAGCTTGCATAGAATTATATTAAGTCAAAGTTAATGTCAAACTTGCTGAACTTGTATGAAAATGGACCAACGCGCTAATATTTAGTATGAAAACACTATTGTTCACCGGTGTTCTTCAGTTTGTGATAGTAACCGTTATCTTAGATTGTGATATCGTGTGTACCCGACCGAATTATTGGTCTCATTGCATGTAGCATAGCATTTTTTAGGTAAAGAACTAGAATTGATTTAAATGCATAATTATCAAGTATTGAAATTGAGTAGCGAAGATGCGTTTATCTTATTGGAGATCGGTAAAATGTTATCACGTTAGTTTATAAAAGACTGTGACATGACACCTTTTTATAAAATGTATCTTTTTCTATGGGCGTTTGCACGGCGAACGTGGCGTCGTAAGTTATTGGAATTTTAATCTATGAATTGAACCTTGTATAATTCAGATAATTGTAAGATGAATCTCTTTTTATACATACATAGTGCCTTTGCATTCTCGTGTCAAAACTTGAACTCATAGATGAAATATACATGTAACACACGAACCGTAGGTTTATCATGAAAAATAAAAACAAATTAAAATACTCTCTACTTTTATTTCAATTTGTGCTTTATGTTTAAAATTTCCTTTGATATTCCACAAAATAATAAAAATAGGTAAAGACTTCAAAGAAATGAATGTTTCTAATACTTCATTAAATTATAATAATAGATTTAAAATGACAAAAACTTCAAGCTTTTCTAAATGATTCTAGAATATTCTAAGTAAATCAAATATCATAACACCAATATATAGTCACTAGTAAATAACTATAAATTGTAAGAATTTTTGCATTTGACATGAAAATTTTATTCATGTCAAACTGAAACATCATTTAAATCTCATGTCATTTAACAAACTTACCTAAATTGTATGCACATAGCCTTAATCATGATGTAAGAGTTTGTTCAATATTATATAATAAATAATGTAAACCTATGGCCTGTGAAGTGTGATGTTTTTAATATAAATGATACCGTTTGTATAAAGTTTGGCACCGCTGAACGACGTTTTATTGTAGAAATTGATGATCAAAATGTTTGGTAATTCGATAATAAAAAATAAATAATATTAACTGAGTTTACAATTCATAAAACCCGTTTCCAATCCACACATACCAGCACTAATTATCCTATGACCAATTCATTCATTAAAAAAAAAAACATGGCCGATTCGAAAGTAATTGTTTTTGATAAGTTGTCTTATCTGGGCCTTCAGAGTTGATTGTTTTACAACTAGATCGCTGATTTTCTTAATGTGAGTTAGTAAAATATAATGTAGTAAACAACAAAAATTTCATCATCTTTGAGCGAATCTGCATAATGAATGTGCTTCTTAAAAATGGATTTTTATCAACAGAGTACGAATAAATGACAGTACAAATACAAAATAAAAATATTAGGTTCTAAAACTCATTGATTGAATTACTGGAGAATAGTGAAAACAACATCAGACCAATTGTTTTATAAACTTCAGCTGGTAATTGCAAATGACATTTTAATAATGGAGATGTTTACCAGAATCCACAAGAGGCAAAACAACCCTTTCACAACAATAACTCTATCGTGGAGATACATGTTGACCTTTTCACATAAATTTTACAAATAAAAATAACGCTACGCCTTTAAAGCACCATATTCTTAAATTATTAAAAGGTTTTACTTTTCAATACATGTTTTGGTTTGCATGTAATCCTTAGTTTTACTGGTTTCGTCTATTGTGTGTTTTTTTTTTTTTTTAAATACCGTGTTTGATAAAATGACCAATTCAATATATTTCAAAAGAAACAACGTGCTTACAAGCAATCTTTATGTAATTTTAATTGGTTTTTCCGAACGAAATTTGACTGTCAGAGTTCACTTTGAGTTTGCAACAGAAACTCCAACCTGCCAGTTTTTTTCTAAACTTAGAACATACAAACCCGAAACATATAAAGGCTATTTATAGCCGGGTCCTAGACGGCGAGCGAGAGGGGAGCACTCCGGCCCGACCGAGCCCCGCGGGGGAGAGAGATGGCAGTAGCTATAAGTGATTCTAACGTGCAGAGAAACGAGAGCGGACTCATACCGATAGGCGAGAAAATGGGGGATCTTAAGATTATTTCGGGAGCATTTTTTATTCATTAGCCTCGGTAAGATTTTTTTTATGGGATACTGTTACTATTTTTAGAAGAAAGAACTATTCATTTAACAATACTTTCTAATCAGCTTCAGATAATCCCTTTGTGTAGATTTATGTTCAGATTAGCTGTTAGAACATATTTTCTTTGAATATATATTTTTTTCATTTCCATAAGAACTTTATTGAAATTGATTGAATGAGCAGATGTATTCCATATGATATATGATACACGCGTGTAACATACAAAAAAAAACAATAGCAGTTCTGTAAATTCAAACAAATCAATAAATGAAATAGTAAAGAATAATTAGCAATATTTCTTATTCAGCCATGGTTTCAGCTATTTTATTTATATTTCGTAACATCTAAAATATAATTTGGAATATGAAATAAGATTAAAGTAATATATTTGATCAGAGATGTGTAGGCTTGGGTTGCACAGTCTTTGGAGGCTGCATTGCACCAATGTGGAGGCGCTCACCTACATTCTGTGAGGGAGGGTGCAGGGGCAACGACCCCTAGCGCAGCGCATCGATCTGCCTGCCTAGCGCCTGTACATCATCCCTTGCAAATACTGGACCTCGAAATATGGCTTTAAATTTTATCTGACGTTTATTAGCTTATAATAAAAATATAATGTTTTTGTCTAGTACAAACAAAAAAAAGTCTTTTTCTCCCGATATGACATTAAACAAACCAGCATTTTGTTATTTTTTCTGCAACATTTATACTATTTTTTGTATTTTATATTAACTGTTGAAAATTTTTTTGAAAATGTTCATTATTTAATAAATATGATTTTCTTCTTTACTTTTGACTAATTATTATTTGAAATTAAAATATTACTTTTTATATTAAATATACTTTGCAGATATAATATTTTTTATGTCTCAAATTATTTAAAAAAACTGTAATGATAATATAGAACATATAATTTAAATTATTTATTTTTATTAAATTCTTCTGTTTTTTTTTTCAAATTTTTATGACTAGAATTAATAATTTTGCACTGGTGTAAATGCTGACCATAAAATATAAAAGATTGTATTTGGTTAAAAAAAACCTGAATTAATTTCCGCTTTCATTGTAAGCCTCAAAATAGAATATCAATATCTTTACTTCCCTTCGACTAAATATATGTGGGAACGGAATTTTAGAATACAATTCTTAAAGTACACAATAAATATGAATGAACACCTACGCTTGAGTAATTTGAATATTGGCAGTATGGTAAAAATGACTTTCTGTGTAACTGAATCTATTACTTGTAGATATCCTTACAAATCTGTAAAATATAAAACTTGTTTCACATATTTAGAAAAACGCTCTACATTATCAATAAAACTCGTTTAAAAATCAGAAATTCATTGTTAAATGGCGAAACGTGGCTTTTTTTGTTTATCAGTGCGTAAATAATTCTCTTTGTTTTATTATTATGTTTTTAATGATTTAGTACATATATTATATGTACAGTTAGAAATAACCATGTCTTTCATTTATATTCTAGTTTATGAGGATTTATATACCAGATGTTTTGTTTTGGAAAGATGAGTCAAATTCAAATATTAATTTACTTATATTTAATACATCATTATAACGTTATTCATTCATTATGATCTATACCGGGCATTCACTGACGTCATGGAAGTTCCTGTGACGTCACATTCCACGTGGTTCAAAAACCAGGTCATGGAGGCTTTTGCGCTGCAAACGCAGCCTTCAGTATATCCTGGGGTGCGTTGTGCCCCAAAACTGGGTCGCCCGGGACTCTGGTACCCGCTGCGCGGTAAGGCTACGATTTTCGTAGAGGGTCTACGCCGTCGGCTCCGGCTCGATGATGATGAACGAATTCCTGTCTACGTGATCTCTACGTGGTACGAAAATGTTGGTTCAAGGTTTTCAAATACTAAGCTAGAGCAAGTTTACCAACAAACGTGATCAAATACTATTGTACTAACTGTGCTTATTGTAATTAAAATTGATTTAAAAGTATATGAAGGTTTTTGATTAAATTTGATATTTTTCTGGAGGTAGATATTAATTATAATAGTTTTTTCTTGCTTTTGCAAGGATTTATTTTCATTTATATATATATATATATTCATATATATATATTCTATATAAATATCAGTAGGAGCCTTTTTATAAAAGATTTTTATACTGCTTCCGGTTAATTATAAATCTTCTATTTCTGGCGACCTACCAAAAGTTCTTTTATATTCGAAGCTACTAATCATCCAACAATAGTGTCGGTCAATTAACGGGTGTTTTTCTTTTGTTTCATAACAAATGCTATCAAAATCCATGAAAATAGGTCACGGACGAATTGTGTCTCACTCACGTAGTAAATAAAATAATTTTAATCATGGGTTTGTTTAAAACGTCAAGAATTTTATAGTATAATAAATATAATATGCCTCAGTCGATAAAATATTTTAGTGGTTTTGTTTATTTGAAATATATATAATGATAATAATAATAAAAAAATTTTTTTTTTTAAATATGACATAAAAAATTAAAATGACACTTTATATCGTGTTTCTAGAATTTAATGTAATGGTTGAAAGAAATCTTAAAAAACTTGATCGAATATAAAATTTATTTATAATCTATTGAATAAATAAAGTTATTATTTAATTTTAACATTAATATAATGAAATGTAGTATTAACCTAAAGGGAAATTATCACATGTGTTCGCAAACTATTTACTAATGCAATACTTGTGATAAAGATCAAAGCTCAGCGCGATGCCTTGACCCAAATCGTAGGTTACACTTTGCAGTTCAATTTTACGTAGTAAGGTTAAAGGTGATGATTATATTCTTGCGCATTTTGAATAAAACAACTGACATTATATTATATATACAACATATTTAAACTATTTAAATTATTTTACTGTTTTTTATTTTAAAAATTCGTTTATGAATAAAAACTTATTCGGATTTTTTAAGATAATTCCAATTAAATAATTTCTAGTAAAATTATTATTTATGTAAGAGTAGTGAAATTAACTCAATATTAAGCAAATAATACTTTTAATCTCAAAAAATTAAAAATTAGTTTTGACAGCACATTAATGAATTGTCTTTATTTTATACCTATTTACAAATAGTCCCTGTAAAATTGGTGAATAGTTATAAGTTGATGACCTTTAAAAAAATGAACAGAAGTAACATAGAAATAAAATACTAAAAATTACAAAATAGTCATTTTTTAAATGAGAAGTACAAAGGGTATGTGCTCTGGAAGAAATTTTATATAATCAAACTAAACAGTGAGGTATGAGATGAAAGACAATATATTTTCTTACATAGTAAAAATATTATCACTTTAATGGAAACACAATAAAAGCCCGGCTTTTATTTTTTAGCGATACAATTTCAAATAACATCGTGGTTTTTTTTTAAAACCCAAAAATGACTTTTTAGTTTTAGTTACAACTGGGAATATTTTTTTATATCTATAATGGTAATATTTATTTCATATGATGATTGTAACAGGCCGACAAATCTCAGTTTTTAAAGCATGGAGCGTTTTCGTTATGTGAAAATAAAACAAATTTTCCCGAAGGTAAATGTCAAAGGACAAACGCGCTGTATTGTAGAACATACCAAAAGAAAACTCGGTTACCGTAGGCAAAACACAAATTATTAGCCTTAAAGTAATGAAATTTTTATATGATTTCATAAATGTCACTGGCTTTGTTACAATACTTATGCGGATTTTTGTAAAAGTAAGAAAATTATATATATTAAATGTATAATACGATTACATAAATTATATCTGCATTTATTCAATACGCGCTTTATTATTATTTTTTACTTATATATACCTGTAAGTCAATAATAAGATTATTTTTTTAAATGTTAAAAACAACTTATTAATTTCTATGCGCCTGCCTCTCCATTAAAGCTTTTCTTTGCGCTTCGTGGAAACTTTTATTTCTTGCGTATTTTACTACTAGGTCATGGCTTTCTTTGGAGAAAAACCATATAGGTTATTCAAAGAATTCAATCAATGCAAAACATAAAGAAATAACAAATATATATTTTATAATAAGGTGAGATTTTATTAAATGCTACGACAACATATCAAAATGCTTTTTTTAAATTTATTACAATTACTAGAAGAATATTCTTAATTGAGATCATAAGCATAAATATAGTAAAGTAGTTTTGTTTGTGCGTTTTCAAGGAATTATCGTAAATAGAGCGTCGTCTGTAGTACAGGAAGTATCCCTTAACCGAAAACATTGGCAAAGTCATTAAGGAGCTGCGGGGAGCGCACCCCGCCGGGCCGGGGGATGATTTATCGGCTCTTGTCTGCGGACAGCGGCATTAAATAAAATAAAGATAAACAACATTGCTTAAAAATAAATTATATTGCGGAAACTCTTAGTATCCAAATAAAACCCACGCTAAATATGAATTTCTAAAAATAACATGTTAACCAAAATATTTATCCATGAAATCCAAATATTTGGAGAAAAATAAATTATTATATTTTATGTTAACTAATTGAAACATACATTAATATACGTACATTTTCAAAATGAAAACAAAGAAATAAAAAAAATTGGAACTACCAAAATAATGCGCTCAACCCCTTTTTTTATAAATAATGCAAATAGTACGAAGGTTTTAGTATGAATTGTTTTATGTCAATTAAAACCTAATAGATGTAAATAGGGCTATAAGATAAATTAATGGCCGTCCCTGCGCTGGTACTCTGCAAAGATTGTCTGACTAACAGCTTGTCGCTGAGAGTGGAGTCGGATCCGAATACTGACAAATCAAATCAGCCCTATATAGGCCACTGTGTCGAGGCTCCTTGGATTAACTACGCTTCCGGGATACGAACTCATCCTTTTTCGTGATGGGAGAGCAAAGTGTGAACCTTCCTCAAACGGAAGAACGTAAAGAGGCGTGATTTCCTTGTGTGGTGATGTGGAACGACATATGTTAACTTATGAATCATATTTATACAAGAATATATATTTTGATAAAACAAGATACTTTAATAACATTAAAATATTAAATCAACATACCGATATTTGTTTATTAACAAAGTTATTGTAATTAAAAAAGTAAGCAAATTGTTTTTTATTATTATTTATTATCACTAAAAGAGATTTTGGTCATTTTATAGAGGTATCGTTGAACTTAAGAACCCTGGGGTGTAATATAAAATTTCTTAATATTACTATCCTTACTTGATTTTCTGTTAATGTAGTTTTTAATTTAAATGAATCGGATTGCCACACCTATAATGAAAGCATTTACTTTAGTTGAGGTGTACTCACTCGTATATAATCGTGAAAATGTTTAATTGTTTGCAGAAACGCACTGTTAAAGGTCATGGAATAGCGACGTCTCCAACTTTTATTATCTACTTAATTAGATGAAAGCTAACTTAAAGAACGTAAATCTTTATTGGATGAAATGAGGCATTCAGTTTATTGTGCAAGAGCATTATTAGGATTTTTTTTATGATATGCTTATTCAGACTCACCAATTTTACAGCATTGGTAAATAAAATAATTCTTTTTATTGAAAATTTTATTTCCCATGGTTGACATATAGATATAGAATACTTATATAAAAACATAGAGATATACTATACATTAGGTTATGAATAATTAATTCTCATTATTTTTTACTTTTTCGTTGATTAGTTTTATATATATTTTTTAATATTAATCTATATTCAATAAGTTTAAGTAAATTTTCTCAAATTATTAAGTAATTACTTTCCAAAAGAGGCACAAATAGTGAATCTTTCTTGATTAATTATTTTTTATTTGGGAATATAAAACAGTGAATACTATTAATAAAATATTTTAAAACTAGTTAATTTCTAAAAAAAATTTACATTATTTTAATGAATTATATTTGATATAAAAAGATACAAGTAAAGGTCAGTAATCATAACTCATTAACGAGTTGTATTAGCCAAAATAATTAAATAATTTGTATTGGTATTTGTATTGATTGTAACGTAAGGCAATCAGATAACTTGTAGGAATTCCACGGACTGCTTCCGCGGTACGTCAGTGTACACATTTTTGTACACGGGATCGTCGAGCGACTGAATAACTGCCACGTGAATCACTCAATACCATAACCTTTCAATTCGTCTTACTCTTGGGAAAACGACTGTTTCATTGGAAACGGGTCATTAACTATAAATATATATTTTTACACAAGATTAAACAGCTAATGAAAAAAATTAATACCAATGCAATGTATGATTTTTTTTATTTTAAACTAATGCTAAAACTTTTTAATATTTTTAGTTTATTCTTAAAAATATTTAAGCCCAACAAACGAGTGACGCAAAAATTATATTAGGATTCGGTTCAACGTTTTCTTTTCTTTTTTTTATAAAAAACTTCCACACGAACAAATAATTTTCACGCACTCGTGACACGTGTTATAACTTATTCAAGCTGGCTGTGTGTTTTTTAAACCTCATTTTTATTATTGTTGAATTATTTTTTTACAAACTAATATTGTGACTGTATTACAACGAATAATATTCAACTTAAAATAAGTCTAAGAGATAAATTAAAACATTCAGAAGATGTTCATGAAAGTCAGATAAACGAATCATTTTTATTTTTAGCACTGTTACGCACACAGAAAAAAGGGACATTTGTTTTAAGACGCCTTCTGCCTAAACATTCAGTTATGATGTCTTATAGGTGATTATATTAATTCTTTGTTTTAAAAATAAACATTTAACCTTGAATCTAGCCAAAACTATTATATTTAAAGACAGTATTTTTTCGGATATCCTGGATTAATTTTTTTGAAACAATTTTTTTTACGTATTGTTTGTAAAATTCGTAATATTTTAGTGAATACATTATAAAGAATTACCGAATCACCTAAATTATATATTTCAAATTGTAAGGATTTTAAATTATTATTTCTTGGTAAGGTAGTATTTTCTTCATAATTAATGCCAAATGGGGTGTGTATTTTTTTTACAAAAAAAAATTATGACAGAACAGATTTCTAAATGCTGTCAAATTTGACAGGTTAAAATATTATTATTAAAAAATAAAACCAAACAAAATAATACATTTAAACCAACATATATGAATGTACCGTCGTTTCGCATGCGCTCAGCGAGCCATTTTAAAATAGCACTCCGCGTGAAATCAGCAGGAGCAGCCCGGACCTCCTGGGTCATGGGGCGGAGGAGTATCCTTGCACCGGCGGGGGAGGTCCCGATCATTCATTCTCCCCGCAGCCTGGCCACTCACACCAGCACGCCTGCCAGGCTTCAGCAGCTCCCACACTTGCACGCAATGCTCCACATTTCAAATATTCTATTTCCGTCCGCGAGGCTATTAATAGACAGGCATATTCTGTATCGAGCATTAAATACCTGTCGTCCCATTCAGTGCTTGGTCTTTTAAATGTGTCCTATCCTTGAGGGAGAAGCGAATACATGCGTGTACATGTTATTAGTCGAATGTTTTTTGAGTCCACTGAATAATGAATTTTATCAAGGACGTCGTAGCTTTTAAGATGAGGATGAATTAATGTGAATGTGTTTTCGTATTTTTTTGGGTTAAACATACACGATTCTAGATTAAAATAGAAGGATTGATGTACTTTATAAAAAAACAAAGTAAGTTGGTTGTGAATAAATTTAGATTGCAGAATTTGATCTGAAGATGACATTGGTGTCTTGTTTATTTCTGTCGCCTTACATTATTGTAATATTGTTTTAAAATTTCTCAATTTTAATAAAAATATATTATGATATTTTAAAATAAAATTTCCCTAAACTGAAATCGACTTTTTGATTGCTAATTGAAAGCGTTTCAAATGATGAATTTAGCCCCGTTTCCATTTTTATATTTTTTGAGAATATCATTATTTTTGGCGTATTCTTTTATGATAAATGCTAATTGATTGTCATTGGAGCTGATTCAAATTCCCAAATTGTAAAATTGTTTCGAATTCAAAACAGTATTGAACTGTTCAATCAAAATAATTCCGCATCGGTGTATGTGCACGGCCACCACCTGAGCACCTTATCCTTCGCAGACCCAAACTAGGTCAGCGTAGTTCGCGGCCTATGGGGATGACGTCACGGGGCTCTCTCCTTGGCCGCAGCGGGTGGCGGGCCGCGGGGAGGACTTTTTCATTCACAGAAACGTAGCGGCTATAAACATTATTGACGGCCGATGATTCGGTCGATAAGGGCTGATGGTGATGCTCGGCATAATCCGTCAGCCTAATGAGCTGCGAGCTTCCGACGCTTAACGCAAAGCCAATCAGTTCGTCTTTGATTGATTCATTTGTAAAGAAACGCGAAGCTGGACAATTTATAAAGCCTGTGTAATTTACTGTTTAGTGTGGAGTTATTATAATTTAACACACACACCTTTTTTTTGGACTTTTATATTAGTTCATCTTTATGATTTCATTAACAGAATTTTGATATTTTTCTGAACCTTAAGAACACATTACAACACTGAATAGCAAACACCGTTACTAATCGTAAACTTTAATGTCTATGGACCAACGAATCTACGAGTATACCAATCGCTTTTTTGTCTTTACTTTATTCAATTATTAATCATAATACACGTAAACATACAATAAAAAACTTTTCAAATAAATTGTTCCGCACTGATTCTGTATGAAATAATGAAAGGTACTTCACTTAATAAAGATAACTTCCTCATATATTTATCAGTAACTATTTAACAGATTATTGTTGAAAAGTAAATAAGAAGAGATGAAAAAAGTATTGAATTCATATCTAGTTTTCAAAAATATTTGCTTAGTCTTGTTAGTATCAACATACTAAGTAACCTTTTATCTTGTGTTCAATATCAATCATTTAAAAGCTTCAAAGCAATAATAAATTTACTAGGGCTTTATAAAAATACCTCGTACCGGATGAGATTGTATTCTGATTTCAGTAATGGAAGCGGTGCACTTTTATTAAATCGGTTAGGGGGGGTATTAAATCATTTAAATTAAAAAAAATTGTTCAGGTGGCATTATTTTTTCACTAAAGCGGATTTGTAAAAACAAGTGATTTTATGATTTGCAAATAAATATATTAATCAAAAGAATGGGCACTTTTGTTATAAAGGGCATATGGTGGTTTTCATAAAAAAAATTGTTCGTGTTTTGATCTTTTTTTAACTTTCAGTGAGCTTATTTGCAGAAATATACCATAGTACATATTTTTTTAAATTATTAATCAAAAAACCATTTAGTGATAATAATCCTATTGTTTTTATTTTCAAAATATATATTATTTATTATCGAGTGAATATAAAAGAGAAAAACCTAAACTTTACCTGAAATTAAGTTTAAGCAGATAAAAGCTGGTGTTTGTTTGTTGTTATCAATATAAACATTGATAAAAGTCTTTTAAATGTAAAAAAAAAATATGAGTGAGCTTCTATAGATAGAGTTCATGATTATAAAAATAAACATATTGGGATTCGATAATTGGCCCTTGCATCGGTTATATCACGTCACAAGCTCCGGGCCAGGGGCGGGGCGGGAGCATCACTCATTCATTGATACGACGTCACAGCCGGCTGCGGAACATCGAGCCGCTGCCTCTCCCGGGATCTGACCCAGTGACCCAAAATGCAGCTGCGGGCTGACGTAGCTCCCTGCCCGGAGCCTCCCGTGAATGGAGTAGTATGGGCCCGGACACGTAGGCCGCACGAACCTATTTTTAGAAAGCCTTTGTTACGAGTGGTGACTTCCTGCCCCTGGAAGCGATCTTATAACAGTTCGAGGAAGCTCCAGGTGACGCTGATATAATAATTGTGGTCATCCAATTATTATTTTACTTTATGACTGGCACTGAAAAGGGCGCTACACAAATAAAGGACGGATGAAAAACATAAATTATTTACACTGTTATAAAATATTTTTGAAAATATACATAGCATATATATATAGCTTTATTATTCATATGTAAAAAGCCAGTAAAACAATTATATGTGCATGTTTTGATTATAAAAATTCCAATTTTAAAAACTATCATCCTTGATAAATCAAACGTATATAATCAAGGAATATTTAATTACTTAAAATATGTACTTAAATTATTTTAATAATACACAACATTTTATTTAAGAAAGTACTTAATACACTAGTAATAATTCTAGTTACCAAATCATTTTCAATATTATATGATTGTCAATTCCTTTCTCTCTATGTTTTTCACAACTATAATAATTGAACTGTCCAAAGCACACAAATATACAATTATGAACCTTAAGCTTGTATTACTAATTATTACCAAGGTGAGTATTGTTCTTTAAATAGCTGAACAATATTAATAATTTACCACCAGGTTTGCACGCTTCTTCAAGCATAAATTTAAACCTTTTGTGTAGTAATTTTGCTATACATAAAGTCTCCCTAGAACTGATTGAGGCAAGAGTATTACTTTGTTAAGTTCGCTTTCCAAAAACAATGGCATGTTAGTTAATCGCCAAAATATACTCGTAAGATATCCTTAAAATAAATTTAGATTCAAAAGGTGTACATTTAAATAACCTATTTATAATATATGATTATATAATTCAATAAAATGCATTTTTTGATGTGTTTTAAAATTGAATTACCTGTAACTAAAAGTATGCCAAAAATAACATATCGATAACAGGTTATTTCCCTTGTGAAGATTATTTTTAAAAAAAGGTTACTTCAATATCGAATATTAAAATTGGTATAATTTTATGATCCGCTATTTATAAAATAATTAATATTTGATATTTATTTTTGGATATACCGGGCAATTTTGTAATCTGTTTATTTATTTATTTAAAAGTAGTTACCTTATTAAGTTTCTATTCTTGTTTATAGTATTTTTAATTATTTCATTATACTATTAATACTATACTAATCATTTTTCAGTAGTAAAATGTTTTATCCTAACATTAGTTTAGATGATATGAAACTAATAATTAGCAAAAAATATAAAAATCTAGAGCTCAATGATATTTTATAAAAATTTAATAAGTAAATTTGAATATATATATGTGTGTGTGTGTGTTCTACGTACGAAAAAACAAGAGAATTTCCAAAAATTTTTTTTAGACAGTTGAAATTTGAAGTCACATACACAAGGCATACCAAAAATTATCCTTACATCATATTTATAAACTTGATAAATGAAAAAAAAAAAATGATGTCCAAGTAAAAAATAAATGCTGTCAAAATAAATGTGATCAAAAGTTTATATAAATCTGACCACAAATAATTTCACATTTAACCCAAAATATTCATGCATCAAACGCTATGTTTAGATAAGCGCGCCTGTTTTATTTTGGGGACAAGTTTCATTATAAAAATAGCGCATATGTCATCCAAGTTTTATTTTAGATAAAAATCTATTAATATGTTCTCAAACTTTCAATTTATGATACAAACTAAGTATTATAAATTTAGCTACAAGACAGAAGTTTTTCTCAGCATCATACATATACATCGTTGTGTAAATAATTGCCGAGTCATCCAAGCGAAATCAAATGAGGTTACTTCCTATTTCTCTATAAAAGAGAGAAAGCCAAATAAATAAAATAAACAAAGCATTCCGAGTCCTATTTTTATAATAATGTATTTTACGTTTAATGTATTTAATGTAACATGTTGGGTGGCTATTTACGGCTGAGTTTTAATTGTTACATTTGGAATGTTGAGGCAAATTTATGCTATTTGTATTCACGCTCTGTACTGTTTTCTGCCCATAAATTATGCAAAAACAAATTTAGAAAACAAAACGTCGGCCGTTGACAACTGGTCAAATTAAAATAGATTCCGAATGGCTTTGCTAAGATTTTACTAAGTGAGGCATTGACGTAATTTGGACGTAAAGTATCAAATAAAACTAACTTAAAAAATACAATTGAAAATTCTTGGGGGTTTAGATTTTTACATCAAAATTTATTGTGGATTTTCCTTTTTTTATAGATGAAAAGAACTTCTTTTTTCCTCAATATAAATATTATTTTTAACTTTTTTCGTTGCTCATGCTTTGTTAGAAAAAAGGAAACACTGAAAAATCTGATTGCTTGATATGTGTTGAAATTGTCACGTAGAAAATATAAAAATAGTTATTTTCTTCAAAAGCGTTTATTAATTGAACATTTTCAATTTCACTCAATAGTACAACCGCTCTTAGAATTTAATAAAAAAAAATTCAGAAATTCATAATTTTTGACAGAGAGTACTTGGTGGAATTCCATTTTAATATCTTTAAATAAAATACTTGAGTGATTTTCCACATGTTCGTTTTTATTTGTGACCAGTTTCGCGTTTGCATTATCAAACAGAGTCTATAGAAAATAGTTTAATGTAATTCAATCGCATTTCGTAAATGTTTAAAAGTTTTGTATGAACATTTTCTGTCTATAATTAAGTTAATGATCAGTAAAAACATTGTCTTCTCACACTTTTATAATCATTAGATGAGTAATTATCATATTTGCAAGAATAGTCATTAATATTATTGTTTTATACTAAAAACAAATACATCATTTAAATAAGATTTTTTTTAATAACAATAACTGTAAAAATCTTCTCACTGATTATAATAGTATTATGTGTTTTTCTTACTTTATAAGATTGTGATTTGACACACGGATTTATTTAATAAAAAAGTCGGTATAAATGAGGATGTTTGGTATAAAGATAATGGCCTTTATAATACATATTTGAATTTAAATTGTGTATTAGCTCATTTTAATTTGAATATTAGTAGTTACGTAATTGTTGCTGGTTATGGTGTAATACATCTTTGATGAAATATAAGTGGATAACACAAATCAAACAATATCAGGGCCTTTTCCAACACTTGTATAATACCCACCACCAGAAGGTAGCGTCACACCCCCACCAAGCCACAGGCTGCTCGTTCTTCGCCATCAGGGGAAGCGATTCCAAAGAACTCTTCACACAAACAAGAATAGGAAGTTTAAACAACTTAAATGTTTTAAAATATATACATCAGTAATTCTTCAAAATCCTAAAGATAACATTTTGTGAATATTCTGCTATTGCTGATATCAAAACTTAAAAAATCGGTACTTCATTTTAATATAATAAAGCATATTACTTTGGTAATTTATGAAATTTTCAAAGGTACTCCTGAAACGGTATTTAATTGTAAAAGCAGAAAGTTCAAAAGCCTTTTATGCTCAAAGCGGCTCGAGTATTCATGACAATTTCAGTGGTCGAGATTGTAAAGGTCAAAGACTAGTGGGTTACTCCGAAGCTAGGAATAACGCGCGCGCCTCCTTTCTTCAGCTGTTATACAAATTATTTACATTATGTATAAATTTTTAGTTCATTCAATATTTAAAAAAAAACAGTAATGTAATTTTATGTACGTTAATTTCAAAATTCCGTTTTGTAAATATTCAATTTGCAATTAAGAAAGAATTTAAACAATCTAAGAAAAAAAATCCTCCCCATGCACATTTTTTTAATACATATTTGGTAATTACAGAAAATGAAATATAAAAAAAAATTATTATGAGCCATCGAGTAACAGAATTGTTTTCTGTCTTTTATAGACAATACGTTACATTAATAATTTCTGATAAGACGGAATGTTCTTTCGGTGTATAAAACCTCACCTTCACTTCACCCCGAGACCTCGTACGTTACCTCCCCCGCAACCTTCACCGCGCCAGCTCTTCTAGATAAAACTTCATTGAACTACATCAAGCAATCCTTGTCCGTCGGTTAAACAATACTGAATTAATTAGATGATTGCACGTCCATTTGGATAGCTACCGCGTATTTCATTAGGCTATGTGACACGCATCTCTATAGAATGTTTCATTATCAACACCTGTCAAGCTGTCAAAGCAGTAATCCATATTGATCATTTATGTATTACAATGCTCATACATAAAAATATCAGTGAATGAATAAATATATATATTAAGTATAAAAACTAATTATGAAACATACCTCTTTTTAATTAATATATTTTTGTTGTAAGTATTTACTAAAATTTCTAACTGTTCTCTGTTATCCTATCTTTACTAAAAAATATTGGTTTAACGGTGTAATACTACCCAATTTATTACGTAAACAATATATGTGATATCAAAGACTTGATGTTCTTTTGAAAGGTTCGCAATATTTATTTATACGCTGAATAATTTTTATAAAAAAAAAGTAAATTATTTTTTTTAATTAAAAATAAAATTGAAGAACGTTTATCAGTTTTCTTTGGTGAAGGATCGGGTCAAGGATTCTGTCCGTTCATTTCAGTGGGGAACGATATAATTCAAACATTTCTAATTTAATGAAAGAAAACGAACAGATCGACAGTTATTAATTCAGAAAAATAATTCTCAGAACATTCATTGAGTACTCCGTAGTTAAACAAAGCTAAGAATAATATTTTGGTCGTCTTGCCTAATTAGGCATGAAAATTTATGAATGAACTCCTGAATATTTTGCGATTGTTTTTGTAACATTACATTTACTACAAGAGGTTTATTATTAAATTGAAAACTGTTATATATAGATATATTATTGTTGATGTATTTAAAATAAATAATTATTTAAGGTGAATATTGAAAATGTTATTGCTATCTACAAATAACTAGTAAGCAGGCGTACGAATGATGTAGTACATTGATGTACAATATATATTTATTCATAAAAATAAAAATATGCTGTTTTTAATCCGTCAACGCATTATGTTTTTAAAAATTATATCAAAATCGTAACTCGTTATTTTTTGAAACGCTTTTCTGTTTATGATAACATATTCTGCGTGTTTAACGGGTTAACTTTTTCAAGTGAACTCTAAGCTTTTGCAAAACATTCTTAACACCCCGCAAATGACAACTGGATTTATAACATTTTTTCTCTGTATTTTGTATAAAATTTAAATAGTAATTTAAATTTATAATGAACCGGCAAATATTACAAACAATGTCTTTTTATATAATTATTAAAAAATATACTAAATGTAACTTTATGCGTTATATAAAAATACGCTGTTATATAAACTGTACATAAAACGAGACATGAATATATTTTGATAATAGACTACGCAGCATCCCCATAATACCGATTAATAAGCGCTCCATGACCTGATTTCATTCAACTTTGACGTTATCCTTCTGTACAGACGAGGTCGCCAGAGCCGAGCATCATCCCCTTCTGGCTCTACCGGCCGAACAGAGATAGATATAAGAACATTATAGCGACAGTGCATCGTTCGTGACCAAGTTTCGGGTTGCACATATTGCGAAGAGGACGAGACGTACGTCCCGCTTTTTCTGATGACGCTTTAGGAGCTTAGAGAGAACAAGAGGATTATCGGCTGTCGCAGCCTTGACGACAATGCACACTTCCGTAAGGTAGTCGACCTCTGGGTGGTGACGTCATAACTGCAGTGCCATTGCTCGCTCGGCTCTCGAGTTTTGCAACCTATGCATGTGTGCGCAAAGGTCTTCGACGACGTAACTAACGAGCCTATTTTACACTTGATGTACTTCATTGCGAAATTAAGGATATTTAAAAATTACATAATATTTAATGTTACATGAAAAACATTTTTAGTAAAATCTGCTGGCCTTTAAGTGAGTTGATTTGACGTCAAATTTATGAAAAAAAAACTTCGTCTAGCATTTCTTCGTCCTGTGTTTTGCTTTAGCGCCTATACTCTAAAGCAAAAATTTCGTTTTTTCGTCGATTTTTCCAAAACTCATAGGAGTTTTTGAAAAAACTCCTATGAATTCCTTAACTTTACCGAAAAGTATGGCACTGCTGCACACTTATATTATTAACAAAACAAAAATCACTTCACGCCATTTTAATTACTTCTGTTAATCATTGTCTCTCTCTCTAAGACATTGACATTTACTTATATGTCAACAATTTATAAAACTTTATTCTGCTTGAGGATGCCAACCTAGCAAGTTGGAAAAACTACTTGCGTCAAAATAGAAGTGAGAAGAACTCTAAATATTATTGTAATATAAATATTTGAATGAATATAGCTTTTAATAACAATTGTAGCAGAAGCCTACCAACAATAGATAATAGTAGAATTGACGCATGAAAGTTTTAAGTTAGAGAAAAAATATTTTCAGCCGCTGGTTTTTATTTGATAAATCATTTATCACAAAATAAATTTTCGATAAAAAAAAGAGCTAATACTAAAAAAATCTAGAACATTATATCCAACTTGGCATTAGTTAAAATAATAATTTCAATTTAATCATTGTTAAACTATGAAAAATTTATTACATATTCAACCATATAAAGTCCTTTAAGCAGAAATCAAGATAGAATTAGCACAATAACAGTCAATAGAATGTTGTTTACGAGATATAAAATACATTCCATATGAAATATCTCGGTAGTACCCAAGCCGCGTACAAATGTTATATAATTTTGTTTGGCACGGTTTTATCCACAATTTTCATAATATTTATGGCAAAAAAATTCAAAAGTGTGACGGGAATATATTTACGAGTAATCTCGTTTTCTCTAAAAGACGCATCTGCGCTAGTAGAATTTAATACATATTTTTATTGGGTACTGGTATTTTTAAATGAAATTAAATTCACATGCATATCCAGACACAGCTTTGCTCCGAAACTAGTACACAGGGTTTGAGTCTTGTCGGTCCAAGAACGAGAAGTTTGTGAAACTGCTTAAATTCGTTTTCTTCATATTGTTTACTGGTAATATAATTGAATGTTTAAATTTGAAATCATTTATTTTCTATGAAGGTTCATTATTTTAACAATTTGTTTTTTTAAATAAATCAAGCGCTTGTTAAACGAATCATAACAAAATGAATAGTGGGTTATTTTTGTATCAATGAATTCTGTTTTCTATTTTTTTTCAGTTATTGTAAAACGGATGCCATAAAGACAAATTTATATAAAGTTTGAGACTAAATCTCAAGTATCTTGAAAAAAAATTACTAGGATGTTAAATGGTGTTCAAATACCTTCAATATTCATAGAAAATTTTATTTAATTAGTTTTGAAACCTCAACAATTGCTTAATCAAGAGAATCAAATCATTTGAATTGAAATCCGTAATTCACGCTCAGATAACAAATTTTAATTTTTAAATTCAAATTTAACTGTCAGGCGATGCTATTTCGTTTAATTAATTTTTTTTAATTAATACAAATTATATTTGAATAAATCTCAGTTGGCTATTTACAAACAATTGAGAGTATTGAGAGTACTTGTCACATTTTTGTTATAAAATTCATTTGTATTTAATGTGTACATATAGTATATAATACATTGAATAAAATAATTCATAATTATGAATAGAGAATAGTAGATGTTTGAATAATAGAATTGTGTTGTACTATTTCGTTTATTATTTCAATTGAAATAATAAACGGGTTGTTTTCCTCTTATCATACATTGACCTTTATACAATAATGGTGATAACAACCTCCTGTTTCCAGTGTTTTATTTAATGACACACGTTGTAAACATATACATTTTGTGTATGTTGCAAACCCACGCAATTAAGTTTTTAGCATAGACTTTAATTTATAAACAAAAATTAATATATTAGATTTTATTTCACGTAAATTTATCTGATGTTTTAAATAATTTCATGTCAAACACTTAATGCTAAGTAAAAATGCAAAAATACAGGTCTTTAACAATCTTCAAGTTACAAGAGAAACTTGTTGAACGTTTCTAGAAGTGATTTACTTACTTCTTAGTGATCGTACTCTAGTATTTTTAAGTAGTTTGTGGTTGTGGATATATTTTTATAAACGTATTAACATCACCTTACAGATGTAACTTAAATGTGAGAAAAATAAAAATAACTAGCTCTTCGTTGAATGTGAATCAAAGGATTTCTAAAGGCGGGCTTTCTCAAAGGAATAAATTACGAACATTTCATTGCTTTATTTTCTGATTTTAAATTTCCAATTCTCGCAACGTTAATAAAGAAAACGTGATTGAAATTGTCATAAAAGTATGGGCAATGTCAATATAAAGTATTTAAAAAATATTTGTTCATGTAAATAAGCAAAAAACCAATTTTTGTTAAAAACGACATAATACATAAAAACAATTTCACTCTAGATCTCATATAATTGCAAAGATATTTTATTTTACGGTTCATTACTATTTAAAAATATTTGTTGCCTTTAATATTATTATCATAACGGTTATTGTGTGATATTATCAAAACCGTTTTTTAAAGTTCAACTGAAAATGTAACATTAGCGAAACTCCTTATCGATCAAAATAAAACAAAATGAATTTAAATCACTTGCCATTACGAAGATATGAGTTGAGAACATTTATTGTTTGAAAAGATTTAATGTTAATATATTTAGATAAGAGCATATTTTATAATTAGATATCAGGTAATATGAATAGGCATATTTATTTACATATTGAAAATGATTCAAAGAAACTCTCAGAAAAATGTCATCGTGACTTGTGTAGGATACCAACACAAGTCATATGTGAAAAAATATGCCTAATCATATTGGTAAGTAATATAAGCCTGTAAAGGTTATTAAAACGCACTTGATTGACGTTCAATCCACAAAATAGACAAATATATATATATATATATATATATATATATATATATATATATATCAGGTAAATCATCCTGTCAGGCGGTAATTTGGATGTGCGGCGTCTAAATTATCCCGGCGTCGATTGCGCGAGCGTCGGCTGTGATATTTCTCCGGTGGGCGAGGGCTGTGATTGATTATTAAATTCGATTTAAAATTAATTACTGGCAACATGCGTACGAAATTTAAAACGTGCCTCTAAAATCACGTGCTACGGCTATAGACGTGGATTCTATACAAAAAAAAAATTAATTAACACACAAATTAAGAAAATCTTGACGTCGTTACCCCTTTCCAATGACTGCACGTGACTTCTAAATGTCGTGCAAATTGAAAGGGAAAAAGTTATTCACAAACTTGAAACAATTGTTTTTTTATTAAAGTGCTAACGTCATTCCTCGCGGATTGGGCTTCTACTCCGCTGTTACCTATTTGAATGCTTTTACTTTTTATGTTTCACGTAACGCCAAAAAAACAACGTGCTTTTGGTCATTGTTTCAAATTAACCTTTGATCTCAAAACTTTTATTTTTAAAAGAGTAAAATAGTTCAAAGAGCGTTTGAAAATCTTAAACACACGGGGGGAAAAGAGAAATGGCTTTCTGTAATTTAATTGAGTTGCTTACTTTAAAAAAAGGTATTAGTAGCAAATGTTTGATAAAAAATGACAATATTAGAAAATGTCGGGAGGTTGATTTGAAAACTATGAGTAATAGTTCTAATAATCTAAAAATGTGTTTGGATAGCCATATTCTCTAAAGATAAGTGTTTACTTAATGTTATTCATGACATGACAATTTTCAAAATAAATAAAAGGGTTGGGAGCATGTTATTAACCAATCTGCTGTATTTTTACTCTGATACAATCAAATAAAATCTTTAGAACAACTAAATTATGATTGTGTGAGCTTTTCTTTTTTTTATTATAGTTGTTTTAAATAACTGCGCAAAAGGTTGGAATCATATATCTTGGCTGTCTTAATCTAAGTTATAGTCGAAAGAAAGTCGAATATATTCGACTTTCTAGAAAATAAGAACTGAGACTACGCCATACACAAATATTACCACACAATGAGAAAAGCCAACTAAAATAAAATTTTAAATGTGTAAATATTCAAGAATTTAATCTAGTTATATGATTTGGCACATTTTTTCACATATTGAAAATGATTTCAAAGAAACTCTCAGAAAAATATCATCGTGACTTGTGTAGGATTCGAACCTACATCCCCAAGCTTACAAGGCTAGGGCACTACACAAAAACATTTATTACACATAATACCGACGAAACAGACTTTTCTTTCGTTGATAAATATAATTAATTAAATATTGCAACAAAATATAAAAGTAAAATAATTTCAAATCCAAGTCTACGGATGGATACCAGTTGTGTTCATTTACTACGTGCGCGGTCGGGCAGGTTCACCGACCGAGGTGATTATCCACACATGAATTCAAAAGACTTTCACCACCACTGACAACCATGGGGAGAGAAAACTGTCAGCGAGAAAAAATGAGCCCACGGATATTGATAAATATAATAATCGGATAATTTAGGGACACATGTTTACCCTTATCATTAAAGCTGTTGTATTTCATTAATTGAAGTGTCATCGAAACGCTACATAGACTAAATATTGTATCTTCAGGCTTGCAAAATAAATATTGTTACTACGCAAACACTTACATATATTTAACACACCTTAGATTTCAGTGATTAGGCAGATTGAGTATTTATACTACACACACACACACATATATATATATGTATGTATATATTCAGTTATATATTTCATCTAACAGGTTTCTTGTTTATGTCAAAAAAGGGATTTCAAAACATAGTACTGTAAAAATATTGAAAATGAAATAATAATACTCTTGAAGGTTCGAATAGTTTGTTGAACCAATCTATTAGCGTCGTCTTAGTCCTGGACGACAGGTGAGATGACGCAGTACGGAGGGATTGTCCGAACTGACAAACTGCAAATGCATCAGAAGACAATGAACCCAGACTCGAGTAGCTACGGATAAAAATACTTAAAATCTATTACTAATAACTGATTTATAAAATAAGAAACAAAATATACACGAATTATAAAAATAATATACGTATGCTTAAAAAACCAATTAAATTTAGTAAATAAAAGTAGGAAAAAAAAAACAAAAATTTTCCGCTAAATAAGCACTACTGGAATATGCAAAATTGGTATTGAAGAAACGTGTCACATTTGTTTCCACTGGAAACAGTATTTTGTTCTATAAATATGGAAGCTCAGGCGGCCAAAAACGTTGCTCAATTGTAATAGTCCAGGAACGTGAGTTGAGCCCCCACTGCTGGCATAATTTTTTTCCTTTATCAGTCTTTAAAAACCTTTCTAAACTCGATTTTATAATTTTTTTAAATATTTATTTGCTCTTTAATTAATGCCTAAATATACCTATAATATGTTTTTGCTAAAAAAGCGCATAATTCATTCAGAATCATTTTTGATTAAATTATTTTAATCTTGGAACCTTTTAAGGTAGTAATAGATTTATATTTATTCATAAAACCAAAATACCATTATGTACACCAAAATCTAAGCTGAGAATGCAAACTATCAAATGAGACAAACCATTCACAGATGTTTTCACTAAATGAGTATTCGAACAAACAACACACCCAGCATCTAAATAAATATCTTGAAAGGTTGTTGTTTAGGAGAAACTAAAGTGTTTTTTTTTACCAGCTCGACTTGCAGGCTCGATTTTTAAATTCCTATATAAAACATGTGCAGCTAATGCAAATGTCTAACATTTCTGACAAATGGCTTAAATATATTATTGATCTCATTATAAGAAGAGTTGTTATTTTCCAAGGGATTGTCTAGAATAAATGACAAAAAAATAAGAGGAATTATGTAAATGATGTCAAGTAGATCTCTTGCACTAAATACCACGTTTGTAAGTCTTCGTTTTACTATTTCATAAATTCCTTTAAAAAAACCTTCAAACATTTATTTAGAAAATAAATTTAAAAAAAAAACAATAAATTAACATCACTCGTCATTTCAGATCCATTAGTCTAATTTAATAAAACAGATGTTTCCACACGAGTATGATACCACAAGTCTTTTTTGTTTAAAATTCACAGCCTGTACAAACCTGGGTCGCCATTTGTACGTCGGCTATTGTCATTCGTCAGTTGGAAAAATAAAAGCCATCTTTTTACTGTAAAAAAAAGAACTGCAAATGACGTACATCGCTGGCTGCATAATAACCCCGTCACGATTTACAAAGCAATTTAACTTTTAGAATACTCAGAATGAGGTTTTATTTATAATCGTTTGTTGATAAGTGAGCTTAAAACTTAGAAAAATATTTAATATCAATTATATCGTGGTCACAAAATATTTAACACAGTATTTTCGCTAATCATAAATTATACTTTATAACAATAATATTGTGATAATATGTAGATATTCTTGGTTCACACCATACCCGTCTTAACGTATAGTGCAATGCTATTAGTAAAACCAGTCGCATTATTAAATTTTAAAAATTCGGAAATATAACTACGGATCAACGAAGTATCATTAAAAAAATATAATTATTTTTAAAATATTTAAAAAAAGCATTGGAATTTATACTTTTTCCTTCGTACCTTCCTCCTTTGTTGTAACGTGCCGTGATTTCTTACGCAGTGCCTCACGTGGCTGGGGGCGCGCAGGCCGCACGGGGGCACGGGGGGCTCGGTCACGTTCGCAGCCTCTCCCGGACCCACGCCCGACTACAGAATAAAAAACCCGGAACCCACTCGCGAATCCACTTGACTATTTAAATCAACTAATGATTCATTTTGCTGATCTAATAGGCTGAAAAAAAAAAAAAATAGGCTGTAATTGCTCGAACTGCTCACGTTGCTATATTTTGTATTTGTAGGTTTTTTTAAAGCTAGACAGTAGTTGAATATGTTTTTGTGGAAGTTAATTAAAAATGCTGATACTCTTTTGATATAATTTCTTCCATTATTTGCGTGAATGCAATTGGTTTTTGTGTTAAAAAAATACGACTTTTCAATGTATTTCAAAAAAATATTTTACTTCGCATCATTAAATACACTTTTAAAGCAAAAGTAATATTTATGTAAAACACTTATAAACCATTTGCGTTGCTCTCGGTATTTTTCAGAAAACAATTGTGTTGGATACAAACTGGGCAAAGCGCCCAAATAAAACTAAAATTCTTCAATATTTTAAGTAGTTCGCCGCTTATCCGTGATGGAAAATGACGGCATAAAGTATGAGTAAACCGCGTTATGGTGTCCGAGCACGAGGGACCCTTATGCTCATCGGAAAGGCAAGGAATGTGGAGCAGAATTTTGCGTTCTGCTTGGCAATTATACGGGTTAATGGTGTCGGATTTCCTTGAACTCCTTTAGTTCTCCTCTCGAGAGTACAGGGAAACCGGTAACCTTCTGTCATAAAATCGTGTTTCAGCTTCGTTTGATGTCATCAAAATTTCTCACTACCCAACTTATTGTTTGGTATTTATAAACGTATTATCACCGCCTAGTTCTCATACCGGAAAATGGCATTTAAAATACACTTTTAAAATAAATATTTTTGTTTTATTTTTTACTCATCATTCAAATTTTCTTGAGTAAAATTATGGTATTTATGGTTACATAAATAACAATCAAAACTAAATTTACGTCTATATTTACAAATAACTTTTTAGCCCTAATAATGCATAACTCATTATAATGATTGAATTTGACGTTTCCTTCTTTGAGCAAAAGCTTTCATAACGCTTGTGAACAAGAAGTATCTTAAAAAATATATATGAATATTAAAATATTTTTTTTAATAATGATAGCTTTACGTTTTAAATTATTTTTATTATATCAATATGGATACAGTGAAAATCACTTTATTAGCACCCTGTAGGGCCGACGGCCTTGTTACTTATTATAATGTAAAGAGTACACGGCCTACAACATGAGTAGGATATATAAAAATTCCCATATTATCATATTTACGTAGTGCTATAAGAATTAAAGTTATTTATAAAAATAGAAATCATTAGTTTCATGGAATATTTAATACGTTTTTTTTAAATTTATATAAAATCATTTTAGTAGTAAGGATTAAATGGTTGTATTTTTATTTGCGTGTAATAAGATATCGGAAGAGTCTCAAGATAATATGCGATGCTAAATACGAAAAACTTTGTAATAGAAGCTCGCAGAGATGGTGGTGGTCCCTTGCAGTACGTATATCAAATAAGTCAATAATTAACGAGATATCAAATAAAAGTGAAAAACGGCACTTTTGATATTCAGGTATTTATATTGAACTTAATTACAGTTTAAAAACAGAGTATAAAATTAGATTTGTCTTAAATATGTGAGTTAAAAAAATACGCACATCAAACGAATAGAAATACAGTATTTTTGGTAACGGTATATGCTTAGAATTGGAACCTACTTAATCACAATTACGGCCTGGCAACCTTACCAGACTCGCTTATCAACCTTAGCGTACTCTTGATTTGCAATACAAATATTAGCTAGTATTAACATGCGTGAAACAAATATACTAAATAAATTTAATTTATATATTTAAAAAAGTGGCTTAGCCTTAAATAAATGCATAAGCTATATACGAGTATATTGCAGGCTTCTTCAACCTAAAGACTGTCTAAACCTAAACCATTGAATCAAAAATAAATAAAATCAAAAAAGGTAAATAAAAATAATTGAGTTCACTAAACGCACCTTTTCAAAAAGATAAACCAGCTCGTGCTGAATGAACCCATACATGCACTCTTTCAGCTCTCACAAAGAGACATTTTGTATATAATTCATTGAACTCTGAACTATTCATTAATGTTTATCAAAAAACCTCATTATTTCATTTTCTTTTATTTAATATTTAAACACTTGTTTGATAGGTTTTTGAATGCTTTGAGCGCGGTGATGTTGTGAATAATGTTTTTCAAACTATTTATATAAACTAAACGTATCCAAATTTTTCAAAGAGTTGGTTAAGCGATATTCAATGTGTATTTTTAAAAAAATATATATTTTGGGTATTTTATATCTTAAACGACACTGAGAAGAATCTAATTACCCCAGAGATTTTACAAATCAACCCTCTCTGAGGCGACAGGCCGTGGATAATTTGTGGGGCCATTACCCTTAAAACTGTCGTCATGTGGAAAATCACCCCATCGTAGTAGGTAGATTGCGTCGAAACAGGGGTTCTTTTTTTAGAATGTTGCTACTTCATTGCATATTTTTAAATTCCACGAGTATCGAAGCTCCAATATACCCATATGCGTTAGAAGTAATTTCTTTAAAATGTTTCAACAGGTTTTAAATATTCAATACCATAAAACTCATATTTCCTATTATTTTTGTATTATCTCTAAATAATTCCTTATTAAATTATTAATCATAAATTCTAAAATATTTTTAAAAAACATATTTTTAGTGGTAATAACCTTTTTACTCCCACAACGTAAATATTGTTTTTGTGAAGTTAAAATATATTACATTATTAAAGCTCGTTTTTTTACACTTTTCCTGCTAAAACTGCTAAAGCAAAAAAATAAACAGCTTTCAAAGCTCTCTGCTGGTATTGTTAGCAAAACTTTACTCGATGAAGTGAGACATCTTATCATTCCAGATGAATTATTGGCTGTTTTCAGATTTCCTTGCCGTATCGTAAGAATCGTAGCAAGAACACACATATTTTTGGAAATGTCGGGCTTTGACCACATATGACCAAAAATGACTTAAAGTTAATGTGCTGATATTTAGTAAAAACAATTCACTATCCTAAATCACTAAACCTATTTAAATCGCTCGCATAGCTTGCCTAGTATTAACGAGTTTTAGATATAATGTAAGTAGTTACTAATACTAATAAATTGTATGCATTAGTCACAAATCTAAAAAAACATTTTTATTATGTAAAACTGAAGCTGAAACGAATTAAAACAGGGTTAAATTATTAAAGCAAATCAAATAAATTGAACAATGTATTTGCTTATTGATTTTTTTATTACAACAGTGAAAAAAAACACTTCAAAAACATTGAAGGATATATAAAAGTCTTTATTAAATTATGAGTTATGAATATGGTCGTTGAATTAACAAGAGCGCACATTCAAGTACAGGTATTAAGCGTCATTTCGTTCTTCAGAGTGTATTTTTCACAGTAAGTAATGAACCCACTGTGATTATTCTCCCTCCGCTTTTATTATCTGTTACTCTGATTGGCTGCCATGGTGATGGGCACCATCTTGTTTTCAAGCCCCCGAAGCTCTGGGGCGCCAACTTATAAAAAGGAGTCCCCCGCTGTATCTAAATAGGTTATTAATAAGCAACTATTTTACATATTATATATTACATATTGATTTATTTAAGATTTATGACTATTTTAAGTTGATAAAACAAAATATTTTAGTAAATACATTTTGCTAACTATTCAATAATATGAATAATAGTAGGTAAACAAAAATACCTATTAGGTAAAATTCAACTTTATTGTAAAAATATAACATGGATGCAATAACCTGAAAGCTCGTTGAAAGGCAGATATATTAAAATATTACCTAAGCCTATTTTAGCTGAAAAATTATTTTCATCTAAAAGGTTTTTTCCAATTATTAAAATAAAAAAATATTCATGGAATTATTAATAGATATTTTATTTCGTACGTCATCTCCATGCAAAATGTAGTTACATGTTAAATTTAAACTCTGACTTCTATCTATTTTGAACATTCAAAATAGATTTAACAGTACTCTTACATAATCAAACTCACATAACACCAAGTTATTTCATTATAGAAACAGAGATAACTTGGTTATGTACTAAATATCAGACCTCAGTAAAAAATATATAACACGTTAGTTTATGCTTGTATTTATAAATAAATAAACCAACCACCTAATAATTTTCAAGAACCAAACATTTATAATAGTATGCTCAAATGTTAATCTTCTTGGAGAGTCTATACAGAGTTCCAAGTTAGTCACCGGCCTATAACGAAATAAAGTAGTTTTGATGACCCCTTATTGACTTTAAATGTAATATCTAATATAATTTTGAAAAACCTCTTTATTTTTATAATATAAATTGCAGACATAATAATAATTACGTCCAGACTTGTATTTTTTTCCATCGTTTTAATCCAGTGGCATATTCTTGGGTGAGAAACCTTTTAGATTGGCAATAATACCCTCAGGGCATTATCTGGTGGCTGACAAGCTGGAATCATTTTACATGGTGATATCAATGAGAGTTTTATTTTTTTCGCCAATTCGATTGGACGTTTACTTGACAAGTCTATGGATCACATTGTATTAAATAATTATGTATGCTGCTTTTTATATGTTTGTCTCGCACTGATTGAATGAGAATTTCTTTATTTATTCAGCCATGTCTTTTAATATAAATAATAACCATTTTGTCCAAGCTTCATGGAAAAAATACAACCATTAATACTCTTTGATATATCGCACACCACCTTTCAAAACAATTAAAAAACAAAATCATTTGAATTTACTCTAAAGTTGAACTTTACTTTACTTGCACTGACATATATTTAATTTTTTTTTTATTAAAATATTATTTTTAATAAAGACAAATATGTATATTTTGGATATCAGACAAAATTCGGTAATTATAATTAAATATTTACAAATAACTACTGTAAACTTGTAGTAATTCTATGAGTGTTATAAACAAATTTATAATATTTAATGTAATTAAACTGTCACATGCAAAAAATAATTGTACCCAAAGAGTAGTAATTTTTTGAACGTCCTGGTGCTCGAAACATTTTCAAGTACCTGTGTGACCTTTTAAGACTAACTAACAGGAAAAGTATTTTTTCCTTCACGAAGTTCAAACCCATTCCTAAAATACACGTTCCCATGCTCACGCGCGTTACTATAATATTCAGCATATGAATATTCTAGTCCGGCAAGTTTGGATATGAATTTAAAATCAACGTTTTACTGTTTTAAAATCATGCATATTTTATAATAGTAAAACTGATAACTAACCACAATAGTTTTATATACAAAACTGCAAAACGCCATCAAACAATTAAGATAGGTATTTATATTTGTTCAATTTCAATTTCATCAAATTCAAAATGAAATACACGGAGACACGCATTTTTGAAGCAGTGTTTGATAAAATTGCTGAAAAATTGACGCAATCATCAAGCTCATGTTTTAATGCGAGTGATAATTGCGTCAGATTGTCGCGTAGGTTTATGATAGGGGATAAATTTTTTTACATTCATATTTGTTCAATTTAAAAAATTGAATACACGGTGACACGCATTTTTTAAGCAGTGTTTGATAAAATTACTGAAAAATTGATGCAATCATCGGGCTCATAGTTTAATGCGAGTGATAATTGCGTCAGATTGTCGCGTAGGTTTATGATGGAGGACAATTTTTTTTACATTCATATTTGTTCAATTTCAAAAATGAAATACACGGAGACACGCATTTTTGAAGTAGTGTTTGATAAAATTGCTGAAAAATTGACGCAATCATCAGGCTCATAGTTTAATGCGAGTGATAATTGCGTCAGATTGTCGCGTAGGCTTTCGATGGAGGTCCAGTGTTGGCCGGGGTCGGGAGCGGCGCCGAGGCCGGCCTGTTGCCAGGCAGATGTGGCTGGATTATGGGATGGTTGTGCGGTGGTCGTTATCTACTTCGGTTGCTACGACACGGCGGGGACTGGGCGAAAATTAAATTCTACGTATTCTATTCAATGCTTTCCATATTTAATAATTTTATTTGATACTTAAGACCTGTTGGAAAGATCATTTATGTTTATGTCGATTTTTTTTAAATTCACATATATTTTCACTCGATATTTGTGCTATAGCAGTATTATCATATTTTAACAATATGTTTTTAAAGTTTTTAAATATACACACAATTTTTTTTCTATTGCATACATTGAATAGTTTTAAACCTAAAACATTCGTATTTCTTATTCAAATTACCATTAGACCATTCTCGAAATATTGATTTTCCACTTGCATATCACTTTTTTAATTCTATACGACGTCACTATGAGTCAGGTCTGTTTATTTATTTAAATTATTTTCGGTTATATATTATATGTATATTTTTAATATGAGATCTGTTTGATTGACATCAAAAAATGTATGCGTAAAAATATTTTTTTTGGTTGCAAAATACTTTAATCATATGAATTCATTAAAAGTATTATTGGAAAAAATACATATATTTAAACTTTTTTTTTTGTTTTCTTATTATGTTAAAAATAGTTTTGAGGGTGTTTTTAGAAACAATCTCAGCCTCAAAAAATGTTATTTCTTATTAAATAAAAATAAATTTATTAGGTTTAAAGAAAATAAACATAACTATGTTTTCTAATAGTACTTACAAAATTGTAATTTTTTCATGGCTAGGTATCAATTCCATGTCTCATTTTTTCGCAAAACTTGTATAAAAAACCTGAAGAAAAAATATATAGTAGAATTGAAAAGAATGCTAGAAAATTGCGCGGTGTGTAAGTTGGTGAAAACCTTTGCCTTATGTGTTTTTTATGCGTCTTAAAATAGCTCTCAGTTTTCTCTCGTTTTATAAAATTACGATTTGCGTATTGCGACTCAGCAGAATAATCTATAGAGATGTGCCAAATGTTGAAATGGCCATTAGATTAGTTATCCTCGTAAAATGATATCTTCAATGTAGATATTTTTCAACTTCAAACCAAGGAAATATCTACGTGTAAAATTTTTAGGTAAAAACTTAGATTTATTGTTAAAATATTTAACCAATTTTCAATTCTATTCTTACACATATTCATTTTCTTCTCATTAAAATAAATTGAACATTATTGTATCTATTTTTATATTTCTATAAAATGTCAATATATATAATTTTGCTAAATTTACAAACTGAATGTTTGTTTGTTTAATTGTTTATTCGCAGTGAAAAATAAAAATTGAAACCATTTGAGTTGTTTAAATGAGCGAGAATCGCGGCATATTTTATATTAAATATCATTATGTTTTACTTCAGGTGCTTTTCAGGGTAGTTTGGTGGCCATCTCACTGAACAAGTCTGTTCATGGTTTTCTTAGGGTAAATATTGTAGTGAGTCCGCGGGTCCTTTTACTCCACAGTTTTACATCCGAAAGAAAGGTCTTCAAATTACTGCTGCCCAATAGAAAAAAATACTTTAATAAAATAATTAAATAATATTATGCTTTATGATTTGTAGTAAATCTTTTTTCATTTAAATAGCTTCGTATCATTATTGATTCAAGACATATTTTATGGAAAATCTCCTTATACAGTCACCCTTTTACACAAAAGAGTAATACACAAGCATTACTTCCAGACATTAACGCGCCGTGGATTTTATTATTCTTTCTAGTTCCTGTGACGCATTCGGTCAAATGTCAGACTTTCAACCACCTGACCCTCAACCCTTGAGTCGCGACCCGCAAATGGATTGTCAAGAGGTTTCTTAAGGGACTAAACCAATCATTAAAATAATAAAATAAAAAAAAACAACAACAAACTAATTTATCTTATTAATACCATTATATCTCAAATCGCCAAATAGTAACCGGACTGGTAAGCTCTTCCTTGCAGATCTTCCAGAATGCTGACAGTAAAAATGGTTTCTAGTGCGGAAGTGTTTTCGTTAGTTGTAGAGAAAAAAAAATTGAAATGTAGTGCCTCCCTCTCTGACGTTATCGTCTATTATCGAGAAAGAAGTTATGTAAAGTTATCCTTCGTGACGAAAAGATTGTAAGCTTCGCAGGTGGTGAGTGAAATGTACGTTTAAGCCGAGTCTCTGCAAAATGCAATATCACGGCGCAGTATGTAATGCAGGAGAGTGCTAGCCAGGTGGGGACACGTGACGTCAGCTGCCCTTGATTGAGTCACCTTATAATATTCATTTCTATCAAATGGCAGCCGAGTAACCACTTGAGTATAATGGAGCAGTTGTAGAATTCTAAGATACTGAAATCCGTAAACATATATTTATTATAAAATCAACGGTAAAAAATACAATATGAACAGTATACATCCATTGTAATTTTTTTTTAATATTGCAAGCATAAAGGTTAGTTTATTTAATCGATATTTTTTCCGTTTTTTAGATTACGTGTAGAGCAAATGAGCAAAATTATTTAAAAAAAATTATTGATCTATGATTTCATATACATCTTTCACAATATGTAAATACAATTACTACAGCACAGATATGGGCCAAATAGGGACCACATTTGGTCATTTTCCATTAGACCGGTAAAGGGAGGTCATGTCGTGGGGATTGTATACAATAATGCTTACAACGTTTGCAATACCGGTAAATACGTAAATACTTATCGATGAATATTTCTGCATCGCATATAAAGAAGTAAAAGGATCTTATAACAAAATAAATATTTAAAATTTTTGACATTAAAAAAGTTATAGAAAATATTTTTTTGTCCATTGATGCCTTCAAAATTGGATTGGTAACTACCCTGACTACTGGAGCGCAAAACGGTTTTTCAATACTACTAATGCAACAAAAAATATATATTCGTAATACTACAACGTAAAAATACACAAAAAGAAATGCTTAACAAAACAGATTTTTAAAAATATACAACAATAAAAAGTAAATTTTATTAAACTGCATACCTACCGGAGATGACGCTCAGTAAGACTGCGTAACATTCCTGCCTTAATGAAAGGTGCGTCCTGCGTCATGTTGGATATGAACATGTGCTCTGCATCCCCTCCCGCGGTTTAGTAAACGTGCCCCCGGACACGTTCTAGTACACCTGTCATCCCTTAGCTACGCTCGGAAAGTATTCGAGACGGTCTCGCAAAACGACTGATCATTTCTGTGTTTTATTGATATCTTAGATATTAAGTGGGATTCCACGAAGTTTTTTAATATTAAACTTATTAGTTTATATAATAATTTTTTTTTATTATTTTCTGAAAATTATAGGAAGTCCAATATCTAATAAAATTATTGATGCTTTTAAAATAAAACAATCGATAGCTTAGGAATTTATCATGATAAATTATTCTTTTATATTTTGTTTTGCACCACATTCACAACAAAAATAATTTTTAATGCCTATAGCAATACAATTAAAGTGAAAACGCGTAATAAATACGCAAGATTTTCAACAAAATATGTTCAAACTCAGATCAGCAAAAGTCAAATGCGAAACCTCATACGTTCGAAGACTTAAAAATAAAAACAAAAAATGTTGGTTTGTTTTGTTCATAAGAAAAGAAGTCCTAATTAGAAGCACTCCCAATCAGAAATCCCTACTAAAAATAATAATAAATGAAACTAGTATGGTACATAATACATTAAACCCTAAAATAAGTTTGATGGAGTGGGGTGAGTTGACGCACGGCGGTTATCGATCGATGCAGAGTATTGTTAAAATTCAATTTTGTATGCAACTGAAACTTATTGCACGTCTTTGTTATGTCCTCAAATGTATATCTTTGTTATCAAATTCTTAGTTATTTATTTAACAAGAAGGGTTTGCAGAAAAAGGGTTTTTTTCCCTACTAAACTCAATAACTAAAATAAAGAAATACATGTACACTACCACAACTTGTAAGCCCAACTTGTAAGGTTTTTGTTTTATTTTAACCCTTGTACAGTATAGTGTGCTTATAGAAGATTTGTAAAAATATTATAAAATATCTTTAAAAAAATAACCAAAACTACTTGTCTTTATTACTTTCACGGACAAAGTGAATCATTCATAAATATTGTCTTTGAGAACTTGGCAGTTAGGGGGCGTGTAAAATCTGTTGCCGACAGCAGACTGGACGTGGAAGATGTCACGTATTCCATTTACTCCCCGGTGCATTGCTACCAAGTTAACCGGTTTATTTTTAGAAAATCTTCTTTATGAAAATAACTTCAACATTTTCTTTCAAATTACGCTCAAAGTTTAACTAGTTACCTCTACTTTTCAAAATATTGACAAAAACGTGTCAAACGAGGTTGGTTTATTATTAAATAAAATATTTAAATAAAAAAACACGTTTTATTAAAATTTCCACTTATATTACATGGTTACCATAAAATTAACATAATCACAAGCATTTTATCACACATTTTTATAATTTTTTTCAATAAAAATAAGCATGGTCAAAACATAACATTATTGTTAAATGTAGAATATTTCTATATAAATCAGATTCAGTGTTTTGACAAAAAAAAACATCTTAAAGACTCACTCAAATACCTTTTAATATATTGTATTTGAAATGAGAAAGTAAATTTGTAATTTCTAGTAATTGATAGAGAAGTCTAACAGTTAGAATAGTTAGATAGTCACCGCAGAAGTCGCTTAAGAAAGATGTATACCAATATTTATTTAGAGGCGAATACAGGGAAATCCAAAAAAACTTTGCTTATTGCGAAGCGAATTCGCTACCGATGTAACTCTATTGGAGGCCAAAAATAAAGAAGTTAAATACTTCACATGTAGAATCAAGTCGTTCATAATCTTATGTTTTCATACTACACTTCACAGCCATGTACGATAGGCAGTATCAAATATGCAATTTAACACTTTTTGTATTAATTGGACATAGCATTTAAAAATAAAATTTACAAAAATTAGACATTTTCAGACTATAAAAAAATATCTTTTTGTTCAGTCCATTTTAAATTTGAGGAAAATTAAAAATATTTCACTTATTTCTAACTATATTGGTATTTTTTATTAAGTTCACGTGAGCTTCAAATCACATGTTACAAATAAAATTGAGATCATTTTAATAAATAATTATTTTGTATAAATAAAAAGTTATAAATATTTATATTAACTCCAATAATGACGTGAAAATACCACGTCATTATGAATATTTTTCTCCGTAATATACAATTATACATGTGCATGGTTGAAAATTTCTTTAAAAATTTTAGTGTGTAAAAAATGAGCGCTCTTTTCTAGTTTGAGCTAATAACATTGTAACATTGTTTTCACATTGATTATATTTACTCTTATGTACACAAAATGTATTGTGGTTATTTCACATAGTGACATCTAAATAAATTGATGTATTTTGGCATGTATAAAAAAACAAGAATAGTATAAAGGTGTTACGAACTTTGCAGTAGACACACTCAAACAAAGAAGTAGCACTGCTGATAATTGCTTTTGTGCAAGCCGCAGTACGTCACTTCAAAGTTATAAATCAATGATTGTTTTTCTGCAATTATATCATTGAAGCAATGTTGATTTTTTCTGCACTCCTCCACGAAGAAATCTGCAAAGTACCTGTTTGCAATTATGGCATCTTTAGTATGGATGATCTTGTTTTTGGGGACCCACTCGTATAAGTTTTTTTCTGGGTGGAATTGGACTCCGTAAAAGGGATACCTTGAAAAGATGTGGCCGAATTAAAAACCTATTTTAAATCACACATAAAGAAGTAACTAATCATTGATTTATATTTTCACCGTAAACTAAATTCAATGTTTTCCCTCCTCGAACCTCAAATTTGGTGCTATTTTCGAATTTAAATGACGCATGAGTATCACTGAATTTCATGAAAAATTACCTTCGAGATTCAATACTCGAGATGTACTGAAAACTTTCCAAATCGTTTGTGGTCAAAACCCTCCATTCTTTCTCGAGATTCATATTCGATAAATTCTGCAATAAATTACAAGTTTATTAATTTTCAAAAAATTAAAAGATATCGGCATGCGAGAAATTGATTCTCTATACCTCTTCCGTTATGCAAAATCGATGGGCATTCGTAGTAACATTTTGAGATTTTAATATGGAAATCACTTCATCTGGCGCAGTGCCAAATAGTTTACTGGACTTGAAATCTGAAACAAATGTGATATTTTTAATAATACTTTAATAATTCATTCCACTTTTACATTTAGTCAAACGTTAACTCGTCTCCCTGAGTATAGATGCACGGTTTGTAAAAATACTTTGTTTTTTTAATAAGAAATGTAACTGAGACAAAAACGTATTAAAATATGAGGCTTTATGGATATGATTATATTTTTTAAAAAATTAAAAAGGTTAACTTTATAAATGAATAAAGATTTTTTTTTTTTTGCACCTTTTTTGAAAATTAAATTGAGAGGATCGGAGCGGAATTCCACCTCGGTGCGATGTTCCCGCTGGTCGGCGGACAAGTACGTCAGCAGCTCGAAGCCCAGGCAGGTCCCCCACAGGGGGAAGTAGTCTCCCCCGTCGTTTAGTTTCTGTGCGAGCTTGTATATCTGCTCCCCTGCCTCGGCGAACCCCCCCGGCTGGTCGAAATAAGTCGCGCCGCCGGGAAACATAACCCTTAACGCCGAGACATAAACATCCCTTTGAGCATCCGTATCGATATAAAAAAAAAAATACACAAGTATAACAATTCGGATGACACGACCATCAAAACATTTTAGAGTGCTATAGTAGTCAGATAAAATTTACAGTTCACGCCTGGGATAATTTTGCTAAATTTCATAAAAAAAAAATATGTAAAAAATATAAGCAATATGTTTAAATAATACAACCTTCCTGTTGGCGACTGCTGCTAAGTATTTTTTTCAATGACTTTTGTAAAAATTCCGTTTCATGAATTCGCCAAATATTTGTGAATATGGCCAGTATAGCTGAAAATTCCGTTCTTAAGACTCAACAGGGTTGTCACAAACTAGTGGACTGCATTACTTGACTTTAAACATTAATTAAACTGCGATGTCGTGACAACAAATGTCAACTTGACACGCACTGACTTTTTTTGATAGAGATTGATAACACAAAATTATACAGATAGCCGAAGATCTAGATTCTAGATCTTCGGCTATCTGTATAATTTTGTGTTAAATTTAAAACTTATATTTTAAAAGTCGGGTTGGTAACATTTCTTTTGATTGTTGGTGATTTTTCTAAAGATATAATATAATTAAGGTATATGAATATTAAACCCAGATCACGTAAATGACTTCATTGATTATTTTCATATACGTAAATTATGGTTATTATTGCTAAATTATTAAGTAAGCCTTATTAATTTTGTGTAATTATTATAAACTTACCCATTGATTTTCATAAGGATGTCTTCATAATACTCTTTGGGTTTTCCAATCCTGCGAAACATAAAAGATGTCAAAGTTGAACAACCAATAAGTACCCAAATCGTCCAAGCCACTACAATGCAAACATATTTTAAACAGCCACAACCCAAGTTACGTCAGCCTCGGTGTAGATTTATACCATATCTAGGTGTTTGTTCATCTAGTATTTTTATTTTAATTTTCATAAAATTTATTCATATATTCATTTCAAACCTTTAGTTATGTGTAATTATTTACCATATTGGCACGACTCTGGCTCCACACCCTTCCAAAAACTTCACGTATGAAGCCGCGATGTAACTTGTGTACATGCCGGGGTAAAAAGGCTCCAAGGCAAATGCCATTTCTTGGGCCAACACACCTATGATCGGAGCTTCGTTGTATTCCGACATCTTGAAAAACTTTCACTAAAAGAAACAAACAATAACCAGACCCTTATCATTCATATTGTTAATATTATTATAACAGATATGATAACAGACATGATAAAATGCGTATTCCACAGCAGTAATCCTCAAAGTAAATGTCGCGAGAAATACAAATGAATATAATATAACAATTAAATTCTGTAAGAATTTTCAATTAAATTATTTAGTACAAATTAGTATCTACACAAATTATACGATAAAAATAATTTATATGGCTTATTATCGGTCATTTCCGTGCATTTTTAATTAATTATATAAAGTGGTATAGTTTGATACATCGAAATTTTATGGCACCATATTAAATTTTATTTAAAATCAAAAAGCATTTTCTGCTTCACAACGTATAATTCTCGTCGTGTATCAAATTGATCCGCAATATTTGAGCACCTCTGCTATAAATAGTAACATATGCTTGGTTGCGATAACAAAAGGTTTATCAACCCTGACTCCACAGATAAAATGAACTCACTTGCGAAAAGTAAAAGTATAACATTAGTTACATTTTAATAAATTTTACTTTGATATTTGGCTAAATAAACTATCCAAATCTACACTCTCGATTAATTTTTAAATAATTTCGTAACTTACATTTTAAAATCTTTGTATGTTTCAAAACAAAAATGATAATATCAAATTTAAATTTGTGTCATTTGAATTATTATTTTATTGTATTTGTATAATATTATTTACGAAAATAACTCTATTGTATAAGATCGAAATTAGATAGAACCAAAAAGGTATCAGTAACAAACAAATTTAAATTATACAAATCATATTTGAATCTACGAAAATACTTTTATATATTGTTGTTAAAACTTGAAAAAAATGTATTTTCTTGAATATTACATTTACACAATATTTAAATTTTTGATAGTCCGTACAATACTAAAAATCTCTCTTAAATTTTTAGCTTTCTTTAAAATATTGGCCTTTTTACATTTTTTTATGCTACAGAAAATAAATAAAAGAAAAATGTGCTATGCATTGGAATTATAATATAGATTCCAGTTGCATACATTTTTAGCATGCCATCTATTGTTTATTACAGAAAGCTTTATTATAAATATGAAAAATTTTATAAAAAGTTTAGCAATATACACACAGATGTCACTTTAAATTGAATTAAAAAATTATTAATAGAAATATTTTCGTGAATTAAATAAATATAAAAATACACATTTTACTCTATTCACAAAATATATGCTTTGATAATCTATCGACTTGGTACATTAAAACTGTAGAATAATCAGTGAAACTTGACATTTACTAACAAAAAAATTCTTACCTCCCCGTTCGTTGGACGTATAGTTCTAGGTTATCTTGTTTGAATGGTAAACGTTACGGCGTTATTATTGATATTCTCAGTTGAGCGCGTGGAGCATCGTCGCTCCTCTCCCTTGCATAAGCCTCGGGCGGACTGCTGCGCTCCCGCCACGCACGCGCAAGCCGCCCACCATTCTATGTTTACACCCGAGATACGCACACAACTCTCAGACAACAAAAGGTTTTGTACACATATTGTTCCCTTCACAAACTCAATGACGAAAATATGAAATCCCATGAACGCTACCGCCCAAGCCACACTTGTAAGCCCCACAACCTGCGCCAGGATCAAGGGACACCCACTCCCGGTATTGTAACCATAGCCCTAACTATTTTAAATTAGCAAAGTGATCTTGGAATTTTTTTTCGCACACCAAACAACCTAAACCTTTACTTCTATTCTTCAGTCCTTATTTACTCTAAAAGTAACAATAAAGTTTTCTTAAACAAAACAAGTCACAAATATTGATTTGCATCGTGACGACGATAGGAACACTCAACGCACACACGATTGGTTTCATTTGTAAATTTTCAGGAAAATGGAAATATTTCTGTAAACAAGTTAATTATTTTACCTTTTCAGTTAATTAAAAGTATGCCAATATAAATACAGGTGAGTGGAATTAGGTATTAAAATTTATACTTACAAATAATTAAGTAGACTTGGCTTGTAGTATCAAAAAAAATAAAAACAGGTGTGGTGGCGTGTAATGATTTATTAATAAAGTATATTTACCAAAAAAAAAATAATAAAACCATTTTTTTTCCAAATGACCGCAAAATATTAATCAAGGTTAAAACGCTCGAGATTGATAATTTTGTTCACGTAAAGAGATAGCATTGCTCGTTTCCGAACCCCATGAGGCCGGTGTAGGTGGCCCTGTAGTTGTATATTAGGTTCATCTCTTCGTCGATGCTGTCGACGTAGGAGTGGTGGTTCTTGCGCGCCTCGCTGACGAAGAACTGCGCGAAGTAGCTGTTGGCCTTGACGGCGTCGGTGGAGTGGGGGATGTTCCTGTTGGGCACCCATTCGTACAACACCTTCTCCGGGTGGAACTGCACCCCGTAGAATGGATACCTTCGCACACGACATTTTTTTGATTACTATTTTAATAATATTAATTTTAGATTAATGTTAATCAGGATGCGTATTTATTTACCCATGCAGGTATTAGTGTATTTATATGATTAAGCATATTTTTTCACACATTGAAAACGATTAAAGAAAACTCTCAGAAAATATCATCGTGAATGGTGAATTGAATGGTGCGCGTCTCGGCTAAACATCAATAGATTTTAAAAATAATAATAACCAGATCCTGGATATAAAAATGCTTCACTTGTTACTTTAATTAAAAAGTCCAGTGTTTGCAAATCATTAAATATTGATTAGCCCGAGCATATTAGTTCATATGTAGAATATGATTATTAAAAATTCTCACTAAATTGCAGTGGCTCGTTAGCATAGTTGGATAAATGCACCGGCCATGAAAGCTTGGGGATGTGGGTTCGAATCCCTCACAAGTCACGATGATATTTTCTGAGAGTTTTCTTTAATCGTTTTCAATGTGTGAAAAAATATGCTTAATCATATAAATACACTAATACCTGCATGGGTAAATAAATACGCATCCTGATTAACATTAATCTAAAATTAATATAATTGAATGGTGCGCGTCTCGGCTAAACATCAATAGATTTTAAAAATAATAATAACCAGATCCTGGATATAAAAATGCTTCACTTGTTACTTTAATTAAAAAGTCCAGTGTTTGCAAATCATTAAATATTGATTAGCCCGAGCATATTAGTTCATATGTAGAATATGATTATTAAAAATTCTCACTAAATTGCAGTGGCTCGTTAGCATAGTTGGATAAATGCACCGGCCATGAAAAAAAAAAAAAAAAAAAAAAAAAAATACTATTTTAACATAACACGTTCTCAGGTGTAATAAATAAACACAAATATCGCACCATGTGCTTGGTAATACGCATAACGATAAACACACTCTAGCCTGTTCAACTTCTAAATAAATTTTTTTTAACAATACATGTCTCGAGTGACTAGTTTAACTTGACATTAAAAATAAAATATATATAAAAGATAAGTAAAGAACAAAAAATATATTGAATTAGCACGGGTTGGTCGGTTTAATTAAAATATAAACACAAGTGTATGAATAATTAGGTAAGAGTATAATTTTACTCAAACCTGTGTCCCGATAGTAAAAATCAATAACTTTTTGATTAATAAGCGCGGGTATTGAATGCGGATCTATTGAATATACAATATTCACCTAAATGATAATACATTCAACAAACGCGGCAAGCAAAGCAGTTGCTCGAGTTGAATGATATGAACAAAGCAGCAACTTGTCAAATAAAGCTGAGACAATATTTTTATTTGATGTGTGTTTGATCACTACACGCTCTAGAAGTGCATCTTAGAGATGAAAGATTTAATAATATAATATTTATAAAATCCTTTATACTATATTTTAATAATAATCTTTAACCTTATGCAAATTAACTGCACCTAAATTTAGAAATACTGTATAGCAAGAAAAATATCTGGGAGTCTTGAAAACTGAAAATGATTTGTATATACTGTCGACAATGTGTATTACTCGCTAATAATAGTATTGGTTAAATTAATACACGCATGATGTAATTGGTTTTGCTAGTTTGCACAAAGCGACAGAAATTTAAAATTAAAAAAATATGACCTACCTAGTAAATACCTGCAAGATGTTAAAATTTAATATCTCCTTATTTTTTTTTATTGAGTAGAGAAGTGTAGAGAGCGTTAAATAAAAACTTTAAAAAATCTTTAAAAAAACAATAAAATCTGATAGTACTAATGTAATAAGTACAAAATACATTTATACAAATATATGATTGATCTAAAAACCTATATTAGCTCTCTTGCTTACTTTGTGTAACTGTAGGGGTATTTTTTTTTTATGTTTATGTGATGTTTCAGTTACTTACTTTGTACCCTCGATTGTTGATATAAATTTAATACCATTCAGATCACTATTTATTGATATAACTCTCCAATCTTTGTCTATATGAAAACGCGACAAATTCTGAAAACAATTAAGATACATTTAAATTTCTATATTTCTTACAGAATTATACACGCAACTGAATTCAAGGAACCACATATAATAAAAAATATATAACGTACCGCTTCGGTTACACAGTACTGGTGAAAGTTCGCCGTCACTTTCTGATTCTTGAGAATTGAAATCACTTCAGCAGGCGCCTTTGAAAACATGTGACTGGATTTGAAATCTTAGAAACCAAAATCAAAAATATTTTACTCTGTGAATACAGACAAAGTTTACTCGTAATGCGAAAAATCTGATTAAAGCTAAATACCATGAACTAAATAGGTCACAATTCACTATGAGTACTATAAAAGTGTATTGCTGTAAATATCATATCAACTAAATGTATCCGATTCCACTGCGAAGATTGTGTGTTCTGTTGTGTATTATATATATTTGAAATGTTGTCTTTTTCATAAAGCTTGGTCTAAAAAGTAAAGTCTACAACTACAAAAAAAAAAAAATTCCCAATATTTCGTTTATAATAAATTCGTAAAACTGATCAATCAGATTTTTTAGATATATGTGAAATAACTTGTTATTATATTATTAGTGTAATTTTGAACGGTCTTGCCCTACCACCAAACCTGCGGCTCGTCACGATACGACGCGTATAGGTGTTAATAATGATAACTTAATTTACCACTTTTGAATTCCAAGCTCAGCGCTATGTTGCGGGACTTGCAGTCGGTGCGATGTTCAATTTGATTCGCGGACAGGAAAGTCAGCATCTCGAATCCCAAGCAGGTCCCCCAGAGAGGAAAATAGTCCCCCCCGTCGTTCATCTTCTGCGCCACTCTGTAAATGTGCTCCCCCGCCTCCGTGTATCTGGACGTATTGAACCACGTGGTCCCCCCGGGGAACAGCACCCTATGGGGATTCCATTACAGCATAAAGAATTCAAGCTCACTAGAATCGGTGGATTTCATACGTTTCATTCGGTTTTTGGAGAGCTCGGGAAACCTCTGGCATGCATTATCTGTCGTGTGGTATCATATTCGTTTCTAATCAACAGCCCTTGAAACCGGTCGGACACTCCCACTCTAGGAAAACCGAGCGAAAACAATGTAATCCATCGACCCTGACCGCCGAGTGCAGGGCAGCCATGGAAACGGACCAGGCTCATTTCCTCATCAAAAAAAAGCCACAGCGTCCAATACAAAATCGAAAAATGCGCATTTTAAACAAGAATCCAAGTGTTCTAAAATTAACCGTAGTAGTTATTTTGCGATAACAACCAAAACAGAACAAACATTTAAATAAAACTAACATCAAAAAATGATTTTTTTTGTCCATCAATTGTTGTCCAAAAATTATTGATTTTAAAATTTAACCATAAAATCTATTTTTAAAATTTATTTATACAATATGTAGTATGATTAATTTGTGAAGACCGCCACGCAATGGACAGTCCAGAGATCATATAGACGCGTAAATGGTAACGCTACGTGGACTTTCGTCAATTCCGTTTCTAGATAAATACATAATAGATACTCGCGTAAATTTGTATCTCTATAATGACAAGAAAAGTCATTGAGTTTTGAATATATATTTTTTACACTATTAAAGATAATTGAAATAAAACATTTAATTATAATACATCTGAACTATGATATTGGAGTAAAAAAAAAATTATTCGTGTAAAAACTCACCCATTGATTTTACTCAGAGTATCTTCATAATACTGTTGATCTTCTCCTATCCTAGAATAAATAAATATATAATTAAAAACATTGACCTGTTTGCTTTTATATTAATTCCTATGGTAATATTTCTATTGAAGGCAGTATAAATACGTATTTAGACATTAAATCTTTACAGAAAATTAATTAATAATAAACAATTGCTATTTACGCAATCGGCACCACTCTCGCGCCTCCACCTTCAATAAATTTCACGTACGAAGCTGCTATAAAGCTCTTGTATAAGCCTGGATATAAATTTTCCAACGTGTAAGGCAATTCTTGGCTCAGAATGCCTATTATGGGCGCGTCGTTTTCACTGTGATTCGGCACTTTGTTACCATAAAGAGCGGACGTAGCCTGATAGCTGAACATGAGAATAAACGCAAGAACGGTCCAGCTTGTCGTCACTTCCATGGTGGTGCAAGGAACGGCTCCTGGCGGGCTGCAGCGTCGCTGCCGGGTCTGCTCGACGACTGATCTCAGTCAAACGGTTTATACACTCGCCAGTGATGAAACTTGGACATGACGAAAATTAATTTATCACTTATGAACACATCTCTAATTATAACGTAATTTTAAATTTTAAATTTGCGCACTGACGTATACACTTATAAAATTTATCTATCGGAATTACTTGATTCTTTTTAAAAATTTGTTTCTTGCATTTAAAAAAAAACTGACTACCTATTACTTTTCTTTTGATAGGCAGGCTCGTGCATCACTTTTATGTCGCTAAGGGCCCTCTCTCCATAATCCATGGTTTTTTTTTTAATATGTTGTCACCAATCAAAAAAAAATAAAAAGATTAATTAATTTCTTATAAATTGACTTTTACTATGAGAAATATGTGTTTTCCCGAGTAATGTTTAGGCATTTTGGAGATTAAAAACCGACAATTAAAAAAGTAGCCTTCAAATATAGTCCTTCACTAAAAACAGATATTTTTAAAATAATTTTACATCTCATTCTGTTTTGAGCCTAAAGAGCTTTAAAGTTTGGAATATGATAGGCAAAGAAATTCTCATCATATTAGCAATATTACATGAAAAAAAATCTGCTTCTCTCACCACGCATATTATTATCAGATGATTCTGTATCTGTAAATGTACCTCTCACTTTTTATTTTATTCTTAGGGTTTTACTCTGCTATTAAAATATACACATGTCGTTACGTCCATGCAAGCAAAAATAACGATTGAAAAACCCATTAAAAAAAATTAACATTATATGTACATTATTGAAATTCACTGCCGTAAATGTTTTCATAAATTATAAATTTAATCAATTTCTTTCTAATAACCTTTTCAGGTATATATTTCGTTTTTGCTTTTATGGATCGCATGCAACTAATACGAGGGCTGCTATTTATATATCCGGAATAAAATAAAATAACTATCATTGACTATTAAATATGGTTTTATTGCTTTTCAAAATATTCGCCGTGATGATCGATGCACTTTTGCATTCGGTGAAACCAGTTTTCATAGCACTTTTTCCAATCGTAAGGCGGTATCTCCAAAACATGATTTTTGAATGCCTCAACGGCTTCTTCTCGGGTTGTAAATCGTTGACCACGTTTTTTATTCTTCACGGTTGGAAATAAAAAGAAGTCGTTGGGTGCCAAATCAGGGCTATATGGCGGATGACCCGTTAATTCCACCGTTTCACCCTCCAAATATCGGGTCGTTTCACCTGAAGTGTGACAACTTGCATTGTCGTGATGAAGAATGATTCTGCGTTGTGGATTGTTCTTCCTAATTTCTGCAAATGGTCGTGTACCACGTCAAATTAACAGGTTTACGATTTTCTAGTGGTACGGTAGCCACGTGTCCATCTATATGGCCATTTGCTTCAAAGTGCTTTTCGCACGAGCAACTTTTGTTGGGTTCGGCTCATGTTGGAACACCCATACTGTTGATTGTTGCTTAGTTTCAGGATCATATGCATAAATCCAGGATTCATCACCTGTGTAGACATTATAAACAGCTTTTGATGCACCACGATTGTATTTTTTTATCTTTTTTTTGCACCAATCGACATGAGCCTGTTTTGATCTATTATCAAGTTGTATCAAGCGGTATCCAACGCGAACAATTTTTTTTTGCAGCCAAATGTTTGTGTAATATTTTATGTATACTTGTCATACTAATGCCCAAGAACGCCTCAATCTCTCGATATGTAACATGACGATCTTGCATTATTAGTTCATGCACTACATCGATGTTTCGTGGCACAACAACTGATTTAGGCCGACCATCTTTAATTTCGTCCGTGAGCATACGACGTCCACGATTAAACTCACTAAACCAGTGATACACAGTGGTCTTTGATGGTGCTTAATCCCCAAAAGTCGAACAGAGTTGATCGATTCACTGCTGTTGAGTTAGACCACGTCGAAAATCATAATAAATCATCGCACGAAAATTTTTTCGAGTTAAATCCATTGTGATAATGACACGCAATTTTTAAAATCGCGCCACACAATGAAAACAATTTATTGACTCGTTGAAATAAACCCATTCTACAGCCAAAAAGTCCCATTTTCAAATGTAATAATTACTTTTTATATATTATTTATGTAGTGGCCAGTTCCGGATTCTTAAATAGCAGCCTATGTAAACGCATAGCTATACTTTAAAAGCTATTATTGTAGCTCATTTTTCTTAAAACTCAATTATCTGAAACACCAAAATTGCTCACGATGTTATATATATTAAAGTTCACAAATTTGTTTTTATATTTGATGGTCTTTATTGTCACTATCAAATTATCTTCAAGAATCAAAACGCATAAAAAATACGTTAACCCTAAGTTTCTTTAAATCATTTGGTAGTCTCAAATAGTATCACTTGTTAACAAATATATTTTATTCTGTAAGATATAGATTTTTAAATTAAATATGCTTTTCTAGATATATTAAAAAAGACAATACATTTTTTAATGCTGCTGCTATTAAAAATTTAACTGTTTTTTAATGATAATTCAATGAAAAAATATCTTCGATTTGGTTTCGTCTAAAAGTCACATTTTAGCGGATGAAAATTCTGATTTATTTGATAACAACATTTATGAGTTAACACTAAAAATATGGAGTTCAAGGGTGTTAAAAAAAACACGACTACAGCTACATTAAATATGATATTATTATTTTCGCTATATATAAAATATATTATTATTCGTTATTCTTTTACAATTAATTTTCTATATATTTATTTTTAAAAAGGCAATTTTTGATTATTTGCTTGTTGTATAGCCGTAATAAAAGTATTAAAAATAATGCTTGTGGTGTGTCGGTTAAGCAGGGAGTGCTTTGTCCGTGCGCACGCGCATGCGGTAGATTTACCGAACGCGAGCGAGACGACAAATGGAATTGAATAGAAAATAGTAAAAATGCCGCTGCAAATGCAGAATGTATTGATGCAGGTAGCATAATTTAACAATATTTATTATTTATGCCAGTATGAATAGTCCTTATTTTATTTTTACGAGATGCTTAAAATATATAGGTGTATATAAACAGCGATTTGTAATGAAGCTTGTCATTTAAGGTTGGGTATCTGGAATGACAGCTTTTAGTCGACTAAATAGTTTTGGTTACGTTAGAGTGCGGCGAGTCGCCGATAGTAAATAAATATCCGAGACCATTGATTGTTTGCGTAATGGAAATTACACTTTGTTTCGAGGTTTGAACTGAGTTTATAATCCACCGAGATTCCGTGTGTACATATTTTGTGCGTACTTACTTATGTTTTCTTAATTTTAGAATGCAGTTGAACCTATGCAAGTCGATGTACCACCGGAAGATAATGAAAACAATGAAGCAGAATGCTATGTTGTGGAAAACCCCTCCTTAGACCTCGAAGTTTATGCCGCATCTTATACGGGGTTGGCAAAACTAAACAGGTTAATCTACATTGCAGATCATTGTCCGACATTAAGGTTAGAAGCCCTTAAAATGGCCGTGACATATGTAATGACCACCTACAATGTGAACCTTTACCAACAATTGCATAAGAAACTGGCGGAAATGATGGTGGGTCCCAGTTTACCTGATATTGCAGCTCAATCCACTACCCAAGATGTTCCAGCATTGGATAATATGTGGGTGGAAGCTAAAACCAAAAAAGCCGCATTGAAGCTGGAGAAACTAGATACTGATCTAAAAAATTACAAAACAAATTCAATCAAAGAGAGTATAAGGAGAGGCCATGATGATCTCGGTGATCACTATTTGGATTGTGGCGATCTATCTAATGCATTGAAATGCTACTCTCGTGCAAGAGATTACTGTACCAGTGGTAAACACGTTGTAAACATGTGTCTCAATGTAATCAAAGTGTCGGTGTACTTGCAGAACTGGACTCATGTTCTCAGCTATGTCTCTAAAGCTGAAGGCACTCCTGATTTCTCCGAAGTTCACGGAAAAGATTCCAATCAGTCCATATTCACAAGATTAAAATGTGCTGCTGGATTAGCTGAACTTGCTACCAAAAAATACAAATCTGCAGCCAAACATTTCCTTGCAGCCAGTCTCGACCACACTGATTTTCCCGAATTGATCAGCGGAAGCAATATTGCTTTGTACGGTGGACTCTGTGCACTCGCTACATTCGACAGAGCTGAGTTACAGAAGCAGGTCATCTTCAGTAGCTCGTTCAAACTGTTCCTGGAACTTGAGCCACAGTTGAGAGACATAATCTTCAAATTTTATGAATCCAAGTATGCCTCATGCTTGAGACTTCTAGATGATATTAGAGACAACTTACTGCTTGACATGTATCTTGCTCCTCATCTGTCAGCTCTTTACACTATGATTCGGAACAGAGCCCTCATTCAGTATTTTAGTCCATATTTGTCAGCTGATATGAGGAAAATGGCAGCAGCATTTAATAGGACGGTCAGTGCTTTGGAAGACGAGTTAATGCAATTAATTTTAGAAGGTCAAATACAGGCACGCATTGATTCACATAATAAAATTTTGTACGCTAAGGATGTTGATCAACGAAGCACAACATTTGAAAGAAGTCTCGCTGTAGGAAAGGAATATCAAAGACGCACATCCATGTTAATATTAAGAGCAGCTATGCTTAAAAACCACATACATGTGAAGGTAAGTTTGATATATATTTTTTAATAACTACATTCTAATTCAATATTAATTGTGCCAATGAGTCCACAGCTTCCTGTGATTTCTTTAATTGAGTTCTGTAGTTTGAATATTTGTTGTGGTTCTTTGTTTTATATTGAGAAATTTTGTCTTTTTATGAATCTAAGTTTAAGTTTATTGAACTTGGGATCTGGTGTATTTAGATATTTTGTAATAAAAACACCCCACACTCAAAATATTAGTTTTAAATGCTTTCAAATTCAAACTTGGTACCTTTGATGATAAAAAATTATAATGCTATGATTGCTGTACTTTAACCATCAGCATGTAATGATAATATTTTATATTTCAGAATATGACGCGTGAATCGGGTCCCCAGGGTGAAGCGCCCGGCTCCAGTACCAGTCTGACTCCTTTGAATTAACAAACTTGTTTTACACAAGTTTCTTTGTGATCTGATCATTGAATAATTCATTACAAATATTTAAGGTTCCAGTGTTTCCAGTGGCCACAAGAAACAACCTAAAGATATGCTGAATCTTCTTTTAGTCATGATCATATTGCTCTTATTAATTACACAAAATACAATTCTCAAATTTATGGTGATGAATTACTAAAAATCAGCCAAATAATTAAACTTTCTAAAATAAACAATATGTATTGTGTAAATATTGTTTTCAACCCCTGAACAATAATTTAAAATACAGATATTTATTTTATACAAAGCATCTAATACAATTTATTAAAGATATTGATAATGAACCATAGCAACCTAACAAATATGTTCTTAAATAATACTTAATGTTCAAATCCCATGTATTTGTTTATATGAAAAAAACATTGTTGTGACAAGTGCATATAAAAATTGTGCAGTCAATGTAAAAATACAGCGCAAGCTGTTTGCAATAGAAGCTTTCACATTCCCAGAAAAGGCAGGACATGGAGTTACAACTTAGTCTAATTTTGTCTCACATACTATCTTGTATTCTTTGTAACATTTGTGTATGGCTTCTATTTACTGAAGTGCTGAAAGAGAAGAATGTACTTGATCTGATATGTTTCTTTATTTTTTGATTATTACTATCTCGATGCTTTGTATAAAAACATTATCTGGAGTTTTTCTTAGTAATTGAAACTATCAAACTGTCTATATTTATGATAAATAAACTTTTTTAATGTTTTATTTTATTTTATTTCTTCTACTGAGTGATATTACGTTCCTAGCAAAGCCAAAATGTTGCTTTGCTTTCAAAAACATGCAGTTTATTTATACTTGTAGAGTGTGTATCATTAGTTTTAGCGACATAGTTATTGGTGTCTATGATAATAAAATGGTTAAACTTGTCGACATTATTATTCAAGTATCTGTATCACTGTAGTGTTGAAAGTATATATTACATTTAATTCAATTTGTATATCAGGGTTGCAAACTGCTTTCCCATATTGAGTTTTTGATACCCCACCTTCGTAAATTGGAATTAGAAAAATAACATGTTAATAATTTGATTTTAGTTTGATGAATTTTTATTTGTATGGCAATCATAAGCTATTGAGAATCAAAACTTTGTTTGATATGCGCTTCCTTATTTTACACCTCACACAGTGGCTCTTGAACGTATGTTTTAAATTGAATAATATTTTCAATTACAATATTTGGCGAATGGTCTCATATTAAAAATAATGTAAAATTGTTGAACATATATTATTTTGTCTAAAAAAAAATAATTATATCAAGACTGCTTTCATAGTGCATCTTTAAAAATTAGCACAGGATTTTAACATGCCATTTTTTAAAATTGTTTTATACTTACAATTTTTTTTCCATTCCTTTGTTTCCAATTGATATAAAATGAATATCTACAATTACTTAAATATCTTTGCCTATATTCTTAGTAGATATGTGTATACTGTACTCTACTCAGACGCTATTTAATAAATATAATACATATTTAAATAAATTTATTTATTTCACTGTGCAACAACCATAAAAATAATTTCCCTTTACATATACCCTTAATATATTACACATTTAAAACAAAATGTATTTATTGATTATTTTACTAACATACATCCTTGCAAATATCTCATTTTGAATTCCCCCCTTTCAGCGTCGGTTGGCGGTCCTCCCCTCCCTCTTGCCCCTTCCCCCTCCCTTCGACTTTCAACTTCCGCCGGCCATTGTTGTCGGTCTTGGCAGTCTTTCGGCCTGTCGTTCAATATTTTTTGAACAAATATTTTCAGAAATGGCTTGCAACGCCTCGAAAATGCCCTTCATTCGGGCTATATCCGTAAGTTGTGTCGATTATTTATCTTGCTAGTTAATGATTATATTTGTCAACTATTTTTTTACGAGATTTGACAACAAATATGGGTACCTGCAGTGGACCTATTACATAAACGTCTAGTTTATCTTCGATATATATTTGTAATGATTAACGTTACATTTATTTATATTTGTATATACATACCATGCGCTCATGCCTTATTCACGGTTGCTTCGTGTTAAATATATTTCAGATACGAAATGTCAATGTATTCTTTCATTGGTTAACCTTACATTTTATTTAAATGAAAAAAAATAAACCAAATTGAGTATTAACTATCAACCGTATACTGAAATTCTCTAAAATTTACTTAAATAGTTCTCACAGCTCTTATTTCTGTACAATAACTTCCGTTTTTCACATTAAAATGCTAATTTATATAATGTCAAATCAGATCAGGATATGCAACATAGTAACGATAATAGTGTATCAATGATAATTTGTAAAATATTTATTCAATTTAACAGATGAATATCCTTTCTTTATTTTAGACCAGGTCGTTTGCTTCGGCTCAGACCAATCCGTCCCCTTCAGCACCTGCAAAACAAGGTCTGGCTACCTGTGTGATGCGCAACAAGATGATTGTGTCGTCAGTTGACAATGGCAGTGCTGTATCCCGTGTTACTGTTGCCTATAAGTGAGTTTTTATTATTTATATAAGAAATATTTTATAGTTCTACGCCGAATGATGCTTTGAGAAACAGATTTTACTACCTGATTTACACTGTTTACGAGACTGATGCAGTGATCTCTCTTATAAAAAAAATCTATGAAGTATCTAAAATAAACTCATATTTTATCTAATATATAATATCCTGGAGGCCTTAAGTGTACATCACCGGTGCCAATAATTTTAATACTGTTCAGACCAGCTTACGATATGGATTAGTGAAATCATGCATCGTGTTTAGTAAATAGCTGTGCTAGTCACTGTATTACGAAGCAGTTAAAATGTATTCATTATACAAGTATTCAATATTTTTAACAGAGTACTTGGTGGAATTCCTTTTAATATTTTAAATAATGAGCATAATACTTGAGTGAATTTTCCACATATAGATTTTTATTGGGGACCGTTTTCGCCAACCTTTCACATTGGCATTGTCAAACAGAGTGAAAGGTTGGCGAAACCGGTCACCAATAAAAATCTTTATGTGGAAAAATCACTCAAGTATTTTACTCACTATTTAAAATATCATTATACTAGGGGTCAGATAGTACACAGACAAATCATATATCAGTTGAATATTTCAGGTTTGTTTTGCAATTAAATCATAAATCAAGCATCTGTCTCAAGCTTGTCGGTATTCAGTGAAATGAAACTGATTAGTAATATATAGCAAATGGGATTATGAAACACCATATGACAAGAATTTTTATTTTTTTATTTGTTGCTAAAAATAGTAACACAAAACATTATATATTTGCACCCTGAAATATATATTTTTTCATTGGTAATTTTCCAGACAGTTAAAAATTTAGTACTAAAAATAATGTGTCAATCAACAAATTTATCTGGGGACTACACAAGTCAAATTATTGCATTAGGTTGCCGAACTGTAGTTAATAACTTTTTTTCATTGTGTAGGGCTGGTTCCCGCTATGAGGGCCCAGACCAAGCAGGTGTCTCCCACCTTCTGAGGGCAGCTGCCGGTAACACCACAAGTGGTGCTTCAATATTCGCCATCACCCGCAAACTGCAACAATATGGAGCCAATCTCTCAGCTACTGTCGACCGTGAAGTGATTTCATACACCCTGGAAGTAATAAATACTATTTATAGTAAATATAACCCAGAGAATCATTTGATGATAATTGTTTTGAAAATTAAAATATATTTCTCCTTTTAGTACAAATTATAACAAATATTAATTATTTACAAAACTATATTTTTTAGGCTAATAAAGAAAACTTGGAGAATGCTGTTGAATTCCTGGCGGAGGTTGCTTCGAAACAAGTCTTCAAGCCGTGGGAATTTGACATTATCATCCCGAGAGTCAAATATGAAATTGCTGGACTGGCCCCACAGGTAACCACATTTGTATTGATATAGGATTTATATTTATAGTCATGTTTAAATTGTATCAAAACTTCAATTTGTATTTAAATTAAATAACTTTTAGTCCTACATTTATTCTTAAAATAGGCCGAACCTACTAGACATTTAGGATTTTAAAGTAATAAAATGTATAACATTTAAATATTGGGTAATTGTAGGTTAGAGTGATGGATCTCCTCCACAAGGCTGCTTTCCGCCGAGGCCTCGGAAACTCTCTTTTCTGTTCCCCACGCCAAGTGGGGTCTATAGGCTCAGAGAACTTGCAGTACTACGTGTCTCAAAACTTTGTCTCTAGCCGCTGTGCCATTGCTGCTGTGGGACTCTCTCAGGAGAGAACCGTTGCCATTGCCAATACCCTCAGCCTGCAGGAATGCGAAGTTCCGCCTACACCTGCAACTGAGTTCAAATCTGGTGAACTGAGGTGAGTTTTAATGTTTTGACTGAGCTTTTTATGGTGTTGTGCATATCCCACAGCACTCTTGTGTGTTGTTCTGGGATAATAAGAATGCATTTACATAAATAATTGTAAGAATTAAAATACCATTTTTTATCCTGAAATATTTATGGTAAAATAACTATGACCAACCAAAAGTCAGTTTGAGTCATGTTTGACATTTATTATGATTTATGATGACCAAATTATCTCTGATGTTGTTTGGTAATGGGATATTGTTATTTATTAACTTTCTACTCAAGCAATTTCTGGAATGATTTTTATTATATAGTATTATAACAAATTTCTTTGCAGAGATCAAGCATTATAACACATTATTTTATGCATTGAACATTCAATAAAAAAAGAAAATAGAACAACTCATTCCAATATTTCTATACATACAAAAACTGGTATTTAAAATCACTTATTTTTTATAATTGCATTATTCCAGCATTAAACTGTGCACCCTTGTTAACCAAAAACAATTAAGAAAGAGATAGTAATAAAAAATTTAAATCTGGTTAATTTCTGGTAATTTAATGACCTCCATTTAATATATTATATATTAATTTTTTTAACAATTTCTATTAATTTATATATTTACATTTTTTATTAATTTTTTTCAATTTCTATTAAACAGGGTGCAAAAGTTATAATTAAAAAATAATCATTGTAGCGTGCGGAATAGCTAATATTTCAATTGATGTCATTTAATGTTTACTTGTCCAATTTACTTAATTTTTTTTAAACAGAAAGGAGATGGGAGGACCTTTTGCATTAGTCACCCTGGCAGCTCAGGGTGCTGGCCTGTGTAATCTTAAAGAGTCACTTATTCTGGCAATTGTCGCTAAAGGTAAGAAAAATATAACCACATCCTTTACTACTTCATATCATCCATGAATAGATGATGCATGGTTCAAGTCATTATCTTCTGCTGCTTTACAGAGTCTCCTGCTGATTCAATGTTAAGATATTGTAAAGAAAAGTAATAAGACTGCCTCTGATTTAAAAATACTTGTTTTGACCTGTTTTTCAGAGTTGCTTGAATGTATTAAACTAAAGCTTTTTATTGAAAATATAGTGGTATTGGTGGTGTATGTACACTTTGAATAGTAGTAGCAGAAGCTTTTGTCTTTTAAAAGGTACTAAGCTAATGCACTGCTATTGCTTTAAAATTATTTCTGTGCTTATTGTTAATTGAAGTAATTGTACAATAATTTTCAGCCATGTCATCTGGTCCTCAAGTAAAGTGGGGAGCGGACAACGCCCCTCTTGGCAAAGCTCTGGCCTCTCAGCTCAGTAACACTCCCTTTGCAGCTAGAGCCTTCAACATTTCTTACTCTGATAATGGGCTTTTCGGAGTTTGTGTATCGGTACCCAAAAACGAAGCTGGAAAGGTGTGTATTAAAGAGTACGTTTAAAGTAATTGTTCAGCATTATACTCAATTGTAATTTTTTTTTTAATTGCAGGCTGTCCAGACTGCCTTCAGACAATTGAGGGGAGCTGGCAATTTAGGACAAGACGCTCTGAACAGAGGTCGTACCCAGCTCATGGCTGACATCCTGTATGCCGGAGACACACCATCCCAAATGGTCGATGACCTTGCCATCAGTGGACTCTTGACAGGACATGTATATTCTTCTGCTGATATGGCTGCTGAAGTTTGCAAAATTACAGACTCTGAAATTAATATGGTAAGTTTTTTACTATGCTCCTTTAAATTATCTACCCGAATATAATAATTATATACTGAGAATGAACAGCAAAAAAAAACAAAACAATTATAATATTGAGCCTAATGAATTTAATTTGCTCGATTGCAGGTTGCTGGTAGGGTTGCAGGATCAAAGCTCAGTATGGCAGCTGTAGGAAACATTGCCAATGTACCATATTTGGATGAATTAAAGTAAATTTACATTTCCAGAATTACTAGCATATAATAAATAATAAAAATCAAAACTCAGAAGCATATTACCACAAAATCCAAATCAAGGGCTAGATTGTGTCAATAATGCAGTTATTGTAGATGTGTTGCATATTGTAAATTTTATTTAAGAAAATAAAACTAAAAAAATGGATTTATTTGCATTCAGTTAACTGTACTAAGCGCTGATGTTTGATGTTATATATTTCATAAGAAAATAATTGACATTGTTACCACATAATATTATTATTAATTATTTATTGATTGCACAAAGCAAAATAAATATAGAAAAAGAAATTCATTATTTCCCATGTATTTATATTTAGTCAGAATAACAGAACTTATTACCTTTTCCATTTGTTAAAATATTTTGTGAAAGTATCGATGCTGGTTTTCTCTGCTGTTCTAAAAAAAAAACATCTGGTGTTGTTTGTAATTGGTATCACTTTAAGTTCTTCTAACTACAGCTTAAAATACAAGCAGGATTTTTTTAGATGAGATACAGACACCTTTTATAAAAGAAACTTCGAAAGATCTAAATGCCAAAGTCAATCAGTGAATCCTAGGTGTGTTCACTTCGCATCGACTGAGAACCTGCAAACAGATAGTATGTTCTTTACAATGGTCACCTCAACATGATCGTGATTGTTGGTGCATCTTCACGACATATCAAAAAAATATTAACCTGGGAACATGTGACTTGTAAAAGGAGCCTATGCAGTTATTGTACAAAGTCACTGGTGCACCAGCTATGCCAACCACGTAGCTAGTTACATTCTTACCGCTGGTCTCAACACTTTCTGTTTAGATCCATTACGGCTTATTAAGTTCAGTTCTTGAGAGCTCATGCACCCTGAAACTATGGCCTGGTGCTTTGCATTGCAAGAGTAGAAAACTAACTTGATGATAACTTGAGACTAATGAGATTCTCAATATACTGCTTATCTAAAAAAAACAGCATGACATCTTCATGATAATATATCTAAAATATTTTGAATTAAACAATGGGTATCTTTTGAAAATATATTTATTACACATAATATTATAGAATATGGTCAACAGTGACTCTTAACTTAAAAACAATCAATTCAATCCACAAACATTACTGACATGGAGAAATATAAATCCACTCATGAGAAAACTTAGCTGAGATACATGTTCTTTTAGAATAGAAATTTTAAACGCATTGAGGAAAGAAAAATACCTATCAGGTAAAATAGCTATATATTTTAAGGTCATTTAATTAAGTATTTAAAGATTTCACACAAGTCTCCCCACATACTTAAATCACACAAAACATAGTTTGTCAATATCAAATTATACTTCTGCTTCAGTCAGGAGCATATTAGGTATTCCTCTTGCTATTGGGAATTGTCTACCCGTTTCTGGGCATGTTAAGGAACCTTCTAACACTTCAATTTCCATTATTACTTTGTGAACTTTTTTTAAAAACTCTTCATTATCTTCAAAATTATCAACTACAGATTTTGGAAGTCCTTCGCTGTGTCCCAGACTGTCAGCTGCATTCCATAGCACAGGCCAGTCAAGTTTAGGAATCAACCTCGATATGAATTCTGGATTAAAGTCTACATCGACCACTTTACACTCTGTCGCAGTAATAGCTAGCGGATAGCCATTGATAACCCCTTTCACACACTTAGATGTAAGCATATTATGTGTAATCAACTTCATTTTGATAAATTTGTGCGTATGAGAGTAAAAAAAACGATAATCACACGACAGAACCGAAAGCCAGCATGCGCGATGCGCATGAGATACAAGAAACGTCAATCCAATAAACCATAAACAATGACAAAAATAAAAGCATAAATAAAGAAAAAAACACTAATTTAAAGAGATAATTTTTTTTGATTGTTGATCGAAAAAAGTTGTTTTAAGCTTTAAATTAATTTTTTTATTAATTTTTCAGAAATATTTTTTCTTTTATTACCTGGCCACAAAAATAACTACCCTATTAGCATTGAGAAATTCAACAAGTATTTTTGAAACAAACATAAACGCAGTAGCATTCGGAAGCTACAGCTGCTTATTCTGTCATATTGACGTTTTCTGTCAATGATCAGTGAATTTTTCTTTTAATCATGACCTGAACGAAAACATACAACGTATATCTCTTGATTTTTTTATAAATACATCAGGGTAACTATTTACTTTTCAATTCAGTTTCTGTCAACAATATGTCATGTGACATTGATTTCATGATTTGACACTTCATCAATTCTGTAAAATTCTCAAATTATTTGGTTGTTTTTATTGCAGTTAAAAAATGATAATACAATTCGATAGAATAATTAAACTGAACATTACATTTTTTCTTAGTAGGCACATAGTTTTTGTGTTGGCATATTTTCTATTTGCTAAATTTATCTGATTCATACAAATTAATTTCCCCAAGTTACAATGACTCAGAGTACATAGTTCTAAATCAAGCGTGCGATAACACGCTGTGCAATCAGCTATCTGTATTACCTTGTTATAAACAATAGCTCATTTCAAAATTTATTGTGGATACATATCTCACAATTATTGATTACCTGTACGTGCAGAGATTATTAAAACATCTGCTTTGAATTTAATCTCTGGTTACGTTTATTGATTATATTGAATAACATTTTTTTTTCTTTAATAATTTATTGTTACGTTTGTACACTGTCCCAAACTATTTTAAACTTTCATGTTTTTATGTGTTTGGTGATATAATTAAGCCTTTGGTGACAATTCATGACATTTTTTTTTAATTTATAGTAATTACCCGTACAATGGAGCCAGACAATGTAGAGGATAACCTCTACCCAGCACTTGTACAATGTTTCACCGTAATAATATGCGGGTAAATATTTTTTTTTATTATTAAAACTAATGGCAGCTAATTTTGTACACATATGTGTAATTTATTGATTGTGACAATATACATTATTTAATTTTAGATATATTGCCGGACGTTGCAATCTGATTTCACAGTCAGAAGCCAAGGGCATTGGTACATTTGTAGGCAATTTTGCATTGCCTTCATTAATTTTTTTATCACTGGCTGAATTGAACTTTAATGTGGTAAACTGGTGGTTTTTACTAGCAATGCTTATTGCAAAGGCCCTTGTATTTTTTAGTGTCATTATATTTTCTTTATTAGTGGTAAGGCCATTAAATTATGGACGAGCTGGATTATTGTCCATATTCTGCACTCAAAGTAATGATTTTGCAATTGGATACCCTATTGGTAAGTATACTTTATATATATTTGTTAGCATTCAGTGCAGATTAATTTTAAAAACAACTCTATGGTGAAGTTAATGCTCATAGTTCATTTAGTAAACTTCCATAGGAATGTCTACTAAATAATGTATCAAGTGAATGGCCGTAAATATAAAACTGTTTTTTTTTAAATTTTAGTGGTTGCTATTTATCAAAAAACTCACCCAGAATATGCTGTCTACTTGTATCTCATGGCACCGATATCGCTAGCTATACTGAATCCCTTAGCATTTGTTTTAATGGAAATTGGAAAAGAGAGAGATAATAATATACCTTCTCTTCAAAACGATTCAAGGCAAAAGTCTAGTTTAAAGTTAGCATTAAAAGTGATAAAAGGAATAGCAACAAATCCCATTGTCTTTATGACAACACTCGGGATAATTGGCAATGCAATATTCAACCATTCTGTACCCGAATTTTTAGCTGGAATATTGAAGGTAAGCTTTAAATTTATTGACCTTTTTGCATTAAGGTTATGAAATTAATTTTGATAATATGTCCAGTTGATATTATCCTATTATTACCACTATTCATAGAATTTCAAACTCAATGAATCACAGCAGTATTTATTATCTGCTATAGTATTTTTTGTGATAAACATAAACAGTAGTACATTATATGATATTTTAATATTAGATAACTCAACAATGAAATTAATTAATTAAGTTTTATAATTTAACAGGTTTTGGGGTCTGCTTTTTCTGGAACTGCTCTATTTTTACTTGGACTTCGAATGGTTGGAAAAGTTCACCAACTCAGAGGACCAGCTTTGCTTCTACCCCTTGTCCTTATCATAGTCAAATTGTAATTTTTTTCTCTTTTTTATGTGATGTTCATTGGATATCAAAATTTTATCCTCTTAATAGTTAGATACGTTTTTTTAGGCTGGTTTTACCTCTTGTAATGCGTGAAACAGTCAGTTTGCTTCATGCGGGAGTAGATTCTAACGACACCAAAGAGCTGTCCACCTATGCTTTTCTCTATGGAACTTTTCCTGCAGCCCCTGCTGTATTTGTATTTGCTACACAATACTCACTTGATGTTGATCTGGTGAGTTTGGACATTTATTAAAAAGTATATTTTTATGAAATAAATTGAAGTTAAATGATATTGGCGAATATACATTCTAACTACAGAATTTTTCACCTTTTATTGACTTTTGAGTGCATTTTTGTTTTTACTGAAAAACTAATACATAGATTTTTTTCAGATTGCTTCCTGTATGGTTGCATGTACGTTTATATCAGCCCCCCTTATGTTCATATCTGCCCGCATGACTACAATTACCACGGACTATGTCCCTCAGTTGGCAGTTTTTGGATTTGACCTTTCAATAATTGCAGCTGTTGCTTCTTTGTGGATGATCATTTTCTTTGGGTTTACCAAGAAGCTGAATCGGATGCCTCATAAAATTACTTTTTGTCTTGTTATATCTCAGGTTAGTTTTTATATTTAAATTATTTCAAATTTGTATGTTGTTATTAAAGCTTGTAAGTTTGATAATGCATTACCTTCATTACAGCTACTTATGTCTATTGGCTGCATATGGGGAGGTTTGACTACTGAGGATATTTCACCTTGGATGAAAATATCCCACCAAGCTGTCAAATACTTTGGAATCATGTCTTGTAGATTCTGGACTGCAATCTTAGCAGTTGTGCTTGTTTTACTTCAGGTATATCATCAAAAAATTAACGTAATATTATAAACATACACTAATACATATTAAGTAATATATATATATTTATTTCATTACATTTCTAGAGCCGTGGTCCCTGTTTTGTTCTAAAGATGTTTCCTTGGCTATGTCTGTTGGCTTGGGGAATTCCTCTTCTGATAATCGTGTTTTTGCTTGCCTTCAATGGTGCTTCTGGTAGTATCAAGAGTGGAAATAATATCAACACCATAGCTGTAGTGATATTAGCATTTTGCCTTATAGGTCATACAAAAAATTTATTGATTAATCCTAATTCATATCTGTCTTCAATTGAAATCTTGCTAACTTAATTTTTTACCTTAACTTTCAGTATCCATCATCAGTTTGGTTTTGTATGTTCGCTATCGAAAGCGCAACGCTCGCTATCTGTCTCTCTCTGCTGAAGTTGCCGGACCCACTGAAGAATTAATTGGTCCTTTTGGGAATGATACATCAACATTAATTGAAAATGAGGAAGACATTGCTCAAACAACTGCATTAACAGGATCCATAAACAGTCAAGGTAAGTTCAAATAAAAGCAATTAAAAAAAAGATATCTTAAAACTCATATGAGGCTTCTGTATCTTAAGATTTTATTTAAAATGGTAAAAATAGTATTGTTACAAAGTAAATTATCTGGTTTATCATAAAAACATGATATATTATTTTCTGTTTTTCATGATGTTACTGTATATAATTCTAGTTAATTGTTACGGTACAATCAATGGTTCGACATCTCCTGCAAAAAACAACTGCTGTGGTGGAAGTGTGAATTGTGAAAATGCTGGATTGGCAAGTCCTGGTTCTTCAGGACATGTAGATATTGAAGATTTAGTATCATCACCTGCTAAAAAGAACAAGTAAAATGAACAGTGCTTGTAATATTTGTCAACACAGATGATGCATAATTATGATGACAACTCAAAATGTATTGTTTTTATAGTAACTGCTTGTGTCCAGGAGAAAATGGCCCATCTTGTGCTCCCAACAGTACAGAAGCTTGTCCTTACATTGAGGGTGTAGAAAGAGCAGCGGGGTCCTTAGGACTTGCTCCTCCTGAGCAAAGCTCTGGACATGGTAGCCAACTCATGCGACACACTGTACTTGTAATAGCTTATACTGTATCCATGTTCTTGGTAAGTTGACGGTATAAATATTTTAGAAAATTATCCATACTTTTTTTTTACTATTTTACTTGTTTTTTTATTTATACATTGAATATATCAATATTTTTTCCGCAGGGTTTAGCTTATACAACTTGGAGCTTAGTTCTAGATCAAATGACTGGAATTTATGTTGAATTACGATATCTCGACATAACCTTAAATTATGGACAAAGTCTCATTCTCTGGGCTATCTTTGGAATCGATCCTCAAGAGTTACTATTTCCTGTGATGAAACTATGGAGGAAAATGTGGTAAGATTATAAATATTTTTGTCATTATACATCACTGAGTTTGTTATCCACAGTGTTTAAATATACTATATATTTTTTTTGATGTTATTACAGGAATAGAGCCGATGTAGTTGTATTGACACCAGTGGATCAACTCTCTTTTGAAACTAAACATGTCTGTGAACAGTTCATTACTCATCACATGGACAAGTGTAAAGAAGCTATCGCCAAAGATACTAGGTAAGTAATAATTCAGTGTACTCTTATAAAAAATACCTAACATTTTTCAAGTACCTTAAGAGAAAAATATAATATTATTAAGATAAAATGTAATTCAGTTGAGGCATGAGGCGTGTATATCTTCTGCTTTAAAAACTATATTTCTGTCTGATATCATGATTTTTTTCAGATTCATTCAGTCTGTTCTATCTGTAGACATATTTTTTTAACAATATTATCATACACCTAAAAATGATTTATTGCAATCCATTAATATTCTTGCCTTATGTCAGATGGCGAATGAAAACATATCGTGGAGTGTTTCGAGGTTCGTGCTTAACAAACTGGCTGTGTGGGGTGGGCCTCGCAAGAGACACCACAGAGGCTGAGGCTTACGGGGCACACCTGCTGGAGGGGCGACTCATCGCGCACATTAACAATGCCCACCATTTCCACGACTCTCCTCTGCTCTACACATTCATATAAACATACTCGCTCCCTTGAGTATGTGTGTATGAATGACCCGAGTCACATTGGCATTGCCTTCATTGACAGGTTCATTTTTTTCAAGCAATTTGTTTAGAACAGCTTTTCTGGAGATGCCAATGTGTTTAGGTAAAGTGATCAAAAGAAATTCCATCTGTGTTGATTTATATTTAAGAAAAATCCAGTGGAATAAAAAAAATATATTTTTAAGTGGACAAGAGATCCAAATCAGAATAATCATTTTATTGTTTTTATACACCAATTTGATAAGTGCAGTAAAAAAATATTAACTGAATTTTTACAATACATAATATATTTTTTTATGACACTGATTTCATCTATTTCATAAATATTTTTTTAATCTCAATCAGTCGACCACTCAAAGATTGTGAGTGAAAGGTGAGTTTCCACATAATCCTAAAGTATGTGATATTTTATCAGTGACTAGCAGTAAGGACATGTAATGCATAAGGCTGGCTGATGATTTATAATAGTTTACTTCTGCTATAAAGAGACAGCCAGGACAGTATTTAATTCTCATAAATGACAAAATACCGAGTCTAAACCTCATAAATACAGCAGTCAACTGAATTGTAATACAGTTTTTCTTGCATTGCGTGTCATCTCTTTGTCACTGATATTTATAAGTTACCATTGTATATTTAATTTATTGAGTTTTTTTAGATTTCATATTAGTGTTTTTTTCATCTTGGGTAGTTTTTTGTTATTTATTGTAAAGGTAATTTTACTTATGAGTTTAGTTCCCTTTGTGTATGTGTATTCAGCTGTAGGTGTGACTGTTCAAGTTTTTTTTTTTACACCGAGTCCCAAGTAAATATTATTTAAGAGGATTTTCAAGAATTTGGCCAAATTAAAATTTTTACATATGAATAATATTAAATTGTATTTGGATTTATTAGTCGGTAGATTTTTGGTTTTGTCGTAATAGATTTTTAAAATAGGAAAATTTTATTAATATCTAAAATATTCTAAATAATAGCTAACTGTCGAATATAATGCTGTAAAACAAAAAAATATATATGTATAAACAAAATTTAGCTTAAATTTGTTGAGTAATTTTAAACTGGTAAAGTTATTTGTTATTATTTATAATTAATTTTAATTTGATAGTATTCCACTCAAGATGCTGGAGCTCAAAAATTCCCCCCGATAGCACAGATTACATTGTTCAATAAGTACATGTAAGTGTGATATGATTGTACCTTAAAATTTTGTCTTGATTCTCTATCAATACTGAATATGACCTGCCATGCTCATTCAGTATTTTCATCTTAAGCAATCTGACTTCTCTTTTCCACCTATAGGTATATGTGCTCATTTAAAACACATCTTTTCCCCTTAACCAAACCTATTTAGTGAGGAGAAATATCTCAATACTATTTTTATGAATATTGTATTTTTCAGTTGTGCTTTGTATATTTTATGTGAAATATGTAATAATGATCATCATGTTAGTTAGCTTTAATACACTTATGTATTATATACTATATGTACAAAGCTGATGTAATAATACATCACACCCTATTATATCAAGACATTTATCATAAAAATGCATATTAGATATAAATGCTACATCCACAACGAATAATTGTGAATATCAATGTATTTTATAATAATTTTTAGCTTTTGAAACATTTTGTTGTTAGGTCGTTGCTTGAAACAAGTGCTTTTCATATTGTATAATCTATTGTTGTGATATTAGTATCTTTATATTCATTTAACTATTTATACCAACACAATATATAATGATTACTTAAAAATTAAGCTTATTCAGTATTACAAACGCAGTCACAACATATCATTAAGAATGATGTACATATGAATTAGAATATATTTTGAATGCCTTTAAATAATAATAGTGACCTTTTCATCCAAAGATTTGTTTTTATTGCCATGAATACTGTTTGGTTCTGTTAAACTCCATCAAGCATATTTGGTGTTGGAGAAAATATATTAAAAGTTTTAAAAATAATTGCCTTTAATTTTATTCAGATTTCAGCCAAAGCCAACTACATAATAAGTTGAAGTAGTCAAAAATAGTCACCGGTATAGATCTTAATCAAACATTGGCTGTTCATTATTTAGTTAGTTGTATTATACACCATGAAAGTACGCAGTATGATGGTATGTTTTACATTTAATCAGATGGCCTTAACAAAGAAGATGAAATTATTTTTTTAGGTAATAGAAAAATAAATTAGTAGGACTGGCTCCTGATAAACATATGTTCAATGAGGTGGTCACCAACCTCCTCCGAGGAGAGGCACTTGAAGAAAAAGAAGCTAGTAGATTGATCTTTATTAATGTTTAATGTGTATGGTGTAACTTATATACTCTCAAAGATCTTATATACTATAGAGGTGGCTTTGGATTAACTCGATCTTAATATATGTGTTTGAACATGCTGTGTTGTTGGTAATCAAATTTACATAATATGTTCTCAATGGTAATTTAAGTAATATTTTGGCCCTTAAAGAATACTATTTGTGATTAATTTAGTTCCTGTGTATATTTGTTCCAATATTTATTCAGTTTCAGGTTTAAGTATAAGAGTGAGTGATACACAAAAAGACCCTTTATAGATTGCACGTGAAAATTTTTTAACTCTTGAGGACTGGCATTTTTTATAATTTTTCTTTTGAAATTTGACACATAATCCTATACAAGGTTAAACTTTTTCAAACAGCATTGAATTCACAGGGAAGTGTTGTGTATTTATTATGTTTAAGGGAAAATTGTGATTGTAATACAGTGTTACAGGCTACACGTACATCACTACACAAGAATAACATGTCCCTGTGCATAAATTTATAGTAATATATTTATTTAAGAAATTGTTGACGCAATGTAATCACTATCATGCTGTAAATTAATTATAGTACATAAATTAATAAATATACTATTTGTTGCAATTGAAATATGATTTTGTATTTATTGCAGCTATATTTTAAAATGTTTTTTTATCCCTAAGGTAGTCAGTCACAAATGAAATTCAATCGCATGGCAGCCGTTACTAAATGCTAGTGACGTGGCAGAGACTTTATAAATTAAAAATATGCAAAATTTGAAAATTAAATACTGAAGCCAATATATTTATTGGTTGATTCAAATACAAATTATAATACTTGAGTAAACGCGATTTTGTTACTAACTCCTAATTGTAGCAATGTCTAATATAGATGTGTTGTAACAATTGCGGACAACTAGGCGCTTCAATAATTTTTAAGAAATTTTCGCCGACCCGGAATTATTTTAATTATTTTGTTACAAAAATTAACTACATTTCAATGCATATTTAAGTTGAGTTACAAAAATATATTTTTAAGTATAATAGACTTAATCAATATATTCGTATAATTATAATTGATAGTTGTATTTAGATTATATAAATAAAAATATCTAGTAATTTAATAATTTTTATGTTTACATAAGAACCGCGAGTCAAAAAAATAATTCATAATTATCCATTAAATATTAGCACATTACAAAATATGTTTATTGTAAAATTAGTATTGATTGATTTGATTAAAAAATCAACATGAGACACATATTACAAAAACCCTCCCCCACACTCAGTACACATACAATTATTATGGTTTTATGGAAGTGTATAATTTACATAACTCAATTAAGATATATATTTATAATATAAACGCCAAGTTGCATGCAAGTGTACTTGCTCAGGCAAATTTATATTCTTTGTTGGCTTAACAATCTTAGTCATAAACGCGTGCGATTGCACCCGATACTCGGTGTGCGCCAAACAACCCTCAACTGCAATACTTGGGCTGTAAAATGTAAAGTTTTCCAACGTGTGACTACTCAGAGCAGAGTCCAATTTGTTTATAAAGAAATAGTTAATCATAAATATGAAAACATTTTCTTTTATTCAACCCCGTAACTAAAGGCAAGTGAAGTGATTTCTGATTATTATTGTAAGTCATATCACCTTGTAGCGTGCGCGCCCTTTGTTACCGAGATCGAAAAGAAATAAGGAGCTTTATTACTATCGCTCTCGCTTAAATGGTTTATTTTCATTTTAAAATGTGTAGCAAATAACTATAGAGATCTACACTTTTGAGGTCAAATAATTGTCGACAAAATAGCACCAGAAAATATTATGTTTGAAAAATGTATTTTATATCATTAATTCATGTAAGGTTATGGGTTAGAAGGTAATAATAGATTTTCGGGCTTAGAAGTTCTTGTAGACTAGACTACAGAGCGAACCCTCAGGCAAACTATATGAATGCTATTATTTCGAACAATCAAAAATTATGGGACGTTAATTCCCTCGTAAATCTACTAGATAAATATGTAAATCGAGACGATAATTGCACGTCTGTGTGAGATATTTCAATGCATAAAATTTATATTAAAAAGAGCGAAAAGCTTATTGAAGTTCCATGAAAACTATTTTACAGGCTTGGTGTTTATTAATATCGTCTCGCTAGTATGTCCGCATGGTCTACATAAATGCTGTAACAAGCAAGTGTTTAATAAAGAGTCGTATTTTATCGGCGAGTTTAAGCTAATCAATTTCCCCTTTTCCCAAGCTTTAAGACAGCAGGGGGAAAAAAATGTTTTTTTGCAATGAAACTTGTCTCGAAAGCCTAGAATGCTCCACGGTTCAGAACTCCAAACTCGCACTGTAGAAGGCTGCTTACTACACAACATACAATCACAACCTGCAGGTTGAAGTTTATGGACTAGGCCACGTCAATTTTATAGTAGATCATTGTGAACTAACTTAAATGATTGCTGATACCACCGATCACTCTACCTCACGATGAAAGTCTCCCCTGTGCGTATTAATCTGTCAAATCTAGTCCGTATTACCGAGACCAGCTGCTCAAAAAGCAATGTGCATTTTGTTTGTCTTTCTTCTAGCTAACTTATTTGTCTCTACATAATGCATTACAGCGACATGAATAAGGGTTGCTAAAACGTACCAACTACCCAAAAACGTCACAGCTTAGGTACATCTATTCTTCAACGATAAATATAAAATAGTTTTCATTTATCTCGTCAATTTAACAAGATATAGGCGCTTTACATTTATAATATAATTGCTATAAGAATATTAATTGTTTTTTATAAATAATGTGAATGCATCAAATAAAAAAACAATGAAAAACGACTGATGTTTTTACATTTCGTGTAAAAACGTATATCGTGAAGCTGAATTGTTAGCGATGCAAAATTTAGGTCTATTGAAATTCATTTCAGGTTATCAAAGGTTTTTTTCTTTGCTGAGAATTTAAAACCTGTTATGTTGAACGTCAGACAACCGAGTGAAGCAAAATCGCATACAAACGGATCCATCATCATAATGATGGATTGATACACATATCTCGGTTATTCGATTCGCTGAGTAAGATAGCGCAGCACGCTAGTAAAGGCCGCGGATGACTGCAGGAGTGGAGCACTTCGATTTGATCAAGACCAAAAGGAAGAATCGTGCGCCTAAATGAACAAAAAGTACTCTGGTTGCGCACGCCCCGCGCATGCACTGCCGCTCAGGGCTGTCCTTTGGATTATTACTTACTTTACGTACACAAACTCCAAATCATTTTTAATAAAAACACATATACCATAGACAGTCATTTCTGCGAGTTTTAGTTAGTTAGTTCCTAAAAAAAGGATCAAAACGAAATAACATTAAAATAGTAACTCGTGAGACACAGTCGCAATTGATTGCCACCGCTTCGTATCAGTCATCCCACCATTACGTTCTCCGCTGCCATCCTCTAATATGAATGGGTTGATAATCTTAGTTCCGATTCTATGAAGCATAATACATACAATGAATTTTGACTTCAGTTTATTCAATATTAAATAATATTAAAAGAAAAACAAATTACAATTTGAAATATTTAAAAATAATTGAACTAAGTAAAGTGTATTTAATGTGAGAGTATGCTTCAGCCCTGTCCCTGCAGATGATTGTACATTACAGTACCTACATGAGTATACAAACCTAGTGGCGCAGTAGCAAGTGCGGCGAGCGTGGCTTTGGATTTTCATTTATTTTTAAAATTAAGCGACCCGATAAACGTTCACCTTTTTCAGTAGCCGGGCTGATTCACTTACAAGCTTTTTATAGTTGCTTTATTAGAATGTACGAGGATACCGTAATACTTGCGGTGGCACGCTCGCACACGTGATAGTGCCATCGGTTCGTGCAAGCCGTCTCGTTCTTCCTGGATATTTTTTATTGCATCAAAAGTTCGTCATCGAAAGCTTTGAGTAGATTTATGTTACTCATTGTTTGCAAAGATATATACACTGTCTTATCTTATTTATTACAAAGAAAGTCCCCCCGCAGCGGTCGAAGAGCGACGCTGGCAGTTCCTTCAGTCCGCACAATAAGATCGTCGGCCGCGCGATTCGGCCGATGGTCAGATTATTTATTGTTTGCATTTAACAGGATTCGCAACCGTTAATCCGAAGCCTATAATTGTATCACAATCGAACACACAACAAACATCTTATCAAAATATATTTCATTGTGCACGCGGCCATTGTAGCGCTCCGAGAATAATGGACCATAAAATAGGAGAGCGGAAATTAAAAAAAGAGCAGAAGACACGAAAACAAAGGGCAGCGAGCGGACGCCGTCCGATACGAATCTCACGAGCAGTTCTGATGGCGATTCTTTTTGGTCAGCTGGCTGGATGGACGTGTCGCGTTGGGCGTAAATTGGAAGTGACTATTCACTTTTCATTTTGCCGGCGGCCATTGTCTGGCGTCGGGCGCATGCGAGACCGATCGACGCATGTGCCGTTCCGGTGGCACTGCTTTTTTTCATTTTGCCGTGAAATGCGACAATACTACGCAGTCTTCGACTCCAGATTAGTTATCAGAATCGTTAGGACGGCGATAAAGGCGTCTTAATTAAAATTAGGGTGAAAATCACGCTGCACGTACTGAAGTTTGATTGGAAGCGATTCTTTCTCGCGGTCATACCCACCGACATTATTTAACGAGGATTTATGCATCTTACATATCAGATACCTCGAGTACCATTATTACATTCGGAATACACAACATTAGTCACCGCGGTGTATTATTACCCGCACAAAATAAGATAAAGCATTGGCAGCGAGCGTGTCCAGGCGGAGGGAATGCGCCGGGGACTGGCGACTTCTCCAAGCTTGTGTTGTGTGTAAACACGAGGGTTAGGCTAGTCTGGCGGCAGTGACGGCTCGTGACGAGTCTATGCAAATATCGTGCTAAATAGAAACGAAAAGTAACAACACAGTGATTATTATTGTGCTTTACAAATCCCCTGCTCATATTAATGAATTATGTGATGTACTGTGATAATGCAATGTGACAATTTGTGGAAGGGAAACGAGAATGCTAACGCTTGGATTGATTAACGAACAAATATTTCTAATTCTTTTCAACGCTCAGAGGGGAAAAAGTTAATGCGGACGATTCCGAGAACTCATTTTACAAATGAGCACTTTTATTTATTTGTTTATAAAAAAAAATGTGATACTTATAACATGCCAGTGGTCACTAAAGTTAATTTAACATTGGTGAATAATAATAGTTTACAAGTACTTAAAAGATTTCTTAAATTCACATAAATATGGTATTATTAAATTTAATAAATTACAACTGAGTAAATTTAAAATATTATTTTTATTTGATGTTTATTTTCTGTTATTTGCAAGGAGGCTGTGAGTATCGATCCTTGATGTTTACGATCAGCTATCAAATAAAAAAATCCCTTTAGTAGTGCATGACATCGCAGTGACTTCAATGGTTGCTAACCAGTCGCAAATAGAAGTTGCGGTACTGGTGCACTCGCATTCGCATAATTTCACCTCACGGACACCACTAATCACATGCCACAGAGTTAATTAAATAAAACTCCACCGCTCAAATCATGCCAGTTGACACAAAATCTGATACAACAAAAACGAAATGAATTTAAATAATATTTACGAAAGTATTGGTGTAAAATGTAGGTTTAGACTCTGAGTTCAATCGATTTAATTAATGAAAATTAATTTGGCCTGTCGATAAATTAACCGCACATTACTGGTACGAGTCATAAACAACAACAAAAACGATGACGCAAAAATAAATAAATTCAAAACAGGCGTGCAGAAAATAATATAAGATATTTAAAAACAAAGTGCAAAAACGTATAAAAGTTGGAGTTGTACAAATTCACTTTCATTGTTTTATATTTTATGAATAAGTTAGCTTGTTAGCATGATTTTGTTTTTTATTTTTTTTAGTAATGGTTATTTATTACGAGAGGTCCCCGGACTGCAGCACCTACGCCAATGGCCGCCGCATATAGCCGAGCCGGCCTTGGTCCGCGGCTCTGCGCCGACAGGCTGCCCTCTGCAAGGACTTGGATTCGGGATCGTCGCGTCACCAGCCTCAATACTTGTCAACCTCGCAGACGGCTGCACAGGCTTACTCATATAGGAACGAAGGCATTAACGCCACTCTGCATACGCGAGAGGAGCGTTGGATCTAATTTTAATATTAAATATTTGCAATTCGATACATTGTTTAGTCTGAAAACGCCACGTATAAAGCGATACCTTTCAAAATAGAAAGAGGCTTAAATCGATAGCGATCCCCATAAAGGCTAAAACACTCCAAATATACAAGCAAATCCCAAATTTTGTATTCTTTTCAATTTCCTGAATTAATAAACTAAACAATGAAATATGAATTGCAGTGGGCGCTGTATGTTTTAGTATAATTTTGTAACAAAAATTTAAACTAGGCTGAATCATCAATTGTGAATATTTGTTTTTAGATATATTTAATTTTTAACATATGCCAAGTATGTACATATTAATAATCAGCTTCAGTAGTCCGGGTAATAAATCTCACATATCTCGTTGACTTTTTGAAACCCGAAGCTTTACTCAAGAGTAGACAACCGCAAGCTTCTACATGTAAACCTGAATTCTGATGTACCAACTGAACCAGATCATCGTATACCCTTACGGCGGAGGGATACCTTCAACTCGTGGTGAATGCACGAAGCAAGGCGAGCTTTTGTGTTCATCATCAATAACGTGTGTAAAATCATTTCAAAATTACAATAAAGAGACTTTTACTTAAATCTTTTTAAAATAATAATAAAAGTTTGAATTGACTATCAAAAAAAAATTCAAATCCAAGCATTTAACAGGTATAAAAACTGATCAAATTTATTTGAATATTTACATATATTGAAATTTTATAAATATTGATTTCGTCAGTTATCTAGGTAATTAGAATCAATGATCGTCAGTATTGTAACAGAGATTTTATGAGTGCACCGACGGGAGTGTTGAGTGCCTGCAATTTCGCTGCAATTAAACGCATCGGATATGAATAATGTCAATAATGAGCGCGGGGACTGGCGGCCATTTTGCGGGTTTTGGCGGGAGGAAGTGGATTTTCCCGCCAATCAGACGCTCTGCGCGCGCAGCCCGCCTACTTCCTGCCAATAAATCCCTTCGCGGAGATCGCAGCATCCGACATTATGCTGTAAAATAACACTTAATCTATGGTTTACACGCAGAACTGGTTATCGCGGGCCGGCGGAGTCGCTCTCGACCGTGGTCGAATGATTTGCCTGGAGTCATTATCTGTGTAACGTCATTATCATCGCGAGCTTTCTGTTCGCAGCGGATTGTCAATTAAGCCGAGCAGCCCGACTATGAACTGTCACATCACGCTATCGGCGATCGCTGACAGAGATAGCCAAGGGGAACATCGATGCACTGCATTAGAATATCCCGAGAAATCAGGGTACATTTGCATTGCTGTAACGTATGGTATAAATCACATTTTTATAGTATGTACATGTTATTTACAAAACACTTAGTTTGATGTTGAAATTGTTCATCTTCTTATGCGAAATACGTATGTGCTAAATTAAGTCAATTGTGATTATGAATGAGACAGAAATGACTTATCTAAATAAATAATCGCTGGTCGCTTCAAGATACTCGGTAGACATACTTGGCACTAGAGCGGTGCTCGGTTAGTTCTGTGAATGCAGTTATTAATATTCAACAACGCAGTCAAGACTATCGATAGTATTTATTGTTTCTATTTTGATTAATTAAATCTACACCTGATTTTTTTCCAGTAGAAATCACGTTTTTTTCTCGTTTATCTGATTAAATTAATTTATATATCAACGATTTTGCGTTATGGACAAGTGTATTAATTTTCAAGAAACGCGATTAGAAATAGGCAGCAATGTTAATATTTTTATTTTAAATTATACAAAATTAGCGCCATTAAAAAGAATACCAGTTGTTTGAGATCATTCATCGTTAACAATTTCTGAAAACTACTTTAAATTACCTTTAATTATTCTCGGAATCTTAATGGAGAGCCCGCGACGCCGGAGGACGGCCTGGCCAGGGACGCCGCGCGGACGTCTTCATGAGGCGAAGTGGACAGGTTGTTAAATTGATTTCCGATTTCAATTACCGGATGACAATGGCCGATGTAAACCGTTTCTGACGAGGCGTCGCAAGTCATTCGACGTTCTTTAAAAAAATTAATTTATCATATTAAATATGTTCTAGTGAAGATCGCTAGAGGTTGAAGGCGTGAATATTTACATGCTTGAATTTTTTTCGTATTAGTGGCCACAAGTGGGTACCCACCTGTCTAAAGTAAATTCAGTTTTTATATGCCTTTATAATTAACATTTATAATTAAGATCTGATTTCACTGTACATAAAGTTGTGAAGTGTGGCTTCCTTTAATTTTGTACTTCCCAAAAAAAATATTTATAATTAGCGGAGGTTTATGAAAAAAGTTCTTCATATTTGCAGTTATACCAAATGGGTGGGGAATATATAAGAATATACTTAATAATAAATACTAGTATTTATTGTTAAAAAAAACCAATCAAATTAAATAGGGAGGATCTGAGGTCTCCAAATCGGCACCTGAGAAAAATATGACTGGACTAGAGAGGTGAGCGGAGAAGCTACCAACACGGCGGGTGTCTTCAAGTTGCTTCAAAGGTTCAAACCAATAAAGGAGATATGTATCTGTATAAAAAAAAAACGTATGCTCATACACGAATTTGATATTTTCATCCATGCGAAGAGATTTTCAATTGGTATTTGGCAAGCAGACGTGGATTCCTCGTAGTGAGAGGAACGGAGAGGGGATTGTTGCTGAAAGGTAAAGAAGCCTGATGTGATGATAAGTTTCCAATTAATTGATTAAAACGAGTGATTAAATCACAAGCTTCGAACTACTCAGCTTAATATTTTAATAAACTTACATGCATTTGATTGTATCTTTAATAACAATAAAAAACTAAAAATAAAATTCAAATCATATCGATATAAATCAATAAAATTTTTATTATTATTTCAAAGTAACTAACTTTCTCCATTATTTATTTCAGTTTTGATTATATTTTAAAATACTTAGGTAGTGTATCATAATACTTAATTTTAGATGTAAAAATGACAATGATCACTGCATTCCTTTTTAATATACTCGTTATAATCGAAACTCGTATATAATCGTTTTTCAGTCGAATATATTTATTGTACCCGGGCATTTTAATGATTACCACGAAAGATTCTCAAGTGGCGAGTTTTCATTATTTACAAAAACTTATGCACATACTTGGTGTCTCAAGAGAAAAATAAATTCCAAGGGCTTGATCACAAATCACAAAACTCCAAAACCTCAAACATAAACAATAACGAGTCCTTAATATATAAAACATACCGAATAAACGATAAACAAGAAGCCGGTAATTGAATCGCGTACCTCGCAACATCACGGAATGCGGACGGAATATTTGCCGAATGCAGTAAACACATTGTAAGACGGGGACAATGGAGGGTAGAAAAAACCTGGTCGGCATTGCGGAGACCTTCGGGTGGCGGTAATGGTATCATCACGGGCGCGTGCCATGGAATTTGAGACTAAAAAACGTGGCATGTTTCTCACCGAGCCTCGAAGATCCACCGGCGATTCCATTAGGCGAGGCTCTCGGACGACGGCAGATAACGGACTTCTTTTTTGCGGCACATCTGATTCTGACATTTTAGTTATTAGGAACCCAAAAAAGTCACATCTGGAAGAGTAACGAGAGCAAAAAGTGTGTACGGATTCAGTTTTTGTGTGTTTAAAAAGCGGCTTGAGTGGCTATTCAAGAGAAAACTGCAACGTTTTAATTTGATAAATATAGAGATTTGCTGACGAGTATGTCCAGATAAGGCGGCTCGCTCTATCGGAGTTAATTATTGAGGAGCGGTGTTTGCGTAAGTAATTTGATTCTGATTCTCTGTAGGCAATAAATAATCAAACAGCTTTTTTGCGAATGCGATCACCTCTGCTAAGGTAAGCTACTTTTTGTACTGAATACATTATGCAGCGTTAATGAAGCAAATATTCACACCTCAAAACAAAAATACTATTACATAAAAAAACAGTTACTCGGAAGTTACCTCGTTTGGAGTATAATTTTGAGGTGATTGATATTATGCATTAAGTCGCATATGCAATCTCGGGTAATTAGTATACATACTAATTTGGACTTGTTTTAACAACCAAAAAACGAAACAATAACGTAACAAAAAAAGTCATTGTGTAAATAGACATTATTAATTTTTTTTTTACCAAAAAGCAAAAAATAAGCTTGAAAGCTTTTACTTCCACTAGGAGACAAGATAGGGTATTTGGACTCCACCTTCATTACTTTTTTTTAAACACTGGCCCAACTATAATTCATATTTAGATATTAATAGACTCATATTTATATATTATCGGTGAGATATCAATCCTACTTACGGAGTTGAGGGCAATAGATTAACACGAAGCAACTGGTTAGAATCAATTTTAGTCGAATCTAACGTATTTCGTCTTCAACATTTGCCTTGAATAGAAATCGTAGAATCGATAATGCATAACTTGAACTTAACAAACTTTTTTTTCCATTTCAACCTGAAAGCAATTTACAGAGTTTTTTTCCCATTCAAGCATAGCTTGAGACTTTATTCACTTTATAGATCGTGGGGCGGTTAACGCAGATTCTACGGGGTCACAAGTAGAGTCCCCGTTGTCTCGGCATTTATTATTTACTATATGTATACGATCATATCATTATCAAAGAAATACAATTATTATAAAACACATAACACCATATACATATAATCATGGTTTTCAGAATATGCGTATAACTATTTTGAAACCTTTATTAAAAAAAATAACACCAGAAATAATAATGATAATAAATTAATAAATCTGTTTGCATCCGTCGCTTTTTTAAAAACCCTCTCGCTTCCACTCGTGCCGGCCACGTGGCGTCATTCACAACTACTGCATTTTCTCAATCACTTTTGACCGGCAAAAAAACTTAATAGTTGTTCGTATTTCCCCGTACGGCGCGAGGCAAAAGGAGAAACTCCGATAAACGGTAAAGTAAAATAAGACCCTTGCGCCTGGAAAAACGAGGAGTGCGCGCATCGTAAACGCGCTCGCATTATTTTGTTTTTCCTGCCTGTGTTTATTTTCTCGAGTCCTGTTCTTTTTAGTTCCCCTACAAGGATATATGGGTCGAGCGGCCTCCGCGGGGATATGCGGAATAAAATAATATTATATAATCATAGAGGACAAACTGACTCACAATATTTACAGCGTTCAAAAGTATCTATCAAACTTTATAAATATTTGAAAAAATCAGCAAATACTTAGATTTTTGTGGTTGCACATTTGAGACTTGATAATGTTAGTTAAATAAAAAATGGTTAATTATTAATAAAAGGTATATTAATTTCTAAGTATTGAAAGTTTGCCATCACGTAAAACTCGTTTGTTTGATAGAAAAATGTGCGGTGCACCTGTAGAACAAAGATAAAAATTGACTTAGTAAATAGATTAAAAAATACTATTTTTAATGTATACATCCTAACAAATGTACTTTAATACGTTGTATGAAAAATAAAATATAAATCACAAATATTTATAATTTTTAGTATTAAAAAAAAAAGACGAAAAGGGGTTTATTTGCACAGAAAAGATATTTTACCTAAAGAAACCAGCACTGCATCTCTTGACAAGATAAATTTGTTACAAATCAATTTAATATACTGAATTATTCGAAGCTAATGAAGCAATCATTGCGCCAATCACGAGGCAATGCATTTATTTACCGTACAATTGTGGAGGCAACCTTCGGTTTCTCTTTCACCTGCGCGCAGGACGGCGTGTCCTGGTGCCTGCTCCGGCCTTGAACCCTCGGAGTTCAGTTGGTCGGCCATTACCTGGCCGTGGGTCTCGGAGTCTGGGCTCGGAGCCTCCAGCCTGCTCGGCCTCCTACCTGCCCGCACCACTACTGGGGCGCGCACCCTCGCGGCCACGCACACCTGTGCACGCTCTGGCATCGGAAACTGTTGGAAAAATTATTATTATTAATTAATATTAAGCAATAAAGTCAGATTGATGTCAATAACCGTAATCGTTTGCATAATTATTTTTCAGTAACGATAACTTTGTTTTGACACAGTCTTGTGTAACATTTATCAAAGGGACTTGAAGTAAATTAAAAAAAAACACCACAAAACAATATTTTTATATAAATAATATATTTAAATATTTTTGTGACGAAAGGATTAACATAAAAGATGCACTTTTGTATCAAACATAAGTATTATATTATTTATATGATGTAACTTTTTAAATTTTCTTAGAAGTCTCTTAAATTGATACAATATCTAGATATTATCTCAGCTGTTTAACGCATAAAAACTTATGAACGAAAGCTGACCACCTGCATCTTCGTGGATATTCCGAATAAAGTTTTTCTTCTTCTTTTCTGCTACTTTTGGGTAGTAGCCGTTGGTATTTATATTTTGTTCGTAGAAAGACTAATTAATCCATGATTTGATTCAATATCTAGTAAATTAACGTAATGTGATTGCATACTGAATAAAAGTTACGTCTCACTAAGAGATATGACAAACTCGAGTAACTTTTATTCTTTTTATTAAAAAAAAAAAAAACGAATCTGCTATTGCGTGTAAAGACTTGAAGTTTATAGGTCATGACCATCATGCGACTCTATGAAATTGGTACAAGTGAAAAACTATTATTAAGACTCAAGTGATTATTAAGTTTTATGACATGTCCACGTTAAAAATACAAGGCTAACCACGGGTTTGCGAGTTGCTCTTTTCACGATCAAAGCAAAATCGACTTTAATGTTATAAAATACAATCCAGTCCATTTTTTCCCAGCATCTCAGAACGCCAAAAGTTTTAAAGCTCTGCCCTGAACCTCTCGATAGAGCTGCACGAAGACTCGCCGAGCCACTTTCGCCCTTAAGGAAGATTTGCTCACAAAGGGAGATGGATGCAGTCTGCGTGGGCCTCCGCGGGAGTCTTAAGTCGTTATTCACTTGCAAACTAACTCAAGATCAGCAGCCACTTTTAACCCTTATTTCTCAGTACCCTATAGTTTAGATAAGACAAGCTATTTTTAGCATTTTTACATTCTTGAAATTTATATAAAATTACCTTTGCATTGTATATATTAGTGGAAAATAAAGAACTTACCCGTATTCTTCGCTGTGAAAATATTTTTAATGAAAGCTACAACAATGGGTACATTAAAATTTTACATATCATATCTATTTGATAGAATTTAATACATTTTATATCAAAGTGCTTTTAATATGTAGGTATATTAAAAAACTGTCTTCTTCCGTTGGCTACTTATTTTTGTTGTTGTATGGTAAAGGTCAAACAATTTAAGTCTACTAAATATATTATTAAAAATACTACTACAAATATTACTTTCAATACTCAAACATGCATTAAATTCTATTCAAGATCATACAAAACAGTTTTTTTTATTTTTTATAATTTAACACGAACCACGGATGTGCAGCCACTGTAGTAGAAGTCGAGAATATCACATCCAAGCCCAAAAATTTGTTCTCAGGTGCGTGTACAAAATTAAAGGGTTATGATTTAATATTACAAAAAAATGTTGACGCTCGGGCTGCTGCTAGAAGCTGATGTCAATATAATTTGTTTATTTTTTGTTTTGTTAAAATTAAGAAGCAGTTGTTTGTATCGACAGTGGCTTGTTGCTGGGTTTATTTTTATTAAGTTCGTTTATTATGGGTTCATGAAAACTAACAATGTATTTGTGGGCCACATCAAAACACAACTTAAAGAGTGTGTATGGATAGTTGCTTTTATTATAAAATAAGTGATTTATCTATAAAAAAAAGTTCTATTTTGCAATATCATTGACGATTTTTTTTACAATCTTCTGAGCAGAGTCTGTTAGGTGATACATTTATCCACCTTTTCAATAACTTTGGAGATTTTATAATGGTCTCATGTCCTGAACCTTTCTTATCATGTTTACATATTCTTGTCGGATTTCTCAATCTATGATTTTATAGTAAAACGTTATTTAATAATAAGTTGATTTTCCGTATTTATATCATGATATATAAATAAGATTGCTTGAAACGTTATTATCAACGGCCAGTAATGTTAAATAAATTATATCCAGTCTGCACCGTCGGATCTAATCACTTTTGCATTTTTAAAGGAGTAAAGGGTTTCTAGACGATAATTATTTAGTAAAATATATTTTATTAAGCAATTAATTAATGTACTAATTGTACCATAAAAATATAACGTTTTTAAATTAATTTTCAATCAATCAAACTACGTTTAAAAATTATTTCACGTTACTATAAAAATATAACGCCACCATATAAGCCCCGCATAAGAACGAAATAATTTAACTTTAAGCAATATAATTGAAACCGGCGGTTCATATATAAATAGTAAAAAGTTAAAAATCTAAAATACCTTGTTGTAAAAGAAAACATTTTCTGCTAAATACAGTGGAGCTTAAAAGAAAAATGATACAATTATAGTGAGGAAGCTGAGTTGTAGGAGGTACCAAGTGAATGGTGAATGTTGGCGGAGTGTCTCTATGTAGTCAGGGGTGAGGAGGGAGAAGCGAGTATGTCCTCCAGAGGCTTCAGCTCTGAGCCAACCCGACTACTGTTCCACCTCCCGACCACTCTATACCAGGGACATATCACTACAGAGAATGGCTTTACAATCCGGCATAAATTTTTTTTTTTAAATAGTACCTGATGATTTACATTAATGGAACATTAAGATACAATAAGCTAAAAATTATTAATAAAAATCTTACCAAATAAAATTGTTATCAAGATGTGGGTTTTGTTTTGAAATAATGTTTGAGTAACAGTACAATCAACAGAAAATTATGTCATAGATGCAATTTTATCACAAATACTTTTTTTTAATAATAATAAAATAAACGTATTGTTGAAATAAGAATACAAAAATGTTTTAAAGCTTTTGTAAAGAATTGATATGAACATTCAGAAAAAACGTTTAAAAAGTGTTATTAAATAATTGCTAATACTATAAATCATAAGGGTGGTGTATTATTGAATAAGTTGTCACTACACTTTTACTAAAACTTATGATGCAAATGTTGATATTTTATTCATTTAGAAAAAAAATCTTCAATAAAAATACACCTAAACTGAATTTTATATTTTGTTTTTGGCTAGCTTATATTCCGGTTGCAAAAGCAGGAATTATTTACGAACAATTCGATTATACTGTTTGTTCGTAAAATACAATGACCGGTCAATACCGTATTCAAAATCAACTCAACATCGGTCGCGAGGCTTAGTCAACACAAGAAAACATATATTCACAAGATTCAGTAAACACAAAAATAAAGTAAAAATTTTACATTCTGCGGGTATGTAAATGATCACAAAGCCACTTTATTCCAAAGCCATGTCCACGGCTTATTTCCCTGCCGCCTGCGACTACCAAAGCAATCGCAGTCAAACCGGTCTGCAGTCCACCGACATCTTTAAAATCACTTATTGAGAGGAAATGAGCTGTTATATGCACTGGGCTCCTCTCCTCCCTCCGACCCTACAATATAATAATAATGATAATAATAACGCCACATAACTGCCTGATGCGATTATCTATGCGCAGAGCTAATGCATTTGCTAAGAAATTAATTGCAATAAAAAGCGAAATAGTCCTGCTGAAATCGTGCGAGACGGCTTTCGTAAATATGAAATGTATAATTTTCGTAATAAAAAAATAGTAATGTTAAAATCAATAATTTTTTTTTGCTGTGTACTAGTAAGTTTTAAAATTTTGCAACTATTCACATGGGTGTGTTAAGCTTATTTTCTTTAACTTTTAATGTTAAATCAATCCTTGTTCCACCAATTTTCCTAGACTCCTTTGTCATAGCTCAACAAAATCTCAGCTGTGTATTCTCAAGAAAAGAAGAGACATCGCATTTCAACATAAGTTCCTATTATTGAAGGATTCCATTTCCTCAAGCATCTTCCCGTCTTTTTCAGAATTGATCTACAAAACAAATTTCGGCTGGTTTAATAGCGATATAGTTTGTGATTTCAGAGATTTTAAAATCGAAGAGCTTCGTCATAAAATCAGTCATCAAACAAATTATTAAAAAAAAAAATAGCAATGAAATATTGTTTCTTAAAATTGTAGTTGTATAAAAAATTGTTGATAAAAATACAGCTGAAACAATTTCACCTGACAAACCACCATATGTTTTATTCATATCGGATGACGCGTATATTAAAAACTTTATTTATCTTAAATATATCATTCTATAAAAAAACACGGGTTCAATTTGAATTCAAGCCTTGGAAAATATTCAAGAATATGCACAAATAAAAAAATATTTTCAATGAAAGCATTAAGATTAATTAAGTTGATTGAAATTATGCCGTTAAATTTAATATTATTGGCAGTTAGACATTGATTCATTAAAATTATCTGCAGATAATATTATGATATAATTAAGTTTTACGCTTTGAAAAAAATCGTTGTAAATTTTCCCTGAAATTTCATTTTTTGATAATTGATTTCATATTTAGTCGAGTTGTGACGGCGTCGTCGTTAAATCGCGAGCACGGCTCTGCCCAACAATTTGGCAAATAAAAGACTGTTTTTTGTAAACAAAATGTGAAATTTCATGGTGAATTCGAGGAATATTGCGCTGCACTGTAGCAAATCCACTTTAGTCACAGAAAATACCATTGATTGGGTTTGGCAGTAAATGGTATAAATATGTTTATTGTTAGCGATACTAAAAAAATAATTTGCTTATAACTGATAAAGAAGATATTTTAAAACATATTTTAAAATTAAAAATTATATCAACATATTCTATATTTAACACTATTACTTTTGTTTATTATTTATTTCATCTTAATTTTTTTCTAATCCCAGCTGTAAAGACTGCTCATTTAGGAGGTGTAAAAGTTAATTATTTACAGAGAAAAATACAAGAAAACCTACTTAAATTACATAAACAAGTTTGTTACCTAAGTGCAAAATGTCCATGCATAAATAACTGAGAGGTAGCAAATATTAAAGACTGTAAAGAAATGTTATGTTAAATTGGACTAGAGCAATGTACAGAGTTTGATTAATTTGTATACGTATAGTTTTATTTAAAAATTATTTTTTTGTATTTTTTCCCATTTGAAAGAAATGTTCTCACCCACCCTAACCTAACCTAACCCAAACCATACTCTAGAGTTCAATGACTAGGAGGTTCTATTTCACTCAACACTTTTATTTTTTAAATCCACGAATACTGACAGCATGGTTTCGTATGTAAAAAGTGTTAATTAGAACTAATTACCATATCATTCATTTATGTGATTAAAATTAAATTGCCAGTTAGTCGGTTTGTTTATTGTTGTCTAATGTGTTTTAAATATAATATAATTAATACAACGATTTTACAATAGTCATAATGAAAAATAGAGTTCTATTGATATGCAATTGAATTTAGCGTTAGTGGGATTTATGATATATCTATGAAGCTTATTTTCAGTGAATTGGGTTTATCAAGGAGGTTGATAGTCTTGAATTTCAAAGGTTGCATTTGCGGTCTCATATTAGATTTGATTGCGTAAATCGTTGTGTAGACGTTATAACTTTGTAAAGATATAATTTAAATACCCTTCACTCATCTGAAGACACAGATCCTTACATCTAACAGTGGGCTTGGTTCCGATTGGAAACTTGGCAGCTAAGGTCCAAATATCTATAATACCAAAGCCAAGCTTTTCAAGTGTGTCATTCCTAGCGAAAATATTTTAAGTATTAATTTTTTTTGTGGGTGATTACAAACCACCTATAAAAGTTATTTATCTGTTAAGGAGCAAAAAACCTCTTAAAAGGACTTTTAAATTCTTTCTTAGTGTTTTTACTAAAATATCCACTTGTAGGTGCTTCAAGGTTTTTTAAATATATCATATGTACTAGAACACTGTACGTAACACTTTTATGAATATACATTTTTGATAGAATAAAAAAAATAATAATAACTACTAGAATCGTTGTCACTTAATACTTAAAAATTCACAAGCAATACTTTTGAAACTTTAAATAGAATAACTTACACGAAACAAAGAGTAAACGGCAACCCGATCATTATGGTTAGGTGAGTAATTTTTTCCCGAACTCAGTTTTGGGAAGATACAATGCTTTGGTAGAAGAGTGTCGACATGACTGGTTTAACATATCTCTAGTATTGGAATCTCCTTCCCCTGATTTAACCCTCGACGGGCGGGTACCCCATCAATAATCCAAAAGGCAGAAAAAACCCCTTCGTCTACAGACGTAATTAGACGGGCGCTGCAGATGGGCGAGGCTGAGATCATCATTTGTTTTTTTGTAGTTATTTTTTTTATTTTTAAATTATTAATCTGCCGCCTGCCGGGCAACGCCGTCTCTCGGTGAAGGGTTGGGGCTGCTGGGGCTAGAGGCTAGGGCAGGGCTGCCCAAGGCACCCACCGCGATCCGCGAATCGGTCGCCAAGACATCCGCGGTCCTGTTTTCTAGCAATTTAACATAATCAGATTATGTTTATGTGTTTTGTGATGGCGTCATGTGTACTTTTTCTATCTCCTTCCATAGAATCGTTAAATAAAAAGCAGAGTACTATAAGACGATGATGTCAATAAGCAGTGGTTTAAGTAAGCCCTTTTTAGCAAATGACTGGGTGATACGTAAGAATATTTTTAAGCACACAAGACTAGAATTTTTTTAAATTCCGTATTTTATTACAAATTTTGTGCTTTATAAACTTTTTTTTTTAGATCTATAATTAAAATTATAAAATATTATCGCATAAATTTAAAAGTCACAAAGCAAAAAGTATTTTTTATGGATTTGTAGGTTTGCACTTGAATACTTATTTTTAGTTTTTTCTTGTTCATTGGTGTCGTGATTATGTTTATTTAGATCTGCTTAGCATAAAATCTAGCTGCCCTTGTTATATAGGTATATTGCAGATGCGTATCGTTATAGTTTTCTGTAATTAGACTACGCTTTTAAGTTTATACAATAATAAATAAATAAAAAATGGAAAATATGGTTTATTATTTATCCATGTCATTTTTTTTTAAACAATGTGCTAACCATCGAAAAATTCAGAAATTACGAAATAAGTTATCGTTTTCCGATTATACTGCCATATTTCAATTATCTTCAATCAAACCGACAAGAGCTCAAGCGCGAATAATGGGGGTATGAACATAAGGTCACGATTCAAAGCCCTCAATCGACTTTCGATTTTATTTTAACACAAGTTATAAACTATTGATTGGTGATTTTATGTAGGGCTACTTTAAAAAATAATAGATTTATATTGACGAGTGTGTATCAAGTTTTAATTTTACAATTGAGTAAATACACTTAAATATAAATCAGTTATATAATTAACAAGTAATTAAAATTTTAATTATTTGCCTGGCTTAATTATACACGGTGGAATGAGTCTCAAAAATATGAGTTATATTAAGTTTTTTAATGGTGTGTTCAAGGGCTCGTAAATCTGTAAGCTTGAGAGTCTCCCCCGGCAGGTACTTTATGCCTGCCTAGGACCTTTAGGCCTGCCCAGGACCGAGTAGCTTCGTGGACTATCACGTATTGACTTATCGATCCTGGGATCTACGGCTGTGCAAGACCATCGATGATATATCTCACATCTCGTGTGATACTTATACTTATATTAAGTGCAACATAATACACCCATTGTGTTTTTGTAATTATATAAATAGTATTTTCTAAATATTAATATATTATATTATAAATTTAAAAACGTGTTCATAAACATGATGTGAAAGAAGTCGTCTAGGCGGTGAATATTAGCTATTTAAAATTCATTAAACACGTTCAATATTCATATTATGACAATTTTGTGAATAGCTATTCAAATGATATTAATCACAATAAAGTAGTAAATCCTCTGCTTAATAAATAGTTCATACTAAAATTATAAGAATTGCAGAAAAATTCTACGCTTTGCGCATGGAGTCCGAGAATCCGTTGCTAGTGGAATAGTAGTTGATTCTATTGTAAAAATTCCAATTAAATTTATTTAGGCAATCTAATATGAATTGAAATTAAATTGAGATTTCAGCCAAAAACCAGAAGATGGTTTCTTAGTATGTGTATAGAAAAGTAGAATAAATATTGTATTATACCCGGACCCAATATCCAAGATCCGCAAATCAAAGTATATATAAAATAACCTTGTAACTAGAATCAAAGAGACACATATATAAACTTATCTTAATAAGTAAAAAAAAAAAAAAAAAACAATTACTAAGGACGCCCTAGTAATTAAAAATATAAAGATTCCCCGGAGGACACACGTTGCACATTAAAGTCCCATCCGAAACAAATGCAGGCGATTAAAAAGACAAGTCACGAAAAAAAATTTGAACGAATAAATTAATTTCTTTCCCACACATAAATTTAAATTAACTCCATAAACCTTTCAAAGTCATCCCCATGATCGGTAAAAAAAGATGAAAGGGAAATAAAAAAAATTCCAAAATAAAGCAAAAAACTAATGAACGTAAAAAAGGATGAGAACGTCTGGAAGGGTTAAGAATAGGGTGGTCCAAATATTGTCCTGTCAACTGATTTAACAAAAATATTAAATATTCATTTTATTTTAACACAATGACATAACATTTAATTGTTTTTTTCTTCATTATATCTTGCCGCTTATTGTTCAATGTTTGACTTTTATTTGTGGAAATAAACATGAAAAACCAAGCATTATTATTACTATTTAAAACGTTTATTTTTAATCATAAACATTAAATGATTTTAAACTGTAAATAATTGTACATTTAATTAATGTTGTTATGAGACCAAAACATAAAAACATTTATGCTTCAACAGCGCGACTACTTATTAGATACGAAATATTAAAGTCTATAAGTGAATAATAAGAAAGTTGTAAACATAACCCATTTATTGTGTTTTGAGTCGTTAACGGTGAAAACATTTCGTCAAAACTAACGCAAAACAAGGAAAAACCTAGCGCTGCAGTTATCCGAGAAAAAACTAAATCTAATTCCACTTTAATTTTCGGTTCGAGAAGCGTTACACCTCAATTCAATATGTCAACCGTTAAAACGAGAAGAAATCACAAAAACAACGAATCGATAAAAAATACGTTACAAATTTAACGAACACCGCGTATCGAGAGTCGCCTGGAGTAACAGGTGCATCTTGCCTCTCAGCCCCCCTGTACTGCGGACTCGGACCTCTCGCTCTCCCCAGCAGCCTCGGCACGAATAAGACAGCCAAGGGTTTTTTTATGCTAAGAAATAAAATAAAGCGAACACCCATTCGACATTATATATATATTTTTTTTATAGTTGCACCATCCTGAATCGTTAAGTCGCCTTGTCCAGGATTGATATAGCGCTATACCTCAATTAGACTAGACATGTTTTTGATATTTACGTGAACATTCATAATAAAAATATACACTTCTTACGATTTAATTTATACATTACATTAAATTATTTTAACTCGATCGTGTTTCTCGGAAGGCTTTTAAAACAAAATATAATAATTTAATAAATCAGCATAAACACTGTATTCGCGTATTAAATAAAATAATTTAACTTCACAGGCTCTTCCAGGGATTGTATCTTAAATGTTAAAAGTATAAATTCATCCGACCCGTGGTTCATCATCACAAAAAATCAGGGAGGCACTCTCATCCAAATAATCATTAATTATTAAATAAAATACCGCAAGTAGTGCAAATGATGGATTGAAGTAGTTTTACGAATAGCTCAGTGGTAAAAGCAACTCCGAGATTGTGGTCTAGATGTGGTTTTAAAGAGATTTAATTTTAAAATATTTGATTCCTATATTTTTTCATCCCTCATTGTATTTTAAATAAATCGGAAAATTTGAATGTTTAACCAAAAAAATTGATCTTTCATATTTTCATTTTAATGCTGAGTACGGATATTAAATTAACCTTTTTTTAAACATATTTATGTTTGTTTACACGATACAAGTATAGTTCAGAAAACTTTCTACTTCAGCCCTGGAAGAATATTTGAATCGAACCCTCCTTCCTGGCAACCGTTCACTTTCGTTTTCAAAATATTACTGTGTTTTTTTAGGACTGTAAAAATAGAGGTGGGATGTTAAAAAAAAACATAATTTCTAAAATAAAAACTCCACAGACCCGGGGGGGAGGGGGAGTGCTTTTATTTGTGTAGGGCTGGCTTTGGCACATATGTTTTCACAGAATATTTTTTTTTCTCCGCACTTGTTACGGTAATATTTTCATATGGAATTCTCTTCTGCTTTCCTCTCTTCGTCTCTATCTGTTTTTTATCTACTCGTGTTTGAGGAAAAATAGAAACGAAAATAATTATGAGAAGCTCCTTTGTAGCTAATGTTTTTCTGAATATTGTGAAAATATTATTCATTTAAATAAGGTTTTGTTCTGTTATTCCTAAAATTGGAGAATAATTAATGCCCGAGTGGATATTTATGTATAAGTACCATAGAATAGCATTTGTCTAAAAACGAAAAGATCTGAATGATTATGAGTCGGTGGATACTCATCAGCGAGGACCAGGGGGTCTCCTCGTGTTGAGTGATGTCAAAGCCAGTTATTCAAGTGCACGAACTGACAGTCTGCTGTGAGGAGATACTTCACTTCAGCAGGAGATGTGCAATGACGTATTCCTGCACCGCCTGAGACGCAGCTTGCAGTGCATCCGCCTGGCGGTATGACGTCATTTTCCACGGAGGATGACGTCCATCTAATTATACTACAAAAAATCCGTGTACTCCATTGAGTATTTATTTAAAGTGACAAAACAGCGCTTCTTTTAATTGTTTCTGTGTGAAGAACAACAACACGGACAATAAACTTGTATGGGAAATAAATGCAGATTCATTTAATATTTATTTATTAACAATAGTTATGCGAGTGGTAAGATGACATTTTTCAGAGAAACCACGTTCCCTGTTTTTATTTATATGCAGAAAGATAAAATTAACTCCATCCCCTGTTTATTATTAAAGCACTTTGTTTATGTTTGCATTTTTTTTTTGTTTTTTACTATTATTCTCTAAGCAACGCAATACGATTTAAAATTTTGCTCAGTATTAATAGCAGTCTATCTCAGTTGCAGATTAGACATGACGTTTTAATAGATAGTCAGGTTTAAGGGCTAATGACCATAGCTAGATGCATGACCGCAGGCCGCCCCTCTCCCGCCAGCTCCACCCTCCTATAAATCGATCTTCACACATTATAAAGGCGTAACAAAAAACGCCAACGACCCGTCACAGCTAGACAGTCAACGACCCCAACGCAAACTCTACAAAACATATAATATTACAACAACAAAAAAAACTGAACGATGATCGCATTACACCCGGAGTCTGGCTAACGGACCAATTGACGCCTCTCTCGGTAAACATAATGTAAGTGAAATATAGGCGCATGAGCTCAACTATGTGGCACTGAAAGTAAAGCACTTAATTATTATTAACTTTAAAAGTAATCCATGATAGAAAGTAAGACAATATTAACTTCTAGGTGATGTTAAACATTCAACATTTATCTGATGCAACTAAATAAATAAAATAATACGAGAAATGGGAAATATTGTATCTCAATTCAGAGTCAATTTAAATCCTTACATAAATTTATTTAAACATAATATATTAAAGAGGTTGCTTTTGGCTCAAGTCCAAAGATATAAAATATGTATCTATTTTATATGACTAATATTATTGGCATGAAATTTTATGATAAACTCAAAACAATAGTAAAATAATTTACCTAGGGAAGCAATAAAAACGTTCAATGATCCAATGAACTTACAAACTTTATTTTCGCTCTTTATCTAAGCGTTTATTTCACTAAATTGATGTTAATGATATTTTTATAATTTAAAAAATGAAGATTGTTGAATGACAACTCAGTCAGTTTTAGAGCCGAACGGAGATCGTGCTGTGATGTCGCACCGACGAATCGTTGATGTCACCCTAAACAACCTATGATCAGCGACAGTATGTTTGGGCACATGAATTTTCCAGTTTGTGTGGTGTCATACCGTGACTCAATGTATTTCCATATAATTGATTTGTTACGTAATACTAGGCAAATGCGTAAATAAATAACAAAGTATTTCAACTTGTCATTTCAGAGATACTTTGATTACGTGCGTTTCTAAGCTTTGCATTTTACTCTATACCATGCCAGCTATATTGCTAGAATACAACTGCCAAGGAACTTCGTTGTATATTTTATTGTAAGTAATATATCTACTCACTTCAAACATCGGTATAATTTGAACAGAGATACACTTCTGGAGCAAGTTCCTAGGAAGTTAAACACACCGTGACTGCATCTTTATGGTTCATTTGAGCTTGTTATTAGTCAGACTGCAATGATATTTTTTGCTATCACTTTACACGGCTAGTGTGACAGGTGGCCGCATTTCCAAGGTGAAGGGTTATTATTTCCGACGCCGGGAGAGCGATGGCGAACGGAGCACTCTGTGCCTGGCTGCCTGCAAAAAATCACAATTCATTCTATCCGGAACAGAAGCCTGAGATATTGATTTACGGCTAATAGTTCGCTTGTTATACAATTTCAAGCAATTAAACGAAGCAAAATTATAATCACCATTGACGACCACGTGGCAGCTAAGATCATATTATACCCACAAACATAATTTAATAAATTTCAATTGTTTTATTTGTGAAGATAAATTCATAATACATCCCTATTGATTTTTTTTACGAACTAGTAAATAAATTAAGGCATACATTTAACAATTATTTAAGAAAAATTTTGACGAGTAAAACAACGTTAGTAAAACAAAGTAAACAAAGTTTACGATAGGCAATATTTTATATCTGTATATTGGCGACCTAGAGCTGTCTTAATAATGCATGAAATATATCTGTTCACAGCAGGAAAGATGCTTCAGTATTAGGTTAGGTCAGTGCATCTAGAGTAGCTTTTAATAATAGTAATCAAGAAGATTATAGCTTTTACATTAATGGATAGTGCATATACCGTTTTGATACGTTTATGTGAACTAACTTCATTATAAAAGAACATATTAAATAAAAGTAAGAGACATTCGCACAATTAACAGGTAATTTAGTCAATTTATTTGTATTTAAATTAATTATATTTTTTTATCTAATTTTTATACCTAATTTGAAAATTCATTGTTTGGATATGATTAAAAATGCTAATTTGTATTAAAAAATATATACTTATTAAAACACAACAGAAACTCAATCTCCACGATATTATTTTTTTTTCAATAAAAAATTTGTTCTACTTTCGGCCCTATTTGCTAAATGTAAAATCTTTTTTATCACCACGAATCCGTTCAGACGTGACAGTATTATAAATTTATTGTGTGAGAAGCAATAAAGAACTTTTTTCTTAATTAAAGTACAGATTTAAGTTGGTGTTACTATTTTGTCGAAATGAAGATGATCAAGTTTTTATTGTAAACATTGTGTACCATTGAATAAAACTGTTTGATATACTATTTTTACATAGCATAGGGACTTTTTCTATCACACATTTAAACCATTTCGACGATGATATTAGAAAAATACTACATATTGAAATTAGACGTATTCATTACCAAGTAGGACTATGGATATTAAGGATCTGGAACTACTAAACAGACATTTCTAATAATCAGAGTCTTATCAAATCTAATTTGAGATGGGTGAAAGCAATAACTGCTTATTTTCGAGCTAACTAAGAAGTAGGTGGTAGTTCATTGTGACAAATATATTTTGTTATTTTGGGGTACATATTATATATTTAATGACTGATGTATGTGATGTTTTTATTATGATTTACATGTTGTAAAGCTATTCAAATTATTAAAATTTATCTTATCTGACTTGATCCGGGATCGTTCTGTTAATTTTGATTTTGATAATTATTAAATACATATATGAGAAATGTTTTCAATTTCACTGGAGTAAAATTATTAGTTAATAAATAGTGGCTAGTCCGTCAATACTATTAATAATGTTGCTGCTACTGTTGATGTTAGAATTAACAATATGTATGAGTTATACAACGGTGAAAAATGTATTTTTTTCCCTTTACTTGTAAGTTGTTATTAGAACTCAAATATAAAAAAATGATTACTTTTCTTCTTAATGAATATTTCCCGGAAATGAGGCAAAAAAGTTTAACGACATCTCTCTTGCCGTCTCATTCCGCTGTGGATGTCAATCGTCTCTCGATTAATCTTTCTGTACATTTGAATGAGATCGTATTTTTTATGAGATTCACTTCACTGGTTTTCCGTAAATAGTTCTGCTCACTATGCAGTCGATGAAAATAACACTATCCGGACTTATATTGAAAAAATGATGACTAAAAGTGAGCAGATTCGTCGCAGTCAGAATTACTCTGAAAATGCTTTTTCTCTACCTGCTCGTAAACTTTGGATATTTTGCAACATCCGCTTTTTATCAGTGAACTTGTGATCTTTGAGGTTTTAAATATTTATTGAAATGAACAACTTATTTTATTCTTATTATGCAACCAAACGTTTCGTTGCTTTCATTATCATTTAAATCTTTATTTTAAAAACATTAATATGATCTTATTAACAAATAATTTTTTTTTTAAAATTAGGCTTTGTATAAAAATTAATTAAATACCATTTGAGGATTTTAATAACAAATTTATAAAAAAATCAGATTTTTTCAATATATTGGCATGAATAATTTGATACATGAAGCGATTACTAATTAACTAATAAGTATGACCTTATTTCCTGCACTATTTTATCTTCAGCATTATTCTTTAAAACTTATAGAATTATTAAAAGGAGTAGATCTCGCTTTTCAACGGTAAAATATTATTTTAAACAGCTAAGCTTATCATATTTAATAATATCAGAAATATCACATTATGAAGATAGGCTGGAGGTCGTTGTTGCCAGCCATTGCGTAATGTTTATCTAAGCTCTAAGCAGAGTGAATTTTCTAGTTAGAAAGGGCCTCCTAGACCATTAGCGACCACTTCCTTTAATTTGCGTGTTGGCGGAGGAGCCGCGGATCACGCCCCGCTCACAATGAGGCTCCAGCGCGGCTTTAGCCACGGTCGCCCATTAGCCATGGTGCGTGGCCGGGCAAGTGTGCGCCGCTTCACGCCTCCGCTCGCCGAATTTCAAATCATTTTTGTACCGTTCTTCAGGTAAAATGGCGGTAAATAATTGCCGCTTTTTTGTTGTGGAGGTATTTTAATGAAAACCGACGCCATGCCGATGGCCGTCTCCCGCCTCTGGCGGACAAAGGCTTCGATTGTCGTTGAAGAATCAATCGGGCTGTGTAAAATGGATACATTTTCGGAATCGACAAGTAACTGTACATTCATTTAGCCGAGGCCGGCGTAGAGCTCATTGATATATTTAAATCATTCTAGAAAGCGTAACAATTTTTTACAGGATTTTTCAGTAACTAATGCATGCACTTTAACATTGCTTACAAAACAATAGAATTAGATATTATATAATCTGAATTTCAACGTTTTTGTAATAGTTTAACGTCATGTTTTATCAGCAATTAAAAATTATATAACATTACTTTCGTGACATTTATTTTGCGTATTCATTCATGCATATAGATTCAAAATAGAATAAAGTTCCTTATCGTGCACACCTAGCCCAAAATATATGAATGAGAGATGTTCCACTTCTTTTCTAAATATTTCTATTACACTCTAGAACGAACTTTCCCAGTATGTGTTTTCTCCCACCTAGAGACCAGACGTTTTCCGAAAATATTTCTCTGCAGACCCGCTTCCTCTCGCTGCACCCCCACCCCTTTCAGGACAAGGCGCTTAGACTCCCAGCTCAGAGAGCCCTGGTAGGAATGTCGCTCGTATGGTTTATCGATATAAAAGTATAAGTTTACAGATATTATTTTGTGAAGTTTTTAAGCTTTTGAAAATAAATTTAATGTAAAATAATTTTAATTATCGTTGCATGCAATTGGATGAAAATCTCACACGGGTCGCAAACGATAAATTAGAATGCTTCGCTTCCACAGAAAACAATAAATTTTACGAAGAGATCTGAAGAATGCATTTTATATTCAGGCATTTAATTTTAGATGCATTAGAGTGACATGTGCAATGCATCTGTTGATACACTCCCTCCACTCTGTGAGAGGATTCCTACTCGGTGCACTTGTCGTGAACACTGTAATAATAAATATTATTTATTGTATTTGAACACAAAAATTGTTTCAATATAAATTAGCATCGTTAATCAAAGTAATGTGTGATGGAAACTCTGTTATTTTAAATTACCTTTATTAGAGTACACGACGCATTTTAAAAAAAAAATTATTGTGCAAATGATAAATAATGCATAAAAAAAAGTTTGCCATCTTTCCAAAACCATCAAATAAATTAACGTGGTTTTTCCCAAATAAAATACCAATTCCGCATTAAAGTCACCGAACGAAGACGCGATTTTTTTCACAGCAAAAACCTCGCTGCAGAGGACCGGCGCACCGAGAGAGCTCGGCTGCGGTGAGTGATACATTTTTTGTATGACAATTTGCGGCAAGATTGCGATCGCGCGGCGGCAAAAAGCGGCATGAGCCCGACGCCGAGTGGCGAGTGAGCAGAATGTTAAAAGGCCTACAGGCCAATCAATTAGTCGCCGGTGGAAATGATGATTTGTCAGGCGGGAAGTGCCGCCGGAGAGCCCGCCGAGCTCCGGAGGTATCGCGGCGGCCGCAAAAAATATCAATAAGACGCGACTCTCAATGCTGAGTTAATTTACGGACCATTGTGCAGGTATTTCTTCTCGACGGTTGTCCGTCTGAGTGCATGACATTTTTATGAAATCGTTTAAGGCACACGCGTCATCGCGGAACATCGGGTTGCACTTTTTTATTACTTCGTGTTATACTTTAAACGTGTTTGTGCAATTCTCGAAGCATATTTTTTCTTGAATAATATTTTATTTATGGAATAATACGTTTATTTTACTATTCATCTGATTACTGATAATTATGATTATTTACTTATCAACTGATTCGTCATTTATGCATATAATATTAAATACAATAATAATAATCTGTGCTCGGTTATTCTGGGTTGCAGTAAATAGTGCTTTCCATTTTCAAAGTACTTCCTAAAAGAAATCTTCGCCATTGTCTATAGACAGGTCTTGTTTTATTTACCATCTACGAAGTGCCTCAAGTAGGTGAAGAGAGTCCGCGAAGCTGAATCAATCATTCTCTCTAATCGACGTGTGTTTTTGCACATAAACTTTAATGCTACCGCATTCGGCGTCGTGATTCGCGACTAGCGCCGAAATAAAACGTGCACTAATTCCAAAATGGCCGGCATAGTTTCTCAAATCGAAATCGGTGCATTAACCTCGGACAACCTCCGGTGGCGGAATTTACGCGAAGCCGCTGCGATAAATTGTTATCTCGAAGTGAGAGCTCCGACATTAGAGGCCTTATTAAAACTTTCAAGCATTGAAATAATTGAACGCGCATTGATTACGAATCCCGCGCGCCGGAGAACTTTACTGTGTCGCTCCCCTGCTCTGCTTTACTGCAAACTAATCAGAAATCAGTCCCTTTCTAGCCTTCTGCATTTATTATATCGGGCCTCTGCTCCGACGTTAATCCACGCCATAGAAATTAAATAGGTTATAAGATAATGTTATACTTCAACGTAGTGGTGCTCAATACGCGATTAAATTTCATTGGAACAAGTGGCTTTCAAATGAGCCTTAACGGTATCATTTTTTTTTAAATAAATTATATGCATAAATACACACACCGATGTTCATAATTGATTGATACATTATATTAGTCTAAATAATCACACGTCCATTACTCATGCGAATACTACTAATGCATAAATTATTATGATTTGTAGCAAGTTATAAATCATCTTGCAAAAAATATAAACATATGGAATTATAAAATACTCTCAGCAAAAAATCTTCACTGCAACGGAAATTACTCTAATATCTAGATGTAAGATATCATGCAAGAAATGACTTCCCAAGACATCGCTTGCGTGTGTCGAGCCTCGGCGGCCGGTGAGCCTGCAGACCTCGGAAGAAAGGAAGCTCTTCGCGGGCAGTCGATTAGAAATCGATGAAAGCACGTAACGACACAGCGATTCGAGGGTCTTCACGTTTCGCGCCATACGCCACCGCAAAAAAGCGCCGAGACCATTCACAGCCTCCGGAGCGCGACGGCCGCTACCTCAGGTGCATTAGATATGACTTTTTTGCATCTGCATCAAATATTACAGTTAGCAGTGCCATTTCTGCGAGTCGTGCAGAGCTGTGTCGGGAGCGCGCCTGCACAAAAAACCGAGTCACGGATTCGAAATTCTAACGCGCTGACCGGAAACCGTTTGTTCACGAGCTTCTGCCCGGAGCGGCTAATTTCATTATGGCCGCTGCTTTGGCGGAAAAAGAGCTTTTATCCGCGGAGCTTAAAGGCGAGGCGGAGTTGGAATGGATTCCCGATTGTTGTATCTCGTTACTATATTTATCGAAACATCATTTAAATATACGTGTATTTCAATAATTTACGCCATACAAATTATTACATTCGAATGAAATCCAAAATGATTTAATGATAATCTATTTGTTAATTTTCTTACATAAAGAACCTACACCGTGAAAATTAGAGCTTTTACGAGATAAATCCTGATGATAATGATAAGATGGATTTGATTTTTAATACGCCTTATTTTCTATTTTATTTTTATGATTTTTTTAATGAAAACAGCTTTACATTTACATGAAAAAAAAAATACAACATGCAAGCAGATCTATGGTGATCGTCAATCAAATGATCAACAATCAAGGGTGGTTTATTACTTAGCTCGCAGATATGCAAAACACAAGGAGAGTGAATATATATAAGGTAATACGGACAAAAAAATAATTTTAAAGACCAGTTTTAAGCAAAAATCACATTAATCTTTTTTTTTTAACTAGTCTAGTATTTATAAATATTGTCAGGGATGATGATTGAATTACAACCAAACTTATGTTTAATTTAAAAATATTCATATCTTAAATGACCCTTTCTACATTTTTAAATTTATTTTAAATAAAACTGCATTTCATTCATTATTGACAGTGACAATAAAAAAGTACAAAGCGTTCTTAATAGTATAGCGTCGAGAATAATCCTCATTTAATTCACCATCGATAAAATTTGCAAATGGATAAATTTAAAGACAAACCTATAGGCATCTTGAACAGCTACATCTCTGGAACACCGAGGACTAGCGGCGGCAGGTGAACCAATGGGCGATAAACTTCTACTCGTATGCAAAAACTCAGATGTGTACTGACCATAACCGCTTCGAACAAACACAGTGGGTGCAGGTAATATGAAACGAATCAGAATGTACAACTATAGCAACAAATAAAATACAACATCAAAATACACAATTTGCATAAATGCTTTAGATTTTTAAAGCATACTTATTTGAAGGATACAAAAAATTAATCTCGTTTTTTTGTTGATATGCAATAAATTAAACTGTCGCATGCTTTTTTGGTTTATTTTGATGGTGAAATTTTTTAATTGTCATTGTTTTTATTTAAAATATTATGCACCTTTGAAATGATAAATGGGTTTTTAAAAATGCATATTGACAACCTATACTTATGTATAAAATGAATATAGGTTGTCTGAAACAAGAGTAACCGAAGTCCTTTTTAGTAGCAATATTTTTAATCAGTATTTTACATTAAAGTGATGATTTTTTAAAACTGTGTCATTATTAGTCAATTTTTTTTATGCAATTAACATCAAATTTTATAGAAATTAGTTTCAAAAGGTGCCAAGGATATAAAATTGAAATCAATAAACTTTACAATAAGGTATTAAAAGTAAGATACTTTATATTTAGTATTTATTTCAGTTTTAAAGATTTTCAGAATTCTGTGCTATGTGAAGCGACCTTATTGCGGATGGCCAACAATGCCGATTCGTGGTCATCACAAGGTGTCCTGGCGGCCAGTGACCCCGGTGCCTAAAAACACGTGAATTCTACCTGCTAATGTGCATAACAAAATTGCTTCCCTCAGAAATCTCCATCAGAACAAAAATTTTCAAATCATAAATTAAATATTTAAATAAACTTATTTATACATGAATTAATATGTTTCAGTTTTATGTATTCAAGTATGTATATTTTTTTAAATATAGAGATGTAAAAACTGCTACAAGTCACATACTATTTGTATTCGCTTTCCAAGATAGATTTTTACCAGAGAGAATCACCATTTAAAAAAAATGTTTGCTTTGGTACCAGATTATATTATCAACGATTAAGACATTTCAAAATTATTAAGTTTTTATCCATAGGCTTTGCATTAATCAATCAATGGCGTTGAAAATTTGGCTTAATATAAATCACATAAAACGTAAACAGATTTATTGATGTGATTCTGAGACTTGTCTAGAATATCAATTCATACAACATTAAATATTAACAATGTTATATTTTTAAAATATACTCGGTTGTGTTTAATAGGATATGTAATTTAATTGATTTAATTCATGTATATTTTTAATATAGTAATAATATCTCAGAATCACCGTCGGATCTTACACGATAATAAAAGCGGAATCATCGCATAATTCACTTATAATGGTATATTATAGAACTCACGCCCTCTTACCGACATTAATGGGAATGTTTGAAGATACATATAAATTTCATGCTTAAAACTATATTTGAAATATCTTTATCTAATTCGCCTTTTTAAGTATATAATTAAGACAATTGAGATATTATATTACACTTTAAAGTATGCACTTATAAACATATTATGCAAAGTATACTTTTTTGTTACAAAGGATCAAAGGATTTTTGCGTAAACCACGATTTCCGTAAACGTTACAAAACCAAAAGCAGACCGTGATGTTATACAATCTTGGTTTTTATAATCCTGATTTAAAAAATACTGTACTACACGATATCAGTATATAAAATACGTAGATGGATATTTTCTAAAAAGGATAAAATATGTTCTAATACATAAAAACGCAATATTTTTTCATATGCAGTGCAGTTTGTGTGAACTCCGAGTGTTATTAATTTGTGATCTAATTGGTGATGGCGAAAACCCGCGAATATAATGGACGAGTATATCCCTACTAAATAAGCTTTTAATACTGAAATTGAACGAGTACAGCAAGCCAGTGTAGAAAAAGCGTTGAGTAGAACCTTAAAAAATAAGCACTAATTAACTAACAAATGTTTATCGAACTTCATCAGAAAAGGTTATGCGCAATCAAGCTCCTGATGGAACACATATTTTAAGGGCATACGCACCCTCGTAAACTCCCTTTAACAGTGTTAAGAAATACTATTCCTTCAGATAAACATGCCTAAACGATCATGAAACCACAACTTAAATATCTCGGGTGAACAGTTATTTGAAAGAATTGCAATTATAATAGCAACATATATTTATCGTATAAGATGGTCGGTGCAATTAACGATCTTTAACTTTCCTTCTCCAAGCTGCGGGTAGCAGAGCCAGGCGGAGGCATCGCTCTCCAACTTCTACTGGAAAAAGAAAGGTAGGAGTATTTTATTGACTATAGAATTCTTTTTTTTAATGCATCGTATGTATTGATTAATCTATAGCAATCATATAGATAAAAGCATTTTATTACATACGATATTTTTTTTGCAATACACAGACCGAATAACAGACCTATTAATTTTTTAATGTTATATGAATAGAAGCTAAAAAGGCATTCATCTTTTTTCGAACCTTGATTTATGATGTGGTTTACAATAATCAATTAACATTTATTTAAAATTAATTGCAGTTAATTAAAATATAGCACATTCATTGTCTGCGATGATAATATATTTATCCCAGATGATTCTCTTACTTGTACCAAGTAAGAATTTGTATCTGAACATCTGACAATGTTAGCATTATAATTATAAAAGGTTCTTTATAATGATTTTCAGTCACGGCAACTTCTCGTTTGGTCCATTTAAAGTACTACAATCTGAACATCTTTAGGTATAAAGATATACAAGTTTTAGTAAATCCGTTAAACAATTGTGCTCGTGAACTCACAGAGATATCAAATCGTGCAGAATGCTTTCGAGGAATTATATTCAAAGAAAAGCAGTGCATTTCTTTGATTGCAGATAACAGATAAAAGATTCCTTTAAATACAACAGACAATTTTCAAAACCTTTTTTGATCTTTTTTTAACCGTTTTAAAACTGTTATAGTTATAAAATAATTATAACAATTTGAAAACAGTAATAAAACACAGAATCATATTGTATAGTATAACACCAAAATATTTAAATAATAATTTTGTTGGATAAAATTTATATTGGCATTATTTCATATGATACAAATTACATATATTACAAATTACATATCTGCTCTAAAGATTTTTTCATTTACACCAAATGCGTTAAAATTAAAATTATTTTATTCTAACCAAAACGATTTTGTCTATATATCAGATATGTGACGATTTCGGGTTGGGTTATGCAGAGATTTATATGAAAACTTATATACTCTTCGGTACTCAATCACGTAATCGCAGAAGGTACAACTTGTACAAGTCATGGACAGACAATTAAATGGGATCTACAAAGGGACCCTCGCTTTAGCGACGTACCTTCACTTCAGCCCGGACTCCTAAATAGCGTAACAGGATGTACGTGATGACCAGTGCGGCGCTGTGGGTTGATGGCTGAATCAAAAGCATTTTAGAATGAACTGGTTTAACTGTTTATGTATTTGTTTAATGGCTCGGTTGAATGTAAGATGTTACAAATTGCTCTAAAACTAAGTTACTTAGCAGCTCTTTTCTAAAAAGTCGCAAGTCATATTGTTGTAACGCGTCTTGGAGCAAATAACTCTAAACTGAAAACGCAGGCACGACCCAACAAACCAGTTATGGGTGGTAACTAAATCCAACTTGATAACACCATCTTCGTAATTATGATCGACTTGAGATATAAACACCCTCTCACAAAATCACTTTGAATTCCATAGAACTATTGTATTTATAAAATATTTTTTTTTTATTAATGTTAGAATTCGTGAGTATAGCATGAATCCCCAATTGTTAGCATATAAGTACAAAAGTGTAAATGCAACTTTAAAATTCTAGATATAGAATATTCTGAGACTAAAAAAAATTTTTGAAAACATTAAATATGAAAGTATACATACTATGTTTCCAATGTGCTTTTTTATCAATTCAGAACCAAATTCGACATTTATTTTACAATAACATCACTATTTTAAATCTTACTGAAAAAATATATAAATAAGGTAAATCTTTATTAAAATAATTCAAAATTTATACTTTTAAATTAATAAACAATATTCACGCAAAAAAATCTTCGAATTTAATCCTGTCGTAATTTAATGCGTCTTTAAAATGTCTAATTATTTTTAAAAAAATTGCCATTTTACAGTATAACCATAAAGATGTTTCATGTTATGATTTAATAATAAAACCTTAAAAGTGATTATTTGCGCGCATAATTTAATCTTTAAAACAATAAAAACCTATCACCTAAGTACATCTTGTGAGAGTTTTCATTTTTCCTGTAACTAAATCAGGTGCTCTTAATTCTAATGTGTTTTTAAGGCCATAATTTACTATTTAGTTATAACCGGATGAATAAGGCAAATATTCAGCTAATACAAAGTAAAATCCACATCATTACTGACACTGCTTTAAATGTTTTAAAATCGTGTCTCCACTAAACAGTTGTGATAATCCTTTGCATTCATCTTATTGTTAAGCTAACTCCTCCACCAACATCTTATCATAGGTACGTAGCATTCTAAATCATTAAAGTTCATAAAAAAATATGTAAGTATAAATGCAATCCTGAACCTCAACACTAATAAAACAATTCACAGCTTAATAATAAAGTAAAAACCAATATGTGGGTTTATGGTCCTTCCGTGTCCGATCCCGAGAGATTCAAGACTCGCTAACGGGCCAATTATTGCAGTAACGCGATCAAGAAATTAATAAGACTATTGAATTCTAGCTGCGAGCGCCCATATGTTTATAGAAATAATCGCCGGGTTATAATGTGCAAAGCGTGACTCTACTCATACTGACCCAATACTTGTATAAAACATATTATTACAGATATTTATTCAAGTAATATTCAATTATATTAAAAACTTTGCATGCTTATTGGTTAATAAATGTTTAAAATCTTTATCACTAAAAACTATAATGGTTTATCGTGCACCGCAAAACCAATCAGTCGTGATGACAGAATGTATTACAAGATATTAAGTTATAAGTTAATAATTAACATAAGTGATTTTATTTTATTAAATACATATAATAAATTTTTTACAATAATTTTATTTGTAGTAAAAACTCATGTGTTATTAAAACTTTAGAATTTTTACAGGTTTAATTGTAAAAACATGTGAAAAATTAAAAAAAATAAGTTTATTCAATTTAAAAAAATATGATAAATTATTATATATAGAATATCTCAACTGTTTTTTGATATGATTTAGCGTTCATCCCACCTCTTTATTTAATAAAAATTAAAAATATATATATTTTCATAATATAGGAATCCATTTAATTTAGTATATCTGGAAGTTTTGTGTAAGGCAGTGATGAAAACCATGAACCTGAGACGCCTTCTTATTTAATTAAAATTTATAGTTTATTTTCAATTGAAAATAAATATTATATGTTTCGATCGTGCAGTGCAACAAGTCATTAGGCAGGCCTCGGCATCGCCAATCATGGCCGGTGCTGAACTTGAGCAGGACCTCTTCATATAAAGTGCAATTTGCTTCTCTTGTTTAGTTCGCTATAGAAATGTAATAATTGTGAACGGGCATGTGTAAGTAACCACCTGATTAGTAAACAGCTATGTTATTTTCAGATAAATACCCTCGTTTACATATTGCCATTACATTATTTAATAATTAAAAATAATACTTATTTATTTTTACACGGTTATTATTTATAAATAAATTACCGTTTGAACGGCGTACATACTTTGTTTGAAAAGGAAAGACTCATTTTTTCAGCTAGTCATTATCGACTGAAATCGATTAAGCTAGATAGAAAAAGCAAGTTCCAGGTTTTGTTTTCGTTCTGTGGCAATTATAATTTATTTGTTTTGGCTTATTATGGCATATTTTAAGATTGGAGCAGGTCATATTAATCATTGCAAATTTTAAAAAACATATTGAATATAAATTAACAAATAATTAAGCGCACATAGTTTTCTTTTAGAATTTATAAAGAGATAAATAAGCGCCCGGTTTCCTTCTGAACCAATTACATTTTTAATTAGACTCCAAGATTGCATTTCCTTGAAGAATGTAAAATCTAAATTAAAGGAGGAAGATAAGATGCAAATCTCACATGTCTGGGGAGAAATTCAATCACCCTCGTTAATCAAAATATAAATAAATTTACATGCCTTTGAGCTAAAGGAAAGAATGTAACCACTTCTCTTCATTTGAATTGAATCTTAAGACTGCACTACTTCTGCATCTTCTGCTTCTTAATGTATTTTTTCATAAAATTTTGAGAATATCCAATTGCAGAGATTTTAAAAATATAAAATGATATGTATTGCATGGAAAACATCAAATGATTTTTTTATAAAAAGAAAATTTCATAAAAAAAAATTAAGACATATAATATTTTTATATTATCTTAGAAAAGATGTATTTAAATTTTGTCTGTCTATTGCTATGATATTTGTTATTTTAACCATTCAATATATTTGGTTTAATTTTTACAGAAATGTATTTTTTTCATATAAAATTTCTACTCCACTATTTACTATGTGATCAATAGACACGTCTTAATATAAAATATGTAAATTTAAATCAAGTTTAGTTTTAATTTAAATCCTACTTCAAAATATAATGAAACAAGTACACAAACATCAGATAAACACATAATTGACGAAACTCTTCAAACCAATTATTTTTCAAACGTAACTCTCGTCAAATAGCGTACTAATCTAGTTTTTACATCTATCTGAATATATTTTGTAAAAACATTTCATTTGGCCGAGTCTTTTCAACATTTACGTTAGTCGAGCTAGCTGAATTAATCCCTGATTATTCTATTTCTTACGTGTATTTCTTAGCAATTGCTATTCTTTGAAAGAAAACAATGTATATAGATATGAAATATACATATTAAAAATTTCAAAATGGATTCACATTTAATTCATATGTCATTCATTTATTGAAGTTTAAATTTTCATGGCCATTTCGATGATTTCGATGCAACTCTTAAAATTAATTTCGCGGCTGATTTGAGTCGTTTTATAACATCTCATTCGTATTGATTTGGCATAACAATCGAAAAGCATATCATTCGGTGATAATTTATCGAGTTAGTATTTTAGTGTGGCGTGAAGATCAGCTGGCGTGATGCCTCAGGTCGTGTCACGGGGATTCCGGGTGGATGGAGTGCCGAGCCCCTCGACGCAGAATCGAACCGACGGGGGCAGACGCGCCCATTCCACCGTGTGTTTGTTATTCCTTCGTTTTTTATTTATTTCCCGTTGTTATTTCAGCGAGTCACTGGGAGATGGAGCAGAAATTGCACGGCTACCAATGTTTCATGAAAAAAAAACAATTTTCATACGTGAGTTTTTGTATTGAAAAATATTTGAATATAACATATATTGTACATACAATACGGCTATCTATGATGAAACCGATAAAACGGGTATCAATAAAATAGCATTAATGATATGTAATATCTTCAGAACTTCTTTGTTTCGCTAATTTGCATACTTATGTTATTTTTTATATAGTAATTGTACATTTAAATGGAAATTGATAAGCAATTCGACTATAAAACTCGACAACCGGGCTCTACCAGCAATCATAAACAGATCAAACAATTATAAAATAAATTTATTCTATATTTATATTAACGATACTTAGTTTGTCTTGTGTGATCGAGTCTGGGCTCAACACGAGCTTAATATATTTAAATTTATTACCGTACATAGCATATTTTTATATGCAGATTTGCGATATAAAATGAAAATATTCATACTGAAAAATATATATCCATGATAGTAAAAACATCGGCGTACCTCGCAATTTAATTTCGAGGGAATTTCCAAGAATGCAGACGTACCGAGGTGGGTGCGCGGTACATTATATCCATTTTCAAAGATAATATGTGACTTTTTTCTTCGCGATTACACGACGGCGCGGTCCCTGTCCGTAAGCAAAGTAATATCGGATAAAAAAACAAGACTTGAAAAAACAGTCGCGGCTCATTCCGCCGTCCGCGGCGAGTGTAATGTTATTTTTTCATTACGCGATTTGTTATTCAGTTCTTCGCCGGGAGATAGTTGCAGGGCGGGGCTGGCGCAGGGAGGTTCCGCCTGGAAAACAGATGCTCCCCGAAATCAAATAAAGGTGTGAATGCACAGCGTAAAATATTGACTGTAATATAATTCATGTATGAGAAGTTGTGCCTAACAGCAAATTGTATCGTTTTGAAAAAAATATTTTTTTCTCAATACTGCTAAAATACTTATAAATTAAATATAATCACAATATGCAATGTTTTATTTGGTGTAATTTTATTTTTCAGTAGTTTCGAAAAGTTATTTAGGCTCTTATGATTAAAATATATATTTATTTCAATGTTTTTTTCATCTTTTTATATAATTTACCTGTAAAAACACGGTAAAGATAAATTCAAAACAAACAAGCCCAGCAAGACTTTTTAATAAAAATTAATTTACTGTAAAAGTTATATAAGATATTTTTATGCACCTTGTGTTATTTTCATGTTTATTATTTTATATAGTATTAACACGTTAAATATGTAGAAAATGAACTTTTGCAATTTCGATTAAGATATTGACTTCAGATAAAATGGATCTATCCACAGTAAAAAGTACTTCAAGAGCATTCTCATCTCAAGCTTAGATAATCTGAAGGAGGCGTCGAGTCACCCGACTGCCGAGTGAAATATCTCAAATGTTGGCCTTCTAAAATAGGTTTATAGCTTATTTACTATATGATGCTTCGTGTTAACATCATCAGAGGTTCACCGTAAACTATTTAGCCTATGGCCTATAAGTTAACTCAGTTACTCCGGCCAGAGCTGCTCGCGTATTTTCATTCTGCCGTGTGTTTTTCCAGGGACATCACCCCGAGCGCCATCATAAAAATTACCGAGCTTACGCTTAGGTATAATTGAATCAACCCTAGGTGGCGGTGTGGGGGAGGTCGGGGGGCGCGAGGGGAGGAGAGGGGAGGAGAGGCGCTCCTCTCTTAAAACAACAGACCCTTGGGCGGTTGAAACCCGCCATGTGGAGGACTCGGGGGCTGAAAACTCCCCTAAAAAAACCCACCGTAATTGTTGCCATTTTTATTCCGCTACATCAGTTAGTTAGAGAGCTACCTATGAATATTGTACCGCCATTAAATTAATTAATATTTAAACCACTCATGATGCATTCTATGCAATACAAACCCTATTATTTTAAATAATAATTTACTTAATATCTTTGAACCGGAAGATCACAGCTTGCAATGTATTGGGAAGTTATTTTTAATTATCTATTTTACCCAGGCCTATTCTGGACTTTTCTCTTTGCTTTGTTAATGATTTGATAAATTAATAGTACTTTTTGGAATGACTTGGTGAAATTATTGCCATAATATCCATCTTTCGCCAAAAGTATAATATTGTTGGTAGAATGAGTTCACATAATTTAAATAAAATTGTTACTGATTTGAAACCAAAATTGATAATTTTTACTTTAAAAAATACAATATTGACATTAATTTTTTTCAAATATTTCAAATATTATTTTATGTTGATAATCGTTATATTAATTTGATTGAAGCTGTTGTTTTATATAGATTATCATAAAATAATAAAGAAAAAACTTTTTAAATTTTTTCATGAATATATATAAAAAACCTGTATAAAATAATTTCAAGCAGTTATTTTTGTTTTAACTCTCATATTGTTTTGCTTATCGTTTAGAAATATAAAACTCATAATTTTATGCCCATTTATGAATTCATACTTTTATTTTCCATTATGCGCATATTTATTCAAGAACAAAGCATGAGAGTTTCTCGGTCTACCTTCTTAAACGAGAGCTATCTTATAAATCGACGCGCAGTCCCTTAATTGCTGCATTTTATTGCGTAATCATTTAAAGATAATCTCTCAACACCGCGTGGTTTTCTCATACAAAATCGCTGTAAATCGACTCAACGATTTTTACGGTTACAGCAGTGCATTTTTCGTGCTAACGATAATGAAATGCCATAAAGCCTGGCTGCATTAGTAAGCAGCAAGCCGAGTCTCGGGCTCCCTTCGTCCGAGTCGCCTCGAAGAAATGTAGGTTAAAAATAAAATGCACCGGAATTACAGTGTCGCGTGTCTGAGCGTCTGTCGCGGAGCTATTTGTCAGTAGCCAGTACGGAGGTGCGCTCCGGCTCATACAGATTTATACCCTTGCTACTCGTTTTGCTTAGACATAACAAATATAATTGAGAGTTGACAACACTCGAGCTTCCTCCCCCGAACGCTTTTTCAAAGGGTAAACGGTGTAATATGTTATCTGCGAAAAAGCAAGCAGTAACTTATAAATGACCAATATAATATTAGGTTTAAATGCAGCTTTTGTAATATATTTTTTTATTATTTTAAATTTTGTTTTTTTAGTTCTATTATTTTTGTTTATACTATATTTGGCTGCAGTATCTGCAATGTATGCTTTCACTCATAGAATAACGCGAATAGAGGATAAACATTTTTACATCACGTTTTTATCGTATTACAAAACCAGAGAGTAAAAAAGTGCGCGGCAGACCAAAACTTCCTTGGCGACCAGGTGTATCCATCCCCGTCGCAGGACTGTGTGCGACTTGAAGATATGATTCCTATGTGACTCGACGTTATTTCTATTTCAGTTGTACTTCTCAGGCGAATATGTAACCCAGTGAATGTTGTCAATTCACCGTTGAAGGGGAAATCCAAAATTTCACACTTCATCACGTCGCCGTGGCATCGACACTATCTGAACAGAGAGACATAGAAATAATTATCCCCGGTCCGTCTCGTTGTCGAAGTAACGGGCGGATTCCGCCGGAGTAGAAGTATTTAAGCGATTCGATCGGCTCCGCTCGCGCTCCGTTTTAAAATGTCCCCCGAAGAAAGACGAGCCTCGGCGGTGCGACACTCGTACCTGGCGCTGGACGCACGCGCCTCGCACTCGGGGCTTATTTCGGATCGCGGTCTGGAAAAGCTGGACGCTCGGTTGTCGGCTGCCAAAAAACTCGGCCCTAGGGCTGACAACTCTGCGGCCTGCCCGCGCCGAGGCGATCGCTACGGTATTGTTGCGAGGATGAAATGAATTGCTCATGCCGCTTTTTGTGCGGCGCGAGCGTGAAGATGCTTTTATTGCAGGATTGAGATTCTTTCGTCGGTTCGGCATGGTCGAACAATCGCTTTTTTAAAATATCGGTAAACGACTCGTTTTTATTACATTTTTTGCTGTCAAAAGTGTAAATTAAGTTGTGGGCAGTTGACACTTTTTATTTTTTTTTTAACGACAATTTTAATAAATATAACGCTTAACTAATCGCGTTATATGTAAACACACAAATGAACCAAAAATATATTTTAAAAAAAAATTGTGCCATGTATATATTACAATAACTAACTTAAAAGAAAATTAATATGCATTTACCATTTACCATTTATTAATCCTGTTTTTATATAAGCTGTATGGCTAATATTAAACAATCAAAATGCAAAAATAATTTGAATACCTATTATTATAAATCGAGAATAAGAAATTATTTTAATCATAAGCATGCTGTGTTTTTCATACCTGTCTCTAAACTGCATGAATAATTTTATCGCGCCGTAAATCATACCGATATAAAACGAGATACTGATGCACTCAAACAATTTCCGACATTTTGCTCCATCAACATAGGCCTTGTCCGTGTATGTAATTAGCCCTTTCGTCTTTGACTGTGCGGTGATTATTTTTCCATTAAAAAAGAAGGACATCGTCATGAAGCAGCACTGCATCGCGGCACTTGAAATTAGAACTGTCCAAAGGAGAAAGAAAAAGACGCAAGAGAAAAATGAGACCAAATAAAAGACTCTGGAAAAGAAATTGAAGAGAGCAAGGAGTCATTTCCTAGTATATTTTTTCTTCTTTTCCCAAGTACACTGGGCTTTGATGATCTTAAGAAAGAAGGAAACTCTCTATGAATAGAGAGTTGCCCAATTAACTTTACTGATATTTTTAATTGCAAATAATAAATCATTGTGACTGAAAATTTTTTTGTTTAAAACATCCATTTTACAAAATCACCAAAAAAAATTACGCAATAAATCATATCATAGTTTACATGATCAGTGATAACTGTTAACTTGATGTGTACCTTTCGGTCAAAAAAAATTTTAATGTTATTATTGCATTTATCTTAAATTCACGTCTGTTTTCGTAAAGTATTCCGGTCATAATAGTATCAAAAAAATCACAGAAAATCTATATTAAATGCAATAAATATATTTTTACATGAAATAAAAAATATTAAATTTACAAATCAAAACTCATTTGTGATAAAGCGACAAACATGTATAACTTACAGTAAATAATTAGTCAGTCAATACCCTTGTCTAGCGAGACGTCATTCGTAATCATCGGGATGTTTCAGAGGTTTTACGGCGCCCTGGACCACGTGGGGATGATTAACTGAAGTGTCATTAAGTCCCAAGTCCTGCGTATTGAGTTATGCGAGCCTCGGCCGGGGCCCTTCCTGTAATAAATGTGTCTCTAATTCATCGCGGCGCCGGAGATGAACTTTTTATATTGGCCATTAACTTGTTCAGAAATAACACTCAAATTCATTGTGTTTACGACCGCTTCTGTGATGCATTAATTGGATATCTATCTTTGTTTACATTATTTTAAAAATAACGCCAATGAATCCTTAAAAAATTAAGAATTGTCATGTTGACAATAGACAAAGAATTGATCCCGTTTCTAGCACCGATATGATATAATTTTGGTATTATACCTAAAAGTTATACGTTATATTATGTATTGTTGATTTTCTTAACTACAATAGATCTACGTATGTTTAATTTGTTGAATTGTATTTTTTAATGCGTTTCGCCGGGTTTTTTTTAATACTACCTCGAAGTTTGAAGTTCTGAAAATATATCACTGAAGCATTTTTTAAATATTAACAGTGAAATAAAATAAATTATCTTCACACAAAAAATGCTCTTCAGGACCGATACTACAGATTATCGGTCCGTCCCGACACTTAAAGATCACTTAAACGAATTATTTAATTTTGTGCTTTTATTTTAAGTCAATATATGTGCATTGAGTTCAAACAGTATTCATACAAAAATAATTGGTTTTAAGACACGTTTCAGATATAAAATGATGAGATAATATTTTTGTTTGTGTGAAGGCAGGACAGGAATCTATCTCTTCAAGCCATCGCGACATTAATGTCTTGATCCTTTGCCCAGCGCCCGATGGTCAGTGACATAAATGTATTCTTCTGTCTTTTACAGCACGTTAGACAAATATTATCACCATCATTATCTTCAAAGTCCTAGTATTTTTCTTTAATCGTTTAACAACCCAAACGTTGCCTTAGTTAAAACGTTATTAACAGAATGTGAATGCTGATAACTGCATATTTAGTCGAATAGGGAGATTTAAGTTCTGCTTAAAAGCATTACGGATTGCACATAAAGGGAGATTCCTAAGACAGGGCTGTCAAGTATTAAGTAAATAAGTTATTTAAATTCATAGATTTCATTAACAAATAACATGGATATTAAATTCTATTATCTCATATATTAATCAATTTAAATCTAAAATGATTTGAAAATTGAATTTTCAGTATGGATCAGATTTAAAACTTTTCCTATTAATAACGTTTAATTTTTATTACAATTGATTGTATTAAGCGTCTTTGAATATTTAAAATAAAACACTTTTGTTATTATTCCACATGTGTAATTTTATTTGTTACCGTTTTCGCCAACCTTTCACGTTGGCATTATCAAACGAAATTTTTCGTTTTTAATTTATTCCGTTTGATAATTCCAACGAAATAGATTGGCGAAAACGGTCACCAATAAAATTAAACATGTGGAAAAATCACAAAAGTATTTTATTCAAAATATTGAAATGAAATTCCACCAAGTACTCTCGGTCAAAAATATTAAATCTTTGACTTTAAATTTGTAGTAAATATTGATTGCTAAGTCTCGTCTTATAAGTCGATTTGCTTCACGAGCACATACAATGATCTAAGATACAATGATCTCATTGATAAAGCAATAAAGCTATGTTGTGCCAGTCTTCTGAAGAAATTATGCCATCCTTGCACTGGGAGAAAAATGCACCGAAGAAAGTTCAACGGACAGCGGGTGCCAATTTTAGGTTTGTTCGCGCGGCCGAGTCGCTCACGCTGGAAGTCCCTCCAGAGATTAGAAGGAAATGTCACGCAGAGTGGAGGAGAGACTTGGCGAGATGAAAGTCTTCAGACGAACGGGTGATGCATGAAATTCTGAGACCTGCATGGAACGAAGTGGGGCTTTATAATTTAAATAAGAACGCTTTCTATTAATAAGAATAAATAAACAGGTTTATTGTTTCTGTTTGAGTTAGGAAAAAAACAGCTTAACATGATGAATGGTATCATTATTGCTAAAAAATTATATATTCCGATCATTTCTGCAATACTATCATTTAATATAAATAAAACTGTTATCGTCAGTAGATATATTGATAGGAAAATATAAGGTAGATGACACTAAGCTCTTAAAGGGTTTAAATCGGTTATCATGATTTTAAAATTGGTAAGGAATTTAAATTTTAATAAAAAAAAAACGCATCACAGTATTATGTGTAAAATTATAGCTGATTTCAATGTATTTTTTTACATAAGCGCATACCTCTTGGTCTTTTCAATCGCTGAAGTTCTTTGTCCTTGAAAATGGTGCAGTTATAAATCCTGCAGTCCCTAATCAGGGCCTGCCTCTTTCTAATGTTGTTCTTTTGCAGGGCAGGCCGCCAAGTGGCGCGACGCCAAGTGCGTCCCGCCCCGCCCGCGGCGCTGAGGATTATTCTGGTGGCCCTGACTGATAGCATTCAATTGTAATTATCAATAAACCGCACCTTTTCATCACCCTGGTCAAATAAATGCACTACGTACTTGGGTACTCTTTTAAAATAAAAAAAATTGACCAAAAGGTCTAACTATGTCATGCCCACACAAACGATACAAGTCTGCTTGCGCTTAATTTTTTTTATTTCATAATTTTTCAGTTAAAATAAACAACATCCCTATTTTGCGTGAAATATTACATATTTAAGATTACATTATTAAATTTTCGTAGTTTGGCTATATTCTATAAGCTCTTGCGAAATGTATGGCATTTATATTACGCAAAATGAAAATAAATTCACACGTAAATCAATGAATCTAAATAACGACTTTAAATAATCCTACTGATGTTGGATTTAATCTCAAAAAATAAATCCACTTCTGAAGTTTTAGGTCTTGTGGATATTTTGATAACTATAAAAACAGAATAATTTTTTGTGTACTTATTTATTTGAGTGCTTAAACATTTCATTACTTTCCTGCGAATGCATCTATAATCTAAGAACTATAAATTTTTAACAGCCCATTAGCACGTTGATTACGTAATTACTCTTTTGTCAAGAATTTTAACGAAATAGTCTCACGCACTGTATGCAAACGGTTCGTTTAGGGCGTTTTTCGGGAAAGCATCACTCGTCTTGAACTATCATTTTTTTTATAATACACATTTTTCATATATTGATTGTCTGTTTTCATAATTATTTGATTGAAGAATAGAATTCAAAGATCGTAAAATTACAAATATTTTTTTTTAGATATACTACATTTACTACATTTTTTTAGATTTACTACAAGATTTATGTATTAACTCTTATATATTTGACAAAGCATATTAAAATCGTGTAATTTATGAAAAGAATATTAAATACCCATTGAATAAAGTTTCTGAAATTCTAAAAAAGTTACCAAATGAGTTTTCAAGAACGAAAATTGAAAATTAAAAATATAACTGCATATTAAAAAAAAACTGCATAATAAACCTTTTTGATTACGAACAAAAACTTTTGTCTATTTTGTTCTCAGTAATGCACCCTAAAGAGAATTTTTCAAATTAAATCAGTTTATAACTCTGACTATGAAAAAAACTTCATAGAAATTATATTATTTTAACTCGTAGTAAAATTCGTAGAACTCAGTTTCTTCGCGTTTATTTTCTCATTTTGAAAAGTATTTTCCAACATATTTTTTTATTTAAATGAAAGAGCACTTGAAATATCAGATTTTCATTTTAAAAATTATTTTTAATCTCTAAGGTAAAAAAGTATTTCAATTTTATAAAGTTTTTTATATTTGTTTCAGATAATATTTTTTTACTGTATTATATAGTACAGTCACCTGACTTATGAAATGTAATCACTCGCGGCTGTCCGCATGGTTTCGCGTTGTTCGGGTCAATTTGCACTTTTTCTCATTAGCAGCCTGCATATACCGCAATCTTAATTTTGATTCCACGCTGGAGATGCAAATAATTTATTTTTAGCCTATGTACATGTGAGCATACGCTGCCTTAATGCACTTGCTTTCTAAAATACCGAGTAAGAGCGCATTCAGAAGTTTTTAAAAACTTCAGCTTCTGAATAAGTCATAATAACTATAATATACATGATTATTTTTTAAGCACAATTCATCACACATAATATTTTTTTTAGTTTGTTTTATTACAATTAATTATTTAGTATAATTATACGCACTTTTAATCAGATACAAATCATTAACGAAATCCAAATATTCCTTGTTAGTATAAAGAGCATATTGTTTATTTAAACTTAATAATGTTATGAAACTTAACTAACTAAGATATTATTTTATATTTTTGACATACATGTACGATAAAAGTTGGTCATATATTTTAAAAATATAAATCCTAGCAAAACTGTACATCGTTGGTTCGAGAAAGCTGCCCGAGAGGCGCGGACACCTATTCGTCCAGTACAACCTTCGGTCACAGTTATAAATTTGTCTGCAAACGGTCATGGTCGTTAATCTAAATGAAAGCACCAAAGAGTTGGAAGTAACATAAATTAAGTGCTCTAGTTGGTCGTTTTGCGAACTGGATTTAATAATTTCTTACATTTCGGTTATAATTGATTAAAGGAACATTAGTCAGCTCAAGAGATTGATTTATTTCATTCTAATGCAATAAGACTGTTATATATATTAAAGATAAAATGCAAATATGATTTATATCAAATATTTTATTAATTTTCAAATGAAACAAATTTGCAAAAGAACATTTGTTTTGCTTTGTTATGATTTTAAAACGACAACTTCGTAGCTTAAAAGGAAATATTTCTTACTTCATTGTTTTTGGGATAAAAGTACTATATTTATTATAAGTGTAAAACCAATTCAAATTGATATAAAGTAAAAAAAAAAATTAAGTTGTTGTAATCGAACATTATATAAAGAGCCTTTTTTCTAAGATTATTTAAACAGCGTAGAAAAATTTTATTAATGAAATAATGAGATTTGTTTCTTGGTTACGTTTGCAGGGAAATATTCAACAGTGAAATTATACTTTTTAATTGCCTGAGGAGGAGCACGCAGATGGTAGTGTATTGTCTACAGCCTTGGTATGCCTCAACCCTCAGCCGAAAAGACCACCCCAGAGCCCAGCACCCAAGGTTTCTCACCCCTCACGTGCAGCGGCTCACGTTTGGGGGCGTAATCAATCAACCCGGGAGGTCAGTGCCTCGCGGTTCTAGACACAACACTCGTTAAACAACCTTTTACGAAAATCCATAAAGAAATAAATAATGTGAGGGATAGCTACTTAAACTTTGTATGTTTGTCGTTGTAAACTTAGCTTATCATTTAAAAACTCAAATTGGTTATGATAGAATTTTTTTAATTAAATTGCTGATTAAATTATTTTTTAGAAATTTTGTCATAACATCGTTTCTTCATTTCATTCTGACATCAATTTGATGTTTTTGAAATCATGTCTACTTGAACATGAACGCTTGGTAGATGATATAAAAAAATAACGAAAACATCACATATCTTTCAATTGAACATCTAAAATTAATTTTGTTAGTTTTTGAAGAGACACGATTGTTAGTATATTAAAAGGAAATTAATTATTTTGAATAAATCTATTCAGAATAATAAATATATTTGAAGAATGGAGCTCTAGAGATTGAGCTTTTAGGTTAAAGTTATTACGACCTAAACGAGCCATAAATAATACAGTGGATCAATTATATATAAATTATAAAAGTTGTATCATAAAGCTTTATGTGCAAATTAAATTGTATAATTTTTTATCTTCAAGCGTGATTGAATATAAAACTCATAAATAAATTTGAAACCGTCGCTGTACTTCAGTGGAGAAATGCTGAAAAAAATTGATTGTGCACGTATATTAACATATTCTTTAGCGATATTTGGATAAACGTAGCATCGGTATTACTTTAACTGGGAGAAACTTTACTTTGCTCTTCGATTCTATTCAATGGCACTCACCGTCAACATTATTTTTATCAAAAAATTATCATTTAAAAATCTTTCCTTTAATGCAGCCCAAAAAATCTAGCCTCGTAGGACAAAGCCCTCATTTTTTCACAGACTTTTATGAAATGCACCCGCGGGTGCCCCCTCGTTTCCCCCCAAGCCACCGACCCCTTCCCACCTCAACCCACTCAATTTCCAGACTTTTTCAGAGCCTTGTACTTTGTCGGGTGACGTCATTCAACTCGGCATTTGAAGGACTCGGCTATATACTTTAATATTGTGGGTACAGTCCTATATTAATATTCAATCTCACTTAACTCGTCTTTGTTTATTAAAAAAAAAAAAAAGCTTAAGGTATTTATTAAAATAATAAATGGAAGCTGATTGATTGATCTATGAGCCAAGGAATAGTGTTTTTTTTTAATTTCTTTATAATTTAATTTAATTAAAAGACAAGAATGCATCAACTTCAAAAAATCACACTTTTTTTATAACATTCATTCATTTCTTAATTCATTCATTAAAGCATCTCATTCAAATTTAAAATTTGACTTTTAAAAAATATTTCTCATTCATTAACCTGACAATTTACAAGCCACGCTCACATGATATTTCAAAACTAAGAAAAGAAATCATATCCTCAAGTCCTGTTTCAGAATGCCGTGCATTTTTCCCGCATACCGAGGTGACAATCCAAAACTTAAAATATGGAATCGGTGAGTTGAAATAACAAACGACAACGAATGCGTAAGCTCCTCTACCGGATACAGGAAGCTGGAGATGCGACGCGTCGGGGCTATTTTTATTTCATAGATTACGAGCTTTGGTTTATTTTTATTTTCCAGATTACCACCGCCATTGAAACCAGATAAGGCGTCTCGACGACGTGCCAGCTCTGAGACTTCCGACGCGTAAAGATAATACATGCCTCGCGAGGATGTATCGAATGCTTGATGGGGCTTGTGTAAACTCACATCAAAGACTTGAACGTTTTGTTTCTGAACTTGAAGGAAATTTGTACACAAACATAATTAAGACGGATAACAAATAAATGTGTGTATCGCTTTTTTCCTTTTGGTACAAAATGTTTTGTTTATAAATGTGCTTTGTATACTGTGAATTCTCTTTAAAGAGACCTTTATTTTTGCAAAGGTTTTTGTTTTTATGCTGAAAAGAAGTATTTTTAATAATTTTGTTGGAAGGCAATTATCTTTTGTAAACAAAAAGTACTTAACAAATTTGCACTGACTGCAAAATTATGCCGGCAATTAAATAAGGGACTACTACCTTACCTTCATACACCTGTTCAAAAAAATATGTAGTATATTAAAGGCCATACTAAATACAATTAATATTTTTTTAGTTTAGAAAATGGAATAATTAGATAATATCCATGTACCTAATTTGTATTTTTTTTATCCACCAAAATGTCATTCTTAAAAATAGTTTTAAAATATATCTAATATTTTTTTCAACTAAATGAGTGTAGTTTAATACATAATAAAATATTTACTACTAATTCATTAATAATACTATTATTAATTTAAGTTTTTTTAAATATTATCTATTTCCCAAAATAAATTATATTTGTGAAAGCTGCTTAAGTCACTATTTTTTAATAATTTTTAAAATTTGTACTTTACTATGATAATAATAAAAAATTTCTTAGTAAAATTATACTTACCCCGTCACTGAAGATGCGTCACATAATATTTATCATTGTTGCACTTTACACTCAATGCTCATCAAAATATATCAAGACTCGGTTTTTACTAAAAAAAAATGTTACAATTTCCGTTCCATAGCGAAGTTGTTGAACGATTGTTATTTTCTTTTTATTTTATAAACTTAGACTGATATAGTATAAATATTTTCTGAGTATTGAAAACTTAGTATCACTTATTTCTATTTACTGATGTTTTTCACACTTTGCAATATTTACTTTACATATTTTTTGTCATAGTGAGAAGACTGCTATTAGTATATTATAAAATATTCAATTATCTTCACCGCCATTGCTTCGACACTTAATCAACACATACGTCTTCGTAATATATATATATATATTGGAAATGTTTGTTTATATTAATTTAGGTGGGTAGTATTTCACAATTATATAAAAATATGTAAATTAAAGATTTTGAGAGACACATAAATTAATTTACGCCACTTGAAGTATTTGCTTCTAAATATTATAAACTATAAATTTTATCTTCGAAATTCTTCTCTGTGATTTGTCGTGAAGAATGCAAAATGCTATTTGGGTAATTCTAAGACAATTGATGTTACATAAAACACAGCCCAAAGCAGTAAATCACATCTCTATAATAAATCTTTTACAAAATAAACACTTTTTGATACAACGCACTAAGAGCCATCTCACTATTCAAAAGTCCAAACGACACTGACAACACCTTACGTTTTTTCATGTTAGAAATTTGTTGAAATTATTGTGACAACAATATTAACCGGTTTTTACCACTTATTCTACATGCACAAACTGATTAGATTTTTATCACTCTAGGTAAGTTCCAATATACCATTACCTTGCAACACAGAACTTGAAATTATTAAGTTTTTAAAATTTAGATACTTCACACCGTATCATCACACCAAAATAATACTTTCTCTAATCGTGAAGAAGATGTTTGAAAAAATATTTATCGTTTCATCACTATTTAAAAATGTGCCGTTTAATAGTCATATTTATTAATTGTTTTGTATTTGTTAAAATAAAAAAAACAGGTTCGATAAAATTGTATTGAATATACAGTCTTTCCTTTTTGTTTAGAACTTATGTGACGTAAATAAAAGACGATGAAACTGTACATAAGAATTTCCACAAAACACGGTGGGAAATGAAAAGAGCGCACTGAAGACACGCCAGGTGTTTGTAGAAGGGTGCTGATGAAACAAAGATCACTCCGAGGACAAGCGCTGGCACCGGCTCCGGTCAATACGGCCATTGTGTCAAGGGATTGTAGACCTATCTTTTAATTACTTTATCAATCGGAAATACTATGCAGTTCTTGATGCTATGCTGGTAGAAATGAAAACAAACACGTTTAATAAACATATAATATTTTTTCTTATTTTAAAAAATAAATATAATTTGGGTTATCAGTAGGCCTACATTAATCACCGATATGCTTTAAAATGATATATATTTTTTTATTTAATTGTAATAGACTTGCTCAAAGTATTGCGAAGATTTAAAAATTGGGGTAAATAAAATAATGTATGTGAAACTAAAGTACTCAAATCTTTTTATTGGGATATAGGGATGTATTATAGATGGTGCAGACACACACGGCACTTTCAAAAATTTCAGATATAAACTCGGAATCGGTCTCTGAGAGAAGTGCCCGTGGCGGGGTGGGGGAGGTGGTGGGGGAAGGGGTGGGCTAGGGGGTGGGGGAGGGGTGGGGGAGGGGGAGGGGCGAGGGCGCCGCTAACGACCCCTGCGCCGCGCGACGTCTTTTGCTGCACCGACGGCCATGGGCGCTCCGGGAAATGCTAGCCTTTATTCTTCTACCTCGCAAATAAGGACATGCACCTATTTATTTTATTATATCATTTATTTTTCTTGCTTTAAAACTACTATTTATCATAGCATGATTATAGATCATCATTTTTAAAATCCCAAAAAATATTGTTTGATCTTGGTAACATGAACTTTAATTGACTATCAAATTTAAATTTTCATATCTGTGTCGCTAATTCAAATTTACAACCGTCTATTCAATAGTGTATTGTTTTCGTAAATCATAAATTTCGCAATCGATATTTTTTAATCATAATGTTTTATAACTTTTTTGTGTGTTTTATCGACTTCGTTTAGTCTCGCCGAAATTACATGATTTGATTATTAGTTCGTTGCATTGCAGCTATCAAATATAAGCGATGTTACTCCACGCTTACAAAGATGTCACGTAGACCGTAGACAGACGTCAAGAAAGAGTAGCGTCTAAATATAACCCAGCGTTTTCATAAAAAATCCAAACTAATTTGATCAATTTCAAACTCTTTCTTCAAAAACTCCATGCATAAGCAAACCCCATTTGCATGTTAACAAAACGAATCATAAACCCATTAGGGTATCCAGAATTCCACCCCAGCCTTGGATAAGAATAAGTACAACGTCACAGAAAAACCGGGCCCGGAGGCCCCGTGGCTGCGCGGGAAGGTCTATTCTCTACTACCTACTAATGCAGAGATTCAGCAGCTTTGTGAAAAACCTGCGACACGTTTTAAAGTCTGGGCGAATGGGGATTATCGGCGGCGTGCCGCAGAAAAATTTCCCCTTTTATATTATGCAAATCACCTGTAATCCCGCAATAGGGAAATATGAGAATCTATTGCATTTTATCATCTCTCGAAATCATCGTATGACTATTGCCAAACTAAATCAAAATACTATTTCTATTATACATTTTTTCTATGTAGAGGAGTTTTTTTTAGACATCTTTAATAAGTCTTAATGATAACAACTCTCTATTTTTTAACAACACTTTTACAACATTATCTAATAGCAAGTTGGACTATCTTAACGTGTTGCTTATTTCCATGTTTCGGGATTTAATAATGTTTAAATTATCATAACTGTCCATAACAATCAATCATCACACATGTCTTCTTGACAATATATTTTTTTAAGCTTATAGCTTTATATCTTTAAATTAAATTTTAATTTTATTTGACGAAAAAAATTACCAAATACGTTATTAGCATTGTCAAAAGCAATAAAAATATTTTTCAAAATAGTTTAATTATAAGTCAGTCCTTAAATTTTCGCTTTAAAAAATGAGTATTTTTTTTATAATTATGAAAATTTAAACTAATAGTGTTTTATCTTAGCTGATTTGAAAACTTCACTTACAATATCCAACTGTTAAGAATAGATACGGTTTATTGTGTCGGTGTAAGATGTTGAGCGCATCTGAAAAAAAGTCAGTACCCCGAGGCGCAAAAAACGTCGCGAAAGCTGTGTGCTCTTTTTAAAGTGCGGCGAGTTGTAACGGTCTGGTGTTCACTTTTAAATTGGAAACCATTTTTAATTTATAGAGCGTTATTTCTAAATTGAGAAACTAACGTGAATTTCCTTTTGTATTTATGTAAGTACATGACAAATAATTCTGTGCCATTGCTGATACCAAAGTTCTTATTTCTGATCGAAGATGTTATTTTATGAAAAGTATGATGATGCATTTATTTGATTGGCATATAAACTATTCACATGCATTTAACAGTTATTTTTCCAACCAATTTTGAGTAAATGCTACATGAGAATACTTTAACGTCTAATTAAAGCCATGTTATCTTGTTTTCTTTAAAAACAGCTAAATTCCAAAAATATGATGAACCTTAAAAAATATTGATTCACATATTCTTGCTTAGGCCGAGGGTAGACCTAATGGCGGTTGTGGTTATCTTCAATACAAAAAGTCTAATACGTTTCCTGAAAAATACCCTAATATATAAATCAAACCGTCAGAAGTCAATAATTACGATGCATAATATCCAACAGGCACTCTGCTTGTTTCAATATATCAATATAATGGTTTTTGAAATGGGTATTGACTCTTAAAAGTTATTTAAAAAAAATTAGTCTTTATATGTATGTATATATACAAATAAATATTATTTACTTTGGATTAAACAGCTCTATCGAAAGATTTAATATTTCAATAGAGTTAGAGGGGTATAATATTTCAATAGAGTTAACTTCTGCTATTACCATTATCACACAATTACAAGCCCATAAGCCGCGGCAGGAGTCGCGTGTAGCCCCCCGCCGCGCGCCGCCCTTCTCCCCGCCCGGGCTATTCCCGGCCCGCGCCCCGCGCCCCGCGCCCCGCGCCCCGCGCCCCTCACCACCCGGGCAGCTGTCAAAGGAGTGATTAATCACGGCCAGGACCGTCTCGAGTGCAACCTCCTCCGGACTGGTGCATCGCAGCTCTTTCTCGAGGTCTCCTCTGCGACTCCGCGCGCAGAGCGTCTCCTCGCTGCAGACCCAACAACCCACTGCGGTCAGCATAAAAAAATATTCCAGCGAGTTTCAATTCTACCTGTTCAATTACCTCAGCCTATGATTTACCTTTGAGAATGTCTGTTTAATTGGCGAACTGTCTACAGTTATAACTACTGAGCCACTAGGCGAAATTGTGCAAGTGAAACAGCGATATTTTATATAGTACACGCATCTTTCTGCGGCTCGACATCTCATCATCTTGGGTCGGGTGTGTGGCCGCTGGGTTTTTCCCCGGTCAGGCAAGTCAGGTGGAAGAATGCTTTTTCATACACTCGTACCTAATACAGTTATACCCAATAAAATATAGATATTTTATGGGAGTTTTTTCTTATCACATCAATTTAATCTGAATACCAAACGACTATTTATTCTGTTCGGTTGTCTGTTTGTTCATTTCCAATCATTTTTTAGATTAAAATAGAAAAATTATTCTATGTTATTTTAACACCTTCTCTCAAACATAGTCACTTTGCGGTATGAACAAATGAAAATAAAACTAATAATTCTCTTTTGAAAGTTTTAAGCATATGCATTTTATAAAATAAAATCATAATAAAAACTAAAACTCATCAGTTATTTGAAAAATAACAATTCAGTCAATCAATAAATACCACATTTTACCAAAGTACATACTTAAATTGACAAACATTCAAATATACACCAAAAATTAAATTGTGTCCAATCCATTATTTTTCTGTCGTATTATTATTTTTAACAAAGTTTTTCTGGTCTCAATCTAATCAAATAAATAATGAATTGATATAAAGAGACGCCGTCTGAGCCCCAGTGCGGCCCTGATCACGACTGCATCCGGAGTAAGATGCGCTTGCACCGCCGCGCGGCTCCTGGGGACGCCATGCACAGCTCCTTGGATTTTTATAAAACTACTTACATTTACTTAGCGACATATTTATTCCCAAGAGATAAAACCTTGATTAATTACTCTCGAGTAAACGTACAACCAACTAGGACACCAACTGAAGACAAGTTTATTTTAAAAGTAACATAGATTTTTTCGCTACTTATGTAATTAATTTTATACACTCTATTATAAAAATTATAACAATAATTTTACTGACCTTTTTTCTGTAGTCATTATTTATAACTCGATACTTTAGCATAGCGTCAAAAACTTTAGTATAAAATATTTTAGATGCTATCTTAAAAATAACTTCAAATATTTTTTTTATAGAACCAGGTATTAGAGTAGCTTGCAAAATAAATAAATGATTCAGACAATTTAAGTAAAGATTTCACTGTCCGTTATTTCAGTTAGAAGCCGATCCCGATCGGTATCCACCTTCCCATGTCTGCTGAATATTCCTAGCAAAGCAAAGTTGCTAGCGCTTTTACGACGTGCACCAATAAAAACTGCACCATAGAAGATAAATTTTGCAATCAAATTTTTATTCTACTATGAATAAATACTCTTTCTTCTTTTCCGCTACTACTTTCATGTTTTTATGCTATCTCCACACTGAAAGACACCAGTCAATCTTTGGAGCCTGTATTTTATTGTTTTTACATATTATTTTTTATTACATCAAGAAAATTTTACATTCACACACGAAAGAAAGAGTTTATATACAAATTATTTTATTTGCTAAATTTTTTTGCTCATAGAATAACTTTCAATAATGAATTGACTATATACTCACTTTAATAAGTAAAATGTGTATGTGTATGAGACTTATATGGTTTATGATTAAAATATACTTATGAATTTGTTGTGACTAAACAAATCGTGTTTATTCTACCAGCAGCTGGATGAAGGTCTTCTCAATAGTTTAGAGCTAGTCGCTGTCTATTAGTACAAGACACTAGCTACGCTAGATAACATCTACTTGAAGAGGCTTCTGGCTCCTCACAGCCATCCTGACGCCGCTTGAGTACCACTCCAAAACAAATCTTATTCAATTAAAATCAATTACCCTAATCATACTTTAGATCCGTTTTTATTTTTAATGTTACGAAACTATTTGATTTAAATATAAAACATGTATCCATGTGTTACTTCTTGATTGGGAATAGGACAAATTTATTAAAGTATGTCCGCATCAAACATTTTCATAAAATTAAGGTTATTAGTCTAAGCGTAAAGAAATTTAAGATAATTTTAAACATAAATTTAAAACATGTGAAACATCACGAAACACACTAGAAACAAGTTGAACTTTTGACCCGTCTTATATAGCAGTATAGTGATTTTATCCCTTTGTCCATCGAACTCCTATCTTTTTAGTATACTTTATTTTATTTAATATGTAAAACATATGAATTTAAGTCTAGCAAAATGAGCATACTGCTCCATATCCATTACTTTCTTTAACTACATAAATAAATGTTGCTTGTCGACATAATTAGTTTATAAAAGAACCAGATGTTTATACGAGTATTTAAAAATAACAAATTAACGACTACTTAAACCAACTATCTAAACGCTAATAATCCCTTTTATCGTATGTAAATAGATAAAAACTAAAATAATATGTTTCTACATGAAAATTTGTATGCGTTTGCTCAAAATACTAATAACTCAATGTAGTTTAGTATCTGCGGTCACACTCTCAAGTTTATATACAAAAACGCTGAAAACCCTATCCTTTCAAGGTCAGCAGCAAACCACAAGCAAAAGAACAGCGCCGCCCAAAACCACAAACAAAAAAATATCAAATACAGAAGCTCAATAACGCAATAAGGATAACGACGATCCTAATTGATCCCGTTTTTTCCGAAGTCGCTCCAGCCGACTCGGGCAAGCTCGGCTGAGGTCGGAGCTGCTCGGCGAGCCAGTCGAGGCGCTCGGCTCTTACAGGCTCCAGCTCCAGCCCTCGCATCCGGTGCACATGCAGTGGGACTGCGTCGAGCACCACGAAGCATTTCATTTTTCTAAACTTAAATTACACCACTGTTAAATTAAACTATTATTAATCATATATATATATGTTCCACAGTAATATTTTTACCTTGAATAATATACTGCGTGAAAACTTATTAAAACTTGAAAATATGTATTTTTAATTATCCTAGTAAAAAAGATTTGTTGATCATTTTGATTATTTCAAACAAACAACAACATCATATAATAATACAGCATTATTTACTATTTAAATTTACCTTATAGTCATAAAAATTAATTCTAAAGTTTTAATTAATTCAAAACTTTATAATGCGGGACTATAGAAGATAAACGTAACAACATCAATGATATTTTAAAGTGTTATCGAATTCTCTAGCAATTTTTGACAGCAATCTGTATAATATTTTAAAAGTACCTTTAACTTCAAGATACTCAAGCATGGCTATGCTTGACACAGTGCTAATCAATCTCTCCAATAAGTCAATCGTAGTCTACCGGTCACTGTGGTATGCTTTTTAGACATTTTTTTATAGGGTTTAATATATTTTCAGCAGATGTTTCTAAGACAGTTAGCTGTAGCTAGTCTCCTTACAAGTGCAATTTACTTATATGCTTCCGTAAAACTAACTCTCAAAACACATACATATAAATTATAAACTGTTTAAATAAACATATCTTCTTAAATACTTCATTTATACCAGGTGGAATAAACCAACTTGGAGACAATAGCAAAAATAGAAATAAAAAATATATAGTATTAAGTTAGTTTAACGAAGGCGGCGCACAGCCCGCTGCACCGAGCCCGCGAGCCGTCGAGAAAAAGAGATTTATCTTCTGACTGTCGTGCCCCTCCCCTTGCCCTCCCCTCACCCCCGCAACCCCTGACCTTAGACGATCTGAAAAAAACCCCCCCACCTGACGCTGCATTAGGGTAGGGTTATCTCTGTGAGAAATAAAGACCGGCCGCGTGACGTGACGATTGAACCCCTAATAGTGGTTATAGTTCAAAATATTATCTTAGGCTCTAATTAAACCGAGTGATAAAATCGATATTAAATAAATTACACAGGATATTTCAGATCTTATAATGGTTTTATCGATGAATTATTTTACTCAATAATTATGTTTGATGTTATATTGAATAAAGCATTGTTATGTTTAGTTCGTATTTAAAATACCGTGTTACAAATTTATTGTAGAATATACTTTTTTATAAAAATAATAAAAAAAATTCCGAAATAATGAAAATAGTTAGCTTTGAGTTAGTTAAATATAAATTGACATCCAATAGCATAGTCTAGTTAAAATATTGTGTTTTCTAACATTTAAACAATTGCGTTATTGCATAGTAGATTTAAAATTATCATTTAAACTATTATTATTTATTATGCTATATATATATACTAAGCATAAGTATAATTTTATATACTACAACATAACTATAAAAAGGATAGATGTAAAAGTAGATAAAGAAAGCAGACAAGATTCACTCAGAATAAGAAATCCCATGCAAGTCGTTAAACGTCAAGAATTTATATATATATATATATATATATATATATATATATATATATATATATATATATATATATATATATATATATATATATAAATATGTGTGTGTATATAAATCAAGAAAGAAATATCACGATAATATATTTTTAAATCCCTCGTAAATATTTACTCCGGTTAGCATAAGTACCAAGTCCAGCACATCATGACCGCATTTCCTTTTAAATGACCTCAATATGCAGTTAAAACGAAAAAGTAAGCCTGAATACTTTTTATATTAATAAAAAATGCAGGTAGGAATGATCTGCAGTTTTGAAAAAGCAATGAGAGCCAAATATACCTGCACCGTTTTTTGTTGTAGATTACGACTTTCGCATTCTATTATCACTCATTGCATAAATTCTTCGGTGAAATAAAACCATTTTGGAGTGTATTGCGTACCTGCCAACTTGTAGTGGAATCATATTCTGCTGTAATAATAATATGGACTGTAAAATAATATTCATCAGTCTAACACCCATGAAAATACTTTTATGATTTTCTTGTTTCTTTTTATCAAATAATGAAATTTTTGTTTTCTGTATTCATAATAAATAACGAAAACTCTTGAATTATACTATCCGCAAATGAAGAGGCAAGTACTCAGAACCAATTGCTGGCCACTTGGATTTTTGATATGTTTCATATATTGTAGGAACATCAAAGAAAAACGATTTAAGAGAGATTTTATCGAAAAGGGGTTTTACTTTAATTGACATTTTAGCTTACTATTTTTATAATGTTCTTATCATGTATTAGGAATACACGAAAAACATTTTTAAAGGTGCACCTTTCTTTCCGAAAATAATCATGCAACAAAAATGGCGCAGTGGCTCCTGCAAAAATGGTAAGCAAAATATTTAAAATTCGATATCATTATTATACAGTGCATCTTGCCGCTAACGAGCAGCCCGCGAAAATGGCGCAAAAAATAGCGCCGAAAAAAATTCAAATCTTTCTTTGAGCGCTATCACAGCAGATAAAAAAAATCCCAATTAAAAGCTCCGCTCGCCCTCCCCCGCCGCCCTCCCCGCCCACCCCACGGCAGATTTTTTTAATTAAGGGGTGTAATCTCAGCCGTGCGGCCGCATACTGAGTAGTCGCTAGTGCATTCTGAAACACCCTTCACCGCTACGGCGCGGCGCAGTCGTAAATGCGGGGCCTTCGGGTATAAAGGGTTTCTACCTTCTTTTTTACCCTCCTCCCACCTCATGAAGAAGGTAATGCTGTTTTAATGTACGTGAGCAATATTTGAATTTCAGATAAATGTCAGTATTGAGTGGTATTGTATGGCTGCTGCTGGAAAAATATTTAAAGAGTATAACTTAAAATGGATTTTACAAATCTTCTTTTATTAATTCTGTGTATATTAATATATATATATATATATATATGCAAGTTAAAAAAATATTTCATTATAAAAACATCGAAAAAGGTAAGTTACTTTGTTTTAAAACACATGGAATATAATAATTTTTTCGTTTAAGATAGTTTTTTTTCTGTAAATGACATTTAAATAAATACTTAAGAAATCTCCCATGCTCAAGTATTTTTTTTTACACTATCAATGCACAAAATCTTTAAAATCACCATCTTCAACTATATAAAATATATATGCTTTACAAATTCACTACTAGAGTATCGTTTATTTTTAAGAAACAAAGCAAGAACATGAATTTACTTTTTAAATTATTTGTATTTTTTAAACAACTAAAACAGTTGTTTTCAATAAAGTATTTTATTGAAAATATATTTTCAAAAGAAAATTAAAGGTGCAGTGAAAATGCATTTTATTTCAGGAATGAGCCGATAGGGGGAAGGGAACAAATATAAAGGGAGAAATATGGCACAAAGCGAAGGACGCAATAACTTCTAAAGGCCGCGAAACTTCAGCATGAAAGTACCGAGCACCGAGTACTCACTCTATTGACCTCAGCCGAAGACCGCCGGAGATTAACGAGAGTGCCCGAAGACCACCAGCTTTGAGATAGATGAATGAATGACTGCAGCCATTTAACATCACCAAATCGGCATTGCAAACAACAAAATTATGTATATATTTGAATTAACAATCATTAAATAAAATTATTATTTTCATTTCAAGTATCAAAATTATTTTAATTCATTCATATTTTTGTTATTTTTTCTGCTAATTAAATACACAAGCAATGAAATGTGTGGACTAACTAATTAGACGCCTTGTTGAGAGGTTGACCGAAGCTGCCTCAAGGGGAAAGCAAATGTTGCAGCGTTAAATTTCATTGCAAATATTTATTCATATACCCCTATGCTTTATAACATATAAGTTTTACATATCTTGAAATATCATACATAAAGTTATGTTTATTTTTTTTTACAAAAAAATGTATAATATCCGTTTTGTTTATTAAATCGCAAAAAAATCATTATTTGTTCGCTGTGATACAGGAACGTTGCACAAAACATATTATTTTGATTTAATTGATGCAAATAATACATTAGTAAATAATTTGAACTTAGTATAATGATTTGAAATTACCTCTTTGTAGCAACAATTTTTTTAATTAAACCACTATTTTCTAAATTAACTAAAATTTTGGCAGAAATTCAAATTTCATAATAAAAGTTTTTTTTAAATTCCATTGAATTAAAATAAAATTTGAAAATTCTATAATGTGTAAGAATGTATAAGGAATTAGAAATAGTCTCTTTAGAACTAAGCCGCGTCTATTTTTTCTTATTATTTCATCACAGGACCAAAACCGAAATATTATTCATCATTATTTGATGAATGCTAACAACTAAGAATTTCATTCATATTTAATATTATAATCGACGATTTCTTTTATGATTTCTGTGATTTTAAAACTAATGGTGTTGATATATAGTGACCTTTATTTTATGAATGTACCTTTAATTAGAGGGTCTGCCAATCGCGTCCAAGCGGGTCCCAGGGCCAGCTGCTACAGGTGCGCCGGGAGCTTTTATTTGTATATCATAAGAAATGAACAACGAGACGGTTACCATATGTATCCCATACATCGTAAAAAAATCTCATTCCATTTATTTTATTTTTCTGAATGTTTTATTTCAGTTTTATTTTAAGGGTACATGAGGCCAACCTAGTGACTATAAAGTAGCACCTCATTAAAAAAAGAAATTTATCTTTTTGAAAATAACTTTATGACAAAATAAATTATAATTTTACCTGTAATAAAACAACTTATTTCCTAACAAGTATTAATATTTTATTATCCTTATTATATATATTTTGATTTTGTTTTTTAAATTATCTTTATATTCTCGGCGAACATATAATCCAATTTACAAAATCCAAATATAAAAGTACGAACCAATATTCACAAATCGATTAAAGTTTCCAAGATGAACTATAAATTACGAAGATTGGTGCTGCGAACTTTTTAAATTTACGGTCTAGATTTTTATGATAGGCTATAAATATATCGCTTTATTACATGTTTGTAGGGAGTGATTGGTGATTTTAATATAAAGCATTTTATGTATATATATATATATATATATATATATATATATATCATTCGATGCTATTCATACATCATTATTAAGCATAAATGAGAGAGAATGTCAATGAATGGGAAAATTACGTTCTGGTATAATTTTTAATCAGAAACAAAGCATAGTCTTTTTGATAAACAAGCATTTCAAAAAATATTTTTGAAAAACAAAAAATCACAATGCGCTGTGCCAGTAATGGTACTCGATGCAGTCTTATCCGGATCTCGGTTCCGAATGATAGAACTGAGCGATCGTCCGGGATCTCCGCGTAGGTAGAACTCTCGGCAGTTAATCCTTCAAAGAGCCTTCTTCCAATATTTTAGGATTAAAAAATCAATATAGATTTAGGAGGTCCTGTGCTGATGAACCCCCGCGCAGTGACCGGCTGCAGTCCCCGCCAATGGGAGCGCCGCCCCTGTGCACCGGCAACGTCGCGTGCAGCCATCCATCTCCGTCACTCCCGCATCCGTCTCCGTCGGGGACGCCCATCCGTCTCCTTCGCACCCGCGCCCCCGCGCGCCCCTGCGCGCTCCGTCCCGCTCCCGCGCTGAAAGAATCGCAAGCCTTTTCTCCCGTTCCGTTTTTAAATAACGCGCGATAAAAAGTTCTAAGCGACGCCGTTTTTTACAGCCCGCTCGCCTGGTAAAAAGAACTCGGCGCTTACGACGCTCTGCGCCTCCCCGCGCGGCCCCGGGTGTGCAGCGTGCAGCCCGATGCAGCGCTCCCCCGGCCCGGAACGTCGCAAGCGCCCGCCTGTCCGACCGGATGATGGATGGAGATGCTAGTCGGGGATAAAGGATAGTTTCTTCCGCGGGTCGCCCCGCAGCGTGTACAGAGATTCACGTCTATGGAGAGCGGCTCCTAAATCAAGCAAAACTTACGCGACCTGCACGAGACCAACTTCCTATAGAATGTCGAATTTATAAAGCCAATAAATCTGGTTTTATAAATTAAGCTACGAACAAAAAAAATCACTATATATATATATATATATATATATATATATATATATATATATATATATATATATATATATATGCGCAATTTTATTTCAGAAACAATAGATTTTTTAGACAATTTAGATAACTGAAACATCTCATTCACCGCTCGTTAGTATCTGCCTCTCACAATTACTTTCGTTAAAAAAGTTTCGTTTTTTTGCTATATCAATCATTTCCTTGCAAGGTACTGTGAAACAGACATAATATGTTAATGACATAATTGAAAGCCCCTATGCTCGACGATGCTATGTTATTTTCAGTGACGAATGATTTATGGTAAAACAAGGCGTGCAGCGTTCTGAATTTACTGGCATAAAGCATATTGCAACATGCTCTAATAAAATATTATCAATCATAGCTACCTGAAAATGACACAAATAGTCATTAGCATATTATATTGCGGACTCTTTGCAAAATATTTAAATGGAATTTTTAATTTAGAATCATTAACTTATATTGTTAATCATAAAACAACTGAACTGTTAAAATAATAAAGGTATGAGTATTTAAAAAAATATTTGACATAATTTAAATTGGTGAAAAAATTAATGTATATAAGTAATGAAAACTTACGTTTCATATAACGAAGATTGACGGTCGCTCTCATTGTCATTTTTAGCATAAAAAAATATTGAAAGTAAGATTGTGTGCGATTTGTCTCGCAACATTGATTTGTTGAATTAGAATTATTTATATAAAAACAAAATAGCGCGAGAAGCATTAGTTTGCAAATAATTTTAAATGTTATAGATGCATTTAAGACTCAGTTTCTATAGAGATTTTTTATTTTTTATATTTCTTAAATACAACCAAACTAAAACAATCGACCAAAAAATCAAAAGAATTTTTTTCAACGATGTTGTAAATCTGGGGTATTGTTTTCGTTCGTGAAAATGAATATTTATGCTGTCGATATGTTATATACGTTTAAGGATTTGTATGGTTGCAGTTTTACATCACAAATATTTTTGTGTGCATCGACGATAAAGAAAACACACTTACCAATTTCTCAAGATTTAGAAACTTACAAATCACATCTCCTTCAACGTCAAGTACCAAATGGGATTGAAACTAAAACTTCATAAATTATACACTATCCAGTTAATTTATGTTAAACAATTAATTAACACTCAATGGGCGGTTCGTGGATTGGGTGGTTTTTTGTATTGAATCCACTCGTCTTGTTCGTAATCAAAATATATATTTAGATAATGATTAAGAACATTTTTTTAAATATTGAAAATTGATTAAAGAAACTCTTAGAAAAATATATCAACGTGATTTGTGCGGGATTCGAACCCACATCCCCTCGCTTACATGGCAGGTGCATTACCAACTATGCTAACCAATCACTAGTACTAGACAAGAATTTTTAATAATCATATCCTATAAATGAAACAATGTTCTTATTATGCCTAATTAAATATTGTGTGACTTGCAATACTAGACTTTTAACACAAAGTACTGAGTGAAGCATTTTAAATCCAATCTGGATATTAGTCTATTTAATTATGTCAATACACGTACTTGTTAAATTTAATTATTGGTTTTTGTGAAGACCATCTCACAGGAAGTACGATTTTACCTATACAGGTTTAATTGATTGATAATGATTAAGAACATTTTTTTAAATATTGAAAATTGATTAAAGAAACTCTTAGAAAAATATATCAACGTGATTTGTGCGGGATTCGAACCCACTGCCATGTAAGCGAGGGGATGTGGGTTCGAATCCCGCACAAATCACGTTGATATATTTTTCTAAGAGTTTCTTTAATCAATTTTCAATATTTAAAAAAATGTTCTTAATCATTATCAATCAATTAAACCTGTATAGGTAAAATCGTACTTCCTGTGAGATGGTCTTCACAAAAACCAATAATTAAATATATATTTAGTTTAACTAAAGGGAAACTAAAAAATGCCAACATTTTCATTAAATAAAAATTTGACTACGCAATATTTAACATTATTATTTATATATATGGTATATAAAAATATCAAAGCAATGATTTTTCAGAATTTATTTATTTGTATACGCTTAAATTTAATGATGTATATTTTTTTGTTTTTGTTCGTGGACTTATATGCAAAACTATAAATGAGTATTTTTTAAAGAAATAAAAAGTATTAATATATATGGTACAATGTTAATGAGTTATTCTACAGTATGTTTTTTTTTTAGTGGCAGAATTTTTTTTCTAGGCTTGGCATCATCAGTCTGGCCCTTCATCTGACGTCACATAATGTCACTCGTTAACTGCATGGCCCACACCACCTCTCACGCTTCTGCCCTGTGTACAATAAATTCATCCACTCTAAATATTTTTTTGGTTTTTTTCATTCGCATTTGTCAAGTGTGTGCACATCGCACTAACAGGGTTGAAACTATTTTCTTTAAACTTATTTGCTTCGTTAAAAAGTACTGCTTTCCATTAAACCCCAGTTAGGAATAATCCATAAAAACAAAAATATGTTTTAGAGACAAGACATATTTTTAAATGACTGGGAGAGAAATTGTTACTAAAAATATATTCATAAAATATTTTGCATTTTAAAACTTTTTTTTTTGTTTCAGATTTTATATTTTCAATCAGATTTTGTAAAACTATCTCGTTTTTGTGTATTGAAAATCATTTATCTAATCTGTGAATACTAACAACCAATTGATCACTATCATATCACATCAAATAAATCATATCAATTAAGATCAGTAAATATATAATCATCTAAATTACAAATGAGTTACTGATTATTTTGAAGTCAATTGATAAGCAACCATTAATAATTTCAAAATATTAAATATAAATAAGTAAGTTTTAAGTCAGTAAGTATATAAAATTATTTTTTTTAGTGTTTCTCAGATTATTGTACCAATAAGTCTCAATATGTATTTTTTTTTAATGTTAGTGCACCGCAAAATCAGTACAAAAAAACAATTAGAGGTTACGTGTGTTTTTTTTAAATTATACTTAATATTTTGGTCTAATTGACATAACTTGTAGCTGATCTCTAGAATATTATTAATATCTCAAATAACAATATTTAATATAATAAACCTCGTCTTTGAATTTATTTAATAAAACATAAATAATAAATAAAATTTCTAACTATAAAATCCAATTCACACACTGTCAGTTTAAATTGACGTTCTGTTAAAGTATGCTTTTTTAGCTCTATTTACTTAGGATGATTATCGGGGTTTCAATACTATCCAATTTCATAAACTCCAAAACCATCGAACATTGCGCCCATAGCCTGCGTCAGAAGGGGAGGTTACTCTCCGGGATGGGGGCTGCGAGGTCATCTGCCGGCCTGGGCGCCTCAGACGCCTCACCATTAATCATGCTTTCTCCTCTCGGTTCATCGGTTCAGTGCGCGGCTCCCGCTCCGGAGAGCTCATCTCTCATGGAAGGTTCTGGAAATTGCATCCATCGCAAATAAAAGTGATAAATTGTCACTTTGTAATTAATGCCGGACTGCTGTCGCATGCGGCGGACAATTACACTAGGAAATGACACTCACCGGTTATTTGTTTTTCGTTTAGGTTTTTAATGTTTAAATCTACACACTGCTGTCACAAAAAATGCTTTTTTTTATAACAAAACCTCTCAGAAAACTATAATAATATATCATTTTATAAATAAGTATTAGACATTCCGCTGTATACGAGGAAAATACTATTTAATACTACTACGACGCATTGATCCTATTTGTTTATACAAATGATGCATTTAATCACAAATGTACAACATTCTTGGAACTGTGATGGATATCTGTTGATGTTAGTGTTAAAAGCATTTCTGATGTCTATTGCAAGTTTAAATTGTTATCAATCTAAAAAGCGAGTGTTCGCCACAACCTATCGCAATAAAAAACAAGTCTACGGATGAGTTATAAAACAACCTTAATCGAAGTGGGTCCCAAAAAGGCGTTTATTTGTGAGGATTTCGGCTAGTGGGCGAAGCGCTCTGGTCTGCTAGACCCTCGAGTCCACGACACCGAAAGGACTCAAGTCCCGCCGCAGAGGACTAGCAACCCTCAGTGCGGGGCTCCAAGCACGCAGGATAAAAAATACCGATTTTGGGACCCGTGAAAAGACCGGTTTGACGGGTCCTGGGATTACCTCGGAGGTACCTGTGGACCTCCAGAGGACGCACCAATTTTAATGCGTTGGATTGTCGATAAATAAAAAAGGGTTAAGATTTTGATCCTTGCACCGAGAATGCAACGCGAACGATCGCCCTTCTATAACATATAAAATATATTTACTATTTTCATTTTGTATATAATTGCCACATAAATAAAAACTATTATATTAATGTATAATGTTGTTTTATAATTTATGTCGTGATAATTTATGTTCGTATATAACATGATTTATCAAGTTAAAATGACTGTTATGTTAACCTTTGCCGATATATATTATTGAAAACACCTTTGTGTTATTTTGTGTTTTATTTTATTTGCCAAATGTTCGCTTATTAACATTTTTATTATATACATACAAATGTACAAAAGAATATCTAAAATTCTTCGCTGTCTTTTTTTTTCAACAACAAGTTTTTAATACGAATTTTATGAGACTCGTAATATAAATTTGAGACTCACCACATACATTTCATTCCTTATTATACGAGGAAGATTGTTTATACCTTACAATGTTTCATTTACGAGTAAAATGCTTTCCAGTTTTCCCTGCGGTTAAAAGATTTGCTCTCATGAATAATACTAGGAAAATACTCTAAGCTCGCACAGATGTCTCTAGCATTCATGATTCAAATAATTTATTTTTTTCCAATAAATACGCTAATCTCTCTTCGACCTTTTTCGCATAATTTAAAATTGAAGACACGTAATCAAAACCATTCGAAGAAATCTGCTAAATTACTTTCTTAAAACATAGAAATCAAAAACATACTACAACCTAACCTAATTTTAACCTGACTGTGCAGTGTTAAAATTATTATTTTATTAGATTTGCTTTTATTATTTGAACAAAAAAACACGTGGGACAGAATAGGTAGTCTGAAACAAATAGCAGATATGTTTATTTACACATGCATCGTTTATTATAAGTCAGTTATCATTAATTCAAGCCTTACAAATAAGCGTGAAATAAAAATAATCCATCAATTCACACACTCGTTTGAATTCACACAATTTTGTATTTTAAGATTATAAAACGATCAGCAGAGGATAAAAAATTTCATTACACCCTAAAATGCAACCCTTCCGTCATTATCATCAACAGGCACAATGAGGTATTAAGGCTGAGGTGTTGAGCAGGTCCATTTCCATTTCTGTGACACTCCGCAACCCATAATTTGCCGAGACACAACTGGGCTGCCCGCGTATAAAAAACCGGCTACTTGTTTCTTGGTCATTATTTCTTTTTATGACTACCCTCTTCACCATCTGTCACGGAAGGGGTGAGTGGTAGACGTGCTTTTTTCAATGATTTCTAACACGTCTATGCCGTTTAAAGACTTTTTAATATTCTTTTCGGGTGAATTTCTACCTGCCAAACTAATGTATGATATTTTTGGAGATAATGGCCCAATTAAATAAAAATAAAGGTGAAGGGTATCAGGTGAATGAATAAAAAATGGACTCACGTTTTATTTTTGTACCATTATTTTGTTTGTTGAAGCTTCTGTAAAATATATTTTAAATTCACATAATATTTAATAATATAAATATGTACTTTTCCTATAACTGTGTTGTTTATTTTTTTAATTTCAATTCAAAGGTTTAATTTTAAATGCGTTTGTATTTTAATATTGCTTACCTCTAGTCATTCATAACCAACTACAGTGTATCAAGAATAAAATGATAAAACATTGACATTTCCAAATTTGCTTTGCGGTAGCTATTATACCTGAAGTCTGACAAAAAAAATGAAAACTTCTCACTACCGGCTTCAAGGCATTTTACGACGAGAAACATAAATATATTTAGCGGTAAATATCCAAATAAACATGTAATGTCATCACAATTGCAAAGGAATGTAGCTTACAATAAAATAAATGAAATGCAAAAAGATAACCGAGTGATAGGAAAAGACTGCGAAGGTGCCTGGGGAGATGAAAAACTTTCAACTCTTGTTGAAATAAAACATGGCAGCCCGCCAAAGTTGAAAGTAAAAAACAAAAAACCGAAGAACGATTGAAAATTGCAGTTAATTACTAAAGTAACCGTTCTAGCAACGAATAGACAGTAGCTGTTACTAGCGTTAAATTTGATGAATTATTTGTCAAATATTTTAACTGAATATAACTTGACTCCAACTTTCCTTCGTTCCATCTATTAAACATATTTTAATTTTTTTTTTTTGCAGATTATCTTTTATGTTTTAAACTGTAATATATCCCAACAATGTTGCAATATAAATTGGCACACCGAGATCAATCTAAAGTTCGCGTGTCGTACAGAGCAACCATAAAACGATTTTGTATGTTTTCTCGTACCAAAATCGGGAAATGATATAATTATCTTTATACAGAAAATTGTTTGTACTTACATTTTACTTAATGACATCTCAAAAGAAGTGACTCGCTATTGCTATATTGTGTTCTTGTACATACACCCTTGAAGAAAATAAACATCACAGATAAATTAATACATATCCTTTGATACAACGCCAACTTTAAACGAACATGAATAGTTTCTATTCATTTTATCAACGACTAAAGTAAAAGCGTACATGCAAATTTAGCGATTTTTTTGTAATAGAACTGAGTCCAGGTGAGTTCAGGTGCAAATACCTACAGGTCGATTTTATTCCAATTTGCTGCATTTTTTATGCTGCCTCCATTACTGCGCGTGGGTAAATGCGAACTCTGTTGCACGGAGCAGTCGTTTATTTTTTTGAATTAGAGGACTCGTCATTAAAACTATATTAGTCCGCTTTTTAATAAATGCACTGCTACTGCATGCCGTAATGGCCAGTGCGTAATAACCACCGAGCTAGGGAGCTGTTGCGTCGACTGAGTAGTCCAGGTAATGTTGAGAATTTATTGCTACGTGCATGAACAACTTATAAAACTACTTTAATTATGTTTTATTATGAATGATATTTAGCTATAGAATATGAAAATCAAATATTTCTATAGCTAATTTATGAAGGAAAACTTTTGTATTTTGTAATCAATATATGCCAAATTCTTAATTTAATTCTAGTTAAAAATTTCTATAATAATTAAATAAAGGTAGATAGATACATGCTGTATTTAATGTTTCAGATTAGACTTTAGACTTTTTTTCTTTCTGTTAAAATATAATAATTACATTTTGACAAAATACTCCGTATTTAACATGTATACTTAAAAATATAATGGTATGTGATGACCGAATTATTTTTGAATAATCGAGAAGATTTGGAAAATTATACTCATCATTTTTTAATAAAGCTCAATCTCATTTTAATCAAAGATGATAATCTACAAATAATTTTATATGTATCTTGAAAAACTCCACATAAATACCTTTATCTTATATATTACAACCAAAATTATTTACTGCTAGAATTGTACATACGCATCGATTACCTAGCTAATTTTTATTTTATATATTAATATATCTTTAAGATTGTTGATTTTTATTTTTAAAAAATGGGTAATCCGTCGTGCATTTACCATTTTTTTAAGGAAATCTACAAACATTTGATTTTATTTGTTTACTTTTCATTAATGATGTTATTTCCCGGGTGATGTGAATCAATAACTCTTAGATACTTTAATTAACCACAGAAGAGCTATATTACCCCAATAAGCAGTTAACCAGAGTTGTGCAGCAGCAATTATGCAATCGAAACATCCGTTATCATTTAATCGACAATAAAATAAACCAAAATATATATATATGAATTACACTAGCAATAAAATTTTAATTTTAAACGTTGATGAACGTTTATAGGTGCCAAGAGTACAAGGTTTATTTGATATGGTGGATAACTTATAGTTCAATTCGATGATGGACCAGCATCTATCTCTATTAATCTACTCTCTCCGAAGTAAGAGATTTTCATGATAATGACATCTTGATCACTAATTTAAAATAAACACATGTTCAGAGTGCACATAAAATAGGAACCCACAGTTAGGACGTTCCCCTAAATAATAAAGTTTTAATAGAAAATGTACGTTATAAATGTAGTTATAATAATAAAAAAATTGGGATTTCTTATTATGGCAACAATGTTTTGATTCACGAAATAAAATTATTTTATTTTATTTGTTCTTCTTCTACCTTTATACTTTATTGTTAGATTTTGTAAAAAAAAAAACGTTTTAACGTATCTACTCCGAAGTGTGTTCATTTCTGTTATTAAAATACACAAAGCGCAACCTGCCTTTGTAGAAAAATTTCATGTCTCCATACAAATATTTTCTTTTGAAGACAGAAAAGATATATATTTTAATTCATCGCAAACTATTTACTATCGATGCAGTTCATTTCTATGGTGTCGGGCAAATATAACTGTAAAGTTAATGAAATGCTGAAAAAAGATAATCATCATCATGACACACAAAATCAACTCTCGTAATCTAAATTGATTCATCGGTGATGAAACTAAATTATCACATGTTCTAAATTGAGATTTACAAAACGTTCTGTATATCTTCACATCAACAAAGCTCCATGCGATACATTCCATCGCAGTGCAGGCTTTCGGGTATATTTCACGCCACGGGCACTTAGTGACTTTAACACCTTATCAATTAAAATGGCAGGCGGTGTAAACACGTACAGATGCAGCGGGCAGAAGTTACAGCCTGTGCTTCCTTTGTAGTTTTCCAGCGCGCACCGGTGCTCAGGCTAATTCTCTAACGTTCCGCTGCTATTTTTTCCGCTGCAACAAAAAAAAACTGCAGCTCGACTGTGCCGGTCCCGAATTCACGTAGACCTTGGAAACGGTTCAGACTTTAACGCATGACTTGGTGTAGGCAGACAAAGAATTCCGATAAATCAGAAACAACGGCTCGGTGCTCTTTTTTCTTGCATTACCGCGCGTCCGAGGAGGTTTCTGCACGGATTCTTCTAACGATTCTTGTGGTTATCTATGCATAAAGCCAAGATGTGCGGTAAAGTTGCAATAAAATTGGCGGATAGCGAAATGAGATGGACGGGTGCAGACAAATAATATCGGAAAGGTTCCATCACTATAAATAATGACTTGTGCAATTTGCGCTCCGGATCTCCGCGTCGTGTCGACCCGAAAGCGATCACCAGTGCATTCGGACAAAATCAATAAATGTGGCCGTTTTTAGTAGAAACTACTGTAGCAACAAAAAAAACAAAATGGATATTGTGGTCGAGCATAAATTGATTTTATTCTTAATGCTTCGGCTCCATCGTTAAAAAATTGTCACGTAGCAGTGTATATTTGATTTGTTTACAATTATTGTAATTCCTGAAAAAATATAATTATAAGGACCTGCCAAAAAATAGAATACCAAAAGTCTAATAAAAACGACCATTTAATATATAATTGTGGCTTCCATAAATAATTCATTCAATCGCAAAACAATAACAAAACACAATTTTAAAAATAAAAGTACTTTCCTTGTCATTACAATCAAATAAAATATAATTAGCGTACTAATGAAAAACGTTAGTATTTAAAAAAATTACCAATTTTCAATATTTTCACTTTAAATTTTTGACCTAAACAAAATATTATTTATATAAATATATATATATATATATATTTGTTTATATAAATAATATTTTATTTAGGTCAAAAATTTAAAGTGAAAATATTGAAAATTGGTAATTTTTTTAAATATATATATATATATATATATATATATATATATATATATATATATATATATGTGTGTGTGTGTGTGTGTGTGTGTGTGTGTGTCTGTAGTCAATAAAAAAATTCTATTTTTATAAAAACAATAAGATAATAATGTTAATGAGTCCATAAGATGATAACGAATCGGTTAAATTTTTCCATTATATAGATTTATTATTCGTGGCACAAATAAATTACCTAAACACAGCTTCTAGTTTATATATTTTACGTGAAGAAAACGATTTGTTTTTAATGTGCCTATACTTAATATGGATTGCAAAACAGGCATAATATCAATACCGAATGAATAAACAACCTAAAGCTGATCAAACGAAAGCTAAGCAAAATACTTATTTCCGGTATCAACTCAGAATGTCTTCTAGGTTTACAAGGAAATTGCTGAAAACTTTAATCCAAAAAGAGATTTCGTTTAATGGTTTTGTTATACAAAAGTTTTTACAGTCTCGATCTAAAGATTGTATCGACAGATTTTTAAACAATTTAACTACATAATAGTTATTGACATTTTGCATACTCCTTAAGATTAATAATACTGACAGAATTTGTTACTTTCGTTTAAACGAATAAGGAACTTATAAAATGCAGGATGTGTATATTGTAGCACAATATTTACAAAGATAGTATCATTCTCTCTAAGCACTGCAGAATGGATTAAATAAAATGTAAAATCATAGAGGGCACGCTATTTGGGAATAATATTTCAATGCCATCGGACAAAAAAATAACGATTACGGCATACTTACTCAGTGCATAATTTGGCAAACGTATTTATCGTTCCGGTTGTGATCTTATGATTCAACATCCAGAAGAAATATGAATATTAACGTTCTCTGTGTAATTAATGCTTTAATATATATTAATTATGATTTTGATATAGTTGTAGTAAAGATAACAGCTTTAAAAATATCCGGGTGGGGGGGGGAATTAATTTGCAGAGAATAGTATTAACATAAAACCAACTGTGGTTTTTACTAAGATGAAAATCATATAAGTAACACACACACACTTGTGTGTTTTCTCAACAAAATACTTGTTTAACTTTTCAACCGTGCATTTTTTACAACAGATTCATCATATTACAATATTGTGTGAACTCATTAAAAGAGAAATTCACGCAAAACATGCTTTTATAAAATTTTAATCGGTTTATAAAAGATTTCAGATTTTTAGTATATTAATTATTTTTCTTTTAAAAATACTATTTCCTGTTTTTCAGGACTAGCAAGAACTACCATTGGAGTTTTTATAGTTCACAACAAATAAGCAATACTTGTTTGACCTCTGGATATTATAGCATTTGATAATATTAACTCTATATTTTTCTTAAATACAATGTAGCTTATATTTTAATTTATTGTTTGTGATTTTTAACCCTTTTAATTTTTTTCAATATATGAATGCTGCCAATGTCTTATTCTTCTGCTTACAAGCCCATAATTATACTATCAAAAAATCACAATATAATTTAAAAAAAAAAAGTATTGAATCATAACACTATGCCCACACACCTATTATTAATTATCAATACTCTTTAAATGCCAACATTAATGAAGATTAATTATTGTAGATGATCAAAAATACTGTGAGGCACTTTTGTATCTCCGATAATTAAAATATTTTTAAAATACAGTTTTTAAAGAAGGCCGTGCTACTGAACTAGTTAATTGCTATTTAATTGATAGGTAATTCGGTGAAACATACAAAAAAATGTTAATTTCCTAAAATTGTATAACTCGTAAATATTATTTTATTCGATTAGGCTATTAACATTGCCTTAATTGTAACCTGTCATTCATTAAGCCAAAATGGACGCATTCGTTGCGTGGAATTACGTCGCTCTATTTAACCTGTGTATTAAAAAGTATAAATGATTCCTTTTAATGAAGATACGATATTATGCTGGTTTTTAAGATTATATTAAAGAAAATAAATATTTCATGGATTGTGTTCATTATTTATATGTTTCAGTAAAACTATAAACTATAAATTTTGTTTCTATTATTTTATTGAAATACCATGTATTTTGCAATATTCTGTTACATTTCCAACCATTTTGAGCTCGCTGCAAAACGTAGTTGACACAGAGACTTAAATCGACACAAAGAGGATGCATTGGTGCAAAGTGGATTTTACCCAAAGGCATAAAAGAAGCGAGACACAACCTGTATTCTTAAACACAAATGTTATCTACATTTTTTAAAAAAGAAACGCGTTGCAGATAAACAATATTTTAAAATATGTAGTTTTTTTTTAATACCACCATTTTCTAACTCTAAAACTTGTTTAAGCATTGGTTTTGAAAGACGCGCTGACGATTCTCCTAACAAAAATTAAACTCCAAAGTAAATTTCACCAAATAATTTTGATGTTTATAATTTGAATTGTATCAATACCATTACATCGCCCGTTGCATACAATTTGATCAAGCAACCGTCATGATCCTGTCACAAAAGGACTGGAGTGTAACAATCTCCTAATAACAACGTAAAAATTACCACCAGACTAGTCAAACAATTACAACAGTTAAAAAGCCACTGCAGTAAACCAGTTACTTCCGTTAGGAATCAATAGAAAATTGTTTATTTACTACCTCCTAATAACAATTAATAAAGCCATAAAAATTAATCTAATTTTTTTTAAATCACGCAGTAAAATAATTCAATGTTCATTTTTTTCTTTTTAATTACTGAGTGTGTGTAAAATCAAACCTAGCGATCTGAAGTGATCATAAATATTGAATATTAATGCCTCTTTTTTGTTTAATTTTTTGGGGCTGCAATTTCGGGACCTTGACCGTTATAATCAAGTTCAGGCAGTGCAGTAATTATTAATTTGCTGCTTTCGCTATCTCATTTTATTAGCTTCCATACTCTTCTGCAAGTGTGGGAATCACCTATGCAAACGTCACATGATAGTATATTAATATTGATGAACTTTGAATGCCTAATATCGATACTGAAAACTAGAAGTCCGGCAATATTCAATATACACAAACTCAAATGACAATTTATAATTTATAATTTATGTGAAAATAAATTCACGATTCAACAAATCTAATTAATCAGAATTAGCTAAAGCAAAATTCATTAAAAAAGTGAAATTTTCAGTGGTTTGACATAGCCTTGAAATATGAAATACGATCGATAAAATCAAAAATCCTGTAATAAAAATAATAAATAATCTTAAAGTTGTAATAAATCATGCAGTGAAAATATAAAATCTAAAATAATATGAACAACAATTGTCAATATTTCGTTTGTAAATATAATATATTGGATATAAATTTTTAGCAACAAATTTTTTTCATTTTAGTAAAAAAATTAAAGACTAATATTTAAAGTTTTAGGGTGTATTAAATGTGAGTCTTTTAATATGTATCTTTTCCCGTTTTGTGTATTTTACTATATAGCAATTATTTTATATAAATAAACAGCATCGTTATAGCTTGGCCCTTATTTCCGTTTTCCATTTGAAGATTCAGTTATTTACAAATAATCAATTATGGTTACGGTCATATCTGGTCCATCCCGGGAGCCCGTCACTTCTCCGCTCTCTGTGAACAAAGGTTACCGAAGGTGGGCTGCAAAAACAAGATAAGTCACAATTAATGGCACCGAAAAGCCGTTCGACACACCGCGGAACGTTTGCTCTTGACCTTAGCATTCACTTTTGAAGGCCTTGGGGATAAAACCTAACTTCCAGCGCGCGGCGGTGGGCGAGCCGGCCGGCGCGCGGCTCGGTGAAATATCGCGTATTACGAGTATATGTGTTAATGTGCAATCATGATTCTCGTGTAGTTTTTATGCTGCTTGAGATTTACAGATATCATAAATGTCTCGTACCTAGCAATTAAATTTTAACAAAAAAATTAATAAACAGTGGGATTCACCGATTTTTTTTAAGTAACACGCTATTCCCATTGAACTAAATTATAACAACAATGATTATATATATTTCGTAAAATAGTTAACATGGAATCGTATTTGTTATAACTATAGTCATACGAATATATTTAAATAAAGAAATTAAAATTCTGAAATATTTTATAATAGATTTGACGATATGACGTCATGCTTATATATTAAGACACTTCATTGTTTTGCATTGCATATGGGTGCAGTTAATTGCATTAGTTTAGGTACTTATTAAGTTTTTACCTGTGGTTCTATTGTTCGTGTGTTAAGCAGCTTTATATTCGTTGTAACATTTATTCAAATGCAACATAAGCAAGTTTTTTTTTCATATCACAAAAAACGTTACGTAACAAAGAATAGCCTTACGTCCAGCACATGCCGAACCCGGAATATGGACACCAAAGCTACGTGTACGGGGTTCTTTATTGCCGACCTTTTAACGTTACTCGATACAAATCGTTTAATGATTTTTAAGCAGGCTGTGTTTTTTAACCTTTTCGTCTAAAATGAGGCATTTTAAAAGTGAATGGGACTCGGTCCTAAAGCATGCTTTTGCAAATAAAATAATTAATGGATAAGTTAATATCCAGATTTTTAGTATCGGTCATGGTCGTGTGATTGCAAATAGAGAAACGGTAAGTACCTGGTGCAACATAAGGACTTCTCAACTTGATTTTACAAGAGTCAATTACAATTTTATTTATTTGTATACCAATATTAAAAAGTGAGCATTTTTTGCACTGGCGTTCAATTGAAACGTTTAGCTGCGCTTGCATTGTTACTTTTGTTTTATATAACTTTACAAATTTCCTTAACTATAAATGTGATTTGTAAATAAATTCACGAGGGGTTTGTGTGTTTCAATTTTGTGACTTTTTTCATTAGTATAAACATATGTAAACGACTATTCCAGATAAGTTAGTTGGCGTATGGGTAGTAAAAAACTTTCTTTTCTCGTGAATTTTAAGGGTAAAAGTAGTAAATTTGAATATTTTAGTGTTTATGTAATTGACGAAAAGTTATTTGCACTGATGTCTCGTTTTCAAATACATGTAATATTTAAAATTGTAATAAAAATATTTTACCAATAGCTTATTTTGCATATAATTTATACTAACATATTTTGTATATTTTATTATTAAATCGATTTTTTTATCATTTCACAACCAGACATATATTCAAATTAATTTTAAAATTATAATTTTTAATTAATACTGATATTCTATAGCTCAAGTCATTAAAATCTTACCGTTTCGACCGTTTGGTGTGGGCGTGCAACTATTGCAAGAGTGACGTCAACACGTAATAATGTACACATTGGAAAAAAACGTACTTTTTTAAAATAACATATTACTAGTAATATATTATTAAAAAATTGTAGCTGCAACGAACAAATAAACGTCGATAAAAGATCATTAGCATGAATGTGCGGAAAAAAAATTATAAATCCCAACGATTGAAAAAATAAAACTTCATATTTAAATTAATTTTTTTCATAAACGCTGAGTAAATTTTTTTTTTGCTTGCTTGATAAATATCAAATTATTTGTGTGTTTAAAAGAATGCAATAAATTGTTAAAAACAAATAATTGCATAATGCAATGCCGATGCTGGGTCGCGAGGTGCGCTCACACTCCGCTCCAGTCACCTTGGGCGTGTTTTTTTGGCTATAACAAATCTCGCCTATGATAATGCTCGGCGGGTCTAAGCGGGTCTATAGCGGGTCTATAGCGGTCTATAGCGGGCCGCGCGTGGGCCCGGCGGCCGCGCCAACCTGCTAACAAGAACCGCATTGTCTAGGTCTGGAGACGTACCGGGAGTTTCTTTTTCATAAGTTATACCGGATTTCAAGTTTTTATTGGGTCTTATTGATTATTTAATAGATCAGCTGTTCTCGCTTTTACAATTTGACTATTTTTAGACCGCTATTATTTCAATGCGTATGTTTTTCAGTTGCCTTCAATCTATTTATTTTTTTTATGTAAATGAAATGAGCATAGAACTAAATCGGAATCAGTATCTAAGAACATTGAAATATTTCTTAATATTCCGATTATTAATACTATTTTATGAAGATTACGGCTAATTTTGTTTGATTGGAAGTAATAAAAGAAAAATGAAGCATATCAATGAAAAATAAAACGTTTAGTTGAGTTTTTGTCGTATTTGCGATTACTTAGTGCATCGATCGTTTACACTATTATGTTATTTTTGTCAAACTGTCATTCAGTAGTGTTAAACTATTCTTCTCAAACTATAATTAAAATCTTCGGTTATATGCAAAAAAACTAAAAATAAACACAGGAAATTTGAATAAATTTTAGCGGTGTTTTGGTGACTGCATTACTTATCACTCAATAATCAAAGATGTTTAATTAAGTTGTTTTATTATTTAAATTATCAAAATAAATGCAGTGGTAGAAAAACACTTCCGGGAGATAATATTTTACTTCATAATTAATTATTATTATTATTTACATTTTCGTTGACAAAATTATATTCTTAGAAAAACATTATTAATAAAAACGAATGTAACTCAGTCTGTCTTCTTAAGATGATTTATGTTTTATAACATTTATGTCAAGACACATTTGTTAAATATGTGTTATAAGAATGTAAAATAAAAACATGGTAGGTTAACTAACGCATAGGTAATTTCTGAAGAGACCAAATGGTGCTGGACAATCACATTGCTTTATTTTTTTTGTAATAACTTATTAAACGCAGACGGCAAGAATGAAGAAATATGGAAGAGGTCCTTGATCTTAAAAGCTGCTAGTGCTTATGAAAGAAATCTTGGATTGCAATTTCCTCGTTATAATCATAGCACAGTTTATTAATCACCAAAATTATATGGTGTCGCATCTGTGTACTTGGTATGAGACATATCTGTTTTGCTTTTATCCTTGGATCCGCGGTCCGGGAGAGCCGATAAACTTTTTATCAACTTGGCCCGGCCGCCATAAACTTTATAACTGCCTTTGGAAATTTAGTGGGAAAAAATCTGGCGAAAAACCCTCCAAGTTTTCCCACAATGAAGTTGATCACGTCGGCGGCAGCGGAGGCGCCCAGCACGTATAATGAGACCGCGCCGGGATTTATCCGAAGATAATTTTTGGCTGAGCTCTTCCCGAAGTTTTTCCTGCTCGTCTTGCACTTTTCGAGTAAGTTGTATGCGTTATGATAATTTTTTAAAATATTTTATTATGAAATAAAAGCATTCTCCCGTTGAATGGTGTTATTATATAAATAAAAAAAGATAATTATATTTTTTTAATATGCCTATATAAAGGATCATGGAACTCTATACGAAATCGTAACGACTCAACTTCAAGCCGACAAAAGCTCAGCTACCTCGTGGTTCAAATTAATAGAAATATTTTTTGTCAAAAAAAAAATATATATTTTGTCTGCAACAACATGCTAGAAACTTGTATATTGATTTAAAATCCGATTTATTTATTGAAAACCATAAATGAAAAAACTAAATAGTATTATTTAGTGGCATTTTGAATACAATACATGTGTATATAGATTTTACGTATATGTGTGTACCAAAAGACGTATTAATCTAAGCGTGTATTTTAAACGCTTAAATAATCAATTAAATATCATCAAATAGTTTAATCGATACTTGAATTAGGATCATAAATATAAATCAATGAATTTTAATTCCATTTAATTTTTTCAACTTACAAAAGGCAAAGATCTTTACTTCCTATTTCGATCGAAGAATATGTTTGAAATAAAGCGTAATTATTTGAAAAAAAAATTTAACTATCACTCACTGAAATCCATCTCAAACGTCTTCCTTCTCAACAAACGAATAAAACACGTAACAAACTTAAACTTCCGCCGAGTCTGCTGCAAGTTTCATATTTCTTAATAACTCGGCAATACGTTCGGCAAAGCTGTATCGGATCAGTGTCAGACTTAAAAATAAACACAAAAAGACTGCAAAAACTGTCGGTCTGAAAGGCCACGGCTCTCACCTTGAACTTCGCATTATATTTTGTCTGCCGACATGAGAACCGGTCTGGCTGCGGAGCGAGCGGCTGCGTGGACCCCGAATCCTAGCCACCGCCAAAACCACGGAAAATATCAAAATGCATGATTCAACTGGAAACGTCATTCCCATTATTTCAAGTGGGTGTCTGGTATAATTTTTTGCCGTTTTTCAAATTCATGTGCATACTATAGTTCCCATATGGTAGACAGACAAACTGCATAAAACTTATCACATTAACTGCAAATCTTCTGATGCATGATCATCTGCGAGTTGCAGGATGCGTTACATATTCCGAAACATTATTTTATTTCATTGATTTTGTAGCAATTTAACAACAAAAATATTCCCATTTGAGTCTTTCACTGTTGATCACTCCTAAATTATATTTAGATTTTATTGTAAGATCAAAAAGGGTAGCTTCCTAGATGAATATTGATTTACATCAGATACTCCTTGCAACATCTATAGCAGCCCTTGTGCTCCCCAACTTGATGACCTATATTCCTATCATCGTTCTGTCGAAGAACAGCAGTCGCTTTCGATTTGGCGCAGCAACTTATCCGTGAATTGGTTCAACCAAGCGTCAGATGAAAAAATATATGTAAACACGTGCTGTAATCCGAATTTATTTACCAACAATAGAAATGCCATGTTATATTATTTTCAATTATTTATCATCAGAACAGTGAGAAGATTTGAAGTTCAATATTTGTCATTTTTTGGATTATGTAATGTAATATAAATCTATCTATAAATAATATTAAATATCCATAAATTATCTCGCAGGATACAATGCTCTTTATAATATTAAAAATCAGAGCGCGTGTTTTTTTATTTGTACTTAAAATACACAAAACACAAATGTCTGTTCTCAGTTTCGTATGTATAACTAAAAAGCACATTAGATTTAACTAATAGATGAAAGTTCGTGTCATTTATGATTCAATCTTACAAAGTATTTAATTCTACGGTTAATCCATTTCGAGAATGACCTAATTAGATTTTCATAATGAAGAGCTTTAAGGGTTTATAAAATAAGGAGCTTTTAACCCAAGCTATCAAGCGTTTAAATATTTTGCAAGTGAGGGGTGTACGCACACAGTAGACGAGCATCCGATTTCGTTCTGCACTGGCATGCTCACCTGCAGAAAAAACATTTTTTTTTTAAATTTCTTAGCTATAAAACATTCTAAAACTAAAACAAACAGTATTTATTGATATTGGTTGTTTATTACTCAATTATATTTCCATTGTGTTGAGATTACTTTTCATGGGATAAACATGAAATGGTATCAGTTACAAACCACGTATGTAACGATAATTACATCTCAAATGAATAGATTGATATTTACGCCTGTTGTAATTGGGCTGGGTCGATTTTTCAATACAACACGTAACAATTACAGCTAACTGGCTCCGAGGCGGCGCGGCCGACCTCGCCGTCTATCGCTGCAAGCAGATCTCGATGGCGGCAACTCCACTGACCTTGGCATTGAATCCACTTTTTGTGATCGCATGAATTAAGCATTATAACCGAGAAAGATAGCTGTACAAATAAATAATGAATCAGCGCCGAACTATAAGGCAACGCAGCCGAGCAAAGAGTGCTTTGTTTCGTTTTGCGCAAGTGCCCTATTGCTATTGCTCATTAATTGCCATTTTTTTTGTTTATTCGTCTTCATGCCAACATTTACAAAATATATTTTTTTTAGTTTCCGAAAATTTGATTAAATAATAGAAACACTTAAGTAGTCGGTGATTCGTAATAAAAAAATATTTTATTGTAATTAATTTGAATCATTGTATACATACATTTTAAACCATTTAAATCTTCCAAAATTTTTAATAATCAATAATAATAATATCTAGACTTTAATTAACGACATATTTTAGGACTAGAAAATATATGTTAGAGCAGGTCTGTGTAAATTGGATCAAATTGTTTTTACAATTACGTCTTAACGCTGCAATATTATTATTATCATACTATTATGAATGTTATTTTAAATAATTTATTCCATAAAAAAATAAGCAAAGGTTTTTAATTTAAGCTCATTTGATTAAAAATTGATAATAACAACTACTGTATGCATGCTGTATTATCATAAATAAAAGTTGTTTCTTGTGAATTTATAATATTATCCCCCTGATTAAGTAGCAAACTATTAAACTATTATATAAGTGTTTAACATTCCATCGTCTAGCAATGGAAAAATATTGTACATATACATATTTTGGACACGGACCCAATTCCCAAGAACCACTAAATTCATTTTATTTTTGCATCAACCAAGAGTGCAGTTTTTCATCATAAGGGTACTTTTAATCCTTTGTTAAAATATAATTTCTAGCTACGATTCTGATGCATAAAAAAAGCATTTTAACTGGTTCATTAAAATTCTATCCATAAATTAGCATGTCTTTTTCTTATTTTCGTCATTTCCCTGAATACATTTCCAGATAATCTAGTAGTATAGTATAATTATATATTTCCCATTGCAGCCAGGTTACATCAGCGTTGCATAACTCGCATTTGCATAAGGAAACTAATAAAAAAATGTTAATAACAAAACGAATTGTTATAATAAACGGTTTTTTGTGTAAAAATATTACTTTTGTATTCTCTGATATCGTCAAAAAATATAATGAAAATAATGTATACAATATTATTTGGTCATAAACCATGTGAGTTTAACGATTTAAAAACACACAAGGATGAATTTATTGTAAACTTTGCAAGGTTTGTATTTATTTCCTGTTTCCTACTTACAAAATTATAATTATAAGTTTCTTAAGTATTACAAATAATATAGCGAACATTGCAGAGATATTTTTTACTCTTAGAGAAAATGATACCGTTAAAATGACATAAAAATAAGGTGATGATTTTTTTAGTAAATATATTATTCATAGAAATTATTTTAATTTTATTTTAGCTCTGGTGCAGATTTTATAGTATAAATAAAAAAATGGATTACTAGAATTATGTTTTAACTTAAGCGTAAAAATTTTTGATGCAAGTTATAAAAAATATTTACCCACACTAACGATTGATATAAAAAAAGACTAGTTATGAAAAAAAAATTAAATTAGCATTTTGTTTTGCGTCTCCGCTTATAATAACGGGGGGCGGGGCGGGGGAGCAGGGCGGAGGGGCGGAGGGGAGGGGTGCATAATGAAGGCAGAGCTCTGGCTATTTAATTTATTTACATATTTTTTGTGCATCCTTGGAGCTATCTTGGCTCTTGCACTTCCTATACAATGCACCAGATAGCCGCACAATGCAATGAGATGCTTCGCGAGATTGGCGCCCCCGTGCAGAAGTTATTCGTTATTTTAATACAACATATTTTGACATCTCCAGATCTTGGCCTATTCTTGGTAAGCAGCGAGAACTATTCTACGAACCTATAAACAAGTTTGCGTAGAGACTGCTGTAATGTATAATATGTACTTTACAATGTAATGCAGTTAAAAAAATCTAATAAATATACATGCTAAATTTTATATGAATAACAAAAACTAAATTTGTGTGTCTTATGCAGGGTAAACAAGCGATAATAAGTAATTTCAGCAGTATCCGACTTACTGTTTGAGCTTTTTTAGAAAATACTTTTCACGTCTGCTTTTTCTTTCCTAAGTAGATAACAAAAAAAAATATGGTGTCTAAAAATACACGCACGTTTTTAAATGTAAACTCTTAAAAATAATATGATTATACGTGAAAGTGTGCTAGTGCAAGTGCAATTGAGAACTCGCTTTTTATGGTGCACTTTCAATAAATCTTTTAATTCGCCGTATTCCCCGCGGCCCGCCCACAATATTTGCGGAAGCCCACTCCACGGCAGGAATACAAAAATATGGCGCCGTATATTTCTTAATCTAGACAGCTACGACAAGCAAACTTAGCGTATGTAACTTTTATTCAGATATATTATTGTAAAATTTCATGCAGTCCGTAAACAATGCCAATTTTTTCAATTTTAAAATGCACTCAGCTACAACTAGCTGTCTCGTAGTTCATGTTCGAATGTGTGTTTCGTGTTAATAACATAATTAATCGCTCGCGTGTTATGTGCTAAAAATATTTAAATAAACAATATATTGCGCTCATTATAATGTCATGAGTGAGGTGTACTCACAGCCATCTAATTATATATTTATAAGTAACAGTAAATAATCTCCGAATAAATATATAGTATACTATAAATAAAAAAGTTAATATCACACATATGTCTAGATAAAATGATATACATAATTTAGATATTAAGGTTACTTCCGACAAAATCCCAACATTATAATTACTATCCGTCATAAATATTAAAACAATTAATATAATCAAATACGTCACCAATTGCTTCATATTTAGTACATGCATCGATCAGACTCTTGCATTTGTGTACAATTATAACCAGAAGCGTAGTATATTCATTAAATTTAAAGAAGATATAATAGCATATTTATAGACCACCATAGATAAATTAGCTTGAAATTAGCAAAAAAAGAGAAAACTTACTGCAAAATTCCAGCATTACATAGAACCGGGGGTATTTTTTATAAAGCCTAGATTTACCACAAAAAGTTCTGAATAATAGTTTTTCTACGAAAGGTAATATAGTTCAGCCATTGTTAGCAAAATCAGCAATTTAATGACAAGGGAATTTAAACAATGAAAGCCGTTTGCTATGCGAGGATATTAAGAGGATCTGATTATTTTATTATATAAGAATGAGACTTCTTCGTAAAACCGGAATTAAAATAATGTGTTATTAGCTTGTAAATATTTGTTTAGTATTTATTAAAAAAGCATATATATATATATATTTTCATTATATTTCCCTAATATTTCAATGATCCTATATCACCCCTAAATAGCGATGTATTGAATATGTCTTCGACATTTTCACTGAGGTCTTCTTTTCTCTGATGCTGTAATACACGTTGCACTAGAAAGCCGTGCATAACGCATGCGAGCGATCGCACGATTATCCACCGCCCTGCCACTCGTTTTGGACTGCTCCCAAAAACATTATTTATACCCCAGTAAAGCGAAGAATATATTTTTATTTTCTCGTATGACGTATATGGTGCAAGAAAGAAGATCGTCCCCGTGACAAATGACTGGGTATTAGACATGCCTTAAATAATATTTTCCTAATTTTTCATCGAAGTAAACATTAAGTATCCAATAACTGTTCTTAATAAGTTGCACGAGTATTCTGTTCTCCAATATTTATAGTTTAGAAAAATCTCTCTGTTATTTTGGATATTTTCATTAATAGACGTGTTATGGCCAAAAGGTTATTTTTCATAGCCATTAGCAAATGTCAATGAATTCTTAAATATCAATCAATAATAATCAACATTTAATAGACTATGATATGGAATATATGCATTGAAATTATTATTAGATTTCATTGGCAAATAAAAAATAATTTATACAATGTTTAAATTGGTAATGTTTTATAAAAAATACATTATAATTTACGGTTACAATGCTCAAAATGCAAAAAAATATTACGTTTTCCATCACAGAGAACAAAAACCCGACTATAAATCAGCGTCCAGAAACTTTCAGTTTTCTTAAAAACCGCGCAATATAACTGAGTGCATCGGCCTTCACCACCCTGGGCATTGTGAGGGACGGGGGTCGGTCGGGTGGTGCAACATAACCGAAGAGGCAGAGGGAGGGTGGGAGTCGAACCCGCAACGTCCCGGCCATAAATCCCCATCAACAAACTTCGCGTCGTTCGTCTTACACCTGCAACTTGGTCGGGGCCAGAAAGCGCCGGTGATTTATCATGAGAAAGCGAACGAAGCTTTGCCGCGGAAAACACTATTTTTAAAAACTATTTTAATATTCAAAAGACTGCGGAGACGGGAGGGAGGCTGTGCGGGTAATTTTAATAACGAAGCTCTCTGCGGCCGGACGAGCGGCTATAGCGAGCGCTACTTGCGTGATGTAAATGATACAGCCGCCTTGCTACAGTACCACTACTAATCATTTTGGATATAAAAACAAACATAATAGAACTATTGGTTAAACGTACTGATTTGCAAACTTGTATTGTTTTGATTTTTTTAATTTATGGGTTTTGTAAAGTTTCAGTGGCCAAATTATTCTTCACCCCCAGTAGATTTGTAGCTCTTCAGGGGTATTCAAAACACGGAACACGGACTATTATATTCTTGACAGTGTACGTAAAATTTGCTTTGTGTTTTCACGATCGTTTTTTGTGCAAGACTTGAATCTATTTGATGCATTTTACGTCTCAGGACCTGCATTGTCTGGCACACAGACATCCTTTCGGAGATGCGATTAATCAAGTATACTTGTAAAGCTCCCAGTATAGCTCAGTCGGTTCCTGCGAGTAGAACAGAAGAATTCTGTGGGCGCGGTCTCGCCTCGCGGGACAAGCGGCCGTTAGTCAGTTCGCTAACCGAAATTTTACTACAAAGAGCGAGTCGTAGCGATCGTGCTTTTTGCGAGTTGTTCTATGCAAATGTTCGGGTACACTTGCACGCGAAGATTCCCAGGTGAACTAATTTCATACTGCAATTAATTAAAAATCACCATTCTTCCTCGCGACTGGAACAAAGCTCAAACAACCCAAAACTATAAGACTATATACATATTTTTATAAGAGGCGGCTATATTAAAAAGTATTTAATATTTTATAGTAGTTAAGACTTTTTCTTTGGTATCAGCTAAAACACAAATATATCAAACCTGAAAACAAATGCAGGCAATAAGCTTCTTGTGATTGTAAAGTTGACCAATGTATTTTACAATTACATGTTGAAGTTATCTTGGTATATTTATCTGCGGCATATAACTTTTTTGAATAGCAGCCAATACGATGTAAAAATAATTACTTTAGAAATTTATAAAGTAATAAAATTTTAAAAATAAATAAAAATTAATTCAATTTTACCCTTTGTTTTATCTCATTCTAAAAAATAAAAATGGCATCAAATTAGTGCAAAGGTCCGTCTTGATGCAGGCGGTGCACAAGTGCGCTGAGTGTGCAGTGGGCGGCCCATCCTGGCCACCCTGGCCACCCTGGCCACCCTGGCCCTGGCCACCCCGGCCACCCTGGCCACCCTGGCCGCCCTGCCCGCCCTCCTCGCCGCCCCTCCGGCGGTGGTTTTTTCTCGCGTGCATACTTTTCCCATTTATCTCCTTCATTCCGAAGTCTGGCCTCACTGAAAACAACGTATGAAGAATCTACATAGAGCTTCGCTGCCAAAACCGCGGTGCCCGGGCGCTCCTAGCGGCAACCATGTCTGTGCGTTGCGCTGCATTTGCGAGGGTTGATTTAAGGAAGCGTCGGTGTGGTTTGATTCAAATGTGATAATTCTTGGCCCAATTCTAAAGGCTCGATAAGCACCGTTATTTGCAGCCGAATTTACCCAACATAAAAACACAATTTTTTATTAAAATCAGTATTTCAATTCAATTCTATATCGTTATTATAAATTTTTGAAACAATTTGTTTTGACTCGTGCAATGTCACTGCAAACCGTCTTCCACAAAACTGAAACAGGCGTGAGCCCACAACATCAACATCAGCGTGGGATTCAGAGGCGGGTATCGAACCGGGAATCTCGCAATATAAAAAGCAACTTTTAATAGTTAAAAAGTTAAAGATCAAACAACTCAACGATGGCTTAACGAATTAGAATATTAAGATACACAAATTGTCGTCCAAAACTTACTAAACGCCTGGCCTCAAATTTTGATTTAGAATTAACACAAAGTGTCAATATGTACTTAAAATATTTCGAACTGTATAGATTTCCGTAAATTTAAATTTCAACGGCTTAAATATATGTACCGGCGCATGTGTATTTGTACCAGATTTCGCAAATAAAAAAATCTTACCCTGACTTTTATATCGCTTTTCATTGATTACTAATTTTGTGAAACATTTTCTAATAAACTCGAAGAATATCTTTAGTATGGAAAAATAAAACTAATATTTACATTTATGATAGATAAATATATAGAGATGCATTGCTATGAATACTAACAAAATTGAAATATATATTTTGTTTCACGACAAAGTGCAACACCGAACCTTACCAAAATTGGAATATATCGCAAAATCACAGTGACCAGGCGGGCTAACGCTTCGCCTGCGATAATTTCCATTTCGCCGGCGGACGAAAAAACCGATACTTAATCAAACAGGGCATCCCGCCGGCCGGGGCGGGGGCGGGGGCGGGGGCGGGGGCGGGGGCGGGGGCGGGGCGGGGCGGGGGGCGGGGGCGGGGGCGGGGCGGGGGCGGGGCGGGGCGGGGGCGGAGGGGGGGGGGAGACGCCGAGGGCTGCAACGGCGGCGGACGTGGCTGGGGGGATCGGAAAATTCGGATGAGTGATGGATGATATGTGCACGCCTCACAACTCGAAAACAATGCATCAAAATGTTTTGAGCCTGCACACTCTTTGATTCAGATTTACAGCTTAAATGCATATACGAATTTTCATATTTTACATTTGGCTATCGCTTCACTATAACATGGATTACCACGTTTCCGGCAATAACCTATTATTATGACATTCTTTATCGTAAATCTCGGGACTATTGCTCCAAACCTTTAAAAATCCACACGGAATGAGATCAAAATCATAACGCTCTGACAAAACATGTAAATATTTAAAACACTTTGTTTTTCGTTAGATATATTATTTATATACGTTGATTCTAGATATTGATAATATTGGTATCGAATAAAGCACGATCAAACTTTACTTTACGTAGACGTCATACAGTAAAATTAATTGGTCGATGGTTCGAATGGTCAATCGTCGATGGCGTACGAACTCGTAGTTTTGCTAGAAAATAGACACGATAAATACATAAATTATTCTACCAGGAAAATAGTATGTGTTATTTTTTTTTATCTCTTAAATATATTGAAGAGTGAGCAATCATGGTAAATCATATCCCAAGCAGATGAAAAATCTATCGGCTGAAGTCAACATTCAGGCTTACTTTCTATCATCATACTCGTAGATTGTAAATAAATAAATAAATGTTCTATCCGATAATGTTATATTGTTCATTCATCATTTTAATAATGATAATTACTCTTCACAGAACAGATAAGCGTTTTTGTTAAGAACATTTTGCTGATTATCACGCGCTCATTGAAATAAAATAAAAGATCACTCGAATAAAACTCGTTGATCAAACTTGTGCGCTCTCATGGTACTTGGGTTTTTTGTCCCGATAAGTTCTCATGTATTATTTAGCCTGCATTAGCACCTTCTGGTGACGTCACTGGCTAGGACTCCGGTCGCATCTAACTGAACTTCAAGGACATCCGACACAACGGTGTATAGTATTTAAATATACCAGCTGTTGCTGTATCATATAGCCGCATAAATCAGCACAGTAAAATTAAATTACACTTTGTCACTTCTCTTATCAAGCCATGCTTTTAACGAAACCCATAACGTGCCTTTACATTCATTAACGTGGGAATAAAAACTACAATTTATTACTCACCTTTTAATTTAAAATTATTATATCTGCAACAAATATTTATTTACTTTATCACTATAGCTCTAAAGTCGTCCACATTCAGGATTATATACATACTATGGGCTGAGTAGTCAGATTCCTAATCTACTCATCTAACCGCGAAGCAGCCGGTTTTGGAAGTGATGCGGCTCGAATTCCTTCTCTTCCCTGGTTTGTTATGAAGGACTTGTTCTTCAGTTTTCATAAGAGAATGTATCATCAATAAAGATATATTCTCTTTTCGTCACCCTTGATATACTGACCGTCCAAGATTTACAATGTTTAAAAAAATCACAGAACTTGATAAAATAGACGTTAGAGATAAAGAATGAACTGTCCAAGAAAGTTATTTTTTTCTATGCAATATATTAAACAATTAAGCTTTATTGTAAAATAATACTATCGTGTTTTTGAGTTTTAAGAAAAAAATATATATATACTCAAATAGTTTGTTTTGACTGCATGAATAAAAAAAATTTAATTAAAAAAATATACAAATTTTTAAAAGGTTTCGCTTTTAAAACAACACAAGAATCAAAACTGCTTACTCTTGGTTACAAGTATTTTTATAAAGTCTTGTATAATATATTATCTATTAGTGCTTAGATTTTTATGGCACAATTTCAATTTATAGCTTGATATAGTTCCAGATCATTTTGACTGAAAAATGAATTGATTGCATCGAAGCTTACCTACATAGTGGCGGCGTATCAAGGTTTAGACAAAAGGATTCACAAAGGAAAGAATTAGGAATTGAAATTATTTGGAAATACCGTACATATTTCCAACACTGTTAAGACACTATCGTTCATATATAAATTATTTTGATTACTATTTTTTTAATGAAGTTGTTTTTTTGATACTAGAGCTTACTTTGAGTCTAGTTTAAAAGTGCATAAACAATACTTCAATTTCAGTTAATTGAAGCAAAGCCTTAGGATTAAAAACAAAATAAACAACAAAAAATAGTTTCTAATTGCTGTTGAAAAATATTGAATTAATTGACGCAATCATTACTAGGTTTCAATAATCACAGTTATCAATATTAAATAAGAGCAGCAAATTGAAAAAAAAAATTTTTCTTCACGTCAGCTATATATTCGTAAAAGATTTGACAAAGCGGAAGCCGGTAACCCTTAGAAGAATCCAGAACAAAGTCCTGCAATTCGGCCTCGCCGCACCCCGCACCCCTGTACCCGCACCCCGCACCCCGCACCCCCGCGGGCGCCCCCCCCCCCCTCCTTCCACCCCCCCGTCGCACACAGACGCGCTGCATTTTTTAGCAGCGGTGGTCGCAAAAATGCACGGTGTGGGACGGCGTGGCCTAAGTATCTGTTAAATATCGATTCGGCAAAGCCGAACCCCCCGCGGCCCCCGTCTGCGGCGGTCCGGCCCGTTTTTGTGCACCCCTGAATTTGGCTATGTGTACATGCAAATGAATCTCGATTGCATTTTTATTTTGCACATTAATCAATATTATTCGTTTTTCCTTTTGTCTCAACTACAACTCAAAACGGGGTTTTTTTTTTGTTACGAGGAGTTTCTACATAAATCCCTTTTAAAAATAGTTCAAATCAATCTAGTGATACTTCTTGTTTTATACACATTTGCAACGTAGACGTTTGCTTCTTCTTTTGTTATTGGACCTAAAATAGCACAAAAAAATTTAGCCAAAATCGTCTATTATTGAATTAACATAAAAAATTCTAATATTTCAACCAATGTTATTAAATTATTAATATAATTTTTATTATTTTCTTGAATTGAAATATTTCGAATTATGTCTTTTAACAAGATATTGTAAGGATTATTTTTTTTCTGTTTATTGGCATTTTTTGTAGAAAAACCGTAGAAGTCATTTCAGATTAAAAGAATGTAAAAGTTTCACGAAATTTCAAATGATTTATTTGCATAAATAATTAACAATGAATTATTTATCCACTTTATAATTCTAAAAAGAAAAGCCGTAAACGAAGGTTCCTTTGCATTCTCCCTTGCAATCGGTGCCCTACCTTTTAATCGATATAAACATATAGGCAAGTTACTACTAGCCTTATTACGGCAGCTGATCCACATTTCCTTCCCCCCTCATTTCCCCAAGACGTTCCCCCGGCATGTCTCACTCAGTCTCCGCCGGAGGGGTGGGAACGGTCAGGAGCTTATATAGGATATTCAGAGAGGGGTTGGGCCCTCGCCAAGGTCACTAGGCCTTACACATTTAAAAATCACACATTGCCAAAAGTTATAAACCATATTAAAGTTAAAGGTATACTTATGTAAACACACAATTTTACTATTATTGATATTTTCTGAAATTGAAAATAGGTCTTTACTTTCTCAATCATCATTTACACAGTTTACAAAGGTAGGTATTATACAGCACACAGTAATAATTAAAAATATGACTTCGCTGCCGTATCGTATCACCAAGAGCCAATTCAGGGAGAGCACGGACTAATACCAGAAGTAACAGAAATACCATTCGTTAGTAGTAATAGTAATTTTAAAAAATGATTAATAATGATAAAGCATGCCATGTTGTACAATGTGTTTCAGAACTCATATAATTCATTAACACGTTCGGATAATCGAACATTGAAAAATAATAAACATTAAAAACACATGAATATAAAATATTTCAACATTAAAAAAAAAAACATTTTGGCGCATTAAACGCTCTATGGCACTAATAACGGCACAAAAATGAACCCTACCTAGATATTTTGCTGAAAAAACGTAAAGATTTGTTGTTGCAATTTGCTAGTCGGTTGTCACTGCATTTCAGATCAAAACTATTTAAAATCATATGAAACATTTTTTATCATAAAACTTGGTATAAATTTAAACTGAAAACACAATATTTATGTCTCAAACTGAGCGGAATTCATTTTATTAAAATAAATATACAATTTAAAAAAAATAAGTTGGCACACTACCTACCGACATATATATATGGTAGTATGTCAAAGTTAACAATGATCGTGCATCTTTTTAATTCGTGAAATATCAATAGCTAATAAAACATGAATTATTCATCGTTATTTATACATCTGGTATTTAGTACCTCTGAATAATGTCTACATTCCTCATTGAAATAAAAAAAAACCACTAGCAATTTTTTTAGAACACCACGCGCATTTATCAAATTTCTAATTAAACACTCTTTCATTAAAAAAAAAGCTCAAATCAACGACACATCTATTCGTCAATACATCTCCTGCCTGTGTTGCCATGCGTCCCCGCGCAGGCGCCCAGTGATGTCGCATTTTTTTAAATTGCAGCTATATGATTGGTTGCATAAGTTCACGTGTTGTTTTTAATTCTGCACAAAGAGTTCAATCAATCCGTATTTAGCGGAACAAAAAGAGCTCTCAGCGTCCTCACGCACACAACAGCGCGCACCCACACCGACACCGACACCGCGGCCTCTGTGCATCGCGCACTTGCACACCCCTATTTAAATATTTTAAAAAATACATTTATACCTCAAAACACTGATAAGGATTCATTTTTGTACACCGTGAAATTTTTTCCGCTCTGAATATTAAAATCTCTACAGGTTAACATTTTTCTTCTTTACAAAAAGTAATGTACTGAAATAATAATTTTAACTGCATCCCTGTACAGTACAAAAGAGGGTTGCAATTCTCAAATACAAATATTATATAAAAATTATCATCGCTTTTAAAGCCATAGAAAATTGATGAAACAAACAAATATGTAATGCGATAATGAAGAGGTTAAAAGTCAAATATACCCACTGAGGGTGCAAGGGTGAGCGATTACTACATTTAAAGTAATTCCTATCGATAACACAGAAGTCGAGATTTGATAGAAACAGATTGACATTTGTGTAGCAGAATGAAAACATTCCATTTGCAGCATACTATATTATTATATATTCAAAACACCGATATATATATGTATATATATATAATGCCCCATGAATGAGTGCAGTGCTCAATGCGTAGCGAGTTCGGCCACTTTAAATACCGTTTAAAACAATCTCATTCGTTAAGTTTAAAACTCCCAAGTGCAATAGTTTAGCAAGCAGCGATAATCCCGGGCGGCACTCACACCGGCGGGCGGGATCACACACACGCGCCCACACTCGCACACCCTCGCACACTCTCGCACACACTCGCACACACTCGCGCACACTCGCACACACTCGCTCACACGCCCGCACACAGGGACGCCAACCTTTTTATATTATTTGGAAGTGCGCGCTACACAGTTCCAGGGTGCGCGCAAACGAAAAAATTGCAGGCCAAGCCGCGCGAAATGCTGCTCGTATCTGGAGATATCGTTATGTATTATTTTATTATGACAATAATATACAACAGCATATTAAATTTAATATCACAAAAAAGGAACGTAAAGATTTAAAATAGCACTTAATAATAATAGAGCTTTTTAGGACATTATCTTAGTAAAGATTTTTTTCTTCAGTTTATGCACATATATTATTTAAAATATCTTATTTAATATATTCATGGTTATGTGATTATTCTCCGCATACTGCATTTCAACTTAGGTTATTGATAAACATTTAAATTATACTTTATTTTATATACCAACTCGAAATCCATCGCACTCCACTACTGTATAAAAACAATGTCTTTTTTTTTTTAAATGACACATCTGAGTTATTACTTAAAAGAAAATAAGGGATATTTTTTATGAAAATTTTAATTTATAAATTATTTATAACGCACTAACTATTTCAATTCTAAATGAGGATACTAGACAATATTGATTAAAAAATACGACTCATTACTTTTTTTTGTATGTGTGCTTATACGTAGACAGTTGAAACTCTTCTATATCACCATAATATGCAGTGAATTTTTTTCAACGAAAGCGCGTTTTAAAAAATCACATTGTCAATCAAGCGAGAGCGCCTCTACGCCAGGCATTAAATGCAACACAATACAAAAATCTCAATATAAAAACGTGCAACATCCAGATACACATGTAGCCTCCCCCCTCCCCGCCCCTGAGCCCCCCCCCTCCTCGCCCCTGCGCCCCCCCCCCACCCCCTCCCCGCGGAGCACAGCTCGCCGGCGCGGCGCGGCTGCCGAGGGTTTTAATGAAACAGAAGACATTTTGTATTCAAATAATAATCATAACACGACGTTATCGCGGCTCGTATCTGGTGTTGCACATTTGTAACAAATCACCGCGCGTGAAGTCTTTTGTTCTCTTTTTTTAATCGCTAAAGAAGGAACTCACTGCAAACCAGAATTGTAATACGCTTCGACTCTGATATTAAATATCAATAATGATGCCCACAGCTTTGGATATAATTTTATAAAAAATGCACCAAAAAACGACATATCAATCCTATATATAACTAAAACAAAATATGTCCTTTTTCCATGTTAAAAATAATCCTTGAATAAAATCTGAATCACTTTGTTTTTATAGAAATTCGCAAAAAAACTTATCACATAAATTTGGGTTTTTAAAATAATCTATAAAGCATTTGTAAACAATATTAAAATAATATAAGTCTGATACCAGTTGATTGACATGGTTGTATTATTGCGTACGTTTAATAATAAAATAATTTTTGTTTACCTAACTTTTATTTATTTTTTTCGATTCAATCTGTAGGATAATTAAGAAACAAATTAAATAATTTGTGAAATATTACTGTTGTTAAAACAAAAACCCAATTTGTTACTCATCAAATTATACCACGTGCTAAAAATTAAAAAAATAACGTGACCGGATTCCTTATCAAAAATTACAATATATTTTTAAGGTTAAACAAGAACACGAATAAACCTAATAAATTATTTTATAATTGTGTTTAAATTATTTGGTTTATAATATCCTGTAGCCGAGTAGAAAATTTTATTATATAATTTGAATAGTACCGATTAAATTAAAACTGCAGTGACCTTGATGCGAGTCTCCGTCTGGTGCATTCATGTCTGCTAGAGGAGCGACGATATGCATTTCGAGAGAATGCACACATCACATTTAAATTATTATTTTTCGCTAGGGACTAAAATGAAAATTAATGTTAGACTACTAATATGAATTCTCTAACTATCCAACCAAATAGCATAAAAAATAACAATAACCCAATATTTAAGCAGATTGTACTTATGAATTATTAAATTACGCAGATTATTAATAACTTCATAATTAATATTTTTCTACAGTATTTATCAAAAACCATAGTCTTAAGGCGACACATGAGGTTTAAATACAACAAATTCCCGATAAGCCATTTTACTTTTATCAAAAACATATCGTCATTGCTCTTATATATTTGTGTATTGGTGAGTGAGAAACACACGTGCCATACAAATTGTAAGCAATGTTGTTGTTTTTGACTTGCATAAATTTAAAGATAACAATTAAAATAAAATATTATACAATGTAATAACATTTATAATTTACTTCCTACTTGGAACACCTTGCACAATAAATCCATCCCAATCAATTAGAAAAACAAGTATATTTTTTTACAATAAACCCATTTTTTTTAATATCATGACACTGTCAAATAAATGGAAGCACTTTTTAGTTTATTTGACCAAAGACACGCGCGCGTTTACTGACACATTTGTCCACTCCCGTAACAAAGTATCGCTTATTGAATTAAAATTTTAACTTGAACCACAAATTATATAAATACGAAAATATCTGTTACGCTAGAAATAACAGTAATGTAGAATTATAAAACTGTGATTTCACGTTTAAATACACGTGATTTCATCTAAATGAAACGGGACCCTTTTATAAACGGTAAATGAAAAGTTTATATAAATCAAAAAAGCAATGACTGCTTTATCTATTATTTGACATTTTTAAGCGCCTTTAAAAAAACTAAATGACAGTATTGCATAACATTTGTCATTGATTGTTTGGGAATCACTACCTTGCTCAATATTTATAAAATTATTTACATTTTTAAAAAGATCCTCACCGTGTTCACATCCAAATAAAAGCTTTATTTTTGTCACTGTGTATAAACACCAAACTATGCATACGCATATATTAAACAGACTATGAATTTTTTGTCATTTACATACTTTTTGACGCTCTCGCGATTTATAATAGCACTGACATAAAAAATCAAGTGATACAAGATAAATGACGCGGAATCTAATTAAAATATGAATGGTATAAATATATTTTTTTTTAAAATCATTTAGAAAAATGTGAAGTTACTGATAAGCGGATACTTTTTCTTGGATGCAAAAATGACCGAGGTGTTTAGTGTAATACATTCAATGTCTACTCAATTATTCACCCTAGGTCAGGATATGGCTTATCTGGGGCCGTTGGATGATTAAACGGAGGCATCGGTTACATTAGCGGTTATCTCGCGCCTGTGTTCATTATGCAGCTCGGAGGCGCCGCGCGGCTGGACGGCTCCAGCCACTCGTCTTGTTTATCCAGCGCTGCTCCAACACCGGTGCGTACTGACCTCCGATTTATTTCGAAACACTTTCCTACCGCATAGAAAAATGCAGCAGACGTCGTATATACTTAATGCTTTAAAAAAAAAATTCAATGTCTAATGCACCCTGAATGCCAACTTCATTTTCGTCGTTCTTCAAGCGTTCCAAATATATATCTTGCCAGACATGAAATCGTGTTTACACTGACAGACAATAAGTGCCGCTTTATTGTGGTCAAGTGTGGTGCTCTAACTATGCTCTAAAGTAAACAAAAAAGACAAAAATTCATACTTGCCATGACGTACGTATTTATACGGGCCGCACAGACAAACAAAGCTGCTCTTCGCTACTTTTTCGGAGAATTGCTGCCGACCGAGATGTAAATTAATATAGAGTAAACTTTTGTATAGTTTTTACAGCAACGATGTAGACGGGCATTTTTAATAATTTTACACCAACTGCGTCATTGGACTTTCCCGATAGTGTGTCATTTTTCAGCAAACACAGTAAAATAAATTACAATATTGTTCAAGTTGTGCAAGTTCATAAGAAGACAAAGTGGTATTTTTCGGTATTTATGGAGACTTGCATGTTTAATATGCATGTATCAATCACATATTTTAATAAATTTGAACGCGTACATTAAAATATTGTTTTCGTGATTTTAATCACAGCGCGAGCTTATGATAAAGCTTCCTATGTCAAATAATATAATACAAAAGTGTTTTAAATAAATTTCCATATTTTAAATATTTTTATGTAAGAAATTAAAACACAATATAAATATTTACTACTAAGTTGTAACTCAAACCGGCGATCGGTCGACAACGTGATTTACAAGATTTTTTGCTCGAAGCATTCCGATGCACGAGTTTGCGTCCATTTCAGAATGTATTCTCAAACAAAAAGGCATCGAGCTGTGACGTCATCCAATAATTCTTCGAAAAGCAAAAGTTTCAGACGTACCGTGAATGCTCGCCTTCGGAATCAAGTTTATCCCTTCACACACACGCGGGCAAAACCTGAAATCTGAATCAACACTCCCGAGCGAGCTGGCGGCGGAATCTCGAGGCGCGTGTCACCCGCCGACCCTTCCACGTGTTCTCCACCGACAAAACCAATACAAGCTTAAAAATATATATTAAAGATGTATATTCATTACCTACAAAAACACAAAACTCATTTTTATACACTGAAATGTATGTTTAATATTACTCATATTAATAAAGTTTATGATTGTAACAGATCTCGTTCTTTTATCCAAAACGATTAATCAAGATTAAGATTGTTTTATTGCTACCTTTATAATCTGAATCATTTTTGTGTGCATTGTATAAAATGCATATCACATATGACGGTTGAATTTTTTAACAGATAATATTTCAAGCACTGGCGCTTTTACCTCGATGCAGATTTCTTACAGGTAGCATAAGTATGTAAGGCAAATCTATTCATTTGTGTGTACGTTTTATTATTAAAAAATCAGGTTGTGTTTGTTGCGATGTACTGTTCTGGCAGCGTTCCTGTTTTGTAGTAATTGGTTAGCGGTGTTTATTTTTTACTCTGGCCGCTTTTGCGCCAAGCGCGTGCATTTATTTGTGCGAGAGTATGATCCAAAAAAAGGTAAGCAGCGACAGGCGTCGGATCCTCTGTTACGTTGGTAATACGGTACATCGCATTTAAACAAAAAGCTCAAAACAAAGACCGGACTGGCCGCGTCGTCTTTTTAAGGGAAATCCTAAATACACTTATTGCAATAATAAGAGTGCGGCGCCCGTCGACGGCTGGTGACGTGTTGGCTGGCGACTTCTGCGTGACGAAGCTTCAACCTTAACGTGGTATTTTATTTATTTATTTGAACATTGAATAATATATATATATATATATATATTATTCCTTAATAAAGTACTACTTTTTCTATATTAATTTTATTTTGATCGTATTGTGTCCTCCACTTTTGCAGTTTGGTTACCAGAACTGGTATACTTTTTTACAATTGATAAGCGGCATCGTGATATTAGTCAAATTTATTTAACCTTTCCTTCTCTCTTCAGTATTTTTGGTTACACCAAAACATGTAAGCTTTTTAAGTAAGAGTAAACGTATTTTTTTTACTTTTAGTTTAATTTTAATCGATACTCAAATCCCCCAAATCTGAACTTTATTACAAAACTAACTTTGAATTGAACATCAATAATAAATTTACAAATAAAATGCTTATTTATTATCTGTATAAAAAATACACGATAAATATCACGAAGAATTTAATAACAATGTCTGTGTATGATAGTTAAATTATGAATAGTTTTGACATTTAAAAAGCATTCATTTATTACCTTGATCGTTTGAAGTAGTCTATCGTGCGGTATGATTTGACTCGATTACACCAATGTTTATTTTACAAACGAATAACTTAATGTTAATCAATGGTTAACCTTTTTCATTTTCTATTATTATATCAACTATTATTAGTAAAGAGAAATTAAGAACATAACTACCATGAAAATAGTTGACCGAAGTCATGCCAATTGTGAGATTCAGATACCGGTCGATCGAGACTTCCGGGAGCTTGCAAAGTAATATTAAACATAATATGTATATGAGTGAGACTCTATAGATGATAAATTTTAATTATATATATTAAGAAGTAAAAATATAGCGTTTAATATTTTAACGTACATCACGTAAGTCTAATTAACATAGATAATAATTTACTAAATGCTTAAACAGGGACACAAATGAAAGAACTTCACAAGCACAGACAATTCCCAGATTCTAGACTTGCTACTCTATCCCCAACTGTGGAAAGAACAATAGCGTTGAATAGTGATTGGTGTACCTAATCTTCAGGTAGGGAGACAAACCAGCGTACTCACTCTCCAGTTTGGGAAACAAGGGAAAAGTTGGAAACACAACTTATTCCTTTATTTAAAGTATGCCGATCAGGTGGCGCAGACATATCACAATGGAACTTTTTATATATTCCGTAGCACTCTATCAAAATCATAATAAAATCTTCGGATTTACTTTTCTTGTTTGCTTGTTAGCTGTTAGTTAGATCACACCGTACAACATATTTATATAGAAAATTAATCACTAGAGTATTGTTCTGTAGTTCTATAAATCTATTTGAACGTGGCAAAAATACATGTATTGCATACATCAACAAATAACAAACACAAATATTGTTTAGTTTTCTACAACAACCAACACTAATATTGCTGATAAATATTATTATTTATTATTTCTACAAAATCTAAACCCAAATAAATCATACTTTAGCACTTAATCATACTCATACATATTGTTGATAACAAACAATATGTGTGTACTTTAATTTGAATCACCTTCAAAGATAGCCAATCTAGACTAGCTTGATCCTTTAACATGTACAGACCTTTACATCCTTCCTAACGATCCATTCAGCGCATCTCCGTGTTGATTCTAATTTATTTATCCTTATACCGTTTTGTTTATGTACACTGCGCGAGCTTTAACTCTGCTCGATTCATTTAGTTTAGCGTACTGATTAAATGTATTTACTTGATTATGAATTTATTTACGCCGGGCGATGCTTGAAGGGCTAGTCACACGCTAGCCACATAAATGTAGTATAAATGTCACTGATTTTACATTAACTCATGCAACTTAGTTAATGATGAATATTTTCAAAATGATGTACCACATTGTGTGATAATTATTTTGGTGTTGATTTTGCAGTTTTACTAACAAAAAAATATATACAAGATGCGGTGTAATTTACTGTGTACAATTTAACGTATTTTATATGTTCCTCCATGTGAATTCAACAGTGGTATTTCGAATAAAATCTTAAAAAATATAAGTTATAATTTAAATATCAAGCATATTTTGTTGACCACGTGATGGTGTGTGAAAGGGTTCACGGTGCCTCATGATTTTATAATACTCGATTGCATCGATGATGCTGCACGTAAGTCGGGTCGTTCGGTGTTGAGGATGAGTACAATGCGCCGGGTCCAGAAGGGTTAGGTTGGGGCACCTGCGCCGCCCCGCCCCCCCCGCCCCGCCCCCCTGCACCCCTCGCCGGACCACTCTTGCTTTCGGCCCCCCGGCCCCTCCCCGCGCGCCCCCCGCCGTCTAAGCGCATCCAACTCTCGGTTTCGAATGGGCCTCCTAACAAACTTGCATGCAGGGCTGCAACTCCGCCAGGACCTGGAATTATTTATCGGTAATTTATTATTATTTTTCAAAACTGCATGAACGGTGGCTATGAAACATTGATAGCTAAACTAGTTTTATAATGAAGCAGCAATTGCGATGTAGTCGAATGCGTTGCCCACTCTCAAAGATTTCGTCTGAAAGCAGACATGACAATGAAAAGTAAATATTTTATAACCTAACGCAATTATAAAAGAAAATTGTCAAAGAAAATCTATTTATTCTATAAAAGCAAATTGTGTGATGTTTTTCTACTAAAAATGTTTACTAATTCAAATAATATTTCGTTTTGATATATGCAGTCAAAACTGAAAATTTAACATAAGTAATTATGAAAGTGTCAAAAGCCAACTCAAAAAAAGAGAAAGCAAAATTTTCTGATTTAAAAAAACATAAACTAGTAGAGCTTGGATTAAAAATAAATACCTGTTTTTTTAATGAAGGTTAAAAAAATCACTTTTAAATATAATGTTTGCAAAACTCTATAGCTATATTTTGTTATACACTAGAAACGGCATGCAAAAGCGATTGTAAAATTATTACATCTTAAAATTGTTTGGAAGTACTCGCGGAATTCAATATATGAGTGTAATGTCTAAAATTATGAAATAAATTTAGATCAAAATGTTGTTTTTTAGTCTTCCTTCTGAAATAGTAAAACTTTTGTCGCGGCAACCCTAGCAGCCTCCCGGCAAGATAAATGGTTTTGATTGGGCGAGCGTCTCGCGGCCTTGGAGCGGCCGCGGCTGCACCGGCCGAGGATGCACCGAGACTGGAGCTCAGGACCGAAGCGCTCCTTCCTCTCGCCGGCCCAGCAGCAATGCAACATTTCTGATTTAAGCACAGGGGTGATAATAATAGTCCAAATTGTCCCAGATGACAATCGATACAATTTGGCGTATGGTGCTCGACAGCATTATTAATTACTTGTTCAACGTGGTTTTAATTTAATTTGATAAAAAATAATTTTGAACTAATACAGATGACATTTCTGATGTACATACAATTAATACTTTGGTCAAGGTCCTATTAACTAGTTCTCAACAGAACTTTTTATATTTCCTTATTAACTAAGCATGTTTTTTTAAAACCGTCATAAGTCAATTTAAAAATATATAATCTGCAACACAGTCTGTTTTTTTATATAATTACTGATTTATTGAAAATGCAATACATTGCATATATTTATATATTATATATATATATATATATATATATATATATATATATATATATATATATATTAAATATATGTACACATACTTTCAAAACTACAGTTAAAGGATTAGCTGGTGCGGTACTGATTATTTTGATTTTTTTGTAAATCAATTTAGAATATAACATTAAAAGTGCATTATAAATATATATTGAAATAAATATATGAGTTCTTATTTATTTTTTAATTAAGTGTTCTTCGGTTATTATCATGACATTAATTTCTATGTAATTTTAAAAACGACACATAATTTCTATTTTGAGTGCTGTTATTTTAAGTAACATGCTTGTATTCAAAAAAAATATTCTTGTAATGAGATTTTTTTACTCTACCGCTTATGCGGAAAAAAATATTTTGACCAACGTCGGCATATTCATTACTTCTGCTGTAACTGTAGCTTTCATTGTTTAATGTAACCATGAAATTTAATTTATGATTTGTAGCCGATTTGTAGCCGTTAATTTTTCGATGTGGTGCTATATAATTTGTGTGCATAAAATTTCTCGTATGCGACTGCTATAGGCTCCGAAAATATTCGAACAGAAGCCTTTTGTTGTCTGGAGTATTTATTCATAGCGAAGGCACCTCGTTGCAATGGAATCAAAATTTCAAACATATATTTTATATAACGTACGCTTTTTGACACTTCAATGTGCATATAAAAAAAAAATATTTGTATACGTAGAAAAGTGATATATTCTCGTTGAATTCATTGAAATAGAAGTAAACAAAAATGATGCAAAGAGTTCACTGGGTGCGTATATTTATCAATAATAGTATTTGTCGTGGACGGAATTGAATGATAATATTGTATGTTAGCAAAAGAATGATCGCACAAAGCGCTTCGCTCGCCTGCAAGGGGCCCGCTGCAGCGCAATTGATCTAATTCCATGTTGTCATTCAATTTTAATCGGCCAATTTACGAGCGATTATTTGGGCGCTCTTTACAATAACGGCGACTGCAGACGGTGCATGTCATAATTTGCTATTTTGGAAGCGTTAAAAGTAATTTTCTGCGAAGCGTCTCCGACAGTTTTGATTGCATTGAAGTAATTATTGCCTTACGGCCGCACATGTCACGGCCTGTCGGGGCGCCGAGAGTAACGCTTCGCGTCTCCCGGCTTCACGCCCGACACGTTTGCCATGATAACATTCATTTAATTTCAGTCTTTTGAACGTTTGAAAGCTGCATAAAAGTAATACCTTTCGGTAACAGTCGAATCGTCGGTAACACTCATATCTGTTGGCTTCTGATGGTGCTCGGTTCGGGTGGAGCGTGCCCTTCTCGGCGGGCCAGGTCGGGCGTGGCGTAAGAGCTATGCAGTTTTCGGTTGGGTGAATGCGCGCGATGCCGTTTTTGATATTGTGGGATTTTTTCGCCGGAGCCAGGCGGGTTTACGGCGCTCGTGACCTTGGACTGGTGGCCGAGAGAGACGCGAACCCGCTCCGAGAGAATGGCGCCGAGGAACTCGCCCGCTGGACAGTGGGCGACGTCAACTAATGGCGACACGACACACTGGCAGGATCTATTTCTCATTCATTCCCAATTTAATAATCAAAGGAACTACAAAACAGTTAATACCTATGTATACAAATAATAATTTATTAACAACAAGAGTTTATTTAGTATCAGTTTACTTGAGTAATTATCACAATGAACCTGTTATGGTAAAATGAGAGCTTTAAATAAACTAATTGGTTATTTTGTAGATGTATGGTAAAATAAGCAAAACATTAACACGATAAAATAAAATAAAATAATCTTCTTGTACTTACTAGTAATTGTATTTTTGTTTACAAGATCCAGTGAACTATTTACTTTCTTAAAAATATTTCACTGTAGAAGACGCATACCTTAATGTGTATCTCCTAGTTTTAAAAAAATATTAATAGTACTAAGTAAATCTTAAAGAAGTAGAATTTAATTGAGAACTTTTATGAAAGAGGTAAAGACCATAAAGATTATTTTATTTTAAGAAATCGAAGAATTATGAAAATAGAAATATAAGTTATTTAAATTTAAAGTATATAAAATAAAATACCGTAGATTTTATAAAACAGGGCTCTTACATGAAAAATGCAGGTTATGTATTAAAAATATTTCAACAAAATCTTTCATATCACCAGCAAGTATAAAAAATATTTTATAGAAAAAGAATATATTTATAAATATTAATAATAAAAACAACATTAACTACTGTTCATTACCGCGCACTTCTGTACTGAACAAATTTTTACAGAGTTATTTCCTCAGCTTTGACAGTTTTTTTTTCCATCCCGTGTTTTCTAATGAATCTAATAAAGGTATCAAATATATTATATTTAAATATATTATATATTATATTTTATAAATATATTATATTTTATATTATTGTATTTAAAAAAAATCTAAACCATAAAGTCAAAATATAAGTTTCTAGATTTTAGTATTGTATTATTTGTCGCCATTTATGTTTGGGTCCCTGAGTCTTGGGTTTGCAAATCGCAAGGGCCTATGCAGCAATATATATATGCATGTAACAATGCTTTAAGAATCAGGTTTTCGCGCTATGTATTGTATATATATATTTGTATATTGCCCAACACACACGAGCCAGCAGCCCCGCCGATAGAGGCTCGCCCCGAAACGAAAAGATTTTCGGTGATTCCTATCGAAAGAATTCAAAATGGATTATCGGAGACAAATTTTTAAAAAATATAAATAACTTAAAGGCTGCATGGTGATATTTTCAAGAATGTTACTTGTTTCGCTCGTAAAAAACAAGTCTGCGACCATTCCGCATTATCATAATGGCTGATTTCGTTGTAAGTAGCCGCGACTGATGCACGGGACGAGACTGGTTTCGGATTAACGCTTACGTACACACATTAGCGAGCGGGACTCGACAGTGTCCGGCAACACAGATAAACAAGTCCAAAGCCTTCGCTACTATCCTATAAGTACAGGAGATCTCGTATTAAAAACCACAATCAACAAAATAACAAATTAGTCACCAAATCAAATTAATTTTGCTCACAAAACACAGCAAAATAATAAATATATATCATCCTATTCACACTTTACTGCTTCTAGTGTGATTTTTAGCCGGATTATACTCAATTGTAATTATGAGTAAATATCCCGCACCGCGTAAGTCAAAATATGCCACTCAAAAATATACGTTTACTTTACTTACCGAATTAAGTACATATTTTTTAAAAAACCCAATATGCTTATAAGATATATGACAGTAAAATGTCTTCACTCAAAAGCTACATTCTTATTTTTCTCATTTTTACTAGTAAGAATAAATTTACTAACGTGTACTTTTGAATTGCCAGTTTTGACTATAATTGAACATGCGTACTCTTTGGTCAATAATTAACGGGTTTTACCCACGGAGCTTATGTCAACCGCTCTTTTCAAATAAAATAAGTTTTCTCAATTATTGACAAGAATGTCACTTTCATCGGATGAAGCGGGAAGCATTATATTATGAAAAGTTTCATCCGAGTTCGATACTTTCTCCGCATTGTGAGCGTAAATAACGCAATTTGTAAACATTTGTTTATTCTATTTCGCTAATTGATTTGCAAAAGCTTATTCTCGAATATCACATCGCGACCGCTGAAAAATGAACGAGTCCTTTGTTCTCCCCCGCTCGCTCCGAATTGATTCAAAACGCTGCAAAACCAATCACAGCACTTGCGGTCGTAAAGAAAATTAATAAATAATATTTGGCTACGATCGACCTTTGTTCTCCTGTACTTATTGCAAAAATAATCATCACTCGCAACTCCTCGTGTTTTTGAACGAGTCGGATTATACTAATTGTACTGAGTTTAGTAAAACGCAATAAACCGGATATTGTTTTTCTTTATGTTAAGAAAATTATATTTAAATGAATATTATATGGATAAACTCGATTTTCCAGTGGGATTGAGTTCAATACTCAAATGTTTTCAAATAATTAAAAGAAAAAAGTATTACTTGCAAAAATATTTAACTTTTTAAAAAAATATTGTTGAAATCAATTAGGATTCAAATAAGCTTTTTTTTTTTATTGAATAAATATTTTCTCAATCGGATGGAACCGAGCCGCCGTCTTAAATTTCGGTTAGTAAAACGAGCTTGCGAGTTGTAATAATAATGCGAGATCGCGGCGCATCTCTCGGGATGCAGCGGGGAGCTGCAGCGCGGCGCGCCCCGCCCCGCCCCGCCCCGCGCCCCCGCGCCCCCGCGCCCCCGCGCCCCCGCCCCTCCCCGCCCCGCCCCTCCCCGCCCCGCCCCCTCCCCGCCCCGCGCATGCCCGCGCGGCCGCGGCGCGAGCGACACTTCAAACCGCCACCGACCGGCGCTCGAGACTGAGATCCCGGCGGCCCGGAGTCCGAGAGTCCGAGGTCCGAGAGTCCGAGAGTCGGAGAGTTGGAGAGTCCGCGCCCCGCGCCCGCCGCGGACTCAGAGTAGAATTTGAAAATGAGCAGCGAGCCGAGCCGAGCCGCCCCCGCCGCGCGCCGCGAGCCTCCCCCGCGCCGCGCCGTGACCGCCTCGTCCAGTTTCCGTTTTGTTTTGAGCTTTTCCGAGTGATCATTTTTGGTGTTTGTATTGTTGGTTTCCGAGCGCAAGAATGGCTCTCGCGTCCTCCGTGAGCCTGTACTACAGCATCGTGCAGCGGGCCGCGCGCCACTACCTGGAGGACTACTGCCACACCGGTAAGGGCTTCCCGCGCGGCCTCCTCCCGACCCTCCCGGCCCTCCCCGGCCCACCGTTTGTTTGTAAACTCCCCCGAACTCGCGAACCTCCCCGACCCGCCGGGGGTCCGTCGCCGTCGTTTCGGTTTTGCGGCATCCGATCGGTTTTTCGCTTCGACTTTTTTAATCCTTTCGATTGATTTCCCGACACTCAGAACTCATCAAAAGTTATGCGAGGGACTCTCGCTCCTCTCGCATTTGATTCGAATTTTTTTGTCTCTTCCTCGACACTCCCGATCGCCCGTAAGATTTATCTTATTGCAATACGACGAGTGAATTCCCAGTGTTTTGATATTTATCCAAAACGGCAAGCGCGATTTGTTTGTGAGTTTGTTTCGTTCCCTTTTGAATACCGGTCTGTTACGCCAAAAAGTGTCCGTTTGAAAAACTCCCAAATGTGTACATAAATATTATATACTAATATACAATAATGCTTATCACATAACGTTTAGTAAAAAATCAATATAATTTACATCCAAACGGCTCTATTTAATTTGCTTTTCTAACTTAGTATCATAATACTTTGATGTGAATGCAAATAATATTCAACTCCACCTTGTCGAAGATGTGATACGCTTTGTTCCTAATGAAACTGCGTAGACTTTATCGTAACATTCCATCACTATCAGAAGTATGTCTTTCTACTAACAGTCGCAGACTTTAACAGACCAACTAAGTATTAATAACAAAGCATTATTTTAAACATTGATCGCTTAAATTTAATGACATTTAACCTATTTCGTATTTTATGACATAAAAATATATAAATATATATATATGTATATTTATAAATATATATATATATATATATATATATATATATATATATATATATATATATATATATGTATATATATATATATATATATATATATATTTATATGTGTGTGTGTGTGTGTGCTTGTGTGTGTATATAAATCTCATTATAATAATAATATTAAATCCTATATTTTTTATTACACGTTTAATACGCGTTTTGAATCACATCACGACTTTTCAATACCAATTGAATCATATTCGTGTATTGTAAAATATACATAAAAAACTTGCATCGAAATAATTACTTGCAGCCACTCAGCATTGTTTATATCCGCTACATGTAGTCAGAGATTACGTGGTTCCTAATGCCACATTATATTATATTTTTGGAATTGTTACAATTTTGATTTGTGTTTGAAAACATAAACAGCGCTCGGTTGGTTTAAAATAGCTGATTCCGGGACTTTAAAATAATTGCATGATTATTATGAACGGGAAAAGTTTTTTTCATCACCAGTTTTTTTAATCGTTATCATAGTGCACATTTTTTATTGGATTATTACTAAAAAAAACCTTGGAATTATAAGCCGCAAACATATTATAAATGCAAAAATATGATTTGATAACCGTGTCAGGTCTGAGTTTTACGTTAATTTTAATGTTTATCTTAAATACTACATCCGCCAAAAATAACAATAATCTATGTACATTTGCAAATATTAATTCCAAAAAGTATGATCGTTTCGCCTTTGACGATGAACACTTTCAAAGCTATACAGTCGCATAATCGACACCGTTTGTATCAGCACCTGAATCGCTTCCAGGAGATAAGAAGCGGCTGTACCTAGAATCGAATCGGACACCGGCGATACGGATCTCATTATGTCACCCACTCAACCACAGGCACGAATTAGAGCGGGCCTTTGAGATGTTGCTCCGATTTTATTTCGTCTGCCGGTACGTGCGATTGTGCGAAATACTTTCAAAGCCAATAAACTCAATAAGGCTGCACGGCCGACGGGGAAAACGCGAGAGTCACTCGTGTGAATCATCCAGTCCTGTACTAAATAACTGGGAAATTCTGACGCTGAACTATGAAAATAATTCATATCTATGCAAGGAAGAGTGATTGAAACGTTATTTACAAATAATAAAATATACTATGTTGAAATATTTATGGGATAATAAAATAAAACGTTTGATCGGAGTACTGTAACATTTAAGTAAGTAAGCTCCCTTACTTCATTTACAACAGTTTATTTTAAACATAAATATAATCAAATAGCACATTATAACACCTACATGTTTGTTTTTTCTCCGATTATTTGTACATAGGATTGAGCTGCCTTTATTTTGAGATGATACTTGAATTAAAACCACATGCATAGAATCACGACATCGTGAATCATAGCATTACGGTAATAATACTTCTCCAAATACTTCTTAGAGACAGGCGGAGTGTTCTGCTTGACCGGCTTATTTCAGCCCAATTATTATATTTCTCCGCTTTTTGTTTGTATTTTTTAGGCATATTTAACCGAAACTACACACGTTCAAGTATTTATTTAAGCAAAAACCTGACAAAAAATATTAGTTCAATGTAAGTTAAGTAACTCACTATCAAATGAAGTTAGAGGTATTTGGAAAATTTATTTTTCGCTTAAATTTATTATCAATTTTCGACTGTTATTGTTCATAAATTGATATTTATATATTTTAACGCCAAACCAGCTAATTAATAGTGTAAATAATTTGTACTAAAATTTACGTTTAGTGTGCAATACCATCAGCTGTAATAATAATTTTCAATGATCTAATTAATATAAAATTTGTATTTTATTTCTTTTTTCTAAGCTACATACGTTGATGTTTGTAACCGCATTAACACAAAATATAACACATTTGCATTTAACGTTGCATAAATTCAATAACATTGTAATGGAACTTGAGCAGAAATAAATACTTTTACCACGAATTCAAAGTAACTTCACATCTCGTTGACTTTCTGTAATAATCTGAATATAAAAATACATTATTTGTTTATCGTTGAAAATACAAGGCGTATAAGGCATTACGAGTATAATCAAAGCTAATTATTTCTGGTGGACGGAGGAGACTATCACTTTAATTAATTTAATCAAATTTCATACCCTTTCTTCTTGGAACGCTCCCAATTAGTTGGCTTGAATCTTCAAGATTCTTGCTCTTCTTTATCCTTTTTTTATAATTTCTGTTATTTAAATAGTCCTGCGACTTATTAATAATCTTAGACTCGGACCATTTTCAATAGTTAAATATCCGTATAAAATTGTAATCACTTTTAACCATAAAAACGTTGATACATTTGAGTAACTAAAAAAAACTTAGCATATAAATCAATCAAAACAACCAGAGGTCTCCGAGAAGTACATGCAAAAAGTAAAGAAGACGTTTTGTTTTTACCTAATGATGTATCTTCGTCTAACGGAAATTGTTTTTAGATCACAATTTTGAACTGCTAAAAAAGAAATATACAAGCTGCAAATAATAATGATGTCTGCCATTGCGATGATCAATCATTCGTCGCGTCTTGAATTTACAAACGATGCAGCGTTCAAGTGATCCCTAAAATAATAACCCAGCATAATGAGAATTCTTACCAGCCTAGAACAAACCATTTTTTCGAATGCGGCGGGCAAGTACCGAGCCACGAAAAGGTGCTTCTCGACCTATCCGCCCGATATTTCTCCTAAACCTAATAGCTTCGCCTATCTCTAAGTTCTGATTCTATTTGTTTATTTCTACTATGGCAGAAGTAGTTTGGTGTTTGAATTTTATTTTCAAATTATACCAACAAATGGAGCGTACTATTCGCAATTGACAATCGTTTTGATAGGTCGTCGTGAGCCTTTCCGGCCCGGCAATTCGATACTCATCGCGGACTGAGTAGCCGCCGTCTACGACCAGGCTGCTCGATCGTCGCCGCCTTGAGCAAAACGACGCCATCGCCTCCGAGTCGAGGATCTCTCGAGCGAGGAGTGCACCCGCACCGGCGGCCCCGACACGCCCGCCAGCCGGCGCGGCTGAGCCCCCTAAAGCGCAGCTCGAGGCCTTCTCAATCCGGCGCCATTAAAATTCTTTTGTCCATTACTGCGCCGAATTTGTTTTCCATTTTCCCGGAGTCGGGCAGGCCCGCGCCCCCGGCCCGCGCGCCGCCCCTGGCCGCCCCTGGCCACCCCGCCCGCCCCCGCCCGCCGGCCGCTGCACCGCCGCCGCTGCAGCTACGTACGTATTTACACCCGGTCTGTATAAAAATCCCTCCATTTTTTCGACGGCGTCCTCCTCTCCCTCCGTGCGTCTCGCTCGCACTCGCGGCGCCGCCGGAGCGACCTCCCGCCTGCGAAATATATCACCGTCCCTCTTTTTCTTTCTTTACAGACCGGGCGATATATCTATTCGGGTTTGTGCTGTGTTTTACGCGAGCTGACTGAAAAAAAGCGCTGCGTTATTGATTTTTCGTACACCCTGCGGTAGGTTGTGTACCTCGCCGGGGCTCTTTGTAATGTATGAACCCCGCGATTCTTTTTTTTTTGTTTTGTTGGTTTTTTTCGGCGAGGGTGTGTCTGTCCATCGCCCGTCTGGCGCACCGTGGCGACGAATTATTCATCACCGTATCCCCGCGGATGCGGCCGCGAATGTCCGATCGGGTAATGCGCGATTCGAGATCTGGCATTGTTCATCAACGAGGATGTGGGATTTCCCGAGATTTATTACTACCCATACCGAGAGCTCTCCCTGCTGCTTTGACGACTAGCTCACTTTGGGCTTCAATAGAACGATCCGAGTATGCAATACACAAAAATCACAAATGTACATTATATTTGCTCGTAAATTTCAATTATGAAAGATGCATAAAGATTCTTCAGGATTCTCATCCACGAATTCTTCACAAGGATAATCGTTATTTATTGAATAAAATTTGATAGAAACTCATTTTTAATATCCTGTAGAGAAATGAAAAAATTTTTTGGATCAAAAATATGGCTATTTTATTTACATCAGTTAGAATATTACATAAACTGTAGCAATTCAAATGTAAAATGAACGTGAGAAGTAATATGTTCGATCTCCCTTTAACGTTATTATATAAACTGAATATAATTTTATATAATATTTTGCTCATAATGAGATTGCTTTATTTGAATGTGTATAAATGCCACAGTATGAAAAAGTATGTTTTAAAAACATAACCATAACAATGGTAATCGAAAAAAAATTATCGAAATTTAAAAAACAAATGTCATTTTGGAAATGAATAATTTGAATATCCATTTTAATACCATATTGTAAAATGAAATAAGCCATAAAGCGTAAAAATAACCTGTACAAATTCAGTCTGTGTTTTGTATGGTTTGAGAATCATTTTGATTTACTTTCAGAACCTTTTCCGTTGAATCTCGAGTTGACAACTTCTTTTAGCAACCCCGCCTGTGCGCCGCTCTAATTGTGATCAATCCAAAATAAACTTGCTTTGTACTCGCGTAGACAGAGCGACGCTCTTATTATACATCTTATATTAGCAACTATAACTATAACACCAGTAGCGCACAATACAGCGTATATAAACATAATATATATATAAGGGTACATTTGAATATTCATTATATATTTTATATATTATGTGTTTCAAGTAGTCATATTGAATATAAGTGGGTTATGTTCAACGTGATCATAATATAATATGATATTCCAATAAAACATAGTAGACTTTAGTCAATTTATTCCATGTTTGTAATTGTAAATAATTTTTATTTACTTTAAGAGCCTTAAAAAATACACTAAAATATAACATATTATACTTGATATTTTAATCGAACACTAAAAATGAACTATGCATTTGCGATACTAGTCAGCCGGTAGTTATCCGGAGCGAGCGAGACGAGCGCACGCAGAGCTGCGTAACCTTGGGCCGGGCTCAACAGTGCGTGTCGCAAAGTTCCGCACTTCAAAACAAACTTCAGGCCGCGCCACGTGGCGAGAACTTTCCCGGCGGCGGGGCTGCGGGGCGGGGAGTGCGGGGCTGCGGGGCTGCGGGGCTGCGGGGCTGCGGGGCTGCGGGGCTGCGGGCTGCGGGGTGCGGGGGTGCGTGGATCGATCGCCACGCGTCTACGAGCGCTACGCGTCTACGGGCGCTACGCACGCGGCGGAAGCTTGCGGAAGGCGGCGCCTGAGTAATGGTTTGTTTACGTCCCCTACGCTGTGCGTGACTCGCCGCGTCTGTGTGGTGGTGCGTCTGCCCGGGAAAGCGGTTCCCCCACCCGTGGACGGAAAACGCTTTTATTTACTCACACCGACATTAAAAAAAAAAATCACCAAAGAACAAATATTACGCGTACGTATCTTGGCAGACTAACTATTCATTAGGTTGGCTTCTTGTAAATAAATATGACCGGTTACATCAGATATTGTATCTGGCGTTGCTTTAATTAAATCGCGTGCATTGGAAACAAATTCGTTTGAATGTATAACAGCCTTGATCTAGTCATTTTAAATTGTAAGTTGATTGTCCGTTTGATATCATTTTGTAAATCTCAACCGGCAACATCGATATATAATAAATATTTATGCAATTTAAGATTTAACTAAACCAAAAAAAAATATTTCAAAGATCCGAACGAATTATCGCGGAGAACAAATAGTATCTCATCTCTTTTCATTCTCCTTCCTTGAGCACACGTTTTCTTTTAGTAGAGGATTTTTTCCCGCTCATAATCAGTAAGTCAGTGTACTAATTATTTGGAAATCTTCATGATCTTGCTCCGGGCACGATTGTGTAACTATATTTTCAATTTTTTTCCACCTGGGTACAATTCAACAATATTTATTCCTCCCACTAAACCGAAATAATTTTTGAATTTGGCAAAATTATCCAAAACGCTCTTTAGACGCCAGCAAGCGTTCTCTGCAGCCGCGAGTGTGAGCCGTCGATGACGTCACGCCGTCGTTTCCCAGAAGTGTGGTCGCGCGTCATCGCAATCGATAATTGGCGGCCCGCGCGGCCCGAGCATTGAGAGCCCCTGAAGTTTACGTCTACGCACTCTAGTGTTGGTGCGTCGCGTCATGTCGGTACGCGATGCGTTTTTGTGCTCGTGTTGGTGCCGCTCGGTTTGTTTTGGCTTAGAGATTGTTGTACCGGGCATTTTTGTTTATTTAACCGATTCACTTGTGTCATTTCAAATATTTCCTCTGCGTATATATTTTTTTAATTACGTACGATGATTTATTATTAGCCACTGCAGTATTTCGTTTGAAGTCATGAAATGTTGATGCGGTTGAACTCCAGTACATTCAATTAATTTTGTGACTCATTCAAGTAAGTATCCTAACCGAATATGCTATTTTAATAAATGACGTAATGGAAAATTTTAATTTTCTGATATTCTTGTAAAGTATGTTAATTCGAATACCTAAAACATATTTAGGCATACTGTCTGCATTAAAATATGCAAATTTTTCACCAATGAAAAATCCCCACAATATATTTGATCCATAAAACTTCAAATTTACTAGAAAATCATTTGAAAAAGGTTTAATAAAAATTTATTTAAACAAAAATGGCTGTAATTCGCGACAATAGTTTTTATACTTTAAATAATTTTTCTAAATTAACCATATTGTGATCTGTAATTGTGTTGTGATAATTATTATAAATAAACGTAATCAAACCCTTATTTGTTACAAGTGCTGTTTAAAATCTAAACGCCGGTTTATAACAGAACTAACTCTCATAACTAGCATCATGAGCAACAATCGAAACTTTATCTTATGGAGTAACAAATCCACAAGTGTCTCATCGCTTATGAAATTACACTACAGCCGAGCGGGGCGATGCGGAACAGCCTTATTAGGAACTCACTGGGGCGGGGCGAGGCGGGGGCGGTAAAGTTTACAGGAACTCAGCTAGTAAGGGATGAAAGTGAAACACTTCACACCCCTCGCCCTTGAGAAAGGGAGAGTTTCAATGAAATGTCAGAATGTGTGTCGAGCTTTAATTAGTAAAGGAAGAACTTCCGGGCTTTATCTGTCGGAGCTTAATGCAACAAACTTTTGTGTTCTCTCAACTATTGCGCTTTACCGTTTACAGATCTGCAGTATATTTAAACATAGCGACTTTTAAAAAAACCTCTTTAACATTTTTAAATTAACGGTTTAAATTGTTTTCCTAAAATATATTTAATTCTTAATAAAAATACCTATCAATTAAATATCAAGTAAATAATGTCGCAATACATAACACCCCAGCTGAAAGTAGCTGTCACAATAAACTGTTATAATTACCGTTTTTTTTTTAACTTTTAGACTTCGTATAAAGTATTTATTTTGATCAATCATTAATTTTAAATTAAAAATTTTAATTATGAGTATTGAATACTTTGACCTCTTAGCAACAATAGCTTTAATATATTCAGTATTGAAAATTCTTCAAAGCCGTCAAAGAATTTTCAATTATGGAGAAAACAATATTTTTAAAAGGTCCGGTGACGTTAGGCTTTCGGTTCCATGAACTGGCATTCGTAAAGAACACAGCGTCTCATACATAAACCGCTCTGAGGATTTTGATGTCCTTTGAAGATTTCGTCCCTTTATTTAGCGACATGAAAAGAAGGCTGCAATACCTATTTTTATCATGTTTTGTAATAAATTAGATAGGCATGTCATGCAATAATGGAAATGAATATTTCTCTACTCGGTTTCTGTGTATTAAAGACACATCATTACGATCAATATAATAGATTTTATTAAAATAGCAAACAATTCTCAAAAAATAAAAATGTTCTAATTCACCTGTATTTTAAGTATTTTTTTAAATATTGCGTCAATATTTTGTAGCTTATCGATTTATTATTAAGTTGTAAGGTAGTTATTGTATTTATGACTGATTTCAGTTGCGGACGTCGTTAATTTTGAGCAATTACTTATTCACAAACTTGTAAGTTTAATAGTAGTGTTTATTCTAAAACATAAAATCTATAATATTTATTTATAAAAAGACTTTATCGTGACATAAATAGAGTTTATGATGACGAGTTGTTACGTTACTATGTATACTCTCTGGAGAAAATCTTTTCTGTGAAATATATTTTCTATGAGTCTCTTGTATGCATACGAAAAAAGCCAGGAACGTTAAAAGAATAGCAATAAGCTCACTAATTTTCCTATTTATATAGATCTATCATAAATATGCCATTTATCAAAAAAGTTAACAATAAAAATTATGCAATATTGTACGACGTGTTGTAATATGCGCGTGTAAAATAATTTAAAAAAATATGATACAACTGATATCACAATCAAAACTCCATGGCATCGAGAGTAAATCTTGTTCAGAACTAGCACGGTGAGCAGCGCAAGAGTAATCATGATTTACGTGCATTCTGTCGGAGTACAAATACCCTCGCAGCTATCTCGAGTAGGCAGCCGCGGCCCTCCCACGCGCCCGCACAAAGGAAAGAGAATTCATTCATGTTGCCACCGGCTCGTGCCCTCCCGCACAAGTGAGTGCCGGCCCATACATATGTATGAGCACTCAGTGTACGAGCACTGCACTGAGGTGCGCAAACTTTACACTTTATGAACCACTTTCACTGCCGAGCTCTGTGCTTCATGAAATATCATTGTAATGGGGTGTACTTGATATCTCTATGTGATCAGTACACGGCTGTTTGCAAACTCGTATCATCTCCACGAGTAAGTCGATTTCAAATTAGCATTCATATTATTAGTACTTTTGATCATATAATTCGTTTTTATAAAAAAACGTTGCTTTGGGTTGCTTTATGAACCACTTTCACTGCCGAGCTCTGTGCTTCATGAAATATCATTGTAATGGGGTATATGGTACATGATATCTCTATGTGATCAGTACACGGCTGTTTCCAAACTCGTATCATCTCCAGGAGTAAATCGATTTCAAATTAGCATTAAAATTATTAGTACTTTTAATACTATAATTCGTTTTTATAAAAAAAGTTGCTTTGGGTTGCTTAAAAAGCATATTTCGTTCAAACATACAATGATCTGTGATTGTTTTATTAATATTTCAATAATGATAGCCTTGCGTTGGTGTTTAAATTGCCGTCACTGGTCCTGTCCCTTAATACCGTAAATCGTAATGCTTGTATAATTTGTTATAATAATAAATAAACCATTAGAAAGCGCAGGCAGTTAATCTGATCATTAAAATGCATTGACTCTGGCGTTAGTTACATATAGACATAAACTACATCTGAGGCACGCAGATGTACACAATTTGTTAAGCTGGGTTAAAACTGAAAATACTTATTTAATGAAACATAATTTTAAGCCTTTGCATAAAGTTATATTTTTAGATGTAACATCATAATCCGAAATTCTTAGAAAAACTTACTTCGTTTAATCAAATACCATGTAAAATTAAAAATTAAATTAAAACGCACTTCATTCAACTTAACGAGCTTCATTAAACATCATATTTTAAAACATCAAACAGTTGATTTATATAACACAAATTGCGTAATATGAAAAGAAAATATATTTTCCGTTTTAAAATAAATAAATTACATTTACAAGATTTTCAGCGAAAATTTTGTTAATTAAACAATTTGTAATTATAAAACGCAGACATTAATTTTTAAAATTAATTTTCCATTGCTCTTTTGTATAAAAATACAAAACTTCTATTCCCGCAGAAATTTACCGAGAAAAATAAGTGACGCTAATTTTTTATCCACATTAACTGCTATATTAATGGTGCGTCACAGTAGTTGGCGCAGTTTCGGGTAGGTCGTGCTAACGTACTTTTTGTTCTACTGAACGGATGTAAGTATCTCCGCTTCGCTAGGCACTTCAATGACTTGTCACAATAATTAAGGATAATGAAATTTACGTTTCGCTTGTGCTTAATATTGTAATATGCATTTAGTGACGTATTATGATAAGTTGTATAGAACTACACCGAAAGAATACAAATAGGGAATGTCGGTGATTACTATCGTTATGGAGAGTGTGTGAAATAGGTGACGTCTTGATTTTGTTAGATATCATGGGCATAGTTTCTAACAATTATACTCAAATGGAAGGTCACTCAATTGATGATATGATATGAAACACTGATATCTTCTTAATATATTCTGTTTCAATTCTACTACCTGATTTTTTCTACAATCATTTAAAACATGTTTTGGTAATTAAATATAAATTATTTTATTTTATTCCGACTAAAATCTATTTTGTTTTCATATTCACACTTCATCAACAGATCTATAATTATAAATAGTATAAAACCTAACAAAAATATTTTTGAAAAAAATACTTGAGTGATTTTCCACATGTTCGTTTTTATTTGTGACCGGTTTCGCCAACCTTTCACGTTGGCATTATCATTATTATAACTCTGTTTGTTTGATAATGCCAACGTGAAAGGTTGGCGAAACCGGTCACAAATAAAAACGAACATGTGGAAAATCATTCAAGTATTTTATTCAAAAATATTAAAATGGAATTCCACCAAGTACTTTCTGTCAAAAATATTGAATTTCTTAAGCCTAACAATGGTAACAATGCTTCTCTTGTAATTTGAATATTATATGCATGGCTAATAAACGGTAACTTATTATTTTACTTATAGAAGAAGTATATTTAAAAATAAAACTAAAAATATATACTGCGATATGATTGTCTGTAAAGATTCAATACCTCGTTTGTTCTTCTGAAATTCCACACCCTCGTTCATGACGGGGGAAGATGACGAGGGAAGGAGCTCCTCGACGGCTCGCCCGAGGCAGCTCGGCGCAGCTATCGCAGGGCCATCGGTGCAGAGTTCAGCGCTCCCAGCTCTCCCAGCTCGCCCCGAGCGCCAGTCTGCAGCCAGACGGGCCGTTTGTTCGTCGCCCACGCGACGTCACTCCGCCGCGGGATAATGACCCTTACGGCCCAGGCCGCAGGGCCCAGAATACCCCCGCCCCCGAACGCACCCCCGAACCAGCGGCGGGCAAAAAACTCAGACGGATTTTTTACGGCAGGTTTTTGCCGCGCGGTTCGACGAACTCCGGTCTGAGGACGACGCCCGCCCCAGGCGACGCGATCTGTCGCCAGATTTCGTACCAGATTCAGATCGAATGCGATATCCGTCACTGTGCTAGGGCAGGAACCTTTAGTGTGTCACACGACTCGAACGGGCGCTACCTTGCAATGTTCATACGAAACGAAGCAAGTTACCTTGAAAACTCGACTATGGGTACTTACCGCTTCTTCTGAAAGTGTGACTCCAGATTTTATCTGTCCAATAAACAGCCTAAAACTGGCATTATGCACTTCGAAACCATACATTATTTTTCATTAATATAGTTGCATATTGCAAGTTATATGACAAATATTTGATTAGGTGCTGTCGTTAAGCTGGACATTCATAGTATTATAGTAACATGACATAGACAAGGTTTTAATTTAGATTTGCTCTTATCTCTACTAAACAAACATTCTAAAATAAATTTAACCAGTTTTGTAAGTTACATTAAAATCAAACAATATGTTGCTTGTAGACAGGATTTTCAAAAACAAAACTCTCTCATCCTATAGATTTCCAGCGTCGATAATATGTTCTCAAAGAAGGGATCGATTATATTTCACCGGTGATTGAATTGAATGTGAAATCGCCGACGGGCCGGCGTCCTGTGCGCCGGCTGTCACGCCTCAGGATTGGGCGGAATGATGTATTTCGGGATGTGTGAACGCCGCGGCGCCGAGATGCACGAAATTTGATATATTCACCGCTCGCCGAGTGCTCGGGCCTTATTTCTGTATCGCCGAGGACTCGTTGCGCTCCTCGCTCCTCGCTCCTCGCTCCTCGGTGAGCTCGGTGCGACTTGTGCCGCACTCATTGAGTGGTTTCATACTTGAGACATGTTTTTATTAAATTCACGCGATGCTATTTGCATCACACACAACCGCCTCTCGCTGCAGTGGTTACCCTGCCTGCTATCCGACCGTGGGGTCCTGGGGCTGAGTCTAGAGGAGTTTATTCATTTATTTATTTTCTTAAATTATTAGACACGGGAAAAGGATAATCTTAAGGAAAAAACTATTCTTTGATTAATATTTTTGGGATTTCCTTGTAAACCGCAAGGCTCAAAACGTAATCATTCAAGCGCAGCCTGTATTGTCTCTGGAATTTTGTTCTACCGCTCATGAAGAAATGCACTAAAAAATAAAATCAGCCCGAGGAGAGCAAAGTGTCTCCACATAGTATTAAATAAATCTGAGAAATATTTCTTTACTGTAGAAACGTTTGGAAAAATAAATAAATCGAAATAGCTCCAAAGCTTTTGACAAAATAAACAAACACTAGTATAAAATATAGCCATTCTTTAATGCTCATAACGAAAATCTTATAAAATTATAATTGAGGTTTCCAAAGTATTCTGCAGTTATTTAAACAAGACGTATATTATGTATCAAGCTTAGTTTTTGTTGATATTTTTTTTGGGTGTAGTACCATTCATTGGACGTAAATCACCCCCATTGTGCAACTTAAACAACATACCTGATTAATATACAAGTAAACCGCGAGTATCTCCTGTTTTCCATGGACGTATTTTGCATTGTATAACAATTATAAAATTGATTATCACCTTCCATAAGTATGCATGAAAAACAATTCATGAAATCGCATTTGGCCTTGAAGTATGAAACATTGTCTCCGTTCACTTTCATCGCAAAAGATGTGTGCAATTGTACAAAAAGGCAAATTGCGAATGTTCAATACAAACAGAGTTGATGCACTCATCGTTATTTGCGTTTCGTGTCCTTGAACTTGAGAGAGCTGAACTTTTTGCAAGTGACGTATTCCAACAATACAAAACGAAGTAAATTATCATACAAAACAAGATACTCACGAGAATCTACGTTTTTCATTATTTTGTAGATTATTTGAGCGATTGCTCACGCCTGTGTAACAATCTTATTAATATGTATTTACGCACATTTTTTTTATTAAATAGCTTAAATCTAATATAATAATAAATAACGAAATAAGCATATCGACATGGGTGCGGTGTCAGGGTTAATATTTCTGCGATCAATGCTTGCAGAGCTGCAGACAAGAGTGCCCCTGTTTTCGAACTCAACGGGCAAACTTTTCGATCTTACCACTGAGCTATCTTTAACCTGTAAATAATAATATTTTATGCCTTTTTATCACATATATGTAGAAAGGACGTATACGGTATACCCCTTTATAATAACGCACTAAAAGAAAATTTGCATTGGAAATTGCCTGCTTTGGATTGCATTCATACAAAGAAACTTTAAAATTTGCGTCGCACAAGAAGAATGGCCGAAAAGTGAATACATGAGACTTCACATCCACACCTGCGAGCACTGTGCGCCCCGGCGGCTCTGCCCCGGTGGCTGGCGACTCTGCCCCGGTGGCTGGCGACTCTGCCCCGGTGGCTGGCGACTCTGCCCCGGTGGCTGGCTGCTCTGCCCCGGCGGCTCTGACCCGGCGGCTCTGCCCCCGGCGCGTGGTGACGCCCGCATTAGTCATCGCGGCCCGGAATATTGTATTTATTTTTAACGCGATCTCTCTGGCTGTGTTTACTCTTTGGACGTGTTTTTGTGCAGTTTGGGAGAGTCCGTTGCACCGCCGCGCCGCAGCTGCCAAGGGCAACCGATTAATAACTACATCGTTAAACTTAATTTAGGTAATCACCATTAAAACACGTATAAAACATCAATTTTCGCTCTACACAAAATGACGAATGACTGCGAGAGCAACTGCTTTAGAAACTCAACGTAGAGATATGTTATATAAAAATAAAAAAAAAACAAATTGATATAGCTTTTTGTATTCTCCGTATTGAGAAGCCCGTCATAGAACTGTAGTTATTACGAGATAAAGATCTTTTCCAGGCTGTCAATTTCGCAAAGATATTGATGAGCTGTACGTAGTACTGTATATATATATATACATATATATATATATAATAAAAAAAAGTCCCGATTCACGATTCGGTCTCTGTAGCTGAGAGGAAACAGTTATTATTGTTAAATTATTCACACCTGTTTACATTATGTTATTTATTTTCGTGGGCAGATTTCATTAAATGTAATTCTCGAGTCAGCAGCGCTGCAATGAATAACGTCAGGCCTGGTTAATGACTTATTTTAGGGTTTGTATACAAAATATATATGCAGGACGCCGACGCCTTTTTACTTTATGGTAATATTTATTGTTTGAGCGAATTCGAAACGGGTGCAAGAAGAAGTTTTCAGAATAGGCATTCGTTACGAAGAACTCTTTCCTTGTCAGCACGTTTTAGTAATTTAAATTTATTTCATTTTGAGTTGTTAAATTTTGCAAATGTTTTATTTTTACTTAATGAAAATTAAATTTATTTATATAAATCTGCGTAGCTTGCGTCAAATGGTAACCGCCGATGAATATAAAAAAGTGTTAATTTTTTTTTAAATAAAAGTCATAACTACAAAAAGAATTGACGAATCGCCCCGCTGTGTGAGAAAGGCAGGCGCGACAGGTGACAGGAGATGCGGTAGCTTCTGCTCGACGGGAAAAAAATTAAATTATTAAAAGCACAATTAAAATATATCATCGCTCTATCTCTAATACCTGCTGTAAATTACGCTTTATATTGTGTGAACACCGTTAGCGCCTATCGCCTCGTTTCTGTCTATCACATTCTTTATTATGGTCTACTCCGCTAACCGCACGGCCTTCCTACCTGTTAAGCAAGAGATAGCCAATATAAATGTAATGGAATGATAATTCCTCCGGTCTACCGTCGAGTATCGCGGATCCTATTCCTCGATGAGGACTCTCCGTATTCATCGCCTTAGTTTAGCAGCCTACGCGAAGGTCAGAGCTCGTACATGTTGATGTCTGCGCAGACAACTAAACCGGAGCCTATACTGAACAGCATAATATGAATAAACCAACCCGTGCTTGCAGAAGCTAAGCGTTATTCTATTAGGCGTGGTCGTACATCGTGTCTGCAAACAAAATAATGATCGTTAGTAAAACCACTCTTGGTCAGTAGAACTGACCTAACTGTACTATAATATATTTGAAGGTGTATGCCAAAAGTATAAAAACTTTTTAAGATATTTTAATGATATAATATATATACTACGAGTCATCACTGCTTACATTGCAAATTAATCTGCGCTGCGATGGCTGCAGTTGCAGTGCCACTCTGCAAAGACGAGACCAATCTGGCTGGATTTTGCAAATCATTCTTTAATCCACTTGGGAGTGGCTACCAGCAACCCTGCCGCGGAACCTGCTCCAGCCTCCGACCCTCGTCTCGGAACCGGTTCCCGTATTTCGCATCGCCCGTTCCTCTTTGTAATGAAACGATTATGTAGATATCCTTCGACTTTAACAGGTACGCAGACCCTAAACGATGCGAGTATTGCTCGTAAACATAATTTGATTTTATGCGAACGAGCTTTATTAAGAAATACGGAGTAAGCGGTCGTCCTGTGCGACAAACTTAATGCCATTTATCCTCGACTTACACTGCAGGTCTGCGAGGTTGGGAATTATTTATTTAATTGTATGTATATTGTTTCAATCGTCTCATCTGTAAGGTTGATTAGATTTAAAATATATATGTATGTATATATATATATATATATATATATATATATATAGATAATTTTAATTTTTTATTCGTCCTTTTTTTATTCGTCCTGTGCGACAAACTTAATGCCATTTATCCTCGACTTTAATTTTTTATTCGTCCTTTTTTTATTCGTCCTGTGCGACAAACTTAATGCCATTTATCCTCGACTTACACTGCAGGTCTGCGAGGTTGGGAATTATTTATTTAATTGTATGTATATTGTTTCAATCGTCTCATCTGTAAGGTTGATTAGATTTAAAATATATATGTATGTATATATATATATATATATATATATATATATATATATATAGATAATTTGAATGTATGTGTGAATCCATTATTGTTTTTACTATCACATCAAATATATTATTGTGATAGAAATAAAATACGCTTTTTTTTATTTTTCACTACACAATTGCATTTGGAAACTTAATTGTGACATAACATTTTCCTTGACTAGTCATTAAAATGTGCACAAAAACAGAAGCACTTATCCAATAAACAATTTTCAGTCGACAAAAAACGATATCGTTATTCGTCATCGAACAAATATGAAACACTAAGATAATTCAGTTCAGTTTTTATCGGAAACCAGGCACTGTTATTTTAATTTGCAAAAGTGAATTAATCGCGTGTATCGGCGGGGCTGCAGCGGCCGACGCAGTCAGCATTTAGCCAATGCCTTGAGGCGCTTTTTTGTTGCATTCGGATACAAGTTTTTTGCATTCAAATCAATGTCAATGTCAAATGGTGAACGAGGTTCGCTTTTTTTGTTTTCAGCTGAATTGCAGTACAAAAACGTGTAGGTAGAAGTGCCACGGTGAGGTGCCCGCTCACAGCCATCGCCTAATCTGAATGCATTTCTATAATTATGATAATGCATGACCGGTTTCTTCTCGGTTGGGTTTTTTTGCCTCTCTTGTGCATCGCCTCTACAATATTTAAGTTTAAAAAAAAAACTTGTTTCATTTTTTCGTTAGTATTTCAATTGTTTTGATTACAGTTAGATATTGTTGTATTCATTGCTTTTGTATGATTTGGTGAATTTGAATATTTTTATCGACAATCAACGCGATAACTCAACGTTGATTATGCTCCTATGTATTAATCAAACCATTAAGACAAAATATATTTACATAAATTAAATTCTATGAACGTAATTCTTCTTTTGCAAATTGAAAAAAACGTTTTAAACAAGGGGCTCCCGAGTAAACACGTGAAATGGATACGTTATATATTATTTAATATATCTATATCAATCAAATGAAATTAGTGAATCAGACAGTGTTGCAGACTCGCGACAACCCAAGTGCCGAGTGAGGGTTTACAGAGATCGACCCCACGTGATTTCACACATAAAAGCAAGTAAACTGCATGTTCCATGTGAATGTAACGTTTTATCACATTGAAGGATAGTATCCGTGTCCTTTTAGTCGACTTAAGTTTTCAACACTTTGAATTTCTAGCTTGATATATTGAAATTATACCAAAAAAATTCAGCTATAAAATTAAATATGATACAAGACACTCGCCCTTCAACTTGAAATGAGATTTATTATTTTATCAGTGTAAAGAATTTAGATATGGTTATATACATAAAGGTCATAAACTGACATTTTGCAGAAGGTGACCTGGTGCATATACAAAATTATCTGACGCCTGAAAATTTATTTTCATTAAAATTATAAGAATATGTGCACACTTATGTATCCTGAGTATTGGTCTTTTTAAATACTTTGGGATCGTCTATACTCAAATGTTGCATTAAAATGACACAACATTACCGGCAAAAACAGAACGGATCCAGTAGCAGAACCACAAAAAAAATCAAATAGATTTAATGGCCGAAATGCATATCATCAATCACACAAATTACCCGAGCCGTACTCACTCAAGCTCACACGCAAGCTCGAATGTCTCGCCTATAAAATCGTAACCTATCCTAACGACGACGGTGGATCGGAAGGTGGCAGGGGCACTTGTTAGCGGCGCTCACGCACCGCCGCACCGCCGCACCGCCGCACTGCCGCACCGCCGCACTGCCGCACTGCCGCACCGCCGTGCGTGAGGCGGGTCCGCCTTGCGGGGGTCAGTTCTCGGCCGCGGCGAGGCTCTGCGTCACATCCGGCCACTACAGGCGGCGACAATTTTTACAGCTTACTGTGTAAAAAAAAAAACATTAATAAATGATAAAGCTCATCAGTTTTCCTTTTGTATACAAGCAAGTTTAATAGTGTTTTATCAATATTATAAATGCGCATTTAAAATATGTACGACATTACTTGTTATTTTTTGTTATGACTACGTGCTGTAATGTAATGCTGTATGTGTAAGACTACGTGCTTGATTTGAAGTATACACTGTATATACTCACTACATATCCATTTGAAGTACATCTACAATTTTATTGTTTTTGAAATCGGGTGGAGTTCTGTCTAATGGGAATATATTTTATATTTTGTAGTCTGGTGAGAGTTTCGTTTATTTTACGTGAAACACAAATAGTTAAAATGATTATTTTTTTTAAATAAAATAATATTTAAAAGGATTGATTGAATATTATCACCGAGTCTGATATAACAATGAATTGGGTTTTTTTATATATAATAACGACAGCTACCCGCCAACTGTAACGGAGCACGCCCTCCAGCTTTATGCACTTTTTTGTGTAATGCTGCACCTTGTCAAATAAACAACGATAGATAATTCAAATTTATTTTTTTCATACTTAGTAGTCTTTTTACGACATTAAGAAAGCAATTTCTACTTTAAAATGTGGAAGCCAAATAAAACTGGCGGTTCTCTTATTGTGTAATTTCATTCAGAAAATTGAATTTATAAATCGATTTCAGAACTTTCATACTTATTGTGTTTGCGAGCGTAAAGTATCGCGAGACTGTTTTTTTGTTGCAAATCGATTTTAGGAATAAAAACACCTCAATGAGAGACTTCTAACCGGGGAGAGCTTCAGATTCATTGATGGAAGAGAGATGCTTCTTCGCAGATAATTATCACCTGAAAAACATTGACGGACGAGAAAATATATAATACTTGGAAATCATTTTCTGTTCATATTATTTTCATAACCTGCAAATAGCGTTAACATTTAAATTATTTACGATTATTTCTGGCTTTACTTTTATTCTTCTATCGTGATTTAAATAAATATTTTTATAGCACTTTTCGTAGTAAAAGTCCAAAAAAAAAATACTTTTTCGTGGAAATTTTTGGGGGTTTTGGGGGTTATTGTTGATGTAGAAAGTTTGAAGCCAGTCTGAAGATGGACTAGTACCAGATTCGAAACAATGGGATCCGCACACTAGTTATTAGAATGCCGTTTGGTATCCAAGACAACTATTTTAGTTTGATATTGCTTTATTCAACTCAAAATAAATAAACACGCTATTTAAAAATATTGTTAACTCATTGAAAAATCTAAATTAAAAAAATCTCAATGAATTACACAATTAATTGTCATTGTTGATCTAAAATTTAAATATTTTTATGGTGAATTTTTAAACGTAAATTTTCAAAAATAGTTATAATACTTATTGCCCACGCCACAGTCATATATATATATATATATTTTTTTTTTTCTTTTTTCTTTTGCTTATATAGTATAAGGCTCCATGTGCATTTTCACCTCTATCAAGAGTAAAGAGTACTCGGTCTTTGTTTTGACCGCCTTGCTGTCGAGTTTTCTTAAATTGAAACAAGGTTATTAGTTCGCAAACGCGGCTTTGGGTATTCCCCGTCCGTTCTGCCATGACTTCTTGTAAATTGTTATGCACGTTTTGAGATCGTAATCTACTTTAACATCGGAGCCGTTGTGTTTTACCATGGTAATGACACTGAAAAAATCATTGATGGGACGGAGATCGCAGATACCGCGGCCCGCGTAACGGTTTGGCGCTCATGCCAAGCTCACCGTCACATCGCTTTTGTAAAACGTTTCCACTTGAAATGTGTCCAAAATATATCAATTTTAGAAAACTCAGATCTATCAAGGATATTTACCTATTGATATCAAATGTATAATTCAATACATGATTGTAAAATATTTCACACTATACAGATATTTTTTTTGTATCGATACTTTTTCTTGGAGCTTCATGATCCATGTTATAATATTTGTATCAAATATAAAGATCTCCGTCTGTGTTGCCACAGACACAAACGAAATGGGAAACTGTAAAGAATCTTTCCTCTATATTTCTCTTTGCACTGCATTTGAATGGAATCATATAAGTATGCTTTACAATGTGATTTCTGTTTTGTAACGAGAGCAAAAACTGTTTTTTCATCTTCAAATGATGACATATTATAATTATTTCATCTCCAAATAAATAGACACAAATAACTTTAAACAACATATAAATATATATCATAGCGTCTCCAGTCTGGGGTTTTTAATTTCCTGTTTCTATTGTTCAATTTTATTTACCAAAGCTAATAAACGCCAAATAGCGTCATAGAGTTTTTTTAAATAAATGTGGTGTTTTAGGTTTAATTAATTATTATAGTATGTGGCTCTTTGTCATTAACAAAAAAGTCATTGAATCCATGAGTTTTATTATATATTACTGGAATAATATTTTTGCTTTTTTGTTCCGAGAGGTTTTATGGACGGCACGCACCGCAGCGAGAATTTTTCCGTACCGCGATGCGAGCGTTCGAGCTTTGTGACAGCAAATCATTGTGAAAAAAACATTCCTGTTAAACAATGTGAGATTGTATTTTCACTGGTTTTTGGTAAATCGGTGCCGTATCTAGCGAACTTGATTCGGCTTAAAAAATTATCTAATGCGATACGGCAGAACCCTTAGCAAGTCAAAGAGAATATACTAGCACCGCTACACGAATACCTCCATCAACCTCCATCATCTAAGTCACAAACCGATAAGCTGCGGCGATCTATTTTACCACCCTGTGAAATAGCTTTATTTTTCATATAACAGCTTCATTTTTTTTAGACCCGAAAACAATAATAGCAGAGTCATTTCCGAAGCACAGTGGCACCGGGGATCGAGCACTACCGAAACGGCTATTTAATTTTGACATATCTATGATTTTAAAAAGATGAGCTTTACAGTGACCTACATATTTTTCAGGGAAATAATTTGCTTGTGAAATACTTTTAAATAATTACACTCAGCACACGGCACTGACCATCAAAAAAACCGACCCAAACACTTGAATCTCAAGCTCCTAAAATCCATATTCAATCTTCCGATTGAGCTCCATCCCAGTATAGTTTTCCTGTTAATTTCCTTTTGTAGACACCCAACTTGACTGCCTGTCATATAAATACTAATAATTTTCCGATGTATTGCAGGAAATTACACGATCACTTAGTTGAACAGCTTTAGCAATTATTTTCAGTGTAGTTCGGACTTGAAAAGTGAAAAGGTATTTAAAATAATTGCAACACCTATCCCCGTACGTTTTAATCTCTCGGCAGCGCCCTAGTCCTCTGCACGCAACTTTTATCGGAGAACAAATTGCAAGTTCCAGGGACACGATAGTACCAATTACAGAAAGTTCTCTAGGAAAGTACCGACGATCGGTAATGCAGAACCGCCTCTCGCTATAGAGAGTATGAAAGTATTTACTGCGGCGGCACATCGAAGTATGGCAGATCAAAGGAGAGATGCGATATGACCAGCTTTTCTAATGGATAGGATAAGTGCACGGATTAATGCGCCAACGACTGAATCGTCCCAACCGCTACCCGCTAATGACGTTCCTTTGAAATATATTTGGATAAATTCATTTGATTTGATATACTTGGTGATTTTCTTGTACAAAAACTAAAATATAAACTTACTCGTTGAAAAATTAGGTAAAATATTCACCGCATACCCCAATAATAAAAAATGATAATATGTTTGGAATTTGATGATATTCGGTACTGTTTCGATTTGTTTGCGCATATCACATATGTTTTAATAATTCTAAAAATCTTATTTGATTAATTTGGGTATTTATTTTATAAAATTATAACAAATTTTGTATCAAAATATTATTTTCCTCTCCAATGTGAATGAAGAAATTTTAGACAAAACGAGCGATCGTTTCCAACTCTATTATAATATTTTTTACGAAATCACGAAAACCTTACGATACAGCCAAAATTAAAAATTTGAAATTTGATGATTTTAAGAATATTGTTACAACATTTGCATAATTCGCAAAGTTTCTCAAGAGCAGCGGAATACCAGTTCTCTGTCAAGGTTAGATGAAGCCGAGCTAGATGGGCGGAGGCGAGTGCAGCGGAAATGCACTCCTCGCCGGAGGGGGTGCTGATTGATGTCCGCCTCGCGCCTCAAGTGGTATTCTGTTCTCCGAGAGCGTATCATCGGATACATTTCGGATTGGTTCAGACCCACAAATTCAGGCCCACGTGAGTGCTTGGGCAGTTTTTACAGTCGCCCGTGTCCAACAAAATGTACTTACGTCATGCTGCAACTATAATTACTTATGTAGGATATGCTACAGAAATAATTACTTGTAGAGTATATGTCGAACACGAATATTTACCAATATAATTAAATGAGACTTCAAACTTGCACTGAAAAAATATATAATTAGGTGCTACATTTTCTCGATCTTACTGTATTCAAAAGCTCGCAAGCGTATTTACAACACATATGATAAACAAACAAGGAAACGAAAATAATTTGCAGTGTAATAATTAAAATTACTTTTTTTTATTATAGCTGTACTGTTTTTTTTTTTATTTACTATGCTTTTTGTTCCCTCTTTGCTTATTATGATTTTTTTTTTAAATAAAGCTTCATCGAGAACCTACTGTAATAATTAAAATAAGTTAATAATATATTTAAAATAGACCGCATTTTTAGTTTAAATTCACCATATATAGAACGAATATTCCCCATTAAAGAAAAATAAGCCGGAGCAGATCCTCAAAATATTGAAGGAAAATTAGTGTTAACACAATATTATCAGGACCGTGTACGTGTTCTTCAGGACGCATTGTAAGTTGAATCGAGGAACTTTCTAATTACTCCACGATAAAGTTTGCATCCAACAGCTTGTCAGAATCTCATCTCAACCAGTGTTCGTGCGTCTAATTCCGAAGTGGACTCATATTCTCTTGATCAAGTGATAAGATGTACAAAAACACGGTCTGGCCGACCAAGTCACTTATTCAACTTTCTTGATAAAGATTATTAAATATTTAGGTGTTCAAAATTCGGTTTACACCAATTGCAATATACCCGGACACTCTTCCCTTTGATTATTAAAAATTAACAATGTTACTCTCTTTGTGAACAATAACTTTCTACTACGCCTGTAATTTAAGGACATAAATTTAGTATGACTTTTGAAACGTGATTCTGATTAATGCTTCGCTGTTTTTACTCCGCTGAGTCTCTCTGACTCATCTATTGGGGCATTCTCTGCAACTAAAACACTGTAAGCTTTCTGCAGCCGTCCACAGCAAAGTGGACATCTTTTGCCACAAATTAAATACAAACCACTCCACATACGTTTATAAGTATACTCTAAATTTTAAATGCTATCATGAATGTAAATATAATGCGTCCTTTATATATTATGCAAATTAACATATTTCAGTAGTTTGTACTTACACAATTTTGTATCCAAAACTTTACGCCTTACGATTTACGACTTTGTCAACAAAATTGTAGGCAAATTGGCAGAAAAGTTTGATGAAAGCTACGATTCAGTTTATCGTCTGGTTAGCGGTTGAGTTGAGACATCTGTAGGGACCTCATCAACGACACAGTTTTCGAATACGGAGATTCTATTTATAATAGTTATGTATACGAAATGAATGTGCCATCTTTCGTGTGAGCTAAAATCAATTTTATTTTCAATTCGCTCACACAAAAAAATCTATCTTACCAGTAATTTTTTTGGATACGAACTGTGACAAAAAAATAAAAATAATACAATTAGAAGCGTACATTGATAAGCCGATGACTGACAGTGTGAGTTTATTTAAAGTAATGGATATTATATTAAATTTATTTGAGTAAATCTTTTCTTTTTTTTTGTTTTTCGAGAAATTGTGCTTGACGAATTCATTTTGGTTGTGCCTCTTTGTCTCTTTAGGAGACCGAAAATAAAAATTATAATTTGACAACCTACTTCTCTCATATTTGTGATTGAATATATATATATATTTATTTACTACAAAATGATTACAAGATCAGACACTGTGAGTGCAAGTTATCGTGTCCTCCGTCCATCATTAAAAATAATTTTGATACATTTGCTATGAAAAACATGAAACGCTTAAACACTTCTTCAAAACCATTAACAAATTGTTTTTTTTCCAGATACTGGAGCTCCTTACGTACTATACAAGGATGGCATGGAAAGAGGACAGAGTCAGTGGGGGGGGACATTGGACGGAAGTTACGGTGGCCACGGAGGACACGGAGGACAGCACCAGTCTCCTCCCAGCGGGGGTTCCCCTCAACAGCAGGCGGACGCGGAGCAACAGCAGCAACAGATGGGGAGTCCGGCCCCGCCCGCGCCGCCTCCCGACCAGGAGCTGCCGCAACTGCCGCCCCAGCCCTCGCCCGCGCAGCTGCCGCCCTCGGACGGCCTCGAGCGCGCGTGCTACCAGCCCGAGCAACACCAGGACCTGCAGCAGTACTCCGCGCACTACTTCAAGGACGCGCGGCCGCAACACGCGCCGCAGCACTTCCCGGGCCTGCACTACCTCAAGCAGCCCGGCCTGCAGCTGGGCGGCGAGGGCGGCGGCCTGCCTCTGGGCCTGGACGCGCACCAGTACGGCAGCATGCCCGACCTGCGCGCCGCGCTCCCGGACATCGTGCAGCAGGGCGGCCAGGGCGGCCTCGGCATCCAGGACGGGCTCGGCAAGCCGCGCAAGCCCAATCCCAACGGCGACCTCCGCCTGTTCAAGTGCCTCACGTGCGGCAAGGACTTCAAGCAGAAGTCCACGCTGCTCCAGCACGAGCGCATCCACACGGACTCGCGGCCCTACGGCTGTCCCGAGTGCGGCAAGCGCTTTCGCCAGCAGTCGCACCTCACGCAGCACCTGCGCATCCACGCCAACGAGAAGCCCTACGCGTGCGTGTACTGCCCGCGCACCTTCAGGCAGCGCGCCATTCTCAACCAGCACCTGCGCATCCATTCCGGTGAGAAGCCCTACTCGTGCGGCGAGTGCGGCAAACATTTCCGCCAGAAGGCCATCCTGAATCAGCACGTCCGCACACACCAAGGCGAGCATTCTCTATTGAGCCCCCCCCCTTGCCACCCGGCGAGGCGGCCCCGCCCCGGCCGCGGGCCGCCCTCCGAGCCGCGCTTCCCCGGCGGCCTCTCCGCCCGCGCCCCTCCCGTATTGGCCTTCTGATTCTCGAGTACTTCCCTCCAAAATGGTCCATCTATCCGCTCATCGCGATCGATGAGAGATCTCCGATTTACCATTTAGCACTATTCAAAATTATTTTACTCAAAATCCCCAACGATTGCCTCGTGATCGGTCACAGGAAGCGAGTTACTCGACGAGCTGAAAACGAGCAACTCTGAAATTGAAAATACGAGTATACTCCTAAAATGCGTCGATCGCGACCGGAATGCGGCGCTCTCCGTTTCCCCGCGAGCTTTTACCTTTTGCGACTACTCGATTGACTCTCTTCACGTTTCAGATGTATCGCCGCACTTGATCTTCAAGAACGGGATGGCGCCGACGCTGTGGCCGCAGGACGTGCCCTTCCCGGGAGACGAGGGCAAGGAAGAAGCGGCCTCGACGTTCGGCGATGCGGACAGCACCCACCCGGACCAAAACAGAAACGGCTGCTTCTCGCCCGCAGAGGCCATGCAGTACCCGGCGTATTTCAAGGACCCCAAGGGCCTCAACCACTCGGTGTTCGGCGGCGCCAACTTCAGCGCGCTCCAGTACCTCAAGGGGGCGGGAGGCGGCAAGGGCCCCGGCCTGCCCGACGTGATCCAGCACGGGCGCTCGGCGGGGATGCCGCTGTACGTCCGCTGTCCCATCTGCCAGAAGGAGTTCAAGCAGAAGTCCACGCTGCTCCAGCACGGCTGCATCCACATCGAGTCGCGGCCGTACCCGTGCCCCGAGTGCGGCAAGCGCTTCCGTCAGCAGTCGCACTTGACGCAGCACCTGCGCATACACACCAACGAGAAGCCCTACGGTTGCGTATACTGCCCGCGCTTCTTCCGTCAGCGGACCATCCTCAACCAGCATCTGCGCATCCACACCGGCGAGAAGCCCTACAAGTGCGCGCAGTGCGGCAAAGACTTCCGCCAGAAGGCCATCCTGGACCAGCACACGCGCACGCACCAGGGCGATCGGCCCTTCTGCTGTCCCATGCCCAACTGCCGGCGGCGCTTCGCCACGGAGCCCGAGGTCAAGAAGCACATCGACAACCACATGAACCCGCACGCCGCGAAGAACCGCCGCAACAACAACTGCAACCCTCTGCTGGACAGCAAGCCGCAGCTGCTGCGCGCGCTGCCGCCCGTGGTGAAGCCGGAGCTGTACTTCCCGCAGTGCTACGGAGTGCCGCCCTTCCAGCAGTTCCCGCAGGGGTCTCCCGCGCCGCCCGAGTTCAAGCCGCCCACGCAGTGACCCGCGGCCCCCGGGCTGGGCGGCGGCGCCGGCTCGGGCCTCGCCCCCGGCTCGGGTCTCGCCCCCGGCATCGGCCTCGCGCCCGGCCTCGCGCCCGGCCTCGCTCCCGGGCCCCTCTCGCTGTACGCGCCCGCCCTCTGCGCCGTGGACGGCCTCTACGACGGCAAGGAAATATAGGAAGTCTATTTTATGAAACGATATTCACATGGTGCTCGTATGGAAAGGATTACGCCTTCGGAAGATTCCATTCGGCGCGCTGGAGGCCGACTCGCGAGGAGAGCCGGCGGAGCGCGCGGTAGTATTATGAAAGAGCGGTCTCGATTTTAATTCCAAATCTCGATGTATAAAAAGTAGCGTTTAGGTAGAAAAATTGTGAACTTCTCGTCGCCGTTCGTTTGGCGTAGAGACGGCGACGCAAAATCTCGGTCTGACCCGTACTATTCGTATTTATATTGAGTAAACCTGTCGAATTAGCGAAACGTTAGGTATCAAAAATTAATAATCTCACTCCATATACGATACTACTTATGAGAAAGTTTGTTTATGTACATGTATAAGGTTTAACTGTGTGATCTCTTTGTGTAATTTTTAACGATAGTTATACGAGGACCTAGGCTAAGGAGAGTTTAACGTTAGGAATAATGGAAAGCGGCCTCGTAGCTCCCGACCCGACCCGGAATCATTTTTCATATTTTTGTAAACTGCAAGCCCTCCGTACGATTTTATACCGACTTATATAATATATTTACAGTTGTATAAAATTATATTTTATATGTACATAGTAACAGTGTCAATAGAGTAAAGCGACGGTCCGAATCGGAACACGTCCCCATCCGCAATATTTAATATGATATACTAGAAACTCAATCACCGCACCCTGCTCGCACTCACTGCAAGAAACTGGACTGAATTTATCATTACAATACCGATGCCTTATTTAAACTTTTATACATCACATGTCAGCAGCTTGGATATATTTTGGGCCTTGCCGAATGGATTCACTCTGTGATAATTGATATACAATGTTAACCTTAAAGATTTTATATTCGTACGACTATGAAAGTAAAGCCTCCGTAGTCGCACGAAGCGAGTTCACTACAGCCATGCGGACGTGTTCTGAGGACCGCCCTAGAATAATGCCGACGTACCTTACCAGGGGAAGGGAGCTGCCGGGCCGGAAGACTAAGGTGCCTAATGGTTGGGTGGAATGATTTACACTTAACTGGATATTTTATACATATTTTTTAATGAACTTATCTGTTTAGCAGCAAGATATATTACATCAAATCGTTATCCTATTTTGTTTATTGAAATGAAAAAAGTTACCTTTTCTTTTCTTTTCAATTCTTCCCTATAAAGATTCTAGCCAAATCGAAAAGTGTTTTATTATTTTTTAAACAGTCAGGTATTTAATGTCAGCATCATTTTTGTTTTTAATCCAACTAAATATAAACAAATAGACGGAAAAATATTGATGCTTTCGAATGAATATCGAAAATGTATCGGTTATGATCTTTTGACTGCTTATTATTTCCAATAAATTGCATTTATAAAAAAATCATTTCCATTTTTGAGAGTTAATCAAATGTCAATACTACATTGTTCTCTTGTACTGAATGTATTTTTTTTTAATTTAATTTACAGGTAATATAAAAGCTTTAAGAAGTGCGTATCAAATGAGAATTGTGTGTTTTATAAGTATTTTAGGAAGCACGGTATTATCACTTGCCAATGTTATTGTAATATTATTAAACGTAGTGGATTATTTATGTAGAGAATTATTTTTAAATTTTTGTACTAAGAGTGAAAATAATCATTAGGGTTCTTCATTGCAGACATCTTTTTGGCACCGTATTGTTGGGATGAGCGAATGTGTTTTTTTTTAATTTATAATAAGTTAATGTCATAATTTTTACTTGTAAAGTTTTCATAGTTTTTTAAATGAACTTTAGTTAAGTGTAATATTGTACAATTCTATACAGTGATTCGTATTATATTTTGTTTGTAGCTTTCACGTTATACCATTTGAAATTAACTATTATTATTATTATTATTATTATTATAAATGCATACGTCTCTAGAACTATAAAGTAAAATCGAGAACTTGCTCAGTGACTCCAGTTGCCACGGTTTGCTTTAAATATTGATTAAGAAGTGTGATGAAATATCAACTGGCCGGCCTAATTTTCTACTTGGATATTTCTTCTTATTACTAGACATCACTTTATATTTCTCTGAGTACTCAATTATAAGTCCAGTCATAATGTTAAAATAAAATAATAAACAATTTTAAAAAAGTATTTTGTACTCGAGCAGTTATACAATATTATGTCACAAGAATATGAATAATTCAATTACATAACTATAATATTATAATAGTATTTACTACACTAAAGGGTAAGGGAAATAATATTTTAAGAGTGACGACAGACATTGATTATTTTATGAAACATTATAGCTGGATTTCGTCTTTTTTGTTAAAAAGTAGTAAATGCTCTTCATTGTAGTTTATGGAATCACTTGTTATTTAATGGATTGTCCAATGCTTATATATGTTTACACCTTGAATTAAATTCAGTGTTTTATTTGAGAACAATAATTTGGATATAGTAATAATGTTTGTTGTGCAATGATTATAAGAATATATTTAACCACTTGAATCTTTTTTTATTATATTTCAACATTACTATGTTCTGTTTGATTGTTTTATAAATTCATAAATAAGCAACACTGTTTGAACGTTGGATATAGCATTATGGTTTTTAATCTTCATTTATAATCCATGGCTCAGTCAGCTGTAATAACAAATCAACAATAACATTATAATATAATCTATAACACAATATTATTTATCAACTATTCATCAATTTCTTTAAATCCATGGGTAATAATAGAAGGTCAAAATACAATAATACATGCAAAAAAAATTCATAGATGTAACCAATGTTAAAATGTTTTTTTGTTTATTATTAAATGTATTTATTAAATATTAACAAGAAACCTTCGGAAGGTTGTACACAATATACTGGAGCAACAAGACTTAAGAATGTTATATAATAACGATAAATGTATTATCTTACTGTAAAGTAGTTTATTTGTCTATCTGGGAGAAAAATTACATCTTTGAATGTTGGGGGGTTAAAAGTAAAACTGTGCAATATATTTTCATTTGTTCTTTAACAAAAGCATAGAAATATGTTCATCGCGAAAATTATGAATGTAATATGCAGTTCGACAGTTATCGTTATTTTCATTATTTTTTGTTTTCGTTTTATATTGGTGCAAAATTTTATTTAGTCTTGTAACAAGTACTTCAAACTCTTGTTTTCTAACCTATGTTGTGAGTTTGTTACAAGTGAGCAGAGGTCTCACAGCCATCCCTGTGAGACTATTCAGTAAAGCTTCCAGAAGTTTGACTCGAACAAACTATAATGTAGTGCCATAGCCAATAGTAGACCTCAGAGAGTTTTTTTTATACACAAACCATACAAACAGTTAAGGAAATAGATGATTATTTTATACAGACTACAATAGTAAATACCGATATCTGAAACCTCATATTGAAACAATAAGTCATTTGCGGTGACATAATTTGTGAGTAAATAATTGTGTGTATGACAAGTATTATTGTCTTCTTCAACAGGCAGTATTTCCGTACTAGTAACTAATATGACAGAACAATTCATTTTATACAAATGTTATATTTTATCTACTCAATAAGTAAACAAAACGTTCACCTTGTTACAGGTAGGTACATAGATTAAACAAATTTAAAAAAACTCTTTTTATTACATTATTGTTACTTGATTAAGTGTATACATATAAATGCAATCACTTGTGAAATGCTCAACAATTGAAATGTTAATAATTAATTTTATACGTAAAGGATATAAAACCAAGTGCATCACACGCACCAAGCAATATTGTTTTTTAACCGATACAACTATCAACATTCATAACTGAAATATTTCATAATTTAAATAATTTTATTTGGCAAAAAATAGCAGTAGCAATTAAAGCATGCACTAATTGTGTAAGGGAAAGAAAATGTTTGAATTGTGTACAATGACTGATTCACAGGTTGAAATGGTTAAAACATTTTTGATTTAAGAAAATTATATAATTACTTAAATTACTATTTATGTGATTAAGCATATTTTTTCACACATTGAAAATGATTAAAGAAAACTCTCAGAAAATATCATCGTGACTTGTGAGGGATTCGAACCCACATCCCCAAGCTTTCATGGCCGGTGCATTTATCCAACTATGCTAACGAGCCACTGCAATTTAGTGAGAATTTTTAATAATCATATTCTACATATGAACTAATATGCTCGGGCTAATCAATATTTAATGATTTGCAAACACTGGACTTTTTAATTAAAGTAACAAGTGAAGCATTTTTATATCCAAATCTGGTTATTATTATTTTTAAAATCTATTGATATTTAGCCGAGACGCGCACCATTCAATTATATTAATTTTCCTGATTAACATTAATCTAAAATTAATATAATTGAATGGTGCGCGTCTCGGCTAAATATCAATAGATTTTAAAAATAATAATAACCAGATTTGGATATAAAAATGCTTCACTTGTTACTTTAATTAAAAAGTCCAGTGTTTGCAAATCATTAAATATTGATTAGCCCGAGCATATTAGTTCATATGTAGAATATGATTATTAAAAATTCTCACTAAATTGCAGTGGCTCGTTAGCATAGTTGGATAAATGCACCGGCCATGAAAGCTTGGGGATGTGGGTTCGAATCCCTCACAAGTCACGATGATATTTTCTGAGAGTTTTCTTTAATCATTTTCAATGTGTGAAAAAATATGCTTAATCACATAAACATACTAATACCTGCATGGGTAAATAAATACGCATCCTGATTAACATTAATCTAAAATTAATATTAAATTACTATATTTACTAAAATCCCTTGCACAAGTGTGCACATATTTCATAAAACTTATTCACACGACTCGTAATGTTAAAATAAGAAAAGTGAATAAAATAAATTAGCAACCGTGTTAATTTCCTACTGTGCAGGGGATATCTGCATGTTGTTTGATGAGTGATATTGTTATTTGTTTTAACCCTCCATTTTAAATGTACTTAATGTGTTTTTATTATATATAATCAGGTGTATATTTAAAATGTAAAACCACTATGGAATAAAAATCGTCCAACGTAGGATGCTGTTAAAACATATCCAGCATTAAATCAGAATCAATGTAACAATTCTCATGGCTTTTTATAATTATTGGTTATCTGTAACTGTACAAACTGATACAGAAACTCGGATGTTACTAATGAAGCAGTGGTATAAAAGTTAAGTTGCTCAAGATTTTATATGATTGACCTACCTTAATGAAGTAAATAAGACATATTAATACAGTAACAATATTTTACAATGATAATTTCAAACTGAAACTGAATGCCTTCTTTTAATACAAGTGTATTTATTATTATATACAAACATAGCCATGAGTGATCATACAATTGTGACAAATACTGATTTCTCAATACTATTTTTTGTGTAGAAATAATTACCAATAACCAGTATATTAAATAGATAAAGCAAGTGATATAGTTACATGTTAAATATAACTAAGTTTACTTTAACAGTAGTGAAAATGCACATTTGACATTTCAGTGTTGGCCTAAGATATTCCACTTAAAAAGATACATAAGCACTTGCAAATGTTCAGTGGAGATTTTCAATCTGACTCATTCCTCGGTGAGCAGAATCCAAAATTACATACTTTGGCAGTCAAAATCTCACAATACAGAGCAGTTCATACATACTAACTTTTCAATGAAAACGTGTAAAATACTCACTAATTTGTTGACAAAACAAAAATATTAGATTGTAATAAAATAATGAAAAGTTATTTGAAAACTGCACATTTGGTTAGTAAAATTTGGCTCTCGTTCAAGCCGTCAGCTCATTTTATATAGCTATTATCTTGAAAATTGTAGTTGCTTCTTAGATATTCAGAACTGTATAGAAAAAAGGATAATTGAGGTATAAAACCAAATTTTGTAATAAAAACTTAGCAACTTATAATATTACAGCCCCAGAAACATTTTCTCTGGAGATATACTGATTGTGTGCCGATGACAACGTGGCATGTGGGCTAATAATAACTCCAAGTTAAACATACCAAAATTTTGTGAGTATTAAAAAATAAGCCTTTGTGTTTTTCTCTTTGAAAAATTGAAAATACATTAACCAGCCAGCCTCCCGTCAATAAATCAATGATTATTCTACTATCAGTTCAAATATAAGAAGCCTGCAAAAACCGTAATTAAGAAAATTCTTTTCAAAGAAATCAAACTTATAGATTAATCGGCCACAATAGAGGGTGTTCATCTTCTGGGAATATATGTTCAAATTCATAATCCACAAAGCAAAACTACAAAGTTGAATTATAAGATATATTTCAATAATGATATAAAAATAGCCATAATTATTATGTCATACATATATAAGAAATAAAATCTTGTTATTGTAATTATCGCAGAATGTAAAAATGGTTTATTTTTCATACAGTACAATAAATACAATAGTTGAGCCCATTATACTGCCAGGATTGATTTAATATACAGAATAAATAATACCTTCTTGTTACAAATCATATTATTATATTTTAAAGAATCAAAGAGTGATTGTGCGTTACACAAATCAATAGATAACAGACGGAACATATTTTATGTAGAAGTTTCAAATGTAATAAAGCTAATGAACGTCAACCATCCACAAATATTTTCTATAATAAATTAGTTTCACAACAAGTTTTACTTTATCTTTACTTACCTTTACGAGAAATTTTAAACAATTTTAACAGTACGATTTTAATATACTATAATTCTTGCCAGAAGAAATGAACAAAAACAAATAGATTTTAATCTTACTATATTTGTTTATCAAAGTTGTAAATTTGAATTTAATGTTATTTTAATTTTAGAGTGTCCATTACATATTATATCCTTTTGAGGAAAAATAATGTTGTCACCTTCTCTTTTATCCTTCAAAAATTATGTAATGAAAATTAAATATCTACAATGATTATATCCTTAATAAAGAGATGAAAACCATGTAAATAATTCAGTTTATTTTATTCACCATATTCCATACCCACAAACAATCATGGCGATGATTTATCTCTCAATCCATATTTTATCTAGAATAAGACTAAAAGTCTCCAGCATTACTTCATACCTTCCTAACACTCCAATAATTAACTTCATTGACCTAATTATTTTCTACTCACCTCCAAGCATCAAAAGACAAAATCTTTGGTCCTATCCCTAAGTAAATTCTTCACAAACAAAATTGAACATCTTCACTGCCCTTTCCGTGAAATACATTGATCAACCCAATTTTAAAATTATTCTTGATGGAGAGATGATTTCGTTGGATTTTAATATGGTCATATATAATGTTCTTAATGAAGACAACACAAACAATGGGAGCAATAGCAATATTAAACACACATGACAGGAGTCAGACCTGTTGTAAGACTTACGGGCTGGTACTTTAAGACCAGTGGAGTCCAAGAGCTTGTAACCCGCAAAAATATATCACAATATTGCCAAAATTATAAATTAAAACCTGTAGATTATGAATGTGAAAACATAAGAGTGCAAAGGATAGAATAGTGGGATAATGTGAGACAAATCAACTATTAGATATAATATAATTCATTTTTTATTGAAATATACTTTTTTTAATGAATGTTTTTATAAATACATAGCTCCATAAATGTAATTCCTAGTAGCAAAACTTGCGAAAGTATTTCCTTTGTAATATCACCTTGATTTTTATAATATTGTCTTATTTCTTGGGGCATTTCAATAGGACGTATTCTTGTCTTCAATTTATCAAAAATTGATATATCACTTTTAGATTGATTAAGTAACATATCCACAATGCATTGACCTGACACTCTTTCATTTCCAATGTAAATCTTAAATACTCTGCGGAGAAAACAAAAATATATTTATATTTCGTCGAGATTCATTCCAAGAAGAGCTTGAGGTCACTCTAGGAGTCATCTCTCTGCTGATTCTGCCAGAGCTGTGTGTAGGAATTTCTTGGTTAGATTAAAATTATAACTTAGAAATAATGACAGCAACACATTAACAGAGACCTGAATCTCATTGCTCATTGCGAATCAATGAAAAATAGACCATAATAAAATGAATTATAATAAAATTTCAATAGATGTTGATCTACTTTAACAAATAAAATAAAGAAAAAAAAACACTCACCGTGGAGGTAGCATTGCTTGTAAATAATATACTTTATGGTTAAATTCTGATTGAAGTGAAGATTCAGTATTCGTCCAACTAATTTTATCATTTGAAGAATTGACACTAAAAAATAAAATTAATATTTGTATAATTATCTAGTCCTGGGTCTCGATAATCATTGTTATATTATAAATAAATTTTCAAGAGTTAATATGTTACTATACAATTTTCCTAACCCACACTCCCAAAAAACTTCCCTTTTTTTATATGATACAACAAAGTAGGACAAACCATTGAACTCCATCAACCGACGACTATCTAAATTGAGGATAATTGACAGTAAGTTGCCAAGAACATGTTTACTATGCAGTACATTTAAAGGAAACTAATTTTAAAAAATGAGTTGTGATTAAAGTGATTGATCAAAAAATATTATTAATACTTACTGAGGAAATGGATTATTGTGAATGATATTAATGGCAGAAGATAGCATCGCTGTCAACTGTACCCTTTGAAGGTTTACTTGAACGGTTCGAGGATTGTTTGTGTCAGCTCCAGTAGAGCGCATTACAGTTGGCATAGATTCCATCACAAATACATCACTCGTAGGAATTTCTTTACAAACTGACCATACCTGAGATTTTATTAAAATAAAATTAGAACAATAGTTAAATAATCATTGGTGCAATGTGGTATTTAAACTACGAATACAGACCATCTCCATGATATTGTACATTTGTAATTTTTTATTAGGTAGATCTTTGAAATCAAAATACATCCAGTCAGTAACATTGTTGGTTTTTCTGTCTATTCGAACCCAACTGATTCCATCAAGTTTTGTAAAAAGAGCAGTAACTGAGTTGATTTCCTGCAAAACAAAAAAAATCTCTAGTGTGAAAAGTGCTAAAGAACAATTAGAAATATAATGTGCAGCTGCCTACTAAGTTATGAAAATATTCAAATAAAAAAATAATCATTCAGACCCTATCAACCTTTATTTGCAAATAATTCAAACTAATTAAAGATTGCAATAAAATAATATTACACTTATGTATACCTTTATTTTATCACTATCTAATTGTGGTTCAATGAACTTTCCTTTCGAAAATATCTTTGGTTTGCTTGCTTTCACAGTAGCATCAATATTTTCATGAGAATCAACCAGGAAACTATCACACATATTTTCCATTATTTTAACGCCAATGCCACCAACATCCAAAATATGATCAAAGGATTTGAAATCTCCCTTGTTAGCTTTGACAGACAGTAAGCGCTTTAATCGAGTCTGAGTTATCTTATATCTGTAATAGAAATATGATTCTATGAGACTCGAAAACCAGTTGCACTCTTAGAATGTATATCACATCAATTATAACTTTACTACCTCAAACTCTGATAAGTTAGTAATCCTCAAAGGTTAGGATATTGAATCATTAAAAAACAGGGTTCACAAATGATAGTAGAATACAACTCGCAAGCTTTAAATTATTTTTTGACAAAAGGCTACGTTAAATTGTAGAATCACTCTACTTTTTTCAAGATCATCCTTATTTTTTTTTAATTTTTACTATTTTTATTGAAATAAACTACCACATAAACATTATACCTCAAACAACATTATTACAACTATTTATCACTGATTAATTGAACATAAATAAAGAGCCAATTATGATAACCTTGATGAATCCTCCAGACACAGTTCATTGATTTTCTTAAATATTTGTTTTTCTTCGTTTTCATTATACTTTGATTTGTATTGAAAATCAATATTATTTTCATAAAGTAGACCCCCATTGTGAATTTTTCTGCGCCAATGTAAATATTCTATCTGCAAACATAATATCAAAGAAATTGAGATGAAACAACAACAAAAAACGGTGACAATAAAATATTATAAAATTTATAAAATATAACAGCTTATTACAAAGTAGTCTTGATAATTAAAATATAAAGTTAAATTACCAAAAACATATCTGAATTGTTATTTTTTAATACTAAAGTGCACTTTGAATCTTATGTAAGTTTTTTTAATGTTCAAATAGCAAAGTTAATTAGAATCAATGCAATTGGTAATCAAGTATCTGAACTGACAATCAGGTGAAACCTAATAAATACATTAGCTTTTTGAATGCCATCAAAAGAAATGGCTTTGAGGTCCAAGTTTTGATTGAAGTTGGTGATCATGGTCTTCAGCTTTAAAGTGATTTCAAAAAGATGGCTCGCAAATTTATAAAAATAATATCAAAAACCACATTCACATCCTCTAATCAGATGTAACTAAATGAATATTGTGGATAATCACATAATTTTGTAAAAAAAATCACCACATGCTCTAATGATTGCAATACCCCGTTTATAAGCTAAACTTCGATCAGAGATGCTAATATTGACACGAAGGGTAAGGAATTATACGTCAATAAATACACTTTAAACCAAGTGGCAGGCAAGTTACTTTCCATTTTTAGTGCCAATTTTGATTCGTACTTTTTAAATTAAGATATTAATCATTTTAACATTTCTGAACTAAATATGCTTCAGAATACATTTAAATCGTCACTATCTCATCGTTTTCAAATATTCATATAATAATTCATTAAATCATTTAAAAAAAATAATTATTTACATTTTTAAACGACACCCTCCGGAAAAGTTTTATATATTGTGCCATAAAAAATGTCTCAAACATATCACATAACCTCTATTTATTCGCAAATTTCACATAACTTTTGACGTTACAATTCATTATAAAGCCAACGACAATTCATGCTTTTTAAAAATTTATATAGCTATTCAGATATGTATTGTTTTAAATTTAAACCAAAATTATTGTGTTTGGAATTAAAAGTGTGAATAATAAAAAAATCCAACGTAGTTTTGGAACTGGAGTAACTAAACTTTACATAATAAATAAACTGTGGATGAATATGTAATTTATAATAATAATTTGATATTTTTTATTACTTACAATATATACACATCGAAAGTAAAGAGACATCTATACGTGCATATAAATAACGTTTAATGTGCTTTGATAGATTCCACAGGAGGTAATGAAGGACACTGTACATTCATTCATATATAACACTTTGTCCAGACTCGCATCAAGCAGGATCTCTTTTTATAGAGTAAGTAAGATAGATTAAACAAAAATAATTGAAATATTTACATTTTATATTATGAAAGATAAGCAAATAAACCTATATTTAATAAAATCATGCCACATTGATTTTTACTGTCAAAACAATAGTAAGAATCTCATTATCGTGAAAATATTCAAGTCAGCGTTACGATTCGACCCTGCACTCTATTTCCATACATTTTTTCGGGTATTGCTTTTACGTGGCAGGTTTTAATAACAATTATAAACAATTATGTATTTTATGCTGATCTATTTTTTAAATAAATTTCAATATTTCTAGGTGGATTTGTTTGCTTTTACAATTGACTTTGCCGTGCTTGTATTTTAAACTTTCGAATTTGTGTCTACAACTAGATGAACCCATAACAAAAAAAAAATGGCGGACCCAAAATTTCTACAATCGATAATATGTTGAACCTCTTTTATTTGTGCCACCATCGGTTACATGTCACACAAGTATGTCCTGCGTTTAAAATACTTGGAAATGTCTAGATACTTCACACGTTGTCGTTGAAGTACTCCGACATGATGATTAGGCAGGTGTGAAGCACCTGTATATATATTTTAATTCTAGAAGAGTAGAAATGCTACTGAGAGCAGAGCGGGCCAATGGAAATGTTCGGTTTGCTGCGCGTGCGCCGTGCGAAGTCACAGTTATAATCGAGAGTCCGCGCTGTTGCCGCCCGCCGGTTCGGGTCTGTATATTATTATCATTTTTCATCTCTGCTTCTTTTTAATTTTCATTATAAATACTATTGTGTCGTTTCTCGTCTATTTTTACACTTTCAGAGCGATTTTCGCTCGCTGGCGCGGTTGCTTTCGCACTTTTCTGACCTGTGACATTCGAATTGACGATACGACTCGGACTAACGTAAACAGAAAAGACAAAATGGCGGACGTCCACATGATGTTGCGGAGTCGGATAATAAATTGTTTTTTGTCTTCGATTATTCTATTGTATCATATTGTTTTTTATCCTTATCATTAGACATTTAATATTCTTGACCACACTATTTCTTTATAATTACATTTTGCTCTTTTTTTATTAGCTTATATACGACTGGGTGATTGGATTTTTATTTGTAAAAAAAATGTATATATATATATATACATACATATATATATATATATATATATATATATATATATATATATATACATATATATATATACATATATATATATATACATATATATATATACATATATATATATATATATATATATATATACATATATATACATACATATATATATATATATATACATACATATATATATATACATACATATATATATATATATATACATACATACATATAAAAAGTGATCCCCACCCTGTTCCACATATATTTTACACTGTTGCCAGTCTTAGTATTGCTACATAATGTATGCCTAAATATTTAATTTAGTAGAAATTCCCAAAAACAAATTGATGAATGATTTTTTTGTTTTTTCAAAAAATTTGGAATTATTTTAGCCAGTTTAAAAAAAATAACTTTTTTTTATATTCTGACGAAATATGCGGTGTAGGTTAGTGTGTAGCCTCATCTCGCTCGTTCGTTAGCTTGCGAGCGAGAGAGAGAATATTGGGTCGTATGCACGATCGGTCGATAGCCGTTCCACTTAAGCCTCCGCTTTGCCGTCATTTCGTCGTGATCAGACACAGGTTTTCGGATATATATATATATATATATATATATATTTGACTATTTTAGTTATGTAATATCCATAATTCTAATAATTATTATTATTCGAAGTTTTCGGCGCCTGTGACTATTAATTTACTTAAAAAACAATGTGTCCTTATTTATTGACACTTTCTTTGTCTCTTGTGTCAAACGGTTATCTACCTCTTACCGCCGGTCGGTTGCCTCCGTGCAAAAATAACGAACGGGTCGATCGCGCCCGCAACACTGTTAATCCCGTATTCAGCTTAAATTGCGTTTCTCCGGATGATTACTTTTATTACATCGGTTAAATTATAAATCAAACTTTATGAATCGTCATTTATCTCATGACGGTCGCGCCCGCACCGTCCCCGGGTAGACCGAGTAGAAGTAGAATGCTGCGATAATAGAGTACGCCCCTGGACGGAGGCACGGCAACGTCGCGGCTCGTCGCGAGTGCTTGCACATCTGCTCGGATTTCTAGTGACGTCATGCCCCGGCCCCGCCGCCGGCCGTGCGATAGAGGGAGACGAACGCATTGCCGCTCGATTCTCGTTTTCGTGTCTACTGTTTACTAGAAGGCACGCGCAGGAGCTCGTTTCGGCGTTCGCATTCTTTTATTGTAGAATTTGCTTTTTTTTTTTATTATTATAAATTACAGAAGAATTTAAAACGCATTGATTCGGTAAATAAATAGCGCGATTTGCTATTTTTTTTATTCGCCGTTATTGATACAAAAGTGCTGATAATTTAGGCCAGAAGTAAAAATAGGCAAATAAAACGTTTTGAAGTGCAAAATGTTAACTACGAAATGCATACCTATTTAGGAAAATAGTACATTTTGCTCACTAAGGAGAGGTCAGTTTACCAAATACGGCACCCGTGTTCTAGAAATAATGTAGAAAATCCAGTACCAGGAGACAAAGTATCCCACAAGACGCAAAACGGGCCCCACGCGCTTGCGCGGGAAGCCGCTCGGTCTCGGCTGTCGGTGCTCGCGAGCCTCGGTCGCAGACGGAGTCGAGTCCAGTGCATTCCCAGTCTTTCCGTTCACCGGTTTCCTCTGAACCCCGCAGAAGGGTCGATTCCCTATCATCAGGAGTAAGTGAACACATCTTTGTATCCAATTCCATTCGACGGCGAACGTAGCTTTCTATTTTCAGTATTCACCGGGGCGATCGCTTTTTGTCCATCGGCCTAACGGTGCCGATGTGCGCTTGCAATCTTTACCGACTGTGCTGTTAACCTTGAATGTTTTTCTCTCCTTGATAACGTTTGAAATTTTTTTATTGTGTCTGTAATCGTCCCCGTTGGTTTTTTTATTTATTGTATCGAGATGCGCGACAAAAAATTATATATTTTTTTAATTGGTAAAAATAATAACTCAACGAAATTATAATATTTTCATTGCAGCCCTGAAAAAATATGTAAAGCCTATCCCTTGCACATTTTTTTTTGTTTTAGTCCAATAGGAACAGATTGAAACCAGGCTGCCAAAGTCAAACTTTAATAGCAAATGCCCTTTGCGTTGATCTGAGTATCGGATCTGACATATCGAATAGAAATGAGAACTCTGGTAAATTTGCATTAGAAAAGTAACATTTTCTCGGTTTCGCAGCAGAGTTTACATATTTTTGTCAAAGAACTAAAAATATGTACTAAAATTACTTTCTACGAAAATTATTTACTATTACCATATATACGTATCTACTATACTCGGTGTTCAGGGAAAAAATAATGTTAGAGGAGGATGGGAACATTCGTTAGTGTGACAAAGCTAAAAGAAGCCCTGTCAATGGTCTGGGCAAGAATGGTGTCGGAAGAGATTGGTCGGCGGCCCTGCTCGCTGCCGTAGATTCGCGGTGCGGCTGCGCGGCCCGCTCCTTTAAATATATATTCCGCGAATGCAGCAGCCATTAAACAATTCCGATTACGTTCAACCCTGTTTGCGCTCCAGCCAGCTAGACACCCTGCCATGGAAGTTAATTAAAAAATATTTTACTTACGTATTATTTCTCATGCATATCTATTATATTCCTCTCATTGTTTTTGGCACATTTGTAAGATATTTACGCGCGAAAATTTCTGATCTGTGGATCCAGAAAATTAAGAACGTCCTCAGAGCAAACTGTCCCAGAGGTTGATACGTGTTATTAAAAATTATTTTGGTGGTATATCTGTTAGATTTTAGATTATTAATGCGATCCAGTTAGTCTGAATCTCATTGAATACAATACTATCAATAAAAAATACCAACATGTGTGGCCATGAATCGCGATTCCGACACTTGCTCAAATTTTTTCATCGTCTTTATTTAGACAAGAAAATATGTAATACCCTCTCCACCCGAGCTTTATTTATTTATATTATCACTTTCATGCGGTCTGATGAAAATCTAAGGTACAAAACCTGTAGAACTGGATTCTTGGTACTTGTCTTTTATCCGACCACAAAAAAACATTGTCCTATTGTTTTGCTTTTTTTTATTGGCAACAGTGTCTATTTTTTGCTTCTTTTGTTGGCAACAGCGAGTCTCGTCATAGAAATGAAAGTTTTTTTTCAATTTTGTATCATATATTTTACAAACAATGAAAAAACGGTTATCTTTGACGGTTAGGTTAGGTTAGGTTAATACTTTAAATTAAATAAATAAACAATACGTGTTTTCTCGCCAATAGACACTGTTGCCAACAAAAGAAGCAAAAAATAGACACTGTTGCCAACAAAAAAAGCAAAACAATAGGACAATGTTTTTTGGTGGTCGGATAAAAGACAAGTACCGGATTCTTTTAAACAGCAAAGTGGTCGCGATCGATTAGTTTGTTTAGCAGCAGAGTTAAATATAACGATAATGCAAAACTAATAACACTTACTTGAAAATATGAGATATCAATTATAATCAGTAATTAGAAATATATTTTATTGATTTTTGTGAAGACCGTCTCACAGGAAGTACGATTTTGCCTATACAGGTTTTATTAATTGATAATGATTAAATACAAAATTTCTTGATTAAGTACAAAAATTCTCGCCAAATAATAGTGATTCGTTAGCATAATTGGTAATGCACCGGCCATGAAAGCTTGGGGATATGGGTTCTCGAATCCCACACAAATCACGATGATATTTTTCTGAGAGTTTCTTTAATCATTTTTCAATATTTTAAAAAATGTACTTAATCATTTGAAATATATATTTTTTCATATTCAGTTTCAACAGTGAATTAAAATTTTTTTTTTTTTAAAAATTGTGTAAATCAATATACAGTGTGGTGTTGTGCAGCTACAAATGTATTTTTAAATGAAAATTCTAGACACAATAAGAGATATAAGTAACTTATTATTTCGTCGTATTGCGCTGATAATCTTTTGAATATATCAAATTTCTATGGCAATAATTCCAAAACAAACCTACTAGTTTGTTTATTTAAGATAGCTAATATAGTAAAAATGGCGATAAAAAATTATGAAAATAATATTAATAATTAATCAGATAATGAATTACATTAATCTAATCTTTGCTCTAATATTTTTTTGCATGGTTTTGCTACGGGATAAATAATTTCTAATAACTTTTCACTATTACCATCCGTAATATGTGTTCCACTAATAGACAGTTATTTGTCTGGTAAAAATAATTTTGCAATGTCAATAACAGAAGTTCAATCACATACTTCAATTTAAATTTATTATAGTATAACATCCTAAAAGTGTGATAATATTATATTTAATGTTTTTCTGGTTTCATGTAGCGTATGTAAAATCTGTAGACTGTCAGGTGTATTAATATCAATATTACTATTTTTTACATTTTATGCTTACATAACCACAGAATTAAATTAATAAACTAGGATAATACAGGCTTAATGCCAAATGCTCAATGCGGTGATTTTTCAGATCTGTTAACATTACAAAATATGCTTACAACTTGCTAACAGAGAGTCGCTAGACTAATTGTTAGTTGATATCATTCTTACTCTTGTGAATATGCTACTGTTTTGTAATGAATAACCATGAAATAAATGTTGACACAGTGTTGCAAATACAGTAGCAGCAAAGTGTCAATTGAAATATTACAAAAGTGCTGTTATATGATAACTCGTAATTTTCAAACGTAAAAATCTGATAAATTAGATCAGAGCAAGTTGTCGGTTGTTGAAGTTGAACGGTCAGATTTTTAGTAGCAGTGAATATGTAGAGTAAAATAATCTTTCTAGATTATTTTAGCTTTATTTATAATTTTTGTTTTTTTTTGTAGTATTTTTTTTTGTATAATGTGGTGTCCTTGAAATCTTTCCCCTGATAAATAAGAGGCCCTTGCTTGCTCATGTTAAGCGCTTTTCTCTGATAAACACCTGAATTTGCCACATTCAGACACCAAAATATTCAAGATATTGAAAAATTATTTTTAGATAGAATATAGACCCAAAAGCAATTTTGTTGATAAAAAATAAAATTCATGAAGATATATTAGTGTATAGAAATGAATTCTGTTGGAGAGTTCGAGTGAAATTATTTTTTTGTTTTCATAAACGTACCTTGTACATACAAACATACATAATGACTGCAAAATTCAGTTACCTGTATATAGTACTTTGGTTGAAACTCTATGCATCCTGATTTCCTTAACCATTTCTTTTTCTTGCTTTTATTTATTCAAACTAGAAGTCATTTTAACTGTACAAAGACATTTTTTTTGTTGTTATTAATCATTGATCTTTATCATTATAGACTGTACAACTAATAGTATTTGTATTCGTATAAATAAATCTCGTACTCTATATGTTCCACCTATTCCTAATGTAGTTTTATTCAATTTTTACAGATGCATCTTGTAATGTATACACAATTTACTTTTATGTAAGATGCAATTGATACTTGATAGTTGCACAGACAGTCAAAGTTACCAGAAGTCGTCATCTATCATGGCTGACATCAAGGTATTCACTACTACAGTTATTTTAAAATAATCTATGATAAAAAATAAAATGTTTGCATTAAATGTAAAGAATTTTCAGGTAAACAAGGATTCAGAAGCAAATCACACTGCACCTTCAAACAGCAAAGGCTGTGGGGAAAAAAAATTTTCATTACCCACTAGAACAAACGAAATATCAGTAACAGATAAACATGAAAATAAGGATGTTCTAGACAATGGGAGTAAATGTCGCAATATATCTTTACACTTTGTACAGGATAGTAATCAAGAAAGGTTACAATCAGATATTTCCACACATGACAAGGGAAGTCATGATCTTAAGAACATAGAGGATAGTGATCCATCTAACGGTCTTATTGCTGTTTCTCAATCTGGATTAGAAAAAATGCCACTACCAAATGGTAAGTTTTTATGTTACCATCTTTCACCATCCTCACTGTTTTGGGTGCTTATCTTTATTTTCAAAACAACAAAAAAAACTGTTGTGATATATAATTTTATATGAGTTACAAAACAGGACTCCCTAAGGACTCCTTGAACATTAAATTTACATTTTTTTAATTATGTTGCATTGAAATGTTAAGCAAATTATATTCTGCAAAACCACTTTTTCGTACATAATAAGAAATTATTTAATTTTTTATTTCATAATTCAATCTTCCCCAGATGTAATGGTTGTAATTGCTGATCCTACTTTTGAAACTGGTCCAAAAGGAGACGATGCTCCCAATTCAGAGACATCAGATTCAAAAGATGAAATGGTAGAAATCATTAACAACACTCTAAATAGTTTAAATCAGAAAAATAACTCGATGGATACTTATAACAAGGGAAATCACACCACGGAGAAAAATACAATAGTTGATATAGAGAGTAACAATAAAATTCCACAGAAACCAGATCTTATGGTAAATAAACAACCATTCAATTTAAACACAAAAACTACAGGCAATAATTCAAATGACACTGCAATTACTGATCCAAAAAATATGGATATTTTAACCTTGATTGAAGTAGAAAGTGACTCAAATGAAGGAATGTCTAAAGAAGTGAGCAAAAGTTTACCTCAAAATCACATTGATACATTCGATATAGAATCAGATGAAGAAGCAAATTTAATAAAAGAACCTGAAAAGATTTTGGATATTAAAAAAAATAATCCCAAAACATGTGTTTCGTTAATAGATGATGATGACGACATAGTGTTGGTAGATGAAGATTGTCATACGAAAATAAATGAGAATATGAACATAAATCAAACTCTTATCAGTTTATTGGAATCTGCTCCAAAAAATTCTGCAAATGTTGATCCTTCGATTTCTACTAATATATCAAATGCTGCGTTAAATAAAGGTAAAGAAATATTATATATGTTTTTTTAAATCACATTTTTTTATTTTGAAATAATATATAATATGTATTTCTGTTTTTTTATTTGTACCTACAGGTATTCTTGTAGAAAAAGATAATCTACCAGGAGAACCCCAAAAAGATCAGCAACCACTTCCATTAAATTTTCTAAATTCATTCAGGACCTCACTAGGAGAGATGACAAGAGGAGATTTGGAAGAATTTTGCCTTTTAAAGCTTGTTGAAGCAATTTCTGGAAGGAGTAATCTCAGTGATGTAAAATTAAAAATAAAAGTACTCGAAAGGAGTATGGATGAATGGCGTAAAAAAGTCATTAATTTAACAAAACAAAACAGAGACTTACAGATTGTTGTTACAACTGTGAATGAAGAGCAAAAAAAGACACTTAAAGATATTCCTATTCCTATTAAAATAACCCGATCAGTTGGTCTACAAGTCGGATATCCATCTACTTCTCTGAAAAAGAATTCAGAAATGCAATCTCAAGCTGAACCTCTTTCTCCTCAAACAGCTGCCTCCTATACGCAATCTCAAGAACCACCTCCTCTCACTTCAAGAAAGGGAAGAGGAAAAGCTAATACTCCAATCGCCAATGCTAATAAACCAGGACCTCAAAAAAAAATGACATCATTACCTATTCCTCGATTAGTACCGACCGTGCCCTCTCCACCCAAAGGTTCATTACAGAATACATCTTCAAACATGGGAAATATAAGTACTAATATCGTTTCTAGTCCAATTTTAGAAACCGCACTAAATAATAGTTCTGCAGATTCCCGTAGACCATCGGCAGAAAAACGATCTGCTATACAATCAATAGATCTTACCGATGATGAACCACCGGCAAAACAACCTTCCTTGAGAAATGTATCAACACCAAAACCTCAATCTGGTCTACGATTGGTACCTCAACCTAAGCTCACTAATAATACTAATACTAGAATGACCTATGCCCTAAACTCTCCAGCTGGAATGTCTCCTCGTCAGGTGTACATTCCTATTTCTTCTCAAAATACGGCTACTGTTAATGTTCGTAAATTAACTCCAGTGTTGAGAAATCCTACTCAAATTAGACCAATTTATCCTAATCCTCAATTGCGCATTGGTCAACCGATTCCAATACGAGCTACAAAACACAATGTGCATCCGGCACCTCTACCAGTACCTCCTATAACCAGCCATCAAATTCAAACTGATGGTAAATTCATTCCTCCAAGGCCATCATTAAAAATTTCTAAAGTAAATAATGGTATTGTAATATCCTGGGAAATGGAAGATTTCTCAGAGAGTCGACACGAAGAGGTCGCTAGTTATCAAATATATGCCTATCAGGAAACTACTGCACTTCCTAGTACAGAGTTGTGGAAGAAGATTGGAGATGTTAAAGCACTTCCCCTACCGATGGCGTGTACATTGACACATTTCATGGCTGGATATAAATATTACTTTGCAGTCAGAGCGTTAGATGTCCGATCCCGCCTCGGGCCATTCAGTGCTCCTGGAAATATTTTACTTGTACATAAAAAGTAATTTGTATAGTCTCCGTTGTGTTATACTTAACAAACTTAGTCCAATGCATGAATCTTTCTAGTGCTATTGTATACTCGTGTAAGTTTTTATAAAATCTCAAGATATAAATATTGATGTTAAAAATTATTACACAAAATTTCCTCATTTACTTCACGGTACTTAGAAAAACAAATATTTTATTTATAAAAATATTTGACTTATTCTTAACATTGATGGTTAATTATTTAGAATAATGTTTTTAATAAAAAGATAACAAAATTATCCCTGTTTTAATAGCTATTAAGCAAATTTATTTATGTATAATATTAAATGATGTGATAATAAAAGAAAAGATTTTTATTGAATATTTCACTCTCCCATAAAAGCAAAACATAAGTAAAATGGATATTTTTTCTCAATGAATTACACTAAAAATTATTATTGGCGTTATTTTTCTTAAGGTGGATTTATTATTGTTGATTTATATTTTTAGATCAATATTATTACTACTGCCATCTTTAAGAAAATAACAAATTATCGTAATTTAATTATTTCGGATATTTATTTTATTTGGCAGGAATATCTGCAGATGGCGGAGCACCTGAAACCCCAAAATCCGACCGACAGATGAGTTGGAAAAAAATGAAGTAGAATTATTAAAATGTATAGAAAGGATGAATTTTATTAGCCAAAAATCCTAAATAAATATTTACAAGGAACCTTGCACATTTTAACTGACTTCAAATGGTTCAAGCTATAATCGAATCCACTTGTCGTGCACTTGCTCACCTCTTATACTCAGTTTACTGATTTATCACAAATAATAAATGACTGTTATTATTAAAATCGAGTTGCTTACAAAGGGTTTTTTTCCTTCCCAAATTCCATAACGCGAGAATGATAATTTCATTTTCGCTATCACATAAGCCAATTATTGTAAGCCCCACAACCTGCGCACAGGATCAGATGAATAAACATGTATTGTAAAATAGTCCTTGAAAATTAGTTTTTTATAGATACCGGGTTGGCTCTTTACATATCGTATCTTGTTCTAATAATCACAAATTAGTACCAAAATATTTGTAAGGAAATCTTGAATATATTGAATCAAAACCTGTTTTTTTCATTAATTAATAATATTAAAGTTTGTAGAATATAGAATTGATATATTTATGCGGCACAGTATTCTCACAAAAATGTGTAGGTAGCACGAGCTCGCGCACCTGTAGTCAGACCAGCAGAGGAATTGCTCCCTAAATAATGTAGTGGCTGTGGATACGCACCTGTGTGTGCCGACTGTGAAATGGAAAAATAGCGTGACTCCTGACGTGGAATTCGACGCGAAAGGTTAAGTATCTTTCACATATTTTTATTTTATTTTGAGTGTTACTAAACAAACATTATAATTAGTAATGTGCTTGTTAACGGCCAAAAAACACACTTTTTTTTCGAATCAATTAAATATTAATCTCACGTTATTGGTATTACTTTTTTATTTGCTTTTACTGCTAAATTATAACATATTTACCGTGTTTTCCTCTCGTATAGTAATTAAAAGAAAATGATAGTTATCATATTTCTCTGTGATCAATGGTGAGCTCGTTGTTGTATATTGCAGTCGACTGAATCTTGACTTTTCCATTCATTCGTTAGCAAATATATAATATAAATGATTTAACGTAAAAGTTAACAGGAAACTCAAAACTTTAAACCCCAAAACTCAAAAAAATAAACTTTTTATTTGCATTCACAAACAATTCGTATTTTACACTATATAGTTATCCATTTTTACATTCAAAAGCAATTTAACGTTTTCAGATAGCACATGTTGCATTTTATAGCAACTTTTAACGGAAAACAATTAATGAGCAGTTTCTGTGACCATGCATTTATAAAACTACCTAGCGTACTGCTATTGAAGTGGATCATAAAATTGTACTCAATTTGATGATAAATTTAAAAATTATTAGCCATGTATAGTAAAATGCTATTTTATATGACTCTGAGGCGACATAGTTTTCGCATGTGTGCAAACGCGGTAACGACTTTTCAGTCAATAATATACACAGAAAGATAGTCCTTACATTATTTATTTAACTCATTATTCAACTCATGCATAAATGAGTATTTACGTTACGTTATGTACGTTACCACCTAAGCCACACCTTGTAAACCCCACAACCTGCGCGCAGAGGGATAGCCACATACCGTATTAGAAGCATACCCCTAAGAACTATTGTAAATTAAATTAAAATTCAATACATCTAAAAAAACAAAAAAAAACGCCCGGTTAAACGGTAAATATGCCGTTTAAATTCATGCATAATAATAAGCATTATTAAATAGCATAATCACCATTTATTTTTGTAGCAGTAAATCAATTCATCAATTAACTTTTAATTATTGTGTAAATATGGCGAAAATCCCACGTTGGCTTCAAACCGTATCAGTCTAAAATAATAAACTGATGTTTCATGACTGTTTAATTTTTTTTGTTTACAGATTTTTGCATTGAAAAGCATAATATGCTTTTGCAAAAAAAAGTCATGTCAAAGATACGGCCCGCGATCGCAATGTGTCACAGAAAGAAGAATCATTTTTTTATTTGAATCTGGCCCGCCTACACATTCTAAATTTAATACACGGCCCTCTGCAAAATTGAGTTTGACACCTCTGAGAGTTTTCTTTTCAGTGATACCTTGAATTTTGCAATTGTAAATTATAATATAACTAGAAATGTAGCCCGTCACAGAATGACGCGCATTCGATGAACAATGCTTACAATAATAAGATGAATAATGCTTTAATTTTGTACCATCAGTTGGATGAAGGTGCGAAGTTCTGTGATATACCTTGGCCTTGAACTTTGAAGCAGAGTGGCCCACTGTTAATTTAGCTCCCATTGATGCAAAAGATATACTGTTATTGTATGATCTTATTTTTCTCTTGAAATTTACATTATAAATATCCTTTAAATATACTGGGGAAATAGGCCTTGCTGGTAGTTTCACTTTACCTTTGTGATAATAATCGTTGAACTTTCCATCTGATGGGTTTTCTGCTTGATAATGTAAAGCATTGCAGAATCGACAGGTCACATTAATTAATCCGAAGACAAACGCAGCGTTCGCTGTGCATCAGTTTCTTTTTGTCTTGAGGTCGATGCGCGTACTCGAATTTTAAGAAGACGCTGCTCACGTTTTCCTTCCAACTCATTGCTTGACATTTATGTCACATTTCGTGTCACAAACAACGCATCACTTTTCACTGCACTGTTATTTATTTGATGCAGTCTTTATCACGTTCAATAGTGCAATTCTTTTTTAATTACGTTTTCTGTGCGTAGAAGGTGTTATTAATGATGTGATTAATAATTTCTAATGCAATTTCGATAAAAAAATAGAGATGGCATTTGTGTCAAACTGACATAAGCTGGAAATTCCTTAGAAGCATCCAAAATTTGTTTTTTTTGTATAAGTTCTAAATTTGAAAATCTCGCGGTGAACAACATCTCGCGGCGAAAAACAGAATTATATAATTCGTACATATTGAAATTCGCTAAAGCATATTTTATAGTTTATGAATGAAAATATTATCCTATCGTCTTGAAATTCGGCACATAGCTGCGGAAAAATTTACTTAACTTATGTGCAAAAAATCAGCGTTGTATCTTTTAAGATATTCTATAGAAAACCAAAAATCGAAACATACACACATACACACATACACACAATGGCTATTATATATATTAGATTTATCCATAAAATTGACATACATTCGATGTTTTTTTATGGGTTGGCTTTTGGTTTCCTTTGAGCACACTTCGGTCGTACGGCAAGGCCACAGAGCAGCCCGGGGTGTATAATTGGAGGGGTGTGGATGGAGGACGGGGTGGTAGGGGGGTGGTGGGGGCGCAGTGGCGTGCCGTGGCGGCCACGCGACCCGCAGGCCCCGCAGTGTGCGCCTCGCCGAGTCAGTCATCCGCTCACCTCTCGCGCGAAACCTCGTCGCACCTGCCCGCGCTTTCATTAAGTCATGCAGTAGTATCTCCTATCGCCCCCCCGTGAACCTTATAACGTGTGTTTCAGTGTGCTCGGTGTGGATTCAGTTTGAGTGCAGGGCGTGCAGAATTTAAAAAAAATAAGCACTGTTGACCCTGATGTTGTTTTCACACTCATAATTAGAGTGATTCACATTTCTGTCTGTCAGTCAAGCCGTTATTATTTACAAACGAGTGTCAATTAACTTATGCCCTATTAAAATTATTTTTGTGAAAAATTGATTTCGTTACAGTTAAATATATTTATTTATATATTTTATAGTACAGCGGCTCAAAATTCACGGTATCACCGTAAAGAAAACCCAATATGTTTTTGAATGCAAAAATCTGTGATAATTATACTTTTCAATTTCAAAAAAAATACTGAAACTGTCTTGAAACATTGTATTCATTTTTGCACTATTAGTTTATTATTTTGGAGTGATACGGTTTGGAGCCAACGTGGGATTTTCTCCACGTTTAAAAAAATAAATGGCGATTATGCTATCTAAAATTACTTATTATTTATTGGAAATAAAAATCAATTATTAGAAATCTCACAAAAACAATCAATATTTTTCAAAGAGAGTACTCAGTGGAATTCTATTTTAATATTATATATAGAGTAAAATACTTGAGTGATTTTTCCAAGTGTTTTATTGGTGACCGGTTTCGCCAACCTCAGTTTGATAATTTGATAAAAATTAACATGTGGAAAAATCACTCAAGTAATTTATTCTATTTAAAATTTCACATATCTCTTTAATTACAAATATGACTTCATACGTGTTGATTTTTTTAATTTTGTAAATTCAGGCATCATAATTGTTATATATATTGTTAAAAGATACTCACTTGTTATTTGTACATATATTAATATGATTATAATTGTTATTTGGCTAGTAACAAAATCTTGATTAGCAATCAAATACATTTTTACTAGCTGATAAGATTGCATCAGTAAAGTTTGACTTCTGGACCCACACATAACTTGAAAAATTAATTCCCGAGCAGGTAGTTAGTTGATTACCGGAATAAAACTGTTTCTAGTTCCAAAGAACACCTTCAATAAAAATCTTACTTATTTATTTTGTTACCCCGTTGTATAAAAACGCGATGTGTAATATTTCCCATTGTTTCGCTTCAAAGCAACCTTTCTTTCATAAAAGAATCACAAAATAAAATACATCTATCAAACCAAGCCTTGAAAAATGTTAGAAATTTTCTAGATTAGTGGTTCTGGTAACTATAAACTATTATTATGAAAATGTTGAATTTGCAATAATCCATACTAAAGTTCTATAATATAACGGGGTCGGTGCTGAGGCTAGGAAGGTGTAATGGGCTTATTATAGCAGAAACGCTAGACTTCCAATACTGGGAAGTATGAATTATGAAATATTCCAGAACTAACAACATGAATCACAAAGTTTCCTTCAGAGGCTATAAGGCCTCATCAACCTAGTAATTTACGGCAAATAATCTAACAATTGTTTTACCCCAGTGTTGGTTCTTGTGCTCATATATACTCGTTGGAATTCTTGGTGTTATATATTATACCAAATATCATTTACTAAAGAAAAGACAAACTTTTAAACTGAAAAACACTTGAATATTAAAACTATTAAAATATCGAACGGGGTTTGAAGCCACGCTGTAATAGAAAAAAATATTTATATCGAAATTCATGTGTGTGCTGTATTCCTATATTAGACGAACGAATAAATACGCATTAATTGTGGTGGTCTATTAAAATCTAATAAATATATAATTTTTAATGATATAAAATTATTTGTACAATTTAATTTTTTTTGATGATTTAAAGAAAGTCATTGAACCTGCAATATTGTCTTAACTTTTTTGTTGATCGATTACATCCAGTAGTAGTGTTGTTTTTTCTAATAAAAAAAACCAACTGTTACAAATTAAAGTCACTTTGAGATAATTATACGAAATTCAATTGTCAGATAATTATACGAATTTATGGATCGTATAGAGTCTATACGGTCTTGGTAATTGGTGTATACTATAGACCAATTGATACTTTATTTATGACTGGCATAGTGATTAGTTTATTAATTCAAATCATATGCATATCCCCAATAAGTTTTATATCAAGGGATAAAATTATACATTAAAATACTTAACAGCGAACAAAAAATGTCTATGCTATTTTGTAAAATGACTTCTCCAATGATCTCTCGGTATGTATTTTTTAATTTACAGGTTTTTCCTGGAAAGGTCTTAATGAAAAATAATAAATTAAGATCGATAATGTACAAATTTCAGTTTTTTTTAAATGTTTATTCCCTTTGTCTTATTAAAAAATGTGGATACTGTTGGAATATCTATTTTTCACGTAAATACAACCAATTTTATTATTAAAAATATCACAATATTTACAAAAAATGTCAAAAAACAAAAAAAATAAACAAAATTTTGCTAAGCATGTGTAAGTTAATCTAATCATAATTATTATAATTAAACGAGGCTATTGTAACATTTACAATAAAACGACACTCGATAAAAAAAAAAGATAAATCATGCATATACAACATTATCGTAATCTTTTTTTTATTATTATTTTGATAAGTTGCTTTGTTGGTTCAGATACAATTGGTTATCAGCTAGTTAAAAAAGATTAAATATCTTTTTATCTACACTGTTGCCGTTTCAAATGACGCTGTGCCGCAAACTGACGAATCACACCGGTGTGACGCGATGTTGAATTGTCATTGACTTATTTAACACTAGATTGCCCAAGATTTTATGTATACCTATATTGCCCAAAAGCAGTCAAAATGACTGCTTTGTGAAAGAATAACTAATGTGTAAATAAATTTGTTTAAAATTATTTTTTTATATTTTTTATATTATTTACAGTTATATAAGTAAATATTAAAAATATAAAAAATTTACTTCACTTGGTAAAAAATAATTTATGCATTATTATTTGTACATTTTAGGATATGAAAGTGGAAATCTTTTTATGTGTACATCTTCCGCAAACATACTTTTGACATTTTTCACATATATTATGTGTTTTGTTGTTGTGGAAAAGTCGTACTTGACTAATTTTGCGTTTGTTTGAATGGGTTGCATTTGGTGATGTTGCAGTTGATCTTTATGGGCCTTCATGTTCTGATAAATTTTTCTGTCTTGCAGCTCTGTATTCGGTGAAAAGCTGTTCTGTTTATTAAAACAAGAACTCTTTTCGTTGTATTTGTATTCCTGTCGTTTCTTTGTAAAGGATCCAAGCATTTATAGCAGCTAAATCTAAAATATTAAATAATATTTGGAGGGAACTACGTTATCTACGAGAACTAGAAAAAATACAGCAAAAGCTAGTTATCTACGAGAACTAGCCTTTACTGTATGTTTTCTGGCCATTTGATCCGCCACATCAACTCCAAATTTTGTGCTGTTATAATATTGAATAGATTCCGGTAACATTTTTTTATTACTATGATCAATTTTGACGTATTTATGCTTAGAACTTAGAACAGCTACTCTTTTATTTGTTTTGCTTTTATATATTGTAAGAACTCAATTCTCTAATTTATATAGCAGAGTGGAAAAATGAGGCAGTTATCCTTCGTTTGTTTGGCTGCTTTGGGTAGTTCTCTTTTGATTCCTCTAATAGTTCCAACTAGAGATGTTTTTTTGCTAATAATTTTGTAACGAGTGACAAGCTAGTGAAAAAGTTATCGGTCGTGATATTTCTTCCATTGCTTGTATATGGCTCGACAAGTTTTAGAACAACGTGTTCACCGAGAAGCATTGACGATGGTCGTTGTTCATCTCTCCCCAAATAAGGAAAGCCATTCATCTACTAGAATCTGATGCAAGTCAGAATTTGATGCCAAATTTGTTGGGTTTATTAGGCATATACTGTGTAAACCTGCACCTGGGTTTTGACGGAAATAATTGCTCGTCAACTGTTATATTTTGCCCTGGTTGATAGCAAGCTTGACTATTTTCAATGAACTTGTCCCATATTTCCAAAATCGAGGCAAATTTATTTGTTTTAAGGCTTGTTTCGGTTCTTTTGTCAAAACAAATAAATCGTAGGATTTGATTGAACTTTTCTCTGGCCAGTTTTTCTAAAAAATTCGGGACCCCGCTTTGCTGACCATAAATAGCTCAGTTTTAATTTTTTTACCTCGGAGGCTCCACGAGCATATAAAATCTCAATAAATGCACGTATTTCCGGTAATACTGTTGTCCAATCATTCCTCAAAATTCGGCGGCCTTCTTCTTATGTGCACTTTTTCATATGTTTGATAATATAGTTATCTATTATCAATGAGAATGCACTGATAAGATTATCTGTCATAATGTTCCTTTTTGCGTAGCCTGTTGGTCCTTTCACACCCTTGAAAATACAAGTAGATGGTAACCTTCCAGGAAGTTAAATTTTGACCACACAGTACCATCGGCAGCTGTTTCGGTCTCCTGAATGGTGTTTTCAGTTTTCAGTTTTCAGCTTCATGATGTCAATTTATCATGTACTTGTATGTTATCATGTGACGATAATCGAAAAAAAAAATGAAAACTGTTAGCTCAATACAGAACCGAACTGTTCGTATAAGAAATTGACTCAATTCAATAATAAGAGTCATTTGATTATTTAAAATTTCCCAAGCAGTCAAAATGACTGCTTTTGGGCAATATAGGTATAACACACATATATATACCGGAAATGAAGGGTGTGGAGGTAAATTCAATTATCAATAAACGCATTTATATGTTGTAGAAAAAGTCATAAAATTTTAAGAAATTATGTATATAAATACATAATTTTTTTTCTAATTGAAATTCAAAAGCAGTCAAAATGACTTCTTTGGGCAACCTAGTGTTAAAAAGTAAACATTTGACGAATTTGATACAAATTATATGGCAAATGGCGGTAACAGTAGATTTTTATTTACTTGATTGTCAGTATTATGAATAACTTCATCAGTCATTCCAATAATTATTTCGCATGTCAATATAGATTGAACCATACTTTTTAATTATTTGTGTAGATGTTATTTAATATTATTTTTAAAATATGTTTATGGTCTCACAAAAATGTTTTTTTATTACATCGTTAAGATATTCTAATATCGCAGCTATGCCTATATTTGTTAAGCGTTCTTATTTATGAATTTCGACATTTAATACCGATACGATATAAAATGATAAATTTATCCTAGAAATGTATATTTTAAAATGGTAAAATGATCGTTGGAGTATTTCTTTTCTTTAATCGATCGTCAAGGTAATGTTAAAGTCTGGTAAGCCTGGCCTTACCTGGCTTTATTTAGGCTCGTCTATACATGACCTGAAAATTTAATATGGTTTTACAACCCAAGTTGTGAAGACTTCTGTTTGTGAACTCACTCCGTTCTTACAAGTAAATAAAAATCATATCAGAAATAACTGTTCGGTCATATTTATGTAATATGACATTAAATGTATGTTAAGTTTGTTCTCATACACATTGAAAAATATATTTTGCAATAAAGCTACTCGCAAGCAATTTCTTATAAAAATGATGTTATTAGTGGAGTTTGCCATTAAATATTCTATTACAAATTACATTTTAAAAGAATAGTTTTTTTTAAAGTGAATATGCAGTGTTTATTAACATGTCATTGTCATTCAAGACAGTTTTAACAAATCTAGCAAGCCAAATGGTTAAACTATAACATTAGCATGGTCGACTTCGCTTATCAAACAAAATACATTTTAAAGTCGTTTGCGAGGATTAATAACACGTAATTACTTACATGTGGTTTATTTCAGTTCACAATTGTAATTTGTTATTAACTGCTATATTCTTATAAAAAGAAACGTTGATATGATCGCGGGTTCTTTCGCGTTACCTTTCACAATACTTGTTCAACGTTTGTAACTATAAAATAATACAAAGCATAAAAATGTTCTCATGTAAGTACTCTGATTTATGTTGTATTTACAGTACTGAACAAATAGCACTAGAATCACCTACATGTTTGTATTTTATAAATAAACAAAAGTTATAAAAATAGCTGGTAAATAAACAAATCAATATCCTAACACGGAAGATAATTCAACTTATCAAATATTGCGTGCAAGTTGGCTCAAATTACAAAATATATTTTTACATTAAAATATATATAAAATTATTTCTATCAATGTAGGGTTTTTTATGTATATTTAATAATAGTGTCTACTTAGCATCGCGAATTACTGTTATATGAGATTTTTATTTGAGGCAAAATTATTTATTCACTAGCGAGATAAGATGAGTTTATCATTGATTGACTAGTTAGTAAATATGTGTCCAATTTCCTTTATTTTTTGAGACATACATATAACGCAAAATATAACATAATGCCATGTTCCATAATATAATTTAAGTAAAATTATTTTCCGTGAATTTTCGTGTCAAATAAAATTATATTTGCATAAAGTTTTTGATAATTTTCAAAGGTTCACATTATCTCCCTTCAAATTGCGAGCCTAACATAAGCAACGAACGGATCACGATTCGAAATACACTGAATTACAAGCGAAAAACACGCGATCAGAAGTCGAAGGAACCTCACCGATTTTTTGAGTTATTATTCACCATTTTACACGAGAATACCCTTAATACCATAAACGATCATTCCAGGATCCATAATTGTAAAACTCAGAAATTCATTAAAAAATTCAACTCGCGTCTTCAAGATGGAAAAAAATCACAAGTACATTTTCTTTTCTGCAATTACGAATCCATTCAAACGTCTATATTTCAGCCCCGGGCTGGTCATGGTCAGATTCATCATGTAGATGTATGTTCAAACTTATTGTGTTTATATTCACTTATTAATATCACAATAAATGAAAACAATAAAAGTAATTCGTTACCGGGGAAGTTTTACAAAAAATAACGACGCGACGAATCGAGAGAGGAAGCAAACAAATCACGACTTTTGGCACGACTACTTTTCAACCGATTTTCTAGTAACATATAACCTAACTTTTTTCTAATTTTTATTTTTAGCAATTTAGCGTATATCAAGAGAGTAAAACGTGTTGACCACTTATAAGTAATTATGTTCTCTTCAAAGAGTTTTTTCTTAAAAATCTGTTATGGTTTTTTTTCCGAAAGCGTCTATTCTAGAGCAGATATAAAATCAGGTGAGATAGCAACTCATTTAACCCGGAGTTACTGGCAATACAATTTGCAGTCTCGACTCGCGTGATCCGTCGGCCAGAGATTGTCCTGGCGATAGGGCGACTGGCGCTGGGTCGGGCTCGGTACTTTATGTTTTATCCAGGCATGAGGTAATCCGTCGCCTCGCGTTTTTGAAACAATTCAAAACGGCAACTAATTTAAATATTACGTCATCAATGTTCTTATCAGGTTTCGCACTATTTTAGAAAAGCGAAATTGTTGAGTGAATAGAACCTGTTGGCAGTTTACGTAAATTAGATAAGTTTAGACCGCCAAAGGGTCAGTGGGTCGAAGTGCCTTCAAGCTTTGGGCTCCTGCTGGAGCTCGAGGAAACTTTTTCAGATCAAAAGGCAGATCGGACTTACAAAGTACCAAGTTGATTTTAATACAGTTAAATAAAGACACACCTCACTCTCCTCTCCTTAATTATTATTTTTTTGAATAATCAAAGTGCCGTGTTTTGTTTTTTCAATTTGAATAATACATAATCCATTACTGGTGGTGCAAAGCATCATACTTATTCTGTGCTATTTTTTGCCATTCGGTAAAAAGGACGCACGCATACAAAGTAGCTCCTAGCGTGTCAGTGTCCTCGCCCTCCCTGGAGTAATCGATGTTCATACGAAAATAATGGAATTGGTACATCAATTATTCTTATTATTCCATCACTCCAGGTAATGCGGTTATTCTCAGCGTTTCCGCGACAGTCGTTGCTGATTATTTTCTTATCAGGTAGTGGCCTGATTTTTCAATCACCATTTCTTAGTAGCGGGCGTTTGCGACCGTATGTGCAATAAAACTTTTCATTTCGTATATTCGTGTCTTTATAGCTATCGTAATGACAGTCGCGTCACGTGGTCTCCCGTCGTTTGCGAGTGGAATGACGTCACTGTGAAAAGGTGTGACAATGTCGTTACTTTTCCGCGAGGCAGGGTTGGAAAAGTATATATATATATATATATATATATATATATATATATATATATATATATATATATACTTCAGATAACCTTCTCTTATAATTTCAATAGCACATATGGCATATTTAATGTTAAAATACCGTTGACGAATTGGTAGTTATTATATAGAGTTGTGCCTCAGACTAAGCTCGGCTACAAAATAGATATCGGAACAGGAAATAGAGTATAATATATCATCTGCAAACTACCGACTACCATGAAAATAGGTTGATTGGAAATAGTTAATAAAAAAATTCGTTAATGAGACCTATTTGGTAGTCGCCGTAGCCAATGCGGTATTAGATACACGACAAATCAAGATGTGTACGAGTATTACAACTTCTTTGTATTTCTTAAGAACTATATGGTTATTAAATATACAATTATTGTTGTGTGGTTAGTATGAAACGAGGTGCTTCCATTGTGAATATTACTACCTAGTATCTGGATTGATTCACGCAGACTTATAGCTGCTCAGGTTTTATAATAATATATGAGACATTGTTTTCCATATAAAGCATTGATAAAAAGACTCGTTTATATCTCTACAAAACACTGTCAAGGTATTTTTATAACGCACTGATGATTAATAACTTTATTACCGATTAGTCTACACATTTAAGAATCGACCAGAAATTGACTGCGTGCATAGTTGTAATATAAAGAAACACTACAATAATTATTAATTTTTCTCAATATTTTTATTCTAAACCTAACACTAGAAAAGGAATCATATTTTGTATTCTTTGTGTGGAAACGCAACCATCGTTGATTTCATATCATCATCATTCTATTTGCAGCACAAAAATACAGTAATGGTGATTATTGAGCATGCCTAGTAAATAATATAATTTAATGTAATGTACAATATTTTGCAGTCGGTATTTGAGCTTCTTGCGTAAGAAGAATGTGTTGAATCGCTTATTAACTATGTATTTAACAGAAAATATCTTTATTTATTATATCGTAAGATTCAGATTTTTAAACGAGATTTTTTTTAAATAAACACATTATTATTATTTTGGAAATAAATTGGTAATTTTGTTAATTTCCTTATTCTGTAAATAGAATATAATCATAAATCACATGAACTGTGAGGTGGTTTCTGTCTGTAAGAAGTTAAATCAATAAAAACCATTAACATTAGGGCAGTACACTAAGCGTTTTACAAAGGCTTCAATTTAAACGAACGTTTTCCAAAATCACGCGATGTCTAGATTCATATTAAATTTGTTCAATCTTAGTCCAGGGATCAATAAAGAATCTTTGTTATATCAAAAATAAAACAAATGATCTTTTTCTCCGTTAGTTGCGCTTCCTTTGTATTGATTATCTGTTTAAATTTATTACTTGTATAGATTTTTTTTGTACATAACAATATGATGAAAGTATTTTGTGCAGGAGGCATAACATTGAAAACTCGCTGGAGATTCACCAAATGTTTTGTTGTCTCAGTTCTTCTTTATTGAGTTGTCTGGACAGCTACAATGTGAAAAATCGAGGCGTTTTAAATGTGACTTTATAGGAGAATTCTTAAAATACCATGGATTGACCTCGTCACAAATGAGAGAGCCTTGCACAGAATGCGCATGGAAAGATAATTCTTGACGATGGTAAAAAAAGCGTAAGGTTTTGACCATGTTTTTCGAATCAATAAATATAGCCTATTAGAGCAGGTTTTCCAAAGAAAAAAGGGCACCAAAAGGGGGAAACTAACGTGGATAAAATTTATACAAGTGACTAGAAATCCGAGTATGACTGGCCCAGGATAAACATATATTAAGTAAAATGGTCACCAAATTCCTTTGAGGAGAGGCACTCGAAGAAGCTACAAATGAATATAAGTTTTATTTCAAATTGTGTTAATCAAAATCTTAATATTTTTTCCATATTAATACAAAAAATTTGCAGCCGAAAAAATCATGTTTTATAATAAATATTTTTAATAATGTGTTGAAAAAAAATGGTTTCTAGGCAAATATTGTATTGGAATCATTTACATGTAAAAAAACAAGCAATTGCCTTATAAAATCAGAACTTTATTATTTTAATTTTTCAAAAGACTTCAAAATTCTACTTGCTAACGAAAAACATCGATGTTCTCCAGAAAGATGTAGCAACCCTTTATATAATTATTATTTTGTGAAAGCCGTCCCCAAGTGGACTCACTTTGCTACTAGATAAAACAAGAATATATTATATTTGCATGTACCTAACATATTTGCTCCATCAATGTGTAATATCAAAAGAAATTTTCTTACCTGATTACTTTATATTATTTAATTAGGGTAAGGCCTCAATTTTGTTACTTCTGTAATAAACTAGCGAGCGTGATTCTCTAATACTATAAATGCATATGCGTGTTCCTGGGTATTTTTGACTAGAATATGAATAAACGTAACTGTTTTTCTTGAATTTTTTTTATTATATCTAAATAGGGTTCTTAATTCTAGAAACGTCCTGTATGAAATTCAGCAAGCAGAAAACAAAGGTCGTTTGTATGAAAGTACAGCTATAGGTTAAACAAATGTCAAGAAGAGCTCCCACCCTATATTTTATATTTTCTTTGATATTTTCCGTTAGACTCGGTGAGGTGCAACAAGATTCACGTTGATATAAATAACTAGATCAATAACAGCTCAAACTCAATTTATCACACGAATCGTCGGGTTTATTTACGAAACAGATTTTTCGAAAAGAAGTTTTTAAGAGATAGCGAAAAAAAAAAATTGTGACGACTAAAACATTTAATTGTTCATGACGATTTATAAGTGGTTGTTTTTTTTAGTACACTTCACGAAGAAAAGAATACTAACAAAAACATCAAGAAACTGATATCGACTTGGAGGCATACAACATCTGCGATGGAGACACTAAAGGTAAGGCAATATTTTTAAAATTTTATCGTAAAAATTAAAAAACTCACGTAACATTACCACAATTTTATCTCTGATTTGGTTTAGGTTCTTAAAACAATGAATAAAGTCCTTCGTTATTTTTTTTTTCAAAATTGTTGGCGTAACTAGCAAGCCACGTACACTCATTTTGTTCAAATTTTAGGTTATTATATATTTAGTAACATTTTGATGAAACTCGTGATTAAAAAAGAGGGGGAATCTTATTGTGAGTTTAACTTCGATATGTAGAATAGTTCAATAAAAGATACATTCGCAAGAATAATTATTAGATAAACCTCCATCAATTGGAAAATTAAAAAAAAATAAATTATGTATCTGTATGTTTTACCTATCGAATCGAGGTTCGTAGAATATTTCTGACCTAAATATCTGAAATATATTTATACTTTTTGAATTTTATCGAATGTGACGTTTATAAAAAAAATATGCAAATAGTTTCATGGGTTGCAGTCTAAAAAAAATATAAGCTCATGCCTTTTCGATAACCATTTTTTTGTAATTTATTTATTATTTTCTAAAATAAATACATACAATCGAATTGTATTAAAAAAATATTTTCTTATTTTTTGTAGCGTATTGTATTTTATCCGCCATCTGTTTTACAAATGTGAACTATGCAAAGCGCCATCTTTTTAGAAAAGTCCTAAATAAAATCCGAGGAACGAACCGCGCTTTCCTTACCTGGCGCCTGACACCTGGCGCCTGGCACCCGACACCTGGCACCCGACACCTGGCAGAGGCGGGGCGAGCAGCTGTCGGATCAGCTGATCAAAACTATTTATACTCGCTCAATTTACCGATCATCTCAAATTATATTTCAATTCAAATAACAATTAATTTTACTCTTCAAATTCGACATGCCGGCTGATTGATTTTTTTAAATAATTAATTATTTTGGAATTCATCAGTTGTTTTTTTTTTTTTAAATATAAACAGCAATATTTATTGAAAGTGATTTTAAGCAGCTGATAATGCACTCGATGACTGGTAATTATTCCCAACGATAACGTTCATAAGCACGGCTTACTCGTCACCTAAGATGTAAAATTGTTATTGATGCAAAAAAGGTATTTTGTATATATTTTTGCCAAAGTCAACGACGATTCGTGAACGCCGCCACCCGAGTCGCATGCTGGAAGCCCCGCGCCCGGCGCAGCACCAGGGGGGGGGATACGGAGTGGGGGGGGTCCCGCACGGCCCGGCCGCCCGCGCCTAGCTTCAGTCGAGTGCACGGAGCCGCGGCGGAGAGAGTGCTCGCGCGAACGTCAGATCCGCCATGTTACTTTTTTATTTTAGCATCGCGAAATAATCCCATCTGTCCCGTCGGTCGCCTCGCCGCGCCCCGGTGATAGGGATCCGCACCGGGAGGAACCTCGCTTTTCCGCGGTCCGATTTCGCGACGAAATTATCGCCCGCATTCGGTAACCTCGCCCGCTCTCGTCGCGAGAGTCGAGCGATTCAATATGTAAACACGTCTTCGAGATAGTAAATATTTTTTCCTGTGTTTTGTCGTTCTCCGGCCGGAGAGTGCGAAACGGCCCGGCCGTCGTTTCCAGTGCGTTTGCGGAATTTTAAATTGTGCCAACGGAGTTGTCGCAGATGTGCTTCGCGAGACTCGACAGACGGTGGACGTCTTTCGAGGTTACTCCGCCTCCGCGGCGTATCGGACCCCAAGGTAAATGATTGTTTACGGTGCGTATTGAACGTATCGGCTGAATTTTGCACGTGCGTCTGTCCGGATTGAGTTTCGCAGTAGTCTCGGCACCGAGTCGGACGAGGACGTCGCCCGCCGCAGTCGGGAAGTCGCGAGGAAGACCGTCGGTGGCGATCGGCGACGGCGATCGGCGATCGGCGATCGGCGATCAGCGATCAGCTCGCGCTCTCGCCTTCGCCCCTGCTCGGCGAATGGAGCGAGAAACCGCCGGTCGCTCGAGACCGATGCGTCGATGTATTCTTATTTTTCTATCAATTAATCAACTCTAGTCGGGTTTGTAGTCGGACACGACATTCCGAAAGGCAAACATAGTGCATGTCCCCGTATTTTTTTGTTTGTTTACCAGCTTTATGTAAACCAGTAATTGACAGTATTGCATACCTGTTCAGATATTAACCCATTCAAGACCCGTCCTATTCGGTCAGCTCGTACCGATAATTCTTCTTAGAAATATATCACTGATAATACCAAATCTGTACTAAATTTACTCGTGGATTTTTGTTGTCAGAACGGCAGACGTTTGCGTGAGCGCCGTTGGTATTCAACTAACTCGAGTAAACGCGATAAGCAAAGATGACAATATAGTAGCAACTAGTGCTAGACCATTCGGATTATTGCGATTAGGCATACACGTGTTAAATATGTGATTAGTAGCTGCAATACCGAGGAATGACGGCCCGTAGGATGTTATCTACACAAACAAACGACAATGTTTCCCAGGTAGCGTCGGCTGCCACTGCTTCGCCCGAGAGGTACCGCTAATTGCGTTACCGTCGTCGTTACGGCCAAAACAGCTCTAAGACTTTAAGAGACGCGTGCGGTTTAAGCAATGCCATGTAATCATTTATCAATATCAACTCTGCATTGATGACATTCAAAGTGAGTATAGCTTTTATCGCACCGTGTTCCGCCAGCTAGATTATGGCAGTGTTACCGATAAAACCATTGCATGAGCCATACATTTCATGATGATGGTCAGCAAATATTAAGCTTTTGAAAAAAAAAAAAATATTAATTACTTTTTGTACATACATGATTGTTGTGTGTACGATGGTACTATGCAAAATGACGAGAATAATGTGTTTTTCAAAATTTGAGGTCGAGAAAAATCCTAGTAACGTAGAGAATATTTTCGACGATGTTTTGTATCGTTTTACGTGAAAATCGTTTACCTAGAAACCGTTGACGCTTTAGTGTGTGCAATCGCACGATTGCTTTGCTACTAGTTGGCCAGGCTCGCATACCGAGGTGCATCACTTTGACCTGGTGGCCAGTTAATAAATAACGGTTTGAAGGACGCGGTTTCGATCTCGGCCTGTAAAATTGCCTACCGGCGATGGTCGTTCAAAAATAAATCAATATAATAATATTACAGCGATGACAGCCGCGACTACGAGATGTAGAAGTCAAGCGTAGTCGCGCTTTGCAATTTATATATATATTTTGTTTGCGTGTATCCTGTCCGCTTGTATCCTGAATGAATCAGAAAAATATTTAATAATTTTAGAAGCACTCTAGATTCCAGATGATTGTCAATTTTGAGTTTTTAAAACATCTCATCTGCCATTATCTCTGAATAGGTTAAACTAATTTATCACGACTTTTCAGAATTTTCCTTTTTTATAGAAATTTACTGAAAATATACATTTAGGAAGATTTTTTAAAAATATTTTAAAGGTTTCCGTACCTTCTAACCCGGAGGTATTTAATAAAAAATTGTTTTTCATAAATTTTCCCCTAAGAAATTTAATTACGGGACGTCGTAGCCGGTAAACAATAATGCCTTACTTTATATAGGAGATGTGGCTGTCTTGACAGTTTGGTAAATATTTTTTCTTCAACTATGGAGATATGTTTGACAGGCAAAAAATATTTATCGCTTAAACTTACTGTTTTTATAAAAATAAATATAATTTTTATTTATAAATCACTATTTACAATTTAGTAAAAAAAAACTGAAGTGCATAGTTATGCTAAAATGATGAATGTTTATTTTTGTAAACTTAAAACCTTTACAAATAATGATAGTAGAGAAGCCTCCGCATTGATCACAAGCAGAGCCATTGTCAAGTGCGCATAAATGGGATACTCAAACAACACGACACGCTACCGCGATTTTACGATTGATCGGTTATTTACTTGCGAAATAAATATTACTTTTTATTTAATGTAAAGGAAAAAATATCAAATTATCAACAAGTGCATGTACATCATTACATAATGCTTCATGAATGTCCACAAATCTAATCTGGAAGAGGTGAGAAGAAGAGTAGTCATGTGAGAGAGTAAAACAGATGCATAAAACAATAGTTGTCCATTAGTGATTAGTTAAAATATCAAAATTTTTGCCCAATTAAAAAAAATTCCATTCAAATAAACTCTAATATAATCCGTCGTTTCTGGCAATATTGGTTTGTTCGCGGGATGGTTCAGTCAAATATAATTAAAACACACTCCCATTAAAAATATACTTTTTGTTCTATTTTTTTTTGTACTAATCTAACCCAACAGCTGATTATTTATAGTTGAACGTTCCTAACTATTTTACCTAGCCGTTTTTTCATTTTATTTGTATGTGTCATTCATTATTGACCACAATATCATTTAAAAATGGCAGCTCACTTGTGACAAAGAGACTTGTGTATTAGATTTAAAAAAAACATGAAACTATTTGATTTGCTAGATTTTATTTAATCATTTCTATTCGAACGATGGCTAATAATAATTCATTCAATATGATCAACCTTAGCGAGTATAAAATAGTTTCCACGAGATAGTATTTGAATACAGCCTTGCAAAGTACAGTTATTGCCTTGCCACCTTGAACTGTTTCTTCGCAGGTAACATCTTAATAAAAGTTATAATATAATAATTAATTACTAATTATTATGAACGCCATTAGACGCGGTGCACCTCAGTAGTGGCGTGGTTGTGCAACCTTCTTGGCGCCGGACGCCTTCTGGTCACACTGCAATATAGTTTTTATTGTTTTGTTATTTCTATTTTGGAACACGAGCAGCCTGTGGATGCCTACTCTGCCCGGCTGAGTTCATCGGCGTTCTCTCAAATTTACTCTGAGGTTGTGTATATTTTGCTTGCAATTGTAAGAACACTTATCAACGGATAAAAGCAGGCACGCGATGACGAAGTCGCTTGAAGTTACAAGGGGCATGACGCCACGGTCTGTACTCGCTTGCCTCATTTCTAAAACATTTAAAAAAAATATTTTTCTCATAAAAGCACAGTCAGTCGCGTATAGGTAAGCAGATGGCAAATATAGCTCACGATGTCGTGCACATTACTCGATGTTACTTTATGAAAAGCTAGCATTCATGGAAACCAAACTCCGTTTGCTCAGGACGACTGCGCGCATGTCCAGTGCAGCGGATCGCGCCAAGCCGGGCTGTGCATCCGAGTTCTGAAAGTCAGTACTCGTGCGTCCAAAGCAAACGCATAAGGAAGTCGCACTTCAAGTCAACTTTTCGGTCTGGCCGAGAGGCTCTCGTCGCGGGTCACTCGCGTGCAGTTTCTCTGCACCGGTCCCAACTACCCGGCGAGACCTTTGCTTTGCGATGTACCTCGGTATCCTCTCTAGGCGGTAGTCGGGTGTCAAAAAATCATTTTGGAATAGTAGTGTTCTTGTACAGACGCCGAATTGCAAATTCGACTTGTGCAAATACGATTCAATAGAGAAACGGCCTCTCGTTATTTGAGTGAAAGTTTTCTCGAGAGATTGTAGATATTTATTTAAGAAGCATAATTTTCATATATTTTTTTATTATTTTTACCGTGCGTACTTAATTTATTTAATCAACTTTCATATACGAATCTGGGGAGTTTAAAAAAGTTCAATTCAAACAGCAATAAATTATAATTTAGCCGGTGGTTTTTGCAATGAAAACATTGTGCAAATGCGATATTAGAGTGTGTACTAACATACTCGTTACTTTTTACGTTCCGACCTGCAGCCGCCCACGCGGGGCTGGTGGGGCTGGTGAGGCAGGTGGGGCGGGGCTGGTGGGGCAGGTGGGGCGGGGCTGATGGGGCAGATCGCGGCTCCCGGGCGTCCCGGGGTGGACGCGAGAGGCCCGAGCACAATGCGTTTCGGCGGTAAGCGCACTGCGCGTTGAGCGGATTCACTCGGGAGACGAGAGCCGGTATTACTCGTTTGTATTTCAAGTTCTCTGGGTGAACGGTGCTAGGATTTGTTATGCGTATATTTTTTTGGAATTGAAAAGTAAATTTTAGCTTAAGTGAAATGCTCACTAAAAATACCCGAGATACTCTACTCCGGGTGCCGTATTGAGATCAGTCTTTCGCGGCATTCGAGCAGCATCATAAGGCGGGTGCTAGACAGTTTGCTAGTATAGTTTATATAATATTTTTCAGAATGTTTTCGAGTCCATTGTAGTATTTTTTAATGTTGTCTCTCAGGCAGTTTCACTAGAAGTAATTTCGTTTTACACTTTTCTCGGCAATTTCCTCCATTGTAGCTCTGCTCGATAGCTCTTTGTAATCTTATAAATTCTTTTTTTGTCCTGTTCATTTCCCTTTCACTGACGCTTTCACCTTTTTAAATTTGTGTTTAAAATCTTTTTTTTACTACTTTTGGCAAGAGGCTGCTGTTTACTTTGTTATTCTACAAAACTTTTCCAACTGACGTTATCGTCTTTCAAGGCGATGGATGCAGACAGCCGTTATTAGTTTGGCGTTGAAAAGTCCATCGTCCGGAATGACTGCAGCGATTGGACAGCGGCTGGAGATATGGAAGAATATCAGTAGAGACGGTCGACGGCTTGATCACTTTTTCGTGTACCGCCCGTCACACCCGGCGCACTGGCACTGGCACTGGCACCGGCACCGGCACCGGCACTGGCACTTTCACTTTCCACGAGGCGCCGCGCGCTCCGATGGAAGACTCGACATCTCGCGGCTCTGCTCGCCGAGCCGCGCGGTCGCGGATAGAGTGTACGTTCGTAGGTTTTCCGACCGTTCTTATTCGATGATTTTGGAGATTCTTAAGTGTTAAGCTGCTCTTTTTTTTTTTTCTTTCGACGTTTCGGGCCTAATATTGGAGTCATATTCGGGGATGACAAAAATAGTCAACCGGCTTAACACCCGAGAAACTCTGATTCATTGAATTATCGACTTTTTATTTTGTCTATCAAAAGCGGCGGTACGTTCTTAAGTTTCAACAAATTTCGTGTATTTTTCAAAATCATAGATCGCGCTAAATTTGAGCTAATGCGGTGACTTGACAATCGACTGGGGCCGTTCCCGGGCCCCGCCGCCTTTGACATTTCTAGATATTCTAAGACAGTTATCGAGTTCCGTTTCAACATTCTAATGAATATTTAGTTTTTTGTTAATTAAATGCGAAACTTTCCTTCTTTAGAAAACTGTAACAGAACTACAAACTACTCGGTTGTGAAATTCTCGGTTTTAGGATAGTTGAAATAAGCGAATGACGCGCAAGCCCTTTGTACACTGACCGTTCAATTCTGTTGAGCAATGACTCCGACTATGCTCTGAAGTATGTTTTTGCATAGCCAGTTTTGATATTCACTCTATACTCATTTTGTACGAACTTGTTATTGTAGACGTGATTTTAGGTCTTTAAATATACTTTGTGTCAATTATTTTTTTATTTATGTTTAGCTCCACGGTGAAAATGTTTCGCTCTTGTAATGTAAACGGAAATTGAAGCATTAGCCAACGTAGGCTATCCAAATGACTGCGCAACGCACATAAAAGGCAAAGACAGCGGAAACGTGATGTGATTTCATCACTTTGTTTTTTTAAAGAATTTATTTATAAAGTCGCTGTGCAGGTGTAATACATTATCTCGCTAATGCAGACCGTGCGGTAGGGCTATGTTTTGAAACTGTGTGGGTGTTTACAACATTTTCAAACGTTATCTGCCAAATAATTACAAAGTCAAATAAAATAATTTGTTGCATGTCTGTGGATTGTTGGTTTTCTTAAGTCGAGCCGAGGAGAATTGCTTCATTTGCACGAATATGCCCGCCGAGCTGAACGTTCGGTGGCAAGCAAAACACTTATTTTGTTTATTTAAGAAACACATTTCAAAATCCAATTTTTTCGTTTCCGGTATGTTGTTATTATTATACTTAAAACTACATACGAAATAATCAGAAACTATATATTTATATGGTAATATATCATATTTTGTTGTAATCATGTTTAAAAGGATATGTATTTACCTTCCTACCTTGGAGCAAACTTTCAGAGTAGCAATGAATAAATAACATATGCAATGGTTGAAAAATGTATGCTAAGACGACAAACTTTTTTATTTGCTTATTAAACAAATTCACATACAATTTAACAACACAACTCATAATTTTGCACTTAGGAATATAAAATAAAAAATAAAACATTGAAATAATAATACAAGCAAACGAATTGTTCAAAATTAATAAATATTGACAATACTTAAAGCAGGCCTTGACATAAATATAAATTAAATACAAATACAAATAAATCATACTTGTATCAAAAATATCAATAGTGTTAAGGGGTTAACTTTTCAAATGAATAGCATAAGCTTTTCATCTGAAATTAGTTTGAATTAAGCTTAAATATTTTTTTACATTTGTATTTTTACTATCGGTATGTTTTTATTGGTAACAATTAAGATTGCGTTGGGTAACTGGAATGCCATTGTGAGCTTTATCAATAAGAGTTATTGCAAAATACAAAAATTATTTATATATTTTTCAAAGACCACCCTCATATTTCCTACACCTGTCTTATACTATATACCATAGGTTCCCAACGGGGGCGGAACCGCCCTCCAGTGGGCGCTGGAGCTTTCCAAGGGAAAATGAATGAACTTTTTGCATTTAAATTTTTTTGATTTGTGTAGTAGATTTTTCACAAAAAACGAGAAAATGATCAAAAACGTTTTTTTGTTACCTGGGCAGCAATTAATAATATACAGAAATAAAATTTTAACTATTTGTTGCGCAAAGGGGGGCGTTGGATATACTTTTTTTGTCAAGGGGGCGGTGGTAAATAAAAGGTTGAGAACCTATGCTATATACTCATCAAATATCTTATTTTACCGTAATAAAACACTCATTCGTATATTTGATTTGACTTCAACTATCACTCAAGCTTATTCATGTCATAAACTTAAATAATCTTTCTATTTTTGGGTGCAGCAATACAACTCCAACGTGTGTTACGATATATTTGTCTCGTCCAAAGAAAATTCCTTTATTCTCCTGAGACATTAATTGACGACTGCGATGAGTGTTGCTGTAACGTGTGTAGACTCACCCGCATGCTGTTGTTCAGTGTGTCAATCGTGCATGCGACATCAATTCATGGTTTTTATCAACTACGGGGCATGTATTGACCTTAATAAACTTAATTAAATAGAAACAATTGACCTCTATCCCTCCGAACTTTGATATCGATCAACACCAGTAAATAAATATCTGCAAAATATAGTTCGACGTCGTAATTTATCACATGTCACCCTCAGAGCAGAGTCGTTGTAGCTGGAAAATTAAGTAAATGAGGAAACAATATATATGCTTATAAAATTGGTTGTTTTTTGTGATAATTATTTTTAAAAATCTTATTTTAATTGCTGAATGTGGTTGTTTATTCCACACGTCCACTTTTTTAATACTTATATGGAATTTCGATTGTTTATTACCATAATCTATAATTTACTTCTGGTAACTATGGCAAGTCAACAACCAATTATTTAAACGTATCCATTATATATTATTAATTAAAATATTCTCATTTTAGCAGTTTTTTTATAAATAATATAATAAATGTGTATTTATGATAATATTCATCAGCTCTGCTCCGGTTGTGTGATGTGCACATTCACATTTAAAACTGGGTTTATCTAGTATTTCTATTGCTTTATATTAAGATCTGTGAAACATGTTTTTTTTCTAGTAATATATAAAGTATAAGCAATACCTACATGCACGGTACAGTCGCTCTACAAACCCACATATTTGCCTATGGCAGGCATTGCACAAGACCTGGAGAGTTTGAGATGCCCGCACGCCGTCCGGCCCTGGCCGTCTTCGAGACCGACTGACCACTTTCATTATCGATACACTATCTGACGAGTTCTCAAAAGCCTTTCATGCGAGTACTCTACATCCGACAACGTTATTAGCAGCCACTTATTAACACTCCATCGGGCGTATTGTCACTGTGTGCTGTGCGGCAATGTCCCTTACCAAACGCACTAATACAAAAAATAAGTGAATCAGGATCAGGGGATATATACCATACATAAAATTTAAATATTTAAAGATTCCTTCAAAAACGGCTCAAAGGTTGCATGTTCCGGGACTAATCTATGATTGTTTTCCCACTTGTCAAGAACCGTCTTGTAAAAACTCGATTAACATTAATAATAAAATTAATCTATACAGTAAGGTTTATATTTTAAAACAGTACCTTCAACTTATATTTTCTTATAGTTTGTTGATTCTTTTTGTCTTAAATGCATTTCTCCCGCGGTAATAATGTTGAAAGAAACATCGTTCTAGGCTTGATGGTCCTGCTACAGGGCTCATCCAGCCGTTCTAGCTGACAAGTAAATCGGTAAGGTGAGGCATTCTGCTGAAGCTATGACCGGCTGGTGCTTTCTGTCTCTGTCTGCGTCGCCTGGTCAGCGCGCATTGGCAGTTTAAACTTTCTCTCCTATGGAGCTCTCGTGATCATCCTATACTCTCAAACCGATGGTGCATATTGGTGGTAACGGTCTGTCATCAGGACCGTGTACGGTAGCTTCTTTATAGCAGATTTCTGAAGTAATCAATATTCTTGACAGAGAGTACTTGGTGGAATTCCGTTTTAATATTTTAAATAAAATACTTAAGTATTTTATTTATAATATTTAGATTTGTTTAGGTGATTACTCCATATTTACAGTTTTAAAATGTGTCAATACAGATAATTTTAATATATTTAAAAAAAATTATAAATGTTAAAAAAAAACACAAATGAGAACTCGCTTCCTAAATAATAGATATTACATAATACGCCGGATTTTTTTCGATCATATCACACACTGTAAATAAATTATGATTGTGCGAGTTTCGTCGCGCAATATCAGATTAGCTGACATGCGTAAGTAAAAAATGTCATAATAACCTAATTAATTTTTAACACGTAAAAAAACTTGAAATTTCAGGCTGTTTATTTTTTGTTCGTTAGAAGTTGGACATAGTGCGCAAGATTGTAGCAACGAAAATAGTAAGTGCGGATCTATGGCTGTAGAAGTAAGGGGTCATTACACAAAGCAAAATTATAAAAAAAAGTGACAAAAAGATTACCAATGTTCATGGAATCTCCCGTGCGATTCAGCACACATTAATGTTTCTAACGAGACTAAATTATTACTCATCTGTTATTAAAGTTTCTGTTTTGGCCAGCGTTTCAGTTAACGGAAACGAGAGTAAAAAACCTATTCGTGCATTTTGAATAACTGCCAGGCCGAGTGGCCGGCTGCGCCACCGCGGGAACTAAACGGACAATAAACATAAAACCATTAATCTACAATATTCGCAGCGTTCTCAGTCTTAAATTGCGATCAAAGCGAAATTGTATTATTTTATATAATTTGGGTCATTTTTACAAATCCGTCATGTTGAACTTGTTTGTCAATGATGTAATAAAATATTTAAAAAAAAAACTACGTAGCTTGTTGAAACTAATTGTAACCACGTTGATCCGCTGTGACCAAATGAATGCGGCAACTACTCAGTTGCAAGTTATTACAGTCTTTTTCTTTATACCGCACAGTTTTGTGGTGAAACACCTAATGTTCCTGTGGTAAAGACAAATATTGTTTGTTTGTAATAGTCGTTTGTTTATCTGACAATTATCAAATATTCAATAGATCCTATAGAATATATATTATATATTGCTTCCTTTTTTTTTAGCACATCAAAGACCTTCATGTCTGTCATTGCAGATGTTCTAGGCTTCTTCAATAATATACCTCTTGCGAATTTATCTCTAAACGTTATGAGGGAGCCAAGAAACGCTTTTTTTCTGATCAGCGTATAGTTTTAACTAAAATAGCCCCTTCTCCCGAGTCATCAGAGAACACATGGGGAGGCTCAAGATCTATAAAAGGTCAGCTCACGGCTTAGGAAATTAGAATCGAGGTACTCACAAACCTTGTGGTTTTCTCTGTAGAGACATAGGGTACCTCTCGCGCTTGATAATTATAAGGACTTGTTAGTTATCAACAATGAAGCGAATCCGTTGGGACATTGCAAGTTTCTCGGTGGCTTGGTTACTATGAACAGTACTCCCTCGTAGTCAAGAACGCCCGCCGCGAAAGTAATGGCCGCGTGTATGTATGTGCTCCGTAGAAATCTCGATTTTAAAGAATGTGGAAACATAAACTTAAAAAAAAACATACTTCTTACGGCTAATTTTCGAAAGAAAAAGTACTCCCTACAATCCTCATCAACCTCCCATAGATGTCTATCGATTTAACAATACGTAAATAAAACAACTGGCAAAATTCCCGGTTTGATTTTTTACAAGAAAAACCGTTGAAAAATTTTCTATCGTATCGTGTGTTTACAATATTGTTTTGATCGTTTGATCTTTGGCTAAACAGAACGCCCGAGTTCAGCGACCCTTTGTGCTCGCCGCAGCCTGTGACTGATCCGAAGCCACCGTAACTGCAGCCTTCTTGCGCGTTTTCATTAATGGTAGTTTTTTTAAAATACTTTATTGATAGCTTATGGATTCTCCGTGCGGTGTAGTTGACCCAGCCAATACACTTTGCCAATATCAATCGATTTAACCTTGTCCACATCCTGGTCTCGAGCGCGGGGCTCAGTATTGGCGGTCCTGCCTCGACATCGGGGTATCTCACTCGCCGAGGGCCCTGCGGCTTTGTTGCTCAATGTTAGTGTTGGCACTGGCTTCATGAGGAAAAAACATTTTTTTAATCCCAAGGTAACTCAAAGTCCTCCATTTTGAAACCACTAATTTTAAAACAGCAATATTGACATTATTTATTTAATTTCACAAATTATAAATAAAACTCCATGCATATTTTTTAATTAAAAATATATATAAAAGACAATGTAGTTCAGCCCTATTTTGATATTAGATTCACAAAAAAGGATCATGGTTAAGTATGGCTCGATGGCCCTGTGCGTTCCATAGCCTGTCAGGTTCTTACCTACATATTCAAAATTCTGTAAAAGTATAAAAAAGAACCATCTTAGACATGTTTTTGCAAATAATTTTAATAAAAAGGTAGGCGATCTAAGTATCTTCGTTTTAGTACTATTATTTTTTTATCATTAAAATATTTTTAATACTCTTATATTAAGTGGAATTTGAAAGTGTTACTATGAAAATTACAATATGTTGTAGACGGTACACGCTAAACAACGAGAAAACGCACAACGAAAGGTTTTAAAACTCACCTGCTGACTGTCGTGTCACGGTAGCTAGCTTCACTCGCCCGCCGTGCTACAAAATGATAAGAACGTTAACATTGATATACTATATAAGCAGACACTAGAAAACAACAATATTATTATATAGAGCCTATGGTACGTAGGCCATTAGAAATATTTGATGACTTGCGAAAATATACCCGTACCCGTAAACCGGAACATACTAGTACAAGTTATCCAATCAGTACAACTGCACAAGTGCTTGGTTTAATTATAATAAATATCGTTCGTTCAGTTTTTTTAAAATACGTTTTTATAATTTTCTCGGTGCATTTAAAATTTTTCATATTATAAAAGATTGTTGCCTCGCGAGCTCATCGGCCGCGTAACGAGGCGAGAAATAAACATGCAAGCAGGAACTGTGAATATTTATTTATACCGAACGTACTCTTGACCTCCCCCTATACCTTTGGTTGATGAGAGGTGCCATCGCTCACTTCGAATTATTGTATTGTTCCTCTTGACAATAGGTTTCAATTTTCCATGATTATAATTTAAAAAATTATAATTTTCTCTCTTTGTGCATTATTGATACTTAAACAAGAAATAACCTTTCCGCCTTATGCAGTGCTCTTGGTCATTTGCTAAAACAGGCTTATGTAAATTAATAAAATCGCATGCTTTTTTTAAAATTATTATTTACGTTTCAACTATGATATCATCACAGACACATGAAACAAAACTTAACATAGATCTGACTCACTGTGCGACCGCATGCGATTGAATTCGACTTATAAACCTAAATAATTTTCAGTGATTTCTTTCAAACTAATTGGATTTCTAAATTTTTGCGATGGGTTTAATAGGACCTTCCAATAGATTTAGATTTTTAAATAAATATTAAATCAAGGTTTTTTCAAAATTAATGAAAAATTATAATCATTAGTTAGGTAAAACGTTGGGTAACATCAGAATATTGGCATGTAAAACTCAGTTTAGTATATTTACGTTGAAAATTTTCACTCTTAAATACCTAGAACAGATTAAGCTCAAAGTATGTGATGTAATTGTAAGCCGATTAGTGCGCTGTCTCACCATTTGATTTCACCGGTTCGATAATGAAGGATGTGATTCTCAGCGATAGTGGACAACACTGAACACGGATGACACCACATAAATATCATGCGATGCTGTCATTATGCAAAGCTCAAGTTTTCGCTAGAGCGATAAAAATGAATTGTGACAGCGCACTTAGAGATTTTAGTTCCGCCTTGTGTACACATAAACATTAATTTTCTGACCATGATTTATAATAATTTAATCACAATCTACTCACAATAATCTGGACTGCCGCATGCAAAGAAATAAAATGACTTTTTTTAAAACTCTAAATTAAAAATAGTTTGTTAGACCATTTTAAAATGTATTAAAATTAATGAATCGTATTTTTTTGTATAGCTTATTGAACTCAGTGAGTTTAATAAGCTATGTGCGGGCGTAGTCTTACAACTGCATGTTACATTAAAAGTTTTTTTTTAAATAATATGCTTATCTATAAAATAAGTCTAAAACGGTGGAAAATAACTTGTTGCTTTTTGGATGAGAATATTCCAGAAAGAATCCTGATAATCTGGATTTTTTTTGTACATTTTCTGGTATTTGTCAAGAAATTAAAAAGTAAACAAGGAAGATTTTTCCGTGAGTGAACATATGCTAGTCGATGCAAACACCAACAATTTATGTTATTCAACTGAAAGAAAAGGTTCTCCGTTTCGCCACATGATAAATCGAGGCACTTGCCATTTAAATCATTGGAATGCTAATGCGCATTCAGCTGCATCATCCTCAGTGACGCGGAAGTGACTGCGTCACACTGTCAACCAACCGATGTTAGAATAATCCAACACCTTGGGCGCGACCAGTTGGCCTGGGTCAGTCGAATGTTTTCCAAAGACTGTCTAATCCAGTTTTTTTTTATTTCCTCAACGCATAATTGACTGCAGTCATGGTAATTATTTTATAGTTTAATTTTGATCGATTATCTCGATTCTATTATGATCGAGTTTTGACTTCATTATATATATCTTAAAAGTGAAAGCTTAATAAATCGCAACAATCGATTAATTATTTTTTTTGAATTATGTATAATTTTGTATTGAACTAAATACATTTTTATTGTGTTTTACCATTTTCATAAAAAAAATTTTTTTTGTTTTTCTTTTATGCATTTATAACCCCCCCCCCCCTTTAGTATTACGATACTTGTTAATAATTAAATAAAAAATAATTGTAATTAAAAAGAGGTAGAAAACATCTTATACTTATCAATCTACAAAACAAGACAAAAATTAATGTAATATATTAGGGTCCTAAAGCAGTAATACGTTAGAGTTCATGTTCAGTGCGGACATAGACTAGTGAGTCTTACTTTACCTTGTTGGTGCTTTTGGCAGGAGATTACTTTGACTCGCGCCCATAAGTATCAATTTAGAAATCGAATTCTAAAATAACAATAATGAACGGTAGAACAGTTGCGCCTCGGTCGTTTCTCCTTGATTGTTTATTATTTATCAAAGCACGCGGTTGCAATGTCGATATTTTGCGCTCGTGTCGCTATTTTCTATTTCCACAACAAACTCTTAGATATCAATATCATTTCACCCCAATAACACTATGTAATTAATGGCATAAACATATCTGAATACTTTAGTTGATACATTTATAGCTTTATGACAATTTTATTAAAGCGATAACAAAGTCTTTGCGAAAAAATGCTTGTATTGATTTCGAAATTTATATCGCATGATCAAGCATAGGGAAAAACCCTCGTTTGTGAAGAGCATTGGTTCATTTGAAAGTAAATTCATATTAAAAAAAACTCTCGTTTTATTGTCAGAAACAATAAGACTTGTTCACTGACATGAAATCAAATTGTTTAAATTGATGAGGTTCATTAAACCGACAGAAATTATTATTAAAATCTAGACTTCATTGCATTACTCTTGTCGTAATAAGAGAAAAGTTATGATCCAAATTTTAAAAAAAATAATCGATGTCTTAAAATAATTTTTATTGTTTAAAAAAGGTGTATCATTGGTACGTCAACGAATTATTGTATCGTCGTCTTTTTAAGATAAGTAACTTATAATATATTATACTTTATACCCGAGGCTGCGAGCTCAGCGCTCAAGCGTCGTGCACATTTTCGTTCAAGTGCACACGTTTAAATATTCTCGATCGTTTCTTTTGCGAGACCGCATTTCCAGTGGGAAAAGTCTAGGTAGAAGAAGTTTATTGTACATTCAAGAAGTCTCTATTGACTGTGACGATACGTAATAATGATCCAATATTACCTCCCCCTAGATACCCACGGCTAGACTTCAAACCACGAGCTAGTTGCTACGATTTGCCTGCAAGGATTGTTACTATGCGAATACTGCGTGTTTTGATTATAAATACGGATAAACGGCAGGAATAAATACAAATGCTACAAACGAATTAGAGTTATTTTTGCAGTGGTCCTGCATTTGTCAAGAAGCATTGCGCAGGCAAAATGAAGAGTGGCGATCTCACCGTCCGCCGAGCCTTCAGCATCGGCAAGTCTGTCGGGAACCCTAACCTAAAGCATCTACAAGATTTAGAGCGCGAGCAAAAATGCCGCGTATCTTCTAAGAGGTGTTTCATAATTCACAGCGGACGTGCTTTTTATCACGGGAGTGCTTCCCCCTCCCCGCCCCCGAGTGCTCACGGGAATGCGGGAATTGAATTTTGATGCTTACCGAACACCTACTAGGTATTTCAGATATGTTCGCTTTTATTTAATATCTTTATGGCTCTTTTTAAAGGTTTTAGGACGATGAATTTAAAACTCTTAATCATTCCTGTATTACAAATACCAGTTTAATATTTTTTGAGCTTTGAAAAATATCATTTTCAAAGTTATCTATTAAATTTCCATTTTAACAAGATCCATAAATGAAATACCACAAACGACTACTTTTGGTTAAAAATATTTTTCTGGGTACAGATCGATTATCTTTTATTGGACCGTGAACATAAATGCTACGATTTTTTTTTAAAAATATTTATGTGTTCATGAATTATATTTTTGAAACGTTCAAATTTTTTCAAATTTAGTTATTTAATATTAAAAAATCATACTATTGTAAATTGATGTATGTTGAACGACGTCTAGAAAATAACCTATTACCTGTCATTATATTTGAAAGTATCATATGTATAATTTAATAGAACAGCCAAAGTATTGTCAATAGCTTTTAACTTTACAAAGTGCTTCGATTATAGTAAAGAGTACGAGAATTTAACATGTGTCTTTTTGATATCATATATTAACTTATTCGTAAAAACTATTGTACTTTCAGAAAATATTTATTTTAAAATGTAAGAGAGTGTTAAGCTCACCGCAGATATAGGTGAGACCGCGCCGGTGTCCGGTGTCTGGTGTCCGGTGTCCGCTGCAGCCTGGGCAAGTTCACGCACCTCACGGTTACTGTTATACTGTTATACCGCGGGGACTGACCGGCCCGCCAGCCGCCAGCCCCGTAAGGATAGGTTCTGCAAGAGTCACTTTCAATAACATAAACGCTGCTTCTGGTGCGCCGTGTTTTCAGTGTTGTGATTTCCAATTGGCAATGCCCTGCAAAAACCCGCTAGGCTGGCAAACAAGACATTTAATCAATTATAAAAGTGCAATGTGAAATGAGAGTTTATAATGAATTTGAAATAAAATTGACTGCACCATGCAGTATCAGTACAGATAGTCTTCGATCAAGCCTACCCTGACGTTCAGCTCGGATGCGTTCGATGCTCGCTTCGCTACGGCGAACTGTCCGTTAAGTCACGACGGTTCAACCGATGAACAAGGCTACCAAGTTTTGCTTCTTAAGTCATAACCAATTATTAAATTGACACTTAACAGTTAAATTAAAATAAATAATCATACTTTATATCAGGGGTGGCCAACCTAAACGATCTACTTAATTTGGCGTATCTCCTCTATTAGAGTGTAGCAGTATTACTCATGATTAGTTACTGCTCCATATTTAACCTTTCTCGAAAGTCTGTTATCACTTTTTTATTTGTATACTACATATGAAGGATTCGTTTATTTCGGAAGGCGTGTTTAAGGTGTGGTTGATACATTTAATATCACACGATCTATCGACCTTTCATCCATTTTTTGGAGTATTTTGCAAAGAACTTTAATTACTGCATGATATACTCAATGTTTCTCTAATATTCTTCGCCAGAGCCAAATCTTAAAAGTCTCTGCTGGCTACTTTTGAGGTCAATCTTTCAACTCCATACAAAGTACAAACAAAGATATACACGAAATAATATCAGAACTATAGTATCCATGTGTGTGTGATTTACATCATTTTCAATGTTACATTTCTCAGAAAACAATTTTTTTTTCTTATGTCCCCTTCTTTCTTTGCGACCCTGTTCATCTCATTGGTAAAACATGCAACGTTAAAGCATGCGGTAATTATAAATAAATTCCATCATCGGAAGGCATAGTTTTATTTATTACAGAGTTCAGATATTGAATTGGTGCAATCATCGGGTTTATTTTTTTCTTAATAATTGTCATTTAAGTATAAATTTTAAATGTAATTATTTAAAGTACATCTTTTTACTCATTTTTGTAATTAAAAGTTGAACAAACATCCCCTATGCCTGGAACACATTTTGCTATTAGGGAATATTTAATGGTGTACTACCAGGTAATGGGTCAAACTCGTTAGTATTGCCGTACGGAGAAAATTAGTTTTTGACTTACAAATGATATGAAAATTCTCTCACAAAGCGATTGACTTTTTTCAATCAAATCACAATGAGTTTAAATTTATTTTATTTTTATTATGTGTAATGTAAATGTGTCCATTAAAATTTCATTTGAAATTACAGTGTTCTTTACTGTGATTGTTTCTATTAAAGTCATATTTCTAACATAAAAGAACCAAGATGTGATTGAAATAATTAAAACGTAATTGTACATTTCTTAAGTTTCTGCTTATTCACAAAACATTTTAAATGCTAATGTGTATTAAAATGTTAAGTCACCATTCCAATACAATATTTTGTATAATATTCAAATAAAAGATAGTGAATATTTTCAATTGCGATGCGATGTTGTCAATTTTTGTGTTATGCTTTTTTTAATGTTTCAGAACACAAACGCTCATCAAAAAACTGCCGCAATAAAGTCGAGTCTCAAAACTTTATATATAATTTTTTAAAGAAAATTATAACATGGATTATTGAAACCCCAATTTTTTGTTGATAACTTTTATAGAATTATAATTGGTTTTCGGGTTTTATTTTATTATAAAAAGTAATTACATTAGTAATGTTCATCTACTCCAAATATAAATAATACACAGGCTTTAATTATTTTTTTACCATAAAGCTCAGTAAATCTTAGTAGTAAAATTACATTACAAATATTTTATAGATTAAAAAAAGAGTTTTATAGCAAATATAAAGTTATATTAACAATATTCTTACGTAGAGCGAGTGCCTCCGCCGCTGTGTTTTTTTATTATTATTATCGCTTAGGCTTCGATTACTAATCCGTGTAATTATTTTTCATTTCAGTCCAAACCGTTTCACGAACCGGGTCAGTCATCGCCTCGACAGCAAGAATGGTGAGTTAATCGTTTTATTACTCTTACATATTCTATTGAATACCGCATAATTTATTGCACCGACCTTTGATCTTTAACTTGTACAATAATGCACATTTATATTGAAAGAGATGCTATTGAGAATGAGTCAATCAAATACCCAATTATGATAATGAATAATTTATTTCTCTTAAAATGTATACAAATTTGTTTTTTTTTTTTTTAATATTGCTCGTAATTGTGATTAAATCACGCTTATCAACCTAAAATATAACCAGCTCAGTTTCCGTTTAAAGGTGGTCAACCGCGATTAAGTATTAATTTGAATTTTTTTATCGTCACGGTGACATCTTAGATTACAAATTTTATAACATTTACATACAACGGAATTACATTTACGGAATGGTAAGTTTTACCATTCCGTAAAAGTCATTATTAAATTTATACATTTCATAAATAATGAATCAAAATAAAATAATCAATATGAGTATGCTGATGTTACGGGATCAGATGTGTGGGAGGTTTTGTTTTAATCGATTTGCTTCGGTTTAACGTTTAGAAATCGCGTTAGAGCCATGAAAGAGTTCAAACCAGAAATTTATTATCAGAAACATGATTCTTTGAACAGCTTACAAACTATATTAAAAATCAAATATTACAATGTGCTATTGAGTTTATTGTCCTCGTAGCAATAACTTTTTATTATTATTTGAACTGTTGTGGATGTAGTTTGTGAGTTTGATAGAAAATATTTATCGTGAATACTATATGGTGTGTGCATTAATTTTTTCGGATTTTCTAAGAGATGGCGTTATTAGTATTGAATCGAATCAGGCTATACTTTAACATTTCATTGTGAAGCGTCATTGTTGCGCTTTTAGTATATGTCATATCGCTGAAGTGTATACAAAATTATTTTTTTAGCTCTAAACATGTAAACTTTTGTACCAACAAAACGCAATTTGCGGGAAGCTTTTCTCTTTCAATTGGAAGAAAAAACCAGCTGAAAGTCACCGATTGCTGTGTGAAGTTTATGGTGAACATGCTCCATCTCAAAAAAACGTGTGAGAACTGGTTTCGACGCTTTAACAATGGTGATTTCAATTTAGATGACAAGGAACTTCCAGGCCAACCAAAAAAATTTGAAGATGAAGAATTAGAGGCATTGCTCGTTAAAGATCGTGTCAAACGCAAGCAGAACTCGCAGAATCATTGGGAGTTGATCAAGCAACAATTTCAAGACACTTTAAAGCATTGGGAATGATTCAAAAGCAAAGACATTGGGTGCCACATGAAGAGAGAGACGTCGAAAGGCGATTTTGCATTTCGAAAATGCTGCTTGAACGCCACTAAAAGAAGTCATTTTTGCATCGTATCATCACTGGTAATGAAAAATGGATTTGCTACGACAACCTGAAGCGTAAAAAATCATGGGGCAAGCCCGGACATGCATCAACATCGACGGCCAGGCCAAATATTTATGGCGCCAAGGTAATGCTGTGTAGTTGGTGGGATCAGAAGGGTGTCATCCACTATGAGCTGCTGAATCCAGGCCAAACTATCACGGGCGAGCTCTACAGACAACAATTTATGCGTTTGAAGCGAGCATTGGCAGAAAAACGGCCAAAATATGCGGCAATACCAGGCAAGAGTCTGTAATTTTCCATCATGACAATGCTCGGTCACATGTTGCTAAATCGGTTAAAACCTATTTGGAAAACAGTGGATGGAAAGTTCTGCCGCACCCGCCTTATAGCCCAGACCTTGCCCCTTCCGACTACCACTTGTTTCAATCGATGCAGAATGCCCTTTCTGGAGTACGCTTCACTTCTGAACAGGGTATCAAAAATTGGCTTGATTTTTTCTTGACTTCAAAAGACGAACAGTTCTGTTGGGATGGAATCCATAATTTGCCCGAAAGATGGGAAAAAGTAGTGGCTAGCGACGGACAATACTTTGAATAGAATGTATTGTACCAATTTTTTATAATAAAGCTTCAATTTCACGAAAAAATTCATGCACACACCGTATAGATAAATAAATTAATTAAAAAAATAGTTTTATTAAAGCATGAGTATTGTATACACGAGCGTTATATACTATTGCTTAGAATGAGATGTGATAATGTGACAATTTGTTTGCTCGATCTTCCGTACAGTCGCTAGAGCTCTCGGCGTCTCACGAAAATTAATGCAAATTTGGCGCCGTGGACTTTGTTTTGGTTAACTGGTTTTTAATGTAAAAAGCCGGTTCCGTATATCACGTGACACAAGTGTCACAGCGGCTAATCACGATAATGATGCGTTTTTGTGATGTTATATTTTTTATAAACAAGTCACTAATTTTATTTATTTAATATTAGAAGTCGTTAAGAACGAATAGGCCTCCCATTACACCTCAAATTACTCTCCTATACTTGAAAATTCTGTTCAAAGCGATTATTTAGGATTGAGACCCAATCGATGATTTATTTTTAGGTTACGGTTTAATTTATTCACTAAAGACTGGAAAGACCTCGTTACGGTGTTTACATTTTTATTTCAATTTAAAACTGATTTATTTTAGTCGTTTCTTGAGCAAAATTCATCAACATTGATTTCTTTCAGGCGTTCTCATCACGATTGCTCGCGGAAGCCGTCCGCCGTCGACTCTCGGGAAAGTCACTGAGGTTCCCGCCCTCTCGAAATGAAGAGGTCCGAGCTTTCCCGCGGCCCGCTCGCCGCTCCTGAGCCGCCCGCCGACAGGAGGTCCAACCGGTGGTCCCTCGAGTTTCCTCAGCGGAAGATATTCGACGCCAACTGCGTCCTAGACGTCAAAAAGTCAAATTCATTCGACCGCCGCTTCGATGCCGACATCGTAGCCAAGATCGTAGAGGATCGATTCGCGAATGTCAAATCGCCGCGAGCCGTGATCGGAAGCGACAGACTTGCCGGCGATCCCTCGGAGGGGAGCGCTAGAATAACCGAAAGCGCCAGAGAGAGGCGTCCTCGGTTCGGAGTCGAATCCCTCGCCGGCTACCTGAACCTCGACGCCATCGGGAGCCGCGCCGGCACCGGCACCGGCCTCGAGTCGCGCTCGTACCGCGGCGAGCCCGAGCCCGAGCGCAGGAGCTCCAAGCTATCGGAGCTCAAGGACATCGTCGGCGCGTACTTGGGCGCGAGCGGCGGGGTCGCGGTCCGGCGCGCGGGAGGGCGTCGCGGGCTCCCAGGGCTCCCGGGGCCGCGCTGTCGCAGCGAGCCGCCATGGGCCGCTGAGGCGCCCGGCCAGCGTCGTCTGTGCCGCTCGTGGTACGCCGGCTACGGCACGCTCGCCGAGGCCGCCCTGCCCGGCGACCCGCGAGACCTGCGAGACCCGCGAGACCTGGAGCGAGTGAGTAGCCATCGGAGTGCGGCCGACACCCTCGCCTCCTCCAAAAGGACTGAGATGCAAAGCCGCGTGACAATTTTGATACTAAATATTATCTTTATAAAAAATTCCCCTCATGCTGACACTCGGATAGTACTTATTAATTTTAATCAATTTACGACAAACTGAAAAAATGTAATATGTGACCACATTACTTAATTCTCTTATTTTTTCACTATGATCTATAAATTTATCTTAATTTATCTACGGATGTCATATTTTTTGCAATGGTTAAATATAAAAAAAACTCGCACTCGAAACAGATCGAGTCTATCGTCGGTGTGGATTTTGATAACCGGTTTTGTGGACACAAACTCACAAATGCACTCACGCAATGGACTAAAGATACTGCTGAAAGTTAGGTTTGCATTGATGCAATTGCATGGTGAAATTTGTAGTCCTCGGATCTCGTCACTTTTGCACTCGGTCCTTTCGGTCGACGCGAAACACACACCGGCAAGGCTGGAAGTAATCGGAACTTTGATTGCAGAAAGAATTGTCACCGGCGACGGTGGCGGTGGCGGGGGCGGTGGCGGGGGCGGTGGCGGGGGCGGGGGCGGGGGCGGGCGGCGGCGGAGCGTGGGTGCGCCGCGCCGGGCCGCGCCGCCGCCGCCCCCTGGAGCTGCTGCTGCGCTCCGTGTCGCGCGACTCGCTGCCCCGCGCCTCCAGCCTGAGCCTGCTGCCGCGCCTGTCGGCCGCCGTGATCCCGCTGCGGCGCAAGGATCCCGGGAGCGGGGACGAGCTGGCCCGCTCGGCCGCGCCGCTGCTGGAGGCGCACGCCCCCGACGAGTCCCCGCTGGAGCGCAGTCGCCGGCGCGCCTTCACGCGCTCGGCCGCGCCGCTGCTGGAGCGGGACCCGAGCACGGGGTCTCCGGTGTCGGACGGGCCGTCGCTGCGCAAGTGCGAGACCGTGCTGGCGCTCACGGGGCTGGAGACGGCGCGCGGCGTGAACCGGCTGCGCGCGGGCGGCTCGCGGACTTGCTCGCGCTGCTCGTCGCTGCTGTCGCTGGCCGGGGGCGGCTCGCGCTACTCGCTGTCGGCGCAGGGCTTCGTGCGCGCGCCCCGCCTGCCCGAGGAGCCGGCCGGGCCCGCCGAGCCCAGCGTCCCCTGCAAGCTCTGCCTGGAGGACGTGCCGGCCTCCGAGGCCACCCGCATCGAGCACTGCGGCTGCTCCTTCTGCATACAGGTGAGCCCACTCGACGCGCGACTCTATTTATTGTTGAATTTCGGTACTCTCCCTCATTGCCCGCGCGATTTCTCATGGCGACGGTAAGTACGCACTGTCGGTCGTGCTCGTCACCGTGTGATTTGAGCATTCGATATCCCCTCGACTGATTAGTTTTGTTAATTTTTTTTTATCAGTTTGTGCAATTTCTGCTCCCGATGAGCAGTGTAAATAATTCACTCGGTACGGCACGCCGCCGCATTGCCCGCGATGCAGTAGTAACGACGACGCTCTACCGTTCCGACCTAGCACTTTGACGACTTCTTCTTCCCATCGTGTATATTATAACCCTGTTGAATACTGTTCTGTCACCCGATATGTTTCCGCTTACCGCATCTCGATCTCATTTTTGGTTTGGAATTTTTATTGACATCTTCAACTCAACCGGGATTTAAATATTTCTATGAAATCAATATAATTTGATGCCGACGATATGTATTTAGATCCGGCTCTTCTAGGAATCAGATAGAAAAGATATATAAAAAATAAAACATTGACTTTACAAGGAACACCAGCGTTCCCACTATTGTTGAGTTTTAATTAACTTTAATAAAAATACCATGCATTGGAAGCTTGTAATGTTTTATCCGTGTCACTCTTCTATAACGTCCTTTACAAATATTGAAAAGTTATGATTAGAAAAAATGTATTGACTCTTTGAATAGTCAATATTACCCATAGACACGATGATTTCAAATTTTTAATTAAAAAAATCGTTGTGTTAGAGATTACCTTTTTTTCTATGCAAACATCTGAATTTCAGTAATGAATGTAAGATTTAAAGTCGCCGGCCGGTTGCGTGCCGAGGTGTGCGCTTGCCGGCAGACAGACACGAGGAATACCCGGAGTGTCGGCCGAGACAATGGCGACCTTCGCGGCGTGTGCGAACGATGTCCCGACCTGCCCGCCTGCTTGCAGATCTGGGGGATTAAATAATTCTATGCAGAGCTATTATCGGAGGAGACGCAAAATGACTCCGCATAGTTGAAGGTTACTCTTGTATCGTCCAGTACTGAGAAAACTGTTTGATAAACTATTTTTACGTTCATTATTTATGCAGCTTCAAGTGATAATGTAAATTCACTGGAAACTTGTGCCGTTTGCAAAGAAAATAGCGTACTGTATATTATTCTGGTCTACGCAACTAATTTTATGTAAATGAATTTTAATTCATGAAACGCGTCAGCTATCGATGCTGATAGAAATTGTTATAATGCAAGCGACGTTATGAAGTTTACAAAAGACTGAATCTAAAAAAAATAAAGTATCGAACACGTCGCGCGGGAATTGCGCTGAATCGAATAACCTCAACCTACAATACCAAAAAATGATGACCTAAATCTGCACGATCATTCTTAACAATATATTGGGAGTAAATTTAAAGTACGTTTATTTTAAGTGTGTTTGCACGGCTCGGTGGTTTTGACTAAATTCGGTCTCTTGAGGGTCATGCAGCGTGACTGAAGTGCAGTCAGTTGCATCGTGTTACTCGAGACTTCACTGGCGGACGTAGATCGTATCGCAGGATGATTAGCGACCGACATGGTCGAATTTTCACACTCGCATCAGGGAACCGGTATGTAAGGATTGTGCGACATATTTTGCATACATTTTTATAGGTCGTGGATTTGAATTATTATTCGGGAACAACAAACTTCGGTGCTTCGGGTTTCAATTATTTAACTTTGTTTTTTTTTTTTAATTATACATATTAAAAATATCACGTAGAAATGAAATACCCGAAATATATTATATAAAACCACCCTCAGCAAAGTATTGTGGATATCTGACAACTCAATGCTTATTTCTATTCCTTCTTCATCAAATCTCTATCATAAAAAAAATATTGATAAATTTACAGTCGGTCTATGTTTTGTTTTAACCATTGTCTCGAACACCCTTGTATAATATCACCCTGTCCGTTTGCAATCCTCCGTAGGACGATGACCTTTTCCAGACGTCTCGACTTTTCACACGGCCGGTGTAAATAGTCCTGCCAATACACCTAGAGATAAAGTAAACCATGAACAAGCGATTCGTTCAATTAATCCTAGCGCCCATCATTAGTATTTAATGTGCCAATATAGGACATGATGAAATCCAGCCCACTTTAAGTATTCACAATTGGATCGCTACTATTGAAGTCAGATATAAGTGTGAAAATTATTAATGTTCTAATAGTATGATCATATTTTTAAGATTAGTTTTATATCCCCGAGTGTTCTTTTATTACTCTCTCAAGCTTTTCATAAATCACTTTGATTCTTGCGTATTTTTCTTTCAATCCGAGTTATAAGTGGGCGTTGAACCTCGCCAGCCACGAACCAGCCTTAAGAGCAGAACCGAGTGATGGAAAAGTGAACAGCGTTCACGAGACCGTTTTATTTTACTGTCTCCTAAAAAAACTTGCCAGAGCGTCCTGCGGGCTGGGGTGAGAGTCCCACGAGCTGGGAGATGTCTCTCAGTGCAGTTACATTAGGCCGTGCTCAGTATGTACTGAAAGATTTCAAATCAAAACTTTTTCCCGCTGTTGACCATATCTGTCCTTATTTAAATTTACACGCTTACCTTATTTTATTTCAAAAGGCAAATTGCATTTTAATAATAATTATAGTATAAAGTATGAAATATTATGTTATTTTGTCTCAGATTATACAGATATCCATTAATGCTAAAAATATTTTACCATATATATTATACCATATATTACCACATATATTTTATACATATGTGATATTTCAGTATGTCCATTACTGGGTATTTTGTATAATTTTATCGAATGAACTTAGTTCGTGCATATAAAAAATCTTTTAAATAACTTATTGTTTCTCTTAACTTAAACGTGCTACTCGTAAAACGTTATATCGGAATTTTAAACGAGAATTTTATTTCTTTGGGACGTTAAGCGGCGTAATTGGAATTTTTAATTTGATTCAAATATTTTTTTGTCGTCATTTTTCATATTCTCGTTTTCCAGTGGTCTAGTCGGGGAGAGCTCAGCTCTTTGGGAATGCTGTCAGGTGCGACGGCACCCTCGCTCGTGCAGCGCCAGCGCACATTTTTGTTTGGTAATAAAGACTCGATACTGAAACCGTCGCTCTCACGCTAAATTATTGCTATCGCAAGTTTTTGCAATATACTTTTTTGAAAGTGATATGACAATTCAAACATTGAAATTTATTAATTTTACCATAATGTATAATGTAGACTATTTTAATTTAAAATAATATTAAAAGTAATAAAATAAAGCATAGAGTCTAAAAACATCACTAGTCCATTTTTCAGCTAAACAACACTTTTTATCGAAATCTTCGTATGATTTGGATTATTGGTTTTAATTTTCCATGCTAGCAATCTCAACTCACATTGTTCTTCTAATCGATGTGTATAAGTCAATATTTAACAACGTTATATACTAGTCAAAACTGCTTTATAAGCTTTTCTTTCTTGCTTTCTCCGCCACTTTTGATGTATTGCACTAGCTTGAAATTCTCAGCGCCGTGACCGTTTATCTGATACAAGGTTCTCCGCCGACATCTATCATTTTATTTCTGGTCCACTGCTTTCAAAATCACTCACCGTGGAATGAGAAGTCAAGTATATAAATTATTTTAAGAGATTAATATTCAATGAAGTGTACTCGGTAAGATCTAAAGTATTCTAAAAGCAACTCAGAGCTCTTCCAACTGATCAGAGTGTAACAATTTCCGTTCTTCCCGACTCAAGTGTGTTCCGGTGTGTAGGCCCTCGCCTTCTCGCACATCTGGCAAAATTATTCTTGTGAGGAATGAAATCTTGCTCTAAAATGCCACATGAAATATACCCACTCGCCAATCAATGCACCAGCAATTCTGATACTTGGAAATAATAACATGGTATCTATTACAAGCGTAACTAATTTATTTAAAAAAATTAATATTTATTAGTATAAATAATTCACCGAAATCTTTTAATACATAGCTTTAGATATATATCAGATGATCTGATATATATCGGGTGTAAGTGAATAGAGCACCTAACATTCCTATAACTATTAAAATTAATATTAGGTTGAAGCATTTTACTTGTTCTTTTAATTGTTCTTCGTTATATTTTCAAAGATTTTGTATCCACTTTTTATAATTATAATTAAAATTGCAGGTTTATATACATAATAAGATTACTTGTTCATTTAAACTATTAATAGTGTCAAATACGAAAGTTTATTGTACTATTAATGTATATAACAAGGTCAAGGTATATGTCAAAGTGCCAAAAAACGTTGCAGACAGCGATCTTCTCATTTTTATAAATAAAAAATATTCTCTTAACTGTTGTTGAATATTTATAATTCATAATAATATGTATCCATTACAGGCCGATTGAATTGTAGTACTCCCCATTTAAACAACAAATATGAAAAGGTAAATGGCTAGAAGATTACAATTATTTTGTATGAGCACTTTCACCTTTTAATGACTTCTCGAGTCTAATGAAGTCTGTGATAGTTGAAAACGCTCACAAATAAAAATTATCGTAATCTATTCATATTTGCTGTCAAAATAATATGTTCTTTTGATATAATCTGAGCTGGAATATTAAAGTCATATCCTATGTTTTCCTATTGCCTAAATCATGAGATCTTCTTTACTGATGTTTGATTTTTTCTAAATTAATAAACAGCTTTATACGATGTTTATAAGCTGATAGCGTCTTAGTTTTGAATATTGTATATGCACCTCAGATAATGTTGCAGTAATGGAAATAAATTTCCATGTCTTGTGTTTTCGTCAATGGTATCCTGTGCAGATTATCATTTTGTATGGCGATGTATACATATTGATTAGAACCGGTTGCGTATAAACACGTCGAGAAGACATCGGCATAGAGATTCTTGGATTCTTTACCGTTTACTCACTGCCACTGTTCTCGAATATGGTCGTCCTACGTAATACACCAAACAATAATCTGTTGTGTGAGAACATCCGAAATATACGATACTTAGCAGAAAATCTTAGTGATGAGATATCTAACAGAATAATCTGTAGTGTAAGAAAATCCTAGTTATTAAGTACATGGAAGAATATCTCAATGCTGAGATGTCAAATAGAATAATCTGTAGTGTGAAAACATTCGAGAATAGCAAGACAACAAGCAGAGACCTAGCAGGATCTCGAAGTGATGAAATACCTCAATATAAGCAACTACAATACCCACCTGACGTGTATAACAATTTGTACTGAAAGAACCACGATATTGATTTTACACTAAGTGACAAGACATCTGAATGTAAGCAATAGGTAAATTGCAAAACACAGTGAATTTATTGTAAATAAGTTTTCAAGGTGAATCTCTGTATTAAATTAATACTTTAAATGTGTAAATTTTAATAATTTATGGCTTTTGAAAAAAAAATAATTGAACAGAAGTAAACCAAATTATGATACACTTCGTTTTCATAAATTCTAGTGGTTCAAGATAAAATTGCATTTTATACATTCTCTACAATAAGGAGATTGCCAACTTCAAAGTGTCATGTTTCTCATTATTTTCTGTCCTTCGATTAAACATCAATTTGCTAAAAATCTGTTTCATCGAATGCTTGTCATGACTTATTGTTCTAATAACTTTTCGAGTGTCTTCAAATTACTTTGACTTATTATTAACCGTATTAAGTGGAACAAACTGCGTACTAAATTACTGTATTTATGTAAACGGGTGACAAAGTACTACAGTCTTCCTTTCTTATCTTTCTTATCAATGACGCTCTATCTATAATTTATGCAGTAAATTCATTCATTATGAGGAAAGAGTTTTTTTAAATTCAAAACAATTACATTAAATGTATAGGTAAAAACCTGCTACAACGGCAATCTGAATATCTATTGATTATTCTTTTAAATATTTAAAACGAGGGCTCACTAGCTGACTCTTCGCCTTTTTGTAGTTAAAATAGAAAAAGAACCGATATCTAGGGTTGCACTCATATAAAAAATAAAAATGATTGATTCTAACTCGATACAACTAATTAATGTTCCGTAAATAATAAGCCAGTAGCATATGACAGGAACAAGATTTAGGTGTACTATTAATGGAGGTATGCGTAACCCCATGCTTCAACGGAAAACAAAGGGAAATTCAATCTGGGCGAGCAGAATGTCATGAAACCTCAAGACCTGAGGTCTGCGGTCTGCGTCCTGCGTCCTGCGTCCTGCGTCCTGCGTCCTGCGTCCTGCGTCCTGCACGCGGCCGGCCGCCGCGAAGTAAATAGGACCCGAGACCTGCAATACGAGTATGTATGAACACTCGACTGTGGTGTGGTTCTCTCGAACTTCAAAAATACCCGACGGCTCGGAACGATCAATACCTCTGTCCCTTTGTTGAATTTCACGGTATATTTAATCAAAATGTCAAGTGCTATTGACAGTAATCTGATACACACTCTTCTTATCTCTGTTTTCTCATTTTGAAAATGCTTCAACTTGCATGAAATATATGAATACAGATTTCATAGAATATTAAAAAAATAAAAAAAACCAAGTGTGTGTGTTTATTTAAATAATCAATATTTTTGACAGATAGTACTTGGTAGAATTCAATTTTAATATTTTAAATAAAATAAAATAAATAAATAAATTTAAGCATGTTATTGTAGTAACTTTAACAGTAGAGACTATTCATTCAATTGCATGAAAAAATTGTAGTTGTTCTATAGAAGTGCGATTTTGTCTATTTGATTTTGATTATTTGTTTATATATTATTTATGATAGTTTATTCTAACATTTTAAAAATACATCAAACTTAAACGTAAATGTTATACTATTCAAAATAATGCTGCAGTAAAACGAGAGCCTAAAGCATTTCAAACCTAAAGGCACGAATTAGTGACTTAGTAAAAAAATCTACCTGTGTTTAAGTAAGTCAGGTTGTTGTAGTTCTAGCATATTTCCTCCAGTTTCCAAAAATCGACAACATAATATATTTTTCATGTAATAAATTCTAACTATTTTTAATAAACCTTATATATCCAATTTACAAATATGATCACATATCGAAAAACTGATCCAACCATTCTGAGAACAAACACCGCAATGTGACCTCATGCAAGCTCGTCCGTAGAAAAATAGTATTTTATGTATAATCATTTTTTTAGGTCTCGAGGACAGAGGAGATACCGGTCGAAACATACTGAAAGAAATAAATATTTGCAAATATCTTCTTTCTGCGAAATTCAATGTTTACAACAAATTACTGATTGTAAACGTCTCGAGCAGATGTCAAAAACATAATACGAACTATCCTATTATACGCCAGCTCCTTTTTTTCCCTAAAGATGTTTCATGGTTGTGTTTATTTGTTATCTCCGTATCAACACTTTGGCCCTCCACGTTTGTTTGGCAAGACTGACCCACTTAATCGCGAAAATGCGACTTATAAATACTTTGCGACTAAAAATACATTCAAATCCCGTTGGAAATATATATGTACTGTTGAGCGAAACATATATAGTATATATATATATATATATAATGTTTTTTTTATTTTCTAATTGATATTTATTTAAATTCGATTAACTATAAATGTTGGTGTATAAATAAAGTAGTGAGCTTAAAAAATATCATGTTCGGGGTTAAAAAGATAACGCAAAGCTGACAAAAAAAAAAACGTTTGATGCAATAATTCAATAAACATTAATTCGATCGTTACGTCGAAAATATAAATATATTAATAAATTATATCGTAAATCTTAATTATTATTTAAGTTATAAAAAAAAACCAGTTTGAATATCTCGATAATCTGTACACGTTATATTCATGTTTCTATACTTATCTTTTTGTGTAAACCAATATTTCTTTTTCTCTTTTTATCTTCCGTTACATTCAATAACTTATAGCGTCGTATTGATTGGCTTGAGAAAATTAATAATCAAGTATAGAATATAAAATAAAAAAATCGCCATTACGTCATATGCTCACAAGGGTAAACATTATTATTTATAGACGAGAGTCGTTCGCGAATAATGGAAGAAAACAAACGAGCTATTGTGATCCGATCAGCTGGCCTTTGCAAAAGATGGTGGTTGATTTATTCGCAATGAGACTCAAGTGTCTCGCCGGTAAACAAATCCTGCGTCTTGATGTTGTTTTTTTTTGTAACACATTATATGCAAACAGGACGTAATACACAAGAAGTCTAATAATATTAGTTAAAATGTCTTTATATCGAAAATCTTCTTTAATATCCGAACATTTTTTGGTTGATATTTTGAATCGTATGTTTATTGTCACTTATTGAAAATCGCAAAAAAATGCGAGACACCTCTGATTTAACCCATTGATGCTACTCATTTATGTTACTGCCAGCCACTAGCTTCTAGGCAACGTAGTCTTTTAATTGGTTTTCAGGACTATTCCAATTGTTTTTATACGTCATAGCGTCATTTCGGTTAAAATCAAATAATCGATGTTTTTCAATAACATTTTCAGTCAGAAACGTCTTAATACGAGGTGAATTATTAATTTAATAATAGACAATTTCACAATCGGAAATTAATACGTTTTTTTTAAAATACTTTCGCAATATATTTTTAATAATGTATTACGTGTGTCATTTTTACAACACTTTACTTGTATAAGAGTATTTTATATAATGTAATCTTAAAGTCGTTAGTTGAAAAATGGTCGTCCCGTTCTTTCATTGTGATACGTCACACACGTGTATATCATTTTCCCGCTGAGCGTCTCCGCTCTCTACTATTGCAGCATTTCGAATGTGTGCAATAGAGTTATGGAAAAATTAAGTAAATACTTGCTTTAAATTATTTGCTCAATTCTTTCGGTATAAATACATTATGCTTCATATTCTAGAATTATTAAATCAATTACGTAAGCACAATCAAAACGCATGTATGGAGATTTATTGTAACTACTGTAACCTGTTCCTTCTACCGGAACAGTAACTATGCGCATTCATTTAATTATATTCATATTATTAGAGGTATATATAATAATAATTATTCATGACAAGAACGATTCGATTCTTTGCATACAAAACGCGGAATAAACGCGCGGTTATTATACTAGAAACTAATATTTACTTATATTTAAAAAAAAATGGTGTGTTCAAGTTTCTGCTTTATTGTCCCGATCTCACCCTCCTGAAACCTTATTAAAGTTATCAAGTAAAATCAGTGCTGGCCAGAAAATTTAAAATGCAAAACATGGTTTAGTGTGAGATGAAACGGTGGTGTAATCGTAACATTATCGGTTCCATATAACGAAATTGTTTAAAAATTATCGTAACCCTGTGTATATTTTACAATGACTTGTACATATTCATTTGATAGAAAATCGCACAAATTAGTTCGTATATTACGAACGAAAACAGTTTGGAATTTCGTAAATGTTTAAATCACAACCAAATAACGCTCGATTTTAACTACTGCATAAAATACTAATCTTAATTTAAAATATATTTCTTACAAGTAATACGGAAGTATGTTATAATATTTTGAATTGATTACCAGGAAATTAAAGCACTGTCTGTTTCTCATAAATTATATCAAAAATTTATATAAAATACTCAATGCCCTCGATTTCTGACCGTGAGAGGGGTTCAAATTTTTAATTTATAAATTATAAGAAGTGTATTAATTCACAATCTGCGTGCAAATGAATCATAAAAATTATTTAAAACGATAGAAAAATGATTTTCTGCAATAATGCAGGGCCGAGTAGGCAACGCGCGGCGCCCCGGCGGCGGCCCTGACAGCGCGTGTCGGCTGCTTTATCACTTATCACTCCCCACTGATCATTGTTTGCTAGAAGAGTGACACATGAGCCCTTGCATTCACTCTCGTACAGCCGCCATTGTTATTTCAAATCTCAATTTCAGCACCAATCAATTTATTAAATACGCTTACGGATTGTGTATATTTTAAATCGAATGCTACTGCGTACCTACCTACTTGTTTTATAACAATATTAACCGCCGGTCACAGTAGAGTTTAATTATATACAAAATTGAGTTTTCATTTAGTAACGTCATAATGTTCAGTACCTTTTAATTTGTATTTATATTCGAATTATTCCGTGACTAATCACGGAATGTTTTGAGTATAAATGTAAACTTAATATCTCTGAATTCGATAATGTACAGATAGATATCGGTCGTGTGCATTTTTGTATTCCGACATCAACATGCACCATCGCCGGCACACATTTGATGAGCAATCCACCGAATACTTTGTTTTTTTCTATCCAAACATCGTCAACAAACACTTGATAGCAGAATACACAGAGAAAAACAAGTTTTTAATGGTCGCTCGATAAAATTATAACATAAAGTCAAGCGGGTTAAGTAGATATTTTAATTTAAATCTCCGCTGGTTATCCAACAGAGCAGTACTTTTTTTGTTTTTATAATTTCTTTCTTGTATATTTTTGTACAGATAAATCATCTACCTATTGTGATTTTAAAATAATATATACATTCTTTTATGTTTGCCTTTAAAAATACCTAGACATATTTTACTTTTAAAATTTATAAATATTACAAACTTTTTTTACGATTTTACAGAAAGTGCCATAGCTTAATCCAGGCTCCAGATAGTATGGGTGTGCAAACAATAAATTTCGCAGTTATGGCATAATTTTGGTAATGCACTATTTTTTTGCTGCATTCCGACGCAGTTCATTTAAAATATTTACAGTGTTTTGTATACTTAGTATCTAACTTAGCCTTGAAAATCATATCGGTATGTAGATTTTCTTAGCAAATATTGAATATCAAGCTTGAAGCCAATTCCGGTACTATGTATGGTCATCGTTTTATACTACTTCTGAGACATCAAAATATCTGTGAAGGTTTTCGCATATTCTATTTTAGCCTGTGAGCTGAATTTGTTTATACACCCATTTATTTCTAATTCTTCAGCTTACTTAATAAACTGACCGTACAGGAATGGTATCAGGCTGTTGAAAATAGCCTACTTTGACAGTCTAAGATATCGTTTAATTCTCTTTTCAAATTCCACCGTCGAATATTTTTTATATTGATCACTTTATTTAATATGAAAAACAAAGTTTTTTTGAAACTAAGTTATCAAAACATGTTACAGACATTGTGATTCTAACATTCAACTAATTTTGTAAGAGTACATTCATCGTAAAACGAATCAATTTAACAGAATAGTTTTTTGAAATTATACTTTTTACAAAATGTTTTGTGAATTTAGGGGCTATATCACACTAGTTGGTTGATATAATTTTAAGATTGTTCATTCATTTATTATGTTGTAAAAAAATATTATGATAATTAATGTAAAAAAGCCTTGTCGCATAAGGGGCCAGTGCGCACTTTCATATTCCATGCAGTACTTAACTCGTATCGAACGAGAATCGCGTAAGCCTCGAGTATGATACTTTATCAGTTTCACAGTATCAATTAGTTTAATGATTATGTATCCTTTTGCCTACATTTGTATTTACGAGAAGGGCCGAGAGTGCTTTGTGTGTGTATCCTTACTTGAATAAGGACGCTCAGTACTCTAGACTGCCCGCCAGGCGGAAACAATTGGGTGCAGCTCGAGTTATGCCTCGCCTTCGCAATATGGCGGTCAATGTTGCATGCGTTGCATACAGACACTCGCTAATCAGCTGCACCGACACCAAATGCATTTGAATAAGGTGAGATAATCGTATCCTTCATTTATCATTCACGTTCGCTTTATGTGTAATCAACAAAATACAATACGTCGATTACTCTTTTATCCACCTTTCTCAAAAACGTCATAAATTAAATTTGAAATATATTATTGGGAAAAAAATATGCTTAAAAATAATATTCATTCGATTGCAATCTGTGTTTTTAAAGCAGATTGTGAATGTAAAGTTCACTAGTTCACGAAAGAAAAACAAACGCAACATTCGGTCGATTACACCCGTTACTATTTATCGGTCTGTTGTAGGTGTGCTGGGACGTCCTTATAAAATATACACCGAACTAAGGATGCCGTATGTGGGAAGTGAATAAAACAAGTGGGCCGTAACATTTATTACTATTGTTTGATATATTTCCAATCACGCTATTACTACCCGCGGAAATATGATATTACACCCCGCATTGTTTAGTGGGCAATTCCCTGCGGGCCGCACTGCGGAGATAAAAGTGCCGAGATACCGTCAAATCATCATTCTGCAGGTACGACTCGGAAGCAATCAGAATCACCGCCGGGCTGGAGGAAGCCGCTTCGGTTATTTTCACCTCCGCTCTGGACGCCTCCGCCTGCGTGTCGCTCGTGGTGGTTATCTTTGTTGCTCTACTTCCATGCTTTGCATTCAGAGGCGATCAACAAAACATTGACGTAGCATTGAATTTTAAAAAAATAATATCGCAATATATTATATTCGATTTGTAATCCTATTAAAAGTGATCTTTTATAAAAAGCTATTTTTCAGGAGGAATATTAAACGTAGTACCTCTTTATTTTGATAATTTTTGGAAATACAAGTACTTAAAATATTCTGAATTGAATTTGTTTTTCTTACGGAAAAGTTGTTTTTTTTTTTTACATATTATTTGTAGTAGAAAACAACAAAAAATATTGTTTTTAAAGGATTCTTTTTTATGTTGAGCATTTTAATAATTCCATCGGATTGGTCTCGTTGATTCGTGGCCGCGCAGTCCGCTGTGAGGGTCGGGCCGGCGAGCAGAGCTCCGTAATTAACTGTTCGTCACGTCTGGTGTTTGCAGATGCCTCGGGGATGTCCGATTGAGTGATAAAAGGCTCCCCGCGAGGTCCGCGTAATCTCCACTTAGTTTTGTGATTTCGTCTCGTCGTATTTTCTTTGAGATTTATTTAAATATTTTAAATGAATAATCTATCACCAAGTTTGATCGTCATGATTTCACAAGTATTTTAAGATTATGCAAATCATTTAATTTTTTGTATGTATTTTTACATTATTATATTTTTGATCCGACACAGTTCTTTTTAAGATATTATACATATATTTCATATTATTTTGAATACTACTTATAACACTATCAAACTACTCCTTAATATATTGACCCGTGAAAAAAATAATGCAATTTGTGCACTCATTTATCGCATACGTAATAGGTATATTATTAATCTATATATATAAAACACAAAAGATGTTTGTGTGTCCGTCATGGGCTTTGAAACCATCCAACCGATGTGCCCCAAACCGGTTTCATTTGAAAGCCAATAATACGAAGAATCTTCGTGACTATTAAAACAATGCATTAATACAAAAATTTGCAACATTTGTAAAGTCGAGATTTATTTGAAAAAACATTGTGAACATTGTGAAGATCGCGCATAAAACAAAATCACTATCTGTAATTCACAACAGAGAGTTTTATCATTTGTGGTTATCAAAAATATATATATCAAGAAATGCCACCGAAAAGAGCTGCAATTGGAAAAAATACAGCAGATGCGAAACGAAAAAGAGCCGAAAGAGCACCCGAAACTGTCGGAAAACGTAAAGTGCATACAGAGTCAAATAGGTTGAGAGAGCGGCAGTCAAGAGCTGTAGAAACACCAGAACAACATGAAGCACGTCTAGAACAAGTTCGAATCAGAGCTACTACAGCAAGAGCTGCTGAAACTCCTCAACAACATGAAAACAGGCTTAAAGGTAATCAGATACGAGCGGCTCAATCTATTATGACAAAGACTGCGACTACAGTAATCATCCGAATGTTGTAATTGGGCGATGAGCTCTCTTTGTTTGTACTGCCATGCACTGAAATTTCAAAAGGAATCACCCGGTATGTGTTGTTCAAATGGAAAAGCCAAGTTGTCAACGCTGGTTGACCCGCCAGAACCGCTTAAAAGCTACGTTTCTGACAACACAGCGTTGTCCAAGCATTTGGAAAACATTCGGAGATACAATTCCTGGTGAGGATGAATATCTGAAATACAGACGACGAAAGCCAGAAGATGGAGGATTCACCACCACCATTAAAGTAAGAAACGTTGATATTGACATTGATTCCTGGTCTGGTATTCACGAATTAAATTGAAAAAATATTAATTTCCTGGTTTCAGTATTCACGAATGATATCCAACTGTTCAACATCTTGCTGTTCATTTAGAAAACGAACAACGTGTTTATTTTACTGAAAAAAAACCGAATAACGAACAGCACAGCCACAATAATTTTGCGAAAAATTGCTGTATAAATAAAATTCCAAAATAGAGTCAACTATCCAATAGAGTTTTTTAACTCCTTGGAACCATCTGGAATGTCACCACACATCTTAACTTTTAAAGTTGGTTCACCATAGATGCTCATTCGCAACTTAGATCCACCTAAATTGTGCAACGGAACAAGACTTGCTGTTAAAAAACTATCGCCACGTAGTTAATCGAAGCCACAATCAAAATCAAAGCTGAAAAATCTTTATTTATACACCTACCAAAAAAACTCAATATATGGTTTATCCGCTAGCATTAAGATAAAAAAGTTAATAAAAAACAAAACTTACTTTTTTTCGAAGAAATTAAAAAAAATTATTTATTTATTTAGCGTAGTACCACCCGTCGGGTATCCGCTAGTATAAAATATCCACCAAAACTTTTTACTCGGCTATCCAAAGATTACTATATATAAAACGCAATTTTTCAAAAGTTTATAAAAAATTCTAAATTCATTTATAAAATATTGAAACCATTAAAACAACCGTTTGTATGTATTGTTATTGGTATGTCACAGTGTATTATAGAGTACTATTCCTTTGAACTTATATTTAAGTTGTAACACGAAACAAAAAAAATACATATGGAGATAATATAATATCAAAGATTCCCCGAATAACTATGAATGGTGTACATAATGGGAACATACATATATTATCCAACCAGGTATTTGGATTCGCTGGCAGCACGAAATATGTTTTCTCAATATCGCATGAAATGAATTCGTATTTGTTATTTTCATTTTACGGAACCACTTCCATTCTCGAATCTTTTCAATCCGGAATCCCACATTTCGGCGACGATAAAGAACGCCAGAAGTAAGACCAAAACCGTATCGACGCTTTCTAAAAATTACTCCCCTTTCTTTATGTAAATAATTATTTATTTTATGGTTTTTCTACTCCTTTGGCTTCATTTTTTTTAAACCATGGCGTCTAGTTAATGATTCTAAAAAAGGCGTCATTGTTCTAGTAGTTATTATATTTAAGGAAATTGATAGCAATCCGTTGATATTCATAACAATTTCAAACACTATTGTCAAATCTATTGATTATACAATTATTGTAATAATATTTTTTGAAGACCGCAATTCGCACGACTTTGCAGCATATTGGATAGATGATCCCTGAAAATAAATAACCACAAATGACAGTAATCTTCACAGTGAAGCCCCATCGCTGTTTTTGTAATAACTCTCCAAGCACTGGAAACTGAGACTTCCCGCCGCAGCCGTGCTCTGTGCAAAGTCTCTCACATTGTATATTTGCAAATCCTTGACAATATCCTCTATCAACGTATAATTTTATTCTGTTTTTAACACGTAATGATGTTATATTCAGATTGCATATTTTCTGCATCGAATTTCAGTACAAAATCAAGTTTTTGTGGGCGGCGATTCGTAAATCACTATTATCATACAAATTCATAATTTATAATGGCTTATTATTAAAGTAATGGCCGATAATCACTGTATTGGTAAAGGATATTTAATCAAGTGGTTATCACATCACAACATCATCTAACTAACTAACTTTACCTACTTACATGAAATCAATCGGAAATTACGAATTTAGAAAATAAAATATTGATTTATCATGTGTATCCGCAATAGAAATCACGGATGTACATTCTGGAAGATTTCAAAATAGATAGTTGACTGCCTTTTTGTACTGACATAAAATCAAACGATCAATTAATTTTTTGATATTATAAAACTGATGAATATAATTACTGAATAGTAATTTATTTTATTATGTGTCTTTTATCGAATTTACTAAGAAAACAACTGCGAATTCATAAAAGTTGTTAACATTAAAATTTATCTTAAAGGTTTAATTAAGCGCAGCTCCATCGCGAATTTTTGTCATGCTGAAATTTTTATCTACTAGACGCAATAGAATCCGGGCCAATCAGAGAAAATACCCATTTTTTCTGTCAAAATTAATTGCTACTGTGTCAAATTACAAGTAGCTTTCATGTACTGGATATTTTTACTTCTGGCGATGTGAAATTATATTATTAATAAATAATCATACTAACTTTCTCTGTTGAAAAATCTCACCCATGTTTATTTTATTCGTGTTGTCGTTATTTGTATATTTATTTAATTCCATTTGTATTATTTTAATTTTACCTTATATATGGCAAGACTTTCTCGACTTTTCAGATCGAGACAGGATAAATAATGAATATTATTTTGAATTTTTTAAATGAAAGTGATCTTAAGTATATATGCATAAGACGGTCTTAGCACTTTAAATCTTTTCAATATTAAGTTTTTTTTTATTAAATAAAAAAACACCAACGGACGAAATGTTAAATATCACATATTTGTGTAGATATTTTTTTAAATTTATGGCTAATACAACCTGTTGCCGTCACGATGCCACCGTGTAAAATAATATAATACGTATTAAAGTTATGTATTAGCTTATACTCTGTTAAGAGTTGAAATAAAGGAATTTATTTTTAACTTGCGGGCTTCTCTCCACAATGCAGATTAAAACCGAATAGCCTTTTGCACTGCAGCCTCCAGCGGTAAGCGCCTCCGTGCAGTCGCGGACTCGCAGACTCGCAGGCGGGCTTGGCTTACGGCTTAGCGTCACGGAGGTGGCCTTAATTAAATCGGCAACCTAGAACGTAATATAAATCCAGAATAGGAAGCAGCTTCCAGAGTCTAATTGCATTTAGTGTTATCCGAAAACTTCTTTGACGATGAATTCAAAGCAACATTCACAACGTAAAAGACTCGCATATAATGAATTTAAATCTCTTATGTAATGGACTTATTAATACTTGTGTAGGTATTTTTATGTTGTTGATATTATTGTATGGCGTTTCGACTGTCCGCGGGATTTATCTTCATTTCTTGATTTTGACTTCAAAAGCAGTCGAGATATTAAATATAAATGTGACTTCGATAACTGTATTTCTACTCAAGTAATTTGTACCGAGGCTCGGTTTTTTTATTTGCTGGTAAAATAATTTTAACGTACGCATTGAGCATTTTTATTGGCTAAATAATCTTAGTAATAAAATCACTACAATTCGAAGTTCTGTTCTACAATATACACCTCCTTTTAATACATTTATGAGCATCCAAAATACAAAAAAATAATATTTCATTTCGGGATTTGCAAGGCGAGTAATTCCGGGCTGCGCATTTTTTGTGCTACTTAAACCTCGACTAACTAAAAAGATATTATTATAACATTAGCACTCGCATGAACTACCCGGCTGATGTTTTTTTTTTTTTCGTAACAAACAATATGTCTTGTATACGCCATTCTTGCTGGCTAGACGTTTACTGCCTGAAACCTTCGAATATATTACAACAAACCTATTATTTTGGCATAAGTGTAAAACGTGTATTTAAATACTATGTGGCACAATGGAACTGAAAATGCGACTGTTGTAATATAATGTCATAAACACTTATTGTAAAGAATAATGATCATTTTCCAGCAATGCTATCCATAATAATTACCAATTAGTTGGCAGATATAATGATCATTTAACCAATTTGAACCTACGATGACCACGGTAAAAATATATTTACAATGCGTAAAATGTTTTTTTTTCAAATAAAAAACTCAGTCTCCAACATGGCATGTATATTTTAGTTAAAAAATGCGATTTACGGACTTCTTAATTTTATTGTTGTTTTACATATTTATATGTATATTTTTAATTTTTAGTGAATACACACTAGGAATATTCTTTTTATGTAAATGCAGGCGTTCTTTGCCCTGTTTATAATCATTTATAATCATTTATTAAGCCACTTATGTTCACATGCTGACTAACAATAAAATCTTGTATTTTAATGTTCGTCTTCGAGTGTTAGACGCCCTTAGGTCTAACAGCGGTATATCATTTAAATAATGTGGTTGCATCCAGATTGTAGAATCTTAATTTTGTAGGTGACTATTTAGTTGATTTGAATGCAAACTTATCACGTCTTTCCCGTAGTTTTTATGGAATTAAGTTTGTTTATATTTATTTTAAACAAAATATAATTATTGTTTTTTATTATTATTATTATAAATAAAAGTCATAATACGCAGTTCACACAAACTATGCCAAATAAATACACCGTGCGGCTGGTTTAATTAAGTTTCATTTAAAAAATAGTGCAAAACGAAATATGATTTGAATAAGTTACGTTTTATAAATTTAGCACATTCAATTATCTAAACCTTACAATAAATCTTTTAGTATAATAACGCTTCTACCTTTTTTATAATCGATGTGCTTTCATGCATACCCATTTTTTTGCGAATAATTGTAAGCGTTTCATTCGGACCATCAAATTCCACAAGCACTGCTGTAGTGCGTGTCTGGGTAATGCACATCACTTAAAATGAGTGAATAGTGGCGAGGCCTTTACATTATCTGTTTTCATAACTCTCAATGATAGTGTTTCAAAATGATCATAAATAAGGAGATGCATAGGTATCTATTCCGTTGTTTACAAATGTCTCTTTCATTTGACACAGTGACCTAGACGAGCTTATGTATTTCTTCATACAGGAAAATGCACGAGAGACACTTCCTATGCTGTTAAGGCCTCATACCAGCATAAATTAACTGCGAGTGCATTTGTCAATCTCGATGTATACCATAAAATCATTATAATTAAAAACAAATATTTTATTATATTACCTAGTTTAGCGCTTTCATTCAATGGAAGAGGATGAACCTTGAACCAAAGGAAACTCGATGATCTGAGCTACGGTTGATATGGACATAATCTACCTTAACTCTTGTGGTAGGAAAACACGCAATTTTATAAAATATATAATTAATGGACTTGCCGGACTTGTTCAATGCTTTCGAATTTGTGTACGAATCTAGTTATAATTTATTTTAGAAAATTAAATAATACACAGCTTCAAATATCAACCGCAAACAATGGATGTAGAATTTTATATTGATGTTTTATTGTATAATATTATATTAGCTACTGAATTCCTCTGTAATTTTTTTTTTTTACAAAATTAATTCTAAATTAATAATTGTTTATTGCAGTAAATAATTAAAAAAAATCATATAACGAACATTTTGAATAAGGGCTAACCAAATATAAACACAAACGGTATTTTTTTAAATTAACTGTACTACTACAACTTTAGTGATGTCGTAATGTATGACGAGAATCATTTTCATATATTCGAGTGCCTCTCCTCAGAGGAAGTTGGTATCCATTTTATTGAACACATATTTGTCCCGGGCCAGTCTTCTTTGAATATAAAAAGAAATTTTGTGTTAAATTTTCCTGTTGGATTATTTAAAAAACTGAATTTCGACAATTTAAATTGTTACTATCCGGGTCTTAAAATGATAAAAATGATTATAACAAACGAGGAAGTTATATTTACGGACAACAATCAATTAAAAGCTGCCAGTATATTAATCTGAGTTGTGGTACGAATTGATTTATTTCATTTCTATGCACAGATAGTACACTCAGCGTCACAAAAATCGCACCTTTTGCAAAATTTGTATATAGCGTCTCTAGGAGCTAACGCATACATTTTATTTAATTAATATTGGTATAATTTGAAAGTACATTTAATTACCTTTAATTAATCATCGTTTTAATGAAAAGAATAGTGCTTACTACGAAATATTGGTGTACGGGACGTCGGCCGCCAGTTATGAAACGAATATTTGCGTGACTGTACGGCGAGTATGCCGCCTGTACAGAACCGCGCGACGCGCGACGTAAAAGCAGGTAGAAAGCCGGCACCGAAACCGGAGCGAACGCCGCCGAAGGCCCACGAGCCCTCGGCTCACAGGGACGGCCCAGATGCACCGCGCGCGACGAGCGCGGGCGTGTCTCGGCAGGCGATCGCCCGGCATTGACGAGATCTCGCGCGTCGCTATGCTATAATTACTTATATATGTACAGGGCGTGAGCCGCTCGTATCCGACATATGAGGGTTTGCGTGACGTGCGGAGTTTGCCGTCTGTACCGCCGCTCCGTTCGGAGCGACGGCACGACCGTACGTCACGGCGGCTCACCGCCGAATGAGGCACACAGAGAGAGAAAAAGATTGAGAACCAGCGGCGTGCCGGAGCGGCCGCTGCTCGCAGTACACGGACCCACAGGCGTTGTATGCACGGCCCGCACGCGCGGCGCTTGAGAACCGCCGGCGTAACGGGACGCAGCATCAATGATCTCTCGCCCGGCCCGTTTCGGCACGCACGAAGATTCTCGCCCGGCACCGTTCGGCACGGGCAACAACTCCTGCGCGGCTTCCACGCAGGAATTTCTGTGTAAATAAATATGCCTGTATTGAACCAATAAAGTCAGTGTGAAACCAACCAGCGTTTGATTAAGACCTCTTCCCGTGCTGACTACTACAATCCTGAGCTGACTTCTCTTCCTGTGCTGACTTCTCTTCCCTTGCTGACTTCTACAACCCGGGCTGACTACGACAATCCCGGGCTGCCGTCTACGATCCTGATCCAGAAGTCTCCAGCTTTAAATTCCTTGCTACCAGTGCCCTTATGGTGCAGTTCAAAATGTACGTCTGGTACATTTTTGGTCCTTCCGAAGCCGAATCAAGTTAAGTGAATTTAAAAGTATTTTTAAAAGTGAATTTAAAAGTGTTTTTAAAAGTGAATTAAAAGTATTTTTTAAAAGTGAATTTAAAAGTGTTTTAAAAGTAAATTCAAAAGTGTTTAAAAGTGAATTTAAAAAGTATTTTTTAAAAGTGAATTTAAAAGTATTTTAAAAGTAAATTCAAAGGGAAGTTTTTGCAATTTAGAGCCTTTTAAGTACGTGTGTTTGTGTTTTGAATTCAGAATTCATAATCATAGCCAGTCTGCTCAAAGTGCTGCCGTATGAAGTGAAGTTTTTGTAATTCAGAGCCTTTCAAAAGTCTGTTCAAGTGAATAATAAAATAAGTAGAGTCAGTACACTCTTTAATTTGTGCACGTATTCTGTGAAATAATGCCGGCATCACTCCGCTCTGGAAAGGGCGCGGCACGCGAAGATGACAGGGCCGACTCCGACGCATCCGAAAGTGCGTCGTCGAGACACTCGGACCGCACCGCCACAGACGACACGATCCTCAAGTTAAGGAGGGAAAACAGAGAAATCAAACGCCAACTCCGCGAGGCCGAAGAAAGGAACGCTGCGCACCAACGCGCGGGTTCAGCAGCCGCCGAAGCTGACGCCGACGCCGCCTACGCGGCCGACGCCACAGCCCACCGAGCCGCAGCTAGCGTAAGTCCAGCCGCACCGATTACCACTCCACAGATAATCGCCGCGTCTGCACCCGGGCCGAGCACACGTCGCTCACGAAGCGACACTGCCGCACCGAACGCTCTAACAGGACGACCGGACACTCAGAAGGACGCCTGGCGAGCGGAGACTCACAGTGAAGAGTTCTCCAGAGAGCCACACCGTCAAACAGCGGCATGGGTACAGCAGAACGACCCCATGGCCCACCTCATGACAGCTATAACGCAGGCAGTGCGTTCTGTCATGGGCGATAGCAGTCTACAAAACCAACGGACCCCCTCGCCACTGCATACCATTGCAGATGAGCCGGCGAAGGGAAGCGTCCCGTCCGATACGGCCGCACAGAGCGCGCCGCCACATCGGAGCGACGAGACACAAAACACCGCGACCCGAGATATCTCGCACATCGAAGCGTTCATGGCGAGACAGTCGGGCGTGAAGGACTTACCACCCTTCAGCGGTGATCACGTCGATTGGCCCACATTCATTGCGCAATGGGAGCAATCGTCGCGAGTTTGCGCAATCACAGATTCGGAGAATCTGATGAGACTGCGTCAGGCCTTGAAAGGCGAGGCACGTTTGGCCGTCGCCGGGATGCTCAACGACCCTGACAGGGTCGGGGACATCATAGAATCGCTGCGGATCCGCTTTGGTGATCGAGACGCGATCATCAACACAATGTTAGAGAACATGCAACGGATGCCGCGGATGGAGGAGGGCAACGGAATGGACAAGATGATAGAGATTGCAGTGGCAATCAATAACCTTGTCGCTGCCATCGGGAAGGAAGGGAATCAATACTTGGCAATGCCAAACTTGCTCACCTCCATGGTGTCAAAGCTGCCTCCATACCTGCAGTTTGCATGGATGCAACAGTTTTTTGACAAGCCGGTAAACGGAGAGAGGCCCACCATCGCCGATCTAGGCAAGTGGCTGATGAAGGGCTGCGAGAGAGCAGCGTTCGCGGGTTGTCTGGACCGCAAGCGGACCACGGGAAGGGGGCGTAAGGACGCTCACGTGCTCGCGGTAACTGACCAGGCTCAGGAACCAGAGCAAGAACACCGCGACGACCGTCGCGGAGAAGGCCGGCAGGATGGCCAACAGGATGATGGCCGGGGATATCGCCGCCAGGATGGCCGCGATGATCGCCGGGAAGACCGCAACCGGGACGCCTGCCCGATGTGCAGAACCGGGAAACACAAGATAGACAGGTGCAATGTTTTCATGAAGAAAAGCACCCGGGAACGCTGGGACTTCGTGAACCGCGTAAATCTGTGCTTCATTTGTCTGGAGCCCGCCCACCGATCGCGGGAATGTACCAGACAAAAATGCGGCGAGAATGGGTGCAGCAGGCCACATCACCGCTTGCTGCACAGAGAGCCGGAACCAAGAAACACGGTAGCCAGCATCTGGCGGCAGGGATACCCCATCCTGCTCAAGGTGCTGCCCGTGACCGTGAGCGGCCCCACAGGATCCATGGATGTCCACGCCCTGCTGGACGAAGGATCCACCGTAACGCTGATTGACAGTGACATTGCAGCGAGCGTCGGGGCCAAGGGACCGATCCAGGACATCCGGTTCCACGGCATCGGTGGGATATGCACCACCGGCAACCTATCGCAAGTGGTGAAGATCCGCGTGCGCGGAGACGCTGAAGAGTACACCGTGGAAGCATGCACGGTACAGGCTCTCATGCTCCCGGCACAGACGATCAAAAATGAGACGACCCGGACGGGCGGCCAAGACATCAGACCACAACTGCTGATAGGCCAAGATAACGCCCACCTCATCGTCACCCGAGAGCTCAGAGAGACAGCAGGCGACGCCAGCATCACGTCTCGCACCTCCCTGGGTTGGGTTTCTCACGGAAGCTACCAGGTCACCCTAGCGACTGAGCGGAAAGACCAGCTGGCTGAGATAGAAAAAAGAGAGGAGCCAAGGGAGAGCAAAGTAATTGCGCAACCCAGAGAGCCGCCGCTTGCGACTCTGCAGGCCGCGCAGGCGGCCCGCGACGTCCCGCCGCCTATTGGACTGGCGGATCGGGACGCGCCCGGCGATGGTGCCTTGAAGGACTTACAACCCCTCAGCGGTGACCCCGTCGATGTGACTCTGCAGGCCGCGCAGGCGGCCCGCGACGTCCCGCCGCCTATTGGACTGGCGGATCGGGACGCGCCCGGCGATGGTGCCTTGAAGGACTTACAACCCCTCAGCGGTGACCCCGTCGATGTGACTCTGCAGGCCGCGCAGGCGGCCCGCGACGTCCCTCCGCCAAATGGACTGGCGGAGCGGGACGCGCCCTGTGATGGTGCCGCGCAAACCGGGGAGCCGCCGCATGGGCCCTTCCCAGCTGCGATGGCAGCGCGAGGCGTCCCTTCGTCGCATGAACTTGCGAGTCGGGAAGCGTCTCACACCGGGGAGCCGCCGCATGGGCCCTTCCCAGCTGCGATGGCAGCGCGAGGCGTCCCTTCGTCGCATGAACTTGCGAGTCGGGAAGCGTCTCACACCGGGGAGCCGCCGCATGGGCCCTTCCCAGCTGCGATGGCAGCGCGAGGCGTCCCTTCGTCGCATGAACTTGCGAGTCGGGAAGCGTCTCACACCGGGGAGCCGCCGCATGGGCCCTTCCCAGCTGCGATGGCAGCGCGAGGCGTCCCTTCGTCGCATGAACTTGCGAGTCGGGAAGCGTCTCACACCGGGGAGCCGCCGCATGGGCCCTTCCCAGCTGCGATGGCAGCGCGAGGCGTCCCTTCGTCGCATGAACTTGCGAGTCGGGAAGCGTCTCACACCGGGGAGCCGCCGCATGGGCCCTTCCCAGCTGCGATGGCAGCGCGAGGCGTCCCTTCGTCGCATGAACTTGCGAGTCGGGAAGCGTCTCACACCGGGGAGCCGCCGCATGGGCCCTTCCCAGCTGCGATGGCAGCGCGAGGCGTCCCTTCGTCGCATGAACTTGCGAGTCGGGAAGCGTCTCACACCGGGGAGCCGCCGCATGGGCCCTTCCCAGCTGCGATGGCAGCGCGAGGCGTCCCTTCGTCGCATGAACTTGCGAGTCGGGAAGCGTCTCACACCGGGGAGCCGCCGCATGGGCCCTTCCCAGCTGCGATGGCAGCGCGAGGCGTCCCTTCGTCGCATGAACTTGCGAGTCGGGAAGCGTCTCACACCGGGGAGCCGCCGCATGGGCCCTTCCCAGCTGCGATGGCAGCGCGAGGCGTCCCTTCGTCACATGAACTTGCGAGTCGGGAAGCGTCTCACACCGGGGAGCCGCCGCATGGGCCCTTCCCAGCTGCGATGGCAGCGCGAGGCGTCCCTTCGTCGCATGAACTTGCGAGTCGGGAAGCGTCTCACACCGGGGAGCCGCCGCATGGGCCCTTCCCAGCTGCGATGGCAGCGCGAGGCGTCCCTTCGTCGCATGAACTTGCGAGTCGGGAAGCGTCTCACACCGGGGAGCCGCCGCATGGGCCCTTCCCAGCTGCGATGGCAGCGCGAGGCGTCCCTTCGTCGCATGAACTTGCGAGTCGGGAAGCGTCTCACACCGGGGAGCCGCCGCCTGCGCACCTCCCAGCTGCAATGGCAGCCCACAGCGTCCCGCCGCCTATTGGACTGGCGGGTCGGGACGCGCCTTTCAAAGAGCCGCCGTCTGCGCCTCTCCTAGCTGCGATGGCAGTGAGCAGCGTCCCGCCGCCTATTGGACTGGCGGGTCGGGACGCGCCTTTCAAAGAGCCGCCGTCTGCGCCTCTCCTAGCTGCGATGGCAGCGAGCAGCGTCCCTTCGTCACTTGGACTTGCGAGTCGGGATGCGCTGCACACCGGGAGGCCGCCGCGTGCGTCCCTCCCAGCTGCGATGGCAGCGAGCAGCGTCCCTTCGTCGCTTGGACTTGCGAGTCGGGATGCGCTGCACACCGGGAGGCCGCCGCGTGCGTCCCTCCCAGCTGCGATGGCAGCGAGCAGCGTCCCTTCGTCGCTTGGACTTGCGAGTCGGGATGCGCTGCACACCGGGAGGCCGCCGCGTGCGTCCCTCCCAGCTGCGATGGCAGCGAGCAGCGTCCCTTCGTCGCTTGAACTTGCGAGTCGGGATGCGCTGCACACCGGGGAGCCACCGCCTGCGCCACTCTCGGCTGCGTTGGCAACCAGCGGCAAAGATGGCTGGACGAATGACCCCGCGGAATTAACACCCGCACCATTGTATGTTACACAGCTGATAAACCACCACCCTCAAATATGGAGAGCTGGTGGCCTTGTATCCGCGCCTTGTTTACTTTATATAAGTTGCACAAAGTACGCAGGGCCGCACCAAGGCAATTGTGCAATCAAAATGCACATTGCACCGAGAACCCGGGGCCCTGCTGGAGGGCTAGCCCATCATTGCAGGCCGTACACACATTGCGGCCTGGACTACGTCGGCCCGATGAAGGTCACGAACGGCCGACAACAAGAAAAGGGATACGGTGCGCTGTTCACCTGCCTTACAACCAGGGCAGCGCACTCGAAACTCACAGGAGACCTGGACGTCATAATGGACGCCACGCTACCTAGCGCCCCGCCGCTGCCCAGCGCCCCGCCGACCGTCCGTCCCCCGGCGCCGGAAACAACGACCGGCCGACATCCGATGCTAGTACAGCGGAGACTGCACGGGGGGAATGTACGGGACGTCGGCCGCCAGTTATGAAACGAATATTTGCGTGACTGTACGGCGAGTATGCCGCCTGTACAGAACCGCGCGACGCGCGACGTAAAAGCAGGTAGAAAGCCGGCACCGAAACCGGAGCGAACGCCGCCGAAGGCCCACGAGCCCTCGGCTCACAGGGACGGCCCAGATGCACCGCGCGCGACGAGCGCGGGCGTGTCTCGGCAGGCGATCGCCCGGCATTGACGAGATCTCGCGCGTCGCTATGCTATAATTACTTATATATGTACAGGGCGTGAGCCGCTCGTATCCGACATATGAGGGTTTGCGTGACGTGCGGAGTTTGCCGTCTGTACCGCCGCTCCGTTCGGAGCGACGGCACGACCGTACGTCACGGCGGCTCACCGCCGAATGAGGCACACAGAGAGAGAAAAAGATTGAGAACCAGCGGCGTGCCGGAGCGGCCGCTGCTCGCAGTACACGGACCCACAGGCGTTGTATGCACGGCCCGCACGCGCGGCGCTTGAGAACCGCCGGCGTAACGGGACGCAGCATCAATGATCTCTCGCCCGGCCCGTTTCGGCACGCACGAAGATTCTCGCCCGGCACCGTTCGGCACGGGCAACAACTCCTGCGCGGCTTCCACGCAGGAATTTCTGTGTAAATAAATATGCCTGTATTGAACCAATAAAGTCAGTGTGAAACCAACCAGCGTTTGATTAAGACCTCTTCCCGTGCTGACTACTACAATCCTGAGCTGACTTCTCTTCCTGTGCTGACTTCTCTTCCCTTGCTGACTTCTACAACCCGGGCTGACTACGACAATCCCGGGCTGCCGTCTACGATCCTGATCCAGAAGTCTCCAGCTTTAAATTCCTTGCTACCAGTGCCCTTATGGTGCAGTTCAAAATGTACGTCTGGTACAATTGGAAAGAAATCGAAAATGCGCGTTAAAAGGGTCACAAGTTGCACTACCTGACAAGGGTATAAAAGGGTAATTCCAGGTAAATTGTGGGTCAGTCAGTATCCAGACTTAACAGAGAACACACGTGAACCTTACAAGCCAGGAAAATACACCTCAAGATGGATACTACCGCTGATGAAGCCTCTCAAGTGATTGCACTGCTGCAATCGGGAATGCGGCAGTGTGATGTTGCTCGACAACTGAATTTAAGCCGTTTTTCTGTTTGGCGTGTGTACCAACGATTCCAAGAGACTGGTAGCTATATCAGAAGACGTGGATCTGGAAGAAAACGCTGCACAGCAGAAAGAGATGATCGGTTCATTGTAACCAGATCTTTGCGCAATCGGTTCTCTAATGCTGTTGAGTTGCAACAGCAGCTCCGATCAGCTCGTAGAACTTCTGTAAGTGTCTCCACGGTTAGAAGAAGACTGCGAGAGAAGAAAATTGCAGCCTACAGACCTGCTAAAGGACCAAAACTGACTGCACACCATCGCAGAGACCGACTTCAGTTTGCTCGCGAACATCACGATTGGTCACTTGAACAGTGGAGGACCGTTCTCTTCTCTGACGAGACGAGGGTGAGCCTTTTCTGCAACGACGGCCGTAGAAGAGTGTACAGAAGACAGGGAGAGCGGTTCGCACAATCCTGCTTTGAAAAATCCGTTGAATACGGGGGTGGATCGTGCATGTTCTGGGGCGGCATGTCTATCGACGGGAAAACGGAACTTGTGTGCGTTTCCCGGACTGGAGGCGGTCGCGGGCAAGGGTCGCTGAACGCTAGTCGCTATATAACGGAGATCCTGAAAGAGCATGTAGTCCCATATGCTGGTTTTGTGGGCGATGGGTTCATGTTAATGCAGGATAACGCCCGTTGCCACACAGCATTCATTGTGCGGGATTACTTGCAAGAGGTAGAGATCCCCGTTATGCAGTGGCCAGCGCGAAGTCCAGACTTGAACCCGATCGAGCACCTCTGGGATGATGTGAAACGCCGTGTGAGAGCACGTGATCCTGCTCCTACCACTCTTCAAGAGTGGTAGGAGCAGGATCACGTGCTCGAAGATGCCGTCGTTGAGGAATGGGAGAACTTACCTCAGGAAAGGGTGGTGACCCTGGTGAGGTCTATGAAGGACCGCATGGACGCCGTCATTAAAGCTAGGGGGGGTAACACTAGAATTTAAGTCTCTTTTTGTAAATTTTGTACACTAATTCTAAAAACAAAAACTCGTTATTTTCTTGATTTTTTAAATCCTTTTTTTTTCTTCAAATGGCCTGTTAAAAAATAAAAATCTGTTTCCTTTTTCTGCGAGTTCAATAAATTCTCTTTCCAATGATACCTCACAATCATGTTCTTACCATTGACGAAATATGATTAAAAGTCGTTTTAAGAAAAAAAATTTGGAGGTGCGATTTTTGTGACGCCGAGTGTATGTTAAAATGTGTCAACTTATTATAAAAATATATACTCATTATGTTGTAATCATAAACATTATATCGGACCTTATTATCACATATATGTTGTTGCCCGCAGCCATGCGTATTGTGTTAGGTCCATGTGTGGTTTGGTTATCATCCTTTGATGAACTTTATTTGGGTTATGACTATCGAGGCTCTCATTTGAAAATCAGTGACGTTTTAACTACCATAATTCTTTGATATTTAACATAAATAAATTCAGCATTGCATTCATCAGTTTCTAAAGTTCAACGTCCACGCTGAACCCTGTCATACGAATTTGTTTAATGTATATGAGGTTACCAAACGCTATTGAATGTAGTAAGGGTTGTCACCTTGTGTGATTGACTCCAAGTAAAACTGGTCGCTACAATAATTACAATGGAATTGAAATATGCGGCCTTAAATATAAACTAAGCTACCAAACTACCCTCTGCCCTTATCCAGTAACCTTTGGGGGAAATATAGCGCTGTTTGTATCTTATTTTTTTGAATTTCCCTGATACCTAAGATTTTAAAACTAGTCTTCTTTTTGATACTGTTGACTGGATTATTTAATCGAAATTATTACTTGCATAGTCGGGACATGATACAAGTGGTTTTTTCGACCGAACCTGGGCAAGTGGCAGCCCTGAATATAGCACGCACGTATATATCGCATATCCAATATGGCCGTACAATCATAGATAATTATTTGGAGCAGCTGTTGGCAAACTTTGTCAAATGTTATTCTTAGCTCGGTTCGCAACGGATATCTGTTTTTGGCATCAGCCATTCAAGTCAGCAGAGATTTAAATATGCTAAATATAATATTTTTATGTCTTAAGTTTTAATAATACACTGCATAACATTTAATATCTCAATTAAATTTGGAGTGCACTTATTACTTGATTTTAATGGTACAGCCTCCGTTATTGTGCCGTCAACCATTTTTTGAGTGTATAGTGTAAAGTTAAATATGATTTTGGTTTTAATTAGACATCTTTATTAAAATATTGATAATGTTTTTTTTCTGTTTTTATAAATAAAATTATCTTTTATATTGTTAATTATTATCTCGGACAAGTTTTAAAAGATAAGAAGGAATAACGCCAAACGATAGCTTGGCCTTAGCACTTTCGCTCCGAACTGTAATCAATATGAAAAGTGAAATACTGGCCAACTTCCTTAAGTAATTACTCGATAATATTTAAAAAAATTGTTACGCCATTTTTTTAATATACTGTAATTTAGTAAGTAAAAACCTTTTTTTATTGCAATCTAAATCAGCGCTCATTTCAATAAACCTTTTATTCTAAGAGTAGAGTTACATGTATTATATTTAATACACCTTAATAAAAAAATGCTATCTTTTGTATTGTTTTCAATATGTACTCAGTCTTCGGGGTCGCCAAACAAACAGTAAAAAAATAATATTTATTCAAATATTTTAAAGTTTTGAAAGAGAATTATGAAACAACTTTACTCAGGACGGAGAGATTTATTCTGAATTATGCACAATTTCAAAAGCAAACATTAATAACGAATTTTATTAAGCAGATTCCATCAGTTCGTTTCAAAATAAATCCGAGGTAAACAAAGCTAACAGCTTACGAGGTGTACGCACGAAAAATGAAGAGATATCTCTTCTCGTGAAGCTGTATAAAGATTATTTTTCTTATCTTATTTATCCGTAGTATTTGATATTTATTTTTTAATACTTCTAATCAATTAGTATCGTGTTATATGAATAAAACCAGGTTTTTTTTTAGTATTGCAGACTTGTCGTCAGTATACATGCTATTTTTTATTTACACTAGTAAAAGCACTCACTCTATCGTGAAAATTGTTGCTGTCAAACTAAATATGGAAACTTGGATACAGGCTGACATTATTAATTCTTGATTTCTATTTGTTGCAGGTAAAACCAAAGTTTGATTCGTGCATTAAAAATGAGGAGATTTTTATGCTAAAGAGGTAAACATTTTAACATTATATGTTCTCATAATATTAAGCCGTTAGAATAACGAATGATCCCGGAGGATGTCGGCCGGCCACACTTCGGAGGACAGATTAAGCACAAAGTGCTATTTTTATACCATGTATCGGTTTTTACAAAGTCGCCACGTCCGCGATCTGGTCTCAAACTATGCAATACTTCATTATTATTTTTAAAAAAAAAGTTTATTTCACGACAGGTTTATTAGTTTCCCAATAATCTTGAAAAATAATCTGTTTTCAACTAGTTAGTGGTAGCAATAACTCGTTTACCCTTCCAATGATTTAACTTATTCAATTCTTTAACGATGCATATGACAGTATCAATATTGATTAGTGATGCTCACCTTTGGAATGCTTTATGTATAATTTTGTTTTTCCTTATGTAATAAAAAATACATTTTTATAGTTAACAATGCTGTTTGATGCTTTCATCATTTGCTGAGATGGCAAAAACCTGTAAAATGTTTACTTGAAATACATCACAATTTGAATTAATTAAAAAAAACATAAAACATCAAAGGTGACATTGCACTGAATTAACATTTTTTTTAAATAACACAACGTAACATTATTACAGTAATCAAATTCTAAATAAACTTCTATTAATCGATTAATAAATATTTGTAAAATACCGGCAGTGTCATAAATTTTCGATTCATAATCACTCGGTTTGGGGAAAGGATTTAACATGGATTCGTCATAAAATAAATAACCATTTTTCCAAGATGCGTGCAAGATATATATATATATATATATATATTTATTTTTTATATATATATATATATATATATATTTATTTTTTATATATATATATATATATATATATATTTTTTTTTTTTTTATTTATATATATATATTTTTATTTATGATTTCCCAATTAGAGCAGACTCTGTTTACCTGCCTGCATACAATAATGTGATTTTATTCACGGACATTATTTGTAACCTAGACAATGCGCGTCAATAACTCCGCAGTAAAACACTCGAGCGCCTTTCACTCGATGTAGTATTTTCACTTATCACGATGGTTTTCTCCGCTACCGGTAACGAACGGCCGCAGAAACTCCCGGCTGAAGTGACTCCAGGCAGCCGAATCTTGTCACTGCACTGTCTAATTGCACATTATACATATTATAATAGAAAAAGAAACACGCATGGCTCGCCTGCGTTACGCAATTCAACGGAACGGATTGGCATGCGTACTTGGAACTCTTACAAGACAAAGGCTATCGTAAGCAATATTGTGTTATAACAAAACTGTTTATCCTTTTTATTCAGATTCATTTGCTAATGCAAATGTAAGTGAATTATTGTTTAACGACGACTTGCTGTTTTTCTATTTTTTTATTCTACGATTTTATAACTTTCCGGGCCTTAAATATTGATGTCATCATGAGTAAATTTGGGTTAAAGTCCTTTATATAAAAACTTTATTGAATTACAAATTTGTAACTTTTTAGTTCGATAGTAATATATCTACAAATTAATTTCTAAAACATTTAAACAAATCAAATGAAATAAAAGTACAAAGTTTTGATTGAAAATGTTTCCCTCGCTTTGTGGATAAAAATGCATAACTATTTATTCAGCCTGTTATCGTTTGATAAAAACTGCATGAAAATAATATAGCATATCTCAATCGAGTTATATTATTAAAATACCACATGCTTATTTATCTTGTATCATATGTCCGTTTGGTTTATTGAAAATATATACGATTCATCGTTGCAAATTATTTATTGCCATTGTATTAAACAATAAAACTTCCGTACGATCCATAGATCTCTATCATAACCACCATTATGCCAGCTATCAGTCTGTCGGTTGCAGGGTCTTCTTCACAAATTTGACCCTGGAAGTAGGTAACTTCATACACTACCACGCCAGCTAGTCGGTCGATAGACTCATGGGGGGTTGCTTCCATTTGGGTTAGGTTTAGGGTATAAATCTAAGCATTCTCATGTTACATTGCCTAGTAAATCCAAAGACGAATCTTGAAGTTGGGATTTGTTCTCAAATCCGGAGCTTAAAATATTCTTATCTTTTAACGTCCTGGGGGCTTAATCAAACGTGTACCAAATTGAGGAAATAACTTACTTGCCTCAGTATCAACTATACCATAGAACTTTTATAATGTACTTTTAATAAATAAGGTCAAAAATATTAACGTTGCGTTTATCCCATAACTTCTTGAAAAAAGTTATTATTCCCCTCAAAATGAAGTACTATGCTTTAAAATAAACACGTGGCAGTTGAATAATTTTCGTAGTTACTTTTTTATTTTTAATTAAGTGAATTTTAATAGGATTTATACAGGAATGATCAAGAACCAATCTTTGAAGTTTGCTGTGCGGATACATGCTTTTATTTTTGTACATCATTGTATTAAAAGGATTAGTTTCAAACCAAAAAATAATGCTACAAACCAAAAGCGAATTTCACATTGTAAAATATTTTCTTTGCATTGATTTATTTCTATAACTAGGAAGCAATAAGGCAATAAACAATGGATGTCGTCAGGTGACACTATGCAAATAAGCCATTGTCAAACGTGAACTTTGACTATTTATATTCATCCAAAAATAATTATGTGCAAATATGTATCTATCTATTAAACAAATTCCTCCTGCATACGCTTCAATCGTTCTGAAACTCCCAACTGCTGTTCAAAAAAACAATACCAAAAACAAAACAATAAAAATTCTAAATAATATATATATTTTTTTATTTGTGTATACAGTGTAATAGGTATTCAGTATTACTCCAGATTTCGGTACATTGGTTTTACACCTGCAAATAACGCTTCGAATTCTCGCTCAGTTACATCGATGCCCTTTAAAATCTATTCCATGTCCTATAATAAAATTTCTTTTTCGTTTTTTATATATAAATCTATTATTTGATTATTGTTCAAAAGATTCAAACTTCACACCCTTGAGAGGCATTTTTTGTGACCCTGAAAGTTGCGATTATGTTTGGTTTTTTCATTGAAAAGTTTCAAAATGTGATTGAGCGCAGGTATTTATTTTTAAATCCAAGCGTTGGCTTTCGTGGTCAGTTGGCAATCCATCAGACGCTACTGCGTTATGCCGTCGTAATGTCTTGAAATAAAGAAAATTGCCCCCTGCACGCCTTTTTATCTGTACATAAAATGAGTATACCAATTGCAATGACCTATGCTTTATTCCGCGTTATCTTATTAAAATTCCAGTTGCTCTGTCTTCTTATTACTTATTCCCTTGAGTACCATTCACGTAATTTCATTTTTATGAGCTTCCAGCTGTATTTTATTTTGACGAAATATTAAACTTTATCGCTGTATTCGCCTGCAACCGATCGTATGTCGAAATTGTACCACACAATTTTCAAAATTACCGTTCTTACTAATAAATGACCAATTTACCACTCTCGCTTGATATCAATAAATACGAACCTTTTTATTACTATGTGGTAAGCATTCAGATTCGAGCTAATAAAGAATGTTATATATTACATAAGGCATGTTAAAAGGTTTCCTTGTGTTTCGAAGTAATTTCATTTTGACACAAATTTATCAATGACAAGGGAAAGGATATTTTTATACTTTTAATTAATCATAGTAATCAATTTTAATTTTTTAAATTTATGTATTAATTATTTGATTATTACATTTTAATACGTAACCTTCAAATATTATCCGTATGCTAAAACTTTAATGTTTATCATTTAGAAATTTTATTATTATTTATAAACATATTAATAATATACACGCACGATATTATTTTAATAAATTGGCACCCTACTTTGTAAGGGTGAAAACTCCCACGCAACATTTCCATACAATATACCTCCTTCACGCTTATTGTTTAATGAATAATAATATAATTTTAAGACACGATAAAAAAAATACATATGTAGATACCCATATGGTAGTAAATTGTGTCTAAAAAATGAAAGCGTAAAAAGGCATTCTTATTTCACATTGCATAAATTTATTTTTACTACTATGATAAATCTTAGAAAGTAAGTCATGTGTTATGTATTTTATCTTAATATGTAATTATATTGTCTCAATTTATAATAACTCAAGTAATTGAATTAAGTAAAAAAATAGCCTTTTAATTTTAAATATTGAATCTTAATTAACACAAAGACCTGTTTGAGAAATAAACGCATTTCATAATATAGTATATCGATTTCTTTCTAAGATGGTACCTATCAATCTACAATAGGTGACTTTATTGTACATATATCCACGCCACATTGTTGTATCGTGAAATAAATTACTTTTTTAATTATTCATAAACTACCCTCAGTTGTTATTCACATCGGAATTGACAGACTTAGTTTGCGTTGCATATTTCATATAACTTTACAACAGAGGCCTTGCAGCATGCACGTCCCGCGGCCAATGTACATAATATATGTAATGCAATCAGATTTGCATTTGTTTGTCTCGTTTGACGTCACGGTGACTATAATCTTAATACTTATCGATAATAAATAAATAACTTGCAGTGTCGTCTAGTTCTAGTGCATTTGAACAATAAAACACTGCATTCCCTTTAAATATGTCATCACGGATTAAAAAAAAATTAATATCTTTTTTTTCCCAGAAATCCACACGTTAAGACACGACATCAGCGTGCGTTTCATATTCGGAATTTTCATAGTTTTTGTTATACAAAAGATAACCTACGCTATATTTATGCTATTCATATTTTTAATTAAGTTCATAAAACTGCACGTCATTACTAATGTATATAAATACACACACACATAAATTTATAATACAGTAATACCCCGCTTTACGCGAGGGATACGTTCCGGAAAAAATTGCGTTAAGTGAAATTTGCGTATATCGGGGTTTACGATTAAACATACATACATAGACAAAACTTAATACAAAAAAATACGAATCATTTGAATCAGTCACTTTAATTCTAAGAACACTTATGCAGTATTACATGTTATTTTTACTGAATAATACATCTATTGTCTTTTGGATAGCGTCTCTTACGTTCTTGTAAAATACGTTCATAACACCCAACGCTGTTTTTAATTGTTAAGAGAAGTCAATAACTACATTATGTTCAAACACATTCCTAAATAAGAAATTCGCGTAATGCGTGGCATTTTAACGCGAAATTTGAAATTCGCGTTATAGTTAAACCGCGCATAACGGGGTCGCGTAAAGCGGGGTATTACTGTATACATATATATATATATATATATATATATATATATATATATATATATATATATATATATATATATATATATATAATATATGTATTATATATATAATATATATTTATTTATTTATGTACACACACATCAATCTCGATATCATTATCTAATCAAGCTTCATATCGCCAATAACGGAAATGTCCAAGCTGTCGTTGGCATTCAAATTGTTGCTCGTGGGACTTCGAGTGCCTACCCGTGATTCTAAAATTCATTAAAAACAACATTTCGTGCCGTTTCTTGATATAACGATAAAATAATGCTAACACCGACTGTCGTCAAAAACCATAGTGCAGGCTTGCCTTGGACCTGTTCTGACGGGCCTCATCCTATCAAAGAAGTTGCAGCCGACCTCACCTTTGCCGAGAGTTCCTATGATGCGGAAATTCAAAATGAACAAAGCGGGCTAAATTAATAATAAAAACGCTTCATGAAGACAAAGATACTCGGAAATATAATATATTTATGCTTAAACAGTCAATTTGATTACATAATACTTGGTATTCTTGGACATTTGATGAAACTATTTTATAATAATATGCTAGCCGTGTAGAAAAAAACTAGTGATTAATGAATCATGATTTTTTAAAATAACTTTTATGTTATGTTATTATTTAGTGTCTAATTGTGTTAAAGATAAAAAAAAATTATCCTAAATCAGGGAGTAGATTTGTCTTCAAGCAGTCAGCATTCATATTAGCTGGAAGTTATTCATAAAAACCGAAGCCCGAAAATTGAACCATTCTTGCCACTGAAGACGATTTCTGTTTTTGTCGACTAAATGCTAGACTATCTGTTTTTGTATTATTTTTGGATCCATTATCGTTTTCATACGATCGTTCGTTATCTCACGTTAAATTAACTAGCACGCCAGGTCTGGCGATAAATTAATATTACCATAAGCGATGTTTTCACGTTAATAATCGTTACATCATGTATGTTTGGTATTTTCGTTTTCCTTCTCAATACAGCGAAGGTCCTCGCCGGTGCAGTAATAATACTCCTGAAGTACCTGAGACCACTATATTTAGTTAGTACTATCGGTCTTATATTTAATATATAAATTTTTATATCTGTTCATAAGCCAACTTCATTGCTTTTAAGTTACACAAAGAGTTCAATCATTTTAGCTTTGAATTATCTAATGTGTCCACAATGGTCGTTTTCAACTTCTCAGGTGTTCGCTCGTGTTAAAACCACATTGTTACGAATATACATATTTTATCTACTGTTAATAATTATAACGTAACCTTTCAAACGTATATATAATTACCCCATTTCACTGTTCCCGTTCCAGTATATACTTAACAATACGATAACACTTTCAACAAAAGTACAAAGTGACCAAATTAAAGCCTGCCTTCCACGTGTCGATTTGATAAGGTCACGCGTGTAATTGGTAGGACGATACGTCTATTAAGTACTGAGAATTGGATGCGGTATAAATTTTAATGATGCTACTTTGTCTGCTTGTTAAACGTCCATTTAACTATACGTGGAATTAACTAACACATTATATTAATTGAAGACATATTTTAAAAAAAGATACGCATTGTGAACGCAGCCAAAAAGAGGTAGAACGCCATTTTAAATTTCAGAAGGCGCATAATACCATATGAATCTAGGCAGGCTTAATGTTCATTAAGAAAAGTCTTTGATTTGAAAATTTTCATAAAGAGATGAAGCCCTTATAAGTTGAAGATTTTTTGGTACTAAAAAAGGCCCCTTTGTTGAGAGCGTCGAGGGGGATGTTTGGTCCGAAAAACCTCAGCAAGTCCAATTTTTTAAAAGTATTTTGTCGTAAATACATTTTCGTAATTTCATGCCTAGAATATTGTTATTGATATTTTTTGTATTATCTAATATCAAAATAATCATGAAAATAATGTTTATAAATTTACTAAAGTCAATTAAATAAAAAATAACATTAGTACTGTTTTTTTAATTGCATTTCTTATTAAAACAATAATATATTAATGCATGAACTCAGAGTATTTATATCATATATTAATTAATATATTACAATTAGCCTATTAAAATCCTAAGAATTTACAATATGTTCGTTAGAAATAATAAAAATACTTAAATTTGATATACATTTTAAATATTTCATAAAAAGTTTAATGACTCTTAGTAGTTTTTGTGTGTTCAATTCTTTTGAATACTTAATACTGTGTTTTTAATGGATTTTGCAGACCTGCCATCGTCTTTGTTAACTTCAGATTGGTTTGACGGTTCACGTAGAAATAAAGCGTCGCAAAACTTGTAGTAGTTGCCTCCTGCAACTCTTGCATACAGCTCCTCGCTTCGAACTCTCATCTCTCGCCCGCCAGGTAACTAGAAAACTTTACTCATCGAGCTTACGGCTAATGAATAATATGGCTAAGTGAATCTTTTCAAAATATGTTTATTTGTTGTTTTCATCAAATATTATTATACAATACGTGATTATAATACTTATAAGTTTTTCTAACAAACGAAACAATCACCTATTATCTAGTAATAAATGTTTCTTATGGTGTTATTCATAGTTACACGAGTTTGTGAAAAAAAGTTTTTGTGCGGTTAAAAATATTTAAATTAAATTCCGGAAGACGTTTTCGTTTAGTTGCAGTGTTATTCGCTGCGAATAGCGATTTATCGTAGCCGCTCTACGACGTCACTCGTAGATGTGGCGTTCTCATAGCGCCAACCCCAGGCGAGAGGAGCGTCACAGATGCGAAATCATCTTGACAAATCACAGGATATGTTTGTACAAATAGCTACGTAAATAACTTAAACTACTTTCTCGTGATATTGTACGTTCTCCGGAAATTTGACTGTAACCCGCCGAGATCATTACATTATTATTGTCACGTTTGGGTTTTCCAAGCTTGGAATACGTTATTTAAAAAAAATAATATTCTTTCGCAAAATCCACTGAACATCATCTGATTTACTGCCAAATGAAACGATTCGAATTCCATTCACTAGTATGACCTGCTCTGATCATCTTGTTTGTGATCTCTGGTACCCTCTTTTCCCTCCCAACCGGAAACATTTACTTCTACGGTTGCTCTTTTTGAAGAGATCTAAATTTTCACCAATGAATAGCATTTATTATTTTAATAAATTCGCATTTTTTACCGATTGTGTAAACTATATTTAGGTGATCGAGTCACACGTAAACAATAAGCAAAATCTTCGAAAAAATTTCTTACGGCACCGGTGGGATTCGATGTCGTAGTGGAGTTGGTTAAAATTTCGTCGGTGTCGTGAAAAATTAATTTTCTTGTCATTTTTGTTGTAAATCGTAATCGATTCACAACAAAAGATAATTCAAGGTAATTCTTGTATAATATCTGATTTCAAAATAATGACAAATCGGTCAAACTTCTGACTCAACAAAAATTGGTAAGATTGATAGCTGCGCTAAAGCACAATACGTAAAAAAATAAATATCGTTTTTGCTTGTAAATATCCATCGCGGTTACCTGATATCCTGCACTTATATACAAACAGCACTGCTTACTTGGTTATTATCTCGCATTAAAAGTAAATGAGGTCTATAAATAAGCGCATACTTTCATTTGAATTCACTTTTCGTGAAGATTGACGGCTAAGGAAACACTTTCGTTGGCTTGCGTCCCGCCTCCGGTGCTTCGTCCGCCGCTCCATTGCAATTATTCGGGCAGGCTCCGCTGCCGGCGCGCGGTGACCGGCCTGGTTGCTGCTGCTGCTGCTACTGCTGCTGCTGCTGAGCACTCGTTCTAGTTTTTACTATCGGCCGTGCCTTGCGCCAAACCAGTTCTGGCCTTTCGTTTCCATAACCCAATGGTACACTTCAGCCGGTCTCTTCCCAGTCTATCCGATTCCTGTCGGGTCAGAAGATTGACCTTAATCGCAACTTTTGCTGCTTTATTTTGCGCTTTTTCTTGTGAAAGACGCATCACTGCGACGAATGGAGTTTTTGCGGAACTCGTCAGAGATGTTTTTTTGCTATGCAAAAAAACACGCAATGGAGTTTGCATACTTCATTGAGAAGTTTTTTGATATTCTTGTTTTTAAAAAATTCATAATTTATGACTTTATAACATTCAAATGAGAGAGGTTAACATCAAATAGTTGCTATGTGATGTAATAAAACCCGCTTGTGATTATGCTACAAAAAGAATATTGGCATACCTAAACTGAATGCAGGTGTATGCTTTCCTGGGGAGTCGTTTAATTTGCGTATAGCTGTTGATGCTATTTTCAAGTGCTATATCATTTTATATAAATTTTTTACAACTTTTGAAGTATTGGGATCTAAAATTAATGCTTGAAACATTAAATAGGAAAGAATATGTTGTTTTTTTTTTTATTTTCTTTTTTATTCTTCTAATACAATATGTAACAATAGCTCCGTAAAATAATTTTCATGCCGTATAAATAAAATTGCCATTTACATATTATATTATGTTTACTCAAGAAATGGTCTGCTTTTTCCAAAAGAACGACAAATTAACTAGCTGCCGTTAATGTAAGCAAAAAACAAGGTCTCTTTTTATTTGGTGTGCAAATTTAAATAGGCTTTCCTCTTTTAATCGATTTCCAATGGCACATTGAACGTTCCCGGGAGGCCGGTCGGCTTAGGAAGCCCCTGGAAAGATTCGCATGCGTCAACCGTGAAAGTTCTAAATACGATTAGCCCGACAATATTGCTGACTGCACACAAAATGGCCACCTTGCTCTGATTAGTTCCAATTGGAAGTGCACGTCACCACGCAGGCCGCGCTTTCACACTCCATTGTACTTTTATGCTCCATGAAATGACGGATCGTTACCTATCCTACATTCTTCTGATGAATATTCAGAATCGTGTATATAACAAATATTATTTAAAAGTTAGCATGGCAGAAGTGTGTGAATCAGATATTACTAATCGAGTTAATACAAAGTCATCATTGGTGTAATTAATTTTTACTTATATGAATATCCATGTCGCAGTACCTCTTTTGAAGCTTGTTTTTAAAACAAATAAAAAAATTATTTAAAATTTAATTGTGTTCTCTTGCTTGTAAATTGCTTTTCTTCGTGAATATTCAATTATTTTGTAATTGTTTTGAAACCCTTAATTACCAGCCTTGTCCTGCTTAGTAAATGACAATAACGAATTTTAAAAATAAGTTTTTATCATTATCTGTCATATACTAATTCCCGGTACATTATTACCGCCGCAGCAGTTTTATGAAAATTCATCATCGGTTTTTATCTGTCTTCGATTATTCGATTATACGATTATTATTGAAGATTGAAGCTTCTAAAAAGTCGCAACTTGTTTAGTTTCAATATGTTTTTTTTTATATTATTATTTTGTAGGTCTTGAGCATCTCTTTGAAAATTTTCTTGTCATATGATGCCTACTAGCGAGTTAAACCAATTGAGCTTTTTTCCTTTTTCATTGAAAGACCCAATATTAAAACTCAGAAATAACCAATAATACAATCGAAATGAGAAATGGTAATGCCAAAAAAATAAAGGATACATAGATATTTTAATTTGTGCATAAATGATCCTATTTTTAAAAATATATTTTCCGGTTTTCAAATCAAGAAAATCCTTATCACTTCATACTATACGATGAATTAATAATTAATTTAATGTATATCGCCAGGCTAATATAAAATGATGTGGCTTTATTAGATAAAAGCAAGTAGAAGAAATGCAGCTTCGGTATTCTCGCTTTAAAATGAATTCATTATAATTTATTGAAGTATTCAGTTGTTCGCCCTTGTCTGAAACTGAATAATTTTACAGCATCTAAAGGAGACAACACCAAACTTTGTCGTGCACAACCCGAGAGCAGAATTTGCATATAACCTAATATTTCTCACAGCAACTAGGTAACGATATTACAAAGTTAGTAATATACAAACTATTCGTACTAAAAACCAGATATTTCACAAATAACACTGAAACTGGACATAATGTAAATTCAGTCAAAGATGTTGAATACTTATATATTTACTAGCGGATACCCGGCGCGTGCTACTACTCTAAATAAAGAAATACAATACTTTTTTTATTTATTCTAAAAAATTTAAAAAAAAAAAAAAAAAAAGGAAATTTTGTTTATTTATTAAGTTTTTATCTTAATGCTAGCGGATAAACAATATAGTGAGTTTTTTTGGTAGGTGTGTAAGCATAAAGATTTTTCGGCGTTCTGGGCCATCTTAAATTGAGTGGTTTCATCGTTTCGATTTGAAAGCTCGAACACTGCCATGTCACTGTTTTTGTTAACATATTTGCATAAGTACTTAATGGATTTCACGGAGTTGCAATATTCCACATTGATATATGTTTGAAATGTTTTTGACAGTATTGGATTGTATGGAACAATCTATCTGTTATCAATGTCAATATCAACGTTTCTTAATTTAATGGTGGTGGTGAATCCTCCATCTTCTGGTTTTCGTCGGCTGTATTTCATATATCCATCCTCACCAGTTTGAGTTTCATTAATCAAATCGCGTGGATATCTTTTCGTGCATTTGCCGTCTTTTATGCAAGGCGAATTCATATTCAATGCTCCGCATGGGCAATGAATTATTTTCTTACAAACAACGTAAAAAAGTATCGGATATTCATGTTGATTCGGTAGTTCAGCAGTTATAACACTATCGATTTGAGTTGGAACAATTTTTTCTTTCAGCCAAATTTAGGATATGAGCGTGCGGTAAACCCCTTTTTTGCCATTCAATCGAATACATCTAGCATTGCACTTCGCCGTATATATGATTTTTTATCGTGAGATCCGTTAGTTTTTGTTTGAAAACTCTAGCTGTCAGATCGTGTCTGTGATGCGATGACTGACCAGGCGATAGCAAATCTTTGATTGCAGACCAAGCAGGATTGTACGTAAATGTGATGAAAAGATCATAAATGACAGTTCTGTGTTATTTTTTTTGTTATTGTTGTGGCAGCCTGCATTATACAACGGCAACGTCATACTAATCTTAACAAACATCAAGATCAGTGTTTTTTTTGTTGGCAGCCTGCATATACGCGAAAATGTTACTGTTCCTCTTTTGAAAAGTTGAAAATCTATTTAATGAAATAAACCGAATTTGATTGTTAATTGTTTAATTTAAGTGGCCTAAAACAACCTCAGTATTATTGGTTTTCAAATGAAACCGGTTTGGGGCACATCGGTTCGATGGTTTTAAAGCTTAGCGCAGCCCAATAACCGCCGGTTTTTGAGTTTGTGTTTTACATATAGATTATGAAACAGTAGTAAGAGAATCACATATGTATTGGCAAAAGTGGTATGGTTTTAGATTAGGAGCATTGAAAAATGTTTTGATATTTCAATACTTTATACTTTGATAAATTTTTATACCTTGAAATTAAAGTAAATAAAATTTTTAATATTGTTACAAATTCAAAACCCCAATAACGACAAGGCGTTGAGCCATCCCCTTGCAACCGCAACTTATTTAACGTTTGTCCTTTTTTTATTTTTTTTTCGAACACTCGACACTTACAAAACAACCAAAATTTAACAGCGCTCCATTACAGTTCCTTCGCGGAGTTATTGGGCCTTACGAAAACTCCCAATACGATTTATGCCGACATAACTGAATCTCGAGAGGCCGCGGGCGGTGATCAAAGTTTGGCTAGTCAGACGTGATATAAAACTTGGCTCGGGAAATCTGTTATTTATACCTTAAATTTAAGAGCATATTTAAAAAAATAGTGTTTATTTCTTTTTAAGTTATTCAGCACATTGGAAAGCGTCTTCTTCCTTTTCAGTCGTATGGCCTGCATAGACTAAACTGGTTAAGTTGGCTGTGTCAGTGTGCAGTATCCTGATTGAATTTCTTTCTATATAAGTAAAAATGCACTCGTTCTACATTCATATATATTTACGAGCCTACTCTATATAGGTTATTATATACAGGGTTAGGCAGGGAGGTATGGATGATTTAAAATAACAGTTACAAACTCATTTTTCAACAAAACTTGGATGTAACTTGTAACTTGGATGTTGCCATTGCAAAAATTTCCTGACGAGCAGATACCCCCACTCTTTATCCACCAAGGTTATCCCCACCTCGCGTGGCGCCCCATTCAAATCATCCATACCTCCCTGCCTAACCCTGTACTTAAAAAAATATTATTTGGGTTGTATAGGATGAAACGAGTTTATATCGAAGGTTATTTTGAAGAATACTGCGGATTTAAAAAAATAGTCATCTATAATTTTTTTGGCTACGTAGTTTATTGAAAAATTATAATTTTATTGTGTTGCGTGATTTTTGCAATGATTCAAAAATACTGTTCATATTTCTACTATTGTAGTCAGGTCGGTATAATTACTTTGGCACTCAAACTAAATACTAAATTTTACATGAATTTATCACATTTTTAAGACTCGCATAAACACGATTATCTTTTTACAGGTACTCGTCGTTGGCTTTGAAATATTCTATAAATAAATGAAGGATGATAATTTTTTTGTGAGACAATAATATATTTTACAAGGCCGAAGGTTAAAGAACTATATTGCTATGAATAAGAATTAATTATTCAGTATTTATAATTCATGCACCTCAGCGTGGTTGCTTTGCGGCGAATGATTTATTTTTGTAATTTCAAACGTAACAGACGCAAGACTTTTATCTCGATTGATATAAAATACCACTACGAAAATATTAAAGCAATACCTTTTGAAGTCATTAAATTAGTGGCTATGTCGGTATTTTTTTCTGAGGTAGATAAAGCTGTCAGTCTCTTTTTGGATTAGAAAAATGCTATCATCGACCGAACAAGTCCTCGTTCTACGGCAGGCTCCCCGCGCGCCTCTCCCCATCTCGTATCTTGCTGGAGTTTGTTTTAGGGCTCCCGTACTCCGCAACCCTTCCATTACGGACAAGTTTATATGAAATTTTATACTGCAAGGACTCGTATTTTTAACTGCTCGGAGAACAGTGTGATGGAAACGTTAACCCTGCGGCGGATTACGGCAGTGAAATAATTCACAGATAATTTTTTATATTTTCAGACGCCTCAATAGTGAATTGCGTATATCACTTTGTTATTATATTCAAATTTGTGAATATTAAGATTCGTATTTTGTGTACTATAAATATTTACACGGAGGTGAAATATTTTAAAATATTATCAACCTCTTGCTATTCTGCATCTCTTATTTAAGTTACTAAGACTTAAATCTTACGTGGTTGTCATTTTATCTCTTTTCAAGCATACATGTGTTACTTAAGTACCATTTTACATTTTTATTATCAAAAGCACTAATTATTTTTACGGCAGAAAATCTTTCAATTGCGTCACAATAAGAAAAAAATATTATTTAGATTTCTAAATAGTTCGATTCGCTTAACAATGGTATTGCTTCATTTTATTTTTTCTAATTACCTGTGCCGCTTCGTGACTCCGCGTCCAATATTCGTTGTTTATTCATGTGTATCTTTACGCCAAAATAATTATTCATAACAACAGCGCATTTGGAATTTTCGCACAGTCAAGTTGTTTACGAGGAATTTCACAATTTTCAAGGGTGTTTGATATCGAAGATGCCATACTGTGAGCTGTCGTCGTCTTTCCGAGAGAATATCTTCCTGTGTTTGTTTTCCTTCGGCATTCCGTTTTCGCTATTCTCTGCTTGGCAACGACTCGCCCGACAACCAAACATCTGATAAACTGACATTCAACTCGGTGCGGTTTTTTCTTTGCTAATATAGGTTTTGAAACATACCTAACAGTTTAATTACAAGAGGTTATTTATAGTTTCGAGACCACACTAATTTTGTCATAAAATATTATAATCTGAAATGAAAAGGTAACCTACCATAGAGCGATAATAATTCGCGTTGTACTGTTTATTCCTGGTCATTTATATACAGCGAATCTAGGTAATTAATTTCACCGTTAACGTTTATTCTTTATTTTATGTACTAGTTAATATTTTTTGTAGATATTTTGATGCTTTATTCAACAAAATTGAATTTATACACCGTTTCTTATCCACTGTTGGGTAAAGAGGTCTTTCGTACTTCCGCCACTCGCGCCCTTGCCCCGGGACACCTTGGAGCTGCCATAAAACCAATGAGATTTTTTAACATACTGTACTGTTACTCTTTGTAAGTACTTAACTAGTCAATGACTTTTCCTATCTTATCAACGAGCAATTATTCTATATATGTATCTTTTTTCTATTTTATTTTTATTTATCAAATTTAAACCATTGATTTTTTTATTATTTAAACTACTATTTTTTTAATAATAGTACTTAAAAATATTTTTAACAGATAGTACCTGGTAGAATTCCAGTTTAATATTTCAAATAAAATACTTTTGTGATTTTGTTTGATAATGCCAACGTAAAAGGTTGGCGAGACCGGTGACCTATCAAATATAAGATGTGGAAATATCACAAAAATATTTTATTTAAAATATTGAAATCATAATACACTCTTTACCAGTTTATCAAATGCAAGTGCTGAGATAATTTCCTTCCAGTATCTAAATGCCTCTTGGCAGCTGCACTGAAATTTATTTTAAATTCAATATAACTGGTGCTAAATTTATAACCCAATCCTATTATGGGAGCATTCATTGCCAACTTAAACAACTCGATATCAAGTGTCCGTTATACAGGTGTCTTTAGCTGAATTGCGTGTATCTTGTCAAGAAAATAAAACTATTGACAGCAACAAAAAAAAAAAAATCAGAAATATTTTAAGAACGACATTGTTTAGTAAGAAACGTGGTTTATATCCAACCAATAGATCGATGATATCGCTGGTAGATGCAGCTTTCATCCTACAATAGAGGAATACTGCTGAAACGACTAATTTCTAAATACCATGAATAATACCTGGCAATGATTAACTTACCAAAAAAAAGTAATAATATTTGTATCGATGAAACTACAAATCGTAATGCTCTTTTAATATTAATATAGATAGTATGATCACTTCCAACTTGCGAGAAATTCAGATCGCCATGTCTACGTCACTTCAAAAGAATTACTTGGAAAAGCTAGATTGAAATAAAATCTGGAGTTTTCAGCATTCGTTACTTTGAACCAGCGATGGTTGAGAATGGTTTTTTTTCTTCGTTTTTAGTATCGCCTAGATATTTTGTGTTTTCTCCTCACCTCGAGAACTCTGTACATTTATCCGTATGAAGCACCGTCGCATCGTTCCTAATGTGTTATTTTAATGAAAATTCTCTACACGTGGAGGTCGAAAAAATCTATCGGCTACAGATATGAAGAAATAAATAGAAAGGCACTGTAAAATATCTAAAGAAGAGTCGAGCCTAATACACAAAATATCCGCGTTATTCTCATTTTCAGCGGGGGCTTTTTTTATTTAATTACTTTTAATGTAAAAAAATGTTTGAAGGCGTGGTTAGTGGAATAATTTAACTTTTTCAGCTACAGTGATGAGATAAGATTGATTACATTTAATTAATGATGAGCTAAACTCCCTGCCCCTGTCCCGGTCGGCCTTAGAGAATTTTCTTTCAGGGCCGTGGAATTTCAATAGTCGGCCGGTACGGAATTTCAGTTCTTTCTAGTCGAGGCGCCTCCGCCCCTCATACAAGAATTCCATTTAAATACTTTCTTATTATTCATATTCAATATAAATTTGACATGTATATTTTTAATAAACAATAACATTTGACGACTCCTCTTACTATTAAAAATTGTTTAAATTACTAAAAAAAATTCAAATTAACAGTAAAAAATATTGGCAAAATGAATTATGCAATTAAAATAGAAAAAAAGCATTTTGTTTATTCAAATTAAAATTCAATGTCTAACTAGTAGAGAAAATAAGGCGCCATTATTTTTACTGTTTATATTAATACTATGTAGATTCATGCAAATATGAATAATTAACGTTGATTATGCTTCGACTATTCTAAATTGGATTGGTATAATAAATGGGATATTTAAAAAAATATTTATGTTTTTAACACTATGTTGAGATGCGATCAACTCCTATGATGCTTCTGAAAATCTTTATCTCCTTAGTGAATAAATCGTTCTACGATAACCCACGGTTGTTTTAACTGAAAATAAAATAAATTAATAAAATATTTAACCACAATTTTAAAGCATAAAAAAGTACAGAACTTATTTATATAATTTCCATTCGTCCAGATATTTTGGTATTTCCTGAATGGCAGGCAACACTGAGGAGTCTCGATTATGAAGAGCGACGTTTCGCTTTGGTCGTTGGCTCTCGGCGCGCTCGCTGCAGCGGGTCCATTGTTGCCGACACGAATTGCAAGAGGCGTGGGATTTCTTTGTGGAACAGCGCCAGTTGATGCATCTTCGTGTACCTACAATAATGGAAATGTTCGTTTCGTATATTTAGTTCCGAGTTCTATGAGGCACTTCCATTAGAGAACACAAGTCATTATTTATAATGTACTACGAATTTACTGCAAATGTGTTTTGTAAATGTGCCTAAGACGTTAAGTAATTTGATAGAGCTTACTCAATGATAGATTATACCTTGAAATATATCATTGAATCATTCTTGCATTGCAATTTTAAAAAAAATTGTTTTGAATTGGATGGATTGTAAAATATTTTGCTCTTTACTATTACTGAAACGTTTTCTTTGGTTAAAATAATATCCGCTGAATCCTAATGAGGCACCGCACTATGTATAAATAATTTTTACATTTTTTTTTAATAAATTTCTAAATATTTGGTATTGTTTTTCATGTTAATTTACACATTTATGTTTATTAAATACACAATAATTGTTTACATCGTCTTTATTTCATTATTGTAGCTTGTTAGGAATATTTTACATTAAGTGCAGAAAATTTCGAACTTAGATTGGTATTCCGCTGTACAGTGCTGATATACGATAATATTTGTTTTATATAACCGAGTAGTATCTAAAGCCAGCCAGATGAAGGGTTGATGGGTTTGTGTATCACAGACTCACAACTTGTATATTTGTCCATAATTTAGAAGTTATATGCTTTCAAAGTCCCTGCGTTTGACATAATAAAAACCGTTGTGTTGATATTCATATACAATTACTTTACGATTTTGTTTACATCTCGGCTGTAAGAGGAAAACTTTTAATATAAAATAATGAGAGAGTTTTAATACAAGGCACGCCGGCAGCAAAGGCAAAGTTCCACAAGACGTAGGCAAAATAATGAGACGCTTTGTTCTCCGTTAAGGGTGAGTTACTCCAATTTGAATTTATAACGAGAGTGCAAGGGGCGGTTGGGTGTGCACCCGCCTCGCCACGGAGGTCGGTCTGTCGCCAATGACGTGCTGAATGTAAATCATTTCTACAAATATTTAATTATCAAAAGTAATTACATTATAATTTCAACACCAAGTGGTACCTCTGTTTTATAATTGAACGTCAAATAACTTGTTTCTGGAATATTATTGCTTTCTTTCATTGTAATTTATATTATGTTTGCATAATATAAATTCTCACTCAGTTTGATAATGCCAACATGAAAAGTTGGTGAAACCGGTCACCCATAAAAATTAACATATGGAAAAATCACTCTAGCATCATATTTAATATATCTTATAGATTTATAATATATTTGTACTTTTATGGAGCAAGAGCTAATTTTCACTGTCAACTTCAAGTTTCTAAAATCATTAGGCTCGCGTTGGTAATCTGATTCAGATATCAAAGAACTTGCGTAGACAGCATTATTTCATTTAGAAATATTTATAATCAAGAGGAAAATTCAGTTAAACATAGGAACTGTGTAGCGATGCCCGTATAATTGAACATTCTTATAAGCTTTATATTCGTTAAATCGTAAAAACACTTATGTGTTTTGTTTAATTAAAGTTAATTAAGTTTTATGTTTCTTGTTTTATTTCACGAATCATTTCAATTGAATGAGAAGATTTATGTGATTAAGCATATTTTTTCACACATTGAAAACGATTAAAGAAAACTCTCAGAAAATATCATCGTGACTTGTGAGGGATACGAACCCACATCCCCAAGCTTTCATGGCCGGTGCATTTATCCAACTATGCTAACGAGCCACTGCAATTTAGTGAGAATTTTTAATAATCATAATCTACATATGAACCAATATGCCCAGGCTAATCAATATTTAATGATTTGCAAACACTGGACTTAATTAAAGTAACAAGTGAAGCATTTTTATATCCAAATATGGTTATTATTATTTTTAAAATCTATTGATGTTTAGCCGAGACGCGCACCATTCTATTTATATTAAATTGGATTAATGTTAATCAGGATGCGTATTTATTTACCCATGCAGGTATTAGTATGTTTATGTGATTAAGCATATTTTTTCACACATTGAAAACGATTAAAGAAAACTCTCAGAAAATATCATCGTGACTTGTGAGGGACGATGATATTTTCTGAGAGTTTTCTTTAATCGTTTTCAATGTGTGAAAAAATATGCTTAATCACATAAACATACTAATACCTGCATTAGGGTGTCCCTTAAAATTCAAGTTCAATATTTTTTTACGCGTACCTTCTTAAAAGTTTAGTAATAACCCTATATTGTCTAGAAAAAAATATTAGTTCGATTTATAAACGGTAACCCGTGCCGACTTGCGATTTTAACTTGTCCATACAAGTTGCGTAAGTACTGCGCTGTGACTTGTAACTGCATGTTTTATTTGTCATTTCATACGTGATTTTTGAGATTAGTAGTGCTCCATTGTTTAGTGCGTTAACATGTCGGTGGAATTACGGAGTGATAAACAAAATATTTTCCTTATTGGTTTGCCTAGATATCAAATAAATGGTGCAAAATTACCATCTAATCGACAAGTTCTCTCAGTCTTATTTTACAATATTCGTGAGATTAAACTGACTGTTAGTGAAAGTGCAAATCTTGTGATTAGGGAGTGCATCATATATTGGGAAAAAGCAAGAATTCCAACAAGGGGATTTTCTAACTGCGTGAAGAAACTTGTTGATTTATATCATGTTTGGAGGGAATTGCAAAAAAATTGTAAGAAAACTCAGGTTACGTTCAAGAGACGTGAGAACAATTTCAAAATTGATCTTAATAATTTGTTTGATATTGCACATGCTGATGCTTTTGAGAGAATGAAAATAGAGGAAGATAAATTATTTTTAATAAAACAGAGAGAACCAGGTCGACCGGGATGCTTAGGTGGTGTTGATAAAAAATTGGCGGAAAAAGAAGATAGATCTAGACAACGACGATTGGAAGAAAAGGAAAGGGTTGTAAGACAAAGAGAATCACTAGCTGTTGCATCTACTTCCACCACAAATTACTTAGAAAGGCTAGAAGATTTAGACGAAGAACAGATCTTGAATTCTGAACTCAGCTTGCTGGACGTTCAAAAAGAGGTAGAAAGAATCTTGTAACACCTAAACTAGTTGCAGCTTTAGATCGATGCCAGCTAAGTATTAGAGACTCCGTTTACATTCTTAATGCGGTGGTAGAAGCGCTTGGTCTGAGCAGCGATGATTTCCCTATTAACAAATCCTCGATTCAGCGAATTCGTACTGAAACTAGAAAATCAAGGGCAGAAGCAATAAAATCTGACTTCCAAAACAATGTACCCGACGTAGTCACAGTCCATTGGGATGGAAAACTATTACCCGGGTTGGATGTACGAAGTTCTAAAGAAGAACGCTTATTATTTACGTTTAAGAACGTTATTGCTTCGTTTGACGATAAGGAACAGCTTCTTGCAGTGCCGAAACTAGAACATTCTTCTGGAAAACATCTAGCTAAGGCTGGCTGATTGTTATTACTTTATGTTTTTGATTAAAGATTAATGTTCATCTAATTGAATTTTTACTATTATTTACTTAATTTATTGCATTTATAATGATTTTATACCAGACCGAAATATCAAGACAAAACACGTTTTTTACTAAACTTTGAAGCTCGGTCGGCACTGGTTGCAATTATGCTAGAAAGATGAAATTTTATATTTAAGACTCTTATAGCATTACTAAAAAAAGTAGAGGGTACCCATTTCGAAATTTGAAAAAAAAAATTTTTTGGTCATATAAGGGACACCCTAACCTGCATGGGTAAATAAATACGCATCCTGATTAACATTAATCCAATTTAATATGAATGAGAAGAACCTAGATTAAATATCAAAATTAATTATGATCGCATTTTTTCTTTTTGATAGAGAGAAAGTTTATCAAGAAAACCCATCCCGTTAAATTTGTCAAAGTATTTTTTTTTTTTTTTACTTTAGTGACTATTTTTTTAACCGATTTTTATTGTTGGGTACTGACAATAAAATGAATTTATTCTTTAGCCATGAGTGTTTTTAAGTAGTTTTAACATGAGGGTATTAACTAATTATTCTTCTATTCCGCAATGCTTTTTCCGTACTTATTTAATCGTTTGACCCGATCGACTGATTTATTTCCCACCGTGCTCAGACCTCGGACGTGTCCAGCTCAAGCCCGAGAGTATTAAAATTAAATTTCATCTAGAAATCAATATCGGCTCTTTGCGGTGTAATGACAAAATAATTCGCCAAAACATTGATTTTTCAAAGTTTTGTAAAATATCTTGTAAAAGTTAGTAGTTAACATTTTAGGAAAATGCTTAAGTAGGTTGATGTCTGACTTCAATATTTAACGTTAGTATCCGTCGAACAGTAGTATGAAAAGATAATGCGGCAATGCTGATTTGTTATAAGTTACGTTATGTTTAAAAACTATGAAATAATATTTAGAAATACTATAAATTTATATAAAAAGATAAAAATACACATCAAAATAAGAACATAATGAATACAGAATATTGAATACATGTTTGAAAACATTTCATTAATTATTTTTTCTTAAAGCAACATTATATATTTTTTTCTAATAATGCTTTGTTCGTTTGTAAATAAGTAATATGTATTCAATTTCTCAATGAAACAGCTGCTTATGCTTCACATCATATCAGCAATGGTGGAGATTGTGTTTTTTTTTTTTTTTTTTTTTTTTTTTTTTTTTTTTTTTTTTTTTTTTTTTTTACTGTCGGCCCCGGGCAGCGCTGTGGTACTACTTCCGGGTGCCGACAGCTGGTCTTTTAATATATAATATAATCATTCATTCGTGAGGGGGAGTTTCCCAGGGAGCGCACTTTTCGCTGCTCCCCAGTCTGCCTCCCCTCCCTTCTATTCGTCTCTGGCATTCTTTGGTGCGCTGAAAAACATGAAAGCTGAAAAGCATGAAAAAGATGTCCCGTGCTCTTCAGCTCTCGATCCTCTTCAGCGCCGTTTTTGTCCTGTCCGTGGGCTTCTCCTCAGGTCGGAGCTCTGGAGGCTATTTGGCGTTGCCTCTCGAGCTCCTCCCTTCGGGTCATGGTCTTCTCGGCAAAGGAGACGACTCCGTCCCAAGCTCGCTGGTCCTTGAGCATGGACGGCACTAGCTCGTCCGCCGTCCAGACGATGCCAAGGCTGTTCCGGAGTCGCCATCGCTCCACTTCGGTCGCTCCGCAGTTGAAGAGGGCGTGCTCTGCGTCGTCGCTGTAGTCGTCGCACAGTGGGCAGCTCACGTCGACAGGTCGGCCAATCTTCTCGAGGTAGCTACCGAAGCAGCCGTGCCCCGAGAGGAGTTGGGTCAGCCTGTAGGTGACCTGGCCGTGTCGTCGCGAGATCCACGGGCGGATGTCCGGGATGAGCCTTCGCGTCCAGCGCCCTTTGGTGGATGCCGCCCATCGCTGTTGCCAAGTCTCGGTGACGTCTGCCCTCGCGCTGGTCCTTATAACAACGAGGTCTTCCTTCTGTTGTCTCGCCTCGTAGATCTTTTGGCGTTCTCGGGCCATCAGATCTACCGGCGGCATGCCAGCTATCACCAGAGCTGCGTCTCCCGAGATCGTGCGGTAGCCGCATATTATCCTGAGCGCTGCTCTGCGCTGGACGCTGGCCAACATATTCCTGTAGTGGGAGATCTCCATCGTGTTTGCCCACGTCTCCGCACCGTACAGGATCTGTGACATCGTCACGCTGGCCAGCAGTTTCCGTTTAGATTCCATCGGTCCTCCCACGTTGGGCAGCATTCTTGCTACTGCCTCAGTAGTTCCAGCAGCCTTCCGAGTAGTCCGTCGTATGTGGTCCGTGTACTTCAAAGAGGTGTCGAAGTACACGCCCAGATATCGGGCGGACCTCTGCGGGACTATTTGTGCCCCACCCACGGTGATGTTAGGTGTGGGGTACTTTCGTCTGCCACAGAGCATCACCGCTTCCGTCTTGTGGCAGGCGAGCTCTAATCTGTTCTCCGCAAGGCTGTGGGAGATTCTCCTGAGGGCTTCATTTGTTCTTGCCTCCAGTTCGTTGATCGTTTTCGCTGAGACGACAACGCCAATGTCGTCAGCGAATCCTATCTCCTCCGCTCCCTCCGGCAGCTCCGTGTTTAGTACCGCGTCGTACATCACATTCCACAGCAATGGTCCGAGGACGGAACCTTGCGGAACTCCGCACGTGAGGTGTCTCGCGGCTGGGGGGGCACCTGCTGTGGAGTAGCGGACGACACGGTCCTCGAAGTAGCTGGCGATGGTCCGGCGGAGGTAAGCAGATATGCGCTTTTTTTCCAGTGCTCCGAGAATGATGTCCCAAGAGGCACTGTTGAAGGCGTTTCTAACATCGAGGGTGATCAGGAGACAGTACTCGCGCGTGCACCGCGTCCCGGCGTTAGCTTCCTTCATCCTCCGGTGGACTCTGCTAATTGCGTCTGCAGTCGATCTGCCCCTGCGGAACCCGTATTGGGCGTCGGATAGTCCGCCGTTTTCCTCAATTTCTATTTCAAGTCTGACCTTGAGCAACCGCTCAAGCAGCTTGCCCAGTCCGTCCAACATGCATAGTGGTCTGTAGGACGAGGGCAGGCCTGCCGGTTTGCCTCCCTTGCGCGCCAGCACTAGGCGGGCTGTTTTCCAGCATCTCGGAAATGTGCGTTCGGCAAGGCACTGGTTGTATACAGCCAGCAGCGCTGAGGGATTTTCTCGCACGGCCAGTCTGATGGCTTCGTTCGGGATGCCATCTGGGCCGGGTGCTTTACCGTACGGAAGTCTTTTGGCCGCCTCCCGTAGTTCAGCCATGTTGAAAGGGTGGGCAACCTCTGTGGCAGCGTCAGGTATGGGGTTCATCATAGGAGGGCGAGTAGGGAATAGAGCGTCCAGGATCGTTTCCAACATCCCTGGCAGAGTTATCCCTGGAATTGCCTCCGGAATTCTTAATTTCTTCCTCACAATTCGATACGCCCTGCCCCAAGGGTCGTTATCGACTTGTAGGCAAAGGTCCTTCCAGCACTTCTCTTTGGCTGCCTTGATAGCGAATGCAAACGATTGTCTAGCAGCTTTGGCGTTGGCCATCTCCACGGTGCAATCGAGAGTGCCTGCTTTGCGACGTCGCTTGCGCTGGAGCGCACGTCTGGCAGCAATTGATGTTCTGCGTAGGGCTGCAATGTTGTCATTCCACCAGTATACAGGTCTTCTCGTGGGGTGGTTGCTTCTTCTTGGCATTGACTCGTCGCAGGCATCGCTTACTCGCTTGACCAGAGTTAGCGCTGCTTCTTCCAGGCTCCCTGCCTCGGTTTGCGGGTTGTTAGGCGTTGCAAATTTCTTAGAGAATCTGTCTAGATCCATCTTCGCCAGGTTCCAGGACGGTGTTCGATCTGGTGCTGATGTTGCATTGTATAGGGGGTTTCGGTCGAGGATTTCGTAAGAAATGTATAGATGGTCGCTCAACGACTCGTCTTCAAGAACCCTCCAACCTCGAAGCGCACGTGCAGTTCTAGGGCTCGCGAAGGTGACGTCAATCACTGACTCCGACGTTCTTCTCCGGAAAGTGCTGCTATCTCCCTCGTTGCATGTTACCAGACCAAGTCCAGCCGTCATATCTGCAAGTGCTGTGCCTCTTTTATCCGTTGTCCTCGAATTCCACTCCGCGGCCTTGGCGTTGAAATCGCCAGCGAGGAGTACCTCACCAGGGTGCGCCCTGATGTCTTGCTCAAGTTGGGCGAGGTACGCCTCGTATTCTGCCAATGTCACATTTGGTGAGATATAGCAGCTATACAGACGTACGCCACAGACCCGGATCCAGGTGAAGCCGTGTCCGCTGGTTCCAACCTCTTCGATGGGCGTATTGCCGAAAGTGACTACAGCCGTCTTGCCTGTTGTGTCGCTTGTCCATCTGCTGTTCTCCGGAGGTGTACGGTGCTGCTCACAGATGATGGCGATGTCCGCCCGTGTCTCTCGCGCTTTCTGATCCAGCAGCGACTGTGCAGACTTGCAATGGTTCAGATTAATCTGTATGACGTACAGAGGCATGGCGCTGCTGTCTGTAGGCCTTCAGGTATTTCCTGAAAGCTGCACACTGTCCACTCCCTTTCGCGTGGTCGCTTCTCCCCCCTTGGGAAGCGCACGTGGAGCACTTGGGATTGTTGTGGCACTCCTTGGCCTTGTGGCCAGGCCGGCCACAGGTGAAACACTGTTTACTTCGGTCCTGGCCTCTGCATTGATGGGCTGCGTGGCCAAAGTCGAGGCACCTAAAGCATTTGGGGATGTTCAAGTGTTCTCTCACTCGGCAGCTTACCCATCCGACGCGGATCTTGCCCACCGCAATGAGAGATGTTGCTGCGCGGGTCGCGATGTCAACCAGGCCTGTCCGTGTTCCATTCCGGGCCGGGAGGAACTTAACGGCACTGGTCGTGTCCGGTGGGCATCCTCCGTGTGTCGCTAGTGCAGTGATCAATTCATCCTCGGTCGTCGATTCATCTAGGTTGTGTACTTCGACTGTCGTTGTGGTGCCGAGGCTTTTGACGCTGGCATTCTCGCCGAGAGCGCCAGCTACCGCCTTGGTCAGTCTGGTTGCGGACTCAGTGTCGGCTCCCTCCAGCTCGACTATGATGAACCCTGCGCGGGTCTTGCGGACAGTCCGGACGTTGGCGCCTTGCTCATCCGGCCTGACCGCAGTCTTCACCGCGGAGATCGTCTCTGCGGCGGTCTTCCCGTTGAGGGGACGTATCTCCACGGCTGGCATTTTTCGCGCCGGGAACCGCATTCTGGTCTGCGGGGGTTCAGGAGGGCGCTTTTTGGCGGCCCGCCTTTTGACGATGATGAAGTCGCCGTCGTCGTTCTTCGCAGAGTCTGTAAGCGCTGCCGGCGGTGCTGCTGCTGCTTTTGATGGTGGTGCTGCTGCTGCTGGTATCCGTGTTGCTTTTGACACTTTTGTCCGCGGTGCTGCTATCGGTGCTGCTATCGGTGCCGCCGCTGCGGTCTTCTCGGGTGCTGCTGCTGCGGTCTTTTTTGTTCCTACTATTGTTGTTGCTGTTGCTTCTGCGGGGGGCTGTCGCCGACTATGTTGCGGTTTGGCCGCTACTTTCCCCGTTTTGTATGTGGGAGGATTGCATGTCGACTTACGCGCGGGGACGGCTGCCGCCATGGCATATGTCCCAGGTAGCGAGGCCCTTGAGGTCGTAGGTCTGGAAGCGGGTCTGGGTGCTGGGGTGGTCATGGTGCGTGCAGCGACACGCTGTATACACAGCCGTGTTACCGAGCGTAGCTTCTCGATTGCCGCCTTAAGCGCTCGATTGGTGTTTGGCCTGAGCAGCTCCTCCATTTCCCTGGTGAGTTTTTCCAGCTGCCAGGTAATTTCCAGGTCCAGAACTGGTAGCATTTCTTTATTCGCGCCTAGTTTTTCTTCCGATGTTTTTATTTTTTGTGGGATTTGTTTTGAAAGCGCCATCTTTTGGTCATCCTACAAGTACGTCGGTACTACAGACAGCGACTCAGAAGGTAACTGGATTAGCTAGATAACTAGAATAATCTAAAATAATCTGGGTGTAGAATAATTCATTTTATAATAATAATTCATTATATAATGATCCTGGTGTAGAATAATTCAGGATGGTCCATCCGTAAACACCCAATGTAACCGGTGACTTGTGCGGGCACTAAGAGGATCTCGTGTACAACTTCTTTTGAGGTTATGTTTTGTACGAACTTTTTAGAAGATAGTCGAAATAATTGGCAGATCAGTCAAACAATTTTCACAAAACCCTGCTGTGGCTTCACTATTCACTTGTGCCGTTCACTGTTTGTCGGATGGCCGGTATTTCATCCAGGTTTCTATATATTTGTTCGGAGCTCTTTGTTAGGACGTGCTTGCTGTCACTTGCTGTGTTGTCACCATATCTCAACTCTAGGTCGTCAATTATGCATTTGATACGTTGAGAATGTTTGCCTACTTAGGATTCCTTGTATACCACAAACAGTGTAGGTGTAGAGACAAACAAGAGGATAATTTTAGCCTAGAGATACTTCAACAGTTCAAGTCTCATCTAATCTCCTGAAGAACCAAATGCACACCGTAAAGGATGGCAAGCCACTTAAGCCACTAACATGTGCCTGCGGTCGCTACCCGCGCCGTCGCCCCAGCAACATACGCCGACTATCAATCACCTTCCTTTCATACTCTGGGCTGTATTATTATCACCCAAAGAAAGTATTCCATAATAATGTATGAATCACGACACAGTACTAAGTGTACTTTTGTTTTACTTTGCAATAATAACCCATGAGCGCCAATACACTGTACTTGGAAACATAATAATTATTTTTAAGTAAATATTAATATTACGTGCCAGTATTCAAGTCAGTCGATAAAATAAATAACATTATCAATCACTGTTATGATCTATTCAAGTAAGTCCTTGTGTTTCCGCGATTTCAATTAAAATTAAAATAAGTATTTGTGTATTTAATACCATATTTATATGCGGCTGCCACAATGTTCCAGTGGGGGTTCGCAGTATCCGTATGAACAGGGCGGTCTCATCTAGAATGCTCAGCTATGTATAATATAATGTATCCACAACCTAACCTAACCTAAAAAGTGTTTTGAATTTATATTTCGACTCGCATCGTCTCAAGACCTCAATTCAAACCTGCACAATTCAATTCCATTAGATTTTTAATATGCGCCCAAAATATACTTAAATAAAATGTAAAAATTTACTTGTTTACCTACCATCTGTAATGTCTACTGAACACGACCACCGTGCTATATTTACTATAACTATCTAGGTCATCTATTTGTTAATGAATAATATTTTCAATTCTTGAGTCTATGTTAGAATGGTGCTTAATCCACGTTCTCTCGAGAATCTAAGATTTATATAAATCTCGTAAAAATATGCACCTTGCTCACGTGGCTGGATACTATTTTCCTCGTTGCCTCCTTTGAGCTGGAATAGTCCACTAAGACCTGCCACATTTACTCTTAAGATGGCAAATATGCTATTATGAGTAACTTGGTAGTTTTTTTCAGCAATCTTTTTATGCATTCATAAAATTCATACCTTATTAAAACAAAAACAAATTAAGGGTGTTGTTAATTCTAGCACTTTACTTTTTTTTTTTTTTATAAGCTAGTGATCTAGTGATTCACCCGCAGGTGCTTCTTACTGATCATTTACGTACCATCCTACTCTTATCTTTTTGTGTCACTTTCGTGTCCTACATAATACGGGTGACCTCTAACGATTATTAATCAATGTCATGACGGGTGAGAATTTACAACGGAATTTTATTTTGAATGCTTGCATTAATTGTTTTATGATTGGTCAGGGGAAACATATAATGCTACCAGAGTCGACCTCGCAGGTACCGAAGCCTCCGCTGCTCTGGCAGAGCTACGTCGCAATACGGACGCTGGATGGTAAATCGAAAATTGTACAAGAAATAATGTTTTGACGTAAAACACCATCTAATCATGAAAGCAGTGTCAACAATAATTACTAAAATAAATATTCCATGTTTTATATTGATACAAATTTACATCGTACAACAATTAGAAATTCCCAAAGAATTCAATTTATTCAAGCCTGTCGTGTAAAATTTGTCAAAAATAACCCTTTTGGTCTTCTGAATAATGATTTGATAGTCCGGCGCATTTGACGACACACTGAGGTCATGCAGCTTGCCGGTTTTGTATTGAATGAATTTTAATCGATGTTGGAACTTTACCGCATTAGTAATTAAGCCACATCGAATAAAAATATTAGTATGTTCGCATCAAGATCACATTCACATTAGCTGTAGGCCTTGACTTTCTAAGTCCTATACCCATTTTGGCTACAATTAATACTTATAGAGTAGACTGTCTCGTGAACAGCTGAGGGACAATGCGCTCGGACTACGGTATCAAACGACTTAATTATATGCGGAAACGTCCATTGATTGTAGGTTTGTTCATTTCTGGGAGCGTGCAAGGTAGTTGCGAATCTTGTCAACCTGAAAGATAGCAGGCAAATTTCAATAACTCACACCACAGGAGCTAAGTAAAACGCTATTTGAATAATCATCCAATACCTGAATACAATAATTATATTTTCCAAATTCCAAATACCTTATCAGCGGAATAGCATCGTATGCGTCTCTTGTGACGTATTTGACAGCTTGTTCATTGTTAAAAAAATTATCACGGTCAAGCTTTCAGAGGCGGGTTAATAATCAAAATCGGAAATAAATATTACTATTTAATTGGTATTTGTTTTGGTATACTCGAGTAATAAATGGTAATCTTTAGCGAATATTTTTTTTATCAATGAGAATGCGCACTTCGGCCGCCGGTCAGGCTCCACGGCTCACCCGCGGGCGACAAGCTGGCGTGTCAGCTGGCGTGTCAGCTGGCGCGTCCAGTCTGGCGCTCTCCACGCTCGTCTCCCGCGCAGCATTTGCCAACCTAGCACTGATTGTCGCCCATGACTTGTGGGGTATTGTTACAACTTCTTTTCAACAATGCTCATACTGTGTTCATCGTGACACCTTCGCTACCACCATCTTATAATCACAGAATGTTTGTAGGTGCATGAATAGCTTTTTTTTTTTTTTTTTATTCTGGCTTAAGTTATGTACTTTTTTATTTGAATTTTAGATTATATCTTTATTTATTTTAAGTATTTTCTTTGGTCCCTCACCTTTTCAATGACTGTGAATTTGTTCATAGACAAAGTGTATTTATTTAATAAATGTTTTGTGCTGATTTCATATTTTATTTAAAAACATTGTATGGAAACGATCGTAGGTTATGTCATAGGTTTTGCGTGTCTTCGAATTATTCGTCTAATGTACGTCCTGAAGATGTAAACATATTTTTATGAAACTGAAAATTTTCAAAATTGCTCAATACTTCGTTATTAGTATAATTATATTGTATTGTAAGACTATAATGTCAATTTTCCATAATAACATTTATTATTAAATCATTACTGAAGTGTTCTTTGATACAGTGATAATAAATACACGAATGTAGCCAAAACAAGATACAATTCCTTCCTGCTAAATTTGAATTTCATGAAAGTTCAGGGTATTGAGTCTTCTAGTTATATAAGTAGTCCCTGCCTTTTAACTAGAGTTTACACTTTGATCCTCGTTAGATTCCAAAGTTTGTGACTTTTAATGAACGTTCATTACGACCAGAAGCCGCCACGTCTGCCGCACGAGGACGCCGTGTCACCTGTCGCACGAACTCCTCGCTCTCTATACTCAAAGGAAAACCACAAGCATATATTTACTCTATTATGTGTACACATTTATAATTTCCTAATGTCTGATTATAATACGATAAAAAAAATATTTTTTAAATTTTTTATTACATTTAAATTTTCCGTCTACACGTTAATTTTACAAATCATTTGTTTCGTTTTTTTTTTTGTTTTTTTTTCGAATTAAATGTATGTATAATATTGTACATTAGCGCTCTTCTAGAAATATAAAATTTAAATGTACGATAAAATATCGATATTTAAGTATTCATGAAAACTGTATTTTTGACTATGTATTGTACAATACAAAGCACTTATATTGGGGAAAAAATGAGCAGCAATTTTACTTCAAAGTAGCTGTCTAGAGTTAAATGAAAAACGGGATCGTGCAAATAATTTTAAATGAATAATAATGGAAAATTATGCTCAGCATCCTAAAAAATTACTTCACTCTTGAGATTGATTAAAAGAATAAAACGAATACTCTAAAAGCATATTATTCATAACATATCAGACCAACTTGATTGCCGTCTAAATTGAATACACTTTCCAATGGCTTTTCCTTCAGGGAATCCTCCGCGTCTGATAACGGGCCTAATTGCATGTGAGGTTAATTTTTGTGGGGATTTCTCGGGTGCCTTGCGGGCCGGCGCTCTCCGCGAGAGTTTGTCCGGTAAATTATCGAGTCGTTAATAATAAAAGTCGTCGGAACATCTCTGTTATTTTATTTGTTTTCAAAGGTCGCTGTTATTTTCCACTGAGTTAATTCAATTAGTCAACTTGACTCCGAATGAGGTTTTTTTTTTTTTAATAAATGTACGCCGATAAGTATTTCCTAATGCTCGCTAGACGCACGCGCCTGCCTGCCGGCCGGGCCCGCTGGCCGGAACGGCTTCAACTTTCTGTTGGAAAAAAATATCAGATACAATCGCAGTAATATTCTCTGGTTATTTTATAAAATTAATTTATCATCTTATTTTAATTTAAATCACTAACCTATTTTGAGATATTGTAAATTCAATCACGAGTGCGAGTAATTAAGTTTTGTACTTACTAATTATCATGAAAATTTTATTTAGACATAGTCATTGCGACCAGTACAATTGGGCATTAACTACTTGTGTTTATTAAAAAAACTATAAAAATTAGTTTTTTTTTAAGTTTGTTATTGTGAAACTTTTCGGTATGCTTTTTTGTCATATGTTTTTCTCAACCGCAAAATTCCATTACCGATCATCACACAAATAAAACATACATCCCAACGATACTATAAACTTTCTATCCAAAACGGGTCCCCGGGTCTCGGAATAAGAAAACTGAAAGGAAAAAACCTTTCTGTGAACAAAATCGGCAATGTGTCAAACATAATACCCATTTATGTGTCCGCCGGGGAAGTTTAGTTCAACAACAGATTTACACGGATTTTCCAGAAGTAAATTGGCTTTGGAATATTTTCTGGAGAAAAAATTTCCTTGCAAGAAAGAGCCTTGCAAAACAAGCACACTTGGTAGAACGTGTCAAAAACAGAAGAAAAAAAAATATTGTTTACATCAGTAATCCAATTTTTTGACATATTTTACTGGTTATTCTAGAAATTTAGTGTATTTTGGTTGTTTTCAGAAAGCACACACTTTAGGTAAAATAATCAATTGGTTTGTTTTTAATGATGTAATTTTATTTATGAAATGTTTTTCGGTTCGGCTTGCCCCGTGGTATTTATCTCCTGGTGGATTGGGTTTATTTTAATTCAATCTCTCCGGCGTACACAAGCGAGTCGGATTAGGTATTTTTGTTAGTCTCGGTGGACACGCGAGGCTGCCCCGGGACCCTCCATTTCTGAGTAAAATTAGTTGTATTTAATGTAGCGTACAGAAATGTCGGGTTTTGGAGGAGGACTTGTGTTTATTTTAATGGAACATGCTTTACCGTGGGGCCCGTGAGATGTACGGCCGAAAATTATCATTTGTATCACGTTCATTCCTACCACAGCCTGGCGGTTATATGACACACCTAAGTATTATTTAAACAAAATCATTAATCTCCGAAATAACTTCCGATAATTTTAGTCAAAAAATTTCGGTCGATAATCTTTGGGTGTAATAACTTGGCTTCGTCCTCTATTGTATTCGCTATCCATTTGTCCACAGTTTACAATAGAAAATATAAACGGGCGGTATAAAAAAATTATACAACGATCGTGTAATCAGTTCAGTGTTGCTGTATCAGCTTTTGAAAATACGTTTACAAATTATAGAAGGCTGGTGGTAAATTTTTGATTTGTGTGTTTGTTGCAGTGCATGCAGGCGTACGCGTCGTACGAGATCATGAACGGCGCATATGACGTGTCCTGCCCCGACTCCGAGTGTCCCCACCAGGGAGTCATGCGGGTGCCGGAGGTGGAGCAGCTGGTGCAGCCAGACCTCGTGGACAAGCACCGCAAGTTCCGACTCAACCATGGTAAGCTCGCCTCCTTTCATCTCCTTGTATTTGTACTGCGCCCACAAACTGACGACATTTCGACAATGATGCCTTTTTTATATAAATACAACACTCGGTGAAATACAAATGCAATTGTAGCGAGCGTATCTCGTGACCTCAGTGGGCATGACTACTCACTTAATTCGGCTATTTACCCAATCGTGTACTTGTATCAAAATCGAGTAAGTTTTGATACCGAGTCAAAGTTCGTACCCGAATTGGTAAAAAATAACGCGATGTCTCAAGATGCTTCTGACAATTTGAAATGAAGTAACCGATACCGCTAACATGTCGCTTCGACAACATGACACCAATTAGGCAGACCGAAGTTCAGTCGGTTCAGATTATCTTACGGTCAAGGTAATGCCGGAGAACGCCGCCGAATTCTGTAATGGAAGATTGAATAGGAAAAACATGGGGGACATCCACGAGTTTGAATACCCGCGCTGGCCGAACTGACCCTACTTCGGCCGTGCTCAAATTTTCCACTACTTGACGTATTTTTAGATTTCACAGGTAAGCGGAAGTTGCACTGCGACATTTTCTTTTCGGCTGAGATATTTTAACCATAACAATAAAGATCAATACTCTTGTACCGCCGAGCGAAATGCCCGTAGCTATGCGTAATCCGAGAGATATCATTCGCAAACTCTTCACGGCTTTGATTGGCGTGAATCGTGATCACCATATATCCCTATTAAAATTGTTTTTTTTCAAAAATATATATATATCAAGTTTTCGTGTTTTGTCAGCTGTGAACTATTTTGTTTTGAAATAATTTGCCAACCGAGCTTCTTGACCCGCGATCCTCGCACGTGTTGTGACATCCGCGGGTGCATTTGTCTCGCTTTACGATCCGTGACTCGTGCAGATAGCGTTTCAAACTATTCATCATGTTTCTCGCCCTGGAATAACTCGAAGACAATGACGGTGGTAACGCCAGTGTGGTTCGGCGATTCGAATCATATATATTATTTTCTCAGGATCGAAACTCGCAAGTTTGGACGAATGCGTTTGAGAGAACACGAAGTCGACTGAAAATTATCCTCATTTACGTCACGAAGACATCATGGTTATGTAATGAAATATAAATATACTATTTTATTCGTGCGCTAATAAATATACAGAGTGTAACGATGTATATAACGGGTGTGTGAATAAGTGCTCTTGCTTTTTGCAGTGATGTTATTTTCTATGGTTTAACTTCATCTGATATTCATTAATATTTACTGTTTGGGTTAATTAATAATGTATCTGTTTATTTCGTACGTCACGTTAGGTAAAATTATAATTTTAGTAATTACAAGTATCCATTTGAAGATAAGCAAAAAATGTTTGTGCTAAATATAAGCATCATGTTAAGTAAAAAACAGCTTTGCTCACAGAAAAGTTCGTGTGATATAATATATCCATTAAAATATTTAAAAAAAAAAGGGGCTTACTTCTGGCCGACTACGGCGTTGTAGTCGGGAGATTTTATGATAGAACTTCTCTCATTACTGTATCGGGGCTGACAGCAAAACATCAGAACTACTCAGTGATTGCAATCACTGCACTTAAATAATTAATACTCTGTGATTTGCGTGAATTAACCTTATCCATCCTCGGCCGCGGATTCGCTCGGCCCTGCTCAAGAACTCTCAACACTATTGCGAAGTACAGAACTGTTTTTATTATTAGTTCGCTTGGGAATACATGTCCGAATCGTTTCTTCCTCTGAACTAAAATAAGTATTTATCTGGATACGTGATTCTGTGTAAACGAGTATCAAAGAAGCGATGGATTGTAAGCATATGTATTTCTGGTAATAAATAATAAAATCATCAATAGCGGAGAGATCCATTCATAAACGAACCTGTATCCGAAAACTCACTCGGCACGAACGTTGCGCCAAGGATTTTTCTCGATTTCAATTTGGATCTCCAGATAAAAACGCACACTTGCAAACAAACAAGATTTATTTATGATGTTATCAGTTTTTCACTAATAAATTAAGCATATTCTATACTACCTATTAAAAGAGGAGAGTAATAGACTCTTATTAATCACACAGAGGGAGTGAATACTCCTGTGACTGAACATTTAAGTGAAATTTGACACAGCTACTATCGTATATTAAACTTTGAGTTGTAATTGTGGTTTTGTTATTAATATTTCGTTAAGATACCAATCTTACGTCGAGAAGAAGACTGCGTATTGATAAATACTCGTATTTACTTCTAGAGGTGGCGATGGACGGAGCGCGCGCCTTCTGTCCGCGGGCCGGCTGCGAGACGGTGTGCCTGGTGGGCGAGGCGGCCGCGCCCGCGCCCAGCCCTCCCCAGCCCGTGCGCTGCCCCACCTGCGCCCACCGCTTCTGCAGCGCCTGCACCAACCAGGTACCATATCATATAGTGATGAGTGCTTGCAAGCTCACCCCTAAACGCGGGCCGGCTGCGAGACGGTGTGCCTGGTGGGCGAGGCGGCCGCGCCCGCGCCCAGCCCTCCCCAGCCCGTGCGCTGCCCCACCTGCGCCCACCGCTTCTGCAGCGCCTGCACCAACCAGGTACCATATCATATAGTGATGAGTGCTTGCAAGCTCACCCCTAAACGCGGGCCGGCTGCGAGACGGTGTGCCTGGTGGGCGAGGCGGCCGCGCCCGCGCCCAGCCCTCCCCAGCCCGTGCGCTGCCCCACCTGCGCCCACCGCTTCTGCAGCGCCTGCACCAACCAGGTACCATATCATATAGTGATGAGTGCTTGCAAGCTCACCCCTAAACGCGGGCCGGCTGCGAGACGGTGTGCCTGGTGGGCGAGGCGGCCGCGCCCGCGCCCAGCCCTCCCCAGCCCGTGCGCTGCCCCACCTGCGCCCACCGCTTCTGCAGCGCCTGCACCAACCAGGTACCATATCATATAGTGATGAGTGCTTGCAAGCTCACCCCTAAACGCGGGCCGGCTGCGAGACGGTGTGCCTGGTGGGCGAGGCGGCCGCGCCCGCGCCCAGCCCTCCCCAGCCCGTGCGCTGCCCCACCTGCGCCCACCGCTTCTGCAGCGCCTGCACCAACCAGGTACCATATCATATAGTGATGAGTGCTTGCAAGCTCACCCCTAAACGCGGGCCGGCTGCGAGACGGTGTGCCTGGTGGGCGAGGCGGCCGCGCCCGCGCCCAGCCCTCCCCAGCCCGTGCGCTGCCCCACCTGCGCCCACCGCTTCTGCAGCGCCTGCACCAACCAGGTACCATATCATATAGTGATGAGTGCTTGCAAGCTCACCCCTAAACGCGGGCCGGCTGCGAGACGGTGTGCCTGGTGGGCGAGGCGGCCGCGCCCGCGCCCAGCCCTCCCCAGCCCGTGCGCTGCCCCACCTGCGCCCACCGCTTCTGCAGCGCCTGCACCAACCAGGTACCATATCATATAGTGATGAGTGCTTGCAAGCTCACCCCTAAACGCGGGCCGGCTGCGAGACGGTGTGCCTGGTGGGCGAGGCGGCCGCGCCCGCGCCCAGCCCTCCCCAGCCCGTGCGCTGCCCCACCTGCGCCCACCGCTTCTGCAGCGCCTGCACCAACCAGGTACCATATCATATAGTGATGAGTGCTTGCAAGCTCACCCCTAAACGCGGGCCGGCTGCGAGACGGTGTGCCTGGTGGGCGAGGCGGCCGCGCCCGCGCCCAGCCCTCCCCAGCCCGTGCGCTGCCCCACCTGCGCCCACCGCTTCTGCAGCGCCTGCACCAACCAGGTACCATATCATATAGTGATGAGTGCTTGCAAGCTCACCCCTAAACGCGGGCCGGCTGCGAGACGGTGTGCCTGGTGGGCGAGGCGGCCGCGCCCGCGCCCAGCCCTCCCCAGCCCGTGCGCTGCCCCACCTGCGCCCACCGCTTCTGCAGCGCCTGCACCAACCAGGTACCATATCATATAGTGATGAGTGCTTGCAAGCTCACCCCTAAACGCGGGCCGGCTGCGAGACGGTGTGCCTGGTGGGCGAGGCGGCCGCGCCCGCGCCCAGCCCTCCCCAGCCCGTGCGCTGCCCCACCTGCGCCCACCGCTTCTGCAGCGCCTGCACCAACCAGGTACCATATCATATAGTGATGAGTGCTTGCAAGCTCACCCCTAAACGCGGGCCGGCTGCGAGACGGTGTGCCTGGTGGGCGAGGCGGCCGCGCCCGCGCCCAGCCCTCCCCAGCCCGTGCGCTGCCCCACCTGCGCCCACCGCTTCTGCAGCGCCTGCACCAACCAGGTACCATATCATATAGTGATGAGTGCTTGCAAGCTCACCCCTAAACGCGGGCCGGCTGCGAGACGGTGTGCCTGGTGGGCGAGGCGGCCGCGCCCGCGCCCAGCCCTCCCCAGCCCGTGCGCTGCCCCACCTGCGCCCACCGCTTCTGCAGCGCCTGCACCAACCAGGTACCATATCATATAGTGATGAGTGCTTGCAAGCTCACCCCTAAACGCGGGCCGGCTGCGAGACGGTGTGATGTATCGACCCATCTGAAATTGAGTGATTTCATAGTTTCGATTTGAAAACTCAAACACTGCCATATCACTGGCTTGTTAACATATTTGCATATGTCCTTGCATATGAATTTCACGGAGTTGCAGTTTTCCACATTGATATATGATTGAAATGTTTTTTACAGTATTGGACTGTATGGAACAAGCCATATGTTATTAATTTTAATATCGACGTTTCTTAATTTAATGGTGGTGGTGTATCCTCCATTTCCTGGCTTTTGTAGACCAGTTTTAGTTTCATCGATCAAATCGTGTGGATATCTTTTCGTGCATTTGCCGTCTTTTATGCAAGGCGAATTCATATGCAACGCCCCGCATGGGCCGTGAATCATGTTCTTACAAACAACGTCAAAAAGTATCAGATCTTCACGTTGATTCGGTTGTTCAGCAGATATAAGATCGATGTCGATTTGAGTTGGAATAATTTTTTCAATAGATGAAACTTGTAATACGAATATTTTCGTATAATAATTTTTTTCTCATATATAAACAGACAAACTCATTATGATAAAACACGTTGTGAATGACAGATAGTGATTTTGTTTTGAAAGTCCGTATGATCTGTCCGCGCGTTTTTCACAATGTTCTTTTTTCAAATTGTTTGCGAGGAACGATGTCCACTTTACAGATGTTGAAAAATTTTGTTTTTAAAATATTGAAAATCGACCTAATTCTGTTCTGTATTTTTTTTTTTTGCGCCTGCAACGGCAACCTCTTACTAATATTTACAAACATCAACATCAGTGTTTTACTGTTGGCAGCCATGCAGGCTGCCAACTTCAAGACATTTTCGCGTATATGCAATAAGCGAAAATGTCAGTTCCTTTTATGAAATGTCAACTTTTGTATGGGATTTACTTAATTGAATAAACCAAATTTGATAATCAATTTCTATAGTTTTAGTGGTCGAAAACACCCTCAGTATTATTGCCTTTCAAATTAAACGGGTTTGGGGTTGTATGGTTTCAAAGCCTATAACGGATATAGAAACATTTTTTGTGTTTTATATATATAGATTAATTCAATTCATTACTAGGATTTTTTCAATGTTAATTTGGCAATATTATTTTTTACCGTTTGGCTCTATCAGTGTACTCGTCCCTGAAGCCTGTATTTCGAATAGGTGTGAGTTTTTACTCTTATCAAATAATCTCTATCCGAGGTTTTCTCCCCGTCCGAGCGGCGGAGATGAGTGGCGGATGATCGCCTGGAAATTGTTTTTCCTCGATTTTTAAAATAACGCAGAGCTCCACGGGCAGCGCCTCGACCGGAGCCGACGCTCGTGGATCAATACCGCCTCGCTAAATCTTTCAGTGGGAAAGCAGTCCAGGGAAGGAGAAATAAACTTCTAGATGTATCGATTGTCGAGAATATTCGGCCAAACGCCCGGAAGCGCGCCCGGGAGTCGCGCGACTCCTCCGGCCGCTCCCGGCGGGCAGCTCCGGAGACCAGCCCCAGAGTCCGGGCGAGGGTCGCGGAAGGTCGGCGGGTCAGGCGAGGTGTGTGACCCGATATACATTTCTTCCGAATAACACCTAGATGACCTCACCGTATTCGAACACCGCCCAGCGTTCGGCTGTTTTAACATTTATTTATTTATCGTTTTAACACGTTTTTATGGACCACACCGTCTAAAGTGATTAACGATGAGTAGGAGATGGCGCCATTTTTGTATGGGGTGTGCTTAACGCATTATTTTTTTTTCTCACAGATACGTTATATAATCTGACAATAATCTAAAATTGAGATTGTTTTTATTTATTATTAACGTTGTTCTAATTTTGGGCAAAGTTTGCGGGCGCGGGCCCCCGGCGCCGCCTCGGGAGTCAGCGCATCGGGGCGGCCGGCTCCGCGGTCGCCTTTTTCAGTGACGATACTCGTTAGCGAACAAGCGTCGAGCTTACAAAGCAAATGTGATAATTTTATGTGTCAAGGATGAGAGATGCACCGAGAGAGAGCCGTTCGAATGACTGCGCGTTCAGTGGACTAGCTACAAAAGTACCGCTTAAACTTTCAGTTCGTGTATTGGAAATCGTTTGTAAAAAATCCTTATTTTGTTTTTTTTTTAATCGTACATTTTATTTACAAATTTGTCAGCCGACCCGCCCACGCGCGAACTTTACCCTGGACATACTCGCGGGCAAAAACTTGTGTACCCATCGCTGCGTGAAATACTCAAAAATTGTGTAAAACTACTCGTATCTTTTGTATTATTGCAAAATGAAACTAAAGCGATGAACTGTCGCGCTGTCGGTTTCAGTGGCACGCGGGGCTGGACTGCGCGGCCTACAGCCGACAGCTGGCCCTGGAGGGCGCGGCGGGGCCCGGGGGCAGCGGCGCGGAGGCCGCGGGTCTGCCCGCCGAGTCGGACCTCATCAAGTGGTGCCCCATGTGCCGGGTGCCCATCGAGAAGGACGAGGGCTGCGCGCAGATGATGTGCAAGCGCTGCAAGCACGTCTTCTGCTGGTACTGCCTCGCGAGCCTGGACGTGAGTACCGCGACCCTCGAGCTCGCTCCTCGGCCTGCGCTCGTCCTCACTCACCGACTCGCTCCCTTTTCCAGGACGACTTCCTGCTGCGGCACTACGACAAGGGCCCGTGCAAGAACAAGCTGGGCCACTCGCGCGCGTCCGTGATCTGGCACCGCGCACAGGTGGTGGGCATCTTCGCGGGCTTCGGCCTGCTGCTGCTGGTGGCCAGCCCGCTACTGCTGCTGGCCGCGCCGTGCATCGTGTGCTGCAAGTGCCGCCTCTGCAGCTCCGACACCGGCAAGACCCTGGACGGAGACGAGGCCGACGCCGACGCGGACGCGGACGCCGGCGACACGGAGGCGGACGAGCCGGTGAGCGGAGAGCCGCAGCGAGTCCTCGACTGAACCCCTGCCGGGGTCGCCGCGCGCCGGTCTGCCGCCGAGGAGTGTGCGTTTCCGAGTGACGATGGACAATTAGGAATTCTGTGATATGACTCTTGAGTTGTAAATGAGAGTTTGCGTATTCGGAGAGCGAGCCGCCTCCGCCTATATTAGCGATATACATATATATTTTCAAAAATTTATGATGCGGAGCATTTATCATTAAAAATAAAAACATGTGCAGTGTTATAAATACGGCATATTAGTGAGCAATGTAAATATTCCCTAGAGAGTGATGTATTTTGTTCATTTGAGTCCGTGTATTTGATCAAAATTGATGATAAAAATATCACGTCTACATTAAATAAATATCCTGAAGAATTATTGGTTTACTTCAAGAAGTATGCTAAATTGTGTATTGTAAAGTCTATTTGAACTTAAAGAAACCGAAAAAAAAACTTTAATTTCCTTTAATTCGTTGATATTTTTTAATATTTGTTGATCAGCTACTCCTTTTTAATATTTGTTGATATTTTTTGATCAGCTACTTCTGCCTCAGTGAGACAAACGACTACATAAAGTCAGAGCCTCAGACAGAGTATGATATGATACAATTATAACCATTATCATTCATTTAATGCAAAATTTAATTTATGACAACAGTTCGACATACATATTAACACACAGAGGCAACACATTTTTTTTGTGGTAGCTTATTTAATAAAAAAATTCCTTAGGGAAAATTTTGGCTCAGAATTTTATTTTTTTATTTTTATTTGAGCAAATTGTTTGAACATAAAACACACTAATGGTAATTATTAATTAGTTCTATCCAAATTAATTTGTTCAAAAAAGTTTTGATTTTAATATAAAATACGTGTCGATTTGAATAGAAATACGCTCGTAAAATATTGATGTTTTGAAATATTTTGATATAATTTGCAACTAACCATTCCAATCATTTATATAAAATAGAATTCAACCTACTTATAACAATGATTTTCTATAATTTATTTTCATGTTATATTATACTTTTCCTATTATCCTAAAAGCCTCAAATATAGAACTTATATATTTTTATTTCCATTAAAATTAAAAAAGATTTAAACTCTTGCACTTAAATGAAAAAGTGTAGTCACAAAGGTAAGGGTTTGTAAATTATGATGATGTATAAAGTTATGAGATTGCAGTAAGATGGACTGATAGGTTAGGGCTGGGTTTCCCTTTGATTTTTCATAAATATTTGTTTTCCACGATAGAGAGTACATCATTACTTGAAATTCTGGTTATAAATACTAATGGAAAATGTAATTAGTAACAATATCTTATTACACTTAACTGCCCGTATGAATATGTTCATATTTCTTTTAATTTACAAAATGTGTTGAATTTGTACATAATTTTGGGATATGTTTTTTTTTTATTTGTTCTCTCGATACTTCATTGTGCCAATGTTAATTTGTCTTCGAGAAAAAATCCTTTAAATAATAAATCAGTTCATTATTTACAAACTTTCTACATTTGTTTTACCTGGATCCGAATGTCGGCAACCAAACAGAATTTATTTCAAATACGTAATAAAATTATATTGATTTTTCCTTCCGTCCGACAATATCATCATTGAATTTAATTTTGTTGTATATATAAATTATGAATCAATATAATGTCAAAAAAATTTACAGATTTATCAATATTTTTTTATTCTTATGTATTTGGATTGTAACTGTCTCTAAGCGATGTTACAATGTACAAATACTAAAGAAGAGGGTAATAAAGAAAAACTGTACTTACTGAATGAAGAAAATACAAATCTTTCAACTTCTTACATATGGATTGATATTTTCGAAGTTGAAATACATTGTTGATATAAATTTAAAATATCAAATACTTACATGGGCGTTTATCACACTTCACCAATATGTGCCAAAATAAAAATTTAAAATATTTTTTAAGTAGATTATAATACTACAACTTTACTATAAAAGTCCATATACCGATTATTTTTATAGGATCAGCTTGTGGTTTTTTGTTTGTGCCTTGTTTTTAGATATGAAATCTAACCGAGTATTGCTAATGTAGAACAAACCTCATTTAAGCGAAAACATATTGTTTTATGATTGCTATTATTCCATGTTAACCACGTGGAGTTTTACTTTGGACTGCTTTTGAAATATTATCTTTTTGCAAATTTTTTAATTTAATTCGCTTTACTGAGAAGCATGTAAGCACATGTCAATAAATGTCCTTGCTGTGGTTTACTACATATAACTGTTATGAAGAGCCCCTATGTTAACAAAGATACTTGCATTTTTATGGAAAACCTGTTTGAATTATCACAACTGTTATTTTCAAAGAACAGATCAGTGAAAACAACAAAAGTAGAGTAAAAATTACTATAATTCATATTGAAAAACGCTCCTGTGTACGATTGTCATTTTGGAGATATCTCAGTTTAGCCAACGAAATTGAATCATTATTCTATTTTAATCATCAACAGATAAATGCAAAATTATTTCTGCAAGTTGACTTGTCCTCTTATAGTCAAGGTAAATATAATATCAATGGTGATGTATTATCTATAATGTGTTTTTAAATATGGTTATCAAGTATGTATAAAAACGCATTGATGATTATTATAATAACAAAGTTATCAATAGTTACTTTTATATTATATTTTTCTTCTATATAAAAATTAGACATGTGCCAACTTGTAATCCTTTAGTAAGTATTAAGATTTTTTTTTTCTTCAATGATTTTGTGATGCCGAGTACTTAATTATATATTTTGAAGATATTTTAACCAAAACAACAGGGATATTTAATTTAATTTTTATTGCTAAATTATTCATATTAATACGGAAACAAACTTAATATGTTTATGATGGTCAAAAATCAACCTAAAAATTACCAAGTAATTTATATTATTTATAACAATACACAAGCAAGTCTCTGCTGATTCTTCATTTTGTGCATTTGTTTTGAAATATAAATGATATTGACTCGCCTATCTACCAAATTGGATAATTATGATAAACATTTTATTTCTATTAAATTGTTAAATAAAATTGACAAATAATACACAACCTTGGCAAGGAGCGTTATTAACTGTCACTTGAAATGCAATCTTATTTAAAAATAGTTTACTTTATACCAAAGTCATGCACAAAAGTCATGTACATTTTAAATATTGTGTACAGAATAAATGAAACATACGATGTATAATATTATTTTTATATTAACGATTTTTTTTCCATGGGTGTAATTATTCTATATGATTATAGTAGTGTAGCAAAATATTGTTTTCGATATGGAAAGTATTCAACCCAATACTGGTAAGCAACTAAATAGGTTCATCTGGATGGAAATTTTAGCTGCTAATCAGAACAATTTTTTTTTATAGAAAATCTTCATAAATTCACCGGTAATGTCTTTTTAGATGCTTTTTTATGTTTATATTTCATGGATGTCACGTAAAACTCACATCAGTTTATGCAGTAGGTAACCTTGTCAACTTGTTAAAATTAAAAACTAGGTATATCATATTTATTGATGTTAAAATAAATTTTATTGTATAATCTTTGCATTATGATAGTTCAGAACTGAGATTTACATTTCGTTTAATTCTATCATGTTTTGAGTATCCTCAGAACGATAAAATACTTAGTCTGAACATGAAATGTTCTTTAAAACATAAAATAATTATCATTTATGTAATCAAAACACCAATGATTTGCTTAATTTGTGATAAAGGCAAAATTGAGAATCCAATCATTGAAGCATTAGGTTAAAAAGCATTTTAAGAGATTTTATATCACCATATCCAAAGAAAATGTATGAAATAACTTCATGTTGAAACATAGTATATGGAACTGTTATAAATACATATTATAAATGTAAACAATGCAACATTGGAAATATACATTTCAAAGAGGAAAATATTGCAAAAAAATTATAAATTATTATTCCAAGTATTATTGTAGCACAATAGTAATCAGATCAACAAATCCAACAGCTGTTTATTTTGATAATGTAATTAAATTAAAATGTGTTTATTTTTTCCTGCACACCAAATGCTTCAATTTTACTTTATATAGAGATATTATACAAATACTACATATTACCTGTGACTAGAGGTTGTTTTATAATTATGCTCAGAGTTGATAATATTCTATTACTTAAAAATCTGTACATTGCTTAGTTATGTTTAAATAATATTTCAATTAAGTATTAGTGTAAGAGATAAATTCTTAAAAATGTTGTATTTAATGAACTTTTATTTTCTTTATCTGAAATAAATTATTGCCAATATAATGTGCTATCTGTTTTACTTTATTTTAATATTACTTTACTGATAAAATTATTCCAGTTATAAATATTTTATATTCCTAAAATTTAACAGTGTACATCACGTATCTCGATCGGTAAATGGTTAATTATTATATTTTAAGAAACTAATCATTTTAATTTTAAAAATCAATTGATTATCTCACTGTAATAAGACTCTTTTAAATATGGTTGTTGGTTTTGGCAGCTGGAAAGACAAAAAACATCAAGCAGCTTGACACCACCCAAAAAATCCTATAATCGTCTTAAAATCAAACACTTTAAAGGTCTTTAAAATCGTTCCTCATAAGTCAACAGAAAAGTTTGTCGAATGTCTCAAAAATAAAAAACTAAAAATAATCATATAATATTATTCTGAATAGATATATGTATACAGGGAACTGAGGAAGTGGAGTGAATACATCAAGCAACAATTCAGGATGAACTAGGAAATAAGGAAACAGCAGCTGTTTTTTTTTAAATGGAGCCGTGTCATTATATATTGTGGTTTTTTCAGAACTTTTTTTATTACTGACATATTAAGATGATTTTACTTTATCCCTCATGTGAAGCAAGTTTATGAGAGAAATTTAATTTAGCAATGGGAAATATTTATTAACAAGAAACATTAAAAATAATTAAGATTAAAATAAGTATAAATATTTATTTTTAAAAAGAACCAATTTTTTTCATCTATATTTGATTTACAAACTTCTTTTTAAGCCGGCTGTATAGTCAAAGAGTTTGGGGTTCCGAAATTCTCCCTTCATGTCGAGCATATAGTACATGAACATATTTTTCACTTTGATAGGTATCTGTACAGACGTGCTTGTCCGATTTGTCTGACAGGACATATTCTTCAAGTTAACTTTCATTATCCTGTTTTCTCCAAAAGGTGTGTATGTTACAATACTGACATCTTTGCCTCCTTTATGGAGTATTAAGTATCTCACTGATCTCAATATGTATGCCCAACTAGTAGCTAGAATACTGAAACCTAAATCAAACATTCAAAATCAAACATTAGTTTTTTTAAATATTACTAAAAAAAATGTTGTTTTAACGACTTACCTATTACAACAGAACCAACTGCAAGTGTGTTTCTGAACTTGTCTTCTCCCAAGTTTATTTTTTCATACCATTTGCTAGATTCAGTTAATTTTAATTGATCAACAGGTGCATCTTTCATTGAAGTGTATGCAAAATGTCCAAGGTAAACCCAAAATATGTATTGACTTATAGCAAACAAGTTTATCATCTTGAATAATCTAGGATTGTCATATTTAAACAAAATGACATCTTTTATTATGTTTGTATTGATATCCAAAGGGCTCTTTCTTGGAACATTAACATTACAGAAATTATTTCCAAGTAGGGACGCTGGTGTAAAATTAAAATGTTTTAACGAACACGGGATAATTCGAGATGTATATAGCACAATTTTTTTATTTAAATTACAAAGCTTAAACATTGTAGTTTTAAAAGATTCTAGGTTAACTTATGAAAAATAGCTGAAATGCATTTGTTTTTTTTATAATATTATTATTTTACATTAAAAATCAATACTTGCGCGAATTTTTTTATAAATTGCGACACAGTAACAACCAAAATTAAAAAATTATACATTAAATTATGAAACAGCTCAAATGTCAAAATATTGGAATAGACAATAAATAATTGGACATAATAATCCATTCTCTCTCTGTATTTAAAAACCATAGATAAAACACTATTTTTTAATGTTTAATAGTAAATAATAAAAGATTTATCGTCTTATTAAATTGATATGATACTTAAATTATTCTTTAATTTGTCGAATTGTTTGATTTGATTAGTCTTACTGCGTCTTAAGAAAAAAAATACATATAAATAATACATGATACACTATTGATATAAATTATTAAAAGACTCGCAAAAATCATACAAATACGTTTAAAATCATTAAAGTGATGTTTCAATATTAGTCGTGACATGGACACATCAAATTTTGTTTTAACAATGATAATCTAATTAGTCTGATTCATGCGTGTGAAAAAAATCTTACCAATCAGATATTAATAGGCATGACGACAGTATCAAAGAATCAAAGAAATAATTATTTTAAGGGAAAATACATATTAAAAGGATTTAAAAAACTGATTTAGTTTTATTTAAAAATCTAAGATTAATAAGATTTTCAACAAATTAAAAGGTTAAAATACTGCAATCGGCCATTTTGACTGAAACACCAATCACAGCGCATGACGTCATACTGACGTCAACAACTCTATGGTATTCAAATTGGTCTATGGTCTTCAATGCAAACACAATGGCACGCCCGTATACAAGATAGTTAATGACGTCAGAGCGTCTAAAAAATGCTGCGATGACGTCACGCCTCGCGATGTCGCGTTTTCGCGCACTTTTGAAAAAATATTATAAAAATGGCTTTAAACATCGTTAAACTCTAGTTTTTTACCGAAATAAAGTTTTTTTCGTAAATAGTAAATGGGTACCCCCATTATGGAAGAGGATTTGAAAATCTTTCGTCATAACAGTATTTGCAATATTTTGAATAGATTTTTTGTAAGCTGGATTTGGTTACATAATATTATTATATTTGCCAACATTTATACTGAAAATTTAAATAAAAGTATTTAGGTCCAAAATCCAAAAGACTGATCTTTTTGAAAAATTATTACTAAGCTGTCAAATAAATTGCATAAAACGTTTTTCGCTGCATAATATTTTTGATAAAATGCAAATATTCATAAAAGTTTTGAACTTAATTATGAATCATCTGACAGAATTTGATTAAATTTTAGCAATGTTAAATTTTTTCGCAAGCAGCTTGAACTTTATTTTGATTTATTCAATCGCTTAGTGTTCACTGTTCAATTTGATTAATTTTGCAAAATATAGACGATAACAAGGTAAACAAAATCCAAACAATAATTTATTAATTAAAATTAAAATTACAGCATAAACGGTACATCCAAATTTTTCATTCCATTACCAATATATAAGAAACCAAAATCAGTTGAATTAATTTTCAAATAAAATATCATACCTGGCCAGTATAAATTTTTAAGAAACACATTTTTTTTATCATTATCATAATCACATATCCAACATCCATTAGGAATATCAGTATCGATACTGTCTAGAAAATCCACGGTGTAGTTGAATTCATTTTTTGTCAACATGTTTGTATTCCATTTCTGTAGAGGTTTCCTATAGTGAAAAAAAGATGTGAAGGATAAAGAATCTCGAAGATCTAGTCCTTGGAAATGTTTATTTCTAACAACAGAGCCGTCAGAATTCAGGTACAAGTATCCTCGCGGAAGTATTTCTGCTTCTCTTGCTATCAAGCATACAATTATTGACAGCCAATCTTCTTCTTTTAAGTCTTCAATACCCTCAAATTTGTCGAGAAGATTTGACGTGTTCACTTTTAGCGTTGGATCACAATGAAAAAAAAAAAGTACAGGTTCTATCGCAAGCCATTTTTGTTTTGGTTTTTGTAATAATAACCACTGAATTTGATTTGTAGAATAGAAATACTTTTTATCATACATAGCGTCTTCTGTGTATCCATAAGCTACGTAGTAATCTCCTTCGATTCCACATATTTTGCCCCAAAAATACATGCTATTGAAATGATTTTCGTATTTAAGGATCAACAACGAATTTCTAATAATTGATATTTGTTCAACGTTTAAGTTGACTCCTGCAGCATTTATATAAGGGAGAGACTCGGCCAACGTATTCAAGTTCATTTTCAACTGTGTTTGGTATATCTCAATAATCCGTTGGGTATTTTATTATTTTTCAATGTTTTATAGATATTAGCAAACCAACTAAGTATATATTTACTTCACAGAATATTAAGAGTATTAAAACGTTTCTATGACTTTTACAAATTTACAAAATTACACTCAAGTAACTCGAGCTATATGTCTTGCTAAATCTTTTATATAAATATATTTGTTTGTGATGACAAATGATTGTTCATTATTCAAACTTAACAGATTGTCCATAAACAAGAGTCCCTTAGTGTATGTCTATGTTCACTGTAAATCTCTCTGGTTGACGTCACGGTTTGATGTGTGCATAATAATAATATTGATAAATTTCGTTTCTTTTTTATAGATATCTTGTTAGCTGTATGCGATAGTTTTATAACTTTTTTTTTCTTAGAGATAAAGTCTTAAAATACATTAGACGTCATTTTTGTTGGTTTTCATTTCGTTTTTGGGTGCGTATTTTTGTTTGGTTATATTATATTTATTATGAAATACATATCTTTATCATTGCTCATTGTCTGAGCATAGGTGATGAAATGCATTTATGATAATTTAACAACCCTTATTTATTCAGGATATTAAAAAATATGTTCATCTTAATTTTTATTCAGTAGTTGATCTAAAAATGGATTACTTTAACAGGGACTATATTGTAAATCTAATACTTATTTTTTCATTTTAGAATGGATGTTACAGGTAAATCTAAACGTACCAAACCACAACTTTTGAAAACAAATGACCTAAACATAAAAAATATTAAAATTAAAGGCATTTCCAAGAATAACAAAAACAAAAATAAACTAGAAGAAAAGGTAAAAAATTTCAAAGAAGAAATTGAAAAAAATAAAAAGCGGCTGATGATTCACGGTAACAGCTCTTCTTACAAAAAATCGCCTGATATTTCAAAACCAAGCACAGAATATAGAAAATCTAACCGAAAAGGTAAACGTGAACCTACATCTCCATATTTGGCAATACACAATCCTTCAAGCAGCTCCAAATTAGATAACGATGAAAAGAAGAAAACTTCCCAGACTAACAAAATTATTCCTGGTCTTGTTATAAATAAATATTCTTGTCCTCCTGATTTGCAGAAAGCTACCACCAAACAACAAATAAAATGTAAGTTTCTTTTTTATTGCTTAAGTCATACATAGCTTATATTAGTATAATGTAAAACAAAGATGCTAAACTATGTAATGGGCCTTAAGAGCAAATGCAATCATTACCTATTAAATTGGCAATCCTAAAAAACCTAGGTGATGTGTAAAATTACCAGATTACACACCTCGCATTAGTTATATCAAATGATTAATTGGCAGTTTTCTTAAACAGTTGTTTTTATAATTTTTATCAATCAATAAGCAGTATCTCACTATCAGTCTGTCTGTAAATTCTTTTATTTTAGTAAAAAATTTATTAATTATGCATGTGATGATATCCATAATTGGAGGTTTTATTGATCAAAATTACTCAATATCTTCAGTTTTCTTCTTATATTTCTTAATTCATAGTCAGTTGGTGTGAATTTAATCTTAAATGTCTCAAAAAAAAATTATTTTGGTGTTTTAAATCTGAATCATTTTGAATTGGTGATAGTTATGGAAATATGATTTATTATGGGCTGTGATTGGTATTTGGAACTATGTATAAGTTTGGCACCTCTTATACAATCTGATCAAATTAAAGATAGGCCAACATGTATGATTGTATAATATTGTATAATTAAATGTATATTAAATGTAATTACGATTAAGAGATTACAAGCATTTTTCATTTGAGGATTTTCCTATTTCAAGGACATCTCAATCTCTACCAAACCATATTTAACCCTTTGCACTCAAGGCCGTTTTGGCGTGGACTAATCAGCAACTCGAAGCGTTTCGTAGCGCTTTTGGTGAATTTCTTACAATGATTACACACACAAATTTACACATAAAACTTTTATATTTTAATATTTAATGTATATTTACATCTTTACGAAGATAATATCGTAAACATAAGTCTTTGTAATTTTGCTTTGTAAGATATTTCATGTAACAATTGCCGAGATGAATGCCCGACTTTTCGGGACAAGTATCGCAATAGTTGTTTGATGTCTTTTGCCGGGCTTATTATACATATTATCTTAATGGTATTAGATATTATAAAGCAAAAAAAATAATGGTGCGATAAGTGAATGGAAAGCTATGTGGGGGATAAAACAGTCTATTCCTCAGTGCTATATAAGTTTAAACAAATAAGGACCTTCAAATGAATGATTAGGATAAGAAGTGCAAGAAAAATATATATGGGTTGATTAGGTAGGTCCACATCTAGTCCTTTTGCCACGGCTGTCAAGGTCAAACTGAGACCGCAGCAGTCTACGATGCAGTCTTTAATGGTGCCGCACTTATCTTAGATAAGAAATTCTTACATAGTTTGAAAGGGAAATAACATCATCTTTTTTAAACTTATATAGGCAGTGCTTAGAGACGAACTTTAAAGAACAAGATCACATAAACATAAACAAGATATCACCATAAATAGTTATCATCGCACATTGAATCTCCGTACCAAACAACATGGTGCCAGAGAGGCACCTCTCGAGTTGCGGCATTACATCGTGTGGTGACCGAGCGGCACCTCTTGAGTACAAAGGGTTAATGCTCAAATATGGATCAATTTTCCAAATGACACTGGTCATTTTAATAACTAGTTTTTTTAAAATAATTAATAATCCATTCATATTTATAAAGTTTAATTTCCCACAACATACAAGACTTGTTTTAAGTATATTTATCCTGGGAATTTTGATTATTGTTGTTGGAATTTTAATTGTATTGTGTTGTTTTACATTTTAGTTGATAATATTAAACTGAAGGATTCCAGAGAAGAGAAAAAAAATATAACAAAGCTTTCTGATTTAGCTGTTAAAATAAATACTCCGGTTTTAAATTTTCATCAAAAGAGAGGTGAGAAATATTAGATTCAGTATCCATTATCCACTGTGTTCGTGTTGGTTTGTTATTTGACATGATGATAGTGAAGATAACTAAAAACTTAATTATTACAGTTTTAGAAAGATGTCTTGAAAAATTTCAGCAAGGAAAAAATATAATTCTTCCTACAAATGCTAGCACTAGTGTGCAAAAAGGTTCATGCAGCAAACCACCAAGCATTTCTCCCAGTAAAAGTAAGATTAACTTGTATCTTTCTTTATTATAGTAAACAATGAAAATTTGTGATTATACTTTGTTCTCAGATGATTCATATTTTTTAGAAAATAAACGGCACAGAAGCTTCAAGGATGTTAAAAGAATTGAAAATAGTAAAAATAATACCCAAATTAATAATAGTCACAATGTGAAATCACCAAGTACTCCCGAAAATCGTAGGTTTATATATATATTTTTTGTAATTAAAATATTAACATGTTTTTTATAGTACTTTTTAAAGAAAAATCTGTCATACCAACAAATATGGTTAATTTTGTATGTGTGTGAGGGCACTGTAAGACATCTTATTATTTCAAGATATTAAAATTATTTAAAAGCCAACAAAAAATCTTACAAAGCATTTAAGATAAATAATAATAATAAGATTGATAACATATTATTTCTATTTTTATTTTATATTTGTATATTTTTAGTCGCGGAAAAACGGATGGCTAAATTAAAAAGAAAAATATCTACATCTCCTTTAGAAGAACATATTTGTTTTACTCCACACAATATAAAGAGTTATAAGACAAGAAGAGCTCAACGCAATGTAGATGACTCGAAATCCATAGAAAACAATTCAGCAATCGAAGATGCAGATGAAGATAATATATCACATTCACATATTCTTGACAGCACTAGATTGCAAATGCTTGGAGAATGTGTGAATAGGAATGAAGAAGAAGGTGAAATGATGGAATGGGAAATTAACCAGGTAATTTAAAACTATATATATATATAAGGTGCGTAATATTTTATGTCGGTAAATAAACATTGAATAACTTTGACATTTATCAACCGATTGACTTGAGTAAACATGTTTTCAAACGTCAATTTAGTACAATTTTAACCATGAATCACTTCACACCGAAACAATGCGTCGAAATAGTGACGCTGATTGAAAATAGTTGTTCAGTTGTGTTAACTCAATGTGCATATCGTCGAAAATATTGTGGCCAACAAACATCGTCTGACAACACTATTTGTCGTTTGGTGTCGAATTTTCTTGAGCACGAGACAGTGGAAGGTCGTTCACCTGCTGTTCATCAACGCTCAAGACGTTCCAATGAACTGGTTGAAGGGATAAAAGAGTGTTGCCGAGAACCCACATGTGTCGTATCGTCACCGCGCTCAGCATTTTGGCGTCAGTGGAACCACTTTGCGGCATATTTTGAAGGATGATTTGCATTTTTTTCCATATAAAGTGCAATTGACTCAAAAAATATTGCCAGCAGACCATCCACGTCGCATGAAATATGGCCAAATAGTCGTTCTAATGGCCGACACTGAACCTGATTTTTGAAAGAAAATTTTAATGACCGACGAGGCCCATTTCAGCATTTCACGCGAGATAGCTGAAACAGTAGGCATCTCAAAAGACCGCGTGGGTCATATCCTGCATGAAATTTTGGGCATGAGAAAGCTGTCGGTGCGATGGGTGCCACGTTTGCTCACTCCGGACAGCAAGCGCAACCGTGAGACCATTTCGGAGCAGTGTTTGACGCTGTTTAAGCGCAATCCGAAGGAGTTTCTGCGTTGTTTCGTGACCGTCGATGAAACATGGATCCACTGGTACACACGAGAGACCAAGGAACAGTCAAAACAGTGGACTTCACCCGGCGAATGTGCTCCGAAGACTGGTCGCCATGGCCAAATTGGTCTAATTGCACTACGAACTGCTCCCCCATCCACCGTATTCTCCAGATTTGGCCCCGTGCAATTTTTTTTTGTTTCCATACTTGAAAAAGTCACTTGCCAGGCAGAAATTTAAGTCGAATGAGGAGGTCATCGCCGCCATGAAGGTCTACTTTGCAGACCTCGAGAAAACGTATTTTTCAGATGGGTTAAAGAAGTTGGAACATCGCAGGGTCAAGTGTATCAAGCTAAAAGGAGACTATTTTGAGAAATAAATTGCCACTTTTCCAAAATTTTCGTTTTTCTTTTGTAGGCTAAGTACTTATCGGATCGCCCTCGTATATGTATATATGTGTATATATATAAAATTTTTGGGGCACTATTAATTAAGTTCACTGCCATTAATACAATTCAATTATTTCTGTTTTAGTCATTTAATGAGCAAAACATAACAAAAAGCAAGTCATCAAATTTAGAGAATTATCACACAACTGAAAGTGAAACTAACAGTGTTTCAAACCAAATTACCATAGTTATTGATACAAATATTCTCATATCTCATATTGATACAGTGAAAAAATTATCATATTCTGTATACACTGGTTGGTAAATAAAATATATCTTTATAATTATTGTTTTGGAATTATTATTAACTATTGATTGTCTCCAGTTGAAGATCGAGATCCAAACATTATGATACCTTGGAGAGTTCTTTGTGAGTTGGATGGATTAAAACTCAGCTCAGATATGCAAAAACAGTCGATGGCACGTCATGCTTTGAGATTTTTACATGAAAATTTATCATCAAATAATAAAATGCGTGGTATGTTTGAATTGATTTGAAGTTTGTACAATGTCGTTATTGGTAATATCTCACCATGAATTTTTTTAAAGGGCAGTCTGTAAAAGATGCAAATGATCATATTTTCCCTTGTAATTTACCTGATGATGAAATTTTAAATTGCTGTTTGCAACTCGCAGCACGTGGAGAAAAAACGGTAAATATTTATTTTATTTAGGCGGTCTTTATTATTTTGAAATAAAAATAATCATAATTTGTATATTTTAAATATTTATTAAAATTCTAAAGAGCAATCTTGGACAGTTCTTAATTTATATTTTTATTTCTAGGCCATGTTGACTGATGACATAAATTTGTGTAACAAAGTTACGGTCAACAATATTAAGTCCTATACACATAAGAATTTCATTCTAAACCTAAAAAATAGCCACTCTGTTAATAAGTTGAATTCTTCTATCAATTCATTATTGTCTAAAGATCATAAAGCTTATTCAGTTTTGAGTCGAGAAGATTCTGTTTCTTTTATACCAAATGTAAATCATGAACAACTATCTATACTTGAATCTATGTATTTTGGGTTGGAACAAGTGCTGGTTGATTTACTCTCTCCTGTTTTAAAGGTAAATAAATTAAATTAAGTAATAAAATCACCCATGTTAAGTATATCAATATGATGTGTATATATTTTAATATTTACTTGTTTTCAGGGTGAAATGGTATTGAGATATGATGATCTTTGGATTAAAATTATATTTGTTGAGCCTCCCTGGACATTATCAGACTTGTTTAAGTGTTTTTTGAAGCATTGGATAGCTGTTTTCAAAGAAATTTTCTCACTTAGTATCCATAGCACATTAAAAGAATTACAAAGGTTTTATCCACAAAAAATCATAGGTTTGTATAAGACTTTTGATTGATCTTTAATTTTTTATCTGGCTTATTTAACTTTAAAATTGTTTTACAGGATTGCATTCAATTGACAATATAAAAAAGAGGTGTGTACTAAGCCTTGAGCTAGTAAACTACTGTAAAAATATTAGCAAGTACAAAATTGAATCAGAAAAATGTTCTGATTATATAAATCATATATTATCATTTGCTGAAGATGGTAATGAACTAGAAGAGTCCATTTCATCAACGCACAATATATCTCTTGAAAATAATAATAAACTCGATGTCCTCGGCAATAATTGTGTTATCAAAGCATTTAACTTTATTTGGATTGCGTTTAGTTCTTTTTGGTAAGCTATAATTTTTTTTTTAAGTTTTGATGAACATAGTATTCTCTTAGAAGTCTACAAATTTTAATTTTTAGTTTTCAACTTGCCAATGCATTGGGTGTCTCAAATACATTACAATCCACTGAACCAATCTTGCCACTTCAAGATTTGATATCTAATGCAAACCCTGTGAGCAATCAGTTGCGATTTATATTAATTTATTTGCAAAGGTAATAAGTAATTTTATTAAAAAAATATATATATATTTTATAGTATACAACTTTGTAATCAATTGAATAATAAATTTAAAAAAAAAAATTTAAAATTTGATGTAAACCTGCTTTGATTATATTTTAGAGTTTTAGTAATTAAAGCTGAAGGTGACTTGATACCGCACCCAAGTGAAATAGAGAAGCCGCTTTTTGCAGCATTTCATTCTGTTTTGTGCGACACATTGATGGGAATAGGACATTTAAATGTTTCTTTTGATGAAAAAGAGGTGTTTCAATTGTGTTTATTATACAGGTAAACTTTTATTTTATTTACATAATGTTTTATTTCATATTTAACACAGCAGTATTGATTTCTTTATTTTTTTAGGAACATACTCAATGAAGGATATGAGAAATTTTTGTCACTGTACAACTTACTTCGAAATTGCAGCCAAAAATATTCTACAACATTGACAGTACAATCATAATTTGAACAGTACTTAATTATTAAGTTGTTTTTTTTCATATTATTTTCTACCAGCTAATTGAATGTATGAAAACTATTATAATACATTTATGTGTATACTTTTCCAAGAAATTATTTTTTTTATTTATTTCATATAAATGTGTATGGAATTTATTATTTGAAATGTTTTTCTTGTTCAACAGTATAACTCTAATTTCACCGTAATTTCACCTGCTCTGTGGCTACACCTTTGTCAATTATTGCATAGGATCAATTAGACTTCGACAAGGACCTGTTTATTTTGTTATGACTATAAATATAATTTTTTGTCAAATTAAAACTTTTAATTCTGTGTTTTAATGTTAGTATTTCATTTATTTGTGAATATTTTCCTAAAAATAAATCTTTTAATTCATTATATTGAAATTTATTATTGTCTGTAATAAAAATGTATATTATGTAATTATTTTTTACACCTAACAAGTTCATCAAATATTTAATCTCGAAACTGTGTGTTAGTTACTGTTAGCTTCTGAAAAATATAAATGAATTTATCATAGTAACGTATATTAATTATGGTAGTAACTCTTGAAACTCTGTCAAGGCAAAGTCATTAAAAAGCTGTCTATGTGTAAACTGTACTTGTAAAGTCAAAATTCTGTACATTTAATGTTTAAATTCCTATGCCCATGGTTATTATAAGTAATTTTACACTCAACTAAAATTAACATTTGTTAAAATGTCTAGTTATAAGTCTTCCTAAACTATCATAAGTGTGTTTTGATGTCAAGTGTAGATATTGATTGCTGAAGAGATGATAGATCTGCAAAAGGGAATTTCGCAGTATGATGGCATTTCTTCATGTCGGCTTCTTTCTAGATAGATCCTATTAATCAATTAATTTAACACTTTCCTATTGAAACCAGCAAACACTGTGATAAATCTTTGAGGGCCATGCAACAATTGCTTACTTTGCCATTGTATGAATCCGGTAGATGTTCTGATAACAATACTTCTGTTATTGTAAAATATAAGAACCTATCACAGTGAACGAAACTGTGATAAACGGATTGAATATCACAGAGCTTCCTCATTATAATTCAAATATTGGTTCGAGTATCTTATAATATAAGGAATGCAACCGGGAACTGTACATGTGTGTATTTTATAGTTGTTCAAGGCAACAAATTATTTTACTGTTTCTTATTCCTGCATATTAATAAATTTGTTTTTTTAATATTAAAACCAATTCTGTATTTTACATAACACAATTGACTAAGCAGAGCTTGTACACAAATATGATCGGATTTGGAGTAAATTAAATAAATTACAATGCAGTGTTGTTAATTAAATTAATATTAACTGTCATTTTGAAATAGTTTTTCTCTTGGTAAGTACCTATGCAAAATCATGGCATCTCAAACTAAGCGTTTATTATTTTAATATAACCCCCTCAATGTTTATTTGAAAAAGTAAATAAACTGTTATCAAAAATATTTTTCAGAACAGCATATATGCTTAAAAGATTTTGATATAGGCGAACGAAACTTTTATTATTATTTGTTTTTGAATTTAATCATTTGCTTGCGTACTTGGAATCATTCGTATCACATAAAAAAAATAAATTATAATGTTAATATGCCTGCAGTCTATATGGCATCTAAGCTAAAGCATGCGGAGATGCGCTGGCAACACTGGAGCAGGAAGCATGCGCTCTGGGGCCGATGCTTTGTTTCCTGGATTCGTCAATTTTCTTATACATTTTCATCTAGAAAATAACGAAGGAGTTGTTTATAATAAGTACAAAACTTAATTTATAATTACTAAAATATCACAATTCTGGATAATGAAGTATTCTAGAGCTGTTAATGCTTAATAACTCCAGGGTGAGTTGAGTCAGAAGTATTAGGTTATCTCTGGAGCCCTTTGCCCCTTACGTCTCCAATATGGCGTAGGTTGAGTTGGCAATAGCGCAGTATGACATTGTTTCATTAACTTTTGCCAAATATTTTATTCGTACTATGTAGTACGTCCGACAATTATTTCTCCCAGTCGCCTGAGAATTTTTGTCAACCATGCAAGAGTTTTTCCTCACAATTTTTTCAATTTTAGCGTTTTTGTTTGTGTTGATTATCTTAGTTTCTTTAGGTAAGTTAGTATGAGACACGGAATGCACTATAACGAACTTAGTGTTATATATTAAAACGATCCACGATTTAATATTGATAATATTATATTCTGTAAATTTTACCGTTACAAATCACTACAATTACTATTTTTATATTTCATCACTATCTTATGTTTAGTAGACGTTTTAGAAAAATATAAATATATACGTAACTAAATTCTACTCATTAAATTAAAAATAAACTGCCATAGTATTATATATTTTGTGTTACGCAGTTGATATAATACCCAATCATAATGCAAATACTGTCATTTGTTATTGAAATAAATATTTTGTTTTAGGTTGGTTTTTGGTCTGGAAGTGTTTTCTTTCGAGGTTCAGATTTGTCCGAGAGCTTCTTGGAGGCTCAGCGGAATCGACTTCTGTGTCAGACTTAAAAGAAAGTCGAAATCGCGCTAAAAAAGTGCGAAAAGAATAAATATAGAGTACATAAACTGCGTATAAAATGTGAGTACATATTTTATTTATATTGTACTGTACTTAATCATTAATTAAGTAATGAGGAAGTAAAATTTTCTCTGATATAAATCAATCTTAATAAACAAGTAGTTTTGTGTTTCTGTCTATCAGAACGTTTGCCAATGTTTTTTGGCAATCTGTGATCTTCACACAACTATATACACACATTATTATTTTATCTTTTGATTGTATTGTATAGACTTGCCAGTTGATTGAAATACAGCTTTATGATTCCTTCGCTCTATATGATAAGTTAATTACGCTGGCAGTAAGCTCCCGTGTTCAAAATGTATAAATAATGTGAATATTTTGGAATATATTCTAGTTTTTCTGATGCCATGTTTTTTCCTAATAAAAACGTAAACACCTATTCCTGTTTCTGAAATGTTATATTGGAAATATGCCTACATTAGAAAAGCAATATTTTAACAATTAAAAATTCATTTTCAAAAACGATACACTTATCTGTTCTTATAATTATTTAAAACGTACGAGATATTTACCTATTTGCAGTAAAACATGCATTTACCAACAACCTCAATTCTATTAACAAAAATATGGAAACAATTTTGTTTCTAAAACCCAAATAATAATTATGACAATAAATTTGCTTTCATATAAACATATATATGTTTATATATAATATTATTTGTCTATTTCTGCATATATTTTTAGCCTGCAAAAATGAACATTCGGTGTGCACGTCCCGGAGACCTGATGAATATGCAGCATTGCAATCTTCTGTGTCTACCTGAGAATTATCAAATGAAGTACTACTTTTATCATGGACTCTCTTGGCCCCAACTTAGTTATGTAGCTGAGGATGAGAAAGGTCACATTGTTGGTAAGAAAACTCAATTAACAGACTATATATATATATTCCTAAGCTTTCAAATTTTAGCAAATTGTAAAATAGCTTCACGGGTCATTGACTTAGTCTGCAAAAAATCCAAATTAATTTATATTACTTTAGTAAAATATAACTGGTCTGAATTTTATATGTAATATCTAGTGAAACTTTTAATTAATTCTTTTATAATTAGATTGAATACATATATCTGGTAAATCCCTTAACCATATTGGTCTATATAAATTTCAAATACGCTTTAGACCCATGTTTATGTTTGAATAGTTTAAAACTCTTAAGGCTGTTAGGTTTGTTTGCAGAGTAAATGGGCACCTTTTATAAAGTAATTGGCGTTTATTTGATAATTTTTATCATGTTATCAGAATTCATCATTCCATTACTAAATGTGTTGTTACTGGATTTTGTTCGTGGTTTTTTTTTAAATAATAAAATAGGTTATTTACTGTGATTACGTTAACACTGAAGATGATTTATTTTGATTTTAGGTTATGTCTTAGCTAAAATGGAAGAAGATGGAGAGGATAATAAGCATGGCCACATCACATCTCTAGCTGTAAAACGATCTCATAGACGGTTAGGACTAGCACAGAAACTTATGAATCAAGCTTCACAGGCTATGGTGGAATGTTTTCAGGTCTGTATTTGGTATATAATGTCAACTACATGAATGGATTTTAGTTTGTACTTTAAACTGTTTATCTTTTTAATGTTAGTTGTTGCTCTCACCCATATTAAAATATTTAAGATACAGCAAGTTTTTTAAGCTATGTTAATTGTCAATATGAGACATTCCTCTTAGAATATGGAGCCTTCTAAACCATGATGTTGGAGTGAATAAACTTGTGACATCACACATATACCTGCCTTAAACAAAGGTAGATTTATTCCCTAGGAATAACAAACAAAGTTTAAAATAATTTAGCTGTTTTGCTGCTGCCTGTTTTACTGTCAAATGGTTGACAGTTGCTGTGATGGGACAGATATTTTGTCGACATTATGAAGAAAATATTTGAATTTGAATTTAATACCATGACTGAATCTTTTCATCAAATATTTATTTAGATTTTGCTAATTAATATTTTTGCCTTGGCGATTTAAATTATTTATCTAGATTTATTAAATTGTTTTATCCTCTTCTACATTTTCAGGCCAAATATGTATCTCTACACGTAAGAAAAAGCAACAGAGCTGCCCTAAATCTTTATACAAATTCTCTACAATTCAAGATTTTGGATATTGAGCCCAAATACTATGCTGATGGAGAAGATGCTTATTCTATGCAAAGAGATCTCGGTACGTTTGCAACAAAGAGTGATCAGCTCATGGAGATAAAATCTGAATCTGCCATAATATCACAGTGCTAAAATGTGAACTTTCTGTTTATTTCATATAAAAATTATCCTAAATAAAAAACGAATCACCCATCGGACTTTGTCCTGTAACACGTCTGAGCATTATGCAGAATTTTTCATACGAATAAAAAAAATGGAATTTTAAATATATTAAAATTACTTCCGCATATTGTGGAGTCTGTTATTTCTTACCTTTTCAACATCACTTCTGTATTTGATACTCTTTTTGGCAGGAGGTGATAATGAATAGTGCATACTCAGGTTTGTAGGTGTTGTTGGGTGATGATCACTGCCATAGGTCTGTGTCCGTGTGCTCGCCTACCACTGATGGGCTGCGATGCTATTTCTTCACATCATGCAAGTCATATAGAAAGCTATGAGCAGATTTTTTTTCACAAGGAAACATATTTGTATTTTTTTACCATAATATGTATGATTGATGAATAAAAATGCAATTTTGTTAACACAACCATTTTTTTTAAATTTCACTCGAAATATTTACTACAAATTGCCAGTTTCTATTTCCATACACATTTGAAAATTACCTAGGTGATGGCTAAACTGCGAAGCTAAATTTGATTTAATATTTTAAATAAAATTACTCAAGTATTTTATTTAACTATTAAAATGGAATTCCACCAAGTACTCTCTACACTACAGTGAATGGTTATTTCCTTGATCTTGTACCAAGAATAAAAAACTTTGTATGATGTGTGAATTTGTGTTGTGGTCAACACAGTTGTAATCCTTTGCAATTTGATCAGAAATAACCGCCGGCAGTTTTCATGAGAGGAGTCCCTCGTATAAATACGAAGAAAAAAAACTGAATTTTTCATTATAGTCATAGCAAATATAGACTTGATAATATCATGTTTTGTATGCCTATCAGTAAAACACAGATACCTAATACCTTCATGCTTATATGGGTTACTTATAAACGTAGTATATAAAATAAAAACAGAAGACAACAAAAATATACCTACCTAGATTAGAAAAAGTCTTAAGTGTCTTGAGTCTTTTTAGACTCATGAATTGAAGAAAATGAGTTTTGCACAGTAAAATGTAGTGCCACGGAACAAATATTAAATACACTTATCAATTTGGTTCACATCGTAATCTATTTTATTCACAATATTCAGTACAACAATTATAAGATATTTAGGTGATAATTTTTATGAATACTAAGAATTCATTACAGACACTTAATAATACGATTTTTGATACCTTATGAATAAAATATGACAAATGCAACTATTTTCAAATTCAAATAATAAAAAAAGGGCATTATGTGGACACATTGTGCTTAAGGCCTTTTTATCTCGGACAAACCAGCAACTCGAGCCACAATCTGTCTTTTGTGAATGTTGAAATAAAAAGGAATATAGTTAATATTATCCCTTAACCTTGAAACTTCATCAACAGTGAAGCCTCCAACTACTAAATGCTCTGAATTCTTCGACAGTCACATGATACCATGTTCATCGTATCGAATATGATGAAAATGTTGTCCTTTGTTGATATTCTTGTAGCACAATTGTTTCTCATTTTATTAATGAGTTCATTTGTAAAAATAGCTTAAAATGGTTTTTATCTTCAGATACTTGCAGTTGCAAAATCTTTAGTTGGGTACAAAATTGTGTTCATCAAATTCTGTGCACATTATTGATTCTAAACTTACTAAATTAGTACCGCTTTTACATTAACTTTTTATTCTGGTTTAGATTTTAATAATTCATCGCAATATTTATTTTTGCTTTCCCTCTCTCTATCGTCAAGTGCATTATGAAAAGAGCTAGTTTTGTTGCCCAGCAAAAAAAAAGAACTTTTCTTCACCTGTACTATTTTCATTACATTTCATGCTTAATTTTAAAAATTTTGTGAGTAATAAAAAGAACCCAGGGATCCACTACACTATTTACCCTAAGAAAGCCACGAACAGACAAACACGTTCAGTGAGATGGTCACCAAACTAATCCCATGGACTAATAATGAAATTGCTAGCTGTTTATTGAGGTGTAGAGAACATTGGGTTTAATTTTTATCTTTATCTCACACAAGTTTATATGGATATTACATACTTGAATGTATGAAACACGGAAGGAAAGTCAGACCTGCCATAATTAGTGGGTGAGAAAGAGTAGGTAAAAAAGGGTTAATATCCTTACATTTAATGTCTCAAAGCAACATCAAATGACTGAAATAATAATTCCTTCTGTAATGCCGTTGATTCCCCTTTTTTTATCCATCGTACATAAATCCTTGTATTATCTAATAGTCTTATCCAAAGGTATCATACATTTGATGTAAAATGATCATTATATAATATTTTGATAATATTCATACTGACTTAAATATGTAGATCTAAAATATGTATAATATTATTTGAAAAAAGGTTATAAAATGTGCATTTAAAATAAAAATGCAATAAACCCAAATTGTCTTTTAGACAGCTGTAACCATATACATATTATATACTAACATATTAGAATTGTGTAAAATTTTCACTGCTGCCGCATATTGGAGCCACACTTCCAATACATACAAGTATGTGTTTATATATATATATATATATATACACACATCATTATTATTTAAACAGAGATTCACAATACAAGCAGAAGAAGCTCTTTAAGTTTATATATATATGTATTAATCCTCACAAATATGAGAATAGTTTTCTTATTATGTCTTAAAAATCCTATAAAACATACAAACAATAAAAAATACACACTGAAACATTTATCTTTGGCTTCAAACTTAATTTCCCCACATGAACATGACAATTACAGTTGAATATTCATAAAATATATTCCTTTCTGACCAATTTACTTCTTTACAAGCTTTTTTGGAAGGAGGCTTATTATATTTATTATCCTTTTCCAGGCTTGAAGGATGATTCACTCCGATTTCTCCCATTCCAAAACAACCCGCCAAGGGTGTCCGGGGGAAATGTTTCATGAAGTTATTTTGTTGTCTGATATTATTGTCAATCCTTCCGACACATGAAAACTTAATGGCAGCACTAAATTGGCGTTTGGGTATACGAGATGCCATCTAAAATGATTAATAAAAGTCCACATTAAACATGATTATATTGGTGTAGTTCCATTATTTTTTTTCAAATTTGGATTTTTATATCACACGATAATCATAACTTTATTTCATGAAATCACAATTATCATATACTATCTACTTGAATATCTATTGATTTTGAGGCAAACTCACCAAACCCATATTGTAATCAATCTCATCCTCATCGTCATTGCGTGTGGCAACAATGCTTGAATATGCTTCAAAATTCATTCCGTGCTGGGCATCACCCTTTTCCACAGTAAAAGCAAGTATAGTTAAATAGCGGGGATCTTTTGGAGTACAAAAATTAAAATTTTCTCCAATTGTTCCTCTCACTGTACAACCCCCCAATGCAAATGGATGATCTTCTCCCTGCCTAAAATAATTAAACATGCATTTATATGCTTTATATTTATGCTTTTAAACAAATAGCTGTATGTTTAATATTCATTTAAAATAGATATAGTTGTATAGATAGAACTGTTATTTTTGTGTGATTGAAAAAAAACAGATATTTCAAAATGACCATTATATTCCATATCAATTATATATATATATTATTATACTTACCTTGACATGATGCAAGAGATAATATCACTTGAAAAACGCCCATGAATTATTGAATATTTTTCAGATACAAATATTAGGAGACATTTCACTAATTCAGTCTCCATTGCTTCAAGGAGATGACAAAATACTGCATTATTTATTATAATAGCCTTCTCTACAACTTGTTGAAGTTTATATACTCGTACCCCAGGTATACGAGGAATGCTTATGCCACCTATGAAGGGAACACCTATGAAGGAAGTATTACTATTATTAAATTATGAAAATAAGTAGCAAAAATATATCATTTTCTATTTTTTATCTGATATGAGATTCTGGGTCTATAAATTTTAATGTGAATTTCTCAGAAGTTTCTTCTTTCAAAATTCTTTTTATATAAACCTTGTGTAAATCCTAGTTTGTAATGTGAAAAAGTTTATCGAGTGACATATTTGTATAACTGCAGAGAGTAAACAAAGTAGTTGGAGACAATTTAAACAATGTTAGTTTTAAATAAAATAGAAGACAAGAAAAAAATTATAACTTTTCGTAAACTGAAAGTGCGAAATGAAGATTACAAATAAATCATATCGAACTTTTTCTTTAAAATAAAGTAACAAGTACCTAGCACAGAACAGACATCTTGACTTGTAGGGGAGTTTCTGAGGCGCATATTATCTCGAGAAATGTAATCTACTTTATCACAAGAAACACCAAATAGACTATTACTTGGGTAGCATAGTCTGGCATGTATAAAGTCCAACACTAAAAAAGAAAATTCTTTAATATATACACAATAACAACAGTAAAGTTTACAGTGGACCATTTAAATTCTTTGAGATCTGTACAGCTTATTGTAAATAAATTCAGCCTTCATTCCATAGATAAATCTGCTTCAATAAGATGACTAGGCAGCGAATCTTTAATAAATACTAAAGCTCTTGTTTCTAAATGTAAAACTTATGTCGATTAACAGATATAGAGAAGTTAACAATAAAAAACATACTTTTATGGCGCTCCTTGCAGGATTTGTCACAGGTGGAAGAAGGAAACAGGTTACAAGGGTATCTCGATGTCATCGCTTTTTTATTTAGGAAAGCAATTGCTATCAAAGGCTCGCTTCTAAAGCCGCCAAACACATCACATATCAAGGTGGAAGGAAAATATGATGGTTGGAGGGAGTAAATACAGAATTCGTCGGCTGAAATCATTTGTCTCTGTAGGTTTCGTGCAACATCATGCCACAGTTTACAAACCGATGAAAGTATTCTTAATTGCTGCCAATTGTGGGAGAAGTTCATTATATGCTTCATAATAATGTAATTGGATGTTACAAGATCTACGACTGAAGGTGGAGTAGAAGGGGAAGTAGAAAGTGAAGTAGAAGGTGGAGTAGAGAAGCTACTGCTAGACTCTCCTTGCTCCTCTCTCTCTTTAGGGTCTGAGTATTTATCTTCCAAATCCCAAATTCTCAAATAGTATTTTAGAGGTCTCATCTTTCTGCATATCAATTTTCGCTTTTTTAAATAGGTTGATAAACCTTTTTTATCCATTTTTAATCAAAAAATTATTATGCAATTCTTAATAGTTTATCAAATATCTTATGTATTCAGTATCTTTTCAATAGGAGCTTGTGGACATTAAAGCTCGGTGACAATCTCTCCTTCGTGGTGTCTTTTTATAGGATCACCCTTGAGAAGGGCAATTATCAGGCAATACAGATATATAAAGAAGAAAATGAGATAGTAAGCCAAGTAAACTATCACATCTCTCAGATGCTTCCAAAGCTGGTCTAGATTGTGTATCTCTGTAGGATCATATATGCCCAAGTTACCTCTGGATACAGAATAATATTCGTAGATCAACCAACCGAGCAACGGTAAAGATGCGAAAAAAAGTAGCCACTGTCCTTCAATTAGAAGTAGGAAGGATAAAAAGGCATGTGCTAATAATTTCGGAACCGCCCAGTAGTTCAGCTTGGAACAACACTCCAATGCATTTAAGTAATCGCACTCCAAATCTGAGAGAGTAATAACGTAGTATACTAATAAAAACAATAGAGCACCGTTATCGACGAGGGCAAATGAGAATAAGAAACCCTCTGAAAGCATACTGTACTTCAATTTTAAGTAGACATAAATAATGGCTAACACGAATTTTAGTATCCAAAATTTCCTGAATGCGGTTAATTTTACCCATAAGTAGTAAAAAGTAATAACGCTTTGTCTACAGAACACATACTATTAACTTTCCGATTCTATTTTTATTATATATTTTGATCTCGCCGGCCGAAGCTACAGCAACTAACATAGCAGAAGTATTTCTGACAGTGTACATACCGAGCCAGAGACAATGCGATGCCATAATCAGACACAGCCGAACATCCTAACATAAATAATATTGTTTTCGATAAAAAAATTGTTTTAAGCAAAAAATTGAATTTCTACGTAATAATAAAATATTTTTTCTTTATTAAATAGAAAAATAAAAATTATTTCGGCTTCTAGATTAAATGTATTTTTTTATAGATGAAATTAATAGATTGTCTATGATACTACTAGTTATTTATCCAGAGATAATATATGTTGTCTGAGATTATATCGTACGGTTTAGTCTAAAATTATGTAATGGAAATGCTGTTGACGAACTTCAAATCCCATCATCTCTTGCGCTCGATGAGGTTTTAGGTCGTGTGAAGCAGAGGTAAGGTGTGAGTAGCAATTCGCAATGATAACTTGTATAATAACGGTCTGTATACAAATGGTGCCCCAGCGCACCGGGCATTTTCGAAATCCTGTCAATATCTGTGTTGTAAAGGCCACTGACATCGTCCTAATTTATAATAATTAAGAAAGTACGAAATTCTACATTTGTGACATTATGCTATGTTTGCCAAAATAAGTGTGATGACAACGTCCTCCCCTTATTCTTCTCATAATTATTTATTTATGTTATTTGTTAGTAAAAATTCCTGCTGTTCAACATATGAGGATACTTTGCAGCTTTCTCGCCAGCTGTGAATTTTATTTTCGGCGGTGTGTCCATTCTGAACTTGAGAATTTTGTGGGGCAAAGCTGTCACTTGGATTGACTATTTATAATTCTTATTTTTCAATACGTCATAAGATTTTTCTAGAAGTGTAATGCCTTACGTTATTCATTTCTAGAATTGATCCATACTTTTTCATGCATGCATGTTCAAATCAAAATCAAATTAAGAACACCAAAGCTCAAATATGTCTCGTCTTCAATATTTTTTTCAATTTTTCTTATCAATGATTATAAGTCATTTAATCTCATTACAAAAAAAAAAACCATTTTTATTTTGTTTTATTTAATTTTTCATCTCTAGTTACATGTAATTACGAGTTACAGTAAAATTACATATGTTTTCTAATACATAATAAGATATATTAGACAGATAGATACTATAGACAGGCTAGGTACAATTCATACATATATCAATTTGAAATATTAAAACAAATTATATGTAAACATCATATGTAGTAGAGACACTCGGGTTGGCAGAGCATATTAGACCTCATATTTAATATTCATACATCATACATTACCTATGGGCTAAATAGTCCAAATTTCATATATCACTCTTATGACGACTACTGCAGAAACTTTGAATGGCAACTCTTGACTCAAATACTCTACAATATATAACACATGGTATGAAGTACCAAAATAAATGTCAATAGATAAATATATATATATATATATATTTATATATGTATATATATATATATATTTATATATGTATATATATATATATATAAAAGTAGTATATAGTATTTATAATTGATAAAAATTTATACTTAAATGTTAAGGCTACCTTTTATTTACAAAAATCTATTCCAATTCTATACACTACATAATATTTATTAATAATTATCAATGTATATAATATACTAGTTCAATGCCAGTGTATCAGTACGATATAAGCTATTTTATGAATATGTAACAATATTATTCATACTCTTCTCTTAAGGAACCTTAAATGTGTTCTCTATCCTATTTACATTTTAAAATAAGGCTTTACAGTTGACTGATGGTTAATTATTACAATAATTTAAATAATAAACAATAAAAAATCCAATAAATATTATTATGAGACACAGTATACACATATTATAAAATCTGAGTTTTTTATATTAAATATTATTTGAAAATTGCAGCCTTTTTATTTCGTTTTGGGCAAACAGAATAAAAATATTAATTTATTTAATCCACAATATACAAATATATCTGCAATTTATATTTTATTTCCATTTTAATAATTTCAATAAAACCAAATTTAATTTATAATTGATTGTTATATGTCATGTCACATTCAAATAATGTTTCAACACTGGTACTGGAGTCAATTTCAAGGAAAATGCTGCAAATAACTGTAACCAAAGTTTGAGGAGGACGCCGAGAAAATAATTTTTACTTACGTATTCAGTGTGTATTAAATTTTTAAAAAGTATGCCTATCATCAATTATTTGTTTTGGATATTGATAATTTACAAATAAACTTTTGTAATTATTATAAAATGTATTTAGGCGTGTAATTCTAATATTGTTGATAAAAAACAGTTTTATTGTTAAATTGCATAATTATACATTGAAAATTATCTTTAAAAAAATCTAAATAAAAAAGAGCTAAATGCTGTATGTAGTGAAATATGAAACCGTTGGCTACTAGCTAGGTGTTCCTGCTAGTACTGTACGTAAGCGGACCTTTTGGTTTTTGTAATATCTAAAAGAAGTTCACAAATTAATATCTGCCTTTGAATTTTCAGTTCAAAAAATTACACAGATGTAATGATAAATTACAAAGATGATCATTATTTTATTTATTTATCTTTGTAAATTACTTTTCTATTCTTAGTTCTATGTTCATAAGCATGAATATTAAAGCTAAGGTTGACTCGCAACATGTATCATGTAAAGCTTCAAATCTCTAGCGACATGGGAAATATCAACAACAGAGTCAACCATATCTTGCACAGCGGAAACACTGGGGAACTGCAGAGATGCATTCTTAGTTTTCGCGACCGTAGTCGCTAACCCGTCAGATAAGGCGTTGGAACAATTAAGTATTTTTGTTTTGATTTCGACATTTTCCACATTTCTGTGTACAGTGTCACCTATATAAACTAATCTATGAGCGCTCAGGACGACAAATTTTCCATGAGCCAAGAACACCGCCGGAGGTTGATTTCGTTCGACCGTTTGCAAAAAGGCGTCGATCGCATTTGTTAAATAATTAAAATATGTGATAGTTTGCGTGGCGTAGTACGTCAGGAGTCGCTTATCATTCGGACCCATACTGCGAACGTTCATCTTCAGATTCGTCGTGTCGCAGTCGGCGTCCTTGGTGATTTTGTCGAAAGAATTCTTCAATTCTTTCGGAAGAGTCAATCGTATTTCCGCCCGCTTTTTCTCGACGGATTCCCGCGATTCCAACTTGACATAGTCGTACTCCTCGACCCATTCGCCGGTTCCTCCGTTTCCTTCGATTCGGAGAGACACCGACTTCTCGAAGAGCAGCGTGGAGTTGCCCTGGATGAAGGAGGCGGTCTGCCGGACGTCCTCCGTCAGCGCTCGAGCGCAGGCGATCAGCCGATCGAGGGCGTCGGGCGCGCCTCCGATCTCGTCCGTCTCGTCGGTCCGGCGGAGCGACTCGAGAGACCAATTGGAGGCGTCCAATTTCGTCACGACTTCGTTGACCAGCCTGTCCGCATCCCTCAGCGCCTTGACGAGCGGTCGCAGTTTGATCGCCAGACCTGAAAGCGGAGGACGCATCACAATCGACCGGGTCGAGTCGTCAATTCTAATCTCGAACGATCGGATATTTTTGTAAACATGACGTACCCTTATCCTGCGCTCCGGCGGCGTTGCCCAGGGCGCCCTCGGCGAACTCGGCCAGGTCGTGCAGGGCGGCCCTCAGCCTCAGCGCTCCCAGCCGCACGTCCAGCAGGCGCGGGGACAGCGCGCCCGCGGCTCGCCAGCCCGGCCGCACGAAGCCTGCGGAACGAGCGGAGGTCAGACGGGGGCGGGGACTCGCGACTCGAGGGAAACGGGACTCGGACTCTCACCCAGCAGCCTGGTGACGGCGTCCGTGGCCTCGTTCTGCAGGCGCTCCAGCATGTCCAGAGCCTCGCTCCACTCGAGCGGCAGCTCCTTGGGAGCGGGGGCGGCGGGGGCGCGCGGGCGAGGCACGTCGTAGTCGGGCGCGGTGGCCAGCGAGGAGCGGTTGCTGGACGACAGGGAGTCGGCGGTGAGGGAGCTGGCGCTGCTCGACGGCGTCAGCTGCGAGTTGCGGTGGATGAGGGCCGACACGTGCGAGCGAGGAACGTCGTACCTAAAGCGAAAACCGGGGACATTGAAGCCGAAACCTTTTTACGACCGATAAAAACATTCAATCGTAACGATCGGACGAGAAGTCTGTACCAGCTCCCATATAAAAAATAAGAAATTTGAACTCATGAAAACAATGTTTTCAACGCTTCCCTGAAGTTTGTACAAATATTCATCAGATCTAGTCACCAGTCGTTGCGGGCTCCGTCGGCGGGGGCGGGGGCGGGGGCGGGGGCGGGTCGCGGCCAGGCGCGGGGGGTGTCGTAGCAGGGGGCGGGGGCGGGGGCGGGCGCGCCGGGGCGGGGCACGTCGTACACGTCGCAGGCGGCGGGGCTGGCGGCGTGGCCGGCCGGGGGGCCCGCCGGAGACTCGTACAGGTACACATCCCCCACGCGGTGGGGCATTACCACCTGAAAATCAATTAATCATACTAAATAAAAACAAACTTACGATAACGATAAACTAACATATTTATTATAAGACTTGCATATATTTTTAGAGAGCGATTAATCCATAATATGTATATTGTATATAATATAATCAGAATGCCTGCAATGCTGTGTCCTTATCTGCTGTTCCTACTAAGCGAGGCCTGTCTGTTTGCGCGTTCCCTAATATGTATTTGCAGAACGTGACGAGGCTGGAGTGGCGCTGCATAATGCACACTGAAGGGACGGATTCTCTCTTTTCGCTTTTCCCAGTGACGCGGTGAGGCTCGATGGCCGACGACAGTATTCTGTTACCCGAGAGTTTATATCTTTAGATAGAGGGATGAAAGCGGTTCCACACGACACCGCGTCTTCCCTTGCGCTTTGAATCGGGGAGGAATAGCAAATATTAATTAACGCAAAACTGGATAAATTGTTGGAAATACCGAGTGTCAATTGTATTTTTTTGGTTTAAAGTTTTATACAATATTTGAGTAATCGATTTACACGCGAAACGATGAGGAACATCCCCAAAAAGTTTTTCTCGATACGATAGGATCCTATAATATTTTCGTCTGAATATTCAAAACCAAAAAAGGATAGTAAGTTTATATTGTTAGAGTGAGTGATGAGGATTATCAGCAGCACGAGTGGGCCGCTTCATCACACCGCGTGCGGAGATTCCCAATCATCCTGGAAGATGGGTTCCTCGCGCTAGAGACTTGACGAGGGATTTGGCTAATAAAATCAGTAGATTTAAGATCACTTGGATATTAATTATATCAAATCAATTTTAACATCCGATATACTCTAACCGCTAAATGCAATCATATTCAGTTCTCCGTGAATCAGGCTCTCACGAAGGGCTTGCACGCCCGTGCCTACATTGCGACGGAGAACTTGACGATTTGGTATTTTATGGATTATGTGACAAGCGCACATATTTTGTTAAAAACAAAACCTATAAATTTTACCACTACCCAAAAAACAGTCAATTTTTCCATCCAATTTCTAGAACTTTCTCAATTTCCCTCAGGCTTCATATTTTTATCTGCGCTTCGCCATTGTTTGCATCTCCCTCATTCTCCATTCCTTCTGAAGAGACGAAGAATAAAAGCTTCAACATTTGAGCAAGAAAAACATGCATTATACCTTTGTGCCGCCTAACTCTAATCATTTACACGCTTCTTTCTATAAATGTAAAAATGTATGCGCCGCGCGGCAGGGGGAGGTAACCGCATAAATATCTCATTTTGCAAAACAGAAATGCCAGAGGAACTTGTACTATATAAAGGTAAAACAAAGTTTTTATTAAGTTGTAGAAAATTGTATACTTGAGAAAAGTTGAATGTCAAATAAGGAAAATGTGGCAGCTGGCGTAATGCCAATGTCACTCCAAACGGGAGACATTTTTGTCTGTTATTTTGCGGTAGTTTTTTTCGAGTCACGTCGAATATGTACTTTAATATCATTTCAACCGTATTTAATTTATATTTTATATAGTTTGCTGACTTGCGCATCGGACCTATAACGGGTCGACCTCCTGTGTTTATATACTATAAAACAAAACACTAGGTACATATAAACTTAAGGCAACAGCGCAAGTGAAAAAAGACCTCCAAAGCGAGACAACGTCCAAATAAGGACATCATACAATAATGTACGGCGAGACTTAACCGAGAGCCTGGACCTTGTTGATATTCTCCGTCTACGAGAAGTTGGAGTCTAAATTTAAAGCAGTACTAAACCGATTAACTGCCTTATAAAATGGCACACGCACGTACAGAGGCCTTCTCGTGACACAATAATGAAAAACTCAGTTTCCAGCTTTATTTACAGCTGCAATTTAGCAAAGCTATGTTTTCCAACGTAACTATCTCACGGCGGAGAGCACATAACACCAATGAGACATTTGCTTTCAATTTAATTATTAACCTTATGTAAATATATTACAATAATTCAAAAATAATTCTGTGCATATAGCACATAATTATTTTTTAACGGAAACCACAAAATCAGCATTTTTATGTGGTCCCTATCCTTAGAATGAAAGTATCGAATCTATGAATACATAGGAATCGACATGAGATAGAAGTTTTCTTAGCCAAGAGCGGTAGCGGATCCGCTCGCCCCGGGTTGAGAGGCAGTGACCTAGAAGCTTTCACACCATTTCGGGCACTGAGCGCCCGTGAAAGAGACAAATCATAGCTCGAAGGCTGTCCAAGTAACAGCCAATCAACGACCAAATAATAGTGGAGATTATGCAAGTGATTTATGTACCTGTTAATGTATTCGTATTCCCCTATTAGCGCTTTATAAGGTTAAATTTATTAGCGTATACCTACGCTTTGTTTATCGGTTGTAAAATATATACCTACTGTAAAACGTACGCTTTGTTGTTATTAACGTCAATGGCATGGATTCGCCGATAACCGTAACCCGATTCGTAAAATCACACTGTGATAAAATTGCTTGAAATTTAGTTTGACAATAATCATGTTGCTATGCAACAAACGCATGGACACGCGTGTCTTGCGTGGGAACATTATCAATCGTCCGATGTTCTTTCTCTGGAGAAGGTACACGAGGCTTATAAGCCACTCCACTTACGATTGAATAAATTGTATCCTTATCTTGAATGCTTCATGTATTTTTTTTAATGACCAAGTTTAATAAACAAGCAAGGAATACGCAATGTCAGGCTTTGTCCCATTGCGAGTTTATTTTAATGACGATGACCGAGAGATTATAAACATACTTTATTGGTTGCTTTTGCCTCAGGACATAGTAGATTTTCTGTGTTCATTTTTTCCAGCCGCTGCACATATAAGGTGATCTACATTGACCCCAACTATATAGGAAAACTGCATTTCTCGGCGCCGCGGCGTGGCCGTGAGCAGCCTTGAGCAGACCGTTAACCCTAAAGCCCTCCTCACATGTCGCGACACAACTCGCGACCGACTTGCAATTACCCAATAGCGTCCCACTTTGCGCTGTTAACATAGGCAAAACCCTAAAAAAAAACACCCAAAGAAAAGGAACGCAATAAACTGATTGCAAATCGGTTGCAGGTTGTGTCGCTGCGGGTGTAGCCGGCTCAGTAAGTTACGTTATTTGTTCGTTTTGCGCGGCGCTCTGAGCAGGGAAATCGGTGATTATTGGCGCCGGGTCCATTAGCAGTCGCGCGGAGCTGTCCCGCGAGAACCTGTTCCCGCTCAGAAGGGCGGCGCCGGAGACGAGGGCGAGTGTGATGTAAGCGTCGCGAAGTATGAGGAGCAACTCCCTACACCCGAGAAAGATTGACTACCAGAAAGCAATTAAAAAAATAATTCATATAACGCCTAGTATTTCCGGTATTATTTCTCGACTTTAGTTTTACGCAATTCGGGTTATTTATCGCGTGTCGTTTTGGAGTACTGAAGGCGCACAGATAATTTCAAATCTGAACTCGGGCAGATTTACTAATCTCACCCTAACTGCATTTCCGTCGGTATCGGGGGCGGGGGCCCGGGGCGATCGGGGCAATCCTGACCCAGATTTAGATCGATAGCGAGGTGCGCCGAAAGAGTCCGATTGATTTATGAGAACACAGATAGCAAGACAGCAAGACAGCAGGTCAAGGGTAGGCTGCACATCATTTATGCGCCGGACTTCGCAATATCAGGCTTTCTCTCGGATTAAGTTATCTATTCGTGGTGAATTCACGAGTAGACGGCAGATTTATAACCAAGTTATCTCACGTTTCCGTTCTACATGAGCTAAGTTCATGCGCCTTGAGGGGCTAATGAGCAGTAATCTTCAGAACGAGCTGTTTATCTATCTGTGCAAGCAGATTGTTCAATGTTTTAGATATTATAACGAGAAACGGTATATAAAACTCACTTCTTGTATATTTGTTATGTATTAATATTATAATATACTGCGGATTGTACAAATAAATTAGTAATTTGATATTTATTCCACCTAGTAATTAAATGCACACGGACTGCCATTCTACTACACTTTATATTATAAATGTCCCTGTCTTCGAAATAGTTACACATTATTGCGAGTTGAATACTAATATAGACTTCACGGGTAATTCAGCAAGTTATTCCCGCGTAAACGTAGAATATGAAAGCATTGTTTTATGCTGAATCGATCTGGAACGGGCGAACTCGGGCACATGACAGCGAAAGCGCGTGGATCCGAATGAGGGTGGTGGACGGGCTAATAATTTGGTTTGACAGGTCTAGGTCTAGTATGGTGTAGGTGGGTGGTAGTCTCGGGCCTACCTTGTTGGGGGTGAGGTTCCAGGAGCGGCGCCGGGCGTGCGCGCGGCGGGGCGGGGCGGCGGGGCGGGGCGCGGGGGGGGCGCGCGGGGAGGGCGGGGAGCGCGGGGAGGGGGGCGAGGGGGGCGCGCCGCCCGTGTCGTACACCCCCGCCACCAAGCGCACGCGGTTTCCCGGGCAGATACCCTGCGAAGAGATACGTCATTCATGAATCACGACTTACCGACCTTTCAATATTCAATCAATATCAGCAGAACGATCATTCTAGTTTTCGCCCAGACAGCAGTGTGGCCTGTCATCGTTAGATATTCCAATTTTCATGCATACATAACCGTTCAAACTGATATCGATTTGCTATTAAAAGCCTTGACTATAAACCGGTGAAGTATTGCAAAGGGTTTGCACGAGCGTCCTGACCTGGCGCCCCCTGAGCGAGCAGAGCCACCAGCCCTCGCTGCCCCCGGTGTTCTGCTCCAGCACGGTGAGGAGGTCCCCGCGGCGGAAGGCCAGCTCGTCCGGGGAGTCCGCGATGTTGTCGTACAGCGCCCGCGCCACACATCTCTGGAACGAAAATAGCGATCAATCAGTATGGAATGGTAACAATTTTCAGTGTATTGCATATTTCAGTTAATCGATTCATCCATAAAAAATATTGATTTTTTTTATACGCAAATGGAATTCGAACCCACACTGGGCCGTAAAAAAATTTCGTGGGTTTTCCTCGTTGTTTCATTTGCGAATTGATTACTAAGAAACATATCGTATTTGCAATAGACTTTTTTGTGTTTAAAATGCGAATTTATGCGATATTTAATATTAATCAATAATAATGTAATTAAATTTAATTAATTCATAATTTACAAACATTTGAGCTCAGAAAGTTTAGAAAACGGCATGAACATGTTCAAATACAGATGCACTATCAGGATCGGTAACACGAGTGTATTTATTTGTCCAAGTGGACTGCGAGTTCAGTCAATAAGGTTGAAGTACTCGCACATCCGCCAGCGGGCATTTTATTAGTAGTATCTGTTTCAATTTATGAATTTATTACTTTTTAAAACTTATTTGTTACTATTTAAATATTATTAATGAATGATATTTAAGGTCAAATTGAGCGCATTAATCTACGCCTCAATACTAGGCAACATGTACTAAAATAAAAGTTAAGGCATGTATCAATTACAATGAACTATATTTATACCGATTAAATTGAGTGTTAAGCTTCTATAAATATATTAACGGTAATTGTACACGAGAAGGCAGTCCAATTTTGTTGTTTTCATTTTTGCTTTATTGAATATCATGTTGCCTGTCAATTATGGCAGAGAACACAATAAAGTCGCAGTCGAAATGAATCTCCGAGGCCGCTCGGCTGCCCTCGCGTTGCTTGACCTTTGAATGTATTTTGCTTTAAAAGCAATCAGCAGATTTTCAAACAAATGATAAATGTGTCCAGCAGTACAGCAGTACCGGGCCGTGTAATTGTAACTGCATGATCGATGAGTTCCATATATCTGCCGAGAAATAATATAGACATTAAGAAATAAGTAATGCATTATTATTGCTTCGGATGAAGTCTGCCAGATAAGTGAAGAAATTATTCAAAAGGATAATGGATGATCAGTCATAAATACGCATGGATTTGTGTGCGTATATATATATTTAAGAAATAAACAAATCAAGTTAAACGTAGTACACCACTCTGATATACCAAAACTGTAATAATTGAAAATATAAAATTGCCGGAGCAAGAAATATTATCTCGGTTCTCTTTACCGTTACAAATTAGTTACCAAGAGATTCGAGTGAATTCAATATCTGTGTAATAAATATATATAACTTTTTTTCGCGAAATCCTGACTAATTTAGCCAAAATTACCGGCACCGAGTGCGGTCGGCAACACTAATGAGATACCACAATTGGAACATCCACCGGCGGCAGTTATTCCCACTGAGACCGGTTAACGCGGGTCGCGGCTACTCTGAATACCCAACACGCTCGTGCAGACCCGAATGTACTTTTATATCGAATTACACCCATTACTGTATAAAAATAATGTTATGGTTAAAGGAGATATATACTGCGGTACTTAATATTTATAGATTGATAAAAATATTATAAAATGTTTTGCCGAAGATATGAAAATACTTTTTTTTATTAAATTGGATTCGGTAAGGGTTACGTTAATTTTTTTTTTCAACAATATCTTAATTCGTAAAAGTGTAAAGGATCGATGCGGTATACATATGTACAATTAATTTCTGATGAATCATGCACGCAGCCACTACTCTCAAGGGGTCCACGACTCCAGGAATTTAAATGAACATTCTCCATCAGTTGTAGAAACACTCAACAAATTGTACATTTTACAACATAATTGCTTTATGAAATTTAACCTTAAAAGCAAGAATCAAAGGTAGTTTGGTTAAATATCAGCTCAATAATAAGTGGCACTCAATTAAAGCACTGTAAGTGAAAAAAAAAAAAACAAGTTTTCAAAGGCTTTTAATTACAATGAAAATTCAAAAACTTCCAACAAACAGAATTGCTTCAGCCGTAATTGGGCACGGCGGCTGTAATGAAGTCGCCAAAGGAATTGTAACCAAGTTTTAACGAACGAAAGAGTTTTTAGAGTAACGAAAAGTGTTTTTTTTTTTTGTTACTTTTATGCAACCGAGAAAGCAGCGTTGCATAAAACCAACAAAAGTGATTCATATCGAGTTCGAGAGAAAAGAAAATTGTACGTAGAGACACACCGTACCTACTTGTTTCTGCGAAATAATTAAGATTGTTTGCTCTGTCATTAGTAAGATACCAGAAATGCTTGCAAAATTGTATGTTATGTAATTCTTGTATTTAAATATGTATATATAAATAAAGCTATACTTTAATTGAATAAATTTGATTAATCTATAGAGATGTCTTATCAAAACGAAATAGAGCAACCGTTCATTTGTGTGTACTTAGGCGATGGTACGTGACATAGTCATATTTTAAGAAGATTATAGAGATGCGTAGAGAGACGATAAATCCATTGGCAATCTAAGAAAATCCTGGGGATGTACTCAGTGCACAGTGAGAGACCACGGGGAGGTGTAGCCAACATTGGGTGAACAGTTCGTCAAACCAGAAAATAAGAGTTATAGTATCACAATTACAAGTTGAGTTTTTTTGTCGGCAAGCGGCTGATTCAACGGTGGTGATTTTGAAATAGCGACTCTTCATTGTTAAAAAGACATAGTGTACATAAAAAGCTTCAATCGAAATATCTAAGACATTAATGCATCGTTATGCAATGAATATTAATATAAAATCATCCATTTGAAAATAAATACGCAAAAAAATGTTGCACCGTATATAAAAAGTCCACTCTGCAAACCGTCGAGTTTTGCTTATATGCAAAGCCCATTTACTCTCGGATATGTTTTGTGTTTTCTTTTCTCGGCAGTAACTGGCAAAACTTGCAAGAGATTTGTTTTCTCCCCTCTTTCAGCTTAGTATAATATATTATATCGGGCGGTCCTAAGCGAAGTTAAATGTTATGGAAATAACTTATGTGGATAGCGGCTAAGTTTTAATGCGGCTTTGAACGAAACGAGAGCTTCGTGAAGTTACATGGGAGATGAAATGGATTATATTCGGCATTAATTATACACTTATGCGAATTCTTCATCTTCATTGTTCCTCCGTTTCGTACTTCCGGAGCGAGCATTCCTGTTCGGCGCAGGCTCCAGCTAGGAGTGGAATTTGATTCTCGTGATTTTTTTATCTGTATTGCGTGCGCGTTTCCCCTTTACGACTCCACTCTTCAGGTAGTTTGGATTTTAAATCTTCAATTTTATTTAAAGAAAACATCGTCATTCTTATATTTGAAGATAAACAAGTGTTTGCATTCTCCGATAATCGTACTACGGATCCACTGTCTCCGGCTAATAAAACGTTAAATATATTATGGCTTTCTACCGTTCATGCTATTCGTAAGTGTTATTTTTGTACTCAAAGCGCTTTGAGACGAGTGAAGCTATAGTTTTGACCGTATATAAGGTATCATTATAAAATATTTTAAAATAAAAAAAATACACAAACAAAAATGAAAGTGTAAATTAATATTGTAACTATCAATAATAATAATTATTATTATACTATTAAAAAAAATAACGATATACTTGTCAGTCGACGAAATGAAAAGGTTATTTTTTGCCACCAATAAAAGAGATCGAATTAAACACGAAAAGAAATCAGGTCATAAAACTTGACAGTCAAAACAAAGTATGAAATAACAAGTATGGCCGTTTGATGACAAAACCGGAAAGGCAAGGTCGATGAAACGTGAAAGGAATGTTGCGAGACTAAAAACAAAATTGCAATAATTCCTAATACATTCCTGCATGTTAATTTTCTGCTTCTCCTCAACAGGTGCTCGGCATTTACTTCTGACAGAAACTTCCAATTTTCAATGATAAATAACGATTATAAATTTACTCGTACTTCTTAATAGAATTCGCCCTCTTCTCATAAAGTAATCGCAGAGATATGGTCCATATTTCAGCGGGAACGACTAAACGACATTTTAAGAGAAACTTCGATCTCTCGGAGCGATCTCGTCTGGCTTGGACCCGCGGGGGGGGGGGGGGGGGGGGTAGAAGGGAGGGGGGGGAGGGGTCTAGACTGCGGGGGGAGGGGGGGGGGCTGGCGACCTTCCGAGGCCGCCGAGTGGGCATCGATCGCTGCATCCGTGATGGAGCCATCCGCAGCGCTGCGCCGACTGCACCGATCACAGTGCGACGAGCACTTTAATATATTGACAAATCATTCGAAAGCCTACAAAGAAAAACCTATTCAAAGTACACATTTGTTTACATGTTCATTTTTACACGACTTGTGAACTGACATAATGAGAGGTATCGAGGGTTTTTTTTTTTTTTTTACACATATTATTCCCTACACAAACTCATTGACGAAAAATAGAGAAATCCACGTAAGCCCAACAACCTGCGCGCAGACACACATCGTACTGTAAGCACAGATGAGAGGCACCGCTGAATATTTCTAGTTGTTTTTATGGCTATGACAAAAAATACTCGATGAAAAGTTTATACTTGGAAAGCACTGTTATTATTATTGATTCATAAGCCAATTTGAATTCCTTGTTTATTGAAATAATTTACGGAATGTTTTATGTACGCGGAATACTGTTTGCGGTGAAGTGGGTATCTATATAATTGTGGTTTATTGTCAGTCTGCGGTAGCGAATAACATGAATTACAGTCATTTCCGATGCAATTCTTAGGTAAAAGCAATCAAATAAGATTAACTCGTAAATCCACACCACCATCAAGCACTATATATAGTTTTTATATATAAATATATATACTTTTATGAATAGTAAGTATGACATCAATACACAAAGGTGAAAATATTACACAAAAATGTTAGTGTATAATTCCGTATATGAATAATTGAATGAACAAATAACTGAAGTAAAAGGTGTGTTATTTAATAAAAATATTCAATTTATTCCCATGAAACGTAATTTTCTAACGTAAATTAATTTTTTAAGGTGGTAATAACACAGGGAATATTTATTTATTCCGATTTTTACAATAATTTTACAATTATAATACTTAAACCATAGAGTTGCACAACGCATAATATTCTTTTTTATATCAAAAAACCGTATTCTGACGCATCGTGGTCCACATCGATACATTGAGGGTTTTGAAGCAGATCAAGTTGAGAGATGTGAATTCCGCATCAAATACAACAATTACTGCATTATTAGCCAACCCCCGCTCTGAACCCATTGACGATATCTGCAGTAATTGAATCAACGAGTGAATCAGACCCCGAATTGAACCCGACTCCGGAAGAAGCAGTTTAACTTATGCATTACCGGACACGAGCTCGCCGAACAGTTAGCGGACAGTGAAAGCATCGACGCTAGTGACTCAGCCTCCTAGCCGAACTGCAGTGACGATTCGCTGACTCACTACACCTTTGTATAACTCTTAAGGTGAGGCAACGATTGCTGCGATAAGATACGAAGGCAATGCCATCGGTTAGCACTTGCCTATTGACGATTAGACGATGAAATACTTCTAATTGATATTATAGTTATCAAGATACAGTTCACTGTTGTAAGTCAATTCAAAAACGATTTGTAATTAATAACTTTTGAAACTCGACAAATTTAACAATTTTGATTAATTGCTAAATAACAAAATTTTAACATTGCTTACAGTCTGTAAGGCCGCCCGAAACTGAAAGATTACATACACCTCGTTATTCGGATTGCAAAGTTATTATCTCCTTCGCAAGGGTAGAATAAACACAAATATTTACAAAGGTGTAAAGAAATTTGCATTAAATTAATCACGCTCTATAATCAATATGAAAATACAGGTCATGGCAGAGCTAAAAAAAAATTGCGTCATTTTATTGATCCTACTTACAGCAGATGTGTCTAAAAATATATACAATTTTGGTAACTGGCTGTTTCAGAATATTTATTGGTGCGGTGTCGATAAAAAAAAAACCCCTCCTTTTAGTAGGATAGATTTAAACTGCTCCTCCGTTAGTACTGTGCATTTTGAGACATAAAATTCAAACACAGCTGCGGCTCTAAAGTGAGACCACATAATGTAGAATAATGCTTCCCCTCAAAAGATTTTCTCAGTCCTCCGAGTATAGCTCTGGCGCTCCCCTCTTGGGTCTCGCACGTGCCCGCTCGCGTGGCATAGATACCGCCATGTATAAATCTATCAATGTCTACAACGCATAACGAATCGAAGCAGCCAGCCCCCTTCTAGGAGGATCACATCGAATATGTCAAACGTTCCCTTGACTGCTGCCATAACTTGGTTGACGCATAGTTTACGTCTGAGGGTGTGATTACATCTATCGAACTTCCGTAGATGCTACCATCGAATGATACGATTTTGATAGACATGCTCAAACCAAGTAATTATTTGATTGAATATATAATCAAAGTACTTCTCAGTAGACTCTTGTGGATGAAAAAAAACAGTGTATTATATATAGAGTAAAAGAAATATAAAAAATAATTGGTTTCAATAATTATCCAGCGTAATGAGAAACCATAAAATTAAGACGATCTTTGGGTTTAAGAGTTGAAGCTCAACATTATGGAGATAAAATTAGAAGGACAAAAATTTCTCAACATACTAACATGCGAGTACGTACATACATGTTAAAATCTACTTGGGTGCTTTTACAGTAATACATAATGAATATGTGGTTCTGTATACGGAAGCTTTAAAAGCTTTTAGAAGGCTTTGTTGAAACAATCCGTACATCAAGTCAAACGTTATTTATTCAAGAACTTGTTATTGTTAACGGCATCAGTAACATTTTACAATTTTTCTTTTTATATTTATACTGTTTAATTTTTTTATATGACCATCTCTAGTTTGCTTTTGTTTAAGTATAATTTAATTAAATATCATTCTCCTAAAAAAAATGTTAAAAAAGTATTTTATTTATTTGTTACATGATTACTTATTAAGTATTTTTTATGTAAATGCCGATGTGCTTTTGGGGAGCTAAATCACCATACGCATACTTAAGTATCCACGTTTAGAGTTTCTTAAGGGTAATAAAGGGTCCACTCTGTATTAATAAAGTCATTGTAATTTACTTTAGAGCGCAGCAGGTCGGATGTGGAGGTTCCGGCATGTTAAAATAAAAACCGTAATTTTCCATGGTAATGAACACAAAAAAGAAAACGAATGAGTAAAACCTTTGATAAAACCACCTCAGCCAAGAGGGTGGCGATTATCATTAGCTATATCAAAAACTCCAATAATAGCTTCATTTTCAATAAAACCGAGATAAAATAAATATTTGAATACATAAGCATCGGCAAAACGAGAAAGACCGAACGGAATTCTCGGCTGGGTTTTGCGCCCCCATACTTAGCAGTAAGGGTGCTAAACCCGGGGGTGGATAAGAATCCAATTTACTTTTCCCCTGATTTTTTTCACATACATTAAACACGTCTCTGCTCGGAGTTGTTCGTCTAGAAAATAAAGCTAACTGAATGCACGTGTTATGATTTTTGTTATTGTTTCACGGAGTACTTTATTTCGTTTTCTCTGAAAAAAGTTCATATTAAGTTTTGAATAGAATATAATGAATATCAGATATTATATTGCAATGTGTATTATTATTTAATTTTTTTTGCCAAATATGACGATTAATCGATTACAGAAGCTACTAGATCCGCGTGAGAATAATACTATGTTTATCATGCCTTAATTGATATATTAAAATATGAAACATTATTATTTGTATTAGTAAAATAAAAACAGTTAATTAATACAGCTTAATTAAATATAGGTCTAATACTTGATTGGTTCAGCAAACAAGAAAATAAATACGAGCAACTAGTCCGTACCCCTATCGCCAGGCATTCCTGAGCACAGAAGGGCGCGCGGAAGGGTAACGCTCCTCGGAAATCTTATTGAATTATTAATGATATTGAAAAATTCTGTGCAACTTCCAGTGGCGGCGAGGGGACCAACCCCTGAGGAGTACTTAAGGCGCATCTTTAAATAGAGGAAATGAGATATTTGAATGAAGGCGGGATCGCTTTGAAGGCTGGGTGACGATTTTCCGACGGGGAGGATTAAACCTTCATTAGTTCGTCTTTACTTAATCAAGTTAATTCAGAAGTAATTATCGAAGTAGACGAGGCAGTATTATTTTAGACTTTGTGACTCACTAGGAAGCTGTCATGGAGATAATTTAATTCATCTAATTCTTATTTAAAGAGCCCTTATAATTTATGGATAGACTTTCAGCATCTCTTATGATCGCAACATCTCTTATGATTTAAATATATCTGAAAAATTATTTGAAATTTTAATTTACCCAAAGAGGTAGCAATACAAATAAATTGATTTCATATCAAAAATTCGATCTATTTACCGTGAGAATTTCCATCGGGTAAGATGTGATAGATTTGATGAAGATGGGTTCGTGGATGTGACATTCATGATATTATCTTCTGCTGTCAGACAACTCGGATCTGCCAGTGACAGGTTTATCATTTTCATGAGGGCGAGCGTAAAATATAGGGTAGAATATTTATGTACCTCCAGAATGTTCTGACTCATCGAAATGCACACTAGTCGTGTTATGAAAGCACTAGGATAGAGATAGAACGAAAATAAATATAAATAGCTCAAATGTTTCTTCTGCACATTTTGAAGTTGATTTACACCAAGAATACATTCACCAAAACAATTAAATGAAAATTATTTATATTGTATATATTTATAAATATTATTTCAGCGACGGTGACAGTAATGGTTTTTAGTTTTCTTATGTGGAACCTATGTTTCACTATCACCACTCTGGTCGATAGTGAAAGCTAGACTGTTACGAGTGATTCATGTCTTTTGTACGTGAAATAACATACCATTGATTATTGTTAAATATTTAAGAAAATTCGCATTTTTCACCTATAATGGTCAATTGTATACACAATACGTTTAAAATAACTATTTCGAAGGTTTTTCTCGTCGTTTAATGGGTGAATCGATCGTCAAAAATATATGATATATAATAACTTAGTTCATGGTTAAAATTATATATTTCTCCAGAAAATAGTGGTATATTTTAAATATTGATTTTTTTATATTGAACGGGTTTTTAATAGATTTCATAACGTTTTTTAAGAAATAATATTTTGAGAAGTTCAACTTAGGCCTATATTTTTAATAAAAAACAAATAAGTCCGATAGATTTCATGGTATTAGGAAAGAAAAATGACAGAAAAAAGTATTTTGTATTTTAGACCTTTATAATGACAGTATATCAGTATATTGATATATTTAAAAAAAATACTCTATGTATATGGTTTTATTATTCAAAACAAAGCAATTCATATGACAAAAAGAAAACACAGGATGAATCATTTTTCCGAGATAAATCGATGCCATATAGTTGGATCACCACTTCCGCCTCATTAAGTCGTCCATTCATCCGATCAATCAATCCAACGATCCAAATACATCCGAATACAATTCGTCGCGTTATATCCTATACTAGGCGGCGGGGCTTCAGCGGCCACGGATGACTGGCCAATATGGTCATTAGCTAAGTGAAACAAATGTGCCATGGGAGTTGCCCGTTCATAAGAGATATTCTGCGCCACTGATATGCGCTTCGATGGAAGATATGAATGTATCAAACGCGGCTCGCACCCTCGCTCCTCCCGGGCCATGGCGCCACGCCGAGGGGGGTTTTTTGATGGCCCGTGTCACAGTTCTCCCAACACGGGGGTCGCAATTTAAAAAAAAATTAATTATTATACATTTTTTTGAAAACTCAGATCAGCATACCATTGCAATGAATAAGTATTTAGTATATCAATATTTTTTCTTGAAGCTAAGTCTATAATACATCATAGTTCAGAACGGTTTTACTTTGCTGAAATCAAAGATGAACAAGATATCCTGAATAATAAAATCAAGTATGAATTCTACAATTTATTTTCACGTCATATTAAAATTTGCACGCCAAGTAATTTAGACAGATTTAAGATCATTTACTAATATAAATAATTTATGTAGAATTTTTTATAGGTATAAAGGAAAAGTGATTCTGATTCAAGTTGTAGAAAATACTCATGGCTGCAAGTGCAGAGGCCCTGGCGCCCCTGCCAAGTGTAACCACGGCGACATGATCACCATAGTTCTGCGCTCATTGATTTTTTATAAGCCATCTGTTACGCGATGCAAAAGTAATCTCTTAGGGAGGCAACAATAAGGGTGAGAATCCTCCGCACTCCGTTCGCATACGAGCTGATACATCTCGTTTTCTCCGGCCACTTTTATTTCAGGCCCCGTAATGGGCGATACCGTGGAAGGAGTCAAAGATATAGAAAAGTTACAGCAGACTCGGAGAAATATAATGTCAACTCCGGTACATAATTTATTTTATTGAAATAAGCACCAAAATGTTATCTCTCGTTATAAATACTGAGAATTGATTTATTTGAGTTTCTACATTCGGTGATCAGACTTGGAATGCTTTTCCTTTGTATTGAATAATAATTAAATACGCCACGTTTCTAATAAATTCTACAAGTAATGTGAAAAACGCGTTCTCTTGTACTAATAATAATCTAAGCTATTTTTGATTATTAAATACGGCTATAGGATAATATTCTATATTATGACAGTGTAATTGAATTATATACAAGTGTATTAAATAAAAACGCCCAATGTAGTGAATCCGATCACTTAAAATTTTATATTGCAAATTATACGCCAATACTGGACAGTAAAAATGTATAGTATGGTCATATTTATAATGTAGGTCAATTATAATATGCACTTTAAATTATTTAATAGGGGAGGTATGACAGTTTTCAAATTAGAAAAGAAATAAGTTGATAGTGCTTGCTAGTATATGGTATAATTAAGCAAACACAGATAAAACAACGAAAGTATTAGCCCCCAAATGATTTTGAAATATGATTTCCAAAGTAGCCAATGCATCATAATCATACATAATAATAATAACGTTACAAAGCAAGTATCAGGAGACGAGATCGGCTCGCATTAGTCACCCGGCATAAAACTTGCGAATGGCGAGGGAGTGGATTGCATATTTTGGTAGAGTGCATTGCATATTCCAGTTTATATCCTGGGGAGGGTTCAGAGAGCTTCAATGTACCGCGAGAGAGCAATGGAGGTAATAAAGAAGTTTTTGGGGTTAGCAAAGGGACTGTATCATAGCACAGATCGCAGATACACAGCCTGAATAACCCTTTTTATCTGCAGAAAATGGCAGTATTTTTATCACCTTACCTTTTCCGAGAGACTTAGGTAAAAGACCATTTTTCGAAAAAAGACAGATTTTATTTAATTTATCTCGGATAAAATAGGTTTTATTGTTCAAAATAAAGTTGAAGAATGTCTGTGTGATGTGAACTAAACAGAAATAAATTCGTAGAAAATATCAACGACAGCTAGTTAAATGTATATAATTTCAGTAGTAATCGAGATCGTTTGATTAAATGCGTACAGGGGCGGTTTGTTTTTATAATCTTATGTTTTTTAAATATTTTCATCTGGGATTCAAGAGGTTTTAGTGATATATTTCACAGCAGAGTGATTACAATCACTCATAATAGCAGTATTTAAGCCAGTTTCTAAAATCATAAGTATGATCTTAATCTTTGGATATTATGAGAGTATATTATTTAACCCGTTTCCAAGAAATAAACAAATATAATCAACTGAAAAGGCGGTCGTGGTGATGTGAATTTGTTTGTAGATTGTCTATTCAAGATTTCACTGCAAATACCAAATGCCTTATTATGCGATTCCGCGTTGGGCTTGTATTTACTATCCAATCCAATTAAAATTCATGTTTAGATGTCGTATTCATTTATAGAAGTGTCTTCTCGTTTCTTCATTGTATTGGTAACTTAATAGAAACTCGGAGAGGAGATCTAATCTACAAGGTACATCGCTCTTGCACAACATGGTTCGTCGGGAATAAATAATGCACAGCACAATATGTTAATAACGGATGATATTAACTATACTTATGGCAATAACGTTTAAGATACAGACGTATTGAAATTATTTATTGTTTTTAAATATATACACACAACTATAACTATGCTATGATTAAAGTATGTACAACATGCTTGTCGTTCAGCAGATGTCCGTCTCTTCGTCTTAGTTAGACAATATACTGAAATATAAAGTTTTATCGCCATTAATTTTATTCATGGCACATTTAGACCAAGCTACGCCTGCAGGAGATAAACGTTTGGTAGATTCGCAGTACTATCTAAATGCATATGCTTTCTAATTACGTAATAAATCCTATAAGCGGACAGGGAAAAAGCGGGAACGTTTTATATGGAAAGTTCCGCTGAAAATAGATTCCGTCCAATCTGCCGTAAACATCGCACGAGGCTTTCCTTTGTGTTTCCAGGGGCTCGGATTTATTATGGCGGGGTGTTTCATATTCTAGCATGGTGCCCGAATTCCACAGCTACCCGAGCACCGTCAACTAGGGTTAATTGTTTACTACAATAGGGGTACGAAGCCTGGCATACCGATGACGGTGCGCCTTATCTTGATTGTAAGCGATAGTTAAATCTTTATTTCTTTTTGATTTACGTGCACTTCTTTTCTCCAAGAGAGGCTAAACAAACTGAAATCATAAATGCTTCATTGCGTTTATAAATTTCCTTGAGTGATAGACAGGGTCTCGGCATATTGGTTACAAAGTTAATATTGATTGCTGACTTTAAGTACTACATGCAAATATATTAATTCTCTTGCAAGGTTTGATAGATAAGGTAAAAATGTAATGGTAAATCAGAAGTGCACCAAATTCGTTTAGTAAAGTAAAAAAGGATATTAAAAAAAAATTAAGTAAAATTGGATATACGTACACAAATACTAAACATAAAATAAATATACGCTACACTACTATGTACTTTTATTGGAGCAATATACAGACGAACTTGATAGGACATGTTGAAACACTTCTAAAAACTTTTCTATTTGAAGCATCTTAAAGTGGATATCCACATAGAAGGTATGTATAGTTTTATTTTAGGTTATAAAAAGAGCGATGAAATTCAGTGCCCAATAAAAGTGAAAACATTTTATAAGGCTTTTTTTAACATTGATTAAAATTAGATATAATTTATACTTTTCTTACATATACAATTATTTATCAGTAAATCATCAAAACCATTCTATATTCTTCCTATTTTTATACAATATTGTTTTTTTAATAACAAAAATAGCTAAAAGGCAAAAAATAAATAGCATATTGCGTTAATCGGTAGGTGTGTTTGTGCTATCATTTTTATCTAAAAAAGGCAAAAGAAGTGTTTATCAATTTTATCACATATTCCGCGATAAAAAAGTCAATCGTAGTTTAACTTACTTGAGTGTTAATATTTTAAATAAAATACTTAAGTGATTTTTCCAGACGGTAATTATTATCTGTGCTACCACGATAAAAAAGATTTAAGTTTACAAAGTTATGAAAGAATTTATATTCAGTAATTAAACAGATAAATATAAGCAAAAATTAATTATATCGTTATAATATTCAGAATAATAATCCTTTCCAGAAAATCATATATAAAACGTTGAAATAGTATCTTATGGGTGTAGTTTGGTTTGTCTTCGTCTCTGTAATAACGCCCTCAAATAATGCGTTCACGATATTGTTCAGATACTTGATAGGAAAGTTGTTGAATAAATATAAATCTGATATTTTTGCGGTAATACAAATGAGGTGAAAGCTATGTGAAAGTGTCTCCGATGTTTTTTCATAGATAAAAGTAAGGTGAAAGCTATGTGAAAGCGTCTCCGATGTTTTTTCGTTGATAAAAGTAAGGTGAAAGCTATGTGAAAGTGTCTCCGATGTTTTTTCGTTGATAAAAGTAAAGTGAAAGCTATGTGAAAGTGTCACCGATGTTTTTTCGTTAATAAAAGTAAGGTGAAAGCTATGTGAAAGCGTCTCCGATGTTTTTTCATAGATAAAAGTAAGGTGAAAGCTATGTGAAAGTGTCTCCGATGTTTTTTCGTTGATAAAAGTAAGGTGAAAGCTATGTGAAAGTGTCTCCGATGTTTTTTCGTTGATAAAAGTAAAGTGAAAGCTATGTGAAAGTGTCTCCGATGTTTTTTCGTTGATAAAAGTAAAGTGAAAGCTATGTGAAAGTGTCTCCGATGTTTTTTCATAGATAAAAGTAAGGTGAAAGCTATGTGAAAGTGTCACCGATGTTTTTTCGTTAATAAAAGTAAAGTGAAAGCTATGTGAAAGCGTCTCCGGTGTTTTTTCATAGATAAAAGTAAGGTGAAAGCTATGTGAAAGTGTCTCCGATGTTTTTTCGTTGATAAGAGTAAGGTGAAAGCTATATGAAAGCGTCTCCGATGTTTTTTCGTCGATGAAAGTAAAGTGAAAGCTATGTAAAAGTGTCACCTTTTTTTTTCGTTGATAAAAGTAAGGTGAAAGCTATGTGAAAGTCTTGCTGATATTTTTGCGTTGATAAAAGTGAGGTGAAAGCTATGTAAAAGTCTATCTGATATTTTTGCGACCGACCCCCGCCCGGCATTCTAGAATGTGCTCTTGGATGCAAAAAGCATTGAGAGCGGTAATTCCTAGGACTGCGCTTGTCTCAAGCCTGCGGTTTGTGAATCTCTAATCTAAATTAAATATGTATGATATACGTACCTGTATGCTTCAATTTCGTTCCCTAATTTATAAACAAGTTTTCGGTTGATAAATAGAAGGTGTGAACTTATTTATGTTTCGCCTCGCATATTCGCGACAGTGGATCACATTAAGTTTGCCATCAACGGTTATTATTGAAGGAAATTCGATAACCCCACATTGAATATGACGGGAGGGGGGTCGGTTGTAAGTTGTGTGTTTCATTCACAAGCCCGGGGCGGCGGGGGTGCGTCTGCGCCCCTCGACTGTGGCCCGCGGCGTGGCCGTAGTACTCGCTGCAGGAGGGCGCGGCTATTGAGCGGCCTGGACCGCCTTCTGAAAGCTGCCACATATTGCATCTCGAAAACCCAATGAGACTTTTTAAAATAAAATCATTTTATAAATTATCCAGAACGCGTTTATTTCATAGATTCGTAGACATTATAAAAATGTACATTTTTTGTTTTTTTATTTTTCAAGTGAGAACAATTTTCAAAATGTGTAGTACGGGTGTCCAAACAGAGTATCGGGTATTTGTTAGTTCAGCAAAACAAAAACTATTAGTAATCAAGTATTTTTTTTTTTGTTGATTATAAGAATACAAAATGGAAAATTATTTCAAAAAGATGATGTTATCCAAATGATGACCGTTACGCTGCTGGCACTCTTCTAATCTGGAACGAAGATTGCTGATAACACGCTGATATTCTCATAAACCCTACTTTTAAGGTATCCCCATACGAAATAGTCAAGAGGTCTAAGGTCGGGGCTTCTGGGAGGCCAGTTGATGTTACCTCTACGTGAAATGATCTTATTAGGGAATAATTCGTTAACAGCTTTAATCGATTGATTGGATGTATGGCAAATGGCCCCGTCTTGTTGGAACCACGTTCTTGTGTTGAAACCTTGAAACTCCTGCAACTCTGGGACCAAAACTTTACGCAGCATATCGTAATAACGGTCCCGATTGCAATAATCCGATACACTTTTTGGACACCCTATATAAATTATTTGCAAACAATAAGCTAATCAACAAAAACCATATTCGCGAAAAATAAAAAAATACGTGTAAAATTAATTATCGAGCATCTCTTTGAAAGAATTTTATATAAAAATGCTCCGTGTAAATTCGCTATATATAAAATATATAAGTAATATGTTTGTTAGTGAAATACGTGGATTAATTTATATACAGTTAAATAGTTTCGGGGTTAAGCGATTAAGGAGGTGGCGCATTAGTGTTGTCACCCCTGGGGGTTGTATGTTGTAGGTAGTTTGTGTTAGGACTGTTGTATACGCCATATGGTGCAAGATTTAAAATGTCGTATTGTTGTTCTACACAATACGAAAGCACAATAATTGGCTTCTGAAAGAGAAGCACGTTCTCGTTAAGAAAATGTTGGTGAAATAATTTATTGTGTCTTTGTATACACAGACCATAAATTTTATAAATTATTGAGTAAATTTCCAATCAAAATATAAAGTATAAATATAATAACTTATATCCATAAAGAGAGTTTAGCGTTAAAGCTTTATTGTTAAATAAATAGTGTTCGGGTAATTTATTTAAAACAGGGTGCTTTTTTAACTCGGTTTGGCATGCGAAGATATATTTACAAAAGAAAAACTAAAAATAAAAAAAACGTACGGTCATTGTGGTGCCTTTAACAAAAGCTGAGCCATAATGAAGACGTATGAGTATAAAAAGAACAAAAGTTAAGCGCTGTTTTTGTAAAAATAAACACGCTGAAAGTGACTTGCTAAAATATTCAAAGTGGTGAACCGAATCCCAAAAACACCCCCTCTAAGTCAGATTGTACCGCGGATTAAAAACATTCTTCAAAGCTGCTGCTGTTTATGGCCTCTATTGATCCCTGAGGGTAGTGACAAGAAAAATTCCCCGAGCAATGCGCCCCCTCCCCTCCCGTCCCGCCGGGGATGAATGCATTTAATGTAAATATACACGTACTGGAAATGTTAATGAACGGCGTGGCAACACCGAAGAGAGCTCCCCTCCCCGTCTCTTGTTATCTGACAATTTGTACGAACGCGATACAATCGTGTGTTTATTTAGTAACTTATTGATACAGTTTGGATTTTATCGCCAATTAAGTAAACAAGCATGTCTGTGCGACGAATTAAACGGCAATTGATTTGTAATATAATAGGTTATGTACATAAACTAAAAAAAGGCATTTTTATAAATCAAACTTAAATGTTTTCTTGCGATGATAGGTATCATCTGTGAATATGAATAATTTTTTTTTTTTCAAAAACAGTTTTTATAAAAATGTGAGTTGTACATCCAAAAAAAGAAAAGAAAATAATGATAAATATACTCGCTTTTTAATAAACCACAGAAGCATTTAATTGAATTAAATTTAAATTGTGATCGATAACCGGTTTTCAATTGCTTGATTTATGTCCTCGGGTTGGATGCATTTTCGTGAGAAGTCATAATTTGATGCACTTAAAATTCAAATGCATCTGAATCTTTTATCACGTGATAAAAGTAATCATAAACTTATTCGTTTCTGCCTTAAAATAACATTGAATTATTTTCTATGATTATTTTTTTAGAATTTAAAACGTATGCGTGCAGACGCCAAGGTTAATTATCCGTCATTCAAATAACGATGAAGTTTATGAATTGTTAAAATCGTAAAAAGGATATGGATCATTTTAAATATGTATTTTTTGTATAAGTGCTTAGTATTTTTAATTTTAAGGTATCAACTCAAAAATGTCCGAGAGAAACCATTTGACTCGATTCAAAGCAATCGTCAAAATGTTGATTCAATCAAAGAAATATGTTTTTTTTTTGGGTTTTCTTTTTATTATAGATCTATCTACTTCATATTTACAAATCTTTTGGCACTTAGGCACTCGTAAAAATATTTATTTTTGGAAACGAGCATTTTTGACACCATTACAAATCATGTAAATATATTTAAGGATAAATAGTAGACACAACAGCTATTCATGCAAACATATAAAAAGACACATTTGACACAAATACAGGCGGAGAGAGCGTGACTCCAAATTTATTACACCCCCCGCTAGTTGTGACCCTCTACAAATGAACTGGAAGTAACAAAGTAATAGAAAAAAAAGACTTTTATAATTTCCGACGGGTGGCAACATAGAGCCCGCGTGATGCGGTTAAATTAATGAACAATAAAAGGACCGTGGAGTTGTATAATTGTGTTATTTAAATTATTCATCGTTTTGTGATACTGTAATCGTGAGTCATGATGAATTTGATTAACGCGTGAACGGTTGTATATCTACCGGTGTAAGCTTTCCGGGAACTTTTTTGAAGGAACATATTAACAATTTCAAATACAATAACTTTCTCCTACTAAGATTGAACTGTGGCCTATATTTGTGATTAATTACAAGCTTTAGTAGGGAATATATGCTCAAAAAAGGGTATAATTTAATCGAAACTTTGAGGAATAAGATGTTGAATTTATGTACTTTTATAGTATCATATTTTGTTTTAAGCTTTGAAAAACTTATTGAACTCATATAACTTTATGATTATACGTTTAAAAAAATTGTTTTTAAAAACAAAAGGAATAGTTAACACGGTAATGGTTCGAATATAATATAAAATAAATATGACTAGGAAGGCCAAACCAAAATGTAATGACACAGTCCGGTTGAGTTTTACGAGGTATCGCAGTCCGGATATTAGATCGGCCAAAACGGATCAGGAGCAGCAGTAGCGAGCTGCAATGCGATGTACATTGACCGGCACGGGAACCCTCCGGCGACATACAAAATTGGATTCCGGCAAAAAAACCGGGAATAAAGGAGGAGTCCTTCCGAAAAACCGGCAGCGCGGGGGGCGTATTGATCGCGGCCCGGAGAGGCGGGGGAGTCCTGCGGGATACTGCTCCTGTGATTATGGAAATAAAGCCAAAGATACAGAAGCGACCTAATGGAACGGCTGCTTCCGTGCACTCACATATCAGCAACGCTGTCAAATTGATATTTCGTATATCGATAATTTAAAACACAAATAAATTAAAAAAGTAATGATCAAAAATACACGGTATGTTCAGTATATAATATTTCGCTCATCACATATGAGACATATTGATGACTGATGAAAACAGAGTATTTGAGTTGCAGTGATAAACTTGAGGTTTATTTTGTATTTTGAGAAGTTTACAACATTATTTATTTTTGATTATTGAAACTGATTAAATTGAAATAAAAGTTATATATTGCTAGGTCTAGCCTAGAATGTAGCAAAAATGTGACGCATTCGTAAGATATAAGAATTACTCAATTATCTAAAAAAATATCGGTTTCCTCGCCTATATTTGTTTTTTCGTATCACGATTGTAATAGTAGAAGTGATAAATGAGTTAATTTCATGTCGACACTTCTTTTAATAAATTTTATACATTGATAGTAAGTTTCTTTAATTATCGTGAGTTTTTACAAACAAAATAACACAATAGTTCACATTTTTATTTAATGTAATCAAATATAATAAAAATGTTCGTAATCAAAATATATGCGGTTGAGATACAATCATGCACTGGTGAGGAATGTGAAGAGCGTAAGTAACAGAAATACGTGTCATTAAATAATGCCTGCGAAGCAGTAAGCTGGTTGCCAATGCTAAATTTTGTTTACCATTCTTGTCGAGGTTGGTAAATATTTTTTCCGGGAAATGGCGTACACGTTGAGACGCAATGAAAGCATAATGATATCATTTTATAATTATGCGTTAATTCAGTTGAATTAATACGTGATCTAATTTAAATTATATATAAATGCAAAATGCATCATTGAAAGTAAAATATGTGTCGAATTATATATAGTCAATAATACTTGAACTTATAGCACTAAATTTTAACTACATAGATGATCGTATTTATAATTATAATAATGAAAACTGTTTTTTTTTTATTAGGTTCCTACATATTTATATGTGCTTAAAGTTTCAAAACAGACGTTTTTTTAGTTCTTTACAAAAATTGTTGTAAAGTGAAATAAACACTGGTTAAATAAATAAAATGCAAAGGACGTTGCAGACTTGAGTAATGGAATTAATAGTTTTTTTGTGTGCATTATCTAGTGTTGATTTCCCCATATATTAAACCTTTTACAGAGACCCTAAACTAAAATAATTATCATGGATAAGTCTTGATCGGTTGCAACTCGGTTGCAACTCGGATCAGATTAATCATAATAATAAAAACCTATAATTTAACTGTGGTTTTATATTATGAGCTTAACTGTCACAAGGATTAGTTCATGTTTGTCTTCGTCAGCTTTGGCCTGGCGATTTGCAAGGGATTTTGTAGTGATATAATGAAATAAATTAGTAGCTACTGCTTTAGATTTTCACCTTTAGTGGGTGCTGACGTAGAAACCATTGTTTGCAAGGACAATGGGGAGTGGCACTTCAACCCTCACGATTTACTAACTAAAGTTTACGGTACTGAAAAGGGGTATAGGAAGGGGCCATTATCCCTCAAATTATCTATATACGATATTGATCAAAGTTAAAATTACTAAAAATAGATTAAATCTCATGTGTTAGATTGTATTTAAATCCCTGTCATTTATATAAATGACATGAAAACGAAAAAACTTAATTTAATAAAAATTGAAAAGGTGATATTTAAAAAAATCTGTGTGATTCTCAATAAGGTCTTCATTTGTGTATTTTTCAATTTTTCCGGGATAGTAAATAAAGTTAGTGAAAATAATATATTTACTAAAAAAGTTATGAGATAATATTACACTAACGAAAAAAAGTAGTGTGTATATGTATTTCTTTAATATACAAAAAGAAGAAAATGTTAGTTTTCTACTATGTAATAACTGCCATTTATAAATTAAAGACAGGTTTCAGTAAATTGCATTATCGCTGGTTGAATTACATACCTTCGATAAATATAATATATAACTATTATAGCACAGATCAACGGTAAATATTTGTGTAGCGTGAAAGTCTCAAGCTGCAGGCCATTAGCATTGCAAAGTGTATTTGGGCTCTCTGCCAAGACTCGGTAGAAGGATCTTCAGCTAGACGACAAGTACCGGCAGGTGAGACGAAACTGGAATCCTTAGGGAGAAACTGACACGAACTGAAATCCCTTCATGGGATGCATTTCTCATGCAACTAACGTCAATTGGTTAAAAGTCTTAAAAGTTTATTCTCTATTAAAAAGTCTAAAATGACCACTTTTCAGGTCGGGTTACCCCCCGTTCAGTTAACTTGATATTGTCTAAAAAAGCAATCTTCCTCTCAGTTTGAAAAGGAAAAGTTTTGTGCGTGCTCTCGCACAGAGAACAAAAGAAAAACTGTAAGTGTTTAAGTCGGAGACATTCAGGGATTCAAATTAAACTGGATAATGTGGAAAGTTACGATGGAAATAGACGGCGTGGAGGACTGCAACAAAAGTTGAAGAAAGCGGATCAACTCGTGTTGGAAGATAAACAATAGGCCGAGCTAAGTATTTTTTATAAGCTTTATAAGATGTTAAATAATTAAAAAGTTAAGATGTTTACCTTAGAATTATTTTTTTAAATTAGTTAACTGTGATAAATCTCTCAGATTAACGGTATTAAATATGCATGCCGTCATCTTGGTTTGGGTTTGCATAATTTAGGTTTCAAATATTAAGTTATTTTGTAAAACTGCAAAACTGCATACCATTCTTAAAACTTTTAATGTGAATGTGTTACAAAATATATTGAAGAAGCAGAAAAACATAATTCTATAAGGAAAGCAATGAGTACACACAGCTTTACGCGTTTATGGCTGGAGATAAGAATGGCAGCAGACATTTCGTTATGCAAGCTTCATGCCAGATGAGCAGTCGACTAGTTCTCGCAAATCATACCACAGCGATGTGTGCACGCACTGGTGGTGCTAATAATGCCACATGCATATGAACACAATCCAGAGGACAAGAGCAGTCAAGATTGTTTGCTTGTCTTCAATGTGCTCACACGGGAAAAACTCAAATTAGTTATCTCTACTAAATATCGGTTGCGGATAACCCAGCTGTGTTTTCAAGCATATGGTTAAAGTTATCTCAGTATTTTTATTTTCGTGGTCCCACTTCGACGACATACAACCATATATTAATCGATTAAGACATCCAAAAACCATCGTCTAAGCGTCTAAGATCGCTTGCAGAGGACATTGACTAGGGGCAAAATTACATGATACCATAATTGATTTAGGAGTCATGAAATTAAATTATGACACATGAGGCTGCATAGCGATCTAACAGAGTTAAATTTGATTATTGTTTAAGATAAATTTATTTACATAAATATAAGAAATACAACCATGGCTCATTTTAATGTAAAAGTTTTAATAAAAAATACCCAAAAAAACAATGTAAAAATATGTACTATATGAGCACAAAATAATTAATTATAAATTAATTATAATATAATTAATTGGATAAAAAACAACAAACAACAATGAGTATAAAAACAACATATAAATTTACAATTTACTTTTTCATTTTATTTACAGACATTTACATCTTCAATACTTGAAAAGCTAGAAACGAAAAACACGTGACAAACACTGTACACCAATTGCAACAATAATGCTTGATCGAACAGCAACGAAGCGGCTGCCGGTCGTTGGCTGGGCACGAGGTTCAGGTCACAAGTAACTGTTGATGGAGCGTGTCACTGTATTGTGTCAATTGAGATTCATCTATTGTTTTGCAATTCTGAGCGCACGCGGTCGGCCGCCCGATTAACCTCCATTTGGGGCAATCAGCTCAAAAGTAACCGGCGACTGCTGTGATTAAAATGACACATTCATTTAGATAGTTCAGATAAAATTTAATAAAACAATTCAATATTTCCACACTAGATTATGTCATGGCTATTTTTACGATTATAAATTTGGTTTGAACGTTATTATAAATCTAAGAAGTTCCAATAAGCAGGTTTATTATATATTTAAACCCTATTATTTTACTGAAGTTTTGAAACGCTGATGATACTTGTTAAGGTAGAATAATTGAGTCCTTGTCAAGCGCGCCTCGCGAAATTATTTTCTAGGAGCTTTAATGCGATTTAATAACAGCACTCAAGGAAAATTCTGAACAGCTTACACTTAATGTAATGAGATTCTGTCGCTTGTTGAGTCTCTAAAGGATTCATAAATTATTCAAGGGTCTTTGAAAAATAACAAAATAAAGAAATGTCAAAAGTTCCAACACACGTGATAAATTGCCAGAGGGAGAAAAATCACGCAGGCTGCATTAATCATCCCTTAGCCCATAGGGTTTAATTAAAAGTCACTTTGGAATTGGGAACAATAGTGGCAGCACTGGGGATAAACTAACGACTGCTTATCGTTACACTCAGTGAGGTACTAGGCATGCCCCAAAGTGCGCTCTTAATAATAATTTTTAATTACGATTTCTCAAGGTCTTATACGCGTTTTTGAATTAAAAAAAACAAACTTACAAATTTAGCGTTTTCTTAGAAAACTAGCGAAGTCCTTTGAAAGTGTTTTTATTCTCTCAAATAAACCGTTTGTTGTTTGAGGAAAAAAAATTAAAAACATAACATTCACCATCATAAATTATTTTATTATTAGGGACGCGTCCTCTGGTAGGATGTCTAAAGTCGTCCCCCATACTCTAATGGAAAGGGTAGCAAATCAATAGGAGCGGAAATGCGATTGGTAAATTACGCATAGAAATGGCATTTTAATGTGAGGGATACAACAGGAGTTCTGATCGTAATTAATGCAAATGCTGTAATTTCCAGTTTATTGCGTCCAATCTCTTTGATTAAATGACAAAATAATTCCACACTGTTAATTTAGAGCTATCAATTTATTGGTTATTACCAAGTTCAAAATGAATTGTTTTTTCAATTGAATAATTGCATGAAATGATTAAAAACTAAGAAAAAAGCATTAAATATATATAAACTTTAAGATTAGTTGTAGAAAATGGAATTAAAATGGTGACTATGGTTAAAACACCCAGAAACACTAGAACCAAAAAAATTAGTTGTAGAAGGAATTTCACCATAGTACCCATATAAAGTAATTTGGAAATTTATAAGGCGGAGTAAATGAGGTATTGGCTGTATATGTATCAAATAAAGCGAATTATACGAGTTGTAAAGTTAAGCTTAAGTTAATAATTAGAGTTCCACACAAAGCAGCTGGAGACTGCGGTGGAGGGTCGCCGCCCCTCGGGACCGCCGGCCGTGCGACGTCAAGGACCGACTCAGGGCTCAGGGGAGAAACCCCAAGGACTATCCACAGTTACTCCTTTTTTCATTGTAACCAAAATAACACAAAACATCAATTTTTAACCATTTAAATAAAATTACTAAACACTGTACCATTTTCTTAATAAAAACTGAATTTTGGTTAAAGAAATAAAATAAATGAGTGTGAGAGTAAAGTGTTATTATACGCCAGATTCACTTAATATTATAAACTATTCTAAAACAATAAAATTGAAAATTTTCTGAAACTGAATAAATTATTAGTAATTCTAGAAAGTAGAATTGAAGTTCGCGATTCTAAAGCATGACCAGAACTAACAAAAAGTGTTATACTAAGCAGTTTATTTAAAAAGTTAGGACAAAAACTAGGCGTTTAGTTTAAAGCAGATTTGAAGCAGATGAAAGTTCAAATTTAAGCTCTTCACAGATGATGTTGTCGCATTTTTTTATGTTTGTGAAGAGCCTCCCCAAGTTTGCCTCTCGTCAGGCAGTCCGTGTGATTTGAAGTGCGGCGGTGTGGCTTTGTGAATTATTGTGGAAAGTGGCACTCGACTGTGCAGTGGAACCGGAATAATCGAAAAACAGGCACTCCTCGAAAGCCTGCGCCGCACGCTTGCAGTATTATTTTTCACGTGTTCTGTTTTATCTATCTTATTTGACAGAGTGCAAAGCGTACTCTATAAATAAGCTGAAAGTTCTGGGAGATAATTGAAAAAAATTACTAATGTATTCGTGTTGGAGCTGTTTTTTTTTTTTAATTTCAGAGTAATGCGAGATTTCTTTTATTATTTTTTTAAGCGGAAATGCTGGCGCACCTGTAATTCTGGTGGCGACCAGGCGGTAATTAATGGATGTGATTTTTTTATTTAACGGAAGAACTGTCGAGTAATTGATGGATTGTGTTAAAAAAACAAAACCATTATTTCTCTTAGGGTTTAAAAGGGCGAGTATTTCTTAATAACGAATGAAATGAAATGCATTAAATATTCTTGAAAATTTTAAGAAAAAAACATTTTTATTTAAATGCTTCTACTGAAATCTTTTAACCCAGAAATGAAACGACCAGTGTTAATTTGACTGAATGTACAAACAATACTACATAAGATTATTTTAGTATATATAATATTTAAGTGGATATTTGAATTAAATTTTCCCATTATATTATAAAAATGGCATTTTACTTATTTGATAAATAGGTTATATTTGTTTTTACACAAAAATATCCTTTTTAATTTTATGCATATATAATGTAATTGATATTATTTATAATAGACTTGCCCATAAAAACTTTGTGACGATAAAACAAAATTTTAAAAGAAGCTAAAATATATATTTTTTTAATATGAATAAATAAAAATTTCTTAAATAACTTAGAGAAGCCAAGTTATTTCTGTAATATGTTTGGAGTTATCTGAGTCATCCGAGAAATTCTGTCAGGTTTACCCGCTCCCTGTGAGTGCCTGTTTCGGTAAACTATCCATAAACTACACAATTTAGAGCACCTTTGCGCCGGTGCTCCGAGTGCCGTCTCGAGGTAAATGATGTGACTTTCCAAGTTATGTCGGCTATAATTGCCACAAGGTTCCTCTTCACGTGTTTGTTAAATTACTAACAATTCTGAAATATGTAGGACAACACCTTATTCACGGCACATGAACAATGATGCGGAAACAGTGGCATTCAAACGCGAGGAAAAAACAACACGAAACTGTTAAAATTATAGTATCCTGGATACATACATGTAGAAATAGGCAGTCTTTGATAAAACAAACGTTGCACGCAGGTATTTCAGCAGGAAATTAAAATTTGGTTTCAGAAAAATTTATCAACGAAAACAATAGATTACAAGCTGTAAAATCGTAGGTAATTAATCAAAAATGAAAAAGATGTGTTTTTCGTTTTTGTAAAGTAAGTATCTGCGTTGTATGGAAATTAATGACTAGTGATTTTATCCGTTACACGGATTAAAAATGTTTCGGATAAATTGTAAAAAAAAAAACACACTCATTTGATAAAGTATAATTACGAATCGTATTAAAATTGAATCGATAAAAACCATAGAAACCCAGCGGGACATGTGACTCCGCCAGGATCCGGGGCGGGGGCGAGAGAATCTGCCTAGGGGGGCTCCATTGGCGGCGCGTGCCCGGGGGAAGCCACTGCCAAACAAGTCCCCTATTGATTTAAGTACTAATAGGGATATTTATTTTCCATTCAATAAGCTATTTTTTGTTCCCAGCTGTGTACTTGTTTTTATGACGTTTTTAATTAAAAGTTCCCCTTGGTAATTTAATGAATATTGATATTCAACAGGTTGATACTTTTACGTATGTTATCAATAATGAAAAAATATATATACAATTCGACACGCGAAGTTTTTAAACGTAGATGGTCGTTTTATATTCATCTCGCGATTTCAACAGTACTAGTAATATGATGATGATCTAGTATGCAACTATCTGTTTTTATAAAATAGAAAATGCTCTACGTAGTAATTTAATCAAGAAGAGAGCTGAAGTCATAAAAAATAAACCACTCATCGTTGTTTATAATTAAATATTTATTACTTTGAAATAAATAACAGTGACTGGTTAGTTTTTTTATTGGCTATATGCAGGGGCTTCGGTATGAAAATATATATATATATATATATATATATATATATGTGTGTGTGTGTATATATATATAAAGTATACGTATATATGGGGTGTGTGATTAACCCTTTGTTATATAATAGCCTTGCCCCTTTCTTTCATACCTATCTGTCTTTGTCAACCCTTTCTCAGGATGGATCGCAGAAACTGATCTTTCCCCTGTTTGGGTTTATTAGATTTTGAGATTATCAATAAAACGAATATCGAGCAACTTGCTTTTTTCACAATCTTTATTATGTCCGTCTCTTTATTTTGCACTCAAATCCTATTATCTTTCTTAAACCATATTTATAATTTATATTTGAATAATTTATAATTGAAAATCTTATTTTACTTTTGTGTTGTTATTTTAAAGTTACGTGACAGACAAGCCATGCCTCAATTCACTTGCAAATATCATGCATAAAGCAAAAAACGATGGTCTTAAAACAAATAATTAAACTTTAATATGATTGCATCGTTAAACAACGGCCATTACTCGTACATGGAGAGTTTTGTTGTAAATGTTATAGCCATCTTGAGAATGGATCACTCGGCTCGAGTGTAGCTTTAATGAGGACAACGCGGATGACATTTTTGTGACTATCTCCTACATGAATATATTTCACACTTTAAGATATCGGTACACAAGGAGCACAATTACACATTTGAATAAAACATATATTTAAGCTTTTAAAGATTTGTTGAAATGTATATAATAATAATTATATAAACGTGAAATATTTTACCTGCATTAAAAAAAATGTTATTTAAAAAATTGCGAGTGTAGTTGATATGAATCGTGGTTTGTATTTATGATTAGTTAATCTTTGTGTTTTAAAAAGCATTGTTATTGTTGTGTAAAAAATTAAAATTTATCAATATTGATAAATTTAGTTTTTTTTTAATTATTCCAGACTTGGAAACTGTAGAAAGAAGAACGTATGTTTCATTGCCCGCTGCTTCTTTCATAAAGCCCACAGTCCCGAGCCACTTGTAAATACTCTTCTAACCAATAATGATACAAAAATTCAGATAGAAATTGCATTCATACGACGAGAAACATTCTTAATTGACTCTTCTCTAAATAAAGTGCCTAGATGACAGATTTAGTACACACTCACAGAGAAGTCGCAGCACATGGCCTATCTTCTTGTAATGGAGTTCACAAATCAACAAGGAGGCTCGCATAGTGCTGGCTGCACGTCGCGGAAAATAACATCTTGAAATCTATTAAAACTGTATATGTTTAATATTATCAAACAATTATTCGATCAAATAATTATAATAATAATCTATTTTGTCCGTATTTTACAAACAAAATATTTAGTACTTACATTTAAATATTAAGTACTTTTATTTCCCCAGTTTATATGCGAATTTTTTTAAAACTATATTACACACATTGAAAACTTTTCTGCAATAAGTCAATACACATTAAATAATAGCAGCAAAAGAATATCTTTGATTAAAAAAAAGCATTATATAACCAAAAGGTTTAAGTTTTATCCATTTTTATTGCCTCGCAGCCGCTTTCCTATGCGACTACTTTACTACTTAACTACTACTTTAATGTTAATATTATGTTCAAAGAACACTTTATATTCTAAACAGATAAAAATATATGAAGAAATAAAAATTAATTGATAATAATTGTAAAGATGTTGAGCAATAATAGTTAATATTAAAAAAAAAATATTTCACTACACCTAAATTCAATACAAACATGAATTTATTATTTTTAATATAGTTTACGTATTAATTGAACAATACGCCAACTGTGTAAGTATTTGCATAAATTGGGTCGGTCTGCAAGATGTATCATTTGCAGAAGCCATTTCTACGTATGTAGAAAGATCAACATCGAAGAAGGCCGCTCTATATATGGTAGTGTCACGAACACTTCAGATCGCAAGTGGCGTCATCGAAGAATGCACTAATCATTGCCATATTTAGCTGCGATCTGATAACAAAACATGGGCGGCAGCAGCACCGGCACTGACTTCAAATAGTGAACTGTTTGAATCTAGTGAGTTGGTAATAATTATTTTAAATAGAAGGAGATGTACAAGTAAGTAATACAATCAAAGCTAAAAAAATATTTAAAAATACCAAATGATGTACAATATAATTTTAAATGTCATTAAGTCGATGCGGCACGATAAATTTTCTACAAACGCAAGTGCTACTCAATAATTGAATAATTTCTAAAGAACATGATAAAACTTAGCAACTGTAAACAAAATAAAAAATTTCCAGCTGATTTTTTAAAGCAGTTTAATTATAATAATACATGTATATTTTTTCAACACATTTTAAAAGAGCTATCAGCATAATAAAACATATCATGGCAATGTCTAACGACTGCTATTAAATGAAACAACTTAAAAACTGGAATTATTAATAACAATATCAAAACCATACATGATATCTATGCGACATAAAAATATTTCGATTGAAGTTATTTTTTAATGATTCAACAAACAGCTTTGTGGCGGACTAAATAATACTATTCTTCAAACGTGAAAAACATTTCTCTACGAGCACTGAACAGCATTTCCTTGCGATTAAATCAATATTGAATACCAAACAGTGCACTATCGCACAAATAGCTCATTTAAATTTAACGCTTGGCACAATGGATCGTAAATACTATCAACTTGCTATTAAATACAGTATTATGTACCGTCACTATATAAATTGTAATGGGTACACGTATTTGCCAGTTCAGCTTGGCTCACATGAGCGTATCCAGTCACTTGGCTCTGACACGAGGATGCGGCTCAAGCCTATGTCCCCCGAGCCTAGCAACGGGGACTAAGCCTGGCACGCAGCAGGGAAAATGCGTAAAATATATTTTATGTGATATTTCTCAGTTGATCAGATTGGCCTTGTATAAATGGAGTACCCTTGAATTGGATTGAGAGCACCTTGGCTATATTCGCGTAACTGTATTATCCGACAACTCAATTTATGACTTATGCTCTCAATACATTTAGAAATCCAAGATAGCAACAAAATTTCACAAATAATATACATAACATAATAATCCTTGTTTAATAAAAAGCATAAATATTAAAAATACACTTCAATACACACGACACCATAGCATGACGCTCAAAATACATACGAGAACTGTAGTAAAATTCTTGCGTCCCTAAAATGCCTTTTAAGAATTCTTTTATATAAATAATATATGACGAAAATGACTACTTTAAAGATTCTTGCAAATAAATAAAAAGAGAAAGCTATCTATATGTAGGCACAATGTATATCGGTCATAACTCATAGCGTCGCACGAAAAAAGAGGGGAGTTAGAGAGGGGCGGGTCGCCGGTCCGTACAGAAGCAAATTATTGTCTGGCCTGTGGGCGGCGGCTTTTATGTGCTGCCAATGTCAAAAGGACAGTGAATCTAAATTTTTATGTGGCTTGCACACAATTTGACTCCGATTCCAGTCGCTTAATTTATATGACAGTCTTCGGGCATATAAATGTCAAGATTCTTTAAATGCTAATGTCGCTGTGTGATGTGATGACGTTCCAATTCTACGTCATTGTAAGAAGAGTCCATTGTGAAAACTGATTTCAAAATGTCTCATAAATTATTAATGCTTTATGTGTGTGCTTATATTTCTAAAAATATGGGCATAAATTATTAAGATTTAGATGGATGTCAAGCAAGTGACAACAGATATGGTAAAAAATCAGTCTATTGTTAGATCTGGATATTTGTTTTTTTTACATACATTCTTGTATCATGAGGCTTGGATTCCATAGAAATAATTGCTTCTATGAATATTTTACAGTATATAACTTTTAATAACCTAATCCACTCTCATTCAAAACACGGATATTTCCAGAAAGATCTGTAAAAGCAGTAATATTCTACGACGGTAATAAAAAAAAATTAGATTCCCTATATAGGTTACTGAAAGCATTCAATTCGTCGGAATTATATTTTGCAATCGTACATATTAAGCTATCTTTGGGGTATATAAAGGTTTTATTTTTTAAACAACATATAAGCTCTTTCTATATTTTTCTTGATTTCATTGTACTTTTGTTTCACTTGACAACCAAAACCAAATTTGAGAAAAAAAGAGGTTACATTAAAAGAAAACTATATTATTGTGACTTATATACTTTTAAGGGTTTACTTTTAGCATTACCCAATCGAATAAACATTTCAATGTCAATCGAAAAATATATAATTTAACATAAAATATTAACTTTAAGGTGTTATTACAACCGTGAAAGCAATGAGGAAACGATTTTTATTAAAGGCGCAAAAAATGTAATCGGGTACGGATATTGATTATTGAAAATTGCCATCCACACGTTACTAACTCAATTACCCTACTAACAATAAATTAATAGCTCTTTTATTTAATTGATAGTCGGAATATCGCAATTATACCATAGACTTTATTATAATTGGTGATTAAAATATCCAGGCAGTGTTCACGATACGGTATCTTTCCGGATAGAGATGGAGGATTCCGTAATATCAGATTATCGAAGAGTTGATGGAAACGTTTGATTTTGTCGACAGACAGGCGAAGTCTCGCTGGCAAGAAATCAAACAACTACTTACGAAAGAGATAAATGGCAGATCGAGTGAATCATACAGTTGGGATAAAATACACTGCTAAAAATATTTTCCGATTTATTGTTAATGATCGAAAAATTTCAATTTATTTATGATGCAATAATTCAATGGCAGCAAATAAAACAAAACTTCAGGAATTTAATAATATAATGTCAAGTCTCAAGACCGGTTAGCCGTAGGAGCACTGCTTGGTGGAGTAGGATTACGTGATAATCACACCTTTCTATGACGTCTTGAGTGTTCGATACAAAGCCTCAAATAAAACTAATGAGATCTTAAATGCACCACGCTTCAAGGTTAACTACGTGTAATTTCACTCAATTGTACAGCTGATGGTTGTTAATGCTCAATTTACAGCATGTAAAAACAGAGGTATAAAAAATGTACTAGGTTTAATTATAAAATAGCACCACACGCACACTCGGGAATATAAAATAAACCCTCTAGATATTGCAATACAGTAGCTAGCACTTCTGTTTTTTTTATTTTACATATGAATTCAATTCACCTATTATTTGTACTACAATTCACCTACTAAAAAAATCTACTTATAAATGGGCGCAAAGGATTATTTTCACAAATCACAAGCGTAGAATTCTACGCTTGCAGAAATTGAAATGAAGCATAACTATAAAAACATAAATAAGGTTTTTATCTGTTTTTGTGTTATAACACTACGCTACATTTAGGTTAAACATAAAGGACAGAATGAAATATAAAGGTAGACTGTGTAGTTTTATTCTCGGCTTGCAATCCTGCAGCGTGATAATGGTTATTACATAATGACATGTTCTAGATGCACTAATGAGTTTTCCCCCAGATATTCAAGCTGACAAATGTTTTGGGCTAGAGATAACAGTATAGAACGATCTTTATTGAAAATAAAACTCCGAATGAGCGAGGCTAGACGGCTAAAGTTTGGAAACCAGCCAGACTGTATTGGTTGCTGAAAATTATTTAAGTATAATTAAGTTGTCGAAATAAAGCAAAACCTCCCAAGCTCAATAAAAACAAACCAACTCATTAGTTTACTAAGATGAAGATATATTTAAAAGGCGATGATGTAATAATTGTTTTATATTATTATTTTTTAGTAGAAAAAATATATACAAGCGCTTATAATCGTTTCTATGTATATGTGTGTGTGTGTGTTTTAGTTTTTATCGTATATCGCTTTCCGCAGCATCCATCAATTAGGTAACATTTTTCTCAAACAAAACGTGAAAACCCACCGCTGTTCCCGGGGCTAACAATCGTCTGTGTCGGTTGCCATGGCAAGAGGGCAGGGGTAGAAGCCCCGAGGGTGGGGCAGTCTACCGCCCTCCCTCGCCCCACAACCCCTCCCCAGGCAGGATTAAAACATCGACCGCGACTTCCGATAGCTGCAGAGCCCCGCCGGGCTGCGTGCCCCGAGGGGGATTACGCCTCCTTGGCAAGAGCCACTTGCGGACGTCCCCAAAGTCCTTGAATTCAACTTGTGAAACGCCAGTTATTTACATTTAATCTGCATTCATCCAAGAAATTAAACGCGCTACTTAAAACACATGAATGTTTTATTGCTAAAAATGCGTTATGTATTTTAAAAAAAATCGTAAATCCGAGTGGAAGGATTTCAGACTTTAAGTAAGGTCACGTAAATAAAATACCAAATGAAACAGGAACTTATAATATATAAAATGTTTGTGATGTGACGGGTGAAGCGGAATTCCGATGGTTAATATAATTTAAGTTTAAAAACCATATAAGGTACAAAATTCAGTAGCATAATTGTATAAGCATACCCTCGGTCTTAATGAATAGAAAATCCAAGGAGTGTCTGATGTAAGGTGGAATTCCTTAGACACGCAATCCGCAACCCGAAACATAAAATCGAGCTGTTGATGCTGTAGGCTTGATTTTATGTAAGAATATGTGGGGGGTGAATAAGGACCTTCCAGATGAAAAGTATAACTGCTTTGTTTCAAGGTATTGATTATAAGAGGCCGTAGATACAATAGAACATAATAATGATGGTATTGAAATTGTTGGATATTTATTAAAATAAGGTGGTTAAACTGATACAGATACTAAATAGCTGATATAGCTAGAAATGAGCTCAAAAAATACGAATAAAATCAATTATAATATGAAATAAAATCAACAATTAAATGTTTTTTTCTAACTATCAGCTGTTTTACTTTACAAGAAGTTAAACTCATATATAAACAGAGAATAAGTATATTTAAATTAATATATTTTGATTTAATCATATAATTATTACCTGACACGCATTCTGAGATTATGCATAAGGCTGTTGGAAGAACAGGATTGACAAAAGATTACCTTTATTGTTCTGTGAGAGCCCCTCGAGCCTTGCGGCGAGGATTGTATGGGAGCCGGTGTTCATGGATAATGAGCCTATGTAGGAATATATTTAACTACTTACCTCCAGGGAAACGCTAATGTAAGATTAGTGTATAAGTAGCTGTTCTTACCTGAAACAAATAAAATAAATGAAGTAAGTAACAAATTTATTATATTTCATATTAATGTTTGACAAAGTTATCAAATCGTTCCACAAGTCAATAAAATTGCTGCTGCAATTCTGTCGCATCACGCTTGTTTAAAACACAACACAAACAGACGGAAAATTAATTAAATTGTCACTCTGGAAAACTACTTATTTCAGTTGAGAAAATACACGAGACACCTAAACCGCTTATGAGCGCAATCAATGTTGTATCAAATAAAGCTTACCTACATCAACTGAGAATTACGTATTATAATTATGTATAAAGTGAGAAATCGTGTCAAAATTGAGACAGAAACTGCATTCCTATTGCGTTGATTATGCAAAGTAATTTAGGCGTTGCTCGCGAATTACGCGGTGACATTTTATTAAATATAAAAAGCCGTTTTCGCATCACAAGTTACCAGGTTTGCGTGAATTTCTCGCGGCGTCAACTGAGGCTCTGCTTGATAGTGATGTAAAGTGGTATCGGACAGAGTGCAGGCCGAGGAGGGAAGGACGTAAAAGGAGAGACCAGGCTGGAGCACCAGCGGCCCAGGTCGGCTGGTGCCAGCGGGGAGCCAGCACCTCCCGACGTTTCTTGCACAAGTAACGGTCGGGGCACTTCCAATCGAATAAAAATCTGGTTATATTTTGGGAACAAGCCGTACGTTTTTATAAGATATGCGTATTTGAATCGTCAATAAACTACCCAAAAACACAAAATACTCGCTTTATCTTACAAAAACTTCTTTACAGATTTACCCACAAGTAACCACGCTAACGAATGAATAAGAAGTACACGTGATAACACAGATATATATTTTGGGTTTATGACCAACACTCATTTGCACGTATTTATATACATGGATGAATAATTATAAATAAGAGTATTTTTCTATAATTTATTTATTGTATACAAGCTTTTTTTGCAATTGTCAACCATTGATAGACACAACGAAAATAAATTGGGAAAATATTGTTGATCTGTTTTTATTTGTATTATAATATCAGTGATGAAATTTTTAGTTCTGATGGCTCAGGTTGCTATGGTGTATGGCTATCCCCTGATCTTGCGCGCAGGTTGTGGGACTTGCAATGTGTGACTTAAGTGGTAGCGTATATCTATTTCTTTATTTTCATTATTTAGTTATGTAGGGTATATATGTGAAAAAACCCTTTTATGAATAGATTAAATAAATAACTAAGAACTAGATAACAAAGATAGAGATTTAAAACAAAGTGTAAAAGACAAAACAAGACAGGTCAATAATCACCCCTACATTTGTTTATTGATTACTTGGCGTTCTTACTTGTATAGGGTGCCGTCGGAGAATGTTAGATTTTCAGCGAGTAGGATGAGGTGTGTATTTTAAAAATATATAATTCGTTCATCGTGTTTTACAGTGTGTGTGTTTGTGATAATGCCAGATACCTGCGTAACTCAATGCGTAGTTTAGTTAGTAATAAGCGGCGGCACAGCTGACCGACAGAGTCCCCCTGGCGTTTTTTGCTACATTGTGTGCGTACCACGATCAGATGGCAAAAACTGGGGACACTACGGTTTGTGAGACCTCTGGCTGCCGCGTTCCCTAGATGGACATCCCAGCCCGGGAGTCGTCCCGGCCCGGCGACTGGCGACGGCCGCAGCCATTCCATTGTCCGTGCCATTTTTCAGAATCTTAATTTCTCATCTCAACAGCCGACTCAGGGGCCCGTGCTTTATTAAGGCAGAAAAACGGCCGATTTATGTATTTAACGTAATCAATATCACGATAATTCATGCTGGATGGAAAACATATCAACTATATGTAAACATCTTCTATTTTGGGCACACTATTCGTAACAGTAAATATCGCATCCTACAGCTGATTGTCCAACTAAAAATTGAAGGATAAAATGGCATTGGATGAAGGAAGTTTACGTGGATGCGGAATGATGTCGAAAGTACGGCCAAATTAGTGAGACTGGGCCCGGGTAGAGATATGCTTGATGAAATGGTCACCAACCTCCTATGAGGAGAGGCATCAGAAGAAACACTCACTGAAAGTAATTGTATGTTTATATATTTTGAAATGAGATTATTGTTGTTGATTGAATTTACAATGATATATATCTATATATATCATTGTAAATTGAAAATCGAAAGTTGTCTTTCGATTCAAGGAACAATATTTCGAGAAAGTTGTCTTTCTATGACATTCAGAGAAAAATCTTAAAACTATTACGAAAACAACAGTTAGTGTGAAAACACCAATTTATTTTTGTACATACTTTATGTATTAGATATTGAATTTTACGATTGCTTTGTTTAGAAACATTTTTGGCCTGTTTTGGAGTATATGATATATTAAAAAAACACTAAGCAAATATTTGAAATTGCGACTACGTGAATTATATAAAGCAAATAAATGGTCTTTAAAGTGGCTGTATGTGAATACATTTCGGGAACGTGGTTTAGGTATTAAAGCATTTGGGTTTTTTTAGCCGATATCGTGCTTTTTTCTGAATGTAAAGAATAAGCACGTACCTGCAATGATATTATTACGTACTTTGATTGCATAGAGGCTGTAAAAGGATTATCACATCAAATGTGTCTCTAGATCGTAATAATTTTTATTGGACACGCTTCGTGGAGGAGTTTACAGCTTTATTCGATCCGGTTTCGATTTGCGTTTTACTTGCATATCCACCAACCGTGAGATAATTTTGTGATAAATCTAAAATGTACACAAACAGGTGTTGGCGTGACAAACGCGTATTTATTATTAAATATCATAAAATAAACCACGTTATAATAATTTGAATTAAAATAAAATATAACATAAAATTAATGAATGGATATCACAAATAAATAACTCCGTACATACAGTGTTAGAAAAATAACTGCTTTTAATAAGACACATTTAGTTACAAAGTATTATTTGTTGAAAATTATAAAATAATTATTTAACTGTACAGTTTAAAAAATATATTTCGTGTTGATTGTATACTTATTCATTTAAAGAAAAGATAAGAAACGATTACTAGTCATATGAAATATCGCACATATATAATTTTATATTGATGCCTTTAAACTTCAATTAGGGTTTATTAAATCGACAACTCGCAAATCATCGTTTAATATAATTATGGAATTCTCTAAACCATTTTCATTGTATGAACTATGAAGTATATTTTACAAGTCGTTATAACGCGGTTCATATTTAAAGCGAAACATTTAGATTTCGCATTTATAATGCCACACAATGCAACACTAGTTAGCTAGAATGTATATTAACCTTATAGTTTTATTTTTACAGAATGATTATCATTATAATCTGCAAAAGGGTGATTCCGGGTATATTTACAATTTATTCATAAAAAAAAGCTTATTATACCTGTGATTTTATATTTTGGTATATTAGATGTATCAAATTACTTAAATTATCGAAAATACGTCAGAGGTATATCATCAGAACATCTTTTACTTCGTGTTTTGTGGTGAAATGTAGTTTAAAATGAAACTGAATGTCTGTATTGTAGAACCATCCAGCTGGTAGTTTTATTTTGAGAATATCAGTCGCAATGACGTGCATAGCAGACTGCATGTAGGTGAGTTTATAATAACAATACTTTTTCTAAGCTATAGATAAGATAAGGATTGTAATGAAAATTCCAGGTATGGAAAACACGTATATTTTGTGTTGTGTTGCTCACGGTTCGTGTTATCAGAAACCTGGTTTTTTTGATGGTAAGATTCTATACAAATTTTAGTGCAGAGCGAAGGTTATTACTTCTTGGAATTATTATGGTTACTATGTTAGTGCCTCGTGACTTCCACTACACTCTGGGGAAGTGACAGAATTACATCGTCCATGTCATAATGAAGTTGACTGGAGTGAGGCTATACAGATTCATGGGGATAGAATTAGTTTCGGGTTTTGAATTGCAAATACTCTTCATGAAAATGCTTATTAGGTTAGAAATAAACGAATTTAGATTAAACCAAAAGCGTCTTAACTAGACGAGATAATAAAATACATCCACCTGGTGTCAACTCCTGTATATGCTTGTAGATTGAATAGAACGCAATTCTGAGTAATATCACCTTAGTGATAATTTTAATTTACATATTAATAACATAAGGGTCTTAAAGTATGACGATACTTATTTTCTGTAAAAAGTCATAAAAATCAATACATATTTTTAGCTGTTTGTTATTACCACCAATTTATCAGTATTACTTTACAGTCAGGGAAATATTAATGTATTTTTTGTATTTGTAACATCTACGATAAGTAGTGCAGAAAATAAGTATACAAACACTCATATTTTTAAATATAAAAATCTAAGACCCAAAGATAACTTTACAATTTATATAACAGCGATTGTAATGTCAGAAGCTTATAAGTACTGTCAGTGTATTAAAATGACAGAATTCGTGATCGCAGCGAATAGCCTTCGTCGAGGCAGCGTGCCTTTCCAACACCGAGTGATTTCATCTTGGAGTGAGATCACTTAAGCGGGCATGTACCAGAAGCTGGCCAGCATCTATTAAATTAAAAGAAGTATCGACAAGATTTAATAAACCTATAAACAAAATTACTTCCCATTCCGTCTTATAAACGTGCAACCGAATATTTATCAATATACCGATCTAATTCGAATTAAGCTTACAAACTGATACGAATATATTTAGCTATAAAAGATTCAGTAATTGTTAGAAAATATCAGGTCAGTTCGTTGAAGATTTAGGATCTAGAGCTGTATGTTTTCAGTACTAGAAAACAAGGCAGTATTGGAAGCAGGTGGGACAGAAGCGCAATGTCGAATATGCTCTGCAGCTGTGTCAACAAACATGAAAAGCCAATTGGCAAGAGGATTACAAACATTTTTGTTTGTAAGTACTCTCTTCTTTCAAGGGATTCATCAGACTTGGACTGAAAGACGACAGTACTTCCAAACAAATATGTTTGTAGTCTCCTAGATATGGATATAAATATGGAGTATAAAAACTATCGTGAATAAATAGGTGTTTTTTAAATTTGTTCTGAATATATGAAGATCTACGCTTTTATTTTTATTTAAATTTTAGAGAGCGAAATTATTATAATGTTTAGTTACTCGATAAGTAAATTTCTACAAATTTTTGTCAAAGAAACAGTAACCCCAAGTCCAAGAAAGGTAGGAGAAATTTATTAAATTATATATTTTTAAGAATTAAAAAAAGAATCCTAATGAAAACATTGAAAGTAATGCAAATTGGTAAAGAAACATTGAAACTTCTGCCAAAATAAACATATGTGGCAAAGCTATGGATCTAATACATGTTTATATTAAATAATAGTTATTTTGTGGATATAATAAATAAATTGTAAAAATTTGAAAACATTTATTATCAATTAAAAGAGCAATCGATAAGATATCCATAAATTTACAAAAATAAATGTAACATTTCCCAACTGTTTTTGATTATATAATCAGATGTCTATGAAGATGTACACAGGCCGTCCTCGTTTACATTACAAATTATCTATAAATTTCTTAGGAATTTAACTCGTACGCACTCAATATGATACAAATATAAGATAAGGTGTTTAAAGATAAGTTACTATATTTATCTAATTTGATAAAGTAATATTATACAGAGCCTGACTTGATTTAATTCATAATGTATTAAGACATCATTTATTCATAAATGTATTGCTATTGCCTAAATAACGACTTACGTCATACTGTTGTAACGTGTTATTCTTTAGGTTTAACTTGTCTTCGATATCGTTTTGTTTTATTATGTACAACTATGGAAACAAACAGGTGTTTGTTAGACAAAAAAATGCAGCTCGTTGCAAAAGGTATTGTATATTTTTTAGAAAGGAATCGGTATGAAAAATATTTAACAAATAAGGTTAGTTAGTATTGTGTTAACAACAAATTTTTATTAAAAATGGTGAGCTGCCCATCAAAAACAATATTTTCTCATAAATTTAATTCTAGTGGTGACATTGTTTTTCTAAGAGATATACGCATGGTGGAATTTCGTATTTTGTAAACATCATATGTGATTTATTGATTTTATTTTGTATTAAGGGTATGAAACTACGAGAATAGATTTAATCCCCAACACATGATTTAGTTTATTCATGTTTCAATCATCAAGCACGCAAAGCAAAGACAGATAATTGTTTTACGGGCTATTGTGATGAATTACATATAAGAGGTTTAATATAAAAATACATTTCTCTATACACATATTCATATTTATGATCTTAAATCTCTTCGGCTATAATAGTTGGATATATTTACAATAGCCTAGAATAAGACTAAAATACGATGCCTATGCAGGCAAAGGTTTCGCAGGTGAGCTTATCATCTCAGACAATATGATATATTGTAATGCGGAATACAGCGCCTCCGGCAAGACAGGATTACTCTTCCGCGAGAGAACAAAGCGAGTTTAACTGCACATTTCATACTTATATCACGGAAAAATTTACTTTCTACGAGCCTACATAATTTATTGAGGATACCAAGAACCGTCCAGTAGGCGCCTGCAACGCTATATCTTCAACAAAAGTAGGAAGGTCTTGCAAGTATAAAAAGTTACGTAACTTAAAATCTATATATTACTGATCACGATCCAAAGAAAAGGTATCCACCTAGATACTTCGATCTAGGACACATTTGCGAAATTCTGACTTGGTTGTTGTTGGCTGACTTAGTATTTCTTGTAGACATCTTCGGAATGAAGAAATATCAATTATCAAAATCACATGCATGGCCTGCAGTGACAGACCTGTAGTACCTGTGTTTAATCAATAATCCAGAACCACTATTGACATTAACCTATCGATAAAAGGATGTCCGATAAGATCGTCGGAACGTTGTGCTGGTACCCAATGTGGAGAAGCGTGGGAGGTTCTGTTATTCGACAAAAAATAAAAACTAAAATGTTAACATATTATAAATTAGTAAAAAAACCAAAAACTTATTACTGCAATTTATTATTTTCGTGTATAACTTAGATTGTTTTTCGATCAGACTATGATGATGGTAATATTTAGGTTATACAACAAAAATATATATTCTCGCACCTAGTAAAATAAATAAGCTAACTACAAAAAAAAATATATAAGAGAATTTGTATGTAAATAATAAATAGCTGCTAAGGATTTCGATACAATTAACTTATTACCTGCCCACAATAATGTATGCTTTAAATAATTTGGAACCAGAATAACATTACTTAATAATAAGTTATAAAATGAAATCTTTATTTCAAATATACTTGTAACTTGTATTCAGTTCATGAACGCATATCTACGTAAAAATTCAAATTGATAATATGTAAAGTGGAAGTGGTGAGTCACATTATCACTACGATAGAAGCTATCACGACCCAAATGTATATCGTAATTCGGAAGTACAATTTTAGTGAAGAAATGATATTAAATTTCATAAAAGTGCTCATTTTCAAGGGTCACTCTGCAGGCTCAAAAGCCGGATTTAATGAATACAAATCAGTAACCTGCCCAATAAGATGCTTAAATTCACCAATTAAAGTATTAAATTTTTTTTTGCTTCTACACAGTATTACTGCTAATATAAACTATATAATAGATTATTATTATTATAATTGATTCATTGTCTATTTAAAGTAAAAACAGCCATAACTGAAAAGTATAATCGTTTACATTATATCATACAAAAGAAATATTTAACATTGCGTGATATATTACTTACTTACATACTTTTGATAATCTATTTAATGTCATGAGATATATTTATATATATGAACTGTTCTTGCCGGTTTTATGTTCTATTATAAGCTTTGTTTATAGCAGTAATAAAAAGTACGTGTTCTTTTATTACTGATTTCTTTTATATAATGCCATCGTACGAATGTATGTTGTTGGAAGTCTACAGTGTTCATCGTTTAAAAAGATTTTCATTTGCAACACCGTAAAACGAAAGTAGACAAAACAAATGATTCATTGATAAATACTTCACGAGCGAGAGACTTACTGAACCAACCTCAGTTCATAAATTTCATTTAATTTACCGCACTACTCGGCAGAAACATCCACAATTTATCTCAAAATTATTTAAATCAGTAGAGTTAGAAATATAAATTTCGCACGTTATCTGGTCTTCAAACTTTCACCCCAGACGAGAGAAGTCAAAATTTTGCAAAAAAAGGGAGCAGACGTCTCCCGAGAGACCCTCGGGGGTGAACTCTCCCCCGACGAGGCCGTTGCTCCGCCAGACTGAAGGAACTCGAAGAGCAAACAACACGGGTTCTTTACCTCTTCGTCAACATAGAAATTATGTGATGGTGTGATTGCTGGTTTTTTTTGGGCGCAAAAGGAATTCACTCGCAATGAATACTCGTGCAACACGAGTCAATAGCAATGGTGTGTTTTGAGTTTATTTTATTAAATCACTCATAAGACGTAGGTATATTTGAGATGACGTAGGTGATCTTTTTATAGAAATCTAAAAGGTGTCTTTTTGATTGCTTAGTATTTAGTAAGTGTGGACGGAAATTTTCAATGTAAATAAAAAATAAATTATAATATGTCAAAAGTGTATACTTTCATACAGCGATAAAAATGATTTTTTTGCATTTATAAAATACAACGGTAATGTATCTTTGAAATATTATATTTATTACTGCGTGTGAGGTGCATGATTTTATTTCAGTGACTTGTACGTTGGTTTTTCAACGCTATGCGGATAATGTTCATATATTATAGATAGACTCGCAAACTTAATGTCTGACAAAACACCAATAAGCATTCATTTCGAATAAGTAATGTTAGCAGGCATTACTATAGTTTTTGTTATAATTTATTTTCAACCGTAAATAGTGCCATTTGTCTATCGTTGGAGTTGAAATAATGGAGTACCAAAATAATATTTTTTTTATTTCTTTTGTCAGGCAGAATTTCATTTCCTTTTCCCCATAGACAGAAAACCTGAACAAAGCTTTGATATCATCGCGGGATCAATGGTATTGTCGATGTCGCGTGTCACACAAGGCCCGGCAGTAGCGGCTCGGCGCGGCTCGGCGCGGTTCGGCGCGGTTCGGCGCGGTTCGGCGCGGCTCGGCGCGGCTCGCTGACGGCTGCCACACTCACTGATCTGTATTCCAATTAGCTTCATTATACACCACAAGTCAGCCAAATCACCATGCAAACACGCAAGGCTCTTTTGCTTTCCACGGTGAAAAATCACAAATAAATCTCGTATCGCCTCAATGATCAATCAGAACTTTTCAAATTGTGACTGTAAACTATGTTTTTTTGTTTCCTAACTTGAGTTAGTTCCTCATACACAATTCCTTATCTATTCAAAATACTGAAAACTATAAAAGTGATAAGAACGCAACAGTTATTGGTCAATTTGAAGTTGAAAAAAAAAATTACAGGCTTTACGAAAAATTCTAATGTCTAGGCAATACAGCTTGAGTAGATGAGTAACTCTGAAGGTCTCATAGTATTTTCAAAAAATATTTGTTGTGAAAATACATATCCGATTCACTCTGATTACCATATTATATCAAGTAATAAAGTGTATAAACCAATTTTACAATTCAACGCATGCTAATGGTAATCGACCACTCGTAAAGCACCCTATTAGTCATTTTACTCGTGGCTGCTTTCCTAGTATTTTCATTTGAATCTTGATAATTCATATTACTTAATGCTATGCTAGCCGCAGATCGCTTGTAATATAAGTAAAATGGCGTTCCAGGAAATTAAAAGAATAATAGTTTTCCATTTTAGCCACCGGTAACACAAAAACAATATCGCCCGATCAAAATGCAGATCATTGTAATGGAATCAGATTTAGGAGCGTGACGTTCGCAAGTATAATATGCCATGGAAAACTGAGCACATGTAGAAAACAAGTCGTGCCTTACCGGTGTCCGCAGTTGAATTATTTGCATAACAAAACACGGTGAGCCGGTGGCGGCGGAGCAGGTCACTCGGATCACGTGTGCGAGCTGGTCGCGACACAACATGCAACCGACTTGCAACTAGCCAATAGCGTCCTACTTTGCACTGTTTTCTTAGGCTAAATCATAAAAAAATACCCACAGCAAAGGGACGCTATTGGCTGAGTGCAAATCGGTCGCGAGTTGTGTCGCTGCGTGTGTAGAGACCTTTACTGCCTGCACATCTGCCGTGCCATACAAACAAACTTCACAGAACAGTCAATCTCTGAATTATTTACATGTACAAGAAATTTATTTACTGCAAGGAGTATTGAACTATCTAATAAATTGATGTGCCTAAAGTGTAGCAAATTAAATTTATATTTTCTCATGTAAATGAAACAAAAATCATTTATACAGATATCGATGGCGTTTCAAAGTATCAAATATGCAAGGTAGCCCAGAAAACGTGAGATGATATAATTCAACTCGTTAAGTTTCCGATGTGTTAAATATTTGGCATTTTATTGTGATTGTACGACCAAATGATTGCGACAAAGTGACGGAGTCGCGAGGCACCGACTGTACAGGCAGCCAGCGTACACCTCCATAATATAAACATAGGCATTCGCGCTCACGAAGCGAACAGTGGAAAGTTTATTATACAAATCCGGCCAGGAGAGAATAAAGCTTGCCGTTCGGTAGAGCGAATTTTAATTTGATGGTATCAGGTGCGCTCGGGGACTATTGTAAATGAAAAACTCATTAGCGCTGCCGCACTGCCGTACCATTCTGAACAATTATTACTAAATACAAAGGGTTATTCGTTACATATTGATTATTGAATTACCATATTACGCAGTATAGTAAAAACATCGATGAACTTAACTGTAGTAATATTCGCTAATATTAATAATTTAAAAAACAGTATTAGAGAATTGAGCACTTGTGATAAGCGAGGCTCTGTCGAAATATATCGATATCAGAATCATACAAATCGTAAAGAGGAATGAATATGCGCGCTACAGATATCGTGGGCTCAGTTGCTATGCATTACATTAAAAAATAAATAATTATAGATAAAATAGTGGTAAATTAACACTAATGTTACATGTACAAAATAATAATTAGTTTGTCTTAACTTTTTGAAAAGTGGTATATGTCGGGATTTTAAAAGCAATGTTTGTTGTTTAAATCTCACCTCCCTCCAAAGCTTCCTGTTACGAGAATTTTTGAAATGCCCTTTATGCAAAATTGTAATTTAAATTTAATTGATGTAATAGCTTTAACCCGCTTAGCCGATCGTTTAATATTCTCAAAACGTAATTTTTCATTTGATTACTTGTGATACCTGATTTCCGGACGTTGCATAAGTTAACTACCACGTGAAAGCTTTTCACAGGTTCGTACCATGATAATTAAGTTATTTTAAAGTTCAAATATGAAACAACAATTTATCCTTAAACTTTATTACGTGCATTGCGTAAGTCTGCCAGGGAGTCTGTTAACCGGAACTAAATGGTAATCACAGTGTGTTTTGCGGACTAAATAGATTACTGACGCGATCGTATAGCCGGGTGGAAGCCAATAAAGAGGAGTAAGCCGATACACCCCGGGGTCAGGTCGGTTCAAGCATCCAAGCGGGGTGATGAGGACATGACACCGCGCGCGACAGGTGGCTCTGCACCAACAGGTACACGACCTCAGTAATCACAATCACTCCAGCCAGGCAGTCGGCCGACATAATGGGCTAATCTCCACGGGCCCGGCAGCACTGCAGGAAATGGGCATTCACTTAAAACACATCCAATTTGTTGGGAATACAAACAAACTACTTTGTGCCATTGACAAGGAAGGATACTATACATTATAGATGTATAGATAATCATGGGCCAAAGGCAGTTTCTTCCTGTTTGTTGTTTTTGATAGTAATCAATTAAAAGCAACAGGTTTTTTTTTCGGATTTCTTTAAAAAATATTATTTTTTTTAGTATTGAATTATCACATTTTACTAATATTAAGCTAAACGAATTCATATTACTTTCGCGAAGAGAAACGCATATTATTCTCTATATAAGTTCACTTTATAAGGTTCTTGAAAGTAATGATTTTTGGATAAAGCAGACACATTTACAAATATGCATACGCTAGTATTGATTTTTTCTAAATAACTAAAATACATTTCTTTATATTTTAAGAGTTTGTATTAAAATTAGCAAGATACGAGTCACTTTCAAAACTTATCAATTTTACAATTAAAATAATAATTTTACAATTAAACCCATATATTCTAATGAACGAAAATGAAATACACAAAATGTCTTTACTTGTTTCTCGAGATAACTTAAGGTTTGGGATGCATAAACGAGTCGGCGTAAATAGTTATGACAAAATTACCCAAACCGAAAGAAACATGCAAGAAAGCAAATGAAGTAGTAAAACTTAGAGCCTTTACGACTTACAAGAAATGCACAAACATCGAGACCAGGCAATCTATTATCTGAGCAGACGCGTTAGAACAAAAGGAGGTGAGCTCGTTTTCTTCAGTGTAACAGGAATTTATGAATGGGTTATTTTTTACAGAATAGGCTGAGATGTCGGGCTTACGAAAAGGACAGGAAATCTCTCTTCAGGGTAAACCAGATATCTATCCTGATAATACAAGGGACACATCGACTGTCTGGACCACAGATTTTAAACCTTTAGCAAACGAACAATATTGATGCTCCAAAATTATATATTTTAATTTTAAAAGTTTTTGCACGTGTCAACCCCATTAATACCCCGTTACCTATACAAGTATAACACAAAGCAAACAGTGATGGATAGTGATCATAGTTTTGTAAGCTTGAAATTAAAATATTCTATTTATTAAGAAAAGTAAAGCGTGTAAAGCAAATATAATTGCAGAAGCATCCCATTGCAAAATAGTCGGATGTTGATGCGAAGAAAATGTGAAGTCTGTTTTACAACAAAGTAATTCAAAACATATGTTGATACTTCCTTATTTGACAGTCAAAACATATCATTAAAATTGTAAGGATACCCCTAAACAGTTTAGAAAATTACAATTAATCGCTAAGCATATGGCAGATTACATCACAACACGCAAAAATTTAATTGGCAGTGTGGGTGAAACTGATTTAGCTTTGGATGGGCAAATTATATACTCAAGATATTTTATTATATTAATATACAGTATCTGCATAAATATTGGATAAATTATTTAAAGATAATAAATCTTACTCCATTTGCCAGGCGGGTTTGCTAATTTATAACTCGCTATTGAAACTATACATTCAAAGCCGAGGGGCATAAAAAGTTTTCGCAATCAATCTATCGATAATAAGAAATGCATTAAATCATTGTTATTTATAGTTGCATTCGACGCGACCCAAATGTTTGATGTAACAATGTAAAAAGTTTAACTGCTTTTTTATCTGAAAATGGATTACCCAACGCCTGCAGAGTAAACAGCAACAGTCACGTCGTGTTTGTTAACTTGTAGAAATTCTAGTAGATCAAACATTGACAACGGTCAATACCAAGTGCATTCACATCAATATTTTGACTCCACGAAAAACCACTTGATATAAAAAAAAATACATATGATTTATCGTTACCGATAAAAAATATACCTCTTATAGACAATTTTTTTAAATAGTACATATACTGATATATAATATCGTAAGCAAATGGATGCGTTCACTTTCAGACGACAGTCTCCCCGTTCATACAGGTAGGTCGATAGGGGTTGTCAGTAATGATAAAACGAAGTTTAGTAAAGGAGATTCAACCAGAGCGACAATCGGTTACCATGCGGTATTGCCTGTGCGGGAGCCTGACAGACTGCCAACCAGGATACCGTTTTACTATGTTGAAGTTCTGCGAATGTAGTTACTTTGTAGCACGTCGCAAGTTGAAGTACAGTACTGCATAGGAGATCTCTTACGTTTTTATTTTCATATCACATCTTTGAGTGTTGCATATGGCCATCACCAGGTGCTATACCGTAATACGACAAATTTGGCTATTCAGATTCGACTGTGACTTTTCAGTTGGTACAATAAAATTAAGTAAAAAATATTTTTATGTTAACATATAAAGAGCAGACGCCGAGTATGCGATGCATCGAAAAGAAAAGTATTATGTTTTAAATATGGATATTCCGATATGCCAAGTGTGAGATATTGGTGAAACGAGTATAACGGAAAGAGTATTCATTAGTTTCGCCTGTTTCCAATTATTTAATTATTTTTTTTACGACTGGTGAAAATGAAACTTTCTCCGCGGTTCACTTGCGCACAAGTGGCGAAATTCGGTGTGGCGTCTGCTCGGTTAATTTTCTCGTCGGTGTGTTTGTTTTTCTCTATGACGATAGCAGGATGCGCCGGCGTCGTCTCGGTCCATGCGCGGAGCATCCGGATCTGGCGAGCATCTGCACAATAAGACTGCAGCGTCACCAGCTCATCGCCAACCGAGCAGTCGTGTTTTATGACGCCAAGTCATGCAGTCTGTGGCGCGTTTATTATTTGACTTCATATTCTGAGAATGGGTTGTTATGAATATTAAAATTTAATGCGATACAATTATGATCCACGTTTCTTAAGATTTGAAAATTAAGTAAGACTCGTGAGAGATTTTTTCATATATTTATTATAGATGCAGTTTTATATAGCATGGAGTATTTCTCTGGAAGACGAGTATAATATATTAAAAGAGGACCACTTGAAAAAAAGCACCAAATTGCCTTTGAAATACTCCGAGCGTAGCACTCTGCAAATCGACTGTGAAAAGAAATCCTTGTCAAATTGACTAAGTCCCAGCCCGCTTGCCGAGGAGCGGTATTTTCTTTGGTTCATATGACCCTCGGCTGGTCTTGGCGAAGTAAAGTTCACGCCATTTTAGTCCTTTGGCAGGACCGAAGTGGACATTAACTTAAGGAGCGGCAAAAATTACTAGATAAAAATTTGGAGCACTTTGATATTATTATTAAATAATGATAAGTCACGAAATCATGAATTTAAAATATCGCTTTACACTTGTGAAATATTAAGGAAATTATTATTTTATACTCTTATTACATCTGTTTACTGCTTTTTTGTTTGTATGGACCGTACGCTACTGTAATATAAGAATAAACGTATGCAACGAATACAAACCTTGTTGAAACTTTGTTAAATTCAAGTGCAAACAATAATAAAAGCCACGATAATAATTACTTTGCTACGGCTGTAAGGAATATTTTTGCAAGTCAATATAATATGATCAATTATTGTGTATCATTTTTTTAGTGTGTGTGTATGTGTAATATATATATACATATTATTATAGATTAGTTAGTTTCCATATGACGATTTGTGAAATGAATAATAACGGGTGATGGTATTAAAATTTCGGCCCTCATCAGACACATTTGAGGAGTACTGAGCCTGCGTGTGTGAAAGGAATTGTAAATCCCCAGGAATGTCGAGAGGCGATGTCCCCAGCCCAGCCAGCACGAGGGGCTTCTAGGAAAGATCCTACCTGTTTTTTTGCCTACCTGATCCTATCTGTTTTTATTATTAAATGAATATATCTGTGTTTTATGAATATTTGTATTTTTCTATATTTGTTGGGGTAAAGAAAAAATCGTCGGTTTCGAGTTAAGTTCAAAATATTTTTTGTATGAGATTATGAATCCTTTATTCAACAGGCAAATAAAACATTTAAATATATTTAACAAAGGCTCACGGGATTGGTATAATAGTACATTTCTTAGTTAGTTATCTAGTGGATGGTTTTTTGGGTATTAATTTATTAAAATAAACTGAGATACAATCTCGTAAAGACACGCCCACACATAAAATAATATATTTTATTGATTAAGTCATGCTTCTTCGGTTCAATCGAAGATTATAATTGCTGGCACTGACATTGCACGTGTTATGATAATTTTAATACAAAAATTATAAATACGCTAACTTGTATTTTAAAAAAAACAATTTAGTATGCATTTTTATTCAAACAATGAAGTGATTCACGAAGCGCAAAATTTTTTTTACTGCAGTAAATTACGTCATGTACGAAAATGAATTAGACACTCCCACAATATGCTGAGCTTGGGAAATATATAATATATATTAGATAACGTTTTGTTTTAAATAATAATAAAACTAATGAATTCTTCACAATCGATCATGATTAATAATGACATTTGTTTATAGATTAAATCTTGATTGAAATACCTCGTGATGAATATGAATAGACTTATTGATACCAACTGAATTGAGCTATAATTTAAGGCAAATACATGACAAATTTAGAAGCACATTGGAGTATATCCTCGATAAGTTCTACTGTCATATCAGTATATTGTCGTTAGCTTGTGAATTAAGTAAGATTAAGAAAGTTTACTAAACTTTGCTCGCTAACCAAAGTTGCTAATGCCGCTCGGCCGTGCATTTTGATGCGTGCTCGCTCAAGTGGACGTGTCTTCCCCAAACTTGAGCCGCGCTGTCTCGCCGCGGCTGGCGATAACAGAATCTGTATGGCGTATCAAGTTACGCTCTCATTTCCATGCCAACGCGGGCGGCTTTTCTCCTCATAAACGATTATGGGAGTCTTTTTTTGCGCAAAGCGCAGTAAATCACACAGGCCCTTGAGGTCTCCGGGCCGCCGCGTCGTGGGGTAGAAAAACACTCTGAATTAACGACGCGAGGAGTGATGCATTTGTGGGCAGGACCAACCCCCTGCGACACTGAGATGAGCTTGTTTTTCAGAAGAAAAAAAAACATTGATTAGCATTGTGAAAGGATATTAAAATTTAAGTAATAGCGCATAAGGAATTATCAAATCCCCGTGTTTTGTTTTATTCAACACGTCGCATAAACAAGTTCTGCATTCTTCGCAGGGCTGGACCAACGTCCATTGATTGTACTAAACACATGCTATGAAACTAACGGAATCAAATATATATTAATATAAGAAAATAAACAAGGATGCAGCAAGTAATGCGTTACCTTTTCTATAACAACTGCATTATAAGATTCCCGAGTCGAGCACGAGGAGAGACAAGACAGTCGCACGTATTTGACCCGAGCCGGAGTCCCACTGTGATAAGCGAGATTAATTCTTCCAAGTGGGAGACAGGACGCGCGTCCCGGGAATACAAACACGGATCTGCCTGCATTGAAATAACAAAAGCATCCATGGAAAGCTCATGTTAAAGTCGCGCACACGGACAGAAGTGTTGAGGAGAATTTGTTTTTAGTTCTCGAGCTGTATGACCGCCATTTGAACACAATAGACGAAATTTAAAGAAGCATTGCAAAGTTATGTGGATGCGGAATTTATGCCATTGCTGGAAGTCGGAAGTACAGGATAAATATGTATTCAATAAAATGGTCACCACCTTTGAGAAGAGGCACTTGAATAAGAAGACAAAATTAAACAAAACCAACACGGAAAATCTATCTGATATTTTATTGTGTTTGTGAGTATGAACACAATTAAAATATTGCATATTATTTATGTAGAGTAGATTTTAAAAATTGTGCGTGTGTGTGATGTCGAAGAAGGTTTAATGTAAATGTTTTGTTCATGTCAAAGCTACACTTCTTCAGAGCATGTATTTAACAAAAAGTGCAAGTAAAGCTTTTCGAAATACACGGACCATATTCCCAAAGCGCGAATTTCATGGTTAAAATTACTTTTTAAAACAATTGTAATAATATATCAATGTATGCACGTTCATGGTGTGTTATTTTATAATTTGTTGCCTGTGGCTCAAAACTTGTAGAAAAAATATAATACAAAAGATGGAAACGAAATTCTCGCTGTCCTTGTAACACTAACTAAATCATAAATCACCAAATAAACTTTATTATAAAATTTCAATAATGGTTTTATCACTTCATACAGCAGTAAAAAAAACACTCTTGTGGATCTACCACGTTGGAAAGTTACATCATCTTCAGAGCTCAATATCAAAATACGTAATTCCGCTACAAAACCCAACTCACAGCGACAGGTAACACGTGTTTACCTTGTATCTCTCCAGGCACTTCAAAGGGAGAATAACCTCATTTATCCCGTGACAACAGAACCAAAGAAGGCCCGGAATAGATGGAAAAAAATGAGGAATTCTTTCGACAACAATGGACGACATCAGCTGCTTCTGGGACTGTAGAGGCTAAACGATCTATAATGGAAGTTAAAGGATGTAACCCGCCAAGGCGTTCTTGTGATAATATTTTCCAAACGAGTCTGGAATTGCAGCTGGACATGTTGAAGTTTTCAATGTATTTGATTTAATTACATATTTAAAATGGCTTATATTTGTTATTTTTTTTCGATGTATTGTGTCACAATTGATAAGGGTTTTTAAACATTTTTTTTATGTTAGTGAAATAGTAATTAATAAGTAATTTGTATGCCTCAAATTATCTTTTTACAGAAAATTTATCAACGTTACAATATTGCAATTCATTAAAAAAGTGGTTAATAATTTAAGTGCCACTTTTAAGTCTTTGAATCACTAGATTAGATCAAGTAGTAACACTATAGAGCGATACGAATATAAGAAATAAAATAATTGACTAGACGCCAGAATTCGTCACCGACGTGCGCCACTAAAATTACAACGTGACTAAAAGTAGGTATACCAGGTGGCAAGCTCATAGCTTAGATCCTGGTAAATCCCATGGTATGACTGGTGACCGAGCCACCACGGGACGTGACTACCTTCCGAATTCACCATTCTTCATGGTCATCCATAACGCGGTCCCATCACAGAGGCCAGTTGACCGTAACGATTACCTGATGATCATCTGGTGATACTTTATGATTATAATAAAACATTCATAAACATGAATTTTAAAGAGTTTTTTATTCAGATTGTAGGTTCATTAAAAAGCGGTGTTTTTCTACGTTTATATAGCAGAGCTAGCAAAAATCACTGAAGCAAATACAAAATAGAATTGAAGTTTAAAAAAATAACAACTCGCCATGCTCTGTCAGACAAAAAACATACTATTTTTTGTTTGCGCTTTGCCTATTTGATTGTTTGTATATACGTATATTTTAATTACACTCATGCCTCTGAAGGATCCAATTTGTGAATGCAAAAGAAAGGTTAAAATTGATTAATTTGGATCTATTCAAAATATATTCACATACAGTCTTATAATTGGTTTTAAACACGTGTTTTCAGGCGAACTAGCTTTATCAAACTTCTAACGGGTTTCATATACAAATACAAAGAGGAGCAATAGCCTTAAATGCAATATTTATATTCGATGGAATACAGATTATACTCTTATGCAAAAGCTAATAAACCTTATTCGTTGATTAAAAAACATTCACATTAAAATAAAATTCTAGCTCAATTACGGTTTTTTTTTAGTAAATATCATAATAAATTTAATGAAAGATTTTATATTCCACACCTCGATCGCTGTCTTAACCACAATTGTTGGGTACGATTGTTATAAATCTTAGGGTCTGGCGACGAAGCACCCCGAGGGAGGTGCATGTGCGGAGGCGGGTTGCGGTCCAACAATGGCCATTAGGAACTTCACGACAATAGTCCAAAGGATACATTTATTGTGATCCTCCTTTGGTTTACTTCTTACGGATAATGTTGCCCAAAAAGATAAATAAAGATACCGCAAGGGTATCAAAATCGCTCCACAATGGCAGCGTTATTTATTGCGTCTACCTACTTTCTATGAAAGTAATAAATAAGAATCTTACCAAATGTTGTTTTGGAATTTATATGTTTGGACGCTCATATCGAGATAAACTACACCTCCAGCTTTATACTAACCGAGTCAAGCAACAAAGCACAAAGAATAGCAAGTGTGCTATTTTTATTATAATAAATTTAAAAGTACAGCGGGATAATTTTTTTACTGTTGGTCTTATTTAAAAAAGAATAGATATCTTCACTTTTATATTTTTTGTTAAAAATATAATCCAATGGTATTATAAAAAAATGCTTTGGAATTATTTTCAATTAAACTATTTTAAATCAATCGATAAATTAAATTACAATGTGAAATCAATATAGAATAAATACTATTAATAAATGTGGCAAGTTTGCATTTTCGGATGATTTCATGAGTTTTTATATGGCAACAATAAATAATTTTAAATTCAAGTCGTTGCTTGCCTTTGTTGAAAATCACCCAATGATATACGATATCGTATATTGTGAAATAGTGCATGAAATTCTTAAAAGAAAATTTCTTGTTTTGGCATTAGAGCTACTAAACGCCACTGCATAACAGAATAAGTTTTAATTATGAATATTCCAGTTAAGATATTTAAGACATATTTATCATCTCAATTACGAAATAAATTTCATTAATAGTGGCAATAATATAGCACCTTCACCTTAATGTGAGTGTTGACAGCACTTGTGGAACTTACACAATATTTATGATTGGTGTTGGTGGAATGTGGATTGCCAGCACTTACCTGAAACAAATAAAAATTCATTGTCTTTAATTATTTTTAACTAATGTATAGGTTTACAGATATACTAAAATTCCAACCGAACAGGCAACAGACACCAATAAATCTCAACTGTATACATTAATCTTTTTATACGAAGCTTTAGTAACTTTATATCAGAAAATGAAAATTCTAATCACTTTAATTTTAACAAGGATTATTTTTGCATTCTATGAAAAATGAAATAAAATCAGCAATAAAATACTTTGAGGCATATTTATAACTTTATTTAATCGCTAAACTTTTTGGAATAGATCCTAAAATAATACCAAAGATAATATTTGTTTTGGAATATACAAAAATGACATTTTTAAAACGTGTATATTTTTTTAATATTTAAATTGCGGCTGGAAATAATAAATCGCATAAAGTATTTAGGGTATTATTTTATGAATCGCATTAGTTTTCGTGATAATTTATATATCAAAGCATTCCGTTAAAAACCGCTGGCCGATGAAGTGATGACATCTTTGTGGCTATTTTCGAACAAAAAATTATATTCGTGGTATGGTTTTTTAACAATCAGATCGGATAACAAATAAATTGCAGCGACTATAGAAACTCTCGCCCAGTCCAAATATATGTCAGGAGTTGACAACTGCTGAACAATAACTATCAAAAATTTAAAAAAAATTGGATACAAGCATTCTCCAGTTGGAAACCAATTAATGCAATATTCTTAGTTTTAATTTAGTATATTAATAAAATCTTGTTCATTATATTCCGTTCGTGGTTTACTATTGATTGTCTAATGAAAAATTTAATAAATTCTTCTTCACCGGATTGCATAACATTTTTTTTGAGTCAAAAAAAAATTGGAGGGAATTTTCTAGTAAAATATCTTTCATTTCGTATTAAATTGATTTTTTAATTGCTTGCTGGTAAAATCATTTTTATGTTATAGTTTTTCGAAAATAAATATAAATAAAAAATCTAACTTATCTGAAAGCCGAATGTTTTAATGATTTTACAGATCATAAAATAAACTTACTAAGACACAATGCAATATTTATGCATAAGGTAGTTAAAAGTTGACTTATTGTTTCAGCACAATTGAGGCTGTTTACATTGATAGATTCTCTTCCTATTCTAAGAGGCAAATTCCATATTTATGAAACTGTATTATTGATGACATGCATGCAAAAAATATAGTATTAAAATTATCTGAACTTAGGTAATCAAATTTTTTAAGTTTTTAAATTAATATTCTGTGCGTACTTTTTTACTTGCAAATATATATTTAAATATATTTAAAAAAAAAACTAAATATAATACAAGCTCGACAGAATGATAAATCGTTTATTTCAATGTTTAAATGTGAAATTTAAATTTATTGCTTACAAACAAACAAGATAATAAATATGCCTGGTCTTCGACCTCTGTTGCAAATGTTGCATCGTCAAAAATGTATTCTGCGAACAACGTTTGTTGGCAGATATGCAATGAAGCCTGTGAATTCACCGTGGCGGCGAGGCTTCCAAAGGGACGCCGGATCGTATCTCTGTAATGCAGTATCAATCAAAACATAATACCCACCTTCTGCATTGATAGCATGTTAAGGATCATCGTGGAGAAATATATACCAAGAAGAAATTTACACAGGTATGTAAGGTCGCACAATATATTTTTACATGGCAGCCTTACTCGTCATGACACAAGGATTTTTTTAAAAGTACATTAATTTCTTTCTACAACATTTATATTATTATCATGTTAAATTTTACATTTTAATTATATTTATAATTTTTAACGTGAATTTTTCGCTTAAATGCATAAACAAAATTCACTCGTCAAATTTAGCGCAAGAATAATAGTAACTTTACGAGTGTGCCAAAAAAATATACCTACTTTCTTATATATTGTATTCTGTATTTTCCATTGTATAACCGCGAATGTCATTGCTTAACACAATTTTATTGGCCTTGATATTTAAGTTATAAATTAAAAATAATACAAACTTTGGGTGCAATACAATAATATAATTATTTTTCAATTCATTGCAGGAATTCAACGAGGCGTATATTTTAAGTTTTCGATATTATTTTAGTCTCACCACCTGCATTTTAATACTCTGAAAAACGTGATTTGAACGCCAAGAAACGAAACAATTATACATACGGTACATCCTTAATATTCATAAAAATTATTCATGTGTTGCCAGTGAAAGAAATTATAGCCTGCATAGAGACTGTTGTAAAGGAGAGTTACGGTACATGCGGGTATACGAATCAATCAATACTAGTCTCCGATGATCGCAGATTACCCAGTCACACGAAGTTCGTCCTGGCAACACTTCACGTCCCTGCGGCTTATCTGACGACGCATACTAAAGCCTGTACTACACGGAGTACGGTGTTTACATACGTAATGAAGTTTGCTTTAGTACCGCATGTCGGTCACGATTTGTTTCGGGATCTGATTCGACTTTGTTATTAAATAACGCCGATAACAATCACCTGAACTAAACCGGTGCGTATCAAACACGCTTTGTTTTTCTAAAGGTATTATGGAAACAGTGTTTTTCTACGTGAACATTTTGTGCAAAGCCACATTTTTTGTGTTACAACGTTAGATAAATGATTTTTAAAAAAGTTTTTTTTCTTTTCTTTCTATTCACACGAATACAACGTTATAGGTATCTTCAAACTATTTGAGGTCTGATTATTCTGATTCACTTGCATAAATTATTTTTAGACGTAAAACATTCTTATATTATTAAATAATATGTTTACGATGAATATACAAGACGAAACCCATTTGTATCGAAGGCTTCAATAGCGCTAAAAGAAACGAGCATGTTATTAAAAAACCATTACTTAAAAAAGTAGTAAAATAAAATACATGCATCTGATCGCATTGAAAAATTTCCAATGCCATATAATGAGTAGAATTAGTACACGGCAACCTGCGAAACATGTTAGTACACTGAAGGACTTGAAAGGTGCTAAATGAAAACTAAGTTGTACTAAAAGCTAGAATAGTGAGCAATTAAAATTACGGTCACAAATATTATTTGTTCCTAAGATGGTCGTCACAAATTTCACACGAATAATGCTTTGGTAGGGGAAAGTTAATTCCTATAAATAATTTGTAGAGCAGATAACAACAGAAAAATGTATTTAAAAGAAAGAAAGTATATTACGAAGAGAAAAGAAAAACGTTTCCCTTGCTATTTATTCCCGTGGATGTCATAAAAACCATCTGCTGAAACAAATGCTGAGCAAATGGCGTCACTAAAAGGAATCAGAGAAAAATATAGCCCCTAAGACTTGATGAAACAGGGCAAAACAGTAACCCTGGGTAGATACTAAATAAATTTATATATATTCAAACAAAGGTATATATTTTATTCACAGTACGTTTTACTATAACAAAATTGATTACGTGCGTCATATTTTTTTATATGAAACACAAATAAACCATTTTTAAATTTCATGGTCTTATATTATATATAGCTTAAAAAGCAAGTTTTTATGATATATTCACAAAAAAAAAATATTGACCACAATAACATTTTGAGATTTATATCTATTTTAAATAATCACGATATTTTCTCAATGCTCTTATTTGTACTTCTTGAATAATAATATGTAACAATAAAAAAATCGTAAAACATAAATAATTTATTAAATATAAATTGATTTATTGCTTTCTACGGTATAATTATAAATAATTATTAATGTGCCAAATGATCAAATGACTCGGCAACGCACTTGTAATATTAAAATATTCAATAAGAAGCATTTTTTGCTGCCTGATTTAATTTTCTATATAATTTTGGCACTGTAAATTGCACTAGCATTCTGAAGTTTCCTGTTATTGGCAGAACAGCTGTTATAATAATAATAATATTGCCTATGAATAAATTAACTTTAATTTTTAAAATATAAAAAAGTGTGATCATAGTCATTATTTTTATTTACATGCTCATGCAACTTGGCCTGAAGAATTGCTAAGAAAAGAAAATTCAGCAAATAACCATCTTGCACGCTAGACTTTATCTTGTAGAGGTTTCAGACAGCCACTGTGTTATGGTCAATAAACTGCAGGCGTGGAAGGTTCGATAACGTTTGCTTAGCCCTAAAAGTCCCCATATTGGCGCCCCAGGATGCCCGATCGGTCACACTGTGCGCCGGCACGCCCGAGGCAGATTCAGCCCCTGGAAAATGGATATCGTCCATTGATTCTGTGCTTTATAAGCAGAAAAGTGGGGCTCGGTGGAAGCTGTGTCTCAGGAAACGCATCGCAAATAAAAAAGACTACTTGCTAACGGGACTGGGGAAATCAATTGATTTGTTTTTGTACAATGATGCACTTCTATCTAAGTAGACCTAAATATAATGTACTGCTGATGCTCATTCATGAACTATTCAATGGTATTGTTTTTATTATTTTTTACACATAAATACAGTATGCATATTTGGAATACTTTTGATTATAAATACATCCAAAACTAAGTGCTGTATATTGAAAAGGGATTTTATTAAATCAGAAAAGCTATAAAACATAGCAGAATCTCAATTATGTCTGTACTTGGCTTAGTGTCATCCGGTCAATTATCATAAATACATACATCGGTTGCTGTTGGCAGCCTTCCAGAAAATAAGGAATAGGATAACTACTAGAGCAATAATCATCGAATGAAGGATTGAATAGGCAATAAATTGAGTAAGGATTTACAAGCCCGTATAGTATGTAAGAAATATAAGAAATGGAAATCACAAACAATTATGGAACTATCTTGAACATTCTTCCCTGCAATCAACTACTCCATTTAATCAAATGCTTTGCTTTTATTCATTAAAATCAATCATCTTTACCCAGTGAAACACAAATCAATAATTATACATAAATGGACTTTTATTCCTATTACTATTAATATAAATATTAGTTTGTTTTAGTTTCCTATCTTATTATTTTAATACTAATATTTGAATACAACACCATTGATTAAAGAATTCACTCGTTTATTTGTTTATAGAAGAAACGCATGTTTATTAACTTAAGTTTTTTTTATTATGTATCGCAAGCAATTTCATGCTATTGCTACGTACCGACCAAATCAATATTATTGCAGGTGCTTAATTGATTACAAACTTTTTATTTGATAAACGATACATCTTGCGAAATTCACCAGTTTCTCCTTTTCAATAATAGCACTGGCATATAAATTAGAGATAAGTAGAAATATGTCCACGGCGCGGCGCACTTGACCGGTAAGGTCATGCAGTTGCGAAGCCCCTCGAGTAAACCAACAAAGCACTGTAAATAATTAAGCGACTAATATATTTGCCTCCATAAATCGAGGGTATTAGAAACACAACTTGCAGATTGCGCAAGGCAAGGACTAGGCGAGTGCCGCGGAGACAGAACGCAAGTATTTATAGCGGACTCGTGTGGCAAGCTATTGCGATATGGCCGAAGAAAACGTCAAAGCTTTCAGATTATTTTAAGCGCTCTATCTGAGGAAGAGCTTCCTGCGATGTATTTTCTGCTGAAACTCGATACAATAAAGTGTCAATAACCTTAAAATCTAGGTAACACCGAAATCTATGTAACCTCAAAATCTTACATCAAAACGCATTACATTTATTGAGTTGCCCTTAAGACTACAGAAATTCTGTTCTTTGAAGAACCTATAATTTGACGTGACGTGTATAAAACATTTACTTTAATTCAAGGGTGTAAAAAAATCTTTATTAATAAAAAAAAAAAGTTGTTATTGTAAAACCTGGAAAATATAATCACAGACTATTCGATATTTGTTAAGCAATATTTGATTACCTGTTGTTATCTTTCTCTGATAGCACAAATGTTTAAAATTACCTTCTACCAAAAATATCAATTTCTTATCAAAAAAATACTCGACATTCACATTTCACATTTCTGATGAGCAAATAACGCATTCAAGTATTTCCAGGAAAGTGTATTTAATCTTAACTATTTTTAAAATTTTGTGTCGCGATTGAGAAACTCGCTTATATTTAAGCAAAAAATGAAATCGTTGCTGATTTACAGTAGCCGTCGACAATTTCTCTCGAGCTGCTTCGTACAAATTTTATTTACGCCTGCGAGTAATTAATGACTACAGGTCCTAATTGACTTTCGCTGGAGTCACTCCGGCGCAAGTGCCAAGCGCCTCCGTCAGGGACTCGTATGAGAAACGACCGCCATACATAATGTGCCGGACGATGGTCCAATTTCAATATAATTACTTCAATTTATGCAATGTCTTTTTTGACTGTGACTGATTTACGAAATTATTCCAGTGATATATATTTTTTTATTATTTTTAACTTGGGTACTCCATATATATTATTAAAGATTGCTTGACAGCACATGGTCCATGCACGCTCATTTCCACCCCTCGTGCTAGGGGCGATGCGTAAAGCATAATCATTCAGCACTTACACAATAAACCTTCAAAAATGTATCGATCTCTCTGTATAATTTTTGTGTCATATACAAAAAAAACTATTTTTAAAATAGATAATAAAATCTGCCTTTCTCAAAGAGAATTTGCTATTATATGTTATTACAGGTAATCGATGATATTTAACTAATGTAATTTATTTAAGCGTGTTTCTACCTATAAAGTCAAACGTTTTCACGATTCTCCAGGTGAGGGACACCTGCGGCCCGAGTGCTGTAGTCCTGCGGTCTCAAGCAGCTTTAGAAAAACAAACATTCATTTGAGTACACTTAGCGCCCAGGTTCGAGTCCGGAACGGGGTCATTGTCACGTCAACGCGTTTGTTGGCTGCATTAGTGCAACAAAGAGATGGGTGCATGGTGAACTTTTCATGTAACAATACACCATAATTGACCATAAACAATAGAAATATGGCCAAAGACCGCTCCCCCATGAGGGTCATTGTCTTAATTTGGAGGGAGTGCACATTGGAGAGTGAACGATGGAAGGAAGTATAATGAATGGAGACAGCTCTAGTGGTCAATTTAGTTGTAAAAGGGGAGAATATGATATCACAATTAATACTACTTCGCTTTGGAACACATTAACATTCATATCGACGTAAAACAATTACCACCCGAGAACGAAGGGATGTTATCCCGAGAATAATAATTAGAACCGTCTTCTCGAGAAGTTTGAAATTAGTTTCACGCTCTAGTTTTCACCGTTGAAGGTAGGTTTTACTCAACTTGGCACACCTGTGGACAAGAAAAAGCCATTTTTGTAAGTCCTATTGAATGAGAAAAGTCTCTTAAACTAAATCCACTGAAGCTCTAATATTTTTAGTTCTATTTTAAATATATTCTATCCTCGTTTACACCGCTTCGTTATATACACAGGAGGTATATCCGGAGGTCTCTGACTTCACAAGCAATGCTATTATTTGTATTGTATTTTCTAAATATTCTAGTTAATAAGATAATAAATACGTAGCAATAAATTTAACAAAACGATTTAATTCACCAAAATACGTGCACGGTAAAAAGAAACAAATATACTAAGCTTTTATTTGTGCAACAAAACATGCAACACTCTTGCCGTTATTATTACTGTGTGATTGGATTCGCTGTCCACAATGGATGCGCAAAACAACCGGACGTGGATGAACAATATACCATTGGCCCAACACTAGCTGTTGGTACGAGAAAAAGATGGCCAGTTATTATACGGTTGTTATATACTCAGAGAAAAAATCCAACGCACAGCAAAAAACGTTGTTATTCAAGATTGATTATGTTTTCGGTACAAAATTGGCAAAAAGAAAAAAAACAACCGTATTTTATAACAAATGTGTATGGTTCGCTTTTCAATTCCGATTTTATGATTTATTATTATTATGTATAATAAACCAACAATTTCTTATAATTCCATGAGTAAATATTGTTCATTTTGAAAAAAAATTTAACGTTAAGAATAAATATTTTTGTAAAAAAAAAAAAGTAGAGTAAAAATAAACTTAATAAACTGCAAGTAGTTTTATCAATATTTGATGGTTTACAATAGATTGTTACATGTTTAACATTAATTAAAAAATATTTTTAGTAATATTATGAATATTTACAAAATATAATAGAATATCAGCGCGCTACATGTGAACTAGCTCAACGAGAAACCTGATAATATATAACTATGCTTAATAGTATTTAATAAAGTGTGCCAACATCACAAGCAGATATTAATATACAACTATAATAAAATATCGTACAAAATAAATAATAATTTATAGCCTATAGTAGTCCTCAGCGCCAGAGGCAGAGTCGATCACGGCCGGTGAGACAGAAACTCTCAGCTGAGAATCTCTGCGATTTTTCAATACAACCTGTACTAAATGGTCTTCCGACGGACAAACAAGTTCTGGTTTATCTGTGTTGAATCTGCATCTGCTTGACGAAGAGAGTTTCCATTGAGGATTTATAGGTTCCGCCGCTTAGTTCTCCGAGCTACACGAGCGAACCTCATGCCGAGAGAAAATATCTGATTTACGTATTAACCTATTCTGTGGGTTAAATAATCATTTAATTATATTACTGCTTCCTGCATTTGATATCAAAAAGAAAAATTCAACCGGTAAAAAATTACTCGTACGGTACAAAAAAAGGATTTTCATGTTTAAATAATATTTGAGGCCGTGATTTATTCCGTATCCGCACGGGGAGAGACGCGGTATAAAAGCATTATTTAACACGCAGAGTGCTCGCTCGTTTTCGTGTAGATATTCTCAAACTATCCATGCTTCTCGTGCATTTAAACGAGTTTTAGGTACACGCCTAAAAATACTCTGTATTTATTTTTAATATTTATTAATGTGTTTTATTGTAATATATTATGAACTGGCCGCACACGTCTTTCCTGTTTCGTTTTGTGGGTGACAAAGTGGGGCAAAACGAGACGCAAAAACTAGAAGAAAGATACTGAATACGTCTACACCATCAATCATTACGATATGATCTCACCATCTTAACAGCACCTACGGTAATAAAATCAAAGTTTATGCGTGTCAATTTCTTTTTATGCGTCATTTCTGTATTAGGGGTCAATATTTTTAGCTGAATCACGAACTATATGGGAGATATTAAGGTGTGCGGATTTACCTGGAACGAAATGCTAACGGTGACTAAGCGAAATTCTCAGCCGAATGCCGACATTCGCGTTTAACACAAATCAACACCAAATTGGATTCGTGACAGTAATGAAAACGTGATGCTTTAATAAAATGTTGGTAAAATTGGCTGAGTTTTGAAAGTAGACAAATGCGACGGCAGGCTCGCGACTCGCGCACTTTGTGGCCATACGAATCACCTTGAGTCGGTCGACAGCAAACCTTAAACTCCCAGGTGAACGGCAAGCGCAGGCGCCGGCGCCACGACACATGCATATTGCAAAAAAACGCATTAGTAATCAGCTGTTGTCGAGTGCATGTCCTGAAGAGAGCCGGGAATTCCAATAACAATGATGCACTGCTCAAGGTCGGATTGCGAAAGATTTTACTGATACCGAGGTATGTCGGTACTTATGTGCGTCTCAATACATATAAATATATGCAGTAACAACTTTATCTTCAGCAATTAAACTGTTGAATGATAATAGCTGTCGAAGCTGAAAATATTTTATACACACATACATTTAAACATATATATTATTTTAACTAGATGTATTGAACATTACTTGACTTATATCTAGACACAACAAGGTAAGTAAGGTTTATTATTTGATATTTTTTCTTCCAGCTGAAATTTTGTTTTATAATTTAGCGGTAAATACATCTTCTAGCATCAGCCCTGCAATCTAATATAACGATCAAAGTGATACTTGAAGCTGTTCTTGTTTTTATTTTAATGTCATCGAACTACGAGTTACCTTTTTACGACCTTTTTGAACCTGACGCCCTTAGTAGGAATTTAGTCATTGTCATGTATGCGGGTTGGTCCTTTGAAAAATCTCATAAAGTTTGTTAAACCTAATTTACATTCCTCTATAGGTAGAATAATTATTGTACTTTCGTTACTTGGGACCAGTGAACCTTTCAGGAAGCAGTGGGGGTTTTATTTAATATGATTTGTATTTATATTATCCCTTCTTGATTGGGGAAACTGAACAATGTTCACACCTGCAGTGCTGGAGAGATGCACGGAATCAGATCTATCTATTTATAACTGTCGGCACCACGAAACTATTTTGTATAATTATTTAAATTGAGTAAATGGAGGTTAAAAACATTTAATGCATTTCACATAGATAACATGCAATATATGTGATGATTTTTAAACATATAATTTTTTTTAAAACTAGTCTACAACAGCAGTAAATATATTTATGCAATAAACACGACTATATATACTATTACATTCACAACGATGCAGTAAAGAATCAATCGTAAAATAATAGCAGTATTTTATCCATGATTTTTAAATAATTTCAAAATGATTAGATTGTTTCATTTAAATGAAATCCAAGAGGCATTAATCGACTGTCCGTGTCCCCACATAAGAGGGTGAAGCTTTAAAATGTAGGCTACCGAGCAGACTGCTGGCGGGTCGCAACTTTCTAAAGTTCGGCGGTGCATTTGCTGCGGCGAATTGCAGTCGGAAACAATGGACGGCCACAGATTATTTCAAATCGTAAACCAAAGAAATTGTTTCCTTGCTTTAGGCTCGAATACATCAAGTCAATAAGTAACATGTAAAGAAAATATAATCAAATTGATATTGCAATAAGAACTTGCCCAATCGTGGACATTGATAAAATCGATTATACCCACGTGTTATTGTTTTTTGTAGCATTTTGGATAAAGAATTTGGACTGTCAACACTTACCTGAAACAAATAAAAAATATTGAATTACTAAAAGAACAAATAAATAATATTTATTAACAATCCGAGAATGCACAAGCATATAAAATGAAAACAAACAATCACCGCTACTAGAATAAAAAGTTACTATTTAGCTTTCAGTTGTTTTCATTGTGCATAATATAAAAACTATATTTGACGTGTTTAAATGAGAGTATAACCAGGCGATAAAACCCTACAAGAGGCATAGTCGAATGTAAAGGGTGGGTGTAGGTCCGAAGACTGTAATACTTGAGAATTTAATCGTACATGACTATAAAAATATGCTACAAACACTATAAGAATATTAAATTCTTTTGAAAATCCGAGGATACATAATACGTAGCTAATTATATTTCAAAGTACTCATATAATAAAAAGTGTTCGTAGAATTGTGCAACGCAATAATTATGCCGTAAAGATTATACGATATTAGATATTTAGCACCGGCCGTGTTTTCCATGTAAAATATCCGCCCCAGAATAATAGCAGCAATAAAAATCGCATGCGCTCGTCGGAACGAGAAGGGACGCGAAACAATGCGGGGAAAAAGATTAAGGGTGCATTTATTTAAAAATAAGTGATCCAAATTTAGCTCGAGCGTTCCCGTAAAAAAGCCCCGCACTGTCCAAACCTGATTTCGGCTCAAGAAGGCCGCCAGCGAAGGTGAGACACGTCCGGGAATCCGTCGGCAAGAAAATAACTATTCATCGATACGCGCTGCGACCGGTCCTCGCAGTCCGAAATACAACGGCAAAAAAACGGCGAAAGTCGTAGACAATTAAGGGACGAAGCAGCGGCAACATTTTCGCATAACTTGGATTCGTTAGAATTTATTTGGATTAGTAAAAAACCAAGGTTAAAAATCAATTAGTTAATGGAAACACTCAAACGTTGATGGTTATAAATTGCTTAGCAACGTACAAGTGAGAGGATTTAAATATTTTGTTGAAGTTGTCATGTTGACTCATCAATTATTACCTGAGAGTTCGATGATTTGTTTCCCATCCTAAATAATAATTCTACTATGACATACTTTTTTTTATGATAAAAAGTGAATGGAAATTGTAAAACGATGTTTTGAAAAAATATCTTGTCGTCTTCTGAAAACAACCACGTCGTTTTTTAACAAATTAATAAATTACACAATGTGGTCATATTTAACTACCTTGACATTGACGTGTTTAGCAATATAAACAATCATGATTTATTTTCATGCATCAAAGCGGATTTACATTTCATTATTTTTTTACTAGGTAATCTCCGTGTAGTTGTTACACAACGGACGCATTCTCACGGCTTATATTAGGTATATTCAGTGGTATTTTTTAAAATAAATAAAACACGCTAACAGATTGTCCAATAAATCTGTTTGATACAGGAAAACAAAGCATATTTGGAGTTGATTTACCGTCATATTTAATACAACTAAAAGATTTTTGGACATTTAAGTTCTGTTAGCATATAATAATAGCTTAAAAGATTTGTTCACACGGCGAGCTGTCCGAGGAAACGTGGTCACCGCAGCTAGAGCTGTCCTGGGCAGACAGAAGTATTTGCGGTACTGCGAAAGAGGGAGGAGAGCCCTGCGGCTCAAGAGCCAATCATATTTGTGAGCAATTTGGTTTTTATTGCCAGAAATCGAAGAGCAAACAATCACGAAATAAGTATATACGAAGAGATATGTACATCGACGTACCCAAACCCGGCTGTAAGAAAAAAAAATCGTTAAGATTTAAGAGTTCATAAATGTGATGACCACAGCTCATCTATCAAAAGGAGATTCATTTGCTGATCGAGTAAGGTATTTAAAAGAATGAAAAATATACACTGTCAAGTGAAGTTGATAGCTCAAAAACAATTTTCTTCTGTATAAGTGATTCTTATATATATATGATAAATATATATATGATATTAACCCTCTTCAACCTACAATTTTCTATTAATATGATAAGACTTTACGGAACTCAAATCTATCCATCGATCGATGCTCTTTATTTCAAAGTGCAGACTTTTTGGGCGTTTCAATTTTTTTACGGCAATGAGTGACTGATTCACCTCACCGCACCGGCACAGGAATGCCCCGGCGGGACTGACTCAGCCGCGCACGCACTGCATACTGATCGTTAGTGGTCCCGGGGATCCGAAAAGCACCGCCGGAGCCTGTCACTCCGCCGAGCTGGTCTCCCGCTGACAGAGCCTGCGACCGAAGATTTGTGAAGGCGACAGCCCCGCCAGATATGGAAGAAAGACGCTGGTTAGAACCGCAAACCGGTGGCGACTGATGCAGAACTTGAAATATAACTTCTATGATAGCGTAAAAAGAGAATACTGTATAAACTAGCCAGCAAAACCTTGACAGCATCTCGTGGAGACCATCGTTCTGCATTGGACTGAAAATGGTCGAAGGTGATGACGATGATGACGTGGAATTATAACGTCTTGCTATATTTGTAAAAAAATTGTAAAAACCAGCCTTAAAAACCTATAAAACTTATGAAGTTCTCAATCATCGAGAAATATTATGAAAATAATTTCATCATTAATAAAAAGATCGGATCTAAATCAAAATCAAAGAGTTCATATTTTTGAACAGCGGAACCATATATATATATATATATATATATATATATATATTATCTGTCTCTATAGCGTTTTCAATATATTTTTTCATAAGAAATTTATTTTCAGTCAATAACTCTATCTATAAAATATAACCAAAATAACAGGTAAAATTTAATCGATTCGTTTTGTAATAAATTTTCGAATCACATTATAAATTGTGGCCATTATTTAAAATAATAAATTGCACTGGACTATGTATATCCAAAGATCACCAGACTGAATCAATAATAGTTTATTTATTCGAGCTTAATAACACATGTTTATCTTCACTACTTGATATTTTTACCCGAGCATAAATTATCACGACAAATACAATGGATTACTCACCATTAACCGATGAATAATAATGCAACGCCGGGATTTAAATAATAGGTTTTATAATAGCATCCTCAGGTATGAAATAACAAAACAAGTAGCCTTTTTTTAAGTTTAATACATGAAAAACAATGTGAGAACCACCCACGTTTTTCTAAATAAAGGTTCAAGGATTGATAGTATATTTTTTCTTAGTTATTTTTTTAAATCAAAACCATTTAATTATGATGAAAGTTAGTATCCACACAGTAAAACTGTGAGCGTTTTGAATTCATACAATGTTTGATGATTGTTATAACAACGTGAAATGTTTTTTATGTTTAACTTGGTTCTTCTTTTACCAAGAAAACAAAATTACACATTTTTCCCTAATGAAACTACTCGAAAATACTCATAATTTATATAAAATGTGTTCGTTATTTTATTGTTAAGAGTTATCCAAATCATGTTGACAGCACATAAATTAACTACGTAATACACGCAGTAAATAAAAAACAATGTTTTAAAGTCAGTTTTATATTTGAAAGAATACCATCAATAAGTTTATTAAAAAAATAGTTTATATTCATTTCCACCATACAAATGCAAACAAATCGACTATACTATTTGATAATTTAATTTTTAAATAAACCTCACAAAACTCAAAAACAATTATCATCCCCGCAATAAATTTATTTAAAAAACATTTTTGAAACAAAATATTTACCCTCAATCACATGCTAGCAAAAAAAAAATATCCAACAATAAGCAGATTACATAAGAATGTGAGTTTCTGGTTAATTCAGGTGGAGAGTTTTAAAATAGCCTGCAAAATATGCAGTGCAAAGTCTCGTACTGATTTCTCAGTCCAGTCCGACAAACCGAGACGTCCTTCCAGTTCCCCAAGGACGACAGAACAGCCCGCGGCTGGAGTGGTTTCCACGGGCCAAGTGTCAGTTCGTGCTGGGGATGCGGGCCTCGAGGACATTCCCGTGTCAATGATTGACATCCTAATTTGGTCTACCGAGAATGGCTAGCTTACAGACTTGACGGGAACGCCCCCCGAGAACTAAACATAATTTCACCGCATTAAATAATAGTAATAATGAGAAGATGTTACATAAAACCGTTTTGTGACACCTGTTTTTTATGCAGGAATTTAAACTTTGTGTTTACCAAAAACTGAATACGAACTTGAAAAAAATATAAACACCGGATTTTATCCCATAATCTTTTCCATCTAGAATATAAGTAGCTAGAAAAAAACGTACTAACAAACTGTATAAAATTTAAACGATGTAATTTTTCACACTCATAACTTAGTTACGTATCTTCTTCGTCAAGTGCCTCTCCTCAAAGGAGATTGGCGACCATTTCACTGAGTCACTCATGCTGAGCCAGTGTTCATGGTTTTCTATGGGGAAAATAGTGTAGTGGGTCCCCGGGTCTTTCTACACTTCCTTCTAGTTATGTATAAAACAGTAATACCCCGCTTTACGCGAGGGATACGTTCCGGAAAACATCGCGTTAAGTGAAATTTGCGTATATCGGGGTTTACTTTAATTCTAAGAACACTTTGTGCAGTATTACATGTTACTTTTACTGAAAAATACATCTATTGTGTTTTGGGTAGCGTTTCTTTTACGTTCTTGTAAAATACGTTCATAACACCCAACGCTGTTTATAATTGTTAAGAGAAGTCAATGACTACATTATGTTCATACACATTCTTAAAATTAGAAATTCGGGTAATGCAAGGCATTTTTACGCGAAATTTGAATTTCGTGTTATAGTGAAACCGCGCATAACGGGGTCGCGTAAAGCGGGGTATTACTGTATGTATAAACGATTTTTTTTATTATTATTGAAAGTTTTAAAGACTGAAGCGAATTATTTTAGAAAAAGATTGAAAGATTACGCGAAAGCGATGTCGGTGGCATATGTAATAATATTACACAGAATATCTTCATTATCCTCACTTACGCCTGTCCCATCTGAGAAACACAAGCCTCTCCAAAATTAAATCCTCCGTTAGGCACTCAATACCCCGAATTCATCCAAAATGCACAGCTCCACAGAGACACCAACACCAAAACGATCCAAGAGGTCATCATCCACCTCGCACACTTCTTCCAAATCTTCACCCACTTAGTTCCAAACCCCTCAATAAACACCTTCTTCGAGTTCAACCTCGAGGACTGCCTCCACAAAAAAGACCAAAAGCCACCCCCCCCCCCCCACAACCCCCCACCCTCCCACCCAGCCAACCCCAAACACAACCCCCCGGTGACACAAGTCCCCCAGTCATTTTGAAGGCGCTGAAGGAAAATCTTCCTGTTTCGCCGATAAAACCAAATACACTACACTAGAGAATATCTTCATAGAGCAGGCCAAGTGAAGGCCTGGCCGGGTGCGCACAGCCGTCACGCGAATTGGCCAATCCCGCGGCCACGCAACAACACCGACGCGTCGCTGGGTACGGCAGCAGTTTATGTGGCATTACAAAGGGAGGATACTTAGCATAAATAACTGATACCCCCGCCGCCGGGGTGGCACGCCAGCCCCTCTACCCGCACGCCCAACTAACCACGCTCGCAACTAACCACGCGTAATGATACCTGATTCCAGAATCCAGCTAGCCCAGGTACTCTGAAAATTATCTCTCTATAAAAAAAAACACTGATATTTAGGGGCGTCAAGAAATCGATACGATATCACATATTTCATTAATCTGTTAAAATGTTTTTGGCGTAATATCTATACGATAGTTTCAGAAAACTTTTGGGTTTTTTTAACTTGTTATTTGTATACCGATATCTCTCCGTCAATGTTTTCAGTATGAGATACTCTAAAAGATTACCGAGTATGCTTTATATATTTGTAGTTTGACGCTGAGATAAGGTTGCGTCCAACAGAAATTTATAGCGGTTCAGTGGACGGATTTTCAGGCTAGTAAAACGTCTAGAGTAAAGCCATCTCAGATTGCGGATAAAGAAAAAAGGGTTGACTGAAATCTTATTTTGTACATAAGCGATGAATTTTTGGGAGATATCTGCCATTTATTTTGGAAAATATCCCATCAGTGTAATTGCACCGTTATTCTATTTTGTTGATTGGGCTCCATAAAATAAAATATGAAGGAAATTCTCCTATATAATTTATGTTGTCAATCATACACATCACAGATAATTAGTATCGCAGTAATATCTACGCGAGTTGAACGGTTTTTGAAACGGGATTTAATAACTGAGAAACACCTAAAGGGTCAAAAGTTGTTTTATAAAAACCAAATTATCAAAATTCTGACTTACATGCATTTTTTTTATATCTACGAATTTTTTAAATTATTTTATTTTGAATATATACAGTTTTACTACAACATGAATTGGTAAAACGTTAAAAATAATTGTAAATAATATTTTTTAACATATATAATAATATACAAGTAGTGGCTATACTATATGCTGGGAGAGATTGGCAATCCGTTCCGCTTAGATAACGGATCGTTGCTGAATCCAAAACGCTCTATAGACCTTCATGGCGTGAAATGGACGACAACTAGACGGGGTCTCCGGGCATTATCTGCCGGGCTGCCGAATCTGTATGGCAAGAAAATACAGAGACGAAATAAAAAATATCTGAGTCTGTGTGGATTCAACATTATAATGTGGCTTCTTTGCGCACAAAAAAACTCAAGGGGCGAAAAAACAGGAGTAACTGAACTCAACTAAAGTCACTCATTTAACTTGTTTTGTTTGTCGTAAAAAGGGAAGAACGAGAAAATCTAAAAGGAGTTTAATTTATGAACTCAATAAGAATATTCTTTTAAAGAGAAAATAAATAAAAATATTAATTGTTTACTATAAACAAGAGTTTTTATCTTTACAGTAAAAAAAATGCAGTTGTCACTTCAACTGTTTTTGATTAATTTTTATTATTATAAAAGAGTATTTAAATCAATATCTCTACAAATCTTAATACAAAAACGGTAAATCAATAACAAAGAAAAAGTGCTGAAAAGCCAATTATGTTATTAAATATATAATCTACAACTCTTTCAAGACGATCGTATGAATAATATTTTAATATCAACACATTTTTTCAAACTATACATAAATTTAATTTTAAGTATGAAATAAAATTTTAGAGATAGTTGTTTAGCGGTCATTCAAATGAGTAGCCACTAATTTACCTAGGTTATGTTAAAATACTTTTAAAATGCTTTTAAAAAAGATTTTGATAAACATATCAATTGGCAAAACATACACAATCAAACGCAAACACAAGAGCTGAAGTTGAAGCTGAAGCTGCATGACATATTAAATTTAAAAATGAAGTTTTTTTTTTATCTGCTATAATATTTTAAACTTTATTATCCACAAAACATTAAGTTCAATGCTTTTTAAAAATATTATTTTAGCCTGAAAGCAATAATCGCACTTGATATAAATACAACATAGATTGCATGCCAGACGATTCTAATTATTTTATTTGTCAAGAATTTTTTTAATAAGGTAGCAGCATCAAACGTGTTTTAAAACGAAATAGCCGTAAAGAATAATCAGATTGAGACGCCGTGACACTAGACTTGTCTAACAAGAATATCAAATAAGATAATGGAAAAATTATACAATTTAATGTTGTCTTGTGCGTGAATGATGCTGCTAGCTACATACGTGTCTAAAAAGTACAGTTTGCAAAAAAATAACGACTTCACACTAGAAATTAAAGCAATGTTAGTCTGTCTGTACCTCATATGTAACTATGTCTACATCATATTAAAAAAATAGATTTGATAGTTACAAGTATGAGCATACAACATTGATAATAATAATATATATTCCTGGTAGTTTAAAAATACCATAGTTGTATAAAAAATACAATGAAACGAACAAATATAATATTAATATAAATGGAGAAAACATAATGTAAAATTAAATTTCAAAATATTAATAAAACATGAATTAAGTAACTTTATAGATTTTTGGCAACCGTTGTTATTTGATTTGATTTATTGGTGCTTGTAATTGTCTGTCCTTCCACTTCCACGATCTTCAGACTTGGGCCATCTTAAAGGATTTTTGAAATCCCCGAAGCCTCGGAGGACAGAAAAATTTAAGCAGCTTAACACCCTAAAATCTAAATCATCTAACAATAAATTAAAGATTAAGATTTATTTACTTGTTTTGTTCTAAAATTTTATACTCATGTCGTAAATGCAAGGTACCTGGAGATATATTCAAAAGAGTCCAACACACAGCACGTATGGAAATAATAAAAAAATCAATCTTACCCGGCTTTCACCAGCGCTTCGATCACTTCTGGCCGAATGACTTTTGTTTACAAACTTAATAAGCTGAATGGAAGTCCGATTCGATAATATGGTGTCAGTGAAAAACACGAAATGAAAGTCGATGTCGGCTTGAATTTATAATATACAAATAAACACAATAATAAATAATCACACTTGAATGTAGAAAACACCACTGTCATCACATATAAACTACAGTAGCACTAAGCTATTTAGTATGTATTAACATTCGTTATTAAATTAAATCATAAACGAAATGAGTATTTCAGTCACACTGAAGAAATCTTTTGACCCCAACAAGCAAAGGAGAAAACAAAACAGAACTCTAGTATTTTGCAAATACTTCAAAGCGTGACTAATTCTAGCCAAGTAAATTGTCAAACAAATACGATTAGTTAAATGTTCTAAATGTGTCTAAATGTGGATTTAGATACAATTCCTATACAAATTCGGTGTATAAGTACCTATAAGGAGACCGAAAGTGAGATTACTTCATTATTAATTTTTTAAAAATGGTTTCAGAGCTTTACCTGAAAATTTTAAATCATGTTGAATCTATATGGAAAATGTTACAATTTTAAGCTTAAACGCAAGAAGGGTTAGTCTTAAGTTTCGACTTGAATTGGCTGAACCCAATCGCTGGGGTGGTATTTTTTCCAAGAGAAGATTAAGGTCTGCTTCGAATTATGTAGGTTCATCAATAAAACTTGCTGTAAGTAATAAGGTTTCGTGCAGGATCAGGTCATTGTGAGGTCAAAAACTTAAATAAACGCACGAGACCTCAACAGCCTGGCGTCTCAGGGAGAGAGCTAAAACCACAATCAAATTTCCTGTAATAGCTATTTACTTTAAATTTACATATATAGAGAAATTACAAGTTCACTAGCCAACGGTATCTTTACAGTGAAATCACGAAGTTAATCTTGGGTTTAAATTTAATTTAAAAATCAGAAGCATGACTAAAGCACAGATACATTGAGATCATGAATTGAATATCTAATGACCATTGATACATCAGCGAATGTGAAAGACCTTGTTTTAAGGTTACAACTACGCAAGTATGGACCACGAAATCACATGTCAGCTTTGGACGCGACTGGCTCAGATTTGATTATGATTGAATATACTTCTGGCCTTCTAAAAATCTGCGAGAGGCTGCGCTGGCTTTGCAGATGTTACGGATTGAACTCCAAGAAGAGAAACAGGCAAAGTTGGTCAATTAACGGTCCTGCTTCATTTCGCCGGTAAGTGTCTGTCATTATGCATGCAGCTAAGAAGACGGCGTACACGGATATTACACTGCTAAAGGGAGATTACCAGGAATTAAACACGTCACTGAGGGCAATCTCCCGTTTGATAAAATACTAGCGGATATGATCATGGCGTCATATTTTTTTAGGGTCAATAATATTCCAACGGTTTGATTGATGAAAAAATACTACCACCAAATATTTTAATGGCAATCGTGTGAACTATTCGCGTATTATTTGCTATTCGCCATCGATAAAATATAATATGGAATAACAAGCCTTTAGTATTTCTTTTAATAATATTCACGTGCAATGGAACCTTTTTACTATAAAGAAAATCACAAATTCTACAATTTACGAAACTTTGTTACACTTGCTGGTAATTACTAGTTGAGAAAAAATAAATCTTCACTAAGCCTTTCGCTTCTACCTTTCCTCGCCCTTTTTAGTCTTTTGAAAATACGATCTGACGGGAAACAGAGCAACGTATTAAAGAAATAATGGATTTACCAAAATATTGATATCACAGCGTAGCGGAAATATGGTACAGTGTAAAATATCAAATATATCAAAGGTACAGTGTAAAATACACGTATTGTAATATTAAATATTTTTACATAATCTGGCGATTACGCACATATAATATAATATGTTATGTGCAATCATGTATGTGGTAGCAGAAATTGAAAATAACATCAAATATATTCATCTTAAAAATATATACTTGCAGTAACATTTACAAGATACATTGTTCATTGTATATTGACAGTTAGCATAAATTTTCATATAAATACAACATGTAAAAAGCTCATTCGGGTTTCCGATTATAATCCGATTTGTATTATAAATACCAATGCAGGGTTTTCGTGTGAAAATAATTTTTAATTAATGCACAGGCACTCAGGCCCGCGGAGAAAAGCTCTCGGAGAGGACAGAGATTCGCCGCCTTGGAAGTATAATAAGTATCACTGGTAATGAGTGGTTTATCTCGGGATCGAATCGAGCCAGCGCGTGCTCGGCCTGGTGGACGTTTTCTTTATGGCATAAATTAAAATCCCAGACGGGGCGTTTCCGAAAAGCCCGCCATGTTTTCGAGTGAAAATGGCTCTCCTTATATGCCTCGGCTTTATTATCCAATGGCGTCGGTTCGAGGCTAAATCTGTGGCTTCAAAAATCACTTTTTATTTATAGAGTGTTTCTGTCGACACCTGCGTCGGTAGCGCATACTAACAGCTTAAATTATCTAGTAGTAGACAGTACGACAAAAATACATAACATTGATTACATAACAGACATTACATTATTTTGAATTCGATAAAAAAAACAGGATTTTACAGTATCCAAAAAGTAAAGTTTAAATACGACGTTTTCGTGGTCCACTAGTTTGAGCGTCGAGATATATAGTAGATATAAAATATCCTAACTCATTTGATTAGTAGTAAAATTAGTAAAACCATTGAAGAAATAGGGTTTTAAAGTATCAAAATAACTATTCTAATAGATTGTGTGCACGTGCACCCACTTTTATTGATTTATGGTAAAATAAACACTGAACTCGCACTCACACTGTTTGTATGAAAAAAAAAATTGCAACTAGATGACTTGTGACCAATATACATTCTTACATGTGTAATTAATGATTTCATCTAAAACCTGAAAATTTCACCGATTAAATTTTAATTTATTTTATTATAAAATCCTGTGTGAAGGTAAACTGGAATGATGTAAAAAAAAATACTGGAAAGAAAAGCGAAGATTCTTCGTCAGACATCATTTATCTTTAAAAAAGACAAGAATTGAAAAAAAACGTAGCCAACAACGGGAAGGATTGCTTACAAATTCGCCTCGTCATAAAGGGGGAGTAATGGATGTTTCCTTTGCGGGGAAGTTGGTTTTCTTTCTTTGGTCGAGTCTCACCTAGAGGAGCTCCTTTGCAGTCTTTCATCCTGGCTGTGAACCAGGAAATGCGTTTTTGTATTCACTTCGCTTTGACTCAAAGGATAAAACGAAAAAGTAAAAAAACTTTTTGTAGGTCCCTGAGAAAGTAGTCCTTCTTTTATGACCTCTTGTCATTCGCCTTGGAATTGCAATACATTTTATAATACTAAGCAGCATACATTGGGGTGATGAAAAAATATTTTTCATACGCTGAATTGTCAATATTATGTTTCATACATTTTTTAAAATATATTGAAAAATAAAATACAAAATAACTCACGGTAAGTGAGTATTCTTTTGCTGAAAATACAAAAACATTATTTGGCATCTGTGTATAGCTACAACCATAATGAAATGTGATGAATGAATAAATAATATTTTAGGCAGCTCTGTATTGACATTATTAATATAATAACAAAATTTCAACCGACAAGCCGTGCAAAAATATCTCGAGACAAGGCTTATAAATCATTCTATTTAGTGCTGTCAGCCCGCGAGTTGCGAAACGAATTGCATCTTTTTTTCAATTTGCTTAATGGCCGTCCATCTTCAATCTCCGAGCACAACATCAACGGACGCGACAAGCCCGATTGGAGCAGTTCATTACATCAGACAAGCTTCCTCCTGGCGCATGTGGGTCGGCGGCTACTCGTGTCAACCTCGTACATTTGCCTCACTATTTCAATTCAAGCAATTTAATAATAATAAACAACGATCTATTTATAAAGTCAAATGAATAGTTCACGGTTTTTGGTTCACTAATACAATAACAAAAGTAAATTTTAATTTATTAGTTCACTGAACATACTTAAAATCTCATTCAAATCATATACCCACCAAAACAGTATATACTTTTATACAGGTGATATCAATGTCTTCTTCTTGGGATGCCTCTCCTCAGAAGAGGTTGGCGACCATTTCACTGAGCATATGCTCATGCTGAGTCAGTGTTTTATATTCGAATGAAAAGTCTGCGTATTGCTGCTGCCAAATAACATTATTATATAATCCTTTCCTTGCAAAGCTCTGGCGTTTAGATCTGATACTCCTAGCAGGGTGCAGAAGCAATAGCAGGAGCCCCCCACCCCATCAAGGTACTTCCAAAGCATATCCCTCCACAATCATCCAAGTCCGCTACTCCATTACCGATCCTTTACACACGAAAAGGGTATAGAATGGTAGCCATGCACAAGCAACAGAATGGGGAGAGAAGTATTTTTACAATGATCTGAGACATCGAAAACTTTTAACATCACATATCATAGGAGTGTTATCGCAAAATTTTAAGTAACAATTATTTATTTAAGGAATTTTAAATTAATCGTGGTTTTATTATATAGTTTAAAGGTTAACCTGGTTTTACCCGAAAAACTCTAAAAATAATTGTTCTGTGATAAATCTACGACCGTTCATTACATAGATTTGTAAAGTGGACGAGTCTGAATCGACAAAACGAACTTTAGACTATGTCTATATATACTTTTTCAATTAATTTTATGTGAATATTTCCATTACAACATTTTCTCAATTTAGACACATCAGACTATGCGCCCGCATATAAGTTTTAAAGCTGATTTGTAAATGAGTTATAATGACATGTTATATATTAGAAAATCCGGTTCTATCTTGACAACTTCATAGGAGACACATGTATGTGAGACTCGTTATTATCAAAATACCTGCGACAGTCCGGTAGCAGTAGATCCGATAAGTGCTCAAAAATTATTTTAAAAACTTCATTGCTTTCTTACATAAAAATGCAATTGAAGCCTTATTTAAAGACAAGAAAAACTACGAAATGAAAAGCACTACGATCAATACGTAAATTTACTGTACGAGTTAACATTGAATTTACCAACAGTCGTTAGTCACGCGCTTTATTTTTTTTATGGTATTCTTTACACATGTACGAGCATATACTATACATACTGGGAAATATGAAAGCGCTTATAAAAGTGACTCCAATGAAAAGGCATATCACATGCAACTTGGAATGTTATTAGCACAAGCTATCATGTTCGAGCCAATTACGCCAAATATTATGTTTCATGCCAATTTTTTTTTATTACGTAACGAATATTTTGTACCCACGTGTGAGAGCCCGTTAACTCTCAATTTACTGTGTCTTTTGTGATTTTATGACTAGCAATACTGAGATGATTGGGTGAATTATGTGGACATAAGGACAGACATCAAACTTCCTCATGTTTAATAAATTAAGGTCCCTTTTGATTTAAGTGCACATTCCTAAAAATATTTAATTAAATATTTTTAAGCTTTAGTAATTAGAAAGTTTTGTGCAGTTTTAGTTTAAGTTAAGTAAAAATATCGTCTATTTAATATTTGCGTACATACAGACTGATTGACATGTAATAAAATAAATTTAAAATTATATACAAATTCAAAATGAATAGCACTTGCCAACGTCATGTTTTAGTTATTTCTTTGGAGATTTGTGAGGTATACTCAAAAATAAGCAGACAAGAAGGTGTCTATCATATTAACCTGTTATTATAAGGGGTGTTACGTACCCATAGACCCTGTCAGGCCCGGACTACACTAGCGTCGATAACCAGATCTCCATGTCTCGGTTTGGTGGTCGAGTTAGCTCGACAAGAATGCAGGTGATAAAAAAAGACAAATAAGTACACAGCATCTTCTTGCTTTTGTAATAACATTAAAAATAAATTGTTTTAGGTAACATTATGTTCTTGGTTTCGCTAATAAAGCTAAGAGAAAATTGTTGTTAATAATCTGATACCTGGAAAAATAATAATATACAAATCCTAATTATTACTATATAAATAATTTATTAATTTGTGTTCTATGTACACCATTTTTCTTTTTATTTGGTCTATTATGATCATATTAATTATCATGAAATTTTACATAAAATTTAATATTTGTGCAACTGTAGACTTATTTACTCCACGACAAGAGGATATTGCACTATCGAAAAAATATGAATTAATAAAAAAAAGTCTTCCCATCACCGCCGTAGGGTTTCCTGGGCGACCATTTGAGTCGTAAATTACAGATCATATTGGATACGATTAATAAACTCGACTATCCCGCCCAAGAAGGAATTAATTATGCCTCTAACTTGTAATTTGGAGGATAAGAAAAATACCCATCATTGACATTCATTTCAAACACAAATTAAAAAAAACACAACGATAAGTGTACATCGAGTCTAACAATAAACCCTGCAGTCTTTATTTTTATATACTTTCACAAATAATTTAATTTAATAAAACGATTTTCTTAAGGTGACGACGCTTGAATTAAAATCTCATCAAATTAAATATTATTATTGATACAAATCAAATAGAGTAAATGAGTCGAGTCACCTGCCAATGTTAAGAATTTAAAAAAATATTTACATACACCAGGAATATATAATCAAATGTGTTAGCAAGTATGAAGCGGTCATATGCTAATAAGCAGAAATAATGATATATTGATTATTATTATTTATGACAATGAGACACGGCATTTTAACGCATACTCTGTTAGTGCAGACAATTTTAAACTAACAACTAGAAACATTAAAACATAGGCTATAAAACGATATTTTGTATAGTCCACTCATTTTATATCTGCAATTCTTACCACTCACCTTTGGTTGAGGTAAAGGAGTGGTCTTAAAATTAATGATTTTGATGACCAATAAAAGTCCAATACAAGCTAAAGCCTCAGGTTACGACACTGCCCTGCAGTGGTAATATGAAGTGTATTAACATATTGCAGATTCTCATGTTGCTGTACTTTAAATAATAGGTAGGACGTCATAAAATTTTCACATCATTGATTTCGTAGAAACACTGAGCCCTGATTGGTGCTTACATTTTTGCTTTTTGATATAAAATTACAACACGATCGATTATATTTCTTGCTCCTTCTTGGAGGCTATTCAGGTTACTCCTTTCAAGCACACTTCAGCACCTTCACCGAGCCGGCCAGTGGCAAGAATAATGCAACGAAAATATCAACGACATCATATCAATTTGTAATTAGTGCGAACATATGAACGTACAGTATTCTGATTGATGGCACGAGTGAGTATCCCACGTATTGTTACATAATTACATGTAACTTTGAAACGATTATGAACCCGATATCATTAATTTAATTCACTTATTTTGTGTAATTACATTAAAAAAAAAAAACATGTTCTCAAAAACTCAGGACCTTAAAGTGATGCATTATAACTGCATGACTGTGATGCAGTTATGTTTCCAGATGCATTTTAACATTTTTTTATAATTAATTATACATCTTTTTTATAAATCTAAAACAAATAAATTGTATATTTTTCCCATTTATCACCTATTCATTTTAATTAAGAGTGTATTATTTATCGCAGATTGATACGGGGGTTTATTATTGATAAGGGGTATATCTTTTTTTATCTGAGATTGATTGCGAGTCGGGAATCTACACCATTCCTTTTTGAATTATTTTTTGTATATCATAACTTTTACCATTGCAAATTTAATTAATAAAAATAAATACAATATTGCAGAAATTTATATTTAATACGCAAGAATCTACCCGCGGAATGAAAATCAATATATTTGGGAGAAAATAACTTACCGGGGTTGTTTTGGGAAGAACTGTGTCTCGCGCCAGAGGCATTGTCATTTTGGCAAGCGAGCCAGCGGCTGAGGAGTCACTTATCAAACAGAACACACCGTTTCCGATAATTCACCTAAGAACACAGACAACAAACATTTTTTGACATCGCGACTGACATTTACGAATTAAAAGTGCGCCCCGAACCGCAACGCGACATCGCTCCTAATTTTTTTACAGAGTTGGACAATTACAGTCGAGAAGGTTTAGACTGAAAAATTAATTCATAAATATTGAAGGGGGCAGGAGAGAAAAATAAAAAGTCGGCACGAGCAGCGACACGACCCACCCTTGCGACTGCTTGCCTCTCACTGAGACTTGTTCGCTGTCGCCTCGCTTAGCCTCGCCTCGTCTCGCCTCGCCTCGCCTCGCCTCGCCTCGCCTCGCCTCGCCTCGCCTCGCCTCGCGCCTCGCCCCACCAATGGGCGGCCGCCGAGCGCGCCGTGCCTCTCCGAGGAACGACGCTCAAAACATGGCGGCAAACTAGCCGACATATTGTTTTCCCCGCTTCACCTTTATTTCAAATTTAAAACTACTACACCAACATCAATTGACGCTTTCTTCTTCTGTCGCTTCCCCTCCCAGAAGGTCGGTGACCATTTCATCGAACATATTTCTATCCTGGGCCAGTCTTCCGACATCCAGCCGCTGGCGCAAATTCCGCCTCCACATAAACTAGCTCCTTCCAATGACAATCGGCTGGAGAATTCTATATTTATTGTTACGAAAAATGTGGTCAAAATAGGCTTCATTGAGACTGTCGTTTGTGACGCGGTCAACTCTGCCACCTCAATTTTTTGCACAGTAGTTGTCTTGAATGTCCAAGCTTCAACTTGACGCTTTACGAAAACGCAAACTGGTCACTATGAATTCAACATAACAGCAAATTCATTGTGATGATCTTGAAACTGACATATTTTTCTTCTTCTAGCGCCTCTCCCCGGGGCTGTACTCCAGACTTCCAGCCGCTGGCGTAAATTCCACCCCCATGTAAGTTCTCTTCTTTCGATATCTCCTTTCCTTCGATTTTTCCCTGAATAATCAGCTGTGGGATGCTATATTTACTGTTTCGAAAAATATGGTCGATATAGGAGACCTCCTGCAAGACTCATTTGATTCTCCCATAAAGCCACATTTTAAACGCTTCAATTTTTCGCATAGTGACTGTCTCGAGTGTCCAGACCTCAGCTCCACAAAAAACTGATACGACATAACATTTGGTTAATCTCCAGCGAGTTTTCAATGTTATGTCTCTTGCACATAATACTTTTCTCAAGTCGTTAAAAGTACCTACCTACTACGTGCTTTCTCAGTTCTCACTTTAATTTTTAATCTCAGTTCTCATTTATCCAGCTGTATAATCATTTAAACGTATTATATTATATATTACAAATCACTTAAGTCGTAATAGATTATAAATTTAATTTACGATAGGGCTATGCTTTCAATACGGTGTGTGGTTATCTCCTGATCCTGCGCGCAGGTTGTGGGGCTTACAACATGTGGCTTAGGTGATAGCGTACATGGGTTTCGTTATTGAATTTGTGTAGAAAAAAATATGTGTTACTTATTATAAGTCGTCAGACTTAAATCTTTTACGATTATTATTAAGTTCAATCACAGCCGCTTTTCACATCAAAATTTGTGTAAGCTATACGATTTACGCTGTATAATTTATAATATGTATATAATTTGTTTTGAATATATTTCTGAATGATTTTAGCCAATGAATGTTTTGATTGAATTAAACCGTGTTTAATACAAAAATATACGTTTTGATCCAAATGATATGCAAGTATCTGATATGCAAATTTTACGCAACTCCGTTGCATTTCAAGTGGGTAGACAAGACACTTACTTAAAATCTACGTAAATATAGTCTGGAAATCCAGTTAGTAAAGTTAATACTACCTTAACATTTACTAGTCAACGTTGCCAACTCCTTTTATGAATGGAGTAAAAAAGAAAACAATTTCACGGCGTGGGACTCAAACAGGCACGAATCGCCCACCACGCACTGCATTTGCAGCGATGCCGTCACGCGACCTGCTCTGTCCCCTGTCCCCTGTCCCTGTCCCTGTCCCTGTCCCTGTCCCTGTCCCCTGTCCCCTGTCCCGAGGAAACTGCAGAGAAACAGAGTGCCCTGCTTATTTAATAAGATATTATAATAAATAATACCATGAACACTGCCTCAGCGTGAGTACATTCTCAGTGAAATGGTCGCCAACCTCCTTTGAGGAGACACTTGACGAAGAAGATGCAACTCTTATCTAGTACTGCTTTTAGTTTAGTTTTCCCTCGAAAACGGAAGTGTCTAAAGCCATTTTTTTAATAAAATGTTTTATAGGTTATTAAAACTTTTAAGGTTCTTCTCATTTGTAATGGTTCATAAAATTTACGTCCTCTATTTTCAGAGGGTAGCATTAATTTTGAAATCTCATGTAACCTTATAAAATTGGGTATGTTTTCTCGAGTAATAGACCCGACAAGTACATTATTTACATGAATTACCACAAATTATATTTTTTTTATCTTTATCTAGTAAAATGAAAATTATTCTAAAATTGATAAAATATATATTTACTATCACCAATCATTTGATTTGTGATAGTAAGGTAATTATCAACACAATGATGTAGATAGTTATGAAAAAGTATAATTTTCAATAAAGTTATAACTAAACCATTATTTTTTTTCCTTTGACCTTCATTCAGTTGTAATGACCCATTTTATTTAAGTTCTGCTATTACTGTAAATCTTAGACCAATTTGAATATATCTTGCCTAGAGTTGATCTTCAACTTGCACAAAGTTTGCCACTATGCAGACTTTCAGGTATCCGCAGTTCACTATAGAATCAATTGCCATCACAAACAGTAAGCCTTAAGAACTGTTCTTTGCAGATGACTCCGCTTAATTCTAACTTGACTTTTTCCAGTTTTGCATTAGAAGTTATCAGATCAAAAAAATTATACACGGGCCGAGCATCCTGAAGCCTCCCCATCTGATTAGTTTAGTTAGTATGAACGAGTTTTATTACCCCTTAGTGGATTTTAATACCTCGTTACACAGTATCTATAATGTCTCAAAAAACAGGCAATTTTTTTTTATGAAAGTGTGGCTTAAGTTTGAAATACCTGTCTAAGATAAAATCCTTTTAATTATTTCATATATGTTTACTCAAATAATGAAATGTATTTAAAGTTTTTAGAAAGCCTAAGATTGTTCCACTACTACAAAAAAAATATATAAAAAGGAAGTTCTTTCATAAACTTACAGCTTATTAATGTTTCAACTACATTTCTATTATATTCCTCAATACTTACTTCAACTATTCCATTCTTGCAGAAGTCGATGAGATGACTCGGTCAACAATTAAGAATATGGAAAAATATACTCATTTTTTGGGAAAGTCTGCAATCAATATTTGTATAAACAATTAATAATTGTACAAGACCACAGTGAAAAAAACAAAAAATTGGATCCTTAGATAATTATAATTTAAAATCTCAACACAAGCAATAAAAAATTAGAAATCTTGTAAAAATGGTGAGTTGAAATGAAAAATATTTTTTCCTATTATTAAATTTACATATATATTAAACTAATTGTATGTCATTAACTTAAGCTAAACAATTTTAAGAAGAATCGTTATATATCGGCAAATCAAAGCATAATTCTAATGCTTTTGTTACATAATTGTTTTTCTGAATCCTCTCAGAGTATATTATTTTTTCATCTATTGCTCCGTTTGTTTGTTCGCAAATCTTTCTCAATTTCAAATTGTCTTAAATCAGTCCTTTGTAAGAAATCTTGACGTTCCAAGAAACTGAAATAAATTTTCAATTGTTAGTAAATATTTTACTTAATATATAAATACAAAAGATAATATTAACATACCCATGGCGCCCTCTATTATGGGTCACTATTTCTTCTTCTAAGCCTTCATTTTTTTTAAATGAATTCCAATCCAGCTTCGACTTTTCGAGAGTACTCAATTTATCTTTCTTGCCAATTTTACCAAGGATTGAAGAAAGACCACTTCCCCCCACTTTGGTTGGTATTCTTGTTCTAACAGAACTGGAGGGTAAAACGGTAGCATCTAAAAAATATACCATAAATTACCTGAAAAAACCTACTGAACATAGATGGATGGCAAAATGGAAAAATAAAATTAATATGACGCAATCACTGAATCTCCGAAGTAATAAATGTCTGATGGGTCAGATATTTTTGATACACATAAACCTGAGCTATAAAATTAGAGCGAGTTAAGATTATCCCTATCAAATTAAAATCTTTATTTTAAGTGGCATTCAAATTAAAAAAGTTTGCAGGCATGGTGAAGGTGATAAGTGTTTTATTATTTTACAGTTAAGGGAGTATTCAATTTTTAATTTTTTTTTAAAAGTGGTTTATATTTATGTAGGAAAACATAAGGCTTTTTTACAAGCAATTCAATCAGCCCACCATAAAGCACACTATGCACGTAGCAATACAACTGATGAATTCAACCAATATTTACCAGCGAAATCGTGAATAAAATAGCCGTAATGTTACACGATTATCATTTGGATTACTAAGTATGTAGTGAACATAAATCATAATGAATGTCTCCACGGTAGTAAAAAAAAAAAGGGTCTCCAAGTTCGATTATAAATAAATCTACATAGTATAGGTAGGTTGACTGAATAATATACCTGATTTAGTCTCTGTCAAATCTGAAGGTGTCAACTCTTTGTTTAGATTACAAGAATCATCATTGATGGAAGGTTTCTCTTCTGTATTGGTATCAAAAATATCATTTAGGCTATTTATTTCTGTATCATTCTGTTTTGGCACTGTTTTTGTTATTTTTGGTTTTGGCTGATCCGGTCCTAAGAAAGAGGCCCAGAGATCGTCTTCATGTTTTTTTTCTAATACTGGGTCAATTATTTTATCTTTAGTTGTATTAATATTTTCAGTTGCTGAGTCTTTGTCAAGTGACATTTTCATACGTTTGCGCTTATTTTTTAGAGAACTCCCTTTCAATCGCTTTTCTTGTTTTTTTGTAAGTTCATGTTCATATTGAGTATCTGTCTCCTTGTCAGCTTCTGTTTCTGATTCTTCCGAAAGAGATTCTTCTTTACCGGGAACAAAATCAACATCACTCTCATCACTATCTGAAGGAAGATCCATTTCTAAAAATCACAGAGGAAAAACTTTAATTTAAAGTAAAGTTATTTTGTAATTTTGATGCAGCTGTTTTTTTATTTACTTTTAAAATGCTTAAATGACATTGAATGTCAGGATATGTGTCGTATATTTGTATGAAAACTGCAGATCATTTGCAAATGCTCATTGCAAATGGTTTGAAAACCATCCAATTGCTACTTAGTGTTTTGGGGTTGCGGAGGAGTTAATCATATATTCAATATTTGCTCCATACATAATTAAAATAAGTTTACAAAAAACCCGATGATGAAAGAGTTAATTATAAGACTTGACAGTAAAAAAAATCATTTTAATTAGAGATTTAGGGCAAAATAATATATTTTGTACTAAATAAAATAAAACAATAACATTGACATTTTATCTTTGAAAAAATACACGTGGATAAACTCAGTACCGAGTTGTGATTTTCATGATAATTTTCACCAGTTAACAGCAAGTTGCAATATGCTATAAAATCACCAAGTGGAGTCATGATCCTCAAAATGTAGATTATAATTCTCAGACCACTTCCTTACATGAAACTAATCACTTGGCAGAAAATTTTGATATATGATGCGAAAATACTGCACTTTTTTGCATGAGATTCAATGCATTGAAATTTGTCTTTAAAAATTAACATCACAACTATTTGGCTGTTAAATTAATAAAAGCATGATATTAAAAAATCACAGAATTAAGGAAAACTATACTATTTTTCATTCTTGTTAGAAGTAATATTTAGTATGAATAAAAAATGTGAATATTTTTCATTGGTTTTATTAGGCCACCAAGCCAAACAAAATTTTTTTTTTTTACACATGTTTATATAACAAAGTAATTAATAACACCAAATAATCCTAGACAATTTTCTTCTTTTTATTTCTATTTCTATTTTTAACATTCGTAACTTCATAAAAGTTGCTCCCGACTGTCTTTCTTTTCTGAACCCTGTCCAGTGCTCTTCTTTGCTTACTGGTCATCTTTTTAGCTATAGACGGTGACTCTACTATTTCTTTAATCTTCTTTACTTTACCAGGAGTAACATCTGAAACCATAAATGTTCCACTAGCAGAGTTCTGTTTTTTGAAGGATTTCTTAGAGCCTGAACCAGCTAAGTTGTCTTCTAAATCACTACACTCATCTTCACTGCGACTGTAAAAGTCACTAAAATCTGAGGAATCTTCATCAGATTGTTGATTTGTTGCAGTAGATTCGTCAATATTACTAGCAATACTTTCATCAACAGTGGTAATTTCATCAAGGGGCTTAACATCTTCATCATTGTCATATTGAAGTCCAACACGAATCTTGGCAAAGTCTTGCATCACTTTAAATGACCTTCCCTGCTCAACCTTAGATTTGGCAACATCACTCTGTTCCTCAGTGTTGACTGGAGAATCTGTAGGAATTGACTCCGAAGTTGTGACATCTACTGTAGGAATATCAGATTCTTGGACTATTTCAGTCACTGGCAGATCTTTAATGAGATGACCCATTGGAATTTCAAATCCTGGTGGAGACACGTAAAATGGTAATTTTCCTCTTTGCCAATCATTGAGCACAATTTTAGCAACTGAGCTGATATCGGGCTCTCCTTTTTTCAAAAGCTTTCCGGTCCTTGCTGCAAGTTTTTCTAAGAATTGCAAAGGTGTTTCCCAACCATCCACTTTATACGTTTTAATCAAATATTCTTTTTTGACTCTTTCTAAAACAGTATCTATGTAATCTTCTGGGTTTTGAACTAATTCTATTCTTACAACACCTTTGAGAACTTTTTCAGTATCTGTCTCAGCTGATGGATATACAACTCCCGGACAGTCAATAAGAAATATACGTTTCATTAATGTGATGTACTGCCACACTTTGGTTTCTCCCGCTATCGGAGCTACTTTACAAACTTTTTTGGATCGAAGAGTGTTAATAATAGAGGACTTGCCAGTATTTGGATAACCAATAAATCCAACACTGATCTGTTTTTTGTCAATATGAAGCTTTCCAAACTGTCTGAGGAGATTGATTAATGAACCTTTGCCGAAAGGATGAGTGAGAGAAGCGTGAAAAGCAACTGTGGGATAGTCAGCACTGAGAATAGCAACCCATCGCTGTGTGACCCATGCAGGAACCAAATCAACTTTGTTCAAAATAAATATCAAGTGCTTGTGAGGTTTTTCGGTGCGTAGAAATTTTTCAATGTGTGGACTACGAGTTCCAAGAGGATCCCTCGCATCTAATATCTGTAAAAGAACATCAGATGAATCTATGACTTTATATAGTTCATTCCAGATTCTTTTACTTTGCCCTGCTCCAAATATCCACTCCCGTTGTCCATCCCGCACACCAGTATCTTCTTTTATCAAGTCTATATCCTTTTCCTTATCGTAAGTATTTGAATTATCATCAGCTGCTTGTGATAGTGATTCTAGATTAGTAAATTTAAGGTTGACTCGTTTCCTATTTTTGTTGGGCCCGAAAGTTCTTTCAAAACTTTCAGTGTCTAATAAATGGACTCGTGCATTTTTAGCAGTTTCATTCAAAAGAGTTATGGGTAACTTTGTAGGCTTCATTACAACTTGGTAAGGATTTTTTACGGCTACTCCTAATTCGGTTTGGAATTTTTGTAAAGCATTTTGAGAAATTACTCTAGAATTTCCGAACCACTTCTGATTGGGTTCCACTCTGGCTCTGGTTCCAGATGGCAGCCATCCTTGAAACGGCGCCGGCACAATAATATGTCCTGTTTTATCTCTTTTTGCTTTGAAATTACGATACATTTGTAACCTCTTTATTGTAGATCTGGACCTGGCATTTCCCACACCTTTCAAGCCTTCAGTTGGCCTGTCAGGATTCATAGAATGGTTAGATTTGTTGAGCCCCTGTCTCCGAGGGGGGCCAGATGATGATCTTGTTTTCCCCATGATTGATCACTTTATATTATTGCACTTTAATTATAAATCTACATTCATACTAAACAACACGTGTTTGGACAGCAGCGAAATGACTATCACGTAGGTTATTCTGATTTGAGTTTGCTGGTACTTGACGTTCACGGATTGGTCAAAATTTTATCGTTAAGTTGCAACACTGAAAATCCACTCAGAGTGCATTTTTATATGTAACTTAAATAAAATAAATATAGTAATTCAATAAGCTCACCTATCAAATCAATCAAACGTTGACATGAAAATACAAGTCTTTTCGCTACCTTAGCTTGTTAAGTATAATAATAACATGTGCTGTATTTTACTGCTGGCCGGCCTCGCACAAATGTCAATAGTTCACACCACTCTACTCTGTTCGCTTTATGGCTAAATGGCATGTAATGCTTTCATTCATAAAAGTAAATTCTTAATTTTTTTCGTGCTACTAAATTATAAAAAATAATAATGAAGAAACTTTGTACATAAATTAGTTGACTGATAAAATGAAAATATTGTAAAAAAAAATCTAAATTTTCGTGACGTATTTGTAATTTTTTAGAACATAAACCAGAGTTATGTCATTTACTTTAACATTAAAATAATATTTTTTTCTGTTTTATATCTTTATTGTCTTCACTTTATGATTATGTGTAACTTTTATTTTTTATATTAAAAATATTAATAGGAAAAAAAATAATTAAAAAAATTTTACATGTAATAATAATTCAAAAATAGGTATATTATTTAATATGTAGGTGATACATTAACGTAACAGTGCTTTATTTTATATTATGATTTTTGACAGATCAAAAATTAGCTTTGTGCAGGTTGGCCCCGACCCCGACCGACTAGTACGAAATATAGTCATCTGTCAAAGTTCACAAAAGCGATGTTTGCTATTTATTTCGAAACTTTTAAATTACAATTGTTTTCGACTTATTGATATAACATCTGCATGAAATTACACATCGTAAGTATTTCTCCGTGCGTGAGCTATTAACTGTTCAAGTGTAGTTATCTACAAAGACACATTAATCACCTTTTATATTGAGGTTTCATTGTATTTCTAAAATGTTATTATTTTTATTTCAGCCCATTACAATGTGACTCGCAATCGACTCATCATGGTTGCATCTTTCTTGGAATTCCATATAAGCAAGCAATGTTTAAATAAACTATATGCTCTGATTCTGAGCATGAAAGGAGATTAAATCACCCATCGAAACATGTATAGCATGTTATCTGAATTCCATCCATCAGAATTGGACACAATTGCTAATGTCATTTCTCTGACACCAGCAGATCCTCTGAACACGTTTGCTGAAATGTGGTATCAAGTTTTTTTATGGTCATTATTTTCTTCAATATTTGTTCATACATGTGCTGCATTGATATCCTTTGCTACTCTTCGTAAACACAAGTTTGGAAAGTTCTTTCCGATATTTATTCTTATCATGGGGGTGGTAGCACCGACAACAGCCGGAGTTCTCAGTAGTGCAGCTATAGCATTTGTTTATCGAGCATCATCTCTCCAGATGTCTCCAGTTTACGCTATGCTATGGGGGATTGGACAAACTGCTATGTCAGCCTGTGTCGGTTTTACCAGAATTTTGGCAACTCTGTAAAGTTTTGTGTTCCCTTAAAAAATCCATGATAAGTGTTTTGGTTTGATGATTTTTAAACAGGGTGTAGCATTTGATCTCAGGAATACAAACAATAATGAAATATTGACAACTCTGTGTTAGCTAAAGTACTTCTGTGATTTTTCTTCTATTAATTATTATACTCATGTAAGTATTTATTTTGGGTATGAGCAAGTGAGCATCTCTAACTGGAGGTACAATTGAAGTCATTATTGGATAGATTGTTTAAAACAGGTCATGGTTTATTATATTATAATGCTCAATTTTAAGTAATATATCAGTCTTAAAGGTTCATTAACTTCTTAGCTCAATGAACGTTGATTTATACTTTTTCTTTGTTAATCAGGTCACAGCATAATTATCATAACAGCATATTTTGATTCATAGAATCTTTCTATAATTGAAATCAGAAATATGTTAATTTTTCAATAGAATTCATTTATGACTAAAAAATTAAATATATAAACATTTATATATATATATATAATTTATCTTTTATTTCAAAGAATATTTGTAAGGTTATTATGTTACCATATTTTTTAAAATTATTTACCAATCTATTCAATTTTATAATATTTTCTTGCTCCAAAGCTAAAACACAAACTATCCTTTATTCAGTATAGCTTCGTATGTACTAATTTGCATGATATGCATTTTATTATTATTGTAATAAATAATATATATTATCAAACTGTCAGTAAATTTGCTTGATGAAATAGTTTTGATGGTAGAGAAATGGAAATGATAAAAAATTGTAATGAAATAAATGTTTTATTTACTTTATCATTTTAATTACATTATTTTATTCCATTTCTTAAACAATTTAATCAAAAGAAATTGATATCAAATTAAATAATTTATATTTATTGGGGCTATGAAAAGTGGTTTTGACAATAAATTTAAATGTATTCTCGTATTGAAAATGATTACTCAATAAAATTTCCATCTCCAAATTGCGATATGGCCCTTACCATTACATAAAATATTTTAAGGATAAATTAAAATGGATTGTTTCCCAAAGATTCTTTTTTTATTGATTATTATTTAATTTATTTTTAGAGTGTGATAAAAATTATACCATGAACTGATAAGGTCTGTACATACCTATTTTTTAAAATGCAAAATGTTTATTTAGAATTCTTACTGACCTATATATTATTTGATAATTTAATTCAATTTTTTAAAATAATTTTATTTATTCATTTTGACAAAGAAAATGTGATGGTTGATATTTATGTATCGATAAAGCTTGTACTGTCCACAGTTGGTTAATTTGTATTAGAAATTTTGTATCAAGTGCTTATTTTATTAATAGCATATTTGATTAATTTTATGATATCAATTATTGCATGAATGTGATCATCTTATAAAATCGCTACTTGCATATTTCACTTGGCATTCTTAATGTCGTATCAATGTATTCTCACAAAATAAGCTCATTTCTTCCACCTGTATTTAAAGTTTATTTTGGTTTATGTAATAATTGAAAGTATTTTTACCGTAGTATAAACAAGAAAGTATTTTTCACCAAGAATAATAATTTATGCCTAATTGATTCATCATTGGCAAATAATGGAAAACATTGAAATTGAACCAGAAAATATTTAAAATGAATTGACAAACTCTTCAGCTAATGACTATTATTTTTGCAGCAGAATTTTTGATCTAAGCTTGACTTTTTCTTGGTTTTTAGCACAACATTAGGCTAAATATTAAAAAAAATACTTAAATTCTTCTTTAACTGTTGTATTAGCAGTTATGTTTAGTCAACTAATATTAAGTACTTACCATACTTTATCTTATCTGAAAATCAATATGTTCTGTTACTCATTACCACTCAGTCCTAAGTTTGTTTGTTAAAGGTGTGTTTGATATCCACACAAAAATGTTAACAGTCTGTATGACTTATCAAATTCAATGTGCCAATTGCTGGCAAATTTTGGAATAGAAAAACTATCCAAACACCAATATTGTTCATTAATTTCTTCGAATTTGTTTATTGAAACCACAATTTAAAGGAGACTTTATTAGATATCTTGGAAATGCATTTAATATCATAACCACATATAATGCTTGTATATACTAAGCAGCTTTTACCATAAGAGCTAATAATATATCTGCATATTTTTTATTGTAAATATGTATAGATTTTTTATAATTGTATAGAAATTTTGAAATAGAAAACCACAATTTTTAATATGACCAATATAATTCATGTTATAAAATCTTTGGAGTCTGTGCAGTGAATTTAATTCAGTTGCTTTTATTATTAAATGTATTGTAATATTGGTGCATTCCTCTGAATTAATTAGTTTAATTTATACACAAAAGTAGATCCTCTACAGTAATAATAATTATTGGTGTACATAAAATATACACACACATATGTTTGTGTATATATATATATATGTTATGTGTATATATATATATATATGTATATATATATATATATATATATATATATATATATATATATATATATATATATATATACATATATATACATATATATATATATAATGTATATAAAAATATAGATTTTATTTTAATATTAATATGAATATTCATTACTTTTATTAATATATAATAATTATTCATGACTAGATCAGAATAATAAAAAATACCAAAAATATTCCATTTTCTATATTGGTAATGACAATGGCATAATTGACGAGGATTTAGTGGTGATTATAATTTTTTACTATTTACACGAAAAGATCTATATGTAACATTGAAAAATGATTTTCCAAAAATATCACTGATTCAAATACATGTCAGTTTTTTTGATGCATGAAAAGTATGCTATGTGGTGAAATTAATCAGTTTATTCATTATTTTAAATTAAATACACAATTTTTAAAGTTATTGCTATTTAAAAAATATATTTCAGGAGAAAATATTGTATTTTTAATGCTATGAATATCTTAGTAATAAACTTAATTCAACACTATTATACTTTAATAATTATAGTAAGGTCAGTTTCATAAGAAGAAAATTTTGATGATAAATAAACTAGAAGGCATGCATACATTGATATTGGATGTTTGCTCGCATTCCCATATTTTCTACAACTTAAATTCATTTCTAACATCTCCTGATCAACTTATTTAAGGATTATAAGATAATTAACAAGAGGAAGATGTCTTTGTAATATAATAAATCTACCTTTGAGTATACATAAAAAATTGCAATTTCGGAAGTCTCTAAATTAAACTGTTCACTAAGGTTTTGGTAATAAAATTTTATGACTGAATTACAATAATTGTATTTAGTACTGCAATGTCAATTTTATAAAGTTTTATTAGCATATTATAATTTTTTTTCTAAAAATGTTTGAAGTTTCAGCATGACATTTTCCAACTGCCTGTAACATCTATGTTCACGTGTATAAATTAAGTATTAATGAATTATGTAAATAGATACTTATCACATATATGTAGATGCTCTATTTTTTTCTATGGTCAATCAATGCTTGTAAATGCAAAATTTTATACGTGAATCCTTTTTATATTTAGTTTTTAGTAATTGGCAATCCAAATTCAATACAAAAATATTGTATATACTGCTGTTCCTTATGCATCAATTTTGATGTGCCTCAGTTTCTAAACATTGTTTACAAGGCATCTCTTAAACAAATTGTCTTCAGACATTTATCTACTTGGAAATATTGAAGACTATAACAGTTTACAAATAGTACAACGATATTGAATTTGGATACTCTGATGTAGCATAAATGGATACATACTTACCCACCACCAGTCTACCAATGTTAATTAATTAGATATTATGCGTAGACATAAGAAAGAAAATAATTATTCACAATAGCATATAATATTACTGGAAAATAACTTATTAAAATATTTTATTTTAATTTACATTTTTTATGCAGTTTGTTGGATTTTTTTGAATTGAATTTGTCAAAGATACATTTGTTGTCACGTAAAGAACAGAATGTTGACTAAACTGTAGTATTGTGGCCATAATATTATATTTTAAAATAGTTATCTTTTACATGATTCAACTGCCAATAGTAGTATATTGATGATTTCATTATTGAAAACCAGTTCAACATTCTCATTAATATATCAATAGTTCAGATACCTAGCAACGACTAACCTTATTAGTGCCCGAGTTGTCTATTGAGAAAGGAATATTTTCACTTACATGTTTCGGAACTGAAGTGGTCTATATTTAATTAAAATAAAACATCATTATGTATTATATTATGAGGTATAAATATTGTGTTTTTATAAGATATTGATAATATAAATTGATGTGTTTAGTCATGAATATTTATAATTTGGTTTTATGGATTATTCCTTATTGAATTTTTATTTTAATTTGGTTATATTTATGATAATGCTGTCAAACAGTATAAATAAAAATCAATTTAGAAATCAGATCAATCTTTATTTTTTCATGTATATATATAAATATAAGAATGCATTTTTGGGTAAGTACAGATTTTCAATATACCAATAGTTTTAATACATGTAAAATGTCTATAAATACAACAAAGTCATCATAATACAGCAATATAAATAAAATTAAACAAACTTATTTGCTTAAGAATGTTAATAACGGTTAAAGTAATGTCACGTGAACAGTTCACAGAGTTCCGGAAAATAATGATTTATTCGTTGAATGCTGGTTTTGTGCATTTTTGACCCTTTGAAATCTCTCATCAGTCATTTGCCATTGAAGTTCTTGGAGATTCTTGGCTGCCTCCTGCGCTCGCTGGCGGGTGCTGTGGCCAGCACCCATCTCCTGGTCCAGGCGTCTGTTGAGAACTTCAATCTTCTCTTTGAGAGACTGGTTGTCTTCTATCGCATCCTGCAGTGAGAGCTTCAGCTCCACAACCTCTCTTCTACTGATACTCAATAATGATTCTAAGGATTCAATTGTTGCTCTGTCCTTAGCGGATATTTCTTCAAGTTTAAATTTTTCTTCAGTGATTAGATTTAAATTATGTTCAATTTTTTTTTTCTCTACATCTGTGTCTCCAATTTCGACAAGGATATTTTTCTTCTGATCCTCGAGTGCAATACACATTTCCCTAGCAAAGTTTAAATTCTGTTCTGTAATTTTATTGACGTCTTTTTGTTGAGCCAATTCACTTTCTAACATGGAAATTTTGTATATTAGTGAAGTCATTTTTTCTTCCTGCATTTCTACAGCAGCATCTCTAGATTCTAATTTTTGTTCCAAATGACTAAGTTTTTCCACAGTTTCTTGTAACTTCATACTTTTACTTGCTGCTTCATTTTCCAGGGAATGATTATTACTCTCCAGGACTGTGGCTTCGTGCGAGAGACTAGCAAAGTGATTGAGCATGTCAGTACGTTCAGCTTCCTTTCTCGACAAAATATCTTCAATTCTACGAACTTCATCTACATAATGCTGCAGTTGCTGTTTCATTTCTTCCACATCCTTGCGGGAATTTTCGTATTCTCTACTTATTGAGCGTATATCATTATTAACTGTTGCCAAGTCACTTTGTAATCTTCTATTTTCTATCAAGGCACTATCACGGTGTTTTGTGATATTGTCAATTTCTAGTGAAAGACCTTCATTACGAGTTTGCGTATCCCGAACTTTATGTTCTAGGGCATTATTTGCAGATGTTAATAATTCCAATTTTCTTTCAAGTTCTATTGTTTTATTATTGAGCATTTTAACATTTGTTTCTTTGTTTCTAAACTGGTGTTGTAATGATGAAATTTGTTCTGTTTTATCATCCATATCCATTATTAATTTGTCACGTTCTTGGTCAATTCGGAGCAAATTATCTTTGATTGATGATTTCTCTGCTTTACATAGTCTGTTTTCATGCTCTAAATCTGAATTATTCTTTTCTAAGTGTTCTATTTTATTCCGCAGCTCATTTATTTCCTTTTTATGCTTGTACATTTTATTTTGAGATTCCGAGATATTTTTATCATTTTCCATTTGCAACGTTTTAAGTTGATTGTATAACGTTTTCATATGTATTAAATCAGTTTCGCTTACTTTTAATTTTTCACGTAATATATCACATTCTTGCTGAAGGCTTTCTATAAAATTCTCTTTGACGCCTCTTGCAGAACTGAGGGCTTTGGTTTCTTGAAGCAGTGCTTCATATCTTAAATCTTTTTCAAATACATTATTCTGTCTAGAATACTGAGTCTCTGAAGCATGTTTCAATCTGTTTTGTAATACACTGCGCTCTTCTTCAAGATTTTTGATATCGCCGTATGCTCTTTTCAAATCATTTTCTAACTTATCAATTGTTAACCGAGTGTACCTATCTGATTCTAGCAAATGATCTTTAGTATATTTATGCTGTTGCATTTTTGAGTTATCTAACACCAGAGATTGATTGTTACTGTGTAAAACTTCATTTTGAGTTTTTAGTAATTGGATTACTTGTTCAAGTTCACAAATTTTGTTTTTCAACTCGACAACAAATTCTTCACTAGGGTATGATCTCTTTAGTTTGTTGTACTCGGTGTGATAAAAATCCCTTTCTTCTCTAATTTTACTATAAGAATGTTCTTTGGGTGGTTCATCTGAATATCTGTCTGCCTTCTGTTGCTCTTTCAACTTGTCTTTAATGTTATTTATTTCATACTCATAACGTTGTCTTTCTTTTTCTAATAATAAAAGTAGCTCATCCTTCATAGCATTTTTTATATCTGTGTTACATTCACAAGGCCTTGCAGTCTTAGTGTAACAACTACGCACTTTGTTACTGTTAACATTTTTTGTAGATTTCTCTAATTTAGATTTTTGTTTAGCTAATTTTTCAATTTCTAATTTTAAGCTACTTTCTGATTGAGAATACTGGGTTGCTAATACTTCTAATTGCCTGTTTGCTTCAAGTAGGCTTGTGTTTTCTCTAAGCAAGTTTTCTTTGATCAGCGATATTGAATCTAAGGCTAATTTTAATTTACAAATTTCATTAGCCTCTATGTTTGCCTCACATGCTTTGTGTGAATCAACCACACTACAATGGTCTGTTTCATGTTTCTGTAATTTTAAATAAGCGGATTCTAACTGAATTTTAAGTTTAGTTATAATGTTTGTCTTTTCATTCAATTGTAAATTGCAATCGGATTCCATTTTTAATGCCATCTCGTCAATATTTTGTATTTCTTTTTCTAACAAAAGATTCTTATCTGCCAAGTTTACCGCTCTGTTCATTGCTTCATGCTGTTTTGCTAAAGATTCTTTAATTTTTAAATTAAGGAATTCAATACTTTCTTCAGCTTTCTCGAGTTCTTTTAGTAATTCTGTCTGTCTTTTATTTGAACCTTTATTGCAGCAATCTTTTTCTAAAGCATGGAATGGTCTGCCTCCTTCTAAAAGATTACTCAATCTAGAAATTTCACTATCCCTATTATCTAGTTGCCGATTCAAAAACAAGATGTCTTCAGACAAATCCACATTTTTCTCTTTTATCTCATTGAGATCTTTAGATAATTTTTCATGCTGGTCAACAAAATCTGCACAAGGTTGACAATTTGTTGAGATGTAAGTGCATGTTTCAAAACTCATTCTTCCACTTTTGGATTTAGTGCCTGTGACAGTCTTGTTTCTAGAGCTGATGGTATCTGCACAAATGTTTTTGAGTTCATATTGCCTGCATCGATGTTTTAAATTTGAATTCTCATTTTCTTTCATTGCTATTTCATTTTCCAGCTTCCTTATTTTAGATTTAGTATCTTTTAAATGAAGTGTGTGTTCTTCATTGATCTGAAGTAGTGAGTGATGTAATGTATTATTTTCCTTGACTAGCTTGGCGTTATCGCATCTATATGGTTCTGCAGCTCCTTTTAGGCTATCCCTTTGTTGAATTGCCTCCTTAGATAGTTTCATATAGTGTTGGAGGCTGCGGGTGGTTTGAAGTAGATCTGCGGTGAGTTTCTCCACGAGAGATATACATTCAATTGGAAAACAATCTGTATATCCCAGTTCATCTAACTGTTTACGAACAGCAAGGTATGTGTCTTCCATAATTCGGTACCTGTGGAAGAAACAGGATACATTATTTGTGTTTTACACTGGTAATTATTTTATTACATTTTACCACAAGTCAAAGTATTCAAACAAATTATCCTTTTAAATCAAATCTATTTTTTTTATGCAGGTTTACATGATTTTTATTTTAAAATATAAATACATGGAGCATAACAAATCGTAATACAAAAAAATTGATGTTTATAATCTACTTGTAAGCATTACCGTTTGTATTGAGTAACTGCAGAACTCACCCTTTTAATATTATTTGCCTAAGTATCAATAAAAAAACCAATTTCAAAATTATTTATGCTAAAATACAATAAACGTTTGTCTACAGACATAAAAAACAAAGCCAGATCCAAAGGAAACTTAAAAAAGTTATCTTTTTATAACGGAATGCTGCTTGATCTGTCAAACGCGAGATGCTGAAAACACTAAAGCAGAAAACAATATAATCTCAAAATTCGGACATCTCACTCGAGCCACACGTACTTTTTTTTTTCTTCTTCAAACAATAATTATTGTAAATTTATCATATAAATATTATTAAAATATTTTTAATCAGCACCACTACTGCAAAATGCAAATGAGACATTGGGAGAGATCTCTATGGTCAATTTTACTAGCCTAGTAGAAATTGTGAGTGTATGTCAATAATATCGCCTTATAAGCTCCAATTCTGACGTTTTGCTTATTTCTGTGCTTTTTTTACCAATAAATGTTAATAATACATATTTTAGTTGTATTATTTATTCCGATTATACAACATGTTGGTACGTGGTAACAGAATAGAAGCAAATTCTGTTGAGAGACGCCTGGGAAATGTCGGGTTTCACTTGCCTCATATCGTCGATGTGGAATGGAGGCTCGACCTAACTGCCGACTCGTCTAATCTCGACAATGAAAACAAGTTGGAGTATACGATCAAATTGAAAACGGAATGTGGCACTGACGATGGTTTAATGTTTTCTTGCAACCCACTGCAGCTTCAAGAACTCATTCATAAACTGAAAGAAATAATAAAACATTGCGAAAACGTCAGTTCTTAAATAATCATCCGTTAAAAACCACCAATGAAATTAAAAAGGTAATTTATATTTTTTACTAATATTTTAAGATTTACAGTATATTTTCTATCGGGTAAAAGTTTTATTTAAAACCAAGGAATAGCTGTTTGTATGTAGAATAACTTTATCCTTTATTAAACACCATATTTCATACTATGTTATACAACGCATACAGATATTATTTTATTAAAATTCTTTGCCAAGCGTTTGTCTTGTTATGATATATAGGGCTTTTAAAAGTCAAATTTTCTTTGTTATAAATATTTGGCAGATATTGTTAAATTTAATGATTTTGTCACATTCTAAAGAAATAATTTCATCAATTTTAGTAATCTTAAATAGAATTTGTTTGAAAATTAAAAAAAATAAAAAAATATTTTATATTAACCCTTTGCACTCGAGAGGTGCGTCTCGGTCACCACTTTGTATACTTGTCCCGAAAAGCCGGGCATGCATCTCGGCAATTGTTACATGAAATATCATTCAAAGCAAAATTACAAAGACTTATGTTTACGAAATTATCTTCGTAACGATGTAAATATACATTAGATACTAAAATATAAAAGTTTTATGTGTTAACACACTTTAGGCGGGTACCAAATTGACTAAACTGATGTGCGTAGCGGGGAAAATTCGTGTAAAATTGCGCGTGTGAAATCTAGTCTATACACTTTTTGTTGAGCAACTCCGAGTTAATTACGAGATTTTTGTTAATAAATTAAATGTTTTTGTTACACAATAGCTTATATTATATTTATATTTTAAGCGAGTAACCAAATTTACTTAACTGATGTGCGAAGCGGACGAAATTCGCGTAAAATTGCACGTGTGAAATCTAGTCTATACACACTTTGCGGATTACTTGGCATCACAACAACACCACTTTGTCCTAAACATTGTTCAATAATTGGAGGATTATCATTCTCTGACCACTCCACTTCTTCATTGTCACTTTGCCCAGAATCACTGGACAGTATTGGTAGAAGTAACGTTGACGAGTCCTAAACAAACATTTCGAGCTGTAAACCTAAAGAATAAAATAACCTTCTGCTGCTTTTAGAGTAAACACATTCAAAAAGGTATTAATATGCGCCCCGCCTTCAGGCAGTAGTCCGCCGAACGGGTACTAGTACCCGCCCCGCCATTAATGTGTTAATTTATGTGTGATCATTTTAAGTTAGAGGTAAGAAATTCACCAAAAGCGCTACGTAACGCTTCGAGTTGCTGATTAGTCCGCGCGGAAACGGTCTCGAGTGCAAAGGGTTAAAAACCAACTAAATATTTTTTTTAAATGGAACAAATAAAACCTCACATGCCTGGATCTTGCAAGATTTTGTTTGTGGTATGCAATCTGTTCAGTAAACTCTATATTCAAGAGTGGCGCCTGATGAGTTCAAAACTTTAGCATGCAGCCTAATAAATTGCATTATATTATATAAAATATCACCGAGAGTGCTTTACGAAGAATTAGTATAAAGGCACTTAAATTTTTATTTTTAAATTGATCAAAAGATATTTTAGGACATCACATTTTGAACTAAGACTGCTTTACTGCCTACTAGTGCTTGTATTGCTGCTTGAGTAACCGGCTTTAAATGTTACCACTATTAACACACAGTAACCAAATTGACTAAACTGATGTGCGTAGCGGGCAAAATTGGAGTATAATTGCGCGTGTGAAATCTAGTCTGTACACTCTTTGATTTTTTTCTTCCGTTTAGCAACTCCGAGTTAATTATGAGATTTTTGTTAATAAATTAAATGTTATTGTTACACAATAGCTTATATTATATTTATATTTCAAGCGGGTAACCAAATTGACTAAATTGATGTGCGAAGCGGATAAAATTCGCGTAAAATTTCGCATGTGAAATCTAGTCTGTACACTCTTTGATTTGCATGTAGTCAAATAAATCGTTTCCCATAAAAAGTTGAACCACTTCATACCCACTTTGCGGAATATTTGGCATCACAACAACACCACATTGTCCTAAAACTTGTTCAATAATTGAAGGATTATCATTCTCTGACCACTCCACTTCTTCATTGTCACTTTGTTCAGAATCACTGGACAGTATTGGTAAAACTCTACGTCTTATAGGATGAAAAATTCTTCATGACTTTCACACTCGCTATCAACTTCAGCAATATCGACATCACATGCAATTTGCAATAAATTACCTGTGTAAACTTCACTATCACTATCAGAAGCCATTATTATTATAATTTAAAAAGATGTTCGATCGTCAAAAGTCAAGTCAAAACTGAATTATTTTTTTAAAATATCTGTTCAACGTCCCTTACCCTTAAATAATGGATGTTTATATAAAAAAGTGTAAAAGATTAGAGTTTGTTTAGTCTATACATTTAAATTATGAGTGATCGGCATGAAAACAATAACAAGATGAAATGTATAGTTCCTTATCTTTATTATGTAAACAAATGTTAAAGAAGTAACATTGCCAATAGACATAACGAGCTGTAAACCTAAAGAGTAAAATGACCTTCTGCCGCTTTTAGAGTGAACACATTCTAAAAGGTACAAATACCTGCCTCGCTTTTAGACAGCGGTCCGCGAAACGGGTACTTTAGTGTATACCCGCCCCGCCTTTAGTGTGTTAATATTTTGTACAAACTGCATGTTCTAAAATTGCTTTTACGCTTCTAAAACTATCTGGTCTTATCATACATTATCATACTATCACTATGTTAGTGTTGTCTTTATATATTTCAATATTTGTTTTTAGAAGCCACATTAAAAAAGCATGTGATGATTAAATAAAACAAATTTTATTAGTTAAATTTGTAATTTAAAATATATAGACACATTGAATCAGTTACAATAAACAATATTTCTGTAACATTTTATATTAGAGTTTTGTAAAGTTTGTATAACATAAACAAATATATATCTTTATCTTTCTTATTAAGGCACTTTTGAATTACATCGCAAAACTATATTCTCAGTGAGAATATCAAATAAACACAAACCATAAAATACATTCATGTATTGATGTTATGGCAATTAAGGCACACAATTATAATTTTTACAGTCATTTTGCAATTAGAATATGTTTTAGTAGTTTATAGATCTTAGATTTCAAGAGGTAGAGAAGTGTTATTTGTATAAGATATGTTAATGAACCCTCTATTTGGATATAAATATGAAAATTATTAACAGTTACCAGATTATTTAATACCAAAAAGTATATATCATAAATTAATTATTAAAAAAGCTTAAAAATATATTATGTTTAAAAATAAAGCTTTAGTTCTTAACAGAGTTCATGATTGTTAAGATTCTTCGATTATAAATATGTAGGGTTTTCAAGCACTAACACAGTTGACATGATCTTAAGTTTAAATACAGACTTGAAGTGCAAACATTCAGATATAAAAGTGATTTTTATCTAGCTATAAAATCTTATCACCATAAGTTATACACTTTCAAAGGTACTTGGCTGACAAATCTATGCGTATTGTCATCTTTAAATACAGTATCATACCTAATTTATACGCATGAAACCTGGTTTCACAGTTTACCAAGCAATATTTAGTAGAGAGTAATGCTTGAACCGGAATTTATATTAATTTTGATTGTCAACGTTTCATTTTCTCAAGAATCGGTATGACCATGTCAAATGTAGGCCGCTTGCCAGGATCTTCATTCATGCAGATTTTTATCAATTTTGAAATATGTGGTGCAATTCCTGGACCAATGGTGATGCGCAATCCTTCCAGGGCAATTTTCATCCCACACTCCATTGGGGTCAAATCAGCAAATGGCACCTATAGAGAAAACAATAAGTTTAATTTTAGATGTTTACATGAACAATCCAATAATTTTTGTTCTCTTTGTTACTCTTTGTTTCAGCTCTCAAAATGGAAAATGAACTAGAGCGATTGCGCCAAGAGAACACATTGTTAAGATCACGGGTGGCGGAACTGGTCAGCGAGGGAGCTGAGCTTGCAGGAAGACTGGCTAAAGTTGGAGGACAAGAAGCTCGTGTTAGAGGAAAAGAAGAACAATTGAGTTTGGTGCGACAGCTGGCTGATGCTGAAAAACAATTGCAGCGAGCTCTTCAGGACCGGGATAAACACTCAGAATCACCGGATAAACCCTCCACATCGGAAGCGCTACACTTTAAACAGAGCAACGAGATGATTGAGTGCTTGCAACAGGAACTTGTGAAAATTAGACTTCGTGAAGCAGAAAGTAAAGCCATGGAGAGAGACCTCGAATCGCGCATTGGTGAATTGGAACAAGACAATAAAACATTACGCGAATCAGCAGTAGATAACTCTGTAGCTCATTTGCAAGAAGAGCTCATCGCTGTAAAATTGAGGGAAGCCGAAGCTAATCTATCTCTTAAGGAGCTGAAACATAGAGTGAGTGAGCTCTCTGAATTATGGATGAAACATCTACACGAACACAGACAGGAGCACCGTTCTCAATCGGTTTCAGGTGTACTAAGTACACCAAAAAAAATTATGCGCGCATGGGAAAATAGGACAGTGGATACGCAGCGTCTAGAAGAAGAAATAATGTCAATTCGCATCCGTGAAACAGAAGCTATGGCGGAGTTGGATGAACTAAAACTAAAAACCATGGAGTTGGAGACTCAAGTGCAAGTCTCTACCAATCAATTAAGGCGTCAGGATGAAGAAAAAAAAATGCTCAAGGAGGAATTGGAGATGCTTCAGCAAAGGGCAAGAAAGTTTCGGGTGGAAGAGAAGGAGCAAGAAAAGAAATATGCTGACTTGGCTAGTAAAGCCAGTCATGAGAAAATGTTAGCCAATCTTCGCCTCGCTGAATGTTCTCAAAAAATTGCTGAATTAGAACAAAAACATTCTGTGCTGAGAATGAAGAATCAAATTATTATTACAGAGGGAAAATTGAAAAATATATCCATCAACAATGAAGATATAATCAAACAGGTCCAAGAAACCTGCGATGGTATCAAAGATTAAAGAAATAGTGCATACTTGTATCAGATGTGCCAAAATATGTGAAATGTGTTATTGGTGTCTTTAAATAATAATAGTTTGTATGAAAAGTAAAATGCATTCCTTGCCGTTGTGAACAGGTCAGTTTGCCGGTACCTACTCAATAAAAATATTCCACAAGTTATGTGCATAATGCTGTTTAAAGTGGAAAAAATATAAATTATTTATACAATGATAAAAAAAGCTTGAATTGATAATATAATAATAGTCTTTGTGCCAATTGCTATGCTTGTTTTATTTTTAATGATCAAAAAATATATTATAATAGGTACGGTACATACGTATATATCTAGGAGAGCAGATTATAGCCTCACATTATTTTTGTCCAATTTCTGGCAAAAAATTTACAATAGAATCTTATATTATTAGCTCATCTACAAAGATTATAGTACATTTTTTAGGAAGTTAGAGTTGAAAAGCATTTTGAAATACTGTGCGGTATTTTGAAACTGTTAGAATTTTTTTGTAGTTAGTAAAATTACATTGATTTAATTTTACAAGTGCATAATTAGTCATTGTAAACATAGTACTTAAAAGCATTCGATGCCATGATATTGTTGAGTTTTTAGCGAGAAACATATCAGTTGAGATTTATATTCTGTTTCAACTTCACCTTGGGGATCCACCAAGAAATAAAAGCTGTGTATATTTTTAAAATTGACTATGTATCAGGAATTAAATTTATTTTTGGTACCTATCAAAATTATTGAAATAAAATGTCAATAATGTTTATAAACCTGTATTTATAGCCACACATCGCCAATGTCAAAGTTTAGTTTTTCTATCATGTAAAATTTATTAATGGTGATAAGTAATTTTTATAAAACTTCAAATTATATAACACAAGAGTGTATTTGAATTGATGATTGATTCCCAAGTATTTTTTACTCTTTATATAATAGTCAGCTAAGCCGCAGACCAAAGACATAGCAGTCTCACTATATATTGATATCAATTAACTGTGCAGCCGTGGCTCATGTATGGCAACGCGTAGTACTTCACTCGTGACATGTGTTTTGCTCGCTTGCCATTTTACTGCTGCGCAATTGTATTGGCCCAATTGTAGTTCGTTGCTTATTGAAAAGACATGGGAACAAAATAATTTTCATGTAAGATTTAAATGGTGTTTTATTCTTGTAGTGTATTCTGTGATTTTATCTTATGTCTTATGATGTAAAGTTTTGGAACCAAATGCATTTATAAACGAGGAATTAATTGTATGTATTCAAAAATATTGTTTCATGTCAGCATGTTTTGATTACCGAGAAAATGTTAAAAGTAATTTTGATTTTTGTGCAATTGGATTTAATACTATGTTGTAGTTGAATATATCTTGTATTAAACTTGTATAAACTTTGAATAAATTGTGTATATCACAACATTTATCTTTTTTTCTTATAATGGCAACATTATGCAATATCAACATGTCTGTTTTTAGTGATTATCTTGTTGTAAATTATCTTACCTCTCGAGTGGCCAGTTCCCAAAGAAGAACAGCAAAGCTCCACATATCAGCCGCTTCCCAATTCCTCTTAGCTGCAGGCTTTTGTAAAGCTTCTGGAGCCATCCATGCCGGTTCATAGATCCTTCCTTTTTCTTGGAATGAAAACTTTGCATCTGCCATGTTGATACGAGCCGTAAGATCCTCATCAATCTACAATATTATAAACCAGAGTAAGTTGGATATCTACATATATAGATATCAAGATATATAGTATATATATATATATATATATATATATATATATATATATATATATATATATATATATATATATATATATATGCATATAAATATCTTGTTTTTCAACAAGAAAATAAAAGTTATCACACCATAATATGCTTGCTATTGAGATGATATGCGGGAACAACCCTATCACGGTCCAAGGAGTGTAAAAAGGCCATGCCGCGAGCGATATCACACGCTAGTCTGACAGCAGCTCCTGCATCCAATACTACGCCTAGGGGTCCGCACCCACCCCCTGAATGTAATAGCCCATACAATGAACCCCATGCCATATATTGGGAGATCACCACAAGAGATGGGGGAGATACACAGCAACCGACCTAAATATATAATATCAACGTTAGAAAATTAAAAATTTTTCAAGTTTTAAACAAAAGTATAATAGTAAACATTTAGCATATTTCAACATTTTCTTACCACTGGCAAAATGTTAGGATGAGAGAAGATGCGGAGTTTAGGAAATTCCTCATTAAAATCTCGCTGAACACGAGGTGTGCATTCTCTTAAAGCTAAGATCTTAGCTACAATGTCATTTTTTTGCCAGTGTCCACGCCATGTTTCACCTGAAAAAAATATTGCAAAATAATTACACAATAGCAGTGAATTTCAATCAATTTAAATTTGAGACTTGCTGAGTCACGAATTCTATTTTACTTATTAAAAATAATTTAAAGCTGCTGTCACCATTTCTCTTCTTCCATGCTGATACCTATCTTGTTTTCATTTACTGATATTTTTGGCTTAAAATTTTCCTCGCTGTGTAATCTTCATAATTGTTCCCACACACCAAAGATGGACAAATGTGATGTAAATAAAATTGTTAAAAATCGACATATTAATCTAAAAAATACGTACCAGAAGGTGTTGTTGCAATGCGTGAATGCAGAGATAATTCATTAATATTGATTCCCTTGTGTCGTGAAAGAGTAGCATCTCGACTCCTGGTTTTGAGTCCCAACCATGACTGATCCTTAAATTGTATTTTTTTTAAATCTTGGCCCTGCTCTACAGCTAATTCATGAAGTCTGTAATTAAAATAAAAAAACACTATTTTTATAAAAATAAAAATTCTATAATGTGCGTTAATTATAAAGAATGGACATTTAGATAACCTCTGAGATAATTGTCCACTAGCTTTATCCAATGGAGTGTCTCCGTCTTTGTTTGCAAGTGAAACAAGTGCCCCAGCATTGACTAAGTCTTCAGCGATGGGTCCATAGCCCCAAAAGCACGCGTAATGTAGAGGAGTACTGCCATGTTCATTGATGAAATTTACATCAGCACGGTTTTGTAGCAGCTAAAAAAGAAATTAAAATTACTAATTTACTTTCACTAACTAAATTCATTTATGTAATTAAAATGTAAAAACAATTAAATTTAAATACGTTTTATCTCATTTTTATTTATATCAAACGTAAATGAGACTGCCCAAGCTATAAATGCGGACATGATTCTTGTCTCTCCTGAATTTGATTTTATCGGGAAGAATGATTTAAGAATACCTGAGATAAAAGGATTTGAGCATGTCAGATTTATTTCTGTTAAACCTCACTGAAGCCTGCAATTAACTTGTTTAAAATATTCAAGTGGGAGTGCCTTTGGGTATTGCATAGTAATGGTAAAACCAAAAAAACTTACAAGCTGAACAATAATGCGATGACCATGTGCTGATGCCAGATGCAGTGGAATATCATCACCCCTATTCGTGGCATTAATTCTTGCGCCTCTTTGGATTAACATTTCCACAAGTTTTAAGTGTCCTTCCTTGCAAGACCAATGCAATGGACTAAAACCATGGTCATCTCTGTTAAAAAAATAAAAAATATATATTAATTAACTATAATATTAATTTTGAGTGTTCAATTTGATGGTTGACATTTAAGTTATTCATTTTTTTGTATTTTATCTTTGCTAGATAGCAATTACCATAAGGCAATTATTTGTTTACATTGAAGCGGAGGTACAACTTAGTTTTGGAACGATTCTAATGAGTAAATGTTATTTATAACATGTTCTTACAAAAACATTTCGATCTGTGTGTAAACAAGACAAAACAAACTGATTTTTATAGATCAATTCAAATTGTATAGATGTTTATAGTTTGAAGGCAAATAATTAAACATAAGTATTATATATAGAAAACACCAGGTGTGCCTAGTGTCCTAGATTCATTTACAAGCGAATTCTTATGTTCCCGTAGCGCCATGAATAACTCCCACTATCCCGAGAAATTACGTCATGTCTAAAAGTTGAACCAGCTGAAGGTGGGCGTGACTTATTCTCCATATACGGCAGTATCGGAAAAATCTAATTGCTAACTTTAAATCAAAGTAAATTAAGGTAATATTTAAATTATTTATAAAATAGTGCTTACCCTTGATTCATATCATGCTCAGTGTCGTCGAGCCAAACCCTTACTTGCATGGCATTTCCTTCCCTACACCAATGAAATATGTCCTCCATGATCAAATTTATTTTTCTTAGAGTGATAATAAGAAGACAATTACGTATAGCACTTTTATTTCTATTCACAAATACATTATTGATACCAAACAAATCAAAAAATATATAAATAAACACCAAAATGTCATACAGGTGCAAAATCACAGGAATATGGCAATGTAGAAGGCATGGATGGTGCTTCCACACGAAAAAATAATCTGTAAAATAATTTATTTTCTATGGTATGTATAAAATAAATGGTTTATAATTAATTTTGACATAGGTTCAGGTAAAAAATCTTTTTTTGTTTTCTAAGATTTTATTTAATTTAAATATAATTTCCACAGGTTAAATTTTAATTAAATTACTTTAATCGATTAATTAAGAATACTATCTTTTAATACAAAAACAGTGCTAAACATGAAATTAAATGATCAAAATTTATTTTGCCCAAAATTCTCAACTATCAAACAATATCAATTAAATACACATATGATTAAAATTGTATCTATATTACAATTTAATAAAATTATTTCAAGTTATAAACTATACAACTGATCGATTTTATAACGCCGTTGGACTTTATTATTATTTAATATATAAATTCGAAAATGAATGATCAATTTGACCCCAACATTTTATTTTTATCAATGTATTTTTTTTGTCACTTTTAGCAGGCAGCACCGTATTTATGTTTTCGCGCCATTCTTTTTATTCTTAGTTCGTCTTTCTTAATATTTTGGCACATGGCCCTTTGTTTTGTGTACTATTGTTAGGTTTATAATTTACATCCATATAAATTAAACTATTGAATAACTTTGAAATCTGTTTATGTGAATTCGAGCTCAACAATAATGGAAAATCAAGTGGATCTTGATGCGGTGGATCCTGATGTCTGGCTGAAAAATGAAGATTATTTCATGAATATTATAACAGACCCTGTAAATCGGAATCGAGTAAGCATTATTAACCGAATTCATAAATAATATCATATTTTTTAAATGGTTTTAAAAATAAAATAAAAACATTTTACATTCATGTTGACCTTTACATAACCTTCTTCAGGTTCCTTTACTGAATGCCAATGCTTTGCATGTCTTACAAGACAATAAGCTGGTGCGGTTCAGGGGTATGATTCAGGATATGCACAATCCCGAATTCTACTTTGAAAGTTTTGAGATTGTTAATAAAGTTACGAAAGTATCTCGCTTGAATTCTGGGAAATATAGAGATACAGCTGACATTGGTGTAAGTACAAGAATGTTATTATTAAATTAATACTTTTTTTAGACACAAAAGTTGCTGATAAGGATAATATAATGCCAAATAAATAATTCACTCGATTGTTTACAGGAGAATGAACTTTTGAACTATACTTCGAGTAATTTAAAAAGTGCAGATCGTCAAACTTTTTCTGTTATATCACTACCTGCCTTCAATAAATGGGCACAAAATGTTGAAAAGGTGCAAAATATCACACCTCATTTAATACACCCACCTAGTACATCAAGAGACACTTTGAAACTCAAGAGAAGTCTCGATCAAGCTGATAATAATGGGGACGATATGGACACCAGTGATCACTCGGATATTCCCAACAAAGATCGGAGAAGAAATACAAATATTACTAATCAAAATTCTGCCGTATCACATGAACATATTCTGAATTTCCCACTGCCAGACTCAACAGATAAACTTTGTCTTATAAAGGTAAAGCATAAGAATTATTATATAACTGATACAAGGGTTCATGAATGTTTATTAACCCATGGCAACTCCTATTGTGATTTTTTTATATTGCATTCATAACAGGATAAGATAGTTACATCTCAAAATCATTTTTGGTACTTTATACTTGTAAAGTATAAAAATAAGTGTAAAAAAACAGTTCATTTTAAAAATATTTTAATAGTTGTCACTTATAAAGTATAGTAAGTATGCTTCTAATAGTATTGTTTTTTTTTTTAAAGGTATACAGTGGTTATGAAGATTTTAAACTGAATGACATGGTAGAAATTCTCGGTTTCCTCTCAGTAAATCCAGCTCTGTGTAGTGAATGGAACAATAAGACTGATGATGATAGAGCTGATGACATACCACATGTTGAAGTTCTTACACACAACCCTCCCCCTAGTCTTGTTCCCCGGATACATGCTGTTCGTATTGATCACTTGAAACATTGTAACCCACTTTTTGAACAGCCCAATAAAGGTTGGTGAAGTATTATATTGTCTTCACAATAATGTTGACTAGTGGCCTATTTTTAAAATATTTTATTTATTAATTGTTATATTTGCTGTTACGTTTTATACTAAATAAGTAAGACAGCTGTGAATCCTGGATAGAATTGGTTGGCAGGTTTATTTATCTAGAAATATTTTAATTATAGTTAGGTTTAAATGTGTTTTTTTTTTAAATAAAAGATATAGCAGTTTTAAATGAAGCCCGAGAACATCTGCGGACAGCTCTAACACAAGTTCTATTCGGAGATACTTTAGCAGCTGATTACCTTATCTGCCATCTACTTTCTCGTGTGTATGTATTAGTCGTATTTTGCTATTGAAAAATAGTTACCACTATTAGTATCTAGCTATAAGTATATATATTAATGTACATTTTTTTGCAGATATCTTCGTCGAGATGACTTGACATTGGGAAAATTTTCTCTTAATTTATCAAACATTCCTTGCCAACTGCATCCTAACTATCCGGAACAACTTTATAGTATATTCCAAGAGTTTGTTACGAAGAGTTATTATTTACCTTTGACTATTGATAATTTAAACACATTTTCTTTTCTTCCCAAGTAAGCTTTATTTTATACATCTCTGTGTAACACTGAGACATTGAATATTACAGACTTTTTTCTAATTAAACATCTTCAAGCATATAATATTCTGAGAATTTTTTTTTATAATTCATAAATATGGGATTATCAGCAAATTTTTCAGTGTTGCATTTGTGATATGTTAAGTTTAAGTTTTTAATTCAGAAAAATTGTGTTTATTTTCCCATGGAATAATTTTAGGAAGGATTATGAATGTAACCGTCTTACAAGTGGAGTTCTGCAGTTGAGCCAAAATACTCACCTTGTTTTGGATGAAACCAAAATGAGCCCTGGTCAATTAAACGGCGCAGGCGTCGAGAATCTGGCTGCCTTGGGAAACATGATTCAAACCCAGAAAAATAAATACGACTTCAAGTTTTACAAGATGGATTATGACTGTGATATTCCTGTTTTGGTATTATCTGAAGGAAAATCTCTTTTACCGGTATGGTCGCTTGAACTTTTTAAAGTTATGAATCCTATAATGTTTTACAAATATGCGCATATTTATATATATATATATTTTCAGAGTGATTTTCATTTACCAATTGTAACTGAACCTTCTTGCTTAGAAATTGTAAATGAAATCATTGAAGCGGCAAAACATTACTTAAATAACGATATTCTAAATAAAATTAGAACATATGTGACTATGGTGCAGCTCTCTGAATATACTATAGATGAAGAACCAACGGTAATAGCTATATACATTTTAAATAACTAAATAATTTACCTATTTGTGTATGGTCACCTGTATTGTGATAGCTCAACCAAAATTAGATCTTTTTATTACTTTTTTAGTACATCAAAGGTAAAATATTGTATTGGTAGTCTGATATTAAGAATCAAGGGCCATTTCTAAATTAAGGTTTATTCAGAAAATAATTATTTTTAATGAACATTTTCTTTGATATTTTTTTGTTTGCAGTATATACAAGATGATTTTCTTATCATGCGTAAAGTCGTGGATGGAATAGAACAAAAAGCCTCTGCACAAGACCTACACAATCTTCTGGTGTTAGCCCGGCTAGTGGGGCTGTCCAGAGGCTATCATACTTTAAACAGAGAGTGTTGGGATATGGCTAAAAACATGGAAGAGCAGAGATGGAAACGAATTCAAAAATAAACATAATTAAAGTTGTTTGACTTTATTTTCATGATGCACAATTTATACATTTTAAAGTTGTGAACACACAATTCGACATCTGTAGACAGTTAAGTATTTCTATTCTAATAAGTATATTTGTTTGATTTTGAACTTGATATTCCTATGCTATGAACATTAATAAGTATATTTTTCTGATTTTGAACTTGATATTCCTATGCTATGAACATTAATAAGTATATTTTTCTGATTTTGAACTTGATATTTCTATGCTATGAACATTAATAAGTATATTTTTTTTATTTTAAACTTGATATTTCTATGCTATGAACATTAATAAGTACATTTTTCTGATTTTGAACTTGATATTTCTATGCTATGAACATTTATATTTTAAAACGTTTTCTATTATGCCTATTGTACATAACTATACTTCTCTAAGTAATCTTTTAATTGAAATTTAGTTTCTATAAGTAAATGTATTACGGTTCTCTAATAACACAAATAATTTCATATTAATAATTTAATCCGTATACATATTTTATAACATTAAGAGCAATAGAAGTTTTTCTTTTTAATAAAATACATGTCCTAGGGTCTACATAAAGGTTAACATTGATTATGTTGTTTTTAAACATTTACTAAAGAATATATATGAGTGTTTACATTAATATGGCTTACATCTAAACAGTTAGGCTTTTTAAGCTGACTAGAGATAAACAGGATTTTGCGCAATGCATTTTGTAGGAAAAATGAAAGAATATAATTCCATCCAATAATGTACAATCAGTAATACATTTGACTGCCGTTTGTTCCAAATTACACAATTCAGTTTGCATGACAATGGAGCTATTGATATGCATTTATGTAAATTTTGATAAAAAACTATATTTGTAAAAAAAATAAAAAAAAATGCATTCAGTGCGAACAATAAAAGGAGTTAAAATAACTAGTCTTTCTTCTATCAATGTGTACACTACAATTTAAATGCTTAAGAAGTGAAATTTGAAGGGTTATTCTTTTTCTTATTTGCATACACGAAAAAAATTAATGTATGAATCTATTTAGGGTTATGCCATTCGTTTCTTGATAATCAAAATAAGTCATAACTAAAAGTAATAAAACATTCATTGCATAACAAGAGGAACAAAACATTTGCAGTTATCTAGTAATTATAAATAAATAGCTCTAAAAATATATTTATAGACATCACAAATTAATGAAACGAGACACAGTTAAAATGATTCCCTGTGCTGATAATAAATATATTGACAATATATAATCACACTTATTAGGTAAGCAGAGTGTAAAATATAGACTTTTATAAAAATCATGATACATAGAAAAAATATATTAGCATTCTTCTTCAGTCATTTCCCCATAATTGAGGATTTTTACCCTTCTGATGCCCTCATGCTTTACAAACGACCAGTCTTCCACTCCCTGAGATCTGCTACTGCCAAAATGAGATTTTCTTCACCTGGTAATCCCATCTAGTTTTATAGTTATCCAACTTTGTCCCAAATTTTTATGGGTTTTTTTTGTTAAGTTTTAAAAACTTGTAACTTTTAAGAATAGACATTTGTCATTCTAATGGTTATAATTGTATCCCTAGTATCATCTTTCAAAAGTAGCAATTAGGCTTACTCTCCATCTTTCAGTCTGTAAAACAGATTTAATTTCTTTAATCAATATCAATCCTTCATGGTGACAGTTTTCAACAGCTGAAGTCACTGACTAGATTATGATAAACAAACTCAACAACAACAATATAGGTAATTTGATATTTAAGTTGTTAATGGAGTAGTATTAATAGAATAAAAAAATTATATATATTAACGTAAACAAATAGTGGATAGTATTTATTTACTATGCATTGCATTTATACTGTTTTTTCACCATAATTGTTCTGATTCTTCTTCATTTTTTTGTCTATATTCATACTCATTCTAGCGTTTTCCCTAACATTTTCCGCATTAGGTATATGCAGAGGTCCATTAATAAATCTGAACAGTAAATATGCAATACGGGTTGGTGCCACAAGCAAAAGCAGCCAGAAAGTGTCAGACAATAGTGCTAGCATTTGTGCGCCTGTCGTTAGTAGCACCAAGTCGACAACTTGTTCTGAAATTCCACCAGGAGTACTGAGATCTGTACCAGGACTCACAAGAACACCATTCTTAGAATATAATGGTTGAGCGCAATATGTTAACACGACATTGCACGCAAAATAAATTACGGAGGCAAGAAGAAGATTAGAAAGTAATGGCAGGGTGATGTTTTTAGAGAAAAACATTAGCATTGAGCTAATATATATCACCGAGGATCCAATACACAAATTCCTGTAGAATTTTATTATCGCTATATTATCTTCCATTACTTGACTGGCACTTTTTGATGCATTTCGTTTTGGAGGTAACATTTTTTTGGTGTATATATCGATTGACAATGACACTTTCAGATATCAAATTTAGTAGTAAGTACTGGACACTGCAAATGCGAAGAAGAACAAAATTGCAAAGATAGGCAACCGTATCCGAACCGACCGGACATAGCATCTAAAGACGTCACGGAAAATGTTGGGGTTGCGACCATAAAAAATAGTCGGGCCAAGCAGTACTAGACTAAAGTCAAAAATCACTCGCATTAATTGAAAGTGTTTAAATCTCTATTTACGTTTATGGCATTTTTATAGCCAAATAAATTTTAATTTACATATTGAAAGAGCCAAAAAAACTCAAATTTGACGTAAAAAGCCTATGCAGTAATTTCGGTATACGTTTTACTAAATGCAATTAATTGCATCGAAATAAATGTTTTGATTACTCTGAACTAGTAATTTGTATAAAAAAATTTCTTGATAGGTCGGATATTTAATTTCAGACGATAGATAACTCGGAAGATGAATACGCAGTTGAGTTAAAAACGTTTTCTACCAGAGACAATTATTAGTGGTAGTGTGATGTCTGTATTACACCAGCTTGTGAAACATAACAAGCCTAAAGCCAAGCGGACGTGTCATTTCACTTGTCAAAATATTCTGCAAAACTGTAAACAATATTTTTAGGTCGAGCGATGCGATTTTTATCAACTTTATCGAAATGTCTGGAACATTTAAAGGTTTTACTGAAAAGGACATAGAAAAACTCAGAGACACCAAGAAAGGTAATTCAGTCAAAAAAATGTTTTCTTAAATTTATGACATTCCTTATTATTGCGGTTTTTTATAAGTATGATCAATTTACGACCACATTTAATTTAATATATATTATATTTAGTAATTCAAATAGTCTAAGCGAGAATGTATTTGCAGAAACGTTGCCAGCGGCTACTGTCAAAAAAGGTTTAATGAAGAACAAGATCAGTTCACACTCAGTTACGTTGAAAAAAATGACAGGAGACAAGAAATTTGAAATTATTGACTGTAAAGCTAAATTATTTAAAGATCCACCTAAAGATCCATGCGAAGAAAATGGATCTGAAAAAAAAGAAGAGCAAGTAGATATAGTTAAAGAAGAAAAAAACACTGAATCAGTAAATGAACAGCAGGCTGTCTCGGATACTATAAGTGTACCCAAAAATCTCAACATTGTTGGCATAGATAAACCTATAAATATACAAGATTTTCAAATTCACCAAAAACTTATTGAAGAGCAGAATCGAAAAAGGAAAGAGATGTTAGCAAAAGCTTTGGAAGATAGGTTAGTTCAACTCTTAAAAACAATGTCTTATAATATTTAATAATCAACATAAAACAATTCAACTTCAATGACTCTTTTCAATTTATTGGATATATCTTCGTACAGCATATATACTTATTATTTATTTTTATTGCATTTTCATTAATTCATTTTCATTGGAATTCATCATTGTTAATGAACATTTTTAAATAGGTCTAAAAAAACTGCAGAAGAAGCTATACGATTAAATAAAATAAAAAAAGAACTCCAAACCTTGGATGCTCAGCTATCTGATGATGTTTCTATTATTCGAAAGCAAATAGATAAAGCAAGTCTGATTTATTTAGAGACAGAGTAAGTAAATGATGGCATAATTACTTTATAACTTCATATTTGTGAAACTTTTAAAGTAAATCAATATTTTAAAAATTATGGATATAAAATGATAATCCCACATATGAAGATACTGGTTTCGCCAGCAGTCTTAGTAATCATCTACGGACAGAAATTAATTCCATCCGTAAATGCCAACGGAAACAGTTGGTGAAGCTAGTTCGTTTACAGTATAAAAATACACGTAGAAGTGTCATAGTATATGTTATATTTTTAAAATATTAAAATGGTATACCAAAGAACATTGTCAAAAATATTAACGTTAAATATGTAAATTGATTGTAGGAAACATTACCACAAAGTTGAAAAGGAGTTTCTCGAAGCTAAATTAACTCTCCAAAAAGAAAAGGAACGAAAAGAGCTTCTAACGGAGCATCTTTGTACACTTATTGCTCACAATGAAGCTCGAAAAGCCAAAAAGCTAGAATTTCTCATGAGCCAACTCGTCTATGACACAAATGAGACAATCCAAAATGATTCTGGAGTTTGTGATAAAACTGGGAAAATGTTGGAGATGGAAAATGGACAAGTTATTTTGAGAGACGACTAAAGTAATTTCTTAACAATTTTATTTAAAATAATTACAAATATAAATATATTGAAGTGTCAAAAAATCGGTGCTATATTAAAAAGTATTTAAAAAATGCATTTAGCTATCAAAATCAAATATAAATACTTAATTAAGAAGTTTATCCTATTCGTGAGATTCATAAGCAATAATTACTCGTACTTCCTATAAATGTTACACTAAATTTACATATATGTATTAATTATTCGGTGGCAATAAGTTAAATTTTGATATTATTCTTCCATAAATGTTAGAATCATACATCATCTATGTATTTTGTACAAATATATTAGTTTTTTAGCAGACCATGTGCCTACATCATTCATACATTTTGTGTTGTTTAAGTATATTAGATGAGGCTTTCAATAAAATTGAAGATATTTATTTGGGTCATCGTGAAATTGCTTCAGTGGCAATATTTTGCTAACAAAATATCGACGAGCACTTAAAAATATTTTGCCTTGTACACAAAAATATTTAGTTGTAATCTATCAGTAAACTAAGTGTTGAGATTATTTTTGATGAGATATACACACATTGATGAAACAAATGTAGTTCAGGGTTTATGTGTCATACCTGTTGGTTCATTAAAAAAAAATGCATTTGCAAAGTTAGAGCTGATTGCCATTAGTTTTAAGTGAAACCATAATAGTTTAACTTATATGCTTAGTAAAATATTTATAATGTTTGGATTGACAAAGCAATGATTTTAGAGGGATGAAAATTGGTAGGAATAATAATAGTTTTAAGAGCTATTTTTACAAAAACAATATTGTGTTAGTAACATTAACAAATATATATTCTCAATGATGGTAGCTGAATTATACTTGAATATTTTATAGTAAATTTTAATGTACTAATTTTATAAAATACATGTTATGCATACATAGAGGTATATGTGTATTGTGTTTTTTATTATTTAGATTACAGTTGCTCGTCTATATTTAAATTACAGTGCAATACTATTTTTAGATAACTTATGAATATTTGTACATCATACATATTAATTTAAGGCAAAATATGAAGAATAATATATGGATGCGTACAATTTAATAACTTTGACATGCTGCCTTAAGAGAATCTAATATTTTATAATGTAATGTACTAATACTTTTGTATTTATAAACTGAGTTATTTACACTCGAATATATTGAATAAAGATAATTTTACTATAGAAGGCATGTTTTATTATAAGATTATTTATTTACATTCAAACCTAGCCAAAGCTGAATTTTCATTTCTTCCATAGTAATACTTAATAATGTATATGTTTCAAATGTTTTTAATATTATATTTCCAAACAAGGTATTTTGACAATAATTTTTTTAAGTCTCTTCTTAAGTCTACTGCTTTAACTGGCATGACAATTTAAATTGTATTAATACAGTTCATAATTTAATAATAAAATTTACATTATATTATCTGAGGCAAGAGACATGAGTGTGGCACTAAATATATTTCTTCTTTTCTAAAATAATATAAGACATTGTAAGTTCTTTCCACTCAAAGTTGTAATAAAAATCACAGGACCATAAAATGCATTTGATTTCCTATTCTTTTATTGTGGAAAAAACTTTTCTCAAGGAAACTGTTATTTTCATGGATTTAATTTTTTTTCCAAATACTTATAAATTTATCAAAGGATGCTATTTTCTTAGAAACATCCTTTTCCCCGTATGTTATCCTCTTCCGTAGGTGTACTGGCCCTCAGCTTCTCTGAGGACCCGCTCCACATCCATTGTTGCTTTTTCCAGAGACTTTCTGCTGTCCCGTTCCCTCTGCATGATCTCCAGTCCTTTCTTGGCAGCACAATGATAGCGCTGACTCAATGAGGCTTCTGAGCCTTTTACTCTAGGAATATGTCCAGTGTACCCAGCGATCGGTGGGAATTCAGGTGTTATATGATTTTCTGCTAAAGAAATATATTATTAATATGCAATATAATTCATTTTAAAATTATGATTAACAAATCTCATAATAAAAAAAAAAACTATTTACCCTTGTACTTGTGCTTGTCACTGTATTGCCTCAAGGAAACTTTTACATCATCTCGATTGTGAATGGGATCCATCTTTGGAGCACTTTTAGATCTCGTGTACCTCTTGTCTATTTCTTTTCTCTTTCGAAGTTCAGTTTGTTTGGCATTGAATTCTGTCAAACTGTCGTCTGCCGCTCTGCCATATGATTTTCCATATCGAAAGTTTAGTCCTGGGATATATCCTGTATATCCAAGAATGTATTTCTTTCCACGGAATGCTATATCGTTGTAGTTATCAGGGAATGGCACATTACTATTCTGTTGGACTGGTTTGTGCATCGCATAATCTTGTGGGCGATATGTAGCTTGGTTTCTGCTGTTAAATTAAAATAAACCATTTTCAGTACATACGAGTCTAAATTTGAAAATGTATCTATATAAATTTTAGGTCTTAAATAAATATAATGATACCGAACCATATTGGATACTTTAAATAATATAATATTTTGGATCCGACATTTTATAGTATCATCACCCATTTCACTATGAAAATAATCATTAGTTTAAATTTAAAAGAGCAAATATATGGTAAGTGGGGAATATTGCATATATAATGACAATCGAATGAATAATTTCACAAAAATATGTATCCCAGCAATTATCAAGTGTTTTACTTTTTTGTGAAGATACATTCAATTTTGTGATCGTATTATATTTAATGTATTTATTTGTGTAATGAAAGCTGAGCAATATTTTTATCCAATATATTTGCTATTAATGATTTATTTAGAATAAGTTGATTTGTTGCAAATGATTAGCAGATTGTAAAAATGCATATATATAGGTGGTTTATACATCCATGATTATTGTGTGGTAACATATATCTCAAGTGCGGTTATGTCGTGCGATTTTGAATATGAGCACTTGTTTACACAAATTTGAAGTTCAGATTTGATAGTAATACTCCATAACAGTTTTATAACGAGCACACATCTTACTTTTGTATTCGCCTTGTGGTCATATCCTGCATAATTTCCCTTGTGTCGGTTCCATAGCAGCGCCCAAAGCGAAACTTCAGCGTCGGACAGTGTCCCGTGTACCTAAACAAGGAAGTAAACAGATCGATATTAAAACAGGGATGACACTGACGTCAGCGTGAAGCAATCGGCCTTCCCTCCCCTCGGGAAGGCTCACCCTTTGCCCCACATTACCAATACCCACAATCATTCCAACATCGAGAGTATTATAAAAATGAATATCTATTTCGTTAAATCGCGTCATCAAGTTTAGGACCGCATAGTCGCAGTTGATTTGAAAAGACAAGGTAAAGTAATGACGAAAAGACTAAATTCGAAGCGCATCCATACTTGTCAAAAGTATTGATGTTTTCTGACGGAGTAAGTAATCGGAAGATTTTGATTAGGCGCAAATCTGTCGTGATTTAATATTCCTGTTACATAATTATGTAAAAAAAAATAGTTAATTCAGGAAATAGTGGTTTCAGTTGAGACTGAAATAGCGCAGCATTTTCAATGCTGGCACTGTCTTATTAATTTAGGTCGAGCCATGAGAGAAGCTGATATTCACATTTCATAATGTATTTTACTACTTTTGCAGGTAAAATAAATTAAGAAAGAAACAAAGAAAAAAATAGTATACGATGACGATGATCGATAATGTCAGTTTTCGGTAGCAATGTATATAATTTAAGAGGGTAGCCAATAAATATTATTTGTTGATTTACAAGATCTGTTGGAGGATTACGCGACTTTACTCCTGATGTTAGGCAAAAGTACCAACACTAGCGTAATAATACTCAAAAAGGTTAAACTAAATGAGTAAAAATATAACTGTAAACATTTACCATCACTTTCATCATCACACATCACTGAAATATAATGGCAATATTTTTAAATAATTTACCTCTACCATTATTTTAAACAACCACAATTGATTAAAATAAACCGACCCTGAAACTATTGAATATGATCAAATATATGTAGTTTGTAATTAGTTATGAAATTAAAGATTTCGTTATTTATCGATAAGCATAAACATCGACCGTAGACTGTGAGTATCGTACTTGCTCGAATATGCAAAACTAAAGCATTGTGTGGACAGTTTAATTAACTACTTCACATGTAAGCAACGAGAGCAATAATAAAATCTTATTAAAAAGTATTACTTTCTCCGTGTCGGAAGTCGGCCATTATGAATATACTGTGTAGTTTTCTTCTGAATAGTATCCACTATGTATCAAAAGTAGATAATCTGTTTCCTTTCTTTGTGATAAATGTGTACCATTGTAAAGAATAAACGATGTTAGTTTTTTTCTTCAGTATATGGTTCAAATGATTATTATGTTTAGATAGGTTAATCAGTTGCATATAAACTAGCGTCGCTAGTATCAAATTTGTCGTTAGATGGTCCGAAGCATCTCATGTGCTCATTCATGACTAGTTGCTGCTGTAGGCATATAAACTGAAATAGAATACAGCTGATGGCCTAATTTCCTATAAAATTAGCATAAAACAGCTACGGCAAGTAAGTAGTCTGTTTTGCGAATGTAATTGTCTGCTTACACGCTTGGCTGAGATCACAGCAAAAATATTTAAATGCGTATTTATTTAATTGAATTGCTATTTGATGCCGTAAGTGTTGTAATAGATATTAGAAAGATGAGTTCACAAGCTTCAGGGAATTCCTTACATCAAAAACAATGTTTCTTCGATGAGGAAGAGAGAGTTAATGTTTTTGATTACAGAGTAATGCATTATCATAAAAATACCGATGGCTTTTTTTTCTTTCTAAAACATAAGATTAGTAGAAGGAAACGTCGAGTTATTGAGAATTTGATAAATTTGATTGATCGATGGATGGATACATTTAAGAGATTCGATTAAGTGATTGCAAATAGACATCACTGCAATGAAGTACGATTAAAGAGCTTCCGCGTTTTAATTCTACTCGAAATTGTAAAAATATTTACCTATTTTTTTGTTGAATTAAGAAAATACTGACCAATCCATTTATATTGTTATTTACTCAATTCATAGAGTAGAGGTAGAGTTAAAGAACGACAATGGTCATTCTGGTAATGTTATTCTTCGTCTTACGCAAATGTGATGGGCGTCGATTGTAGATGTTAATACGGACAATTTACCATCATTAAATAATAGGCCAACCTCGCAAGTCAGCTTGCTAAGTGGCTGGCCATTATTGTTCAGTCCTGATTCTAAAATTGGACTGGATGATGACAATTTTCAGCACCGATATACAAAGACACCCGACTGCAATCATGCGCCACTTCGACGCTGAGGTATGATTTGGAATTCGACAATAAGAGTTGAGTCACGCTGAATCAATATTGTGCGGTGAATTCGCATTCGCAGAAATGATCGGTCCAATTAAGATTTTGCACACTTTCATCCAAATATCGTTCAATGCTATTAATTAAAATTTCTAACTTGTAGGCTGCGTGCCATTCAGCATCGCGCGAATTGTGCTATTTTCTAATTTCCTTGATTTATATCAGTTGAAATTTGATTTATTGGCTTATCTTTTTTAATAATTTTAATTATTTATATCGTGCATATATTATCGAATTAATGATTATTTGTTCTCGGACTGTACCCGCAATGCCTCATATGCCATAGTTCAAAATAAACTAATTACGATTCATTGAATGTAAAAAGTAAGTAGATTAAAAAAAAAATATTCGTTCAGAAAGGTTTGTATTTGAATAGAATGTAACTTAATCACACGTAGAAAAAGAAATATTTTTTTAGAACGGATATCGTACAAAGCACGTAATATCTACGACGCCACGCATTAGACTACAACTATATACATACTTTTATTTCACTAGGTTTTCTATGTTTTCATATCAATATATACAATGCAAACAAAAAAAAAACACATACTTCAAATAATCAAAATAAAAGGTTAGAGTTTTTTACTATATTTTCAAATCAGATCATCGCTTTTTTTGAAAGACATAAATATAAAAAAAAAATTAAATATCCACAAAATACTCGTTTTTTTTTTCGTTGAACGAAATATGTATCCCAATATGATTTTCATATTGGGATACTGATATTGATATTATATTGATTTCTCGGAAGCAAAATCGCACCAAGAAGTTTTTTTACGCGATACTGCTTTCGGATTCCTGCGACCAAGCAGTGACGGTTTTACATGCGAAGATTGTCGGCTAAGGCATCATAATGCGTTCCCGTGGTGGGAAATAATATTCATTTTAAACGAAATGAAGAAAACGGCAAGCTTTTCGCGTGTTGCTTGGCCGTTACTTAATTATGGAGCTTTACTTATCGAAACAGTAATTGGTCCGAGAGTCGCGCACGAGGACAGCGCAGCAGAGGCGGAGATTTTTAACACGAAAACTTATAAATAATGCACAACAATGCGAAAAGACTGAAAGATTTTGATTTATGTCTTTTCAACTTTGTTTATATAGTATTTTGATAATATTTTTGCACGATATCTTTGTGGTGTGACAATGGTTTTTGATATCAATCGGGCTCAGGCTAAAGTATTATTGTAAGCATTACTGTTAAAAGCAGAGATTAGTAACTTAACATATCAACGTAACACCTTTTTAAATATTTAACTGCTTAAGTTTACCCTGTGCGAAAGTGTTTTAATACTAATATATAACATGACACTGAATAAAATGTGTCGTGTTAAAAATATAAAAAACATACGTGATACCTTTGTACCGGTTTTATGAAATTCAAACAAGAATTTGTGAGGTCACCTGAAAAGAGCCTGCTGCATGTTCTACTTCAACTATTATTATTATATTATACTACCTTTTTTTTTTAATCGAAACAGATAAACTATTTTGTAAGTAAGTGTAAACAATACTATGAAATCAAACATCATTTGCGATTCATCTTTGCATTAACAATAATACAAAGTAAGTAAGTACTCACTACGTAATACTTTTTTATTAAACTTACCACAACCACTGACGCCTCACGGTGTTGATTGGAATTTTTATTTATTTTAGGTTTCGTATAAAAAGTAACATAAAATAATATTTATCAACATTTGATTTCAAATATACTGTCCATAATCTGGTTGTTTATGAAATACTGCGCTATAAACGTCGAAGTACTTTCGTGGATACTGTTACCGAGCCATTGTGTATATGAAAAAGGATAGCGTGACTATTTACCGCCAAGACGTTAAGTATAAAGTAGAAGATAGATAAGGTTAGAATTTGATTCAAAGTACTATGCGGTTACTGTGGATCACTCATCACTACCCCAATCTGCTTTTATGGAATTGGAACTATTTATGTAAGGCTCGGTATAATATACAAGTGAAGTGAATAAACGTCGTTTATACCTGGTATGTTATGCAAGTATCAATAGTGCCCACTAGATATTATTATTTTTGATTAATTATCACATATAAATATTAAATACCAAATTCGTATTTTACTTGGGAGTAGTTGTCTTTGTAATTTGAAAATTTGATGCCATATGAAATAATGCTATGAAATAATAACAGTGATTTTATTTTTAAAATGAATAAGTTTGCTGCTATGTAGTAGCTTTTTTATTTCTTTATTAACATCAATACATATATTAATTTATATATATATATATATATATATATAATATACGTATATGTATTGAATCCTGACCTATATTGAATTCCAGCATGTCTCAATTTAAATGCTGTAGAAATAACAAAATGGAGAAACTTTCATTCACGTTGCTTGTTCGCAATTCTATTTATTGTTATAAAACAAAACACCTTCTGCTGAAGTTTCAATAAACTTATTTAGATACCTGTGTGATAGTGAAGTTTCTTAGCAATAAAACTTTTTGTGATGAATTAGAACTATCCAGAACATTGTTCTGATTGATGATGCCTTCAAGAAAACCTTTTTGCAGAATTACCCTCGCGAGCGTCCACAGAAAACATCCTAAGAGTGCTTAAGGAGTGAATAATTTAGTGAACAGGAAGTAGAAATTCATCTGGCGTGCAATCTTGGGGTGGCAATAAACCGAAAGCCTTTTTCAGGTAATTCTTTTTATTTTTCTTTGTAGTTGTCAAGGGGGCAAATGTCTTACGTCACAGAATGACTTATCAATTTTTGTTTACCCACATCAAAGAAATCTTTTCGATGCGATACGTAACGAATTATTAAAAGTGAAATGTACGGGTAAGGATGTTAGTGAAATTGAATTTACTTATAATATATGTTTGCTTATCTTTGCTTACTATGTGTTGATTAAAAAAAAATTGTGAAAATAAATTATATTTTTTATGGTTTGTTGATTTTTTTTTGTTATTTGTGAGTTTTTTGTGTCCAGAGGCAATACAGATTTGCGATGAATTTAAAATGTAATAAAAACTCTATTTTGCCAGTCAATTGCTTTATAATATTTAATATATTTATGGGTGTATTGAATATTTGATAACCTCATAGGTACGGTAATTTTGAAGTGATGAAGTCGAAATTGACAATATCACAGGGCTAATAAAGTCTTTCTGAGTTATGCTTGTGTTACTTGTTGGCTTTATTAAAAACTTATTAATATCTACAACGATTTGGTAAACGTGATTGGTTATTCAATACTAATCGAAGTTTCAGTTGTTTAGTAATGTAAAGTTCTATAAACTTTTTATGTAATATTTACATTAGATCACCTGTTGCTGGTTAACCTGTGGTGTCTCAAGTTGTGAATTGTGAAAACAGAAACACACATGTGGTTAAATATTTTCTATATTTTTATACCATGAAATAAATACACACTAATTCAATATACCAACAGGAAATATTGATTTGTATCAAAGGAAATAAAACTGAAAATATTAATCAATGAATAAGTTATGACTATGTAATGTGACTAGTACTTCTGTTCCGTTCGCTAAATAGTGATTTGAAGGTTTTCAGTATCCATTATGTTTCAGTTCTTATGACGTAGTAGTACTGTGTTTTTGAGTTAGAAACTAGGCACGTTGGCTGAGGTCTGATGGCTGTATCAGCCACCACAGCTGAGGGGATACCCGGCACCCCCGTGCTTCGTGCTGCCTGGCACGCCCGCGCCCCTGACCCGCCGTGCACCCCCATGGGCCCCCATCGCATGTCCAACACGGCCTGTGTGCGTACCTTTCCACACGTGGACCTATCCGGCCCGTCTATCTCCATACATCAATAAATGCGTCAGTACTGCGAGATGCATAGGTACTATTGCTGTTAATATTTAAGGAAAAGCTTTCGTACGCTAGAACCTTTTCTCCAGACTAAAAAAGAAGCCATATGAAAATAATCCGAATGAAAAAATATATTTTTTTAATTAAAAAGGAAAAGAAAAAAACAATTTGCGCGATACACTCCTCACATAATCGTTTTTAATTGTTTTTTTTTTGTAAGCAGGTACAGAAAATACAGAACTACAAGTACAAGTTAGCAGTAAATTGGCGAAACAACCAAAAGGAAAAATAAGCTGGTGTGAAAAATAACTTTTTTTATTAAATTGCTAAAGTTGAAATAAAAATAATCGGTTTTCTAAGAAGGAAGGGGAGCTACACAAGCCCAGTCTTCTTCCCCTGCACTTTTCCTGATCACGTGATTTCCTTAAAAGCACCACTAAATGGCACGGCATTTGTCTTGTCTATAATTGGAGATGTATGTGTGGCTGTTTCGATGTTTTTTTTTAAAATTTTATTTTAATATTTCGATTTCAAGAATATGACATGAAAAATGTACAAAATATAAGTTGAATTGTGTTCATAAGTTGATCAAAAGTAATCTCCGGCGTTAGTTTGTGATGATTTCCAGTGATGGAGTTTCCGCGGCGGTATAAACATCAGGCAAGCAGTCACACCATTATGAAGGTAAATTTATGTTCTAGGCGTAAGTTGTAAGGTCGAGTGTTAGTTTCCGAGCCCAGCAATTTATTTGATGGCTTGTTTGAGTGGAAATCACGAATTGCAAACTCGAGGCAAAAGAGTTTACAAAACTTTTCCTAAAGACAAATAACGGTGCCAGGTAGAAGAGGTTTGTAATGGTAAGCTGTGGACAATTTAGATAATCATATAAGTTGAAAAACATTGATTGAGTGCCGACATAACAACTCTAAAGCGCTTTTCGTGCTATATATATTTTAAATAGGTGACAAAAAAAAAATACCGTTAGTAATACTGATCTTCTGATTTAGTGCCAGCTATTTTTTTAAGTGCAGTAAATTTTGATCGACGATAATAACCACACTGCACATGAATTTTAAAACCTATATATAGCTTTATCGCCTGTGACATTCAAAATTGCATTAGCTAATTTAGTTAACAGTAATAGTTATCTACGAGACATTTGCTTTGCGATACGTCTTTGCAAATGGTCTTGTGTGTTACTAGGTTAATTTAATAATCGAAAATGTAACATCGCGTACTAGAAACACGATTCATTTTAAATACGATGAACGCAAGCCAGACCAGGCGTGACTGATTTATTGCATTGTGTTCGCAATTTGCAATACACAACATTGTGCATGGCTACTACGGACTTTGAGCAAAACTAAACAAGTAATATAATTGCAGTGTTCTTGTGTTTTTTCACTCAGACATTAAGGAAGCCGAGATTTGAGGTACGATAGTGTTTAATGTGATTTAATTACTAATGAGTTATTCAAGTATTGTGACTACTATTCCAACCCAGCTGAGACGTGCGACAAAAGCGATCGATTGCTTTTCTGTTAATGAGTAATTTTTAAATAAAATAAAATATATCGTTTGATGATATAAGTAAGAGAATATTATACCGTACTAAAAATAAATGACAGTTTGTTGATCTGCTTGTATGACAATTTTCAGAATCTATATATTAATATATGTAGTTTCATCTATAGACAAGACAATGCTTCAATCACTATACTATATAATGACTATCCTCAACTTATACTGATGATATATAAATGGGATCATATTTATATTAGATTTAAATATATATATATAGTAGATATATTTATAACATAATATAACAATATTTAGCGTTGGTGTGTGAGGTCACAGTCCATTTTAAAAGGATGCGGTAATGGTTTACGGGAAGAAGGTGTGGCGGTCTGTCCGTTACTTTAATTCTTGTTCCGGAAACCCCTCAATTCCAAACAAATAAGGCACGTGGAAATTGTTAGATATCCAATCATAGAGGTGACTTTACCTATAAATAACAATGACCATTGTGTCTTTTAGAATAGTGTTATCCGTCATAGGAGTTAGCTACAACGGGATTGCGTGTGCCCTTCAGCTACCGTTTAAATGTTTGCTCTGCCTTAATACAGTTTGTAAATGTTTTTGTTAATATTTGAACAGATCACAAGTGCTGGAGTTTCAATACATATTTTCATAAAAAACAATATCTATGTTTTGGGAGCTATTACTTTTTATTTAAAAGTTAAGGAAATCGTGTGTCAAGTATTTTGTTCGATGAAATCAATACATAAAAAGCACATACACCTGAGCTAATTAATCTGATGGTTTTTTCTGTATTCCAACGTACTCTCTATGACTATATGAAGTCTTTTTGTTTTTTTGTCATTCTTATCATGTTTAATTTTCAATTTTTCTCATTCAACAAAATAGTCAATCGTACATAAACGATTGTATAAATGACTATTATTTCAATATAACCTATAAAGGCTGTTATATTTTTCATACGTGAAGGCGAGAAATATGCTAAATATTATACTGCTCTGCTTATAAAGTTTTCACACACTAAATACCCTAATGGACGGCTTGCACGAAAAGTGAGTCTGAACGCCATTTGTCTCAAACTTTAGGAATAATTTATTTTAAGCACCTTCAATAATTAAAATTTCATAAACCACGCTGATTCCAATTTCACCTGGAAATATTAAAATTTCATAATTACTTAATTATGAAGATTTTTTTTGCTGAAGTGTTATCAATAGACTCAAAAATTCACCCAGAAGGGTTGATAATAATGAAAATTACACCAGCCGTTTACGGTTGAATAATTTAGAATTAAGTTTTTTTTGATGGTGTTTTCCACTCTTCTTGGCATTATTTACAAGAAATAGATGCGAAAAGTATGTTTATTCTTAGTATTAGTTTTTGTGAGACTTTTTGTATCGCTTTTGCTATTCATTACTCCGAGCATTTTACTTCAGATTAAGCTGGTTTTTCAGTTCTAAATTAAATCCAATGTTATTAAACTATACTTTCACTGAAATGAAACTATAGCAACGATATAAACGACACAATAAATGATCCTGTTGGTCAAGATGGGAACGCTTGTCAGGTGTGTGCAATTTTTGTGTATCTTACATGGGTCTCTTCAGGTAAACGTGGGCGAGCAAGCAAGCCACGAGTCATATTTCAAAGCATCGATGAAGGGTTAGTGAAGGTAAATGTATAACACATGAGGCTCGAGAAACAAAACGTAAATACGTTAAAAGGTCAAGAATCAATGAATGCTATGAATATTTTCCTCAATCTAAATTTAGATCTAGCCCCTTGCGTTTCCCACCCGATCGACTTACGTAATCCCGTATTGAGTATTTTTCCTCGGTGTGATATTAGCCGTCGCCGGTGCGCCAGTCATGTTTGTGATTTCCGTTCCACCTTGTACTGATATATTCACAGGAAATTTTTTGATGCGAAGGCCTATTATTCTAACGTGACGTGGTTTATGCAAAAACCAGACAATATGAGGCTTTGTCGCTCGGTCTTGCATGGGTGCAACTTGTATGACACAAGAAATCTAAGGACTATTTTGTTTCGCTGGCGATCACCTTTGGACGGATTTGATGATCTTCATAATAATTTTAAGTGCCGGTAGCAAACGGAGACTTATATAGCAGAAATAAAATGAAAAAAAAAACATATAATGAGATAAATAAACTTTTTTTAACAACAATTTTGCATTACAAGACGCAAAGCAGTACGGAATCTTTGCAATGAGTAAATATAAAAAAAATGATAACCCTTAAAGGCACTGGAACTTGAGATTTTTAATAATAATATATGAGTCCAAATTGTCATAAAACATGTTCACAAATCGATTATCAAAAAAATATATATTTTGGTTTTTTCGTTGAACGACAGCAGCCCAGAAACAAGACACCCTTAAATAATTTTTACTAGGTGTTAATTGGGGTGGCCAGGAATTTCATTACAATAATTATTAATTAAAATTATGCCTTGTAATTCGTTGGATGAGTACTGCAGGATAATATTATCTATTAACAAAAAAAATATCATATTTATGAATCTATGACGCTGGCAGCTCTGGGAACATATTGAGAAGATTATTCTAGATTTTGGGTTAGTTGAAATAGTTTTTCTTTGAAACACTTTTGGTAGTCAGTGTAAGCACGCGGTAACTAGGTTGTTAAAAACTGTTATTACATACGTATTCTCGATGTAAATAGTAATTGATAAGCACGATTTCAACATATTTGTCATGTATTTTCACAGTTAAAACATATCTTAAAAATTTATGGCCGTTATAAAATTTTTAATTCCTTGATATTTTTCAGCGGTGCATCTGTGCTGCACACTCTTATATAAAGCACAGAAGATGCGTTATTAATGGTCGTTTTTATTATATTTGTGATTTGTGGTAAATTTTCAACTTTTTATTTCCGCTGTAATTATCTAATTTTATTTACGAATATGCAAGTAAATGTAAGAAGAAAGTCTAACGAATATTTTAGATTAACATCGACTTAGAGCTGCCTCCGCGTTCATCGAGGGTAGGTTTTGTTATATAAACCTTCAAACAAAAGTAGAAACTTGTAGGTATGCTGGGACGCGTTAATTTCCACTCACATATCTATTTAAGTTTCACTATGTTACCCAAAGCTTGGAAAATGAGAAATAAATCTGCGAATCTCTTCAGTAATTAGTTTTGCTTGTCGGGAAAAACTTTATGCGGAGAAAGGAACTAATTTAAGATTGTTAATTGATGCTATCTCCAGGAAAACCCAAGAAAATTATGGTTTCCAATTTTATCAGTTAATTTGCTACGAGAAACAACTCCAGTTTGCCTTTGATATTAATGTATATTTATTACGCAAAAATAAACATGGAAATGTAAATGTCGATTGTATTTCATATCGAATTGCTTTCCAATGAATTAATATCACTAGTAATAATTTATATGGGTGATTCACGTAACGCAACGATAAATATAAAGAAGACCAATAGAAATATTTTAGAGGTATTTTTCGTATTGATGGTAGAGGGGCATATCGACTAAACTTATTAAACGCAAATTATTGGAAACGAAAGTAAGAAATATAGTGTGATCGCTTTCGAGGTTGCGGTATTTGATATAATTTTTTATTTTGACAATTTGGATTTCGATTAAAAATTCACAAGACAGAGTAACAAGATTAATATGGTTTGTGGTTTGTATGATGAATAGTAGAACAACATCACACTTCTAACTTCGGCCCACAGCTATAGCCACATTACTGTCGAGAAAAATATTATATTAATTTTAAATTTACACAAACATCAAGGGTAGAAAAAAATAAAGTATATTTGTCCGCTGGGGATCTCCCGTGTGGAAGAAAAAGCCCGCAACCTCACGAGAGTCATTCTGTATATTTGAACTTCTTCACTCGAGTCAGAAACTTAATCATTGAATATAATGTTCCTAATAAAATTATGTTAAAGTTGCTTTATTTCGTTGCTTTAAATGTGTCGGTACACGAAGGTTTGATCACGCCATTTTGTATTTTGTCTGGGAAGCGCTTAGTACGCTAAAATGAGAATTTAAAATTGTGAAATAAACACGTACTTTGACCATTTTAAATAGTAGCCATTTTTAGCACGTTCACCGAGAATTATAATTCAACAAAAATATTCTAGATTCCTGTGATTATAAAAAAAATATTGCAGAAATATATTTATTGAAAATAACAAGAATACACTTTTTTATTTAACTCTAAGACAAGGACTTAGACTTAAAGTCATGACATCAAGTTATTTAAAACTCACGTGAATTTTTTTTTTCTAGTCTCCATATAGTTAATATTATTTTCTGGAATCGCTATAGATAGGAACAGGCTTTTATAGGCAGAAGACTGCCTTGCCGGATTTGTTTTAATAATGAACGTTAAACATATTAATAATGTTTTTTTTAGATAGCCATTTGTGACTACTGAGGTATGGTTGCACAAGTATCTACTCCGACAATTTTATAGTTTTTTTGCATGGATTATTTACTACATGTACAGTATGGTCTGTATTTTTAATAATAACCGCAATCGTGTAAAATGCAACATCTGAAATGTTTACCTTTAGCTATATCTTGTTTGATCAATATTATGCGAGGCATAAGAAGTCAGAACTCAGTCAGATTTGGCTGAATGTTCTTATTGATGATACGATGCCTGGGCCTTATATTTTATTTCACTTGCTGCTTTTCTCATAACCCATGAATTACATTTGGATCTCACGATGTTTGAACTGCAGCTGGTACCTGTATCTGTCTGTATACATGCGATGTACACTATCAAGTTAATGCAGTTACTCCTCAACCAACCGTAACTGTTATCTTTGAATAGATCATTAAAAAAACCACATAAAAACTTTTAGATTCCGCCGTTTTTTTATTATGTCGTATAATTATTTCTAGTGGATTCATTTAAAATGAAAATGGTTAAAATTACTTTTATGATTGAAATTTCTCAAAAAAACTGATAGATATTAAAAGGTTTGTTCAAAGCTAAATACATGTTTGTTTTGATAAATATAAGTGGCGTGCAGCAAGCTACGAACTTTTACGTGCACTTTTATTCAGTTAATTTATAGTCTAAAATGGCTTTGAATTATGTTTGTTATGGTACACGCCATTTGCATAGATTTTTAATTCAGAGAGCGAAAACGCACGGGAGATTTCATATCAGGAGCTTAGTCTGGAAATTTGACTAACATAACATAATTTAGTGGCACCTATTTAAAAATTTTACCGACGAAAATTCAGTTATACTCACTAACGGCGGTTTATTCCGTCCAAATGTGAAATGTTGTTTAACTGATACAGCAAGAGCACAGAAAAAAACAGCTGACTTTATCTAATGAATTGTGTGGTGATTTATCTATACGACTATAATATTTAACAAATGTAAGGTCAATTAAATAACGGAAAATTGATTTCAAACAAAACAAGTACATATACATGTATTAAATGCCACTTGTACCTTACGGTCAATTCCAAGGAACAATTTTAGAAGTATTTGTAGATTTTTTTCTTTTGAATATTCTTCATGAACTTAACCTAATCAGCAAACTTGGGACGGAGTCGTCTCCTTTGCTGAGAAGACCATGGAGTTTGAGAGGCAACGCCAGCTAGGCCCTAGAGCTCCGACCTGAGGAGAAGTCCACGGACACGAGAAGAACGGTGCTGAAGAGGATCGAGGGCTGAAGGGCACGACAAGACACCGTTTTTCATGGTTTTCAGATAAGGATAGATAGGGACGAATGTCAGAGATGAATAGAAGGGAGGGGAAGCAGACCGGGGAACAGCGAAAATGTGCTCCCTGGGAAACCCCCTTTCGTGGGAAACCGTGAACGATAAATTTACTTATAAAAATTAAAGGCCAGGTGTCGGCACCCGGAAGTAGCTTCACGAAACAAGCTTGGAAACAAACAATGTTTTTATTTTTGATATATTGTGTCTCAATGAATTTGTCCGCAGAGTTCCAGCAGCTGGACGTTACCCCAGTAATCTAATACACCAAGACGAGCGGTTTTTTTTTAATAATTGCGAATCTGCGATAATGACTGCGAAAAACGTTTACAATGCAGATTGCACGAGAGTCCGCCGTGAGGGATGGTGCATTGTTGTCTCTGAGCGTATTTTGTTAACGCAGAAATAATTGACGGGGAACGCAGGCAAATGAGATTTCCGCACAATTTAACACCGAGAATGTTTGCAGCCGTAATCTGAAAAAAATATCTGCCAAACTATTTTGTTACACTACATTATTATGCACGTACCCACGTTAGAATATTCGTATTGTGCAATTTATAAATAACTATTGAAAATATTTTATGATATACCCTCTATTATTTTGGTTGAGTTGTTTCAACGAAGTATACAATTTTAATTGTAAATAAAAAAGAGAGTAAGATTTTTATTTGTATTTTAATGGACTTATATATTCATTTCTACTGGTAAGTTATTATTATTGCGCATTTTATGTTGTTTAGAAATCGTTAGTGGATAATTGTGGTATATGGTTTGTATTCAGTGTGTGATATGAATGCCTGTCTTCATCCATGCTAGATTCACTTTAATACAGCAAATTTTTATATTGTGATGAATGAATTTCAGAATATGATGGAATTAAGTATTTTATCCCTTATTTAGTCAAGAATACAATAAGTAAGATGGATTTATAATAAATATGTAAATACATTGTTGCGGGGTTTCCCAAACGAGTAATTTAATTTAAATATTGTTGTTGGTTGGCTCATTAACCTTTTGACTTTTGACAGAGAAACTTTCGAAAAATTTACTTGAGTTATGTCTCATATTATAAATGATGTGTCTTTGTCGTTTATCTGATTCGCCATCTCTGAATTATTCGGTCCCTCGGCGGTGTGTATATTATACAAAGTAACTAAATCGTGAAGAATTCCTACTGTGAAAATTGATTTAATAAATGCGTAATGGGAATGAATATTAAAATCAAAGTTGCACGACGGACCATTAATATAAAAAAACCGGACTAAAGCGCAGGTTGCTATTTGAGGCAAAATCGATATTATTACCACTTTTATAACCGCTGAAGAAACTGGTTGGCGAGAAGAAAAAACGGGGAAAATATTTTTATCGCTATCGAATAGCAACAGTTAGGCGCTCGGATAGCGTCCGTATTATAATAAGCTTCATTCTTGAGAATTGTATCAGCTTAAATAAAGTAAAAAGAAACCAAAACCTATTAAATCAGCTTACGAGAATAGTAACAACATGGAGTATATCATTTTAGAACTAAATATTCTTTGTTTCCCTATGTACGACTGTCGCATAGGCGGTTTAGAATATGAATCTGTTTTTTTCAATTTCCAGCGGTTGTCGTTCATTTCATCTAATTCTCATAATAAAATCTACAATCTGAGCACTGTAAAACAATGATTAACACATGCTTTCTTTCGGTGCTTTAAACAATCAGTGTGATTAATCTCTTGGCACTCTCTTGTGTCTTGAGTTAGTTTTTGCAACTAAACCACAAAAAAAAAACAATAGGAAATTCGTGACTTCTATTTTATATAAATGACTGGTGGGTCTATTGTTTGCAGTGAACTGATAAACTTATTATATTTTGTGATTACTTTTTTTTGAGCCCACATGTGGATGTATAAGTATGGAGAACTAAATTGGAACTCCAATCTACTAATAAATAAAATCGACTAGGTTATAATGTGATTGAATATTAAATGTAATTTTTGGAGAAATGTGGTAAGAAAGACGTATACCTTATATAATTTAATAATAAAGTTCCAACGAAAGTATTTTTGTATGATTACATTGTGAAGTTATGTTTGATTTGTATGGAATGGGAACTTACTGTTTTTTAATTTATTTTATATTACCTCATTCAGTATTACTTTATTATATAACGCTTGTTTGATTCTTTGAATATAGTGTCTTCTTCATAAGGAAATTTTACATAATTTACTTCTTTTTCTTCTAGTGCCTCTTCTCATAGGAGAATATTGAAATATATCAATTCTGGGCCAGCCTCACTAAGTCGTATATACTTCCAACTTCCAGCCACTGGCGTCAATTCCGCATCCACGTAAGTCCCTCCTTCCAATGCCCTTATTTCCTTCGATTTCTCCTTGGAAAATTAGCTACAGAATGCTATATTTACTGTTTCGCAAAATATGGCCAAAATTTATTATCAGCCTTATATGGTAATGTCAGTAGGTACTGACTGGAAAACTTTTAGTGAGGTGTTTAAACAGAGGGATTTGATTATATCGATAGAAATGTATTGAACTCACTTCAGTAGTTATCCATCGGTTTGAGTTTGTTCCTACATTGTTGTTGGGATTTCTCACGGTAAAGCAGTGACAGCTTTCTCCAGACTTGCACTGACGGCGCAGTTATTTTCTCCAAAAGCGGGCAACGAATCAAACGAAGAAAAGTGCATTAATGAACTTAAACGCGTGGCCGGAATTTCTCTCTGAAATCGGAACTGCTTTTGTATGAAGTAGAGATTATTGTGGATGCCGCTCGAGTAGGCTGGGCCAGAGCGGAAGAAGCAGATCGTCTCACTGAGACTTTGATAAAAGAAACAAAATAAACAGCATGCAAATTGCGAATACGTGACAATGCCGACGAGGGAAAAGGCGTAGCTTGTTTGCAAAATATAATGCGGCTAGCTTTGTACATCATCCAGTTCAAAATATACCAGCTGAAAAAAAAAGTATAAGAAGAATAATGTGGATATTTTTATTTACTTGTAACAAGTGAAATCGTGAATTTTTTTATAGTAATTATCATTAGAATTGATTTTGGTTTCACTATTCTAATTTATATCCTGCCAAGAAAATACTTGATGTACATGATTACATGGAGAGATTAATACCTTCTAATATGCATCCATTATAATTTTGTTCGTGTTTGCAAAGTTCATCTTGGTTCAAACTTGATTTTCTTATCAATAAACAGCATAAGTAATAGTTTTATTATGCACAAAACAAACAATGCTTCAAACTCCAGGTACATAAAGCTTGATTGCATCTAGTAACACGGAATCAGCGTATACGGTATATAACGGAAGAATGGTGACTTCATTTTGTATAGAATTTATTCAATTATAATCTATCAGATGTATTATCAAAGGCTAAAGAGGTTTAAGCTTAAACAATAAGGCTAAAATAGAAATCAATGGTTATACCAAGCACGACACAAATGCATTTGATTTTAATCTGTACTAAATATGTACTAAATTTGTTTTTGTTTTGATGAAACTGTTATAATACCGTAAAAATATTTAATGATGGTTGTATTTGAGGGCTTGCTAACAGTCCAACCTAAATAGGGTTATTATTCTGTCACAAGGTTGTTAATCAATATTACAGGAGGAATGCCTCCGTTCGTGTAGCTGCACCTCAACAATACATTTTCAATGCTTGCGAGCCGTGAAAAATCAATGGTGTGGTTTTACCGACAGCTGTTTATTGTTTTTTTGTTGTTTATTCGTAAGTGGGTCACTGTACCATTTACCCTCCAAGCCATGTCTTGTTGATTCAGTGATGATTAAATTATAAATCGACACCTTTGCTGTAAATAATAATTATTTGATGTATGACCGACACTCTCGGTGTATTCATAATTATATATGCCGTAACTTCCAAAAGCCAATCGATGAAACATCGCTCTGGGTGATACAAAGTGTTGAATTTTTTATTGCAAAATGCTTTAAATATATATATAAATTTTTAAGCATTTAAACATTAAAACCTAATAAAGTATTTGAACAGATTAGGATAAAGATTATAAGAAAATATGTGACTGCTGAGTAATTTGATAAATAAACTCAACACAGAATCTTTCCAAAGAACTAACAATAGAAAAAGAAATCAGTTGAATGAAAAAGCTAAGCGATATTCCGAGTCACGAGAAGTAGTTGGTTTTAGTTTTTTTATTAAGCACCCAAAAAAACAGAGGTTAAATTTATCCAATGGCAAATCTCGCCTTCTGCATTTATTGTTGTAACCTCGATCGAGTGCCGAGAGGATTGTAACGAATCGATTGAGTATTTTAAGCGAAACGAATTTACTGAAAAATTAAGTACCAGTTTCAAGTACGACTTGTTATACGGTAATTTGTTTTTTAGTCCTTTAAGCTTCGGTAATTTGTAATCTTATTATCGCAGATGCAATTTGCGAAGAATTGTGGCGGAGGTCACAAAATCATTGCCGTACTTGCAAGCGCGCTACAAAGTTTACGGTGAACCGTGAATTGTTAATGCAATAATTGCAAAGAACTCTACACTGATTAATTTTAAAGGTTTTTGGTTTTTTATGGTTGTGTAAGCAAATCTGTTATAATTTAAAGACATGACCTAAATTTAACCGAGTACTAGACGTGCAATCATCTTTTTTTATAAAAGCCTCCCGCAAAATGAGTGTCCTTATATGGGTTTCGGAGCGACAATTGATCACAGCCAAGGCGAGTCACTTGCTGTGCCCGGAGCTATCGGTGATTTTGGTTGAATGTTTACTAACTTTTGCGTAAGTACTTTATAAGGAAGGTCGAAGGCTATTGACAAAAGTATGCGCTAAATAGTATTGAAGGGTGCACGGGTGAATGTTAAACTGAGTCTCGAATTTAATAAGTTATTATAACGAAGCGTTGTTTTGTACCTTCAATACATACTTGACACTAATGATAAACTCTATGGACGTATGATCATTCACGACCTATCTACCTGGGATTTCCTTGTTCTTGATCCCTGGTTAGACGTCATCCTGGAGGACTCTGGAATGAACTTAAAATCATGTCAAGTCATCGCAAGCATTTACGCAAATCCACTAAATATCCAAAGTGTCGACGATCCTATATAGGATCGTCGATTAGTCATATAACTAATAGAAACAAATACCTACTACCATATACTGTACATTACACTACACACTGAAAATTTCATTCAACTGGGAACAGTTGAGTGTGATATGGAGGAACCAGGCCAATAAGACACAGAGAGCAGCAATCAACATTCTTAGTCATTAAGGACTTGAGAACTAGGAGAAATCCGTTTAAAAAAATTCATTTTATATACATTGGTAAATTTTCTCGATAAAAAAATATTTTACAATGGAAATCATTATTTTAAAACGGTGTCAGTTCAGAATGAATTCTCGGATGAAGAATTTATTTATTTATTACCTGCCTTGGAACCAGGCTTTATTTAACGCTCGATTGGTTTACCGGAAATGTCTCGACGTGTAAAAGAATTTGTAAACATAAAAATCAAACTACAGCACACCAACGTAATAGTTCAGTTACTTGCACGGTTATATTTTTAATGCAGAAACGTGAAGAATGTATGTTTACAAATAACAATCGATCGATTTAGGAGTCACTATAGTTCAAGACGTGCCTCACAGTGAGCTTCATGCTTTAAATATTACATCAAAGCGGTAGGTAGGTTATTGAATTTTAGTACAACGCTGATAAATTTGACAATAATAATAATATGACGAAATCTATCATTGATAAATTGTTACTACCCATTTCATAATAACTGTAATACAAGTTGATATTTATTGCATATTGCACAGACAATAGGTACCTACTAATTGGGAATCGATTGAATGTGAGACTATGGGAAAAATGTGTCCTTGTTAAGCCAATAAGTAAGTACCAATTGTACCTATCGTTTATTGAGTGTTTCGATCTGTATGTAGGATACTTGAGTTGATTGTTGACACACAAAGCAAATAAGTAAATTAATTTATGTATTATTTACTTGACATAATTATCATAAGAAAAAAACACAGACAAGGAGAAGGTTTTTTAAGATAAAAAAATATAAAACGTTTAAGAGAAGCATTAAAATGTTTTACGAATTATTTTAAATAATAAAATAAGTAGGCCGAATAAACGAGTTTCTTATCTTGAATCGCAAATCTAGAAAATAATGTAAAAACGCTTTTATCTGTTTAGAATAATATGTTATTATGGTAATCAATTTTATAGTTTAAATTTTATGTTTAAAATATACACGAATCAAGAGAATCTATTTGGTGTTTATTTTTTGTTAGTAAATTTAAATACGTGAATCCAACTGTAAATGTCCCCAACAACAAATTATTATTCAAGCAAGAGAGGTAACAATTAACCTCTCCGAGTATTCTGCTAATAGCTGAATCATTTTAATTTTCTAAACAACAAACAACTAAAGCGACAAGGTGTACTTTCAAACGACATTCAGATTTTTAAATGCCTTTAGCGAGTAGATACACGTTGCGAGTGATGCGTTTATTTATTATGCACTTGTATAATTTATTACCCATTTAAAATCAGCAATGCCAGCGAGCGTGCCGTTTAGTTCCAATTTGTTACAAAGTGGGATTTTTCTCGAGCGTTGCGGCCGTAAATAATAATATACTCACCCTGGAATGAGACATCCGCGTGTTTGTGACATATAATTTTGCCTCTCCTTATTGCTGACGTCCACCCACATTATCTGAAAACTTGTCGGACGAATTAGTGCACTTTTGAAAACCGAGGTCGGTTTCCGCTTCTGATATTTTGAGCACTTTAAAATACGCTTTCATTTATGAAATCACGTTTGCTCCCAATGCAAATAAGGTTTTCACTTATCAACGATGCGATCGGAGTCCACTACCGGAGGCGAAGGCTCGTCACGTCCGCGCGCTGCGGCGACTGCTTGCCTACAAGCCCGGCGCGCCCCCCTCTCGGCTTCGGCACCGACTCACCTGCGGGGCAAGCACTGGACCTTGTTTTCTTTCAGCCCTTAAGGGTCTAGGTCCCATAATCGAGTTTTTCTGACCATTTTCTAGTCCGTTTTGCGAAAAATCGACTGCACAAATCAAAAATATTTAAATGCAAAAAATTTGATACATTCCTTCTTCCGAACACAATATATATTTTTATTTCTTATAAATTTACTATTAGTATGATAAATATGTGTTTTTCCGATTGAAGTGTAGGAATTTGGAGATTCGTCCGGTACATTTTCCAAGAATCTTAAACATTTAAAAGTCTTTTTTTCAATTGGAATTGAAAGATTAAATATAAACCACGTGCGTCTTCTTAATTTAAAAATTAAAAAAAAAAAAATCTTTAACAAACTTTGGTTTTGAAAAGTCGTCATTTTATCCAATTTTTCAACATATTCAAGATTTTATTTTACCCTGAAAATGGACGTTAATTAAATAATAAAAATAGATAAATATAATTTATAGTTTTTTCAATACTCTGTAAAAAAATCAACTTTCGATATAGAAAAATAAAATGACAATTAAATTAATTAAATGACACGATTTCGCCAGGTAATGGACTGACTCTGGTGTCCGGTTGGACACCAGAGGCAATTAAAAGGCTGGGAGCAACTGCCTTAAGAATGCCGTGGGGTGATAGTGAATAAAAATAAATTATAAAAAAAAAGCTAATATACCTGCATGCTTTCCAGCAAACTTCGTTGCACACGCGTGTATCTTTGAAAGCTATTCGGCCGGTGGAGTGTTGTAGTCTTGTCGGCAGGGCAAGCCCGTTTCAGGTAGACCAATTTATCAACGATTTCAGTGGAATGTTGATCGTGGCGACGTGCTATTTTTGGGAAGAATTATAAATTTAATAACCGGGGTTTTAAGTTTGTATGAAAGGAGGTATCGCTACCAGTTTTTTTTATAAAATAAAGTTCGTAGATTATTGAAATATTAAAAACCATTTTAAAGTTTAAACAATATAATTTTTGTTTGTTTTTTTTTATAAAAAGGAAAGTGTTATATTTATCTAAGTTTTATCAATAAGATTGAAATAAAATTATATCATGATTATTTTTTTGAACATGTTAAAAGAATAGCGATATAAGTATTGTATTGATTAATCTCTTTAATTTAACTTTTCATATTTCGGCATATTACAAGCGCTCGTGTCTTCATTGTTTCTGTGAAATTTTGTAATTTAAGTATCAGATGCGTTTAGTCTTCTATTGGGATGTGGTATTTGTATATATTTGCCAACAAAATGAAATACAATAATGAAGTGAAGTAAAATTATTTTCGTAGTATATTTATCAAATAGATTTTACAATATTTCTTCATACATGTTTACTGAGTTTTAGTTTTGATCTCAACTAAGATTTCTATTCCGAAATTGCGATTTGTAGTTTGTTGATTGTTTTATTTACGCTAAAATCTTTTTCATGTGATTTTAGAGTAATAGAGATTTTATTAAAAATAATAATAATTTTTTATTATTCTATTATGCACACATAGAAAAATAGTTTTTGTTTGAATATAGCATATTTTACATAAATGTACTATATTTCAATCAATGCCAATTAAATACCCATACAAGTAGTTACATATTTTGTTTATTCTTTGATGTTGATATTTTTTATAAACATCTAAAAATACCTTTTTTTTCAATTCTATGGATTTTCATAATTATGAATACATAGTTAAAAATATCCAACAATCTAAAGATTTGCATTTCTTTCGTAAACAAATATATTGTTTTGTCGTAAAATGTTATATTAAATGTTTGCAAATGAAATTAAATTATATATTTAAACCTAAGTAAATGAACTTATATAAATTACAACCCAATATATAAAACACCGAAAAATGAAAATTGTATAAACTGTTCGCATTATGTATACATACCTTTATAAATTCATATAAAATAAATAAACAATATTTTTGAAACAGAGCTGATCTATTATATAAAATGTCTTTTTAAATATGAAAAAGTATTTTCATTTATTTTATAAATTTAAAATTAAAAAACCTAAAATTGGCATTAAAATTAATAACATAAATACAATCCAAGAATAAACATTGTTATAGTTGAAATAAATATATTTTTATTTTAAAAAGATTACGGTGTAGGTCTACCGTTATCGAGTGGGTAGTCTATGGTGTTGGTGGACAGCTTCACGGTAGTCTTCACCATCGACAAAAATGTCTGCTAGTTGTCTGCGGGCGAGTTTTTTGCGAAGCGCTAATCAGGAATTTGCACTTTTGTAGTCGGCCTGAATGTTTTCATTTCATTAACTTCATGTGTGGTTTGAGTGCTCAAAATGTCTGTTAATTTAAGTAAATACCGCGAGCCAATGCTTGAAGCTTGGAATGATGTTCTAGACGATAAAACTGAGACTAACTGGTAAGTAATTCTGTTATTGTTTAGATCCGGCCGAGGTCTTTGATCTTTGCTTTTCATGATGCCGGCTTTTTGAACCTTTCCCTTAATATATTAAAATTTATCAATGTGTTTCATAGATAAAATGCTTTAATATTATTTATTTTGATAGTATAGTGTTCGTGAAAAAAAATTAATGAATGTTTGACGGCTAGTGTCTTCTGCACATAAAATTTCACTGGCAAATGAATGACAATGTAAAGATTTTGTAAACTGTCAAATTTAGAAACACCTTTTACGTACACATGTGGTTTTATTTTAAGAAAAATCTGATAAATATTCTTTGGATTTATTATACATTATCATATGTGTTAAAAGCAATATAATTTATTAAGGTAATCTGATCTTGAAACGGTCATGCTGCTTTTATTTTAGAAAGGACTTTTTACGGAAAATTTCTAAACGATTATTACGATCACTGTGGTGAAGCTATTTTGATGTTATGTATTTAAATATACATGTACATTTAAATAAACAATTGTTTGAACATATTTTAAAGTGTAATATTTTTTCATATTTTAGGGTGTTATTTGGCTATGAGGGCCAGACTAATGATCTTAAAATGGTCAGCAAAGGAGATGGTGGTATTGAAGAGTTGGCGGATGAATTGAACAGTGGAAAGATTATGTATGCATTCCTCAAAGTGGAGGACTCAAAAACTAGTCTATCTAAATATGTTTTTGTTAATTGGCAGGTGAGTTAAAATGTTATATAATTTTTTATTTTCTATTAATCTATTTTCAGTTAATTAAGATAAAATGAATTACGTATACAACACTCCTTATCATACTTGTTTTTTCAATTTCATACCTAAGATACCTTGGACAGACTTGAGATAAGATAAAATTTTCTATGCTTGTAGCCGGTTTAATTTAAATAGGTTCAATGTTTACTGATAGTGGTATAATTATTTTATGATTCTAAATTACAGGGTGAAGGTGCACCGACAGTCCGGAAAGGAACTTGCGCCAACCACGTTCGAGATGTTGAAGGTCTATTCAGGGGAGCCCATCTTGTAATCCATGCCAGGACTGATGATGATATGGATCCCCAAACCATTATAACCAAAGTGGCAAATGCTGGTTCTGCCTATAGCTTTAAAACACCACGCTCGGAGAATATTGGTCAAACTGGGCCCGTGGGAACAACTTATCACCGAGTAATTCCTGGTTGGTTTTCTGCACATGTCTCTTCTAATAATTTGTACCATGAGCTACTCTCAAAAGTAAACATATTGGCGGCTGAGGATGTGCCGTTGCACTGTTAGTATACTTCCGAGCCTACTGGCGTTATTGACATAAATGAACTAGTTGTCACGCGTTGACATACATTTTCAGATCATGGTTAACATTGCCACATATCTTAATGGTATTTGCTTTAAACATTATTACTGCCAATTATTACTAAACTGTTAAAAGGTTCAAATAGCTCTTGTTTTCAGGCAAAGCTTAACTAGAGTAGATCATTTTTAATGTTTTTGTAAGGCAGTAAAGAATTGTGATTTATTACTTAATTTGAATTGCATATATTCCCATTTTTATTATTACAGGTAAAGAAATAAATGCAAAGGAAAGAGACCAATTTTGGATTAAAGAAGAGCAAGAGGAGAAAAGTCGAGTTGCAGCTGAAAAAATACGAAGAGAGCAGGTCATTTATTTTTCAAATATTTAAAACCATTTATTCAAAATATCCTCTGTTGAAACATGCATTTTGCATGAGTAATGTAAATAACATATTCTGTGAGAAGATATTGCCTTTGGCTCTGTAACTATTCAATTGTGGTAGATAATATTGTAAACATATGGATTGTAATTTTCATTTCCTATTTATTTTAACCACAATCATGAAAAAATTATTATAAATGTTAATTTTAATATAGGTTTTTATTTATATGAAATAACTTACTGACACATCAAATATCTTCTTAAGTAATTTTTTATGCATTCAAACCAAAAAAGAAAGCAGTATAATTTTATTAAAGTATATATCTGAAATAAATAATTGATAGAATCTCAGATTTTCTCATCAAGTTTATTGCTTTGCATGTTACACAGTAATGACATATTTCAAAATTTAATGTCATTGTATACAATTCTTTGCAATGCTAAATTTATAGATAAATCATGTAGCTCTCAAGTAATTTTTTCAGCATCAATATGGTTTTTAAGTATATTTAGAAAATACTTTGATTTGCACTGATGAAATTGATAGATTTGATAAAAGAAGATAAATCAGTAATTATCACCAAACACATAAAAAAGTATACATACATAACTGTCAATCAATACAATAGTTGCATAAAAATCAGTCTCATACTGTGGAACTCATAATATAATATATTATAGGAAAGAAAGCTTGCAGAAGATGAAATTAAGGCACGAGATGCTAGAGAGGCAACTGAAAGGGAAACTGCTGCAGAAAAAAGAAATGAAGCCATTGCTCGTCGGAGAGCTGCCGAGCATAGCCAAGAACTGGCAAGGCGGAGAGAAGAGGACCACAAGGAAACTCAGAGGTTAATATTGTTTATAACATAATAGATCAAAAGTTTAATTTAGGTTCTTTCTGTTGTAACTTATTTATATTTTCGTTTTCAGATTACTTAAGGAGCAAGAAGAAAATGCAGCCAAAAGTGGATTGAATGCCAGCGAAGCTTTAAGACGACAGCGGTCCAGAGAAGCCAAGGAACTTATCGGTCACTCTACATCACAGGCTCGAGCACTATTCGAACAAAACTCTTCCCAGGGTCAAATGAATAATAGGTAAGATATAATTAAATGGTATTAATAATTCACACTTAGAATGTGTATGGAATGTATTATAATCTTTCTATTATGATTTTTAGGAACTTTGGCACCGTTCCCCAGAAACCGATTCGTAACTCCGTAGTTTCACAGCGTATCAATAGTCTCACTCAAAAAACTGATGATAATGCTAAAGTGCAGATGAGCAACACGCTTCAACAGATAGAGGAGGCACCACCGCCAATGAAAACTAGTCCAATCAAGAATATAGACAAAATAAAATTGAGCCTTGAGACTCCATCGCAGATTCAACAAGCTATACAGATTGAACCCAAAATCAGTGATCTCAGCCCCAGTGAACCGAACCCTGCTCAGTTCATATCAATTCCCTCGCCTAACAAAGTCATTCCTGCTGATTATGAAGCACCAAGTGAACCCATTCTACTAAATGATAATTTGAATAGGAGTCCAAATCATTCTAATCCACAAAATGAAGATTTCATAAAACAGAACATATTAGAAAATGACATATTTGACACATCTCTCTCGACCTCGAGTAGTAATGACTTGGAAGATGACGACAGTGACAATAAGTTCAGCACCATCAAACGGTCTCCTCACAGCAAAAATAATATATCGGACGGGTCAGCTGATGGCAGCGGGAAAGACCACGGCGAGCTCAGTAGGCAGAACACCGTCATTGAGAATGAAAATTTTAAAATTGAAGGTAACGGTCACACTAATGGATCCAGTACACCTGATGGTGAGCTGATTAATTTATTTAAATTTAATACTGTTTATTGGAATAGATAATAAAGGGAAATCTAAATGTGAATTGTGTATGAGTTTTTAATTTCAACAATATTCCATTTCAAGTTAATTTTATATATATATAACACATATTCATTTCAATTCAATTTCGTGTATTTATATGTATATGAAATTATTTATATATTTTTTTAAATGATTATTAACAATTTATTTAATCGTATTTTTAAAAATATTTTAAAAGGTAAAATTAAAACATCTCAGTTTGTTCAATGTCAGTAAATTAAAAGCATATTAATTTTTGTTATTTTAGATGTATCTCCAGAAGCATTGGAAGATGATGGAATTTATCAGGATTTGGATGACCCTGGTCTAACAGCGCATGCACTCTATGACTATCAAGCAGGTAAATTTTTATATTACATACCTGTTTACTCTAACTAGTATAGGGTGTTTTTTTTATAGAGGTATAGAACTTTGAAATGAAATAAAACAAAGATAATTTTTTTAAATTGACATGAAATTAACTTTATTCGAAAGATAATTTTTTGGCATTATAATTTAAATATGATTTCTGTCATATGACCGCCACGGCTGGCTCGGACGTAGTCTAGTCTGGAGGTCCAATTCTCGATGACTTTTTCCAACATTTGTGGCCGTATATCGGCAATAACGCGGCGAATGTTGTCCTCCAAGTGGTCAATCGTTTCGGGCTTATCGGCGTAGACTAGTGACTTCACATATCCCCACAGAAAATAGTCTAGCGGCGTTAAATCGCATGATCTTGGAGGCCAATTAACGGGTCCGAAACGTGAAACTATGCGGTTACCAAACGTTTCCTTCAATAAAGCAATTGTGGCATGAGCTGTGTGACATTTTGCGCCGTCTTGTTGAAACCACAGTTCCTGCACATCATGGTTGTTCAATTGATGAACGAAAAAGTCAGTAATCATGGCTCTATAGCGGTCACCATTGACTGTAACGGCCTGACCAGCATCGTCTTTAAAGAAGTACGGACCAATGATTCCACCAGCCCATAAAGCACACCAAACAGTCAGTTTTTCTGAATGTAACGGTGTCTCAACATACACTTGAGGATTATCATCACTCCAAATACGGCAGTTTTGTTTATTGACGTATCCATTCAACCAAAAGTGAGCTTCTAAACAAAATTCGCTTATGAAAATCGGGATCAACGGCAATCTTGTTTTGGGCCCATTCAAGGCGTTGTTCAGGCGTCAGTCTATTCATGTTGAAATGCCAAACCAAACTTAACATAAATCCCTTAACAGCTGACAAAATAGCCGCCAGTGTTGCCAACTTAAAGTTCTATACCTCTATAAAAAACACCCTGTATAACTATTATATTAGTATTTATTTAAATATTAATATTATTTCTAACTATTTTAACTTTATTATATATAACTAGGCGTAAATTATATGAAAACGATTTTTTTTTTAAATATTACTTGTGCATTTGGATTATGTAAACTGTATAGTTCTATTATTGCTTATCATATAGATGAAGTAAATGAGACAATTTGTTTCAGCTGATGAATCGGAAATCACATTTGACCCGGGTGACATCATCACTCACATAGACCAGATAGATGAGGGCTGGTGGCAAGGGCTCGGCCCGCACGGTGTGTTCGGGCTCTTCCCAGCCAACTACGTTGAGCTGCTGCCATGCAAACCTAAGATGTAAACACGTCATTGCATTTCATAGTTATATCATCGTTTAGATTTAAAATAATATTTTACTTTAAAAATTTTCCTTATATTCATGAAATTCTACATCAATGACATATATATATATATATATATATATATATATATATATATATATATATATATATATATATATATATATATATATATATATATATATATATATATATATGTAATTTGACCAGGCACAATAATAAAAGATACATTGTTATTTTTTTTCACTAGAGACTTTTTACTGTGTTACATATTTTTTTATAGCTTATATCCTTGATTTGTGAATATTACTAAAATACATTATTTTATAAAATATGCAACCTTTATTGTCAAATAGGCACTGTGGATTTACTTTATTTTTATATTATTAAAGAGTTAATTCCTTGTTATGTATACATATTGCCAACTGTGGTCACACTATAAACACTGAACAAAATTCAAAACTTCCAATTTAAAATATGCTAAATATTTTACTATACATTGAAATCTTATTGTTTTATTTTATTTTATATTGAGTTTAAAGCTAGTCCGAGAGAAATTATTTAGGTTTTACTTTAGTGTCTTGATTGCTATTTTAGCTGAAAATATTTTAATATTGTAAGTGTAATTTTTTTGAATTCTACTTACATTAAAACATGTTTGAATAAGTGCGGTATATGTAATCGCTTAGATTTTATAATACATTTATATTTTTATTGTAAACACTGACAAGATTAATTTGAAATATCTACGCACTATTGAAATAATATTTTGGTTTGTTGTAACATCAAATGATATTTCATTTGAATTTAGCAAAATAAAATTGAGATGTGCAGTTAGCTTTGTTAAATGAAAATGTTACGCATTATTTGATTAGATAGCAAACATTTAGATAATTTTTAATAAGATTAATACATAGTAGGTATGCATGTGATGTTTAAATATTGCAAATTTATAATCAGTGTATTGAATCTACGCATGTTAACAGAGTATTAAGGATTTTGTATGTGGCTTTTATTATCAACATAGTATCATCGTATTTAATAATAATATAAAAATGATTTCACATTGTTTTTACGAAAGTATTTTATATGAAAAGAACACCAATTTTGACTTTTAATGATACGAATCTTGTAAATATAAGATTTTTCCTTTTCACTTTTATGCATATGATTCAAATAATGATAGATAATTCTGTTTTAGTACTTGAACTTGGTTTGTTGTTTTTATTTTTAAAGAGCTGGTGCTCCAAATTATTTTTTATCCATACATTATATAACAGGAATAACAAATTAGTTTTTTAAGCTGGATGTTGAACAAAAGTTTGTTTTATTAAACCTATCAAGATTTTGTGTACTACTACTATAATTACTACTACTACTATTTGTATGTGTATATGTATATCAATGGCGTGCGGTCCATAAAGCAGTAAAGCAGTGGATACCCTTAAAAGCTACCAAAAATAATTTTAAGTATGTTTTTTATTTTCGATGTTCAAAACTGTTTTCAGTTGTAAATTTAAAAATACAAAAAAAATTGTTTTTTAAATTTTATAATCTATTTTTTTTTTTTTGGCTGTATGGACCGAACCGCAGAAGTGTACGTGTATATATGCATGTACATACATGTATATATGCATGTACATGTTTGTGTACATATTATATATGCAGAAAAATTTAATAAATTTTTATAGTTTTCTTTCTTTCTGGAGTAATTTGAACATGGACAATATTTTGGGTTGTCTCTAGAACAATTAGAAGTTAAATATTGGATAGTCTTTTTTTGCGAGTAGCTGATCAATTTCGTACTTTAGTTTCAGTGTATCTTGATATCTTAAATTGTTATTTTTTTTAAATGTACTTTTTTACAAGTATGCATAGAATTTAATAGTTAGTGTTTTGATTAATGATGAAGTGTATTGCCAGTGTTTGTATGTATAGAAATAAATATTATCTAGTATGAAGCTCAACGTTACGCAATATTTAAGTTTGATGAGTCTTCTCATATTGTTTTGTGGTGCTTTTTACTGTTTTTATTGGATTTGGTTGCAATGGATTTTTCTTATAAAATATTCCTGAATAACTGATTTCGCTTATCTAAAGACCAACTTCACAGAACAAGTAATAATTGCGTTTTGCTTAGAGAATTTCCCTTTTTTTATACTACCAGAATAAACTAATAAAGCATATTTCTTGCAACAAATATGGTTTCAATAAAATTGACTATGAGAATATATATTTGTTTAACAATTTTAGTTATCATTGACATACGAGTTATGCTATACTATAAATGACTGTTTCAGTATCAACTGTCTGTACGTTATGAGTATTTAGTGGGAAATACTGTGGCTTTTGTGAATAGTACACATTTAGGTTACCTCTACAACAGTATATTGTATATAAAATTATAAATTTATCAATATTACTTGCATTACTCCTAAATGTTAAAACAAAGGAACAAATATGAATGTGTCAAAATGTAGTCGTCAACATAGTACTCACATATTTTTTTATAAAGGGCTAACTGAAAGACTAAGATTGATTGCTTTTTCAATTTTAATTAGTAATATTCATTATGTTATCAGTGTAGTTTGCATGAGTTTTGTTGTTATTCTTTGAGAACTTCCATTGCCTGTTCTTAATAATAATTGTCATTATTTGAATATATTTAATGACTCGAGTGATTAATGCATTTATCAATAAAGTAACTTGTATTCTAGCCATTGTTTTAGTCAAATCGTAAAAAAAACTTCTCATTAGTGAAGTCTCGTTAGTAGACTTCTCCATGTCTTGATTAAAATTGTATGTGTGATTCTGTATGGAAGTCTGTTATGTCTTGGAAATACTTCACTCTCTCAAATCTTATGTACGCATGTGGGAAGAGCATTCTGTAGGCATTTCAAATGACCAACCTAATTATATATCCTAGTCTATAAATACTGTAAAAAGTTTATTGTTGAGGATTACGATTCTTAGAAGCTCAACGAGATAACTGTTGATTTTTATAGTATCAAATTAAATGTAAAAGAAATGTATTATTGAAGACTTATATTAAATCTAGAATTGTCTAAGATGAAGATATTTGAATGGATTTTGGTAACTATTATTTCGACACAGTCTTATACCCATAAGTCAGAAATAAAATAAAACCGTGATTACTCTTAAAACATAAATTATTACATGTAAGATCGAAAATATTGTTGCATTTCAAAATTCTTCACCATTTGGTCCAATGTTTCACTTGATTCTTTTTAGGAAACGACTGATTCTTTCAATAATAGTAATCATTACTACTTTCTAACATACTCTAAAATTCTTAGTAAAACTTAACTATAGATAGATAGCCAAATATTATTGATGCTATTATAGTTGAGTGTTAATTATGCAGCGTGTGAATTGTGTAGAAGTTGTTCAAAGTGGATACTGTTTGTTCAAAGTTTTCGCCAAGTCGTCGGTATATTTTAACACTTAATTTTTTACTAATTCTGACTTTCAAAGATGACTTGGCTTGTAGGAGTAACACTAAAACTACTGCATTCTTAAATGTTACTTTGTATTTTACTGTGGTTGAAATTATTTTAGTAATTGAATGGTGTTTAGCAGCTGTGTTGCTTTAATAAATTGCAAAAAATGGTACGGTTTTTTTAATAACTAAAATGGCTTACTTTATGTATAGATTAGTTTGGGATTTGATGCACACATCAAAAACTATTTACATTGTAGTTTTACTGTACATTTTTTTTAGAATGAATTTGTAAAACTATTGACAATGCATAGGTCAAGGTGTTTAAAAAAAATCAATAATAATTATTAAAAAGTTAAAGTAAGGCCTAACGTAATTGTTTTGTGCATAAATTAACCAGTTATATTGATATCATTTAATCAAAGTTCACCATTGCACTCGGTACATTCCATCTAGTTGGAAATATCCTCAAAGAAATATTCTTATAGATGTTATATTTTACTGATTATCCCATAGCATAATACAGAAGAATATCCGCATACAAGCAATATATTGAAAAGTGATTACTTTAGATTTAATGGAAAATTATGCATTTATCTCGTCTTGTGTATTGAATTTTGCTTATGATGAAAGTAACAATTGTGTTCATCTGAATTGAGATCAATTCCTAAGACATTACTATAAAATTATTTTACGATCTCAAATTTTGTGTTAAAATTATCTACTAACAGTATTTTATGTTGCTGTAATTATTTCATAACCCGCTTTGTATTATTTTAAATCTTGTTAACATTATTTTTATGTCCATTGTACGAACCACACTGTACTTATTTCTACATCCTTTTAAGATTTTTACCTTTATATCTTCATGCAGTATTTGTCAAAAACAAGTTAAGATAAATAAATACTCTTACCTAAAAAAACTTGAATATTTTTTACCCGTCTGTATTTATGTAACTATCAGTTCTAAAAGATGGTAAAAAAAATAATTTTTTTCACAAGCATTTAATTAAATTGGAATGAAAATAAAAAAATAAAAATTAGCTTATATAATTTGCATAAAATATTTATTATATCATCATTATCATAGTGCCAGTTTCAGTCAATGCACCAGTAGGCGAAGGCTCTCCAGCTTCTGGTGATCAGAGTTTATGATGATGGAGCCGAGATTCAAAATAAATCGGTCATTATGTTCACATTTAAAAATGTTTTGATAGTTTTACAAAATTGATATCTGAATAGATTTTTGTAAAAAAAAACCAGGTTTTTTTTTACGCGTGACGCCCGCCCTTATGTACGTGTAATCGTATGAAATTGCGGATGAGCTTTTTTATTTTTAATATTAAAATGAAACAATTCGAGGATACAATTTTTAAGCTGATAGTAATGAAGGTTTTAGAGTAAAACTCGACGGTTTCATGGAAACGTTTTTTGCAGAAAAATAAAATGGAAGATAATCAGAGATTATGTTAAAAATATTTATACATTATTCTGATTTTCGCCATTGAATGCGGCAAAGCTTTTATCTGTCCGCTGAAACGCCACATGTTTTTGCGGAAATGCTGTGGACGATCTCGACAATTACTGAAAAGCGGTGCAGCCGACCGCGCCGAGAGCTGTCCAGGCTCGATTGATTTACTTGCTCAGCGTCCTGATACACTTCGTAAATTTCAGCTGAAACCATTTTACACAGCTTTCACAGTCGTTGTTTTCTTACACCGTAAAAGAGATTTTCTTGAAAGCACACACGAAACTTTCTTATAAAATGACTAAGTAGCGATTTGTTTAGTATAAATTTATTATGATACATTTGTGTGTTTTTCAAAAACTATAAATGCTAGTTGATTATTTTTTATGCACCCTGTATTCTGATTCAGGATTTTTTTTGTGCTTAAAATTAAATACATTTTTTTGTATACACGTAATGAAATAAGCAATAATCATAAAAAAAATATGATTATGAAAAGAGGCTTGTACTTTGAAATACAACAAAAAAAACATTTTGTGTAAACATTGAAAATAAGCATTTCGAAGGTAGCGAAGTAGATATAATAAAAATAACTAATTTAAGTTTTAATAATTTTTTAAAAATATATCAACTTACGACGGTTCTTAAAATATAAAATATTATATAAAAAATAAATAAGATGTCACGCCAGCTGTTCTTTGGTCAATATCAAAAGACAGCTGTTCTTTGGTCGTTTTTCGCAAATCCCGTGTCCAAAGATTGCGTCCCCCTGGCTTGGCGCTCTTGAGACGGAGCCAAATGCGCTGTTCACTGTTATCGGAGGGACTCCGAGCTCGCCAGGGACGCTCTTGGAATGGCCGAAAAAACATTATTAAGATAGAAATGGGAGCGAGAAGAACACCAGAATCAAAATATGGACTATGAAAATAGCACTCGAGTCACTGATACGTGGGAATTACACGAGAAATATTTTAACTGAAGTTTAAAAGTGGACTGATTTTATACATAGGCTGCTATTTAAGAATCCGGAACTGGCCACTACATAAATAATATTTAAAAAGTAATTATTACATTTGAAAATGGGTCTCTTTGGCTGTAGAATGAGTTTATTTCAATGAGTCAATAAATTGTTTTCATTGTGTGGCGCGATTTTAAAAATCGCGTGTCATTATCACAATGGATTTAACTCGAGAAAATTTTCGTGCGATGATTTATTATGATTTTCGGCGTGGTCTAACTCAACAGCAGAGCATCGTCAACTCAGTTCGACTTTTGGGGATCAAGCACCATCGAAGACCACTGTGTATCCGAGAAGAAGCCGTTGAGGCATTCAAAAATCATGTTTTGGAGATACCGCCTTGTGATTGGAAAAAGTGCTATGAAAACTGGTTTCACCGAATGCAAAAGTGCATCGATCATCACGGCGAATATTTTGAAAAGCAATAAAACCATATTTAATAGTCAATGATAGTTATTTAATTTTATTCCGGATATATAAATAGCAGCCCTAGTAATGGCTTGGGAATAATATATTTCTGGTAAATGATAAGTTGATAAATATATATTATTTTTATAATCGTTTAATTATAGCATAAGGATTTGTGCTACATAAAATGATTGTTTTTAATAAAAGTGTTTCTCTTAGGGATCAGAGTTTACGAAAAAAATATTTCTATTTACAATGTCAATATTATTCATTTATAAAGTTCGCACGTATATTAAATATTCGTTTTTTTTATTCTTAGTCCCAAATAATAATTTGTCGAGTGGTTCACTTTAAGCTAAACAAAGTTAGACTATCTGTTAGAACTCCGGCAAGAGCCGACATTACTAGCGAATGTTTTCTTTCTTCCGAGCTGCAGACTATCCACAGTAAACCGCAGAGCTTTTTTAAGATATGTTATCAACAAGGCTAAAAAGAAAACGGCAATATTTATTATGCCAGCATGTTCACAGCGGCCAGCGGCAACAAAAACAGTCACCAGAAAACCTTTTGAGATCCACGGCGAAATATTTTTTATTAAATCAACTGGTATCTATTTACTAAGTGGGGTGGTAGATTTCATTAAAGTGTCTGCTTAGTCCCTCCTCGTGTGATTTCTCGGCTCATCCACGAGTACTACGAGATGATTAAATTCTGTAACCCCATTAAATTGACGATTTCATTACATTATTTTAACGAGCGGTCATAATATTTTGAATGGGGGAAACCGTTAAATATAATCAATAAACAAATGTAATTTAACAAATGGATAATTATTTCTTCAGTTCATATTTTGGTTTTGATTAATGTACTAACATTATTTTGTTTGATCTAAAAATATACATTTAATCGCAGCTGTACTCACTTGTCCACACACACAAACATATATAATATATATATATATATATATATATATATATATATATATATATATATATATATATATATTAGGGTGTCCCTTAAAATTCAAGTTCAATATTTTTTTACGCGTACCTTCTTAAAAGTTTAGTAATAACCCTATATTGTCTAGAAAAAAATATTAGTTCGATTTATAAACGGTAACCCGTGCCGACTTGCGATTTTAACTTGTCCATACAAGTTGCGTAAGTACTGCGCTGTGACTTGTAACTGCATGTTTTATTTGTCATTTCATACGTGATTTTTGAGATTAGTAGTGCTCCATTGTTTAGTGCGTTAACATGTCGGTGGAATTACGGAGTGATAAACAAAATAATTTCCTTATCGGTTTGCCTAGATATCAAATAAATGGTGCAAAATTACCATCTAATCGACCAATTCCCTCGGTCCTATTTTACAATATTCGTGAGGTTAAACTGATTGTTAGTGAAAGTGAAAATCTTGTGATTAGGGAGTGCATCATATATTGGGAAAAAGCAAGAATTCCAACAAGGGCATATCCTAACTGCGTGAAGAAACTTGTTGATTTATATCATGTTTGGAGAGAGTTGCAAAAAAAATTGTAAGAAAACTCAGGTTACGTTCAAGAGCCGTGAGAACAATTTCAAAATTGATCTTGATAATTTGTTTGATATTGCACATGCTGATGCTTTTGAGAGAATGAAAATAGAGTAAGATAAATTATTTTTAATGAAACAGAGAGAGCCAGATCGACCAGGATGCTTAGGTGGTGTTGATAAAAAATTGTCGGAAAAAGAAGATAGATCTAAACAACGACGATTGGAAGAAGAGGAAAGGGTTGTAAGACAAAGATAACCACTAGCTGCTGAAACTAGAAAATCAAGGGCAGAAGCAATAAAATCTGACTTCTTTGGAAGTAATGTACCCGACGTAGTCACAGTCCATTGGGATGGAAAACTATTACCCGGGTTAGATGTACGAAGTTCTAAAGAAGAACGCTTGCCAGTTATTGCTTCGTTTGACGATAAGGAACAGCTTCTTGCAGTGCCAAAACTAGAACATTCTTCTGAAAAACATCAAGCTAAGGCTGTCTCAACAGCTCTCTTTGACTAGAACCTTCACGATAAAGTACAAATAATGTGCTGCGACACAACAGCTTTCAATACTGGCCGTTTCAATGGAGCTTGTGCTATTTTGGAGAAACTTTAGGAAGAGAATTGCTGCTCGTCTGTCGTCATCATGTTTATGAATTGGTCCTAAAAGCTGTCTTTGAAAGCAAAATTAAGTAAATTACTAGTAGCCCAGATACTCCAATGTTTAAAAAGTTCAGAGAAAATTGGAAAAACATCGACGCTAGTAACATTGAACCATCTCTTCATTTCGTAAAACAACGTGTTGCCGAGACAGACATTCAAGCTTTTTTAATATTTTATAAGGCAGAATTAGACAAAGGTTATGTAAGAGATGACTACCGCAAATTGGTCGAACTGTGCGTAATATTTTTGGGAGGAGACTCAGAGGAAAAATTAAAACTAAGCCCCCCCAAAGCCATGCATCAGGCACGCTGGATGGCGAGAGCGATCTATTCTTTAAAAATGTGTTTACTTCAGTCACAATGCAGAATAACTGCGAAGGACAAAAAGACTCTACAAGATGTTTGCTTATGTTTGTAAAACACTGGATGATTTCGTATCGGAAAAGAGCAAACAATTTTTATCACGACTGCAGATCGACGACAGTTTTCTAAAGGAAGATGTATCTTCTCGGAATAATAATAGTGCTTTTGTGGAAGCTAAAAGAAAAATAAGTTATTTGAGGGTTGTGAATGATACTGCTGAAAGGGCTGTTAAAATGATGCAAGATTTTAACGGACTTATCGCGGCTGAAGAAGAACAAAAACAGTTCTTGCTGCGCTGTGTCCAGGAACATAGAAAATTGTATCCGGACTGTAAAAAAACACCTCTATAAAAAAGTTACCCTGACTGATTGTTATTACTTTATGTTTTTGATTAAAGATTAATGTTCATCTAATTGAATTTTTACTATTATTTACTTAATTTATTGCATTTATAATGATTTTATACCAGACCGAAATATCAAGACAAAACACGTTTTTTACTAAACTTTGAAGCTCGGTCGGCACTGGTTGCAATTATGCTAGAAAGATGAAATTTTATATTTAAGACTCTTATAGCATTACTAAAAAAAGTAGAGGGTACCCATTTCGAAATTTGAAAAAAAAAATTTTTTGGTCATATAAGGGACACCCTAATATATATATATAAAACCTATGTAGCGTATAATTGAATTATGTAAATTTCATTTGGGTTTTTGGTCGATTACCCAAGTTCGAGTTTTTTTTGATTAATGGAAACCTTACGACTTAATTAGTCGAGATATTAAGTATTAAAATTCAAAGTTGATTAAATTTTGAAAGTAATTTTTGAATGGGGCGTATTTTACTTCAAAGCCCAATTTGATCTGTGCATTTGGCCAACGCAATGACATAGGGGAAATTGAAAATTTTTCGATGGAAATACCACATCAGCAGCTGTACACATCCCGGCGAGGGGTGCTTTCCAGGTGGTTGTGGCATTTTTCATTGGTGTGTAAATACCAGATACCTATGGCTATACTACTGGGGTGACTAAGCATGCTTGCGAACAAAATTATCAGAACATATATTTTATTAATGTAACTACTCATATGTTAATAATAAATTATATTGTACACAAATAAATGCAATTAGGCATCGTATTTGTTTATGTGCATTGAACATATATAATATTTGTAAAATGTGAAACAAGTATTTTTTAGTTTGCTATACATAAAACATGATTTGGCTGCTAAAAGTTTATTTAATTAATGTTGATGCCATTGTGTAAGAATGATATGGTAAATATTTTCATTTTAAAAAAAATATTGACCGTAAAAACATTTATACTTATTTACTATTGAGTAAGTTCCTACTTTTAGTTTCACTTGTGTTCCCTATAATTTGTGATTCATTGCGTTGATGTATAGTAACTATCAATTATGTTAAAACAACTTCCTTTTTTTACAATTTTTTATTGTTATGAATGCTAAAAGCCGACAAAGCTAGAAAGTTACCTGAGAATTTCCCAGGTGTGTGAAAAAAGGTGTGTTGCGCTGAGTATGAATACTAACAATATTAACATTCTAAGAAAACCGGTACAGTAGCGAGTCTGCAATTCGGCTTTAGGTGGTAAAGCAGAATTCTAATAATTTTCTAGTAAAACCAAATCATTTATTCTGATGCCCACGAAGTCCAACGTTAAACTACCAAACGAATTTACCTCTCGACGTTTGCTTGTGCTTATTTGAAATTAAAACAGGAGGAATTAATCAGTTGAGTTTGGCACGTCGGCCAAGTTACCCGCACAATAGTCCTGAAGGCGAGCAGTCCGCCGTCCACAGACAAATTATTTTTTGATGGCTCACTGTAGTTACTTTTACGAGATGATAAAGTAAAGGCCACGCAGTCCGGAATACCGAGATCGAAAATTTAACGCCCGCCTTACGCAGGCCGCCCTGGATATTGGATCCTAAATGTCGGGTCATTTATGTGACGTCATCGATAAACACGGAGTAGTAACGATCCTTTATTACTGCCGTCATAATTTCACGTTACATCACGCGGCTGTTGTTTCCAATTGAGACTTTTCACGTTTTATGAGTCATTTTAATCCATTATTATTTTCTTTTATGTGTTCACTTTATGTTGCCGATAAATTGAAATACGGATGATCTCTGAATACTAGTCTTTTTTAGCTGTGCTGTGGTCTGTTTAACATAAGGATACATTTATGGTCGTTTCACGTTTGCTTAAAATTTTATCCACATTTTAGAAACTTATTGAATTGAACGTAATGAAAAGTGTAAATATTATAATTTGATAAAACATATCAAACAGTATCGATGTATTTTAAGAATATTCCAGGAAATGTATCCATTTACCTATCAACTCGCATGCACAATTTGAAATAGAAAAAGTTGCAGGAAGTTTTTGGTTTACGCTCTGAACTCCGCCCTGTGTGCTGTGTCGTTTCCTGCCATCTCTCCGGCGGAAGTAGCTCTCGGGGGCTGACGGGAGAGTCGCCGGAAATCAATTCCAGCATAGCGTTATTCCACTGTTGCCGTCTTGAGATTAGTTGTGCTTTGCAGATTCGGACAGACAGCCGGAGTCTCCTCATTTTGGTCCAACAGAAGTATTAAATATAAATTTATGGTTCTCAAAGCGTAAATATGATTATTGATTATTCGATAGAAAACTTCTTGGTCTAGAAGTCTTTTATTAAAACTTATTTATCAAATACGTTTTTCCATGGTTTTTTTTATTTATAAAGGACAAGAACGTTTTGAAAAAAAAAATACTACGCAGCGCTTTTTCAAGACACTTAGTCAGAATGATATTTTTTCCGTCCGCGTTTTTCTTTATTTTGAAGAGTGAAATTTAAGGAATCAAATTAAGGATATTTTTAAAAAATTTGAGGCCAGAGTTTTTCTGTCGCACTTGTGTTTGGGACGTTTTTTAATTATGATGAGTTTCACCGGGCTTGCGTTTTCTCTGCTCACAGCATGGTTAATGAGAAGAAACATTTTTACACGTACCGAGAAAAAAACTCAATGTTTTGTATAAACATACGTCTTTAGTATCAAATTTAAAATTCGTTGGTTTTATATTTCTGTGGGTTTTGTGAATCTCAACACCTGCGGTACATGTATACTGGGTATTTATAATCTTTAAAATTAATTCACAAAAAAAATAAAGAACTGTTTTATTATTCACATTAAACCTGTCTTGATACTTTTACTGTGAAAGACATTAATCAAACGAGACCTGACATACGAATGCGACGATGATGGATGTGTAAAATTACAAGAGTTATGAGAATTAATAATGTTGGAAAGTTTCAATTGACAATATGAAACGATGAACTGATGGAGCGGAGATAGAATAAAATCAATCTTTCGCCATAGCAACATGTAATATGAATTTATCATTCATGAAATAATTCATACGTATTAAATTATTTGACGGTTTTTAATGAGGATGGGTTTCGATAGTATTGCTTGCGATTATCGAGAAGTATTTACCCAATTATTAAAGTTATTTAATTTTCTTAATTATTCGATGCTGTAATCGTTGTTTGCGTAGTTAAACTATTTATTATTTTGTGTGACCAAAAACAAATAAAACAACATTTATTGATTGTTTCCTTTAAAAAATCTAAATACGAAAATTATAAATTTACTGTGGAAACAAGTCAAGATATTTAGTATTTTTGATGATAGAAATTACACTGTAAAATTGTTATGAAATAATTGTAAATTGTAAAAGAATTAAAAATAAATTATTTTATCAATTAATTAAAATAATAAAATAAATATATTTTCGATATATTTATCTAGTCACAATGCATGATTGCCTATATGAATGATCTGACAAAATAAAATTTCAATACTTTATTTTTTATTCTGGAATTAAAGTTTCGTACCAATGTGCTATTTTATAATATAATTAATTGTATGAGTTAGGATGGGATGGACGTCTGTTCGTCTGTCACTGCGCAGTAGTGGCCAGACGAGCCGCCGGCCTGACGACTTCACTTCGCGACTGGCTCACGGGTCTCCAAGGTCTTCTTTTGAACTGACAAAGTGCTCAATTGGGGCACTTTGTCACTTAGTTATTTGATATTGAAGCTGTGCTGATTCCAATCACGATAAGATCAACCTTGATCACCTAGACAGGGTTGAGGATCACACCGCGAGAAGTTACTATTTTTAGCTAGGATTTTAAAAAAAATATTGAACTGCTAGACACTTACATTTCATGAAGATAATTTTAGTAAAACCAAATATTTTTATCACTTATAATATAGTAAAGATACAATATAAAACATATTATCAAATTACAAGAATTTACAATCTGCATTTTTGATTAAAGTACAAAGCAAGTTATGCAAACGGATTGAGCACGATGTTAAACTGAAAATTCCAAGACAACATCACAGACAAAAAGTCTTTAGTAAGCAATTACCATAACTTGACTGATTTTTCACTTTTATTCTAAAACCATTTATTTCTGTCTATAGTATGATAAACATCAAAAATAAATTGCCATTTAAGCAAATCTCGTTCTCTATCCGGGCGGGCGTGGAACTCGTTTGGCTTTCATTTGCAATGCAAATAATGTTCTTTGAGAAAGCGTTTTAATTTCAATTGTCTACTGCCAAAGCATCAATCATCAGTAGAAAAATATAATTCAGGCAAACTTCCACCCCTTGTTATTGTGCCTGAAGTATTTTTTTTTGATATATTCAGAAAAAAATGTTAAGCAATTCTTTTTTATTTAACGAAAGAAGTCCTATCTCTACGTTTCACACAGCCAATCATTAAAACAAAATTAAACACACAAATACAATGATGATAACTATATAGGTAAAATAAATGATGTCTACTAAAAAATAATTCAAAGAAATATTTAAAAAAATCATGTTTTATGATTTTAGTTTGAAATATTATATGATGAACTAAAGTCACCTGTAAAAAAATTGGAACTAAATGGCTTCTTCAATTTTTCACCGACACACCATTCATTTACAGAAATGATATTGGAGATTTGTTTATGATATTGAATTTCAAACATTAAAAAAGGATTGAACTGAAATAATAAAGTTTGCAAAACAATTTTCTCTCCAATTTCAATTATTGGGGATTATTAGGGAAAAATAAAACCTGCGTTTTAATACTTTAAGCAAGTTCGTAATTCACGATGATATAATGAGATCCTTGATAATTAGCTCAGTATAAACATTGATTGCACAGTAAAAAAAGCTGGCTGTTAAAAAAAAAATAACTAAAGTATAAAGCGTAAAACAAAAAAGATTGTATTTATTATGGATACACAGACTCTCAATAAGAGTAACTGTACACTCCAGGAAAATAAATATACTACATTTAATATTATTTATATACATATTGTTACTCTTGGATTACTTTGAAGTTCCATCTTTTAGTACTTATTGGAGTAAGCTCAATAAGTGAGATGCAGGTATTTTCCCTTGCTGTGAGATTTTTATGTTAAAGTTTTAAAACATCTAATTAGCTTTTAGACAGTGACACGTTTTCAATTTGCTGCGGCAGTATCTGCCCGACAGACTTGACACTGAGACAGCATAATCTGTACGATTTAAAGTTTCTGAGAATTTTATATGATGTCGCTGTTGTATAATACGATACAATCAAGATTATTTTGAAGAATATTCCTATCTGCGATCAGTTCCCGAGGCTTTGTCTCTGAATAAAATTATTCCCCGAGTCCTTGCACCAAAATGAAGTTTGCATATTTTACAAGAGATTCGATCGAATAAATTTGATTCGCTATTAAAATTTCAACGGAGTTGAAAATATTCGGTATCTGATCGTAAAATTGGGATGAAAAGACTTGAGATTTGGAATGATAGAGCATGCAAATTATTTTTGTTTTCAACTCTTATACCATACTGAATGAATGAAAAACCAACTACGTAAATATTTGAGAATTTAATGCTTAAAGATTTCTTTCAGTATTTTACCGTTACGCAGTGTACAAAATAGACCAGTGAAACCCAGTGAATAATCACTATTAATAATGAATGATTAGAACAATATAACATTAGGCCGGAGAACATTAGCTACCTTTATCTGGGGACGGATCCACTATGCTGTTTTAGCCGCACTTTTGCTTTTGTGATGTTCATGATGTAGGTTTGCCGAAGTAAGTAAGTCAAACTAGATTTTATTATAAAATACGGTAAATCTATTAAAATCTAAAATAAAAATACATTGCCTTGTATGTACATAATATGGGTACCAAAGTAACTAAAAAGTCTTGCATGTCAAAGAAACTTTGCTGCAAACGCCAAACTTTAATGAACTTTTTCATATCTTGGACACGGTGGAAAATATAAACCACGTCGTGATCAAACAGAGGGTGTTATAGGGAAAAGGAGACTCAAAGTTAAACGAGTCTCTCATTAATAATTCACAAGTATCGAGAGAAAGAGAGATAGAGATGGAGAGAGAGAGGGGACATTTTTCAATCTCAACTCTTGTACTTTGTTAATTTGCATCACAAGCAATACGTGATGGAACTTGCATCTTCATAACATTATATAACTTTATATTTATTATATCTCATCGTAAATAAATAATTAAATTCGAAATAAAATCAGCAGTGTTGTATCAAAAGTTTGCTATTCATTTATGGTGTGTCACAACAGAGCGAATGGATTAAACTTTGATAGCGCATAAATATATTTATTTTGTTTTTAAAAAAAGCTTTCATTTTAGTAGTCAACAGTTTTAAATATTTTTTTAAAATTATTCAAAGAACCTTAAAGTTTAAAGAAGCGATGCTTTTTTATGACATTAACTATGGCTTTCAAAATCTCGTGTATAATAAAAAATAATTTTACAAGTGTTTTTTAATTTGCTTTGACCATCAGAAAAAAAGCCATAATCACTTTCATTTTACGTTCATGGATAAATTTATTTTTTGAGTGATGCTTGAGGGTCCTTTTGTTGGATCCAATTAAATAATGGACAGCAAATGTATGTGGGCACACAAAGGAATTAGTTTCCCAGCCACCCTCAACGCCGCCGGAGTGATTGGAGGTGATCCGCCCGCATCTTATGGAGATTCTCGGATGCCTACAAGGGACTCCCATGTTTCCGCTTTTGATCAATCCGATATCACGGAGGCCACCTTCCGTAATGGGCTGAAATCTCCTTTTACCCCAACGGAAAGCTCTTTCGTGTAATTTATTACTTAATAATTTTAATTGTTAATTTAATTATAGTTGAATTTTTTAAAAATTTTTTTTCAATAAATTGGGTTGCAAATAACATAAGTAATAAAAATGTGTTTATAAATTTGTCGAGTTCCAAGTAAACGATTTTATATAAATTAAGGTACATAATAACTTATATATCAGTTCTGTCGTAAAGCTTTATGCCTCTTCCCACTCGTCCAACGTGCATTACGCCCCAGGCTTGTTGACCACAACTTATGGTTGTCAGAAACAGAAAGATTTTCTGAAAAATATTTTTAATTAAGCTCTTAATACATAATACTTTGTTTACTGTTATTTTCTTTAAATTTAATCAAGCTTTAAATAACTGAATTTTACTTTTTTCACTTAAATTCCTTGACTCTTCGTGTGGATTTTTTGCCTGAAGCCATTATTATTAATAATAAAAAAAAATAGATTTTTAAATCTACTTTAGAGTAAAGTTTTCATAGTTAAGAATTTTAAACAATTTTTCTTAAATTGAACACCATCCTCATGATTTGATGCTGGTTTGGTTAAAGTTAAACATGGTTCACTTCTCAGAGTAATAAGAAGTAAATTTCTTTCAAAGATTACTTAAAATGTACTTTATTATATGATAGATATATCACGTGGCTCAATCTATCTCAATAAATTCGTATGAATTATTCATCAATTTGAAGGTTTTCTCCCCTCCTTTAAAGTTGATCTGTAATTTTGTTAAATAGCCGAGTGTTTGATCGGGATGAGATCACTAAATTGTCTAAATTTAATTAAGTTTCAATTTGGGGCCGCATAGGAATGTACAATTTCGTTAGCAAACGCCCTGACCTTTTAGTGGAATATAAATGAAGCAATAAACCGAGCTTGCCTCAGCACCTTTTTCAATGATTATTTTTTAAATTAAAAATGACAAAAAGATGAAGAGGTCCATGCCATACATTTTATAATGGAGATCAATGCAATATATTTTGTAATTATACTTTAAACGATACGACAGGTGAAAATGCTTTATACCGACCGAATATTTATCTAAAGCGGCCTTAATTATTCCCGGCATTAAAGCCGACATCAGAGCAAATTAAGATCAGGCCTTAAAATAACAAAGCGTAAAAGTATAAATGTGCTTAAAATTAACAGCACGGTAATAAAATTGGAACACGTAATATAAAGTACGTGATTTTTTTTACTATGGGTTTTTGCAAGTTTTCGCAAAAAAAAAAAAAAATGTACTCTACTGCCAATGTATTTCGGTTATTAATTGGAACGTATATTATTCATGAAGTCTAAAAGTAATATGGATATGGCCAGTAGAGGATATTTACTTGTTTTCTGAAACATCTTTGTTACTACAAAAAACCGTCTAAGCTATTCGAAAACATACGCCTGAATGTCACCTTTGATAATATCACCACCCAACGATTTTTTGAATATGAAATTTGATTTTCAGCGAGTATGATATGTTTCATTGAACAAAATTCTAGAAAGCGTTTTTTTTTCAGTTCTTCCTTTTAAAGTCAATATTGGTGAGACAAAAAATATAAGAGTATGAAATATTACAGGATGTCAATAGTAACTCCTTCCAAACAGATAAATGATTCTTTTCACTTGTATGTTGAGTGGTTCGGTAGTTGATTTTGTCAATGGAATCTTTTGTGTCATTTTGGTTCGTGACTTCGCAGCGCCGCGCCGGTTTAGCCCAGAAGGCTCGAACAATGGCCGCGGCGGGAGTCGCGCACAATGGCTGCCGTACAATGAGCACCGGGAAATAAAATATCTGCTGAAATCTGAGTCGACATTCAAATGCTTCCCGAGGTACCGGAGCTTCAACCCGTACAATAACTGCTCGCATACCAATTGGGAGGTTAACGTGGTCAATATTGAATTTTATTTAGATTCGATAAAAACATCCCCGATAAACACTGGATATTAAAAAAAATAATGGAAAGCCTAGTAATACTTATTATTTATCGTACCTTTAAGAGTAGTCACTGGCGTCATGTTTCATTTGATATAATATCTTTACTGATATAAATTCCTGAACTTTTCAAGGCGGAGTAAAAAAAAAAAAAAAACAAAAGGAAGTCCAGGTCTGAGTTTAGATTAAAATTAATTCGCCCCTTGGTTGATACTCGAAAAGAGAGGTGGGAGGAGTGAATAATAAACGATCTCTTTGGATCAGAAACCATGATAATGGTGATGGGAAAAAAATTCTGGACGTATCGTCAAGTACTCATTACGAAACAAATTAAAGATTAAAATGATTTAAATAGAAAAAGAATTTGTATTATAGTATAGCAGAGTAAAAAATAAAATAAAATTTTAATTAATTTATTCTTTGTGTATATTTGGAAACGTATACTTAATAGAAATAAAATCTAATTTGAATTTTTTTGGTTTTCTGTTTATGTGATTAAAGATAAGTTTCAAGCTAAGTTTAGCACAAATAAAGAATTTAAAATTTCTGAAAAACCATTGTTAAAATAAAGAGATAAACACAATAAACGTATTTAAAATTTCCAAAGTATGCTTTATCTTCAGCCGTTATGTGTATTTATCGTATTAATTTAATAAAAGTATGTTCCACCACTTCCTACAGTTGAAATTAAATTGCCAATCAATGTAACTTTGAATCAAATATTTCAGATATTTATTTTATATATATGATAAGGCACATTAGTTCATACCTAATCGTATTAGTAATAATATAATAAACCCGTAATGGGTAATAAATACGCATCTGATTGACGTTTAATAAAAAAATCGACATATGTATTTATTTTAAACTTCACAGATGGTATTGAAATCTCTGCTAACTTGCAGGTGAGACGTATTTACATCATCACAATCACATTTGATATAAATATTATTGTTTTTGTGTTTGGTTCAAATCCTGAAACAATTACTAGGTTTAAGAACACAGTAAAGAACATTTGGAAGCCCCACGATGGAAAAATGGAACAATTAAAATAAAAGCCAGACGTTTATTAGTATTTGTAAGCGATGTTTTGCACTTTTTTAAACCTTTTTTGGCTTAAATCACTCACTCGCAATTTACTACGCGTGTTATTTTAAACTTGTAATTCTAAATGCAATCAATTGTAATTTTTTCAACATTGTAATAATCAAGAGTCAATTGTAATTTTTTAAACATTGTATTTGCATAAATTGAAGAAAAAAAAACATAATAAAAAAATAGATCGTCGCACACGGGAGCGACTAAAGGAAATGATTTAAAGGCTCGCTTTAGGTTTATTTTATGTAAAACTGTCTCGAAGCGAAAAAACTAAAATAAAGGTAGAGTAAATGTATGACAATACAATGGAAAGAAAATCTCCCGCTAGCATTATCCCGGCCGTTGCGAGTTGCGGCCTCCGCCCCTAGAACTCGGGGTAGTCAGCCGCGTCGTGGCTGATAAACGAGACACCATAAACCTTCAAGGGGTAGCATACAATGACGATGGTAAAGATGGATGAAAAATAATCTTATTGAAACAACATTGTTCATTTTTCATAATTTTTCATGCTTGAGCATCGCTGCTTCCTTAATATTATGCACTGGCACTTTTGTGTGATTTGTAACATTTCTACTTGTTTTATACTCCAAGAGATGTATTATTAATATACGTATATTATTTCAAATTTTATGCATAAATGTAATATTTTTTAATTTTTAAAGAATAATAATGTTTGCCAATTATTATTCTTTAAAAATTAAGTAATTATCATAAAGTATGATAAAATAAATGTATTCGTACACGTGTACACATAAATTTAAAATTCGTTATAATTATAACTTCTAACCTCTTCAAAGCGTGAGTTTTTCCCAAAAAAAATTCGGCAGCTCCGCTATGAATTATTAAAATATTGCGTGGAATTTTACCACCCTCTCAAAAAGTTCCACGTCCAGGGATAAAATTATTCACTTGTTCGCTTTGATTCGATTGTCAACTTCTCGCGGATAGCACAGTTGATATTTGCTCAGGAGAGTTGAAAAACAAACGCGAGAGGCGATTATCAGAGCAATAAGGCCCGAGCACCGGCGCCGGGACATTAACCCCGAGAAGTGTTCTGTCCACTCGAGCGGCCGGCATTTTGTAGCAAAAAATACTTAGGAAAATATTAGGATACAACTTGTGATGTTTTTCGTCTTTCAGCGGAAATAGTTACAATGCCAGCACTCAGCAACAATAATGACGATATGGCGATGTTCTGGATTTAACAAAAAATACAATGAGTTTTTTTAAAATGAAAAGTGGTAACGAATATTCAAAAGGTATATGTTGTTTTGTTACAATTTTATTTCAATAAATTTTTATATAACTTTTTTCAATTCTTATAAAATAAGTTCTTTTTGAGTTTTCCTCCCCCCTCCCTCACAAATGAACAATGTTTTTTCTGGGGTTTTCAAATTTTGGTAATTTTCCTCTTTTTAACAGTTTTGCAGTTATAAAATACATTATATTTACCTAAAATAAAAAAAAACCTGTCATTTTATTATTTCATACACAAGATTCATGTTCTCAAGTCAATACAGCTACAGGTTCACCTGTCTTGTTGATTTTGGTAATTTACCTGGCAGGCGATCTCCATCAAGCTTTCATGTGCTGAACTAAAGAGTGATGTTGACAAAATATTAAGGGGTTTTTCAGAAGTATAAGATTTTTAGTTTCATTTTTTTGATGATCAATTGAAAAGTAAAATAAATTTATTTTAGGCTGAGAAATAATAATAGTTTTATCAATATTTAAAAAAAATTTAAACTTTCGTAGTTACAGAGTGTTGTGTTAAAAAATAGTAAATTTTTTAAATAAAAATAATTTAAATCAAGAAAAAATGTGTCAAGGAATTTGAAAGTGTTTTAAATCGCTGGTTTAATAGGGTTAACGTCTCGAGAGAGTTATTTTGAAGACTCGGAAAATTTTGTAAAACTTGACGTCAGAAGAGGCGCGACGTTGTGTGGCGGCAGAGATAAAGATGTATAAAAAGGCTGTGGGGGATGGAGGGGTGGAGGGGTGGATGGGTGGAGTGGGAAGTCCAGCACGGCCCATTACATGCCCGGGGTGGCAGGGCGAGGGGGGCGGCCGCTAATGAGAGGCCGTTGCCTGGAGGTCACGATTTGTATAGCTTTTGTAGTGAACTGTGAATTAAAAATACGATTATGCTCTTGGTAACATTTTGTATTGAGTAACAAATTGAATAAAGGCTCAAAGATAGTTAGTATAAAATAATCGTGTTAAAAAAAATGTTTATTAAAAATTTCAATGAAAAACTCAAAATTACTTTATATATATTTTTGCTATAAATTATATATTTTGCTTTAATAAGCATGTAAAAATAAATTTTGAAAACTGATAACTATGATGAATTCTTAAAAAAAATATGAAATTGCAATGTTATTTTATTCATTTTGTCGCTTTGCAAAGGGCAGCAGTCTAACGGAATTGTTTAGTTCAATCTGGTTTCAGAATTATCAATGAAGCGTGGGCTGATAATTTATTTAGATTTTTTTAATACAGTATATATATGTAGTATTTAAATGAGCTTTAAAGTAATGTGAACATTTTATGTCTTTTATTTATTTTAATATGTTTGTTTAAATATTATAGATGAATAAAAACAAAAAAAAAGATTTATTAAAATAAATCATGAATGTTTGCGATTTCATTAGTAAATCGATTTTAATTAAACTTAATAATGTCAAATAAAAAATTATTTGCTCCAAATTGGAATTTCGTGAGTAAAAATCTTTATTTCTCAGATGGTGCAAATTTACAAGAGATCAAGTGTTATTAAGTTATATATAGAGGCTCTACATATAAAGGTCTCACGGTGATCCCAAATGGGATCCGTGAGAATTTGGACAACTGGGAAAAATAAATTTTCTCAAAAGTGCATCTACAGACATTCAGTACGTAGAAGTTAGAAAAATGATATTTTTTCAAGGTATTATATCTATGTTAATTATATGGTCAAATTTATTAGAAAACCGGTAATTACCAGGCTTAATTAAAGAATAAGGCACCAAACTGACAGATTTTCTAAGCACTGAGTCTTTGATATACATTCATGTTATACAATCTTGTAGGCTTTAGTTTCATAGTTTTAAAAAGGTCAAGTCATTGAAAAAGCATTTAACGTGAACACCTTAGTAATATTTTTTTAATATACGAAATCATAATTGAAACCATGTGTTGCTGTTTCAAAAATAGATAATTTTACCAAAAAGGTACTCGTATCGGTCCTTCCGAGTGTCCTGGTCCGATAAACTTGGACGAGTGCCGTGCATATTAATGCGCGCAAATGGAATTTGAAAACACTTTTCTGTATTGGTGCGCTGAAGGGACGCCGGCAGAGAAAATGGCTTTCACATAAAATAAAAAAATACCATTTTACTTTAGATTTGAATATCGGAATTTCAAATTCATATAAAAATCATAGTAAAGGTTTACAATGGGTATTGGAAATAAGGATGAAATCAAAGCAGAATTTCCATACTACACAAGTACAAAGCTGAATATAAAGCAGACGAAAACATTTCAATGTTTACTGGAAAGCAGCCACAAAAATCTGAATAAAAAGGATTCATTTTATTTCTATAAATGTTGACTTGAGTATTAATGTTATTGCTTCGATGAGAAGCGAGCGTGCTCTAAGTTGACGTAAGCTTTAGAATTTAAAAGCAATATGCTTTCGAGAAAAAATTATCAATCCAATATATAACATACAAACAATATTTTTCATGCGACTTAATTTCACAGTAAATATTTTTATTTTAAAATGACAAGAAACCTTTGAACGGTTAACAAAACCAGAATTATGTTTAGTGAGTGGTCTTAATTTCTGCCCCAATGATTTGGTAATACAAAATATTGTATGAAGTTGATATAACATAATTATAATTAAAACAATTGAATGACTTAGTAAAAATCTACGGGTATCTTCTGGATCCTATTGGATCTCGACATTTCTTGCATAACAATGGTTCATTCGGTATAAATTTTAAGTCTTTATCGAAAATGAAACTAATAACTACTCAAAGGTCTGGGATGCTTTAAGCGCTGTATTTATGGAATACTCCCTCTATCTTAACGGAGGCTGTCTTTTCTTGTGGTAATATGATCAAAGTAACGATGTCTTGTTTTTTGAAAAAACTTGTTAGGTTTTCTTTGTATCGAGCATTTTTAGAATTGAGGCATTTGGTCGCTTGTCCGCCTGTGGAATGCGTCTGATGTTTTGTATGCCGAAAAAACATTTTTCTTTCATTTTGATGCTTTGGAAAAAAATGTAACGTCCCAATAAAGAATATAACATATTTTATGTTGTAATACATATATAAATATAAAGTATTTAAATATAATATTTCTTAGTTATTTGAAATATTATGTAAATTAGAAATTAAAAAAAATAAATTCAAGATATTTAAGTAGAACTTTATATGTTCATTGTCATTTTGATGGATATGGTGTATTCGTTTCAAATGCAGATGTAGTATTTTTATTAATAAATATTTATATTGAAGCTACAAATAATATATAAGTTCAACATATATATATATATATTTAAATTTTTTGCACTAGTACCGTGACTCGAAGTAGTTCTCTTCTTCAAAAATAAAATAATTTATCGATTTTTATCTGATTCTGATTTGAAATGATTTATCACAGACTTATATTATAAACTAGAAGCATTATTAAATTATTATCATGCAAGCCAAATGCAGGAGCATAAAGTTCCTGGTATACACAGAAATCAATATTTTCATTGAACCCGTCGATATGAAAAGTCTCGGATCGAGTTTCCAGCTCTGCTGGGCTGGCAGAATGGCAGGACTCGTCTCTCGACATGCGATCGTATCAAATGTTATATCAGCAGGAAATTCAAGCCGATAATCACAAAGCTATTCACCTCGCAGGCAAAGCCATATTTCATAATATTTATTCGGTATATCTCTATGATACTCTAGATATAAGCAGAAACACGTATAAAAATATTTTGAGTACTAGAGCCATTATACAGGTATGTTTGCATGTTATCGTTTGAGTATTTTTTTGATACGTCTGTACTTTAACTTGAAACATCCCAGAAATTTCTACGAACAGCATTGAAAATCTCAAATGCCACACACTTTTGCAACATCCCATTATCTTAAGCCTCGCATGAATATTCACACGTAAGCTGATTACAGTTTATGTATATTTAATTACATGCTTTTCGTTGAAGTTAACGGGTGCGCAAGTTTGTTCTGTTATTAGTATGCGTTGCCGAGTTGAATGCGCTACTGTTCCTTGTAATATTCTCTGAGATGTAAAAATACAGAATTCAATAGCGCGAATCCACGAAACGTGATCACTTTATTGCAGGGAAAGTTTATTGCATTTAATAGATCTCGCGAAATGAACGAATTCGCTTGGTATTTTGGAATCCCCCAGAAAGAGTTCGTGCCAGGGTTAAAATTTATTTGAAAGCACTTTCTTACGGTGAATGCGTTTTGTAGAAGTTACTTTGTACGGGTCTCTTTTAAATAAAACTCCGTTATTTTATATGTAATGACGTCGTATATTCTGCTGGTTCTTGTTTCGATGCAGTATTTCCAGGAAAGTGGTTTTCAGAAGTATTTGAATTCTTATGGAAATCCAAGATATTTAGATAAATAAATATTTGTATTTTAAAAAAATAAATGATTACAATCAATTTTTATTCTTGTTTGATATTTCAAACTTGAAATGTTTTTTAAACGATATTAAAACATAGTAAAGTGTTTACTCATATAAAAAAATAAATAAGTAAAACAACCAACTCTGAGCTATTTTATGTGATTTTTACTAAGACGCAGTTGGTTAATCGCTTGCTTGATTTTACATCAAAAAAATATTAATATTCTATTACTGCAACTAAAAGTAGTGTATAATCTAAAAGTAATTTAAGCAATTAAATTTTATATTACTTAAAATTGATGTAATGCCAAATTTTTTCATTCGTTTATAGTTTGGTCTTTTCGATTTAATATTAGAGTGGAAACTTAGTTTGCAATCGGGAAGTTCAGGTTGTTTGAGTTTATACATTCCGAATAGTATTACATAAACACGGGCGTTAATGATGGTGTAGGAATTGCAACTTTGCTTGCAACTCTCTTCGCCGCAACAAAGTTTCATGTCGGTACAGTCTGAGCACAATCTCGGGCTTGTAACATTACTGCAAGATTTACGTTACTCGATCACGTGTGCAGTTAAAAGCTATTTTTATGCTCACGGTTTGTGAAAATGAAAATACCCGAAGTTATTCGTATTATCTGTGTTACTCAATTCTAACTTTCAGGAAGTAAAAAAAAAAAAAATTGATTAGGAAATACTGATTGCGAGAACGATTTTAAAACATGACTTCAAAAAAAAAATAAATGTACACAATTTCATAAAAATACGATGTTTAAAAACGAACAAGAAACCTTTTTTATTTTAGGAAGCTCAGCTTCGACAACAGTTTGTTTTCGGTTCCCGAAAAATGAGAATCCTTATAACGAGTGGGAGAGGGAGAAACCGGATGTGTATGTTTTTTGGAATGAGAGTTTTTGCCATTGTGAGAATAACGTGTTAAGATCAGTAAAAATACGATACAAGACTTCTCGTGTCTTTTACAATTTCAATTTTTTTGTTTTTTGTTCAAAAAAAGACACAAAACAGAAAGGATTTTTCAGTTTTCAGTTTTTCAGAAACTCTATGAATTTGATTTTCACTGAGAAATAATGTTTTGAAATTGGTATATTTAAAACTAAATTATTTAATATTAATAAAATATTTTTTTTGTCTATCGTTCGTAAATAATTTATGTTTTTGTTATTGAAAGCTCTGAATGGTTTACAGTAATGATGGAAGTTTGCCTTCAAACAAGCACACGGTATCCTTAAATATTTTTGCAGAGTTTTCTTTAAGAAAACATTCTTATGATTGGTTTTTCAAATGGATTTTCTTACTAAGAATTTGTAATACAAAAAATATGACATAAAAAAACACGACGATGTTTAGCCGAAAGGCTTTTGGATGTTCTTCCGGAAAGAAAAGTATTTTGCATAATTGTGCCTGGTGACATGTAGGCCTAAGCACTTGTAATTGAAATCATCCCGATTACTTACGGACCTGAAATCTCCTCATGAGGCATAAAATTATGGTGACCACATTAATTATTTTTTTTATATACAAATGTTAAACAAAAGAAAATGAAAATAATCAACGAGTAATTTAAGTTCGTTAATACTTTTAAACGTTTTTCATTGTCATGTGCATTCTAGAGAAAATCAAAGAAGACGAAATCTTTCAATTGGCTTACTGGATATGTTCAGAACAGTAAAATAATAATTTTTAGTCTTTTCTTTTAAATATTTTTAGTTAATTATTCTGATATTTTTTTACATAAATAAGGGATCTATTACCATAAAAAAATAATGTATGAAAACATATATTTTTAGCAAAAAAGGCAATGTTTGCGTGTTGCAATTAAGTTTGTTTATAAATTATTAATTGAAGCTCTATATTATAAAGTATACCACAAATTTAAGAACTTTTTGATTGAAAAATACTAAAATACACAGAAAATATCCATTTACAATGGGTATCCTATTATATACGGGATTTTTAGATGCTGGATCTAGGTTACATAAATGTTTGTGTATACTCGTAATGTTTGTGTATGCCTTGATGTTTGGATTTTCAATTATGCGTTTAATTTAGGTCTACTTTGAATAATTTACACGTAAGTATATTTTGATTTTAGCGCCTGTAATTTTCTTTAATGAAACGGAAAAAAGGAGGAAACATTTCCGAACGATTTAATATTCAAGCGCTTTATGGTTTAAGGAAAATATTTTATAAATTGTAAAAAAGATATTTAGAGTTTTTATGGTAATAGGAATTTACTAACCCATATGAATTATTATTAAGATAACTTAGTGCATACAAAATTATTTTCAGTTCTTAAAATGGATTTCTATGTACCTTGTTGTGATTATTTAAAAAAAATATATGATTTATTTTTAAGAGATTTAAATTAATGGTGAATTTATAATGGTGACTTTATTCAGAAAAAATACATTAGGTTATTAGTGAAAATCAGCATTCATACGATAACAGTATTGTATTAAATAAAAAAATGTTATTTTACTTTTATTACTGAAAATATAATTATTCTATTTATTATAAAAATGTAGGAAGTCTTTGTGAAGTTAAAGTTGAATGGAGCCACAGGGTAGAGCGTAAATTGCACAATGGATGTAATTGTGTCGAGCTTTACAATGTTTTCACGTAAGATTGCTGTTTTATGAAGTATTAAAAAAATCTTTCCCATATAACAACACTAAAGATACAATTTTGATTGAAAAATTGATATGAAAAATTAATGGAGTGCTTTCAAAGTAGCTGTGAATCTTCAAAAAGCTTACACTCTATATCAATAACATTATATAAATTGAAATTGATATCATTATTTTTTTTAGTTTATTTATTTTTCTCCAGATTTATATTGTATTATTTATAAAAGTTATTGATAGGATTTTCATAATTTTTTTAGATTTTTAATATCTTATATTAGGAAAAATTGAATAGAAAAATTTATATCTCATGCAAACATCAGAAATAATAATTTTTTCATACATTGTAAGCATCTGAGTTTCGTTATTAATATGAAGTCCACCTAGCAGAAAATTTTATGAGAAATGAAATAGCAAATATATACTTTTCATAAATCAATATTGAAAAAAAGACATTTAGAGATATTAATATTAATGGCTGAATTGAATGTGAACAACGCGCATATAAGTTACCTGATAGTTTGCTTTTATATAATTTTTTTATGGATATACTATTAGGCGAAGCCATCTAAATATATTAAATATTAATTCAATATCTTAGGGATGGACTCTGTATTTAGTTTATATTTGGATTTGATCGTGAGTTCAATAGGTTAATATAATTCTAGATGCAGATAATGACTAAGAGAGTACATCATCATCATCATCAAACACTAATTATAGTGTTATGCATATTATCCTTGCTATAATGCTAGTTGATTCAATAATTAATTTGGATTATTAACCAGTGACTAATGACAGTTGTCTGTCAGACGCAGGAATGATACCTTAATTCCAATGGACAATCGCTCTCCTCAAACACACACACACACATATATATATACACTTATATACACATATAAACACTAATAATGCTAACTAGTATTTAATATAATTTAATATTTAATTTAAATAAGACGTAGCATATTTGAGCAAGGGAAGCAAAAGATGTATGTAAAGGTCTGAAGGCGTATCATTAAATGTGTTGTATATATGAATTAAACGTGTATCATTAGTTTGAAATAGTATAACTATCTTAAAAATATTACTACAGCTAAAATATCCATGATGTTATTAATATTATAGCTTAAATCTAATATGAAATAATAAAGTAACATGAACGGATTATTTTTATTATTAAAAAAATATTTGTCAATAGGAAAATATATGTTTGTCATAAACATATTATTTGTTGTTAAATAGCACTAAATTATGATTTTAATAGTTCCAAAAGGGCAAAAAACTTTATTTATATTAATGTGTAATTTTATTAAATATGCGTTTCTAGCGTTGTTTTAATAACATATTTTTAGTTAAAAATATGTTCATCACTGTTCACGGTGGAGTGAACAGTGATATGTGAAATCCTATGAAAACCATATCAAATGACATTAAATAAAACATTAAAATAATGGTTGTTTTTCTACTGCTGCAGGAACGCGAGGTCGGTTTTTCACACTGTAAATGTCGGGGGATGGATATTCGCATTGAATATCTCGCTTTTATTCAAGCACATGGACGATATTTTCATTAATATGAAGTGTTTATACAAAAAATTACACCGTTCCATGAACTATTTACTTACTCAAGAGTACGGACACACAGGACAATATCTCTGAAAGTCATGCTGTTGGAAATGTAAAGGGCGAGAGAATTTCAAGTGCTATCGACTTCCGCCACAAAACAATACCAAGCCGGAAATGGAGGCGAAATCAAACTTCCATCAAGCAAGACGTGTTTATTAATCAAAGCCAAGACGTTAGTCCCGAGGAGTTGACAAGGCGACTTAAGCAGAACTTTAGGTGAGCATTGACCTGCAAGTGTCTTTGGGCTGTTTGCCGAGGAAGAAAGGCTCAATGGAGTATTATACGAACTGAGCTATGGTCCTTGTTCTATAATTTATCATTTTATCAAGAAAGAACATGTTATATCACTGTTTGTTTAGTACACCAACCAAATATAAATTTCATTTCATATATATACTTTACAAGATATACCTTTTGAAACAATCATTATTAATATCACGCGTTGCACCTCTCCCATGAGGCACCTTTGGGCAGACATTCTGCCGACAGCTCTCAACCAGCTCGTGGTTTATGCTGAACTTTATTATTAAACCACAGTCAGAGTGAACATACATATTTATATTCATATATTCATCTGTATTGCATTTAAATGAATAGAATTTATTATGATGTATAATTCACCATGGATCTATTTCGGTAACGTATAATTTATTATACCTGAAGTATGGATTTGTTATGATTTCATTTTTATTCAAATAGCTCAGGTGTGGTCTATTTAAAAAAAAATTAAACCTTTTTCGTAACTTACAGTGAATAGTAGAAAATGAAATTGAGTCTAAGTAAAAATTAACGATTCTGTTTTATTTATATCCCCAAAATTTTATTTTCCAACTATGTTTAATATTTCTAAACTAAATATCCAAGATACACAGTAATTGATTTGAACCTTAAATATACAAACTATTAAACCATACGTTATAAACACTAAATATTTTTGTACGCAGACTTCAAGATAAAACACAAACAAAATAACCCATATTGTTGTTTTAAAAAAACTGCCTATTATAGTTATAATGATTCTGGAAAATACAATCAATTATATTATTTAGCTACATTGAACAACCTATCTCTTGAATTTTCTGAGTACACGGATTATTATTTAAAGTGTACAACGTGAATGAAATCATAAGGGAAGTTATTTAATTTTGTATTTACAACAGCATCTATAAACATCAGACCATTCAAAGTAGTAGATTGTGAAGTGTTATTACAAAACATGTTATATTAAATATATTTATCACTCAGTTCATCCACAGAAAAACATATGTGGTGCTCTCAAAACTTTGGAATAAATTTTACAGGTTATTGATACAATTTGAAGATAATATGCGTAAGCAAACTCTATGATCGAGAATACATGGAATAATTTTTATCGTATGGCTTAGTATATGTAATGTCATTGAATCAGAATTAAACAAAGTGGTTGGCAAGAAAGTGCTGACTGCCACAGTTACATAACTTACAAACAAAGGCATAATTTCTCCATCTAAAAACTTATCATTTCAGAAAGTTTAAGTGCAGTTGAGACGCGCAAAGAACTCACAGCTTACTTGAAGTAAGCTGCTATTTTACAAGTTTGGTTATATTGTTGATAAGCGCTTCAAAGTAACCCAAATAAAATATCAAAATAAAAGGCAATCAAATAAAATCAGTTTTTTGTAATGAGTATGCATTTAGGATTGTATTTTGATAATCAATATATCAACAATTCAACGTTAGCATTTATTTTATTTAATGCGATTTGTATTTTAATTATTTAAAACATTTTTTGGCATCTTTGTAAACATAAAAGTAAATAATTAAGTCTTTAACCGGGATCGGTTTTTTTTAACCATGTATTGAACTCTATACTAATTGCTAACATCAGTGTCGATTATTAAATTATTTTTCTTGGCATAAAGATTTTGAAATTACTTCAGTGAAGAGTTTATTTCTGTCGAGTTTGTTATCAAATAAAATAATAGTTTTAAAATTTTATTTTTATAGATGTAGATCCAAACATTATATATATTAATAACATCGTATATTAAAAACATCCAATATAATAATTCAACAATATTTGAAAATATTTTTTTATATCAAAGGTAAATTATTTCTGACATGAAGGTTATTATTACTCTTTGAAAATCGATGCATTTGAAAACTTAAACCTAATAGAGTGGCAGATATCTGTGCTCAAACTGTTGGGAAATTCCCTGACCAGTCAAAAGTGATAAACCGACCGCAAATAATTTCCTGGATCTCGTAGGTATCTGGGAAGTTTCCTTGTTATTAAGTATTGATTCAGACAGAATTCAACAAAAAAATAATGCAATGAAAAAATGTCACTTTTTCAAGACTTCATAACTTATTTTTGATTAAAATGAGTATATAGATAAGCTCAGATATATAAACACAAACCTTTTCAAATGTTTGTTTTTTTTAAAGTATCGAGTCCTAAAAATAACTTAAGCGTTTCAGGTAAAGTTCCACGTATCTTATATAACTAGGGATCAATCTACCCTTGGGACTAGTTCTAAGAGCCTTCAGAGTCTTATCACAATTTGAAGATCGTGTAAGGACTAGTTTCTCTTAAGATATGATCAGACCGGACTAGGAGTGTTTCATAATATTTCATGAAAAAATAAATACGTTTGAAAAATTAATTTATTGAAAACTGCACTCTTACAGCGATGTTTATGAGAAATGTAAGCTATGGGTGGGATAAAAAGTTTCTCGAGATAGCAATCCTGTTTATATATAAATATAAAAACTGTTTTCATGCAGCGCAACTTTATTAAGGGTAAAATGAGTTTGCAGGTAGCATAACCCAAGAGGCACTTTTTGTTGATGTACACACACACAGAAAAACAAACAAACACACACACACACACACACACACATATATATATATATATATATATATATATATATATATATATATATATATATATATATATATATATATATATATATATATATTGATTCGATAAGGTTGTGATATTCTCCAATGCATTAAACGGTTAAGTTTTAGACCTACCGCCACTTATTAGTTTTAATTTTTTTCTAAATCTACTAAAGAAATCTAGCCTTCATTTAAAAAACTTTAAAGAATCTGTATCAAAACAAGATTTTTGAAATCTTTAATTCATCTCAATCCTCGTCTGTATACTTTCAAAAGCCGGATCTGCTTTCAATAAACCCAATTTATTTTATCAAAGGTATATGATAAACTTTAAAAGCTCTAAGAGGATCGCATTTTGATCTTTGAACATGTAAGCGTACGGTTAATTAAAATAACCTGCTAACTTTGATATGATTCCTATCTTATGTTAAAGATGAAGCTTATCTTAAGAATACATTAATTAGTATTCTTATCATAATGAAAATTGTTGGATTTTATAGAAAAAAATCGGTTAATATATTATATTATTATTAATCATCATTAAGTATTTATTAATGGTAACTAGTAGTTTATATATCATCAGTTTTTTTATGTTTGATTTTTTAATATTTTACTTGAGCAAGGTTTGTAAAATATCGTTTACATGCCATCAATTTGAAATAATACCTCGATAAAAGCGTTGAAATGACTCGTGCACTTATTTGTCACCAGCAGTACATATAGTTATGATTATTTTACAAAACTAAAACAGACTGATTAAGAGAACTGATAGTACACCAGACACAATATTTATTGCCTTCCATACATTTGACACATTCATATAAGTGACGGATAGCAAGAAAATAACTTTTGAGTATTTAATTTTTAATTTTAAGGATTCTACTTTACATTGTATTACACTTAGCTATGATATATGAGAGATACAACATTACTTTGGCATATAATGCATTCGAGGAGTCTGCGGTGTATATCGCACGAGTGAGCTAAAGTGTTGCACTTTTCATCCACTAAAGTTATTCGGGTGACTATAAGAACTTAATTTTTTTTAAAGTTGAGTTGAAGATTCTAATTTAAATATTTATAGGAGTTGGATGCTTGGTTTTGCATTTTAAAACCATTATTTTTCAAATACCCTTAAGTAAGCGCTCTAAGTTTTTCTTTTTTACTTATTGAGCTTTAAGATATTAGGAGCGGTGAGTAATAGCTTTTTAAGTTTACCCTTACCAGATTTAATATTTAAAAGTAGTGCTCTATAAGCTAATCTCAGATAAATTTTATAGAAAATATAATATTGCATTGCCAACACCTGAGAAAAATATGTAACGGTACATTCGTATACTTTTAGTAAATACAATATAATTGAACATAGAGATTTTTGAAATTTGTGTTTAAATTTTTTTTCTTTTAAGTATAAATGTTAAAACCACATGACCTCTACAAGTAATTAAGAAAAATATGAGCACATGTATATTGCGCCATGGTTACTGTTGTAGAGTGCACTTGTGCCTCGCTCATACCCGAACTGCAGTCGAATGCACTCAAGGGTGCGCTTTTGCTGCAAGAACACTGGGCTGACTACTGAGAGAAGGACGTTTTCTCAACATTTTACAACATACACATTGTGGCTTGCAAGAGAGTTATAACATATCAGTTTATATAAATTAAACCTCCAATTAAAACTTCCAGAAACTTCGTAAATGAGCATTTCAACTTGAAGTCTATACACCTGTTTAACCAAACACTTGTAAATTAATGAAAAGTATTTGATAAATTGACTTTCAGTGTCTTTTATATCTGAGATTGTCGTACATGTATAAATCATTAAAACAGATTATGCTTAAACGTTGCCAATACCGGTGCAAATATAAAAATTAAATTTGAAATAACAATCAACGTATGAATTGGACAGTAAATTGTAGTTACCTGGTATTCGATAAGAGCCTTTCACAACTTTAATTAATTTATTATGTTTAATACATCTTCTTAACCTATAAACAGATGTAAGGATATCCTAACAATATATATATATATATATATATATATATATATATATATATATATATATATATATATATATATATATATATATATATATATATATAATAGTGGTTTCATTTAAGAAAGAAATGTATTTTTTATCACTAACGTAATAAAATTTGTACACGAAATAAACTTATAAGGACGGTATTTTGGTGGATATATAAATATTTTTCCGCCATGAGGATTGAAAGAATAATGAAATGCACTGAAATTACTTATGCATTCTATAGTGAAAAGTGTCATTACGACTGAACCCACCCTCTGCGTGAATTTCATTAGAGGCTAAAGTCCCAGGCGTCTGGTGAGCGATTAACGCTGGATTAGGCTGACGACGCTACCCCAAATAAAACAAACAAAGCTTGTACGAAGTGGCCGGTTCTTTTAGCTAATATATACATTTCTGAATATTGATAACCACTTAATTACTGTTATATACATATCTGTATTACTAATATTACAAAATACATTTTGCTGCAATATGAATATTTTACATTAATTTTTTTAAAAAGACTGCTTAAATTGTATAGGGACTCTGAATACATAACTTTATATGGAGAAAGAACTGATGGTTTTAGTGGCCAGTAAAAAAATAAAGCGCCACTCGCAAGGTCCAAAAGCCTGAGCTTCGCAAAGGTTTTTCTAAGATATTGGAGCGGATCTTTTTTAGAAAATAAAATCTGTACCAATATTATCGGCTTTTTTCACGATTGAAAGAAGATTGATAAATTAACAAATCAGAAGATAATTTTTTTGTTTAATGGTTATATGTGGTTTTTAAATTTATAAAAAATAATAGAATTGAATTACTAAGTAAGTAAAAATAACAAAATATAATTCTGCAAAGGATAAGGGAAAAAAAATATTTCAGTCTTTTATCCGTGTACCTTTTATTAAAAAGTGTTAATATCTTGTTTCATTCTATGAAAACAGAAAATCTATACCCTTTGTGATATAACAATAAAATATATGTTTCAAACCATTCTTTTTTTTTATTTATACATCTTTTTTCAGTGTTATGACATCACATAGAACCGTATCGAATATCTACAACAAGTAAAGGAAACAAAAACACCGCTGTGAAACATCCATATGTGAACTTTAAAAGATTTTTTAATGTTTAATATTTTTTTGAAAATATTAAAATACCATTCAAGAATACGAGAAGAAAAATGTATTAAATAATAAATTATTATTATTGATATTTTCGCTACGGAAAATTTTGTCAATCATATCGTAAATATAAAAATATTCTTCAACATACAAATGTATTATGCCAATATATTATTTAGCCATATTTTATATTAAGGTGCTGCATAATACAATTTTTTTTAATATCACTCCGGTAGTAAAAATATATATCTTTTTATTGGTTTTAAATCAGATTACCTGTAGAGTGATAAATCCTATTAATTTAATAATAAAGAACTTTTGAATATATTTTTTTATATTGAGTAATATATTTTTGTAAATAAACAACTGTATGCAATACGAGTATAAGCACGTACATATAAAAACAATAAAAGGAAATCAATACAATGGAATTCGACTATAAAGAAAATAATTGTAGAATAAAGGACACATAAAAGTGTTTTAAGTGAATGACCTTGAATGGTTTCGAGTTGCAATTCGAGGAAAAAATAAAACAAAAGCGCTGAAACTCCGGCATTTATTCCACATCCCCCAGCGGCGCTAATCCGGGGCGCGAGGGCGCGAGGGGGCGAGGGGGCGAGGGCGCGAGGGGGCGAGGGCGCGGATTGGCTGCCACTGCCGGGCCAGGGGTGCAGCCGGGACCGAGTAAAGTTAAGATATAAATTTACCGAGTTAAGTAGTTATCTGCGATACGGTGGCTTTGGGAGAATCTGAGATGTGACTATTTTTACGAGCAGTCTTTTTGGCTAAACTCGTATGTGTATATATACGTATATATATATTTGTAGAAATTTAATATTTTTGACAGAGAGTACTTGGTGGAATTCCATTTTAATATTTTTTAATAAAATACTTTTTGTGACCGGTTTCGCCAACTTTTCACGTTGGCACTATCAAACAGAGTGTTTGATAATGCATTATTTTTAATTTGAAAGGCATTATCAAGCAGACTCTGTTGCCAATGCCAACGTGAAAGGTCGGCGAAACCGGTCACAAATAAAAAAACAAACATGTGGAAAATCACTCAAGTATTTTATAAAAAAAATATGTATAGTTGAAATAATATATTTAACAATTTAGGTAGAATGCACTTGGTGAAATTCAATTTTTATATTTTAAATAAAAATACTTACGTGATTATTCTACATTCTTTAGTCTTATAGGTCACTGGTTTCGCCCACCTGATTCGTTTTCGATTGAAAATGCCACAAGAGTAGTTTTATATAATTTAATTTTAAAATATTAAATTTCAATTTAATATATTGAATAAAAGCAAAGATAAATTAAGGCGCCTATAAAAAAAACATATTTATAATATAATATAAAAAATAGGCTGTCTATATTTAAGAAATTATAATTTTTTTAATTTTTAATAATCTAGCCAAACAGTCCAAAACGGTGACGTAGTTATTCAAGTTTAATGGCTTGTTTCGCTAATTATTTTTGTTGGCATCCAAGGGCAGAACAGATTTTTAATTTTATAATTTAAAAAAATGCACAATTAATTAAAAGTGTAGAAAAATCATTATTTCGGGTGCATAAAAATTGAAAAGAGTCAAACACATCATCTCTGTCGCTTTTCATACATTGGTTGACTAAACATTACTGACAGGATAAAAAAATGATCTCAGACTCATCCAAACAATTAACAAATATCTCGAAGGTAATATATACCAAAGAACGTAATTTAATGATGAATTTTATGGAAAAAGAAGTCAGATGGCATTTGATATTTTAGTATAAATAGAAAAGTGACGGGCGTTGGGAATATGTCACTCTTAAAGTATTTTAGTTTTTTCTTAAAAAAAAAGACTGAAAAAAGAAGATTGTAAATATTATAATCTATAACGTACATTTTTTTATAATTAACAACAGAAAGTATTTTTTTAACTTTAGAAAAAAGTGACATATCTCATATATTAAAAAAAGTCGTACTAGAACTCCGTTTTTTTAAAACATAGAAATATATTTTTTTGTTTCTTTTTATAAGACCCAATTGAATTATTTTTTCAAAAAATTACGCGTATATATACTAAATTTGATTCAATTTGAAGTAAAACTTTTAACAATTTTATAGAAAATAGTTTCGTTTTAGTTAGAAATATAAATTGAATGATTTTTGATTCTTAAATAAAAATTGCGCTGAATATCCCAAAATATTTGATTGCTTATAATATAAATGTGTAACAACATAAGTTACTATTTTTAATGTTACATAACAAATTATTTGATTTACAGAATATATCTAGGTTTTTTTAAATTATAGATTGAAACTATATTATTCTACAAACAGAACTTTTCTTAAGACTGGAAAAAATCAGTAAAAGCTATATGAACAAAAAAAATGATCATAACAAATATTAAGTGTCGGATTTAGAAAAAAAAAATCCGCACCAATCTGAAGTTTGTTAGGAAGTTAGTCAAAGAATATGCTTCTAGAATTTTTTGTCATTTTTTGCGAACGATATTCTGAATTGGTCTTTTTGTAAAGTTTTAAGCAAAATTTTTGACAGTTAATAAGAATTGGCCAGTTTTTTAATCACTATTATAAAAATTGGACAAGTAGAAGTTTAAAATGGACTTAATAAAATATTTTCATGAGATAGTAAAATGAAACCCAATACATATGAATAATTATAACAAAACTTACTAAATTTATAGGAATACGACCATCGAAAAAAATTAATTAAAATATTTTATAAAAAGAGGTATTATAGTGGTTATTAAAGCTTTATGAAAGAAATCAATGAAAATATAAAAGTTAAGAAATGAATAATTTAATTATTAATTTGTTTGCGATTCTAAGATGCATATCTATATTATAAAAACATCGGTATATTTGTTGTTGTTTAGTTTAGTAAGTAAAAAATTTAAAGTATAATGCTATATTTATTCAATTTCAACAACAAACAGCTAATTCAATTTTTATTTTCGAATATGCGAAATGCGCTTTGAAAGATTTTCTGGCGTATATTTTATTATTTGTTCGCAAATGCTACTTTACAGTTAACGTAGTTTTATGCTTCAACCCATTTGAAATAATAAAACTATAAACTTACTTTGAATAGAATCAAACTCCATACATTACTCATGACTCTTATGGAACAATATGTTGAAATGTCTTCAGCACTCTCCGCTGTTGCTTGTTGTTTTAAAACAACTCTTTAAAATAAACTTTAGTTTGTGAACAACTGGTTTCATTGTTTAATAATATTTTTTTTTAAGTATTGCTTTTCATATTTTATTTAAAAATGTTATAAAATATCAGATATCGAATATTTAACTATCATTATCAATATCTGCCAGAAAAAGGGGTATATAGTTAGCGTCAATAGCGATGTAGAAGTTCTTTTTGCTTCTATTCGAGTGAAGATGGTAAAGATGGTAAAGAAGAAATGGTAAAGAAGACAAAGAATAGCCAGGATGTTGAATGTAAAATAACCGTACTGAAGTACCCTGATAATTTGCAACGGGTATAATACACGTGTAAACCACCCTTAATGAATAAATTATATAAATTTGATATTTAAATGACATTATTTAATGTTGTACCGTATTTCGTCAGATAGAAAGTTGCACGAAAACCAAATACTGATGATTATGACAATCACAGTGCCGTAGGCGTATTTAATATTTTTTTTATCATTTGAAAAATTTCCACTCATAATTTTCGTCATTTAACCATAAAACATTAAATGGATTTCTTTGTGGTAAATCTGCGGCCACTTATAGCAAAGTTTTTCTGTTTTTCGTTTGATATTAAAGTTATGAAGTATTAAAGTTCGCTGTTACGTGACAGTTCTGATAACGCCTTGCAGTTCTTAAGGACTATTATTATTTTATATTTTATGTGAGTAATCAATTTTCAACTAGTAATGTACTTACCAAATGGTGATAATAAAAACATCCTAGTTTCATATACGTAGTAGGCTAACCATATATGTTTGTTTAAAAGCGGAGTGTTAGAAATCAAACCAGTCTTTAGTGGATAACTTAAAAGGTCGTTCTATTAACACATTAATCTAAACCTGAATCCTTGCTTGGAATCAAAACTCATTTCAGAAATAATTACCTTAGCAACTGTTTTGATCTTACGACCTTATAAAGGTAGAAGCATTATCGGTGCGTAGTCTTCATCAAAAAGTTTTTTATTTTCTAAAAAATCCCCCAATAATTTTAATAAAAATATACAGGTAATATTAACCATATATTGGCTGATTTTTCGCTTCAATGACTGGGATAAGGTATAGAAATTGAATTCTGGAGCTTACAAAATAATAAATTAAACGATCCTGTTATTGAACCACTTACTAAATTTATTTAAAGCACGATTTAAATATAATGTGTAGATAAATACTATCAACAAACATGCAAATATTTACTCGACTGAAAAGTATACGGTGTGTATAACATGACAACAATTATGGAATTTGCGTTCATTGCCTTGTTTGACGAGTTTGTGTGAACTTAATAAATACTTAAAAATCTGTATTTTTTATTTGAAATTCCCAAGCAAATAGCAGAGACGTACCAAACTGGGCATAGTCGCAAAAGCCTTATTTCTGTCTTTTACCATGTCAGTCTAGTTTATAATCGTATTTCTCTTTGTGTGGTTACGTCATAAAATAAAGGCAAAAAAGGGATCATTTGATTGAGATAAAACATATCCAGGTTATAGCTGCACACGTCACTGTCTATGACGTGTAACAAACAATATATATAGTAAAATAAATGTCACTTGCATTCATACCGCATACGTGGATGTTTCCATGTTGTTGGCACGTCCTACTAAATTATTATACGCCGATGTTTTTGAAGCAAGCCACGCAGGCACCGCGTGATGTAAAAAGTAAACACGTTGAATAATATAAGCGAATTGAGTAACAACACCAGTGCTTTGGTTAGATATTACATTTAGTTATGTATTTAAAACAAAAACAACAAAATTATGATACACTTCAAAAGATACTTTAATATTTTTATCATTCTTCATAATTTTGGTTTTAACGATAAAAGGGTTTTCATCTTAAAACACATTTTCTGCAAATCTAAATCATTTAGTGTAGCTACCTATGACTACAAACGATTAATAAATATTTTATTTGTAAAAAAAATTACAGGTATTCGAAGTGTAGATATTTTAAATTATTGATGTAAACAAATAAAAACCTGATGGATTCTAGAAACTGGGCTTTACGATTGACGAAGAATTGCGAAAAGTCTGAAAAAAGTCATTGCTCTATAAATAAAAGCAAATAATCAAAGTTTGTCAACTTGATGATATCTCATATATCAGGAGAAATACTGCAAATTTGAATAAAATAACGGAGAAAAATATTGATTTAAAAGGTAACACCTGAATACGCAACTGTGTTTGTATTTTACAGCAAACAATGCAATATCGCATTTTCATTGTCCATCATCTATTGTGATCAGTATTACCTTATTCCCATTTATTTATATATTCAGCCAAAATACGTATATCACATTTGATTTGATTTTATAGCGCATTTAATATGTGGTTTTAATTCATTATTTCAAAGCTGGAAGAGAAAATTTAATAACAAAATATTTTTTCAACGTAATCGTGATAATTTTTAAACAATAAGTAAAATACTTGAGTGATTTTTCCACATATAGATTTTTATGGTGACCGGTTTCGCCAACCTTTCACGTTGAAATTATTAAACAGAGTTAATCGTGAAAGTTTAGATACTTGTATGGTAAGTAAAAATGCCCAGTATTGATTGTTTGTTAAGAAGCTACTTGATTATGGATCATTAATCTACTAATGCGATTTCATTGATGTTTAACCCACAAAGAGACTGTACTTAAAATTACTTGCTCAAATAATAACTTAAATATTAATACTACTGTCTGTAGTAATTATAATATATATAGGTAGGGTTAATGACGATTTTAATAGGATAAGTGGGTTCATGAGGTTTGTTATATAATAACCTGGCGTGCTATTTAGGAAGACAAACCTGAGTAATCCTAATTTAGCTTTAATGTAGATGTTGCGGATGGTGAGTTCAGATAATGACATGTTAAGCCTTTTGATATAAATACAAATTGGCATTGTAAAGCCAAAAATATTTTCAGGACCCGAGCTTCCTAATTACGACGGTTTCAAATGAAATCTTGCAAAAAAAGATTCATAAAAATTTCTTCCGCTTAACATCGTATAATTTATGAGATATGTTTTCGTTTTAATTTTATCCTAGTTTATTTTTAATATATGTAATAAATTTAAAACGATTTCAGACCTGTACGTTAAATATGGAATAAAAACATTACTTTACTGATTGGTTCTTATTGATTTTCAAGAAAATTATGGCAAGCACTTGAATAATTTAATTAAAATTGGATAGATATTTGAAAATAATTATGCTGAAGCAGCTTTCATCAGTTGAATAATTGAAACTATTAATTTATTAAAATGTTACTAGAATGAATTCAAGTAAACAGGTATGTTTTCAAAGACATTTATTAAAAAAATATTTACTTAACAGTTAAAGTAATTGCTTAATAGTTCATAACTAATAAATAAACCTCAAAATGTTTACGTTTTTATACGAAAATTATTTACATTTGCTAATATCGTGTTAAGCATTGAATTTTTATTTAACAAAGTACGGACATATTATGAAGAACTATGTTTGGTATTTAAAAATATCCATCTTTTTATTTAACATAATTAAGTATTTTAAAATACGATAAAGTAATATAGATAAAATTATTGATATTTACAAAAAAAAATTTGTGACGTGTTTTATCTTCTATAGAAAAAACTGTGACGTAAATTATCTATAATTGAAATATCAAGCAGAGCGCAGGAGTTATTTATTAATGAAAATAGATAGTAGTAGGAGGGAATTGAGTGTATGGACATGTTGCAGTGCTGAGAGTCATTACAGGCAACTTACATTGTGTTTTTGAAAATTTTATATAAAAAATAAATATATATGCGCTGAACCATCTTGTTACTAAGACTATAGTTTTTACTATTTCAAACTAACCATGGTGAACAACGTTTTGAAAAATAAGCTGATATTTTTGTTTGAATGCAAACCCTTAAAACTAGTGTACACGTTGCTCGGCATAGAACCAATTGGGGAAAACAGTTCACGTTTTAAACTTTTAAGGATGTTAACAAAATTGTACAGTATTGTTTTAATTTTTGCAAGTACATTTTGTATTTTATGGGAACAGTATTGCTTATGGAATCTGCGTGATGACGGTCCACTCATAATATACGTAGTATACGCAACACTTGCAACATCGCGTTTGATAAGTGTTATTTTAACGTGGATAGAAGGCATCGTTACAAAAAATGCATCCAAAATGCAGCTCTTGCTTTGCATCAGGTCGATTTCGCGAACAGTCCCAATCGAGGAAAATTATTTATTTATAAACATGATATCAATAAGCTTACACTTGTTAATTTTTATAAGGTACTTACTTTATGGAATTTTCTCTGCCCCGTTAGAGTCAACGACCCTAACAGCTCTCCTTGTTCATTTAATGGGAGTCGTGTTTACTATGGCAGTTACTCAAATGTGTATTTTTATGTTGATGGTTTATTTCCTCATGAATTCATTGAATCAAATGATTTGCCAAATCTGCAGCATGGAATTCGATAGCTCTTTGCGTACAAATATATTTTTGCGGATAGATAATATAAAAAGCAGCGAAGTACCTGCAATCAATAAAAATGAGTTTAAAGTTCATTTAAATCGATGCATGAAAAATTATTATAAACTTACAACATCAATGGATTTTATAGTATGTTTCTTTAAAGCACAGGTAAAAATATATTTTTTAAACGTTTTATTTGTTTGACTCTTATATTCTAATATCACCAAAATTCTACACGAATATCATGATAATTTTGTTATCAGAATGTTCTATTGAGTGGTTTTAGTTTAATTAAATATTTATATGTTGTTTACCTTACATTTTGTCAAAATTAAATCTGATTTTGATAATAACCATAATTTTGAATTTCTTTTATTGAATGTATTTTTAGAGAAATTGATAGTCTTTTTTATCATTTAATATCAATCTAGATAGATCATTGTGAACTTTTGTTAAAACTTATTATTTTTACACAATTTTAAATTTTAGATGATTTTCACCCCAATAAATGCATTTATGAATATTATGCTATCAGTGAATGGGTATTTGTATATTTTACACTTGAAACTTACAACAATACCAATGGTAAACTGGAAAGACATATAAAATTTATATTTATTAGAATTTTCAATAGTTCTATTGATTTTTTTTATAAAAATTAAAATTCTGCATTATTTTAGGTATTTTTAATTCCTTCACTTATATCAATTATCAACGACTTCATTAGCATACTAGTGATTACAAGTATTTGTGAAGCTATTCGATTTGAAGCAAAAAAGACAGGGCGCATTCTTACAAAGGTGCTATTAAAAAACTATATAGGTAGGATTTTTAATTTTATTTATCCGTGATTCTGTACTTTACATACACTATTTTTTTATTAAATAAGAAATATAAAGTGTGCAATTTGTAACTGTTTTATATAATTTTTTTTTATTTTGACAAGTATTTTTAATTTTTTGTATGTTATTCTTAAAAAACTAATTTATTATTTTTTTACATACAAAATAAAAGAAACAACGTGATATTAAAATAATATAAGTTATTTTTAGTGGCAAGTAACTTTTCTGTTTTTATTAGTAATGTAGCAAATATGTCAAAGTTGATTAATGTTATTATTATGATTCTTATCTATGTAGAATATGTTGATGGAATTGTGTTTATAGACTGTGCATATTGAAGTAAGATACATTTTTATATTTGGTCGATAGAACAACCACACAAACTCGCTCTATTGATAACATTAATAAATATTATTTTTATATTAATAAATATTATATTACAATGATTTTTATACACAAGTTTAAAGATTTCAATAATTCTAATTGTATTTATTTTTTTTGCAGATATAAACCAACGATCGATGGTCATTCGATTCATAAACCTGCTTCAAGAAAGTGATCCTTGTAGAGGCTTTACATTGGATTTTGGGTTCCTTTACGCTTTTGTTGCGGCCTCAGCATCCTTTACAATACTGACGGTACAGTTGACCCAAGAAAATATTATTTGGTGATATGTTATCCAAAATATTTTAGTATTGGTTGATTGGAAGTCGTTGGTGTCAGTAGATTTGTATATTAAATAAAATATTAACTATTTCTGTCTTATATACGTATTATGAATTGTAAACTATTTCATTATTAGAAGATGTGTTAACTGCTTTAAGTTATTTCAACAATGATTATTATTTGATCTTCATTCGACACTGATTTATATTTTTTGTTGTTAACATAATAAAGAATGTAAGATTATAAAGTTGTTTTGTTTACAATTTTTTATAATAAAACCGCTCATGTCAACTTCAATGTTACTTATCCAATTATATAAATATATATTTTTTTTGTTAATCCTTACTTAGCTCTCATTTAATAGTAAAAACTACATTACTTCAGTTATTTCTACTTATTTCATACGACGTGACAGTATTTGAACAATTCTAAAATATGAGGTTACTTGGATATGGTTTTATGTTATATCATGAAAACTCGTATCATAAAATTATACGACAGTTCCAAAGAGCTTTCATCTGTGATTCTACTCCCGTACACCACATTCAAACAACAACGTGAGCTTCTTCAGGCTCATTTTTTTTGAACGGGAAAATTTTGGACTCCTAAAAAGTATATAAAACAAAGAATTTATTTCATACTCACAAAATTGTATTAGAAAAACATTTTTAAAATCTTTTCTAAATCGACTAACATATAAATATTTTAAAGCCACCATAAAAATATTCACGTCAAAGTAGTCTTTTATTATAAAAATTATTATTGCAAAGATATTGATATCGCAAATTAAAACTAATATATTACACGTTTATACTTAAATATATTATTATTTTTATAATGTGGTATGTGGCTATCCTCTGATCCCGCGCGCAGGTTAAGTGGCTTACAAGATGTGATTTACGAGTAGGTGATGGCATGCATGGAGTTCTCTACTTTCGTTATTGAGATTGAGCAATAGTTATTATTGTATGACTAGAAATGTTGCCCGTCACAGAATGACGTTTTCGGAGGCATAATTTTTAACGCAATTTCGATATAAAAATAAAATTGGTACTTGTGTCAAGCTGACATAAACTGAAAATTTCTAAGAAGGATCAAAATTTGTTTTTTTCTAAAAGTTCTAAATTTGAAATTCTCGCGGTGAACAACAAAATCCTATAATTCGTACATATTGAAACTCGCTAAAGCATATTTTATTAAATTAGTTTATGAATGAAAATATTATCCTATCGTCTTGAAATTCGGCACATAGCTGCGGAAAAATTTATTGACCCATGCTAAAAACCAGCGTTGTATCTTTTAAGATATTCTATAGAGAACCAAAAAATGAAACATTCACACAATGGATATTATTATAGTAGATTAAATCATGTGAAGAAGACAAAACGGAAGGTAGGCATTAGGCGCATTTGGCAGCCAGCCGCAGGTGCGCGGTGTGCGGCGCGATGCGGGCTCGACGGGCGCGGCAGTAGGCGTGTCCGGTGCAGGCTCCGAGGTAAGCAGACACCATGGCATAGTGATACGCGTTATCATGGTGAAATTCATGTGACCATAATTTTGTCTCGTACTAACCGCGACTACAACAGTACTACGCGTTTATTTTAGGTCGGATATAATACAAAAACTAAGTATCGTAATAAATCGTGTCATATGTTTTTTGTGTGCATTGAACCTAAACGTAACACGTACTATACAATATTCTCTATTAGAGTACTTACTAGACCAGTGGGTCTCAAACTCTTTTGGCCCATGGACTCCCTTTCATAGTCAAAACTTGCCTACGGACCCTGGGTGAAAAACTACATAAATTAATTATAGACTAGGTGGTGCAAGTATCGACTCTATTGCGTTCCTGAATAAACCTGCCTGACTCACCGCAATGCCTGTTATTACTTGTATTTTATACAGCTGTCTATATTTATATTTTACTTAAGACGTAAAAATCGCTAATAATGTATTCATTGTTATTTATTTTAACTTCCTTGCGCGGACCCCCTGACGTTGTTCAGGGACCCCCAAATCGAATTAAATTTTCTAAGGACCCCCTGAATGATCCCATGGGGTTCGTAGGGACCACTTTGAGAAGCACTGAACCAGACGAATGAGTCTTTGATATCACTGAGCGTAAGGTTTCGTGATGCATAAAATAATAAAGGCCATTTTGAGAAGACGTTGTATTGCTGAGCTCTTTGATTAGTTTCTGGATATCAACGTAGTTTAGTCCATTAAGTCTCGCAGACTGCATCAATTGGACAATCGAAGGGCGGGATTGAGGTGCGTGAACAATGACCCAGACCGATTTCGATGTGAGGATCAACTGAAGATGAGGCCATTGGATGGTGTGAAGAAAAACTATTTGGGCGAAATTAAATTAATTGGGAAAAAAATTGGCGCATTTTATTGGAGGAAATCATGATCCGCAAAAGGTTGTTGTGGCTAATAATGATGAACCATATTCTAGAATAAATTATTTTTTTTATTTCAAGTATTAAATAAGATTAATTAATAATTTTAAATTTTGAACTTTTTACATTTAATGTAAAATAATAACAGAGACAAATCGAATAATTAATTTTAGTTTCCAACACTTTTACTTAAAAATTTAGTAAGAGCTCTTTTATAATGGTTTATTTTATGAACTAAAGCAATAATGAAATATGATTTAACATTGACACGTTAATCAATATTTCAATCTACATAAAATAGTTGGAATAAAAATTTGAGGGAAGGAATACTAGTCGATAGGAAGATGTTAGGTTAAACAGACGTATCGTGAGGTTACATGTTAGATATACTATACCTAGTATTAATGACTGGGTCGCTAAAGTCATGCCTTTGATTTAATTTACTATTCAATAATTATAGAAAAACAAAAACAAAAATTGGGGCAACACGAATGAATCGTATAAGTGTATAATCGTATAAGTAATCGAATAGTATAAGTGTGTGATTAATACAAATGAAAATGGGGAATAATATATTAAGAAATAAACTTTTTTATTCATTTGATTTCGAACCGTTAAAACTATTATACATAATACTCGGCATTAGACCATATAAGAAAAATAATTTATGCTTTCAAAGGACAGGAATGTTACTAAAAATGTATAATATTTTTTTGATTTCTATTAGTGCGATTCATACAATAGTATATATATATATCAAATTTAATATAAATTCAATATTCTTTCAATCCATTATTATGAAAATAGTGTTTTTTGTTTTAAATACATCACGATTGTTATGCGTTTCTTACATATGGACAGAAACCATAGTAAACAAGGAAACATCCAAAATTAAACTTTTTTGTAATATAGATTTGATATCACGCACAGTGCCAATCAAAGAAAAAACAATAGTCATTAACATCCTCGCAATAGCGTTTCACTTTTTCATATTATTTGAGTATTTTTTGGCTATAATATTATATGTGCAAATGAGAGCGATGAAACCAATAAATGCTATATTTGTCTTTATTACGGGAATTATGTTTTCTTTATCAGTTATTCAAACGTGTACTTTAATGACAGTTGTATTTTTTTTACTGAATTCCTTGAACCAAATGATTTGTAAAATCTGCGGCATGGAATATGAGAAGTCTTGTCAGACAAACATTTTCATACGGATTAAAAAAAATAAAAACCTTACAACAGCTTCCATAAAAAACATTCACGGTAATGAGTTTGAGGCTTGTTTAAATAGATATATGAAACAATATTTCAAAATCAAAGAATCCGCGGATCTGATTTCATCTTTATGTCAGACTCAGGTACATAGATTACACACACATATATATATACACACACCCATATATATATATATATGCATGAATAAGCCAAAACTGTGTGTTGGTTATATAACATTTTGATTTTTTTCAGATGATTTTTACACCACTGAATGCGTTCATGAATATAATGCAGACTGTTAATTTATATTTGTTTATCTATTATTTAAATATGAATATGACAATGGTAAATAATAATTATATTTATTTATTTATGTATATACATATATTATTACACATGAATTTTATTGGTTAATGATAAATCTTAAATTTTTTAGGAATATCTTGTAATAAGCATTATATTTATTGCAAATGACATATTCTGTCTTTTCTTCATGACTAGTATTTCTGAAGCAATAAGCTCCGAAGCAAAAAAAACGGGACTTATCCTCACAAGGGCTCTATTAAGGGATGACTTTGGTAATATTTATATCATTTAATAACATATGGATTGTTGCTTGCTTACTTTATTACATAAAAAAGCTGTCATTTTAAGATGTCTTGCCATTTTTAAATGGCACAATTTTATAATTAGGTACTTTCATGTGATTATTTATTTGAAATATTGCAACAGTACAAATATGTTTTCAACAAAAACTTTTTTTTTATGAAAAGAGTAAATTTATATGACGAAACAGTTTAAAAATATATTTATTTAGTTATTTCTATAACGTGTTGCTTTTGATCAAACAATTGCTTTGTTTTTGACGTGATAGATTATGTGGTGTTTTTAGATGTTAAGAAACGCTCCATGATTATTAGATTCGTGAATCTTTTGCAAAAAACCTCTATCAACATTGCGGCTTCCAGCATCCTCACTCTGGACTTCGGTCTGCTGTTCACATTGGTTGCAGCTTTGGCGTCCTTCACAATATTGCTGGTCCAGATAACCCAAGACACGTTTTAGTGATGAATTAAAAAAAAATTATGCAAAAAAAACCTCACGAGTAAACGTTAAATATGTTTTTTCTTCTTATTTCTTTCAGGATATGAAACTCAAAAATTGCTGGATACATATATTTATTATAATTCTCAAGTATCAGCAAATAGCACGATTTTGTGATAACCACAGTCATTATTTATTTAAGTAGATATTTTATTTGATTATAATGATATAATCATTATTCGATGATAAACGATATTATTAATTTATGAAATAATAGTAATGATGATGATTTATTTAAAGTATTAAGTAGATGTATTAGAAATCTCTGAAATTAATTTGATTCATAAATCGACGATCGTCTTCACTGATGAATAATGTCTGTCCAAAATAAATTTACTTAAAAAACAAAAAATAATAGCAAAATGTTGAGGATGTAACGATTTTTTTTTTTTTTTAATAATGTTGATTTTATATTGAGTATGTAAAAATTACAACCTTGTTCGCTTTTATACCAAAGTGGATTTTTTATGAAAAATGGCGTATTATGAAATAAACTTATGTATTCATTTGAAAATTAACCATTAAAATTATGATTGAAATTTAAATTTATTTAAATTTTTTTAATATTTACCTTATGTAAATTCTTTATATCAAACGTATTTAATATTTTTTATAGAAAACGCGTGGTGAAATTCCATAATAAAAAAAAATAAAAAAAACTTAGTGATGTTCCTACTATCTGTTTAATGACGCCAAAATACTAAATTGGCATCTAGAAAGGAATAAATCAAATAATATCTTACTGTCATTAATTTAAGAAGGGACTTTTCATTTTTTTTGGAGCAGAATCATATTGTATATTGTCCTCGCAAAATTAAATGGTTTCATATAATGTATTTAAGTAATTGGTAATAAAACGGTACGTCGTATTTCAATTGTATGTAAAGTAAATATTTTTTGTGTGTTTATTCTATTAAACGATATTACTTTGTCAATATGATGAATTAAAATACTATCTTACTTATTTCACAAACAAGATATATTCACTTTTTTATTCAGAATAAAGCTTACCTTGTAGTAATCTCCACCCAGATCGGAGCTATTTATAATAGTTACATTGTTAAGGAAACAATTAAACTTTATGTTGATAGAACAACAGGAAATCGGGAAATTATTTAAATATATCTTTTACGGAATAAGTAACTAAATAAATTCAAAATGGAAAATACAAAATATTTAATAAACAACAAGTTAATTTTTTCATTTGATTTGGAGCCGTTTAAAGTTATGCACACATTACTTGGTATACGACCGTATAAGAAACAAAATAAAAAATTTACACCAACCGGGATATTTTATAAGTTTTATGGTATTTGCCTAACTTTAATTTGTGTTTGTTCAGAGATACGACATCTAATTTATTTTTGGTCACATGAAAATGTAATCAAACACCCGTTAAGTTTTTCAGTAATGTTAACTTTTGTATACATTGTTCGATTTGTAGGCGGAATGTCTGCTTGGATCTATGCACAGTGTGCGGCCAAGTTGCAACTCTTGTCCAACATTGACGATCTTTTAAAATCATTAATGATTAATGAAAAGTGTTTGTTAATCAATGTAATCAGTATATCCCTGAATGTATTGTCCATTTTCGAACATTTTTTGTTGCTAATGTGTTCAATAGATATTTTCTTACAGATACCTAGTTTCGATATTTACATATATTATTTGAATTACTTAATGATGTTTGTATTGAGAGTGACGGTCATTCAAGTTTTATCATTTTTGTTAATGATATATTTTTTCATTAATTATTTAAACGAAGTGATTTGTGGTATCTGCAACTTGCCAAATGAAAATTCATCGAAGACTTGCATATTTTTACGTTTTATGTTTCATCGTGTTATTTTGAATCGCAAAAATGAATTTCATGAGTTTGGTACAGAGCACGCGAAGGACTTAGATTTTTGTAAAAAAGAATATAACAAATTGCACGAAAGCTTTCAATTGGTTTTACTAGTTTTTAGAATCGAGGTAAGAATATGATAATATTTTTGAACATACAATTGTTAAAACATGCATACACAATGTAGCATTTACTAATTGAAAAATAATAAAATGAAAACCGATATGAGTTTTTCAGTTAGTCAATTAAAAATATTCAGAAAAATAAAAAGAAATTAATTTCTAATCTATTTACTGTTTAATAATTTTTAATTTGATTAAAAAGTAAATATTTCTGAGATTTCAAGCCATAATATTTTTAATAAAAGCATTTTTTTCAGATGGTACTTTTCCCCCTTAATATTTTCCTCAACATTATGCTATCGATAACAGTATTAGTTTATGGTGCAGTAAGTTTATTATTATTTATTCTATCACTGTTAAATAAACAAACTAAATGAAATCATTCTGACATTACATTATATGCACCTATTAGACTAATTGAACAATGGAAATATTATACTCTAATTAAAATAATCAATAATATTATTTTAAATATAAAACATTAAATATAAATTTACGTGTAAGTAAATCGAATAACCACAAAAAAATATAATTGTTTAATAAAAATATATGTTATAAATTAAATGATTTTCCATTTACATGGTAATTGTAAATTTGCTTGCATCAATTTATTTTGCCTATTTTTACAATGCATAACATTTTAAGTGAATAACCAATTAGAATATATCAATATTTAAAGGTTTGACTATTTGATGGTTTTTTTTTTTCATAAAAAAGTTTGATATTTGATCTAACGTTGATACTTTCCAAATATATTAATACATTATAATGCATTGCATACATCATCAAAAAAAGAAGATTTTGTAGATGTCAATTCTTTTTTAAATATAGGGTGCTGCCGTAACGAAGATCATAATAATAATGATTATATTTGACGTAGCATATACAGTGATTGTTACAAGCATATTTGAAGCGATTAAATACGAAGCCAACAGAACTGGACAGCTACTGACAAGGGCTCTTCTGAAGAATGATTTTGGTAAGATATTGATTGATATTATTTTGGTGTCAACGACGTGCAAAGATGTGATTAGAAAGAAGGGACGTTCAGTTATATTTGCTTCATCCTCGATTAAAATAATAGCTAAGCACATTGAAAATAATCGATAATATTGTGGCAAGCTTACACAAATTTCAAAAGCTGCTGGGGAATATCTTATGGCCTTGTTTTCAGTTATTGAGTATACTAAAATAGTTTTTCGTTATTTAGAGTGTTATGAAATAATTTTTTGTGCGTTTTTAGATGTGGATTTACGCCCTATTGCTAAAAAATTTGTAATGCTTATCAAGGAAATTGCTATAATAAGACGGACTTCAAGCATTTTAAATCTTGACTACAAATTTTTATACTCCTTGACCGCAACTTTAGTCTCATTTACAATATTACTGATACAGCACTTTCATAGTGAGCTATAAATTATAATTTAACGCCTTGTTTTTTTTAATGGTTTTAAATGGCCATGATTTGTCGATGATTTTGGGGGTTTTTGGGTGTTGTGCTGCTTAAAGTCTTCAGTCCACCAACGTTTTGGTCCCAGTGTTGGAACAATCTTCAGGGAATTGGTTGTATTTAATTTCTAGCTATTTACTTGAATTTAAAGCACAGAACTCTAAGATGCACTATATTGGTATTCGACTGCGTGGTTGTCAACTCTAATTCAACTATAAGGGCTCTGTTTGGTAGACGAATATTTCAAATAATAACAACTTCCAAATCCTCCCAACACACTTCTTGTTTGACCTTGTATCAAATCAAAATAATGAAAAATTAAAATTTTCAACACACAAATAAAATCTAGTGTTTTTTTTCATGATATCTCTACGTTTATTTGCAAACATTCAATTTACTGACAAATTTAAATGTTATCATCTAATTTATCTAATTGTATTCAATTGATGTTTTTAAAACAAATATTTATTGTAAGTTTTAATATCAATTTGTGAAAAAATATTGTGGTTTTGTTAGATACAATAATTAAATTATTGATGTTTCTGTTAAAATTTGGTAGTCACAAATTGGAATGAAATACGGAAAGTTCTGTTAGCTAAGCAAGATCAATTAAGTTAAATAACATGAAAACCAATATCTTTAACAGTCTGTTTTCTTTGTAACTGTGAATATTGCTATAACAGTGATTACTAAAAAGGGTTTCAAAATGAGAAACTCAAAATATTTATTACAAAACAAGCTTATATATTCAACTGAATTAGAGCCGTTGAAATTGATGTATTCCATACTAGGTTTAAGACCATATAAGAAACGAGATAAAAAATTTATTCCACATGGAGTATTTTATAAGCTTTATAACATTTTATTGTTTATCGTATGTGTTCATACAACGATTTCTTTTTTAATGTATCTTTGGTTGCATCCAATAATGGCTAAGATACCACCAAGTATGTTATTAATGCTGTCTATTTTATATATTGTTCAACTAGTTGGCGTAGTGTCTGCTTGGACCTGTGGGAAATACGCGCCCAAGCTGCAACTCTTGTCTAGCATCGACGATCTTTTCAATTCATTGGTGATTAATGAAAAGTGTTTGGTTATTAATTTATTCAGCATAATTTGGAATATTATATCCATGGTTGAACATTTATTATTGATATTGTCAACATTTTTGTTTTTGGTAATATCTTATAACCATATTTACGTATATTATTTAAATTATATAATGATGTTCATAATAAGAGTGACCGTGATTCAAGGTTGTGCATTTTTGTTGATGATATACTTTTTCATTAATTATTTAAACGAAGTGGTTTGTCAAGTCTGCAGCATACCGTACGAAAATTCATCGAGGACCTGCATATTTTTAAGTTTAAAGTATAATCACGTTATTTTGAATCCCAAGAAGAAATCTTACGAGTTTGGCACAGAACACGAGAAGAACCTATTTTTTTGTATGAAAAATTATAATAAATTACATGAAAGTATTTGGTTGATAATATCCATTTTCAGAATCGAGGTAAGATAAAACAGTTTAATAAATTGAAAAATTATTGATATTTATTAAACATAGTTAAACAAGATATTTCGACCACTTGTCCCATTTGATAATTAAATTAAAATTTTCAGATGGTTATTTTTCCACTTATTTTTTTTCTAAACGTAATGATATGGATAACATCTTATTTATATTCTATAAAATCACCGTCTTCACATATAGTAAGTAAAAAATTTGGAAGTTCTGTTAAATAAATTTTTATTGGCATATGGTCATTGTGATCACGAGAGAACATGAGAACTGATTTTTTTTAAAATTGTTTACTCGATTTATTTGATTGTTTACTGTTAATAGTATAAAATAAATCGTTAGTTTTGATAGTCTAACAAGCTTAAAATTGACGTATTTTTTATAACAGGAGGATGTTATAATTTACACTGCCATGGTAGTCATTATATTTGATATTATACACATGGTAATGATTACAAGTATTTTTGAAGCAATACGATATGAAGCAAATAGAACCGGACAGATACTAACGAGAGCTCTACTGACACAAAACTTTGGTAAGATTATTAATATCGTAGTTTCTTAGTGTTAATTTTACCGCTGTGATATATGACAGGTATCGTAGCAAGAACAGCTATCTGAGTATATTTTAAGCATACAAATTTGTAAAGAAGATATTTTAAACTACAAAAATAATTTTAATTATAACAAAACGAACCGAATAAATTTATAAGACTTGGTTCTTGTATTAAAGAATTCACATTAAGATTTTTTAGCACGATTTATGAAGGTACACATAATATAATGATATTTTATTTTTATATACGTAATTAAAATGTGTTTATGTATTTCCAGATATAAAATTGCGTCCCATTGCTGTAAGTTTTGTGATTCTTATTGAAGAAATTGCAAAAAACAAAACGATTTCCAACATTTTAAATCTTGACTATAGATTTTTGTACTCGTTGGTCGGAGCTTTGGCTACCTTTACAATTTTACTGATACAGCTCACTCAAAGCGAACTTTGATTTTTTTAAAAATATATTTATAATTAAGCGCCAACAAATAAGACACAACATAGAAAATAAAACCTAATATTAAATTTTCCTAAAATAAAATACATGTAAGAAAAAATCTGTATATAGCTCAGTTCATTTTAATCTATTCCACTTTTCACCAAAATGGGTCGATATACCATATATTAAAATCATACTATATAAAATTCATTATTTTTTAACCATGCAACTTTGTTTTTTATTTAAAACAAATTATATCAATCAAAACTAAATTTTAATTGTCTCTTGGAAATATCCGTGTGTGCCTATTTAAAAAAGTAGCTTTGTATACTTTATATTAATTCACTTCGTGCTTTATAAACTTATCATATATTTTGTTATTACAAAACACAAAATAATAAAAAGTTTTCTAGAATTCTCAGTAGTAGTTTGTTTTAAGAATTGATATTACTGGTATTAAAAATTAATTCATGCATAGCATGTAAGTGTGATACTTTGGCACGGTATCGCTGAACATATTCGGCGCTTACGATCTATATAATGTTTAAAGTAAAACTCATGTCAGTCATGTCATTTTTCTTAAAATATAGGTTGAGTGTTGTTATTCTAACTATATTTAAATGCATCCACCATTATCACAATAATAGTACCCTAAAGAGTTAATTGAATGGTTTTTAATAAAATTTTAAGGTTTACAAAATTAAATTTATTTTTAGATTGATGACGAAAAATTAACAACAGGAAAGTTGAAAATTAGTATTTAATTAATTTAAAATTGAAATAATTTAAGTCAATTTACCTGAAGTAAATTTTAAACAGAATTTATAATTAATTTAAATGTAATTGTTTTGTATAAAATACAAAACAAAAGTATTTTACATTTTAAAAAGAAAATCTGTTAATGTTCAACGAATTTATTCTAAATCAACAGATTAAAGCAAACTAAATATTATATTTGTTCAGTTGATAATTTTTATCGTCTGTAAATTTAACGGCTAGTTAATTTATTATATTGATATTATGATCACCCAAGTATTATTTTGATTTTATTTAATCGTACAGCATATCAAGAGAATTTTTGAGTGAGTGATAAAATTATAACCAATGTTGCAGTCGTTAGAGTTAATCAAATAAGTTAATATTGTCGATGTGAGTCTGTAAGTAATTTTTGTTTGGTAGCGTAATAAATAAGTAAACAAGCTGATCTATAAATAAAATGACATTTCAAAACCGCAAATGCAGTTTTATTCAAAATTTTACCGACATTTGATTCACGACGATATAAAAGCGGCCAATGGATCTTCACAATAAGTTATTATGTTAAAATAACTGGCGATTATAATTATAGTAAAATGTATGTATCAAAATAAAGGACAACATATAATTTTTTTCTTTATTAATTTAATGGAAGTTTATGTTTAAAATTTTATTAGATGTGTTATTTGCTTGAAAAATAAACAATGTACACTCATATATTATAAATAAAACTTAAGCCGTTATCGTGTGAGTAGTATTTGCAGCTACTACCTTACTTCCATTAGCCAGGCTTTTGCCATAAGCTTTACTGCACGCGTAAAAGCACTGCATATCTTTCTAACGCCCATGGAAATAAGTTTAGAGCCGACTATTCTCTTTACTGTGCTAGCAATATTCATTTTTAAAATCCATTTATAGTTTTAGTATCTATTATTTCACCATTAGCACCACCCATTAACGACTCGCTCGTGTATAATATGATTTTTTAAAATTTAGTTCATTGATATACTTACAAATTATGAAAGCTTTAAGCAGTAATTAATGTAGTCTGGCGATAGGCAGATGATCTTTCTACAGTATATTGAATTTCAGATGGTTTGATTGAGGATCGATCTTAGATCTTAGATTTATTTATTATTTTTACGATGCATCTTTTTACTCGTCAGTGTAATGTTATTTTGATTTAAAGAGTAGATTTTTTTGCAATTTCATTGCAAATGCTTAATATTTTAAACTACAGGACAGGAAACTAAGCAGATTGCGTTAAAGATTCTTAAACCCTATAAAATAGTTATTTTTTAAATGTCTAACTGATTTAATTTAATGAAATGTATTTAGCCTTGTTAACATTTCATTTTTTGGTGATCGGTGGTGACATTGTTACGTTATCTGGAATGAAAAATACAAAGGCAAAATATCGTGATAGCCTGAGTACCAATACGGATATTCAAATGTCAATATAGTTTGTTTATGTATAATACATATTATATTTTCGTTATAATAATAAGTGTACATTTAATTATCGTATTAATTCATAATCGAATTTTAAGCCTAAGAAGTTATGTAAATACTTTTTTAAAAATTTTACTCGAAACTAATGTTACTACATTAGTTTCGAGTAAAATTTTTTTACTGTCAAAATTTATCTATATCAACATTTATGTACAATAGAAGTTCAGTTTTTTAGTAAATAATTACATGTTATCAGATATTTAACTTTTTGGTAGTTTCATAAGAACACTCGTACGCTGTATGTCAAAATGTAACAATTTGTGACACGCTTGGATAGTTTTTAAGTAATATAAATCACTGTGTGTTCCAGAATTAGATATTAATATTTCTCCCTGGTAAGTACTGGTTTATTGATAATTTTTAGGATTATCGATAGTTGTAGTTAATTTATGTAATGTGTCCAAGTGAAAGATTTTCATGATTTACAAAGATACATTTAATAATGTAGATATCATATATTAAAAAAAACAAATAAATTACATATCTACACAAGCGCGTAAAAGTATAGCCTTTACTTTTCCATTCAATTTATATAAAAGTTTACTTACGTCATAAAAAATGATCGAAAAAATCAATTCTAAATTTATTATGTTATTTATAGTTAACGGATAGACTTGAGATTATCGAAATATTTACGATCGCTGGTTGTGTTGCTTTGCAACACGAATATCATAAAAGCACAGGTTTTAATAGTTTATGTAGCATTAGAGCTTGAGGATGGCAGTTGATTCTTCGCGTGGCGTGCTTCTAAATACCTTGTCTGATGATATTTATTTCGGTATTGATCGCACAATATTTTTTTTTTATCGATAAAATAAATGCGTCTGCTGGGAAATATTTAGGTAAGAAAGAATCAAAATATGCTCTTTGAATCCAAAATGAAAATATCTTCTCAGTTTTCTTCGTATTTATTATTGAAACTTTAAGTATATCTTATTAGCATATATCTAATTTATATCAAGTAAGTTTATTGATTAGTTCACCTTTCGTTTTATATTTTCTTTAAATTCTTTTAGTAACATATCTGTGTCACTCCCTCAATATGTCGTCGGTTTTTCCATATAGGAACCTTTGGGAGGTGCGGCTTTACTGCAGTGCTAACGAGTTTTAAACGACATCTGGGTTTTTTTATTATCCTGATCAGTCATAAAAGTCAATATATGAAGTTGTTATTACAGAATGACACAAGGAAATAAAAAGTAATGACTTTGAAAGATAATGAAAACTATAATGGTTAGTAGCTTTCAGCCAAGTTTAACTATTGACGTGCAACGTCGCCGGAAACAGCGACATGACACCCGCAATGGCGGGTCGATACCAGAGATGAACCCAACCGTAAACCTTACCATGAAATGGTATTAGCAGCTGGCAGTTAATCCTGAAAGCTCACATACCAACCGTAGCATTATTATTATTAAATATTGAATATAAATAAGATTTATGAAAGATTAAATAGCTTTCCTGCATCGATTTTTCAGAAAGAAAGAGCTTTAGGCGTCTTGATTTGAAGCTGTAAACAAAAAGTGTATTTTACTGTTTAGAAAAACTTGTTTTATTTTAGTTTACGTCAAATATTTTAAGATATATACGGATTGTTTATATATGCATGAACGTATTTACATTCGCAATTTTTAGATAATAATTAATTTAATTATTTTTTCCATTAGACTCTTCAGTTTAACGAGTTCAGTGGTTTTATTTTGTTACCAAGATTGGACTCAAATATAGTTGAATATATACTTTATAATTTAAAAACGCAGAAAAAACCAAGTACCTAGGTAGTATATCCTAATCAATTTACGAAATTACAGATTTTTTCGTTTAGTAAATGGTACACACATTGACTGAATTGAGAGACTGATTCAGAGACTGAACCAAATAAAAAAAGAATAAACAAAAATAAAACAAAGGGACGGCGAGATCTAGAAAGAGTCTCTTAAATAAATACCTCCACAATTTAAAAGCAGTAAAAAATCCTATTATGTTGAGTTCTTCAATGAAAATCCTTGTTCGAGTTTTCTAGTTTAATAATGGTTCATTGTACTAAATTCCTATTAATTTTGTAAAGTAGTAATCACCTATAAATGTTGTCAGATGAATAGTCAAGAATGTTATAATTTATTCTGTGCCTTGGAAAAAATTGACGCGATAGTTAAATAATGTGACGTATAACTGTGTAGTGCAAATATTATATATATGTATTTATATTTATTTTTATATATATAATGTGATAGCAAAAACTGTTGTAAATCATAAGTAAATTTATTTCATGCGTGGTGATGATATTTTTTTCTATATTTCAAGCAATATACATTTATGTAGAAAAAATATTCCGTGACAAGCTGTTTGTACGTAATCCGAGCCACGTGCGAACCACCGTTGAGTGAACAGTTATGGCACTTCGATCACGTTGGTTTTGATTGCATTTACTGTACAAAATTGCAAAGAGACATAATGAAGCCGTAATAGTGCCTTTTTAAACCAAGAGAGCTCAATCACTTATTCTGGGAAAAGATCCGGCGAAGACATGATAGAAGCAAATCTTAAGAGGCTTTTCGTCTTACGAAGGGGTGGGGAGATCGGAAAGTTCTACGTATATAATCCTTTAAAAGAAGCTTTAAAAAATATATTCTCAAAGAAATGTACAAGTAATATAAAGCATATGCTAAAGGTAAATAACCGATTGTAGTTTTTAATTAAAAATAAACTAACGATGAAATATTGTAGGAAGAGATTAATCGATTATATATATATATTTTTTTGTTTTGTACATTTTAGTAGCATTAAAAGGTTAAATTTAAGACGTTGATAAAAAATTCTCTACTGACAAAGATTTATGTTATTCTGTAATAAATCAAAAGGCATCAATTAGACGAAATTGACCGAACTCTGTGAGTACATAAAAAGAGCACTCTAGAGGTTTCGGTTTATTTTTCTTTCTTAACTGTTTTTGGTAATTAGAACAAAACAGAGGCGGAGTGAAAATATTTGTAATATTACCCTGATATAATGATCAATTATATTTTTAACAGCACGCTTAAAATTTGGGTTTATATTGTTTTTGATTGTTAAAAATGCGAGTTTTTCAATATTAAGAAAAAATAAAATTAATGATTTACATGCGTCAGTGAAATTATGTACAGATATCAAGAAAAAAAAAACTCACAAAAAATTATTAAAGTGATTTTCTTATACAATTTTTTTGGGTAAAGGGTAAACTCGAGGGAATAGTAAATCCCGCTGCAGTAAAATATTAATAAGGCATGCTCTTGCGGGCGCCGTAAAAGTACAATTGGCGTTCTAGTCGCAGTCCAGCCCTGGCCAGAGCCGCCGCAGGCCCCGCGCAGAGGTCCAGTGCTGCGTAGTTACGGTGGGGGTAGTGGGTGGGAGTAGGGGTGGGGGTAAGGGTGGGGGCAGGGGTGGGGGCAGGGGTGGGGGCAGGGGTGGGGGTGGAGCGTTTAGCGAGCCTCACGCGCCCCCACCGGCTGCGCTGATTACAGCCAATCAGGAGGAGTGTATTCTTTATCGGTGATTTCTTTCTTAACTATTTGGTCTCTTCTCAATCAAGATAAATTGTTTGCTAATTATAAAACTTATTTTTCAAAACAAATAAAATACTACGTTAGAAATTTATTAATGTTAAAAACCTTTGAATTAAAACGTAGCCGACTGATTATACTTATACTTTTATAAAAATAATATGATTTAATACATTTGAGCTTGTCAATTAATATCAAAGTATAGTGAAACTATACTAATAGTTACAAAACGACAATTAACTGCACTTACTTTTAGTATCAAGATTTAAATATTTTTTTACAATTAGTTCTTGGATGATATAATATCGGTTATGTTGTATTGACTTCAAAAATATTTATCTTATGGAACACATAACATACCGATCTGTTAAAATCATGTAAATTGAGTGTCCAGATGTCTTTATTATCATGAGCAGCAAAATTAGCAGATATTACAATAAAGTGTACCCAAAGTAAGTGTCAGTGACTGGTTAGGTAGACTTAAAGAGTTAATTCTCCTCTGAAAACAAATTAAATAACTCCAAGGAGGGCAACAAAAAGAGATTAAAAAGGCTCGGCCAGCAGATTGTAAAGTTTTTTAATTCAGGACTCAGTAATGTTGACTGGGCACGTTGGAGAAGTCCTTTGGCTTATGTTTCAAATGTAATTTCATTTTCAGGAAAAAGACGACTTCTTAAGTGACAAAAAAATAACACCATTGTCGCATTATTTATCTTCAATGTAAATTTAGCTTTATTATACAACTCTCCTGCAATAAAATTATCCGAGGTATATAAATTAAACGAATATTTATAATAGAAATAAATGTATGATTATAGATACGGATGATTGCTATAAACTCATACTTCATTTGTAGAAATGCATTGTTCTGACGTCTTTTTTACGATTGCATTTAAATTTCAAGATTAAATTCTTCTGTAGAGAACACTGAAAGTGGATTGCTGATTGTATAATTTATTTTATAGTTTCCTTGAGTAGTCATGTGCGATACTTGCAAGTTAACCCCAGAACATCTTCATTCGCCTTACAGTGCCGTTATTGCAGCTTGCAGGAGGAACTGCATCACTCAGTCACTACGTGATTGGAATTTGTTCCCTGTACAGTATTGGAAATTAATTCTAAACTATTTACTTTATAAACTAGAGTTTGAGTAAGGAAATCAAAGTTATAATATATTTCTCACAGAATAAAAAAAAATGATTATAATTTCAACCTAAGTGTATATATATATTTTTTCAAACATTTAAGAAAAATATACTGATGTTTTATCCATAAAATATATTCCTAGCATGAATAATAAAAATAATAAATCTTAAGGTATTTATTTTTAACAATTCATTAAAATGTTTAAATCAAAGTATAGTACGTAGTTTGAAAAGCGCAGGGTCGGGGTAGAAAGTCAATTAATTGCGTTACCAGGCCCGCAGTCAGAGCAACGGCGCCGAATAAATTAATTATACTCTAAACTAGATTACCGCAATCCTATTTCTTGTTCTGAACCGACCGGTCATTTATAAATTATAAAACCTTAAATAATATATAAAATGAAAAATTAACAGCTTTCATTTTAAAAAAATGTACATCACAACATTTCAGAATTTTTTTGTATTTTTAAAATACAAATTTAGATTTAAAAAATTAAAAAGTGTAAAAACTTACTACTTAGAACTACTTAATTAAGCAATAATATATAATAAAGTTAAATCAAAAAAAAAATTTTCGTGCTATCATTTTCGATTGGATAAATGGTGCAAAATTATTTTCTAATTTAAAAATAATTTCCTACTATAATGATTTTTAACTAATATAGAGTACAGATTATAAAATCATACACAGATATAAACACTAATATAATGAAATACGAAAGAGCCTCGTGTAATTAGTAGATTAATGAGTAATCATTTTTTTTCTTCGTCCATTACTAAAGCCTCAGACAGACGTGCGAATATGCGTTTGGTATGAGATAAACAATTTGGGAGCTTAAAAGAATAAAACAGGTTTATGCAAAGTGTGATACATTTATTTGTGACGTCTTAATCAACACTTAATTCCTATTTAAAAAGAGGACCAATAAAAAAAAATTATATGTAAATCGTCTTTTACTTATATATTTTTTTAAAACAGGGAAGAAAATCAATTAGAAAACATTCAATATTTAAATATTTTTTAAAACGACCAAATAAGATTTTTTTGTAAATAGACGATATTTTTGAATACATAAATATATTTTAAAGTGCTCAATATATAATTATATATATTCCATTGTAATAATATACGCTTAAGAAAGTCCTAATGCCGTGCATTCGATGAACTTGAAATTACTGTGTATGCTTTATTTTGATTAAAATTCATCCATATCACGCGATTATCTCAAAATCTCATATGCCCAGACTTAAATTGCTTTCACATGTTTTTGAATTTATCAAGGTTTATGAAAATACTGATGGTACAATACAAACAAAGCTATGCAAATAAGCCTTTTGCATAATTCCAAAGAGTTCACAAGACTCGGTGGATTTTAATTTTCAACTAAACTCATTAAGGTAAGCCATCTTTATGAGGGTGGAAATTTTATATAATCTCCAATGTTGTTCATTTCTCAGTCTTCCCCGCAATGCTGACGCTCGGTTTCCGAATAGACGGGCATTAGAGCTCGGCATTAGCCCCTGGAGCCTGCGGAGACAGCCTGAGTCGGAGTCGGAGCCGGCAGGTATTGTTTGCTCAAAAAGATCCGATATTTTATTGGTTCAATAAATTTATAATTAATAAAAAATATTAAACTTAAATAAGAGTTCAAAATACCATTTTACTTATTTTTCATATTCAATATTTTTTACTTAAAGTACTCGAGAGAATCCGATTTTAATATTATTAAATAAAAATAATTTTTATGATTTAAAAAACTTCAGACTTTGTTTGAAAATGCCAACGAAGTAGATTGGTGAAACTAGCAAAAATTTTATCTTAAATTATCACCAGTTATAAAATCTCTTTTGAGCACATTTTGAAAATGAAATATTATAAGAATACAAATTCTTAATTTTGTAACAGAATATCGGAGTGAATTATAAAGCTTTTTAAACTTTTAAGTTTCTTAATGGCACAGTAAAAAAATGAATTGGCATTAAACAGGAATTTTGAGGAGAGCGAAATTGAGACATAAGTTTCTTATGGACAGTGAAATATTTATACATCAGAATTTGGAAAGAACGGCAATAAACTCTAATGGATCTTTCTTCGCCGTTTCCTTTTATATGAAAAGAAACACGTTTATATCTTATTTTATATGGGAAAAATAACCTTTCTGTTTTAAAGAAACGATAATAATATTTTTAATTGAAATAATTAACACTTAAAATGTTATAGCATATTTAATATATTATGATCAAAAATCTAATTAAAATAACGAAAATTCAATTAAAATAATTGTTAGAGTGTTTCTTATATTTTTTTATGTCCTAAAAATGTGTTGATTTAAATTAACTTTTTTTTTCAAAGGAAACTGCTTTTCGCTAGACGACGCTGCATTTCATTTTTGAATATTACTAATGTGATCTCTGATTTGTTTTCTTGTTTTATGTAAAGGATATGTCTTCAATTTAATACTAATGCAGAGAACAAAGGGTTGTGTTTTGTATAAGTATGTATATATATATGTCAAATTATCAAATTGGTCACATGTTGTTTTGTGTGTATATAAGTCATGTACCTGCGTGCGTTGTAATTTTCGGTGGTGCAATTTTCCGGCTTGCAGGCGTTCATGGGTTGGTTGGGGCGGAAATGTGAGATTGGTTGGGGTCGGAAACCGGAGGGGTGGTGACGTCATGCCATTGAGGGATGATTTATAACTACGTGGAAGGGTGAAATGGCCACTTAAAACCTCACAAAATCGTATGGCGACAACTTGATAAGTATATTTTTTGAGCGGATCATATAATTGAAATATTATTAATGATACTCGCATGACTTTTAAGATTTTGTACCATAGAAATTCATTTGCTTGAATTTTTATTCATAATATATTGAATATCTCTACTTTAATGTTCTTAAAATACAATTTTCAAATATAAAATAGTTACAAGTCACAGAAAAAAAATTAGAGCACTTTTCTCAGAATAGTGGCCTTAAAAAAATTGTTGACAATTATTTTATGTAAGTGTAAGTGTTTTTGGTCTTTATAATAAAAAAATATTGATATTACAGACATTTAGTTGTATTTAATAATTATTGGAATGTAATATTAGTTAAAAACATTAATTAATAAGCCAGAAAATGGATCTATTTGTTGTAGATCTCTTCTTTATTGCATAACGCCACAAAGTTCACAATCTTTAGCATCCAATATGATGATCATTCTAAATAATAAAATACGTAAAATATATTTTATTAATGATATGTTTATATATTGGAAAACAACCAACATTTCTATTTATTCAGTACCTGTAATTCACTATCTGTTTATAAGCACTGGAATGGGGATAATCAATTTTACTATTAATTTATTTTAAAAAATACTGCAATTCGGTAATGCAAAATTAAATAGAATAATATCTGAAAAATTCTTAATTGAACGTGAATTTTATAACGAAAACGTAACGTAACTTTTTTTACGTTTTTAACGTAACATTCACACGATTCTACTTGATTACGTTTTTGAAGATGAAATATTCACGTTTATAAATAAATGGAGAAAATAATTTCGAAATATTAAAAAAATAAATTAAAAATTTAGTAGGAAACGCTTAATAAATTATTTAATAAAAGCTTAATAAATAAAGGTCGTAAAAATATCATATTTTATATTGAATATGCGTACATTTTCGGTCAACTTGGTTTTGTATTGTTCGTTATATTACAAATATATGCGTATATTCCTAAAAGGAAATAAGACATTTGGCTGGAAATTCGCTTTTTCTGGTATATTGCTCTCCAGCTAACATTGTGAGATCCTCTAGATGCGTGAACGCTTAACGTAATCGAGACCAGACCACACTTTATGGATGCCCGACACATTCCCTCATCACGATATTAAACTGTTGAGCGACATTGTAACGGAGCCTGTACCGAGCACAGCACACTCCGCGCCTCGGAGAAAATCGTTAAGGGAGGAAGAGCGCCTACCCCTCAATAAACGTGCTAAGTTCTCTCATTATCTACTTAGTGCTAAAAAGCAATCATTGTATATCGAAGCCATTAGTCTATTTACACGTTGGATGATAGTAACGAGACAATTCAATTGTTTTTCGGTTTTAGTGAAAAAAATATTTTTAGTGATACAATAATTATTCATTTTGAATAATTAACAGCACATGAAAAGTTTTTAAAAACTTTTGATACAAAAATATTGATCACCCATATCAATTAACAAATTTGACCACAAAACGCAAATTCCATGGTCAAAGATTGATACCAATATGTTGCAGAACTATTTCAGAGATATTATAAAAAAATATATAAATGTTGATACTATTTAATATGCATGTAATTAACATTGAAAAATGAATTAAATTTGCTAAAAAATATTTTTTGAAGCTTTGTTAGTAAATTAAGTATAAAGCTTGAAAAAAAAACATTGTCTTGATTTTGAGGACTGTGAATGTTGCAATACAAATAGTATTTTTAAAAAAAGGTAACTATTTTGTGCTGCGACTAATTATAGTCCACTCACAAGGAGTGGGCCAAAATTTAAAAAAATATAATATATCAGTACACAAAAGATTCTCTGTATATTTCTATCATAAATATTTTATTTATTTTAGATCACTTGAACAAACTATTCTTAAGAATTTATTCAGCTGTGCTTACTTTAAATATACTGAACTTATAACGATAGGTTTTAAATTTCGAGAAAATGTATTATATCTTATTTAAAATAAATACCGTATTTCTCTTTCTATTTACATTCAAGTAAAAATTTAATTGAAATCAAACAATTTAAGCGTTTTTTAAATAAACTATGTATTAAAAAAGCAAGATCAATTTATGTAATAATATTGTTTTTTCAGAACTTATAAAGATGAAAAAATCTCAATATGATTCTTATTGCCAGGTTGGTTTTTTAAAAAAGAACTCGCGGTACAAGAAAAATTAATTGACGATCGGTCTCTTAATAAAGCTGAAAATTGTTTACTCAATAAATTTCATAGTAAATTGAATGTTTTTCAAAGTCTATTATTAAATTTTCATATTTATTCTCAGAAAATAGTATTTTTTTGGATCAAAACTGTTAGGTCGTAATAATATTAACACACCAGTTACAGAGAATGTGATATCTGAAAACGTTTTTTTTATCAAACGTTCATAATAATTACTTTCCCCCTTTTTCAGCATAATAACAAGTTATCAAAGGTTTTATTTTATTGAAGAACAATGTGATGAAATTACTACGAAATAGTCTTAGATAGATATTATAAGGATACGACAGCGTATAACCAGACATCATTTTACTATAATACAAAAAAAACATGTGGGTATATATTTAATCGCAACAAAATGTATTTTTAAAAGTTTAGGCAGGTCATTGTCAAATACTTCGTAGTGTTCACTCCGTGGAATTTAAAAACTTAGTATATCCTATAAATGCATGAAAGAAATTTTCGCCCCACGTGCTCGATTTCTTGGCAGCTCTCTGGTCCCATGCCAGGACTGTTTAATCTAAAACGCATAGGCCCGCTCCAACGGAGAAGTATTAAAAATCTAATCTAAAGATATTATCTTTGTGTGCAAAGATTATCTAAAGAACAGTATTTGAGTTTCATGTTACTTAAAGATTTCTGACTAAATTGCTTAACACCCAAACGTATTTCAAACACATCTCAAAAGAATTTACGTATTCGAAAAAATTTACTTGTTTATATTTATCGATATTAATAATGTACCGTTTAAGATTGAAATATCTCTTAAAAGGAAAGTATATTTTCGTTTTCTTAGTAGTTACTGAAATGTCGAATCTTATATTTCACTTCCACATTTTTGTTTTCTGAAAATTAAAGTCTTAACAGGTTCTGATTCTTGTGTTTCGTGGATTAAAAATTCTCATACCAGATAAAAAGACTTGTATTTCAAAGACATGAATATTTTTTTAAACAAGAGCAAACATTTTTTTAAAATATTTTGATTTTTGAAGAATTTTACCGTTATATATTTTGTTTGAAATAATTATATAATGTTTAGTATAAAGAATACACCATTGAACATAAAACAAATATATTATATTAATGAATTGTGGCGGTAATTTTCCTCAATATTATTTTTTAAAATTAGTTATAAACATTCATTCGTATTGAAAAATTGAATATTCAAATAAATTGTTAGAACATGAAGTAAAAAGTATGAAAGGCTTCTTTGTAATATAATTCGTAGATTTAGAACAACTCTTGAAATCTAAGATGAGTCCTAATGAAGCACGTACTTGTTGATAGATAATCTAAATTCATTTTGAGCTAGTGGGTTGGATGAAAGCAGCTCATGCAAGGACGCTGACAACGAAACCTAGAAAAGAACTAACTTTTCAGTTTTACAGTAACAATTTTATATCAATCTAATGAGCTAATTATTTTTTGAGTAAAGCCAAATGAAGCCAAAAGAAGATGCTATTGAAATAAAATAAAAACATAAACATAGGTTTCATTAAAAAAAGAGATTAAATTATATAAAAGATATATTTTAAACATGTTTGTGATAAGAAATTCAATATTTTTGACAGAGAGTACTTGGTGGAATTCCATTTTAATATTTTTGAATAAAATACTTGAGTGATTTTCCTCATTTTTATTTTTATTAGATCTAGATTAGATATTACTCTGCTTGATAATGCCAACGTGAAAGGTTGGCGAAACCGGTCACTAATAAAAATAAAAATGTGGAAAATCACTCAAGTATTTTATTCAAAAATATAAAAAAATATATGTTTGTGATAAACTATAATTTTATACTGTAGTGTAAACTCATGTTCTGTAAAACCACATGACATAAATTTTTAGAAATACTTTAACTATTTCCACAATGCAAATAAACCATTTACCGCAAGAAACAAAACGTTTTTATTTTAACACAAAAGCCCACCCATTAAATTTATTAGAGAAAAAAAAAAAAAAAAAAAAAACACAATACACTTCGAACGACGCAATTCAACGTCTGTAAAGCGGAGCGTCCTATCGCGGGCGCTCGACGAGGTCCGCCCGGAGCGGCGCATCGCAGATCAGTCGACGCGCGGACGTCGAGACGCGTGCATCGGCGCCGGGACGCCCCACTGCTCGACTGCTCGACTGCTCGACTGCCCCGCTGCCAACTTCTCTCCCCAAAACTTCGCGAGAACTTTCCCAAATCATCGAAACGACAATTATCATTTAAATGCGTTCGAGTGAATCGTCGTAGTATGTGTTTAAAGTAATTTTGATATTCGGTTGTATTTTCCGTGTTCCGTTTGCTTTTCTCGCTGATCCCCATGCATATGTTTAGAGCTTGTTTGGTAACGAAGTGCTAAGGAGAAAGACAAATTCGCAGGTTGGCGAGTAGCACGACGCGTGATCTGCCCTGAGTCACGCTCCTTCCTTGATTGGGTGCACGGGCAGACGGCCGGAGCGGCGCGGCGGACCTCGGCGGACCTCGGCGGGCGACTCGACTTGCGGTATGGCAATAACACTTTATACTAATTTTTTTAAAATTATCACCAAATAATCATTTTTCACTTTAAAAAACCAAATTAGTTGCATTTATATTTTTATGGTATGTCACAAATGAAGAATCTTTAAAAACATGCTTGCATTTATTATAAAAAAATTTTTATTCAAAATATATTTTTATGTATCAAAAACTCTATTTTATTAAAAATACATTCGTAATTGAAAGGTACGCTTTTTTTGTTTTTAAATTTTTTATCAAAAATGGCGTCGACGGTCAAATTTTCCACTCAATCGCACCCCATTTGGTAACGTGAAATTTTATTATCTCATTTGAGCGTATAAATTTTCGATTCACTCGTTGTATCACAAGTACGGCCATAAAAAAAAAAACTTTTTTTCAATTCTCAAAGAGTGCTGAAGCGTAAATGACTGAAAAAATAATTGAAGGGTGAGTCCGGCCAATTACACATAAAAATTCAAAGAGGGAGTCACTTAAGTCTGGAAGACTTTCTTTTATATGCGAATTGAGGTGCTGTCTTAGGAGGAAATTGTATTATACAGAAAAATTAAGTCCATATGGCTTGCTTCAACCCTGTTAGTAGGAAAATGAGAATGAATCTCGGATTTGATATGCTAAATAGGTCACCTAATTAGTATTCAATATCCGTGTTTGAGAAAAACATCAACTTATATTACTAAAGTTTAAACATAGTATGGCTTCCTTAGCCTCAACTCAATTAAAATTTTGAACACAAGCAGGCATAACAAAAATATATTGGCTAAAGGTAAATAATTAAAAACCGATTCATTTAGTTTAATTATAGATCATTAAGAATATTATATCTACCCATTTATTTGAACGATTATACGTACAATGCTCCAATTGAGTGAAAAATTAAGATGATGCGTGAGATTTGTATTGTTATAAATAAATTTTCTCTTTTTTATTTTTGAATGATACATTATTTATTTAAGCACATATCTATTACATCATTTTCAACAATGTAGAGACATATAGGCTTTTAAGTAGATTTAAGCGACATGTCGTGACATCGGCGATAAGATAAACTGACTCGAATGCTCAATAAATGTAATACGATTAAACACTTGACAGTAGCGGTTTTATATGTAAGAATAGCTACAAATTTAAAAGAACCTAACTAAAGGGTTAAAATAAAATATAATTTTTTTATAGTGAAACAGGAAAGGAATAATTTATTGTATTATTGTTTAAGTAATACTGCGTATTTATCATTCTATTTTAATGGTACTTTTAATCACAAAGAAAAAATCGCATCTTATTTATTTATTTATTTCTATTCCATAAAATAGTGAATCAATCATTTTTGTTTGACTTCAATTACATTGACTTCAGTTACATTCTTTACCTTATAAAAAGTTACGTCTCATTTTTTTTAAAGAAACAAATTTTCTTAAGATTAATTTCATAAAAAAATTAGAGATATTATTTGGTATTAGACTCAAAATTTTCTAATTGAAACATGTGACTAAAAAATCCATTGTTATTTTTATTAGTTTTCTGTTCTAATATTATTATATGCAGAGATTTAATCTACCTTTCGTATAACTGCTTTTTGTGATTTGAAGATAACGCGTCACAGGAAACCACACCCTGAAAGACACTAAGCATTTATAAAACACATAAACTTTTTTCATATGTTTAAAAATAATCACTTAATGGTGTTTTATGTTTTGGAAAAAGCCTTATTTTACGTCAAATGGATTATCTTGATATAATAGAAAATCAATGTTTTACACAAATAATTTAAACAATATAAAAATAACAGTATGCAAAATAATATGCACATATACAGGATATCTTTTCGTATCTTAAAAAAATGGCGTAAACTAAAAACCTCAGGGTAAGTCTTTGAGAAGAAATCACTAAAAAATCCAATCTCGGAGCTCGGACTGAATGCCGTTGAATGCAATATTCAAAGAAGTTCTTGTATTACAAATGTATATTTCTCCCACTGCCTTATAGCGGCGAAAATTGAATTCATAAAAAATAGGGTTGTTACAAAAAGGTTTGGTTGAGAATTTAAGTGTGGCTTACCATGATGATAGCCAACGGATACCCCGCATCCACGAAAAATCCTTCGCTTTTAGCACAACATAATAACTATTTAAAGAAGCAGGACTGTACATGCACATTGCTAGAAATATGTGTAGTGTATTTAAGGAATTTAGAAAAAGTCTCACAGCCAATAGGTATATTTTTCCACGGTAGAAAATCGCGTTTCAAAAGTTTTGCAATTTATTAAATAACAATAGAATTTTTATTTTAAAATTTGCTCAAAATTTCAAAGTAAATACTATCATAATTTTTGTAAAAAATTCATATGATTTTGAATGTAATTTTTTTATTTTGACATAAAAGACCACGATATATCGAAACGTTGTTTGCTGAATCGATTTGGTGTGTACTTGTTTTTAATGCCTTTTATATTGACTGTGATTATGTCAATACGAAATGAGAAGTAAATCCCCAGGCGAAAACTCCAATAAACTGTGTGCGATATACCTATGGCAAAGAATGTCCTCATCAACAAATTTCCATATTATTTGATTGGTCTGTAGCAGACATGGCTAGTCGCATAGGCGCCAGTGGTATTATTTGGTGCGTTATTTTCTGCTTACTCTGAAGCAGTCAAATATACTGAGCTGTATAATAATTTAAATGGCGTCGAGAAAATTTATACAATGACCAGCAATTAGGGATATAATTAATCAAAAAAAGTAAAGTAAATGACATAATAGAAGCCTTTAAAAAAACACGTGTCCACACACTGAACAGCACGCGATATTATTTAATTAATGATCCATCTAATGATGCTTCATTAGATAAATTAAATTATAACTTTAATCACTAAAGCCTTTTAATTAAAAAAAATATATATAAATTTTCCGATGGACGAATGTGACAAAGATATATATTCCATTTTTGGAACGATTTCTGTAAAATAGCGAACATATATTATGTATATATTTTATATATACGCTAAAATTTCTGATCTTGTCTTTTATAAAACTGTGTAATCATAGATAAGAAAGGCTCCAACACTACTAAAGTGGGGTGTTATTATGAGATGAAGCGTATAAGTCTTTTATTTGGTGAGGCAAACGTTCATATAAATTTGGTAGATTGCCAATTTTTAACGAAAAACCAAGGTAGTTAAATTAAGTATGACAGAGATTTTTTTTGCTAGCAAAAAATATAACAATGGTCAATTTAATATTTATCACCCACCCAGGTAGTTAACATGGTAATGTATTATCGGTTTTATGGTGCCATCAGATCAGTAAAAGTGGAGCAGTTATCTACTCCTCTATTGTGTAGGATACAATATTGGATTTTATACAATTGACATAGTGTTTCCTGATAATCACATCAATACAAAGTGGGATGTTGGTTGAACAATTAAATTGAGACGTATAATAAAAAGCTAGCATTTTTTAAATTTCTTTTTACAGCCATTTGTTTTTTTTTTCTAAGAAAAGGTGTACTTTCAATGGATACTTATGTTAACTAATTTCTAATCTTATATTTTTCTTTATTGATCTTTAACTTTATATTATTAAAAAGATGTAAAAGTTACAAACCGAAAACAGATGGATTCTCTTATTGAAGAAACTGTTTTTAAGCCTGACTCATAAGATGATTAGATTTTGTGTCAATCAATTTTATTCAAGATAAACTTATAAAACGTCATTATATTTCAGTGACAAAGAAAGAACGCCAACCAATATCGTTGGCATTTTCAAACGAAATTTTTTAATTGAAAATACCAATAAGATAGGTTGGCGTACTAGTCAAAATAAAAACAAAAACGTGGAAAAAAATTAAACTATCAAAATGGGATTCCAACAAGCACTCTTTGGCAAAAATATTGAATATGCATAAGACGTATCTTTGAGTTGTGTTTCATGTTGTCATTTTCTATTTGGAAGCTCGTGTCAGACAGACGAAATATGCGAAGTATAAAGTATACCCGTTTAGCAGCAATGTGTTAAAATAGACGATGTACACAATGTTAGACATAGACGGTGAATAGAGTTGTTAATTCTCAACCTATATTATTGTGAAACATCTCAATAGATAGACGTTGATCTCCTTAACAGTTTAAAATTACTATGCAGTTGAATTCAATGTGAAACAAGAAATTCAATGAAATATTACATCCAAATAAATATTTTATCATAATTAAATTGAAAAAGTAGAAAGTTTTATTTTCAGCGCACAAGTATTGAAATAGGCATTCTTTGAACCCAAGTATAATATTATACAAAAAATATTTCCAACTACGTCCAAAAAAAATATGGTACAATGAAATATAACTGGCCTTATGCTATTTACGACTAGTGCTTATTTTTATATCACCGCGTACGAAAAAAATAAAGTATTCGTAAAACTTAATATTATATTGCCAAATCCAAGTTCAGTCGAATCTAGTCGATCCCAAAAAGGGTTTCCAATCAATCACACGCGGAAAACTCTTTTGGTACTTCAACTCACGTTGACAAGAACTTGAGTAAATAGATTAAGAGGATAAGTTCCCCGAAAAGTGAAGTATCAGGGATAGTTGCGGCACATGCTCACGCAGCTTCTCGATTGTATGCACGGCGGCTAGAGGCTCTGAATACTGAAGTGTTTGGATCAGCTGTCTGTAAGTGAGGCTCGAGGCCGTTTAAACTAATCGCTTTTATTATGTAGTACAGATACGGATTCTGTGGGTTGAATTTTCAGTTAATACGAGATGTAAGCTTAAAAAATAGTACAATATTATTATTTTTTATTATAACTATTTTAACTCTTTAAAAAAGAAGGTAAAATTGTATTGAACAAAAATTAAATACAATTTGATTTCTGATGGTATAAAAGACTAAATTTCAAGACTTTTATCGCTTTTTGGTTTGGAAATTCTTTTATATATAACTGAGACATTGTTTGAGTGTTCTTAATAATAAATCTTTCAATGTTGGATAATTGAAGAGCTTTCGATATCTCATCACTTTAATCAAAACCAATAGTAGTCTACGTGTCTTCATTGTCCTGAAAAACTAACATTGTCTTATTTCTACATTGAAAGGCTTAAACCCAAATATTTCAACATCTCCGCCATTTTTAGATACCTGTTTTTGGATTTATACATAAGTTATAAATTTTCAATGGACGCGTTCATCAAATTTTATCCATATCTACGCTTATAAGTTCTTAGTGTTATTTCAATTTATTTGTTTTTATATATAATCTTTAAAGCCGGAAAATATAGCTAAGTCTGGTAAATCTGATAACATTAGGTGATAGCATTACTGTAAGTAGAATTTAGTATCAAAAAAATAAAAGACAAAAAAAAAGTTTCATGATACTTTTGTATGATTATCTTTTCAGCCTTAGAAAAAAAAACAGAAGTCCTTTCAGTAAACTGTAGTTGAACGGTCGTGGTAAGATACGTGAGCTTTCTTCGTCGTGTATTTACAGGTCTAATTAAATATTAATACTCACGGCAGGTGCTTTTCTCTACAAGGCGTACGGACGGACCTTTCTTATTATTTGCTGAGAGAAACTCAGTTACGTAGTAATACATTATGAAACTAGAGGTCGTATAAACAGACCCTTAAAAACCTTTTAACTAAGTAAAATAAATATTCTCATGTTGTACTTATTTAGAAATGTAAAGGAGTTATCAGTATTTCTGAATAAATAAAAGCTACATTAAATTGATATTTTAAACAATTTTTGCATACTTTGTATTTTTATTATGATTTTGTGTTAGATGGTTTTCTTAACGAGTTATATTAAATATATTATTTGACTAAGGAATGTCGAAAGGTAAAAAAAATAATCTATTAGAAAACTTTGAAATGCATACAATACAAAACGTGCCGACGGATTTCTCATTTTACCAAAATACATAAATAATTATTACAACGTTGATTCATATCAATACTATTAAACTAAACTTGTAACTGATTCATTTTTTATTACATGGACATACTTGTAAAATTCACAAATGTGTTACGTTAATTATATTATAGTATTGATTTTTTTTTGTTAAATGACCTTATGCTTGCATTGAGTCCGTCATCTTTAACAAGGATGGCCTGATATGCAGACCACTGCTACGTCATTCAGAGAATGTATTGAAAAAGAAAAACGAAGAGTCAAGATGCAGCTCGGTAAATCGATTTGGCGAATAAGCAGACACATTCTAATAGATTCTAAAAAAATAAAATATGTCTTTGTAAGACAAAGATATCAGAATTTTCGACACAAGGGTTTTTAAGTGCTTTTCAATATTTTTTACTAAGTGCAAGTGTGTTTACTTACAAAGAACTAAAATATATAAAATGATATCTAATCTACCAATTGTATTGAAAATGTACACCCAGTTGAGAAATAGCTTATTGTAAATTGTTTTTAGAGAGGGGTTTTGCTTGAGCGGCCGAAAGAAGGGTTGGCCTTTTATTCTTGAATAATTTATTTTTATAAAGGGTCAGCCCTTAAATAACCCGTTTAAGCTTAGGTCTACAAAGCCTTAAACAATTTTTTATATATAGTTTTATACAAAACATTACCATTACTGGTAATATAAATTGTTTGTTGAAGGTTTTCCTCAAGTGCCTAGATTTTTTAATATCAATCCCAACGCTGGAGTTTTTTGCGTTAATGTGGTATCTTAGAAGTTCCATAAACTTAATGGTTTAAAATACAAGATAAAAGCGTTTTCAACATCTACTTTTTTGATTGAGAATGATCATAATAGTTATAAAATAAAATAAAGATGGCTAGTATAAACCCATATAAAAGATATAAAACATTACAGATACTTAAGTATTGTGCAATAAAATGTAAATTATACATAAAATATTACCAGTATAGCTTAAGTTTTTGTTTTAAAAAATAATTTGATTTTAGATTAGCGCTTTCTATCATAATTTGTTAGCGTGAGAATTTTTTTGTAAACCATTAAATATTGTAATGTTTGTAAAAAAAACAAAGTAATCATTACTTTTGATATCTATAATTCAAAAATAAAAGAGAAAATAATTTGAATTATAAAGGTAATATCAATGAAACTAACTTCAATATCTAGAGAAATTCTATTTGAATTCGCAAGTTTATGGACTCAAAGCCATCTAGTTGAATAAGAAATTCAATATTTCAAACATGACGGTTTCAATAATAAGATAGCGGAAATATTGACTCTATAAACTATAGTTAAGGTTTCCGCTACAATGCGCATCGGAAAACTGCATTGTTTCTTATTTTTAAGTAATAAATTCTTTTGAGTGTACGTTTATATAATAAATTTATTAAATATTATAAATCCCATGATATATTTGGAATTGAAGCCGTTTACTATATCAGGCGATTTTATGATTTGGAAGTGAAAAATGGTGTTCAGAAATTTATCAGTTTCTCGCTACCAGTTTGCGAGTCCAGTTTTATTGTTTTCCTGCCAATAAACTGACCGAAACATTACAGATGTGACACTTGTGCTGAGTTCAGGGTTCACCCCCAACGGATATAACGCAGCTGAAAATCCCCCGCGACATCGGAGATTTCAAAAAAGTTTTAGTTTACGATAATAAATCTTAAAAATAATAGCTGGGAAGGTAGTCAGCTGGTTATATTTATTATGCTCCTTTTTCTTTTGCATATTACGAAAAACTTTAAATACACGTTGGCTATCGGATTAAAATTTTTAAATATTTTTTTGTTTTAAAATTAAGTACGCTTCTACTGAAACTAATCGTAGTAATAGAGCACAGTATTTTTTATTGTTTACATAGAATATATTACTTAGCTATAAAGTATATATTTAACCTCTGGACTATTATTATTACCCGGTTTTAATAATTAGTAAGCATTTAAACAAGCCGTGTGTGTAGTGCTCGAAATATACACGTAAGCGTAACGTTTTACAACGTTTCAGATTGTTTAATATTTTTAAGAACTCATAATAAAATCGGTTCAAATATAACAGAAAACAGATGTTTGAAAAAGTGACAAAATTTCCCTATACAAAATAGCAAACGCAAGAAATTTTAGATGACATTGACACCTTTAATTGTTTATTAGAAGCATTAAGTGATAAGCTACAATAGTAAGTAAGGTACACCAGTATGAAAGTAATATTGTTATTGGGCTATAAAAATACTTATCAAATCAAAAAATGTTACTTCAAAGCTTTATTATTAAAATAATCATTGTTTTTTGATATTAAATAATTGAAAGTAGGGTACATATTGATATATTGGTTTCAATCCTCTTATTTAATTCAGGATGGATTTCAGTTCTCTCGGGCAGAAATAATAGTGGTCCCTATCGGCCGCTGGTGCTTTCCAATTCAAGTCGCGCCCCACCGTACCCGGCCTGCCCCCGGTCCGCCCCCAGTCCGCCCCCGTTCTGCCCCCAGTCCGCCCCCGGCCCGCCCCCGAACCGCCCCCAGTCCGCCCCCGTTCTGCCCCCAGTCCGCCCCCGTTCTGCCCCCAGTCCGCCCCCGTTCTGCCCCCAGTCCGCCCCCGTTCCGCCCCCAGTCCGCCCCCAGTACGCCCCCGGTCCGCTTCCGGAAGTCCTCGCGACACTCTCGGCAGCTGGGGGTCATCTGAGCGAGGTTGTTTCCAACCAATTAAGTTCATTAGCCTCCCTGGGTTTTACCGTTAGTATTTTTTAACATATCCACATTTTCTTCCAGCCGTGTGTACATTAGTCTTGTCAAGTTTTGCAAGATCAGGTTACGACCAGATAAGTCAGCATGAGTTATTTTGAACTATTATTAAAGTATAAGTATAAAATATATATAACCTGATTAAGTAATAATCACATTTGTTATTCCAAGGACAGTTTGTTATTTTTATATACAAACTCATACATAAATTGAACACACATCATATAAATCAAACGATTTTATCAACATCCTCTAAAAAAGTTTTTATTAGTAAAATCAGTACGACAATTATTTATAATACACGTGAAATATATATAAAAGTTATGACCATTGATATGATTTTTATTTTCTTGTACTATGAGTAAGTCGTGAATTTATTACCGAACCGTCTCGAAAAAGAAATTCTTCAAATGATGCCCAAGAGGGTACAAGTACGCCAGAAAGTTTATTGGACAAGTGGGATTTTCGATAATTTGATTCGTGTGGCTTGGCAGGGACCCGCACATTCCGACACGAATAGTATGACCCGAGCAGGTCTCTATCCAGTAGTCTATTTACGTTGACCGACAATGACAGTGTCAAATTATTGATTTATTTTCGATTTTGTGTTTGTTTTGTTTTGATCCCACACAAATCACGATGATATTTTTCTGAGAGTTTCCTTAAATCATCTTCAATATATGAACTAATGTGCCTAAACATATTAGTAATAATATAATAAACCCGTAATGGGTAATAAATACGCATCTGATTGACGTTTAATCAAAAAATCGACATTTTCAATGTTCTTATAAATAACGTTTATATTCTAGTGAGATGTGTCTGTGAGTAGTATTAATGATATTATCAATAATTGGAATGTTATTATTCTCTTTCTTTTCCCTAATTTCATTTTAAAGAGAAGCTCACCGTCTCAAATAGGGTTACTTCCTTCTACTCCAAAACAATTTCAACATATACTTCGATTGATTTATTGGTTGTGGTTATGAAATATCACATGATTTCAAAATAACATAATTTTGCATAACAATTCTTAATTGTAGAATGTGAAATTCACGTTTATCAATGAAAACTTTGGAATGGAATATTTGTTGATAAAATTAATATTTATGATGTATATGTTCCCTGTGTATTTCATAAATGTCAAATATTGTTTATTTCTTGTATTTTACATCAATTATTTACTGAGTGTCATGATTCTGAGGGCACTTGCGACTCGTTTTTTTACAGATATCTTCTTGAGGACAATGAAAAAACCTGTAGAAATAATTCATATAATTCCAGTTGACGGAAAATAGATAGAAGTAAAAAAACATCTTGAGTTCTTTATAATAAATTAAAAAAGCTTTCTTATATTCTCAGTATTTTTATGATAAATATCCATCAACACATAAATATAAACTTAATTAAAAACGTTCATCTATTTTTATTTAGATGGGAAAAATCCCCGGCTCACGGAAAAAAATTCTTAGAAAATAGAATATTGCAGTATTACCCGAGGCAGCATTTTGTATTTATCTTCAGCCAACCTTTATTCAAAATTTATTATTATCTAATGACAAATGCCATTTTATTCATAAACAAAAAACCAAATACTTAAATTAGGTTTAAATTATTACACATGTACATACTTTGCTTTACAGGTTATTTTATTCATCAATAATCAGTTATTAAATGTAATGTTTCGAAAAATTTGGGTTTGTCTGTATTAGACTAATTTATTGATTTGTGTAACACAAAACCAGAAAAACACATCACAAAATAAAAAAAAGAGATATATGAAAGTATAATAACTCATCAATGTTATTTTTTTAATCTAGCTACAATAGACAACGTGTATTATCAGATAATAACTATTCCAGTATTTTCTAGTGAGGAAGCACTACAAACTATAAATCAAAATAATATAATATTCTGGCCACCGTGAGCTTTTCAAACGTAAGCCATTTCAAATAAATTCCTCCTGACAAAGGGACGGCAGGTGAGTCCGCTGGCAGGTGTGTTCTCTAATCACGGCGGTCTCCGAGCGAGCTGCCTCCTTGAGTTAGTGTAGGGTTAAAGGCGCAGGTTTTAATATCCTGAAATTGTTTCTTATTCACGAAAAAAACAGTAATACTTTATTATTTCATATAATATAATCATATATTCATATAATCAAGCAATGAACGCCATTTTATACCCGAATGTGATTTTTTGCGCCATTTGATATTAGAAATATTTTTTCAAGAAAATCGATATTCACGATGCTACGCTCTAAATACGTATAATATAGTAAGACTTATTTTTGTTGGATTTGTTATTTCTTCACAACGTGGATATTTCTAGTTAGTAGGATATGTTCAAAAGGTAGAAAAAAAAGACTATGCCTTAATGTTATTCTACGAGTTAGAGCTTCTTCCTATTTTTTACTGTTTGATTTTCTGGTAAACTGTGATATACGAGTATACTAAATGTAATTTAAAATCAGTGTTTGAAAGATAAAATTGATGAAGCTAGCCGTGTTTTATATTTTGAGAAGTAAGAATCTATTGTAATTGAACTAATAAATTTTATGATTATAAATTCTAACTGTTAACTCCGGTCATAAGATGGTTATTTTTCTTTTAATGAAAATAATCATAAATATGTGAAATTATAACAAGGGTTGCTATGAGTAATGTACAATATTGAATAAAGTGATGTAAACTAGTGAAAACTTACCTTATCCGAATACAAATATTTGTCACAGATTCAATATATGTATTCATGGTGAATTTTATTTTATGAACTGTCACAAGTTGCTTGAAATCTATAAATGGTTACGCAATATAGAAGAACAGGAAGTCTAAGGGAATTTATCTTCTAACTTCAATATAAAGTTTTCCTTCAACAACAATGTGACATTTCTAAGATATGAGTATCAGTATGCTTATATCTATATTATACTTTGTTATAAGACATGCTATACAATTTATAAATACAAAATTCACTAAAATTACAATAAACATTTTTATTTTAATTTCATATTTAAAATTATCACGGTAATAGTATTTTTTTATTTTACAATTTACTTGATTAAAACAACTTTAATTATAAAATGAAACATAGCAAATTGTACGCAGTCGTATAATTGTGAAAGAAAATGTAATTTTTGTATGTATTTTATGTTATTTTTGTGGGGTTTCACGTCCCAAAGCTTTATCCGGTCTGAGTGAAAAGCCCTCTTTTTTGCATAGCAAATCAACAAAAGGTATTCTGATTTTTTTAAGCTGACAAGAATAAAAAAGGCTTTGGTCAAGGATTTCGTCCATATGTAAATTGGAGCACTAGGAACTGAGAGCCTGAATCGGCAGTCTCATTAGACACTCGGAAGATACATCTTCCGAGTATATTTTATGTGTAAACTGACTAACATATAAATATACAAATAATATTAATTAATTAATAAATATCGCTATTCATCCACAAAAACTAACTAATTTTTTTAAGAAATAAAATTTATTTTTCAAGATTAATAGATTTTCTTTCCGAGAAAAGTGTTTTACTTTTGCTACCATTATGTGTCGTCCTACTCACACCAAGGGTGGAAAACCCGCCCCCCTAACTGGTTTTAGATGCCACGGATTTGATCAGATGCGATATGGTATGCACGGTTCAGGGAGAGGGAGTAAATATATTATTAGGTACGGTAATTTTCAATCGGATTCCTTTTAAGTCCTACAATTCCGGAATGATACGAGTATTTGGAATTGGTAAATATTGATGAGGTTGCAAATTACCTGTGTTACACCAGGGGTGAGACTGAATCCAAGAGATTCTAAAAATAATTAACATTTAAATAAAATTCAATTGTATTTTAAATATAATTGAAATATATTACCATATATATTCTATTTTAGATGATTTCAAATGTGAAATAAATTTTAAATGAATATAAAGAAACAAGTGCTTGTTACTTAGTAAAACCACATTTGACAAATATTTTAGCCTAAGTTGATTTTAGCCAAACTGGTATAATATTATTGAAGTAGTATGGTTAATCCATACACAATTATAAATTAATATTCTAGCCGCATTTATATAGCCGTAATAAAATAGAAAGTAAAATTATTGTTCAAAGGAAATCATTGGGTTTTGGTCCGAATAGGTTTCCGACAATAAGACAGTTCTCTCAGAATATTCGAGCTGGGATGACAGATTCTGAAATTAGTGAATTAATCCTGACTATTCTCTGCGCGTGTCCGCCCCGTGTTTGCCCTGCCATGGAGTCGCCAATAGCCCGGCTCGCCCACCGATTGAATTCTAATTTAGGACAAGACGCAGGGCCGTGTTTGTCTGCTTTGTAAACACCGTAGAAAAAGGAAACCTCCATTGATTATTCCAAGGACTCTGCCAACAAGGGTTATGGCAAGGAACGGACGGGCCGGACCGCTGGGGGCAAGCGTAAGTCAGGGCGATTTACTCACCCCACCGACCCGTTTATTTATCCATCCGCAATAGCATCGCTATAAAGGCTAACTGTTCACTAGCGTGTACCCAAAAAATCAAACCAGTCAGGCTAAAACAAACTAATGTGACGGGAATTTAAAATTATTGGCTAGCTCAAAAAGTTGCAACGGTTTACATAGAAACACGGAGCCTTACCTAACTTGCTGCCCGGGGATGGTAAATGATTAATCTTTTAATGCATTTATTATCTTATGGTCCCATACAATTTACGTAGTATTACACTCCCTTGGTCAATAGAGATAGCGGTACAGTCTATCATTCCTAATGTGATGTCTTCATGTAGTGAGTCATCTTAAATACCACACTGAATTGTATTATTTCAAGTTTTTTTTTCCTAAATAAATATTAGGTAATAATATGATTTTGTAACAAAAGTAAACAACAAATGAATTGAAAGAAATTCTGTTGTCAAGAACGATGGCTATATTGACATGAAAAATACATTGTATTCTTCATAAAAAGAATTTTAGATCTTGATATTTATCACCTCAGGGAAATATAAACAAATATGTACACACATAGGCTTATTGTCACATTTGAAAAAAAAGTCCTTTTTTTGTTTTCTTATATTTGTATGGAATGTAATCAGTCATTTATTATCCACTGCTGAATGATAGAATGTTGTCTAACAGTTTATTATGTTAGGATTGATAAGAAAGATTGATTAAAATAGATTTTAGACTGTTTGTCCGTCAATTTGGTTTTCAGCATTTGTTTGTACACTAAAAATATAAAAAACATTAAAAAAATATTTTTTCAAAAGGTTTTAGGTAAAATTATTTTTTTGAAAGCAAAGTAAACATATATATATATTTGTTTATTTTTATAATAATTGTGAGCAGTCCAAGAATTCGAAGACTGAACATTAGTGATTTTCTCTAAATTGATAGAATTAGCTTTAGTTATATATTCGCACAATATTACAAGGAGAAAAAATAAGAAAAAAATTATGAATTAATAAAAATAATTATTATATAAGAATTTAAAAAAGAAACATTAGATTCATTATTAACACTTCTATGTAAGAGCCTTGATATGGTGGGTAAAAATTATTTTGAACAGATTGTTTTTCCACTGAGAGTAGAGTCAACACTAGAGATATTCGACCAAACTAGAGAGATCTGCTTTATTCTGTGTGAAACTAAATGAGCCTGAGACATCTGATACGTCAACCTGCTGGCTGCGCAGTTCTGCTACAGAGGCAGAATAAATACATTTTAACAGCGTCATCATATTTCCACAAATAACAAATTGGTTCTATAATAAAGCTCAAATAACCCAAAACAGTTTGTTTGAATATAAGAAAACTTATGAAATTCAGCAAAAACTTACCGTTAATTGATATATGAATAAACATGGATATGCTACTTTGAAAATAATTTTGAAGAACAAGTTCTTGGGGGTTTAAGCAAATCGTGTATTTAACTTATTAACTGTATAAATATATATTTTAAAACATTACTTTTAATTAAAATATAGGTTTTAATATAAAAGAACGATAATAAAATTTAAAAAATCGAACCGAAATGCGCTAATATCGGATTAGTTACAAATAATCTTTTTTTAATTCATATGATAATCTATGAAACATAGATCAGTATGGAGCAAAGAGATTTGATTGCAAACTCGATTATTTATAAATCTTATCAACACTGTCGATTTTCTTCAACAGATCATATATATCGCACACACTTTAGAAACCTCTGGAAAATGCATTTCAGCAAATATACGCATATATTTTGTCGAGACACTCATGTTAAATGAATTCTATTACGATACGATAAAAACAATAAAATACTTCACCATTTTTATGCATTACTGATACTCTGATAATTTTCTCTGATATTAAAAATAATTTGATGTACTCTGATATTCTTTTTTTCTTAGTGGCACTTTAATATCATTAATGGGTCTCGCCGGTCGCGTTGAGCAAGCCGGAAGGAGGTCCCTACGAAAGCGCCGTCTATCCGAGGGAGGCTTTGTGCGGGTCACTTGTCCTGGCTTCCGGTAGTTATTTCATTACCCAAGCACCAGTAAAAATAGCGGTCTTACTTTATCTTTACAAATGAATTGTTTAAAATCAAAAGACTATACTTAAAAACAAAACTAAATTGAGACGAGGTAATTTGAATTAAAAATTTAATACATTTTTTATTCAGCATCAGCAGTTTTTTTCCTCTGATAAAAATATAAAAAAAACTTTGCGTTAATTTATTTTAATTATAATTTTAAATTTTTATTTGCAACGTGGTTAATTTAAGAATTCAATTTGAGCAAGAGAAATAGATGTTTAAATTTATGTTAAGCGTCATTAATAATATGAATAGCATATTTCACGCCTTGAATATGGTTTTTAAAAGTTAATAATGTTTCCGTAATGTCTCCAGCGGAGTCGTTAGATTAATTTAATGGCCTAACTAAACGATTTATAGAAATTCTATTTTTAGGATGAGTAAAATAGAGATTTTATAAACAGATTAAATGCTTACCTGTATAGAATGAGTCTTAGAATTTGTCATATCAATAGTAGACTATAGATACGTATTAAAATGCGCTAGTGCATTTTACTATATAATTATAGAAGGTAGAAAAGGAAATGATTCAATTGTCACCATATAAAATTTGTGACATAGTACATGAGAGTTTATTTGAAGCTAAAAGGTGTGATTATGAAAATGCTTTATGAATTTCACAAAAATGGTCATACCAGATATTGTATGTTCGATAATTTGGATATTAAATCGTTTACTTTGTCGTCATCAAAATAAATAATTTATTTATAGCAAAAACTTTGTTAGTACAAGAGTCTTGAGTACTAATATAACGAAACTGATTTAAAAAAGTTTCCAGCATTTTTATGCTAAAAATCTGATATTTGAACATTTATTTCCTGAAAAGAGTTCAATTTGTATTGAAAAAAAGATTTATGTTGTTGGTATAATGTAAATAAGTGATATATTTATTTTTTAGAAATAAAAATGTTTCCCTCAAAATTTTTCTGGGAATGTTTTAGACTACTATCTGACTGAATATGAACGGAGAATCACTCATGAAAGTGCGTCCTTCTGATTTAATTGACGAGAACATAAAGAATTATTGTAACAATAACTAAACTTTCTTCTTTTTATAAAAAAATAATCAAGGGTGAAGTTGTGAAAATAATCCAAAAGATATTCCGCAGTCCTATCGGTTCATTTCTGTGACCACAAAATTTGCTTCCCTTGTGAAATTTATAATTTTCAAAAATATTTTGATCCCAAATTCTCTCCACTGCACCATGACAACCTTATAAATTAAATGTTTAATTATATTTCTTTATGCTTTTGTCATGTTATTGTCCTCTTTCTGGATGTGATAATTTAATTTCCATTAAATTTCCTTTAATTTTCCCGGGTTTATTATACTCTACAGTTCATTAGAACTTGGGTGCCTCTCGACTGACGGGAAAAAAACTAATTGCTTTTTTCTATTAAACATTTATGAAATATAACTCTCGAAAAAACATTACATACATCACCAATAACGTGAAAACGAGCATTTAATCCAATTTGTGATTTATACAATAAATATTTAAGAAAATTATCCTTATTCAGTTTAATTTCTTAATATTTTAAGATAATCAAAGAAAAAAATTAGGATTTACAGTAAACATATATCCGATTAATCAATAATTAAACCTTTTTCATTAATTAATTAATTTCCTAACGTTAGAGTTTGGACTCACACTAAAGTAACATTTTCAACATTCAATGATAATTCTAAAATGAAGAAAAACAAACGACTTTAAAATATCAATGACGGAATGATAGTATTAATAAAAAGCGATTTAAACAAAATCACCTGTTTAAAACATTTATTTTTGATTAAAAAATAACGTTAATCATTAAATATTTTATAGAAAATTGAGTTATTTATTCAGGAAAATGCGCTCTGCCCCGACAGTTATTAAAATAATTCATTCTAATTAATAAATTGAATGGCTCAAAAACTATAAACATCAACGACGCTCATAATACGTGCTAATGAAATTGAATGCAGTTGATTAGTCCATTGATTTATAACTATCAATATTACAAAAACTTTAAAACAATCATTTGATTTGTGACGCACCGTTGTATATAAACAATAGTTTGGTATAATCGCTTGATATGTAGCAGTTTTCTCTTTTAGGATATATACAGAATCTTAAAGACACTGCAGCATGCATTGTGAATCATTGGACCACTTACCTTAAGGGCGAATTCCAAACTGATGTTCTTGGGCACACGCCTGCATCAGGTTGGTCAACGACGATTTATATTGACATTTTCCTGTAAATAAAATTGTTTTCCATTTAAAAATATTGAGAAATTAAACATATTTCTTCTTCTTCTGATGCCTCTCCTCATAGGAGGTGGGCGACCATTTCAATCCTGGGCCAGTCTCACTAATTTCCTTCATCCAAAGTCACTTTTTTCTTCGATTTTTTTGGACAATCATCTGTAGCTATATTTACTATTACGAAAAAGATGTCCAAAATAGGAAACCTTCTTTTATTTTTCCAACGTCAAGAGTACTCTTTCTTTGCGCATTTTATGTAGGACTCTCATTTGTGACGCGGTCAACCCACGGTATTTTAAAGATTTTCCTACTCGTAAGCGCAATCCAAAGGAGTTTCTGCGTCGTTTCGTGACCGTCGACGAAACATGGATCCACTGGTACACACCAGAGACCAAGGAACAGTCGAAACAGTAGACTTCACCCGGCGAACGTGCTCCGAAGAAGGCGAAGACTGTCCTATCGGCCGAAAACCTGATGGCCGCCGTTTTCAGGGATTCACAAGGTGTGATCTTCATTGACTACCTGGAGAAGGGCAAAACGGTCACAGGGCTCTACTATGCCGAATTATTGGGCCGATTCAATGCCAAATTGCAGAAAAAACGGCCCCATTTGGCGAAGAAAAAAGTGCTCTTCCACCATGACAACGCACCGGCTCACACCTCCGCCGTCGCCACGGCCAAATTGGTCGAATTGTACTACGAACTGCTCCCCCATCCACCGTATTCTCCAGATTTGGCCCCATGTAATTTTTTGTTTCCAAACTTGAAAAGTTGAGTGAGGAGGTCATCGCCGCTACGGAGGCCTACTTTGCAGACCTCGAGAAAACGTATTTTTAGATGGGTCAAAGAAGTTGGAGCATCGCTGGATCAAGTGTATCGAGCTAAAAGGAGACTATTTTGAGAAATAAACCGCTAAGTACTTACGTGACCGCTCTCGTATATAGTCGCATTTCTGCCGCCTCAACCCTTTGCATTAAGCATACAGAATTGAAAATATTTTCTGTTTTACATTATCGGAAACGAAAGTAGATGCATAAAAGTTGATTTATTTTTAAATTCGTGCACTGCTACGTCTGAGTTGGCCTAGATTACAGGGGGTTGTCAGAGGTTTCAGTAAATCCCCCGCGCTGCCTGTAGTGGGTGCTCCGATGGGGATGGACGTGTCGAACGTGCCGGTCGCTCTGCGGCAGCTTTGGTCCGCGACGCGCCATGTTTGCCTTGCTATTATTTGAAAATATTAATCGGATGCGCTCACGCAAACGATGTTCAAGTCCAATGGATCAGCGAGCCGCAGAAATAATAGCATATTTCCAGATGTGTTTACAGTATATACGAAAATATTGTTGCGGTCGAGTAAACGAGCTTGAATCGTTGTATTTGAGTTGATAAAAATAAATGTTGGATTCTTTAGTTTAATAATAATTTCGTTGTGTTTGTGAATCGTATGTGCAATTATTTGTTTTAAATGATTATAGAATTTGATATGCGACATATGAAGCTAAGGTCGTTGGGACTAAGGTAATGGTCGTGTAGATTTTATAATTCAATTGTTTCTTGAAATAAATATTATTTATACTATTTATGTCGCGTAAAATATATTATTGACCCAAGATCAAAAAATTTTTTTTTTTTAATGTCTACTTTTAGAGCGACTGAACGATGGAGTAAAAGCGTATCATCGTAGTAATTAAATTTTGAACGCTCAACCATTGTTTTGTTTAAACAAAAAGTATATTTTTAGTTGGTGAAATTGTTTCATATTTTTTCAAAATATTTTATCAATCTGAAGAAATACAGTTAATCATTACTAAAGTAAAATCTAATAATAAATTAGTCATTGAGCTAAATAAATTATGTGTAAAAGTTTTACGGAGTCATAAATAGTTTTCATTCATTATTCGGCGATGTTCACCCTTCTTAGAATTGCAAATCCTATTTTCAGGCAAGCGTAAATATTCTGTACGCGCAAACGAGTAATTTCCGACCCAATATTCAGTTTGTTTCCGAATATTGTCTGTGAGAATCGACAGGCAACATTGTTCAGCTTATTATTTCCCTGAACTCAGTTTATCTGATACACCAGAAAATATCGAATTGCTTACCCTGGTTGGAATTTTGTATATAATTATACGTTTTTTATAAAAAAAATAATCGTAGCCTGATTTTTCTTATCATTAATGAAGATCGATACAGATTTGGTTTTTTTCCGTGATGCTATATTTTTAATATCATGTATCTGCACTCGTTTTACAATACGCTGCTTATCTCAATCATGACATCATAGCAGGTCTCGTTTGATATGGTGAAGATAATTTAACCCACGATGAAGTTATGACATGCAACTGCAAAACTTAAAAAATACAGAAACCACATTTATATTTATTATACAATAAAAAAAGGTATTTTTTAAATTATTAACTCTATAATGAGTTATAATTTTTTTAGCATGGAAATGTGATTGGCCATTTTGTTTCATATAAACTCAGTATTATTAATTTAAAAATAAATCATTCAATAACTACGTTTAGTTGTTTTCGAATACCCCAAAAGATTATTTTTAAAACTAAAAAAAAAAAATTGAATACGTCTTTTGACCCAAGCCCCTAGCTAATCCACATTTACGTTTTTGTAATCATAAAATACATATTTTATCAAAAAGTACGACATGGTTTTAAGGAAACACTACCCGTGGTTTCTAAGCTAATGTTTTTTGCGACAAAAATTCAATTAATTGGTCAGTCAAAGTGGCGAATGCCGGATAGTATCGCAAACATTGTCAAAAAGGTTAATATTTGGAAGTGGGTTGTCCTTGTACCTATTTTCCTGTTGAGGTGTCTCAAATACAAATTGTATGTCAGAAACTACGGCTTTATTTCTTTGGTGATAAAAGTATTAAGCTTGATGTGATTTTTTGGGTTAGGTTGGGGGTTAGGTATGGGGTATTTCGACCGTTCAAGTTTTTAAAATAAAAATGTTAACATTGAACTTAGAAAGTTAATATTACAATAGTGAATTTGTTTTCTAGACTCATTTCATTCTGATTGACAGTTAAGATAGTTCATTTCGCCTTTTAGTTGTTGAACCGAGCTCTGCCACTAGCTACAGTCGACAGTTATCCGCATGTTCCAACGGGGATTGGTTCTGGAAATATATTCATTATGTTTGTGTATATTGTACTTGTACATAGTATATTTTGTTGCGATTTTTTCTTTTTCATAATAACCGCTCTTTAACGTACAAATGCATCTTTTGAATGCGGTATAATGATATCACTCAAATTAAACGTATAAATATATTAATCAAAAGACGTGAATCATTGCAAAACCGAAATATTTATTAGTTATGGATTGAACAAAAAGAAAAAGTTAAATAGGTCAATTGAGTGTACTGAAGCAATATGTGAAATGAAGATATGACTGTAGCAGGTAGTTGACAATGTGGCTTGCTGCATACATGTAAGGTCGCCTGTAAGTGGTCTATAATCTGGGCTTATAAAAATATGGCGAACCTCGCCGGACTGCTTACCTTGTGGGATGAGGAGAAGGAAGCAAAGTGGCTTACATGTAGGAAAAAAAGCCAAAGAAAATGCGTGGAAATACCGTTTCTACCTTTAGAATTTCTAAATTCCTTTTTGCTTGTGGTGACCTTACGAAAAAGAGCATATTTCTTCAACCTAAATAAATAAAAAAATATTTTAATAATAATATTATTTTACCTCAAACCGTAATGAACAAAGTTGAACTTCAAGGAAAGAAGCTTATGTAAAATAAGGTAACAATTTTGAGTGACCGTTAGCTCAAATATGCATACTTGAATAACCGATGGTCAATGTATCAAGAATGTATCGAGAAAAAACTAGTACTACTCGGTCTCAAAGAGTTCCTCAAAACGAGCTATGCAAAATAAAAGTATCACCGTAAACTAGATGTGATAAATAATTAACGTTAACGTGTATAATGAAAATTGCAGCCGCAAATATATTTAATATACCTAATTTTAATAAAACAAGCTTCCATGGTTTATACATTGCTTACTTAAACCTCTTTAACAATATTTACATTTAGGATTTTCAAATCACAAAAAAAATAGTTTGTTTGTTAAAATCATATTCTAGTATCTTAATTAACTATATTTATGTGTCGCAAATACACGGATGACATTTTCTTTAAAAGTAGAAGCGCATGTTTATGAAACTGTATGGTCACAGTAATACGAGTTAAATATTCCAACTCCAACCTTAATATAAGTTAGCATCGCGCAAACACATAGATACGTATTCGTGTAAGTTTAAAAACATTATCTGCATTAACGCTCAGGTGTAAATGCGAGAATCGCGCATAATTTATCTCAAACGGTTCGTCTAAACATTTTGTGTTTATCTTGTAAATTGTTACGATGCTATCGCGTGCAAAACCTTCACGGCCCATCAGAACAGAAATATACAACTACACGTCGAGCAGTACGAGACGAGGGAACCGTAATCAATTTGAAATCACGTATTGATTTTGTATTCATGCTCTGGTTTTACTGGAAACGGGTTTGAAGTCGACGGTGATATGAGAAAAAACCAATCCAAATTTTATTCCTAATCAAAGAAGTATTGCTGTGGGATTGGATATGACTATGAAGCTTTTTATTAATTTTTCATCGTGAATTGCGGCTTTAAGCATGGTGATGTTTTCATCTGATATTACTTTGTGAGCACTTAGCAAAATTCTGCAAAGTAATTCTCCGTCCATTAACCGTGGGTAGTGGTTAAGTGGTCCTATATGTTTTCTTAATGCAGTAAAACATAAATGCATATGTTGTCTGTATATAATTTATAAAAAATAATCGACTACTAGAATAATTTAAAAACGTAGTTTAAGTATAAGTTACATAAACGACCTGAGAAGGTTTAATGTAATTAAAAATATTATTAGTGATATTTTATTCCATCCTCTAAGAAATGTTATCCACAATTCTTCATTTAATCAAGTATACTAATAATTTAATTTTTTTATTCAATAATCCTGTATGAATAAAATTTCTCTAGTATTTTTTTTAAGGATCTTGGTTTCGTACGCCTTGGAGATAATGAATTAATTTTTATTTAAATTATTTGCAAATCCTTGGTGACACTGACTTAATACTACGAGGAATACTTGTGAGACCAAATGTGCCTTAATTAAATATTCCTTGAAGCTTTTAACGCTCATCATTTCCATTCAACTCGAGGATTGAAACTTGATTTTAAAATTTATATACGTTGTTAAAAATACAGCGCACTTAACACTAGTTGATAGTTTTTTAAAACAACAAGAATTTGGCAAAAAATATATTTACTTAAAAATATATTTACAATGATAAAGAATATTTGTTAGAAAATATATAAAAAAGCAAGAAAAATTATTAACGTAATAATACTTGTTAGTATTATTTACCTCTTATTTTTCATTAGCATGGCCATTATATTTTTTCAATTGAATGGTTATGGCACGACAAACACTTTTATTTTCGTGGATATTTCAGTCCATTCTTAACTATATACGAGTATACAGCCTAGTTGTATATATAATTTATATATATATATACAACAAGACATTTTTTAAAAATAAATTTGAGAGAAAAAATGTACATTGATGAGGTGAACGCAGGCCAGGTGCGTTGTTGGCAGAGCAATAATTTTGTACTTGCGTAGGGTAGGTATCAGTTAGGGGTCCCAGCTGCGGGAACTCAATTGCTTTACTATAACTAAAAGGAATTAAAAATATTTTTTGTTCTGAGTGAGTTGAATTTCAATATTAATGTCACGTAGGACGTTTTTTGTACAAAATAAGCTATATTTTAAAGTTTATCCTTGCTGTTTCCATTAGTATTCGTAGCTGGTACCAGTCAGATATCTATTTTGAAGTCCTAATTGCAACTAACCTCAATATTATGAGCTGAACTATTTGTAGGTGTTCAAAGTTTGTGTTTTGAATTTACTTACTTAATTATTCTCAAACAAATTTTTGTATGCCCTATCTTTTAGTACGAACGTGAGACTTCTACTTAGATATTCTAAGCAAGAAATAAATTTGCTTTCATCTTACTTGCTAAACGTTGCGTATCGTTCAATGTATCACAGTCAGGTAAGCGAACCCCCGGAGACTACTTACATGAAGAAATATTATATCCACAATAACAATCATTCGAAATAATTATTTATTTTATCAGTTTTATTAATTACTTGGATTTGTTTTCTTTGTTTAACTCTTATGTATTTTGCAAGCTACGAAATCAAAAAAAAAAGTGAGTAATGTGACCAAGAATCCCGTGACAATTTGCGAAATAAAATACGCACAAAGTTATTATTAATTAACGCAGACATATATATGTATATATATATATATATATATATATATATATATATATATATATATATATATATATATATATATATATATATATTTATTTATCAAATACATTGCCAAAGACCCGAGGAGATCTGTCGATAGCATTCAAATGCTTAAATTTAGTTTTAGTTTAAACAATATTTAAAAGCAATATCTTATTCGTAAAAATCTTATATTATAAATGCATTAAAATTTAAAGTAGTAGAAGGTGCATCCTACAAAAAATAAAATTAACAAATAAATTCGTTCATGTCTGTTCGTGTATTATGTTCGTGTATATGCACTTTGATTTTATAAAAATGTAAACATCTAATATTTTTGTTAAAAGACAATTTCAATATGCAATTAGGAATATTAATACGAAGTTAACAACCATAACTAATTAATACCTCCAGATTGACAATACTCTTTTAATAATTTCAACAATTATACAACCAAAACATAATAAACTTCAAAAAAATAGATTAGCTTATACAGAGATGGGTAGATTTGGACAATTGGTTTAATCTGTTCTTAACAAAGAATTTGGTAGATTGTCTCCGAGTCGATGTTTCTGGTTATTCTCGGAAACCCTCTCCCTCTCATTAAATATGTCCTCGCCTCATGTGGGCTTCCTGCACTTATAAAACCAATTACCGAACCCTGCTGTAGGGACCACTCCACCTCGCGATGAGTCATAGCTTTTGCTGGAGCATTTCCGACGGTAAAATATCGACTGTATGTTTGTTAGAATAATATTATGATTTTATGAACGGCTCAGTAGTGAATTTCAATAAAAACATCTGGCAATAATGAATAAAAGTGGTTTATTACACTGAATTTTTCATTCATCCGTGACAAACGAATGAATACTAAATTTAAAATGAAATTTTGTATATAATGTTATAAATACTTACATTGTCGGACAATGGTCTGCTTTGTTTGTTGAAAATGATTATTATCAACAAACAAACATTTTATATACATGCACTAATGCCCAAACATGCTCATACTAATGTTAAGGTTTTTTTTTCACATGAAATACCGACGTGTATCGTGTATGCAAAAAAATGGGATAACAAGGAACACTGATACAAATTTATGCTAAATAATTATTAAAACATATAATGTGATGCTTCAACCCTTCTTATATTCTTGATTACTTTGGTTGTGAGTTAGCAATGTAGACTCTGATCGATATTATTAGTTGGTCCTCAAGGGATTGTGAATTCAGGTTTTCCGGATGTTAGGGATCCTGTCGTGTCTATTGGTTCAGTGACTTCTATAAATTTCACGGGTTGCTAATTAAACCGCAACAAATGTCAAAGTGACTCTAGCTTCGATGGATAATAACTCAAAATATAATCGCTATACATAAGTTATACATTCCAATAGATATGTATCTTACTTAGATATGGCAGATAAATATATTCAAAATTATATAACGACATTTCAGAGTAATTTGTTATTTTCTAAAAGATAAATATTCAAAACATGCAAAACAAAGATGCTTCATTTAAACGGACAAGACTTTCTTATTACCAAAGCATAATGTGTAAAAACAGAGTTTATAATACTACTTTTTGATAATCTGTGATGTCCTGTCGATATGTCCTTTAAAAATAATGTCAATTTTTAATTTTGTTATATTTTTTTAAATTTTGAGTTAAAGACAAGTAACCTAATCGGTTTGAATTTAAAAAATCACTTTTAGTAAATGAGTGCCAGACGCAATATCAGTACTATTCTTTACTTTAAGTTTTATTTTAGCTTTCTGTAGCAAAGTGAAGAATTTTGCAAAGGCATTGCAGCTTTGGTATTCATATTCTTTGACAATTAAAAAATGCCAATAGAAAAAATACTACTAGAACATTGCACAGAAAGAACTTACATTTTTTTGCACAATCTGTTCATTTTAGCTGTATTTGTTTTTATGATAAAATGAATAATTTTTGAGTTAGAATTAAAACCATGAATCAAAATAGGTAAATAAAAAGAACGGCACAGATGTGTGTATATACTAAGTGTGAACTATCAAACATAATTTGGTCGTAAAAAACTTAGTTACGATAGATTTAAAGATCTTTGTTTTTCAAAATAGTGTTTGTAAATATTTCGGTTTTATTCTGTTAAAAAAGTTTTTAGTAAATCTGTGTGCCTCCGAACTTATAACTATTTTATTTACACAATTACAACTTTCATTACTAAAATCTTTTCAAAGTATTATGTCTCATACTTGAATGAATTGAAAAGTTTGCAGACTTTCGCTATCGGTCAAGTTTTATAGCCTCCATTATTTGGATCTGTCTAGCTGGGGTATAAAATTAATGACAAAAACACTTTAAAAATGTTTAAAGATGCTGTTCAGAATACAACACAGGCTGTCACTTGGGAAAGTTCATGATGAAATAAATCTTTGTATTTTCATTACAGTTTTTGTAACTTGAGTACAATCGTGATCGAAATCAGACTCCTCTAGACAGAATAATAAGTAGTAGTAGTAACAATATCCATCCATTTGAAAATGGAGATAAGTCGTAAATGTTTTCTGTGTAGAAATCAAAAAGATAAATGACAACACCCCAAAAAACAGTTGCAGTTTTTAACGGTAAAAAAAGTATAATACAATGCGTTTAAGGTTTTCGTAGCTTCTGTAGATTAATTAGTTTATTAAAAAACAATCTACATTTAATGAAAATAAAAACCTTCCTAAAACTATAAATCTTCAAACTTGTAACTGTACATTAACCACCTGAATTAATAGCTGGACAATAGTACCTTAAAATGTTTTTGATATTTTTCAATACGCTATGAGGAGTCGTTACAGTATCGGTAGCAAACGAGATTAAATGAATTGTAAAAATCTTTCGGGCGAAAAAATAACCTGACGAGAATTCGCTAAATTAGGGCGAGTTGGAGACATTGTCGCTTTAATTTGATTCGTTTAATAATTCATGAGACTCATTCTCAGATATTTGGAGATTATTCTGACACCAATGTCATTAGAGAAGCGAAGACGGATTCCAGGGTGATTGTCAGAAATTCAGAATAAAGCGTGGAAATATTTTTGTTTCGTAAAATTAAGAAATACGAGTACATTCAGATCTAAAAGTGTGACTTAATGTAATGTGTATTTTGGTGTTTATTGCATCCTTAAAGAATTAAGTATCACTTAGAAATATATGTTTCAACCTTATGTGTTACAAATATAGAATCTGCGCATTTTTTTTGGGTGCAATTCTTTTTATTTATAATTTAATAAAGATAGTTGTACTATCATAAGCGTCATAATTCTGCGCTTTTAATACATTGCGAAGATCCATGTCAGCCTGGTGGCGCTGGCCATGTCATTTTAATTACAGCTGGTACTTTATATAATTTTTATAATAATAAATGTATAGTGTAGAATATACAAAAATCACCATTTTTAAAATCACTATTTTTAAATTTTGTTCAATTGAATGTGGTATGGATTATACGAGTATATTTCTATGTTTTATACCTCATACGTAGGCCCAGAAAATACTTGTGTTTAATTGAGCAGCGTCAGAATTATTGATTCGAAACAACGAGCAACTATTTGTCTATCAATGGAATATTTACTGCTACGTTACCTAATAAATAGCTTTAACGTGCGCGGTGGTCTGGCTTAATTAAAAATTATCCTAGTGGTATAAATGAATAATAAAATTTAAAAGAACTAACAAATAATTAAAAAAAAATCAAAATTTAAAACGAAAGTAATTACGGCCTTTTTTATTTCATTGAAAAGATCTTAAGGTGCTAGCTATTATTGGTTTATTTAGTCATTTAATTTACGTTAATTTAAATAAACATACCTTTTCTGAATCTGCGTTAACAAGCACTGAAAATGAAAATCTAAAAAAACTCAAATGTTATAAAATACCAACCTGCCTTATTTTAGTAGTTTGGTCTTTTCGTGCGTGAACATGAAAAGCTTAACGAGAAAAATAAATATGATTAACTCGATTTCCACAAATATTTCCAAGAATTTATTGTAAAGCGACTGAAATGTTAAGGTTCATCCTAAAAGGTTGTGCAAATTTTATAATGAATTATTTTATACAAAACATATTTGAGCAAGAACGGCAAACTCTCACAGACGGTTAAATTAATTTTTATGTATATCTTCATCTTTTATTCCGTAGATATGATTTAATAGCCAAAATATAAGAGCTTTTGTCTTAAAGAAAATCAGTCGATGTATGTTAAAGCTTTACACCATCTTGGTTAAATACAATCATTAGAATATTAAAATTTATTATAACGGTTTTATTTGTCGAGATTGAAAAGCTTATTCATCCTTGATATAAATACATATTTTTGAGTTATCTACAAGCACACTAGTATATGTATCTGTTGTGATCAAAATTTCAATAATTATTTTTGTACATTATGAAACAGTTGGAATATGTTTGAAAGCTTTGCATGAATTTAAATCGACTATTGCGATGGATTTAAACAACAATTTAACGCATACAAATATAGTTTTGCACATGATTTGCTTACAATTTGCTAATTCATTACATTAATACCGTCGACTGTATGTATATAATTTTGATGAAATTTTAATTGACATAGTTGTAACTAACAACACAACCAAGGTAATTAACAAACAGATTATTTAAAAAAAAAATGGTTTCATAAAATTTATACCCCATAATTCGAAAAACACTTGGTCTCTTTATGATCGGTGTGGGTTGATAATATGTTACGGACGGAAGTACTCGGTTATTGTACATGTCTACACATGGCACTGGCGTGTAATAAATATGTTTACGGCACAGTTTGCACGAGGAGTAGAGGACAGGACGTTTCAGTCAAATGACGGATCAAATTGGACACTGGGTGTAAATAATTATTTCCCGTTAAAATAAAATATGGCCAACATCGCGTCCTGATGCTCGCTTGATCGATACAGCGAAGCGCGCTGGTCATGGATCATGGCTGATGAAAGCGTTTGCTTAGACGATCGATTTGTTTTACAAAATAATCAACTTGATCAAACTTCAAACCTTAATAAATTAAGGTGGTTAAAATATACATATAATAATAATTTTTTTAAATATTGAATTTATTTAAGCACCAATTATAAATGCATGGTTAATAAAAACACGTGTTAACAGTTTAAAGCTGTTGTTCAGAAGACCACAAGTAAACAGATATACTCTTTATTTATTAATGCTTTTTAAAGGGTGCTCAAAATAAAGTTCAAAAGGTTTAAGTGCTGCTTTAAAGGTAATACAAATTCTGACTTTTTTTTCTTTTGAGTGTAAAATATTAATTGTTTATTCATTTTCAGCCAAGTAATTTTTTTATCGATGTGTTTACATTTCTTGGCATCGGGTTTGATGCTAAAGTCAATATTTACATTATAGCATCAAATATACAGCAAACACTTTTAAGTAGAACTCGCAGTTATCTATTTAGACATTATTTTGTTGTGATTGATTTTTAATAACACAGCTGCCGCCCTAATGAGGCTCGTGATACCTTCTCTCTAGGTTATGACACAAAAAGGCGTTAAGGTTAAGATGTTAAGTTGACTATTGTATGGATAAGGAGTTTCCGTGTTTTGTGTTAGCTTGTGTATAGAGTGATCAGAATCAGGCCTAATTCTTAGTTTGACTCATTTACTATTACATAAAATATATAAGCTAATGCAGTCTATACCAGTCAACCTGTGTAAGCGAATGCATCACGGATAAACCGAAAAGGCATCGAGATTAAATATTCCCGATTTTTACTATTTATCTAACTGAACTATATAATCCAAAAATCTCTTAACTACAATATATAATTTTGAACGATAGAAGTTATTGGGGAAAAAAATTTAAAACAGCTTTTTGATAAGCTATTAGAAGCTATTGGCATAAGATTAAAAGTAATAAATTAAATGTAACGATAAATACAAGGCGTAGCAAAGTTTAACAATTACCCATTTAACTAATAATTGTCATTTGATTAATAAGATAATATCTCAAACATCAGAGATAAATGTGCAAAAATAGAGTACCACAAATTTTTTTTTTCACTGTATATATTTATTTTCTCTTCGTTGCTGTCATATTCTTTTTAAATATTTTCATTGCTTGTAGTATAAATGTAATATTTTTTTGAAATACTTGAAAAAGGAAAAGTCACGAGTATGAACTCTGTTTTTTTATAAATTATGCGGAGAATTCAGTTTTAATAAAAAAATATTACCGAAACGACTTGATGTTTCAGCTGTCGGTTTTTTCTTTTTGTAACGTGTGGGAAGGAATAATATGCCCTGGTGCTTTTGGCGATTATCTCAGCCGTAAATCGCCTGAAGTTTGTGTAAACTTCACTCACTAAAGAAAACACAACGAACGAAATTCGTGCAAAGTTACAGGCAGGGCAAAAATAATTTAAAAAAATATATATGTGATTTAAGAAAACAGAATAACAAATGAAAAATTTATTTCAACATTAGTGGGTGTAAAGTGTAAATAATAACATTAAATATTCCGAGTAGTCTATTGGGTTTATTTGATAAATTTTCATGCAAATCATTTACATTCTATCATTACATTACAATCAATTAATTCTTACGGTAACTGTTTTTTTTATTTCTTGAGTCGAATGCATTTACGGATATTGCCTTAGACCAAGGGTCCCCAACCTTTTTGCACCCAAGAGGACATTCTAGAATGCCGGTCGGGTGGCGGGCCCCACATATTTTTTCAAGGTATATTTATAGTTGGACACAGCCAATAATACATATAATGCACAAAAAATATTTAATTCCAAAAATATAATTGTAAAATATAAAAATTATTGTTTACATTTTAATGTAAAATAAATAAAAAGTAGTAAATAACAGCATAAAAATTCTGGTAATTGGGTCAAATTTGGGCAAAAATGCAATGAATTATTATTTTTAAAAACAACTTTTAAATGTACATCTATAGCTAAAATTTGCAAACAGGTAAGAATTCAAAAAATATCAGTTTTGGTCCAGGCTAAGTTTATTAAGATTTTAATGAACCAACAATATTTAATTTATATTTTAATGTGTTTATTGGCTGATTTTTAAAATCATCAATATGTTCATCTGTACAAGCTTCACAAGCTTTCTCCTCACTTTCATCAACGAAAAAATATCAGGGACACTTTCGCATAGCTTTCTCCTCACTTGTTCTACCGCAAAAATATCACATAGACTTTCACGTGGCTTTCTCCTCACTTTTATCAACGCAAAAAATATCAGACTTATATTTATTCAGCAACTTTTCCATCAAGTATTTGAACAATATCGTGAAGGCGTTATTAGAGGGCGTTATTACAAAGACGAAGACAAACCAAACTACACCCATTATATGCTATTTCAAAAGGCTTATATATGATTTTCTGGAAATAATTATTATTATGAAAATATTGCGATAAGTATTTTTTTCGATTATATTTCTCTGTTTGTGAATATTATTTTTTTCTTAACATTTTATTGTAAACTTAAATATTTTTTATCGTGGTTGCACATCGGCGGGCACACGTAAAACGGTCGGTGGGCGCCATGGTGCCCGCGGGCATAGGGTTGGGGACCATTGCCTTAGACCTTCAAATATCTTAGTTTTGATCGTAAATTAGTATGAAAAATATACACTGTCAAGTAGAGATAATAGAGAGTCGTGATATATCCTTATTACATAGATGGAATCTATTTTTATTGTATATAATTCCGGTAATTTAATAACTTAGGTATTTGTTCAAATTAAACAAATCAAGTTTGTTTGTGCGCTAGAGTTTAATTGTGTTGCCAGATCTTGAATAATAAATCAAAACTAAAAAAGCAAATATAAATGTGGACGAAATAAATATATTGCTGAAGTTTATGTGTACTAACTATACTATAAATTCAAGCAATAATTTTATAGAATTAATAATTATATCCAATATCCGAGCTTAGTATTTTCAACATCTAATAAGTGACTTGGTATTTAAATTTTTAAAATAAAATTATATTTGTTGACTTTCTATTGGATATAGGAATTTAGAGCAAATATATGATAGACTCAGGATTTTATATCCGTTGTCGGCTCAAGTTATTAATTATATTTATTTACCATTGTAAATTGAAAGGAAATGTTAATATTCTTATGTAAAAATATAATTAAAGAACATCTACAAGGTTCGTGGAAGCTTTGAGAGAGTTATGTTGTATGTGCTCGTGCAACAGGTTGCCTGGAATTATCGCGTTAGCTATTAGTATTGTACTCAAACAACTTTGTTTATTACAAAGTTAAACTGAAAACTTAGGTGTTTTAAGTGTACTTTCATTTGTTTTAAATATTTGCACGTTGGATTCAAATTGTATCAAATTTTACAAGCAATATAAATAGGCAATAATACTTTTGAAATATTTGTTTCGTGATATAATTATTTTTACTATACAGTATAACTATAGACTCAATGTAACTAAAATAAATACTAAAAACTAATATAATTTTTTTATTTTATTGAAAAATTATATATATGACGAAGACATATACATTCTTCTTGTTTTAATTAAAACCACATACTTAGCAATGTTAATAAATATAAAAAACTTAAATCGTAATTTTTTTTATCATTATATCACAATAATTCTATCTATTTCAACTCGAAATCATAACCAAGTTTAAAACAAATATAAATTTATTCGATAAAACAAAAATGAACTTAAATTAATAAGTTTAAATGAAATGGTTTCTTGAAGAAGTTTAATTTGAAGAAATAATTTAAATTTTAATTAAGATTATCTGTTTTTCTTCATTTCAGATAAGAAAGCGGACTGACAACTCCATCTGTATTGAATGAACGCCATATGAACGCCATATGAACGCCAACGAAGAAAATTGTGAACAACAGTCATGTTCCCGTTTATTGAAATTCAGAGGGAATTATTTGAACTTATTTTCCACCATATGAGTCTTCAATAATTGTGATAAAAATACAACGCGCGCGCTATGAATACAAAATAAAAAAAATACCGTGAACATGTCGAATAACTAGAGGTGGCAGTGAAGTACATTTGACTAATAGTGTGACTTTTTTTATAATACTTTGTTAAAATGTTTTACATTTATAATAATAAATAACCTAATAAATTGTGTTTTAAAATGTTAAAATATTTAAATTTATTATGCAAATAGTTGAATATAATTCGAAGTAGACAATTATAATGAAGATTTCAAAAATGTGAAAATCGACACACTTAGTTAAATAAATAGTCTTCTTGTTACCTTAAACCAAAATAAAAACAAAAAAAATGAAAGCTACTTAAATGCGCATAATATCTCTTTCAAGATGACCAGTACAGAAGATTGGGCGCCCATCTTCGCCGCCATGGACCGCACCACCACCTACTCTTCAATTATAGAAAACTCTACCAACAGCACTTCCAGCCCCGCTCAAAAGATGGATATCATCGATAGCAAATGCGTGCAGGCCATCTTCTGTATCCTCTACACCGTTATCTTCGTCCTCGGCGTCTTTGGAAACGTTCTCGTCTGCTATGTGGTTTTCCGGAACCGCGCCATGCAGACCGTCACGAACCTATTCATCACTAACCTTGCCCTCTCTGACATCCTTCTGTGCCTGTTCGCCGTGCCCTTCACGCCTCTATACACGTTTCTCGGGAAGTGGATTTTCGGGAGACTGCTCTGCCATATTATGCCTTACGCTCAAGGTTGCAGCGTATACATCTCCACTCTCACACTCACGTCTATAGCCATAGATCGCTTCTTCGTAATAATTTATCCATTTCATCCACGAATGAAACTGACGACTTGCATATGGATCATTATTTCGATTTGGACATTTTCGTTACTGGTAACATTTCCTTACGGGCTTTACATGGAAATCCAAGCGGATCGTTACTGCGAAGAAGCTTGGCCTTCAGAGAGACTGCGGAAAGTTTTCGGAGCTCTCACTACCACCATGCAATTCCTTCTACCGTTTCTCATCATGGCGATTTGTTACACGTGCGTGAGCTGCAAGCTGAACGATAGGGCGAAGGCAAAGCCCGGCAGCAAGAATACTAGAAAGGAAGAAGCAGATCGCGATCGAAAGCGACGCACTAATAGAATGCTCATCTCCATGGTGACGATCTTCGGTGTCTCCTGGTTGCCGCTCAATCTCATCAACATGTTCTATGACTTTTATATTCCGACAGTCATGTGGAAGTACTACTTCCTTTGCTTCTTCCTGGCGCACTGCATTGCCATGTCATCAACGTGCTACAACCCGTTCCTTTATGCTTGGTTGAACGAAAACTTCAGGAAGGAGTTCAAGCAAGTGCTACCTTGCTTCGATCCGTCGGCCGGCCGCGGGGGAAACCAGGCGGGGAGACTCGGCGGGTACAGATCTGAGAAGACCTGCAACGGCAACAACGAGACCATCCAGGAGAGTCTGCTGCCTTCTTCTGTGCAGAGAGTGCCGTCCATCAAAGCGGGGTCCCAGAGAGGCAGTGGGGAAGTAGAGCAGGTGGTTGTGGCGGTGGGGGCGAGCTACAGCCCCCACGGAGAGTCCGTGCGGCTTCATCTTATCTCAGAGGAGTCTCCGGTCGGGCATTTCTCCGTGGCCAGGTCTCCTCCGCCAGGAGTGTAAACTGGACCCGAACCTTATATGGTGAGTGGATTTAAATTTATTTAATGCATGTGCATATGTGTGAATATTAACGATACGCTATTTAAAAAAAAAAAAATTTGCAAGGTTTACCTATTAATAAGAAATATTAATATAATTCATTTAAAAGCTTTACCTATAGTCTACTTTTATAATATCTGATTTTCAGAATATAGACGCTTATTAGTCTGGTAAAAAGTTTTAAATTTCAACACGAATAAAAAAGATTAAATTTGAGAACAAGGGCTTCTCTTTAACTATCAGTAAACATAACCTAATCAAATAAAACGGTTTTAGAAGGCTTCACAAGTTCTTCTCGCTTACATTAAAAGTTCTCTCGCCTTTTCGCAAAAGTGTTATCACCAACAAGGTAAAAAACATATGTAGTTTGATAAGCCAGTTATTTTATATTCATACAATGAAGTACTTCATAAGAAATACCTATACAATCAATAATCAGAGTCGACCAGTTTTTAGTTTCGAACAAACACAAGGCGACAAATAAAATAAATGGAATTAAAAAATAATGATGTATGGATATGTATGAGTGAGGTGATAAGTGGTGTATTAATCATATTCCGGGGTGACGTGTAATCACGGCCCCCCCGAGGCTGCTCGTGATGAATGGGGCGGGGCTGAAGTGCTCGGGGAAGACACCGCGGCTGATATATCAACCGTGACCGCTGCTGAGGGCCGATGCCCGGCTGGTGAAAAATCCAAGATTTCAAATCGAAACTACGAGTTTTTATTCGTCTGGCAGCGCTCCCCTGAATGAATTGCTTGTATTCGAGTTTGAAAATCAAAAAGAAATCAAATTGACCGCCCGATAGCGTAATGTTGAAATATTTTCGTCATGAATTCACTTTTTTTAAAAATAAATAATTTAAAATTTAATAGAATTTTGAAATCATTTATTCTCATCAATACTCTAAAATAGTAATTTTTAAAAGCCTGCGTATGTTTCTTCATGCGTCAATTTTCTCAGTTTTTTGTAAGTAAACTATCTACTATAATAATAGCCATTGTGTGTGGGTGGGTGTGTGTGTATGTTTCATTTTTGGGTTCTCTATAGAATATCTTAAAAGATACAACGCTGATGTTTTGCACGCAAGTTCAGTGAAATTTTCCGCAGTTATGTGCCGAATTTCAAGACGATAGGATAATATTTTCATTCATAAACTAATTAAATAAAACTATCAAATATGCTTTATGTACGAGTTATATGATTCTATTGTTCACAGCGAGAATTTCAAATTTAGAATTTTTACAAAAAAAAAAAATATGATGCTTCTAAGAAATTTACAGTTTATGTCAGCTTGACACAAGTACCAATTTTATTTTTTAGTTGCGTTAGAAATTATTAATCACATCATTAATAACTTAAAATGCCTCCTAAAAAAATAACACCGTCTAAGCACAGCAAACGTAATTAAAAAAGAATAGCACAATTGAACGTGATAAAGACTGCATCTAAAAAAGAACAGTGCAGTGAAAGTGATTCGATGTTTGTGACACGAAATGTGATATTTCCTAGAATGGCTTTGCTTTCAAAATTAATATCCGGTTATTAAAAAAATATGTGTACAAAATATTCATCTAATTGTCGGCCAAACATATGTTCAAACACTATTGTATCGTTCATAGAATACGTCATTTTATGACGGGCTACATTTCTAGTAAATAGATAATACTTATTTTTCATTTTTATCTCACGAGAAAAATATAAAGTGATTTAGAACAATATTAGAGAGTTCGTGAAAATTAGCATTTTTTAAAAGAGATATGTATTTGTAACATCAAAATTATTTATTCAAATAATAAACAATCATGCAATGGATTGCTGTATGCAAACCTCCCCAAGTTTTCATCACGCATGGTGAAAATGCTCACTGTTGTCTAATAAATGCTTGTTTTGGAGCTATAAGGATTTTTTGCGGTGTCACAAGCGACAAGTTGACTTCCTGAGAATGTAGGGTGTTTTCTCTGGTGCTTTTTAGCTCTGAGAGCTCTGGTAGCAAACGCGTCATGCTAGGCAGGTGGGTTCAGAGGTGGATTTATCTGTAAGGGCACCTTTTCTTAGACGAGGATTCCGTTTTTTTTTGGTGCCGGAAGCTCTCTGTCTGACCGTACACTTAAGCTGTAGAGAAATTTCCCCGTCACGAACCTCCAGAGCTCTTGTTACAATAAAAAAATATCGTTACATCTAGTACGGTATAAAACGTTGATATTCAAAATAAACTTTGATTAAATTTTATTTTGTTTTTTAATAAAAATAAAGAGCAGAAATTAATGAACAAAAATTTGTAAAATAAACGTCGAAGCTTCATAGTATAATTTATTATTAGTAACTACTGAATCTTGTTTTTTTAAATTATGTTACATTTTTCGATGTGGCTGAAAAAATATGTGAAAACGATAACTTTCCCACTTTTTCATCATATTTACGCAGGGTGTAAAAAAAGACTGGGTTTTTTTTCGCCGTACTTTTTCCACGTATACTCGTTTGTATTGGTTTTAACGCAACATTTGTCACTCAGGTCGCTTTTTCATATTTTTTTCTAAACAAGAGATAACGAAGTAGTATTTTTTTAGACAAACTGTTTTTGGTATGTAAATATATCTAAATTTGAAGCATTGTTAATCATTTTCACTAATAAATGTCATTATTATTTGAAATGAAAAAAATACATGATTTTATGAATTTATTTGTAAATTCAGACAAAAATTAAAAGAAAATCAATAAAGTTATAGACATCTTACTTTTACAACACAATACTATTTTAATTTTTTTTAATCACTAGCAAATGCAATACAGTTTAATATATTGTAAAATTTATTGTAAATAATCTTTACGGTCATAATACGTAATATCGGTAATAATACGGTCGTGTTTATTGATTAAATAATACATAAAGGATTAAACGAAATAGCAAATAATATTATCAAGAAATTAAATTGGGGCACGTGCTTACATCCTCCTTTTCGCCCTATCACGCCCAGACGATTTAATCAATCACCCAGAGTATAAGTAGTCTGAGGTTAAAGTGAGCTAGGTTCATGCTTAACACCATTGGTAAAACTACCGATTACTTACTACCACACGTTAAATAGTTTAAGAATTTTACTCAATAGTTTCTAAAAATATAATTTGAAAATAATATAACTTTCGTAATTTTTTTATTCCTGAAAAAAAAAACTTAATCAATTCTTTCACGAAAGGACTAAATTTTCAAACGAATTTTTAAATGCAGAGTTGTTACTTTTTCCCAGTTTTTAAATAATGACTTCAAGAATAGCCCCTATAAGCAAATTTAAAATTGAGAAAGTGCCTTGACTTGCAGGAACACTTTCGTCGGTCTTCTGAATTTTTTACTTTAAATTTATTTTGAAAAGTTATTTCAATTTATACAATACGTGTTGTTTTGTGTATTCTCGGTTATTTACAAACCATTGTTATTCTCGAGTGGTTATAACTCTTCAGAAATTCTACTGCTTAAGACTGAGATGACAGGTGAATTGGTATTTCGCTTCTTTGCAATATTTATATCCCCGCTCGCTTGCGTGCTAGACGACACTAAAAAAACAGCTGTTGTTTTATTTGCTAGTAATTTATCAGATATTTCTGCTTTCGAAATATCAGTAAGTATTTGGATTTTATTGAAGATTATACTCGTAAACTTATTCTGATTGTCTTTTATTTTCAGCAACTGCTTATGGTCGTTGAAGTCATAAATTCGTATTTTATTATAGAATTTAAGTCAAATGATTAAAAAAATGCTTGAAAAACTTCAAATGTTGTAATGTCACTGATACAAAAAAAGTTACAGTTTTTATATCAATATCAATTATCGAGGCCGAGGAGTTTAAAAAAAACCATTTAGTCGTTATCAGTAAGGTTAAAAAAATATTTTCTTTTATACTAAACCCACGAATCAAATCCTACGTAAAATATATATAAAAATAATTTTGCGTGTGCTTTCATCTTAAAGCAAAATGTTTTTATTATAAACTGAAAACGGTTTCTGAAAGCTCTAACATGATAATAATAGCAAAATGATTTAATTATGTTCTTGGTGTAATTTATATTTATGTATATATGTATATATATATTTATCATTCAAATCATTTCAGAATATTAGTCTTTATTTATAAGTGGTTGTCCCTGAAAACCTATTGGTTTAATGTATTATTTATAGAATAGAGGTTCCAACAATCAATACCTCTTAAGTTTATGTCATCATACCTTTGGAGGTAAATTTATGTAGTACTGTGCCGTTTAAGACATTGTCAGCGACATTGACTCTCACTGAACACACACTCGTCCCTCCTAGCACTCGAGTGTTGCAAACAGCGGAGTTCCAGGGAAGACGCCTTTGTCTTGATTTGCTGATCTTGTTAAGCCATTGCTTGAATGTGGCTTCAATGTTTCAAATAAATATTTACTATCAATTACTAGTTGAAATTTCCAGAGTTGATCGTTGCTGAATATCACATTGGTTAATGCACGTTTGTAATGTTTTCAGCTGAAATTCAACATAAATAACTTAAAAGCCAAATTATGAATACCCAGAATAATATTTAATTGCCTAGGCAAATTATTTACACTTTAAAATTAATATGATATATTTATTTTACAAAAATGCCAGACTTTGAAAAAAAGTGAGTTTCTTGGAAAGAGCCATGGTAGTAGGATAATTTAATTCGAAACATCTCAAAATTTTAATGAAAATTTTTCTATGATCACAAGTATGCATGGAAAACTATTGGAAAAATTATTGAAGGTAGTAAAATAACTGTGTTTTTATTATACTGAAATTTTGTATTTAATTAAATAAATATTATGATTAAAATCGATATAATACATGTATAGGAAAACAAATTGCTTAAAAATTAAAACAATTTTAATATTTAGTTTTGCCTATACCAAACATTATGCAATGTACATTATCGTAGTCAATTGACCAAGTGTCGTACTCTTTCTTCATTTGTGTAAATATTGCCATTATCATGAGGATTTCTAAGCTTTAATATTATTTAATAAGAGTTGAACTAGCTAAGAGATGTCTCGTGTTTTATTTATCTTTTTTAAAACAAACTAATGCGATGCCAATGAGATGCACAGAATACAATGCCAATATAATATCTCAAAGTTCTTGGCAGACGGCGACTTATTTACTTTGTGATATAATCATAGCACTTAAAAATTTGGTTTTTTTATATTAAGTTTCTTAATGTATAGTTATGAACTATGAAAAAAATAAACCAAAACCGATTTGTCCGTGTGTATTCAAAATGTAATTATTAATTAACTATTAATTTATTTTTAGCATATAATGTTTAATGTATTAACGACTTAACTGTGGTGCTTTCGAATCACGATAAAGAGGGTAGCAATAAAAAGGAGCATTGAATCGTCATCAACCATTGGTTCGACTGATATAAGAACAGCGAATAAAAATGTTTCCTCACCGTCGATAAAACTCCAGTGACTTTTGTTAAAGCACTCGAACAAAACGTGGCAAAATAAACGACTGGGAAAACTGTGGATCGCAAAGTAAATGTGCGCTTTATTTTTATTGGCATGTCTGGAATGGCGAGCTTTTTACGGCACGACTGAAGTCTTTTAAATTTGCTATAAGAATACATTTTCCCGTTAATTTTTATTACTGAAAATTATAAAATCTTAGTAAAAAATGTTTGATTTCGTCGTAAAATATAAAAAACGCGTACTTCAATAAAAATAAGAGATAAAAATAAAATGATATATAAATATGTGTATTATATTAGAGATTTTAAATTTTTTTAGAGATACATACATAAATCACAGTCTTTAAAAGTGCTATATTTTACTATAAAAACAATGTTATATATTTTTTATATAATACTCTCTGTTCTGATAAATTATCGTAATTAAATGTTAATTATTATTTTTAACTAATAAATTAGGCTTCTCAATAATTTAAGCCAAAATTTTGTGGATACCATACATTTTAAATGATTCTTTTTAACCTTAAGCTTTTCCCATTTATGTCTTATAAACAAAACATCAACTTGATAACTGTGTAGTTTAGATTTCACTAAATCTTAAAATGTATATTGCAAAGTTTTCAAGTTAAAAACTTACTGATGACATTAACGACGTCTATTGAATATTAAAATTATCTAATGAACATTATGAGCCCACTAATGTTTAATTCATGGTGAACAAACATTATTATTGCACTGCGAAATTAACTCTGTGCTACGTTTCACTTGGACGTATTTTTATTATAAAATATTTAATATTTTTCCAATACACGTAAATATTAAGTACTCAGAAACTCTCGTGGAAATGCCAATATAGGTCGTACCATTTTTTGGTTTCACTGTTTTTCACTGCCAAGTTTCATAAAACGATGAGAATGGCTTATAAAATCGAAGACTTTGTCTGGCAAGCGTCCATTGGATGCTCGCGAGAGAGTTGAGGATCAACAACGACGCGTCATTTAGACTTAAAAGTTATAACATTTTAATTAAATATGACCATGCGATTGACCTACTTGTGGGTGCAATTATTATAACTAAGAATTTTTTTTAAATTTATAAAATTAAATCCTTAAAATAGTAAATAAACGTATATCTTCATATGTGAATGTATTTTTTTTACCAACAATTTTATATTTAATTCTCCACAAATGTTTTGGTGTTGTTATTTTCGCGAAGCGATTATTCAGAGAAGACTGGATACAAGTCTGTGCTATTAAATAAGCAGACTTCTGATTTATTTATGGCTAACCATACAACTCATCCTTTTACGTAATAAGTTATTCGTTAAGGTAAACTAAAAAAATATATTTTTATCAAAATTACCATTTTTTCTTTTACCACAAAATATATTATGTTCGATGTTTTAATTTAGACCATAATATTTATTTTGTGAGATAATGTATTCTGTCTTTTCGTTTTTATTTGATACTTATTTTTGTCAATATCTTTATCTTTAAGATGTGAAAACAGTTAGAACAAGTATTATTAGATAAAAACTGAAATTGCACTTATTCGTCACGTATTTTTTTCTTTAATTTATCCTAAAAAAATATATAATACAAACGTCTCCTCCTGAATACTTGAGATACTTGTCTACGACGAACCCGCCGCCGCCTCCGGGAGTCTCACACTTCAACATTCCGAGTTCCGCTTTATATCCAGTGATGGGATTCAATATTTTAGAAAGTACTGCACCATCTATCTTCCCCATACTCAAAAGAGTGTGAATAAATTCATGGGAGTATAAGCCTATGGACAAACTTGTATTCTCAGGATATTTTTCAAAAAAAATTGTTGGTAGCCTTTAAAAAATATGCTTACACCCCTATAATTTTCGTCACATCCAATTGTGATACACATGTTGATACAATGTGAGTATATAGTAAAATATATAGTTAAATAAAATTAAGGTTTGGGTGATGAAACGTGGAATATTTTATCCAGTATAATATAACATACATAATTTGAAGTTTTGCTAAAAATTTCGTACTATGCAACCCGTGCAACTTTTCTTTTTAACTACTCATCGAGGAATATTAAATATTCATATTAATAAGTACTTTTAGAATATTTCCATTGCTAACAAAAGTTGGCAAATAAATATTGAATATAGATTACAAACCTTGTTTTCATAAGTTGTAAATAAATAAAAATAATAAGAATATTAATTGAAAATACCCCTTGTAAAATAATACTTCTGAGAATAAACCAGGGCAGTCCGTGAAATCGATAATGCTTGTTATTTTATCATGGAGAGCAGAAAGTTTGCGCTCGCGAACAACAGTCGGTCACAAATATTTGCCAGCTACAAAATAAGCGAAGGCTTGAGGGCTCAGCCTGTCGCGCTTGTTTCTTTGCTACAATTCCATCTTAATTTCTCATAAAGACTTACTGATAATTTGTCGATATTCGTAATATACAGATATTTATAATTTTAAATATTTTTCTGAGTTTTTTAGAATATATTAATGTACATATTTATAAATGTGTTGATTTGTCAAACAAACCGAATTTCCTTTTAGCTGTTTGAATATACACGCACGAGTGTGTGGCTTAAAAAGCCTGAAAGTCGTTTAAAGCCGAAATACAAGCAATATACCGCTTTTCAATTCTATGAAAGCTATTATGACATATTAAATAACTTTTCCAATATTTTGATGCCTTTTATGAGCTGTTATGTAGGAGATGAAATTCTGAACGATGGGTGATTTTGATGGGTGGTATTTGATGTACGTTAGAAAGCGTCGCATTTTATTTTACTCTTAGCAACCTTTCAAAACAAACCATATATACTCCTTTGTACGAAAATATTTTATAACGTTGAAAGCAGTTAATGTATCAATAATTTATTTTAGTCATAAATCTCTTCTTATATTATTGAAAATACCTTCAATATATAGCATAAAGATAATAAGAGATTTTTCTTAGTATAAAATTTATAGAACAGCCATATTTTGTACAACAATGAACTAATTACCTTAATATCAATTAAAACTTGATAGTCAAGGTAAAAACACTATTGTATCAAGCTATTTTAACATAAATTATATAGTACAACATTTACTAATTGACTTATCCATAATAGACATAAGTACAACATTTAATAAAATATTCAAAAGTAAGCCTGTGAGCTAAAATTTTATATATCGTAGCTTTGTGTTTTTAATATAATGAATTATTGAAATTTGTCAATTAAAACATTCAAAATTAGTAATTGGTCTATGAAAAATCTATTTAAAAAAATATTAAAGCTAAACCATTTTCTGGTAGCAAGTTTGTCTGGTAACAACTTAAAAAAATAATTCAAAAGAATGAGTTTTTATATAAGTACTATGAATAAATTTTATTTAATGAAATCATTACAATGATAAAAATAACGATAATTCAAATAACAAATTTGTATTATATTTGTGAAGACTATATCTTTTAACATAAAAAAAGGTTAACTGTAGATCTAAATCCAAATTATAGCTCAAAATTTTCCTTTTTCATGTATGGTGTCTACTTAATCCCGAATTAATACAAATAAGTCTTAGAAAATTAAGCTTCCAAAACTAAGTACCGCATGCACGATAGACTGAGATATATTTTGAGATATACTGTTATATACTTTTGATGATAATTTAATTTTAGATGGTGATAATTGATTACTGATTATTAAAAAGTGTTATTGGTTTTGGCCCTTTTTAGCTATAATTACTTTCCGTATAATTTTATGTAAGAAACCTTATTTTTAGAGTCAACTTTAAAGAATGAACTCGCGTAAGGCTTTAAAACCTAGCTCAACCTATTAAAAAAATCTTACAGCACCCAATCTTTTTAAAGTCTTTTGGGCAATTTTTCACGGTCATATTTAAAAGATCCTAGCTTGGGGGTTTCTAGTCGTGTAGAAGATAACGCATGGATAAGTTTTTTTTTTAAATACTTATACTTAATCATAAAATTCAACTTGGTTGTTTTTTCTTGAAGTCACAAAATAATAATGTTATTTTTGTGAGTATTTTATAATATAAAGCATTCAGGAATCTAGCACGTGAGAAAATCGACAGGCCACACAAAAGAAAAATCCCACACATTAATGGTGAAGTCTCAATACATCAGATTCCTTCCAGATGAGTTATGACACAATACAAGAAAAATGTCTTGTCACCCTGCACCCACGCGCTCGCAAATGTGTGATATCATAACACACAAGTACCGAGGAAATCCTACTATATACACGCAAAGAGAACATTTCCGGGTTTACTAGATGCTTAAGTATATTTTCAAATAAACGGTGTCAGCTATCACCTTGCTTTAGGTATTTTCTAAATTTTTATATACATTTCATAACAAATGACTTTTATCACATTCTATGAACATTGAATTTGAATAAAAAAATGTGAACGAATTTCATGATTCGTGACATAAAACGCCTTTAAAAATTATACTGCAAAAAGCATTCCCGAGCTAAAAGCTTTTTCGTCGTGTGTTTTCTGTTCTATTTATTTGATTTTCAATTCTTTGTCATTCCGGACAAGAAATATTTTAGAATTTGTCAAAGCGTTGCATTTGAGGGGATTCGTAGCGTTTTCGCTTCGAATTTACGGCGCTTTTGGTTCACCTATGAACTTTAGATTAATCGATCAATCACACCTGAGCGAGCATACCAAAGAGAATACACACATGTGCCATCGTATAAAAAATACTAGATATTTGGTGATATACAAGCGAGTAAATTGTTTACTACGTCCAAGATTTAAAAAAAATCATTTTCGCATTAAAAAGTCTCCGATTGCTTGCTTCAATTTTATCTAAGGAGATGTGCCTGAGTTATTTTTGCTTGAGCTCTTCTGTTGTGACACATGAGCGACGCACTTATAAGTGATCTTCCGTTTTTAATACAACTTCGTTTCCTTGCTTCTTATTTCTTTATAACTGTGTGAGGAAAAAAAATGTTTTTATAAAGGATGAATGATGTTTTTATAAAGATTTTTTATGATTTTTGTTAAATTACAAGGTTTTCATGTTCAAAAAATTAGACCTAGCAAAATTTCCGTATAGAAGTATTTCTAAAAATAAGGAAAAAAAAGTTTTCATAAGAACCAAGGTTGTCTATAAGCAAACACGATGTTTACAATGAAATTAAAAATTTTGTACAATGTCGATCTTTGTTCCGTATTGTTGTTGATTTTGTAAAAACAAAACAAAGATTATGTTATTATTTTTAATTAGGTAGAAAAACGAATTTCAATTAATGAACGTTAAAAATAAGCAAGATTAAAAAAAACATTGCCTATTGACTTAAAACTTTTATAATGTTGCTACGGAAAACTCCAGAACACCAAGCTATATGCGTATTCAAGTTGATTCAATATTGGGGACGCTAGGTTTTTTTTCTCCAAGTGCAAATAAAAGTTGAGTAATATATTTTTACAGATGTGATGATGAATGACCGGATCCATCTCTGATCGGAAAATATCAAAATATGATGCTTATTTTTATATCTGGGGTAAAATAATAATACATCTTTGTTTGTTATATCAGGCTTTGGGTATACATTTTCCATGCATCTGTGTATTAAATATATTCAAATACCTGGAAAACTGGCATTATCCTATTCAAAAACATGCATTGTTAGCTTCGAACACATGAATGATAGGAGTTATGAGCAGTAAAAGTAGTAGGAAAAACATTGGCAGTAAACTTTATATCCACTCGAATAATATAATATAAAGGAAATTAAGTATCTATAAACTTTAAACAGCAATCGCTCCTAAATTTAAATTATTGCTTATGTTTCACTAAATTTTCAGTACAGTTTAGTGTCAATCGGAAAAAAACAAAAATACTTTTTGGCTGGGTGACTTACTGTTGCTGGCTTATACTTAATAAATACTGTGTTTTCTCAAAATAATAATTTCTATGAAACAGGAGAAATCTTATTATCTGAATGATATGATAAAATAAACGACTGACATTTGTGAAAGCAAATAACTTTCTATGGAATAATGTTTCTGGAATAAAGCACATCTCTCTCATTTTTACTGTCAGCTTAATTTTTTAAAATATAAAGCATGAAACAAATTAACGGCTTAGATGTCAAATATTAAATATTTTACAAAATATTAAACATTTAAGAATAACGGTCGTTTTTGCTAAATACCACTTCAAATTAAGTCAACTTATTAAAAACAATTAAAATCAGAAAAAATAGAAAATCGTGTTGAGAGATCAAAAAATTGGCAGTATTTATAAAGATTATCTAAACAAAGAACAAATAATTTTTGTTTGAAAAACAATGAAATCTATTTTTTTAAAAATCACTAAGACTCATTAAGTTCTGCTCATATTTATTTTCATCCTGAGTTAGTAAAACTCTGAAAGAAAATATGAATTTAATACTTCCTGCACAGATAAGATAGGAATCATGAAATTACTGGGGCTTGGCCATTTCGTATTACAAAATTTTATATTCATTATCTTATCTCACCAGTTCGCCACTAAACTAGACTAACATGGAGCACGGAGTAATGGCTGATAGCAATGTCGTATTGATTAAAAGCTACTTGAACTTTTATGATAATATACCTTGTGCATGTCATGCCTGCAATGTGGCAAAACGTTTAGAAGAAGAATTTTATCATAAATTACAAAAAAAAATAGTAACCGAGTTAGAGAAACATTAAGAGATGTGAGGTGATTCTTCTGCGAGTTACTAATCGTACTTACATACTAACTCAATTGTAAAGCTGTAAGAAATAAAAACTTTTGACTTTAACGAGTTTTTTATTTACCAGACTGTTTCAAGATTTTTTTGAAATTCCAAGAAAAAAGTTCAAAAGTGTATCTCGAAGAAAATGTAATTTTTTTATATAAAGTAAACAATAAAACCACGAAAGGGGCAGTTCTGACTTGTAGTCCCGAGGGCAAGTCGCTTACTTTTATGGATATACAAACGTTTCTCAAAATATATTAATCGTTAAATACTTTCCTCCGAAGTAATGTTTAAATTCATACATTTATTTTTTCACATACTATATTTGTTTTAAAAAATATTTTTTAGATATTAATTCTTTGAAACATTTTTTTTAAATTATAATGATGAAAAAAAACCTGAAATTATACCATGAGTTTTTAAACAAGTGTACAGAAAATACAAAGTACACATCGGAGGTACTTGGGCGCAATTGTATTTGGCCTCTAGTGGGTAATGAACGTCCATCAGTCAGGCTTGGATAGAGCAGAAGTTTCGCGAGAGCCTCCAGAAGGCGTGTCGCCCGGACGTGACCGATTTCACAAAGTTTCACAATTTTCAACAGCCTGCTTTATTGAAGCCCGGGTACAATACACTGCTTGTTAGGCTACTTTTAATTATAAAACTTAGTTTCTATCCCATAATACTATGTAATTTCTATTCAATCTCAATTATGTTATTATTTTTTAAAATTGGTTTTTGTATTACAATATATTCAATTATATGATACAGGTAGTATCCCATATTGAACGTTTTTGAAATACTTTCCAACTTATGTGTATTTGATAGTAGTTTGTCATGATAGGAAGTTCTTTAAAACGGCTAAATTTCAAAATATTCAGTAGGCTAATATACTTATTAATAATGAAAATATTTTGGCTTTAATGTTAATATTCCTAGAAACTATCTATCACCTATTTGTTTTCAAGAGACTAATAGTGGTATGGAGGAATTTCACTAACTGCGTGGATATTAATATATGTAATATGTCCTTTGGAAACCTTCAAACTTGAATCTATATTAGACATAACTGAATGATTGAATGTTTCACTGTCATTTAGTATGCTTGTTCATACTGGTGTCGGTCATTAAAAGCAAATTTAATAACTTAGTGTCAAGTACCGCGACGCATCAACCAACCCTCCGGCAAACATGTTTACAACATTAAAGAGCCCATCGTACTTCTAACGAGCTCTAACTCTACTGAACGAGTCCATCCCCAAAATAGGGGTGGGTTTAGAACATTATCATTTAAGCCAGCTCCTTAACGCTGAGCCCCCGGCCGTATAGCGCTCAGTACAATAGCTACACGACAACAGGCCAGAGTGATGCTTTAATTTTATTTTATCAGAAGATCTTACTGAGGACCGGTTTTAATACACCTTTATAAAGTTTTAACGAGTGTCAAAGATACGATGATTAAAAACCAATGATTTCTTATATTTAAACTCAAGGTGACTTTACAACAAACAATAGACGGTATATGATATTGAGTTTTAAAATATATTTTTGACAATGTGTTTAAATAAAATATTTTAATATTAAAAATTCAAATATGTGTATTTTGTGTTTGAGTGTCAGTTTTAATTTATGAAAGGCTTGTATATTTAAGTAGGCCAAATGAAAGGCAAATTTTCTTACCTCTAAATTTTTTAAGTGGTTTGAAAAAGTTTTGATTAAATTAAAATGTAACTCTCCTTATAAATTCATGTCTAGAACACTGTTTCACGAAGAAGTTTCCCAACCAAAGGAATAGGAAATCGTTGGAATCTAACGCTTGAATGATCAAGATGTACTTAAATGGTTACTCTTGATATTTATTAACTTGATTGAAATACAGTTGTAAGACAATAATGGCAGTTAAAAAAATTGTACGCTCATAAAGTTAAGACAGAAATAGAGCTTTCTTCAAATACCAACTTTAACAATTATACTTTAAACGGCAAATAAACTCGTAAAAAGAGATATAAAGATTTCGCAATACAAATAGAACACAAAAAAGTTTTTATTGGACTAAAAAGATTTAATAATAATAAGCAAGTAGAGAATGTTTAATATGCATAATTTGTAAATTAGCCCTGTAAAAATATATTTTTTAATTTAAAAACTCTGTTGGGATCCACTATGAGATTATGGTAAAAAATGTTGCTAGTTTGTTTCGTTGTCATCTCATTGTCTGAATTCGTGAAATAAATGTTGTAGGAAAATTTTCTTTTATTCTTTAAGTTGTTTTACAGAAAATACTTTTATTAAATAATACATAATTATTTTAAGTAAAAGAAATATTCAAAAGAAAACAAAGTGCTAAAAATTAGAAGCACAGATAATACTTTTCTCATTTTAAGCCCGTGATATTTTTTATGAAATTAATTACATTTACATTTTAAAAATAAAGACTTGAAAATATTTCTCATACAATATTTTTTATGATTATTTCATAAATCGATAGATATAGGACACGTGAAACATTCACGATACAAATAATATGATAGAAATTAAATAAACGTATCTTGATTTTCAAGTGAAAATAATATTTGAGAATGTCTTTTTTTAAAACTAGTGTTAATTTTGTTCATAATAATTTAAATTATTTATTTGTTAAGAATTAAAATGAAATTTATTTTATCGATATTATTATTTTCGATATCGAGCGTAATTAAAATGATATAAACTAAATTCACGTAGAATCTATCTATAATGGATATTAAATAAAATAAAAAAATTCTCTAATTGTACATCAAATACACAGAGGTTGATTAAGTGGTGGCGTATAAAGATTTAATTCACAATTTTACATAATTACAATAAAAAAACAAAACAATACTTTAATTTAAATATTTAAATTGGCGTAGTGGTATTGATGACGTGCAATTTATATAGTTTGCAACTTTTTTAATTTCCTTAAATAAGAAAGCGACGAATAATGGATTAACGGATAACGGAAACGACGGGGGATGAGATTGGTCTATTTGGCAGCTCTTTAGATAAACACTTCGTTCCGGAAAGGTTTGATAAGGTTTCTACTTAAGGGAAGCGGTGGTCTGGAAACCTTTATTATGGTATATAAAAACTTTGGTCGAATGTTCTACCGCAAGGGCCGACTTTCAGCTCTCGTCACATTTGTTCTAGCAAAAACAATAAAACTTTTCATACAAAAAGGGGATTTAGGTTTACTTTAATGGATTTTTTGCGTTGTTTTTATTTAATACTGTTTTGGCCACTTTTTATTTCAGATGTTTTTTTGTGTTGCACTATGTTAACATCCGAAGTAGATTTATGTACAACACTCTACAAAGTTTTCGTTTTAATAATATATTTTCAAAATAAGGGTCGACGATAATATTTTTGCAATGAGTTTTTTGGACTTTTTATCAAAAGTTTTTTAATCATTCAGCTATTGTTTAATTTTTTTGATATAAGAAAATGTATGAAACCATTTAAACATGTAATTAATTTCAATAAAATCTAATTAAATATTTAATTATTTGAATTTGTATACCTTCTGATTTTAAACTTATAAATGTATTAATAACTAATCTTTACACTGGAAATAAAAATAACCATTATTTTATGTTGTATCAAAACAAAACCATTTCATTTTAAGAAATAATTTCTTAAATTTACAGCGTTAATAACGAACTGAGCGACAGCTTTTCTGCGATAGGCATAATTTTCTTCTTAATTTTCTGGTCTCGCTGAGTTTATTTAAGTCTAGAGTAATTAAAATTTCCTTGAATATATCCTGTCTATTAAATTCGGATGCTCAATTTTGTCGTGTCATTACTCTTAATTAATTTTAAAATATTTCATTTCACATTCTGTGACTTTGAACTTGAGCGGAGCAAAAATTAACTGATTTCATTTTCTAAGATGATGTTTATAATAATCCAATGTTTGCTTGCCTTTATTATAATTTCATTATATTATATTTACTTAAAACTATATAAAATTTAATAGTTTTATTAAACATCTAGTGCGTTACAATTTTTTAATCAAAATTAAAATAGTAAGAAGAATATATTTACAATTAACAAAAATATAAAATGCACAATGCGTAATTAGATATTTAAAAATAGGTAAAAATGTTGATGTACTTATTAAAGTTATGGTATCAAAAGTTACATTTATTGTTTATTACCGAAACAAATATTATTTTTGCTCGCCGTCTTTTATCAAGTCAACACAACCTGTTGATATGTGATTCAGTCAACCATTAATCTCAGCTTAATTTTTATTTTCTCACAGTATGTTTTAAAATTACCACTATTAAAAATAAGCAGTTTTGAAGTTTTCCATTATATGTCTAAATATACAATGAAAATAATGAAACAAAATAATTATCAATTCGTCCTTATCGTGGTTTTAAATTTACACAGGGAATTGTGAGTTGGACGTTGAAATAATAGCAACTCACGCAAACAAACAAATTGGAGAGAGCCAGTCTATAGACACCGTCAGATGAAATATAAAAGAAAACTGAGTATACTCTTTGATTCTTACAAGACTAAGCTAGTCTTTGTCATACTTTCCATAACAAAATTAATTAGTTCTCATTTAATCTTTCAACATCAATATTGACGAAGTGACAGCCTGAGTTTCCAACAATCTGCACGAGTGCTTTCGGTGGAGTACAGTTAGTCTAGTTATGAGTGATAGGAAATGCGTTAAGGAATCTGTTCAAACAATTTAATATAATAAACAATGCAGAAGAACAACACCCGCCTAGAGCTGCTGCTGAATTAATCATCCTTCCATCGACCCAGTTCCTTCCTGTTTCTGGCAGTTGTATTCCCCGACTCGTGTAATCTTCGACGAGCTCATGTATAACTTATCTCAATCATCTTTATCCAAAGCCTATATGAGAAGATATTATAAATAATTCATTAAATATTGATTGGTGTTTTGAGAAGATTAATTATGTTTGTTCTGGATGCTATCTTTAGAAATAAATTTTATACTACAATGATTTCATAATTCCACCTGATTTAACTACCCCCAATGCATTGTACATTATAATAGATTAAAAAAGGGGAATATTTTATTTCTTAATTAATTGTGAAGCATAATACCATCTTCTAATAAAAAGTAACGAACCACAATTAAAAGTTGATTTATCTGTACGCCGCTGTAAGAATGTATAAAATTGGTGCTGGAAAGTCTCACACGAAACTGCCTTGATCTATGTAGATTTGCACAAGGATGCCAATGGTCGTTAGCACGCACAGTCACGTATGGCGGTGGTGCTGGAGAGAGGGGTGATGACGTCACTCCACTTAGCGCCCTTTTCCGATAATCGCTCTCGGCTGTAATGGATAACGGCCAGCGGTGGTCGCCATGGGAACTGCCACTTCCAGCCATGGCCATTCGCGGACCTTATGAAGTTTTACGATGTATCGGCCCACTTGTGACTGGAAAAGTCCACCAGAGAACAAATTACACCCCAATGTCGTTAAACGTAGTAATTATACACGCTAATAGCTCATCACCACACCCCCTTTGCACGGTTTTCATTTGCCTGCTGTAAGTTTAAATGCTGTAATAAAAATAATGAATTTATTTTATATATCACATGTGAATATATATCACATTTTTAGTTGAAAAATTGTTTACACTGATAGCACAATATAATGTTTTCTGAAATAAATGATCCTCTAATCACAAATTTTACTGTCAAAAACGAATGTTTATTCGTAGGAGCTATTCAACAATCAACGTAAATACACAATTAACTTTTGAAAGGAAGCAGAAAGGAATTATCGCTTATAATGTATAAGCATTTTACTTAAATAAATACCTGGTCGATTAATAAAGAATTCATCACAAAGCCACGGCAAAACAAATGAAAAAAAATTATTCATAAATTAATATAAATAAAATAATGAATTATTATTTAATTGTAAAAACTGAATTTTCTTGATAAAATTTAATATGATATTTTTGTCATTTTTCAAGTTTTATAATAACACTTTCGACTAAAAGACTGTTCTAATGTAGAGCTTTCGTGCACAATATTAAAAACAAACGATTTTTGCTTTGCACAAAGTACTCTGATTAATTAATGATCTATATAGTAAAACCCTACTCTGCATTTTGTGCCGTGTGCACTCTACTGTTTTGTTTTAGAAGAGCAGCTCTCTGAAAGCCACCAGATGTTCTATAAATATTAGCTAAATGCAGCTACAATGGATTTAGCTCTCTCAGTTGCATGACTTAACTTTAGAAGTTCTGGCTATATGTTTGTACGGAATATGCCGACGTTTTCGACCGCTTCACGCAATAATGCTGCTCAAAATTTATTCAGAGGAGATTGTATGCACGGACAATATATCTTCATACAATAAGCTGTCAGTAGAAGCTAATTAGTGTGTTGTGACATAATAACGCTTTAAATGAACAATACGCATTGAAATAAGAACATGCCAGCACTTAATTAACACACAGGTGTACATGACACATTCGGAAATAGTAAAGCACAGGTAACACGGTTCTTCAGGTAATTTTGCTTTTAAATGGAAATATATTTTATATATTACATTCCCTATTTATCCCAGGTTGATATTAATTAATTAATTATTTGATACTTATGCGCACTTACACAGATTACGCAACAGCTCAAATTAATTAAAAATATTTAATTAAACGTTAACTTATAAAATGATACATTTTTCACGATTTACTACCTCACCTTACATTTGACTCAAGGGTGTAAGGAAAATCAGCACACTAATTAATTAATACAAATGTTCAAAAACCTTAGTAAGGGTTTTGTAATGTCACACAGTTCGGTGACAGACTCTGAATGGACTTAATTGATTGTTGTATTTTAGGGTCTCGGGCCAGAAGCACGACCCAGTCAATTATTCTGTGTACAGACAGTCCCCTTTGCTGGTAGATTCACTCGAGCTTTCGATAACAGAGCGGTAGATAGAGTTTATCACATTATTTTTATCAGCGATATTTTAATGGTAGATGCTTTTATGAAAATATACCACCCGTAAGATAACTACTATCAGCACGCTACATTTGATGAATCGAAGATAATTTAATTATGAAAGAGCGCTTGGTGATATATAAAGGCAGTTTTGATTAACACATTTTGCACTTAAGTTGCTTCTAGCACGAGGCAGCTGAGCTAAATCTGACTATTAAAATATGACTTCAATATGACTGCCGAGCTATCAAAATAAACAAAAATAAAAGTTATTGGTCATTCAATTAATAAAGAATGGCACTGAAACTAATAATACTATTAACATTAAGTATTGATCATATTCAATATTTTAGACCTCAATATCCTAATTCTATGTTAAAAAAATATTAAATAACTCATATGTATAACTTTCTAGATTAACATTATCATTTCACTTTAAGTTTTAAAATTACTAATCTATAAGAAGAGTGAATAAACTAACAATTTAAGAAACTATAAAAAAGTAAATAAATTGTGATATTAATTAATGCTTTTTATTTTACACATGTGAATTTTTAGTGATGTAATTATTATTTGTTTTTCATGAATTAAAATGTAAGGATACATTAAGATTTTATTTAAATGTACACTAATATGGTATTTTTTGAAAAATGACAGTTGAATTTTTTCACAATAGTCTCACATTAATTGTAACCTGCCTATTATGACGTAAAATTTAAATTAAATAAATTAAAAATTTACAAAATTGCATTTTAAAATAAGTTACATGTTTAACAAATAGAAAAGATACTACGGATTTAATTGAACAAAAGTATGACAGTCGTAGTTGTATTTTATGAAATATGAAAGGAGAGCAAATCTTTTTCACTTAAAGTTTACAGATTAGAACCTTAATTTCATCTCCGTTCATTTTCCGCAGTGATAAAACAAGCCTCCGAGCCAGAGGACAAGCACTGACAAGTTGTTTGTCTTATTACACAACTAATCTTCATGAGGATATATAGACAGGCTGGGCTTGTGGCGGTTGGGACAAGCAGAGTGATTTAAAGCATATTCTATTCTGTTAGCTTGTCCTACCCCCACAACTAACTTATCTCTCTTTTTTGCTTCTTGCTTCTTTTGTGGAAGTAAAATATTGGCAATATAAGTACTGTATAATTTTACTTCATATAATTAAAAAAACCACATTAAATGCACAAATAATTTAAAAGTGTTATTTGGTAAAATATAAACGATGAAAAGTTTTAAATTGGAATTACTTGATATGAAATAAATCTGGTATTAAAAAAAGACGAAAAAAATAGTATTTTCTTTTCGGATAATTTTGTTCAATAACAAATTACGCGTATTATATTTTTACTAATTAAGAAATATTTGAACAACATTGAATATTTTCAATGTTAATTTCGTAATTGGTGCTTTTGTTTAAAGAAAAAAAAAACAACTTGAAAGAAAAATATGAAAAAGCCAATTCTTCAATTATCGAACACTTAATATTTACTTATTACATTTTATTATTCTAAATATACAGAAGATTTTTTTTCTTCCTGTTTTGTGACTATTGTTTACTTAGTATGTTTAAGCAATTCTTTTTTCTTACGTTGACAAATTATAGCTAAAAAAATACTGTTTTTTATAATATGTCAACAAAATTTATATTTTCAACATATACCATTTTATGATCTGGTTTACAAAAAAATTTCAATTTGTTTGTAGAGTACGCAGTTCTGTGAAAACAAATTTATGTCGAGAAAGTTACGGCACTTTTGACGAGATACTTCTCGACGAAATCCTTGTTTTGAGAAGCCGCTTCCTGGCGGCAGCAGTTACAAAAACTGTGAACATCGAGGGTCGTAGACGAGATGTTTTAACCTGATTTTACACTAATAAATGACCTGATCTGTAAAATAAATTACGCCAAGTAGGTCAAAAGTCACCGATATGAATGGAATCTAAAAATATACCAATTAAAATTTTATGTAAATATAGCGGATAAGCTACAAATACATCTTAATTGTTTTCGGTATCACCATATTTATTTATAAGCTTGACGTAATTTTTTTGGACAGGTGAATAATATTCCTATTTTATTATTAGTATGAAAGTATTCATGGACGCATGTATAATATATGCCATGGTGGGGTAATATTACTGCTCGCTGACTTCACGGCTTATTTTTACAAGTCCTTATTTTGTCCATATTCGTATGTTAAGGTTTTATGTGTGTTGGCGTCTCCCTTAAGCGATCTGACAAATGTGGAGTAATAATCTAACAAATAAAACATATTTCTATGTTTCTCAATTCAGTGTAGAGTGGCAGTGTCCCGCTTTATGTCTCGTGTGGAGTGAGGATGTCCAATTTGAAGCCGGGCCAGGCGACAAACGACGAGCATTTGAAGAAGTGAAATTTACGGGACATCTTACGAGCGTCCAGCTAGACAGCAGAATTCGAGAAAACACAAAAAACGGAAAATTATAAAACAACAAATTCTTGAATAACTGAGATGAAATAAAATATTTATTGTTTCCGGGTACATGTACTCATACATAAATGTGTAAAGTAATCAGATATAAATATATTTGTGAATTTTTCTTTGAAGATTGAAATCGTTTGAACTCGTTTAATACTTCTATGATGTATATGATTTACAAGTAAAGATAAATATACAATTCACAATAATCTATAATCAAAGATTTTTAAAATATTTCTTTGTTTATTTTATTATTTATTTATTTTATTCTGTCATGTGTTCTGAAAATGGTGAATTTAATTTGAAATAGCTCTAGAGAGCCCCGAACTACGCAGAACAATGGGTGTGTGAATAATCCAAACTATTCTGGCCGAAGTTACGTAAGTTTCCTGTATAAACAACTTCATTGTTTCAAAATTGCATAGTCATGTTGCATTAATGGCACATTGCATCACATTGAGCAGCGGACAATTAAAATTTACAGACTTGTTGCACTCGAGTTCTAAGTAATGCCGTAGAATTTACTTAATAAGTGATTTAGAATTTATTGAATACGCGCTTACGGTTTTAATTTAAAAAAAATAAATTAACATATTATTATTGATAATAATATGTTAGAATATGATACTCATAAAATTATACAAACCTCATTTCCAAGATCATCAATTTAACAAATACGGTTTTCTTATTATTATGAATGTAATGTTCATTTCGATAGTTTGTCATTTTCAATGGAAACCTTACTTTATATGGTTCATTGGTGAAGGTTATATTTTGTCTTAAATTTTATTTTAAATTAAACCGACTCAAGATATGTAGGTTAGCGCAAACCACCAATGTTTCACAGACTTGGGATCTATTAAGGTTGAACAGCCCTTCGTTAGTTGTACCGCTGTGGGTATTTTGTGTATCTAGAGAGGCTTAAAATAAATAGCTCAAGATAAATACGAGCACACAATACGTGACATAAATAATACTTTAAATGTTGATTAATTAATCAGGTATAAGTTTTGTATGACTTAATTATATGAATTTATTGTTTTAGAATTATTGTAAAAATACGGTCACGTTTTTCACATTTCATAAATAATCCCCAAAAGTGATGTTGGTCAAGATTACAACAAAAACCAAAACATAATTAACAAAAGTTTCATAAAAATATAATTTATAAGTTTTGCCTTTTTTAACTTAAAAAGTGCTTGAACCTTCCGTAATCATGATGTCGTTTTTTATATATATATATATATAGTATAGTGATTTTGAAAGTCATTTTATTTAAAGAATAAGAAGAAGCTGCTATTTAAAAGGAATCGGGGTTAAATACTCTCTTTTATTACGGCTTTTGTAGATTTTATTAAAAGTTCATTCTAAAAATAATGGCAAATTTGAATTTATTCAAGTTTTAAAAAAAATTTTTTGGTTAATATATAAATATTTCAAAGTTAAAAAATGGATGAATGTAATTGTGTAATAAAAACAAATGCTAGTAAGTATGAACATAAATGAGTTACCGTTTATCTACTTAAGTGATGCTTTCCGCAGAAGATAGACTGAACCCATTCACATAATAGTGAACAAAATACTTTCCGTGTCCGTAAAAAAAAATAAGAAAGATATTTGTATTTTTTTGTGAAAATAATATTTTTTTGGTCTAAATTCTTGGGAATATTTAAAATTTTTATGAAAATACCAACAACCTAAACTACATTGAAATGGAAGAAATACCGCGTTTATATATGTATAAAACAAATTAAATATGTAACTTTTTATTTAAAACCCATTAATTATTACTTTTTTTAATTTTTAACTAAAAATTTTATTGAATTTAATCGTTAATTTTTATTGAGAACGAATAAATTAAAACGATACAACCTTATTCTCTTAAATTTGCAATTATGTTGGGTACAATTCATATCGTTATTTATTATAGTTAAAATTTCATTGCCTATTTCAGAAAACAGATATTTTAATAACGTGAGAGTATAAAATTATTTAAACAAAAATATCAACAAGAATTTTTAGTAGATTTAAATTGTTAATATTTATTTTAAATTTTATAAGAAAATATATTATCTATAAAAACTAAAGGCAGGATTATATGAATTGAAAAAATTCTAATTTAAGTAAAGATATGTATCGTAACTCTTAATGCGCTTTCGATTTCCTCTACCCTAAGTGTATTGGACATACGAGTAGGTATAATTTATAGTAAATGCTGATCTGTCTCTCTTTTAAATCCGGTTACGATTCGTATTTTCCAAACGTTTCTATTTTGTATCACTTCAGGTTTTCTCTCAACGTCTCAGAAGAAAATGCTTCCTTATAAAACCCTGAATATTGAAAAGATACTTGTAGCAAATGGGTGGAAATAAAAAAGCCCGATTTTGGAAATAAAACAAAAGTTGTCGTAAAGTTATTTGGTCAAAGCATTTTCTGAATAAACAACTTTTTATTCAATATGAAAAATTGAATAGAATATAAATAATGAACTTATTTGATATACTTTTTATAAACTTGGCTGCCATAAAATAAAAACGATTTTATCAAGAGGATTGATTGCTTTTTTATACTCAATAAATTTAGACAACAAAAAACAGTCAAAAGTAATATTTTTTTATGAAAAATGAAGCTTTTGTTAATAAATCGCTCTTAGAGATGTCAAGTTATAACTGAGTTTTATTCGAGATTTTACCTTTAAATTTATAAAAGAGCGATAGCGGAGCCGTGAATTATTATTAAAAAGCGGTGATTTAGTTTTTTTAAAGTTTTTTTTAAATTTTCGAATAAGATGTTAATTAGTAGCCGGCCATGGAAGGGCGCTGGAAGAAAAGAGCCCCACGTTAGCACGATTTAGCTATTTATCATGGAATTCGGCCGAAGCATTTACGGCTAAACGTGAAGTATCTGTATATTATGTAGTATATGAAGTTTGAGAAAGGATATTTTTATGTAGTTTATAATTCTCCATAAGAAAATGTTTCATGTAGTTTAAGGATCGATTTATATTAAGTAGAAAATCTCACATTATAGAAATCTATACATATTCTAAATAATTAGATTTTTAGCAATACAAATATATTTAATCGCGGAAATCGTTGTGATTTTTGTGATTGTACATATTTAATTAGTTTTCGAATTGTTAGTTTGAAATGTTGATCTTTAAAACATTAAAATCAATATTTTGTTTACTGTAAGTAAATTCAAACTTTTTAATTGTTTATTTACTGTAAGTATAAAACCGAGCAAATGTTTTTGACTTCATCAAAGCATACATGCAATTTATTTCCTTCCAAGGATATATTTTTATTTTTGAAGTATATTAAAATTAGCACAGAAGCAAACTATTGGTGATGAGTAACTTTTAATACTTTAAATAAGAATCCTATTTTTAATCAATGCGCTTAACTTCAATATAAGCAAAGCACTTAAAGCTTAATTATTTTAACTTGAAATAAAATAAAATCTAAATAAAAAAAGCGCATTACAATTTTTAATATATTTAAGTTTTATTTTTATTAATTGAGATAAATGAATATAAACGTATTTATTCCTTTTTGATATATAAAATATCTTAGCAAGATAAAATAATTAATACTTATAAAAAAATTGCTTTGTGAATTGAGTCATAAGTTGACCTTAATATCTAGCGAAGGGGAAGCACATATAGCCGAACTCGACCACGCCATAAACCCACAAGCATTCGAATATGGTGTTGATATTGCAAATGGCGGCAGCCGTTTATACTTACCTATCTTACGCTATGACGCCATTAAACTGTGCTTCGAACCGTCAATGATGGTAATTTAATAAACAAACAGTCATGACAGGAAATAATATTTAGAAACTTATTAGCAGATAGACACTATGGTCACATGTTTTGTTTTGGTGATATATTTAATGTCTTGAATATTCAACTTAAATTTAAAAATATAATCTACCTGTAAATTAAAACACTCAAGTATCATCGTTATATCTGTAGTGCAATTAAAACGCTTGACTTGGAAATCATCATATAATCAAGCTCTGAAGTTTTACGAAATTATTTTTTTTGAGGTAAATCAACAAATAAAACTTTTTTGACTTTACTAATTTTTTTTAATAAATGATAGAAACACTTCGAGCTTTATTGCTACTACTGAAATCACCATAAACAAATTTAAAAAAAAGCGAAAACACAAAACGGTTTAGTTAAGTTAATAGTCTGAGACTCATAAATATACTATATGTATAAATTATATAGCCGGTTAATTAACGAACACTAAATTTTCATATTAGTGGTTTATAAAAACAAAAATTTGAGAGTCAAATGAAATTAACTTATAGTATTGAATACACAACAAATTACAGGTTTTGTCGAAAAAATATAATTTTAAAAGTGTTACGCAATGGTATTAATATTTTGATGTTATTTATAATTTTTTTTTCTTTAAGCAAAAAATTACGCTCACGAAAGGTTTATGATAATATAGAAAATAAAACGAATACACTCCGTAAGTAAAGAACTGCGACAGAAGGCTTAACGCTTTGAAAGCGGATGCAGGAAGTTTCTAATAATGGATTTTCAGGAGCTTTCAATATTTTCAGAACAAAATGCTATTTTATTATAATGGTTTATCCGGAAGCTACGAAGGATCAATGTTGATCATTATATTTCTTGTCAAAAGCATATCATTATCAAAGTTTATATGCTTTTGTTTTCGACAATGTATTAATCTATAATCGTTCGCATTCCACCTGTGAAAAGCATAAATTGGGTTCTTTGAACAGAAATATACTTGTTATATTATTAATGAACAGTTAATTAATATTTTGCTAAACATAAATTATTTCCCTTTATTTAACGAAGTCTAATGGCTCGATAAATCTTACAACATAATATTTAATAAGCTGCGTGTAATAAAATAATCAAAAAAAACATGAGCTATAAATTTTGGCTAATTAGCTGAAAATATTTGTTTTATTTAAGTACAGCAAAATATTGTTTAAAATTTTATTGTATAATTTAAACAAGGGCAGAGATCGTAAAAGGTTTATTTTCCGTTGACAGCTTAATATTTATTACCCAAGAAGTTTTATTCTCCATCTCTTCTATACGCGTAATAAAGCACAAAAATTAAAAAATTATATCAAGATTGTTATTTATTTTACAAGCAATATTATCGCTTGTTTTCTTGCATCTGCCAAACTGATGACTGGAAAAGCTCAAAAAACAGCCGTGGCTTCAAATATTTTTGCTTTATTTTTAGCTTACTTAAAAAATGTAGCAGGTATAAAAAACCTATATAGATAAAATATACGGGCTTATTTTTTTTTTGGGATTGTTACAAATTTAACTAAAGTACAAAGAAAATTAAAACTATTTAATACTGTGGAAATTTATGCTCAGCGTTCCATAGATTGAGAACTCCCATTTTAGTCTTTGAGCCTTTAATCTGCTTTAAAAGTCTCTATAAGGGAAAAATCTCATCAAAAAACATACTTCGTATAATTTTATGCGGCTGTGTATATTTTAAATTGAAAAATATTGCCTAATTGCGTCTCATGTATTTATTAAATTTATTTAAACAATGTCTTAAAATTTATAACTAAAACATTAAACTCTTTTAAGATTACATACATACGTTTTAAAATTAATGAAAAATATATTTAAATATCTCATTCTTTATAAACCTAAATTAGTTTAGGCATTACGATAAAAATTGTTGCGATGTGTATTATGATATATCGTTAATGATTAAACAACAAATGCGCATAATTAATTTTTATGAAAATTATCTTATTAATAAAAAGTTAATATTCTCTTTGTAAGCAAAAAATGGTTTTTCACCTACTATAAAATTTTACACGTAACAAAAAAAATCGTAACATTGTTATCGTTATTTTTTTTGACTCAAAATTTCCACATCATTGGTTAAAAAGGAGCAAGAAAATATCTAAGGATTGATTTATTTTAAAAGCTCAAAGTAAAAACCCATTTGCGTTTATTTCTGGAATGGATAATTCTGTAACGTATCGCCTTACGAAAATTAGAGTACTTGGAATTAGCTGCCGGTCGCAAGGTAGTATCGATTGCGGGCGTAATGGAGAGTTGTTTGCGATTTGCGGCCGTGCATTAACTCCCAAGGCCATAAGAGAGACCCTACTGACTGAATTATTCCTTTAGCTATAGCCTTTTTTCTCTTTTTATGGTTAAAATGTGCTCCTGTAATTAGTGGAATGTATCAATGTTATCATTGCAATTGAAACATCAGCCGATTTTTCCAGAATACGCTTTTTACGATCAATCAAACACTATTAAAGTAATCATGATTACGTAAAAAAATATTAAGCTTTTCATGTACTATTTTAATCACAAATGTTTTTATTTGTAATATTTTACGCAGGTTAAAAATATTACTTCACATAAACAATTTGAAATATTTGTAGTGAAATTAATTAAAATCATTTTATTTGTAAATCAAGCGTGTATTGACTTAAAACGAAACATTTTTGTTAGTAAATTTCCGTATCTGCCTCAAAAATATTAATTTCTATAATATTTATTCAAAAATTGCTAACTTTATATATATGTTTGTACTTTGTATGTACTTTGTATATATTTAAATCTCGTATACCAGTTCATATTCAATTAAAATTAAATTTCAATGAAATATTATTGGTGTAAATATACCAGAAACGAATGCGACATAATAGAATGAAAATATTCACAAGAGATAAAAATTAAATCAATACGTGCTAGACAAATTAATAATATTCATTGCTTTTGTTATCAGTGATAAATGGCGTCCATTAGTATTATAAACCATTGATAGATTTTCAATATATTATTATATGTTTTACTAGTGTCATTTTCTACTTAAAGTATAAATTTATTTAATTATATTGGCCAAAACGGTAATTTCATTTAATTTTTTTCCGGTAAACTTTAAATATTGATAGATTTAATGTTAGGTACAAGAAATGTTTGTAGTTTTTGCATTAATGTTTATGGTTAGATTTAAACCAAATATATAAACACCAAGACAGATATAATTCATAAGTAGAGGTTATTTATATAGAAATTACATAATTTTTATAACTAACCATAACTTTTTTCTTTTTTGCAGATTCCCGATTTAATCTACATGAACTACGAAGGCGAGTTGGATAATTATTGTAAGGCTTGAAATAAATTATTCGATTGTGTGTGTATATTATAACATAAATAAAATATGTGCACATGTTGCAATTAGAGCATAGGTCAGTCATAAATTCTTTACAATATAATAAATATGCAAAACAATGTTTACAGAATCATTGTTATGTGAAAAATGTTAATGTATATCTTTATTGTATATTTGTAGGTATGTTATGGTTATTTGTAGAAATTAAAAAGACTAAATTTAATATTTTTAGGATAAGTAGTTTTATTTTTCAAAAAAATAGTTTAATTAAAAGTGATCTTCCTTTACGGTTTTGGAAAAACAGCATTTTTGTATGCGGCGTAGTCGTTTAGTTAGGTAAATATTTTTAAATTTGGTTTTTATTGATAAAAAATTCGACTTTTATATAAATTAATAATTAGTATTTTAAACATAAGTAAATAAATCTTTTAGTCTTTGTATAAAATATTTATCACTTTCAGATAAAAAATATTTCCTCTTATAAAACAACTTGAATATAATTAATATGTGTTTGTTAAAAATAAGTTATGTACATAAAACAAAAAAAATGTGAAATATATGTAAAAAAGTAATATTATTTTTTCGTATTTCTTAAAATTTGTGTCGTAAGGATTCCGTAGTAGGTATAAATAATGATTAATTCTTTAATAATATTAGTACTTGTAATTAACAATTTGTTTATAAATAGGCAGCCAAAACGCAGTTAGAATAAAAGTGATATTATATTTTTCTCTAGTAAATCTTGTGGCCTAATCTTTTTATATGAACGGAAATAAATACAATGAGCCCAGGTTTAAAATGAAATGAATTCAATTATTTTAATTAAGTGCAAATTGCAACCACATTAAATTAAATGAATTTAATTCAAATTAAATAAAAGTTTATCTCCCTGCATATGAATTAGATGAGCCCTGAATTATAAAGCTGTAAAAAATGGTATTTATTGAATAACAGCCAATATTTGTTAAAATTGTGAAATTGTTAAAATTGTAAAATATATAAGTGAATACACTCATGTTTTAAGATTTTATAGATAATATTGATAATTATTGTCAGATGCTTCAATATTTATGTTGCAATAATGATGCTTTCAAAATGTTCCGTAGTTAATAAGGAAATAAAAGTACTAACCATAAGTTTTTTAAATCTGTGTGTTAAATAGTTCAAACATCAATCATGTCTATTTCATGCTTTGGTCTGTGTTTTTCATTTGATTTCATGAAATGCGCCTAACTTATAGCAACCGGTTGTACAGTGTATGAATATAGTACAACTTTTTTTTCCAATGTCATTGATTGTTATTAATTTTTACCGATTTAAACTTCTAATAAAGGTTTAAAACGCATTTGCATGAATCAAATTGTCCATATTAATTATTAAAATATTCAATCTCTTCAATCAAAACTGGTATTTTTTACATACATAATATATCATAGGTTCCCCATTATTAATTCAAGTTGATTTTATTTTCAGTTTATGAATTGAAAATGAGTGGGTGCTTTTAAAAATATCAAATTTTGGAAATTGGCAAAATAAATTGATGGAAATTAAAAAAATGTGATATATTAAAGATTTGGGAAAAAATAAATTTATCGAGATATTTAACGTTTGTTCAATTATTAAACTATTAAAAAAGTTTCCGAAAAGGAAACTCACGAAGTTTTCTATTTGTACGATTTTATACTCTTTAATTTTAAGCAATGTGTAAATACATATATTAATCACATCAAATATTTAAAAACTGTAGAATTGCGCTTCAATTATGTGCTTACAATATTGTTTATTTATAGATCCATTTTTATTAGTTGGATGATTTACAATTTACCTTGAGTATATTCTGTGATGGTTTTTTAGTATGTGCTATTATGTAAATAAATGTGCTGAATGAAATAAAATACTTACAAAGAAAAAAGTCTTTTGATTGCTTTAGAATTGATTTTTCTGTGTTTTATTTTGGCGTTCATAACTAACTTCTCAATTTTTGATTGAGTTTCATATTTTTTGTTTTATAATATCTACCAAAGTTTTGACCAATGAGCTAACCTATTAATTATTACTAAGCTTTACAAAAATGTATTACTTGTATATCATTCTAAGACACAGAAGAAAAAAATAAAGAGTTTTTTTGAATTTATTTTTATAATGAAAAGAAACATGAAACCCAAATTTTTTCAATTTATTTAACGTTTGAAAAATCACACCCAGCATTTATTTCAGATATGAGTGCTATGAGTAAATAAAAGGTAAAAAAATATGATGTAACAATATAATGTCTCACAATCTATTTAACAGGTAAAGAAGGATGTACGGGAAAAGGTGCGAGCTGAGTGATAAAATATAATCTCTTTATATTTTCTTAAACCTATTAAGTTCTTCATATTTCAATTTGGTTTTATGGTGTCTAAGTGATTCTATAAAATATCCTTCAAGTTATTATATTTATATTGAATGATAACATACAAAGCTTAATAAAAAATATCAATCTATAAACTTTTGATGATGAAAGCAATGTCACTTAACCGCAGAGAACTAAAAGCATTGGCTGAAAGATAACAAACATCACCAGTCTGTCGAATACACTTGGTGTTTTTAAAATAACTATTTTTATTTATTGCTTTATGTGTTGCAAGAAACGCAGTTGACAGTGTGTAAATTTATCACATAGGGAACTCAGAAAATCCATAGTCCATACAGCATCAACGTATATTATAGTGATAAAAATATAAACATGAATATCCTAATGGCTAAAGATAGCGATCATAATCTCCAAGCCGTTATTAAAATATAAAGTATAACAAATTAAACTTGTTTTTCTTGAATAATAACAAAACGTTTGCAGTCACACTCTTTGGTATTCACTAGGCTTAAAGATAAAATTAATGTTTGGACAAAACAACTGTAAGTACTTGAAAATTATTTATCAAACTACCTTCTGCATTTTCCCAAGGATATAATTTTATTGACATAACAACCGCCATAAATTTTGAGTGTTTTAGTATCTGGAAAAGTATATATCTGGTTACTTAGAGTACTTTAAGAGAGAGCAAGATAGACATTCAGCCAGATCCAGATTGAAATATTCCAAGCACTGAGCGGCCGAATCTCAAAATGTACGGTTCTTTATTCGTCGAAGGAAAATGAGAGTTAGCTTTAATAAGTACGGACTATGTAATTACTTGCGGTAGTTAGTTTAATCTCACTCAAACTCGCGACGCTTAAATCGTTTTAAGGGGACGTATTTGAATAGCCTTTTTAATCTTGAATTTTGTTTATGAAAATCTATGCTAAAAAAATATTTAGTAAAAAAAATTTTTTAAATAGAGCACATATTTTTTATAATTAAACTTATTCGCTGTTTGCATTAATTTAGGGTTAAAGAAACATAAATTGGTTTACTTAACAAAATCATATAAAAAAACTGTTAAAGACAATATGAAGGAATATCACTTGCTTGTTGATCCAGCTCGATAAGACAATATGGGAAATCGGAGAAGATAATACACGTCTACATAAAATTACCCGAAATGGTATATTTGTGACCCGAGACTTTGGAAGGTATACCACTTATCCTAACGATCGATATCTCATCCTATTAGGATTAGGGAATTATGGACCATGTTATATCGAATCCCCACATGTTACAAAACTCTTTAAAGATAATAATATAATATGTTGGTGCTTTGGTAAAGGTGTAATGAGTTTTGCCTACTTAAAAGCTTTATCCTCCCCCTTATGGTCACTAGAATAAGAGGATTGTTTTGTTTCTCTGAAAGTATATTGAGTTTGTTGAACATCAAACAGACTAAGCATAATCAACCAGAGTCTGTTTTCAGAAAATAGATGATTTTCATGTTGGTTATATTATTAATTATATTATTAAAAAAATTAACATTTTTAATTAAAATTTGCTCTTCATAAAATAAAAAAACAAAATGCTGAGCCGTGTTTTAAATAACAATAATACATTAAGTCATATAACATGGCATAAATCAAAATATTATAAGTATTTTAAGAACATCGCCGAAACTTAAAAAAACTATTAAATAATCACATTTTACATTATATTACTTGTCATAATACTGAACGCTCAGTTTCAAATTATACAATTACGCATTGTGTTTTTAATAAACCGAAAAGTACATTAAAGAAGAAAATTAATTTGACGGAAATTATTATATTTTTTCTTGGGATGTCAAGGAAGACTGGTCGTGCTAATGATCAATGGTAGAAATGTAAAAATGGCTTCATGTCTAAAAATTACGTACTTACCTTTCAGATTCACATAAAATAAATATAAAGTTCCTAAGCAAATACATTTAACTTCTCTAAAATGCTGATGCAATGAAAACAAAAGACATAAAAAAAGCTATTTAAAAAGAGCTGACTGAAAAATTACCCCAACGGAAAGATAAATTAACAATTAAATGTAAATATAAATTTTCATCATGACCATTCCCTAAATTAATAACGTTTTTTTTCAAGTATTTATTATTTTATCTGTTCGTTCATGTATTTCAACTTTCAAAACGAACCATTTTTATAAAAATATAACAGGGTTTGAATCGAACGTCAAAGATTTTTTTGCCTTTTCACCAAATCGTCACAGCACTCTGAAGTTTTCTGTTTCGCATTATACGTGTATATGTATATGTATAATCTCTATTGTTCGGTTAAATTAAAACTCAACTCAATATTTTTCATCACAAACAACTCAGAAGCAAATGTCACTTGCAGTTGATTTGATCATAAAAGTTTTTGTTTACTGAGTTATTTATTTTCATATCGACTTAAGCGACCCAACTTTCCTCAATAATACAAGCTTTTTAACGATGAAGTCTAATGCAGGGCAAATATAAACACACATAAACCGTATTCTATTAAAAAACTTCGCAGCGATCCGAGCAAAAAAAAAAAACTATTTGAAGATAGATAAGAAAACTGGACATAAGTATTTATATAATAACATTGATTTTGATCACGAAAAATCGTTTAAAGATTATGAAACATGCTATAAAATAATACCTAGCTTGCGGTAAAATGCATCGAAAGATAATGAGGAAAGCTGATAAAACAATATATAGAGATATTTGTATGGAAGTAGCGGAGAAAAGAATGACATGAAATCGGTTCTTTTCTCGTATTAACATTTCTCTGTGCAAAACTGAGGTAATTAATCTCTCTAACGTCGAGCAAAACTTGTACCCGCGGGAGCCGTTGGGACTCTCGAGCTATTAACGCACTGTTACATTTGTATAAAAAATAAGACTCCATGATTCTTCCTTTAAGAAAGCTTTTGCCATAGATTCTGTAGAGCTTGTGCTTACATCGCAAAAGCTTATTCGTAAGAGCTATAAGGCTTCTTATTTACAAAAATACACGTTCAAGATGTTACAAGGACTGTTTTGTTTTATGAAAGAAATACAAAAAGCTACGTGCTTTTTTAAAAATAATTTTGCTATCAAGGCAAGACGCACTTTTAAAATGTTTACTTTATAAACCGTGAATTCTATATTCATAAAACGTATTTCTATACCTTTAAATTAAAAACCGACAAAAACTGCATCAAATATTTTTTGTGGTTTCAGCTAAGTTTCTAAAAATTTCTTAACATTTTTTTCTGACATATTCTGCATATTTATTTTCCACGTCATTAGTTCTACTTTGATATAAAAATAATTCTACTCAAAACACCCATATTATTATCGAGTATTATGTTTTTTTTATTTTGAATAGAATGCATGAGAACAAAAATTAAAAAAAATTAATGGAAAAAACAAGAGATGCATTTTCTAATGGATCTGCGGTAAAACTCAATTACTTAGGATGAATTAAAAAAAGTGGGAATAAGGTATTATAATGGAAAACGGAAGATGCGGCTTATAATCATCAGAGGCTGCAAGTGTTAGTAATCGATTGCTTGCCATTTTTATTTTAACATCACTATAATAATTGAATATTGGCTTTTTTTAATAAGAACGAATGGAATTCATTTATGTAAGATTGACTGTTTTGATTTGATGTTGAAATTTACCTATTTTATATGTTGAGAAAAACGGTAGTATATATTTTTTGTAAAGTTAATTAAAATAATTGAAGAATGATTGCTCAAATTAAGCGTTGTTTGAATTTATTTCTGATTACTACCCCTGAGCAACAACACCGGGGGATTTTTTTTGGTCTGACTGAAAATTATAACGCTAGTACAACCGCCCCTTGTAATTCTGTACACTGATGGAGGTTAAAGATATAGTCAGATTTGTTGACACAGTAATCAGGCGTATGTTTGTTTGCAATGTGTATTTTTTCTGTCATTCGATACGTTCCATTATTATTGTTGTTGTTATTAAAAGTAATATTTTTATTTACTTATTTGTGTCCAAAATTTTTATAAAGTTCATTCTCCATCAAGTGCCTCTCCTGAGAAGAGGATGGCGACCATTTCACTGAGCATATACTCATGCTGAGCCAGTATTCATGGTTTTCTAAGGAGAAAATAGTGTAGTGGGTACTCGGGTCCTTCAACACCGCAGTTTTAAATTGGATGGAATAATCTGCATATTGCTGCTACCCAATAGCATTATTATATAATAATTTCCTTACAAAACTCTGGCGTTTAGATCTGATACTCCTTCTGCAGCAAGCTACAGAAATAATAGCTGGAACCCCTGCATCTCGAAAAGGTACTTCCAGAGCACATCTCTCCACAGTCTTTCCAAGTCCACTACTCCATTACTGATCCTTTACTTACGTTCAGGGCACAGAATGGCAGCCATGCACATGCAACAGAATGGGGAGGGCGGAGAGGAGAACATTAATAATAATCATTTATTTTATATTGGAACAAGAGTTATCAAAAAAAATGAAAACCTTAAAATTACATAACTGTTTAGCGCAATAATTTGTTAAATAACTGTATGAAACAGATGTTTTCATATGATAAGAAAGTAATTAAGTATTTCGTAGACAGCGGCTCTTAATTTCTATTTAAGCCGCGTTGGGGTGGTTAATATTTCAGGGCGAGCATTCCCAGAGGACGTAGGACATGTGTTTCGAATCGCAAACACCTTCCCTATTATATTTCACGATTATAAATTTCCTAAATAATGAGGACTACGCTGTTTAAGGTCAAATAAATTCAGTATTGTTTATTTTGTGTGTCTTTGTTGGTAACGCACTGGTTTCTAAATACCTATTTGTTCAACCGATTTAGAAAATAAATCTTGGTGTTTAATTTACGATGAAATATTAGGTAAACCATAACTGATTGAAAATTATTAAGTACTTTGAATATATATATATATATATATAATTATAAAGTATTATCTTTTTGCTGAAAATTTTTAACCTTTGTATATTTTACGAGTAATATTTTTTTGATCGGGTATATAAATCTTTCAAATTTTAATACATTTTTTTTTACAAACAATTAAAATAACGACTTGAACCTAAAAAATAGAGATAATTTGTGAGTTTAACCCAATTTATGTTCTGTTTTATTAATTTCAGCGCTTACATTTTTTTTGTTTTACAGACAGCTTGTGTTAAAAACAATAATTGAAAAGAAAACAAAGCCTAGTGTATGGTCGTGGTTAGGTTTATTAATAACAAAAAAAATTCACCAGCAAAAGGAAAATACCCTTATTTAAAATAAGCTTTTCTTTATTCATGTGAAAACGTCTGTTTGTATTTAATACGAATTTCTGTACTGGTATAATGTTGGATTGGCAAGCACCCTTTGGGAATTTTGAACAGTATTTACTGTTGACATCAAAACATTTATATAAATCATGTCTCAGGGTTGACGAGATACGGCTACTTACGTATTAAATATGTGATATTCTGTGCAAATTTGTTTATTTTTCATAATTAACACGGAATATTTCACATAAAACGCTAGACAATTCATTCAGAATCTGTCTTAAAAAATCTAGACAATGTAAATACGTTTTTTTTTAAATTTGCTTATGTGACATTTTAATTTGAGATGTGTCTTTTTAGACGAATTTTTCGAACACCTTTACAGTAATTCACTCTCTATAATTCAGATTAGATCTCACAAAAGACACATTTATATGAGATCAGTATTGACGAAATGCATTTTTATACCTGTAATTAATAACCCTAAAAAATAGGAATATGTTTCAATTTTATTTTTTCCATAAGTACGGTTTATATTTCTGTAAATTGTGTAAATAAAAAAGCCAAAATTAAAAAGTAGCACTATTATAACAATATATTTGCTTGTTATAGTGTCTATATAATCAAATCGCCATTACATTAATTTAAATTAAAAAGAAGTCTCACCGTTTTAATCTCCTCCAAATTACATAATTTTAATTATCACTTGCATTGATCGATAATTATTGATTATTAAATAACGTCCATAAGCTATTTTACTTTATATAAATATAAAAATATTTAAAACAGTTAAATTACAAATTCGATTTTTTTTAACAGTGCCATAGTTTTCAATGTTTACCAAAATTTAAATCTTAAGAAAATTCTTTAGTTAAAGTATTTATTGTATGTCCATTTTTTAGACAATCAGTTGAAATATACTATATATTTTTTAGAGAAATGGTCACCAACTTCTTCTAAGGAGAGGCACCAGGAGAAGAAGATTGGTCATATTATATAATTATTAAAAAAAAAAAAAAAAACGTGCAAGAAAACAAGAAAATGGCATAAGAAATCTGAGCGCGTCACAAAAAATATATGGGCCCAAGTATGTAATGCATAAATTATTCTTCCAGTTCATAAGAATGCGCAGTAAAATATCAGTGAAATATTTCTGTTGAAGTGAAATAATAACTTTTCTTTTAGAATTTAAACAGGTTTTATTTATGGTGTGAGTTTATTTTTGTAACACAAGAGAAAAGAAATACAGAGGCTCACATGTGCGCAAAAATAAGCCATAGGTGTTTTAAAAACAATTCAAAACAGATTTGTTTGTTTCTGTTCCATTTAAGAGTCTGCTTACAAAGTTTGAAGAAATCCTTTTAACAAACACACTTGTTGAGTTTCCTTTCTCGCAGACTATTTCTTGGTTTCGGCCAAACAATTTTGAATAAATCATACCTTTGTAAGTTTTATGAATTTACTGCTCAGAGTTGAGCAGCCAGTTATTTTTTATTATTTTTTCGTCAAATAATATAATTTGCTAAAGTTTTTGTTGCAATTGTTTGGTGTGGTGTTTGCCAATAAGTTAATATATTATTATCTTAAAGCCTCAAAGGTCACTAAATATTCACTAAATATTCAAAAAAGAGCCTGTTAAGGATTTATTTGTAAAATGTGAATATGTGATCGCATAACTATTCCTGCCTATATATGCATACATATTTGATGCCTGTCTCACACAAACTAATTAGTTTTTGAAAAGCAATTATAATTTTCTTTTGTTAAAATAACTTGATATTTAAGTACGTTTTACTATTTTTTTTGCTTATTTTAAATTTTAAGTTATTTTTGGCTTTAAATTACAACTTTCCTTGTGATCGCAGACGATGTTGTATGAGGTTTAGACGACGCATATAATTTAAAAAAAAAACAGGTCGACCCCTGCTTTACACCCAAATAAAGCGAAACATACACCAAACTTATGCACAAAATAAATAAACCAATTTATATCTGATATAACAAATTGATGTTTATAAATACAATATTTTGGTGGAATTCCATTTTAATAGTTTTTTGAATAAAATACTAGAGTGATTTTCCACATCATGTCATGCACACTCTGTTTGATAATGCCAACGTGAAAGGTTGGCGAAACCGGTCACAAATACAAAACGAACATGTGGAAAATCACTCAAGTTTTAGTTATTAGTTTATAAATACAACCACATTGACCATGGAATGTGTGATGTTTACAGGTCCTCGTTCATACGTGTAGCACACCCTTTATAAGAGCCAGCCTCGTGCTGGCGTCTAGTGACAAGACACGCCGCGCCAGGCACGTCTCCCCGCCCGTAAATTTTTGAGTAAGCTTCAGTACGAGTCGCAAGTTTTTAACTGAAATTCTTATTTATGATCGCGCCATATGTTTCACGGAGCCCTGCTTTATGGAGACCGAAGGGGAGTACAGGGAATGCGACCGAGCAGCCTTGCGAGCTCTCGCGTGCTACCTGTTATAAAACATCCTGTCAATAATAGTTAATATTATAAAATCTCTAGAATATTTATATTTTCTGTTCGGTGAGAAGTTTTGTACAAATGCATGCAATCTGCAGACATGAGAGAGTATAAAATTCTCAATTACGAAATTAATAAATATTAAAAATATTTATTTTTACCTTACATATTTAGACAATGATATTTAAATATTATACTCTGTTCACATAAATATTTATTTAAGAAATCATGCCATGTGTGCTATTATTATAACTATGCATGTAATGTAAAATTTCAACAGACGAAGTTGTATGTGTAAAAGTACTTTTTTAACGTTGTTTACAAAATTATTTAGAGGTGATTTTGTTTAATGTACTCGTTAATGGTTAACATTAAGGTATACGGTAAAATAAAACAAGATATATCAAAATATATAGAAGATAAATTATATAATTTTAACCAAACCTTAATTTTTTAAATAAGATATAATATAATACTTGGACTTTATATAATATTTTTTAATATTTGTGATAACGTACAAGGACATAGAAAGCTCAATACCGTTGTTAATTTAATTTAATTTAATAATTATATATACTGGCCATTTTGGAGGAACTGCTTGCAGGAAGAGTTAATAAATATGAAGTTTAGCTCCGAGCCGAGAAACTACTCTCAACAAGTCTCCTTAATCCTAAATGATTTCTACAATTATTTATCAACTTGAGCATCTTGTAATTCCTATGGAGTGCCTGGTAAAGTGACTCGTAAAATAATGCCATTTACATAAAGCTAGGGGGCAAATTTGCATGATTATTTTATGTTTCAGAAACACCCGAAAGACTGCTTAGGCGGTGGCTGCGCTGAATTAAGTCGCTTGGGACGAGTAGTTTTCATTTTGGAAACTTTACTCTCACTAAAATATTTAGAGCCCTTCTTAGGTATTAGTTTTAGATACTGAAGTTTGGATATAAAAGTAATATTTTTGAAATTCATCAATTCTTCGGATAATTGAGAATGAGCTATTTTAAAGATAATTTATTTTATCAGAGAAAAATATATACATTTTCGGGGTGTAATAATAAGAATATTTATTTAATAATTCAATTGTAATCTCAGGTTTTGGGTCTTGGTTAACTACTGTCTACTTGTTTCTTATATAGATTTTGCTACTGTGGCGATGCCAATCACCTCACATTCATTTACATTGTAACATGTCAATCACCCCACATTCGCAGCCATCAAAGTCCATTTTCTGATGAGTAGCGAATGCAAACAATGCATATCGTTCCACGTGTAACAAGAACTAACAATGCAAATTTGTTCCACGTGTAACGAGAGCTAACAATGCACTATTGTGTACATTGAACATACAATGAATGTTGCGGAGGCACGCACAAAACCCCTATTTAAGGACGACCCTCAGTCCCCTCTAGAGCACTCTTCGGGTACCTTTTGACGTGGTAACTCTGTACTCCAAATTGTATTATCAAATAAAGAACATTGCAAATTCTTTCGCCGCCTTCTGTTACTTCCTACGAGAGATTGAAGAAGTTGGTGCCACCTCAACCATTCCTGGCGAACCTGACACCAATCCACATCATCACCCCCACCATCGGCGAAATTGGTGACCCCGAACGTTTCTTACAATTGGAGAATACGAGTTACAACACTTCAACAGCAGCTGGTGAGTTGTCCTGCAAAATTAATCATCAGTACCATTCAAGGGAGAGCTCCAGCAACTCAAAACACCAACCAGCGCTGCCACTTCACCGCAGATTACAATGGCCACACCCACCCAGCATTCCTGCAACGCAGCTTCAACATCCCAGGATCGTAAAGAGGAAATCAGCCCGATCACCATCGCTTCCAGGATTCCAGAATTCTGGAAGGATCTGCCGAGACACTGGTTCTACCAGTTTGAAAGCGCCCTGCTAACATCACGACAGACAGACCTCACGAAATACCAGATGGTAATCGGAAAACTCGCCAAAGACGAAGTGCGAGGAATCATTCACATCCTGGAAAACCCACCAGCAGAAAACAAATACTCCCCCTCGAGTCATCATCGAGTCATCCCCATCACCCCCACCATCGGCGAAACTACCATTATTTTATAACTCAGTTACTATATAGTCAATCACTCATTATACTATCATACATTTAATTTGGTATTAATATATACCGGTAATAACTATAAAAACGTAATTTTACAAAATATAATTCAGAAACATTAACATCACAAAATTGCATCTGCTGGACAAATGCCAATAGCATACACCGTTTCATGAAAATCTTTGATAAAGTATTGCTGGTGTTGTCAGTTAAGTTTATATTTGTGTCCGATATTGACCTTCAGATCTGCTTCTTTTGCACAAACCAAGCCTTATAAACTTTCCAAGCCTTCAAAGACTAAAAAGATGTTCGTTTTTTGACAAAATTATTTTAATGTTTAAATAAAGATATAAAATACAAAATTCGCTTATGATTCTTTTTAAAAGACTTCTGGTTGTAATGCTATTTTCTAATATAAAATGAAACATACAAAATGTTGTAAAGCTGTATTATATTGCCAAAGTCCATGCGGATATGCGCTTAAGGCGCGCGTTTACAGTAAATACGTATATATTTACGGCAGGTCTCTCGTAATAGTGAAGGAATTCACATTTCATATAGTATGAGACGCTACATAGTAGCGCAATAAGAGGAAGCCAAGACGAGCTGTGCCATGAAACCCGAGCATGAATATTTAGATCTTGAGAATCTTGCATTTTTAGAGTATCACCGTATTTATTTAGCCAGAATGTAAATGTAACAATAAAGCTATAATTATAATAAAAATTCAATGTACAAATGAAAACATAGTTAAGTAGTTATCAAAAAATCAATATTTTTTTGGTTTGAGCAAAAACGGTGATCTATTATATTATTTATATTAAGTTGGATTAATGTTAATCAGGATGCGTATTTATTTACCCATGCAGGTATTAGTATGTTTATGTGATTAAGAATATTTTTTCACACATTGAAAACAATTAAATTGAATGGTGCGCGTCTCGGCTAAAACATCAATAGATTTTAAAAATAATAATAACCAGATTTGGATATAAAAATGCTTCACTTGTTACTTTAATTAAGTCCAGTGTTTGCAAATCATTAAATATTGATTAGCCTGGGCATATTGGTTCATATGTAGATTATGATTATTAAAAATTCTCACTAAATTGCAGTGGCTCGTTAGCATAGTTGGATAAATGCACCGGCCATGAAAGCTTGGGGATGTGGGTTCGAATCCCTCACAAGTCACGATGATATTTTCTGAGAGTTTTCTTTAATTGTTTTCAATGTGTGAAAAAATATGCTTAATCACATATTATATTATTGGTTATAAATATTGTATAGTATTAAAAATTGATTGATAAAAAAAAAAAAAGGCCAATTTTTTTTTTAATATGCCTTTGATTTAGATAATGTTCAGTAACATAATGAAAATTAAAAGTCACGGGCTTCATTCTTGGCGCGAGCAAATAGATCTTTAGATATCTTTATGCATTGCACTTAGTTCGAAAAATTTATTCATTAAAGTCACAGATAAAGTCCTAGATATAATAGAATAAAATGAAGTTACAGACCTACGTCGTCACATTTTCACATCACGAAGGAACATTTTAGTAAGAATTCAGTTTGCTGTACGAACTTCAAGCCTTTCACGAGGAAGTCACTACAAACATTCCTCTCGCATACAGAAGCACTACCTCTATCAGTTAAAAACCACAGATTGATTATATTGGAAAGGCTTACAACCAAATGTATATAAATTAACCTGTTAAATTAAAACATCGGTTGGGTTGAATAATTACGCATAAATAACATATAAAACCGCACATTGAAATTTTCTAACTAAAAATAGATTAAACACATTAATTAATTTAAGTAACAAGCGGAAAAAGACTCAAATTTAAATATATTGTAACAGTTATTATTCTTTCAAAAGAATTTATAAAAATCAAAATATTAAAAAAAAAATATTGTATGATTATTAAAGATATTTATAGTATTAATATATTTATCACATTAATCATAAAGAATTGGGTAACACTCATAACCTTAAATTATTGTTTAAAGTTAAAAAAAAAACATATATAGTACAAATATATATATAATTGATTCAATTAAAAGCTTGCATTAAGTAGCGAGGAGCTAACAATGTATAAATCATATGGTACAAACCAAGCGAATCTCCAGCAACATTCCGGGCTGTGTTTGCTAACACCTCCATGTCTGAGCTGAAACCAAGTAGACACAGTAATTATATTAGAATGTCTCTGTGAAGATACTGTAAACGTTATCATCTAGTCACATGAAACTTGGAATAAAACTTTCGGTTTCAACTAAAAAGTATCCGTACCTTCAAAATAATGCTAGACGAAAATATTTTTTTTACGATTTTTAATCAAGACCAGTGGATAAAATAGCTCACGATAAATCAGAAGATAAGTTTGTTAACTCTAAGAGCCATAATTTACAACAATTAAAAATCCTCGCTACTTTATAATTGCCATTAATTTAAGTGTCATGGACAAATCCCCACATAAATATACATTTCCACGCCATAATTGTAAAGATTTAATAATACTTGTCAAAAAGTATAATGTTGGTTTTATTTGGAATTTTAAATTTCATGAATTTTTTCACTATGTTTTAACAATTTTTTTTGCTCCCGAAGCTGTCGCTGCATTGGTTCAAAATATAACTTAAAAGTGAGAAGAAAAAAGAGCATCATAGGTGGCTCGTATCTCAAACATAACTGCGCTTTTAGCGGATGATATCGGTTCTGTATGAGTACGAAAAAATAAAAATCACTACCATGTCCAATGCAATACTACTGGAAAATTTTAGTCTCGTTTGATATGATATTTTTTATTTTTAAAAAGTATCTGCTTGGTCGGTCATCGTCGATTTGTTGAGTAAAATATGTTTTGATTTTAAAAAAGTATCAAGTTGTTTGAAGATTGCTATATTTACAATTTTATTAATTGATCATAAATTTATAATTGATGCAAATTGAAAACAAAAATTCATAAACATGAATAAATTTGCTCAACGGGAATAACTATTTTTAGATTCTTAACCTGATTTCAATTACAATTTATATTGAAAACAGAGTTTTGTGTTTTTACATATTTTAACACTAATTATGTGAAAACATTTATTAATAGGATAAATTTAATTTTCTATAAACTTTGATAAAATTCATTTTATTTACTTTATATTAATTTTTCAGCATAAAACATTGTAGTATTATCTTAAAAGTATAACTTTTGACTTCTTTCGTATTATTTAATTTGATTATTTTATAAACAGATTTTTTTCAAAGAGATGTGGCGCAAAGTGAAAGGATTTTTTTATTTAGAAAAATAACATTTTCTTTAATATTTAATATTCGTGAGAGTAACATTTCAATAAAAGAAAGCCTTGTACGTACTGAAAAGTTTTCTAGTGGTTTGTGTTTCCATATACTCGTCAAGTATTTCACATAATGGAGGAGGTGCACCCGTAAGAGGTTTATTTGGAGCATAAGATTTCGCATGACGGCGGACGGAGTAACCCAAGTGCCCGGTGCCGCATGTGGACTAGTACATGTAAAACTATCAACCTAACTGCACTATTTCAAGATGTTTTTGTTCAAATCCTGGTTTTGAAATAAACATATATGTTTAAAACTGCTTATGTGATATATATATTAATATTTTAATATGATTAGCTTCCACAGAGGTGACCTAATTATGTTATCAATTATTATGAACATTAGTTCAAAAAGTTTTTATTCAATGTCATTGTTGAATACATTATAGGTATATCTAATTATTTTATGTATCTTTTGATTTTGAATGCGTCCAACTCTTTAATATATCACCAATCATACGTCGAAGAACACTCAGAAATAATCTCGTATATCCGGGGTTTCGTATCGCCTCTGTGGCTTTCATAGCTAAACCTGCACTCAAGACTGACATAAAACAGGATTTAACTCCAGTAGTAAAGCACATGCTACAGATTTCCCCACAAACTAATTACAGAGGAGGCTTGCAGTTGCCAAACAAGAAATCTAACCGTTAGTACATATATATATGTATATATATATATATATATATATATATATATATATATTGAAAATTGAAATTAATATGAAAATTCCTAGTAACAGGTAGTAGTGTAAGCGGTCATTGCTTAAATAGGATATTCTTTGTATGATGAATAAATAAAGTGTTGATTAGGCACATCGTGTTATAGGTAATACTATTCACAAATTTTGATAAATATGTTCTTTTTGCACACAATTTTCTTGAGACTTTATCTCAGTAGCTTAATTGAAATTCGACATTACTTTTCATTACTCTAACAAATCAATGAAAGGTTTTGTACAAAATGTAAATAAAAAGCAACGAATTTCCATAACCAGGCGAGAGTAAAGCATGAAGTAACCATAAACATCACCAACAGGTGCACCTCCAGTCATAATATAAAACATAAATATTTTATGTATTACCTTTTTATATCTTTCGCTGTAATATATTATTTTTGTTCCTTTTCTTCCATCTCTGTGTTTTACTCTTTATACGATAAGTTCCAAAAGCAGAGAAAATCTTTCATTTAATTTTAAAATTTGAATAATTGCCCCAAAGGCTTAAATATGAATTTGAAAATATTGTGGACTATTTTAAATACCATCCTTTGAGTTTTTTTTTATTAATTTCGGCACGTTTAAATAAGCTGAATACACAGGAAGTCGTTGATAATATCCTTATCCATTTTCCCAATTCATCATTTTCATTAAAAATATTTAAAAATATATATTAGAAGCTATCTTTATAATAATCAATAATCTTTTCTATCCGAAGATCGTGCAGCATTAGCTTTTGTAATAGATTTTAATAGATAGACAATACTTTAACATAGCAGATTACAAAACAAGTAATAATTCCGATTCTAAAGAAATCACATTCTTTACGCGGGTGTTGATTTATTACAAAATAACCATACAAAAACCAAATTTTGTTATAAAAAGCAGCAAAAATAGTTTTAAAAAAATCTCGTATGAGATTTTTTATAGAAATAAACTTTTAAAAATCGTCATGTCTTGTCATATATTGAACGAAAACGTCCACCCTTAGGTGAAAGTCTCGCCCCAATGCGCCCCGACGTACTTGGCCAGACACTTTACTGCTCTTTGTTTTAGTGTCACACTTGCTCTGACTTAGGGGTAATACAAAAATCTGCAGCTCGAAATTTTACGACTTTAAGATAAACGTATTTGCTAGAATACACCCTTCAGCCAGAACTATTCCAAAGCTTTCTGAATCCTGCGTATAAAAATAGATTGGTGGATTGTGTACAAATGAAACAATGTATCAACTTTTGCATAAGTCTTATAAATACATTTGAATTAAACTATTTGTAATAAAATTAAATGTGACTGAGCAAAAGATTTTTCATTCCTTCTTATTATAAAATAAAATTAAAATCTAAAAAAGAAACGTGAAAATCAAGTGATAGTATTACATCACTACGGCGGAGTAAAATTTGATTAATAATAATAAAAATATTTTAATAAAATTTGATTTAAATCTTAATTGAATAAAAAGGAAAATAATATTTATATAAATATTTCATTTATGTATGTATCCAGTGTACACAATATAACCTAACCTTAAGAGTTAAATCCAAACAGCTCGGTTTTAAAATAAAACTCGTACTCGACATTTCATACCACGATGTAATAAATTTTCAATTAGACGGAAGTACTGAAAACAAATTACATAATCTACATGCATCTAAATCTGAAATAAATTGGTTTTTCTTGTCTTCCGCTGTAATTCTCGATAAAAAAACTAGTGATAAGATTTCATATGAATATTGTTATTTTTTAATTATGATTTTTATACATGTTCATAAAAACAAATATTTTTTAGTGTGAATGTACATCTCTCATAGTTTTTAGTCCCCGTGAAATACAAGTAATTTATTTAGCAAGTTGTGCGGTCGATTTTATTGAAAAATGACATGTTAATATTAACTTTGGTTGAAAACCGCTTGGTTACGTATTCTACTCTCTCTTGGAGAGGTGGGCTTGCTCCCGAGTGCCTGCCATAATGGATTTCGAAGTGATATCTTATATTCTTATAAACAACTACCACCAACATTACTCTATATTCCTGAATATGACCTCCACACTCTCGGAATTCTCTTTAAACAATACAGCATAGCACAGCCTAGATTCGCCTGGCACAAGAACATATAATTTGTTTTCATGTGTTGTTTGAGAGATACAAGAAATCGTATAACATCAGCATCACATATAATAGGTATAAAGGAAAAGCTTTTATTGATAGTTCCTTTATAAATCAAGGCTAATTTGGAAGTGTCTACCGCGACTGTAAAATCAGAGACCGGAGCAGTTGATTTCCTCCGACTGCGCGGGGAAGATTGCATTACCCAGCTAACGTAGTTGCGCCTAGATTTTCCAATAGGTCGTTTTATTTGACAAGATTTATCAAAGGATTCTTCCTACATTCTAATTTTGCCTTTTAATATTAATTTAAGCTTTCAATGACACTATTGTTGACAAGATTTAAGTTTTTTTGGAGATATGCCTGACGTTACGACGAATAAAAACAAATCTTAGTATTTTCTTATGTTTTGGTAGTAAAGTAATCGCTGAAAATGGGAATCACTATCTTATTTTTAACTATATAATGTTTAAAATAATATACATTTTATCATTTGGTATATTATAATGGTGCAATTTTCTGAATTGAACCAACCAAGAAAATAGTTTTTTAAAATATCATTGTAATCGCTTGTTAAAATTATTACTTAAATATCATATTATTAAAGCTTTATTTTATAGTGGTATTTTTTGAAGATGGGCATAATATATTCGGTTGGTAATGTAATAAACACTCTGTTTTCTTTTCATTAAATCTCACAGACAACAGCCTCGTCTAAAGTAGTCTACCTGCAATCTTCCAAAGGACTGAAGCCACAAATTCCGACTGTGGAATATTGACGCGGTGTAAAGTGGATTATGCAAATTCTGTGGATCTTCGAGGTGGTGGAATATATAAGTACTGATATTACTTACAGAGTAGCTGTTTTTCCCACACCCTCTGAAGTGTGGCCACATTTGTTAAATTTCGAAATTAACCACTAAAAGGCCTTTCCTTCTAAATTTAGGAGTAGGCGTGCATTCCGATAATTCATTATGAAGTTACTAGGACGAGAATCTCAAATGTTCCGAAGTGTAGGTAGCGGATAATGTGGGAACAAATCAATAGAAAAAGCGACCAACTTTATAATTACTTCTTTTAAAGACTGTATACTTGAACGTCTATGATATATAAGGTGTTTTTAAACAAGTTCGGTTTAAAAAAATTCACTGATCTAAACAATTTCATTCAGATTTCTAACGTTACGGAAAGTGTATTTTAAAAAGTAATTAAAAAAACAGTGTTATAGTACCTCTTAATTCTTCTGGTTAGTTTGTAGAAATTAGTATGAATGTAGAAAACCATGAACATTAATTCAGCATAAAATTATGCTTAGTAAGATGGTCGCCAACCTCCTTTGAGGAGAAGCATCCGATGAAGAAAAAGTTAATTAAAAAGCTCTGAGATGGAATATCGACCGAATACTACTAAAATAAATGTTTAATTTCAAGATCACAGATTAACGTACCACAATAATAGTAGTCAGATCATATGACAATATGTGATTGAGAGACATTTACGAAACAATTTTACACTCTAGTTCTACTGAAAAAGTACTGTATCTCCAAGAGACCTCAACCTCAGTTGTTTGAATAAAAAATAAAATGCAAACAAATATACTTTTAATGTCAGACAATACATTAAATTTGAAAGAAAAGGGGAAAAATTTCCTTGAATTTAGAAAAACCAACAATTATGATATATTCATATTATTTTCAAAATGATAATTTTTGCACATATTTCCTTCATGGATTACACTTGTATCGTAGTTTCTAGTACTGATTCGTCTGATTTCCGCAAATTTGGGAATGCGATGCCGCGTTCTGAATAATTCAGAGAGAGATAGCGATATAACTTGTCTCCTTTATCTTGCTTGTCACTTCCGGTTGGTGCTCACGGCAAACGCAGAACGGCAGGTGGATCGTCATTTTTCATTTTCTCAACTTTCGTTTCCAGAGTATTTTAACTTTCAAATCATTGCCTATTTTTTGCTTTATCAAAATGTATTTTTAAAGAATGATTCAATCTATAAGAAGTTATTTTAGTATCACCCATAATTAAGATTATTAATAGATCAAAACAGTTTGTAATATTTAATTACAATCATAATTTAATAATTATACATTATGTTTTAAAATTGCTTTATCAACAAGTTACGTAAACCAAGAAACAATTACCGGATCCTTGATATCTATTATTTCGTTATGTTTCTATAACAATATATTTCAAATTAGTTTATTAAAACATAGGTTGTGTTTTTTTTATATTTAAAATAAACCGGCCTTGAACTACCTCAAATTCGTTAGTTTTATGTATTTTAAGTCTGGGACCATTTTAAATCTCAGATTTAATTAAATATCTTCGTGAATTTTGAAGAAAACATAAATGAAAGTAAAATTGAACATGTATAATATATAAGTACGTTTGTAATATTTAGCTCTTTTATAAAAACCACACGAGTCATTTCACTTTCCAGTTTAAATAAACGACGGCGCGGAAAAATTGATTTTGTTACTTGACCATCTCTACCCAGCGTCCAGGTTTGAAGTTTTACCTGCGGCACTCTGCGGTTTTAAAACCCTTTTTTCGCCTATATGTTCGCAAAGAATTTTCATGTTTTTTGGAATAGTTACCAAATAATACGAGGGTAATATAAAACACATTATTCGACAAAGAAGCTTTCACGCTTCGTTTCAGGTGAAAGATTAGGTACAGGAAGACTACCGATATCATCCCTTATTGTGCGTCTTGCCTCGGGTGTTCTGGATCAAAAGGTTTCATGGGTTAAACGTTCGATAGCTCGAGTTTCACTAGTAAGCCTGTAAAGATGACGGAGACACTGTACAAAGAACGACCCTTTCTTTATATGTGTAGCAAGCGGCTTTTTTATATCCATTTACGTAGTTTTTGTCCAGGGTGGCTTTTTTATTTCATCGAATTACACAATATTATTTTTGCTACAAAGAAACGTCAGGTGATGTAGCATTCAAACGATTATAATACTTTATATGTATTGATTTTCTACTCAATTAAAAAAATCTATGTAAATATTTTTATACTGTAAATCTGCTAAATTTAAAAAAAAAACCAAATGAAAAGTTAAGTTTAACAGTTGGAATTTCTCATAGTTTTTTTATACATTTCTGAACAGATTAAAAATGAGATAATGGGAAACAATTTGATTTTAACATATTTAATTTCTGATAGATATAATGAAGTCAGTATACGCTGAAAGCATTTTGAAAATTAATTCATGGTACGTAATAAACTATGGGTAGGTTGAATTAAAAAAACTGAAGTAGTATGGTTATTGTCTATCACTTATTTTGCAATTCATTCCTTACGGGCCATACTTTATTTCCAGCATTTCTACTCTATATGTAGAGTCGATAAAATATTAAAATCACACGCTAATTCTTAATGTGAAATATTTATATTAATCATTAATCATCGTTTTGATTTATATTTTTTGCATGTTTAATGTAAAAATTCTCTTAAAGTATACAAGACAAATTTTTAATACAATTAATTTAATTAATTAATTTTTAATTTTTTCACGTGTCTCAATGTTTATGTCAATTACATGCAGCGGTTATCTTTGCTATCTAAAAGTGTATGAGAGAGTTGGCCCAATTACCAAAAATACAAAAGGATACAAGCAACCCCATGTTTTAAGTGGAACATCATTTTGTAAATTGTTGCTGAAACAAGGTTGAACTTTTTGTTTGCTTTTTTACGAGTAATAAAAAACTCGGCTTACAACTTTTATGGAATTTTACTTGTAAAATAAACCATTTTGCGGAACCAACTTTTTACACAGGCTTTATTTCTATAAATAATTATGGAAGGTTCCTTTTTTATGAGAGATAAAATTAAATAAGTAAATTTTTAATAACGAAATATTATTTTTATTTAAGACAAGGTAGTAAGTGAATTTGGACATTTTTATATTTAATTTAAATATCATTTATATTGCAAACTGATAAAAAAATATTAAATATTTGTGTTTATTTTATATTTTGTCTATTATAAATAACAAATAATCGCTACCAAAGAAAAAAAGTATTAATTCAAATTCTAGCGTTAAGGATTATTATTGGAAGTATTTTGATATATGTAAAACAAAAAATCAAAAAACGCAGTTTATAAATTTGTTCTTGTTGTGTTGTTGTCATAAATAAAACTCAATGCCATATTATTAGAATAATTTTTCGACAATTTTAATCTGTTTATTAATGTTCTGTTTTTCTATTATATTAATCTTACATACCAACATTATCAAATGATATTAAAGCGAGTAATGTGTTTACAAAGAGAGCGTGGCTTAAGAATCTTTAATAAGTAAAGGGAGGATTACATACATTGTGTATGACGCCTGAGGAGACCCACTCGAGTAGACTAGCGAACATCCCAAGTTTTCGCATTACAAGGAATGATTTTCAGTAGAACCGCACTGTAGATACTAAATTAAAGTAAAAACTTCTTTTTATACCATAATATTAACCGAGTGATTGTCTCATTATAGATATATTTCATATTTTTGACAGAAAGTACTAGATTGAAATCTATTGTAATATTTTTAGTGTTAGCATCTTCAAGCAGAATGAAGTTACGTAAATTATAGAGAAGTCTTATTAAGAGTTACGTAACTTTATCAATTGATTTACTTATTTAGAAAAAAAAGTATTTTAAAACTCTTAAAAGTATAAATGAAGCAAGGCTCAATATATACAAAAAAAACATTATGTACTCTTATACAATTGACTTAAACGTCGTTGATAAACCTTTTTTTCTGAAATTAAATATCTACTAGTTTATAAATTTATGTAACTGAAAAATAAATAAATCCATTAAAATTAAAAAGCAGGACGATTTAAATATATATTTAAAAGTGTATCCGACTGGAAGCTTCTTTTACTTTACAGAGTCGTATATTACCAATAAAAACTTGATTAAAACTTTAAGTAAATTTAAAGTTTTGAAAAATATGAAGGGTTTATTTCAGAAAGCTTGGAATTTCTCAAACTTAAGCCCTAAGACTTTCTGGTTTAGAAAAATAAAGAACTTAACAAAGTAAAGAATCCCTCTCCTTTCATTGTTAATCTACAACGTTAAATATTTATATCTGTAATTCATGACAATTCCAACTCAGCATCTCAGTGTTTTTATTTTTCAAGTAGCAGATATATTTTTCTCAATTTTATGTGCGACTTATTTTCTTGACTAACTAAATTAAAAATTAAAAATTCTTTGCATAAAGTGGATAAAAAAATATGTTTTTAAAAATCTGCTCGAAAACATTCTATGTACACGTTGAACAAATGTTAATTAATTTAATATAAATTTTCAATTTCCTCTTCTCGTTGCGTTCATTGGATGAAAATTTACCATCCTGACATATATTGTTCGGCAAGTCAGTTTATTGTTTCTTCTGCCATTGTTTCCCTTGACGATCCTTATCTCGCGGATAATTGGCATCGCCCCGCAAGTAAACCGAGCATACGTGCTATTGATGTTTGACTTGATAATACCAGCGTTCAAAATTGTTCGTTTAAGCTTCCACTTGTGAAGGTACTACATGTGTAAGATTTTGGTTCTTTGAATAAACATATTTGAATTCACAATATTACGGTTAGATTAACATATACACATACTGCATAAGTTTTATAAACATCGTATATTTTCAAATTAATTTGTTTTTTTTAAGAGGAAAATGGTGCAGGTGATTTTTCTGAATTTCAAAATATGTTGCAAAGTATTATAACCCAAGTTTAGCTGCTTATATTTAAGTATTTTACAGTAAAACTTGGTGCCTGGTTTGGGCATGCAAGGGTAAGTTGCTACACTGTGCAAAGTTGTCAACTATTCCAAGCTTTCCATTTAATTTGATCGCGTACTCGTTTTGTACAATTTTGCAGACATTTTAAATTATTTTCGATCGATGTATCGACATAGATGATCCATTTTTATGTGACTGTTAAAAAATATTTAATGTTATTAATGAACAAAGTTTATGATTCGTAACGAGTAAATTTTTATACGATACTTATACGTCGAAATAAAAAAAGTATATGAGAATCTTCAAAACAAAAATGAAATACTACTGAATCTATTGCATGAGTTTCTTAAACCAAACGTTTATATTCTGTCATAGTTGAAACTTTCTTTTCCATTGTAGAGTAACGAGTAATGGTAGTAGTTATTGTAGTACTATTAATCAATATACTTTTTTTACCTTGTAAAAAGGTGTCAACTTTGATGACGACTTACTTAATTCTTTATTTCTAAAAACTGGTGCTAATTATTCTACTTAAATCGAAATAAATTTTGAGGATTTCTGAAAAAAAATTGCTCCAAAAAACACAAGGAAGTGAAATTATCAAGACGCTGAAGAATTGTGGATTTGTGAGGGTTTCCGTAAAAATAGATTTATCACGACAACACCAGGCCAAATTTCAGTCGAAAAACAGTGCCTTTTCACGATCATTTTACTCCCATAACAGAGCCCAGGTTTCACACCCTCAGACATCAGGTTGTTTCCGATTCTGGAAGGAATGGGAAGATCATCACTTTTTGTGAGAAACCCGAGTTCAAACAGCTGTTAATAATTTAATCAACGGTAAAAAATAAAAATATATTCATGGATGAAATAAGAAAAAATGTAAGAGAAAATATTTCTCCTTAAAAACTAAAATATGTAGTTTTTATGTTAAAAAAACTATTATGTTATTTTTCAAATATTATATTATATATTTTTTGGTCTTACATGCTTAACTTATATATTGAAACATTTATTATCGAGTAAAAATAAGAGGAGTATGGAGCGTCTCTTAATATTAAAAAATATATAGTTTTACTTTAAAATGCTGAAAGTATTGGAGGTAACTCGTGTGTACTGATTATGATTTTTTAAAAGCCACCATGTAATTTTATTAATTTATTTAATTTTGTATTAATTGATTAGATTTTTTTTTAACATCACATGAAATCTTTTGAAACAAAACGTGAAACGGAAATAAAATTATAACCAAAAGCTATTAAAGGAATGCAAGTTTGAAATAGCCATTATCGAAAAAAAAATGCTAATTGGACAAGTTTTATAAAAATTGAACTATTTTAAACTTTTTTTATTTCCAGATGATTCAGATTAACGACCTCGGAGTGTTGAACAGTCCATTATTTCACTACTCCCAAATTTTCGTAAAACTCTCGTATTCCAAAGGTACTAGTGCCTTTGATAATGGACCGAGAGATTGGATTGCCTAATATATCACGCCGCTTATGTAAAATACTTTTTATTGGGTCAGTTGAGATTTTTCAGAGCTCGAACGAAATTTTATATTTTGCTCGAGTTTTATATATATTTTTTTGTATTTGCGGGTAAAATTCGGTCTGAATATTTTATAAATTTAGAGGAATACACACATTTTCCAGATATAAACCAGAGAGATAAATACTATTTTTTTTAATAAAAATGCTACTAAGAAAGTAGAGGCTTACTAGAATTAGTAAAATAATCAAATAGCTGTAGATCGGTATTGGTATTGTAATCAAACCGAATGAGTAATATCAGCGGTGATAAATTGATTTATAAGCCCTAACTTAATCCAAGCTTTCTTTGTTTAATGATTCAAAGTGCCACATTTATCATTGAGAACTTGTATACCTTTACTGTTACTTTAATACTTATTTGATAGATTACGAAATAAATTGATACAGATTGTTTAATAAATTTTATTAAAAAACCCATTTATTCTTTAGTTGCTACATTAAAATTATAAAGACAGTGATTGGTACCATTTTTCTATTTTGTGCAGTTTTAATCAAACCAACTCGGTATTATGCTTTAAGTATTTTAAAGCCTTTAACTTTTTTAATATCTACCAATAATACTCAGAATGATTAAGTTTAAGAGTTATTTGTTTTTTTTTTTCATTAAGTGTAAAAAAACAAAAATCCAACGTGCAACTGTATTAGTAAATCACTAATAACGCAACCACATGAATGGATTCCTTTAATAAAAACTCTTTTAGAATCACATAATTTTAACATGAATGTAACGTTTAGTCTGTCGTGGTACTGAAAATAATCAATTTCATTAGTTTGCAACAATTGAATCATTTGAATTTCATGCCAAACAACTTGAAATTCTTAAGTAGGCTTTATCGAATATACATAAGTATAGATATTTTTAATATTGTTACTGAATAAATAGACCACTTGGAAAAGTATTAGTTTGATTATTTAAATTTGTTTTGTATTTTTAAGTTTTTTTACCGTAGATATAAAGTTGTAGTCATATTATCTTACTTCATCGATTAGGGCCCTCGTCTATTGACTGTGCCTGCATTGTCTGACGCGGGCTCTTGTGGGGCCGGAGCACGAAAGCTTGGAGAGTATTATGACCTCACCGAGGCACACTCGGTATGCATTGTTCTTCATTTGTACAACGCAAAGAAAGCCAGTCTCTTCAGAGGCCTTTGCCAGATTACCAATAGCGAGCTGTAATCACGGCTTTTTAAAGTAAAGACTTGCAATATTTGTTTTCCTGTTTCCTCAAAGAAAAATTCGCTACCTTTTGTCTTGGATAACGTGTGGTTAGGGTAGGAGTTTCTTTGTTTTTTTTTTCTGCACAGTACAAAGAAAATACACTGTCTTTTTAGTTTTATACGAATGTGTGAGATACGCAACGCACCCTTAGGAACACGCTTTCTTTATTGCCTAAGACCTGCTAAGTGGAAAAGAGACTAGCATGCTTAGGATTGGTGAGTTTTGCTGCGGTACTATTCTTGTGAATCTGTATTTGCTTGGCATTTTTATTATTAAAAATATCTTTTACTAAGTGAATTCAAGCAAAATCATATCAAAAATAATAATTATATATATAAAATTATAATTTTCAACTTATTTCATAGAATTATATTTGACTTTTGTTAAAATTATAAAATTTTATCAATACATGATAAAAACGGAGTGATAAAATATATTTTTATTTCAAAATATCTATATTTAAAATACCGGTTAAAAAAGAGAATTTATCGATAGCTGACGTAGAAATATTATATGATAGAGTAAAGTGCTTAGCAAGCGCAGAACGTAAGAGCAAGAATTAGATTAAAGCACAGAGCTATTTCGAAAGTAAAATTATAAAACCATTACACAGAATTTATAATAGATTTACGCGAAACCAAAAGTCACATTATCTTTCTATTAAACTGCACCCATTAAACTTTTGTTATTGTGGTTTTTGAAATGGTCGTAATGTACTAAAGCGCATTAGCGTTCGCCGGAGTAACGGCGCTGCACTAGAAACAGTAAATAAGATAGTATCGCCGTGGTATAAATGCAGTTTTCTGTTGTTTACCGCAAAAAAAGGGTAAATAGATGCAGTTATTTTCATATGAAAAAATGTCATAACTCAAATGAAGCTTTATAAATTTAAAAGAATAAAAAAAAACATAATCCGAATTCATGTTACATTTCAAACAAAACTCGAGGTGTAGATATATACGTATGATACTCACCACAAAATAAACTCAATTAAAATACTCATTAACTATATTTAATTTAAGTGTATACAATTCGAGATTGCATATACTATCTAAAATGAGATTCAATCTTTCAAGATCAACCTTCAGGTTGATTTGATTAAGTTATGACTACTATATCATTAAGAGAGGTGCCGAGTCATTATGTACAATTGTATAATAAACATCCCAGATACTGGAATTATCAAATTAAGCTTAAATACGCTATATGATAAAATTTTGAGAATATGTTTGTAATTTATAAAAAAACCCTTGTTTTTACAGCAACCGACATGGATGCCATTCTTGTGAGATTTTTACTCTACGCTAAGTAATATTGTTCCTTTAAGACTGCAGGCACACTGCCATTTACTGTTGTAGAGTCAATTTGTATCTAGACATAATCCTATAGATAAAACTCCAGTATTTGAACACATTGATACTTAATTATATTGCAAAAATTTTATGTATAAAGACAAATGCAAATTAATTCACATAATAATTTAAAGGTGTAATAAAACGGAGTATTTTTAAGATGAGTCATTTTGATAAATTTTAAAGAATAACTTCATATTTTGTTTAATAGTACTATTGGTGCAGAGATACCCGCTTTTTGTTTTTTTTATTGTTCGAAATAAATAAGGAATAACCATGAATTGTTTTTTGTACTACTTTGAAATATTTTAAAATTACAGTGGCATGTTTACTAACAAAAATATTTTTAAAAAGATGTTAAATTTTATTTATCTGTAGAGTTTATCTAAAATTATATAAAATAGCAAATAAAAAAATATATTTATTGACACCAAATGAACGTTATTACTCTTTAATTAATTTAAAATAACTAATAATTGAATTAAAAGAATTTCCCATTGTATTACACAAACAATAAATTTATATATTTTTTAACGTCGTTAATGAAATATTTCTAATATTGAAAATCAAGAATCAATATTAGACGCTCATCCAATAAAGATTTTATAAAAACGTTTCTTCAAATAAATAGCTGCAAAATAAATATTAAAAAAATCTTTCTCTTTACATTATATTCCATTCCATTCTCCCAATAAAAAAACTATGTCCCGATTTAATTAGACATTGTATTGATACAATTATTCCCTTCCAATTGACTAGATTTTTTTTTAATTTCCGCTTCAAATCAGGGGTGAGTTGGTTTCAAAGTAAATTCCTCATATACAAAGCCAATTTACAATTAATGATTGCACATATCCAGTTTCCTTATTTATTCTGTGATTAAACAAGAATTTTGATATTTATTTATTGAAAATGTTTTTATTTTTAAATACAATATAATTTTTTTTTAAATACGCTTATACAATTTCACAAATAATAAGTTATTTTATTAATTGATCATCGGTTTTTTCAAGGTGTTGACTGCCAAATAAGGGTTTTATGTAAAAAGACGATTTTATGAAAAATATTTTATTGGATAAGGTATTTTATGCAACAAAAAAAATTATTATAGATGTATTAACTAGTTTTTGATAGTGCACGTATTTTGTACATTTCTCAACTCAAAACATAAAACTTTTTTTTAAAAATTAAAAATTAATTTCGTTCTTGTATTTATAATGTTATTATATAAAAGATATTTAAGATACACATCTCATATAATCTCATATTGCTGTGAATAAAAACGCGATAAAAATTTACCGTTATAAAATTCAATAACTGGAAGGCAGATAGACACGTAATTCTCCCTATAAAAGTAGCCATAATTTGGTATGGGAAAATTTTATTTATACACGATCTTCATTCGTTTCAGAGCAATAAAATAGCCGTTATAAAACAAGGCCATGTATTAATTAATGAACATTAAATATGTCTGCTCTAAAAACATAATTATTTGATTATTTACTCGTATGGTAAAAAATTCTTATTAAAATCTGAGACAATGAGTTGAAACTCATAAATTTAAGAATACAGTGGAATAATGTATATTTTTTTTAAAATCTGATTATTTTTAATGTCGTACAAGCTGCAAGAGCTTTGACATCGAATAACAGCACACTATGGCGCACTGTGCCACTGCGCCTTCATGACATAATGGATTAACTTTGATATAAGCCTGCAACATCATCAGAGCCCCTGCAGAGCTGGATGGCTCCGCCTGCCCCGGCCGAGTCCATTACTTCCAGTTACTTGTAGTTTACTTCGCGCAGGAAAACCACAAAAAATAATCTCATCAATCCAGCGGGTTGGCGCAAACCCTCTTTCTCCTGCCGCTGCCTCTGAGTGACGATATATTGTCTGCTAGCAAAATTAATTTACCGTAATGAAAACATATTCACTCATAAATTCCTTGTGCATGAAGTGAGTGTAAAAACACACAAGTCCTATAATAGATAAAACATATTTTTTTATATTAAAATTAATATATTTTATCAGGCGCAATCGGCAAAGATACAGTAAGGCACATACGATTTTTTGAAAATAATTTCCTCTATTCAAAAAGAAGATAAAAATAAATGGTTTTTAAATATTTAAAAAATATATATATATATTAATTGTTTTGATAAGAGATGGTTCTTTTTTCTATGAAGTATATTTAATAAGCTAAAGCCCTTAATATGAGTGTGGAGCTAAAAAACATACTTATAAAGATTTGATTCACAATAGCACGTTCGACATGTTTTATAGTAATTGCAGAATACATTTTAGAAAGTTACAAAAAGCTTGATAGTAGATTTTTTAATCTTAGAGCGAATAAGCCATGTTCAGTTTTAATCTAAAGGGAAGTAATGGTATAAAAACTATAAAATGAGCATGTATTTATGAGAATGTGTATTCATTTTATTTTGTTTCGTTTTTTCAGAGGTAGAAAATAAATTATTTTAACAAAAATTTTAATATTTTGTTATAGCTTTATTACCCGCAACCCTTCTTGAAATCTTTTATACGCTCTAGAGACTTATTATATAGGTTAACAGATATAGTCGTATACGTATACCGAAAATAGAGCCTTTATTACAAATTATATTGTTTGATATATAATATATTTATTTATCTTAGCAGAAAAAATCCTGCATCTGGGATGTAAGGATTTCTCTAAGAATGTCCATAATTGTTATTAAAATAATATAATATATGATACTATAATCGCTTATTTTTTAAATGTATTTATTGATACGTTTTTAGCTTTGACTATGCTTATTGTAAAACTTACTTTATTCATTTATCTTTAGTTAACAAATCGAATTCTTAACATTTATTAAAAAAATAATAGATATTTTTAAAGAATATGGTATAAGCAATGTTTAATTTAATAATATTGTAAATGCTTGATAAAATATTTGGAAATGAATTTGCATTTGGAAATAAAACAGGTGAGCTTTATTTTATTAATACCAACAAGAAAATAAAAACCGTTTTACATAAATTCACTCTATCGTAACAAAGTACTCATATTGAGCAATGTACGGGAATTCGTATAAACGATCCATTATTCTCAAATGTAGGTACTTTCAAACAATGAGTCAGATTTAAAGGTTACACTTTAAATTCAGCAAAAGGTTTCATGATAAAAATATGAACCAAAAAAGAATGCCGTTAATAAACACATGACTGATTATATTATAATTGATCATTATTTTGCTATCCAAAAATATAAATGTAACGAATCCATAATTTGTTCTTAAAAAAAAATACAGCTAACAGTTTGTCTTGGGGTATATGTTTAGCCACAATTAAAAGTGAAAAAAATTCCAACATAATTATAATTATTATTCGCAGACAAAAAAAATCCACGATGTTGATCTTTGGTTTATACTGTAAATTTTGGTGATTTATTTTAACTACTATTTTCGGATAATACTTAATTATATCAGTTCGTTGTTGGCGATCTATATATCTAAGATTTTTTCAATACAGTTAAAATATGTTTTACCGTTGACGATGGCATCCTTCTTCTTTAGGCAAGCTCTTGGTTCTAGTAAAAGGCAATTTGTAACCGGACCGTGAAGGCAATTTGCTTATCGTGATTATATGTGTCTTGAAATGGGCGGTCGTCACTCGCAAAGATTTATAGGGGTTATCGAAGAGGCTATATAAAATCATACAAGAAATAATGAATTCAGTAGAAAATAATTAATATATACTCCTTTCCAGAACTAGCAAAGCCTTTGTGACTTGAGACATTTTAGTAAAAAAATGACAATTGTAAATAAAACAAATATTTCAAGTTGTAGCTGTATTATTAAGTTATGCAATATTTCTTATAAATGTAATTAACATTCCAGGTATTCAGAAGCTAACATGAAAATTCTTTTACTCTGAGGGAAAAAGTCGAATAGCGACAAAATGAAACAAATAAAAATATCGTTAACTGCTAGAAGCTCTTAATTGCAACAAAAAAAATACATCCAAACTGTAAATTATACTGAGACAACAATGTTTATTTATTTGCTAATAGTAATATTTTATTAAAATCATTAGACGTTTAAAAAAAATAATAACACATAAATAATTATATATTAAATTATATATTAATTGATATAAAATGTTAGAATGGAATGATTTTATTACAAAATAATTATTGATGTCTGCGCTGTTTTTATTCTCCGTCATGTGCACAGATGTACTGGCTAGCATCTCGTATCAAATGGTCATTACGGGTTGGCATTACAACCCTCGAATAACGCACAATAAATTGCCCACCCGCTACTTTATGGGTCGTTATATACCCCGGCTTAGAGAAAGTCAGACACTTAGATGGCTTTTATTTGTGATAGTGTTATCATATTTTAGACCAGCCGATGTGTAATGGCGCTTCTGAGCTCATATAAATTAAAATATTTTTTATGCGTACTAATACACAAATAAACACCGTTTTTAAATTAACCAACATTAACTATTTGCATATAATAATTATTTGAAATTATTTCCTTGTATATTTTTTGAAAGAAGGTACAATATGTTTATTACTACCGGTAAAAAATATAAATTAGCAGACACCATTTTGGAGTATTAAACATATACATTCAAAGTGTTTAATGTAAGAAATGAAATGCATTTTTGTTATTATTATGAAATAAAACATGAGTGTAAAAAAGTTGAGTATACTGGTTATTTATTAAATGGAAAAAGTAATAGCGATTATGAATGCAGTTATTTGTGTTTTGAATTTATATTTTATGTAGAGTTTAATAAAAATGATATTATTTTCTATTAAAAATTGTCTTTGTGTCTAGGTACAACGGCTGTACTTATAAGGCATCTAAAGAATATATAAAATATGTTATATATTCGTATATTTCTCACTCCATTGGAAATTTATTTTTATGATGTGTGATATTGTAATAAAAATCCAACCGTATTGACAGTTAAGACGGATATTAAAACACTTTTGTGGAAATCTTTTACGATATGTTTCTTCTATTGTAAATATATTTAAGGTTGGATCATTTCATTTTGAAATAAAATAAATATCAAAATATAAAACAACCTTTACAATTATGTTTAAAGATCCAGCACAAGGTAGAATGCACTTTCTGAATATTTCAACTGGTATTCAAATACTCAGTGCAAACATTTTCGAGTGCATACTTCCGCTATTAAAATACTTTTTGTAACGACATAAAGTTGATTTTCCACAATGCAAAAAATCAACGCAGAAATAATATATTCCCATTTAATATGTTTTGGCTTCTTTAATTTAAAATACACAATTATATAAAAATTTTTGAAGATCCTGATTGTTTTAAACAAAATAACATTTTATAAAAGAATTTATGTTTCTTCAATTCGCTCTTTTCCTTTGTGATCTATCTTTAACAGCCGCATGTGATTCATATACGACGGAAAATAATACTTTTTCTAACCTCGGATGCTTATTATTGACAATCGTGATCATTTGACATGTCGGTGGTCTTTTTGAATATCAATGAAGATGAGGTCGACCCATTCTCTGCCATTCGTATGGATAAGGAAAGGCTAGGTACCTTTTAACCGACCGCCCTCTTTTCCACTAGCTTGGCAGATCGCCCACCAAAACAAGCTTTCAACACATTTTGTCCCAGTGAGGAAAGATAAGAAATTTAGCTTCTAGTACAACGTCCGCTGTTTACATTTAGTTCCTAAAAAACCGACTTATTTACTTATACATTCTTTTTTTAGGTTTTGGCATAAATGCACTATGATTAACGTTTATACACACACACATATATATATACCGTTATGGATATCCGCTAGCACAATTAGTCCGTGATGTTTACCTAAGACATTGCATATTTATATACATATATATATATATATATAAGTGAGTATTTAGATATTAATTTGATAGAATGATAACTTTTAAAAATACTTCAAGTTTTTATTAAATATGAGACGAGTGAAAGTTACATTTTGTTAAGACTCGAGTCTAGAAACCCGGGTCCGGTTATTGGTAATAGAATGGGTTTAAAATAGCACTGAGATGGCAAAATCTAAGAGAGATTTTCAGCATTTCCCCGAAGATAGTCTTCTTTACGTCTTGTGACACACTGAGGGAGTATGTCATATCCAAAGAATATGGAGAAAAGAGACGCTTTGAAAGTTCTTTTGTCATCGGAAATATATTTTTATAAAAATATTATATTAAATGGTTTAATTTGAAAATGTGTCAAGAATCTGTTCGTAGGTTTTGGCAGCCGTTGTTATTAAAGTTGCTGTTTTTTTTAAAGGTTTTTTTGCAAAATACGTTTTTAATATAACAACCATATATTTTTTGTACTTTTGTTGAATGATGCGTATATTTGCTTGGGCTAATTAAAATGTTTTGCAATTTTATCTCTTGATGATAGAATCTTCTACACAACAAGCAGTCCTCATTAAGCATTGACGCGAGTTAAAGATAAAGCAAATTTAAAGTAGTAAAATATAAGAAACAATTTTTTTCGGACATATTTATTCTACAATTCAATATAACGATGATTTACTGTTATAAGGATTTTGTTCAAACCTTTTATAAACCTTGAACAAAATGAAAAATTTAACTAATTGAGGTTAAGAAATAATATTTACAGTCAGTATTCATATTCATATATCAGAAAAAAAAGTTATACTTATTTGTATTCATTTTGTGAAATATACTTGTGGAAGAATAATAATCGTACTAAAAAATATCTAATATACTTTAGTAGTTCAGAATTTTCTTTTTTACAGAAACACGTGCGGAAAACAATATTTTTTAGATACAGTAATTGTCGGAAACCTGTATTTGTTATTTCTAAATAAAGATTTGTATGTCAGAATTCCATTTTAGTAATATACTAACCACAATATATTTTTAGATTGCACGGTGATTGATACTTATGGAAATCATGTTTATATTCTGGGCGAATGATGCACCTGAATTATTTACCACAAAATGATTCATTGAATAATAAGTATAAAACTGACGATCGGGGGCTTTAGAGTTCAATAGCAAATATAAAGTAGCACAGTGGCATTTAAATACACACGCTAACAATGAAGATCCTCCTTTTAATTGTTCTACTAACTATAATTGTGTTCAGTTCTGCAGTTATACAAGATTTTCATTCAAATAATCTTATTGCTGAAAGTGTGTTTAACGATTCAGGTATATTTATATTTTCTTTATTTTCCTTTCATACTTTTATTTAATATATTAATTTAACTAGAACCAAGGCAGATTTTTCCCTAATTACCTGCTTTAACAAGAAGCCATATTTTAATTGAGTTTAACGGGTATTTTATTTACTAATTGCAAATTGTTTACAAAAAACGAGAAAACAATTTAAATTATTGTTTATAATTTTATAAATACAATTTAACATACTTAACATAAAATCTATGGTATATATAACATATGTTAAAACAAATAATTAATAAAGTATAAAAACAAAGAGACATGATGTTATCTGAAAGAATAAACATTTTTAACGCACTTTTAAGGTAGTTCCGCATTCATTGCTTTGAAATATAAATCCTGTTCTGTAATATAAATCTTGTTTCAAGTAATACAGATTGTTTAATGTACAGTTAATTAAATATATCAGATTTCTTAATAATTATGAACGTAAATATTAATGAAAGATTCTTTTGGATTCCGGTCTTGAAAATATTGAACAAACGAAAAATATTACACAAAAACTTAATGATTAAATTTTGAGTTTAGTTATATTTAAAATAAATGCCATCGTTAACTAAAATTAAGTGTTCAGAATTTTCATATTATATAACAGTTTTATATGCATTCTTATAAGAAAAGATATTTCAAGTCATTTCAAATACACGTTTTAGCTCTATCCATTTAAGGGATATACATTTTTAATAGCTCAGTAACTTCGACCACAAAACCCATTTTCTTCAGGAGTCACTAGTTATTTTATTTTTCCTGAGTGGTCGAGTTTCCAAGTTCATTCTTTAAATATGCATGACCCTTTTAAAGAATACAGTACACACAGTAAAGTTTGGAATTAGTATAATTTTGGAGGGCTAAGTCTTTGAAGCAAAAGAGATTCACAGGTTTTTGTAAAATTAATTTATATCTGAATGGTACACTTCTTTTAATCAAATATAATTTATGGTTTTATTGAAGGTGATTGATACATAAAAACATCAAAAATAAATTATTAATTTTGATATTTAAATATAAAGTATTTTTGAATATTAATTTATATTGCATATAAATGATGGTATATTTTTTTACCTACACTTCTATTTATTACAGAGTATCCTCCATTGCGCCGAATAAAAAGATTGATGCTGTGCGAAAAAACCGATGCTGCCTGTAAGATAAACTGCCTTGCAAAAGGCAAGCTTGGAAAGTGCGTGGAAGACAGATGTGTGTGTGATTTGATTCCAAAAAACTTGTTTAATAAGAAAGAAATTTGTACTTCGATCCTTGGGAACATCTTGCATGATAGAATAGCAAGCAGTTTATTGTGTCGATTTTGATTAATCAATTCACGTAATAAAAACATCCTGTGATGGTTAAATCAACTTTCATAATTTCTTTAACTACTTTCAAAATAGCGGCAATGAAACAATTCCGTAGGAAAATAATTGCTACCCAATTAACTTGTAATTGAGTTTTAAGTGGCGTTCTCAAAGAAAGTATAAACATCGCTTTAGATTTTTTCCTCAATGCTGAACAGCAAGTTAAAATATTTCTATGGGTTGTTTTTTCTAATGTCTAATTTATTTTATATTGAAAATCATATATTTCTTGTATAGGAGAAACATCACTCATGAATAAACAAATAAAAGTTCGTGCACTCTAATGCGGTATGCGAGAATGCTTTGTTCCGCGGCAGACACGTTACGAAGGGTCGCACAGTAAAGCAATCGTTCATGCAAGACGATTGCGTCTTTTTTTTAACGGTAACATCTAAAAAAAATGATAAAAATAATTCAACCAAAGATACCTTTTTCTAACAAACTTAATATTTGACGAGTCAAGTGACTGTAATCTATGATTTAGAATATTCAGATTAAAAACCTTTTTTAAAAAGCACTTAAATCCGAATGCGACCCGTGCTAAGCTCGTCTACAAAAATACAAATCTCACCGGTGTGGGATTCCCAGCCTTTGATATGCTTACAATGTACGGAAAAAATAATGAGCAACGAGTTGAATTGAGTGGAATCGTATAAAAAACATGATTTATGAATCTTGCAGAACTGATGTTCGTTGATTCAGTCAATGATTTTTATACAAGCCAATTTATGCATCTAGAAACAAATCTACAGGGAAAAATAAAAGCTAACACGTGGTACTGCTAAAGTATTATATTAAGAAATAAATGATTTTTAATTTATACATTTGGTTTTTTTTTCATGTTATTATTCATTTTTAAAATTTATGTGTAAAAAAGTATTTTTTCGTGTTATTTTTTTATTTGGAAACCTTTGAGTCGCTACCTGGCGGTTTCTATGGTAACAAGGCAATCGTTTTATTTTCCACGTAAATCTTCATCCAAGGAAACGAGCGACTGTAGATTGGAACGCATAACAGAAAATGTCTGACTCGTGTGGTGAAAACAGCCGCCGAGAACTGCTGGCTTTATACTGAATGTTTGCGGTTCATTTTATTATGATAATTTCAACATGTGGTTTGACATTTAGTAAATAATGTTAAAACTCAACTCTCATTTTTATTCATAGTGTATTTCAAGTCAACATTGTTTAATTTCTTTACATGGACCATTGAATTAATGACGCACACTCAAAACTGTATATTTTGTGTTATTATATATATATCGTTTTAAAATTACCTTTTTTTATATGACATGTAAAAATAGAAAATTCATTTTGACTAAAGAGAAGCGCTATGTCTTTAGTAAGAAAATTCTAAATCAACACAAAAGTTTCTTCACTTAAATGAAGTATGAGTACTTTATAAATCATTATAGACAGAAGCAAACAATAGTTGATAGTTAATTTTAATAAATAATAAGTTTTTTTAATGAAAAAACTGGAGAGTATAGAAAAAACAACTAATTAGAAATGCTTCATTTAAAATATCCAAATAAAATATCTTATAGTACTAAATTCACACAAAATAAAAAAAATGGTTATATATTAGTTACGATGGAAGTATATACCATTGAGTGTCTTTTTTACTAATATGATTAGGCACATTAGTTCATATTTAGAAGATGATTTAAAGAAACTCACAGAAAAATATCATCGTGATTTGTGTGGGATCTCACACAAATCACGATGATATTTTTCTGAGAGTTTCTTTAAATCATCTTCTATATCATATATGAACTAATGTGCCTAATCATATTAGTAATAATATAATAAACCCGTAATGGGTAATAAATACGCATCTGATTGACCAATCCATAAATAGATATATATTTGAGAGTACTCAATAACTGCATTAGCAAAATATTTTTTTAGTGTTAAAAAAGATATATGATATCTGATGTCAAAATAATTATTTAAGTATCGTTTTAATTTATTTAGTATTTATAAGATAATATTCATATAAAATATAACTAACGAATTTATAAACGTACTTTAATGATAAAGGCCTCGTCCTTTTTAACCAAAATTGTAGAAATGTATTATGTTTAGTACTGTTTATTTATACATATTATATCGAGCGCGTCAGAATTTTAACTCGCTTCACGAGATTAATGATCTCACCACGTACAACTAATAAATAAAGGGAAAATATCTTACACTTTTTGCAGCCGCTTGTGAATAGTAAAATATGTCAGCGTTGTATCACAATTTTTTATAACGTTTTTTATAACCGTGAAGCAAAAACAAACAAAAAAAAATTTTAGCATGTGCATAGAAGTTTAAAACTCCTGTTTCAATACTATATAGCCTTGGATGTTCACGTCGGCAGAAAATATGTCAATTCCTTAAAAAGGTAAGGCATCAAACAAAACTAAAACCTCTGTAAGTGGTTCTTTTTATCAACAAGAAAATATTTAAATAAATATGATTTTTTTAGGTTTTACTTTTATATTATATTAAGAAAAGAAACATTACTTAGTGACTGTTTTTTTACACACTCACCTTGTATATATAATAACACCTATTCTTATTGTAAAGGTTATTTCAATACCCGTGATGTCACAAAGTTCTTAATAAAATAAAATTACTTTCGGTCATTTATACCACACATTATTTCATTTAAATGAAAACCTAGTCCTCAATTCAGTTTAAACGTTGTGTGTGAATTACTTTTAAATTTCCATAATACACTATATTTCACAATTAAGGTATACGTTCTCTATAATTTAAATACCGTGACAAATTTTGTTTTTTAATCGAAGATGTGTTTCATAAAAAAAGAAATCACATTCATTTTTATATACATAACAAAAAATTAAACGTACTTTTTTAATAACCCATTACAATAAAACTGAAGACCAGAAAAAATTATGTGAAAAATAAATGAGCAAGTTCGTCAACGCAGTACTTATTTGGGTATTAATGTATCAAAAAAATGAGACATTCTATTTGATGAAGAGAAATAAAAAAAAAAAGAAACAAAAAACTGAGCCGTTACTGGAAGTATTGAGATAAAATCCATTGTGATTTTCTTCTGATGTTATCACATTAAAATTAAAAACAAAAATTCGTAAATTAAACAGGACTCTTTAAGGTTTTCTCTTTATAAAATGAAATGTATTTTACTGATAAATTTTACTGTGTTCGTAAATATGATTTATTTTCTCCCTTCCATGTTGTTATCAGTAATGCATTGTTCAAATTTTGAGACTTCACCAAAGATGTGTCCCAAATATAAACATTATTTTTTATCAAAATTTATTATTTTCATAATTACAAAAGTAATTATGAAATTAAGTTTATCACAGCAAGAAAAGTGAAAACAATTCGATGAGTTTTTGTCGATATATATACGAGTTATTAATTCAATTCATGTGATTTTTAGACAATTAAGAGTTAAATCATCTAAGAGCTTGATAAAAATAACCATTGAACAACTCTTTATAGTTTATTATTATATAAAGTCGTGTATCATAAAGTAATATTACGTTTTTTGTTGTAAAAAAGCCAGTATTTTATTTTGTAAATCTAAAAATTTTATTTCATAACAATACGTTTACTTAACTGTTGTTCACATTTAAACATCCAAGAAATACTTAAAAAATAAGTTCGATATTTAGATATTGGCACAATAGATATAGGAAAAATATATTTTGTAGTATTAAATATTTATATATATATTAAATAGTTAAAAAGTGTAAATATATATTTCATCAAAACGGAAACAGTAAAACATTAAATTAATGAGACTTCATTTAAACCAGCAAAAAATTAAAGATTCTTAAATAAATCTATTTCGGTTATTTTATTACTAATAAAATTAAATCTCTACTCATACCAAAAGGTTTAAATATTATTGAAATTTCGTTTATATAATTTATCAACATCACCTGCCTACTAAAAGTGAAGAAGCACTTCTTGAAGGTGAATCGAATCCCTGTCATTCTGAAAATTCACTCAGTGCGTATCACAGAAGGTAAAAATATTAAAATAAAATTATAAATTTATACAAGTCAATTGTGTAATATTAGTTTATGATTTGATAAAAAGTCACAGGTTGATATATAACCTGAATTTGAAAACTTTTTATATAATCAGAGTTTTAACGATAGTAAAAAAAATCTAAAAACTGTTATAGCAGTTAATGATACTTCTTGTGAATAAATAATTTCTAACAGATTTTTTTTATAATACTATAGAAAAATCGACAAGATCCAACAAACTCTAATTAATAACATAAATTTAATGGTAAATGTATATAATATATACTATATATAGCAATGCATATTAATTCACACTGCAAGTTCCGCAAACTAACAGGTAAACATCTGGTAAGTGTATTGAAATCCAAGAGATCCATAAATAGAACGAAACGAAATACGAGCTTTTGATAAGTCTTGACTTGAGTCTTTGACGTTCATTAGACGGCTAGTACTTAACAAAACCAGCAGTGATTTCAATTGCAATTTTCATTTCTTTTTTTTTATGTGTTCTTAAAAAATATTCGTAAGAAATATTTAACGGAGAAACAATTTTTTTTAATAATATTTTTATTTATCGTTTTGAATAAATTATCTTCCCTTATTTTTTCATTAAAAATAGTTATTGTAGATAACGTTTTTTTGTTTCTTTTTTAAATTCTCACATTGATATGTTTTTTATTAAAAACATTTTATTTTGTAAAGTAGAAAGCGATAGCGTCAATGCATAAATTCACTGAGAGCTGCAGATACTTAGGCGGCATATTAAATCCCATACATCCGAGAATTTCAATACCAAACTCCTGCTGGGTGACATTCTGGGAAAACTCGAAGCATAAAGGCCCGCCTCCATAGTAGGAGGTATTCGATTAATTAAGACATTTCTATAGCCATGGTCACGTGATTCTGTCATGTAAAACTATCAAAAATTCTGGTTTTAAATATAGGTTTATAGACCCGAATATTAGCATTTATAGACCAAGAACGCCAATGGTTATTACAATTATATGCACAGTATATATTTATACATAAAATATTTATTTAACCGGAAAAGTATGCGATGAATATATTGTTTTCTAAAAACAGAATTGAAGTAAACGTTTAACCCATAACATTATTAAAAGCCAAACAGTAATCCAAAACAAAATTAACTAAAACATTACAAATATATACATCTAAAAATCTATTAAATCTTATTAATTGTAAGACTGAATGGTTCTTTCTAGTTCGTTAAAGCTCCAACATGTTAACTGGAAGAGCTTTTTATAGATCGTTACATATAATTATGTACTTGTATTAAATCGTGAGTGAGTTTCTACTCACGCTTTTAGTGAAGTATTCTGAGAATTGGATAATTGGAGATTATATTAGATTAGTATCGCTTTTACTCAAAGTCCATAAAGACATTTGATCAAGTCATTAACTTAGTTATATCACTACTAATTTTCTCAAAACTACTGATTTAATCTACTGATCCAACATGATTACATACTATGTAATTATATTTACTTTTGTTAATATTTACTGATTGCTATTACTTTAATTAACGATGTTGAACTTCTTTACGTGTTACGTATGCAACTGTGTGCTGCGGAGAATAAATTCAGTGGATCTACATTATCTCACCCTCTAATATACAAGTTTGAACTCATTTTATTATTTACCATACACACCGGAGTAATGTTTAAACTGAAGACAGGAAGTTGTGAAACGCTTAAAAACTTCTACTACTGTACTGAGTATAATTACTGTTGACGTTTAATAGGCAGTTGGTGTTATACAATTGAATAGAACTTGTTCAAAATAATTGTTGATTAATAAAAACACCGAAAAGATACAAATAAAAATAATAGCTATAAAAAATTATAAATCTCAGTAATTTAGATAGAAACTTTCAGTTTTTTTCTACGGTGAAGATAACTGAATGGACAAATAAATGGGACTTACGGGATGAAGATTTTATTAAATTGTCATATAAATTTAAAAGAAACAATTATTCTTCACTTATGATCAATAAATCTTATAATATGAAAAATCGTTAAAAAAATGATAAAGTTATTTGGTCATTTACAAAAAGAAGCATCTTTAATTTTCCCAGATAATATCAAACTAAACAAAAAAAATTACTCAACGTAAAATAATATTTATAATTATTTTTACTTATTAAAAAAAGATTTCCACAAAACCTAGTTTTAGCGTGATCCTTTGAAATTTGAGTATCATTATCAAAAATAACCAAACAAATATGAAATATTCCTTTATTAGAAATATTTCATATTTTGTTTATTTTATAAGTAGTAAAAGTTCAGAGTGAGAATTAGTCATTTATAGGTAAATGTTTTCGAATTTATATATTTTATAATTACTTAAGTATGAAAGAGAAAAGCATTGAAACTAATAAATCAAAACGTTTTTTTTGTTTTTTTTTTTTTTTTTTTTTTCACATTTTTAACTTAATATGAATAAAATGTACCATCAGCTTTCTATAATAATGGATAAAAAGTTCACCTGTCATCATTTATGAGGAAAATACGGTTTTCGACCTAAATAAAAAAAACCTCTTTCGATGTAAATGACAGCAAAGAAATTCCGGCACAAGCACCATTTTGGGCGTAAAGAATACCTTTTGTCGCGTAAATGTGAATAAATTGCCAAAGATGCTAGAAAATTCTATCGGTCCAATCAATTTTCCAGCACTGAAATATAGTTGAAAGCGCCAGCATTGTTCTGGGCCTTTACCGAGGGCAAAGCACACAAGTCTACCAAAGGAAGCTTAATAAAAACGATACTGCATGTAGCTTCCTCGCAAAGGACGTTGTTTGGCTTTAGACTGGGGAGGGGTTGCGGAATGAGTTGCTCGACACAAAATTAAGCAAATTTACATTTATGTTGGTCCTTTTTGAATGTTGATTGAGTATCACTTGTATTTTAAGCATCATTTTGAAAGCCGCTTGATTTTCTTCGTAATTTGATATATGTTTCATTCCCCGCGGTGTTTTGTGAAACCTTTGAATAAACAAGAAACATAATTTTTTGTTTGTGTTTCGTGAGAACAAAGACATTGATTAATTTAATAAAAGTATATACGATACATACAAACAATCTATTTTTTTTTATGCATAATCAATTCAAATAAAGCTAAAATTTTTATGTGTTGAATATATATTAATAAGAAATGTGATTACATTGGAGGATATTTGTATATTTTATATGACAAGAAATATATGTGAGCAAAATACACGATGTAGTTAAAATAATTTGGAAACATTTTCGTACGTTTATTCAAATCATAGAAGATTTTGAATATCATAATTCATGATGCTAATTAGAGATGGGACTTTGTATTCAACTTCGCTCATACATTATTCAAATCCCTTTAATTTATTAGGATTTTTTCGTAAACTTTTGCAAACTTTGAAAATTTTTGGAGAAAGATGTGTATTTTCATTTTGAAATTCCAAAAAAAAATTTCTACATAATTATTTAGTTAATCATAAATCAATTTTATTTCGTTTATTGTTATTTTAGCGTGAGCTTATGAAATTCAACACAAATGTATAATTTGAATAATAATAACAAGTCAAAATATATTCTAACAATTCATATACTCTCATAATATTCAGTGTTTCCGCATCGTTATATGCTGTATTTGTAATTGTGTTTGATGTAACACGGTAAGCTTTTTTTTTATCCATAACAACACGTTGGAAAAATAAATCGTAATTTGTTCGTCACGCTCTATAAAATCCTTACGATCAATTCATTTATGTTATAAAAATTAGCACAGTTCTCACAACACGGAAACATAAAGAAATTATATTAATGATGTTGTATTCACAGTGAAGATGCTAACTAATAAAGAAGGCTGTATAATTCGTTTGTCATTTAGTAATCCCATTTAAGTTGTTATGAACAACATCTTCCGTGATAATAAATTAATCATGTTTGTGGATTGTTAGGCGAAACAGATGTCTCTGTTGTGTATCGGCTGTGTTTTTGAACTAAATAAACACAAACAGCTCTGTCTACTCAAAGAAAAACTAATAATAAATAATTGTTCTGCTGAAATGGTGCCTCAAAAGTCTTTTGGACAAAAGAAAGAATATTAATTAAATTATTTTCATAATGTAAAACTGTCCAAGATTTTTTAATACTAGACAAACTATTATTAAAATTAATACATTCTTTCTTATTTTGCAGTTATTACATACTCAGTTGCGTATCAATAACATTTATTATGTAGATTTGTCTTTATGGTCAATGAATTATACTGACATATTCATATTCAAAATTACAAAAACACATAAACATGTCATATTATTATTTAGTTACGATGATCTGCTAGTTTGAGGTTAATATATTCATTAAATCTACCTTCAGTAACATCAATTCCAATACTTATACGTCTACTAGATGAATGGTCTAATAATGAATCAATATATTTCCCCGAGACACAAAGTAAATCGCAGGCGCCCCTACCAAGCGGGTGTTTTATGGCCGGGGCCCTTCCCTGAACTTTGCCATTGCTCTTTTAATATGGGGATTTTAATGAAAGACGAACAGGTGAGCTTCTCCGTAGAATTCAGCTCAGAGTTCAGCCAGGGGGTCAGCGTCTCTGCTCTAATAAAAAATACCTAAAGTTAGACTGACCAATCCAGCCATCTTCTCAACAATCGCGATTAAAGTGAACTGGAATACAAAATAAAACATGAAACTTAAACTTGATTTAAAATTTTCAGAAAAAGCATTAAAATCTCACTCACGTATGAATGTAATGTGAATACTTTGAGTTACTCATATTTTATTTATTATACAAAAGTTGCAAGCTTAAAATAGCAGATTTTTTCTTTTGCGGGATTAATGATGAATGCCCACAATGCATAGCAATAAACGATACTATGCGACACAAAATATGAGAAGGAAGAAGCTAATTTTTCTATAATAGCATTCGAAACTAGAAATACCAATTTCCAAAATGTATAATTCTCTGTAGAGATAAAAAAATTATTTTGCTTTAGAAAACTACCGAAGTGGCCAGGGAGCCTCCACATTTATGTCCCACGGAATGGGACAATTAATAATAAGAGCTGTTAAAAGCAGCTGCCTCTAACTTAACAAGTTTTCGGTGTCGTATATTATTAGGTCTATTTAAATATCCTTACAAAGCACATAGCTTTGTTAGTAAAAATATTATTTCGCGAATATATTTTTTTTGTAAGATATGATTTGGTTTTCATAATTTGGTATTAAATATTAAAGGTTAAGAAATAAAATTAATTTAAAAATTTATGTCCTTGTACTTGAATGCATTGTGAATATTTTCTATAACCATTAAACAGAAATATGCGTACATTTATTCAAATTCAATAAATTACATATTTTAAAATAATTTTACTTTTAATGACAAAAGTGACAGATTCATAAAATTAGTTCTAAAGTCATTCGGTTGAATTTTATAATAATTAGCTAAATCGCAGGATTTATTAAGATTTGGTAATTCCTTGTGCACTATATTTTTTAACTTTTATTCGTATATTCATCGCATTACCCTTGCACAAGGGTTGATATTGCACTATTAAAATATAATTTACAAAAATTTAAAAAGACAAATACATTAACCTTCTTTTATTATCAGTTAAAAATTTAATTTCAAATATGTTTGTGTTGTAATGCATTCATAATCTAGAGGTCAGACTGAATATTAAATGTCTTAAACGATGTTAGCATGTCACGGTTACTGAATCCAATGTTATTTGATATAAAATGAGAAGGTTTCAATTTAAAAGAAATATATTTAATTGAACTTTTATCGAAATATTTCAAGAAAATATAAGTATTTCACTTACATTAAAAGTTATAAAATTTAAGGTAGATACTGCTCAATACTTAAAAACAAGATGTTTCAAGATATTTGTACATTTCTTTGTTATTCTGTAGACTACTTGCGGAAAATTCGTATCAACTGAATAACTATCAAACAAACTTCTCAATACGAGGAGAACCCCGCAGGCGTGGAGTGCTGTTCTGAGGAAAGGTATTTGTTTGTAGCACAGGGATAAGTTCGCTCTAGAACTCAGCTGCGATATTAAAGACGAAGCAGAAAAGCTTTGTATTCAAATAAACATAGTATCAATTGCATGGCGGGGTTGAATAATTGTTAAACAGTACACCTGGGATAATATAAATTTAAAAAAACAAACAAAGATCTATAAAACAGAATTATGATGAAGACAAGCAGGATTTGTTTAAATCAGAGTAATTAAATTTACATGTTTTTAAAAAAAATTATTTCAACGGTTTTCACGCACATTATATATTTAAAATTATATCATATTTATATTTTGTTTATATCTGGGGTTTTTTTTATTGCAAAACAATATATTTTAAATTTAATGCTTTTGAAAATTAGGTTCGGTTTCAGATAATACGATATGTCAATTTCATGCACGTCAGAAAAATTGATTCTTGAAATAAGCAGATTAAAAGTATCATCAAATCATACTTAAACATACATACTAGGTATATATTTACAGAGCAGTAAAAAATAAATATAGTGACTTTCTATTATTCGAAAACCGCATCTTGAAAAACTGTTTAGTCTGCTAGAGATATATATATATAATAGCTACGTATTATCAAAAAGAGATTTTTCAGACGAAAAGGGCAAAGAACAGTTACTGGTTTAAAACAGGTTGAAGCTCTTTTTAAAAATAAGTAGCGTTGATAGCAATTTTCATATGAGAAAACACTGAATAATACATTATATATAAAAACGATAACCTTAATTGATATTGAATGAAAAAGTATTTATAATTCAATCCACAAATAGCTTAAGGAGTTCCTCAAGCATTTCCATCCCACTTAAAAACATTCTGCAATTGATTGTGCAAAACTAATTAGACAAAGATCCTATGAATGAACCAAATTTGTTTTAAGAGGAAACTCGGGATTTGTTGTGACGGAGAGCGTACGAATTAAGATTCACTTTTTTTAATGAAATTTACACAAACTTTAACAAAGTTTTGTCCGAGTTTTTTTAAGAATACTTTCCTAAACTAGATTAGATTCTTGAGAATACCTAAAGTCAGATATACCATTTATAACAAAATATTTTTTTAAATATAAGAGAAAAAAAGATGTCCGTATCAATTTATGCAAAACTTCTGTCTGAAAATAAATAACACTTGTGTAAAATAAAAATATGTCAGATATAATGATGCGCATAGCCTATTTTTTTTTTTTTTATAAAAAGCGGTGATATATTTTGTCCTCTTTTATGTTTTTGATTATAAATTAAAATAATATATTTCAAAGGACGCATTATAATAAAAGGCTTGCACTGTGTTTTGAACATTTTTATCTTCAATAACTAATCTTTATCTGTTTTGGTAATGCAATTTTTATTTATAAAAAGTCAAGTCCAGTAGCTCCGGCCTCTTAAAGATATTTATAATAAAAAAATAATCTAAGAGGTTTGATCATATTTCTAATAATTTATTTGATGAAGTGAGTGTAACGTACATGGTTGGTTTTATTTATGTTCTTTTCTTTGCACTTCTAGTATTAACTACTGTCAAAATTACTTACTTTAAAACTAATTGAAATGACCTTATTAAAAAATAATAAAAAAAATATTTATTATAGTTATTAATACTTTGTTGCTATATTACTTATGTATATAAAATTTATATTGATAAGTAAAATTATTACAAAAAAACATTGAATCATGAAATTATATAGAGGCTTTTAAATATTTAAATGATAAATTAAAATACAAACGAATTTTAAGATTTTATTAAATAAAATTACCAAAACTCTTGGGCCTTTGTTCTGATGCATGGGAAACTATTAAATATAACACACCATACAGCAGTGAGATGTACCAGACAACATTAGCAGCCGATTGCCTGTCTGTCCCAGATATAGCATAATTAGTGAGGTGCCATTCGGGATCCCGAAAGTTCAAAGTACTCGTAATAGACATTGAAGAATGTATCATGTGGAGAAAGACCAATTCGAAGGTTCAAGTATTACTGTACTGCAGAATACATTATCAGATACGCACATATATATTTATACTTATTTATATATGTATGTGATATGATCAAAAAATAATGAGTTTGAAAAATATATTTTCTTATAAAGATTCGTTTCAATCATACTTAAAAACACCGATATGGTCTTATTTTCTAGTTTTGATTCTTTATTACAGAACTTGAACAATAAACCAACAACAGCTGCGGAAACCCAAATGGATGTACGGACATTTAGCCGCGAGTTATTTTGAAATGGAAAGCTATTGCTCTGGCTTTATCAGTTTTATAAATGTTGGAGTTAACCGATTTTCTACAGATTGCATTTTAAATTAATTTATATAGTTACGGATGTTGCACTTCATTTATTTGCAACAACAATAATTAAATTTGATTTAATAGGTGAATATCATGAAAATTTTAGGAAAGTGTTTTTATATTTAACTGATTTTTTAAAAGCGGAGACTTTAAATGGTGTGTTTTAATATAAGTGTATACAATATTAAGTGAGGTTTTGTTTAAATAGCTATATACCTCAGGAACTATTGTAATCGAATTTCATGGTACAGAATTAAATGAGAAATGTGTTTACGACATATTTCATAAAGCTGTTTGTATTATAATTCAATTCATACCATTTTAACGAAAACCGCATACCTAAAGGATTATTTAACATGCCATATTTGTACATTGAGAAGTAATTACAGTTAATATTCGTGTGGCAGAGGTATCCTGCGTAATAATACTCTAGATACTTTGAATTTTAGGAAATCTTAACGAGTGCTTTTGAACTACCCGTGATATTTCGTGGTTTTACATATGATATGAATTTAATCTTGGATTAACTATTTAATTAAATTTTAGACAAACTAGGTATTTATATAATTATATTTATTGCCAATGTAGTTTAGAAAATTTTTATCACCAAATTTTTAGGAAAATTATTTATTATTGCTGATTTTTTATCAACTCATAAAATAAAAGATATATTAAGCTGAGAAATTATAACACTTTTTCTATGTATACACACTATTTCTAGATGATCCATTCGAATTAATTTAAGTACATACTTAATAAAACTAAAATAAACAAACAAATCGCCCAATGATTTTGAAAGGGATGATGTTCTGAATGCATATATGTATACATACAACATGTAACTAAGCAGTTTTAATCAAATTAATATGTGCTTAAATAGCACTGAACAAACCATCAAGTTGATTGTTAACATCAGAATTTATTGTTGCTGTTTACAGTATTTTAGTTTCACAGTTAAATCTCGGTCCACTAGCTTATAAAATTATAGCTGTAAATAGTTAAGCAGAGATTTAGTACGAGGCCGCGTGGAACTGTTTAATCTATGAGTTTCAGAAGCGCCGAGCATCAAGTCCGGCGGGGAGGGTCGCGGCAGTAAACACCACCCCGTAAACCGGCCTAGTTTATGGCGACCACCCTCCACTTCTCTTCCGAATATGCTGCATTAAAAATTAAATCCTGCCGCGACGTTCTAGTCAATCATCAACGCACATTGCACGAACGAGAATATTTTTTCTTATTTCCATTATAAAATTTAAACTTCTAATACTTCATCATCATCAAGTGCCTTTACTCAGAGGAAGGAGGTTGGCGAACATTTCACTGAGCATATACTCATGCTGAACTAGTGTTCATGGTTTTCTAAGGTGAAAAAAGTGTATTGGGTCCCCGAGTCCTTCTACACTTCTACTTTTGATAAATAGCTTTACAACTTAAGAAATTCAATATTTTTGACGGAGATTACTTGGAACTCCATTTTAATATTTTAAATAATAAGTAAAATACTTGAGTGACCGGTTTTGCCAACCTTTCACGTTGGCATTATCAAACAGAGTGAGATGTTATATAATAAATAATAAGCAGTTAGGTAAACAATTGTTAGTTGTGATTTTAATGTACCTAACAAATGGAGGATTCTATATAATTTTTGTGAAATGATTCTATACAATACAAATGCTTTTATAGTTATGAGGGTAATTATCTTAAGTAGTAGCTTAAAGTGTAGCAGCAGTTATCCTGTGTTGGGGTTTATTCTGTAGTGTGTTTATATGTAAATAATAGTTTTTGCGCGGTACATGGTTTTTTTAATGATGTAATTCAGCAATAGGAAATAATAGTGGAGACTTATTGAAAATAATCTGGTCATTAAGTAGGTGCTCCGGTGTGCTATCTTTCACGTGATTGAAGGATCTACCTGTTTGATAATGCCAACGTGAAAGGTTGGCGAAACCGGTTACAAATAAAAATCTATATGTAAAAAAATCACTCAAGTATCTTACTTATTATTTCAAATATTTACAATTTAACTCAACGGTTTATCTGAAAACTCTCATTTATTCAATGCGTTATCTGTATTTGCTTAGTTGTGATCCAAGTGTAGACTCTAATGCGATCGCGAATTTGTTTGCGTGGCAACTTTCTTTTACTAACTGTGTTAAAAACTCATCCAAGCCAGTCCTTAAGGGTTGTCGTGGAAGTCTCTGCAATAAATATCAAAAACCTCACCGCGTTACAGCCGCGCACTCAGCACGGGCTGGCGGGACTCGTATAAAGTAGATGCGAAAGAAAAACCGGCACTCAAGGATTGCTACACATTTTTACGTGCCAGACCCGCGAATGTGCTTTTCGAAAGCAGTCATAATAAATAGAACATTTTTGACAAACACTTCTGTTTAAAATAAGCAAAAACTTTTGAGTCATTGGAGTACTCTGTCACCTTTAAATTATATGATTTATAAAAAACTTGATAATGATTAGGTACATTTTTTCAAATATTGAAAATTGATTACTGAAACTCTCAGAAAAATATCATCGTGATTTGTGTGGGATTTGAACCCTGTATAGGCAAAATCGTACTTCCTGTGAGACGGTCTTCACAAAAAATCAATAATATATTAAAAAAAACTTGTATAACGTCAAAATAATGTCATTTCAAAGCATTTTAACTATAATAAAATTTTAAAAAACGCTGAATTTTACTTTTACGAGCAAAAGATAATTTGAGAATATCTATTACCACACTGCTTTGTAGCGATTGCAAAGTGAGTAGCAGATGAGTAATCTAAAATATTATAAACTCAACTATGACATATTTGAAATAATGACTGTTAATATATTTGTTTTTAAAATAATATTTTAATAATAATTGGATGGTTCTCTGATTCTCTGCTTGTTTAAGAGAGACGTCATTACCACAGCAAATTTGCTGCTGACTTAGCGAGCATTATTTCAGCCACCACTTCTGCTGTATTATGTTGTATTACACAATACAACACGCTTTTATACATCAATATTATTCTACAATTGTACTGGAGTTGCAAAATTAATCAGACTATTTCATTTTATTATAAAATCTAAGAGTATAAATAAAGTACTTCGTTTTATAATACTCCAGTCGAACTTACCTAGTGCTCATTAAAAACTCACGATAATTCAAATAAATAAAAAATAATTTTACTTTTATATATGTCAAAATGGGAATGCAATGGTCAATAAATCTTTACTTTAAAGTGATTTTGATAATAATTCACCTAAAGTTTTATTATGTTTGACAAAACGATGCTCTTTATTTCACAAGAAAATGTAGAAGTAGCAACATATATTCTTAAATATTTTATGAAAGATGAAAAATTATGTATCGTCAACTTCTTTGCTATCATACAAACTGAATAATTATTTAATTTTTTTTTGTATTATAATTTATTGTTCTTTGTATTCCATTTTTACATTCATGAAAACAAAATAATTAATAAAATACTAACGACAGTATAACTGCTGAACGTTTATTTCTAACGTTTATTCCCTTGTATATGTTTTTAAGTACAAAATAATTTAATGTGTTATTATTTTTTTTTAATGAATGAAAGGAGCAGGTTCATGGAAACACAATAACCTAAAATTAAATTACGTACACGTAATTTTTTACCAAAGTAACTTTACCATTTACAGAACAACTCTAGACTCTCTATACAGTTCAACTGCTACAAGGACCTATAAAATTCATTACTTTATTTTTCCATAAAGTCGCAAGACCTTCATCATTTTTAATTAAAAAGTCTTTTCATATATCATTTTGCAAAGAAAAATTCATATCCAAAAAAAGATAAAACAAAAATATGGATGGCAAAAAGTGTTATTGTATTTTCATACGAAATTTTTCCCTTTTTTTCCATCAAAATAAAATAGTTTCAATTTCGCAAATATGAATATTAGAACGACATTCCATGCAAAATATTTTTTTTAAATTATCTGTAATAATTAATAGTATGGTATAAAAGTTTCAAATTTCTATAAATCCTTATTTTTTCCATGTAAAACTTATTAAAATTAAAAATAGACGCAAGGTTTAGTAAATGTGGAAAATTGATAAAAAAAAATATTGTACGTTACAATCAGAAAATTTTTTTTATATAAAAATTTTCTGAAGAAAATCGGTATTACGAAATTTGTCACTTTCATCAAATCTAAAGGAATGAAAGACATTTCGGGTAACAAATTATGATGGAGTCAATATGTTCATATGACTTTCACTTCTATTGATTTTATGACAGAAAAGCGGAAAATATCGTTCAAGTAATTTAATTTTTTGGTATTTTATTTAAAGGAAAAATGAGAGTATTTTTATATTTCTTTCATGTTATATAAATAATCATTATTTCATTCATTAAAAATTATATATTTATGATTTATGTATTCGGGAATTTTGAATAAACATATTTTAATCCTCACCAAAAATATGTATATTATTGCTATGAAATATTTTAATGCTAATTTGTTTAACTTTTTCATTTTAGAGTATAGAAAAAATATTCTTTAAATATTTTAAATATGTTAACATAAAATTATTATTTAATACTTATATTTCATGCAAGAGTGTTTAATTTTGCATAACGCTCGCACTACCTGAATTTTGATGCACATTTCCAACTTCAATTTACTGAATGTTCTTCCATGAAAATGCATTAATGCTTCTATGCGCAACGACATATTCAAATCATAGCCTGCAAATAGGGAATTGCATAATACTAAACAGCATGCACTGAAATGGATTGCTTTTTCAAGAAATTTAATCATGAAACACTTTGAAAACCGTTAATTGTCTTTTTTATTGCTGATTGCTTTTCTGTCCATTAAAAAAATCTGAATAAAACAGTGAATTCGTTTTCATAAAAGGTGGAAAGTAGCATATTTAGAAGGTGCAATATCTTTTGAACAAATGCGATCATTATTTTTTTGTACTATATTGTTTTCTTTTTTTAGGTATCTTTTTTTATTCCGCTTGTATTTTTTTAAATACTCAAGTCAAATTGCTCCCTCCAGAAAAATTATATCTCAGATTTAGTATGTACGACCACCGAATAACTGTTTTTGAAGCAAAAAAATAGTCCCACGATAAGATAAATCGTGATCCCATGTAGGATTGTAGATTTTTTTATTTTCACTGAAAAAGAAAATGGATTTCTTATTGGTAAGAGATTATTCTGAATGCTTTATCGATAATGTAATCTTTAAACTGTTTTACGATGTCACTTACTTTACGGCAAATCTACGTATTCATTGATGAGCATTTTATTTTGATTGCATTATAAATATAAAATAAACTATAAAAAAGCCAAAGTTGTATTAAAATATAATTAAATTCTAAAAAACACGTGAGTTAAAATCCTTACTGCAACGAAATATTATTTTTCAATATTATAATTAATTAAATTTAAATCTACCATACGAATTACTCATTTCCTTAATCTTAAGCCCAGTGTCCATATTCTTAAAGATAAAATTTATTTCATCGTACATAGTTTTAAATCGCTCCATAAGCTATGCAAGCTAATATGCTTTTGGAGTCTTGCGAAACAGAATACGGCTTTGAAGAGATAAAGTAATAGCAGAGTAACCGGATAGGGATATATTATTTTTGATAGACTCTCCACTTTGCTCAGAGCGAACTCATAAAATATTTTCGCATTAAAGTCACCATTACGAATAGATACCCCGAAATCGCTTCACTTTCAACGAAATGTCAGAAAATGAGGAAAGAGAGGCGGTAAATTAAATACAGAGATTCAGCCAAAACTGACAGGCGTCAGCTAGCAGCAGGCTTAAAAGTCTTACTTGCTTTTTTGAATCTAATTAATATGTATCAAAAAATGAAGAAGATTTATAAGTTTAGTGAAGATGCCCAAATAAATTATATTTAAAACTTATGCTATTGTTACCTATGAATTTCAAAAATACAAGTAGCAAAAATTCTATAAAGTCTCACTCAAAAACATTTTAATACGAATTCTATTTTTTTATATCGGCTCTCGACTATGGTTTCTAGTCCTGCGTTTTCAGGAGCAATTTGCCCGTGATCATGAAAAATGTTGTAATATGAATCTAGTTTATTGCAGAAATTTTCAGGTCTTGCAGCACCGGGTGATATTATTTTCACGAAGAGTGTCGGAATAACGTCTCTCATAAGGCGCATAAGAAAGACATAAAAGGCTTGCCTCGAAAATGGTTACGTAGAGGATTCAGGTTTTGAATATGTCATTTCAGAAAGTAAATACATAAAATGCCTTTACAAAAATTGGCGAAAGCATTTTTTCATATCACGATTCTTATTAAATATTTAAGCACAAAAAACAAACTCATCATCTCATCTAATGTTCAAAAATAATCTTTGCAAGCCAAAAGTAAATTTAATAATGAAGATGTTGACGTTGACTAATATAGTTTTCCGTTACTAGTATTATCATTTTGGTTTTTATTTCTTGATATCTATAATCAAAGAATAAGTAATTTTAGCTCGGTGAACTTTTTTGAATAACATTAACATTTTGGTGAGAAAATAAAAGTCGAACTTGTGTACTGCGCTATAGTAAAGAAAGCTGCTTTTTCTACAATACGGCGGTAAGGACCATGAATTCAGATTGTTTTGATAACGAGGTCATTTTAGTGACGTTACGAAATAAGAAAATTGATAAAAATTTACCAATGCTTGTGATGAATAAAAAATGTAGAATGTGGTTTCTATTTTAATTTATATTGATTTCTGTTTTGTAAGTGGCGAGTTGCTTTTTAACTGGTAATTCTATTGTAAAGTAAAGTTTTTCCGCTTTGCCTCGGCCACGCAGGTCTCTCCCAGGGGGAAGGGCTCGGAAAATTGCCAAAAACTTTTAATTACAAGACGTGAGGCTGCCTCCGTTGTTTATTCTTTTCATTTTATTTTTCTTTATCTCTTTGGTTTACCTTTAGTACATTATTACTTTTTATCGAGCAATAAATAATGAACAATGAACTAAAGAAAAGATAAAGTGAAAACAAAATGTTTATTCAATTAATTGAAAAAACTTAATGAATACTGGCAGTAAAATAATGAAGGTTTTTTTCAGAAAACATGCCTGTTCAAGAACTACATACTTGTTTTCAGTACACACAGTTTTTTTGTATACACAAATTAAAATATCTACTTTATATAATGATTTAGCATCCGTTATTATACATTTATAAATCTTGTATTCAATACTCGCTAAAGCATAATTGTTTTTTAATTTTATTTATAAATATGTTTAAAGATCAGTAAAGATAAAGTGTATAAGTATAGGAATATTTTTTCTCAAATAAACATACACGAAAGACTTATTTTGTGTTCAAATTTTAACAGAGTACAAGGTATTTAATTGAATTTAGTCCAGTTTATGTATATTCCTACATAAAGAAATTTTACCTGATGTAAAATAAAAAGTTTCACCTCACCTAACACATTTTAAAAATTTGATCCATACTGGAACCTTATTCTGGCTATGAGAATAGCTCTGACAGCTAATCTATCAATCAGCACAACGAATCCTCACACTCTACAGAAAATAATCCAAAGGATGTCACTGTCAGGCTTATGTGTATGAAAAATCTAAATAATAAACCGAATCACGAAGAAGCCAAGTGTTTTTTGTTTATTAAATAATATATTTCCAAAAAACAGACATTTCGGATGCTAGCAGCGACAGTTGATCTATGATACGTATTTTTTGCATTTTGTTTTTTTAGAAATGTAGGTCACTTTTCACAATCGCACCCAATCATCTCAGTATCTGCATATTTCTAGAAAAAAAATATTATAATATTTTTTCCTCAAACCTTGTTTACTGCGACGAGTTGACTTAATCTGGTACTACTTAAAAATAGTCCTCCACTTTTATTTTATTTTCTCCCTGACCTACATTTTTGCAATGAAAAACATCAGTAGCTTTTTGTCGCCCATTTGAATGAATATACATGTTAACTTTATTATCATTTGTCAAATATTATAATTTAATCAGGAAAAAGGATTCGTAAATCAAAACGATTTTTTAAGTATTTTCATAATTGAAAAGGTAAAATTCAGTAATTTGGTTTTTTTATTGACATTCGTTTAAATTATAATAGTAAAATGGGACTTACATTTTCATACGCAACAGAAAATCATAACGTTTAATTAAACATTGTAAAACTTCATAATAAGGGCAATATATTTAAATTTACCACTTACGGATAAAAAGTATAGGATAAATTCACAACTATTAAAACGATTGTATAATGGTTGTGTTATTTTAACTTTGCCATTCTTTGTGCGCAAATCAAACAGTGAAAAATAATCTGTTGAATAGTCGCAACAACGAACGAGTTCCTCATCAAAAATAAAAGTCATTATTTCGATTTCCGCTCTCTTGTCAATGTTTCCGCCATCGTTCACCTCAATCACGAATGTTTGGTCAGCCATATTGAACTCTACGGTAGTTAGTTGAGATTGCAGAAAAGTGGAAATATTTGAAAAATATAACATCAGATATTAAAAAATATGATTAATTTGAGTTTGTGTGCCTTACAGGCGGAAGTTTGGTATTTTAAAACAGTGTATACTCAAATTTGATTTACGAAAGTACATTCAAAATAAAGACATGTACGAATACATTAATTTGAGGTAACTGCACTTACGTTAGATCTTGTCGTGTCTAAAAATTGCTTTTAGTACTTTTCAAAAACATTTAATTAAAACTATTTATATTATGTACTTATGTAAGTAAGCAAGTGCGTTGAGTATTGAAAGGAAAGGATGTATTTATTTTGAAGTTTTAAATTTTATTAGGATTATTTTCTCATTTTTAGAATTAAAATGACGTCATCAAGTCCAAATATCAAACAATCGCGTAACCAAAATGTTATAATCTTATCATCGTATAGGCAATCAACCCGTTTCATATGCCTGTAGTTATATGTGTACATCTACAAGCAAAGGCAATATTGGGAAATTATATATGAGAATATGTACATTTCCAATACATTAAATAGGGATTCTGAAGATGCGACTCGTGCGAGAGCGAAGTGCCTTTAATTACACTCTGCCTCTACAAATCCAGGATCTCGTTATCTCGTCATAGCGGAAATCAAAGGAGACAATGCGTGATAGGAACTAACCACAATTTGCATTGGAGAATTTATTATAATATGTCACCTTTACAATAACAGATTACATAGATGTTTAAATATAATTTATTTTTGTGTAGCAAGTAATAAATCCACACTAATTTTATTAAAAAAATCTGTTCAAATCCTTTGCGAATGTTATGGAATCACAGAATTTGTGCCAATGCAATTAGGAAAAAGAGTTATGATTGTTATTTTTCTGTTAGAATTTATAAGTTGTAACAAATCAATAATTCAATATTTGTATATTTTATAGAAATAAATCAATTTGATCTTAATGCATAAGTGGGTAGAGTTTTGTTTTTTCTCTATTAAGATAAAAATATTTTAAATTAATATAATAAAAATACCGGATATTTTTATATAATTAGAGTAGAAACTGTCATTTATAATTTAGTATGAGCTTAGATAAGAACATTTTATTAAAATGTTTTGTGTATATAATAGTTTCGTTTTCGTTTATAATAAATTGACAGTTTATCAAAAGTTTTCGCGATAAACAAGAAAATAATTGAGTTTATTTTTCTAGACAGTGTTTTCAATAGTATCCATCACTGCCATCGACTTAATTGATTTCTTTTAGAAATCCAAAGGCGATTGTTTTATGTAAAAGAAAATTTGAGTATGTACGGTATTATCTATATATATATATAAAACACAAACTCAAAAACCGGCGGTTATTTGGCTGTGCTAAGCTTTAAAACCACCGAACTGAAGTGCCCCAAGCCGGTTTCATTTGAAAGCCATTAATACCGAAGTGGTTTTATGTCACTTAAATAAAAAAATTAATAATCAAATTTGGTTTATTAAATTAAATAGATTTTTGACATTTCACATACAAAAGTTTCAACATTTCGTGGTAACGAATACTTTTCAAAAAAGGAACAGTTACATTTTCGCGTATATGCAGGCTGCCAACAAAAAAACACTGATCTTGATGTTTGTTAAGATTAGTATGACGTTGCCGTTGTATAATGCAGGTTGCCACAACAACAACAAAAAAAAACTCAGAACTGTCAGATCTTTTCATCACATTTACGTACAATCCTGCTTGGTTGGAAATCAAAGATTTGCTATCGCCTGGTCAGTCATCGCATCACAGACACGATCTGACAGCTAGATTTTTCAAACGAAAACCCATGGATCTCACGATAAAAAAATCATATATACGGCGAAGTGCAATGTTAGATATATTACCGCACGCTCATACTGAATGAAAAAATTGTTCCAACTCAAATCGATAGTGTTATATCTGCTGAACTACCGAATCAACATGAAGATCCGATACATTTTGACATTGTTTGTAAGAACATGATTCACGGCTCATGCGGAGCATTAAATATGAATTCGCCTTGCATAAATGGCGACAAATGCACGAAAAGATATCCACGCGATTTGATTAATGAAACTTAAACTGGTGAAGATGGATATCCGAAATACAGACGACGAAAGCCAGAAGATGGAGGATTCAATACCACCATTAAATTAAGAAAAAGAAACGTTGGTATTGACATTGATAACAGATGGATTGTTCCATACAGTCCAATACTGTCAAAAACATTTCAAACATATATCAATATGGAATACTACAACTTCGGGAAGTGCATTAAGAACATATGCAAATATGCAGTGACATATAATATAAATATATTTATGTCTATTTATGGATTGGTCAATCAGATGCGTATTTATTACCCATTACGGGTTTATTACATATGACGGTGCGCGTCTTGGCTAAATCAATAGATTTTAAAAATAATGTCCAGATGGGACTAAAATCGCTTCACTTGTTACTTTGTTCAAAAAGTCCAGTGCTTGCAAATCACTAAATATTGATTGGCCTGTGCACATTGATTCATATGTAGAGTATGATTGTTAAAAATTCTCGATAAACGGAAGTGATTCGTTAGTACAAGGGTTCGTACACCGGTCATGTAAACCAGGAGATGTGGGTTCAAATCCCACACAAATCACGATGATATTTTTCTGAGAGTTTCTTTAAATCATCTTCTATATATGAACTAATGTGCGTAATCATATTAGTAATAAAATATGTTTTTTAAAAAAACATTTAAACAATTAAAAGTGTACGCCCCTGAGCCTGCGTGTAGTCACACTGCTCAACACGCGCTCCTCTGTCACGGGCTGGAGACGTGAGATATTATTCCATTGAGCCCTGCAATTTTTCAGCTTTCCCAACCCCCGTGCACAACGGCGGACCGACCCTTCAGGGAAATCTTCTGCCGCGCTGTGATCAGACAATGGATAAAGTACTCGCGATACGAGGCTTCTGATTATTACGGATTCATGACGTCACGTAAATAATAAACCAGGAAAATCATGGCGGATGGCGCTGGGAAAACATGAAGTTTGAAGCAAGCAGCGTTTTTATCATCATAATTGTATGGATACTTTTCAGAACCTAAAACAAGTTTTGGTTTTAAAATCTATTTTTGTGTATAGCATTTTATTTGTTGGTTCAAAATTTTGCAACAAAGTTACAAGGGAAAATTTATTAACATATAAAAGGTGTGATGTATGTATGTTGTTGCAAGTAAAGTTCCGATGGTATTCAAAGTCTTGCCGGATGCTAAAGCACAAAAAAATGTTGTTTTTTTTTCGTTATGTGATGGAAATTCATGCTGTATCCCAAAAGTTCACTGCATAACATTTATTTGTTGTTTCATATCAAAGTTCTATTTGCAAAAAAAATATTGTTTTGCCATCGAAGTAACTTTATTTCTGTGTTAAAAGGTTGTTGAATATTAATAAACTTTAATGAATTCCTGTTAATACGATATATAATTTAAAAAAATTGAAAAATGGATATCGTTATATTTATGATATCATCGTCAGCAATGCTGTTTACAAGTCGCTTGTGCATTATAATCGTACGCCGTTTTAAACAAAAGGTTTTATTTTATAACCGAATTAATACGATAATTTACTTAAAGTCTTCCTCCGTCATATTTTTTATTATTTATATTTAAAGATATCAGAATATTCGGACAATTTACTGTTTTATATAAAATACATTATCTTTGTGTTTATATTAAAGTTAGAGGTATAGATTTATAAAAACCTTAAATTTTATCCTAACATTTTTAGATACACATACGTAACCAGCAGTAAATTTCCAAAATACATAAGCAGTAACAGTAAAAACAGTGGCTTGATACTTAAATTGTAAATAGAAAACTAATGTATTTATAAATACAAAACAAAACTCTCAAACTTAAATACATAAATTTATGATGTCCCATACGTAGCATGAATTTCTAACTTACGAAGACAAATGTTTATTAGATTAATCACGTATTTCACATTCAGGAAATCCGTTTAGAAGCTTTTCTGACAAATTTCATTGTAAATATCCAGTTTATTTATTTTACTAGTAAATTAAATCTTATGAAGGTACCACAGTTTAATTGTAATAATCAAAGTAAAAAAGTATTAATCAATCAAAGAAGAACAGTTTGATATAGAAAACATTAAGGTAATATTTATTTGCACTTGGACATACTACATTTTTAAATATTTTTATAACTCAACGTTCTCAACAAAAGTTTTAACAAGTCCGCCAATTTGCTTTCTCATTCAAAAAACAAAAATTTTAAATTATAAAATATAATTACTTTTGACTCATAGATAATTAGTTATTCTTTTTAAACCTTATGGAATAAAAATTAAAACTACAATATGACTTTTATTTAAAAAATACATTTTTAGATAAACGAAGTGAATTTTACATATAAATTTTTTGTCGACCTAAAAAACCAGAGATTTACAAAGATTCTTTCCTTTTCCTACACATATTTTTGGCGGTGTGCTACTCAAATATATATTTTATATCCACTCCCAAAAGTTTCAATGTGAAATTCCACAGCAAGTCTTTGCAGAACTATCGGTAAATATATATATCACAAAATTCCACTAACAGCAGAGAAGTTTGTCTTGAAAATTTAATTTTTTACAGTATCCCCTCTCAGATTTACGACTCTTCTGCATTACTTTTGCGGGAAAAGAAAAAATAATTTAGTTTCAGCAAGCATGGAGCGATTTTAATTCAATCTTGTTTTGCGTTTGTTAAGTTTCTGTGACTTAAAGCAGCTTGTTCTAACTGATTACAAGATTGTTCGCAAATGTCAGTAGCGAAATTTTACTTTTAAGTAAAATGTACAGCGAATCCAAGACTATTTGCACAAGACAGCTCTTTTGCAGTAGTATCTTACTAAAGGCAAAAAATATGGAAGGTATTTTCTATAAAATTATCGAGTATATAACATACTAGCGGATACCCGACGTGTGCTACTACGCTGTTATCATGCTGTTGGGGAGTTTCAGCAGCTCTTGCTGTAGTAGCTCTGATTAGAGCTTGTTCTAGATGTGCTTCATGTTGTTCTAGTGCTTCTACAGCTCTTGACTGTCGCTCTTTCAACCTTTTTAACTCCAAATGACTTCATGTTGTCCAGCAGTTTCGGCTGCTGTATTTCTTCCAATTACAGCTCTTTTCTGTGCCATTTTTTGATTAACCTCAAATGATAAATCTCTCTGTTGTAAATGACAGATCAGTAATTTTGTTTTGAAAGTCCGTACTATGCGCGATCTTCACAATGTTCTTTTTTCAAATTCTTTGCGAGGAACGATCTCGACTATACAGATGTTGAAAATTTTTGTATGGAAAATGTCGAAATTGACATAATTAATAGACCAAATGTATTTAATGCATTGTTTTAATAGTCTCAAAGATTCTTAGTATTATTGTCCTTCAAATGAAACTGGTTTGGGGCACATCGGTTGGATGGTTTCAAAGCCTATGACGGACATAGAAACATCTTTTGTGTTTTATATATATAGATAGATAATGTTTTTTCATAATATGATATTTTTTCGTATTTAATGAAATATGTATATTATATGTTTCCTATCAGGCGATGTTGTTTTTTTTGGTCTTTGTTAAATGATATAATTTTTTTTTTGTCATCTTTTAGTTTCACACGATATTTTTACTCGTTTTGTCGTTATATATATATATATATATATATATATATATATATATATATATATATTTATGAATAAACCTTACTACTGAAAACTGTATTTTAGCAAGAAAATATTTTGCAAGAAAACTTTATCTTCTAAAAGTTAAATTATATTTCTTTTCACTAGTTTTATCTGCCAACTGTCATAATTTTCTCGAAGCAATTTCCCACTGCAGACAATGTTAAGTAGCAGGAGGATGTCATTTTCCGCAATATTATTAAATTATATCAAAGGAGTCCCCAGAATCTGCCGAGTCTGCACCGCCGGGCGAAGTAATCACTCTAAAGGCTGTGCGGCCGAGCGGCAAATCGAAACAGCTCGTCTTAATTGCAACAATATCGGGTGTTGGAGTGAAAACGACTACATTACATCCTGCGCTACAGTGTCTGTCAGGTCCTTTTAATTAAGTTATTATTATTTACTTCACGAAATTTTATATTTAATTGTCTTAATTATATCGAAGCCAATGGGTTTAAAAATAATTAAAAATATATTTATTATACTTGTAATCCAAAAACACTTTGTCGATATTGTTTGGTATAAATCGCAGGTGATTTTATTAAATTCTTGTGATCTTTCTATTAGATTTAATATTCAATATTTAATTTTGGGGATAATCGGCCAACGGAATCCAATAACCTCCCTAATTTTTTGTGTTTTCTTCGAAAAAGTTGGATATCTTAATTTTAGTTTTAATAAAATACTTAAGATTAAAATATGTTAGATGTAACCTTGGCTTATAACCTATTAAAATATTTAGCTAGGTATTATAATATGATTTAAGGGATTCCTTGAAAAAGCAATTTTCTATTAATTTTAGGTCTCTTTGAAATTACAATAATAACACTTATTTTCGGAAAAGGGAATTTTTTTCAGATAGTATTTTAAAAATATTTTTAGTTTATTGGATTCATCGCATCGTACAGTTGAACGAGTGTTTCTGTAAGAGTGAAAACTCTTCAAAGTAATCGTAACATTTAATTTACGCAAACGAGCCAAAAATATTACCAAAATCTTTTAAAACATTTTAAGATTAATTTGGAAACTTTTCCCCGACTTTAAAACAGCCCTTCAATAGAGTCTCATATTTTTGGAGTCTTATTAAGACACTAGTCTCCGAATCCCTCAACAGCATTCCCAAACAGTTATTATTGAGTTGTCTATTACACTACTTAGGTATTATCTAAGAGAGGTTTTCATGTTTTATATTTACTTAACTTTGTGATTTTTAAATTATTAATAAAATATTTTTATTGATTTATTTTAATTTGCTCGACCAGATAAAATATAATTATCATAAATATTAACAATTCAATGATTAAAATGAAGTTATTTTCTTAATATATTTTGTTCAACTTTTAAATAATTTGACCCACGTTATAACATCAGATTGGGATTTACCTGCAAGGACGAAGATCGAAACGGGGTCTTCTCAATAATTAGTCAACATGAAGCGGAGTCATGTCAATTTGAAGAGGTGATGGTGATTCCACCTTTCCATGTTGGATTACTAGTGTTTTGATTTGTAAATCTGTACTAATGTAGACAGTATTCACAGAGCATACTCTGCTAAACATGTCGTTCAACTTGAAGGTATCAGTTTAAATACACCCTGCTGACTCTTTCATTGCCACGACACGGGCATATTTACTTTTTAATTATTCATATCATCTTCCAAGCGATAAGGGATAAAGAGAAACCGAGCATCCTTGACTAATGCAGAATTGACCAAAGATAACCTGAATTATGAGTGCCAGTTTTAATTTAAATGGCCTGACACTACTTATAGTTATCATAAAGAATGCCTATATGATAACTATGTTATATATAGGCCTATAATAATAACCTCGGCGGTATCTAGAAAAATTTCTAAAATTTTTTGATTATTAAAAAAAGAAAGCGTTTTAAAAAACAAATAAGCGACGAAGTATAAAATAATAACAATGAATCAGTCATATTTTATTCTTATGTATATGTATTTATATATATAAAATTTTAAAAAAGAGATTGAAAATTTAATAAAGGTTTTTAGGGATATACCGCATTGCATGAAAGTGTTTTGGAAGACTCAAGAATTTACCCCTTAACCAAACAAGCTTTCCAGTACCATTCAACTCGAGTACCCTTGAAGTAATCCAGTTTCAAGGAAAATATGAGAAGTCGTCTCATCTACCTAATGGCAGTCATCTCTCCTGACTCCTGACACCGAAATCCTCTGTTAAAAGTCTCTATTCCGTACACTTAAGTGATTGGTTTACGAAAAAATAAAAGAAAATTACATATAATCAAAAACGGAAAATCGGTCTTCGAATTCAATTTGTCTACGAGCGGAATGTTATCAAATAAAAAATGGTGTTTCTCTGTTTTGTATTGCAAAACAGTTTATTTTTTGTATTTCATTTCGTAGATTTGCGTCGGGTTTACTTAGAAGACATCGGAAGGAATTCAAAAGAGTTTCAGGTGAAAGAATAGTTGATTACTTTATTCAGCCGGGATAGACCACAGTGTCTCGGGTTTGATTTTTTTTCTTTCATTACTTTTCACAAATTCTTTGAATGACATGAAACGAAAAAAGACAATTTTTATCAAAAAAATTTACTGCGCCGAAATCACTTCTGGGCCATTTATTTTTTGTTTACAAAATTCTTTTTAAAATTATATTTAATTTTATTCATAAAAATGTATTTATAAAATATATTGAAAATAAAAGATCCAGTTTTATATTAATAATTTTTGTAGACAAACGTTTTCATCAATCTTAAAACAATTGATTTAATGAGAAAAATATTTGGGGAAGATTTTTCCAGAAAGAATAAGAAGAAAAGACTGTTTTTTTATAACTGTGTTAGAAAAATATTACGGGAAATCCAAGCATGATGATATATTATATGACATTTAAAAAGCTATTTAATTCGGACTGAACTGTAGAAACGAATAATTTTAAGACTCTTTTCATGGCGGGTATAAAAAGACTAAGTTTAAAAACGCCTCCCCGTTTTTAAGTCCTTCTTGATATTGGCTAATTCTTAAAGTTCTTCAATAAAAATCGTCTTAATTTTCTTAAAAAAACAAAATAATTTATGAGAGCTTTTGTATTGTCCCTTATTATACTTTTTAGTTGAACTTTTTATTAAGTACCAAAGCCTTCTTACAGAGTAATAATTAAAATGTATTTCGCAGATTAAATATTTTAAGACAATGCTTATTTTGTTATTCCATTCATTGAAAAATTAATGTTTTTTTTTTATTTAAAATTTAACGCATTTTTATGAATCATAAGCAAGTTACAGCTGTTTTGAAAAAATGTAAAAATATATAAAAAGCGAGTTTCTATGTTGGATGTTATGTTTAGAAATAAATATACATGTTTTCATATGTTATGAAATCTAACATAGAATTAGTTATAAAGTTTTTCACAGAATTTTTATTTTAATAGTTTATGAACTTTATATCCAGTAAGTTAAAAATACCAACTCATAAAATTAAGCCTGCTCTATACAGTCACGACGTATTTAATTTCTTTTCAACTAACGTAAAATCTGCAAACAATTACGATGACCAAAAAAAAATACACATACGATATAACAAAGATTTGTGTTTAAATTACTATTTTATGGTTATTAAATATATATAATAGCAAAAATATATTACAGATCGATCGATTCTCTGAACTTTGTAGTTCAGTGTAATGCATCTCCATGAGTCTGCCCGGAGGGACTGTCGATACATCATGTTTGATGACGTCACATGCAGGCACCGAGCCATTACCTGTAACAATGTAGGCTGAGGTGAACCTAAGCAAACAGCACTTTTCAAACGGCTAGTGGGTACTCCTACATCTAACGTATAAAGAAAACTTGAGTTTGATTTTTTCCCTACAAAAAAAACGAACGGTCTTAGTGAACAATATCAAAGTGCGAAAAACTGCTTACGAATTCAAAATAATCAGGCTTGCAGTTTTACTGCCAATGAATTTTGAAGAATTCAAAATCATATCTTTGATATACAGGAGCTCTGGAAACAGACTTGGATGACAATACTATACAAACCTTTTTATCGTTATTTTTAAGCTATACATTGGTTTTAGATACTTGTCTATGTAAAAAAAAAACCATGTGTCATTTTGTTATTATATTTTCAATCAAATTCACAATCACAAGATTTTCTATGAATTTAACCATTTAAAATGTGTATTTTCAGCGACGCGCAGATGTTTATTAGAAGTTTTTTTTTATTGAAGAAATCGTGCACTCCAAATTTTACCAAAAGTTTACCAAAATCAAATGGGCTTATTAAAACCATAGAAAAGTTTGTTTGAATTTAAAAATAAATGGTTAATTTACAGATAAAATAAAAAAACGCAAGACACCTACGATATCCCAATTAAATCACGAGCTTTCACTGAAAGAATCACAATCGACGATTTATACACTCCATTTCGACTTTTACTGAATTCTAATTAAGGTTTTATTTTTTAACTCTTATTCTAAATTACTCTTTAAAACAACAAGAAATGTAATTTTTATACTAAAAAGACTGTATTGCCAATTGGATAAATGAAAGTAATAAATAAAAGATCTTAATTAAAACTCAATTATTTTGACTTCACTTTAGTCACTTAAAATTAATTAAATTTTAAGATTTCTATTGAAACTCTTCCATTTCATGACATCAAAGGTTATAAACGTTTTGCTGTTTATAAATTTATGTACAAACTTTTATATACAAATATTTTTCATCTTAAAAAGGCTCGTTTGTGTTAAAATACACCACTGTTTAAATTTACGGCAAGTAAACCATAATTTAATAAGGCGTGGCTAAAAAGCATTGCCATAAAAATGTTTTTAATATTTTTAATTTTACTTAAAACAATTTTGCACTCGATCTGTGTATTAAAGCGACCTTTGGTGTAACTTTTCAGCGCAACTCTACCATTCAAAAACAACGATTTAAAAATAGACTTTCATTAATAATTTTTAGCTTTTATCTTTATTGAAAACTACGCTAGAAAATTTTTCAGGGGATGAGAACAAAAAAAGTCACAACCCTATTATTTTTGTAGTTTTTGATTTCACTATACAACTTTGTCGACAGTGATTAAAAGTATTTATAAAAATGACATAAATTAGTATGGATTCTTGAGAATCCTTCCCGTTATTTGTAAATGACAATCTAGATGTCACAGTTGTCATTGGAGTCTCTATCGAGTGTATTGTATTCAATTTCTCTAGGGAATGTTTGTCAATAAATAGAATTCTACAAATAGATCGATAGGTACTCATAATATACCTGATATTCAGTATCAAGTTGACTTGGTATAATTTTCACATTTATACTTTGGAATTATTGTTTTACACATAACGATTTTGATTAATCATAAATTTGACATGTTAAGCATTAAAATTGTTTTGATTCCTTAAACATTAAATTTTGAAATAAATGTTAAGCAGTCATAAATCCAGCAATTCTTAATTTTTTTTTAAAAATTCAATGATTTAAAATGAAATTAAAACAGCAAAACAACATACAAAAAATTTAAATTTCTTCTAAAAAAATTCAATATATTTTAGAGAGAGCTGCAGATGTTGGAACTTAAATTAAAAAATAATTTGATAAATTAATAAATGTTGAATTGCATATTTTAGGATAAACCATAACATAAAAACTTTCATACACTTAATCTAGTTTAATATTTAATTAGATATATATATTTGATTATATGGGTAATAACTTATTCATTCGTTATTAAAATCGTCCTTATTTATATGCATTAAACCTTATTTTCAACACCTGCAGGTAATGCAACTAACTTTAAATTTTACCGTTGAATATTTGTTAAATATGATGATAAACTTTAATCCAAAGTAGATAACTCTAATGCCATAATTTTAAACCGTACTTAATTTAGACTTCTTGGAAGATTCATTTAGCTTTAATCACATTTCAAAACGAGTACGAGATCGCAATTACGTTATATCAGTTTTCTCGCTTAAAATTTTTCTCTGATTTCAAGCCGACCAGAACTCTGAGAGCTCACCTTAAATCTTTTTATTTCTTCATGCAGTCAAGAAGCCCCTTAAAAGATATTTTATAGTAACAATAGCAAGTAATTTGGATTCGGTGAACATTACACATGTAAGATGTTGATTCTAGAATTAATTTGATTTTTTTTTTTTCAGTGAAGTTTTGGACATGTATAGCAATGTAATTAGGACGTAAATAATACAGTTAAAAATAATTATAAAGCAGGTCATCTAAAAAATATAAATCAACATTTTAAAAATGCGTTACGTTACGTGACATCGAAACCGTCAACTTTTGACTTAACATAGACATTGCATGATACGAAGAAAAGTCAAGAAACCAACAAGATACAAGCTTCGGATGCTGTAGGTCTACTTAGCCAATATTGACTTTGTATTATTGAAGCATTCATCTTCTCTCCGGAGAACTTTACCGGATAATAGATAGATGAAGACCTAATATCGCGGCTACCGCATTCAATATATTTACCGAGAAAATTGAATATTAATAGTTCTGGGCGCTCCGTTTACCTCTACCCAAACTAGACATTACTTATAACTGTAATTCATGAAATACTTGGTTAGTTTTTGGTATCTTATTTTATAGGATATTAAATATAAAAATAAAAAGGATCTAATTGAATATTTTCGAATTACGACAGCTTATAACAGAAAAATGTTTAAGTTCATGTTATCACAAAAAATAGTTATACGAAATAACGTAAAATAAAACCTAAGATTTAAATTAAATAAAAAGAATAAAAAATAATACTTATTAGTTAAAAACAATCAATGCGATATTTAACAAAATTGAATTTTAAATTTTTTTAAATTATATTTTTTACTTAATCTCTAAAATATTTTATTTAAATCGACAAAAATGCTGAAAATACCCTCCTAATTCAAATTAAATTATGAGGCCGAAAAATTATTTATTTGAGGTTCTAAGGAACTTTGTAATAAATAGAGTTTATTAAATATTAAATAGAGCAACAGATAAAATATTAATTTTCTTAATGATTTATGTATGGAATTATCATATAATTGTGTTAATTATTAAGTATACGTAGAAAAATTATCTAAAGTATTAATTAATTTATTGATAATTTTAATTGCTCTCTGCTTGTTTCTGTATGATTTCTTTGTAAAATTCTAAAAATATATTGAAAATTAAAACCTCCCATCTACGGGATAAGCTGTTCCACGGAGAAGAAATCCTTAAAGATAAGAGTCAGGCTAAGTTATAAATGATTTCATAGAATCTAATAAAATCAATCAATCCTTCTTGCAAAGTTAAAAAAGAAAATGTTTTCTATAAATATTTCGTAATATACCAAAAATATAAGAAAAAATAATCAGTAACTCAAGTTGAAGTACTATAATTTTAAGTAAATACCATGAAGCAATTATTATTTAAGTATCAATTAAGTATGAACAAACTAACTAAAAAAATAAAACAAAGCCAAAAAGTTCAGCTAGGCAATAAGAAAACTAATTTTAATTTTAAATTATGAAATGAACACAAATATTTTTGCTAGGGGTTTATTTATATTTAATTCATTAAATAGCTGTCAAGTTAGTGGTGCTGTGATTCAAATTAAACTAAATTTTTTAAAATGTTGTTTGGTTTACCAAATTAATCTAAATTTAATAAACCACTTTTTGCTGGTTTTCATTAGCAAAAAGTGCTCTATGCAACCTAATAAACTTATTAAAAAACTAATCAATTATTTTTATCGTAAAAAATAGAATTGAAAACGACTGGAAATAATTTTATAGTCCATAAAACTTCATTTCTGTAAAATACAAACCCTCCTTACAATCACTTAACAGTAAATAAAATATCAAAAAAAATATTAGAATTATCGAATTATGACGTTATATCATATCAATTTTATGAATTGATTTAATTTTAATTTTAGATTTTTAAAGTGTTTAAGTTGTATTGAAATATAATCTTCTCTATAATATATGAGGATTTATAAATGAAAATACGACGAAAGTATTTGTAATCTCTCATAAGAAAAAAAAACAGGAGTATTTATAAAATTTACATTTTAAAACAGGAATTCTTTCGTATAAAAAATATAGAATTTTTCCGGGAATGGACATTCATTTTTCATCACTCCTTTAATTATTCCGACAGGATGAGATTTGCTCGTCAGCGGCCGTGATAAGCCTCCATCTATCTCCCTCCTGCAGCACTCTCCTCCCTCTCGTCGAGGATTATTTTCAAATCATCATCTTTTACAGTATAGGCAATGACGCGTCAATAAGATTAATGGTCAAGGTCTCAATAAAATACAATGCCAAAAACGCTTTTGTTTCCCCTGTCGATATTGTAGGAAATCGATATTTTCTGATGTATTTTGGATCTATTTTTTATTGACATAATTAAAACTGTATAATACGATTATTTACTTAATAAAAATCAAATCTATTTACTTATTTGCATGAGTTTAATTGGGACTATCATTGTTCCGCAATAAAGCTTGCTATAAAAATGTGTATTAAATTTGAATTGTAGCAATAAGATTGTGTACAATGATTAGTTATTAAATATGTGTCATTAATATTAAAAAGTATTGCGCACATTATTTGACATGTATTAAAAATTATTATAACCCAAATATAAGGGAATTTTTTTTTTCTAAAGCCATATTCACTGGCCCTATATGAATACGTGAACACGTGATGCTAATGAAACTGAAAACATATTTGGTGTAAAAACTTTTTTCATTACTATGTAACAAAGTGCTCAACATCGTCCACTTGTTTTTTAATAAAGTGCCAAACTTAAGTTAAGAAGGTTTCAAAAGTTTAAGGTCTTGTAGACTTTGGATCTCCTGGTTAATCACCTGTTAATTTGGCTGGCACGCAAATAGGTTACCTTCATAGGAAGAAAGTTTAAGCAGAGCGGTAAGGGACACTCGACTTCAGGAACAAAAATATTGACCTTTAATAATGAGGCTTTGAATGGGAACAAAATCGCTTAAATATTTACTAGTCATGTAATTACTGGCACAGCCTAAGAAACTTTTGTAATTTTGCTTACTTTCAGGTCCGAAAATATAATTAAAAGTATTTTCCCAAATTACTTATAGAAATACCTTTGATAATATTTTCAGGTTAATTTAATCAATCATTTTAAATGTTATAAATAATCTAATTATCAAAAATACCTAAAACACTTTCAACAAACGGACTAACCATGTTTTTTTTTAAGAGAATAGAGATGGGCTTAGTGAGAGAAGTTAAAATAATAAAAAGTACTTATTTGTAATACTGCTCTAGATTTTATTTAAAATCTGTACGTGAGAGTACTTAAATATATTTTTTTAAAAACATCCATGAGAAAAATACCCCCTAGAAGTTCCCAACATACGGATCTAATGTACCTAGATAGCAACACGTAAACCCGCTTCCTGCTCGGGAATGCAGATAACAGCTTTAGACGGGCCACGTGTAGTAGACCTTTAATTCTTCGTCTCTTTATTTTGTTTCGAATAAACTCTAGTACCCATCCTTTTTTCACTTTATATTATCAAAAATAACCCATCATCAATATCTTGCTATTTCGAAATGCAAGTGTGGATATTTCTCAATTTTTAAAGCAAACTATAAGCCCTGTGAATTCGTTATTTTTTCCCATTATAATAAAATCACAAGATTTATGTTGCGGAGCACATGTTAGAGAAGAAGTCATAGTGGAATAATCTAAGTTTGCGACTGACTCTCACAATGTGAAGTTGTATATCATCAAAATTGCTAGCTTCTAGTTATCGCATTCGTTATTTTTTTGTAGCTATATATACCAGTTGATTTTTACATCGCATACCTTAACTACATAGAGGACAAAAACTACTGTGTGTTTCTTCTCAAACACGTCATTTAAATAGCTATGTGAAAAGTCGCTTATTAACTAATAGACTAGAAAAAAAAAATTAATTTAACATGTTACGTATTTCTTTTTCCTACTTAAAGTCTATCAGACACTTGCCTTTCACAAAACATTATACTTTTGAGTGATATTCTTCAAAAAGGACTTCATAAAATTCAATACCTTTTTGTTGGTAATTTATCTTTAAACTAATCTCATAAAACTCGTAATTGATTTTAAACCTAATTGGTTTCTCTAATTAAATTACTGAAATTTGTTTAATGTTAACATTGATTATAAAATCAAAAAAGAACTTAACCGAAATCGAGTTTTTTAAATCTTTTATAAAAAGTAATTTATTTGTGATTTTACAAAAAGATTGTTTTGTCTACGTTCCAGACATAATAATTATCTTTTTAATGTACTTATTTGTCATTTAAATACTAAATGTGAATGCATTGAGTTTTTTTGAGTTACTTTATGGATTTTTTTTTAATTCTCACCACACTTTTATTATTTATTCCTTTGAATTAATTACGGATCACAGGTATTAAGATATACATGTTTTTCGTTTAATTACTCATTTGAGTTACGAGAGCACTTATTATCAACCACTTAAATTGCGGGTGGAGTGCTATTAAAAGTGACGGCATTTAATTATTTTGTATAATAATGGTTAATTAAAAATATTATCAAATTTATTTTCTCAATATTAAGTACGGAAATTTAATTTTCCATCATCGTTATATGAATAATAATAATAGGTTTTATTCCATAGTTTAATGAGAATGATCAGATAATTTACCCTGGACGGCATATTTAGTACCCACCACAATATAAAGTATCCGCACTCCACGTCCTGGGACCTATAATTCCATATATTATTTACGGCACGTTTCTTCGAGTACCAGCAAGTCTAGAGTACTATCTACATGCAAATATCACTTTTTTTTTTTTTGGATTCGTGGGGAATCCAAAGGCGCCGAATGTACGAGTAGTAAGCCATTACATTACACTGGCAAAAATATGATTCTTCTTTTCTAACTATTTACATTATTAGTTAAACGGTTAGGAAAACTATTAACTAAGTAATAATGTACGAAATGACTCAGTTCTTTTTCAACTAACGAAGCTGTCAGGTTTCAAAAGCGCTTTGGCAATCAAACAGTTAATTAACTGACTTGGAACTAATTATAGGCACTCACCATTGGAATTATAATAAATAATAAAATCACAAAAGAAAAGAAAGCTTCGTAAGATCTTCAATTAAATTACAGTTTTTCAATAACATATTTTGTTTTAAGCTCAGTTGATAGTAACAGTATTTTAAAAGCATGTCAAAAGTAAATATTTATTGATATGAGATTTCGGCATTTAGTTTGGACACACACACATACACATGTTTTTAGATTACCTTATGTGTAAAAAAAATAATTCAATTTACTCTCATAAATCATTATGCTTTCATATAAATATATGAAATAAGTCTAAGTAGCCAAGGATTATAAATTAGATATTACTCAGAAATATTTGCCGAGGGTTACTACGTGACCCGTGAAATATTATGTTGTTATGTACGAGTGCCACGGAAGGTTTCTCTAAATAAAATTGTCCTGAATTTGCATTTTATAAGGTTAAATGGTAATCGGTTTACAGTTCCGGTCAGATCTCTCAATTTGCAGCTTTATTGCCCACCGAAGGTCGGATGGCCTAATATAATAGGCCCTTGAAAACAATAATGAAATTCCTGGCGCACTGTGTGTGCCAACATTTCCCCCTGACTTATTGGGCCCTTAGAAAGTTCATCGTCATTTGGTTGAATATGATTTCGTTGAGACCGTAGCAGATGTTCAATATACGCATATCAGAACATGCAAGCAACTTACATCGCCAATTTAATTAAAAGGTGATAATTTGATTCCTACACCCATTGATCGCTACTACTATAGACCAAAGACAAAAGTATCCCGTTTTGAGTTTTAATATCAAACAAACCTTCCGAAATAAGATAAATATATGTTATTACATTGGTAATTAATTACAATATTAATGGCGATCTTTCATACATATAAAACTTTCATATCATAATTTCTCAAACATATAAAAGTGCGTTACAAAGAATTATACACTACTTTATAAAGAATATAGAAATAGTTAGCAAAATACGTAATAAAATAATAACCTGGATTATTTTTATGAGACATGTTTTTATCATTGTTTCGGGTTTTATTCCCTACGATGGACCTCAGTGTGCTTCCTATTAATTAATAAATAATCTGTAATTTATACGAACCCAGAATATTGTTAGGTATATCATGCGTGTAGTAATGCGTGTATAATTAAGCTGCCGTATTGTAACAACGACAAATTATGAAGACTTATGAATGTGAAATATTAATTACAGCAATTCGTGTTCTGATACTTTACTAATATAGAAGAGATCCCCTTTTACCTTTACTTAATTATTGTCTCATAAGAGATTGCTGGTGGTATATTAAGAGAATCAGGCTATAGAATCTATAGTATAGATGCTTACCATTTATGTGTGTGTGTGTTCCTTCTATTAAAAACACTGTAAGCAGTTTATTTTATTTAGTGTTCTGAAAAACTTTTGATACTGCATTTTCTTAAATTTATTTTATTGACGATACATCTTTGCAAAACTGTTCAGCCAGACACTGGGGCTTACTTTAAGATATATGATATGTACGCTCTACAACATTATTCTGAATGACATTCTGTTTTTCGACTTGCGGATTTAAGAAATACGCAGTGGGATTATACCAATATAATATATCTCTTTAAATCTCATTTTTTTGGAAAAAATAATATCAACCTCTCTACAAAAGGTGACCCCCGCTGGGGTAATTATTTTATATAATTATATTTTTTTCTTAAATGCTTCATTTTTCAGATCACCATATTTGTATCTGGTCTGATCAAATCGTTTTTGGGAAAAAATCATGGCTCAGAATTTTCATTTTATTGGTATATTTATTTTTAAATAGTATTTTAATTTGTACTTTTAAAAGAAAGAAATTTCTTTTGATGAAAATGAATTTATTTTTTAATGATTTTATAAAAGAAAACACACTTTCTAGAGCACTTAATTTTAAATTCAATCGGCTTTGCAACTAGATTAGATATTAAAACAAAATACACCTAATTTACATGAAAATGTAAGCCAAGTCTGCTGGCAAAATCTAATGTAATTTTAGTAGTCTTAAGGTAAAATAAACAAATGCTGCCATCCCGTTTTATTTTTTTATTTATTTTGTTGAATACTCATTATATAACCGCTAATTTACGTAATGCAATAAATTTATATCAGTGGTTATCCATGCCTTCGAATACATATGTTGGTACACCAAAATATTGTTTCCTCGATTTGAGTAAACTAAACCAACATAAACAGTTAATTAAATACACAGAGTAAACAAACAAATCGGTTGCGATTCGTATACGTTAACTTATCCAAACGTTTTAATGAAGTATTATATAATACTTGGAGTATTGTTAGTCGAAATATACGTTACAAATATCCATTCTGTAAATATTTTAGATTTGGCCAATTATCTAACTTTCCCAATATTTCAACTTTTATTACTTGTTTGCAATAATAGCATAAAGATAATATTATAGATGAAATTATAGAGAATTATAACTTGCTGTACACAATACAATAAATATCAATTGATAGTTTTAATTAAAGTCTTCTCTAGATTAATAATTTTAGCTTTATTTAATTAATAAATATAAAGAAGAAAAATCAAATAGATATTATTTTTGTATAACGCATCATAACCTTCTATCATAGATAAAAGACGCCACGGAAAAATAACATTAAAAATTATGAATATTGATAGGCTTTCAATAGACTGTGATTTGAATGCCTCTCAAAACTGCTGTGAAAATCAATAATAAAAATATTAATTAACGAGTTTAGAAAGAGTGTGTATGATTTAAAATAAAGTCTAAAAAAATTGAGAAAATAAAAAGGTTAAAAGTCAACAATTTGTTCTTAAGAACTGCTTGCTACATTTTGTGGGGGTTCTATAAACCACCCTTCCCTGTAGCTCAAGTTCGATTCCAAATAAAACAACTGGCAATGTCTCCAGTAACCAAGGGGAACTTGTATGATGGAAATAAAAAAAATGATCCTGGGGGAGTCTGTGTCATGATTTATTACCTCTGAATCATGATATTTTGAGACTAAATATGTTCTAATATTTTTAAGTCATATTTTGTTTGGATATCAAATCATATATTTTATGAAGTGTTTTAGTTTGAAACTTTAAGATGCTTTTTCTTGTTATACCTAGAGCTTTGATACTGAGCTTTTATCTACACCTACAAATGGAATAAGAAATTCTCCTAGGTTTAAGTTTCATTAATATACACCACACGACTGTTTGTAAGTAATCCAGAAATCCTATACGCTTTATCAAAAGTAACTAACACGTCTGCTTAACATCTTTTACATGAATAATATATATAAAACCTCGTTATCATAACTAAGCTAGGCTTACACACTCTTAAACATCAAAATCATTTCAAAGTCATATTATATAAGACAAAACACCGCAGAATAAATTTATTACTTATATATTAGGTTTTTAACCAATTAATAAAATGCAAGGCAATTTAAGGCAAAAAATATTACATAAATTCTAGAAAATGCAGCTTTGAGTCGAACTAAGAAACTTCTCACAAGCAAAATATGTTGATTATAATACTTCCAAGTATTGAATACCATATAGATCAATGATGGCATTTTTTACTATTCATAGTCACCCACCTGTTTGATATATATACATATCTGATGCCTGTCTTTCACAAACTAATAACTTTTGAGAAGAAACCATTGTTTTCTCTTAACAAGACAGCTTGACATTGAGTATTCATCACTATTATCTATTTTTGTTTGAAATTAAAACTTATTTTCAGCTTTAAATAACTTATTTTCCTATAATCATTGAACAAATACGATGTTAGTAGACTGCCGCCTATTATTAAAAAAAACAGGTCGCCCGTACTGATCAAAAGTTTGGTCACCCTTGATATAAATCTACAAGCATTTCATTAATCGAATACCAAAATAACATACTTGAGAATCAGACGTGTATGCTGAAATTCAATCAAATCTCGACCTGACTGTATATTAATGAAGCGATTACTCGCTCACAGTCTGGCATGTTATAAGAATTGAAAAACGACGAGCTCTTTCAAATACATACAATCTGTATTTGCGTATTAAAAAAATAGAATAATGACAACTACAACGCTTTCAGGCGAAAGCATTATTTGGAATATCTCTGTTGCTCTAGCATGGCTGCCATTCTGTACCCTGAGCGTGTGTAAAGGATCGGTAATGGAGTAGTGGACTTGGATTGATTATGGAGGGAAGTACCTTGTCAAGGAGGGGGACTTCTGCTATTGTTTTTGTAGCTTGCTGCAGAAGGAGTATCAGATCTAAACGCCAGAGCTTTGTAAGGAAAAATAATAATAATATTAGGCAGCAGCAATACGCAGACTTTTCCTTCCAATATAAAACTGCGGTATAGAAGGACCCGGGGACCCACTACACTATTTTTCCCTTAAAAAAACTATGAACACTAATTCAGCATAAATTTATGCTTAGTGAGATGGTCGCCAACCTTCTCTGAGGAGAGGCACCCGATGAAGAAGAAGTAGAGTAATTCAGCAAGAAAGCAATTAACGTTCCGACGGGCGCAAACCTTTAAAACTCAATACACAAGTATTATATCCGTTTTAGCAGGCGAACCGCAAAGTCGCACCGGGCTTGCGGCAAGCCGCGGAGCTCGAATGCGGACCCGAGCAAATAAACAACCGTTACTTAGCAGCTGCAGCCCAGAGTGTTTGCAATATAGCCAAATATTCTATAAATTGCACTTCATGTTTCTTTCATGATTGAAAACGCTCTCGCGTTCGCTTTGGGTAAATATTGACAAAGTAGCCTTGCTAGTGCATGAGGTACTAGGGGAGTAAATTGGTTTTACTATCGTATTCCAACACTTCACAATCAACACTGAAAAATAGTCAGTCTTGTCTCTTGGGCATAAATTGTAAATTGGTTAGAAATAAACATTTCAAAAACCATATTTCGATGGATGGTGCATGGAAAAAGAGAGAAATAATTAAATGCAGGGTTGAACATGTATGGTTTTGAGAAGTGATCCTTAATCCTTATGGCGTCTAAAATTTTTTTTAATGATACTCTTATTTGTGTTGTGTTTTTAATGAGACAGCAAAAGTTTTTCCATTAACGCCGGTTTCTTTATTAAGCAGTAACGTCTAGACCTTATTGTCGAATGTATTTAAAAAAATATGACAAATTGTTTAAGCTTGAGAAAATGTATTCAAAAACATGACAGTGAGTTGAGTTTTCAGTTTGCGGAAGTTTTCTTTTTATCTCGTCTCTAGACATCGCGCTGTGCGGATGATTAATAGTGTTTGAAATTTTTTCCCTATTAGATTAGTTTTATTCATGAAAAACATGTCAAAACGTAAATATATTTATAAACGTCAGGAAAGCAAAATCCGTGCCATGGCCGGAGCCCTCCTTATAGTAACTCGATCGAAAGAACTGCTATGAATACCAATGATGCGAATTCTAAAACTAGCCCAAAACAAAATTAACAACCGAGTATTGATTTTCTTTCAATGTAGCTTATTTTTGTGTTAATGTTTTCTAAATACATAAGTTTGTTTTATAAATTTGTTCTTGTGATCTCTGAGATAATTTTTAATTGATATTTCGATTTTTGGGAGTTATTTTTAAAATAAACATTATACTTTAATCACCGAATTTACAGATACTTAGGCGTATTTATGCAGAGAATATTATTATTTTTTCAATCATGGTTATTTTTCAAACCTATGAAATTTTCCGTAAGTAAATATTTAATATGGATTACTACAACAACTGTAAAAAAAAGTATTTTTTAGCAAAAAAAAATACATTGGCAGAAAAAAGCCAACTTCGTGTTTCGATGCTCGATGACTTTGTCTTGTAACTCTGGACATAAAAATTGATTCAGTTTAGTTGTAAATTATTAGGTTGTCTTAACATTTGATTGTCTGGTATATAATTGAATTATTAAAACGTCTTAACTGTTCGAAATTACTTTAATTAATTTTATATTAGATCACAAAAATTTCACCAGAAAAATTTCATGACCTCAAAAATAGTAGAGCAGCTTTCATCTCGACTGTTTGACATTGCGCAGACTTGCAGAAGTGCTTTCAGCATTTCTGTGACTTATGGAGATGTCATAACGTCTGCACAAATTGAATAAGCAAATAAATCCAGAGAAGTCGTAGTGGCGCCAGGGCAATTCTATTTGCCACAAACTGTTGCTTGCGTGAATGGAAACTTCACATAGAATTAGATGATGACATTTTCAAAGGTGAAGTAATAAGGAGTTATAAAACTTATGTTCATATATTGTTTGAAATTTTAAAATTCAAAATAATCGTTAAATTTAATCCGGTATCATGCTATTTTTAGGTACCCCATATCATACTAAATGCAATGCTATACAATTGTAAGCATTGCGTATTTATTTTGTTGTTTTACTTCATTAAAAATATCTTTATTTTTAAAATTCATTTCTTTTATTAGCTATGACATAGCCGGCACTTGAAAATATATAAACAATCACATCATCAAGATGTGTTAAAATAATATCTAAAAAACCTAAAATAATTATCGTAATCTTTGATAAAATTTAATGATGAACTTCGATTACCTTTGATTTAACACATAACAAATAAAATACTTTGAACTCCAATGATGCGAAAACGGATCATACAATACTATTTTAAACATTAATGAAAGTAAATGTTTCGTTTTGTGATATTATTTTCTAAATAATTGATACATCACTATTTAACCTTAGGTTTTGCTTTTTAGTTTCATATTATTTAATTTAAAGGATATAAAAATTAAAATAACTGTGTTTTAGAAAGCAGATACTGACTCAAGGGATTCGATAGTAAGCACTTACCTATCGATCGTAGGTAGCTACCAATTTATCATATAACGCGATGAGTATATGAGTTTTCCCACGTGATCACTACCTATATTACATACATGAGTTCAAACCCAAACTGAATTTATGTTATTTCTTTACATGTATACTACTGGCCGTGTTACTGAAATTTAATATATCGTAGAAACTTATTTTAAAGACCCTTCCCGTATAGAAAGGCACGTCATTCCGTTGGAGGCTTTGGGGGAAGCTGGCTGGTATTACTTCATGAGGGGTTTATTTATTTGTTCTGGAATTATAGTACGACGGTGTCGCTGTCTTACATAATAATATGCTGTACAGAGTGAAGTGAATATACAGAAAGAGAAGCGAACCGTTCTCTGTAGCACCTGCGTAAAGTACCTAATGTATTTTCATATAAAATAAAATCGTTTTTACAATCATTGCCTACACCTGCTTTTTCCTTGCACGTCTTTCTTGAAAATATTATCAAAACGAAATATTATACAAACGAAATCTGCTTTATATTAATTAACACGATTTAAAAAAAAGATATATATATATATATTTATAGATATGGTTTTATAAGGTGTTGATGATGATATTATTTAATAATAAAGTAAAGAATATTTTACTTTACTAATGAATTGACAAAAAAATGAGAAAAAGTATTATTAGCACATTTGTCAGTTTTCTATTGACGTAATATTTTTATTTTTTTAGTATTCAAAAAATTTGAATAATATGTGTATTTTTATTTTTATCACTTTTCAATTTATAATTATTCACATTATTTGTAAACTGTTTTTTGAAAGTTAATTTGACCTTGTTTTTTTTAAATAGATACCACATTTAATATAAATGAAATATTAAATATTTTCTTAACTATATATTTAATTACTTATATTGTCAGCATTCAATTAAAATAAATACTGTTTTTATACCTGGATGGATATAAAACTATTGTTTATAAGCATTTCTTAACGATGTTATGTAAATAAAATAAAACAAATGACAACAAAATGGCTTTGTTAAAATCTTCATGAAAAGTGACAGAGAGCGCTATTTTACTAATTGGTCGATTTAATCAGGATAGGAGTTGTTATTTTTGGCACGTGTGGGCCTCGGGCTGGGCGTCCACGTGGAGGCACGCGTGATGCGTCATTCATTAGGGCGTTAATGAGACCCGAAAAACCTGGCTGGTGGAGCTCCCACAACACTCGTGTGGCAACAAACCTACTATTACTCTTATTCATTTTTATTGTTATAAAGCATACACGCATTTATTCATCTTCATCATCAGATGTCTCTCTTCAAAAGAAAATTGTTGAAAATATACATTGATGAAAATAATTTTAAAAAAAGTGTATTTTTTCATTTTCATTTGGCATTTCGTTTATCTTGAAAAGTAGTATAGAGCTCGCTACACATCAGCGGTACAAATAGCTGTCCGCATCGCCTCCCCCGTACAGCGGAAAGTTTTAATACATTCCCTCGCCATTTGCACGGTGGATGCTTCATGAAAGTCCTCCGCATTCGTTACAGCGGGCGCATTTGATTACTAAGCGAAAGTACAGCTTGTGCCGCACTGTGCGCCGCACTGTGCGCCACACTGTGCGCCACACGGCGCGGCGCAATCACAGAAACTACAACTCGACACTACTGACAATCAGCAGCAGATTTAAGTTGTCTACACACGTTGCCATACAAATGACAACCGAATGGTAACTAGCCAACTCAGTCCTCTTTTGCGTTATACACTTAGGCTAAACCATAAAAAAACACCCTAAGTAAAGAGCGCTATTGGCTAATTGCAAGTTGGTTGCAAGTTGTGTCGTGTAACCGGCTTCAATTTTGTTCCCTAACGATTCCTTGTTTGTGATGGTATTAAAAAATGGTGTTTTGCAACGCAATTAATAGTATTTAATTTTATTTCAGATTTTAATCCAATTGTATAATTTATCAAATTGGTTCTAACCGTGATTTTAATCTGTGCTTTATCAAGGTATTTTCCCATTATCAAAGTTTCACTTAATAAATGAACGATTCCTAATAAATTACTTTGTTGACCATATTTAAGTATTCACTATTTATTTACATTAAACAATTATTGAAAGTGAATTAAAAATAGTCCAGGTAATGACAAACAATGGACACTACAGCACCGATCTTTCAACATGAATATACTCTACGCAATCAAACCTCTTCATCGGACCGGGGCTCTGCTGGGTTTGCAAATGGTTTCATTTGAAGGGAACAAACTGATCAGGAGAAATAGGAAAAGTGACGTGTACTCTTGTTTTGTATTATTTTTCATCCTGGGTATATTTAGCGTAACAGAATTTTACAAACTTGAAGAATATTACTCTAAACTTACGCTCACGATGACCATAACTGAGATTATTTTACAGGCAGCTATGTTGGGTGTTTGTACCCTAGCATTATTTCTTGGCATATTCGTGAATCAAAAACAAAGTCTAACATTTTTATTAAATATTAAATATGTTGATGAAAAACTTCAAACTCCCTTGAAATATTTTGTAAAACACAGGAAATGGGTGATTTTAGGATCTATAATAACGTGGATGTTCCTTTTTGCAAGCTTCGTGTGCGATTATAGTTCCCAGAAGTACACTAAATTTCAAATTATTTCAATGTATATTTTACTAACTATAATTCTTTATTTATTTTTAAAATACTTAGAAGACGTTGGGGTAATTGTATCCAGATACAGACTTTTTAATGGTCGATTGTTGAGTTTAAACCTTCCTTATAATCAAAATAATTTAAAGAGTCCAGTGGACTATGAACGCAATAATCTATATTTTTCAAATGAAATTGATTTGGTCCCGGCGTGTGATCTATTGTGGGATTCTTCAAAACATGATTTCATGGTATTAAATGATGTTTTTGACAAGTTGACTGAGAATATAGATATTATCAATTCATCTTATGGTTTGCAGGTAAGAGTGTCATTGAAGTTACGTAATTTTGACTATAAATTCTAGAATAATGAGAATGTAATAAGGCTAATAAATATAATTTAACATTCACAGCATCTTCCACCTAAATTAATGTCTCCTAGACTCTCAATGATATATTTAAAAAATACTAAATGAAATAAAAACATTCGTCTCACTGTTTGATCGCTCCCTAAAATTGTACAGTTTTACAGCATGTAATCTGATTGTAAGATTTGCTTAAAATAAATATTACGTATTTATTAAAAAATATATTTTTGCATGCTCTTTAACAATCTACAAATTAAACGTCAATTTATAAATAATATCGCTCTTTAAAAAATGATGCTTTAATAATGTGCAGAATGAAAAACAACGAAGAGAAAAATGTATCCAAATCATAATTTATTTCATACAATTTTATTGCAGTTGGTTTTTTACATACTTGTGAATTTTGTATTAATTTTGACTCAAATAAATTATATAATACAATTGAAGCTTTTGGCAGTAAACAATGTAAGTATCTAAATGTTAATATATTGGTTACTTGTATGTGTTTTAATTTAGCATTATCATTTTTAATTGATTCCCTGATCTTTAATTATCTGTAAAATATCATCAAAGATGATTCGTCAAAGAAAATTATAAAATAACTATGTAAACTGCTTAAAAAAAGTAAATACATCTTTTGTTGACTTAATTGTTGGCCAAAAACAGTCAGATGAAAAAATATATTTGTGTGAGTGTGTATAAATAATTGAAAAGTTAATGAAAAACCTTATAATTCGGATAATTTTGTACAGCACGTTTAATTTGGGTTGTAATATGCTATTGCTAGTTTCTTTTAATTATTAATTTATTTTTAAGAGATTATTTGTTCAATATTTTAGAAACAATTAATTTTGATACTAATACTCATATGGATATGTCAAAACTTCTGTACTACATTGGCCATGATCATTTCTTCTGAGGCATTAAAATATGAATCTCGAAGAGCTGTGGTTATAATCAGCAAGATAATGATAGGCAACCATTTATGTAAGTTATTCTGCTATATTTAAAAAAAGTAATCAATTAAAAATATTACAATTTAAAATTTCCCTTATTTTAGAAAAAAAATTGTCATCATGCCAAAAAATAACTAATAGCTTTTATGTAAATTATGAAAATATTTTTCTCTTAATTCATTTTTTAATGTCAACCTCAATTTAGCATGAATCAACTTTACTTTTTGTGTAGACTATGATATGTGTATGTATTTAATCGGTGTCACGAAAAAACATCAAACAAAATACAAATATTATCAATACCACTTTTGACTTTGACAAATGACTTTTATGCTTTGAACATTTATCTAGTGTTTTTTTGAAAACTTGTTGGTAATTATTAAAATGTAAAATATTTGATACAAGTATCAATAGTACGACCACTAAAACATATATGTATGCATACAAAAATATAAATTTCTCTCACTTATATTGCAAATGGTAAATCTAAGCCTTTTTTTTCTTTCTAGGCGAAGAACATCGCACAATGCTGGCTCTACTTTCTCAAGCTATCAGTACGAGAACCTCACAGTTGACTGCTTGTAACTTTTTTTCTATAGACACCTCCCTGGGGTACAGCTTAGTTGCCGCCCTCACCACATATTCCGTCATTTTAATGCAAATAAACACGGGATAAACAGTTGTTCCGTGGGAATTAGCAAATAATAAAAATAATTTCCATATTCTAAGCTTTTATGCAAATACACGAATGTGAAACATCTATTCTGCAACTAGGACACGAGTTTAATAAGAACATTTAATTTGCGTAATATTGAAGAGAAAATTATCAATAAACTACATGTACATAAAATGTTAATTGCGTTTCGTTGGTTTTGGTTTAATCAAAAACGAGTTATATCAATATTACATGTGACAGTTCAAATTTAAAGCAGAAATTAAATCATATTATAAACTCTTTAATAACTTTACTTTTTAATACGAATACAGAGAGCTCAAGTATATTAATCAATTAATAAAATAATATATTCTAACAGATATTAATTAATCAAAGTGGATTTACGATGTATAAGTCATTTTGTGAGTGATGAGTTATTAATTAACAATTAAATAGTTTTCATAAACCAAAATCGAGTTTTAATAGTCTGGGCGATACAGTATTTCAAAATGAACGCATTTATAAATTTAAACCTCAAGTTAATAATATTATAATGTAAAGAATATGTTTTATTTAGACACAATGATATAATATGCGTGTAGTATATAACGTACATGAGATGTTAAAATACGTAAGTTTTATTTTAAGCCAAAAGCAATTAACATTACCTGGTATTTTCATAAAAGATATTCTCGAAAGCATGGAGAAACCCATTTTCCGCTCCAGGTAACTTTATATTCCTTCAATTTTTATTTTTCTTTGCAGACTATATTGTTTTAGACATCTTTAAGCAAGCACACATGTTAGTATTATATTAGGCAAGCAGTCCCATAATAATGATTCCCGTGAAATGTCTACACGCTCCTTGAAATGCAAATACCGCACGGCTATCGAATTACCAGCTTCGTCTGCTGCGATACAGACCTGTCCCAGGTTTCATATTATATTTTTACAGATATTTTTTTTTATGTGTATTTAAATAAAGAAATGATATTACATTTTCAAATATCTAGAAGGGCAAAAAAATTGCGATCCCGCGGGCGAGGTTTTTTTCTTTGTGCTTTTAAAGCGGTCGAAACAATAAATTATTTCATAAACGTCCTATTCTTCCTTCCTTGATAGAATTGTAAATGTTGAATAGTCGAACGTATTAAAAAAAACCTGCTTTGTTACCTACAATAAATCCCAAACTTACTCTTAGAGTAAAGAGAAAATAAAACAGGCTGAAGGTTAAAATGGTAAAAATGAGGTTATATTATTTTCGCTTCGGTTGTTTTCTAGACTAGCCCGAATTCAATTACGCGCAATTAATTTTAGTCGAACCACTAATTTCCCGTATCATCCAAACCTGTTTCTTAATATTTATTCACAACAATTTTACATTAATTAAAAAAGTTTGGATATTTTATTATCTCTTTACCCGCCATTAATGCTTGTCTTGGAAGACCCAGGTTTTTTTGCTGCTGTTTTCTTTTTAAACTTATTATTACTTATATTATTTTTATACAATAGATGAATATGTAAAATCATTAACAATTGGATTTAGACACTCATAAGATATATAATAACAAATAAAAGGGATTTTTAGAAATTGTAGAATCTAAGAGGCATATTTTAATTTGTTATCAATATCTTTTTGCACCTCGTAAATGATTAAAATAATATTTTGCTTTTAAGCCTAGACAAATATAATTTATTCAAGTTTGTCCTCACATACGACAGTGAATGTCTATCGTTCTAACCGTTGCCCTATAAAACCACTTAGCAGGTTCTGTAATGAAAATTCAATTAATTGCTTTAAATTTATTTTACGTAGGCTCCTCTGCCATGGTTAACTAAGTTTTACGAATTCTTGCTATAATTACAGAAATTTTCCACACATTCCTTCGGCGTGGAATTTTGAGTTGATTGAGAAGGTTAATCAGAATCACCCACTCGATATTGAACATAACTCCCAATCAAGCATTATTGAAACTGGGATACATTGATTCCCGCTCAGATTTTTATTTCATTTAAAGACCACATGATAATAATTGGTATTTCTAGTCTTATGAGAGCAGGAAAGAGATTCACTCAGAGCAACTCACTCTAATTATTGCACTGCCTTGCTTGGACACTCATCGCCATAATAGTACAATCTTACTGTTTTATTATTTAAAAGTTACGTTTTCGGTAAATATATAACTGTACCTTGGATATTTTTTTTAATAAAGCCTGTAAGTGCACTCGCTTCCCGTCTGGTCGAGTGGCTTTATTAGAAAATTGAAAGGGCTGAGTGTAATTGAAGTATTTCTATAATCGAACCGATTGTATCCGAGCCAAGAGGGAGCATTACATGTAATTGCTATAGAGGCACTTGGCAGATGTGAGAAAAAGGTAGTAGAGAAGAACTATAATTATAACCGGCACACTATATTTATATATACTATTAAATAGCAAATATTTACTACTTAATGATTTTTGTGACTAATTTTTCCAACTTTCTATGTTGGCATTTTTAAATTGAGTCAAAAAACGTTTTACCTGGTGCAAATATAGAAAATTAGCCAACCTTGTCACATAAAATATTTTTAAAAGGCGTAAAATCACTTTATATAAATTTCATTAAATGTAAAATAAAGCTGTATTAAAGGGTAATAGAAAAATAATTTAGATTTGAATTTTCTTGTTTTATATAAAAATATTTGAGATTGAGAATATTCAAATAATTCTTATTAATTTTACTTTATAATAAACATTTATGTTCCTATTATTTATTCTTCGTGGATAATTCCTATTGAGGTAAAAGGCAAACAATGTACCGGAATAATACGAAGTAACATTGAGGTATAATACCTTTGTCAAGATAAATATTATTTTCAAAGTATTTTTAAAGAAAATTCTTTTAAGTGCGAGTCATCGCCCAAAGACTTAGAAGCCAGAAATAATTATTCACACTTCGGTAACAGTTTTTGTCTGAATAATTTCACTGAAAAGCGCCCGCGAAATTAAAATTAAAATCTCGTGCTCTGAATATGCACCGGAATCGTTTTCAAAGAGACAAAAAATGGCACAAAAGAAATTTAAGTCTCATCCGGTCGGCGAGTTACTCCAATTACAATGCCGTCTGTTCAGGCGCAAGACATTTATTGAAATACCAGTCATACTTAAATAAAAAAATATGTCGGTACAGGATCCTAGGTACGATTTATAATAAAAACGCGGACGAGCAGCAAGGAGGTTCAAAAATAAGTGTAAGTCGACTTACAAAAAAAGGGTTTTTCCACTTATTTTCCCTGCCTAACACAATCATGTAAATAAGGAAATTCATGTACACTACCACCTAAGTCACACAATCCAAGCCCCACAACCTGCGAGCAGGATCAGGGGATAGCCATACACCATATAATAACCATAGCCATAAAAAAACTATTGTAAATTTACTAAAAGAAAAATAAAGAATTTTTAAATTAATTTAGTATGTATCAAATCTTATATTCCGTCTCATTTTTAAAAATATTTTTTAATCTGGGAGTTTAATCTAGAAAACCTAATTCAACCTACAAATGAATCTTTAAACGAAATACGTTTTTTTATAAATAAAACATAAGTACAATTTATAATTATGTGCTAAAGAAAACTAATTTTTAAGTCTTGCCATTATTATCGCAGCAGCTGCGATTGTTTCTATTTTTTTTTTATTTACGGCGTTTTTGCAAGAGTTCTTTGTTATTAAATGTTGTTTGCGTTAACGTCACGACCAGGTGACGATATCCATCTTCAGGCAACCGTATTATTTTGTAATAACCATGCGATAGAGAGAATAATTTTATTTGAGAAACATTGTCAAGAAAATTATAACCTAATTTACGTTGGCGAAATTATAAGCTATTATCATTTACGGTATTGGTTTATAAATTGAAATTTTTTATATCCAGTACCGCGGAAGCTGACTCTCGTGATTTTCAGCAGACGAGCTAACGGTTGGCTGGAGTTTGAGCCCCAAGGCTTTAGACGTCCAATTAGTCATCCGTTAGTTTTGACTTAGGGCAAAACCACCTGAATATATAGCTGAAGGGATCAAACACCAGAGTAAAAAAAAACGTTAATTCACCTGTATCACAATAATTTTCTGAAATGAGAACGCAAGCATCTAACACCTAACAACTTTTATAGAATCAAAAATATTTTTAGTTGAAATATTATAACGGTTTTGAATGTAACTAAATCAAAATATGTATTAAAAAATTATATTTTTATACTTTGCAGATCATATTTATTTAAATAAAAATCATTAATTTGCTCTATGAAAAATTCTCTTGAAAAACGTCCTTAAATTTTTGAAACGTCGATGTTGAATTGAGTTTTTAATCAATTAATTATTGTTTGATTCGTCATGACTTATAATTTACAATGTCTTTGTGTGTTAATTAAGACTTGAATAAATTGCTCAACACGTAAATCCACCTAGTTTAATCTCCATGTGGTGACACAAGCGTGTTCTCTCAGGCCCAGTGTATGGATGGTCTTTAGGTCCCCTTACACGGTACATAAGCCATATCCGGTACATAAGCCTGCGGCTCAGATGCGACGAGTATCTAATTGGAGTAATGTGGGCGACACCTGTAAGCAAAATTAAATTCCAGGTACTCGTGGTTAAAATCAATAATGTTTTTAGTCATATCATTTGATAAAGCACAAGTGTTTTAAATTTAAATCACATTTATTATCCATTGCGTTAAAATACTCCAATCTTATTTGCCAGCGCCGTTGCTCCAAATAATGAGTTTCTTCGTTCAACACTCTGGCATAACAAATTTAATAACTTAAGTATTTAGCAACATCTTCTTCAGACTTATAAATTATAAAATCACGAAACGAAGGGCCAGCTATGGCGTCATCAAACCATTAGATGTGCTTTACGGAAAGATTTTATACAATATTGTTAAAAGTTGTGGTATAAAATTTATAGCCAGTTTTAATGTGGAAGTTTTAAGATCCTCTTTGAAAACTTGTTTTGCTTAAAAAACCATTATTACTCAATATATAAATCCACATCCAGAAATATATTATGATGTGAATAAAAATTATATTTACATGAAATAAAGAAAATAAAAAAAAACATGACATAATGTTTATTTTATATTACGTAACTGAAAAACTAAGTACTCACGTTTCTATTTACTAATAAATGAAGATAAAAAATCATGAAACACATACTTACTAATAATTTTATTATTCAGTTATACAATATTACAATTCTAATAAAGAAAATTGTTTACATCTTTCATATCCGATTTCAGAAAAAACTGAAACAAAAATAATAAAAATATATTATCTCGCAAAATCTACAATGAAAATAAAAGTAAAAACACTCGTAATATATTTTTGTTGATACAATAAATACTATCAACAATTATATAAAGTAAAACCAATAATAATGTATATGAATTTAAACGTTCATGGAAACCGTGTTTAAATAATTCATCTCTAGTTTAGATTATAGCAATCACTATTAACAACTTAATATTGCTATAATCACTATTATTATAGCAATCTTTGTTTTAGCGTTTAGATTACGAGTAGTTGGTAAACCGCAGCGGCGGTCAGTAAAGTTAATTTTCCGATCCTCGTTGGACTCGCTGAATATTTCAGGTCGGCAGGACCTTTGATATTACTAAGATACAATGACCTGTTTTGATTGAAATTAATTAAAAGTATCTTTACTTTTCTCGCATTATGCTCAGAACTGCGTGAATAGCACAAATGTAAACTTCTAATCATACATGAACATTCCCAGAAGATACTTTATTTATTTTATACAATCTGTCTATCTATTGACTCTTACCATTCGATCCTTTAATATCAATACTTGCACATTATTTTTTGGATATTTTTTTTCTATACCAAAAGCAGATACATGAGAGATTGATACATAAAGTTTACGTTATCTTGAAGCAACATTTTTGCTCCGATTTACAATATAATATTTTTTTTGATATGAAATAAACGATGTACCTATCTGTTCGCGTATTACTCGTTCAGTGCCCGCTCTTTGAAGCATATTTTTTTCATACCAAAAGAAAATATATAAGAGACTGATACATAAAGCTAACGTTATTTTGAAGCAACATTTTTGCTCCCATTTACAAAATACTATTTTTTGATATGAAATAAACTAAATGTACTTGTGAAATGAAGTACCTCTCAGTTCGCGTAGTACCTGCTCAGCACGTGAGAAAAAATCGGTCTACGAGAAGCACTTTGCGATATTCTTTCAAAAGCAGATATATGAAGCTAACGTTATTTTGAAGCAACATTTTTTCTCCAATTTACAATATAATATATTTTTTAGTTATTTGGAGTTTTCGAGAGTACTTTTTTGATATGAAATGAAGTACCTCTCAGTTCGCGTAGTACCTGCTCAGCACGTGAGAAAAAATCGGTCTACGAGAAGCACTTTGCGATATTCTTTCAAAAGCAGATATATGAAGCTAACGTTATTTTGAAGCAACATTTTTTATCCAATTTACAATATAATATATTTTTTACTTATTTGGAGTTTTCGAGAGTACTTTTTTGATATGAAATGAAGTACCTCTCAGTTCGCGTAGTACCTGCTCAGCACGTGAGAAAAAATCGGTCTACGAGAAGCACTTTGCGATATTCTTTCAAAAGCAGATATATGAAGCTAACGTTATTTTGAAGCAACATTTTTTATCCAATTTACAATATAATATATTTTTTAGTTATTTGGAGTTTTCGAGAGTACTTGTTTGATATGAAATGAAGTACCTCTCGGTTCGCCTATTACCTGCTCAGCATGTGAGTAAAAATCGGTCTACTAGAAGCACTTTGCGCATGCTTCGTGTGCTCCGCTGTTGCCATGCGCAAATGATAAAGCCTGTTTACACCGCGGCCTGTCAGTTTTCAGGTGGATGGATCGCTGTCATCCAACATTTCAATAATTATTTCACAGTAAAAACACAATTTTCCACAGCGCAAAAAATGCAGGAGTACGAAGAAGACTTTTTCTTCGAGGAGGACAAAATGTACGTTATTCATTTACCTACAGCTAACGCACCAATATTGATAACACCCTTATCGTATCGGATACGCTTAAATTGTTTCATTACCGTATGCTTATCGTTAATTTGCGTTCGCTCACTTCCTTTGTTGTGCGCCATGCTTTTACAATTACTTTGCAGTTGTGTATCGCCCGGGTTGTGACTTGTGTTGTGCTGTTTGGTCCTATTTATATTTGTGATTGTTTCACGATGTGGGCATACGGAGCCTCGGAATATCCCTACTATTCCCTCAGAGACTTTGAACAATATCGGCACTCGTCCTATGAATTGCAACGCCATAAATTTGAGGATAAAAAGTGCATATTTTATTTTATACTTGGTTTTCTGTATTTATTTTGTGTTGTATTTTTTTTATTATTTCCGGGCTTAAAAGACAAGTTATACGTTTAATTTTAATTATGTAACTGTTTCCATTGAACGCATCGTTAAAATAAGTAGGTGAATCGTACTTATCTACCTATATATCTAAGGTGACTTTAGCTATAAATAAAAAGTACAGTTTTTTATTTTGTATTCATAACACACAGTAGAAATGGTTAGTTTTAAAACTCACTATAGATCCTAAAACAATGTAGCTGGGCTTTTTTGAGTATTAACTTAATGACTAAATATAAAATTTATTGACTGTTTTGACGTAGACTATAAATAATAGATTGCCTAGGTGAACACATGTACCAGTAAATATTTATTAGTGTATAAAATTGGTAGGTATTAATTACACATTAATTTTTATCAAAAATAAATTATCGAAAAATTACTAAGTATTTGCTAGATATTTTATTTTTACTTCACTTTATTAATTTCAATATCCTTAAGTAGAAAAAGTAGGCCATAATTTTTTATATTTATTTGAATTGTTTTTTTTTATTTGCATTAGCAAGCCAAATGCATTATTGGATCTCGACTTATCAATTTTAAAAGATGAGGTGCAAAAAATTAACTCTCATTACCTATTATCAGTGGCTGTAGAATGTGCGGTGTAAGTAAAAGTGATTATCAAATTTTATACTGTAAAATAGTTTTTTCTATTAATCTAAATGAGCCTTGATTTTATGTAGTAAAGGAACAACTTCCAGTTTTATGGAAAATAGCGGACGCTCAAGCAAGCCAGATCACGATACAGATATTTCAGGAGACGACAAGTGAGTTGACTACTTTTAAAGTAAGGTTATTGTATTATTTTTTAATTGATTACTAACATGATAGTTTCCCAAAGGTTTGAACTGGCTCTAGACATCCATGATGATATCCCTACGGAGTGTATTATTAATGATCTACGTCAAGAACGATATCAACTTATACACCAAAATTTACTGTAAGTCGCTTTTTTACCACTTACAAAGATATTTTTAATCTATACACTTAAAATATTCAATACTTTATCACAAAGCTTAATGAAAATGATGACAAATATTTCACAAGCAGCTGTACAATATTCACTTTTGATTATATTTTATATTGACTTGTAAAATATTGTGTGTGTGACTATTTCAGGTTTGTAAATGGCTAGAAGATTGGACTAGCATCTAGAGAGCATGCTATCATGCTCTGCAGTAGAGAAGCTAACACGTAGTTTATTTTATAAACTGACTGAGAGTTATTTTTTTTAGTTATGAAATTGTATGATACCACTTATAGTACGCATGTAGGCTTTGCACATTACTAGCTTTAGCGGTGGCTTGCTAGTTAAAACAAAAAAGGATGTGAAAAATTGTATGTATGAGGTAATGCAGGTGTGCATTTTCATATAATTTTAATGTGTTAGAGCGAGATATTAAGGAATGTATTATACCTGACCTAAGCAATGCACATGAACAATAATCACATAAATCTACTCAATTAGCATGGGTTTGTCTTGTGATTCGTCAATAATTGCTATTGTTGGAATTTAGTGATCAACAACCAGCTGAGATGTTTCACAAAATGGACTTTGGTTTGAGTAACATAAGAAGCAAGACCCTGCAATGATATCCATATAAATGTAGTTTATCCTTAATTACTGGGTATAGTAATATCATTATAAAATAATCATATTATGAATATTTTTCTAAAACCTTGAATAATGAAATATTTATAAAAAAATTTAGAAATTAGTTTTTTTATTTCCTTATATAAAGTTTTTTATATTATGTGCTTGTATGAAATAGTAATTTGGATATTTTCGGGGCTTGTATCTTAACACTGAAAACAATAAACGTTTTTATTTAAAGCTTTAGATTAGACTGGCATATAGTATGCACCGTGTGCTGTACATGAAAATATAATAATATAATATAGTCTTTTTTGTAAATGTAATATGAAATATAAAGATCTTTTATTTCCGAAACATGCAGTATTTTATTTCATTGTTTGTAAATAAATTTCAATGCCTTGTAAATATACCCCACTTTCCATGTAGTTTTTGTTAAAAATATTAAATAGTAAATTTATTAATTATGTGTGTTTCTATACAGGGGGATGACAATAACTTCTGGAAATGTTACCATTATGAAGGATGATTCTAACCTCATCGGAATAAGTATCGGGGGCGGAGCACCACTTTGTCCTTGTCTCTATATTGTACAGGTTATAATTTTAAGCCTTTTTAACTGTAATTTATAAGGAGTGTGAAATTCTTAAGTAATATTTTTCATTTCTTATAGGTGTTTGATAATACTCCAGCTTCTAAAGAAGGAACTCTTCAAAGTGGAGATGAACTAGTCGGTGTCAATAGCCAATCAGTTAAGGGTAAAACTAAAGTTGAAGTAGCAAAAATGATACAGTCTGCTAAGGTTTGTATTTGAGGCTGCATACTTTTTCATAACTAACTTCTCAGAATTATATTTACTATTCTCATTTGAGTGGTAAGATGAAAACTGTTTACTACAAATAAAATTTATATCCAAGTCGTACTGTAGTTGAAAATAAATTCTATTTGTTTTTTACATCAGGAAGAAGTAAATATAAACTACAACAAACTGCATGCCGACCCTCAACAAGGTAAAACACTCGACATAGTCATGAAGAAAGTAAAACATAGATTAGTTGAAAATATGTCTACCACTACGGCAGATGCTCTCGGACTGTCTAGAGCAATATTATGCAACGATACTCTTGTAAAAAAACTTCAAGAATTACAAAACACAGAGCAAATGTACAAAGGCCTGGTTGAACACGCAAAAAGGTAGCAATACAAGAATAAATATAAATTTTTTCAATGCATGTATCACACCAATTATATTACATATTTATATTTTTTTGTTTTTTATAGAATGCTCAAGGCATATTTTGATCTTTTGCAAACATACAAAAACTTTGGGGATGCATTTGCTTCTATTGGAGTAAGAGAACCGCAGCCGAGGGCGTCAGAAGCTTTTAGCCAATTTGGTGGATATCATCGGCAAATGGAGAAAGATGGGATCAAAATGTTAAAAGCATTAAAACCAGTAAGCATATTGAATATTCATAAAATATTTAACTGCTCTGCTTTCTTGAAAGCTTGTACTAAACTATTAGAAAGTATGAAATTTGTGTTTAAGTGTTTTCGGCCCTGAACAAAATGCCAGTTGAAAAAATAGATATTGTGAAAATGGTATTTAATGTTCCCTCTTGTTAACAGTATTTTGCAAAACCTGAGGTAATGATTGTGACCAGTACAACGAGAGAATTAGACTGCTTTCAAGCCCTTTATGAAAATCAGAGACTAGCACAGAGGGATTTTTGAAACACAATATGAAGGGTTTTTCTGAAGAATAGTGTATCTGACTAATCTTTTAACACCGGCATATAGATAAAATAATAAATATTGGTTTATGAGTACTGAATAGAGTTCGTATTTAGTATATATATATATTTTTTTAATATGACTGTTGTATTGCTCACATTTATTCCACCCACCTACTTTGAATAACTAGACCTGTAATAGGTTACAACTTGTAATATTATGTGTTGTATATTTAATTGTTTGTATTATTAAAGATTCTATCTGATATGGGAACATATCTTCACAAAGCAATCCCTGATACAAAACTCACTATCAAAAAATATGCCGATACTAAGTTTGAGTATCTTTCATACTGTCTAAAAGTAAAAGAAATGGATGATGAAGAATACAGTTATAGTGCCTTGCAAGAACCACTCTACAGAGTTGAAACCGGAAACTATGAATACAGGTTTGTCATAGAAATTTTATACTCCTAGGTACATTTTGAATTATATTGATTTTATATTTCAATTACTACTTAAATTTTAGTTTTTAAATAGTGTCAAAAACAAACTAGTACATATTGGTTTTTTGTTATAAAAGAGAAAATCGAAAACTTACAAGCTTATATGTACTCTGCAGCTTCAACACTTCACTAGCACTTAATAAAAAAAATCAGATCAAAGTAAACATCACAAAGAAATATTAAACACCTAACACATAATACCTTGATAAGTACTGACTGACATTATTATTAAATGGTTCGTGAAATGGTGTAACAATAAAGTTTGTTTTGGTTTATATTCTACACTTATTTCATAATGGTAATGAGTCATTCTTAGATAACATTATTGTTCCCTTTGGAATACATAATAAATTATGTCTAAATATGTTCTGTTATGTTTCCCAGATTGGTTTTGCGTTGTCGCCAGGATGCTCGCAGTAGATTTGCTCGCCTAAGGGCAGATGTACTAGTCAAAATGGAATTACTGGATAATAAACACGTACAAGATGTTGTATGGCAATTACAAAGATTTATATCTGGCCTTGCAAAATTCCATGAGTATGTATATATTCATTTATATTTTGAATCAATAAAATAAACATATTTTTTTAATATTATTATTCTATTCATTGCTAACCACTACTATTAATTTTTAGCGAAACGTTAGAACAACTTAAAGGAAATGGTAATCTATTTCCAGTAGAAGTAGATTTAACACAAAATGCCTTTCAATACAAGTCAACAATGTCATTTTTACAGGTGATTCTCTTTCAATAGTTGTTATTGCACGTATAGTTGTTGTTATTAATTATATTGCATGTAGTTAATAAAAAAATTAATATATAATATGTATATGAAAATTAGGATAACCAAGAAGACGATGAAGATAGTATACAAGAAATTGGCAGAGAAATTACAGAGCACTATGATATCAACGCAAGAAGAAAAAAAAAAGCAGACACAACAGATATGAGTGAAAACGATTCTTCCATTACATCGAGCTTGCTACCCGATCTTGAGGTCTCCAATGAAATAATGAACTTAGATATCATCTCTGAAAATACAAGTCTTCTGGCTGAGTTGGGGCTTGCCGACACTGAAACTACTCCTTTTGACGCAAGTCTACTGCCCCAGTCTTCATTTTCCATGTCTAACTTTAAAAGCAACAATTCAGATACATTTTTCAATATTGACCTTTCTTGTAACAACTCACAAAAGCAATGTTCGAAGAATGATAATTTTGAAAATAACGACGATTTATCATTTGGCAAGTTTATGAGCCATGCTACTGGAAGTGGAAACAGCGAAGATTCAATAAAGAAAAATGATTCCAGTAGTAATCTACTTGCTGGGTTTGATTAGAAAGAAAATGTAACTATTTGTATTTACCATGCTATCTAATTATTTATATATATAAAACTCTTACATTTTTATATATACATATATATTATATCATAAAACTCTTACTTTTTATTTGCAAAAAAGTATATCCATTCTGTGAAATTTAATTCAAGTTGTTGGCCATTGTTTTGGTTAAATGGGAATAAGATTTCTCAAAATTATAAAAACTTACTTTATATAATCAAAATCCACATTTGCAGTATTTATGTACCGAGTTCAGCGGTTGTAACCTTCTGATTAACTTGTTCTGTAAAAATAATTTTTGTTCCAAGACTGGCCCCTGTTTTCTTGTTTTATATTCTAGTCATATTATGTAAGTGTGTAAGTCATAACTTGTTTTTATGATTTCTGTATTGTTATAACTTGAAATATATCTGTACATGAATTTCAAGATTTATTTTATTTGTACTTAACCTATTTTTTGGCATCTTTTTACATCTACTGTGTGTTTATGTTTATTGTGTGTCCTTTTACTTACATAGTAAATTATAATTTCTGCAATACAGTCTTTGGGCTTAAATAAATACAACCGTATTCAGATTCACCATCTGACAAAATTGGCTTCCAACATGATTTATATCACTAGTAAATAATACAATTGAAAGTATAATTTGACATACAAAGCGGAGACCATATCCCACAAAAGCTGGGCCCCCTGTTGGTAATGCCCTTAGACTTGTGAAGTACCATATATTTTATTTAAACAGAAAATTGCGGTTCATAAAATTACATAGTCATAGAAGCTTAGAATTGGTATAAATGCGAATGAATGAATCATTCAATATAGCGCTGAATACAGAACTTGATAACAGACTTCACATTGAAAAGATAACGAGTAATAAAACTATTTTTTTAATAAAATATATAATTTATTTATCTTTGATCACCTGTGTATTTTAATAATAGAAAAAAGGAAATAAAATGATATTAATTTTTTATGTATTTTTATTAAAAATAATTTATTCAATTATATTTATCACATTCCAAAGGTGGTTTAGTGAATGAGGAAGTATATTCGCTGATTTATATTATCTACATAGAAAAATTACTTCAAACAAACGTAAATTTCAAATAATAATAACATATAGGTTCTACAAAGAATGAATTATGTAAAATTTAAGTACAGTACAAAATTGTCTAGGCAAACCTTTTGTTAATTTATTACAGTAGGTCTTTTCGTTTTAAAATCAAATTGAAATGACAACTCAACATTTTCTATTCATTATTAATATACAGTACCTACTCACAACAAAATGAGATTTTTCTAGAATTAATTGTAGATTTTTATATGATCATATTGTACTGTAAGGAAAAATTATTTACATTATTTTATACATTTTATTAATGGAAAATATTTCATCAAATTATGGGTCATTAGATTTAGATTTGTTATTTTTCTAGCTAGTGCACAAGACTTGGCTCAAATTATTGAGCATGATGATTTAAGTCACAACGTATTTCATCATTTTACATGCAATAAATATACTAATATTACTTCAATGGAGAGAATCTGAGAATGTGAAATAATTTATTCTAAAAAAATACAAATTTAACTCATTCTATAATTGTCAAATATCATTATTCTATTGAAGATCTGGGTGAATATATATATATATCCCCACAGATAGTCACCAAAACATAACATTCACTGCTTCTAAAAAATCAAATAAAAATTCTCAACTTTCTCTGACTAAACAAACTTCTGCAAGCCAAAAATAGTAAATAATACGATGTAGGTCAGCATTTTTGAAGCGTAAAAGTCTGATTAATGTCATTGGAGAATGTGGACGATCGTTTCAAAGATTGTTTTTAGTAGCAGTGATTATATTTACAAAAAAAAAATATTATGAATTTTCCAATATTGGGTACTAAGATAATTGTAAAATTTAATTGTTACATTTTTTTAAAAATCAATGACAACGTATCAGTGGCGTGCGGTGAGCCCAAAATTGAAGCAAGCAGTTTTACTCATTGAATACAAATAAGCCTAATAAATCATGTAAATTACTTGTAATATAAGAAAAATCACGATAAATATCATTAGTGTATTTATACATAATTTATAATATAGTACGAAAATTAGAAAAATTGTATGTTTAAATCACTTTAAATTTATTTTAGGGCAAGCGATGCTTTATTGCTTGTATGGACCGCACACCGCTGGTAAGCATAAACCTAACCTAGATTTACAAGGTCTTCAGTTCATTTCAGTTTTAAAACCTAATAAAAATTATTTTATAAGATATGGTTTGAGTCCAAAACATTCCACAAACCAAAAAACAAAATTCCCCATACCACTTGTCAATAAATCCACAGCAAACATAAAGCAGGGCCATTTTTATGAGTTTATGAATGCCAAGAACTGTTTAAAAAATACCAATCCTAGTATTTAAAGGAATATAAATATACAAACCAGATTTTGATATCTTGTTTTGTGGTAAAAACTGGTGATTACATTTTAAAAAATCACATAGTTAAAAATAAAGATACTAACATACTACACTTGATTTCCACAAGCTTTTGGAGGACTAATCTGCCATGCAAATCTAGGTTAAGGTGTACTCATCATGGTGAGGCTATCTTTAAAATATTAAGGCATTTAATTTCAATAAAATTATTGGATTTACTTTATATATTTTTAATTTCTATGTATCGTCACACCGACATAAATAAACAGTAGTATTGCTAATTTGAATGAAAACTCTAATGCATAAGATAGCCAGTCTACCTATCGTTAGCGATTTGTCTCTAATGCTTTGCATTTTATCAAATTTAGAATCAAGCATTTCAGTCGGACAGTATTCAAATAAGTCCTTGATGTGCAACAGGCGTTAAAAAACATTTAACAATTTGACAAATAAATCATGAATATTCACGCTTGAGCTAAATAATCAAAAACATCACGTTTATTGAATTTAGCTGTAAAATTTCTATCTCTATAAATGATTAAAAATTTGTTAATCTACTCGTTCCCTGCTTAACAGATGTGTATAGAAATTATATTGTATTATTGATTATTTAATTTGTTTGATCAAAATCTATGCACTTCTTATAAATAACCATTGTTTAAAAAAGCAAAACTTTGTATTGATAAATATTCAGGAGTATAATTGTTCAATATCTACAGAAATAGGTACCTCTATATTAGTATCAGCAGAAATCTAAGTGAAAAAAATTGCATGCTAAAGAAAAAAGAACAAAAGACAAACATTTCCTCTTTAATATAATGAGTAAATATTCAATAAGTATTTAGACTTATTCTTGTAAAAGAAAGCAATGGAGTATATAACAACATAATCAAATGAATAAAATAGTACAAGAAAAACTCATAAATAAAAACTAATAATAGAAATTTACTCCATCATAAAAAAAGGATTCATTGACTTTCTTTGATGCAGTAATATGAAAAAAAAAAAAATTAACGTTTTCAGTACCTAGTATAAAACCTTCAGCTGTTACACACTGACCTATCTTCAAAGTGCGACTATCCAACACCAGCTCTACCCGCCACTGAATACCGAGCTATCCATAAATAACACACTAACAATAGATATCTCCAATCGGAACAGCATCATCAACATGTATTGTACAACTTTATTACAAATATATCAGACTTCAGTAATAGGTATTTAAAATAAGGATTACAATAAAAGAACAAGGGTTGATAGCAATTATTGAAATGCTTTAAATTCCAGCATATTGAAATAGATTAAACGCTCCAATGGTACGGCAGACAAGTACGCATCACACGCAAAGTTTTACATTTAGGATCACTTCTTTTAGTGTACACCTCTTAACTAGATCCTCAAAGAGACTCAATGTCATCATAACTATTTAAATTTCATCTAGGAAAGCTTTGTGAATTTGATATCAAAAAATTCCATATAACTGTTTTCGCAAAAATGATTCTCCTTCGAGTCAAGGTGGTGGAACGGTCCAATCAAAGTGAGTCAGAAAGACCGTGTTTCTGGATGAAGCGTGCACGAGCTGCTTGGATAAGTTGCGCTTTCCTATCCTGATAGCTGAGTTGGCGGTCGTGCGCCGTTTTGGGGAAGGATGTGGCGCCCGTACGCAGTCCCGTCAGCAACTGCGAGGGCCCAGCTACTCCCGCCCCTCCTGTACTACTCGCACTCCCTTCTGAAGCACCTCCTGCTGGGCCTGCCACCGCTTCCTCTGGGGTATAAGGCACCACACCTTCTAGGATGTTTGACAGAGTGATGTCCACACTCCGAGTTTTGCCTAAGAATATATATTTTTTAATAATTATTTCTATGTCTTCTAACAAAATAAATCAATTATTTTTCTAAAAATATGTCACCACGATCTTAAATTTCTGCAGATCTTTTAGAAAATTTCTAATAGATGATGGGGATAAAATATTATAACTCACTGAGATCTTTAAGAATAATGGCTAAGGGGACGGCTGGGAGCACTTCCTTGACCTGGTTAGCCATGCGTTTGAGGTCTGCCCGGACAGCTGAAATAGATGTAGAAGAAGTTTGCTGTCTCAGCGTTCCACTCTCCCTCGCTCTCTCCGCTTCATATTTAGTGATCAGCTCTTTTAATTCAGTGTTAGTGTATTCAGTGCCTTCAATCTGCAATAGTAATTTATACAAAAATAGCAAAAATAGTTAAAATCATAAAACTAACAAATTATGAAGCAAAATAAATAGCACAAAATAACAAGACCTACCTCCAGCGCTCCTGCAATAATTTTCTGAACTCTATTGGCAAACTCCTCTGCCGTCTCCTTATCTGCTCTCTCGATGCTGGGCATCATGTGAATAGTAAAAACTGTGTACGGATTCCATAGGAACCAAAACACATCAGACCACGCAATACTATCATTGGCCCAGTGGCTGAGAGAGGCAATTGTAACATTACCAAACCATCTTCCAACCTCTGTGGAAGTAACAATGCAAAATTAGCCCCTTAATTTGAGTTACTGTATGACGGGTTTTTCAACATTATTGCAAATTAAGTTCACTGGGTAAGTAAGAGCAAATTATACCTAAGGCAGCAGGTTGGACTTTATCACATATCATAAATGGCCAGTCACTAAATTTCAAAACTCCCTTTCCACTTGTGGGACATCCTTCTGGTTGTACGGCTAACGGAATGTTAGGTATGTCGGCAAACCTTCGTCTGAAAATATTTATAGTTTTATAGGTATATTTGTTAAAATGAAAAAAAAAACAAAACATTTTTAAATATTGATATTAATCACATTTGTTCTAGCAAGCCCTTTTACTCTACTCTTATTTTACAAATATTTTGTCCCACCTATCTTAAAAGAATGATGGCCATAAGGATTCAATATTCTAGAAAAACGATTAAATTTTAGTACTTGTTTTCAAGTCCAACTGTTACAGTTACATATTTATTAAATTTAATAAATACTCACTGGTAAATGTAAATACAACAATGAATGAAGATATTTTGATAAAAAAGGAAAAAAATTACTGAAAATCTTTCCTGTGGCATCTAATTGACATCCCTTTATTAAAGTGTAGATTAAAATGACAATATAAATATGATCAATCAATTAATACTTTTTATATTTAGTTATAAGAGATATACTGTACACATTTGCTAAATACTGAATACTTAAAAACTAAAACATTTGGACATACTTTACAGCATCGGGATATTGCTCCATAGAAGAAGGCATGGGGAGATTTCTGATACCAAGAGCCCATGCTAACGGAGGAGGTAGATCCCATTTGCTGGGCTAGAAAAAAAAATAGTAAATATATTTATTTAATACATTGTGTTACTTCCATATTATTTGCGAAGTATTTTGATAGGCATGGAGCAATCGACACTATCAACATTAAGTAACTTATTATCTCAACATTGAATTATAATTAGATAATGTTATAAAATATCTCAATATTGTAGAATCAAATAACTTTGTTACATGAGTACCAAGCGACTGGGTGTGACATAGTACGCTTCCAATATGTTCTCTTGCTTTCGAAAACATCTCTTGAAGCCAATAAAAAATCTAAATATCAACACAATGATGCATGAAAATAAACAAACCTCCCTACACTCGTATGATACACCTTTACAAATATATTTTAATTTTTCATTAGAAATATTGGAAAATTATTAGAAATAAAATGCAAAGTGTCAGCTCCAAGAAGACTATTACAAAAATCTATGAAATACTTACACTTACACTGCATGATATTAAATGCAATGCTAATGAATCAAATATTGAAACTGAATTGGAAACAATAACACGCGTTTTGTCATCTCTCTGGCCAATCTGTTTGACATGGATACCTGAAATAAATACACCAGAATTACTACCCGATAACAATCACTGTCAGATATTAATGAAAAGATAATACAAGTAGTTAGCCAAAAATATTATATCTGAATATAATATCTAATACAATAACAACTAAAACAATAGAGAGCCACTAACCAGCATTCTTTACTACTGCTAACTCTATCATATATTTCCGAGTTTATTCACAAATTAACCTTTAATTCATATTAATTCCAATAAACATATTCTGCATAACAACAAAACAAATGTCTCAATTCAATGAATACTAACTTTTTGCTTTTATCATGGACAAGAAATGAACCATTATTGTTACAAGGTCTTAAAACATTGATATGCAATGGATGAATGGATACCATGAAAAAGAAATCAGTACTATTTAGGTACAATTTATAATAAATACTAAAATGAAACCATTAAGTACACCTTCAAAAGAAGACATACTTTATAAGGTTAAAATTCACCATAAAGTGATGAGATAAATCTTCAGAAAAAAAAGCAGCACAGGTGCACAGACCCCATGCTCTTACTATGCTGATGTAACTACATGAATTTGAATAGCTATATGTACTGTATGTAACTGCTATAAGTGCGAAACCGCTAAACCAGATTTTAGATATGTGAATTTATTAAAATATTCAATAATGATAATTAATCAACACTCTTTGTATTGGGGTTGTAATGTAAATTTAATTATTACTAATATGATTAGGCACATTAGTTCATATATAGAAGATGATTTAAAGAAACTCTCAGAAAAATATCATCGTGATTTGTGTGGGATCCCACACAAATCACGATGATATTTTTCTGAGAGTTTCTTTAAATCATCTTCTATATATGAACTAATGTGCCTAATCATATTAGTAATAATATAATAAACCCGTAATGGGTAATAAATACGCATCTGATTGACCAATCCATAAATAGATGTAAATTTAATTTACAATATGCAGATTCTAGAAAGAAGCATAATTGCCAATTGGTAAGACACATGAAGATAATAATATAAAAGTTTTATTAACAATCAAATCAGTATATGCAAGTTTTACTTAAATTACATAATACATTTAATAATTACAAAACGTATAAGAATAATAAAGCTGAAACCATTTTTATAAACAATTTCTTTACAAACAGAGAGCAGCAAAGATAACTCACCTAATGCGAAGCATGTAATATTTTTTATTATCACTCTAACTGACGATAATTCTGGAAGTATAGCAGATGCAAGCCATACAAAAATGCCGATTGCAATTCGAAAGAGTACAAGAATCAATCCAAAAGGAAAGTATAATATTATATTTAAGAAGTTATCGTCGGGAAACCTGAAATGTAAAATGTAATCAGACAGGAAAAACATTAACAATATAAAGAACAAACAACAAAAAAACCCTATGAATTTTCTAAAGTAGGATATATACAATCACATCTAAATAACATTATAAATTTTATTTAATTCTTAGTGTATGTACGTAAATTTGTATTTATCGATAATGTATGATAGTCAGACAATAATTTATTTAAAGTACTTAGTATCTTTTTAGGTAAATACGTCTATATTATTAATGTGATTGTAAAATTGAATAATCAATTGAACAAGGACAAAATTGATATGGTTATAACTCGATACGATAGATTCGATGAAAAAAGTAAATTTTAGAAATATCACGTAATTTCATCGGAGTAAAATATTTGTGTTAGTGTCAGGCCATTGTCAGAAATAATTATGGGAGCCTTTAAATCAAAAGTGAACGTCAGAATGACATACTTATGAAAATAACCTCAATTATTATTAAATATAAAAATAACACAATGAATACCTCCTCTGGTTGACGAGATTTTTTAACAGCACATTCGCCATTACTATGACAATAACTCTTTTTAGTAATGGATTAACAGATACTTTTATCAAAAGGCATATTTATAATAAATTCTTTATTGCCAACATACGTGACACCATTTTCTGAATAATAATGTACATGTACTTGCACATTTCTTGGAGACTTGTGCATGGATAATCTTGCCATTTAGAGATATCTATAATTTACTGTGTTAAATTATTTTAGTTAAAAATTCGTCGTCTTTGTCTGAAAAAAGAATCGTTCTTTATTATTAACAATAAAAAGAATATTTAAAAAATAATAAAACTTAAAATACACAATACAAAAAAATTGTTTTACAACAGGTCCAAACTAGTGACATAAAACTAAAATTATTTAGTGCCAAAATTTTTTAAACAAACTTTATTTATCATTGCTTAATTTTGTTTGATTGTTATAATGATTCGTTTTGAAACGTGTTATAATGTCAAGGTATTAAATTATATTTTAAAAATTGAAAGATGTGTGCAGTGACTACTGATGTGTTCACCCTAAAATATTTTACTCGTAATTCATTCTTGACCGATGAATGATGAGTGGGAAACGTGCATTTCCTTTAAAAAAGCCATATTTTTCAAATTTAATACTATGAATATTTTTAAATCGTAAAATATACTAATAATAGTTTTAAATAAAAACGAAGTCAAACTCTTTTTTAATTAAATGTATACAACTTGATAAACCGTAGGTTGTTTGACAGTCAACTACATTAAAAAAAATTGGGATATTTTATATATATATATATTTTTTATATAAATATATATTTTTATTTTTAATAAGTTAATTTACAGTTTAGCCCTGTATTTATGTTAACCATAGACAATTGCGAGATATCCACCGAGACCTTCAGCGAGCATTGCCAGGCTAGAAATCTCGCGAGTAGTGGCTCGTGTTGTAATCCTGTTTTTATTTTGACAGGCTCTGACCAGATTGTGAAGTTTGTACTCAAGTGATGTGATTTGTTTTGTGTACATTTCAGTAATGCGTAATCAGCAATTTTGAGGCACTTAATTGCCTTTCGTGCTTGAAATACATCAATGGAAACTTCCCCCCTGATAGTCATTGGCTGGCCTCTTGAGTGTAACAAAGTGGCTTTTTAAAATAGCGTATCAAAGAGTCGCAGTTAGAGTATCGTCAGATTTAAAAATGGACAACATAATCTCCTCTCAGGAGGAAAACACATTTTCCGAAAGTGAGGAGGAACGAAATTTTTTCACTACAAACCCATCAAGATCTCATGCCTATGAAAATGTGGCATCGACACCGAACGCTGCATCATCTACGTCCATGAACATTCAACGGGAACAAAAGATGCGCCGTAAGTTGCAGTTCTTCTTCATGAATCCAGTCGAAAAATGGCAAGCCAAGCGGAGATTTCCTTATAAATTCGGTGTTCAAGTTATAAAAATAATATTGGTGACTTTTCAATTGTGTCTGTTTGCTCATAGTAGATATAATCATGTCAACTATACGTGGGACAATCGCATTACCTTTTCTCATCTGTTTCTTAAAGGCTGGGATCCAAGCAGGGAAGTAGAGTCTTATCCCCCTGCCGCTGGACCGCTGGCCTTGTACCAGATTGATGAATTTTTCGAAACAATTGATTATGCTTACGAAGGTTATTCTAATTTATCGAACACAATTGGTACTTATTCCTATACCAATGAAGACAATACCATAGTGGATCCCAAGCTCTGCCTGTACAGGTACAAAGAGGGAACTATATTCGGGTTTAACGAAAGTTATGTTTTCGATTCAGAGATTGATGAAACCTGCTTGAATATAACGAAAAACAAAACTGAATTGAATTATAGTACCCAGCAGTTTCTTCAATCAAGAGATATAGACATTAACTTTTCGGCTCTTGTGAAGGCATCCCTCACATTTTCCTTAAAGACTGTCAATTTCAAAGCTGCTGGGCCCATTACTCCACCTGATTGTTATCGATTCGACATATACATCAATTTTGATAATCAAGATCATGATGGGCAGATGTTGCTAGATTTGGATGCCGAGGGTTATCGGCTTTACTGCAAGGGAGATGTTAAATACATCACCGACAATAAGATCGACAATGTTCTACGCAGTATTCTCAATATATTTGTGATTGTGATATGCGCAATGTCTTTAGTGTTATGTAGCAGAGCCATTTTCAGAGCCCAACAGTTGAAACTCACCACCATGCACTTCTTCAGGAGTATGTATGACAGAGAACTGAGTATAGAGGGGCGGTTAGAGTTCCTCAACATGTGGTACATCATGATCATTATCAATGATATACTCATCATAATGGGGTCTGCCATCAAAGAGCAGATCGAAAGGAAGCAGTTTGAGAATGATCAGTGGAATATTTGCTCAGTATTTCTAGGAACTGGGAATCTACTGGTGTGGTTTGGCGTCCTACGTTACCTTGGATTCTTTAAGACTTACAATGTGGTCATTTTAACACTGAAAAGAGCGGCTCCTAAAATATCTAGGTTTTTGTTGTGTGCATTGTTGATTTATGCCGGCTTTACATTCTGCGGATGGCTGATCTTAGGTCCTTATCACATGAAATTTCGATCGTTAGCTTCCACTTCCGAATGTTTGTTCTCCCTGGTCAACGGGGATGATATGTTCGCCACTTTTTCCATAATGTCTCAGAAATCAATGATGCTCTGGTGGTACAGCAGAATATATCTTTATTCATTCATCAGCTTATATATTTATGTTGTCCTGAGTTTGTTCATATCTGTCATTATGGATGCATACGATACCATAAAGAAGTATTACAAAGATGGTTTCCCTAAGAGTGATCTTCAAATGTTTATTGGTACGACTTCCGTAGAAGACTTTTCCTCAGGAATGTTTAGATCTGATAGTTCCACATCACTCAATGCATTTTTTAATGCTCTGATCTGTTGTCCAATCCTTAGAAAATCTTACTCAAAAATGGATTCGAGACACACCGCCAAGCCAGGAAATACTGGGGCTATTTGTATATAAAAAGCTTGCCATATATTGTTCACCTTTAGCTCTTTACGTTTATTGTAAGGTTAATATTTATCTTCACCCAAAGAAATAATAGTATCAATATAAGGATTATTTCTGATAGTCTATAAGATTTTATGTTGTGTAATAGAGAGCCATTGTTATTATTACAGAAACTTCATAGGTATTAAAGTGGGTACATTCTTAGTTTTTTTTTTATTTTCCCGTGATAAATTCTAATCATTCAACTAATTCCTAATAGTAAATACCTGATGATAAATGCATGCATTTTGTATGGAATATAAAAGTGCTTTGTCATGAATGTTCTTCATTATGAATTGATTATTATCTTGCTATTCAATAATGCTTAACAAAGACATACTAATTACTATTGTGTAAGTTCCCCCTGCGACTCTCGATAGGTTTATAAGTTTAACTGGTTAATTTGTTTATAAAAATCGGAGGGGAGGATAGCTCAATTCTATAATATTAGATCAATTTACCATTTATTGTATTAATTATATTTATTTGTCACTCAATTTTATAATACTTAGATATGGTGACAATAATAGAAAGTAAAGAGTGAGTGAATATTTTTGTGTATTTGAAGTAACTTTGAAACCTTTAGTTATGTGAATATGTTACCACTAGAATTATTTAGTGCTTAGGTAATTATGTAATATTTTTTAAACCTTGTAATAACATTTATTAAATGTGTATCTCTTTAATTTTTATCTCAATGTCTAATTGAATCAGCCGTTGCTTATAATAATACTTCAATACTAATCACCGATATTACTTTCAGACAATTACTTTATATGTACACTATTATCTTTCAAGTCACGTATTGATATTATCACAAATATTTGCCTTCAAAAATAAAATTGAGTGGTTTCATATCAAAATATAATATTTGAGAACATTTCGATCAACATGTCCTTCAAACAAGCCTTGAAATCTGAAATAAAAATCTTAAATTTTAGTTGGTTTCTTCACACCATATGATATTTTCTAGTTTTTACCAAAAATAATTTTACCATTGTAACAATTCAATCCATTGATGACAATTTAAATTAATTTGATAACCTTCGTACAAAATATACTAGTACCTTGAAATATTGGATGAATTCGATGTGGTCTGATAAGTTTTGCTGTAAATGCAGTATTTTTATAATGTTTTTTCCAGAGTTAATATATTATTTATCTACTAAATTCTAAGTGAGACCAGAACGACTCAAAATTGAAAATAATAGAAATGTAATATTTATAAAACATGCCCTTTCTGACTGATGATAAATTTAACAATGTATATAATTAGGCTGAAGTCATCATTTATTTTTTTTAAATTTGATGATTTTGTAGCATTTATTTTAAATTAAAATGGCAGTACTTTCTTGAATGCTATGTTTATTGTTTTTAGATAGGAGCATATTATTTGTATTGATATCTAAAATTTACTTTACTGTGATCAATGATTCATAGCTATTTTTGTAAACAATTATAAATTCTTATAAACGTTTATAATCTGCGTAGTGTGAAATATAAAATCAATTATATTGAGATGACTTCTTTTTTTTACTTATTGTATTTATTTACTTCACAATAGTGATGAATATCTCTAACTACTTCCTTTAACCAGTATATAACATTTAAAACATAGATAAATTTTCCTTCCGTCTTCTGATAACACTATCAATATTCCTTTGTTTAATTTGATATTTGCAAGTCAACTGCATATCTTACGATGAAAGTATATTTGCTTGTCAAAGGTTATAAATGTACAGCAATGAAATATCACTCAAACACATGTTCATGATATGTAGACATCGGTCATATTTATTTTAATACGCCAATACTAGTGATGATTTTTGAGAAGTTGGGATATTTGATTCTCTAAAGAATAGTCGATTCCACCATAAGGACATTTTTCATATATAGTGAATAAATATGGCAATATCCAGTCAAAGGATGGTTTTCATAAGATATCAGGAAATCTGTATTTATTCATTTTGGTTTCAATGTAAAGAATCTATGGAAGAATATAATGGGTTATGTGTACTTTTTGGCTTGGGATCCAGGACGCAAACTCAACTAACTGGTTGTTATATCCTTTCTGGTATATGGCCCACCCTTAGGGTCACACACAAATAGCTCAGAGGGTGTGTGATGGCCCCTCATGGTCCTGAGAACTCTACTGCAAAACATCACAACTCACATAACAAAAGGTCAATTAATGGCTTGCTGAAAATGAGTAAGTAATTTGATTTATAGGCTCCACTACTATGTACATAAAAATAAAAATATGATTACTAAAACAAATTGAACCCCTCCTGTTCAAATAAAAATATAGATGAAAATACTTTATTAGATTTTTTGTGATAATGTACTTAAAAAGTTTATTAAAATTAACAAACAATACTCACAATTATATACACAATAAATTGGTATCGGAAATACAAAGCACATAAATTGGTATAGTAAATATTATAAATATGGACATACAAATACCAAAAAATGTGTATAATTTCAATATAACAATCTTAGTCATTATTACATTATTGATCACTTTTGAATATTTCTGTGATGCATTATAATATAAATTACTAAGAAAAAAATATCATAGTACATTTTATCACTACTTTGATGTAGTTTTGTACAATCTTAATTAACTAAAGTAGAAATTAATAAATATAAACTATTCAATTATATATACATACAAACTCAGGTATAGTAACAAACCTGGAGCACAAACTTAGATACTAATAAATTTATATTAAATTATTGAAATATCACATAATTTTCTGAATAACAGTCATTATTAGAGCTTAGGCATTGGCTGCAAAAATAATTCTACCGTCACTGTTCGCTGAAATTACTTTAATTACATTTGTACACAATTGCACGAGTAGCACAATTATTGATTTCATATTATGCCAATTATTTGAAAAATTAATATATATTTTTATTTGTGGCATCAGCGTTAACTTTTGCTCAAGCACCAATTATTATAAAAATAAAATAAATGGGTATACGCAGGCTTTTGCTTAAAATCAAATAAGAAAATATAGGTAAGTCTTATATTTTTTAACATTTAGATTTTCTCTTTTTTGATATTGTTAATTTTATTGTAAAATATATTGAATATGACCTGATAAAAATCTTTTTGTCTTGTGATTGTGGGTTATGCTGCAAATGTCAAAATATTGTTACTACATAGATTAAAAACTTGGGTTTATTAAAATATTTTACCATCATTTTAATATTAACATAAGGTAAATGTGACTAAAATAAAAGATAGTTACAAATTTAAGAAAATATCATCTATTCCTAAATCTGTAATAAAGCAGAATAAATAAATTACTAATCAAACATTAGGCACACTTTTTTGATATTAATAGTCCCTGTAAGTAACTTTATTGATTTTATACTTAAAAAAAATACCCATATATTTTACTAAATCATATTATGATTTTTTTCTGATCAAAACTTTGTTATTTTTAAAAACACATATTTCAATGTAAAAGATATTGATATATAAACAGACTTGAGTCGGAATATATGGAGGCATCCAGTTACCAGGACGAACGATTTAGAAGTAATAGCAAAACTCTGATTCAGAGATAACAATTACTGAGCTAATATATTTTACCATAAAAATACTGTTCACATGGTATTTTATAATTTAATTAGATAGTATAAAAATACAACTTTAATTGAATTTTAAAAAAATGTCACGAGACAATTGGGCATTATATGCAGTGTGAATAAAAGTAAATTCAATGAAATTATTAAAAATCTAATATTTAAGACTATTTCTTTTCTGTTATAAGTTCTTCGCCTTCAAGAATTCTTTGAATTTCGTCAAGACTCTTTCCTTTCGTTTCAGGTACAAAGAAAAATATAAAAGCGGCACCGACTATAGTAACTCCAGCAAAGAACCAAAATGTACCTCCTTCGCCCATTGATAGTTTCATATCATAGAAAGTTTTGGTTATTACAAATGCTAACACCCAATTAAAGGTGCCAGCAACTGAGCTGATGACAGCTTTAATATTGGGGGTGCACAGTTCTCCTGCTACCATCCAGGGGATTGGACCGAATCCCAAAGAAAACGCAATAGTAAATATGCAAAGGGAAACAAGAGGTAGCCAGGAAATATCTGAAATGAGTTGCTCGTCTCTATCTGGTAGAGTATTGAGATAAAAATATACTCCCAATCCGATTAAGCAAATAGCCATAACTATTGAAGAGAAGAGTAATAAAACTCTTCTACCTAATTTGTCTACTACAATGGCGGATAGAAGAGTGGCAACTACTTGCATGCCACCGACAATCATAGTAGCAGATGAAGGTTCAACAGACGCTCCTGCACTTTTGAATATATCAGAGGTATTAAAGAGCACAGCGTTGATACCAGAGAACTGTTGAAACAACATAAGAGCCATACATATTACAAAAGCTTTTTTAGCAGAAATTCGAGAGAATGAAGTCCTGAATGATTCAGGATTTGCATGAGACTCCTCTACCTTTGCTTCAATTTGACGCAATTCACTTTCTGTGTCATATTCAGTTCCTCTCAATTTGATTAAAGCTTTCGTTGCTTCTTGAGTTTTACCCTTGGAAATCAGGAAATAAGGAGTTTCCGGCATAAAGAAAAATATGATTGAAAATACAACAGCAACAAGACCGCAAACAATACTCATAATTTGAATGCTAACATAACTACCAACAATATAAGCAAAGAGAATACCAACAGTGACCATTAATTGGAAGAAACTACCCAGGGTTCCTCGGATATCGTCTTGTGATATTTCACTATTGTAAGCTGGCAGGGTAATGCAATACGTGCCAGCTACTATTCCAACTATGAATCTGCCGACTAAGAGCATTGGGAGAGCGACGGCCCAGATGATTAGACACCAGCCAAATACAAGCACAGGCACCAAGGCCAGACTGGTCCACTTGCGACCCAGTCTGTCCATAAGTAGACCGCTTGGAACACATGACACTGCTGCTCCCAAAGTAGCGAGGGATGACACCCAAGCTTTGTTTTCTTCACTGATAGTAAATCCGTATTCTTTTTCAATATTTAATCCGGCAGGTGCAGACCATCCCAAAATCGTCCCTGTTGCCATGGCACCCAAAGTTGCTGAAAAAAAAGAGATTTTTTATTTAAATATGCAAGAGACTCAATATTAAAGAAATTGTTTAATGCATGAATGCAAAACAGAACAAAATAATCTGTTTCTAAAAGGATGTAATATAATATATGATATTCATAAAAAATTTCAAAATTAAAAAAAGTTTGTCATTCTAATAAATAATTTATCAGCCAAGCAGCAATAAAATATATATATTTTATTTTGAATATTTGATAAAAATTTATATATAATATTTATAAAAAGTGTGTGAAAAATCGAAAAATTACCGATTACCTTTGATAGTGAGTTGAGTGGATTTATATTTATAAAATATGTATATTAAATAAATTTTAAGAAATTTAAATTACAATGATAAAATCAATAAAAATTATTCATTTCCAATGAAATGATTTAAAAAAAACGCAGATTTAAATGAGATCATCACACATGAATTCTATGAATTCCAGAGTATTTCTTTGAATAATTCATTTTTATAGAATTCACCAAGCATATACTTTACATGACAAACTATTTGGTTGTCACATTTATGTACGATTATTTAAGAGGCTTCAAGGACAATGTACCTGCAGTATTCTAACAGATTTGCCAAAATAACAAGTTGGGTGCTTGTAGGTCAATCACATTTCAAAAAGTTATATCTCCACACATTTTGAAGGCATATGTTTTTTTTAATAAAATACTAGTTTATTTATGTTATCAAGGCTAAGGATATCTGTGCGTTCTCCCTAGTAATGCAACACTGTTTTTAATGAGCTTTGATTTATAAATTTTATATGAACAATATCTCTTTAAAATAAAATTAAACTACGAAAAGTTTTGGTGGAAGGAATATGTTGAAGTGACTATCAATCCCAGAATTCAAGAAAATAATAAAAATTTACCTGATAAAGCGGCAATATACTGAGGAAGTTTTTTTCCAGGGTGTGAATGGTCTCCATCAGCGCTGTTAACTACCAGTGTCAGCTGAGACACTCCTATTGGAGGATTCTCCATGGCACCAAACCCGGACCCACTCTGAAAATAAAAACGAGGTAATAGTATCATTTATCAAATTTATATTTAATCTAATTTATTGTTGACAATATAATATTTTGGTAGAAAATAATACCGGGTCCGAATAAGAATATGCGTGTCCATGATTCGCTGGAATACACGGTAACAACGGAGATCTTTCATCGGTATACATTAAAATTGAGGTAAAACTGAATTTGTTTGATGTTTGAGATTCATAAGTTTATAAATATAAATATATTTTATATGACTAGACCATTTCTTATAATATAAATTGTTTAAGATTGTACTTTGACAGATGACACTTCATGTAAGTGTTGCTAGATAATTAAATACTGTCTTGATTGTCTATGAAAAAAAGTCGTTGTTTATGGACTACATAATAAATTAATTACATAAACTTCTGACGGTGATTAAATATTTTATTTTCAAATGTTCTCTGCCAAGTGAAATAATTTGTCATAATTAAACCACAAATAAAAATCCCACCTTAAATAAAATCATTTTGTCAATTTGACGTAAAAATAACATTTGGCAAGCTTTGATTAAATTAGTCAACATTTTGTATGCCAACAACTATTAGCGATCAAACAACAACATTGAGGTGAATTAAGAAAATGATTACCCACAGTATTTTGCACTGGGTTATCAATTTATTTATTCTCAATATATAATTTCAAAGCTACTTTAGGAATAAAGTTTTTATTATTCGTGAATATATGTAGATGAACAAAATGTTTTGTTTTCTAAGAAACTTACGCGTTTGTTAAAATTATTTGCGCGCGATTGCTGTATTTATAATATTATATGCGTAGAAAAAAATCTTAAATAAAAATCAATAGATTTTTTTATGGTTTCAAAATTCAAATTTATTTCATAAATTATATTATATAATATTATCAATATGTACATAAATAAAAAAAGAGCTTGCTGAACTCATTTTCATATAAATAGTAAAGATTAATAATTGGTTATAAAAAATAGCCATTACCTTGTATTGTTATAAAATTTTGAATAGATGCTTAAACATAATTATATATTTCGTATTAGGGTTTTAATTTATTTAAAATGAATCGATTTTCTCAGAAAATTGTCTCGAATATATTTTAGCTCCATGCTTCAGGTACTTGGCATGGCACGATCTCGCGTTCAACATTTTTGAGTAATAGCTGCAGGTTTTTTGTGTTAAGGGCCTTACGGAGTCAGCCTACCTTTGGTATTCTGTTGTGCATTTTTGCAAACCAAGAGTCATTGACTTCTTGACCAGGTCTGTATGTAGGATGCTAATATTAAAATACAACCAGGATGACGAATAATTTTACAGACTAACCAAACATAATAATATTGAAAATTAGCTTTTGAATTTTGCAAGTATGCTTGATTAAAATAAATATTAAAATGCTCAAATTTCTCTTTGAATACGTAATCAATGATTTTGGTTTACACTTAGCTTAAATCGCAGTAAGTCGTGATAAGAAGTAAATAAAGGTATAACGCATATCACAGCGTCTTAACTTACTCAAGCTGTCTCTTTAGATAGACCATGAAAATAAATTAACAAAGACGATTTATATTTTGTAATATTTTATGGAACTCTGACAATATTTCCTCTACACATGCAGCTATAGACTTATTATCCATTTAAAAACTTATTTATAAAAAATTATAACTTTTGCAATTACTCCGTTTTTTATAAACTGTGCACGCTGATTTTGTTGAATCTTTATATTTGAAGAAAAAGTACACATATTTAATTAAAGTTTAAATACTAATTACTTAATTAATTAAATTATATGGGTTCCCTTGAATCAAAATCCGATCAATTGATTATCAAATGTATTCAGACTATGATATGAATATGTTTCAGGTCAGTCTCGAATATTTAATGTAGACTATTGGTGTCCATAAGGTTACCTGCCTAAATAGGAAGTCGCTAGATCGTCTTTAATTATTCTAAAAGAATATGTTTTTAATGAAATTCATATTTTATAAGTGATATATATTTTAAATTAAGATATTTATAAGTAAAAGGACTCGGTGCGGCCGTGCTGAACTGCGAAACTTGCACCGTTCTCGAAAACCGGTTCAGAGGTCTGCCAGGGGCTGCATTCGGAGCTTTCTCTTCTCTCCTTGCATTTCATCAATTTGATGTATGACGTACTTACAAAAAAATATTTTTATAATAGTAAAAATGAAAAATTACTTATTTTTCACCTATATTAAATATTTTGTGATTTGTAGAAAAAATAATGGAATAATATATTTCTTCATCTTATAAATACTGGTATTCACTAAAAAATAATTTATATATATATATATATATATATATATATATATATATATATATATATATATATATATATATATATATATAAATATATATATAGATGTGTGTGTGTGTGTAGTTTTTGAGTGTGCCTAAAACAACAACAACAAAAATAAGAAGAGGTACTATTAAACGTTTGTTGATATATTAAAATATTTTTTTTATATTTAGTGATTTGGGAGACCGCAAAACCTGTATGTTGTGGTTAACTGATAAACATTAACAAGTGGTTGGCTGTAATGTTGTAACAAAAAGAAATTAATCAAAACATCGCAAAAATATTTCTATACTGAAAAATTGTTCAGAACGTTGAATATGCGATTAATCTACCTAAAACATGATAAATTGAGTTTTCGGCTGTATATTTTTATGAATTTAATTTTGCATTAACCTTGTGATGATGCGTATTTTATCATCATATTTTATGTATAAATATATATTTTTACAGTATTCAATTGAACGAAATAATTGGGTTTTTTTTTTCAAAAATCATCAGTAGAATCAATCTAAATCTATATTATTAGCATTAGAGAAAATATTATTGTATCTAGTATATTAGTATCTAATATAAAATATTATTGTAAAATATATTTATTCGCTTTAATTCTATAATCTTATTCATACTTTATATTAAAATTATAGTAACTTATTCGCACGCATATAATGTAAATAAACATCACAAGCTTTCACATTTAAACTTACTTTGAACAGAATCCCTCGTACGAAATTTCAGGATGCACTTTATACGCTGAATATTTTTTCTGGTTTCGACACAAGTAATTTTTCACTGTTACCAACGAATTTTTTTAACAACAGTTTATCAATGCTTCAAAAAAAAAATGCTCTAATATACTTTTTTCAGTAAAGTAGAACTGAAAAGATCGTTGGATTTTCACAACTCGCTCGCTGCTCGCATGTTACCCGTCGCAGGTTGTAGAACGAACTGACCGCCGAGCCACGCTCTGCTTTGTCAGATTAAAAGTCAGCAGTGTAACCTGACAACGATCAGCAACACATCGTTTTTTTTTTATGTACAAAATAAATTATTGCACGTTAATTTTTGTATCGATACTAAAAAAAACGCGTAGAAAACCGCACATCATAATTGCCATCGTACTGATAATTTTAACGAAACTACGCAGTTCCTTTAAGACGTGTTTTTTTTTTTTTTTTTAATAAAAATATATTTTTTTAAATATATGCAAAAATACAAATAATTTCTCAGCGTGGCAGAAATTTTATATTTTAAATTACAACAATTGATCCTTTTAGGATACGGTTGTGCAAAAATAATAAATATTTTGAATTATCTAGACGAGGATGTTTATCTATAAGAAGAAATCAGATTAATTTGTTAATAAATGAAATAATTCCACATTACTTTTAGCGCTTATCGAAGAATATGTTGTGATTGTTTATTTTATTGCGATACACGATAAAAATGTGTATCTTTATATATATGCTAATATATATTCTTAAATATTATTCGCACATGTTACCGCGGTAGCCAGAAGATGTGAGTTCGAATACCACCTGTGTCTAAATAAAAAAACGAGGATTATTCTCGTCGTTTCACGTGTGAATCGATTACATATTTTTATATTTGATAGGTCCAAACCGAAAATATTAAATGGAATGTCGTGCAGCAAAAAAGAATAGTTGCACATAGTTATACGTATAGAAGTTTTGCAACAATAGTATTGATCGAATGATTTGACACAATAAATACTATCTCACAACAATCTAATCTGTTGAAATTTATTTCGTAAAGCATTATACGACAGAAAATATGCATGCAGATATCATTAAATTATATAAAAATGATTAAACTGTTTATAACAATTCAATGCTTCAGAGATTCAAGAGACTCAATTTGGGTAAGAGTGTACTCAGTAAGCATATAAATTGCAGTGAATTGCAAACAATGAAATATTAAAAAAACGCTGAAGTAGTTGTGCGTGTAAGTTCTTAAATAAATATTGATTGGAATAATTGAATCCAAAGCCTTGAATTCATGAAACGGCTGAAGCCCCGGAAGAAAACATCTGCAAGGAGACTGGGATAATCTGAAATTCCCTATACCACCAGCATATAGTGCATGCGGATGTGTTTGCGGTTCGTAGATAATACTGCTGGAGCACCTTCGCAATCATCATCCGCGATAGTATGAGCATCATCATTGAGGGACGAGGACTTGTGACTGGGTGAAAAGGGGTTGTGAAAGAGACAACGCATGGAGGCATCCTTTCAGCCGGGGAAGAACAAGAGTTGATCATTCTGATTGATCAGATCGCCAACTTATAATCAATTTATCTTCAACTCTAAAAATTAGATTCACCACTTGCAGGGTAAAATTTCTTTGTAGATTTTTCAGCTAATTTGTTTCTTATTCTGCATTTATTATATTCAATGATTTAAATCAAATAAAACAACAATTGTAATATTCATTAAGTTAAATGTGGTTAGGAATTCTTATCGAGTTATGGTTTATGTACTTGATGTAATGCATGGTAAATCGCAAATTTCTAATGCAGCTATTGCAACGGCTTGTACCTTGCAGATTGCATGTTAGCAGCACATTTATTAACAGGGATAGAAAGTGTACATGAACTGTAGTCAATGTGAAGAAAGGTGTTGGTCTGAAAACGCATTCGCACTCAATTTGGACAGCTTCCCTGATATTACTGACTGCAGAGACTAAATTATTAAAATATGTGTTATAATTTCTTCGATGCATATTTATATATGAATGCGTGTATGTGTGCGTGTGTGTGTGTTTGTGTGTGGGGCCAAATAGACAGAATTTCAGGGAAGTACGATTGAATGCTTTAGTATAAAGCCTCAACTGAAACTCGACATTGCAATTGAGAAAAAATATATTTCAATTACTTAGAAAATATTGCAGGATATATAAAAGACCTGAGGCAGAACACGATTTAATTATACTGCATATAAAAATTCAGTCTATCGTAAATAAACTATATGTAATAAATATTGTACCATCGGCATCCACTTTACTTCCAAACAAAAAAAAAAAAATCTTATGTGAATATGTCATAAAGCGACATTAAAAAACTGTCCTCATGAGTTTTTACTAAAAATTAAGAATCTTAAAATATTAATTTAAAAAATTCACAATGGAATTTAAAAAAAAATTTGCTTCCAAATAGTCTGATAATTGTTTGATTGATATGATAATTACGTTATGAAAATACGCTCACATATTTTAAACATCTGCAACGATTTCAACGGCTCATTGATTTGGTTAAATATAAACATAAGGGAATCAATTGTGTAGAATGTAGATAAACGGTAAACAAAGTTATATTTTTCAGCGTTGCGATGCACCAGGAGTACATATGCGGCTCGGAGCTCTGTGCCAATTGACCTACTGTGCCACCGCAACTAGCGAGAATTTAAACCGTTATTTGCATGTGTGGAATCGTGCTGCTATTAAAATTGCTAGGGCATATTTAAAAGTCTTTTTAACTAAGCGAAGACGCAAAAGAGTTTTACAGATTTTTGAGAATTAAAAAAAATATTTTTGTTTTGATAATTGATTCAAGATCATTAACTGTGGAAGACGAAAATATATTATAAACAAAATATACACGTATAGGTGAAAAAGGCGGATTTATCACTAAAATACTGTCGATCATTTTAATTCTTATTATATGTACAATTTACTTAGAATAGTATTTGTTGTTATAAAATAATATTCAAATACGTCATCTTTCATTACAATATATATGTATCTATGTTATTATCATATATATTTGCTAATTATAAGCAAAGTGATAAAATTTATCTTGTTTACTGAGTTGACTTTAAATATGAATGTGTTATAGGAGCAGTTGCACATTGATACGTTGATTCCAGGTGATAAAAACTTACTAAACACATTTAAAGGGAAAAAAAAATAGCAAATTAGTGCGTTTTAAGTTCGTATAATTGGTGCGACAATTAACTGCATGTAATTATATTTATTATTTTGCTTACTAACAATCATGCTTAGAATTCCGTAACACAATCGCTGTCAAAACAAGAACATGTAGTGTGCATTGTGCACGTATTTGAGTCACGTAGATAAATTAATTGCAAGGTAACGTCCGTAAAATGTCATTGCTGTAAAATGTTTTCGCTAAAATATATTTTTCCGTTTTTGCTTTCGCTAAATGCAAAGTTCTTTACCATACATCAGTGTTTCACTAGTTATATTATTATTATCAATAAAAAAAAAAGTGAGAATCTTTGTATTCATTTTTTGGCACTGTATGCTGATTGAAGTTCTCACTCTTTAATTAAAAAAATTATTAATTGAATTTCAAGATTATTTATTTTTCTTGAAGTAAATTTACAATAGTTCTAAGGGCTATGCTTATAATACAGTATGTGACTATTCCCTGATCCTGCGCGCAGGTTGTGGGGCTTACAAGATGTGGCTTAGGTGGTAGCGTTAGTGAGTTTATCTAGGGGAAAAAATAAAATAGAGTTGATAAATAAGATAAATAAATAATTAAGAACCAAATAACAAGGATAAAAATTTAAGAGATAGAACAAACCGAAAACAAACATGAGGGTAAACTGAATGAATTAATTGAGAATATATATCATAATGCAGACATACTATTATTACAAAGGAACAGTATATTTACAACACATATTGTATTATAGTGTTATGTATCTTAGTTTTGTTTTCTTTATATTCATTTGCGACAGTGGCTGGAAGATGGGAGTACAAAGATATATTTAGTGGATGGTGACTAAATTCCTCTGAGGAAAGGCACCTGAAGCTTCTTTCATATCTTTGTTTTGATTTCAAATAAAAATTAGTCGATCTAGCTGTAAGAAATACTTATCTGGTATTGACATTCATCGTTGAAGGTTATCTGAAATCTGTAGTTATATCAAACAATAAATTTGCATGGATGCTTAGATCTGTTGTTATTTTACACGCGTATCAATTACACGCGACAACCGTATCTGCATTCCCGCATACATTCACAATTTTATAATAATCTCACGTAAGTTTCCATACAAAACAGATCTTCAAAATATATATTTTGCTAATACAGATCGTTAGGAATCATTTATTTGAAAGACATGAGGGTCTTAAATATATTTCTTGATTTTGATGTTACGTTTTTATACAATCGATTTATTCATAGGCAGAAAAAAAAAATGTAATGTTCACTCAATTTTTTTGGACTAAATGTTGGTTTTTAATTATATAAAGGAATATGAAGGAACGCTCAATTTATATATTATCTATGTACAATATTATCAAGTAGGTCACGAATTGCTGTAATACGTCTTTATAAGTAAGCAATTTTGAAATCAATAATCGCAACAAATAAAAAAAAACATTTTTCAAACAATGTCAATAGACTTTGATAAATAAATATTAATATTAATGAAACAATCGTAAAGGTTGAAATCAGCGTCACGTTTTCTTATTATGAAAACAAAAACACAGATTTTTTATCAATCAAAGGTTAAATATTCAATAGCAGATTTGAATTTGATAAATTTAAATTAACAAAAGAAATGATACATTTATAGAAATATATACATTGTATTTTTGAGCTGAAATATTTTATAAAATGCACGATTTTCCATTTGAAGTCTAATTGTACATCTACTATTTTTTGTTATAATTATTGAATATTCAACATTCTACTTGTTCAACCCTCCTATTCCCTTTGCCACAAATTATTTTCTTAGAAATTATGAAACGACGAAACTCAACCCATCGGACGCGGCCTAAGAAATTAATTGTTAGTACTATCGCTGCCAAAACATCAAACACATATTTAAAACTAAGTATTGAAAATTAATTATTACATTTGATAGCGTTAGACTGTTATAATATTATGCATAATTTTATACAGAGTAACAGTTTTCCTAGGTCAGAGCATTGTCCAGGTTTTTATTATAAAACAGTCAGAATATATTATACCTCTTCTAGTAAGTAATAGCTAATAAACTTTCCCGTGACTTCTATGTTTGGTCGTAAATTATAATCGCATGTAATGCCAAGTACCTGCATATTAGTAGTGTTGAATATTTATACCACGAATTTCAAAAACAATAATGATATTTAATTTAATTAGCTTCGATATTAAACTTACTGACGTTTCAGCCTTAAAAGATGTGTTTATCATAACAAAGCTTCTGGGTAAATTGTACATTAATAAAAAAACACAAAAAGCAAATTGAAGAACAAATTTTTTGCATATCTTTGTTTTTATGTTAACTGACTTACTGTGAAATTACTACTCAATAATCATAAAGTATAGTAAATGATTATATGTTGCTTTGAATATCCAAAATTATAAACAATACAAACAAACGTAGTATTCTTCTACAGAAGTATTTAGAAAAATAGTCGCACGTATTTTAATTTTGGTTGATTTGAATAATTAGGTGGCATGGTAATTAACATGTATTAGTTTTTTTAATACGCATATTGTTATTTGATTGAAATACACTCTGCACAAAATAAAAATGTGCGTCGTAAATATTTTTGATTTTAAATTAATGAAATCGTTAGTTATTTGTGGGTATTTATTATCTTGCCTCTTTTTATCCGGTATAAGACGTCTTTTGAAATGTGTGAATTTTCATGTTTTGCGGCTTTCTTCGGTTCACTGAGTTTTTTTAAACAAACGAAACATTCCTGGCGCTGTAAATTGCAACTTTGTGATCATTCATGAGTGACATTGCATATTGATGCACGTTGCACATTGAAACACGTCACTCCTATTCTCTGAATACATTTTTATTGAGTGTATTCAATTGATAGTTTCTCAATGAAGCCAATTGTTGTTTGTACACAAAATAATGATCTACGTAACTGGCAGTTTGATTGTTGTTTTGACCAGGAGTCAAACCTACAGCCCGCATCAATTTTTATTGTTATGAAACCCCTCGAGAAATCTACTCTGATCTAGGTTTGCTTCTGATTTATCATCCGGCAAAAGAAGGTTGAAAAGTAAATAGTAAAGTAAAAGTAATCAGTGAATTTATTTTTGCCTCAATATCCGTCTGCAATACGTCAATTTTGGTAGTCAAATATCTCCTACATTCAAGTCTCTATTGCCTTTACTTCTACTACCTTCTTTCTGACCCTGCCCCCCTCTTGGAAGAGGCGATACAAGCCTCTGAAGATTACTGCAAAGATAATATATTTGAAGATAGTTTTTAGTTAAACCATTGTCACGCTCTATATGATGCATTAAATGTTTTTTTTAAATATATGGTTGTACTGGTACTAGACCAATCAATAAGATGAGAGTACATGGTTTGGGTTTTTTTCTATCTCGTAAAAGTACGATACCCTTACGTTACGTTATACTCATAATCTCATTTCGATTAATAAACGAATTATGGATTGATGGATCTGGATTTATTCCGACTGCAGGTTTTCCATAAATATGATCCCAGTTTTTAATTTGTTTGGTTCGGGTAATTCTACTAGCAAGTAAAACTTATAAACTTCCTGTTACTGATTTCAAAGTTTTCAGTTACATAAAAAAAACTCTTTTATAAATCTTGCATAAAACACTACTACAATTAATTAATACCCACAGTCAAAAAACAAACGCACATAAAAATTAGCTCGTATTAGCACTTATAATAATTAAATCTTCGGAATTGCTTTGTATCTTTAATTTCTAATTAAAAACACAAAAACATATTTTGTGAATAATATTTAACAGCCGAGAACCGGCACAAGTGTTTTTTTTTTTTAATATATGTATTATTTTTATTTTTGGATGCACGGGTACACGGGAGTCTCTGTGTTGTGCTCATTTAATGGCGGTATTGACTGTTTAGTATTCGAAACAGTGATGGCTGATGGTTGGTTTCAAATATTGTGTATGATTTCTTGCTAATGTACGTCCACTTAGTATAAGTACATCAGCAAAAAACCATAAAAAGCCGTGACAGTTCGCTAATAGCCCGTGACGTATCGCCATGGGAGATGAAGGTTGTCCCTTTTGTACTTAAGATTATCTCAACAGTTTATTTTAATGTCATTGATTCAATAATATGACTCTTACAATATCAACAAATTTTCTATATTTTCTATTCTTTTGGAACAAATGAAAATTATAATATTTAACTTTATCACACTGAAGTTATTTATCATAAATACTATTCACTCTATTATTTTTACATGTCTTTCAAACAGCGCTTATATGCAAGTGTGGACTAATTTTTGTATTTTTCATATAAACTATTTTGTTATGATATTTTTTAGAAGAGCACCACCACATATGGCCTAAATACGAAAATAACAGCGATATAGACGCCTAAAAGTAAACATTGGCTAGATTTCTCAAAGTCGTTTAAAAAAATTATTTTACTTTTTAATTAAATAAATTACTTATTTAATATTGACCGCGTTGATAGTTTATTAGTATGGGAGAATATTTGGAAAGAATATTCAAGGACCTGTGTCACAACCGAGTCAATCGATACGCAGTCTTTGTTTTATTTTACTGACGTATTTTGTCAATGAGAAATATGAATAATCAATAAAATATAAATCTAAAAATAGCACTCAGTGTTTTATAAAAACCCACTTATAAACAATATTTCTCTAATTAGCATAGCTAAATTAAATTTAAATATCATATGAGAAAAGCATTAAAATAAAAAGTAATTGATCTTATTACTGATTTAAAAAAAAAATCCAATCGATGATTGGATTTCAGTCTGAATTTAATCAAAGCACACAATGACACGAATGTTCATTTCAGATAAACAGATTTGTATTTTAATAGTATGAAATCACCTTCTGTTTTTGCAAATACCTGTATATGGGTATTTTGGTAAAATTTTAAATATCTTTTGATTTGGATCAAAAGGTACATACATATAATAAACAAAAATTATTTATTATTACGTTTACGTTTATTATTTATTCCCATACATATAGGACCGCCTGCACTGACCACTTTAAAATTCTTGAGTTCATTGAACCGTTTCTTCAAACTGCCTCAGACACGAAACTAAAATTAAAATATTTGCTCGCTGAAAAAAAAAATGTATTTCATTATACAGAAGACTGGCTACACACCGTATTTTTATATTTGGGTTTTAAAATTCACCTTAATCATGGGACCCTGCAAAAACGAAAGACGAATATTCAATACAGAGCCTTAACCATGTTTATAATACAAAATAAAACGTTTTTTATTCTCACTATTATTAGTGAATTCAATAAAAAAAATAATCCATGTGTTCACCTATCCGCTTTGAAAGGTAAACCAGTTGAAAATAAAAATAAAATAAACTTGCAGCATAAGGATCCGGGTTTATCAACAATTCACAAAATAAGATAATTGCTTAAGCGTTTATAAATGGGAATTAACAACATTTCTTTTTTTGTTGTTTTGTAGCATTTTTTGCTATAGTTATAATTCAGGCAAATTGTATTCTGCAAAATCAACATCTACGCAATATAGTAAAAAAAATAAACAAAGTCATTGACTTGCACGCCGTAAAATTTGATATCCTTGTTTATTGTGAGCCACGGGAAATTAAAAACATTTTACGAACATTATTAGTGCCTACTTAGACTCTGAGTTTGATTTTATACTATTTATAGGAAATAAACTAGTAAAAAAATATATATTACCAACATCCTTAAGCTTCCAGTAGCGTGCAATGAATTCAAGGAAAAGCACTGTGTATCTAGCTAATGCTTCAAAACATATTATACTTATTTCTTTTTTTTTATTACCTACGTTAATGCAAAAGACCAAGACGTTTGATAATATTATTTCCTGATACTTTTAGTGCCCTGTTAAATATTTTTAACATTTTTTGCTTTGAACAATAAATAAAACTGCATGCTTTGGTATTTAATTAACTGCACGCCATTGCTTAGTTATAAGTGAATGCGAGAAAACTGGCTCCACCACACACATAATCCTTTAAAAACAATGGTTGATTTACATAAATGAGATTTATATTTATTCTACCTGCTCTGAGGGTTGCTACACTATGATATACACAAACATGACAATATTATTTACTAAATTTATTCTCATAGGACTAACATATTACGACACTTTTATATATTACATAAGTGGTATTTATTTAAGTAATTCCAAGAATAAACGCGACAAATAATACATTTTTCTTATTCAGGAATTTTATTTTTAGATGTGAACCATTTATTATTTAATATCAACTGTAACACATATGGCAACGTTGTTTTTAGTTTTCGATTAAAAAAAGCTAGTGTATCTGAAAAATATAAAGTAATCGATCATCGTCTGAAGACATCACTATCACCAAACTAGGACTCAATTCCCAAAATTGATAACCGTGCAATTTTTTTAAAAAGAGTATGTGACCATAATAATTGTCATTGAATTATAAATATATATTTTATTTCATCTAAATTTATTACTAAATGTAAGATATTTAAAAACACTTGTAAAATCCATTGCGCTTTCTTGATAGTTGTGACAAATAATTGAGTTTGCACCGAAAATGGTTGCAAACAAACTGATACCGAGATATTATTCTCCACACGAATTTATTGTTTGAATAATTAAATTCGCCTCCATTTTAAGGCCTGAGTCAACTGTTATGTAAAAATTCTACAAGGAAAAACGTATCTAGTGGAATCCGCGAAATAAATTAAATGGGCTCTATCGACAGTTGAAAAATACACATTAAATAAACCCACAATATCCTTATAGAATTGTGTCGTATTAAACTAAATCTAGATTCGGAAAATCTTACTACTCTTATAAGTATTTATCTTATTTTTTGCTTGCAGTACATAAATTAATTTTCTGATATTATTCATTTAATGCAGTAGAAGCGTTAAATATATGTTAATAGTATTATTATTATTAATGATATAATAGTTTGTTGATATATATCACGACACTATAAATCTATGTAGATGTATTGTATACTTGCAAAATAACAATTCATATACATGAATTTAATGCTAATGGATTCTGGCGATCCGCCATTCACTGTGCAAATTGGCTTACTTCTCTGTGTGGGCGTTTTATGATATATTCAACCGTGTAGGTTGATCTTGAAATATTTAAAGGGTTAGACAGGGGTAGATAATCGCAGTTGTTAAAATAAAAAAAGGCACCTGACTCCCTTCTTATTTTCTCCCTTGGCTGTCATTAAACAAAATAAGGATGAAATGTTTACTATCCTAATATAATTAGGACGGGCCTTTTTTATGCAATTATGGTGAAGCAATTTTTTTAAATAATTGCTGGAGGCTGTTTTTTTAAAGCTTCGTTTGTAAAAGTACAAAGTCTCGTTCTTACTCTTCAGGTTTGCATCTGCTTTGGGTTAAGCGGGGATTTCCCCGAACAGATTTATAATTCAGTCGCAATTCCTCGAATGATTTGGGAATTTTATGAATAAGCGAGGATGATGAGAAATACCCGCGAGGAAATATATTATTATACTTTGAAAAAATTATAACGATTAAGGAAAAAAAGTTGTTATTTATTATTTTATTACATACTTGACTTATCGTTTTTTCATATTAGCAACTGATGCTATGATCTACCATAATATTAAATGCATATGCATAATATATATGCAAGTGCATAACCATAATTTTTGCTAACTAATAAAACGTGGAAAACCCTCAACCCAGAAATGTTTGTGAAATACAATTTTTTTTTTAAATTTGCTACTGTTGAAATAATATACATATAACCACAGGGGTATTTACAAATAAGACTTAAATATAATAAAGACTTTGTATGTGAAGTAGGAGTTATTTAAAAAATAGTAATGTGCAATTAACTATGTACGATGTTAAAATAAACGGCTTTTTAACTCTTAATGGAAAGAGGGGGTATTAATTTAAAAGCGCTGTAAAATAAAATATTTTAGATTGGCGTATTATAAAATCTCACGCGAATATATACTGTTTTGCTTGGTTTCATAAATTAAACTATATTTCAACAATTCTAATGGTGAATGATTGAGATAACGCGTACGAGATACATGATATTATATTTGTAGAGCAACGTAAGGCTTTCTAATAACATTTTATTACTTTAAACCACATAATAAAAGATAGGTTAAGCCGATAAGATTTGCACCGGTTGATTGTGCACACGATCTCCTTGAGTTTATTAAAAAAATGTGAATGATGTATGGTTATGCAATTTAAAAAAATTGAAGTATTTACTCTTACATAGTACTATCGCAGAGAAGCTTTGGATATTTTCGGTTAAGATAATAACTTTTTATCACAACATGATTGAATGTTGTGATATATTTTTATTATAAAGCGATGATTAAAGACCACCGTTGTAGGTTAATGATAACCACAAGAATAACAATTTATCAACTGATAAATTTTAATTACTCAGAGGTTGTGATTGAGAAATTTTACACACTCGAAAAATTCAAAAGTTTTATCAGATTTCAGATATAAAGTTAAATAGATTAAATTATTTCACAATCAATTTTAATAATGTTTCCAACAAAGTGGGTTAAACTAGACGATCCCAGATTTTCATTTGATTGTTGTTTAATATATAATTATGAATTCTATCTTCTTTTTCATGTATATAAACATTTATAGGTAAAAATAGTAGAAATCGAAAACAAATACAAATTGATGACGTATTTGTATTTTTTTTAAATTTAAATCGTTGTTACATTTTTAAGTCAATGTTGAATATGTATGTTTTGTAGAAGAAAAATTGCGATTGATTGATGAATACAATAAAATAATTAAAGTTATTAATTATACAAATCTTAATGCAGAGTTAAAAAGTAAATAATTTTTTATTGCAATTCTTCAAGTTACACAACTATGGTGAGGCTTGTTTGGGTTTCCTTACATTATAATGTTATCGTTTAAGTAATAAATTCTTTATGAAAAATTGTATATACGAATATAAAACCAATGCCATTATTTATCTCATGTCTACCATTGTACTTGCGTACACACGAAAACTAATGATATTTACAACTCATAAAAAATATAATTATGGTACATATGATTAATGCACGCTCAAACACCCATTATAATTTTTATCGACTCGCAAAAAATGCAAATCGAATTACCGAAAATTCTCACGAATGCAATTCGTATTTAAAAGAGACTAAATAAAAAATGACCTTAAACCCGACAATCACTTTACATTCACCAGCCATAATTATAAGATATTTAAAATAAATGTATAACTAATATTATATTCAGTATCATTTGCCCTAACCTTGTTTTTTTGCAGCCTTCTGCGCAATTGTTTCTAATGTGTATCGATCGGGGTGCATGTATTTACGTGTTTCCATTGTGACACAAAGCCTAACGACTCGCCTAATGGGAACCGCTATCGAGTGCCGACCACTTGAAATGAGATACATGGGATTATGGCTGTGGAGAAATCCATATATCTAATATCAATTTTCCTTCTCAGCGTTGATCCACGCATTTTGCAATTTACAACGAAGGAGTGCAACGTATTTTGCAATAATTACAAGTAAAAATCGTGATACGTAGATGCTCACTTCCGGTGCTTGATTACTACCGGAAGACAGCGGAAACTATGAGATAAGCAACTTATTATTTTGTTCATGAATATTTATGTTTGTACACTCTTCTTTAGCAATGACTTTTGAGGAATCGTGCATTATGCTAAAGCTGACTTCATTTCGAAAGAGAAGGCCACTGACTTCTTCACACAAGGTGTAATAAGTGCAAGGTTCTGCTAAAATATACGTTAGCATACTATTTTAAATAGCATTACGTAAATGTTATTTTTCTGAAGTTTTGATTTGTTTACTACTTATCAATACTTGTTTTACCTTTTATGTCCTGTCAATTGATTTATATAAAAACCCAATAATAATAACAAACGGATATTTTTATTTATACAAAAACGTGTTATGTTAAAAACTGTGGAGTTGCACTTATCAGCATGGTTGGTATAAATATAACGAACGACCTGCTCTGCCGTCAAAACCACTCTAATGTGTACGTTTATTACTTATTTGTTGTAAACATGCAAATCTTACTTAATATACAGCACTTCTGATGCTAACATAATTTATTCGTTTGCATCGGTGTGAGTAGAGATACGCTGAATAATGTATTTGTATTGACAGCCGCAAAAATGTATTTCGGTAGTTCGTGGAAAGTACGTGTTCGAGTTATATACGAGTATTGTTGCACGTTTACGAATTTTACGAAACACGAACTCATCCAACAGGAATATGCACGGAATGATCAATCTCAACCGCCTCGAACAGTCTGTGCGATCCTACCTAAGATATTTCGATATTTGATGGCATTAGGAAATATATCTTTATCACTTTAAAAGATTTTAAAAATAAAGTAAGACTTGAATTATTAAAAAACGTTTATCTTTTAAAGATAGTAAAGACCGTTTCTGAAAAGCAATAAAGTCATGAATTTTATGATTGTATTATGAGTAATTCTTGCGATAAGAGATACAGTTATTACTTACAGTTTCTATCCATGTTCAGTGTCGCAAATTAGTATAATTTTTAAGCAAAAAAAGAAATACACAATCTATTTATAAACAATGTTTCAATGGCGGGTGTGCTTGCTTTGTAATAATTTCGGATTTAAAAATAAACAGGTCAAATCTAGGCACTATGGTAAATATTCTTACGGCATTTATAAATAATTAGGTGCAAAAAAAAAAGTAGTGTGATTAGGGAATAGGTTAATATTAGATAGATGCAAACTAAGGTAAACTAACTACAAAAAAATACACAATGATCTTACCATTTGTAAAAAAATTATAATTAAATTGATTGAAAATGAAATGTTATAAGTATTCAAACCTCAAATGAGACAATTTATTTAAAAGGAGCTGTGCAGAGTGAAGGAGGTTGCTGGAGAGGTCAAGCCATTATGCATGCACTCCGCGCTCCCAGGAAACGCATTGAAAGCAGTCAGTGCCAAGGTGCTCGGCGGCCGTTGCTTCAGAGCGTGGCATTCAAAAGGTACAATCACACTTCGCATGTAGATGATCGACCAGGAGTACCTTCCGTGCAAGGACACTGCCCTGGCACTGACCCCCACTAGTACCGAGGCCAAGACATTCGGGTCCCTGAAATAATACTGCGGACCTTTCAAACTTACTTCTATCTCTTAAATGTTTATCTTTGTTATCTAATCCTTAGATATTTATTCATTTAAATTTTTCTTAAAATCATGTAAAAAAAGGTTTTTTTTTAACACATATGTACACTTTCAACTAAACCACACCTTGTAAGCCCCACAGCCTGCGCGCAGGATCAGGGGATAGTCATGAAAATTTACTGAAAGAAAATTAAAGAAGCTTGAATTTTTTGTGTAACTAGCAACTTTTAAAAACTCATTTTAAATTTGTGTGTAAGAGTGAATAATTGTGCTTGACCGGCGTTAAAAATATATGTTTTAGGTACACGGTGTGCCTATGAAGAAGCAAGAAAAATTATACAATACGATTCTAACCCACATTCTGGCTATCGAAGCCTGGCGACTTGGCCCTTTGCCCACCTTGTCTTTAAATCATAGCTTTACACATCATCAAAAATGACGAGTTCTTCACTTTATTGATTTAAGACTACTTCAGGTCAATGGAAAATTAGGCAATTTTATGGCATATGTTCATGTTTGTATTAATTTCCATATCGAAAAAATAAACAAACTGCTGTTTTGATTGATATAAATTCACATTAACCTTTCAATCAAAGTATGCCAAGAACTTAATTTACAAAATCACAATTAGGTTAATGCACGTAAAATGCAAACTTATATAATAATTAGATTCCGTTTTTATTGTGTAAACAAATTAATCCATTATGTTTTAATGTACACACAACATACAATATGAACAATTTGTTTTCGAGAATAATAAACATTGAATTGTCTTCTTCCTTCTTGGAAACTGACGATCTCACGTATTTTATTTGCATAATTTTCTAAGCCAATAACTTTACTATTGTCGTTTTTTTTCAGTTCTGAAGTTATTCATTGTTACACATGACATCATCCGAAAAATGAGACTGGACTCTTTTAGGATATAATTACATAAATAAAAACGTATTACTGTCACCAAATTTTTTCACAAATAGCACTCGAAGAAAAGAAAATGAATTGAAAATTGTATGCCTCAAAATTGGTGTGATGGCTTCACCATTAATCTATTATATTTGACGGAAAAAGAGGAACTTGGATAATAATGAATTGCTCTTCGTGTAGATGCAGTGACGATATAGAAACCCTTCATATGAAAGCATCAGTATTCTTTCTCCGGCCTTGTGCAGATGTGGCCTTGGGTAAAGTTTATTTTCAGGTCTTAAATTTCTCTAGCGCTGGATGTTAAATATTCAAAGTAAATTACATTGCTATCTTAAAACAAACATATAGGTCAACGTGTCATAAGTTTTCTGTTTGGAAGTCACCAGTTTCAATGAATTTGAGGCGTTTGCACGTGAAATAGGTGTACAAAGCTTAAACTAACTCTTTGAGCACCGGTAAAATTTCATTGAAATAATAGATATCTAAAGACTTGTTTGTGTTTATGTGTCCTATTTTCAATTGAAATTCTTTAACTAATCTACAAGTACCAAACAAATAAAAGATATGCTGTTAATAAAGAAAAACAACTGTTTCCACCGAGGTCGGCTGTTCTTATAGTTGAGCAATGGGACTAGATAAAATGTCGGATCAATAGAATCAGATCTGTAGAATGAAGTGTTTAATGAATTGCAAGTGGTCGTGTCGAAATGGGTCAACCATCGTCAAGCAACGGTTCACTCGTCAGTGTTGTCAGTTGATGGAAAATTCTGTGCCCATCTGCTGTGGCCGTCACAGATAATTCGAGAGAAAATTTCCACGTAAGGCAATACTTAAAAAATATTCCAAACTCTTAATGAATATTTAGATATGCGTATGAATCGTGCAATACACGGTGGTTCGGAATAGTAAAATAAAAATGGTGTGAAAAATGTGATTCTGCCATGTTTTTGTGGTCGGTCATTTTGTTTATTTTTCTCTTTTAATTAATTTATGTGCTGAGTATATTGTCATACTTTACCGGGATCTCTCTGTGGCAGAAGATGATGCCCGACAATTTCTATAATATGCGAGTAAGTATGGGTACGACAGTCACTGGTGATGGAAAAGCAAGATTTTCAATCTACCCAAATTTTATTAATTTAATCAATTTAAATAATTTATTTATAAAATAATAGGTTTCAAAATTATGCTTTCATTTATTTTTACGGTGATTTACTCTTTGTGGGTTTTCCCTCGATGTCAAGTATAGTGATCTTCTCTGGTAGGCGATGAACGTCCTACAAAACTTATTTTACTTTGAAACGTACAAAGTACCATTGCTTTCACGTAGTATCCAATTAAAAGAGTGAAAAACTCTCGCTTCCAAAGTAGACTTGAGTGTTCAATCATGTATGTATGGCGACTTCTGTAAATAGGAAATCTCGATTTAGGAGGATCATAAAAGTAGCAAAAAACTCTTTTCTGACCTTCGAATTTCCGTTTCCGATGATACAGATGGAAACTATGCAAACATTGCGACACCAATAAAACACTTGTATTTGAACAGCATAACCCATAAATAAATTCTTTGTATATTATGTTAATGCGTGAGCTATAAATTTATAATCTTAGCAAAGTTACAAGAGTAAGGTTTGGTATCTTATATTTGCAAAGAAGATCGAGATAGCGGAGATATTAAACGAATTATCTTTAAAACTAAGGTAAAATTATGTGCATGGTTTAAAATAATATAAATAGTTTGAAGACTTTGTTTGATTCCAAACTTAGAAAAAGAAACCGTAAATCAATTGATTATTTTCATTCAAATAAACGATATGGGTTTTAAAATAACAAAAAAGTGACCACTTTCTTTTCGGTTGTTTTCTGCAAAATTAATGAGATATTAATACAATATCATTTATTGAAATGATAAATATTTCTATCGTTTTCAATAAATCAAAATTCTTTGGCCGAGAAGTGGTGCCAGGCACTAACGACACTAATAATTTCGGACAATTTGTATATGTGTAGTGTATAAAACAATTTGCATGTTTTATTGTTCAGCATGGAAAACTTCTCGTCTTGATTTAGGACTCACGGCACGCCACCGATGTATAATCTACGATGTTTTAGCGCACTTTATTGTACAGGGTACTATTAAATACACGGTACAATAAAAGTGCTCAAAACTATAAAAGTAGTCATTACCTTTTTATCTCTAACTTAATAACTCCTTGGTGATTTATTTAAAACATACGTACATTGTTTTACATTCCGTAATATCAACACCCGTACCAGACATTAAAAAAAAACATTCAAAATAAAGGGACACTATTGGCTAACTGCAAGTTGGTGGCACGATATATTGCTACGGGTGTGAGGCCTTTATTTACATTAGAAAAACGACAACACACGAATAATTAATGGGCAGGTAGTCTTTGGTCAAGCTGTGCATTTAATTGTTCAGCTTGACCTTGAGTCACACCCCCTTTTAGATAATTCAATGGAAGAATCCCACGCTGTTACTCATCGGCTGATAATTCCTGAAAACATCATTACGCCTTATTACAGTTCGACGGCGTCGGGCCCTGGCGGTGATCGATCGCGCCCGAGCAAATTGCCCTCCTACGTGATAGATAACATTTACCTTATTTTTCATTAAAACCACCGGCGCAACTAAGCCTATTGAACATCCGCCACCTAGATAAATGCGCAATGTTGAAAAGGTCACATTTCGAGCACGCACTGTCGATTATACCAAAGGCTTCCGCACTCCATGTCCAATTACCGCGTAAAGCACTGTCGTTCAACTTTCGTGTTTTTTTTTTGTCAAAGAGTAAAATTATCAAAATATTTGAACCTCGATGCTACACAAATACAACTTATCGGTGGGCCAGTGGTTGTTTTATATTGTATAGAGCAGTGTTTTTCAACCTGCGGGTCGCGATGCCTTACTCGGGGGGTCGCAGGTAAAAAAACAAGACAATTGTTTGTCTTTAGTCTATAAAATCACTGACATAGTTTTACCAAGGTCTAGGGGGTCGCGTATTTAAAAAAATGTTGAAAAACACAGGTATTAACCTTTTCAAGAAGACTACGCTTTCTTTATTATTCGTTTTTGCTGTTTATTTCTTGCGAATTATATTTCAACAGCAAAAGATATAAAGTGATATTTTTACATATCTGTAAGCGTGTTTACGTTTAAGTTTTATTGAGTGTATGGATTTTGAACCTTCTGATACCGGGTCAATATTTGCGACAAAATTTATTGACAAGATTGCTATTGAAGATAATTGATTATTGCATGTATGCATTTGAAAACTTGTTAGCCATTGTTTATCTTAATCAGTCTGCAAATTTGGGCGTAAATAAAACGGTGATGAATCGTGAATTTGGGTAAGCAATAAAAAATAAACATTACACTGAAACCTGCTTGAATAATAATTCATTTTTTTCCGACAAAGACGTCGAATCTAATTACTGGGGATTTTTGTAATTTGTTGTAAACAAATAAATTCAGGATATAAACAATTAGATATTACTTATCCTAGAGATAACTAGATTAGCGATGATAATCATAATTACCTGTTATGTCTAAACGCGGGTTCATCTGACGTCCATAAAATTGTTATGTTTATGAAACCACAACAATGGACATTGTTTTGATATAAATCGCACAATTTCATAGTAATTTATGTTAGGGAAGTAGAATTATCGCGACATTAATTGCTACGAACTGATGTGGCGGTTGTAAACACACGTGATACGAGTGATGAAACAAAATTATACTTAGGTACCCTTTACGTTGGCACTTTTTGAACAAAATCGGGCACCACATTCACAATTAAATAAAAAGAACTAATTATGCGTTATAGCGTAGTTTTCGGTCGAAAAATAGCACCGGACTGTTTTGGTGCTACTTTTTTATTTGTTTTAGTTTATCGACACTCAAAGAATCTCCTAATCGAGAATGTCCCAAAACAAACAAATTATTTGCTAAAACTTGTTTGTTTATTTTTATTAATAAAAATAGAGTATTTCAAAATAAATAAAAATATACTATATAAGTCTTCTCAAATGGATATATTTATCTCTGATGTATTTTATTTTGATTTATTTTATCTTTGAACTGTTTCTCAATCATAAATACTTTTTTCTCGTTCATGCAAATCTGAAAATATTTTTTGGTAAAACTGCAATAATTTATCAATAGTGTTTTATGAATATCCAATTATCACAAATTGGCTGTTGCCAAAAAAATAGATCGATATTCCGTAGAAATATTAAGAAAATTAATCAAAGTCCGTGTAAACAAAGAGAAAGATAAGTTTTTCAACATTAAAAGTATTTACAATAGAATGTGAAATCAAGATAAGTATAATTTTGTTGATAGTAAATAGTTATCGCTGACGGGATGTAACTGAGTAATTAAAAATTATATGTACTTTATTTTTCTAAAAATAAAAAAAATATCTCACCACTCATACCTACACGTCTATTTCAATTTTTGTTCAAATATTAAAATCACTTAATTGAAACAGAAAATATATATTATATGTACAGAAATTAATAATAATTTATTATTATTAAAATCGTCATAAAAGTGTTGTATTTATAAAATTATTTTGATTTTATTATTGAATGTAAACTATAAAGCTTGTTTTTATAAGCATTTAAGAAAGTATATTTTTTCCGTGGTATATCTAAGTGTAAATGTAGCCTAAAGTAGTATCAGTAATTCAAACGTAAACAAATAGTTTTACTCATAATAGCTGGATAGTCTCATCCACGGAAAAATAAGTGAACAAGAAATAAAAATAAAATAATAAAAGATTGGATTAAAATAATAAAATATATTTTTGCTTCTTGGAGTATGCACATATAAATGCTACTAATCATTATAAGTTTAGTGATATTGCTAAAATGATGGATGACTAGATGATTGACTAGATTAATGCGTGCAAAAAAAAATTTGAACAGAAATTCAATGAGAACGCTTTTTAATTTATTTTATTTAATGGTATTACGTTTAAAAACAATCTTTAACTTAATCAAAAACATACATTTTTAATTATTTAACGGTATCTCATGTGAAACCGTACTGTCATAGTGAACCTAAAGTACACGTGTAGTCGTAGCTTTGGCTGATACATATAATTTAATATCCTGGCAACAATAAGTACGTCATACCAATCTAGGAAAATCAATCCTACCACAAATAGCAATAGACTAATTGTCGTTGACTTTACAGATGGTGGACTTGTCACTCGTCCAGTCCTTGTCGCCAGCGAGGAATGGCAGAGAGCTTGTTATTGTCAAGTCCTCTAATGTCGAAAATATGTTTTCTCGATGCACAAATAATACACTAAAGCTATTTATTAGTGTCGGTATAGCTCTAAAAGCTCTTGGGATTTTAAATTTTATACTATCAAATATATAGTGATGAAATGATAGTACCCAACCGGCAAGACGGAAAATATAAAGGTACTTCATATTTTAGATATTTATTTTAATTTAACAAAATAGTTCATTCTGTCAGTATAAAAGTATTATTGAAAAATACATCTTTCACTAAACTATTTTTTTTATACAGCATCATTTATATAGGAAAATAAAAAATGTACTGACAATTTCAAATTTATTTTATGCATCATTACCTTATCCTGAAATATTGTCATTAGTATTTCTTTTAATTGTACTATTATATTGGATTATTATATTTTGATTGTTACTATGTTCTTTTTTTATTTCAGGCTCGATATTATTAGACTGAATTAGGGATAGGTTCAATTTAAACATCTTTGTAGAAAATTAACACAATAATATGAACGTGAATCAAAGGAAAACCAATTCGCACGGAAATAAAACTTTGGAGAACTGTATAATTATACAAGTTAATGTAAAATGAATAAACCTCAATTAGCAAAAATGAAAAAAATATTTAAAATGACAAGAAAAAAAATAAAGTATATTTTAACAATAGTGGCGCTTATAGCTTTAATGCAATATTTTGGCCTTCATCTCCACTTGTTTGAGAAAGATTTTAAGACAACATTTGACTACCCATTGTCAGAAGATATAATGCCATTTATTGAACAGTTAAAAAACAACGAAGTCCCTAGAATACTACCAATCAATACCTATAATTATTCATTTCACTTTACATGCCCTCAGAAGTGTCGAGATGATAGTCTTCCTGTGAGACTGGTTGTGATTGTTAAGTCAGCCATGAATAACTTTGACCGAAGAATTGCCATTCGCAACACTTGGGGATTTGAAAATAGATTCTCTGATGTTGAAATACGAACAATCTTTCTTTTGGGAGTCACTCACGATCCTTATAGTAAATTAAACTATGAAATACTGCGTGAAGCAGCCAAATATAGAGATATAGTACAGGCTAATTTCCTTGACACCTATTTCAATAATACCATTAAAACTATGATGGGCTTTAGGTGGGCAATGGCATATTGCCCAAAAGCTAAATTTTATATGTTTTCTGATGATGATATGTATATCTCTATGAAGAATGTCTTAAGATTTGTCAGAAACCCTTCCAATTACCCTGAATATGTTGAGGAATCACTTATTTCAATTAGAAAATTGACTCGAAATAAACGTTCAATTGTTGATATACCAAAGATAGAAGTATACTCAAACGAATCTCAAGTGAACAGTCAAAACTTGAAAAATGTTTCCAGCAGTAGAAGAAATAGTCTTGTTACATATAATTATGCCAATAGCCGAGTGAAAAGACAAATTCATAGTAACTATGAACTACCCGATGATGTTGTGCTATATACAGGTAAATTACAATACATTAACCTCCAGATTACACGAAGGAGGAATTTTATTAAATTAATCAATTCGCAAGTGCTCAATCATTTCAAAATTGCACATTTTTCCAATTTATTTTCCCTTTGTGTAAAAACCTAAGCTATTTATTAAATATTTTTTTATCAGTATTCATATTCCTTTAGTCCATTAAATATAGACTAAATGAAATTTAAAAGTAATGTAAAAGTTATGATATGATTGGTTTGTAATATATAATATATATAGTACAAGGGTTCGTACACCGGTCATGTAAACCAGGAGATGCGGGTTCAAATTCCACACAAATCACTATGATATTTTTCTGAGAGTTTCTTTAAATCATCTTCTATATATGAACTAATGTGCCTAATCATATTAGTAATGATGTATTTTACTTACAGGTTTTGTGTTTAATTCTTCACCTCATCGGCACAGAAGCAGCAAGTGGTACATTCCTTTGTCAGAGTACCCTTGGCACATGTGGCCACCTTATGTATCTGCTGGAGCCTATATCCTCTCCAGAGATGCGCTCGCTACAATGTATTTTGGTAGTTATTACACTAAGCATTTCAGGTATGTGAACTACTTAAATTTACTAATATTTAAATATTGTTATTATATTTTTAAACCCATTACTTCTTAGGTACATTATAATTTTTTTCCTTGATTTGTTCATTCTCAGGTTTGACGATATCTATTTGGGATTGCTTGCAAAGAAGTGTGATATAGAGCCCTTCCACTCCAAGGAGTTTTACTTCTATAAGAAAGATTATAATGTTCATAATTATCGTTATGTAATTGCGTCCCATGGTTTCGATGATCCAAATGAACTAATGTCTGTTTGGAATGAGCAGAGAGCAGCTGGTAATGCTTAAGATACCGTGCATTTAATATTATTATGTGATATTATATTATTTTAAGTAGTTTTAATAGAAATGATACATTAAAAGTGCAATTAAAGTATACAACTATATTAGAAGTATTTTTTTCATTACACACAACAAAAATTCTGAAAATGCATTTAAAAAATTTGGAAAATTACATACAATTACATTAAATAAGGAGGTTAGAGCGATATGATTAAAACTTTACGGGAATTTTGGATGTGCTGAGTAGCTAGTGTTTAAAGACAAAACCTAAGCTTATTGCTAGCAACATGTAAATCATTAATCATCAAATTTAAAATAAAAGGTTACGTATATGTATATGTATGGTTTATTATTATAGGATACAACAGCTCTCATTTCTAATTTCAGAGATTTTGAAAAAAAATAGTACAGTAAATATAGAGATTTGATTAAAACAAACGTTTTTCAACTTTTGATCAAAAATGATGGTTCTAGATCTTGTTGTGTCCTTGTAGCAGTAATTTACATAATCGTTTCATATCGTAGATGTTTTAGGCTTCCTCAAAGTTAGGCCAAATTCATCACTAAACTTTGTCATATGATACAAAAATTCCAAGAAACATACCTTCTTTAACAAGTCAAAAGAGAGTTTCCAGACCAAGCAGTCTTCGTCCTAGGATGTCAGAATCTTGGTTTTCACAAGGATCATCTCTTATTTTCTCCCATGTGACATAACATGTTAACCTTTGAGCAGACATAGCTTATTCCCCTTACACTTTAGAATTTCGAGGGCACAGCTCTGAAGCCATTTATTAGTTGCTGATTATCAGCAAAGTACCAAATCTGTTTCGACAGTGCAAGCTGACTGATGGTACATTAACCTTCGTGGATACTCTTGCTAATTTCTTGCACCACACTATATACATATGGGCATAGTGCAAATATCAATTAAAAGTCATTGTGTCAACAAATGTGAATCAAGTGCGCTAACTTTACTGAATAAATATAAACATGACCTGAAAATATATTATTGGCGCTTAAACTTCCTAGAGAGAAAGAACTCATATCAATCTCATATTGCAAATTCCTTCAACAAATTAAAATCTGAAAATACTTCATGGCCTGTTACATGCTTACACGCTTCAATTTAATGATTTGTATTATTAGAGATTTCACTTCAACGATTTGCATAATTTAAAAAAAATGTGACGTGTTTGAAAACCTTGAACGTTGTCACTGAGCTAAAAGCATTATATTTTGTTTCTAATACAACATAAATTCTGATATAAACCACCAAATCGAGTCTATTAAAACGATCAAAATACATTCACTGCACATACTTCAACTAATTAAGGACTAAATAATCAAAACTAGTGCTGATACTTTTATATATAAATTATATTGCTTTTCATACTCATAAAGATTTGTGATTTGAGACGAAGTTCTTAAACAAATTGATTTATAATATTTCATCAATAAGTGGACTTTTTACCATTTACATTGCTTCGATGCTGTGATTTTTATGGTGAGTACTGTGAAAATAGGTAACTTTTTTAAAATAAAAAGTAATGAAAGAAAACAGGAACTGTTTGATATCTTATTTGAGTAGAATCATTGGTAAGATTCATTATTAATAAAATACGATTTATAACTATATAATTTGTACTTTTATTACAATAATGTTAATCAATGAAATAGCTACTTTGTTACAAATAATAATATCAAATATGTGCTGGAAAGTTTTGTGAAAATATGGTTTAAATAAAACTTGTTTTTAAATTTGTGGTTTATTTTATTACAGATTCGTACTTATTACATTATAAAAACAAAACAAGGAATTTAAACAAAAAATCTTTAACTGCATAAATTTTTTTAAAAAACTGCTTAAAATGATTAAAAGAAAAATAAAATATATAGTTGCAGCTGTAACTGTTATTGTTTTAATGGAATTCCTCGGTGTTCGTATAAGTTTTTATGAAAAAGACTTTAAAACAACGTTTGAATATCCATTGACAGAAGATATAATGCCACTGATAAAACAATTAAGAAATAATGAAGTTCCTAGGATCCCACCAATAAACAGTTATAATTATTCATTTAACATAGAATGTGCTGAAAAATGCCAGGGGGCAGCCAGTCCTGTGAGATTAGTCATTCTTGTCAAGTCAGCAATGAGTCATGTAGACAGAAGGCTTGCAATTCGTAAAACATGGGGAAATGAAAATAGGTTCCTCGATGTCGAAATACGAACAGTATTTTTATTGGGAGTTGCAAAATATCCTCTAAGTGGATTAAATTTTCAAATCTCAAAAGAAGCCACCAAATATAAGGATATTGTTCAGGCTGACTTCTATGACACATATTATAACAACACTATAAAAACTATGATTGGTTTTAAATGGGTGATGACATATTGCAGCAAAGCTGATTATTTTCTGTTTGCTGATGACGACATGTACATATCCGTGAAGAATGTATTAAGATTTCTTCAAAATCCTTACAATTATCCAAATTACATTGAAAAATCTCTGCCAGACAGAAAATTTACTCCTAAATCAAGTGATTATTATTTTGAGAATTCTCGGAACAGAAGTAAAAATCTCTCGAAAGGCAATAATAATATGGAAAATCAAACTTCTCTATTAGAGTTTCCTAATAGTGTGTTATTGTATGCAGGTATTTTATTTACATTTGATATATCATATACTTATAACAATGATGTTTTATTTAGTTATAACATTGTTTGCCCATCATTTTTAGGTTATGTGAACAAAAAACACTATCCTATCAGATTTGCGCATAGTAAATGGTTCATGCCATTATCGGAGTATCCTTGGAATAGGTGGCCACCATTTGTTTTAGCAGGATCATATATTGTCTCAAAGGAAGCACTTACTACTATATACTATGCCAGTTTCTATACTAAGCATTTCAGGTCATTTTTATATTGCTGCAAATTTTGAGATTTTATTATTGACTAACGTAATAAAACAAGTACCAACTATTTTATCTAATTTCAGGTTTGACGACGTATACTTGGGTATTCTAGCCAAGAAGTGCGGTTTAGAGCTCTTTCATTCTCAAGAGTTTTACTTTTATTATAAAATACTTTTTAAGTACGACTACGTAATCGCCAGCCATGGCTTCCACGACCCAAATAAATTAATAAGCATTTGGAATAAGCAAAGAAAAGCTGGAAATGCTTGAATAGGACGTACTTAATATTTATTGTAATAGCTAGACATCTTGTAAGTATAATCGAGGGTCTTATTCATTGTGACATTTGCCATCCTAATTCTGAAACTCTGCAGTTTGTTTCTTATATTTATTTTTTACTTTTTAATGTTAATATAAAATTATTTTCACGGTGAATTCTTGCCATGGTGTAAATGGGGTACTATCTAGTTTCTATGTTGTGCTTAAACTATTCAAGGTAGTGTTTACAGTTTTGCCATTTACAAGTATGCTGGAGCAGTGTGTATGTATGAGTTTTGTGAAGCTTATGCAGACACACCGGCAATCAATCTACCAGCTCAGTATATGCTGCTTCATAATTGCAAAAAGGTAGCATGATCAAGGGTGTCCAATACTAATCTAATCTGTCCAATATTTGATATACAATATAAACCTAATATACTATGAACTTGCCGTTTGTTTTTCTTAAAAACCCAATAGTCCTCAATTTAATTAAAATTGAATAAATTAAATCATTTTTTATTCTCACCAGACGCACTGACAATCAAATCCAGGAGCTTTACATGGAAAAAAATATATTATATGTACTTTTGAGCTATAAGATTGCATACTCGTATCATGAATTACTCTTTTTATTAATAGTAATAAAAATACACATTTAAATCAAAAGTTTGCTGACTGTTATTTATTTTAATATAGCATCAAAAACCACAGGTAGGTGCTATCTTTTATAATAACAAAATAATTATTTATTTTGAGATATAATAAATTTAGTTTTTTGGAAGCTGATATAAAAGATTTGTGTGATGTGTTGATTTAAGAAAAATAAATTTATCAAATATGGATTCGACCAAACGTGTTTCGAACGGCACCATCCCCAAGGAGAGCTATGCGATCCAATGGTTGAGCCTAGTGGTGCAACGATGACGGCATGCGCATAAGGTATGGATCTGCTTTGTTTATAACATAACGTGTTGTCGATTATTGTACTTTGTATTGATTTGAATAATTTAAAATTTAATCCAATGCAAACTTTATGGTAAATTTTGGTATATGTAATTATTTTAATTTAGTAAATTTTAAAATTAAATTGGTTAAATATTTTTATAAAATATGAATAAAATGAAAAATATAACTTTTCGAGATATCTGATATATAGGGTGTTTTTTATAGAGGTATAGAACTTTGAAATGGAATAAAACAAAGATAATTTTTTTTAAATTGACATGAAATTAACTTTATTCGAAAGATAATTTTTTGGCATTATAATTTAAATATGATTTCTGGCATATGACCGCCACGGCTGGCTCGGACGTAGTTTAGTCTGGGGGTCCAATTCTCGATGACTTTTTCCAACATTTGTGGCCGTATATATCGGCAATAACGCGGCGAATGTTGTCCTCCAAGTAGTCAATCGTTTCGGGCTTATCGGCGTAGACTAGTGACTTCACATATCCCCACAGAAAATAGTCTAGCGGCGTTAAATAGCACGATCTTGGAGGCCAATTAACGGGTCCGAAACGTGAAACTATGCGGTTACCAAACGTTTCCTTCAATAAAGCAATTGTGGCACGAGCTGTGTGACATGTTGCGCTGTCTTATTGAAACCACAGCTCCTGCACATCATGGTTGTTCAATTGATGAACGAAAAAGTCAGTAATCATGGCTCTATAGCGGTCACCATTGACTGTAACGGCCTGACCAGCATCGTCTTTAAAGAAGTACGGACCAATGATTCCACCAGCCCATAAAACACACCAAACAGTCAGTTTTTCTGGATGTAACGGTGTCTCAACATACACTTGAGGATTATCATCACTCCAAATACGGCAGTTTTGTTTATTGACGTATCCATTCAACCAAAAGTGAGCTTCATCGCTAAACAAAATTCGCTTATGAAAATCGGGATCAACGGCAATCTTGTTTTGGGCCCATTCACCAAATCTGCGCCTGCGTCAGTCTATTCATGTTGAAATGCCAAACCAAACTAAACATAAATCCCTTGACAGCTGACAAAATGGCCGCCAGTTAAAACAGTGTTGCCAACTTAAAGTTCTATACCTCTATAAAAAACACCCTGTATATAGAAAAAAAATTGTTTTTTATTATTTTGAAATTTAATTGATATTTCTACATAGTCATTGGTAAAGAAGTCTTTTTTTAATAAGCTTAGTATTTAAATTATTCAAATGATTGCGATAACACCCTAGACAGATTTATTCACAAAATATAAAAGATAGGCTGAAGTAACTAGAACCAGAAGTTTTCTTTTTTCTGTTTATATATCCGATAATAACTTCTCTAGTCCTAAGTTGAGGTTTCATTTTTTAAACTATTATAATTGTTATCATTACAAAAAAATATTATTTAATATTTTTACTCTATTCTTATTCAAAGAAACAGAACATGCTTTTTTTAAAAACTATTCTTGGAAAAATAGCAATTTGCCTATTACATGCTTTCACACTTCAATTCAACAAATTTACATAAATATGAAATTATTAAAGCATAATAGGAAATAATTACGCTCTAAAGTATCTTGATAGCTAATGGCGAACAATATATATTTTTTCAATTTCTAATATGTTTATTCACTATAAATATATTTGCACTATGAACCAAACCCAATAGTAAAAATTTATTCACTACAAACACTATAAGCTAAAATTTTAGCTTAATTTTCTCTAGCTAGTGATAAAACTAAAACTTTGTTTTAGTTCATTGCTACCATAAAAATATCATGTTTATAATTGAATAAAAGACATTCAAATGATTTGATTCTTGGTATTTAGCCAAAAGGTGGACCTGATATTGTTTAAAGTGCTTAAATCTCTGGTTTTTATAGTAAGTACGATATAACTATGCTTTCTACTTGGAATTTCAGAGTTGGTGGGTAGATAGTAGATTTTAAACATAAGTTATGAAGAGTATATTGTATAATTTTTTGATTTTTATTTTAAAATAGTATGTATATAACAACTCTCACCCCCTAAGTGACTGTTTTAGCGGATTGTGTGAGCGGTGGCATTTTTCGATTAACTCGTGATACTTTTGTAGTTACAGCAAATCATTACGAATTGAAAACTACAAAATAAGTTTTCCCAAGAATATTTAATTCTTAAACCTAATAATGTATTCTTGTTTTATTCAAAGTAGTAAGTTGTAAGGTTATTTTTTAGTAACGACGCCACCTCATATCTAGATTATTGTTAAGGAGATGTTTGTAAATAGCAAAAAAAAACACACCCAGAAAATGTTAGTGATATGTTTCCTACATTCTACTATAAGTCTATATAAAACGTATTATTATGTGAGCCACTTTATGTACACAGTGCAAATATAACACGTAAATACAAATAACAATATAAACAAAGGTTTTTCAAGAGTAGATAAACCTTGATGATTAGAAATCGTGTGAATTATTTCAATAGCAGAAAGCCAAACTGATATGACTTAAAGATTTTAAAGATGTATTGTAAAGATGATGACCAACTAATTATGTAGTATTCTCCGTAAAAAAATATTGATTTATAGTATTTTACTAACAAGTGAATCAACAACGATTTTGAGAATTTCAAAGCTATAATTTTCATGATATTCTTGATTTTGATATGTAAATTGAATCACATTGCTCAAAAATAAATTTTTGCCTTTAAAAAAAAAAAAAAATATTCAATATTTTTAGAAATGATTCATTCCACATGTTTTATTTTAATGGTAACTGGTTTCGCCAAAAAGGATGGCGAAACTAGTCATCAACAAAATAAAACGTGGAAAAATCACAAAAGTATTAGATGAATAATAATGTAAATGAAACACAAGTTGAATTATATATTATTTCAGTAGTATGAATAGTTTTTATTTTACTTTAAAATAATCTTTGTTTGAGGAAAACTGGATTACTTATATTTCATTATGTATGTATTAACGTTTCTGAAATTCCTAAGCTTGAATAATTCGTATGCAAGCGGTTTTGTTAGTATTTAATATATTTAAAAACAATTTATTCTTATTTGATTACAGATTCTTACTATTCAATTATAAAAATAAGTCAAGGAATTCATAAATATCAAATAATAACACAAGACTAATTTGGCAGGAATACAAAAAAATGCTTAGGAAGGTCGGGAAAAACATAAAATATTTAATAATAGTTTTGATTCTTTTAGCTTTAGTGGAATATTTTAATTTACGTATTAAGATTATGGAAAAAGACTTTAAAACAACGTTTGAATATCCATTGACAGAAGATATAATGCCACTGATAAAGCAATTAAGAAATAATGAAGTTCCTAGGATCCCACCAATAAACAGTTTTAATTATTCATTTAACATAGAATGTGCTGAAAAATGCCAGGGGGCAGCCAGTCCTGTGAGATTAGTCATTCTTGTCAAGTCAGCGATGAGTCATGTAGACAGAAGGCTTGCAATTCGTAAAACATGGGGAAATGAAAAAAGATTCTTCGATGTCGAAATACGAACAGTATTTTTATTGGGAGTTGCAAAATATCCTCTAAGTGGATTAAATTTTCATATCTCAAAAGAAGCCACCAAATATAAGGATATTGTTCAGGCTGACTTCTATGACACATATTATAACAACACTATAAAAACTATGATAGGTTTTAATTGGGTGATGACATATTGCAGCAAAGCTGATTATTTTCTGTTTGCTGATGACGACATGTACATATCCGTGAAGAATGTATTAAGATTTCTTCAAAATCCTTACAATTATCCAAATTACATTGAAAAATCTCTGCCAGACAGAAAATTTACTCCTAAATCAAGTGATTATTATTTTGAGAATTCTCGGAACAGAAGTAAAAATCTCTCGAAAGGCAATAATAATATGGAAAATCAAACATCTCTATTTGACTTTCCTAAGAATGTGTTATTGTATGCAGGTATTTTTTTTTATCAAAAGCTGAATTTAAATTAGTTATTTTGAGTAACTTTTAGTTAATGAGTATTACATATGTTTGCAAATCATTTTTAGGTAATGTAAATGAAAACGACTCACCTATTAGGTTTACAGGTAATAAATGGTTTATGTCATTATTGGAATATCCTTGGAATAGGTGGCCACCATTTGTTTCGGCAGGAGCATACATTTTATCAAAGGAAACACTTATTACATTGTACTATGCCAGTTTCTATGTAAGGAGCATTAGGTAATATTAATTTATAGTTGTAAATATTTTTTTTACTTACCTAATTATGCAAATACTAACTATGCCGTCTTCTTTCAGGTTTGACGATGTATACTTGGGTATTCTAGCTAAGAAGTGCGGTATGGAACTTTTTCACTGTAATGAGTTTTATTTAATTTATAATATAAATTCAAAGTATGACTATGCTATTGCCAGCCATGACTTCAATGATCCAAATAAATTAATAAGCACTTGGAATAACCAGAGAAAAGCTGGCAATGCTTGAAATAGAGTTTACTCAATATTTATGGTACTATTGGCCATATATCATGTCACATATCACAAACGTGGTCATCGTTATCTCAATACCGAAACTCTACAAAGTATATGTATATGTCTGTCTAATTTTAAGAATTCTTAAGACAGAAAAATTTATTCAAATAATATCCAAAATTTGCTATTTATTCTACAAATAGTTTTCCTTGATAAATATTACAAAGTCATTTATTTTTTTTCACATTATAATTGAATAAATTTGCATAAAGATAAAGTAATGTTAAATTTTTTTTTTAATGTACTTTTAAAATTGTATTCACCATTCGTTATTTTGTCTATCAAATATTGTAAATATGTTGATTTAGAGTTGATGAATTAACTGTCCTTTGTAAATAAAATATCTTGTAGGGATTATTATTATTATTATTTTTTTAATATTGTTTGGTACCTTGCTTGTTATGTACAAGGTTTGTCATCACAATTTGGGGAAACTTTCCAAACTAGTCAGTCGAAATTGTCCTATATATGGGAGTGACTGAAGCTACACCCCCTGGTTTATCTTCTTTATGGTTCCGATGACACGCTTCAAGAAGCCATCCAGTGACTTCATCAACTGTGGGTGTCTCGCCACTGACTTCAGGTCATCCAGGCACAGGCCCTCCTGTCGGCATTGGCTCTCCAGTTGGTGTCTCTGAAGACCAAAGATGGGGCATGAACCCACTGTTTGTGGAGTAATATCATCACAAGGGCATCTGTTGTCGCTCGTCAAGTGGAACCTGCGGAGATAACTTCTCATCGCTCCATGACCCGTTAGGAGCTGGGTTGATTCAAAGCTAATCCTGCAGGTATTCCTGTATTCAGCGCCATCCGTAACAGAATCAAAGAACATCTTTGTTACGTTCCCTTGCGGAGAGCTTGTGTACCTTTCGTTCCATGTGTCCATTGTAATTTTCCTCTGGAGATTTTTTGCGAAACTCAGAGGAAAGTCGGAAAATACATAATTCATTTTCTTTTTGGTGGCTTTTTTAGCCTTTTCGTCAGCTTTCTTGTTTCCAACAAGAACAACGTGAGCTCTCACCCAGCCTATCTCGATGTTAACATCACTTGCTTGAATTTCTTTTAGCTTTTTCTGGATGTTAACTATTAGAGGGTTGGTTGATTGTTTGGATATACTGTCTACCCTCGAGCGACAATCAGTGAGTATTTTCACTGACTGCCACCTGCCAGATGGTTTTAGTAATATCCAGCGAAGAGCCTCATTGATAGCAACGAGCTCACTCTGAAATACGGAGCAGTAGTCGGCAAGTTTCAATGTTCTAGCAGGAAGTCTTGGCTGTTTTCGTATGGAACAAAAGCCGCTCCAACCTTTCCCTCGAGTAAGCTACCGTCCGTGTATATAGTGAGTTCATTGTCTTTTGGCGTAGGGATGTCTTGGTCTAAATATCGGGGGTCACTTTGATGTCTCTGACTCAGATGAGGCAATGAGAAGATTTCCTGTCACTAGGAAGAAAATCTGTGATGGCTCGTTTCTTGACATTGTTTATTGCTTGCCTCTCTTGTATCATCAGGTCCAGTGGAATGAGGCCAGCAATGGCCTGGGCTGATACAAGTGATACAGTTCTGTATGCCCTGCATACTCTGAGTGCAAATTGTCTCTGAAAGGTGTCCAGTTTCTTCTTATTTGTTTTCTTTTTGGCTGCCTCAGCCCATACCCTTGCCGCGTATGTGATTAAAGGCTTGACAGCTCCAATGTAGAGTGTTTTCATCACGTCAGGAGAGCATCCCCATGTGGGCTTCGTTGCTCTTACAATCATTTGGGTTATCGCAGCGGCTTTCTTACACACGTTGTCGATATGGCGAGACCAATTTAAATTTTTATCTATTGTCAGCCCTAGGATTTTGAAATGATCGACTAGGGTGAGAATTTTGCCATTCATCATGATTTTAGGGGTACGTTCTCTCCGGCGGGTTATCAGCATCGCGTTCGTTTTATGCTCTGAGAACTCTAATTTCACTTTTTTTACCCCAGTTAACTATGCGCTGGAGAGCAGACGATGTCAGCGACTCGGCATCTTCAATAGTATTGGCCGATACTATTAGGAGAACATCATCAGCAAAGGCCTGTACGTGGCAGTGTTCTCTGAAATCTATACTGAGCAGGTCGTCCAGTATTATATTCCAGAAAGTTGCACCACATGTAGAACCTTGGATGCATCTTTTAGTAGTCGTCTTGCAGCGTTTAGTTCCAGCATGGCTGATTTGCACTGTTCTATTGGAGAGATAGCTTCTGACGAGTTCAAATAAGTTGCACGGACATTGCTTTGCTGCTAGTTGGTGTAGCAAGAATGGCCACCATGCATTGTCAAAAGCTCCTTTGATGTCTAATGAAACAGCAATATTTAATCATTTCTTTTCCCTGTTATTTTTAATTTGGTCTATCGCTGTGTTAAGTGCATTTTCTGTTGATCTTTGAGGCGTAAATCTGAATTGATTATTATTTAGTTTTTTGGAGATGAGTAGATGCCAGGAAATTCTTTCAACCATCAGCTTTTTCAGTGTCTTGCCAAATATGGAAAGAAGTCCTATAGGTCTATAGGATTTGATATCCGTGTAATCGTTCTTGCCTGGCTTGGGTATCACTATCACTGTTGCTCTTTTCCATGTGTCCAGGAAACATTTCACTCTAAGACACGCGTTGAACATTTCGAGAGAAAGATCTCGAAATGATAGGACGAAATTGTGACATATGGTATATCTGAGGTAAAATTGTCGTCTCCTGGCGCTTTTGATAGATCCATGTTTTCTAGTACCCTGATGATTTCAGAGATTACAAAAGGTGGGTCATCGGGTGTATTGGGTGTGGTCTTGGAATTTTTCCTGATAATTTCTTGATCTATAGTGTCTGTTGACTCTAAATCGTCCGGGAAAAAGTATTCTTGTAATGCTTCAGCAGAGTCCTCCGCATTTGAAAATATCAAAGGCCCATTTCTTAAAGTAGCAGGGGGCTTTGCTTTATTTGTAGAGGTGAGTACTCTGTAGACCGTCGACCACACTGTTTCTCTGTTTTGGTTCGAGCAATAGTCTTTCCATTATTGTGTTTTGGCTTTCTGGATTGCAATTTTGTAGTTTTCTTTAGCATTTAAGAATGCTGGCAATGTTATTGATTCTCTTCTTGCGGGACCTGAATTTTGTAGTCTGTGTTTGGCTCTTACGATTTCATGTTTTAGACTATTGAGTTCTTTTGACCACCATGGATTGGGTTTCCTTCCTTTCCGATCAGTCTTTTTCTTTAAACAGAATTTGCACACCGTTTTAATTGCTTTAGAAATTGTAGATACGTATAGGGATTATTACCTACAAGTACCTACATTGGAACACGTGTCATACAGTCCATTGGAATGTGCCATCCGATCTATTGATCAGAGGTCAATGACACCAGATAAATAATTCTTGTGGAATTTATCCTGGTGATCCCCTTTTGTTTACGTTATCCTCGGATCGGGATGTTATATAAACATCTTCTCCACCAGAGACCTCGCAGCATCAAAGCAGTAACCACGTATATTTCCATCTAGTATAGTTATATTGAATATACTACGAATATGTAAAATATTTCACTAGCCTTCTGATTTCCAACCATACATCATTCTTGCATTCACCACATCTCATCAACACCTTATGAATGGCGAAAATCTCAACACCATACAAGTCAAATAAATACGTCCTTCTTTTGAACATTTATATGTTTGTACACACACGCACATACAATATGTATATATATTAATATAAAATCATGAACAGTGATTGAAAATCATTAGGAAAGAAATAGAAAAAGCGATTCAATTCCAATATAATGATTTATTTTTATTGTATAACATCAATTTGCAACTTATTTTGATGTAATATTAAATATTTACATTATTCACAGATTAATCGGTTACAAAACACTTCTTATTTAAAATATCTTATATCACAATTTGACATGATACACCATACAAAACATTCAATATAAATATATGAATTTGCTTTAGGCAGCAGCTTATGTTCATTTTTACTTTAAAAATACAGGCCGTGATTAATAATTTTCCCTTTTTATTTTCTGTGTTGTTGACTGCCTATTATGATTTATTAAATGAATATTATTTTAAGTAAATGGTAAATTGCTTTTTTCTTATTTTGGAAATACACCACACTTAGAGATTCTATATGGACAAAAATACTTAAGAATAATGTAATTTGGCAAATGTTTATATGTTAACAACAATAATTGTAGACTCACGAATATAAAGAGTATGGCTTTAAGCTAATTAAAATTATAAAATTTATTTTATATCAATAGTATTATAGAAACATTTAATAAAGTAACTTTATTTTACAATAATATAGTATCATTTGAGATTCTTCACAGTCAAAAAATATACATGAAACGTAAAGCAATGAAGTCATTACAAAATAAACACATAAGAATTATAAAAAACTATAATAAATAATAAAAACAGTATACATTTTTGAGTAAAGTTTCAGTAATTTAATTTTAAGGTTTATCGAAAATAGCGTTATAGAAATTATTTATATTGTTTTATTTAAATAGCATTCGAACATGGCAAAAAAAGGAATAAGTTAGTCATTATTGCCAGATTTGGATGAATGACTGGTCTAGTGAAGTTGAATTTAAAATTAAGTTATCACGGGAGTATTTTTGCAATTGCTTGAACGTAATTAAGAACATAATGTCGCAATATGTCAACTCATTGCTTATGAAATGAAAAATAACTTGTTGTCATACCATGCTGTATATGAGGGATATTCATCAGCTGATAGGAAAAAAAAGGAGACAACGGTGAAGTCAAAAAATTATGGCCGAAAATGTTGTACAATTCTGAAAAGAGGTAACATGTACTTTGCTAAGACTACTGTAAGACGACTGTAGATGCCTTAATCTTTGTACAATTAGCAACAAAAACCATAAGTTCATAGATATTTAAGCATATATGTATCTATATTTAATATTCTTTAAAAAATTGTAAAACGATGGGTATCCTATATAAATAATATTTTTTATCTAATCTTATTTTAGTATTATTGAATACATTTTATATATTTTACAAATTAAGTGTAATGGCTACGTTGATACACAAATAGGATATGTTCCATTACATAGACATATATATATATATTGGACATCAATTTGGACTGGTCATATATTCTAGCCATTGAGTATTATCTAAAAAAACTCATGCAAATGCTTATTAATTATCAAAATAAAAGAAATTACACAAAAGGGAAATCTATTGTTGAGTTTGAGAGTTGGTACATGGAATGGTATGGATTTAATTAAAATATTTAAAGAGATTTCATTATAAAAATTAAAACTGACGTTTATGAACCAATTGTTTGGCATATTTAACAAATGAGAGGTATTTGACGACAATTTCACATTGGTTATATTAATCCTCAATATGCCAGCCACACTATGTTTATATGTTTATGTTTCTGGGCTGAAGATATAAAAAAAAGATACTAATGTCCACACATAATATTAAGGTCATCTTATTTTTACGGTAATTTTGTTACAGAAAAGAACAAAAAATTGTCCTTTCAAAAGTAGTTTCAAGCCAAGGTTTAGTTTTCAAAATGGACTTTTAAGAGTACTTATCAATAGGTAATGAAGGCATGGGATATTTATATGTTATTATATTCATTGCGCTATCCTTAAATATCCCCCGCCTTCATTTAAAACAATAATATATAATCATAATTGCAAATATACCTTGAAGATACTTTTGAGAGCCAAAAGACAACTTTAATGCAAGGAATCTCAATAACTTTATAAACAACCACATAATAATGGATGAGTACAACATGCAATTTAGTTATCAATATTCAACTTAAAAAAATTCAAAAGTGATTTCATAATAAAAATTAAAAAAAACACCAGTCTTCATAACGATTTTAAAAATACTGTAAATTTTAGAGCCTACCCGGGACTTGTCAGACATACTAGACTGAATATATCTTTGTATTAACTGACACTATCAGTAATGTAGGCTTGACTATCGCAAGCTCATATGTATTGAGAATATTTGCACTCGTCGACTGTAAGTCTTAGACTAACCTGAAGGTTAGTCTAAGACTTACAGAACTTACGAATTTTTGTCTGATTATAGTTGAAACTATAATCAGACAAAAATGCACCCACTAATCAGTTTTGCCAATTTTTAAAATCAAGTAGAGAGTAACTAAATGCTTTAAAATTATTAGATAAGAAATTAAAAATATGAGAGGTTTTTATATGGTTGATATGTGAGTAGAAATGGTCCAAGTTGGATATATTGGTGGTGTTTTAGAAACATAGTATTACACAAAGCTTTCTGTAAAAAACCAAAAATTAAAAATTTAAGGATAAAATAAGGATTTGAAATTATATAAATTTAGAGTCCGTTTAATACCTGTGTTTGTAAGCAAGTCAAAATAAATAAGAAGAATCCAATGAACTATGGCAGATAATACAAATTTTCCTGAATGTCAGATCGATCATTAAGATGTTTAGATTGATGATTAAAAGAGATATTAATACCTGCAGGAGAGAATCAGATTTTGCTAAACTCAAAGACCTACTTTAAAACTCTTTTCATAGTTTATTTGCAAGATAAATTTAGGAAGAAATGATCCAGTTTGTATTAGTATTACATAATGTTATCGAAGAAACACTTCCTAATTGGATTATTATGAAAGATTATGTGTAGATACACTCATTGGTCTCAAATAATGGACTCTAATGGGAATACATTTTATCTTGAATATTCATCACAGCAAAGAAAAAGATTAAAAATACATAAAGAGTGATATCCAAAAAGTACCAATAAAAAAGTAGATGTTAAAAGTTAGGATAATATTATTTATAGACATTGGTGTTTGCAATTTAGTCTCTAGGAAATTTCATCAATACGTATTATATACAATAATCTGAGTACTATAGTAATTTTGGATTCACTGAAACAAATATTTACGCACGTAAGGATGTTGACATTAAGTATTAAAATTTAAATAGTACAGTTAAATGGCAAGCTATAATTATAAATTGCTACTAGTAGCTTCTTCATCCAGAGCCATGGGGCTGGTATCTTTGTACTTGTCTACCAACTGGTGGAAAGTCAGCTTGTCCACGGTCATGTTGATTGAGTTAATGCTCTTGAAGAGGGCATCAGAGGACATGTCTTCAGGAAGCTTTGTGAGGAACTGCGCTGCTGTTATGAAGTCTAAGCGAACAAGTTCGTCTTGATAGAGATGGAGGACACCTTTATTTAAGAAATAAAAAAAGGTATTAAATGTGTTGAAAAAGTGAATTAAAAAAGTAATTAATTTTATTGTCACATGGCTTTTCAGTTTGAATCATAATCATTATAAACTCTTAGTTTATTATATGATACACCTATGATCCCGTGTGTAAAATCAATTGAAGGTGAACTTAAAGTTGATTTTATTTGACAAGTATCAATTATTGACATTGTGTCGTTTTTCTTAAGTCTATATATATAATTAAAAATAACATACCAAGAGCAGTTCTGAAAAGGAATTCATCTCCATCCCTAAGGAAGACATCCCAAACACGACAAGCAACGTCTAGTGGCATGGCTTTAGCAAACACTGAGTACAGCCACTCCAGCAGGTACAGTTCTGGTCCGAGTGCAGATTCTTGGAAGTGACGATGTACAGCGGGCAAGTTTACTTCCATCAAGTGCGAGTAAACATTCCACAACACTTGCATGGTACTTCCATCAAGAGTGAAGGCCGCTCGAAGTACGGACCCGTTCAGTAGGTTGGAAAAGCAAATAAAAGCTTCAGGAGCGTCCATATTCAGAATGAGAATTGCAGCTAAAAAAGACATTCCCTGAAAATATAACAAGCAAATATATATATGATTGCGAGTATAGTCTATGAGAAAAAAAGAATAGAAATTAAATTTATATATAGATTTAAAGTTGCAGCGGATATAAAAATGAACTTACTTGTACATATCCAACATCAGGTCTATAACAAACATATGCAGCAAGCAACTCATGAAGTACATCAAAATATGGTCCACCAGGTTGGAATATACACAAGTTTGGAAAAGTCCTGGCTATATCCAACTGTATCAATTCCATACTCCTCTCGTTGCTAAACTCGCACAGATCGGGATCAGATTGGGAGCACTTTTTCAAACAACTCGTATCCATACATTGTTTTTTAAGATTTTGTTCACTGTAATTCCTGACCATTGAGTGATCCTTGACTCTGTCAGTAAGTCTGGCGGTGAGTTCGTCCTGTTGATCCAAGCAGTTGAAGCCATCGCTGGGTGCAGTATTATCATAGTAGAGATTCGGGGTATCCAAATTGTCATCACAGTGCCCATTTGTAATTTGAAATGGTTTCTGATTCCACACATTCAAATGATCATCAGAGTCTAGCTTACGGTGCTTGGTATTTTCAGAGTGCCCGTTGAGTATTTTTTCTCGATTTTCCCTCCTCAGACAGTTCTTTCTAACTTTGACTTCCGAGAGCCTCTGCTTGGCTCTGTCTACACAGATACGGTAGAGTTGGGGAGTGATGTTGAGGTTGTTGGGTATGGCGAGTTGCCAAACTTTTCCTCTGACAGCAGGAGGTAAGCCACACCACCATAGCTCTTTTGTTTTACGGGAAGATTTCCTGTAATTTTTTAGAAACTATTAGAATGATTGCATTATAGAATGTGAAAGTGATAGAAAAATAATTTCAAATCAAGATGTAAATTGGATGCTTTAATCCTGAACTGATAAAGATATATTTGATTTTATAATAAAATAGTAATACAACTATTGTAGGATGATAAATAATGAAAATCTTTCATTTAGAATATGGCAACTTTATAAAAAGTGGTGTATGATTAAATGTTGAAGTGTGTGGAAGTACTAACGTTGTTTCCCAAGCAGGCAGGATGGTACGGTTCCACTGGCGTAAGGCCGCGCTGAGCTGATCCTCATGTCGAACCTGCTGGGCAAGCTGCCGACGCCGCTCACGAGCCCCCCGAGCTTCACGTCTGCGCGCCGCCTCCACCATGCGCCCGTACTCTTGACGGTGGCGCTGCTCTTCTGCTGTATCTTTGGCTGGTAGATTTGAAGGCCTGTAAATTGGGTTTATAAATTATTGTTTTTTTGACTGGACACTGCCAAAACTAATTATGCTTATTATTGAATTTTTTCTCAAATTAATCACTTTGTGAATCAGGGAGTTTTTTTTCTTGCGTATTAACATTCTTCTAAACAAATATTTGCAAGACATGCTTGCGGTAAATGTTAAAAATGTCCCTGCTTCAAAAAACCCATTTTTCTACTTGACATAATGATAATGTGGTGATAATATTGCAGCAAATAGTATGTCATACAAAAAAAACCCAAGGCAGGGAATCCCTCAATTATCTTATTATGAAGCTAGATATGGAAAGTTGTCATAACTAGATATTACGAACTGTAGATAGTGAATAGAGGAGATGGCACGATGTTGAGTAAGTTATATTATATCTCTGTTAGTTATATTTATTTTCGTATTTTAAGATTCATGATTATGTTGGAAAATGAATATTTCTCCATTACTAAAGTCTTCCACATTTCATCTATGATAAAGATTTTATTTACCATAATACACAGATTTAATAAGATAAGTTCTGAGGCAAAGTTCACTGTAGTATTTAGATTTGTCTCATCAGATAACAAATTCAATAAATTATCAGTATTTTGTCGAAGATTAGAGACATTCCAAAGCATGTTTGCATGTATGAATAAATTGATGATACCTTAACTTGGACAAGTCACGATTAGAAGGAACAATAGGTAATTGGCATGCATCACATATCAAACAATCCGCTCACAATAAAGCTGCTAGCTGTTATGAATACTTATTTTTAAATTAAAATGTTTATTCCTGATAGATGGATGGAATTCCAAAGCAAAATATTCATATTTATTTAATGCTTATAGCAGCCAAATGATGATTATACCTTGAATGTATAACATAAACAGAACCATTCACAAATAATGCGCAGGTTCTGCAGTATTATATAAGAATTATAAAAATGATAAATTATTAAATAAGTATAAATACAACTAAACACCAGCTTTGAATTTAGATGAGCTCAGTAAAAGCAGAGTCTCCTCACTAATGAAATCCTAGAGAAAAAATCCAGTTGCCAAGACATGACAGGTCTATTTTAGAAAATGTAGATTTCTTTAATTATATTACATTAAGTTATTATAATAATTTTATCTATTTTATTCAACATCGTTGATATCATCAAATCATTTAATTTTAGTGTCTTGGATTCAATCCCTATAATACAATCAATGGACATAACTTGAAAAGAAACAAAGCTGTGTTAAAATAACCGTAAAACTGACTACAACTGATAACATTGAAGTTCAAGTTATATGTAAGTTAGGTTATGTCCCTAGCCGTAGTCTCTTGCTTGTGAGTCACAAACCTGAAAGCATGTATCTTGTATTCTTTTTGCCCTGTTTTATAGGATATAAGTCTTCCCAAATGTTCTTTTTAGCTTTAAAAAATCAAAATTTCTCACCGATTATGCTGTATTAGTGCAACAGAGCTTGCGACCAAGTCTTCAAATTGCTTAATATCTCCATTGCTGGCATTACTGCCGCAGCGTCGGTGTTGGCGAAGAGGGGTACTGGCGCCCGAGGAGGCCGGGGTGCTGGGGCTTGGCTCTGGTAGCTCCTGCTCTGCCGGTTCGGTGCGTCCAAACAGCTTCCAGGGCGAGGCGGAGTTGGGAGAGGAGAGAGGTGGGGAGTGGGAGGTGACCAGCGGTTGTGGCTTGCATGCGTGATTCGTGGGGCCATTACTCCTCCAAGGAAACACACCCCTGGAAAAAATAAAAATATATTCATTATGATTCATGTCAGAAAACTTGTTTTAGGGCAATAATAATTGGATTGTGGTATTCATCATAAGTTGCATAAATTTTTTTTTAAGGGTTTGTTAATAGACAAGTGACAGTCAAACAGATTCTGCATAGTATTAAATAATTGATGTATAAGCATGTTAATACAATATAAATTATTTATGTTTTCTGTTTACATGATTATATTAATTACTATACAATTTACACAATGTCAAGATTTAGAATTTTTTGGTACACAAAATGTTAAATAACCAATGTATTATTATTACACACAATGACCCGACTGTGTTCCTGTCATTATACAAAATTGACTTTAGTCGATTCTACTAGTTTAAATTGTATATTATATTGATGCATTAAATAAATATATGAAAAAAAAATGCATTCAAATCATGAAATATAAAAAGATCAAATAAACATTTTAAACATCCAGTTCAGATCTGCATACAGTAATAAAAAAACAACCTTCATGAATAAGACTTTATACAAATAAATCTACTTAGCCTCAGTTTACTAAGAATAAGCAGTTATTCAATGATGCTGTAAATTTACTTCATTTTTATAAATTAAAATATTTTGTAAATTTTTAAACATTGATATATTATATATATTTAATTAAGATAAATAATCTATAAAACGGATTGTGATGGAATTTTCTCACATTATAATGCACACAACTAGGTATCACAGGATGTTACCTCTATATTTTTTGCGAAAGAGCAGGGGATAGTTAGTAACGAATGTGATTTCTTTGTGAAAATGAATGTAAGAAAAATAATTGCGATAGTAATTTTAATCAAATAAAATTGTCAATAGGTCGAACTTTTGATAAAATAAAAAAAAAACACCAGCTTTCTGGACTATAAAAAAAGTAATAATAATTAAGTGCTGAATGCAACCAATCTATTCAACGATTTAAAGATCTTATTGGCAAAATATAATTTGGTAAACTTTGTTTTTTTATAATGTTCTCTAAAATATTTTAAATAATTTGAGTCTTCTTAAATAAAAGATTTAATAATTACATTGACTACTTTACAATACTGTGTGTAAAACCTTTTTTAAATATTCATTATGAGAAATGAAAGATTGGGAATTTTCGATAAAGTTTGATTCAGTTTTGTATCAATTTGTTGGAAGCGGATAGCTTTTTATACAGCAAAACTAAAATACAAATTTCAGGCAATTTTAAAAAAACAATTTGCATAAAGTAAGGTCAAACAAACCTGTTGAAATCACAAAAGTACGGCTCACTCACCAACAACATGCTTCAAGTTCACAAGGACTACCTACTGCCTCGCACTCCGCTGCAGTACTGGAGTGTCGTGGAAATGACACAACCAAACAAAGACAAATAATGACATCACGCAAACGAGAGATAAGCAGCCACGAGGTAGTGATAGGGAGTATTCAGTGAAACGTGCGATTGATAAAAAGATCCTTCATAATTTTCACGAAGTACATATGTGTTGTAAGGCATGCGTTCCTTCAGATGAGGAAGTGTGCGGAGGTCGGCGCCGGGACAGCCCCGCGCACGCGCCGAGGGAGGGGACGGCTTTGCTGGCTCTCGCGGCTGACGTCACGCGCTAGTGTTGACGTTCCCGGCCTTGGACGCCGGCGGCCGCGAGAAGACGCCGATGGCGCGGCGGCTCGGGAGAAAGTCCGCCGGGGAAAGTGCGAGAGGAGAAGCCGCGGCTCGCGACTCGGGCCTCGCGCCTCGCGAGTATTCCAGCGCGAGCGGCCGACGGCGACGCGCGCTCCGCTCATCTGTCGAACGTTCCCGCCGCCCTCACGATGCTCCTCGCGTTCTGTTTCGTTGTCGCGACGGCGGCCTTGTGCTTCGGCCTGTTCCACTCGAAGCGGTCGATCGCTCGCGTCCTGAAGGAGATCCGGTACGAAGGCCACTTCCAGATCGTAGGCGTCGCCGCCGTGGTGGAAGACTACGTGCAGCGGAAGCGCAACAAGCTGGAGGCGCTGCCCGACAAGGCGGGTCACGTGGCGGTGGTGACGGGCGGCGCCAGGGGCATCGGCGTGGAGGTGGTGAAGACCCTCGTCCGCTGCGGCGCGAGGGTCGTGCTGGGGGTGCGCTCTCCCGCCGCCGGTCTGAAGCTCGCGCGGGACTGCGAGGACGAGGGGCTGTCGGGAAGCGTGGAGGTGCACGAGCTGGACGTCTCCTCTCTGAAGTCCGTCGAGAAGTTCGCCGCGGAGGTGTGCGAGAAGCACCCCGCGATAGACCTGCTGGTGAACAACGCCGGGGTGATGTTCGGGGACTACAAGTTGTCCGAGGACGGGTTCGAGTACCAGTTGGCCACCAACTACCTGGGCCACTTCTACCTGACGCACTTCCTGCTGCCCAACATGAAGGCCGCGGGGGAGAAGGGCGGCATCAGCCCCCGAGTGGTGAATGTGACGTCGTGCGCGCACTACCCTGCGGAGATCTTTTTCGACGACATCAACATGAAGCTCGGGTACATCACCTCGGCTGCATACGCCCAGTCCAAACTGGCTCAGGTAATATTCTAATCAAATTCTCGCAGCGAGCGGGCAGGCGGTGCGCCCCCTGCGGAGGAATTCCTCGAATTCCTGAATTAGTACCTGACTCTCGACCGATATTCATCGACGCACTATTGATATTCACATCATTGTCGATCGATGAGATTGTCGAGTGATGGAAAAAATCTATTTCTTAATTTTCATTTAAAAAATCTAAATTTTCCTTAACGTTCAAAGTGCACGTTTACAGTACAAACCCTATTCAACTATAAATTGCAATTTAAAAGTTTGTACTACAATATTGAGTCGACGTATATTAAAATATTATTACAAGAGGAAAATACTCATAATAACACATAATGTTATTGTGTGGTTAACAGGTGTCTTGCGTAAAGCATCACTGAGTACACACGGCGAGGGGTCTCAGGCCAGAGCCACCGCGAGAGGCGACCCACTGCAGACCTTATTATCATAAATTACTTGCGAGCACTCAGTTTACGGTGATAGACAAAACCAAATACCAAGTAAAACAAATATATTTGAATCGAAAAATTAAATTTTTAATTTGCTAATTCAACATTTGTAATATGCGACTCGGTTGACCTTTTATGATAATAATTTTTAGATACGAAACCTGATTTCTCAAAAATATTGCTAGCCAATGCTAATGTGCTATTGAATCGCATAATTTTTGAGGAATCAGGTTTCTGAATTTCGAGTTTAAGAATGGAAATTTCCATTCGCCAGTATTTGGCATTGGTGTCGTGGTTTTGTGAAGTCAAAAATAATATTTCAAAATCAATAAAAAAAACAACTCAATAACATCATCACGAATTTTAAAGTTGTAAGAAAACCAGTTAAAATATAAAAGTTGATTTTCAATTTTATGATAATTATTATAATAATAATTATATAATAACGTCACGTATACACGATAGATAGAAAAATAAGCTTTTTATAATAGTTATAAACATTTGTGTGCGTCACTTCTTTGGAAGTTATACACTTAGAGCAGTATTAATGTATTAATTATTTTAATATGTCATAATTTAACATTATTGCAAATCGTGCGAAATGTATCAAAGACTAATGACGCGCGACGTTCAGGTCCGTGGTGTTCTGAGAGTTTGCAAAATTAGAAAATTCTACCAAACATCCGCCATTTCATACTTTCTCGCAAATGCAAAGCCGTGCGTGTTAGATGAAACTGGTTATCCAGTAGCCAGAACTGTAACTGAACAATAATATCTAATAAAACGACACTTGCAAAAAAAAAAAAAAAATACATATCGCAGACCGTTCTCAGCTGTCGAACCAATGAAGGGCGTTATTGGATTTTATTATTAAGCTCCATATCCACCAGAGAGTCTTTCTTGGAACACACAGTGAATACATTTTATTTTACGGTATTTCTTACGAAACTAATAAAACTGTCACAATTTATCAGAGATGCCCGAGGACGCGTGACTTTTAAATCCGCATACGATCTTATTGCTGTCACTGTGATCATTAAAGATAAATATCATTAAATTTAATAACTTTTGTAATCCATATATGGAAGGTGTGTTTAAAAGCAATTATATAATTGGCTAGAAAAAATGTTGTAAAATACATTTGGTAAACGTCTTGTTTCAAGTTGTGTTTTTGGAGATATCTGTTTTTCTAATATAAAGTTCTCTATATGAGGAAGACTGTAAACATATTCAATATTACAATTTTAAATGGTGTGTTATATACTTACGATGGTTCGAAATAATACTCATTACAAGGTCAATGGGGCTGACCATACAATTATTGGGCAATTGTATAAACAAACGGTTTTTGTAATGAATTACTAGACATGTATATCTTTGCACACTAATACTATTCAAGTATTGTTTACACACGGATAGAATATATTTTTTCTAGTCTGTGGTTTTGTTTTATTTCATGAAGCTATTTTTTACTTTCAGCTGATGTCAGCGCGATACTTGGACAACGTCTTCCAGTCAGAGGGAACCAAAGTTCGCTGCTACTCGGTGCACCCGGGAGTGGTGAACACGGATCTGTTCGACAAGTCTCCTATGGGGAAGTACGCTCCGTGGGTGCAGCGCTCCTTCTTCAAGAGCCCCATGCAGGGGGCGGTGTCCATCCTGCACGCGTGCTTCTCCCCCAAGCTGGAGTCCCGCGGGGGGCTGTACATCAGCAACTGCCGCCAAGGCGTCTCCAACTTATACTCTAAGAACGAGGACGCACAGAAGAAGCTGTTCGACTACACCTGCGACATGCTGAAAATCAAGAACTTCGGGGTGCCTCGAGAGTGTTAGGTGTGATATATTATTAGTTTTGTGGGTCCAGTTCTTAATTTAATATACCATACAATTCATTAGGAAGGGGGTGGAGTTAGTTGATGAATCGATATTTTTATGACGCTTGTATTGTTTATATTTTTATACTGTTATAAAATACATATTATTAAAATATCCATACATTCCATACATAAGTTACATACTGTTTGTGAATCAATTTGTTTTAACCTGACCTAACCTAACCTAACCCGTAGTTGCAAAACCATGGCTACAATAAGAGGCGAGATTTTCTAAAAATGAAATTACTTTAAAACTGCCTCGGAAAGTTTGCTTCGGAAACTATTAAGTATTACAAAACAATATGTTACCTTTTCATTATACACGACTGCGCTTTGGATTGCAAGTTCCGGAATAATCATTCTTTTCCTTTGTTTTCGTTTCCGCCATCTTCGCTTTCGACATTGCGTAATGCACTTTTGGCTGCTGCGGCGCAGAGGCGGAGGAGTAAGTGTGCGATGGGCGCATCAACGACCGACTTGCACCCATCAACCGATTTCTCACCGAAGCCACGATCCGTAATACTAGCTCTAATAGGTATTGAATTTTTCTATTATATGATGCATGACTATCCTCCAAGGATTCATCACAACTCGATGTTTAATAAGAACTGTTATTTTCGGCTAATTGTAATTTTTGAAAGTGTAAGTAAGCAGTAAAAAATAAAGACTAAAAAGGGAAAATACAATGTTTATTCTGGAGAGAGTAACATAATTCTGAAGGAGGTACACATGGAAATAATTTGAGTGTCGAAGGATTTTTTATATCACTACGTATTCCCGTTTTTCATTGTTTTGGTATGAACTTACTAATAGCCCATAGAGCCTCGCCTTGTGCTAAAAACATTCCGATTGTTGCACGCTGGAAGAATACATTAAAAAAACAATGTCTTCGTCGTCCATTGTCTCGGACGCAGTCGTGCTTTTGTCAAGATGTTCTTAATACATCTTTTGTAATTCACGGTTCTTTTAATCACAATTTATTTTATTTGATGTTTTTCCACAATTTCGATGTAGTCTTAATATTTCACTCAGAAAATCCAATAATGAAAAAGAATATATTATTTAAAGAAGAAAGTTGCGAAATAAAATTTCAACGGCGAAAGTATTGATTAATTAAATTAAAAAAAAGAAACTTCGTTTATAAGTACACGCCAATGCAACAGTCGGCATTTCCACGATCGGAACGAAAGTTAGGCATACTATATTTATAATTCTCAAACATTTAACTAATGTCTATAGAATATTCGCCGAGCGAACTTTTCGTTCCGATATATTAAATTTGAGGAATTTTCAGTATTGAACTTTATCGTTCTCGGCATGATTACACCCTGGATTTAATCCCCAAGTGGGATTCCAAAACGTGCCTCGAATATGTTTAGTAAATACACCGATTCTAAAGTTATTCAATCAATCCTTGGTTTTATGAATGTATTCTGGTCGTATACCTGGAAGTGGTTTCTTACAAGAACTTGACCTCTCGCAGGGACGTACGAGAACTGAATACTACCCGAACTCCGAATACAACACATAACATTAATTAATTTATGAAATGTCGTTTTTTCGGAGACTTTTTAAATTTCTTACTTTATTAATCTTATATCACCAATTTTTTTATATTCACTTTAAATGTTACAATGGTTTTACATAGACATGAAAATACATTTTTCAACAACGACATGTGATAATTAAGAATTAAAAAACCTTACTGTCTCATTTACCGGCTGAGTCTCCGCAAGTTGACATGTAGTTAACATCAATGTTACGATAAAAATGACCAAAAGCCACTTTTTAGCTAACGTTTAAAATAGCTAAAAGTGGAAAATACGATAAAAAAATATTTGGATTATTGTTGTTGTGCAGTAAATTTAAAGCCTGAGCATTCAATATCATTCACTGAATACAAAATATACCTGATTAAGAAGGATGATTATAATTATAATTTTACATAACTATCATAAATATAAATTACCCTTTTTGGTAAAAAAAATATATTTATAAATTGTGAAACAGTATTGTAGACCATGCGATATTTAATTGCTTGCATGGACTGCACCCTATTACTTATTACAGCCGTCAATTAAAACTATAATTATCAACAAAATACTAATATCCAATCACATAACACATTGTAAACTACATATATTATATGCTAACATCAAAGAAAACATAGAAGTCTTAGAAAGTGTAAAGAAGTGCCGCTCTATACAAATAATGATAGAATAGAGTGACACTAATAAGATGAGCGGCTTGGAGAGACAGGTGAGCTTGACGCGGTGTGCTAACACGTTCACATTTCTAAGTATTATTACTATTTAAGTACTACATGCTTAAGTTCTGTCCATTCATAAAACCGTGCCAACTGCTTCGCAACATCTATTTTGTGCTATCGAAAAAGTTAGTTAGTAAACGTGGGTGAGAAACTGCATTGTACTTTACAATCGCAAATACAACTCGCTCAGTGCATGAAGCCAGATACGGCGCCAAGTCATCGCGAGGGAAAACTGAAGACACGCGCGTGTCCACTGAAGAATTGAAAACCGTGTGCTTTATTGACTCAAATGAAGTATGCACACTAATGAAAGTTTAATAGAACTGACGTGTAAGGATTTGAAATGTTTTTTAAAAGCTGTAATTAGATACTACATAAAATATTTTAAAATTACAAATAAGTTTAAGAAACAAATTTAACCAAGTCAAGTTTAGAAAGTAGATATTTAATCAACAAAACAGCTATTGGCGTTTTGCAGAAAAACAAATAAACGCAGAATAGACGAGCAAGGCAGTATCCAATAAAATAAAAAAATGGTGTGTTGTATACATTAACATTTAAAACTAAAAATCTAAATACTGAGGTAGTACATTATGCCCACTTTATTCGGGAGGTGAAAGGTCAGACGTCGACGGGTAGTCCAAAGCCTGGCTATACCGTGGATACAAGATCTATTAAAAAATAATACTGTAATACTAAACACTCAATATGTTAAAAAATTAGATGCATGGTCACTGTCCACGAAATTAGCACCCAAGCGAAAAGAGAATAAAGCCTCATGAATGCAGAGCATTTTAGAGAAAAACGAAAAGCAAAAGAAGCGGGCACGGACTGAAAAATAAACCTGTATAATTTTTAGCCCCAATTCCTTACAGATATCCTTTTAATGAATTTTTGGTCTTCCCACGAGATTGGCTCCAGTATTGAGATATCATAAAGGATTTTCGGAACTCAGGAGTCATCCATTCTGCATATGCGTCGAATGACACAATCGCAACTGTACATTCACAGCTGTAACAAATATCGATAATTTCCTCTAAGCGTGCTACAGAATACGGCAGCGTCAGTGTAATTTATTAAATAAATTAACACGCTATAATAGTACGAAAGCTTATACATTACATGATCCACTTCCGAAGCTCTCATCTACAGGAAATAGGTTTTCAAGCTGGCGGAATCGTGGCCATCTATAACCTTTCAGTCGGAGTGGTCCGCCGGGAGCGGCGAGCGCAATAATCAAAATGGAAATCCGATGGAAAAGCGCGTCCAGCGCGGGCTCGTCTAGACCTTCGGCGGCTGCGTTGCCGGAGACACGCCACGGGCGTCTACAGCGCAACGTGAGTCAGGGAGCTTATTTCGCGTGAGTCACGCCGGGCCCGGCCCGTGGCTGCCGGCAGTTGGATCCCAAATTATCTATTGCTTCTCAAACGATTCGCAAATTGAGGAAAAAATACCATGATTTTGATAATAAACTGAATATACCATTTTTAAATCACTATGCCGGCTACCCCCGCTGCGACACAACTGACAACCGATAGGTATCTTACTTGCCAATAGCGTTTTCTTCATGATAAGAGAATGCTTTGGTTAATTTACAATTTGATTGTCGGTGGTGTCGCAACGCGTAATGCCAGACTCAGTGCAAATCTAGAGCTTAAGAAGCGAAAGGCAGAGAAAAATCAAACAATTTGGATATAAAAAAAAAATATCATTACATGTTGTGTACTGAAATACATTGATTATAAATACAAAAATATAGGTTTATAATATTTTTGTTGTTGTTCTTTTTACAACACTGGCGCAAAGAAGAGAATGCTAATAACATAATTGAAATTAATATTGAGAAGGATTTAAGATGGGCTTGTTTTTGGCCCCGAGGAGTCCCTGGTTATAAGTACATACATAGATTCCGCTTCGCTGAAAAATGTTCCGGTGAGAAGAGTTAGAGACCGTCTCAGAAAAACAAAGGTAGATATTATTTGAACTTTAAAAAATGCTTGCGTGTCCTCAGGTCGTTTGAGTAAAAAATATATACCAGCAACGAGGAAATAGACACTGTGCTTAAAACGAGTAGGTAATATAGCTGTTCCGATTTGTAAATTATCGTTATCTTGTAGGATTAAAATTTTACGTAACATAAATTCAATACAGCTTTACATAATTTTACAATTTTCGCGGGAGAGCTTCAAATAATAAAAAAAAACAGTTACTAGTTTTAGTCAAATAAAAAATATTATTTAAATATTTTTTTATTATAGAGATATTATCGATTGGGTTTTTTTATTGCCCCGAAGAATGAATCGGAAAAGTATAGAATACTTTTTACGCACGTAGTCGTATTTTATAAATCCAATAAACTTATATAAAAAACCCTTGATGTTTGATTTAATTACTGATATTTAATATTATCTTAAATATAACATAAGTTATCGCATAAATATTAATTCCCACAATATTGAATTGAAATGAATACAACTATTTTCTAAGGAACATTATATACCATTAAAAATATCGTTAAAATTTTTTACAAAGGGACAGCTGAGGTTTTTATTATCGGTGAGTCATTTTTCACACGTCAAAGTTGAGTATTGTGATTGGGAATATACTCGCATTTATGACTTAATACGTATAACGAGTATGTTTGTGACGAGATGCAACTGCAGCGACCATCATTAGGATAATTGCGTCTCATTTTAAATAATCTTAAATGGTTACATATCAGCTACAGTACAGATATTTTCCAAGCAAACCAAGTTTTTTTATACTAGCACAACAGTACGGCTACTAATACAGACGTATGTAATCACCGGTTTAGTGGAATTGGTTGTAGGGAATAACAGTGAGTTTTTTTTTACCGAGGCGTAATAAACACTCAGGCTCATCAAGTACATTAATGCAGACTAATTATCAACAAACTTGTTAAGGTAGTATATTTTGTGCGATATTAAAAGCACACGTACAGGTTTGCTAGTATCGGTAGGTTGCAACTGAAGGGATTTATTCAATTTGTCAGCAGAAGGAATGGCTCGGGTGATAAGCGACGACCCCGCGGGACCCGGCGGCGGCACTGCCCGATGTACTTCGATTACTCTTGATATATGTTTTTTTATATTGACAAATAAATAAAGCGGATACTTAATTGAGTTGTTAAATAATTTCAAATTCATCAATGTGATAACTAAAAATTATACTAGGTTACAAAAATTTACTTCTTATAAATTGCTTCATAATTATAAACATAATTAACGAAACATTTAAAACAAATTAATTAAATAAAAATAATAGAACTATCATAAGATAAACCAGGTAATATACATTGATTATGTCAACATCTTTTAAAAATAGTCTAAAAATTAAAAAAAACTTTTTTTTACGAGTATTTGAGTTGCCATTGCTGCCACAATCGAGAGAGCGAGTTATGTTGGTCGTGATTTTTCCTTCATACCAATGATTTTCAACCGACTAAGATAAGTCCGACCGAACTAAGTATAAACCTGCGAATAGCATAAAATATTAAAAATACATCGTGCAACTTTGTAAACAAGGCAAAATAATAAATATAATTATTTTCCTTATCCGAAATCGCTAGACACGATTGTGTTTCGTTGCTATATAAACAATTCTGATAAAATAATATGTTTAATGACGTCAATGTAAACCAAATGACATTTAATTTTATCTATGCACGTAAAATATTTGCAAGATTAATCACAAAAACCACAGATAGTTGACTTTTGGTTACTTGTCCTTAACAATAATAAAATTAGACTTTGGTTTGAACTTTTGCGATTGGCGTTATCGTCAGATGATTGAGTCATTTCAACAGAACCAGATCCGTTCATCACGAGTGTACGTCACAACGTCAATACCTACCGCAATGAGGTGACATAGTGTGCCTTACACGCACCAATAACAAGTATCGTGCCGAGATCAACGAAGAAAAGTTATATCATGATTATACTGATTCCCGAACTTGGAAATTCTTGCATAATTATAAAAACAACAAAAAAAAAATGCTTCCTTAACCGATGCAATGCGCTCTTGAACAAGGCTCATACAAAAGTGGAGACTAGGCGATTGGTGAATGAGTATTTATACCGGGTCCATGCCATGGTCGATCCGAGCAGACGTCGGCGGATAGACTATTTCAACACGTCAGTCTTGCGTCCGTTCAGTGTCCGTCCGACATGGCAAACTACGCGCTTGACGCAACGCAGTTTCCGTAGGGGGCAAACATAAAATGGTAATTAATATTATATTGAACGATATTATTCGAATGTGTTGTCATTGTTGATATTAAGAAGCAGAATAATTGATGCAGATTAAAAATTGCTGATAAGCCAAAACAATGTAATTTTTTTATGTCTGCTTTATTACGAAATATTAAAAAAAAAAAAAAAAAAAAAAAGAACGAAATTGGTTTATCTTACAAAATGTATGGTAACAAATATTGATTCGTCTTGCTATCGTCAATATTGTTTTGTAATTAAATAAGCTGGTGCACAACATATTGCATGATAAAAAAACAACAAAGTGAATGATACAAATTCGTATTATACATGAACGATGAAAGATTCGTTGAATAAAATAATATTTTAAAAAAGCATATTCAGTTTAATATACAATTCAAAGTCGAGCTGAAGTGCCGACTAGACAATAATGAGAAGGGAGTTTTCTTGAACTGATAGAATAATTGATGAGTAAGCAATTAATAAAGAAGTTGATTGTGCTAATTGGTAAACAATAAGATAAATTAGTTAATTACGTAGTTAATTGCAACACGTCGGTGTTGAACAAAACTCAAGGAGTATTGATATTGATTGCGTATGCAAGGTAATAATGCCTATTCGAGAGTTGTCTGGTCCACAGTGAAGTAAGATTTACAAGAGTAACAAATGATAAGTTTCAGCGACTGAAGACAATAAAAGTAGGAGAGAAATGGGATGGATAAGAGTCAAAGATACACTTACAAGATGCATCGATTGTAATCGTTTCGAAAAAAAATATTTATACAAACGTACTAAATGAAATAAACTTTAATATCCGAACTCATTAATACGATAAAAAATACTGATTTTATTTAGAATGATTTTAAAATCAATGTAATCAAATTTATCATCATAATATATGATACTAAAAGATCTAATGTAGATTGTTGAAACGTTATATATTTTGTTATTTTTAATAACATTAGTAGGATATAATAAATACACTTAATATTCCATTACATTGGCTCTTTTAGCATGGTATATGATAAATATGATTACACTAGTAATGTAGCCCGTCACAAAATGACGTATTTGATGAACGATGCGTCTTTTGTTTTTTTTGTAAAAGTTCTAAATTTGAAATTCTCGCGGTGAACGACATCTCGCGGCGAAGAAGTGAATCATATAATTCGTAATTCGCTAAAGCATATTTTAAAGTTTATGAATGAAAATATTATCCTATCGTCTTGAAATTCGGCACATAGCTGCGGAAAAATTTACTTAACTTATGTGCAAAAAATCAGCGTTGTATCTTTTAAGATATTCTATACAGAACGGAAAAACGAAACATACATACAAACATACACACAATGGCTATTATTATAGTAGATTGGTTTTAGAAACGTAAAGATAATATTCAGTGTGTACGTTGGCTTTGGTATACAACGAGTGTCATATGTAGAAGAATGTATGAACTAAATTCAAACGCTAAACTTCTTAATGAATGAAAACAGCCCGGATCCTGAACGGATGCTAAACTGATGAGTTGAAATATGCTAGCACGACTGATGATATCAACAATATTTTTTTTCAATCAGGTTTTACTAGCACAAAAAAATTTACATTCATTTATAATATATCGACAATTGTAGAGAATAATATTGTAATTCAAAGTCAACTTTTATTTTGTTTAATTTCCAATTATTGAAAATATTATTTTTGTGTTGTATTTAAGTTTTGTTTTATGAATTTAAGGCAACATGAAAAAAATGCGTACCTTTTATTGATAATTTAAATATGTTTGGGTTGAGACGAGCAGGCAATGATTTAGTTGCAGCGTTATTTGCTGCTGTGCTTGTTAGTATCGGAATGCTTGACCAAAAATGTTGAATTAACGGTTCTTTAAGAAGCAATAAATTATCTAAGTATTGGGAAATGTTTTAATAGCATATATGTTGTCCATAGTCGTTATAGTAATGAGAGAATTGCTTGCCTTCTCGCAGATAGAAAACAAGTAATAATCGACGGCTATCGATACGACGAAGGTCGAGCGTAAGGAAGTCTGTGAAGTATAATAGATAATCACTAGTAATAAGTATTTTTAACTAAATATTCGAAGGTAAACAACAGTCACTATTTAAATGTAAAATTGCACTGAGTATCATTAAGAAGTAAGCATGAGAAAAAATATGAATGCATTTAATTAAAAAAAAAACATTAAAAATACAAACAATTGATAATACCAAGAATCATATTAAAAGCAATCTTCTAGTGAAAAAAAGCTAGTTAATCGTGCAAAAAATCAACACTAGTTGAGCTAGCGTATACCTGAACCTAATAATTCCATCGTTTGGCAGATCGCATCGCGTGGATAGCCGTGTGGAATGCCGCGGGCCAGTGTGTGCGGCGGTTGACCTCACTTCCGATCCCCGACCGTGCGAGCTGCGTCAAATAATACGCGGAGGTCTGTCGCTTTTTATACAGATACAGCTCAGAGATGAGCGCAAACGAACCACGGACTGCTCGATTGACCCGCCAGCCAATTGCGAGCACAAGACGTCGCAAGCCTGGGAAGTATCCGAGTGCACGAGACGTGCCCAAGCAGCAGTGGCGTGCGATGGGCGTGTCGACTGTCTCGTGAGCTGCGTGCTACAACAGCACAACGAGGGCAGAAGCTCGCTTTAAAACCAAATTTTAAATTCAATACCTTCAATGTATGAATAAATTGATAATATGAATGACACGATATCAAACAATGGCAATTTTTGTTTATGACATCGTATGCAGCGGATGTTATCATCGCAACATTGAGTTTCTTGAGTGGAAGTGACTGCAGGAATTTAATCGTATAAACCAAGGCGACGCAAAGACATATCCGATAAATAAAACAGTACTTCAAATTATGCTTATGTTGTCTATATAAAAAAAACATGGATAAAGCAAAATATAATAACAACAATTATGATAAGATGTTCTCATCAACAGCTTACTTTGTAAACATATCCATAATAGATAATTTTAATAATTCGATATAATATTTTCACAAACATATATAAACAATGATTTTGGAAAGGTATATAGTATAAAGAAAAGCACTCCAAAATGTTCGCACATCGCTGCTATTGATACAAAGTGTGGCGTATATAAAAAAAAATTCAACCGGGAATCACTGCTATTTAATGGCATTTTAAAGTGGCTATATTGCGAGATAATGTTTGTATCAATAGATGTGGAAACGCAGGATATTCAGCAACGCAAATGACTCGTGAAAGGAAACCACAGCAGACGTGGGTGTGCCCGCCCTATCGTGAGCGACTGCATGCTCGCTGCGAGATAAGCCCGTCCCAGCCGAGGACTTTGAACTCGCGAATGCTAAAACAAGTACTTTTACAACACAAAAACTATCGCACGGACCCTGTCGCGAATCGAGAGCAATCGTCCAGGACATTTCCGCGAGCGAGCGAAGCGTCGGCAGTAAATGGCGAAACCGCGTTTCTTGCGGAACGCGGGGCATGCACGGGATAGGCCAGGAAGTGAGCCGGGTGGCCGGCCGCCTAGGGCTTCATCCGAGCATGCTCCACAACGGGACATTCAACTCTTATCGGCTCCTGATATGCCGATAGGTACGAGACCGTGACTTGGCTGAATTGCTCCTTGTTCTCCATTCAAGTGGAGGTCGGACCGTCGGTCGGAGCAAATCGAGCGGCAGGCGGATGATTCTCATTCCTGGGATAACAGACGCTTATTTACTTATTTTGCTGTTTGCGAACAATGTGATAGAAACTTAATTTAAAATCGATGCTTAAATATTCAGTAATGGTATACACATGCAACACTCGAAATGTGAATTTAAAATCTGTTAAAAAACGATGGGTATCCAGTGCGATCCGGAGATGTTTATGCTGAATGTAAAATGGAGAAACAACATAATACACCGATATGTAAGAAACGAATGGATCGTACCTTATTACCAATTTCATTATTATAACGCTATTAATTGAGTAATAATGTAATTTACTTCGATTTTTTCGCATTAATGAAGGGAAAATCCTTGCGTGTGTTAGACGTATTTTTTTGACGTATATTCAGTGTGTTCCAGTCGAAAAATGTCGTGAATAAATACTCTCGATACTCGTAAATTCTTTAAAGCAAGTGCTTTTTCCGATATTACGTGATGGAAAGATGACGTCAACAGGGCTGTTAGCGTTACTAGACGGAAGCTTATAACGCATTACAGCAAGAGTAACATAATCGCTGGAAGTCCACATCCAGCAGAGACAAAATCATATCGAGAAATATTATCGCAAAAAAGAAAACAGCTACACAATTTCTAAAAACTAAAAAAACGCTACTAATTAATAAAATTGCACGTATATATTTATTAATTATGATTGAGTGGTTGATTTGTGCGGGGGTTATTGGTGGAATCTGATTTGAATGGGCATTGCTGGGAAATCGTACAAATACCTAGCGGCGATAGTGCCTGAGGTCACCGCATACCACCGCCGGAATCCAGGCATCAGGCACGCCGAGTCTTTATAATTTATATTTAGAAACTATTAACAGTGTCCGAAATACGCCATTCCATTTGCATAAATCAGCAACCTCCAAGCAGCATTACAAACGCCGAGGTAAAAATTGTTATTTTGATTTTTTTAATTGATAATTAATAAATTACAAGTATATTTAAGTTATATATATATATATATATATATATATATATATATATATATATATATATATATATATATATATATATATATAAAATATACATGAATTTCACATTTAGTATATTGTTGTAAAATATTGTTTGCAGTGTTTGAAAAAATTATAAAATATAAATTTCTGCCCAAAAGTGAACTATGAGAGCATAAACTTGAATACACGAACAAGCAATAGAAGAATAAGACATATAATTATTTATTTATACATTAAAAAACAAAGTGATAATATATCATGCATTAAAAATTTATCTAAATCTGATCAATAACGCACAAATAACCATTTACCGCGATGAATTTCTAATACGCGCAAGTGAGCTGTGATATTGATTTTTTAAGTTTTAGTTTGCTTAAAATGTAAATTGAGTACAAAAAGCAATACGTTTGAAACTTTTTAATGTGATAGCGCAAAGTTTTCGAGAATGCCCTAGTATAACAAATTAGAGTCGATCCACTCGCGCTGCGTTCGGTGGAACAGCAATAAAGAAAACTTGCGATAAATGCGAATAAAATATATAGAGATATTTAATAAGCGCGGAACGTCCTTCATCTCCCACTTCCCCGACTCCCTCGCGAGGAAATTAAATTCTTCCCCAGTCGGACTGGGTGCATTCTTACCCTTACAATATCCCGCCAGATTTCTCAAGGCTTTTATTAGTTTTCTAGATAACGCTCCGGTATTTAAGCACATATTTCATACAAACGCGGAGCTCTGCCACAGCGGGTATTTTGCTTATTAATCCATGAGCCCTGCGCATTCATCAGGCGAGGGTGAACTGGAGCAGCGGAGATATTGCCATCAGCGATATAATAAAATTAACGATAGCGGCACTACACTCATACTCGTGTGATATTGTAACCAGATCGGAGAGGGTGCCTGTTCCCACTGCGTTTCTACAAAAAACAGTATGGAGCTATTGCAAGCATTTCAGAATTTTTAAATAAACTAACATACTCCGGTAACATTCAACTTAAATAAACATAAAAGTGCACACTCAGTAAAATGAGACGGTAAGGAATGGAAACTGCAAGTTTTGGGATCGAATAGTGTATCAAATCACAAGTGTGTGCTACTTCAGTGCCCCCAACACAGCGGGCGAGGTTTCTTTGTCTTTTCTAAAACGCATGATATTCCTTCAGGTGTAAGGGCCGTTGCTCTTTTGGCGAGCAGTAGCGCGCCGTTTCGAAGGCGGGAAACCTCTCCAATCAATGAAAACGGTAAGTTTTATTTTCGTACGCACATTCGACAACGAGTGCCGTAATTCCCGACAGCCAGCCTTGAAAGTTTCGCAGTGGCTCGAAACGACGAGGCGCCGCCGCATCGCAGCGGAATGAGAACGCGGTGAAAACCCAGAGCCGGCGAGCGTCAGTCATTTATACTTGTTTATAAACGATTTAGAGAAATTTAGCTGTCGGTCTCAAGAAGAATATTATCCAATGTTAAGCACGGGGCGCTTTCTTAGAGTGTTCTAGTATTTCAATTGATAGGTGGACGGGGTATCGGGCAATTTGTAAAACTGTTTTACATATTCATACACGACACGAAGTAAGGTCAATTACGTCATAGCTCACCCTACAGCGAGGCTACGATGTCATTAAACTGAACTAATAATTGACTATTACCTAAGCGGTGTACCACAGTGTGTTCAACAATTAATAGTATTTTACTAGTTATAAATGTAAACGAGCTTGACGGTTAGTGTGTGCGTCATTTGTGAGTAAATCTAACCAAACCAAATCGAACTATAAACAGAGACTTGCAAGACAAAACAACGCAAATTATCATTTTGCAATGTACATCTACAGTCTACACGAAACGAAAATAACAGCAAATCTGCCATAATCAAAATCGAAAACAAACTTGTTTACTAGGAAGAAGGAGTAGAAAATAAATTCGCAGAAATAGATCACCGCCACCTGCAGTGGCGTCAGGCTGCATGGAACTTCAGGTGGCGATTGAGTGTGGAATTGAATTAACCGTGACCGCGCCGCGCTGGAACATGGTAATGCGCCGCGGCCTCCAAAATCCGTGAGAATGTAGTTACCCGGTCTTTGAGAACAGAATGGTGTGCGTATCTCAACGCCAGATGTTTTTGTGCATGCGCTCCAATAATCTATGATTATATTTGATAGAAGAAGGGAAACTGAAACGATTATTATAAAGTACGCTTTTTGCGGTTGAGCCTAAAAAATGAGGTTTTCATCGTAACTAACTGATCCATATCATCGAAAAAGTTTAAACAGATGTTCATTCAACTCAATACTGAATTTTTATTTATTATTTTTATAATAAATGTATAAACAGCAAACTTAAGGATAAGTACAGAACTAATTACAAAAATTATTTAAATAATCAATTGAACAAATTACATAATTACAAATTAAATAAATTATTCGAGGAGTATTTCGTTTCTTCTTTCGGTCGGTTTATTTTAAGATACATAAAGGGTTCTGATGTATCTAAAGAATAACACCACGGTATGGTTCATATAAAAACACGGTGAATTAAAACAAACCACAGTGTTGAAGAAAATACGCAACGAATGATATGAATGTTTTAATATTAATTTAGATATAATATGAATTATTGAAGAGTGGATAATAAACGCAAATTAAAATAAAGCTATAATCCATTCTAGTTTTATTAAAACATTTTTATGTAGCTTAAAAAAAACGACTCTATCGTGATCTTACGGCCATCATAAAATTTCCCCCGCATATTGAAATTAGAATGAACGAGCAATCTATTAGAACAGCAGAAACGCAATTATTATTATGCAAAACATGACTCACGCCCGTTTAATCGTGAATATAATCACCGCATAAGCTCGTGTTAAGCACGCAAAAAGCTACTGAAAACAAAGCCTGGCTATATTGCTTGTTTCGTGTAATTTTTATGCCCCGGGGGGTGCTGCTGCAGCTCGCCGGGGATCACCCACAACTGCACGCCCCTGAGAGACCAAATAGATTTTTAAAAGTCGCGATGCCGTAATGGCGGCATCACTCGCGGGATTAATGGACGAGCCGACGGGATATTTCCTTCGTCGCTTAAAAGGCGGATGTTCTCAAAATGGAAACGCGTTTTCATTTTTCATTGCCTGGGATTTTCGGGCGTAATGTAAATTGACGAGAAGCAGTGTTTGTTATTGTTGAAGGCTCTGGCGGTAGACTGGGATTTCCGGGGAAGTACTCGGAGGTATGAACAAGTATCGATCTCGGCTCGGTACAAACGAAGTATACCTGTAAGTATGCTCAGTATTTATTCTTCATTTCATTCTTGATATTTGTATAAAAAAAACAGAACACATTACATCCTTGTGAATAAGTAAACTCGCTTACACAATGCACAATGGAAAAAAAAAACACAAAACCTTATTTTATAAAACAGGTAAAAAGTATTGTGGTAGTGATTGAAGCATTGCTTAAAGCCGAGAATATAAAATAAACCAAACACTATATCCACAAAAAGTCGTACATACAAACTACACTATATATTATATATTAAAAATAGTTTTTTCTGGAAATTATTGTTTGTAATTTTTTTTAAAGATTTTTCGAAAAAAACCTCCACGACATTCAGTTTTAAGCAAAACTAGGTTAGGGAAACTGGTCTGTTGAAATATAAAAAAAAAATCTTGGACATATTGGACCCGTACTAACGGAGAGCGCTTCTTCTAAATATTTTCCGCTCGGTAAATATTTATACGAATATTTTCGACTCAAGAAACTCAATATTCACTCTGAATATCGTTGTTATTCATTTAATTTAACTTTTCAAAAGATGGTGAGCAAATTTTGAAAAGTAAAATTTGATACCTTAAGAAATAAAATCAAAACTGTTTATTAACAAAGAAGGTTGCTTAGTTGTTTGTTATTAATTAAAAGCTTCTTGATTTATAGTACGATGTTTCGGGGAGTAATCTTGATTTCAGTCTAATCATTCTATTTGATTAAATTGATAAATATTTACACTATTTTACCATACGAAAAAGTTACAATCAGAAAGATTTCTTAGCTGATTAATTAAAAACTAGTTATTTGTACCAAAGCCTAAATTCAAACTGAAAGCATTACTCGTATTTTCACCAAGCGCGCTCTGAGAATACATGAGACGCTATGGTAAAATCAAAATCTAATGGTTCGATAATTCGTAAATCTATGAGTGTTTCGTGAGTCAATATGGCGTGGCATAACGTAAAAAAGGTTTTCATATAAAAGTAGCATTAGTCATCACAATCGCTGAAAATGTAGACGGGTATTGACTGCTACAAAGCTCGCATAACTACTCAGATTCGATGTGGGAAAATAAGGGTAATGAGTCACTTGGCTTCCCGGTTGATACAGCTTAAACAGTCATCACAGCAAACCGATGAGGATTATATAAACAGCGCAGCTTGTGTGTTTTCCGACCGTGTTTTCATTATGTGCCAGAGACATAACATATAAAACTAGCTGGAGATTCATCAAATGTTGTGTTTGAACCTCAGTTCTTCTTCATGGAGTTGAGGCCTAGATTCATAAGACAGCAACAATGCAAACAAATCGAGACTTTTGAAATGTACCTTTAAAGGAGGTTCCTTCACAAAGTTCGTAAAAAAAGAGAACTCCTGATGATGGTAAAAAGTGTAAGGCATCCTATTTTGGAAATATTTTTCGAAATAGCCTACTGCATCTGATTGAAAAAGAGGCACTGGAACGAGAAAACTAACGTGACGATATACACCAGCGACGAGTACAGACGACTGGCTCAAGACAAAAATATGTTCAGTGAAATGGTTACCAACCTCATCTGAGGAGAGGTACTTGGAAAAGAAGAAGTACTTCAGACAACGATGGAATTCTTTGTATAAATTAATTACGAAATGTTCTTGATCTGAAGGTTTTTAATATTATCAAAGGCACCTGATGACGTTAGCTCTGGTTAGATACACAATGGCCTTAAAGCAAGAAAGCTGCAGCATATACTCCTCGTTGAGGTGATATCAAAAGACTTTAAGAGAAGATTTCTAACTTCGACTCTGGCGATCACAAGGGATAGGGAATATATTAGCCTAGCGACTGGTTAATGCAATTTATTGATGCTTTACTTGGTTACCGGAACTTAAGCATTATACTTCACTTGCTGTAATCGCACGATTCGTGAAGATTAACTTGGGCAGCAGTTTTTAGGGAAAGTAACTCTCCGCAGCAGCCTCGTGTTTGTTTGTTTGTTTGGCTCTGACGTGCGATCCTTTCACATGGTCGGCGGAAGCGGGACCTGTTTTTCCAGTCGAAAGTATCGCGAATAAAGCCTACACCTCGTGGCTGAAGCCAGACAAGCACGACATCGCTTTTAATGAGTAAAACACAAAATAAACAATTTTACAGATGTCTTTGTTTTTAAAAAAAAAAAGTTTTCTAATAGGAGTTATTGGATATTTTTTATAATGCCTTCACAATAAAATTAATCTAGCGGCATTAAATTATACGATTGTGCCTGCTGTTAAACGTTAGTGTTTCAAAAATTAATTTTCGCACCTGCATATAGAGTGAGATGAATAAAAAAGGTAAGCAGGTTGTAAATATATATATACATATGAATACAAAGATCATGTAAATATTTCTCTTATGCTAATTTATTTAGTTGTTACAACGAATTTCTTATTACCAGGAACATTAAATGTATTGAAATTTTTACTACCAAATTTTTTTTTAGATAAGTGAAAAAAAATCTAAAAAATAATTCAACTGGTTACATGAAGTACTCTGAGTACAGCGACCGGTCACTCAGTTGATTAGTGTTCCCGGTTCTCCGCTATTAAAAATCTATTTTTATTATTTTATATTTCCAAAACAAAGTGCTGCATGTGTGGCAATACTCATTGTCAAACTAGAAAACCTAGAACGATAAATACGGATTTACTATTGAGTATTTGCAATGTAGATCGCAGTAAAAGTGGCCCACGTACACCTGGAGCTATTCAAATAAGTTTGATTGGTTCCGAGCGCGTGGCAGTGGATTGGAAAGTGCTCTGAACCGTACCGCGGCGGTGAAAATGTCCGCCATTGTGCGGAGAAAAGCGGTTTAGCGGACGCCATTTTATTTACAAATAGCTTTTCCGGTGCCGCTGCTCGACACGCTCGGGAATGGAACATTGACTTTAAAACGGTAAAACCAATACTGCACCGCAGAGCGCATTCGGATTCTGAGTGCAGGGGCAACCAAGCAGAGCAAATAACATACTTGGATATTAAATAAAAAATACTTGAGCTCTTAAAGCATGTACATCATTGTTTTGCTTTAGGAGTGACTGCTTTTATGGTTATTTTTCTTCATAAAATATAATGAGTTTTTAAAATCACCTACAGCTATATTATGGTAATATACTAACTTTAATAACTCGTATTATTAGTGCACACATATTTAATAAGATATAATTCATAGCTTTAATCAGAAATATGACGGAAGCTATGTACACTTAATGAGTAATTTCTAAGTACGTTTTGGTACCAGTTTTCATGTTTCTGAAAGATGAATCAATGAAGATTGCTATGCCACACGGACTGAATAAAATACTGTTAATCTGAACGATGACTGCACTGAAATTATGTTTAATTTGTGTGACGGAGGAGAGCAAGGCGTCAATATGCCTAAATCAATAAATGCATAGTGATTTTTTACAGTCAGTTTTCCGTATGCCAATTTTTTCAACAAACGCACAAAACAAATTACAACATTCCCAGATTTTTAAAACCCAGCATGGGCGCATCACTTGCGCTGCGCACGGTGGCAAAAAACTATCAAGCCATGCATAAATAAAAAAAAAATGACATGTCCGTTTCGCGGATGAGTACGCATGCACCGCGCGCTCGATAACTATCGATTGTGTCGCGAGCACGCACGGGAGCGAGCAACAGTCGACGCGGCGGCGGCGATGGCGCGAGCTCTCGCCCTCGGCCTTTACGAATATTTGCAAAAAATAAACAGCGAGTTTCATAAATGTCTTCACTAATCTAACTCTCTTCGAAACTGCAAGAATTCTAGAAGTATTGTTTGGGTGATGTTCATATTGTAACATTACTGTTACTGCAGTAGTGGCCGGAAAATTTAGAAATGCTCTCGTCACTGTAGGTATTAAAAAAATATGAAATCCAATAAGTTTTCCATTAAAATAAATAATTTATTATTTGTAATTAAGTATTTTTTGTAATTAAGTAAAGTAATTTTTAACTTTTTTAGAATAAATATGGTATTTAAGTTCATTCGCGACTGCTTTATTTCAGATTGTATTGTAGTGAACAAATCGTGGAGAGAGGATATTGGTTTGCGGTTCGTGAACTTTCGCAAGTCTATACTTAAAAATCATGAACTTACACAAGAAGCAATAAGTATTTTTGTTTCGACCTTTTTTAACTATGTCCGAAGGCTTTGAACTCTAAATAATAAGCAGAAGGTAAAAGTTTAGCTTTCTATCGATGTGCATGACAAGGCTTTTTAACTGAAAAAAATATAATTAACCATAAACATGGCATGCTTTTTTACAAAGTTTTTTTTATGACATCACCTGGAATTATGAAATCAGATTATAATTTTGTATTTTTATTTACTGATAGACTAAAAAAAATATTATGACAGCATTACCACCATAAACACATTTTTAACTGTTCATTTGTAATTACTGCGATGTATAATCTTTAAAATGGCTCATAACGAAAAAAGATAACCCGTAAACGATTTTAATAACTCTCTGAAACTATTCAGTGCGATAATCAAAATTATACGCAAACAAATAATTTTATGTAAATAGATGTATTAATATTATTATAAAATAAAATAAATAAATTAGCAAATGATTATCAGTTTACCAATTTTTTTAATACAGAAAGATGGTGAAAGTTATCGTCAATAAATCTGAAAATCATAACAAAAGGTATCAACTAAAACTATTTATATACGCAATCAATAAAGTTGCTATATCAAAAGTTCAATAACACGGAAAGGTTCACACACGTCTTTATATTATAATGACGGTAATATTTTCGCTGGAAGAAATTAATTGTTTTTAATTAAATTCCTTATTCATTGCGTTGTCTACACACATTTATTTATACTATGGTGGAGCTTTTCAATGCCACGTATGCTTTCATAGTTTAAATGATTTATTGATTAATATATTTAACGGAAAAAGTTATTTAAAAAAAAAAAATTAAAAACATAAGCGTGTAATAAATACGGACAAATACCACACAGCGTACCTAAATATCACCATTTATATCGAGAGCTAAAATGAGTGTTGTAATTTTTATTAAATAAAAAAATATTGACAAAAACTTTAAACAAATGAAATCATTCAGTATTTTTTAAATATTCAAGCAGCCAAAGATATAGATATATTCCGAACATAGTTGTAACATCTGAGGCCCAACAGTTGTGCAATTTTAGTTTGGCATGTCGGCCAAAAAAGGTGAAACTATGACTACTTGAACTAGGAGCATTGGTTTTTAAAAGGCCATGCATAAGATCAGTCGATTCGACCGTCATAGACTTTTTACGGCCTTTTTATGGATTCGCAGTGACCGCAGGCTGCGGGAATTTTTATATATGTTTTTACACGGTTAAACGAAGGTTGAAAAAAGCCATTGTAATGAAATTTAGCGAAATCTTTTTACCTTGAAATGTTTAGAAATTTACTTAGGCTGCGTTAATGTTTCAGTAAATGCTGTTTTACACGATTTTACTAATATTTTCATACTATCATAAAATAACAAAAAACATATTTGATATTAATCATGATAATGAAATATTCTGTTTTGAGAACACATGCTGCACAACACATACTTTATTCAATATTGGTTGGTGAGTATTATTTACATAAAAATGTAAAAAAAACAAGCAAATATATCTACTTCTATGATTTATATTTTAATATAGCAAAAATGTGCACAAGAATGGATAAGTCTTATGAGACTACGGCTTCTTGGAACGCTATGGCTCCTATCGAATTATTCACAATGTTTGCGGATCCGATTTTAATTTGATAAATATAATTATCAAAAAATCTAATAATTCTCCAATCAGAGTAATTCAAAGAGTAATCAGTAAGAGAATTATGCAATCAGACGGGAAATAATTGATACCGTTTTTACAATAATTAAATATTAATATCTATTGTAGTTTTATAATGTTATAGCATAATACAAATTATTACTAACAGTTACTATTTTCACCCCGAGAATCAGTCATGCAACTAGTATCGATGCTATGAAGCGATACTGTTTTAACTTAAAACCGTGAAAGCAACCGTTCTCGTGCCAGTCAATAAATTACTCGTTAATAGACGGAGCTTTCAAAAGCCTAACTTAATCTACACGGCAACGTTTCCCGATTCAATTGTACCACATGAACCTTTTCCAACATGACAAAGAAATTAGGGGAGCGAGCGCCCATGCTTTTATTTTAAACTGAGAAACTAAAAAAAAATAGCTCCGCGAAACTTTTGAATAACGCTATGCATTAGACTTAATGATATATCAACCGAGCCCATTTAGTACAATGTGTTTATAGGCAGATTAGATATATTTAGTCATTATAAGCTGGTAAGTGCGCGTGTATCATTACAGGTGAAGCACTTATCTCGAAGATCACCGACGGGCGAGTGAGATAGGGCACGGCCGGCAGGTGAGCGCGAGGGCGGCTGAGGCCGGGGCTGCCGATCGCCATTGTTTCCGAGGATGATGACGATGATGAAACCGGTTTGCAGTCATATCAGATGCACGATTCTAACCTCTAGGCCAGCTGTACCTGCCGATGCTCGCAGCAAACTGCACGTGGTCGTTTAAAATCTGCTAACATATTTGCATGAACTTATTGTGGTTTGTACAGATTTTACGATCTAAAATAAAATAAAATCTAAAATTATTGTTAACCACGTCTACTGTTGGGAAAAAAATGTTAAAATTAACTTATCAATATTTGTTGGTCTGATTCTCAAACACACCCACCATCAAAGCGATCAATAGTAAATTATAAAGCTACCAGATGCAAATGTACCACTACGATTCACTGAAAATAAATACAAATTTTATTTGTCATTATACTAAAAGTAATACTTCTATATGATTTGGAGCAGACGAATATGGAGTCGTCGTCATCCTAGTAACAGTCTAATGTCTCTACAAATAATAACTTATTAAACGTAATTATCGACATACAACCATAATTACGTGCAAAAAATAAATACAGTCATTCTACAATCCCCGGACCGCAAACTCTATTTCAACTAATTCTAAAACTAATTGTAAAAATGTTTCAATAATGACATGGTGTGTCAAATTGGTTGTTTAACACTTTCCAGCGATTAAGTGTAACTTGATAAATACTTCGAGTTAAAAACAGAAATGACTGCTGCAATAAGTTTATATTTTGCTACAAATCAATTATCCGTTTTTTTAAAAATCGACACTATGCTGGTATTCATAATCCAAAAAATCAGCGATCATCATTATCCTGTGATTAGTCCATAACATTATTTAGTTAGATCTGGTTGCTTCCAGCACTGGTCATTAAAAAAAAACTGATTCACTTGATTATATAATATTTATTCGACTTCAACTTTTCAGTCAGCCGTAATCGTTCACGAGAGAATCAAAACATTTGTAAATATAGAATAAAATTTTAAGAAAATTTTGCAAAATTCTATAGACCAAACAAATAAGGAATGAAAAAAATTTTCTATTCTTTTGTTATTTTTTAAACATATGTTAAATTTTTTTAAACATAAATAACATTTGACACAGGTTTATCATTTATTCTTTATCGAGTATATTTAGATTACAATTTTACTAATGTTGGTAATGTTAATTATATGTAAAATGAAATGTTTTAAAAATAAATGGTATACATAATATGTATATATATTGGTGGTAGCCTGGAATAATCATCATTATTATCACTGCATAGACTACCACAACGATTTGTTTTAATATTACTTACAAAGTCATTATTATTAGAACGCCCAAGTCTGATCAACAATAACCGCGATCACCACAGTAAACGCACTGAGGCATCCTTTATCAAATAATGTAAAAATATTATAAATTTAAAACAGTTTTGATATAATTTACTAAACATTTCCATAATATATTAATCCAATTACGTATTTTACGCAACTGAAGCAACTACGCGAGCCCACCTTGTTAGTAATTAGTACGGATAATCGAAAGTTCATTACACTCCTTGGTTGAAATCTATATTCCGATATTTTTGTGTTAAATTCTTCAAGAATAGTCCACAGCACTAGGTTCAATGTCAACTACACGAATTCCATTAATTATAAACGTGTCCCTGTTTTTTGGTCGGAATTTCCTTTCCATTAATGAAAATTTAGGTCAATTATAATTATGAACAGGCCGCCTGGCTGACGGGCGGGCCATGCTTTATTAAAGGAGCTTCACAAATGCTCAGACAACAAACGATTCTCGTGTCAAGGATGACTGACGTCTGCTCGCGCCATCAGCCGAACGTTCACACACTTGCGGTCGCACACAATAGATTAAACAATGCGGTGAACGCGTTTCATTACTGCGTCATATCTGTCTACATGTATAATACGAAATCAAAAAATATATAAAGGAATTTGAACGTATCGCAAACAGGAGAAGAGACCAGTAAAATTACCACTAAACGAAAAGTGGTACAAGAATAATGAAAATGAGCGGTATATTAAGGTAAAAATGTTATTGACTTCATTTGCCTTTTTATAATATAAGGGAACCGAGTTCTTTGTAATACGTGTCTACGTACCATTTTCAAAGAGTGAAATCTCAATCTAGAAGTAAAAACGAAGTAGAACATGTGTACGATGCATATTTAGAAAGACCAGATACATTAATAACAAATTTCTTGTCAAATCTGTCATTCGTTGTACTCGACGATGACCTATAGCGCAAAGAATGTGGCATAAGGTTAGTAGGTCTTGTTTGACGAGTATCATAGGCACAGTTCTAATAGAGCTATGAAACTGATTCCATATATCACAGTATACCCAACTTGGATTATATTTCGAAAAAAAATAATCGCTGTATCAAAAGTTTAGGAGAGAATACGAATTGAGTTGAGTATTATCGATTGTTGCCGAGTGCAACGTCCTAAGCGGCCAGGATGCAAATTGCTGAAATCACAAGGCACACCTGTCCTCCTGCGATGGCAACAAAAAGTATTATGGCGACAGGTGGCGGGCGGCCATTTTTGTCAGCATTTTATTAAAAAAAAAACTGCATATTGTTTTTCATATTTTAGCAAACCCGCAGATGTTCCGAGCGAGCTTGCCGCGTTCGGTTTTTCGGAGCGGAACACCAGAGCCGAACGGAGCCAGCGGGATGTGAAGCGCCGTACGAGTGGACTGCTCCCATTACTCACTAAAAATTGATAACAATGCAAAGCAGCTGCAGTGCGTCTAAAGCAAATCTTCAGGATAAAATCGTTCGGCTCCGTACTCCATAAACACAATGGTTAGCTTTATTCAGTGATAACAAGAATAATCCCACCCTACTGAAACCAAACACCATGAGCTGCGCTTATCAGTAAATAAAATCATCGCAGAAATATTTCACGAAAAAATGTATAAAATAAAATTCAAACTGTTACTGATTGGTTTAAACCGATTATTTGAAAATAATAAATAAATAAAACAATAACTGAATCGAAAGCATGACTTAATATTTAAAAATTCGTTTGCCAAAAAAGATATATGAGAATATAGTAATATCGACCTTTTGGTGCAAAAAACTTCCATGGAAAATCTAAATGGACTTTTATAAGATTTACATAGTAATTATTTGTAGGTACAGATAATTATCAAATTGTTAAGGATAGGGAAGGTTTTTGGTAGATTTGTAAGTAAAAGGGCGATATGTAATATATCCGATAAAACTTCAAAAGTTTACAAAACTTAAGTAAATTGCATTTTTCATAACAGCTGCGTCTTCTTTCGTAATAAATAAACTCACATAATAGTTTGGAGAGCAAGACAACATGTTATGTACAAATAAACTACCACCATATACTCTTTTCTGTTAATATTCAGAGTTAAAATTATTTCGACAGGCTGATTGAACTGAAATTATCTTTAATGTGAGTAAAATATATAATTAAAGATATTAACTTTCCCCGAAATCGAGTGAAATAATTTAACCACAAATTAGGCATGAGGAGAGATAAAGAAACCGACCCGGCCTTGACTATTAATTAAGCCTGGTTAATCAATTTAGTTACTGCCGTAAATATTTACCACCAGAAATGATGTAAATATATTTGAGACGCTTCACAGGCGTGGAGAGTTATTTTACCCGTAATGTAAGAAATATAATCTCGAATATTTCATTGAATATATTGATTCGGGTTTGCAAACAATGTTTTAATTCATTCCACTGATTCGGAATAGACGAACCTCTGTATAATATTACATTCAGATCGAATGAAAGCTCGTCAACTGAATTGACAATGAATTACTTATTACCTTTATTTTATATGTACTAGTTCGGCTTGCAAATATTGCTTCTTTGTACGGATCTGTATAAAATAGTAATAAGTCGTACAAAAAACATCTTACAATTTTTATATATAATACTTTTTAGATATTATTCTACTCTAAGCACAATAATAATAACATAATTATGTAACTATTATAATAGTTGTCTTGACTAAATGCTCTATAATGAAAAAAAATAAAAATGGTGCGGTTTTAAGTTGATGTTAGTATAATATAAGTATCGCTTTTGATATTTTATGATACATAATACTAAAACTACACCTTTATGTGCTTATTCGCCAGTAAAATCTAATGAAATCCCCTCTGAACGCAGCTGCCAATTTTTAATTTAATTATAAGCCCGTTCTTTTAAAAATGGGTTTATTCATAATATATTAAATAATAAAAAATAAATAAAACACGACAGCAAAGACAGCTTACACCATACTTAGCAATGAAAATTGTTTTTATTAGTCGATTTAATGTGTCTTCCGAGTTTGTTCAATTTTTTGTATCAGAAATATACTACATATAATTTTTCTCCCAACGTTTACTGAAAAATAGGGCTTAAGCCCTGCTGAGTAAGGGTCTCACTACAATTGCGCTTCCTTTGTAAAAATGACAGAATTGAAACGAATCGATAGTTTTATAGCATTTCGCTGACCCAGAGCTGATATAGGTCACCCGCCGGGACAGAGCACACCAGAAGTCTGCCGGGTCGGAAAATTTCATTTACAGATAATTCCGTGTCGCGGGGGCTTGGCAGAGGCTTTTAAAGAAAACCTTTTCGGGCTGGCGCAACCTCGCCATGACTCACGGGCCAGCGCGTCGCGACCGGATCTGGGTTACATGATAAACTATACGCACTGTTAAATGATGAACTGGTGCAGTGGATACGACAAATTCCCAAGAAATTTACAGACGACATATTTTATTGTTTTTGATACATTAAAACGCAGCACTGTTATGTCAGTATGTGTAAAGCCTTGTAAGATGATTATTGACAAATATATTAAAATGGGTATCTAAAATTATTTAACCATTGAAATTCAAGCTTCAAAATTTTTGCAACATTAAAAAATTTTGAAGTACACATTATTACCATTATGATTTTTAAGTATTTCTTCCCAATTAGATTAAAACTAAATAGCTGATTTTGTTATTGGACAGCTGACCGGATCCATTTTGGAAATATAGAGCGTTTGAGCACGACCAACGTTAGGCGCCAGAGAACGCATCTTCCCAGTTTAAAATGAAAGTATAACTTAAAAACAGCGCAGGTACAGACCAAATCAAATGATTAAACGTGTAACAGGTTGAAATATCTAAGATTGGCGATATTCCGCGAAAGTAATCAGTAAGCATAAAATGTACCGTCACATTTTATAAATGCCTGTATATACACCGTGTATTGCGTGATGTGCGCTGTGAACATTCGATGCTCAGCGAAAAACTGCCGGAGAAAGTCTGAATTCAATTGAGATCGCAATCGGCATTGAATCAATAATTCATGTTATTTAGATTATCAATTGAATATTGATCATACTTTTCAAAGCGTTGTTGATATGAAACGAATACAAAAAAAGTTCACAAGTCACTTTTCTTATTTTTTTTATATAAAATGAAGATAGAAATTGTAACAAGACAGTAACGGGAAAATGAAAATGAATTTGTTATGTTTTTGAAATAGATTAACAGAAATTGATTAAAGGTTCTCAGGTAGATTATACAAAATATGTTCACGTTTAGAAATTTCAATGATTTATGGAAAAATGATGAGATTGCAATTAGTCATTCGGAAAACAATAGAATAATCAAACTAAGTAATAAATGAAAAACTGTGGAGTTCAGTGTAAACAAATAAGCGAATGTATACAAATGAGCTAAGCAAACATGATGTTCGTACAAAGCAGGTAGGCAGGTGTAGTGCGCACTGCCTACGCAGAAACCACGTGGCGACAGAGCAAGTGCGTAATATTGCGATTGATATAAAATAAATTATACCCATTAGGAATCGGGTGGTATTTTTACTGATGTCTGTAGAATTGCCTATTTTTGTTTTCAACGTCTAAATCGAATATATTATCCACTACCTTAGGAACATTTATTACCCTTTTTATCTTAGAATGGCTGTGTTCTATTCGAAAACTAAAAACATCATTTATAATGGCCGTCACGAAATTGCTATTTTATGTATTACTGATTTAAAAAAAACCAGAAGTTGATCAAAAGGTTATTATTCTTTTAGTATATACATTATTCAGAAAAAAATCTATGCTTCTTTTGTGCTAAGTATTAACGTATGACTGTCTGAGTTTATTTTACATTCAATGGAATCAAAAACACAAAAGTTATTACTAATTTATTTTTAAACGTAAAAAAAATAATTGAATAAGCTAAATAACCATTTGAAGTTTTATTAAGATATAGGCGAGTCTTTCTCGCCTTTGTATTTATATATACAAATCCATGACGTAGATAATAGATTGTTCAAAGCTTATCCCTAACGGAAATCTTACATTTAGCTATGTTTTATTTTCTAAAAATTATGTTATTTCAATATGTTGGCAGGTTTTCGCAACCGTTCTTAAAAATTCTCAGTTCTTGGACGTTTTGCCGCGTTGTTGTTTTTTTAAATTTCTTGCCTCTGGGTGACTTGGTCATAGTGCCGAGACTAAAACGTTAGAGCATTCGAAAATGAAATATGCGGCATAATATACAAAATTTGAGTATTTATGTTATTTCAAATTAATATATAATCTAGAGATGATTTTTTTAATCCGTAAGCCATAATAATCATCATCAATCTCTGTTCTCTATTGTTGGGTGCGGGAAGGGATGAGTGTCTTTGTTACTTGTTCCGAGCTCTCTTTATCCCGGCGCTTCCAGCCGCGAGATGAGCAGCCTAACGAAAATATTTATGTGGAGATGATTGGATTGCCTCGGCACTTCAAAACCGAACGTAATAAATAATTTGTCAAATCTACAAGTATACATAGGAAATACGCGCTCTTATCTGAAGCTCTTCGTTATAAAAACACTGGGTAGAATTTTAAATATATTTTAAAATAATACGAGTTACGAGTGTTTGCCATTCTCTACCGATTCGAGTTGTGAAGTGATGATGGCGAAGATATAGAATAAGCTTTTAGATTAAAACGATAGATACTTGTAGAATATTCTGCTAAGCTATGGGCGTGGTTTGGCGTAAAATGTTTAGCAAATGAAATAATATTTTTTTTAACTTCAGCGCAGTATCTGAACTGCATTAATTTTTGATTGTGCATTTCGGCCATTAAAAAAATATTTTTTATGACTCATATGAAATGTCAATCTAAAATAAAAACATATTTCAAATTTGAAATAGGTTAATTTACCCAAAAATATTTTTATTAAAGGGCACAGGAATACATTTTTTTAATTTTTGACCAAGCTCCATTCAACAAACTATAGTAATTACTGAGCTAAAGTTGAGCGAGGTGAGCAAAGGTGTCCAAATTACAGCCGCAGTAGAACACAAGCGTCGCATTCCTCACCTGAAACAAAGAAAAAAGAAACGTTAAAAATATTACATATCATTAATTGCAGGTGTAAACGTCAGTTTGTTTTTGTGGACTGGCAATACATTCCGTTGCTGGCAAGCCTGTCACTCCACACACGAGTACTTGGGCTGTCCTCTCAGACTGATAAACGTCCGCTCGATATTGATCACCGAGAAAAGTCGAGACTGGTGGAGTTACCTGACCTCCGATTATGAAAAAAATTGCTGATGGTCTTATATACAGCGTTTGAATAAATTAAATACGAGCATTTAAGTGTTGTGTGATATAATATATGTATAGCTTTAATTTATAATTTATTGTAATAAGGTCATTCTAGAAAATAAAACACCACAGCAAATCATCGAGCATCAAATGGCAGCTTTAATGGATACTATTGAGCAAATATTGTGATAATCTAACTTACCAAGAATGAAAACAATGAAATATCACACGGCACATTGCCAGGTAGCTTTTTTATGCATCAATTAAGATTTTTAACGAAATAAGAAAGTATTTATAGAGCTGCAGACTTTACCGCCTCGTTAAAGATAATCCATTTTTTTCATTCAATGTGATAATGTTTAAAATTCCGCATACTAAAATACGGCAACCTTCCGTGAAATAAGGTAATGGAAAAGGTTTATGGAGCTATCAAATATCAGTGGTACTTAACTTCGCTTCATGCCGAGCTCTCATATCAATAAAAAACAAAATGGGACTTCCCAGGGTTAGTTGATCAAATAAAATGAAATGTGTTTTTGTGCTTGGGAGAGAAAAAAAGAAAAGGCACGGAATACACGGAAAATGTTTTACCAATAACAGCATCTCGGGAGTTGTATGTAGAGTAAGGAATTAAATGACACAAAAACCGCCCCTTAAATTGCTGGCCCGTTAGAGACACATTTGGAAAATCTTGAATACTAATAAAGAAGCATAGTTATTGTAATTTTAGTTATTGACTAAAATTATGAAATTTAGACGATCCCTCTTTAATAACAATTATGTGTTTATATAATATAAATCCCTAGTAAAACATTTCTATTTAATCAATTTATAAATAGATAGCGAAATCTTTATACCGGTGAAACTATTTCATTGTAAAAGTACTTTAATAATTAAACTCAAAATATGTTTAAAACAAAAGACGGTCGAATTGAAATACATCAATCTTATGCGAGGTTTAAATACGCTCGGTCTACCTTTAGGTTAATGTGTCTTACTAATGTGAAATTTTAAGATAACGCCAAGGAATTTGTGATACTAAGCGGATTCGAAAGCATTAGATTTATCAATGAATTATACAATTTATATATTAATTAACATATGCCAGCATAAGGTTCTGTCTTAAACAGAACTTATATGATGACACTAATAAAAAATACAAATATCCATAAAATAATGGTTAAGCAGATAACATTTTCGTATGCATGCAGACGAGTGGTGTCAGTGCGCAGGTAAGAGATGCCATCAGATCCAGTCTTTCCAATTTAAGGATCATCTCCAAGAGGTTCCCAGTTTTTTTTTATTACAAAAAAATAAACCTGTTTATATACGATACAAGAAAAAAAAGTAGTCAGGTGCGGCGGTGGACTGGATTAGGCAGGGGTCATAATCTGTAATAACACTGGAGACGCCGGTACGTGGAACCGATGTTAATAACAGGTTTTAATGTGTAAGTATTATGCATATGTACCTTCACAATATTTATGGAACACTTTTTTAATGATGCTAATGGAGCTTCACCGTGAAACGATACTAATCAATAACTAATAATACAGGTAAGCAGATTCATTTTAAATTGATCAAGTGTGATTTTTCAGTGTCGGCCGATCCGGAATGGGTTAATAAGCTTCCAATATTATTATAAAGGTTATTAAAAATGATATAACATTAAATAACTTAAGGGTTAATTATGTTGTACATTATAGCATGCAAATCATAAAGTTTAATATAGCTTATTTTTATTTAATGAAATATTTATCGTACAAATATTTATATTTTCTGTTTTAAATGTTATTTCATTATTTTAATACATAATTATATAAATCATAAAAAATAAACAATAATTTTTTTTTATAATAATATACTATAATAATACTCTCGAAAGCATGATAAGCAAATCGCGATGTCTTTATTATTATTGTCCGTTTAATATTGATCGAAAAATATACAATGTTAAGCAAATCTCCATATAGTCCATAGCCAGCAGACTACAAAGTGATTATCGATTATGATTAGACATAATTCAATACTGCCAATCTAATTTATGAAAGTTTTTTTTATATAACACCAACCAATGACTCGACCATAATAATAAGCCACAAAAAATTAAATTTAGATCCCTTTTACTACATCCGCAATAATCTGTACCACGCGATATATAACTATGATTATCTCTGGTGTATAAATTATGACTTTCTTAACCGGAAAAATATAAGCTAGAGAGGTGTATACAATTTAAATCTGATATTAATAATAATCAGAACGTTACAGCTGATATTCCAAAAGCTAGAACAAAAATAACTCACAGTTACAAAATTATCTGTGTATGTGTAGGGAGACCTTAAGATCAGCAGATATTTGAAATTCTCATTTGACTGTGAATGATGTAGTGTTTACCGATTAAATATAGCGTTAAATTGAGTTTACAGATGCAAAGTATATTTTCATTAAGTGCTTAAACTACGTTCATATGAGTATGAAGTAGAATTATAGTGATAATTCCAATATTGTAACTTTATTCAGTAACTGACAGGTCCTTCAGATATAGATTATTTTAGCAATGTGATCCACGGTCTTGCTACTGGCTCCAGAAATGTACCACACATAAGGGAATCATATCGAGCGATAATAGTTTGATATAAACTATGCAGTGCATCTTTTGGGTCTAACGCTCCGTCTGATTTTGATTGATGTTTGTTATTTGAGAATGGTTCCAGTACCGAAATCGAAAAGTTGAAATATTAATAAAAAAATAAACGCAGCTCAACATCCAATAAAAAAGTCCTGTAACAATGACTGCCAAATCTATCAAACTGTTATTCTGAATAATAAATGAAAACTGGTGATGAACGATCTAGGTATTCACGCTTTGTTTGTAGAGACAAGACGCATCGTTATACAAAGAGGGAATCATTATACAATGAAATTGATGTACTGCGAAAAGAAACACGAAGAAGACATAGACAAAACTAAACGATAATCATAGTCGAAGGATTATTTTCACAAAGACTCGCTATACTTTTAGCAAGCCCAAGGACCTGTAATTTTGCTGTACCTGACTCTTACGTAGAAATTCATCGATTCAATGGCAGTCATGATCACTGCAACCCAAGTACACAGCCAATAAGTATATATAGGTCAGAAGTATATCTTCAAATAAGATCCAATTAATAAATATAAGTATATCACGCGATAAAAAATATATCCTTTAATATTCAGAAACGTTATCTTCAATTCGTTTAATAGCTGGTTTGACTAGGTAAAACACAACATATGCAATACCGTTTCTAATAAAGTTTTTTTATTTAAAAAAAAACAAATTTAAGTTTATAGTGTTTTTTTTTTATATATAAGACAACATTAAATTACAAATACTGCTTAGTTACAGACATTTCAAACAAAGTTTTGTATGTAAACAGATCATGCAAGTCAATAGAATTCTTCAGAAATAATTGGGGATATTGAAGTGCGGACAGGGGATTAGGTAGCTTAGAAGCCTATTACGTACTAATACGCACAGAGAAGATTAGATTTGAAGACGCTGGACCCCAACAGAGACCGAGGTATATCCAGGTTATATCGTAGTAGGTATTAGAGAACTATAAAAAGAAAGTAATTACGATTATAATTGTTATTTTTCAGTAATAAATTGTTATTTACAAACCAGAACACTACTACAGTTACAATGAACGCAGAAGAAAAAGAAATCGGCTTGTTATTTTCTATAATATCAATAATCGCAGTCGATACTCGAATGAAATCTAGTTTTTTTACTGGCTATTTTTTGCTGCTGATATTCATAAGAAATGCTGAATCCATCCGCAAATAAAAAGCGGAATACATTGAGCGTGACCAGCACAAAATGCAAAGACAAGATGGCAGACATTTTAATTAAACATACTAAAATGTGATTTTGTTTATAGTTGATTTTTTTGTTAGAATTCTATAATACATATAAAACGCGCGGTAGTACCACGCCCGTGCTGTTTATTTTCATGTCCTGTACATAAAAAAAAACGAAAATATCGAACGCTCTACGACGTAGTCTGATGTGTTGTTTCTACTGAAGAGGTAGTTGTGTGTTCACCTCACGATTTTGCCGTAAAATGTCTTATTTAGTACCGAAGTAATCTCCTTCGGCTTTAGTGCTGCCAATAGTAGAATAGATGTCATTAAGAGTTGCCCTTACCAAATAAATAGTGAAAAAACTTCCGTTTACTTAAACGCACCCTACTGAGTAATAAATACTAACTACAGGTTTATTAGGTAATCTACTATAATAATAGCCATTGTGTGTTTGTTTGTATGTGTGTATGTTTCGTTTTTCCGTTCTGTATAGAATATCTACTATAATAATAGCCATTGTGTGTTTGTTTGTATGTGTGTATGTTTCGTTTTTCCGTTCTGTATAGAATATCTTAAAAGATACAACGCTGATTTTTTGCACATAAGTTAAGTAAATTTTTCCGCAGCTATGTGCCGAATTTCAAGACGATAGGATAATATTTTCATTCATAAACTTTAAAATATGCTTTAGCGAATTACGAATTATATGATTCACTTCTTCGCCGTGAGATGTCGTTCACCGCGAGAATTTCAAATTTAGAACTTTTACAAAAAAAACAAAAGACGCATCGTTCATCAAATACGTCATTTTGTGACGGGCTACATTACTAGTCAATAAATAACAATAAAGATAGTACGTGAAATTTTCGTTGAAGGTACAGCACAATCAATTAATATTTTTCAGCAAGATCGCCAAATGCGTAATTCAACAATCATATGAACTTTATAAGTAAAGCAACTTCACGTGTAATTACCATTGCAATAAAACCGTAGTAACAATATAAATAATAAATATTGTAGTCTTTAGTTTCGGTGACGCGATGGACGGATCAAAAGACTTTTATTATTTTTTTCATAAACAAATTCAATGCAATATTAGTTGGTATATTGGTGACCTTTACCTTACGGGTGTACTGTTGTTTGAACGAGTCTCAATTGAAGTTAACCGAGCATCCAATAAACGGATAAAGCTTATAAATAATAAACAAAACCATCAAGTAAAATGCAATAATATTAACGGAGCGTTACGAGCACGCGTCATTTCAAATCAAAGCGAATAATCGCCGATAATGATGTATATTGAAAACGTGAAATAATGGGGCGTCCCGTGTGCGGTTCACGTGGCGCGGGGCTGGAGACGCACGTGCCGGCATTCCTCGCGGCTCTCTCGCCGGGCACGCTCTCGGGGCGCAGATGAGCCGCCCGGACAGGTGAGCTTGATAGAATGCAGGATAATTGATAGCCTCGCTCGTCTGCGCGTGGAATTCACGAGATTGGATCTACTCGCCGTGCACGAGAGACTTTTATAACTAAAGAAATGCTGACAACTGAAATGTAAGCTTTTCCATGTAACGGCCGCCCTGTAGTCATCGACGGGTGCGTGAACGTATTTGTTTAACTTAGCGATCGCTTTACATAATTTCGCATGCAATTTATTTGCTCGCGGGTATTAATTAGCCCATCGCATCGCGTCGTTCCGTCGAAATTCTAAACCGATAATTAAACACGCATTCGATGCAGCGGATCGATTCTGTAATGTTGCTAGATTGCATTCCAGGGGGGATTTTTATAATAAATTGTAATAAATGTGCATAAATTGCGATTTAAATACGACATTAGATTTATACCCTATTAGCCCTTCCAGAGGTTTCGCGCCAGCGCACCCAAAGGGCATGAACTCCGGGCGTGTGCACGTCAACATACAGGAGAGCCGACAAGAAGCGTTTATCTTTACTAGCGCAAGAATTTACGCTGGACACAAATAGACAAGGAATTCAAGCAGCCGCTTGCCGGCGAACAGTACTAGGATTCATGTCTTGTTTATAACACTAACCAACAGCCACTAGAGGCGGTCAGGTCGAAATTCATCTGACGCATTTAATTAAACATGGAAACGGGTTCAAAATTTATACAGATTCTTAAAACTGTATCTACATTAAGAAATCACGATTCTTCACGAGACAATTCCAAGTGTGACCAATAGTATATATTATTTGTATAGATAAAATGTACCGTATTTTTTGCTCAATATGTGTACTGTGATAAAGACATTCTTTAGTTTCATCAAAACACGTAAAAAAAAACATATATCATATCTACTGATTGTATGTCCACAATAATACGAGATATGGTAGGGTTTCCAATGAGAAGCAAATACTCAAAAACCAATTGGATTACTTGCAAATATGCAGTTCTCTAATCATTCCTTGTGAATTTGTAAACTAAAGCAGGTGGCCAGTATATAGATACAGATCAAATAAAATGCGAAATTGATTTTTTTTTACAGTGTAATTGCGTAACGGTGTTTATAATGTTGAAACGCTTTAATAGGGTCCGAATGCTACGGGTTACGGTCTATTCGCTTTTCGGAAGATTGTTAAGCCGCCGCGGCTGTAAAACGGTAGTAAAAAATAATTACGACCAGCGTAATGTTGGCAGTAGCGGCTCCGCCTGCAGCGCGTCTCGGGCGCCACGCTCCGAGCGATGCACCCGTTACTGCTATCTGCTGCGGAAGGCGGCCATTACTGCCTCACTTATTCAAATCCCCAATGTGCTCGGAGAATACAAGAAACACAATTCCTGCCGCGACCCCGGGGTCATCACCAACTTTGCACAGAGAATGTTCGATGAATGACTAGATTGTGTTGCAGACTCCTTTGTCGAAGTCACAGATGGAATTCAACCCAAAAATGAACCAGTAACATTATTAAATACGCATTTGTACTCATCTCATAGTACATTAGCATGGATGCGGTCGAATTTTTTTAATGTATTCATACATAGTCAATGTTATTATAATATATTGTACAATTTGTTTCACTTCTGTTAAAATCTATCACTCTGAACCCGGAAGAAATTATCGTTTTTTAAAAACATTTTTTTATAATATGCTTTTATTAATAGCTCCACTCAGATGTAGACCCGATATTGTATTGCTGGAAAATAACTATGCCGGCCATTGAACCTCAACGTAGTTTGGTTGTTGAATACAAAGGTAAAGTTACTAATAATATTTAATAACTGTAGATGATATTACATATAACGTCACTTGTAAACACGAATTCAATCTTATCGCTTGAGATTATCAAAGGCTGAAATGTCATTTGTTGATATTTATTTTTAAAAAAAAACTTTCAAACCACAAACTGTTTAAAAACCCAATAACATATTGTAATAGAGTTAAAAGTATTATATTAATAACGCCAGCTACAGCCTAATTTATTCAAATATATATATCTAAAAAAAAAAACACGTTAATATAACAAATCTTCCTATCATCTGCACGCATTTTAACTGCTTAATATTAATAGTTACAGTTCTTATTATATTAAGTTCTGTTTTTATTATCGCGGCACCAATTCAAAAATGATTGGTTGCTAAATGCAATGCAGTTTCGCAGTTGTAGACAGTAGAGCCATTATAACATCACGTATCTCTATGGAATTGAAAAGGCTCTTTTCTCATTACTGCCAGTTGACGGTTTCCCAACACCAATGTGCAAGATGAGGTTATGCAATGTTAAGCCACATTTGCTAAAAAGGTTTTGGAGTAGTTATATACAAAAGTTCAAGTTAAAAGATTTGTTGTAACAGTGTATATTCTTGGATGAATAGTAGTATGTGCATACCCTGGTCTTTGATTTTGAAGGTAATATACAATTTTGAATGAATACATCAATACCCAAATTTGATCACGCAATTCCAATTACTACAGCTTTGCTATGTATCCAATAAATTACAAGATTTAATGTATAAATTCATAAGATATATATTTAAATAACTTTCTACCGCCATAAAATAAAATACATTATTTATTTAATGCAAAACCGAATAACACAAAAGGCTTCGTCGGGTCGTTGCATCGAGCTGCAGTGTGAATTTCTTTAGAACCAATCTGCAGCGGTGCCAGGCGGTGTCACCTACTTTGTACGCGAACAGTAGGCACATACTGCCCATAAAGATTTTTCACAGTTGGTTCTTTGTTCGGAAATCGCACGCGGCCAGACCCGGAGTGGTCCACCGAGGAACTGGGAAATCCTTCGGAAGGGTTTTGGCCATTAATACCAGAACCTTATTTTTAAATTAGCTATATTTTTAGTTTGTCGATTAAAGTGACGACATATTTTAAAATATGCATTATACTCAGCGTCCATGCAATACTTGATTTGATAAATTTTTTTTAATGACGATGGAATAATCATCGCACCGATTGAGTCAAGCTGCACACATTGAAAATTCTCCGAATAGTATTAAAATACTACATACCTAAATTTGTTGACATACTTTTTTATCGCTTTTACTCCACCCCATAACCATAATGACACCCCTCTGGTGAAACCAGGCACAAATGCAGAAAAATGCATTAAAGGAGAAGTCCTTCTGTTCCGCCGGAAAAGCCGGACAAGAAGAAAGAAGAAGAATAAGACCTTTCTCCACTACCGACTCTCACTGGGGCCATTGACTTTTTCCTTACGAGGCCACAGGCTCCCAGCCCGGCACTGCACGGCGCGGATGGCGCCCGGAGATGACCTGTGCACTCTAGCGCTTGGAAAATGGGGACTTACGATTGTAAATATATATTAGTTGTATAGATTTCGTAAAAAAAAATTATCAATGAAATTTCAGCAAGTAATGAGTACACACAAAGTTCGCTCACGAGGTCGATGGACTGGCATGTTTTTATTTAAGTGTGGCATTGACTGGTAAATATTGGTACCGAGGCATGTAATTTTATACATATAAGAACTGTATGCATGCGCGTGCGTATACAAAGATATTGAAAATATAGCAAAAGCAGTTTCAATAAAAATCATCTCTAGTCAAACGAATATTGTTGAATTCGACAATCGTGGCGGAGATTCAAACTTTCCACCAAAGGACATATGTATCTCTCTCAGTTAAACAATCATCATTGAAGAATGGTAATTGGAGACGTTGACATCTCAAGAAAAATAATTAAATTGATGCGTTGGTCTTGCCCAATATCGATGTTGTATTAATCAATAGATACATAAATACTATTAAGCTTGTATACTTTCTACCTCTCGAGCAGGAAACGCTTGACGTATATTATTTATGTTTATATTGAAATAAATACTTTTTTTAATCGAAGTAGATTTTAAATTGTGTGTAGTCGTGTTGGTGGGAATTACAAGGCACCTATGATGTGTGTGTGTTATCATTTCCAAAACAAACTTCTTATAGTATATATGTTTGATCGCTCTGGCATTGTGGCTGGCTGAGCACTAGATGAAGAATGTCGGAAACTGTGAATGCACTGGTGGACTACTATAATGACTGCTTGAACTATAAATAACTTCACAGTCCGTTGGTTCTGCAAATTTACCAGACGTACTCACACGCGTTATTGTATTATATGATAGTAAGGCTGCATGTGTGTGTAAGGTCACTGTGGGAGCCGGTCAGGATTATGTAATCAGTGGTTCTGAAAGTCTGGTGCGGTCTATTCGATACCTTCTAAACTATTATTTTGCTCATTTTTGTAATGTAATAACAAAATCGAATAAGTACTAACAAATATATGGTTAGAATCCGATGTTTATACGCACGATTGTATTCATACGTGTATTCACGAATCAATATTTCCCTGTACAAAATACATACTTTTTTTAATTTTCCACTCCCCCTATACTCATCTTCCAAATGTGATTACTCCAGGGGTTACAATATAACATTATAATATAACAAAAAAATATTACACGAATATTCCTGAAATGAATTTTTTCAGCGATATTTAAGAAGATGCCAATAAAATATGATAAAAACTTTTAATTAATAACTGACATTCAAAGATGAAGTCCTATTGAAGTAGGTACGCAATTGACAGTTGAACTCGGTTACATAAAATAATTACCGAATATTATCCATGAGGTGTGTGTATCCACACATATAGTCGGTTATGTATGAACAAATTTGCGCTGCGACCAACGGTTTCGCAGGCAGCGGCTTCTGGCATGCCGGGCGTTAGATAACTTTTATTGTTACAATCATTGCACCAATGAGCGGGTCCTACTTTAATTACACACCACAGCAATCAAGGCATGCTATGCGCAACTACATCATATTATTTTGAATCGTAATTAGTAACCGAGTGCCCACGCCGAGATCTAATTGATTAAAAAATAATTGATAGTATCACAAAGGTAAATACGACCCGTTGATATTAAGTTATTCATATTTGCATGAGCAAAACTACTCGCAGTATTTTAGGATAAGAGACCTTGATACGAATAAAATCAATATATTAATCAATATAATGATCAATACAACGTTTGATACAAATACTAAGCACAATAAATTAGGAAAACTAGTACAATTTTTTCAGAAATTTAAATTCGAGTATAATTAATATTTTAATTATTCCACAAGATTCGGATGTTGAAAAACCTTAGTTAGGTCAGAAAATATTTCTTATAAATTTTCATATACATTAAGTATATCACGCGTATTCAAAAATAAATAAGTATACAAATTATAGAAAGTTTTCTACGAAGTAATAGATATATCAATGGATTTCGTAAAATTATGAAAAAACCGCTGTAATCTCGAATGATTTGAAAGATTGCGTGTTAAAACTAGCAGACTTATCAAAAAATATTTGTGAGCAATTTGTTAAAAACTCATCTACGATATTAAAACAGTCTTAAGCAGAAAGAAGACTAAACAAAAAATGCAATTCAATTATAAAAATTGGAAAAATTATGTTATACGGTTGTGTCTTACCATCCACAATAACTACAATAGTTTCGATTTGAATATGCGCTTGAGTTTTAGAATTAAGCAATGAAGTCACGGCAGACTGGAAAATTCCACACTAATCAAAAACATTAAAACGAATAAAATAACTTCATGATGCTGATTATATATATTGCTGCAAAGTGTCGGCTTCCTGTGCTTGCACTCACTTGCGCTCATGTTTGTGTGCAGACAACAAAGGATTTACCCGCCAAGTAGAGCTGTCCCTTTTGCCAAACATTGACTTTAGCATTTTACACCCAGATACAGAGCAATGTGCAAGTCACGGACAAAGAAAGATAGGTTATATATAATTCGCAGATAATACGTTTATCATACAAGAATAAAAAATTGGACAAAGATTTTTTTTAATGTTTCTTGAAAAAGATAATACTTGAGACAAATGACACGCGCAGGGAGCGTAACTGCTAAGAAGACCGTACATTTATCAGCGTCGGAAGAATTTATCAAGTATACTTCATCGCTTCGTTGGAGGAAAATAGCACGTTTTGATCGATCACGCTTATTGTTGTAATTGTATATATTTTTCAATCGTGATGTAAGCTCGAAAGAACGGAGTATTGTGAATTAAGAAATGATATGTATTTACGTTGAGACACACTGAGAATCCAGACAATTTAGTGAAAGGTGCAGTATTTTTATGGAGCATAACAATATATTTATTGTACAATATTTAGTAGCTATGAATAACTAAAATAATACACATATTAAAATGTAACACTTATCTTCACAACACCGGATGAGTAATTGGCGTAGATAAATAAAAATAAAAATACAGATACATAAGATCGTACTGCACTGGAAAAAGTATTATAATTGAATGATAAATGCACAAGAAAAATAGTGTTGCCACGTAACAATTAAAGGCATCTTAATAATTCTCGTGGTTGAGTACGGAGGTATGACGTAAATGAAAATGTAGAAATACTTAAGTATGCATTTAATTAAATGAAATACTCAAATTGTAGGTCACCGGCTCGAGACTTCCTCACAGAACGAGACTTGCATACTAAAAATTCCAGTCAGTCGCAGTGCACGTCATTTTAGGCGCTCCGCGAAGAATTGTAAAAGAAAGTGGATTCCTTTCCCCATTATGACGGGGCTGAAGATTCACAGGCACCTCTGCCGCCATGTGCGAATTCATTTGAATTCGGTAGCCAGACATTGTATGGAGAAGTAACAATAGTTCGAATGAAGCATTATAGAAAACACGCGAGCGCTCGGACACCTGGGCTCGGTTGTTCCGCCGGCTTCAGAGAAATCAAATGTGAAAATGGACATGTTAACGCACTATTCGTATTAATATCGAGAATAATACGATAATAATCTCACTTATCTCTGAAAGGCGTACGGGCCATTATTCTATAATTGCTGCTTTAAGGTACTATTTCTTGGATACAATCCAAAAATACTTCAATTGCGAAGCCGCTACGCTTTCCAAGAAACAGCATTACAATGTTGTATGGTACAAATAATAGAAATTATAATAAGACATTTTCGAAATTATGCAGAAACGGGCATTTGTGTACGCCAGCAAGAATTAAACAATAGTCTAAATGTGTGATCGTAAATTCACGAAATAGTACACATTCGGTCAGACATGCGCCCAGTGCGACCGACACACGACAAAAGGATTTCCTCTGTAACCCCGAGGCCCGGGGAAAACAATGTAACCGGAACTCCCCCGTGCGTGGATTCACCATAATAATTTATATAATGAAGTTGTGCGCCAGGCTACTGGGAATATTTTTTTGTACTTCTCATTGCCGTAAATATCTATCTAGGACCCCTGGGGGGCTGTTTGTTTTCCAACCCTTGCCCGAGTGGAGCACGGTACGAGTGCGACGCGCTTTATAAGCCCGAGCAGATATTTATTTTTTTAAGATAAAATAAACGGTTTTTTTTTTTGGGAAAGTAAATATTTATTCAGACTGCCTAAATATGCAAATTTATTCATTAAAGCCCGCTTACCTATCTCGAACATAATTGTAGAGAATACGGATTTCGATTTTAATAAAATAAACAATATATGGTATATATATATATATATATATGGTATATATATATATATATATATATATATATATATATATATATATATATATATATATATATATATATATATCTTTTGCGTTGTTAACAACCGCAAAAAAACACAAAAATAAACGGATGATATGGGCTAATTACCATTCGGTTATGTCGTAGCGTGTGTGCTGGCCAAGTGGATATTTAGCGACACGCCGCACCGACACACGCAGAGAAAGTGATATCGCGAGACTCGCGTGCCTGCTGGAGTACCTTCAATTGGACCGACCGTGTTGATCACCGTGATAGTGAGACAGGACGCGGTGGCAGAGGACCGCGAGGTGTGGAAACATCCTGCTGTGGTTGGATAATGACCGATTATAGTAAAGTGGCCTCGGAAATTAAATGTAGTCCATTTGGAGAGAATCATCGGCCTTAAATACTACGCCGCTATTATGCTATATTAATTCGATTTAAGCAATCATTACAGATCTTCATAATCGTGGGAACTTTATATTATTGTACCTTGTACATCCAGTGCACATATACATTCGTTTCAACTGGAATTAACAGTGATGTCATCCTTATAAATAGAACTCCTCGACTCGGAATCGGCTTTCAACACGGAATCGTGGCCACAGATGGCATTTCTAAGCCTTGAACCTGCTAGCACAAATCCTTACGAACAGATTAAAAAGTGTATAAATGGGTGAAGCCGTAGCGTTTGCAAGTTGCAGCGTCATTCACTGAATACCTCGAGCAGCTCAAGAGACGGGCAAAAAAGATTCATAAAAAAATCTTAGTAGCGTCTTTCAAAGTTGTTTCTTCGTGGTTTATTTCACCCGTAATATCTATCAACGAGCCCGTGAGACCCGAGCTCATCGTGTTCGGTTACTACTATATAAAGTAATTACGTGAATACGACGAACTAAATTCAATGCGTCTAAGACAAATAATTATTATTACATAAAAACCGAAAGTACAAAGTACCACCATACAAGACCAAAAGCCTAGCTTGCTTTATATTATTTTTAGTATTTAGTAAGTAGAAGTAAGTAGCTGGCTAATATTTATAGAGGTTTTACTGTATCGCGTGTTCATCTAACACTACGCAAACGAAAATTATTCATACAGAAAAATACCACAGGATCAGAAGCGTAAATAGTGCTTAGTTATTTAGTTGTGTGTATTGTATACTCGGCGTAAATAATTTTGCTCTGTCGCACACGAAACGCTGCAGATGAAGTCCGCTGTGGATTATAATATGCTTATTGAAAAATTCATATAATTAAATACCTCTTGATCCACAAAGTGGATTGTTAGGATTTAATAGTACACGCTAGTTACGGGTTACTAACTGTGCAGCGAAAAAGGCCTTGTGAATTCGTGGATATGTTTAAGTATAAAATTGCATCGAAATAATTTGAAAAATGAGTATGGTGACCAAATTTAACAATGATGGCAGGGCGTGCTTTAAGTCATAGCCCGTTTTGAAGCAGAGTGGAATTCGGTTAGCATAAATTGAATTTCATTTCACGTGACATCTCCACCGAAAATCCATTTACTATAATGCTATTAGATTACTCAGCGCACAGGCTCGGCTGACTTTCGCAAGCTTACGGCAGGTATACATGTATTAAAATAAAGGTAATATTGCGCTCGTCTTTCATAATACTCGGTGGTATTGTAAAGGTACACGAAAATCCAATGAAGGCGAAGCAATGATACCCGACGACAATACTTACATAAGGCAAGAGGAACCGAGACTCGTGTATTAGGTCTGAAAGGTTTCTAAAATCCGTCATAAAAAGCCTCACAGTAATAAAATATAGCACGAATGAAAATCATGATTCAATCCGCGATATTCTTTTTCGCTCATCAGTTAGCTCGGAAGAAATATTATAATTTACTATGTGCCATTCAGTTGCCAACAGTCAGCCGTAAGCACGTAAATTTGGCGTTTTTTCAAAGACCTTCTCATTTTAGTGTTAATAGTAAGTCATAGCCTGAGGCCACATTAAGTATAGTGTGTATGTATGAAAACATTAGAAATATGACATGAGTATGGTTTCATGCGGCGCTACAAGACCCTCTCCAATTAGCGACCATCGGGGTGTCAGTGTTTATTAGTTATTGGCCTGGGAAATTTACTGCGGTGAATCCCGCCATTAATGAGATGTGTTGTCATACTAAGAGCTGAAGCTGCAATGCAGTAATGCTATATCTGCATTGGCTTTACGACTTACCACCGACCAGTAAAATCTTGTTACTTCTTTTATTAATCACTCGAACTAACTGAAATTGAAAAACAAATTAATTTGCGCCTAGCTCATAACCAATAAGTTTCAAGTGTAAACATATAAAAAATTATTCTTCAATTATAATTTAGTGGCATGACTACATGTTTCGCATCGTAATTGATTTTTCCGTTTGCGCAGCGCATTTAAAATGAATTAAAAGATTAAAATCCACTTTTTGAAGAAAGTGAATTCTTTTGATCACACAGGTCTTATTATTTTTGAGACCGGACTCGTGGCGTGGTCTGTTAATAAAGCATGAATCCGTCGTTTAAAAGAAGGAAAATCACGAGCGCTACTCAATATTCTAATAAATTTATCCCGAAGTTGAGTATAGACATCACCCTGAATGAAATATGTACGAGCTAACAGTGTAATATAACACAAAGCCCCACGGGTGGATTAAATTAAATAATACTGAAATCTAATATGATAAAGGGCTGTTTGCTCCCTGCAGAGTCGATTTAATTTTAGGTAAACTTGCTTAAATTAATTATCCTACATAAATAGATAATGAGTAACTGGCAAATAATAGAGCGGCAAGAAGCCGGCCGTGCGCCAGGCGTTCTTACGCGTATTTAACCGAAGTTTCAATAGAAATTCTAAACGGAATTTACAATTAAAATTATAAGCTTTTGTAATGTATCAAATAATGGGCAATAATAGGATTATACATACTCTTAAAAGAATATTTTAGAACAAACTTATTCAATCTTTTAAAAATATTTTTGTTTTCGCCTTGTTCGTGCATGTGTATTAGAGAAATACTTTGAACTAAAAAGACATTTGATACTATTACACTAAGATACATAATTACATAATTATAAAAATATAGAAATTTCATCTAAATTTAAATAAAATTGTTCCAAGAATATAAACCTATAACTTCGCATTTATTTATAAATAAATTTTCAATTCTTTTCTTTCAAAATTGTTTTGAAATATTTCGTACAAAAAAAAATCCGACTACATCGTTATTGGATTTATTTTTCTGTAGGATTATTTTCCAACCAATTTCAGTGGCCGAATGAAAAACTCGATTTTCTTCGTTTTTATTCTTATATCTTCGATATTATTTTAAGGTAAAAACAACACCTTACTAATCAAGGTCTGGGGACGCTTTCGAAAATTGAATTTCTTGTCTTATTTCAAGCTCCGAGATAGTGACCACCGAGTTTGCTTTTTTCGCTCTCGCGGAAGGGAAACCGAATTAAATGCCGAGATGCCATCAGCGTTATCGCAAAGCGTTCGCGACGTCCGGCCCGTCAATAAACTCGCCGGAGTCTCGACGATAAATAATACACCCACCCATGACCTCAGCGGTCTACACACGGGACAACACGGCAGACAACCGACGGATTAGTCAATGACGTCCTCTGTATCGGTAATTTTTTATTGTTACGTATGTAGATCGCTTTATTGGATAAACATATGTATTGAATTAATTTTTTTGAACTCATCAGTAAAGGCAATTAAAAAAACATGTTTGGAGCAGTAATTAAAATTGAAAGTATAAAATAACACTTTAACAATAGGTAAATATATCTTTACAATAATTGTGACTCATTAGCGATACTCGGTCTTTCTTTCTATAGCGTTTTGAAACATTCGTTATTTATGTATTGATTATGTTACATTTTATGGCTGACTACAGATTTGGAGTACATTCACTTTGGATATAATATGCCAGGGTTAACTGTTGCACTTTATAATATGGGAAGCATGTCGCTTGCAACGACGGCTGGAGGTGTGCGTGGGTTGTGACACATAAGGCATGATCGACAGCATGTGAAATAAAAAAATAGATTTAAAAAAAAATTCTATCGAACTGAACAACGGAGAGTATTATGTGATAAGCCATCGTGTTGCGCTAGAATGGCAATTGTGACGCCAATCTATTTACTGGAAATTGATATGAATCAATATTTGCAATAAGCACGAAAACCCTGAGTGAGAAATATATACCGATATATTTTTGAAGATATCATTTTTTTGTTATTTCTTATAACTTTTGAATACAGTATCACATGTCTGACATCCTCAAGTTTTCTGCTGTAGGCAGACGATGTTCAGCACGTCAACAATAATTGTGCGCGACCGAGGGCTGCACTGCTACATCTGTTTTTATTTCATTTTACAAGTGCGACAAACAGATGTCAATAACACGCGTACTCGAGGGCTTATTGAGTATAATTCTTTTAGTATTACATTCTTTGTCCGTGCAGTACTGACAAAGTACCCCACGCGAGGACAGGAAGTGGCGAGTGACGGCAGCGGCCATTATCCATTAAGGCAAATTATCGGAGACTCGGTCTCGCGCTGGTGTTCAAATCGTACGGAAGAGGCCTGACCTGCCTAGCCGAAAAGCTAGACATTGTTTGACACAACTTCGTAGATACTTCAAGAGCTAAAATTGTCCAATGAAAGTGTAAACATTTTAATATAAAAATAAAATATGTAAAAAAATATTTCTGTTATTTATTTTATTTGGCGATCAGTTTTGGTAAATTTGGCTGACACCAATGACTTACTGACAAAGATTTTTGGCGAAACTTCATAAAATAAATAATGGTGAAGTATCATTATTTACTAGTGTGTGTATTTTTAATGAAAAAAGAACTCTACAGTCTTATATAAGCATTACATCTATGAGCGCCAGTTTAGGATAATGACTTAACAACTACATATAAAATATTTAACCGGTTTTTTTGTATTTAACAAAAAATTGTCAATCGCAAAAACATTTTAACGTTTACTTTTTTCAAAATCATGATTTGCTTTTTCTTATAAAATAATTAAAAATGAATCAGTATTTTCAAAAGTATTTTATAATAATTATATCCAACATGAAGCAACAAGGTTTGTATTTCAGGGCGAAATAATGATATGAATAAATGTATGTAATGATCTATACATTCAAGGACCAAGCCCGTTGACCAAAGCCTGATTAACATTTGATTAATGTGTACTTAATTTTAGCAGAAACAAAATATTATTGTGAATCTGATCATTACCAATAGCAACTCATGCAATAAATAAGAAAAACCAATAACTAGCCGACTACCTTATTATATGACTGCAAAAATTTGTATTAATTATGACGCTGGGGGAAATAAATAACATTTACAAATCAGACGCCCTCTGATTAACTATCATAATATTGCTAACATGATAAAACAATGAAAATACTTTATTATTATTGCTTAAATATAACCTATGTTTGTTGTATACCAAAAAATAAAATAAAGTTGACGAATTCTTGATATTAAAGAATCTTGTGGTGGTGAAATTTAGGCAGTACGTAAGTATACAATTACTCTCCATTAATGGCTATTCATATTCATAGTCATATTCATATACATTTGTTGATGTTTTGTATTGTGATTTGCATACATTTTTGCTGCCCTGCCATTTCAGTAAATAAAGTGCTTACGTAAATTGTATAAAGATGTGGCGAGGTAGTGCGTAAATGTCATTAAATGTGGAGATTTGAATAATACGCTATTATCACAATTTAGGGATTTATTGCCAACACATTTGGAGTGACGTAGGTGTGTGCGAAATAATCGTCGATGAAATTACGTATGTCAAAAGTATTCAGTATAATAAAATATAATGTAAAATGATGTGTTACATAGACTGTTTGAAAAAACAACATTAAAATTGAAAAAAATATAGCAGTGCTTTATAATAATAAAAAAAAAACTATAATCGTAAATGCTGCCTATTGTGGCAGGTAATTCTAGAATACCTACCTTGCCAGAAAAATCTTTTGATCTACGTTCTGAAGTTTAGTGTTAAAAAATAATTTTATTGTATCCGAGTTCGAAGGGAGACAATTCGTTCGACAGAAGCCTTTTCCTTCGAATGTTATTATTTTTACCAAGATTTCTCTGTATATAATGATTTGAATACTAGAGAAGTAAGATGAGTAGAATTATGGATAAGTAGAGCACATCCGCGATTATTCTTTCCATAAACTACTCCCGCGTAGTTTGTTATTTTTAAAACTCCAGATGATAGCAGGCGCGAACTGACGATTCAATTCCGAGTGTTATATTATATTAAGTATATTTTCATTATGCAAGCAGGGCACAAAATGTTACCTCATCTACCGCACAATGTTTGTGCCTGGGACAATTCTAAAACATTCAAAATAGTCATACTAATTTGTGGTTAGAGTAAGTTTGTAGGCTAAACTAATGATGATTGGTTTATGTAATTGACAAAGCGATGTCAGTGATCAATAGATTCTTAATACATAAACAAGCCATTAGAAGTTACGTTAAACAAATGACTCAAAACAACAAAAACAATGAAATCGCAATTGGGATAATTATCGCCCAGAATACTGTGTTATAAATACCGAGGAAGTTATACCAGACTCAAGCTGTTGTAATATTTCTCAAACAATCAGATACTTCGTGCCGCTCGTGACAGGTGAATGAAACGATCGAATAATTTATATTGTTTTCGTAACGAGCGATGCTGTTTCGTGCCCGATGATTGATTTCAAATGAAGGAAGTCTTCGCGTGGGCTTCGAACCTTAATGACTCGGTTACGAGTCGCTACAGCGAAGATCATTTCCACCCACAAGTGAATGCGATGCATGGGATGTTTACTAACCCGCGAATGCATTGTTTTGTTGTGGTAATGGAAGGCGGTTATATAAAAAAATATTTACAAATGAGCGATCGTGTTATTGTTTTGTTTACAGTCTAATACAACACGAAATTTAATAGTACGCTTTGAAATTTCACTTGTAAGTCACTCGATTGCGTTTTTTAAGAATGTACGAATCAATAATAACTAACCAAATATATTTAATAAATTGACTCGATATTTTTGAAGTACTTAATTGGTCATGTTCATACATAATTTTTAAGAGTTTCAAAAATAAAAGCTATATTGGTCATTGATAATAACAAGTATGCTAACTTTGGTTTCGCCAACATAAATTTTCGGAGAGAAGATGCCAGTTTAGTTAATCGGGGGAACCGATATATCCAGACAAATAATCGCCGCAGTAACAATAATCACAATATGTGACAAATATTTTTATAATTTACATTAGGTAAGACTTATTATAAATAGCTGACAAAAAAAACGCAAGCTTCACAATAGATAATTTTTAAAACAAAATAACTTCCATCCATAGATAATACCTCGATCAATAACATTATACTATTTATTACCGTTTAGTTGTTTATTAAATTTATATTGCTATGATAAATACGGAAAAAGATTTGAAAACAACGAAATTTTTCACTTAGTAAAAAATAAATACACACTGCTATATCAATATCACAAATATCGTTATTTTTCTATTTACATAAATGTTATTTGAAGGACGTATAAGGTATCTCGATAATGCTATTATGGCGCTGGTAAGAAGGCTAAACCAGAGTTTGGGATACCCTTGCAGCAAACGAAACCGGCCAGTTGCAGATTTTACGAATTCGGCTTGCGCATGTGATGATGGTAATCTTCTTTTAATATTTATGGCACGTTGCAACTTCCCTCCTTCAAGATTCACAGTCTTTAATCGCGCTATGGGCGAACTAAACAATGAGGTTTTTTTTTTGCCAAAAATACATGTGAACAAATCACAATCTAATCGTCAACATATTGTTTATGGTGTTCACATGAACTTTCACTAAAAAAATATATTACATAGTTAAACACCCATATATAACTTTGCTAAGCGATTTTCCCAGCAAAGGGGAGATAAATGATGTACAGAAGCGACTAGTAAAATTCACAACACGACTTTTTTTGTTGTTGTTATAAAGCAAGATTATAGCGATTATAAGAATACCTTCAGACATGGATGTGATGGATGTTTAAACAAATAGCGTATGAAAATAAACAATTAGTAGGTTGCTGTAGTAGAGTGATCCGTGCACGTCAGTTTGCGGTCAGCGTTTGGAAACATTTCGACCGCAGCCTTTTGCTCCTTGTCGGCCGGAAGTCAGGAGGGCGGGGCGGAAGCGTCGCGAGAGGCGTAATTGCAAGAGTTCGGGCGGAATGAACGATCATGGAAATTAATTATCTGGAATGCCGGCAGATTTTTCGAGACACGGCTTGTGAATCTATATTTTCGTACTCGCCGTGTTTAGTCAACGGGAAGGCGGAAACAAAGTTTCAAAATGTTTGCCGAGAAAAATGCGAGTTTGCGCAACACTGTAGGAAAACTCCGAGCATGCGATTTATCAATGCGAACAAATTTACATTTTGCAGTAAATATAGCCTGAGCGTATTTAGCGTATTTCATCGAAGTGCACTCGTTGCTTTAATAAACAAATGTGTTTTGTTTGGAACTGTTCCAGTCGTACGTTACTAACCGAAATCAAAATCACCTTTGATTAAAATCTATTTGAATAGCCAAACGGCACAAAAAAAACACATTAGTAATTAAGAAGTATTTAAAAGGTTTTATGTCCTTCGATTGTTACTTATTTGTATAATATGTAAAATATGTAACAAATGAAATTCTAAAATGTACAATTAATTCGGCGAGTATTTTCATGAACGGATCTTTTCAGTTACATTTGGTTTTGAAATGACTTAAGTAAAATAAATATTATTTGCTGATTTGATGAACGTTCGTGTAGTTCGTTCATGTGAGTTATTGTTATTGAATTAATAAGGAAAAATGTTAAAACATACTGCGAAACAATACGTGATGAATAAATACCTAATTTCTAAATAAAAAGAAACAGTTGTTTCAAAAATTAATTCATCCCTAATTAAGATATAAATTCATAAGCTAAAACTTAAAAGTATCTCTTTTTGTTGTTTGATTTTACTTATCGAAGTGTTATTTTGTAAAGCAAAAACTATTGTACTTGAAGAAAATCATACCCATAAATGCGTCGACATTGCAATCCTTCATACCTGAAAAAATCTAACCAACATTTTTAGACGTCAGAATAAACGCGTGTCAATTATAAAGAAACAATTATGATAAGCAGATTGAAGAAGTAGGTGAATACAAACAAATTTATTGACAATAGTGTACTTCAAAATTAATAATATGTATGACGATGTTTTGAGCCATCGCCATAAGAATACCCGACCGATATTTTAGAAAATTATTGCATCGTGCCAGGGCAAAAGCTCCCGAGCGGAACGTTCTTGAAGGCCCTCGTCCTGGGCGGCGTCCCGGGACAGATGATACTCCAGTCTCCGAATACAATGCTCGCTTAATTAAACGGATAGAAGGGCGCGGTTCGGTTGAGAGGAACGATTGCGTCCGACAGGACCTCGCAAGTTGCATCGCGACAGTCCGACACAAAGAAACCGATTAAGGCTACATTTGTAAGTAAACTGATTGGTGACTACATTTAAAGATGATCCACAACAACATAGACAGTGTCGTGGCTGGGACCATGCGGATAAAATATTCCCACGACAGTGGATTATTCGTCGGGTGGAACAACGAGCGAAGCAAAAGGGAGCTTTGATAAAATTCTAAATGAATTCTAATAGGTAGTTATCACTTTATATCCAATACGGCACACGCAAATAGTTAGCAAACCACATCGTCGTAACAAATACATTTTGACACATCGATTCATCATCATTCGATTTCGTTAATACTCTGAACTAAAATAAAAAAAAACCGTTGAAGCTTTCTCAAGAAGCAAATTGTAAGCCATATATAAATTTTGTACGACTACATTCGGTATAGAATTGTCAGGTCTGAACTCTACTTAAGAAATTACATAAATGTAGGTACCTCCTTAAATCGAGGTCTATAGGAAGTGGGTGGTACCTACAATAGGATTGGCTCAATTAAAATTAGCAGAAGGCATTATTCAGCTGTTAACATTTCAATGCTTTATCGGCAGCGCACGAAATGGGATTCATATGGAGAGACGTCGAATAATAGATATTGGTAATTTAATATGAATTACCGAGCATTTAGGTTCGCCATGGGACCCGCCCGTTCAACAGATACAGCTATAAGGGCTCTGGTATAATTTACAGCCGAACGATGCGTATATACCGCATGAAGCGTGCCAGATTTGATACAAGTAAAATACGAAAAATATAAACTTATTAATTAATTTACTTGAAGTGCAAACATACGTTTATAATAACATTCTTATACTGTATAACCGTGTCCATGAGTACGTGTGCGAGTATTTTGAAGAACATATTGTCAAACGGAGAAAGCACCACTACTTTCCCCGTTCCATCCCCACTATCGGCTCTCTGCCAGTCGCTTTGGTTATTACCTGTACATACAGGGTTTAAAGGTATCTATCTGCTTGTACAGTTAATGCTTGGATGTGTATTTTCAATAACATCGTTACAATTTAGAGATGTATAGCCCGCGTGTGTATTTTGATTCTAGTCAGAAATATTTTCAAACAGTCTTTGCTAGTTACCCCTATAATACAAGAGCGTTTATAATTTTTTTTTATTTACCAAATTACTCATCGGTCAGACGCCAGAGGCATGACACATCTAAACTTATTTATGAATCAGACCAAGGAGGTCGATAGAGCTAATATTTGCTCACGCATGTACAATAACATCTTCATACATTAGTATTTATTTAACAAAACGGCACGAGCCTGCTAGACGTGGTTTATAGTCGGTGTCCGGGCCGATGGCGAGGGCTTGCGCAAACATTTGCGTTTGATTTTCACGATGGCCCACTCTAATATACCCTAATATAATTCTTATGCGATCGATTGAATGATTTGGGATACGATTCTTAAAAATACTGTGTGATGATTTTTTTTTGTTGATCGCATACACACAAAAATGTGATCTCCGAGACGAGAGCGAAATGGGTGTAAATAGAGTGCCTAGGTTTTTGTCGACCTATCATATAATTACGTACAATTATTTGTCTGGTTTATTCGCCACAAAATATAATTTGAATAGCGTGATATTCTCATTCGAAATAAATAAAATTTAAAAAATATATATGGTAGATAAACAGATATTGTAAGACTTACCAATATTCAAAAATAGTAATAAATTCATATTTTATACATAAAAATTCTATGAATCAGTTATATACCTTATTTTAGTAAAATATAGAGTAAAAACGTACACAATTATCACATACGAAAACATACATAAATTCTTAGTCGAAATTTCAATAGTCTAGCAGGGCCAACAATCTTCCAGGCTGAACAAAAGATACCGGCCAGGTGCTCAAAATACAATGCGATGACTCCAGAAAAAAAAGCACCTCAGCCTCAGGTAAAATTTGCAAGCAAAGTTTTAGGCTACAAATGCACACAAAGAACAACCTGCTATCTATTTGCATTTTGATGCATGCAATGACTTGGGAGGATTCTTTGTTTCTAAAACATCTAAGGAGGTCAATTTGTCCTTATCAACAACAAAAAAATAGGCATACATAGATTAGAACTTCTCATGCAAGAATGTGAACATTTATCTTATTAAAAATTTCAGTACAAACTAAAGTACTAAATATTCATATAAGAAACTAATCTAGTAAAGAGACAGTGGAAGTACTAAGATTTGCAACTAAAAAAATAATATAAAAAGGATGCCCAAATACCTATCAGTCTTCAAGTTCAAGGTAGTTTGCTTTTGGTGTTTAATTTCACATGCAGAATTAAAGGGTATGATTAGCAGTACTGAGGACGCGGTTTAGTAATTTAGAATAAATAAAATATATTACTAAAAAGTTACAAGAGAAAGATTTTCATGGTGGGGAGGGGTGCACTTTGATTGGACTTTAGTGTTCCTAGCACGGTACACTGCCTCAGGACAAAGGCAAGCAATCCAACATTCTCATTAAATCAAGATTATAAAATAAAATTATAAATAAAATTTCATATGCCTACAGCTTACTTGGCAAAACCTTCATGGTAAAACCAATGAGTAACTAGATAAGTTATATTAGCAAAAACAATTCATATTTACATGTAACATTTGGTTATTTTATTGCAGCGCTAAGTTATAAAATATCTCAATTAAGTATTTTGGATAATGTCATATAAAATTGACAGGTACTTAGTAAAAAATAAATATACTATGAAGTTTATGGCTTATGAAAATTTTTAAATAGGTATGCAAGTTCACATTCTTCAGTGGTGTAGCTGTATATAGCAATGGAATGCTGTTCATCAATAATGCATTGATGTTGCAAGTTCTATTAATAATAATTAATTATTGTAAGAATATAAACATACTAAATTTTCATATTATTTTGATGTATCCTTATACCAAATCTTCAAAATAAATATACTAATGATTTAGAGCATATAACAGTTTTCTTAAATGTATCAATATTATCTTTTCTTTCCGGTGTGAACGATCATCTGGTAAGTATTAAGAAAATGTACAAATTTATTGAAATATGGAACATCAACGATTGTTTATAAATTATTTGCATTAAAACAAATAAATAATTTATATGTATCAGTGTCATTTGATAATGAGTTGTTTTGTTATTATCACAATACATTGGATTGCTTGTCTGCGCTATCAAAAGTCGAAACATCAAATAATATTGTATATAGTTAACCTGCTAAAGAATCCCGAGAGTCCCTTCTTCTTGACTTTGACTGGATCTGCCTTCACAATACACTTTTGAGATTCACTTGCGGCACAATAGGCCTCATCTTTATTATCATCCTTGCAGCTTCCAGATAAAGAGCATTCGGATAGACTTGAGATAGTACTAGAGAAGGACCCTCCATCTGCACCTCGCTGGTGGCCAGATCTTATGAGAGTACTTCTAGGAGATTCATTAGAGAGAGAGTCACTTTTATCACAATTGCTCAAGGAAAAGTTGCCTTCATCGCTGAAGCTTCCTTTCTTGGATTCACTATCACTGAGATTGTTGGACTCTGGTGGGGTGATACTGCTTCTGTCAGGGAGTTTGGGACTCATGAAGTGCAACTGCTTGGTCAGAGGATTGTATGCTAATGATATGCTGTCAAGTGCTTGGTTCAACCTCATCGTTCCTTGAGGACAACCCTTATTGTTACTCATGTCGAGACATCCATGGGCATTATTACGGTTGCTAGACACATTACTATTTTGCCGCGATTGTTTATTTTCTTGAGGGTTTATACTGTCTAAGTTAAAACCATTGTTTATGTGAATGTTTACAGAATCTGTTTGATTTTTCACTTCGCAGTATGTATCTTTAGTTTTTTCACATCGTTCGGGCCAAGTTTTGTAGTTCAAGTCGTATTTTGTCACATTTTGGTTTCCCTCGTTGACATCGTCCAAACTGCCCTTCCGAAGGGCTAAAAAATCTTGTTTATTTATCTCTTCAGCACAGACAATATCATTATTTTGATTCATTTGCACCTTCTCCCCAAGAAGGACTTGTTGATAGTACGGATTAGGTGAATTTATGTTATTAAGGGGATTTTTCAGTATGTTAAAGCTCTTTACAAGCTGCGTACTGCATGTCAAAATATTATTGTAATTCAGAATAGTATTTTTGTTGCGCCCTTGACATCTCTCGGTTTTATTTTTACTAGCCTCATCACTGGGCGATTCACTGACTACGTGCAAGCTAGTCTTTAAACTCTTCATAGTTTTATTAGTATTTTTTATACATTAACAGATATACGATCCAAATTTGCAATGTTTTCGAAGAATGCGCGAAACAAAAACCACAACATCCCGACCGGACTCATTTCACAAAGCCTACTGATCTGAAGTATGTTTGTATTCTATTACCTGAAGCTAGCAAACGTCGGCCGAGCTCCTACAGTCTGTGCACACTTCAGATTATTAATTTGTTGGCTGCACTGACTGGATTGCGGCAATGTAAAAATAATGTGCTTACAATAATTACAATATTGACAATAGTTTTGCTTTGATTTTTCAGCCGCTTTGTTAAAATAGTCAAAACATATGTGATTAATTTATTTGCATAACGCTTTTAAAATTTTGGTAAAATAATTAGTTATTATTTGTATTACAAAAATGTGAATTTCTTTTTAGATATATCAATAAAATATGAAATTTTGAATTATTTGCGTGTACTACATATTTTAATTTCAAAATATGATTTTCGAGGCGTTATCAAGAATGAATAACATTTAAAAAAACCAGCTTCATAATTGATATCCCGTTTTGGTGCTTTTTAAAGTCTCCTATACACGCAGCGACACAACTTGTGACCAATTTGCAATCAGCCAATGTCCTTTTAATTTGGGTGTTTTTTTAATGGTTTTTTCTAAGTAAACAACGCAAAATAGGACATGTGTGTAGGGCAAGTATAGTAAAAGGTTTTACTTCATGCTTAATAGTATAATCTAAATATTTTTATGATGCCATGATCTTTTGTGAAATATACTTAAACACGGATCAGCAAAAAATAACCAAGGGAAAAGGGTATGAAATATAAGAAAACAAAATGCAAGCTAATAATTTGAAAATAACATTTTTTTATTATTTACATCACAATATAAATTTAAGTTCTTAAAACAACATCTGTACAAAATAAAAACAAAATGCAATAAATCCTAAGTCCTCAGAAGTGCGGACAGATTTTGGCACTAACGTTTGATGAATAAAATAATATTCATATAATTTAACTCATCATATACTTTTGTGTGAATACTAATTGGTATTAAATTTAGCTACACAGTTAAAAATGGCACCTGATATGAAAATACCTAAATTGTACTAAAAACAGAACATAGATAATTATTTATTAATAACATGTGGTTTGAAGATGATTATTGTGCATAAAAATAAATTCAATATATATACATAAATATTTAATTTGTACCAAAATCGTATGTACAAGTATCTTTATTTATACAATTTAATTTATCTAGCTCAGTAAAATATTTTAAATAACTATAATATATTATAAAAAATAAAACATTTATTGCTCATTAACTATACAAGGGGTTCAAGTGAAAAACCACAAAAATTAAAAAAAGTGATTAATTATCGATACATATTTTTTTTTTACAAACGATGACCCTAATGAAAGTTTATTTTAGTTAGGGGTTGCAATACAAAAATAAGCAAAATAAGCTATAATTAGTAATTAGAAAACACATTGGATATGTAAAGAAATAATATCTGGTCCTAAAATGAACAGTGGCAGTGTTCCTTCTGTACCCTCTCGTATAATTAAAATGAAAACAATAACGTATTTAAAAATAAAATTGAGGTATAACTACAAAATCGCTAGTCAAGGAAACAAGAAATATAGTATTTTCTTTTAAAGAGTCTTGTAGTGTATTTAATGAATAAGGATATATAGTTTATTACACGTAGATAGTTGAATACCATAAATTAAATAATATAAGTTTTCTGCTAACATCAATTCTTTAAAAAAAAATCTATTTACCCATGCATTTTCTTTTAAAGAATGACAAATACAAAATACTTGCATGCTGAAACTACTCTTACACGGTCAAATATAGTTTAAATTGGACCCAATTATACTAAAAGAGTTTTGATTATTGAATGAGTAATCAGTTAAAAATATATATTTGAACAATTTTATTTTTGAATAGGTGTAACTACGTCTATAATATGTTAAAAAGTAAAAAAAAATATTATATCTAAATAAAGTTGACCTTAAAGCCATATCTTTCAAAATATAAGTTGATAATGTTGAACTAAAAATCATTAATTTATTGTTCAACAAAATTACATTTCAGCAAAAAATCTAATATTTTGTAAGAAGTTACTAAGACTAAAATTTAAAAATGTCAAATATTTCATTTTAAATTCAATGTGTCGAAATTATTAAGTGCTTCCATAATGAGAATAATTTTACCAACTACATTTTTCACTAGTATATAAACAATACACAATTATATTTATTTAATGAAATGTAGTGATATACTGCATTGACCGTCATGAAAAGATTGCAATAAAAAGTTAGCGATCCAATCCATCCTTATAAAGTCAGGTTATTGTGACGTTCTTAATACTGCTAATCCAAAAATATTCTTAGTCCATATTAATATCACTTGACAATACCTCAATATCATTCCCAGTCACATATATTTAATTATTTCTACTTATACATGTTATTTGTTATTTGCTAAGCATGAACAGAGAAAATTATTTAATATTTCACCACTCCCAATAAATGCCCTCTGTTATGTATTATGTTGATTTTTCAAGTTCCGGGAATAGCTCAGCAAGTATTATATCCAGCAGATTGTAGATTAGCTAAAATAACAAATTTAGAAAATAAACAGATCTCATCCAGTTTTAACTGGTCAGTTATATTGGATAGATTTTCACATTAATTATTAATGAAATGTATAATGTACTGACAGTAAATTTAATTCATTATGGATTGTAAGTTGAAAAAATTCTGAAAGAACAGAACTCGTTAGTGAATTAATATGATGCATAATAATAGTGAAGTTACCAACCTGCTTATTTAAGAGAGGATTTTGAAGAATTTCAAATAAGTTATCAATACCCTTCAAAAAATTTGGGCCCATTAAATGTATGAATAAAAAAGGAAAACAATTTTGCAGTTGAAATCGAGCTATATCTACTCTTTCGTTAGGTTTCATTTTCCTACTCGGAGGAATTTCGTCTTCAAATAAAATACCTGAAAAAACATAAACACATAAAAGTAAAAATAACAGACTGCTCATGATAAAACTACAATGTGTAGTTTTAACCCAGAAAACTGAAACTATAACACTTGCTTTACAAGCTCGTAAATTCTATTCTATTCTACTTTTAACACCGTGTGATATGATATGTACACCATAGGTATACATAATATTGATATAAAACCTTTGAATAAGTTAAGTTGTAATATTTTAGAGATGTGTTTTCACAGTAGGTATGAAATAAACAATAGGAATTAGTTTTTTTTGACAGTGAAGATGGTGTATGGGTTATTAATTTAGATACTTTGAGAGAATAAATTATTTAACATTAATTAAGGTGTGATCATAGGTTTATTTTACCTTGGCCCAATTTTATGAGATGAGCAAGTCTCGGTTGTGATAAAACTTTACAAAGTATATCATTAAGGAAATTGTCAAAATAATCATCGATTCTTGTTTTTTCAAGGTTGCATATTGTACCAGATATTCCAACTACTGCTTTTCTTACTTTGAATACTTCAGTTACTAAAAAATAATGTAAAAGTGTGTTGTTATAAAAAAGTAGTAAAGAATATCATAAAATGGAACAAACAGCACGTCAAACTACTTACATGCTAATCTTAAGCACTGAGAAAACCCCGCAACCTTGCTCGGCTGTTTCTCTTGAGACACGGTGAATTCAACTTTTCTTTTGAGATCAAAGTTATTTTTAAAAACACCATCAGTTAGGCATCTTCCATTTTCAGACACAGAAGGATGTGAAACATTGTCATTAATCAGATCTGTAGCTTCTTCACCAGTATCAGTTTCATTATTCGATTCATCTTTTCTACAAAAATAACAGCAATAACATGAATAAAGAAAATATTAATTTGGCTGTATATTTAAAAAATCATTGAAATGAAATAACCACATACATATTTTGATAATAGTCTACGTCTGTAGATATTAAAAAAGTATTTAAAAATGAAATTAAATGCTGCCCTCTCTCCCGTCTCAATTTATGTGTAACATTTTGATATATATTGCCTATGTCAGGTACAATAGAAGCCCCGAGGCGTGCCTGTTCGGCGAGCACCGAGAAGTCATCATCAACAGTCAAAAATAAATGCAGTAAGTCACTACTCCTTAGCAGAGGTTTAAGTAATAAGTTTTGAAGGAATACTTCATATTTCATCTTACGAACTTCAACTGCAGCTTTGGCTCTGAAATCAAATGCAGTAAGTTTTTTTAAAATAAATATACAAAGTGCATATAAAAAGAAATAAAATAGATAAGCCAATTAACTACCGTTTGGGTGGAATATATGCATCAACCATTTCATCTTCACCGTGAAATTCAATAAGCTTTGCTTTGAGCATTTGAAAGTCAGTGTCTGTCCTATCTATCGACCACTGTCTATCCTCCCCTAGACCATGTGAGTCTGGTTTATAAACATTGACACTAAATAGATGCAATGGGGATGTTTTATTACTAATCTAAAACATTAAAAACATAAATTGCATAAATGTTTTAAATATTGATATATAAATTAATTAAATATTGCATTTTTCAATAAACCTTTTTCTCTTTAACATTATCAATAGACACCCTCCAAGTGCTAAGATCTCTTTCTCCGAGACGAGCATAGTTCTCCAGAAGATCGGTAAATTGAATATCCATATCAGGCCCATCGGTCATTTCAGAATCTATACCGATTTTAATTGAATTGTCTACAGATTCTAAAAGTTGACCATCTATTGTATCAGATTTAAGAGCTCCTTTGAGTTTTGTTAATTGGCTGCCCATTTTAAAAATGCCATTTTTGTCCATTTTTCTGAAAATAATTTCACTCATGTAATGAAAAGGTTAAATTTATAAATCGCTTCATAAAATTTAAGTTTTATTGTAATTTGCTATCCTTACTTGTCAAAAACTTTCATTGCATGTTCAACTGGTGTTCTGGTCCCGCACACTACTTTTAAGAACTGAAAGTAGTATCAAGAATTTAAAACTATAGCAAATATTATTACAGGTAATTCTAGTAAGAGCATTAAATTTAATTTTACAATAAGGTGAAAAATCCATTGAAATATAACGATATTTTTGTTTCAATATCAAGTGCATATGCTATACAAAATTTACCAGAATAACTACAACAGTATATATATATATATATTTCTTGTGGGTTCTTTTATAATATCAAATCTGATGCTCTGATTGGAAACCTTTAGTTTGCATAGGTATCGAAATATTATTTTTTACTATAAATTATTAACATACGTCTTCACTGTTAAAAAATTTTGGCGCCCAGTGACAATCCAGCATTGCATATACGAGATCATAGGATTTAAATAATGTCCGACTATGTTGGAGCTTCAACACACTGGGCACTCCTTCGCTAATGATTTCTCTCAACTGCTCTACATCCTCACTTGCAAATGATATGAATGATGAACTCTCAGGCATAAAATATGAGAGATATATTTCTTTAGCACTGTTAAATAAGGCCACTTGATCACTGGTGTGTATTTCAGGTTGAAGAATTTTTTTATTAAATTCATCTGAAAATTATAAATAAATTAACTGCAGCTATAATTTTTGCTTTTATTCTCTAAATAAATGTTAAATAAGACTCATTTAACCTACCTATATCAAAGCAAAATTGCAAAAGGTGTACTTTTCCAACAGATTTCATGTATTGCATAAAGGCATACAAATATTCAGGAGTTTTTAAAATTTCAGAAACATCTAAACTTAACAATCTTTGTTTCTTATAGCTATCTTTCTCAGTAAAATTCTTTAAAAATTCAACCTGAAATAAACAACATTTTTGAACATTCGAGAAAGGTCAATTTTATATTTATAAATGATATAAGTTTTCAGTTGAGATGAAGAATGACTACCTGGTGTTTAGGAAATTCAGGTAATTTTGACATCTTTTCGTCACCAGTTGCAAGAATAACTAGCGTATTGATAATACCAGGATCTGATAGCACATCAGTGAGTGATAACAAAACCCAGCCAGCAAATATTTCCCTTATTAAAATGCTAAAAAGTCTAGGAAAAAATGTAAACTTATTACTATTACAATTTTTGACAATTGTGAAAATGTTATTTTCAGACTCAAATAATATCTTACTTGCAATCTGTTTCTTGTTTTGGAAGCAACAGAGGCATTATTGCTTTAGTAATACTTCTTAAATAGTCGAGTTCAGACTGCCGACTACCCATTGCCGGGTGCAGTGAGTATCTTAAGGGACCGTCTATAGCTGCTTCTTGTAAGGACTGATATTCCTTGGATACCATTAGTCTTTGTGCTTCTGCACAAATTGCAATATGTTTCAACGCACATGGTACAAGTTTGTTGGTTATCAGTTGTGCAATGTTGACCTGAAATTTTAAATAGTCATTTTCTAATTAGAGTTCAAAGGAAGGTCTTTACTCTGATATAAGATAACTTGAAATGATAAGCCCTCATTTACTCATTGCTTAAATAAATATGGAAATGTAAAGTTTACCTTTAAACCTCTCCTGAGTAAAGAACTTGAAGCAAATCGGAGAAGAAAGCGGAGTTCTACAAGTAAAATATCATCTTGCATTAATTTTGAATACCACTCCGAAACAAATCGTTTCAAAATAACACCATAAAACTGAAAAAAAAGAATTAATTGAGTCATTGTCATCTTAAAAATGTATTGTTTACAATGCTTCAAATTGTTTGATGGATGAAGTACAGTTGAGACTTGTATATTTTGACCAAAGAATTGTGAACAAGAAAACACAAACAAGCCTTGAGGGTTGCAAGCTATTTTCCTTCACTTATCATATGGCAGATTTCCTTAGCTGTTAAGATCTAAATCTTTCTTCTTTATTAAGTAAAAGCCAAAGTTCGCTAAGAAATAAAATGAAGTACAATCTTATTTTGTTGAAATTATTAGATCCAATAGGGAGAAACACATTTAAAAATACTTACATCTTCAATGGATTGATCAAGCTGCTTATGAATGTAAATGCCAACCCACGGCTCAAGGTTTATTGTTTCTAAGTGCCTGGAACAAGTGCTTCCTCCACAAACACTACAGCTTATCTAAAATATAAAACATAATTATTTATTTTCTTTCTTGCAGTTATATTTCTGCCATTGGATAAATTTTGATATTTTTTTTAAAACAAGAACAGTTCTTTAAATGTATCAAAAAAATTAAAGTCCAAGAGTTTTGTAGGTTTAAAATCAAGGACTAGTATTATTGTAATAGTAACACGAACTACAATACATAATAATTTTTACTTACCTTGGGTGAAGTAGTTACATCATTAATGTCTCTTGTAGGTTTATTGTAACCAATATAATTCAGTATGAACGCTGCTATAGTCCAAGCTTGTGTCTTATATTTGAGTGTAAAATAACAAAATAGGAATCCACATACGTAACTAATTATAACGATGAGTCCATTTAAGTAGCTGAAAACGCATAGAAAATTTATGAAAATATTTTTTTAATTAAAATCAAATGTAATTTTTTTTAAATATTATAAAATACTCCTAACATAAAATGGTAAATTTGCACATCGTATGACTGGTAGCAGATTAGTGAAATATTTTTTTAAACTGTAATGTGAGCTAGACACGTTTTGATTTGTACATCTTTAATATATTTAAATATATTATAGAAAATGCATTAGAAAATCAATATAATGCTATTTGGATTTATATATTTTATAAAGTTTTATCTAAAAACAGACTAAGCCATCAATATTATACTTAAGAAAATGAGTGATTAGCACTTCAATAAAGGGGGTGGAACTTATAATATATATTTTGGTATATTTAAAAAAAGATAACACATATCTTTGACTTTTATTTATTTAATTTATAAAGTAGGTTAGCACTAATATTTAATTATGATAACCTATAACCTGCACAACCAAAGTGAACGATAAAATTGTTTATCTACCAGTACTCTTGAGAACTTTGTACATACTTTTTTATCTTGACAGAATCTTAGTTTTTATATTGTGTACAAAAGAACTTAGTGAAACTCTGTATTTTTGATTCCTTTTTTAAGATAATGTAATAAACACAACATATTACTTACTACAGAAGAAATTACTGCCAAAAGCTACTTCATTTTGAACATTGTAAAATATACAATAAAAATTAGAGAGTTTTAAAAAGCCCTACAATCATAAAATTGAAGGATATGGTAGCATTACTAACCTGGAAATTAGAACTGATACTGAAAGAACCAGAATAACACAAAAATATTTGACCGAAATATTATTTTTTAATGTTGACCAATTCACATTGTTGACATAATTTTCTGTCATTGTAATAAAAGAAAACTAGTGTGATAAATTTCGAAGACATATCTGACATCTGTCATCTCGATCCATGTTTTTTTTTTAATCGAGGTGACAGCTTGGCATTCTCATACGCAACCTACTTTGAAATTATTTTTGGCTATGGTCGGCTTTGAAAAAAAAAACTCCAATTAAAAAAAACTCACTCCATTTCAATTAAAGTAACGTTTTTTTAAATTTTCATCTATAAATGTCTTGCCAAAATGCATAAAACATTACTAAACGCTGTTGTCTAGTTGTCTATGAAATCTGATCAGTCAGGTTAGACGTTAGAGCAATGCTATCCACCGTATTTGCATCAAACGATGATTTGATATTCAATAGTAGCGAAAACATGAAAATTGACTATCATATAAAAGAAATATTATTATTGGGACGTCCATGACTACTTTTTATAATTTATTAGAAAATGTAGATAGTTAAACTAATAGAATTTTATTTATTTAAATTAAAATTCTAGTATAAGCGGAAAGCTAAATATTTTGTAGTAAGTTAATTATTATTTAAATTTAGGCCATTGATTTTAAGTTATTTAATGAAATAAGATACCAAATTATAAATATAAAACTAAACAGTATTTATATTTTTGTGTAAGACTTTCCATAAAACAGTATTAATTCTTCAAAAATGACCAAAATGTCTTTTATTTAAAAAATATTTTTTATTGTTTTGTACGGATCGATAATTAAAAATAAAAATGTTAAAATGCCCTTGACATAAACTGAGTTAAGAGGGAAATAAAAATCATGGTCATTAAATTTCCTTTATATATTTGAGCATTCTAACAGATATACATTTCCAATTACACATTTACACAATATTAATTTATAATTTATATTTTTGTTAAAATAAATGTTTTATAAAATGGGTATATGAATAACATTTAATTATGATATATTTATGTAGATATGATAGAAATTTACAGTGATTTTCAAATGCAATTATAATATGAGGAGCTTACAAAAATACAACACAATAATATGATAATTAACCATATAGATATAATTAAAAATAGATCATAAAACTATATTACTAAGATACAGAGAGATTTGTTTTACATTAAATAGTTTTAAATAAAGTAAAAAATAAATAGACTATAATATTTGTATTTGTATAAATAGTTTAACTACTCATATATTTTTTCGTAACATAAATCTTTGTGTTTTGTAAGCTCATAACAATAATAATAATATAAGCAACAATGTAATAAAATAATACGCATAATAATATTTAATATTAATTATACATAGTGTGTTTGTAAATATAACACAGAGAAAAATAAACCTCCTTTTTAAAGAAAAATTAAATCTTTGATACATTCTTATCTTTTGAATCTCTTAACATTATCTTTTCACAAGTCAAAAGTATCTGTTTTTATTTCTCAGCCTCATATTTATAATAATAAATATTTATATACTAGGTATTATGTAATACATTTCTTTTTCATATAAGAATATAGAAAAGACACATATGCACATGTCCTTTAATTTGTGACTTTTCTTTTGAACCTTTTTGTTTGGTACACTTACAAAATACCATTGAGAATATATCATTTTACTTTCTTGAGAAGTAACACTTTGACTTTTAATATATCAAAATATTCAGAAGTTTTAGAATGTCTCATTTGAGGGGAGAATAAATACAGCATGATTTGGTAAAATACTTCACAGTCGAATAATAATATAATATAATATATATAAAAAATTATATGAAAGCATTATCGAAAATACTTAAACTTTAAAATTTTTTGCAGTTATGTATTTTATTTGATGAAAATAACTTATTTAAAAAGTTTCGTCTAGTTTTTATCACATTATTTTCTGTTGATATTATAAGATATGCTTTGGATAGTTAAAAATTATTGATAACGTACATATATCATGAAGGAAGTACAATGAAGATTACAATTTTGTAAAATTAAGCTACTTTAACAATGTCATATTTATTTATTATAGATTCGGAGTGAAGACTTCTAAATATGGGAATAATTTAGTACCTATGTCAAGTATTTACTGAAACCTTATTCATTTAGAAATAACAGTTGGAGTAACAATTAACTCAAATGTATAGCCTAAACATTATCATCACATTGTTAAGATAAATACAAATATTCATGTACGTAGATAAGGTACATAATATTTAATATGAAAATTAAATGTAGTCAGTTATAGTATGTAAAGGTTTTTTTGTTACACAATGTAAAGGATTGTCGTAGTTACAAATATTTTAGGCCATTCAGTAGAACATTTAAAATCATTTATCTTAATAAATATTAATATGAAATATTTCTATTATGGTAATTAGATATCTGGTCAAAAAATACTCAGAAAAGTTAGACGAAGACACTTATGTACACAACAGTCGTTGAAGAGCCATTTCATAGAATATGTATTGTTTTATAATAATACTCTATTCTAAACATAATTCCAATAAGTTTTGGCTTATGTAAAAAGTTCATTAAACATTACATCCTAATCAAAATGTTTTCTTAATACTTTTTAAGTAATCAGTAATAATTATAAAGGACTAATGAAAAATATATAAACTGCTGTGCTGCGTATGTATTATAAATAAATTTCTTTGGAATTTGATTCAACCAACACTAGGAAATTAACGAGTAAGTGAATATGTTACTTGAATATTATTTTTAAGCACTATTATTTAAAAACGATTACATTATATTTTATAAAAAAAGTGAACTCCTTTGAAGGTCTTGTAACTACCCCTAGAGAGAAAGAGAATGCCCAGGAATACATTGAAGAAGGTAAATACTTAGTAATACTTTAATAAACAAGTTGGTAGGTAAGTACACCCTTAAATTACTTTTTTCAAATGATTTTGCTGTTGACAGTATCTAGGTCTTAAAATGTCTAAGACATACATACATATTATTTTTATTTGAAATCTGAAGATTTATTGTGTATTTTATTATTAGATGGTATAACAATCAGTGGCAGAGTTAATTTCTTAGGTTTTATCCCAAAGAAGTGCACCAACTATCTCCTTTTCTTCAAACTCATGGCATTACTAAAAATTAAATGTTTTTAGAGATATATCAATTTTTATAAGTTATTTCAGCTTATAACACTAAAATAACGACACAATAATACGGAAGAGTCATTCTTCAGTTTATAAAATATTTTCTGTTATATTTTGATTTCTGCCTGGGATTGCAATTATAGATTCATAAATACGTTGATATTAAATAGATACTTCATATTGGTATACATATTACTATTGTTTTTTTTTTGTAAATAATTATTAATAGTGATTGTTAAAATAAGCTCTAATTTTTCTTAGCATATTTCATTTATGAAGTAATAACTAATTTAAATTAAATGACCTTATGAAACACACCTCAGACTACACACACATTTATATCTTCAGCAATAAGTTGAATAGATTTTAGAAAAAATATTCGCTATTACCACTTCAGACAGGAGATATGAAAAAGGCAACAAATATATAATATTTTAATTTATATTACAACCCAAAAGTATTGTAAATTTTTTTTTGAACTAGGCATTAAACATATTTTTGAGTATTTACTAGTTCATTGAGAAAAGAAAGTAACTTTTACGCTTGTTGGCTAATACCCATCAAATATGTTGGCCTTAAGAGTTAAAAATAAATTAGTTTACATCCATATCATATTGACGTTTTTATAAATCTTCATTTTTTTCTCAATAATTTGGCACTTATTTGTTTTGTTCTTGAAGATTCAACATTAAATTTTGTATGGTAAAAACGTATTTCTTACATAAATTACGCAATAGAAGTTATTATCAGCGCACTGAATCTAAGTATTTTGGAACAACTTGAAATAAGTGTTCAATTTATTTAATTACATATTAATGATGTTATATATAATTTTTTGTTGCTATGTAATATAAATAAAATAATTTAATATCGACTCATGGGAGATACATTCCCAGAGGATATAGACGTTGTTTATTATATTCTTTTGGTGTTTGTTTGATGCTATTTTCATAGTTAAAAAAAAATTAACATAAAATATGGTTCTCCGAAATATTATCAGTTTATATAACTCCATTAACTAAATAAATCAAAATAATAATTTCATCATATTGATGTGAAAAAATACACTCTTTGTCACCGCATGTAGAATCAAAAGCACATTTTGATAAATTGGTCATCGATGGCATCACACGTAGAACTTCTTTGTTCTTTTCCAGCTTGCAAATGATTGATTCTTCTAGTTTGTGAGAAGATTGAACTTGTCATGGGGAATCACCGCCGTCTGTGGCGCGTTGCTGGACTGGAAATAGTGGATACCACGAGGGACTAGGTGGTTGTGCAGGGAGTCTCTCCAGTGACAACTCACACCCTCCCAGGGCCACATTGTGCTCTAGAGCTCCTGCTTTTTGCCATACCATCACCACCAGTGTACGGCCAAAGACTTCTGATGCCTAAAATAAAAAAAATAATGCACAGTATTATAATGTTTGTAAAATGATCATTAATTTTTAATCAAAATCTAAATAGTCTTCATAGTATTATTATTATTTATTAAACCAGCTCGGCATTGAAGAGCTTCTCATCCGGCCAAGATTTTTCTAAAGCTGAGGTTTCTAACCTTAAAAAATAAATTTATTATAAAGATGCTTGAATGTCAACACTTATATTTTATTTTGAAAGTATAACCAACAAGTCAACATTGTTCATAACAACTTTAATTGAAATTAAATTGCATACTTAATTTATTTACATTGAGATTGACATGTTAGTTTGTATTTAATAAGATAAGACTACCATTCTTAACACTCTTAATATGAGTAGTCTTGCTAAGTTTTGATAGTGTTGATGATACATAAATTTGATTATTGTCGATATTATCCAATGAAAATCAATAAAATTTGAAAAGATTAATTTTTGGATAATGATAATGGATTACTTGGATACTCCATACAATCTGTAGGTTTTTTGTGAAAAAAAAGAGGGTTGAGATTTCAATGATTGTGGAAAAATGTAATATGAACCTACCTGATATTTTAAGGTTTGATTATACTGAGGCTCCATACTGTGCTTAGCGACTCGAGTTTTTCTCTTTAGAAGCCACCGTTCTCCATCTCGAAGGTAACATTTCACATATGTATCCGGTTGAATGTCTCCATCATCCGTACATAAGTTTCTAGCACTTAATACCTTGATAAGAGATTAATAATTTTAGATGGATTGTTGTTGTTGGATGAATTATAGTATGATGATTGTTGGATGAATTATAGTATGATTTAGGTAGATGAAATTTGAGGGAAATATATAGGTATAATTTTTTTTATTGAATGAATGTGTATTATGAAAAATATAATTATTAACCTCTAGTTCTAATTGTCCTTTAGTCATCTGCAGTGCGAGGCGTAGTTGGGCACGGCCCACAGTGGTGCGTCCGCGCGGGGCAAGCTGGCCAGGGCCCAACTCCGGAGGACTATCGTCTCCCGTCAGCATTACGTCCCCTCGCACACTGCTGCCTCCTGTAACCGAACACGTTGTATATTATCTCAATGTTTTGTTCCTATTTATAATTTATCATTGCATATTTATGATATTTGGAATTCAAATTATCCAAGTCAGAATTCTTAATTGTTTTGTTATCATGATTTATTCAAAGTAAATTATTCTGTAATCTCATAGCATGCAAAATGTTCATTTTTTAACATTTTATGAATCTCAGAAAATATTAAAGTATGTCACTTTTTTATTGAGATATTAAGATAGATTTTTCACGGTTCTTCTAAATTCATTAATATCCTCTCATTAACTATTAATTAAAAATATTGAAAATTAATATTTATATTGAACAGCGAGTGATTTTGTTGCATCATGAGGTGATATGAAAGTAGAAATCTCTGACATTGAAGTACAAGGTGAGTGATCTGATCGATCATATGCATGAGAACTGAGAACCAAACACAAATGATTAACTGGTGTCTATTCACAGCCATGATTTTGTCAGTTTAATGTGGAGCGTAGGTTGCAGGTTTGGAGTAGACAGGTTCATATTCACAGAGGACACAAAGGGTCAATGCATGTCGAGTGAGAACAGTATGACAAACACCAATGAAACACAGGCTACATTGTGATTTGTTCAAATACTTGGTGAGGTAATATCTTACCACTGGGCTAGAGGTCCGCAGCTAAGAAGAAACAATTATAAATAAGAGAGGATAAATACTTATACGTAGGTGCATTAAATACAGTTTTTTTTTCTATTAGATAGCAGGACATTAGTATGTGTTGGGGATTTGGCATGGTCGAAATTACGGAGTGTATACTATAAATATGCAATAGTTCCCACATCAACAGATTTTGACCTGAATTAAATTTCTTAAGCTCTTGGTCAATAGTTGATAGCAAAAACTACTAAACTGGCAATTGGATTTCATTTTGATTTAGAACAAAAATATATGCATGCTTATAAATAAATCTTCATTGAAGTTCGTTAAAAACTCAAGTATTGATAATATATGAGATTACATTCTCTCATGTAGATAAATTTTTTACTGTTTATTAAATTATTTAATATTATCATTTGGGAAAGCAAACTTTTATTATTAATATGTATAGCTTAATTTATTCTTGATTCATATATTTTTTTGGAATCTTATAATTTCTGATACCAATTGAATGAAAGTGATAAAATAAAAGGTGGAAAAAATATTTAGAATAAGTATGAGTGTTTTAATACATCAATTTGTAATAAACCCTTTACATATAGAAATTTCCTTTATAAGAAAAAAATATATACATATTTATAAAGATAATTAGTAAATACATAATATCATATTCTTTTACATAGGAAGCACATTGCATTTAGGAAACGGAACATTAATTAAGAACTCTCTGGCTTTTACCTGTATTGATTATAAATATTATAATTTTTTTAATAAAATTAACTATGTTTTACCTAAATGGTTCCTTTCTTCCTATGTAAAAGGGAGTGCAGAAGAATAAAAATGTGCTTGTCCTGTCCACATTATTTGAGGAATCTCTTAAAAGGAAAAGGTATGGATGGTTTGTTAGGAATAAGGATCAATATTAAATCTAAGTTTACCACATAACCTGGGGACACAGCTAAATAAAATAAAATAATTAAAAAAATAATTTTTGATTTCAAGTAAAAATACTAACTTCTCGATTGCTTTCCTGAGAGACTCATTGTTCTTCCAAGTTCTCCTCGAACTTGTTTTAGATTTCGTAGAATCTCATCAGGATCTCGAGGTCTGGCTACAGAAGAGCGCCGTCTCTCTGGTCGATACACTGGAGCCGGAATATCTAACTCTCCACTTCCAGTAGCTTCTGGCAAAAAATTGATTAGCTTAATCTACTATAATAATAGCCATTGTGTGTGTGTGTGTATTTTTCTTTTTTTTTGGTTTTCTATAGAATATCTTAAAAGATACAACGCTGATTTTTTGCATGTAAGTTTAGTAAATTTTTCCGCAGCTATGTGCCGAATTTCAAGACGATAGGATAATATTTTCATTCATAAACTAATTGAATAAAACTATCAAATATGCTTTATGCACGAATTATGTGATTCTGTTGTTCACAGCGAGAATTTCAAATTTAGAATTTTGACAAAAAAACAAAATATGATGCTTCTAAGAAATTTCCAGTTTATGTCAGCTTGACACAAGTACCAATTTTATTTTTTAGTTGCGTTAGAAATTATTAATCACATCATTAATAACTTAAAATGCCTCCTAAAATAATAACACCGTCTAAGCACAGCAAACGTAATTAAAAAAGAATAGCACAATTGAACGGGATAAAGACTGCATCTAATAAAGAACAGTGCAGTGAAAGTGATTCGATGTTTGTGACACGAAATGTGATATTTCCTAGAATGGCTTTGCTTTCAAAATTAATATCCGGTTATTAAAAAAATATGTATACAAAATATTCATCTAATTGTCAGCCAAACATATGTTCAAACACTATTGCATCGTTCATCGAATACGTCATTTTATGACGGGCTACATTTCTAGTTTTCTAATAATATCGAACCAGTAAGATACTTGATAATTTTTTTAAGATGAGAATATTTATCTTGATATATCGAAGAAAAACTTAAACCTTTTTCCTGTTGCTGCTGGAAAGATGATCTTCTTGAACCAGGAAGAGATCTTGAGAAGTCTTTACCGAGTTGGTAAACTTCGACTTCCAATGTTTCCGATTGAGAAGATCCTCTTCGTGAGCCAGCTACATAAGCGTGATCAGGGTGTAATAAAGATGTACATTCTCCAATAGAATCCACATCATCTATAAAATTAAAATACGGAGTTAATATTTTGGAGATCTGTAAAAATATTGGATTTTTATATTTAGACAGTTGACAAGTAAAAACCTGATACGGAACGTTGACCGGCAAAGTCTCCCCGACGCAAAGGAGGTAAGGGACCCGTCAGTGATCCACGTGGTGAGATTCCCGGAGAGCGACCACTTCCAGCACCGCACCTAAGACCTCGAGGATCTTCAAGGCGATACCAAACTGCGCGATCATCCAGAAATGCCTTTTCAAGGTCCACCTTAAAAATTACAAAATTGTAATATTTATGACCATTAGAGAAAATGAAATGCAGTTATAAAAGATGCATTTATAATTTGTAAGACATACTGTGCATTCTCCCAAGAAAACTGGATCAGATTGCGGACAGAGATCCCACAATGTGACTTGTAGGCTTCTGCCGGCGAGTTCTGCTCCAGAAACCCCTGGGAACGTCAAGGTTGCATTCCAGATAGGACCTTGAGAGGCTGGAGCAACAGCAGTCTGCATTACACCACTGTCATCTCTGCAAAGAAATATCATACAAATGTTCTCTAAAAATCTAATTTTAAGATCTAAAAATTAAAAATATTTAATATCTTTTAAACTAACTGGACTGGCAGAAGTCGTAGCTGTGCATAAGCTTCAGGCAATGTCCCGTAGCCAATAGAATCATCTCGCGCAGCAAGCTCATCAGCTGCCATGAGGGCTACTACAAGTTCCCGCCGCTCCCCGTGGTACCACACCTGTAGCTGAGCTCGACCAGTGACCAACTTTGCACGAGCAATCTGCTCCTGTTATTATCACAAAATACAAATTAGAATTGAAGTAAGGAAATTCCAATATGTGATTTATTTTTGTTATTTACAATAATATGGTTTTCATTGACAGCTATCAACATCTTTATATGATTTATTTCTTAGGTGGTTTCTAGGCATATACCTTCTGCCTATCGATTTGGTGATGGTTTCACATACATTTGGCATGAGAGGTAGTCAGTTTAGAGGTACATTTACATTATTTATTATCTATGCAAAAAAAAAACCCACACATGTATATAATATTCACTTGATTAAAAAAGTTAAATCTATTCTCACTAATAATTGAATGAAATATAACATGCTGGCATTTAGACATATAATGTTAATTTTAATCACATAAAATTTTCAGCATCAAGCAAAAACAATATAATTCAATATCCATATATTATAAATTTCTAATGATAATTAAGTAATAAATATATTATTATAAGTATTAAATCTATAAGACATAAAAAATAACTTTTACTATTTGTTAGATATGTACTGAAGTTTTATGAAGACAGATCAACATTGTGTAGGTACTATTATTTAACCTTGAACTCTCGTATATATATAAATATAAATTTAAAATCAAAAATAGTTTTGCTGATTATACGAAAAATAGTACTGAAAACACACATTTTTATAGTTACTTGAGGATGTAACACAACTTAATTTGGTAGTATGCAATTTATATGCTGGTAGTTCCTACACACAATTTAACCTACATTAATAATACCTTACGTATTTTCTATAAAATAAAAATTTCATTAAGCATTTCTGCAGTTTAAAATACTGTGTGTTGGATTTATAAGCCATTATTATACTCAAAAATGCCATTTTTATAGGATTACAATAAATTGGTTATTGAAATGAAACAAATAATCCTAAGGAATAGCTAGTGTCCTTACTTTTTTACAAAAGCAGCTTTAAATCATCTCATGAGGTTCCTAAGGATCCATTATATGATTAAAAAGCATTCTAGATTGTGTAAATACTTTGATTGTTCATATATAATGTAAATATGTATTGATTTATCGAGTATCTGAATATTTGTACAAAAGATCTAACCATAATTTTCAGCGAAGAAGAAGCTACTGAGAAGTAAGTATAAAAGTTCATAGAAGAAAAGAGACAGTTAATAATAAAGTATAAAAATTATGTATGTTTGCACGTAATCAAGATTTAGAGAAATTCAAAACATGTAGGATAAAATTTCAACCTAGGTATTGAAAATGTTTTTGTTTTTAATTTAATTTATACACTTTTTTGAATCCAGGAAGTGAATCCCTACAAAGCATACCTAATGTATATATATTTGTTGAAAGGTAAAAGTTAATAATAATTGTTTATCAGATATGATGCTACCTCATCTATGACCTACACCTATTTTGTTGTACTTATAACTAAAGTAAGTATAATATATTTTGATTTAAATTACAAGAAGAATTTAAATTATTTTATATATGGGTATATACATTTTAATTAAGAAAGCTTTAATAATCTTTTAACATATTTTGTAAAAATATGACGACAAATTATTTGAACTAATAAAGTATTTGAAAGGATATTTTTTATAAACCTTATAGGTATAGATCATGCTCAATCTTGTCATTCTTTTCATTGGTAAGTATTCATTAGCTGAGCTCTATTTCAGCAATTGTAGATATTGTTATCGGATGTAAGTATTCTGATTGTCCAAATCAGGAGGTAGTCTAAAACGTGCAACGTGCCATGTAGTTACTAAGAGCAGACCAGATTGTCAGGAGACTGGCTACTGCAAGCACAAGAGCAGAGAAACGGTCAGCATGAAGCACATGTGCAGTTAATATATTAAATTACAAAAAATCATTTAATAAACAACTTTATATTACACAGTCATATTTTTGAATTATACTCTGTTGATTTGGGATCAAACATATATTCATATACCAGTGCAATTACAGCCATGAAATATTTAAAAAAGAAGAAAGTCAATATGAAATATCATTATTACTGATTTAAAATATATGTATGGAAAAAAATTTGTATAAAATATATCCACTGCACATTTGACCAAATAAAAAGTAAACAAAATATATTAAAACATCTCCGAACGTCGTGCCAGTTGGGACAATGCAGGGCAAGTGATCATATCTTCTTTTTTACACTAATTTATTTTTTAAATTACGTAACCAATGCATCGTGCTTTATTTTAATATCTTTAAATTCTCTCACCAATTCTGTCCACAGATTAAACTTCTTCTGGCAGGGATAATTTTTCTTCTTCAAGTGCACTTGTATAATTTTACTTTATAACTAATAGAGCAAGGTTATATGAAGATCTTAACTTGGAAAATAAAACAATTTTTTTCCAAACAAAACCTATAACTTTGAAATATATTATATATGTATGATAATAACATTTAGTAAAAAATCCTACTTTTGATATAAATACTGGAAGTAAAATTGGCAACATCTTTTTTAATTTCTTTATTCAATATAACTGTAAGTATAGAGGATTCCACATTAATTACATTTGGCTATCTTTATGAGATAATAAAACATAAAATGAAAAATTACTTTCTGATATTTTGTAGTGGATAGGGACAAGTTTCGACTTGTCCCAACTGACACCAGATCAAAGATATTAAATAATCCTTTCCTGCTCTTATTATGCTTATATGAAAATAACTTCATCTAATAAATATTCTTTTTTTATTTATTAAATTAGGATAGTATATATAAATACTAAATATTGAGATAAGAACAAGAAATTCTTCAAAACATGTAGACACCGTTTAATATATTTTAAGAAATTTAGAATATTGTGCTTGCTATAGTTAGCTTCCGATAAGATAAAAGTAGGAAAATGAAGTTGGTTATGGCATAGATAGTATGATTATAAGTTGTTGATGAGTTTTATGAAAAATAAACGTTAGGGGAGAGAGCACATTCATTGTCTATTTTTTGTACGAAGGTAAATCAAATTACCAACATAGCTCATTATGCTATTTGTTATATTATCTCATAATTCAAAATAGTTCAATTACACATTAAAACTCCATAGTAGAAAAGTCTTATATTAAATTGTTACAAAGACTAATGCAAGTACGGATAACACTGAATAATTTTAGTAGTCGTTATTCTTATTCATTCAAGATATTTAATAACAAAGTACTACGTGTAATAAATGATCTCGTGTATTTCAGAAGTAATAATGGTTAACGAGTTATAGTACCATTTTTGCATATATTTAGAAAATAAAAAATATTAACTGAAGAAGTACATACATAAATGCTGCATTTTTTAATGGAAGCAAGTGCACACTGAAGGAAAAGATGTTAAGAGTAGGTACCTTAAAATACGTTAACTTAAGTTCACACATCCATTAGTACAATTTTCAATATAAATATAAATATATATATATATATATATATATATATATATATACATATATATACTGTATATAAATATATCATATGATAAAGAGCGTATGTATTGAAGAAATAAAGATTATGTCAACACCAAGGATAAAAATATAGTTATAATAAAATTTTATTCTTGCACCACTAATTACTCATAATTTTATTGATTCCACTTTCTGTGCTACTATTTAGGCTTATGTGAATATGAATAACATTTTTTACATTATCATTTTACAATAGATGTATTCCTAACTAAACATATAGTACAATTTAACACAGAGTGGAAGTCCAGTGGCCTAAACTTAAATTTTATGTACACCATTTAAAATTTCTCTCTTTTACAAACGCATTTATACTTCTAAACAATCAATAGGTATTTCACAAGAATAGTAGTACGGCATGTGCACTATATTCTTTTAATATAAAGATTATAGATCTCAAAATAATAAGCATTTCTTCTTTATTAGTAAAATTTACCGATTGGACGATTTTTACTTCACAATTTATTTAAAAATAAAAGTAACAGAGCATCAATTGTAAAAAATACTGTCTTTTATGAAAATAAAAAATCTTTATTTAAGATGAAAGTAGCAAATCACTAAAAGTGTGATTGATATAGATAGCTATTTTATTACAAAAGCTAGAAAATAAATTTAAAGGCAACGATTTTGAATCTATGTGGATAAAATATAAAAAAAGGTAATCACCGAATACTTCACAGAAAAATAGTATTTTTTAGTATTTTATAATACTACTTAGTTCCTAGTTTTTCAATAGTTAATAGTTAGTTTTACCTATATTGTCATTCACAATGGGTATGAATGTACTAGACAAGGAAATTATTTACTTCGCAATTAACATTAGGCTTTATGAAGGCCCAAGGAACTAACATTCTGTAATTTTTAAAGAGAAACAATACAAATGGATTGCAAGCACATCTGTATTCTAGCTTATTCACTTGAACAAATAAATATTGATTTATTTGAAATATTTTCAATATTCTACTTACAGCCAGTTCTCAATTTATTGGATTGGGACATTATAAAAAATAAAAATAATTTAGAGAATAATGAAATTAAACTTCACTAATATATATCAAAGGTTAATGAGAGTTTACACCACTTCTGTCTTTAGAGCGATAGAAAATCATTTATCATATATGTATATAATATCCTTGGGATACAAATTTTCGAAAACCACTTCAATACAAGGCATGAGAATTTTTAGAAGAAGAAGAATCCAAGTAGCTAACTGTGGAGCTGGGGCTTATTAAGGTTTCTTTACAATTAATAAAGAAATGTATGTCCATTGTAGCAGCCATTTTATTTTAATCCTTTCTGATGTGAACATAAGTGATTCTGAATATTAATTTAGTGATGTGAAATCATCGGTTCAATCATCCCAATAAATTGAAAATTTTCAGTATGTATAATATGTTTGGAGTTTATAACCTACATCCATTTATAAATAGTTATTAGTTTTTAAAATAAGTATTAATCTATTCAAATATTGTAAATATATCATCAAATATACACAAGTTAATTTAATTTACATATGAATGCAATAAGCATAAATTTCAATACTTTAGTTAGGGCGATATTGTAACATATGGTTAGATTAAATTTACTGAATACTTTGCGTATATATTCTTAAAGCATTTAATAATAACAAAAAAATATATATACTATTCTTATTGTAATAAAATTAGGCAAATTAGTTATTCAACACAAATAAATTTGTAATTAACAAAAGTTTAACATATGCTAATGAAGGTAAAATAATAGGAATATTAAACTAGTAATTTACTTTTTACAATACAATCATCACTCGCCATGGCATCAATGCTTATTTTATGCTCATCTGTACACAACTAATGCTTGATTATAGTAACAACTACCTACCTGTGATATTTTAGTATTAATTATAAATAACTTCTATCAGTATATAAAAATACTACGTACTGCGTTACATATGTTTAGTATACTCTATAATCATTCTCACACAGAGTCATATTATTTACCCTAGAAGTCGGAGAGTTATAATTTCTAAGTTTACGAAATTAATACAATTGATATACATATAAGATAGCAACGGTTATTACAAATAGACGATTTACTTTTTATCACATATCTTCGTCAATGTTATAATGTAAACATTTTTGGTTTGAAAAATAGTTGGGAAAAAAGTTAACCTTGTAGACAAATTAAAAAAAACCTTATAGATACTTTATAAATTAGTATTACAATAAATGTATGATTTATATAGTTTTGTACAATTTGGCAGATGCATGATTGCAAATTACTATTTGTTTTGTGTACAAAACATTAAATAAATATGTATTTATATGGCATCCTTAAAATTATCGATGGAATATTATTTTAGGAACTTAGTAAAACAATGAACGATTTAAATAAATCATAACAGTTCAAAAATATATGTAGTATCTCAATCTCAGAAGTATCAGTAAAATGCATGATAAGAAATAAAGAATTAGAAAATAAAATAATAAAATGTGGGTCAGGGAGTAGATAAGTAGGGGGCTTATAACTTGAAATGGTAAATGCAGTGTTAAAAAAAGGTGTGAAAGTAATAAAATGATTAAGAAATAAAAAATTAAATAATATTATTTATACCGGAGTTTTAGGCAATTTTCGACGGGTTGGGGACGATGGAGTCTTATCACCATCGTTATCTGTAACACAGAAAAGAGAAAATCAATTTAATGACACTAACAACATAAAATCATTTGCGTATAATCGAATCAATCAATGAACTTTTTACTAACTGAAGCATATCATGAAAAATAATTTCATCAGATAATCTAAATATACACAATTTATATCTTTGATAAAATAATAATAGAAAACCCCAGAACCTACTCTTGCCAACAACAGCAGAGCAGAAAAAATAGCAAAAAAATACTGGTTCATGAATGTACTCACTGGAGATTCGTTAAATTAATTTGGATTTCGGGAAATGAAATGAAATACAAACAAAAACACTTGCTTCCAATAACACTGAGAATAAAAAGAATGTATATTACATTTATCTAGTAAACGATATTCTCGAGCAAACAATTGTGCGCATTGAGGCAATTTTTTTAACACCCAAAATGTTGTCCCACTCTATCTACCTGCTATCAGTATCTGGTGCATATCTCTTTATAAAGCATCAAATCGTATTTCTTTGTACTTTTAATTTGTTATTTTCACAGTAGCAAGTAAGAGAATTCGTGAGTGAGTTCACTCGGGACCCGGGTGATACTTGACGAGGTGGTTACCGATGGCGAGGCCGATGACGGGCGTCGCGACGTCCGCGCGGCGCGGCTCCTCCAGCAGGTCGCACATCCTCAGGTCGGCGGCGTGCTCCACCAGCAGCTCCACCATGTCCCCGGCGCGGTCCATCACGGAGCACACCTCCTCGAAGCTGCGGTCCGTCAGCGGCACGCCGCCCCACTCCAGCACCTGCCCAACACGAGCCCCGACCGACCCAATCACAACCGAGCACTTCTCACCTCGCGCGTCAACTCAGCTGTCAACTTCTAGCTGCAACAGAGTCGATATCATTCAGTGACACGAGCACTCGAGTGCTCGAGCATCGACTACTCGAGTCTTCAGTCTGAACAAGGAGGCAGCTGGTTTTGAAATGTTAGAGGCATGTTATTCGGTCATGAATCAAGCGTATCGTTGTTTTTCATTTGTAATGAAAATATACGTTTTTGATCAACCAATATGTAGTTTGACTAATGAGTATAGAAGAAAAGTGCAAAAGCATAAAATTTATACATCAATTAAATGAATTGAACTGAGCAAGTTGTTAATTTTCGTTTGCTCTCTCAAGTGAATTTGTTATTTTCGACTTGAGCTTTTGCTAGATTAAAAACAAACATTGCTGCAAAACGCACACAATTTAAAGCATTGCTAAATAATACTTAAAGCATATTATATATTTATTAATAGGATAGTGCAAATATTATAGACTTTTCAGTGTATCAATTTTCTCGAGTGTTTTCAGACTTTGTTACAACAAATACGTTTTGACGACTTTTATTACAAGGGAAGGCACCGAGAAGCTGCCTGAGCATAAATATGCAAGCTTCACGATCAGAAGCTGCTCTGAACAAAAAAATGCGATTACGGAGTGAGTTTGATCCGTACAATTTCTTCACATGTGTTTTGCGTCGCTTAAAATATAGAAAAGTAATGTTCTAATTTTTTTCACCAAATCAGTAGGCAAATTGATTAAGTTTAGAAACTATTAATTTTTAAAAACACCAGATGATTTCACCATCTCACATTGAATTTAATTTTATACATTTTAATCGTCGAGTTGCCAATTGAAGGTAACTTGACAAACTACCGGAGTACGAGACGATTTAAAAAAGCGATATTTTTGATGTGGTTTACAATATTTTATACATAACTTAAGTCGCGCCCGACACGCGTCGGCATAATGCGATTCTTCGAGATCGAATTGATTCGATTGGGATTCAATAATGTGTGTGTAAGCATCGCATTTTCCTTCCGTTTAATCATGGACTTATACGATTTTCCGTCTCATTTTTCCCAAGCGTCGCGGCGCCGAGGACGTCTCAAAGTGAGTTTGCCGCGCGAGGGCGGAGGGGTTTTTAAATCTAATTTAAAAACCTTCCCAAGGATTCAAACATATTCAGATAACAACATATATGGGTTTCCCTAATTTTCCGAGACCAGATTTATAGCTTAAATATGCACATAATAGGAATACAATTGTTTTTGACGTGAGACGGGTATAATTTGAAACTAATCATTATATGAATTTTATTGATTGAGTATTTCGATTTTCAGTCTATTAAAACATTTATTCAAATGAAATATTCTTTTTTTCTCAATAAGGTATTTACTGCGTAATTAAGACTAACATATGAAAAATTCTTGCCTGCTATATCGCGGGTAATCAACTATTAATCAATGATTGCGAAACTCATTTAGCAACTACTACATCAAGTATACGTAACACGTTTGTTTGGCTGTTATATATTATATAATATTTAATTCAAGTTATATTTTAAATAAATTGAAAATAACAGGTAAAAACACCCATTTGCACATACACGGAGTCATTTTAATAATGGAAATTTAATAACAATATTAAGATCCTGTTTATCTTAAATATTCATCAGTATTACAGCATTTATCAACTATTCTCTGTTAATGTATTAGCAAATATTTCTCATTTATTTTTATCAAATCTTAAATAGTATTTATTCCTTATAAACTGGAATAAACGCTGTGACTATAATTAATATAATTAGTTATTTTTTAATATTATTTATACCTTAATATCGTAGCACCCTATTAGGCTATGAGTACCCTTAAGTTGAAATGTGAAAACTACGATCTTTAATTTTGTGTTGTGTTTTGCCAAAGTTTGGCCACCCCTGCTCTACGAGGTTAGCGGAAGAAATTATCTCACAATGTAGAAAAGTTTGAAATTCAGACTGAATATAATAATAATGCTGGAAAGAGGAAATGAGAGATTGAGAGAAGCCGATGGCTTGAGCGAGGTGATGAGCCTTAAGCGCATTTGCAAGGAATTGCACGTAACTAGAAAACGTTTTGAATAATGGCATGAAAGTTGCGCCGCGGAATATCTTGGGCATAGCTGTCTGCAGGAGTGACGGAGAGTTTTGATCGAACGTTATAATAACAATTTTCGTGTGTAGGAGATATGAAAGCATACGGATCCCCGAGAAGCAAAATACACCATGGGTATTAAAAAAAATAATCATCGTTCGCGCTTTGAAGAGAAACATTATGATAAAAACGAGCAGATTGTTTTTTTTTTGGAATTTAATAATTCATGATGAGGCTTTGTATACAAAGTAAATAAAGAATAGTTTGAAGTCTCAAATGGTTTGAATAATATGAATATAAGAGAATCTATATTGTTAACTGTATTTAGTATAAATGTTTAAAATATAGTTTATGTCTTTAAAATGTTTTGCAAAAAACTCTTATTCGTTTCGTGTACATGTAAAAATATTCATCGAAACTTGATTGAAATAACATCACAATTGCTAAGAATTATTCTTTTGGACGATGGTTTTTTTTATTGTACATTGCGGTGGCATCCTACCGTGGGCGAATAGAGCCCATTGGTATCCGCCACAGCGTTTTGTAATTGTTTACCTTATCGCCTTGCTGCAGGCCGCCCTTCTCTGCGGGCCCGCCCGGGACGGTCCATACGATGTAGGCGAACAGCCTCCCGTCCGGTCCCACCTTGCCGCCCACCACGCGCATGCCGAAGCCTCGAGCTACAAACAGTCGCATTGCATGTCCTTTGAATACCTACACATACACTAAAGTAAAAATTAAATTAAATCTGAATATTCTTTATTTTCATTAGGTAAATATACAATACTTCTAATGGATATGGTCATTATATGGTGTGTGGCTATCCCCCGATCCTGCGCGCAGGTTGTGGGGCGTGCAATGTGTGACTTAGGTGGTAACGTACATGTATTTATTTATTAACATTATTGTGTTATGCAGGGAAAAAAAAATCAATAGCTGAACCGCCTTAAAACTGCGACTCAACTAACAACCGCACGGTAACTAAACAATAGCGCCCTTTATTGCATTCTTTACATGGGCAAAAATAAAGAGTCGCTGTTGACTAATTGCAAATTGGTTGCCTGTTGCCAGCCTTATTCTCTTTTATTATTTTTGAAATTTTTTTAGATGCGATATGCAGTAATAAAATATCATATTTGATTTGATATGAAAAATATCAAATGATTTGCAATCACTGGTTACTTATAAATATTCTTTGATTAAAATCATATAATTTTAGTGATTACGTAAAACGTTGCGTAAAACCAAATCAAAATGTGGGAAATCACTAAAAATATTATTTTTTAATAAAAAATATCACAATGGGATTCCACCGTGAAAGTGTATTTTCTCACAAAGCTGAGCATTCTGTGTTTCGTTTGCCATCTTGCATTATTTAATAGTTTAATCTATTTTCATTATATTTTATCCACACATGAGCATTTTATGTGGCCTGCCGGCCGAGTGGCATTGTACCAGTATAAATATTACTTACTTAGAAAGAGGAGGGCTTACTTTTGGGTCGCACATGGAGGAAATTCTTTTAAAAGGGTATGAAGTCTCATCAAGAAGACAAACGATGTAATTTTGCAATACAAATTGCATTTTCTGGGAAAATAGAGCGAACTATGTAGCGATCATTTAGGCCTTTGATAGCATAGTTATTCATGTTGTGAAGAAGAAAGAAGCTTTTGTTTAAATTATTTATATTATTGTATATTCAACCAGAATTATAATTTCAGTGTTAATTGAATTATGTATACGAAGAAATATATTCAAAATATAAGAAAACAAAAAGAAACATAAATTTAAAAATTACTGTCAACTTTATCGTCTCGAGAGGTTTTAAGACAACAATGAAAAATATGCGGCGACTGTTTGCAAAAAATATATTTTATTGAAAATATATCATCATAATATATTATCTGAAACCGAAAAAATTGTTCGAGTGTTATCTTATAAGTATGCTTTGAGTTTTGAGTGTTTTTTGAAATTCATTAATTCGTTAGTTCATAAATTAGTATTACTTGTTCTCAGAATTTAAGTAAATAATTTAATAGTTTGATAATAACTTTTTTTCTGTCTATCGAGGTATAAGATAGACCTTTAAAGGATGAAATAAAATTAGCTAATATTTATATAAACTATAGTTTTTACTTATGTACGGCGTGTTGCTTATGTTGACTTTGCAGGCGCAATGCTAAAATTTTTTTTAAAATTTAAATAATTTAGAAATCGACGATATAAAGTTGCAATACACAGCAAATGCTTAGCTGAACCATAATTGATATAGAAATTTAGTGTGTCAAAGTCATTTGTATAAACATGAAAAAATTGTTGTATTATATTTGGTTGCATAGCAAGTTTAAATTAAATAGTTAAATTTTCCAGCTTATGCTCTTTGTAAAAAAAAAAAACATTATCCCATGTTATCTGTAGTTTGAAATAATTTTATGAAAATAAATCACATAAAATATACACCATTGGAAAAGTTTTATATGTTTTGTTATGTTACATGGTTAAATAATTTAGTCAAGTGAAATATTCTTAAATAAATTATCCGAAATGATTCAAATTTATATGAGTACGATATTGAATTTTAATACGAATTCCAGACTAAAAATTATTATTTTTTTCATTTAAGTCAGAGTTGAGAATAACTCTCTGGCTTTGATAAGACATGTTGTGCTAAATTCTACGTAAATAAGGGGACTGTGGGTGTTCCAGAGCTACGTGTGGTTTAATTTTACGTTCTGTGTAGGCGGCATATGAAATATATTTTTTTTATTACAGTGTTTTATTTCTCTTAAAAGTTGCTTTGCACGTGTTAAAACGATCAACACGTTACGATTTAAGCTTTCATGCTGGGTTTCATTTTGTTTTTTTCATGTCATTTATTTAAATCTAAATTTTCAACTGTTTTCACACACCTTAATTTTCAGTTGTAGGTTTTCACATCAAAAATTCTTTTCAATTCATAAATAAACAAGAGGTGTTTATGTAGACAGCTTACATTTATTTTTTGCTTTATACAAAAAAGAAAATAATGCATGATGTCTAAATTTTTATTCACACCGGAAAATGTAATGAATTATTATTCCCGGATAAACTCGGATTATTGTCCTAAATAAATTATCAACGTTTTGAATAAGCAGTCTATTTTATTTAAAGGAAAGATAAAGTTGAATAATCTGACAGTTAAATATAATCAACAATTAACAGAAATATATATAAAACTATTCTGTAAAGCACTTATCAATTTTTCGTAGATTTTATGATCTATCTGTTACTTTGACTATCAATTTAAAAATAATAATTTTAAATAAGAATAAATATAGTAAAACTATTATTTTTCGAACAACAAATTAAATAATTCGATTTTTTTATTGGTCTTATAGGATTTTGTCACTGAAATATATATTAATTTTGTTGATGCGGTATTCACAATTATTCAAGTAATCAATTGAATGGATACTTCATCAGTTCAAATTGATACTATAACCTACAATCTCGTTGAATCAAAGCTAATTTCTTGCTTTGCATAATATTCTGTATGCTAATTTTAGATCTCCCCAAGAATGACGTCACGGCCGCAGCTCAGGTATGGGATGTGCGAAGCCTTTACTGGAATTTGCGGCGACATTTCAGGCAGTCACATAACTTCAAGCAACTACACCTAAGCCAATATAAACAAGTAAACACGAATTTAGTAATACGCATAAAAGCTAGCAATTTTTGCCATAAATTAAAATAATACAAGTAGTACAAATAAATACGTATATTTTCATTGATTTTAACTATTCAGTAAATTCAAAAAAATATTTTGATTTATTTACTGAGTAATTAAGGAAATAATTTTTTTTAAAAATAAGTATCAATTTTATTTTGTAAGTGCTTTGATTCATGTCAACTTTTAATAATAATCTGCAATCTTTAAAAATGCAACTATATGGGACAACGCTTAACAAATAATTTTCTGATCATAAGTACACCAGCATAAAGCCTTGATTTTTATTATATAATCATTGAAATTATTAAACAATAAAAACAAACAATTTATTTAAAGTAATTGATAATAGTTTATAAATTTTTTCGTTGGCTTTATTTCAATGAAAAAAATACCACGAGTCAACTAGTCATCTTAAGGTTTTGAAAAACAATCCAACCGGACACCAAAGGCAGTCCATTACCTGGCGAAATCGTGTCATTTAATTAATATAATTGTCACTTTTTTTTTTTACAGAGTATTGAGAAAACTATAATAATATTTATCTATTTTTTATTATTTAATTAACGTCCATTTTCAGGCTAAAAAAAATCTTGAAGATGTTGAAAAATTGGATAAAATGACGACTTTTCAAAACCAAAGTTTGTTAAAGATTTTTTTTTTTTTAATTTTTAAAATAATATATCGCACAGGTTTTATATTTAATCTTTTAATTCCAATTGAAAAAAAAGACTTTTAATTGTTTAGGACTCTTGGAAAAGGGACAGGACGAATCTCCAAATTCCTACACTTCAATTGGAAAATCACATATTTATCATATTAATAGTAAATTCATAAGAAATAAAAATATATTTTGTTCGGAAGAAGGGATGTATCAAACTTTTTGCAAGAAATTGATCAATAAAACTCGATCATGGGACCTAGACCCTTAAATCCAAAAGAATATAACGAAAATAAATATTTGCTCTGTGATTGAGAATACACATTTCTGCCTGCAACTGGTATATCTAGATTAAACTCTCAGCGTGAATGGTACGTACACTTTCCCACTAAAGACTCTTTTGAAAAGCTTTATGCGTAGGCGATGAAAAAGCCAAACACTAAGATTATGTAAAAAATAAATACTTTTCACGCACCTAGTTCATATAGTGCATTAGTCGTGACATACATGGGTTTCTCCCTTGTTGTGTACACTAGACCTTCTTGTCAAAACACCATTAGCACTGGGGCTGCTCCGCGGGCCTCACGTGTGCGGTCTGTCTACATACTCAGTCTCTAATATTGTATGGGCAAATATTTATGGTACAGAAGAGATGACATAATGTGTAATAGCATAATCGAAAGGTAAACATCTTCCGTGGACTGGCATCTTACACGGAACTAGCGATTAAACCTAATAACGTTACTGAAATAATTTAGCATATGTTAATTGTTAAATTAAAATATGCAAAATTAATTATTATTTGATTTATGGGTAAATTATTTAATGTATGGGTAAGTCATTAAGATTTCCGAATTTAAAATGAAAATACTTTTAAAACCTTAAAAATATCGATCTTTGATATTAAACATGTTGGGTCTCAGAACGGTGTTATCAGCTATTTGCTTTGTTTTTTTATCTTGCTAAAGAAAAATTAACATTTATTTGTTATTTGTTGATGATGATTAAGTACATTTTTTCAAATATTGAAATTGATTAAAGAAAGATTTGTGTGGAATCCACACAAATCACGATGATATTTTTCTAAGAGTTTCTTTAATCAATTTTCAATATTTGAAAAAATGTACTTAATCATTATCAATCAATAAAACCTGTATAGGCAAAATCGTACTTCCTGTGAGACGGTCTTCACAAAAATCAATAATATATTTGTTAGTAATTATTTTTAGTATTTTTTTCTCTCTGCGAACACTGTTGAAATTCCCTTTAGGCAATTGATATGTTACGAGGTGACTTCTCTGGATAAGGCACACACACGCGCACCGCTGTGCCAATACGACCGCAGCCTTGAGGGGGTGTGCGTGAGTCAGCAACAAGTCTTCGTCTCCGGTTTCTCCCCCGCCCCCTCGCTAACCCCTCGGGGGCAGATTGCCGGGGCGGGCCTCGGAGCGGAGGAACCCCGACTAACTTCTGTATGCCGAGACTGGTTTATTATTCATGTAATGATATCAGTCCTAAATTTATACTTTATTGAAGGGGTTGTTTTTATTCCGTACAAAGTAAAAATCATTTTTGAAAAGTTCTGATGTGATTTGTATTATGTTTTATAAATATTTCGTAAGCCTACTTTTTAAGCAAAAATAACTTTGAAGGTTGAAATGAGCCAAGGATTTTTAGTGCGATAAAAGTGTTCTATAAAAAGATTTGACAATATCAGTTTTATTAAAAAAAAAAAAAAAAACCAATAATCTAACGAAGCCACTGAAGACGGTGTAAATATCACAAAAGAAATAAGAACAAAGCGTAATACCAGAGAAGAATACAAAACGTCACGTTTATGAAAAGCGACAGGTGAAGCTCTCCGTACAAATATAACTCCTCGGAGAAATCACGACCGCCCGAGGCGAGAGTCATTCTCAATGCCCCGAGGGGCGGCAGGAAGAAGCGAGAATTTCTCCAACAGGCTACAACTACAAACTCTGCTTATCTCTGCCTCCCAGAAGTGTGCTCGACTGTGTGGGAGGACGAAATAATTATTTATTTTAAATGAAATGTTGACAGACGTAGAAAATAATGTGTTATCAGACGTAGAAAAAAATGTATTATCATATTTTGCACATTAGATCGATCACGAAGGATGATATTTTTATTTGATTTTTACATGTATGTATGTATATATTGTACTTAAAAAAGTATAAATTAAATATATAATATATGATATGTAAGACCTTTCTTATTACACAAAGAATATATTGATCATATTATAAAGCTATTGTCGAAAGTTTTTATTGGTAGATAAATTTTATTATACCTTGTAAATTAATTGAATTACTTAATGTTTGTAGCGTGTTTGCACAAACTTTATTGACTTTTTGACATTTTTACAACATAAATAAAACGCAAAAAGTTATTTGTTTATGTAGAACACAAGTTTCAGAATATTTTTTTATTATTTGCTATGAGATACTACTGCGGCTTTGTTTGAGTTATTACATGATATAAGTTCGCATCGTTGTATCTAGAAAAAGAACACGTATATAAGACAGTGGGTGATGTTCCATTTTAATAGTTTTAACTATTTGACGCGACTAGTTTCTTTGCATGGGTACCCAGCACGTTGGCAAAACTAGACGCGCCAAAAGAATTAAAAATAAGAACATCTTTATATAAGACACTGTTATTTTTCAAGTAGATTTTATTTTCTTTTGAGCCCGACGGTAATTGATACTTTTTACAAAATTGAAAAAACCTCGGCTCGGATTCAAGCCCGGGGCTCAATGTTTATTAAATACGTATGTTAACTTTTGGATAACAAAGTGAGTTAGATTTGATTAATAATATTATTTATTATCAAACATTTAAATTTTAATTATAAGCATGTTAAAAGCTGCTTATTTTAGAACGGAAACAGGGTGGAATAAATTTGTATAAAAGAGAGTTTGCTGAAAATTCAGCGATGAAAATGTGATTCTACGGCAAAGGTTTATGGAAAAAATACACAAAATTTATTTTTATAATATCACAGAGTATATTTTTAAGAGTGTATATTTTTATACACCTTGTATACCTTACAATCTCAGATATGTTTTCTAAGCCATGAAGTAATCATAGTAACCTAGGATATTGCAATTTAATGCTATATCAAAAATTAATGAATAGATAATAGGACAATTCGTTAAGGGCAGAAAAAATGGAGAATGTACACATTCGTCTGAAAAACAGAGAGCACAAACTACCCATTGCCAAGTCCGAGGCTATATAAATGCGTTTCTCTCTAACCGCCTGGCTGCTTGTGAGCTCGGCGTCCCGGTTATTACAGTTCATCCACGAAGTTTATCGAGGTGCGCCATATGCTTTGTTTCGTGCAAATAATATGGTACAAATACGAGAGACTGTATGCTAAATATATTTTATAAATAATGTGCGCAATAAAGCAAAACTCAATACATGTGTGGGGGAAGCACGATCTTAGATAGCAACAACTGGGAGTCAAAATTTCAAGGTTCAACTTGAAACCCTAACGTTTACTCAATTCTTTAATACCCCATTTTCTTTGGTTTCTAGAACTCCATTTTTTAAGATAGAGGATAAAACTTTAGTCAATTTGTTCTACTTTCAGATATATCCCGTTTATGGTGTTATATGGCGGTTGCACATGATCTTTAAATTTGGAGCCACTTTTAATAGGCAACATTGACCAATAATCAACCGTATCGTGACTTTCGTTTGTTGATGTATATATTTTTTAAGTAATTTACTCAGTTTACTCTCTTGGTTTGTCTGTTTTAATTTGTTTTCTGTTTTTGTTTTAAATGACTTTCTCTGTTATCTAATTCTTAGTTATGTATTTAATTTGTTCATCAATTCATGCAGAAAACAGGTTTTTTCACATATATCCCGTACATAACTCAATAATGATAATAAAGAAATACATGTACGCTACCATCTAAGCCACACATTGTAAGCCGCGCAACCTGCGCGCAGGATCAGGGAATAGCCACACACCATATTACAACAATAGAAATTAGAATTGTTGTGCCTTAAATTTTTTTTGTTGTTGACAGATTGTATGCGGGGCGCATCTTAAGGCGCTTTTTGTGGACTAGTACTAGAGCTCGGGTCGCATATAAATGTGTTTTTGATGTCTATGGCGGTAGAATGCGGGTCGCTTCAATTGCCTTGAAAAAGAAAATCTATGTTCGAAAGTAGAATTTATGTCCACAGAACTGTGAATAGTACAATAGGCATGACGAAAGATTTTCAAATCCTCTTCCATAATGGGGGTACACGTTTACTATTTACGAAAAAAACTTTATTTCGGTAAAAAACTAGAGTTTAACGAAGTTTAAAGCCATTTTTATAATATTTTTTCAAAAGTGCGCGAAAACGCTCGCAGGTGTCAGGCGTCCGCTCTGACGTCACGCCTCATCTCAACTGTCATGCATGTCATTGTGTTTGCATCGAAGTTTGTTTACAATTTGAGTTGTATGTTGAGGCGTGACGTCATGCGCTGTCATTGGTGTTTCAGTCAAAATGGCCGATTGCAGTATTTTAATCTTTTAATTTATTGAAAATCGTATTAATCTTAGATTTTTAAATAAAACTAAATCACTTTTTTAAATCCTTTTAATATGTATTTTCCCTTAAAATAATTATTTCTTTGATTATTTGATACTGTCGTCACCCCTATTATAAGTAATACAAAAAAAGAAATATAAAAACAAATGAGTATTTTCCAAGTTATCGCAATTTACCCAAATGTTTAATTTCGCGCGTAATGTCGCGAAAAACGCCCGCTCCACGCATAGTTCCGCGCGCAAATCGCCCGCATACAATGTGTTAAAAATAAAAAAAAATGTTTAGGAGCAATTATTTCCAAAGTGCGCCTTATATATAAAAGTTGAATTTCTTGCATGCCGATAAGACTAGATATTGAAATGAGTTTTGACAGCAAAACTTTTTAAAACAAATAAGGGTTTATTGAGATTCACCACGATACTTGTCACTATTATAGTATTGAAGTGTTACTGACTGCGGTGGGCCTTGTCAGCGGGGTCCCGGCGCAGCAGGACGCGGCGCCGCGCGGCCCCGCCGCTGTCCACGTCGTGGATGACGATGCGGATGGCCTCTCCGTCCACGGACTGCTGGCGGGTGGGCAGGGGCGGCGAGGAGGGCGCGGGGGCCCCCGTGCCCGGCCCGCCCGCGCCCAGCGAGCACGCCGCCGAGCCGCCCAGCGCGCCGCGGTTCACCATCCCCGTGATGTCGGGACTGCGACACCACAAACCCATCACTTCATTTCAGCAATCCAACATTTAGGTACGCGAGAATAACTTGTTTAATGGCACGTACTCTTTTACAGTAATATATCCATAGAAGCATTGACAAGTATACAGTTAACTTTGAATAGGGTTAAACGGTTTTCACTCACAGCTGACTGCCCCGACGGCGCAGACGGGGACCTTCATCCACGAGCAGCGTGGGCGGGCGGTCAGGGCTGTGGGGCTCGTCATCGGCAGGGACGCGGAAGGAGCCGCGGCGCGCCTGGGGCGCCGAGGGGGCTCCCCCTCCCCCCGCTCCCGCCAGGCCCGGGGCGAACACGTCATACGCCGAGGCCCTGAACAATTAATAAAATTAAACGAACGCAGTCCACACTATTACCACAATTCAATGAACTAACTTTGTAACACTCCACATTTGACAGTTTTTTTTTTCTTCATTTTGTTTCACTTATCACAATTCACTGTATTGCTTGCAATACTTAGTATTGAGTTGACAACTAACACACATTAAGCGGATAAGCAAATTGACTAAACTGATGTGCGTAGCGGGCAAAATTCGCGTAAAATTGCACGTGTGAAATCTAGTCTATACACTCTTTGATTTGCCCTTTTTAATTTTTTTTTCTTCCGTTTAGCAACTCCGAGTAAATTATGAGAATTTTGTTAACAAATTAAATGTTATTGTTGCACAATAGCCAATATTATATTTATACTCTAAGCGGGTAACCAAATTGACTAAACTGATGTGCGAAGTGGACAAAATTCGCGTAAAATTGCACTCTTTGATTTGCATGTAGTCAAATAAATCGTTTCCTATAAAAAGTTGAACCACTTCATACACACTTTGCGGATTACTTGGCATCACAACAACACCACTTTGTCCTAAAAATTGGAGGATTATCATTCTCTGACCACTCCACTTCTTCATTGTCACTTTGTTCAGAATCACCGGACAGTATTGGTAGAAGTAACGTTGACGAGTCTAAACAAACATCACGAACTGTAAATGACCTTCTGCCGCTTTTAGAGTAAACGCATTCAACAAAAAGTTATTAATTTAGACAGCAGTCCGCGAAACGGGTACTAGTACCCGCCCCGCCTTCAGTGTGGAGTATTACCTGCGCGGCATGGGCGCTGGCATGAGCGCGTCGGGCGCGGGTCCCTGGGCGTCCACGAGGTCTCCGTCGCAGGAGCGCTGGCGCACGGGGGCGCGGCTGGGGCGGCGCGCGGCGAGGGCGGCGGGGGGCGGCGCCTGCGAGCGGGGCGGGCTGGGGGCGCGGCTGGTGCGCCCGGCGCCGCGCCAGTCCAGGTCGGCGGTGGAGCCCTTGGCGCTGGACGCCCCGCCCTTCAGCTGTGCCCATAACGAAGCAGACACATCAACTGTCAATTCCGAATGTCACGCGAGCACAACAAACGATTCTGACATCGATAAATCCTTTGAGGTTTGAGATGTGCAATTTCGATAAAAACAATAATACAATTTTTTTTTTGTATTTTATGATGGATGACCTTTTCGAGTTCCTTCAGGGAGGCCGGCGAGACGTCGGAGTGGCGGCGCAGCTCGGGGCTGCGCGGGGGCGCGAGGCCGGCGGGGGCGCTCGGAGGGCCGAGGCGCGCGTCGGAGTGGCGGCGAGCCAGCGCCTCCACCATGGGCAGCTCCAGCAGCGAGTCCGTGGAGCCCTGGGGCACCTGCGCTGCAGCCCTGGATGCCAATTTGCGTCTGCACACGCTGCACCGAAACTCGGCCTGCGAATCACGACCATCATATTGTAACGTGCCGGGGTTCACAGTTAAACGCTTATTTATGTCAACACAAGTTATATTTATTTATCTACGTACAGAGTATTTATTTCCACATTATATATTTATATTAACATTGTTATGAGTGCAGACAGACCGAAGCCCTCTCTGACACTAATCACAAAATGGCTTCCCCCCTTGCATCTCCAACATTCGGGAGCTCGCGCGAGGCGTACTCCTCGCTTTCCAAGACCGCGTATCGGCGCTCCTAATCGATGGTCGCTCGATCCTTCCAGAGTCCCTTTGTTTATGGTGTTCGTTTTTCAAACTTACTGCTAGACCGTAACAATATCAATACTGTAGAGTCTAGAACTACATCATAGCCAATATAAATTATGTACACTCGTCTTTTTTCAAGACTATCGGTTCATCGGTGTTGTGTTTTCTGTTCACAACAAATATAAAAAAAATACGTAAAAAAAATAATACACCTGACACGTGGGACAAAGTATCGATGTCAGGCTGAAAGTTATTTCCCGAATAAAAACAACGTGATATATGTTTATTTATACTGTTGTGATATGATGAGCTCTTCTCTAACCAGGTTAGGTTCAGACGTATAATTTTTTTTTTTTTGTCGTATTTCACAACTTTTAATCATTGTAGTGTTCTTCTGTCCCGGAGGTGTTGCACCATCTTTCTCCGTGACGTCAGACGTGCCATAGATCCTTAACATGGCCCAAATATCACAAAAATGTACATATTTCTACCTAGCACAATAAGTCTTGTTTCTTTTTAATTTATTCAAAATAAAAAGAGAACTTTAAAAGATGTTTTATAATTAGAAAGAAGAGCCCTTTATTATTTTAAGAGTTGTAATAATTTGGACTTCATTGTTCTGGTTGTGATGCACGGATGGATACTCACGGGGTCTTGGTTCTCGTCCGGCTTGGAGTAGCTGGCGCAGTCCTCGCAGACGCGCTGCTGGCACTCCTGGCAGGTTTTGCTGAAGTCGTCAGGCTTGAAGGACTTGAGGCACACCCGGCAGGCGCCCGCGCGGCTCGACGGCTTCGAGAGGTCTCTGTAACGAGCGGAACAAAGCAAACGTCAATACTGACATTTTTAATGACGGCGAAAAATACCAAAGATAACTTACTCATCTAGATTTTACAAAAAAAAAATTTTTTTTTATACAAAGGGGTCATGAATTAATAATAAAATTTATGCATGTACATATCGATGTTATTGGAGTTATTATTTTTGTTTTTAAACTTGATTAAAATACTTAAAAAATAAATACATAATATGTATATATAAAACAAAAAAATATAGAATTTATGGAATCTGCTAAGCCTTGTAACATCCAAAGAGCTTTCGACAGCTCTTTTCAGTTGTTTAAATTTAAAAATGTTTTATTTTCCCCGATTTAGTCCGTGTTTGGTATATGCCACTATATAAAATACACTAGCTTTGGGCATGTTAAATTGGCACATATATATTTTTTTCTTTTTATAAAAATATGCTAAAAGTACGGCACTAAATTATTTTCATGACAAAAATTTTTTGCAATATCAATGAACCTTTTTTTTTGTCGTATTCAAGATACGAAACTAATATTTTTTTATTCAAAGTATACTTCAGAAGACTCAAGGCCAGAAAAGTATTTAATTTTTTTAAAATTTATATCAAAGAAATCTCACAGAACAGAATCCTCAAAGCCAGTTTTAATCTTGCCTTGTTCAGGAGGAAATTATAAAACCGGAAAATCACCAAAACAATCATCGTAATCCTCTTTAATATCTTTTGCTTTTTTTATAAAGAATTTTATCGAAAAATGTATGCGTATTTTCGTCAAAATGTTTATAAGCTAGATTAATCTCCACATTTTTATAAAAATACATTTTGTAAAATTTTGTTCAATCCTATGATTAAGCGTATTATTATTTTTTTTCATAATAAAGACGTGTTTCTTGTTGAATTTGAATGTTTTGTCAGTATGAAATATGAAGTAAAAGTTGCAAGTAGTTTTGTATTTCAAGTGTTTCAAATGCGAAGGAAGAAATTCTTTTGAATAAGTTTTGAAAATTATGTAACGATGCAACTTTTTGTTGAAATCTGTTTAAATAAGTAAACAATAAATTATACCTTACCATTTTTTTTGGTAAATTTGGTGTCAAACTTCACTACGTGCTCATATAAATAAGCAAGCTAAGCGCTTTACTTTTTGCATCGAGTATTAAATAAAGCTACTCGTGTGTTCAGGCCTGAAACGAAGGGCTCAGCTGGTAGGACGAGGGAGGTTTCCGTGACGTCATGTCCGGCGGGGGTGAAGAGGGTCGCCTGGTAGGGACAGTGGCGGAAGATATCCCCTACGAGGCGGTGTTGGGAATTTTTAAAACTCCAGCAAGGATATTGTCTTTTGAAATCGACTTTTTTTCATAAACACGACACACGGTAAGAATTATTGATATTGTAGTTTGGGTGTCTTGCCTTGAATTTGACCAGGATTTTGTAATAATCTCCAGATAAGTTTTTCCTTGCTAGAAATTATGAACGCTACGGAAATAAACTAAAGCAACAAAACAAGGAATATAAATTTTTTTTATCCCATGATAAAAAAAAAAAAATTTTTTCATGAATAATATATATTTACAAAGTACACAGTAAATTTTTTTAAAACATAATTATACTATCAAATTGGACACATATCTTGATAAATTTACTGCAAATTAAATTATAAACAAGTATCGAATAAAGCATTTGAGGTATTATCCGAATCATTTATAATAGCCCGATAATCTGAAGACTTAGCGATAATGATTAAGTTTTAATACCTGCTAACCTTTTCTAACTTTAACTCTGGAAAGTTTACCAACCTTTGGGCCACTTAAGTGACACCTTCCCCGCTTCCACAAGAATGGGCCAGAAGGGTTGTATTTGAATAATCATCCCTTGATATCAGATCTGGATGTAATTGATTGTGCCACGGCCTTCTGAAGTTTAAACAAGAAGGGTGGACTGGCAAGCTTTGATCAGCTTAAGCGAGATGAACTTAAAATAAAGGTTACTTTTAAAGTCTTTCCGAAAGTTTTGGTTCTCTTCGGAAAACAAAAACGTTTAATGCTATTATCAGTTATCTTATCCTATGGATTAATGTCTTGTCGTGTTCTCTGTTTTTAAAATATTATATTACACTTTGAAGTGCAGAACGGTTATTATACATACATTGATATCCGAAGTTTATTAACAAAGGTACGATATATGATGCAGTATGCACAATTTCAAATACTATTACAGGTAGAAGGGGGATAACATTTCACGGAATAAAAATGATTTATTATTAGAAAATTTTTCAACAGTATATTTTTATTCAGCTTGTTGAAAAGAATGGGCGTAAACCTAAAATATCAAGTTAACAAAAATATAGTACAAAAATATCGGATGAGACTCAGAGGGTTTGATGAACAAACTTCAGAAACGTATTTCCTACTATTTGCTTTTGTCTTGCCTGGGTTGTACTAAATGACTCTAAATATCCCTTCACTCTACATTACTCATCCCTGTTCGCCTCTGTCTTAAGAAAAGCCTCTCTGACAGTCAATATTATAATGTATGAGGTGTCAATGAAGTGACAGCTTATTTCTGTAAAACACTTTATTTTCGAATTCAACAAAAACATATTTTACTTATTTATTCTTAAAAAAGATAATTTCAAAAAATTATAAAAGTAAAGGATCAGTATTACTGAAATATCTTTCAAGACATGGACACGACTGTAGTAATACGTTAAATAAAAACTTCAAGATTTAATTTAAAATGTGCGAAGTAATAAGTAATTGAATTACCATGTTTCATAATATAGAAATTTAAAACTCAAAATATGTCGTGACAGAAATGTCAGCCTTTCTAATTTAAGGACAAGGTTTAATAAGGGAAAATCTTTAAACGAGGAGAACCGAGAATCTTGGGAGAAGTTGTAAATAATAATATATTAAGTTAAAAAAATATATTCTTCATGATTTTTACACGCGGTTAAAAATATAAAATCTGGTTTCATCATTGTTTTAATAAAAACTAAAATTGAATGTAATATTGACGATGACGGTCAGCAAAAATACTTGAAAAGTGTGCTGAGCCAATATATGTAATACTGATTATGAATTCTCACTGCAGTAAAATAATTGTGAGTTTTTTTCATTATTCAATTATTTATTTATGAGTATTAATGTAATAAACATTATACATCTAAAATTAATAAATTGGTCAAATGTCATTTGGCCCCTTATTTAAAATTATACATAATGTTTTTAGTGATCTATTGCAGGTTTTCAAGCATGTTTTTAATTTTCTTTCAACATTATAAACTGTTAAAATATAAAATTTCTCAGAATACAACTCTCGCTTAAAATAATTGTTTTGAGAGTTGTTTCTTTTTATATTTTGCGTTCATCATGTTAAACACTTAACAAAACAATTTATTTGCTGTTTGTAAAAGTCAGGCATATTTTTGATATTCAAATTTGGTCAAATTTATCAAATCAACAAAAACCCAAATTTTTACTTTTGCTGTGGAATCAGAATTCCCAGAGCTTCAACATGTAGAAATGTGATGTTTTGTACTAATATAAATATAGTCATAAATATTTATATTTTTTTAAAGCGGAAGATTATTAAGCTTATAACATTTCTGTCCGAACAGTGACTTATATATTATGACTATATTTACTAGCTAACATAAAATGTAATTCCATTATATATTAAATAATCTAACTATGTAAATTGACTCCAAAGGTCACCAATCCTCCACAATCACAGGTGATGGATGTCACGGGTTTGGTGATTGGTCGGATATTGTAGTTGTCAGGAAATGACTTGGCATTGGAAAGGAGATTGACTTGGAGGAAGTAGACGATGACGGTCATTTTTCGGCTCTACTTCTCATTGGCATTGCTAAGAGAGCTGAAGTCTAAATTGATAGTCAATTATAAGAAAAAGTGCACCTGTAAGATTTAAAGACCTCTTAGTAGTAAAACTTGTATAGAAGTTTAGGTTTTCTGAATTTTTACATTATAAATTAGGTATTTATTATATTATGTATAACTACTTATAGGCGTAGTAAATATACAAGTATTACGAAAATTATATATTTTATTTGTAAAATCAAATATTCTAATATTTGGTCATATCTTATAAAAAAATATATTTAAAAAAATATATCCCTGTAAACTACACACTGTATTGCTACAAATTTTGTCTGATGTTCATGAATATCGAGAACCCTCATCCCTAAAAAAATTTAATTCGGCCAAAAAATCTTAAATTTTTAAAATTTATAAATTTCTTTTGATAATAAACGTATCTTAAAATAATTTAAATATAAAAAAATTAATGTAAAAAATCAGGTCACTGTTTTATGTTCAATACCACCCTTGATTTTTTGAAGAACTTCTTTAAATTTCACCAAAAATTCGCATACTATTGGTTGTAAAACAAACATCCGTTACACATTTCTAAATTATACAAAATGTAAAATCATCAACCGTGACATTTAAAAATTCACACAAAAGGATCGATTCTAAAAACAATCACAATCTTTAATTTTTAAAAAAGTATATAAGTCAAACCAAAATAAAAATAGGGTACTATACATGCTATAATGCTAAGTATCTGACTAGAATTTATATTTATTACTCTAAAATATATCTTAGTATATTCCTGTAAATGATTTATGGACCTAAAATAAATACTAATAATAGATGTCAAAGATAAGGGAAAGCCTGGAGATTTGGGTCAAATCCTACCTGTCTTTAGAGAAAATAATCTTTTCGTGATTTTTTCTACGTTACATCTCCCTCTTTATATATTGTATCTAAAGCTGGGGATAAATCAATAATTCTGCATAAATGGGTAAGCTTTTTCGACAATGCTAAGCTACATTTTATTTCCAATAATTTAGTTTGAAACAGGCAAGTACTTTTTTGTAAAAAAAAATTATTCAAACCAAGAAATTTATATTAAATATTTACCCTAAAAATATCAATCCATTTCATTTCAAAATCAAATCAAAATTTTATGGAAGAATCCCTCTCGTAAATTCGATGGGAAGTATTAAAAAAAACCAGCATTGAAATTTTACATAAATTATTTTTTTATATGTGGCGCATTCCATTCTATTCTAATCTTTTATTTTACGGTTATGCCTGAAATTCGTTTAACTTTTTGACAAACGTGGCTAAAAATGGTTCGCCGCCGAGCAATTTGGCTTTAAGGGCTGTTCATACATTCTGTTGTGTGCCGACTCTTCGTGTTTATCCAGGGTGTTAATTATGGGAATGTTGGTAAGTAATGACGTCACGAGTAAATACTTTTCCGGGACCACACACGGGGCTTCCCTGCGAGCTAATATTTGTTTTGCCGGGTGTCTTTGAGACTCTGGAAATCACATTTGTTATTATTTGTTGAATGAGAAAAAATGGAAAACACAGTCTATTTATAAAATGAACATTAATAATGTTTAAACAAACACAGAGATTTTATGTATGAAAATGCTTTATAAAATGGACTTTTTTTCATGAACAAAAAGGTATTCTAGGTATTTTATTTAGTCAAGACCTCAATGTCCCCGGAGCGGTCTCTTTATAACCGTATATTTATTTATTCGATTCCATTTTTCTATATAATATGAATCTTTTGTAACGATGTGACTAATGTAAGATTTATGACTGAAAATTGTATAAAATGAACTTTTTCATTCATAGAGTGCGATGCGGCTAAAAGGTTTTGACCATATTCTGAAAATGAATAATAACAGTCCTTATGATGTCCATAAGTATCAGTTAACAAATCCGTTATGATACGTATTTTCTCATGATATTGATTATAATCTATATATGTCAAATTTTTGCTGCACTTTACAATTTATATTAGTAGAAAGTGCCAAGTGAAAAGCTCTAGCGTGTAAAACAACTGTTACAAAAGCGATGATACAATAAGATTTGTATCAATAATTTAATTGTTTCATGTGGCATACATAACTTTCCCTGACATCGTTAATAAATGTACTAAGCGATTTTTATAACTCAATTCAGGATAGTTTAAAACGTACATTCTGTAATTTTTTTCGCTGGAATTGGTGCCTCGGTATATGCAGGTTCGCCTTTTGAGTGTTTTCCACGTATCTTTGCGAAACTAATTCAATGAAGGGGTTGTTAGTGATTCCTCGTGGACTTACTGTGGGATCTGATCTCTCTTGGGGGTGGGTGCAGGGGCGGGGGCAGCGGGGGGCGGCTCGGGGTCAGCATCGGGGACAAGCGATGGCCGGGGCGACAATTTGTTAACTGCAAGGATATTAAAGATACATTTATATAACCTTAAATACTTATACATCTTGATTATTAAAATTATTGCAATTGTTTTTTCGTATTTAAAATCCTATTCAAAAATACATATTATAACTTGCGAGTAGAAGCTTTACACGCGCAAGTAATAATATAATAAATATTTTTGATTGAAAGTACTTGGTGGATTTTCATTACTTTTTACTTATGCCAACCTATCTCGTAAGTGTTTTTAAAAGAAAAATTAAAATTTTAAATATACCTAAGTGATACGCTGGCAAAACAAAACGTAAATTAAAACAAAAACGTAAAATAATAATTAAAATATCACATTAATGATAGTCACATAATCTACAAACGTAACATCTTTCTCATAAATATGGGAGTTTTAAAAAAATCTTCATAATATAAACGAAATATGGTAACATAATATACTTTACAAATGCGTTTCGATTTAAAGTAAGGACTTTAAGAACTCCGGGAGACGTTTACGTAACGAGCAGCGCCCAAAGTTTCAGGAGTTTAAGTGCAAATGAAGTCTGGCTGAAAAAATTACAACTTTCTACAGTGGAAAGTTTTCACTGGCCTGGACTTTTATTCAGCTGCTGCGAAAACACATCCTTTCTCAAGAGCGCGTGAATTGAATAGTGACAAGTTTGCAAAGGAATACCGGCTCATTTGCATGAAATTAAAAAGAATTATAAAGTACAAACAAACCCAACGAAACATTTCATTTCCAGATGATAATATTGTCATGTGTTGTTTTTAGTAAATATTTTAGTCAGTATGATTTTAAAAGTCTAGATTTAATGTTGATTATATATATGGTAGAAAAGTATTTTAATATTTCAAAAAAGCTGTATTTAAAATTATTAAAAAGAGATTTTATGTGTTTTGCATGTATTTAACTTGCGGTAGACTTCAAAAATAAAATATTTGAATTAAATATAAAAGTACTCTACGAATAAAAAATTCTCTTTAATGACAGTGTAGAGTGCTGTCGAGCCTTTTGTAAATAAATGTACCAAGGAGGATTACATATATTATTTCGTTTACTTAGTTATAATTTTTTTATGTTTCAATCATGTTTCGGTCAATCTTTTTTTAACCTACTGATTAATATTTTTGTTAAATGTAGTAAAAAGGTATTCAGCTTTAATAATTTTATTATTTTGTATGAGAACTTATTCAAATTTCTTTCTATTTTAGTAATAAAACACGAATGCACGTAAGGGTCAAAGCTAGTTCCGTGCAGGGTCGTGATGTGACGTGACCGCAAAAGGAAAGTAGTGCCATTTTAGGCAACTGGAAGTATTGAAAGCACGTCTCGGAAAGAAATAAAAAGACCTTGCGACTGTGAAACGCGACTGAAATTTAGTATTCAGCGAAAATGACACAATCACACTATCAAGTGACAGCGCTTGGGCGGTGCTGTCGTCTGACTGCATGGCACGTACTAAGCGTAGTAGCACTTAAATACAGGGACTCATTACAACCATGTTTAAAAAAAAAACCTCATTTTTATAACACCAAAGAAAGTAAGTAATTAGGAAGTGGAAGGCTTTTTATACCGATACAAAAAAAACCAATTTTATCCAAATTCTTATGATACTGAATATTTTTAAACAAGTTTTATAAAACCACATTTTTATATCAAAAACAAAAACATATCAATACAGATAACACAGTATCGTTTTGCCACTTGTTAATCCACTAATTTTCATAACTAACCGTGCAAGTATTTATGCCTACTGAATTCAAAGGTTCACACCAATACAATATTTGAAGCTAATGTATTTAAAAAAAATAGTAATTTAAATAAATATAGTCTAATTTTCATTTGTTTTTGTTTAAATTGTAAATTAAATGTTGATTTAAAGAATAAATTGAAAATATTTTTACAAATGGAGTTTGTATTATCAAACTTGAAATGACTGAGTGATCGATCATTTTAGCCTCAGCTTTCAGAGTAGCAATTCGTGAGTATAGTATATTCATGATATTTGCATGAACAGTATCTTCCATTACAGGTTTCCATGAAGTGCTCAGCTGGCTCTGAAAGAGGGCACCTAGCCGGAGACTGGAGACCAGCCACATGACCGCAGCCTCGCATCCACTCGGGGTTGGTATATCCGAGCTCGCCGCACCCTAATGGAGGACGTTAAATTGCTGTTCGGGATATTCCCGCATACTTAATATTACCTACCAGCGGTTATTTTACATAACCTTTAAGGAAACTTTATTCGCAAAGACGCTAGTATTTGCATTTTTTGTTGCACTTTGTTTTGAAAAAACAATGTATTTTTATCAATTTATGGTTCCTTTAGGCTTGGCGTATAAAAAATATTTTAAATAAAAATAAGTTGCAGGTGTATCCCCAAGCCCTGCCTGAAAGTGATGGTGCTAATCAGTATTTTTTTTCTTTTCACTGTGGCTACATTTCTTCACTTGTGATAAATGGTGTCACGTCGGAGAATTGAGCATACCACTCCGAGCGCGCATGTAATTTGAGTGGTCGTACCGCCGACACACGGGCTGGCATTTACCACGCCCATTTGTTTGTACTCCTGAAGAAGTCTTGCTAATGCTTACACAAAAATTTAAAAAAATAGCTCACGCCTGAATTAAATCTCAATTGTTGACATGATATATTATCTTTATTAGAAATGCAATTCTTTGATTACTATAATTATTTAATAATATTTTTTACTGACATGAATTGAATTATACGATTCAATCCACTTCAATAAATATTATACTATAAATGAATGATTTAATTCATGTTATAAATAGTGAAGGAGAATATTATGCTATTTGATATATTCTGATTACTTTCTTTAAAACATGATTATTTATATTTGGTGTGATATAAAATGACTGCTGTAAGGATATCGTAATTGTGTTTATTATAAACTTGTTGTGTGTATCTAGCGTCATGTTTAAGTTTAAGACATTTAAATTAACTCCTCAAGGGGTACGTTAAGCTAGAATCAAACTTTCCGAATAATTTGAAGTTTTATCACCTCCATCGCCTTAATTATGTTCGGGACTGGGAGCAAGTGAAGCAGACTTTAGGGCAGAACCTCGTTAGATTCTCCATTGCCGGCTGTAATTATGCAGTAACTGCATTACAGCGCAAGTTGCATTTAACAACAACCCTTGATGAGAATTGAGTTCAAGAGGACGCGGCCCTGTGCAACACTGTGACACACCGAGTCACATAATCCCCCGCTCACGATAAACTAGTTTAAAATGTAAAACTACAAATGTGAACAACTTGAAGATTACGATTTCTTTGTGAGGGCTTATTGCTTTACTGGGAGCAGTTTTGTTTTGGTGAAATAAAATTCAAAAGAATACGAAGGATGATGTATTATGCTTTCATTTTTCTTTTTTAGGTTATTTTTTTTGTATACTTCTTCTTGTCCACAAACTGTGTTTAATTTTATTGTTGTTCTTTATTTATTTTATAACAATAATAAAAAAAGATAAATTATTTATAAATATGGTATAATTTCGGGAAAAAAAGTAAAAAGTTATATGGGTGATGGTAATTTTGATTAAAATATGTTATATTAAATATGTTTTCTGTTTTAAAGTTTTATAAATAATATTAAGCAATAAAATATTTTGGTATACGTACAGTGGTTAAAATTTAGTTTACTCTTGACTGTTATTTTCTCTACAATCAACAAATATTTTTCATTGAAGTAAGTAAAACTCGAAAAGCATTAAAAATAGCACGGCTTTCATTATGCAATGTTTTTACTTTACTATCATGTTTCAAAACAGCACTTTATGCAAAGGCTCTGTAAAAGCCTTTAATTATAATGAAATGCGATAGCTATCGGCGACCTTTTCTAAAAGGTTAAGCACCACAAGCACGGCGACTGACGAGTAAATGTTAAGATATTCTAAAACATAGTTTATTTGAAACACTAGAGCAACAAGTACGCTCAAATATAGTAAGAGATCATATATATATATATATATATATATATATATATATATATATATATATATATATATATATATGTATATATTTTAGTGTTTATACTATTTTTCGACATAGCCTTTGTGGAACTGATTTTTGCATAAACTGGTTTAAGTCTTTATAAAGTTTATTTGTATTCTGTGTAAAATAAAATGAAGAAACAGTTGTACTCGTAGCGATTTGCCAGCTCAGTTGCAAAATTTTCATACTGGTCTATCTATTGATCGGATCACCCTTATTTGAAGGTTTTTTTTTTGTAGTAAGGTCGTGAATACATTCCTAAAAATACACATTAAGTCTTTGATTACTTGGAGTGCTTCGCGAATCCGCTCTCCAATATCAATAAAATAATTCCCGATTGCTTTGGATGTAAAGCTCACGGAAATCATTACCCGCTTCTGTACACATGAAATTCATGAGTACCTTATACGTATTTTCGATTCAAAGTTGTGTTTCATCTTAGAATTACTGAAAGCGCACATGTGTCATCTACAGGAAGTTCTCTCAGCTCCCATATCAAAAGTATTTTTCTGATATCCGGTTTGGTTCGAGTCGTGAGTATTTACCCTTTCCATTCGTACTTTACTCAATATGTGTCAGAACTGACTGCAAGCTCAGCCGAGACTCTTTTCGCATATTCCTCGGTTGATCGACGCGCCTGCGGAAATAAAGCCCTGAATTTCAAACTCAAAAATTGTGTATTATTCAATGATGTGTTGTTAATTTATTCCATTTCACGTTCCGTGCCAAAATTGTCAATTAAGCAGAACAATACATGACTGAATCAAATTTTGTGCTGGTAGAATTTTTCAATAAAGGAATATAATAATTTATTACTGAATTGAAATAATTTCTTCCCTGCCCGTCCAAATGTCAGTTTCAAACAATGATTTATCGGTTATATCAAAGCGTTCAAATTATCAGCTACCTTATAAAATATGGAAATTACTATAATTACATTTCTTTTAACCCTATCAATATCCAGAATCCTTAATTTTTTCGGCTTTATTCAAACGGAAAGTAGGTAATTTTTATTATATTTCATCAATGAAATTATAACATTCTGAACAATTAATTACAAATACTAACGATAAAGATTTAATACATTAATAAACATGTTTTTCAAAAATGCACACAAAAAAGAAACCGCAGTTATTAAATTTTACTCCTTCTAGTCAGTTCCATAAACTATTTATTCAATATTATGCTCTGGTCAGATACAATGATTTATAGTAAAAAGCTTTTTAATATGAGATAACAAAAAAAAAGAGATTGAAATAACACAGAAATGTTATTCTGAACATAAGATATGTGCTTTTTCTACAATGCAAAACAACTGCTTTGGTATAATTTACTATTATTATTTTGAGTTTAAAAATAATAATTTATAAACGATAGCAGCACTTTAATTTGGATTTAAGCTGGTCGTTTCAAAAACGTCAACCACGATATTTTTTGTTATATCCTGGAGAAAAAAAAGTTAAAATTATTTTTTTGCTTGTTTGTCCGAAAGTTCATTTAATGTTTCATTGTTTTTAACGTACAATGAGAAATGCAGGTTTATAATAAAAACATAATAATTAACATATATCAAAGTGCGTCTGATATTTACGAGACTTGTCAGTTTTCTAGTATATATAATAAATAATTATTTGATTTTTCAATATCAATTTTTTACTGCTTTTCTTCTCGTGGCTTTTTCAAACAATGTTGTGACGTCAGCGGCGGAGGTAATGGCAGCTTTTAAGCTTGCAACAGTAGCTAAGTAGCCAGACAAGCAGCTCCGACAAGCCGAGCCGTACTGCGCACAACACTAGAGATACTACCTTCTTCTTGGTTGTATTTAATTTTATTCTACCGTTGAAAATGCTTACTATGCAGGCTCATAATATTTTAAAACGAATCCCATTCAAAAAACTTTTTAAAAATGCACACCGCAAAAAACGGCTATTTAAATATCAGGTTGAAACATTGAATGCGATTTAATACCAATGGCCATCAAATATTTATTTATTAATAACTTTATTTCAGCTTCAGCTAGTTCCGTGGTTTTGAACTAATATTGTACCAAGCCACTCATGTTAGTAATAAACACAAATCAATATATTATATGGAGGTTATAGTAGTTTAGCCACAGTGGTTAATGGTCAAGATTACTACGAGCGAATAATTCAAATCTTGGGCTTGATAAAAAATATAAAAGCTATCGTTTATTGAAAAGTGTTTTGAAAGTAAAGTCAAATATTTTCTTGAAAAGTATAAAAATTGATAAAAAATAATGCCATTAAATACGACATGACAGCTGATGTCAAAGTTGTCGATGGCGATTACTTTATAATTTCGATACGTATTAAAAAAAATGTTTCACTAGCTTAGGTATTAAATTCAAAATAAATCTTTTTATAATGGGGTAACATCTAGATAAAAATAAAATCAAAGAACTTTCGCGATGGCTACGCTCAGCAAAATTTTAGCGGAATTTTGAATTTAATTATAAAAGTTTTGTTGGAAAAAATTGGATTCAACAACTATGAGTTTGCATTGCATAAAACTGTAATACGACTAGTCTGAAAATTTTTAGAGCGATGGCTTCAGATAAAGTGCAAGCAAAAAGTCATTTTATTTTTACTGAAACTTTCAATGCAATTGTCGTAGACCCATTACAGTGTAAATAAATGTAGATTTTTTTAAATTAATTTGTTACTATACTTATATCACAGTTATTAAATTTAATTAATATTTTAAGATTGCTTTGTATTATTTTTATTTGAAAAAATTTATTTATGTGTTTCAAAAGTGTGTACAAATTAATGTCAAATTTTATACACAGTGTAAGATTCTTTTAAAGACCGAGTGTTGTTTTGTCAAATTAAAACATAATTTATTGTTATTATAAAATGACTTAATGATTACAAATTTTACAAAACCAATGCCTTTTAAGTATTGCATCTTTTTGTTGATGTGTGTCGATCTTTTTAAATTATAAGCAACCTATGAAAATGAAATCACATGCGAAAAAAAATAATGTTTTTGAGCTTTCCTGCTTTTATGCAAAGTTTCCGTGCCCTTTGCCCGTAAGTGGTCTGCAAACATTATTCGAAATTGTCGTTGGGCGCTGCAGAATATTTTGCAAGTACAAATGTTGTGAAGCTTTGCATATTTCAGGTCAAGAGATTTTTCGCCAAGTGCTGGAACGGGAAACTTGTACTGGTATATAGGGGAGGAAAAGCAGCCATCACCCGGAAAATTCATAAGCTGTAGGCGTGTTAGCGATATGAAATTTATAATGCCAACTTTGAATATAGTAATTTACAAAACGCGTTTGAAAGCTTATAACAGCTTTCAAAGTACTAATGTACTAAATCTTTTCAATTATAAATAATATTCTTGAATTTGTGGGTGCTAAAAAAATAGTGTTTCTCGAAAGTGTTTTAAAATACAAACTTAATTTTTATCAACCTTTTCATAAAGATCATCACAAAGCTTTCATAAAAATATTAAGCGTTTTCGTAATCTACAGTAATGTGGAGAGGTAAATAATATTAAATACATTGAGATCATATATTTTTTCAACTGAAATTCATTATTCATAATAACCAAAAGAATTGACTTAAATAACAGCCTTCATATTTTTATTATAATTTAATTTGATCAAATCAATTCAAGCTTTTTTATTTTGTATGACTTGCAATGCAAAATTTCTACTTTAGTCAATATTTATATCATTTAATTTGCGATTGATCTGCAGTCATTAGAATTTCATGTAATTTTGATTGTGCCTGATACATTCACAATATGTTTGTTATATCTGTGAAGATAAACATGTGCCATAAATAAAGCTTAACGAAACGGGAAATAGATATCGCATTAAAAGTTTTACATTTCTAGTGAGCTGATATCATTCACCAAGGATATTTTTGTCAGAATTCACGAGTTTTAATATTTTTAAAAAGTTGGTTCTCGTAGTCGCTTATTGCAAGTTTTTATTTTGAACTTCTAAAAAAAGCTCTAAGTGAATTTGAAAGGTAAAAAAGCCTATTGGGTTACGTTGCTTTTAATGCCTCAGAAACAGCGGAGACTTGCGAAGCCGGGAGCGAGTGCCGTGGCTGAAGAATGCTCTTAGCACGTCCTTCATGTAATATCAAAATAAGAGGCGGAAATTGAAAAGGTTTTTTTTTACCTATGCAAGAAAAGCTTTTGTTCAAATATCATTTCATTTTTAAATTTAATTTACTTTCACGTAATGATTTAACTGTAAAGAAAACGTGGCACATCTTTGCATTATAAATAAAAATTATCTGATTATCAAGATATTTTTTTCAAATACATGACATGTAGCACAATTTTTTTTTTGATAATTAAAGTTTTATTTTAAATCATTTCATTGACTTCTAAGAAAGCGATTTTATAAAAATACAATTAATATATAAACGATGGTGTAAATTTTGTAAAAACATAATAACATATCAATAAACGGAATAGATTCACAAAGGTAGCGGGATAATTAAATTGTAATATTTCGCAACGAAACACTTAATTTCTCTCGGTGGGCTCGTCCCCTCACTAAACTACATGTAATCCGAGGAAGGTGTAAGTGAGTCAGATCGCTGTAATTAGACTAATGGCTGCTTACTAAAACTGTGAAATGTAAGGCGAGTCCAGAAGCCTGGCAGAGAAAAACCTCGCTTAAGGTACACTGAGTACCACGATATATTAAAGACTGTATATTTTATCGTGAATATTAATTTTACTTTAGTAAGTACTACGAAATGTTGAACTTTATTAAACCCTAACTTAATTATATCTATTTAAAATATTGATAATAAACGAATCTATGAATGAATCTGAGCTTTATTTTGTGTTAATAACCTCTATAAAATAAAGTCCTTAGTTTATAATTATTTTATACGGGTAATAAAAATACTTTACTTAAAACATCAAAAACAATTTTAATTTGTGGTATTGATTTCAAAAAAGGTGAATCGATGAAAATTTTAAGCATCATTAAAATAAATTTAAAAATATTTAAATCTTGAAATGGATAATTTATGATGAACATGATCTAAAACCCATTTTGGTTACTTAATATAAGTTATTTTTCATAAATGTACAACGTTTATTATTAATATTTTAAAAAATCAGAAAAATCTGTTATTATAAATAACTGTCTAATAATACTCAAAAAAAATAATTTAGGGCTTTAAAGTAGTCTTAGAACATTTGAAATTTGCAAATTGTTTTAGTTTTATTTAAAAATTATAATTTTTGTGGTTAATGACGCTGTGCTGATAACCGTGGGATTTTTTCTAAAGTATGTTAAATGTACGAAAAATTGTGATTCTATTAATTGGTCAGGTGTGGTAGCTGTTTGAAAATGTTAGGTGCTTTGGTTGGTTGTACTTTATACCTGGTTGTGTGCCGCAGTTGCGCCCGGAGTAAAGATGTTAAGCTTCTATAACAGTCACCCTCGGGAGAGAGCTTCCACATTTATATTTTTATCTTGCGCGGGTGCGGATCGTAATAACTTAGAGTGTTAAAGATTGGACCGGGATAAAAAAAAATATTTCAAACAAGATACAAGAGCAGTCTTATTGTGGTATAAAAAAGCAATAACATTTTACGGAGACACGTTCTTCGGATTTATTTTTTTACCCTTCTAATGATATAATTCAGTCTCTAAAAGATGTTCGAAGAAAGCACTAAAAATACCCGCATACATATATTAAACGTAAAAAATTGGTTTAATAATTTGTTTTGATTTTGAGTATGGCATTAAGACGCTATTAATCATGTCGCATTTCTTAAAAATGAGCTAAGATCTGTATCAATATATAAAGCTTATTTTTAACCCACCAAAATCTTCGATCATTTTATGACCTTTATATTTTGATTAAAATTAGTAAATTTATAAAAAAAGCTGAAGCAACGGCTCCAGAAAATATAACCAAAACAGCATTAAAAATACGAAATATTTTTTTAAAGATATTTGGCATTACTTGCTCATATAGATAAATATATATCTTAGTTCGAAAAATATTTCTTTGTATGGTTGAAGCACAGAAAAAGTTTGTGTTATTGGCTTTTAGTTCACATTGTTGAGCGTTTCCGTTCAAATAGGTATTTTCTCTACAGACTAGTGAATCATCCCTTACCTCTGTCTTGCGCCGTGAGGAGTGACGAGGAGAGCGTCTGACGAAGCTTCCCGAAGGCGCCAGCGGAAGCGTCCGAGGTGGTCGTGGGGGTGGCCTCTTCCGTCGCCACCATCTGCAAATAGAAAACAGACACCTCGTAAGACACCAGCAAGACTAATGTACTGAATCAACATTAAATATTGTAACTTCCTACACAAATGACTGGAGAGATATTTGAAGATAAAATAAGGTCACATGAACTAGGAATTTTTCAACAAAGAGATGCTAGTGGTGCCTTAAGATTAATGTTGTTTTTCTGTAAGTTCCTTGTTAAAGTTACTTACACAGTCGCACAAAACGAGAAATGGCAATGTGAAATAAATAACGTCCGTACTAACACTTTGTTCCTATTTAGCTTAGTAAGCAATGGAGGGGTTGACAATAAAGTTATCCATAAAATGTATTCTTAAGTTATACGATATTGACGGATTATTTTTTCATTCTACTTTGAAAACCAATTAACCATAAATAGCAATAAAAAGTTTTCTCTTAGTACCTATTATTATTACCTTTAATATTAAAAATACATTATGGTGCAATACATTTAAAATTATACATAAAAAAAGAATCAGTATAAATGAGTTAAGAATTAAAAAAGTCCTGAACACAGCTATATATTGAATTGTCTGTCTTGAAGTGACGTGTGTATTTAAGCACCTCGAAGGTCACGTCTCGTGCTATTTCCAGCGGACGTACCCTCGTCTTCATTTGGGGGTTGATCCGCCCCGAGCCCAGCTCCCGCTGCCTCCCTCCGGAGCCTCTCTTTACCTTTGAGACTATCTTCAAATGAGAATTTGTTTTCCACGTCAACTGCGCCGCCCGCTTATCTGACTGCGGCTTAAGCGGGAGACCAAGTGTTTAAAGAGGAGGGGACTGATCTAGTTTATTTTATAAGTTTATTGAAAAATTACCAAAACGTTACGTAATAATTTTAGTTAAGATCAGTTCATAGAAATAATTAAATGATCGTTCAAAGTTTTAGGTCAGTCAAAACTTCTCCATAAACAATCAACAGTAAACCAAATACATCAATTTTGCTAAACGCATTGCTTGATTTGTAGAAATACGGTAAGTTGCAGATAAATACAATTATTTTACCTGAAAAACAAATATATGACTCATTTAAATTACGGATCTATACAAAACAAACATTATGATGTCTCGCTCGACCAACAAAAGTGTAAAAATAGCTGTATTGATTTTTTTTCTTAATGACTTTTTCTTAGGGCTATATTTGAAGAGAACAATAAATCTTGTCGTAAATTTTTCAATAATCAAAATTTTAATGGTTTTTGTTAATGAGTTTCAGACCTAGTCATTACGCAGGAGTTCATTGCTCGCGTCATTCTCATTAGAGGGGCATTATACCCGCGCCACCTGGAAAAAAGCTGCAGCAATTCAAAATGGCTGTCAAAGTCATCTTGAGTAATTATTTTTTACTAAAGATCATTAGTGGTATACACCTTGGCTTGGTTTTTCCAACTGTAAATAAACAAATATTTTTTATTTGTAAAATTTTAAATGTTCATAGTATTTAAAGACGGTTTAAAATGTTAGCGAAGTTGTAATACACTGTAGTCAGTTAGAATGAATGTTAGCACTCTTGGCGAGTGGGAGAATATAAAATGTAAGACATAAGCTATTCAGAGTACATACATGATAAATAAATACAAATAGAATAAATATATATAAATTTAGTATCATGTATGTCGTCACTTAAATATGTATGTTGTACTAGAAAATAAGATAACGTTATTCACCGATCATAATGCAGTCTGAGTTATGCATGAATCAAAAGATATGATATAGTGAAAACAGATAAAAACTGGAAACCATATTTTCTAATAAGTTGTGTTAATATATTTAAAAATAATAATAATGATTTTTGTTCGCGTAATTGTACATGTAATTGAATTAAATCTTTGATGAAAAGAAATAGAGCGAGTACCAATCTTTTGGTCAAAAAATCTCATTTTTGATAAAATGATATTTTTTGTAATTTGGTTTATTGTAATGGCATCATCGAGTATCGAAGATTGAAGATCTTCTTTGTTTGAAGCTGATCTTCCGTCAGTGACTCTAGTTGGCAGATATGGCTCCATCGACGAAGGTTTTGATTAGGCTGCGGTCACCTCGCGGGCATACCCAAAGGTGCTCTCACTGGCGTCTCGACGTTGATGGAGTGATACTGAATATTTTAATATGCCTTTAATTAACACCAATGCTTTAAATTCTGCTATTAAATTCAAAAGTGCCAAGTACTGCAAAAGTAAAATTAACCTATTCGTTTAAAAAGCACACATCAAAAGGTTTGCCGCTGTAGCATAATTAAAAAAAAACTTCACTTTTTCGAAACAAGATTCACTAATGAGAAGTTAAACAGCAAGCTATGTCTCAAGTCATTCGTTAGTAATAAACAATAAAATTAAATTAAAAAATATTTCATGTGAGTCGCTAAAAAGCTGATTTATTTCATGATTTGAGAATTTGTCAGCTCCCCAAGAAGAATTTAATTACAAGATTTATATTGAAATCCAGCTCAGCCGCGTGCAGTGCCCACTAAGTGCGGCGGCCTCACACGGGAATCCAGAGAGACCCCTTCTAATTAGAATACGCTGGTATAGCATAACCTTGTTATCAAGATTAAGTGATTTTTCTTACTAATTGAGTCGCAAAACTTTAATGAAACGTGCTATAGCCAAGGATCCTGATTAAGAGAACTATGTAGCTTACTAACTACCAAACCTCACTGTACTATAATATCAAACATAAGATGAGAAAATAATCAGAAGAATATTTAAAAACAGGTTTTCTGATTCTTTGCGTAATTCAATGTTCATTCTAAAAACGTATATAAAATAATATATTTTTCGCCATACGTCTTCTTCATTAAAAACCTTTTTTTAATTTGAGCGCTACATCCATTTAGTTTTTTTTTAATATTATATTGAACGCTTTTGGTCAAACTGTGTATAAATCTCAAATAATATATATTTTCGAAAAAATGGGATACCGAGTGATTTTGGTCACCCCTTTCCCCACTCCAGCAGCCCTCGGTAGAGTGCTTTTTTATTTGATCTTCTGACTGAAAACTGGCGAATGAGGAAACTTTACTCCATAAACTGTAGCGGCCCCGAAAACAAGCACCGAGAAAAATTTATCGACTGAAATTTCATTAAACACAAAGTAAATTACTAATAATAGACACTACAAATACTTTTTAAATATTAAAAAGTAAATCAGCTAAAGCAATACGTAGTTAAAAAGTGTTTTATCATTATTAACTAAAATAAATTTTAGTTTCTACCCTGGCCACACCTGGTTCTCTTCAATTTTATAGGCTGGCAGCACTCAGACATGTAGAGTGTTGCTAAAACTAATACAGCTATAATACTTTCTGGTTAATGTAAACGAAGGTTCAGAGACTTTTCTCGGGCCAGCCGCTAACACCAATTTATAGTAAAAGTCTTAGCAGCTTGAAGTATTCATACTATGTTATATCAAATTACCCTATCAAATAAATAGATTATCAGGTACACTAGTTTTAAATAATGTTTTCATTTCATTTAAATGTTGTCGCCAAAAGTACTGTTACTGCTTTTATAATGTTTAATTTGTGTAAGAAATTAGATTATGATCATAAATTATATTAAAAATTATCAAATGAATTAAGTATGCTTATATATATATTAGTCTATTCAAATGACTTATATTATCTGTTTATTTATGTATTTTCATAAAAATAATAAATAAAAAAAATAATAAAAAGAAAATAGTTAGATTTTTTGTCTATCTAAATCATCGCTTACTCCATCCTGCGGCATTTGTGAATTTCCCCATTGAAGAGAACTGACGTGGCATGAAATTCGAACCCAACTAGCCTCAGAGTCGTAAGTGGAAAATCACATAAAAAACGTCGGATTTTCTTTATTTATTGCCAGTGATTAGGGGGAATTTACGGTTATTGCTTTATTACCTAAAATGAAAGTCATTTAAATTTACAAAAAAACATTATTATTATCTACATTATGCATAATTGAGTACACAAGACCTAAAGTCTAACTTATCTGTAAGACCTATCTCAATAGTTCAAATAGTAAAAACGTTTGAATTAAGTTTGAGAGTAATGTGCTCCTTGTTTTCTTTAAAATATAAAAAACTCATTTAAAGCAGTATATTTTATTATATTATTTTCAGTTTAATATATATTTTAAAATACAATTAAGTGTATACCTTAATAGTAGATTTAAATATGACTCAAAGTTTATAGACGCTGCATTCTGTTCTAAATCATGAAAGTCGTAATCACACAAAGGAATCTTGTGTTTATATTGCCACAGTAAGACTACAACAGAATCTGTAAGCTCCTCATATTTATCTGATATTCAATAAATGTGAAACCGTAAATACTTTTAAAAGATGTTAACTTTTAATATAAAAATGAATTTATTAAATACCTTCCGTTAGTATTATTTCAAATCAAATAGTATATAATTTTTTAAAAACTAATTCAAGTTAATTTTATGATGATAGAAGATTCCTAAAAATAATTATTTTGAGAGGTGCTAGCATGACAAAAGATTTAAATAAATTTTAGTCTAAAAAAACCATTTAAAAAGCTGGCATCCGCGCTTTTGATACATTAGTCTGGTGCTTGGATAAAGTCGACCTTACTACTAATCTACATATTGTAAAAATGATTAAATTTCTGTCGTGGAGGTGATTACAAATGAAATATTATATCTGCGATGACCCACTAAAAACCATATAAATGATTTTAGTACTGGATAACTCATAAAGCTCTTTAATAACTTTGCAAAAAAATAATTGTATTAAGCTCTCTATAAGTTATCAATTTCTATTTGTGAGCACTGGTGGCTGCTCAGTTAATGGCTTTTGAATCTTGTTAAATGGAGAGCAATAGATTTCATGTCCATTTAAAAAAAGTGCTTCTTTCCATGCAGGCGGGGCGCCATTGGATCCATCTGGCTCCCTCCAACGGTTCGGAACAGGAAAAGTTGAACCTCTCAGTTTCGTTTTTTCCAGCTTTTAAAGTGGTATATTATGCTTTGCAGCTGCAGGGCTTGCGTTTATACTTTGCAAAGAAACTTAGTTTTGATACTAGAATATATTTTGCACGAATGATTTTTTGAAAGATCGTAAGCTAAGGTGAGTGGAGAATCCCTTAAAAAAAAATTCAAAAATCAAAGAAGATGGCCAAGCAGTTTTTTTAATGATAAGTCGTGCTGCTTGTATTATTTTTTTATAACTATTATTTAAAACATGAATGACTCCATAATATCATATGTTTAGAACTAATACTCTCAATTTATCACGCAGCCGTCTGTGTTACTTTTAGAGTACAGATTGAAGTTGTCTTGTCTATCTAAAAAAATGTCTATTGACGATCAAATTTATGATACGTGATTCGTTTAAGATTTTCATGTTCAGTTATATTTGTGGAAGCTATAGTTATTGGCAGAGGCCATCAAATGGATTTCTTATTTTGCCGTATAATGCTTGTTATGTAAAAAATTATCGTTAAAAAAATAAATTATATATTTTTTCATCAACTGTAATTTATGCTTTTTGAAAACTAAATATATTCAGCAAGATACAAAAGCGCGTTATATCAATGAATTTCGTAAAAATGTGTTTTTCATAAAATTTTCCGTAAAGAAATTTAATTTCAAGCCAAAATAAATAAGTAAAAAGGTATTCTTAAGGAATACTGTCGTGAAAATATAAAAAAACCAGTTAGAAAGTTTTTCCTGGCGACAGCTGACGCGGCCGGGTCAGGGGCCGCCAGGTATGAGACCCGACCCGGCCAGCCCAGCTGGGCTCAGGCGAATGTCTGCGCTAGGTCATATCCTGAGGCTTCGACGGAAAAGGTCTCTTTTTTACACTAAACATTGTAAATTGGAGACAACGTACCCAATTTATGAAGATTTAGGAGGCAATATCGGAAATTCACCACGAAATAAAATAGGGTAAGTTTGTAAAATTTATCAGTTTTTACATTGTTATTTTATATAAAAACAAATGTATATGTGTTTCAATACATTTGGTGTCATTGAATTGTATAGTTTCTTCTTTTTTAGGTGCCTTTTTTTGGAGGAGGCTGGTGCCTATCTCATTGCACACGTCTTTTTCCTGGGCCGGTTTTATTAGTTCGGCTGTGCTCCCAATGTCAAGCCACAGGTGCAAATTCCGCATCCATGTTAAAATTTCATTTTATAAATCAAATAATGATTTGACCAATTAGCAACGGCAATGTTGAGCTCTTGAAGTCTTGTTTTATCGGACTCAAGTAAAAGTCAATAACATGTGTGAGTGTAATATACTAAGCTGTTCTTCTCCGCCGTCGGTTTATTTTCAATGCAAACGAGCTTGCTCTGCCTTCCGAGCTGCGGCACGCCAATGTTACGTGACTCCGCCTGGCGTGGTGAGGTCCGAGGCAGGTCATTGAATGATTAATGAAGTGTCGTAAGTATACTCAAAGAAAAAGTTAACTGTATAAATCTCACGAGTCATTTAAAACATAAGGCTTACTTTTTCCGAGGCCCACTTTTGGGAGAGATTTGAGAAAGCCTCGCGGGTATGATTTATCAAAAAGTACGTGGTAAGCGTTTTATGGAAAGCTGCTTCCGCTCTATTGTCGCCGAGCCGCCCGCCATTGGGATTTGAGCATTTGAATTTTTAACGCATTTCTTTTATGAGTCCTCGTTTTTATTTTGATTAAGATGCGAGTTTTTCAATTCTGAAACTTACATGCATACGAAAGAATTACCAAGAGTATTATATAAATATATATCAGCGTTTAAACTGTTAAACTAAGCATATAGTGCATAAATTTATCGTATATCAAATGAAGTACACGTTAATGGCATATTTATTTTACTTTTATTGTGCTCTTTATTGTTGAAAGTTTTAAATGCAATTAATAAAGTAAGGGATATATTATCATTTTCAGAGTAAAATGCTCCGTGATGATTATGATACACATTTAGCATTATTCACCCGAATTTATGATAATCACAAGTTTTAAATGTATCCAATAAATTCTGAGATATATTCGGCTTTTCAGAGAGGGTATTAAAAAAAATAATTAAATTCTTGCTGCGTTACGATTGTAATACACATTAAGTACCATTCACCTGATTTTCTGATAATCACAAAATATACCTACGCTTAAACGATTTAACGATGAATAAAATATTTAATATGCATAAAATACTGACTGTTAATTTAATATTAAGATAGTTTTGAATATTTTAATTGTATGTAGTCAAAATTCCAATTTATCGTTAATTTTTAGCACGTGTCGCGAATTTTTTTTTAAAAATAATATTTTTTTTATTGCTTTTACCATCAGTGTTATTGACGAGTGCGGGGCTATGGCTGTTGTATGGAGTTTAATAAACACGAATCCGTTTTAGGCGGAATCCACTCAGGGACACCGCCTTATGAGCTTAGGGCGTCCCACTCGGCTGGGCGGGATTTGCAGCAAGTATCCACCCTTAATCTGCCTGGAACTGTTTTGTTTCGCTACACAGTGGATTGGTTAAATTTTAGATGGCATTTCGGTCCTTTTGAAACGTGCGTAGTGACATGTTGGCTACTGTGTCTTGGAAATTAATGTCACTGTCTAAACTAGTTTCTATTGTTCGGAACGGGCCAATTTATATGTACTATTTAAAGGTTAAATATTAAAGCTTTTCAAGTTGGTTTTTTGTTCGTGAAATTCTGATGACTCAATTTAATTAAAAAAAGGTACGTCAAGACCTACAATAATATTATCAATATAGATTTTTAATTCCGTTAGAAAGAGAAAGGCTAAATTTCAAAAACTTAAAAAAAAAAATTAATACGAACTGTTAGTAATAAAATTTCATCTATTTGTAACTTAAAAAAACCTCAGAACTGAATATGTAAAATTATACTTTTTGTTATTTTTAAATAGATTATTTAAAAAGTAATATAATTTATAAATTAAAATATTTCTGGAAGATTTGGTGAGTATTTATAGTTTATCTTAATGCTGTTTTAAATAGGGTTTACTTACTCAACGCAAACTTACGCTTACTCGAGTAAACTGTAAACGACGTAGGTGCTTATTAGACAATAGGCACATTAAAGCCAGTGCTTTGTTAGTGGGCAGAGTTATAGCTCATGTGTGATGACGGAGTGAACACGAATACCTCAGATTACAGTTGGATTCGTAGCTCCGCAATAATAACACTGTTCGTCCCGCGCAGGAAGCCTGGGGATGAGGGAGGACTCTTACCCGCTACCCTCTATCTCTGTGTAGCCCATCGTGCACAGACGTGAGCAATTTGAAGAGAAGGGTTCATTTCCGGTCATGCCAAAAACAAAGTGTTTATTACTCCGCTTCATTTGGCTTTTTGATTTGTTATGCGGGAAGAGAGCACTGGAGATATGAATGAATATGAATAAAATATATTATGTTTCAGGTTTTATTAAATAATTCTTCGTTTATCCGCGACAAAACGTTGTTATTTCATAATGAGAATAATAATATTTTTATACAATATTTATAATTAAAATTAACTTTCATGACAAAATACGCTACGATAATTTTTTTATCGTAATTCAAATGAGAAGCTTAAAATAAAAGTTTAATTACTTTGATAGTCATAAAAGATGCGCAACTTATTGAAGCCAATGCATACAAATTAGTTTCATCATTATCAAGAGTTTGAAATATTGACAAATTACCAACTCTGGCACAACCAACAACAGAAAGTTGCGTAAATTTACGTTCAAAAGAATTCTGTTATTTTGAGTCGTATTTTTATGACATAAACATTTGTATAAAATGAATACATCATGTAAAAGTGTTCCTTGAAAAAACTCATTTGAAGTATTCGAAGATTGATGTTCTTTCGATCGATCCATTCAGTTTTATTGTGATTGAGTAATAAAGAGCGAAATTAACTGCCTGATTTATTACCACCGTAGTGCGTAGTAGAGACTTTAAAAAATGTAAAGAAATTACTTTACCTTTCATAAAGATTTCATTGGAATGAGGATTTAAAGAACGCTTATAATATTTACCTTTAAAGGTTTGCTATTTTTTAACGCTATTGTAAAGTTTTCCTTTATTTAAAGTTTTGTTGCTTTAATTGTATATACTTTTTATTTAGAGTTTGACTAAATATTCATCATTAAAAAGTGATTGAGTTTTATGTTAAAACAATTGATGCAAGGCAAACCAGGTCGGTTAGTGTTTTAAAATAATACTGCTTATTACTTATGAAGATTTCTTTAAGATAATATGCTCTGAATAAAAGTAAATCATGATGTTAAATCAATAATAAGAAGTTATTAAAAAAAAAAAAAAGTTACACCATTTCCATTCAATTGAATAAAATAAAGCTTTGAACAAAATTTCAAGGCTCGTTATCATTTTTATAATATATTTTCTTGTAATTACAATCTACAAAAATGCGTAATATGCTAATGTCACATATGCCTCTCATCCAAATTAGCATTTAAGTCAAAAGTTACTCCCTTCTGACGGTCAGGGCTTTCCAACGAGTCTCAATTGTCAAATCACGGACCACTTATGGGCCGGCGATAACGAACGCGGGTCCGCGGCCCTCACACGGCCCGCATGGGACCGCCTACGGAATTAGGCCTCGGATTACGAAGGCCTGAATAAATTTTCGAGTAAGCGACCGTCGTTTGGGGCGTCAAGAATATTTATTGCCCGGGTCCCGAAAAGCTCGGAATGTCCGAGGGTCCCTTCATTAGGGCGCGTCTGATTGCGGATTGTCCGCCTGCGTGGTGGCTCGGAGCTTTGAAGCTCATCGCGTTTTGATCAAAAATTCACGCTACTTTCTTTTGTAACTCAGCAGGCCATCAGACTTGTTGAAATTTGTGACTTGCAGATACTACGGTTTTCTTAATTAAAGTATAATGAAGTAAATAATTTATTTTGGAATTAGTAAAGCTCGCCTGTTTGAGAATTGCATTAATTATTTTTATTTCTGTAATACGCGAGTAATTTCTAATAAAATTTTATGAGATTATACATCAACATTTGAACATTATGAGCAAACGACTCATTGAAAGTATTGCAATGTTTTCAGTAAAAATGACTACCTTTAGATTTTTTTATAACATGTTAAACAATTGTTTTTAATTGTGTATTTTATTTGATGAAAATATTTTAAAAGAAGGTTAAAATAACTTTAATATTGCTGATGATATTTATGATATATTCGCCTCCACAAACAGTTTTTACTGAGCTCAGCTCAGACCAACAGAATTTACCGCAGAGAAGATATGTTAAAATTACTCGTTTGAATATCTAATTTTCCAGAATAATATACGAGGTACGTGTGTTAAAGTACTCAAACTGAAAATACCGCATTTGTAGGTTTCTTAGTGAAAGATTTCAGTCCATTATTTTCCATAAACTCCCAGGAGAGTCGGCGATGGGAATTTGCATTTCCTTGCGTTTCTCGCCGAGCGTTCGGCACGGGGAATATGCCGGTTGTTATGTGACCTGCGTTCACAATCATCTTCTTTGGGGGTAGCATTTTTGTATTTTGCCCACTGAAGAGAAGGTATTTCTTTCAACATGCCCTGAGAGGAAATTCAAATAATATTTCTTTACTGCTCCCACTTGCGATACATAAGGAAAAATGTTTGGCATAGATAGACTGATAAAAATATTGAGTAGTCCAAAAATGCTTCTTTTATAATTTATATTTGTGAGCCTTTCTATCTAGACTATATTTTTGCTTTTATATTTCATGCTACATTTTTTTTGTATTCACGCACATACAGAATTATGGGGACAATCAATTGCAGGTATTTTTTTCTCAAAGTAAACTTTTTATTGCGTAAGAGCTTGAGCTTCTTTCCTTAAGAAATGTTTAATATGACAATTGTGTATTGACATCATCAAAGAAAAATACTATATTTGCAAAAAAAATTTGAAAAGCTTTTGATAATTTTAAGATATTATTAAGTTGTCCAAAGATTCGGTGAATAAATCACATCGCGTAAGTTAAGATGCAGGCGTACTAAAAGAAGAAAAAGTTCTTTATAGTCCGGTGTTTATTCTTATATACTGCTTTAGAAAAACGCACAAAGAAGGAGGGTTGTATTTTTTTTCAATAAAACAAGTAAAAAGTGATATAAAAGCAATTTAAGGAATAGTGAAGTAAAGCAAACCTAATATATTTTAAGAATGAATGTAATATTAAAAAGTATACATAAATTCACAAAACACAGTTTTGTATTGAAAAAAAGCTTTAAAAACACTGTATAAGACCCTGAGAATTGCCTCACTACTTTATGAGAAAGGCATGGCAAGAACTTTTAGCGACAGCATTATAAAGAGAACAAGTGAGAATGTCTCCGGCAAGATATGTAGGAAGTGAAGTAAAGTCTTCAGTAGGTGTGTCGCCTCAGGTTGGCCTTTTCGATTATGATTATGTGGCCGCACTATGAGAGAAAATTATATTCAACACCAATGGAATATCTTAATATGAAATGAAAACCATAAAAAAGGTTCATACGTACAAACTCTGAATTCGAAGTAATATAACTACTAATATTATTTAAATCTCAACAGCTTCCCTGAAAACCTAAAAATTACAGAGGGTTTATTTTACCCCATAAATGTGTTATATTACGTTCTATTTTAGGATTGTTTTCGTCTATTTTTATAACATTCAATTATCTCAGCGTAAATGGAAAATGTTTTCCAAGCAAGTGAACAAAGAACGCCCACAGTCTGTCGCGGCCTCCCACGCCGCCGCCTCCGAGTGAACACTTCTAGCTCACTTGGAGCGATTCAACCCGAGGCAAATCACGCGAGGTGATTATCTCGGGACCATATTTTGACCCTCGGTTGACAAGTTTATTACAACCTGCCAATACCCAGCGTGCCAAACTTGAACCGGATGCCGTAGAAATTATTTAAACTGCGGGACTAACACCCGCTGAAGCTATCTACGCATTACTCTGTGAGACCTTTATGTACGTTTGTATTTCTGTTTATACTTAAACCCTTTGTAATGAAAATATTCATTCAGTTATTTAAGTGGGTATGGTTGTTTTTCAGCTTGATATATTATTAATTTAAAAAACTAAGTATGATTGCATTCATAAAACAATAAGTATTTAATAAATCTGAACTTTAATTCAACACATGATTATTGTGTATATAATATATTTTTAGGTAAACAATTAGCACCACTCGTCGTTTCATGCATGAATCAATTGCCTAAAACATATTGTCTATTCTAATAAAAATAATGTTTTATTTCTCTTCTTTAGATTGTAATAAAATAAAATATAAATAATTTCATCTGTTTGAATATCCGTATAAAAATTTCACACCCACTCAAAACAGATTAGAGTGTGGATTGGTTTTATTTATATTGATTCAAATACGTATACGCTTGTGTCAAGAGTAAAGAAAATACAGAATCTTAAGCACCTAATAATCTTTAAAATTACATTTATATTTTTATGGCTAATAAAAAAAACTTGCTATTCCAATCGTATACTAGAAAAGAGACTCATTCAGTTTGCCGTAAAAATTACGCTTTGATCATTATAAAAAGAAAAGTTCTCACTTTGAAGAGACATCAATAATAATGTCGGTTGTCTCTTAGATGTATATTTCATAAATTTGGCAGCTTCAAAGGGAATCCGAGGTGACGAAACCGCACAGCTTCCCGCGGGGCGCAATTACTTTAGAGCAGCCCCTCCGCGCCCCTCCGCGCCCCTCCGCGCCCCTCCGCGCCCCTCCGCGCCCCTCCGCGCCCCTCCGCGCCCCTCCGCGCCCCTCCGCGCCCCTCCGCGCCCCTTCGCGCCCCTTCACGCCCTCACCTCGGCCGTAAAATTAACATAGGCACATCCCGTTTGGAGTCCAGGCATTCACTTACCACAGAGACTCTGACTGCTTGTGAGCAGGGCAGTATTTTCAACGCTAGGATGTTTGTTAAGGATATAAGTAAATTATTGACCCAAACACTGCTTCACTAAATCACATTAAAAGAGTAGATTTAAAATGAATGTAATATAGCTAATCACAGTTAATATGGTCTAAAGCCAATATACACATATTTCGTAGTTTTATATGCTTTATATTTATTTCTAAATTTCGATAATATTAATAGTAAACGTGTTATTAGAAACTGTGATCATAGTGTACATATTCTAAAAAAACACACGAATTGTGGTTTCATGGAGTAGGGTTAATTTTGCTATTTGAATTAGTGAAAATATTAATTTATAAGAATGTACTCATATTACATAAGATATTGAACACATTTTTATAAACAATAATTTATACAGTATATGATAACAATGTGGCTGAAATGCACACATTTTGTTAGCAAAAATTAAATATATATATTATATATGTAAATATGGGAAAGTAACTCGATGCATAAATTCTTTACTAGTTAGTGCAGCCATAGAGGCCACCCCCGGGAGGGGGTACCTTCAGATTTACCAGGAAATCCGAAACCGAACAAGACAGCTCCGAAAATAAAAATGGAAGCCGCAGCCCACCCCCTCCCTCGTCCGCTTATTTATTTATGGTAGAAATTCACTTTAGTTTCTGTTCTACCATTTGGTAGCAGTCAGCAGCTATACTGGAAGAATTTATGTTCCGAAATTATATTTACTAACAAGAATGTTTCATTAAATTATCAAATGCAAGTATCAAGAGTAGTGTTGTTTTTCTAAATGGTTTTTTTCTTTTTTAAACAATATATTACATTTAATTTTTCATTGGTTATTTTTCCAATATATAATATATCCACCATAGTTTCAGGATATGTGATCTTTAAAAATGAAATTAAAATTGTAATAAAATCAACACAAATGTAACGTACTCAGGAAGAAAAATACAGTAGTAGTACTCAATAAAAATAAAATTCATTACTTAACATTGTTTATTTACGACTTAATACATATGAACGCACGATATATATTATATGATAATTCTATTATATAAAATGAACAAGTACATTTTCCTTAATGTCCAAATATTTATCACACCTACTCCGATTTTTTTCCTTCCGATCTAAATAATGTTTGCTTCTATATTAACAGTGATATGAGTTTTAAAGGTATCTTAAAAGTACTTACAAAAGTAATAATGGAAATTAAAAATATGCCATAGTGCTTTCAGCATTATTTTCAGATTATATCCATTTTCTCTCCGGTAATTTTTTAACAATTAAATGAATCCTTTTTATCTAGTTAAGGCAGGAAAATAGTACTAAAGATTTTGAGAGTTTCACACCAAAATATTTATGGTAATATTCTGTTATTCCTAAAATCATCGCAGGGGGTCCCAAATAAATGTTGGACCGACAAAATAATAGTAAGTAGCTCAAAAATTATCCGGGTTGAACTATAATTGATGATTGATGACAATTATTCGTCAAATAGATTTAAAAAGAAAGCGTAAACAAAAAAAAGTTCTTAAGTTATAATAATAAACAACATTTTAATAAAAAATCAATATAAGTAAACGACACCATTTATCTTATTTTGTTGTTTACGTTTCCGGGACAAATAATTTTATTGATCGGAATTTCATAAAATAAACAACACGGGCAACCAATTGAAGAGAAGATTGCTTTGAAATATTCCAACAGGCAATAAAGGCTACAAGTAAATAACTTTATTTGAAAATTGTTCTATCCGACATTATTTACAAATACCGATAACGCTAAATACAATATTCAAATATTGTATATGAAATCTATTTTGAGTAATATATATTTAATGGCAGATTTATTATTTTATTTTGAAAACTGTATGTAAGGATTAAGAAGGAGAGTGACTGGGAGTGCTCATGATGATTTAAAAATACCAAACAAGATAAAGATTAATATAGTTGAAAATGTAATGCTCTGGGCTTTTACACTAACTAATATATTATTTTTGTATGACCTCATATTATTTTCATAAGAAGCTTTGTTTGAGCAAACAAGGTTTTTAAATATTTATCGTAAGCTCCAATAAACACACCTTTAAGTCTAACCCTTTTTCCTATTTTTGTATTTAGCTGTAAAAAAAACCAAGTGTTATTTAATAAAAAAAACGTTGAAACTTCTTTATTTCACTAAAAGTATGTAATTCCAAATTAATTACTTAGAAAAATATTAAAAAAACAAATGTGTTGTTAAAATATGCCATTAACAGTTAAAATAAATGATTAATTTTTTCATCGTTAATTCCACTGCTCTATAGTACTGAAGGTCTGTTTGGATATCCGTAAATTAAACAAGAGGCGGTTCCATGTCTAAGTCAACAGAATTAATATAATACTTTGTAGCAAAAATATCAGATTCTCCAGCCTCACAAATTACACAACTTCCTGGCTTAAAGGCAATAGTGATAAAATTAATTAAAATTGCAACGCGGCCTAACGGGGAAAAATACACCGCGCAACATCGCAAAACACGGTTTACTGACACGTTTATTACTAAAATGGCTTGTGTATTTAGCTTAACATTCACAAAATACACCAGCAAGTGTATTTACTTTATTTGTGAAATGTTCTGAATGTAAAATAGCTACAAGTTGGTTTTGGTTTAGATTTATCATTGTCTCGTTTTCGCCGAGCAACGTTAATGACACTTGTTGCTATTTTTTTTTATCACTTTTACAAATTTTATTAAAAGATTGTCATTTGAAAACCCCAGCCGTTTTTTGCTTTTTTTATAAATGGTTAGTAGATCTAACCCTACAATTATCTATTTAATTTTAAATCTTAAAATTTTACTTGATGTTGTATGCATAAACAATATTATTTAAAAAAAATGATTTTATTCATTTTCTTGAAATAACAGTCTAAAGGATAAATGGATAATAATTTGATAATAAATTTTATTGGCGTTTATATTGTTTTTTTCAAATCATTGATACACATATTTAGTTTAATATCATATAAAGTTTATTTCTATTGCAAATTTTTAAATACGGCAAAACCGACGACTACTAGTCGTAAAAAAGCATTAAAACTTTTTATTCCCCGCCTTAAATCTCACACATAAAGGATTTTAAACGCTAGAAAATTAAACGCTGTAACAGAACAAAGATAATATAATTCCAAACATAAAGGATTTCTGCGAAGTTAGCATTCGGGTTCGTTCACCGTTCTGTGGTTTACGAGATATCTGTTGAATTATTTTACAGTCACGGCTCCGTCGGTGCAATTAAAAATGTAGTTGTGTCGGCAATGGCGGCTGCTGGGAATATAATAAAGGGGCCATGTTAATCTGTCTGGGGCCGCGACCTCGACGGGGCTGTGACGCTCTGGGGAAATGGCGCCCTCGGCTTGGGCAGGGCTTGCTAAAAGAGGCTTTAATTGAATATTCAAATTTGTTTCATATCATCAGTAAAAAAATGTCGTCTTAAATAAATTTTTATTTTAAAATTAAGTACATTTAATAAAAATTCACAGTGGGTGTATCACAAATAGCTAGCGTGTTTTTATATTTGTTTCATTAAAATGTCGTTTTCTCAGCGATATGATAACATTCTTTAATTAAAACACAACTCTTAAAAAAATAGAATGCCACAAATAAATATTGAGACAGCAAAACATTTAGAAGCTGTGTCCGACTTGATGGAAATTACAGGGAAATCCCACATAACCCGAATCAAAAAGGAGGTTTTATTTCAAAACATTTCCCTTTCCTTTCAGCCTAGAAATCATTTATATATAAAATTATATAACACTTAGAAATACTGGTCAACTCGAATTTGAACCCAAAATCCCACGGTAATCATTGATTGCAAAACTTTTACAAAAAGTATGGCTATTGTTTGCTGTGATGAGTTATATCGATGAACTGAGTGCACTTCAGTGTGAAAGTAAAAAAAATGTGTAGGCTGATGTGTTGGGTGTATACTAATTTGCTCATTCTATAAAAGCAAAAACATCGTCAGTAAAAATGGGAAAAACAGCCCAGGGAAAAGTGTGGATTCCAGACCACGACAAGGAATTTCAATCAAACTTTCCCCCAATCATTTATAAAGCTTCGCTAATTATAATTTGTTTCCCAAAATAAATTCGAAAACAATGTTAAATTGTTTATTCTTTGTTGATTCTGATCGAACGTTTTTAATGGGGGAATTATCGTTGTTTATCACGACAAACATGGCAGTCGGCGTGGGCGATTGTGTCCAAACATAAATTTGCATCTTATAACAAAGGAGTGAGAGGCATTTCGTATTCAAACGTTGTTACAGTACACTTCTATCGTAATTTATTTTATCTCAGTCCTTTTTCAAAACCTTCTTATCAATGCCTGTCAGAAGTGAAAACAAGTGTTTAATGTAAAAAGATTGTCAAATATTCATAGACCATTATTTTTTGTTGACAGTGATAAACTTTGTACTAGCGAATATATTTTTGAAGGATGATATCTAAATTTCGTTTGAAACTGTATGTCGAGAAATAAGTTAAGTTTACGAATTTAAAAAACCAGTGGTGATGGTTTTCGATCAGATTGATAATATTTTTTGTTTGAGAAAACGCTCCGCGTTTACGATTGTGACGGGTAAAGAACTTTTGAAAGGAAGACGGTATTGTGAATAATTTACTTCATATGAAATTTGTACCACAGCAATTTAAATCGATAAATATTATTCACATGTTAATGCAATAATACTTAAGCTCTTATTATATGTAAAATAAAATGACTACTCTCAAAACTCTGATTTTATGTGATTGTTTAGTATTCTACTAGAAAAATAAAAACAAATTTACAAAAGAAGCATCATCACCATCATAAAGTATCAAAAGTTTCGTCTGTCAGCATTTGTCACTCGGGGTCGGAGGGGTAGGTGATATATCTCAACCCCGGGCGGTGGAAGGGGCTAGCATTATTGCTTTACTATGTTTGTGTAAGTGGTACTTACAGATTGTAGGCAACATGGAAGAGCAGATGGCGTTTATAACCACTTACAAATAGGTGTTGAACTAGATAGATGAATTACATCAAGCGACTTCACGGCGTAATCATTTTCGAACAGTTACACTCAGAACGTGTCAGTCATACAATTTTTATCAGGTAGCATTAAAAAAGGGGAACAAAGTTTTTTCAAAATCCGGACCCAGTATTTTACTTGCGATAAGATTCAAACTTCATTGAAAGATGTCTGGAGTGCTTGTGTGTGTAGTGATCTTAAAATCAAACGCAAAAAAATCATGGCTGACAGATGTTCCCGGGCGGCAGGCGTCTTCGCCAACTTTGATCCGAGATCGCGGATTTCCGAGTGATAGATCGACCGGAGCTCCTCAACTCAGTTCCGAGAAGCAATAAGTTATTTTCCGCGAGGACTCCGCCCTTTCGGTTGTTGATTTTCGTGTTTTCTACTAAGCCCCGTTAGTCATTCGCCTCGTTTAACTTTAATTTCTAATTTTCAACTCCAGATATTTTACTAATTGGATGACGTCTGTGTTCTTTCGTGAGCTAACTTTTTGTTTTCGTTAATTTATTACCGATAGTAGTTAAAGTATTTAGTATATTTTCAATCTTCAATAAATTGGAAATAATATTCGTTTATTTGTATTTTAAAAATAAGGGGATATATTGATATCTATTTATGGATTGGTCAATCAGATGCGTATTTATTACCCATTACGGGTTTATTATATTATTACTAATATGATTAGGCACATTAAGGCACATTGATTCATATGTAGAGTATGATTGTTAAAAATTCTCGATAAACGGAAGTGATTCGTTAGTACAAGGGTTCGTACACCGGTCATGTAAACCAGGAGATGTGGGTTCAAATCCCACACAAATCACAATGATATTTTTCTGAGAGTTTCTTTGAAATCATCTTCTATATATGAACTAATGTGCTTAATCATATTAGTAAGGATATATTAATGATAAACAGGCGTATGAAAGATCAAGTAACAGTATATTTTATTGATGATTGCAGAATATATTTAAAAAATATGTTTTATAAAAATTAAATTAAATAATTACTAAATAGACATATAAAAAGCATTTATTATAGGTTTCACAAAACTATATGACAATTAACTTTGAAAAAGATAATGGACTTCTGGAGAACGATTAATTAAAGAAGCAAGTGCTATTTATAAAGTTAAATTGCGGGGCCGTGAGATTAAAACATCTGTTTATGGTAATTAACTTCTTGTTAAGTTCGTACTCATCGATATTCTGTAAAAATATAAGTGATTGAAAATATAGAATATGATGTATAATTTAGCAGTTTTTTTGAGAAAAATACAGAAATACGACTTGTGTTTTTTTTTATAAATTCAGCAGATTTCGACCTTAACGATAAAAAAGGGAATATTGATATTCGCAAACCAAAATTTAGGTAAATAATTTATGTGCGGCCAACTTTGAAAATTGTAATATAAATATTTTGAGTTCTTCTTAGTAAAGTGATGATAGAAAATGATAGAAATGATGATGTTCAGATAAATAACGCGATTTTTCTTTGCTGGAAAATTCAAGTTTTTGTAAAGGGGTTTGAAAAATACTATTTCAAATAAAGCGCTTTTTATTAAGTCGATGATTCTTGTAAACTTCGAAGAAAACATTCATTTCCTACTCACAAAAGATGAAAATGTTTTTCAAAAAGTCTGCGTTTTACTTCAATTACCCAAAGAAACGGAGATGAGAGCGAAAAACTGTAAACCTCCCCCGGGAGTGAAGGGCAGATGGTTTTCAGGGAGAATCTGACAATCTCTTAGCAGACCGGGACTGGCGTCTGGAGAGGGCAATGCTTATTATAAACAGCAAAAAAAGGGAAGCTTCTTTAAAAAACAATTTTTAACTGACGAAGGCTATTTAATTAGTCTCTGTTTCTTACTTGACTAAAACAACATGCTCTTCAAATTAGAACGAAAAAATAAATATATATTAACTGTAATAAAGTGAAATTGCAGACGTTTCATTTTTACGAAGTGTAACAAATTATACATGGACATACTGTAGTTTAAGTTACATATTTTATTAAATACATAAGAAAACGTGTATTTTACCAAGATTGAAATCTATTAGAAACAATATAAGCTAAATATTACTTCAGTAATTTTAATTAGGTTTGTATGGCATTACAGAGAATTTGAGAGAAAGTTGCGTCGTTCTTCGACAGCACATCTCTGATATTGAATTTATAATAGATCTTGATATGTTTACGGACTTTGGCTGCTTGTTTTCATACTGAGGCGTTAATTTTGATAACTAAAAGGAACGTAAGAGCACTTATTAGTGAAAATAATAATGTGAGCGTTAACTCATCAATTTATTTGTCTCAGCTTTTTCATTAATTAAAATACTGAAGATATTTAATAATAAACTAAATGTGTGGATGGCACATTCATCTGTGCCTTCTGAATGATTTCTATGTGTTTTTGGTAAAATCAAAATTTTCCTATAACTTGAAAAATCTATTCAATTTGAAGTCGACTATAAATTTTACAATTTCTTTAAATATAAAAAAGCGTAAGCAATAAATATTAAAATTACACAAACCTGCATGCAAGGAGTTTTTTTAAATGAGAAAAGATTACAGTAAAAAATATTCTGAAACTAATATATTATTTAATCAATAGGGAATAGCCTTTTTTTATAGAATTATTATTTTATAATTTTATAGCCACTTATTTTATTTTGTAAAAATTCTTAGATACCAATAAAATGTAGTAATGATAGTGCTATGGAGTATTTTATGCAATTGGACCTTTTTTTTAAATTATAAAATAAAAGATCTATATATGTATACATTAATTTTACCATGATATTCTTAACTCTGAAAGGTTAATAGAATTTGTATAATAGTAAAGATATTCCTAAAAAGCCTTGAAAAGAAACTACAAGAGATACCGGTTCTCAAAAAAATCTTTACCGCAATATTCATCTGAATTTTCAATGATTTATGATAGCACCTGAGCGTAAATTCCGAAAGATTAAAAGCCCCGAATAAGAGGTGAAACCATTATCAACAATAAATGCTGAAATAAATCGTATATCCCACGTAAGAACGAAATCCTCCTCGGGTGGTGTAAATAGGCTAAATAAATAAATAATGTATCAGGAAAGCATAAAGAGGCCGGGCACGCGCGAGCCTCCATACCAATGAACGGCGAGTCGTTATGAGAACTCGTGCGGCTCGAGAGGCGCCCGCGAGCTCTCGGCCCGTTAGCCTCGGACAGAAAGTGCTTAAACAAACAGAAGCGCACATCAATTTAAAACAAATGATTTTGTTTGTAATACCTTATGAAACAATCCAACGTTATATGTATTCATCTTCGTCAAGTGCCTCTCCTCAAAGGATCTTGGCGACCATTTCACTGCGTATATACAATACTCGTGCTGAGCCAAATAGTGTAGTGGGTCCCCGAGTTCTTCTATACCGCAATTTTATATTCGAAGGAAAACTAATGACCCAATAGCATTATTATAAAATCCTTTCCTTACAAAGTTTTGGCGTTTATATCTGATACTACTTCTGCAGCAAGCTACAGAAACAATAGCAGGAATCCCCGCACCTCAACAAGGTACTTCCAGAGCACATTCGTCCACAATCATTCCAAGTCCACTAGTCCATTAACGATCTTTTACACACGCTCAGGATACAGAATGGCAGCCATGCACAAGCAACAGAATGGGGAGAATATACGTTGGATATTAAAAAAAATCTTGATGCCGTGACTGTATATTTTAAATAAAATATTTTTTTGTTTGCAATATTCATAGTGAGCATCTCGAGTTTTATTTGTAATTTAAATATAAGAAAGTATACATATTTTTGTATATTCAATGTTTATTATGTTGATATTGCAAAGATCGTGGTAGAATATTTGCAAAGCTCGCAATTGTCTCCAGGTGCGTAAACAGAGTCACCCTACAAGTAGCAACGCAGTGTAAACCCTCACATTGGATTAACCGATAAGTTTATATTAGAATCTAAAATTTTAAGGTGATTCGGGGATATTCTGGTGAATTCACTCAGAAACCATTGGAGCTATTTTAAATAAAGGGCAAGTGAGAAGTTTCATATAAAAATAGATATGATATAAACAAAATATTTACTAACATCGTTTACGATGCGAAACCAGAAAAAAAACAAGTGTAATGATTATAAAAAATGCTCATGCTATTTTATATAAAAATATTTTAAAACACATTGATATAATTTACATTGCCATTTGTATAAGTGTAACCTTTTATTTGTCACTTAAAAACATATTATTGTCCAAGGCCACGTATTTTTGAAAGATCAAATTTTTTTATAACCTACAGCTTACAAAATATTTCTTCAATATATTGTAATTTTATAGATCTCACGTTTCCAAAAAAATATTTCCTCTAATTGATGAATTCAAGACTGTGACCGTCACGCCGTTTCAGCCCTCTTAACAACTCTCCCTTACTTAATTTTACGATATAACGCGGTATTTATTTCCCTCTTCGGCAATGGTACATTTTAATTTATTTTATCACTGCTGTAATTAAAGCGAGCACTTTGTATAATTTGTTGTGCTAAGAATCCAATATTTTCGGCATAAAGTGTTATTTTAATGCCGTTGACTGGGAAAGAATCGCCCTCTTGTTTTATTAGTGAAATCTCCCATGGGTCTAGCAGTTTGACTCCACTTATAATGTTGAAATGTTTAATAAGAAATGAGGTTTAATTTTAAATTTTATGACCTGTGATTTTTTTTTATTCTACGGTCTGCTGAAATTTAGTATTAAAGCTAAATTTGGTTACTTTTAATGTCAATATTTCGTTTGAGCGAGAATAGGGTTCAGTATTTATATCGTAATTCGGGGCATTTGCCATAATTTTTCTCCATTTTCTTAAACGATTTGAAAAGAAAGTTAGAAAAGAAACGTAAAAGTATACTAAACTATGTCTTGAAGAGAGTAGCAGAATATTTGCAATGCTCGCTATGTCACCAAGCTCGTAAATGATCCTTTAACTAGCAAAATAGCGTGGACCCACATTTTGGATGTGCTGAAAATCTTATACAATAATTTAAAATCTCAACTTAATTCTGGACCTGTATACTAAACTAAAAATTTCCGAGTTCGAAATTATTTTTTCTTCTTTTAAATCACCTTTATTAATGTTATTATGTGTCAATAAATATTTTCATGAGAGACAACTGCATTAGTTGTTTTTATGTGCAGAACTATATAAAGCCATCCCTATAAATAGAGATGTGTCCCTCTGTCATGAAAAGACATTTCCAACTCCCAGACTTGTTGTTATCGACGTTTATTGCCATCGTTAAAGAAAAGCTTTTTCTTAACGATACAGAAAAAAGGTTTCCTGAAATGCTTAGTATAGAACATGCACGAGTGCTTTTTACAATAAAAATCAAATCTACACGTATCAAATAAAAGAAATCATTACACACGACAAATAATGTAAAAAAAGAAAACCGTGCTTAAATTTAAAAGTAAATATTATTATAAAATGTAACATTATTCTATACGATATGTGTGTAATTTATCGAACGAGAGCAATAGATTTACTTAAAGCCTTTGAAATGTAAGCTTCAATTCTGTGAAAATATATGATTTGTTTTAAAACAGTATATTAAACATTTCACGCATGAATTATTCGGTATTCTTTATTTGGCAATAATATAAAATAACTGAACTTTTCTCTGTTTAAGCTTTATATGCATATTTCATAAATAAATTGTGAGTGTATAACAGAGTTAAATAATTGTTTATTAATTTATAAAACTAATATCCTTAAAAGCATCATAGCTTATCTTCCGAATATTTATTTAACATAATATTTTATATTTAATACTCTCGTGAGACTTGTGCTGACCCGCTATATAGAGACGTGACCGCTGAAAAAATAAAAAGGCTTTGGATACGTCCAAAGAAAAATCTTTTACTGGATAGGTATAAAGTACCTAAAATAAATTCAATATTTTTGACTGCTGTTTAGTTATGAAGATACATGATTCACCACACAATTAAAAAAAAATTAGAAAATTATCACGGCGTTGCTTGTAGTTATGAAATTTCACCATTAAAATTATCTTAGCTAATATGATCAAAACAGTCAAATTAAAAATACATCGCATATATTAACGTCAACAAATATATTGATAAACTATATTATTACGTCAAGATGAGATTAGAAAAAACTGAGGTGACTTTATTTATAAATGTCATTATGACATTTGTATGAAATTTTGTGTGATAATTGTATGAAAATTATAAATAAAAATGAATGCCTCATAGTATTTGTATTGATTTTTTTTTACATAGTCAACAGGCAGAGAATTGAGTTACTTCAGGACAATTCACAATGTGAGCACTGGCTGGGTGTTTGAAAGGTTTCCGCTAAAAGCTTCGAAGTTTCATATAGCCGGGGCTTTCATGGAAAATTTCATACTCGCTGGCGTTTGACGCTTGGATATCGATTTGTTTATTGAATGTCCAACATGAAAGGAGCTTTTTACCCGTCAATCAAAATGGTGAGTAGCGATTAAATAGAACTTTGTGTTATTAATGATGTTTTTCTATTATTTTTGTCAGCATTTATTTATTTGTCAATTTTTAGATAACTGAAGAAAGCAGATATAGGTTTAATAAGATATTGATATTGTAATAGTTATAGCTACAGTAGATTTGCTATTATGGTTGATTTAAATGTATAACTTATATTATAAATAAAATATTTTTTTCATATATTTTCTTTATCTTTTATATAAAAATATATGTTAATACAACTTTTGATTAATGTAGATTTATTAATCAAAGGTCGATTCAATTAAGAAAACTAAATTGAACCGGTATTTAGACCAGTGAGGATAGTCTGCAAGAAAACGGAGGCTCAAATCGCTTATATCAGCGGCTCCCAACGAGCCTTATATTTTTATTATTGTTTATAGATGGTTTGGAATACAATTTGGGAGGTAGAACTGTACAATTTAATTGCTTTTTCTATGGATTAAAATGATCCTTACTAAGCATTTCATTAACAAAGGTTTTTATAAAGAAAATATTTCAAATGGCATCATATCTTTAGTACTTATTGATCTACTTGTATAAATTTTTTTTTTTTTTTTAAATATACAATAATCTGGAATATCTGCTATGATTATTTACGCTAAGTTAGCTTAAATTCATCCAATCATTTGAATGTCCAACTTTCAAGGCAGTAAGCTAGCAACCATCTAATTTCGCCGAATTGCCTTTATTGAGAATTTGATGGAAATTTTTGAGAACCACTGCGGTGTTCCTTTCTAGGATATTATTAAAGCTTTGTTCCTGAAACTAGTATCAGGGTACACAAGACAATGCGACACTCGGCGAGAGGAAATAAAGGGTTGATTAAACAAACCCTTACGCAGACGTGTATTTAATTATGACCCGTGTGGATCTACCCCGATTTCAAACGTCTATTTGCTGGACCAATCGCGACTTGTCTGCGCACATTAAATCTAATTCACTCCGTTTTTACTTTAAATTAACTTCCAAAATAAACGCCATTATACTTAACAATGTCAGAATGGAACTTTCATAAGTTGATTTTAATAGACTTCAAATTAATAAAGTACAATTCTAAGTACAGCTTTTTCGTTTCTGTAAGATTTCAATTTAACAAAGATATTTACTCATCGTCACTTCAAATCAAAGCTTTTTGTACCTTTTTAATGTTTGAGCTTATTATTTTCAACTTTGCATCGAATCTTGTTTTTTTCTTCATATTTATATAATTGTTTATGTGTCGTATTAATTTAATAAAAAGGATTCACAATGTTTCTCACATTCGACAAGTTTGTATTTAACAATCCTGGTTTTAGTTGTTTAGTTGTGTAAATCTGGATACGATGTTTAACAAAAATACACATGAAACCAGGGAATAATTATAAAATAAGCTGGCCCCAGTTCATCTGGAAGACAAAATTTTAATAAAATAGGTACACTAAAGTAGAAAATATGGAAATATTAAAATTTAATTAATAAATAAATTATAAGAACCAGTATAGAGCAATAAATTAAGTTTGACAAATATTTATTATCGTCAGCCGTAAATTTTTATTAACATATTTAATGAACACAACTGGTGAGAAATATATGAATATAATCTATCGATATATAATAACTTTCATGTTTTCCAACTACTTTATTTTAAAAGCCTAATATATACAGCTATAATATTCAAATCTTTCACATAAAACCTAACCATTGAACTGAATCGTAAAATTATTATGATAATAATGGTTTTACAGCTTTAATTATTAGCAATAAAACCGCTGAAATCCATATGGATTGTAAAAAATATTATTATATTTTTAGAGATCTACTTAACATATGAATGTAAGCACTTTCAACTAAAAAGAGCTTTTATATATTATTGATTTTTGTGAAGACCGTCTCACAGGAAGTACGATTTTGCCTATACAGGTTTTATTGATTGATAATGATTAAGTACATTTTTTCAAATATTGAAAATTGATTAAAGAAACTCAGAAAAATATCATCGTGATTTGTGTGGATTCCACGCAAATCTTTCTTTAATCAATTTCAATATTTGAAAAAATGTACTTAATCATCATCAACAAATAACAAATAAATGTTAATTTTTCTCAAATAGCTGATAACACCGTTCTGAGACCCAACATGTTTAATATCAAAGATCGATATTTTTAAGGTTTTAAAAGTATTTTCATTTTAAATTCGGAAATCTTAATGACTTACCCATACATAAAATAATTTACCCAGAAATCAAGTAATAATTAATTTTGCATATTTTAATTTAACAATCAATACATGCTAAATTATTTCAGTAACATTATTAGGTTTAATCGTTAGTTCCGTGTAAGATGCCAGTCCACGGAAGATGTTTACCTTTCGATTATGCTATTACACATTATGTCATCTCTTCTGTACCATAAATATTTGCCCATGCAATATTAGAGACTGAGACTTAGAGATTTTATTTATATAAAAGCTTGATAATGATTAAGTACATTTTTTCAAATATTGAAAATTGATTAAAGAAACTCTTAGAAAAAAATCATCGTGATTTGTGTCGGATTTGAACCCACACCCCCAAGCTTACATGGCAATGCACCGGCAATTCAATATTTGAAAAAATGTACTTAATTATTATCAAGCTTTTATATAAATAAAATACGAATAAAGAAAGAATTAAATTTTGGTGTACCTACTTATATGGAATTGTCACAATTAAATCTGGTCTGCGCTGTTTAGTTTGCTATTGTGTTAAAAATGAATGTGATCCGGGATGGGGGCTACACGGGGGTGGAGCCGCGTTGCAAGGGTGGTGGCTGCGGGGCTGTTCGCGGCTCCACCCCTGGCCGGGACACGCCGCGTCACGTCACGCGACCGCACGCCCGCCATGTTGCTTGGCAGCCCCGGCCGCGAGGATTACAACTAGTCGAGCCAACCTCACACCGGCGGCATTAACACAGCTTACTCGGTACTTTAATTAAAATTATCAGAGATTAACTCAACGGTGAACCGGCAAATCTCTGTGTAGTGAAGTTTTTTTTTTGCAGGCACCAAGAGGAACTTTAGCAATCAATATTTTTGACAAGAGTGTACTTGGTGAATTCCATTTTAATATTTTAAATAAAATACTTGAGTGATTTTTCCACTTTGTATCGTAACTTTTAATGATTTTGATTGTATATTCATGAAAATTTGATCTCAAGGAAAATAATACCAGAATATTTGGTCTGCTTTGAGAATGTTACAATAAATATATTAGAATGTCTTCATAGTGTTGAATTACTATAAATAGATCAGTCTATAACTGTTAGTCAAGAGTCAACGGTTTATAATATTTCTAACCGTGATTTTGATCAAAGATTACATTATTATAATGTAAAGTAGCATTCACCACAAAAATATCATATTACTTTTAGTTTTTTATTATTTCATATGTATCTCTCTCTTAATGTGTGTGTGTGTACGAAGGATTCAGACATACTCAATGCAGACATAATTGTTTACCAGCAGTCAATTCAATGTTACAGCTAAAGCAAACTTTTACGGCAACAAGTTATTCATAAAATATTTAGGTAACCTCATTCCGGGTGGCGGGTTAAACAATCCCGGGTGTCATCTCATTAGTGGTGTTCCGATTGTTTGTTTGTTCAGGGGTGAAAAGGCCCCCCCGGCAGCCCCAACTCCTTCAAAGCCTGGACTCGATTGTACGATTGAAACTCGCCAGCATATTTTGCTTTACACTCCGAAGCGATAATGTTTTCCGGGTAATTTTCTACGCAGTTACTTAATTTACTGCCGATTGCGCTTATGGTAGCTTTCGCGCAACAGATCCAATTGAACACATTATTGCTTTCAAATGTCGGAGATTAATAAAATAATTTATATTATTCGTTAAATACATTGTTACATTTAATTTGAAACAAACTGAGATTGAAATTCAATACGGAACAATCATTCTGATCGGTTTTATGAAGAAAACAAATATTAAAATAATTATATAATTATACTGTTATTTCGATACATTTTCACTGTGTGTGTGCTCAAATCGTTATAAGTTAAACATATTTAGAATTATTGAGTATATTACTTGTATTACGATAAACAAAAAAAAACTTTGACCTATAAAAAATAATGTTATTATATTTTTCTCCAAAGCATACGGTAGGATTGTAAATTATCAAAGTTTGCTTATGTATTTACATTTACAAGTATATAAATACTTGTGTATTTTAAAATTTAACTTATAAGAAGTATTTACATCGGCGATTATCAAAATATTTTTTACTAAAAATTTTGCTGATTTTATTTTGAAAAATATAGCATACTTTTCTAAAACATTTAAAAACGTTGAAATGATTATATAAAATAAACTTACCTTCTTGACGAAGGACATAACGTTAGTTGGCAGCATCTTGAGTTTGGTGGTTGGAACTCTGAGGTGATGAAGCTTTAGAGCCCTTTGAATATGTAGATTTTCATTTCTCAACACCGAAACCTCACGAAATAACTTCAGAAAATCTTCACTGCACCGACGCACTTGAAAATGAAATACAACGTCGCGGACTTAACAAAACTTATCTCACTTCACTTTGGATCTTCCACAAGCATAGCCTGAAACAAAATAAAAAAACATTGTTAGTAAAGTTTGCTCTTTCAACAGATTATAATTTATGGAGATGTTAAATTATAGTAGAAAAACAATGATTAAAAATGTCCCTAAAACGAATGAAAATTAATTTACCCTAATATGATGAGCTTGATTACGAAGTGTATAAGAAGTGCAATTTTTTTTTATAAGATGAATGTTACAGACATATTTGAATTTGTTAAAATATTATTTATATAGTTAAATTTTATTGAATAGCCATTGAAATTTCTAATATTTGTTGAGAAGTACCAAATTCTGTGAATTTACTGTGCATAATAGATTGGATTTATTCATATGAGAATATATATTTTTTATAGTTTTATTTATAATAGGTTGGAAGTAATATAATAACACTGATTTTAATTGAGCGTATGGATATTATGCGCATAAAATATAGCACCTATGGTGATGGTACTACTATATAACACAACAATTTGAGCCACAAACAAAGGCGAGTCGGTTATTTCCCAGTAGGTTGGTAAGCACGAAATCCAATATAGCGGAAAAGGCTTGGCTTTTTCATCCTCCAATATGTCAAGCCATACATTTTATTTTACGCGTGAATATTTTACTGAATATAATGCGAATCTCTTGACGCAAAAGCAAGTCAAAAAGCACCTACCTTTACCCGAGAACCCACTTAATCATACACATAAATGATTATTGTATACCAAGGCCGATGAGATCGTGTTTTTGGTCTTGGGAAGGTAGTTCAATGCATGATATTGATTTTTTTAATACCACGTTTGGGATTTATTCCGGTTAACTCTTTTAAAGACAACACGTTATTCAGAGCTTTGTTAAAACGTTAGTCCCAGTGAGAGAGCTTCTGCTATTGTTTCTGTAGATTGATGCAGAAGGAGTATCAGATCTAAACGCCAGACCTTTATTAAAAAAAGATTATATGATAATGCTATTAGGCAGCAGCAACGCATACTTTTTCTTCCAATATAAAACTGCGGTGTAGAAGTACTAGGGTACCCTCTACACTATTTTTTCCTTACAAAACCATGAACTGGCACAGCATGATTATATGCTCAGTGAAATGGACGCCAACCTCCTCTGAGGAGAGGCACTTGATGAAGTAGATATATGTATAAACGGTTAAACGTCCAACTTTACAATCTAACGACAATAGTTTCAGATGCTGCAGTTTCAGGTCTTCGGAGTAATTTCGCTCCGACTGAGCGCAGTCGCTGAGGCGGATCGTCCGAGGCATTGTTTGCGCTCTTTCCGTACACTGATCCTGATTAAACACCGAGGGAATTCCCCTAATATAATTATAGGCAGTCCCCCCAGCCGGGCGATCCCTGGCCGGACCGAGGCTAGGCGTTTGATCCGAACTTAACTTGTTGTTTGTGTATGCTTAAGGGTTTTATTGAGTAAATTTTTAATTAGATTAATTTATCCGAGTTGCTAAAGAATTTTCAAAAAAACCTTTTTGATTAAGGGAGCTTCGAAAGTTAACTCTTATTCAAAATTTAATGGAAATACTCAAAAGCTTTTAATAGCCTTTAATGATGAGTAAGTACTTTAATTAAATTAATTTATCCGTCTGTTTTTTTAAATATTTTAAAAGAGTGAATTTATTTATTAAATATTACTAATGTTTTCATGAAAATCACTTTTAATATAAGAAATATAAAAAAATATATATTTTAATGCCAAAATGAAAAAAATATAAATTAAATTCAGCAATCAAATATAAATTTTCATAAAACACTTTAGACTTTTACTTTTACTGAAGACCTTTTTCAATTAAAATAATTATTTATCAACAATAAAAAACAAAAAATCCTTGAATGGTTCTCAGATTAAAAAGTAACAGATTATAAAAGTCTATTATTAATAGTAATAACAATTATCAAATATTTTATTTTTGAAATGTAATCACCACAACAATACATGTTATATTAATTATATCTAAAATCATTTTTTTTTTGCATCATTGTACATCAATAGTTTTATGTATAAATAACAAATAATGAAAACGCAACATTAATAATTCAAGCGATTATTTTTATTAAGGTTTATGAAGGATTTATATTGTTCTGTTTTAGTTCAGCAATATCTATAAGCTGCGTAAGGGTAAAGATAAGTCTGTCCATTATCCCTTTTCTAACACCTGAAGGTCTCACCCTCACGAAAGGTGTTCCATAATGTGCGCATTCCTTTCTATAGATTTCCGTTGTTGAATTCTCACGAGAAAACCACCCTTAGTGGTTTCCTCGCCTTTAACAAAGCCTTATCTCCATAATGTTCAAAATAAAGCTTGATTGTAACTTTAGGAAAAAATCAGTTTTCTTAGAAAAATAAATGAAAATAAAAATGGAATAAGTATTTAAGTAGTTATTGTTAGCATGTAGAAATAAGAATTTGAGGAGGATACAAACTCTCTTGGAACAAATTACATTATATAATACATGTTTTCTTGGTCATTTCTGTATTTATAAAATTTTATGCCGTCATAGTTTTTACTGTCAATATATTTTATGTCAATTATAACAAAATCCAACGAATAGCTCAAAAATCATATAACAAGTAAAAGTCGGGTCACACAAGCGGAAGAGACAGCTAAACAGATGGCATGAAGAGATCAAAAGCATATACCTAGTTATAGAAATTTCATGGTTTACTTCATCACAAACTTCTATTCAAAAGTGAAAATATACATCCTGTCTCTATGCCTAAAAAATTGAAGAATATTTGAATAAACCCAAGGTAATTTTTTTATTGTTTATATAAATAGTTATTATTTTATCGAGACGTTTATTTGACCTGTAGGTTTTAAATTGATAAGATGATTCATTTTAGATGATTCCTATTAATGTAGGCATTATGAAGTAAAGAAAAAAAAATAAAATCAAGCATATAATCAGCGACGTATTTTTGTTTGTTTAAGCGCTCCACACACGATGCGATAAATTGGCGTCTCATCCAACAAATTACACAATGGTGTAGCCATATACCAGTGAATATCGGCGAAATCGCACAAAAACTACTGGTTATGGCTACACCATTGTGCAATTTGTTGGATGAGACGCCAACTTATCGCATCGTGTGTGGAGCGCTTTATTATTTATTTAATTATGAGATACACCTGACACATCTAAGTTGAATAAAATAAATGTACACTTTTATTATTATTATATTTTTTATAAACTGATTACATTAATCAAATAATGAATTAAAATAGTAAAACACATCTTAATTATGATATATTTAAAACATGTGTAGTTAAAAAGAAAAAACAGACGTAATAAAATATATTCTGGATTTATCTTAAAAAAACACGCAGTACTTTATATAAATATTTTTTTCCATCATGATCGTATAACGCGTGTTTAAATGCAAATTAAATTTTTATTGCAAATTAAAAGGACCCTTCTCAGGAGGGCCATATGTTTAAAGCCACCCTGGTGCTCTGACCATCTGGGAGGCTCACCCTCCTCCGCCACCCCCTCTGCTTCCATAACGATCTAATAATTCGCCCCGCCCTCCTGGCGCTCTTTATCAATTTTTTATTTAATATCAGAGAATCATTGTAACTTGAGAATATTGAAACGTAATGATACTTGTATGCAACACAGCTGTGTACAAAGTGATATATCTTTATATAAAATATTTTCTATGACTTTTTCTGTGATTTGCTGTTCAAATATCAAATGATGTTTTATAGTACCTACCCATAATTCTTATAACGTGTTACCGGATTACCTTTGAATATATTATTAGTCTGCATTAAATGTAAACAAAAAAAAACCACAAACCAATACATCTGAAATATTTAAAAAGTTACAACATTCTATGTATAATATTTTATACACATTAAATTAATGGAAAAAAAGAATAGATTCCAAAAATTTTAAAGAAGAAAAAATTCAGGTAAAAAAATATGAATAATAATCTTTGAACAACGATTATGTAAGTAAAGAGAAACATAAGATATACATATAATAAAATACTATATTCTTCAATGTACTTGCTTTAATTTGAAAATGAAACTAAAATGAACCAAAATGTAAAATTTTCTAGTATCGATTGTCTATCTCAAAAAACCTGCCAAAAATATATACATTGAGAATAAATAAATTGCAACCCGGTATTAGAAAAAAGCAATATAATAATCCTCTCATGGTTATTTGAGTGTATGTTTCTGTAAATCTCATGATGTATTTTGAATAAATGTAAATGAATTAAATATAATTAATCAGATTAACGAAAGCATTTCTGCCCTTGCGAATCGACATAAAATTGAACCGTTATTATTTTGAATAAACAGGCACATTCAACTAATTTGTTCTCAGCTCGATTTTAATGTATGTTTTTTCAAATCTCATAATGACTGATAATGATTAAGTACATTTTTTCAAATATTGAAAATTGATCAAAGAAACTCTTAGAAAAATATCATCGTGATTTGTGTGGGATTTGAACCCACATCCCCAAGCTTACATGACCGGTGCATTACCAATTATACCAACGAATCACTTGTACTAAGCAAGAATTTTTAACAATCATCCTATAAGTGAAACAACGTACTTTTTATGCCAATTAAATATTGTGTGACTTGCAAGTACGTTGTTTCACTTATAGGATATGATTGTTAAAAATTCTTGCTTAGTACAAGTGATTCGTTGGTATAATTGGTTAGGAGTTATTGGTTATTTGGTTATTGGTTAGGATTTATAGTAAGGTTAGGGATGTGGGTTCAAATCCAACACAAATCACGATGATATTTTCTTTAAGAGTTTCTTTAATCAATTCTCAATATTTGAAAAAATGTACTTAATCATTTTCAATCAATAAAACCTGTAAAGGCAAAATTGTACTTCCTGTGAAGGGCGGTCTTCACAAAAAATCAATAACTCATAATGACGTATTTTTTAGTAAAATAAGAAATGAATGAAATGTAATTAATCACAGTAACGAAAACATTTCTGCCCCTGCAAATTGGCATAAAATTGAACTGTTATTATTATGAATACACAAGCAACCCTTTCAATTAATTTGTTTTCAGCTCGGACTCCTGAATGCGCATAGTCCGCTGCGTGCGTCCGCACAAAGGGATCCCCAAAACAACTTGATTTTCTCGAATTATAATCGCAGTTTTCGTTGCTCAGCCGGTAGGAAGTAATTACAGACTAAACGGTAAAATGAAACTCGAAAATGTGTTCCGACGTCCCTCGAGGATTCTATTACAAAACTTTCAACATTTGATTATGCAGATAACTTATTATGAAATGAATTATTTTCATTTCGCTTTGGATGAGCAGCCTCGAAAATCTTAACACAAAAGCACGGCTTGAATTCAAATCATTCGTTACAAAGAAATTTGAACTTAAATAAGAAGAAAAATAATGCCTTATTCATTGTTATGTAAATTATATTGTGAGATTTATTTTGTACATAAATCATAAACATGTATTATGTCTGTTTAAAGTATATCAGTAGTTTTTTAAAATAATTTTCATTAAATTAAAGTATTGACTTGACTTGGAAGTCTTGAGAAATGCAAGTATTGGTGCCAGTAGAATCGAAAACCTCAAAAAATAAAGGTGAGCGCTTTCGCATTTTAGGCCTTCGTCAAATATCTGACAAAGCTTTTAATAGTAAAAAAGCTTTCGATTGACAATGAATTGGTCTTCTATCCATTGATTATAAATTAAATTAATTGTTTGTTTAAATGTAGAGTGCAACAATTAAATCAATTTGTTATTGAGATTCTTCTTTTACTCCAATTCTTATCTAAAAGTTTTAACCCAACAATAGCGGAAGTAATCAATATTTTTGACAGAGAGTACTTGGCGGTATTTCATTTTAATATTTTAATAAAATACTAACGTAAGTTCTTTAAATAGCCCAATAATTTGAATGCCAATCTGCTGGTTCCGGTAAGTTGACGACAAGTTAGTGATCTAACCGGATGCAACAAATCAAAATATTTAAAGATATAAATATTTGAACACCCTTAGCATTTTTCTAATTGACACTAGTTAATATTTGTTTGTACACCTTAATGTTTATGTAAAATACAAGCAAGACAGTTTGGTAAATAAATTCAATATTTTTGACAGAGAGTACTTGGTGGAATTCCATTTTAATAATTTTGAATAAAATACTTGAGCGAGTGAAAATGTGGAAAATCACTCAAGTATTTTATTCAAAAATATAAGTTTGGTAAATCATATGAGCTCTGTAAGTGTTCACTCGAACAGGATTTAATTATCTCCATTCTTTGTGTCACCACATCCAAAACGCCCAAGATTTACGCTTTACTTTCCTTTTGTATAATATAATATTTTAACTTCGAAAACTTTTTGTTAAGTAGAGTTATAATAGTAACTTAAAAATACATAACATTTTTAAGTAGTTTAGTTTATAAATTCATACATATTTATATATTTAAAATGTTTCTTATGTGGAGCTTTAATAGGTAAAATAAAATACTTTTGTTATTTATTTTATAGGCGACTAGTTTCACTAACCTGTTACGTTGGCATTAGCGAACTTTTGATAAAGCTGACGTAACAGGTTGTTGAAACCAGTCAACTTTTAAAGAAATGTGGAAAAATCACAATTTTTTTTTTATATTTTAGTCGAATTCCACCTAGTTTGTCTGTCAAAACATATTGAATTTATAATAAGTAGAGCTTTAGTTTAATTAACCTATAAAAATAGATTTAAGCCAGAAATACTGCTTTTGAATAATAAATTACTTGTTATTCAATGTTTTTCAGTGGGTACAAAAATATATGTACGTGTAAGTTGATTTTAGTAAAAAGTACGAATCCAATGTTCAAAAAATTGTTTTCCTTTATATATTTATTAAATTGGTTTCATAAATATTGAGGAAAAAAGCAAATAGAGCAATTCGTAAGCTGGCGGATATCTCTAGATTATTTTTGTATATTTTTTTGGATGATATGAAATATATATTTTTTTATATGAAGCAATCTACAGATTGCCTTAACTTGGAGATTTTCAAGCATGAGCTGAATTTAAAAGGGAAAGGCTAACAGAATTAAAATAAATTTAGTTATGTACTGCACGCCTTGTTTTAAAATTTTTAAATGTTATTTTTATCATTTTACATTGTTTTTTTCAAAAATAATTGTATGGTTTCCAATTGAAAATTTTTATTATAAAAATAACAGATGCGTCCTAAAACCAAAAAATAAATATTTAAAAATAATGTTAAACGAAAAATATCTTTGAAATTTTATTTCTAACGCTGATATTTTTTGTGTTTTTGCCACCAAAGTGGTCAAATGAGTATGTCATGAATATAAAACTAAATAACATCAGTATTTTAAATTATACCAAAACCCCAAAAACAAAAATAATATTCTACAACGCCAATACTATATACGGGAACATTTACTTAAATATAATGGTTAATATTTTAAAATGCATGCACATCTCTCCCAATAATTCATGTCTGCGAAAATAATCCGATACTTAATAATTCGATAGATAGCTCATTTGAAATATTCAGGCGCCTGTTTTATGTATGGGTCATATATTTTATAATAAGTACATTAAATCAGTAAACCAACCTCTAAACAAGTACACCTCTCTCGAAAAGCATAACAAACTAACTCTAATTTAACATGCTTGCTGGATTATTAATGGATATTACTTAGTTACTTACTTACTTACAAAACTCAATACTTCTTAAATACTTAGCAAAAGTAAGCTCCATATAATATATGTTAAATACTAAAAATCAAACAAGCTTTTTTACTGTACTATATAAATAAAAAGACGCCACAGTAAAAAGTGAAGAATCAAAAAATCTCATAAATCGAATGTCCAAAAATTATATAATTCATTAAGTTATTCAATTATCATTTTAAATAAAACCAACATTAAAAGACGCCCAGTATTTAAAATCAATTAAGGTTGTATCCAAAAAGGTACATCTCTAACATTTTACATCTTTACAGAAATTACAGAAACTTAAAAAAAATAATTTTTCTTGTTTTTTTTTCACTCAGAACTAAAGATAATTTATAAAATTTTAAAAATTTGACTGTTTCCTCTGGATTTAAATCTGCACTCAATGGTCGGCAAGCGTACATGATAAGAGACTAAAAAGTCGCCTGAAGAAATGTACTCGAGTTACTCCCAAAAAAGTTAACCCCAAGCTCTTAAGATTGACGAAGCAACTCAGCCTCGACCATCACTTAAACTCAAAAAACTGAAATCAGACTTTAAAAGTCTCGATTAAAAGAAGTGCCAGAATTATAAAGATTTTTGCTAGCCATAAATAATAAATAACAAAAAACAAAATAATCAGCGATTTACTTTGGTTCGGCCAAGTGGAGATTTATAATAGGGCCTATGTATCTCGTATATATTTTTTGTGTAGGTATATTTATTCGAAATAGCTCTTACGTTTTCCGGATACTAAAGGGACTTATTTCCGAACGAAACCGTTCTGAGAACACTCCAAGAATTTAGATAGTCACTGGACATGGCCAGAGGTACAAAACCATTTATTTTCTATTATAATTTATTTTGGGTAGTAAAGAAATTCTAAAACTCTTTATTTCAAAATACGTTGATTCCTAGTTTGGAAAGGCTTTTAAAAAGTTAAACAATGGATATACAAAACATTAACAGGGTATATTTTATATTTACGTGAAACAATGGAGAAAATCTCGATGAATGAAAACACCAACAAAACTTCAAGTCTACTAGCTTACGTTGATTCATATAATATTGCCAAATACATTTGTATTATTACAACATTTTTTTATATTAAAAAATAATCAATTGTTCTCAATTAAATTTTACTGACAAATATAATAAAAGTACTTTGCGTGATTTTTATTATTTCATATATTTAATTTTTAACATAAAACGATAGATCCCATTAAATAAAAATGGTTTTAAAATAACACACACGGAATTTTATTTTTACAGTTTTATTTTTAAATTTGTACCGTAAATGTTCAGCTCACAGGCAGGATAGCCAATAAAGCTCCTCTGTGGCCTGGCGGTGGCGATAATGCTTCAGTAAGTGTAGAAAGAGAATACACAATGGTCGTCGTGTTATCATACATTAGCCTCTGTATTCCCGAAGAAGGAACAAAGCTTTCAGATCTATTCTCCGTGTACAGGGTGCACCGTAATACAACCTTCCTAAATGTGAGACGATCCTGCCAACCTTGTTGACCACGTTAAGGAACTTAATTTAAATATTCAATAAAAAAAACTTACAAAAAAAGCAATAAAAAAATACGAAAGACTTAAGTAAAAGAAATAAAAGAGAATAGCATTATACAAAGTTTTGTGTATATCCTTCACTTGCCTTGAGATGTCAACACTAATGACTGTAGCGGTCACAATAATAACCGTTGGAAATATTGTTTTCTTTACAAGAGACATTCTTTTTTATATTTCTTCCTGGAAATTAGAGGCTTTGGATAATTTAACAAACGGCGTGTAATAAACACAAGGTGAACAAGTGCGTCTACAGAAAGTTTAAATTTATTTCACAACTTTGAATACTTTTATTAAAACAGTGGAGTTACTGCGTGTAAATAAAATTTCAGAAAATAAGCACATAAAATTGTTATAATGTAAACTAAGAGTATAAAACCAGTCGTATGTTTAAAAATATTACGTAAGACTATCAGATCAATTTGTGTTCATTTTATTCAAATGTAAAAATATGTTATTTCCTGTATACTGATATTTAATCAATACCTTATGCTGCATGGTACAATATGTAATCGTTTGGAATTTATTTAATGATAATTTAGTTTTATTGTACCCGACATGAAATCTTGATATCGCAGGTAGACAAACAATGCAAACAATAACTGGTATAAGTAACGATCGAGAATGCTTTATTTGTTTGTTCCATTCGACGTAAAATATTTTTATTGAACTTTGAAAGGACTTTTTTTAAATTAGCATTAATTATAATATCTTTGTATACATTCCACCAATATAACATTTCAATTGATTATTTAAAAACAATAAGTATTTTAAGAGATGATCAAAAACACAATTTTAATAGTTATTTTCACTAAATGTTAGAGTATTTTCAAAATAACACATCCGCAACTGATAACATTGTGTTAAATCCACGTTTGAGTCAGCAGAATATACGCAATATATGTGGGGAAATCTGTTTCACTCCAGCTCGACTTTATAGTCATAATAGGAGGAGTTACTTTCTTTGAAGTGCCGTATACTGCTTTTGCATAACCATCGTCTCTTGAAATCCCACAAAATCATTTTAGAAGATTTCTATTAAATTATATTCAAAAACTAAATCCAGTTTTATTTATCAGTGAGGTATAAAATACTTTTTACATTCATCTGGTATTTCTAAAAAAGATTTTAATATAAATGAGACTTACTCGAGCCTTAATTCGGTCTCTGCGTCGCTTCCACTGATATATTGAGAGTTATCTTTGATATAAATGTTTTTAGAAAATCTCGATTGTAGAAGGCTTGACCCTCACTCGAGGTAGGAAGGCGAGCGCCCAGGGCTCGTGGGGGAGGGATCGGTTAGTCGCTAAGGGTCGCCAGGGTGCCCTTCATGCTTCCCTGTGTAGTTTATTGAGGCAAGTCCTCGTCTAGAAAGAGCTATTTACCATCAAAGATCGTTTATTTTTAATTTGGTGTACAATAACTAAAAATGATGAGTATCTATCCAATTACCCTTTATAAATTTATCTAAACCTCAAGAGGTATTTTACTGACATTTTATACAAAAAAGCTGAAGCATCTACTGAATCTGAATTCAAATCTTTAAAAGTAATAGTTTTTTTTTTAATAATACTTCTTATCAAATAATAGACATTTTCAAACTTAAAATCTACAGTGCTGTTTCTAATAGCAAAAAGGATTATAAAGATTTATGATGAAAAAAAACCTAAATTGTATTGATTTATTAATAAAAAAATTAAATACAACATCAGCAAGCAGTGCATAAATAGGCATTATTCTTAGCTCTGTTCTGAGTGCGCAATAAACATTCTATTTGGAAACTTGCGTGGGAGGATCAGCTGCGACTTCCGAGGAAAGTTTGAGCCGGGAAATTCTCCCCAAGTATGTCACTGACGACTCTACGTACCATTAAAACTAACTTACCAACCCATAATACTACCAGATATAATTCTGTTCATAAAACTTTCCGTGTGTAACTAGTTGTGTTTGCCATACAAATATAGCCTGAAATATCAATACAAGACCCCTCTTGAAGCGGAGCTTTAGAAATACTCGGACCGGATAAGTTTTACGGTGGAAAAATACCACTTGTATGCAAATTATTAATTTGCAAGTGAATTTACATTTAAAAAAAATTACAATCATTAGTTTTAAATATTTATTGCATAGCATAACGTGTGAGTTATTCAATGAGTATTAAAATTAAATCAAATTTTTGAAAGTCACATTTAATTTGTGCTAATTTTGAGCCGAGCTTTTTTTAAACTATGTTGATTATTTAAAAAAGTTATAGGAATATGTTGTATTAAAAAAAACAAGTATATATATATATATATATATATATATATATATATATCTTTTGATGCAAGTATTTTTTTAATAGTTTTAATTGCGTTAAACATAATTTTGTATTGGGGTCACATACAAACTAGTTTAAAAGTCCTGAAGTGATTTGAAGGTGACACGATACGAACTTCTAATTAAACGGAAAATAAATTACAAATAAAAAAAATTTCTTAGATAACAGGCATGATCTAGTATAGATTTTCTTCGTATTTAAATTAAACCTGAATCTCCGATTATTACATTTATTCTACAAAACCCTTGGAGTAGAATGAAACATGTAAAATGCTGCTGGCTTTCTATGAAAATAATGTGTAACTTTCAGAAACGTTTTAACCATTGAGCATGTTTCAATTTTAATGCTTTTAAAATTGTAAAAAAAGCATTATGTGGTTTTGGGGCTTCAATCCATTTTAATGGTGACATATTTCTAATAATGAATATTCTATTAAGCAATACTGTAAGTCTTTAGATTAAATTGTATAAAACGACTCTTATTCTTTACACAATTTACCAATGCAATAACAATAATATTTCAAAACTATACTCATTGTTACATTATTTCTTTCATAACATATAAACAATTTTGAAATTTTTTAAACCTTTGAAATCAAGGTATCGTTAATACGAGTTTAATTACTCATTAAAGAAAAAAAATTCTGCAGTTATGGGGTTAAAGATGTAATGAATGTGTTTATGGTGTTTTATTCAAGAGTTAATTAAAAATTCAAGTAATTAAAAATAACAAAAGTATCTAAAACAATATTATGAGTAATAAAATTTCCACAGCGAAAAAGTAAGTTATTTTTGTAACTCAAATAAACTTTTGTGAGTATATTTTTAAATTAAGGAATAGAAGTTTTCTTTCATATTTTAATAAAAACATAAATAACTGGCTTTTTATCTCGATCCTCGAAACTTCCCGCAATCTGAAATAATTCCCCGGAGATTATTCTAAGGATACAGTTTATTGCTCGAGTTCGGCGAGATTCTTTTGCTGCAAAGTTGGGGCTATAGTGGGCGCAGGAGAGCCCAGAAATGTTGGTGATATGAATTAAGTGCTCTCGGGTTCTCCAGTCGTATGGAAATGAAGTCCCGCCGATTCCCGAGTACCATGAAACTTATCATTTACCGAGCGCGGAGCCAAAATGATCACTTCGGTGTTGTTCTTTAGAGTACTGTAAAATAATAGAAGCACATCTTGTATGAATTCTTGTACCATATGAGATGGACTGATCGAAATATCAACAAATAATTTTGTTTATAAATTTAATGAGAACTCGTACTTCTTGCTAATTAACTGTTAGTTGTAAACCTTTTTTTCAATAAAAATGAAATAATGCGGAAAATGGTTGAAATCTAGTTTAAGATGCAGACTTGTATCTAATAGTCTTTTAAAGAAGAAATAAATTTAAAATGTAGCCAAAATATTAATTATTTCCATAATATAAATTGAAATCAAAAGAGCTTCGTATTCTATAGGAAACATAAAAAGAGTAAATAACCGAACAAAATTAAAAAATATCTGAGCGTTTTTCTAAATATGATTGTGAAAATCGGTAAAATAAAAGAAAATTTTAAAGTACACATCAAACCAAGATCTTAAAGTTTTTATACGTCTATTTCAAATGATATAAAAATTCATACGGAAAAACAAAATTACACAATGCCTGAAAGATTTTATAAAAACTTTTCTGCTCGAAATATACTTAAAGTAACTTTATTTCCAACAGGGTAAGATTTTTATTCAAATTAAACTTCTTTCATTTCTATTTCAGGAAATACAAAAAACTGAATTATTTCATCTTTTAAATACGCCCGTTTGTTTTAAAACAATATATATTTATATTAAAATAATTATTAATTAAATTAAAAAAACTCTAAGAATTCAATATTTTTGACAGAGAGTACTTGGTGGAATTCCATTTTAATATTTTTTTGAGTAAAATACTTGAGTGATTTTCCAAATGTTCGTTTTTATTTGTGACCGGTTTCGCCAACCTTTCACGTTGGCATTTTCAAACAGAGTTTACCAAACATTATTTGTTTGATAATGCCAACGTGAAAGGTTGGCGAAACCGGTCACAAATAAAAACGAACATGTGGAAAATCACTCAAGTATTTTACTCAAAAAAATATTTAAAAACTCTACTTAACAAACCAGGAATTTTATGTACCAAAAAAACCGTTAACTCAAACTTCGTAAAAAAATAATCTTTCTATATATTTAATAATCCTATCTACATGAAGGTTTATAAATTTATCTTCTAATAATAAAAAAAATTCCCTTGGCTCCAAAGAAACTAGATATCTCATTGTAATTTCTTCAGGGAAATCTATTTTCTGATTCAACAATGATTAAGAAAGCCTTTCTTGGGACAAGAAGTTATTCAAAGTATCTCGACTTGCCATCTCTGTGAACCTTTACAATTTCCAAATTTATAAAACGATAAAACTTCTAATGTTTATTGATAAAAGTCTCGATATAAACTCTGCTGTAAAATAATCAACATGCTAAAAGCTTTTATAATCAAATAGAAAACTTCAATTTTTTTATATTTTGTAATGTAAATAAAAATCGTTTTAAACAAACTGAAAACAGACTAACCCCAATGACATCAGTTTTGGATTCATGGAGTCGGAACAGGGATTAAGTCGAGCTCCTCTCGGTCCACAGACTAAGTAAGCAACAATCAAACCTAATTAATAATCTGTTATATTTAAATATATGTATAATACACATAGTCAAACTATTTTAATAATACTATGAGTTATTACTCTAGATATTTGTGAACACCAGAAAAATGTTTACATCAATCCGAAGTCAGCATTCACGACAAAACAAAATAGTTCTTTGACCCGAAAAAAACTTTTATTGAAGAAATAATGTTGTGAAAAAAACCAATTCACGAGAGTAACTTATTACTTCATATAGAAATTTCAATGTGATTTTCTCAACATTGGATCTTTGTTAAAATAATGTAAAATAAATAATACTTTAGAGAGAAAAAACATACAAGATTATATTTAAGGGTCTAGGTTCCATAATCGAGTTTTTTTGATCATTTTCTAGTCCGTTGTGCGAAAAATCGACTGCACCAATCAAAAATATTTAAATGCAAAAAGTTTGGTACATCTCTTCTTCCGATCACGGTATATTTTTATTTCTTATAAATTTACTATAATTATGATAAATATGTGTTTTTCCGATTGAAGTGTAGGAATTTGGAGATTCGTCTGGTACATTTTCCAAGAATCCTAAACATTTAAAAGTTTTTTTTTCAATTGGAATTAAAAGATTAAATATAAACCATGTGCGTCTTATTAATTTAAAAATTAAAAAAAAAATCATTAACACACTTTGGTTTTGAAAAGTCGCCATTATATCCAATTTTTCAACATCTTCAAGATTTTATTTTACCCTGAAAATGGACGTTAATTAATGAATAAAAAACATATAAATATAATTTATAGTTTTCTCAATACTCTGTAAAAAAATCAACTTTCGACATAGAAAAATAAAGTGACAATTAAATTAATTAAATGACACGATTTCGCCAGGTAATGGACTGACTATGGTGTCCGGTTGGATACCAGAGGCAATTAAATGGCTGGTAGCAACTGTCTTAAGATAAAAGGTAGTTTAAGGCTTTAACGTTTAAATGGCAAAATAAAAATAAAGATCGTTTTAAGTAGGTTTTTAAAATAAATTCATTCCAGTCGGTTTTTTTGCTAAATCAATTTTCTTTCTGTCCGTATAATAAAGGAAACCTCCCAAAAGACACACGCGGGTCCGTAAGTTACATTTTCAAATAAAACCATCTCTGTTCATACTTTATAGAATCCAATATTTTCGGCAATATCCAAGTCCACAAAATATCTGCTTCGGTACAATTTACCAGTAGAAGTTGTCGCAATCCATAACGCCAGCCACCGGGCGTGCTGGAGGGTCGTGTTCAATATTGTGCGATTTTCAGCCACGAAGTTCAATAAAGGACGCTAACGACTACCTGAAAGCGGGGACTGTCCGTGTAGTGCTGGGGATATGTTTTATATAATATGAAACTCAACTCAATTGCATTCTTTACTATCCCTACAAAACGCTAGTTTCTCGTAGCTTACGTGAGTATTTTTGTATCTCTGAGTTTTCAGGTTCAATAGTTCTTATTAATTTAAACTGTATAAATTGAATTGATGAATAAATATGTGTCTATTTTTTTATTGAACGTCAATCAGATGCGTATTTATTACCCATTACGGGTTTATTATATTATTACTAATATGATCAGGCACATTAGTGCATACATAGAAGATGATTTAAAGAAACTCTCAGAAAAATATCATCGTGATTTGTGTGGGATTTGAACCCACATCCCCTGGCTTACATGGCCGGCTTACTAACCCTTGTACTAACGAATCTAAACGAAACGAAACGAAATATTGGTTGGACTGGGCACATTGGTTCATATAATATAATTAAAAATTCTCGATAAACGGAAGAGAGTTTCTTTAAATCATCTTCTATGTATGAACTAATGTGCCTAATCATATAAGTAATACGATAAATATGTGTACCATACATTCATTTAATTCTAACGTTATCTTACATTCAACTAGTCTTTCGTTTAGTTTTTTTAATGGTTTATACAAAAAGTTGTATTTTGGATCACTCTGTGGTATATAATTATTTTCAAAATTGATTTTTAAGCACCTAGTAATGTTGTAAATGGGTCGACTATTTCCGAAATGCCCGGTGCGGCCCTTCTCCGAGGCGGGCGGGTCGCCTCGGCAGTTCCGGATCTGCGATAAGTTTCGAGCTCCGGCCGAGCGAGTGACAGCTGATATCTGTTATCCGATGCTCCATATGAAATGCTGTCAAATTATCTCCGTGCTTATCTGATGGTGTAAGTTATTAGAACGATCGTCTGAATGTCACCAACCTGCAGAATTGTTGTACCGCTCATTAAACGGGTAGTATTATTTTTTAATATCAATAAAAATATACGGTTTGAATTTTTTTAATATACTGCAAAACAAATCAGTTATACGAGTATTTATTCGTTATACAGATTATGGTTAGCTGAGAGCTAACCAGTTTAATTCCTTTGCAAATAAGTTAATTCCAGTTCATGCTGTTTATGTTTGGATATAGATACACTGTTCAAATATTGTTTATTTTAGTGTCACAGATAACGAGTGCGAGATGTTGATTTTAAGAATGATGTCCGTGTAATTTTGAATTTATATCAAAGTCAGCTACTACGATCCTACAAACGTAGCCAAAATGATAAAGTATGTATGGATGTAATGATTTTTTTTTTCATAAAATCACTAATGGTATTGAATATATTAATTAAATATTATTTATTTATATATGTTCTTGATTTATCAGTTTGTTGCAAGAACATAATTTTGCAACACACTGAACTCTTGAATATGTTGCGGCGCCCTCTCAGGTCTTATCCAGTTATGTGAGCGCCCCGGGGAAAAGCAAGTTGGGGGAAGACGCCGTCTGCACTAACCGGACGTACAAATGACCACACTACACCGATGCAACACGTAATGCTTTCATAAATAACACAACACAGCTGCACTTCTATGAGAACAACCCCGCATCTACACAAAGTTGTTAAATTTAAATTACCACAGGAAAATTCCATGAATGTTCATGAACCGTTTCCGTGCTAGAATCCAATTGGAATAAAAAGGTTTTTTAATTCTGTACAATTATAAAGAGCTCTTAGTACAATTAGAATGAAAGTATTTACTTGTTTATTTTTATATGCTTTATAGCAATTGTATAAGCTATACTAAGCCTAATTCTGCAACCACTTGCCAATCAACCCCTTTCGTTTCAATACCCTAATTATACAGTGATGCGGTTTTTAGACTCCTTTTTTAGATAACATGAGCTTGAATGTTTTTCACTTGTGAAGATACATTATTAATCATTAAAATATTTGTTTTTTTTTTTTTTCAATTCCAATGTTTTATTTTCTATCAATTCCAATGTTTTATACATCGAATTTTTTTACTGATAATAATTGTATAATACATGTGTCTTTCAATATGTTGATCATTATAATAATTTTTAAATTATGATGACATACACTATCATAAAAATAATTGATCTCCTACATTTTAACTAATGCTTTGTTCAATTTTATTATTGAATAGAAATGAACTGGTTTTTCTCTGAGAACTATTATTAATACTTTTTCGATCACGATGAGCTTCTATATAATGAAGGAAGTAATCACATTTTGTGGGAATTCTTTAGCATTACATGAGGCGAGCCCCAGGGCCGGCCCAGCGTGACGGAGCGCCGTCGTGATTAAATTTCCACAGGGGTTTCAGAGATATATTTCATACGGCATTATCAATATATTCTCGTGTGGAGCTTAGAGTCAGCCGATAATTGTTTCGCGAGCTAATATTTATTTGATTAGATTCACTTGCACATATTTTGGAGTACTTGATGCCACAGAAGAAGTAATACAATTCATTCTAAATTATATCAAAGTAAGTGATATAAAAAGTGTTATGTAAGTGGAAGTTCCTCTAGTAAAAAGAAAAATAAATTCATGACTATTAAACATGAGAGTGACCTACTGATTTCATAAAATATTTAAGGTATGGTTTACCAACATAAGAGTGCTCGTATTTATCTTTGTTTGCGTCATGCTTCTATAATGCACGAATAATTTTTTTGATGTTTCATTTATAATGGAATAATTTTATATCATCAGTAATTTTAGCCATCTAAAAACGGAGCATCTATATAACACAAAAATATAAGTAAGTTATCCAAAGTTCTGGCGCTAAATCTATTGTATAAAACTACAAACTAAAAAAAAAAATTTCAACAATCAACATTATTTCAAAACGTAAAATCAGGAATTATCTAAAAATGATTTACGAAATAGCTTATGTACAGACTTTGTCGGATTGATCGATGTAGCCCAGTGATACAGAATGGACTCTCACAGTCGCCCATTCTCATAGGGTTTATTAATTTCAGAGGACTCATTTTTTGAACGAAGGCATTCTCGTGAGTGTTACGTGCCTATAAATATGGATCGAAATGAAACGTGCTTTTGGCGGATCTGGACGTGCAAAAACGACGAATAAAACTGAGAACCCCTAATGACGTAAAGGGTATATTTTTGGATTCGAATTTATTTGTCTATGGAAAAACAACCGATTCTTGGAGATAATAATTTATCTGGAATTGGATACGCGCATAACGATGTTAAAAAATACGGCTAAACGATATTCTATTTCTTATCTTGTATTGTAAGAGGAAATGTAATTAATTTATCTTCGCTATATAGTGCTCCGAATATTTTTTTTTATGTAAAGATAGTAGCCGATTTAAAAAAAGTGTTTCTAAGTATCGTATATAACAAATTGTGTTTAAACTTATTATAGTAATTAAAACGAAAGTAAAATTGGAATGTAAAAATAAGGTATTCATAAATAAAATAATTAGTAACAGTATTTATATTTTTAAAACGATGGATACTTAAAAATGTCTTTTTATTTTAATATAATAAATATATTAACATAAAACTACATGTTATGCAAAAGTCTTTAACAGAGTTAAAACTAGTGAAATCCTTTTGATTATTCTTCAATAAAAATACAATTTTTACAATTACAATTCCATGTCGTCATCAAAACTTAGTTCCCGCAAACTTTCAAATTTGAATCGTTTATGGCTAATGACTTCAGTTTAGTGCGGTTTTTTCATTATTTTTACTCAAATTTTGCTGAGACTGATAATAAGCCTTCGAGGGGGAAGCGATTAAAGGGGAACACCGTTTAAAAATAATTAAATTTTTCTATCATCCTGTGACCAATATCGGAGATACTGAAAATGCGCACCTACATAAATACACAAGGCGCCTTTCGCGTGATGTGGTAGATATAAAAAGGAAGGAAACCATAAATTGTAAACGTGTATCCTGATCGTATATCACAATATCCACTCATGTAGATAGTGTTTTCTGGGTTCCCACTCAAAATAAGTAGAATATTCAATGAAGAAATATTCTATTCACATTGTGTTTTCAGGTGCCTAAATCTGCTGAATTTTTTATAACGTGTTTTAAGCGAGTAGCTTGGCTGATATATGGAGAGGAAATAGAAATAATTTCTTACGGAGCAATAAGGGGATATATCTCGTATTATATATCATCGATTTCAATTGTTTTGGAAATTGTCTTAATTTATTTTATCTTCTATCGTTCACTGTTGCTTTTTTTTAAATACAATTCTTTTTTTCTAATTAATATTTCATTAATTTATTATAATACAGTTTGAAATTCAACCACCACCAAAAACCTAATGGATGATAAAAAAATATTTCAACCGTAAAACAATAAATTGCATGTATCTTATATTACTTCATAATTTGTATTCTAAAAAAGAAGCTAGGAACAATAAAAACAGATATCTTTTATTAAGACATCTAAGAGAATGAGCTAGCTTACTTTAATGAACATTTAAATATAATAGAAGTGTAAAGCAAGACAAAGCAAAATGATACCGATAAGAGAAATAGACTAGGCATTCAAGCCAGCAGCGCTATCTGATGCTCTCGAAGAGACGTGCACTGGCTTGACTAAACATCACCACGAAGCTATTTTTGATTCTTCAGTTTCGAGCTACCATGAGCTTTTTGAGCAGGGGATGTTTTTAGTGTATTCGTTCCTTCTGCTCACCTACATTTGAGAGAATCACTCCAAAACACACCAATGATAAATTAACACATGTTAAAAAATAAAATTAGGAAATACTTTATATTATATAATTCTCAATTTTGAGCTACTTTATAAAAAAAAGTGTGAATTCTTCGCAATGAAATTTTTTAAAACATTAAACTATACATATATCCATTCTTCTCATATGATAGTTTATCAATCTCAATAAACACAAATCACTTAACTTTTTTGCCAAATACATAACGAAAAGTTTATATTACATATTTTCAAAACAATTTTTTTACTCAAGACTAATATATCAAAAACTGTTTAGAACCTTTCTTTATTAAAAAAATAAGCCGTGGTTCATCAATCATTCCCGATGGTTTAATACACTTATATTAAAAAGACTGAAAAATATTTTTTTGTATAATCGCGGAGTGGAAATCTAAGGGACTCCTCTCTAGAATACACTTAAAAAGGCATTTGAAATTCTTGAATGGCCCGATAAACCGCCCTCTCTCCTCACAATACGCCAATACCTTTGTTTCTTATCGCAGTAATGTCGGCTTATAGAGAAATTTAACGGCCATTTTGCAAAATGGCAGAGCACAATGCAATAAGCTCCACATGCTACCGGCTGACTTACGCTGCTCTCTGCTTTCACTAGACTGGGACTTTACAGGGAGCGCTTGCTCGAGATTTCTTAATGAGGTTGTAAAACTTAAAAACTGAAAACTTTCATTGTTATCCTCTGTGAAAGAAAATTACTACTTAAGTTGTAAAAAAAACAAAAGAATTCCTTATTTAATAATTATTTACTAGCCTTAATCGTAAAATATAAAACCAATACAATTTCAAAAGTTTATACGTATATGTATGTTTCTTCTTTTATGAGTTTTTGTTTATAGCGATAGCGATTGTGTTATTTTTAAAATAATATTTTTATTAAATATGTTTTTTTAAGCACTGTATTCTAACGTGAAAATATATTTAAGGCTGGAAGTTTTTAAAAGTATTTTTCAATACTAAATTATAATAATTTCAGTGATTTAATTTTACATGCGCATAAGTGCAGTATTTAAGTCTTATACATAAATATTCCCTCAATTTTTTTCATCTTTATGATGAATGTCTTCATAGTTATATTCTTTGTAAGACGGAACTTTGAGGTAGGTCCATGTTTCACAAGAAAACACTCTAAACAAAGAGCTCATTTTTTAATAATAAATTTAATCATGGTGTTCTTACATATTTCATTAGTTAAACAACGAAAACAGACATTTATTTTTAAGTAATTCTCTTTAACCGTATTCTAAAAATTAATCACCAGATATTTAGTATAAAGCGCTTTATACGTTTGTATGTGAAAGTGATTCTGGCGACTCAGGACCTGGCGTTTTAAATAAATCACTGTCGAAATTTGCATGTCAAAAGGTTCTTGCTAAAAATATTCAGGAGATTGCTATCGCTTAAACTTAATTTTTTGTTTTTACCACGCTTGATGTTGCCAATTTGTCATATTAAATAAAGTTGTAGGGGTTTATACATGAAACAAGAGAGCAGTTTAAATGAAGTAAATAGCTGACATAGTTTGTCATTGTTAAAAAGCCCAAGTTGTATGTTCAAGGCTAAAAACATAAGCCGTTAATTATTCCGCAGGCAAGCAACGAACAATTCCAATAAAAAGCCAATTAGCAAAAATCTTTTTCTCTGTCCATAAAGTCACAAAGTTAAAAATTTTTATTTCATTTTAAATTTAAATTCAGCATTCTTGTGACCATGATAAATAGCTACTATTAAATACTTCTGTTAAATATTTAAGGGAATTCAAAACTTGAGACTAATAATATTGTTTTAGCTTTTTAATAAATATCAAAATGCACTCACTTGACAAATCGGTTTAGTCACCAGACCATACAAGGGTTATGGGTTCAAGCACCGTCAAAACAATTTTTGTTTTTATATGTAAATGAACGATTGTCTCGTATAACTAAAACAACAGTAGATATTCGTAAACCTTGAAATAACAAATAAATATAAATACAGTGTAGTTTTTTTTAATAACAATATTTTTTACAATACCACATTTATTAAAATGTTATACAATCGATTAAAGCTTATTTAATCTTTTATTAATTAAAAAATATGACGTGCGTGTCTATTTAATAATTGATAATCAATAATAAAAAATACTAAAATCTAATAAAAATTGAAAATAGGAGATATTTATAATGTTTAGATTGTAATCAAAATATTTGTTTTTATAAGTATTGACTTATAAAAACAAATATTTTTTAATTTATATTATTTCTTGGATATATTGATATCCAAGAAATAATATAAACATATGAAATATTATTTCTTCTAAGGTATACGATTGTATCTCTCACGTGTTTGCAGAAATTCGATCGTTTAGAAACAGTGTAAATCCTCAAATAGAATAGGAAGGTATTTTTACAGCCAGAAAACAACCATTTCCGCAATAAACATGAATACATGACGACGCAGGGTGATATGTGATAACGCAAGGGGTAAATACGAGAGGAAACATTGTAGACTCGATTGATATGCTTTTATAAGTGTTATTGAAGCAAAAGCACACACTTTTTCAAGAGGGATTTTTTCTTCACTCAATATAAACATGACTGTTGTTGATTTCCTTATTCATGCACATTACTCATTCAAATCATATAAAAAAATAAAAATTTATTCGTAAAAAAAGTATATAAGTTATCACGATTATTACTCAATGATTTCCAATGAGAGTAATTTATCGTAAATAATTAAATACTCTAATGTTGTTAGTTGGTGTTATCAATGTTAAAAAAATGCATTACCAAGTATATTCTTTCGCGATCTAAATATTGACATTGACTTTATATATCGATCCAAACAGATATATGTAAATCCAAAACTATTTCTTATGATTTTTAACTTATAAATAAAGTGGAATAATTTTTGGGTATATATTTAGGGTAATCAAGTCGGATTAAAGTATCTGATAAAAATTAAATCTTCAAATTCAGAAAAAAAGTGTTGACTCTCACTACACAACGGAACAATGAAATACCCCCGGCACGTTGTATCGCATTTTTAAATCGAATCAAATATCAATGGGACCGAATGAAGCCGTAGGATCGAGTAATAATAAAATCAGATAGCTTAAATGTAAAGACTGTCTCCTTGAAAAAATGCCGATATCTCTGTGAAAGAGTTTTTGAAATAAAAATAAAGCTTGAATATATTAAGGTCGAAATTGCACTCATATACACACATACACGCATACGCAAACACACACACACATATATCTATATTTCAATTTATATTTTTCAATGCAATAATCTGTAAGTCAGTAGTGAAAATTTGAATGTTGCTGAAGTGACAATGAATGAACTGAAATAACTGATGTCTTGGTTGTTTATCGTAAATATATATATTAGTATATTTGCACTAAAAGATATTTTTATCTTTGTTTTTTTAAGATCTCATGGTTATTTATTGTATTTTTTTAATGATGTTGATTAAATATATGTTTTTGCTTTATATAATTTAGTTTTTTGATACTGTTCTCACGCTCTTTTTTCTCATCTATTGGCTCTTCAAAGTAAATGAATTCTGTAAATTTGAAGTCGCAAATTTAAAGTTTATAACTTTTTTTAATGAATATGAACAAAAAAACAAAATCAAGTTCTTTATTTTATAGTTAAATGCTGTGAACGTCAAATATTTCAATCGAAAATATGCCAGTTAGAACAACAACAAGAACGTGAACTCCTTTTCAGGTAATTTTTCTCTAAAAAAACCCTCCTGTCATAATTTTGGTGTGATGTTAATTTATTCAAATGAAAACCCCTAATTTAAAAAGTTTTATTAGGTATTTTTACTTGTATTTTTGTGCGGCGAAGAAAATTCCAGCTGACTCCATCGGGAGACTCCGAGTTTGGATCTGATAACTTTTAGCTTCGAGGTTATGGAAGACCCTAAAATGTATGACTGTGGCCCGAACTTCAGCCGTGAGGGGAGCAAGAGGGAGAGAGAGAGAGGGCATGCTGTGAGCGAAGGAAAGAGAGTGTTACCATTTTTTATATAATATCATTTCAAAAAGGAGTACAGTGATAATACATCACACTTTATTATAAATTATTGTTTCCTTCTGGGGCTAGATTGCGGCTATTTTTGTATACCGGATAATCGTGATTGAATAAGGTAAAATATTTATTTTTCTTATTATATTTACCTGGAAGCTTTCCGTTTTCAATTTTATTATCATATATTTTTTTAGATAAATATAAATCGTCGATTCATACCATTGCATGATTATAAGAATTATTTTTTTCTTACATTGTAATCCGCTTACAGTATTTCGCCATTTGTTATATTTTTGAAGATAAAATATGCTTTTTAACATTTATTTTATTTTATTTAAATAAACAGAATATTGATCTACATAAAATAATTATACCAAGTTTGAACTCAAATAGATGAACAAGCTCTACTCCACGCCAGACGCTGCGCCATAACTCTCAGCTCAAATCCCCGGCTATTCAGATAAGCTGCATTTATTGCTTTTGGGCTTATTTTGTAGTTTGTTCAAAACGTTACGAGTTGAGCCAATGTTTATGTAAATTATCCATAATTAAGTTAAACTATACCCCACCGGACCGGTTATTAGTTGGTTTTAATTGGCTAACTTCCCTCGGTAACTTAATGATTAACATAAACAGATACAGAGGCGGGATGACGACCTCCAAAGTAACTTCATTATTTCTTACTGTTTTCAAATTTTTACCACAGTTTTTGAGCTCTTCCGGATTTTTTTCCAATAGACTAACAAATTAAACGCAAAGAAAATGATGTAATTTTTCCGTCAAAGTACTCTGTGAAGAGATAAAAGTTAAATTGATTTTGTTTTGATACATTTTTCGTATAATAATATAAATACTCAAAGTACATAAAAAAGTGATATTTTATATGAAAGTTATAGATAGCAATGTACTTTTGATAAATTCGCATACAACAACAAAAAGTAACAAGTAAAGCAAATCCGCAAAGAAAGAAAATGATTTATATGCTTAATTTTTATTTTTACCAGTAATGATAAATTTACATAAAAGCGGATTACGCCTTTTGGTACGGACAAACAAATAATAAAGAAACCCTCGACAAGGTGATTGAGAATCATAAATAACGAAAATTTCAAAAGCATTTTGTCCGGGACCCAAACGAGATTAATAAACCCAAAGTAAAATAATATATTCATAGCGTCTGATGGCCGCGGATCGATACACTCGCCTCTCGAGCACTCGATGTAAAATAATGACCACCCGACGCACCCCGAGCCTTACGACCCTTCAGGCATTGCTCTTAACCTGCGATTTCCTTTTACTGTCTAGTCAAAAATGTCCGCTGTCTGCAAGTTTGAAGACAATCGGGCTCAACCGACGCGTGACGGGAGGCAAGAAAACAAATAAGGGACAAGAAAACTGTCCTACGTCTACGTTACCTGAATTATTCTTCGGCGAATTTCAGATTTTTGTTTGTGATGTCTACTAACTAACAAAACAATTAAGAAATTATTAATTTGTGTAAAACGATAAATATCAACACCAAAACAAACTATTGAACCTTTTAATATTTGCAACGGTGTGTACACTTTTTTTTGATATTCTTTTCTAATGTATAATAGTACGTTGCATTATTTATTTAGATATTTTGATTGTTTGTGTTTGTGGTTTTTTGAAGTCAAATTGCCGATCATATTTGATTTATGATATTTTTTATTAAAATAAAATTACACTGAAATCACACAAATTGGAAAAAAATACATTTCCCAAATATTACAATGCGATGTGTATACACTTAAGCCAGAGATACAAGCTCTTAATAAAGTAAATCAGTGAGCTACTATTTCAAAAATATATAAAACCGAGTATTTTTTATCTTAAGACTTCAAATTACTTTTAAATAGTTACGTGAAACAGAATATAAACTAAGTCATTGTTAAATAAGTGAACACAAAAAAAAATTATATATTCTATTGAATCTGATGCGCGTCACAGATTCCAGCGACACGAAGAAATCAAAAATATATTTTCAAAGCTTTCCATACGCGTCGTTACAGTTTTCTAAATAATGGTGCTACCATTACTAATAAATTTAATACTGGAACATATTATCGATGAGGCGGGGAGAGAAGGCAGTTCACCTAGACCGCAATCCCCGGCCGGTTAGCGAAACCAAAATCAACCCCCGATAGACTAGGCGTCATCATCGATTTCCGAGAGATTGGCAACGAAGCTATCAGCTACATCCAGAACAGGACTGCATTACCTTAACATCGACTGGGTGTAATGGATATGGCTACTATATATATATATATATATATATATATATATATATATATATATATATATATATATATATATATATATATATACACCACATATGTACGGTCGAATTTATGCTCCGTGGAAAGGTACCCAGTACTTGCTTGCATTTGGGTCATTTTATTTGATTATTTTTATAGATCAAGGCGTTCCTTTTACATGTTATAAATGTGACACTTTCAGATTAAGGAATAATATATTAATCTGTTAATGACTCTTTGCGTAATAACCCGACCAACATTTTGTTGGTTTAGTAAAGATAAGTTTAAAATAACTTAGAGATTTCTGTTATTACACAATACAATACCTCAACTATATTTTACGATTTTATCATCAATTTTTTTATGTTGGTGTAATTTATTTTAAAATGAAGTCGCAGTTTTTCAATTTGATAGCTTAGTGAATGTTTTAAACGTAGTAAAGCGATACAAATACTATTTACAATATAAATGTATTGCTTGGAGTATAAATTATACAGCACTTTATTTGTTTTTTTATTAAAAAAATTATGATGAATCCTTAGGTCAAATTATGTCTTATATTAATCAACTAACTTCAATAAATAAGATATCATTGAACATAATTGGGTATCTTATTATTAATAACTAAATATTCCCGTGCGTCTACAAGCGAACATTTCATCTAACCTAAATTATAATTCATATAAATAAATAATCCTGGTTCCCTACCGTCTGGGGGTCATTTATCTTGTGAAAGTCAAAGTAAATAACTAACAATATTTTGTAAATTGGAAACTCTTCTCATGGTATCTGGTTTAAGGACAAACAAAATACATTTAAATTAATTTCACGTTGTGATTTCATGAAACTTAAACATATTTAAAAAAACACTATCTAATTGTTGAATTTCCTTTCTCATTGTGTTTGACGGTAATAATTCTTGCATCAGGAATTCTTATACGGCGTCTGAACATACTAAATTTATGACCCAATTCATCATGACAATAAATGAATCAAAAGAAGATTATATGTCAAAGAAAATTAATAACAATATATTGTAAGAAATTAACACTAAAAATATAAGCCATTGCTAAAATGCGGTGTTTTTAGAAAAAAAATTTAAGGCTAAAGCCATTACAAAATAAAAAAAACAACCATAACAAATATTTCATAATAATTTACAGAGCTTGCGATTCTTCTGCCATTATAATCGCACACTCTCGTATTAGTGGAACGATGCTCTACTTTAAGTAACGCCAAGAAAAAAAAAAAGAGAATAATACAAAAAAAGACACGTTTATGATAACTTTTACACTACGTTAATGTCACCAAGTAGTATCCATGATATATCGCTAATGGCTCTACATCAAACATGGCCCGGGTTAAACGTCGGATCATCTACCGGTTGAACATTGAACATTGACGCTCGGGTCTGCACACGTGACGGATCTGACCTCACTTGCTGAGGGGAAGTCCCGGGGGTCTCGGCACTTCCTTCCGACGTCCCATCCAGGGTATGGCTTGTAAAGAAAAATGAATTTCAAACCATATAACTTCAAAAACATTGTATGTACTCACATTCAAAAAATGTTAATATTTGTATATTTAATATTCAATTGTAATATTAAAAAAAAAAAACAGGACCACATAATATACAAATATAATTTTAATAAAAAAAATTAAAAAATACAATCAGGGTATATTAAAAAATAACACCATCACTGACATACAAACATATATCTATTCTTCAAAAATAAATAAATTCCATGGGCTTTGTGTAAAAAACACTTTAGTTGAATATATATACTAGAAATGTAGCCCGTCATAAAATGACGTATTCGATGAACGATGCAATAGTGTTTGAACATATGTTTGGCTGACAATTAGATAAATATTTTGTACACATATTTTTTTAATAACCGGATATTAATTTTGAAAGCAAAGCCATTTTAGGAAATATCACATTTCGTGTCACAAACATCGAATCACTTTCACTGCACTGTTCTTTATTAGATGCAGTCTTTATCACGTTCAATTGTGCTATTCTTTTTTAATTACGTTTGCTGTGCTTAGACGGTGTTATTTTTTTAGGAGGCATTTTAAGTTATTAATGATGTGATTAATAATTTCTAACGCAACTAAAAAATAAAATTGGTACTTGTGTCAAGCTGACATAAGCTGGAAATTTCTTAGAAGCATCATATTTTGTTTTTTGTTAAAATTCGAAATTTGAAATTCTCGCTGTGAACAACAGAATCATATAATTCGTACATAAAGCATATTTGATAGTTTTATTTAATTAGTTTATAAATTAAAATATTATCCTATCGTCTTAAATCTCACTGAACTTGCGTGCAAAAAATCAGCGTTGTATCTTTTAAGATATTCTATAGAGAACCCAAAAATGAAACATACACACACACCCACCCACACACAATGGCTATTATTATAGTAGATAGATAGATGCTGATATTTTAAGACTTCTGTTCGTTTGTTAATATTCAAAGTGTGTTTCGTTGTTTCTTCAGATATTTCTCAAAGAATGGCACAGTCAAATTACGTTTGGTATGTTCATGGGAAATATCGACAATATTGCAATTGATCGTCTGTAATACTTTTAGAAAAATATGGGGAAATATTGTTTTTTTTTTTTTACTTTTTCTGTGGATGCCTTGAAGTGTACGCGCCAAATTTAATCCAAAATGGAATGTTACAAAACACAAAAACTGTTATTTAATACACAAAAACAAAATTTATCTTTAAATAGCAATTTTATGAGATTTAAAAAAATATTAATGTTATTCATATTGTATGTATATAACTTAATTGAAATATAATAATATTTAAAGTGACAAAAAAACGAGAAATAGAGTTAATTTACAACCAGATAAAAATTACAATAGTTTTATGTGTATATATTTTGTAGTTTTACATTGAAAACATATGCGATGTTATCCTTATTGTTATATGCCATTTAAAACCTTTAAGAGAATATAAGTAATAAATGTGTTATTATATACTATTTGTAAAAAAAATATGTTAATCTCAAAAGTAAGCAGCTTTCGTTGTATTTGTGAGATTGAATACAAAAATAAACACTCATAGGTACAAAGCACCCACCATTACATCTCCCATAGAAATCTTGCGGCCCAGACTTATGACTTATAGAAAGCGTAAACGGTTGAATGGTGAAGAATGCGAATAAAGGCGAACAGAATGGACGGAGTTTATCTGAAAAGTGAGAATTTCTATCCCGTATTCAGTATCTGCGTTCAGACGCTGAGGCTCAGCTGAAAGTCCGAGTCTCGGAGGCACGACGATGTTACTTCCGATTCAAAATATTCATAAATATTTATGATTTTATTACTAAATAAATATTTGGTGATATTCCTACTTTTTATTTTTCTATGCAACAGGTTTCGCTACCGTGCAAGGTTGACATCATCGAGAAGAATCAAACGTTGAAGTCTTGAAGATGTTAGTGAAACCAGTCGCGTCAAAAATAAAAAGTGGGTCCATATACCTAGGCTAAATATTTCAATAAAATTATAATGATATCCCGCCAAGGACATTCCTTTAAAAATATTGAATAAGTTCATCAATAATTGTATGCCGTTTCCTTTTTAGATAAAAGATAAGACATAGTTCGATTTTGTAGATTTTTGTAGATGATTAAGATGCCCGTTCGTAGGGTGAAACATATTTGCAACTATTTCACGAGACATTGTTTCTCCAACGTCTGGATGCCTCTGTTCTGGGTGGCCTAATCTACAAAGTGATTCTGTTTATCTCGTATTGAGATGCGAAGGTAAGGCGAGTCTGCCATTCAATTCAATACACAGTCCCACATCAGTTACTTTACATTATTCAAGGAGAATCAATGTATTCCCAAATGCTGTATTTTCTCAACACAAATAAAACTAAACTGGTAAAAAAACTACCTTGGTTCAAGATTTTTAAGTAGCACTATTTCTATCTAAATATTGAGACATCCGTTTAGGACAAACCTAACTCATGCAATTCCAAAAAAGTGAAGATCTTAAATTTTGATTTTAATAAAATATTATTTTCGTATTCTCTACTTAGGTTTAACATTATATTTATGCAATTATATAGCTATTATTTTTTAAGATTGAAATATCAATAGTACAATTTATCAAAAAAAAACTAAAACACTCAGTAAAGACTGCAATTAACACGCAACTTCAAATTGTAGTTGTGAGGAGAAATATTTAATTTACATCATTCATTTTTAAAACTAGAGTAAAAGTAAATATAGTAACAACAATAGTAAATAAACTAAAAGTCTGGTTGTACTTAGTAACATCTATAAAAAATACTTTTATTATTAAATCAATCTACAAAAAAAATTCATTTTTTTTTTTTATTATAGAGTTTTAGATGCTACTAAGCATTTAAGATTATTCTTAATACCTTATGTTAATATTTACACAAACAAATTTGTTGCTTAGTTATATTTTTAAAAAATTAACGTCTTTGTGATCAACTATATATGTTTTATATTCAAATACTGTTTACCATTCGTAAATATTTGTGAAATTCGAGTTATTCATTTGTTAAAGTACAGATGAAATATAAACCCTGACCTGTGGTAAATTTTTAATGTAGGTATTTCGGGTACAAAGGCAGTCGTCCTTCATTTTCTTTCCTATACACAGGCATTTGTTTTATCCGACAAAGTCCAGGAATCCTTTTTTAATACCGGTTTTAATTTTAGAAAACATTTTAGTCTGAATTTCACATCCGCCCTTTGATATTTCATATTTCATCAGTATTCAGCACATACCTGCCTGTACCGGCATTGCACACAGCCCCATAAGCCCCGGTACCGCGCTTTTACAGCTTTTAACCGTAATCTCACAGCTTACCGAGATGCTCTCAAGTTTTTCCTGTCGGTGTTAATTTATGTAAAGACTATTTTTTGCTTACTGGGCCGTGAGATTAAAATTGCATCAATAATAACACCTGTCGGATTAATTAAGTTAAAACAACATTTTCATTCAAAATATGAGAACCAACTTATATTTATGTAAACAGGAACAAAACATGGTACTTGAAATAAAGCCATGGCCGAAATAAATATGACAATTTCATTTTTTTAAATGCTAGGTTAGGCTAAAGTTTAGCTATAAAATTTTAAAAAATATTCGTAGATATGCTGTGTGATGTGTAAGGTTGATCAGAGTGGACGTGCCATGGGGTCTGGACGTCCATGGTCAGAGGATGCAGGACCCTCTCCGCTGCCCGCAGGAGATTCCTTCGGACGAAGCGGTCAGCTCCGCCCTGTTCTGGAATCCCGAATTATTCCGAGCCGACTCGATCGATTAATATTATCAGATTCCATTCACGGTCGGAATTTCGTCTGACGATTAATTGAAATATACACCCTTCGATTCGAGTCCATGGAGAGAGTCATTACGGATATCTGGTCGAAAATCTCTTTTGTTACCTATCCTTACAATGGTGCTGTTGGCGTTTGAATATTGAGTGAAAATCGATTGTTAATTATTGTAACACGAAGTGTCACAATTACCCTTAAAGTTACTGTAGTGATAAAAATTACCGCCACGACACATCAAACGATTGAATAACTAATTGATAAAAAAAGTTGGTGACAAGAGAGCACGTAATATAAAATTGAGATTAAATAATTGTTTAAGTATATCTGACAACACTTTTAAGACAACATAATCAGTAGGAAGACAAAAAATGAATTTCTGTAAAATATTTTCCGACTGACGAAGAACAGAGTATGAAATTTTTATATTTTCTTTGGATTCAACTATTATAGAAAAATACAATAAGAAGCCAAAGGCATTTTTGTTATTATTTCAAAAAGTAAGTAATTGTTTAACATTTATATATATATACGATAATGCAATTTGAAATAAATAGTGCATTTGATAAACGATAAAAGATAAATAGTGCTTTGAGTGCATGGCAAGAACGCACAACTGATAAAAGACTAATGTAGGTTCCCGTGCTCAAATGCTTTTATTTGCACTCAACATATACAGATATTTTGGTTTTCTTTAACCTTATTAAATTTAATAAGGACTGACGGAAATCATGAAAATCTGCCGTCCTGAGAATCTTATAGCTACAAAAGATATAATTGAAAACGGATTACGTATAATCATGTAAATAACAATGATTAAATACTAAGAACTGATAACTGAAACATAAGGTTAAATACATTTCATATTAATTTATATGGTGAAGCTACTTAGAAATCATAACAGGGATTAACTGTTTCATTTAATTAAAATAAATGTTCCGTACTTAATTTGTATGTATATCGTACACGTGTTAAATTGTTAAATAAATATGCTGAATATTAATAAATTAAATTGTATTCATTACCCGAATTAAATTAGTTTATACGAAAATGATAGAAGCAACTGTATATTTCAAAAAACTCTATCAGATAATTCAATCCCGCACCATTTATTACCCTTTTACGCATGGACAGACTAATGTAGAGGACGCGTATTTACGATCGTATAATTTTGAAAGTGGTTTTGATGCAATTTCACTAATGTGATGAAAAATAACAAGCATAAAAAAATAAAATATGGCATTTTTTAAACTTTATACTCAAACAACGAAATGTATATAAATTGAATGTGTATTTGTTCTAAAAACTGAACATATTACAACGTAAAAACACTGTAGAGTAGTGCCTGTTTGGCATAGCGACACAATACCTAATAACTGAATTCCCAACGTCTAACACTTAGATAGGTACATTATTAATATTATATTTTTCAAAAATACATATAAAATATTAAAATAACGCACACTCGAAGTCGTCAGTCGAGTCGAGGTTTTTTTATTTTTGTTTACATATTTGAAAAAAATTAAATTGGATGTTTGATGAATATATCAGTAAAATTCCCGCTGCTGTCCATTTAAAGTCGCTTTACATGCGGAGTTTTTATTTTTAAAATTAGGAAATTTCCGAATTCGTTCATGAATGCAGCAGATGAAAATATTTGTGATATTTTAATGAAAATTTCCTTCGCCCTTCGCTCATTTGTCAAAACATTCAGCCAGCACCGGCGTCGGCGTAAAATAATATGCTAAGGATTATGGGATTAAAAAACTGTTATAATGGTCGTAAATTTTAAAAGTAAAATAATAAAGGATAGGAACCTTTCATATTTTCATATATTTAATCGTATGAGGATAAATAAATGTTTTTGATAATAAAAATTGAGTTTTTCAAAATGTATCGCTTGCAGTAGGGTATATTTATTAAATTTTAATTTACTTACTTTATTTGGTGTGACAACGTAATAAAGAAATAAACACTTACATGTGTATTTGCGTTACGGTAACTTTCCCAATTTTACATGAAAATACAGTTAAATTAAATGATGTTTCGTTAACACACTAAAACAAATTGTAAAGGAGATTTATGTTTCGGCGGCCAAATTTATGGATGCGAAACATTCGCAAATGCAATACTGGAAACACGTCCGATGGGATTGATCATCGATTGAAATAATATAGAAAAAAAAAAAGTTATTATTTAATAATCATTGAAAGGGTTTTTGAGGCAATAGATTTAAAAATATACAATTTTAATAAATATGAAAAAGGAAAGAAAATACACTATGCTGAAAAAATATAAAATTTCATAACTTTTGTTAAATTAAACAAGAAGAAAATTGTATATATAATGTTTTAAAACTTTCACCCTCAAAAAAAAACGTTTTTAATGTATTTTGAAAATAAATTCAATGTTATTCAACAAAAATATTTGTTTTTCCATGTGCTTATTGCTGTGTTTTTCACCCTTTAAAATTAATATAAATATGTAGGATATGTTTCCATAAATCCAAGAAATTATTCTGAATAAATTTACAATAACGACCGGATCAGTAAACAAGCAAATACCTGCTAGACGTATTTGCGTATTAAATTCTGAGTTCATTATTAAGCGTATATGGTGTTCAGATATAAGTTCCTCGAAGGCTTGCTCAGAGTGACAGACTTCCGTGCATGTATATGTGTAGTGTATGTATGTAATTTTATTCGTAAAATTCAGAATTAAATTCCATGTGGTATTTACCCCGTCCTTCAAACCTTCCCCTAGAATACCAGTGACTCCAAACTAGCATAAACTCAAATCAAATAAACATATTGATAAATATATTCATAGTCATATGTTATAATATAATAGTGTAACCCGATAAGATATAAGCGTAGAATATAATTGAAACATTAAAAAAACTTTTTTTTAATGCTACACGTATATGATGAAGTTACCAATTTTTATAATAAATGCAAGTATATCGAATATTATATTTTAACCCAAAATTGAATTATTCTCAAAACGCTCATAAATTTAGCACGTAGATAGAAAAAGAAATGTTCCGTTTTTGCGTATGTGAAAACGGTGCGGGTAGACACCCCTAATCTTAATATGCCAACAATTTTTTTTATTATTCTGTTATTCCGAATTCCCTTGATAACCGCTGCCCTATCCTGACCTCCGCGCCAGTAATGAATAAGGATCCTTGCGCCGGGGGCCGCAGGGGTCGGATTCCTGTGCACACGGCGCGGGTGCCTTTACGACGTGTTGTCTGAGCGGAGGTCGCGCCCGACGTCTATGTTGCCAGTAATGTTTACGTTTGCTGAAAGAATCTCGGATAATTTGCACTATATGAGATGAGATGTACTCCTACAAACATATTACATGCGAGGTATTCGGGGAAAGGTATTTTATTATGAATTGTAATTCGGATCTGAATCTATATTAAAATTCTTAGGTAAACAAAGATTTTTCGTATCGTGTCGTTTCTTTTATTTTCATTCCTCTTCTTAATTATGTTTATATTTATTTAATTTTTTTTTTCGTTATTGACATTCTCGAACTTATTTTGTCTGCAAAAATATAATGACAACGTACGTGTACATCCATCAGAAAACACATCAGCAAATAATGTACTAATATCATTACAGTACAAACATACTTTATGATAAAAAATGTATTTAAGGGACGAGGTTTTTTCTACAATTTTCGTATCCTACCCATATCAAAATTGCATTCAACGTATTTTTAAGTCGAATATCTACATTTTACTTTGTTTCTTCAAAACATTTCCTTGCATTTATTACTGTACATAATATGCTTTTAAAATGCCAAATCTGTAACTCACACCTCTTTTATTCCACATGTATGTATTTATTTTAACTAAATTCACTTTTATAGTATTGAGAATTTGTACAAATAATTATTTCGAATTAATTTTCACTTAGCGTAAAAAACTACATTTTGCGGCTTGCTTCACAATATATATATATATATATATATATATATATATATATATATATATATATATATATATGTATATATATATATATATATATATATATTGCAGAAAAAAGCTTGGCTTTCCTTCAAGCTTGGCACCAATTACAAATGGTCGGTCATTAAGGTTTAAAACCTGCAGTTACCAACGAACTTGCATAGCACCATCTCCAACAAAACAACAATGTACAGATTTCGTATGCTTCTATTTAATAACATTATTAGTAAATTTGTAATTTTTGCAATGTTTAAATATAGAAATTACAACAAAGCATATTTTTTTCACTTCTTATGAAATATTTATACACCGCATATATTTAATAACTTAAAATCACCATTTTTTAACATCTAAAATGGTCTTTCGAATATCTTAAGTTATTCTTTCCTTAGCAGAACTAATATTCAAATTCACAAAATCCTGCAGAGTAAAAGGTCACGACAGGCTTGCTGAGTCTCGTCGAGTCTGGGCTGGTCTAGAATTTCAGATCACCAACATCTAAATTTATAATGTTATTTACTAGTACTGCGTGCCTTGGTAAATGAATCTGCTCCGACATCACATTGTTTCAAATAACAAGATGTGCCGCTTTGACATATTGATTATTTAGCTTTTGGCATGTATGTTACACTCAGATCAAGTTACTGCTGAGCTCACAGCTATTCGATTTATACAATTTATAACAAAATCTCATAATTAAATTGAGCAACCATGTGATAAAGAATGCCTTAATTATCAATTGAAAAATAATACCATCCATAATATATTTCAAAAGTAAGAAGGTTAATATTTAAGCTGTCACAGCATCATCAGAAGTACAAAATAAATTATAAAGATAGGCACTCCTGAAAAGTCGAGTGCACTATCATCGATTCATTTATATATTAATCAACAAATCTTTTAGTGAAGATTTTTAATCAACATCTGCTTTACTGTTACTCAATAAAATAAATTATTTTTAATACGTACCGTATCTGTTACAGTAAAAGATCCTTGAGCAAAATCTGAAATGAAAAAAATCATTTATTAGAAACCAGTATTTAAAAATAAATAGTAACATTTAAAAAAAAGTGTGTAAATGAAGAAAATTTGTGTTTTAAACTTGTTTAACTCACGATATATACGGATATGAACATTTTTATATTTGATTTGATTTGAGATTACCGGAACACATTATTTCTTTAAATATCAGCTAAAAACTATAGACTCTATTTAAACTGAAACCAATTTTAGATCTTTCGGTTGCAAAAAAAACCGAAAATCACTTATCATAGCGAAAAATGTGACAATATACATCAAATAATGGATGTGCACTTTTTCTAAAATTATTTTTTTTTTTTTGAAATCAAAGTGATTTTTTTAAGAGTAAGCGTATAAAAAGTGTTTAATAATAAAAATAACGAAGGATTACATCAACACTGTCCATCTGTAAATGAGTCCCAGCACGAGCACCTGTAGCCACAAGGACGGCGCTTTCATTTTCCGAAGCACCTCAGCCAGCTGGTCGTCATAGTGACGAGAAGCGGACGAAAACTAACAAATATCCATTACAACCAATTTATTAGGAAACTTTCTCAAATACATTTTATTTTATTATCTCTGCGATCCACCCTCCGTGGCGTGCGTTTCAGTTCTATATAACCAGCTTCCGGGGGCTTTGATGTTTTAAAATTATTACAAAGAGGTTTTTTTTTATTCGACCGCCTTTGAAAAAGTGTTTCGGAAGTTTTGAAGTAATGATGTTGAATCGAATTTCTTATTTTATTTACGTTAAGTTCTTTGCGTAAGCTCTCTCGTAATGAGAAAAATAACAGCATTAAACTTCAAGTTTTTTCGTGTCGTGATTTTAATTCGATAAAGATGTCTATTGAAAAGTTTTACATAAAGCGTCGATTCTTTTTAAGATGAATATTTAATTACTTTTTATACGAAACTAATTTAATTTTTATATCAAAACACTATAAAATTTTAAATATATTTTATATAAAAAGACACGTATACTTTACAAGTTGCGTTATAGGTGCGATGAATCTAAATATGCCAAACCGTTATCATTGTTGCATAACTGACATATAAATGTATTGCTCGGCCACGTAATTAACAACAAATAACTATTGCTATATTCAATATTAAATTCATAGTTATATATTTTCCTGAACGAAAAAGATTACATTTAAATATTGCATAAACAGTGAGTTTGATGTTTGGTAATTAATTAATATGCATACAGGATACTTGAATGTCTATCTAATTCAATTTCCATAATAATCAATCCCATTGGCTGGGAAGCCAGATTGTTGATCGTGCATATGTGCGTGAACATATTATAGCGTACGTTGTACACACCGTGTCATATTTCAGACCGCATGATCAATACAATCTCCCCGAGGGTACCTGCCGAGCGCCGGAGCCTCCACTAAGCAAGTCGTCTTACATACACACTGTTGTCTTTACTCAACAGCGTATTTCGCGCAGGGGATGGGGGTGGTATATGTGCGATTTATCAAAAAATATTACGTGTTTGAACTTCGAGAAATGTCCCAGCTTTACCTGCTTGGGAAACTATTCCGTGTCGACCGATTTTGTTGTTTTTATTAAATCCGTGATTTATTTAATATAAATATATATTTTTATTTATTTTATCTTTGACTAAATATTTTAATAGTATCTATTCTCAAGAATATATTAAATTATATAAAATAATGATATACAATACATTATATCAAACTCTATAGAAAGAATAGACTAACTCTTCCACCACGCTAACCAATTGTGATCAATCATTTTTGAACGTTACGGGGTTTTGTTTTTGACGCATCCTTTAAGTATGAAAATGCAGAGTATTTTACATGGAGAACTTTTTTCGATAGTTACGCCAAAGCCTGAATCTATGGTTTTTATTTCCATAACGTCAGCATCTACATGCTTCCAGCTTTCCTGCACACCAATAAAGCTCATAAGCCAAATTTTTGGCGTATTGATATATGAACTTAATTTACTTAACAAGTGATATCAAAATGGGTAGATGTTTGACCTCGTGAATTACATGCTAAAGAAATAAGAATAATATTTATTTTAAAAAAAAACGTAATATAGAATAATGTTTTATGCTTCAGATATTTTTTAAGTAGGCCATGCTGTTTTTATATTAGTTATATAATGTAGAGCCTACCGGCAGTTTTATTATTTATTTACATGTTGGTGACATTATAATTTATATTGTGTGTTTTAAGAGATAAAAAAAACTTCAATTTCATGACATTCACCGTCATGACAAACCTGTTCCAATTGAATAACAATATATATTTTAATAATTTTTTAAAGTAAACAACAAAAGAATAATCTAATAATAATGCAAATTTTCTCCTCATATAATATATCTGCTTTTATGTTTTAATCGCCTAAAATACACGACAGTGTATCATTGCCGTCTCGTTTGAAATTACAGTATAATTAAGATATTGAAAATGTTAATAATAGTTGTAGATTGTGACCAATACTCTTGATTGTGGTCATTACTTTCATATATTTTTTTTTGATAATATAAGTTTAGTATTTGCTCAAATACATGATATTATGTTATTTCATCGTTTTCATTAGAAAGAGATAAAAAAATCCTCTTATTGACTTCAATATAAAGTAATTAATATACAGCCTAAAAATTATTTTTAAAACAAATTTATAATCCTTCGATAGAAACAGCAGCCAACAGAATCGTGTGATTTTTATGTTGAAGAGTTATATTTGCCTTATATGTTCAAACAGCAGTCATTAATTAAGTAGTCCAAAGCAAGCTTTAAACTTTCAATAAACATTAACAACACAAACCAGCGTGTTTCTGGCGCGGCGCTGCCATGATTTACGTCAGGGCGGCGAGGAAATGTTATTTTATAGCGGGCAATTTCCCTCCGAGCCGAGTCGGTCGCCATTTTTTATTATTTTTTTATCCCGCGAGACATAATGCATCAAGCAACCCTCGTCTCGCGACCAACTGTCAAATAAGGTCTGTTCACTTCTCGTGTTCCCGTGTTTACTTCTGTTTAGTTTTGTATTGTAGGAAAAAGAAAGGTCGAGAATTTCAGTCGCGATAAAATTTTGAGACATAAAAAAGAAAGCAGGGTAAGGATTATTTTTTTATCCAACTTCCATTCGGGTGATCGATTACCTCAATATTTATAAACACGTTTATTTTTAACAGTTAATAAAACGAAATAATTTATTTTATTTTGTAATACAATGTTTTTTACCAAAGCAGCATAAATATTATAAAATATTGATAAATCCACGTTCGTTCAAGTCATGTATTTTTTTATGTTTATCATTAAATATTACACGATATATCAACTTAAATGAATATATGTGAAAAAAAACACGATATATCTTAAATAAGAATACACGGTATCTTTTATCGTTAATGATCTCCCTAATAAACAGAAATGTTATTATTTAAGCAGCTAATTAGAATGAGGCCACAGCAACATTGTTGCTTTATTCTTTGGTCTCACCTTGTTCTTTGAAAGCCACTTTTTTACAAAGAAGAACGTATTTCACTGTCTCCTAATACAATGAAAGAAAATTTCGTAACTTCTTGACTTCTTTACATACGCGAAAATCTGCCAACAATGTAAACAACGCAAATTTGAATAATCAAAATGATTATTCAAAATTCATTATAACACCTCAAAGTTTTAACTATATTCAGAAAATATTTACACAGTATTAAATTTTATACTAAAAAAGGCGTATATAAATAAAAGTCTATTAAACACCGCATGAGAATATAAGTATTTAATTACTTTTTTTTAAATTTAAAAAAATTCAGTTACCGAGCTTTGTCTATTTGAAAATCAAAAGCATAAATTTGCAATTTGTTGTTCTGAAACCAGAGTACTATAGTATATTGTGTGGGTCATTCGTCGAACGCAGATTTACATCCTAGTTGTGCATTACATCCAATATCCCCGATTTCATTAAGAACAGTGCCGACCCAGGAATTACCAGTCTCGCAAAGCTGTGAGGTTCGAAGCTCTGCCGGAGCTGCGGTCATTAGTTTCGACAAAGAGGAGACAATTTGAAGTTTCGAGAGAAAAGTTTGTACCCTCAAGTCGGTAATTAATTCTCGGAGAAGCGCATTGATGGATAATGGACCCAGTCCGAAATATATTACGCTCAACACCAGCCTAGTCAATATTCAATTATGCTAGAACTGTTCTTAGATATATTTTACATATAAGCTAAGTTCGTGTAAAAATATTAAAATGAACTTGTTTAACAATAAAAAAATCGATAAAGTTATTATAATTTTAAATATCAGTAAAACCAAAAGACTTTAACTGACCAAGTCAATGATGGAGGTTGTGACTAGTAATCACTCGATTACATATCCTAAAATATAAGCCCACGACCTCATATTAAATCATTCAAGCAAATAAATGTAACCAAGTAGTTCACTATAAGAATCGATCGGTCTTATATCGCAAAAGCTTAAATCCAGAGTTAAGGGGTTTATCAGTTTATAGTTTGAGCATTTGTAAAGTCTCCGTGATTTATCGGAATCGCCAAACACGAGGCGTTACCTGGTATTTCTTTATCGCGAGAGTTCTACTGACACTCGGTAACTTCTGCTTTCCATTATTCGATTTACTTGGCCATCCATTACCAAATTTGATATTTTATAAGTTCTCGTGTGTTCACCACATCGCTTTGGGACTAAACCTTTTTAATTGGTTTTTTCAGTTTTGCTTAGTTTTAAACTCATTTTAGGTGAGGTTTAAATATTTTGTTTACCTTTGAATTCCATAAACAAGTTTAAACTTCAGCAGTAATCTATTTTTTTAATCGGTCGTGAGGATTTGATTTAAGTCATCAGTAAAATTTTAATTATTACTTGTGTTTTACCAATTGGTTCGTGATTTTGGAAATGTGTACTAAATACTCAGTAGTAACTCCAAATCCTTCCAAAACTACTTGAATAATACTACAAAAAATTTAACTCTTGAGGAATATCTAATTATCGTAATTCTATTAAATTACACTTAAAAATTTAATAATTCATTACACAATTCATCAAATTTATCTTGATTAATGCTCGTTGTTGCTCTATTGTGTGTATATGTATTTTATACGCAATAATAAATATTCCCGTAGTCAAATTAATCAAACTAATTATGTTTTGATTAATCAAGTAATAGATAAAAAAAATACACTTTTTTATATTGAAAAATGTTGAACACCTCAAAAATATTTTTTAAATCGTATAAATTGTAAATGCTCAAAATATTTAAATATAACAAGTAAATTGCAGTTGCTAATATACTGTTTTACTACTGTTAAGTGTACCAAGGATCTATCTCGGTAAATAACAGCACACCCGGAGCAGTTGGCTTAATCTACTTTGAAGAGCGGCGCTCTGTTTAGGTAGGATTTAGATGTCCGTCTGGCATGAATCAGTTTTGATAGAATGCACTTCCTACGAAGCCGCCGGCAGACGAGCTTAACTATCTGACTGCGACATAACGTTTCGGATTATAGTCTATTTAATGTGAACTATTAATAAACTACTAGAGAAGCCATTTTTTTATTAAGAAACAAATGGAAAATAAACCAGATAAATATTTTGATCAGGGAGAAATGATTTTTTTTAATAAATGAAGTTACGCTACATTTACTTCTATTTTTTTATAATCTGCAAACATAAGCGGAAACTCAGGTGTTGCTATATATTATTTTATAATATACAGGTAGCCGATATTAAAATTGATATAATAAGTATTAACAAACAAATAATAGAAGAAATATAATAAAATAAAATAGAAGGATCGGTGATGGAATAGTGGACTTGGAATGATTGTGGAGGGATGTGCTCTGGAAGTGGCTTCTATTAATGTTTCTGTAGATTGCTTCAGAAGGAGTATTAGATCTAAACGCTAGAGCTTTGTAAGGAAAGGATTATATAATATTGCTATTGGGCAGCAGCAATACGCAGACTTTTCCTTCAAATATATAACTGCAGTGTAGAAGGACCCGGAGACCCACTACACTATTATTTTTTAGAAAAGCATGAACACTGACTCAACATAAGTATGCTCAGTGATATGCTTGACGACCTCCTCTGAGGAGAGGCACCCGAAGAAGAAGAAAAAAAAAACTTGTGATTTTCGTTTTAAGGTTTTCAGACTTTTGAATGACACCACAGGTTGAATGGTACAGCAAACACAGGCTTTTTTAACATTGGACATTTTAACATTTAACATTTCATTGTTAATTAAATAATGAATGACTCCGATAAAACTTTAGGTTAATATTTAATATCCAAATGTTATATAATTTAAACGTTGTTTTTAGGTTTACGCATTTGCCAAAAATATTTATTTTAAAAAAAAATTTAAATATTTTTCTGTGAATCACAACGTCACAAACTTCCGCTTCACTTTATTCATCAATACATCTTCAGCCCAATGCAGCCGGAAGTTGGGTGCTGTTTGAACCGCGAGACTTTCCGATATAAATTCAATTTGGAAAAAGAAAAATTACCAGCGCAACTTCTTGGAGTTGCGACATCAGAAGCTTCACTGGAGAACTTCCAGAGCTTCTACCCACAGGTTTTAGTTTCCAGCGAGTGTACAGGCCATGTCTGGAGAGTCATGTAAGGGATGCGCTATCGGGTTTCTACTCCGAATCAGAAATTATAAAGTTAGAAACAAGCGTGGGTGGAACTCTCGGCTAAAATAATAACGTCAAGTTACACGGTTCTTATCTTTAAAATTGCCCTTTTGAAAATAATCTTAATCCGTGATAAAAATACAAAAGCACATTGTTGAAAATGAAGGTAATTTTTTTTCTGTCCCGAAATAACTAACAGATTTACTATTAAATCTTTGTTTTGCTTTTCTTGAGTTGCTTTTATTTCTTGCAAAAAATGAAATAAAAGTTTTACTGAATATAAAAATTAAATACATTCAAAAACATGAAATGTTGGTGTGGTCTTTAGATTAACACATCTTTTAATTCTTTAAAAATGTAAATATACGTTTTAAGCTTGCAAAAAACCGTTCAGCATATCATACTTCACAATAGATTTTATTATATGAATTAGTACACCTTGAGATATATACAAATATGATTTAGTTTAATAACTTTACTTGTATTCAAAATTACAAAGTATTGATTTTTTAACTTATAATCAACGCCTAAAGTAAATCACTTACTTATTTTGTTCTTCAGTACAAAACACAAAGCAATTTGTTGTTATTCCAGACACACCCAGTCCTCTATCGTACGTATCTCTATGAAGTTTCATATTTTATAAATCGCCTCACGCCTCACTTTGTCAATACTTCACACGACCGAATTGTTAAATTATTGAATGCTGTCTGGCGATACCTAGAGCCTGCGTCATCGGTTTCTGAATTGCGGTATTTATTGAAAATATCAACTAAAATTTTGTCCACACACTCAATCAAAGACTGTTTTTTGTTTTTAGACATCTGAATCATTAGAATGAGAAAAACAAAAAGAAAATTGAATTTAAATCATTTAATTAATAACCTAAGCCGTAAAGTATTTTTATTCCAACTATATTATTAATATAATAAAAATAGTCCAAAAAAATCTTTAAAAGACTAGTCAAATAGACATAAGTCACATTATATTTAAGTCTGAGGTTAGATTTTGTTACGATTTATAGCAAAACTATTTAATATTTATACCATGACATTTTGAAGTAAAATACATCACATTACATCTTTTTAACAAAAACAGGATAGGTTAAAAAGGTTCAGGGATAGATGAGAGCATTTATTTTGTTATATAAATTATACAACCAAATTTATGATTTTTTTAATATTCAACAGACAAACAGAAAATTCATTAAATATTAAAAGCATATTTTATAAGATGCCTATCCTTTCACGAAAAACACATCTAGCCTGATTTTTTTTTTTATATATCTATTCCACCGGTCTGGTGTACTAAAATAAAATCAGGCACCAACCTTTCGAATATTAACTACAAAAGGACACGTTAGGAACGCTTACTTACCTGGAAGTTGTTAAAATATACCGACGAAAACATAAAGACGGGTGATTTAGTAAAAAAAATATTCAGGCCTACGGCACTTTTCCTCCGGTATCAAGGACGCGCCTACGAAAATTGATTTAGGGAAGCGCCGGTATTTCGTGTAGTAATAATATTTCCCTCAAATCAGTGACGTAAAATTTTCAGGATTCCTGGAAATCTTTGCCTGAAAAGCAGACTCCACAAATATGTAACCCATAGTGATTGTATTTTGCCAAAAGCAAAGCCTCTTTAGTATTATATTTTAAAGTCAACAATTTTAGAAATACCTCTCTTGCTTGTACTACATTAAATATATTTCTATTTTCATAAAACATGTTACATCTATGAATAATATTTTTTTTAAATGTCTACTTAAGTGTTATTAACATATTCATCATCAAAACTTTATTTTTTTTATAGTATGTACAACAGCAATCATCTTTCATTTTTATTGTAATAAAATATATACCATAGATTGCAACGGAATAATTAAAATTTCTGTTATTTGAATCTGATCAACCAATTTAACAAAAAACTTTATTGTTGGCGACAATTAAATTAATTTTATAATTCTTAAGATAATAATAAAAAAGTATGTATTTGACTTAACTCAATGGAGATATATTTGTATGTCTTTTACTTTTGATTTGAGTGATAATATTATATTTAGAATATCGTTATAACACAAATTCTTACAGATCAACGCGGCAGAATGTATTCTATCATCACACATAAAGTCTGACATTGACTAAGATATATATAAAAATATCAAAAGATACAAGTCTGAAAAAACAAAATAGAGGAACTACAACATTTCGGTAAAAATTGTATTTCTTCACTAATTTTACAAAATATTCTTTAAAAGAATTTTAAAAAATTAATAATTTAATTTTTAAAGCATATAAAGTATTTCCAGGCCATTAAGTGAAAAATAAAATAATTTAATGATTTTATTGTTTTAAAATTTCATATATCGTTTCTCTGTGCTTTTAACTATAAATCATCTACTGGTGTATGCTGAGCTTAAGGAGTCAGAATATTTGCACGTTCAAGGATGATATATCTTATTGACTTTGTTGCGTCGCATTTCCATTTCTCCAGGGATCTTTCAGAGGAAAAAAGTAGGGATGAATGGTGTTATATTTGTGAAAGGTTTTCTTTGACGGATTTGAGGCTCAACAGCAGAGCTCGATGGAGATAAGGTCAGAAATTCGAGGACATAATACTATCTGTAAACAACCATTTCCCCAAATCGATGTTTATTAAGTTTGAAGGAGACCCCAGAGGGTTCTCGAATACTTACTGAAATCACTATTTAGAGTCTGCCCTATATAAAATTACAGCAGCAACAGTTATTGTTGGTAAAACAACAGACAAACAAAATTAAAGCTGGGAATGGTGTATTTTTGTAAAGAGTTATATAAGTTTTTATTTTAATACATGTCGGATAATTTAAACTCGAACGGATTTACTAATTAGTGTGTTCTTTTCTCGGCCACACTTATATTAAATACTCAGTTTAAGTGGTTTTTAACTGGTTTTTTATATTCTGACGTTTCAGTCCCGGTATTGCATATTATAGTAGCAAAACTCATATTATATGTTTTACTTCTTAAAAAATTTAGGTACAGTAGGTCAAAAGATTCGATGACTAAATAACCTTATTACAACTGTCGCTGGTCTCATGGAGAGGGAGCTGGAATGCGGTTTGATATTTTTGTCAAATTGTAAAAAATGAGTTTAAAAAAACCACGCTCTTGAGCTTTCAGATCGAATTCAAATGCTGACAAATGGTTTCCGTGATAAAGCTGTAACACGGGCTGGAGTGGCAGCCCTTTGGCACCCTGGAAACACAAATTACTTCCTGACTAGGTACTCGCGGATATTTTTCTACAGGGGTGAACGTTCTGCAGTCAAAAAAGTCGGCAAAGAAGCGGCGAACAACGCAAAAAAACAATCCAAAGAGCTTTTCAAAAGGTTTCGTTTGACGTTTGAAAAGTATTTTCCGAGAAGAGCGGAGAAACTATCTCGTATAAAATAGTTCATATTTTGTTTAAATATGAACGATAAAATATATATAATTTTAAAAAAATGAATTGCTCAATCAGTAACTACTGCCATGAAAATGTGCAAGCTGTATAAAATACAACATTATCAAAGGATCCAAAGCTCATTTTACGAACGATGTTAACAAACCGAAAAGCAAGAAAAAAAGCTTAATAAAAATTCAGGTTGAACATCGATTAAAATTTCATAACTTCCCTGGCATCAAATATCTCCCCTAACTGAGCACCTCCACGAAAGGAGTCTATAAAACAAATTTATACCAAAGGGCCCTCAAGCAGACCCTAATATAAAACACAAGAGACGTGACAGGATTTCTACCAAAACAGACCTGTTCGTTTTTATAATCCTCATAATAAAACATAACGCTCTTTGCTCGAGGCGCGCTCCTTCCTCCCTGCAGCGCGGGCCTTACATCTGATATAACCTATTTTATTGTTATCCTTTGAAACAGACCCAACAAGAAACATCCTTATATTAAATTTATTTTGGCTCAGTATACTATATATACACACACATATATAAATATATATATTTAATTTTAGAAAATATTTTAAAATGCGATACAGTATGTTGACTTAAATTTAAAAAAAAAGTTTCAGCATTTATATTTTTAAAATATCTTTTGACAAAATTTATTGAGTCTTGTATAGTTTTATGTATCATTTAGTACCTGAATGGTATCTTTTTTTAAATATATATATATACGAATTTATTGCAGTTCTCAATGGTTAAGTTTATAAAAAACAATGAGTATGATTGTTTTTGAATTCTTGCAGCAAGTGAACTATCAGAGTAAAATACCGTACGATTCTGAAGCATGGGACGATCTATCCTACAGTAGAGTGAGATCCGATTATTCACACAGACGATCTCTTATTCCTGAAGTGCTGAGCAAATGGAACGCAAAGTTATCTAAGCAATTCGCTGTCAATCTACACTCTACTAATGTGTCTCGATAGGACTGAAGGGAGAATAGAATAGCACCCTATCTAATAGTAGATTCACAGCGACCTATGATTACGTCGCCGCCATATGTTCACCAAAATTTTACATACATTTTATGTTTAAGCATAACTAAAGACCCGAATTGTTTTAATGTCTTTATTTGATTTGTAGTCCTGAATACTGTCTCAAAACAAGCATTTTTAAAACCAACAAATCAATTTTGTCCACAAAACTGGCAATAAATTATTTTTGGGGAAATAGCATGTTAGCTTTCGATACAACGTATATTTTATTTTTTTAATAAGTCAACACATACCTAACAAAAAATATTTATGACTTTTGATTGAAAATATTTGACTGTTTCTAAAAAAATTTCAGCCTAAAAAAGAAGTAGTAGTCACCATAAAAATAAAATTAATTAATTACTTCTTTCCTTTACAAAGTTGTAGTTTTTTTTATTCATATTTATAAATAATTATTTTGTAGTAAAAAAGATAGCCGATTATGAATATTTTTATGCAAATCCAGCTTTTTACAAACAAAAATCTACAAATATGTGAAAAAAAATCATTTTCCTAAGATTACAGACAAACAATTCTGAGGAGAATACAAATCCTTCGATCAAATAACCAAGAAACTATGAGGAGAACTTTCACTTAAGTCTTTATTGGGGATCCAATCAACAGACCAATTCATTTTGGCCAACTTAATCATTATTAAGGTTTATTCACCACCAAGGTGATTAAATAGAGTAGTACAGCTATATAAATTAGTGTACTTATAAACTATTTTATGTTGGGCGTATTAGTAATACAACATGCCATGCTTTGTTTGATTATTATAAATGAGTATGACATTGTCCACAAATTTGTTTTATTTTGATGATAAGTGATTTTAATGAGTATTATTACTATGTAAATATTCATATTTTATTGTGATGACATGGGTAAAAACTATCATGAAAATATATCCAAATGTATCACATTCATGGAATGTGACTCGAAAAAATACAAATATATAAGTGCATGTTGTAGTGTTAAAGTATTTAAATAATGCACATTACACTCGCATTGCTAAAGTTTTCAATTGTTGATCTATGCTGTGAGACTTATGTAAAATCAATAACACGTCATTTTGAAAACGAATTTTGCAACACAATAAAATACAAAACGCCGGATATGCCTTACATGTACTTTCCTTTGATCTGGATTCCCTCGACTGACAAATGGGCAAATGTTTATCTAAGGGTTTCGTTTGTAACTCCAGAAGTTATAATGAAACAATCCTAGTCGTCTTCGTTGAATTTCAAACATTCTTGTTTTTTTAAGGACATTGTTAGCCCAAATTACAATTTTTACATTGCTTGTATTCTGAGAAAGCGTCTTAGGAAATAAAAAAACAAAAATATGTATGTCTTTGGGATCAGGTCGAATCTTTGATCAGGTGTCCGATGGACTCCATCAAGATCCTTGAAAATATATCTATTTCTGTATACTGTCGAGTCAGATAAACCACTCACAGACACAAGGCAATAGAAGTAATCATAAATTGTCTGAAAATTTAAGCATGTTGTATAAATTGTATCGGTTTTATATTAATAAAATATTCCATATAGGTATAACAAGTTATCAACAGAACAGAATTTTTTTCTTGATAAAAATCTTATGAAAGATATAACAGATGTTTGCTTAACCAAAGATTAACGTGTATAATGAACCTATTTTTAAAACGAAGTCGTTTGTTTCCTACCTTTGTATGAATATACCAGCGAGATAGGTTGGCGAAACCGGACACCAATGAGAAAAAAACGTGAAAAGTTACAGAAAGAGTTTTCATTTTAAAAATATCTATAGAAATATTAAAAAACTTTTTATCGAACTAATATTTACAGTTTCACAACGTTTGCGTATGTCTATTGATTTTAATAAATGAAAAGGCTGTGTGCAATGTACGCGCTTCGAATATTACGTATTTTACTGTAAAAAAGGAAAACTGCAGCTCGGCCGATAATAGCATTTCACGGAAATCAAATTATTGATATCGCATGCGGAGCGAGGAAATAAATTCAAAAAACGTACTTCGTACTGCTTTCGTATAAAAGGAATATTCTCAGTACACATTGCAGGGAGGATTTTATATTCAAACACGAAATTATGATTCCAGTTCTACGGAAATTGGATTACGCTGCAAATGAAAACATGAATACTGCAATGTATATTGATAATAAATTTTAATTTAGTTACTCGTGAAAGAGCACAGAGTCCAAGAATCTTTGGATTATTTAAGCGGTCACTTGTTTTAAAATCTTTTATGTTGTAATATTACGTAGATGATAATATCATGTATACTTTAAAATATCTTTCAATTAAATATCATTTGCGTTCGCGTACAAATTTTCATACTGGATGATAAGATTTTTAAATTTTATTGAGAAGAATTATTTTATTTCGTACGGTAAGCATTTAATTAAATTCACAAAATATGTATAGCCTATTTGTATAATTATTTTAAAAGTTTTTATCCATACCAATTTTTTTAAATTAAAAATGCAAAAAAATGTAAATTTTTAAAAAATAAATTTCTAATCGTTTATTTTCTAACCACCGATGCGAGTTTTTATTTAATTTTAAAATACTGTCATTTTATGGGTAAAGATGAAAAATCATTCCCTATAATTCAGAATTCGTTATAATATTTCCGTCAATGGCAAATAAATTTGAAACCGACATTTTTAGATTCACCTCCGCTCCGGCTTTGCCGGGCAATAAAGTAGCATTAAGTGCTTTCTATTTCAATCGGAATTCAAACAACTCAACAGAGAAATGTTCAATCTCTTGATGTGTAATTGTATTGAAACCGGCTCAATGATTTCTGAAGAACAAAATTGTATGGACCAACAGATGGTCAGATATAATATAACAAGGCACTTAACTGAAACAATATCAATAAATAAATATATATAAATTCTAATTTATCAACACTGCTAGTATAGTATGATTGGATGTATAATAAAAAAGTATGCGACTAGATTTTTGTTTCACTTTTTATCAATTCATATTTTTTACCAATAAATTTATCGTAAATGGAATTACTAATAAAAAATTGATTAATTCGTTCATTTCGATTTGATGTAACATTGAATTATATTGTCGTTATGAATAAAAGATAACAAGTCTGATACACAAAATACACACGAATATAGAAGTGGTCTTAATAGGAAAACAAAGACTTAATCAATGTATTTGTAAGAGAGAAAGCATAGAAATGAATTGTTTCCGCGGAAGAGTGTCATAGCTCGTAGCATTAAATGGCAAAATTCAGTCTGCAAAATAGGTCCCATTAAGATAATGTAATAATTTGTGTTATTTTCCGCTCGAGATCGGCTATCTCAACTTTCTGTCAATTATATTAGCCGCGGCGCCTATCAACCCCCTCCCACCCCCTCCACCCACCCCCACCCCCTCCACCCCCCACCCCCCCCCCCACCCCCCCCCCCCTCCTCCATCCGGCCGAGTGGAACTTTTCCTCATTTTAAGACCTGCTCATCAAATTATAAAACAAATTTCGCCGCGGCGCATTCGGATCTATTCACAGTTTCGCATGCCGGGGGAGGGGGCTAAATTTCAATTTTATGAAAAGGTTATAAATTTGTATTTCAACCATTGTTTTATTTGATATTCTTTTGTTTTACTTGTGGTTTTAGATTTTCAGCTCTGTCCGGCCGTCAAGTCAACACTGATAAAGCGCAAGCGTTGTTGAAAATCAAATGAAGTAGTAGAATAAACTATATTTACAAGGTTTTATTTACAAATTGAAGATGCTGAGATAGCTTAGATAGTCCAAACATGTTTACAAAGCACACAACAGTAACTAAATAAATAAATAAGTAATGGAAAGTATTATTTGATTTTTCTCGTAGCTGTGAATCGACAGTATATAGTTTAGTATTATACGTGATAAGAAATTCAATATTTTTGACAGAGAGTACTTGGTGGAATTCCATTTTAATATTTTGAATAAAATTTTATTCAAAATATTATTATACGTGATCGTAAACATAATTTTCTATTTAAATTCTTTAAAAAAAAACCAACCTTTAAATCAAGAAAACTCTGAGATAAGTTAGAAATTTTTCAAATAGATGTTCAACAGCTTTATAAACTGAACACCACTCCTCGTTTTATTTAGAAAAATATTTTGTCTTTGCAGTAAATTTTGCTGGATTTTTCGGCTTACTTTTAACCAGCCTGCCTCCAAAGGATCTTAAAATAGTTTTGAATTCTCAAAATGCTTTTTATAATTATATATTTGCAGATTTTTATTACGGTTTTTTTGTTTGATAAACTGTATTTTATTGTGAGTTCATATTTAATCAAATATTTTTAACTAATTAAATTGGTTAATTGATGAAGTTGTTATTAAAAATTAAAAATTATTGACAAGAAAAAATATAATACACAAAGACTTTGCTGAAAACAATAAACGGTCTTATTAATTTGAAATTTTCACTTAGTCGTCTACGCTGTATAATAAATTCACATAATACTGTTTGTTTCATTAGTTTTAGTGTTTACGAATTAACTTTTATTCAGTGAAAATATCTCCAGTATTGTAGCAGAAATAAAGGCCCCAATATTTTGATGTCATATGACCAAAAAATGAGTGACATAATAACAATGTTTCCCAAAACCTGAAAACGTATCCAACTAATGTATGTTACGTGTAATATTTGAGTCTTGTAATATACTCCATAGGCCACCTGTTGCAGGAAATGACGTTAAGACTGATAACCCGGCTGTAGTCTCTAACGTCCATTCTGTAAAGCACAGGTAATTTTTTAATTTTTACACGTGTTTAGATTGAAATTATAAATCTTTTTAAAAAACAATCTTCTAAAATGAATAAATAAACGTTAAGGGTCATATTTAGAAATATTTATTTGTATGAAATTAAATAATGTGCATAATAGAATAAATAAAGACGTATGCACAATCCAAGAGTGAAACATTCAAAACTATTTTTTTTAAATGTATAATGAATTTAAAAAAATCTGTGTATTTAAATGCGTGATGTTACAAGAAAAGTAAATGGATGATATTTTTTTTTGATATGATTGATTGTGTATAAAAATAATTTTTTAAGACAGTTTTCGGATGAATCATAGCGGAAGTGTAAGCCTCCGCGCCAGGGTTAATGAAAATAGCCAATAATGGCAGTGCAAACAAAGCCTTAGCGAAAGGTATCGTATGATTTTAATTAATGGTGTTAATAGAAAGGAAAATTAGCCCGGAGTTTGGTTCTTTACTTACCTTCCATACTATTTAATAAAACACAATCACTTTAATTCTAGGAAAAAAAACCTTTCCTTAATATTTAAATCGTTCATAGATGAATGCGATTTGTAAAATATTCATAGTTTAACTTTTCCATTTACCTACCAATTGTATTATAAATGGTTAGGTAAGAGTAATAGATGTACACAATTATTATTTTCTTTTTTTTAATAGTATTCAACATTCGTATTTATTTAAATATTAAATTAAAATATTGAAATTTATTAAATATGAGTATATTTTTAATGAACCATAAATATTTACCAAACTATATCATATTAACCAGGTAAATCCAACATATCATGTAGAATGTTTCTGATTTTTCTAGCATGCATGACCCAAAACGTAGTCTTTGAAGACAAGGGTCTAGATTTATGATCCTTTGTAAGATTTTTACTTTGCGGCATAATTGCAAGAATTCTTTCAGAGATTATTTTCATAAAAATACTTTATATTGCTTAGTAACTTAATCACAAGTTTCCATATTACATTTTTTTGTCCTTGTCGTTGTATTTCTGAAAGGTAGTCTTCATTTATTTCATAATACTTTTATTACAAAAGTTTTGATGAAACGAAACATATTCCTAAAGCTCCGTTTTGTTTTTTAACTCCTTAGATGAGATTTTTAGATAAAAATAAGATTTAATAATCCGCTATGAAAAGAGACTGACAAGGATTATAATGACTCTCATGGATGAATCCAATTTTAGTAGATTTGCGTTTTTCGGGTCACGGCTTACTCTCTGAAAGGGTTTTTAATTAAATTGAATAGAAAACGAATTGATTATAAGCTAAAGTAATAGCATAATCTAGTTGAAAAGGCAAAACTCTACCTTCTCAACAGTGAGTGCAAAAACTCACCGATTATTTATTTCTAATTAATATAAAATTATTCTTTATATTTTTTTTTATTAAAATTAATGTTATATTTAAAAATGTAATAAAGATACTCAATACTAACCAATCACAATATCTTTCGAGATAATGATATCTCTTTCTATAAAACTCCACTTTTTATCAAAAATACGTTTTATAGAAATTGCTCAAATTTTTTGAACTGTGCAATTTCAGGAAAAAATATATAATAAGTGGAAAACAAAGAAAAAGTTTAAGTTGAATGGTTTTTTTTCACATTTACTTATTTCATACAAAACTGTTTTGTTGCCCAACAATTTCATGTATAGATAGATATTGATTTGATGCTCTTAGAAAGATATCATTGTTTCCGATTTGGTTATTTACATTTCTATTAAGCTTCTCCCGATCACACAGTCAAGCAGGTAAGTCCCTCAGCACGCGGTGGGCATGTTTAATGCGTTGCGGGCTGATAGTTAATTCATGTTCATGCCAGGGCGCGTACAGGAAACGCGATTCTGTAAGTGTTTTGGTAAAGTCCCATTTAGGGTCGTACATTCATCGCAAGGGCACTTATAAATTTTAAATACGACAGATTTACTGTAATTTGTTTTTGTTGAAATAACAAAAATAATATTACAGATCAACTATCTAATAAAGCCTCCCGAACATGAATGAGTTATTTTTCATTTCGATATGTGTAAAATAACCTGTTGATTTTATTCATTCTATATTGTTTGTTGTTTGAAATACACCCAGAAATGATTACGATAAAACAATTGTCGTTGTATTTAAATTTCAAAAGTATTAGCAAAAGTTTTTTTAATATTTTAGCATTTGACAAACATGAAGAAGAATCAGAGTGGATGAAATCAGAAACCAAAGTGACTAGCATCAGAAATGAAAAGTATTATAAGATGGCCTACATTCCAGGACGTCACCTGTCATGAATGATTGAAAGCATGATGGATCCAAGTATACTTCCAAAACCACTATATATAATTAAAAAGGAAATGTATTTTATAAATTTACGAATCTATAATTCGTAATTATAAGTCATCATAGAGAATAAACAATACCAAAAAAGATTAGATTTTACTTAGACTTTCATTGTGCAATAAAATTTGAATCTAATTTCATATGGAAGTAATAAATTATGAAACAATAATTTTTATCATTGTATGTGTATTTAGTTTCAAGGGCAGATACACCTTATTTTTCTCACGATGACAGCATTAGAGAGGGGCTGTTCCCGGGTCTATGCGGGGCCCTTCCGCCCTTCAGTGATAATTCCCCGGCGCTCACCAAAACGGCCCTTAAATATTTACCGCGCCCCACATCACTCAGCCCGTCTGTAGGAGGCTCTTACTCGCGGTTATTTAACATGCTACATTAAAACAAATAAAAGCTTTATTCAAAATTAATTCAATTAAAATTTGTAATTAAAACTTCCGTTGATAGACAACACTAGTGTCACTTTGTTTAACCAAGTGTTGAGCGCACTTTGCAACTAAAAGGTTTTTTTCAAATTGATATACTGAAATCTACTATAATAATATCCATTGTGTGTGTGTATGCTTCATTTTTTGGTTTTCTATAGAATATCTTAAAAGATACAACGCTGATTTTTTGCATGTAGGTTTAGTAAATTTTTCCGCAGCTATGTGCCGAATTTCAAGACGATAGGATAATATTTTCATTCATAAACTAATTAAATAAAACCATCAAATATGCTTTAACGAGTTTCAATATGTACGAATTATAGGATTTTATTGTTCAACGCGAGAATTTCAAATTTAGAACTTTTACAAAAAAACAAATTTTGATGCTTCTTGGAAATTTTCAATTTATGTCAGCTTGACACAAGTACCTATTTTATTTTTTTATCAAAATTGCGTTAGAAATTATTAATCACATCATTAATATCTCAAAATGCCTCCGAAAACGTCATTCTGTGACGGGCAACATTTCTAGTAATAAAATAATTATCACTTGATACAAATATTACAGGTACTGAAATAAATATCAAAATAGAGCTAAACAATGTCTCTTCAAAGCTATTATAAGTTCAATAATGTACGACCATCAATATATTATTGTTTATTGCTTGCTTCATAATATTATTTAAATACATCGCAAATAATCATTATATTTCTGTTTATAAAAGCCTCGTGTCTTCAGTAACTTTTATCATAAAATAATTCGTTATTATTTTAAATTTACTACCGTAGAGATTTTCCTTTGGAGCCATGATAATCAATTTCCTGTCGTTATCGAAGGAAGGTGCTATATAAACGACGAGAATTAAATTCGATCCAGTATAAAATCTTCCTGTGACTTTTTACTGCCCGAGCGTCGTTTTGGGAATCGATTATCCCCCACGAGCTCGCACGAATTAGTCATAAAATAAATAAAACACAGTTAAATGTATGAGCTTCTAAGTAACCGCAAATTTATATCCTTTTTACTGGTCTATTCTGTCTGTCTAGACAATACAAGACCGATCAATAAAATAGCGTTTACCTTTGCACATCTGTAAAATTGAAATTAATATAACTAATTAACTTTTTGATAAGAACAAAAAATTAACCTGAATGTGAAATCAAAAAGAGGCAAAAATATTTAATTTCAAATTAATAACTTCAAATAACATTACAAGAGAATGAGTGTATGAAGAAATGGAGTTTTAAATGTTAAGGGTTAAAAGCACACATTTATATTTTCATTTAGCATAAATATGATAATTTAATTATCTGTATTATTGAGTGTTTAACCAAATATCAAAATCATTTCCTTCAATTATGGTGTAATTTAGTTAACAGAGCTATAAAGTTTCATTCGCTGGCTTATTCAGTTGGCTGGCAGCGTTCCAGTTTCCTACGCAACAGGTCGCGAAAATTATCTTGAATTCGAGATAACAATAAAAAAGCTTTCACGAATAAACCTTTTCTGAATTGAAGTAAAAACAAAAATATATAGATATAATAAGCTTAATTTATAACTTTGAAGTGGAACTACTAAGTACGTTTGAGCACCTACAAATTCCCTGGTAGCTAGTAACGTAGGTTTGGTTATATTTCCAAGTAAGTTTTACTATATCGTAACTTAAGTACAGCCTCGAATGGGGAAGGCGAAGCGTGAAATAGACCTCCATGGCAAACCGCTGTATCATCATGATGGTCTCCTACATTCTGAAGTAATTAAATAATATTCTTGAATATAACATAAAATGACCGAGATATATTTTTTTTATTATTAAATATTTTTTGTTTATTTTAATAATAACACTTGATCATCATCATTTTGTATACAATTCAGTGGCATCAATTAACTGTGGGTTTTTTATTCTCCACAACTTTCTTCATCTTACTGTCAATATGTTTAAAAGTATTTTTAATTTTTTCTTTTGTTAATCAGAATCTTTTTCTGTTATGTATAGATCGTTTTTACTTCTTAAAATAATTAAACTATGGTTTTTATGTTCAATTAAACAAAATATAGGAATTTTATTAAAACAAACTTTTTGACTAACAAAAATTATTTTTAAAAATTCAAGAAAGCGTTGCGGTTTTATAATATATTAAATCTTTTGTTTGAGGTGGTATTGGATTGAAAAAATGATTTACGATGACCTGGCGTAGAAGCTTCAGTGACTTGGGCGCTATTTCTAAGAGTGAAAAACTCATCACCGCATACGCAGGTGTGCCCTACCTGGCCCCGTGAATAATTAATCCGAGGCATTTTCAGGCACTTCTGTCCTACATCCGGCCCGAGATATAAATAGCCGTTAATGATGGCTTGCGAGAATTTCGGGAAACTTTCATATTTAATTATCTTGCGGTATGTTTTTCGGTCTTGCTTATGAATTTAATCCACCGTCGAAGAGAGTGAAATAATTAAAAATTATTCGGATTGTTGAGGTTATTTCGTAAAAGCTTTTGTTATTATAATTAATATTCTCTTGGTATTGCGTACCAAACTGACAAATAATTTTAATTATTAAGCAATTCGATATTTAATATCTGTTTCGTCTTTGAGAAATTGTCAAAATAAATCACACACAGCGGCAACCAATATAGATTTGTGTTATCCAATAACCTAATATACAATAATTTTAAACATCATTTGGAATTTTTTTGCAATTATGACCATTGGAAATTTTCCATTGATATGAACATTAAGTTCGATATATGATTAGAATATATAATTCCATAACCCACCATGTAATCTCACCAATGGCTTTTTTTATGTGAATAACATTTTTAAATATTGAATATTACCAAGTACTTTAAAGCCATTTAATGAAATAGACGTTCAAATAAGTGGTATAAAATATGTTAGTACAGGTTAACTTGTCACGTATTTTGAAAACGTCTAGCGACGTGACTACGTGTACTTTTCGGAGATCAATAATTCGTTACTGGCTTTGATGAAGGGCTCTTTATTGGAAACAGGTGTAAACTACACCTCTCGAAACATTACTTGCTCCTATAAAGTGAATCTCTCGTATATGTAAGTTGGACAATCGTAGAATCAAGAAAATCGTAGCTAATTATGGTTCTTACACTCTCTGCTCTTGATTTCAGTTAAAATATTTTACTATTTAAAATATCAATCTGCAAATATGTTTAATTAATATCTTTAAATATAAATGAGTGTTTTCTGAAAATTGTTTCACTTGGAAATTTATAAGAGAATTTTAATTGTAGTAAAGCCTCCAAACATGAACTCTTTGAAATTTGTGATTTCTCTTTTATAAAAAAATTGACATTTCATCAAAGATACGAAAACTCTTAGACTTAAAAAAAATCATTTTGTAGAGATATCAAAGGACGTACGTAACAAATAATAAAATTCATCTGAAATAAATCATTTCAAAATATAAATCATCATTAATTTTTTTTCGTTATATATTAACTTAAGCTTTATTATATAAAATTTAGTATTTAAGAAAAGATAAATGTGTTTATTTCTTTCTATTCCTTTTCTTACAAATAAAATTTTACTCAGACAAAACTAGTTTTTTGAGGTATTCAACTAGATAGCTTGCAATTCGCTTCTCTGTGTATTTTTATCAAGGGTATTATTATCTGCAGGACTCTATACATATAGGGTTGGAAAGAACGTGTTCAGGATACTCCAGTACTTATTGTTACACAATGTGGTTGCACTCCACTGACAATATAGAGATACGATCGCCCACTAAGAGAATATATATTTAGTATTTAAGGTAAAAATGTGTCTTCATTTATCTTCAATAACGTCATACTCATAGTAATCAAATTTCAATTACTTTTTTAATGCACTGTTACAATGATATTAGTATGGCCAATGTTACTGCTAACCAATTAAGTATAATTTTAATTGACAAATTACAATAATCACTAAGGGATATCTGTGAGAAAAGGTTTTTTTATGTATTTAATTTTGTTCGTTAAAATATTTCAATCCAATTTTACCATTTTGTAAACTACCAGAAAATTAGTCAGACCTATTTTTAATTTGTAACAGTAAAGACTTACCAATCATTTTTGCTAAACTCGTTAAAAGTTTTACTCATAGGGTGAGTAGGGAGTCAACAGAGAATATAAATTAACTGCAGTAAGTAATGCTTGTCTCGATCGTTTTTCAAACAAATATTAAGATTTACGTATTAGATTTCTTTTAGATTTTATGGAGACTATAAAAGTATGTATAGAAAGTTTTAAAAACATCAATACTGACCAATGCAGAAAGTCAGTTAGATAGTCAATTGAAATCACAACTTTTGTGCACTTAAAAACTCAGAATTATGCTGAAGATAAGAATAAATAGGTTTCAAAAAAACCTAACGTTTTGAGTTCATTTCTCTTTGGTAATTCATCTTTATTAATAATAATCTATATGGTTTTTTCAATTAAGAGATGAAAGAATAAGAAATAATTTCTCTAACGTTTTCAAAATATAAAGTGTCTCTAACATGACCTTATGCTATATTTTAATTTTGTAACTGCTTCTCTCAAATTTATACAGCTAATATTAGTGACATAGTTTTCTGTATTTATATTCAGCTTATTTTTAGTAATTTAAAAGTATTTTTAAAATGTAAATCTCATAGAATTCAACGTTTAAGTTTAAATGTCGCTTTTTGAAATATTTTTAACGTTGTATTCTATTCGTTTTAAGACTTGTATGTTTTATATTTTTACAACAAAACCTGGTGTATCTATAAAAAACAAACACAGTTATGAGAAGTAGTTTAGGTAGAAAAAAATAAAAAAAAACCCTTTCTTCGTTCCGACCACACATGACAGAAACGAAATGGAAATGATAATATTCCACTTTCGTTGTGAATACCATGAAATAGGTAAGAATATTAAAATAGAATTCAATATTTATTCACAGAAGTCTGTGAAATGGAGCAAACGTGTGAAACTGTAAATTGCACATTAATTGTAAAACTATACATAATCGCACAGCTTGAGTAACTAAGCTGGACTTCTTACTACTTATTGTCTCGCCTCATACATGTAAATCTGCCAGGAAAAATATATTCAATGAATCACCCAAATAGTAACCATTGGTAAAAATAAAAAATAGATTTATTGGGAGTTTTAATCAAATTGGTAATGTTATTATTTTAAATAAATATCTTACAGTAAAAGGAATTAATTGGAAGATATAACTCATAAATTTGAAATTTATTAAACTGCAAATATTGTTCACTTTTAACGAACAAAACCAAATTATTAAAATAAATAAAAATACATCTATCTAAGTAAATTAATATTATGAACTTAAATAAAAGATGTTCAATTATTTTTCAAATGGTTAAAATAAATCAGAAATCCAAATTTTATTTTATTTAAATAAAAAAAAGCATCGATATTATTGGATTGATTCACTATACGTGATTATAATAAGTTGAAATTCTGAAATAAGAGTAGAAGGGTGTACGACATTGGATTAAATGTTAAACTTCAACGTCTCCGGATTTTTAAACATATTGTATAGCCTTAATAATTTCAAATGTACTAGCATAAATCATTTCGAAATTATTCTTTGGTATAAAATAAAAAAAGTGTTAAACATAACATATATATCACGCTGTTATTAAAAAGATCTTTCCTGACGACTGATTTTAAATCGCTATTAAAAAGTAATAATTGATTGAGTATTTTTTTTAATGTAATAAAAAATATGTTTTTTTTATGTGTATAAAACAAAATTGTTGAAGAACATCATCTAATTGATCAGGCAATTATTAACTTCAAGAATTTATAAATTTACAAAATTATTATTTTCATTGGAATAATTTTCATTAGAGGAAGAAAATGGCTGTTATCTAATGACGAACATTATTAAGAAGTTGGTCCTTATTCAGATTGGTGCCCCAACCATTGCTCGTAACAATTATTGATCTTCTAAAAATAAGCCCTCCAGACTCGGTACCCTCTCCCCCGCAAGAGTTTGCACGAGGCGTGACAATACTTTACCAACAATAGTATTCAATAACAAACTCCTCAAACCAAACACGTTTACATTCTCAAATATTTTTTTCAATTTCTATAAATATTTTTATTTATTTGAAAATCTAAAAATATTGCCTCAACTCTAATACTGTGTTTTAAAAAATCGGATTATCAAAAATAATTACTCACAAACCATTGTAACAAGACTTTATGATGATAATATCTACAAGGTGATTTATGAAAAACGTACATGTCAGTTTTTTGCAGCTTCTATTATATAATGGATTTTACTTTACTATAATAATACTTTTGGCGTTCACAAATTCACGTTCTTTATTCTCAATAGAAATGAATTTTTGGATGGCTCAGTAGATTTTTTTTTAAAGCTTCAAAGATTCTGTTTTTCGTTGTAAAATATTACCCACTAAATTAATACCTCTGAACTTCTGTAAAATGTAATGCCTCTTGCTCCAAACTTTGCACCAAGAAACACAATGTTATTTCATCTTGGGTAATTTAAGGCTTTGTCGGGAAAATACTCTGTTCAGGTTTATTTGTGGTATTCTGGATACTTTAAAAATGAATAAAGGGGCTTATTTCAAATATGACTTATTTTGACTGAACGTAACTTTTTGAGAATGCTTTGTCGGACATGCAAAAGATGAGAAGTTTTGTGCTTACTCACTTTGAGAATTATCCATCGATGAAATTCAAACAAATTTTGCTTGTTATTTTTTATTCATAAACATGAACTTTCAGCTTATAAAAGTGCATTTTTATGATAAATCGAGTCATTTTTGTGTATTTCTTATATCCTTTTTACGTCTTGAAATACTTTAAAAATACCCAAAAGGTTTCACAATACTAAGAATAAGTTTATAAAATACTTTCATTTGTCGATATATTAAAAATGAAAACTCGTAAGTATTACATAAAATCACACTCTCAAATATCAAAGATTGTATATCAAATTATATGTTTCAATAAACAATACTATTCTTTCATTTGATATATAATCCAAAATAAACCTAGTAATTGAATACTATGGAAAAAGGTTAAATTACTTGGATTTTAATTTGTATTTTAATTTTAAATTTTAAGGTATGATTGAAATATAAAACTCAGATCTCCACATTTATTTGTTTTTTTATGAGAAGGCTTTTGAATCGTGAATGTATTTTGAATATAAATAATATCCATTCATATTGACTTCCGTAATATAATATGATTTCCTTGTGGAAATCAGCATCCATTTTTACTTTAAAATATTAATTTTGCGTTTAATTTCGCCTTCAATTGAAAAATGAAATCCCTTTCATGAAATTTTAAATCCCAGGATGTTACAAAGAAATGTGGTAATTGGCTTTTTAATCGGGTTTCTTATACTCTCTTGTAATTAAACTGTTGACTTTTTTCATAAAGCTCATACAAATTAAATTATTTTCAGTCTCATTAGTCTGTGATAATAATGAGGAAGACTCAACTTCAGAAGTTGTAATCCTCTTGATTTTCAGCTCAAAATGTTAAAAATTCCTTCTGTACCTTATTATACGTGCATGTTTGTTTATCAATGAAATCGATATTTCATTCTAGATATATAAATGATTTTTTTACTATATTGTATTAAGAAGCTAATGTGGTTAAATAAAAATACCTTGAGATCGCGCAAACATTTTGATTGTGGTTATCATGCTGATTATGTTAAAAGTATTAAATTTATCATATAAAAATATACATGATCAAATTTAATACCGTATATTCATTTATGGTTTAAAGCTAAGTATAAAATCAGAATTTATATATAGTTCTATGAAGAATAATACCATAATCTGAAGTATGCTATTATCATGTCACTTTATTCAGTGAAATTGTTCTGTCATATACAAGACATGCGAAATAAAATTACTTACAAAAGTGACAGACCTCGTCGAGCAAAAATCATATTATTTTCTTAGCAGAAAGATGTAACATTTTATCGAATATATCTTTAAATGGTCAACAGCCCAGAGATATTCAAATGTGTTTTGACAAATAAACGGCCCATTTGTCACACGTGGAAGATAATATGTCACGTATTGAACTGGCAACCCTTTTCAACGCATTCTGGTGTAGTATAATCGAGCTGTCCGCCACCTGACCGGCGCGGGCGGATCCCTCACCTGGGGAGCTATGATGGATGAAGACAGTCGTGGGAACTCACGGGCTTTGTGAAAGAAGAAGAGTCGATCCTTTTATCTCTCTTGAAGGATTCAGAGTTTCATAGATCGTTATTCAAAGTATTTTGCATTCGTAAAATATCCTAAATTTTTGCCATATCCTCGAATAAAAAGAAAATGTAAAATTCCTTTAAACACAAACACACACACACACATATTTATTTTTAATTTCTTTCAATGTTTTAAAATGTTAAAAATTAATTCTGATCAATTCAGTATCAAAAATTAAGAGTGGTATACAATGTGAGGATTTTTGTATCAAAAATGTGAATACTTTTAACACCTTACAGATAAAACGTATGCACACTAAACTTAGATACTGCTCGTGCGCTTTAGAAAATGTGGTTTTATTTTGTAATGGCTATATTACGAACTCAAAACAGCTAAAATGTACGTGAAAAGCACCTAAAAAGTTTTACTTAATGAAATAACTCCATATTTCCAACGATTGTATTTAATGCATTTACTTTGCAGAATCTTAATTTATAAATAAAGTAAAACTTCATGGTAGGCTGAAATAAATATACTACATTGTATAATGATAACTTTTTTATTCGACGGTCCCTTTAAAGGGCAAAAAAACCCTTTCCATTATAGTACAAAAGTCTCTGAAAGCTTGAGATTTTATTTATAGAAATAAATATACAAAAATCAACCGCACAGATACGCTATATGCGCATGAATATTCAATTTTCTAGATTCTATACCGTTCTGGGTCCGTGGAATTATTTTTTTTTTTATTCATATAACCTCAAATAGTTTATAGTTGATTTAAAACAAACTAAACCAAAATGGAGCAATCGCTGAAAAACTGCATCAGGGTAGTTTTTTTTTTCTATGAGTTGTTTTTTTTTTTAAATGTAAGGAATAATTAAAACTCTATAGAATTTTTAAAAACAAACTTGGAAACCTATGATTGATAAGCAACTGCGCTAAGTATTAAACCATATTGTTGTTTGATACCTTGATATATATTTATAAATCTACATATAACTGATTCATTCTTGATATAAATTAGAATTTATTATTTTTAAGCAAAATTTACATTATTCGCGCCAATTTTTTCAAATCAGATTGATTTATAACTACATAACCAATTTCACATTTGCAACTTGACATTTACCACCGAGTTAGCGTTTATTCAATAAACCTATTACATGTTAACATACATAATGTATTCATGAAATCTATAAATACATCCGTGTCAAACAGAATGAAAACGCCTTCAATAGCTTCGAAATAAAAATCCTTTCACGAATTTACGACGTCATAAAAGACGGTGTCTCTAAAAAAAAGGTACAACGTCTATGATTTGTTCTACAATACCTATTCAATCAATTGAGACTTCGTTGATTATGGTATTCTCAGTATCAAAGCACTAAAACTACAGGTTCAAATCTAGAAACTAAAGATTGGAATGAGGGAAACATAAAATATCAACTGAACAATACTGTATCTTATGCATGAGTAATGATACGAGTTACAGTATTTCACATTGTTAATGTGAAATACTGTAACTCTTATCATGAATTTTATGCAACCAGATATGAATATAGTGAATATTAATAGTAGTGGCTTACCCTGTAAAGGTAACTGTAAAAGCGGAAAAACATCGTAAAAATGATATATCTCGCTCTCACGCAATGGCAAAAGGTAACTGAGAATATTAAAGGAGTAATAAGGTATTTTACTATACACTAACGGGTATTGCTATAAATCTTTTCATTGACATCACTGTATGTCTTTTTAACATATTCAAGCTTCATGCAATTAACCTAAATATATATTTATATATATGTAACAGTTTTAATTTATGATTTACTGAAGAGTAAAATTTAATCCGTAGCGATTAGAATAAATTTCTATTTTTAGTATAACATTTTTGTACATCCATTCATGAGAAGGAAAACTTTGTTGATAATTGATAAAAAGAATAAAAATAAATGGTATTGATAAACATTTAAATAATAATAATATATTAATTCCAAATAAAACAGTATAATTTAAAGAAAACACTGTCAATCAGCGCTAGAGCTTTATTAAAAATTGCATGCATATTAATATTTCTATTATCACGGAAAATAATGTTCCGTCTTAGATAATATAAAAACCTTACATCTCAGCAAGGAACAGCCTTCAATCTATTCAGTTTTAGACTACCCACGTCATCTTATATTAAGATTTAGAATCTCTATAGTATCCCCAACGAAGGCATTAATCGACAAAGGAAATGGCGGATGTGAATTCTATTAAAAAAATATTAGTTCATCCTTTAGTTTCATAAATGACAAGTAATAATTATTTTTTTAAGTACGCAGTATCATTAAATATTTACAAAATTAAAACATTTAGTTACTAACTGTCTCAAATGTTTTATTATCGTTAAATAATTTTGTTATTAGATTAAAATAATTTGATCACAAAACTAGGGAAACTGAAATAGGGATATAAAAAGTGAGACTCTAATTACAAAACCGTATTTGAAACTCCCTCCTCGTTAATACTGTCTCGATAACCAGAGAAGAAGTCGTTCGTAAGTAAAACCTGCTTATATTCCAAATAATTCCCTTAATTAAATTTTTGAAATTAATTTAATCGTTTTAACGAGTCATAGCTATTATATGAATTATTCATTAATATTTTATCATACTAGTATGTTTTTTTTTCCAGCTACAAGCCACCGCCGCGTCATGAGAATGCAAAAAGGGTTTAATAATGTACTGGATTTTAATCAACCTTTTATTTACTATGTAAGCGCAGATGAATAGTAAAAATATATTTTTTGCAAAGTAAACCTGCACGGAAAATAAATTAAATAAATCAATAAATGTTCTACATTAGAACGTAAATGGTGTAAATAATAACATTAATACTTATTTTAATATATTTTGTGCGTAATTGTTTTCTTTGTGATTATTTAAACAGTACCTATATATTCACGAATATATATATACTGTTTCAAAATAAAAGTATAAATTAAACAAAACAAAAAAGTTTAAAAATTCCCTAAAATATATTATTCAAAAATTCTTTGCCCACGAGCATTGATTTGAATACTTCATCAAAGTGTTTCAAAGAAGTAAGCAAATATATATAATTAATGACAAACGAGTTGATACTGTGTAGATCACTATAAAAGTGAGGCACGAAGTCATTAAATAAATCAATCAATATATTGATATTCGAAACAAACAAGGGGATAAGCTCCCCAGCGCATCACCAGCCCGGCTGGCTCCTGCCCCGACTGAAGCAACACCATCACGATCGCGTCTCCACGGCTTCAGTAATGAAACGCGCTCACACACCGCCAGCCTGTTGATCCAAGAAAACGAAACGGAAAGGCAAACGGCCACAATAAAAGAAGTAATAAAATACCACAATAATTCTCGCGGGACGCCGGCCTCCGGGTTTACGATCAGATTAAATCTTCGATGCCTGCCTTCTTGCATTGCTTAAAGGGTGGGAGTCGTGTTTTGTTGCCATATTGTTCGGTATGATTTACAGTGATGCGAGAAAACGGCGATAAAGCTGGCGGGTATCCTTAATTCCGCTCGTTTAAAAATATATTAAGGCAATCGGTGTTAAATTGTGTTCCGCCAGCGAGCGTTTTATTGCAGCCGTATATTTGACTCCGAGGCCCGTTTCGGAGATTCGACAGTTTTTAATGGAACTGAAAAATTGCAATCGCGATTCACTGCTCGTTCTGCCGAATTGAATAATTATTTTATACTGAAATTGAATCCACGCTTAAATTTACTTTCGTTAAATAAGTACTGTCAGTGTTCGCGCAACAAGGACGCGCGCAGATAAATAATAATATAGTTTTATTGGTATATTGCCTTAATTAAACACGAAGCCGCGCGGTTGATCGCGCCATTAAGTGGATATCACCAACAATTATCCCAAGGCAGGTCGTTAAGCCGGCAGGGAATTCCTGGTTTTGTGCGTAATAAAAGAAAGAGTGCGTCCAAGTAGGTTATTGGCGTTCAATGGCGCGCCACGGGCTTTACCACCCGGCGTTTGGGGCAAATGACGCCAGACGAATCGCACCGACACCCCAAGCCATTAACCCTATTTTAAATACAACAAATATTATTTACGATGAAAATTGCAAACAATTAAATCCAATTATAAACACAATATTAAAATTACAATGGACCACCTATGATTTGATTTTAAAATTTGACCCGAGGAAGATTGTAATTACATTACCAGTAATTAAAATTTTCCAAAAAATTACTAAATATAGTTTTATTTTAAAATATACGCACTTGTACGAACAACTTGTCACACTCTGCTGTATTAAAGCAATATAATCGATTTCTCAATTCGTGCACTAAATATGTCACCTGGAAATATCGCAGATATATCGAATGACAATTTGAGTAGCTGTTAAAATTTTGATATTTATTAAATATAATAATCCTTTTTTTACATTTGAAATTTTATTGTAATGTATGAATTACCATCTTTAAGAGCATTTTCAGTAATAATCAGACTTCATCACTCTTGGCACGCCGCTGTACCTGAAGCTACCTCGGCGCCTGATACTTACTCGTCGTCTAACCTGGAGCGAGCGCAACTAACCAGAACATAACTTAACTGGAACTATTAAGGCCATTATGACAGCACCTACGTTAGGGGCGCTTCGCTTAATTAATATAAACAACCGTGGATTATTTGTTCCGAGATCTTATAAGTACAGATTTACCCTCGAGCTAATGCGTATCTAAGCATATGCAGGTTATGTCGTAACGAGAAGCATTTACTATAAAATATTTCAGTATCAATTTTTGTATTAGCAGAAAAATTCTCAGTAAAAATTGTAGAATGCTCATGATTTAACATATGGTAATAAGCTAACGTACATTTCAAAAATACCAGAAATGCATATTCAGTTATATTATACAGTAATACGTATCTTCTATAATTTGTTCCGTTATTTTTTTGTACTTTTTGGGAGCTGGAGAGCTTGCTGTATGTAAGATCTACTACTTTTTTTTAAAAATTTATTAAATTTAATTATTATCCATGAAACTGAAAAAAGATATCAAAAAATGCATAATCTATATACTCGTAGTTATAAAGTTGAAACTAAAATCAAAACCTGGTGGTTTATGGTAAATATTATTTCATAATATTTTAAAGTCGTAATTATGAAAAAAAAATACGACAGTGAATAGATAGCAAACTGATATTATAAATAAGATCTTATTAGCTAAAATAATTGCTATGTTTTTACCAGAATATTTTTATGGTATTCTACAAATCTAATGATTAAATCTAACTATTGTAAAGACAGAGATCATTTCTCTGGTGACAGCTTTCCTTATATGTAATATTGTATACGAAAGACATCCTGTTCATATCAGAGAATAAGGAGTCGTACCATTTAAACCCGTTTTAGAAATATATTTTATGTGATTATAAGAAAAATACCTCAATTGAATGATAGTAAAAAAAATAAATTTCTCTAACTGTTTTCTTAATTAAAAATAAACAACGTAGTTCTAGTGATTTGGTTTTCTTAAAAAAATTAATTTAGAAATTCAATGACAAAAAACGCTATTTAAAAATCTCAAAACAGTTTTTATCAACCAAAAAATTAATATAATCACAAATGTAGTTTTTTTTTGACCAAAATAACAATAGAAATTTCGGGCCAGCAAAAGCAAAAGTTAATGAAAATTGATGACATTTCAGGATTGTGTGACAGAGACCCGTCACGTGCATAAACCGAGTAATGTTGTTTTGGAAATCAACGGAGGGCTTGGAAACTTGGTTATCAGCCTTTGACTGAGATATCTTTAAGAACTCCTAATGGAATTAGACCAAGATGGTTAGACATGAGACGCCCTTTGGGCTCCACAATACAAATCACAGAAAAATCACCAAATAAGCCCTTTTACTAAATACTAATTTATTTAAAGCAAAAAAAAAAAAAAACAATTTACACTTTGTCAATACACAAAAATAATGTTTTCGTGAGATTTAATATACTTTAAGCAAATATAATAAAATCTGCAAAAAATCATTAGTTAACGTAAGAGTGTATACTTTTATCAAACGGAAGTTTATTTAAAAGTTATATTTTAAGTATGATGTTATGCATATACTATAAAAAAAATTTCATCATAAATTATCAATATGTATAAATAATTACACTGAAAAAATATATTCTAATACTTTGATTAATAGTACCTGATAAATTCTTTGTTCGTGGCATAATTCTCAAATTTTATATTAGTCAGAATAAAACTAGGGAAATTTATTATAATAAACATTACGTACTAAAATTTCCTGACATTTAATCTGAATTAAAATATCAACAAATACCAAATTTAATGCTGTTATATTACTGCATAACATGTAACAATGAATTTACGAATTCGAATATTTACAGGACACAGATATCATAATGCTTATTATGCCTATTAAATTTATTTTTACATCCTTTTACAATAGAAAAACTATCGTTAGGTCGCAATAAATTATATATATATCAATCATGAATATAGATTTTAATAGATAAAAAATTATGGATACTAAAAACAATAGGGTAACTTCACAACGTCCGGCAGTTCCATGGAATATTTTTGCTATATTGTCCATAGCAACCCACCCGTAACGAAGGAAACGATAACACCATAATTAATCGCTCAAAGGCCTTAGCCGCCAATTGACCTTTTTAAATACAACCCCTTCTAGTCATAGACAAAGATTAGCAAGCAATTGTTCAGCGTAACAACTCAAGAGGTGGTGGCGTAATATATCTCAAGTTAAGCGCTTGGGGCAGCAGGAAATATATTTCCAAAAATGTAATATTCCACATTTAATATGGAACCCTCGGAAAATAAATTCTAATTAATGATGTTTTCTGGAAGACTTTAATCTACTTATAAATTATCTGTTTATTAACAAACCGCAAAACATTCACCGTCTACTAAATTAATGCGGGCCTATTTCGTAAACAGTATTTGCCGGCCATCATTTATTTGTAATTATAAACCGCATTTTTTTTATTTTAAAAGGCTTTCTAGGTGAAAACGAAAAAGGGACTAAATATATACCAGACTCAAATTCAGAGGAGCCAACGAGATGAGGACTAAGGAGAATCTCCCAACACCCGAGGTGTAATTCACGGTAAAGTATTTCGTGAATGTAGGGTCCGAGGCCAGTAAGTACATATCAACTCAATAATTCGCTCTTCTTCCCAGCTGGCAGTGAATCTTATATCTCCCATGAAACTTACAGTAAAATAGTATTATTACTGATTTTAATATAATGTTATTTATCTAAAATGATTTCCTAGGTGGTTTCGTATGAGCTAAAAATGTAATATAATTGAATTTAATTTAATATTTCAGTGAACTTAAATGTGTTTTTACCAATAAAAAAATAACCGCAACATTTACCAAAAATACATGAGCAGAAACAAAAAATTGGTTTGTTTTAAGTACAGAGTGTTTCACAATAAAATTACCGATAATTAATTTGTTCACGTATTGTTGAGTTCGTTATGTATTAGACACAAAGCTACACCATTCAAAAACTAAACATGGAAGTGAATTAACAACAATAAAAATATGAGATATAATATTCAAAAATATTTGCCTCTTACAATATATTTAAAGAAGTATTATATTGTTAGACTAAACAAACAAAAGACTTTTTACTTATTATCTCTATATAAATCAGCAACTTTAACAATATCTTGAGTCAACATAAACAAAAAGTATACAAGTCTGGAGAATACTAAATCTCTACTTTTTCATCTTTAACCAACTATTTCCATTAAAAACTTTTAAGCGATTCTTTGGAGAAAAGTACATTTATACGAACTGGGTCTTTGTAATTTTTGGAAGCCAACGAGAAGAGCACCGAGAGAGCCGCAATGGAAACAAAGCAACGAACAACCCTCTTCAAACAAATACATCTGACTATTAAAATTGCAACTCCGAGTACTTATTTTAAAATGAACCAAATACTTTATGATTTTTGAGAATCACCGCCGATGAAAATTCAATTTAAGACCAATTTTAAAAAAAATGATTGCATCCAAAATATGTAACGATACACTTCTAATCACTAACATACAATTTTTTTCAAATAAAATATCTAGATGTATTTATTTTTTATGTGAAACGTGTTGCTCTCCTAGTTAATAAAAATATAAAAGCTGTGAATTTTTCTAAAAGAACCATTTCATTTGTTACAAAATTTATTTACCTTTAACATATTAAACATTTCATTAATGTCACGGCGGTAGCTTTTTTCCTAAAACAACTTTTCCACAAAAAATAATAAAAACTAACAATTTTAAATGCACTGCTGCAGATTTGTGCATACGTTGCGAAGCCAAATATTTACATTGTGAAAACAAAACTTCAATAGTAAATTTATCAGAATTTTATAACAAAGTAACAACGTTTTATATGAAAAAAATATTTTTAACAATTCAATATGTTTATAGATAATCGCACGGGAAACTATCAAAAATATATACCGCATTATCAAAAAATGACTTGTTTTAAAAAATATTTTTTTTTTCGTTATTCTACGAGTCAATTGATGTGGATATAAAATTTCATTTTTAAGATATTTTTATAAGTAATTTAACAGTTCAACAGCCTAGTACCACGAAATTTTAAATTACTATTTCGATTAACCTTAATCAGGGCCTGTATCTCATCTCATATTTGACGGTTGGTTTTGGGAACAAAAAGCTCTCTGTCGCTGGCCTGGACAGTCGTCCTCCCGGGGCAGATAGTATTGTTAAGCAGCAGAAGTTGTAGCAGCTATGGCCAACTTCCTTCTATGTATTTGAGTACTCTGTAACATATCCTCACATCTAACGAAACCCAACGAGTACAATCATTAGGGTGGAAATTAAATTATCGTATCCGATGTATCTTTCTAGCGTAGTGAATTTCCGCGACGTGTGCTTAAATATATTAAACATTGAAGAGGAGGGCCCCTACTAACAATATAGTTTTCTAAAAACAATATAACCTACAGTGGAAAATTCTATTGTTATTTTGGTAGAAATAAGTCTCGAATAACAAACTCGCATTAAAAAAAAATATTGTATTGAACAAAATATATTCGAAAAATTTCTGTCATAAAAAAATAAAACCTGGCTTCGATGATAGTTTTTAAGTAAATACGATTATTTATTGTCATTAACAACAATTTTAATGCAAAAATATAAAGGTACTGCATAAAATATATTAGACTATAATTTTACCATTAAAAATATGCATACATACATACATTACATCTTTATATATAAATACGTGTTTTTTCCCCTAATACTTCATTATTATGCAGCGCCTTTAGTTGACAATGGTGAAAAAAGAAAACCATTCGCGATTAACTTTCTTAACGTAATATCCGATACTTTTATTTATTTAATCTAGGCACTGTTAAAAGAATACAATGGAATATAATTAGATAATTTAAAGATTGAAACTTTTATAAGTTTAATTTTCATATCTTTATTCTGTATCGCTGATTTTTTTTATTTTTAATAATTTGTTTTTAATAACGTTTTTGTATTTAATACGATAAATGATAGTTCAAAATAATTTATATCTTCCGTGAATCTGATATCATAAATAATTTAGCCAATTATTGGAAAGCCATCAACACATCCGGAGTGTTTACAGATCATTCATAATACATGGAAATTTAACAGTCTGAGCCCAGCCAGTTGAATAGTTCTCGCCTTGTGTATATATCGTGCGGGGTATTCTGATGGCTCAACAAAACAGAACCCCACTTCACGCATGTCTAAAACGTTAACTAGAAACCAACAAATTAATATATTACTTCCGAGCGAGTGCGTTGCCTGCCGCCCGACACGCGCTCCGGCCGGCCTCGGTGGACTTAACACAAGCGATCCGAAACTACCCCCTATGCCTTGCTTGGCCAAAACCAAGGGTGTTCTCACTATACTATACACCTTCTGCGAGTGAAACAAAGTACAGGTTTATTTATTGTAACAATAGAAAGCTATCCTGGTGAAAAATTGGATATTTGTTTATAGAAACTGTGCGTACCGTGACCATTGATTTTCATTATCAAAATAAGAAATAATCAAACAGTATTCTCTAAAAACACTTTGATAAAAAATACATTATATTTTCAAGAATAGTTTGTATTTGTAAAATAGTGAAAATCAACAATGGCAATCATTTTTTTAACATTAACTTTAAACAGCCAGTGTTTTTAGATGATTCGGTTTTTTGACTGCTGGCAGTTTTTTTGTACTCCAACGTTTCAAGCTTGTTTCATTCAAGAAACTTATTCTATAAAACGGTTATACAAAGTACTGCATTGGGCGCTTCGAAAGTAGAGAAATTAATTCTTTATCATAACAGATATCACTGTTCTTCGCCATGGAGAAGATTGTACGCGAGATTCGTCTTATGTATGCATGAGTATTTCTAAAATGTCAAAACCGTCGTTTACCGTGCGAGCTCTGAGTGAGCTGCGGAACCGATCCAACGTTTATTCACTGCCTGCTTGGCGCAAGTGCCTCGTAAATACTTTATGTGAATTATGCGTCTCCTTCGTTTGAATACACGGAACTAATGCAGGCATATCTGGAGCCGAGCAATCCATAAAGTTAATTAATCGTTTGCGGGAGAAATCCATTTACACCGCACCGGGTGGAGGCGACTTGGCTCTTCCCTTACCAGTCGCTGGCGGAATTAGAGAACTAAATCTGTTGACTTGGAAGGTCATAAAGAGTATTCTATATTATTTAACGAATTAATACATTCTAAATATCACGCATTCTGAATCAAGAAATAAAGAAACTCAAGTGATTTATTTTGCAAAAAAATGTTCCGCATTTTTTGCGGAGCAACCTTTTGGCAGGTTCCTTTCATATTTCATAGGTCTTCTTCGAGTGGATAGTTTCTGTCAAATACACTGATTCAATCATCATGTTTATATCGCCCGCCTATCTCGCTGGCAATCTCCCAAAGGCCTATTTTTAACACATATTGATGATATGTAGCCTAAATTTTGCAGAATAGACACATTCTCGATTCGAAGGGTAGACCGCGAGCCCTTGAAATATCTTTAGCGTTATGTCTCGAACTCACCATTTTTCTTCACATTATTGTCCAAGAAAAATTCAAAACCTTATTAAAAAAATTCATTTGTGAAATGTGACTAACTTGTGTTTTATTATTCTATTTAAACATTAAATTTTAGCACTAATTGGTTAACGAAACTTACAATTCAAAAACATACCTAAGTTAATTAAGTTTTAAATTTATTTATTGAAACGATGATTTTGGATTACAATTAAATATTTGAAACTAATATGTCGACCCCACTTTTCCCGAAATTGTATTATCTAAAATATGTTAATTAGTTGCGTATATTAACTATCAAGTAATAAAGTGGTAATTGTATGAAGATAAACAATGCAATGATTATCATAAAACATTTTAGTATCTCAGCCGGCGGATTTCCCTGAACTGATCGTGACCAAAGAGCCCGACTGCTGAAAACGACTTTACCCCAGCTTGCTCTACTTTCTAAGCTACTGAACCATTAGAAATAGAACTCAAAATTTCTCAAGCAGTGCATAAATCAAGCTGACTCGTTTAAATTCTAGCAATTTAAAATAGGGTACATCAAAACATCTAGAATAAAAAAGTTCCTCCCTTTTTGTTTTATCAACTGCGTTAGCTTATTTTGGGGCCGCGTCCGAAAAAGTTAAGAGCCCCTGGTGTAGATGGAGATGGAGCGCCCTCAAGATCAAACACCGTGCGGGGACGCGTTATTGTGATCCTCCTGAAGCATCGAAGGCTGGACCGCCCTTCCCGGGGGTACGTCACAAGACATCGGTACTAAAGGACCTCCGCGAGGGGCTCACCTGCAAAAGGCCGGAATCAGGTCGCGGCGAGGGGGCTCCGAGGAGAACTTAGTCTCGATCTTTCGTGCGAACAACACTGAGATTTTTTTACATTTTTTACAAAAGATTTCATTTATATTATACCCATAGCTTCAAGTAAAGATAAGTTATGAAAGCTGATCAAAAAATAGAAATATTCATCAACACAATATTTAATTTATATCTATGTATGGATTAGTCAATCAAGATGCGTATTTATTACCCATTACAGGGTTATTATATTTACTAATATGATTAGGCACATTAGTTCATATATAGAAGATGATTTTAAAGAAACTCTCAGAAAAATATCATCGTGATTTGTGTGGGATCCCACACAAATCACGATGATATTTTTTTGAGAGTTTCTTTAAAATCATCTTCTATATATGAACTAATGTGCCTAATCATATTAACAATATTTAATAACAGTTATGAATTCTTAATACGATATTTCATTGAAAGCAGTCCAAAAAGTTACTACAGTTATGTTTTTTTATATTGAAATATATTCAGGTCAGGTCTGATATATGTAGATTGTGACAACAATCAAATTCTATAAAAATTATATGTTTGTAGGTTTTTATAAAATTGACGTGAAATGAAAGCAAACATCAGAAATATTTTATTTCAATCAAAGGAAGGTTGAAGAGAAAAATTGAATATTTCAGTAACAAAACCACAGCAGATACATTTAATTTAAGCAAAAGAAAATTTTTAAAAATCTCCGTTAATTTAAACCCAAAGAAAATAATGAATTTGCTTAGCAATTCATCTTTGGGCAAAAAATAATAAAGAAGGATATAGAATAAAATATATAACCTTTTAAGATAAAAATCTGCTAATCATTTTAAGCCGTGTATTGTGTTTTGATTAAAATATATTTTATTTTTTGAAAAACTATTCAAGCATATAACCATACAGTCTATCCATAAAACTGAGTACGCGGTTCAGCGCTTTAAAAAACGTTTGTCACATCTCTAAAATAAACTGTTGATTTTAAAACGTTCCAGTAAATTAAATTTAACAAAATAGTGCAATCTTCGAAGCGATAATGCAGATGCGTAGTTTGCAAATTAATTTTAAAGTTGTAAAAACTATAATAATATATAAATGAAAAATATATTCAAAGCTAAATTAAAAAGCTACAATAAAACAGACGAAAACGAAATAGTACATATTATTTATTACACGTGCTTCGATTTTTATATTTTTGGGATTGAATAAAAAAAAAATTAGTAGCAGTCGTAGCAGTATTTATTTATCTAACTGTATTAATCAACGCGATTAAATGTTTCGTTTCATCATCTCACGTATTCATGTCAGTATAAATACATTCACAAATATCTGAATGGTGGATTACTGTGTTTGAATAATATACATTTCAAATAAGTTTGTCACACAACTGAATAGACGAGGAAGTTGAAACAAGGTTGTCTTTGCCATAAGGGTAAGCATGTAAACATTATAACACACTACGATCTAAATTTATTTTGAAAAGTAGTCAATAGTTAAATATATTCATTACACTTTGGGGAATAAGTGATTTTGTGTTTAAAATTAGTATAGTTTTTATGTTTGCTTAAGTTCATAGTAATTATGTAAAATATCATTTGAAATTAACGTCTATGTAAAATATATTAGAGGTGGACATTAGGGTGTCCCTTAAAATTCAAGTTCAATATTTTTTTACGCGTACCTTCTTAAAAGTTTAGTAATAATCCTATATTGTCTAGAAAAAAATATTAGTTCGATTTATAAACGGTAACCCGTGCCGACTTGCGATTTTAACTTGTCCATACAAGTTGCGTAAGTACTGCGCTGTGACTTGTAACTGCATGTTTTATTTGTCATTTCATACGTGATTTTTGAGATTAGTAGTGCTCCATTGTTTAGTGCGTTAACATGTCGGTGGAATTACGGAGTGATAAACAAAATAATTTCCTTATCGGTTTGCCTAGATATCAAATAAATGGTGCAAAATTACCATCTAATCGACAAATTCCCTCAGTCCTATTTTACAATATTCGCGAGGTTAAACTGATTGTTAGTGAAAGTGCAAATCTTGTGATTAGGGAGTGCATCATATATTGGGAAAAAGCAAGAATTCCAACAAGGGCATATCCTAACTGCGTGAAGAAACTTGTTGATTTATATCATGTTTGGAGAGAGTTGCAAAAAAAATTGTAAGAAAACTCAGGTTACGTTCAAGAGCCGTGAGAACAATTTCAAAATTGATCTTGATAATTTGTTTGATATTGCACATGCTGATGCTTTTGAGAGAATGAAAATAGAGTAAGATAAATTATTTTTAATGAAACAGAGAGAGCCAGATCGACCAGGATGCTTAGGTGGTGTTGATAAAAAATTGTCGGAAAAAGAAGATAGATCTAAACAACGACGATTGGAAGAAGAGGAAAGGGTTGTAAGACAAAGATAACCACTAGCTGCTGAAACTAGAAAATCAAGGGCAGGAGCAATAAAATCTGACTTCTTTGGAAGTAATGTACCCGACGTAGTCACAGTCCATTGGGATGGAAAACTATTACCCGGGTTAGATGTACGAAGTTCTAAAGAAGAACGCTTGCCAGTTATTGCTTCGTTTGACGATAAGGAACAGCTTCTTGCAGTGCCAAAACTAGAACATTCTTCTGAAAAACATCAAGGTAAGGCTGTCTCAACAGCTCTCTTTGACTAGAACCTTCACGATAAAGTACAAATAATGTGCTGCGACACAACAGCTTTCAATACTGGCCGTTTCAATGGAGCTTGTGCTATTTTGGAGAAACTTTAGGAAGAGAATTGCTGCTCGTCTGTCGTCATCATGTTTATGAATTGATCCTAAAAGCTGTCTTTGAAAGCAAAATTAAGTAAATTACTAGTAGCCCAGATACTCCAATGTTTAAAAAGTACAGAGAAAATTCGAAAAACATCGACGCTAGTAACATTGAACCATCTCATAATTTCGTAAAACAACGTGTTGCCGAGACAGACATTCAAGCTTTTTTAATATTTTATAAGGCAGAATTAGACAAAGGTTATGTAAGAGATGACTACCGCAAATTGGTCGAACTGTGCGTAATATTTTTGGGAGGAGACTCAGAGGAAAAATTAAAACTAAGCCCCCCCAAAGCCATGCATCAGGCACGCTGGATGGCGAGAGCGATCTATTCTTTAAAAATGTGTTTACTTCAGTCACAATGCAGAATAACTGCGAAGGACAAAAAGACTACAAGATGTTTGCTTATGTTTGTAAAACACTGGATGATTTCGTATCGGAAAAGAGCAAACAATTTTTATCACGACTGCAGATCGACGACAGTTTTCTAAAGGAAGATGTATCTTCTTGGAATAATAATAGTGCTTTTGTGGAAGCTAAAAGAAAAATAAGTTATTTGAGGGTTGTGAATGATACTGCTGAAAGGGCTGTTAAAATGATGCAAGATTTTAACGGACTTATCGCGGCTGAAGAAGAACAAAAACAGTTCTTGCTGCGCTGTGTCCAGGAACATAGAAAATTGTATCCGGACTGTAAAAAAACAACTCTATAAAAAAGTTACCCTGACTGATTGTTATTACTTTATGTTTTTGATTAAAGATTAATGTTCATTTAATTGAATTTTACTATTATTCACTTAATTTATTGCATTTATAATGATTTTATACCAGACCGAAATATCAAGACAAAACACGTTTTTTACTAAACTTTGAAGCTCGGTCGGCACTAGTTGCAATTTTTCTAGAAAGATGAAATTTTATATTTGAGTATCTTATAGCATTAGTAAAAAATGTAGAGGGTGTGCATTTCGAAATTTGAAAAAAAATTTTTTTTGGTCATATAAGGGACACCCTAGTGGACATACACTGAATATATTGCGGCTCTTTGTGCTCAAGATACAATATTTTCCGCAGTTCGCTCAGTTGCTCATTAACTTTTTTTTATGGACACTGAAAATATAATTGAAAGATGAAAAAATATATATAATCAAATCAAATATGTGATCTCTGTATTTGGCAAATTTCTAAACTTAATATTTATTTTTAAAAAACCATTTTTAGTAAACCTAAACTCAAAGAAACTGCATATTGCATTTTTTTATTCAGAAAGATGAGATTCATTTTCAGAGATGTTAAAAGTCAGCATATTATATAACTCCTCTAAAAACCAGATTGCTTACACTTGATTTGAAGTGATTTACATAATCTTTTCATCTGAGCTTCCAGCACGGCGTTTTCGTAAATGAAAACCTTTGGTTACACGTCTTAAAATATCGTTTGGAATTTTAAGTTATAATTAAAATATTTATTACTTTTATGTGCTATCACTTAAATAGATATGGCATTATTCATTGTCATCGGGACTCAAAAGTATGCAGAGTTTAATTTTTTTTTGTTGATATTTCGTGTATGATATAAAGGTTAATTCTTAGTAGTCAAATTTCATAATGTGGTGTGATTAAATATGATTTCGTTACAAGCTAGAGGCAGCCAAGCCGAGCTGGTGAAGCCTGTGTGTGTACAGTGCTCACTATTCGCCGTACAATGCACCTCGAAAGACAAAGCTGCTCCGAGAGAGCTCCGGTACACGCGATACTGCCGTCCTCCTCTGTAATATTTCCGTGATAAATTCCGGGAAATTGTCGTAAAACCTTTGTATCGCCTGAAAAATGGATTTTTAAAGTGACTGCTCCGGGAATGAATCTACCCGAATTGTCGGCATTTCTTTTAAAGAGAAGAGCTTATATAGCGATGCTTGCATTGGATAACATTGTATCAAAAAGAAACTCATATTTTGAATTGTGCTGTTAAAACAATTTAATGTAAAAAAAATACTCAAAATTACTTCGCTAAGTGAATAAACATTTTTAAGATGCCTAACTGTTAAAAAAAAAAAAAAAATCGGTTGAAACCAATATTTTTTTTATAACATAAAAAGGAGTACTTAAAAACCAAAAAATCTACTATAAATGCTTAAATTTAATTAAAATTTCATTTGTAGTATTATACGTTCCAACTAAAAAATAAAGACAGCTTTTAAAAAAATATTTTTATTTTTTACAGAAAATAGCTGAAAACATTCAAAAGATTTATAACCAAACTATTCCATTGCATCCAAAACTCAGTCAATGGCTTCCGTGAGTAAGGAGCTTCTAAATTTGCTCTAATCAAATTATTTATGAGGACAAAATGGCAGAACAATGAAAGGGTTGAAACAACAGAGAGAGAGAGAGCTGCAGATCGCTATGCAGCCTGTATTATGTAGAGGGAGAGACAACCCCGTGGACAGATTTCTAAATCCACACTGAGTGAAAAAGTTTTCCGTAGACATTCAGAATAGATCGCTACGTAATTTTTTTTTTTCGAAAAGAATACAAATCCATCTTATTTATTTTTTAAAAATGTCATGAATTTTAATATATTTCAATGCGTTCATTTTCTCAACTACAGCGGCATTCGGCATCTTATTGATTGTAAAAACATTATGAACACAGAATAAAAGATTTTTTTGTCGGTTAATGTTATTTATGTGTTTATTACTAAATACGGTAATGAATTGTGTTTTAATATTTTTATTGGAGATTATTGACTGCTGTTCTTGATTTATAGAGCTACAATAACCTTAATTTTTAAATACTATAAAATAAATGGTATGGTTAAATCCCGATAATAAATATTGAAAAAACGTATATTTATAGGTTATCAACAAAGAGATTATATATGACAATAGACTTGGAGAATTTATCCAGAATATTGATTCATGAATAAAAAAGTCAGATATAAAATATTCTGATAGAGTTAAATAACATTTATCGGTTAATAAAAATCAAATTGGTAAAAAGACTTTTTACGATGAAGAAATGTCTAGACTTTTTTGAAATTTAAAAATCACTTCAGGATTGCTTAAATAAATATCTCGATATATAATAAAAAAAATACAGACGTCTCAAAGTACCCCAATATCTTAACTCGAGAATTCTGTTTTACCATAAAAGATATTAAACTATTAATTAACAAATAATAATTATTTTATAATTTAATCTAAAGTATTTGTATACTTTGGTTTTATTCAAACATTATTTTGTAAACAAATAAATGTTAGTTAGAGATATTATTTAACTAAGTGCAATACAGGTAGCATCTAGACTTAGTGAAAAGTTTTCTTCAAAAGCGATATGAGGGCTTAGTTAGGTTTAGTTGTATCTCCTAATTAACTGTGTAATCAAATACTTGCTGTGCGTAATTGGACAAATTCACAGTGATCAAGTGATTTCTTTTTATTATTTTAACATTGCCTTAATGTCTTTGTTAAATTTATTTTCAATACAAATAACGAGTTAAAATATGATCCTCGGTTAAAGTAAAGTACTGATGTGTGCTAAAATTGTTGATGTACTAAAACACGATTTATAGATTTACCAAAATTATCGATAAAGAAAGTCTTAAACCAACGTATATATACGTTGTATTGTTTGTTATAAATTTTCAAATAGACTTTTTTATTTGGAATTGAAATCGATACTGTTTATATTAAAGATAAAAAATTTCCTAAATATGATGTTTATATATCATTAATAATTTCTCAGCCAATTAGTATGAATATTATCCAATTATTTTAATTAGCCTATTAGTTTTTGTACATTTTAATTAAAAACGAGTTAAAGTAATTATTATATAAGGTTAGCATGTTTCAATGAAGATAGAAATTATATATAGATATGTTTTATAAATAATAATCAAATATCAATAAGAGGCATGTCTAGTTTGACATGTATTAAGTCACAGATGAAAAAGACTTGGTATAAATCGCGCTATTTAGTCCATGTGGCACAAAGCCTGCCATTTCTTTTTCTAGCTTTTCATCGGCTGCTATAATTGACCTACGTCAGCCGGCGGATTATTTGTAAGTACTTAGCGGGGCCGTCAGTGTTGCCAATTGTAACAAGTCCTGACAGGTCTGAGCCCCCGCGGCTCTCAATTTACTGACGATTAGTGTTGGCTTATCAGAAGTGTCAGTCTTACTTAGCGGCGAAAAAATCCATTGGAACAGCTAAATCGCGAGTGCTCCGCCATTGATTGTTGCAAGGATTTTTTTTTGCTTCATTATTTGTTCGATCGGTATTCGCCAGCAATATGGGTGCGACACTTCTTGGGACTCCCAAACTAGAGATTGGTTTATTTTTTTTCATTAAAATGACAGCCGAAGTGTTTCCCTTTGAAGTGCCGTTCGCTATATTACGATGACAGATGGTGTCGATGTACAATTCGATATCTGTGAATGCTGAAAATTAGAACCACGAGTGATGGATGACGATGCTAATTATTTTATCGGTACAGTGTGTACGTTGCGGCTACTACTACTAAAGAGTTGCTGTATGTTATACGAGATAATGACATATAATAATCAAAAAGAATATTTATTCATTTTTATGTATCTTCTTCAATCATTTTGAACAAACAGTTCACTTGGTTAATTTTATAAAAATTAATCAATTTAAAAATATTGGTGATTAATATTATAAAACTTTCTGATTCCAATTAAGGTATTAATAATCGAATTCACCTAGGAAATTTGTAACGGTTTGGATTGTATAATTAAATATATTTTGTTTATATCCATGATGAATTATTCGGATAAATAATTTAGCATACAGATTTGTGTAGTCCGATCAAACGGTGACGCTTTAGGATATTCAAATTCACAATTCAGATTCAGGACAGGCCGATAATAAAGCCAGGCAGGCGATCGTTACGTATTCTGACAGTATTCCCAAACTGAACCTACCCAGATTGTCAGAAGTATTGACCGTCAGACTGGAGCATTTGCTCGCCAGCAGGTAGCCCGAGCTTGTAATCGTCACACTTAAAGTCCGGCAAGCCCATAACAGACAATCCGGAAGAATTCATCGCAACAGTAAAAATATTTAGGGTAGAACCTGATAACATAATAAATCGATATTTTTTGTACAAATTATACAAAAATATCCCTCAGATGTTTCCTTTAAGTTAAGAAATATCATTTTTATAAATGATCTATTTGTTTGGGAAACTGGGGGCTTAATAATATATTTAGAAATTACATTTTATAATTAGAGGCTTACTTCTTAACAATCATGTTGCTTTTATAATTATTTACACAGAAATCCTGCAACTTGAGGATTTTGAAAATTAGATCCAACGGTATTTTGTTAAAAATCCAAATCAGTAAGATCCTGATAGTGATATATTGCAATACATTAAAAAATATTAATACCAAAACTATGGTTCTTTCGTGCATTTTTTGAAATATTTTATATAGTAATTAAATATATCAGATTAAATACTAATCCATTTATAAAAATATTCATCTGACTAAAAAAATAACGCCATCAAATTAATTTTAATGTTAATGTGTAACAATAAATATATAAAGATTGTTAAACGTGAGATAATTTTATGAAATCAAAACTTATCAATAGGTTATTGTGTATTTATTCTGACGAGCAAATATAAAGCTAGGATCTAGTTCAACATATATACTTTTACAGTTTTACCTGATATTGGAGGATATACTCCAAGTGTGTCGTAGGCGAAGTAAAAATAATGACAGCAAATTGAGAATATAGTCGACAGATCAGACAAGTAAATTTGAACGACAGACGTATCATTATAATGTTCAAATCATCAAATATGTCATGTTATATAATAAGTATTATTAGTATAACGTTAAATTACTCTCTTCTACTTTTATTCGTACGTTTTGTATTTTTTCATTTTCTTCCTACGTGAAATATACAATAAGATATAAAGAGTACCCTCTTGAATATAAATTGGAGACTTCGTTTCATTTTTAAACATTAATTTACAGTTAGTATATTGCTGTAGAAAAAAATTACATAACTTCAATGATTATATAAATATATGTTCATAATTTTACAATAAATGTAATACAGTATAAATATAATATAAACAAATTGGTTGCAATCAATTCAACTACAATTGACAGAAGTGTGTTTTTTTTCTCAATATGAAACTGAAATAGTGGTTTTTATTGAATAAATGACTAAAAACCTAAAAAACCTGATTTAATTATATTTATTAAATTAACAAAAATGCTTTACCTTTGGAATGAAGAATTTCGATTGTGGTCTTCTCTATTGTCTTTATTCAATCTTTATCGCACAGATATTTCACGTATTTTATCACACTCCAGTTAATAAATGAAGCCAGCCTGTATTTTGGCCCTACAAAACAAAGTATAAAGTGGATATTCAGTCCAAAATGCAAGTCAAAAAAATATTTTAAAACTATTTTAAAAGATTAAACTACTTAACGCTTGCTGCTCTTTTCAATCTAAGCAGCGACAACGAGTAAAAGCAAAATGATTCAATCTCTATAGAAATTTGTTACAATGACAAATCAATGTAACAATAGTTTAAATTCGCTATCGGTATCGGAAATGAATTTATTTTGTAGTATCAATATTGCGAAAAAGAATGCATTTTTTGGGTTTTCCACCTATCGAAGCATCTTAATGATGCGCTAAGTGAATGAAAATTCGCACACGATACCAGCATCCAAACAAGTTGCGATGCGATCGTCGGATAGCCGCGCCGGGCAGACTTCGGGCACCTTCTCGACACAAAAACAACTGTGAAATGAGTTTTTGAATATCACTGGGCGCTCGGGGGTCTCCGTGCGGGGTCGGCTGGGCTCGCTGGAGACGCGGTGACTCGGCGCGCCGCCACCGCCAGACTGTTGCTGCCCGGGCGGGGCGGCGGGGCGGGGGCGGGGCGGGGGCGGGGGGGGGGGGCAGGGGGGCGGCGGGGCGGCACGTAACAAGTGCGCCCCCGCCCCGCCCTCAGGGGCGCGAGGCGGCCGCGCGCATGCATCCATCGCATGGCGATCGAAAAACGTTTTAACACCACTTTAATGCACCACTTCATTTATCCGAAAAAAAAATTTGCTTTTCAACTAAGTTCGTGTTCGGACGAATGCATTTGAAATTATACAATCGATCAATTGAAAAACAGTAATAGTTTAGGAGCAAGCAACATAACAGGAATTTTAGTTCCAGACGTGCTTGATAGAGTATCACTTTTAAATATAACGTGATTTCTTTTCAGGAAAACTAACTATGGTAGTGGGGAAAACGGGTAGCGGAAAAACTTCGTTTTTGTCTGCTCTCATTGGTGAAATGAATCTTGTAAAAGGAAAAATTGCATGGTCTAAGTAAGGAGTCCCATTTCGTATCATTTCAATATAATTAATTAAAAATTCTTATTTAGTATTAAGAACGTGATATGTTTTTAGTGATACGTCTCTCGTGTACACACCGCAGAAGCCATGGCTGCTGAACACGACGATTCGGGAGAACATCCTGTTCGGGAGCACGCTGCACGCGCGGCACTACAAGCGCGTGCTCGGGGCGTGCTCGCTGCGTGCCGACCTGGCCGCGCTGCCTGCACGGGACCTCACTGAGGCCGGCGAGCGCGGAGCAGCGCTGTCGGGTACGAAGCCAGCAACACTTAGCGATTGGCCTTGAGCCTTGTTGATAGTAGATAGTTTCATATTCAATGCTCCGCATGGGCCGTGAATCGTGTTCTTACAAACAACATCAAAAATCGATTCGGTAGTTCAACAGATATAACACTATCGATTTGAGTTGGAACAATTTTTTCTTTCTATGAGCGTGCGGTAAATCCCGTTTTTGCCATTCAATCGAATACATCTAGCATTGCACTTCGCCGTAAATATGATTTTTTTATCGTGAGATCCATGAGTTTTTGTTTGAAAACTCTAGCTGTCAGATCGTGTCTGTGATGCGATGACTGACCAGGCGATAGCAAATCTTTGATTTCCAACCAAGCAGGATTGTACGTAAATGTGATGAAAAGATCTGGTCGCAAATGAATGAGAGTTCTGTGTTGTTTTTTTTTGTTGTTGTTGTAGCAGCCTGCGTTATACAACGGCAACGTTTTAACACTATTTTAATGCACCACTTCATTTTTAAAAAAAAAAAAATTGTTTTCAACTATGATCGTGTTTGGACGAATGCATTTGAAATTATACATCAATTGAAAAATAGTAACATACTATCAATACTTTTGACAGAAGGTACTTGTTGGAATTCTATTTTAATATTTTGAATAAAATACTTGAGTGATCTTTCCACAGTTTGAACGTTTACTTTAAGTCTGGAGTAATTAAAATTTCTCCTAATATATCCTGTCTATTAAATTCGGATGCTCAATTTTGTCGTGTCATTGCTCTTATTTCATTTCACATTTTGTGACTTTGTTTGAACTCGAGCGGAGCAAAAATGTACTGAGTTTGATAATGCCAACGTGAAAAGTTGGCGAAGCCGGTCACCGATAAAAGTTAACACGCGGAAAAATCACTCAAGTATTTTTTTTAAAATACTTAAATGGAATTCCACCAAGTACTCTCTGTCAAAAGTATTGATAACTTAAATATATATCAAATGATTTATGTCTTTTTCATCGGTTGCTTCTCCTCAAAAAAGGTTGGCGACCATCTCACTGAGCATAAATTTATGCTGAATTAGTCTTTATGGTTTTCTATGGGGAAAATAATGTAGTTGGTCCCCGGGTCCTTCTACACCGCAGTTTTATATTTGAAGGAAAATTCTGCGTATTGCTACTGCTTAATAGCATTTTTATATAATCCTTTCCTTACAACGCTCAAGCGTTTAGGTCTGATACTCCTAGCAGGTTGCAGAAACAATAGCAGGATCCCCCCTCCCCATATAAGTACTTCCAGACTCCATTACCGATCCTTTACACACCCTCAGGGTACAGAATGGCAGCCATGCACGAGCAATAGGATGGGAGAGCGGGGAACTTAATATTAGGATCCATGTCCGGCATCAGTTGATTTTAAATATTTCAACCATAGTAAATACATATTTCAAGCAATTATGACTTGGTAATAATTTTACTAGTAACATGTTTATTTAAAAAACAATCATCAAATTTACGAATTAAAAAAACACATAACATTTGTTAGTATTGTCGCCTGTGTTATTAATTTGGTTCAAATGTGACTGTTCGTTATAGAAAGCTTTTAAAACTTGGAAAAAATATTTACTATGTATAAACGAAAAAAATTAACAGCTTCAATGGCGCAATCAAATCTCCATAGATTCCTAAATATACCATTTCAGAATAAAAGGCTTTCACAGATCACTTCCATCCCTCTAATGAGCAGAATTAAAAGGGGGCACAAACACGCGGGATGTGATGTGATTGGCACAGCAGCGTATTTATTTTCCAAAGTAAATAAACGGCAGAGCTTCGTACGTGCTTTACACGACCTCACTCCAGGAGGACGCCCACTCTAACTTTTTCTATACGAAGCCTCTTCTCATAAAAAACACCATTTTCAGAAGCTGCCTTATACCATTGACTTGATTATTAGAGGCTTTTACATTTATTGACAGTACTTATAAAATATATTAAATTAAAAAAAAAATCGTATTATAGTATATTATAGTATTATATTGCGGGCAAATTAATGCAGAATTTTCAGACATTTTCCACGTAAAATAATATCACATAACAAAATAATAATAAATAAATAAACAATACAAAAACAATTTCTGTCATCGCTAAGATAGACAAAAAACCGAATTGTCACATTCTTTCTTCACTCTCTTACACTTTCTTGTTTTTTTCTTTCTTGTTGTATGCGTTGCTCGCACGGATCGGCGTCTATTTCATTATACAGTGCTTTTCGCCTTATGGCGCGTGTTCCACGTGAACAGTTTTCTCTGCTATATTTTACGAGTGACATACGTCAGACAGGCAACTTTAGTGTCGTGGAGAATAGATACCTGTATAAAGAAGTATCTTAGATACTTGTTTTTCACAAAATAAAATTCTTGCCTCGAAGTGATATGTGAGAGACTGTTTTAATATCCATTCAAACTTTGATATATATATATTTGTATATTTGTTATATTTAAAGTATGCATACTACGTTACGTCATAGTTTTCGTCATTAAGGTGTCGTCTACATTTCAGTATCTGCTACAATCCAAGAAGGGTATTTTCTAATCTCCAGTCATTATTTATTTAATAAAAAAACTTTGAAATTCAATCGTTTTTCTGCCAATTAGTCGGGCTGACTGTTTTTGTGAGATTTCGGGTAGACGTCGTTTGTAGTTCAGACGGAGATGAGAAATCCACAGTCAAAATTGCCGACAGCCTGTTGCTCAGGCGAGCAGACAATGGGTGTCGCCATGGCTACCGGCCAGGTCAAAGGCGATGTGCTCACTCCCTAGAATTCATTATTCTCCATATAAAGGTCTGTTGTTATTTTGACATATTCAACACGTTTTATTGGCCGCAATTGACCTTTAATGTGCTGTTCTTTTGACCAAAAGCAATACACGGTTTGAATACGTTATTATATTAGTACTTTTATTTCTGTATAAATTAAGTGCCTCGTATTTGCTTTGTTTTTTTAATTTTAAAAATTACCTAATAAAAAAATGATTTGTTTAGGAAATCGAGTTTTTTTTAATAAAAGACCCAATTAGATTTTAATTCACTCTGTTAATTAAATATGTATTTTAATGAGGGAAAACTGTTTTTTTTTTTCCAGAGTCGAAAATTTTTACCATCCCATCTTTCAAATGTTTATTAGTCCACACGCGAAGTCAACAACCATATTGGCTATTACATATGAGGGATGTAGTAAACAGCAATTGTAGTATCCAGACAACTTCTTAATCAACTTCAAGAATTATACATCGCGGTGGGGGATTCTGGACTTGGAATAAAATAATTAATAACTTGATTATACATATTTTTACGCTTATAATGGATACCGGGCTACGTAATTAAAATGATATACTCGAATAAAAAAGATCTGCATATATGCAAACATGCGTTGTAAATCCTGTCGTAATGGACAGAAACAATGAAAAGACGAATTGTCTCTAAATGAAGACAAAATAAAAATATTATCATAAAATTTATTCCGCTTTTGTATTATATACATATTTTTTGTTAAATATTTAAAAAAGGCTTAATAATTATTTTAGAGAATTTTTTTTATTCAACAACTAGCCAACATAAAATTCATAATAAGCGTCAACAGAATCGCATCAAAAATTAAATATATAAAAGTATCAATCGATAATTTTTTTTTTGTATTATTTTATAGTAAATAAAAAATTATTTGATAATTACGATTGTTGTTTCAGTGCAAAATAAAGCATAACCGATGACCTATCTCCGGACACCTGCCGGGCCGCGCGGCTTCCAGGCCAGGGCTGCGCACGTACTTGTGACCGGAGCCGAGTTCAACTTTATAGACCATAAAGCTGCGATATATCTATTACCTACACAAGTCGTGTACACATTAATGGCATAAGTATGAAGTCTACCGCTCCTAGACATATCATATCAAAATCTTATATTAACCTAATCTCCATTTACCGCCTCATGGTATAGTAAAGCCTGTCTGTTTACTGACAGTTAGCTTCTAGTATAAATTACTGTTTATATTATTAAGAATAATTTTTTTTTGTTAAGCTGTATGTGCAGAAATAAAAATATTTTAAGTAATTTACAAACTACCAATGCTTGAAAAATATTAATAAATACAATTGAGAGAAAAATGTAAATGCTTAAAACTTAAGGCAAAACCATTAAAAACACAGCACAACAAGAGCCATCAACATGTTGGTGACTCAATTTGTTGATACGTGTGTATAGAGCTTTTAAGAGCTCTTTTTTATTTAAATAAATAAATATATTCTCTTAGGGTAAAGGCTCATTTAGAAAGAGACATAACATTGATATAAATGATCATAAAGTTTCAAGGTAAATAAAAAATTCAATTTAAAAGGCACTTTTAGTACGCACATTTTTTCAGGCAGATTTTTTACTGTCCCATAAACAAGAGAGAGCACCTTTAAGTATTAAACATTTTTAAATGAAATGAGGTCTGTTAAGACATAAGATTCATTACAGAAGTATTTTTTATTGGATTTGAAGCTAACTTTTTTCCAATAATTTAACTCAAAAAGTCAACGAAAAGATATTTTCAGTTTTTGAAATGTTTTTATAGTAGACTGACTTGGTGTAAAATGGCATTGTTTTTAATCAAAACATTGGAGTTTCTCCATGACTACAGCGTTATTATTATACATAATATATGCTGGATATTTAATTTTGGTTAATATTATACAAAGAAAAACGTTTAACACAATTCAGTGTATTGTAAAATATTTATTTTGTCTTGATAACTTTTTAACAGCGTAATTTTTTTGAAGGCATTTTCAAGTATCGTTGTTTTTAACTTATCGAAAAATAGTTTTATGTTTGTTTATTAAGACAAAGACAATCACTATTAATATATTTATACAATTGCTTTCCAATTATTTTTAATATTATTTTTTTACTAAACCGAATTGAATGCCGCTAAAGATGCTTATGATACGTTATAAATCAAATACCCGCTTAGACCATTAGTATACCAGTGGAAAGCTTGTACTTTATTGTATTTGCCATTTTAGATTAAATGTTTATAGGGTAGAACATAAAAATCCACCGTCATGTTTTATATTTTCATCTAACAACTTTAGCCATAATTTAATAATTCGTCCGGGATAAAACAGATCGTTTTTGGTTCATTTATTTGTTTTATATTGTTGTAAATCTATCCGGGAAAAGTTATTACTTACTTGAACGAATTCAAACGATAGTACGCAACGATATATTATTTTGAACATAAATTATTCTAGATGAAAATTCACAAGTCTGTCCTGTCTAGTTAATTATTTGTGTTGAACCTTTGCGTTCGATACAACATGGAGTATATTTGTTACTTATTGATAAATGTTGATTATTTTAAGCTCCTCCTTCTCAAGTTTTATTAATGTCGCAGTTACCCAACACAAAGTTATAAATTTCACTCACAAAACATCGACGAGAGATTTTCACATTAAATATTTATTTCGTCCAGTTTGTGTGTAAATAAAGCAATGAAATAAAACCAATTTGGTAGAAATTATTCCAAAGGAATGATCTAATAGCAAGACGTAAACCCGAAAATTCTTTACATAGGGAAAATTGTATTAATTAAACTTTGAAGCGAACGCCTCTTCTCTTGTTTAGATTATCTACTGAGTGATTCATAGAATATTTCGTGTAGTTTGAGATGTATGTAATTCTACAGATTTCATCAAAGATATCAAAAGCATACGACTATTAAAAAAACCTGAAAAATATACATTAATTAATAAAAAAAATACTAAGTAAAACCTCACTTTTTAGTTATTTATTACTGTATAATTTTTAATTATATGTAAGAGAAGTTAAGAGAAATAAATACATTATTATCTCAATTTATAGTATACAAATCACCCAGAATAAATAGTTAAGTTCCTGTTTAAAAGAGTTGTATTCATCTCGATAAACTTGACAACAAGAAATAATGGAGTCCTGCGAGACTTCCGCTCCTCTAATCGAGAAAGCTTTCTCATGTGACAGCAAAAGTTTTGCGAATTATCCAATTAGAGCTTTCCAACTAAAAGGCAATGCAATTTTGTTTACTGTGTAGCCATTGACATGAGCTTTTTCTCTTTTGGCAGCTATTTTCAGTTTATATGTACGAGTATATATGAAGCATTTAAAAAAATGTAAAAATTATTTCAGCATTGAAAATGCTACAGAGTTAACTTTAAAAATCATCTTACACATGAAGAGACAATGAAAATTAATGCATTAAATGAGTTTTCCTTGCCTTTAAATTTTTATTTTTTAAAGATATTAAATTTATCAAACTGAAAAATAATAATAAAGGAAATAAAAATAATTTGAATACGAATAAATAATAATTTAATAATTAAATTACGATAATTTTTCTTTGTGTGCATTTTCGCCTTTTTAAGGGCTTCTTCACATTATCTAAGAGAAAACTTTCACAGATTTTAATAAATTTATTAAAGTTGAAAACCTTTTAATTGAGTTTCGAATTAAATCGGGTTTCTAATTAAATGGTTGTATTCTATGAGATATTCAGGATTTTCATACCATAAAAAGCCTAAAATTACTGAGTTTTTGTATTGAAGAGGTAACATTTTTTTGCTCGTATTCTGCCTCATAAATGGCGAAAGTGCTCATAAACAAAAATTTTCGTAGTCTTTTAGCCATTTGGCTATTCACTATAGAGTCGTTATACAGTATCACAAATAAAATTGTTTTTCGTGAATTTTTGTTTTTATTTTAAAATGTAAAGTACGAGGGCTGCTATTTATATATCCAGAATAAAATAAAATAACTATCATTGACTATTAAATATGGTTTTATTGCTGATCAAAATATTCGCCGTGATGATCGATGCACTTTTGCATTCGGTGAAACCAATTTTCATAGCACTTTTTCCAATCGGAAGGCGGTATCTCCAAAACATGATTTTTGAATGCCTCAACGGCTTCTTCTCGGGTTGTAAATCGTTGACCACGTAACTTATTCTTCACGGTTGGAAATAAAAAGAAGTCGTTGGGTGCCAAATCAGGGCTATATGGCGGATGACCCGTTAATTCAACCGTTTCACCCTCCAAATATCGGGTCGTTTCACCTGAAGTGTGACAGCTTGCATTGTCGTGATGGAGAATGATTCTACGTTGTGAATTGTTCTTCCTAATTTCTGGCAAACAAATGGTCGTGTACCATGTCGAATTAACAGATTTACGATTTTCTAGTGGTACAGTAGCCACGTGTCCATCTATACCAAAAAAAACAGGCGACCATTTGGTTCAAAGTGCTTTTCGCACGAGCAACTTTTGTTGGGTTCGGCTCATGTTGGAACACCCATACTGTTGATTGTTGCTTAGTTTCGGACTCATATGCATAAATCCAGGGTTCATCACCTGTGTAGATATTGTAAACAGCTTTTGATGCACGACGATTGTATTTTTTTACCATATTTTTGCACCAATCGACACGAGCCTGTTTTTGATCTATTGTCAAGTTGTGCGGTATCCAACGCGAACAAATTTTTTTTGCAGCAAAGTGTTTGTGTAATATCTTATAAATACTTGTCATACTAACACCCAAGGACGCTTCTATCTCTCGATATGTAACATGACGATTTTGCATTATTAGTTCATGCACTACGTCGATTTTTCGTGGCACAACAACTGATTTAGGCCGACCATCTTTAATTTCGTCCGTGAGTCCGTGAAACTCACTAAACCAGTGATACACAGTGGTCTTCGACGGTGCTTGATCCCCAAAAGTCGAACTGAGTTGACCGATGCACTGCTGTTGAGTTAGACCACGTCGAAAATCATAATAAATCATCGCACGAAAATTTTCTCGAATTAAATCCATTGTGATAATGACACGCAATTTTTAAAATCGCGCCACAAAATGAAAACAATTTATTGACTCATTGAAATAAACTCATTCTACAGCCAAAGAGTCCCATTTTCAAATGTAATAATTTTTTTTAAATATTGTTTATGTAGTGGCCAGTTCCGGATTCTTAAATAGCAGCCTATGTATTATGTTAGCATAAATTCAAAGCACTTTCTATTTTAAATTTCAATCAAAGAAAACCCCACGACGTGTGCGCTAAATGTTTTACTCCTTTACAATGAATATGTGGCTGTTAACTATTGGGCTTCCTAGCATTGCGTTTTCAAGGTACTGGCCATCATAACTGTAGGCAAGCATTTAATGTGTAAACATAATATTTTTCAAATACAAGAACTGTATACTTTGAATGCCAACAAAATTCTGATTACACAGCAACAGGTTGCTCATACTGTGAATAATATATATCAATAAACCTTAAAAATACAAGAACTTATTTCCACAAAATAATTAACGAGTTCAATAAATACGACTGTTTGGTCATATTTCTTGAAGTTTTTTTTTAATATTAGCCTCTGCTAACTTAATCAAACACAATTAAATTTACAAGCACTTAGACTTATTTTTATTTTATAGCTGTACGGTTTTTCGGTTCTGTATAAAAATAATAAAAAGTAATAATAAAAAGTGTTTTGTAACGCCAATAAATTATTATAAATTATCCTTTGATTTTTTTAATAAAATTAAAAAAGAATTGTTGTTTTACAAAATTTAATGTGAATCTTTATGGCAAAATGATGTTATATTAATAATATTTTTGAATAAAATACTTGAGTGATTTTCCACATTTTCGTTTTTATTGGTGACCGGTTTCGCCAACCTTTCACGTTGGCATTATCAAATAGAACGAAAATGTGGAAAATCACTCAAGTATTTTATTCAAAAATATTTAAATTGAATTCCACCAAGTACTCTCTGTCAAAAATATTGAATATTAATAATAACTCATTACAAATTATGCATAAAAAACTATTCCTAACATAATAAAATCAATAATACATTAAAACTTTCTTAGTAAAAATAAGCGAGACTTTTTCTGTTTTAGTAATTTTATAAACCAGGATAAGTAGATTGGAACAAAAAGCCATCCTCTTAGGCCAGTAAAAGGGTCCTGGCTATATTAAGACCTTTTCTGTGGACCGCATTTCTACAAAGTGCATTACCTACAACTAAAAGTGCTCGGGTGTACAAGGTTTATTTCTTAGAAAAAAAATCAGTTTAGAAGTATAATATTTACTTTTATTCTAACGGTGTATTAACTCGTCATTAATAAATATAAGCTTAAGACGAGAAAATTTCGGAAATGATTAAATCTTTCAAATTTAACAGAATTGAATAATAACAGAATACGTTAACACAGTAATATTAAATTCGTAAAATGAATCCACATAATGCTCAATGACTATTCAAGTATTATATTATACTAGAAATGTAGCCCGTCATAAAATGACGTATTCGATGAACGATGCAATAGTGTTTGAACATATGTTTGGCTGACAATTAGATGAATATTTGATTTCATTTTGTACACATATATTTTGAATAACCGGATATTAATTTCGAAAGCAAAGCCATTCTAGGAAATATCACATTTCGTGTCACAAACAACGAATCCCTTTCACTGCACTGTTCTTTATTAGATGCAGTCTTTATCACGTTCAATTGTGCTATTCTTTTTTAATTACGTTTGGTGTGCTTAGACGGTGTTATTTTTTAAGGAGGCATTTTAAGTTATTAATGATGTGATTAATAGTTTCTAACGCAATTTCGATAAAAAAATAAAATTGGTACTTGTTTTAAGTTGACATAAACTGGAAATTTCTAAGAAGCATCAAAATTTGTTTTTTTGTAAAAGTTCTAAATTTGAAATTCTCGTGTTGAACAATAAAATCCTATAATTCGTACACATTGAAACTCGCTAGAGCATATTTTATAGTTTATAAATAAAAATATTATCCTATCGTCTTGAAATTCGGAAATTGAAAAAAAAATTTACTAAACTTACGTGCAAAAAATCAGCGTTGTATCTTTTATGATATTCTATAGAGAAGCAAAAAATGAAACATACACTCACACACACAATGGCTATTATTATAGTAGATTTTAAAACTGATAACCATTTTTAATACAAAGCTTTTAAAATTATATTTTACAAGAACAGAATTCTTGAATGATTTTCTGCTTAGTTAATCTTGGAACATTCATATTATTTTCAAAAATTCTACAAAATTTTTTAATAAATATTTTTTCGATATATTTATCATAATCAATTTATACAAAAGACCAGCAAGCCACTACAAATAGACACGGGGGCACTGACTTGCTATTCTCATTTGTTTTCGGTCACGTGGATAGAAACGAGAATTTTAATTGGTTTATTCAAAGTTATTGCTCTTGTTATGGTAAGTTTCTGCGCCTGAAAGTTCCACACAAACACTCCTCAGGCTGACTACAGACACTGAAAGATGTGAAAAATAAGGAAATTAAAAATCACGCTGTTTATATTATTTATCGTTTTTTAGCCAAAAACCTTTTAACTTAAAAATAAACCCTAATTTTGAAGCGTATAGATTTTCAAGAAATTATAACTACCTTTGATGCATCATTGTTTTATTAGCTCTGCGAGTCAGACAAAATGAAGCGAGTTTTCCGTATCAGGGGTAATATTATTTACCTGATTACATGATTTAAGCAAATTCAAAGAGATGATTTTTATTAAATATGCGTTTCAATTTTTTTTTATGACAATGAAATGAATTCAATGTACGTATTTTATTTACAAGTAAAATTTATCTCATTATACTTGATTATTAATGATACGCTAAATAACAATGCTATAGTGTGTGAATAAATAGGAATTTATATAATATTTGATATAATTAAAAGTAGACCAATTTATTGTAATTCACAATGTCAGTAATTAATAACTATTATTTTTTATAACCAATGTATATTTGATAACCATCTGATTCAATTTTAATAACATAATATTAAAAATCTAATTAAAATGCAAATATAGTAGATGGCCGACTCCAGAGGCACCCAACATTTGCTCCACTACAAATTTGCATCTAAATGCAAGATTTAAATTTTTTTTTAAATTTTAAATTGATTTAAATTATATAATAAATTATATTTTATTGTAAAATTATGAATATCAATTCGTTTTTAAGTTATGGTTTTTGGTGGCAATTTAAATTTATTTGATAACGTACTTTAACGGAAATAATATTTTTGTTTCAACAGGTCAAATTTTTCAGATTGCTCAAAACGGCCGTCAATCTATCAGCCATGTGGTTTTTATGTTGTATCTCAAACTCACAATGTTTTTCAGTTTTATTATGAGATACAATGTTGCAATTATCCTCCTGAAATTTTCAATTGCTTATCAACGTCATGTTTGAACCATATAAATTACAAAGTAAAACTAGATAATTTACATTTGCCACTTATACTCTGGTATTATTTCCCGCTCGCAGTGTCCCTGGTATATTTTAGCCAGCGCTGTCGCAATGGCGGCGAGGTCAAATGCAAATAATTTCTCGAGGAAAACAAACTGAGAACAACAAATCTCAAAAACATCCATGCTCGATGTACACAGCTACACATTTCGCAAACACGGGGCCATTTAAGGCCGCTAATTAAAAGCCGGTCACGTACAAAGGGCCTCGCGCGGGGCTCGCGTCCTTCCCCGGGGCAGCCTTGGCCCGGTGCCCCCGCCCCCGCCCCCCTCCCCCGCCCCGCACCCCCGCCCCCGCCCCCGCCCCGCGCCCCCGCCCCCCGCCCCCGCCCCCCGCCCCCGCCCCGCGGCGGAAGTAATCCCGGCAGGCTCCGATACCGGCGAATCAATCAGCTGCTGACGGCCTGAATTATGAAAATATTATTGCCTGTCCTCGCACCCGCGTGCATTTTTGCATTTCATTTGAAAATATGAGATTTTCAAAATAATCAAACGCTGTTTTATTTATTTGATCGTTTGCATTAAACGTATATTAAATATATACATATTCATAGTACAGCGACATGTTGCGAAATCAGAAATTTTGTATATCTATTTTTTTGTTCAAAATACTTTGAAAAAGCTGCAAGCATTACTACAGTAGTTTTCTTTATTACAGAGTTTGTTTTCAAAGTAAATAATGAATTTTATTAAATATTAAATAATATACTGTATTTTAGCCATTGCTTACGATGGCAACAATATATAATGGCTTTAAATTCATGTGGAGAAATCTTTCTTAGGGTCAAGAGGTTAAAGTTCTGTCATTATGCCAGCCTAACAAGTTGGGTATTTATTTAATGCGTGTTGTACGGAGGGAGGTGTTCGATACACTCGCTCCGCGGGAGGAATTCCTTTGCCTCTCTTTATTGATAAAGTTTCGGGTCACTCTTGCTGATCCTGCTAGGATAGGAGGACGTAAGTCTTTTGCAGTTTCTTCGAGATACTCCACTTTGGGGTACTTTTTACTTATCTTTGGATAGGTATATCGGATACCCCCCCTCAATCCTTTTGCAGCATTTATGTTCGTTGTTTTAATAATGCAAAGCTATTTAATCATAATAAACTAAATAAACCAAAATCACGTATGAAAAATTTCAGGTTTTTTGGTTATAAAACTTATTTAAGTGAATTATTTGCCACATCTAGTCATAGCCAAAACGATTAAACATAAAATCAAAATTTGATGTAAAACAAATCTATTCCTGATATAACATAAATTTTCAAATATCAAAAATTACCTTATAATAACTAATTTACTTGTTGGAATATTTATATGGCGTTTAAAAAATAACAAATAATTACGTGCAATTTACAAATATGGGATATTTAAATTTGAACAAGTGGTTTATTACCAGTGCAATTTCCGCAATTTTGTGGGAAATATCAGACAGAACCGCAAATGGATAATAATAAATTAATACAAGCAGGACTGTTTTAATCAATTTAAATTGTAATTATGATTTTCAATTACCTTATATCTAAAAAAATATATAATTTTACAGTATTGCATCCGTAAATAATTCAATATGATTAAACAATATCAAAGGTATATTTTAAAAAAAATTATTTAGTATTAACTAATTGCACAAATATGCGAGCAGAGCATTGCTGACTGTCTTTTACCGCTTAATGCATTAAATCAACTAACCGGTAAATTATATAATATTTGTCTAGGGTACTTCAGTTGCCCAATACAATGACCTCTTTCAAACAAAATAATCAGATAATTATATATATATAAAACTAAGTCATAAAAAAAACAGTTTTTTCGTGTGAGATTTGGGTATTTTTTGGTAAACGTGGCAATTTTAAATGATAAATTTAATAAAATAAGGGCAATTATAAATCAATTTAAATGAAAATATTTTACTAAATACTGGATCTATTGCTTGTTTTGTTGAGACTTATTTACAGTAGTTCAATTAATAATTTAATTTAATTGAACAGTAAGATCACAATCACACAAATCAAACAATAAAAAATGTTGATTCCGCTCATTCCATTTACGACGAATTCTGAACGTGCAAGTACATTGAAAAGTAAAAAATGTAATATCCTCATGAATGAGTTGATGTAAACTTAATAAAAATTGTCTTCAAATGTATACTATTGAAGCCTGGGAATTTCATTTCGAAAGTAGGAAATTTCATCTCTTTGCAGATGCAGCGTCTTTCAAATATCGGATCTACTTTGAAATATGTTCAAAGTCACTCTGGGAACTGAGGAGGAGACGGAATAAATTCACCAATCGTAAAGTTTGATGGGCATTCCGCCCAGAATACCTGCCGGCTTTACGTACAGGGAAGAGTCTTCAGGTACTCAGACAATGCCTGGTCGAGCGTTGCTCGATACACCTGCGGGGCGAAGGGGCAGAGAGTGAGCCGATAGCTCTCCAACTAGGCGATTACCGTATTTCTGTATCCTTTTATTCAGGATTACTATTTAATCGAAAAACTTTATATGCATGATGTTAAGATAAAATAAATAAATATATATAATTTTAGGGAGAAGTATTTTTTAAGAAGTAGATTTGAATTGAAAAAAGACGCGAGTACATTTATTTTTAAATAACCTATTTTTTTATATAAAATATAACATTGAATTAAGAAGGACAACCTCACTGAACTAAGATATTCTTGGCATTTAAATATACTAAAATTATTCCTTTTTTTCGTAGTGTAAATACAAGTTTCTCTGAACACAAAAATAAAATATACCTTTTATAAATTATAACTATTGCATTTTAAATACATTATATCATGCAAATCATTTCTAACGTTAATATTATATATTTACGTTGCATCTTATTTTCAATTCTTACAGTGCTGTGTTCAAATGTGTAATTACAATTTAAAAAAATTACTTTTTTCTTTTATATTAAAATATTTTATTGAATTCACGACTAAAGAAGTATTTTGCAAGTCATACAAATAGAATACTAATAACTGATCATTTTTTCAGTGAATTTCCAACACCTGCCCCCCACACCCTCCTCGTCCCATCGCTGGTGACGTCACTACCTTCATTACACTGGGAGCAGCCAATGGGAAGAAAGGAAGATCTTTCCTTTTGCGAGAAGAATTCGTAGAATACCTTTTGTCGTCTCATACAGGTCTTTGTCGGTAAATAAATCTGCTTAAAATGTATAACGACGAATAATAGGGGTGTGTGTCTCAGCTTTTTATGAAGAATAAGTCTGGGGAATATTCTAGAATATTTTCTCGAAGCTTCCACATTTTTCGGTTCAAAATTCAATATAGATTAGGGCATAAGCTCGTTTACAGCGTATCGAGTAGGTATCGATTCTTTGTAATATTCATTATGCGGCAACGTCAATAAAGAAATCGGAAATCATAAAATGGTTTCAAAGCGAGAACTTTTCATATTGTATTTTTACAGCCATTCGGGTTCAGATTTGAAAAAATATTATACGAAAACATTGTTCAATTGCTCTGTCGGTACAAAAATATTCTTTTGATGTTTTTATGCTTAAAAACGATATCCTTGTAACAGCGAATGGAGTCAAATTCAATTCCATTTTTTTATCACGAGAAATTCACTTTACACAAAAAAATATAATTCTGGTTCAGCTTGATAATGGAGAGAGGTTTTTTCCACAACAATTTAGTTTATTCCCTTTAAACATAATTTGATAATTTACATAAAAAATGGCACCCTAATATTCTTGTCTATTAAAAATAAAAATTATTTTATTGCTCTCTTTCAATTTTCTTGCTCTGCTTATATTTGCTCTGAGAACGAAAGAAAATATTACCTTCAAAAAGAAATGCTTTATAGGTCAACCGTCATTTCTCTCTAACTTGCTTATTGAATATTAAGATGGATGCTACAGCCAGCAAATATTAACTTACCTGTGTGTTGAAAATATGACAAATAAAGTGCATAAATATATTTATTAGATTTTTTGATTTTTTTAATAGATATCAAAAACAATATATCTAAGCTTTATCACAAATTGTTGCATATCTACTGGCGGCTGCAACTTTAATTTATAAATTTGTTTTACACGTCTAAACAGGTAAACGTCAAATAGTATTTGCAAGGATATATTGATTTTTTTTTCATAGTAATTTTATAATCAAATAGCTAACTGTGAAATTGCAAGAAAGAAATAAAAATTCTTTCAGAGGTTATCAGTATATGCTATATACCAGGAGTCCCCAACCTTTTTGCACCCAAGGGTATATTCTAGAATGCCCTACGGGCGGCGGGCACCATTAATTTTTTTAAGGTATATTTATATAGTTGGGCATAGTCAATAATACATATATGTAATGCACAAATATTTGATTCCCAAAATATAATAAAAAAATATAAAAATAATTATTTATATTTTTATGTAAAATAAATAATAAGAAGTATATAATAACATAAAAATTCTGGTAATTGCGTTGAGTTGGGGCAAATATGCAACGAATAATTATTTTTAATAGCAACTTTAAAATGTACAACTAAGCATTGCAAACAACAGGTTGGAATACGAAAAATATCAGTTAGGGTCCCGACAAAGTTTATTAAGATTTTAATGCACCAACAATATTTAATTTTAATTTTAATTGCCCAAATTCGACACAATCACCAAAAATCATTATAAAAAAAGAGAAATATCAAAGTAAATGTGATCGTTGACATTGTATTTCATTGACCATTGCTTCGTAATAAGGAAAGTATGATGATTTTACTGCTCGTAAGCAATCATCAAGATCTGTAAGTCGAGATCTGAATTTTGATTTTATGATATTCACTGTTGAAAACAATCATACTTCACACAAGTATTCTCTTTTCAAGAATGGGCATTTGTTTATGAGTACTATTATATATCCCAGAAGTCCTCATCTGATACATTTGATTAAAGAATAATTATTTTGAAAATTATAACGGTATAATTATTTTATCATAAAATAATTATACCGTTATAATTACCTCAAAAATATCAGAGGCACATTCAAATCGCTTTCACCTCGCTTTTATCCACGCAAAAATATCAGAGGCACTTTCACATCGCTTTCATCGTACTACCGCAAAAATATCAGTTTTATATTTAAATAAAGCAACTTTTTCACTAAAATTATTTTCGCTTATATTTCTTTGTTTAATTATTAAATATTATTTTTTTTCATAACTTTTATCGTGTTATTTTAATATTTTTTATCGTGGTCGCACAGCGGCGGGCACATGTAAAACGGTTGGCGGGCGCCATGGTGCTCGCGGGCATAGGGTTGGGGACCACTGCATATTTAATATCCTTATCTTCTTTTCCAAGTGCCTCTTTTCAAGGGACCATCTCACTGAACATATGTTTGTTTTGAGCAAGTTTTACTAATTCAGCTGTAATCTCGACTTCCAGCCACTCTCGGAAACTCGACATTTAGATTAGTTTTCTAATTTCAATGCTTCTTTTTTCCTTAGATTTTTCTCTGGACGATCAGCTCCGGTAAGTTTTATTTATTGTTTCTAAAAATATGGCAAAAATAGGAACCTCACGCTGTTTTAACATCGTCATCTTATGTTTATACAATATTACAAATAATCCGTTCAGTGTTATTTGGTATTATAGTTTAGTTCACCTTAAAGCCTTTTAAGATAAGGCGGGCTCATATTTTTTTCCCAGATTTAACGTCAAATAAAGACATCATTTATGATTTTTACGATGGATTTTCATTATTATATATTTTCATTATATATATTATTTAGATATTTAATTATAGTGGTAGTTATTATTTAAAATATAATATTGGACATCTGAAACAAACTTTGTTGCAAAATTATCGATACTTATTAGTCTTTTGTTCACAAACATAAAGATGGACGAGGAAGTTAAGTGAAGCTTCTTAACCTTCCCATAATATTTTTTTTGACATTTGATCATTCGCATGTAAATAAAAATAAATATATCAACCAATAAAAATATACGCTAAACATAATTTTTTTTACCACTACAATTTGGATGTATTGTATATATGTACAATTCGGATATTCGCGTTTTTGTACATAAAATGTGTACATGTATGCGTGTGTATATATGTGTACATATAAGTGCTAAAATCTTAAAAGTTAGCGGCTTAATAATCGCTAACTTTTAAGGTTTTAACACTCGATCTACACCAGGCGGGAAAACGTACAGCTTCAAATAGAATCTATTATGTGAAGGAACACGACCGTACAGTTTCCAAATCACAAAAGGATATTACATCAAACGGATGAGCCCTCGGCCTCGTCGCTTCATATAATGCGGCCCTGTAAGTACCAATTTACATATTTATGAGGAACACACTTTACAAGGTTATATTTTTATTTTAAATTTATTGCCGTGAAATTTTGCTACTTAGATACATAAAACCATTTTCAATGGCAAAGAAATAAAGAACCCGGATCTGTTATAATTTTAAAAACCTCGTGTTATTAAATATTCATGAGGGAAATCGTTCACTTAATATTTTATTATAAAATATTTTTATATGATAAAATATTTATACGTTCAATTTGTTTTTGTTAAAATTATAATAAATTGACAAAAAAATATTTGCATATGCTGATGGCACGTTAGGACATTCATTATTTCTTAGATTTTGGTTTAATTATATATATGGTCAAAGCATTTTTTTTTTGCAACTTTTCATTTGTAAACAATACAAATAAATAAAATAAACCAAATAAAAATCTTTATTAATACTAACTCGCTCGTTGAACCGAAGTCATATGTCCGCAAGCTCAAAAATATAAATAATACAAACAAACATTTTTATATAACTTATTCGCTCTTATGACTATTTAAGTAGTTTTATGTAACAGTATATTTTACAATTAAAATATAGTGCACCAATGGTGTATAAACATAAGATGACGATGTTAAAACAGCGTGAGGTTCCTATTTTTGCCATATTTTTAGAAACAACAAATAAAACTTGCATCACAATATCTTGTAAATAATATAAATTCTGATTGCGTCAACTAACCTACGAAATACTCGTATGAAACAGTGGATACACATTAAAATGATATTCTATAATCAATACTTAACCATTAGTAAAACTAAATAAAAGCTAGTGAGTAAAAAGATAGCTTACACTGATAATAGTAACGAAATGGAGACAACGCCTTTATTACTGAGATGTAATCAGAATTACAATTATTTTAGAACTTTAATGCTTTTCTAACAATACATTTTCCTTTATAATTTGTTGTTTGTAAAATTGTCTTCCTGGTAAGCTTTTTGAAACTAAGCATTGAATAAATAATTCTTGTTTTGATAGAAACAAATCTTTTATGGCCATTATTATATTTCAAACCTTACCATTATATAAATTTGTTGGATCAATACGAGTTTGTAAATTATTATTAAATTAAACCCAAAAACATGATTATTGTACGTAATAGAATACATGTACGTTGTTTATTCTTTAAAAAAGGCTTTTATAACCATTAAACTATTGTTTACACATTTGTTTAAAAATTTCATAAATTAACTGTTAACATATAATAGTCTCAAGACTTAGGAAGTATTGGTCATTCTAATACCCAACTATTAAAATATTATCTATAATATAATCAATTTGTGCAGGACTTACGTAGAAAGTGTTTGACATACTTTGTTAAGTCTCTAATAACTTGAAGGCTTTAGTCTATTCAGCACCACTAGAAGATTCTTACATGGTAGACGTCCTGCTACGCGAGCACCCTTTTGTGGCGTATTATAATGCGATGGAGAATTCTAAATTACACACACAATAGTCAGTGAGGTCTCTTGAGCGACAAGATAAAAAAGCGGTTAGTGGGAGACATGAGCTAAGAAACTTTCTCGACGTAAGATATTACGATTTTATAAATAAAATAAGAATATGAAAACATCAAGCTCACAGGTTAGTTGACTTTTTTTGTAGATTGTTTTTGGTCTGTGATAGTTAGATTAGTTTTAAAACCATATCTTTTCTCAAAGGTTGACTTTCCTCCAAACCTGAAGATTATTTCGTCCCTCCAGAAATTCAGAAACCTATAGTCAATACAAAATGAGTATAAAGTAATTCATATAAACAATTATCGCATCCCGATAACCCGCATGCGTAAAATAAATATAAAACACTCACTGAAGGTTGAAATTCTTTAATTATCACGTGAAATTGAAACAAGATCAAACTATTAATTTAAAAACCTTGAAATACGTCGCTTTGCCTTAAACACAAGTTTGTGGTAATTTTAAACAAAAATTATATTTCTTGCTGGTTGATTCTATTTGTTAACATATTCTATATTTATAACTCATCAGATTACTGACAGAACCTTCGATTATTGACAATGCCGTCAAAGGTTAAGGCGGATCTTTGCGAGAACAGTGACGTGAGACGACTACAAAAATAGCACCCTTGCAGAAGCTATTTTCTCGCCATATTTAAATTATAAAATACGGATTTATCTAAGACCTGTTCCGTTTTCATGTCAATCAATACATGTAAGAAGACAGTCCGCACAGCCGCCCTTTGTGATGCATGATTGGGTTAGGACTGCTCGCAGCCGATATTCCCAGTTGGGGATAAAACATTTTTTTTGGATGACACGTTTCGAATTATTGATTTGCCGTATACGGTTCTGTCAAAAATATACTTCATTGCCGTTGAAATAAACCCTATTCCCAGTAAAAAGAAATTATTCATTTTTTTTCATCGTATTCTTAAACTAGCACGCGGTGCGGTTGTTATGCTGAAAAAAAGATTATCTTTATTTTGAAAAAAAATATTTTGTAATAAATACAAGATAACATAAAAATAAGGATATTTTAGTTGTAAATGGGTCAGGGTATGTTTAAGAGATATAAAATTAAATCGTAATTATGTCAAAGTTATAAATAACAAAATTATTTTTCAATCATAATTTTGAGTTTATGGTTATACTATCGCAATAGCTGTTGTTGTTAAAATAAAATCAGATATTCCTGTGTTTACTTTTTTTACATTTTTGTAATATATTTTATTTTTTATATAGCGGTAACTAGAAAGTTAATCTTCTCTTTTATTCCGGTTCGACAGGTTTCCCTGCCCTTCAACCCCAGTAATAATATTTTTACCTACACCGGTGTTGGTCTCTCGCTTCCAGGTACCAATTTACTGATAACAAGATTCTAGCCTTCTTATTTATTCTTGTTAAAGTCAATTTGCTTTTAATACTATGGTGGAAAAACAAAAATAGCAAATAATTCTTTTAGACCGAGGCACAGCCAACCTTTTCTTTAGTATGGTTATGAATCAAATATTTAAATAACTTTTTTTTTTTAATTATGTTTAAGAATATTATATTGTAATACAAATGGTTAGTTTTTTAATATTCTATTAAACGTTGAAATAATTGCCTTAAAAAATATTTTTGAACTGTTTTAAAAGGTTATTAGATATATACTCGTATATATATATATATATATATATATATATATATATATATATATATATATATATATATATATTTATCTAAATATAAATCTGTAAATAAGACAATAATGCACCATTTCTAATGATCGCAAACTCCCACCTCTCCAGCGCATTCTCTCTGATTTCAGCCTTCAACTATTGATTAAATCGATATGTTCAGAGCAGCGACCAAGGCTTTATTCCGATAAGGTACCATGTCGAGTTGCCTTGCAGTATTTTTTATTTAAAAAACATCCAAGTAATAATTAATAAATACATCAACAAAAGAATTAAATAGTCATATTTTTAATATTTTAATTTGTGTTAAATTAGCTGTGCTTCCCTAAATTTTAACCTCTTCGGTTTTGAAAAATCAATAAATAACTATGAAATAATCTAATCGTGAGATAAACTCTCATTTGCTTATTCAACTTGTAATCTGCCGATTTATTGTGATATGCAAAAATACACCTCGGGATGATACGATAAATTTCATAAAATTTCCAAAATAAATGTATCGCGTAATATAAACATTCTATTTTATGAAAGTTTCTAATGAAACGTTTAAACCGATTTAATTAGCGATCAGGTTGCATCAGGTTGTATACACTGGTGGTTTGTGGGAAAATTAATGAGTATCTACTGCTACTATATCAATAATTTTCAAACGAATCACTTGCTTTTGCAAAGATGAACTCAAAAGAAAATTAAAGATAATTAAATCTATATTCCCAAAATCAATAAAACCCAATGCATTTTTTGGGATATTGGTGAAATTCTTTACTCACGCATAATTTTTTATTGATAATATTCAATAATTTAATTTTAATGACTTACAGGTAGAGTATCCGACTCTTTTAGACCCCTTCCTCTTGGCCTATCGACCTGATGTTACCAGAGGACGGCTGATTGGGTAATTATGGACCGGTGCGTAGTACTGCTCGATACATTATTCATAGCAAGTCAAGTGTGGCTCACCTGTTCGCTCATATGCGAAGAGAGCATCAGCAAGTCATCTGACCAAGTCAACAGTATAAAAGTAATCAAGTTGAAATGTTGGAACACTAACAATTATTTCATTAATCATCCTGCGCCACCAAAAAAATCAATCAAAGATCTACTGATTAGGTAATCACATTAAAAATTCAGCATGTTTTAATTTGAAAACAAAACTCAATGAGCTAAAAATATATACTCATAGATTACCCAAACGGGGTGCATAAATAATTATACATAAATAAAACTTCTTGAAATAAGTCTAACTATAATTATTTATATATGAGAAATTGTATGCATCATCCCATTGTATCATTTAAACCGAAAAATTGCTATGAATTACATACATAAAACCAATGAACCATCAGTTAAAATCAGGTATGCAGTGTCATCTGTAGAGAATTTCTCCTGTGTAGAGAAGTTTTATTTAGCAATTACATTGTAGCCCAATTATCTTCTTTTGTGGATTAATTGTCCATACATATTAAATAATGTTATACACGCCACTAAAACTCAAATAAAAAACAGTACACAACCAATTACTTAAAGGTTATTACTATTAAATGTGCTAAAATTATATCAGGAATATTCATTTCAACATTATTTTAAGACTAAAGTCCAAGTATCTCAATATCAAATATATAATTTAAATATTGTGATTTTTCTCCATTGAGTTTGTTTTACTTTTAAAACATTATTCACTTATTATAAAACGTTCGTAATTGACTCAGATTTCTATGTCGGTTCGTTTTTTTTAGATTACCTCCCTGCGTGACCTGCTTTAAAAACTACTCAGCCACGTACTGCAAGATTACAATATAACTGACATCCTCCAGACTCTAACAGCCATGAACTTTGACCTATAAGCCAACTATCTTTGGTCTCGAATATAAGATTCCATAATAAAATGAAAAATAAATGTTCATTTATGAGGCGAGGTCAAGTATTGATTTATCTCTTTGCAATGTCGCAAACTGATGTTGGGTCTTAAATACGTTTTATTGCAATTCTTTTATTATTATTACAAAGCACTGTAATAGTAATATATTTATATATAGTAAAAATATTAATAAAAAATATATTTTAGTTCTCTCTCTTCATCTAAAACTTTTTTTACTTTAATATATTACTTCGCGCGAAGCTCTCTCGTTCGTACTTTGAGCTTTATTATATCGAAAAGCTTTGAATTCAGTTGCAACGGTAAATATTATTTTTCATACTAAAAAACAATATATTAGAGTGGGTCAGTAAAGTTTTGTTTATTAAACAAATATAATTGAAAAATATTATTAAACGTTGTTTTTTGATAAAAGTTTTTAAACATCCACTCAAAATGATTTAACATGTTTTAATAATTTTTGTTTGACTTATTAGAAATGGATAATATTTTTTTAAATTGAATGGAGTAGAATACTAAATAAAAAATACATTAACGGTTTAAACCGCATATAAAAATAAGCCGCGATTATAAATTTTAATTACACCCCGAATTCACACCGACAATAAACAAGTTGGCTTTTAGCAACGGAGAAGCCCCCCACAAAAAGGACAAACAAAGGTCTTCCTCCCCCGGCCGCACGCAATTGTCTTTAGGGATGTTTATTTTCAGAGACTTTTCTCTGAATGATTACTTTTCCAATCAAGTCCCCGGTAAAGCCGCACTCTTTCAGCCGCCATGACGGGCTTTACATTCCCGGCGCAGAGGGCCGGCGTATGAATGGCGCGTTTAAAAACAGCCTCAGTGGCGTAACCGAGTCGGACCTGATGCTTCCCGCACACAACCCAGACTCCGCCATTATATTCACAAAGTGGGTTGATTTCAAGGTTCATCTTTTTTTAGTAAAAGATTTACAGATCCCAGAGGAGGAGTATCCAATTCGTACTAATTGCAGCTTTGGGATTCGATCTTATTTTTATAGTCTATATGTACGTGCTTACATAGTATTAATTTATTCTCAACAAGCAAAAACTCGATGAAATGAACCTTGTGTTTTATTCAACGATTATTAATATTCAATATTTTTGACATAGAGTACTTGGTGGAATTCCATTTTAATATTATTGAATAAAATACTTGAGTGATTTTCCACATTTTCGTTTTTATTAGATAATGCCAAGGTGAAAGGTTGGCGAAACCGCTCACCAATAAAAACAAACATGTGGAAAATCACTCAAGTATTTTATTCAAAAAGATTATTCATATATTATATTACTTCTATAAATAAAATTTAAATATATATTTTTTAGTTTCTGTTTTGTGTCATTCCAATATCATTATTTTCCAGGAAGGAAGGCTTTATATTATTCGTAGAGATGATAGAAAGGCTTTTGTTCGTTCAAAAGCGGACCCGTATGTCGATATTCAGACAAACGTAGTATACTCGAATTGCATAGAAATCATTTTTCATACAAAATTTAAAGAAATCAATTTAATTTATTTAAATTGCCTTTATAATGCTTGATATATAACTTTGATTATTTTGAATTGAATATTTAATTACATTCTATTTTATCTTTGAAACTAATGAAATTAAATATGAAACAGATTTAAAAACTAAACTATAATTATTGGTGTAAGTAACTTCACGTCTTTTAAATTAAATCAAGTATTATTAAAATCACAGCACTAGTACTAAAATGCGCATCAATATATTTCCAGCTATATCTGGAGTAAGAAGAAAACAAATCTATTCTAAATAACCACAAAGCTCGTAAGTGCGCATTAGATTATTATTTACGCAATATTATTCGTATTATATTATATACTCGTTCAATTAGCCTTTTCAATTATATATAGAAATTTCTATTCATTGAAAATCAGCTTTGTGAATACTTGAACTATTCGCCGATCATTCAAAATGTACTCCCATCAAATAATAGTTGACCTTTAACATTAAATACCACCCGCACTTCAATAACTACGATGTCATTGAGATCATATTCCCGTCAGTGGAACTGCTGGATAGCTGTTTCTATTTGCGTAACTTCATAAACAAAATGTCCCGAAATTTTCACTGTTATTAGTCGAGCCGAGAGCGCTGAAGTGGCAGCTGACAGCCCCGCGACCCTTACCTGTTGCTTCGAATAGAGGCTTTCGCACTTTGTGAAAAACGCACAGACCTCGGAAAAACACGCCAAATTACCCAATCAAGCTAAAGAATGCTTTTTATACTTACTACGTTCTACTATATATTGTATTTTCACCGATTTGGTGTAAAAAACACAGTTATAACTGTGATAAAAAAACATATATTTCATTAAACGATCATAAAATATGTAAAGCTTTAGGCAAAAATGTGGTAATAGATACTTTTACTGTACGTGTATTTGTTTAATATATATATATGCTTCTTAAAATATTTTACGTAAATTTGCAAGATTGAATCTTCAAGATCAAGATTGATCTGAAAATCTTTAAGAGATTTTCATAAATTCTGATTTATTATCTTAAGAGGTCACTTGAAACCTGGGGTGAGTATTTTTGTTCACAAGCACCTGTTAGATTTACCCTTAGATTGTAAAATCCTGGAATCTGGTTTATTTGTTGAAGTGAAATTAACAGTGGGAAGAGTCCAAAGGACCGATGTATCGAGAAGACCATAGACGAATTCTATTTACGCGCGAGAGTGAGGGAGAGCTTTTCAACTCGCAAGGGAGATAGAAAACGCGAGAAGGGGTGGCAATTGTTGTATCCTTGATGCCAAAAAAAAACTTAATTTCCCCAGAATTTGTTTGCCGAGAAGCCCAAATGTGTTAATCACGCAACTCCTTGTCACGATATCCGATATCTCTGATCCACTCCAGATATTTTTTTTATAAAAACCACTATCGTTTTTTTTTTCCTATTTACCAGGTTGAAATTCACTTTTCAGTGGAGAGTAAAAGTCATCCACGATTTCTACATGGGCAGATTTCCCATTCATTGCTGTGTGTAAGACACAACAGGCGAATAAACGAGTGTTTCTTCATTTATTAATTATATCAGATCGTATTGTTAAATGATGGTATGAGTAGAATGTCTATTTATATTTGCTCTATCTGTTTTGAATGCAATCAGTGCCCATTGGTTACTGCTTGCTTTTATTGATATTTAAAAAATTTCGATTCAGTTCTCATGTACAGTGAGTGACTCGGATTGTGTTCTGTTACTAATGTTTTTTTTAAATTTTTTTTTATGAAAGTAGCATTTAAGGTTTTTTTTGGATTCTCATGACTTCTCATAGAAAATGGAGGCACGTAAAAAATATAATCCCCCATGCAGGGCAGCCCTGGACCGGCGGGGAGCGCGGGGCTCGCCCGGGCAGGCCACGTGACTCGCTATCGACCGGCGCCCCCACCCCACCCTCCCCCTTCACCCCCCACCCCTCTCTCCCCGCGGGGCGCACCTTGCCGGACTATTTATATCGGCCGCTGCACGCCGCCTCAATTATCTCCCTCCTTATTCCGACCAATCTCAATGCGAGGACCGCGGGATGAGGTTAACACCTGTAATTGTAATCATTTCATTCGTAATTATAAACATTCCCCGAGACATGGGCAGACCGGCCCACGCGCCACGGTATCAATGGCTGAGCCCGCAACATCTCGAATAACCAAATTAGACGCAAGCCCCCGAAATTCTAATAATACATTTTCAAATTAAACTAACCGAACCACACGCATGCCTGGTATTTATTAAATTGTGTTGTTTAAAAATAAATAAATAAAAAAAACCTATCGCATATATATATATATATATACTAAATACTAATAACTAAAAAGTCAAGGTTTACGAATGCTCTTTTTAACAAAAATTGTTCTGTACAACGTTTGAATTGTTGTTTTCAGAATAAATGACATAAATGACTATTGTACGCGAATAAGTCTCTCTCGAAGCTCGCGGCCAACAAGTGGGTTGAGCAGGTGAAAAACTCAAGATTTTTTTATAACAACAGGTAGACTTGTTAACTACTCTCTTATTTGTCTGAAACAGCCCTTTGTGTGTCATTTCAGAAAAAAATCTTTATTTCAGATTTTAGGGGCATTAAATAAAAAAACTTTTCAAAGATTTGTCTCTAAAAAGTAAATTTATCTAATTGTGTAAAACGAAATAGTTTATTGTATTTCTACTTGTTTAAACAAATTGTACCACTGTTGTGTTTCGTTATTTTTCCTTACTATGGCACCGTTAGAACTAAAATGTCTACCAATTTTAAACATAATTTAAATTACTTTGATTTATTGACCAAAAAAGTAAGGTTTTTTTCAAGCATATGTTTTTAACGTCTGTATTTCGTGTTTAAGACATTTAATCGCGAGAGCCAACTCGGAGTTGGTAGAAATAGGACAAAGAATGACAAAACAAAATTTCTGAGAAATTTGTCTCCATGAAAGCGATTTCTTTTTAGAATTGTCTGAAGTAAGAATATTGACGTAGAAGTTATTTATTGGAGCCACAAGTTAGTTTCTAATATAAATAAAGATTTTGCCTATTTCTATGTCTATGAGTTTGAAATAAATAATAAATCTCAAAAAATAAATATGTACTATGAAAAAATATATATATAACAAATTATATATATAAATATATACTATACTATACATGTATACACATTTGTGTGCATGTATATATTTATATAATTTAAAAATTATAATTTTGTAATATTAATGTTCTAATTTTAATACAGATTACAGAGAGATCAGTTTCCAATAAAAATCAAATGCATTTGTCATTGAGATCCATGATTCTGAGAACGTTTTATTAATCGTTTTCCCCGAGAGCTGTTCTCATTTCAGGATATTGAATCATTATTCTTCAGGTAATTCAGCTTTGTGTTTGATTCTCTGATAATCTTTTGTCGGAGTTAAAATAAAATAGTTAAATGATCTTCATAAAATACCACTCATTCATGAATATGTATTTAATTACTGGTCAAAGGAATTCACGTAAATTCGATGCCAGTGAAATATTTTAAAATTAAAATATTTATTACCAAGATATGTTGTAAATAAAAGTAATATATTTGTTAAATTACGATACATTTTTAAAAATGAAAAGTAAATTGACTACTTATTCGTTTCAATATTGGAAACAAGGATTTTATAATTGCCTCAAATATAAAAACGAATAATTATTTTTTTTAAATAAATGAATAAGCTTTATAGTGACTTCACGGGTAGCTGAAGGCTTTGCGTCCGTTTAATCGCACTTATTTCATTTGGTACTTAGGCAGGATTACAGTCAAATTATCTATACAATCCATATTGTGCGAGTACACGCTCCATGCCAGTTGATGGTTCGTGGTGGTTGAGTACATCCTCACTGAGCAAATTTGTATTCCCTTTCAGCCTTTTTGTTTAAGCGGATCGTGGACGCTTCATTGAGCTGAAATGCTGAAATTCCGGATTAATTAGCAACGTTTGCTGCAACGAGCTCAAAGCTCACTGACCAGCGACGTCCCCCGAAAGTACTTTTGTGTTAATTATAACAATTATTTATATATGTTTGGTCAATAAGATTTTTTTATCACTTATAAATGTTGTCAATAGCAATTTTTTGGTATGGCAATGCTGCCATCTTCCTGTTGCTAAGTAATAACATTTTGAGCCATATAACTTTTCCATTATATTTTCAATTAAAATCGGTTTATATTTAATAAAAATTGAAAGCCAAAATTGCTTTTTTTTTAAATTTATTCATGTGAGTATATTATTTTACCCCCATGAATAAAATTTATACAAAATATAAATAAATCAATAATACACTTAATTTTATTTAAAAATGTGTTTTTAAAAACACAACAATTACTAACATAAATGCATCACCACTTACTATGAAGCTGGTATACTTCTCATTTTTTAATATCGTTTACTATCCATAATATTTATTTAAAAAATGCTTGCTTTTATAATCAATATTGATTACTAAAACTTTACATTAAATGTACTTTAACAATAACAAATAGACAAGTCCCATAATAATTAATTTTCCAAAATTTGATTTTTTTAAATTGTGATTAAGTGTTTTACCCTAATGTATTTTTTTTCAGTTTGTTTTTAAAAAGAGCACATAATAACAGTTTACCTTACATTAAATGCTTTGGAAATATATTAATTTAATTGTACAAAAAAATTGAACGCTTTTAAGCGGGTTGCTCGCACGAAATAACCTTTACAAATGCTTTCAAACTAATTATTTCTGCCTTGCTTCAGGTAGCTCCTATACTAATCCTCTTGTAAAATGAACGAGTTTCTCATTAGTAGTTCTACAGTATAGTCTATATAGTCAGTACATACATTATTATACACAGAATTACTTGAATAACTACGAAAATATACCAAAATATTTCTTGTTATTGTCGTGTAACTTTACCAGTTAAAAATTAGTATATCCTACAAGGCTAATTATTATTACTATCAGAAATTGAAATACTAATCTTCCTAAAGCAGTAAACTTGGCTCAAACACAGCTTAAAGTTAATGACTTAAAAGTTTTGAGCCTTTACGCGCATGTAGAATAAATTATAACATTATGTAGATATTGTACAAATTCATACTTTGTTCGTTATAAATTTTGCATAACTTTTCTGAGGTGCTTTAATATATTGTACCTTTAATAGTTTCTTACTGGAAAATGTACCCATTATATTTCCAGGCATGTAAATGTTATTTATTTCGTCGTTTATCTTTTGAATCATATGCACCTGCAAATGGTCATTATTAAATCAAATTTTTAGTTTTATTACAATTTATATTTCTTAATATTAAACTTATTTATTTATTTATCAACCGAACTTATCTATCAACTTATTTATTTATCAACCGAAATAGACAAAGGTATACATTAAAATTTTGTAGTAAATCTGGCTATAATTGAAACAAAAAAATCAATTGAAATTGCTCACTGTAAAAGTTTATATTATAAAAATTATATATTATAAGAATTGATATTTAAAAGTATATCTATTTTATTTATTAAGTATTGGAAATGTTGGGTAAAATGATTATTTGCTGAATATAAAATGGATGCATTATTATGTTTACTAAATTTATCATATAAGTAAAACATAAATTATTTTTTTTACATTTCGGTTAGTATAACTTTATTTTATCAAACAAAAATAAATCCATACTGATTTGAAGACTCGGGCTGGTTTTAATTCAGTACATTTATTTGCGGAGAATATTACCGCAGCGCGCCAGCCTCGCCGGAGTTATATGAGATCCATTATCGGAAAACCGTTTGGTGTTTATAATTTTATATTGAACCAATGGAAGCGATTCCATTTAATTAAATGATCATTGCAAATAAATACGTTCTTGGTGACATATTCTGATTGGCCTGATATATAGTTACTATTATATAACATCCCGCTGAAACTGTCCAAGCCTTCAAAAGTACAGGTGAAAAATAAATAAATAGGTGTATTTATTTATTACGACTCATATCAATTTGTCAAATCTCTAATGAATACAGCTTATACATTAACTAATAATTAAATTACACTCAAAAAACTTCAGTTTATCTTTAACTAAAAACAAACTAATTATATTGTTCATCCATTGTGTTATAGGATGATTCAGAAGACCCTAGTGATTGCGTTGCGTATTGCGTTGAAACTCAGCCATGTGTGATGTAATACGACATGTAGAGCAGAGTATACAACACACTATGCACATACGGTTAATCACGAACACACCACCTGCTTGCGACAAGCAATAGCCATCCTAACAGCGAGTAATATACATCAAATCAAAATTATACAAAAGGAAAAGCTCTTGCTAATAAATACGGTAGTAAGAATGTTGTATACGCTTCCATTGTTAATTGAATATAATAAAATGAAAAAAATATTTATTGAAATATTTTAGTTTCAAATGTTAAAAGTCATCATTGAAAACGATGCTTACGAAGGTATATCTTTCTACTATACTTAGATTTGGCACGTAATATAATATATTTTTGTTTAAAAATTACAAGAAGCAATAAATTTTATCCAAAAATTTCGATATAGCAATTTTTGCACTTGATATCGAATTCTGAAGAAACTTCTCATATATTCTCTTTTATATTTTATTATATTCTTATAAAATATTTTTTTAAAAACAACAAATATATTTTTTTATCATATTATATTCTACCTTTTAACTTTATATACTACTCCTAAGTAGGAGGATGAAAACATGTTTTATAATATTCCTAATTGGCCACTCATAACAGTTTAGTAATATGTGCACTACTTGTATAACTGATCAATTTAACAAAAGTCCATTGTATCAATTTTTATTTATGGGCGCTGGGATAATCATTTAAACAACTGATCGCTTAAATGTCTCCAAATTAAATACTCAAACAGCCGCAAGATAAGTGAGGGTCTATTTTACCCCTTTATAACACTTTCATGTGGTCAACACCGAATCGAATTATTTACACACGAAACTGAAAATCAGGGCTATCTCTTCAGTTAAAAATCATTCTTAAATTATTATCAATTGAGTGTTTGTGTATTTTTTGTTAGAGCTAGTCACTTTATTTTAAATATAAATATATTTAAAGATAAACTGAAAAAAAATCAGTTTATCTATGCTTTGTACAAAGTGCAATACATATTTATTTGGCTTAACACTCGTAAGTCGTTTTAAGCTCGACACTTTCGTGGCAAGCTTTGTACAAACGTACATTTTCTAGGCAGTGTACTTTTATTATATTTTATTAATTCCAGAAAATCATAACAATACCGCACATACACAAATACATATGTTAAGAGCACAAATATGAAATTCACTCCCTTGAGGGTAACATGTTGCGTCATTACCACGTTAGTCCTTTCGGTAACATTTTTAGCCTAAACAAACAGTAATAAAAATTTTGTTTACAAAACGCTATTTTTTCTCAAAGTGCAAGGCCCCATCATTTTTTAATGTAGTAAGCACTGACTAAGGTAATATTCATACGAATTTATGAATGTTACTTTCGTTACATCACACTTGATTAGTGATATTTTTTTCGATTCGGAAACTTCTTTGCATTTAACTTCAACTATCAAAAAAAATTACTTTTCAAACTAAATAAGCAGCTGTATGACTTTAACAGAATATCAATTATCATAAAGACTAAATAAAGCATGACAAACTTTTCACTCAAATGATTTTGTGATTCTGATTCAAAGTACTAAAGTAATCGATATATTTGTATGACGTCGTATGCTTTATATTGACAAATAGCATATTTGAAATGACATTTTAAACCGTCGGCAAGCGTTGTGGTAGCCATTCTCTGTGATACGTTTGCTTAGGAAAATGTAAACGTAGCAAATTGGTATTGATTTAGCAGTCGCATTTTACTTAAAGGCAAGAGGCAGAGGCACTCGCCTCTCTCCGCGCGGGCAAACAACTCTCCAGGAGAATCAAAGATTTTTCAAGATGGCGTCGTTTAATTCACACTTTAATCAAATGAATTTAATAGACCTTCTTATGGTTCTTATTATTTAGGGACGCTTTCTAAATTAAATTCATTTAAAAGTGTGGATTTTTTTACATTCTATGATTGCTTTTGCAATTGCAAATGATATTTTTTAAATATATGCAAATTTCTTTATGCAAACTAAGCAGTAATTTTGTTTTAGTATTTTCTGAGATATACACTATTCCATTCATGATCTTGTCTACATAAAGTCAGTCTTACTTCAAGCCCCCATTTCAAATAGTTATTATTATATTACGCTACATAATTGATCTAATTTTTAGATTGTTTTCAATAAAATGCCAAATTCTGCCGCACATTGAAATTGAACTATTCCGTTTAAAATCATAGCTACGATATTATTATTGTATTTTTTTGGTGCAAATTCAAGGTTAAAATTTAATTCATTATAGAAAATACTGAAAAAACCAAACTTCTTTAGGCTTTGTTGTTCGTGATGTTTTTCAGCAAGTATAAAGATAACAGTTGTCCCCATTACCCTTTGGCCCGCTAAAGCAACACATCTCGCTGTTCAACCTTAGCCTCTCCCAAACATTCGGTGTATATATATATATATATATATATATATATATATATATATATATATATATATATATATATATATATATATATATCTATATATATATATATATATATATATATATATTTGACAACACAAATTAAATAATTATCTTTATACAGAGAGTTCAATTCTATTTTTTAATTAAAACGGTTTAGGTTTCAGGTTTTTATAAATATTCCTTCTTTGTAAATATAATCTGCAAATCTTTTATACTGTTCGTCCCAACAGTTTAGCTTTTGATATCATTTAATTAACAAAAACACAAAGACAGAAGCACAAAACACGCCGAGGAAAAATTCTAAAAGAGCACCCACTGAGCTTTGCAATTCCATCGTTTCTTATCACATGGACCAATTGTAATCCCAGGAAATTGCGCGAAGACCATCCCGAAAAGGAACAAACAATTAACTTGGCTTCTTCCTTTGTGCAAAAAAAAAATTAAATTTTTCGCTATTCTTCTTAAATTATCCTTCGCATTTCAGCGATTTTGCAATACCCCACTGTCATGTAAGGTGAACTTTAAATTTAAAACCTGGCATTTCAACGCGTTGAAACTATCCCACTGTCAGTATAGTGATTTTTTATTTCAAAACCTCGTAAAACACCGTTTTGTGGATTCTCCAAAGTAGTGTATGGCGAGCTTTGATCTCAAAAGCTCGAAATTTTGTGCTCGTGGTGAGCATCTTGCATTTCACATTGATGGGACTGCCCTACTGTAATTTATAGTGAGCTTTGATATCAAAAGCTCGCCATTCACCGTGTTGGAATTTCTCTACTGTAGTGCATGGTGACCCTTGATTTCAAAAGCTTGCATTTTGCATTATCCCACTATTCTGCGAAGTGACCTTAAATTTCATATGCTCGGATTTTGTCGTATTGGAACTATTTCACCGTCATGTATGATAAGCTCTGATTTCGTCAGAAGTTTCTCAATAAGAAATTTGACATTGATATCTGATTTTTTACTCACTATGAAAGAAGATTAAATATTTATTTTCTAGATTTTTTTAAATTACATCAATTATACTTTTTTGTTGAGATAATTTAGATAATTTTTTTGTCAACAGAAAATCGCATTTTATGTACGTAAATTTAAATAAATTGCATCGTAATTTTCAGTATGTTTTTTAATCATTTTTCTAACGCACAGAAAGCAGGAAATTTGTTAAAAAATATTGCAATAGAAAGCGTTATTTTGTAAATAACGCAATATTATGAGTATTATTTACGCAAATCAATCAAATTATTTAAAAGTCAAGGTATTGGCGTGAAATATGTGATAACATTCAAAGAAACCATAAAAATGAACTGGAAGTGTAATTATATTTTCAACGTTGTTCATGAATTCATATTAAAGTACATAAAATCCGTCATTTCAGAGTGCAATTCCCCAGCTTGAATTATGCGATCGCAGTTAATAACGGCCCATGAGAGTTTCGCCATTTTGCGAGTTTATTCTTTTCTGGCCTCTATTAATCAAGCATGTCACCAGATTTTGATTTATGTAATGGCCGCCTCCTCGTGTGATGGCGGCCGCCGGTCATTCCAGCCAGTCATTCATCACAGACCGGAAGTCCGAACCGTAAGGCTTCTCCGCAACAATACTGATTGAGATAACCTATCGCCGCACCCGAGTTACAAATGTAATGGTAGCACTTAATTATTTATCGAATCAATCTCGGCTTTTATCACATATTGCGAAGGTATAACATATCAATCATGAAAGACACAACCCGGGGACCCACTACACTATTTTCCCCTTAGAAAACCATGAACACTGGCTCAGTATGAGTATATTCTCAGTGAAATGAAGATAATTTGTAAATGAACAAATGAAAAATTTAATTACTAAAACATATAACGACAGTTCTGTGTTGTTTGGCTAAAAAATAGTAGTAAAATTAATAGTTGTCCATTGCAATCCGAATCCGAGCTGTAATTTTGATAATGACAACTAACCCATTAGAAAATAATTGATAAATATAAAATCAAAACTAATTTAAAAAGCTATGTACATATGAAAATAGTTTTAAAAATATTTTATTTACTATTTAAGTATTCGAAAAATAAGATAAACTGAGTGATGTTAATATTTGAAAGTTTATAAGCTCTTATGGGTGAACTATAAAAAAAAGACACATAAAAAGTGTTATGTTTTATATGAGATTAGTCACTCTTACTCCTTGAAATGACTTTTAGGAAAACAATCGGACGAGAGCAACATTAGCAGCATTAGAGAATCTCACAAGTCAAGCAACCTTCCGCACTTTGGGTAGTTTTTCTACAAATATTTTTTATTAATTTTTTTACGCAGATTGTAATATTTGTATACTTATTAAATATGCCTTAAATGAACGTTCTTGAAATCTAAGAATATGGGTAAATAAACAAAACATAGTAAACATCGCCCAAAGTTACGTACTTGATTGACTTTTAAAAGCTTGAAGGTCGGTGCTAGTTCGTCGGCTGCCGGTGACGGCTGGCGTATTTAAATATCTTTTTCAATCAGAAACTTGACACAGAAGAGTTGTCTAGCGGCACAGTAGTATTGTAGGATTATTTTTAACGATTAAAGTAGAGAATACGCTGGCGGGGAAGTGAAGAGGACCGGGAAAATACACTGCAAAACTAAAAGCAAGCTGTACCTATAATCATAAATTAATTTGTTCAATTCTCTCCTTGACTGAATTAACGCGTTTCGGCTCCAAACAACCCGACCACTCAGCATTGCGAATTAGGCAAGTTTATCTGCACGTGGCACAACGGTTTTCATCTAAATTAAATCCGGGCGCATATTGTGACATTTCTAAATGCTATCAATTTATTTTGAAACACAGACGCTTAATTTTTTTATATTGAATCCAAGACTAGAAATATATACTCCAAAAACCAAAATGTCTACTTCCCAAAACAATGCGGAAATAAGAAAAGGTGATAAGCCGTGGCTTAAAATTTAAACAGGTATCTATAGAAAACGCTAGATCCTACTTGTAATTTACTTGTCTCCATCTTGAAGCATTTGCTTGCGATAAACTAACAGCTAGAGAAGAGGCACCCCCCCTGCACCCCTGCACCCCCTGCACCCCCTGCACCCCCTGCACCCCCTGCACCCCCTGCACCCCCTGCACCCCCTGCACCCCCTGCACCCCCTGCACCCCCTGCACCCCCTGCACCCCCTGCACCCCCTGCACCCCCTGCACCCCCTGCACCCCCTGCACCCCCTGCACCCCCTGCACCCCCTGCACCCCCTGCACCCCCTGCACCCCCTGCACCCCCTGCACCCCCTGCACCCCCTGCACCCCCTGCACCCCCAGCATCCCCGGCTCCCGTGTCCCCGCCCGGCTCGGGAAATCAGACGGGATAAAAAATGGCGCCCCTATTTCAATTCGTTCCTTTTTGTACGGTTCTTTTGTTTCGCTTCGATTTCCAAATCCATGCCAGGTTCTCCGCTCTTTAATTTAAGCAAAAATATTTTCGTTTTTCTACCTTGATTTATTATAAGATACAAGGCTGCTTTTAATATTATCACTAATATTTTTGTTGTTGTATATGATATAAATCATTTAAAAATAGGTATTTCATTTATTATGCTTAATTTAACTTATTAAATTAACCAATACAATAACATATAATGTACTGTGATTTCAGTACTCAATCACATAGTTTGTTTGGTCGTTAATACATAATAAACAAGATTTAAGACATTACGTACGTTCACTTAAAAATATATCAAACAAATGCTTTATTTCTTAACTCAATTCTTTAGAAAACCAAAACCACACAGCTTTGCATTCATTTTAAATCCATTAGACCTTAAATTGACTTGTAAGTACTCAGACTGCCTAAATTATTTGAAATTGTGTTTCAAAGAAAGCTGCTCCTGGCAGACATTTGCTTCGTTTAAAAATAATTTCATATCACTAAATTCATCGTCGCTTCAGTGCAAAAGATTATCATTTTACTTCTATACAAAATTGTAATATCCTCGCACAAGTCTGTTTTTAGGTGCCATTGGGGATTTATGGAATATCTTATATAATAATAAATTATAATTGTGTTTATAAAAATATTCACCAAAAATTAAGTCAATCTTATTATACTTTTAGGTAACACAATAAATTTTAGAGATGTCATTTTGTATTAATATTAGAGGATACTTAGCAGCTTTAAAATGATAATACATTTTAAAATATTCAAAATAAAAAATAAATATTTTTTTATATTGGAAACAATATTTACAAACTTCATACATTTACTTAACAAACTAATTTTTTTCAATTATTTCGTATGAAAATTAATGCGTTGACAAAAGCAAAAACCGTCACATTTGCTTGTCACTTCGCAATTGAACATGTTTACCTAACGGTTTTAGTTATTATGTAAGCCATCATGCTTTTCACTAAAATTGATTAAATAATTTATAACGAAGGATTATAAGGGATTATCTTTGTAACTCAAATTTTAACAATGCCAATCCCAACTTTTAATTATTAATCCACAACGAAATATTTTTTCATAACGAATAATGAAAATAATTACAAATAATCAGTGAAGTTGTATTTTAATGGAAAAGCTTGTTAACAAGAATGCTGTAATTACTTAAATGATTTATGAGATAACCTAATAAATTAAAAACATATTTTTTTATAAAATATATTTGTATATATCTGAATATATGTATACATTTCTCAAAATTTACTTGGGGTGAATTTGGACCGCACCGGGCTAGGACAGGTGTCCTAAAATCTCACATGTATGAAAAAAAATTATGGATTTTTTCGTTAGTGGTGTGTGAATTGGATACCTAAAACATATTCAATACAATCAGAAAGCTGTGATCGCATATAATCGTTTCTACGTGCGATCAAATGCAGAAAGAAAATATAGTCTAAATATAGCGGCGGACTCAAGACTTGCGAAATATTATGCTACTATTTCTGGGCCTTCCCCCTCCCGTGTAGGGGCCTCCCCTTGCCCCTACCCCTCCCCCACCCCCACCACCATACCCACCCCCACAACCACCCCCACAACCACCCCCACCCCCACCCCTGTCACGCGTATTATCATACATATTGCCCAAATAAATAACGCGCCGGACCGGCCCGGTTGGAATACAATTGAACGCGACACTTTTCTTGTCGTTTTGTATTATATTTTAAGGCTACGGAAAAAAATTTCAATTTTTAAAAAATAATATTATTTCATGGGGCAGCGCACAAACTTTTTTTTACTCTTACGTTCAAACAAATTTATCGCAGAACCTTTTGTATTGAAGTCTGATTTATTTTCAAGTCAAGCGGGCTTCTTTGATCATTCTAAGCTTCATTTAAGTATACGGTGTGTGCAAATTGATGGTAAATAATGAAAACTATTGTTTTATTTTCAATGTTTTTATTTAAACTTATTCGCACTTCTAATATTTCTCTACTCTAATAATTTATACCCTATGGGAGATCATAAACTTTTCACAAAAACTAAGTTACTAGGTTTTTCTTACTCTAAACCCTAAAGTTACATAAAATATTTTTATGTCTCTCCAGGATTCTATGCTGTGAATTACCTTGCAAGTTTTTTTTTATCTTCAGGTTCAACATTATGCTTAAAGTTGAATAAATATTAATCTAACAAGCCTAATCTCAACAATAGTATTTATTGGGACTGCTTTAAATTTTTTTTTTTTAATACAATGAAATACGTTGCTAACTGATTAATTTTTTTAATAAATCGCTATGGGGGAGTACTGTGCACTAAATTCTTTTTCTTCCGTACCAAATCGAAATGAAATCCAAAACATTTTGCACTTGTGCGTATGTAAAAAAATATAAGCATATTTTTTTTTAAATGTCCATATTAATGTCAAAATCGAATATTATTACGTGGTTGTCAAGGCAGAAATTTTGTAAATCAGTATTGGAGTTAGAAACGCTTTTTCCCATAAACATATAAGTAGGATTGATAAAAAAAATTATTTATTATTTTGGTTTAATGATAACGATTTATAATGTATTTTTATCCTGGAAGAGATATGCAAACTCTGATTAGTTCGACAAAAATACAACAGCTTTGGTATCATTCTAAATAGATTCTCAAAAGCTGCAAGATGATTGGAAAACAATTTGTTATAAAGCATCTTCTAAAAAAACTCTGAGCTTATTTTAGATGCGCGAAATGTAAATGGGCGACTATATTGCGTTTTAAATTTACTATTTTTGTAAAATTTAAAATATAAACGGTGTAACAAATCATCCAAATCGTCATATTTTTCAGGGTATTTAAATTCTGATCACACAAAGATTGTGCGTGAAATTCAGATCACGCAGTGAAAGAAAAACTTGGGCGGACTTTCGTTGAAATCAACGCAAAGAAAACAAACAACACTGAGAAGATGACAACAAACAACTGACGGCAAACCAGTTTGTGTTTCTTTACAAAATATAAGGCGTGCTTGACAATCTAATTATTGAGTCTGAGGAGACCTTTGTACATAACATTATGAAGACTTCTGGGTGTGAAAACAAGCGAACGGACCCTTCGTCTATCCGTGTCTTTCTCGCCATCACTCTGGAAAAAAGGTGAGAAACATGACACTTATTGTGTTTGCAGAACTAGATTACATTACTTGAAAAACACAAGTAGCTGAAACAAATCATCAAATTCCCCCGAGTCTCTGTCGCAAATATGCATGCATAAATTAAATAATATCACATTTATAAATAATCTTATATTGTTGATTTATTGTAATAATCTAATCTGCGATTATAGGCAACCGTTAGTTTATTATAAACATAACATAATGTATTTCAGAAAATACTTTTGTTTTTAGCATACATTTACTAGTTCATTCATAAAATAACAGCCGACCCAAACTTTTCGGTGTTTGCCTCAAGTCTTCGGGCGCTCATGATTGGAATATAGCATTCAAGATGGCCGATATCATATCAGCGGGAGGGATGAGGGAGGGATGGGGGAGGGAGGGAGGGAGGGAGACCTCCCCGCCTCGGGCCTGCACAAGTTTGATTAGTAACTTTTCATTAGAACCTGCCCTAGGAGTAATCTCTGGAGATCGAATTTCCAAACTGGCATTAAAACGAATGGCCCGAATGAAGTCGCGTAGGATTCTGTTCTATTTTGAGCTCCGGCGACATTTGGGGAAAGTTTATCTCGAAGGTGTCGGATTCTTATAAAAAACATGTCTTTCTTATGAGGATTTTTATAAAAGAAATATATATTCTTTGCGAAATCGGATTTTTTTTCATGAAAAATATAGACATTACTTACTCATTTATTAACCATTTCATTGATTCACAAGAAGATTATATAAAAAAAATTCTTCTTCGGATGCTTCTCCTTAGAGGAGGTTGGTGACCATCTCACTAAGCATATATTCATGCTGAGCCAGTGTTCATGGTTTTCTTAGAGAGAATAGTGTAGTGAGTCTCCGAGACCTTCTACACCACAGTTTTATATTCGAAGAAAAAGTCTGCGTATTGCTGTGTCCTCCTTTCCTTACAAAGCTCTGGCGTTTAGATCTGATACTCCTTCTGCAGCAGGCTGCAGAAAAAATGGCAGAAGCCAATTATTTCAAGTCCACTACTCCGTTTACACACGCTCAGGGTACAGAATGGCAGCCATGCACAAGTGAAAGAATAGGGAGAGCATATATTTAATTTTATATTATATACAACTATTAATTAAATTTAGTGTACATTTTTATTCAATGTTTAACTTTTTTTATTCCAATAGTTAAACTAATTTATTTACAAGCATTGTCATACTGTCAATCAAACGTATTATATCAAAGCCTTAAAAAAATATTACGAGGGTAGACCATCCACTTACGTAAGCACTAGTGTATTTTTAAAAAGATAGTAAAATTTGAGCACTAATCCTTGACGTTCACACACTGTCGGAAATTTTGATTATCCCTCCTTTCCAATAAATAAATAAATTTTCCTTCAAGCTAGGACCATTGGCATTTCCCACGCACTGCGGGAGCCGCAACACGTCCGACGACAATAATTCATACACTAAAAATAGTTCTTCCGAAAACAGACAATAATAATTTGTTTCCCCAAGTCTTTACACTTCAGTTTGGAATTTCCAATATAAATACATATTATTCTTTGTTTTATGTTTGTCTAGGCTGAATAATACAATATATTTTTTGGTTAAGTAGATTTATAACTCTGGGAATATCAAGACTGTCAATAAAGACATACAGGCCAATTGATGAATTATAAATTGTGATATTAAATATTTTTATTATTTCGCCTATTAATTATACAGCGTGTTTTTACGTGATTCCACCTGTCCCGTGAATTTTATTTTCGTGGGATTTTCTTATCGTTTCATGAGTAAATCGATATTAAAATCGACAGTTTCATTTTGTCTTTATTTAAATTAATTGATACTAAAATTTATTATACTTTAATAACTTCCAGTTTTCAAGTTGAATTTACTACTGTTAATGCATTTTAACCTTCACGAAAATGAAAAATGGTCTGTGCAACGATGGCGTGCATTGTTGTCATACTTCAAGTTCGCATCGTTTTCACATGATCAATAACATGCACGTTGTGAAGGTGCATTTGAAAGCTACATTGCTCCAACTGTTGAAGCATTTTACTTTGTGTAATCTGTTTTGAAAAATACTATTACAACTTCGCTTGGAGATTTAGAATATGGCTTTCATAATTCCCGTTTGCTTTGGAGAATGCGTACGGTTATCATGAATATTGAACTGTCGGTACACAATCATCGAAAGCGAGTATCTCGGATAACAAATATTTCCGAAATGTTATTTTTTTTCCAGGTAATATTATTTTGCTTAAGATGTCGCCTCTATTGAAAACATGATAACTTTCAGAAACCTTGGAGGCATTCAATTTGAAAAATGGTTTTTTTTTTTAGATATTATAAATAAAGTGGAATATTTAAAAAAAAATAAATAAATAAATAAAATGAACTAAAAAAATATATATACTTTATTTATATCTATTTACACCGTTTTTTTTTTCGGTTATTTGGAGTGCATTTATTTTAGTTTGAAGCACTTATATCGGCACAATTGCAATTTAAAATCAAATTTACGTATTTACTCTCTTCATAACTATTTAAAACAATGAAAAATTACGAAAATCTAATGGCTAGAAATTCTTCCCCGCTCTCCCCATTATATTGCTTGTACGTGGCTGCCATTCTGTACCCTGAGCGTGTGTAAAAGATCGGTAATGGACTAGTTGACATGGAATGATTGTGGAGGGATGTGCTCTGGAAGTACCTTGTTGAGGTGGGAGGCTTCTGCTGCCTTTCTTCAGGCTGCTGCAGAATAAGTATCAGATCTAAACGCCAGAGCTTTGTAAGGAAAGGATTATATTATAATGCTATTGGACAGCAGAAATACGCAGACTTTTCCTTCGAACATAAAACTACGGTGTAGAAGGACCTGAGGACCCACTACACTATTTACCCTAAGAAAACCATGAACCATGAATTAGAGTTACGTTTAGTACGATCTCTCGAGACGAATGGGAAGTTATTAACAATTGCTGAACCGAGTATTGTTAAATAACAGTATATTTATATATATGGTACCTGCTAAGTTTTAGTGTTTCCAACGCGGCGAGAAGAATAACCGAATACACAGGAGAGTAGAATAGAAGTTCTTTTATAAAACACGACGCCTTATTTATGACGCGCTTTTTACCTCTCTGTGACGTCAAGTTTATATCCCTTTATGAGGATTTCTGCTGTAAAAAGTACTGCTTGTGTGCTCTTCCTATACACTTTCATTCGTGCGTAAGTAATAAAGTGAATGTTTGTGTAGGTACCTATGTATTGTGATACTTCTATTTTAAATAGCTAAAATAATTAAACCTATTACAAAGCACTCGTAAATATGACCATTCTTTTAAATTGCATAAAATTCACTAATTTATAATGATGTTTTTAAAGTACTTAAAACATGGTGTACTCTAATTATTTTTGACCTTAATCGGACATCATCGTAAATGTCATGAGATTGATTCTTTAAAATATTTAAAATTAATTAAAATAGAAACAACTCGATTCCAGGAAGTCGTAATTACAAGATAAAATTTACTGAACCGGATTTTTTTTCCAACCATTTAAAAATTAATCATAGATCATCGATGAAATAACACTCACAGCTGAAATGCCAATCATCTAATTTTTTTAGCTAAAATCTATAACATGAAAACTTGGGCTATTGTTTTGAGATCTTTATTAAAAATAAAATTAGAAACAATACATTTGCCTCCTATTTTTAAAGTTTTTTCAATGTAGGTGTATAATTTTAGTACAGTAGCAAGTGTTTTTATTTTGTAGCAACCTCACAAATGTGTAAATTATCTAGCTGTTAATATATTCCTTATAGCCTAACCCGGTGGTCCCGACCCTGTGGACCACCGGGATAATTTTTTGCGAAAAATTTACTACAGCAATAGAAAAAAATTTAATGCAAAAACTTAGATTCGTTCCTTCTTCTGAAGACATGATTTTTTATCTCTTGTAAATTTACTTTTAATATGATAAATATGTATTTTCCCGGTTAAAGTTTAGGAATTTGAAGATTATTATAACCGATGGATCTAGAACTCTAAGCATTTAGGTGTCTTTTTTTTTTAATTGAAAATAAAAGATTACAAATAAACCTATGGTAAAAAATTTGCTAAAAAGTTAAAACAATATTTTTTTTAACAAATTTTGGTTTTGAAAAGTTGTAATTTTATCAAATTTTTCAACATCTTTAAGATTTTTTTACCTTAAAAAAGAACGGTAATTTAATAATAAAAAATATATAAATATAATTACTTAATAGCTTTTTAAATATTCTGTAAAAAAACCTACTTTCAACAAAGAAAAATAAATCGACAGTTAAAAAAATACACCCATTTTTGTCATTACGGATCTCACTCGGAAATCGAAATCGTTTCATTATTTCATTTATTTAATTATCACTTTACTGGGCTGAAAGCTGGTTTATTTACATAATATTATAAAAATTAAAATTTATATTTACCTATTTTTTTATTATTTAATTTCCGTTCTTTTACAAGGTCAAATAAAGTCTTGAAGATGTTGAAAAATTTGATAGAATTACGATTTTTCAAAACCAAAATTTGTTAAAAAAAATATTTTTTAAACCAATCTTTTGCCATAGGTTTATGTGTAATCTTGTATTTCCAATTTGAAAAAGAACACCTAAATGCTTAAACCGTCGGTCATAATAATCTCCAACCAATCGGGAAAACACATATTTATCATATTAATAGAAAATTTATTAGAAATTAAAAAAAATACCTTTAGAATAAGGAATGCATTTAACATTTGGGATTATACTTTTTCTATTGGTGCAATATATTTTTCGTATTCTAACCTGTTGTTTGACATTTTTAGCTATAAATGTACATTTTAAAATTGCTATTAAAAATAATTATTCGTTACATATTTGCCCCAATTCGACCCAATTACCAGAATTTTCAATTTACTACTACTTATGTATTTAACATAAAAACATAAAAAATAATTTTCATATTTTATAATTATACTTTTGGAATATTTTGGAGTATTTTTTCCATTTCCATTTAGTCCAACTAGGCGTGCCACTAGGTTTCCGGCTGTTTTTATCAATGAAAAGTGTATAATTTAAAAGAAATACAAAAAAATGGTTTATTCAAAGTATTGTCACATTTTTGCCATCTCTCTGGCAGTACACAAATACCTCTTCTCTTTGTCTTTTGCTTTTGTGGCGGGACAAGAAAAAATGTTTATTTTTACACGAATACCGTGATGATAAAACGACGCGTCGGACCGAAACCATTCATCCATCCAATTTTCCACTTTTTCGAAATTGGCCAAGTGTAGCCCAGCCAATCCATGCGCCATCGACCGGAACAAATAAAAATCGGAAGGGGCAGATGCGGTAGCAGATTCCATTTCATGTGTCAGGAAACTCTTTCTTACGTGAAAAAATTCGGAAGTGGTTCTTTGATTTTCCATCTGTCTCTCAGTCAACTCATGCAGAACCCATTCTCCTTCCGTTTGATTTTTTCCCATGGTATGTGAACGTTTAAAAATATCTTGGCGAGACACGTTTAATGCCTCCGCAAGTTGATGTTGTGTTTGCGTATCATCTTCATCCAATATCGCTTTCAGATTGGCGTCCTTAGTGTCGAAATCGCCACTTTTGAAGCATTTAAACCAATTTTCACAAGTAGTTTTCGATGGTGCATGTTTTCCATAGGCCTACTCAAGAAAGCGACGTACTTCAGCCGGATTTTTTCTTCGAGTTAAAACAGAAAAGCAAAACTTTCCGCAAATGCTGTTTTTTTGGCACAAAACTCGACATCTTCAATGTTACAATAAAAGTTTGCGTTGCGAAATGTGTTGGTAGCTTATTGATGACTGATGTCTATAAAACAACACAAGTTTAGAATTGTCTAGCGTCGTTAGCGCCATCTATGTGTGAAAGCCAAAAACTTAGTAGCGCACCTAAAAATATACCTTTTTTTTTTTAGCTGGCTTTGCTACTACTTTCGGGAGCGGAGCAGAAACATACCTTGAAAAAATAAATGGTGCCCGCCGCCCTACCAGCATTCTGAAATGTACTCTTGGGTACAAAAAGGTTGGGGACCCCTGACCTAACCTAACCAAAACTTTTGTCAAAGTCAGACAATATTTAGGCTTCAGTGTTATTTAGTCCACAAAATAATTAACCTACTTGATTTTCTTTAATTGTAGTACATGAAAACTGTGCTTGAATTGAAATTCATACGATTCATGTTAAATTTTTGTGATTGATTGTATGATCTCTGAAGATAACCATGAACCCAGTATAATTGATGGCAAAAAACGAATAATAACTTTATAATTAATTGAATATCCCAAACCAAGTACATCACTGATAAACACCAAAACCATTTTTTGTAAATGTTTCACTCAAGTCCTTTGATTTCTTTTAATTATTACTAGTTCTTAACATTTTTCACATGCTCATCTTGCCTATGAAGTCAGGACACTCCATTGGTTGTGAAAAATGTAAATGTATTATTATTATCACAATTTTTTAACTTCTTAACGGGCCCTTGTGTAAGAGAATTATATTTTTGTGACACCTATACTATTTTTTATGTATATTAAAAAACTCAAATATAATAGAAATTTATATAAACTATCATTCATCATCATTACTTGTTTACTGTTACTTGTTGATGGCAGTTATTTTTGTGAAATCCGCAAAATAGGTCATCTATGAAAACTACTATTGTAATGAATAAAACTAAGATTAGTTATGCATCCGATGATGACCTAGTCCAGGGGTCCCCAACCTTTTTGTACCCAAGAGCACATTTCAGGATGCCAGTCGGGCGGCGAGCACCATTTATCCTAGTCTATTAGGTCGAAACTAGTCACGCAAAAAATATAAAAAACTCAAAGTCAAGACAGAATACAAAAGTTACTTTTATCATTATATATATTATACTAAGATTACATTTTTATTGTATAGTATTGTTTAATAAAATGATTCTTAGAACAAATAAAAATAAAACACATCAATTCAAATGTATTTGTTTTTATTTTTGGCATTTCCCACAACAAGTTTTCTCAGCCTCTTTTGTTTCAGATTTATAGTTAGGAGTCCATGGACCAAGACTCGTGGAGGAATAATAGTCCATGGGATAATTTTCACCTTCCTGATCAGATTTCCACTCTGAATCACCAAGGCATACAGCAAGTTCGTAAGGAGTCAACAGTGGTTTGTCAAAAGATTTCCCCCAATCTATAGATAATCTAGGACAGGCAACTTGTACAAAACTGTCAATTCCTGTTATAAGTTTCAATTTATCTGGAAAAATCTCCGAGAGCAAGATAATTATTGACTTGCGCGATGTCAACTGAGATTGTAAATTTTCCAAGACTTTGGTACTCCCTTGTCTGCCGAGAGTTCCAAGAATCAATCCAAATGTTCCAGCTTTTTTTGAAATATCAATGGCATCTTTTCTATTTTTTTTCATTAAATCATGTTCATAAAATTCTTCTGTCATTTTCTTTTCATAAGGATCATATCGAAAAGCCCTGAGGTTCGGATTGGCGATCATGGCTGCCTCTAAATGAAAGCGACCATCGCCTAAATAAATCACAATATCAGAGCAAGTCATGCTAGGAGCGGTGCATCCTAATATCTCTCCGGGCGATAAAGGTTTACATTGAGGAACATTCACAGTATAACCGAGTTTTCTTAACTCTACAGCCACAGTATGCAAGGTACTCACAAACTGTATGGTGCTCACTAAGCCTAGCCTAGTTGTCACATGAGGAAAATTTAATTTCAAGGTTTCAATAAAATGCAAAACATCGATTTTAATGTCCACGAATATGTATAAAAGCTTTATCCCAGACGTCTGGTCGATTGGAATCAGGCAAGAATGTCCGTAGTGAACTAGCAAGTCCACTCCCAGAGCTTTAGCAGTATAATCATCTACACAGCAAGCTCCATAAGTAACATCTCCCATGATTACTGTTTCAGCATCAGTAAAAGTTTCAATTATGTCACATAATGTAGTCGCAAACATGAGCAAGCCTAAGGACCAATATTCATAAAATTAATAATAATTCTAAAAAATAATTCAAATTATTAACACTAAAATAATAATATAGTCTAAGATACCTTCTGGCATTTGCAATGCTACCATTTTAGCATTTAGTTGTTTAATTCTCCATATTGTTTTGTGAATTTCAAAACTATAATTTTGAGGTAAAACTGCACATGCAGCATTGAGTCGCTCATTTTTTGTTATCTCATCGGGTATTTTATTTATGGATTTTATAGGAGCTTTGAAAACCTTTCTTTCTGCTTTTGCTCGAACAATAACCACTGAAGATTTTTCCTCAGACATATTTGATTTTTGTTCCAATTTATTCAATAAACCAATATTCCCAGCCACGTTAGAATAGTTAAAAGAATTATAAGATACTTTTTAGTATCAGGAACATCTTTTAAAACTAAAGTTCCGTCTGTAATAACCTCTCTCCTGTCAGTGCTTAATAAAGTATTGTTTTCTTTTGTCTATGTCCGAGGTCATGGTACTCAGTACTGCCGGTGTTGCCTAATATTAAAATTCGTATTAAATATTTATCCTATGATTTTTATGTTAAATAAACAAATAGTGTTATTAATTTACCTTTTAATCCTAGAAAACTGCATTTCAAAAAAATCTAGGCGGTGAGTTTAAATCATTACACATTAATAACATTGTAAAAACTGCAACAAACCCTTGTCTACAATATTATTTTTATTTACAAAAGTGAGCCTCATAAACGATAAACAAAAAAAATTAATAATGTTACATCTTAATCTCTAATGATAATCAAATCTGTGATACTAATACAGAATAAAAAAAATCAGCCTTCGTGTTAACTTTTTAGAGTTGACAGCACAGAATTGTTCATTGTAAGTGCCATCTGTCTCTTGCGAGTGTGAATTGAAATATTTTTGGCACTTATACATATATATCTAGAAAATATATCAACATACAGGTGACCTGCCGGTCGTTCTGTACGGTATCAATTATTTTATTTTTTTCACATTGCCCTTCGTATGATCGTTCGTTACAATACTCCCAAGTATTTACTGCATACGGTTAATCAATTTGTATTACAAACAATGGCGTCGGCCATCATAATTTACAATTGTCACAAAGTAGTAATCACAGAGTAAATCATTCGTATTTATTGCTCTGTTCTATAGCCTCCTAGTTAATTTATAACTGGGGGGAGTTTTTCGTTAAACTCTATGTGCAATTGATGAAAACTAGGTTACAATTTAGAAAAATGTCGTACAGTTTTGGGAATAATCCTAACCCCTTACCACCTGCGCCTCCGCCACCGATGAGTAAGTTTATGATTGCAAAAGTACTTATATTGACTTAATTTAAAAATTCTACATATACGTTTTCATTCATTTCCAGTGCCTGGAATGCAAATGATGAACCAAGGTTACGACGGTATGCATCATAACTTTAATATGAATCCCGGAATGATGATGGCTGCTATGAATGATACTCCTCTAGAGTTCAACATGAACAAAAATATTCCTTTAATGAGCTCCAATCACGAGACTCAACAGAACAGGGGCACTGATGGCGGTGACTTAATAAGCAACCAGATGTCAAATAATGAGAGGCTGCAACTCTGCGGTCGAAAACGTTCCGATGAACGGGACATTAATCGTAGAGGAAGAGGTCTTGGTCATAAGGAATTGGACAATAAGCGTGACCGCCATGACCGTATTCGCCCTGGACTCTGTATAAATAAAATTAAAGACATTGAACGTAACAATTCTATGAATAAAGGTGACACTCCAGCTGAGGAAAACATGCCCAGCCAATCTTCCAATGGGCTCAACCACCCAGGTCAACCGGGTAAATATCATTTATGATAAAAGTCCAATATATTTATCATGTTAATACTAAAACTGAAGTCAGTTCGAAATTAAGAAAAAAAATAGTTATTAGAAAATATCTAATGTGGTAAAATCCTAGTATTAAATAAACCTAAACCTTAATTTTTTTCAGGTTTGATGTTGGGAGGAATGGGCATGGCAAGCATGTACAGTGGAGGGATGATGAATAACATGGGCATGGTGGGTGGTCTGCCCCATGGCATGCAAGCTAGTATGGGAGGAATGATGATGGACCCTGCTCTCATGTATCCCATGATGCAACCGCAGTTGGAACCCAGTGCTATGCCTGAGACTACAATACCAGGCATGCAGTTACCCATGACCACTGGTATAGGCATGGTAGGTATGACTGGGGACGATGCCATGCAAATGCCTAGTACTGACATGTCCATCAGTGGTATTATGGGTATGGCCGTACAGGTGGGGGGGGTAAAAGAAGTTATCCAGTTCAAGTCATGCTCCCTTGTGCCACCGTACCCCAGCTCAGCCCCACCTACCACTCGAGAACGGCCCCCTGGCTGCCGGACTGTGTTCATCGGAGGTCTCCCAGAAAATATTACCGAGGAGATACTAACTGAAGTGTTTGAAAAGTGCGGTGAGATTATTTCCCTCCGCCTATCCAAGAAAAATTTCTGTCATGTGAGGTTTGCTTACGAAGAAGCAGTTGATGGTGCAGTGTTCCTATCAGGCTATCGAATTCGCATCGACAATAAGATGGATGCAGCCAACTGTGGGCGACTGCATGTTGACTATGCACAAGCACGAGACGACCAGCATGAGTGGGAATGCAAACAAAGGGCTATGCAGCGTGAGGTGCGACACCGTGATCGCATGGCAGTAAAGATGCGTCCTAAGTCCCCACCGCCTATCCACCACTACACTGACCATGAAGCTACAGCAATATGTGAAAAGATCAAACAGGATGAAAACTTCAATCAAGCCGTTCAGGTTAGATATTTCAGTTATCCCACAAGAAATCTTTTCATACTGTGATTCATAGTTGGTAAATAGTATTTTATCTTATTTAAATGGGATTTTTTTTTCACAGGTGGTCATTGCTTGGCTGGAAAGGGGTGATTGCAGCAAAAGAAATGTGAATGTATTCTATTCCATGATCCAAAGTACCAACTCCCATGTCCGTAGGCTTCTGAACGAAAAGACTACGTATGAGGAAGAACTACAACGTGTTAAAGATGAAACGAAAGTAAAAATGCAGGGGATTCTCACTCAATGTAAGTTGTTGTTTTTTAAAAGAAGAGTTAATAGTACTCTACAAAAAATCCCATAACAGTTTCTTTTCTAAAAAAAAAGAGCACACTTTTGTGGAAGTCGGTACAAAAATATAAAAGGAATATTGTCCTCATATCAAAAATCAGATGTGCTGTCTGTTGATCTTTTTTGATTTCGGTAAGTAACACAACTCAAATTAGAGTGGAATTGGAAAGTAATGCTGTCTCGTAACTGCTAATTTGGATGCGGCAACTATCCCACCACAAAGTCTAGTGAAATGGTAAAATGTGTAATCTTCCAATATGTTTCATCTTCATATGCTTAGATTTTTTTAATATTATGTATTGGTATGTAACAGTGATGCACAATATCATATTTGTTTTATTAGATTGTGTCGTAATGCCAGGAATGTCCAACCACATATGAGGTTTGCATTAATACCATACTTAAAATAATAGCAGACTTTAATGACTAGACTGCCACAAATTTTTGCATGTTCAATAGCTGAATGTTATACAGTTAATTGATGAAGAATTGCACTATATTTTTAGTTTCTGGTCTTTTACATATGTCTAATTTCCCAAAAAGTAAATCTTTAACACATTGCTTAGTATTTGCAGCTCGCAATCCATTCAAATGGATTGTAGAGTTGACCGTCCTTTCAGGATTCAAATGTCTCATATAAATATACATCATAAATGGATGTGTGTCACTCGTAGACTTCCAGCGAAGTCCATAAAGTGTCTTTTTGGGGATTTTGGTTTACCAAGAAGACTAGTGATCTCATTCCTTGAGAGAGTATCAGAAGCTGCACTTGCTGCTTCCTTCAGGTCTGGTTTCATAAAACGGGAGAAATGTAGTGTGAGCATTAGAATTGTGTATAAGGATCTTCACGCCTCAAGGGTTGCAAGGACCCTGGTTGTCTCTAAATATCCAATAAACCTGACTTGGGTCAGAGATTTCCACAGAAGTTAAGCTCTTAATCTTTCTCTAAACTTATGTCATAATAGAGTGACTGGAGTTTAATGGTTGAAAGTATCCATACTGACTAGCAGTAACCAAAAATCAGCACTGACCTTATTCAGTGCTGATTTTTAATTGGCTTGGTTTTAGTGCTCAAATGGACTGACCTAAATTAACTTTTTGCTATCAGACTCGCATATTATGACTGAAAATACTACTATTGAAAAAGAGGATATCTTTTATTAGTTTTTAGAGAAGGGAACCTACAATCCATTAGGGTATAAATTGTATGCTTAATAAAACATATTGTGCATCACTGTTAAAGCAATGCCAGCTCTTCTGGGAAGGGTTCATTACAGCTACACTTTAATATTCAATGAACATATTTGTTTCCTTATATATATTTTTTTTTCAAATTATTTATACTTGCTATATTATTAAGATAAACAACTAGCTAATTTATTTAAAATATTTAAGGTAATGCTACTGACAACTTATTTTCACTTTATTAATGTTTTCTTAAATTTTATTTAAATACTATATTTTTTGTTATTTTCAACATTTTATTCAGTACAATAATTTAAACTAATAAATGTATTTTTGTATACATTTCCCAGATATTAATACATCTGTATACTAAAATTTTCCTTATGATTATTCAGTTATATATATATTCTAAGAATAATATTCTGCAAGATCATGCTTTTAAATTGACAATTGCCATTGGCATTTTTTTTTTTTCTGTTTTGTACATTACTAATTCTCAGCAATATCTACACACCTACGTACATGATTATGTTTGAGTGGGTGCCTGGGATTAAAATAACCTGTTAGTTATAAGAGCATGAGTTGCTGTCTACAATATTTGCAAACGGCTGTCATAATGTAAGTGCTGAACCACCAAATGGTGAACACCGGAGCAGACGGAGGGCAGCCAGCTTACTACAGAGATTGAGGCCCGAGATGACCGAGGGCATCAGGCGAGACTGTCCCAGCCTTCATATCTCTAATAAGTAATTTTTCCCAATGTTTTGTCTTTCTTATGACCTTGGTGCAGTCGCACAGGTGGAGAAGGTATTCTCTGCAGCCTCTCACAAGAAAGTCTGGGACCATTTCACCAAAGCTCAACGAAAAAACATCGACATGTGGAAGAAGCAATCATCGGTAAGTTCAGCCTCCAAGGTAAACATTCCAGTGCTTAAGAATACAGAGGCATTACTCGAGCATGTGATGTCTCTTGTTTGTCTTTAGTGTTTCTAAGCATAAAATTACTGTATTCGATATATATAAGTGCGGATCAAACACATTATTGGGTAATGAGGTTTGTAACATAGTGCTTCATTGTTAGCTTTGCAAATTTCAGGCTTACTTCTATAATGAATTGACAAATAATTATGAAGATCACACTGGAAGATGTGTAGCTTACAATTTATGGGTGTATTAAAATGTTACCTCTTGTAATTCTTATAAATGGTCATTTTAAAACACATTTTAAATTGTATTTATCATTAGAGGTCTTTTATATTGAGCGAAGACACTAGGGAAAAAACTTCAACATGAGCAAGTCCAGGTAAACTCCACACTTGTGTAATAAATTAACTAGAAGTTACCGTTTGCTGTTTTCTAAAAAAAGTTTGTGTTTCAACTATTATTGCGACCAATGGATCCCATGTTATTATTAATTTTGGATTTGTCCATGTTCAGGTTAGTGACTTTTAACTATTTTGATTTTGAGAAATTGCAGAGTTCCAAAAATGGACCAAAATATCTACAATATATCAGCTCTAAAATATATACTTTACATGCTTCATCACAAACCAGGAGAGGAATTTATCTAAATCATTAAATTAAATTACAGGTACATAACTTGATTTTAAATAAATGTTCACAGAACTTTATGAGGTAATTTTTTGTTTTAAATAGGCAATAGTATTATTTTTATTCAATTAATTCATGATTTAATCATTGGAGAAAGGGTAAGTTGGTGTGTATATATATATAATGTATGTATGTGTATATATATATAATATATGTATGTATATATATATATATTATATACATATAATGTATGTATGTGTATATATATATAATATATGTATGTATATATATATATATATATATATTATATACATATGTATATATATATATATATATATTATATACATATGTATATATATATATATATATATTATATACATATATTATATTTGTATATATATATATATATTATATACATATATTATATTTGTATATATATATATATATTATATATGTATGTATATACATATATGTATATATATATATATATGTATATATATATGTATATATATATATATATATATATGATTTACATAATATATATATATGATATATATATAATGTTTGTGTTTACATGTATGTATTTAACAATTAAACTCTCGTAATGAATAATTTTCACGGAAATGTTTCCTCGAAAATTTTCTTCAGTACGAGAGTTAGAAGTTTGGAAGATTAATAAAACGGTGATGCAGCATAAACAACCAAGAACACAATTTTATCAACAATGCTTAAAAAAACATGCAAACATATAATATAGTATATTCGTTAGACCCAGCCAGGCCACGTTTGACTCTAAAGGTAAAGCATGCTTGATTTGTAAATGTTCACATAGCTTGAAATAACTTTTGCTCCTTAGGAAGCTAGCCTTTCCACCATTATTAAAATGCCATGTCTTGAAAAGGAAAAGGTGATACATATTATGACTCATTTATCAATTGATTCGGTAGGATAAAATTGTACAATTGAAACTATTTGAACTGACTTATGTAAGTATGCGAGAGTGCTAACATTTTATTTGTATTAGTATTAATTTGATTTGTTGATGTTCAATGTAGAAATTAGTGGTATGTGTATTTAACTTATGAATAGAATATTTTCTACAGGCTTATGAATGAAATTCTAACCGTCCTGGCTTTTCTTCTACCTACCAGTTATACATGAGGTAACAATATTTCAATGCACACAGTTCCTGACAAGGGTATTTATGGCAAAAATAAAAACTTCACATATTGCAAAGTATATGTTGCTATATATATATTAGTGTACATATATTAAATTGTGTTATATATTTTTAATAAATTCCTTTATATGTTGAAGGTTAATAATGAAGCATTTTAGTTACCTAAAACATAATATTGTGTATATTATTATAGTAGAGTAAATTGATTTTCAATATTTTTCTAATTTATTTCAACTTCACCATTTAACTCTGAATGATCTTTATTATCTCATTACCCAAGATTTGTACATAGTTTCTACAAAACACTAATTTAAAATAATTATATTTTCCTTTTTATAGGAGAAAATTGATAAACATGGTGGTTTTTTTCTGTGGCAGCATGAAAATACTATATTTAATTCTGTACATTGAATGATGAAATGATAAGAACTAAAAGGGTTATTGGAAATGCTAACATATTTTTATTTTTTTCATAAAAAGTTTTGCCTGTGATGTATACTTTGTCATTTATTTTCCTATAACAACTTTAAGTCCTCAGCATTTATTTTAAGTGACTACTTCAATTTCAAATGATTTGGTTATCTTAATTATTGTCTTTTTGACTTACTTCGCCATTTCATTTTAACGAGTATGATCTGTTATTATTTCACTCAGATTTCCAAATATTTAACACAGCATATTCAAAGTTTAATGTCTTCTGCTAATGTCTTAGGAAATTCGGACCATACAACTGGAGGATTTTCTGCAAGAGACATGCGGTGCTGATGAGATGGACGTCAGCGATACGGACGAGAGTGAGACCACACACAGTCTGCGGAAGAGGACCAAGAGATCAGACAGTGATACCCAACTGAGGGTTTGTAATTCACACTACCTCTATTAATATTATGAACACTATTTGTCCCACCAAAATAGACATTTTTTTTAACCAAGAAAATAAATGCTCTTATTTGATTTCTGACATGCAATTTTAAAAACATAATTTTGAAAAGCTTAAAATTTATTTTTGAGGTATAATTAACCAGTGGGTTATACTAGGAAAAAATAATTTGTTATCTCATGTGTCAAAAATAATCAACAGTATATTAATAATTTTATTAGATCTGTTGTATCCACTCTTACTTACACATTATACCTAAATATTATACATTATATAGTATATAAGGTAAAACAAAATTGAACCATTTACAAAATTAGCTTTTCACAATAATTTGTCATCAATTAATGATTCTAAAAAGTATTTCATTTCTTCATGGTTACGTCCAATTGAAAATAGTTTAATGTTAGACTCAGTGTAAAGTTCACCTCAGAGGGTACACAGATGCTAAAATTGTTTTGTATTATTATAGGAAGAGAATCAGAGTCTAAGGTGTCAACTGGAAGCCTACAAAAATGAAATTGACTTACTGAAATCTGAAACAAAAAGTGATATTGACTTGAAAACGAGAAATATTTCACAATTAAGAGAAAGGCTCGCTCTTGTGGAATCCCAACTGAGTGAAGCAAAAAGAGCTAAAGCCACCGAGTCTGTGAAACTTCTTGCTATGGAAGCAAAATTAAATGCTAAAGAGAAAATTTGGAATCAAAATCAGAATGATAAAAAGAGCGACTCAGATCATAAACATGATTCAGAAGATAAATCTTCAACAATATCTAAGCAGTCAGATTCAGATGAACAGGTAATGATACTTACACTTTGAATTATAAATATATGTACAGTGAATATATTGATTTGTGAGTTTGCCAAGAAAAAGATCTGAATATGCCTTTACACCTGACCATAAAGTGATATCCCTGTTTACAAAAACTTTGTAGAGCAAGAAATCACTTCCTCAAACTTAAATATTCCTTTTTATAAATATGATTATATATATATATTTATATGCTGAATCTATTTTTCAGAAATTTTTATAATTAAATATTTTATATTCACTCACGAACTTTCGTCCATATAATTTTCTCACATTACTAAACCTATTTTAAAAGAAAATATTTATTATGAATAGTATTATTGATATTCTATTATGTCTCAGGAAAAGTCTATTCAACTTACACTCCCAGAGAACTTATGTGACAAAGAAGCTAAGCTCATTGGGATAATATCTACTTTTCTGCACGTTCATCCTTTTGGAGCCAGTACAGACTACATCTGGTCATATGTTCAAAAAATGGAGCCGTATCTACGACCCAACCAATTAGAAGACTTACTGAGAAGATTCCCAACAGTTTACAATCAGCAAATATCTGGAGTAGGTGCCAATATTGAGAGAAAATGGGTATTTAATGGATTTAACAGCAATTGACCAAGGGCATTTGAAGGAAGACCACAAGTCTTCCGGCCTTACTTACCTAATAGAACGTTCTATCAAAGAAGAAGGTATTTCTAATCTAGGAAAATAATACTTGTAGTGCACCAAGGACACAATTTTAATGATTATGTAGTCAGTGGTGGGATTTCCAGGGTTGCAGGTGATGAACTCGCATTGCATTGAATTTAAGGCACATGCCTTATCTATTTTTCAGGCTTGTTACAGTTCCTAATATCCAAATATTTATGGTCATCTCTATGAACACAATATAACTATGTTACAATTTGTTAAGCAGCTCAAGAAAACAATTATTACACATGTTTTTAATAGTTAGACATTCAACGACCTACTGACTCCTTCCAGAGATTATTTTTCAGGCCAAAAAAAAATAGTATTTATTGAACAGTTGTAATATGTAATGTATATATAATAATGTAACTTACCTACATGCTTAAGCCGGCCAATGGTGTTCATTTGTAAGCTAAGAATATGAATTCATCGATTGTAAGAATCTGGTTTGTGTTTATAGTTTATTTGCTTTGATTTTTTTTATTTGCCAAGTATTTTTATCTTACAATTTACATCAAGTGACCAATTTTCTTAATATTGTTGGTGGTGATAAACGTATTTCTAAAATGAGTGAAATGTTAAGAGACAATTATGGGATTAAGAAAAACAAAATTTTAATTTGGACCTACTGAGATTGAGATGTAATTAAAGACTGTGGAGGGCGGCACGATGATACGTGTTAGACAAGGGGCCCAAAATAAATTTCAATATCCAATGTATCTTTCAATATTTTTTTGTCCCAAAGCATATCATGAAAATAATATATAAAATTGTTAAAATTTAATATGTACTTATTTGTTTTCTTGATAGATGTGTGAACTGGACTTCCACTAGAGATTGTTATATATTGAAACATACTTTTAGCCTAATCAATTTATTGTTATCATTAGGTTATTTTTTTTTTATGTTATAATTTTATAATATAAATATGATATGAGATCAATATAATAATAAATGTTTGAAAATTTTGTTTTATATTTTATTTTTAATAGAAATTATTTATATTTTCTTATGAAATATATTTAATATTCACTTTCTAAATGCTCATAATAAGACAGTATTCAAAAGTAAAATAAATGAGAACACTTGTTCACTATATCAATAATATCGAATTATCCAGTTTCTGGTGGATCTGAAAGAAAGTGTTATAATAAGTACAACGTTCCAATTGCAGCAGCTCGTACCTGATGACCAGATACTTTGTGTGCCCGATGCCAGATTCAACTATTTTACTCTTATTTTATGTTGTCCAGTTATCCCTCATTCCCACTCACCTGACTCCAGTGATAACTGAGTTCTATTAGCAGTGAAATTCTTTTTGAATGATATTCTTAACACAATCAATGTCTAAAACCTGCTTTTACCTGATGACAATGTATTGCCAGTTATTCAAAAATGCTTACAATGCTTGTTACAGAAGTTATTTTAATTAGTTAAACTGTGTAGCTAAATTCTTAAAAAAATCATATTGCCTTACTAATGGTTGGATCCATAGTTGGGGGTTCCAAGTGTGCTTTTCCTTCCTTATCTACGATTTGCCTATATTCCATCTCAGCATCGATGATGTCTCTATTGCCTCCTGCAGTCCCTGACTGGTCACCTCCGGCACCCCCAGCCCCTTGGGGGCCGCCCCCTCGCACTTTCATCTTCAGTCTAATCTCTCGCATGCGAGCTTCGAGTATACGCTCTCTTTTACTCTCACGTTCAAACATCTAAATTTTGTATAATAGTACATCAGATTCAGTTTGTGTTTGTGTTTGATTCAGTGAAGTTTTAAACTATTGTGCAATATTCTAAAAGTAAATCCTTACATTAGTGAGTAGAAGTTTATCATTTTTTGCTGAAACTCCTAAATTTTCTGAAAGCTCTACCAAATACACTGATCCTTTTTTACTTCCGCATGGCACAAGCCTTCCCTGGAAAAAAATTATATTTTGTATAAAATTTGAAAGATAGTGTTTTGTAAATGATGATCTTTTATACTTACCTGATCCTGTGGTCTTATCTTTGTCAATGGTTCGTCGCAGAGCTGTGCAGTTATTACCGGTGCATTTTGTTTACGTAGAATATCCCAACAGCACAAACATCCATCCCAGCGAGTAGTCATAAATAGTGAAAATCTATTGCCAAGAAAAAAATATTTTATTTTATTTTTAGGTATTTTTGAAAAATCTGCCCCTGTATGCCTGTATAATATACAAATAATTCCCAAATCCAACTACATCATTGATAACATATTTTATAGTTATGTAACCTCAATGGACTCCATGCGCCATCAGTAAGTTTTGAGCGGTGAAAATATGTCCAGATTATGGGACTTTCTTTGCAATCTTCTGACCAGATACGAGCAGTCCAGTCTCCGACCGTCAAAAAGTTTTTCACGAAACCTGGATTTCGCTGCAATGCATACACTGGACCTAAATGTGCTGTGTACTGCAAATTTTATTAAAGTGACAAATGTTGAAAGTTATTAATTAATTAATACATTGTATATGAAGAATAAATTCTCACCCGTCCTGGTAATCTTTCGATAGGAGATTTTCCTTTTCTATTTCCTCCGATCACTAGTCCTTGCTCAGTTCCACACATGAACCTTGAAAAAAAAAAAATTTTACTTTCATTACAATATATTTCAAAATCATTGAAATATGTCAAGATTAGGATTGTCAGTGCATATTTTAAAAACCCAAGTAGCATCTATGCCAAAAATTTCCATTATTACAGTTACAGGAAGTGTATGAAATTGTACCAATAGCATAATTTAGGATTTTCATAAATTTAAACTCTGCATTCATTTATTTATGCTCTAGTTTCATAGATATAATTACTTTACGACCTTGTAGGTATAGTAGTCTCATATTCAAGGCAACTGACTCCTAATGCTCTCGTCACATTTTGCTCTTCGCCAACATTCTTGACGGGATCAATTATCATTGTATCAGTCGGCTCTGTTAATTTTCTTGTGTCCCACCTTAAACACAATAAACTAAATTAATATACATTTTTTATTACATGATAGGGTTGAAATTTCTAAATAATTACCATTTACACTGTCCATCAGTAGATGAAGAAAAGAACTCAGTCCCTGTTTTAGAATTAATATGCAGTATGTTTCGAACCGGGTCCCTATGAGCTTGATGCATTGGACACATTTCACAGGGTTCTGAACCCCGGCGAATATCAAAAGCAGCCACCTTGAAACATATAATAATTAATAACAAAATTGAATAATCATAAAATCTAAAAAATTTACGAACCTGCCCACTTAATAAGCCTCCAACAAGTGTATTAGGATCCCTCGGATTAAATTCCAAGCAGCATAATGGAACATGTGGCATTATTACTATCTGAGGTTTGTTAGGATTTTCTGTTAATTTTATTTTAATAAATTTAATATCACAGTTATTTTTTCAGGTTCCATTACATATTTATAATAAACAATTTGAAATAATTAAAATAATAAGTTACCAATATCCCAGATATAACTATGCGAGCATTGATCCATGGGAGACCTTAAAAATTCTAGATCACAATGAGTAGCAGCTAGCTTTGCTCCTCCGTCTGCTGACCAGCTGAGGAATGTTACAGGACGCTTGACAGAATTCTGATCACGATATACATTAACTGTTCGACATGAGCTTCTTTCTACAGGTGCGGCTGGTTCTAATTCCGTAAAATAAGTTTGATAAATATTCATGGCATTGTTTTGTAAAATGTAATGTTCCATCCCCTGCAATAATTACAATAGTTAATTGTGATAACTTTCTGATGCAATGCTTTTATATTAATGGTTATTTTTAATTTATTACGTGTGTAAGGTTCATAACACAGTGAACGTAAGCATCATCCTTTTCAATCTTCCGTTTATATCTTTGAGTAGCTTCTACGTCTGCAGTATTTATATCTTTTGGCCAACCACCTTCAACATGATTAATACCAGCACTAACATATTCAGCTCTGTAATAATTAATAATTTATAATAATTTGTAAGCATTATCATTTAGTATCCACATTTTTAACTATGTAATAAATATTATATTTCAGTTGATTTTTACCTGTAAGTATTTGCTTCATGTTCAGAGAATTTTTTTCCATACTGATGTGCCTGGTGTACTGGATTTCGTAGAATAAAATTTTTAGATATTGTCTTATCTGGGGCAATACATTCTCCTAATGTCGGTCCTTTGTCAGTAAAAAGGCACTGTCGACCAAAATCCAACCTTTGCTTTGTATATGTATAGATATTTTCCATTTTCAACAGATTTTCAAATTAGGAATTTTTGCTGATAGACTAATATTGTTGTTACCATAGATACTGATACTTTTTCTCAATTTTATTGATGATTATCTCCACGGCAACTGTTTGCCGTGGCAATATTTTTAATCTACAAGGAATCATGATTTTTTATTTTTCATAAATGTATTCATGTATAAAATTGTGTTTTCAAACCATATATACAAAAAAAATATTTTATGTGTTATTAATTGAACCTGTCTAATATTTATTTTTATAGATGAAAATCATCATGTTGGCAACATTAGCTGAACTGATGGAGGCAAAAGCATTTTCCTAGTTTTGCACATCCACGCATTTAAACACTAAATATTTATTTTGCATTAAAATGGCAGGTCTTCAACGTTTGAAACTAAATTCACTGAATGTGGATATAAGTAATTCATTGATTATTGGCATTATAATAGCAAAAGTTCCTCCTAGATTGTTTCAATCTACAAAAAAAGAGAATGAGACCCGAGGAGTTTGGTCTTTTACTTTGAGAGATTCTTCTTATGATGTTATTAATTGTTCTGTTTGGGGGTCTTCACATTTTGTAACATCTTTTGATGGAATGTTTCATACAGGAAATGTTGGTAAGTGTTCTACACCAGTAAAATAAATTCTGAGTTATTTTGTTTTTACCTCATGATTCTTATTATTTTAGTTGATGTCATGAGTGCAAAAATCAGTACAAGGCAGCCGGGAGAAAGAAACGAACAATATCGACCACAGGTTATCACAAATATAACATATAATTTTACAAATTATCTTTATATTATAGCATATTTTTGTATACATTTTTTTGTATTTGTTTAGGTGTCTTCTCCATTTCAACTAGTGTTAAATGAAGGATATTCAGAGATGTCTATCCACGAAGGAGATGATTTTCAGATGTATCTGCCACTTATTCATATTCCAACAAAACCCTCAGCTGGTTATTTTACATTAGCAGATATCCAAAATAATGGTAATTTTGGTGAAATTTTACTATCATGTGATTTTTACAACAGTTCAAATGATTTTTAATATTATTATGATTTTTGAACTGTTTAATTTCATACTTATAGCACAACACATCAGAGAAGATTCAATAGATTTACTTGTAGCTGTGCGATCAGTTTTAGCAGCTAAAACTATTAAAACTAAACTGGGTAAATATTTTACAAAATATACTTTATATTTTTATTCAATATTTTATGTTTTAATTAATACTGAATATGCAAAATACTTAATTACTTTAGGTACGGGGATCCAACACCGTGAAGTAGCTTTAATGGACCAATCAACAACAAATCCTTTCAAGTTAATGATTTGGGACTTGGAAACAATTCAACGGTTTGCTTTTGGCTTTTTATAATCTTATCGCCAAAAAAATCTATTTGTGATTAAAGCTCATTGTTTCGATCCTGGATTTATAAAGAATTCAGTATTTTTAAAGTAATAAAGTTAAGCAAATCCATTTTCAAGTAAAAGCTGACATTTCAGATGAATCAGACTACCTACTTTTAAATTATTTGTAATATTAATCTTATTAATTTCAAATTATTTTTTTTTTACTTCAAGTTTTATTAAGCATGTACATTTCTAGCAATTTAATAATTAATATGATTTGATTTTATATGTAATGAATTAGTCAGCAATTTCTTGCATTTAAATGCTTACGTATTATTTTTCGGTTGTCTGCCCAGAAAACTTAGTAATCGACCACACAATATCCATCGTAAAAGTATACCATCCATCTATTAAAGATTAGAAGATATTTTGATACTTTCTTATTTTGATTAACAGTTCAGGTTCATGGCAGCCCAGGGAGACTATACTTTTTATTTCTGATGTTAAGTTAGAGTGGAATGAATTCCATAAAACTAATGTCGGTAAGGTTTTTGGTCGAACTATAATAACTGAAGATCCTCATACCCCTGAAGCAGAAGCTCTTCGAGTATTTGCTCGACATGCTCCCATAAAAGCAGCAGCCGTACTTGACTTAATGGCTCAAAACATTCCTGATCGTGAGATTATTATCATTTATATTATATATTATACCCTTTACTATCAAAAAGGTTCTTAATATTCAATTTCTTTTTTAAGCAAACAATATACGCACTGTCATGACAGTCCAACAGGTTTTGGATAGAGTTAATGGAGAAACTTCGGAGTCAGTAGGAGAAAATCAGTTTACTGCTTTACTGTATGCTTTGGTCACTTCTTATGATTTGGACGGGTGTAGCAAACTAGTTTTGATAAAATGGTGCTTTTTTTGCCTATTAAAAAAACTAAAACAATCATATTTTAAGTAAAAATATTTATTTCAAGTGTAATTTTTTTAGTGGTGCGTGTTTCAATATAATCAGAGGGTCAACTTGTGTCAATATGGACTGCCCAGTTGCTTCGGGTATTGAAACAATTCCGCCAGATGTTACCTTTGATATTCGAGTCACATTAAGTGATCATACGGGATCATTACCAAATTGCCGACTTACTGGAAAGTTTGCAGAAAATGTGCTGGGTTGCAGTGTAATTATTTGTTATCACATTTTTTTAAATACATTTTTTATCTGCATATCTGATCAGGACATTTTGAAATTATTTTTTTACAGGTTACAGACTTTCTTGCAATGGATATTGATACCAAAGGACAACTTAAGTGGCGATTGCTCTTAGAAAGATGTGCAGCAAGGATTTTGGTCATGAAGGGACCTCTAATTTCCCTTCTTACATGCAATCGAGGCGATCCAAACGAGATTGTTAGCAAGTTACCAGTTTATTAATTTAAAAAATATATAATAAAAATGTTAATTATTTTTCATGACTTAAAAACTGATTGATAAGGATAGGGGTTAAAATTTGAATTTATTAAATACTTAATTATTATTATTATAAACACCAATTTAATTGTATTATTTAAATAATTCTAAAATATTTATAATTAATGAAAGTATCTTCTTTTTTTTGACCATAATAAATAGTTTGTTCTTGTATTTGTCTATGATTACTTACAAACATTTGGCGCCGCTGCGAGCTGTCAAAATTAAAGCTATATTGAATTTTATCAAAAACGCACGGCGTGTAAAATTTGGGGTACGATTCAATCATTAAGACACAATGATTATATCGGAGAATTCTATAATAAAGTACGAAAAAGAGGTTGAGTACTCTACCGAAAATGACCCACAGAGAAAAACGTGCAGCTACAAAAATCTTTCAGATAGATTTTTGCATGTTTCTAAGGATTTCTCCAAACAATATGCCCATATTTATGCTGCTCGCTTAGGATCAATGCGACAAAATCTAATTAAGAAAGTTAACTCAAAATGGTCTAGTAAATATCAAGTCAGAAAACTGTATGAGCTAAGGGAGGGTAAGGAAGAAACTTGTGTAATTGTTGGTACACTCTTTAAACACCAAGATCTAAAACCTAGTATACTCAAGGAGCTATCGGAAGAGTTACAGATGGTTCCTGAGCCTAAAAGGTAAACACACTATTAGTAATATACAAAAGAATATGAAATTTGTTGGTGACACATTTCATTTGTTATATTATTATTACTGTTTCAGACAAAACTTTGTGGATGATACAGATAAACTCATTTTAGAAGATGAGCTGCAAAGAATTAGATTAGTTGGAGATGTTATTGACGTCCACAAAATGGTTACGGGTGTAGTGTGTGCTGTATTAGGTAAATATTGTTTTATGAGGTTTTCGTTATAATTGTAACATTATTTTCTTAACTAATGTGTTATTGATATTATTTCATGCTAATCTAACACTGTGACTTCACAAACAGGAACAACTTGTGAGTTTTTGTATTGGAATTATGTGACTACTAACCTTACCATTTCATATGTGTTTGCACTTCATATTTTAGCTGTGGCTTCATAATTTAAATATATTTTTTCTGTTTTTACCTTGCCATTTCTCTTTTAAGTATTCTAAGCACCTACATAACATGATAAGCATAATTATATGAGTACTATTAGTATAATTCGACAAATCTGGTAGATATTGATTTCTCCCCACCAATATGTTTGAATAACATATATTAGTTATTTTTATGTATGTTTTATATACGGTGTGTGCATTAATTTTTTCGGATTTTTTCGTGAAATCGGAGCTTTATTAAAAAAAATTGGTAGAATATATTCTATTCAAAGTATTGTCCATCGCTACCCACTACTTTTTCCCATCTTTCGGGCAAATTATGGATTCCATCCCAAAAGAACTGTTCGTCTTTTGAAGCCAAGAAATAATCAAGCCAATTTTTGATACCCTGTTCAGAAGTGAAGCGTATTCCAGAAAGGGCATTCTGCATCGATTGAAACAAGTGGTCGTTGGAAGGGGCAATTTCAGAAGGCAGAACTTCCCATCCACTGTTTTCCAAATAGGTTTTAACCGATTTAGCAACATGTGGCCAAGCATTGTCATGGTGGAAAATAACAGACTCATGCCTGGTCGCATATTCTGGCCGTTTTTCTGCCAATGCTCGCTTCAAACGCATCAATTGTTGTCTGTAGAACTCGCCCGTGATAGTTTGGCCTGGTTTCAGCAGCTCATAGTGGATCCCACCAACTACACAGCATTACCTTGGCGCCATGAATATTTGGCTTGGCCGTCGATGTTGATGCATGTTTGGGCTTACCCCATGATTTTTTACATTTCAGGTTGTTGTAGCAAATCCATTTTTCATCACCAGTGATGATACGATGCAAAAATGACTTCTTTTTGTGGCGTTCAAGCAGCATTTCCGAAATGCAAAATCGCCTTTCGACGTCTCTCGGCTTCAATTCATGTGGCACCCAATTTCCTTGCTTTTGAATCATTTCCAATGCTTTTAAGTGTCTTGAAATTATTGCTCGATCAACTCCCAATGATTCTGCGAGTTCTGCTTGCGTTTGACACGAGTCTTTATCAAGCAATGCCTCTAATTCTTCATCTTCTAATTTTTTTGGTTGGCCTGGACGTTCTTTGTCATCCACATCGAAATCACCATTGCTAAAGCGTTGAAACCAGTTCTCACACGTTATTTGCAATGGAGCATGTTCACCATAAACTTCACACAGCAATCGGTGACTTTCAGCTGGTTTTTTCTTCCAATTGAAACAGAAAAGTAAAGCTTCCCGCAAATTGCGTTTTGTTGGTACAAAAGTTGACATGTTGAGAGATCAAAAAAAAATGTTGTATACACTTCAGCGATATGACATATACTGAAAACAAAAGCGCAACAATGATGCTTCACAATGAAATGTTAAAGTATAGCCTGATGCGATCCAATACTAGTAACGCCATCTCTTAGAAATTCCGAAAAAATTAATGCACAACCGTATAAAATTTAGTTTCATAATAATTAATTTGCCTTTTTTTAAAGTAATTTTTAAATTTTTCACTGCCATAATACCAATAAATTAATTTCATGAATTAATTAATTAATTCTGTAAAGCACAAGTGTATTTAACAATTTTATGTAGCTATAATTATTTGCATCATGTGAATTTCTAAAAAATTATGTTTCACAGGCTATGAAGATGGTGATGGTGTATTTAAAATGCAAGATTGCTGCTGGCCAGATTGTACTTTACAGAATACACCCCCTTTATATGATGATGATCAGTAAGTAATTTAATTTATTTGAATACTAAACTCCAAATATAAGATTTATTTTCCTATTAAAATAGTAATCATAAAATGAAAACTTATTTGCTGCTAATATTTAGAAATGTGTGAAGACAGTAGAATTTATTTTTGTGTATTTTCCCCTTACTACATTACTGTGTATACTCTGCAGTCATCATATGTGTACCCCTCAACATATCTTATCTAACTGTTTACTTGCACTAGATCAAGGAAGAAAGTCTTGTTGCCTCAATGTGCAAAACCTTTCATCAACTAAAGTTTGAAAGAATTAACAACAATAGGAAGACTCCGCCTCTTCTTAATAGATTTATATAACCTAAATCCCAAACCAAAACTCACCCTACACTTCCCAATCCATTGCAAGTAAAGACAATGTACTGTATTCTCTATTTAGATACCAGATTTAATCACTGCCTTTTACTCTGAAGTTTTATGATGCACTGTGCTCCGCCCCGACATTGTTGTCTATTCACTTTGTTTGAAAAAGATCCTTATAGAATTATTTGTCCCCTGTAAATAAAATATCCAAACTCACCATCAAATAAAGTTTTATTTAAAAATATCAAGGGACTTGATTCTGAATTTCACAGTGTGCTCGACTTCAATCAAAGATTTCAGCAATAATCTTGTGTTTTATATATTTTGATGTTTCTGATTACTTTCAGATATTTAGTTTTGGTTTCGGGGCTAAATATGTCATCGTCTCGGGACAACTGCCTTTCCACGCAACTATTTGTGGACTGGCTGACTGGCATAGTAGGAGGTCATGCACAGAGGGAAGGAGTTGCTAAAGTTGTCAGACTAATAATTGCAGGTAAAACAGTATTACAAATTAATGAAGCCATATATATATATATATCTCTTAACCAAAATATATACACTATTATTTAAACATGCAACAAAGGTTAAGATATGCAGATTGTTGTAAACCTGATTCTATCATTGATACTTTCAATACATTTGGTGTTTCATAGACTTTCATTATATATTAAAGACAAGTGGAACACAAAAATAGGCACAAATATATATTATATTTATATATTAATCAATAACAATAAAACAATGTATTAATCTCATATTTAATTGACATAAAGTCTACCTTAAAGTTTCAGCCAAAATAAGAACAGTCAAACGTGAAAATTGGAAGCTAGCTTAAGTAAAGTTCAGTAAAGGGACCTTTTACTCAATTTGAATGTAATATTTTTAAGGTAATTCTGTGAGTGGGCTGCCATCTGACTCTACAAATGTCGGGGCAATAATCAACACAGTTAGCAGTAATTTTTCTGGACCTGGATTTGATTCTCTTGATGCAGTTAAGAAGTTGGACGGCATGCTGAGTGAAATATGTCACAGTATTGATGTGGACTTGATGCCTGGAGAATTTGATCCTACAAACATAATGCTACCGCAAAATCCAATGCATTATTGTAAGTACATTTTCGAATAATATTACTATATATATATATATATATATATATATATATATATATATATATATATATATATATATATATACATATATATACATACTCATCTCTGGTTTTATAAAATGGTTTCATTTTTTTATAGGTATGTTTCCTAAAGCAGTGCAGATGAAGTCTTTTCACGGTGTATGCAACCCTTATGAATGTGAAATTGGAGGTAATGTAATTATTTTTATCTAAATATGAAGTCATCAATAATATTTTTTCCTAAATAGGCACTCAATGGCATTCACTTTATTAAAGACAGTTAATAAATGCACATGGATTTCAAATTATATTTAATTGGACAGAAAAAGTCCTAAACCCAGTTATTTTAGCATATGTATGTGATGTTTAAAAAACCGATTTTATCTGAAGGTCAGTTGGATATTTTAATCCCAGGAGACTTATAAAAGTGAACCAATGTTTCTTTAAGTGATTTGTTTGCGAAGACAATTTTAAAAAATATTAAAATGACAATTGGGTTTTTGAATGTCTATTTTACAGTACCAACATAATTTCTTTGCTTTGTAGTTAAATTATTTTTTTAAACAGTAATGTTTTCTTTGTGTTTGATCTTAAAATTTATGACTTGTTTTGCACCATAAAATATGAACTGAACCATATAATTTTTGTCATAGGTCGCATAATCTGTGGGAGCTCAGGGCAACCGGTAACTGATATTCTTCGCTACAGTAATCTGGAATCTCCAATAGAGGCACTTCGAGCAACTCTTCGGTGGGGTCATGTGGCTCCCACCGCACCAGACACTCTGCCCTGCGTTCCTTCTGCTGGAGAGGACCCTTTCATACTTCACTCTTGTCCCGATATCTTCTTTACTGGGAATGCAGATGTTTTTGCCACCGAGCTGTACGAAGGTAAATATTATCTCTGAGATAATTTTTAGTATGTATGATTGAAGATATCTTCATTTATTTATTTATATCTTTGTCATCTCAGAGTATTATTTCAATGTATGTAAACAGTTGGTTGGGTTTTTATATATTTTTTTCATTTAATAAATATTGTTTTTTTTGATATTGGTAAATAATATATTAAACCAGCTTCATGTTTTTTTTTTTTAATAACACTACTTGCTTTGTTTAGAGTTAATTATATGAATTTCTACTAAATTAACAACTCTGATAAATACAGCATACTTTGGTAGTGTGCCCAGTCCACTAGAAAATTATTATCTCCAAATATCTATTTCATGTAGGTTTAAGTTAAATTTTGTGTTTATTTTTTGTTACAGGCTCTGAAAACCAGAAAGTCCGCTTGGTCTGTGTGCCATCATTTGCAGCTACTCAAAATGTCGTTGTCATCAATTTGAAGAATCTAGACTGCTTTCCAATGTCCTTCTCAATCAATGATAGTTAAATTACTTTACAGTATTATTTATTACCACCTAGGTCCAACGCTTCAGTTGAAACCTTGATACTAGCAAAAATAAAAATAAATTATTGAAAAATAAATATATATTACTGCTAAATATCTTTAATAAATCCGCATTTTTCACCCTTAAAGGTTTATTATTTATATAATATTATGGTTGTCTATTCGCTCAAAAAAACAAGTGAAATCCTCGAAAAAAAATTATGCAGTTACTCGTCAATAACTTAAAATTATTATACACAAGGTACCAAGTCAGAATGGGACTACAAAAGTTTAATAAACAAAATATCTGAATAACTGAGAATGTTATTAAGTTTTACTGTATTTATTACAAATATTATTTTTTCATCTGCTAAATAATGAGAATATTTTTTTGTTTATAACATAGTTTATTTTAGTTATTTATTTTAATTACAAGCTTTTATTTACTCTACATGTTTGGCATTGTTTTTTCATAAAAATGACTAAATCCACATTTTTCTATAATTATAATCCAAAAAACTCATTTCACTTATTCAGTGAACTTATTTTTCACTTATTGAATATATCGGCTTCCTCAGAATGTCACAAAACGCTAACATAAACTTTTAATTAATAAAAATATCAATAGCTCGCTTTTTTGATTTCTTTTTTTACTTAATGCGAGAATAATGAGCACAGGGTATCCAAATCAAGTCATTTGCATAGTACTCGGATTTCATAAATAATATTGGTATAAAAAAAATTGTGGTTGGATTAATCGGGAAAGTATTCAAATAAATCATAATGTATTTCAAAACTTACTAATATTTCAAACATATACTTATTTGGCAACTTGGATTATGTCACTTTTATAAAAACACTGACAATAAAACTACTAAAAATAATACTTTTATATTTTTGTATTATTTTTAAAGCAAGAAGAAGCTGAAATATGAGAAGGGTAAGTCATTATTACAATTTGACATGTGATTTAAAATGTTTTGATATAAAAATACAATTTTAGGACAATTCTTTGAATTAAATTTTGGACAAATTTTAAAAGAGGATCCAATAATTAAATTTAAGTCTTTCTTTCTTTCAGTTTATTTATTAATCTTATTATTTTTATCATTTTTGATCCAATACATTGATATTTGATGCTTAGAGATAACCTTCTGAAAAATGGACATTACTTTGCTGCCTGAATTAAATTAATTATGTTTTTTTTTAATCGGGAATTTACATTTGTAAACAATATTTAATTGCTTATTTTATTAATACTTACATGTTTCGTTAACAGGAATATGTTGAGATAAAATGTTTTAAAAAATATTATTTTGAAGATAAAATACATTTTCACAAAAATATGAGCAGGAGATAGTTATTTTTTCCACAAAAGCAGTGAATGATAGTTTTTTTAAAAATTACAATCTACTTTTATAATATAGACAATCAGTTCATGTTAACTACTATATACACCAATCTAATTTTTAATTTACTAGTTAAACTATCCTATTACCTTTATATTTATAATATATATGACATATCCAAAAAATAGACATTTAGCTAATGAACAAAGTAAAACATTGTAAGCAAGAATAATTGTTTATATTTATTTTAATTACATAAAATTAGTGACTATACTAATAATGACCAGTAATATTTTAATTATTTCTATAGTATATATCTGCAATGATTTCGTTCTGTCAATAAAAATAAACATAGTTTTTATTCCTCTTGAATGATAAAAGAATCATAGTTTTCCAAAACACAAAGATCATTACATTTCAAAGTTAGATTGGCTGAAATAGCATTTCATATTAAAATTTTAAGGCCTATGTTTTTATTTAATTCTCCGTCTTTTTGTTTCTTGCAAGAGTAAATTTAAGATCATCCATGAACCATAACATTATAACCCTTGTCTTAATATGGAGTATTACAAATCACACCAATCTGTAATGGACTCCACGTTGGTATTAATACAAACTTTTTAAAAGAGTTTACGCTTTTAAATAAAAATATTCATATTTCTAATGAATAGATTTTAGTTCAGTCCAGTTTTACTAATGTATCAATTGGTGTGAGGCTTTTCACAATCAATTCACACAACATTTGGTAAATTATCTTTGTATATGCCTTTATATAAATAATATGATTTCATTTCAGGTTATTCGCATTTAAATAGTATATTTTAAACATTACATAACAAGCAATAATCTTTCATCTCGAATCCTAAAATCAACATAAAAAAATAAGATCTTAAAAGCGAAGTTTAAATCATAAAATAATTTATGTACAAAAATTTTGACTACAGAAAAAAAATTATCTATATAATATTTAATGTAATATAATTTGCATATAAATAAATATATTGTTTGTTCATTAATATTTAAGTACTAACATATAACATAAATTTAACAATATTTTGGCACGATTTCTTAAAATGTATAATCTTTGAATTATGAATTTACTAAATTTCGATCCACTTAACAAAACATTTATCATTTGTTGATATTTCTTTGGAAAAATCAGTTATTTCATTTTAATATTTCATGATTTAATTTATAGTGGAAACAAATAAAAACATCACAGTGAAACTATTCAGATTTCCACATTAAGTGTTATTTTAAGCAAATTGAAACATCAACATCAAAAGTTTACATGGAAATCTCAACATTGTTATTTTTTTGTTGTGACCGCAAAGGTTTTTTTTTATGTAAATTAACTTTTTTGAACCTTTCAATCTTTAAATGTAGGTAATGTATATTTATATAATATAGAATTCTTTATCTACCTTATTATGATAATTGTATGTTTCTAATTAAACATCTTACAGCTACAGTCTAACACTCATGGCTGATATTTACAGCCTAAAAGATTGACATCAATTTACTACAAATTATAATTTAGGGAAAACTTCAAAAACAATCAACATTTTTATTTATATATATTGAAGATGTCTTATAACTTTAATGTTTGTAAGTATTTTTGAGAGGTGCGTGAAATAATATTAGAAAACATTCACTCAAGAAAAAGCAGTAATTCATTATTCGCAAAACTGACATTTTCAAACGATAAAAAAAATAAGGTTTTTTATAAAGCATTATCAAATTTCCACAGTTTACAAAATATATACATATATATTACAAGGAAAAAGAGTTCATGTTTATACTTTGTGTACTATACAAAATAATATTTGCCAATTGTACACGTGATTAAAATTATTAGGCTATGCTCAATATTTTTGTTGTTAGTTTTTACAGTATAAATTGGAAAAAAATTCTTACAAAACTGTAGCATACAAGATTTTGCTATCACAATTGATATTTTATTACAGATACCAATATTATTTGTTTCTTTTTTCTCATCAACCATGTTTACTTTCAATTTTAATTGACTCCTAACAGTTTTTCCAGTGAGTTTTTGGGATGTACAAAAAATATTGATTAGTATTCTGAAATATCAGGTATTAAGGAAGTATATATATATAAATGACTAGAGATGATTCTTACAATTGATAATGTCTACAGGCCAATGAAGATATTTAGTTATTTTTAAGTGACAATACAGATTATTTCTTAAAATAAAACTACAGATTAATTCACATCACTTTTTGTACACTATCCAGGATTTTACTTTTCAGATAAATTATACATAATTAGCTAAGTATGTAAATACCTTTATTCCAAATATTTGGCATTTCAATATCAGTGGTTATTTTGCACATTTACTATACAACCCAATCAAATAAAAAATAGTTTAATTCTATGGCTAAGTCACCTTCTAATAAAATTTATTCAATCTGGTACTCGTTCGTTGTTTCTAAGAAACCCTTAGTGGACAGTAAAATAGCTCACAATACATTTTTATATAAAAAACAGCGGTGACTGGCCAAAATTGATAATTTACCTGATATAATGTTTAATACAATGGGAATTTATTTGGCCTTCAAAGTTAATTTATAGCAGAGGCCTTTAGAGCACAAAGTTGAATATACTAGTTACGCCATACACAAATCTACCTCAAAACATAATAACTTATGGGGCACACAAGCGTCATGTGAGATTGAAAAGTTACATCTTGAAAAGTAAATATTTTTAAAATTATGTATAACAATAACTAAAGCAATAGACCGAGAGTGTGTGCTTAGACTTAGGCTTCTTAGGTAGTCATTTTTCTATCACTTGGGCAAATGTGATCTTGTCCATAGTCAGTATAAATTTTTCTTTGGTTAACGTTTGTAATTAGTCAAATTATTAAAGTTTTTTTAATGCAATGTAAAGGATATTTAATAGAATATAGGACATGTGGCTAGATTTTCAAAGACTATCCCACAAATTTGACTATTTTTTTTAAATTTTCAACATAAATAAATACCAATGTCTCGAAACCACAATAGAGAGTAAAAAAGAAATACATGTATTATTAAAATTTATCTCATTCCATAGGCGCGTATTTTTTAATCTTAATAAGAACACAGCATGCAATTAATTATCTTTTATAACTAGTTTTTACGCCTATAGAATTATGGACAACTTCACATTTTTTACAACTATCGGAACATTCCGCAAGTTGTCGACTCTGTCGAGGACAGCTCGTCTGCCGAGCTCCGCGTGTCGTGACAGCAGTCGCGGCAGACTGCAAACTGCTCTGTAATCTTATCTTCAAGTCACTCTGACTCTGTACCGATCGTAATTTGTGTACCTATTCTGATACTTCACACGTGTAAACCTAATTTGAATATCAGCGGTCTACAAACAAAAGGGGTACATTTGGTATCACTAAATTTACAATCAAAAAAGCATTTTCATTGACGGGAGTAGAATTTCCTACGATCGGGTAGAATAAAACTCAACAAAACTCATAATTCACTAACACCGTTTCATTAATAAATCGATCCGCCGTCTCATCATTCTTGATGGATGACTTTGAAACTGGGCTCCTCGTAGAAACTTCGCTCGGGCTCCTCGTTGTCGTAGGCCTCCGGAACGCAGCAGGGGCGGTCGGGGGCCACGATCTGGATGACCTCCTGCTTCACCACGCACTTGATGGTCTGATCCCTCATCACCACGATGACGTCGGTCAGAGCGGCTATGTAATTCCTGGCGAGGGTCAGAGTTTCGATCTTGGAAAGGCGCCTCTCCTTTTCGATGTGCGGAATCACTTTCTGCAAAAGCTGAGAAAACATTTTGAGATCAGAATTGATAAATCTCATTTCATATTTTGTTACTTATTATTTCGGTTGCATATTTTTTGGCTCGTTTTTCGGTTTCACCGGGGCGGGGTCTCCAAACCTGCGGGTCGCGACCCACTACGGGTCCTTCACTACAACAAATGAACAGCTTTGTTGAGGCCCTAGACCTAGGGGGTCTCGTTCTCAAAAATGTTGAAAGACACTGCACTATGGGAAGTCAGTTCGGCACATTTCGATACAAAAACAATTTCTGTGGCCATGGTGAATGCGATGGTGAAGGGGGAGGGGGAGGGGAGGGGCGAGGGGAGAGGACGGGGCGCACCTGGAAGGCGTCGTTGAGGCTGTGCATGCGCATCCGCTCGCGCTCGTTGCTCTCGAGGCGGCGGAGGTTGCGCTCGCGGGAGCTGAGCGCGGGCTTGCGCTTGCGGGGGGCGCCGGGGGCCGCGGCCTGCGCGCGCTGGTGGCGGGCAGAGCGCCCCGCTGACAGCCCGTCATCGCTCAGGGACGTCGCGTAGTCCGTCAGCTCCATCTCGTGCTGGCGGCAGAGGGCGATCGCGAATCACAACGGGCCCCGACTCGGCCTACAAATCGTGACAACTGACCAAATTCTATGCCATTTCTTTCATCCTGCAAAGAAATGTCTAGTAGCAATATGTTGTCGCAATTTGTCGGCGGATTGTCAGTTGTCACGTACTCCCTCTCGTCGAGGCCGGTCGGGTCTTCGGATAAAATGCTAATGGCGAAAATACTACGGATGCGGCAGGGCTTTACGAATTGAAAGTAAAAATAAAAAATAGTACCTGTCAAACAATGCTCGATTGGGTAAGGTTAGATTCGGTTAGACCGAACAGAAAATTTATACATCGTCGGAATAAAAAAAGTAGGACACGCTTTCGTGTGTATCTTTTGGTCAATTTCGGGTACATAATTTTTTAGGGAATGAGATTCGCTTCGGCCTCGACGAAGTGGTTTTTGAAACCGCCTCCCAAATTTTAAGAAATTTCGAGAAACTCGAGGTGGGCGAGGAGTGAGGAGTGAGGGGCGAGGCTCACGTTGATCCGGGCGCCGCGGCTGAGGCGCGAGCGCAGGCGGGTGAGGATGTCCTCGGTGGAGCCGCTGCGCTGCCAGGGCTCCGCGTCGCCCTGCTTGGCGGCGCGGTCGATGAAGTCCATGTCCACGTCCACGGTCAGCCCTCCGTCGCTCTGCTCGAAGCGCTCGGAGCACATCACCTGGCCTGGGGGCGCCGGCCTGACTGCGCGACCCTGGAAAGACAGAAAGGCCGATTAACCCGGTAACGCTCTCACCTCTAATATTCGCAATTATTTAATTTCATTAATATTTTATTAATTAAAAATCGGATTCAATGCGAGTTCCTGGACTCTGCGCGACATAATTTTCACGATGAGTCAATCTCCGCCGCATTTCTATCGATTTCTGTCGATTTTTTTGATTAGTGTGGGCACACAAAAAAGGCACATTATCGTTAGGGAAATGGCTCCCGTCTTCAAATATCTAAAAGTACAAAGGGAAAGGGGTTAGCTTTGTTTGCGGCCGCACCTGCGTCCAGCCCGCCCATTGGGCCGACCTGCATTTGCTTCCCCGCGCTTTGGTCAAAACGCATGCACGGTTTTCGAAAAGAAGGTGTGATTTGTATAATAATGTATGATTAGCTTTTCAGCACTATCCCCCGGTAAATAATTTGGTGGTGTATACAAATGAACAGAATATCTGAAGAATCTGATTCGAAGTAGTAATTAGATCTCTCTCGTTTCATTTGAAAAAAATAAAGTAAAGTAAGATTATTTCATTTTCTTTATAAACAAAATCTGGATTTTTTAAAAATTACTTTTATTCTCATTGTTTTTTGTACAATTGTTAAAAATGTTACAGCAAAATAGTGACACACTTTAACTGTAAAAAAATCATCTCATATTTTTAAGTCTTACAAAATCTCCATCACTCCTCCCCCTCTTTCCGTCTTTTCAGATAAAGCCGTGACTTTTGAGACACGCGTGTGCAGTGTCTTACATAACGACCGTGTGGTTTCTCGCTGCACGCACAGAGCTGCAGCCTTCACCTAACGCCATCACAAATAATATCGGCGAAAGATTTTCAAAATAAATAATGAGCCCGAACTCCAAAATCTTTACACGCTCGTCGGTCGTGTCGCAACATATTGATAATTGCCCAGTTATATTTATCACGAGTTCACAGTTGTGACGAATTATCATGCCGATCGTAAGATTTAGGAAATACGAGCGTCCAAAGATAAAGATGGATCTGAAAGTTTCCGATGCGAAATATCAATATGTGCATGATACACTAATAAAGGCAAGCGCGTCACAAAGGTTCGGCGAGCAAACAATGACCGACCGTCCCTCCGTTTTTTAATAAAGTCCCAGGAGCACACAGATCGATAAAGCTGATTCTCGTTACATTATTTTATCGCAAATGGAGGATGAGATAAGTCCGATGACGCAGCGCAGTGGAGCTCCTGTGGCGGAGCTCCAGCTCGCGGGCCTCGGGCGGAGAGCGTCGCCGGTCTTGTCTGGACGATTTAGGTCGGCCCCCTTGACGAGGAAATCGATTGGTAACTGCAATATTACCACTCGGTAACTTGACTTTTTACTACCTGACGCGACTGGTGATTACCGATACCGAGATCTTTGTTGTAATTTTACCCCGCCCCGTGTTATGAAAGCCTGCATCAATATCCGACATCGTGCATCCCGACCACTGTAGGCAATCATACAGTTGATTGTATTGTTGCATGGTGTCGGATCAAATCCAGATGAATTAGATCTCTCTATTGGATTATACTCTGCGGTATATATTATTTGAATAGAATAATAACAAAGCTTATATAATGCATTGATTTTTCGTGATTTTCTCGTATGCTATGAAATAAGGGAAATACTAATAATACGACAGGCCGTACACAGCCTATTTTGCCAAAAACTCCTTGATAAATCATTTGATAGCTGGTTTATCGTTAATTTACGATTTCTTAATCTTTCAGACTTATTGCAGCAAATCTTGAGAACTATAAGATTTTCAACAATTTTAATCCTCACATTACCCGTCATTCTCTTTTCGCACTAAACTATCGCCTAATTCGTGGCATAAATTTTATTTAATGCATTAAATCTCCCGAGATTTTGATCGGTACTTTTATTTTTAGACGGCTACTTGCAGATGTCAACTAAATCTATTTCATAAGCTGAATATTCAAGTAGCGAAAATGTAAAATGAGCTAACTTATATTCAAATCTCCGTTTATATTTCACCGTCGCTATTAAATAACCATTCGCTGGGCAATAAATATGTATGAGATTTTTTTTGTTCAGAAGTGTCTATTATATAACTATTTATTATTCAACGCTTTTAAATGCAGTTTTTAATTGAACCTTTAATTGGTGCAATAAACTGGTTTTAATGTAAATTTGTGGCAATATTGATATTTGAAAATGAACCTGTGTATAATAATGATATACGCAAAATTTCTTGAAAGTTCATGTGATATTTTTGTGATGGTGATTTATCAGACTCACTTAAGCGAAACTGCTTGCCTTGATTTAAACTCACCGCACGCTATTGCATAACTTAGACTTTTTAACGTGAATAATTTATTATGCCACGCATTATTTTAAATCGTTGGGAATGACAACAAAATACAGGCAAAACCTTTATTGCGTCACATGGCGTGGCACTCATCAACCATTCTGGGCGGTAAAGCAGGTAACCACAACTCATCGGATTACAACCTAGATAAGATTACATAAACTTCGTTGTTATCTGTGCTGGGGGTAGCGCTGGTACATTCGTATTAACTTTACGACTAGGGATTCCGGGATAACGCATAAGTGACGTCACCACTTCATAGAGTAATTTCACTAAACTTTTTCCGCGTTTGGTATGATTTTGTCGCTTTTCCAACCTCTTAAAACCCATACATAACTCGTATCTTGGTATAAATCTTGGCCGGAAAACAGGGAAAAGAAATTAATATATTATTTTTTTCGCGTTTTGATTATAATTATAAACTAGAATATATATTGTATAAAAAATATATATTCCACTGTGCAAACGTAGAAACCCATTTCTTCTCTACTAGCTCCATGGTCATTATCCTGATTAGTCATAAGATGACGAGAGATAAAGGAGTTCGCCGAGTTCTCTTGTAGAGTAAATACTGCAGCAAACAGAGGCAGCCTTTGAGATTAAGGGGCAGACGAGAGTAGAGGGTAGATGAAAGAGCAACCAAGTGCAACCATCGTAGTATCGTAATGGTATAAGATTTTTACAAGAAACTGCACTCCCAATTAAATTATATAATATATATTTATAGTATCAATTTTGAAAATTTTTTTTTCTCATATTTGAGTAATTGGTTGGTTTCTTAATATAAGCGAATTATTTCTTCATTTTTTAAAAAGGCGCAGAATCAAAACATGCGTACTACTTTCATAAGCCTCAAATCCGTGACTTTGTTTTTTCTTTTATTTTAAAATATTTATTATTTTCAATAATTGTATTTTATATTTGCACGAATGATTGAATGAATTTAAAATATTATTTTGATAATTCGGATGAGCTCAAAAATATTGTCTAGTATTCGATGATATCTTTTTAGAATGAAAGGTCTGATTAATTGCACGTGTGAAATGACTTGTTAAATACTATATTATAATAAAAACTATGTTATGCGATTATCCGAACTTAAATATTGCATAGCTTGTTTTTTGCGACAACTGGTGCAACGAAGGGCCGCGATACGTGCATCCCTGTCCCTCAATCGATTATCCCCGTCACCAACTCTGACGGCTTGCTCGACAATTAGGGCGATTGGAACTACAATGTAGTAGATTATCAGTCAGTGATAATAAATTGGGACAGTGAATAAGATATAATTCATGGTTGCGGTATTAATTCAATATACTGAAATACTGATTGCGTTTATATAATATCACAGCGCTCTCAAATTATAGGTTTTTAAATATCACGTAATATAAAGTAAATAGAGTTAAAATAAACTGATTTAACCAAAACTCATACTTTGCAAATTATTGCCACAAAACTAATTTCAATAATTTTTTTGGGATTTTTATGTGTATTTATTTACATGCATAAACAAGGTATTGTTAAACTATTTTTAATGTAAGTTACGTGATCGGAAGATATCGATAAACCGTATAAGAGTATGTCAATCACACTTCTTTGCAAGAACAGATCGTAAGCGAATAATAAACATTTACGTCGTGAATTATTAAAAAAATATATGCAACCACACCGAAAAGTTAGGTCTCCTGCATTTTTATATATTTTTTTTGTGCTCTTTCTGTATTTGAGCCTGGGAACCACAAGCCTGATATGCCAATATGCTGCTAGTAAATACGCCACTAGACCATGACTAATTCAAATACCTCAAAACATGTTACAGTTCAATAAATGCTATAGTCAATATTTTAATAATTTCGCAAATACACGGCAGACGGTTTCCAGCACACGGATGCCTTAAATCCAATCTTGGACAATTTGACTGGCTTTCGCTCATTCCAAGTGCCGTGCTGGTTGTACTTGCCGTTTCTAGCTATGAAACTCATCATTAGTGTATTTGCCGGTGCGTGTGCGTGGCATAGATACGCAGGTGAAACACGCGTTGATAAAATTGGAAATCCTGTGAGCGAGCTCGAATTTAATTTGGGGTACAATTACAATTTTCAGGCGTTCTACTATTACGCGTACATCAATAGTTGATGAAAAAAATTACGCGATGTCTATTCGTAAATCAATTGAGGTTTGATAATTTCGTCATTTTTTTTTTATTATCTCGGGAAAATCCTGGGAAAAAGAGGCATTGGAAGAAAGTTAACTTGGATGCTGAATTCGGTACTACAGACTGGATCATATTATCATTTATTGTTACACTGTTACAACTGTTACTATTTAAATTATACACGAATGTGTACAACAAATATTTCGTTTTTAAAACTGTAAAATCATTTAGTAATGCAAAGCATAATATATTCAAGAAATAAAACTAATTTGGTTTATTCATTAATACATAAATATTCAACGATAATTTTTTTTTTATGTGTTTTTAAAGCTTTTTTTCTTGGACGTTAAGCCGCATCAAATTTTGATTAATGTTCCACCATGTCGACCCCGGCACTGGAGCTACTTTCTGAGAAATTTTATTTTCCTTGAAAACGACTTTAGTACCGGAGCGAAACATTAGAACATTAATCAAAATTCTACATGGCTTGACACAAAAAAGAAGTCCTTTAACAACGGCCGTCAAATCCCGCGGAGCTATTTTATTGCTTAGAAACTTGATTAAAGAATCACCATAAATATTAAAAAAGTCTTTTTTGGTATTTTATTTTATGAAGAATCTATTTTATAAAGTTCCAATATTAATAAAATTGTCTCCGGGAAATACGTAAAGCTGTATGTAGGAAAAGATGGAACTGTATCGGGAAATGCCAACGTGTGTCTTCCCGCAGGGCGAGAAAACCGATTGAAGCCTTTGAAATGTGGCCTTGTTTTGGATTGGCCCGATTTTTTTAGTTCAGACACTTTGCAAATAAGGGAAAACAGTTCTTTGCTCGACGCGTCTTCCCGAATAGACAACCTGCGACGGTTCATTTGCATCCCCGGCGAACGACACGATCAACGACATTACGATAAAACGTTTTGATTGAGAGCTGAAATTTCATAAAATTGGACCCGAAAGCCCTGCTAAATCACACCTAAAGTATCCCATCATCATCGCTATATAATATAGATATAACTATAAAATTAAAAGTTTACAACTTGTACAAAATGTTTTTGTTGATGACTACGTTGTAAAAAAAAAACATTTTTTTTAAATAGAATACCGGGTTATTTTGGTTTCTATACTTCGTTTAGAGTTCCTAAATATGACTTCCGCAGTCATTTACAATTATTTTATATGATTACATTTTGTTTGACCTTTGTAGTCCAAATTATCAAATTATAAAAACTATTATGTCTTTTTAGCCAAATTTTGGCTGCAATTAAAAATGTCAGCTCTCTGCCTTTCTAAAAATTCAAAAAGTTTTTTTAATCAGTTTCATTTGCACGATTTCTATTAAAAATTGCATCAATGTTTAATTTGTATTTGTAGACGGTGCCATTTTTGTATCAAAAAGTTTGTTGGTACAATTGGAATTTGAAAAAAATACTAATTAAAAACATGTTTATAAATGCGGACATATATTATTATTGTATGCGTATATTTTTAAAACTTAGGTTGATTCACACCCTTACTTTTCCAAACCTTTCACTTACGATTTCAACAATATAACATTGAAAGCTCTCAAACTGTTGTTTTGGTAAAAATAATTAGTCTAGAAACTATGGATTTTAAATGCTGTTTATGTTTTAAAATAATAAGAAACCTGGGTAGTATAATTAATCCAGCCTCGTTCCCTGTGAAGTATTTCGCTCAAAGTCATAGCATTTTAAAATGCAGGCGGAGCAAATGCACTGGGAACCTTTACCCTTTGTAATGTTTGAGTATTTCAGTAGAAAATTTACACTGAGGGTGGGATGCATAGTCGATTTGTTTGATTAAAATGGCGTCCGGATTTCATTTGTTAACGCTGTTTTATTTTTATTAATTTTACATTCAATACCAATTGTCTTTGATCAATATGAAACATGCGTAAGATCTATCACATTTGGAGATTTTATCAAGAATTGAAACAAAATGTAAACTCTACAGTCCCTGTCACTGAGAGTCACGAATATTTTTTTAAGTTGTTACATATCTTGAGAGATGGGTTTGCGTATGATGATAATTAATTTTAATTATTAAATTTCACTAGAACCTGTTTAGGTAAATTTAGTAAATGCACCTGGACTCCTGTCCTATTTTTAAAATTTGTTTTAGTACCTGAATTTTCTTATAATTCTTTAAGCATTGTATATTTGTTGTGTAACCTAATTAATTAATTAAACATTCAAAATAATGTAATTGCATTTCTATAGTAAATAACCAAGATTTTTAAATCAGGCAAATAATCAAATCAATATTACGTAATGTATATGTGTTTTTTTTTCTCCGAGTCGTAGTAAATTATATTTCAGCGGCATGAGATGTAAGGCTTTGGTTGTGTTGTGAAATTCGCAGAACGGCTGCTTCCTATTTGCTGTGTACATTTGTATGAGCCATCCAGGTAGATCTGTGTCACTGCCTTGAACTAAAGGCCCTTCGGTGACCTAAAACCCTGTAATCACAAGTAGAACGTTCTCAAAGAAAGGACATTTACAATTCCATCTATTAAATGTATAAAATCCTACCACAGTCTTTTAAGTAATAAATACTTTTTCTAAAATAAGTGTTCTTTAATTGTTATTTAGAACTTTTTTTACGTGTTATATTATATAAAGCATCGGTGATTTAAAAAGGATATTCGAATTAAAAAAATAATGTAAAATTATGTAAAAACTGCTCTTAATATATTTTTATGGGCCATAATTAAAAGTCATTGTTTAGGAAATATATAGGCAATAGGAAAACGTTGTTTAAGACTAATTTTTTTTTTCTCTTATTACTTGTGTACCTACTTTTTTTAACATACGAACATGCATTTTACGATTGGGACAATATTCAAGAGTATGAATTGATCAAAAATGAAGTCTTTCGATAAGTACGTTGACTGAAATAATTATTCATTTTATTGATGTAACTATGTTAATGGCTTTATAATATAGATACATGTAATGCTTGCTTATTTACATACCAAAAGCCTCTACACACGTAGCAATAAATCGTGCCACCGCCTTGCAGCTAGTCAACAGCGTCTCTTTATTATTAGTGTTTTTTTTATGGCTTTGTCTTAGTAAACAACGCAATGTAGGTTGCAAGTCGGTAGCACGAATTATTGCTACGTGTATAGAGACCTTTCATTTTGCAGAAACATTATTTAAAAAATAAAAATGAAGTGATTATTTAAATAACATCCAACAAAGATTAAAAGTTTGCGTGAAAGTCCAAGGCTTTGATCGGTGATACACTGAGCCAGGCATGTGCTCGAGCCAGCGGAGTTTTGATTTACTGCTCCAATTGGTAGGCAGATCAATCGCGATACTCGCCACACGGGAAAATTTATTCCATCAATCTGGGGCATTACATGTGCGATGATTACCCGAAAAACTCCCTAAGGACTTAATTATGAACTAGGATGTAGAACAACGGTGAGGATTGTCAATAATCCACACTATATATATATATTCAATATTTTTGACAGAGAGTACTTGGTGGAATTCCATTTTAATATTTTTGAGTAAAATACTTGAGTGATTTTCCACATGTTCGTTTTTATTTGGCATTATCAAACAGAGTGTGACTCTGTTTGATAATGCCAACGTGAAAGGTTGGCGAAACCGGTCACAAATAAAAACGAGCATGTGGAAAATCACTCAAGTATTTTACTCAAACATATATATATATATTCTAAAATATTTTTACTACGTACTTAGAGCTCCCATTTTAACACAATACTAATTATTATTACTAAGTAACTAGGTTTCTTTGTGATTCGTATTTATTTTTCATTCAACATTCAATATATTTTTTTATATCTCTTTTAGTTTATTACTTAAAAAAATGGATGTAACGAAATATAATTTTAACGTTTTGTCTCTTATTTTTATTAAACTAGCATATTTTTTTCAAATGTAGCTTTAATTATTATTTAAGTGGAGGAGAAGTACAAACATTAGTGTGAAGGATAAAAAGACTTTCATGTCACATAATAAATTTTGTTTTGAAACCTAAGTAGTTTTAGAATTTTAACGATACAAATTTCACTTATGATGACATGATCAAGAATCCAAAAAAAATGTGCATGTTTATTTTATTTTATCGTCACGTTTTATTGAACTTAAATTTTCCACTTGTTTTCTTATGCAGTTTATTAAATTCCTGATACCAAATGATATTAAAAATAAAAACCACCCTCTGGTCTAGTGACCACCATGCTTTCGAGTTTCACGGTTCAAATTTGGGTGGGCAGCTAGTTTTTTTTACGATTCTTTTAAAATTATAAATTATCTTCAGATTTGAAAAGGAAGAAAAACTCTTCATGAAAATCTCTAAAATCAGGTTTTTTGTGATATTCTTTAATACAAGATAATAAATGACAATTTTAATTCAAATTTCACCCAGCCGCAATCGTCTCCCTCTCAACTCTAACAGAATTTTATGGTTATAGAATTCCCTTTTTCTTGGTTTATCTGAGTTTTTTTAAAAGTATATAGTATGTAATATGGATTGTTTGGACAAAAAACCGAATAAAAACTATAGAATAACAAGTAAGAAAATATTTTATGTTGATTTTTATACAATTTTACTAGTTACGAAAACTACTAATAATATTTTTTTAGAACACCACAGAATGGCCATCGTTCTCCTCGGTAGTTGCCCGTTGTCGTAAACAAAAAACTCGGTTTTATCACCACCAGAGACTGAGGAGGAAGGCACGTTAGGAAACCATAAAACTCTTATGGCCGAACCCAAATGAACTGATATTTACTCTGCAGTCGAGTGGCTTCGGGCACTCTCGTCCGAATGGCACTCTACCAATCACCCACGCTCTTAAAGAGCTGCTCTTCATAATGCTGTTATCAAATTAACTGTTCCACAAAGTTACATCCACATTATAATTGCACCTTAATTTATTTTTAAATATATTTCTACATCCCAATCCCCTTATAATGTTTCATCGAATTGCATCCACAAAAGACACATTAGAACTGAGGTGAACCTCCTTGGAATTTTTGCCTTGAGATGGTCAGAATAATTGGAGAGTTTTAACAAACTAACAAATGAATAACAAAAACAATGTGCCGTAGCTTTAATATAAAGACAAGCGAGAGCAAAGATCGCATATAAAGTGAGTTATTTAGATTTGTATAGTTTTTATCAACTAAAATCTTATAAATTGTTTAAAGTCATTTTACTTATTTTTAATATTATGGATACAGCGTTAAAAATTTCAGTATGTATAATATCACGTATGTTTACAAAATAAGTGATATATTGTAAATTTCTTGTAGTTTTTTGATTCAATAAGTTTAAAAAATATTTTCAAAGTATTTTTGAAACTATGCAAGACGCAAGCAGGGGTGTGTTTTTTTTATTTATTTAATATTTCATTACGTTGCATTTACGAAAAATCTTATCTTGCTAGATTTATTTATGAAAAGGCTTTTTGTTGATGTTATTATAAGGTGAAGAAATGAAACTGTTAAATGTAATATTTATCATTTTATTTTTATTTATTTAATACTCACTTCACAATAATTATTTATTGTTATGAATGGAACATTGCTAAGATTTAACCGGTAAACCAAATACCAATTTAAGTAATGTGGGTTTATTCGTTGTGCACATGCATATAACAACAAAAAAATGTTAATCAAAGGGCCACGGCGGTCGATACAATCAAAACGGTGTGAATTTGAATCCAACCTTAGTCGTTTAACGAATGAACCGTTGATCGAAAGACACGTGCTAGGACCAGCCTATTTTACCGACTGAACATTTACCCACGTGGCGCTCCCTTTAAGCTTTAATCAAATTATAATGAAACAACACAAAGCACAAATTTATTTGAAAATTACGAGTAGAGCTCGATCAGAAAGATCCATGTAAACAGACACTCCGGCTGCAGTGCAAACAATGGCTGGATTATGGCGAATGCCAACAGATTACTCAATTAACACGGACGAATTTTGTACCACGCAAATCCTAAGATGATTCTACGACATCCGGATAAAATTCAGCTTATATATATATTGAATATTCACACGACGAAAAATGCCCAAATGATGCGAAACTATGTAAACAACTTTTTGGATAAATAATGATGAAATTATAATTTTTTTAAATTGTCTTAAGTCTTAATGTTACTTTGTAAAAATGTTAATGACACATTAAGTTTATCATAGTCGCTTTTAAGACATTCTTACCTTCCTACAAGACTCCTCTTAAATCTGTATCCAATTCGCTTTCCAATTAAAATATAAAATGATATTGCTGCAGATATCTTACTAAACGTAAATAATTGGGTAAAACACACGATTTACGGTTGATTTGTTAGCTTGGTGATTGTACTAAACGCCTCCGGTTCGATCTCCGTCCTAACAGGTGAATCCCAAGCTGATACTGCTAGGCTCGCGCTTGTTTCAATTTGGCCCAAGACGATTTGTATTGCTATTGCATGTGGCAGTTCAAATTGTTTAAAAGATAATAATAAAAAGGTGATTTACGCGTAATCCGAGTGTTTACAAAACAGCTAATCAAAAAAGGTCGCGGGGGAGTGAAGGCGGGCGCCTTGCAGCTGTATCGCAGCGGCTCGCCCTGGATCCGTCACAGAGCTGAGCCTCCAGGGACGTGCCCGCTTAGACCTCCTCGCTCTCCAATAATTTGTCTTGCTTAGTACCCTCGTACGCGCCAATTCTTAACGAATTCTCAATGTTTGGACGCACACCTTTGTTTTGACATTGAACAGTAACACAATAGAAATAAATACTCTATAATAATGGTAGACAATAGCCGTAGAGTTTATCATTTCTTAAAAATAGATCCACACACCATTGAAGCTGCTGTCGGTGCGGTATGTGTGTGGGGAGCTATCTGTTTAATTTCGCAACAGGCGGCTTATCGGCCTGCGCAAGACCTGAACTGACGAGCTGAATACAGCAATATCAAATTCTATCCAGACAAAAAATATCTATCTTTTGGGTTTGTGAAACTTTACAAGAACTCAAAAGACGGCGCGCTAAATCAATTTTAAAGTTGAACGTTGGAAAGAATATGCAACCACATGGGAAAATTCAATCTCGACAGGGTTTTCTTCCTTGAATATACTTTTTTCTTTTGTTCGCCATCTCTATGCACCTATTTCCAAAGACACGTATCGTTTCCTTCGTTTATTTTTTTTCAGTCAGTGTATTGTTAATAAAATTATTATTGAAAAGGAGATTGCGCACTGGAAAATTATTATAGCAGACTTTGTGTAGTATACTGGCATATTTAAATATTTAAGAAATAGTACTTAAAAGGTCGGTGATTCTCATTTTTTTTTAGATCTTACTAGTAATGACTAAAATGCTGATCAGATCGTGACATTAAATTCTTCCTACGATTTTTATTCCTTTTTGTTTTTTCGGCTCTCTCATTACTTTTGCTTCTCCAAAAACAACAGTTAAACTTATTTTCTGTCGCTACACACTCACACGCTACCCTTTTCGCTTCTAGAAGATCCACTAAAGTACAGTGATCAAAGAGTTTATATGTATGAAGCATATAGAGATATATGAAATTTTAATAAAAGGGAGTATTCGTGTAATAATCTGCAATACTCGTGGCTGCGTCGCTTGGGTGGATACTGGAGGAGTGTGTGGAAATGCAAGCAGTCTACACTGCTGAAATTGAATGGATTTAAACGTCACAGTGTGCTCGGGCTGCAAATCCCCCATTCATCGGCCCTCCCCGTGTGATTGTGAAATGCCTGCTGTACTCACTGTTGAGCATCGAGGAAACAGTATTTCTTGATTTAGATGTGTAGCAATCATTATGCCACGTGTGTAACACCGTGTAATCAGAAACTATTTCATGTAGTCTTAAAATAATACGTTATTAATATTTGTATGATCCTAAATATGATGTGAGCTAAATTATACTCTTATTCAAAACTCATAAACATTTTACTAAAATTAATTACAACGACTTCTCACCAATAATCAAACCGTGCCTTGTTGCCACAATAATCTGAATTAATTAAAATCGTGTTTACTACTTCAATTACATTCTAGTCTTGTATTGATTGCTGTTTAGTTTAATTGATTTATATTTAAAATTGTATTTGTTACTTTTTCGCAAACTGTTTTGAAATTAAAATCGACTTAAAATGAGCCGACGACTGCTAACGAAAGGACCGTGTGCTAATAATTATGAAATAATAGCAAAAAATATGTGAAAAGGTAAATCCGCCCAGTCATTCGTTTTACCTGGAATTAATTATTCTTTTCACGAATGTATTGTTTAAACACACAAATAACACGTAAGGATATCGTATATCTTCTATCTATTGCAGATAATCGTGTTTTCAAGTTACAAAGCCTTTTCATTTTATTTTAGGCGTATTTTCTTTGTTTGATTTCACCAAATCTCTGCTCGCTATAAATTTGTCGATACCTACGATTTCAATTCTTTGTGGTCTGTATTAAACATCAGCATTTTCCCGAATAAACTATATGTATGTATAATTTGTACATTTTGCTGTGGAAAACTCTGGTTTAAATTTGACGAGAACTTTTAATGAGTATTGTATTATTTTCTTCAGGAGGTTTCTTCAATGTCCGTTAACTATTTTCATCACTGCACTCGGTCCTGAAAAACCATGAGACCTAATTGAGGTGACCTTACTAAATTGAAATCGAAAAAATTTATCAGGTCAATAAAGTATAATAACGGTTAATTACATAAACCAATTTTGTTTTTTAATATTAATGTTGGTTCTTAGAAACCATCATGTTTTCAAGATTTATTAAAGAAATATAATTCGACCTCATAGTCGAATAAAGTTAACATCTACTACTTGAAATCAACACTCATCGCACAGCATTTAGCATGCTAGTACTATATTGTTACGGAGTGGAGACACTGCCATGTACCAGCACTATGAACAGTGGAACGAACAACAATAGGAATCGAATGAATATGGCCTCTAACACCGCCATTGTTATTTAATTTATACACTTTATTCTGAGAACGCGGAAACAGCAAATAACGTCATACGGATTCCACAATCATATTGAAGCCAAATTTTATTGTTGAAATAAATGCAAAATATTTTATTTGTTTATTTGTACCATAATTGTAAATAGCATCAGTCTAGATTTTACAATCAAATATCATCTGTAAAATACTTCGTTTTATTGTAAAAATTACTCTAATATTTTTTTATTTGTATTATTAATAGGGTAAACAACAGTTTCATTTCTTATGAAGACAATTTTAAAAAAGTACTAAAATTATTATTTTATAAACCGCTGCACCCAAATAAAAACGCAGGACCTCTCATAGTTAGTGAGCAACTATGATAACTATTAAACTGGTTTAAAGCTTTTTTAAAGTATTTTTATAGATGTTTTTAAAATTAATTGTAGTGTCGTAATTACGTTTATTTTTATGAAAAGTGCATTTATTTCTAAACTATTTAAAGTGTTTTTTTAAAAATTATTTCGAGAATCTACCATATTATTATTACATGAGAGTATGTTCATTTTTTACGGTTGGCTTGGACGCTTCAGGTGTGTAGCAGGTAACTTTTCTTATGAAGGCAATGCGACGAGCTGCTTCCGCCGTACACTGAGGAATTAATTAAAGTTCCTTCGGGCATCTGTTCTCCAGTCAGGGAGACGCCCGCTTTATCATTCACCCTCCAACTCCGGACTTCAAAGCTGTCAGTGTGTAACTAGTTTTTATTTTCAAAGCCTGTCCGCTCCGGCGACATAGAAATAAAAAATAATCACGCTGTTTAGTATGCAAAAGCGCGGTGCTGTTTTACATTTTTCCACTTTGTCGACGGTTTTCCGCGGTAATTTATTTTCAATCTATACCGGCAGAATTGGCATACCTGCCCACACCTGTCCTCACCTGAAATCCATTTAAATTCATACATAAGCAGGTGATGGCGGTGGTAATTGGAAGGCACCTGGGCCGCTTGCTGAGTGTCCCGCTCTTTGAACACCTCGATCGATTGTTTATTGGGAAGTTGTTTATTACCCGTTCAATTGACTACCTGCTTCAGCTCTCGATTACTCATATTATATATTGTGACAAACTTATCACCGAAACGTCAGTTTGTCCTATGATTTTTCATTGCCGTTTAAAATAATGCAATCATGAGACAGCATTTATAATACATTAAATATCGAGTACTTAATTTTTCTAAGCATATGGGTTGACATTTCATTAAATTATAGAAAATAGGTTCTAATAGGACGAGCTAACCATTTGAACTTTAAAATACAAAACATAAAAGTCACTTCTCCCGGTATTTCAATAAAATAGTCATCTAATCGTTATTAATGTCATCATTCTAAGGTCAAATTGTAGAAATTTTATATAAAAATACTTGCTTTTTGTTGTTTTTTTAAATATATTTTTTCTAATGCATTATACATAGTATTTTTACTGGTGTGTTATTGAAATCAAGTGAAGTTTTAAAGATATCTCTTTATAGGTATTGCGCTCAGTGGAAGATTCACTTTTGTATTTTTAGGGCGACATTATCATATTGCGACGCTTCGTATATATTCCGCTACAAAGTTACCCATAAATCTGTTTTATTTTGGAAAGTACGCGAATAGAATAATTATATTTCAATGCAGACTTTTTAATTAAACATTGAAGTCTCTGGAAGCTCTATGTAGTTAATTAAAATATTCATGGAAATTCACTGGCTGTGTTGATTAATAAAGTATTTTCGATATTTGCCTCATCGGACACCTGAGCCTCGTCCCGTCTTCACCTAATTACAGTGGCCATCTTATGTCTTTACTTTCAAATTTGAAAGCCAGAGATAACAAAAAAGTTTAATGGAGGATCCGATTTCCCTCACACCCGATACACATCCTATTTATAAACCACACGAAATTATTTTTGAAAAGAAATAATAATTAAAAATGAACCGGACTTTATTATACTGAAACTCTTATTTTAACATATTTAGTGTTTAGTCACTATCTAATACAACGAAATGAACGTTCTCTACCAAATTGTAAAGCGTTCCATACAATTTCTCAGCTTACTTGTATTGTCACAAAGTAAATTAGCGTATTAAAAGTGTGAGATAGCTAGCATCAAAGTATAGGATCAAATATTCTATTTTTGGGTAATCGATTCACAATTTGAACGACGAAAAAAAACTTCGAATGTGAAATCCTATGTGTCTTTTTAAGTCGTTGTATGTGATTCGTTACAATATTATATTGTATACACATACAATATAACACAATAATAATCATCATCTTATTGAGGCTTGGAAAATGGGAGACGAGTATCAGCGATACTTTTGGTAATGGACCTGATGTCGTTATATTTGATATAAATCTTCAAGTCTCTTTGTTTATTAACGGACACGGAATACACACCAACAGTACACAAAAAATAGGGTAGCATTTTTTCAACATACATTACAGATACTTCTACGAATTTCAGTAAAGACAAAAAGGAAAAATCCAGGAGATTTAGGCGAAGTGATGTTTTGCTAATGGATTAAATAAAATAAAAAAAACACGTTAGAAAGTATTGACAAAAAGTATGGATTTAAAATATAGAAACAAATTGTTTTAATTGTCTTATGTTTTAGTGCGGTGTGTTCACATGCATATTTACATATAAAGTAGGCATCCCACGTTGACGCATGTAATTACCTTGTGAAAACAAAACTTGAAGCAAAATTCCCACATTCGGCTGGAGCCGGGGCACCTTTGAAAGGCGGTGTTATCGTAATAACAAAAGTCAAAGTTGTCATTGAATTAATTTGAACATCAAAAGTAAACTTACGGAGAGGCCTCGTTATATCAAATTATATCGGGGAGAGCGCGCCGGGTCGGGCAGTTGCCCAGACGGACGGAAATACGTTTTAAATTAATTGTTTGGCAAATGAACGGAGATGCCGCCTCCAACCACGCGAATCTTATTTTCGATTGTATACGATAGATTATTAGCACTTAGTGCGGCATCGCATTCTATAGAGCTGCACCGAGCATCTCTGGAGCTAAATTGATTTTACGATATAATTAGGCACTTAGAACACACACTACATCTCCAATATATGTACAGTATCTACAATCTATAATTACTATAAACTTTTGATCAATGTTCAGTATATTTTAAAAAATATGTATTTGTTATACTAACCTCAAATCCATCAAATATTTTTGTAAACCTAAATTACGATATGAATGTATGGTTTATAAATAATGTTTGAGAACACTTAAAAACACAATATCGAATACCAAGCTCCAACAGAATTGCCATAATCCGTCTGCGACCAATAAGTTATATCAGTGTCACACGATCTCAAGAAAGTATATCTTCACTAGGCATGCAGGGCAAGGATAAGAAATTGATTCTGTGCGTACATGCCGAGGTTCGTGCTACAAAATTGTCATAAATGACCACAATCTCGGAGCCATTGTGCGAGACTCAGATGAATGGGTCTCTGTCGGCCTGGCGCGCGCGGGAGACGAGAGCTCGCCAGAGCAAATACAATGCGAGCTCGTCTCCTCATAAATATAAGGCCAAACGTCTTATGATTAAAGCTATATTATGTCATCTGCTTTTCAAATACTGGTATACGTTTCGAGCTCAGCGTTGCCATACCTAGAGCACTGCCTGTCTCAGGTTAATTCTTTAGAATTACTACCATGAGCAGCCACAAACAATTGTACAGAGTAAACACAAATTTCAAAAATAAATAATCAAAATACATTACAAAAACTGTATGATTGTATTAATACACACATCAAAACTGTGTTATAATATAAAAAAAACATTCACACAAATGAAAAAAAGCTGAAAATACGTTTGTTCAGACAATAACTTTTTAACTTTATTTTCAATTGTATAAAACTGTTAAAACTTGATAAAAATCGTACACTTTACCCGTACAGCTTTCTATTTATAAAGCAAGAATACGGAAAGATTTTTCTGGGTGTACAGACGCAACAGATAAGGGGGGCGAGACCAGGGGGAGGAGGAGGAGTACGTGTGGAGCGTCCTGTGTGCAGAGCGCCGAGGACGTCATCACCCCTTCTCCTGGCGCCTGTTGCGGGGAGAGGGCGGACACTGCAAATGGGATCAGCACTCCTCAAACAGAGTTACAACCAGTGAGAAAATATTTATGATATAATCATATTATGACTACAAATATTTTTTATCGTTGCTCACACACGCTTGTTCACAATCTGAGCGGTAACAGGTCACGTTGTAAAAAATAAGGTTTGATATCGGAATTTTAATTTATTATGCAGCGCATGATTTAATTATAGTATTTAAAAAATATTTTTTCAAATGCCACAAGATATTGATAGTATATACTGCTTTGACTGCGTAATTTTATGGATGACTATTAACAAACATAACATAAATTTACATATTATAACATTTAAACGTGTATTTATAATAAAATAAACAAATTATTTATATCAACAATGTAATAGAATATTTTAAAATTAAAACGCTTTTAGCCGTATTTAGGTATAAATTTATATTCCTTGCGGCTTAGTCAAGTGTTAATTACATTTGACCACATTATTTGATTTTTGCTACACAAACAAAACCACCATCACCAACAATACAAAACACTTATTTTAAAATAAAATAAATAATTAAATACAGTGAATTGGATAAATAATCTCATAAGCCTACAGTTATTATTTAATAAATGAATATTAAAACTGAAATAGAAAACTACCGATCAATTTTGAAGAGATCAACGCGTAAGGAAACAAAAATATATTTTCAAACAATCTAAAACACATTTAAATAAAGTCAACACAAAAATGAAATAGTTGTCTTTTAAATATAAAAAAACATATTCAATTTATTTCTTTTTAAAGTTTATTTGTATATCTTTGTAATCAATATATTAGTATGAAGACTAGTAGAGATGGGAACATCAAACAAGTGATATCAATTATCTTGTAACCTTTGTGTGATTGTTTTCATAATTTTTAAGAACATAAGAATAATTATATACGACAAGTGATGTCGATTTAAGCATTACACTATGTGGCGACAATTGTATTTACTTACGTTGTTGATATCAACAAGTAACGATATTTAAACATCAGCCTTAAGAGGCAAAATACCCCAAAGAGCACTGCGTCCACGAGTTTAATCGAATTAAATAAAAGGAAGGAAAAACAATTGACGGATAAATAGAGACAGACAGCACATCAATAGATTGATCACTTGATCAGTATTACGAAGTATAATGAATAGCCGGGCTCTGGGTGGCTGGGGGTTGGGGGGGGTTGGGGGGGGCTGGGGGGGGCTGGGGGAGGCGGGGGATGGCGCCAGGCCGGCGCCCCCCGCCCCCGCCCCCCGCAGCGACGCCCCCGTAACCGTAGATAACTCTACAAGGTGACAACAAACAATGTTCCTACTAACTAACTAACCCGTGTCAAGAGCGCTGTCCACCCTGTGTGTATTATTATTTTTTTCAAAACTGACTAACTTTATGGTTCCATTGTAAATGTGTTGAATTTTCTTGCTGCGTATAAGGGGCTGGCGGGCGGACAGGCGTTGAGACAATCGGAGCTTTTAGTTCTTAACGGAGTTACTAGCGATACAATCAACACCTGTTTAATAACTAAATGTATTTATAATGCATTTGCAAAATATCTTCAGGTTTATAGTTACAATATAATTGAATGTTTTTATATTAATCAAATATATTATTTTTGTTTTTCCTTAACCAATAGAAGTCAATGCCGAATTTTTTTATCCGAAAGTAAGCTTTCGTAGTTATTCTTGCATAATCGTATTTTTGATTGTATATTTACATATACACCCACACACATACACACTAGGAGTTATTAGAATTTTTATAAACAATAAAATCAATTGTGTTCGTTCTTGTAATGTGTCCACTGTGGGCCACATTTAATTGAATACCAATATTTAATGTGAACTAGTAAATGTGCTGATAAATACGGTAAGTCAAACAGAACAATACAATGATTTCTAAATTTAATGCTACAGCATTACATTGTCTCATAGTTTATTTAATTGTTAATTATGCGTTCAAACTCATCCAAAGTGTAGAGACTTATTAATGGTCGGTGACTGACATTTGATAGGTATTATTTATTATTTATAGTTAGTTAGTTAATAACAATAGAAACATGCTTAAAAATACTTTTTTATTTTTTCAATTGCTCAAAATCAAAAATTGTTCAGTTATTGTTAATTTTTTTTGCTCAACATTCATAAATTCAGACATATACAGTTATATTAAGATACATATAAATTCTCAATATACCAGAAACGAATTTTTTTTATCTAAAATTTCTATTGAATTTGATTTGATTAAAATTTGACCATCTCTTTAACAATATCAAACTTTCAAATACAAGCAAACAAAAGTAGTAAGCAATTTATTTAAAATTACAAAAACCCTCTAAAACCCACTTACATAGCATCCATAATATCTTGCATAATTACTAAAACAACTTGTTGCAAAAAAGCTCCAGGATTTTTTTACGTCAACAAAAGTAATCAGCCACAACAGCTCGGGCAGGTAAGTAGGAAAGTATAAAAAGAAAAATATTTCATCCTTAACTGGGGTATTTTATACAACATCATGAGATGTGAGAACGTAACAGAGATAAATATGGATTAATGGTACTGAGCTCTGGACTTCCACCAGCAAGAAAACATTCTTGAAATCATGTGTTAACATATTCCAGCATTCCTGCACCATTCAAAGTCTTAATTAATATTTCAATCTTTGATATAAATTACTTTGTCTATAAACAGATTTAAATTTATAAACGGAGCAATTATAAATTAAATACTTTAGTTTCTACGAATTTGCTAAGCGATATTTATTAAATTTTACCTTTTGAAGCATTTTTCTAGGAGTTCAGTATTATCTTACTTTGAATAAAATCTTAACTGATATTGTTTCACAAAGCCATTCAATACCAAATGACAATGTTATATTTTCGTCTTGCAAGAATTTATGTAAAATATTTATTTGTCATGTTTGGTTTTAGCGTAATAGATAAATAAAAACTCTGCCCGTCACATTGACTATTATCATTCTTACAAGGAAAACGTTTTACATTTATCACGAGTATTTTAATGGTTTTAATGTTTTATTAACTATTTACACCCCAATAACTTTCATCGCAAAATAATCAATAGAAGCTTGTAGTAAAGCTTTTTAGCTTGTTTTTTTTGTATACATTTAAATATAATACATTAAATCCGGGCGATAAGCAATCACTCTGTATACTCACTTTGTGGCACTTTCGAATGAAGATATTTCGAAACTCATTATCACAACGCTAAAGCTTCTTGGAAGTCAAATTAAATTAATAAGTATGTTCATGGATAGCCCACTCACTCACGGTGATGCTAAGATTTTATGAAGTATCATTCTCTTATGTACATTCACGAGTATCTTCAAAATCGTATGTCAATTTGTCAGCTTATAACGATATTAAAAGTTCTTCCTTGAGACTTTTAAGATTACAAGTACAACATAGAAAATTCAGTTAAATCAGCGATAATGGATAAAACAAGCCAGCGTGACAGATTTAAAAGTTACAATAATTAACTGCATTTGATTTCAAAATCACTTTTTATAAATTTACGAAACACAATTTTTCAATGATATTTTAAAAATCGTGGTACTTCCACGATAATTCATATTTTATCCTTATTTTTAAGAAGCACTCAATATTTAAAAAACAGGTGGTAGGCCCAACTATTGAACCAAAGGTTTTCTTTTAAGCCTTGTCATATTTGTTAACTTATCATACAGAATCACGGAATTAACTGGAACGTGAGAAGCAACTGAATTATGCCAGAGGGCTATGGATTGAATTCAATTTTAATCTAAGCGTTGTGATAAAAAAAATATAAGAAGACCTAAAAAGTAAAAGTAAAACTTGATTAAGATGACATAAATTTCAATTATATTGATTTGTGCATAAATAAATAATAATAATAATAAATACTATCGCAATATCGTGATGAATTTATTATTCATGCATTTGAGTTCGTCCTTTTTTTAAAACCAAACACAAGATCATTTCCAAAACCTTGTCTTTTTCATATAATTTTTTAACCAAAATAGTTTGTATACATTTTCTAAAGAGAAAATTATACATTATGCCTCTCTCTCCGAAAATGGATCAATTGACATCGCCTCCCGTCTTTGTACACGTCAGTAAGTCAATTAGGTAGATAATTGTATCTGATTCCATAGCTCTGTTAATAGTACCTGATTCCTAGTCTACGTAAGTGTTCAGTCTGTAACTTGTTTCCGACACCGTATGTCATTATAGTACTTTGTTAAATTAATAAGAAGCGCTGTTTTTTTTTTTTTTTAATATCCGGCTATGGAATTCATGAAAATAATCTAAAATACTTGCGTTTTCATATTATCATGTTTCAGGTTTCTAATGGCGGTTTCTCTTTTTGATTATCCACAAACAACATGTGTATTGACGATTTCATCAACATCCAATTTGATTATAAGCCATAAAACAGTACATGTTGCGAAGCATAATATTTATAGGGACCTTTTTTACAAGTCAGCTACGATTTTCTGTCCAAAATGATTGTTTCGTTATTGTGGTCACAATAATCATCATTTACCACATTACAAACTAGCTAGACGATTTTTTTCAAGAACCACTACAGATTATACATTTTTCATTTATCAGAAACGGATTTAACCCGGGAAACTTGTAGAAGACGTGTTATTATTTATGAATGTTGGCATGTTTTGTAAATTCGTGTGATGGGGCACTTTGTCCCTCGAAGCGGGTCCCGCGCCGCCCCCTCTCCCCGCTAACCCTCGATTAGACCCAGCCCAAGGGAGGCGCACTAATTGACCTGTTATTCCTCATGCCTATGTCAAACAACATAAATATTTCATAAAAACGTTAAAATAACATTCAAAGCAATAATTAAAATGAAACCCTTAAATTTATTATTGGATTAGATATACAAAACGCTAAAACACAAAAATGTACGCATTTACAAAAATATCCACCTCTGATTTTTTTGAAGAGAATAAATAATATACATGTGAATAAAAAGCATATTTATGAGAGTTAAATAGCAAGTAAAGAAGTTTAAATGATATTAGTACAATCAGTCTCTCTAAGGTATGAGAATGAGTTTAAAAAAACAGTCACCATCTCACTCACACAAACAGTTATAAACGAAAAATTATTATCAGCGCGTCTTCTACTAAAACATATAAAATTACATCACATAATATTCCTAAGTAGGACGATGAGCGCGGATCATGTGGAACCGAAAAATGGAAAATAGCTGCTGTTCAGCCGGAGGAAGTTTGGAAACGGGACTTCACATTTTATCTGTAATTAATAAAAAATAAATATTTAAGTAAATATATGCATTTAAGATGTGCTGTTAAAGAATAATACTTTATATACCATGGAACTCCCGGCGAAAAACAAATACATACTTCGAAGGCGTTTTTAACAAGATATGGACTATCCCTGTTCAATGTACGTATATAAGATGGATCCCTAGTTTTCTAGATATATTTGACTTGCTATGTAAATGGGTATTTAAATTTTAAAAGAAAAACAAAAACTTTATAATTAGTGCAACCACAACGCTTCCCAGCTATCCGCGCCGAAGCATATTTACTGGAACAAGCGATATTTAATCTGCAATATATTAAGATAAAGTATATAAAGCAGAGGTCTATCATTATAATTACCCAGTCTCTCCATACATCTTGATAAAGCTCCACATCAGATACCCTATATATAGAAAATCTGACCTTTACTTGTTAGTTGAGAGGCGATAGCTTTTTGTTAAATGGAAATACTGCGGTGTACCTAAGAAGACCCAAAATTATCGGTCGTTACAAACTAATTAATACCAATAAGCTTTATACAACAAAACATTATCTTGTGGTCTTACCAATTTTTACTTCAATTAAATGACAAACAGCGTACCAAGATTGGTACGCTGTTAAAATGTCCTTTTAGATAAAAGGACATTTTTGTAATGTTCATGTATTGTTGTAACCGCCACAACATTGAAATATAACGCGATGGTGATTTTTATACTTCCTAGATTTAGATTTATTTAGAAATCACAAAAAACTTCGTGAAGAAAATATTTTCTGTCATACTTTTGAAATCAAATACAATCCGCCACTAATCATCCATTCCAATTGCCGTCCTCGTATAATTACTCCAATCACCAGCCTCTTCACTGCGCGGTGGGAGAGGCCTGCGAGCTTTGCGGCCACGAAGGGATTAAAAAAGCTCCCCACTGCAGAGTGACAGCACTGGAATTTATTTTTGTAAGTATCCTTATACCAAAACGACTGCGACAAAGATAATTATAACCGAGTGATTATTCGATTATTATGAAAGAAATTTAAATATTTAGAAGTTTTTGTTTTTTTATTTTTTGTATGCAAGCATGTAACTATGCTATAAAAATTTAATCAAATATTAAAAAAAAAAAAACCGTGGTTCACCATGCTGCGTTCATAAAATCTTGTTTTTTTTTAATTTGCAATTGTCAAAATCTTATATAACGCGCCATTACATGAAGCGAACTTTTTCCAAAAGCTGTTCGTTCGCTTTGCTCTTCGTGCCAAAATCGGATATTATGTTTTAGTGTTATTGATTCCTTATTACCGTATAAAATGCCGTGTAATATTTCCGAGAGGCGCCCAGCAGAGTCGCATGCGTGCCCTCGTCGCGGTAATACAATCACAAACTACGCCTGAACTTTCCGGCTCAAACTTTCCAGATTAACCGGTGGTTATCTGCTAAGTAGTTAGGCCATTCTCAAACGAGGAATAACGGCTTATAAAAACTTTTTATATTCGGGTTTAACCTTCAAAATATTTATGGTCTCTTTACGACGCGATTGAAGTGTTTTGTTGGTGATTTTTCAGCGCGGTGTGCGGGTGCATATAATAAAAAAACGTAAACATAAACCAACCTAGTATTAGATAATATATAAAAACCATTTCGCTTTTATTACTCCTTCGAGTTATGTATATTTTAAAACTACGACTTGTTTCGATGGTAATACCATCAGTCTTATAGATGATAATAATATAATAAAACCAGTTATTATATTTTGATTGTTTTATCTTTCTTGCTATCTAAAAAGAAATCGTAACCTCTCAAAATTATACCTTTTTAACATCTAAATCATAGAGCTGGCTAGTTCAATTAAACCTTAAATTATAATATATTTCATTACTAACAGGTAAAATCAAATACGCATCCTTTGTCTAGCCATTGTATCTGCGTTTACATGAGCCTATTATATATATAGAGTATATAATATTTACAAATTTGAAACTCATCATGAATAGGCATTTTGTTGTACTTAGTCGCATTATTATATTAAATGGTATTATTTACTATAAAAACTCAGCATCGAAGTTCATAATTGTATATAAACAAAGCAAAGTAGTCTCAAAAACTAATTGGTTTATCTATTATCAACCCATATATTAAATATATATATATATATATATATATATATATATATATATATATATATATATATAACAACAAGGTCGTTGAAAAAATTTACAGATGGCACAAATTATGTCAAGGAAGAGAGGGCGGATCAACAAAATGACACCAGAAAATGATAACGCAAGTGCCTGTTGAACAAATAATAAGGCCGGTAGATTGCCGCTTAAGCGATGTTTACGTTGTATTTGAACCTCCGTGAGTGCTCGCGTGTGTGACGTCATCACACATTGACGTTACGACCTCTTCAACGACGCGCGCGTGCTTGGTGTGGTACCCTCGATCAGCTGACGTTGCACCATTTATTACGATAGTATATCACACGCCCTGATAAATAGTAGATATTTGCAGCACCAACCAAGCAATGTTTGAAAATCAACATTGTCATCACATGATTTGAAGTGCCGATGACACGAAATAAATAATAAAGTAAAAGTTGAATATGTATATAAAAAAAATTAAAACACATTAAGTGAAGTTGTAGGTAAGTAGAAGTTGTGGTGGAGAACTAGAATGCTCAGCAAAACATCAAGGAATTATTACAGAATACATGGTAACGTGTACCATTTCATATTATTGAAATACCATCTTATTTTTGTATTTTCTTTTTTAATTAACGCGCAAGTGTTCATAGAGCTCATCGGTGGAGGAAATTCTCTTTATTGCGAAGAGCGTTGCGGGTCTACACACAGCCTTCTGTCTAGACGAGTCATTATAAAACTGATGTCAGCTGTTCGTTGTAATTAAATTTATAAATCGATTATAACAGATGCCGAAGGAAATACCATGGCAGTGTTAACAGGACACACGGTGTTCTTAGACTTACAATATGTTAATAAGTTTTGTTAGTGGTAATATTTTTATGTTAGCAAAATTTATTTTTGATTCAGCTGATTTAAATTTTTGTTTGTCTAAGATTTGAAGCTTTCGTGTTTTTTTATATTTTTTATCATAGAAAAAATCTAATTACTTAAATATATTCAGCGTGTAAATGTTTTATTTTAAGTATAATTATAATATCTATATATGATGACAAAGCGCTTGTCTTAGTGTAACACATGTGTAATTTTGTATCTCTATGTTATTAATATAAATAATATCCAAGAAATTATATACACATTACATTTACATTACAACAATAATGTTTATTTATTTACACTTGATAATATTCGATGTAACTTCGTAGTTATTGATTTGATTTATTAGAAGTTTCACTATCGACGAGAAAAATGGTTAATTACAGAGACACAGACAAGACTCGAACCGGTACATACTTTCAACTACCATAACCAGATTACCTAAAAAAAAATTAATTTAATTGTAGATAATTTATTCGTCGCTTTTTGGTTGTGTTGGATCGTGTGTAGACCGCATTAGCCTTGCTAGAACTTATTTTGACATTCTAAGCTGCACTTTCTAAGGAGCACATTACGCAACAGTCTCCAAGCGAGACACCCGCAGAATCGAAATTCTCAACCACATCTCATATAAGGATTGATAACGTTAATAATCAGCTTTTTATTCTAAAGTATCGGCGTGTGATGCTATGTCACTCAATATTCAATGCACGTTTTCTGAAGAGCACCTGTAATGCTATGTAGGCATTTTAGACCATTGGCAGTGTATTTTTGGAATAGTGCGAGAGTTGATGCTAGATTCAAGATGCCGAGTCATGACGCCTCCGAGTAATGACGGTCCTCGGGGCGAGTGGGCGCTTCTAGGCGCGGACTCATCCGCAGATATTGCCCTGAAAAAACATATTTCTTCATCTGAATACCTGTCAACAAACATTATGTGCGTCGCTCGGGGAAACCAGCGGCGTGGAAAAATAATCGTCCATTATAATACGAGAATATTTTTGGGAATAATAAGTGTAAAAGTTGTATAATATAAGCATAAGTAGATTTTTCGAAAATACGATAATAATCATTCAATAAATATTTATTCTAGGTCGTTATTTCTATTTTAAATCTAGACATTTTCTAGATTGTTAATCATTAAATTATGTCTATTGTAAAAAAAGCGTTAATAAAAGCAAGAGGTAATAATTACCAATCATTTAATAATAGGAAGGGATGAGAAGACGTTTCAGATTAAAAATGAAATTGAAATACAAAGTCTCTGTTTTTTTAAGTCATCAATTCTCAGTTTTAATTAATGGAGACTTATATTATTGGATTTGTCTTTAAAATTTATTGTATAAAATAAATAAGTTATATAAGAGAACACAAACACAATAAGTGTAAAATTATTATAATCAACTAGTTATTAAAAATCTTAGTGCTTTATGTTAAAATTTTTGATTCTCACATTTTCTTAATAAGGTTTAAAATTTATCAGAGGTGATTAGGTTTATATAAAGCCTTAAGAAAACTCATAATTAAAACCGGTTCAATTTTCTTTTCTTCTCAAATTTCCTGTCGGAGAAAACCAATAAGAGTCCGTGACGTATAAATTTTGTTGAAAATTCGAAACGAGAATCCAGTTAAAAAATGGCCGACCCACAATTTGCGCCCCAATCGAATTCCAAGATGAAGGGAAGGGTTGCAAGTACAACAGGCTCAAAAGATATTTTATAAAACCATCAAAATAATTATAATGTTTTTCAAAGATAAAAATACTACCTATTCGAATATCAATGCTATGGATGTGTTTTTGTTATAAAACGTAACCTAATTATATCCTTTTGAATTATTGTTGTATGTATTACCAATTTTAAGAGTACATTTAGCTTTACTGCAACTCACAAGTGCAAAAAAAACAAAAAAATATCAAATGACGAAAAAAAAACGTACGGATACTGGTATGGGTATAAATTTAAAAAAACATTATAAGCTGGCATTGTTTGATTGATTTCCTGTAAATACAAAATGAAAGTATTATACTGCAACTTGCAATCATACCAAAAAATCCATAGTATAAGGTCATTTAATGACTGAGCGCACTTTTCCGAGTGCACAATACCAAAAAAGTCAAATCAATAAAGATGTATTTGCTTATTTTGCTTACGGAACAAGCGTGACGTCAAAATACTTCGAAATGAAAAAAAATGTCATGAATTGGGCCACAATAAATCAAAAATTCTTACATCATACGAACTGTTTCATCCAAGATCCTTAAAAAAACGGAAATATTTATACAGCAAATATGGATACCCAAATCAGTAAAAAATAATATGTTTTTTTTTTTAAACTTTTTGAAAGTGCTCACAAAAAAAATATTTTGGTAATCATCTAACCATTTGACTGTTTATACATTTGGCGGTTAAACGGTTTTATGTGACAGCAGGTCGTGTTTACCTGCGCGCCCCTCGGCGCCGGGATTTTTCCCATTAAAGAATGGCGGATGCCTGGAAATAGAAGCGAGCGCCGGCTGCTGGTGAATTGCCGCCCCGCCCGCTGCAGATTACTAGTCGAGCAACAGACCGACAAATGGCGTTCCGCGTGTATTACATTGTCGCTTCGTATGTCATTAAAAATTCCAAAAAATAAATCGTGATTCAAAAAAAATTATATAAAAGAGGCATTGGAAGGGGAAAGCTAGCGTGGATGCGGAATTTACGCCTGTACAGTAATGAGACTGTCCCCGGATAAATATATAACCTGCGACATGCTGTCCAACTTCCTCTGAGTAGACGCTTAAATTACGCGAATTTAAATTACTTATAACGGTTGGTGCCAATAAGAATTTAATACCATTACAGGTCATTATTTAACTTAACCTAACCTGACCAGTGGCATGATCGCAAACCTCCTCTGAGTAGAGACGCTTGAAGAAGAGAATTAAGCGATATAAATGTGAAAGAGAAAATCAGTTTACCTTATACTGATTTTGAAATTTGAATTTATAAGGTAACACAATACATAAATTTAAATGTATACTTTTTTTAGGAGCCTACATATTTATATGATTAAATTTGTTAACAGGTCTTTGGTGGCGTTATCAATGAAATTGTAATTCTGACATTAGTCCTCGTTGGTCAATTGTGGAGTATATCTATTATTTGTTGTTTCATTTTTAAAAATACGTTGTATGCTTGCTGGTTTAATACTTATCAAATATCTCTTATAACTCAATATTAAGTTTATAAAATGATTCTAATGAATAACGGCTCCTGATTCGCCTCGTATTAGATGGTTACGGAAAGGCTTTTTTGCGCGAGTGATTTTGCAGTAGAATACGTGAATTTATATATTATGTGATTCAAAAATAAAACCGCACTGATAACTAATGTTATTTCCAGACTTGGTGGAGCGTTTGCTTAGCAATAACGTCATTCTCGTGCCTCCCGGGTGAGGGAATTTCCAGGAATAAAATACGGAGTGCCCTTCGCCTCTCGGCCCGGTGACCCAGACTCGCTCACCGGTCGCTCGGTTGGTGCCGATACGAATTTAATACCATTGGAGGTCATGATTTCAAATACACGACTCCTCCCGAGATTTCATATTCTCGTGGACCATTTCCACCGTGTCTATATCTATCACATTCGTACACATCATTTAGTAATTTTATTACAGCAAAAAAATAGATCTCGTTATGTCTACAAGCACCACTCACAAAGCTAAAATAAAATAATAGTGGAAAACATGTAAGTTTTAATAATTTCATTTACAGTTTAAAAAATATCTATTAGGTCAAAGTTCAGATATTTTGACTCCCGGTCAAATAAAAAAATGTGACCTTTAAAGCACTGAAAAAGTCAGCGGGGTAGCGGATTGCGGAGGAACATTAAATGGGTGTAGTATTTGCTTATTTGCCCTCCGAAGACAACTTTCCGCCTTTTATTTTAAAATCAATACCGTAATATTTTAGTCTCCTGAGTCGAGCCACTCACCATTTTACTTGAATAAGCAATATATCTTGATATTCAGCGCCGTAGCTTATATTCAATACACTGTTAAAAAAAATTTCAAGTAACCTAAAAGTTCACAACTGCTCACATATTTAATTGTACAAATGTGAGCGCACTTTCAAAATTATTTTCAATGCATACATATTTCATTGCGTGCTTATTATCACTTCACTGTTTAAATGCATTAAAAAAATAAAGATATATCTCAAAAATATAATAATAGTAACTCAAGCATGAAACTAACAATTCTCTGAAAAAACATTTATATGTTCGTATGCACAAAATTCAGGGATAAATACAAGATATTATTCAGGAACTACAACTGTTCTATATAAATTTTGACAAAAATTAAATATTGTTACTTATGTGTATTTAATATAAATATTACATTCGTGGCTCTATTTCTTTTACCCAGTATTTTAAATATTTAAAATTCCTTCAAAATTTTATCTGATATATATATATATATATATATATATATATATATGTGACATAAAAAAAATTACTCCAGCGGTATAACAATACAAATATATTTTTTTAATTAGAATCAAATTGAACTCTTTTACTGTGATGCATTAATGCGTTGAGAAGATCGTGGAATTATTGTGAGAAAAGTCTGCAAACATAATGAGAGAGCGCTGAAGTTGTTTCCCTATGATCAGGGCGCACTCGCGTCGGGTTACCTCGTTACACGCTCCGGAACGATTTCCTAATTAGAGCCTCTCCACCTGGCCCGCGTGGCTGATCCAGATGCACCATAATTATCCCTGTATAAACGCACTGGCTGTTTGCTAAACGATTCACTTTGAATTTTTTATCATACACACACACACGTATGGATTTGTTTATTAATTAATATAGAAAAAACGATCGAAGCTACTCAACCAATAAACATTGACTTAGTAACAAGTAATTGTTCTATTCAACTATTAACGCCGTGATGATTGAATGATTGCCTCAAAAAAGGCGTCGCTTGACGAAATGCTAAGAAACTCCAGCGAAACTGTCAATTAACCCTCGTTAGTACGGTGCTTTTGCATTTGTACTGTTATTGAAGAAAATCGTACCAAAATAGACATTCTCCATCACAAGGCGAACACAAAGTCTCCGCTTATATGTACGGGGACAGAAATAAAAAGCCTAAGACCTCTATCTTTGTTTGAAGCTCTTAGGGGCACAAAGGACCTGTGCGGACCCGCAAACCTCGTTACGTGGCGCGGGGATGATCACGTGATGGCATTACCCTTTAACGGTTTAATGCGATTTTCCAAGGGTCGCGCGGGAATTTCGTTGCTTTAAAACTATTGTTGTTGAATCCAATTTCGACAGCAAATAATATTGTATTTTCTGAAAAAAAAAAAACTACATCATTTAGTACGAAAATAAGATCGATTGTTGTAGAATTTAAAATAAGTTTTTTTTTGAACAGAATGTTTTTATAACAAGCAATGAATCAGTTTGCAAATTTAAACAGAATTCTCGTTTATCAACGATTTAACAACTTTTAAAAAGCTTATGTTTTTTTCCCTAACCACAAAGCAATATGCAATATATATTGAGTGATTTTTTTCGAGACGCAAATGGGATTTGATTCCTCGCTCTCTTGCTATCGTGGCTTGGCGCCGTATCCTGTCGACTATCGTGGCTTTGTGACTAAGATAATTATTTTGATAATTCATATTTTTTAAATAATTCTTAGTTTTTTTTTATTTTTATTTGAAATTTAGACAGTTAGTTTTAATTTAATGTCATATATAGTATCTAATATAAGTCTATACTCTAATTTGTTTATCGGTTCTTCTAATGTTATTATTCAATCTTATTTTATATGTTTTCAAAAGGCCAACTGGAAGAAATAACAACAACATAAAAAAAATTGGATTGAGTTACTTGGATAAACTAATAGATTTATTACTTCTAAGAACAAATTTACGATTAAACTCAAGAAGTTTAATTATATTTTAATAAAATTGAAAATTGTAAAGATTCAAAATGTGTTCTCAAGAAATACCCCATTTTAGTATTTTTTTATATAATAATAAGATAGGATCCCATTTTTCTACAGAAAAATAAAAACTTTTGTTTGTAATATAAAATTAACATGGTTTGGATAAAATATCAGTGTATTTTTTTGTGTTTTCGTTCCATTATATTTTACATAAAAAACCATTTACTAGATAAATAAATATCGCCATCATCGGCATCTATTGCATAACGAGAATTTCATGTCACATGTTTATGCATACACTACAAAAACCACAGGTTTTATATTTTATATAGGCGTTCTCTAGCTTTTATTGAATATTAATTGTACTATATATTAATTATTGAAAATCTTGTTTAAATAGAGCTTTCATTGTGTTCATTAAATACAGTTTGTAGGTACTTAAGTAAATTACAATTATATTTTGCACTACGTTTAACGGATACTGTTAAAATTTTGAGCTGTGTAAAATGATTTATTAATGTAATTAAGAATAGTTTACCAAAAAAATAGATATTTACTGAAAAAATTATATTTTCTGTTACTAATAACCGTATATATGAAAAATGAATAGCTCTAGCAATGATATTTCTCAGCATGGCAGTTGATTAAGAACCTCCCTAATATACACCTTTAAGAAAAACGTAACAGAGTATACCAATTATTTTTTTGGTAAAATTACGGCAGATTGTTACTTAAGTAAATGAAATAGTGAAGTTTTGATTCTGACGCTCACACTTAATTTTTAAGTTACATTTGGTTTTAAGAAATTAAGTTTATAGAGTAAAATCTGTTTATAGCAATAAGTAAACACTCTAGTGAATTTTCCAAACATAATGTTCAAAAGTACAGTTTATAAATAGCTATGAATAAATAGTGTGTGGAATTTTCCGCCTCGAAAGCGCAGTCAGAGCACGATTTATTTTACTACACCATAAAGATAGGGTTGAGCTGTGAAGAGGAGATGGTTAATTTAATTATATATTACTACAATATTCAATGTGTATGATCATAACAGGCAAATATTGAATATTTTTTTATCTTTGGAGCATAATATAAATTTAAAAAAACATCGCAGCTTGGCTTGTGATCTTAGAAGACAACTTATAACATTGTTTTTTTTATTATTGAAAACTGCAAATAGACAAATATAAATTGCAGAATAGTACAAGTACATATGTCTTATACTGTTTACAGTGGTACAAAGAGGAGTGTAGAAAAAACAAGACAAGAAAATATCAGATAATTATAATAATGTCGATTTATCATTTCATTGTGGTGTTGAATACGAAAATCGTTAGATATTTTATAAAATAATTATATTTTTTATCCTGTCATGTTGAAAAAAATTGTTTTTCTGTCGAAAAAGGACTGATCACATTTTTGGTCTTATTTAAAGCCCCTATCTTTAAAGGCTACTCGTTTTAGGCAATGTAAAACTCACTCGCAGATTTCATAGCATGTCCATATATATACGTATAAAATCCCTTAGTTTTAATACAAAGTAGTACAACAAACATGTACCCACTTGTGGTGTGTTGTTTTTGCTGAAACTTCACGGCTCGGCCATTGGAAACTCTGTCTATCGTTTTAAAGTTGTGTTTTAATAGAATCGAGCAACATGGGGTGCAGGTAACCACTTGTTTAAGCTATCTGTTGCTTTAATGGCTTATAATACATCTTTTATAAATATAAGTATCGGAAACACAAATACAAATGAGAATTTTTAACAATTGAATTTTCATTGAATATATACTTGTTTGGTATGGACTCTGTGAAAATAGCGTAATACCAATTAAAATAATATAATAATAGCAATTCAAGAGTAGGACTATAGATGATAGCTAATTTAAAAATAAACGTGTTGAAAAACTGGTAAAAAAATTGGTGTACATTGTCATATTTTCAAATTTATTTGCATATAATGAATACAAAGATGAGAAAGAAACAAACTACTTGTATATTAAGCGCAAAAATACTTTAATAAAAGCATTAAGCAATAGACTGCGTACAAAAGTAATATTAACAAAGATGGTTCGGATTTTAAACCAAAAAAACTAGCACTTAACATGATGTTAAGTGAAAAAAGTTTGAAAACCTCTGAACTAATCCGCAAAGCTGAACTTTGACTTTATGTTGTACAATAAAATTTATAAGGCGATAGAAGGCACTTTTACTCCATTAATACTGTAATTTATGCAAATGTTCGTATAAACGTAAAATGTTTAAAAAGTTCGTATTAACTTAGTAAAGTTTATCTTTATTTCCAGTGAATTGTCTAAAAAAAATCTAAATTATTTTAACGTTTATCTCAAAACATATTTCGACAAATTACATCAAATTTCACATTAAGAAATGCTTTTGTCTACACGACTTTTTTCTATTAATCAAAGTATATAATACATACTAATTTTTACACACACATATATATATATATATATATATATTAAAAACTGAGTTTTTCAACACATCACTTATCTAGAGAACATCACGTGCATTGTTCCAGGCACGTGTATCGATGCAGCCCAGTATCTTGCCATATCCTGTTGCTGACATAACAGAACCATCCAATTATGAAGAATTTTTCATGACGCAATCCGCGAAGTCTGCTCTTATATAAAACAACCCCCTACTGATTGTGCTTCCTTTAATACAATAATACACGTATATATATATATATATATATATATATATATATATATATATATATATATATATATATATATATATATATATATATATATATATATGTGTGTGTATATTAAGGTTCGGCATTACCGCTTGCTGAAATGTATACTGCGGATTATTTTAAATTCATATTTTATAGTAGACGGATAGTGACGTAACAAAACCCGCTTAAGCCGCTGTGGGCGAATTTCAAACCGAGACAGTTATAAAACGATTACTTCACATGGGTTGAAGGCAGTAATGGACTTGAGCTATTTTATAATAACAAATAAACACCCTAGCTAATACGATCCAATCTTCTTATTTCCTTATTTATCAACGGAACAGTTAACATTTTTTGTTTTTGGGTTCCCAAAAATCATGTGTGTGTGTGATTGTATTTAGCATAGCCTTGCTGTTGAAATTCATGTAACATATTTACTGTTTTTTTTTTAAATAAGAATATATGTGATATGCTTACAGTCAAACATATTAGAAAATATTCTTAATATTACTAAGCCTAAGATAAATTTCATTCATTTATTTAAAATATATATTTTATACTAACTCCAAATTGTGTAAGAAAATCGTTGATCGTTCTAATATTTATAAGCTTTCTAATGGACATTAAAAATAACGCGATTCACATTCGAAATGAGGATTATCATTTCGTTGGTTTTATTTTAGTCCGGAGCATTGACAGCTCAGCGACCCGCGGAGAGAAATTGATGGTTTTCGGAAAAAGCTTTTAAAAATGCAAAATTGAATGAACGCAAACCTTTTTGTATTAAAACACAGTGAGTCTTCCATTATAACGTGTTGGCAAACAAATTGACGTGACATATTCGTAAAATTTATTTCTCATGGACGGTCGGCCATATTGTATTTTGCTTTATGAAATTTGCAAATGGCCCACGATTACGAGCGAAGGAAGTAAATTTCACGCGTACGGCGTAACTGCCTGATATTTAACACGTCGTATATTTCCCACGATTTACATAATTAACATCTGCAGATTCTACCGATTATATTTATTGTAATCAAAGAACTATATGTGTTTAGTATAATTTAAATAGAGGTTTTTATTAAATCGCCTGTAAAGCTTGTTAAAGCACAGGCTAAAGCGCCATTTCCTTTGCGGAAGTTGATATAAGAATTTCTCCCCCCACTTGTTGAGCTCGCCCCGCCGAGGTACTTCATTGCCTTTCTTTTCCCTATTTGGCGATCATTTTTATTTTATGGCAACACTAGAACGCTGTCATATAAAAGCGTGTAACGACTGGTTTACTGGGCGATTCTGCCACTTGTAGCTCGATGAAACGTTTTGTCACAGCACCGTTTATATGATTATATCTGCCGATATTGATAATAAACTATAAACAAATTACATATTATAATAAGTAGGTATGATATATATATATATATATTTATATATATATATATATATATATATATATATATATATATATATATATATATATATATATATATGGGTGTGTGTGTGTGTTTATCTTTTAAAGTATAAATGTTTTTACGAATTGTATTTTGTTTATTTTTGTAACGGAAAGCATATTTTACTTAAATTTGTCAGAAATAATGTTTATATAATGAAGTTTCATAATATTTTCTAATTGAATTGTTTTTCAAAACATGTCCCCGGGAGATTTCACAGGAAAAAAAAACAAGTAATGAAAATATTATTTCTACGAATTTATTCAAACAAATCAATTCGAGCAAACGAGCTTATCAGATAAAGAATTTTGGATGTCTTTTTACATGTTCAAAAATGAGTACTTTCACGCATGCTAATGTCGGTTCCATGGTGGAGGAAGCTTAAGGGATGATATTGGACATGTCACGTGGCTTGCGAGATTCCATTATCACGGCGGGGGGTGGCAGCTGTCAGGGCCACTAACACGGACACCGATTAGCGAAAATTTGGAAGGACTTTGTGGGCTGCACAAGGGAAACTTTCCTTGAAACATCATCTCAGTAGATCATTGGCATTCAATCTATTCATTTAAACGAAATATTGTATATATGTCATGAGAACGATTTTTATGGTATATTAAAATTTCAAGTCATATTAAAATTCCGATTATTTTTGAATAATTTCAATAAAACGTTGAAATTACAGCAATGATTTAATATTTTTTAAAGAAAATTTTATTTTGCAGTTACGAATATAATTGTGAATATATTAAATTTTATCACCATAATTTGACACTACAAGTATCACATTATGTTAAATTGTTATTCATTTGTAATGCCTAAAAATTTATGCGAATATTGGTATAAATATTTTTAAATAGTGCATTTTTTTATTATTGCAATTTTAGATGAATATTATGGATTGTACAATGTTGCAAAATGATCAAACGCTGGTACAAATTTTGAAGATTATAAACTGTTTGACTATAAATATTTAGATTGACATTTGACCTAGGAACTGTAAACACAAATCGATTCGATCAACGTATATTTAATTTACAAAATAAAAATATGCAAATAATTGAAATAAAATAATAATTAAAATACAAATTAAATATTATTTCAATAAGCTTAACCCAAAAAACCCAGCATACAAGTAATTCATGTTTCATATCTCATGTTTATACGGATTTAAAAAAAAAATATTTCGCACAAAAAATTGGTTTTTACTCTCCAGTGTGAAAATTATTAAAACCTTTGTTATGTCATAATTATTCTCACTATACTGAAACTACTTATGAACGTTCCGGCTTCATGGGGTTCTCGGGTGAGGAGCAACTCAGGGCTCGACCGCGGAGCTCCCGGCACCCTTCGGGAGCACTCCCCATCACCACCAAGAACCACCATGACCTCACATCGATATTCTCTATACATATATAACTGCGAATGCTCTAGTTAACGTACCACGTATGAGAAGTGGATATATATACTCTTATCACATTATACTCACACAAACACACACGTATATATATTTATAAATATATATTGGTATTTTATTCTCCACAGCCTGGCAGCGCCCTTCAGTTAAGACCTAACCTAATCTGCAAAAACTTGACGCGCATAAATCACCTAGTCTGATTAATGTCTTCGATGCTATTAAATATTCAGACACGTCGCACTGCTTGTTATCCAAGTAGACACTAATAACGTTGGTGAGATTTGACCTGTAAATAGGGGCAGAATCTCACCGTATCCACCCAGCCTAACTATTGATAAACCATGGTGAAAAAATAAAAACTTTTATTAATAAATTGAGGATAAATTTTAGCAGTATTTTTAATTTTGGTAAGATTCGCCGAAATATTATAATACATCAAGATGTTTTTTTTTGTATGATAACAATGCATTGTATACAATTAAAATCAAACAATATAAATATTTTTTTATTTTATAAATAAATAATAAAACAATGGTATATATTGTGGATATACCTATAAATTGTATGTATTGTATTAGAGAGTCAATTCTAAATATTATTATTCTTTGAAGATCACTTCATAAACAATGTTAAATTACCACTTATTTTTTCACCCCATGCTTTTCAAATTGTAACTTTAATGTTTTATTTATCATGTTATTTTTTTTATTTTTTCTAAAATGTAACTGTAAATACAATCCTAATTATTTGAGCCGTCAGAAATTCAAACAAAAGAAAAACTTACTCTGAAACGGTGAGTTTCTGAATGATTCAAACAAAAAAATATTTGATGACTAAAAAGTTTGTTTATTTTTCATGCATGAATAATAAATATGATAGGGCGCAAACTGTTACATTGTAACATTTATTATCTATAGATGTAAACTACTGACAATTTTATATGGAACTCATATCATGCAACAATTAATCTAAAGCTTCTGTTTTAGATTTCAAGTTCAAATTTTAGACCAAGCGGAGATCAACATCCACCGTCGGTCACTTTCTCCAGCGGGGGCGCGGGGCGACGCGGGGCGGAGCGGGGCGATGCGGGGCGAAGCGGGGCGAAGCGGGACGGAGCGGGGCGGGACGGGGCGGGACGGGGCGGGGCGGCCGGTAATCGAGTCAGGCGGGTGACGGTCGCACTAATTCAGTTACCCGGGGACTCTTACGCGATTATTTTCCAGTTTAAAACGTGTTTTAGGCTCTGATCCTAAAGATGTTTAAGGGATTAATGCATATTTTATATCTAACTGGTTTTTTTTTAATTATCAAAAATGTAATTGATTTTTCTAAAAGGCATAAAAAAATAAACATCACGTAGGATATTCATCCGAGAGATATATTTTATACAATCAATTTGAAGACAACATCTTTTATAGGAACTCCTAAATTATATTTCTTAGAACTCCCGTGTATTGATATTTGAAGTGTTTTTCTATAAAAAGACCGATCACTAATAACAAAATAAAAAAAACAATACTTTCAAATAATCTGCAAGTATGTAATGAACACTTTACTTTTGGGACGAACGATGAGTATACCCGTACAGGTATTTTTTTCTTCTAACTTCCTCAAACATTCAAACCACTAAATAAATATTTCAATGGACTTTTTAATGAGCATTTTAATAGAATTCGTGACCCCTAAGTGATTGTGCGGACACACGGCGAGTCCGGGCCCTCTCTGGCGAGGTCTGCCATGATAATCCAAATAGAAAAGGGCGGTCCAGAGAGGCCGGTCCTCTTTGTCACATATTCGTGATTTTATTTTGTCATATTTTTCCGTTGTCAGGACACAACGAGAATTGGGATAATAGAGAATATACATTTTTTTGGTTTATGGTAGTGTTGTTGTTCAGACGGACATGTTTTGGTTTGAATGATTGACATGGCATACAAGAGTATTTTTTTCTTTGCTTGTTTTTGTATAAATAATTTTTTTAAGCCTAATGCTCTAAATTGTTTACTTAATGCTTTGGTTAAAAGATTTAAAAAGTAATTAAAAGATTTAAAATAGAACCATGACAGCGCATGTATGCATTGTAGTTTTACATTATTGAAAAAAAAAATAGTTTTGTGAATTTTCCACATATGTAGTTTTATATGTGACCGCTTTTGCCAACATTTACGTGTGCATTATCAATAGAGGTTACTTCGCTTGAAAATACCAGAGTAAACGATTGACGAAACCAGTCACCAATGTAAGTAAACATGTGGAACACCACAAAAGAATTTTATTTAAGATATTAAAATTGAATTCCACCAAGTAGTCTCTGTCAAAAATATTGAATATATTCAAAGAATATATGTAAAGCCTCTAAAAAAATGCTCTAAATATATTTGTATGGAGATTGAAACGTGGCTTAGACTATACATAAAGAAATGTAGTTGATGTATTCAATTATTCATGATTATTTTTTACATGGTTTGTTTTTATGCTAAAATCTTATATGATTTCAAACCTTGAACATGCTTAATTTAACATTTATAAGTATTTCAGCTCTTTTTCCATTACTTTTCACAACAGAAATTCCATAACTTGGTTTATTTTCCCCAGAGTCACCGGACTTTGTTTTTTCATCAAAACCTCGGGGATATCTAAGGAAATGGCCATTATAACAAAAATATTCCATTATACTTGTAAACACATCTGAATTTATAGGAAAAAAATTCAAAGGGTAAGTGATTACTCCGGGAAAACATCTGAAACCTTTAAAGAAAAGCCGTACAAAATATTTTTTCTTCTATAAATTTAACGTTAAAAACACCATTATTTAATATATACTTAAAATTTTACTAGATATCTGGAAGATTTTTAAGGTGATTTTTTGCTAAATAATAGATATATTTACAAAGAAGGCTGGACATTTTCACATCGGCCCCTCGATTGATACGTGTAATAATAAAATATTGGATAAAAATATTTCGCACATGCAAAGCTTACAAAGTTTGGTCGTAATAACTCTATGAAGACTTACTTGCTCAAAGTGTTGCTAAATAACCAAGATTTAAAGTGGATTTGTTAACTGAATAAAAAAAACAATATTTTTGTTTGAAACTTTTTACCAAAAGCTATTAAAAGTTTTCTTACTGGCACTACGATTCGATTTTCATTTGATAATAATTAATTTCTTGGGTATACTTTGATGTTTTTTTATTTCGAAAATTATAAATTTGTGCTGCACTTTCTGCCGTTGAGTGGATTATCAACAGTTCACATGTTTAGTTCAAAGTTACACTATTTTTTCAACAAGTTGCAATTTATAATTTTTGACTACCTGTAAAATGAATTCTGTAATATAAAAAAAAAACTTATTTTGATATGAATGTTAGATAAGAACTTTTTGAGAGTATATTTGTCGATATTTTTGAAAAATATAGCCACATTGTAATCGCCACCTCCATAATAAGTGTGGTACCGTGTGAGATTGGATTGTGAAATGAACCGAGTGCTCTGTGTCTGTGAGATAAAACCGTGACGCGCGGGAATGTCTTTTGTATGAAGAAAGTTTTTTTGTAGAAATGGAAGATTTTAGTATTTTTGCAGTTAAACAGGATAAAGTATGAGGAGACCGACACAAAAGAACTAAGTCAATAATCTTATAAGCGGTAAAAATGGGTTACGTAAAAAGAAATTTGTCTTTTGCTAATAAATTAAATGCTAATATAAAGTAAATGTGTTCATTCATTTGAGCAAACGTCTTATGCTCAAATGAATGAACACATTTATTATGAACAATTTTTTACTGAGATTTGGTAATATTTATTTCACCTTGTGTATTAGTTTTTTCGTAACGATTCACGATTCGAAAATTTATCAGAAATAAAAAGCTGGAAAAACGTTTTTTTAACCAATAGCGTATTTGAAATAGATATAATTGTATTTCAAAGTATTAAAAAACAGCTCTAATCAAATGTCATTCCCGTGAGTTAACAGAACAAAAAGTTCCGTCGACATAAAAAAATAAATCACTGAAACGAAATTCAGATAAAAAAATAGATTTCAGGAGTGATTTGCAGTTTGTAATGAAACTATGGGAAAATGAGTAATATGTATAAAAAACCAACACAAGAGAATAAAATGAATTAACGTGAAATTTTTTTTTTTTTTTCATATATACAAAAATTGAATATCGCTGATGTATATCATTTACTATTCAAAACATGTTACCATAGAAAATAAACATACATGCATCCCATATACAATTTTGGATTTTTATGCAATTCCAGAAAAGTAGTTCAATGTCCATTTTAAACAATTTCAGATAAAACATTCTATGTTTTTATTTTATCAATAAACTCACAGTATTGAAGTGCTGAGTACTGTTACACAATCGCTATTTTCTATTATATCCCCACAAATATCCGGTCTCTCGTTGAGTGTTGGTTAGTCTGTTGTATCCATTATCAGATTTTCTCTACATACGCTTTTCGTCTTTTACACGAAGAGAAATATCTTTTGAGCTCACCCACTCTCGGTGCTATGTAATCTAGTGTCATGTTATGTTGTATCATACTCTTATATCAATTTTATTAAATTTATGATACCATATGGGAAACTTATTAAAGATAGACGGTGGTAATGAGTGCTAGAAGAGAGTTCGTAAATTAAAGGCTTTATTTTGGCAATTAAATTAAACGTTGTATTATATTTTCGGAGTTTATGAAAGAGCAGACAAAGGTAAATGATATAATTACTGCCACCATCCGCGGTGGAATAATCCTAGGTGGGACGAGCTTGGGTGCTGTCGGCGGTTTTTTTAAATAATGTTAATGTGTTGAAGCAAAGTCACCTTTTATATATAAATATATACATATATACACACGAAACCAATAAATAGGTCCTGTGAATCGAACTAAAGAAGAACGAAAATTTCATTTACAATATATATAATTAGTTAAACACTTTGCCAAACGTAAATAAAACTGACGAGCACGTAAAGCAAAACGATTGATTTCATTTCGTTTAGGCTTAAGCTTAACAAATACCTTTTGTAAATCAGCTTGCAATAAACCAAATCATTAATCAAATCAAAACAGTAATTTATTTAACAAACCCAAATAAGCAACAAACATAGTTTGAAAGGCGTGGGATACACCCATCAACAAAATTGTCTTGTTCTCCGCGGGGGTGGAGCAGCGATACACAATAATGAAGCTGGGGGAGGAGGGGGGGGACGATTATCTCGCTAACCCTTTCAAAAACCCGCGTAGGTGGTTAAGAAAGCATCGCTAAAATATTTTTACCAAAGGTATAAATAGATCCCTTTCAACGCTGCATACTTCAAATAGTATAAAAAAATTCTTTTATTTTAGTAGAGCGTCATTATTCTTTAATCCATCTAGAAGAATTCATTTCATTAGTTGTACTTTAACAAGCATTTCACTTAAGATATGCAAATACTTTTTTTTATAATTCCATACGAAATGGATCCAACTTGAATATAACAGTTACAAGGGCTTAATTATCAAATTTTAATGATTTCTTCTCAATGTTCCAAGCAGTTTAGTATAAAAACATGAACTAAAAATTATTTTCACTAAAAATATTAGACATTGAATTATATATTCCTGAGAGAATAAAAACAACCAATGAAAGATTCTACTTTTATCCATAAAAATTCATAGCACATATGCTTTTTGTAACATTTAACTGACATGTTTATTTACTACATTATCAAAAGGTTAACGATTTCACGAATCCAGGAAACGACAACCACAAACGTTCTAATATATAGATATATATATATATAAATTCTTATTAGACTTCATATGGGCGAATTTGTAAGCTACTCAAAAACAAGCAGCTTCGTTTATTGAAAAGCAGGCGTCGGGCCGCGACTCCATCAGCCGAGCTGTGAGCGGCCGATGAGGAAAGAAATGCAGATGAAATTCAAATAAACGATTTTTCCCTCTTCCGCTTGAGTAAGTTATTTCCAGCGATTTCCTCGATCGTCGGTTCCTTCAAACAGAAATTCAGCGAATAAATTAAAGAATAAGATAAAATGCGATATCAAGGAATCTGGGAATAATCTGAAGATATTTTGTGAAATAAATTACGGCCGCACGTGCAAATGCGTCACTACGTGAAGTAATTCCAATCAATTCGCAAGGCAAACGAGCACGCGACGCTAACTGGCTGTTAGTCTTCAACGAAGTTAGTGCCGCACCCCTCACCCCTCACCCCTCATCCCTCACCCCTCACCCCTCACCCCTCACCCCTCACCCCGCACCCCGCACCCCGCACCCCTCACCTCGCACCCCGCTCCTCACTCGGTGCCGAAGCCGATTTCAGTTGTGATGCTTATTATTTCTAAGGTGACATACTCTGGGCGGCTCATTTTGATATCTTGTAGCTCCTAAATTTTATTATTAATATATTTTCTGGAAAAAAAATTTTTTTTTTCATGATTAACCTTCCAGATCGGCCCTTGTTCTTATAAACTATTTTTTTTATTATTATTTTTTAATTAAAACTTACATCCACGGTAGTTCGGTTGGTTATTATTAGGATTTACACCATGTTGGCTATTGAAATTACTAGTAATTTAAATATATATACTGGATAAACTCATTTTGTAGACAATTCAAATCAAGCAGCAATCTTTTGCATAATTTATACTCGAATATAAAATTTGCTAAAAAAACTATTATAGTTGTTTGGTTTATCGAAACACGGTAAAAGCGACCGTCCTTTGTTGTATTTACATCCCGAGTCCCGAATATTTATTAAAAAATTGAATTCAAAACTTAAAATGAAATAATTGAATTAAATTGAATAATATATGCGTTATATTAATTTAGATTAATGTTAATCAGGATGCGTATTTATTTACCCATGCAGGTATTAGTATGTTTATGTGATTAAGCATATTTTTTCACACATTGAAAACGATTAAAGAAAACTCTCAGAAAATATCATCGTGACTTGTGAGGGATTCGAACCCACATCCCCAAGCTTTCATGGCCGGTGCATTTATCCAACTATGCTAACGAGCCACTGCAATTTAGTGAGAATTTTTAATAATCATATTCTACATATGAACTAATATGCTCGGGCTAATCAATATTTAATGATTTGCAAACACTGGACTTTTTGCGTATTTATTTACCTGCATGGGTAAATAAATACGCATCCTGATTAACATTAATCTAAATTAATATAATTGAATGGTGCGCGTCTCGGCTAAACATCAATAGATTTTAAAAATAATAATAACCAGCTTTGGATATAAAAATGCTTCACTTGTTACTTTAATTAAAAAGTCCAGTGTTTGCAAATCATTAAATATTGATTAGCCCGAGCATATTAGTTCATATGTAGAATATGATTATTAAAAATTCTCACTAAATTGCAGTGGCTCGTTAGCATAGTTGGATAAATGCACCGGCCATGAAAGCTTGGGGATGTGGGTTCGAATCCCTCACAAGTCACGATGATATTTTCTGAGAGTTTTCTTTAATCGTTTTCAATGTGTGAAAAAATATGCTTAATCACATAAATATATGCGTTGTCCATCACGCAAACTCCCTCTCATCACCTGGGCGATTCACACCCACAATGTCGGCCACAACTGGGTCAGTGGGGGGCAGGCTGTTAATAATATTCTATCCTGTACGTGAAACCAATGCAATGGTTCTAGATATTTGTATGCATCATTTCAATTCTCACGAATTTAATATAAAAAATGCCAGTGAATAATGAATATAATCCATTTTTAATAACGTATAACTATACATAAAAAACCAAATGAAATTCAAGGGATAAGATTGAACATGCATGTAAAATAAATAAACTTCACATAACTTATTACAGTATATCGATTGTTATCATACTTTACTTCTTAATAGCTTATAAGTGTGTTTTAAGAGTTTGATGGATTATTTTTTATTTTAACACGAGTTCGTATTTTTCTGAAAATTTAATAAAAAATGCTTGTTTATTTTTATTTGATTTTCTTAAGCTATGGAAATTAAACGATTAAATAATACAATAATCTATGGAAATTTTGTAATCCTTTGGAAACACCTTTGGAATTTTCGCTCGGGCGAAGTCTCAGCGGATCGGCCCAAGGCCCGGCGGTAATGCCGAGCATTCGCGTATTTCTTGAGAATCATTCCATACTTCATTTCCATGAACTGCTCCATAGATTTTCTCATATTAATATTTGCTCAACACGAAAGTATTTCTGAGAGAAATGCTCGCCGCTTGTTTTTATTCATCATAAAGGCTTCAATCTCGAAAGAAATTTTCCCCTATCGTATTTGTATACATATTTAAGTTTTTTTATTAGATTAAATATTTACTATGCAATCCTTCTAAGAAATATACATCAACTGTCAAACAATCAAATCAAATCAAATCTTCTATGACTCCTACAAACTCTTATGGTAGTAATTTATGTTTCATTGGTTATAATAACTTCTATTCACAAACGTACATAGATATATATATATATATATATATATATATATATATATATATATATATATATATATATATATATATATATATATCAGACAATATCTAATTATGTACACTTCTTAACTTTTTAATTATCAAATAGCATGTTTGAATAATGTACTAGACCCTATCCAGATGTAAGTAGTTTGCTTTAATCTATAGTAAAAAAAACGTATTTATAGAACAGATAGACACAATTGTTTTTCATTGAAATTTGATGATCGCTGGCAAATGGCAATGTGTAATTAGACTAAGCTATATTAATGATGCTAAGTTTACATTTGTGACTGTATAAGTTAACAAACAATTAGTTTACATAATACATCAATAATGAAGAAATGTTTGTTTCAATACACTGCATGCCAAGTTTTAATCTGAACAATTTCATCAATCAAATGACGTGTCTGCGTTACCACAGGAATCTGCACCATGTCCTGTGTTTAATCTACTACCAAGTTACAGCAATAGCATAACTCCCGTTGGTATAATTCAATTCAGACTTATTTTAATCGATATTAATTTGCTTTAGCAAAATATCTTATATTTAGTAACCGATAACAAAATCATAAAAACTGTAGCTCGTGTGTTTAAAATATTTACAATCGACTTGATCAATTACACCAGTAAATATTTTTTTTATAAGAATGAGATGAGTTAACAATTTTTTTGTTTCTTTGATATAATAAAAAATATATCTCGAATCGTCAAGGATGATGACCAATAATTTATTGTGTAGTATGTTTTACTCGATTCTTGCGTCGCGGCGGGTTAAATTTAATTTCTGTGTATTAACAGCTTCAAGTGGTTGCAATTCGATAACTGGGTCATAATTTAAAAAGTGTCTCCGATTCCAATTTGCTTTGCACCGAGAGGCCGTGTAAGGGGATGCCGCACCCTCAGGGGCGCCACAAATCTCGCGCCTCGCGGATTGGCCGCCCCTGCTCGAGTTACAGGCGGGGACATTCAGAGTCAATTTAAAGAGAAAAAAAAGCCTTCTGGTCTGGCGTGGTGCAAATACAGATCTGTCATTCGAACTTACAAACTGAAATAATCATTGCTCACAGCTTTACAGCATGATGTGAACATGGCAAGGTTTTATCAATATGCTTTGTTATTTTTTATGTTTATTTTAAAGCATAACACATTGTAATATTTTTGAGTTAAATACTTGAGGAATTCAATATTTTTGACAGAGAGTACTTGGTGGAATTCCATTTTAATATTTTGAATAAAAATACTTGAGTGATTTTCCACATTTTTGTTTTTATTAGTGACCGGTTTCGCCAACCTTTCACGTTGGCATTATCAAACAGAGTTGTTCTCTGTCACCGGTCACTTAAAAAAACAAAAATGTGGAAAATCACTCAAGTCTTTTTATTCAAAATATTAAATACTTGAGTGATTTTCCACGTGTTCGTTTTTATTTGTGACCGGTTTCGCTAACCTTTCACGTTGGCATTATCAAACAGAGTCAAATAAAATCGAACATGTGGAAAATCACTCAAGTATTTTACTCAAAAATATTAAAATGGAATTCCACCAAGTACTCTCTGTTTAAAATATTGAATTTCATAACACATTGTGTAAATGAAAAAAAATTGTAAATATTTGTAAAAATTTAAGTTTAACATGAATTTAAATCTATTATAATGGTTATGGTTTGTTAGTTTATTTTGATGACACAATTTATGTGTAAGTGTACTTTTATGATTATGTACGATTTAATCTACATTTATTTCTCAGTTGTTTATTTTATGTCGCACGTCTGCTGAAAAATATTTCAGCAGCTTTAATTTGTGAACAAAAAACGTAGATTTTAATTAATTGAACAAATCCTGAATCGGGCGATGATATGCAAAAATTGTAACATATTTTTATGTATTATATTTTATTTGATTTGAAAAAATTACAATTTTACATTTTTACAGTGTTTATAACAAAATTTAATCCGAAAAAATAACGAATAACAACAATTTTAAATCTTAAAATAAAACATTACTGAAATGGGTACATATTATATGGGCCAGTCCGAATGAGTAGTCAAATCTGCGAAGTAGGCGCACGTTTATCTTTATGCTCAATCATAAAGAATCTCACAATACCCCGAACATTCACTTTATGTACAATCACATTCTACTTATGCAGAACAATCCGAGGAATCGTCGAAAACATCTGAAATACTCGTATCATAAAGCGATACATCCTTGATCAACAATAATGAGCAGTTATCTTATAAAGGCAGGGATATATTAAAGTTTATTTTTAGATATAACAAATCAAAATGTCGTCATTGGTATGAATAAAAAAAAACTACAATCTGTAATCTCTTGGGTCTTCAAAAGCAATGATCGTCTTTCAAGATTAAATATTTATTCTACTATTGCTCGAGTTTAAAGCCAACAGATAAAAAAAAAATAGCTTTTAGCTAATCAAAAAAATAAGGATAAATACTCATAAAAATATCGATTTGCATTTCCAATAATAAAAATTATTTTATTTCTAAATTTAGCGAATAACTCGTTAATATAATATACACCGTATACTGAGCCTTATTGATAACATTGCTTTAGTATCTTAAATCATTTTTCCTAACGATGGATAATCCTTTTACAATAGTTCATTAATCTCTGCTGGTATTTTTTTTATTTTAGTTCCTGAGAGTTAAAAATGGTTTAACTTTTTTTTGTTGAAGTTGTATTATACTATAAGCCGAGGCAGGCAATGGAATCTCTACGTATCTGAAATAATACAAGTTTAACTTTTTTATAATCTATTAAAACTCTTAACTCCAATTAAGGTCTTAAGTGAAATAATTTTTGTGGTCATTATTATAATATAAATCAATTAGATAACTCATTTAATTTATTTTTTATTAACAAGAAACAATAAGCTTGCAACTGCGGGCTCGACACTAAGACAATGGCAAAAGTTCTAACAGTGGATCTCCAATAAAGGAGTTCTCTGTGAATTAATTTTGCTCTACCAAGAAAACTACGATTACAGATACTTCAATGGATTGAAAAAAAATGCGTTCTTCAACTATTGAATTTATGGTAGAAAAAAAGCTCGAAAATCCATATGTGTTATTTTTAAACGACTGGTAGGATATTTGAGATCAGCAAAGACAAAGTTTATGTTTTAAAAACTTTCCGACTGCAACCCAACGGAACGGAGAACTTGATATGGATATGACCAACAGAGCCGACAAGAGCTGGGGTGCATTTCACAGGGTGAATATCAGTTACTTGAGCGTGAGGTGACCACTAGAAAACTGTTAATGCAACAAGAGCAAAAACTCATCATTATAAGTAACCGGCTTGAGTAAGAGCGATATAATAATTAATACTTGAAAAAAAACCGAGGTGTAGATGGATAAGCAGTAGTTGATGGAAAACTGAATAAAATGTTCATCAAGAAAAATAGTAATTATTTCGTAGCTTTTATATTAACGAATCATTTCGACAAAATAAAAGTGAATGAGTAAATTTAGTCAAAACAAATAAATGAAAGTATAAATATAGATTTTTAAAATGCGGCTGAGTATAAAAAATGGTTTTAAGCTGGATTTTTTATCTACTCACCGGTATAATAAAGTATGGCTTTCGCTATTTCTTACTCCGGTATAAAAACTTTCTAATCCGATAACTTGTGAAGTTCCGTTCGAAAGTAAATATATATACTTAATACTTTCCTTCAATACACAGCTCGTACCTGGGCTCTCGATTAATGTAAGAAAAAGTTAAGACTTCCAGCGAAGTTTTCATATTTTTCGGAAAAAACTTACGAATTTTGTTTTAATTGATAATGCTTTATTTCAGTAATTGAAAAGATTTTATGGTGGAGATTGTTTTCATCGGGATGACGTGTTGACATTATCGCATTGTTATCGTTTTATAGCTCGTTTCCTTTTTTATGTCTGTCTCGGAGTATTTCGAAGTCTTAATTAATTTCAAGGCAATAAAAAGGCAATTACTCGCCGCCTGTAAGGCTTCTGCGGCTGAGCCGCCGCAGGTTGCCAGCAACTGAAGTGCGAGCCTTGCACTTCTACTTGCCACGCTTCACTTCGCGGACTTACTGGATAGTATAATCAATTATTTTCTATTCTCAGAAAACAATAACAAAAACCACTTAATAATAACGCAAAAAAAAGAAATAAAGCTAAATTTTCCAATCAAAGTAAATTGGTTACTTTTACATCAGTTAAAAGACGATAATTTATCTACGTTATACAAAAATAATATTAAAAAAAAACTGTAAATTTAATGTTCAAGGCGACAAACTGCAGTGCATACATTTACATTATAGTTTATTTTTTTCCTTTAAGCTCTTGTGTGCAATATCTAAACACTAACCATAAATTTAATTAATGCTATAACATTTTATTAATTATTTTCTATTATTATATTTGGCACTCGGTGTTTTCCTGTAATAGTATTCTTATATTTTGACATATTTTCTTTTCTCAAAAGAAACTTAGCAAAAAAAACATGATAAAAAAAATACTCGATAAACCCTTCGAATAAAAAACACGATGAAAGTACAATAGTTTCTAATAATTCAATTTAAACTTTTAAGAAATATTTCATTAAAATTTTGTTGAAGGAAAGTTTTCATAAATACTTTTATACTTTGTATCTTCTCTGATGCAGACAGTGCCAAAGATTATTTTGAACGCTTTCTTGTTTTAAAAGCGAGTATTCTCAAAAGTAATTACAGAATTTTATAATATTTACGTTCTATGTCTTGATTTTGGAAAGTTAACATTTTTCAGGACAAACTCCGAAAAATATGAAAACTGTTGAAATGTTGGTAGACTTAACCAGGGTTTGAACAGATGAAAAGTCAATTGTGACATAGTCAATAAATACAGCTCAATACGTTTATATAGAATCACGAGCTATGCCCTCATCACTAAAATACTCACTGCCAATGTAGTCGCGCAGTACAAAAGAAATACTTGTACGGCTCAGTTATTAGTCTAATGTATTTTGTATTACTTGATAGTGAAAAGTATAATAAATTGGAACCTCCAGTGCATGAACCTAAAGACTCAAAGATAATCGAGTAAGGTGTTGTTTATACAGAATAAAAAAATCCTGAAGGATAAAAATGGTTTCAATATTTCCAATGTAGATGGCAATCAAAAAAAAAATAATACAATCCCAAGTACACTTCTAAAACTTTTCAATGCACCTTTTCGTTGAGCAAAAATGCCACAATCGATAAATTCAAAACTTGCAAGCCTGTTAGGGAATAATAATATCAATATTCCATCAGCGATCAAGCCCCGCGCTGGTAATCACCTCTGTATTCGCAGAGTTTATACCTCCTAAGTATACATTTACGTACCCTAACGGAATTAGGTTTTCGTGGGAATGGGATTAAATCTCGACTAGATTCCACCCCTGCCTTGGGAGATGAAAATCAATTTGGACTGGTCGAATATTCGATACCTCTTTTGTATTGAATAAAAGCTCGCTTCCTTCGTTTATTTCTTGAGGCTTACGCCATTAAATAATGTCAATAATATTGAGATATTAATCATACAAAAACCTGTAATAAATTTGTATACAGCTTGTAGAAGGAATTATATAATGCCGAAAATGTATTTATTAAACAAAATATATGTAACTAGTAAGATTTATAATTTTTTTTTACAATTTAAATAATACTTGACGATATACTTTTCTTATAAAAAATTTGCTAAAAAATATTAACAGAAAGATATTATTTTAATAATATTTTATTCTTGTAATGAAAATTGAATTGTTGACAATATAGGAGATAAAAAAGAGCTGATCGTGACACATTGTGGTTAAAAATCAAATAAAAATATTTTTTAATTGTTTTAAACGTACAATTTTTTTAAGAATTACTTCCGTGCATTTTTCATTATAAAAATTGTAGTAATGACGTCAAAACTAAATATTAAAGTGAATTAAGAAGCCTAAAAAACTAGTGATGTGCCCTAGTGTGTAGAGCATGGAGGTAGCACTCATTTTCAGAGTTCATCGGCCTGTGGTTGAGTTTTTACAGAGCAGGGCTCCCGCTGGGGACAAGGGAAGGCACTCCGGCGCTCTCTCCTAAGGACCATAATCAAAGACAATAAGGGAGGGAATGACCATAGAGATTATTGCCACGATGCGGACTATAGTGCCACGTTGCTATAATTATTAGCTAATATATAGTCACTTAAAAATACTGCTCTTTGTTGTTGGCGTTTATTATAACTATTCCCACAAAGCAGTACAAAGACTTAAGTTTATTGTGTGATTATTAAATTTAGATTCTTTTAGTGAAAATGCATTACCTGCTGCAGTAAACGACAAACTTTTTCTTTCAGATCAATCTTTTAATATACTGAGTTTCACTTTGTAACTTACATTCAAAATAGCCATACAATCTTATATATGTAGCAACACCACCCGAACGCTACGATTAACACGCAAACAATCTTTTCCACATAAAATTACAAGAGTACACAATAAACAAATCTATATTTTAAAATAGGATTAAAAACAAAATTTCAAAGGGCCATCTCCGTATTAAAACTTTGCACGCAATAAATAATAAAACCAAAATAGAAAATATAACTCAAAATTCCCTTCTGAAAGGCGGTGCGTGTAGCGCCGCATTCGGAATACTAAATGTTGCCCGCAAATTGAATAAAACCGAAAACAAAAATAAAAATTCCCCGCCGCCTGATTCCTTGGATATGGCAATCTCGGTGCGGGAAGTCAGCGGCGCCGGAACAAGGATTCGCGGCACGTCCTGCCAAGGTGGCGGCGGTAATTTTACGCGAGGAAAGTGACAAGATCAATTTTAATTGTCAAATGAATTCTGACGTTTGACGTACTGAAGGCAGTAAATAAAATCTACGTAAAGATTCGTGATTTGCTTAACACCGACGTAGCGAGTTGACTATTTAGTCAAGTAAGTAAAAACGTAAATATTTTTTGTACACCGCTCAGATAAGCTGTATTAGCTTTAAAAATTATACTGAAATGATTAGTTGTGTTTTTAGCTGGAATTTTATTAAATGGTACGAATGATGTATTTCAGAACCGTGATGTAAAGTGAACTCTGTGCCGGCTCGCTCCATAGCGGTCGTTTTATTTTTACTTAAGCAGCTTTGCCTGATTTCCAACAAAAAATATGAAAGGTCTTTCTTTCGTTCTATTCAAATGAGAGGCAAACATAAAGAGAATCGAAGCCATTGATAGTCCGAGACCGGAACATTTCCTGCGGGGACTTCTGAACAGAAGCCTTCAGCCCTAACCGAGGATTGCAGCTTAACGTGCACTTTGTTTGATAGCTTTCTCGTAGATATCAGAACTCAGTTAAAAAAAACTATATTTAGCATTTAATTTCGCTGTGGATATTAGAGTTACGAGCAGCATAGTATTAAAATCGGAATTTTTAAATGGATACTCTTTTTTATAGAGATAAAACATTGCCTACCGACCCGCACGACAACCGTGGTTAAATATTCTCAATTACCTCCAAATCAGAAGGAATAAGATTTATATTTTATTATTTAAAGTTAACTTGTACACGTTTTAATATCAGCAACTTTAATCCAACCATACGTTGACAAACAGCCAAATTTATTAGTGATTACACTTTTTTTTTTAATTTGAAAAAATGAATTATCAGAATCTATTCAGGGGGTGATCTTTTGCTTTTCAGGTTCAACAGAAGGTGGCCTGACACGACCCTATCGAGATGAACCCGGTGACAGTATTGATTGTGTCGGTGCATTTGATAAACGATTCTTGTCGCTTGATAAATGGTCCGCCCACCGCTCCTCTCCCCTCGGGCCCAGAAACGGCTCACACCTCACAAAAAATTACACAGGATTTAATCAACGTTCAAGAAGTTTGACTCATCTGTAACCTTTATGTACAGAAAATCACACGGCCTAACCAATGAGAAAAAAAAACATTAAAGTGGATTATAAATTTGATGATTTATTGGCGACGATAGAGGATTGTCGTTTTACATTGCGGAATGGTGTGGGCGAATACAAACTCGAAACAGTTCATAGATATATAAAAAAAAAAAAATTCCAATATAAAATCAAAGGATGAATTTTTAAGTCGTTTACGTGTACTGTAGCGGTTTATTGGAAATCTTAAACTTTAAAAAAAAAACTACAACTGATTTTTTTATGAATATGAACTTATTGGTGTTTTTTTTAGCTCGCGATCACTATATTTTACTGTGTTTAAAATACTAGAATAAATTGCAACTTTGGTTCAAAGTACTTCAGCATTGCTTTCACATTTACGAGCAGCATCATCATAAATCAATTGTTATTTCACCTCTTAGAATTTTCAGCCTGGGTTTAATAAAATAAGTTACGTGTGTAGCTGAGAAGACACCATATTATCTGAATAAACAAGCAGGTGATCATAAATATTTAGATTACGGAAGAAGTGGCTGTTTTCTCCAAGTTTACTATCATCGTAAAGTGAAATTGCGATTCCATAAATATGTAATTATTAGTAGAAGTTTTCAAAGAACAATATTCTGGTTTTATTTTCACATATTACTAATACGCGTTGCATATTGTTCATTGCAATTATTAGACCATATACAAAGAGCATTTATTAAGAGCTGACACTAGATTAATAGTTATGGTTGTCAGGCAAATTGACACGCTTATGAAAAAAATATAATTTCTTTTTATTTTTAATGAATTGAAAATCTTAATCTGTGTCTTGTTTTGCCGTGTGTTGATATTAAGGATACATAATTAGTTCTCATCGTGATTTCTTTCTAATGAAGTGTTTTTAAATAAAAAAATTAAAAAGCCTATGTATTTTTATTTTATAAATTAAAACGAGCTTTTATGATGATAGTATCAACACATTCCAAGAAAATCTCACTTTGCTTTTATATATTGAATTGAACAAAAAAATAAAATATGGCAATTAATAAATAAAATGCAGATTTTCTTTTATTAATACTCCAAAATTATATATCTGATGATAAAGCTCAGAGTGGCAAAAATAAAAAATGATTGCCAACCTTACCATATTGAAAGAGAGTAAAATAAAAGTCAAAATATTTACATACCTGAAACAATTAATAAACAAAAATTTTAACATTAAGATTTTTAACTAGAATGTGGGGTTTCACAATTAATTATAAAGTATTAAAACTATTTTTCAATATTTTTTTTAATTTTCTGTTTGAAATTAAATTTTATCAAAATATACTAAAAAAAACAATTAAGTTCTAATATATATTAGAAATATCCAATCGATAAAATTTTCAAAGATTATTTTAAGATCCGTTTAATTCTTCGTTTTGTAATGATATATAGTAATATTTATTAAATACTTTATTGAAAACAATATTCAATTCACGTACCTTTGTTTCTTCGAAGTATTTACTTTAGGCACCCACGGGAATCTAGAATAAAAAAACATTTTAGAAATTAAATGAAATAAAAACCATAAAGTAATTTAAGTACGAAAATAAAAATAAAATATCAAGAAAATAATAAAAATTGAATATTACTGCGAAGTTTTAAATTATGTACCAACTAAAGACAAGCAACAAGCATCCAATCATTTCCGGATTAGTCCCATTGACTGGAAAAACTTCCCCCAGTAAACAAAAGAAAAACAAAACAAATGAAAGCCGAAGATGCAGGAACAGCAAAAGAAAATCTAGCTTGAGGGGATGGAAAAAAGTTTCAATAGAAAAGTAGTGAAACATCCAACTAGGATATATTGAAATATTAGAAATATTTCTTAAAATACACATTATATTTTGAGTAAAGATGAATATTGTACTAACATTTCATCCTTAAATTCAAATAATAAATATCACGAATATTATTGTTTTTTTAGCATCAATCAATAAAACTTATTTTGATAATTTAATGCTCTTTTTTACTTATAACATAGACAGTTCGTAAATAACAAAAAAATAATCATTAAAACACTCAATATCAGATAATTAGATCAAAAGCAAACCCAGGAAATTTTTTTTGCTTGCCTTCCCATGTAACACCATGTAAAAATTTGACAGAGCCTTCGTACACCTTGACTATTTTGTTAAATCAATGTAAAGGTGCAACAATTCTTCAACTAAAATTTGTGGAATCATTTTATTGTATACAGGCTTTTAGATATCGATGTAAAAGTACTGATTTCTTTGTATTTGGTTATTATTTTTTCATAATTTAAATATTAATAATTTTATTCAGTAGGCTTTTATGTTATACAGTAATTAATTTTATTTATCAGATAAATCCAATAAGCTCTCTTGAGGTGATGATCGAACAATAACGCTAGCTTATCAATCATAATGAAAGTAGACGTCGAATTTATTCTCGGATTGGATGAAATGTAAGAGGGTAAAATGAGAAAGCACTCGAATCGGAAATAAAATATCACCACCCCTCTTGTAAATACAAACCAAACAATATAATCAAAATTAACTCAATGAAATTTTTAACAATGGAAATATTAATTCAATGTACGTGGTATGGGAAGTAATCTTATGGTTTTTTTTTTACAATGAATTTACAATATAATAATGATTAGAGTTTTTGTTAATTAAACATATAAATATACTTCCAAAAGAGCTTTTGTCAAAAAATGTATAACTGTACATAGGTGAGAAATACATTTTAAAAGGGAAGCATGTATTTAGAAATATAAAAATAGGGTAAGAACAAATGTCATATTTTGATTTGATTTGATTGATTAAATTATAAATAGTTAATTTTAGTAAATTTACCAACATACACGCATTATTTTGGACTTCATATGACTATAAATGTGTTTGTAAATTATCAGAGGTGCGAGTGATACCTGTGGGCTATCTCCCCCTATAATTGTATTATCATAGTTTTAGGAAAAATCGTATCTTGTTACTTCATAAAGTATGCATATCATAATATTCTTACTTTTAAGCGGAATATTTTCAGTATGTAATATATTATGGAAATTAAAAAAATATATATTTAGGCCAATAACTAATAATATTTCTGATACCTACATTGTTAATTAATTGAAAAACATTATTTTTTTACGCCTCTTCATAAATATAAAAAAACGCCCGTCTAAAGAAAACTGGAAACTGGAAATAAAGAGAGACAAGATGTGCAACAAGTGATTGCGGCCCACCTTATTCCCTCAACTCCGAGGCTCAGGAAGATTAAAAAAACCTTTTATGTTTAGTAAAAAGATTCGCAAAATATTAATTGGTAGATCTCAAATAATATTTTAAACGAAAATTTTTGTTTTATTTAAATGATATCATATATTTTACTCAACTTCTAAATGGAAAAATCACTACTTATTTGTACATAAAAACCAAAAACATAGATAGACTTCTTATTTTAGTTCAAATTGCACAAAATAACATATATAATGTATTATTATATAATATTTTATTTCAAAACACGCAAAAACTGACAATTTTAAATAACAAAAAACCTGTCTCTGAATTTGTGAAGCTTTTTGTAAACATATGGCAATTAAAAACCCTTTCGCGAGATAACATTTTTTTGCAATGCTGAAAATGTTGCTAAAATTTTTAACAGATATATTTCGTTAGATACGCTTAATAATTCAGTAGCGAATCAACTGAAATAGAATACACGTCATAAGTAAAAAACATATATTTTTGTGAATAATTTTACCAACCTATACTGTTAAAATTTTCATCAAATATCAAAATGGACTTGCACCGAGTACTGTCTGTCAAAAGCATTAAATATATATCTTTAAAAATATGTTGATTTATAATAGCTATGTGTGCTCAGAAGACGTATGCAGGTGTGTCGATAAGAGAAGCCGACCGGAGCCCGTGAGGTGCTCAGGTAAACAACAAGCTTCCAGAAATCCTGCAGGAAAAAACCCAGACGACGAACACCAATGAAGATTAATTATTTAGATATGGCGCGCAAGGAGGGACTTGTAGCTCTGAGATACAATGCCTTCTTGTGATACAAGAATACAACGCAGAAATGTTACAACAATAAATTATAGTTTTTGTATGCTTTATTAGATTTCTCTTGCTCTAGTGATTTATGTTAGTCAGTGTATTTATTATATGTTAACAAGTCATTTAATTAAATGAAAATAAATAAAAGTTTCTATGATTTGTCATCGCATATATTTTCAACAGCTTAGCGTAAAAAAACGAGTACCAGTCTATTGTCATGACAACCATGTAGTACGCTGAAAAAAATTATGATATATTCTGAAGGCATATATATAACTTAATTGATTTTTTAAAGATTAGCAATGTATAAGACACCAAAGACCAAAGCTGGTGTGCCCGATTTATATCAGTATCAGTTTGAGATCGAACTCAGCTCTGCTATATAAGTCGACATTTCTACCATCATAGTGAACTAGTCAACTTTATTATTTCTCATCCAATAGAATATTGCTTTTTTTTATTTGCACCAACTCCTTTAAGTTTGCCTTTTGCGGAAAAATGATAACTCAAAGATTTTACTCTCTCTTTGATAAGAGTGTTTGATTAAAAAATTATAAAATACTATAGCGTGTTTTTATTACTCGAGTTGAAAATTCATTCTGACAGTACGGTTATAAAAAACTAATAACATTGCAAATTAAAATGTCATTCCGGTGAAAGCTTGATCTTTGGTGTCGAATACGTTTTCTTTCATAAAATAACACGAGAATTGAAGGTTTTTTAACGTCAAGACTTGAATTACTATTCTGCAGTATTTTCTTATGGAGATACCGAGTAAAATGATAATTGTGTTTTTTGTCCAATGCTTTCATAAAACTGCCGTGTAATATAAACGTATAAAATGTTTATTCATAATTATTTCAACTTCTTTATTTTGTTACAAATGCTACTTAAAAATTATATAAATTTAATGAATTACAACAAGCAAAATAAAAAGTGTATTTAATTTTTATATAATTTATTCACTCATTATACGGCTGGTATTTAACTTTGCCTAAGGTTTTATGCTATGGAGTAATCCGGGATTAAACTTCTCTTTCCACAGTTTTTTGTAATAAATTACACTTCATAATAATATTTTCAAAGGCGTCTTTCATTTGGCTCAACTAATGACGAAACAACCTATGCTTTACTTTAAAAATATTTGTTTTTCAAGCAATTTATACATTTTATGCTAAGCAATATGTTAAACGTATAAAATGATTCGGATAATTATTTTAAAGTAGGTCCAATATTTTTTTTTATTAAAAATCTAGAACTTTTTATTGGCTCATTTATTTTTACAATCATGATACACAATGACAATTTAAAATCGAAAACTTCATTATCCGTGTATAATTTTATGCCCTCTACCGAGACAAGCAGATTAGTTTACGATATCAAAATGATTTTAATATTTGAAACATCAAATATCGTATGAAATTTCAATGTGTAACAAGCAACATTAAAATAAATACTGTCTAGTAAGCATTTTAAGTTCAAATAAAATCCAAAATATCTGAATATAGTCGTAACGAATGAGAGCGAAGTTTAAAGGTGCGACCAACCTGACAATAATACGATTCTCCTTTGCCATTTCGTGCACAAAGCATCACGTGAAATCCCCTTTGAATACATACAGATGCCATAAATCTTGAGTATTCTGGGCCTTCTGCGAGCTTTGCAGCAAATCCTCGCCAAAGCAGAAAGCACCATTGTGGGGAGATCATCCTCCAGTCACACTGGCTGGCCTGGCGAGCTGACTCGCTCCGAGACCGCGACAACACGTGATTGATCGTGAAATAGGAAGCTTACAGCTTGACATACTTATAAACCAATAATTATTACATCAAATATTACATATGCACTAAGTGCTCACTCCATTTCAGTAATCATGTATTTTATTTTGCATCTGCGATAATTTTTATTGTGTTGTCTCATAGATTTAGCTATGTTGTATTTCATACCTTAGATCAGTGCTGATTAAGCAATGTGTTTTTAGCTATAAGTATATAATTTCTAGGTAGGGCTGACTGGCACAAGTTGAAAAGCGATGTCGGTATTTGCAGTACGGCCGTCAGCGATAAGTTTGTCGTTTAAAATAATTTTTTGCAAATTCTCAATTGAACAATTAAAAATGTCAATATTTTTTTTAAGCCTCTCAGATTAACTATATTTTTTAAACGCGTTGTCTTTTTAAAATGTAATACATATTATTATGTATACATGGATAAGAAATATTTATTTAATATTGAGACTCCACATTACACTTCATACAATTATAGTTCTTGTAAAACCATTACTGGTGAAAAATATTATATATTGAAAAAAAAATGGTTTTTAACTGTAAATACCTTTTTCTATAATCATGTTGATTTAATTAATCTCTTACAAAGGCATATGGTTCATATTTAGTAAGACTACGAAACACATGTATTCTTTATTATAATACACAGTGACTTATGTTCACGGCAACTCTCGACTAAAACAAGAGATTTAACAAAATCTTGTCGTGCGGATGCCGCGTATTTATTTTTTATGTTTTCGCTGAGTATGTTTTGTAACACCTGAAAGTTCTGTCATAACTTTTATGACAAGGGTTTTCTTCGCCATTTGTGTAAATGTGAATAGTGGTTTCCTTGAAATATCTAAAAAGGTGGGTAGTAAGAGCTGGGTAATATTTTTTGAATTTATATGCAAAGGAAGATATTTTTGTTTTCAATATTGTTGTTTTTGTGATTTTAAGATCTTACCAATCTATTGAAGGGTCAATGTTTAGTTAAATTTGCGGCACCTCGACATTGACAAATCTTTAAATTGTCTTATTAATTTGTTCCCACCCTTATACTACCTCCGTGCTAACTGTATTCTAACTGTATACTGTATAATTATAACTGTATACTGTAAGTCTAAAATCGTTTGATATCATGTCTACTGGTATATGGGACGCTTTGCCCATACAGTGACTACATCAATAAGCTCTCATTCTGGATCTCTTACAACAACTGATATTTATTCCTCTTTGAGTCACATGTAACGTGTATGTATTACATTTTACGTCTATGTACAAAACCATATTTATCAAATCAGCAGATTTCCTCTTTCCAGGTGAAGACACAGCTATTTATATTGTACCCACCCCATATATAAAAAAATAACATTCTGGTTTCAATATTTATATTAAAATCTAAAACATAAATACTCAAATATAATAAAATTACTGATAAGTTCTTTTCAAATCGCTGACTTTATCTAAAAAAATTATTATAAATCAGGAACGCAGTATAAAAATATATGCACCTCTTATAAATATCAATAACAAAACATATCCTCCATACATTTGTATCTGAGGTACAGTATGTTTAAACCTTATAATTAAGATGTTATCTTAATAATATTTTCTGTATTTTAAGAATAAAACTTTATATACTAATAAACAATAACAAACGGGAAAAGTTTATTTGAAAAATCCTAAAAATACGGCAACATTTTTCATAGAATTAACAATTTTTATTATTTTCGGCTATCTATGTTTGAATATTATTTTCATTGACATACTATAAAAAATGTTATTGGAAATATATTATAAATTCATCACTGCTAAAATAAGACGACGTTTGCGCCGACTTAGTCGGGAAAAAGGTCAAAGGGTTTAATTAACATTTATGAATAATTCTCACTCTTAAAACCCTGAAAAAATAAATACCTGGAACTCCTTCAATACTTAAAGACAACCATTAACAATATAGTAATGCCCAAATAATATTTCCTAGTATATATTTATAGCAAGCATTAAATTAATTTTATTGGATTTTTCTGATGATGTTTTGTTATTTTAAAATACCTCATTACGAATATTCAAAGTTAGAGTAATTGATTAAATAGAATAAATAGCATACTAATATAAAGAGTAGCTGCTATCATGTATTACTATAAATATATATATATATATATATAAATTATTTTTTTAGATCGTTACTACTACACGATCTCTTAAATTAGTTTTGATTCTTAATTATGTAAATATTTCCATGTATAAAAAAAATATTTATGTTCTTTTGTAACAAGACTGACGCGTTTCAAGAAACATGAGTAAATTGATAAATGTATATTATACCGACGTACAGATTTAAAGATTACGGACGTACAAAAAAGTAATACACAAAGTATGAATATATTCAAAGCCTTATCGACAGTAACAGATTAAATCTGAGTTTATATAAATAAAAAAAATAGCATGTAGCACAGCTCGGCGGTATCACTCCCGCTCCACAGCGTGACATGTTGTTTGTTCGCGGCCGCCATGTTGGAGCAAATGAAAAATAAAATTTAATAGCCGGAGCGTAATTTATGCTCCCCTGAAATATGTTTAATCTCTGAAACCTACCCCGGGGGTGATTTTCTTTGGCGCCGCTCAAATTGTTATAACAGGAATAAAAATTGCGCCCCAAATCTATCCTAAATTATTTTTACCCCGTTTTTTTTTTTCGGCAGATTAGTAATTTGAAAAATGAGTTTTATGTTGAGTTATTTTTAATCAGCACGCATGAAAACCAAAAATGTATTATATACGCTGCGATCTGATATATAGTAAATAAATCTATGTTGTAATTATTATGTAATTTTATCAATGTTTTATACAAATTGGTAACGATACTAATACCCATCGATTGATCTATGATAGAACAGATTGCCAACAGTAATGATTTATATTGACCTCTGTCAGTAAATAAAATATTCAAGCTAGCATTGGCATTTAGCCTAAAATTGTAGATATTGATTCAATCCGTTGAAAATTTGCCCTGTGACATTTCAGTTTGCTAGTCAGATAAAACGATCTACAGGTAATCCTTTGCAATTAAAGCATCCAATACTAACATTAATAATGGATGCCGGTAGCACTGAAATACGTTTTCAGCCTCTTCACAAAATGACTTTTTTAAAGGGTAAATTCGCAAATCAGAACGAAGTCACGACGAGTTTGAATTATTTTATATAATATAATAAATAAATAATAAACGGTTGGTTAAATAGTGAAAGAATATATTTAGAAATAGATCCCAAAATATACTAAAATATTTTCTTAGTTTTTTCTTTGTTGTTATTTCCTATCAATCTACTTATGTAGATAATCAAAATCCCTTTTAGTAAAAATCCTACCCTACTGTATTAATTCTCTTTATTCTAAACATAATTTCAAAGTAATGGATTACTTATATGTATGTATTTTTTATTAAATTTTAGATTTATTGAAACAAAATCACTCATTATCGAAATACTTTTTTTCAAGAGCCCAAGATATAAAAATAATACAAAACCAATATTGTCAAGAATATTTTGCAGTGAATGCGTATTTTTTAGTAATATATTTTTCATGGTTCGATGCACTTATAAATACATTAATGGTAAATATTTAACTATGTTTTTTTACACAAAATACAAACATTTAGTTTACAGTTTTCAAACATATTTTGTTTCGATGTAATAGACATTATAACTTTATAAATTTTACTGCGTAATAAAGTTGACATACGTAAGTTTTCTTTCTATTTTTCTCATTGCTGGATACAAGCACTGAATATCAGATCCAAAACCTAGTATATTGAAAGAAGAGTTATAACCTTGGTCAACTGGTGATATTATTTCTTCAGATGCGACCGTATTCAATTACAAGCTAATCAAAATATCTGATATTTTCCTGGCTTTCTAATTAAGATCAAATTCATTATCTGATAGACTGCGCTATGTCAGATTCTCCAAACCACACATTCAGATGATCAAATCTTATACAAAAATTTAGCTTATATGAAACGTCCTTTATAACGTCCTTTTTTACTATTAAATACTTAATTTATACCTAATTTCTACTATTCAAAGTCCACTTGTACCTCAAAAACATTTTTCGTTGTTTCATATGTGAATCGATTATCTTAATTATAATAGTGGAGTTGTTTTTAAAAATTGAGTTTGTGGTCTGAAATGGCTGTGTGTGGTGACAATTTACATTATTTTGTTTTTTTAACAAATATTTGTATTCAACTCAACTATTTATATTTGCATAAAAAAACTTTATGAACTATCATAAGCACTCAATTTTTAAAATTCGCAACATAGATTCATCGATTGTGAGATTCAAAAATTTAATTTTCAAATAAACACGATATGGGATATATTTTATATTTAAAAAAAATAGCTTAGATACACATCTATACGATTTTTGAGGTGGCTGAATTTCTTAATGAATTTTGGTATTTTCCAAAAAAAAAGATAGTATGTTAATTGAAAATATTTATAAAACAATAACAATCACTTATTTAAACAAACCACATAACAGAACATTTAATCTATTTTTTTACATGAAACTTTGATGACAATTTCTTGTGAAATTAATAACGAAGAACATAACTCCACGGTTCTTTTATTTTCTTGGTAATTTCGATTTTCAATTCCTAGAAATAATAATATTACTTGAAAACAATTTTGTAATTTAATAAACATAAACCTACTTATATATAATAAGTATTCATATAAGGTTTCAATGTGAGAAAAAGCATACTACGAGTCAAGATCGATGTTTAAAACATTAAAATAAATATTTCTAAAGAATAATTATAAATAATCCAAAGACGTTTCCACGCTTTGCTTCGCTCTTTCAGAAAGCGATATTTAATTCGCACCGTGGAGATGATGCCATTTACTTTCGTGATTCTCTGCGAATATATCGTGGAGTAAAACCTTGTGCGATATTAAAGCTATAAAATACATATATGTATATAAAATTAATTTAAAAATACATAGTATCATTTGCCTTTCACAAACTAATTGCATCCACGTTCTTCTTATTCGTTTCTTAGATAAACTCGTAAAAGCAAATTGGCATCAGCTGTGAAAGCAATAAAAATAAAATTGCCCAAACTAAACTGTCGTTTGAGCACCTGTTGCTAAATTGTTTAAATCAAAGCAGAAAACGGGACAGCTATTTCTATCATTATTTATATTATTATAACTTTTTACTTATGCCACGAAACATCCATTGTCTAAATTTGACACAAAATGATCGTTAAAGAGAGCAGAGTGAAGTTTGACATTTCTGATGCTACAAACGAGACACGAAATGCGTAGAATTGGAACAATTCAAGAATGTCCCTAAACCTGCGATAGGATAAGGCTTAAAAATAAAGCTAAAAGATTTGACACATGTGTCTTTATAACAAGTAGTTAACGTTAATGTTTTATTCCGACCCACCCTTGACGTTGCTTGAACAATGATTGTAGTTCCTAACAACATACTTTTTTTTGTTAATAGTTTGTATAAATAAGACTAATTACTGATGAAATAACTATGGTATACTTTGGTATGCTGTTTAAAATATATAACTTTTGACAAAACACTTGAACACAAAAATGACAGTAAACAATTCTTAGTTATTTTTTATAATTGTACTTCATAAACATGGAATCTAAAACACCGAAATATTGGTCGGTCTATCTAATATTTTTTAACAAAATACGTATTTTTACGTTATTCAAATGCTCCTTTCCGTTAATAAAACGAGGTCCGTCATTTTTGTTAGCCGGTCCAATTTTTTCAAATTACGTTTCACAGTGCAAATAAAGATTCTGCAAAAACAGATTTTATGTTTTCAGATTTTTATCGAAATTAATTTTTATTGAATCTGTTTAATTAGAAATTGTATTTACACAAGAGAGTCACGTCTGAGGCTTGTGTCTTATTGCAAATAAATTATTCATGTTAAACGTCTTTAATTATTTATTTATGTAAAGTAATATCTTTTTTAATCGCGGTTTTATGAGACCATAAATAATTTTATTTAATCTGATATCTGATCTTATTCAGATGTGCACTCTCTTAGGCCGTAGAAAATAATTAATACATGGCGTGGATTTTTAGCTCTAATATATTTGAAAAAGCAATTTCTGGGATTCACATCAATGAGAAATAAATAATTGTCAATTTGCCACGCAAAAATCTTAATTCTATATCATTTACATAAAGTGAGACTAATATGATACCTGTTCTTTTAGAATGCAAGGCAACATGATAGATTAAAATGAATGGAAAGATTATTTTCCAAATATCAGAACTAATTGTATTTCACATAACTAAATCAAAGTTATGATTCTCCACTGTGGACGCTGTGTTTTTAATAAAACAAACCGGTTACACACGGGCCCAAGCTAGATTGGTATTGTTACAATTTATTGTTCAAGAAAGTGTATACACTAGTCGACTGGTCCATCAAGCGATTGCCGCATTATCAACGTGAAGCTCAGTCTGTCCAAGCCAGCAATCAGCTGCCAATAACTCCCAACACAGTATCAGCAGAGAGCTAGCGTACGGCTGCCTTGTCTACTTATTGTTACCTTAAGACACGTTTTACTGCCATCAACTTTTTTCCAAAAACAGAAAAAAGATAACTGGATATTGAATAATGCGCACGTGGATAGCAAACTGTATATGTAAAATATCTAACTACCATTCCTGGGATAACACCTGTCGGTATATCAATAGACACGTTTAATAGATGACTTATGTTGTACAAGTCAGTTGCAGAAACTGTAGCATGGAATAAGAGTTGGTTGTATAAACATTTCGTGCACCTTTCGGGAATCCAAACATTTAGGAAATCAATTCACCTATAAAATGAAAAATTCACTCCATACAATAAATATTCATTATTTGCATTAGAAAATAAATTAATAATCTATTCTCACACGGTGAAAAACTTTATTTTTTACTTTAAAATTTGGATAAAGTCTTATTGGTAAAATTCCGATTCAAATCCAAATCATTCCGGTGTAATGATTATGTTTATGGGGAATTACCGGGATGATCATTCACATGTAGTGACGCCGCGGCGCTCCAAGCAACCTGCAGACCCGCAGCCCCGCAGCCCCGCAGCCCCGCAGCCCCGCAGCCCCGCAGCCCCGCAGCCCCGCAGCCCCGCAGCCCCGCAGTCCCGCTGCCCCGCTGCCCCGCAGCTCGCTCCCGGCAGAGACTGTCGCGCGTCGTAAAACCAAATAGACTGAAAATATTACGAGTCGTTGTTTTTTCAGGCTCCATATATTCTCAGTGCTTACGGAAGCCAGTGACGGGGCGACACGTTCATTGAAATATTTTATCTAGAAGATGCATCCAATAACGCAGTAATGTGTTTAGAAAACGATGAAGATCATAAATATCGCTTTATTGTTAACCAAAACACGTTAACGCAACAAAGATTTCGCAATACTTAAGTTTTGGATGCGTATTATTTTATTTTAGGTAGAATTGCAAAGCTATGGTGTGTTTGTTTATGTCACAAAACATTACAACACTCACAAAAAAGTGTTATAATTTTTTAATACAATCAGAACTAAAAATTTAATCTTTTGATTTAAAAATAACATTATAATCAAATGTAATATCCATGTCCAAGATGTCTCAATTTAAATATACCACAAACAGAAAAATACTTAGTGCTAATAAAATTCATGAAAACGAAACGAAATATGACTGGTATCTGAAGAGAATTTTTTTCGCGTCAGTTGAATTCGTATTTAGCATGAAAAACTACTATTTCGTTATCAAATAAGGATTTGGTCTTTCGTCTGTACTCGCATCCCCATTTGCGCTGCAACCCTGCAAAGCATTTCATTTGAATATCTATCTGATGTCCCTTTTAATCACCCGCTACATTATATAATCATAATATAATCAGAACGTATCAAACAATCATGACGTATTATTTCATCGATTGAGCTCCCTTACTCTGTTTAAAAGCATATCATTAAAAATTGTTGAATGTGAATGTAATTATGACGATTCTAGGGCTCACTTATTAACCGCATAACTCTTTTAAACCATATGAAAATCTATTAAAAATTATAACTGCACTTTTACACTATACTTATTACTTATAAAATGATAGCATGAAAACGATCAACTGGTTTTTTTCTACACGAAGACTGCAATGTATAAATTAATAAAACAAATAGTTTTTTTATGACCGCAATCATAATTTAGTTGTTAAAATAATTATTTATTTTGTAACTTTATTTCATACACCCACAAAATTATCAAATAAACACTACCCCCACATATCTGTACATTAATTTTTGTTTCTTATATTTTGAAAAAAATAAGCGTACTAATGTTATATTGAATTATTCTACTGTAATTTAAGTGTATAAGTTCACTTTTTACATAATTCGTGATGCTAGGAAAACTACTATAATGCCAAAAAATTACCAAAAATAATATTTAAAAGTATTGATTAGAATTTTTAAAAAAAGTGGATCTCTACTTGAAATCACAACATTAAGGATAAATCCAAATATAAAGTAAAATTCAAAAGCTACTTATCAACAAAATAAACAGAAATAGCAAAACTAACAAATATTATATGCGCTTCTCCTGCTCGCCTCCGCGTGAGTGCTCCCTGTTTCAGATTCAAATGCATTTATGTTTTATTGACACAGTCAAAGCTGACAAAGTGTGTTTATTATTTTCCATCATGCTAGCACTATAGCGTATATTATAAAAAAAATCCATCATCCAATGGAAGGTAGTAAAAAGACTTAAGATTAAAATTATATCGGTAGTCAGGATTTTTTTTTTCATAAGTTTTTAAAGAAATATTTGTAATAACTAATTTAAAACGTAACAATATCGGGACGCATACTAACAACAAACAGATATCTTGTTTTGGTGAATGCGAGTGCAAGATTTTTAATTAACATATATATGTTTATGACATCAATATAATATTTGTATCTAACAGTACAATATTAAAAATAAAATACTATTGTGTCAGTTGGTGTATCAAGCTAACATAAAAGCTTACATAAAAACCTTGGCGTGTTCACAGTCATTTGCTAAAACAGCTCAAAATAAGCCAAGTTTAAATGTCGTCGTAATACGTATATTTATTGTAAGATAAGACATCAAACAAAGAGGAAATTGGTATAATGAATTTCAATTTTCACATCCTTAAATTTAAAAAAAAAATAGAGCCTGCACCCCTAAACGTATAGATATTAGTTTATTCAGTGTAAAATCAATTAATATAGACAATGTTTTATAGAGCCATTCGTTGTGACAAAATAGTATTCTCAAGAACCGTTTACTTTTATAACCAATTTTTGCCTTTTATGTCCTCAGGGGAAATTTGGATTTTTCTACTAAACAGAGCGTGAGACGTTATTTCAAGTACACAGCGCTGGACATACCATAGCATAGTTTAATTTGGTTTTATTTTTATTTTTGTTGCTTGAAAAACTATTGTAAAATATACTCTTGGTGAAATGCTATGGAGTATCGCCGGGCATTGGAGACCTAGCCTACTAGGGTTTTTGTAGCCACGTATAGGTTCCATGGCTTATTTCTACTATCCGTGCCGACTGTGTCAGATTTCAGGAACAATAGACATTGAAATGAACTGTTGCTAACAAGTCTTAATATTTTGAATAAGCACATATAAAAGTGCTAAAATATATAGAATATATAAAACGGAAGAACTGTATCGAGACTGGGAAGAATTGTGTAAATCCACAACTCCACAAAGAGATATCGTCCCTTATACCTACGAATAATAAATAAAATGTTGATCTAGTTGTGAATTCGTTTGCAACATTTTTTCCGCCGCTCGAATGAGTATTGAGACGTAGAAATATCAAACGCGCGTAGGTTTCGAATGTGTAGCATTTTATTTTCCACTCAGGCAGACAAATACGCATGTAATGTAGGGAGAAATGTTGAACGATGATATTCTTCAAATTTGTAACAAAACTAGGCGACTGGCTTATTTCGCGTGGGCAGGAACATATCGACGCCGGAGCAGTCGCCGACGGGGCGCGACGTGCCGACTTGAATTTACAAATTATGTTTCTAAACTAAAATAAAAGTTTCAGTACGCAGGAACCTACTAAAATAACTTCAAACAAAGAAGAACAATCAAAAAAAGCACTACATACATTTATATTAAATATAATGGATAAAGTTTTATGGCGAATGAGTGTGGAAAAATACAAATATAACACGGGAGTTATTACAAGCTCCCACTGCAAAACGCTATCGCCACGTAAGACGCATAAATAAAGTCTAATGCTATTTATTTATCTCCAATCTATTTTATTGATGTTTCAGTTTATTTAAAAATACAGATACATTGTTTATCTATCCCAAGTAAATTATTATTTCATTGGGATCAAATTAAGTGATTTAACAATATCAATACACTGGAGGGATTGATTGACATTAGAATCGTTACTTTGCAAAAAAATACTTAAAATTTAATGTTGTATTTGCTTACTAACTAATTAAAAAAAAGAATGCAATTGGTATTTCTTGCTCCAAATATACTGTTAGTTTAGTAAAATTAGTATTGTTAAAGAGACTTTATTTTCAAAACGGATAAAATGTTATGAGATTGTACAGAGTGTATAATTTGACATGTTTTAAAATTTCAAAAAAATGATATACTAGAATCCCATAAAAGTCCAAGAATATACAATAAGCTTTGATAATAAAAAACAAATATTATTCACATACCTCGGGATACTTCTACTGGACTTTTCGATAGATCGGATGAAACACCAGAAAATCTTTGAACGTTTCCAAAAGTATTAAAAAAAGTCTCCCACAACCGCAACAACACAGCAAGTTAGCTCGAATACGCCGACGCACTCGCGCGAAGTTGAAACCCAGGACTGAGACGAACTCACGAGAGATACACGGCCGACCGGGACTCAGCGCCTTGCATGGAATATGCTGGAGCTCGGGAGGCTCGGGAGGCTCGGGAGGCTGGGGAGGGTCGCTGGAGGGCGGGGACGTCCGTAGGCTCCGGCGGCTCGGCGGCGACTGGGGGTCGCGGCTGGGGCCCGCCCCCCCCGCGTGACGCAGGCGGCCGCGCGGACCTGTTGCAGGGCGCCTGTGCAGCGAAATGTTACACTGCATCTCATTTTAATCACTACTTTTCAAATCGACGTGATAATAAACTTGCTTTACATCGATGTTGTTTTTATTTAAGAATTCAATATTTTTGACAGAGAGTACTTGGTGAAATTCCATTTTGATATTTTTGAGTCACTCTGTTTGATAATGCCAACGTGAAAGGTTGGCGAAACCGGTCACGTTGTCACGGTCATGTGGAAAATCACTCAAGTATTTTATTCAAAAATATTGATTTTATTTATTATTCTTCAACGTGTGTTACCATATATCGGTAAGCCCGAATTACTAACGCCACTCCCAACGCTTGGCAATCTTCCTCGCTACACAGACTTCTTCATCGGGTGCCATTTCACTGAGATGCTCATGGTTTTCTAAGGAGAAAATAGTTAGTGAGCCCCTGGGTCCTTCTACACCGCAGTTTGTATTGGAAGGAGAAGTATGCGTATTGCTGCTGCCCAATAGCATTATTAGAAACCTTTCCTTACAAAAGCTCTGGCGTTTAGATCTGATACTCATTCTGCAGCAAGCTACAGAAACAATATCAGGACCTAACCTAACCCCTCACCTCGATTAGGTACTTTCAGAGCAAATCCTTCCACAATCATTCCAAGTTCACTCCTTCATTGCCAATCCTGTACACACGCTCAGGGTACAGAATGGCAGCAGTGCAAAAACAACAGAATAGGGAGGTTTTATTTATTGAAATATAATTTTTTTTAAGAATTCAAGATTCTGTATTTTGTCATTTGGTAAATTTACAATAGTTCTTATGGTTAAGGTTGTAACATCATGGTGTGTGGCTATCCCTTGATACTGCGCGCAGGTTGTGGAGCTTACAATGGGTGGCTTGGGTGGTAGCGTACTTATGTATTTATTTATTTTCATTATTGAGTTATGTAGGGAAAATATGTGACAAACCCTTTTTCTACAAGAGTTGATGAATAAATTAAATACATCAAAAAAACATATTAAGAACTAGAAAACAAAGATTGACATTTAAAGCAAAACTAGAGGGTAAACTGGGTGAATTTACTGAGTTTATTATAATAAAGGAACAGTAGTTGTCTTAAATATACTTTACAATACATATTGTATTTTGGTGCTTATGTATTTATTTTTACACGTGTCTCAAATAGTGCGTAACTCGGTTACTAAGCTACAATAATTCAAATAAATGGGCACAGTTATGACACGATAAATCTAAAAAATAAGTATAAATAGAAAAATATTATCAATAATAAATAGTATTTGATTATACATAAGTTTATTGTTTTTTCTATGTGCAGCCGCACCCTGCACTCCCCCCGGACGGGGGTGCAGCTGTGCAACTATACGAGGGCTGGGGGTGGGAATGGTTGGAGCAAAACAGTTTACATACCGGTAAATGAAACCACTCGTTAAAACGTTGCGTTTCGTTTTTTTATTCGACCTGATGCACTTTACCGGGTAAACCCAAATAACCACAACACCACGGAAATCTCAATTGAAGTAGTTTATTCATTATTTTTAATAACGCAGATTACAAAATATTTTATAATTTTTTTTCGACTCTTTGTGCATCCGATATTGAGCTATTTTTATATGTTCCCACAACCCGCACTTCACAATGCGATTACCATCCCAAATAATGACGACAGACGTGGAATTCAACTATGCAGACTTTTATTTTTTTAAACACGATCTATGCTCAAACTCAACTGAAAATTTCATAAACATTTAAATTGTGTACTTTTATAAAAAATGGAAACAATTTTGTTCAGCAAATATAAACAAAATCGTTTATTGGGGTTTATTATGATTTGTGACTATTTTCTCAACTTCCTCTGGTGTAAATGCTCAATATTAATTAAAAAATACAAATTTCCATAAAGAAAGAACAATTTAAAATACGATGTACATGTCAAATTTAAGTATTATGATAGTTGCTCTCAAATTTAAGAATAAAATTAAATAACAGTGCGACAAATTATTATTTTTAAAATCGTTTAAACATAGTCGGTGCCCTTTAAACCGGAGCACTGCGATCGCGCGAGGTGACATATGGCCTTCCTTATTAATATCAATCGATAGTAGCAGGTGCTGATAACTTTGCTTTCATTCCTCAGCATCCAATTTGGGACAAGAGCCTCCTTTACAGCCGCCGATTTGTCTTGTTCCAGGCCAGCCTGCGCCATCCCCCTCGAGCGCCCGTCTCGGCGGCTCTCCTTCGTGCATCGATTCCTATATTCACATTCCGTAGACGGACACCCATATTTTCTTTAAGCACTTTAAATATTTTTAATAAATTCATTGCAAAGTCGGTGATTTTGTACCTTCTTGTAAAAGATGTTGACATACTTGCGACAATACCACATTTTCGTTAGCTATTCAAATACATTTTATTGTGCTACAAATATATTTTTTCTTGGCAAGATATGTCCATCTCAAGTTTTCACAGTCAAAATATCTGTTTTTGAGAATCCAGATCACCGCGAAACAAACACCGACATCGATTTATCTTTTGCAATCGATACATATCAAAATAAATTTTCGAAATTATTTTTTAACGAGATTTGGGTGGAGGTGGGAAAATTTAAAAACCCATTGCATTCGGGAAAAACCCAATGGAAACAAAACCAATCCGACCTGTTGAGGTGCGGAATCGCAGGGACGTACACTTTCCTGGGGTATATTTGGGATCTCTAGTAAACTTTGTACGAAACCTGGTGTTTCAAAGTATATTTTATCTTTATGCACCTTTACCAGAATCATGATGTGGAGATGATCTTACAAAGCACAAATCTGTGCAGATATTTTCTATTTAGCTCAACGCGAGTATCCAGCTTTGTAAGTTAAATAAACGTCGATTTGAAGGATTCTTACAAATATGTTGTGTCATTCATTGCATCTTACAAATGACAATAATGACATCCAAGGTTTTATTCAAACTATCACACATGACAACTCACACTTGCCTTCAATACAAAAATCCAGATGATTTGATGTAATTATAAAAATTTTGTATGTCATATCAGTCTTTTTGTTTGAAAGTGGGTGATGTAAGAAATATAACAAGAGATTTATTTATATATATATATTATATGGGTGTATGTGTGTGTGTGTACACGTATGTGTGTATAAATTTTTTTATCACGATATATATAATATTATTAGAAACTTGAGTATCTATACTGACATACTCATACTTACTTTGATATGTATTTTAAATAAATAAGCCTTTCTTAAACGAATTTTATTTTTTAAATGAAGTGACATGCTTGATCATATTAATTTTAATTCTGATACACATAGTGTAAATAAAAATTTCTAGCTGAAAAAAAGAAAGTGATATCGAAGTAGGTATAGTCGAATGAGGGAAATGTGAATATTTTTCCTAATCATATCTATTTGAAACTCTTCAAAAGGAAGTATATTATATATTTTTGGCATTTTTATATATTAGTACAACAAACTAGCACTGTGAGTGATGGTGACGACTTTTTATTAAAATTTCAAATACGTTACAACTACACAAATCTTAGGAGCAAAAAGTCATGAATTATCATGCATAAAAATATTATAACACAAATTCAATTCTCAAGACTATTATAGAATAGTAAAAATACGGTTAGAAGTTAAAAAAATACCGTTTGGTGCAACTATATAAAGCCTAGTTTATAAAATGCAGTGTTTGAAATTCTTAAACACACATTCAAGCTTTATATTACACAAATAATTAAAATGCATAAAAATTGTTTTCTATAGCTGATATCTTGACGGCCAGCAAGCATTCATTTACAAAAATACAGTATTAGATGACTTTATTTCACTAATAATGTTTAAAAATGGAAAAATTGCTATAATTGTATTGAAGCAAGGATTTCACATTGATTAATTTACTTGATTTCATAAATAAATAACCGTATTTAGTATAGTGTTTATTCAATAAAATAAGCTTTGGCCCAGATTAATTAATCTAAGTAGTCCAGTACGAGTGCAAAGTGTATCCGGGGATTCCCGTGTCGGGCGCTCGTTACAGGCCAGCGAGTACCTCCTCGGCACGAGCCAGAGGATCGGCAAACATTGCCGGAGTGTGGGGGCGGGAACTGTAAGGCTCCGAGGCTGTGCGGTATTTGCACTGCCTGGCCAGGGGCGCACTAGACAAACATCATTTTTATTTACGAACGCTATGGGGAACCTCTATGTGGGCTGCGGGAAAAACCAGGATAACTAATACCGAATTTCATGTATTTCAAATTGAATTCACCTTGTTTGCCTCAATAGCTTATATTTATTTACAATATTCGCAATATACTCACAAAGATCACACAAACGTTATATACTTGAACCTCGTAGGCTCCTAATTTATTTTATATTACAATAAATATATAAAAACATCACTAGGTTTTAACTTTTAAATAAAATCTTATTTTTCAGTTCAGAGTAAGTTAAATCCGTTTTTCCGTTGATTTAATCTCTAAGTTATCCAGGTCGTGTTTCAAACCAAAATACTGCACCTTATTTAATAATTATAAACGTCCACTTTTATAATTATTAACTTGTCAAAATTTTCCGCACTTACACCGGATCTGCATTGGCTCCGTTGCGAGGAAAATACTGCATCGCAATCCACAACAGGGCACTTTTTCATCTGCGCTTAAGATGGAATACCGGAAGAGAAGACAGACCCTGCGTCCAGTCATATCCTCGCTTATTCGGTAACTGCTAAGCCTGCCTGGAACACAGAGGCCATTTGTGACCTAAGCACTGTCAAGGAGACAGACATGTAACAATATCAGGAATAACGGTTCTTTGTTTTGTATAATTCTCTTGGTAGGTATTCACCAAAAGTACTGAAAGCCAAGTCACCCTGACCATGCACCAAATTTCTTTTGTTTCAATTCATGAGCAATAAAAAAATTACGTAAATTATAAAAGTATTTTTAGAATTTCGACATACCTAGTTATTTATATTGCCATATAAATTCCGTAACGTAGATCGGAATAACATGTTTTCATATTTTAAGCCTTTGATAAAGTACCGTTTCTTTTTTTATTTAAACAAGAGATTTCTGAGAATTCCTATAATAATTTTTTTATCAAAAATAATATTAATAGAATGAATAGATACGTTAAGTTAGAATTTACTGTTTTAGTACTAAATACAGAATGTTTACAATAATATACTGAATATTTTTGATAATCTAAATAATAATAAAATGACGAGTCTATATGCTTATGTACATATATGTATTGAATCTATATATGTAACATTAAAAGCACTTCAGACCAAACCTTGATAAAAATGCAACATTTAATGTACCTACGTATAGTGATACTTTGTAGTTATTTGTTATTATAGATTGTTATGGAGAATAAAATCTATGATTTAAAAATATTATTACTACTGTGGATGATTAAATTATTTATATACACATGGCATACATGCCTTAAAAAGTAAAATACATTTTCAAAATGTTGTACTAAGCCATGTTAAAAAGTATTTTAAAAAAGCATTAAAAAGCTCGTGTTTTCCTTGAGATGCGAAAAAATATAGACTGCTGAGTTTTTTTATTTTGCCCTAATCGACTTGAATCTACTTCACAATTGTAAATTGATCGAGTTATTTATTGGCTATGATATCTGGTAACAAACATGTCGCTTGCGATCCGAGGGCGGCCGAGCGGGGCGCGCGCCCGCGGGCTTTCGGCACCTAATTGAGTCGTTACCGTCCTCCCCTCCCCCCTCCCCCTCCCCCCTCCCCCCCTCCCAGCATCCCCCAGACTCCCCCTCCCAGCCTCCCCTCCCCAGCCCCCCCGGCCCCCCGTCGACCCCCGCCCCCTGCCAGGCTTATCGCTCTAATTGCCTATTAAATAATACACTTCCGAAACGGAGAAAAACACGAAAAATGTACTGTACCCCTTATGCCGTCTCTTATAGAGACGGCATGAGGTGCCAGTGCTCGAGATTTATTTACAACTATATAATGTTACTCACACATGTGTGAACAAAAATAAAATATTTACAAACCACAAAATTATTCTATAAAATTTATTGATATAACGTCTGGCGTTATATACTCCTTTTACAAATCTCAATAACCTAGGGTTGTATTTCGACAAAATATCTAAGTATCTGTAAGTACTGAAATGAATTGAAAAAAAATTTCTTCATATTCACGAATAAAGTGGTAAGTTTTGTACCTCCAATGTGTGAAATTTTATGCAAGAATTTTTTAGAAATTAAGTATTATTATAATCAATTTTGGCTTTTAATCTTTCAGTTTAGACAAAAAAAAAAAATTGGTTTATTTTAAATTAAATTTCAAGGTAAATCAAACAAACACAAAATCTAGATACGATTTTATACACTCGAAGTCGAAACAATGAAATAGCATTGTTAAAAAATTAAAACAAAATAACTACATTTTGTTAAAACTCCAATATTTATACTCGTTCATTTGTATTCACAAAATCTTCTCGTGGAAAGGAAAGTGAACATAATGAAAGTTTTATCTAAACAAAATTATGCTTTCTTTTCAAGGAAGATGATAATCTTTCATTTTAATTTGGCACAAGGGCTTAGTTAAAAATATAGAATCGCCGCAAGTTACCATGAGGATCATCTTACGAGAATAATTACCGCAGAACGCCGGGCGAGGCGACACAAAGGAACGAATTATGAGAGTGAGAATGAAATGTAGGTAATTGAGGCTTGATAGCCTACTCCCGCTCTGTTGAAATAAATTAAAACAGAACTCCCCACAACACTAGAAGCTATAAAATGGCTCTTTACGCCAATGTCTTACTCGAGATCATAATAATTAATGCTGTGAACACCATCGGCCGTGGACAATAAGGAAGTGGAAATATTGAAGTGTTATGACTAACTCTATGCCGTTATCCAGCAACTGATGCGAGCAAATCGATTCGGAAACATACGTGACAAATCGTACATTTTCAATTTAAATCTATAATCATATGTACATAAAGACTTATTGCCCTGAAAAAGTGTGTAAACTCATTAAAACGAGGCATATGACGGTAATAGCTGTAAACCGAATCACTCGTATACTTTTCCCGCTTGCGACCACCAAACGTTACAGAGTAGTGTAGTTGAGGACACCTCATTCATATAGACTAAACTTGGATGTCTCCTTGATGAAAAGCAGCGATAAAAAGTAGTATTTTAGTTTAGGCAGAAGACCTAACTAACCAAAGCGGTCCTATAAATAGACGTAGTTTCCAAGTTCTGTAAGTCCGCTGACTGCGGCCGCGGCGCCTCGCTCCCCCAGCGTGGGAGGAGCGAGTATTTTGCCAATGCCATACCTCTTGAGAGAAAAAAATATTTTTTGCACGCTTCACGGTGCTACAAGCTTTAAAATTAAATATAATAACTTTAAAATATCGATTAATATATAATTTTAAAAATTACTAAAGAATAATAAACAATAAAATTATATCATTATTTACTATAATAATAGCCATTGTGTGTGTGTGTGTATGTTTCATTTTTTGGTTCTCTATAGAATATCTTAAAAGATACAACGCTGATTTTTTGCACGTAAGTTTAGTAAATTTTTCCGCAGTTATGTGCCGAATTTCAAGATGATAGGATAATATTTTCATTCATAAACTAATTTAATGAAACTAAAAAATATGCTTTAGCGAGTTTCAATATGTACGAATTATATGATTCTGTTGTTCACAGCGAGAATTTCAAATTTAGAATTTTTACAAAAAAACAAAGTATGATGCTTCTAAGAAATTTACAGTTTATGTCAGTTTGACACAAGTACTATCTTTATTTTTTTATCGAAATTGCGTTAGAAATTATTAATCACATCATTGATAACTCAAAATGCCTCCTAAAAAAATAACACCGTCTACGCACAGCAAACGTAATTAAAAAAGAATAGCACAATTGAACGCGATAAAGACTGCATCTAATAAAGAACAGTGCAGTGAAAGTGATTCGTTGTTTGTGACACGAAATGTGATATTTCCTAGAATGGCTTTGCTTTCGAAATTAATATCCGGTTATTCAAAATATATGTGTACAAAATTAAATTAAATATTCATCTAATTGTCAGCCAAATATATGTTCAAACACTATTGCATCGTTCATCGAATACGTCATTTTATGACGGGCTACATTTCTAGTATAGAAATAATAACAATAAAATGAAAATACAAAAGTATCAGGATTTTACTTTTTTTTATCTTGGAACTTTCATCGCTTAGCAAAATTAAAATATTCTATATAAATACGAGCTTTAAAATAAAGTTGCAACAAGACACCTGCAGTGAAAATAAGTTGCAGAGGCTTTATACGTCAATTCGGGGCGGGATTAACAATGTGACGTCAATTTCCCACCTTGGTATTGTCAAAACCAGGTGACCTGACAGGCCCAGGAACGCCGCCTGCGGCTTTCTTCTGCTCGGCCCGAGCGGACGTGAATGGGTAGTGACGTCACCACTGAAAGCATTCTCATTATCCAGCCACACCGACTTGTGACACGGAAGGTCAATCAACTATCAACATCATTCATAAAATTATTTTTTGAATAATCGGCAACGTACAAATTGTTTACAGCGTGAAAGTTATTTACATAATAAATAAACTTAATAAAAAGTACTGTATACTGTATTTATATTTATGCTTATAAGCAGACAATAAGTTAATCGAAATTTCATAATCGCCAGATAAATGTTTTTTTTTTATTTTGTTACATTAAACTGGTACAAAAATTAAACACTCGTTATTCAAACATAAAATAAATATTGTTTAAAATAAATATTGTTGATACCCGGCGTGTGCTACTACGCTAAAAAATGAATACATTTTTTTTATTTGTTCGAAAAAAAGGAAATTTTGTTTTTTATTATTTTTTTTATCTTAATGCTAGCGGATAAACAATATATTGAGTTTTTTCGGTAGGTATGTAAACAAAGATTTTTCGGCTTTGATTTTGATTGCGTCTTCGATTAACTACGTGGCGATAGTTTTTTAACGGCAAGTTTTATTCCGTTGCACAATTTAGGTGGATTTAAGTGGTGAATGAGCATCTATGGTGAACCAACTTTTAAAGTTAAGATGTGTGGTGATATTCCAGATGGTTCCAAAGAGTTAAAAAACTCTATTGGATAGTTGACTCTATTTTGGAACTTCATTTATACAGCAATTTTTCGCAAAATTATTGTGGCTGTGCTGCTCGTTATTCGACTTTTTGGTCAGTAAAATGAACACGTTGTTCGTTTTCTAAATGAACAGCAAGATGTTGAACAGTTGGATATCATTCGTGAATACTGAAACCAGGAATTTCATATTTTTTTCAATTTCATTCGTGAATACCAGACCTGGAATCAATATCAATGTCAATATCAACGTTTCTTACTTTAATGGTGGTGGTGAATCCTCCATCTTCTGGCTTTCGTCGTCTGTATTTCAACGTTTCATTACGTTTCTGACAACGCTGTGTTGTCAGAAACGTAGCTTTTAAGCGGTTCTGGCGGGTCAACCAGCGTTGACAACTTGGCTTTTCCATTTGAACAACACATACCGACTGATTAATTTTGAAATTTCAGTACATGGCAGTACAAACAAAGAGAGCTCATCGCCCAATTACAACATTCGGATGATTACTGTAGTCGCAGTCTTTGTCATAATTGAATGCCGCCAACTGAAAATCGATTATTTGTATCGGTTGAGCCGCTCGTATCTGATTACCTTTAAGTCTGTTTTCATGTTGTTGAGGAGTTTCAGCAGCTCTTGCTGTAGTAGTTCTGATTCGAACTTGTTCTAGACGTGCTTCATGTTGTTCTGGTGTTTCTACAGCTCTTGACTGCCGCTCTCTCAACCTATTTGACTCTGTACGCACTTTACGTTTTCCGACAGTTTCGGGTGCTCTTTCAGCTCTTTTTCGTTTCGCATCTGCTGTATTTTTTCCAATTGCAGCTCTTTTCGGTGGCATTTTTTGATATATATATTTTTTTGATAACCACAAATGATAAAACTCTCTGTAGTGAATGACAGAAAGTGATTTTGTTTTATGCGCGATCTTCACAATGTTCTTTTTTCAAATTTTTTGCGAGGAACGATCTCGACTTTACAAATGTTGAAAAATTTTGTATGGAAAATGTCGAATATCGACTTAATTAATAGACCGAATGAATTTAATGCTTCGTATTATTGCCTATCAAATAAAACCGGTTTGTGGCACATCGGTTGGATGGTTTCAAAGCCTATGACGGACATAGAAACATCTTTTGTGTTTTATATGTATAGATAGATTACTGAAGTAAATTCGTTTCGACGTTGTTGCATTTATTCTTTAAAAAATAAGTATCGAGCATTCATTCGGAAATAGTAATCACGTGACCTGCAACGTGCACCGCGCGGGAGGAAAGCGGAAAGAACAAAAAAACACATTTCCTTCCGCCTGGAGACGAAAAGAAAACAATTACTTTTCTTTAGAAAGTTGTTGGACAGCCATGACATTTGTGTATTAATAGCGAAGGGAGGTTGTGCCGAGTATTCCCAGTGCAGCAGACGGCCGCCGCCGCTCCACGCCTCGCTGCTCTTTCAAATTGGGTATCCGTAAGCGTATGAAGAAGGTTACATGTTACATAATATCTACTGAAATGCCTTAAATCAGAAATATTTTATTGAGAAGAAAAACTTAACTAAATACGGCACCATACTAACGCTGGCATTCTCCGGGCAGTGATGCAGCACTCATCTGGGGAACAGCATCTCGCATACTCACAAGGAGCACACTCCCCGTCCACGTGTTATAGCCCACATGTGCAATACTCAAGTTATGTTTTAATACTCAAGTTAGCAAGGCTGCTTCGCTATCATTTTTTTGTTTTTGCTTCTATTGCAAAGGGAGATATTAACAAACAAAATGCAACTAAAATAATCACTGAAACTTTGAAGGTTGCAACGCTTATCTTTATCTGAAATTGTAATGCGTACAAATGTTTACTTTAAAAAATGTTCACTTCAAAATAAATTTAAAAATAATAAGTGAGTAATATATGCTCCAATCAAAAACTTCGTTGTTTATATACAAATATACGTAATTAACAGCAATTTTAGCAACATTAGAAAACCAATTTACACACATTTTATGTGGTAAATTAAATATCAAAACACGTGTGTTTTTATGAATTCTGTGCTTAGCAATGAATCTGCGGGTTTTTATAGGAATTAAGTCGAAACAGCTGATTACGAAATTGCATGTCAAAAGAAAAAATAAAATTTATTTGCTTCACAGTTCAACTAGAAAATATTTTTAAATATTACATTGCATTATCCGAGTCCAAATTAAGTCGACTTGTATAGTCAGGTGAGGTTTTTTGGGTAAGAAGTATTGAGATGTCGAGAGGCAGACAGTATTGAATATTTTTTTTTTCATATGAAAAAAATTTGCCCTTATTTAATAAAATCAAATCAGTTATTCCGGTTTAGAATTATTAAATTAAGCTTACAATTGTATGAATATACTTTTTTAAAAATAATTTGTTTTTAATGTTTCTATTAAGTGTCACGCAACGTTCGTCGTTCATCGCCCCATAAATGCGAAATTCTTGAGTTCGCAATGTGCAAAACAAGAAAATTGTATCAGGAAGCATAAAATGTCGATCCTCACACATCGCGTTCGTCGCACCGGGAGTTGACGTCGTGTGTCCCGGCAAGTGCTATCATCGCGGAGATAATTGTAACAATATCAGAAGGTCACCCATGTGGCGCACTCACACTCACCGCCCTGCCTAATAAATAATCAATAGCGCCTCCGTGAGTGCCGCACCGCACACGACAGCCCCCCACGCGTGCAACTGTACCGCGTGACGTCACTTCTTACGGATAATCGAATCGTAAGGCTCCATTGAAATATTAATAAGTTACAACGTGATCGGGTCCTCGTAAGAGCGCTTCCTACCCTTGAGTCTTTTTAATACGCTGATTATAAAAATATATATATTTAATTTTTCCTTTAATTGTATTGGTTTTTAAGTAGAAAAATTTCCGTGTTCATCCTGTTAATATCGGCTGTATAATCGAGCCAATTGGGTCCGACGGAGCTAGTGAGTATGGTGAGACTGGCGGGGCTGGGAGGTCTGGCAGGTTTAGCTGGTCTGATGACACTGAAAGCGTCTCCCGGAATTACGTATCGCGTAGCCGGCTACATCGATAATTATATACGCCGGTACTGTCACATCGGAAGCAATACCAATTTTTATTTATCTCATACTTAATGCCAATTAAGATTATTTAAATTAGCGGCAACAGCTTTAAAAAAAACCTCTAAATCACTAATGGTTTGTGAGTTCTTCAGCATCATTTTCCAAAAGATATATTTCATATTCACTGTCAAACTGAATACTGAGCTATACAACATTTGTATAATACTACTATAATCAACTATTCGATTATGAATGAACCATTTGTATTGTTTGTTTCATATGCCACTTATGCATATCGTCCTTGAATTGGACCATCCTCTTGAAATATGTTATTAAACAAAAAACTGATTTTTCACGGCCTTTCATCGTGTCAATCAATGTACAAATGATCGTTAATCGAAGTATGGACAATATATTACATTACTATGCGATACATGTCATGAGAAATAACACTATTCAATATCCTAGAGAGCATCCTAATTTTTAATATCTAATCAATATATTTAGTCGCTTAAAAAATATTTTGAAAATTGTGCCTTGCCAAATATCTACTATAATAATAGCCATTGTGTGTTTGTATGTTTGTATGTGTGTATGTTTCGTTTTTCCGTTCTGTATAGAATATCTTAAAAGATACAACGCTGATTTTTTGCACATAAGTTAAGTAAATTTTTCCGCAGCTATGTGCCGAATTTCAAGACGATAGGATAATATTTTCATTCATAAACTTTAAAATATGCTTTAGCGAATTTCAAAACACTATCGCATCGTTCATCAAATACGTCATTTTATGACGGGCTACATTGCTAGTAAAATAATAAAACAAATAATTCTTCACAAATTAAAATATTAGTAATGGTTCGTGAAATATGTGTGCTACGTTTTATAGAGAAAGATGCGAGGCTGCCTCTTCAGTTCTACCGTGAGGTCGACCTGTAACATTTAGAATTAATGATATCATTATATTGCATCATACAATTAGTTCAACGGGGCTTCATCCCTGAACTTTACTAACTAACGGAAGACTGGTTAAGTTAGGTTTTTTTAACATGACTCATAAACAAAAAGGTAACTATTTTCAACTACATTGCATCGAATTTAATTGTGTAGCTCCCCATCCACTCGAAAATTTATTGCTATTATTGATGATTATATTTGAAGAGTATAAAACAACCGAGGTTAATAATAAAAAAAACAGCACTAATCTTAATATATCGGAAAAAAAGTTGAAAACCAACCAACTCCGAATAAGTTGCCTAGAAAATGGGGTGGCTTTATCCGTAATTGTGAAGTGTTTTGTTTGCTTAGTGTTCCTCCTCTGGTGTATCGTGAGCCTGGAGTGGAGCTAATTTAGTTAACGGGGATTAAAAATGCTTCCTGCCCTCGAGTGGCGTTACTAATAGTTGCATATTTCCTGAAAAATCTCAAACCTTGGAATGCCCACTATATGCCTTAACATTAAAATAAACAAATAGTTTCATTTTTAAAATCAAAATTCCTAAGTTGATTCGGGTTTTTTTTTCCATTCCTCCGATGTTTCGGTCCCCGTGCTGGGACCATCTTTAAATACAGGTAATCAACAGGAAAAGACTTGAAAATGAAAATTTCAAACAACGTAACACCCAAGTGGATCTAGAAGTAAACTGACAGATTTATTATATTCAAAATAAATAATTATTGTAATTGAAATAACGGGACATCTTGATCTTGTAAAATATGAAACCTAGACACACACAACCTATTTAAATAATTTTTGCAAATAACAAGGTAGTTATAATGCTACCTGAAAGATCAACAATGTAGTAAAGTCATCTTCGGGTAAGTAATAAAGTTACTCGGTTACTCGCGAACATTCCGCTTAAGTCTTATTGAACAAAGCAAGAAAAACCATAATACTATTAAGTCATGAAATATGTACATTAGATTTTGTTTGAACTATAGTGTATTGCGGTATCAGTATTTTTACAGAAGCGTTTTTATTTTTAGCCCGGCTGGCTTTATTGCAAGAAGCTTTTCACCCCTCCCCCATCCCCCGCCTTCTAATCTGCTGAGATGGAATAACACCGTTTGATTGTTATTTTGCATTTAGATGGACGCCGCGGCACAGTAATGGTATGATCCGCGCCTCGGTTTCTTCCTCTTTGCAATCCTAATGAACACTACATGTTATTGATCCGGACCGCTGTTTATTTAAATTATCTCTCAGACCTTTTAACATGATGACTTCGTTGTAGTTAAAAGTAAATACCACTGGATAATAGAAATTTATTAAGTAATAATAAATACCGGTTTACTGCTGAAATAAAATAAAATTAATTTCAGAATAAATAAATTCATTTTATTATTTTACAATAGATTTGTAATATACGTACATGACGCTACAAATATGACGATAAACTTTACAGTTTATGATAAAAGAATTTTAATAAAATAATCGCAAATTAAAAAATAATAATCGTACTTACGAATCTATTTTCAATTTATTATTTTATATAAACTTGTAGCACCGTTTTGAAACTACAAACTCTTATATTTGCTGACAAATTCTAATGAATAGTTAATATAAAATAATTTGTATTCTATACTTACGAGCCTCTTTACTACTATCAGAAATAAATATTACCACAGCATGTACTTCCAAGTATAAGGCATAAAAAATCATCACGCGTCTATGTATTCGGAGACATCGGATACTCACCCTCACCCCTATCTTATATTTTTCATTAACAATAATTATCAGTCAAAATATATTAAATATTATATCTGTATTGTACTGGATAATTTTTATTGATATTTGACACAAATTATTATATCCTTTTTCTTTATTTTTTTATCGGTTGATAGAAGATAAAAAAGTTATCTAAATATGCTGTTCTGCAATATTTTCTGGGTATTAGAGTTTTTATGTCCATTAAACAAAAAAAATATATACTATGGACTTTTATTACATGTGTTTTAACTTATTTTTTTTGCCTATCAGTATATTATTTTATATAAAACGTCATCTGTTGGTCAATATGTTTTCTTACTGCACTGCATTCTAGCCGATATGAGAGTATTTCAAATATTACAAAAGATGGCATTACAAAATTGTTAAGAACATAATAGGAGAGCCATTCATAATATTTACATGCCTTCTTAAACCAAGAATCTATTAAAAAAAATATATATTATATTTTGAGAAAATATAATATATATATTTATTCATAAGTTACAAGTTCGCTTTAGCCCTAAACCCAATCGCTTAATTTCTTTCAGGGTATTTAATCCTTTTTTATAAGAATAATTTATAGTAGATATATCGACCAAAATATTTTATTTCAGAACGAATTGAGAACTGCAAATGGTATGGATCAAAAGGGTTCGTGGAGAATATTAAAAATATTTGGGTCTATTCGATCTATCACTTGTGCTGATAGCCTCTAACTTCCGAAAAGAGACTCAATTGACACTATGTCAATAGTTAACAGGAAATACTATCCAGCTGCATTATTTCAGATGAATGGCATGATTTACTGTCCTTTTCAGCGATATAGTGCAACAACGCAGGAAACTAATGTCAGCTTTACTGTAATGTAATCAATTTGACATTTAAGCATTATAAATATATTCCTAATAAAGGTAATATAAATATATTATTATTTTATAAAATAAATTGCTTATTTTATAGAAAGTAACGCTATTTTTATTTTTACTTCCACAGTTGATGTTAGATTTATTTCCATTTTCGATTGTTGAAAACATTATCGAAATATCTTAATATTAAATTTTTCAATTATTTAAAATACGATATTCAATTAATGAGGTGGGCACAGAATAGGAAACACTAGTAGTACCCATTGGTCAAAATCTGTATCCAACAGTGAACAAGGTATATATTTTTATATAAAATGATATTATTTTATTTTTATTAAATCAAATAAAAATACATTTTTTTGTTCCGACTTCCAAAGTAAAAATTTATTGAAGAGTTTTTTCAAAATATAAAAATGATCAAAAAGCATACATTTCATGAAAATAATTTTTCCAACGTTACACATTTTAAAATAATGAATAATAATTATTAATAAAAGACAAATAATTGACCTTGGGGAGTGCCAAATAAAGATCAGAAATGAGGATATCAGCATCTATTGAAGGACATCTTAGCCAGATGAGGGGATGGTGCGCGAGCAGGGGAGATGGCAGGTCAATGCGAACTAACCTTAAGTATACGGCGACTGCTTAACATCCTACAGAGTATCGACGACAACTCGGCTTCTTAAAAATAAAGGAGCAGCGTGTGCAGGCATCACTCTACATGCACGCGAGTTACATGAATCTACAATTAAGCTAGCGTAAAACATATAAGTATTATCAACTAAATGCCTACATTGAAAACTAAAATGAATGTCTCGGCTGAGCGTTCCTTACATGAATGAAAACAAAATAACTAAGATAATCCTTAACGATTTGTTATGCATGTACATTAAAAAAAATTAAATGATAACGGTTCAACTAAAAAAAAGTAAATATCTCAACAAACTGTCACTGATGGAAGTGGTATTACAAGATGGTCTACGCGTCACTGACAAGGAAGGTTGTGAGCCACAGGTACCGTGCGAGGGGGTCGGAGGAGTTTAGTGGCAAGAGTTGGAGACAAGCATAGTCTGAAATCATTTGCTGCGAGGCACCTGAGCGGAAACACCGCCGCCGGGGTTGACACGTTACTTTATGAGACCCTTAGCCCTGCACACGTCGCGCATGAGTCCCTTCAGGTAGCGGATCTCCCTGGAGAGATCGGCGCACCGCTCGGCCAGCACGCCGTTCTTGTCCTGCAGCTCCTTCTCTTCGCCCACCAGAACCTCCACCTCAGCCTTTTTCTTTTGCCGGTAGCGAGTGGCGGCATTCTTGTTTTGCTCTTTCTTGCGAGAGCGCTTGTCGTCAGGGTTCCGAGAATAGGGTTTGGTGCGCACGCGCGGTCGGTCGGGCGAGCTGCCGCTGGAAGCCGGCGCCCACTCATCGTCGTTCTCGGAACTACCGCACACGCTGCTCGACGACGAGGAGTTCGGAGAGCGAGGGTCGACGAGATCCTCGGAGCGCTGGTTCAGGTCGCAGTAGTAGGACTGGGCGTACTGAGCGTCCGCGATCTCCGGGGCTATGGCGGAGACGGGGACGGCGGCGCTCCCCTTCTGGGGCGACTCGTCATGCGGGTAGGATGGGAAGAAGGAGGCAGAATTGTCCGAATCCGAGGCGGGGGACAGCGCGGGCAGCTCACGGTGGCAGGGGATGTCGCGGGCGCGGTGCTGCACCAGCTCATCCACGGCGGCGAGCTCCCGAGCGATGTCGAGCGGCGAGCTGACTTGCTGGTAGGCTTGGCTCCAGGAGGGAACGTGGGCCGGGTAAGGCCGGGGAGGGCTCTGAGGCGGAGTGAGGTGAGCGAGCGGCGTGAACTGGCGGAGACCGACTGCTCCGCAGACAGACTCGAATTCCAGAAGGAGCGACTGGGTGTCCTGCAAGGGCTCGCATGGTGCCGGGAATTCTTCGAATATTGGCAGATCTATCTTCTCTTCTAGCCAATCGGAGAAAGGTGGTTCTGCAAAAAAATTAAGACTGTTATTATTATTCATATGATGACATTTTCAACGGCGAAATAAAAATAAACAATAGAAAATAGAGATCAAATGGAAACAAATAAACTCATCATTTTAAGTGTGTTAGTTACCTTTGTTGAGAAAAATCAAACAATTAATGTATGTATAGTCATTACAGGAAAAAAAACAGATCTCTAACAATCATTGTGTAAAACAAAAATTAATATACTCGTATCGCTTGCTAGCTCACATTCGAGTTATCTGTCTGGTCTCTGACCTCTCGTTGAATCAATACACTAATGAGTCATGTGAATAATTGATACCAAAAAATGATTCAGCTTGAAGGTTTCAATACATAAATGATTTTTATTTCTTAGTCAAAATTAATTGATTTCAAGATAAATTAATAATTAATAAAACATTTCATCCAATAGCGTCGTGTTCCCACCCGCCTTCGGATAATATTTAACTAGAAACATCAGCACATGCCAAAGACGTTCAGCAGTTATCAGCCCCTCCGTGGCAAGTGGTGCATTTTTCAAATTGGCAGTATCTAAGTGCGACAAGGAGGTTATCACAGTTGCCCCGGCAGACGTGTTGAGTGAAAACTTCTGACGCAAGCTGCAGCAAGGCTGCAGGGATATTGAACTTACTAAAGCGAGCCAGCGCACGCCATACTGAAATATGCATTACCGACTACACTCTGTTTAAAGTTGAACGGTGTGAGTTAATGTTGCATACAATATTAAAAAGAATCGTGAAAGTGGTCCGAACTGCGTCATTTTAAATTAAAATTCCACATTCCACTTAATGATTTTATTATTTACTTAGATTGCTTTTCCCTAGGCCGTTTGACTTATTTTTGTCAATCAAATGATAAACAACATCGCATGTCCACTTTTTGTTGTAAGTTGAGGTTTTACTGACCACTTCAAATGCACATGAGCTGTACATATTTGCAAGAAGTGGGGGGCAAGCCGTGCTCCGGAGTGGGCTGCGGCGCGGCAGTTGTCCGGGATGCCTCATATTGAATACAAACCGCGCACGAGGAGTGTCAAGCGTTGCGCAATGACAACACATTAAAAGCTGTGTATGAATAACTACTTATAATATATGTCACGATGAATATTAAGAAGTAAAGATTCAAAACAAGTTGTGCTGAACGAACATTTGAATATGTTTAAATTGAAAACTAAAACTGGTATGGTTTCCGAAATTATCAGTTCTTGAATAAAGAGTCTGTAAACTCTCAGTTTTGATTGCATATCGGATTGTTCATAGCGCTCATCTTGAAATTAGTTTATCGCCCGCCACCGCCTCGGTTGGCTGACTCGACCTTATTCAGAAACTAAATCATGGTCTTTATTTAAAATACCACAATGTCATACGTATAGGTAAAAAATATAGCAACAAATAATAATAAGTATTTGTTATAAAAAAAACAATGATAAAAAACACTAAAAGTATTAAAACTGCAGTTTTATAAGGAAAATTAATTAAAATATATATTCGTGTGGTTTCAAGTACAAAAACTTAAAGTAGACATCGTTTCAAATATGTAACACGTCGTTTCTTGGAGACTTAAAATATGTTTTTATTTAAAAACGTGTTTTATGATTTTGAAAGCTTCCAGGAAAGCAGCGACGCTTTTGCCGCTCGTCAATATCAGGAGGAATTTCCAATAATATACCAAGCCTGAGTCAAATAACAACTGAGAGATTTATTTCCAAATGCATGCGTGGTGTTTCCATCGACGGGGGCGGGGACGGTGCCGACGGGTCGTCGCGGAGGGACGCGTATTCGGTGACGACGTTTATTGCAGTTCAATTTCCCTTCAGTTTGCACGTGATAACCGCTGTCACAAAATGGAAATTATCGTGAAAAAACACGTCGAGAGTCAATAATTGCAAACAAGTTGTGCAAGTTTTAAAATCTGTCAATGTTCGGGAAGCAAGCAGCCCTGACGCATCGGCGCGGACTCGATTACAAGTTTCACAATCGAAATATATTTCAGTAAAATGTTAGAACGCATCTTTCGGTAGGTGTGTAGGTTTTTCTAATACAAAATAGACTATCCTTGACACGCTTTCCATCTAATCTATAATGTGCGTCCCTTTTTCATCTTAGATTGTCTTGAAGACGAAAATCGACATAAATAAAATATTCAGGTACTACAACGTGCAACAGCGATGGAGAGTCATTCTCGGCTTATAAAGCGAGTGTACAAATTGTAGAAATATTGTCACAATTGAGTTGCTTTAAATGCGGCGAGTGTGAGCGATGCTGCGTGACATAAGTTTTCTCACGCAGCCTTAAAGATAATTGTCGTTTATGCACTTAGTCGACTAGCTCGAAGTGATTCGCTGTCCACTTTATGTAATATACAAATGATACATTTATACAAACTCTAAAGTAAACTATCGTGTCCGTTAAAAAAACTAAACTCAATGATATTCAAAAATTGTAAGCTTATTTTTACTAAACCGATAAAAAAAAACATTTAAATGAACTACTTGTGTAATATTTCACTGATAATATATAATAACATAATAGTAATGAGCAGAATAATTTTAACTGTAAATTAATAGTCATTTGGCAACTCTACTAAAAAAAAAACATTGGTCCAGTTATTTATATAAACGTATGCATGATTTAAATTTGTATCGTGCAATAGAAGCTTTAAAAAATACTTCAAAATAAAATAAGACATTCATGTTGCGATCAATTAGCAAATGGTCGCGTATATTTGTGGATCAAATGGAATGCACGCGGTCAATTCCTTCCTGCAGCTCCTCGGGCGCGCGGGCCTCGGCGATCGCGAGACCCTGAGAAACAATTACAGTTCGATATAATTTATATCTGAAATCGAATTGATGCAATAAAGATAACTGTGCAACTATAGCACGCGTTCTGCACATTTGTGAGAAAATCAACACATTCAAATATAAACTTAAAAATGTAAATGGTTTGACCGATAACACAGAAAATAATGACTTTGTATAACCGCGCAATAATTCTGTTTACAAGAAAATATGAAATGACCGTTAAAAAATGTACGCTAAATTTACACGACTACATAAAATTTCTCAATAAAGTGAAAATGCGTGATTATGCTCTGCTCTCGACACGGTCATTTCGAGTTACGATTCTGTACCATAATATATCATTCTTATTCATATAAAAATATTATTTCGTGTGACCAAAAGTCTAAACGTTTTGAATTTATTGACAAAATGATTATATAAATATTTTGACATTTGTTCTTACTGACATATTAAAATAAAAATCATTGAAATAGGCTGATTTATGGATGCAATAAGTTGATGCGAAACGTGTAGATAAATCGTTTATCCATGCAACAGAATAAAAATGAATTTTGTCTTCAAACGATTGAAATAAGATCCTATGCTGGGCCGCACTGGGCCGGGCGCGCAGGTGTTCCGCTGTCGGGGGAACTCCAGCGAGAAAACCATTTTACCGTCACGTGACACAGGTCAATGCAATTCGCCGGGCATGTCGCACGAATCGGAACACAACTAGACAAACACAAATTGTTACAAAAGATCTCCAGCTGTACACATGAACGCCGTCTCGGCGCCGACACAATCGATGTGAAATAAAAGTACCTAAAATAACGCGCTAAATTATAAATTTACATTTATTGTAAAATAAAGCTTATTTTGTGGTTTCTGACAAAGCCAGAACCACTTTCATATTGAAAACGTATATGTAAGAACAGTGCATATACTATGGTCGACTATTAAACGTTATTATGGAATACGAAACTAAAGCGAATGCCCTTTCCTTGCTCCGTTATAAAAAGCATGCGCTGCTCAGTGTTTGAAACCATGCAATCGGTTATTATTATAAAAACAAATATGTTCGAAGCTCTTCCCACTGGTAGTCGGCCTCTCCCTGCTTCGCGCTGTCAGATCGACACTGTTTCCTTGATTTAACAGGAGGCAAAGACACCAATTAGTCTCCAGACTAGCCTCTTTCAATTCCACTCGTCCAATGCATAGAAATCTTCCGGCATTACAATGAACTATTCCGCATTTCCGAGCCCGCACTAGCCCCTGCGCACTGGCGCCCTTGCGAGGTGATTACACATTTCTTTACTGACTTAGATATTTCACGTCCAGATACAAATTGCTCAACTGGTGCGATCTTCTATTTTTGTTGATTTGACTTTGTTGGTACCCTGGCAAAAATAATAAAGTTATAAACATCGTACCCACTTCAGATCTTGCAATATTTTATACTAAATGAAAATCACCAAAAAAATATTATTTCAATTATATTGAGTGCCCTTGCATCTCGCTCGGTGTTTGTTGTCCAATGCAAGTATCTACTATAATAATAGCCATTGTGTGTGGGTGGGTGTGTGGGTATGTTTCATTTTTTGCTTCTCTATAGAATATCTTAAAAGATACAACGCTGATTTTTTGCACGTAAGTTTAGTAAATTTTTCCGCAGCTATGTGCCGAATTTCAAGACAATAGGATAATATTTTCATTCATAAACTAATTAAATAAAACTATCAAATATGCTTTATGTACAAATTATATGATTCTGTTGTTCACAGCGAGAATTTTGAATTTTGAATTACAATAAAACAAAATATGATGCTTCTAAGAAATTTCCAGTTAATGTCAGCTTGACACAAGTACCAATTTTATTTTTTAGTTGCGTTATAAATTATTAATCACATCATTAATAACTTAAAATGCCTCCTAAAAAAATAACACCTTCTAAGCACAGCAAATGTAATTAAAAAAGAATAGCAAAATTGAACATGATAAAGACTGCATCTAATAAAGAACAGTGCAGTGAAAGTGATTCGTTGTTTGTGACACGAAATGTGATATTTCCTAAAATGGCTTTGCTTTCAAAATTAATATCCGGTTATTAAAAAAATATGTGTACAAAATATTCATCTAATTGTCAGCCAAACATATGTTCAAACACTATTGCATCGTTCATCGAATACGTCATTTTATGACGGGCTACATTTCTAGTAATTTAATAATAATCAACAATACAATAAACTCTTAGTAATCTTTACTAAAAGTATTTTGTATATGTTTACATAAATCGTTAAAAAAACAATAAATTATTTTCGTATAATTTAACCAAAAAAAAACATATGGGGTTCTTCCCGGTGCTCTATGCCATAAGGAGTAAAATTTCCAAATAAAGTCCGGGTTAAAATGGTTTTCTTCCCTGATGATGGACCTTTGGTACAAAATGTAAATTGAATAATTGGACGATCGTTGACACCCGAAGCCGGGACAGCCGCGACGGGGCAGGAGGCATGCGATTTGCCACAAAAAACTAAACACGCTCGCCTTGGTGGCACATATGAATTATATTCACCCAGAAACTTCCGTAAGGACCAGTATATACGTTATGACTTTGGTAGATCAGTACGTGCTCGTGCCACCACGTAGGAATAAATACAGTTTCAAATTCGTATAATCAATGTGTATAGTACTTTACTGGTAACTACTAGTTTTTAAGTCGTAAATTTAAAAATAAACTCGTTGAAAGATCCGCGTTGAAATAATTAAGAATAGGAACGTAACATATCAGGTTTCCACGCGCAATATCGCATTGTCATTTTTCCACAAATTTAAAGGTTTTTCACAGGCTAGCAGGTTTTGTGAACTCTCGTCAAGTCTATATAGTATAGTTCTAAAAACTATACACTTAGCGGCCTGCCTCTTCGGCAGCAATAGTGGATAAGTACGTGCACGATAGCACAGTAAACTATGCAAGGAAAAAAAGGGTTTTTATAATTTTAAATTGTTTTAATATGTATAATGAAATCATGTTTTTCTGTAAATTATAGATTTAAAAAAAATCTCTGCAATAGTCGGAGTGCCCTCAATCGGGGCTATTCGATACGAACGAACTTGAGCGATGTCGCGTCCTGCCTGAAGGCTGGCGGCTGTGCGAAAACCGGTCGAGTTTTATCGCCAGTCGATATCGGGCGCCAGCTGCCGAGCGGATAACAATTGGGAAGATTTTCGATACTTGGGGTAGGTTCGCATAACAACGACCGAGCCTATATCGTTATGAAAACGCTCGAGATAATGATTCCGGTTAGGTCGTCAGCTCGGTGATAAGGGCCGTCGACTCTGGACTGAGAGAGAATTCACAAACTTTTAAACAATGTTATAATGATTGCACTGGGCATGACACCCGCGCGGGCGGGCGCGGGCCTCACCGTCCGCTGGTGGACGCCACGCTGCCGTTCGATATCTCGACTGAAGTACAAGTATTGCCAATACTTGATTGATTTGTCAACCCAGGCTGTTAGGACAATTGACTCCGTCGGCTCGATGTAAACTGATTTGATTAGCAAACGAGCGAGAAGTTCAAATATCTGCAGACGGGCGAGCTAGCGACGGACGCCCTTGAGACAGTTCGTTGCAATACCTTTAAAATGTAAACTTCCAAGCGGACATTTGAATAAAGTAAATATGTTAGAAAGTTCTCGCGGACACTATCACCGGTTTACGGTTCTGGAATTTCAAACCATTTTATTATTTTATTATTTTGTCGCACACCCTAAAGCCATCGACTATCTGCCTTTCTAGAATTATGCAAAACGAATAAAAATAAGTTAAATGCAATAAAGTTGTTTAAACGTAATCATATGATAATGATTAACCTACTCGGTGTTGAACTACAACACTGATCAGAAATCGGGAGGGCAGGAAACCCCGAGCCCTCGCGCGGCCCGGTGGGTGCGCGGCGCCGGGAGTACGTGACGGAATGCACACAACCGAAGCGCGTGATTTGCACAGCGACTCTGGAGTTCAGCGATTTTAAATAGATAAATTTGTATTAATTTAGTAGGTTAAAAAGGCCAGTATTGATTATTTGAAGTACTCAAAGATGTCTGGAGAGCCAATGAATATGCCCAATATTTGGACAGGTTTACTTGTATATCTGCAACATATATAATATCTTGTAATCTTTCTAAACGAACTAACAATACTCAAACTAAAACACATTTTGGTTGAAAACTTGTATTTTTTTATGAACATTATGAAATTTCCTTATACTTAAATTTGGTTAAGAGAGAAGTAATGAGGTAGTTACGTTTTGTTTATTACGTTGAGAATCAACAAGCTGTTTGGCGCCTCTACCGTCACAATTAATGCAAATGAAAATCACGATGGCAACTATATACTATACGAGTAAGATATGTTAATATCCCAGAAGCAATTTGAACGGAATTCGATTTTAGGTACTGATATAAATCTAAAAAGTAGTTTGGCATAGAACTAAGTCCCTCCCTGGGATATCAATTTAAAAAAAACATTATCAAATATAAGAGAAATTTTAAGTTTGTCGATATATTTTTGTAATAAAAAAAATATATATTTATCGTTAAATGGTGTTTTTTTTTTTTTCTTATTTCTACAACAGTACAACTTTTGATCATACAAAAACATGTCCAGTGTGAAGTAATGATACCGAGACTTGTATCATATGATGTATTCAGTATGCATACGAGAGTTGAATGACAACCGGTCGTACTGGAATCTCTAATACGGTTACCCGAGAGACGGATTTCCGCAGGAAAAGATAATCGAATTTCTCTCAATATAGCTACATATAACCAAACAATACGGTTTTAACCGACTTTCTATGTTTCCTCGGAAAGCCTGAAAACAGAGACCCGAGTGGCCGGCCCTCGAGAAGCGCTCCGCCAGCAGCACAGAGCGTCCCGCGGCAGGGCGCGAGCTGGTCAGTCGTCAGTGATCCAGGCCGGCGCGAGGACGCCGGGCGAGTCGGGTACATCATGCTCGGTCCAGGACCGCTCGGCCGCTTCCAGCGATATGCGCGCGTCCATAACTAGAGACCCGCTTATCGTCGAATCGCGTTCTACAAGGAAGTGTTTATCGGGCGCGCATTGTCGAGGCGCGTGCGACGCGCGGTATTGGCGAGCGCAGATATCTCCAGCGGCGAGGCTCATGGGCGTTATCAATAAATAGAAAGTTGACCTCTCGCGAGCCCCACGAGACCTACCGTACAGAGCCGCTGCCATCTCCGCTCCGCTGTCCGCGAGGGCTGCTCTCTCGGTCGGTGGGGAAGGTGGTACTCGTCGCTCGCTACTCGCGTAGATATTACGACTAAACAAACTATGACTTAATATGGCACGATCACGATTATTATTATTTCAATTTGACTATCACTGACAATTTTGGTAACATATAATTAAAGTCAGCTTATGTTAAGTACGACGATTCGGGGTAGGATAGCTCTTTTTCTTATCGCTAGGCGGTACGGGTGAGATTCTGCTCGTCGTCAGGAGGGAGAGCGCCTGCGGGGCATGGGCGGGCTCGGGCGGGAGGTCCTAGGTGCGCAGCATCGGTCGGGAGCAGGGCGGCCGGGCGTTCCTCGACTTCAGCGTCTCTTCACGAGCTTCTGTGAGTTGAAAACGATCTCCCTGTTCCACTTGCAGCGATATACGAACTTCATTCTACCGGCTACCCCAGCCCGGCGCGTGCGCGCTGGTGGCAAAAAGCATATGGCCTGGGAGAAGAGAATTTTTGAAGATCTGCGAGAAACGGGCGGCCGATCGGAGGGCTCTCGGAGACGGAGCGCGGGGCGAGAGTCGGAACTCGAGGGAGCGAGGAGGTCGCCGGGAGCGCCGACTGCTGCGCGGAATCAGCGAAGAGAACAAAGATCGGAGCGGGCGGCGGACGCGGCGCGAGCTGTGCTGGCGAGTGGCGGCGCGAGACTGAGGCGGCTCGGGACAAGGCGGGGCGACGAGGCGGGGCGACGAGGCGGGGCGACAAGGCGGGCGGCCGGCGGCTTGATCCCTGACGGTGGTTTTTGGGTCACCGTGCCGCACGCAGATAATGCCGCGATCTGCGCCTGAGGTTCTCGATACTACCATTACCTATTCACTCGGCTGCAACTCTCGACACGCATTAATCAAACTCTACATAATGATAGCATTCGGTTAGATTTGTTCTAAAATAGAGACATTCCGGAGAGACCTCCGTTTGAGTTTGATAACTCTCATTGTGAAGACGAGCCGGCATTTTTCTGACTTAGCCCAAAGATAAAGGGCATCGAAACGATATTCAGAACCTTTACCGGGTGACCGTTGTAGTCCATCGAGATAACACAAAACAACAACAAAAAAATCGGCTGCATCGGCACGCGCTTCTCCGCACCGAGTATTACACGTAATCGATTTATTAATAATCTAAGCCAGATCGTGTAAATGCTAATGAGTTGCGGCATAAGTATACGGCTATCGGTATTGTTTGTTTGAATATTACGAATAAAGATAAAGAGATGTGGAACAGAACCGATTTGATTAGAAATTAATATTATAATAACAAATCAAGCGAGTGGAGTATTCCGATAGACATTGACCGCAAACGCTGAAGGGATTCGCAGGCACCTCAGACGGCAACTTCGAGCGGCAGTGATAATAATACGAACAAATAATTCAATTTTGACTTTTGTTGCAATGTTTTAGTTTACGAAGAAGACTGACATACAAATGTGACATTTTATCGATGAAATAAATCACACCCGATATAAACAATGATATCAAAATATGATTTTATATATTTTTCGAGGCGTTCGCATCGAGAGATGCGCAAAGAAGAAACGAGGCATCCGAAGTAAAGCGCGAACATCAAAATGCGGGGAGTGGAAACCGAGCCGAGCGTCCCGCGCGGGAGACAAAGGGAGTCTCGGCGCGGTGAGCATTGCCACCCTTCGATAGTAAATATCGAACCTGTATTCGAAACAATTTAAGCGCGTCGAAAACTCAGGCGAACATCGGATAATTGTTCTTGGCGAAACAGATAAAAAAAACCAACATCCAGTCGTGACTAATTCTCCAGATACCTAAATATATGTAATTTGTGAATATAGTTATAAAAACAGTACGTTATAAAGTAGTGATGTCGAAAGATCAGTAAAAGTACACGAACTTTATTCCATGCGGACGCTTTGTTGGTCAAATCGAAGAAGGAAGTGTCTCGGGCCCGACGTCACGGCCAGCCTTGGCGAGTGTTTGTTCTCCAGCGGAGACATTTGATAAGAAGTAACCTCAGCCGGAGCGAGTGGCGGAGTCCACGGAGAAGGTCCGTTTCGACTTGCAGATCGGCGAAGAAAGAAAACGCGCCTCGTGTGGAGCATAACCGCACGTCGCCGTTTCGTGATTTTGAATAAAATTTTCTAGGCAAATTTATCAACATTTTTTAACAATAAAAATATAAATATTTATCAACCTCAAAGTTTATTCTTGCGAAACGAAACGTATAATCAAAATGTATATGCCGCATTAGTTGTCTTATAATTTTACAAGCCAAACGATTACTTTATTTTCGTGCATTTAAATTTTACGAACAGTGATTTTTTTTTACTCAACTTACTGTTATGCAAAGCCTTTGTAGTAATTGATGTAAAACTTTCAATTAAATCGTTTTTTTATGTATAGATTGTTTATACAGGTGACTCGGTCTGTAAAATTTATTTCAAGGGTATTTATCAGTGAAACTGCATTATATTAAAACGCGCTTAGCAAAACAGAGGTTATTTATTTTTAAATTTCAGTTTATAATCAAATAACAATACTATCAACAAGATGCTATTTTGGTATATTTTTAGTTTTATTTATAATTTTCCAGATTTAAGCCAAAATTGGTGTGGAAAATTATCAAAAGCTATAGGATCCTGGAAAAATGCCCGCACGGAAGCAGAACCTGGACCGATTGCCGAGCAGCGACCGGCCGCGGCGGGGGCGCTCAGTAGTATTTTGTGGTCGGGCAGACCGTGGTCGAGTTCCGATTACTCCATTACTAAGGAATGAAAGTATACACCGATTAACCCGAATTTGAATAGAAGGGAAATATACATTACGAGTTATTACCTACATTCAAATGGGTTATTTTGAAACAATATTTGTGCGACGTAAACAATTTAATTCAGTGTAATAAAATCTACATAAATGTAATAGATTCAAAAAATATATAATTATTTTCAAAACTGTATATATATTGACTAGGTGACGAATAGTTTTAGATCGCCAGGCGGGAATAGACTAAACCCAACAAGTGGGAGGTCAGGCTTCCGACTCTCGCGGAGATTGGCTTGTGGACGAGAGTCCTCCGATCTCCGCGGGCAGCTGCGGGCCGGGAGGGCAACACATCAAGTCCGTCGCCCCCTCGTTAAGAACAAAAATCGAGTAAGAATTAATATCAAAAGAAATTTCAAATTGTACTCGTATATATGTTTAACATTTTAGAGTTGATTTTTAAGAATACGCAAAACGGAGACTGCGTATCCATCGACCTGTCTTTTTTTTATTTTCCAGCATAATCTAAATGTTATGTGACAATTTCATCACATAAAACAACTACAATATTAATACGAAACAATACTAGTTATATTTGGAAAATGATTTTATAAATTCGTTTGAAGGTAGACCTAAACATATTCATTTGACATGAAAGTTCGTTGGAGTCCAAATATCGAGACGTGCCGATACATAGCGTCACGTCCTCGAGCAAAGACAACCGCAGGTTATATAAAAATAATAACGTCCAAAATTCAAAAGCCAATAACTCAGATTGTTCGAGTACACAACTGAGGTTCGTATAACGAGAGTATCCAACTCACGCCAGGGAATGAGAGTTGTCTGATTAGGCAAGCGAAAATTACAATACAGGTACAAGCGGAGCAGGTCGAAGCCGTCTCATGCTGGCCATTTAAAATCCATTATGATGGAATCAAAATCACTTCCTTCATTGAAAATACTTAATTGTTTTCCATCAAAAATCCATTTATCGCACATCTCAACTCAAATTATAGTCATACTTGCGACTATAATTTGAAAAGCCAAAGATAAATTTGATTAATTTTAAACTTACAATATCATGAAATTTTTTATTTTTTTAAAAGCACTTATTTCATCAAAAACAGCATCAACCCGGTTATAGATCATAACGTTATAATTTATTAATGAGAATGATGAACTGGTAGTAAAAGTAAGAACTAACAAACAATGCAGCATGATATTACAAAGTTCGTTTCGATACCGCGTCACGCCCGATGGAATTGCACGCAGTCTCGTGCCGTGTAATGCAGGCGTCGGGCGGCAACTCCCCGTAGCTGGCTTACGGCCGATCGAGAAGTAGGTATCCTTGGTCCAAAGAGTTCCACATTCATGCTATTATTATTATAAAAATGCAATTTATAATACCGCACTATAAAATTTTAATAATACACCTCGCGGCCTTCGCTCGCGAGCCTGGTGGCCGGTGGACGCGCATCGTGCTGTTCAGAGTTTTAAGAAGTTTAATCCATTAATGTACCACGTGCGACCAGCCGACATCGTTATCGGTGCTTTCGGAAGAATTTTTAGCTTATTTATGAAAACGCAGTTCTTCACCGCCACTCGGCGTCGAGCTTATTATTGGCGAGAGAAACTTAAACATTAAAAAAAAACGTCCCCCCTTCCCGCCCGCTATGTCGTGGACCGCCGGACGAGAATCAAAAACAACAGTCGCTCAAAAAGTAGGATTCATTTGTCGCTCATTAAAGTAAACATATGGAGTTTACTTATAAAATAGTAGATTTAGCTTTAGGTACTGTCTCAAGAAGTGTCAATGTGCCAATGGTTTGCCATGATCTTCGTAACAGAGCGAGCCCTGTTAACATTTTTCGTTATTTAATAGTAACAAAAAATGCACATTGTACAAATGCAAATTGAGCTCTCGTGAACACGACTTAAATTATTTCAAAAGACGAGTTTTGGTAGGTGACGGCAAGCCGGGCTTCGATTCCGGTATAGCGAAACCGCCGCGGCTAAAGGTACGCAAGTACGCGTGGAATTATTTCAATTTGTGCGTTTTTTGTAAAACGTGTCCTTCAGCTCGGCATGCCGGAGCACGGATCGGTCGCCTCTTACTTTCAAAAGGACAAAAAGTCTCCAGCGGGTCGCCGCGCGGCGCAGCGCACGACGGCCGGGGCCCTCATCAGAAACATACACGTTATAAATGAACATTTTATAGCTAATTACTGAGTCCATTTCCTCGTTCGCAGAATAATATTGTACATCTCGATAAAGATTATTATATTGAACAGAAAATATGTGGATTTCGTTCGAAGTAGAGAAAAATATCACAGTATGAAAACGGGCGATTCATTTAAAAAAATATTTTCAAATTATTAATTCATTCACAAAGTTTAACGTCTTCAGTGAGCGATGTGGCAAACAACCAGAAACGTTAAAAATAATAATAATGTAAATTTGTAGGTTATCTGGCTTGGTACATAAATTTAAATATTAATTATGATAGAATTTATTAGAAAACTGTCTTCTTACAAGAGCAAAGCAGTGTTTTGAATAAATTGTGTCCGTAATTATTATTATTAACACTACACAGTTGAATCAAATTTGTTTAAATTGGTCACAATATATCAGCACATGTGCTTGTGTGAGCCAGTAGAAGGCAGTCCTCCAGCAGATAACCTTTAATTACCTTATTAAACGCTAAATAAATATAATATTATAATTAAAGCATGGTCACTACTTTTGAAATTTACAATCGCAGAATGTCTGCAATTTGGAATATATATAAAAGACGATAATTCGGCATTCGCTGTTATTTTGCTAGTATGGAGTACACACAACTTGTGTACCTAAATACAGGAGACCCTATAGTCCGAGACATTCTTAAATTCAAAAGAAAATATAAATACACACAAAATTCTTCATTCAGAGAGATAAGCATTGGGAACTTGTTTGTTTTGGATATATATTTGACTCAGCGGTTTGTATTTTTGCAAGTATTTAATTTCATTTATTGACTAAGAATCTGGTTTTTACATGTAAACAGCATCGCACAGCTATCATCATAACATTACATAGATATTCATAGTGGAAGAATGCGTGCTCCACCACCCTAACCACTAAGCTACTGTACAATTATTTTCTAGAATGTAAATGCATTCCTCGTTTTTAGGAATTTATACTTTTGGTTATATTAATATAAATTGAAAAATTAACTTTGGTTTGGAGGTAATTGGAGTATAGACTAACGCCTGCTATATGTTGCTTAGTGCTAATTTGAAAATAATAAACTAGAATTGGGTTTAAAAATTTGAATACCTATGTGGAAAAACACAAACTACCAACAAAAGATGTTTTCCTTGGTGGGCTTGTGACTAGGTTTTATGACTGAGTTAACGCAGCGCTGATCAATTGTAAGTGAAAGGACATAAAACTAGAAAAAAAATTACAGAAATAACAAATTGTAATGAATTTAGTGCAGAGAAACAACCTCCCTGAAAATACATTAGATAAAAATAAGAAGCAGATATATATTAAGGACATCATTTGCAACGAGAAAGTTTTAGTCAGTATTAAAACTGGTTTTCATATTATAACGGTGTGCAATATAAAAAGGTTTCAATTCCAGCAAAGGCCTTTCAGATTACTAAATATAAATTCCCTGTTCACATCTGTCCCAAAATAGCCTCGAGACGATACACCCAAACCAACCAACCAACTAAAAATACCCGGCACGAGAGATATAACAACTCAAAAACAGTTTCAAAAAGATAAATTTAGAGGACCAAATTGAATACTTTGAACTGTAGAAACCTGTTTGTATAATGTTTTTTTGTGACTTTGTGGCCTAATCTATGCTATATACATATAAAATATCCAATAACTGTATGATGTGTTGGGTTTTCAAAAAGTGCATTTACTTGATATTGAATACAATAAACAAAGAAACAAGTTACAGTGTCAACTTTATAATCTGTAACAATACCGTGTCATCAGAAAATTGTTTTATTAACATTTAAATGTATTTTATAAATCTTTACCTTAAAAAGAAAGTAACAGTGATATTGGTATGTTTTCAAAATATATTAATTCCACTTTAAAATAAAAGATATATATAGCTGTAATTGCAATGAATAACGAAAATATGCAGAAAACTAATGAATCCATTTATAGCCAGCTAATATTTCAAACACCCATTAAAAGTATATGAATACTATTTGATTAAAAAACTAAAACAATAATTTAGGCTATATTGCATTACAGTTACAGCTTGGCAGTGAGGAGCTTCTACTCGCACAGCATCTCAGAGGTTAATGCAAAATATCACATTAATAGCAATTAAAATCTGCAAGTTTATGAGAAAACAGGTTATCTGATAATACATAATAATAAAAAAGGGACAATCCCCTAGCCGCACATCACACCTGCAAATCCACGCTCCAGCATGTTGCAAGTCTACTGAGGTCTCAATATGTAAATAAAGACAACATTGCACAATAGAGCAGTCTATTTCAATATTAAAACTTGTTATTATATCAGTTCAGTTCTATATCATGGCCAATTATGAATAATGTGCCAACTCTAAAATAATATGAAGAAAATCAGAAATTCTTCATTTTCATGACAATGGAAATATTTTTTTAGAAAATTTAAAAGTAAGGTAAGCAAATCAATGTTTCTGCTAGTACTTGATAAACAAGTTTAAATAAGTTTTGAAGTACATATATTTTTCAACGATTCATACTTTGCCTTGAATCACTTATCTGTATAGCAGACATAATTGCAAATAATTCTGATCCTACACTTGTACACAACAACCAAGGTTTTTTTTAAAGTAAATAATAATAAAATATTCAATAATAAATTGTATAAATAATAATCAAATATTATATTCAATAAAACTAAAAACAATCTGAATCTGAATAAAAGGTCAATCATTTAAATCTAAAAAGACGAGTAAAAATTAATTTAATATAAATATTAGAGATGAATTCAACCAACACAAATATCTTGACACTACTTATACTTAAATACTTTTGAAATAATATATATGTATATATTATTTTAGATGCGACACCATCTGTGAAATTCTGTCTCAACTAAAATATCTCGATGGGTATGAACTAATCAAGCTTGATTCATACTTTTAATATTCATTGATTTCAAAAAAACCTAATTATAAAAAATAGCGATAATAATGACTACTGTGAAAGAATAAAATTTATTTTATAAATTTTATTTATAAAATAAGATTAGAATATTTATTTATATTAGTTTTAATAATTTTGTTAGTAGAATAGGAATTATAAAAATACACCCATACCTCGCTTTACGGCCTAGATACGTTCCACGAAACTTGGCCACAAAGCGAAAAGCCGTATAAGGAATCAATTATTCTAATACAAATTCATACAAATTCAATGGGATCGGTTCCAAATTTGTTAAATATGTAACACTTTTTACACATTCTGGCCATATTTTTTTCCAAACATGGTTCATGGCTGTATATCGAAAACATGCCTTAATTGAAAAGGGCCGCTATAGCGAAAGGCCGTATAAAGAGCGGCCGTATAGCGAGGTATGGGTGTAGTAACATTTTGAATTTTATGTTGTAAATTCGATCAAAAATGTTTACTAACAAATCCGTTTCCCAATTGTACAGTTGATATTTTTTTTTAATAAAAATTATTTTTGTGATATTTCTTTTTTTTTATTGTGACTAGTTTCGCCATCGAGAAAACATGATAAAACTAGTCACAATAAAAACAAAAAGGTGAAAAATCACAAAAATAATATTAATTTGAAAAAAAATATCAAATGGAATTCCACCCTAGTACTTGCTATCAAAAATATTGAATTGTACAGTACTCAAAAGATAAATTTAAATAGTAAAATAATAAAGACCATTTGTAAGAGATCAATATTTTGATAGAATGCACCATTGGTCCTAACAACCTAACCCCACTTCACCAAACTACAGCAATAATAAAATTTTGACACTTTATAACATACACAGAGAACAACTTATACATACTGGCGTTATTCATTAAAATAGAATATAAGAAATAATGACTAACCTTCCTTGCAGTCTTCCAGCTGGCTGAGCAAGCGGGCAGCAAGCTCAGCCCTGGACAGTGGCTCAGGAGATGAGGGAGCTGGAGAATAGGGCGGACTGGTGAGGTCTTCATACTTGACAGGGACCGGAGAGTCAGGAACGATGTACTGTTCGATGTTAGAAAGGGGTGAAGATGAGCTGGCATCCTTGTCTTGTTGAATCAGTGACAGTGGGAGTGAAGTGAAGATATCTAAAATAAAAAAGAATAAATTACAAGCAAATTCAATTCATTCGTAAGATTTTGAAATTTCATAAAGATTTAATAATTAAGTAATTACTTCTATAAAATGCAAAATAAGTGATTTCCTGACAATGAAAACACATCTTGTTTTTTTCTTAATGTAAAAATATTGAATAAATATTGTACTTGTATAAAAATAATCAAAAATCAGTCTCAAAAATACGATGTTCCCGGGTATGCTTAAATTACATGAAAAACTTTGGAAAATAACATATCGGAGAAAATGACTAGAAATAAATAACAATTATAGGCAACTGATTTAAAAACAAAAAATATGAATCTATCAATGGATTCCCAAGTGAGCAACGGATTAAGAATATTTGGCAATTGCACAAACACTACCAGCCTCGAACTTGTTAATATTATCACTGACACTGGGAGGTGGAGTCACATCTCATGAAAACAATCCCGCTATGATGATGACGTGGTTGACGACGGTTGACCTAATCTTAATTTTAAAATAATTTTTAAAAAAAACATACAAAAAGGGCACTTATCAACATATTACCAATCATGACATCAAATACACAAGCTATAAAGCAGTGGCTATTGAAATTTGGTATAGAAGTTATTTCTGAGTATTTGTGTTTTAAATATGGTGATAATAGTTGATATAAAACAGTTACAATACATATAAATCCATATTACATGTAAATCTATATTACAGACCTCAGTATGTACATAATAATGATATTGCCAATACTTCGCAGACATTTAGCACATTAGCAACACAGGACGGTAATAAAAAATTAATAATCGATATTGATAGAAAAATACCACACACAAACCATATTAGATAAAAAATATATGTATCATATTATCGAAAAAAATTCAGTATAAAATCTAAAGACATCAAAATATAATACTAGTGTTTTATTTTTTTAATTTTTATTACTCTTACAAACACTAACATAAAAATATAAACTGATAATGTAAATAAATCTAGAATATTTATTTTATGAATATGATAACTGCAACCAAGCGACTTGATTCTAAAAATATCTTTCATGTTGACTCAATATTTTACCTACAGTTCAAATGTCAAGTCCATTTCACTTGACGTAATTTATATGTCAGTATTAATAAGGAATTGTGTTTTTCTCTTCATGGATTAAATTTTTCCCATTTTGATTATAATTATATGTATAACATTTACTACATATATATATATATATATATATATATATATAAATTTGTTCAAATGATGTATAAATTTTTTTTTTCCAAATTAACAACATGCATTCCAGTAAACGTGTCGCCTAATACAATTTCGTTAATCAAAATTTTAAAGCTATTTGAAGAGGAAAGCAAAGAATCCATAACCCACACAAGAGAATCCACTGTTGATATCGAGAAAATTGTCAAGCTACTTAATTCTCAATGTAACTATACATATACATGATAACTGCATATACCAAAGAATTTCTGAAGAATTGACAGTAAACTCCATTTTATCTTCAAAAACTGTCACAGTACAATTCAACACGGTGTTTTAAATATTATTTAAAATATTTCATATATTTGAAATAATTATCAAAACATTGATACCTTCAATTTATAAACACAAAACATAACATATTGTTATGATATTGCCAAGTGATTTACTTTTAACAATGAAATTTAATAAATTGTTGTAAATGTGGATGAAGATTAAGGAGCTCATCCTATGACCTCTGTAATGTTTTTATGCTTTGGATAATGTTACATTTCTATTCCAAAACAATAAAGCTACGTATTCTATATCAATGAATGTGTAAAAATAATAATACAGATAAAAGGAGGGCATCAAATGACAATAAACGTTTTAAAAATCAACAATGACGTCAATGAAATCAATTATCAAATAAAAATTATTATTTTCTGCCTGCTCCATTTCATAAAATGTAAAGATAACCTCAAACAGATTTAAGTCTTAAACATAGTTGTAAAAGGATTCTAAAGTTGTTAAAATTACCACAAAATCAATTTAAATATAATAACTTTATAAAATATTTAAACTGCGAAAATCTATATAACAATAAAACTTAGATAGTCTCGTTTTACCTATAAGACGGCAAATCTCTAGTGATTAGTATGTAGTTGTATAAATGAGTATTTTGGTTTCGCTGGTGAATTTATTCTGGGTGTGTCAAGTTTATCAAGAGGCCAGCAATACATTCTCGAGGCTGGTGTCGGTACATTGACTACTGATACTAGCCACAAAGAAACATGCGATAATACCACTTATAACCTTGATATTGTTATTACAAACTGAATGTGGATACATTTTAATTAGAAAACAATAGCAAATAATTATTGAGGGATGATTATTACTAAAACTCCATAGTAATCTGTTCAAAAATTTAAGCATTTCAGAAACATCAAAGCATATGCTTATTTATAACTTACATAAACCCATAACAAGTAAGCATATAAACTAACTGATTACAATATAGAAAAATGAAGCCATAGTTTATTCCTAAATTTCATATTGAAAATTTCATGGTTAATTAGTACCCAATTAAAACATATGATGGGAAAAAGTTTAAAATTTTAGCTGCAATGGAAATCTGGCTGTGTAATGTACCTAGCCTGAATTTTTATGATTTTGTTCTCACAGGTATTACCGCCTGTAGCTCTATGACTTTTGTACCCAGAAGACCGCCCATGATTTCATGGTTGAATTGTATATGGCGCCGCCCGGATAGGTTTTATGATTGTATTCTCAGGGCGTCAGGAAATAAGTATCTTAATCTAATCTGCATCTTGTTTGTTAAATCAAGCCCCCAAGTCCCTGTGAGTTTTATGATACACACCTGTCAGACCCTCTAATAATGTAACTGTATATTTTTCTAAATAAAAATGACTGTACTGCGCTGCAGCAGATCATAACTAACTCAATCGTCAGCGGAGCTTCTGTCTCCCGATGAAGTATGCATTATAATTAACTCGACCATCGGCAATGTCTGCTGATGGTATAAAACAAATTCCATAACAAAGTATTGGAAGTGCTATTATTCCATATGTTTGAGAGAAGTTCGGTGTGCATCCTACGGTCACCATAACATAAATTGGTGTCACAAGTGGGGCACATAACAACTGAAGTCAGGCTTATCGTGAGATTTAGATGTCGGTGCCTTAAGACAAGTGGAGTTTTTTTACACAATTCATTCAATTGCGATAATACATAGTAGGCAGAAGTTCCACACTAAGTTCAAAAGATTTTAGAATACATTTTTTGTACATCAACATGGAGCCTATTTACAATTTAAAAGAGGGGTGTAACAATATGTTAGATAAAATTTGCCTCAAAATAATCGTTATATTATTTTATACAGCAAAAAGATGCATAATACAATCTTGTGAAATATTTTGTCTTTTTTCTAGTTTACGTAATTTCTCAGATTTATTTTATTCAATAAATAAATCTGTTCACTCAGATTTAATTTTTAATAGCTGTAAGAACACTAGCAAGTATCTTCCAATACGTATTTATTGCCTTTTATAAAAAGATTTCTAAGCAAATGCTTTATAATATATTGACACCATGCATATCAGTTAAGTATTAAATTATGTGGAGATAAGGAACATAAGCAATGCCTCAGTGTGAGACTGTCCATGAAGCTTGGTTTAGGCGGCCACAGTATTTGTGTCTCCCAAAAGTGGCATGACTGATAATTACTCGGAGGTCACTGTGGATACGAGGGTCAACAAATGAATATATTATTACCAAGACACTACACAGAATTCTATCCAAGACTAATCACAGCAAATATATTTTTTTTTTTCTTGTTGGACGAGGCGCCAATTTATTGCATCGTGTGTAGAGCGCTTAAGAATATGCAAATCCAAAATAAGAATTAGACCTACACTAATCTATTATGATTTTAAAATGAAAGCAAAGCTAAAACTAAATCTCTGAAAACTATTGTGGTGGTGAGCGCTCAAACTTTCCTAGGACTTCTGACTACAGATAAAGGTAGATTGTAACATTTGCTACTGAAAACGATTCACCCAAAGATTGTTTTCGTGTTTATTTCACAAGCAGCTGACATAGTTGACGTGACGTGGTTACAAAGAAAACTTTTTGAAAAATCCATGAAACGATCCTTACAACATATATGTTCAATATTTTACATGAAAAGTTAGGAATGAGGATGCTGTCAGCCTGATTGGCGCTGTAACTATTGACTTTGAATAACAACTGGATACGGGTGACGACTTGGAAGTAGTATTTGAAACTCTTTAGCAGATTTTTTTTATTAATTCTGAAAAATAACTTTCAATACTTCTGTGTCACTATCATAATCTGTATTTAAACATTAAAATACTAAAAAAAAATATTATTAAAAATAAGCTGAAATTCTAATATCTCATGCTCTTATGCCTAAATGTAAACCAAAATTACATAAAAATTGATAAATTCAAGTACACACAAAAACAAAACAATGGTGAACTGTGAATGAGTAAGTTTTGTAATATTCAGTTCAAACAAACAAGATCTGCTACAAAATCAGGGCTCGAGTCCCACCCGGACAAAACTGTCAAGTGATGAAGCAAAATTTTCATGAGTGTTGACATCGAGTCATCACCATAAAACCTGAATTCATTACTATAAGCCAGAAACTAAGCCAAAGTCAAAATATTGGACTTTTCTAGGCGAATCTGATCTGAAAAAAGGAAAGACAGTCCTATCAGCTGAAAAAGAGATGATCTTCGAGGACTTTAAAAAAAAATATACACCCGGGACATTACAGTGCATGGAAATAAATATTATTTTACCACAACAGCCTAGCTCCCTCATCCAGAATCATCACTGCCAATTGCATTACAAATTTCTGCCCACCATATGTTTTCTATTCCCATAAAAACTTTGCTCATAGGAAAAAATTCAGCTCAAAGGAAGGTAGAATCGCAAAAAGAAGGATCTGTTGAAGAGTTTGACAAACTATCTTTCTTTTCCTGTTAAAATTTTCTATGTGAAAAGTGTATCCCCTTAAAAGATAATGTTAACAAATTAAAAACCTTTTAGTAAAATACTTGTGTTTTCATTCAAACACAATTTCTTGTTGATTCACCTTTGTATATTTGTATTTATATGCTTAAATTTAAACTTCATATTAGATTTTATTTTTCACACACAATGCTAAGTTTGATTGAAGCCATATTTAAATAGAATTATTTTTTAATTAATTTAAAAGGTCATACAATGCTTTTCAGCTTCTGTGGACTACACGCGACTGTTAGTCATTCATATGTTAACACGTTGACTGCTGTGTCAGCCACCGGTGGCCAACATGGAGGTGTTCCAATTGGGCCGCGTCGGCCACCGGTGGCCGACACGGCCTTCTTCTATCTTAATTCGATATGGCCTTAGAATATCTTCATAGTTATGATAGGTATTTTGGTTGAAATATAACACATGCATGATGTCTATATAAAAGTGATTTTATTGACATATAAAAGTTAACACTATTAGTATGATTAAAAATAAACAAAGCAAATTTAAAAAAAGTTAAAGTTAGAAAATAAACTTAGCCAAAATTTTAAATTTATGTATTTTATAAAAACATCTTATACAATAATGTGGTTGAATTGGACATACTGGACAATATGTTTTGACTCTAATGGTTTTATTCCTGGCGTATATTCTGCCATATTCTTTTACATTATCATGACTATATTGCCAGAAACTAATTCGCCCACGAAATGGAACTATACTCTCGTCAATGCATATAAACTCATTAGGAGTGTAATACTGTGAAAAATTTGAATTGCGAGTGTTCAGCAATCCTCTAATTTTGTTAAGACTATCATTTTTATTAGCTTCTTCATTGTTCATAAAGTGAATGTATTTCAACACATCAACTTTTTGACAAAAGGTTGACTAAGCATCTCGTCATTTGACAAGTAGTCAGTAAGTTTTGGTAATTTTACTATACACTCATACCTCGCTATACGGCCGCTTTCGTTTTCTTTGTTTACGAGCAATATTCAGTGTGTGCTCATAGAGCGGCTGGTTTAGACTTGTCTGCGAGTGTTTTATGTACATATTTATTACTGATTGTTACACATTAACTGGAAAAATTGGAAATAATTAGGGACATTTTTAGTACGTAAGTACGTATGTACAAATTAATTTTTTTTAATGTGTATTTTTTTATTAAACTATTGATTATATGGATTGAGGACAATAACAAACGGAGAATGCCAATGAGTCAAATGACTATCCAGGAAAAAGCTTTAAGTATTTTCGAAAATTTGAAGAATGGAGATACCGATGAATCTGCTGAAGATGTCACATTCCAAGCAAGCCGAGGATGGTTTGAAAAATTTAAAAATAGATTTAATTTGCATAATTTGAAAATGAAAGGTGAAGCAGCTAGCGCCGATGAGGCCGCATCTAAGGAATATCCCAAAATTTTAAAGGGAATTATTGAAAGAGGTGGTTATAAACCTGAACAAGTGTTTAACGTAGACGAAACAGGTCATTATGGGAAGCGAATGCCTGATCGCACATCCATTTTAAAAACCGAAAAATGTGCCTGGTTATAAGGTGTCTAAAGAACAATTAACTTTGCTACTTGGTGCAAATGCCGCGAGTGATTTTATGCTTAAACCATTTTTAATATATTTGTCCAAAAAATTCAAGGCCTCTTAAAGGATTAAATAAAAATCAATTACCCGTCATATGTAAATCCAACATGAAAGCTTGGATGACTAAAGCTACTTTTGAGGATTGGTTCAAAAATCACTTTTGTACAGAAGTGAAAAAATATTTGCGAGGCAATAACCTAACCAACAAGGCTTTGTTAATTTTGGATAATGCACCAGGGCATCCTACTAATTTATCTGAGCTATCTGAAGATGTCATGATTGAGTACCTTCCGAAAAATACAACAGCTCTGATCCAACCAATGGATCAGGGTGCAATAGCCACTTTTAAGGCATATTACCTACGCCGAACTTTCCGACAACTTATAAGGGAAACCGATGGTAAAGCTTCAATTAAAACATTTTGGAAAAACTATAACATCAAGGATGCTGTTGACAGCATCAGTAAATCATGGAAGGAATTAAAATTATTATAAGGTTTTAAACCTGGAATTTCCGTATATGGAATTACACTTGGCTGATTCCCTTTCGCTTCTATCTTTCCGATGGGGTATGGCTATTACTTGATGCGCTGGGCATAATCCCATCTTCACTTTCAGTATCAGATACAATAACACGACATTTTTTGGATCTTATTGGATGTTGAATATATGAATCGTTGCTTTCGATTGATGTCCTCCGATTTCTACTGAGCTGTGCTTCAATGACTTCCATTTGCAAAATATCTTTGCAAATGATAGAACTAAGTATATACACGTTGTGCGCTGCACTGCAGGTTGTAACATGACCGACAGTGTGGCCGACGCGGCGCCATCTGTAATATTTTACCATTGGCACTGTGTCAACCACCGGTGGCTGACACATCAAAAAACACAATAAATCACTTCAAAAATATCTCAAAACAAATGAAATAATTTTATTTCGACCCATTATATTAAATTAAACCTAAAAACAATTCTTGGACATTTTACGAAAATCCTATTGGCAGTCAACTTGCTAAAAGAATATGCTTTTCATTTTAACATATTTCATAATAATGTATCTAATGTAATATTTTAGAAATGCTTGTCTTGTGTCACCTCTTTTAATTATTCTTTAATTAATAATTACTATCATTGTCGTGAAAACTACATGCATAGCCTTGCTGATGTTTCTAATCAAATTAAATAAAATATAATTTGTTTTGTAAAAAAATATATATAATTTTAATGATATGGTAATTTAAATAGTGATATAACTTTCACTGCCAAATTGATAGCATTAAGTACTCATTAACTTTGTTATTTATGATATGTACAAGAGCATAATTTTCCAAATAGAATGTTACCTGTCAAAGATATGGTTTAACAACTAGAACATAATTGATTGGCAAAATCATAATCATTGCCATAAAGTATTAGCTGTACAAATAAGTTTTCAAGGATTTCAAGAGATCACGTTACTAGTATTAAATCGAAACGGACACTGTTGCAACTAACTTCATTTTATAACCCCACCATTAGGCTTTCTTTTTCATTATGTGTCATTTCGCTGAAGCGGAAACAACTTAGATTTTGTGTGCTCCGAATATATCAACTTCTGTGCCAACAAAACACAATTTGCGGGAAAGCTTACTTTTCTGCTTCCATTTGAAGAAAAGTGCAGCTGAAGACCATCGAATACTGCATGAAGCTTACAGGAAACATGCTTCATCGATTTCCATGTGTAAATTTTGGTATAACCGTTATAGAGGTGGTGATTTAATACCAATGACAAAGAGCGCGAAGGGCGGCCAGAAAAGTTTGAGGATGCCGAATTGGAGGCTATATTGGATGAAAACTCGTGCCAAACGCAAGAAGAACTCGCAAAAACATTGGGAGTGACTCAACAAGCCATATCCATTTGTTTAAAATCCATCGGAATGGTCCAAAAGGTAGGATATTGGATGCCGTATGAATTGAGGACAAGAGACGTCGAACGCCGTTTTTTTATTTGTGAACAGCTGCTCCAATGGCAAAAAAGAAAGGGTTTTTGCATCGTATTGTGACTGGTGACGAACAATGGGTTCAATACGATAACCCCAAGCGCAAAAAATCATGGGGAATGCCTGGACATTTTTTTGAAGCGTTTGAGCCGAGCACTGCAGAAAAAACAGCCACAATACGAGGAGAGGCACGACAAGGTAATTTTGCAACATGACAACGCTCGGCCACATGTTGCGCAGCCGGTCAAAACATACCTTGAAACGCTGAAATGGGAAGTTCTACCCCACCCGCTATATAGCCCAGATATTGCTTCTTCCGACTACCATTTGTTTTTGTCGATGATGCAGGCTCCTAAGGGTCAGTACTTCCGCTTATTTGAAGAAGTCCAAAATTGGATCGATTCATGGATTGCATCAAAAGACACATCAGTTTTTCAAGATGGTATCCGAAAATTGCCAGAAAGATGGGGAATAGTAGTGGCTAGTGATGGACAATACTTAGAAAAATGAACTTGTAACAATTTTTTCACAATAAATCGTCAAACTTGAAAAAAAAATCCTTGAAAACTTATTTGTACAGCTAATACAAAAATATTTTCAAGTGTATATATACTAGTTTCATACAAACAAATCACATGCATAATATTTTATTAATCTGTAAATCCTTAACCCCACCCAAATCTTACTTATAATATTTCTAAAACTTCTACAAAATCAATACAATGTATAATGGACGTACCTCCATTGAAAACGGAGTCATCGTCGATAAGCCAGTATTTGTCGTCATCAGAGAATGGAGAGAGCGGCTCCGCCTTGGCGGACCGCGTCAGATAACTGCCAGGCTGACTCATTTTTGAGTGTTACCTAGAAATTATCATAGAAAACAGTTATTTCTAAAAAAATTACTAATAAATACACATTATTTAAAAGTTGAAAGTTCACTGAGTGAGAAGGACTTTTGTATGAACAAGTTTCATGACATATGAATTTGTTTTTAACAATATCAAAATAGGACAAATATTTAAAGTACAAGCAAAAACAAAAGTATCCATGTTTACACAGGTGAAATATTGTCAACTAAATCATAAAAATGATTTACCAATCAGCATAAAAGGTAAATTCAATATGGCACCTGTAAATTTGTTTATATAAAACGATAAATTTGAATTGTTATCGGTCAGTTTATTTTTTATTTGATTCTTTTTAAATACAATAAGTAATACACAATTTAGATACAAAATGTTACAAAATATATATATATATGTATATTACCTTAGCTGATGAAACTTGATCAACTTGGTTGTTCAACACGTTTATAGATGGGATGCTGTATGATGAGATAATGCTGATGTCTGGAGATATTGATGATGAGATTTGAGTCGAAACGACTAAGAGCTTGGTTAAAAGCGCCATGATGGCTCTGAAAATTTTTTTAAAATCATACTTTAATAAAAGAATACAAATACCTGTGTCAGAAAAGGAAACATTCAAATTTTTTTAACAATAATTTCATTCATCATATTTAAGGTGTCTGAAATTTTCATTTCTACATTATAGGATATTTTAATCTAATATACAGGACAAAGGTGCGCATGAACACAAATTACAAGGACATGTACCACATACATTACTTAGATGTTAATTATATTTTTTAATAAAATATTTGAGTGATTTTCCACATGTTCGTTTTTATTTGTGACCAATTTCGGCGGACCAGATGTTGGCATTATCAAACAGAGTTGATAATGCCAACATGAAAGGTTGGCGAAACCGGTCACAAATAAAAACGAACATGTGGAAAATCACTCAAGTATTTTATTCAAAAATATTAAAATGGAATTCCACCAAGTACTCTCTGTCAAAAATATTGAATTTCTAGATGTTAATACACAAGAGACAAAAGGTATTGAAATTAGTCATCCAGCACTTGGTATTTTGATATTTTTTTTTAGATTCGCATTTCTGTCTCATTACACAGCTTAACTACTAACGTTGTGATTGTCCCAGATATCGAGATCATTTAGTCTTTAGAGTAAAAAGGCATAAATCCTCATCCGATTAAATGTTAAAATTAGACCAGATGATTTAATAGGTCAGATATTTGTAAGAAAAAATTCCTAACTTTCAAGCAACATTTTAATTGTTTAAAACCCTTAACTGCATCGCGTAACAGAACGGTGACAAACCATAAAACCTTTTTTTAAAGCCCCCATAAAATATCATGGTATCAACTATTTCGTTTTGTAACCGTTAATGTGTACCTGTCGAAGTAATTTAGTTCAACTTTTTACCACTAACAGCACTAGAATAGACACAATCCATATTAGAAGAAGCCATTTGCCAATTTTTGACGGTTGAGTGAAAACGTGATTTATAAACTAGTGAAACACATTATTAGAGATCTTTTTTCTACTTGAAAAAATATTTTAACATTTCAAAGTAAGTTATTTTCATAATCCATTATCACTATTTAGTTTTTTTTTTTGTATTTTATGATATGGTTATTTTTCTTTGTGTAACAAATTGGTCACGTTATGTTTGTGTGGTACCTAATATATTATTATATAGCGTGACAGAATTACTACTTTTGACAACTTATAAGTTCCATTGAAATTGTTTTACCTTTTTATCGTATATTTTTAGAATTAATAAAAAAAATTAACGATTATCCGAGAAGGAAATATTGGAAATCATGGAAAATTGGGATGATAGTGACGACAGTTTTGATGATGAAGAGGATTCTGTCATTCAAACCTCTAAACCTTAACCAGAACCTGAACCAAAACCTGAACCAGCATTGAAATTTCATTCTAAAGAGATAATATCAGGATTTTATTGGCAAAAAAGAATATAAAATTTGATGAAGATTCGATGAATTTCAAAGGATCTTCAAAGTTGGCAGATGAAATAATCAAAATGACGGCTCCATTGGATTTCTTCAAGTATTTTATCGATGAAGATCTCATTTCCTTTATATGCGAACAAACTAATTTATATGGAACATTAACAAACAAAACGAATACTAATATCAGAAGATTCCTGGGAATTTTGCAATACATAGCGGTGGTACCATTGCCTAATACGAGATCATACTGGCGGCCTGATATCGGTGTAGAAAACATAATCTCGGCCATGTCTATTAACAAATTTGAATCAATAAAATCAACTATCCATATAATATCCAGATAATTTCGCTATTGTTTATAAAGATCATGATAAATACGACAAATTACACAAAATTAGACCTATAATCGAGGCACTCAATACTAAAATTTTCAAACATTCCTAAAGAACCAAATTTATTAGTTGACAAACAAATATGTGCCACCGCCTCTTCACACCAGGTCTGATGAGTTTGCCCATTGGCCAATACATGAGATCAGACAGAGGTGCAAATATCCAAAGTGCACCGGTGTATCTCGTATTAAGTGCAGTTAGATCAGAGAGTACCTGCCTGACAAATAAGATGAACTGTTTCATAAAATTCCACGAATAATTGTATCGTATTTTAAGTCATCCTTGCACTGCACGTCCTTATTTGCATTCTGAACAATTGACAACCATTTTATCTTTATTCTTAAATTTAATTTTCATTTTTTTTCTATTTTTATCGAGAGTTTTATCCTTTTGGGAGGTATTCAAATAAATAAATTAATAAATTATTTTTGTGAATTTATATGTAATTTTTGCCACTGATACAATAAAGATCTATTTAAGACCTACCACTCTTATTTAGATAATTAAAAGTCATTCGTTAGTCAATTGCTACGTTGTGTTTATAAAAGGAATGTATCTACCACTTCATAATGTGACCGATATGTAGCACTCTTATTACGAGGGCGGTCCGATAAATAAGTTCCACGAATTTTTTTCACATCAAAAAACTGGTTTATTTGCAAAGAAAAGTACATTTTTGGAAAGTTCAGACTTTATTTTATTTTTCTACATAATCGCCGTTGCGTTCTATGCACTTCTGCATTCGAGGCACCCACTTCTTCAAACCAGAGTCATAGAACTCTGCCGCCTGTCCGTGTAGAAAACCAACAACCGCGTTTTGCACCTCTTGGCAAAGAAGGGTGCTTCCACTGCTTCGATTGCACCTTTGTTTCCGGTGTGGTGTAGTGTACCCAGGTCTCGTGACCAGTAACAATAGAGTCCAGAAATTCCTCTTCGGTTGTTCCGTGAAAAGCAAGATTCTTGGGCCGCTTCAACCCGCTGCCGCTGGTGGTCGGCAGTGAGCATTTTTGGTACCCATCTTGCGCAGACTTTTGAATAGCCTAAATGTTCAGTCAAAATCTTGTCAATTGTGGTTTTGCTTACCTCCGGAATCTTTTCGCACAGCTCCCGAACTGTAACCCGTCGATCTTCAAGCATTGCCGCTTCGACTTTGGCAATTGTTTCGTCGGAAACCGATGGCCGCCCTGCACGGGCTTCGTCGTGGACGTCTGTTCGGCCGTTTTTAAAGTCCCTGACCCATCTGCGCACCATCCCGGAGCTCATACACTCTTCTCCATACACTTGACAAAGTTCTTCGTGAATTTCCTTCGCCGATTTCTTCTTAGCGGCCAGGAACTAATAACAGACCGCAACTCGCAGCTGGCGGGAGACGCAAGGGGAAGCTCCATCGCTGACGGCTGCTGAGCCAAGACTTAACGTCGCAGCGACGCTGGCTTGGTGAGGGATTGGAGTGGGGGAACCAAACAACCTGCCTCTGTTGCCTGGCCGCGCATAGAAACGATCCTAGCGCCAGCGGCAGCCCGTGGAACTTATTTATCGGACCGCCCTCGTATTTCTTATAAAACATATGAAAAATATAAAAAATATTTTTTAAATTATTTTTCCCTGAAATAACACATCATTTCCTAACTCTACGATTTTTTTCACGGAAAAATAAAAAATCATGCAGTTGTCAAACTTTTTTTTTTTAGTAAGAACTATTGCAACCATTATTTAAGGCTACAGACAGATCTATAAAAAAAACAACTGTTTCACTTGATTGATTTGTTAATTGATTGTAAATTAACTATCCCAAAAATGTTGCCCCAAGATTGAATTAATCAAACAGTAATTACCAAGCTGTTAAATATGCTACATAGATTTTATATTCACAACATTATTTTGCTATTAAAATTGACCAAATTTTGATTGCTCTATCTATATTTCAGAGAGTTCATCCAGGAAATAGCGTTTATTAAATAAGCGTGAAGTATTTGACAACCGTGAGTCATCTTTATTGAACATTGTTGAACCTTATCTTTCGGGACTCAATCGTAAGATTTTTATTTTTCAATAGCTATAATTCATGGTAGAATTTATACAATTAAAAAAATATTATTCAAGCGGATTAATAAATATCGCTATACATTTGATATACTGACGCGGTATGTGGACGAGAAAATTGAAACACACGGCACCTCGCCATGTTTACCAACATAAACAAAATGAGATCGCCATGTCGCGAGTGCGTGACATACACCCGCGAAACATAACCAAAAAATTTACCTTGAACAAATGATTGGCAATGTAGCAATTCAGTAATTGTCCAACAATATTTTTTATTAAATATGAATATTATTTTAATAGGAAGGCTTTGTATTGCGTCATCGGGAAAACCACTACAATATGGCAGCCAGGCCCGACGGTCTGCAGACGACTAGTGTACACGTTTAGCGGGAAGGCGCAACAATATAATTAAAAATAACGATTGTACTTACTCCATGATTTTTACTTGTGCAGGCACACCCGCGTGTGCGAGAAAAAACGCAACTAGTATTCCATTTCACCGAGGTAAAAGCACGAGAGGAATAAAATATATGCTGTTTCTTGGCGTCATGGAGAAGGAATAAAACAAAGTACCGGCGCGTACGGTACAGCGGAAATCTTAGTATTGCCATCACACTCAGACTTGTAAGTTTTGAGCGAGTGCGAAAGAAGCAGACATACAGTCTACCACTTTCGAAATTAAGCGGGACACGAATATTGTGACATCCAAATTGGGCCAATAAATAATATTTAATTTATTAGCAAAACGCATTGAAAATCACAATTGTTTTCTTTATTCGTTGCATATATGTATGATATAAGTAACGTAACAAATGTATGTAATTAATTTCGTTCGTAAAATCAATTTCAGAGACACGAGTAGTTAAGTAGATCACGTGTTAGAATTTCACAACAGTTGGACTGCAATGTAGTATAAAGAGGAAAATTTTATTTTTTATTTGATTTTTATTTAGATGTTATCTAAAAGGTCAAATCTGTTCAATATAATTCGTGAAATACAGCTGCTAAAGATATTGAACATAATAGACTTTTCATTGTTTATACATAAACTTTTAGATAAAATAAAAAAATATTCAGTGGCATAAAATATTTACAGGAAATTATTTAACGTATTATAATGGAAATGATTATTATAAACTGACTTCGGTTTAAAAAAAAACACACACACACACGTGGCATACCTTTTTCTTTTCATTTTACAGTCGAAGATATATTTTACTACCCAACAAAACCTACTTGTAATATGAATTCCCCATACAAATGGTAACAGTTAAATGCGTATCTTTGTACTAATAAATATTTGTTATTACCATTTATTTATTTTTATTATTTTACAATTCAACAACATAAAACGAACTAATCAACAAATTGAAGTATCTCGCGTTTGCCTACATACCTACATTCACACTTTTAGCAAGTATTTGTAGAGCGAATTAATATAAATAGGATTTAAGTGTATATTCAAGAAATGCAATGGTGCATTGATTCAATCGCTTTTTTTTATTTCCTTTACAATCACCATTTCGTGTTTTTTTTTTTTTTTGCTTAACTTTCGTAATAATAATACAGGCACGCTGTGAATATCATCTATATCAGGGGTAGCCAAACTTTTGATCAGTACGAGCGACCTGTTTTTTTATTATAGGCGGCGGTCTACCAACATCGTATGTGTTCCACATAAAAATAAGTTTAAATTTAAAGTAAACATAGATAATATTTTAATAAGAAAAAAATAATGTTTTTTAACCAATTCGTTTACGCGGGACGGGCATCAGAGATGTGTACATATCAAACAGGCGGGCGACTAGGAATAGTTTCGCAGTCGACGCTTTGGCTACCCCTGATCTATATAATAATTAAGGCCCGTATGCAGAATTGGTCTGTACTCGACCTACAAACTAAGACACGAATATTTTTTTGACAATAACATAAAAGTGAATGCTCAATATGTGCCAGTTTCACCGCACCCGTGCTAGCTGGCCGGAGCGGGACAACTTTGTGTCATTTCAGGTCCAAACAGCCAATACCCTCGTGACAATACTGGTTATGTTATGGTATGGTACATGTATTTTAAAATCTACCCGTTAAAGGTAAATTTAAATACGATTTGTGCATAACATCTTAGGACTAAAATCATTACAGTGCGTTCTATATTACACATTTACATTATTGTCAATATTTTACATTTATATTATTGCAAGCACAAGCGGTCGGTAAATCACCCTGTATCGATATAAAACAATATTTCCAATTATAACAGACTACACACTCTGTGTAATCGATTCCTTTCACCACTTTATCTTATCGGCACGAAATTTCCGATTTAATGATATCGCGAAGTATAACTCTGCTATTTGGCAATCCCTTCATCCGTGTAAAATGTGTGCGTGCATGCAATCCAACGTAGGCGTATAAAGCTTATAGAGAGTAAACATAAGGAAAATTTGCGTCCTCGGAGAACCCCAATGAATTTTTTTTATATATGACGTGCACCCGAGCGTCACATTCGTGTGACAATAATTTTTAGGAGCCATGTTAGTTTATATAATATAAATGGTAAGTGTATCTGTAAGTAAAACCTCTCATGCCTCTTTAAAGAAGTTAATGTAGCCGCGATTGAGCATCTATCCGCGACCTACTTGAAACAGGTTATTTGGTTTTCTTTGGCAAATTGCAAGACGTTGTCCTGACAATCTGGAGAAATTTGCTGCCAAACAACATTACTTTTTAGCGTTACAAGCTCAACTACTTGCGCCGTGATTATTTGCAATGAAACTAATGAACTTTTGAAGTCTTTTGGTATTTTTAATATCAATCATCAACTTAATTTTTGTCAACAAGTTAAAACACCTTTTGAGAAAAATATAAATCAAGATGGACGTAGTCTTGAATACCTGTTGCAACAATGAATTAATCAAAAAAATATTGTCTATCTATTTTTGGCATTGAGAATGAATTATTTATTTTTGAGAAGCATAAAAATATGTTATAATAAGATAAATAAACGACTCTCATACAAAGCTCATTTTATTTAAAAACATATTTTATATTTACAATAAAATAAAATACTTGAATGATTTTTCCACATGTTTTATTTTTATTTTATTGGTGACCGATTTGATAATGTTTGATATGTTTGAATGTCATATAATATAATGTTTGAATGTCACTCAGTTTGATAATGCCAACGTAAAAGGTTAGCGAAACCGGTCACCAATAAAATTAACATGTGCTCAAAAATAACATTAAAAATCGCTCAAGTATTTTTTAGTTTACATAAGATATTACGAAGAAGCTCCCGAGTTTAACTAAAGTAGGCTTAGTGGGTAGGTAAGTAAACTATTTATCAAGAAACCTAGAAATCCTAATCACATGTTGGAATATACACTTTGGTGCAGAGTATTCACCTGTAAATGTAAACAATTAGTTATATTCAAAATTATTTTAATGATATTATATATTGTAAAAAAAAAATTTATCAATTTACTTCGATCATTTGTGCATGCAACGAGCAATTCATTGTGAGAGATCATTATTGCTGACAAGTACATATTAATCAAATATAATGCTTTCAGTCTACTAATGTTTTAATTTATAAAAACTGTAAACAAAACATATTCGTTGAATTAACCTATTTATGTCACAAGTGACATCTATGAGGGAGCACATAATGTATCTCTCGAGATACGCCGGCCACTGAGGAAATGTGATAGTTGGAAAAACAGACGGTAGGCCGAACTAAAATATATATTCATCTGAAGAATTTCTTCACCCGATGTTCACCATTGAAGTGGCATCGTTTGAAAAGTGTTTTTGACTGTACGATATCTTCTTAACGTTAAAACATCAAAAATAACGCATTTCAACTTGACTTTTAAGGCATATAATATCAGCATATACTATTTTAAGTTTTTTCCAAAAATTCAACATCTGTCACACAAACGAACACACACATGTATTTATATATAAATATATATACATACATATTTATGTATACATAAATACATATTTCTGATATTATTCTAAAATCCAAGTATCAATATCCCTCGAGTTCTCGACGTCGGTTTTCATTAACTTCGTGTGCAATAAAAATTGTGCAATAGTAAGGTAGGATGTGAGTATTATGGGTACCGATCTGTCTTGTTTAAAATGAATGTATGAAATGTTCAATTGAGAAAATTACGCGATACAGAAGTTCGGATGTACACTGCTACCGAGTTAATATTTACTAAATAAATCAAGTAGATTGCAACGGAGACCCTTGAATTCTTCTATACTGATAAAATTTGGGTTTCTGAGTTTTTTTTTACAATTATTTATTTATAATTATTTTACAATGAATAGTACTAGATAAGTAGGTTGCATTATTTTGAGGCCACTGATCGGTTCAAAACTAATGCAAGAGAATTTTTTCGAAGGATCGACGGACGATCTGGAGAGACCGTCGGAAGTCCAGGCGGGACGCGAGAGCCACTGGCGCAAAGTAGGTTTGAAAAGATTACGTTCGCACCTGAAGACGAACCCGCGCCGCTCTCGATGTGAAATCTGAAAACCTCCCCTCGGCACTCCGGCGGCCTCGCGCCCTATCGACTGGAGGGGGCGCGCGCCTGCGCCGGCCCTCGATCCATACGTCACCCTCCGCAGTCCGAGCGCCGGCTCTCTCACGCCAGTCCGACCCCGGCCGCCCAGGGGACGTCACGTGTCCCGCCCCGCCCCGCCCCGCCTCGCGCCACAACATCGCCGCGCTGTCACTGCGACCGAGACCGCGACCGCCACCGCCACCGCCACCGCCACCGCCACCGCCACCGCCATGACTCCTCCGCGCGGGCCCCGCTCGCCCCGCTCGCGCCAGTGACCGAGGCTGCAGGGAAGCAGCGCGGAGCGTCGTCTCCGATCTCGCGTTTTGGTGATAATGGCGTGAATAAACTCTGTTTTCAAAAAGGACCGACGGATTCGTTCGCTCTCCGGCGACAGTGGTGACCGATTCTCGCGGCCGAACTTCGTCTCTCGCGTCTCGGAACCGAGAAGCCCGCGCGCCTCGCGGACGATGACGGGGAGGCCCGCCGGCAGATAGATAGAAACTCTCCGAGGCAGGGCTCCCTCGAGCGGGGAGCCTCCCGACCCGCACGATAAAGAAGGTAAAGGGGAAGATGTCGTCGATGTCCGCGCAGGGGGTGGTGGAGCGCGCCTCGGCCGAGCTGTCCAAGCGGATCAACGGCCTGGGGCTGCGGGGCAAGCACCACGCTCCCGGGGGCGCCCGCGCCAGCGTCATGGAGCGCGTGACCAGCGCCTTCTGCGGCGGCTCGGCGGCGCTGGCGGCCCCCGACAAGCCGGCGCGCCAGCCTCCCAAGCGCGCGCCCCCCGCGCCGCCCGAGCCCAAGCCGCGCCGCCCTCGCCCCGCGCCTCCGCCGCCGCCCGCGCGCCACTCCTGGGAGTCGCTGCTGCAGGACGAGCGCTTCCTGTCGCGCTTCTTCCTGTACTTCACGCCGGGCGAGCGCCGGGCGCTGGCGCAGGTGTGCGCGCGCTGGCGGGACGTGCTGTACCGGCCGCGCTGGTGGTCGGGGCTGGTGCCCGTGCTGCGCTGCCGGGAGCTGCGCGGGGCGGCCCCGGCCAGCAAGGCGCGCCTCTACGCCTCCCTCATGCGGCGCGGCTTCCGAGCGCTGTCGCTGCTGGGCGCCACGGACGAGGACGTGCTGGAGCTGCCCGCCAACTTCCCCATGGCCTCGGCGCACATCCACTCCCTCAGCCTGCGCTGCTCCAGCCTCAGCGACCGCGGGCTCGAGGTCCTCCTCGACCACTTGCAGGTGATCCCCCGTCTAGTTGTCCCGCTCTTCTCGTCATTCCGACCGGACAGCGTCTAGTTTTGCATATTTCGTGTACCGCGCTAGCGTCAATCGGTTTCCCGGCGCGTTGACGACGGTCCTCGGCTGCGACGGTGCCCTTCCGACCGATCCCTGTTGGCGATGTTCGCTTGTGAGTAGTTTTTTTACCGTTCGCTTTGTTATAATTTTTCGTCGAAACAAATTGTCAAACAATATTTTTAAAATAATATTGTAGTCACATTTCATACTCTTACCGTATCTTATTGTCACCTTGTCGTCACTATTAGTACTGGAGCCATATTCTTCGTGCGTGTTGGAGAACACTCAGAAGCGAGGACCCCCGGTCACCCGAATATCCCCTGAACGAATGACACCCGTTGTGGCCCGCCACATTTGTCGATGTCATCGATGAATAATTTAGAATAAGTGACAACACTAACGGAGGACGTCCCTTACATTTTACAAAATGTTTGCGTGACGTGAGTTTACTTAAATGCTAGTATTGCTGATCTAACGATACGCGATAGTTTCAGCTTATTCAAATTTATTTCGGAGAGGTTTATCGTTTCACTCCGCGGTAGAACTATTGTTATTAGTATTATTTTTAATTTTGATGAGGACACGGAAAATGCGCTAGCTATTTTTATGCGCCATAGCATTAAAAAATGTGACTAAAATTCGAGGAGATGGCGCGACCCTTCCGACGTAATTGTTTATGAAACTCAACGTAACTCGGTTAGCGTTTTCTCGAGGGCGTCCGGCTGCTCTGACAGGCCGACTTCCTCTGCGAGCTTTCGTTGTTGCTCAAACTGTTAGGAATGAATTCACGTAGTTAGTGGTGTCTGTTGCATAATATTTGTACATTAATGATTTTTCCAAATTAATTAATCAATAAAACTAATTCCAACAAATTGTTCGATTTTATAATGAAGCAAAAATAAAAACTCTCTAGTCTTGATAAACAGTGAATTCGCTCAAAAAGATAAAAGAAAAAGTATCGAAGTAATTTTTTCAGAATATAATCCGTGAAACTACATTGACTTAACTGTAATTAACTGTTAATAAACATATTTTAAATAACTTCATAAATTTTATATTACAAATCAATCAGGACAAATATAATACGATTCAACTGTCATCATTTTAAAACTCTTAAAAAAACATTAGATGATTGTCTGGAAATATGAATATATGGCACGTCTAATTAATACCGGAAATTCAATTTAATATTTCAACACCTCCCGTTAGATTTTAACTTATAAACCACTTTTACCTATGAGCATAAAATGTCGTTCTAGCTTAATTAAAAGTATACTAGCTATATATTCTAAGAACGCGATAAGACGAATAAAGTACACACGTTTTCAGTCTAAAACAATTACTCTTTTATCATTCTGATAGTGCCATGAGGAAAATAGGTCAATAGATTTCAGCTCACGCATGTTTTGAGACAATCTCAATTTTTTGTGAAGGGGCTATTTTTCAACAACTGGTAAAGTTAATTTATTTTTAAATTTAACTCTAAGCAAATTTACAATACTAAAGTAATATCTATACTAGAAAGGAGGCGTTAGGCATAACTTGTATTTGTAATTGTAAGGCAGATCTCCACTTATTAATAGATTATTCATAATCCTGCATTGTATTAGGAGTCGAAATTAAATCGCTTTAAAAACAGCATACATTATTATACTAACCAAAATTTCTTATTTAGAAATACCTTTTACAAGCAGTAAACTGATGAAATGAAACAGTACACCAGAGATTATTCAATCTGAGGGACACCAAATAACGTTATAGCAAACCAATGCGAATTATAGGGAAACTATGCATTATTCATACCTCAAATAACTGAGTTATTCGACTATGTATATCCGATTATGTCTATCGCTAGTTTACGCTTCTAAAATCATAATAGCAAATCAAAATATTAATCAGGAAGAAGATTTCGAAGCCTCGCATTTGCTTAATTAATATTCTGAAATAAATCCTTCCGCTGGGTGCTGCTCTGTAATGAGTTCTTTATTAATGTTGCGAGGCGGAGTAAATGCAAGGCTGAAAAGTAGCATCTGCTACTAATTGCTATTTGAACAGATTTACCGGAAAACAAATTAGCTATAAAATATTTTTTTTTTAAAGATAAAATAAGATTTAAAATGTAAAGGTAAACACTTTCACGTTATTTTGAATAAGCATTTTGTAGTATCCGCCATAATAAAATTAAGGAATTTATGAAAACTTGTGTATTATATACACTTCAATGATTCTTGTTTGTCTTGTGTTATTATGAAAAAAATGTGAACACAAAATTAACTTTACTCGCGATATTTTTTTAATATTCCCAATGACACTACTAGTGATAATTGGCTCCTCTAAAATCAAATAATATCTAATGAAAAGACTTGTATTTATAGAATTTTTAATTATATTTAGTATAATAACTTTTTTAAATAATTTTAATTATATTAAATACAATGCGTAAGATCGTAAGATCGCGAGTTCATGAGTATTACAATTGGCTGTAAGATGTTCAAATCCTAAATAGTTCAGAAGAAAATAGAAAGCTGGAGATTGAAAATAAATATAAAAAATTAATACGTTGGGTCATTCCCGATCCGGAGCGGCTGGTGGGATACGGTTGTGAAGAGAGCGTGAGACGATGTTCTGAACGAAAACATTGCTGGCATGTCGCCCCGCTAGACCCAAAGCGCCCCACTTTGGTATCCTCGATATGTAAACGCACCCAAAAACAACCAAAAACACGGCGAATCGATAAAATCCACAGCAAAATTTATTCGGATCACCTTTTACTGCTATCGAAGATTATTTTCCACCATTTGGTCTCGAAATCGAATAAGGGTACCCAATAGCATTTGTTAATGATGGTGACGTGCAAGATACTTATCTAATATTCAATCCACTACCGAATACATAAACTATGAAGTATAATACAGTTAGTGAGTCCCCACACGTGGAAGGGACACGTGCCCGGAACCGAGTCTCCGGGGAGCCCCGAGACTCTAATTTGTCTTATTTTCAGTGTTTTGTTATTATTTCCATCCCAACTTTTTAATCATTTTGAACCAAAATTTATATTAAAATCACTCAAGAATGAATAATAAACCAGTTTATTTAACATAAGAGTATGATTATTTTGAATCCGTACAGAGGGTTTCTATGCTCCTAACTTCAAGGAATGAATGCTCGGATAAATACTCAACACGCGTTTCCTGGCCGCCTCTTTGCTGCTAACTGGCGTCCAAAATGTGAAAGTTTTTTTAAACATATACATTTAAAACATTTGAACATTGACAATATTATGGGAAGCAGTGGCTCGCCATCCCATACAATAAGTATATTTAATATATATCAATGAGCATTAGAAAACTGTTGTCCAAAATAGTGGGCAATTAAGTCCATCCCAGCAACTAGCGACATAACATTGGCTTTAAATGTATTTTATGAAGCCATAGAGCCTGAATGAGTCAATAGACAAGCGTATATTGTGCGAAAGTTCAGCAATGGCAAAATTAGATCCGTATTAGCTCGCTTGTAATAATTTAGCAATACTTGTGTAAGGCAAGCCAAAGCTTATGTGCTTACGTAGAACTTATTAGGCTGCGAAAATGTTTATCGAGCTTTAGAATTTTTTTTATACTACTTGAAAGTGCCACCAGAATGAAGTACTCAGTAACATTTTTATGTGCTTTATTTTTAATTGTATATCAATTTCGAGCTACTGTTTAAGTATCAGTATCTTTATTCGTAAATTATAAAAATACCCGTAAATATTTTTTAAATAACTTGGCAGTTTGTATTTTAAATATATATTGTTGTATTCGGTTTTCCCTAATTTTGAGTACGTAACTGCGTACAAATAAATGCCACATACTGGGCGATAAAGCAATTGAATTGTTCGTATATTTTAAATATGATGAAAAAAATATTGTACGTATGTTTCATATTAAATTAAAATGAAATTAAAATACACTATTATTATTTATTTTAAGCCCTATATAACAAGATGAAATCAATTTTAAATTGATATATAAACCTTTAAATTAGAATAATATGTAGTACACATTTTTGGTTAGGCGTGATGTTTGTGAATAAAAAAAATCCATATATTTTAAAAACAGTACATGTAAAAAGTTTATTTATTGTGTAATATGAAGATTAAAATTCTGATGTAACAAGATGTACGTATGAATGTTAAATATGACACGGAGTTGAGATAATTTCCCTGTTCATAAACATCACATCACTCTACTATTCTTAGAAGCGGCGCTACCTCAAAATGCGGAATATAACGTTTTGGAGATACAAGAGCTTGAATACCAAATTTTCTTCAGAGATAGTAGTACCTCATGATACGAAAAGTTTCATATTTGGTTCTCGGGAGACAAGAGACAAAACTCATACATATGTTAATTTGTTTCTAGACGTGAGTTATATACCGATACCGATATTTTACTCTATCTTACCTGCTTCTCGGGGCTTGGAGACTTCGCCTAAGTTCCGTGTGCGAGCTCGTCTGTAACTGAGCAGTCCGAGCATCAGTCCGCACATCCAACACAACTGATGCCGAACACCCAAGAAATCATACGATTAAGGCCTTCTTCTTCTCAAGGGTTTTGGTGTTGCCAACCTTGTTAGCTCTTATCTAGTTCAAGTATTGCCTAAGGTTGTAAACGGAAATATATGAACTCATAAATCTCTCTTTCTGTTCAAACTTTTGTCGATTTTCTAACCTAGCTTGATTTTTGGAAGAGAACTCATGAAGAGAAGCCGATCTACAAAAAAATGAGATTAGCTAATGCTAAGGCGATACTTTGTCCTGCACATTAAACTTTTTAATATTCCGGATCCCCTCTGATGACATAAATATATTCATTTTGATAAATGGTTTCAAACGAATTGACGGTGATAAAGTGAAGCTACTTTACCAAAAAATCACTCTAAGACTTAAAATCCATGACTCGTGGTGTAGCAAACCGCCAAAAATATAGTAAGACTTGACCAGTGTTGATAAAGTCAGTCACGTAAAAACTCATAAAGCCCTATTACATTGTGTAGACTATGAACCGGGATTGTGAATACTTTATGTTAAACACTGAATAGATATAGGAAAAAAATTGTGAACATAAATAATGCTGTTGCTATATTATGAGCTCTGCCAATTTGTATTTTTTCTATCGCAGTGAACACAAATAAATAATCTGATTAACTGACTTAAACATATTTCATAATATGTTTACTTGCCTTATTCTCGGATACAAAAAACTATTGAATTTTCTATGTAGCTTTTATTGAAAATTAGAAATATGATTACGTTTTTAATATATAACGGGCATACTTCTTCAAGACTGCAATTCAAGTCCTATGATCGAGCAAGCAAAGCATTGTGATTTTAGAGTACGAGTGTGTACATCACCCTTCAAGAAATTGAAATATTGTATTATCCCAATTGAACTTTAGGATTAGAGCCTTTTTACTCTTCTAATTTGTCCAAATAAAGTTGAACTACACTAGTAAGAACCCGCTTGCCCTCCTGAAATTAGCAAATACGATGCCAAATGCTACTCACTTATCCAGGAAAAATACCGTAACACTGGGTTTTTATTATATGCTTGTTTAGTTTTGGCTTGTATTTATACTTAGAATAGAATATAAGTTTATATATATATATATTTCTTTTGCTTTTTTCTCCTTTCCATAGCAACATTAAAAATAATAAAATAAATCTCTCGAATCCAAGTTCTTTTAATAGAAAATGAAACGACTTGCGGTCGCCTCACAGATTTTTGTCGAGTTTGTTGCAGAAATAGCCTCTGGCGGGCTGAAAGAGAAGATAGATTCCTGATGTTGCAAGCTAGCCTTCTCGTGGAATTTCTAAGCAATTTCTTTTCTTTGAAGACGCGTGTAGTAAATTATTTTCTTCTCCTTGTGTGATAGAAATTGTTACAAAAGAAATTTCGAATCAATAACTTAAAAATCAGTAATGGAAATGCTTAAAAATTATCTTTCATTTTTTTGTTGTTCACAGTATACAACAGATTCAGAGAATATTTTGAAGTGATTTTTCAGTCGAATAATGAAACATGATATAATCTTTGAGATATTTCTACGAAATTCTTCCCGTGATGTTTTTATTTTTCTTAAAAGCTTTGTTAAAATATAAAAGGAATGTTCTTAAAAACTCAAGTTGATAAAACAATACTTTTTTGTACATCCGCAACCTTGTTTGATGTACTGATGGTATTTTATATTTTATATTATATAATATATATATATATTACTTTTTAATTCACATCTATAAGCTGTGTCGTTCATAAAACAACAATATTCCATTCAAATACTAATTAGCATAAACCCTTCTAAGTTTTGTGTAGCTTTATCTTTTAAGTATTAGAATAACTGAAGCAATCGTATCTTCACCATCACTTTTGACTTTAATAGTAATGAGTATAATTTTAAACAAGTCTAGACTACTTGAAGGCCAATGAGCTTTCAGGTTAATTCAATTTAAACTTTTAAACTACAAACCTCTGCCCCCAGTATATACGGTTATATCTACGTACATATCATCTAGTAATTTAAAATTAATTCGTTATTATCCACGTAAATATAATTTAAGACTTATCGATTTCATATTTTAATATCAGTTAATGGTTCAGGAATTTGCTGTGGAATGCTTGTGTATGTTAAATCCTTGATTATACTCGTAAAAGAATTTTTGGTGAAATAGCACTAAACTTCAAATAAAGTATTCAACAATATTCGCAAATTAGATTTTAATCTTACATATAAACGTATATTCATTTTTCAATCGTATGATAGATGTAAATTGGGAATCATTTGTATATATTGAACAAAATCCAATCAAAAAATTAATCGCTTAACAAAAAAATTATAAAAGAACAATGGGAAAATGAATGTCGAAATATCTGTTTCTGTCCAGACATTAAAGATCGTTGTAATTGGCAAACTGCGCTCTCCCTGAGATGGCTTAATTAGACAATTGTTTATTGGATGCACAGCACAAGGCCGGCGCGATGATATTTATAATGAATAATAAATACTTTCGGATCTTCATTACCAAGGTGCTGATTGTTCACAACGCACGATGCATATAAGAATTAAATAAAAACAAAATAAATTAATCTCAATCAGGATTAACAGTTTTGGCCTTTTAACAATAAAACTAAGAATCTCAATAATTTCCTCTCTGAAATAAAAAGATTTTGTGCAATAAATAATTATTCTTGTTATTATATGCAATATTCAAATAAATTTGCGAATCGCACTCGCAGAGCATAATTTTTGAAATGACGAGAATTGTTAATCTAGTTGTATATTTATGTTACCACAGCGAAACAATTAGTTATAAATGATAAGTATTGAATAAGTAAAAATGAATTATGTCTCACAGTTGTTACAGTTTATGCTCCAAAATAAATAAATGAATATGCTGAACTACACAAACTGAATTTCTATTAAGAGAATTTTGATTATGCTATGTATAGTGGTAGCTTTTTATATTTTATAAATATATTTTAACTTAGAAAGAAATTCACTTTATTCGTGTGAGTGTGCTTTTTTTATATCCAAACAGCAAAATTTAACAACCGAATATAATATTCGTAAATGTACATGTTTTCGTTATCTCCTGTATTGGAAAATTCCACGGCGTAACTTTCGTCGTCCTTTACAGATTAGAATCTTTAAATGTTGCCAACATCTACTCTGAAACTTTAACTATAAAAGCAATTTATTTTTCTCATAAATCTATATAATAAAACTTTCGTAAAAGAAGAGGTTATATTTCACCCAATTCAATGTCAAAAGCAAAAAAATATGTGATTTAAATAAGTAATCTTTAGCTCTGTTTTCTCTGACTCATTCTAAGTTGAAAATATTTATTTTCTTTGGATCTGAGGTACAGAGAAGTCATTTTTGAAACTATCACATAGGTAAAAAAAATAACTCAGATCTCCCAATTATTTTGTTTCGTGAAAATATGTGTATACTAACAGTTCCACCTTAAAATATAATGTGACTGAAATTATTTATAGTTCAACGCCACGCAACTTATTATGCTGACTACTGAGTAAATGCCGGCTAATATGCATTTTAAAAAGGCCATGACTATATCAGCCATTCACAATGCAGGCACATATATGAATGCTAGCAAATAATAAAGATATGCAATATTGTAAGCATTCCTGTTCCTTGATTAGTTAAATCTTCAATCGACTCCTAAGCAAACATTCGTTAATATAATTCTCGATAAATAACTAAGTATTATCACTGATATATATTTTTTTGGTACGATGTTTTTCAATGGAAAAAAATCGTAACTAAAACTTACGTATGAATATTGCGGTCTGCTTACAGCGATGTATATATATTTAATAGATAAAGCCACAAAGGATTAATACTCCTTATCGTTATAATCTCACAAAACAAAATTATCTCTTCTTTTTTTTTTATTGCTGTCTACAACAATTCCGATTTTCTTAAACTATATTATTGAATTTATTTCACATCGTAACAAAAATAGCGCCTGGCAATGAACTTTGCGACGAAAAGACAAAGGAATGTTAATAGAATTCTAATACTGTATAGATGCGGCATTTTCTATATTTTACGTATCTGACGAAGCCAGCTTCACGCTGTGTTTCTCTTTATATTTCATGACATTTGTACAAAAATTAAAACCTATTTTAACATGGATTTATAGTTATATGATGATGACAATTTGCACACAGTGTTTTTTTTTTTTTTATGAAACATGTAAATCTAAATATGAGTGATTTCATTGTGTATAATTTTTCATACTTACAAATTATGCTTTCTAGAGTATAAGAAGTTGGTTAATACAAAAGACGGGTTGTTCAATTGAATAAACACCCGGCGGAAGCTGGTCCCTCACTCACGCCCCGCTCTGTTCCAGGCGCTGTTCGAGCTGGAGCTCGCTGGCTGCAACGAGGTGACGGAGGCGGGGCTGTGGGCGTGCCTGACACCTCGCATCGTCTCGCTCACTCTCACGGACTGCATCAACGTCGCCGACGAAGCTGTGAGTACACTTATCTCTGTCTAGTATCCATGGTGACCATGCGAGAAAACTGCAGATGTCGACGCGCCCAATTAATAAAAAAATCAATCTCGGTTTGGTTGTAATATATTTATTATAGATTTCATGCGAATCGCGAAATGTATCAATTATTTTATGAAATAAATTATTATGATTGATTACAAACCGTCATAAGTACACATATTCAACGAAAAAATCACTTATTCAATTTCAAATAGAAAATATTTCTATAATTGAGCGAGTCATCGTTTATTATTGTGCATAAAAAGAGTAAACACGGTATTTGTTTTATTGTGGTTGCGACAGTGAAATTGATTTTATTACATTGAATGCTCTACTGAATGTTCGCAGTGAATGATTGGATTTTAAACATTATCAACATTATTCATAGATTTATAAACACTTTCTAACGATCAATTATATAATCTAACCCCATACTCGTGACACAACAAATATGAATAATTGATAAATTAATATATGGTACTTCTTTCTTACATCAGTTTACTACTTACAAGTATTTTACTTATTATATAAAATATCACTTTACTATCTTGAAACCTTTATACTCCATACATTCTTCTTCTTCATCAAGTGCCTCTCCTTAGAGGAAGTTGAGCATATACTCATGCTGAACCGATGTTCATGGTTTTCTAAGGGGAAAATAGTGTAATGGGTCCCCGGGTCCTTCTACACAGCAGTTTCATATTGGAAGGAAAAGTCTGCGTATTGCTGCTGCCCAATAGCATTATTATACAATTATTTCCTTACAAAGCTCTGGCGTTTAGATCTGATACTCCTTCTGCAGCAGGCTGCAGAAAGGCAGCAGGAGCCCCCCCCCCCCCCCCTCGACAACGTACTTCCAGAGCACATCCCTCCACAATCATTCCAAGTCAACTACTTCATTACCGATCCTTTACACACACTCAGGGTACAGAATGGCAACCGTGCACACCCAACAGAATGGGGGGAGCGGGAAGGCTGTTCATGCATTCATAAACATTGAATTAGTTATTAGAATAAAATGTGACATAAAACTATTTATTAATTTATATTTTGTGAATAATATACTTACTTCAGCTATAAATCGTATCCGGGATGTCAAATTAATAAATTGCATAAAGCCGTTAATCCCCCGAGTCTGACTTTTTCTGTTTCTTTTTAATGAACGCCAGGACCGAGGCCGAGGGTGGGGGTGTATTTGTTCGGGCGATTTTAGACTCTAATGCCCCTGCAGGTTGTTTATACTTGCTAAAGGATTAAAAGGGTTACCCAACGTTTTTAATAGGTTTTTCTAATAATTTATCGTAAGCCTTAATACACAGAACTTTCTTTTACAGAACACATTTACAGGGTAAATAAACATATAAATTAACCTTCACATAATTTTATCAAAATATTTTTTCAGTGTTTTTATTTATTCAAATACACATTTGAAAATATGTAAAAAATAAAAATCTTTTGGGTTTTACTATAAATACATTTTAAATTTAATTATGTTGAGGAATTAAGCATCAGCGTCAGCATATTACCTTAAAACACACTCCGTGTCGACGCATATAAACAAGCGTAAAAAAAATATTCCTAGAATATAGTAGATCTTTTTTTTATACGTATTTACTCTCAATCAATGGGAATCTACAACATTTTATAGATAAATTTATACATAGCAGAAAATATATAAAAACTTTATCGCGATTTGTATTGTATAAGAAAAAAATAGTTTCACCATAGAAAAAAAACACATTTAGATTGAAAACGCTCTGGCTAGAACTTCGGACAAACCCCAAAGTCAGTAAGTCGTACCTAACAAAGTCGTTTGTGTCCAATTATTTTACATAGATACATAAGTAAACTCAATCTTTAATATTATAGATTAATTGTTTTTAAATATAAAGTTATTTTTTTATATATAAATTTAATCTACATAAAAAAAATACTGATAAGTAAATATAAATGTAGTAATATGGTAAAATCGCAAAGACTTGCAAAAAGGGACCCTTTTCCTCGAACTGGATGGAGCTCAATATTAAAATTTCATACGACTTTGGTAACTTATTCGATGGGAGAAATTCTGAGAACCTGCCTACAAGTCTGTAACCTAATAAGAGAGATCTGAAACGCCTTTATTCCCGTCAAGAACATTCACCCCCCACAACTATCCCGCCCCACCATACTGCCTTGATATTCCTGAAGCTGTCACGGGCCCACGGCGCCTGCTCGTATTAATCATCCTTATTTTTTCTACAGCATTGGTGACACAAGAAATATTTTTTGCGATAAACACACAATGATCGAACTTAAAATAGATTTAATTTTATTTATATTTAAATAACAAATATGTCGAGCTCCGTGTTTTATTATTGATTATAAATAATATATTATCCTTGCGTGCGGAGTTATTCAAAACTACTCCCTTACATTACAGTCAACCCCTGGAAAAGTATTGTGTCACGCTGATCTCATTAATCTCTCTCGAAAGTATTTAGAGTTTTGGTTTTAAAGTAAAGGAAAGGCTTTTTTTATTTGTGGATTCGTCGTTTATTTTAACGCACACTATGCTATAAAAGAAGTTTTATTTTAATAACTCGGATTATTTTTCCAAAAGATTGATTAATGACATATCACAGAATTCCTTTTATAAGTCCTGATATATTTTTTTATATTATAGGTTTTTAATTTGCTCATTGCTTATCAGGCTCTGGAATTTTACAAGGCTATATTTAAAATAACCAAGCTGTGCTAATGTTTTAATAAATACCAATCATACAGATAAGCATTCTCCATGTTTCAAATATTCCAAAATAATTTAAAAATGAACATCTTCAGATCTAAAGTAAATCATTTTGAAAACTAATTAATTACCGCCATTTAAACTCCGACCTTTAAACCTCTCTTTGTGCCCATTATAGCATATACCCTAAGATACCATAGAAATTCTATTCGCGTATTCTCTTTTGTCTGAGAAATAATAATCAATGGAGAGATGCCTGGGGCTCGATTTAAATTCTCAATCCGCTTCCAAGTAGGAGATTTATCATTTCTCTCGCATATATTATTTTTACTCCATTTGCATTTAGCAAATAAATGAAAATGAAATTGGTGATTATTTTAGCCATATTTATCAAGTGGTTTTTTTATTCGATGAAACTGATTTGTATATAAGTATTCTAATCTTTAAAATATTCTTAAGTAAAAAAAACAACACAAACAAATAATATTATAGTACATCAAAAGTTATGTTTTTGGTTGGTTTTGTTGTAGAATCTATGTTCAATATTTCGATCTGAAATTTTCAGGAAACCAAATAGTCAATATATAAACGCACTTTCACAGGCGAAACAAAAGGGTGAACTGACAATAAAATTATCTCGAAAAATAGAACCGATGTCATCGTGACCAGTCGAAATACGCAAAGGGTCTAGATATTTCTTTTCCTTTATTTGTTTTTTTTTTATTGTTCAGTATTGGATTACCAAGTACAGTCAATATTATAAAATTTAACATATATATATATATAAATAATAAAAACTTCCTGTTGAATATGTAGTTCATATATAGAAATTGAAGAACTACTTATTTTTTAAAAATAAGTTAAGGAGAAGATAGATTTTGCTTAAAAAAAATTAATTCGTAAAACCCTTAAATTTGAATTGTTTTAGTCGTTTACCTAAAAATTAACCTATCCCAAAATTATTTATTTATTTATACGCATAGTTCTTTCTAACCACAAATCTCGTGACTCGCCTCTTATCTTTTCTTTGTAAATAAAAAAAATAATGTAAATTAAAATATTAATACATATTTATGGATTGTTTTGTCTTTTGTTAAGCTATTTGAGATTTTTTAAATAGATTTAATAAATAGTAAACTTTTATGTTTACAGTATAACCTAAAATATACAAGTGCATAACAAAAATTAAGTTGGGTAAACACTCGCGTCAGGAAAAACCACTTCGCGTTATATGTGTGATATTGTATAAATAAATCTTGTTTATCGCGTCGTGAACGTATACGCTTTATGGTCGGCTTTATGATTAATAAATTAATTAGAACACCGCATAAGAGCAAAAGCCTAGCCTCCAATGGTAATCTACTGCATAAACATGAATTAGCCCTGGATGAATGAGTAATGAATGTAAACCAAACTTATTCATGAACATTAGACTACTTTATTATAATTTTACAACTTATTATTTTCGTTTTTAGTAATCGATTCTAAATAAAAAATATTCAACTCTGGCTTTAAATATTTACAACAGGCTTCTACAATTTTTTTTTTTAAATGAATTAAAAAAACATGGCATCTTAATTATTAAAAATTTGAATAGAATATGTTCAATTCGCGAGGTCTTTGCGTACTGACGTGGTGTAATGATTTGTTTGTCAGGTCGGCGCCGTGGCGCAGCTGCTGCCCTCCCTGTACGAGTTCTCGCTGCAGGCTTACCACGTCACCGACACGGCCCTCGGCTACTTCTCCCCCAAGCAGAGCGCCTCCCTCAGCGTGCTGCGGCTGCACTCCTGCTGGGAGCTCACCAACCACGGCGTCGTCAACATCGGTAAGCCCAAATTAGTAACACAACTCCCAACGCTCAGCAATCTACCGAACTTTGTTATAACACAGACTTCTTCATCGGGTGTCTCTCCTCAGAGGAGGTTGTCAACCATTTCACTAAGCATATACCCATGCTGAGCCAGTCTTCATGGTAGTGGGTCCCCGGGTCCTTCTACGCCGCAGTTTTATATTGGAAGGAAAAGTCTGCGTATTGCTGCTGCCCAATAGTATTAATATATAACTAGAAATGTAGCCCGTCACAGAATGACGCGCATTCGATGAACGATGCAATAGTGTTTGAACATAATAAGATGAATAATGCTTTAATTTTGTACCATCAGTTGGATGAAGGTGCGAAATTCTGTGATATACTTGGCCTTGAACTTTCAAGCAGAGTGGCCCACTATTAATTTAGCTCCCATTGATGCAAAAGATATACTGTTATTGTATGATCTTATTTTTCTCTTGAAATTTCATTTATAAATATCCTTTAAATATACTGGGGAAATAGGCCTTGCTGGTAATTTCACTTTACCTTTGGGATAGTAATCGTTGAACTTTCCATCTGATGGATTTTCTGCTTGATAATGTAAAGCATTGAAGAATCGACAGGTCACACTAATTAATCCGAAGACAAACGCAGCGTTCGCTGTGCATCAGTTTCTTTTGTCTTGAGGTCGATGCGCGTACTCGAATTTTATGAAGACGCTGCTCACGTTTTCCTTCCAACTCATTGCTTGACATTTATGTCACATTTCGTGTCACAAACAACGCATCACTTTTCACTGCACTGTTCTTTATTTGATGCAGTCTTTATCACGTTCTATTGTGCAATTCTTTTTGAATTACGTTTTCTGTGCGTAGAAGTGTTATTTATGATGTGATTAATAATTTCTAATGCAATTTCGATAAAAAAAAATAGAAATGGCACTTGTGTCAAACTGACATAAACTGGAAATTTCTTAGAAGCATCAAAATGTGTTTTTTTTGTAAAAGTTCTAAATTTGAAATTCTCACGGTGAAGAACAGAATCATATAATTCTTACATATTGAAACTCGCTAAAGCATATTTAATAGTTTATGAATAAAAATATTATCATATCGTCTTGAAATTCGGCACATAGCTGCGGAAAAATTTACTAAACTTACGTGCAAAAAATCAGCGTTGTATCTTTTAATATATTCTATAGAGAATCAAAAAATGAAACATACACACACCCACCCACACACAATGGCTATTATTATAGTAGATTCTTTCCTTACAAAGCTCTGACGTTAAGATCTGATGCTCCTTCTGCAGCCTCCCCCTCCTTACTCCTCCTTCCAGAGCACATATCTCCACAATCATTCCAAGTCCACAACTCCATTACCGATCCTTTGCACACGCTCAGGGTATAGAATGTCAGCCATGCACCAGCAACAGAATGGGGAGACCGGGGAAGTACATAATCATGACATAACTAATACATATTTTTTTACGGTAATCTGATACAACAGTTTGTAATGTAACTTAATAATTGTACATATTACAATAAAAAAATTAAAATTTACTGGTTGTTGGTTGCTTTTTAATAAAAGAACAGATTTTTTTTACTTGTAACAATACGATTACGGTGTACGTGTTAAATTATAATACACTGTGATAAGGTAAAATTTAAGACAGAGCACAAAAAAACAACAGTTACTTAATAATAAATTATATGAATGATCTTTCAGTTTTTAAAGATGTGCGTATTCAATATAAATAATGTTTGAATCAATAGTCGTTAAAACGGCAAAAAAAAACAAGACAACGCAATCAAAAAAGTTCGCGAGGCGCGCGGCTGTAAACTTCTCAAGTATTTACCTTTTTGTGAAATACTAAGTCAATGTAAGTGAGAGAATAATGAACTTTGAAAAAAAACTGTCTGGGCTAAATTTTTCGAGCTCGGTTGCTGTCAATTTAACCGGCTTCATTAAATCAACTTTTAAAACTCAAACGATGTTAAAAAGTTTATTCTCGGTGTAATGAGTTTGTATCCATTTATTATTTTAATTAAGATTAGTTATTTGACTTGTTTTAAGTGTAGGAAAATCGTTTGATAGCGTGCAAAGTAATTTCAAAACTATATTTATATCTTCATATACCTTACGTTTGTACTTTTTTGAAACAATTTTTTTTTCATTATTTGAGTTAGCAATCGTAGGTAGGTATAGTTATTTCAAACTCATAATATCGCCCAAAAGGTGGTGATTGTTAATTTAATCAATTAAATTAATGTTGGTTTTTTTAATCCCTTAAAAGCTTAAAAAATAATAAATAAATGTTTAAGGATTCTCTCTTCTTTGTATTTTACATTAGAAATTCATTATATTGCGTTGATAAATATAAATATGTCTTACATTAAAAAAAATTCTCGGTTCGTGAATACTTTGATTCTAGCATAGCTTTTGTATAACTTCCACATTTTCTATCGAGTAAAATATCCGTACACTTGTGTTTGTTATTGATATATCTATTTGATATTAATTAAGATCACTTAGAATTAATGTACAACTTACAGGTATGCAGCACTCGATTAATAAGCTGTCAAGACCTGAGTCTAACGCTTGGAATTGTTTTAACATTAAATGACAGTTGGTTTGTGGAGATTTCTGAACATAAACCTTATGTTTCATGCACCTTGCTAGTGATTCACTAAAATACACCTAAAGTCAAAGGTCATTACTCTGCCCTTTAAAATAGTTTTGAGAGGGCTGTTTTGTTAGGGTGGAGCCATAAATCACATCATAAAAACTTTTGTTGGGTTTTTTTTACATATTATGTAAAAATAAATATTTTCATATTTTTAAATCTTGCCTCATTTCACCGAGCTGCACAAACACAATGACATGACATTCGGTTGCGGCATAAACCTTTATATTTTATATAACAATTTCGCTATTCTCAAACAATATTTGAATTAGTAATTACTAAACCAAACCCGCTTTTCCGTCTACTTATTTACTTATTTATCATCTTTCATTTTATACTTTACAAACTGTCGTTTCTTGGTAAATCATTCTGTTAGTAAATTAATCAAACCTCGTCGGGATACTGACAGTTTTATAGTTACAACATTAGCCTGAAGAGTGTTTAAATTTATTTAATATTTAATCAATGTATTTTATTAAATCACTCGATGATAAAATCGCGAGCAGATATTTTTAATTATTTTTCTTTAGACGCCGAATTGGAGTTTATACGAGAGTCGAAGAGGAGATTTCATGTATTTACAATATGAAATTTCGAGCCTAAAATTATATTTTCCGCTGGTCTTTATCAAATAAAACTCAAAGACTTGCATCGGTTTTTCACGTAAAACGTCACATTTGATAAAATCTTAGACTTATGATTCGATCTATATATCAATAACTATGCAAATCCACCAAATTTAATAATGCCTGTGAAATCTATAAAATTATTATTTTTGATAATTATGGGATGTATTCTTTTCAATTATGCTAAACAAATAAAAAGAGTGTAAGGCTTTAATTTTTTGCTCCTTTTTTGTGTACCTTTTAATAGTTTTTTATATCTTCTTATACTCGTGTATTACACTTTGAGGCAAAACTATATTATTGGAGCTTGAAAAACCAACATATTTCCCGTATACTATTAAGTTCCTCGGAATTTCGTTTCCTTGAAAATTGGTGGTTTTCAGTGTACGTCGTAAAGTCACCGAACTTGCGTGGCTCCTGTCTCCGCAGGTAATGAATAACTTGGGCTCCTTCTCCGCTCAGTTCTGCGCACTCTGCAGAAGCTCCAGCTGCGGAGCAACTCGAAACTTTCATTAAAATACCAGGCGGTGCCCGTTCCCTTGACATTCGCTCTTGTATTTTCTTCCAATATTAGATCCCTGAAAACACAAAACTGACCGCGACAGCTCTGAAGTGCGTGTCGCGAGGATACGGCGCCGGCGCTCGTGCGGCCCTGGCAAAGTGATTGTGTGATACATCCCAACTTATATTTCTGCTTTATTACATAATATATACAATAGGTACAGTGTACTCAGTACGTGCCATTTTTATCTCGTGTATAAATCAAACACAGCTACGTTCAGTATATAACTATGTAAATTAAAACATAAAATTAAAACACCAAGTTCATGGTCCAGTAATTTAAAAAATAATTTTAGTTGTTAATAAACGCAATTGATTTTACGCTCACATTTGTAAATAAATATATTATTATATATGTGGTTTTTTTCCCGTGTGAACATTAGTATTTATTTCAACAAAGGTATTTCAAATGTTTAAAAACCTACTACTTAATCAGTTTGAATAAAAATACAACAGGCATAAAAAAGTCTGTAAATAATTAAAATATCACCCTGACTTTAATAAACATTAATCTATATATGTAATAATTGTTCAATAAATATATTTCTAAATTTCATTCACTGAACTTCGCCACATCAATGAAGCGTGCAGTGTATGCTTTAAATCACATAGGTCAAACATTTTAATCCCATAATAGATGATTTGCTTGAAAAGCTATTAGTATTGCTAGCTCGCGTGAGATTCACTATCGACCATTCGAAACTAAAACAGAAATAAATAACAATGGAATGAAACCACCGTTGAAGTCAGCTTTTCAATTAAAACTTTATATCGTGGAATAATGTATTCAATTCCTCGTAGATTGGACAGTGAAAAGTCCTTCAACAGAGTGTATCGGTTGGGCTTGCTCCATGTGAAAATATCTACACACCTCGTAATCATATTTTGTTTTAATTATGGATGTAGAGGAATTAAAATACCATGAGTATCTGATTGAAACTTTCCTCAATCGTAGATCATTCTAACAAATGAAATTAATTATTAGCTCAATTCAACAAAATACAAGAATTCCGTAGAAAGATTTATAATCTTATATAAGCTTTATTTATGTTTACATGTCTCTATTAAAGCGGCGAGTTCACGTCAAACACTTACACACTGACCGCATTCTTCAAATAACTCCACTCCGTATACCACGAATGAGCTGTTAAAAACTTAAAAATTTAGGAATGTATTTTTTTTATTCCTCTTGAATAATAATCCTACTCAGCTGTGATCTCGTGAGACTTATTCAACGAGCAGACTTAAACCTCACGCCAACTGCCAATTAAAAGAACATAACAGAAACAACCGAGGGATCTGCTCCACTCGCTAACGAGCAGGAATCCAAGCCACCCGACTGCCAAGCGGTATGAAGGAAACTATTTTATGATTGTAAATAATTCCTTCTCAATTGCACACAGTCGTTTTTTAAATAAATAAGTTCAATGTCAGCCAAATTTCTTCTGTGTTGTTCATACGTAATACAGCCATTGACGTATGCGTAGACGCTACATGAAAGTTATGGCATGGCGACAATAAATCATTGTTTAAGGAACGAGTAATAAGCGTCCATTTACTATATTGCTTCCATTGAATAGTCCGTTCCCGGTATACATTTTAATTTAAAACGAAGACGCGAACTCAATACCATGAAATAAGATTTGTACATCATTTTCATTTTAAAATTTAGGAGCTGCCTTTATTCACGTATGAAATTTAAATTTCTTGTTTGATTTTGTCTCTTTTAATATGAAACGCGTTGATGCTTGGATTATACGCCCCTGCAGCAGCTTTATTAGCGTGTAGACTGCACAGAGCGCCGGGCTGCTTCAATACGGCCTCCCCTCTCGAGTACCTACTTGCAGTAGATAAGGCGGCCATTTCTCGGCTAATCTCCTCCGCGGGGTGGATGGCGGGGGCGCCTCCGGGGGCTCCTAGCTGCGCCCTGCGCCCTGCGCCCTGCGCCCTGCGCCCCCCGCCCCCGCCCCCGCCGACATTAGCCGCCGCCGATGCAGAGCCACTACGTGCGCTGTTTTATCAAATGCACCGCCAACTCCGAGTAGGTTTCAAATTCCTAAAATATAGAGAAAACGAGCTAAGAGATATTGCAAACATATCCTTGAATCGAATTGCATTTACGTGTTACACTGATAAAATGAAATTGCGAATTATTTTAAAATTAAAATCTTTTTTATTTTTTGTATTTCAAATAGTAGATTTTTAACATTAAATAAAAAAAATGTTCGTTTCAATGCTGGTCCAAAAGTTTTTTTTTTAGTTTTGAAAAGAACAAAAACAGTATACTAATTGAATCAAACCATTCTCAGCTATATTCCAAAAATCACTGGTACAGTTGCTTCCATTTTTTATGGAATATACGATTGATGTAGGCAATTTTTTTTTTCGTCATTCAATTGTTTTATTTAATATTTATATATGCTTAAAAATTATACATCGAGTGCAATGAAGTAAAAATTACATTCTCTGAGTGATAAGGACGCAACTTTTGCTTCCTTAGTAAAATACGCTTCCAGTTCAATCGTACGATTTGACATTTTATTTATTTGTACTCTTTTTTTGTTAGATATTTAAAACGAAATTGTGAATTCCGTTTAACTGCGTATTTTCAGAGGCAGGACTCAAGCTCTGCCTTGGCAATTCGCTTTGAATAAATTTGGGCTAATTTCGTGCGAACACTCCGCGGTCCCCGGCCGGTGCGGGGCTTGTCGTGCCGCGTGACGTCACGGCCGCAGAATGTGGGCCGGACAGCCGATTAGGGGAATTTGTCTTCGTCGGGGATCATTGAATAAGTAGATAATTCACGTGTTCAGGGCACTTCGTCTTATCTCCAAATCACTACCTGCACAGCTCCAATTGCTCTTTTCCTTCCGTGTTTCGGGACATCGCTTCAACCGATCTACCATAAAAGTTCTATGTCGGAAAAATAAGACCTGTTTTACTGATTTTCTTAATGAATATTCATTGAGTGTTGATTTTAAAACCTCTGAGACTGTTTCAAAGCCCAAAACTATTCTTTGTTTTTTTTTTTTTTTTTTAATACAAAATAAACATGACTGATCTCTCTCCGAATAAAAACGTAAGTACAAACATTTAATAAAATAATATTATAATCAATACTCATATTGTTATAATTGTTTTTAAGACACGTGATCTCTTTAGTGATATCCCATTTCCTAGTGAACTTAGTGTCGGATTATTTTTCAGAGAAGTAAAGAATATCAGCACATACGGCAATACGGTTATTAACCAAACAATAAATACGGTTTTCGCAGGCCCCGCGGGTCTCATTTGGCGGGGCCTGCCGTGCGACGCCCCGGGATAATCGAATAACCATTAGGGCAGAGCATGTAGCACCCCAATCAGTACGCACGTGGATTTTATTTCATTTTGAACAACTTCCACATAGCCATCAGGCAGGACTCACGCCAGCCCTTGGGGAATTCTAATTTGGACACACCCTTGTTTTAAAACTGAAAAAATTAACGAATTTCAAACAATACCAAAACAATAAAATTTGCATTTTTTAGGTTAAATAAATTGCTTTTTTTATTAACATATTCATTTCCTTATATGAACATTTATCATTAACCGAACCTAATATTACAAGTTATTCGTATTTTACATAATCAGCGGCTATATGGCCTTATACATGGAAATCTATACTTTTTTTCTTATTTTAAGGAAGATAAGTATTTATTTGATTATTTTATCTGAAATTAAAAATGCGTAAGATATTTATAATGATTAAATTTTTTAATAAGTTTTCTAAGTTAACTTAAGCATAGGGGTAGTGAAATCATGTGAAACCATCTAAAATGTCATTTGTATGTATTATACATATATATTTCCACGCCACGTACGTCATTCGCTTTATGCAAATCACAAAGCACTGATAAATCTAAATAAAACAAATACAATGTAAATAACCAGATCAGTTATCAAACGAGATTATTCAACTACAGCGAAATTATCTTAGGTCGGATTATGATTGTTAATTATAAGATCTTGGTTGACGGATAATCTCTGTTTATTGAGTATTTACTTCGACTCACTATTTGAAGATAACAGATTAATCTCAAAGAGCAAAGTTATCATAATATAATTTCAAAGAATTCAAACATAAAAAGCTAGTATAATAGAAATGAAACCACGTTATATATTATTAACGAATCTCTTAGCCTATAAATGTGCTAGAAAAAAGATAGTAATTGAAATGGAGTCTTGTTTTATGATTCGTTAAATGTTTGAAGAACGCCGTAAAAAATAATTACTAGTATACTTAGTATATATGCAATTGTAAGTATTCTTAGAATGTATGCAGTACTTTAATGAAAGTTCTGAAAAGACATATTTAAAACTAAAGTAATATTTTTCCAGAAGATCATAACAAATAACATCAACAAATTAACGTCTTAAATATATACATTTTCATTAAAATCAGTTCAATCACAGTCTGTAGACACCAGAATATTTTCTCGCAGATATTTATAATTGAAATCCGGATCGTTTTTTAATATTCGTTCAGACAACGCATAATTATAATGCTCATTTTTTCAAATAAGACGATTTAAAATTAACCACATGCATATGATTTTTTCTTCTAAATTTTTTAACTCTTAAAATTTCATGAGTGAAAAGCAACAGTTAAACTATTTTGAAGTGATATATCCGCCTCGTTTAGTGCGTCCCATATGCAGGATTTATCCACAGAAATATTATTACAAATTGCTCTTGTTTCTCCCGAGTGGGCATGGAGTGTCTTTACTGTCACTTCACGATGATCGCAGAGTCGGGCCCAACGAACTTTGACAAGTAACACAGAGAGCATTGTGGTTGTATATTACATCAGTTACGGCATAACCTTGGTAGGTTAAGTAATAAAGTTAAGTAATTTTACTATAAGAGCTCATAAACTGGAAATAAATCTGTCACCATCTCTCCACCCGCCATTGTCCCGGCGGTCAATCAACTAACATTTCCGACAGTTACTTTGATTAAGTATAGCTGTTAATATTCAGCTGACAACTTGTTTGATATTGCATGCCAAGTATTTTTAAGATTCTTTTGTTGAATATTTAACATAATTATAAAAAAAGTATTGCGTGGCATGAAATTATGTAATACACAATTCTACAAATTATTATTCTTAAAATATTATAACAATTGATAACATTTAAAGTATAGAAAAATTCATTGCATTCGTAGCTATACCTAGAATACGACCTATTATTAAACAGTTAATTTAATGACAAGACCTTTTTGAAATTGTTCACATGTGAGTCTACTTCTTTAAAAGTTACTTCCAAAGCAGTAAATATTATCTAAGAAGTTTACATTAATCATCTAGATTAAATATTATTTTTTCTTGGCTTTATTCCATCTTGAAATGAAGAGTCTTAGTAAATATCTTTGTTTTTTAAGATTGAAGATAGTTTAAGCGGTTGTAAATTATTTACGACATTTAGAAAGTATGCTATCGAAGCGTCTGACAAATTATAAACATGTCTATTCAAATCTCTTGTTTTTTTTCCTTAAGTATATTCGACAATATAAAAAATGCAAAAAATTTAGAAGAACTTTATTGATATACCTCTTTATTTAAACATCTCTATCTTAAAACAGCCACTGTGCATCCATAATTTTTATTATAAAATCTAGGCCAACACTACTGTCATCATTTTCGAAGCACGAATTACTCTATTGAAATCTGCAAACTTTTCACATATTTGACAATAACTGTCATAAGATAGTCAAAAGTAGGCAACTCAGATCTTCGGTGCTACTTGTTTTTGTTTGCTCGTGTAATAGTAAATTTATTAACTTTTAACAAAATATTTCAATGTACTTTTATTTCACTGTTGATGATTGAGTATTTTTTTTCAAATATTTTAGACATAACCTGGTTTTCATCAATATTGAATCAATCCTTTATATTTGAGCAAATTATAAAAATATATATAAAAATGGTGCATACGTGTTTTTGTCAGATGATAAGTAAAGTTCAATTTTATGTAACTCTGACACTCTTTACGAATAGTCTCCCTGGTCTTACTTGCCAACGATTTATCGCATTATTTGAGTTGGACAAGCCAGAGTCAAGTCTAGACCCCTCAATTAGCACAGGTAAACTATCCCGCAACAGATTGATGAAGTTCATAATCCAATGGCCCTTACAAATGTCTGAAGGTGACACGATCAATTATTCATGTCAACCCGTCCACGGCTTGCGTCGCTCAGGAATAGGGAGTGAAACGAGAAAATGAGTTAGACAGATTAATAATGTAGGCGTCTCTTCAAATTAATGCTGAGCAGCTTTGTAAATATATTACTGGCTGGCTGTCCATGATTTGTAAGCCTAATTCTAACGCAAACGCTTCATTATAAGCAAAGATTACATATGGCAATAAATTTTATCTAAAATCAACAGCGAAGGGATTATTTGCTTTAAAGACTTGTCTTCCCCCTTATTATAATAGATATATTCAAAACCCAATGTTTATATTTTATTGGCTGTAAATATTATGTAATAACTAATACTTCTGTTGTATTTTATTTCAAGTGCACTTTTTTAGTATCTAATTAGTTAAGTTATTCACAAATACGCAGGAGATCTTACTTTATTCTTTTAAAGAGATATTCGGCATTCAATGACTTTTTTTCAAACAATGAATAAATATTTTTAATCGGCTTACTCTGACTTATTCAAACTACTGACTGATTATTCAAACAGTTTTTGTAGATAAGTATATTCTTGGCAATAAAAAGCATTGATGCTCGTTAAACAAACAATTATACACCACGTGAAAATTTTCTTCGGTTTGCAGCGAGTTTAGGGCCATGAATGAAATCAGTGGTAATCATAACATTCTTGTTACTTGGTCTGCACAAAGAAGTAGGCCGAGCTCGGGGCCCGCCGGTGGCCCCCGGACAGAGCCGGACTCCGCCTCGAACGCCCTTCATGCATGCATTGTATGCAACACTCTGAGATTTGATGCATATTTATATATAATATCTTGTTTTTTTTTTTGCTAATTTTTATTTGCATTTTTTTTCTAGAGACGACTTTAATTTTCAAATAAAAACTGACAGTGGTACAAATCAAATATTTCATGGTTACGTTTTAGTACATTTATCTTTGTTAGTGACTTGAAATAGCAGAGACTCTGTATGGATAGTGGATTAAATGTTCGCACACAGCCATTGTATTACGTCTATATAATATTAATAATGCATTAATACCTACACCATAAATTATACCACATATTGTGATATACATAATCAGATTTTTTTAGCTTTTATTTAACAAATTAAGTCTTCAGAAAATATAGTATTTTTCTCTAATAAGATTTATGTTACTTGATTCTAAAAGGCTATGAGTACTCTCAAGTCGCTTTACTTTTCAGCGCTGATATTATTTAGTACTAACGCAACAGGCCAAATAATCGAGGCAAGCTAGATTCACCCGCATGCTCGTTGACTTCTTTTTTGGGTCTCTTTACTTATCTTTTTGTAACAAATCATTTAACAATTGCGTCCATGGGGCCTCGAGAGTACTCAGAACTTACAAGCAGCATAATGCCGCCGACCCCGCCTCTGCGTTTGAAGCGTTTCACTCCCATACAACTTCGCTCAGACCCGGTCCTTTATACGCCAAAGGCAGCACGCACGTTCACGCACTCGAGGGGCTGCGGTATAAAAAATATTATATCATTTTTATTTTTTATATATAAATAATAAAGCTTATTTAATATATTTTCCTATCATTCAAGATTGTTCCTATCATTTCGTTTTTATTCGATTATTTGATAGTTATATAGATCGTATCAAAACGTTACGTCGGTGTTCCTACTCTGAATCTGAAAAGCACCCAAAGCTTTACGAACAACATAAAACGAAGCGCATAGGATCGACGGGCGCCGTAGCTCTAGTGGGAGAGAAGATTGACTTCTCACTTGGCACGTGCAAAGCTCAGACTCAATAACACCCGATCTCTCCCGCAGCTGCTCGCACATATCCACCAATCTGCTTGAATGCGAACGGGAAACGCCGAAACTCAGATTATCTAAATGAGGAATTAATCTAAGGGCAACAATAATACATATTTAGTACCATCACAAATACACAGCATTAACTCTCTTTAACACGAATCTATTACAAAAAAAAAAATATTGCTTCGCCCAAGACTCAACCCGGGACCCCATAGTCAATTGACAATTATGCTAATCGTGAAACCTGAACTTGGCCAGGTCTAGTTCGATCCTGCCTTTGCGCTAGGAGCCGCCTTCATACTAATAATTTCCTTTCATTTTCATTCTGCCTTGTCGGTCGGAATAACAATGTGTCCATCGATCGCCCTGCTAAATAAGTGAGCTACCTTTATGCCTCGCATATTTCTTTGCCATGCTCGGTAGCAGTTCGAGTTAACATGTGTACCTATATGACAAGTCACTATAGAGAATTTTATACAGGGATTGGATAATATGTAACGATTTTTTTTTCACATTTCTTATTTTCACTACATGCAATAAATATTTTAGCGGAGCTTCAATCACTTATAGTTTTTTTGAACCGATCGATTTCCATTGACAGCGTGTCAAAATTTTTGAGCAAAAAATTATGGAATATAGAATCCGCTAATTGTTGGCTTCGATCCAGCCTTCGTGCGAGTTCAAGGCCGCTGTGGTGGTGCGATAATGGCTTTAGTTGTGCTCTCGCATGCAAGCGGGGCCTTCCAATCCCGGCGCGGCGGGATCGTAATAAGTGTGCGGCGTCACGGGATCCAACCGTTCCCGGCTGAGTTCCGAAAGTTACCGACAACCTTGGGACAAATTAGCTCCAAGGAGGCTCGCTGAACCCACATCCATCCAGTTGGGCCAATTATCTCACATTTCAAATAAACCGAAATAATGTAAAGATAAAAATGTTGTATTCTAAATTTGCTCACTTTTCAATAAAAAATAATTATTATTATTGTTATAAAATTTATTGGGAGATATAAATACATTATTGATTTATGAATCACACTGAATTTTTTTCCCGATTATTACTCCTATTAGTATTTCCATTTATCGCGATGTTATATAGTATTTAATGTCGTATGTTTGGACGCGTAATAAAAGTATTTAAATCAAAATAATAATTACTTTAGATCAGTTTGTTATTATAGTAAAACTTAATTTAGTTCAATCTAAATAAATTTGTGAGTTAAGGTTGTGAGCTTAGCAAAGGTAAAGTTGTTCATACAAACTAAATAAGGAATTTCAAACTTTTACTGTGGACTACGCGAGCACGCCAGGCGTTTCCATCGCCGGGTAATGAAACTACATACTCTGATGAACGGGAATAATCGATTTTTAATTATCATTGTCTAAAATTAAAGCACACTCAAAAATATGTGTAAGAATTTCATGAATTTACAGTCAATATTATACTAACAATGATGATGCAAGATTGAAAGTACAATTATTATGTGGATAAACAAAGTAAAACTTCTTTTGAGATCAGTGAAATGTATTAATTTTATCCCATATCTGCGATGAAACTCTTTCTCCTCAAACGCCCATAAAATAAAATAAATCTAAGCGAGAACAAACCGTATTCAGACTGAATGTGAAGTTGACCATCTCAGCGTTCAATGTCGCTGAATTGCATTACTCAAGTGATGCATACTCAGACCTTCCAGATGAGGAACTCTAGTAAACGTCAACCAATACGCCAGGAGTATGCCGCGACCAGTAGAGTGGCTCACCTGCCATGATTAACTTCAACTCCAATCCAACCTCTCCACAGCCGTGACCCCATCTGGCATCAGTATTTTAATAATAAATCGGACAATGCGATTTCGCCTCATTGTCTCAAATCCTAATAGAAGAAAAAAAAAAGGTTATTTTGGACTCACATCAATCTCTCCATGAATTCAAAAATGCATTAGACCAACACTTATTTTATTAAAATATTCGTTGCTATAAGTTTAAAGAAAAATCAATATATTAAACTCTCCGTTTACAGAGTTAAATTTCATGGCAAATTCAATTTTTATGAAATTGGCAATCGAAGAGAATTCATTCTCACGTGATATTACTCCTAGCGACTACTGCGAACAGAATATCAGATGTAGTAATTGAAATACTTGCCTAGTTGTTAGCAGGTGTTGATACTCGTACCAGGTCGCTCCGTACCCCACCCACGTCCAGCCCGGCGAGCTCCGCCGCTTTGTGCCGCGATGCACCTGAACACTCTGCTGATGAACCAGCTCCCCAGATGTACTGTTTAACCACACTTTTGCAAGGTCTTCTCCGGAACAATTTTTCATCAGAACAATCGGGAAAGGTTTTTAAGGATTTTAAGCATTTTACATTACATCAAATATTAAATTAAATATTTTAATTTTCAAAGACTTTATTAAGTTGTATGAATAAGAAAAAAAATGCTTCAATTAATTCAATGGTACAATCAGTAAACTTTCCAACGAATATATTTTTCAAAAAGATATAAATTGTGTAAAAATTTTATCAGTTGAATAACTGACATTTCCCCAGTGCGTCCTTAGATATTAAAGAGTATCTGTCGAAGCTTCGCATCAGCTTCAAAGCTTTAGGGTGAGCTCGGCAGATCATTGCCACCCTCGAGAGCATTCATAAATCAACGCCAAAATTAATTACACGATATCGACACAAAGTCAGCCAGAGAAAATTACCAAGGGTGCCAATGTGAAAGATTCATTTTTATAAAACCGCAATAGCTTTTGACTTGATATAAACCAAACCTTTCAATTTGACAGTAGCTTATAATTTTATTAAAAAAAAAAATTCATTCATATTTATTAATTACTTAGATATAACGTTAATCTCGAGAGGTAAAATGTCTCCCTGCTGACACTCAATGCAGAATAATCAAAAACCAATTAAGTAACTTGCACAAAAAGTGTTTTTTTTTTTATCTTCTGAAAAATATGACTATGAAAAGAAATTAACATAAATTAATAAAATATGCTGTCCAAAAAAATATAAAAGTAGCTTGTCGTCTATCTATTTTGTATATTTTAAAAATTGAGTAGAATATTTCACAAGGTAACACTGAAGATAATTTAATACATTTCCTCGCACATCCTTCGTTTCCGTCGGGGCTCGACGGCGTACAATTTGCATGGTGAAGATATGTTTTGATATTCAAATTTCATGAATAAGTTATTTGTTGGCGGATATGGAACCGGTGATAAAGATTCCGCCGGTAGATTACACTCCGCCCGGCACACGCCGCCGCCAGGACGACCGAGAAGACATCTCCGCGGTGCACTCAGATTATACTTTCAATTTAAAAGTACAAGTATCCTTGACTGCCGTCTGTCACGAAGCGAGGGCACTTCAGCTCTTTGGCTCGCCTTATAAAATTATTGAAAAATATTTATGAATATTAGAAGTAGTTCGTACATGTGCTCTAGCCCACATGGTGTAACTGTTTTTGCTTGTACAACCTTTTTATTTTTTCGTATGTATTAATTTATTTTTTGTTATTCTCAAAGCGCATTTCCATCAACTATTTGTTGTTTTTTGCATTTTAAACTACCCGGAGAATGTAATAGGCGACCTCAGACAAAACAGTGTCTCCCTTTTGTTCCGCTCGCGTGTCTGCTGTCTGCGCCGTGTCTAGACTCCAGAACGGAAGGAAGCGAGGAGCGGTGAACGAGAGAATCGCCCGACGGCGTGAATACCCACCGAGAGTTTAATGTAACACCATTCATAAGGATCTGCATTTTCTATGCTTTGAATTTCACTTTCTATTGAATGTAATGTAATAAAAACGCTTTGCGTTTTCTTGTTGCCATGGTCGATTCAGATTATCATTTAAAATGAATCAATCAATAAACACAAACAAAATATAAACACATTGAATTCCACGTAATATGGTGATTATCGTTGAAATTATTACAGCAAAAAATACTATTCTTAATAAAAAAAAAAGTAAACCTAATACAAGAATTTATTTATTGGAACGGAATCCTCTGCTCACTAAGTGTTATAATTAAAAACAATAAACTTTCTATGTAGTTAATTAGCACCTTTCACATAAAAAAATATTCAGGTGAAAATTCTCTGCAATGCGGCCAAAATAATAAGCAGAGGAAAAATAATGTGACACCAATAGCACACAGCCAAAAGTAAGCACGCCTTTTTTTTGTAAACAAAGTTCAATATACATGCTGTCTTAAAAGTCGTGGTATCGTTGAAAGCGAGGAACTGACGCCATTACTGGACCGATCACGAAAATTATGTTACTATTATTTTGGAATATTTTATATAAATATACACACACAAACACGTGAAAATATAATTATATTGTTAAGTCAGTGTATTTTTTAAGGACAAACAAGATGAAATATTTTCTCGCCTATAAAAATTGTTTTTAAAACTCTTTTATCTTTTCTTACGATTCATATATTTATAGTATGACTTTTGAGATACCGTGTATACTGAAATAATATCAAAACATTAACAATACTTTTTTTTTTTTTTTAATAGCATTAAAACTCGTAGGACAGCGTCAAAGGCTTTCATCGAGAGCGCAGCGTAATGCAATTTATTAGAGCACGTTATTTTTACGAAGAGAATTGTGACGCAGTGAATATTTAATAAGAATATGCATTTTCCATCTCCGGAGCGGCACTTACGCTGGCGAACACTCGCTAATCTAATTGCTTCGATATCGCAGCAGAGTGCAGAGATTAGACGCAGGCACTCCACTTACCGGTGGTCCGTCAAAACCCTCTCTAATTTGATATTCACTCTGTGCCGGGGTTCCCCCCAGACTCACCCTCCCCGACTCACCACGGCTGCCACCCCTATTATGACGGTGATAGTCCAACAAATCGCCCGCCCTTATTTTTCACATTTATCAAATGCCCTAATATCGTATTCGTATTAAAACGTCAAGAAAAGGGAAGACCTGCGATTTATCAAATATCGAGATCAAATACTATACAAGAACTGTTTTTGTTACAAAGGTTTTTTTTTATTCTACTATAAAACGCGGTTTTGGTTCAAAATTATCCTCAAAAAATAAGCACATTAGATCATTAACATTTTGCTTTTGTAATAAAACAGTAAAATGTAAAAATATGTACAACGATATATAGTACAAGTAGTGACTCTATTACTTGTATTGTATGTACGCTTTTATTATAAGACTTATAATATGAAAACTGCACTTTGATAATAATCTATAATTGAATGTTTACTTATTTATTTATTATTACAAACTTTTATGTTATAGAGATATTGCTTAGATTTGGATAGTGAACATTGTTTAAACAATGCAAAAAAATATAACGCAATTTTTAAGCCTCGTATTTTCTTCTGAAGATATGATCGGTAAACGGAATTCTTCCTTTTATTTTTCTAAGCAAAAATCCTGTCATGTCAACAGCCATCTGTCTGGGAGAGGGAAGATTAACCCCTCGCCCCGCCACCCTTCTCACCGGTGCTCGGAGAATAGCTTTTCATGACCATCGACACGTGAAATTTTATGTTGGATCGCTTGTAATAAAATTATTTCAAAATTATCTGTGTCTCACAGGGTTTTAAAATGTTTTCTTTAAAAGTCTTATGTAATTATTAGCACATGGCAATATTCACATGACTCATATTAACAATAAATCATTTTAAAAAACTACAACCTTATAAAAAAACTAATTGAAAAATAACCAAAACAAATGTATTTATAAGCTATCAATTTATTTACTAATAAAATACATGTCTTATGACACATGCTTTATGACTTAGTCAATTTAAGAAGATACGGTGTTGGTTGAGGTTTAGTTCAGGAAAAATTCAATAAATTTACCAAATTCACGAATAAAAATGTCAAGAATAAGTTACCCAGAAATATCGCACCTTCACTTGCAATTAATTATATTCCAAAAGGTTAAGCTTTCAGCGGGCAGAATAATTAGAAAACAAAATCATGATACATAAATGATTGAATTTCAAGTCAATACTACTTTACCTTGATTTCGCCTTTGTTGGAGTTATCCGATTCCAAATTTACTGTGTAACGTATTATTTCAGAAATGTATACAATTTCCGAATATAGCTCACAATGGCGATCAATGCATGGCAGCGCGTAACGTGCTCGAGCAGGCTCGGCCACCGAGCCATGTAGATTATTCTGGAAGGGTGCCGAGCCGAACGACACCCGCGGGCCGCCGGCCGCCCCAAACCACCCCCAGCCACCCCCAGTGGCCCCGGCCACCCCGGCCACCCCGGCCACCCCGGCCACCCCCGGCCACCCCCGGCCACCCCCGGTCACCCCTCCCCACCGCGGGGTGACCGGCTCGCTCCGATACATCGACCCGCCGCGCCGACTGTCGCGAGACTCCATCGAATCGCATTAATTCACAAGTATCACTTTTTAAATCAGCCCCGGCTGTGCGCACACATAAACGGTGTCATTTATCAACTTCATCTTGGAAATGAAGTTGCTTCGGAAACGACATATATTTTTTAATTAGATAATATTCAAATGGATATCCAAATATTTTTTAATACTATATTTTCATATTTAAAAAAAATTATCTTGTTTCTAATTTCTAATTTTTCTCGTAATGTATCAACACATATATTTGCGAGTCTGCAATTTTTTAAAAATGCTTTTAAATTTTACTAAATATGCTCAATTTATACATTTTTATTTAAAAATTATTGTTAACCCTCATAAAAAAATATTAAATCTTTTCAAAGGATTCTATCAAAGATGCCTCGAGATATTGTACGTGGTCGTCGCTTAATTTCAATTCTTCTCGTATACCGTGTCTTGTAGTAAAACAACATGTTTTCATCACCCTATTTTACGTTTTCTATTCTCCTGCATGCATGAAGCTCCTAAAATACTGTATTGCGGCTCTTGGTTTTCTATTTTAATGGCTGTTTCCAAAACCAATGAAGATCAGTTATCTGAATTGATTACTAAGTGAAAATCCATGATATTAGCCTCGAGTGCCGCCGCTGCTAATGGGCCTTAATATTTTTAACTGTTCAATATCATTTACTCGTGCATCCATTAGTTTATTCAATAAAATCTATGTTTCCTAGGTATATGTCGGCATTTACCGCTGAATTTATTTATATTTTAATGTTAGCCGCACATTCTATAGACAACCTATATTTTTATTTAATTTATATACTAACAGATTGATTAATAATATTTCTACTTAGGAAGACCTTATTTTCATTTGCAGTTCATTCAAAGCACAATATGTTTATTCAAATGAATCGGTTTCATTATTAGAATTTCATTTAAGCGTATTCAATCACTGAGCGAGCAGAGTGATTTGCTACAGTATAATACAATATTATTATAAATGTCTCCTTGCTGAGTAGTCAGCGGTTTGTCAAATAAATTAGGAATTACTAAACGGCTACAAGTTACGCAACAGCCGAAGGAAACGATATGCGATCATAAATATCGCTATTAAAGTCTCGTCATGTGTAATTGATTCTGAAAATACGGCGGTTAGAACCGGAGACGCTGTGATTCAATCTTAAATGTGAAAATGATTGACACGGTACAAAGAAATTCATTTCTACGAAGGGATTTCTGTCAAAATTGAAAGATTCGTGGAAATGTGAAGACTCCCCCATAAAGTACGGCAAGTAATGCCGTAATGAAAAGCCTTGAATTTCGGATTTGCCTAATTGAATACTTAAAAGCGACTAAGAATAGTTAATCTACTAATGTTAATTATCTTTTTATTGGACCTTTTTTCTTTTGAGATTTAACAGTGTTTTTTTTTGAGGAAATCTTTTTAGTTTAATGATTCTTTGTAAATTTTATAAATTGACAAATACCCATATTTTGAACAAATAGTTATTTTTTGTTTAAGATAAATACGACACATAAATAACATTTTTCATTTATATTTATTTTGTGAATGTTTGGCTTTAAAATGAAGTAGCGTGTTTATTTAATAAAAGTTGGATTGCCGGGACGATTGCGTTTGAGTTCTGATTAGGAAACCATTTCTCTACCCACAGAGTTTAAAATTTATTTAAATTGGATGCCAAAAACATTTTTACAACAGTATTTAATATCCAAAGAATTATAAGACAATTTTAAATTAATAAAAAGTTGTATCTTTAAACCGAATTCAATTAACATTAAATTATTCGTTTTAGTAAATGTCTCTTGGCTGTTAATAAACAATGTATATTATATAATATACTTCAATCATGTGTATAATATACTTTTATTGTATAAATAGCAACTAGCTACTCTGACAATAAAATATAATCAAACAACAGTTTTGCTTAATATTCAAGGCTTCTTTCCAAAAAAACAAAAGTGTTTCGTCTAGAATTTACAAAGCATAGGCGTACCAAAACGTGAATATTCGAGAATTATTTGTTGGAAATCTTTGTTGTGTTATTTATTTGGGCCTTTGCGAAAAATATTTTTGCGAACAACAAGGCTTTAGCATAAACAACGACGACCTACACAAAAACCAGAACCTTGTAAAAGTTATCTCAAAAATCAGTTGTATCTGCCCCTCGCCGGTCGTTATTCTCTATGAGACTTTTCAACTTCACAGAACAGTGCTTTCTAAATCTTTAATTGAAATCAAACCCTTCATATCTGCAGTAAAAATTAACTATTTATATTTAAAAAATACATTTACATGTAAAATTGCAAAATGTATGAATATATATATGAAAAGGAGCATACTGTTATACGTACATTAGTTTTTTTTTTTTTACGGCAATACTATTTGTATTCTAGATAGATGCTTAAATTATCATCAGAGTTTAAATCGGTATACTATCATTTTAATTCTCAACAATACTCTTTTATATTTTATTCTGACTCATACAATGTCAGTTTAAAGCATCATTGACAGGATCAAAGCAAATTTATGCCAATGAAATAAGTTTGGGATTTAATATTAGGACGAATATCAAACTAGCGACGGTACTAAACCACTTGAGGTATTTTCTTAATATGACAAATATTTCACGGTAGATATATAACTCAATAAAAATCACTAGACACTATTTGAAATCAAATTTACTTAAAAGTAGGTAGGAATTTTAAGTAACGCTTCTGTATTTCAAAAATCCTTTATTCGTCGCTGTGCTTATTTCTGCTGCCCGATATCATTGTTTTTTTTATCATTATCACTGCGACGGATCAAATGAGGGAGTTTCTCTACATCATATCTTTGCCAAGTTGGTTTAATTTAGCCGAGTCCCCTTAATCGCCGTGAGGCCGCTTATTGGAGAACTTTGGGAGTCCCCGGAAAGGAGCGCAGGCGAGGCGCGAGGAAGGGTTCCCTCCCCATAGCGCCCTTTCATAATAGAATTCTGCGAGGACGTGATACTTCCGTCGAGAGGACCTGTGGGTCACAACATTCCGGAATCTCCTAAATCAGAAGGAATGCCGCCTGGTCAGGGACCCGGGAAATAATTTAATTATTTGTCAACATTAATCCTTCATAACACCCATATTTAAATAATACTGGAATGTCTGGTGGGGTTATCATTTTTTTATAGAATGCGTGCATATCTATGATAATACTGACGTGTAAGTCTAGAGCTCCTAATTTAAGTTTAATTCTACTGCATACTACAAATGATTAAACAACCGGCTATGTCATATTTTACAAATTAATATAACAATGATTCCGTATATACACACTTACAATAACGTCTTTCACAATGAATGATCACTGCATGCGGTTTTCAGCTACGCTCGTTTACTGGTTATAAATTCCTTGACATTGACGTCACGACTCGCCACTTGAAACTACTTTATATTACAATGATACTTACAAAATGTCACCAGGGATTGTGAATCATAAAACAGCTGACAGAATATAAAAACATAAAATTATTATTTAAAAAAAAAAATTGACGTTTAGTATTTTATTATTTTAGATTTAAAATCAGCTCTCGCGCTTAGACATGTCATGTGTGGAAATTACTACCACAACCCACTTCTTAAATAGCAAAAAAATAAATTCTTTCTCGAAAAGAATAAAAGCTTTTCTGATAAAGCTCCGAATGGACATTATAGTAAATTGTGAGCAAAAACTCATTACTCAATATAGCAATAATATATATAGTGCCTTTGGTGTGTTTTCTGTTATTTGAAGTGAACTTTTCGCATAAAATTATAATACATTAAAATAAAACTTTCAAGAAGTGAAGCTTTGTTTGTTGAAATAACTACAGCAAATATAAACAAACAACACCACAACCCATTATCTAAAACGACTAATCTGTGAACAATCTGTCGGATTATTTATTTTAGTGCAAGGTTTTATATAACGCGGTTAATTTCTATTAACCTGCTACCGAAATAATGATGATCGTTCCTTTCACACCAATCCCTTGTGTACATCATGTTTTTTTTAAATTTAATTCACAGATACTTCATACAATTTTTACAAAATTTAAAGTTATATATGATAACCGACACGGTGTCATAATCAAATCTCAATTCGAGAATCGTTAATCATTATGGACAGGTAGACAGTGTGACATATAAAGAGCAGGTGTGCTTCCTCTGAATACACGTATCTTCAACACACGCTGCTGTCTCACTCGGTGGTAATTATCTTTCAAACATTAAACTCATTATATTTTCATGAGCTGCCAGAGTCACGTGACGCTTTCACATAGCAACAATAATTCACGGTATGAAAACGAAATATATTTCTTAAGCAACCCCATATTATTCGCAATTAAATTGAAAATATTCACTGTAAGGTTGAAAAATTAAAATACATTATATAGAGTCTTTCTGTATACATCTATTAATGTCATTGAATTCGGTCTTTTTTATAAAATATATCATTTATATCCCATCCCAGTGAGTATTATTAAAACTAATTTTGGGTACAACTCTAGACAAGTTGCACTCGCTATTAAATAAATATCTCAATTCATAGATTTTTATAATAATCGCTCAATCACTTAACTTCTAATACCACTACATGTGTACAACAGACTAGATTATTAACTTTATAATAATGTATTAATAGTGCACACATTGGACTTATCCTTAACTGGGAATCGATAAACTCCCCAAGGAGCCATACATCAGATAGCTTTATGATGATCAATGTTGCATGAGTACTTATATTAATTGCATCTCAATGAACATATAATCTCGTGATAATAATTCGTCTTGGGTCGTCACTTTTTTTATCGTCTCGCCCGGCTTTTTGGGACTTTGTTGTAGTATAATAAACATTTTTTATCATAAAAACAAGCATAGTTCTTTAAATACTTTTAAAAAATTTAAATATTAAACTTCCATAAAGCTCTAAAATAACTATATAATTATTGATATAGCACGGCTAGCGTAAATATGACACAAGAGCTTTGTTCGAAGAATCAGTATGAATACCTTATAAAGGAGTAATCCGTGCATTGTTCATAAATAATTATTTAATTCTGCTTAATACAGACAAAGAAATGAATTCCACAGAAATGATCGATTGGTGATATATTCGTATTCTGTGTAAAGCCATAGAAACCTTAACTTACAATAGAAATAATACCTTAGTTATGTAATTAGGGAGAGCTTTTGTAGCTCTGCGTTAAAGTTTTCCAGTAATAAATCTTTACAAATATGTGTATTGTTTAGTTATAATTTGGCGTGACCTTAAATGAATAAATTGAGATTAATATATGATGCTGAACAATAAAATAAAATATATTTTTTTAAATCAATGTTTTAATTTTACCAAATGTAGCTCTATTTCTAATACATCCTAATGTAATTAAATCTTTTTTCAAAACACTTTTCAGTGATTTTTTTTTTTGTTTCTTTGGTACTCTGAAATCTTCTTCTGAGTCACAGATCGAAATCGGTGTGCGTGAAATCTGCACCGCACGCTTGAATAGAGATATTTGATTCAAGCTTTACTTTTTATTCTCTGTGATCAAATTTCCCTAAAGTTTATATTTTATTTTCCGGCATATATCAATATGCATATTAAAAGAAAACATTTTTTTCGTGTAATTGCTAACAATTCCAAATCATAAATTTATAAAAGTAATCATTTATAATATTAGCAATAAACAAATATCTTACTTTTACATGTGAACTCGAAATTTTCTTAGTGAAATAAACGATTTTTTTGCTCTTTTGTAAAAAATAAAAACTATTTTTATTTTTTTAGATATTGCATTTGATATTTTTTATCTCTCCGTATCTAACATAAGCAAAACGTGCCGTTAGGGATCCCTGAATTTTATTTACCCTACCAATTTATTTGTACAAAACAAGCCTATTCTTTTTCATGTATTTAATCTTAGTAATAGGGTACATAAGGCCGTACCCTATTTCGCTATTTTCATAATACCCTGTCATCCCTAATTTAAAAAAAAACTTCCCGAGAAAATCATTCCTCTTTCGATCAAGCTTGCCATACATCATTAAGCCGTGTATCCCGAAAATCCTAGTTTACTTTCTTGTTTTTTATCTGGCCGGAGTTTGTTGGAAGTCGTTAGCAACAGAGAAAGTCCGAGAACAAAATAAGGCTGTGACGTCACGGCGTAGCTCACAGGTCCCGCGAGATGATCAGGCCCGAGCGGTTGAGTAATGGAATCGATCTACTTTCGCATTCACCACCGCACCGTATTGACGTCAAGAGAGTTCAAGTCTGTTCCAGAGCAGAACGCAACTTGTTAAGCTTGCGATGTCATCCTTTGACGCCTACTTTACAATGAAGCGTCTGGGACACATTTTTTCAAAGTATACTTTATTATTTTTATAGATCTTGCAAGTATCAATTATTAGACTTGTAACATAGAACATGAATTTCGGTTGTCATAGAGAATAACGTACGTTAGTTCCGCATGGTTTACTGCATTAAAATTATAAAACATATACATATTAAATAAGTTTCAATCTACATCGCTCATACAATATATCATTCTGCTGCCTTTTCGTTGTGTTCGCATACAGCTGGCCGAATTAGAGTATCGCGTGCGGAACTCGACAACTATTCCAGCCCTGCAGGGTGACCACGCGAAAAAAAATATATATAGTACATCAATTAACTTGAAAACAATTATAATTTGTGGTGGGTGAATTTTGTTTTCGGTTGGCTTTATTACTATAGACTTTTAGTCTGAGGGTTACCGATTCTTTCAAGTCTAGCAATGGTATTCCTAAATAAATATAATATCCTAACAATTTCTAATACGTGCCAATATTGATTTTTAACAATTATTTTTATCTCATATCTATTAGTATACTTTGATCATTAGTAAAATAGCTTTCAGTAACCTCAGCATTTATTATAATTTATAACAATTTACCTTTAAATATTCTTGAAAGTCTATATCTGAAGTCCCTCAGTTGAACACCGCGTGGTGGCCCGAGTCCCATGTAGACTCAGCCAGTTATTACCGACTGACGAGAGACTTTTGTGGTCCGTCAGGGAGTAAGGCTTCCCACGTACCTAATCATAGCTTTAATGGCCTCTGACGTTATAACATTCTCTAATCAATTCTAGTTGATTTATTTATTTAAAAAAAACATTTATACATAAAATATAACAAGAGACATCCGAAAACAGTGTACTTAAATAGAACTTTAACCGAAAAATCTAAAACTAATAAATAAAAATACACACAAATGGTACAAAATCAAAACACACCGAAAACACTTAAAGCAACTCCATGGTACAAACTACAAATGTAGTATGATTGTGGGAAAAAATATTATGATTAAAAATGAATAACCATCGAAAGAGAGAATTTCAAATCCACCGTGTGTATCCAAAAGCGATCGCTTTGCGAAGTACACTTAATGCGCAATTAGGGAGTCCCTTCTGCTCAAATATACTTAAGATAATATTCAGAGATGCTCGCTTTCTTTTTTACCAGGTAATTTTTATACACGTTTGATAGATGAAAACATCAAGTAAAGTTTTGTAGGGCATCGATCTTCAGTACGAACCGGCACGCAAGGAAAGCGAGAGCCCAAAGCGCCGCCAGGTATCGAACGACCCCTGATCTGCGGCGCTGGCCTGCCGGAGGGAGTTTCAGCACAAACAATAGCTCTACCACCCCTAGCCGAGGCGGCTGAAAAACCCGAAGGTCGCTCTGAAAACACTCTTCTAGTCTTTGTGACAAGTGAATTGTCTTTATGAATGCGATAATCTATTTGAATACGCATTATTTCTCCTTAACGCATTTATGAAGTTTATTTTATACAATACGCATACAAATATATATATATATACATATATATATTAAAAAAAAATATATATATATATATAATTGATTTCGTTGGGTCTATTTTAAGACTATTCGTAATAAAAGGTTTATTCTTAATCCTAATTAATTAGTACGTTATTCAAGATTCGGGGATAAGTCACGATTCAGCGAGCAACCCCCGTTCTTGAATCTCGTCCAATTAACGAATACAAAATCGTCGTCTTACACGGTCCAATCAGGAGTCACCGCGTGGAAGTTTTTCGCAATTCCAGTGAGGCAAAAATATTCCATTTATTTGGAAATTTATTTCGGCATTTGGAAATACGAAAATATTAATTCTTCAAATTCGTCAGGCTTTATTGGTATTTCTCAGTAATAGAAAATTGTTAAATCTGAACGTTTTTGCAAGTTTCAGTATATATTTCAAATCGTAGAATTTTTTTTTTTTTACTTTCAATATTTTAATCCTGTCCAACAGAATATTACTACTTATGCTTTAATATTTACATTATTTTGTATTATTATTTATGTCCTTGTATCTTATAAGTTCAGTTATTAAATTAATTTAACATGAAAGTGTATTAAAGGTAAAAACAAAATAGTTTTTTTATGGAATTTATAATTTATTACCTCATTTTTATTTAATATAGAATATTTCAACTTTTTATTCCTAATAAAAATTTTTTGGTTAGTGTTCTTTTTTTATATCTTTTATTATTTTTATTAACACAATTTCAATTTTAAAAAAAGTGTTTCTTACAGTTTTAGTATTTTTATAGTTACATTTCTTCGGTTGTTTTTTACAAATCATTTAAAATACCGGGAAATCGAATTACTCCTCTGAGACAATGCGTTCGGCAGCTCGGGTGTGAATAAAGGGTGGAAGCAAGGGGAAGGTAAACACGGCTCGGGGTGGGGGTGTGCTGAAACACCCTTTCTCACACGACATGGCTTTTCTTTCATTTGTGTTTTCTTACAGCCTTGCCTGTTATTCTCTAACGGTTTAATGCGCCCCTCGACTTCAGGAAAAGTCCTTTTGCTCTTTATGTGAGACGTACTCGGAAAACAAACATAATAATGTACAACGAAACTCTCTGACACGCACACAATCATCATAATACACTCGGTGCTTAAAGCGGACAATACTCGTAATGTGCATAGGCGCTATTATAAGGAAAGCTTTTTACCATACTAAAAAAGCTTAGTGGGAAAATTAAATCTGATCATTTTAATGAATGTTAAAAAAAATTCAATTTGAAATAACTTTGAATTGGTGAATAAAATCATAAAATCAAATCTAATCAAAAGAATTTTTATCAGCCAACGAGCCTCGCGAATGATAAAATTATAAATAAGCTGTTTTTTTATTATTTTGATAATACTGTCAGCAAAATTCAAGTAAGACGTTTTATATTTTTCAAATTACCAGAAATATCCGTTTCATAACAAAATCGACAAGTATAATCCGGCTTGGCGGTTATTTGCTTAATTTAGAACAGCTTTTTATGCAGGTTGATTATTACATTTTGCAACTATTCTTGCCTTTATTAATCAATTTAAGAAAAATATAATGAAAAACTTTATCCTTGCCAGCCATTAGTTTCATTAATATTTAGTTTTATTAATTGATTCTGGTAACGCTTCCACATCTATTCACTAATCTACCACTATGAATACATACGCTATTTGCTGATAATTATCACTTTTTATTTAGTCCAGCTTTACTTATGTCAAAGTTTAATATATCCTGAACAACTTCAGAAACTTGGAAATTACTTATTTATTTTGGTCTACACCCGTGACGCCACGATGGCTGCATGATTTTGTCTTCAATGAAAAGGAAACTGCGCAGAAAAGGTATTTTTTATTTACCTTTAAACTAAACCTTTAAATATGCTTTCAACTTTTTAAAAATCGTTTATTTCTTTGATTATACAACAATTGGTAATAATATATACTTGTACATTATTACTTTTATTAAAAAAAAAAAAATACCCTATAGTTTTGGGAGACATCAAAAGTTTGTGACTGTGTATACTGTATAAAAATATACTAAATATTATACTGATTGTCAATACATCAGTTGACGTCAAAAAATCTCTCCAAATATAAAATCATGAAAAACCCCATCAAGAGGAAAATAAAAATTTACGTTGGCCAACATAAAAAAACTATGTGGGAAAGCTTTCACGAATACACCCTGTATAGAATAAGACTACGAAAGAAAAATGTCGTAAGATGAAACAACTAGCAAACTTCTATCCAATTCCTAACTTTGGAAACTCTCTTGCATTTTTTTCCTGAAGCTCAGGTTGAACCGGGATAATTAATGGCTCTTCGATATTTGCAAATAAATGCTTTGTAGTAAATGTATTTTTACGTTGCTTTCACGTTTATCTGAACGAGTCATTATTTTTAATGCCAGGCTGGTTTTTGTTTCACAGGAAGCGTGCGATTATATTAATGGCAACCCTTTCCAGGGCCGCGAGGTCGTCCAGCATTTTACATGCGAGCTCCTCGCGCACTTCCCGGCTCGGCGGGCGCTAGAGCCCCCGTTCAATTATTCCTTGAACGCCATTTAATTCCTGTAAATCTGTAATAGAACATCGCCACCAGTACGATTAATTACGCTCCAATTACACTCTTTTACACGACAGAAGATATATCGACTACACGTATACCAATATATTATTAAATTAAACCACCCTAAATCACATGTACATACATAATTATTTGGTTTTCTAATGCAAATTTTTCAAGTATAAAATATTTTTAATGTGACTTTTAAAACTTCTATAACCTAAACAACTTTGTCTTCCAAATGCCCATAACAATATATCACTAATCCCTGCGCTGTAACTCCATGCAATGTGCTTATTTGCACATTTACTCTATTTTATTTTATATATAACTACTATAGGTAACTAAAATGAACATGCTTTAATATCGTTGATGATTTCCTGTTGTACCTTTGAGCCTAAGTGATCCACGAGCGTGCGTGTGATTTAGAAACCTCCTCCTTGCTCTCCCCATTATGTTGCTTGTGCATGGCTGCCATTATGTACCCTGAACGTTTGCAAAGGATCAGTAGTGGAATAGTAGGCTTGGAATGATTGTGAAGGGATGTGCTCTGGAAGTACCTCGTCGAGGGAGGCGGGGGGCTCCTGTCGTTGTTTCTGCAGCCTGCAACGCCAGTGCTTTGTAGGGAAAGGATTATATTATAACAATGCTATTGGGCAGCAGCAACACGCAGACCTTTCCTTTGAAAATAAAACTGCGGTGTGGGAGGACCCGGGGACCCACCACACTATTCTCCCTAAGAAAATCATTAGTATATGCTCGGTGAGATGGTCGCCAACCTGCTCTGAGGAAGGCACCCGAAGATGAAGTGAAAAGAATGTCGCTCATGAGAACGACCGCATTGCTTGAGAGGATGTTGCGGTTGATTGATTGTTTCCTCGTGTGAGTAGGCTGATCGGTCCGTGGAGCCCGAGGAGCTGCGCGGGGCGGCGAGGGCTTACGTAACGGCCATCGATCGGCCGCCTGCGCCGCTCCGGCCCGGTGACTCACGCGGCCCGGTGTCGGTGCACCTACGATTTTTGGCTATGGATGCCTCCCCCACCTAATAAGCACCGTTCAGGGCCGGCTCTGCTAGCTGTAGGGTTGGGGTAGCAAATATACAAGCTTTGATTGATGCAACGGCGCAATGAGTTACGATTCTAAAAATATTTCACTGCGTTGCTGATATCAAACTCTTCTGATGGTTTATATTAGTATTTTTACACTCTCGGTCCATTTCGCTAATGATATTCTCCGCGCTCGCTTTCCTGATACCTTGCCGATCACAGTGAGTTTCTCTAAGCTAGCATCGTTCCATTTTGCTATTTGACCGTATATTTGGAGAGTACGCTAAAGGCATAGTTTATAGAAAGTTAAGCTTTGGCTTGCAGCTCATGAGACTCAATTAGTACGTTTCCAATAACAAGTTTCAAAAACATGTTTTGTTTTTTTACCTTGATAGTTCATATTGTTTCTACTCTTGTATTTATGGTATTTTTACAAAATTAAATTGAACTATCGCAAAAAAATTATATTTTACATTTTCTCTTTATAACATTATTTTCAGTTATAAACATTTTTTAGAAAGCGTGATCTCTAATATATGTGGTGTGATGATGTTGTAAGTACATTTTAATTTGTAAAAAAGCACAATAGTTCGTTAAAACTCACTGTTATTTAAAATAGAATATTGAACATTTCTACTAGCAGATACGAGCAGCCGGGGGGGATGCGGGCCGTATGCACCGCACCTTCAGCGTTTTCGTCTAGCTGGGGCTGCTCCTCCCGTCCCTTGGAGCTGCTCCCCTCCTGTTAGTGCGGGGGTGCCGGTTATTATGTTTACCGCTGGGGGGCGTTTTTTCGGCATGAAATATGAATTTTGGGGAACACGCGGACTGATATACACGTGGAGTGTTAAAATTTACCTCAGCCTGGTTTTGTTTTGACAAATTGTGTGCACTATTTAGAGTAGATATGCTTTTATTGCCGTCTTCATTTTTTTTATGCGAGACGTTAAGCTTTATGATGCGCAGAATAATTTACTTCGAAGCTGCTCTTTTCACATATTGGTTGGCGTATTTTCTTGTTTGATAAGAACTCACCCTTGTGTTGGCCTTAAACTGCGTTGCGAGTGTATTTTCTACAGTGTGTGAATGTATAAAATATTAAATTCCAATGCTGTGCATTCTTGAAGCCATTCAAAACCTTGAAAAATAATACTTGAGTTTAAAAATGTAAAATCAAGCATTTCATCGAAACAGAAATGAGCTGCGGAAATGAGACTATTTCCTTGCCGGTACCAATTGTGATGGTTTTGTGAGGAACTGATTGTAGGCTATTCCTTGAAATACCTTTGACATTTTAATATTTATCGTCTTGAATGTACCATAACCATCATTTTATATGAATTCAAACGCAGCCATATGTTTTTGTTCGTTAAATATAATATTTAATAATGTTTTTTTTAACTTCATATACCTAAAATCTGTTTAAGAAATCGACAAAAATTTATTGTTGAATATCCAATTTTTAATTTGCTTTACATTTTGGTGTAAAAGTTACTATTAGAAACGCAGTAGTTCATAACAATAAAGCAGTCATGCTTCTTAATTTTAACTTTATAAAATGTAAGGCTATTTTCAAACTTTAACATAAGATAATAAAAGTGAAAGGAATCTATTTACCCAAAAAATCCCTATTTTTTTTAAATCTCTGTAAATTTACACTTTTCACCATACACACACACATATGCATAATATACAGGCTTTTTTTCAATATTAACAATTTATTTAAATTCTTGATTCTGAGTATGTACAATAGAATAGGCATGTGGTTTTTTACTATGAATGTTTGTAGTGTGGTTGATTTTAGGTAAAATAGACAATGTCAGTCATTAGTTTTGGCTACATATCCACAGCCTCACAACCAACGGGCTATATGAACCTGCCTAGGAATTTTATTCACTCGGCGCTATCTGCGTAGTCTTCATTAACCCGTATTTGTATCAAAAGCAATGATTCAATATCCTAAAGCACAAGATGGACGTAACTTATAGATTTTTTTTTTAGGCTTTAATATTCAGTTTAATCTAAATTTAAATGACTGCAACATAAATTACAAATGAGAAATTGAATTGTTATGTTTTATTTTATATTTCCGCATATATTATAGGTATGCGTCGTTCAAAAATTTAAGCATGCTTATCCATATTTTTTCGAAAATATAATTTTTTTTCTGAAACGTTTACTGATATATCAGCAACACTCATTCGATAAAAACCTGGATATCTAAATGTTACTATGTGGAATATTGTTGGCATTTAATTTGCCTGCTCGGCAACAGATCGATATCCGTTCCGAGTTTGCCGTAAAAACTAGAAAGCTCTCCTGCCAGGGCAGGCAGGACCCCGGGCCGGGCAGCCAACCGCGGCGGCTGAAGCGCACTTCGCGCCGCTCGGGGGCAATGACACCGCCAATTGTCACGTTTTGGCTTACTTGCTGTTCTCCGTTGTGCCAGTCTGATTTGTGGAACAACTTGATCATACTAAACAGCCTTTTAACTCGATAGGGGGTGTTTCATACATACCACTGATTCATATAAAAGTATTCATGCTATGAATCAAATGCTTTCAGATACAGTAATACCCCGCTTTACGCGACCCCGCTATGCGCGGTTTCACTATAACGCGATTTTCAAATTTCGCGTTAAAATGCCTCGCATTATGCGTATGAATGTGTATGAACAAGATGTAGTCATTGACTTCTCTTGACAAATAAAAACAGCGTTGGGTGTTATGAACGTATTTTACAAGAACGTAAAAGAAACGCTACCCAAAAGACAATAGATGTATTTTTCAGTAAAAATAACATGTAATACTACATAAAGTGAGCTTAGAATAAAAGTGATTGAATCAAATTATTCATATTTTTTAAATCAAGTTTTGACTACGTATGTATGTATGTTTAATCGTAAACCCCGATATACACGAATTTCGATAAAACGGGTTATTACTGTACTCTTAAATATAAGAATATATTGAAAAATTATTATATTAAAACGATGTGCATGAATTCGTTGTAAACAACATATACGGTATTTATAATAAATTATATTTGAAATGTGATGCACAATTAAACCATATAATGGGCTCACGGGTTATTTGTTTATTTTAATATCCATTCATCTCATTTCTATTAAATCGAAATATTTTTTACTAAAAACCTTTTTTTTTTTGCAAAACACTTTGAATGGAAAACTTGCTTGAATATACAACAGTATCAGAACAATACATGGATTTGTAAAAAATAGAAATCGTGTTAATTAAAAAGTTAAATCCATTTTCAGGTTATCTCAAAAATATAAACAATGCTTATTTTTAAATTAAAAATTTTTGAAGTGTTAATCTTTACTCGTTTTATCTGCTAATATTTGAAATTAAATCGTGGGATTTGACTTCCGACGCTTTTTAAATCCTTTGAATTAATTTTCACCCTCTGAACCAGCGCGGGGTAATCCGCAGTGGAGGCTCCCGCCGTGTGACCAGTTGTCATGCAAATAATCACTAACGAGGGACACGCTCCGCCAGCGCACCGCCGTACCTGAGCCGAATACATTATGATCATTTTGATTTGGGAAAAAATCATTATTTATGGTGTTTTTTGACAATAGAATTCTGTTAATCTTTTTACTTATTAATAACAGAATACGTCTATATTTATTTACAGTAAACATCAAATATATTCAAGTTTTTTATGGAAATCGACGTTTGTATTTTTTAATGAATTAAGTGCATGTTAAAATGAAACATAAATGTAATACACTATCTTTATATCAAAAACAATGTCTATTCATCATTTTAACGTATCAGACAAATAAATATTGAGATTTATTGATTCATCACAAAAAACCGACTTGGAATTTTCATTGAAATTTCATTTGAGCCAAATAACCATTTTTCACTTGTTTATTACAATCCATTTGGTAAAAAAATTCATAAGCGCTTCAAGGCAGTCGGTCTTTAAGAATAAAATTAATTTTTGTAACATCATTAATCATTACATTTTGAGAAGATATTATATGGAGGGAAAAAATCTATACTCTTGTGTATAAAACATATATCCGTTTCATTAATTTATCAACAAAAATTGGTTGCGTGAACCCTTTCATCCGAAAGCGATCTGGCTCAGCCCTCGTCTGGGTGGGCCCCTCGGCGGGGAAGGCTGCCCGGGGAGGGGTTTACTGGGAGAGCTTTGGTCGGGGTGAAGAAAGCCAAACGTACAACCCTCCCATCATGAAAAAACGCGCTCTCCGAACACATATTGTTGAGATATGATCGTAGATTTTTTTGATTCCATTTCATTTTCTCTCATGCTTAAACTGGTTGTATTTATTTATAAAACTATAAATATAATAATTCCATTTTATTATTTCCAAATAATAAGTATTTCAGGAGTCTTTGCTCAGGTTTAAATTGCAAGTCATTATTGGATTAAAAAATATTTTCATCGTATCATTAGATATTTATGAAGCTTTCACAATAAAAAGTAAATATAATGCCAAAACCACCAAAGACTTTTTGGTTTGTTTTATAGGGCATTCGTTGCTTTTCCGATTTAAACAACAGCGTAATATTAACATTGTATACAACTCTGCTGTATCAAACGAGGTAAAAAAATTACAACCCAAAGTGGAAATGTTTATTAAAAATAAATTAATTAATAACCATTCGTTATGACAGCGTGTATCTCTGTGGGCGAAGCTCTCGACTCCGTGCATTGCGAATAAAATTGCTGTGATATTGCAAACCGCTGAGGGTTGTCGCTGCGTGACGTTTATTCCGAGAAATTTAGTAGTGACATTAGTCAGCTGACAAACAGCTGCTGCAGTCGCTTTAATGGTTTAAGAGCGTCTTCATAATATTGATTTCAGCGATGCAATAACAAGCCGATGCCAGCTAATCTTATTTAATAAGACAGGTGGATTTTAGACTTTCAAAATTATACCACTATTTTTAATTACTTAAACCTACTGGAGCTATTTTTATGTTTTCTGATTCAAGTGAAAATGTTTAATATTACAAAATATTTATAATTTTCAATTCATTAAAACTTGTTATCCTCAACTGAATATTCAACACAAAAAATATTATTCATCATATTTAAATTACTGCGCTACACAAACGACCAGCATGCAACATTGATTTGACTTAATTAATAAAATACGTACATGTAACCTCCGTGAGTGTATAAATCCTCCTTTTATTGTGAAAAGTTAGCACTTATCGTGGTATGGAAACATATTCAGAGGAGTTGGTATCGGGTCCAGCTCGAGTGGAGACTCGTGGCACGTCGATAGCGCTGCCATTAGTACAAATTGGCAAATACCCTTCGGGCATTTCTATCCATAAGACGCAGCAATTTGTTTGCCTGCAGACAGAGAAAACTACTGCGGATTCTGGATTTCGTATCTATGATATGCTACTGACTTCTGTCCCTAGAATTAGTGAAACTGCATAACTCTAAAAATAATGCCACAAATGTTTTTAAGTAAATATAAAACAGCTTTTCTATATGAGAAAAAAAAGATAAAATATATAGATTTAAAGAAACACAGTTTCATAATGGAGAATAGCCACGCCCATCTATTGGCCTCTTTCAGTCTGCCTTTTCGTCAGTGAGGGGAGGGAAAACTAGTTCAAACCTCTTATACTCGCCCATGTGAAACCTGAATCAGCTTCACATAGTTAAGAAAACCTCAGCTTCTTAAAAACTAAAATATATCAAAAATTGATTAACGCTACAAAGTATGCTCTTAATATTGAATTTTTCACTTTTACAACTTTCAGGCTAAACGGTGTGAAGACATATATTTTTTTTTGCATTTCAATTTTATAATTTTATTATTCATACTCGATCAAAACTTGAAATCAATTAATCATTGATGATTCAGATAAATTTATTTTACCTTATGAACATCACATAATATTGAATATTTTTTGTTGTCTAAAACGAATATTTCAAAAGGTTTCATACCTTTGCAAAATTGTTCTCTTATATTAAGAACCTTGTTGTGACCTTCTTGGCTATACAAAAACAATTTCAGAAAACATTTTGATGGCTAAGCTAGAATTTCTAAGCTTTCTTAAGTAAATAATGTGTACATTCACATCACACGAGACAAGATAATCTCTCTGAACCACCGCAAAGCAATCGGTCACCGCGCCGGACTCCGCCGACAGTCCGAGTAGAGAGGATAGCAAACACAATTCAACTCTTTTTCATATATTACGTAATATATCAGCAGCGCGTACATTTACAAAATTTATGTTTTCTTTATAAATGTAAATCCTAAAAAATCCATCCAAATCTAAGGATAAAGTCACGAGATAGCGCCTTTGTAAGTACATACATATTTATTACCAAGAAAAACCTTTTAAAAATCGTTATCAGCCAGTCTCATTTTTTTTTCTTTCATAGCCGCGTCTTACAAAGCATGTCTATTTAACACTCATACAAATCTAGAATTCTCCCACGCACTTTTTATTTAATGGATGAAGACACGATTGTCAGGCAGTACCGAAAAATTTCAGATTTAACTTTTACAACCAAGGTTCATTGATAATTTGGTACATGGGGAGTGCGTTTATAATGATAACATAGCTAAACATTTCAACAGCAAGAACTGGTCATCGTACTTATTAAAATTTTGAGCCATGCAGTAATAAGAAAATACTCTGCAGGAAAATAATTGTATAATTAAATTTGATTGACTTATTAAAAACAGATTCTGATACATTCGTTATATTAAGTCTTAACGTGTGCGTTTGATTGTCAGTCGTTCCTATATCGGTGAGGACTAGTCGATTTAGCATCTGATTGATTTGGGTCCATTCTTTCTGACGGGAAAGCTTTCAAGTGCAGAGGCGACACACTAGGGTGGTGTCCAGAGGGAACCTTTCCATTTCCTTTTATCCGCCGTCCATATTTATATTGCCTTACTGTGTTGTTTATGGTATAAAATAAAACAAAAAATACATTTTTTGTAGGAAACCAATTTTGTGACCTAATTTCATACTTTTGGAGAAATATCCGTAAAAATCAATTGTCCTTAACTAAGAGTATGTTTTTTATACGCATATAAAAAATAAGTATAGTCTTCATAGAGCCTATACTTGTTCAATAATCTTTAATTGTGAGTTACGAAAAAATATTTTTTAATCGTACAAACTTTATTTGTTTCCATACAATATACTAATATTTTAATTTAAATTTGATTTAAAAACATTGATATAATTACACAATAAAATATAATGTCATAAAAAAATATTTTTGTAAATACAAAAACAGCAATTGAAAATAACTTTTTCTATTATGTATAGCTAACATCAATTTGACGATATTAAATGAAGTGTGATCGTTTTTTTTGGTGCCTAATGCGATAAAAGTATGGATCTACTCAGTTCCCTTGTAGAAAGGTATGTCGCTAGAGGAAGGGGCTTCTTTAATGGTCTCTAAGCTTTCGCCTTTCTAGCTTCAAATTTAATTCGCTCAGTATTTTTAGATTAAGAAGGCAGATTATCTTGTGATAAATGCTTTGTTTAGGATTTATAGCTGCAACGTGATGGAAATAAAAACATCGACTACCTTATTTCCAAGAAACGACAATCAATAATGTCCAAAAGTATTTTTTGTTCTTTTGTTTAAAAAAAAATTATTATAAAGAATGGTTCATAATAATTTAATATAAAAATAATTGTTTTTGTATAACTATGTTAATTTCATATTTTATTGGTGAACTTTAATCTACAGTTTGGCTAAAACACTTCTCATATACTCAAAGCACCCTCACACAACACATTTTTTGGCCAAAAAATTACTAATACACATCTTTCAATACTGCGCTCTTTCATTCAATCTTGTTTTGTAATAATATTTTATCGTAGAATGTCAGCCAGTTCTATTTAGATAAAGTGATATTTTTATTTGAATTTACGCCAGAGTTTTATCACATTGAAAGGTATATTATAAATATAAATATACGGTACAACGTAGTTCTCACAATACCAAACAATATCAAATTTTCTTGCGCGTTTGGCGAAATTTCAAAGTTCATCCAAGCATACAGCATTCACATCCACGCATTAACGCTTAGTAATATATTTCAAAAGCAAATTTTGAATGGAGTTTTTGAATCCATAAGTACCGGTTAAATGGCCGATGCCAACAGTCAGTGCGGCCCGATTAGTCGGAATCCCACATCCTGACAGAGGCAGGGCGCGGGCATTCTATCCTCTCCGACTATTCCTCAGTTCTTTCACATGGCTTCTATTTGCGGAGAGTTAAGATCTACATTGCGCCACTGCAGAACAATGTCCTACTCGTGCAAGAATAAAGCGTTTTTGGCAGCTCATATATTTTTAACCGGCCATAGCTTTGATAGGGATATTGAGTATCCCGTCTGGAATACTATGAATTAAATGTGATTACCTTCATTTTTATGAGTACGAGATATACTTCTCTGGAACGGTCAATAGCAGTCCAAGGTAGCCGAATAAAGTTAATTATTACAAACCTCAATATGCAGTGCGTATCTATTTCTAACTCCTTGATTAAACATTTCATCATAGGAAAATTATGTAGTCGAAAAGCAATCACTTCCCGTCAGCTCAGTGCCACCTGATATGCCAATAAATGATATATATAATTTTTTTTTAAATTATTCAGTGATTAAAACTATGATTATTATCATATTATTATTATTATTTTTACTAAACAAAAACAAAACACACTTTTTCAAAACCCTGAACGATCTCTCAAACACAGCAATCCTATAAATCTTGCATGCAATTATTAGTCTCTGCGCTTACGTAACATCTGCATCAAATAATATTTTATATATTTACAATGTTTGTCTTGAATTATAGCAAACTTGTCTAATATTTTGGGGAAAACAAATGTGTCCATCTTCCGCAATAATGTGATTTGAAGACAAGCGGCACAGACTGTGGATGAGACGGCCCACTGACCCGGAATCCTCGCCCGCCAGTGCCAGCACCGCGCGGGAATGGCGCCGACCCAAATCTCTCGCGGGGGATCCGTCTTGTAAATGCAATTACACTTGTTTTGTAACACTGCAAGGATTATTCATTATTTTATTTATGTATTTCTAAAATTAATATATTGAAATAAAAACATCCCAACGAGTTTCGCACTTCCTAATGAGATCCCGCTCGGCACAGTTTATCAATATTTTTTTTAATTGCGGACACAAGTAACTTTAACATATTTATCAATAAACATGATATAACTCAAAACAAAATTCTTTAGTTTAAATAAAATTTATATTTTTATCTTTTAAACATAAGTAAACTATTCACCAAATGAAACCTCCGTTGCTTTTTTGTTAAGGTTCAGGGCGTAATAAAATAAACTTTGAAGTGGGCGTTGCTCTTCTAATAAATCGACAACACTTTTCAGAAAAAACCAAACCGACCAATTTGATTCTATCCAATGGGAACGGTCTCCACTCTGCGCTCTGCGCTCTCGAATCGCCCGGGGGTCGATTTATTGTTTCCTCTAAAGTAAAAGATAAAAAAAATCCTTCGCGCAAGTTTCAATACAGACATTTTTAAAATAAATAACTCTATACTCTGCAATAATGCATAATTTTCATTTCGTTTATTTTTTTAAATAGTTAGTTATTACATATTAAGTTATTAGATATTGAAATATACCTTGTAGTACTTATCGCATAATTTAAATTCTGGAAAGAAAATTGACAAGCCCACAGACGTTAATTGAACAGCTTAATTGCCACTCTGGTGCATTTGAAATATACTGCATGGAAGTATACTATACTGCCAAATAATACCAGAGTTATTCGTGTTTATGTACATGCAGTAGTTTTAATCGGATAAAAGATTTATTTCAGTATCCCTGAGGTGAGTCACAGCTGCTAACGCGGTACACAGTTTCTCTGAGCTTATAAATATGCCAGTACAAATTCAAGAGCAGCATCTGTTGACACTTTCGTCTCGGTCCATTGACAAGTTGGCAGCGGCTATAAGGATGCGGCACCCATTTGTCTAAATATTTCACTTTAAATTTTGTATGAAGGAAGAGCGGCCGTGAGCGGTGCTTTTCCAGGTGAACCGTTGACGTCACCCCGTAAGGGAGACGCCTTTTAATAATAAATCAGGTTCTGAACATGGTGAAGTTTCGATTGGTCTTTCAAGATGGTGTAAATAATAAACCACGTAGGCTAAATAAAAATCTGAAGAACCTAAAATTGATTTAAACACAAAAAATTTAATGCAAATATGTTTGTAAACTGTCGCTGAATTTATTTGATACTCCGCATCTTCCTTTATTGAGATTGTCAATTATTTTATTGATAACTTAATTTTGTTAAAAAAAAAACATTTTAATATCAAATATATACTTTTCGTTACTCAAATTACGAGGAATACTCGTGTGTATGTTTACTTTTTAGTTTCTACAAGTAAATATATATTGTGTGTTTTATTTTTTTATAAATATTCAAAAGCCTTATAAGTCAAAAGTAATTCTACACTGTCTGAAAATGTAAATCCTCTTGGATACATCTACTCTTTACTTATCTCGTATATAAAGTATGTCAGTTAAACTTATTTCTGTGCAATTTACCCTCGTATTTAAATACTCGGTCCTCGCTTTAGCTTATTATTATTTTGAAACTGTAAAGTGTCTCATTAAAATTTGAATAGAATTAAAGCAAGTATAAATTTCTCAAAAATATTGACTTTTCTTGTTAAGAAAAAGTATCACGAAAACATAAATTAATGTGGAAAAGTTTTCCCGTAAATACCACACACACAACGATGCTGATCGGATTTGAAGAACAACTTACGAATCAATCTTTACTAACAGCAAACTTCGCAAATCCTTTGCCGGGCGAGCCATATTTTAGGCGAGAAAATATTTTAAGGTCTTGTTGAAATCCGCGGGTTGTTGTCATGGCAACCGACATTTTCTTACCGCCCCCCTAATCTGAGTTATTCGTTTTAAATTATGCATCATGTTTACCAATCTTACAAATTATAATATTTTACTTTCTCAGCACGCACTGAGATACATCTTTTCAAAATGACTTCATGTCTCGAATAATCATGAAATGAGGAAAAAAATACGTAACTTAGTTCTTGTGGCTGTATTTTTACATGTTTAATTAATAGTATTAAAACGTATGCCTAATCTACTGCAGAACTTGTTTTAAATAATATATTGCAGAGACCCTTACTTCAGAATATAATTACTTCCTCACATTATAAGACGTGATAAAATGGGATTTTTTTTTTCATTTTAATATCACTTGAATCCAATCACTAAAACAGAAATAGTAAAAAGATGTGCTTTAAATACGCTATCAAAATATAGAGAGCAGAATTAATATGAACGCTTTAAATTTATCGACAGTGTCACAACAGAATTCAATGCTTAAAATTGCATTTCAATGTCGATGCGACAGCATAATGTATTATTATCATATAATATAGGAAAACCTTTATTAATCGTGTTCACCTCTGTTCATATTTTCACCCCAACAATGTGAGGACTTATACCACATAATTAACATGGCAAATTCCTGCATAAGTCTCTCTCAACAAGGGAGGCCTTTACAAGTGGTGTGAGATTGAATATGAGCCAGTGAAGACAGAGTGTATTGGAAGTTCCTGGCGCGGGGGTGGAGTGTGTAACAAGTACGGGAGGAATCCGGGGCGAGTCGCCCAGGGCTGCGAATATATTAATTGTGTATTGTCGAAGATTGGATATTTATAAACTATAAGGATGGAGATTATGTATTAGTTTTTTAAATCTAAGCTTACCTTTTAAAAAATTAATATCAAAATACGATTTTCTGATATAGTGGAAAGCGCTATTATTTAGCAGGTCTTCAACCCATTTTTTATGTTAACTCGTATCTGCCATTAAAAACAATCTTTTTTGTGAGTCAAAATTATACTATCAATTTTTAATGAAATATTTACATTTTTAAGGAAGTTGATTTTGAAATAATAAGTCAAACTTATAAAATAACATAATATTTTACATTGATGTGTATTTTAAATATAAAGTAAATTCGTCCTGCTGTAGTTATAAATAGTTTGTAATAAAATGTCCCCTTACCGTACGCTTATACGGGGAAAAAGTATAATATTTGAAAACTAAGAACTTAATTAAAACATGAAAAATTCAAACATTTTTTCATTTAAATATTTAAAATCATTCACGAGTATTCAGTTTAAGCTCTATTAAATTTTAAATAAAATATTATCATAATCTTTACAGTAAAATATGATGGGTATTTAGGGTATGTAGAAAAGCCGAGGGTTGTCAATATTGGTTTTCGGTTAATTTGTTGTCTTGGGAACCTTTTTTCTTTCAAACCTTAAAATAAACATACTTAAAAATCAACATACCTTTTTCAATATGTACTGAAGATATTCCTTTAATATAAACCGTTGTTTTTTAATAGTCACAATTTTAAACTCCCAACTTAAATTGAACTGATATAAATTACTTTTGAGATTTTTCCACGTGTTTAGTTTTATTGGTGACCGATTTCGCCAACCTTTCACGTAGACATTATCAAGCTGAGTGATTAATTTAAACTAGTGAAGTTGTCTATTTCTTGTAATTTGTAGATAAATAAACGTGATTTAAATGAGCACTTGATAATATTTTTGCAAATTAATTGTTCAAAATTTCTAACGTGAATTTATGTTAATTGGTTAATTGCAAACATTTGGTTGAAAAATAAGTGCCCTCTTGAAATTAAAGTTGCTATGTAAATTACCTGCGTCGTATTTATTTTGCTCCTCTTAAACTTTACACAAAATAATTTAAGCGGATTCAATTTAATTATACATGAATCTCACAGTAGGCAATTCTTGTGCTGGTTATATAATTAGTACTTTGTAAAACATTGTTCTCCCAAAACATAAAAGCTTTTGGTTTCCTCTCAAATTTTACAATTATCAAAGGTATATTGAAATATTGTCTTAACAACACCATTTATAATAATAAAAAAAGTCGCTTTAATTATATCAACTAAATAGTTTTAACAATTGATTGTTATTTTTTTTTTTTTACAAACAAGTAGGAGTGCATACATTTACCTAAATCCTAACTCCGCTGCATTAAAAATAATAACTATATAACAATTGTAAAGTCTAGTTGTTTACATGTCAATATTACGATTTTAATATATTTTATATGCTTCAATAATTTTGAGAATTTTTTTGTGTGCATAATCTATTATAATTTAAATCAAAAGCACCGAGAATCGATAGCAAACTGATCAAAGGTATTTTATTTTCACTAAAAACATCATTAGTGTGAAACATAACTGCACCCTCATTTTTTTCTGAAAAAATACCAATATTTTGACTAGTTTTTTCATAAAATATTACTGAACTCTTTAATCGTTAAAATAGTTTAAATAAACTCTGTTTAACGTGAATAACATTTGTTGGAATATCGAGAAATAATTAATGGGCTTGTAGTTGAGTAGAGTGTAGAAACGTAGCAATGAATGAAACAAATATATATGATTTATTCTGAATAATCATGTATACAAACCACGGTTCGTTATTATATAACATTGATATGTTTTCAATACGTCATAAAAAAATTGTGTAGTTTTTTCAGTGTTTTGACAATTTATGAATATTTTTTTGATAATACCATCATTACTTTGTGATTAACCTCTTTGTACAAGTATTGTTTATAAGGTACACATTGCGGTAAGAAAATACATTAAGAAATGGTTTTTATTTCTATTATCTGAAATATCGGTAAATCTTCGAGGCATATCTTGGACAACATTGGTATTCTCTCGGCAGTGCTCGCAGTTTGCAGAGTCGCCTGTCGGGTGGTATTTATTGAATGGCGCCCTCGGTCTTCAAGAGACGCTCTCTGGGGAAGACTTCAATAACTCAGCCAACGACGGTCTCTTTCTACTAAAGTTTATTTCTAAACACTTACTGCGTGACCTTTACGGGAATTTGTTTCACATAACCCACCTAAACAAACGACTGATATATATTTCTATTAAATTCTTTTCACTAAAACGAAATGTTTTACCCTAACTAGTACTTAAATCATTTTTTGGTGAAATTCGGTTCATATGTAAACCTAATCGGGTATTCAATCAAGTGCAATATTTTTTTGTAATTATTATATTAAGTTTCAAAGTAATTACGTTATCAAATAATTTCGTTCAATTTAAAAAGTATATTTAATATGAAATACTACTTTTTTATCGAATCCGACGTTTGGATTTCTACTATTCGAGTCTTTATCGTAGAAATGAATAGAAAAATTACAGAACCACCGCTAAATAAAAGTGCCAAACATAACTTTATATTTGTATATATATATATATATATATATATATATATATATATATATATATATATATATATATATATATATATATATATATATATATATATATATATATATATATATATATATATATATATATATATATATATATATATATATTAATTGTATTATATATATATTAATACAATTTACCTAAAAAAAAATTACATACTACAATACAAATGAAATGAAATTTTACGTAATAAGTGCATTATTGTAGAATGTGAATTTATTTTAGAAACATAATTGTGAGTCTGTAACGGCAAGTGCTTTTAGCAGCGTCATAATGCTGTTTGCTGTAAAAGCCACATTTAATATGATGGCCATAATCCTAGAACTGGCGCAGCACTCGGTCAGACAATGTGGGTCAGGGTAGGTCCTGGTCGTCCGTGGCCCATTTCCCCATGCTCAGGGCATCGTCAGGCAGCCTCCAGCCCCAGTAAATACTAAAAATAGCTCAAGAAATGCATGGCTCCTTATACTGCACTTGCAACGCTTGCTTAAACGAAGGAATACTCCAATTTGTCTAACGAGGTTTTTTGTTTGCCAACTAATGAGAGCACGTCAGATAGAAGGGAAAAAATGTTGTGGGTAATTTTTAGATGGGTTAAATAAAAATAAAATGATTAATATAATAAAATAAAATGTTTAAATGGGGTTATTCATATGAATGTACGCTAGAATTTTTAATTTTCGTATAATAATTGTGGTTTCACTCATTAGGTATAATTCTTTCGGGATTTCGTGAAACAATTCTCTGATAACTTTTTCGCTTATTAACTTCAGGCAGAGTTTCTCGTATATAAATTAACAAAGTTTTAACTCCTTGACTAGCGCGTTCGTGTTTCTATATTCTCGTTATTTAGCACCATTTTGACGTATTTTAACAGCTTATAATCATTGAAGCAAGAGTTAATTTTTTTTATATACTATATTATTTACATGAATATTTAAAAAAAATAATATAAAAAAAATATTTGTGACTACACGCTTTGCATCCCATATCAAGTTGAAATTTCCTATTAAGATATTAAAGAAGGATTGAGTGAACTAGTTTTTAACAAAGATAGAAAACACAAGGGAATACTAATAAAAAATCTATCGTTAAAATCACAAAAAAGAATACAATGACAAATAAAACATAGAATATAAATTATATTTTATGTAACAACATAGTTTTTAAAGGAATAGTATTTCCTTCTTGGAGGAACTCATAGCGTTTATCAATTCTACTTACAACATTTTCCTACCGTAAATTATTTACAGCATATTAGTCAAACTGATATTATATGATATCTAAATTAATTTGAAATTTCAGCTCCCATGAAAAATTTGTTTCACTCCCAAGCATGAGGGCTGTCTTTGAGGAGGGCAGGACAATCCCAGGAACAAATTAATATATAAACAAAAAAAGTAAATGTGATGAAAAATTCCGCAACTCTGAGTAAATCCTGCAAAGAAAATACCAAATCCAATTTCCTTAGCTTCCCACTCATCGTGAAACTTTCATTAGGGGTGTGTTTTTAATACATTCACAATAAACGTACTCGTATAAAATATGTCAAACGCAGGGATTTCTACGCTTGTCTATTTTCTAAATTATGGTGTACTTGCTTGGGGGCGTTGTTAGTTTTTTTTTCTAGAACCCTATTTTGATAATTTATTTGTCTAGAAAAATTATCGTTTTTTTGTTTTTACTACAGTATCATCGGTCTATACAAAATTCCATTTATCGAACTTCACATGCTTGGAATCTCGATATTCTCTCAATATTGCATTACGCAAACGATTCGGAAAACGTAATAAATTGTTGGTCTTGTATGACGCCGGAATTCTGCCAACTCGCGGTCGCCAATAAAGAATGAAAATATTCGGGGCCAGAGGTTGTGAATTATTGAAGACCCCGCGCCCTTCTACTGCGACAAAATCCTTCACTGCGGGAAACACGGCGGCCTCAGGCAATTTGCTAGATAATCGATACAAGTTGAAGACTTATAAAATATTAAAAATGTAAATAGTAACTTCTTCTATTAATAAACTACATCCATCAATGATTTTCGATGCATTCCGTATATAAATACGAAAGCATTCAACCATTCGTGGTATTTACTATATTTTGGTGTATATATTTTATTTAAACAATCATGATTGCTGTTAGAGTTATCTTAGCAAAATAAAATAAAAAAAGCTAGACCCCTTAGTCGCATTTCGCAACTGAAAAAGAATTGCCTCGTATTGAATTTTTTTGATTAAAAAAAAAAATTAGGTTTGTACAATCTTAAATGTGATTGAACAAAAATTTTAAAAAATTCCTTCATTATTTGATTCTATACTCCATATTTTCGCAAAAAATTTCATTATAAAAATAAAATTTAATTTTTCATTTGGAATGAAAAACCGTTCAATGTATTTTTAGTAAAAACCTTTAATGGCATTTATGCTTTGCACTTTTCAGAAGTAGACTTGTTGAGAAAACAACGTAATAAAAAGAAATACTAAGATATTTTTCTGTTTTATATTATCCGTAATCCTACCGTGAAACATGGTTTCTTTTAAAAGCTTTCAATTGCACGAAGTTGTCAAAGATATTACATTGTGTACTTATGGATATAAATATACGTACTGCGGCTTTTCTTGGCATTATTGTACTAAACCGAACTCGCAGTGGCCATATTTTACATCCAATGACCCAGAAGAATAAATGAAAAAATATAACGCTTAGCACGAAATAGAAAAATTGAAGCAATTCTATCAATTGTCTAAATCAGTATTTAGTAGAATTTCAAAAACAACACTCGATTAATCAACCTAAACCTCTCATTTCTTAAGGCATTTAAAATATATCTGTATAAATATCATAAGATGCAATCAGAGAAGTCAAAATCTGTAGCAAATTAATCTCAACCCTAATCTCGTTTAAAATATGTAATACACAAATTATATGTCAACTGTCTCAATTATTCAGAGTTTTTAATAAAGTATCCCTACCACTTTATCGTTCAATACATTATAATCATATTAAGCGGATAAAAATAATAAAATCTGTATCAAAATTTACTAAAATTTATTTAATAAATAATATTATAAACCGGTGCATATGTCTCGTTTTTATTAGAGCGAGTCAAAGAAGACCAAGCAAGCCTTTATCTGCTCTCTTTGCCATTTTCAATTAAATTCATTTATTTATAAGCATTTCAACCTCTGCATGTCTAAAAATACACTAAATATATTTTATGTCATTCAACAGTCTGAGAAAAACGGATACGTATTATTAAACTTCTATTGACATGTTAAGTGATTTTTCGTATAACTGCCATGGAGACATCAACAAAAATATCGTGTTTCTTAAGCACACGTGCATTGTTATGGTAATCCCACGAATATTGGATTGTGCATAACACTTCTTAAACCTTACGTAACTTTTTCTGCTTTGTTATATTTTTAATACAAAGTAATTTAATAATGAAACCTAAATTTCCGTTTATTAATATCTCTTTTAGTACAAAATTTCAAGTGCTTCACTTATGAATGAAGAAAATAATTTCATTTGTTGGGAATATAAATATTAACAAAATTTTATTGTAAAAAAATAAACGAAATGCATTTATAATTTTTCGTCGGTTAACTTATTTTAAATCATCAGTGTAAACAATACTTCAATCTTTTGCCATTGCCTGAAGAATTTCCATTTTGTCTCGAATCTGCATCAGTACACTCGGCAAGATTGCAAAATTGAAAACAAGTGACTCAGATTTTCTAAAAAAAATATCAGTATCCAGGAGTTGTCCGTGTCCTCCCTTGATAAAACAAATAATGTTAAATCTTTGCTTAGGTGGATAATGCTGATATTTTCCAAAAAATTCAGCAAAAAAATCTTTTGCAAAGAGCGGAAAACGAAACACAATGAATATATGTAAATACATTTCGGATATCCGACAAACCCTCTCCACCTGCGCGGAGAATGAAAACAGCTGACAGATTGGAACTTCGTACCGAGAGTGCTCCGTAAGCCGCGGTGCGGTTTTTGAAATAAATTATGTAAATCCTCCGAGGAGGGAAGTCGATAACAACTTGATTTATTATGCCGCTGATTCTCTCCCGGCCCATCGCATTTCGGTCCACCTTATCGGGAGCCCCTCGTTTTTAAACTATTTCTAATCTCCATTGAAGATCGTTTAACCCGTCGGTTGTATGCAATGCTTTGCAGCTGTGCAGCAAATCGTGGCCCTTTGATTTGACGACTTTGATTCTATTATCACTTGTATTGCCAGTGCTGGAGGAGCAACTGTATTAACTGTTCCGCGATATAACAAAAAATATTTTTACCGATAATGTTTTTTTATACTCAGACTCAAATACTCGTATGTAATTAAATAATCTATCTGTGCGTTTTTATAGAGTGAAATTGGATCACATCTTAGCATCTTACTGGTTTACTTTACAATGGACAGAAAACTACGATATTCCGAGTTGAAAGTCCGGAGCGCTCCAGTAGCGCAATTCAGTCCACTTTTCGGAGTCGCGGCTGCTGGCGCTCGGCAGTTAATTGGCTGTTCGGGAAATGGGTCACACAGTGTCAATACCCCGGCAATCCAGAATAGCCCATTCATAATAACGAAGCCAATCGCCGAGAGCCATAGACACTCAGACACAGCGAGGAGCGACCATAGACTATGTGCAGTGTCGCCAGCTGCGAAAAATCAACCGGATATGGCCTCCGCCACAATATACACAATTATTTGATTTGGTTTGTACACATTGCGTTTGTTGTAAAATTGTATATTTTGATTGTGATATTTTTTACATGTGATAGAAATGTCTATTTGTGGTCAATAATGATTTAAAATAATAGTATATAAATAAATAAATTTCTTACCCATAAACTTATATCTACGTTTTATTCATACAATACGTCTTTGACTTTATTAGAACTATATTTTTGCTCTTAAAATTATATCATAAATGTACATAAAATTAAACATTAATATTACTAAGGATTTGCGCTTAGTGCACAGCTTTGTAAAGATGAACGACAAATACACCAAGGACTCCGTGTAATATTTCATGTCAAAGTATTAAAGCATTACTCGTGTTCAGATTAATTAAAATCATTGCGAACCTTTTATATAGTAAAAGTTAACTTGTACTTAAATTGTTTGTGGCATAGAATATATAAGATCAAAGGTCACTGAGATCATTTTTGTATAGCTAAATGATAAACTTAACAATCAATTTACAACAATGTCCACAATACTTGTAGTTACATTTTTTTAATTAGGTGCTTACCTTATTTAACCCATTACTAATAAATAGTTAAAAACCAAATAAATAGTTGCACGGAATAAAACTATTTTTCATTTAGAAGTATGAGTCTCAGTTGTAACATTTGATCTTGTAAGTATAACATTTTTTATTTACGATCTCTAAGACACATATCTATATGATTTATTGTAAAACATTTTTTTTTAAATTATGAAAAGAAAGAGACTTTGAAAAAACGAGACTTGTTTACAAACGGATTTCATGAAGTATTGTCGTGATTCTGCAAATAAATAGCAGGTTTCGTACAAACAAATTGCTCAAAGTGTTAGACTTTACAAGGGTATATGGATATATAAATGTTTACCTTGTTGTTTCTCGTTATGACTTTCTTTCCAAATCTTTTATCTTTGTTTTGTGCCAAAAAGGGAAATACATTATTTCACATTCCAGACAGCAGACAAAAGTAGACATAAGCATTTTGTTCATATATTTTGCGCTCGGCCGGGTCTCGAGTTTCTGCTCGGTAAGCGGCGCTCAGCGCACAGATCAAATAATACAAAATATATATTCTTTATATCAATAACCGTTCGTTGGAGATCTCGAGGGATTTGTGCGCGGATGTTGTATTGTAAATTTATTCTGTAATCGGATAAAACAACTCAGTTCAACCTCACGTTATTTATCTTTTAAATTTCAACATGTGACATTATCGGGCGTTTCGTTTCAGAATTTGAGTTTTAAATTAACGTTATTGTATTTAAGCAGATCTTACCAAAGGCTTTTGAATGATTCAGTTATATTTTAATTGTGACGAACGTCTAGTAAATTTAATACAAATAAGTATGCAAACACGATCTCACAAATTACCATATTTAAAAAATATACTTTAGATTATTTTAAACTTTTAAATAGTTATACGAGAATGTTTCAACGTGAAACTGCAAACATTTCTAAAAGATTGTGGTTTTTGAGAATAAAACAGTCTTCCTGTGACCTAAAAAGCTTCATTCAAACATTTTCAATGCGAAAGCAAAAACTAAGCACATGGATAATGAAGGAAAACCCACCATTCTTTGCAGAGATGTTTTTCCAGACACGAGTATTTACTGAAAGTTACATTGTACGAAGCCGTACAACGCGACTTGCAAGCAAGTTTTCTCCGGTGTCTTGGGATGTCTGAGAAAATAATTTATTGAAAACTGACAATGCTAACATCTACTCCTTTAAAAACTACGAAAACTCTTTCATATAAACTCAAAAAACAACAAATAAAGCACACTACGAGTACATGCCCTATGATATTATGCATTATATTTAATTAAATTTTTGTATATAATCAGCATTCATTTAATACGTAGTATTTTTTATTATTAATAATTTGCAAAAATTTATTCATTTTCTCTATTATAAAAATGTATGATTCATCACAACAAAAACCTAATGTACATATTTTATGGTTTAATCTTAGCAAAGATGTAATATATCAACAATTTATTTGCCATTATTTTTTTTGCAATTTTATATGAGCTGACATTGTTTGCCATTATTGAATCGTCGCCAAAAAACAACCCTTCCGTTCTCTTATTCTCTTTTCTCGAAAGTAACTCTCAAGAGGTTCTTGAAAAATTACTGCGAAGGAGGACTTTGTTTTCTTACGCAACACGACTTTCGTCCAGATCTCTAAACGAAAGGTAGCCCATGTGATAATTCAGCGTTTCGAAGTTCACTTGAGGCGAATGACCCTCGGGACGATGCACCAGTTCCCCAAAGACGAGCTGCTGCAAACTTTTCAAATTGGCTATGGAAAAATGAAGGAGACTCGAGTGGCTCTCTGTCCTAATAGTCGCAAGTCCCGTCTTAACAAAAGCCTTTCAGAGAGGCTCCACTCAGCCTCATAAATATATAAAGCCCACCTTTTTTCAGGTTGTCCAACCGCTCTCAGAAATATGAGTCTACCTGAACTCAAACCGAATAACATCGTTTTTTTAATGCTCAGAAATAATTTGAACATTTTTCCATCAAATATTAATATTTGGGTCTACTTACTTATCTGTACTAAGGAGATATTCCTTTTATTTTCATTAAGCTTACAAATTATTTAAATCAATCCACAATAAAAATGCAAAAAAAACACAAAAATTAGACATTTTTAACAGAGATTACCATCGTATAAAATAAGTAAATTAAGGGTGTCGACTTTTGAATTTAATTTTTTTTTAAAATCATGAGTAACATATTCTCTGCATCCAGATTTAATTTTAAATACTTCGTATTTGAACAACAAATATGAATATGCTGCGATAAGGACAAGATTGCTTATTTGTGAGCTTTTTCAGCCTTTCAATTTTGTTAGTCTGAAGTCGAAAATGATGGTAATCTTGAAGCCATTTGATTGTTCATATTTATTGTTGAATATAATTCTAGTGTTTTATTAGTAAAGATTTGTTTTGTATATATTTATCATGTATATAGGAGAATATATTTTTTCAAATTCAATACTTTTCATATATTCATAATTAGACATCATATTTTGCTTCAAGTTTAACGCAATCAAATCAGCACACTTGAAAATGAATAAAATATTAAATCGTTTAGTACGGCTTCAGCAATACTTGCTTAGCCTGCGGGAAACGGATATCAATTCAAGATTACTTGTATGAATATCCCGTAGTGATTTCCGCCGTCTTTGGTGATGTTGATTTACACGTATGGTGGTACTCACTTGGTGCGGCGGAGTCTGCCCCTCGCCCTCACGCCCTCACGCCCTCACGCCCTCACGCCCTCACGCCCTCACGCCCCCGGCGCCCCCTTCGCCACGGCCCCAGGAAATGACCTAAATGTCAAAAACTTATCTTGATGTTATTTATGAATCAATTACAAAAACTCTCTATCATTTGTTTCGGCAAAATGTGATTTGGAAAAAATCCGATAAATTAAATTTATTTCTATTGGAAACGTAAATAAATCAAGTCTGTACCATTTTAAGATTTTTTTTTAAAAAGTTTAAAATTCCAAGGACAATTACTGTTTGCACATACATAAACACTGGGATAAGTTTGCAAAAATTGAATTACAAATATTTATCCTAAAAACTTTACGTATAAATCTTAAGCGTTTAATTAATAAAAATTACCGCGACTTAAAAAGTTTGAACGGTTTTAATACCAATAAAAAAGCGTACATCTAATGTTGTTAGCATTAGGGTGGGTAGTTTGTGAGGCAATATTACTCTTAGAATTCAAATATTATTCAGCACCATAAACTGACCTAAGCATACATATTTATTCAGACTGATGTTTTTTGTTTTCATCTCCCTGATTTTCCGGCTCTTTGGAAATTGTTAGGAAAAAATAAAATACCTTTTTATAGAGAAGATTTTGCCTCGAGTCCTTGAAGGTTTCCCAAATAAAAATCCAAAAAATAGGAGCGTTATATAAAATCCAGACATGTTAGGCACTTCGTAAGCAAAGCCAGACGAAAATTTAAATCAGTTAAATATTAGATGCAATAGAATAGTTGAATATCTTCGTCGTATGATTATATAGTACCTGTGAAGAATATAACATTTGATATAAGGTAACCCAGCATATTGATGTATTGTGTGTGTTTCGTTGTTTCAGTCCACTCGCTGCCCAACCTGACGGTGCTGTCGCTGTCGGGCTGCAGCAAGGTGACGGACGAGGGTGTGGAGCTGGTGGCGGAGAACCTGCCCCGCCTGCGCGCCCTGGACCTGTCGTGGTGCCCGCGCATCACGGACGCCGCCCTCGAGTACATCGCGTGTGACCTCAACCAGCTCGAGGAGCTCACCCTGGACCGGTGAGTCCCTGTCCTGCCTCATTCAGGCCCCGCGAGAGTCACGACGTGGAGCTTAAGAAATGTGAACATATAATACATGCTTCTCAAAAAGCGATAGTGATCCAACATAGTTTTACTTACGTTCTTAGTTTCCTATATTTTTTTATTTGTGATTTACTTCTATTCGAAATATTCTTTGATTGTCTATGTAGGCTGATAAATATTTCCATATAATTCCATTAAATTTGACCTTAAACATTCTGTTTCATTAGCAAAACAAAAATAAATAAATATTGAAGAATCTTTACTGAATAATTTAGTTCAATTCAATTATTTGTATTTCATTAGTGATTGATTGACATCAATTCGTAAGCACTATTAAAGAAACTTAGGCTTTTAATTTTCTCCTATAAATTATCGACAATAACAAAATTATTAGTTTCTATATTGGCAAAATATCCTACTTCAGAATTTCTGCTTTGACTGCTCTATTACTATCAATCCAATCGTTATTTTCAACTTTCAGGTTAGTGTACCATTATATTGAACTATAATATTTTATAACATACCTGTAGTAACCTTAATGCTCTTTTACATTTGGTTAGGAATAATCCCATCAAAGCGACCTTTATTTTGTAGAGCGGTCACACTACGACTAAGTACCTTGCTACTAACAGCATCAAAGTTAGTCCAACTTATCCGCAGAACAATCCAGCCTCGAGCCCACACCGCACCACATCTGAAACATAAGCGTGCCTTTTCAAATAACGACATTAGAAAACTACACTCAAGTGAAAAGTTGAATTTGTGCTTGAAAAACAAATCACGAATTCGAGGTATCGCTTCATCATTAGTGCAGAGCACTGGCGAGTGAGTGTCTGGTACTAGTAATAACTGTTTGCTTCGAGCATTGTAAACATCAATCGCAAACTTCTTTTAGATCAAATGTTCAATATGTGCTAGGAGAATACAAAAAAGTTAGGTGTTTTTTCCGAGTTTGAGCATGATTTATTCAGTGGGTGTATTTGATTAGAATAAAGTTTGCTTAGTATTTGCATACTTTGCGAACATTGTACGTGTTTATTGTTTATCTAGGCTACAAGCGGATGGCTTTGAGCTGAGATAAAAATACTTTTCTTTTACCTTGTGTACTTTTAACATTTACTGATAAAATATTTTACGAAAATCTGAATATATTTTTACATCAATTAATATCTCATTTTGATGGATGTTGCGATTGACACATTTCTATTACATTATATTATATGTTTGTACTTTAAGCTACACATACATGTATGAAAATCAATATAAATATCTTCAAGGTAGCAACTCAAGTTATGAAATCTTTTAGCGATTTCAAATAAATAAAACTTTTTTAGTATTAATATAATTCGTTCACACTAAAAGAAAAATGTACAGATTCAACTGAGTTATTTGTATATTTTTTGCTGGTAGGTAAATTTAATAAATATTTGAAATGTATGATAGTAACAAAATGAATTAATCTAATGACGAATAAATACGGAAATTCTAATTCGGAATCGTATACTTATTCTCTAGGAGTCTAATAAACGAGTTAGTACCTATTGGTTTAATTCGACTGAATCTCTTCACAAATTGTAACTTTATAAAGGTCCATAGTAAGAAAGTAAACATCGAGGTCGTGACAATAGAAACTCACCATTTGAAGTTATTATTGATTATATCGCAGCTTACTTTACTAACTATTCAATGCTATCACATCTTTTCAATCCAATGATGAAATTTTAACAATACGGACATCCATTAGGGAGATTACCAAATAAAATTTATCTAGTCAATAACTTCTTTTAAATGTCAATCATATCATACGAAAAAAAATTATGACGTTCCTTTTTTTCAAACCAATTTCCCAAAAAGTAGGATCATATAAACTTTTATTAAGGAAACTCCTTGAGATATATGATAGCTGGAGAAAAGGTTAGTCACTCGAATGGCCCCGAGTCTCTGGGCATTTGATCCGCAGTAATATATATCGAGAGGTCGTAACTCTCGTTAGGGTGGACAATCACCCGCGCCGGGAGTCACGTGTCTGATTAGACCGGGTGGTCCTGGCCGTCCTGGCCGTCCTGGCCGTCCTGGCCCTCCTGGCCGTCCTGGCCCTCCTGGCCCTCCTGGCCCTCCTAGCCAGCCCGGGGCTTAGGGCGGGGGACTCGGATAACTTCCCCGATTCATTACTCGCCCGTCCGACTCGCGTCAGCGGCCGCCGGGGTCGACTGCGTGGCCTCTTAACGTCGACTTTGTGTCGGCTGTTCAATTAGGAAACAGAGCGTTACAATCGAATTAGCAAAATCCAACTTTGTTTTGAGATCATTATTGTTCGGAAACAAATACTGACCAAAATAATTTAGTTTCTTATTAAGGTTATGTTGTAAATAATCAAAATCATCTGAAATTGATCGAGATCCGTAGATTTGCTGAATTCTAAAAGTGATATAATTATGATAATACCTGATTCTGTTTCGTCGAAGACGATTTGTTCTGATATTGTTTTTAAATAGTTTTTTTAATCGATACGATTTACTTTAAACTGCAGCTTTAGTACTTAAAATAGTGCTATTCTACAGCATACATCAGTATCGTTATTGTCTCCAACCAATCATCGCAATTTGAGTCATTTAGATAGTATCGACATCAAAATTTCGTGAATATATCCAGCTAACTACTATCCAGTTTTATTTAAAATGCCTTTAATTTTACGAAGTATTTTCTCTTAAAATGTCTTTAATTGACTTAAAACTACAGTTCAAATTTTACAAAACGGCATAATTTTATATTTCAGATTAAATATAAATTTCACTTTTACACCTGTAAGCATCTTGTTATATCTTTTCACCTCAACACGTCGACGCGATATGCCACGACATTTTAATATCTCTATAAACCAACAAAGTACCTTGTATTACTATTTTAATTGAATCAAATCAATTTTATGATAGGTGATAGTTTTGAGGTACATTGATAGGGTTATTTATAAACAAGAGATTTTTAAATAAACCTTCCCCGCGCCGTCGGCTTCACTAACCCCGGGCAGTACGCTCGACCGTGCAGCACAGCACAGCACAAAACAGCACAGCACCTGAGAAGCCGAAACGCTTAAAAATAGAGGAGGTTATCACGTGACATCGAATTTGGTCGCATTAAGTTCACCCTACCGACCTGGCACCCCTAGCCCCCCCTCCTTCCTGTCGGGGGTGAGGGTCACCTCCTATAGAGTAAGCGATTACTTAATTTCGAAATACTTTTAATGTGATATTTATGAATATAGGATGATGATACAAGATTAAGTAATTTTATTATAAAAGATATAATCTATAGTCTGTCTTCAGACTCCATGCATTTTTATCCAAGTGTAAAAATAATAAATGTATTGTAACAAGATTGCAAGAAATGAACACATAGTTATGTCGTTAAAAGAATTTTATTCAGATAAATATTTTGGCATAATTTTACGAAAAAACGGAGTTTGCCGTGTACTCAATAACTTAAATGTTATCCAAATAATTTAAAAAATATTATTTTAAATCAAAAACATCATCTCAAACTTTTTGAGTGGTTTTATAATTTATATAAATATTGTAAGGTCACGGTATTTTTTAATTCAAAGTATTTTTTAGTATATTTTTTTCTGTTGTATTATATTTATAGTTTGGTGTTAGGGGATACTTTCTGATTAGACCGCATCGCCGTCCATGCAAAGCTTGAGGGTGGTCGCCCCGCGCTGAAGGGGTGGCGAATAAAGGTTACAGGTTACGCGCTTTGTTTATCTACGGAAGGATACTCCGTACACAACAACACTGTTTAATAAAATAGTCCATTTAAATTGCTTTAATTACACACTTTAAAAGGTTACACGTAACAAAAACACTTGCCACCTAATATATAAATTCAAATCAGTATATCCACTGTAGTCAATCTTATGCTTTTATATAATCATTTAACTTGTGTTTTCAATACAAGTTAAAAAATAGTAATTCTAAAAATATTTAAAAAATATATTATTAACTTCCATTCAGTCGATTTGATCGTATAATATAATCGGTACTTGTTTTTTATCCGACCACCAAAAAACTTGTACCTAACCTAACCTAACCCAACGAATCGAGCGGTCATGGAAATCTGCAAAGGAACGAAATAAACGCCACAACGGGACTCATCGTCATATGATAGATTCTTATCTCTGCGAGTACATGTACATTAAAAAATTTTGGTGGTCGGATAAAAAACAAGTAACATATAATCTAATATGTAGTAATAAAAACGTATAAAGGTAAAATTTTAGACCTCCTAACTAAAATAACTTATTATAAGCCAGGGTTTATGCTTGTAGGTAGTCATTGCTTGATTAATGTTTCCGTAATGAGACCCCGCGTGAGCTGCGATAATTGATTGGGGTTAAACATTATTAATTCTGGTTAAATACTTTTGCTTTTAATATTAAATATGTAAATATAACACAAATATTTCAATTCAATATTTAAAAATTCTTTACTTTGTTCTGTAAAAATTCGTTGAATACTTGAGAAGAAATAGAATATTGTGATTAGAGTACTTGTTGGCTTTTAAATTTTTTTAAATACGACAAAACCATAGATAAACCATTGATAAACCAAAAAAAAATATTTCATGTAATATAATCTTATATTTTTATCTTATTTAAAAAATATATATTTTACAAAAAAATTTAACATCTTATACATACACTGCAATTCACGGTTAGAAAGAGCCACCGTCCCGGGGATATTTACAATAATATTAGATTTTTACTACCAAAATAAACCTTTCGAAACCCTTTTATGTTAGCGAATTTATGGAAATATAGTTTGTCTTTAACCTTTATCTCAATTAACTTTTTTTTTCAATCTCTGACATGTCACGCCGGCAACTGACATTCATGATTTATTCCCCGAAATTCCTTATCTACACCCGAGGGGTTCCTCTGTCCCTCAACTGGCAACACTTATACCCACTGAAAAATTTTATAGCGCAGCCAACTTCAGGCAAATCCCCAAAGGACCGTTTTTAGGAGGGGTCGGTCGGTACCCACTGCAGTGGGATGCCATAAAGTTTTTCTTAAAAATCCTTCCTTGTCCTGGCATCTGTGAATCAATAGAAACCTACGGCTGAAAAAATACACTGCATTCCAAGCATTCGTTATGCTTGAAATTTAACTTAATTATTTGAATATTACTAAACATATATTTCATAATTATTCATAAATTCTAGATATTGACATCATGAGAAAAATATACAAATATGAGAAAACCTTCGAAAAAACTCAAACCAAATAACCTTTTTTAATAAATTTATTGGTCCTTTTTATTTCAAAGGCTTACAAATTTGTACGCCAAAGTTTCTAATAATACATAAATACAATTTATGCATAGTAAGCTCACTGAATTATCCCGAAGCATTTCTTTGAACGAACTTAATGTACGATTATTCTTTTATTCTGGTAAGTTCTAGCGAATTGTATGTTATATGTGGCGACGTCTTATGTTCTGCCCACATCAAACGACAGAGGATTCATCCATGCGATATTTTTCAAGAATAATTTTCCACAAAGGAAAATTGACATTGTACGCACAAATACTGCCAATAAAAATGATTTACAAATATTCCTTCGAAAGCTTCAACCTACTCAGTATTTATCAAACTAAATTGGATTCGTCAACCGGTTGAAATTTTTAACTGTTAAAATATGCAAAGGTTGTTTATTGAATAACCTTTTAATAAACACTCAATTTCAAAATAATCTCGATTTACCTAAAAACCATATAAATATGGAAAACCAAATAAATTTTGAAACCAAATTTACCATGTGAGTTTAGCTTCGTGTCTCGAAAAATATACTTGCATAAAAAAACAGTCAATATTTATATAACAAGAGTGTTTTTGATTTTGATTTTTTCACATAAAATAATTGAAATGAAACTTTAAAATAAAATAATTGTGAATACCGCTGCTTCCAGTAAAACGTTAAAATCATTTAACTAAATCCCTTCTTAAAATCTCGATATCTTCTTATCTTAATCTGGGTATCATCCAATTTTCTAAAAAACCTATTTAGCCTGAAATTCTGAAATATCCAGCGGACCGCGTCCTTCGTAGACCCCAGATTTAAGATTAAATTGGGTCAGGCGGTGCCCATTTCTTGAATTCTTATCCAAAGAAGGTAAGAGAGAGGGAAAATCACATAAGATTTATGTGTTTTGAGAAGTTTAGATCACTCACCACGTAATATCGCAATATGTAAGGATTCAAGCTCACACAAATATATTTATTTTTAAAAACTGGAAAAAAAACTATTTATAAAAAGCGATATATTTTATGTGAATAAAAAATATACTACTACTACATATATTACTGTTTAATTACGCGTTGCAAAATTGGCAGGCAAGTTTTTAACCTACGGGTGATTTTCTTGAATTTTTTCCACCCAGTACTTTTTAAACTAGAAAATAACACTTTTGTGAATTCATTAGTATTCGTGAAAAATCTCCACTTGCATATAGCTATACGAGTATTGAATTTAAATAAAAATATTCACGTGACTAGTCCCTAGAAAGTAAAATTAAGGTTACACTCAATAAGTCGATTGTTTGTACTGCATTTAAAATTAATTTTATTTTCAATGCGAAATTCTTACCTTGCGTGACGCAATGTAATTATTTATGAAAACATAAAATCGAAAAAATACCGTAAGGCTAAAAGGTTTTTTTATTCAACGTTGAATAAATACCTCCGCACAATATAGAAAACATTGCGTTCACCCACTTATCAACTTTTTTATTCCCATTCTTAGAATACAGATTTCGAAAAATTCGTAGAGTAACTTCATTAGAACTAAATCCTGTTATTGAAAGGAAAATCACAAAAAAACTGTTAAATAATAGAGATTTATTCACTGACATATTCAATCAACGAAACAATACTTTATGCTATCTAAGTAACAGACTTTACTTCTGTTAATCAGTTGTTAAAAAATCTGACAAAATCATAAGTTACTGTTTCTTAAAATTTATATGTCACGTGCTTACAAAGCGCAGGGTTGATAAACTGCTTTTTGGTATACACACCAATCCCGATGTAAAATGAGTCAGACAGTAAATAAATCTGTCTAGCCACTTTTTTTCTGTGGGCCAACTTTAGTTTTGTGTCAATAAGAGGAGTCACGTTCTAAGGCCTTTGTTACAAATTTGATTTTGAAACGGACTAGCAAAGGATAAAACGACATTAGCATAAACCGTGCGAAACAAACTTAATAAAGTTACATGGTATTATTTTCGTTAGGTAACTCTAAAAAAAAATATTACAGACACGCACGATCATAATCAACACAACTACATTATGAGTATTACAATATGGTAGAAACACAAAAATATTAACATCAATACGTACATCAGATATAAATCTGTAAATGAAGACCCAGTTCACTAACACTTTTTGTTTACGGTACAAGTAATGTAAACAAAAAAGTGTTAAAGTGTTCAAATTATAATGTTCAAGTCGTTTATAAGCCAATTTCTTTCTTTTTTAAAAAAATTTCGTGCTCATACTATAAAAATTACGTATGAATTGCCTCAATCAAAACAAGATCAATTATAACCAGATAAATTTTGAATCTGGTTTTCTTTTCTTCATTAGTATAATCAAGGCAAATTCAAAACATCCTCATACGTACAGCTGAGCTAGACACAAACTAAAAAAAAACTTAAAGACATACCAACTCTGTCACTTGATAATCAGCAAGACATATTTGGTGCAACTTTTTAGATAAAACATGTAAGTTCGTTGATGATATTATAAAAGGCATATTATAAGTTATTTTAGTCGATTGAGTAAAAACCTTATATAGATAGATTGGGCGTTGAAAATGCCTTCAATACAAGAAATTAAACATCGGAAAACCAACGAAACCTCGCGTCATAACATCCAAGAACACAATAGTCCACCAAATCTGTGAACTCATAAAATGATTTTAAATAAAGCTGGCATAACTTATTGTGCTTTATAAGTTTTAGCATAGCATTTTGCTTTAATATTGTTACCGCCTAATTGAATACTTGAACATTTCATTTTAATTCATATTTATTTGACTTGAATTATTTAGCAGTGTTAAACTCTTACTTTTCATTGTTTTTCGAATATTATATTATCCGAGGATAAATAGCTTTTCTCTTGTAGTACATTTCCTCGCAGCTGGCCTACTTGGGCGGCAATTCACATTATGGAGATCAATTATTTAGAAACACGTACGGAAGGCCAACGTTTTTCATTCTTCAAAGTGAACTCATAAATATTAAACTTACGCCAGCACCGCATGATGGAGGCGAACTTTCATTATTATTTATTTATTTAAATCTTCTTTAAACGCATATATTAAAAGATACACAACACTTATAACAATTTGAAAACAGTTACCACATTATTTGCGAGTAATTCTCACAAGTAAAAGAAATCTCCAAGTAGTAGGAAAATAATAAAATAAATGTTTATTTTAAAATGTAATCTTACTTTAATTGATTTAGCTATCCAAATCAATCAAAATTTATTTAACTGCCCTTAAATGTTGACTTAAAACAGTTTTTTTTATTATTCGTAAGATAAACTAGAGTGAAATTAATATAATCTTAAAAGCTTTAATCTTAACTTTTAGGCTTTACAATTCAATAATTATGTTTATTTATTATTTCAGCATTAAAATAAGCCAAGCTTCAGCCCTTCAACAACATCCAATAACTCAGCGCGGCCACTCGAACCCTCCTAGCAGGATAAACCTCTGGCATTAATTATGGACAAGATATGTTTTTTTTCGGCGAAAGTTCGAAAGTCGACAAGGGTTCTTCTATAAATAATTAACAATCGAGAGACCAGCGCGTCACACAAAATCGATACAAAAAACACGCAAAACGCTCAATTAACGTCCATTTACAGAGGCACGAGGAAACTGGCGGCAACGCTTGCTTCCATCTTTTTTAACATATGTTATTTCAACACACTCACATTTTATTTAAATGAAATAAAATCAAACAAAATTGAAAAGGAAAAACAAATTTCATTGCGAAGCGCCGCGAGCGAAGTTCCTACAGACCCACGCAGAAGGAATATACAATCTACTTTTTTATGTTTGTTTTAATATCCGTTTACATGTGTCCAAAGTCACGAGAATTTATCCCTACTATTTAGTGATTTTTCAATAAATAATATGATTACATGATATCACATTCAAATATTTTATTCACACGTCGTTTCATCTGTCGAGTGGTATTTTCTCTTTATTTTGATCGCGCATGTTGGTAAATAATGTGCTCGGTTATTCTAAAATCACACGACTCGCTGATGCTGTCAACACAGCTGTCAAAGTCAACGACTGTCAACGTCTTCAAATGTGATGAGCTGTCATCTATCAGTTTAAACTAAATTACGAGAAAATCTTTCGGTGCTTCATAGTTCAGAATAAACTATTGATATGATTGCGTCTTCTGCAGCTTTTAATAAAAAAAATTTGGTACTACTAATATTTTTTGATAATAATATACTACATTTCTAACCACATGTTTTTAATGTTGCTGTATAGACTAAGAGAATATTAAAATAAACCAAAGGATTGTTTTTTTGTATTGCAGTGTTTCTATTATATATTGACATCTCTCTGCCAAAAAGATACTCGTGAATGGGGTTCTTAAGTTTTTGTTTATTACAAGATTTATCCCCCAACGCAGCTTGAACATTGGTCAACTTGCACCTGAATGACATCTACGATGACATATACGATAAACAACTCTAAAAAACATTAATTAGTTTCTGGTTCTTTCATACCCTAAATTATATTTTATAACATTTTATTGTATTCCACTTTACCATGTGTGAACTAACGTTAAACTTATTAATTATTGCCTTCAATTAAGTCTTAATAAATTCAAAACATTAGGTTTTTTTTTCTCCTCTTCTGGTGCCTTCTAGATAAACACAGAGGGAGTAGGCACGCTTTACCAATAAGTTAAAGCCTCATCTTCATCTTTCCAGCAATATTATAAACAAATTTTCTAATAGTTCCACAAATTTCATTTTTTTAAATTTAATTTAACTTTTAAAAATCCTAAACTTCTGAAATACCCGCAAGCTTTAACTAACTAATGATACGTATTATTCGCACTCTCAATATAAACCGCTTTGATGGATACTTGTACGATATGTAAATAACCTAAAACTCATTCGGCGTCGGTATATATATATATATATATATAGTCTGCTCAATTTAATTAGTACAAGCCAGTGAAGATGAGACCGCGGATTATATCTTAATATACACATCAAACAATAACCCTCGCCGTCACGGCCAACCTCTGACCTTCTGCCCTCCCACAGTTTTCATAATTTCTAGAATTTATATTTATATTTCAAGTAACTCGACACTTCTGTTTACTTTTGCTGCAGTGTTTACTCGGAATCCACTGGAAATATCGACCGCATCGGCATTCCGTCCCCTCCATACGCTTGGCTAGAAAGCTCCACGCAATGTACCGAGCACCACTCATCGCTATTATTTGAAATCAATATTTGGTAAGGGATGATCTTTAGGACCGTAGTTATGGTCATAAACTATTTACTAAATTATATTTTATATTTACGAATATACTTATCGTATGAATACCAGAAAAAACCATCACATGCATCCGTAATATACCTTTGTGGTACTCCAGGTATTGAAGGGTTTTTCCCACATTAATCCAAACTCTAATAGTTATAATTTTTGTGGCATTATTAGAAGTTGAATTTTCAGATTCCTAAATAAATGTAGATTTCATGAAAATTATCAAAGAACGAAATACTTTGAATACATATATTTTTTTAATATGAATATGAAACTGAATCTATAATGTTGGTATGTATCGTCTTTTTCGGTGTACCCTGTCACAAAGGGCCATGGAATTTTTGGATTTCATCAACCCGTCTTCTTTTTAGTAATTATGTGAGATTTAAGTCTCAAGACAAGCAGCATAGAATACTTTGAATCCAGCAGTCGTCCAAAGTTTGAGCGGGGTGGCTTATTTTTCTACTCTTTCCTCTCATCGCAACCCTTATTATTGGCTACCATGGTACGGTATGAAGCCCCCTTATTTTTCTTGGTATTATTGTTTGTTATTTTTACCGTCCTTCTCAAAGTTTTTGAAGTTCTATTTAATTATAAAAGATTAATTGAGTAATATTAGTGCCTTGTCCGTTTGATAATAACCATAATATTTATTAAAGAATAAAAATGTTTTCAATGTTTTATCACTCGTTTTATGACCAGAAAAGATATCATATCTATGAAATTTATAGCGAAAATATCGATTGGAAAAGACATAAAAGACACAGCAGGGGCTATAAAAAGAAGTAAAATTCGTAAATCCAATAAACAATCCGTTTTTTGTGCTTACTTTGTAACTCGTTATAAGTAACGATAGCTTTATTATTAAATACGTACTTAGTTTATAGTTTTATTTTTAATTTATATTTGCGTATATAATAATAAAAGTTTCTTGTGCATTATTAATATTACTTAGTGAATGATATAATCTTCTAAAATGCCCAAGTCTATCGTATCAATTTGAAAAATATCCTACTTATGAAATGTAAATATACTTAAGTCAACTGTTATTCTAGCGGACTAAGTGGTCGAGTGCGCGATTCGTAATATCATACAAAACATAAAACACAAACTGTACAAAGTCTTTTCTCGTTTTTCCCTCGTACTTTTGGCAGCCAACCAAATCGAGTGGAGGAGGAGACGAGCGGCTCCGCGGTGTCTGCGGGATTAATGATTCACTATGCAAAAATTCAAAGGAGGATGTTCCGCACCCGTCATATCAAGCTAATGACTTTACTGCGGATTATCCGAACATTCATGGACTGCCAACTATCTAACTGATATAAACTGGTCTGCTTCAACATCATATCTCTACTGTTAATCAATAAGCAGCAACGCTTCTGTTCAGCTATTATGTTTTATTTATAAATACAACCACCAAAATATTGTATTAATATATTCTTTTGTATGGATTTTAAAGTAATAAAATTTTATAACTTATGCTTCCTCCCCAATCATCAATTATATCGATGTGTTATTATACTATTTATACTAATAATCAATAGTGTTTTTTTCCCAGCAGATATTATTTTATATAAATTGCTGCGAATATGCGAAGCTGCGAATGCTCGTTATCCATAATAACAAACCAATGACTTTTTGCATGCCATAATCAATATTCAATATTATTTGAGTCGGAATCAGTATAGAATTAAATATATCTATAATTGTTTCTCGGTGTATATGATCTAAATTTTAATGTTGAGAGACAGCTACCTTCTGTTGTAGCCACATATATTGAGATTCCGTACTCGTGGCCAGGAACAGCTCGATGTGCTTTGAATTAGAATAAACCTATTGTCTTGAGGAAAGGCACGTAGTGTATCCAAAATATGGACTTGCTATATTTGAGATAAGCCATTATCGATCTTCTACTGAATAAATGCTTCTTCGTTACGCGGTCCTGCCTGCTTGACGAACTCATCCGCACAATCAAGAACCCTCGATCTTTTTACTGCAAGGATTAAAGCTAATATAGTTTACCACGCTACCCATATTAGTTAGTCGGAAGTTTTTTTTTATAAAAGATTTTTTCTATGGTCGACTGTAGCTATTTTAACGTTAAAATACCCCATTGGCACTTTGTTATGCCTTTTGCCAACAATATGATTTGCTGGGGATTAACATTTGTACTCTATATTTAAAACTTAAAATAAAATTTCTCCTCTACCAAGATTAATTCAGCTAAAACCTCCCGCTGTGTAATTAAATAAAATTGTCAAAGTATATCAAGTATACTAAAATTGTTTTTTTTTGTGATATACTTTATTCACCATTTGAGAAAACAATATTTCACACTATCGGTAATTAAATTAGTAATTTGTGAGACAGACATTTATGTGTGTATTTATTTAATCTATTACATCCTCGCCAGTGTCGAGGCCCACGCCATCTCCCCCGCACAATGCAGGCTGCATTCTGAGAAGCCATCCTCTGCTTTGCGGTTTTCTCTAAACGTAACTCAGGTTATTGGTTATATATAAGAGTTCCTGTATCTCGTGTGTATTCTGTAAGCAATTCAACCGTAGTTTTGTTAAATCTGTGATACACTATGCAACATAATGAAGTATTTTTTTGAGATATTATTTCATACTAAAGGAATTTATTTTCAATCGGTGACATGACTCTCTTGAGCAACCATTTTATATTATTATCATTATTGATTATTATTTACTATTTTGTTCACTGATGAAACCGTGTTATTTATTGGAAATTCCTTTTAATTGACATTTCCCGTGTACGGTAGTTCACCCCTAAGCTTACGAGTCATCTTCACTCCCTTGGTTGGCTGTGGTGTATCTAATCTGCATTCTGAGCGTATGCGAGTTGCATTACATTACATAGCAGGATCTTACACGCACTACTTGCATGCATTATATACGACTACAGCACACTGTGCAAACAGCACTTTAAAATACTTAGAAGTTTTTAAAAAAATCTTCTTCCCAATAAATTAAATTATATAACTATGAATATTTCAGTGGCCTCGTCAGACACACGATTTTCTTTCTACCGTTACTCATACTACAATAAAACGTCGTCGATGCCGGCCTCCAGCCTCGGGGAACTTCTGCCGCTTCGCCGGTAAATTACAATCAGAGCAGCTCTTGCTCCGCCTGTGAAGAATGTGAATCTCTTTAGATAAAGGTGTCAATAAAAGTATTTTATTACTTTGATATATTATAGATACTTATTACACAAAAAAATATTCCCTTACGGTCCATTGTCCCGAGACAAAGCGTAGTGGTAGAGAGGTTGGAGATTGCTTTGCGTCTGTCAGGCCATTGTTACTAACAGCTCAGGCGGTACGTTTTAGGAATAGAGGACTAATTATTTATTCAATACTGTATCACAAAAAAAGTTTCAACGCTTGATTTCAATGAAAATCGATACTTTTGTAAAAATATATTTATCATGAATATATACATTTAAACATAACAAATGCCCAATATCCAAGTTTTCTGATAATAAATATATTTTCTTTGTGATTTCATATTTTATACGATGTATAATAACTTATTAATACATTAATATTTAGGAGTTTGTGACATTTCTTTATTCGAAACAAAGTTCTAACATAATCTAGTTTCTGTAATGTGGAAGTTTTCACTCACTCTATTTTCACTCGCGTGGTGCATGTGTACAGAAAGAAATAAAAAAATTCCTAAAGATTTTTCTCCGTATTATAAAAAAAACCTATAACTATACATATACCACCACAAATGCACAGGACTCAATCAACATCTGACGTCCACCATAATTATCAATATCCTAAAAAACTGGAAGCCTCCAGAAGCCAGCATCCAGCAAGCGCGGATGACACTCACTTAAAATATAAATACTACCTATGTCTTTCTATTTTTTTTAAATAATTTAAGATAAAAAAATTATATTAACATCACTAAATTACCTCTATTTTTTTTTTTTTTCATTAAATTTTTTTAGCTAAGCTTTGCCGAGAAAATTTCACATTTAAAAAATGAAATTAAAATATTAATCTTACCTTTATATATTGGCATCAAGTCTATTCGCATTTCACAAACTCCAGCAAGCGCGGATGACACTCACTTAAAATATAAATACTACCTATGTCTTTCTATTTTTTTAAAATAATTTAAGATAAAAAAATTATATTAACATCACTAAATTACCTCTATTTTTTTTTTTTTCATTAAATTTTTTTAGCTAAGCTTTGCCGAGAAAATTTCACATTTAAAAAATGAAATTAAAATATTAATCTTACCTTTATATATTGGCATCAAGTCTATTCGCATTTCACAAACTACAGCACAACGTGCAAAACATGAAAGAAAGTTGAACGACTTTAAGAATGCAAGCTGGAGAGGTTAAAGTCCTTCTGGGAAATCCCCTGATGGCAGGCATTACTCACTACAACAAGTACAAAACCATCCCCGCATCGGGGGTGGAATCCTCAAAGATCCATGCTTTTATACCTTGTGTAGCTGGTTTTCCACTTTAAAATTACAGAATTTTTCACAAACAATATCTTTATAAAACGACATCTAACAACTAAACTATAATAGATCCACACGCTATGGAAGAAGAAAACTCAACAAAGTAATGAACTTTACCCTTGATGAATCTTCCAGTACAATGCTATTCCAAATTGTAATAAAATGAAGTGGCGGATCTATTTTTTCAAGAGGTGCAGAGTTTCTTATTACCTATAAATAAAAAGATCGATTTTCACGCCATTACGCCTTGGATTATTTTCCTCAGTTCTTGATAATAAATATATTTTATAAAAATCTTAAGCTTCTACTGAAAAAATATATGTACACATTTTTAGTATCCAAAACCTTATATTTTTTTAGGCACTTGTTTTTAAATATATTTACTCATCAAAAATAATTTTCGTTACTTCAAAACATAAACGAGTGAAGTACTTTCTAGGAAAAATACAATAAGGCACGCCTTTCTTAAAGGTCATGTATTGTCAGAGAAAGAGAACTTTTCATATAAAATCTTAAAACGTTCCCTGTGATGTTATCTTTGTTAAACAAAAACTTTTCTTTTCAGAGTATTTTTTTTTTAAATTCGATCTTCTTTTCAATGTGCCTTCTTACTGAAAGCTTTGACAACCTTTTTATTCAAAAAATCCTTTAAAATTGCCTCCGGTAAATTTAACTTTCTTTGATCGTACCATGACGATATATTTGCTTTGAAACATCTGTTTTTTTTTTTCAAATCGTAAGTATTCATTACTAAAGTATTCGTAACGTAAAAGCAGACTGAGCCCTGAGTGGGAGCTCAGCATGGCATCTACTGGGGTCGGAGTCAGTTTTTTGAATGCCAACTCCGCAGTCTTATATACAAACAAGTAACACCTGCAAATATCAAAAGTTATGAAGTGAAAATTTAATATTGCCCAAATTCCGCGATCAAAGATAAATATAAAATGTATTTTACAACGTTATTAAATTTTACTCTATTAAACAGTTTACTCTATTAAGTAATTGTATTTAAACATAAACTTTGTTTAAAAACACAAAGACAATTAAACTTATTTACTATTTAATAATTGCCAATGTTTTTCTGGAAAAGAAGTCAAAACAATTACTTCAATAATTGTAAATCTTATTAAAATTTTGACTTTTCATTTTGACGCCAGCCGTTGATTTTTAAATCTGGCAAATAATACATTTAAAAAATGACTGAAATACCTACAATTATATAAGATATTAAGAGACTTCTATATTTATTATTTTATAGGCTTTTCAGAAGACTTAGCTTTTATGAAAATTAATAATATTAAATAAAATCTTTTTTTACAGTCTAGGCATTTATTCTACTTTGATAGAAAGAAAATTTGTCTATATATTTTTAAATTTAATATTTAAGTTTGTTTCAATTATCAAATTCAAATCATATAAATTATTAAAAATATAATATAAATTGCATGGTACATATACGAAATTTTAAAAAATCTAATATCCTAATTAAATTTAGTATGTTAATGTATTGAATTGGACTGGAAACTAAATTAAAAATATAAATGGATATTTAAAAAACTATTAATTCAGGTGTGATCATCTGTGAAATTTATTCATTTTTATGAATAGATTTGTAAGAATTCCGAATATTAAATTATTAAATAAAAAGGTACTTAATTCAAAATGTGTTACAATAAATTACAGAATAAAGTAATTATTTAGTTTTCATTGTGTTTGTTTTAACAAAATGTCTTAATTCTCGTTTCTTGGAGTTATTACATGGATAATTAACATCTCAAGCCCGGCGCGCCGTAAGAAGTGAAATTATCTATCAGGCTGTACAATATCCAAGGCCGACGTAATTGATGAAATTTACCCACCTTTGGTGGAGAAATTTAATAAACGGTGTTAGACGCAAGGGCCTTGGGACAACCTGACTCGGAGCCCCCGGAGACCCCGGAGACCCCGGAGACCCCGGAGACCCCGGAGACCCCGGACAGCCTGACTGGGGGCCCGCCGAAGCCTCCACCACCCGGACAGCCGGATAAGCCCCCAACCTGCCTCGCCTTGTCTTACAAACGACCTGTTAAAGCGCACCGCGCAATAATTGTATTACCGGACCGGTCCTCTCAAACTAACAAACCCCTTAAGGGCCTAGTCCGCATAATCGAGATTTTTTGATCATTTTCTAGTCCGTTTTGCGAAAAATCGACTGCACCAATCGAAAAAATTTAAACGCAAAAAGTTTGATATATCCCTTCTTCCGAATAAAATATATTTTTATTTCTTATAAATTTACTATTAATATGATAAATATGTGTTTTTCCGATTGAAGTGTAGGAATTTGGAGATTCATCTGGTCCATTTTACAAGAGTCCCAAACATTTAAAAGTTTTTTTTTCAATTGAAATCAAAAGATTAAGTATAAACCATGTGCGCCTTATTATTTTTAAAAAAAATCTTCAACAAACTTTGGTTTTGAAAAGTCGTCATTTTATCCAATTTTTCAACATCTTCAAGATTTTATTTTACCCTGAAAATGGACGTAAATTAAATAATAAAAAATTGGTAAATATAATTTATAATTTTCTCAATACTAACTCAACACAAAAACTCAATACAAAAAATCAACTTTCGACATAGCAAAATAAAGTGACAATTAAATTATTTAAATGACACGATTGGACTGCCTCTGGTGGTGTCTGGAATAACGAGAAATTCGTACATACAATTTTAAGTATTGCAATTAAATTTTAAAGAAAAAATATTCAATACTTCTCCTAATTCTTCATTTGCCTCTTCTCAGAGTTTGTTAGTGACCAACTCACTGAACATATTTCAATCCTGGACCAATGGACTGGCTCTTTTTATGGTACTATTTATATTCATAGTACAAAGACACATGTGGATAAAACACTGAGATATGATGCTCATTAGCATCACACAGATATCACTTAAAAAATACATATTTTTGTCTTTGTAGCTTATAGTTACAAGTCATAGAAACACGCAAAGCTTTAAATTGTTTAAACCTAAAAATAAATTGAATTGATCTTGTTAAAATACTGCCTTTGGTTTGCGTAAAAAATACTTCTCTGGTAGTGAAAAAACTTGAGGAAAATTAAATTAATATTCATGAAAGTTCGATTTCTTAAAATTAACCCCTTAGCAAATATAACCTAGCCAAAGCAAGAAATTGAAGTACATACGACGTAACCTGTGAGGCATTTGCAAAGTGGCTGGTCTCTCTGTGTGTATGAAGGATATTTTGATATTTTATTATCTTTTTATTGCATTGTTATTCTTTAAACCTGTTTATGAAGCACAAAGCATTACTATGAAGTAGCCCGTGAGAGTTAATATAAATATAAAAATATAAAGTTTATTCAAGAATCACAACTATCGATTAGCATTTACGGTGGAATATTGTAAGCCCCACTGTATACACCCTGCAGGCTCCGCCATTATAAGCTTTCGTGTGAGCTTACGCCAAGTCTGGCAGCGAATTCCACATTTCAACAGAAAACTAAAACTTCCATTTGCTATACGTCCCAACCTCACGAAATTGATTCATGCCTAAAGTTATTTTTTGTTTTAGCCTCAATAGCTTTAACGTGTAGCACCTTGGTGTCAAAATTAATACCAAGTTCACTTTAAAAGTAACAAATTTTCTTTACTTACTTTGTTAAAAACAAATTTGACTGTGAATAATATAGATATTCATTCAGATTATAAGGCCATCTTAATACAACGAGTAAAATGTACCATTAGCGGGATTTACGACTGTATAACAAAAGAGCATAATCATCATCATCAATATTTTACAGCTCTCGCTTTATTCGCTGCTTATTTCACCAATTATAATACAAATATATTTACCAACCTCTTTTTATTATAAAGTATTTTAATAGGCTAAAGCAGTACACGCTTGTGGTATCTACGGGCACGCATACTTATGGGGAACGCGTGCACCTCGGGCGCGCCTCTAGCTATTCGACAACTCCCCCATTTCCCTACGCGAGGATAACTTTATGGGTTGTGTTTTTTATGGACTAAAATAGCCCTGCCGAACGATTACCCGCCTTGCAGAAGAGTATTAAAGGACCCGAGTCGTGTGCAATCGATTCCATATTAACGCCAGCCAATCACAGGAAACAGGGTAGGGGCACGTCCTACACCGACACTTTGAATAACAACTAACTACACCATCTGTATTTTGAAAGTTTACGACACTGAGTTAGGTTTTTGGCGCAGTGGTTATAGCTCTCGACTCCACCATAATCCTAGACCTTTTTCACAGTTCAATAGCAGGTATTTAAAATTTTAACTGCTTAATTGTTATTTTACTTGCGTTTAATTTTTGAGCTCATCTTTACTATTTATAGCTGAGTTTTTTACTGTAGCAATGTGACGAGTGTGATTGGATCTTCGCTTGATTCTATTTATTATTATTTTTTTGATAAATATCAAATAATACACAATCAAAAATGCATCAGTTTAAAAATTCTAAATTAACTTGTTTTGATAGTATTTTTCTTCATCTTTAATTTATTTAACATTATATAAAGAAAGTCTCAATCGTGTAACATGGAAAAGTGGCACCAATTCCTTAAAAGCAATTTAAAAGTTAAACTTTAATGACTGTATCACGATACGCAGATTGCAAGCTTACATTTGTATGTATTATTTTATTTTTTAAAAAATCAATCAAATACATCGACTTTAAAATATGCTCGTAGATTCCGATCAAAGTTTATAAATTGTTTATCAATTTTGTATATGGGTGCGATAGAAACAATTCTGCTCAAATACGTTTTTGAGGATAAATGTTTCACATCAAAAGAAATTATATTGAAATCTATCAATTGATCTTAACTCATAAAAAGGTGTTTCCGTCATCATTAATGAACAGTTAAAATCAAAAAAAATATATATGACTAAATAATACTCATTGAATATAAAAACCTATTGATAATCTAAAAGCTCTACTAATCTTATCTTATCTTCGACTTTTCAGCATTAATCCTGCATAATTTGAATATTCGGCATTGTAAGCGAGGCCCTCCCGCCACCTAATCCTACAAGACAACAGTCGTTACGTAATCATCGTAAACGTAACTTTGTTGAAAAATAAAAAAATCAGCCGTAAAAACAGACCCCGGGAAGTCCTTCCTTTAATGAGACACCATCCCCCTTCCCCTCCTGAAAGTCTTTCTTCACAGAGAATTCTCTCCATAAGAAATTTCCGCTACCCGTTTCCGGGCCATGAAAATGCTTCATCTTTACTTTTCCGGCTTTGTTTTTTTTATTTATTTTTTTATTTATCGGATCTGCTTTTCAACTTTGTTAGGATTCAGAGATTGCGATGGACGTAACATTTATCGCTTATTTTATTTGTTTTTTTATTTTCCTGTATTTATGTACATTTCAAAATATCAAACAAAATTTTAAAACCGAGAATTTGAACAGTTTTAATTTTTTTAACTTTGAAACTATTACCTTAAATTTCCTTATTACAGCCTGTTTTAAAACTCAATATTCATTGGAATTACTTTTAACTTTGATGAAAACTATTTTTGTAAATATGAACTTCAAAAATATACCTAATTAACCATAAAATAACTTGTCTGATACGATTTTTCGCCATTAGAAAATCATTTCCATTTGACTAACTTGAACTTAAAGATGAGGTCAATTTCTATATTTCAATGTTAAAAAAATGATTGCCTAACAAATCTGTTGTAATTTCAACCAAGCTACTTTTCGATCGAGTTTACAGTGAACCAATTAATTATCTTAACATGTATTACTAGCAAAATCATACTAAATTGTGAATAAACAAGTGCTTCGATATTATTTTATAGCACTGACCAAATGGCTCGTATTTTTTTTATAATTTGTCCTGTCGTAAGTATATCAACTCGAGTCTCTTGCCAAACATGAAATCAAACCTGTGGACTCGCGGTCACATCTCGGCCTTGTAATAAAATTCGTCAGATTTTCAATAATCGTATATTTTTTTGAATTATCTAAATTATATTATCTGGCATAAACAAATAGCACTCTAAATTATTTTTTGACACGCTCGATGAAAAAATCTTTTTCATGTTACACGACATGCGTAATATTAAGCCACGAATGATTAATGGCCAACTGTTTCATCAGATAAACTTCGGCTTAGCCCAGTCTTCAATTACTACGTGAAGACATTAAGTGAATATAATATTCGGTCTGGGCATAAGCTGGCAAAGCGATTATAAATAAACTTTCATTGTGAATTACTAACTTTGTTTTTAAAGTCGAGGTTCAGGTCGCTCGAGACTTTCTCTGAGGTACATTATAAAGAATTATTCTTCGGAATACGGAGCAAGTTTCCGTGGAATGACGCACTGAAAAATGTTCAATCTTTTCACAAAACGTTGGACTCCTGAAAGCCACGCTGATAATTTTTTAGCGCTGTACTCACCAAACTTCACCAAAATCAATAGTTAAGGTTAAGAACTTATACGACATACATTGTAAACTGTTGATTTTTCCCGATTTACTGTGATTCATAAATCACATTCATTTTCTAGTTTGATATGAATAAATTTTTTTTTCAGTCATCAAATACGTACATATCATACTACTATACTCGTACATATTATTACTGCGGATACGTTATCATCAACTGTAAGCTTGTCTGTTTTAATAGAACACAAATCTATTAAAATAAATCTTAAATCATGATATACCAAATGGAACCTATTTTTGTGAAAAAAAACTTAACTTTAACTTTGTTATATTGCTTGAAATTTTATAAAAATGCCAAGAGCCAGTGCCGCAAAGGAGCTCTCGCTATAGTGCCTTATATTATAGAAGGTCAGGTTTCATAACTTCTCGGGGGCATTATTATTTTTATCAAAGTCGAGCAACTTCCCCGACGGGGTCTAATTAAATTACTAGATTCACCGCTGCAAGTCTCCGAGAATTCTTTTCTAAGCTTACAAAATTATATTACATACAACAATTTAGATTTGCCAAATGAGCTTCTTTTACTATTTATAAAATTACTTTATATAATGTTCAGTATAAGTAAATGAAAGTACCGGTCGGAGAGGCGGTCTCCATGGCGACGCGCCCGGCAACAACAGCCGGGCTGGACTATTTCTGTTCTCCTCGCTGGCTGGATGGCCCGGGAAGCGCAGGTAACTTTTCTCTATTAAGGGATTATTGAAAAATATGATTTAGCCTGAGCCCGTTTCACAATAATTGCTTTTTATTGTCTCATTTCTAGACGTACAAAATGGAGTCGAGGACCTACTATACTTGATATTTATTTCGTTATTATTTTAAACATAAAAGAAAATCCGTAGTTAGCTATAAAATGACGACGTAAAGTATATTAATGGCTACTGCAAAGCATTGGTGTTAATTATTTTGGAAATACGAGTTTTTAAATAAATAGGCATATTGTTTATTTTCGCATTAACACTACAATATAATATTTTGCTGCGTTAATTGTACTACCAATAACTCAACTAAAAGTTATATAACTTGTTAACTTCATAATAATAATCATAAAATTTATGTTTTTTTTTTTTTAATTTGAACCGATATTTTAAAAAGTCATATTTCTGTGATAGCTATTATTCAATACATTCACAGATACTTTTATGATACATATAATATATCTGTGAACCAGCAAACACGTGAAACATCAATAATCAATATTGAACACACAATTGCATGTGTGGACTTACCTCGCGCTTATCATCCATTGAAAGCTTAAAAGAGCTTAATGTTGATTATTTTTAATAAAAATGGTGTAAGCTCCTTTCAACAAGAGCCGGCAATTAACCGCGTATTACGTACACTTCCAGGCAGTTGGGCTTCTACAATCATGGTGGACGAGTCGAGCCTTTATGCTCCGGTTCGCAGGACCCACCGGAGTCGCCAAGCCGGCTAATTCGATTAAGCCTGGTGTGATGCGCGTCCCTCGGACCGCGTCGTCCGTTACCAGTTTTTTTTACTACAATAATTAATGAACTACCCAACGCGAATTTCAGTAGTTTCAACTGGAACCATTTTCAAGGAATAGAAAAATGTTTTGTCGTTTATATGGAGTTGAGTGCACCACTCCGAGATCCAGTTTCACAAAGATTCTCAGTTGAGTGACGCGGCTCAAAACTTGTCTAAATTCACGACAGAATAAAACTAGATATCATCACAGTATTTTTTTACTACGCAGTTATTATTTTTCATGTCTCGGGTATTATGAAGGGCCCGGAATTCACCCCGGCGGGTCCGCACAGCACCGGTTACTGTTTGCTCCGCGGCTTACTCAAAGGAATCGCGGTTTATTAAAACCATTCGTCTGGAATGTCAATAAACGCTCGGGTGCGGGCTCCAGCGTCACTTGGCGAAGAAGGGACAAGGTGGAAGTCTCCGCGAGCTGCAGAGGGAGGGCTCGGGGCCGCCCGTCTGATGGACGATCTTTCATACTTTGATCAATTGCCTTTGTTTTTTATTGACTCAAGTATGTAAGGTTTTTTTTATTTTTATCGAGCAAAAAAAATCTGAAATCTTAAAATGATGGAGAATTTATATATATTTTTACTTGTGCTTTGTTATAAAATCAAAGACGCAGAAATATATTTGGCATTGTAATTCATTATTAAATAAGCCGAAATTGCGTCTCAAAAGCGAGATAGTTCGGTTTAAAAATGTTTAAAGGGGATAATTTTAAATATTTAAAGTTTATCGATCCTAACAGATTTTCATGGTTCATGACATTACGGAATTACTTTCTAAATCTTGTATGTCGTTTTAATCACATTCAGTACAACCCGCAACATGGTTTTTTCGCATGCTTAAAATTTTCATTTTTTGGTTCAATATTCAAGACGGTCTAATATTATTTTTTAAAAAACAGAAACGAAAACCGATTGACGCTACGACTTCGAAGTATTTACACACTTATCTACACTTTTTTTTTAAATCCGAAAGGGCTGGGGATCTGTGTATTTTCCACGGGTGAATTCAGTCTTACGAAACCTCCAGGCATCTTTTGAACGTTGAAAAGTTTGCTTTCAGCCTTTCTTTATTGGAGCCTTGAGGCAGGTACTTCCTCAAACAGATAACAACGCATCCGAAAATTCTCTTCTGAGGGAAGGAATGTACAGAATACTAATCTTACATCTTTCATCAAATCTACGAATTAAATAAAAAGATTATACGTGAGATAAATTGCCTATTAATTTTGCTTCGTTTGTATTACTTTGAAAGAATAACGGAACTCAAATATATTTTAAAGTATTGTTAGTAGATAATATTTATAGATAGTATATTCTGACAAAATAAAAAACATTCATTATTTATTTACAATTCAATGTCACGCGAGATTTACAATCATATGCATACAGTAGTTGACATACAAATTTTTTCCACCACATTGTATCAGAGTACATAATGACCTCAATTAGATTTTTTTAATAAGTTAAACTGATCGATAATATCGGCACGAAATGGAAAAACGGTGGATTTTCACAGCACGCTACGAGTCACTCCATCTGGCTGCCAAATCCCCTTCCTGTTCGATATATATATATATATATATATATATATATATATATATATATATATATATATATATATGTGTGTGTGTGTGTGTGTGTGTAGAAGGATCTGGGGATCCACTACACTATTCTCCTTAAGAAAACCGATAAACACTTGCTCAGCATCAGTATATGCTCAGTGAGATGGTCGCCGACCTCCTCAGAGAGAGAAGAAGAATATATATTTTTTTGACACCTTCGAAAGTATTATAAACACAAGTCTACCACTCCTGGAAAGGGCTGTTTCAGAGAATTACTGTTGTTCGCCAACTTCTGCCGCTATCTGTAACAATATTGCATCATTACAAAACGTATTAAGTCGCCGCAGGTGTGGAAAATCCTACTCGAAAACTTGTTTTTTTTTAATACAAATATTCACAACGTATTCATACCTTTAGCAAACTTCCATGCATGAAGGCCTAAGCGTAATGGTTTATTATCGTGATAAGTCTTTCATAAAAAATGTCATTTATCCTAAAATATTCCAATGTGCACGTGGCGTATTCAGGCCTGACATTTTATGAATTTCCACGACATTATTAAGGGCCTTCAGTCTCTCGGGTGAATTATGAGAATTTCTGTACGCGCATAAGGAGCTCCATCTTTGTTCAGCACAGCGGGTAGGCTTTTTATAGTCTTCTGAGGTTTCAGTACCGTGTCCCTCGTGTCCCCCGTGACCCTAAAATAGTTCAAATAGTTGGGACTGCGGCTACCATGTCAAAACTACACCTTTTTTTACTAATCAAAATAATCACAATTACAAAGGCACATTAGTAGTTACATAGCGATTATATGCAGAAGTCATTACTATTTACGACATACATACATATTTATAAATAATTACACATTTCTTGAAAAGTACGTATATTTATATATACTATATAGTATATGTTATAATATTTTTTTTAGTTCGTTATCATATCTACCACATTGTTGTATTTTGGTTTTTAAAACAAAACATAATTAATATTATATCATGCCCCGAGTGAGATTAAATAATTTAAAGAATGTCACGTGGAGAATCGATCAATTTTCCGCATTAATTAAATTATGTCAATAAAATATAAAACAGCTTTGTAAAATAGTACAACATCCTTTCTCACGTATATCATATTGTAAAACGATTTTGTGGAAAAAATTACACGCACACGGTCCACGGTTAAGGCCTCTACACTCGTCGCAACAATTCTCATTTATTTTGGGTGGTTTTTTTATGGTTTTGCCTAAGTAAACAACGCCATGTAGAACGCTATGGCTAGATGCAAGTCGGTTGCACGATTTGTTGCGACGTGTGTAGAAGCCTTAATTGGCGTCCGAGTGCGCGCCCCTCTCTCCCCTCTCCCCCCTCTCCCCCACATCCCCTATCTCTCCTGCGATCTTTCCTAATTTTCCAGCGCACCTCTCTGAACAGCGCAGGGACTCTCAAATAACACAAATATAAATAAATTATTTGCTAGTTCCGCAACTAGATAATTATACAAATAAAGTGCAATTCTTATAGCTTTCTTCGTTTTGAGATAAACTAATATCACAGTTGTACAGCGATGCAGGGTCTTTTTGAGACAAAATGAGAATATTTTACAGTCTAACTAACAGAGTAGTAGTGTGTATAATTCTATGGGTACTTATGAAATATACGAGTAGGTAAAGAAAATTGGCTTTAGAAACGAATTTAATAAAAATTATGATTCACATTTTTACTAAACCATCTTTATACAATATGATTATAGTTAGAGACAGAAGTGAGAGTTAAAGCTATTTGGACTAGTGACTAGGCCAGGGCGGTGAGCTTCTTCCTTTATATTCAAGGCAGGCGAGACCGCATGAGCTTTGTCACTACGGAAATACGAGTGCCAAAGCATATCGGTTTACATTTTTGACTTATCAACTCGCTTCTAAAATTACGTGATATTCGTACACGTGAAAAGAATCACGTCTCGGCAGGAAGCCAGCCATCCTCCAATAAAGGCGCAATTTTAAAATGATTTTTAGCATTTTTCTTTCATTTGATACGATCGATGATCAAAGCCCGCATTTCCTTTTCATATTATTTCTCTATGAAGAGGTGTGAATAAAACTATGATCAATGAATTAGTGTTGTTAAGTAACTTAGATATCAGAATTTGCTTGTTTATCTGGATGTATTTAGTAGAAATAATTATATTTATTTTGTAAAAAATACTAAGGATGTTAAGTGTGGACTGTGAAAATGTAGAATGAAAGTGTTAAATGTGTTTTTCTCAAGTATTTTTATACTAAAATTTACTTACATATTGCACTGTTTCAATGCTGAGAGGACAGCTCAATTTTATAAAAATATAAATTGGTATTGACATTACTGCCTAACATAAAACTTTTCATCAAACAGCAATAACGAGTAAACTAATACAATGTATGAATTTTGTTACAGGTGTGTTCACATAACAGATATCGGCGTAGGGTACATCAGCACCATGCTTTCGCTGTCAGCTCTGTTTCTCCGCTGGTGCTCTCAAGTGCGGGACTTTGGACTGCAGCACCTGTGCGGCATGAGAAATCTGCAGATTCTTTCCCTAGCAGGTAAAACTTAAGCACGTGATTTTAGAAAAGTGTAGATCCGGAAATGGTCTCATAACGATGTGCCCGTTAAATGACTAGACAGTATAACTAAGTTATCAGTGATTTTTTTCACATTAATAAAACTCAAATTTATTTATAGCATTAGAGAACTCGCTCAGCTTCGATATTCAATTCTTTTTTTCACAGGTGACAAAATCGGTTAAAATCAGTAATTAATGTGTGGAACTTGTAATTGAAGATTATTGCCTTTCAGTCACTCGTTGACTCTACCATATATTTATTCAGATTTATTAGCTAATATCTCTAATAATCATTATGAACCTGAAGTATTTAAATATATTTTTCCAGGCTGCCCGTTGCTGACATCGAGTGGCCTGTCGAGTCTCATTCAACTACGACACATGCAAGAACTAGAGCTGACCAACTGCCCGGGGGCTTCCAGAGAACTCTTCGACTACCTGAGAGAACATCTACCCAGATGTCTCATCATCGAGTAGGACCCGCGGGCCCCTCATCCCCTGTGTGATCACAATACAAACCTATGCTTTTCAAGACACTGTGACTGTTCTAATGTGAAAACTTATTTTATTTTAATATTTTTAAAGCATTTTTTTCTCAGTTTATTACTTTTTATTTTTACTTAACTGCCACGTGTTTACTTCACATGTAAAATCGGACATAGGTACTCATTTAGTAAGGGCTTACATATTTATGTGCTAATGCCTCTTTTACATTTTATCAGCTGTTCTATATAAATGAGTAAGAGAATAACTTGTAAATTGGGTACTTATATTAATATATTTAATTCGGTATAATGTTTTGCAAGATATATTTAAGATTTTTTTCTCACAATGCTTTGTTGGCATAATTTTAGATGAATTGTATTTTTTTCATCTTCACCACCGTATTTTTCATAATCATTATAAAATTAATAAATTGTTTGAACCATCTGATAATAATATATAAATATATTACAACACTTATATATTAAGAAATTACTATAACATAAAAATGAGCCTTTTACAATTTTACATGATGTATAGAAAAAAAATTATGACTAATGTAAAATTGGGATACATGTTACTCAACATTTTAACTTAATCCATGCCTAAAAGCAGTTTTATTTTTAAAATAATTGTACCCAGTCTATTTACTTTTATTTCTAAAAGTTCTTTAAAAACTAATCCTATTCTGTCCTTCTATATACATATATATATATTTGAAAGATTATAAAAAAATATTCCTATAAATACTGGTGAATAATTCAATTTGAATATAAAAGGTATTAATAAATAAAATCAAAACCCGTGAAAAAAACAGCATTATTATGTAGATATAAAGAGAATGCATACCAGAATTTATATTAATATATGGCTATGTGAAATGTTTTAAATAAAAGTAATAGAGGATAAACCATCATCTATAATTTAAAACTCAACATAAATAGTCTAAGACTGACTTGTGTCTAATATACATATACAACATTGTGTACCTATAAAAGTATTTATAATATGTATTCGGTAACTTTTTCAAACGTATATGCTCAGTTATACCGCTATAATTCTACAAACTCTAAGAACATCCCAGTGTACTCGGAACATTTAATAAATCTACACAAAGTGGTACACCACTAATATATATATATTTTATTTCAAGTGATAAACAAAATCATTCCAGTTTAAATTGAGGTAAAAATAACCTTTTAAAAAATTATCTGCAACAAAATGATGCCTTTTATATATTATGAGATTACTGGCGTGAAAGGACATATTTAACATTTTTCCTGTTGGCTTAACATAATATATTGCTTTCTCTACAAACTTTTAAATTTGAAAAATATATATTTTACATTACAAAATCAATCATTTAAAATAGCTTATCTCTTTCGTTAAAAATCTGTTTCCAAATTAAATTAGAAATATAATCTAAATTATTTTCATTGTGAATATTTCATGATTATATACTTTTTACAATTGATTATATAAGGATTGATTTATATTTATGATTGATTATATAATTGATCTATAAAAGAATACTGTGTCATTATTGCATTGTGTAACATTATTTCAATTGTTGGTGAATGAAGTTGCATTTACACTCATTAAAGCAAATGAAGTTATATAGTCAAACTTTCAAACCACAGAGATACCAATAAAATGATTCGGTGATCCTTTTCATTATTGACAATTATTTTTTTTCCTCAGAGTGTTCTTACTTTGGTTAATTTATATAGGGATTAATAGAAAATATGTTGAAGGAAACCATGCGTTACATTGCATTACTACGCACATGCTAACATTATAAAATAAATTTGATTTAGGTTTTACACATAAAGCATTTGAGTCCTAATTTCATTCAGTTTTATTATGAGTATATTATGCTGAATAAAGAAACTTAAAGTTTTTTGGTAAATTCAATATGAGATGAAAACAAATATATTTTTACCTTATTCCGCTCAACTATCCCACATATTTATTAAATTAAATTGTAATTTTATTTTATGTTTAAGTTGATAAAATGATGAGCTGTAATTTTTTTGAGTATGAAATGCTCAAGTTTTCATATCATTTAATTGCAAATAGTTTGTAATTACTTAAATTATATTTACAAAATAAAAGAAAATATATATTCAAATATATATATATATATTTATATATATGTATATATATGTATATATATATATATATATATATATATATATATATATATATATATATATATATATATATATATAAATATATATATATATATATATATATATATATATATATATATATATATATATGTATATATATATATATATATATATATATATATATGTATATATATATATATATATATATATATATATATATATATAGTTGTATATATTCATAATAAGCTGTTACTTATATGATTTGGTGTGAATTTCCCTACATTAAGCAATAATTTATTTCAGAAACAACATCCTTCATTGTACATACTGTATTATAATTAAGTTGGTCTTGTGATTTCAAATAAATGTTCAATCCAAAAATAGTTTCTTGTAAAAATTTAAATTGTGTCGGATCTTGTTATTTTTGTATTGATGTTTTATTCCTTAATTATTGAAAAAAATACAATTTATTTATGTAAAAATTAAAAGATGATACATTTATATAATCACAGAAGTAATTTAGTTAAATAATATGTGAAGAATAATTTTTTTTAAAATATAATTAAGGAATAGAACATTCTATGTATGTTCAATTAACAATTTTTGATTTCTTGAACATTAGATTTATAAGTAATAAGATAAACTTATGAATGATAACAGATGACCGTTAATAGCGTCCACATTGTCCAGAATCCTTGTTAATGGTCAAGCTGAATGACTGCTAAGTTAGATATTATATTAACGTTAGTCGAGATCGCTTTCCTCAGACTATGAAATACCTTTATTCGTCTGTCTTATCTAGAATGAAACCTTCAGGAGATTAACTTAACAATATTTATCTATTATAAATATGCTAACAGATAATTTTTCAAAATTCTGTCATTACAACTTAAAAGTGTACAACTCAAAAATCATCATGTCTTGTCTGCTTCCTCTTAAATAAAGCTCAAATCATTCTCATGAGTCATTTCTCTCACATCATTATGAGCTTGTAAGTAATCCGACTACCCCTTAAACAAATTATGAATGATTAATTTATATATTAGGTAACATAGAAATGCTGAACAACTTTTTATAAGAAAATGTGAATATTCTCTTATAATATTTTTAATACCATATTAATAAAACTGTTTTTCAATTTCATTTTATGTAAAAAATATTATTGCCATTTAGTTACAGAACTTTATTTAAATATTTTAATTAATACTAAGTAAACTATTCAGAATAATAATTGTCTTTAAAAATTAATTTACACCCCTGTGATTAAATAAGTATTTATTTTTAATTAAATGTAGTCGCACTGAATGTATTTAACTTTTAAATTAAAATTATTATTTGCTGTGCTTTGAGGTGAAAAGGTCTTTAGAATTCAAACTTCATTGCTGTATTAAAATTAATTTAAAGAATGAGTTTTCATGCCGAATTCAACTATACATAAAGCCAATTGTGATTTTCATACCAAAATATGAGCTCCAGCAAAATGGATATTTTAAGAGATATAAAACTAATAGGTACAGAATTTATGTTAGACTTTGTGAAAGATGTGGTAATATAGATACGTGAGAATCCATCATTTGTAGATATCTGGCAAAAGTGAATGTGTAATAAATGAATAATGTACATAAAAAGCAATATTGATGACATAACAAAAGAATGACGAAAACCGAAAGCCCATAATAACTGAAAAAACAATTTTATCAAATTCATTAATTTCAAAAATTTAGTATATATATTCCTTTACTTACGCAATATTGATATAAAAATGTATCTACAGAAAGGTAAGCGAATGATCGTATACTGATAGATTGCATTTATATATAACAGAAAGGTGCCACAAAAAAGTTCTCGTTATTCTTTGACTATTTTGTTACTCCTTGTTGTCTTTGTTCATTATGATTAGGTGCAATGATAGATAGATAAACCTTTGTGTAAAATTCCCCTAGACCCCGATAACATACATGCTAATAAAACTATTTGAATATGGGACAAGCGTTTTTTATGTTTTTGATTTTGTTTTGTGTTTATTTTTTTTAATATCATTTTATGAGATTAAACAGAATTCAAATCCAAGCAACCAGTTTTACCAATACTTAACATTACAGCCTGAATATGGCCACAGTACCAGTACCTAAATATCAGACATTTCAAGAATAAACATGGCATAACACCCAAGAACACAGTATTTCCACCAATACATCAGTTCAACTGTGATGTTTTATTACTGCAGGAAATAATGAGGGTATATTCTATGTCTTTATAAGTCTTTAATATTATCAGTTTTTTTGATAAAAAATAAGTTATATATACAATTAACTATATTTCATAAACATTACCTAATACATTAATAATTAAACCTTAATGCTTATAATACAGCAATATATATCATTAGTTATTTTACATTACAGACCTTTTAGAGTAAAGGAATAGAAATAAAACTCTTCAATATTTTAATCCTATGTTTTCACCAGTTTCAATGTGTGATATCTGTTTAAATAAGTCTATTTTACACTGAAGAATATACCCTTGGTATGCTTTTGGGTTAAACTGACTTCATTCATCTTCCCCTGCATCCCCTGTATCCTCTTCATCTTGCGCCTGGCCAGCGTTATTTTCCCACCAACTCAGTAATCCCAGCCCAGGCTCACTAATACCAGCGATCAGACTATATGGAACTCTTGTCCCCTCTCCTGTACCCCCTGTCCCTACACCTCCTGCCCCACCGGCTCCTCCAACCCCTGCACGCTCTCCTGGGGGACCTGCTGGAGAGGTCTCCTGGAAAATTTCCGAAGTGATACGGAAACGAATTGTCTCGCCTGCAAACAAATATAGTGCAATTTTATAGTATAAATAAATAGTATAAATAAACAAAGGTGTGTAAAATCATTCATAATCTAGCCAGAAAGTACAATTCTGTTGACAAACTACATTCGTGGTGCTTAATGATTTGTATTGACAAAGAATTCTCGAGGTGATTCTCAACTCTTCTTAATGAACTCGGTCGGCTATCAAGAGGTGCAATATTTAACTATTCTTGATGGTTCGCAAATATTTGTACCAAATTGTATGGAGGTCAAAATTAGACTTCAAATTAGAAAAGGTCAAATGAAATTTAAAAACATATATTTTGTTTACTTTATATCACTTTCATACGGCATCTATTTTTCAGTATCTATGGATAATAGCACAACACTGGTTTTAAATACATCAACATATAGACTTTACATGTATTAATTTTTACCTGCATCCATAAATAGATTATGAGTAGATCCATCTCCTACTGGGTACTCCCATACCCATGCCTGATCTGTTTCATCAAACTTAGATGGATGCTGAAGACCACTCACAGGGATTAAAATATCATCGAAAAACCCCAAAGTTACTGTAAATTTAAAATAAACATCAATAATTTTAATCATATACTTTTCAAATACGAAAGGTATGTGTATTTTATTAAATCATTAATATACTAACCATGCACCCCATCTCGACTACAACTTCTAATTTTACCTATAAGAATTTCTTCAACTACCGGCCTGAATACAATATATCTAAAATTTACTTCTGTATGAGAAGCTCCATCTCCAGGAAATATATATGAGTGCCCGAGTTTGATTATATCAAATAAAGCAATGCATAACCCTACATTCAAAACCACCTGAAATACATATGCAAACAATTAATAATAACCAAAAATAAAATAAAATATATACCTTTATTCACTATCATGAAAATTTTAACTCTGATCGTAAAACTGTTTATTTTTTTAGGTTAAAATAAACCCGCTTAATCCTTACTTTGTTTGCTAATTTTCTATTGAGTTCACTAGTGATAGCATCCGTCAATTTCAAATTAAATAAATCAGGAGGTATTCTTGTAATATGCTTCATCTCCGATAAAACAAACATTGTCTTATAGAATTTAACTAAAAATAATAAGGCTCGCTAAAACACCGGAACAGTGCTCAGCATCGAGATAGTTCAATTGCCATTGACAATATATTTGACAGTAGTACCATTTCTGCTGTGCTACCAGCATTAAAAAATATACATGTATTACTTTTAAAAAGTCAAGCGTGAAAGTTTTCTAGCTATAAATCAAGTAAATAAATAATTTGGCTTTTTTTTATTGATAACTTGGTGATATAAAATTTTATCAATTTCTAAAATTCTCGAACTACATAATAATAATACATAATGTATAAGAATATAAAGGCAACACTTCAGCTCACTCTTCTACTACAAACTTCACGACTATTATTGCATTGTATGAAAAGTCTGTCACCCATAGTCACAGGTTATGCTACGATATTGTATTATTTTGTAATAATGGCTAACAACACATCAATTATAGTATTGACTCCGAATGGAAGAAGAAATACTGTAAAATGTAATGGAAACACCACTATTTTACAGGTAAACCAGTGAAATTCTAAAGCAAATAAACTAATGTGTCTAGTCATCGTTATTTAATATCTCGCAACCTTTCGTATAATTCGTGATCCGTTAATTAGTCTTCTCGTATATTCGATAGATTTTGGAACAAACCTGTTCAAAGCATGAATTCAATCCAGAAGAATATGACTTGACTCACCACAAGAGAATTATTGATGCTTCAACAATCATGCGCTTTTCCGGCTTACCAAACAATGCTCTTTTGGAAATGACACCTATTAAGCGCATGAGATCCGAATCTGAGGTGACACTAGGCTTGCAACTTGAAAGTGGTCAGCAAATATTTTTTTACTAATATAAATGTTATTCAATGTAATTCAAACCAACTCTAGAATATAAAAGTGCATTTTATAGGGATCATAACATCTGAGGGATCCTTTTTTATAGCTTTTTCTTCTTAACAAAAATCTCATTTTAAATGTTGCCTTTGTAATAAATAAGTGTTACTATTTCAGGTAATCGCATTATGGGAACCTTTAATCCTTCAACAACTCTCCTTGAGATACTTAGAATGTTAGTTCCAGATCAAAGCGATATTGAATTAAATCCTGTCGTAATATATATGAGAAGAGAAGTTTATGGAATGACTCCCTTAAAAGAAACAACTTTAAAAAGCTTAGGCCTGACTAATGGTAGAGCTATTTTAAGACTAGTTCATAGGACTCCAGAAGAACTGAAAACGTAAATAGATTTTATTATATATTTCAAAGACAAAAATTATTTTCACTGTCAAGTTAAAAGCTGTAAAATATTTGAGTTTTCTATAATATTTAAAGAGGTGAATGAAACTTCTGTGTCTCTTTCACTCACATTATATTACAACATGCTAAAAATGGTTATAAGTACACATTGGTATTGAAATTTATTTTTGTTTTTAATATTTCAGCCAAGCCAATATATCAGCACCTCTTCTTTCCAAACCCAAATCAGAGGACAATTTCAATTCAAAATCCAAATCTCTACAACCTCTTTCCACAAATTCAGTTGTTCAGAATATTGCTCACAATGAATTGGAAAAAGAAGACTCTTCTGTGGATAAATCTCCACATATTACAGTCAGTAATAAACTAATTACCCATGAAGTAAAACCACTGCCAGCAGTTGAAGAAATGGAGGACATTATCATTCCAATAGCCGAGGTGTCAGCAGATCCAGAATCTACCTTGAACAATGCAGAATTTGAACCAGACTTCAATGATGAAATAATTGTGGTAAAATTTTCAAATTTTTTTATATTATGGATGTGCACCAAATATTTCAGAATCATTTTTATATTTATTCTCATTTACAGCTTGGGGAAAGAAATGCACTGGTATTTTCACAAGCGATGGCCAGCCAATTGCCGTATGATGACTTACCTGATGATTTTTATGACTTAACTGTTTCTGAAGTGAGAAGTCTATTTAAAGATTTAGTGAAACAAAGAGAGGAATTAGACGATGCCCCTCTGACTTCAGCCGCCATGAAAAATCTTGAAGAAAATAGACGAGTATATTTTACATGTTTCTATTTAAAGGAACTTATGAGTAATGATTAATAAACCTACTCTAATTTATTATGTATTTATTTGCAGATAATAACACAACTCCATGATTATAGGAAAGTAGTACTGCGTGTACTTTTCCCAGACAGGACAGTCTTGCAAGGAACTTTTGGTCCTATTGACACTATCCAGACAGTCATGAACTTTGTAAAACATTATATGCAAAACCCACATGAACAGTTTGACTTGTGTATGTATGGATTTAATAAGTAAGAAGTGATTCTTTTTCAGCTGATATTTATTTTTATTTAATATCAATTTGTCTTACAGATTTTACCCCACCCAAACAAATCCTGAGTCCTACTAGTACTCTTGTTGATGTGAAATGTGTTCCAAATGCTCTTTTACATTTTGGTCCTCGTGTAGATGAAACAAACATTGAAGCTGGTATGCACTGCCAATATCTCAAAGATGACATATTGTCTAAACTTTCATCACCGCAGGCCGCATCTTTCTCTGCCTGCAAATCCAGGTTGCGTGCTTACATTCATAAATATCTTATATTTTAAATTATCAGGTTATTACAAGCTGCAATAAAATTGTTAACTTGATTTATTTTACAGGGGAATCAATTCCCATCCTGTGAGAGTGACTGCTACAACTAGCAACGCAGTCCCCGGTACATCCAACAGTGAAGTTGGTAGTTCTCATCACGTAGTTACTGCTGGCGCAAAAACGATCCAACCTTTCAGTGTACCTGGACCCTCCAGCTCCAAAAATAGTAAAGTTCCAAAATGGTTCAAAACGACTTAACATACAATGTGAATATACTCTTTTTTTTATCAAACTTATTTTAATCATATATTAAAACAACTAGAAATTCGTAGTAAGTAAATAATGTAAAAAAATATATATACATTTTGAAAACCATAACTTCATCTAAAATATTTTACAGTGCTTAATTAACCCCTGCACTGTAGATAAAAATAAAATAACATGCTATCTGTGCTCTGCATTTTATATATAAAAATTAAATTACTTTCCAAAATACTATGGTCTGTCATTTAAAAAAAACACTTTTAGCTTATCAATTCACATGTGACAAAACAAGAAAAATCCTTTTATCAATCAATCAAAAATATTTTTATTTCAAGGTAACCTCACTAATAGTAGTAATATTGAGATAATAAATTACAAAGTAATTGTCAAAATCTGATTGGGTGAAAGAAATAATCAAATTTCATTTTTCTGGAATCAGTCCTTTGTGATTTAGACTATTACTTCAGACATAGAATGAATATAAATGAATTTGTAAACCAACTACAAAAAAACCAAAAATTATTCAATAATAATAATTATATTATATAATTGATTAGTTATACATTTATTGTATTTATTTCTATTGGGATGATTTTGGTTATCTTGTACTCAAGTTTTTCATTAAAAGTAATGGTTTTGCAATTCTAAATTTTACTTAATCATATATTTCAGATAAATTTATTTTCCATTAAAATTCACTATACCTACAAAGTATATCTATAAGAACTACAGTAATACCCCGCTTTACGCGAGGGATATGTTCCGGAAAAAGTGAAATTCGCGTATATCGGTTTTTACGATTAAACATACATACATAGTCAAAACTTAATACAAAAAATACGAATCATTTGAGTCAATCACTTTTATTCTAAGAATACTTTATGCAGTATTACATGTTATTTTTACTGAAAAATACATCTTTTGTCTTTTAGGTAGCGTTTCTTTTACATTCTTGTAAAATACGTTCATAACACCCAACGCTGTTTTTAATTGTTAAAAAAGTCAATGACTACATTATGTTCATACACATTCTTAAATAATAAATTAGCGTAATGCGAGGCATTTGCGAGTAATCGAAAATTTCGCGTTATAGTGAAACCACGCATAACGGGGTCACGTAAAGCGGGGTATTAATCTGTTACATTATTTTTTGGGAATATCTTGCAGCTTACTGAATACTCTTGAATGATGATTATTCCATAAGTGATGAGAGCTGCCAAAATGGATTGAATAAAAGAAAAATTTAGTGAAAAAATATTAAAGACAGTTGTATTCAATTCCCTAGATGAAATGTTTAAAGCAAGCCTTTGCATTATCTGTTTTTTGAGGTCATCTAAAAATTAAACATTTTCACCGTTAATTTTTTATAATACGGATATCTTAAATTAAATATTGATAAACTCTTTAGTGGATTAAAAAGTACCCATGGATATTAACATTAATTTGAAAATAAGTGGCAGTGCTGAGGGCAGTTAGTATTAGCAAATTTCAGATTGATCAATGCTGATATAATAGTCATTTGTATTAACACGATGAGAAAGTTATTAGTACGATGGGTGCCATGATTGCTGACTGTGGATAATTAGTGGATACAGATAGCAACTTCAAAGTACTGTTTTCCTCAACGTGACTCCCTGTATTTTTTTCTATTACAAAGAGGTTAAAAGAAATGCCCAAATCGTAAAAGTAATATGAAGGTCTATCCTTAAAGGATATTATGGCAAAAAATAAGAAAAGATTTCTTTTAATAACTTTCATTTTAATTTCTACCCTTGGGTACTACTTATTGATTCAACTTGTATATTCAATACCTTGATCTAAGAAAATTGTTGATTTTTTAAGAATATCTGCTGCTTCAGTACTTTTTTGGTGTAGCAATTCACTTAAATATGCACATGCAAGAATAATCCAAGAGCATCTAACAATCCACCCAGAGCTGTTTATAAATCCAATGATAACCTGAAATCACCGAATGTCAAGAATTTTTAATCATGCTTCAATGCTCACATATTTAAATATAAAATTAAGTAAGAAACACTTACATTTTCACTGTCTTTAAAATATAAAATGTGATTATTCAATATTGACAGAGTATTAACAAATGATGATATAGATAGCAACAAGATCTGAGGGAGAACAAATTCAAGTAAATGTTTTATGTTTTAACATTATTATAAATTACACATTTGTTTTGGATACATACCGGTAAACTAAATAAATTGCACAATAATACCATATTGTCACCAATTTTATCATAAACTCTCAACAACTTGTATAGTGCAAGTATGTCTTTCTGATGTCCTATCATTCCCGAAAGTTCCACAATATTATTTGGTTTTTTTATGGTTTTAGAAGGCAATATAATTTTTCTTCTCATCACACTCATAACTGATGGTTTGTTTTTATGGAGTTCTGGTAAAATCCTATACATGAAATCAAGATTCATGTTAAACGAAATCATATGATTTTGAAAAATATAGATATTAATAATGAATTCTAAAATTGCATGATATGTTAAAATATCGAGAGTATACCAAAGACCTAACATCAGTGATATCTTCCACGATACGGTTTCGAAATAAATCTGCATAATGGTCACCGAAAAATAAATAAACTGTAAAATAAATACTTTCTTTTTAATAGAAATGTAAAGAATATCTCTCTTAATGTTTAAAGATTTTTCAATGAAATAATTATTTTGAACGATCCGTTTTATTATTCCTGGAGCCCAATGCACCGATAAAGAAATTGAACACACAACAACTAGCAAGACAGGTAAAGTCACAATCATGTCCATCAGTGCAACACTGACGGACATGAACTCCAAATATTCTGAATTATATCTAAATACTAAAACATAAATCCCTATTATTACGACCAAAATGTAAACACAGATAGAATATGTTTTAACTAAAGGACCAGCAACATCTACATAACCGTGCTTATTTTCAATTTTTTTTAATCCAAAAATAAATAAAATGAAACTGAATGGCTTTATTGACCAATATAAATTGTATTTTTCATTTTTAATTTCTTCCATTTTTTATTGTATATTTCATGCAATATACTGCATGACGATCACTTTATTAGCCTCAAATAAGTTAAATAGTTTAATAAAACATAATGTAATAGGGTTTATTGATTCGCTATTGAATACTTTATTAACAACAAAATTAATTTCCTATCCCACAAGTACTTATCTCATAAATTATTCAGTCATGCATGTGACATTTTCCGTATTCTATTATTATAAGAGTACAATCAATTAATCAAATAAACACATCAAACATAAACTACAATTTGCTTTTCAAGAGTGGCCTCGCTACCATTATTTCTATTGACACCACGCTCACATGTTTGGTTGAAATCTCAGATGAGCATATTAATTTGCCTCCTTGGACATCATTTGTAGGTATAAACATCTCCACAAAAAAAGTCCAATTAGAGGACAGCATTCATAGTAAATAACAATAGTAAAATGTTACTATCCACTTACGATTTTCTATTTTTGTTTGATTTGTATTGCATTTGTGTTAACGTGACATGTAGACATAATGATAAAAATATTTAGAAATACATTTTTAGTTTTATCTCAATAATTGGCATTATTTGCTTTTATTGTGAGTCAAATTTGCTATCGAACTGTATTTTATGTAATTCAAGTTGAACATTTAAATGACAAAAAACGCACACATAGTAATATAATTCAGAGTTGGGCTACGATCCCAAACATGTGTATCATTTCTAGACTTATAAACAAAATTTTAAAAATAATGCATAAAGTATAATAAATCTGAAAATATTTTATACCAGCAAGTTGTTTGAAAAGAAAAGATATGAGAATGAAAGAAATTGTATGTTCATAATTCTTTAATATATAAAACAATCAAAAACCATTTTTTTTTAAATGCAGTTCACTGATTAATTACAATATGTATGTGGAAATAGGCTAATTGAGATCATGGATTGTTTTTAAATAGACCGACTGCTGAATTTGTTGAGTTATACAAGAGAGCTGCATCCTCCATGACAAATAACTCTCATAATTATTAAATGGTGTACCGCTTGTGTAAACACTATTTTGTAACTTTTTATGCGGCATTCTAGTATCCTTGGAGACGGTTTTAATTATTCGTTTCTTAGAATAATTTTTTTTTGATGGTACGCTTGCATCTATCGTTTTTGTCTTGACATTTTCTCCACTCTCATACATCTCTGGATTATTTGGAGATTTTTCACAATCGATAGAAGAAAGGACTGTTTTCTTTTTATTTGTAATTGATTCTTTAAAACAAATCTGTTTCTTAATTACTTTTTTCTCTTGTTGGTTTTTAGATTCAATCACAGGCATCGTGCATACTGAAAAAGAACTTTGCTTTTGCTTTTTATCTTCACTAAAAGACTCGTTTACTTTATCTAATTTGGGTATAATTTGGTTTATATATTCTAGCAGATTATTGCTTTTGGAAACATCAGTATGTTGTGGATGTTCTTCAGAAGAAAAAGCGGACAAAGAGTCAAGCAAAGAGTCAAAAGAATCACATGCCTTGCTCTGATTTTTCTTCTCAAAAATACAAAAAGATTCTGCTATATCATTAAAACTTTCTAAATTTAAAGTGCTATTTGGTAATGTTGTCATTAATGATGAAATTTTCTGAATAAGGTTACTAGAATGACCACAACTCTGAACTTCTTTGATGGCAGGTTTCGTTTCATCTGTAGAAATATTTTCTGTTACCCCTAATTGAAAGGGCTTCAAAAGTAATGGATCTCCTAATCCATCTAAGATATTCTGAAAAGCCAGCTCTTCTTTACCCGCAGATAATATTGTTATAGAAATTCCTTTAGAGCCATATCGACCTGCTCGTCCAATTCGATGCAAATACGTTGATAAATCATAAGGTAATTCTAAATTAATAACTAAATCAACATTAGTTGCGTCTATGCCCCTAGCTGCTAAATCAGTGGCTACTAACACTCTACAAGAAAAAGACTGCAGCTTTTGTAAGCTCTGTAATCTCTCGGACTGTGTCTGAGAACTTGCTAGAAATTCTGTGGGCCAACCGTTCTGACGAAGCAGATTACAAATAGCTTTTGCCTTTGTTTGATAATTGCAGAACACTAAAGATTGTTTGAAGCGTACATTGGAGATAATTTTCAACAATTCTTCAGACATTATTTTACTTTGACGTACTGCATTAAGATGCAAAGGTACTATAGAAATATACTGAGAGAGACCAAGCAAAATATTAGACTTATTAGGGCGAATGTGTGAAGTAGATCGCATATAACGACCTAAAAACTCTCGCAATTCCGGAGTGTAAGTGGCACTTGCAGCTATAACTTGTTTGCGTTGAGGTAACTGTGAAAATATATAATTAATATCTGGCTGAAATACGTCTTCCATTAATTTATCAGCTTCATCCAAAACAAATAATCGTACAGAATCAGTTGAAATATAATTCTTTTTAATCAAATGTTTTACTCGCCCAGGACTACCTACTAATATGTGAAATTTGTTCTCTTGAAGTCTTTTAACATCTTCTGTAACACTTGTGCCCCCAATAACTACTTCAAGCTTCAATCCTGAAATTAAAGAAAAGAAAGAGATTAAGAGCTTAGCTACCATGGTAGTTCCTGACTAATGTCAGACCCATCATGAAATATAGTTCAGGGACATGGAACCATCAGGGTGTATTTAATTTACACAATTCCAGTTATTACACTTATGTTCATGCTTTTACCTTGAGTACAACTGAAGCCATTAAAAATCTATAAAAACAATTAATATAACTGTAAAATTGATAAAATAAAAGAAATGCAAAAAACCTTCTTTAAATGATCCAATGGCAGTAATAACATGTCCAATCTGTGTTGCTATTTCTCTCGTAGGGGCAAGAATAATAGCTTGCAAGCCACAATCCATTTGCAGCATTTCAAGAGCTACAATACCAAAAACAGCTGTTTTTCCCGTCCCAGATTTTGCTTCAACAATCAAATCTGAAATTCAAAATATAATTGACTGTAACTGTTTTGAACATTTTTAATATTATGTACTCATTGATTTTCTTCCCCCTTCCCTTTCATTATTTTTTTGATAGTATACACATACAAATTGTAAACTTTACTTACTATTCAAAATGTTTCAGAAAAAATAGCATGCATTCTTATTGATATGGAATACATTAGTGCACCTAAGTTACATCAAGAAACAATACTTTATAGTAACTTAATAGACTTACCAAATCCACATTTACCTAAGGGAATGGCCCTTAGTTGAATAGGTGAAGGTTTTTTAAAGCCGGATTGATTGAGCCCTTGAAGACATGTCTCTGAAAGCATTAATCTTTCAAATGAAACATCTTCGTTTATGATTACGTCTTCAGTTCGTTCGCGATCTTCAAAATTGTGGGCGACGATCATTTTTTTAGTCATAACCAACACGGAAGCTCACTGAATTATAATGTGGTTATATTTCAATGTCTATATTATTCTCGATAATATTAGTTTATATTGTACTCATAATGGAGACCTAATAAGCACTCAAAACATCAACCAAATGCCACTCCAGATAAGACAATTGACATATGTGTAATCCCCTATTTCCTTTGCTTCTATTTTTTTTTTAATTTGAGTGTTCAAGTAAGACACGCAAACATTTTATGAATTTATCGGCATAGTTTTACTGGCGTCTTTATTAAAATTAATTTAATAACTAAATTCAAACATAAAATACTCGTCAGTAAACATAAAACCAGAATACATACAATTAATATTTTTGACAGTTATTATTAACATAGAGTTAAAGAATATAATATATTGTCACAGACATTCTGAAAAAAAAACTAAAAATTATACCTAATATCAATATTACTTATTTAGATTTATATATATATATATAAAACCATCCGCAGAGAAAAATTACAGGACCTAAAACTTCAAGCAGCTCAACGTCTAAAAAACTAAATCATCTAATATCTATTTAATAACGGTTGCTAAAATTTATAAAGAAATAGTGAAAAATTGATGAAAATTGCCAATATATTATATAATGTTTTTTTTAATGTAAAAGTCTCCTTTTTTTCTAAATCTCACTAGATTTTTATCTTTACTAATGATAAAAACATGTAAATGCTTCATTTCTACATTTAAAAAAATATTCATAAGTTGTAATACAGTGTAGAGCAAACTTTACTTAAATTTGTTGATAACTTCATAATAGTTGTTTATGATTCTCCAACATAACCTCTCTTTCTCTTTCATGCGTTCTTTCTCTATCCGGTTGTCATCATGGTGAGTTTCGTATCAAAATGATACGTTAACTAAATCTTGGATCATCGATAGATGATAACTGTTTTTTAATATATCAACTATATGATTATGATGATGGATGACGATTTTAATCAATCAAACTTATATTTCTAGGGTATCGATATAAACCATAAGTACGACCGTATCGTACGGCGTACTGAGCCCAAGTCTCAAGATGTGTATTTGCGGCTTCTCGTCAAGGTATATTTCCACCCTCTATAATTTGTTTTATTTTAAAACATTATTCAATATCATATTTAATAAATTTACATTATCTATATAGCTTTACAGATTCTTGGCCCGCAGGACCAGGGCTAAGTTCAACAAGATCGTTTTGAGGCGCTTATTCATGAGCAGGATCAACAGGCCTCCCATCTCGTTGGCTCGGATCATCCGCAACATGAGGAATCCATCCCGCAAGGATCTGATTGCCGTTGTAGTTGGAACTGTCACCGACGACTCCAGGATCTTTGAAGTTCCTAAACTGTCAATTTGCGCTCTGCATATCACGGAGAAGGCACGCGCAAGGATCATCAAGGCAGGAGGTGAGCTTCCGTACAATAAGTCATTTGATGTGAATATCTAATTTATTTTTTAATATTTTGTCAATGCCCCACGTGAATTCCAATCCTCTTGTTTTTATTTTTAACACCTGACAGTGATGTGAAAAAGTGCTAAAATAATCTAGTGCCGTGTCAAATTATATTCAAGTGAAACTCGTCATATTTTGTGCTGTTAGCTTTAAACACAACATTAGTATTTACTCAAATAATGCTATTGTAAAATTTGAAACATGTCATCAAAAGCATTTTCTTTGTTGATCCTATGATTTTTATAGAAAACTACACACAAAATTCTGAACTAATTTACACATTGTTTTATCTGTACCTCCTCAACAGGTAGTAATACATCTGAGACACATTGAAATATTCCAAACCATACAGCCTCTTATTATATTATTTGTAAACATTGTGTTTTTTAGTGTGATAATTCCAACCATCTAATCGTATTTGACCATTCAGTTGAGTAAAATTTAAATTTGTGGCCTGCGATCCAAAAATACAGTGAACTTGTGCATTTGTATCTGGTGAAAAATTGTCAGCCTTAGCAACCTTTTTGAGACTTTGCAGATCAGCTATGCAAGAGTTACTCATTCATCGCTATCGTACATTCTAAATTCTGAAGATTAAACATGTGGCAGGCATCGATATGAACTCTGTAAGCCCAGGGGAGGCTTAGTTGGTGGTGGGTCCACACTAAGGATCAAATTTTTTAATATAAGTAACTTAGACTGTTGATTGAACCAGCCTGATTTAATTTAAATTGAAGCTGTAGTGTTATTTTAAATGCCTAAATAGCTGTTAAGTACATAATTTGAAAATATGTATAAACTTCTGTGCATACCTAACTAGCCAATTTGTATTAAAAACTGTATAATTCATTTTAAATCTGTAAATAAGTCACGTATTTGGTATGGCAAAATTCAAAAACAAATCTTTAATTTGTCATCCATCATAGTTATTACTATATATTCAAAGTTTACACTATTGGACAACATTTATTATGTATCAATGTGCATGTTTCTAATGATTACCAATTTTCAAAATTTGTTACACATTTATGTAAAATTGTTCAACAACTAGGCATCCTTTTGTGATTTTTAAATAAGGAGAATTTAAAAATGATTTTATCTGAAGCTTTTCTTAGTACAAGCCCGTTAACATTGTTTTTAAAGCAGCAAGTGTCTTAAATCCTGAATGTGTTTTACGTTCAGTCTATTTTTTCGTATTGTGAATAAATTGATTGACTCTCATATGGTTTCATCCTTGTCGTACCAAATGCCATATATGTGTAATATATATTTGAAATGGTTTTATACACAACTACTAAGCAATTGAATATTTTAAGTAAAACCCTAATGAGATTTTTTCACTTATTAATTTTAATATTTTTGATTAAAATACTTGAGTGATTTTCCACATGTTCGTTTTTATTTGTGACCGGTTTCGCCAACCTTTCGCGTTGGCATTATTAAACAGATACTCTATTTGATAATGCCAACGTGAAAGGTTGGCGAAACCGGTCACAAATAAAAACGAACATGTGGAAAATCACACAAGTATTTTACTCAAAAATATTAAAATGGAATTCCACCAAGTACTCTCTGTCAAAAATATTGAATTTCTTATTAATTTTAGTCACCAATAAAATTAAACTTGTGGAAAAAAATCACAAAATAATTTTACTTAAAATATTAAATACAAACTAAGCTATTGTTCCTAAATTTTCTCAACCTATTACCTTCTTTAAGATTGCATATCTTTTGATATCCTTTTATCATTAACATAAATCCAAATCAGCTGATATTTATTTTTTTCAATTACAGGTGAAATTCTGACGTTTGACCAGCTGGCTCTGCGTGCGCCTACAGGTTGCAAGACTGTTCTCCTGCAAGGCCGCCGCACAGCGCGTGATGCCAACAAGCACTTCGGTGCCCCTGGTGTGCCCGGCTCGCATTCCAAGCCGTACGTGCGCTCCAAGGGCCGCAAGTTCGAAAAGGCTCGTGGTCGCAGGCGCAGCTGCGGCTACAAGAAGTAGATTGTCGACCCCAACTTCACTTTATTGCTATATTTTTATTGTGATTAAGCAAGATTTTGTGTCCGAGGTCTGAGAAACATTGTAATAAACATCTTACTACAATACATATATTGTGATTTTATTTTACCTTCATTTATTGCTTTAGTGTGTCATTTGTCACAATTTTTAAAAGTGGCAAGTATTAAGTATGAGTTACAATTGATACTTTGATAGCGAGTGTTTTTTTGGGACAAGCAAAAGTGAGTTATTGCATTATAAGCAATAGGCATAAACTGGTTTATCTGTCAAGTGTCATGTGATCACCACTTAACTGACTGGTTCTTCTCGCAAGCGCAGTCCCAATCAGTGTGCATCACTTGCATAGTGATGGATCTACGTCACCGGCAACAGTTAGGGATTATGGAAAAGGTCTCGTTTGAAGAGGAAATTATGCTATTTGTGACTTAAACATATATTTTTACTTGTAAAATCATTTAATAATTTGCCAACATAAAATAATCAGGATCGAGAGCAAGAAATGTATAAATATTTTGTACTGCCATGAAATTAAGAAGCATTTGTTATAATAATATACTTGGAGTTTTTGTAAACACAAATTCTTATGGCTGAAATTCGAAACCTTGTCAAATTTTAAACTCTTATTTTATAATAGTAAATACGTTACTCACATAAAATAGTTAAATATTTACTTAAAAACACATATTAAAAAATAAAACATGGGTTGGTTGGCGTCGAGGCGTTTCAAGATATAAAAATTATTTAAACAGATTTTTTATCAGCTCTTGACAGCTCCAATACTGAAAGTTCTCATTATATTGTTTTAACAATTTTACACAAAAAAACGACAAGGTTTTTTTGTAAAGCAAATGTATAAATATAGTTACAAATATCGTAAAATAACAAAAATTGCGAGAGCAAACAACATAAATGGTAGGTATTGGATACGAAATTTAACCTACGAAAAAATTACTTCTTACCGACTTGATTAGCGGACCCCCGAGTATTTTTATAATAAATAACTGCTGTTTCTAAGTTTTTATATTAATTTTTATAACATTCGTTAAATTAAAAATCTGTAGCTGATAGCCAAAAGTAGTGTCGAAAATCTAACAACTAATAGTACAAAAATATGAACTAAAGCAGTTTTATTTAATATGAATTAGAAATAACCGCTTCGTCTCTGAAATCGCTGCTAGCATACTTTGCGACTTTTATTATTATAATCACTCTTCAACTGCCCCAGGCTGATAAAGCTCCAATCGTTAAACAAAACTGTACGTATATTTATTTTTAGACAGTAAAAATGTAAATATTACTGAAATTCCGGTTGATTGTTAAAAGGAATTTGTTATGTACGGTCGGGTCAAAATTTACTTTGCAAAGATAAAAATCCTAGTCAGTTGCAGTCAATAAGTATTGGAAAAAATTATCGTTTCATCGTAAGTACAATCATAATTTAAAGCTCCTAAAAATCAACTATCAAATTACTTTTTTTTACTCATGATGGACAGTGATATTTTCCACTGGATTGATAGCTAAACTGAAAATCCTCGTATCCCAAGTGAGCGTACGGGTAGTTCACATCCATTGAAACTGAACAAGTTCCGTATTTCATGAATACATATTTTTGATCGTCCCTTCTATTTTCCTCCTATCTGTTTCTATTTTACTATGGGATACAAAATAAGTAATAAAAGTATTGCAATTATTGGTTCATACAGTTTGTTAGAACATTATTACGATGATGCATTCAAGCCGCTATCAGAACGATGAGGCTGCAAGTACACAGACGCACGCTTTATCGACCCGCCCCCGCCCCCGCCCCGACTCGCTCCAAACAACCCCTTCCCCATTCCTTTCCCTTTCACGGAAGCCAATGGAAAACGAAATCTCCCGACCGGGGTAATAGTTAGGTACAACTTTTAATGTTAAAAAAATAAATCATGGTACAGTTTTATAATAAATGATAATCTGATCGAAGTACAATCCGTTTGTTATTCTATTATATAATGTAAATAATTTTTAAAAAAAGTAAACAAAGAAAAGTCGCCTCTAAATTCCTCCGGCTCGCTAGCTCGTTCGGAGGAATAAGCGTTCGCCCCAGCCGGCACGTCCGCGGCCGGAGAAGTCCTGACCGCGTGTGGGGGCGGGGCGGGGCGGGGGGGGCGGGGAGGGCGCAAGGGCGCGGCATCCCCCGGCGGCCACCCCCGCTGTCAGTGCAGCGCTCAGTGGCCAGCGCGAGGACGCGCCCCGCCCGATGTGTCGCTCCCTCGCCGCAGACGCCCGACTCTGACTCACCGGCTTCCTGCGCACATCCGCGACGACATGGACCTCAAGGGGAAGGTTTCTCTGGTCACGGGAGGAGCCGCGGGCATCGGCCTGAGCTGCTGCGAGGAGCTGCTCAAGCACGGGGGCAAGGTGAGCCACTCCGGCGGACGAACGCCGAGCGAATCGATGCTGCGGGCAAATCTGCATCGCCCTCGATTCCAACATCACTTTTGAAATAACAACTATATACCACCCGATTTAGTGTGGCCTTTTATCTATTTTATAAAAAATATACTTTAATATTTTTTTACGCATTTTCAAAACATATTGTATTTTTAGGCATATCTATCCATATAATTACAAATCAGCATTAAATGTCTGCAAATTTATCTTCGGGTGTATTGTCGCTAATATATATAAATGTAATTACAAATTACAACATCAAATTAATTTTCCGTTTTAGTAGCACCCCAGCGCGTAAACAAGCCCCTCCCCTTGTACAATTTTCCGGATTCAACGAACTTGCAATAATAAATAACAAATACCACGTGGTCTGAGTAAATGTTGAAACGACACGTTATTATCTGAATTACCACGCACAATAAATATTTATTGTTCACGACAATGAAAGTAGAACTATGTTGCTGTAAAATTATATTTTTGGTCAAGGATCGCGGGTACCCGTAGCGTACTTTTATTATTTTTAATAATAAATGAAATGCACCCTTGTAATCGAGAAACACTTGCCGATTCGGATACAAAGCATCCGCCCCCGAGACCGTGGCCGGGCGCGGCCCCGCCAGCAAATATGGATGTCATTCGATGCGCTTTACTCGCTGCTTTTTTTCAATTAAAAAAACTTTCGAATACATTATATTGGGATATATTATAATACAGAAAAACAAAAATACTCCCGTAGCGAGTGGTGCTCAAAAACAATCTTCGACGAGTAGCTGCGCGCTACGAAGTATCGCGAATCGTGCGACCTTTGATGCAAGACCCGTCCATGTTTATTTGACTGAATTTGATTTGATTAAACCAGTTGCAAATAAACAGCGTCATTTTTCTGTAATACAGCGAGTTTGTGACAATCTTCGTTGCTCTTCAAAGACGACATTTCAGAATCCCTAAAATTTTATTTGGCACCAAAATAATGTCCAAGTACATCATATTTTATGCCCAGAATTAACGCGTAAATGTGTATAAACTGTCTATTTTTTTATTTTAGGTATCAATATGCGATATCGATTCTGAGGTCGGAGAACAAGTAGCCGATGAGCTAGCAGCCAAATATGGAAAGAAAAATGTTTTATTCTGCCAATGCGACGTCACTGATTACCCACAGTTTGAAGGTAAATAAATATATGAAAGGCTTTTTTAAAATATAAAGACAAACAAAGAAAGCCTTGCCTATTGTATTATGTTTTATTTTTTTCCATTGTATGGAATTACATTACTTGTTTGTAAAATGTCACAATTCATCAGCAATTAAAGAAAACAATATTTTTTTATAGATGTTTCACCAGTAATGAATTTTCTTAACCAGACAGAAATGCCATTAATATATATTTTTTTCGTATTGTACTGTGCACGTTAAAGCCGTAAAAAACATATCATCGGTGATTTAATATAATCAAGTTTAAATGTAATTTTAAAGGAAAATAACCTTGTAAATATTTCAAGACAATTTTAGTATCACTTATGTTTCACAAGTATTGCAAGTGTTACTGAGATGTTCATTACTTGTGATAAGGTTTTCCAATTTGGACACTGAATTCTGAATACCAATCTATAAACTTAATTGGAAATAGTTTTTATTTTAACAAATGTTTTTTTCATCTCTACTCCATAAGAAACAAAAACTAAAAATTAGCAGTCCTTCTGAACTGAAAGAAAAAGAATATTAATGTTATCCATAGGTAACAACACAGGGGCCTATATTTCCAGATAAATCTATCGCTGCAAAATTTAGAAGGCAATAATTTAGTATTTGTGCAGTAATATGATCTGAATATATTTTTACGACTGCCTTATATAGTCAAGATTTGCATGAAAAATATTAATGTAAATTAATTTTCATCTTTGCATTAGTCAAGCTGTCTCAAGAAGATAAAAAAACTCAAAGGTGATTTTTTTCAGAATCGTTTGTTATGACAATAAAAGTATTCGGAGGATTGGATATTGTCATCAACAATGCCGGAGTCATGAATGATAGATTCTGGGAACTCGAAGTGGATGTGAACCTGGTAATAATTTTCTCATTCAGTTAAAGCATTAATACTTAAATTTCATTTTTACTTATTTATCACAAGCTGGTCCTCTTTTTCTTAATTTTAGAATGGAGTTATCCGAGGAACACTATTGGCATACCGCTTCATGGGACGAGAACGTGGGGGACGGGGGGGGACAGTTATCAACACAGCAGGCACGGCTTATGTCCGTCCCCAGGTGGCGACTCCTATCTACACTGCTACTCAGTATGCTATTGTTGGCCTCACCCGCTCTTATGGAGTAAGTCACACTACTCAATTTGTCAAGTATCTCGCTTTCCATTATGATGCTGATTCAAAATATTAACATTTTAGGATCCTTACCACGTGGGACTCACAGGTGTTCGCACTATCGCTCTGTGTCCGTCAGTTACAGACACAAGCCTCGTCAAGGATATTCGAAAACAGCTAATGTCTTCAGAGTACGAAGCAGCCTGGCAACGAGATAACGCCAATTGCAAGTTACAAACGTAAGTTGATGATTTATTTTATTTATAAAACTATGAAAACACAATAATAGTAAGTATATACTCAAAAGTTAATTAATTAAGACTTTCCCTATCCCTTCCCATCGCAAATTATATTTTAGTATAATTTCTAATAATGTAAATATTTGGAGTTACAACATTCCAGGTATTCTTTAGCCTGTTAGCCCACCCAGCTAAAATGTTGTGTAGGCTATGACCTCATTATGCTGATTTTTTTTTCCGGAAGCCAGGCTTTCATTTTGAGGAGCCATGTTGGACGAGTACAGTGGGTTCGCAATCCATGACCTTTTGGCAGGTCCGACAGCTGTTGCTTTTTTTTAAGCAGCTTCACCCTGAAGAATTCATTAATTTGATTGTTGCTTGATCTCTAATGTAAAATAATGAATTCAGGTTTTATGAATGATGACAACTCAACACCATAACTCCTGCGAATTTCACTTAAACAGTTCCAAACACTGCTTTCTTACCCCACCGGGCACCGTTTAAACACAATATATTTCCATAAATGGTGAAAAGTTCCCAGCATCTATGCTGTTTATATTTCTTCACATGTCTTACCTTCCAAAAATAATATATCACTGAAATTTAGTATATCATTTGATGCACAGTTGTGTAAACAATTAAGATACTACCTTTAACACTGCTATCTGCCTTCAAACACAGTTACATATATATTTATCCACCTTGTGTTACATATATAAATATATGTAGGTATAACCATACACACTCTTTTGCTTTAATGAAAGGACATTTGTTGCAGACCATCTCATGTAGGCAAGGCACTGGTGGAGATTCTGTCCAAAGGGAAGAGTGGGTCAGTGTGGGTGGTGGAGAACGGCCAAGCCCCGCGCGAGCATCACTGCTAGAAGTAGTGTCGGTTCTAATGTCGATGCATTAACAAAACTGTAAATACAAATCATTCAGTCAAAGTTACACACGCTGGGTAGCTTTTCTAATCTTGAAAATAGATTGATAAAATCATCAAGCTCAAAATTTCGAAATTTATGCTTCATTGTTATTATTGCGAACTAATTTTATAAGTATAAATTTATAAATATTATATATGTATACCTAAACATTTTTTATAATTGCAAAAAAAACATTTATACAGTACGCAAACCTTATAAAGGCATCAAAATAAATAAATATAGCTTTTATTTATGCCCTGTTTTATTTTTGATGACATAATATAGATCCATTATAACAATTATGTGGAATGCGGTGATAAGCATTGGCTTCCGTAACATTGGACCCGTCCGCTTGAATGCTTATGGTGGTGACATGCAATGATAGACTATACAATCACTAATGATGGATCCCAGACCAGGAAGGTAGGTTACGCCCGCCAGGTTGTAGAATTCAAAGGTGAACAATTTACAGGTTCAAGGCGACATAACATTCAATTAAATAAACTACAATTATTTATCTTTTAATTTTATTTCTGCAGCAATTCTAAGAGAAGTGCTTTAGATCACATTTCATAACAAATTATCACATCATACTCCATGCAATTTGCCACATTAGAATATTTTGCACTGCAAATAATAATTATATATAGTAAAAAAAATTATTTGAACATATGTAGTTCAGATGGAATATCTCTCCACCTGCAAGTGACTCACGGTGGAAGTTACACAAATCATATGGATATAAATAATGCTGAAAGTACTTGTGAGCCCATTCTCCCTACAGAGGAGATTACATATTTTACAAACTCTGATGGAAAACCCATATTTCCATTTGCTGTTTACTTAAAATTTTATCAAATATCAAAATAATTCAAATGAACCATAAATAACTTTCACATGTGGATAGAGATGATTTCCATTATTTGTAATATTGATAAAAAATATACTATGGAATATTTTTTAAACACGGTTCATAAACAATTCGTAACATTGTATACTGACTTTTAAATTCTTACATGAATCGTTAACCGCTCTACACGCACTCAATGAAAACTTAAAATGCGTAACAAAGTTGTTAAAAGGATGGTAATCCAACACTGAAATATATTACTAAAAATGTACATTGGTGTTATAATACTTTTTAGGGGCTTTTCGTCAGTGTCATTTTTTTTTTTATTAAAAAATAATTAACTCTGTCAAAAAATAAAGAAGACAATTCTTTCAGTTTTAAGCGAATTGGACCTTTCAAATACCAATCTATCGCTACCGGACCTTTTGAACTTTGTTGAACACTTTTAATACAAAACAGAAGACTTATATAAAAATTGCAACAGCATTAACTCTTGCAATGATTTATTAACTTAATTATATTAATACACCTACAACTAATTCCACTCGACTGGATTCATTGTTAAATTCAAAAGTAAACATTGTAGACTTAACTAAAGCGACAGGAGCTCCCCATCGAGACATCCACCGCAGACATCCTTCGCCTTCCCGAAGCTTCCGATACCACTCGGTTCCGAGAATCATTTATACTTTACATACTGAATTAAACTAAATATTTTTACACCACATTGAATATAAGCTAACACAATATGTCTATGAAACCCAAGATTCATTTTCACTGAGTCAGATCTCAATAATTCCCTGCAACAAGAGATAATTACACATTAGGCACTCATTAATTACTAGATTTGATTGTGTATAGATGTAGAGTTTCAAACAAATAAAAATGGTGACGTAAAATCAAGCAAATTCATCCTAATAAAATACAAAAATCTGTTTATTTTTAAATTATCCAAAAATAATATTGCTAAAAAAATATTAGAACAAATATGTCATTATAAATAATAATAATATAGTATAAGTGAATTCTGCCTGTCTATGTTAACCAGTTTAAAATAAATGGGCAGAAGTAATAGAAGCTTTTATTTCTTTCAAGTATTTTTAAAATACAAAATATATAATTGAGATCTAGGGCAGTGGAGAAATGAGCCTGTGCAAGTGTTACCTCTGCAGGCTAATTGGTGACAGGCTGGGGTTGCTGGGACTGCAGAGGCTGTGGTGGTCGCTGCTGGCGGTGAGGTGGAGGCCGGCCGCGGGCACCACGCCACGCTTGGCCTCGCCAGCCACCTGCTCCACTTGCACCCCAGTAACCACGTCCACGGTAGCCCCCACGCCGAGCCGTAGCAACTCCGAATGTCTCGGAATTCAGCTTGCGCTCTGTGCGCCAATCAGTGCGCTGGGATCGTCCCTTAGACCTAGAGAATTTACATTAGTTAAGTAAAGATCAAGTACAATAATATATGCAGATAAGCAACTGCCTAGTATTGAAACTTTCCAAGAAGAAAATGTAGAGAATATTTATAGAATCTACTCATAGCAGCAGCGGCTCAATTATATAATATACTGTTTACATTTCTTAGTCTAAAGCAATATTTTGTTGCAGATGACCTATAATACTGATAGTAGTAAATGTTTAACAATGTCAAAATATTTACAAGTGTGCTTTGATTTATGTTTTGAATCTAATAATGAATAAAATGACCTTTCAACAGCTTCACAAGAAATGTTGTCAAAGAAACTCTTCGTCTTGTCATAGCAATTCTCAGTAGAATCATCTTCTGGCTCAGGCTCTCCAGCTCCTGTTTCGTTTCCAGAATCGTCCTTTTTCTCTGCTTCCACAGGGGGCTGGAAAAGTAAAATTGAATACTGTCAATAATATATTTAATATAAGTAATACACAATTATTTAATGGCAACTATTAATCTCTTTAGAAACAAGAAACTTAGTATAAACCAAAGCTACTTACGCAGACTTCAGGCTTAGGTGCCTCCCCTTCAGCAATCTTAACCTTAGCCAGTTGACTCCTGAGCTCTTCAAACTCTGTATTAGCTTGTTCAAAGTCATAATCATTGTCAAACTTGAGTGTATTCTTCGAGCGAACGCCACCGGGGCCCTGCTGACCTTGTGGCCGCCCAGTGAAACCTCCGCGACCGCGGCCACGACCACCTCGCCCGCCCCAACTGGCCCAACCACCCGGGGGCTGCGGCTGACCTTGTCCCTGTCCTGGCTGTCGCATTCCTTGCTGGTGTTGGTTGTGCTGCTGGTTGTGCTGCTGATTACGCTGCTGATTATGCTGCTGATTGAGATGCTGATTGGGGTGCTGCTGCTGATGCTGCTGCTGTTGGTGCTGCTGCTGGTGGTGCTGCTGGTGCTGCTGCTGCTGGTGCTGCTGCTGGTGCTGCTGCTGGTTCTGGTGCTGGTTCTGATTTTGGTTTTGATGATTTTGATGTTGATTAGAATGCTGGTTATTTTGATGCATCAGATTCTGCAATTTAAAAATATATACAGTGAAATTTTAGCATAACTGAAATAACATATTTGGTGAATGTATGTAACAATTACTGGGGAACAAGAAAATTATCTTTGTATTCTCATGAAAATCATGGATCATGATATTCAACTTTTAGGTATTATTTAAACAATTATCAACAAACAAAATTAGAACCTTTGGAACTTTACAATATAAAAACATTTGGATAATAAAAAAAAGACAGCTTGTATTAACCCTTTGCGCTCGAGACCGTTTCCGCGCGGACTAATCAGCAACTCGAAGCGTTTCGTATCACTTTCGGTGAATTTTTTACCTCTAACTTAAAATGTTCACACACACAAATTGACACATAATTTTTTTAATTTTAATATTTAATGTATATTTACATCTTTACGAAGATAGGTTCGTAAACATAAGTCTTTGTAATTTTGCTTTGTATGATATTTCATGTAACAATTGCCGAGATGCATGCCCGGCTTTTCGGGACAAGTATCACAAAAGTATGTCGTTTGATGTCTTTTGCCGGGTTTATTTTTTTGAGAACAGACTTTGTAATCCTTCCTAACTCCTGTTAGAATGTTATGCAGCCTTCCACTTAGGCGGATTTTCGGAATCGCAGGTTGAAGTGAAGCTCTAGCACGTGTCTGACGAAAATCTCCAGTCAATTGCCGAACTAAGGTTTTCATATACCGCAAGTGATTAAGCGGCTGTTCTCCTCTCAGCTGTTTAGTGAGATACACATTATCATAATATTATTATATATTATAAAGCAAACAAAATAATGGAAAGGTTATTGATATTGTGAGGGAGAAAAAAGTCTATTCTTCAGTGCAATATAAGTTTAAGCAAATAAGGACCCTCAAATGAATGATTACGATAAGAAGTACAAGCAAAAAATATATGGGTTGATTAGGTACACGTCTAGTCATTTTGCCATGGCTGTTAAGGTCAAACTGAGACCAAAAATGCAGTTCGCTTTATGGTGCCGCACTAATCTTGGATAAGAAATTCTAGCGTAGTTTGAAAGGGGGATAACATGATCTTTGTAAAATTATATGGGCAGTGCTTAGTAACAAACTTTAAAGAACAAGATCACATAAACATAAACAAGAAATCACCAGATAAAAAACCATAAATAGTTATCACCGCACATCGAATTTCCGCACCAAGCAAATTGGTGCGGAATCCGCACCTCTCGAGTTGCGGCATTACATCGTGTGGTGCGGAATCCGCACCTCTCGAGTGCAAAGGGTTAACATATACAATGACAAATTGTCTTCGACAAAACTGACTCAGCCTAATAACAACCGTTTGGGTTTTACCTGTCAGAACAGGGACCTTTCAATCAAGAGTCCACGGTCTGACCACTGAGCCAGCAAGCCAACCGATATTTATAAAATACCTCAGATTTAGTGCATTATCTAAGTGATTGATTATACTATTGATATTAACTGATTCTACAAAAAATTAGTACAAACAGAAAAAAGTATACAAAGCATTTGAATATTATTGAGATATAAAGGTACATGAATATTTTTTAAATATTTGTATGACTCACCCTATTCTGAGAGCGAGGGCGATTGTTCTGTCGTTGATCATGATGTGCACGGGAGTCACGGGGCTCAGGCTGACGAGCAGGCCCCTTGTGTTGCCCCTTGGGCCCCTGACCCTGATGCGGACCAGCCTGGGTACCCTGGTCCACTGTAGGACTTTTGCGCTGCAGAGCTGACAGTGGTGTCTCTGATCGCGAAACTCCTCCGATCATTTCTAGCATAGAACCTAGAATCCAGTAAGTTTCAAATGAACAAAAATTAATACACCAAGTCATCTACACATGTATCCCTTACAAATTAATACTCCTGTATTTTTATGAACTCCAAATTTTCCAAAATCACTTATATAGTACACAAACCCTACAATAAATTTGTACATTACACATTAAGTACAAAAAATAGTAAATATGTTTAACCTTTACAGTTAGTGTATACACCAACATGTTTACCATGCTATCTATACATACAATAAAGATACTTCAAGAATATAAAACTGACAATAAACTTAATTAAGCTGTGACCAGCAGCGGCTGAAATGATAAATTCGCTTTGTTAACATAACATCCAAAATGCACTGCGGTGGTGGACCAAAAAGATAAGCTGGTAAAATTCCCACCTTGTACTTATTTAATACTTGCTATTTCCCAATAGATCCTGCCTCTCCACTAAATGTGATGATATTCTTGAGTGAGCCCTTTCTAGATGAAGTGTCCGCAAACTAAACGGTGTACAAAAGCAATTAGAATGAGATCTGCATACAACGGGAGATAAGCAAGAGACCAGGATGATTCATAGCAAAGTATGGTTTTAATTTAATGAAGCATTGACTTTGCGATTGGTTTTAAAATAATTATGACAAACACAAAACATGACAAATATTAATAAAGCAGTTTGAAGTAGCAGGTATCGTTAGTGGACAGAAATAACCAAACATATAAATAAGCATCTGATCCTCTTCTGTGAGGAAACCTCACATTTTTTAACTTTTTATCAAAAGTAATTTTAAAAATTCCCATTAATATAGATTTCCATTTATTGAGAAGCAAATAATTTAATTTTAAGTAGTCCTTTGATGAACTGGGTCTGAATACACCATAGTTTACTAAAATTTGATGCAAATTATATTTTATTATAAGACTTACAAGCTTGAAGAATTACAAAAAAGTGGAATATAATGAGACTATGATATCAAAAAATTATGGCTAATGTCGAGACCTGGTTTAACAAATGACTGCATAATCTAAATGTCTCAAATAACAATTTGATTCATTGTCAAAATTTTTGTGCTTTTACAGTAATTATTTTTTACGCAAAGATTAAATGATAACCATGATATAAAATAAATCATTTTAACTTATTCACTAATTATATGAAATTGAGCCATAACTTAAACGTAAAATTCTAGTATTATGTGCAAAAAATAAATGAATTTTAATATATTTAATTTCCTTTATCGTAAAAAACAATTGAAAAGTAGCTTTATAGTTTAAAAAAAAGGTATTTATTGGTCACAGAATTAATTCACCTGATATGTACTTATATATATACTCCTTAACACTTTTGAAACTACTCGGTTTGAATTTCAACAAATAGTGCCCTGTTGTTAATAGTGTACAGACATTTGAAACAACCCAAAACCCAGTTAAAAGTTGGGTCAGTGGGAGAAGTTAATATATTAAATGATGCCACTTCTGCCGTCAATGAGTATTTTACAGTCTCTGACAAAGTCTACCTTTCCATCAGAAAAAATCAGAAATCACTAAGCCAAGCGCATAGTAATTGGTGATGTGCAGTTCAGAAGTTAAAGTTTGCCTTTGCATAACTTATATACAAGTTTAAGAAGACATATCAGTGTTCTGGTAAGATATTTTTTTTACCAAAATCTGTAGCCAATGCCAATAAATATTCTTAAAATTTCCAATCACTCACTAAAAAAAATATTTAGTGTATCTTCTTAATTTCAATATTATGACTCAGAATGCACATCTACCATTGTTCAGTATCAACTGCAATAAGCTGACAAACTGTAAATGACGCTGTGGATAAATATTATTTAACCATCACAAGTAAAGGGTTATTACAACATGTAAAAAAAACCTCAATACACTTGCAGTTAAATTGCTGAAAAATAGCAATGTGCAGTGAAGGCACACAATGTATGAAATGCTGACTTATTATATAATACACTTCTGCTATTATAAGACAGGACGCCGTTTGACCCTCATACCACCCACAATACCTCTTAACAAAATATCATTTTTACTCAACTTTTCAAACATTTTATTCCCCCATCACTCGCCATTAGCTAAAAATGAGGCCTACACTGAAAAATACAAGCGACACTTCCAATACTCAGCTATCTAAAGTGGAAATGTCCAAGACTAATTGACAAAATTTTCATGAATATAAAAATTTATATGAAAAGCTCTATATTAATTATGCGTGCGAGTATGTCCTAACAAGTTAGTTCTCATTGCAACTGTCTGTCTCTTCTCTTTTATTGTCCTGCTGTTGCCGTCATTCAAGTCCATAGTACCTACTTTTTTGTTGAATATTTGAATAAAATATATCCAAAACAAAAGCACAAGATGGGCACCAGATTTGGCTGTCAAAGTCGACACAGTATTATTGTTTACTACAAAAAATACTTGTACAGCATTATGAAATTTACCATTATCAATATGAAGAAAAAGTGTGCAAAAACAAATAACTGATTTCAGATTAACGAAGATTTTAAATTTAATGTTCACAATACCTTTGAACAAATTTATTGGAAAATATTACAATCTCTTCATGTATATTTTTACAAATTAATGGTTGATGTGTATTAATTAAGGCCTTAAGTCTAATGATCTCAGTTAAATTATTGATATGATTAGTAAATTCTAACAAATTGAACAAAAATCAGATCTACCATTTTGTATGTTATACGTTCAACTATTTTTTTGACTGTTAATTTGAAAAATAAATTAAAAACAATTGGATATACGTTACCTGTTATAGTACACATAGACTATAATGATTAAGCTTTTAAAAATAGTCTAATACAGTAAACAAAAAATCATGCACAAAGAGAAAGAAATCGATCAGTCTCAGATATCAAATCTAAAGATAACTTATTTTTATACCTATTGTGATATGATATCAAACAAACATAATGAAAACCATGCATGAAAAGAAAAATATCAATATACAATCATTGCAGTGATCTCTAAAATTATGTACTTGTTTATTATTCATATCATAACCATTGTGATAATAAATAGTCACATTGTGCATTTAACTCGGAGTAGGAAGTACAAATATCTGAGACATGATCCTACAAAACCTACAAAATCAAACATGCAATATTTTATCAACTAATCGCAATATCATGTTCAGAAGTGGAAGCCAGCTGACATCACAGGTCAAACTAGCAGTCAACTTCGCAAAAGCAATCATCAGAACAGAATAGGACCTTGGTCTTTAGCTTGTCCCTGGAGGTGTTGCTGCTGAGGAGGCTGCGATGGCTGCAAGGGCTGCAGGGGCTGAGGGGGCTGCAGAGGCTGGGGGGGCAACTCACTGGGCTGCTTGAGGCCCGGGCCCGCGCGTAGAGCCGCAGGCAGACCAGCCATAGGATGGTAAGCAGCATATTGTGCAGGGCCGACCACAGGATGACTGAACTGTGGCTGTTGGTAAGGTGCAGCCCCAACGGGACCCAGGGACGGTGGTACCGACAGCTGCATGATGGCCGGATCATTGAGGGATGGTACATTGTTCACCACTCGGATATCCTTAATGTCCGTACCGCGGAACAAGATGTAATCATAGACTTGGTTCTGTGGAGCAACGGGATATTGCGTCTCTCGGTCTTCTGTTCCAAAGGAACGAACTGAAAAGAAACAGTTTAATATTAACACTTTTTAATTGTAACACTAACTTTAATAATATAAAAATGAGAAAACTTCTGAGTGTAGAGGTTAAAAAAATATTTGTAACAATAACTTATTTTTTTATACTAACAAATTTTATGTTTTATAAAAAGATACTAAAAGTATCTAACTAAAGAATACTTTATTTAACGAAAAGTTGTTTACATCTCAAATAATTTTAATTGCGCAAACGTTTCATCTTCAAATATGCAGATAAATAATGAAAAAATACAATCATTATATTATTTACCAACCTATATAAACAGTGAGGCACAATTCAATTACAGACGTGTGGATTAATAATCAGATATAAGTTATTTTATAAGAAACAACTTTGGTGGGAAACTTGTTCTATTTAAATTTCTGTAGAAATTGTAGTATAAACCCCAACGTGTACAGAATAAAAGAAATCTACAAATCCGTAATAACGACGGAGTTAACATAACTGAATTATTTCAGCAAATGCGCCAGGAATGTTTCAAAAAACGGTATTACTAGCAACAATACATAATTTATAAACGATCAAAACATAAAAAACGCAGCCTATAACCATAATTGTTCAATAATTTGATAAAGCGATTATACTGATTTTAACATATGCCTTCAAAAAATGATCAATTTCTCAAATTCATGATAAATATCGGTATACCGGGAATCCATTGTAAACTTACCGCTAGCCAAAGCGATGGTACATTCTTGAGGATCAACTGTAAAAAGTCGGCCCTCATATCTAATATCTGCTTTAGATATTAGACTTATTTTGGAGCCCAGCTCCGGCATTCCCGAACTCATAATGCTGCGACGGTTAAATTTCCCGGATTGATGAGATATTTCACGATAATATCCACCATCGAAGAAAGCGATCGGAAACTACCAAACTACCGCAAACGGCGTACACAAACAGCTGAGTTTGGTGATGTCATATAAAATCATAAATTACCATAGACAAGCCGAATATATACTTTTTCTTTGAAATGCACATAGCGCAAATAACCTATTCATTGCAAAATATTTTTTTCTCTTATCCGGAATTGTTTTGAGCTTTGCGTTCAATGAGTAATTGAAAATATTTTATTTTGTTATTCGATATTATTTTTCAATCAAGTGTCTTCTTGTGGACCTGTTTGTATTTAATTTACTTCTGATTTTTTTCTGAATAGAAGTTATAACTATGAATAATTTCATTTGTATTTTCATTTTCTTAAGTGTGCATTCACAACTTATCCAAAGAAGTGACTACCAATTTTTCCAATATTGCCAATGTGGTAACGTGTAACTTAAAGGTAAAGACAATACAAAATACCCTTAAAATCCTTCCTAGCTTACGAAGTGGTATGAAATATTTTTAATATAAGAATAACGTGAATATTTCGTTAGAAATATCAATTATAAATTATTTTAAGAGTTTTGATATGTCAGTGTAAGTTTAGTTTTTTTCGTTTTCAGATTCAGTTTTACATCAACTGCCCATCATGGCGGCTACGGTAGGCAGAATTTGCGGAGCTAGGCTTCTTAGCCAGAATAGTGCGACTATTAAACAGGTAGGCTTATTAAACTTGCGTGACAACTTCTTTGTACTTTAAATAATTTAGTTCAGTCTCATTTTACTACATAAAATTTATTCCAATTAATATTCTGTTCCATCAGTCATCGTACAACATATTGGCGATGGATATAATCTATTTTACTTTATAACATTCGCTTATTCCTCAATATTAATAACTTATTTCGAGTCTATTTTTTCAGTTCTGACTTTCTTTGATTCATTATTCGGCATTCAATAGTTCGGTTTACGTTTAAATGTTATGTAACATTCGCCTTATCTAATTCTAACCACAAACCTTTCAGATCAGCAAATTGTCGACCACTGCTGCAGGATGGACCAAGGGGCAGAAATATGTAGGTTCATAAAAAAAAAATCTGTTAAATTTATTATGTTTTATAATTAAATTTTCTTGATTTATAAGATCTACATATTTTTTTTTTTGACATTTGGTAAACTTTGATATGGAGTCTAATAATGGGAATCAGTAACCTTTGTCTGACTATTTTTATTTTATTGCAGTTATTGACATCTTTGGGAGTAGTAGGAGGTGGAATCGGAACTCTGTGGTATGCTTTGGAACAATCGGTGAAGGCCTCCGGCGATCAAGCGCATGTCCCTATGAACCCATGGAACCACGGTGGAATGTTTCAGTCTATGGATCATGCTAGGTATGAGGAATTTATGCTGCCTTTTTTTTTAAACTTACTAAAATATCAAAAATATATATGGAAGACTTGTCAAAACATGATGTTGACATTTAAGGTTTACATAATACATATTTACAATAATGTATTTGTGTAACATCTTTACTAACATATTTTGACTAAACTTGGAACCATTAACATTTTCCAGTTCACCCTAGCTGACATATTTTTAATTTACAATAAACCTGTTTGCTTTTATTTTTAAGTAAAATATAATGATTCATACTTTCTTTTTTTTGTAAATTGATTGATTTTAGTTACAATTTTGTATAAGGTAGTTACACTAGAAAACATTTTATTTTTCAATACTAATTTAGAATTATTATTTTTTATAATTATTGATTTTATAACTTACAATAGAAGTTTTTATATTGTAAAATTTAATTTCTAATAAATATTTTTTTTTAGTGTACGCCGTGGCTACGAAGTGTACAAGCAAGTCTGTGCTGCTTGCCATTCTCTCAAGTATGTGGCTTACCGCAACTTAGTTGGGTACTCCCACACTGAGGCCGAAGCTAAGGAAGAAGCTGCTGAGGTAAAAAGCCAACCAAAAGTTTGAAAACCAGAATCAAAGTTAACATTTTAGAAAGAATGTGAAAATTCAGTTTTCCACTGTTTTGAAGATTTTTTCAAGTCTTATAAGTTACCTTGACACTTCTTATTATTCTTTTATTGTAACAATTTAAAATTTGATTTTATAATTTGGTTTGTACTTTAGGCCATGATTAAAGACGGTCCTGATGACCAAGGCAACTACTATATGAGGCCAGGAAAACTTTCTGATTACTTCCCCTCGCCGTATCCCAACGAAGAAGCTGCACGAGCCGCCAACAATGGTATTATAAAGTTATAATTGTACATATATATATATATTTAATCTCTTGGAAATTTATAATAAACCTCAATTATTTTCTTGCATAGGTGCTTATCCCCCCGACCTGTCGTACATTGTGTCTGCTAGGAAGGGAGGCGAAGACTACATCTTCGCCTTGCTGACAGGTTACACTGAACCCCCTGCCGGCGTACAGCTGATGGACGGCCAGTACTTCAATCCATACTTCGTTGGAGGTGCTATCTCTATGGCCCAGGCTCTGTACAATGAGGTGAGTTATATTATTATGGACTTACATACAAGAATACTTACATAGAATACAAATATATTTATTAATTAATTGTGTATTTTAGGCTTTGGAATATACTGATAATACTCCGCCCACAGCCAGTCAGCTTGCCAAAGATATCAGCACATTCCTCAAGTGGACCTCTGAACCCGAGTATGATGATCGCAAGCTCATGCTGATTAAAGGACTTGTAATATTTGCTCTTGTAGGACCTTCCATATATTACATGACAAAGCACAAATGGAGCATACTCAAGTCTAGGAAGATTGCGTACAAACCTAAGAATGGGTGTTAAATATAAATCACAATATGTTGTAGTGTAATTTATTGGTCCTAACAAAAAATAGACGATCCGCTGTATTCAGTATGATTGAGATGGTGATATCCTAATTTTCAAGTTCATTAATTATTTGAATGTTACCAAATATATTAAATTTGTTGATGTTTTGTTATCTGAATAAGTCTATTGCTATCTCTTATTAAAATAGATCATACTATTTTATAGCATACAATGAATACTTACCGGTCATGAAGTATTATGCTGTTTATTTAGATAATTTATGTGCCTCCATTCTATGTATTTACTAAATTTTATTTGGTGCACTCTAAAATAACAGACTAAATATTTTACCAAAAACTTCTTTTGTATCTATTTACTTTCATGTTATGTCAATTTATTATAATTGTGATATATATTAAAGTTCAATATTTACATAAATACATAAAATGTGATTTTGACATATGACTAGTAAGCGCCATTCACGAGAAAGCTAAATAAAAAGTATTAAATGTTGATATTTCTTCAATCATCATCACTGTATTTATTATATTTATTCAATAAACCCTGAGATTTGCATTGCTTATCGCAGAATGAAGAGGAAGAAGCGGTTATTTATTGTATTCAATTTTACAGTTGAATAAATATGAGAAAATGGACTATGTCATTTTTGTGCTTGCATTACAGCTTTTGTAACTCAAAATCCCTATTCTTAGCTATTATTTTTGATATATTAATAACTGTTTAAAATTGTGACAGGGTTATCAAAAAGATTATGCTGATCATCAGCATACTCTGATGAATTGCATAAGGTGAAAAATACCCTCGAATTAAGTATAATTTTTCTATACATGTATTGATGATAGAAAAGGGAAATGACTCCGTATGACAAATTTTACACTAGAATGATTCAGAAGAGAAAAGAGATCATCAGGATTCTCAGCATATGTATTGTGCCCAGAATATTAAATAGACATCAGCCAGAATGCAAAAACCAGTGGTTACATTGAAATAAATATGTTATATGGCTGTCTGAACTATAATTTTCTGACATATTATGTTTTATCGAAGGTGGTATGGTAAGATGTTAATAAATTGACAAAAGGCTGGCTGCTTTGGTCTACAAGCTGCAGTCTCTATGCATTCCTGGTTCGCTTGATGATATCTTCTTCATTTGTAGTGATTACAGTAAAAAAATATAATGACTGTCTTATATTTACATATGTTCCAAGGAATTACAGTAAATTTAATGCTGTACGCTCCATTTGAATATTGTCATGTTTTCAACACATTAAAAAGGCAGTCACATACTGGGGAATCAAATGACTACTTAAAGTAAGATAATATACTTGTAAGTTTATCATCAACAAGATCAAATAAAGCATTGATTTACTTTGACTAAGTGAGACATAAACAAAACATGAATCATCTATCACATACTCTTTTATTTGCAGGCCAATTCTGAAGAGATAATTTTTTCAGTAAGTCTCCATCTTAAATATTTGCCCATCCCAATCCAAGTTCTCAATAGAAAGCGGTTTGGGCAACCCTATAGATAATTGTAAAAGAAAAAACTATCCACCAGGTTCTCAATAAGCAATACTATCCTCCGTGTTATCAAAATGTAGCTTATTTTAGCTTAAAATAGTTAAATTTGTGTGCCACTTACTTCAATTTAATATTTTATATAATTTAATGTGCCAGGAGCCATAGGAACATCATATTGCACCTATAGAAAAATTGTCCCATGTTTACCTTTACTTTTTGGAGTAGTATACTATTTTAACTCGTGCAATGCATTTAATTTAATTATATTCCTTATTATTTTCATAAGTATTGCTTTGAAATATAAGCTATGTTTATAGTGAAGTAATAAAAACAATTGAATTTTGACTGACTGCAAGATAAATCTTTTATGGGTAATAGTTGTCTTGTAAGACATACTGTTTTGAAGTGATATTTAAACAATGTATTTTCATGATAATCATTAGAAGTGATATAGTTTAGAATATTGAAAATGCATGTTTTACAAAATATCAATTGATGTAGTTATTGAAAATTGTGAATTTGCAAATGCCAGGTAGCAAGGCGGTAATTTAGTGATAGTAAAATTACAAGGAGTAAAGTAATAAGACAAGTTTTTGTTTAGTGTATATAATTAAGATAAACCTATACACATATTGATCGATCAATATCGTTACATCGATTTACACAAGGCTTATTAGAAAATTTTGACAAAGGAAAGTAAGCATTGTGATGAAACTAAGGCAATTTTAATTATTATGTTCAAAATTTATACAAAAAATGGTGCTAATGCAATTCCAAAATGAATGCAAGCATTATTTTGACTGATTATATATTTTGAGAAATATTAATGCTTTAAATAAATTAATCATACAAAGTTCAAAATAAAGGATAAAGACATACATTTAGGCGGATGTAAGACTTTGCGCCTAAAATCATAATGCTTATTTTTCATAAATAGAAAAATGCAGTACAATATAACATTTTGCTTAAAAATATTTTTGTCATTTTACTTTCTGAGCGAGGAGTCTTTCGAATCAATTTCATCCACGCATTGAGAATATTATTAAATCTTTGTATAAAATGTTCAAGCATGCTTAAATTAATAACTATTTCGCACAGCATAAAGAAAATAATATATGTATATGGAAACTAACAAATATCTCAAGATTGCCAACACGTATACGTTCAATATAATGTACAATTAAAAAAATTATAATATAAAGCTAAATAAGAGATATGAATTCTGACTGTTAATTGAAATGAAACACTCGCCAGTTACCAGGAAAAATAAAGTGACATCCTCCTTGACTGGCCACGCTAGAATGTACTGCCCTCAGGGGGCTGGGACAACTTCATGTTCTCCTTGAGGGTCATGATGCGCCGCAGCTCTTGCAGCAGTGTCTTGATCGTATACTCCCGCTGCCACCTCAGCAAAACAGGAACCTGCCTACTGTCCACCTACAGAAAATGGTAAATTCATACTCATACCTTCACTTGCATAAAATGTCTAAAATAATGAAATTCTCAATATCCTGTATCAGAACTTCTTTTTATTCATAAGCGAAAATTCTTTGATTACTCTGTTTCTGCATTAGCTTCTCTATAAACTTTACTCATAATCAAATAAGATCATGATCTTGCACAATACAGTAGGAATTCAATATAACTTAAGATTAATTATATTTTATATAACAAAAAACCTTCCACAATAGGCTTTACAGTAACCATAGTGACATTGATATGTTCCTTTATTAAAATAACTGATAATTTAAAAAAAATACAAACCGTGCCATTAGAACTGTTGATGCAATTCATATTAATTCTAGAAATAAATTTTGCTGACGGAGAGTCATCAGGATACCTGGGGCCGCACTCAATTTTCAAAGAGTACATCCTATTTTCATATGGAGTCTGAAAAAAACAGTCAAAAAGGCTTGGTGATAAATTGTAGTCATAAAACATTATTAAATGCTTTGATTAGTACAGTACAATTTAAAAATTTACATTTCTTAATTTACACAAACATGATTAACTTTGTGCACAGAATCATTTTTATTCAAAAATCAAATAGTAAACTAAAAATTAAAAAGAGTCACACAAAGTTATGCATCAAAAGGTCAAACTATTACAGGAGGATATTAAGATTTTTTTAATTTTTAAAACAAATATAAACAAATATTACCCTGGGAGGTCCTATGATCATTCCAGTCCAATGTGTCAGGGTCATATCATCATCATTTTCTAAGCCCCAAGATATTGTGCCATCGCCGACACCCTTTTGACCTTGCTCTAATTCTTCCAACAATCGAAAATTGCGAGGGACGACTGTAAAAATAAAAAAAACTTATTAAATAACAAATGAAAAACTACAAGCACATTACAGATTTTTGCCAGGGTGGGGTAAGGAGTATTGAAAAAAAACCTAGAAGCTGAAAGTCGGTAAAGAAACATTTTTAAGATAAATTTATGTTTATGGAGTACACACCTCGTAATATATAAGAATAATATATCAAAAGTGTGTTCAACAACAAAACGTCTTGCTTACCAACGCCTGATGACGGCACCGCCATGATTTCGCAAAAATCTGCAAAAAAAACCGAATACAGCGTCAATAAAGTCCTATTTTTTTTGTAACTTTACTGATTCTCGACATTAAAAAAAATATGTCTAAATATATAGCATAATAATTATATGGAAAAGTTTATAAAATGTGCGGCTAAAATACCTCTCCCGTGTTTCTACTTGAGAAGTTTCGTTGCAACCAAAATTACCAGCACCAAAAATTGTACTATCGATAACTAACCACAGACAACTAATTTTAAACAAAATTGTCGATTCTCGCAAATCGACCTTATCAAAAATAATAAATACGAAAATCCGTCTAATCAACAAATAAAAATTTAGTTACACTCTTTCTACAGTGAAAACTTTATAATTATATTCTTTGATTAATCGAAGTTTTTTAATAAGATGAGATTTTTTTTAAACTTATATGTGTGAAAAATAAAGGCGTTTTCAGTAATACAATTGTATTACTGAAAAATTAATTTAATTAATTTTTTTTCAATAGCAGCAAAAAGCTATGTTTCTGTTGCCAATATTAAATCTGTCAAACTAAGTTTGAATAAAAAAATTATAATTTTAAAATCTTTTGATCTGAAAGATTATTTCCGTTGATATGAAAAATCTTTTTCTATGATCTAAAAGAGTAATTCGTTGATGTGAAAACTCTCAAAATACTTTTACGAAATTTTAAACACAGTATAATAAAATGAACATTTTTTATAGCATCGGTGTTTTTTTAAATTTAATATATATTATTTTTTATCAATATAACGGATTGAAACCTATTAAAAATAATTTTACTAAAACGGTGAAATAGTGTATTTACATTAATGTACAGTTACACAAAAAATATTGTTAGCGGTTGGAGCTTGAGCATTTAAACTGAGTAATTTGTATAAATATAATGGGTATCAAAGACTACATGTAGCTAACAGAGAAAAGACGTGGCTATGTAACTTGCAACATTGCTAGAGAGCATGGTTGATTTAGGTGAACAGATTTTATTGGAAATATGGTGGGAACTGTCAATATTTGAAGTTTGATATATGTTTACTGTTTTCATATTTACAAAGGATTATAAATGTTTTAATTTTATGAATAAAATAATTCAAACACTGTTTATTACTCCACGCATTCAATTTTCAGTGAAAAAGGTAAGGTTTATTTGTAATTAATGTTAGTAGCATGTCTAATTTCAGTGCTCCAAAATATTTCAATTTATTCACTCATAAGGGTTTTCAGATCTGTGACTATAGAGTTTTATTAGCAAGGAAGATGGTTGTTTTCACACAAAAAATAAACGGGGTTACTGGTAGTACAGAGTGGGACATTCAGGATGATGATTATGATTATCATCAAGAAATTGCTCGATCGTCATTTGCAGACATGCTTCATGATACTGAACGCAATCAAAAGTATTATTTGGCACTCAAATCTGCTATTAACAAAATGCACCTATCAGGAAGACCTGCTAATGTTTTGGACATAGGTATATGAATGGTTGTTTTCTTGCATTTATGTAAAACTTATATTTATATTATTGTTTTTATAAATTTAAGGAGAATCTTTATAATTTTAGGTACAGGCACTGGTCTACTTTCTATTATGGCAGTTCAATGCGGGGCAGATAGTGTCGTGGCATGTGAAGGATTCCTGCCTATGGCTGAATGTGCTGTGAAAATTATAAAAGATAATGGATATTCTAGACAAATTAATGTAATACCTAAGCGTTCAACTGAACTAATTGTTGATAAAGATGGGGATATGAAAACTAAAGCAAATATTCTTGTAACAGAAGTTTTTGACACAGAACTTATAGGCGAGGGTGCAATTGAAACATTCAGTCATGCACATGCAGTGCTTTTGGAAAAAGATTGCATTGTTGTTCCTGAATCTGCCACTATATATGCTCAGATTGTAGAATGTCCAACACTTAATCGATGGAATAAGCTCTTAGATTTAGCTGATGAGGAGGGTCAAATTCTAATTAAAACTCCATTAGAAGTACGTTAAGTATGAATAAATTAGGTTTATTTTTTACAATTTATAAACTATGCATTTTGATTTTAGTTTCTATTCTTAAAAATATAAATACTATAATAACTATTCTATTAATGAAAATTGATTTCACTAATATGATTGTACTTGATAATAATAATATTCAAGTTGAAACTTAAATTTTTTCAAGATAAATTATTAATAATTTTTCAGATAAAGGCTTGCAATGGGTCTGCTGCAGTTCACGACCTTCAGTTGAGCCAACTTCCTCGGACAATGTTTAAAGAAATTTCAAAACCGATTCCTGTTCTTCAATATGACTGGTCCGGGAAACATCCAATCAAAAAAAGCTTATCGTGTGCTTACCAAATGAAATCATTGATTACAGGCAATGCTCAGATGGTTTTCATGTGGTGGGACCTTAAAATGGACACTGAAGGTAAGCTTTGCAATCACAGTGTTACACACACATTATATACAAAAATATTTTTTGAATGTAATCAGATCAGAAGTTGATAGCAAAAAGTAATGGTGAACTAAACCTAATGCAAATTTATAAAAATATGAGTTATTGTTTTGACACATATAATTTTAATTTATCTAACTAATTATATCTATAATGTACCATTTATAAAAAGTGCAATGAAATGACTAACACTTATATTTTTATATAATCAATATTTTTGACAATTGACAATATATTGACAATATTTTTGACAATATATTGGTGGAATCCCATTTTAATATTTTAAATAAAATAAAATACTTGAGTGATTTTTCCACAAGTTAATTTTTATTGGTGACCCGTTACTCAGTTTGATAATGCCAATGTGAAACCGGTCACCAATAAAAATAACATGTGAAAAATCACTTACATTTTTGAAAGCCAATGACTTAAAAGCTTCTCTAATTTATGTTTTTTTAAAAGTACACTTAATTGCTAGAAAAGGTAGAAAGTATTTTTTCTTTGATGGATTTTGAAATTTATTTATGTGCCTGGCGATTTGTGATTATTTGATAATATTTACTTATGAAAAACAATTTATATTAAAAATATATACATTTTTGTAATAATAGATAAGATACTGCTCAGTTGTGCTCCATGGTGGCAACATCCTGATGCTGATACCTCCAAAGTTCATCCTGAAAACTCTATTCCTTGGAGGGACCATTGGATGCAAGCAGTTTACTACTTTCCAAATGAAATTGCAGTGCAAAAAGATGATGAAATCACTCTTACAGCATCTCAAGATGAATATTCCTTATGGTTCAATATTAACAAAGGATTTGAAGAAGTGAATAGAGATTACATACGACCGATTTGTGAATGTGGAGTTCATATGACATATTCCAGGACCCATGTTGCTTATATGAATGATAGTACAAGAAACAAGAAATTTCTAAGAGTTTTAGAAGATAATATAACTAAAGATACAATATGTCTCTGTCTCAATGGAGCTTCATTGATGGGTTTAGCGGCTGCTAAAATGGGAGCAAAGAAAGTTATTTATATTGAGCCTGGTATAATTTCAAATAGAATACTGAACAGCTATATATCTTATAACAATTTATCAAGTTCTATTGAAATCTTTCCAGATATAGAAACACTATTAAACTCTCATTCAAATAATGAAATTTCACTGATATTTGGAGATCCAAATTTTAGTTCAGCTATATTGCCCTGGGACAACTTACGCTTGGGTCACATTATAGGAAAAATTCAGCAGAGCTTAAAAGAAGACTTTAAAGTAATACCATCTGGATGCAGTTTATGGACAATGGCTGTGGAGTTTTTAGATTTGCACAAAATTAAGGCTCCATTAAATTTTTGTGAGAAAATTGATTTACGTACATTTGACAATCTAATAGAGGTATGTCTATATTTAAATTAAAATCCACTACAGATTTTTTACAATATCAAATAAAACTAATTTTATATTTTATCAAAACAGAACTCCAGATCTCGCAGTGATGATGAAATAGAACCGCAACCCTTATGGGAGTATCCCTGTATCAGCAGATCGAAACCAATTAAAATATTGGAATTAAACCTAAATAATGAATCTGATTTAAAAAAAACATCACAAGGAGCTGTACCTTGCGAGGTGTAAGTTAATGATGTACTAATTTCACTCTAGGATATAAATTGCCAATTTCATTGATTGACTTTTATGAATTCATCATTATTGGATATTAATTTTTAATCGTATTAGAGACAAGTCATTGTTGTATAAAATCCATAGAATGAAATCAAAAAACATTTAATGGTTTTTTTGTTTATTGCTCTAGCAATCTCAACTGGACACGACTTAAATCCGTGAAGCTTATTTTTAATAATCATAGTTAATTGTGGAACCTGGTAGCCTCATTCTTTGAAAAAGTATCAAATACTGCACTTGCAGCCGCTTATCAAAGCTGGTTGCTTAGAGCAGACTGTAATTGTTGTCACCAATTTGCTGATTTTATGATGTTGGTGAGATGTAGGATTGATGTATGGTTTGAAATCAGAAGGCTGGCGAAATAATTTGCGTATTCGTAATTTATTTATAATAACTACATTGGATAGAAATATACGTGGTTATTGCTTCGATGCCGCGAGGTCTTTCTCGAGAGGCGCGGTGAAGCCACTTACATAGGGTCCCGACGCCTCCGTGAATAACGTAAAAAATAAGGAGCATCTCCAGAATTATTTATCAGGTGTGATTGACACAATCCAGATGACTGTATGACACTTGGTCCGATGTAGGTACTAACCCCTACAGTAGCATTAGAAATACAATTGTGTATAAGAACCATTCAAGTATGCCATGAGGGTTGTAGGCTTCTGGAAACGACTAGCCTCAAGACTGGTCTCGAGTCTCACTATATACCAATTGTGAGTTGGCGATTTCAATGGCATTTTCCATTCTTAACAGCGGAATAAATGTTCCAAATCATACTATTATATTAATGTACAATCTGCCCTTTTTCGTGTATGTGGATATTTATTTTTATTGTATTTAATAATTTTGTTGTTTGTTTATAGAGAGGCTGAATATAATGGTTTTGTCTTTTGGCTGGTGTGGGACTTAAATGCCGAAGTAAAACACAAAATAAGTTCAGGTCCGTTGCAGCCCGTGGTTGTAAATGAAAAAGTTTCGTGGGATCCCTGCACTAGACAGGGTGTCAAATTAATTGTGAGTATAATATTGGTTTATTTTCTAAAATGCAATATTAAATTTTATTTTCTTTAGGTTAGTATAATATATTTTAAATATAATAAATACTTAGTATAATACTTTTTTATTTTTAGGGTACAAATTTGATGTCACATCTGAATGAATTTTTAAAATACAATGTCAAATGCAATCTGAGTAGTGGTTTGATTGAAATAAATGTAGACATAGAAAAGTAAATAAACTTAGCTTAAAAAATAAATAAATTTTATGCAGTTATAATACTGGTATTTTTTCTTAAGTTCTAAGTACCATAAATGGTTTTCTTTTCAAATAACGTAATTTTGTAAATCTATTATAATAAAAATATTAAATGCAACATTTTTAGTAATTTCAGTCTAATGTGGGTCATCTGTCGGTATAAAATGTTGTCTGCTTTAAATAGTTATATTTTGAGTTTTTTTTTATGAGAAATACATTAATAATCACAACCGGTCTTATATTAGCTGTACAAATAAGTTTCAGGGATTTTTTTCCAAGCTTGACGATTTATTGTGAAAAAATTGTTAAAAGTTCATTTTTCAAAGTATTGTCCATCGCTAGCCACTACTTCTTCCCATCTTTCTGGCAATTTTCGGATACCATCTCGAAAAAATGATGTGTCTTTTGATGCAATCCATGAATTGATCCAATTTTGGACTTCTTCAAAAGAGCGAAAGTACTGACCCTTAAGAGCCTGCGTCATTGACGAAAACAAATGGTAGTCATAAGGAGCAATGTCTGGGCTATATGGCGGGTGGGGTAGAACTTCCCATTTCAGCGTTTCAAGATATGGCTGCGCAACATGTGACCGAGCGTTGTCATGTTGCAAAATTACCTTGTCGTGCCTCTCGTATTGTGGCTTTTTTTTCCGCAGTGTTCGGCTCAAACGCATCAATAGAGTTTGATAAAGTTACCCTGTGATGGTTTCACTTGGTGGTAGCAGGTCATAGTACACCACGCCCAATTTGTCTCACCAAATACAGAGCATGACCTTTCCACCGTGAATATTCGGCTTTGGCATCGATTTTGGCGTATGGCCAGGCATTCCCCATGATGTTTTGCACTTGGGTTTATCGTATTGAACCCATTGTTCGTCACCAGTCACAATACGATGCAAAAAACCCTTTCTTTTTTGCCATTGGAGCAGCTGTTCACAAGTTAAAAAACAGGGTTCGATGTCTCTTGTCTTCAATTCATACGGTACCCAATATCCTACCTTTTGGACCATTCATTCATTGGTATTAAAATCACCACTTCTAAAACGTTATACCAAAATTTACACATGGAAATCGATAAAGCATGTTCCCCGTAAGCTTCTTGCAGCATTCGATGGCCTTCAGCTGCACTTTTCTTCAAATGAAAGCAGGAAAGTAAGCTTTCCCGCAAATTATGTTTTGTTGGCACAAAAGTTGACATATTCGGAGCACACAAAAACTAAGTTGTTTCCACTTCAGTGAAATGACACATAATGAAAAAGAAAGCCTAATGATGGGGTTATAAAATGAAGTTAGTTGCAACAACCGTTTCGATTTAATACTAGTAACGTCATATCTTGAAAATCCTTTAAAACCTAATTGTACACCTAATCTATATATATAAAACACAAAAGATGTTTCTGTGTCCGTCATAGGCTTTGAAACCATCCAACCGATGTGCCCCATACCGGTTTCATTCGAAAGACAATAATACGAAGAATATTTGAGACTATTAAAACAATGCATTAAATAAATTCGGTATATTAATTAATAAATTCGGTATATTAATTATGTCAATTTTCGACATTTTCCATACAAAACTTTTCAACATCTGTAAAGTCGACATCGTTCCTCCCAAAAAATTTGAAAAAAGAACATTGTGAAGATTGTGCTTAGTACGGACTTTTAAAATCACTATCTGTCATTCACAACAGGGAGTTTTATCATTTGTGGTTATCAAAAAATGATACCGAAAAGAGCTGTAATTGGTAGAAATACAGCAGATGCGAAACAAAAAGAGGCGAAAGAGCAGCCGAAACTGCCGGACAACATGAAATGCATTTGGAGTCAAAAAGGTTGAGAGAGCGACAGTCAAGAGCAGTAGAAACACCATAAAAACATGAAGCACGTCCAGAACAAGTTCGAATCAGAGCTACTACACCAAGAGCTGCTGAAACTCCTCAACAGCATGAAAACAGCGAAGTAGCACACGCCGGGTATCCGCTAGTACATCTATATTTATAAAAGAAATAAGATAAAGTGTATTCCGGTACAATTCTAGTCATAACAAAAAAAATCTTAATTCCACTCTTTTTGGACACTTTAAACCTACGTAAACTATTAGAAGAGTGATATTATTTTAAATACATATATTATATACTAGATACTTATAATATTGTAAAGCAATATAAAGCGATAAACAATATAATACGAAATTCAACAAAGTTAAATAGTTCAACCTATAAATGGAAATTTGTTAATCTAAGAGCATTTTTGAATAAAATATTTCAAAAACCCAATATTATGCTTTGCTATTTAAAATGACAAAAAAAACATTGCTAATTTGCTTTGATTTCATCCTCTATGCGAATGAATTTGACTAACTAGAAAGCTGAGTTTCAGACATACCTTAATTACAATATTGTAGCATTAATGTTAATGATATTATGTAAGACCGATTCTAATATCTCTGATTATAATTGTCTTAACAATTCTCAGAAAATACATTTTTTTTTTCATACAAAGTCAAATACCCATGGTGAAGTAAACGCTAAAAAAGCTCAATAGCCTAGCACAAGTCTTCATTTTTGAAACTGAATGTAAATTTTGTCCAATTAAAAAATATTCAAATATGTCATGATATATATATTCAATGGTTTTTTTTTATAAAATTTATCCGTCAAAAAATATCAACTATCATCGTATTTGACTGATCATTTTTTTTACTGATAGTTAAATCCATAACTGTTGGAATGTCATTGTGTTTATTTTATTTACATCAATTTAATAAAGGAGTGGCTTGAATTCGAAGTGCACTTTAAATAATCAATATTAAATATTTTAATAACCTTGTTGCCTAGTAGTTATTAATTTTTTTCATAAGAATTTTGATTAACGTATTTTACACTAAACTTTAATATAAGTACTAGCTACACGAAGACCGATACTTTTATTTGTGGACATGTACCTTTATATTTATGGTACTCATTGGTTAGCAGTATGGCAATGTTTTTTAAAAATCATGACAGATAGTGTGAAAGAGAGAGAATCCCGCTTGCTCTAATATAGCCGTGTCCGTGAGCGTAGATCTTGTGGCAGCCGTAGCGAGCATGTGTGTGTGTATGAGTTCACTTGTAGTGCGGGCGCCGTGTCGTTCTTTCCGTCAGGAAATTATGTTGTCCCTGTGAATGAAATTATAAACAATTCAAAGTGATTTATTGTATAAACAAATTCTTCCCAGCTGAATGTGCAAGTGAAGTTGAAAAGCCGTTTTCTCCTGATTCTAGTGTATTACATTTGGAATATACCGTAAGTAATTGAAATAAGTTGCCATTAAAAATGGCTTCGTTTCAATATTGTTTTTTTTATTTCTACGATTATTGTTATTATTTTATGTATTAATGTCTCATTCGAGGCGATATTATTTAATACGTGTACTTGAAAACAGACTCACTGCTACACCGATCCTTGATCTTTTCTACGTATCACGTAGCAAGTGCGCGAGAATGGGTGTCAGCTGTCATTTTTCTATTCTTCCACCGACGATAATAATAAATATACACATTATTGGTCTTGCTACAAATGAATTTTTCATTTCATTTGTTTTATTTATTTTAACCTACTATTTGGTTTACAATAAAATAGTTATTATAGTATCATCGCTGTCCTAATATGCAGATTTTTAGGTTGACTTACGGTTATCAGGATGTAAGAATGTGGAATTAAGTATACTCTAAGATACTTTATTTATTTTAAATTTCATAAAAAACTTAGTATTTATTAATATTGTTATTCGTTTAATAAAAAATACCAAATAGCGAAAACCATTTTACAATGTACTTATATTAAAATAATCCAAAAATTCATTGTTATTTTTGTTGATGAATAAAGCCGTATTAAACTTATTGCTGCCATTAGAAGACGATTATTTTTGCAAATGTTCATCATCTATAAATAATGTTTATGAATATTAAAAAAAACCCGTTTTTTAAATAATATGTCTGTATTGATCTCGTTGTTTGGAAGGTTTAGATGGACATAGCAAAAACAAACGTAACATGTACTATTATGAATTAGCACATTGTTCATACGAGTATACTTGTAATATATATAAGTAGTGCTTACATCAAACAAAATCAATATTGGGGAAGTGTCGGCATCAATAATTATAGATCAGTATTCTCGCTTTAATATTTAGATTTATTTTCCCGCTTTGTAATTATATATTTTTTATTTATACGATTGTTTAGTTATGAAAACATAGTTTCAGATTGTCTGGGTATACTTTGTATAGGTATTTTCATGATTAATTAATTAATAATTATACAATACCTAGACGATTTCCAATAAAGGTAGAAGCGACTGAAAGATTTTGAAAAAATAAAAATATATATATGTGAACTGACATCTCCAAAGCCTTGAGTGATTTTATGCTTGATTTTGTGTTGACCCTTTTTCGGTCGACTTCATCGCCGATGTCTATAGGTCGCACGTTTCAGGTTAATCGTTCGATTACTTTTCTCTGCATCTCCACATGTCTGCGCACATGTTCCAGCTTTACAATCGTCGGTCCTTTCGAGCTACCCTTCGCGAGTCTGTACAGTTTTCCGAACGCCGAGCCCCCTGGTATCGGTCTAATCCGCCTTAAAAATATATATCGAACGACACGCGTAGTTTTGTTGTATTCAGTATTGCGATTCATTAGATGTTTTTGTTTCGGCAATGTGTCAATATTATCATCGACGGGCCGAACGGCTCGGCGCGGCGACCTTCCTTCGGGAGCGTCTCGCTCGTCAGCCGTGAACGTCCGGTTATTCTCGTCGGGGGTCCTCGCGACCTACATCACGGGCGACGCGCTTGCGATCCGGGACGGTCGCCCGCCTCGCCCGCCCCGCAGTATCTCCATGGGGCCGCCCCCGCCTTCCGTCCTGCCGGCGCCCGCTAATAGTCGCAGCTTTCGCTTTCGTCCGGCAATGTCAGTTTGACGTCTCGACTTCCGGGCGGCTCGACGCGCTCCTCCTCGTCTCCTCTGCCGCTCTCGGGGCGCATTCCGGGCGGCCGCGGTCACCGCAGTGCCGGTGCTAATATTTCGTTCGGTCCGAATTCCGCTACCGCACGATGCGATTTCCGCTAAATCCTCGTTCGCGAGCCTTGTGAGGCTTCAAAATAATTTTCGTCGCGAAGTCGATCGGGCGAAGCCGGTCTAGTTCAAAATTTCGTCAAACACTCGATCTACAAAAATTAAACTCATTCGGTTCGCGAAAATTCTCAATTGTCCCGCATTATTTTTGATACTCGGTGATTCAACTTCGAAGAGTGAAAATGTGCAAGAGAGGTGCCTAGGGTCGGAGGAGCGGTCGGCGGTCGGCGCCACGCCACGATCGCCTCGGCCGGGAGCTCTCCGGGTAGGCCCCGCGTCGCCGGGCAGCGGCCGGAGACACTTTTAGATCGGCCACCTTCCCTACCGGTCGACTGTAATATCATTTGTATAAATATAATACAGGTATCCCTCGATTTGCGTGCTTCGCTGAAAAATTCTGCAGCGCTCTCGGTGACTTCCCGACTTTGATATCAGCAGTATTTAGGTATTTTGCATATTTCATACAATCGCAACTCGTCAGGAGCAGCAGAGACTTCGCTTGCCGGTCACCGGTGCTATTTTTTAAAACCAGGGACTGCACCGAAATATAAGCAAACCGATTTTGAATCGATCGTTGTGCGTATCCGTCCACCCGACCGAGGGGTTGACGGATTATTCCCGCGCGCCCTTCCGTCCCCGGTCGTTTTGGGATGGCGTAGATTTTCCATGAGAATTGTATTGATTTACAAAAACTACGTAAATTTTTTTTGAAATAATTTATAGCAGTTTCCGATCCCGCCACCGATCCCGATGCGGGTACAATGTTAGAGAAATTGGAGTCAGCAAAGGAAACGACGCTTGCCAATCTAGTGACGAAGAAACAACGCGAGGAAGAATAAAACATTACAGTCGAGAGAAACGGGAAGCGACTGCATCAGAAATAATACGCTGGTAACGATGACAATACGTGAAGATTTGATCGCGAGAGGTCTGGTTCCAATAGTACGCGTGAAACGGCCGTTAATTTTGAGCATGCACATATATCGTAACATTTTCATATTATCAAGAGATCTGTTATCTTTATATCAATATTTTCGTGATAACAGCCTCCACGAGCGGTAATGTTTACGAGAAAATTGTACCAGCGGGAAGGCGGCTATTTGTTTAGCGTAATGGAAAAGTTCTCCTCGCGGTCGCAGTCGCGCGATCTGCGGTCATCCTCCCGCGCAGCCTTCTCGGGCGATCTCCAAAACACTTGAACGTTACATTAGAAATTGTGTCCAAATGAATGTCGATGGGGACCGCCGTGCAAACAGGAAATGCGTGTTCTGCGCGCAGAAGAGATTCCGCGGCGCGCGAGACGAGGACCGCCCCGGAGGGAGGACTCGGTGTTTCGGCGCTTCGCGGTGCGCGACGGCTCGGAGAAAAAAACGTCTTGCACTCGTGCTCGTAATGCATTTTTATGAATCAAAATTATGGACCGCTACGTTGTTGAAAAAATTTTGGGTGATCTATTTTTATTATTCACGTTTTGTTGAGAACGTCAATGTTCTTGTATTGTTAAATGCCTTGATTATTGATTTTAAAACTGTGTACACCCAAATTGTCAAGTTTTCCCGTTTTTTTTAGTTACATCCCCTGTATTGTAATTTAAAAATATATATATGGCAATCCATCATATCTTGCCTTGTAAATAAAATCTGCGAAAAGTTTTAAATCTTCGCATGTCGAAGCCATTGACATTGGATTAATAAATAAATAAACAAAAACACTATTAATTTTAGGAATTTAATATTGTGTAATTTTCTAATGGGTATTTATTTACCAATATATGTATATTTTGTTCAGTTCCATGCTTTCTATAATTAGTTACGGTCTATGTGTTTTAAAATATAGAAAACATTTGAATGCCCCTGCCGCATCTAACTTTTCAGGGAGTCTGATGGACAGATGCGTAAGGGATGGTCGTGCGGGGTAGAGAGGGCGGGGCGGGGCGGGGCGGGGGGCGCGGGGCGCGGGACAGGCCGCGAGACTGATAACGTGATTGTTGACAAATATAACGACGGGCCGTGTCAGAGGCTTCGTGGAAATTCAGACGCGACTCCGACAAACAACAGACCATAATATCTGGGTAAGCAATGAAGTGATAATTTCTTCAGATGTGAATCTCATCATCTTCATCAAAACCGTATGTACTTGGTTATTTGTGTTTATCTTGTTTTATCGCAAAACAAATTTTAAAAAAATTACTCTGTATTACTAGATCATCGGTAGGTAAATTTAATGGTTTTTTCAAATCTCGTTTTTTTACTTTATAAAATAGCGGCTGATAATTATCTCTCCATCTGATACTCGATACACGCGCTTCGTGCTATTTCTGTAACTATAGTATATACAATACACCCAAAGGTGTGAGTGATTTAAATAGTAACAGTATCCTCCTACGCCTGAAATTCATTTAAATAATTTTTAATGTTCAAGTTCGGGTATGGCTGTGGTAGGTAGGAACGGCATTCGGCACATTCCGCCAATGTTAAGGCCGCGCGTGCTGCGCTGTGGATGCTCACAGCCGAGGCTCCGGGGCTCCGGGGCTCCGAGACTCCGGGGCTGCGAGACTCCGGGGCTCCGAGGCTCCGGGGCTCCGAGACTCCGGGGCTCCGGCGGGCCCCTCGCTCGGCCGCGTTGAAGACGAAAGTGGGACTCAGCGCGGAACGGCGACTCGCGACCGATGACCGCCGCTCGGTGGACTGCATGAATGAATGAGTTCGCAAAAGACTCGAGAGGATCTATTTTGAGACGTTCCGGGATGGGGGAGCGTATATACGAGAGCTCGCACTCGAAACACGCCGCGAGTGCATGTGGACTGGTAGAATTTTTTTTGGACGCGATCACTTGACAGAGTATAATGTACGTGTTAATTCGGTCTCGATGCTATATTGGTATGCAATCGGACGACCTGTTGTATCTGAGGAAATATTTATCCACTTTCGGACGGGTGTGAACGGGTGAATTAGTTTTCTTTTGTCGCAAGCAATATTGTCAGGCAGTTTTTGCACAAGTTGCTCCGTCTCGCGGCTTTAAATATGCGGGCCCTAGAAGAGATTACCGCAGCGTTATTTTTTTAAATTGTAAAAAAAATGTTAAGCGATTGTGCTACATTTGCTACAACTGTCTCGCGTGTGGACCGCCTTATTGACAACACAAAAAATAAATCGGTATATACGCAGTTTCGTGTTTTTAAAATCAGACGTGAAAAAATATAAACGGGAATATGCAAGCTATTTTTAATAAATTTGAACTGAATTAATAAAATACTTACATAAAAGACAATTGCAAATTCTCTTTTACTAAAGCATACTTGTTGACGGGCAACTGCGTTGCTTCTGGTGTGTGTCTAATGCCTTGTGCAGAAAGTGCAGGTCGAGAACTTCAGGAATGCGTACATGACGTGGGACTTCGTTTCCACGGTGACTCTTGAGAATGCCGTTTCGCGTTCCCTCGCGAGGTCCAGCAGCTGCAGTCGCGCGCGGACGCCCCGAGATTCAAATTAGTGCGACCTTGCAGAGATACATTCACTCCAAGGATTTTATAAAAGTCCAATTTTGTTTTAAATAAACATAAATCAATCTACGCGAGTGTTAAATAGGACACTAGCGCTTATCGATGTTTTGGAAATATGTAAAAAATTGACCTAGTTCGCTTTTAAGCTCCGAGACCTTTATAGCTTATACATACATATTATATATGGTCGGCATGAGTTAGCCGAGCTGTACAATGAAGGGGTGTAGGAAAACGCAATTTCTTTTTGGAAGTTCAATCCACCGCGTCTTTATTGGAAGCACGCTTGGCGTCGGCTCTATCTGTCTATCAGTCTAGATCTAATTAACAGCGAATCTAATTATTGTTTACGGTGAAATTTAAACGAATCTTGTAAATGGTCGTGTATGCTCGCTGTTAACATTGTATGGCCAAGAGTATATTTGGTGATTGCCAGATATATATGTTTATTTATACATTTTTATTTATCTGCTCTTTGATAATTGAATCTGCAAATTTTGCAAGTGAACATAGCAATAATATTTTTAAAACACATCTTTGTAGATGTTCACATTTGCCATATCGATTTGCGTATTGTGCGAGTACTCGAGGGTACAGTTTTTCACGACTCCTTGAAATTCGAGACGAGATACTCGATACTTCCGCTCTGCACGTGTACTCTTGCTGCCCCACGGCGATATCCTTTCCCGGTTTGATCTTCTCCCGGCCGATATAGATTGATTATTATCGCATTATAAGTTTCATCCGGCGATGTTAACTAACCTATTTTTGTATTTACGGATGTGTGTGACTTCGCAAGAGGTCGGCAAAAGTAGGTATATAATTTATATACTCGTAAATCTGTCGGTATCGATAATATTTCAAGGCGAGCTCACGAAGCGTAGGTAGCCATCGATACCTTAAGAAATACTATACTGTATCAATGTGTCTGTATTTACAAATAATAATCTACCAACATAATTTAAAAAAAAAATTCATGGTAAAACTAATCAGTATAAATAATAACATCTACTACTTACTTTCACATACGGCAGACTAAAATTTCACAGATTTATTGATGTTAGTAAACATTTGGACTAAATACGAGCATATGACCGCAATTCGCAGCCGATCCGCTTTTTGTGACAGTGGTGTAAACTTTATCATTGTATTTCGCGTAATTAGTCTCGACCCTTCTTTTTTTTCGCTACAAGATGCAGTAGTAAATAAAATAAAAGCAAATGCAGAAAAAGTAGTTATTTCTAATATAAAAAGAAAGTATAATAGGGTCGCATTGATAAATACCACGTCCAGGTTGTCCGAGTTCGCTGGGTGCTGCACGCATGCAGTGACACTTCAGATGCTCGAACGAATAAGCGATGAGTATTGACTATTGAAAAAACAGGCACGCCACGATTTATCTGAATTCTTAGATTGAAAATCAACAGGACGTCTCAAGTTAGATTCTAGTGTTGGTTTCGTTCGGTGAATCGCGTTACCATCGCGCCCTCGGCAGCACGAGGGGCCGAGGCGCTGGCGGATGCTTCTCTTTGCGTGCACTGAGCAAGTCGCCACTTGGATTGTCTCCCTGCGAGAATACCAGCGGAACGCAAGTAAATAATTCATAAATTAAATTTCTCAATATTTGCTGTTATTTTGAAGCATGCGATGAGATCGTTCGATTTACACGAGAGAGTTAGCGGTTCTCTTTACTGAACAGCGTTCGATGCTGATTGACCGCAGGCGTTGTCACTCGGTGTAATTGCTTCTCCTGTAATATTTAACGCACATAGTTATTACGCACACAAATTAATTAAAAATTTATAGCACAACTGAAAAAAACACTTCTCTAAAAAGATCTGTATGTTTTGCTGTTGTCTTCTGATATGTTGATTTTAAGTGCGTATTGTCGAATAGCAGAGTATTGGAAAAGTTTTGTAGTCAATAATTATACTGTTAATACATTTAAAGTACACAGGGATCTCCAAAAACCATATTTTCAATGAATCGTGACTTGAAAACTATAACTGAATACACTATCACATTGTGTATTATTTCGGTTATTGAAACTTACTTAAATTTAATTTTACACGATGTGCAATACCAATCAAAACATACAAAAAATAAAATTATTGAAGGATGTGAAGAAAGGATGATATATGTAACTATTTAATACAATTACGCTCTTTAGAATACTATAACGAAGTGACGCATTTGAAGCAGCTTGAATTAATGATCAGTACCGAGAATCCGCATCATCTTGATGCTGCTCTATTGAGATGTCTTATGTGACCAGAGCTGTCCTCTGTGTCAATTCGCCCTCACAATGAGCACGGCGAGAGAACAGTTTCCTTACATTCCTATTAGGCGCTTGGTGGATTGCATACTATTGAATGTAAATTAAATTTCAATTGTCTGACTTCTATCGTAATATTATCAAGTGTTTTATTCTACGGTAAACCTGAGCTGGGAGGTACGATCTGTGATTGCATTATTGTCATTTCGAAAACTACAACCTAGGAAAGATATATTGTGGAAAATTTAAAAACCTTACAAATCGGTCAAACCCTCTTCTTAAATGGATAGATATCAAAGCGGGCTTCATATTCTACAGTTCGTGTCAATTTATTATTCGTTTTATAAAATAGGTCTTACCAATGGTATTGCCAAATACGCGACCCCTTTCCGTAGCCGGCCAGGCGAGCCGCGGCAGACTCCGCCCGAGTGCGCAAAACATAGCTTCATCACTGGGGTAATTTGTCCAATCCAAATATAAACATATGATACTAAAAAAAGTATAATAAAATACTTAACATATATTTCTACAAATAAACTGCGTAAAAAAAAAAATCTTTATTTGACATATTGTAGTGATTTTTTTTGTCGTTGTAGATAATTCTTTGTCTTTTGTGTTTTGGTCGGTTTGATCTGTGCCAATTAGTATTAGGTTTGATAAAAACGCACGATTTGCGTGGAAAAAACAAAGTTATTTTGAATAATACATCGATGTATTGTACTCCAGGTTTATATGAATATAATTGTAACTTATTTTTTTTTAATCTGTCTCAAAACAAATTCGCAATGACCTCAATGAGCTTTTTTCTGACTTAGGAATCATCCAACAGAATAATTATTTGCATTATGGTAACTATGAACACGATGAAAATACAATTTACGTTTCTTTATTTATAGCTATTAATATACATTTTTCTCATGGTTCATACGATTTATTTTTATGTTTATTAGCAAGTCATACCTATAGAATAGCTTTTTTATACCGGAACCCAATGTGTTTCCCCGACTGATTGTATTATAGCACTTGACTTTTTCTATGTCCAATGATCCACAACAACGTCAGGGGAAAACCAGAACAGGAACTCGTTTTTTATTATTTTTTTTAGCGTGCATTTATTTAATACAAAGACGGAAGAAAAAGAGTTATTGTAATTTTTTTCATGATATTATTATGTTGTTACTTATCGTGTCATTACCAATTATATTTAATAGGCTCAATAAATGATAACACAAGCATTTAAATATAAAAATCAAAGTTATAAGCAGCGTAAATAGCACTGCTGTCAAATGTATAATGTAACGTAAGTATTCGATAAACGGAATGATTCTCAAAATGACTTTTGCACTTATCCAAAAATATGTACGTATATTTGTGATTTTTACTTATAGGATGGGTAAAATTTCGGTATCATTGCGTGTGTATTTCCAAACGAAACGCAATTAAATATTACGAAATTTTTTCTTTACCTTCCCTCAAGTCCATATTAAAATCCTTACTTTATTGCAGGCCATCCTTATCTGCTTATCATGGTGGCAATGCGGGACCAGTTTTAAAGTTACCTGGGTAATTCATAATTTGTAAATATATGTTGGAAATTTTAAAATTATTTGGCAGTTGAAAATGCCTGTGTTCTCAAAAAACCCACCGAACGCTACATTCTTAATTTAAAAAATAAACTGTTTGGTAATTTTTCCGCAGAACGCGTTTTTCGGCTGGCGCTGAAATATAACTGTCGAGTTTACATGGAAATGCTTAGAACGTACAGGCCACGAATACAACCCCCTTCCCCTCCCCTCCCCCCTCCCGCAGTGTGTTCTAAATTTAAGTAATCCCTCTTCCGGTAGGATAAATACTCACTATGTAAATTTAGAAGAAAAATAATAGAGGTCGTTTTTGTTTCACTTCAACCACGCAAACGTCAACCTCAAAATTCTTTAATAATTTATGTCTTACGTTCGGGATATCATGAATGGATTATGTATATATTTCACAAGAACAGGAGTGCATTTGACCCACTCGATGGTTGATTGATTGCTTATTGAAAGCTGTGCACACTTTGGCGGTGCGCTTTTACCGGTCTGATAAACGAAGGGTGAGATTCTCGGCGACAGTGGAAAGCATCGTATGTCAACTGTACGAGCGCATGCCACTCTGTCGTTAACATTAAAATACATGGCGTGGCAGCGCACTAAAAGTATTTATGAGATTCGTTTTAGTAAAGACGGTGGAATATATTTAGTAAACGCTATGACTTTTGATTGAATTTTCATAAATGTATAGAAGACTTAAAATTACAAGAATATATTTTTGTAATTTATAAAAAAAAATATGTATATATATTTTAGTACAGCCGCGTTCACCTATGTGTTTTTTTTCCTTGTCTACTTATCCGCCATTCAATGGAATGCACGTTACTAGTAAATACACACAAAAAAACGCCTTATCAATCTATTAACTTCAAATTCCCATTAATTAAATTCGAATGCGGTTTTTTTTTAGTTTTCCGGTTTCCTTAGTATATCGCGCGCGGGACGTTTGCCCGAATTTCGATGACGCCCATTCCGAAAGCGCCAGTGTCGTGAGTTTTCCCGTGTAAGCGGCTACTAACTAATAGCTCCGCGGTGTCACGTTGTGCCGCTCGGCGATCGAAAACTTTGGACTAACTAATTCAAGTTACTCACTTATTCAGAAACAAAGACCTAAGTTGGACACGGCACGATGCCTGCGCTGTCCGCTTACGCCAAACTTTGACTCGTATCTAATACGTATCGCAGGTGTAGTGGAGTCGACGAACAATACGTAAATAACCTTACGGATATACTTCATTCACCAGAATTTACCCAGATATACCAAAAATAAGCAGACCGGTTGGAAGCTGGGGATGCAGACATTATTACATATTGATTCGGTTATTTTATTGTACATCCCTCTCCTGTCCGTACTAATGTGGTGATGTTATTTCCCGGGAGGTCAAGAGTAAAGATGTATTGTGTATTTGCCTGAAGTTTGTTTTTTCGCCTCCGGCATTTGTTATATCATCGCATACAGCTAGTTTTTTTTCTCTCATTTCTATCATGGCTAAATAATTAATGTTAATAATCTTCGGAATAGGGTCCGCACGTTGTGCTGATGACGGCATTTGTTCATTCATGACGGCATTCAATGTTTCATGCGCGTTACAGTTATCTTGACTCTTGAAAAAACATTACCGTCAAATAAATTAAATATCATCAGAATACCGTCACTGCACCCATTCCAAAGGCCTACATTATACTCTAGTTACTCCTTCCTAAGAATAGTTTACAACTTTAAAAACTTATTTTTATAAAACTAACAACAACGTATCGAATATTATATATTTATCAGACTTTATCACTTTGCTTGCTTTATTGAATAAATACGTATTTTAAAACAGTATCAAAATGTATAAAACAATATTAATACAAAAAAACTCATGAGAACTCAAAAAAATGGCAATCGAGACCATTTTTCTGCCAAAGCCACAGCACGTTACTTCTATTTATAAGTTAATGTTTTTTTTTTAATTAACGTAAAATATTAATCTATCTAATTCAAAATAATTAAGTTAATCGATTTTCACATGAAACGACGAGAAAAAAAATAGTATTGCTTAAGTAGTGTCCTCACCACATAGTGCTTCCGCCGGGTTGCGGGGATTCACGGTGCCGGGTCATTCCTAGTGACGCTCACGATAATAATAATTTATAATATCATTTTTGTTTACAGTTCATTCAAATGACTGATATTATCGATGGTTTTAATTTAAATTATTTCAAAATTATATTTTAGGAAAACGTGTTTATGTATTACTTTTAATTGTAGGAATTAGTAAATATTATTTTACTGATTTGCCGACTGAAATGAACCAGTGAAACTGCAATTTTTTTTATTATCTTGCGAGAAAACGCAACACACGCTTGCGGTTTAAACTACACAGTTAATCGTATTTAGGTTTCCAACAGACCAACGCGAATATTCGTTCACGAGAAGATTTGTTTGCGTTGCGATACGAAGCTTTTTTTTTGTTTCTTACCGATAAAGCGGGATTGTCAAGTATGAGTATAGCTACGTTTGCGAAATTAATAATTTATAAATCTTCAAGTTGTCAGAGGTTTTTTTTATTTATTTATAATATTATTAATCAATGATCTAATTAAACGAGATATATAAGGCTAAATAAATAATGTGAGTACAAAAGCAACCAAGTCGTTATTGAAATCGTACAAAGTAGCCGCCTACGCACGGCCGTCCTCTGGGTGAGAAGAGCCCATCAAATCTAGCCACAGTGAATAGTTTGTTACTCACAGATAATAAAACCGACCAACGCGTATGTCTGTACTTGTTCACGGTCGCCATGCATTTATCTAATTATGAATGCGTACAAGTGTTTTAATATATATTTTTTGTGTTTAGTAGGTTTTTTCACACATAGAATAAGATTTTCCTATATCTGGCTACTATATAATATATTGCCTCGAGTGGCACGCGAGGTGCGCGCAGCCGGGAGCGTGACCGCACGCGGCATCTCATCGGCCGCCGACTAATCCGCGGCCAGCAATTAGATAAAGTGGAAGGCGCCGGCGTCCATTCCCGAAATAGACGTCACTCACTCAATAGCGCTGGCCAAAGTGCTCCCGCCGCCTGACACCTCCCCAGGCCTAATTATATTACAATTATTTACGATTCAACAGGGGGGCAGGATGTAGGTCCCGTACAGAGTTATGTACGCACTCGCATATATCGATATCCGCTGTTGATCAGTATCGAATCACTATTCTGGCTCTCATGCTATGCTCTCATATTATACATCATCTGGATATCCTTGGAATCCATATTTCTAGCACTTTTCAGCAGTCTCATAACACGGCACGTTCACAATCTCAACTAGTGGTGATGCAACAATCTCATATGTACGCTCTCGCTGTGGCTGTAAACTCTGCGACTCAAAACGCATCCACAAAACTGCGTCATACTTCTCAAATTCATTGTAGAGTTTTGATTCGATGTGAACATTTTCACGACAAACATTGTACCATTTATTCATTTGCATATTAATTAATAAAGTTTAATTTATATTTATTAGATACGTCAACGCTATGTAGAGTGTTTATTGCTCCAATATACCAATTTTTTTACTAACCATAGTTTTATGTTTATATTTTAATTTTAAGAGATATTTTTAATTCGATAAAATTTATAATAATGACATGTAGATCTTTGTATGAATTAAATAAATATCGTAACATTACGTTGTATATAGTAAGCGATAACCATAGAAAAATTGTGGGTAAAAATAAATAAGGGTCAATAAACAATAAACCATAGTGGTGGATTTGAAAATAATCTTCCGCCAATGCTTTGTTTTGGTGTGCGAGAGTGCGAGCGTTTTCCTTGACTACGGACAGTCCCCCGCTGCAGTGCAGGTCTCGAGGACGCCGCGCCCGGAGACCCGGAGACCCGGAGACCCGGAGACCCGGATGGGACGGAATCTTCTCTATTCATTGATAAAGTTGGGCGGGCGGCACACCTCTGCGGAATCCCTCGCCGGGCGGTCGGAAATAGCCTCAGCCGAGAGACTCGCGGCGTGACTCACCGCCCCGCAAACACTCCACGGTGGAAACTTAACATCGATGCGGTTTGTCTTCTTTTACCTAATGCCACTGCTTACTCACAGTTCGTTTGTCTTCTCTGCATATATTCTGCAGCTGCTCTAAAAATCAAGCTTTGAAGCTTACTTTTAGTAGCGGTCGAACCTAACGCCAAGGAAGTAATTTTTGCTGTTTTATTATCACAGCACTGTTCTTTTTGTAACCGTGTACTTCAAATTACAATGTACGTAGGATTTTTTAAAAATAATATTCGTTATGTGTAATGAATGGCAGCCATTCAATTATTTGTCACAAAGATGTTTAGTTACACGGATTACTTATTATATATATTTGCACTCCCGCGATTCGATCGACAGTTAGCGAGATGACTTTGCACTGCATCTCTGAAAATCTCGCGTTTCAGTGTTTACTCTCGGGCTTGCGTACATATCTCGGTATTGTTAAACCGCAGAATGCGCGTGGCGGCTCTAGATTACAATGGAATGATTTAAAGTAGTTAATTGCTCACCATGTAACACGTCGGGTGTGAGTCACCGTACCGCAGAATCGATCAATCGTTATATACCATATCAGGAACGTCGTCATATTGCGTAGTCGTTCAAATATTTCAGATCAAATAGTTCCTCGTACATGTAAAAAAAAAAGGGAAATGATAATTCATTCGAGATGAACAGGGTGTATTTTAATTAAAACGCACGTTAATATAAGTTTATACGTCAATTGTTACACCGAAGAAGAAACTATCAACGTTCACATCACCCGCTCAATGTAATTCAGCTTAAATAACCATACTGATATGTTGGAATGATAGTTTTATTTCTAACTATATAGCTCCTTGGGCGTAAATTATAGCGCTAAACGCACAAAAGACCCGGAATCGTACAATTTTCCGGCGGTTAGGAACAGAGCGTCATTGTTGTTGTTTTATCGGCCGTGGCGAATGTTCCATGTTTTCCTTCTCCGGGTGTGTGCAAAACACGCTAACGGCACGCAGAAGACTCGACTCGTCTTGAGTGACGTCCTAACGAGTGACTTCCACTGCAACTCTTCCATGAAATCAATATGACTGGATGTTTTTGTGCCTTCAAAATTTCTTGAGACAAATTTATTTGCTACGGTTTTCTATAGCTCGAGCATCGCTACGTTTTTGCTACTACAAAATAATGAGCAATCGATTTTTATCAATTCGTTAAAGGGCTCGTGAGAACTTTATTTAAATATTTTTGTGAAAATGTAAAATAGCGGGAAAACACTTCGTTCGAACGCAGTCTCAGAAACAGTCATCTTTGGATACTATATACTTTTAAGGAACATATTTCTGGCGAGAATACTATTTTAAAGGAATAAAAAGATATGTATTAAAAGTTCGAATATATTCGAAAATATGTTTGTTTATTCGTTAAGGATCCTCACATTTAGACAATCAATTGTATTCGCATATTTTTGTAAAGTTATGATTTATTACTGTAGGCAGTATTGATATTCTGCAGCTCCCGCGTTATGTTTGTAAATATGTTGTCAACCCCCAGGCATTGCTCCATGTGTTTGTTAACCCTTTCCACTCCAATGTCGAGTGTCACTCGACATTGCAGGTTTCCACCAACTCCAATGTCGAGTGTCACTCGACATTGGACCTGAAATTGATTGTGGTTTGATTTTTTTTCAGGCAATTTTTTTTTTTATTTTCTGTTGAAACATATACGAAATACATACTATTTGACAAACTGTGTAAGCATTTTAGAACGTTGGGACCCTTCGTATTACTACCTGACGTGAACAAAAAATGGTGTGTTCCAGGATGGCTAGCGGGCGGCGACAAAACAAAACAGTTGCTTTCGTGCAAAGAAAACCTGCAAGGGGAAAACGAGGAAATATTCGCAGTTATAAACCCAAACAGAACTTACTGATAGAAGTGAAAAAACCGACGGTTATTGTAAATTACAATAAATTTATGCTTCGTCGTACTGTTTTATAAGAAAGACTCTCAGATGGTGGAGAAAACATTTTTTTTTTGGGGACTGGAAGTCTCTATTATAAATTCATTTATATTATATAACAAAGGTGCAATAAAAAATGGAAATAAACCGCTGAGTCATAAACATTACAGGCAAAAATTATTGATGGCGCTGATCGGAGACTTTAGAGCTCCGATTTCATCTCGTAAAATTTCGTCCGCAGCTGACACAGAGCAACGATTAGATGGGACGTCACATTTTATATATTTGCACTCAGATGGCAAGCACAAAGATTGTGCCGTGTGTTCCAATAGAAAAATTAAAGGTGGAAGAAAAGAAACCTCGTATTATTGTAAAACATGCGAGGCAAAACCATCACTCCATCCTGGAATATGTTTCGAAAAATATCATACTTAAATTAATTTTAAAAATTGATTTCAAGGATAACTATATTGTACACTATATTAGAAATAAGAATAAAAAATAATAAGTTAATAAAATCGTTTTATTTAATATAAAAAAAAATAATTATGTTTACTTACTTAATATCAAATTTTGTACGGGAGCTGGTGGAAACATACAAAAAAATGCTTGGAGTGGAAAGGGTTAAATGTATATTCCAACATTCAATTCAGGGCTGAATTTATTTAGAGGGCGTACGTGGTATTTACGCACGCCATGTTAAATTTCGGTTAAATTAGCATAATAATTCCATTATTCAAATAAAAAAATATTATATATATATATGTCTGTGTGTGTATAGTTTATACATATATATTGTGCTTGTTCAAATAAAAGGTGATACTTTTTTGTGTTTGTTATTTGAAACCATTTTAAATGTCCTAAAATCGTTGATCGCTCATATGTAAATATATTATTAAATATATAACAGCTTGTTATTACCTAATTTTTAAAGAAGTAGGCAGCAAAGTACCAATAAATAATGTTGTTTTCCTTGAATTAATTATGTTATGACACAGTTGCCACCTGTGGCTGGGATCGCGGAAACTCCTCTGCATAAGCCTTAATATTAATAATACCTACAGTATAACCTTGAGAAACCCTTCTTGTAAATTCAGCATTTCATGTTTTTCATCCAACAATTGTACGTAATATTTACAATTAGCCAAATAGCCCGTCGTGATCTTTCAATACAGCTAACTTGTGTAAACGGGACACGGATAAGAATTTATCCCGAACAATAGAAATAAAGCAAACATATATACAAACAGATTGGATAACTCCTTGGGTGGTGCTAATTACACACATTTGTCACTCTTGAAGTGCAAACAAGTACGGGGAAACACTCTTTTCGAACATTGACATTTGTTTTGTTACGTTTCCATAACAATAAAGGGTAAATATATATTTACTAATTATTAAGGCTGCGAGAGAGATTTGTTTATTGTAAATTAATATTTTAAAAGAGGTTATTATTACGAGATTGTAGTAAATACTCTTTCTAAGTGAGGTTATATGTTCCCCGCTCAGACATGTGGTGCAAAATGTATACATTTTTCTAAGGATCAAACAGAAAATATCTAACATACCATCAATTATTTAAAAATATTTTTTATTGATCCTGTTTTTTCGATGTGTCATATTTTGTGTTAATAAATTAAAATAAATTTGATAATAGGTTAATATTGAGGAAAATATAAGTATGGTATATAAATGGGATACAAAAAAAATGTTTTTTTTTTTTTTTAATTCAACAGTAAATAAATTAAAAGTACTCTAAAATTGTATAATTTCTACTATATAAATATCGACGTGTCAAATGTTAATTTTACAGTAGAAAAATTTAAAATCAATAAAATAAATTGGTAAATCGTTTATCTATTTGAATAGCTCAGCTTTGCTACGAGAGTTAAAAATTAAATTGATTTTCGATGGCAGTCGATATATTGTAGACAAACATACTAAAATAACCCATGCCATAATAAAATGAACTTCAGTGTGTCATAATACATGTCTACACTAATAATTAATATGTATTTTTAAGTAATTATTCACACAATGTAGCGGTGCTCATACGGTAAACTTTTAATGGACCGACATGGCAACAACACGTTCGCAGAGAGATTAACTAAAAATATTTACAAAGGTTGGGTCCTAAAAAAGATTAAAAACTCGGTCTCTTTTTATTTAAAATCATTTTCGATTTTTTTTACATTGCGGATGATTGAATGAATATTAAAAATTTGGTCGGCTTGCATCGCATTCAGAAAATGTATAGTACATGCTTATCGATAGATGAGAGGATCGTGAAATCAAAGTAATATGCGCCTGCGTAGAGATGTCCGGAACTGCCAAAAATAGCGGGTGTCTACATATTTGCTAGTGTATATTTATATCCGATTCTCATGAATTCTCGGGCGGAGGCTATTTCAGCAAATAATCTTAATTTATAAGATTTCACAAAGAGGCGGACGTGCTCCATTAAGGCGGCCGGCACTCTCCGTGGAGCAATGTCGCTCCTGGACTTGCCGCGTCCTAGCCGGTCCGGAGTACAATCAGACTTTATTGTTGTGTTGATGCACTGAGCGTCCTTTTTTCTTTCTAACGTATGATTGTACACGCCGCTTCAAAACTCGCCATCAAATTAAACTCGCCACAAGCATATTTGTAACAGTATAAATACTTACTTGCTCCAAATATGTATGGAAAATCGGTGTCGGCTAATCGTTTGTTCTTACATGCGGTTACGTACTTTTAGTCAGTAAAGAATAAATATACAGTGCGGAAACAACTGTTAAAAATGAAATATTGATTGTTGACTAGAAATAAATTGTTAAAAAAAGGAATTAAATATTTTAATAACGACTAGAAAAAGGTCTTAGTACTCATCGGACGGTACTACTCGGCCACCTCGGAGTACGCGGGCACGTCGGGGAGGGGAGCCGCGCGGCCTGCCGCACTGCAGGGGCAGCCGCCACTCACGGCATACCACGGAAAGCCGTCTCGTCGTCAAGTTATTGGCATACTTATTTACCGAACGTAGGACCCTGGTTCGAATCCGTTATTTTTATTCTGCAATAATTCATAAATGAAATAATTATAAACGGATCAAAAGTATGAAGAAACACACTGGGAGAAAAACCAAACAAGCTGGATACAGCCACAGTCGCCTACAATCGTTTTAGAATCTCCTCGTTAACCCGTTTATCCTTGCCTTGCGATCCCCGACTCTTGTTGAGTAGGATCATTCGGATTTATTAATCTTCTGATCGTAGATTTAAGTTGAGTCGCAGCCTTCTGCCAGGAAGATCTGAGTTAGAGATCGCTTTACGAGGTACCCTACTGATCAAACTGTTTATTTTCCTTGTTTCAACAGCATTTTGTGCAAAATTCACGGATTTATACAATTTTTCGTTTTTTTTTTTAATGCATCCTAACACTCGGCTGGGCGCGATGTCACGGTAGTGTCAAGAGCAGTAATGCGCGATCTCTACCACATTTTTCACTTATATAATTTTATTTGTATTCACGGATGATGGAATTTACTCTTTATATATATATATATATATATATATATATATATATATATATATATATATATATATATATATATATATATATATATATATATATATATATATATATATATATATATATATTGATCATATTATTACCTTAAAGGTAAAATGTTTGAATACGACTTCGAGAACATGTATAATATATGTTAGAGAAGTTCAGCCCCCGCACCGGACCCTCCGTGGTAATGAATCACAATAGTCTGCCGACGCTCGGTGACCATTTGCATCGAATGTGGGCCTCGAGGGAGCCATAACCGCAAGTTGCTGCAAGATTGGAGTGACGTGCAAACCTCGGATACTCACCATCTTCGGGAATATCTTTAGAATCTGCCCGAACACGCATCGTATTTCGTCATTTACCTCGAAATACTGTACTATATATATATATTTTTTTTTAAGTATGAAGTTTTTTTTAAAACTAGGTAAGCATATCAATTATTTTTTTAAACTGCGCAATAAAAATACTTTGTTTTTCGATAAAAGCAGAAGAAATTTATAATGTTAAAATATGTTAATAGCATATTGTCTACTTCACATGTAACTAAAGTATTTGTCTATGAAACACGATTGAAGTTATTTTAAATATATCATATATTAATATTAATTTTTAGCGTGACAATTGAGTTTATTAAATAATTATAGAAAAATGCACCATCTTAGTGGCCGGTAGAAATAAATTCTAATGAAAACGACAGGTCGTCTAGACTAGAGCTATGCAAACATATAAATAGTACATTTCGGATCGGCACGGCTTGCACACTGCCGGGCGGGTTGCGGCCAACTCGGCTCGGGAGCGGCCGGGCGGGGCTGCTCCACGCCAGGCTCCACTCCACGCCAGGCTCCACTCCACGCCAGGCTCCACTCCACGCCAGGCTCCACTCCACGCCAGGCTCCACTCCACGCCAGGCTCCACTCCACGCCAGGCTCTACTCCACGCCAGGCTCTACTCCACGCCAGGCTCCACTCCGTGCTAGGCTCCACGCCAGGCCAATCAAGCGTAGCCATTTTATTCCGTGAATAAATACATTGCAATCCAGTTCCCAAACACACTAAACTTACACTATCATGTCAAAATTATAAACGGTGAAAGCTTATCTGCTAGAAATACTAATGTGTTATTATTATCCATCACGGTCAGAATGTAGATTAGTATAATAATGATATTTTTTCATAGTTCAAATTTATACCATTCGGGATTTTAAAACAGGTGAGGCTAAAAATGATTTCAGCCTCACCTGCTCTCGCGGCCGGTCCTGTGCTGTAAGCTCAGTCGCTGGTTATTCTCGCCGCTCCTTATGGACTGGGCTGTGGCGCTCGATAACTGAATTACTGTTATGGATTTTCGTACCAGTAGATAAAACACTTTTCGGAAGTGTTTTTCTTGTGAAATAAATTAACTTTCTATCCGGCTGAAGTGCCCTAAAGTTGTTTTTTTATTTCCAATAAAATATAGAAGTTTTTAAATAAGCCACGAGTTTTAATTTCAAATTCATTCTCAAATGTTATTCTACAGATTCTTATTGTATATTTAAATAACTTATAAAAAATATTAACGTTATCGTACTCTGGTTCGAGGAACACCTTCTTTGCATATTGAGACACGAGTGACTGCACCATACTATTTACCTTATTTTATTTTTCGTTCGTGATCGTTTCCTTCGTTGCAGCAAGGATGAACTGTGGCATACGCGAGGGCTACGGTTAAATTCTCTGCCGTCGCCGTATGTCTGAGGAGGCTTGTGGTTATATTTTATTTGTCATTATCTACAAATTGTTTATCATGTCGACAAAAAAAATTCCGACAGTGAGCTTCGCTATTCTATTCATAGCAGATTAAGAAAATTATATTTATCTTTTGAATTCCAATTTTGACGAAAGAGATAATTTACATCTGTGTAGATTGCAACAATTAAATGTATTATATACCAGCACTTTTGTCAGTAAATTATACGAGGACAATCCAGTCCATGAAAATGGAGGAAAATGACAATATGCACCCTTATGGCCGTGACTTTCGCAAAAACTACTAAAAGTTGTCCAGAGAATTCAATATTTGTGACTATCGGTGAAACAATAATAGTTAATTTACGGCAACGCTATGAGATATATCGTTTTACGAGTATAGGGCACTCGTAGACGTAGACTCGCCGGATTCGTATGTTTACGTAACTTCGTGCTGTTGCCGAAACCGTACAAAAATGTAAAGAATGTCTGCGAGCTGATGGAAGTGCGCGTCACTCGCCGCGCACTGCCCGAGTTTCATTCCAAATAATTAACGGAATTAGATTCCCTGGCTACTCACTCTTCGCAAGATGCAAATAGAATTATATCAAATTCTTGTAAAGTAGGTGCATTCCTCCGACTCACTGAAAGAGTAACCATTCATCTGTTCGCAATTTCTCGCCGCCATCGGTACTCGAAGACGGTTCTTGGATATTCTATTGGGTTTGTACTTACGGTAAACGCAGCTCGCCGGCTACCCTGAAGGTGGGATGCTTCTCCATTCGTCGAAGGGTTTAACTTCTCCGCCAAATTTACTTGAGTTTTTAAATATATGCATACATTATTCTTTATCACATCAACTGAATTTCATATTATAACTTTTTTTAATTAATTTTAAAAAATGTACCATTCATCAATTAACGCTTTGCCGCAAATCGGTACGGTCAAAAATTTTCCTCATTTTTTTATTTTTTACAAAAACTAATAATTTAAAAATATTTTTTGGAAGAGGACGGAGGAAGATGACGTCTTCAAATGCCGACCCGACCCGTCAAGCCGAGGGCCGTCCCCGACCGGCGGGCCCGGAATTAACGAGACAGGAGATCTGAATACGATATTATACGTATTGCGTATCCATCGAAATAGCCACCGAAGGGGAAGTGACAATCGATTACTATTGTGATTTAATTATTTTATTATGTCGACTGTATGATACATATCTTTAAACGCAACAGGTTAACTTAGTATTTTTGACAAGCTCGCTTCGATTCACTCCTCGTTCAAAACTGAACACAATAAATATATATCTTCGACTAATGGTTATTTTAAATTTAAGTTTTATTATTCGTTACTTACTATATACGTCGAGTATTACATAACTATTCTTTTAAATCGCTTGCTGTGAAATATTACAATTGAATGCTATGGTTTATCATGTGAATTGATTTTCGCGTTTGCTGTTGAAAAACTCCATGTGTTATATCAGACGACTTTTTACAAAAAGTAGAAATATGGCTGAAACGGTTACCCAAGATGGTGACTTGTCGGCTCGCCGGCCGGGACCGCCGATTCTCGCTCGACGATCGTCTCCTTATCCCCGACTGACGCATACGCGTACACAATAGCGGTCAACATTTTGTAAACTTCAATATATTTTAACCTCCCGGACATTTTGGGACTCTCTAAAGCACAGAAGTAGTCCACAACACAACTATTGAAGGCGGGAATACGGAAAACTAAAAGAGTAAAAGCAGTATTTAGTAATTGTTTGTTTCCTCGTGCCAGCCAGCTGCTCCCCGGCTTGCTATTGATTCCGCTCCTGCAGCGTCTATATTTTACGCGTTTCTATTGAATATTCTAATTGTACCCTCTCGGGGCAGGTATCGAATATTTACGAAAGGCGGCTTCATTTTCATTTTGTGACTTATTATTTTTGCAGACGTCATCCGATCGATCCGCAACATTGATTTCGAGTATTTCCCATGGGAGTTTCTATCACTTCGGTTGTAAATTTCGTTCAGAATATAACCGTATCAAAACGCACGCGTAAATCTGCTCCGATTAATCGATTGCGGTTGTAGTATTAACTTCTTTGTATTCTACAATAACTGAGTTGGGACGAATATAAATTGCTATTTCTATCCTCAATAGCGATGGACAAATTCGATTCATTTTAGCATTTGACTTAATTCGAATGAGTTATGAAAACTATAAAATAATTCAGTTAAAATATTCGCGATTTATGTTTAGCAGTTTTGGGGCAATTTCGGGACTATCGCTTGCCGATACTTTCCGACCCATAAATATGAAACATTAAAATAATCTATTCAAACTTATTCACGTTTCATCAGTTCGTTCGTCATTTGCTGCTATTGTTGTCAAATGAATCATTCAACCATGACTCGGACAAATATTAGGTGTACAAAATTATAACAAAATATCGAATATCCCATCTCACGCTTTAGTACTTCCAATTGACTCATACGTGATATGTCTGAAGTGCTTGGGTATTTCATATTTTTTCGTTGTATTAATTGACACGCCATAGCGTTAGTTTAAAATATTTCAATTGATAGTTCACATTATTTATGCCCGTACAAAACTTGCAAAGTTTGTTCTCAGAATGTGTCCGCAGAATGTACGAGAACCGGGAATCGAGTCACCGTCGCTCTGCAGCAGTCCTCGCGGCGATATTTATCATTATGTATTTGCATACCCGTTTTCGTGTTATCCAATGATTGCCTTCCGACAGTCACAGAGTGTGATGTGTGGATTTGTGGACTTGATTTGCAGGCGGTGTTGGGGGCGGGGGCGGGGGCGCCATGCACCGCGGGGCGGGAGGGGCGCGCGGGGGCGGCAAGATTGCGGGGCTCTACGACTTGGAGGAGACGCTGGGCAGCGGCCACTTCGCCGTGGTCAAGCTCGCGCGCCACGTCTTCACCGGGGAGAAGGTCGCCGTCAAGGTCATCGACAAGACCAAGCTGGACGAGGTCTCGCGCGCCCATCTCTTCCAGGAGGTAATGCACCGGTCCGAGTTTTACCGCTTTCAAACTAGTGTAAAACTATCAATCTCACTATCTCTCAGTTTCATCAATATCAGCAGATTCACTTTAAGAATCTAGATTATTTATTATTATCCTCACTGCAGCCTTATGTGTGCATAAGTTAAATTTTATCTGAATATTTAAGGTCACTGTCAAGTTCACTATTAGTTTATTAACGTAATATCAATTCTGCAAAGTAGTGGGTTTTTTTTGATGGGCATAAATTGATATAAAAAATGCTGAATTTTATAAATGTATCTATCTATTACAGTGATAAATTGAATAATATGATAAAATGTAAATCTTGTCATGAGGGACTCTATATCAAAAGTAAATGTGAGGTTTGTCATAATAATCTTATAACTGTAGGTCAAACATGGGTTGCAAAACAAAATAGATTTTTTACTTTTACACGAAGGTATATATTCCACAAAAGGGACTACTCTTTGTATTCTTCAAAATAAATATAAAGTTTTCTCTATTTGCCTTTTTTCCCTCAAATTCTCAAATTTTTTAACATGGTTTTTTTTATTTTTTTGCAAAAAAAAAACTATTATACCGTATTCAGATCAGGCTTTATTTATGTATCCGTTTAAATTGCTGATTTTTTTAATTTGAACTTTTAGCTAATGATTATAGAAAATTTCAATGTAAAAGTGCTCGTTTTGTTCAGGTGCGGTGCATGAAGCTCGTCCAACACCCCAATGTAGTCCGATTGTATGAAGTAATCGACACTCAGACTAAGCTGTACCTGATCTTGGAGTTGGGCGATGGGGGGGATCTGTATGACTACATCATGAGGCACGAGTCAGGGCTCTCGGAGAATCTCGCTCGTGATTACTTCAGACAGATCGTCCGAGCTATTTCATACTGTCATAGGTATAAAATAAAAATATTGTTATCTTCATACTTAATCAGGTATCTTAAATCAAGTCTAAGTTTATCACCATAATTTTTTATTTTTTGGTTTAGTGGCAAAGGCCGCAGTCACTTGAAAGAGAAAGTTTTCATGTCCCAGTACAAGATGTTTTGTATAAAAGAAATTCAAATGAAGAAAATATGTAGATTCTTGTTCTTTTAAAGTAAAAATACTATTAAAAAATTGATTTAAATATTTTTATTTTTGTTTTTAGGTTACACGTAGTTCATCGAGATCTAAAACCGGAAAATGTGGTTTTCTTTGAAAAGCTGGGCATTGTGAAGCTCACTGACTTTGGATTTAGTAATAAATTTTGCCCAGGACAAAAATTGTTAACGTCTTGCGGGAGTCTGGCATATTCGGCTCCCGAGATTCTGCTGGGAGATTCATATGATGCGCCGGCTGTTGATGTGTGGTCTCTTGGTGTCATCCTTTACATGCTGGTTTGCGGACATGCCCCCTTCCATGAGGCCAATGATAGTGAAACTCTAACCATGATCATGGATTGCAAATATGTTATTCCTCAGCATGTTTCATCGGATTGTAAAAGGTAAGCCAATTAGTTAGTCTTTTTTATTTCAATTATATGTTAGAGTAACTTTTTTTTGTAATTTTTTTCCCACAAAATTACTATTGCTTGTTCATATTGTAAATAGTTTTAATAAAAAAAATAAAATTAAAATATTATCAACACGAAAATCAGGAATAAGCAATATCTTTTTACTTATACTGTTACACATTTTGGATTGTCTAGCCTCATTGGTCGAATGCTCGTTCGTCAACCTGATAAGCGAGCATCTCTGGCAGAGATATCATCAGATGCTTGGATACGAGGGTCTAATGGGCGCGCAGGGGTGGAAGGACCTATAGAAGACAACTTGCCTTTGGTATCTCGCGAGCAGCTCAGTGAGGAGGACCATGCACTTATTGTCCAAAAGATGGTCAATGGACAGATTGCTAGTAAGGAAGATATCCTTATGGCCATTGAGAAGAACGAATACAATAATCTGACGGCAACCTATTATCTACTTGCTGAAAGAAAGTTAAGAGCTCACAGGTAAAATTAAATGCTTGTAATACAAAATGAAAAGATAATTAATTTTGACAAAGCCTCGCTAACATCAACTCATTTTTGTAATTAAACAGTATTAAAGGGCCTAATGTGAGTTGTTTATCTAAATGTTGTACATGTATACAGGCAAGAAATGAAAGCGGTTAGGAGACCTGAAGTTCTGGGGGTGAGCAAGACGCAAGTAGGGGAGGAGGCTGGTGCTGGGGAGACACGTACTGCGCGGCTGACCCTACCCACACAGCCTGGTTCACTTCTCACAGTTCCTCGGACCCCTGGAGATGTACCTCAGGTATGCACAATTAATACATTTGATATTGAGATAATATTACCAACACTATCTTGATGTACTGCCCAGTAATGGTCCAATCACTTGAAAGATTAGCAAGGTTTGAATAATAATTTTTCTTGTGAATTTTTATTTTCACAAACTCATTGATAATTTCCTATAGCACTTAAACACAAAACCCTGCTGCATTTATTATAAACATGTTTTGACAGTGTATCTCTTTTGTGTTTCAGCGCGCCCGTAAATGTAGTATAGTGCGAGAGGAGGAAGACGATGAGGAGGGAGGAGGACCAGGGCGCCGCGGCTCACGCTCTGAGGGTCGGCTGCATCTTGCTCTACATGAACGTTTACCTCCTGCGCCCCCCGTCACCCCTGCACCACCAGTGCCTACACCTCCCGATCGTCATACCAACTTAGCTACTGCTATTACAAAGGTAGTCCGAGATTTTTTATTGTTAGTTAGGTCTTATCTGTGTTTGGCATATAGGTAATCAAGTAAATATTAACGTCTATTTTTATATATTTTTAAAAGTTTCATGTATTTCCTAATTAAGTCTTATTAACAGAAGGCTGCTCAGCATTGAAAATAATAAGTATTATGGTTGAGTTATAAAAATAGATAATGTTTTATATTTTAAAGCTCTTATCATTAATTCCATATCAGTCGACTCAATAGTGGCAGATGAATACATAATAATGGATGTTTTCAGACATTCTAGTTGTATACATTGTAGTTGTATTAAAAAGGTACTGCAATAGTATTAATTTGTTTTTGTGTCAGTTGCCAAAACTAGTGCTTACTTCATATCTTTCCAATGTATGGTATATAAGTAATTATTGTAATTTTTAGGTCAATTTAGATGATGAAAACACCCGCATGCGACTAGGCAATGCTGGCATGGGTGCGACCTCAGGCTGGATGGTATCCATGGGCAAGAAGAATAATTACTTTGGGGATCAGGCTCGGCCTAAGTCTGCAATAGAGTCCACCGGAGGAGTCGATTCTGCTGTACTGTCTCCTTTCTCTGTTCCCCGAATAGCAAAGACATCTGCTAATGCGGTCAGAGTTGATATGCTGAAAAGCCCCCTACCATTGTTGTGTGAGGATGATGCTTCAGTGTCCATTCCCATTCGGAGTCCATCACACCCGACCACAATTGCATCTCGAGCCAGTAAAACTGTTCCCTTTCCCGTCAGACCCCTCAAGCACTCTATAGACGATAATGCTGTGCCTGCAAAGGCTACAAAGGCACCGACTGAAGAGGCCGCACCGGGCGTCTCTTACCAACAAAGAAAAACGAAGTATCGCAAGAGTCACCGAACAGCAAGTTGCAGTTCATCTGAGGCATCTGATGAAGATTCCGAAGGTCGCGAAAAACGACCACCCAAGCATCTCGATACTCCCACTCGCGAGCCTGGGACTCAAAGGAGAGATTCGCACGATGACTCAAGTGATTCCCAGGAGCGAGGAGGGGCAGGAGGTGGAGGCGGAGGATCAGCTGTACAACCAGCGCCAGCCGGGGGGGGAGGTGGTGGTGGTGGAGCGCGCGAGCAAGGAGGAGGCGGAGGTGGTGGAGGTGGCAGTCTCTCGCGACGTCATCGCGGCGGTCGACGAGCTGGGGAGACGCGGCTGCGAGAGAGTCAGTCACTGAATAGAATTACGGAGGTGCAAGAAGCCGATGCAACTCCGGTACTTCCTCCACAACGCCCGAAAGGTTTTTTTCACCCAGCAAGATTTCTTCACGGGTTTGGTCGGCGCCCAGTTCGACCGTCCCCTGATGTGCCAAATGCTCCCGTTGAATCTCCTGCAGATCATTCCCCACCAAAAACATCAGCTTTACATAATTTTTTAAGTTCTCCTTTGCGGCCGCAGGTTCGAGCCGCTTCAGAAGAAAAAGAGAACTGCCGTAAAATAGTGACAGTCTCAGAAAAACGCGGCTTCAAAAAAGTGCGGTTACTAACTAGATACTTCCAGGTGCATAAAAAGTTGTGCTTGCCACGTTTGCCAGCACTGCCAGGCGCGTTGAATCGAAACGGGCGTCTGTACAAGGCACAGTCTTGCGGGAGCATTGTGAGAGACAAAATCGCCTCAGCAGGTGCCTCTAGTCTGCTGCTTGTCAATGAGCTGTGCAGAGATAAGCCATTAGTGTTGGACTCTCATCGAGCACGTATTAAGCTACTAGCAGAGATGTCTCCTTGTAATGGGCGTAACGGGGATGACTCGCATTTAAATTGTCCAGGTCCCCCTTTAAGTATTTGTCAAGTTCACTCGGGAGACACATCTGAATGTTGCGGCTTATGTTAACTGTTTTGACAGGCCGAGCGAGATAGCTTTACTTCGAACTGATGTTTGAAAAGTCATCTTTTAGATAAATTTTATAAAATGTGTTATTTATCTGTCGAGAATTTATTACTATGTTGTATAATACTATTTGAATGTCTCATTATTTATTTGTAGTGATAGTTTTCATACGTGCGAAACTTTGAGTTGTTTCGTAACTAACTCAGCGTTTTAATTTAAATACTTTCTAGATGGTGCCAAATTATATTACTCGATGTGGTGGTTTATTCGGTATCTTTTTGTCTTTTCTGAAGCATTGGATTGCCGACTACCCTTTCCTATTGTTTTATAATCTTCAGACAATTATGACTGATTAGGCATTAATATATTTTCAAGTAAGAATTGTTTACAGCGAATATCGTCAACACACTAGCAATATTATCAATAAGAGTTATTTTTTTTTAATGTTTGTACATTTTTTAAGTTTTGATGTTTTTGTATTGCCTTTTTAGGAAATAGGAACAAAATATAATATGTGTAATGATTGAACACATTTATTCATTAAGATTCGAGACTTGTTAATGAATCATTGAAAGCTAATTTGTTGAGATGTAGGAATCTGCATTGATGATTGGATGATTTCTTTATAATTGAAAGTTTACTTTTCACGGTTACATGTGAGTCATAATTAAGTACATGATTTTATTTACAAAGAATAAGCCAGTGTCTCTTCAGAAATGAAATTAAAACCTACTTTGATGGAAGGTGCCTCAGACTGTGTGCATCATTATGCCCATTGATATAAATATGGTGCATATTTTTATTTTTGAATTTCTACTAAGTTTTGATTAATCAAGGCAAAATATCCTGTTGTCAATTGTTCAAAGCGATTATTGTTTTAGCACAATTACTCTAGCATTTGGAAACAAATATAATGTTGCTTTATTTATTGATTTGCATGTTTTCATCAAACAGACAATTTAGCATAATTAATATGATTATATTTTTATTAAAATACAATCTTCAGTGTGTTTTTAAACTTTCTTAGGCACCTACTAAGTGTATTTGAGCTTTTCCTTTTGAGTACCTTCATAGTGATTTTGTAAAATCTAAATTTTTTCATTGATAATTTGTTATTTGAATTAGCTCATGAGTTTACCAAATTTTATAACAAATGACGAAATGATAAGAAAAGTACATCAATATACAAATAATATTAGAATAATTAAAATTATTCCTTACTCTTTTACTACATAGGTACTACAAATTTTTCAAAATGAAAAATATAAACTTGAATGGAGCAAACTAATGTTGATATAATGTTACAGGTTAAGATTTATTAATCTTTATTAGATTTAACCAATGTTAAGTGTTTAACTGTCAACATAAAATGTATAAGAAACGCTAGTGTAAAATCAAAATGGAGGATATATTATACCCGTGCTACCATTATTAATACAGCTGTGAATGATCATTATTTTAATTTTATAGGAATCTATCATGATATCATGATTATAAGCCGATGTTTATTTATTACCGAACTTAAAATGTATTTAATTATATAATAGTTTTCAAATCCTTTGAAACATTTATGAAGCTGTCCATTAAAATTAAATAATAGTTAATATATTTCATAAATTCACCTGATAGTAGTGAAGTAGGTAAACAGATTTTCCTTTCATGTTGTTTTTTTATTCAATACAGAACAGATAAAATAATTTTTAATGAGTAATTTTCCATCTTAGATAATTATAGTATTAAATCAAATGGTGTGACAAAATCTAAAATAATGTAATAAAATCTAAATAAATAATCAACGTAGCAAGAGTTAGAATTAAATATTAGAAGAAGATTTTATGTTATGTTCCTTGTGCTATTTTTATTTTTTTAATTCAATTAAACAGCACCAAATTATTATAGAATTGATGGTTTTTGTGAAACAATGAACTACACAATATGCAAGTATTGCTCAAAAATTGTGGTTGACTGAGTTATAGATCACAATAAGGCAATTTGCAGCACCGACTGAGATTTATTTAAAACAACATTTATGTATTTGTATTAAATAACATGTCAAAACAAACTAGTTTAAGGATATGAATGTTTGTGTCACTCGTGTGTAAATAATAATGATAAGAATGGAAGTATTTTGTCACACTTTAAAAGCAATTTTACGACTTAAATTATTATGTAATATTTATATAATAAAGACTCACTGATTATTATTGATAACTCATTATTTTTCTATCTACAGAGATTATTGTATGAATATTATCATTTTAATAGGTAAAGCACTCCCAAAGGTACATAGTTTAAATGTGTAATTTTTTTTCACTATATTTCCTTATCTTCTTCAAAGTCTTTTCTCATAATATGGATGGTGATTGCCAACTGCCTTGAACTCGGACTCCTAGACTCGGTTGGAGCGATTATAAATTGGTTCCTGTGAACTCTTTCACTCGGTCCGTCCATCTTACCGGTGCTTGATCTCTAGCTCTACTTAATGGTACACCCCCTGTGACTACTTATCCGGCTTTTCTTACTTACCTATCAATGTGCTCAAAAATCCCATAAAGCATGATGCAGGCAGTCATTCTTTAACATAACATTCTGTAATTATTAAAATCATGGTATATTTAGCAATCCATAGAACTCTCAACAAGTGGCTCTAACACTACATTCCGAAAGCATAAATTTTATCTAAAACTTTGTTTTCATTGTCAATGACACTACCCAGGAAAATAACAATAAGGCCTCAATTTGGTCCTGATTATATTAAGTAGATGGTGAAAATATACTGGTTATATATTATAATATTAAAATTGTAAATGCTTAAATTGTTGCATCTAGAATGGAGCAATAATTTGCTGAACAGACAATCCTAAAATAAAGATTGACTTTCTGTGTAGAGTGCAAGTGTATATTATGAACTTCAGTTTAAAACTAGACAATCTCAAATGTATTTGTCAATCATTTCAATGTGTATATTTTTTCCATTTGAGGTTCATAATTCTGTTCATCTTCTTATTTATTTTGATTGGGGAAGGTAATTTTCAAATATTATATATATATATATATATATATATATATATATATATATATATATATATATATATATAAAGCAGCAAATAAACAATAAGGTGATTTTATGATTACATATCAATAGACGCTAAGATCATCTCTGGTCATCAATAATTGCTGTCAAGTATGTTCTAGGTCAATCCCATATACTTGTATATTGTACCATTTGTCTTATAACATCCTCATGCCATTCATTAATTTTGGTTAAAAAATTACATTAGGTTAGCAATGAAGTACTAGTGTATTGTAACATTTCAGGTAAATATTAAATACATGAAACCTCAAAAGCTATTGTTTGTATTGATTTTCATTATGCTATTTATTTTTATCGTGCTATTTCCTAGCTATGCTTAAATACTTTTTTTGTTTTATCTATAAAGATGTACTATTTACCAATGTGGGGAAACTGTTTTTTTATATCAACGTGAGTAATCACCAAACCAGAGGTGCTCATGAAAATATAGTTCAAATGCATCAAGCAGGTTGAACAGTTGAATCATTCTAACTAAATTATTATTTAAAACATCACATTATTCAATTGAATATACTTGTTTAAATAATAGCTAATGGTTTATTAAAAAAATATATCTTATCCATACTAGTGAATTAAAGGAATGATTTCAGGCACTGTTCTTTACATACTCTCATATGTTTTTTATTTACTTTTATTATTTGCTATGAGCTTGAAAACCAGTGGACATCTTTTAGGCACCCCTGTTTATTATTTGGCCTTAAGTATGTCAGTGTTAATTCAATCTGTAATAATTGCGCTAAGGTTTTAATTTTTATATTGGTTATGAATATTAAATGATAATGTAACGTGAATGTAAATTATTTGAGTGTTTCTGTTCAGTGTATAGTATTAAGAATATTTGTTTAAAATACCTGTGTATCGTTAGAAGTAGCAAGCTGGTCTTGCAAAAATATTTTACAAATAAATTGTAACATAATATTATAATGTGCTTATTATATTTTATGTTTGGTGTATTGTTGAATTTATAATCTTAACTCAAATACAGAAAGTGTATGGAGCAAGACTTGTTTTCATTTTTACTAGAATTATAAAAAAAAAATACCTTCAGGTGATTTAACCTTTTTTTATCGGACTTGAAGCTGATTTATTTTATTTTTATCATAAATTAATTTGGTTTTTATTTGTGCAAATAAAAGATTCAAACGTATATTTTCATAAATATATTATATATTTGACAAGCAATTTTTTGAAAAGCTATTTCAAAAAAGCATTTCAATGGGTGCAAATACAAAAAGGTTAAAAAATATTTAAATATTCATAAGTACAAAAATATGTGCTTTTTATAAAAAAATATTTATGCCAAGATCGGGCAAAATTTAAATTAGATTTTTTTTGCTGTACATTCATAGATGTATCCTTTTGATGACCAGTCGTACTCGATCCAATTACATTTCTTTATAAGAGAAAGTATATGAAAAAAAAACTATATTATTTTATTTGACATTTTCCGAGATGGTTTTGGGTGAAGCCCAAGCTTGTTGATCAGAAGTGTCCACGCCCTCCAGAACTTTCTTGCTATTCTGCACGTACTCCATGAGGCCTCTGCTCATGTAATATGGACGACCGATCCCATCATTTTTCTCACAGTCTTCGCAGAAGCAGATGAAGATAGTATCTATAGCCATCTGAAATGTAAAGTCACCATGAAATTTTATAAATTTTAAACAACACTGCATGACAACGAAAATACATCTAATGCCACCTTAGAAAAAAAATGTTTTTTTTTAATCATCAAATTAAAAATTATTTAAGTGAATAAACTATATTTAGTATATATGTATTTTTGAAAAAGATATATGTACAATGTTAAATTACTCGTTTGCATTTTGTCAGTTCTATTTTATTTATGTGATGTAATTACTTAAATCTATATAGTAGGTATATTTTAAACAAGCTGGGGGTTATGGGATGGGTCAGGGCTGCAGGGTTGCTGGTACTCGCCTCATAGACCGTCATAAAGCAATGCGCCGTGAGGTACGCCACCACTCCCGCGATGCTCAGGGGGATCCACACATGCTGCACGCCTTCTTTTTTCTGAAATGAATTTTAATAGCCAACTCTATCAAATTAGCAAAAATTCATCTATTTTAATGCAAACTTCACACGCGATGGTAAAACATCCTTTGTGTTATTTCTGCTCACGATGCGTGTGAAACTTGAAATGTAGTTTAGTAGTTTTATAATTTTTCTTTGCCTGGATGATTTCTATGCCGATGAGCACAGTCGCCATGACGACGAACGCCTTCGCCAGGAATAAGATGAAATCCCCGACGGAGTTGATGGCGGCCACTCGGAGGCCATTCGATCCCAGGAGCCGCATGGCTTGCTTCCCGGCATGGCAGAAGCTGAACCCGTATAATGCTATTAACAAAATATTCATCACGATTTACCCCTATTGACAGTGGGTTTAGATAATATAATGACAAAATATGATAATGTGGTAAAATATTCACCATTTTTAGATTTTGGTCTCACCTGTTTCGATGTACGCATTTCGGGTGAGGTATTTCAGAAATTGTTCAAAGCATCCGAGGCAACATTGAATGCACCGAAACACCCCCTGACAGAAGCAGTTTGTCGATTTTTTCAGTGAAGTTTCAAGGTATTTCAGTAAAACCCTCAATATTTGAAATATAGCAATAATTAACGAACCAAACAACACAGTCCCCAAGTGAAATCGAATCAGATTATTGAGACTTTTAGCTATGGGCATATTGAGGTTGTGCTTATTCCTGAAATATAAGTGTGAAAATTTATTAGTTATAAAAATAAAATCACAATTAAGTTAGAATGTAAGTGTTGGAACTTATATTTTGTGGTACTTAGATAGGTTACTTATATTTCATTTAAATCATAAAATCTTTACAGGTAATGTTTCAATTCACCTTGTAAAAAACCAAGTAGCGACAGCTCCGGCCACGACCATGTGCTGACATCCGATTAGAAATTGGGTGAACCAAAACAGGGCGAACAAATTATACCAACGAGTGACCTAGAAAAAAGATAGTGTTGTTGGTAATAAAACATACCCACGATACAAATTCTGCCTTAATATTAATATAGTATTAAATATCAATGTTTCACAATTTTCTTACTTTCATGGTCATATCCTTGCGGTAATGAAGACTTTGGTTAGTTTCTAATGATAAAAATCCCGCACTTTCTACCCATACACTCAAGTATACCCACAACCCGACCGTCAAGGTAAAAGCAAAGAATGTCTATAAACAGATACATTATATTTATAATAATAAAAAAAAATACATTATATTTATAATAAGTATTTATTAAAAAAATAATAACGTATGTTATACCAACGCGGGCTCGAAAAGTAGAAAGGGCATACTGCTGATAGCTTTTCCAGCTTCTCTGAAGAGCTGCGCTACCAGCTTTACTCGTTTCCTCAATACAAAAATAACCAACAGGATTATAGCACTGACCACGGTAGATACTATTGCATATGCCAAATAGCTCTTTACTTTTATTTTACTAACGTTATCCTGATTTTTCTGGTCAGTACTTTGAAGTTCCTCTTTTTCTCTCGACCACATGATCCTAAGGAAACGAGGAAAACGCATAAGTAAAGCATGCTAGGTTTACATAAATCAAAGCTTTCAAAAGACCACCGAATATTTGTTTTTTTATTATTATTATTTCAATAGATACACAGTTACTTTGTTACCAGAGGAAAATTGTTCCAATCACACTTGTGAGCGAGACCGCAATAAGGACAGTCCATATCATAAATCCTGCCGCGAACCGTAACAGCACAAGAATAATAACTGAAAAAACTGCAATAGATGAAAAAAACACAATGAATCAATTAGAAAATATTTTGGGTTTGGGTGTTAGGTCAATTTTAATCGGGCAGTGAATATACGTAAGCAAAGATGTTGTCGCACGTAGTTTACAAAATCAACACAGACGGCTTATGAGGCCGAGACCGGCGTGGCGATTAACTTCATCGAACCGAAATATATTTACAGCCCAAATATAAATTAGTTAACGTGTAAATTGTACTTTAGAATTGCCTACCGAATGCTATGAGACATAAATAAAGAATTTCCATCCAACATAAATGCAAGTCTTCGGTAACCTCTTGAAAAAAGTTGGACAGTCCAGTTTTCGAAAAGAAAGTGTTGATAATTGTTTCACTTTTATTAGGTATGCATCTGTTAATAAATTCACGGCTAAAAAAAGTTATTTAGATTAAAATTTATGTGGGTCTCTAGAACATGTTGAACTTGATGCAGCATTTTCTTACAATAGAGTATAGTCGCAGCTTTCAACGCATTCTCGGTGAATGTTATTGGGTTGGACCGACGCTTCGCCCGCGGCATTGATGACGAGGAATCTGAAATGGGAAATTTCATTTTAGTTCGTGCCGATGCTTGTAGCGAATACGTATAATTTCAATTTACGTGTAGCCTATTTATTTTTGAGCCATGCAATACAATTTTCATACGTGCTGAATGTCATGAAAGTACTCATTAAAATTAAACTATTTTATATCGACATTTTCTTATCGCGATTTCAAATGAATGCATTAGTAGGTACAAGGTGTCTGCCGATATAATGGGAGCACTGTATCGGAAGCTTTTATAAACCCATTTCCGATTTCATATCATCATACCATATATATATATATATATATATATATATATATATATATATATATATATATATTTACAAAGTTACAATTACTCTAATCAAAAAGTGCTATACCTCATATTCTCCTAGTTTTCTTATTTTTTGCGATCGCTTTGTGAGCATGGTTTTCGATACTATTGAAAATACCAATGATATTAAATCAACCCGCCCTTTTAATCTACGTATATTCATTGTGCTTCCAGTATGTTTTTGGAAAAAAAAAGTCTCGCAACGCGTGTGAGATTCGAAAAACATTTTTATAGCCATCGGAGCTCGTAGCTCTTTGCCGATTGAACTGTCGCGAAAAAAAATTTCGAGGATTTTTCTCGTTGTCCCAAGAGTGAATCGAATTAAGTAAAAATAAATTGTAAATATAGGGTAAATAGGGGATAAATTGATACCTTGAAGGTATCAATTTTTAATAAATAACAAAATATGCATTAGAAAATTTTAAACCGTGAATGAGTTATAATGAAAAAGTTTGAGAAATTATTTTCAACTGATATTAAATTTCAATGATTGAGTACAACACACCATTCAATGGAAAAAATACTGTAATTTTCCAATAAATTGTACGAATCAATTTTTATGTCTACAGGTGAGGTGACCTAGTTAGAAAATTACGAATCAATTGGCGGCAGGACTACGATGTAGCGCTGAGTAGAAACATACCGAAATGCAGCAAATAATCGTATTCCGGAGCTATAATCAAATATTGACCTTGGGTTCTTAAATAACTTGATTTCACACTATTATTTAATTTTTTGTTAATTTCCCTTTAACTTCATTCAAGATTAGTATTTAAAAAGTTAACAGTTTCACTAAAGTGACGATCACAACAACCAAACCAAAGGTGTGGGAAAGACTATTGTTTGTAGACTACGAGGTCTCAGTCCTATTATAGTACATTTCAGGCTTGCTTCAGTGAGGTGTCCCTGTGGCGCATACATTTCTACCCCGACTCTCGTGACCCGAGTCGTCTGTCGCTGGATTCATCCCGACTCACCCGACTCACCCGACACCAATATCTCATAAACAGCAGGATGCTATCGATGAAGGATATCGAAGTCAACTGTCTCGGACATAATTTCAGTTACTTCGGTTAACGTTTTCTCAACATTGAGTGTACATTAAAAATATTTTTAGCTGCATATTTTCACAGAAATTAGTAAAACAATACCAGCAAATGATATTTACCCACAATCGGTCTACACATGGAACAGCATAATCGACCACCAACCAATAAATTGAACCGTTTGTTGTACTTTCGTCCAACTTTTTTGTAATTTTTATTTTTACAGTTTTGTCGAAGAAAATCGACGCTAATTGCTTATTTATCGGTCGGTTGTCGGTCGTGTTGCCCAGTATGTAGACAGCAAATATTTTCTCATGAATGATCTCTTCTATGATTCTTTTCGAGGTTTCAATTTACTTAATTATTTATAACTTATCGTGTGTTTACAATGAATGGTCCTTCACCCATACAAAACTACAAGTGCTCTATTTAAAATACATAGTCATTTATTATGCATGAACAGTGGACACTGCCCAGAGCGGGCCAAACTAATAAAAGCCTTTTAACGATCATTAGTATTTTTTATTGTTATTTATAATTATTATTATTACACTCGACTGTCCTGTCCTGTGTCCGCCATCGCGTTGGGGATGCGCGATAATTTATTGCGGTAGGAGGAATATACACACGGGGACACTGTCATAATTTATGGTGATTGCTGAATTCAATTAAACAAAATTCATTAAGTAAGTACATAGAAATGTTCAAATTGTCAATCGAGTTGATCATATAGTGTACATGGCTTCCAGTTAATCCTATTACGGCACTTTTATGTGCTTAGATGAAATATAATATTGCTTTGACCAAAAATTAGCCTCGCCGTTATAACTACAGCCGAGTAAAATTTTCTGGACACACTTTTTGGTTAAGTTAAATGAATTTTAACTACGAAATTAAATTGGTTTCAAAAATTATATATACTTTTTCAAATAAGTATCCGGACGAAATAGTAATTTCAATGAGGCAATATTTTTATCATAATTTTACATTATTCGGTTTGCTCTTTTTAAGTAATGATGAGTAAAATTTTTCAATAAACTGGGTTCAAAGTATTTTTTAAATCGACAAATGCAAATCTTAACCGCATGCTCTTAGGTGTACTTTGCTTTCACAAATCAACATCAATTAAATTTCAATTTTCCGGGTCTCTCGCACAGAGCAGACTTTCCACAAATGTTAGTAAATATAAATGTATTTGAAAGAGATTATGATCAAAAAAGGGACAGATTCGCCTATACTGTTAAGGTCGATGTAAACTTGTAGGTTTTCAATTTAGCTGTGGTGCTTTTTAATAGATTCTAGAGACGAGAACTTCACATTTTCATCACCGTCGGTGAATAGGAAATAGAAAGTGATAGATGGGGGTCAGTTCCGATACCGTTTGCTGGTCATGTCCTCCCGCTTGCAGCTGCTCCCCGCGTCGACCTCCGCCCCGTTGGGCCGGCCGCAGACGTTGGCACAGTCATCGTATCCGTTGAGGATCCTGTACACGTCCCCGTGGTAAGCGCTGTAGCCGAACAGGCTGGCCTGCAACAGTCACCAGCCATCGCCATCACCATCACGTGTCGCGCCCTCCTCGCTGTTTACTCACCTTTCCGAATGACTAATATAACACACACGAGGGAGGTCGAGTTTCCCCACGATACCGATAGAAAGTTGATGGCCAGAAATGAAAGGCGAAACGATTTAAATTTATAAAATTTAAACACATCGGTTTCAATTGTAATGTATCTGCGAAAAAGGCTACATAATTTTTCGACACAGAAAAGCCGGCTTCTTTGGAAGATTAGCTATTTTTACAAAATATTCAAACTATGTTTTAAAATTCAACAATTAGTAATATGTTTATTTATTACTAAAAATACTCGTATTCAGAAGTGCAAGAACAGTTTGGCTTAATTGCATTAGAAAAGACCCAGAGGGGTGCGGTAGATATTAGAGCTAAAGTATTCATATTCTAGAGAAGCCATGGGCAAAGTCGCAATGTTACTGTGCGCTTTCACAACATACGACTTTACATATATTGCGTGCATAAAATTACATTCAATTAAGGTTTTATTTATTATGAGTACCTGATGTATTTGAATATGGGCCAAATAAAATTAAGCACCCTCCCTAAAATTTCATAATTGTCGAAAATGGAAATATTGTAAACCATGATTAAATAAAAGCATTTGACGACTTCTCAGTGAGCGAATCGGTGTCCTCGTAAATCGAAAAAATATTCACTTCTTCGCCGTTTAGGTACCTTTTGAGAAAATTTAATATCGCTATCGATCTATGTTTCTCTAATAAATTTGTAAATACTTTCTCAAAAAAAAAAAAAAACAATCATTTTATTTAGTTCTTATGAACAAAACCAATAAAACAGTCCAACAAGTAAATAGTTTAATAATTACAAAGAATAGGTGCATTGAGCGTTTTTGATACTTACCAAACCAATGATGAAAACGAGGAATATAATCACATAGAAAACATCGGTGCACGATCTATTTTTTGACGACAATACTTCATTGTTTGAATCAGTATCATAGGGCTAAAAATAATATTAATTATTAATATACAAAATACAGAAAATCTTATAATCTATATATACACCGTAAAAACATGGTGTTGTGTACCGAGAACACTTCCAATCAAGGGGAGAGGTCGATACGTGCGATAATCGCTCAGTCCACACCGAATCCAATTTATTAGTGATTTTAGTATTGTTTACTCTAGCCGAATCGATTTACTGAACTCTGAAAAAACCTATCAAACTTAAATAAATTAACACCCGGGTGATCGATCAGTCATAAAGATTTTGAATATACCTATTTAAGCTATTTTTTGTTTGGATTGGGTTGGTATACAGTAACTCGAAAATACAAAGATACAGAAATATTTTAAAACATACTACTTAGTACAAATATTATTTCAAAAATAATTCTATGCCGAAGATTGCAAATTTATATAAAATCTGAACAAATTAAATAATTGATTTGAACACAACCGTGTTTTAACATAGAAATCTGCCACTTATAACAAAGTGTTGTCCCCAAACAAGGTATTAACGTCTTCGTTAGATTTGGCTGCGAGCGTTAATTCTGAAAATAATATGATTTTTAGTAAAGTTTTATTTATGTTAAGCTCGAAATAATTCTTTTTCTTATTGGTTTGTTGTTTGGCGTGAACTATAACTTTTTTATAATTGGATAAATCGATTTTAAAAATACACTTATGAACAAATTAACATTCAGTTGGAGCTTCCCGATTTTGAAAGCTTGTACTAATTATTTAATATTTTAAAAAGAGTTAGGTTTTCTTTTCTTTTCTTCGGAATGAAGAAATACCAGAAACGTATCCAATATGTAAAATTTCAGTTCCAGAGAGGCGCTCGACGCCAGGCGAGCCGCTTGTTTTTATAACAAAATTATTTTAATCCATAGGACTTAAATATCACATTTTAAATTCCTAGCATATATATAAATTTAATGTCGATCGGTTATCTTAATCGATTACACACAAAAAACATTTAAAAAAGTTAAATTCGTAATCCGGTATTTATTGTTAATTTGCAAATACCGAGGACAGCCACAGGTAGGAATATATCATGATTTTTTTTATTTAAATATTCTTGTAGCACCATATTTGTCCATTCTTGCAACTATTACGATATTATGTAACATTTTTTTTGTTTTTTTTCCCTTACCGCACACAAAAAATAAATCCACGTGCGGTACCACTTAAGCCACATGATGTAAGCCCCACACGCGCGCGCAGGACCGGGGATAGATATATACCGAATTGTTAACACAGTCCTAAGATCTATTGCAAACTCATTAAAAACATTTTTTAAATATATTTTATTAAAATAATTGGTTTCTTACCTCTTTACTTCCAAGATCTGGTTCCACGGCATTATTTACCCAGCAGCACTGTACCATGTCTACATTTTCATGGAGAACCACGTTCTTAATAAATTTATGCTGTAATTTATTTTTTGTAGTTTAATGTAATAACAACTTCTTTTTAAAATCGGACATTAGTTTAAAAGTTTGTGAGACAAATTCGCCTAGCTTGAAACATGTATTTCTAAGAATATGTTTATTTAAAAATTATTAATTTTTTTGATGAATTTACTATTGCGGATGTAATAATGAAATCCTGTAACTTTTTTTTGTTCACTTTCACATCAAAACTGAACTTGTAATGTTAATTTTAAATTAAAGATCGGTGCATTGTTAAAATAAATCAACTATTACACATTTTATAATCAAAATGAAAATTTCACTTAGCAAATCTATAATATTGTACACTGCAGGCGTTCGTCCGTCATCACGTACTGAGGATCAACTGACAGTAAACAAATTTGTGTATGGGTTGGGGAAGTTTTTGCCGGTTGTTATGGTTACATTACATTATATCAACCCTCGCTCTGGAAACACAAATGTTTCGTTCGGCTCCGATAGATAATGTCTGTTTCATTGTTGCCGTAAAGAGATAAATTGGTTGATGATCCTTTTTTTTTTTTTCAAAATTATCTTCTTATGACAGCTTAGTTAACGAGTGTAGTTTTGTCGTATGATGAATATTTTGAAATTTACCTTAATTTAATTTGTGATTTAATAACATTAAAAAAAAAATCAAGGTTACAATAACTGTTAGGGCTGAGCTAATACGGTGTGTAGCTATCTCCTGGTCCTGCGCGCAAGTTGTGGGGCTTACAACATGTGACTTAGGCGGTAGCGAACATGGATATCTCTATTTTGGTTATTGAGTTAGTGTGGAGAAAGATATTTAAATATAAAAAAAGTGAAAAACTCTTTTGTTCAGGGCCACCTAAAAACATATGGTTTTGTAACTCGTCGCTTACAGTTCCTCGCCGAAAAGTCAATCGGTTGGATTTATTTCAGTTATTGTTTTTTGTGTTTGGTGGTAACCTTTATAATTTAACATAAAATAATTTTAATACTTGAGTAAATCCGTATATCCTACGCATATAACTTTAATAATATATTTAATCGGTGGAAAATTCGATGTAGAAATAATCTCAATCTCAAAAAAATACAGAGTTTAAGTCATTCAAATAATATTAATCTTTCTCTGGTTCAATAGATCAAATTTAAGTGTGTAAAAAATTCTCACCGGTTAGACAACACCAATTGAATTATTAAAATGAAAGATCGTTGCTACAATTATTGCAAGTGATTTTTAATAAGATGGGATTTACAGTGACAATTTACTGCCCAAAAATAACACCCAAAAAGTTGAGCTTGCAAAATTTGTCAAAAATTGAAATGTCATTTCCCTTCAGTAGAATCTTCAAGTTAAAAAAACTATATAATAAAGGTTATAGCTGTCACAAATTGAATAACAAAACTACTGACTAAATTTATTAACACGACAGCTCCAATCTAAAAAATATTGTATGTGCAAATTTAAAAAGTTGCAAATAGTGTACTAATGTTTAAAACTCTATCCGATTGGTCACAATTTTTCGCGCAAGGAACTTGACTAATAATATCGCAGTTAGTTGACACATTTCTGCATCATTTTAACTATAATTTAACAATTTAATTTTATGTTTTATTAACAATACTAATATAATATTTATGAATATATATCTGAGCAATGATGCTAGTATAAAAACTACAGAAGCCATTTTAAAAAAAATAATTGGCGACAATATATTAATGTGTAGTTTATTCAAACCAAATAAATATTGTTATAAAATTATGTTTTAAAAATAAACAGAATAAATTGATATTATTATATTTATTGAACGGTGATCAATTTTAAGGTCGTAATTCAATTTCGATTTTAATTTAGGGGAACTAGTAAGCCTTTCATCTTGTAACACTTAGTGCATCAGAGTAATGTCAAAATCGAGATGTCAGGCGAATAACACATTTAAACATTCGTAGTGTAAATTTAATGCCATTTATTTTCTTCCGAGTTTTTGTTCAAAATGAAGATATTTTGTTTAGTGCAATTAGTAGCTTTTGGTATGATGTTTTGAAAATATTTTTTTACTTGAATATCACACGTATTCACATTTTGCTAATCCTATTATCTACATAACAGTAATTTATTAACTTCAATAAATTATTTTCAATTTCAATGAACTTAGGGTATTGATTTTATTTCTTAATTATTTTAGTCGCATACGTATCGTGTAACGATGCTTCCAGAGTGTTGGAACTGAGTGACCGTTTTTTGGAAATCCACAACGATGGACACTGGTTGGTGATGTTTTACGCCCCTTGGTGCGCGTACTGTCACCGGCTGGTGCCTGTGTGGGCCCACGTTGCTCAGGCCTTACATACTTCAAGTGTTAAGGTGGCTCGGCTCGATTGCACCCGATTCACATCCGTAGCAACACATTATAAAGTGCGAGCTTTCCCAACCATCATGTTGTAAGTAAAATTTAATGTCATTTGTGCTTAAGGCGTACAGTTTTAAAAGTAATTTCTTCTAATGATTATCTGTTTAGCTTGAAGGGTTCTCTTAAGCATGAATACTCAGGTGATCAAACGAGGGAGGCACTAGTCAGCTATGCCCTTCGTATGGCTGGGCCACCTGTCCTGCTCGTCACCAAATCTGACACAGTGGATTATTTAAAGGAAAGCAACCCTATATTCTTTTCTTATGTGGGCTCGCAAACCGGACCGTTATGGGTAAAATATTTTTTAAGCATATTAATTGTTATTTAGTCATAATTTGTTTGTAATTAGCACTGGTACCAAATATTAGTAAATTTTATATTTGTCAAAAGGGTCAGAAAGTTAAATGATACAATAAAATAAATCGAGGATTATCTAAGGCGTTTGTATTAACGCATATATTTAGAAATCCTCTTGTTATTTGGGAGAAATGTAGAGGTATTGCTTAAAAATTTAATAAGATGTAAAATTTTGTAAGTGTGTTAGCTTAGTATAATGTATTATTATTACTGGCTGGTAATATTACTATGAACTCAATATGTACAAAATTATTTCATTTATGAGTTCACTCCTATATATTTTCAGGATATGTTCTTTCATATTGCTGAGAAATATCAGCCTGTTGCCTCATTTTATGCCATGTCATCTGAAGTAGCAAGCAAGCATGTGACTATTGAAAACCTACCAACTACATTTGTTTATAAAGAAACGAGTTCATATTTTTTTCCAGGTATATATATATAATATGTCCAATATATGTAATATCTGAAAATGCTCAAAGTATTTTAAAATGTGAGCTTATACTTTGGCATGTTAATTAAATAATAAATTTTTCAATTGCAGATGACTATACTATTTTGGATGATAAAGCACTACTTAATAAGTCAATGCATAGGTGGATTGATGCTGAGAGATTTGGTACTTTTCCCAAAGTTTCCAATGCCAATATAAATGATCTGCTCCTCTTGGAAAAATTTCTTGTTTTGGCTGTGGTCGAAGAAAATAAACTCAATGAAATAACTCCCGAAGAAACAGAATTTCGCGATATGGTTGAGTCAGTTATAAGGTGATGAATCAATTATAATTTGTAATAACTAAAATATGTATTACAAATATACTGACAGAGTTTATTTCTGTTAGGCAAAAGCGAGATGCACTTCACAACCACTTTCAATTTGGATGGGTGGGCTCTCCAGATTTGGCTAATTCAATTGTTATGTCAGTACTTCCTGTTCCTCATTTGATTGTCATAAACTCAACAACTAAACATCACCACATTCCTGAAGATGATCCGAGAAAGCTCACCCCAGAAGCAATAACAATATTTTTAGAGCAAATATACAACCACTCAGCTCCTGTGAGTATTATCACTGCATCATTTATATGTTTTAATCTTACAAAAATATTATGAAATTAATTTTTTTTATTGAAGCAGTAAGTTAAGAAATCTCTTTGTTCATTATATAATACACCTATACCTCGCTATACGGCCGGTCGTTATACGGCCTTTCGCTATACGGCCCTTTTCAATTATGGCACGTTTTCGATATACGGCCTAAAATGTTTCGCTATAACGGCAAAAAACTTTTTTTCGATGTTATTTTGTTTACGAGCGTTATTCAGTGTGTGCTCATAGAGCGGCCGGTTTAGACTTGTCTGTGAGTGTTTTGTGTACATATTTATTACTGATTGTTACACATTAACTGGAAAAATAGGAAATAATTAGGGCCATTAGGGACATCAAAAAACGGAGAATGCCAATGAGTCAAATGATTATCCAGGAAAAAGTTTTAAGTATTTTCGAAAATTTGAAGAATGGAGATACCGATGAATCTGCTGAAGATGTCACATTCCAAGCAAGCCGAGGATGGTTTGAAAAATTGAACCTGAACAAGTGTTTAACGTAGACGAAACAGGGCTTTATTGGAAGCGAATGCCTGATCGCACGTACATTTCAAAAACCAAAAAATCTGCGCCTGGTTATAAGGTGTCTAAAGAACGATTAACTTTGCTACTTGGTTCAAATGCCGCGGGTGATTTTAAGCTAAAACCACTTTTAATATATTTGTCCGAAAATCCAAGGCCTCTTAAAGGACTAAATAAAAATCAATTACCCGTCATATGAAATCCAACAGGAAAGCTTGGATGACTAAAGCTACTTTTGAGGATTGGTTCAAAAATCACTTTTGTACAGAAGTGAAAAAATATTTGCGAGACAATAACTAAACCAACAAGGCTTTGCTAATTTTGGATAATGCACCAGGGCATCTTACAAATTTATCCGAGCTATCTGAAGATGTCATGATTGAGTACCTTCCGAAAAATACAACAGCTCTGATCCAACCAATGGATCAGGGTGTAATAGCCACTTTTAAGGCATATTACCTACGCCGAAATTTCCGACAACTGATTAAGGAAACCGATGGTAAAGCTTCAATTAAAACATTTTGGAAAAACTATAACATCAAGGATGCTGTTGACAGCATCAGTGAATCACGGAAGGAATTAAAATTAACAACAATGAACTATGTTTGGAAAAAAATATGGCCAGAATGTGTAAAAAGTGTTACATATTTAACAAATTTGGAACCGATCCCATTGAATTTGTATTAGAATAATTGATTCGTTATACGGCTTTTCGGTTAGCGGCCAAGTTTCGTGGAACGTATCAAGGCCGTAAACGGGGGCCGTATAGGTGTACTTTACTCACAAAACTACTAAATGTAAAAAAAATCAAGGGACCAAACCACTAAGATATTAAATTTAATTTTTTTAGTTTACGTTCTTTAAATTTTTCTAGTTTTTGAGATGTTTACAGTTGAATCATTATATAGATAATATATGTATACACTGCATAGAAAATATATGAAAAATTTGCCCTGTCAAGACTACTTAAAATCAGTGGATAACTACTGAGCCATTCAATTATAAATGTAAAAACACTGGTTAGGTGTTCATTTTGTGAAATTTGTTTTTAACTTCTTTTCAGATCTACGGTGGTGATACTTTTGCCGTGCGTGTTTACAGGATGTACTTTCAAGCAAAAAGAACACTGGAATACATGTGGAGTGGAAATCCAGTATTGACAACATTAATTTTTGGTTTACCATTTGGTTTCCTCTTGCTTATTTTCTATTCAGTTTGCTGTACTGATATTTTGGATGCTGAAGAGGAAGAATCTACTGAAGGTATGAACGAATCTTTAATCATTTACATTAAAATAATTAAGTATATTCTCTGATCTGAATATAATCATTGTTCTTCACTTCAACAATTAATCTTCCATTGTTTATATTACAGAAGGTGGCCACGAGAAAAAAGAATAAATATGTTTTAATGTTTATAATATAAATTATTAAATACTGTTATGCTTTTACTAAAAAAGTACAAACAGATGGATCTCCTATTTATATAGTCTATATGTTGGTTTATGAGTTGATTCAAAAAGGTTTTTAAATATTAGAGTCGAATACATCTAAATATTCATTATTTTTGACAGTAGTAGTTGAGAGTACTTGGTGAAATTACATTTTAATACTTTAAATAAAATACTTGAGTGATTTTTCCACGTGTTGATTTTTATCGGTGACCGGTTTCGCCAACCTTTCATGTTGGCACTATCAAATTTAATTAATAAAAAAAATTGCATATAGAAAAATCACTCAAGTATTTTATTTAAAGTATTGAAATACATCTGTTAGCATTTTGGCTACACTTAAGAAACACTTAAATGATAAACCTGTATTGAAATTTCATGTCCATCAGATGAAGTTAACTGTAATACAAACAAGTGTAATTGAAGTCTAAAATTAATTTATTACTATACAATAATTGTTGACTCGGTTCTCATTTTTTGTTGTTGGTAAATTTTAATTAAATTAAATATTGGACTTCCTAATAATTGTCTTAACGCTTTTAGTATAATGCAGTAGTGATTGAGGCTATTATAATAGTTAGCCTGTTTGTATCGATACCTTCAGGTTATTTTCCAGTGAATGTGATGAAGGTAGGCTATTTGTCCTATAAATAGAACTTCTGTCCAGTCTATTTTTAGTACAATAGACAGAGAAGAGAGTACAGGCGATTACAGCGTTCTCGTTGATCTGGTAAACTGCCATTACAGCATGCTTATCATTTGTAAATGTTGAAGGTTAAATCATATTCAATCTTGTAATTTGACATTGTTCTTTTCGATGTGAACAAATAAGAATCTTTAAGAATTTATAAGATGATATAATTGCAATTAGATATTAACACTACTTTCACTACCTAGTGGTGAAATTTAACAATTACGACTAACATTTAATGTATATACTATAGATGGATATTTCCAGAGATTCATATGAACTTAGTAAATAAATTTAGTAAATCTTTTTTATTATGACTAGTATAACAACAGGATCAAATATCTGCAATATAATATTTGTATAGTATAACTTCTAAAATTGTCAAAAAATTTTAAACCGTTTATAACAGGATCAGGTACAGCAGTGGCTTTTTTTTGCCTTGTATTTTGTTAACACATTAAAGAACTAAACTCAATCTATATGTTCATACTTTAGTAAGTAATTGTGAATGTGTGAATTGAGTAAACTGAAGTAAAAAATATTTTAACGATCATGAAGCACTAATTCTAGGGACAATCGATTAATTAATTTAATTGATTTAGTACTTAAATTACATGTTAATTATCAGTCTATTTTTCAAACATTGTTATTTCTCTCAGGCAACTCTCTAAATCTAACCAAACTATGAAACTCTCAATCGTAATTGTAAAACACACTTACCTTGGAAGACATTTATGATAATATAAATGTCAAAATATATTAAAATACTTAAATAATTAAAGAAACATCCTTTATAAAATAACAATGCAAAACTTTTTTACGATACCTTTATCATAATCCCAGTCTTTATAAAGTAGATATTATATTTAAAATAGTATTGTACTGATAAATTAAGTAACAACTAAATGAATTAAACATCCTTTGATGTGAAATATAATGTATTACCTCCCAATACATTATTACAAACTATGTACAATTAATGAACCCATATAATAATGATATCATTGATCTCTTTAAATTAATTGTGTCTAAGTATGAATTTAATCATTTGTTTATTAGTGTGCAGTAGTCTCTTTATATAGTGGTCTTTTTTATACAAGTACATATAAATATTTAACAATTATTATCTTATATGCAATCAGTTAACATTTTATGAATTAATAGAAAACTATATTTAGATTTAATTTATGAATGTTTGGACAATTATAACAAAAATTTCACTTTAGTGAAAATCTATTTGCTACAGACCTTGCACATACATATAAATAAGAAACTGGAAGCCCCAAACATTATAAGTTTAAACATTGATTATATTTCATAATCCATACTAAATGTAAATATGGTTCATCTGCAAATCTTAGCATTATCATAAATGAAAAAACTTATGTTACTAAACTAGACTAGTCATATTTAAACCTCTTATTTGTAATAAAATGTTTTTGTATACATAAGACATTTATATTATTTTTTCCAAGTTTTACCTTCATAATATTACTGTCAAACCAAATTACATATTTTTTAGAAATACACGACTTTATGCAATGCTGAATTCAAGAAAATTAAACACAATTATTAATATCAATATTATTTATTTCCAAATCAGTTTGTGGATTAAATAGCATGAATTACAAATACTTCTTATTTTAACTTTATAAAAATGATTAAAGCCATCATTTGAGTTCATTTTGTTAGTAAGCAAATGTGAGATAAAAAATAGTATAATAATAATTAACATTGTTACAATTCATCATCTGAATCAAGAGCAGCTCTTCTTCGGTCGAACTTAACGGTTGAATTACTTTTGGGCATTTGTTGATTCACCGATTCTAATATTCCTATTAATTCTTGCTCACTTATCTGGCCCCTGAGCTGTCCTGTTTGTGCCATTCTCACAATCATGGACTCCACCATTTGTCCTTTTTCAGGTTTGCCTAATTTTATTGTATTTACTGGGGAAAAATTACATAAATATATATCTTTTAAATTATATTTAAAACCAAAAACTAATAGTACTATTTACTTTAACAATTAAACTTACACCTGGCTCTGGCATCTTGGCTTAAGATCTGAGATAAAATTGAATGTTTGGCATCCTCCATGGCCTTTGCACGATCTTCTTGAGCTTTAGGATTTTGACCACCATCACCCGGACCCTATAATAAGGAATATACAAAGACATTTGTAAATTATCAGTGGCACTTCTCTCGATTTTGCAAGACATTATACTAGTTTTTGTAGGAAAAATGCATACAATGATATATAAAAAATAAGCAGTATGCGGATACTCTTATTTAATATGGAAAAACGTAAATATATTAACTGCATCTATATTTCAATGTATAAATTAGTTGTTGGTTAAGTTTAAGATTTATTTTATTTAGGAACAAAGTAAACATTTTACAAAAATAGTACCCCATACTGCGACTGCAGTTGTGACATCCGCTGCTTTCTTATCATTTCAAGATCAGGATCATCCATTATTAGTTGAGTTATATGGGTCGACTAGTTAGATAATTTAAGTACAATACACAATCGACTCCAGAGATTCGTAGCTATTTTCAATAGATATCGATCCAAAGTAACCGAATATTAAAAGTTCTTTCTCGCGGATGACACCCACCTGACCATAGTGTCATAAATTAACCCCAAATTCTTTTCTCTGCCCTAAATAAGCTCAGCGTAGTGCTACCAGTGCACAAATCCAAAACATAGACAATGATTAAAATTTTATTCAGCATGGAAAATGAGCCGTTTCTAGGCATATAAGTAAATTAATTTATCAAAAAATAAATATTTGTGTATAAAATACGTTTTTAAGTTATAATGATAAAATATCTTCAACGGTGTGCGGTGTTCATTGCCACTGTTCAATGAAAATTTGTTCTGATATAATTGATCTGATTCATTGCACAAAAAAATCTATAACAAATCAGATTATACAGTTTTATTTATAAAAAAACTTGAGTTGTATGAGGGCATAAGCTCTCACGTCAATACATGCTAGCGACTAACAATTTGCACCGTGTATAGCGTTTTTCAGTACTTTTTATGAGATTTCGCTAATAAATCTAGTCTTCGCCAGTGGAGCGATAATCGAGGGTAACCGAAAAGTTCTCAAAATGCAGAAGCACGTATTCCATTATTTTTTTAAAATTTACTTTATCTTGAGCATTAGACGGCATTACGTATATATTTAATGACCTTCGAACATCACCAGCAGATAATACTTATTTACTTAAGTTTATAGTATTATGGTCTATGGTTCATTTTGACGATTCATGGGACATCGGGGAACACACATCGAGTATCACGGCGAAAGAGACTAGTGACAGTTCCCCCCGGGATACTAATAATAACACGACGCTATAGAGATCGCTCTCATTCGTACAACACCGAGACGCAACAACTACACTACAAGCTATTTCGGCGAGAGAGGACTGCATCTGTGAGTTCCTTTGCTGATTGGTGGAAACCTAGGAGAGGTTAGGTCTACTTCCTGTAGCGCTTGGCGGGTGCGAGGCGGGCGGCTGGGCTGCTAGTCGGCTGGTGGACGCCAGGTTCCGCGGCAGACCGCTCTGGCTGTGCTCGCCAGCCAGATTTTTTTAAAGTGATCGGTCTCGTACAACCCATGGACGCAACAACGCAACACAACAATAACATATGTTAATTTTAAAACATATATTTAACTGAAAATTCTATTCTTCTATTCTTTTGTGCCTCAATCTAATGTAATCTACATTATCCCTATACCATTTAAGGATAAGTAATTTTTATAATTCCAAGTAGTTATTTGTCACAACATATGTTTTTGTAAGTTTCCTGTTTTAAAAAAATCTTAACGTTTCGTAATTTACTTTTCAGTTTGAAAATGGCAAGTCAACCACAGCAAGGGAGCAGCAACTTTTCTCAATACACTAATAAAAGTTCTCAACATGGGACCAACAAAAATATTCATCCAATGGGAAAATCTAAGGTATTCAGGAAAAAAACTCAAGATGCAAGCCAAAATAATAACAGACATTCGTTATCAAACACACGATTCAAGGATTCCAATAGGTATGCAATGTAATTAACAGTATAAAATATTTTGTATTATTCATTTCATGAATTTAATCTGAGGTCCAGTCTATGTTATTTATATCTTAACCGCCTGGCAGTGTACGCACGCACGGTTCCCGAGTAACACTAGTAGGTAGCTTAGTTTTGCAAATTTACAGGATGTCAAGTAGTCATTAAATTTGGTAAAATTGTTTTTAATAAATTCGAAGTTCTTGAATGTTGTCAAAACATTTCATAAAAATGCTTACTTTCAAAAGTCTTTTAATCTTTTTACAGTAATATATACCACAATCATTTACAGTAATATATACCACAATCAATATTTTTGATGGAGTATTTGGTGGAATTCCATTTTAATATATTAAATAAAATACTTGAGTTATTTATTTAAAATATTAACACACTAAAGGCAGGGCGGATACTAGTACCCGTTCCGCGGACTACTGCCTGAAGGCGGGGCTTACTCTAAAAGCGGCAGAAGGTCATTTTATTCTTTAGGTTTACAGCTCGAAATGTTTGTTTAGGACTTGTCAACGTTACTTCTACCAATACTGTCCAGTGATTCTGAGCAAAGTGACAATGAAGAAGTGGAGTGGTCAGAGAATGATAATCCTCCAATTATTGAACAATTTTTAGGACAAAGTGGTGTTGTGATGCCAAGTAATCCGCAAAGTGTGTATAAAGTGGTTCAATTTTTTATAAGAAACGATTTATTTGACTACTTGCAAATCAAAGAGTGTATAGACTAGATTTTAAACGTGCAATTTTACGCGAATTTCGTTCACTTCGCACGTCAGTTTAGTCAATTTAATAATATAATATAATTAGTCAAATAAGCTATTGTGTAACAATAACATTTAATTTATTAACAAAAATCTCATAATTAACTCTGAGTTTCTAAACAAAAGAAAAGAAAAATCAAAAAGTGCAAATCAAAGAGTGTATAGACTAGATTTCACACGCGCAATTTTACGCGAATTTTGCGCGCTACGCACATCAGTTTAGTCAATTTGGTACCCGCCTAAAGTGTGTTAATATATACCACTCAAAGTTAATATCATGAAGTGAAGTAAAAATAACCTTAATTTTTGCTTTGTATTATCTTTTCATCATTATTTTTAAATATTTTTTTTTCAGCAACTTGACTGCCACAATGAACCAACTGTCTTTGCCTGAAAATGAGCTTTCGTCAAGCTTAGAATGCCCTATTTGCAAATGTATTATGATGCCACCCATATACTTGTGTGAGTTCGGCCACAGCGTTTGTAATACATGCTGTCAAAATTTTCAAGAAATCAGGTGTCCTTCATGTAAATGTGAAATTACTAAAAGGCGAAATATAACTCTCGAGAATATTGCTCTAAAGGTTTGTTATTTTCTATATATTTTTTGTAACTGTCCATTTAAATATACTTTACCAAATAAACCTAACTAACTGATTATTAAATTTTGTTATTAAAATATATTTTGGTTGATGCGTACACATGTAACAATGAGAAAAATATGTAAATAGATGGTATTTCAAACAATTTTTCACCTGTGCAATAATATATAGGATATTATTAATGCAATAAGCCAAATAATTTTTCATCTGTATAATGATATAAATTATTAAGCCCATAAGCCTGTTTAGGCAAAAGTGTGTATCAAATAGATTTTTAATATTCTTCAGTAAATGATGTATGAAACAAGTAATTCATGTTAAATTTACCTTATTCTTGGCTGTTGCGATACATATCCTTAGATTCCTCTGATGTTTTGGTCCCAATAGCAGGGGCGGGGCTTTCTTGCAATTTAAAAAAGGCATTTTAAGTTGTGGGATATCTGGATCCAGATAACAAACTTTGCTTTGCAAGGCCCTTTTGTATCCTTAAAGATGGCCTCAGGCCGGGACCAAAACATCGGAAGATTCGAAGTATAACAAAGCACATACCCAATACAATGTTAATCTAATAACAAAAGTTGCCAAAACCTACCAACTCATTAAGCTATTCATGTCTTTTTATTTTAGTTCAGTAAACAGTGTCCCAATATGAAATATGGATGCAAATTTGTTGTCATTGGTGATAATCAATCTAAAGTCTTAAATGATCACATTCTGGATTGTAAGTTTGAAGTCATAAAGTGTCCAATTGGAAAAGTAAACCAACGTTGTTTCTGGTCAGGTATGTAAAATATTTTATTAGTTATTAGGTGTAAAATGACTTCTTTTCCTAAGTTTTTCGGATGGTAAGGACCTTTCAGTCTTTTAAATAACATCTTCAAATCAACAGATCTGTATTGCTAAAATGGAAAGTGTAAAAATACCATAATTATTGCATCACAATTTTATTTATTTGTACTTGCACAGCTCTGGTATTCTGATTAGTTAATATTTCTTATTTTGGCTCTGCATTCACGATAAAACCTCAATTTTATTAATTAATTTGACAGAAGATCACATTTTCGATTATTTCATGTTGATTTTTATTATGTTTTAGGAAACACAACGGATATTTTTAAACATCTTTTCGAGAGCCACAGTGAAAATAGAAAATTAGAAGCAGGGCGACTTGTTATTTTTGATAATTTTTCTCTTGAAAAGAGTGATGAAAATATTCAAGTTGTAAATCTCCAAGAAAACCTCTTCATATATCATGTGAAGATTAGCCCAGAACTAAAAACAGCTTTTTGGGCTATTCAGTATATTGGAAATGAGAAAGCGGCTGCCGGTTGGAAGTATGAATTTCACTTCTTTATGTTTCGTAACCCAATAAAGAAAATACTGTTTGTGGAGACCTGCACATCGAATACTCAAAATGTAGAGTTACTTTATAAATCAGGTAATTGCGTGGCTATTCCTTTTAATGTTCTAGGGAATTATATTCAACCCAATAAAAAATTTACTTTCAAATTTTATGTCTTTAAAATATCGAAAAATAATGATACTACAGAAAACGACGATACAGAATAAAATTTTGGAAAATTATTAGTCTCAGTATGGTATAACTCGTATAACACAATGTTGCGAAAAATATGCATACTATCCTTTTTGTTTAGATTATGACATGATTTGGTTCTATAAAGTTTAATTTAATGGTATTTGATTTAATTAGTAAGCTTTTATGAGTGCCATGGAGTTTCTGTACTTAAATCAATTTTCTAAATAATAATGATTAGCCAAACAGATTCCAGGCAATTTATAGACTTCTCAATTTGGTCCATAATTTAATTAGAACCTTAAAGATGTATATGTATTACTTTTAAGTTTTACTTTACTTTGAAAGTAAGGTTATAATTTTGGATGATTATTATGAAATATTTTTAATGAATTTTTAATCCCACAAAGGTTAAATATGTATATATAAGTGAATGACGAGAAAAATATTCAAAAATATTTTTCAAGACAAGTGGGATTTGGACCCACAACGCTATTGCGTTACATCAGTCGCAATCATCGATGGCTCTTACTGTTCTCTAATTTTAAGCAGCATGAAATGTTAAAGACTATGTTAGTGGTAAGTGGTAATCATCGTCATAACTTTTGTAAGAAATTAATCTTAATTGTTTAAGTTAAATATTCCCCACCAAATGAAGATATAAATTTATTTGCAAGTTTACTATTTTGAGGTGATATCTTCAAACTGTCAATATTTAGATAATAAGTATGTGGTATTGATAATTTTTTGCTTTTTCCATGTTTAGACTAGATATATCGGTACTTAAGACCTTTATTATGAATGTTAAATAAATGGGCAGTACAGAATGTGTAAAGGTACTAGCGTGATGCCTAATAGTTGATTTGGTAAACACAATGGTTACAAGTCTAGGTAGTAAGTAAAAAAAACTAGCACAATAAGCTCTATTGGCTTGCTTTTGTGGCTGGATGTTGGGTTTTGTCAAGTTTTGATCGTTGGTTCGGCGTTTCGGCTGTAATGCCACAGTAATTATTTTTTTGAAGCTCTAGTAACTAAATAGAAATGACAAACCAATAATCTAAATTTGAGGCAGATTAACAATAAAAAAAGAACCAGCAAGATGGATGATTATTTTTTTAAAAAAAATTTTTTGGTTCATACTTATTTTGTGATTTTCTGTAAATTGGAAGGACTGATTGGTTTTAGGGTAATATATTTTTTATTTTATAGTAAATACTTATGTCTAGATATTTTTTATGTGCTAAAACTTCATGAAAGTTGAAAAACTATATGAACTATAAAGAATATATAAGATAAAAAAAACAATGTGAACCAGAAAAGTGGAAAAATTAAATGCAGTATCTAAATCACCAAAGATGATATAAATAATGGCCAGCAATTCATGAGAGCGAAAAAGCTCTGCATGGCCTGAAACTTATATTCACAAATAATTTTTTTTTGTTTAATTTTTTCACTGAAATGTACACGTTAAAGATTTCCAAGAAGTATTTAAGAATATTCCAAAATTTTTAAATAAAACTTTTTGCAGTCATGCAATCCTTTCATACTTTTTTGTTATGTTTATTATATTGTCATGGATTTTAATATGTTGCACGATTATAATTGCCATGTAAATCATTTTTATACATATAATAAACTTGTTGAAATATTTGTTTTATATCTTCTTGTATTTTTCACTCAAAATTATATCGTGTCTAAACTGATTGCTATCAGTGTAATTTAGTTATGAAATATTGAGAAAATTTTATTTCACTTGTAGTCTCACTTAGGCCTTGATATTCACTTTGACTCCATACTGAGTTTCTTTGTAGCATCCTGTGCAAGCAGATTGGAGTCTTGGGGTGTGAACAAATATTAGATTTGTAAGCTCTTTCCTCCATTACCATAGTATACAGATTGGCCTATATCTTGCCCTAGGCTTCTGCCATTCGATCGGGAGATTCATTCTGCAGCTACTCCAAACTCAGATTATCATAAAACGAGAAGTCTATAACCTCGCTACAATAACGAGTGTGAGATAGATAGGAATTCAGAAGGAGGTACTGCATAGAGAAGATGGCAACACAAGCAGGAGGAAGATGGTGTGCTAGGTGCATTTGAACTATATTTTTAATGGACGCCAGGACCCGCAGCAGACCGCTTTAACTATGCTCGCCAAAAAGAACGTTGAGGGCCACGCCGTTGGCTGGTGTACACAGTGTGGAACATTTGATACCGCTTTCGACACCCATGTAGGAGGAGAGCAGTGGGCCAGGTAGGTCTTGGATGATATCAAACACCGGTATCAATTTTTTACTTTTAGTCACCTAATAATTACACGGATTCTTCTAGTTTGCATTGCTCCAACATTGAGTGTCGTAATGTGCAAAATGTATGAGCTAACATTTTTTAAATTATTGCTGGCAGACTTCGGAAAACAGCCCCTTGTGACGGCTAGACAAAGTGCTATTTGTTAGTCAGTTACATATATTGAAGTAACGTGTGTAGAGGACTATAGTCTTTCTTGATATTTTTCCTACTTATGTACCATTTATATTTATATAACTGTGGTCTCTGACCCATGAATGGGATCTATGGCATGTCAAATCTCACGGAGAAATATAAGAGTGAAAGGGATAGTGAACATGACGCGACCCAAGTCAAGTCTTGTTAGCCCCACAACCAGCCTGTAGGATCAGGGCATGAATAGTCACATACCGTATTTTAAGCATAGCCTTAACAACTGTTGTAAACTAAACAAAAGAAAATTAAAAGAAGTTTTGAAATTTAGTAACTTTTGTAAAAATGTACACTTAATAAAAATGCACATAGAATGTAAAGATTATGTGTTATTTTTGCACCACAATCTAATCTTATCTACATTATCTCTATCCCACTCAAGGATAAGGGATTTTAATAATTCAAAGTAGTTATTTGTCACAAGATATGTTTTTGTATGTGCCCTGCTATAAAAATATCCTAACGTTTCATTTACTTGTCAGTTAGAAAATGGCAAGTCAACCACAACAGGGGAGCAGCAATTTTTCTCAACATGGGACCAACAAAAATTGTCATCCAATGGGAAGATCAGGTATCAGAAAAAATACTCAGGATGCAAGTCAAAATAAAAACAGACGTTCGTTATCAAAAACACGGTTTAATGATTCCAATAGGTATAGTAAACATTATATAAAAATGCTTACTTTAACATGTCTTTTCTCAAATTTACAATTAAAAAATTATATCATTTATTGGATTGGTTGTTATTTTTATTATTATTCGTTGATAGCTGTGTGAAATAAAATTAATATTAATTTTGACGTAATATTATCTTTTTATCATTATTATTTGATTTTTTCTTTCAGCAACTTAACTGTCGCGATGAGCCAACTGACTTTGCCTGAAAATGAGCTTTCATCAAGCTTAGAATGCCCTATTTGCAAATGTATTATGATGCCACCAATATACTTGTGTGAGTTCGGCCACAGTGTTTGTAATACATGCTGTCAAAGTTTTCAAGAAATCAGGTGTCCTTCATGTAAATGTGAAATTACCAAAAGGCGAAATATAGCTCTCGAGAATATTGCTCTAAAGGTTTGATATTTTTGTAAATTGTCCATTAACATATACTTTACTAAATAAACCTAATATATTGATTATTAAAATATTTTTTGGTTAATGCATACACATGTAACAATGTGAAAAATCTGAATATATAAAAAATATATAGTATACTATTAAGCCAATTAGCCTGTTTAAGCAAAAATGTGTATCTAATAGATATTTGATATTCTTCAGTAAATTATGTATGAAATAAGTAATTCATGTTAAATTTACCTTATTCTTGGCTGTTGCGATACATATCTTTAGATTCCTCCGATGTTTTGGTCCCAATAGCAGGGGCGGGGCTTTCTTCAGCAATTTAAAAAAGGCATTTTAAGTTGTGGGATATTTGGATCCAGATAACAAACTTTGCTTTGCAAGGCCCTTTTGTATCCTTAAAGATGGCCTCAGGCCGGGACCAAAACATCGGAAGATTCGAAGTATAACAAAGCACAACACCCAATACAATGTTAATCTAATAACAAAAGTTGCCAAAACCTACCAACTCATTAAGCTATTCATGTCTTTTTATTTTAGTTCAGTAAACAGTGTCCCAATATGAAATATGGATGCAAATTTGTTGTCATTGGTGATAATCAATCTAAAGTCTTAAATGATCACATTCTGGATTGTAAGTTTGAAGTCATAAAGTGTCCAATTGGAAAAGTAAACCAACGTTGTTTCTGGTCAGGTATGTAAAATATTTTATTAGTTATTAGGTGTAAAATGACTTCTTTTCCTAAGTTTTTTGGATGGTCAAGACCTTTTAGTCTTTTACTTAACATTTTCAAATCATCGGATTGAGATCTTTATTGCCAGATATGAAAAGTGTAAAATACCATAATTATTGCATCACAATTTTATTTATTTGTACTTGCACAGCTCTGATATTCTGATTTGTCACTAATATTTTATTTTGGCCCTGAAATCACGATAAATCCTTTATGTAATTAATAAAATTGACAAAAACATCACATTTTCGACTATTTCATGCTTATTTTTATTATATTTTAGGTAATTCAATGGACATTTTGAAACATATTTTCGCTAGCCACAGTGAAAATAAAAAATTAGAACCAGGGCGACATGTTCATTTTGATAATTTTTCTCTTGAAAAGAGTGATGAAAATATTCAAATTGTAAATCTCCAAGAAAACCTCTTCATATATCATGTGAAGATTAGCCCAGAACTAAAAACAGCTTTTTGGGCTATTCAGTATATTGGAAATGAGAAAGCGGCTGCCGGTTGGAAGTATGAATTTCACTTCTTTATGTTTCGTAACCCAATAAAGAAAATACTGTTTGTGGAGACCTGCACATCGAATACTCAAAATGTAGAGTTACTTTATAAATCAGGTAATTGCGTGGCTATTCCTTTTAATGTTCTAGGGAATTATATTCAACCCAATAAAAAATTTACTTTCAAATTTTATGTCTTTAAAATATTGAAAAATAATGATACCACAGAAAATGACGATACAGAATAAAATTTTGTAAAATAATTAGTCTCAGTATGGTATAACTCGTATAACACAATGTTGCGAAAAATATGCATACTATCCTTTTTGTTTAGATTATGACATGATTTGGTTATATAAACTTTAATTAAACAGTAATTTTATTCAATTACTAAGCTTTTAGAGTGCTATGAAGTTTCAAAAGTAAATTCAATTTTTTAATAAAAAGGATAGAATTATGAGAATTATATATGATCAGTGAAATGGTCGCCATCCTCTTCTGAGGAGATGAAGAAGGTGTATATGTATAACTTTCAAGTGGTACTTTTTATTGAAAGAAATATTATGGTCATGGATGATTATTATTTAATTAAATATTTTTAGTGAATTTAATCCTACAAAGGTTTAATCATATATAAAATCGTAAGAAAAATCTTCAAAAACAATTTTTTAGGCAGTGGGATTTGAATCCATAATGATATTGCGTTACATCAGCCGCAATCGTAGATAGCCCTTTATGTTCTCTCATTTTAAGCTGCAAATTCAGAATAATTTATAGGTGTTGGTTTTACATTTTTCCTTCTGTAAGAAATTTAAATACAATGTTAGTAGTAAGTGGTAATCATCGTCGTTACTTTTGATAGCAATTAATCTTAATTATTTTATTTAAATATATTCAAAAGTGGAAAAACTAAGGCACTTCCAAACCACCAAAGAGCCCAGTAATTCATGAGAGCGAAAAAGCTCTGCATGGCCTAAAACTTTTATTCACAAATATATTTTTTTTGTTTATTTTTTCCACTGAAATGTACACATCATAGATTTTCAAGAAGGATCTAAGAATTGTAAATAAAAACTTTTTGTAGTAATATAATCCTTTCTTACTTTTTGTTAATTTTATTATATTGGCATGGTTTTAAAATGTTGCACAATTATAATTGTCATGTAAATCATTTTTACAAATATACTAAACTTGTTGAAATATTTGTTTTATAATTTCTTTTATTTTTCACTCAAAATTATATCTTATCTAAACTGATTGCTATCAGTGTAATTTAGTTATGAAATATTGAGAAAAATTTATTTCACTTGTAGCCTACAAGTGAAATAAAAGGAGGAGTACTACAAAATAAATATCTTCAAAAATTAAGTCATAGTATGGGAAATTCCGTATGAAACATGTCTAAAATAAAAATAAATCGGTTTTTGAAAAAAAAAAAAATTTGTTTTCTGTAAATAAAGAATTATGAATTTCAGAATTATGCTGAGGCTTACAATTATTGGTGAACTTAGCAAAAATATTTAAGCCGTATTACATGCGATGGCATAACCAGTCACATAATTTATGAAGCTCTTGAAGCCTTAATGCTGTAAAATCATTTTAATGAAAAGCGGAGTTTGATGACTTGCATTAATCACGTCAGATTTAAATCGTTTGCTTTATACCAGCTTTAACTATAGTATAAATTTACGTGTCCAACTCGTAAAATAGTAAATGTCGGCAGAATGGAAAGGCCGTGGAGGTGGCATTGAGCCCTATCGACCCCGTCTATAGTAGAGCGAGTCCAGCACGCGGTGTCCACCACTCATTCTCAAAAACACATATGTGAACGGATGTACCGACTCGAAAGATAGCGGCGTTTACCTATTGTTAATATTTACCCTACGAACGGAAGACATTCCAACTCAAATAATCTGAACCAGGAATCTACAAGCCACACTGCGAGATAACAATTTACAACAATAACAATAATAGAGGCCGCTTGCGGAAGGGGGAATAAAAGGCAGTCGCGACTGTCCAGATTGTTAACAGAAAAAAATCCCTTTATGTTTACATAAAAATATACACTATATTTCGATTATATTATTATTAGAATTATAAGATAGTACATCGCTATTTTTATACGCATATGTGCCTTCGTGTTTTTAAATCCAAATAATCTCACGTCTGGCTCAAAAATACATACATACCCCCACTGTTCACCCCGTCCACCATTCGTGTGTCGATATTTTTATGTGGATTTTTTACAATCAAAATATGATTACTTAATTATTTACAGATGTTTTAATTATTGTTAGTAAGGCGTAATAAATATGAAGTTTTTTTCTTACCAAACAAATTTTGGCTTACCGGTTATCAAAGATGCCGCGTGGAGTTTCATGTCCAGAGCGTTTACAATTATCAAAGAACGTGTCCAGGATCGAGAGAATCGGGAGGTCTACTGAGGTCTTCTCAATACATCCATCCGACTGCGTGACCTTCAGCAGTAGAGAATTTTTGAATAGGCTCGACCCACTACTTGGGGGGTATTTCTTCCCCGGCCAGAGATTATTGTCGCCTTACTGTATCGAGTGCTCCTGGATCTCGTCGTCCTGCCGGTCCGGCTCGGACCAGGTCCGGGGCGATCTCGTCAGCACTGCTGGCGAACTCCCGAGACTGTCCGCCCGAATGTCTCGCCTCGATTGAATAACGGCAAGGGTGTCGGACATTGGCAATGGACTACTTCGGATCGCTCGCAATGAGCGTCCCATCCCTCGTCAACCTCGAGGAGAGGTTGGAGACGGGTCGGGGTATCGGTCGACCGTTCCAAATAAAAATATTATTTCTTATTCGGAAAGGTCACCAACCTGGCGGGAGGGAGTACAACTCTTCCATGGGGGTATCGATTTTTGGGAAATGGGAAAAGGTATGACGGCGCCGCGACCCCGTCATGCGACGGCATCGCTATGGATACCGTTATCGATTATTTTTTCCATCGGGCGGTGCACTTGTGACATCACTAGATTAAAAATTATTTTCACCTGCAAAATATATTCCCAGCTAAAATTGTAACAGGTATTTTGTATCTTTTGCAAACTCAATTATATACTTTATCGAAAGTTGAATAGTAGGTACCTATACGAAGAATCGATGGCGCTGCGTTGTAATATTTGTAGGATACATATTTTTACACAGTAACTACAAATTTTTATCAAGCGATTCCTTTTTTCTCAGATCATTTCCAATCGATGTAAGTCGATTCGGGAGTTCAAAGCGATATATTTTGTAAATTATCAATTAATTGATCGATTTTGCTCGAGTAAAATATTGTCGCAGTAGTATTGTCCCCCCATCTCTACAGATGCTCGACAACAGGCTCGGAGCCTTACTTTGCGAGTCTCCGCCGCAGTCCGCAGTCCCTCCGACCCGCGGAATCGACCAGGCATTGTGTAACTCATCGCCGCAACTGCGAGAGTCGAAGACTGTATTATTGAGTCCGGAGCGCGGTTCGTGTACATCTCTATAGCCGGCGGAGCTCGTGGGGTCAGAGGGTGCAGGGGGCGCGGGAAGGGCGGCTCCGGCGGAACCCGAGCCCGAGGCGGCAGAAGCTCCTCGGAGGAGTCCGCGCCGTCGCGCTCTCTACTCTCTACTCGACTCTACTCTACTCTACTCTACGCGCGAGCGTTCCGGGCGCAACCGAGCCGATTGAACCGAAAAATTTGCTCTCATTGTCCACTCGAACGATGTGATGGACGTTAATTATCATAGCAGTGCGCGGCGCAACTTTTTCTTTTAATTTAACGATCGCAGGGGAGCATTAGCGATTCATTCGGCACTCGCGCGGAGGAAATGCGGGCGCTCGCGGGCGTTTAGAAAGCGCAGTCTCGTTGCCGACTTTTCCAGCGAGGGACGTCGCGAGACTCATGTGCGATATTCTGGACCGAAGTCGACAAATGTCCCTCATCGAGAGGAAGAAGCGGCAGTGGGCGCAGGAGAGAGGTTAGTGCAGTGCCCGCGTACCCGTGCCCGTGCCCGTGCCCGTGCCCGTGCCCGTGCCCGTGCCCGTGCGCGTAGGGAGTAGTCCCGTTGCAATCCGAGCGTAAGTTTTTTTGTCAGCATTAATTTTCTCGGTGTCGGGAAAACTGAGTACAATCATGCAAGTAATCAGTATTAATTGATTTATTCAAAAACTTCACTATCCATATTTATATTCAACATATATCTCCAGATTCAATATCCTCTAATATATTTTATTTATCCTATCTTCATTTACTTTTTAGTAATTTGTTGTGGGTAAGCGGCATGCTCTTTTTCTACAATTTTTTGTTGTTGCATATATGTATTACCATTCACATGTAACTTTGGAAATTATTATAATACAAGTGTTACGTTTATTTGTGTTAGAAAATGCTTGAAGACTTGAAACTCGCGTTAGCGTCGATGTACAATATCTAAGTAATTAAAACACGCATGTTTCGCAAACTCGAGTAAAAATGTATTCATCAGCCGCGCGCCGTGGAGCGGCACGTGACGTGACGCGACGTGACGTGACGCGGCGTGACGTGGCGTGCCGTGCGACCCGTTTAGCGAGCGACACGTGCGTTATTTCGGATTGATTTTTTAATGACGCAATAAACGGCCGAGTATCACGCAAGTATTTTCTTGCATAGTTCACACTTACCCCTTTATTACATGAAATGAACTGATGTTTTGGGCGCTTTTTCTAGGTTACAAGAGGTCAGAAATATTTACCTCCTGTAATTGACTTATTTTTATGAAACACGATGTCGTCGGTCGGTAAATAAGAAACTTAGGGCATATTTTCGGAACGCTCATTTTTTGGATAGTAAAAGATACTTCCGTACCGAATAGTACCGAGCGAAAAGTAAGCATTAATACTAGTGGGTGCAGGTTTTTTAGGCTCCTAACGCCTGTAACAAAATATTATCACCGGGAACATGAGAACTCTGTATAATTTAGAGACACAAGTATCAAGCTGAATGTGATCAATCATCCCGATAAGCATTACTTCCAATAATTCGTTGCATGCACTCGAAGGAGATAAATATATGTTAAACTAAAACAAATAACGTAAGCTGTCCAACGTTGTTCCCAGAAAATTGGCCCATTATTGTCCACGGTAAATTTTTTAAGCAAAACACATTCAAAATATGTTTTAGATTTAGTCGCATAATAAATATTTACACCCAACAAAACCTTTTTACTTTTCTGACTAATCTTGTATGGAAGCCCTCGCGCTTTCATTTGACTACCTCACGTGAAGAAACAGATTTCTCAAATGCTCATTTTGACGAATTGCCATTTTTGAAAACGAAATCGAAATGCGATAGAAAAAATACTGTTCTTCTAAAAATTTACTCATTATACTATATCTACAATAATTGCATTGTTTTTGTATTCCTAGCGCAGGGGCGCCAGACTTTTGATCACTCGAGCGACCTGTTTTTTTAAATCACAAGCGGCGGGTCTACCGACATCGGATGTGTCGAGTTATCTCAAAAGAGTATTCATTTGGAGCCAAAAATAAGTTTACATTTAAAATAAACTCAGGCGGTACGAGTACACATTCAATATCGAGTTATTTTAATAGGAGAAAATAATGGTAACTAATTATCTGGTGCGGGACGGACATCAGAGATGGGGGCACATCAGACGGGAGTGGTCGCGGGGCCGGCGCTCTGCCCCCCCTGAGCTGGTCCGGGGCCTCATTGCCGGGGGTGAACCTTTCAGCCGAGATGCGGGGCCTCTGCACGCCGTGGGGGCTGCCGTGGGGGCTGCCGGGCGGCGGCAGGGGCCGCTACGGCTCCAGCCTGGACGTGCGCGACACCTGCCCCGCCTCCGCGCAGCGAGACCTGCTGCCTCGCCGCCGGCGCAGCCCCTCCCTGCCGCCCCTCCCCGGCCCGGAGCCGGGGGGTCCCCGGGAGCGCTCCGAGGGCGAGGGCGAGGGCGAGGGCGAGGGCGAGACCTCGGGCTACGCCAGCGACTCCGCGCCGCAGTCCTCCCCCGAGCTGTGGCGGGACGGGCGCGGGGGCAGCCCCCGCCCGCGCGCCCCCCCCGCCTGGCGGTACGGCCAAAGGTGACCGTCCCATTATCGCCCGCTATCCCCCCGCGTCCCCCGATAAGGATTATCCAAAAAAAGCGAAATCGATTCCGGCGAGCCGAAAACGCGATGTTTTTTTGTATCCGAAGTGAAATTAAATCACCATTGATTTTCGACATTTCTTCGCCGGAGCTCTCCCCGGGAAAACAAGCGAGAGGGAAAGAAACTCGCTAAGTCGTTTTATTATTATTTCGCGACACGCGAATTAGCGATCGGCGGACCCGGCGACGCCGAGGCCCGCGATCGATGGCCGCCGTGTGCCGGTGCGGAGTGCGCTACTTCCATACTTCCATACTTCCATACTTCCAGCGAGGCGGAGAGGCGCGAGGGAGCTCGGGCCCGCTGAGTGGCCCGCGTGGCGCCAGTAAACGACCGCGTAGCTTTCCGAACGCACCTTCCGCTTCATAATTTCATTCGCGCAATTTTTATTAATTGCATGAAATCTGAACACTCGGGTAGAGATACCCGACGTTGTGAATTACAAAACATTGTAGTTTTTCAACACTCGGTCGCCCATCGGTGCCGCTCACTCGATGCGACTGACGCGTTCAAAACTCCCGACAAAACGTAAAGGTAGAAAAAAAATAATCTGCTGGAAAAAAAAAAAATTTTTAGTAAATCGCGGGGTATCAATATTACTTAAGTCGCGTTCGTCTCGGACTGAACTTACGACTTAGCACTAGCAAAAGTTATTCATATCCATTACCTAGAGAAGGATCGTGCTATCGAATTAGTTTGAGATATTTATCACAATATTGTGAAAAGTTACTTTTCTTTGAAAAGTCCGGGACACTTGCGTTGCCTGGCGATCAAAATAAACATATCAAGTTTATAAATTTACCCACGCAAACTTCGCATTTCTTATACTGAAAATTTCCTACTTGTGACAGCGGGACCGGGAGCGGCGGGGGCGGGGGCGGGGGCGGACAGGAGCGGCTGCGGTGGGGAGATCGCGGCATGGCGGCGGGGCGCCTGTGGGAGCCGCAGGAGACGCAGGACCCCTCGGCTCGCCTTCCGCAGGTAATACTTTGAAGAAGCTTTCAGACTGCTATCAGATCAGTCGAAGGGAAAGGGAACGGAGCGGTCTCCCTGAAGAGAGAAATAGTGCTCGAGGAAATTTCGAGAGACACATCTTATTCTAAATAAGGGAGTCTATCTAATCGAGTTTTAGTTTCAAATGGTTTTAAATCTAAAATAATTTTTAAAAATATACATTTGAGTATATTTCATGTACCTACTTGAATTCAATGGGATAGATTTTACATTGTTAACTAGTATTCTATTAATAAATATACCTCTTTCATTGTAGATGATTGTCAAAGGTACCCCTTCGTGGGTCGAGAGGGGTTTAAACTTGATCGATAATGGAGACTCTCAAATTCTCATAATAGATCAGCAGAGCAATCATTCATCCGGAGGAGACGGCTCGACCACCGCCGACCATTATACCGAGAGGTATACTCCCTTTGATACTTTAATATATAATTGAATCAAATTGCACCCTCTCATTTTTAAAATTTGATTTTTATTCAGAAATAACACCACATATATGCTTGGCCAAAATGTTCCCATCGAGCCGAACATCAAAGCTGAACGGGAAAGCAGAAGAATAAAAGCATTAGAACTGCAAGCGGCCATTATGGAGCAACTTGAAGAAAGACAACGAAAAAAAAAACAGGAAAAGGAAAGAAGAATTAGAGAAGAGAGAGAAGAAGAAGACAGATTTAGGAGACAACGAGAATTAGAAAGACAAAGATTGGACGAAGAACGAAAGATCTTGGAAGAAAAACGTCAAAGAGAACAGAAACGAGCTGAAACATTAAGGCAAGCTTTTGAAAGAGCGGAACAGCAAGCGAAACTCGAGAAAGAAAATAAAAAAAATAAAAAGCTTCAAGATGATCTTGATGCCCTGAGCTTGAATTCTGAAGTAGAGCATAAAGTTCACAGAGACTCGACAATAAGTCCGAGAGCTCCTTCTACCGGGCCGGGCTCAAATAACGATTCCAAACTAATTCAGAATATTTATATAGAGCAAGCATTCAGTCCGAGAAAAATCTTAGAACATGGTAATCCATCATACAACAATAATTATGCAAATTCAAATGAAACACGAACTACATTGTCACATTCACAATCACCTAATTATCTTCATACTGAACATCAACATAATGAAAAACAAACAAATGATACTAACAAAAATAATGAAGCTGCAAAACATCATGAGACTGTAAGCACCGTTTTTCAAGGGCATCAGTCAATGAATATGTTGGCTGAAGCCCCCCTCGGGTTGGTGCAGATTCCGTTGCCTCATGAGCTATTTACTCCGGTTCATTTTGCTCATGGACATGGAGTTCAAATGGCTTTTTTATTGCCACCAAATATGAACAACATATATCCCTGTATACACCAACCGATCAATATGCAAAGCCTTTACAACACTGACATGATGATCCAACAACAGAAAAGTATTTATCAAATGCAATCCCAAACAGACACTGACGAGAGCTGTTCAAACAGAGAAAATAAAGTTCTCACTCCGTCCAAGTATAGAAATCCTAATAGCAGGGATGTGTGTACACAAACTGATTTAAAAACTAACAATAACACACTAAAAACTCCTGATGGTAATGAAAATGATGGAAGGAGGATGAAATCAAATGACGTTTATGATCAAAATTATGAACACCAGAATACTTCAGAAGAAAAGTTAAATACTGTAACCAAAAAAGAAAAAAGATTCCAATTAGATGAAAGATTTACTAAGGAACTTGAAAACAGACCAAAGTGGGGTGTTAATAAACCTCCAACACAATACAAAAAACAGAGTGAGAAAGACATGTTTTATGCCCAGAAACGCAAACTTCGTCAAAGAAAACGAATTCAGGAAAGTAACTATACGTCACACTCCAGTGACGATAATAGATCTCCAAGTCCACCTCGGGAAATTTTCAAGCAAATTATGAAAACTAACGACAAGGATAGGATGACATTAAGTGAAAACCATTGGAGGAAAAAAAATATGAGGTCTGAAAAAAGGATCAGCTCTGAAGACTTGATAGTAGAGACTACACAAATATCTCCCCTAGAATGTGACAAATCTGGTGTAGTTCATGTAACTGAAGGTTTAAGTTTTCAAAATCATAATAAATACCATGAAAAATTAAATCCAAAGCGTGGCATTACTCTTTCCCAAAAGTTTATGAACGATAAATATGGAAACCCCAAACTTTGGCATGCTGATCCTAAAAATAGAGCATCTTTAGCAGAGACTAAAATTTACCCTAACAATCATCCAGTTATTGACGTAAGTTCAAAAGCAAAGGATAAGTTTGAAGATAGAAAAATGTACTTTGATACTCTCAACAAGGCCAAAAGAGAGCAATCCGTGTATTATTGTGAAAGTGATATAAATCAGCCAATAATATTGGACCAGCTGAGATCCTTAAGAGATAGCTTAAAAAACCAACAGAAGATATGGGGAAAGTACGAAAACGCTAAGAAATCACCTAGTCCCAAATTAGAAGTCGATCTGGAAATGGAATAAAGTCTTATTTGATTACATTAATATAGTTTATATTTTTAATGTGCCATTATTTTTTTTAAAGTATTTATCTATTTCAAGAAGCCAGTATCCATAATTTTTTGAACATGCTAACGTTGACAACATAATATTATGTTATAGTTCTCATATACAATCATGGTTGTTTGATCAATACAAGTATCCATCGAATTACTTTACATGTAAATAAGCAAACTCCTGCCTTTATTGGATCTCTATTTGTAATATTTTGTGAATAACGCATAATGGATGATATTTTTTCAAAGAAAAAAGAAGTGCTTGAAGTTTTAGATTTATCTAAAGTTACTATAAGTTCTCAAGAAGAGTTTCGAAGGACATTTGAAAAAGTGCCAGATTTCAAAGTAAAACAGGAAAAGGTTTGTTGATTTTTTTTTATTTTATGTATGTAAATAATATTATGTATCTATGTTTATAGATTATACATGCATATATCTATAAATAGACATATGTGTTAATGTGCGTGTGTGTATCTGCGTGGGCGAAGGCTTATCTGCAGTCTCGGCTAGTGTGTCATTTTGTACCAGTTTTTTTACAACTATTAAAAAGTGCCAAATAGTTGACATTGAAAGCTTCATCCAAAAAATATAAACTATTTAACAATACATCAGATTTTACAAGAACTTAAATTAGTCTGCAATTTTGCCTTTTTAAAGGTTCGTGCAGAAGATGTAAAGGTGAGAGACGGTAAAGAAGAGCAGAAATTCAAGATACCAAAAAAGGAATTCAGACAATATGAAAAACTCGGAACGAGAGGATTTGAAGAAAAGCAATTTACTTTTATGGATCCCATCCCAGTAGAAATGCAGTCCATTAAATTGGAAGACCTCTATTCTGTTACTATTGATTGGAAAATGCTTACTTCCATAAGACCCAAATTGAAAATTGATGAAGAATATTTTGGCAGGTTAGGAGGGATACTTAATATGTATACTAGTTGAAATTATACGGAGAAATATTAGTACTATAGTATTTTCTTGGAATTTGAACTATAGACTGGTGGAGCTTGGAAAATCGGAAATCCGAACTACTGTTAGAGATAAGAGGGAACTCACCATGAATACTTCCATCAGGAAAACCAAAAACCGATCTGGAGTCATCGAGACAAGAGTGGTGTCCTGTTTAGAATGTGGGGAGGAATTTTGCGATGGTATGTTTTCCTCAAGCCCTAATTTTTCATAAAGTTTTTACTTTTTTATATATCTTAAATAGATACTTTTTACTAATTTTAGGAAAATTGTGCTACATCAATAATTATGATGATCTTGCAAGAGTATTAGTTCAACCAGAGAGAAAAGGTGTGATAAAGTCAAGTAGTCACCAAGAAGGAGGGAAAATGCCAAGAATAAAGCGCCGTGGGAAGAGAAGGTTGCGAAGTAAAAGTGTTGGTACAAAGCAAATAAGTAAAGAAAAAGTTAAATCGTCAGGAACTAAAAGCGATGCAGATATATAATAATTTGTGTTTCAATTAATCTGTCTAGCATTTCAGCATGTTTTCATGCATTTCAGTGGTTTTTTTTTATTAATATCTATAAATATTTTATTAATATTTATTTGGAAAACCTATTTTATGTACTTAAATTTTCATTAAATAAATCCACCTATTATGAAGCAAGTCATGAAAAGAATATGAGCTTATATAAACTTTTAATAACTATATCACTATCTGCACAAGCACCAGAAGCTTGTATTATCTTCCTTATTATTATTGTAATGTAATATTTTCAAGATTAGTAATAATCTTTCTAGATATTAATAATATACTGAAAAACAAATGTTTTTGGTGGTTTTAATCTTCCAAATCATATCATTACAATTAAATTTTTACTTTTATATTGTAAGTATCTTTAGTATAAAGAAATATTAAATAAGTTAATAACAGTAATCTACCTCCTAGGAGAGAGCTTAATACGCATAATAATCTATAAAAATTATCATATATTATATTGCAAGATAAAGTTAATACTTGCAAACAGACTCAATTTATTGTGTACATGCAATGTTTAAGAAAATAATAAAAATATGAATAAACATCCAATAGATTTTGAATGATTTACAAAGTTTTCACAAATTATTTTGCTAAAATGGTTTATTTTCTAGAAAGAAGAAAAGACAAATAATCCAAATTATCTTAACAAGTCAAGGTGGGATTGTAAAAAATGTTAATCATTAAGTATTTTGTTTTTTCACATTAATTATCAAATGTTTTAATACAGAATTTATAAATTAGAAAATTTTGAGAGAAAAAGTTTATTTGTGGATTTTAAAGAGACAAGAGTAAGAGGGCCACATTGCTTAACCCTTTGCACTTTTTGATTTTTTTAATTTTTCCGTTTACCAACTCCGAGGTAATTATGAGATTTTTGTTGATAAATTAGATGTTATTGTTACACAATAGCTTATAATCATAAAACAAATTAATAACATATTTTTATGATATTGTTATGATTGTTTGAGTGTAAGGTAGTAAAAAAAAAGAGATAAGAGTCTATCAATAATTTATTTTTCGTACAATTTAAAGTTTAAAATTTATTTTGGTGTGGTATTTTTTTAAAGATTCTCCTGGATGGAGGCCCGGCTTCCTTTCACAGGTCTCGCAACAGAATGTGCTTTCTCTTCTTCCTCCATGAACATTCCTATTGGAACACACCATGCAATTTTTATGTTTTTTCTGAGAATTAGAAAATATAAAATGACTTTTCCATCTAAGCGCTGAACAGTGTCACCTGTGGATAATCGCCCTGATTTTGATATCGGAGCACGAAAGTCTCCTATGAGCTCCAGTAACAACTTTTCTCTAAATGCTTTATAGCTTATTGGATTTGCATTATTATTGCATTCTTTATACAATAAATTTGCATTTTCTAAGGAGGTTTCTAGACCCTAGAAAAACAGTTTTCTCCACCATTTTAATGTTTTTCGCATAAAACAATAGGATGTTGCGTATTGGTCTGCGACAACCACCTCGCCCATATTTATATTATCTGATTAACTAACTGTTCATAAATAACAAACATACTCGGTATCTGTTATTGTTTGCAGGGTCTTGCTACCTGACTCTTTATGGCGGCAACCGCCCGCCTCCGTCGAGTGACAATTCGTAAAAAGTGCTACATTCTCGTTAATATTTAGCTAATAATACTTTTGAATAACTTACCAAAATATCACGAAATTACTAATGTATGGCTTTCACAATACATACAAAAAAGATTTGATAAAATAAAAGTAATAACAATAATAATAAATATACTTTTGCCAAACACTGTAAAATGTCGAGCCCAGCTCGACATAGGAGTTGGCGTGAAGAAACGCGATGTCGAGTCCAGCTCGACATAGGAGTGGAAAGGGTTAACTGACTTTAGCGAGGGGTGATTCAATAGAAAAAATTTAAATGACTAACTTTTCATTCTTTTGTATGATTTTCTTAACTGCTACAGTTGACATTCTGAAATGATTGTGTAATATATGTAAAATAAATATTTACTATTTAATTGAATTTTATGGAATTAGAAATATATTTTGGAAAATGGTGTTTTCATAAACTAAAGCATTCACATGGTTGTCAGATAAGGGGTATTTAAATTAAATACAAATATTACGAAAACAAAGTACTAATTTTTATTTAATTTTTACTTCAACTTCAAAATACAAAAAAAAACACAACATTTGTATTGGACAATTTTAAGTGTTCATAATATATTAATTTATCTTCAAAACAATTCTAGATAACCAAATATACAGATGACATAAATAGGAAAAAACAAAAAAAAACCTGTCTTAGAGCCCTGTACCTTTTGTTTAGTTGAGTAGAACTCATTCAGAAGGAGTGTCAGCGAGCAGGTCACGGCTCTCTGCCAAATTTAGCGGCAGCGCGAGACTCCGCCTTACCTTCACCACTCTTTCTGAATGAGTTTTACAAATGAAACTCGTTATTTAAAATCTATTATTATGCTTTTACTTATGTCTATATTTTCTACCTAAAAAAATAACACTTATCACAACAACATTATAAAAAACAAATTTCAACAAAGAGAAAGATTGCTTAGCTATTTTCTAAATTCTCTTAATTGTATACATTGGCCATATGAATATATCTGAAATAAATTATAGTATGATTAGTTAGCTCTTGTGGGGCCATTAGAAGATTGTTCATTCTCTAACACACCAATATGAGAAAGGACCTATTCTCTCGAATCTCTTCGTAGTCGAGTTAGAGAGCAGAGAAGCTCCCGCCACAAGCAGAATGCAACTCGGTACCATAATTCATAAGTACAACTGGCAGGGGGAGATTCGAGAGACCGCATTTGGCATGTTCAAGTATGATGCATTGCTTTCTATTTGTAAATTGAAAATGGTAAGTTGATATAATTTAATGTACACTATAATAGGTATGCCGTTATACAATAAGAATAAATAATTGGTCAAATTCTCTTTCATACTATTCATAAGTTCTTAAGGACTAGGCCATTATAATTGCTGCTCGGTTGACTCCTCGCTTTATAATATAAAAAAATATACAAATTTTTAATTACGGAGATCACCCTTAATAACAATGTGATATAGTTACACAAATTAAGGCTTTCTTTCAATGTAAAAAAATCCTTCTAGTACAGATTCATAAAATATTTCTGAAACATGTAAATTTCAACATTTTGACCATTTGATAACAAAAGAATTGCGGAAGACTAACATCTACTAACTATCGTAGGTAATTTAACAAAAATATACACACGTATTTTTTGTTCCAATCTGTAATGATTTATATTTTCAATTTGAAAATTCATAACACTATATACACAATATTTAACCACAATGATTATCAAATATATATATAAAATATATATAGATATATTCACAGCAGTTTTAGTCAACTTAAATAGCTGAAAAAAGACATTTAGATCATAATGGGGATATACTCGATCCAAAAGGTCATTAGAAGCTATGAAGATTTATCCCTAATTAATATTAACTTTAATAAAATATCATATCTCACATGTTGCCAGCCTTATAAAGGTGTATTGTAAGCATAGCTATTTATAGAGTCCAATCTGTTATTCATTATTTATAATTATAAAGTGTCCATTAAGGCCTTGTTTCATTGTTCCATTCGGACGCAACTTATCCATTTGAACATGGGAGTCTCAGACACCAACAGTGTGTGATTGATTTGGCACAGATCCTTAGAGAAAACAACTCTAAAATTTACACTTCTCTTTAGGATGGCTTGTCACATTATTGAGTAAAGACCAAAAACCATACTGCACAAGTAAAGAAAATGCCTAACAAAACCAGATTTAACCACTTGAGCGATAAAAAAAAATAACATACAGCTAGCTTAAATAATGTAAATCATCAGAGTATAAAATGTCCCATGATGTAATGTAAGCGGAGATGTTCAAAAGTCAAGAGTTGCAAAAACATGATCAGAAAGCAGCCGCAATGTTGGTCATGTATGAGTAGAAAACAGGACAGGAACATAACAGTGCACTCTCTACATTTGTCAATAAAAAATAATTCATGAGCATATTGCAAAATCCAAAGTGGATAAATATGTACCTATAGTTTTATCGATTAAGAGACAGAGATCCCCATATGTGTAAAATGTTATTTTGGTATATATATATATATATATATTAATTTTATCTTTAGGAAATACAATAACCTTAATTTACTATTTGCACCATCGAAGTGATATCCCAGGATAAGCTGTAACTAATAAAAGATTGTTTACACGTACGTAATCATTTATAAATAATGTGTCTTTTTAGTTTGTCGATTACTAACTATTATAAAATTTTGCTGGACGAACATTTTCCCTACAAACGGATCGAATAATCCTGCAAAATAAGGCAGTATATATTCAGTATGACGTGGCAAACAATTGCTTATTTTATCTTGAGTTTGAATCCTGAAGTGGTAGGCAGACTGCAACTGCAAAGACTGTATAGTCAGTACATGCGGGCGCGGAGCAGAGCAGGTGCGGGGTCACACCTCATTGATCCTTGCGGGCCTTCTTCTTGCCTTTCTTGGGCACCTTGGCGTCTGTCCAAACATCTGTAAGTAGTATTCCGTTAACTTTTTAATATTTTTTCTAAATTAAAAAAATATATTTAAGAGACAAGTTTACAGAGTGTTATTTTTTTACAGTACGATAAATTGACATGAAAAATTAATTATCATATATATACCTCCAAGTTCATCAAAAACGGCACCATTTTCAGAGCTAACTTCGGGGACCACAAATTCATCAGAATCCTTTAAATGGTCCTTCTTTGAATTCTTGATAGGAGCCTGAAAGATATCATACAATATTTTACATATTGCAACTAAAAGAAAACTAGATAAAGATAATTTCAAGTTTAAAAAAAATATTGTTCAAATGTACCTTTTCCTCCTTCTTCTTATCATTTACTTCAGGCTCGGAGACCGCAACCGGAGCTGAAGGTTTCTGAACTTTAACAGGGGTCTGAGACCGCTCTCGTTCTTCAACCTACAAATTTTGCTCATAAATTATCAGTATTTAAATTTAGGCCTAATTTTAAGCTATATCACGTGGAAAAACGACGTTTTTACTGTCCTATAAAATGAAAGAATAATTTAAAATCACAACTAAATTTCACAGAATATTTAGCTTTGAATTAATAATTTCAAATTAGAATTAACCAATCTCTCTAATGTCCAGTGTCCTTTGAATTTAATATTTACACATTCCGAAGACTCTATTTAATTAATATTAGAAACATAAAGCTAAACAATACTAATCATTAAAAACCTCATTAAGGACACGCTGAAGTTCGTTGACCTTCTCCTGCAGCTCTTTATCGATCTGGACAGCATTCCTCTTCTCAGCCTCGTTATTCTGCAAAGCCGGAACGGAAACGGAAACATATGCTGTCTCTTCTTTTTTAATTTCCTTGTTCTTCTTTTTATCTTTTGTAGGACTGTCCTTCTTGGGTTCATCCTGAACCTTTCGACTCTTCTTGTCATTCTTAGTGGGTACCTTCTCCCAATCACCATCATCAAAATCGGCCGGTTTTACTATAGGTTGTTTAGGTTGTTTTGGTGGTTTGGGTGCTTCCTTTTTAGGAGTCTTCTTTTCCACGACCTTTACTTCCACATTCTTTTCTTTAGTCTTTTCTTTGTTCTTTTCAGCCTGTTCCTTTGATTTTTCCTTAATCGGTGATTTCTTGGAGGATTCTGAAGAAACTTTCTTCGACTTCACTTCGGCTTCGTGAACCACCTGCCCGTTAGAAGCTTTCTATAAATCAATAAATAAAACATGAGGTTTATTATATAGAATTAATAACAAGCGCGGATCTTTCGTTCAGGCAATGGGGCATAAGACACGTTTACCATATGGGTGAACAAAAATACATTTGGCAAGAAATAACATATGATTGTATGAATTAAGGTCAAATTTTTCTATTAATACCTTTTCTTTGGTTTTCCGTTTTTTGCTCGATCCTTTGCGGTCGTCTACTACTAAAGGTAACTTGTCGAACTGGGGTTGCTCGGCAGCTTTAAAACCGAAAACAAAAAGTAAGACAGCTCCTATCAAAACTCCAGCTACGGCGATGGCCGGGAATAGGAATTGCGTACTCGTCACTTGATTAATAAGTTCCATGATGATTTATTAATTGATACAACCGCAGAGAGAACCCCGCATGTAACGCGGACACGGAGTCGACAGGCCCGGATGCCAGATAAGCAGCGGACGAACAGCCAGCTCACGGCAGATGCGGGTACATGATGACGCGGCCGTGACGTGAACAGAAAAAATTGACATAAGCTGCCACCTTTCGCTTTTTTGCGTGCAACGTGTTCATAGTTTATACGAATGTACGTATATGCACGTCTATCGTAATAGTAAAGTATTTCATTAAAAAAAAACTACATTTATATATTATATATATAAATATATATTTATATATAATAAAAAAATACAACATTATTATAATTAATAGGCTTGTGATTTCCGAGGCATTTATTTTATTAACTACTGACTGATGTTTTTTTTTTTATTGTGGATTTGCAAGTGTGTCCTTAAAGTTAGGCTCAAAACCTAGAGAGAAAACTATATTAAAGCAACCTACACACTACAATACAACCAGCAACCGAACGGTGATTAGTGTCATCATATATTAGGTGCGTTTAATAGTTTTGTCTAAGTAACGGCCCCAAAGAAAATGTTATTGGCTAGTGGCCGATGTGTTGCAACGTGTGTAGACAGCTTAAGGCCGTTCACATCGTGTTAATTAAAAAAATACTAACAATATAAGGTACTTGTTTTTTATCCGACCACCAAAAAACATTGTCCTATTATTTTGTTTTTTTTATTGGCAACAGTGTCTATTTTTTGCTTCTTTTGTTGGCAACAGTGTCTATTGGCGAGAAAACACGTATTGTTTATTTATTTAATTTAAAGTATTAACCTAACCTAACCTAACCTAACCGTCAAAGATAACCGTTTTTTCGGTACTTGTTTTTTATCCGACCACCAAAAAACATTGTCCTATTATTTTGTTTTTTTTTATTGGCAACAGTGTCTATTTTTTGCTTCTTTTGTTGGCAACAGTGTCTATTGGCGAGAAAACACGTATTGTTTATTTATTTAATTTAAAGTATTAACCTAACCTAACCTAACCTAACCGTCAAAGATAACCGTTTTTTCATTGTTTGTAAAATATATGATACAAAATTGAAAAAAAACTTTCATTTCTATGACGAGACTCGCTGTTGCCAACAAAAGAAGCAAAAAATAGACACTGTTGCCAATAAAAAAAAGCAAAATAATAGGACAATGTTTTTTGGTGGTCGGATAAAAGACAAGTACCGTTTTTTCATTGTTTGTAAAATATATGATACAAAATTGAAAAAAAACTTTCATTTCTATGACGAGACTCGCTGTTGCCAACAAAAGAAGCAAAAAATAGACACTGTTGCCAATAAAAAAAAGCAAAATAATAGGACAATGTTTTTTGGTGGTCGGATAAAAGACAAGTACCCAATATAATTATGGTTGTTATCTGATTTCAAAGAAATTTGCCTTTGTAATTATACAATCTATCGGATTGTTTTTCAGGTATATAAATGTTATAAATTGTTATCAATGCGCTTTTAACGTAATCACATAATTATTTAACATAAAAGCGGTCTAACAAAAATAATATTGGAATGCGATTATGGTAGCAATAATAAAAACTGATAACCCAAGATAAACTGATAACTGATAAGATATTTTCAATATGAAGTTAATGATTTTACTAAACATTTTAAATACTAAAAAAATTCTGGTTTATTTTTGGTTACAATCGTAATTATCAATTAAATAAAAGCTAACTAAACATGTTTGTGTTTTAAAAAATATGTTTTGTAAGCCGATCAGTAGCGGTGTTCGAACCGAATTAATCTGTTCTTGCTTGAATATTTCAAAGTAATAACTCGTTATCGATTAAATAGAAAATGTAAGCCATACTTATATTTACAACGTTATGTTCGTAATCCACAATAATTTGGTAACCACACAATATTGAGACCATAGACAAAATACAAATTTGACGTTTTGCCATGGCAAGAGACATTGTAGCCGAGTTCTGTAGGTATCAGAGGTTATATGTATTAAAAGTATCAATCAACAAGCATTGGCTGTGGGACTGAAATTGTATGCATTCTGTGAGAAAAAACGTGCACCCATATTTTTACTGACTTCCAAATATATTTATTGCGTTCGAATGACAAGCCTGCTCTAATAAGAAACGGTAAAGTAGTAATTTTTTTAAAATGTGATTGCCTCAAAATATATACATACATTTTAATTTCATGCTGAGAGGTTAAGTTTGCCGCGTGATATTTTTTTGTTATTTTCTACATCAATTTTACAGTAATGATGCCTGAAACCGTATCCAAGAAAAATAAGAACAGAAAACGCAAAGCTGACTCATATAAAGTGTCGCGTTCTGATGATGGAAAAAATGAAATTGACGTTAACAATGATGTTGATAATAGCTCTCGGCCCAAAAAGCGAAATAAAAAATTGAAACTCGATACTCAGTCAAGTACACCGGATTCAAAAATGTCTAAACGCCAGATGAAACGAGAAAGGCATGCTCAACGTTTGGCAGAAGTCGAAATCGCATCCCACAAAGCTACTCAGACGTCCGCTCTCAGCTATCTTTCACTGTGGAAGCATAATAAGACTGAATGGAAATTCAGCAAGGTAAAGCAGATTTGGCTGCACAAAAACAAGTTTGATGTACTGAAAGTCCCCGATGAACTCTGGCAGATTTTCATTGAATACTTCTCTGCCTCAATAGGAACAATAAAAAAATTACTCATTGATGATTCAAAAAAAGTCATCGATGAGATGGAGACGTGGGTTGAGAAAAATGGAGAGGCTTCAAATCCAGAAACTAAACCTTCTGAAACCGCTTATCAAAGAGCAAGAGATATATTTCAAAATATACAGGAATAAATTAAACAATTGTGACTTGTAAATAATTTAATAAAACACAATGTGACCTAAACAACTGTAACAATTTATAAATTAAAGCACTGAATATAAAGGCAACCTAATTGCTAATTACATCAAACCAACGGCACGGACATGCAATATTAATATGTGAATAGTTTGGTTTACGCTAGATATTTTATGAGTTGCAGTAATGGTTTGATGTGATTGAGCAGTAATATACTATATTATTTAACATCAATTACTTGAAGATTCCTTCACAATAACTTGATCTATCCATTTCCGAAGTTTATCTGTATCCTGTAGTCCAACCAGTCTCTGCTCTACTTTTCCATTCCTCATGACCAGTAGCACTGGGACTGAACCAACCTCGTAATCTAAAGCCAGGTCAGTATGTTCATCAATGTCCACTTTGGCGAGTTTAATTTTTCCTTCATTCTCGGCTATGATTGTTTCTATCCTTGGTGTGAGCATTCGGCATGGGTTGCACCATCTAAAAATAAAATTATGTATATAAATACATAATTATGAAGGAGTAAGACTTCACAACAGTTCAAAAACACACTACTTGTCTATTAAAAAGCTTATATTAATTCAGTGATATTGTTATGTTACAATTGGAACAGTTAACACACATTTTGCCAATGATTAATAAAGATGTAATAATAACTGGCCATTTAATATAAATAATTCACTAGTAAACAAAAAAACATTTTGTGATTGTATATTTATAAAATCAATAGTAAAATATTTCACAACAAAGCAAGCAAAACAGATAAATTATTAAATTGTAAATATTTAATATACAATGATGTTTGTGCAAACCATCAGATTTTATTAATTCAAATTAAAAATATGTGATTAAGTAGGTAGTTATTTAAAATAGTATGAATATTAAAAATTATGTTTAATTCAATGTAACATCAATTTGCTAAGGAAATATTTAAAAAGAGGGACAATCATTTTTAAAAGTCCAAAGAATGTCCGTTCCAATCATCAATATTCACAATAAATCACAAGAATTCAGTAACATTTTTTCAACTTTCTCCTTTCACTTAGTCGAAATGAGGTTTCAATATACCTACCTACCTACATATTTAAGTATTGAGGTAGGTAAATTTTTTTTCAGAGTTACCTATATTAAAACCTGGCCTAAGCTTAAAATGAAGTAGATAAACAGTTATATACTTACGTTGCGAAAAAGTCAACTATAACGGGAACTTTACTGTTCTTTACTTTTTCGTCAAAATCCTTAATGTCTTGAATTTTAAAGGATTCCTTATTGGCACATGTTACAGACAGTTGTCTTGCATGGTAAGAGATACTTCCGAAAATACGGGGGAGTTTATACATTTCAACAATTTTAGACCCCAACATTTTTTCGTGTTAATTTTTGACAATTGATTTGACCAAATTTTAGTCTTCACGGTCCTGAAACCAAATGTAAGTAAATGATCAAGGAAAATGGCATATAATTTTAAGAAAATAAAATAACAAATCTTTACTTCTTGTTGCGTAATAATATTGATAATAAGTTTGTATTCGTATTTTCCTGATTTCTACAAAACTATTCGACTACGGCCAAAGAATGAGATGACATTACCACTTACCGCTTGTGACACAAACCAATGTACGAGACGGAGAACACAGAATACGCCACAGACAGAGAACCGTACATAAAAATACCATAGTCTATAGAACGACATTATAAAGTGCTATCACCAAGCATAATAATATATTTACACATACACATCGGCCAAATATATATATTTTAACATTAAAGAGATTATTGTGATAGCATAAAGTATTTTTTTATAGAAATGAAGTGTTCTAATTACTCTGATTTTAATTTTTGTAATTGATGTAAAAGTGATATTCTTCTCACTCGGTGTTAACTAGTAATTTGTTATTATTTCTGCCTTTTGTGGTAAAGCATTCTTGTGCCTATATATATATTTATATATATATGAACATATATATCTGATTTGTGGGCTTAAGCCCTCTACACACAGCAAAAAATTGGGTACTTGTCTTTTATCCGACCACAAAAAAACATTGTCCTATTGTTTTGCTTTTTTTGTTGGCAACAGTGTCTATTTTTTGCTTCTTTTGTTGGCAACAGTGTCTATTGGCGAGAAAACACGTATTGTTTATTTATTTAATTTAAAGTATTAACCTAACCTAACCTAACCTAACCGTCAAAGATAACCGTTTTTTCATTGTTTGTAAAATATATGATACAAAATTGAAAAAAAACTTTCATTTCTATGACGAGACTCGCTGTTGCCAACAAAAGAAGCAAAAAATAGACACTGTTGCCAATAAAAAAAAAGCAAAACAATAGGACAATGTTTTTGTGGTCGGATAAAAGACAAGTACCAAAAATTGCGCTATCAAATTGCAGCTAGCCAATAGCGTCACACATATTAAGTAATCAATTTTTTTTTGACAGAGTGGAATGGTTGAATTCTATTTTAAATAGAATAAAATACTTAAGTGAATTTTCCACATGTTAATCTTTATTGTTGACCGGTTTCACCAACTTTTCGCGTTGGCATTATCAAACTAAGTATTATCCTACATATAAGCAAAACCATAAAAAAAAACACTCAAATAAAGGGACGCTATTGGATAGCTGCAAGCTGGTGAAGCTGATTTGTTGCTATGTGTGTAGAGGGCTTTATGAATTTAGAGCATAAAGCAAATGGCATTTACTTTATGCTTTTTACGTAGTCTTTGTCTATGCTTGATTTGGCCATTTTAGACAGACCCGCAGTTCTCTTGTGTGCGTGTTTTTTCTTTCTGCCGTGAGCCCAAGTAATATTGTTAAAAAAATGTATTCTGGTGATGATTACAATGAAGTAAGTCAAGGGCTTGATTTCAATATTTCTATATATTTTTGTCAATTCACATTAACTTTAAATATTTCGAGGTTAATTTCATTATTCGATGTTTCTAGGGAGGGTACGAGTCATATGGGGACTACGAGCCGCATACTGGTGATCCTCAATATGATCTAGATTATGACAAGCAGTATTATCAGATGCCCGAAGTTGTAAGCATTTCATAAATCACCATGTATTTACAATATCGTTGCTGATAATAATTCAATAAGTTGCGGTTTATCATATTAATATGTCAAGTTTAAATTAGATAAATTTTATGTTTTCAGGTGAAGAAGTTTTTGCTTTATTTTCAAAATGTAATTCACGAGGGCTTGACTTTCGAGATTTTAAATTTATATGAAAACACCTTTCCTAAGTTAACTGAGCAGTATTTTGACAAGACTCCCTGGCCTGAAGAGAGGGAAGTCATCTCCGTTGTTGGAAAAGATGAGGTATGTCTTTGCGTTGTATGCTCTAACAATATAGTGTCATAATATGTTTAACCTTTGTCATAATTTTGAAATATTGGTATATTATTTAAAACAACCAAGTATTAGTATTTATAATTTTTATTTTTATTTAGAAGCATTAAAACTCCAAGGTTTTTAGAACCATTAATTAATAAATGTTTTATTTATTTGTATAAAATATTTTTTTTTTAGGTATTCCTTATTTTGTACAAAGAACTGTACTACCGTCACATCTATGCTCGCATTCCTGGAGGCCCGAGCTTGGAGCAGCGGTTTGGTTCTTTCCTGAACTACTGCAATCTGTTCAATTTTATCCTGTCAGCCGACACACCTGTGGCTTTAGAGCTGCCCGACCAGTGGTTGTGGGAGCTTGTAGATGAGTTTGTGTACCAATTTCAGTCCTTTGCTCAATATAGGTACATTTTTAATTTTTATGTTTTCTACTTTTCATATTAAATTTTCTAAACCATGGAGGGACTTGTCGCAACTATGTTTATCAATATTAATACTGGCTTGAGTGGGGGATTATAAGATTAAATATTATTTTTATATAAATAATGACGTTAAAATAAAAATAAAAATCAATTTTAAATTCCTTAGGGCTCGTCTTACAAAGAAGACTGCAGAGGAAATTGAGACTCTAAATAATGAAAATAAAGTATGGAATGTTCTTTGTGTCCTGAATGTCCTGCATTCCTTGGTGGACAAATCTAACATTAAAATGCAGCTTGAGGTAAAATATTCTTTTATTTTTGGAGTTTTAATTTTAATTTTATGGTTATTTAATTATTTTAATCTTTTAGGTTTAAGAAATTCAATATTTTTGACAGAGATATATTATAGATTTGACAGAATATCTTGACTTTTAGGTTTACTCATCTGGTGGAGACCCTGACTCGGTGGCGGGTGATTTCGGTCGGCACTCGCTGTACAAGATGCTTGGGTACTTCTCCCTCGTTGGTCTCCTGAGACTTCACTCTTTATTGGGTGATTACTATCAGGCTATCAAGGTTAATTTTTTATGAAATTCTGTATTGCTGGCATAAACGTTAAGGTTATTATCATTTAATACGAAATACTAAAAGTATACATGTTATTCTTATGTAGGTTTTGGAAAACATTGAGCTCCACAAGAAGTCTCAATATTCCCACGTGCCTGCATGTCAGATTTCTACCTCATATTATGTTGGATTCTCTTACATTATGATGAGGCGTTATTCCGATGCCATTCGTACAGTGAGCTCTGCACTTCTGTATGTGCAGCGTACCAATAAGTTGTTTTCTACGAGATCTTACCAGAATGACCAAATTAACAAACAAACAGATCAAATGTACCACCTTCTCGCCATCTGCTTGGTGCTTCATCCTCAGTGTGTGGACGAATCTATTCAGCAAGTAAGTGTTAAGTTTACATTTTAATAAAAAATTAACTTTTACTTTCATAACAATGCTTGAACCACATTTAAAAATTCAATACTTTTTAAAGTATTTTTATTAGGATTTATGTTGTTCTATAAATTTATATTTTCGTCCAGCTGCTCCCGGAGTTTGAACAATTTATAAGATTTAAAAATAAATAAATGAAAATATTTGAGATAGTTCCCTTACATAAAAAAATCTTTTGATTTTATTGCATTTAAAAAGTGATTGCGTTTGGATTTGATGTGCATTTGATAGTTTAGCATATATCCAATAATTTAATGTTGGGATATTTTATTTTTATTGATACTTTTGTGATTTTTCCACATGTTTAATTTTATTGGTGACAATTCGTTTGTTAATGTCAACGTGAAAAGTTAGTGAAACCGGTCACCGATAAAATTAAAAATGTGCAAAAATCACATAAGTATTTTGTTTAAAATATTAAAATTGAATTCCACCAAGTACCCTCTATCAAAAATATTAAATTTATTTTTATTACATGGAAGTCACATTGAAATTAAAAGTTTGTATTTGATCATATTCGAAGCTTAAAAAATGTCATGACTAACATTTATAAGTATACTTTCTTTTAAATTATATGATAACTTTGCGAACCATGAAATTTCTGAAAAGTTAGAGCAAATAAAAGTCAACAACAAGAAACATATGAAGATGCTTACCACCAAAATATTATTGACTTGTGTTCTTTATTAGGTACTGAGAGACAAGAATTACCACGAGAAGATGTACAAAATGCAATATGGAGATCTTAATGAGTTTGAGAGCTGCTTCACATTTGCCTGTCCCAAATTTTTATCACCGTGTCCTCCAGACGCTGATGCACCCATTGATGACTATGGTAAAGATGCCATTAAGCATCAAACGCAAGTCTTCATGGATGAGGTAATTCATGTTTAGTGCTTGCATTAACTGTACACTACTGGTATTTATTGCGGTAAAGCACTAAGAAATCCAAATGCCCTGTATCTTTTTATACATTTGATAAATTATTTTTCAGGTACGACAGCAGAAGATGTTGCCTACGATCAGGTCTTACTTAAAGCTGTATACAACTCTGCCGCTGTCCAAGTTGGCCACGTTCATGTCTAGTGGGCAACGGGGAGATAAGTGGGACTTGGAGAAGGAGATGGCTACTTTGAGCATCCACCTGCTCTGCTTTAAGCACAAAATGAAAAATGTCGTCTGGACCAAAGGACCGAGCGGGCTCGATGGAAAGTTTCAATCGGGGTCTGAGGTGAACTTTCAATCTTTCTAAATATTATAAATCTGAATCTTGTGTTTTTACTTCAATCTTATATATTATTAAAATGCATTTTTTTCAGTTGGACTTTTACATTGATAATGATATGATTCATATCGCCGACACTAAAGTTTCACATCGCTTTGGAGACTTTTTCATTAGAAAAATCCTCAAGTTTGAAGAAGTAAACCGAAAACTCCATCATCTGAAGATTTGATTTTGCATTTGAATTTTAATATGTGCATTGTAACATCTTTTAGCCAATAAGATTTATTAAAAATTGTTTTCCAGTTCTTTATTAAAATTATGGTTAAAAGTGGTTCCTGTGTTTTTTTTTTTGTATATATTTTTATAAATTAGGTAATTTTAAAGTTGTGATTAAACAATTGTCGTTTTTCATGTCAAAATTAGACATTTTACTATAGCACCTGATCTTGAATAAAAATATAACATGATTGAGAAAAAAAAGATTTAATGATTTTCAAACAAATTTTTATACAACTTATTTTTTAAATTAATAAAAAAATTAACACGTATTATACCAAATATTTAGGTGTTTTTACAAATGGTTTTTTATAAATTCTTTTTGATGTGGGTTTGCGAGATGGTCTTTGAAAAGTTTGTGTTTGATTAGTTCTAAATTGAGTCCATGGATGTTTCACCTCTTCAATGTCATCGTAATATGAATATGAATCTAATGATCTGTCATCTTTCTGGACTCCTTCCATCATAGTAATCTGTAAAAGATTAGGGACACAAAAGTACTTGAATAATCTAGATTTATTAACGACATGTATATTTAAGATAACTATTTCACTTGATGTTATTAATGCACATTAGGGGCTCAAATGGTAAAAGTAAGATATATATAATATAAAAATTTGGACGTACAAATTCTTACAGATAAATAATATAGATAAGATGTTTCAATACAGTTGAAAAAAGTTAAGGCTACTTTAATAAAGAAAAGAGTTGAAATCCAATACATGAACCAAAACATAAAGCTGTTAAAATTAATTAATAAATGTATAAAATTACACAGAAGAAAGTTTTTTTTTATTTCAAATAAAATATCTGCTAAATGGTTTTACAGTGATAGGTCTTCTTAGAGCACTTCACTCTGTTATATTTAGTGATAGTTGAATTACGAGAATTTTTTAATATTTATAAGAAGATAACAAGAAGCTGAAAATTACACCCATTAAACAGGATTATACGGTTATTTTGAAAATTTTACGACTCTTACCTTCTCCTGATGATCATTTTTGCATTTATGTTTAAATATTGTCAAGTGCTTTAGAAATGATTTGTTCACAGTGATACTCCGACTTTTACACTCTGCCATTATAAATGTGACATATTGTCTGTCATTCAAAGCCGTTCCTTGCCTTAATAGAGTTCCCATAATCTCTGCATTGCAACTAATAAAGAAATACATAAATATTATTACTGCAATGATCAGTCTGCTCTGTATAAAATATTATATTCTATTTTTTTCATAAATAGTTCACAGAATTATTAAAAATAAATATTTTTCTCAAGCGAATTGAAAGCGGCTACAATATTTTTTTATCAATTCATGCAAAACAATGAGAAAAACACATCTTGGCTAGTAAACCTGAATGGGTAAAAAATTGTAATAATTGAATAGTTAATAATTATCATTGGAGAATAACAGCTGTTTTTTGTTAAGAGAAAATTAAAACAAAAAAAAAAAAAATATTCATAAATAATCAATAAATTATCTTCATTTTTATTATGCTTGATTGACTATGCACAAAAAGCAGACATGTATTTCAGATTTTACAACACAGAGAATATAACATAATCCTCTGTTGCCAAAGGAAGATAAATTTTTTACTTAATGTGCCTGAACCAGGTTTGACTCGGCTTCTCTGGACATATTCTGTCTATTTGTATCATAGCTTTATAATATGTAAAAATCAAATTTTTTTCAATACCTGAGTCTTTCAGTTGTCATTTCATTCAGAAGTTCCTTTGCCTTTTCCACAGAGTCACAACTCAATGCAAGGACACCATATGTTAATATATCTGGAGAAATAAGAGGTTTCTTCTCAAAGTGTTTTCTGTGAATTTTATTTGTTTCTTTTATAAGAGCTCTTACATCCTGAAACAAAAATAATAAAATTATTTAAACATGTATGTTGATAAATATTTTTGAATTAATTTTATTTTGTAATAAATTAGGAAAATTTAATGTATTAGTGTTGCAGATAATAAGAATTAGGCCCATATGAGATGGTATTTACATACACAAGTGAACTTGAAATTCAGCGTAGAAATACACAATAACATTAAAAAACAGACTATGGTAAATTTTATTTGTACCTGTGCAGACTTATAATCAAATCTATAACAACGATTTTTAATCAACATATTAAAAAAAGAAATGTCCGGTTTTATCTTATAATATGTTAATAAATCTAAAATCTTTTGCTCTTGTTCCAAAGTGCTTGGAATAACATCTAACAGCTGCGTTATTGTTTTTATATCAGGTTGAACTTTATATGAATTTAATTCTCTAATAAATCCCTCTAATCCACCAGCCAACATAAATCTATCTTGTGGTGTTTTTGGTTCACTAATAGATATAACATTATCTAGTATAGGATTATTTGAGAGTAAATTTGGCAAATTAGCTGTTACAACAATATCAGATTTCAGATTCAATGGCTTATCCAAATCATTGATGAAGAGATTACCAATTTCGTTTTTATTGGTTGCAGTATTATTAACAAGAGTTATTTCTGTATTTGTAGATTTTTCGACTACTTGTTTTAGGTTAACAATGTTACCGATTTTACAATCTTTTATACACTTTAACATCAAATTGAAGGAAAAAATATTTGGTTTTTCTCTTTTCTGAATTAACTTCTTCCATGTGATTAGAGCATACTGAAAGCCTGCTTTCTTATTACTAATACAGGACTGAAGTAAAAAATTATAAGTGTGAACCCTGATTTTGATTTTTTTATCACACATTTCATCAACAATTTCAAAAGCAGTTTGGAGGTCTCCACAACGACCAAAGGCTTTGATCATACTGTTATAATTCGTAATATTTGGTTCAATAGCTTTCTCAGACATCAGAGACCTCAAATGTCTTGCTCTAGAAAGCCCATCCTCATGCCATGGACTATTGGCACAGGCATTGAAAAGGGATGTGTATGTTGACCCATGGATTTTTAAATTGCGTTTTTTCATATCGTTATATAGCATAAATGCCTTCTTCGTGTAACCTACTCTTGCGCATCCATCAATTAAAACGTTATATATATAAGCTTCTGGTTTTACTCTGTCTTCATTCAGCATTTTGATCTGTAAGACATCTAATGCTTCCTTGATCCGTTTATTATCGATATGCTCTTTTATCAAATCTGCATATTGTTTAGTACTCAGTTGGTCTTTTCTCCATGGAATATTTGTTAAATAATCGTTCTCCTTTATATCATCTGCATTTTTTTCATAGGGCTCAGAAAAAATATAATTTGTTCGGGAGATCATTCCAAAGCTATCAGGATCCTCCATGTAAATAAGTTTTTTAGAAGGATCTTCAGCATTTACACTATTAACTAAAGATCCTTCTTCCAGTGTTGAGAAATTATTATTTAAAATACTTTTACGTGGATGAGAAAATGCAGATTTTTCAGGCTTGTGTTTTTTATTTGTTGAATAAGTTTTTATTTGTAGAGAGGTGTATAATATATATGAACTATTATTGCAAGTGTTTATGAGCACATTTCTTTTGATATCAAAAATATTTATAAATGTACGCAATATAAATCTTGCCATGTTTATTTTAACGTCAGGATATTAAATTTAACCAACTAATAAATACAAAAGATAATCATTAAAGAACTTGACTTAAAATTAAAATACATAACCTCAAAATAGTACTGTCAAAATATGTGTATTGTAAATAGTATTTACAGGGTAGCAACAACTAAAAAAGTATTTACCTTAAAATGCTGACACTCATGTGAGTGTCACAATAATAATAAAATATATTGATGAAAGAGGCGCACAGTATTTCCACTGGAGAAAAGTATGAAGAAGCTTATTTATTAATAATGGAAATACAACAATTACAGTATTATAACAAAAAAATTACTGATCACAATTTTTGGTCTATGGAATTCGTCTAAAATTTTGGTTTCTGTTAAAAATTTTGCATGAAAGGTTTTACTAACGAGGTCAAAACAATTATACACTTGTATTCCACCGTTTTAACATTTTGATTTTTAGTAGCAGAGAATATGTGTATATGTAACAACCACATCTTTTTTTTCTCTGTAGGTACGCTTTTTTCTTACTACGCTAAGATGACTCTCGGTGGTTCTGCTGTCTTACTAAAAAAATAAAGAAATTTCAACATTCTTTTATCTATTAATATTAAAATAAATCTTAGGATTGTTTTCTCATTCATCTGACAATAGCCGATTCCACATATAACCGAAAATACTGCCAACCTGGCAATCTGACAGTAAGCATGAGGTGCGTAGTTCCAAAGACAAAACCAGAGAGAAGTTAGTATATACGTATTCTGTGACAGAGACAATAGTTGACAGATGAAAATAGTAGCTATCTAGAAGGCAAGTCAGTAGCTTCATGCGGTGCCAGAACCCAAAGACAACATCTAGAGCCCCACGTGCGTCTACAGAAAACATTTCTATATCCATATCAATAATCTGTAAAATATAAAAAAGTTGATTGTGATTTATTGAGTACATGAAATATGTCTCAAATAGAAGAGACTATGGACGCGAGTGGGAGCGAAACATCTGACTCCGAAGAGGAAAGCATGGATGAATCTCAAGTAGAAGAAACTAAAGAGGTTACACCCGAAGTATATCTGCCTGGAAAGCCTGTAGAAGAAGGAGAGCGACTAGTCTGTGATGCATCCGCATATGTAATGCTTCACCAGGCTCACACTGGAGCCCCATGCTTGAGTTTTGACATTGTGGCTGATGCTCTTGGCAGCGCTCGTGATACATTCCCGATGACTGCATACCTCGTAGCAGGAACACAAGCTGCTCGAGCGCACAGTAACAAGTAATATTCATTAAATATTTCCTTCTATAATTGTTAGAGTACTGCAAATTGAAAAGAGAACATTTAACATTCGCGCTATTAATATATATCTTTCATATTTTAGTCTTATAGTAATGAAAATGTCTAATCTTCACCGAACGTCTAAAGAAGGAGATGACGATTCTGATTCTGATTCAGAAGATGAAAATGAAAATGAAAATGAAGAGGAGAAAAAACCACTGTTGACATTTGCATTTATGAAACACCTTGGTTGTGTCAATAGGATACGGGTATGTTTTAATGTGGTTTTGCTATATGCTAATTAATTATATTGGCTTTCTCTCTTAACATGTTGGTATTGAAATTGATGATACACACAAATTACAAATCAAATTTAAAAATGAAAAAAAATTACAATTGTGTTTAAGGTCTTTTATGAAATCGTATTGATAAGTTAGCAAATTCATAGTTTTTTTTGTGATTCTGGATTTTTTTTGAATGTGACTAGTTTTGCCAACTTTTCCCTTTAGCATTTTCAAACTGAGTTGTTTAATTCATTTATAAATGTCAACAGAAGTAGACAAAATTAGTCTCATCAAGTATGAAACATGGAAAAAATTACAAAAATATCTTTTATTTAGAAAAAATATCAATACGAAATTCCACTAAGAACTTTCTCAAAAATATTGAATGTAGAAAATTCAAATAAAATGTTCAATTTTTCTAATTTAAATCGTTATTTATAATTTTAATGATACAATTTGTCTCATAGCAGCTTACTTAAAAAAAAATATTTTCAGGCGACTCCATTCAAAAATTCAGTCTTGGCAGCATCTTGGTCAGAATTAGGAAAGGTTCATATATGGAATATTTCTGAACCACTTCAGGCTTTAGATAACCCAACTCTCTTAGAACAGTACAACAAAGAAACTTCAGACAATGTCAAACCGTTGTTCTCATTTCATGGCCATAAAATAGAAGGATATGGAATTGATTGGTGTCAAACACAACCTGGAGTAAGTGAATTATTTATGTTCTTGTGTCTACTAATAGATTGTGTTTATTTTTAAAAAGTGATGGCACCCCTACATTTCAAGTTTAACTTTCATTATTATTGAATTTAACACAAAGGAAGCTGTGTAGTAATTAGACTAAATTCAAGAGTGGATGGTGAAATGAGACATTTTATGTTTGCGTCATCCGAGTATATAGTATATTCTTATAGGTTTTAGCTACAGGAGATTGTCGGAAAAATATTCACATATGGCAACCCAATGAGGCAGGTGCATGGGCTATAGACCAACGACCACTGGTTGGCCATTCAGAGTCTGTTGAAGATATACAATGGTCTCCTAGCGAAAGGTTTGTCTGTTAAATAAATAAAATCATATCTTTATAATATATATGAACATACAGTCTTTTATGATTTTCATTTTATCATTTCATGGTTGAATCGATTACTAAAATTTTGTACAGCCTACAAACTGTTTGGTTCACAGTATATACCAAAAAATTGATACAATTTATTTATTTGCAGAAATATTCTAGCTTCTTGTTCAGTAGACAAGAGTGTCAGAATATGGGACACCAGAGCTGCGCCTAACAAGGCATGTATGTTAACAGCTGAAAACGCACATCAGAGTGATGTTAATGTTATATCTTGGAACAAAACTGAACCTTTCATAGCTAGTGGTGAGTACATACAGTTTCATCTATTGTCTTATACATACAAGTCTTCAATAATTTTGTTATGTTGATCTGACTTTTGTAAAATTATGTCTGTAAATTATTGTTATTAAGGCAATTAGCAATGCATTCAACTGTTTTTTTAGGCATACAATACTAGCAAAAATTGGTTTAGGCCATATTAAAAGATAGCTCTAGTTACCAATACTTACCCTTAGTTATAATTTTTTTAGATTTTCCTGTTAGGCCAAGGATAAAATAGATAAACTTTTGGTCAACATTTAATAGAAAATATGATTGTCAAGGTTAGGGTGATTAATTACAAAATAATTTTTGTAATGAGCACTTTCACTTTACAAGGGCTTTGTCAGATGAAGCTCATCATATTTGCAATAAATGCGTGGTATTACAAATTAAAGCAGCCCATCGTGCATAATAAGATTTGGTTATTCCAACCATTAAGCCAAAAAGTCAACCAATGATAAACCAAAATAAAGATATGACTTTTCAAACACCAAGATTGTGTAAATTTAACTTTCTTTCAATAAATAATAAGCAGATATATTATAAATTAGGTGGTGATGATGGCTTGCTGCATATTTGGGACCTTCGGCAATTTAAGAATGGCGCTCCATCTGTCAGCTTTAAGCACCACGTAGCTCCAGTGAGTTCGCTGGAGTGGCATCCCACAGAAGGAAGTATGCTGGCCAGCGCGGGCGAGGACGATCAGGTGGCCCTGTGGGACCTATCCGTGGAGAAAGACAATGAGGATGCTGCAGACAAGGATGTCAAAGTATGCTATTACTTCATATTAACCTTATGTTATCTCATCTTATTGGAATATCATATATTCTAACAATCTGTATGAAAATCTCCATAATGCCATATTTGACTCCCATTTTTCTCATATTGAAACAGATTTTTAAAATAAAAGATAATACAGTGATACAAACATGGAAACATCTCTATAGCTTTAATTTGAAAATATTATGGAAGTTCTACCTAGAACTTAGTATGAAAAATTTTCCACCATAGAAACTGATATTATTGAGAATGTGAAAGAAATAATTATCTTTGTTCTAATTTCTTATTACTCTGTTATCTAGGATTTGCCTCCTCAACTGCTGTTCATTCATCAAGGCCAAAACGACATCAAGGAACTTCATTGGCACCCACAGCTTCCTGGAGTCATGATATCCACCGCACATACTGGCTTCAATGTTTTTAAAACTATCACTGTATAATAAAAAAAATCTGTAAAATTTCAAAACTAATTTTATTTCTTTGAGTCTGATTTATCAAGCATAAAGATATTTTTAGCTCAGATTTGAGCTTATTAATAAACTTTGCACTCTACACATGGACAGTGACGGCTTACTACATTCATAAAGAGTTCTTCTAGGTGAGGCTGTAGTCGTCTGCTCCGCACCAAGCTGTGAGGAAGCGCCGGCAATCGGCAGCATCACTAGCAGGCTCTGTGCTGCAGTGCAATTGAAGTTTAGCCCAAGCATCTCTATTTGCAGCTCGCCCTAGACAACCATAATACATAATAAATTATTCTTAACAAATCTTAATAGCTAAAATCCAAGGATTCAACTTACCGTTAGTAAAATTAACTACGCGTGAAGAAAGAGGAAATCCTGTCAGAACACAAGCTTTATCACCAGGTCCAAGACAACACTCGTATAAATCCCTTTTATCGAGCGGTAAAGACTGAAAAAATATTATATTGCTTAGTGATTAAAATAAAAGAAAAATAATAATCAAATACCTATAGACTGTGCTGGGATTATGGATGTGGTGGGGTATCTTATTAGGGCATTTCTTTTTTTAAGTGGATAAATAGGGTGTACTACAAGACACATGTTTTTCCTACCTGTGTAACATTTTGGTCTAGAGACACTGCTAGCACCCATTCTCTAACTTCATCATGATCCTGACTAGATAATGCCAAACCTCCAAGCACTACTTCCTGCGGAAAATCTGTTTCTCCTGTAGTCGAAGGATATTGTATTAGTCACAATTATAAAAATACTATCACACCAATTGCTTTTATTACATGGGTTTTTCAGGTTAGTTGAAAATGATTTCTATGGACATTTTTTGTATTGCTTCAAGCCTTTCATTAGAATATTCTAATAAATAAATATATTACCAAAATCAGCATGATCTAATGGAGAGCTGTCACCATCGGCATCGGCTGCCTCAGCAAGGTCCAAGTAGCGGTTCAGAAACACCAAAGCTTCTCCTTCTCTTTCTGCTTCCCTAAGAAGTATTCCAGCTTCGTAGAATGCTGTTATAAAGTAAAAATGCCTATATAATTATTCTCTGTTTTATTATACTCAAAAGAAATTCAATAAACTATTGAATGAACCCAAAACTATTTTTAACTGTTGATTTTTACAGTTATCAATTGAAAGTATATTTACTGGTAAACTTCAAAATTTACAATACGCGATAGTATAAAGAAAATATTTTTATGTTTAAGTGGCTGAATTGCCCTAAATATAAAAAAAACAACTATAGGAATAAAAGAAGCAGTAGTTTTGAGCTTGACAAGGTAAAACTTATTATTTCTGCATTATTCTTGACCTAATTTTTTGACCAATAAAATAAGAATAATGTTTGTATCTTTTATGATTATATATCATTAAATGGTTATAAGTGTTATGCTGCATGGTAATTTTTATGTTTAGACGTTTCAATCCTGGTACTGGAAGAAAATCACTACACAGCATAACAATCGTTGCCAAAACCTACGAACACATTTATACATTATTAGTCAAAACATAGAAGGAAAAGTTACCAGCTAGAGCAAGTTATTTCTAGTAAACCATTTTTTGACTTTACCATTGAAAAATTTAAAATTAGCTTCATTCAACAATCACTTCCCTTCATAAAAAATCGGGATGTAGGATAGCATAGTACCTTTAATGTTTCATAAAGATTTCTCATTCTCAGAAGCTCCTTCCCTTCCTTACCATTGTCTGCGGCGAGAAGATCTGTATGGCGAAGGAGGGCTGTGGCTGCACGCAAGGCCAAGGAGCGCAGAGGAGGATGTCCTTTACAGGCTTCCCGCACACACATCAACGCTGCCGCCTCAACCGTTTGTTCTATTGCCACCTTGTCCTCACTCGTGATGAGCTGACAAATTGTAAAACTACTAAGGTAACTCAGATATAAGTCAAAATTTATTATTTTTTTTAAAAATATTTTTTATAAAATACATGAGTTATTTTCCACTATATTGGATGAAGACTCGTGCCAAACGCAAGAAGAACTCGTAAAAACATTAGGAGTGATTCAACATACCATATCCGTTTGCTTAAAATCCTTCGGAATGGCCCAAAAGGTAGGATATTGGGTGCCGTATGAATTGAAGACGAGAGACGTCGAACGCCGTTTTTTTATTTGTGAACAGCTGCTCCAATGGCAAAAAAGAAAGGGTTTTTTGCATCGTATTGTAACTGGTGACCCAAGCGCAAAAAATCATGGGGACCGCCTGGGCATATGCCAAAATCGATGCTAAAGCCGAATACTCACGGTGGAAAGGTCATGCTCTGTATTTGGTGAGACAAATTGGGCTTGGTGTACTATGACCTGCTACCACCAAGTGAAACCATCACAGGGTAACTTTACCAAACTCAATTGATGCGTTTGAGCCGAGCACTGCGGAAAAAACAGCCACAATACGAGGAGAGGCACAACAAGGTAATTTTGCAACATGACAACGCTCGGCCACATGTTGCGCAGCCGGTCAAAACATACCTTGAAACGCTGAAATGGGAAATCCTACCCCACCCGCCATATAGCCCAGATATTGCTCCTTCCGACTACCATTTGTTTTCGTCGATGACGCAGGCTCTTAAGGGTCAGAACTTTCGCTCTTTTGAAGAAGTCCAAAATTGGATCGATTCATGGATTGCATCAAAAGACACATCGTTTTTTCGAGATGGTATCCGAAAATTGCCAGAAAGATGGGGAAAAGTAGTGGCTAGCGATGGACAATACTTTGAAAAATGCACTTGTAACAATTTTTTCACAATAAATCGTCAAACTTAAAAAAAAAATCCTTGAAAACTTATTTGTACAGCTATTAAAATGGAATTCCACTAAGTACTCTCTGTCAAAAATATTAAATTTCAAAATTTATTAACTAGGTAACAACATAAAATATACCAAATTAGGTGCTGATTGTGCTCTAGATGCTACAAGCCATAGTCCACGGGAACATGGTAAAACTTGGTATTATTTATGGATCAATTGAACTAATTTTTTTTTGGTTTAGATCAGTGTTTCTCAAAGTGGTCCCTACGGACCCCAGAAGGTCCCTGGAATCATTCAGGGGGTTCTTATAAATTAAAATCGATTTGGGGGTTCCTGAACAACGTCAGGGGGTCCGCGCAAGGTTTAATATAAAATAAAATAATTGTGACACTTTTATTAGTATGGAAGTTAAAATAAATAACAATGAATACATTATCAACGATTTTTACGTCTTGAGTAAAATATAAATATAGACAGGTGCATAAAATACAAGTAATAACAGGCATCGCGGTGAGTCAGGTAGGCTAATACAGGAACGCAATAGAGTCGATACTTGCACCAACTAGTCTATAATATGAATTTATGTAGTTTTTCACTCTGGGTCCGTAGGCAAGTTTTGACTATGAAAGAGGGTCCATGGGCAAGTTTTGACTATGAAAGGGGGTCCGTGCGCAAGTTTTGACCATGAAAGGGGGTCCGTGGGCAAACTTTGACTATGTCATATTTTGTCCATGGGCCAAAAGAGTTTAAGAGCCACTGGTTTAGATCATTTCTCAAGAAGCTGTTCAAGGGAATGTGAAATCAAGGCACTCACTATGGTATGTAGGATGTTACGAAGGTCTCGAAGTGTGGTGTAGGGAACACTAGATAAGGCAGACGTGCGTGCCAATAGGGCAGGAAACAGCCCACCTGTCCCACCCCCTACACCCCAGCGCGCCAACACCGCTACTGCTGCCACGACCCCACCTTTCATGGACCCATCTGCATTCTGAGGATAATTCAAGCACAAAATTTTTTAATATCTCTAAAAAATAGTACATTCCACTCACTTTGAGATGAGTATGAGAAGTATCTTACTGTGTAGTGGAGGGTGTCAGGCTGCTGAAGAAGGACTGCGGCCCAGCGCCCGGCCAAGCGAGCAGTAGCAGCGGGACCGAGTGTAGCAGCGGCTTCGAGAGCTGCTCCCCATTGCCCTCGACGCGCTAGTTCTTCTGCTCTGCCACTCTCTTCTGTTGATTATGAGATAAATTCCAATCAAAATAATCGCTTGCTTACCAAATGTATGTAATATTACTAAGCAGTTAAGAAAAAATGATTAATATTTTAAATAATAAGTAAAATACTTGAGTGATTTTTCCACATATAGATTTTTATTGGTGACCGGTTTCGCCAATAAAATTCTGTTTGATAATGCCAATGTGAAAGGTTGGCGAAACCGGCCACCAATAAAAATATATATGTGGAAAAATTTACTTATTACTTAAAAAAATTTACTTATTATTTAAAATGGAATTCCACCTGTACTGTATTCCAAGTAATCTCTGTCAAAAATATTGAATTCTAGAAAATTATTAAATATGCACCTTCTGGTTCAACTGCACTGTCAGATTCTGAATGCATTGACAGGAGAGCTTCCTGAAGTCGAATGCCCATTGATTCCTGTCCAGCCTCTGTAAGTCTACAAATGTATGTTTTTGTTGTAATTACAATGTATTCAAAGCATGAATTTATTTATAATAGATATTTTATTAATTTTTTGCTGATAATAAATTTGAGCTATGTTATTATTTATATATTTAACGAATATCATGATTTATGTTAAACCTTTGTCCAATGTGCGGTGCAATCTGTCTAGCTCGGTATGGAGGGAGATGGTCTCGTGCTAGCCTTGCTGCTCTCAAAGCTGCTCTTTCTACAGTTCCAGCTCCTGCTGCTTCCACACTCAGAGATAGAAGAGCTTGGATGGATTCCCAATATTCTCCACTAAATCAATAATATTATAATTATTTAAGAAAGTGAAAGTAAAAGTGAAACATTTATTTTTGCATAAATTAAATAAAAGTACTTATTAGCGTGTTCCGCAGCTGTCCTCAACACAAACTCAGGATGGACACCATCGGCAGTATGTGGAGCATTAGGCCCCCCTCCATCTCCACTGGTGGTACCCTGACGTTCTGCTTCTATTCTAAGGGCTCTTACCGCTTGTGGTAGGTATTCTTCGCACACACGGATAGCATCCTCCCACATGCCTGAAGGGATACGTAAAACAATGTAATGTTTTATATCATCAACAGTATAAATTCTAAAATTATAATATACTATTAAATATTAAGCACCATTGTCCTTGTAGTATTTGATAATGTCTTGCGGTCTACCAGCTCGAATTATGAGAGCTTCATAAAGGGGCAAGTCTCCTTGTGATTCAGCCCAGTTAGCATATGTGTCCAAAACTTCTGGTTCCTTGTGTAAAAACAAATCTTTGATATAATTTATTGTTTTAAAGCCTAACATAATACTTGTAAAGTCGTGTAATAGTATTTTCAATAATGAAATTAATAAATTGGCAGATGACCTTTTCAGGGGCATGTTGTTCTGCAAGAGAGAGGGCCCGAGCATGTTGTTGAGCATGAAGCCACATGTCCACTGCCTCTCCGGCACTGCCACCTCGTACAAATTCAGTTTCCGCTTCTTCCAACTACTCACAAATATCAGAGAGGTTTTATTGCATTATTGTTATAATTTAATTTATTTTAATATTTGGGAAAACAATTCTTGAATATTGTCAAATCAAATAATTTTGTAAAATATTTTGGGAAATGGTTTTTGTGAATGTGATGATCCTCTAGTGCAGTCATGTCAAAGATACGGCCCGCGGGCCGCATCCGGCCCTCGGGCCGTATCAATCCGGCCCGCGATCGCAATGTGTCACAGAAAGAAGAATCATGTTTTTTAGAGCTTTTAGACTTATTTTATTTGAATCTGGCCCTCCTACTAAATTTAATATATGGCCCTCTGCAAAATTGAGTTTGACACCTCTGCTCTAGTGTCAATTGTTAAATCATGAGAGTCATTAGAGTGTCCGTCATTTTAGTGGTTTTCTACTGATGTTTTGACCATGTCAGTCAATGTTTAAAATTATCTACATAATTAATTTACTTGCCTTCCCTTCATCCTCTAGTTGGGTTGCCATTTGAGCCCTGAGCGGAGCTTCCAGGTGCGGGGCACCTGCACGGCAAAGAGCTAATGCTCGCGCCCAGCGACCTCCTCGTGCTGCCCAGCGTATGCCTGCCTCTAAAGCACCACGTCCTGCCAATACGCGTGCTGCTGCATCGTCTTCCAATGTATTGGACCATGCAACTACTACCTAACAATCCATTTGTATAAGACATTTGATACCTGTCACGTTATACAAGTAATATATTAGTAGTGACCCTTTCATTTAAATACCTGCTCTTGGACTTGCTGAGGAGCATGTTGCTGAGCTACTCTGTATGCATCTTCCCAGTTGTCAATTGCTCTGTACATTTGTATTGCACCTTTCCAGTCATCTATAAAATATATACGGTATAAAATTTCAATAATTTTACTAAAACATAATTTGAAAAATTTACAAAACCCACTTAAAGTTTATATTGATTATAATCATGCAATTCATAAAGTGGGAATTATCTATACATATAAAACACAAAAAATGTTTCTGGATCCGTTATAGGCTTTGAAACCATCCAACTAATGTGCCCCAAACCGGTTTTATTTGAAAGGCAATAATACGAAGATTTTAGACCACTAAAACAATGCATTTAACCCATTCGGTCTATTAATTAAGTCGATTTCGACATTTTCCATACAAAAGTTTTCAACATCTGTAAAGTCGACATCGTTCCTCGCAAAAAATAAAAAAAAATTATATTGTGAGGTTCGCGCATAATACGGACATTCAAAACAAAATCACTGATATGTCATTCATAACAAAGAGTTTTATCAAAATGAGTTTGTCTGTTTATATATGGGAAAAAAATTACTAAACAAAAATATTCGTATTACAGGTTTCATCTATGGATTATTATACATATTGCATTATGATAAGAGCTCAACAATTCAATCACATTTTAAAATGCCGTGAACTCTTCCTTTAGTTTATTGTTGACATGTATGCCAAAATTGAAAGCGAGCGGCTTCTGTACATTCGTTTGAACCAAAAGAAATTGCGTGTCGAAGATTATATTCATTTGCGCAATACAATTGATGGAAACGCTGCCAACATTAGTCAAATATGCATACTTCCTGCTTTGTATACTGGAAGCCCAAGACATATGCATGAGTATGCTCAAGTGCTTTGACGTATGCTTTGACGTAGGCATACAGGCGATTAAATGGCAAAAACGGAGTTTACCGCACGCTCATGTTCTAATTTGGCTGAAAGAAAAAATTGTTCAAACTCAAATCGATAGTGTAATATATGCTGAACTACAGAATCTACAAGAAGATCCAATACTTTCTGACGTTGTGTGCAAGAACATGATTCACGGCCCATGCGGAGCATTGAATATGAATTCGCCTTGCATGAAAGACGGCAAATGCACGAAAAGATATCCACGCGATTTGATTAATGAAACTCAAATTGGTGAGGATGGATATCCGAAATACAGATGACGAAAGCCAGAAGATGGAGGATTCACCACCACCATTAAAGTAAGAAACTTTGATATTGACATTGATAACAGATGGATGGATACAGTCCAATACTGTCAAAAACATTTCAAGGTCATATCAATACTGGATAAGGATACTGCAACTCCGTGAAATCCATTAAGTACATATGCAAATATGTCAACAGAGGCAGTGACATGGCAGAGTTCGGGCTTTCGAATCGAAACGACGAATTCATTAAAATTCAGATGGGTCGTTACATCACCACGAATGAAGCTGTCTGGCAAATTCTTGGTTTCAGTATTCATGCATGATATCCAACTGTTCAACATCTTGCTGTTCATTTATAAAACGGTCAACGTGTTTATTTTATCAAAGATGCCGAAGAACGAGCAGCACAGCCACAAAATACAACACTTACGACTTTTTTCCATTTGTGTCAAGCTGATAATGTTGCGTTCTTGAAGTTCCAAAATATTACACTTGGAACACAACAAGCAAAGTGTTTTTTATGGCTTTTGCCATAACCATCAACAAGGCTCAAGGCCAATTGCTAATTGGTGCTGAATTGAACTTAGAAAATTCCTGTTTTTCGCACGGCCAATTATATATTGCTTGCTCCAGAATTGGAACGCCGAAAAATCTTTATATTTACACACCTAATAAATTCAATACTTTTGACAGAGAGTACTTGGTGGAATTCCATTTTAATATTTATGAGTAAAACAAGTGAAAGGTTGGCGAAACCGGTCACAAATAAAAACGAACACATGTGGAAAATCACTCAAGTATTTTACTCAAAAATATTTACACACCTACCGAAGAAACTAATGAAATATTGTTTATCATTAAATAAAAAAGATGATACAAAAACTAAATTTCCTTTTTTTTCAAACATATGAAAAAATGTATTTCTTTTTTAGCGTAGTAGCACACGCCTGGGATCCGCTAGTATTATAAAATTCTAAATATTTTTAATGATTTATTTTACACAAAAAAATTACAAGAATGAATTTCATACAAAATCTAAATTTATTATACACTACTGCTTCATGGTTGATAAAAGTATATTACTAAAATAAAAATGAGCTCTATATGTACAACTAACCATTTTTGTGAATAATATTAAAAATAAATAACCTGCTTGTATGAAGTATTGCTCAGCCTGCCGGGGCCGACCCTGGTCTCGTAAGGCTTGGGCAACACGGCGCCGAGCCGGACCCAGCAGCGAGGGACGGTGACGTTCCACAAGTTTGAGCAGTGCCGCATGCCGGCCTGCTTCCTCCTGCATGGCAATAGCCTCATCCACAGCTCCCAGGCCTATGTAGAGATTCTCTGCTTCACGATATTTTCCTGTAAAAATGTTAATTCTATGTACTGATGTTTTTCAATTTACCTTTGAAAACTTAATATGAAAGGGTGATATGTGGATCAGCTTTATTTTTTTTGGATTAATTCCTTTTGTATAATTTAACCCATGTTTTATCTATGCCAGTCACTGAAATAATTGCAATTAAAACATATCACCTATAAAAAAGAAATATGGTATATTTTAATTAAAAGACATTAAAAATTTTTGGACTCATTAACAGTACATCCATTTTTAATATTACTCACTATTGTTTATTTGTCAATCAAAATAAGTATGCTGAAAATATAATTCAGGATGATTTATAGAATCCATAAATATAATAAAAAAATAATTATGGTATCAATATATGGATTATCGGAAACCTAGAGCCTTCAGACGATCAGCTTCTGGCTGAAATATTGCTGTAGCATCAGCTTGTCCCAGGCAACGTCGGGCAAAGGCCAGTCCTCGGATCCACTGCCCTGCAGCTCCTAGAGCTCGAGCCCCCGTCTCTGCTAGAGACCCAGCTTCCCATAAGGCCTCAGCTGTATCCCATTCCTGTAGAGACAGGCATTTAAAAAAAGATAAATATCCTTCTAGAAAATATTCACAACTACTAGGATATTAAACAATTACTAGAAAACAGATTAAAGAATTACTTCTTTTTCCTATCATTACTTAACACAATTTAAAAATACTACTAAATTTATTACCTGAGTAGAAGCAAAATGATCTGCCAAAGTTTCATAATACTCTTGTACTGATTCAACATCATCGATGACCTAAAAATTCAGAATAGAAAATAAGATATTACATAGTGTGCTATAAATTTATATTTAAGCAACTAGGTCATTTTGTCTAATTAATTAAACAATATAGATGGAGGCTAAAATGGACGTTGAGAAATTAAATAGATGTTGTTTCACAACCAGTAGCTATTGCAGCCATCTATTGCTGAGTATTTAGCCTTGCGTTTTCTTAAATCACCACACAAATAAGACAGTTATAACAGAATCAAATCTATTATTGTAAAATACCTGTATAATCTGCAGAGCTTTGGCCCATTGCTGAGCACGCATGGCAGCAGCAAGGGCTCCGCGGGAGTCCCCAGCTTCAATTAAGTGTGCAACGGCTGCACCCCACTGTCGCCGCTCACTTAACCATAAGCCCCAACGCTGTTCCAAAGATATCACTTCTTCAGGAGCTACCTATCCAACAAAAAAGAACATTGAAACCAATTAGGTTTCTAGCATTTGAAATAACATTAAATATATTAATAGTATAATTTTGATATGAAGGTATCGACTATTATTAAAATGAAGTATAATTCTTATTACATACATGACGAGCTCTCTGAACAGCTTTAGCGAAGGAGTTAGCTTTTGCATACAATTGGACAGATCTCTGGGGTTCTCCGGCACTTTCACATAGTTCCGCTGCTTGCTCCCAGCACTCCCCCTGAGTAGTAAAAAACCAAGTATTGAAAACTACACACCTTTGCATACATTTGATTTGAACTACTAAATCTTTTTTCATTTGTGATGGGGATCTCACAATGGTACCTTGAGCAAAGCTTGCAATACAGAAGTGACGCAATCTCGATCTGCAAGTAATACAGGAGCATCACGTATAATGCGTGCTGCCCTACATGGCAATCCTGCACCCAAAACTAACTGTAGTGCACCACGAGTATCACCACGTGCAGCTAAAAGTGTAGCTGCTTCTCCTTCGGACCCTGTTAAATCAAATAATATTATAATATATTATTTATCATTCATATTGATAACTAAAGTAAAAAGGCACTCTCAATAGTTTCGAACCAAATACCTGAAGATATGAGGTGGCTCATGTACTGATCACGGAGGCTGGTGGCTTGTTGTAATCCAAGCTTATCAGCAACTGCTAATGCCTCAGGCCACCGATATAAATTTGTGTACATACTGATTGCTTTGGCTGGGTCCTTTAACTCCTCAATATAAATCTGTTCAGCTGTTTTCAGGTCATATGCTAGTATAGCAAGTCTCGCCCTTACATGTGGTGATTTCATTCCTTTAAAGGAATATCCACTAAACATAAATATATATATATTTTTAATATTAATATTCTTGCAATATCAATTTACCTTCAGACGGGCTTTCCTTTTCATAGTCTTCATAAAACTCTAAAGTTTTTTCAATGTAAGCACTTCGGGCTTCATCTCCAAGTGATCGCCAACATCGAACAGCCATCTAAAAATAATAATAATAGTAACATTGTTAGTGTCATAATTATTTTGGTAAGTATTCTTCTATAAAGTTTGTATCTTAAGATCTATTCTATACCTTAAGATCACCAATTTCCATGGCTTTGTCAGCTAATTGTTGCCACAATGTTGTGGCTTGGGAAATATCACCGAGAACATTCAAATATGATTCACATCCTGTGAAATTGCCTGTTCTGATAGCTGTGCCTTTAAATCAATAAATATTTTTAAAAAAAGGTACATACAAATTTTTCTTACCTAAGTTTTTTGTAAATTTATTATATTTAAAATTTGAAAAATGCATTTTTCGACAATTGACTAATCTTTACTAATACACTCCAATGCAATATAATATAGAAATATCTTACAGAACTGAAGTCTAGCATGATCAAGTGTTATATAAGATACAGATCCTCCCTGTAACACAACCCGAGGGATATTATTCACTTGCTCCACTCTCACTGCCATCCCTCCACCACACTCCATCAGTTCTACTAGTCCAACATCATCAATAGAGTACCTAAAGTTTTAATTGTTTTATACTATTTATAGTGATGATTAAGAATTGACTATAAATATTTAAAAAATGTTTAGCTTAAATATCATACCATACAGCAATATGTGAGGATGTTTGTGCTACCACAGCATCACTTCCTTCCACCCATTGTACAAAACTCACACCACTGAGGATCACTTCCTGCAAGAATAAAATATAATTCATTGCTTCCAGAAAATATTTATATGTGCCAATGCTTCAAAACATCAAGTAGTTGTAAATTCTTACAATTCTCCCAGTAGAAACATTTAACATTAATAGTCTTCGACGACGATCTCGCAACAGCAGAATGTGTGCTGACTCACTTAACTCTAACCAATCTGCTCGAGCTTCTAGTCTAGCTTGGGCTACTTGAGAACCTTTAATAATATTGTTTTCAATTTATTATATATATATATATAAATAATGGAAAAAAGAATGATTATCTCCGTAGTAGGTATGATTAATGTATGAGGGTTGTAGATAATTTTACAGACCTGTCATTAAGTCAATTACGCAGACACTTTTTTGATCCAACAGATAGGCTAATTTTTTGTTATCAACAGAATTTTTTACACCACCCTCATTGATTCTTACACTAATAAGATGAGGATTGACAAACTCAGTTCGCACCTGAAAATAAAAAAACCAATAACTACATAATTTATTCATGTCTATATAAGTTGATAAATAGCTGGTAAACACTAATATTTCTTGTAAAATAAAATTATATAAGATACATAATTGGAAGAACACTTATAAAAATGCATGTTTGTTTTTATATAATTAATAACTATAATTTTTTTTTAATGATTCTTAAAATTTATACATAAAACAAACCGATGCCAAAACACTATTTATTCCATATTCAATAAGTGTTAGTTCTCCAGCTCTATAAACCAGACAAACCGGGGCATGTTGAAAAAAAAACTTTTCTCCGGTGCCTGACCAAGGAACCTAAAAATATATTCATATTATTGTATCAAATTGGTATCATATAGTAGAATGATTTTATTTATAAATTATATACAAAAATGTAAATTCCTTGTATTTAAAGTGACTTATAAATTATGTCTTACAAAAAGCTTTTACAAACCTCGCTCCAAAAAGATCTTGCTAGATCACAAACAATCAAAGAACTTTCAGTTCTGCAAATAGCATACCAGTCATCACCTAATAATAAAATAACAGGTTTAACAAAAAATCAATTAAGGATTTAAGATGATATTAAAAATAAACATTAGGTTGCAATTTCCTCTTATACCAAAACATACATTTATAGATAAAGGTATTTTTTTTAACAAAAATCAAAGTGACCAAAACATGTAAGTTTTCATTGAAAAAATGTAAGCTTATAATTATGCCTTTTTATATTGTTTATATTTATATGTTTATATTACGATTACCTCTTTTGTTTCTTCTTTTACAACAAATTGCAGAAAGTATAATGATTGTGAAAACACAAAAATCACATAAAATTTTTATCACATCAATTTCACATTGATTTAAAGTAATAGCATTAATCCTTTGGACTTTATCTTTGAATTCTTTAATTTTAATCAATATAAATGTTAAAGAATAATTCATAAGTCATGCAAAAATTTAATTAACATTCAGCTCTTCAAAAATATAAAGTATGTATACCCATGACTCGAACTGTATGAATTTCCCGACCAAGAGTTGCCTGAAGAGTTATTGGAGAAGCATCATCCGACAGTCGGCGTAGAGTTATTTGACCTTGACCTCGACGCACTGCTTCAACTGAACCTCCACATACCCATCGCCTAGAAATATCCAATCAAATCTATTATTCTATATTATTATAGTAATTAAGTAAAATAAAACAAATTTAGATATTATATAAATTAATTTACTTTAGCATTGCCTCAAAAATTAACACAGCTCCAGTAAACCCAGCTATGGCAAGTTTGGCACCATCGTGGCTCCATGTCAAGGCACGCACACTGTATAGACCTGGGATACTTAATACAGAGCCAGAAACCCAGCGGTTACTGTTTGAAGACCATTCTATTAAATGGCATCTATCATAACTTCCAACAGCAGCTGCCTGAAATAAAAGTTTTCCTCATCAATTAATTAATCTTAATAAAGAAAATAAATTGTTCTAAATTAATTTAGCCACCTGTCCACTAGCACTACTGCAAGCTACATTGAACTCTGTTTGCGAAGAATCTCTTGAATGATCAAATGTGCAAAGTGGTCTACCAGCAGTATCATATAAAACTATTCTTCTATCACATCCCGCTACGAGTATCTAAAACATTTAAAATATTATCTCCAAATAAAAAAGTTTAATTTATATTTCCGTTATACTTAAATAAAAATGGAAATGTTACAGCATTTTCCACAGCGCACAATGCACTGGGAGGGACAGGATGTCTTGCGAAAAGTCTGCCACCAGCAAGAAGCAACGCCCCATCAACATGGCCTGAGACCAGAAGTCCTCCAAATCCTGTCAAAGATATGCACGCTGCTGCACCTATCCATGCGCTACTACTTTTATTGGTTTTACAATCCAAAAGCCTACAATATGGGAAATTTTTATCAAAAAATGGTTTGTTAATTTAAAAAAAATGTATAGCAATGACAAAAATATAAATATTATTAGAATTTATATATATACGGTTACGGATATGCTCAAATACAATTGTCAACAAGTTTGATGCATATCAATAATGGATAATATTCTTATCAACTTGTAGCATTGTGGAATCATGCAAATCCAATTGTCCGGTTTTGTAATTCGCTATATTGAATATAATTTTGAATTATAAAAATGATCATCTTTAGGTAAACTTTCAGGCTCATCTTCAATTTGTGAGCTTGAAACTTTCTGTTTTTTCATGTGTACATAAGCATACACTTTTTTAATTGTTAGATATTTCATTTATAAATAGAAATAACTAATTGTAAATTTACCTGACTTTGCCATCCAGTAATCCTGATAGAAGTGATGCATGAGTAGTCCAGTATATACAAGTACATGGGGCTGACAATGAAAATTTGTTACATATCACTTTTTTAGACTCCCAGCCTTCTCCCACTCTATACACAAAAACCATGTTATCACTCTGACCTACAGCTAGTGTATCAGATTCACTGTTAAATGCCAAACCTATAAAGTTTTTAAAAACATAACTATTCAATCAAATTATAACTGGAAATAGCAAAAAGGAAAATAGCCCACAATCAACAGGAATGTACCAATATATAAATTAATCATCTTTATGAATTGATCAATCCTTTATCATTTTAATTGTACTTCAATTCTTCCCGTTATAGTTAAATTAAAATACCTTGTTCATGCATGACTGGTTTTAAAAAAGTGTAATCTAACTTGTGATTAAATAATCAAATGATCAGGTAGTAAAATTGAATATTTTCAATTTGCCTTTCTACGTTAAAAAGGTTACTCATTTTAATCAAATATGTATGAATCTTTGCATTACTTACTAATATGATTAGGCACATTTTTTCACACTGTAGATTATGATTGTTAAAAATTCTCGATTAATTAAGTGACTCGTTAGCACAAAGGTTAGTGCACCAGCCATGTAAGCTTGGGGATGTAGGATCGAATCCTACATAAGTCACGATGATATTTTTCTGAGAGTTTCTTTGAAATCATTTTCAATGTGTGAAAAAATGTGCCTAATCATATTAGTAAGTAATATAAGCCTGTAAAGGTAATTAAAACGCACTTGATTGGACGTTCAATCCACAAAATAAACATCTTTGCATTACATTAAACATTTATTACTTACATGTGATCGTATATGATTTTTTTCCTGCATTTGGATCAGAAGGCTTGGTACTGAATTTATCTCTTTTTACACCACTTTCATCAAATAATAAAACTGTCCTGTCGCAGGTGGCTACAGCTAATTTCTTATTATTGGGTGCAAAGCACATCGCTGCAATTGGATTCTCCCCATTCTAACTTAAACATAAAATGAAATTGATATTTCAGAGCGAGTACTTGAAAATGCAGACAGTAGTGAATCATGTTTAATAAACATGTATTCATTTAATACCTGGTAACCATATTTGATTGTAAATTCTATGGTAGAAATCATTTAAAAAAACAATTGCCAATATTTAAATGTAATGTGTATTCGTAATAAGTATTGTTTATCGATACTATAAAAAAAAATCATTTGCCGCTATAACAGTGCTTGACATGGATTGATCTAACTGATCAGATTCATGTGGCAGAAAAATTACCAACAGCATTATTGCAGCATTTGCAAAGGTTTAATTTTTTTTTGGTTAGATGGTAAATTTATTTATTTACTTAAATATATCAATAGAAAAAATAAATCTGATTTGTATTATATATATTATGTATATGGACTTGATAAATATATACTGATATGATATCTAAATTATACAAATCTTAAATGGAGGTTATTGTTTATTTTACAGTGTAACTGAACAAAAATTTCATAATCTGAGTGTGCTTAGGCCAACATGATTTTGGTTCAGAATTAAAAGAAATTTAAGAACTTTTACTAGCTCAGAAATTACCATGCTCTATTTAAGAAAACATGATATAATATGTTGTTTCCTTGCATAAAGATATATTTGATAAAATATTCCTAATTTTCAAGCTCACACAAATGCACATTTTTGACCAGTTTGCAACTGATTGTACACTTTTACCGAACCTCACCAAGCCTAATGTGTATTCATATATTTTTTTGTAATGAATTTGAATTTGTAAACTTGATAAGAACCCATCGATTTCATTATATAATAATATTTACTAGTTATTACAATAAGTGCTTGCCTGTGATTCTAAAATAGTCTGCAAATATTTCAACTGCATTTTCTAAAAATAAAATACTAATTTTATGCTGACACCATTCAAGTATTTATCAAAATATTAAATATCATTAAATACACATATATAACTTTTAAGGTATGTTATTATTTTACTATGAACTATATATTTTTTGAAAAACTAAAGATTCATAAAAGATAGATCAATCAACACTACATAACAATGTTTGTTTGGTTAGATATGGTTTGTTGGTTTTATTGTTTCCATGACAATATACTAAAAACCAATTTAAAATGTATGTACTATGAAAACAAATCTGTAGCTCATTCTCATCTTTGTTGCCAGAAGAAAAATAAACATTTGCTGCTCTAGCTTTTAAAAACAATTTTTTTTTAAAATTATACATGTAATTATGAAAATAGCAAAAAATAAGCTTGCAATAAATTTTAAAAGAAAAACGTTATTTTATATAAAAATTAAATTGGTGTTGAATTAATTATTAGGAGAAATTAATATTTATGTGGTTTACACTTGACCAGCAAATCGTACTGTTCAAATTGTATATATATATATATATATATATATATATGTGTGTGTGTGTGTGTGTGTGTGTGTGTGTGTGTGTGTGTGTGGGTGGGTGAATGGGTGGATGGGTGTAGTGTGGATGGATATAAATCTAGTGTTTTTTTTGAATATGACAATTTCCGTAAACGAAAATGTAAGCCATACAATGCGCAAATTATATTGTATTTGTATCGGGGTAATGTGATTTTTTTATACTGAAAATATATTTTTACAGCATTTTTTATATATGGTCGAAGATAAAGAAAACTGACAGCTAATGTCATGCATTTTAGGTGCTTGGCGGTAAAATGTAACTACAAAATAAATATTACTGCCACAAGTGTCTGATATAAGTCGTATGTGTTGAAATACGCGTATATCTACTACTTTTGACGAGGAAAGTAGTAAATTGGCACTTTAAAATATTTTTTACACTAAGTGAAATGGACACATTGGATTTAGTTGATGACAATGTCACTCAAGATAAAGCGAGAAAAATTTCAGCCATAAACAAAGACGTAGTTCATAAAATCTGCTCAGGCCAGGTGGATATGGTTTCTGATATTTCGCAAACCAACAGTAAAATAATTGGATCCTTAATTGCACTTTTTATTTCATAGGTTGTATTAAATCTCGCTACTGCTGTGAAAGAATTAGTAGAAAACTCACTAGATGCTGGTGCGACAGTGGTAGAAATTAAATTAAAGGAGTATGGAAAAGATTTAATTGAAATTATGGATAATGGCTCTGGTGTAACAGAAGAGAACTTTTCTGGACTAAGTAGATATTGAATTATTTGTCTTATAATATAAAAATATATGTATTTTGAAAAGTCAATACTAAACTAAATAAATTCCGATTTGCAGCGTTAAAGTATCACACTTCAAAACTGAGAGAATTCTCTGATTTACTTGGGGTCTCAACTTTTGGATTTCGTGGGGAAGCCTTGAGCTCATTGTGTGCTCTTTCTGACCTGACAATCATTACAAGACACTCGTCTGTTGAATGTGGTTTGTGATATTTTGTTTAAATTTTTTTTATTCAAAATTAATTACACTTGAAAATGTTCAGTGTTTTCAACTTATTTTTTTTTATGGTACTAGTTTCATGGCACCAAATAAACACAAGTTGGAATAACACTAAACAGTTTTTACTAAAATTCCTCCAAGTTTCTTTCTGTCAAAAACATTTAATATATTGACAATAATCACATAGTTATGATAATGAATCTGTTTTTTTTAGGAACTAAAATAATTTACGATTACAAAGGTGAAATAAAAATATATATTCCTTGCTCACGTCAAATTGGTACAACTGTGTCGCTAGCAAATATTTTTTGCACTCTACCAGTAAGGCAGAAAGAGTTCCATAGGAATATTAAACGTGAATTCAATAAAATGACTCAACTTCTTTATGCTTATTGTCTGGTATCTGAGCATGTTAAGTAAGTTATATACAAATATATATTTATAATTTTTTAAAAATTATTAGGTGTGTGTATTATTAACTACATTTAACTTTTTTTTTTAGGATAGTATGTACTAATCAAACAAATAAAGGTTCTAAATCAATTGTCGTTGCAACTCAAGGAGGCACCGTTAAAGATAATATAGCTTGTGTATTTGGAGTAAAACAACTACAGTCACTCATGAATTTGAGACCACACTATCCTGATAATCATATTTATAATTTAAAAGATGCTTTATTTAGTAATTTAGAAAAAACTACCTTAGAAACACCTTGCACTAGTTTAGAGAGACAGATGGACATGGAAGATATAAAGTCAGATGATGAACTTGAGTTATCTGAAGAATCATCAAATGAAGCCAGTGAATACTCTCAAAGTAAAAGTTCCTCTACTGTAATAGATGAAGCATTATCTCAAGTCTCAAATTTTACCCTGGGTAAAACAAAGCGGAAAGTGAGCGAACGATTAGATTTTATGGGATTTATATCATCTTGCAGCCATGGAAATGGTCGATCAACTACTGAGCGACAATTTTTTTATGTTAATTCACGTCCTTGTGAACCTCATAAATTGATGAAAACAGTGAATGAAGTGTACAAGCAGTACAATCCGCATCAGTCTCCATTTGTATTCTTGAATCTTAAAATTAAACAATCAGCTGTTGATGTTAACGTTACTCCAGATAAAAGAAAGATATTTTTAGAAAAAGAAAAGAATTTGATGGATATCATCAAGTCATCTTTGATCAAAATCTATGAAAACATTCCATCTACCTTGAAACTGGAAAATGTTAATACCAACATACTGTTGGCTGAAAACAAAGGTAACGTTCCTCTTGTCAGTGATGAAAAATCACCAAGAATATTTTCATCTTTTTTAAGTCAATTTGCAAGCAAGGTAAATCAATCTGAGCAATTTTCTTCTGAAAGTAAAATTTATAAAGAAATAAAAAGGAAAGCTACAACCTTAGACAGTTATGTAATCAATGTTAAACTTCCAAGAAAAGAATCTCCCATTCCTATAGAAGAGAGCATAGAGACTTCCAATTATTCTAACGATGGTGATAATAATGATTTACAAGAAAATAAGAATTTCTTAGATATCTCTCAAGAAGGCATAAATGATACTTCGAATTCATTAATACAGAGCAAATCAGAAACTTCATTTGAAGACACAAGTGTGGAAGAGTCTGAAAATCTATCAAATAATTCTAAGGCAACTGTATATTTAGGATTTAGTGATAGTGTTCCAGAATCGGAGATTGTCAATATAAGTCAAGTTATTGATGATGGACAACACAAAAAAAGAATTTCTGTTCAATCCAAAGATAGAAATTGTGCAAGTATCCCTAAAGTTGTAAAAACAGTTATCGATTGTCAAACTGAAAACACAAATTTAAATAAGAAAATTGTCATAGTAAATATTTCCATGGATCAAATCAAATCATTGGCACCTTTAACAAACAAAGAAGATAAAATAAATAATGAAAGGGTGAAGTTTAGATCAATAATTAACCCAGTACAGAATAAGAAGTGTGAAGATGAATTACAAAAAGAAATATCAAAAGATATGTTCCAAAAGATGAAAGTTGTTGGTCAGTTTAATTTGGGTTTCATAATTACTCAGCTAGATGAAGATTTATTTATTATAGACCAACATGCGACTGATGAGAAATATAATTATGAGATATTGCAAAAAACAACAGTCCTCTCTAACCAACGATTGGTTGTGTAAGTACAAAATATTATACTTATAAATATCATTTGTGAAACTATAATTTGACATATTATATTTATTATTGCAGTCCTCAAACTTTAGAATTGACTGGAGTGAATGAAAGAGTTCTTATCGATAATTTAGAAGTGTGTCGTAAAAATGGATTTACTTTTGAAATAAATGAGGAAGCTCCTCCAACTAAACGCGTGAAACTTCTCACCATACCAATATCAAAAAATTGGGTATTCGGTAAAGATGATATAGAAGAAATGCTATTCATGCTCAAGGTAAAGATGATTGTAATTGTTTTTTAATATCTACTATCAGGTCATATTAGCCCCACAGAATCTTATTCATTTTAAAACTAAAACAATTAATAAGATTGTCATCAATATATCTGATGACAACTTAGGCAGTCTTGTGTTTCAGAGTCATAATTTAGTTGCATTCAATTAAGATGGCTTAAACAATATTTATGGGGTTTTATGGAATGTGTGTATACACAAAAACATTCCTGAGTAAGCTACAAAAAAAATACTATATAGTAGTACAGTAAAACCTCGATATAACGGACTTCAGATATAATGGTCAAATGTAAAAAAAAAATAATGTTTTAAATGTGAAAATGTAAAAAAATAATTATTTGTAATTTTCGTGAGTTGATTATAATTTTTTTTAGTAGGATTACCGAAAGCAAGCGCATCGATATCAAACAGCAACGTTACTTCACGACGAATGTCCGAAGACAATTAAATAGAATTTTGTGTTTTGTATTTTTTATTTATATCTAAATACATAGGGTATTTTCAAAAAAAAGTTTTTGATTGATTTAAAACCCTCCCCCAAATCGGTCCGTTATATCGAGGTTTTACTGTATATATGTATTCATTTTATTATCTCCTATTTGGTGGTATGAAAAAACACAACTGACAATATTACATTCGAAAAATTATTTGAGTTTAAATTTAGCTTTATAGTAAAACCTTGTAAAGAATCCCTTACTCTCATTTTTATATGTAAAGAAAAGGTAGGGATAGGGATGATATTAACACACTAAAGGCGGGGCGGGTACTAGTACCCGTTCTACTACTGCCTGAAGGCGGAGCGCATATTAATACGTTTTTGAATGTGTTTACTCTAAAAGCGGCAGAAGGTCATTTTATTCTTTAGGTTTACAGCTCGAAATGTTTGTTTAGGACTCGTCAACGTTACTTCTACCAATACTGTCCAGTGATTCTGAGCAAAGTGACAATGAAGAAGTGGAGTGGTCAGAGAATGATAATCCTCCAATTATTGAACAATTTTTATGACAAAGTGGTGTTGTTGTGATGATGCCAAGTAATCCGCAAAGTGTGAATGAAGTGGTTCAACTTTTTATAGGAAACGATTTATTTGACTACTTGCAAATCAAAGAGTGTATACACTAGATTTCACATGTGCAATTTTACGCGAATTTCGTCCGCTTCGCACATCAGTTTAGTCAATTGATTACCCGCTTAAAATATAAATATAATATAACCTATTGTGTAACAATAACATTTAATTTATTAACAAAAATCTCATAATTAACTCGGAGTTGCTAAACAGAAGAAAAAAAAATCAAAAAGTGCAAATCAAAGATATATATGTATAGACTAGATTTCACACGCGCAATTTTACGCGAATTTTGCCCGCTGCGCACATCAGTTTAGTCAATTTGGTACCCGCCTAAAGTGTGTTAATAGTTTTATTTTCAATCACAGGATTATCCCCAAGAAGTATGTCGGCCCAGCAGAGTACAAGCGATGTTTGCTTCTCGAGCTTGCAGGAAATCCGTTATGATCGGAACAGCTCTTAACAAAATAGATATGAGGAAACTAATTAATCACATGGGTGAGATAGAGCAACCTTGGGTAATTGTTTTTTTTTATTTTAATTTAAAATATGTCGACCCTTCACAAAAACCCATCAAGTTACAAATGATGGTTAGATAACCTTATTTCCAAAAATACTCTACATAGCCAAATCTGACAAGAGCTTGCAAATACGGTCTCTTAAATAACAGGGTTTTTTTTGCATTTAAATTTCCAATGAGAAGACCATTGAGGTCTATAAGGATTTTGTTCTGTAATAATCACACAGGTGCTGAAAGTTCTACTCATAAAATTAAACCTCGTGCCTCTATGGCTATTTATATTTTGCTTTTAATTTTTATTTTCAGAATTGCCCACATGGAAGACCAACGATAAGACATTTAATCAATATGGCTCTAATATATTCAAGTTAGTCTTAAAGACAAATCATAAATTAACGAAATCATGTTAAATGTTTGTATTTTAAATACTAATAACATCTATCTTATTTATTTTTAATTTTCATTAATCAAAATAAAATAAATAATTTGAAAGTATCACAATACCATTTATTATTTTAAATGTTATAATGTATTTTCTAAATAGTAATTTATATCAAAAACATCAATTAATTAAATATTTTTTTCTTCAATCTATTTTCTATGTTTATATCCATTACACACATAATATTTTTTTTACATGTCTTTTCAGTGTAAAGTTATTTTATAATTCACAGTCTAACATCAGTTTATTTACATGAAATAGATATTATCTATACGAAATAAAAAAAATCCCATTATTTTGTGCACCTTCAATTACAGTCCATTTGATAATACTAAATTCCTTATTATTATACACCTGCATATATGTAATGTCAATTTTTAGGTTTAAGTTTTATATTGCTATTTCTGAGAGATTGTTTTCAAGTTGCCCAGAATAGTAAAACAAATTTATCAGCTATTTTAGTTTGAATATTTAGGGAATTCTTATATAAGAAAAAAATATAAAATCATAAAATAATTTGTGACATACACATAGAACTGAAAAAAATAAATTAATTAGCTTATAAATTATTGCATAATAGATTATAATAAAACAGATTAGAATATGGCAACAACAAATAATCAAACAATAATTTCTGTCAAATTTACAAGCCCATATAAACCAACTTCAACAGATGCCTTATTATCTAAATGATTGATCCACATTTGTGACATTTTGTGTACTATTGAAATCCCATTATCATTAATTCCATCCGTGGTAATTTTAAGATATTTTATCCTGCACTGTTCATTTTTACTAAACCAATTTTCCTGGACGTCTGTTTCTTGCAAGTACTTGGAAATTTGATTACAACCTTCTAAATCAATTTTTGTGAAAGATGGATTTTGCTGGATTATTTTTTTAAGTGATAAAATAGTTAAATCACTGGAGTACCTCAAGCTTATTTCTTGAAGTTCATAGCATTTTGTTGCTGAGCTGAAATACACAATAAATAATATAGTTAGATGATTATATTGTTAGATGATTAAATTTATTATAAGAGTGATGTTGATCATACCGTAGTATTGCTGTTATGTCTGAATCTGTCAAATGACACCTTGACAAATCAATTTTCTTTAATTTTGAAAAACAGCTATTTTCTAAAAAATTTGCGATAACCTCCCCAGTGATTTCTAAACTCTCCAAATTTAATTCACTGATAATATCAGGGTTTAAAATATTTAATATTTGTATTATTACATTTCGTTTAAATTTATTCATGCTCAAATCTAGCACCTCCAGGTCCAGCATATTAGATTCACCAGTAATTGCATCAAAGTGACTAGATATATCACAAAATTTTATATTTAACGATTTAAATCGCAAATACTTGGTCACTTTCATTAAACAACCAAATCCAAGATCACCTATTGGGTTAAAACTCAGATCCAATTCTAAAAAATTGAGAATGTTTGGTTTGGTAGGTTTTTCAAGCATGTAAAGTAGGTTCTTGATTCCATCCCCATCTATTTGATTTCCACTTAAATTTATTTTCCTTAGTTGTATAAGTGATGGAAAGCATTGAATTAGGTATTTGAATCCATCATTTCCTAAAAGATTGTTTGGTAATAAAATACTGGTAAGGTTGGCTTGATGATTGATGCATTTAAATACTGGCCTTAACTCGTAGGCCGTTAAACTCAAGCCTGGCAGAGAAAGTGCATGTGTAGCTTGACATGTTTCTAATTTGCTTCTTATGTGCTCATCAATTGCTAAAAATAAGAAACAATTTTTTTATTAAATAGTAATGTTCAAATGTCTATGTAAATAACATTACTTGTAAATAATGAATTACTTACTAATTTCAAATTGAACACAGCATTCAATGTATCTCTCTACTAATGGTGGTAGATTCCAACTTATGATATTTGCTTGTATTTCTGTAGACCCAATAACCAAACTCAGAGGATCTTCGTTGGCTAAAATAGCTCCATCTGAGGTAAATAGGCTCAAAGAAGGCTGGACACCTTCAATGCTAAACAAGATAAAAATAATATTAATAATTTTAACATCTTTTAAAACTAATACAGCATAAATATCCATAATATATAGTAAACTTGTTGATAAATTTGTATCCACAACAGACTAGTTCAATTTTTAACACTTCATATTTAAGCAGCAAATATGAATAGCTAAATGTCTAGAAGGCTACAATCATTTTTGTTTGTGTGCGCTTTTGCCTTTTAAGGGCTTCTTCAGATTTCAGACAATCTGAAGAAACCCTTGAAAGGCGAAAATTGTCACAAATAAAAAATACTATAATCTTTTATTAGTCTATAAAAGCCGTTTGAATTTTCAAGCTTGTTTGATGGATTTGTAGGTAATTGTGAACTAAAATGCATTACAGAAGTATTAAGAGAGATAATATTGCTCTTACTTGTAATATCTTCTAGAAACTTCTTTTGAAAACCAATCAATAGTTAAAGAATCAACTTTATCCAGCATGATTGGAACTAGAAGAAGCTTATCCTGAACCCTCACTCGAACAGCAGCTGGCTGCTGGGTTGGTGGAATATGGAAAGGTCTAAGAGAAGGTTTTTCAACAGGGTGTATTGTATTTGTTGTAACCACATTTAAATTATTTCTACTAAATGGAGTATCACAACCGAAAATCGTATTTTGCATGATTTCTGTTGTTGAATCAGGCTCTTCTGAAAAACTATTTTTAAAAGGAGACATTGAATTTGAATTACTGTTTTTAAAAACACTTCCACTAAAAGAAGAGGATTGTACTACAGGCTGACTGGATCTTTTTCTACAAAATCCAGATTTTAATAGTGATGTTTGGTGTTTCCACTTTCTCGAAGGTTTTGATGGTAAACTCAATGATTTTTTTACAGATTTACTTATTTCCTGAGTTTCGATTCTTTGAATATTTGTCGGAGGAATGTTTTCTTGATATGTAATAGGTATGTCTTCAAATGTATCACTAAAACCTGAGAGTGAGTTATCTGTGAATCCATAATTGGAAATTACATCATTACTTTCTATTATCAGTTCAGATGAATTAGAGTTACTTAAATTGCTTTGTATATTTAACTCGTTACTTTTTCTTTTTGTTTCATTTGATTTTCGTTTCAGAACAGTCGATATTTCAAACGAATTTCTTTTCCTCTTATGTGATTGCACCAAATCATTCTCAAGCCAGTCTTCACCGACTTCATCAACATCTAAAATAGCTCCTTTCTTTCGTCTTTCCATTTCTACGTGTTTATCTTGATCACTATCACTGTCATCTGTAGCACGTCGATACCTGAGTAATTTCATTGCATTTTTATATTCACTTACACCGTGTCTTTTCAGACTTGTTTGAGGTGTGACATCGGTATTCATATTTGCTGTGTCATCTGATGAATTACTCATTTCATCTTCAATAATCATACGCTTGTTAACTCTCTTATTGTGTGCTTTATATGAATCTTCACTTTCACTCCTCGAATTTCGTTTAGAGCAACTTTCGAAATTATCATCAAAAGAACTCTTAAAATTTGTTCTTAAATTCATTTTTGTGACATTGTTTTGGGATAAGTTTATTCTTTTATTATTTTCATGAGGTAAATATTTCTGACTAACTTGACTGACTGTCTGTTTATTATTACATTCTCCAATTTTCTCAAGACTTTTATGTATTCTAGAACAGAGAGTTTCATAGAATATGTGATCTGTGGGGCTAATTGTATCGACATCCTTCCGCCATTTGACTAAGATATCTAATACAGTTTCTCCCCTATCTGTTTTGATAGATGGAGAAGCACCACTGTTTAATAGTAATTCAACAATTTCTAAGAATCCGTTGCTTGCTGCATCATACATTGGAGTTATTCCTGTAATCAATTTTTTTTATTATTAATAGTACAATGGATTTTGCACTTTTCCCACATAACAAGGCATTTAAAATGTGTTTGAAGTGCTATCATAAATTGTGTGTAAGTAATATAATAATCAAACAATTAATTCTAGACAATCATACAATAATTAAAGGGGGTGTTGATTTAGTGTCCATTGAACATCTCCTTTAATAATACTGTTTATGAAAATTAGATGAATTTTACTGCTTTGCAAATGTTTTGACAAAAAGAAAATTATCAAATCTATCAAAAAGTTAAAATAATCAATTATGAATTCAATTGAATAAATTATACCATCACATTGAGTTCCTCCTCTGTCATTTACATGAGCACCATGTTTCAGCAAGGTCTCTACGGCTTCCTTGTGTCCATGTATGCACGCTTCGTGCAAGGGCAGCCAGCCGGCATTATCCCTAACATTTACAGGATGTCCTTGGGAAATCAAGCGAACTACAAGCAGGGAGTTGCCAGATATGCAAGCCTTAAAGTCAAAGTGAATAGTATTATAATAAATTAATTCCAATAGTGATATTAGTTTTAGAAAGCACAGTAATATTTTATACATCATTGTAAAGTTTTATACTTTAGATTCAAAAGTCAAAGTACCTGATGTAGCTGAGTTTCGCCTTTAGAGTTTTTCTTTATTGTAAAGCCTTTTCCTCTCTTACGAGCCATTCGAGGTTTTTCTATTTCTTCATTTTCCTCTGACGCATCTGAAAACATAATTTTGTATTATTGTATGAGTTGAGTGAAACCAACTGTCAGAATTGCGTATTAAGGCTGGAAGAACTGAAACCCCTGTAGGTATATTACCTTGCACATAAAAGAAAACATGGAACAGAAAAATATGAAAATATATTCATGTTTAAGTGTGGAGTTGGCAAAAATATTATAATCATTGTTAGTTACCAGTCAAGTTTTCAAGACAAATGTCGTCTCCAATATCAGGAGTATTTTGTTCATTTGTTTCATTTTCACTGTCTGTATAATCTTCCAAAGTAAAAGCTGAAGACTCTCCCATATCTGTAAGCTCTTTGTCCAGTAATGTTGTTTTATCGACGAGCCCATTATCTCGAAAATATTTTAAACAAAGCTTCATAGCTTTGACTTCTTGTTTTTTATTAAAATCTTTTCTTGCCTTAGGTCAAAGAAATACATTATATCAAATAACAAATTACAATACATTAATAATTATCAAACTGAACTTACTTCATCTCTTGCTTGTTGGTAAGTAACTTCAACTTCAGAAGAAGATCGTCCGGCCAAAGACAGAATATCTGCGATGTTGATAAGTGTAGTGAAAGCTTCATTAGGTATTTGTTGAATCAATTCATACTCTTTTTTGTAATATTCAAGAGCTTTTTCGAAATTCCCAATATCTTTATAAGTTTGATATAAGCTGTTAAAAAAAACGTCAATACAATAAGGTGAATGGTGAATGCAACCATCAAGTAGTTATGAAATACGAGAATACAACAATAAGACACAATATTTTACCTGACATACGTAGGTATCAATTCTTTTCCAGTGTCACCACTCTTTTCAGAATTTTCTAACATCTTCTGATAAAAATCTATCGCTTTCTTATAGTTTTTCAATGAGCATGCACCATCACCTAATTTTTCATAGAGACTTTTCAAAGCTGCATAATCATTTGAGTTTGTTGTTACCAACAAATCTTCAGAATAGCATACAGCGGCCACTTAAAAACAAGATAAATATTCAAAATTTAATAATAATATTATGTTAATGTATGACAGCAAAGAGCCTATACTTATTAACACATTGTGATCTGGAGACGCATAAATGCGTTCTTCGCTGCCTGGCGGTAGAGGACGGGAGACGCATTTATGCGTTCTGCATAGACTGGCCGTGGTGTACGGGAAACGGATGAACGCTCGCTTTACCCGAGCAGTTACCGGTGCCGTATCTTTTGCCAGCTGTTGACAAACATTAGACACAAACAAATATCGAAGTATTTGAAACCATAAAAAATAACGGTAAACTATACCAACAGAACACAATAGTTATTACTGCAAACTAAATAAACAGAGACTCTCTCCCTTATTTCAGTGACACTGTGATACTATTTTCGTCATACTATCATACGTTGACGCATTATTAGGTTGTTTTGTTTCTGATTAGATCTAATAAAAATTTACAAAAAGTATTGTGATTTTTTATAACAATGTAATTTTGATCGTAAAAGTGTGTTTTTCACTTTCCATTTCATTTATTGTATAGTAATTTTGTGTACAAAGCATGTATGTATAATAAATAAATAAAGCAATTATTTTAGATTAAGACACTAAAAGTTTTTTTGAAAAATACCCAATAGTTCGAAAGATATGGCTATTTTACAGAAACTGTAATTTGAGACGTATATATCCAAAAAACCCCCGATCTCAGCCCCTAGGTGACAAAAAAATCACCCGATCACAATGTGTTAACACTAAACGTACCAGCACTTGATATATACCTATTTCTACCACAACCGGTCAAATGACCGGTCTTTGTGTTTTCTATGAAATATGGATGTAAGAAAGAATTAAACATAGTAACTTTATTATAATTAAATAAAATTGTATATGAACGATTTTTATTACATACACAATGAAAAATAATATTTAATTCATCCAACGGACCGGTCGTGGTATGTTTAGTGTTAATCTGGAATTCAAGAGTGACAAGCTTTCAATATTACCTATTTTTAGTTTTCGTTCAATATCATTTTGTTCATTTTTGTCCGGGGATTTTAATTTCCAAGCTTTGATGAGTATTGATTTGGCACTATGGAAATCTGACATTTTACATAGAGCATCGGCTCTTAAAGAAAGTACTTCACACTGCTTTAAAATCTAAAAATATATAATGGTAAAATAATATTATTTTTAATTATAGCAAATACTCCAAATATAAATAGAGTGTGTTCAATCATACCTTATTGTCTAATCTACCAGCAACATCCAAGGCAAAATTAAAACAATTTAGTGCTTTAGCATTGTCATTTTGTTTAGCTGAGTAAAGAAGGCCTTCTGTGAGGTAACACTGGTATAGCAAATCATATAAGTCCTGATTTTTACATATTTGGATGGCTTTGTGAAGAAAATCAACAGCTCTTTCAAATTTACTAAGATGTTCTAAAACAACTCCAATATTAAGCAGTAAGCGAGCTCTCATGTCCATAAATTCTTTATTAGAAATCTTTCCTTTCAAGCTAGAAAAAAATTATAAAATTAAAATACATCTTGCTTTGTATAAAAAAAAAATACATTTTACTTTTTGGTTATGTACTCACCTTTCACATAATACTAAACTTTTTGTAAATGCTTTTTCTGCAGCTTTAAGGGATTTGGTAGACTCTTCTGTATCTTCCAAGCTCTGACCTTGTAGCAAAAATATTCTACCAAGAGTGGCAAGTGCTCTCTGTTCTTCTAATTTATTGTTTAACTTGCGAGCGACTTCTAAAATAATAATATATTAAAAGCAATTTAGATTGCTCTAGATCAGGGGTTCCCAAAGTGGTCCCTACCAACCTCAAGGGGTCTCCGGGGGTCATTCAGGGGGTCCTTAGAAAATTTAATTCGATTTGGGGGTCCGCACAAGGTTCAATATAAAATAAAAAATTTGTGACACTTTTTTATTAACACACTAAAGGCGGGGCGGGTACTAGTACCTGTTCCGCGGACTACTGCCTGAAGGCGGGGCAGCGCATATTAATACGTTTTTGAATGTGTTTACTCTAAAAGCGGCAGAAGGTCATTTAATTCTTTAGGTTTACAGCTCGAAATGTTTGTTTAGGACTCGTCAACGTTACTTCTACCAATACTGTTCAGTGATTCTGAACAAAGTGATAATGAAGAAATGGAGTGGTCAGAGAATGATAATCCTCCAATGATTGAACAATTTTTATGACAAAGTGGTGTTGTTGTGATGCCAAGTAATCCGCAAAGTGTGAATGAAGTGGTTCAACTTTTTATAGGAAACGATTTATTTGACTACTTGCAAATCAAAGAGTGTATAGACTAGATTTCACACGTGCAATTATACGCGAATTTCGTCCGCTTCGTACATCAGTTTAGTCAATGTGATTACCCGCTTAAAATATAAATATAATATAAGCTATTGTGTAACAATAACATTTAATTTATTAACAAAAATCTCATAATTAACTCGGAGTTGCTAAACAGAAGAAAAAAAATTAAAGTGTGTTAATATGGAAGTTAAAATAAATAATAATGAATACATTATTAGCAATTTTAACGTCCTAAGTAAAATATAAATAAAGATAGGTGCATAAAATACAAGTAATAACAGGCATCGCAGTGAGTCGGGTAGGTTTATACAGGAATGCAATAGAGTCGATACTTGCACCAACTAGTCTATAATATGAATATATGTAGTTTTTCACTCAGGGTCCGTAGGCAAGTTTTGACTATGAAAGGGGGTCCGTGGGCAAGTTTTGACTATGAAAGGGGGTCCATGGGCAAGTTATAACTATGAAAGGGGGTCCGTGGGCAAGTTTTGACCATGAAAGGGGGTCCGTGGGTAAGTTTTGACTATGAAAAGGGGTCCGTGGACCAAAAGAGTTTGGTAACCCCTGCTCTAGATTATACATATGAATTAAATGAATATAATAAATATACATATTTAGTGTAATAAGGTTAAAAGGATTAACAAAAAAAATCCAAATATCACTTAATGGTGGGACCAAGAAAGAAATATTTACCCAAGTAAATTTCTTCATGTTCCAGAGCTTTTTCAAATTCAGCTAGTAGCATATACATCTCTCCGACCATTCTGTGCAGACAGCCAGTTTCAAGTTCCATTCCTAATTCTTCATAAATAATAGCACTTTGTTTGTATTCTCCAAGAGCATCTTCATACTTTTCTTTAGCATTATAAAAGTCTCCAAAGCCATTACATATTTCTGCTAATTGTTTTTGGTTATTTCCTTCTGTGGCTTTCTGTTTTCGTTTTAAATACTCTTATATGGAAAGCAAAATTAATACATAACACTTAACCAAATGACATAAAAAACATGTAATATCTATTTTGCAAAACCTATTTGATATTGTAAACGCCAGAAATCGTGTTAGTTAATATATTTATAAACCAATATAACTTACTCTGTTCTTCCATGGCTAATAAGTTTTGGCTAATTTTAATGCCATTATTTAAGAATAATTAAATCATAAACTATTCCAAGTAAAATATCATTATTCAATATGACATGACAGTCACCGCCAAATCTCGTTTCTAGTCTACTGATTGTCTTTGCTACGGATAGTCTCTGGTCTGTTGCCATCACAGAACGACTGCCAAAATACAATAATATTTAATTAAAGAGTACATTGAAAATATAAATAGTACATTTAATTTAAACAATTACAATAATTTTTGTAGGGATCAAAATTAACTACAAAATTTTTACATACTTGTTTTGTTACGATGAATTTATTCAAACCTGAAATGTAACGATTATTCTAAATTCATGTATATACATGCCTACAAAAATTATTTTTTATCAATACGAATCCTTAAAATAATATAGCTATATTATTATATTTTAGATTTTTAAATTCTAGCAACCAGATTGCACATGCGCAGAATAAACAACAAAAGAAAACAAAACCTATGCAAATAGCAAATGGCTGAAAGCGTTTGTTGGTGTCGCCCGCTGTCAGATTGTTGATCTACATCGGCGTATGTTGGACGGCCGATAGAAATAAATAAATGTTTCCATAGTTGTGTATTATGGTATAGAGGTTATTCGGATTCCAGTTTTATCAATTTTGTGTATTTGTATCCACACTCTCTGTGATAAAATCGTAATAATTTTGTGTATTAATGGACAACTGAAAGTGCGCACAGCTGTTGTACCGTTATAATATTGTCATATAACAAATCATTTGCTTGAATCTGTATCTTCGTCAAAGTGAGTATTATTTATAATTATTATTATTCTCATAAGTCTTACGAATCGATCACATGGCTGTTTAGATTCGTAAATACGCGTACACGTATAGATAAAAATGAATAAAGCCAACCTACTTTGTGGCTAGATTTGAGCAATATCATTTTTCTACTCATATTTCATACATACCTCATTTCTTTTATTGATTTTCTTTTGAATATTAAATGAAATATTTTTCATTAATATTTATATATATATATAATTTATTTTTTGAAACATGCACCATGAGCTGGTTTTCCACATTAAAATAAGGTTGAGTATTATGTTTCAGTTGATTTTCGATGTAATTATTGTAACTGACTACTCTGTTCTTAATTTTACCCTCCTCCTCATATACTTACAATGTAAGATATTCATTGAAATTGAACGAATCTGCATAAATATTTATTTTTTCTTTAAAAATAAAGTCAATAAAAACTATCGTTTGAGGATTTTATATTTAAACAGCCAAATGGCTAGCTAGGAGATTACGATTTTTTTTGTTTGTAAGCGTTTTCGCTTTTCGAGGCTTTCCATTGCCGCCTTGCATAGGTATTAAAAATGAAATCGGTTTGTTGTGGAGGTTTAAAGTTTCTTCAAAAATACATTTTCATCGACACAAAAATTATTTATTTCATATCGCATAAGTATTTTTAGTTTATCCTCCTTAGGTTATAAAATAACATATGATCATATCGTTTATGCGTTTTCGAATGAATGACGTATATAATTTTTAGAAACATCCATGAATTAAGAACTGAACTGAGCAGCCAATGTCTATGACTTCATTGAGTAGAGAAAGCTATATGTTTATTTTATACAATTTTATAATATAAAGTACATTTTTTATGTGCTTTTATATAAAGCATCTTGAATATCAAATTTACTCATAATCCAATAATTTGCATTTAAATGAGAATAATATGTTGCTATATCGGTCTAGTGGTTTTATTTCTAAAACAGCAATCATGTGAGTAATTTGTATAAGACTATTTGAATTTAGCAATATTAAGTTTTTGATTAAGAGATCTTGAATTGAAATCAGATTAGGTATCCGATGCGAAATATTGGTATGGTGAGTAGCCGAGTGGGGAGCCAGGGGTTGGGGGCCAGGGGTTGGGGGCTCGCGTTGCCGGCGACCTGCGGCGGCGAGCGGCCCGGCCCTCCCACGCGCCCGGCGCTCCCAGCCGCTCCTAGCCGCTCGAGTGACTTTGGTGCTCCTCTGGCAGCCTGCAGTTTGCAGTTTGAACAGATTTGAGATAGGCTATAACGACATTACTGCCTCGTAATATATTTGATTATATTTTTACTTCTTGCGATAATACTATAAGTTACGATTTAGGCTATACACGTTTTTTTTATCATCGTTCAGTTTCATTTCTAACCGACCCGTCTGCATGTACATAGTAATAATTAACAAGAAAGCTTTGTTTTCTCGTTTCTTTGTCATTAGTTCGAATGCGTGCTTTCGACGGTTATGGCGTGGGTGTACGTATTGTGCTATATGCAATTTCGATTATACCATTCCCGTGCACATCAGAAAAATAGCAATCGAAATGTGCTGACTCAGGATATGTTGAATAGTCTGAACGGAACGATTCACCGTTTCTCCTGTGAACCTGCCGACTAGATCGCTAAGCGTTCGCTTCCGACGAGTCGTTCGGTTATTTTAACGTTTCGCAACTCGGCTCCGAGAGCTCGGAGAAACTTCTCAGTTTTAGGGTACATATTTTTTATTTATAGTTTTTGTTTCATATTTTTTATGTCATATTTAGTAGAATAGATAAATTAACGATTATATAAAACATAGTTTTTTTTGATAATGTTACGCATATCTTTTTGAGCAAGGCCGTAACGGTGCGTGACCGGCAGCCGTCCGGGGGCTCGCCGTGTTGGAGCTATTTTGCAAAATTAGACTAATTACATGTTAGTGCATGTCCCGCAACCATTATTAAAAACCGAATGTTCCATTATATTCTGTTCGGTGTCTACGGTAAATAGAACCGTACACGGTAGACAATATTTTATTACATTGAAAAATAAATTAGAATCGTCACTTGCATCCCGATATTGTAAATAATCGACTAAATTACAAAAATAAACTCCACTCCGGTGATGTCTATTTAATATTCTATGCCGCGAGGATATGCTGTATTATTAAATTTGCTTAAAAAAATTAGGTATTTTAATGTTTACAAAAGCTAATGAATATATGGTTACTTCGTTCACTTTAAATTGAAAGAACTGCCGGAAGTGCGATAAATTATTAGAAGCTGTCGCCGAGGACAAATCTACCCGAAAATAAATAAAATCATGCCGCACATTGCGTGTGTGCGCATGCAGATTGTTCATATAATATATATTTTTTGTTTTCGCAAACGTGCACGAAGTCTACGTAGGTACACAAGAGGGCAAAGGCTGCCAAGGGGGTGCGGACGACGGGCCACGCTGCACCCTGCAGCCAAGATCTACCGTATTGTTCTACGCCTGCCAAGACACATATGCATCTTTAATACATAACAAATTAGAAATCACAAAAAACTATTTAATTAATCAGAAGACTTGCGAATCACGATTTACCAGCAGGCTATTTTGTAACGCTCAACACCAGGTGTGAGTTTGTTTTATTCGCGTTCTGGTTTGTGCGTGTAAAATCTCCTGCGCCTGTTTATCGACTATGTACAGCACCAATAGTCTGGAGCAGATAGAACAGATGAGAGGTCTTCCGGTTCGATGTGCACCGCACCCTCCAAAAACCAACGTTTTATGTGTATGGCTACCAAATAATATTTTTTTATGGTGCGTGCTCGGTTTAACGATCGCTTCATGCAAATACATTCGAGAATTGTGTATCTAAGCAAATACCCGGGTCTCGTTGAAATAACTGCTTTTTTTTAATTACACGGTTTCCGAAACTAAACTCGCCCTCGTCCGTGCAATTTTATTGGATATTTCGCTCATTAGATACTCACGACTAGTGCATCATCCAGCACGGCGGAGGGGTGATGCTGCCTACTTTTCTGCTTATGATCCCGTTTTGAATAGATTTGATTCCATTCCATGGCATTATTCTTTATATCTCGTGATGCATAACAGCAGACATGCAATTATTTGTGTTCGCGCACTACATTCGAATTATAAGCATGAATATATGAAGTAGACATGGGAGTAGCATTTTTGGAATTGTTATTGCTATTGTATTTATCAGTATTGGCTCAATACAGATGTACGACAACAGTGCTTCTACTAACTACGAAGCTAATTATTTTTTTTATAACACACCTTCTATATTGCACTGACACTGACTAAATGCTAATCTAAAAATTCACACCTTTACATTTGCGTAACTTCAAAATTAGATATACGTAACCCTATCAACCGACACAAGCGTGCCCGAAATAGTGCAATCCTTTTTCTTAATAATTTGATTGGTTCGACAATTTTATCGAAATATTTGTTTTTTAAAGAAAACTTCAAAGCGTAAGTAATTATTTGTCCACTCCTCGGAGTGGCTCCTCCCGCCGCGGGCGAGTCGCCGCTTGACATAATGCCGGCGCGTTATGTGGGCGCGTTATGTGGGCGCGTCTCCGTCGCGGCTGCCGCTAATGAACTCCCGCCGCTCGGCTGATATTCTCTCCTTTCTTCTGCGAGCTCTCGCAGCACTCGTTTCAGTTCCTGCATGCTCGCGGTTCAATGTGTAGCTCGCTCGCTTGTCGACTCGCGCTACAGCAGTAAGTTTATTCATTTTTCTCAATTCTGCTAAAACTGCAAATCGTAAGTGGGAGGAAAATCTTCAAAAAAAAAAATCCACGATGAATCAAGACAAATGCCGAAGATGGAGCGGTTCAAAAACGACCGCAATCCCCATCGAGAGCTCTCTGCTTGTTTACTTGGATCATCCCTAGCGGCGTTATACTAATACAGAGCAGTGTTATTATAGATTTCTCGCTAGACTTCTTGGTAGTAAATCACCTCCAGGAAATTTTCATGAAATGATGTTAGACAATACCTTTTGTGTAACTTATGGTCTGTGCTGAGATTGCAAGTGGCAGGGAGCGCGGTGCATCCGGTCCGCGGCGCGGCGAGTCCCGCCCTCGAAGCGAGGGCAGGCTCGAGCCGTGGCCTGCGACTTGTGACCCAATTCTCCTTTTTACTCGGGTGCTCGAGAAGTGCCCCCCTTTTGCATTAACATTTTACCTTTAACGAGGTCGCGAGTATTCTAAAAATTCTTCATCGTTATTTCGAACCACGCGACCCTTAAAATGTTAATGGAAATAAATACAAATTACATATTATTTTTCCTGTACTCAAATCGCGCATAACTTGAAGATCTTTGGAAGGAAATAATTAACAGTATGGTATAAGTATCCATTTTTCGTTTGCATCTCAATGCTTTATGATATTTCGTTTCCAATGCGTACGAATTATTTGATTTCATCTTCACGAGCGCTCTACTTTGATTGAAAATTCCTCCCCGGAAAATTCTTTTGTCTGACATTTTGCCAATATATACAGAAATAGCATCAGAAGCCGAAGAGGGAAAATTATACATTTGGAGATTTATCTGTCTTTTTATCGCTTTCAATGCTACTTCATATTGTTTTCCTGGAATATTTAATATATTCTATCATTAATGTAAAACTTAGAAACAGTATTCCCAGCATATTATTTTCTGCAATTGTTCTGGAGCTCCTGAGTTATCTCTGCCGGTGTTGTTGTTTATAAATAATGTGATCTTCTCAAGACCGCGATATACTTAATTGTGGTAAATAAGAATCGCTTTTCTGAGTAGATCTACCAACAGGACATAGGAATCTTTTAAATTATAATATCATTTTATTTTAATGAGGGTATGATAAAACAAATCCCAGTGGCGGTACAATAAAATAACTTATGAATCTCTTGTATATAATACTTTTGAAAATATGCTTTCGTTATTGTTTTGATAAATGTGCATTCATAATTTTTCTTAACCTGTACGTATTTTTTAAAAATTATTAATTGAACTATTTTATATTACGATAAAATCGATGTTTTTTTTGCTTATTATAAATAGTAAGCAAAATTGATTTGTGCGTAATATTGTTTTTAACGAATGTTAAATATCTTTTACCATAAGTAAATTACTTTGGAAACAGTAGTAATGAATTTTAAATTAAACATTGTTTAAGATTGTATGCATAGAATAAACAAAATAGAAGTGCGCGGTGTGCCGCAGCCGCACCTGGCGCCGTGCAGGGCGCAGGTGACTAGCCGTGCAGGTCGAGAGCTATTTCCGTGGTCGCCTCTCCAGCGTGTAGCTCCCGAGAGCCGAGTTGTATTATATAAGCGAAATGCAGACAAATCTATGTGCTTATTTTTTTACTATATTCTTTCAATAATTTTTTTTCGTCTGCGACTTACCTGTGATCATAAATACTAAAGGTCTTATTGAAAACTCTTATCAATAAATCAGCTTTATGTAAAATATAATTTAATGACGTAGCTTTTTCTGCTAAGATTTCAGGATTGGAGGCGGGCTCAGATATCATTATCCTCCACTTTTGATCTGATATGGTAAATAATCTTGGAAAAACGATTATTGTAAAGATTCAATCGTAATCTCGTAAGTGAGAAATATCATAGTGAGGCCGCGATCATAATTCTGCTAAAGGCTTAAACTAGTAATTAGGTCAATAATTAATCGAAGTATAATTTTATGCATCAATTTTATCTTTTTACAGATTTGTGCAACACTTCTGCAAACATCTTCTCCATTATGGACTAGCGTGGATTTCATAAAGGTAGGCCTTATTCCAGTCAACATATCAAACTGTACAGTTTACAGAGAATTGGTTTAAATTCGGATTTTATTTTAAATCCCATGTGGTATTTTGTGATGTTACATGCTATTCGCTAGCGTTTCGGAGGCTTCAACGTGAAGACCTCAGTCCGCGCGCGTCGGTCCACCTCCACCGCTTGCGACCTGCCCTCGCGCTGGAGGTGCACTGTGTGTGTGTGCGCTTCATCAATATTTCAACCAAAACCACCATTTCGCCATAATCTGACAAGAATGATCTCATATCATTAATATCATCAATGATTGATTACATTAGGTGATACCAAAATTTCGTAGTGTTTGAGTCTCACGTTATATGAACGTCTCACGAATATTATACGAGTGTTTCTCGTTCCAAGTTTACTTATCGAATGAAAATAGCAATAACGATTTACAACCAAGTATGTGATGTTATTTTTGGGTCCAGGATTAAAGCAAATATTGCAATATGAGAAAGGCTATCACTCGCATACCCTCTGCGCAATGCAGTTAAGCCTTTGTGCGCCTATTTCTGGAATGGAATTTAAACTTTGAGATGCCGAAACTAACTACCCAGACGCCGCACATCTGGTGGTGGCAACTTTGCATCCCGGGCTGGGGAATTTCCTAATCTTGAACTCAACATCTGATAGTACATAAAACACTAGCTTCAGATTTGTGAGGGTAAAATTTTTATAAAAAAAAATAATCAAAATGTTATTTAATTTTATAATATATGCCTTTTAATTCATTTTTTGTTGAATGTTTCGCAAATTAATTATTACATTCAGCCAGCGTACACTGCGCTACAGTTTTACAGCTCTATATATTTATAAGTTTACCTGTGATAATCATTAACATTCATATTTATTTTGTAGTGATTTAATCAATTTAAATATAATTGTGGACGTTAATTGAGTATGTTTGTATCGCTAAACTTAGCTGTACTCGACTCGTCAGTGCCCATAAGTACTTAAAGGTGGAATAAAATTAAGAACATCAATACAGTATATTTTGAATTGTCTCGCCGGGCCTGGCGGCATGCGCGGGAGTGATTCGTCAGCCCTCGGAGCGAAGCTCGTCGTCGCATCTGCTTTGACTTCGGCGATACTTTTACTGCTCGGCCCGCTGACTTATTGGATTTAGGGACTCGGGACTTCATCCAGAATTTAAAAATACCACCCTACACGACAGCCAGTTATTGTTTGGGAATCGGAAATTCGATTATTCGCAAAGTTCTGAGATTCTTCAAAATTTAATCAGGCCCTCGACTGAATAAGCGACTCTCGTCTTTGTCGCCGTGGTTCCGTTCGCTGCTGGTATTTTTTCTGTAAAATTTCATTTTACTTAAGACATATTTTACGCAATCAGTAAAATATTCAATAATTACAGTGTTAAAGCGCAGTAGTAATGCATAGGATTTGCAACGCGAAAGTCCGCCCGGCGGCTCTCCTGGCAACTCGACAATATTGGTCTTATTACAAAATCAATTATGCCTATATTTTTTAATTACTCCAACTATTCATACATTTTTCAAAATGCCCTGTTTTGAAGACTCATTTCAATGAAAAATTGTAATAACATTAAAATACATAAATATTTTAAAAATGGTTTTGACAATTAGTACGAAAGTTTGTAGCTTTTTTTGTATTAGCAAGGCGGAAAATGACACCCTTGTCTAGAAGTTTAATACATTCATTTAGACTATTTGGCAACATCTACTGTAAAACACAAGGATATAGAATTATACCATTTTGTTTTCCGAAAAATTTCCTGGCGCGATGTTCAAAATGAAATAGAGAATCTCTTCGCTCGGCCTCGGTGGTTGCTATGGGCATACTGTGGATTGTTATAGCAAAAGAGGTGGTGAAAAAAACGAAGGTTCTTCGGAACAGACACCGCGATAGATACGCAACATTCACAGTCTGTTTTCCCGTGTTGACTGGATCATAATATACATATAGGGCAATAGTAGAGATTTTTTCATTCAAATATTACAATCTCAATTTTTTTTTTGTACTTGAAGATTATATATCATTCATTCGTTGGTCAGGGATATAACATTTTTTTAAAGTTATCACTGTGAATTCAGTGACATGAAACAATATATCTCATGTGGCTTTTCACATTACACACGCGTGACCCCAACCCCGACTTTAGTTATTTTTGTTTCCATTAGCTAAGTTATTGTTACTTTTCTAAAATAGTTCAGAATGCTATTTTTGTGTGTTAACGCGACATTAACGGTTGTTTCCGACTTGTTGTTTCACCAAATAGCTCTACCGGTGGGCACTCGCATACTCGAAGCCGATGGTTCTCCTATATCGACCCTGACGACCGGTTCCCGGAGGACAGAAAAACGTGAACACGGAGGTTGTTAATTGGTCAAATAAGAATTACGGATTACATAACCACTCAACCTTATTAATTCTATGTAATTTAGTTAGCCAAATGGTACCTTTCCAATAATTTGACATAGTCAAAAAAACAAAGAATTAGACCAAATACAATATATATATATATATATATATATATATATATATATATATATATATATATATATATATAATTAATTTTAATAATTTTAAAAAAATAACTGAAACAATAAGGAATTCGCTAGTATTGCTAGTTACCAATTTAATTATCGTTAGAGCGACCTTTTCTCGGGTTGTTGGTCTTCTCCCGCTTGCCGCAGCAGCTGTTGAGGGGATGGAGCAACTCCGCCCACCGCCGGGATAATCTGGTCAGGGATGATGTAATGGCGGAATGGGACTTGTTTGTGGCTAGTTTTTCACTTTATTATCTCAATATCGTTGGTTATTACTAATGTATATATTTGTTTATTGATTCCCTGATGAATCGTTAAAACGATGAAGAATGTCGCACGGAGCGAACGTTTCATTGACAACTAGGCCGCATGGAAAATAATCACTGATATTTTAAGGTACTAAAAAGTGGGCTCTTCATTTTTATTTTATTGAATATATTTATTATGATTTACATAATAATGGTAAATTAAGTAATATTTATTGAAATGTGTAATACTTCTGTCAATTTATGTATATGCGGTTATTTATACTATGCACGTTAAGGTGTCACTATCGTTTTCATTGTGATTTAATTAATTTATAAAAAAGCTGTTGTCCCGCCTTGGGTGCATCCTATAAACCTCGGGGCCAATCCAAATGCTATCGAATTTTCTTTGTTCAAAATCGTCTTCGATTTTGTGTTTTACATGGTTTTATACACCCTGAGGTGATTTCAAAATATTACAATATTTACAATACGAACATTGCATTTAAAGATGCTACGATACAATCGTTGGCCCTGTGGTAGTGATTTTTTTAACGCTCGCTAGTATCGACGGTCAGTCATGATTATTTCATAGAGGTTATCGTTTGACATTATTCACAGTCGATGATGTTTCTATTAAGATTTAGGGTGCGTACGGTTAATTCATTTAGCCGTAATGACGGTTTGTAACTCATCGGCTATCATATGGTGGGCGAGCTGGTCAGGCCAGTGCGGTGCTGCGCCCGGGTGTCGCCTGGGTCCACGGCCCTCGCAAGGGTCACTCTGACTCACCTGAATATTAAAATTTCAGAACACACGATCCGTGCACCTCGTTTTAAGGGTTGACGAACCATTCTAGAAAATCATGCTTTTCATTGCTGAAAATGTATTTGTTTAAAAATGCACAGGATCTTTTTTTTCGTCAGTTGTCAAAAAATAGAGTAACATCAGGGAGTGAAGTTAGCTGGTTAAAAATACAGCTAATACCTATGTTGATAAAAAAAATTGATATTATTTTCCGAACAACTCAACGACACCACACACTAGCGCATTATCTCCACGCGCACTGAACGGAATGCTACCAATTATGACTAATTTGCGCGTTGAATGAATCGTTGTTTAAAAACGCAACTTGCAGTGATTTTTCGGAGGAGTGCGTGTGCCGGCACCGACCGCTGGCCGGTCTCGCAGGGCATTATTGGGCTCGAGGCTTGGGGTTCGGGGTTCGGGGCTCGGGGCTCGCTGTCCGCGCAGATCGATAGGCCCACTTCGGCTCGTCAGAATAAAATATTCAACACATCGAACGACCCGTCTTCCGATGGCCCCTGAAGGGCACGCTAATCTCGTGAACTCTTCCCGCTCCCGTTTTCTCTCCGTTATACTTCGCGTCAGCTCAAGTGCCGGAGCTTTTGCAGTTACTGGGATGGTTTGCATAATTGACTAATTTACTGAAATTATGCAAGATCGCTAGTTGTTTTTATCTTCTTCGCGTATTAGCGTTCAGTTCTGATAACTAATTAACCGAGTATTTAAAAAAAATTACGATGTTTCAATTAACATTATCGACGCTCGAATGCATGCAATATTTTAAACAAAATTGTTAGGCGAAATTCGTTCGAAACAAAAATAAGGCTTGCAATTGAGCATTCACGGAGTAAGAAATTGGGTCAAAACTTTAATTTCGCTCCGAAAATTTCCCGGCGCAGGAATGCAGCGAATCCCGCGACTCGGAACAGGGCCGCCAGGAAGGAGCCGCAGCCGTACGCGCCGCGAGAGCAGATCGATATCAGAACGCCCGGCCAGTAACCAACGACCGAACTCGACCGACATTCGCACATCCCTCAGGCGTTGCAGACCGACTAACTTTGCTAATTAATAACGCACCGCGCGGCGTGACTCGCCGCGAGTCCACCGTTCAGGCTCCCGCGAAAACGCCGGAAGGATCACGGATATATATGTTATATTGTAGTAAATATGTGGCATTTTAGAATCAAATATAGTGACTCGAACGGTGATTTTCAATTCCATTTTCTCACTGACAGTTTTTTTTTTTGTTGACAACAAAGCGCATTCGCCTCCCGCGATATTTTCTTCAGTCATCTGATCATTCTCTTGCCCTTTTGGCACCTTTTCCCTAGTCACAAAGTTAAATTGTTACAGGGCATTCGGATTGCTCCATTTTTCTCCGTATTTTTTTTTTGCGTAAATACGGTAAACAGACAGCATATGGCATAGAGTGACCTTCGATTATATTTCGTGGAAAGTTGTGAGATTATTCAGTATAATAAACGAATAACTAGATAGCGATCGAATCGATATGTTTTGTGTCGAGATATCGTTGACTACAGAAATATTATTTTAGCAACCGTTGAAATTTACACGCCGATTGAGTATAGTATATTTAAGGGTCGTGTGTGCGAATTTAATCATTGGCCGGTCACTACCCAGTCTCCCTAGAAATGCCCTGTTTGAACCGCTTCATAAATATAATTATTTTAGAATATTACGAGTTTATTTTCCAACGGTGGGTGGAAAGGTTTTATAAACCGAATGTATTGACTCGATGATTCATCACTCAATCAAATTATATCTGTCGTGCCTTTTCAATTTATTTCCAATTTTGTCAATTGCGAAGAATTACAGCGATTTTCTTAAGTGCTTTTGCGAGGTTTACTCCCGACAAGGATTCTTTTGTGGTGCCTCCTTGATAGAATACTTCGGAATGGCTTGTTGTCGCTGCTGCCTTTTGGGTATCCCTCTCTCCCCCACGCTCCCCTTGAACTGACACGAGGGGAGTGAGGAGGAAGGCTTCTACCTAGCGCAGTACAGAAAATTGGATTTTAGCAGCAAAAATGTGAAGTATCAACACGTTATTTCACTATTTGTTCGCGCTATTGACGCTTAAACTGCAAGTTTTCCGTTACTTGTCAATAGGAAATGAGAATCACTATATTTGCAATTGTTTTATTTTGTCACCTGCATTTTTAAGCTTAAAAAAAAAAAAAAAAAAGGCGGCAAAATCTGAAAACAATTCTCACGTAGAAAGCGAATTTTAATCAAAATAATATTGCAATATATATGACCATCGAATACAAAAAGTATAACTTACGAGTTTTGGTACCCTCGGTGAATGAAACGATTGAGATGCTTCTATTTACAGATATTTTAAGTGCCCTAAAATAAATCATGGTTTCCGGTGGCACAATTCAATATCCGCAGACATATTGAAATAAACATTTGCATCAATATCCTCGATGAGTACCGTCTGCTACCCAACAATCGTACATTTATCTACGGAATGGCTCAACTTAATACCATTGCAATTAAATAATGGGTACTTGTCTTTTATCCGACCACCAAAAAACATTGTCCTATTGTTTTGCTTTTTTTGTTGGCAACAGTGTCTATTTTTTGCTTCTTTTGTTGGCAACAGTGTCTATTGGCGAGAAAACACGTATTGTTTATTTATTTAATTTAAAGTATTAACCTAACCTAACCGTCAAAGATAACCGTTTTTTCATTGTTTGTAAAATATATGATACAAAATTGAAAAAAAACTTTCATTTCTATGACGAGACTCGCTGTTGCCAACAAAAGAAGCAAAAAATAGACACTGTTGCCAATAAAAAAAAGCAAAATAATAGGACAATGTTTTTTGGTGGTCGGATAAAAGACAAGTACCAAATAATGTAATTTTATTCACAATACTCGAACTAGGAAAAAGATTTAGACCTGGAAAATTAACAATCGAGTTTTTTTTATATAATCAATTACGAAAGTATAAAGAAACACAAACAGTCGTCTAAAAGGTTGCCTAAACATAAGATAGACCGATCGGCCAGAAGTAGACTCGAGATTTTTAAGGCGCGTCACGTTGATAACGGTCATTATTAATACTTATCATCACCACTGCTCGTACTCATTCATAGCTCCGAATGACTTGCACATTTCATTATCATTTACTTGGTCCGGTATAATTTAAAATTGTTACTGCAAAACAGCAATGTAATTCATAAATAATAATTCAGGAGTCATTCGCCTTCGAAATCAATCAAAGTTAACACGTCCATCGGCGTGCATTCTCCAGACGCCTGCTCCAGTGCGCACTTCCGGCGCTTCTGACGCGGGTTATTTCTGCCGGCTCTGCTGACTTCCAGCGAAAAGTTCCTATCCTGCGCCAACGCACCTGAGCCTCCGCTCACCTACATCTCACGTGCTGGGATTAGCCGACGGCGACGACTCGGTAATTCATGAATTCCGTACTATATCTGTCGTACGTATATTCTGCTGACATTTATTTGACTAAACGTTTGTATGTATATATATATATATATATATATATATATATATATATATATATATATATATATATATATATATATACATATATTGATAGGTGGTAAAAACGATCGTATGCCTTTTTATAACATAAAAAAAATTGTGCTACTGGCATGAAAATATTTTTTAAAAATATTATGGTATATATATATATATATATGAATATATACCATAATATTTTTAAAAAATATGTTCATACCAGTAGCACAATTTTTGGTACTTGTTTTTTATCCGACCACCAAAAAACTTGTACCTAACCTAACCTAACCCAACGAATCGAGCGGTCATGGAAATCTGCAAAGGAACGAAATAAACGCCACAACGGGACTCATCGTCATATGTTAGATTCTTATCTCTGCGAGTACATGTACATTAAAAAAATTAGGTGGTCGGATAAAAAACAAGTACCCAATTTTTTTTATGTTATAAAAAGGCATACGATCGTTTTTACCACCTATCAATAGAAGGCAGTTATTTGTAATACTCGATTCAAAAGACAAAGATATCTCGTTTTCAAAAGGTAATATTCATCAGGCTTTATGAAAGAAAGTACCGAGTTTCGCAGCCTCCGAATAATAGTATGGAAATAAGTACACCGGGTAGTTTCTATGTGTGCTTGTACGACAAGTCTTCGTTAATTAAGCAGAATTAGTTTGTATCATCGGTGTTAGTATTTTTAGCGGCATTCACACAGCCGAATAAAATAATTACCTCGTTTATTGTATTACGGTGCATACATGTTTTGTCGACGGGAGGTTTTATCTACGGGCGAGGTTAGCATCATTAAAAAGTTACACCCTACAAGTCTCGCCCTGGCAATAATAATGGAATACTTACAAAATCAACATATTGTCGTGATAGTTATTAATATTTGCCGATTCAACGGTTTCAGCTATCGTACCTCCTGTAAGTAACATTGTCAACTACCAACATTGTGCTATTTTTTGTAATATCAAGTACATTATTCATAGTATGCATAATTGCACGGATATGATGTTTAATATCATAAATAATAAATCATACAAAACTATAAGCACATCGATAAACTTTTTTTGGCTTGGTTTGCCATTTTAATATAACGAATTATAGAATCTAAAACCATGTTCGTATGAATTTCACAAAATTACTCGTGTACTGTTATAATACTAAAATGTTAGCAAACTCACCTCGAATAATAATTCTCCAATAATAAACATCACGCTGAATTCAAAACACGCAATTCCGGAACCTTTTCCCAATTTCCTCTAACCGCCCGGGAGTTCATTATGGAGAACGAGAATTTATCCGCGGCAAATAGCGCGCTCATCGGGTAATGCTTCGACTCCCACGGCTCCCTGTACTCGGTTACCTTCTAATACTTATAAACTTCCCAAAACCTTCTCTCGAACATACTTTCGTAGTCAAGTACAAACATAAAAAATATTTTTGCTAACCCGTTTCTTGAAATAAGTGCAGGTCTTCGTACTTTAAGTTTCGCTTAATATATATATATATATATATATATATATATATATATATATATATATATATATATATATATATATATATATATATATATATATATATATATATATATATATATATATATATATATATATATATATATATATATATATATATATATATATATGTGTGTGTGTGTGTGTGTAGTTGGGTATAAATCTAAAGTTTTTCTTGAATATGACGATCAATTTAAAAATAGAAATTCAATTTCCGTAAACGAAAATGTAAGCCATACAGTGCGCAAATTATATTCTGTTTGTATCGGGGGTAATGTGATTTTTTATACTGAAAATATATTTTAATAAAGTTTAGTTATTACCTTTTGTGTTTTTTTTTGTCTATTGCAAATAACCCTGACGCGGGACCTTTTTTACCTTTGACCACCAAAGCAAAATCACTACATCAGAATTCGAAAACACAAGGTACTTACGTTTCTACTCCCGTGTCCCTGCATCACAAGCTAGTTAGTTATGTTCCGATGTTCTGCAAGATTGGAGACCTTTCATCTGGAGCCACGGATATTTTTTCAAACAATCCCTTCTTTTTTTTTTTTTTTACTGTCGGCCTCGGGCAGCGCTGTAGTACTACTTCCGGGTGCCGACAGCTGGTCTTTTTATATGTAATATACAATAATCATACACAATTCATTCATTCGTGAGGGGGGGTTTCCCAGGGAGCGCATTTTTCACTGTCCCCCAGTCTGCCTCCCCTCCCTTCTATTCGTCCCTTGGTATGGAAACAGCGTCTCTGTTGATTGATGCGCTGAAAAACATGAAAGCTGAAAAGCATGAAAATGGTGTCGTGCTCTTCAGCTCTCGAACCTCTTCAGTACCGTTCTTGTCTTGTCCGTGGGCTTCTCCTCAGGCCGGAGCTCTGGAGTCTAGTTGGCGTTGTCTCTCAAGCTCCTCCCTTCGGGTCATGTTCTTCTCGGCAAAGGAGACGACTCCGTCCCAAGCTCGCTGGTCCTTGAGCATGAATGGCACTAGGTCGTCTGCCGTCCAGACGATGCCAAGGCTGTTCTGGAGTCGCCATCGCTCCACTTCGGTCGCTCCGCAGTTGAAGAGGGCGTGCTCTGCGTCGTCGCTGTAGTCGTCGCACAGTGGGTAGCTTACGTTGACAGGTCGGCCGATCCTCCCGAGGTAGCTGCCGAAGCAGCCGTGCCCCGAGAGGAGTTGGGTCAGCCTGTAGGTGACCTGGCCGTGGCGTCGCGAGACCCACGGGCGGATGTCCGGGATGAGCCTTCGCGTCCAGCGCCCTTTGGTGGATGCCGCCCATCGCTGTTGACAAGTCTCGGTGACTTCTGCCCTCACGCTGGTCCTGATCATGACGAGGTCCTCCTTCCGTTGTCTCGCCTCGTAAATTTTTTTGCGTTCTCGGGCCATCAGGTCTACTGGCGGCATGCCTGCTATCACCAGGGCTGCGTCCCCCGAGACCGTGCGGCATATCACCCTCAGCGCTGCTCTGCGCTGGACGCTGGCCAGCATGTTCCTGTAGTGAAGGATCTCCATTGTGTTCGCCCACGTCTGCGCACCGTACAGGATCTGTAATATCGTCACGCTGGTCAGCAGTTTCCGCTTGCATTGCATCGATCCTTCAACGTTGGGCAGCATTCTTGCAACTGCCTCAGTGGTTCCAGCAGCTTTCCGATTGGTTGTCATCGCCAATGACGCCAAGTCATCAGCAAATCCTATCTCCTCCGTTCCCTCCGGCAGCTCCGTATTTAGTACCGCATCGTACATCACATTCCACAGCAATGCTCCGAGGACGGAACCTTGCGGGACTCAGCACGTGAGGTGTCTCGCGGCTGGGGGGGCACCTGCTGTGGAGTATCGGACGACATGGTCCTCAAAGCAGCTGGCGATGGTCCGGCGGAGGTAGGCAGAGATGCGCTTCTTCTCTAAGGCTCCGAGGATGATGTCCCATGAGGCACTGTTGAAGGCGTTTTTAATATCAAGAGTGACGAGCTTCCTAGCTTCTTAGCTTCTTTCATCTTCCGGTGGACTCTACCAATCGCGTCTGCGGTCGATCTGCCCCTGCAGAACCCGTATTGGACGTCGGATAGTCCGCCGTTTTTCTCAATCTCTAATTCGAGTCTGGCCTTCAGCATTCGCTCGAGTAACTTGCCCAGTCCGTCCAACATGCATAGCGGTCTATAGGACGAGGGCAGGCCTGTCAGCTTGCCTTTCTTGCGCGCCAGCACTAGGCGGGCTGCTTTCCAGCACCTCGGAAATGTGTGTTCGACAAGGCACTGGTTGTATACAACCAGCAGCGCTGAGTGATTTTCTCGCACGGCCAGTCTGATGGCCTCGTTTGGGATGCCATCTGGGCCGGGTGCTTTACCGTACGGAAGTCGTATGGCCGCCTCTCGTAGTTCAGCCATGTTGAAGGTCATGGTATGGGGTTCATCATAGGAGGGCGAGTAGGGAATAGGGCGTCCAGGATCGTCTCCAACATCCCTGGCAGAGTTATCCCTGGAATTGCCTCCGGTCGATACGCCCTGCCCCAAGGGTCGTTATCGATTTGTATGCATAGGTCCTTCCAGCACTTCTCTTAAGCTGCCTTGATAGCGAATGCAAACGATTGTCTAGCAGCTTTGGCGTTGACCATCACCACAGTGCAATCGAGAGTGCCTGCCTTGCGTCGTCGCTTGCGCTGGAGCGCACGTCTAGCTGCAATTGACGTCCTGCGTAGGGCTGCAATGTTGTCATTCCACCAGTATACAGGTCTTCTGGTGGGGTGGCTGCTCCTTCTTGGCATTGACTCGTCGCAGGCATCGCTTACTCGCTTGACCAGAGCTAGCGTTGCTTCTTCCAGGCTCTCTGCCTCGCTTTGCGGGTCGTTAGGCGTTGCAAATTTCTTAGAAAATCTGTCTAAATCCATCTTCGCCAGGTTCCAGGACCGTGCTAGATCTTGCGCTGATATTGCGTTGTAGAGGGGGTTACGGTTGAAGATTTCGTAGGAAATGTATAGATGGTCGCCCAACGACTCGTCTCGCACGTGCTGTTCTAGGGCTCGCGAAGGTGACGTCAATCACCGATTCCGACGTTCTTCTCCGGAACGTGCTGCTGTCTCCCTCGTTTCATGTCACCAGACCAAGTCCAGCCGTCATATCTACGAGTGCTGTGCCTCTTCTATCCGTTATCCTCGAGTTCCACTCCGCGGCCTTGGCGTTGAAATCGCTTGACATAGTTTACATATTAATATTGTTTATAAAAAAAACATATTTTTAAATAATGTTTTTTCTTACTTACCGCAGACATACAATCTAAAATTTTCTAAATATCAACATATGCAACTTTTTAGTACACAAAGGTGTGACAAATTCACTTTGAAATATACTTAATTTTATTATAATTATAAAAATTCCTCATTACATGTTATTTTTATAAACGTTTTTAGATTTCTTTTTTTTCTTAATTTTGGGCTTTTAAATCTTGTTCCCTTTACTTAATTGGGTTTCCGTCTCCGCAATTTGCAGCTCGCGTGTGGAGTGCGCGTCTATCAAGACGCAGTTGGGAAACTACAAATAACTTTCCTTCCTTCATTTCTATGCCGCAGACTTCTCGGTAGATATTATTCTCAATTCTCGTTAGATTAGTTGCTTACGTCAAAATTCGCTATGAAAGTTTTTAAAATACTTTCTAATACCCAGATCATATTGTTTTTATTTTACTTTACAGAGATCGATTCAAACATTGAACATTACAATGTATTGTCTAAATCGGCTGTTGCAATATTTTACACTGGAAATCTCAGTTCAAAACTAAAATCACACAAAAGCGATCTCAACAATTTGGATAATGAATGTGGTTTTTCTTCCTTTCCATGTTATTTGTCTGTGAGAAAATGAGTCCTTCTGTGTGACAGAAACCATCAGCACGATTAGTGTCGAGCCTCAGCAGGTCTGGCACAGTCTATTCAAAATAGCTCGAAAATAATGTGAACTTTGATATACGGCGTCTTGTTTTCATATTTTCTGCTTCCAGTTACGGAACGTGATATTATTTTAAATTTAAAAAAATCCTCGCCCAACATTAGATTTCTAATTTAGCCCGAAGGCAACGTTCTGCATATCCCGCCTCCTTCTCCCTTCGGGGTTTTGTTTTACCATCTCGCTTGGCAATTTCGCCGCATATGAATAATTGTTCTCTAAGGCTGGATGTTGATCTTGCTTCTTGACTGAATCGCAATTCTCGAGTGCATGAAAGTTTGAAACTCGGTAAGCCGGCTTCCTCGCGCGGGCGTTGTGAACGTTGAATATTTTGCACGACTATATTGCTCCCGTGTACGTATTTCTTTTTGTATCAATTAATTTAAAATATCAATGTGTTAATTTATGCCTTTCTATAATTGCAAGTAGCAAGCTTCTCTGGTGCAATATCCAGTAGTAAAAAGTTCGGACATCTTTTTAAAAGAAACTGAGAACACGCGCGAGTTTTTTCTCTGCCATCACCACAAAGTTTTACGATAATTTATGAAGTGTTTGTGTGGGGAATCGCGTTTGTTTTTAGATTCTTCCGGTTTGTTTTAGTTGTGGCTTGAATTCTAGACGTTTGTTAGGTCGTGCGGGAGGAATCTGGGTCGAAGGAAGCCTGCAGTAAAAATTAAATATTATACTACGATTTAAAATTAATATGTTTTAAAAATACCTCTTGGAATTTCACAACTGTCCGAAGAAACTACACCTTTGGAATAGTACAGCTTTTAAAGTGGATTTTAGTATTTTATTGGTAAGTAAAAGCGTTTTTAGCGTCACATCAAGTGGGTTCGATTCCAGACAGTATCAATTTTTTTATATAGTTTTTCATGTGTGCATCGTTTATTTAGTAATATAATTTTAGTTTAATGAATATAAATATTTTTAAAAACATGGTTTTTTTAATTGCTTTTATAATGCTTCTATGGACCGCACGTTATTTTTATAAATTTACACGCGCAAATATGTATGTGTGTGTGTATATATATACATGCGAATAATGTTACATTTATATTCGTTACTATTTATAAAATATTACTACTGCACTACGCTCTCGGATCGATTACCTAAATACGACATGGTTTCAACAGACGCTCGCATTCTTGCTAGTTGATAGTGTTTTGGTCTTTAATTTGATAATGAGCCTGTCTCCTACAGTAATTCTCGGGTGCAGATGAATGCCTTTCTGCTCGGCGGGTTTCCGCAGGTCCGTGGGCCGGCGATCACAGCGTGTTTTGGTCGGGACTTGGCTGGCGACGCCGTCCATTATGCGCTTCTAACACTGGAACTACGGAAATTACTTGCCACGGCCTCCTATTCTATTTTCGTACATATTGTATTTGCTTGTTCCACTAATTAAGACACAAAAGACTGCCCATTGCTTTCGTAATTTATTATATTAACATCTTACGCAACCTACAAATTGTAAATAATTTGCAATTAATTTATTTGGCATATATATATACATACACATATATACACATATACATATATACACACACACATATGTGTGTGCACACATAAAGCTAAGATGATTTTTGACACATTTCTCTAATACCACATAATTACCTTATAAAAATAATATTGCCATCCTGCGAAAACAGAAAGCATGCATCGTTATTCGGGATATTTATTAACATAGTCGGTTGATGATTTAATTTTACTTCCTCGGTTTTATTCGTGAAAAGCTATCTAACATATACTTAATAAATATAAACCATAACTGCATTAAACTGCTTTTTAATGAAAACAAAGGAATCCACAGCATAAGCGTTAACAGAAGCTTGTCACTAGGTATTACACGAGTATACTTCAAGCTCCGTTGTCTGCTCTGTGTACTTCGTGTCCAGATCACTAGAGGTGTGGACTAGCCAGCTAGGCAGTCACATCTGCTTTGCATCAATCATCTCATTCTTCGTGGGAAAGGTACTCCACTGCACCAGCGTCCGCTAGGAGCCTGCTATCCCCTTATCCCGTGTCTCATCTCCATAACTCTGCAACGTTCACACTGAAGCCTGTATTCATAAGTATCATAAAAAAAAAACTTAAAAAACATGTTTGGATATAGTTTATAAAATGACACTCTTGAAAAAATATGTTCGGAAATTATTTTAATAGCTCGTTGATTTTTTTTGTAGGCACATGCATTGAAAGTAGTTATCCTTAATTAAACGCTTATTTTGCGACCAAACAATGAAACGCGCAGAGAAGAAAATATGAAAATTTCTTACGACCAAGAGTATATGTTAATTTGACGTATGCTTGCGTGTCACTGCCTGTTTGCTTGCACTTAGTTTATAAAACCTCACATGCCGTGACATGTCTGAAGAAGCCGTTTGAACCGTAAACACTCTCCACCCGACGCCTAATGAACACGCTGGAACACTTCTGTTTGCAGGTCCCGCCGCGGCCCTAGCCCGAGCCGCTCTCCGTCATTAGCAGGCTTTATGCAGGTTTGTCCGACAGGGATTATTTTTTCATTTCACCTCGCTGGCGGCGTGTTCACTTGTTAGCGGAATCACTGTGATTTTGTTTTATAATAATACGTTTTATAATCAAAGTCCACCATTTAAATTTAAAGTAAATTAGTCGTTCCAATACAACATTTACATTATCTTCGGGGATGTTTTCCGATTGATTACTTTCAGAAATAGATACCTCACTGACAAAGATTATTACCAGCTTTCAACCTAAAGTATTGCATAATACCACTAAAATAACAAAAAAATATTTTGCGTATTACATTCCCAGTATTCTTTCATTTATTTGCAGCTGTAGATAGATAGATAACTTTATTTTTAAATAAACCAATAATATTAAAAAAATTATATTTAACTTTTGTAAAACCTTAAATACCGATGTATAAAATGGTTACAACAGGTTTTTGTTTAGGGATGAGTTGAATGTCATAAAGCTATATTTTGTTGTTATAAATATAGTTATTTTTTATGGTTTTTGTGTAATAATGTTTCATGACTTTAACGCCCAAATTATACATAAATAGTAATTTATAACCCACGAAACAAACTGATCCTTAGACAAACAATACAAAAAACCAATCTTAAAATTCAATCTTAAGATTGAAAGAAATACCCAACGCACAATAAATGTAATCAAAAACTATTTCTTGTGAATAAGATACGAAAGCTCCCAATTTTATATGAATGTAAAAATATTTTCATCGAAAATGTCGTTTTATCGTTTATGCGCCATTTTACAGAGCTAAACAAAATCGTTTCTACTATTATTCTTATTTTCATCCGATTTGCCTCCCGAACCGACGGGGCACCTCGAGGTCGGCTGGGGCGGGGGCGGGGCGGGGCGGGCGGGGCGGGGCGGCGCGTGTATTGAGATGTGAGAGACCTTATCTGCCGTCGTCTGGGCCGCCCGCCGGCCGCTCATCGACCCGCCCTCTAATGAAGCCGAGGGTTGACGGCTGGGCACGGAGGGCATCACACCATCCTCCCCGACCCGCACTCCAGTCTTCGACCGCCCGATCGGTCTTTAGCACTGCGCTGTTTTCGCGTGATGTATTCGGTCTCCTTTGTCGGTTTTCATTACGAGCTGACGAGCTGGCGTCGAGGAGGCGTCGCACGCTGACGCTAATGCACTAGGCGACTGGGCGGCTCGGCTGTGAATGCACTCTCCCGCGCCGGCTCAGCGCGTAGCCTCGCGAGAACATTTACAATGCGACATCTTGACGTCTCTGCCGAACTAAATTCATCGTATAAAACTGACAGCTCTGCAACCCAGATCTCTCAATATATTGATATATTGCTCCGCACTGTGTTGTTATCTTTCTGTTGTACTGAAATTAAATATAGAAAACATTCTCGATTACTTGTAATGTTTGCTGGGAGTATTTAAGGTTAATATCGATGTAATTGTATTCGGAGAGATTCGGTTTCGAAAATTAACGCATCGACTTTCTCGCATAGAATACCGCAAATATCACCTCTGCATCATTTCAATTTAGATTCGAATAATAGCTTAGCGCCTGTTTCGGTTTTATAAACGACAATTTCTGTGTATGTTAAAAATGATCGCCACTGGGTACATTACATGATTATTCATCATTTTACATTAATATCGTCCCATATAATGTGCAATAAATAATGTATATTTTTTGTTTGCGTCGGTATATATAGGGTAGATAATTAGAACTCATACATAGATAACAAGTACTCTATATAGCACTGAAGTATACCTAATCGTGCGAAGTCGTTACCTCCAGTGAGAGGGTCAAAAATTGGAGCTCCTGCGAGACGACGGTTCTTTAAACTTCGCAGGCGGCCGTCGCAAAACTTCACGGCTTATTTGATTTGAAAGCGGTAACCTTATTTAGTACACGTGTGGCAGTCTCGTTACTCGGTGGGAATCTTTTATGGCCGCTCGGAATAATATCAGAGACTAGGACGTCGTGTATGTTATTTCATCAAAGGATAAAACATCGCAATGGAAGTAACTTATTTTTGCCGCATGCTCGCCCACCGGGAAGGATGTTTGACGTTAAGCCACCTTAGCTGATACCTTTCGTGATTAGAGATATGACTTAAGGCCACTTAGTTGATCATAATAATTACGTTGCATTTTTAGCATTGATTACGTGATTACTATTCACCTTGTGTAGTTTACTCACTGTATGTACTAATCCATTATGTCTGTCATAAAAAAGTACAATCAATATATTATTAATATTAAGTCTTTATTTCATAATGCAAACAGTTTGTTAATATAGTTAAAAAAATCTTTATTACAGAAATTTCTAGAATATAGTCATAGATAAGAAAAAACTAACGCAGATAACGATACCTAATATTTGATATGGCTTATACGATAACGTAAGTAGCTTCGTACGTGAAACGAATGTATGGAAATTGTTAATTTAATAATACCTAGTTGATTTAGAGTCCGTTAAAGGAAAAATATTATGGGTCTTACGGCATTTAACCAACTAGGAAATAAATAGTTGGACAATCTTCTACCTTATATTGCGCGATATAACTTATATCAACAATGCGGTTTCTCTAGGATCGTCCCACGTGCTTTAATTAATGTGATATGCAATTAATTTAATAGTGCTACACAATTTGTTCGGAAGTGTTCCATAAGCGGGGACATGTAACTTTCATATGTTGCATGACGCATCATTTATTAGGCTCTACGTCAGCGCTAATTAAATCACATCTCAAACCTAACCTTTACCAAAGTTTCAGATTTTACAATGGAAACTACCCACCATCACGTTTTGTGTATGAACTTCATCTTTTAAACATTTAATTTTTAAATGATATGTAGTATATATTTCTCGGCGTTTTTTTTGCATTAGAAGTATTTTCGCAAATAATTTTCCAAAGCATTTAATCCTCTCGTGTCAGTGTCAGCAACAGCAGCCTGCTGCTGGAATTTTCTTTCCATAATAGAAAAGTGAATAATAAATGACTGCGTCGCCCGTGATGGCTCCCTCACCAGCTCTAGGCTGAAACACATTGAAAATTCTTTGTAAAACTACACGTGATATGCTTATTTTAAATATAGCGACACGCTCTCAAGATATGGTCTATTTAAATTAAATTTCAATCTTTTGTCAAATAATAGAGTATTAATTTGAATTTATTATTTATAGTGAAATTGTTTATTGCAGAAGCGTGTAAGTAATAAGATAAATTATTTTGGAGAGATCTTTATTTGTGTTAGTAGCATCGTTGTATGTTCTTCCTCTCCGTTTTCCAGAGGCTGTGGCGTCTGCCAGGGCCTCTCCCAACACCACTTTTAATCCGAGACATTCCATACCTATCCATAATAATATAACAATTGCTTTTACTTTACCGGTAAGAATTATAGTGTAAATGTATTTATGTGGAGGTAACGACCTCGAGACTCATTCTAATGTAGATTAAATGTAGGCAGGTATTTTAAAAACTAATTTTATTGTGAGTTATTATAGCTTATTCACGCTTTTTATATTTTCTAAATATTTGCAACAATCTTTGAAGAAAAATTTCTACCAATTTACTATGTGGTTATGGTATAGCATTTATTTTCGCTGGTAGTAAGTAATTCACATATAGGAGTTTCTTTTTTCTATTTTTCGTTCGTAGCGAATTCACGTCAGTACACATTCGATTAGGCATACCTAGTACCTGGCGGTCTTTGAAATACACATTCTGTATTTACTAAAACTGCCAATAAGAGAATTACACGATTTCGGGCTTTTATTGTCTAGCTTCTATAATTGAATAACCTTGCAGTTGCTGTAACTCTTGGTTTGTGTTTGTACCGATTCATGTCGTCCTGGGTAGCTCGTGACGTCACGTGACACGTGACGGCTGCCTTTGTGTCTGAAGTCAGATAGTCCCTAAGATACCGCACACTATTGTCAGTGTATTGCTTACGACTTGAATGCTCTTTCGATGCTATTAAAAACCCGAACGATTTTTCATTCAAGTAACAGTTTAATTAAAGGAATTCGATTGAATATTCTATTTCGTTACTTGCTATTATTTCATTTATTTTCAAAAATAAAAATAATGATTTCAACAAGGTTATAAATTGTGATTTGTATGACAGTTAAATTATCGTTCATGTTTTATTCAATCAAATCAATCTTTACAGGGAGAAATTTTTACGAAAGCGTATCATCTGACTTTCCATCTAAAAATGTTTTGTTTAGATAATGGAGGCTAAAATACTAACTTCGGAACTGGTGTATTTGCTTGCTGCAGTTCCCCGGCTTTACAGTCCCTTCTCTCGCTTCGTTCTTTGTTTCAATTGCTGCCTTCCTGTTGGCGGACCGTGGAATCATTCGTGATGCTGCTCGGTCGATTTCATTATAATATAGTCACTAAAATCGCATATTCACTGTACTTCGCTTAGTTAATAATTAACACTTTTCTGGTGAATCTCTTGACGATAAACTATATTTTTGACTAAAACTACATAAATACTTCGTAATTTGTCACCGTATTGTTGTTCTTGTGTCAGTGGGACTTTATTTCTTTCATATCATTAAAATACGAGATTTTTTTATCTCCTGTATTTACCTAAGTAGTCGTGAAGCTCTCAAGGATCGAGGGTTTTGGAAGGTTAGAGGCGGGTGTCGGTTTTCGGAAGGAGCCAGTCATCAGGAACCCTCTCCCAACTCCGATGGAGGCAAACATAAACCTACATGTTTCCAGGGCTGCCGCTTGTTTACATTTAATTTAAGTCGGTTCGCCTGGGTTTTTACGCGCTCTCGCAGCATCTCTCTTCTTGTTTACGGATCATCATCCATCTGATTCCACGTCGGTGGGATTATAACAAGGAAGGTAGGAAAATAACAAGGCATTAATGATCAATTGGATGCAACCGTGATCTAACCCTGTACCCATTACTAAATGCATAGCTAATTTAACTATAGTTATAACAAAAAACAATAATTTATATTATATACAGTAATACCCCACTTTACGTGAGGGATACGTTCCGGAAAAAATCGCGTTAAGTGAAATTCGCGTATATCGGGGTTTACGATTAAACATACATACACAGTCAAAACTTAATACAAAAAAATACGAATCATTTGAATCAATCACTTTAATTCTAATAACACTTTATGCAGTATTACATGTTATTTTTACTGAAAAATACATCTATTATCTTTTGGGTAGCGTTTCTTTTACGTTCTTGTAAAATACGTTCATAACACCCAACGCTGTTTTAATTGTTAAGAGAAGTCAATGACTACATATGTTCATACACATTCTTAAAATAAGAAATTCGCGTAAGGCGAGGCATTTTAACGCGAAATTTGAAATTCGCGTTATAGTGAAACCGCGCATAACGGAGTCGCGTAAAGCGGGGTATTACTGTAGTTAATTTTAGAAAACCCAGACTCCTGGGAATATGTTGTAGTCATTAACCTCACCGAAAGTTGGCTTTCTTGTCGGTGAGACTACTATATATATACATAAACGTGTATAATGTGTACGATGAAGCCGGTCCATTCACGTCAGCTAGGCTGTAAGTCGTAACAGATGTAGTTTGCCGTAGATGGTAGGCGCACCGGGCGGCGGGCCGACCTCAGCCACGTAACGCTTTACGTAAGTAAACCTGTTATTGACACCGATGGATGCTACCAATCATATTGTTATATTTGGTTGTACCGGGCAATCAACCGCTCGATAACTGCGATGGCCAATCTCGCCACTGGATTCGCCAAATAACACTCCGCAGGTCTATCAATTGAGTGATGTGAGTCTTCATTTCTCCTGCGGTTCACTCTTAAGACATTTATGAGCGGTTTAGATTTGACTACCTCGGTTCTTTTTCAAAGTTTTCCCGTTTTATTCACCCCTACGTTTTACCGCTCTTATTATGGTTTTTGATTGTTTCGGTTTTTCCCTGTCGGGGAAACGCGAGAAAATCGATAGAGAGCAAAGCGGACACGAACCCTCCGTCGCCCTCTTCACGAGCGCCGCCCGGGCTGCGGCGACTTCCGACGCGCGTACGCCTGCCGCGGTTCAATTATTTACGGGTAATGCACTCCAGGTTTGTTGAATCTGTCGCTCTTTATTAAATATTACTTATTACTTTATTAGATCTCGGTTAAACCGCGGCTACAAACTGAACACAAATATAATTCTAACCACATTTTTTTTTTATTAGAAAAGAAAGCGAATTCACGGGGAAATGCTTAATTTTATCCGGTAGTGTACCTATAAATGAATATATTAAATATATTTTTCGTCTAAAATCTTCTGAATTAACTGAATTATAACACTATGCATTGACAACAGCAGTATGCTGGGCTCTGAGCTACTTTTGGCCAGCGTCCATAGTCAGCCCGCGATTCTCACCTCTCTGTGACTTGGAGGGGTAACGAGAGGTTTTCCCATATGTTTCCCCGAACCTAAATCGATCGTTCCTCACTCATCCGACTTTCCTAGGGGGAAAACCACCCTCCAGTGCGGTAGGAATGCCGAAGGAGTCGAATTTGTTATTTCTTCGCAGTGTACCTACTCTTTAATACGATTTGTCTCAAAACAAACCGATTCTCTTTTTTCGATCTATTGTCTTACCAGGAATATGTGGTCAAAATGTATTATACAGCGCTTGTTTGTAAACCAATATTTTAGATGGATTGTTTTCGTCTTTCTCCCGATTAGGTTTTACTTCCTTTTTTGGAATGCGATACTAGCGAAACATTTGCGAAATATGATCCCAGTAGAATCTTTTATTCAAAACGTCTTAAGAAAAACTATGTTAAATAATTTATTGTAAAAGTTCAATAAATTTGAATAGACGAGATTAAAATCGTCGTATTATTCGAGACAGTCTCGACCGTGTCCGGGAATAAACTATACTGTATATAAAACTATAGAGTAGCGGGCCGCGACAACTGCGGAGTGTGGATTCGTACCCCACCCGTGTCGTAAAAAAGTGTTCGAGGAATATCTTGTCGTTTCGTGGGGGAATCGGTTACGGATATCGATTACGACGTATTTAATGATGATCATCAGTTAAAACATTAGCCTTAATATTATTGAAAGTTATTGATCCCGATTATCAAAAGTTTTGCTTGTCAAAATAATATTTCGATCATAAAAAAAATATCACAAATATATCAATAGTTTAATAAAAGATCATCGCAGAGAGCCGTTTGCCACGCACTCTACACTTACTTATCATATCACTCTGTACCTATTTATAAATGTTATAACAAAAGCTCTTGTTATTTATCGCACGTTATCACGGTAGAGATAATGCGGTTTATTGTGTGTGTGGCGATCCCGCGACCCCCGAGCCTTGCCGGGGGTCGCCAACTCCGAGGCTCTGGCCGGGCACTCGCGCCCCGCGCCGCCCCGCCCGCCCCGCCCGCCCCGCCCCGCCCCCGCCCCGCCCCCGTCAGTCCCGCCGCGGCCTGCAGAACGAGCGCTCGTCCGTCCGCAGCAGCTGAACCAGCGACTGCGCCGTGTTGTGTTGTTAAACGTGTACAATAACTTGGACGGCCGCTTTGTGGTTTTTTTTTTTTTCACTTGATCTGTGATACCATTTGATGAAATTTATTATATTTTGTGTATTCAGTCGGACGAAATAATTTTTCTCATATTATAAATATTGTGACAAGTGTTTCTAGTGCCCACGGATTGGATTATATTATTTCTATGGTCACGGTTAGTAAATCTAAATGTTATAATAATATTTTCTACTCGTCGGGTCGTAGACTAAACTGCGGATATTTGTTATTTAGATTCTCATCCTAAGCTTTGTATAGAGTAACCTGTTATAGTGTATATCATCACAGTGCAATGGGGACACTCAGTTAGCAAGTATTTTAATATTAGTTTGCATACCCTGTCCAGTGTCGAGTCGGTATATCCGTATATCGGTACTTATATTGACAATCATTACCGACTACTGTCCGCACGAATCGATTCCGAATTTTAACTATTTGCAGCTGAGAAACCGCAGAAATTCGCCACGAACTAGATATCAGAGATCCGTTGCTCTTTTACCCATCGCTTTTGTTGCAATCGATTCTGTATTCCGTCGAGTCATCCGATGGAACGCTCGCCTCATCCGAAAACGTATTGCTCGCTCGCTTATCTCTCGAGGATTCGTCACTACCTGTCGAGCTTTCGGCCTTACCGGGCAAACCTCCGACCCGAGAGTGCGGTCCGAACGGTGCCGGTCGAACTTCGGAGAAGTGCCGGGCTCGCGAAAAGCCCGGACCGAGGCGAGTCGGCGAGTCGGTCTCGCGGCCTGCACTCGGCCCCTGTCCCGTTAGCGGCCAGTCTTATCCCCGCGAGTCATCGCCGCACTCCCGGCCCGGCTCCGCACTCCGACTCCATCTGTCGCTCTCTATTCCGTCAAATACGAGTATGTGTTCAACATTCATAGGTAAATCGGAGAGTAAATCTTATCTTCTCGCTTTTAACTTTGCGTCGTAATTTACGTTCTCCCTCTGATGCCAAACTCGCGTCGTTCTTTACCGGGGAATGCAAAATGCCCGGTGCGATTATCGCCCAAAACATAAATCTAAAGAAAGATTTTTGTAAAAATTCAAGGAGCTATTCGTTTCTTTTGTTTGGAAAGGCCGCGCGGTCTGGTAATGTTTTATCACCACTCTCCCTTTCTCGGGCCGCGTGCCCTGCGTGCCGAGTCCGCCCCTCGGCAGGCCGACACGCCACTCTTTACAATTTCTTTCCATTTTCGTAATTCAAACAAAACACCCGAAGCGAGCCGCATTCAAATTACCGAATCCGCCGTTTACGGTGGCGTCCGACGCTCGGATGCCTCGAAATAAACGTGGAATACCCGAGAAACCCAGACCAGTGGCATTCGCCACCTCGGCGGAGGTCGATCGGCGAGTGACTATCTCTCTTGAGCTCGGTTTACTGGCGTATCGTTATCTCCGGGAACGTTGCATGTGGCGGGTGAAGTCCGCCCACAATTAGTGGAGATTGAGATAGCGGTTCTGGCGACCGTATTGAATTATTACCGAACAACGCATCGTTTGTGCCCGATGACGACCCAGAAGATTAAGCAATGCTATTTTATAATTTCAATCTAACCGTGTTGATTGGTAGCTAAATTTATTCTATCATCACTATCAAATTATTATTTATAGATGTTGAAGCGACTCGATTCCAAAAAGTCGATTGCATACCCTTCTTTCTCCGTGATAAATTTGATAGCTGTACTAAAAAAATATTTTGTAGATTTCGTCCATACGCTATGTAAATTTAAAAAAATGTTAAATATTTTTTTACTCAAAAGTATTTCAACTGACAAATTGTCCCTGTACTTTTAATAAAAGATTAAAAGTTTATACCTTCCGTTTTTGCATGAACTCTGTTTTTTTTTTTTAATTGTTTTTTTTATATTGCTTTTTCAATGGAAAGTTTTTAACAGAAATCAGGTACGAATTTTGCATTAGAGGCTTCAACCGGAAAGTGGTGATTTTTATCAAGGCGGTCGTCGCGACAGGAAAAGGTAGGCTCTTCGCTGGGCGCGGGCGTTTTAAATATTCACTTTAAACACAATGGATCTGAAAATTTTCAAAGTAACACTATGTGGTAATTTTTTAAATGCTGAAACACGTGTTTGTCTTACGAACGAAGCACACATGCGCAGCACTTCTTCTTCAGGTGCCTCTCCTCAGAGGAGGTTGGCGACCATCTCTGAGCCAGTGTTCGTGGTTTTCCCAAGTAGAATAGTGTAGGGGTGTCCGGGTCCTTCTACCCCGCAGTTTTATATTCAAAGGAAAAGTTAGCACTGACATAATATTAATCAAAACAATTGTAAAATTATTTATCCATAAACAAACAAGAAAATGAAATATTTTCTCTAACTTCTAAAGCCTTCTAACAATACAATTATTTCTGCGTTACAATTTAAGTACCATATCATGATTGCAGGACATGCGCACTTGGGAATTAATTTTGTGTGTTTTTTGTCGTCAATAGTCGAGTGATGCGCAAGATGTAGTAGACTGAGTACTCGTATGCGCGGGTACGGAAGCTTGCGCCTTTACTCGGGCAGATGACGTCACGGGGAAACAGCTGTTGTGGCTTAACCCATTATGTGGGGGATCGGTGCACTTCGGAATGGAAAATGGCCCGTAAAATCCACACTTATCCATTCGTCTCCCACAAGAACAGCTCAATTAACATTCTTTTATTTATTGCTAGTAGATCAGATATTTTTGTTTTCAAAATAACTCGCTTAGTTTCTCAGTTATGCGAGCGTACAGACGGATACGTCTGAAGCCAGTGAGACTAATTTTTTCGTTGTATTTTTACCTTTGTGTCTCGGAGGATCAGTAATTTACATCACCGTCGACGACCGCCGATGACAAGGAAAATATTTTTAGAAATATCTGTCTCACAATCCGATCTTTATAATTTTAATATTTTTATAATTTGTTTATTCGGAAATACTTTCTGTTTAATAAAATTTGAAGGAAAATAGTATTTTTTCAGTTCACAGCGCGTATTCCCTGCGGAATAAGTCCTTGTTTTAGCTTCCGCCTTGAATTCTTCACATGTGCGCCCCTAATGAGAATGTGGGGAATCCTGCCTCAGGACGCTGTTATTTGATCTTCTGTGTAACTTTTGTGGCACACGCCTGTCGTTCTTCACGGCAAAAGGGCATTCACGACCCGCGTAACTATAAAAGTCGAGCAAGGATTTAATTTTTAAATACAACTTTATTACCACATCGCTTCGTGGTTGAAGCGTCAGATTTACACCGGGAATCATATCCTGAGTAGTATTATTAATGGTATTACCACCGAGGGGCACGAGCGGCTAGTCACTGTCACAAATCAAAGATGATGCATTGTGACCGGGCATCGGAAGCTAGCAACAGAAAAGTCCTGAATTAGAAAAGGTAGTGCCCAAATTCGTGTTATTTTATTTGTGTGCATTAAATTATTATAAAAGTAACCATTTTCCCTTTTGTATAAATTTATATGTATATATAAGAAATTAGTATCTATAAATTCAGTTTCATACGGAATTTAGAATGAGCGCAAAGCTCATTGATTGCAGATAGGCATGTAATTAAATCGTTCCAAACATAGTCAGGCTTTTGGTATTACAGGGCAATGCCGCCCAATAACCTTCCATCGGTAGTACTTCATCGTGCTTACAGTATTTTAAACATACCACATTTAAAGGTTTGCATTCTGTATTTGGAATCAATCTTATGCAAAAATAAACATTTGTTGCCGTTTCTTATTATTTGAGGGATCTTCAAAGTCAACTATTTTTCCCTTTTATTTTCAAAAATTGTGTCGATTCTCGTTGATCCCTTCGAATTAGAGTAGATTAATGAGTTTGACTCTTCTCTGATTTCCTGGAATATTTTCCAATTATTTTTTCTCTTTTTTCCCGAGGAGGTTATTTTAAAGAGATAACCGATAAGAGTCCTCTGTAATTTTGCTTTGCTCAGTAACCGCAGCCCCGGCGAGTTCCCCGGGGCCGCGACTCGCCGCCGCCTTTGAAAGCGTTCAGTTTTGCAGCAGCTGTTCACCGGAGTTATCAGAAAAGTTTGTAAATGCTCGATTAAGTGTGCCGCCATTTTTCGCTGTGCCTAAATTGACTGGCTCGAGCCGTCACGGATACGTCATTGTGTGTATTTCAAAACTTCAAATTATTGTTTTTGTTTTTATCGTGCTTATTATTAAATATATTTTTTTCTCGAAATTATTAAAGCAAAAGCTTTGGTGGGAGTCTATCGTTATAATATAAATATATTTTTTTCCGATATTTTAAGATTAATGCAAAATAATAAATACTCATAATTTTCTTTTTTACAATAATAATGTATGTTTAATGCTTTCCCAACCGTTACGTGTAGTCGTCTCGAAGTCTCTAAATGTCTTTGAATTTTATTATTTTTTATAAGACGTACTCAACTCGGTCAACACGTTAAAAGAAAAAAAGTGCCGCGGGTAATCACAATAACGGATCAAACCTCACAGCTTCGCGGACGGAGCGCCCGGTAAACGTCTACGTATTTTCATCTCTCCGCAATGTCATTTCTGCACATCGATTATTTATATTTTGATATTGTTTTATATTTTAATCAATACAAAAATATCAATTGCTGTGGATTTTTTTGGTTTTTGTTCCCTAACTCATTTGAGCATTACATAGATTAAAATACAATCGTCAGGCAAAATTCGACACACTCTGACAAGTCTCTGTAGTTTCTGTAGCCGCTTGGATTTGATCGTATTTGAACTGTCCACGGTTGAAAAGCGCACTTCCTATAAATTCATCTCCCGCTGTTGCAGCGCTTTCTACAAGTCTTCGACTAGTGTCATTGACCCACTCGGGAGCCTTCCTGCCCGGCCCGCGTCCCTCGACTGACTCTGCGCTCTCTGTCCTTCGTTCCGCATGTTAAATTTTTACTCCACGGTTCAATACGCCTCCGTCTGCCACAGCTGGATACTAAAAGTACTAAAAGTACTACATGTTTACATTTTTTTAAGAGCCCGCCTGTCTTCGTTCATTTTGTAAACACAAAAGTAGGCTGCACAATGATCTCCATGTTATAATGAGAGCTGTTTCTATTGACATAGTTAAATAATCACCGTCTACCTATGAAAGCGTACAGTATTGGACACAACTCGTCTTTGAATCGTATGCCCGTCGTCGTGAATCACGATCGTGAAGCGAATGTCATTGTTCGCAGTCACGCCCCCGACCGTGTCGGCCCGGGCGCTCTGACGCTCGATTTCCTCGCTAGGCCGCAGTAGAATTACTCTTCCAGGGCGATAGATGAACCCCTCGCTAATGAAACGATCGCTCGAGGCGTCCAGCGGTACTTCAAATATTTCCTACTGATTTACACTTTCCTTCTGTTCCTTCGGTTTCGCATGCGATGGAATTATTCTTCCAGATTAACCCTGAAGGTTAAAATTGTAATAAATGCAAATTAAATTTTTTGGCATTTTGTTATCGCTATCAATTTATTTTTAAGCTTACAAACAGTAATCGGTCGGAATATAAGCTATATGTGATTTTTTTCGGTAATTGTCTAAGTGTTTGACAACGAAAGCGCGGCCTTTTCGAATCGGTTAAAAAGTTGAACTCGAATAATCTCATTTACGGTTGTGGGCAGAAACTCCAAACCGCCCGATCGGGGCAGACGCGAACACCACCGCGCGACGCCGGGGAAACCCGGGGGTCCGGGGGTCCGGGGGTCTGGTGGTCTGGGGGTCTGGGGGCCCGGGGGCCCGGCGGCCCGGCCTGACGCGCTCTCTCGCAGGCGTGTGGTGTCGAAACACACTGCGCAGCTATTATTGCAGCTTTTGGTTTCATTCGAAATATCGCCACTACCGTTTTTTTTTAGATTCGATAGTCATTTGCGTGACAAAGATAAAAATATGGAATTAAGACCGACAATTTCTTTTTTAACTTCAGAAAGAAGACAATGTTTCTTTGGAACAACCCATCCATCACGGAGGGAGGTTTCCCTCTCACGCGAGAAATGTCTTATACATTGTGAAGGAGACGTTTGTCATGCTAGTGCAACTTTTAACTTTTACAATCTTAAGCCTGTCATCCTGCAAAGGATGCGATGCTATAAATAAAAATATTTTATTAAATAATAAACCATTATTTTTTTCAAATAGTTCAAATGTACAATATGTCGTCAGACAGTGTTGTCATATTTGCTTGCGTAAATACAGTATTATTGGCTATCGTTATTTGTTATTGCATATGCATCGCCAGGGCGCAGGCGGTCCGCCCACCCGAGCCTCGGCGCAAGCGGCCCCACTGCAGTCCCGCAGTCCCGCAGTCTCATTATTCAAGTACGCACCCAAACCTGCCCCCGAGTGAGACAAATGTCCTCCGCTCCGCCGCGCCGGAGTTGTACCTTTTTCAGAGGTTCCGCGGAGTTCAACGCGCCGCACGAACAATCGGCGGATGGACGCTCTCGCCGCCCGCCCGCGCTGCCCCGCCCCGCCTCGCCCCGCCTCGCCCCGCCTCGCCCCGCCTCGCCCCGCCTCGCCCCGAGGAGCTCAGGCGGCCGAGGCACCGGAGGCGATTGCTGAAGTACTCGTCGTCAGTGTTCCGACGCCGGCTCAGCGATGTGATAAAAAATGGATTTGAGCTCCTGCTAATCAGGAAGTTGTATTTGCATAGATTTTACCCCGCACTACATAACTGATGATAGATTTGCCCCGATATTTGCGCTAGTGGCAAACCTCCCCCGCTTCATCGAACGGGTCGTCACAAATTGAAGATTAGTCTGCGAATACGTTAACGATAGGCATTGTATTGCGATCGATCGGGGGTTATAAATTTTAAGAACGCTCAATTGTATTATTTTGGAAATCGCTGCATGCGGTCGATCGGATGAATCGTTACTCTGCCGTAAAATTTCAGTCGATCTGAACTCCCATTTGATCTGATTTAAGAAGTACCATCGATCGGTTCGCTCGAGTGGACAGATGAAATGTAACCGATGACCCGTTATGCATTACGCCGTGTGCGGCGCGGACGGGCGAGGGGCCGGCTCGTGTGAAATGGCACTCGCGAGCCTCCGCGCTCCGGCTGCTGTTGGCATTGCGAAAGCGATTTATGATACTTTGGATTTAATTGAATGTTACGTATGTCTGAGATTGATTTATTAAATTTAGCCGTATTTTTTTGTTATTGAGGGAAATACAAGCTTACCTTAAATTGGACACGAATTGCCTTATTTCAATATGTACTGTAACTTATTTATAATAAAACATCCCCTTTGTAAATTACCATATTGGTAAAACGGTTTTGGTTTAGAATAGTTGTAATTTGTTTACATTTTTATTATCATTGAGTTTTAAATGCGTTTCTTACAATACCGTCACTGTACACTATCCTCATAAAATGTATAATATTTGGTCAAAAGAGGTTATCAACAGTTTCCTATATAATAGGAAGCCAATACTTACTCCGCACAGGGCGGGGGCCGCCTGCCTGGAAGCACGCGTGACACGCATGCGTGACCGGCTGTCCCTGCCTCCTTCCGTCGTCGCTCATGCTCGCCGCGTGTGAAACCCCACACGTGTTAAGGAATTCCGCAGGAAACCGTTTCCTTTTATCCCGACGAAAGTTCATCGGCAATCACGCCTCGATTTGCATATAATATATTAGATATTTTTTTCACACTCGAACATATGCATTGTGTTTTGTCAGACTCTTCCCCGTTGTAATATATATCGCCAATTCTTGCATATTCTGTTTGGAGGGTTCAATACCTAAATTACAATATGAACCAATAATTGCCTAGTTAGTTATACGAACATTAAAAAGGGCGACAGTCTCTTATATAACTCAATGAATATATAAGTTAAAGACAGTATCGGTATAAAAAAAATTAAATGATTTGATCATTACAGCCCTCTACCCACGCAGCGACCCAACTGACAACCGAATTGTGAATACCCAATTACGTCCTTTTTTGCGCTGTTTACTTGGGCTAAACATAGGTTTTCAAACTATTTTGTCCCGTCGACCCCTTGTCGAGTTTTCCTGTTTTTCGTAGACCCTCGCCTTGCTAATATTGAATATTTACAAATTTATCAACTTCAAACATATTTGTGACATCTGATATACATAGAACAACTCACTTTCATAGGGTTTTACTGTACAGTGGATTTAAAAATAAAAAAAGTTAAAATACATGTAAAGTTAATTATACCTTTGTAAATTAAAAACACACAGAATGCAAATATAGTAACATTCACAAAAACAATCAGTTCTTTTAATGGGAGGGATGGGTCTGATGCCTTAATAGAAATTTTTTAATATTTGTCTTGAAATAAGTCAGATTTTACCTTAAATCTCTTCGCCCAGTGATTTCCAATCTATTTTTTTTTTCAAGAAGATTGACAACCGCACTGAAACCCTTTTCCATGTGGTATGACGATGGAAAAACCTTCTTGCGATAGTCCATAATGCAGGATAAACAGCATTATTATGTATGTACATAGGTACAATCTGAGTTAGGTGCATGACCTGCTTAAATGGGATCCATTCTCGTAGACCCCCATTTACAGTTCGTGGACCCCCAATTTAATTTTTCACTGTCATCGACCCCTTGCAGGGCGGAATCGACCCCTGGGGGTCGATATTTACCACTTTAGAAACCTATGGGTTAAACCATAAAAACTTACAAAAAAATAAAAGGACGCTATCGGCTAATTGCAAATCGATTGCAAGATGTGTCGCTGCGTGTGTAGCCGGCTGTATGTTAAATTTTACAATTAAGATTTTTAATGTCTCTTTGAAAAGAATAAACACTTCAATAAAGTATATTTATACATCTACATGTTAATATTATCTTATTCAAATATTCTTTGAGATGCTCCACAGCAATCGTGTCAAAGATACTGCCCTCGGATTACAACGATTTTACCCACGATCATCGATCCAGGTCTAAAGATTTTTACTATAGAAATATGTATTTTAGAGACATCCAGCATCGGTATATACTACAAACAATACACAGTTTTTTTGTCGTAAAAATAAACTATAAGTAAAATTACTATTTTTAATTTGTTTAAAAATAAAGATGTTCCCATTTTCAGAATCTTGTATTGTAATACAACTGACATATCATTTTCAATCGTGATATTGACTTAGCTTTTTAATATACAATTAGAAGAATAAACAAGAAAATTGTAGTGTATCATTAAATAATTATCATCATCACTTGTTAGCTGAGGTCTTTACATGCTTTTCCTATTAAGACTGTGGAAACCCCCTTCCCCAGTACTCTGACCCCCATCTCAAGGCATAAACCCCACTTAGATACGTCTCAGCTTTAGCATGTCACCGTTTGAACATTTCAATTAGCTACATTATCGTAATCAGCATCTAAGCATCAGAATATGATTTTTAATTTGGTGCCCTTAACATATTTTTTAAACTACAAACTACTTACAATATTTATCAATCGCCTCTTGATATACTCTCACTGAAATGGTCTCGTCGTTTCGGATCTGCCCACTCGTATCCTTTTGTGCTTCTGCAGTTTCCTGCCTTCTCGGAGTCGAATATCCTGGGATGATAACCTTCGCTTCTTCGATAAATCCATGCAAAGCAGGTGCGAGGACTACACCCATCCGATTCGATTTCCTGGGTAAAATGGCACGTAACCGTCTTCCGCCCCTCGGAGGCTTCCCAGCCGCCGCCTCCATTTCTGCTTCAACCGTAATCCGATGATCGGCCCGAAAACTCCACTCGACCCTGAGTTACGAACACCAGCTCTCCCGCGCTGCCTTGACTTTTTCCTACTAACTTTATTATCTGTATCGCGAATATATTCGATGAATAGTATTCAATTTAGGATGATTTATAAATTTTTAATGTCAAACTTTCACTGTGGCATGTCGTCTAATTGCCTACTGCCACTTTTTCTCGTGTAACTTATGCTGTTGAGTAACAAACAAAATGAGCAATCTTGCGGCTTCCAATTCAGTTAATAAAGGAAGCAGCATTCGTGTCACATTGGTGAAATCTATAATTCTATCGTTCGCGTCCTGCCCTTGAGGATACTACCTATTATTTTTATAACGATATTGTAATGACTCACGAATATTATCGTGCAGGTGATCACTGTTCTCACCAGAAGACTGCTATCCAACCAACTGTACTCTGGATTTATAAAAGCGTTTACTGTGACTATCGCTTCTTAACTATAAGATAATGCATGTTGTATAGTGCTTGCCATATTATTAGTATAAGTATATGCAATTGGTGCCTATTTGTATACATCTCATACAAAATATCCTGTCTTTGTATTCAATTCTAAATCTCACCCATGTAATAAGACGATAGCATGAATAACCCAACGAACACTTTGTTTTTAACTCTGTATTATGATGACTATAGATTTGAGAAACTTTTATGTTGAACATCTACCAAATTTAAATATTACTATGCATACCATCAAAAAGTACCATAGAATCTCCGGTTGAAATTTTTCATATTTTCAAATTAACATGATAGTATCGGTAATCGTTAGGTTGTATTTTGATATGTAATTTCACGGTGGTGAACCTGGAGACGGAAGCCCGGTCGCCATTGTCTTGTTTGCGCGGTCGCCAGTATCTACCTATCATTTAACAATGGTGAATTGTAAAATTATTCGGACAGTATGCTGGTAATCGATTAATTTGTTTATTTTGTTGGAATCACCATCAGCTAGTTACTGTTAGGAACTTACTTTGGAGATCAATATTAATATTTGTTTTTTTTTTTTTTTATTTCATTAAAATATTCTACTTTTGAGTTCTTCCAAAATACTTATTTTAAACCCTCGGTTTATTTTTTTCGTGGTCAATTTTTCTCATGCAAACGGGCTGACCTCGTTCCGAAATGTTATTATTATTTTTTTAATTAATACAAATAAATTCATAAGAAGTCGTGATAGGGGAGTTTCCCCTGGGGAAAAAAATCACTTTATTATTAATAATGTCGAACGGCTCGCTCCTCTTTTGCATGGGAATCTTTATTCCCCAGTTCGATATGCGGAAACACTGAGCAGGGTTCCGGAAGTATCCCTCTCTCCCCATTCGTCACTGGGCAACTGTTCATTTTTTTTAATCATTCCATCAAACGAATAACACGGCCGTACCTTACCGTGTCATAATTTAGCAGTCGGATCTAATTTTATTTTATCGGCAAGTCGCCTTTTAAAACGTGCAGGATTGCGAAAACAAAAAATACTCACTTTTTGTTAATGATTAATATGCTTGTGACTTTCGAAATGCTATCAGTCCCGGTCGAGTCGCCGTGCAAATGAGTTATCACGAGGTATATCCGAGTTTGTACTTTTTTGGTCTCTTTGGAAGATGGATGCGCATTTTTTAAGTACAGGTGAACATATTTTTTCGGAGGTTCGTTTCAGTTTTCCCACGCTCAAAGCGTCGGAACGAAACAAAACGACACTTCTCGCCAACTTCGAGATATTACAAAACTTGCTAAATTCTCTCAACCGGGCGGACCGTGACGCGTAGCCGACCGCCAGGACAACCTCGGCATGCAAATTTTGAGGCACTCGCCTACAAATAAGCGTTCGTTCGTTTCGGGACAGACGACGGGAGAACGGGATCGGTTCCCCGCCCAACCTAACCTAACCCCGCCACCCCCCACCCCCGGGGGACGAGCATCGATTTTCGTTTAACTCGTCACAATAAAGTGCGTCGAGTAGTTCCTCATTCGAACTGTCGGCGGGGACATCAGCTCTGACAACCTAACCTGGCGGAATCGAATCCCAATGAAAACCTTCAACTTACCGGTCACGCTTCGGATTCGATACCATTCGCAAATTCGCTTTCATTTGTAGTATTTACCCGTGTCAAACTTAGAATTTTATTTACAACACGTCTCTCCCGCCACGGTCATATTGGAGATTATCGTTTGCTCTCCGGCCAGGTTGCAATTTGTCAAACACCATAAGTACAATTACTAATTACTAGAACCGCAATGTCGAGTCCCCGTCAGCCCTCGAATGACGGTGGCGGGTAATTGCATTCATATTTTAATTTGAAGAATTTATTTTTTATTCGCATACTCTAGTCGCCGGTCGAACTTCTTTCTCCTTGTGCGGTCGAGTGCGGTGATAGTGTAGGCCGCTCCCGTGTCGTACGACTCGGTAAAAGTGAAGGTGTGAAATGAAGCAGCGGCGCCGGCGACTGCACCGAGCGGCCCGCGCCCCTTCCCCCTCCTCCCTCCTCCCTCCCCGCGCCCCTTCCCTCTCCTCTCTCCCCGCGCCCCTTCTCTCTCCCCCTCCCCCTTCTCTCTCCCCCTCCCCGCGCCCCTTCCCCGCCGCTCGTACATTCCGATTGAGTCGGTGCGGTGCGCTTTTTCCGAATCGCGGAATATTCCCTCTTACTATATATTCTCCAACATATATATATAATAGTATGTACAACGGTTACTGCTCTATTCTCAGAGGATGTAAGATAGTTATCTGTTGCCTTGTTTGCTGTTTCATAAAAAAAATGATTTTCCATCTTTTTGTTGAAAAATCAAAGCGCGAAATTTAAATTATTTCAAATTGATATATATATTTTTAATAAATATCTTCTAAAGGGGCCAGTACGCCACGATCGGCAATAACTTTCGTTTTTAACAATTCATAAAAAAATATATATACAGTGTCGGATGTAATCTTTCAAATACGGATAAATAAATATCACCCAATAGATGGACATTTATAACTTATTGTCATATTACTAAGATAAACCTGACGACGAAACTGGTTAAAATCTGGCACACAAAACTAAACGCACTGAAGTGCAAATTTCTATAATATTTTTGATTTACTAAAAAAACGCAAGCCAACAGTCGAGCATATAACAAACATATAACGAGTGATGACATTGTCACAAGTCTCCGGTGCAGTTGCACTCCGAGACGGCGTCCGGCGAGTGCTTTCTTTTATTATAGGTCCTCCATCGACACTGGAAAAGAGTCTTCAAAACAGAATACATAAACGTGAGGTTTTCAATGTCATAATTTTTTGGTTTCAAAAATGGGTAATGTGAACCTGATATCTGTTATGCATGCTGCATATGGTTTTTATTTATTTCTGTACATTCAGTCTGAAGAAACAATTACATATTAAGTGTGTTTTTGTATTACCAAGTTCAACGAGCAGGTTGCAGACTTTACGGCGCATCATATATATATATATATATATATATATATATATATATATATATATATATATATATGTGTGTGTGTGTTTGTATGTATATATTGGATATTTTTGAATGGGGCACGAGACATCCCTCCAGCCTTCCGTTTGTTCATATTGTAACGTATCGGGATTCACATTTAAACGCTTATTTATGTCAACACAAGTTATATTTATTTATCTACGTACAGAGTATTTATTTCCACATTACATATTTATATTAACATTGTTTTGAGTGCATGTCAGACCGAAGCCCTATTTGACACTGAATCCAAGATGGCTTCCCCTTGCATCTCCAACCCTCGGGAGCTCGCGCGAGGCGCACTCCTCGCTTCTCCAAGACCGCGTATTGGCGCTCCTAATCGATGGTCGCTCGATCATTCCAGAGTCCCTTTGTTTATGGTGTTCGTTTTTCAAACTTACTGCTAGACCGTAAAAATATTATCAGGGTATTGTCACTGTTGGTACAAGTTGAGTTTCTCGCGTTGCAGGTTTGGCGGCGAGGGCGGGGGCGGGGACGAGGGCGAGGGCGAGGGCGAGGGCGGGCGCCGGCGCCGAGGCGGCTCTGAAGCGCCGCCATGGGCAACAAGTGCTGCAGCCGGCGACACGACGCCGACCGTCCTCTCGGTGAGCGCGCTCCCACTTCCTTCTCGCCAGAAAACGCAACATAATCTACTTTGAATTTTTCTTTAAGTTTTCTTATTTCGTGTCCATCTCTCAAACTCGAAACTTTTATTTCTTGTATGACATGAAAAATTAATCGGTTGCAAGAGAAGAGGCCTGGAGTTTTTTCCATACCGTCAAATCGTGAAGTAGTTCTACAGAGCGGGCGTCTCGCCGACCGCGTCACTTAAAAACCTGGAATGATATTTTATAGAAATTATCGGTCTGGCGAATCACTGTCGGCCGGACCGCCGAGTGCCGAGTGCCGAGTGCCGAGTGCCGAGTCTCGCGACTGACTGTGATTGTTTCAGTGTACCCGGCGTTCAAGAAGAACGAAGCGGGCTTCGGGGGCGGCGGGCTGGCGGGGCTCGGCGCGCTGGCGGGCGCGGGCGGCACTCTGGAGACGCGCTACACCGGAGAACCCAACAATCGCATCAACAACCGCCGGGGCGCAGACATCGTGCGCACCAGGACTCCCTGTGAGTCTCGTCCTCTCGTTCCGCTGTCCCTTTGTACTCATCGGTGCACGCGTAACGCATTCTTCGTTGCTTTAATGTACTTAAAATTGTGTAATGAATCTGTGCCTCACTTTTCACCGTAACTATTTTATAAATTTCTGAAACTTTTTTTTAAAATTATTCAATATTATTTTTTATAAACATTGTTCTAATTTATACTCATATTATAAAATAAATTTATAAATATAAGTACTAAATAATAATTGAAAAATCTAACAGTTTCGTCCAATTCCAATATTTTTGTTTGGTCAGGGAGCGCTATCGACTCCGCACGGAGAGTGCGCATTCTTTGAAATCAAAATGGAACTGAATAATTTTTTTTTTTAAATATTATATTTATAAGTAATACCGATAATTTGATAATAAATATCTAAAAATCATCCTACCCTTTCAATTGTAAGAGTTATAAAATTTATTAATTTTTTTGTAATGTAAGAATGTATCGTCATAAAGATCAATCGTAACAAATTACCCAAGAAATATTCCAAATATGTAAGTGATATAATTTTTAGAATGTGTATTATAATCGAGGTAATTTATCCCAATAGTCCAACCTTTATTGCTAGCTACTTTATTAAATAGTTAAGAAGGAATTCTTATTTTGATTTATGGTATTTTAGCTCACGCTTCCAAGCTGAACCATCGTCGAGTAGTGAAGGCCCTGTGTGGGTACTCAGCACGCGCAGAGACGGACATTTCATTTCGCAAGGGTGACCGCATGGAAGTGCTGTCGGACGCTGAGGCCGACTGGTGGCGCGTTCTACATCTTACCACCCGCCGGGAGGGTCTCGTGCCTGTCAACTTTGTAGCAGAAGAGAGCTCTGTAGAAAGTGAAGAGTGAGTACAAGCATTTGCATGTCAAGGCATATCTTTTAAAATCTTGATATTTTTTATTATTATCGCTTGACACACTCACCAACTTAATTGGGTTTAATAAAATGAATAAATTGGACATAAACTAATATATTTTTCTGTTTTTAAATTAAGCTAAATTAAAGCTTTTAGCTAAATTAAAAGCATCATTGGGAACTGACTGTATGATACCTCAAGCTTAAAACATCAATGCCTAAATTCATTACTTCTTAAAATCTTAGGGGTGATATATGCCAAAAATATTTCTATATTTGTTTATAATATTGTTTTAATTTTGAGCCATACTCTGTTTTTTAATCAGCCTAATACTTCATCTCTTCTGTTGACCGGAAATAATTAAACTCTCGTGCATTGAATAATTTTTTTTAATGTAAATTTACTAATAGTAATGTAAATTAAATATGTTGGCTTATAAAATATTATATTAAAGAGGTTGTTTTTAAAATACTTCTGTAAAATTTAAAGTAAACTTTTATTTGTTTCAGTTGGTTCTTTCCCCATGTATCTCGCAAGGAAGCTGACAAGCTGTTACTCAGTGGAGAAAACCCTCGAGGAACATTCTTGGTGCGACCTGCAGAACACAACCCGCACGGCTACAGTCTATCTGTCAAAGACTGGGAAGACGGACGCGGCTACCATGTCAAGCACTATAAGATTAAACCACTGGACAATGGTGGATTTTACATTGCCACCAATCAAACCTTCCCAAACTTACCGGCACTTGTACTTTCCTATACTAGTAAGTATAAAATACTGCCATTTAAACATACATGTATAAATTTTATATATAAATATATTTATATTTATAAATATATATTTATATTTATAAATATATATTTATATTTATAAATATATATATATATATATACATATAAATATATATATATATATATATATATATATATATATATATATATACATATAAATATATATATATATATATATATATATATATATACATATATACATACATATATTTATATATAAAATTTATACATGTATGTATTAATAAATTCAAACTCAAATACCAGCGTGGATCTGGCTGCGCTAAGCTTTAAAACCATCCAACCGATGTGTCCCAAACCGGTTTCATTTGAAAGCCAATAATACTGATGTGGTTTTAGGCCACTTAAATTTAACAATTAATAATGAAATTCGGTTTATTGATTAAGTAAATTTTCGACATTTCCCATACAAAAGTTTCAACATTTTCGGTAGCGAATACTTTTCAAAAAGAGAACAGTGTCACGTTCGCGGATAATGCAGGCTGCCAACAAAAAAACACTGATTAGTATGACGTTGCCGTTGTATAATGCAGGCTACCACAACAACAACAAAAAAACAACACAAAACTGTCATTAATTTGCGACCAGATCTTTTCATCACATTTACGTATAATCCTGCTTGGTCGGTCATCGCATCACAGACACGATATACGACAGCTAGAGTTTTCAAACAAAAACTCATGGATCTCATGATAAAAAATTATATATGGCGAAGTGCAATGCTAGATGTATTCAATTGAATGGCAAAAACGGGGTTTACCGCACGTTCATAATTTGACTGAAAGAAAAAATTATTCCAACTTAAATCGATAGTGTTATATCTGCTGAACTACCAAATCAACATGAAGATCCGATATTTTTTGACATTGTTTGTAAGAACATGATTCACGGCCCATGCGGAGCATTGAATATGAATTCGCCTTGCATAAAAGTCGGCAAATGCATGAAAAGATATCCACGCGATTTGATAAATGAAACTCAAACTGGTGAGGATGGATATCCGAAATACAGACGATGAAAGCCAGAAGATGGAGAATTCACCACCATCATTAAATTAAGAAACGTCAAAATACTCTAATACTGTCAAAAACATTTCAAACATATATCAATGTGGAATACTGCAACTCCGTGAAATCCATTAAGTACATATGCAAATATGTTAACAAAGGCAGTGACAGTGTTCGAGCTTTCAAATCGAAACGATGAAATCACTCAATTTCAGATGGGTCGTTACATCAGCAGTAATGAAGCTGTCTGGCTAATTCTTGGTTTCAGTATTCACGAACGATATCCAACTGTTTAACATCTTGTTGTTCATTTAGAAAACGGTCAATTGTAATTGTGCTATTCGGTGAAGTTGTCAAGTACAAATCGATTGACACAGTTATAAATGAGGAACAAGCTGTCAACTATCCAATAGAGTTTTTTTTTAACTCTTTGGAACCATCTGAAATGCCACCACACATCTTAACTTTAAAAGTTGGTTCACCATAGATGTTCATTTGCAACTAAGATCCACCTAAATTGTGCAACGGAACAAGACTTGCTGTTAAAAAACTATTGCCGAGGTTAATCGATGCCACAATCGTCAGCGGCAAATGTAAAGGAGAAGATGTGCTGATACCACGAATTCTAATGATTTCAACCGATTTGCTCTTCGATTTCAAGCGATTACAGTTTCCAATGCGTCCGGCTTTTGTCATAACTATCAACAAGGCTCAAGGCCAATCGCTAAGTGTTGCTGGTTTGAACTTAAAAAATTCCTATTTTTCGCAACATTCCAGTTATGTTGCTTGCTCCAGAGTTGAAACGCCGAAAAATCTTTATCTTTACACACCTACTGGAAAAACTCAATATATCTGCTAGCATTAAGATAAAAAAAATAATAAATAAACAAAATTTCCTTTTTTTTTTTTTTCGATCAAATAAAAAAAGTATTTTATTTCTTTATTTAGCGTAGTCGCACGTTCTGGGTATATATATATATATATATATATATATATATATATATATATATATATATATATATATATATATATATATATATATGTATGTATGTATGTATGTATGTATGTATGTTTTTGTGTGTGTGCCCATTTGTACAGAAATATTCATCGATTACTACAAAGTAATCCAAATTCAAATCTAAAAAGTAATACAAATTTATGCAATTATTTTGTTAAATATCCTTACTAAATGGTACTGTAATAATGTAATTGCAGAGAATGCGTTGGGTTTGTGTCATGTTCTGGCGCGACCGTGCCCTAAGCCTGAACCTCAAATGTGGGACCTGGGGCCTGAGCTGAGAGACAAGTGGGAGATTCCACGTTCTGAAATACAACTTGTTAGAAAACTTGGACAAGGCAATTTTGGTGAAGTATACTATGGAAAGTGGAGAAATAATATAGAGGTTTGTTTAGAATAATATTTATTCTAAGTTTCTATATATCTTCATATATTTCTTTAATAACCCCTCTTAAAATAACATTGCTTATGTTTAGGTGGCTGTGAAGACACTCCGAGAAGGCACAATGTCCACGCAAGCATTTCTACAGGAAGCGGCAATAATGAAAAAGTTTAGACATAAGCGACTGGTAGCATTGTATGCTGTTTGCTCTCAGCAAGAACCTGTGTATATTGTGCAAGAATACATGAGTAAAGGATCTCTTTTAGATTTTCTCCGAAATGGAGAAGGGAAATTTCTTCAATTTGAGGATCTGATTTACATAGCAGCACAAGTAGCATCAGGAATGGAATATTTAGAATCAAAGCTGTTAATACATAGAGATCTAGCAGCGAGAAATGTCTTAATTGGAGAAAATAATGTTGCAAAGATATGCGATTTTGGATTAGCCAGAGTTATAGAGGATAATGAGTACTGCCCTAAACAGGGCTCCAGGTTCCCCGTCAAGTGGACTGCTCCTGAAGCGATAGTCTATGGTAGATTTTCAATTAAGAGTGATGTCTGGTCATATGGTATCTTAATTATGGAATTATTTACATATGGACAAATTCCTTATCCTGGAATGCACGGAAGAGAAGTGATCGAGCAAGTAGACCGAGGCTACCGGATGCCAAAGCCCTCAGGACACCACCTGCCTGACGACATCTACGGGCTCATGCTCCAGTGCTGGGATGCTACGCCTGATAAGAGACCGACCTTTGAGTTCCTAAACCACTATTTCGAAAGCTTCACAGTGACTAGTGAAATACCTTACCGAGAAGTTCACGATTGATGTGATGGAGTTGTTGTGTGACATCACATTTGGTGCTTATGTTGTTAATTTATCATGATAAAAACATTTAAAAGTGTGACAATTTACGATATTGATTTAACAACAAAAGATCTATGTTTTTTATCATGAAGAGGTAAATCAGCCTGTAGATATTGTTTCTTAAAAATTCTTATACACCTTCCAGTATGATTTTTTTTTTTACATTTAAAAACATTTGATAATTGTTATGCTTTTTAAATGTAGCCTTTTCTGCATTAGTTTATGAAGAACTGGTGCCATTATTAAGCTCTGATTAAGCTGTCCAGTGACTCTTGAATAGTACACTTAATTTTTGTACTCCCTGATAAAAATTAGTCTATATTTTAATTGTAATAGCCAGTATTATCTTTCACTAAATTATGTCGAATGTCAACAATAATCCTGTTGTAATGGGATTTGTACACCTACCAAAATATTCGGCTGTCTGATTAGTACTTTTAAACGTGTATAATACAATCACTTCTAAATAGAGCGATACGAAAGGAAACCAGCATCGATACGCATAGATAATATTTTAGCTAATTTATCAATACGTGCATATTTATCACACAAGATAGTTTTTACTTTGAATACTTGTTTTAATAGTAGTCTACTGAATTAGTGCAGCCAAAAAAGAGATAAAGTAACATCTGGGTTACGGCATGAGGATCGGGATCAGTTAGATGTTCATTACACTTTTAAGACTGAACTTAATTATAAATTATTACTGCATTTTTAGAAAAAGTATATAAAACACAATTTAATAAGCAAAAAAAATACACAGAGCACGATTAGTACTCATTTCTAAATCTTCACACAAGGAAACAATTAAAAACATCATTAAAATCATAAGTTATATTTTACTACTACCACCTACCATTTCATATTTTTGACTAGCTAGATCACTTAAAAATATTTATTTTGAATATCATCTGCAAATTCATTGGTTAAGTGCATTTTCTATTAGGTAGTCTGTTATATTAATTGTACCTTCTCTTTATTTAGTGATGTTTTGGTTTTTACTTTGGAGTAATTTCTTACACCTTAAGTTACTGATCCCCTAAAGTTATTATCAAAAACACATGCTATAAACTGAAGTATTATTTTGAAATATTTACCTATATATTGTATACCTACCTCTTAATTCCTACCTTAATTATCTCTATAATATCTTATCTTAATTGTACAAATACATTCATTGTATATGTATATCCATAATATCTATTGCCTGCCATGGAAGACTACAAAGTTACTAAGCATTTAATTATTATAAATGCAATTTAATTTACGTAACAACGTAGGATTCTAACTTGACAATTAATAATATAATTTGTCATGTCTCCTTTCTTTTTAATTTTTATTTCAAAGAGTTTTAGGTATTATTTTATTAAATTTTAAAAATAATGAAATTCATTACAAAATAATTTATTATCTTTTTTTTTTAATCATTTTAAAGAATAAATAGATATCTTCCTGACTTTTAACTGGTAATTTTCTTTCTTTCTTTAATATATATTTATAGGAAATCTGTTGATATATTACTTTTAATTTAACTTTCTATTCAGATTTGTACTAAAAATTTTTGGTATAAGCTTCAAAATGGATCTTTTATTCAAATTAATCAGTTTTTGTGAGAAATTTGTCCGAAAATTAGTTGATCTCAAATCAGTTTGTAAAATATATATTATTTTATTGTAAATTTATTTTTGAAAATACTGTAGTTTTAAGTTTGAATAGAAAGTAGTTATCATGTGACTGCATTATTGTTAGAAAATATGGTATAACTTTATTTATAAGGTATACGTAATAATATACATCAAAATAGTATATTGACAAACAGGTTATTTGCAATGTAAATTTAAAAGGGTCAATACGAATTTCGCAAACTTCTTTATAATCCTTAATATACTTTTGTGAAAAACACTATATTAGAAGTTAGGATTGTTTGTCTTCTCGTAAAATACAACACGGTACTTGTTTTCTAAATATGTATATCTTTATAATACAGGTCCTGCCAGAAATTATTCAACTTTGGTTTAAGTTTTAAAATTACATTGTTTATAATATGTACATTACTATTGGTTTTTTAAAATAAAGTATTGTGATTAGTATATTTAAGGTTTGTAATTGAATAGCTTGTAACCCCCAATCCAAATAGAATGTAATGGACATCATTGCTTTAAGCATCAAATTCTATACAATATAATTTTTATACACTTCTGACGATGATGTTTCTAACAACCAAATACATGCAGCTTTTTTCTCTCTGAAAGAGGTTCATTTCATTGATAATACTTTTAAAAATGAAAAATTTTGTCTTTTAAATTTACATTCTGGTCTTTAGAGATAATTTTTGTATACAAAGTAGGCGTCTTGTTTGAGTGTGTTGCGTGTATTTAAATAAAGCAATTGTATAACATATAAAAATTTTATGTATCGTTAACAAAAGACCAAGAAAGCTTTGTTTGATTCTGTTAACATGAAACATACATCTCAATATATATATATATATAGTATATATATAAAAACAGTTTAGATTGTCAAGAGGTAAAGAAAGATAACACTTGTATTTATTTTAGAACAATTAAAATTAATTTTATTTATCTAAATAAATTCTATTGATTTACTAATATTTTGTACCTTGACAAATTTATATTTTAAGATATACAAAACAGCTTATTGTAATTAGAAATACACCATTTTTGTACATATACATACATAAATAAAAAAATAAAGATACTAAAACGTTTTTGTTTAATCATGTAAATAACAATACCATGTCAAATTTAGTTTTTATTTAAATCAGTCATGTCAAAGATACGGCCCGCGGGCCGCATCCGGCCCTCGAGCCGTATCAATACGGCCCGCGATCCCAATGTGTCACAGAAAGAAGAATCATGTTTTTTAGAGCTTTTAGACTTATTTTATTTGAATCTGGCCCGCCTACACATTCTAAATTTAATATATGGCCCTCTGCAAAATTGAGTTTGACACCTCTGATTTAAATGGTGAAAAAATCCAGCAAGAACATAGGTAGACTGATAATGGAAAAAAAAGTAGCTAACCAGAAAATATTCACCTGGAGATTAATAAAAGTGAGATTTTGATGTCCTTTTCTGATGGAAAACAATGACAATTTAAATGTACAAGAACTTACAATATGCAAAAAAAATGTAAACATTACACATACGTCAGCTAAATAAATTTTTAACTACCTTACATTGAAAGTTATATTTTTTAGGTGCCATGTTTTAATATTTACTTAAGTACTAAGTATTGATGTAAATATTGACTTAAAATATATTTATTAACTTAACAATAGGGGCAAGAAATGGTTTGTCTCATATTGATTAAATTCTTGTAAAGTAAATCTTGAAACATTTTTATCTACCATAGTGCATTGTAAAGTAGCAAAATATATTTTTTAAATACCTGGAAAAGAAGGTAACTTTATTTTATATAAGGGAAAGTAAAGTTTAAGAAACAATGCTTTGAATACTAAGCTTTTAAAAATATTTATTTTGTGTGCACATGCCTTCAACAAGCATGCACACCTCAATACTCGTAGTTGGTTTCTGTCCTGAGTTTTCCCACCCCCTTTCTAAATTAATATTCACTGATATTCAGATATCACTGAACTCTAACTATTTAATTTTATAGAACCTATATACTGAGAAAAAAGAGGCAAAGATGTATGCAACAAATAAATTACCATTTTTGCAAGATAAGAAAAGTCTAAGGTATAATCTAACAGCAAGCTATAAACATATATTTCACAATGGAATTATTAATTATCAATAATCTTATTTTATTTTATAATAAAAATCACAGAAATTAAACCATACTCCTGAAAAGTAAGCTAAATATTTATCAGTGTCATGCAATTTCATGTGTTGTAATTGTTATACATTTGCATTTACAAGTTATGGATGTAATTTATGCTTACATTGATGTATTCATAAAACTTAAATATTGTAATATTTTACATAAAAAAATTATGGGAGAATTTAGTAGAAACGACAACACAAAAAAATATCTAGCTTTATACTCTTAATTATATTTTGCTCACTTTACCCACTAAATTACCCTTGTTTTCCAGAGGAAAGCTTTTTGCACGCCCAGAGTATATTCAATCTGATGGACTTAACCTGTTCTAGCTAATTTATTTTGATATTTTAAATAAAATACTTGAGTGATTTTTCCACATGTTAATTTTTATTGGTGACCAGTTTCGCCAGTTGGCATTATCAAACTCAGTTTGATAATGCACAATGTGAAAGGTTGTTGAAACTGGCCATGAACATGGAATTCCACCAAGTACTCTGTCAAAAATATTGATTGTTTAAATTTATTTTAGTCTATTGAAAATATTATACAAAAATCTAAACTGACGAGAATTTTAAAAAAAAATCTGGTATACGTAACACCTAATAGCATCTTAATATAAATCATTGAATATGGCCATGGTTCAAAATAGAAACGTTTTTGTCAAAACAAATGTAATGGTCTCAACTCCTTATTACCTATAGCATAAGTGAAAAACATAATCTAAAGTACATTTTAACCAAAAAGATACACTCAAAGTTATTGGTTATTAGAATTGTCAATTCGTTTGTTATTATTACTAAGTGATATGAACTGTGTGTGGGTATCTCTGAAGCTTTATTAAATATCAAATTAAATACTAACATTTATCAAAATTATAGGAACAAGCAAAAGATAATTTTTTAAAAATGTATATACATATATTACAGCTAAAAATTAATGTCTAAACTACGGCTGAAAAATGCTTTCGATTTGAAGATTTCCAAAAGCTTGAGTTGCATAATGTGAGCAGTTGAAAATTAGGATGTTTCTTGCTGAATACATTTAGATAAATTCCAACTAATACCAAAAGTCCAGACCATAAATACCTGAAATTAATATTTAGAATTAATCATTTAAAATTAATATTAGCAAATTACTGGATAAAAAAGATAACTTGAGTTTAAAATTATTTTTGGGTTTTATTTTCATAAAAATATATTTGAGTATACTTACTGAAAAACAAATGGTTTACTGAACAAAATAAAAGAGAAAATCATGGTAACAGCTTTCCTAGCTGTAGTTACAGTGGCAGCAGTGGGAGCTCCACAAGTGCGAACCAAGGTGAGGACTGCCTGAATACCAAAATACCCTGACAAACTAAATAAAAACCCATATCCATAGGTTGGCAATGGTTGCTGAAATAGTCAAAATTATATGAAAAAAAATACATGCATTCTTTTAAAACTTATAATCATGATGACCAAAATATTTTATAATTAAACCATTATTATGATAATTAGCAGGTACATTAGTTTTCATACCTTATAACAAAATTGAAATCCTTTAAAGATATCCCCAGTTAATATCATAATAACACATAAGTAAACAAATCCGATTGAATAAGAATACAGTACTACTTCTGTATTAGATGCATGGAAAAGTTTCATCGCCTTTTCTTGAATATTTCCGATCATTGCGTCACAAAGCAATGCCATTAATATCATAATAACACCAATTGTATTAAAATCTGGTGAAGTCTTAGAGTCCGCTGTAAAATAATTAATTTGGTTATTTACATTGACCATAAAACAGGAGAAATTTCTTAGTAAAATATGTGTATCTTGTACTCACCTAATATAAAAAATATCAAACCAATACACATTAAAATGGCCGCCAAAAAATCTAGCACACCATACTTTTTTCCTTGAATTATAACACTTCCAATTAGCACAGGTACCAACTTGCAGCATTTAAAGATAACTTGGGTAGGATAATTTAGGTAGCCCAAAGAAGCATTAGAAAAACCCATTGTCCCCAAAGTAAGAAATGCAAGTATAAAGTAAGTTCTTAGTGGTATTCTGTAACAAAAAAATATCTATTTAGAATTTTTATTTCTAATTTTTGTTGTCTTATGCAGTTGAAATATCAATTCACAAAATAAGAAGTTCAGTTTTAAGTTTGTGAAGATTCATATTGAAAACAAACAATAATAAATTAGTAACTTCACTTTGTAGATTCATATTCAAGCCTGTGGACACCAATTTCATTGACAAATGTAATAAAATAGCCTAAAGAATTTATTTATTTGAATTTATTACTCTGCTATTGAATTTATCACTGTTAAACATAATGACACGTTAAAACCTAGTAAAAAAATGTCAATTAATGGAAATTATCTAAAAGATTTTCCTGATAGTAAAAAACAAGACAGGCTAAGGTAGAAAGGGTAGAAAGATTATAATCACCTAATAAAATAAATAAATATTATTAATGTGAGTTTATTCATTATATAAATATTTATTTGCTTGCATCGTGTACAAAACAATAAAAAATGTTACGTCTTACCTTCGTTTTACAAATTTGCTTATTCTTGTTTCAATCAACCCAAAGATAGTGTAGTAAAGAAACTGTACGAGCGTGAGATACCAACCATAGGGTTTAAAGCCTTCGAGTGTGAAGATAAGTTCTTGTAAAAAACCATACGCAAGGTAAAAAATAAAAACTGCACAGCAACAAATTAAAAATTGAACAGAAACGCTAAATTTAGAAATATCAAAATAAAGTAATTTTAATTCCAGTTGTTCTCCGATATTTTCAACCTTAGAGTTTGAACTATCAATGGAAACTTTAGACTCCATTTTTACAAATGTAATTTATTAAACTATTTTAAAATATATATTAACCATTATTTGTTTTTGACACGTTTACAAACAACTTCCAATGATAAAAACGTTTTGACATATAACACATGATTTTGACAGCACAGCATGCTGAAACATTGCCAGATGTTATAATTTAAAAATGCTTTACTTCGCTGAAATCATTCTCCTTATCTCAAACAAATCACAATATCTTACGTTCATAATAGAGACTCTTTTCTTTTAATTTTTTTAAATTTGTATTGAACTGTACTATAGCATGAATAAAACAGCCTTTGCACAAATATTTAGAGCCAAGTAAAGTTTATCATTATTTATAAAATAACTGTGTTATGTATTTATTTTAGGTTTTTCATATGTTTGCATTATTTATATCAAAAAATATATTTATATAAATAATGCAAAAACATCAACTTCGATTTTGGTTATAAAATAGAAAATTATTGCTTGAAAAAATCGAAAAAAAAGTACCGAGGGCTATTGTTTTGAACCCAACACCTTTGCGCAGGCAGCGCATCTTGACTCACTCAGTTCGCGCCACGCGTTAACGAGTTGTGGAAGTATAACGATTTTGCGCTCTTCTGATCTAATTTTTCGAGTGGACAAATCCAAAGGTAAGGTTCAAGCTACTTGGTTTCCTAGATTACATCCAGATAACATATGTCTTTAAGACAAGGCAAGGAAGAAAGAAGCAACATGCAACTATGTACTAATAACAATGATGCAAAAGACCTTGGCGACCGGTGTCTTGCATGCGGCGAATTCGGGCGAGACAATGAAATACGATTTCGGTGCACTTCTTGTGGGCTTTGAGCTCATGGAGATTGCACTAGGTGGAACTCAGCCCGCAATTGTGTATACAACATGTGGTGACTACCATTCCCCACACACTGATCACCATTGCATACTGATGTGGACAATGGTGAAAAAATTTGTTTTCTTTTAATTATTATAGCTCTTAAATATAAATTCCAAAATTATTATAGGTGATCTCATTATCAGTTACTTAAGTAAAATTTATAATAAGGTTAAATCATTAAATATTTAGTCGGTACTTGTTTTTTATCCGACCACCAAAAAACATTGTCCTATTATTTTGTTTTTTTTTATTGGCAACAGTGTCTATTTTTTGCTTCTTTTGTTGGCAACAGTGTCTATTGGCGAGAAAACACGTATTGTTTATTTATTTAATTTAAAGTATTAACCTAACCTAACCTAACCTAACCGTCAAAGATAACCGTTTTTTCATTGTTTGTAAAATATATGATACAAAATTGAAAAAAAACTTTCATTTCTATGACGAGACTCGCTGTTGCCAACAAAAGAAGCAAAAAATAGACACTGTTGCCAATAAAAAAAAGCAAAATAATAGGACAATGTTTTTTGGTGGTCGGATAAAAGACAAGTACCATTTAGTCTATAGATTTGGTTTATTTCAATTTATAAAAAAGTGATCCCCATTACCTACATCTCCTCCGTATCATTCATTTGTTTAAAAAATAAAAATGAATACAATTTTGTAAGACAATATTATCATTGGTATTTATGTTTGCGGTTTGATATTTAAATAGGTTTCCCAAAATTCATTCAAGTAGTTTTGATAAAAATAATTATTTCTCGGTCAATATGGCGTGCGGCACCATCATCTTGTTGACGCCACATATCATCCACATCCATTACCTGCAATTTAAATATACTTCGTCGCGTTATAAAGATCAAATGTATTTAGGTACGACGGAAAAATTATGAAATATTTTATATAATCACAAAAAAAATTAAAGTACTTATTCACATTGCAATTATGATATTTGAACAGATAACGTCTAGTTATGGCCCTCTGCGCCAATGCTCTGTCGCCGTCAACGTCAACGCCGTCTGTTGCTGTCAACAGGATGTCGTATGCGCAGTGCTACGTATTACTGAATGATATCTCTGAGAGTTACCTTAAAGTGATCGCTTATGTAAAGCAGGAAATTCCTGATCTTGAAGACGGCGGCGAGTCTGTCATTAGCGAGATATTCTCCGTGAAGCGCGAGGCCGCGTCGGCAGAGGCACTTTTTCCCGGTGCCATACCGTATGACGAGGTCAAAGTAGAATTCGACGTCGGGAGAGCTTTGCTGGAACCCGAAAGAGTTGCCTCCTCGGCTCCTGGGCTGGATGATATCAAAATTGAAGAATTCGATGTTGAAAGAGCATTGCTGGCGCATAAAAGAGCGCTCTCCCGAACACTGCGTGAAGAGGTAATATGCCGAGTATCTCACCGCACTGGCTGAGGCCAACTCTGGACATTCGAGATGTTCAACAACACACGCGACCCACAAGTAGTCAGATTAAACTAATGGCATAAATAGTCAACAACCACCTGCACAAATTGAGCTTTAGCTCATTTACTCTGGTAGTTGTGTTCAATGGTATGTAAATGTGTTTGTTGCTAGATGATCTTGGGTGTTCTTATCATCTGAGAAATTCCAACATCTTCGATATTAAGTATTGCCATAACCCCTACTACGTCATACGTCTTCTTCTTTGGTAAATATTTTATTCCATTCCTTAACATTCAGGAGGGCTGAGCATATGAAATGCACTATTATTCATTGAATTATAATTTAAAACATATCATAACTAAATATATTCACTATTATAATTTTATAAAAAGATGACTCAGTTTGATAATGCCTTCGTGAAAAGTTGGCAAAACCAATAAAAATCAACATGTGGAAAAATCACTTAAGTATTGTATATAAAATTTTAAAACGGAATTCCACCGAGTACTCTGTGTCAAAAATATTGATTATTTAGTAATCACAAGAATTCGTAAATTTCAATGCATTTCAACTGATATTTTTATTAAATACACCTATACCTCGCTTTACGACCTAGATACGTTCCACGAAACTTGGTCGCTAACCGAAAAGCCGTATATGGAATCAATTATTCTAATACAAATTCAATGGGATCGGTTTCAAATTTGTTGAATATGTAACACTTTTTACACATTCTGGCCATATTTTTTTCCAAACATGGTTCATTGTTGTTAATTTTAATTCCTTCCATGATTCACTGATGCTGTCAACAGCATCCTTGATGTTATTATTTTTCCAAAATGTTTTAATTGAAGCTTTACCATCGGTTTCCCTTATAAGTTGTCGGAAATTTCGGCGTAGGTAATATGCCTTAAAAGTGGCTATTGCACCCTGATCCATTGGTTAGATCAGAGCTGTTGTATTTTTCGGAAGGTACTCAATCATGACATCTTCAGATAGCTCAGATAAATTAGTAGGATGGCCTGGTGCATTATCCAAAATTAGCAAAGCCTTGTTGGTTAAGTTATTGTCTCGCAAATATTTTTTCACTTCTGTACAAAAGTGATTTTTGGACCAATCCTCAAAAGTAGCTTTAGTCATCCAAGCTTTCTTGTTGGATTTCCATATGACGGGTAATTGATTTTTATTTAGTCTAAAATACTTGAGTGATTTTCCACATTTTTGTTTTTATTAGTGACCGGTTTCGCCAACCTTTCACGTTGGCATTATCAAACAGATATTAAATAAAATAGAAAAAAAAAAAATTAAAATGGAATTCCACCAAGTACTCTCTGTCAAAAATATTGAATTTCTTTTATTTAGTCCTTTAAGAGGCCTTGGATTTTCAGACAAATATATTAAAAGTGGTTTTAGCTTAAAATCACCCGCGGAATTTGCACCAAGTAGCAAAGTAAAACGTTCTTTAGACACCTTATAATCAGGCGCAGATTTTTCAGTTTTTGAAATGTACGTGCGATCAGGCATTCGCTTCCAATAAAGCCCTGTTTTGTCTACGTTAAACACTTGTTCAGGTTTATAACCACCTCTTTCAATAATTCCCTTTAAAATTTCCTTAGATGCGGCCTCATCGGCGCTAGCTGCTTCACCTTTCATTTTCAAATTATGCAAATGAAATCTATTTTTAAATTTTTCAAACCATCCTCGGCTTGCTTGGAATGTGACATCTTCAGGAGATTCATTAGTATCTCCATTCTTCAAATTTTCGAAAATACTTTCATAATAATCATTTAACTCATTAGCATTCTCCGTTTGTTATTGTCCTCAATCCATATAATCAATAGCTAAAATAAGTTAAATCAAAAATACACATTAAATTTTTTTAATTTGTACATACATACATACATATGTTCTTACAAACCAAAAATGTCCCTAATTATTTCCAATTTTTCCAGTTAATGTGTAACAATCAGTAATAAATTTGTACACAAAACACTCACAGACAAGTCTAAACCGGCCGCTCTATGAGCACACACCGAATAACGCTCTTAAACAAAATAACATTGAAAAAAAGTTTTTTTAGTCGTTATAGCGAAACATTTTAGGCCGTATATCGAAAACGTGCCATAATTGAAAAGGGCCATTATAGCGAAGGCCGTATAACGAGCGGCCATATAGCGAGGTATAGGTGTACAGTGGTTATAGTGTGTCATTGCGTTGGGAGCACGTTCCAAATACACGATCCCTAATGTTATTAGTATCATTTGTTAAAGCGCTCTCTGCTTTACAAGAAACCGACTTGCCTGGGAGTCCTGCGTGTGCTACAATTTTGCATTGTTTATACAGTAACTATTGTAAGTGACTAATGCTGTAAAACAAATTTGAATAATTTTTTTTTTTGTTTCAGGAGCAACTGCAATCACACTTTGCAGATTTGCAGAATAAAGCCCTTCAAATTCATACTGGCGAGGCACTCTTTACCTGTGGAAAATGTTCATACTTCTGTAGCTAGAAAAGTCTCTTGGTAAAGCACAAAGTTATACATACTGGGATGAAACTATTTGCTTGTGATCATTGCTCATATTCATGTAATCGGAAGGGAAAGTTAATACAACACATACTCATACATAGCTGCGAGAAGCCATTAGCTTGTGATCAATGCTCATATTCATGTAATCATAAGTACAATTTAAAAGAACACAAACTTATACATACCACTGAGAAGCCTTATGCTTGTGATCAATGCTCATATTCTTGTAATTGGAAGACAAGTTTAAAACAATACAAACTTATACATACCGGCGAGAAGCCATTTGCTTGTGATCAATGCTCATATTCATGTAATTGTAATTACATATTCAAGTAAACATAAGAGGTCTCTATTAACCCTTTCCACTCCGGTGGCGACAATGTGTCGACATGGTAAATTCCTTTGTAACTTCGTTGGCGACTATAGGTCGCCATAGTTCACCTTTTATTGTTTACCCTATAAGAAGTCTAGGTGCGTATTAGAGCAGGTATAAACCCTTTTTGTCAGTTTTGCAAAGTAATTGCTGCCATTCGGACGTATTCACATTGTTAAATAAAAAAAAAAACAAAAAAAAAAGTCCGGAGTTCAAAGGGTTAAGACTTACTTTACTTAGATGTATTTTCATATTTCACAATGATTCTCACTAAAATTGTAATTTCTTAAAATTTAATAAAACACTTAAAAAATCAAATGTTTAATGGTTTCTGTGTACTCTACATCCATTTGCTGATTCTTTGTTCTTCCACAAGCACACCAGCTTAGAGACTGGAAGGTAAGCTGTTTTGTGATCAAACTTTTTTTTTTTTTTAATGATTTCTGAAATTAATATGCCAAAATTATTAAAGGTGATCTCAATTGTTAGTTATATAAATAAAGTTTATAATAGGGTTAAATCAATAAATGATTAATCTATAGATTTGCTTTTATTTCAATTTACAAAAAAGTAACCTCCATTATCTACATTTCCCCTAGGTACTCCAGTAGTTTATACTTTCACTAATAATATTATTTTAGCATCGCTTGGTGATTGTGATCCTTATATTTAAATATTTCAAAGGTTTCAAATACTGAAACATAACATTGTCTATAAATTATCTCTTAAGATTAGTATTATACAAAGAAACAGCAATGAGATTAACAAACATTTACATTTTGTTTTCATCGTCTCAGTGTAGTTGTATTAATTTAATTTTGACTAATAGTGGTTCTGGTTTGATTGGTTATATGTGCAGAAAATTTGGCTGTAAACAATAAAATTCGCAGCGTTTTAAATGTTATATAGTAAAATATCTCATTATTGTGTATGACAGTCAAACATGGTATCGCCATAAAATAATCTTGCCAAGAAAGGTTGAGATAAATTATTTATTGAATTTGTATTGAAGTAACGATTTTTCGTCTTGCTAATAATATTTAATACTTATACAATTATCCATCGAATCGGATAAAATATTTCATTTAGAGCGTACTTTTCAATTTCATTTGGCAACATTGTATCGTATCCGTGACAGGTTTGGCGAGGCATGCCGTGGGTTGCTTTTCCATTTATCCGCCATTATCGTTTTGTTCGCCGTCTGGGTTGGTTGTGGGGTGAAACGTGAATGATTGGACTGTAGAAATCTAGATTCGTTTCTCTCATTTTAAGAGAGGTTAGAATATACCCAAACCATTCTAAAATTATCTTAATAAAACTATGCTCATGCTTATGCTTCGAATCATATTGAAGTTGTAATATTAAGTGTGCTTTCTTTGTCACAGGTCGGAAGCCATTGGTATTTGACTTTTCGCCTGTCCAGTTTCACGATGCAGTACAACAGCATACCAAATCACCAACAACAAATGTAGGATTCATTTTAAGTTGTATTATTCAAATTATTTGTACGCATTGAATTAATATAAAGGCTTTGCTGACCTAATTCACTAACGTCAGTTTTATTGGCCGCCATTTTGTTGATATTTGCTTTAAAATTGTGTTAATATTCTGATGACGTGTATCAGGTAGATAAATGTTTACCTAGGAATGTTTATAGTTTTTCAGGTAGTAAATTGTGAAAGCTCCGCTTTGAAAAAAATAGGTTCTCTTACATATATCGACTCGCATTTATGAGCTCACTCAAACGTAAATGATTTTCAATTCGCATAATAGTATTTAATGTTTGTTACTGTCCGAACTGTTAGTTGTTTATACTTCCAAAATCTTTGAAATGTGCGTTTTTGAGGATATTTATATATATTTTTTTCATATTATGGTGATAACTTTTTATTTACTTGGTGTATTTCAATAATTTTTTTAACATTGAAAATTTTTATTAAAAAACTGTCAATTTACAGACTGACATGTTTTTTGACATATTTTTCATTAAATAGTAGATATTTATTGGTGAATTAACCATAATTTATATAATATTACTAAATATTATTGTTGCAATGTATAACTTTCTCTTTTACTAATTTAATATTTTTCTAAGATGCAGGCCTCGACCCGACCGCGGTGAACAATACGGTAAGCAAACTTGGGGAGGCCCACCGCATGGAGATGAGTTCGGTGGCCCTAAGAACAACTTCGGAGGTCCAAGACATAACTTTGGTGGACCCAAGAATATGATGGGTGGTCCTAAAAACAACTATGGTGGGCCTAAGCCCATGTTTGGAGGACCCAAAAATAATTATGGTCCTCCTAATGGATTTGGTGGTCCCAAAAATAACATGGAAGGCCCCAAAATGCCTTCAGGAAATAAGAATGGATTCATTCCTAAGGCAAATTTTATTCCCCGGATGGAATTTGGCGGCCCAAAATTACAAAGCATGAAGGCCAAGAATCCCGGAGAAAGCCTCAAGAAGCCAAACTGGGAAGTGCTTGGTCAGACACTGCAGCCTTTCCGAAAAGATTTTTATAAACCTCATGCTAATGTCCAAGCTCGCTCTGAAGAGGATGTGAGGAAGTTCCGGGAACTTAAAGAAATAACAGTCAGTGGAAATAACATTCCACGACCTAACCATGAGTTTGATGAAGGGAATTTCCCTGAGCATGTTTTGGTTGAAATCCGCAAACAGGGATGGGCTGAACCCACCAGTATTCAGGCACAGGGTTGGCCCATAGCTCTGTCTGGAAGAGATATGGTTGGAATTGCTCAGACAGGCTCTGGCAAGACTTTAGCTTATATGCTGCCAGCTGCTGTTCACATCAACCATCAGGAAAGGCTCAGCCGTGGCGATGGACCCGTCGTCCTGATCCTCGCTCCCACCCGAGAGTTGGCGCAGCAGATTCAAACAGTGGCCAGAGACTATGGAGCAACGAGTGCCATCCGGAATACTTGCATTTTTGGTGGATCACCCAAAGGGCCCCAAGCGAGAGATCTGGAAAGAGGTGTTGAAATAGTCATTGCCACACCTGGAAGACTTATTGACTTCCTAGAAAAGGGTACTACTAACCTGAAGCGTTGTACTTACTTGGTTCTCGATGAAGCTGATCGCATGCTAGACATGGGATTTGAACCACAAATCCGTAAAATCATTGAACAGATTCGCCCAGACAGGCAAGTTCTTATGTGGTCGGCTACATGGCCCAAAGAAGTGCAAACTTTAGCTGAGGATTTTCTTAATGATTACATTCAAGTCAACATCGGTTCCCTGAACCTTGCTGCAAACAATAATATCCGCCAAATTGTTGAAGTTTGTCAAGATCATGAAAAAGAATCCAAGCTGTCTACCCTACTGCGAGACATCGCTTCTGAACGAGACAACAAGGTCATCATATTTGTGGAGACCAAGAAAAAGGCATGTTACATAGAATAATAGTTATTTATTACATCCCATTAACATTTTTCCCTTTGAGAAATAAATATCACTTAAAAATTTTAGGTTGATGATATAACAAAAAATATTCGGAGGGAAGGCTACATGGCTATATCAATTCATGGAGACAAATCGCAACCTGAAAGAGACTTCGTACTGTCCGAGTTTCGAAGTGGAAAATCTTCGATACTTGTAGCTACAGATGTCGCCGCCAGAGGATTAGATGTGGAAGATGTCAAATATGTAGTTAACTATGACTACCCCAACTCCTCGGAAGATTACATCCACCGGATTGGTATGTAGGCATTTTTCATTTTAAAAACAAGGATTAAGATTTTTGTAAATGATCAACCCATCTTCACCCACCGCACTTGGTTAATTAAATTTATTGAATACATTGTTAATTAACAAATGAAAAATTATGCATAATTTTGAATTTGCACTTGAACAGGGCGCACCGGACGTTGTCAACAGTCTGGCACGGCATACACCTTCTTTACCCCTGGTAATGGACGGCAAGCACGAGAGCTCATCGCCGTCATGCTTGAAGGTGGCCAGTCTCCCTCTCCTGCTTTGCTCGAGCTGGCTGGCCGCAACGGCTTCATTAACAAGGGTGAGTCTTCTTTACTCTTTCCTTTCATCTCCCCGAGAGAACCACCCTTTAAACCAGTATCTTGTTTTTCAGGTCGTAATCGCTGGCAGACAAGAAAGGATGGCAATTCCAGTGGGGGGATTCAACGCTCTAATCATTGGAGTGGCCAGACGCAGGGTTCACCACCCCCCCAGCACTTCCAACATCAGGGGCAGGGTCAGCACCAACACCAGAGTCGTGGAGCCACACAGCCACCACGCTTCAGTGCTGCCCAAGGGCAGCCAGCCCAGACCTTCCGCCAGAGCAATGGTCATGCCGGATTTCATAAGAGCGGTCACTATCAGAATAATGGTTATCAAGCTAGCCAGCAGGGTGCCGCCTATCAAGGGGGTTACGGCCAAGGACCTACCAACTATCAGGGATATGGAGGGCAGGGGTACAGTGGAGGTCAGAGAAATTACAGTGAGTTCTCTTTTCTTATTATTTAAAGTGAAAAATAAATCAATATTTTGATTAATATTGATACGTTTCAATAAATCAATATCTTGATTTATTTTAAACGACAAATCATTTTTAGTTAAATTTTTAAACCAATCGGTGGTATTACAGAAATTTATAAGCATACTAAACTAATATTAAGGTTCATTATTAGTAATGACCTGTAATATTACAAATAAAAAAAAAAAAGCCTAAGACTACATCAGAAACTGATGTAATGACGATGATTGCAGACAACGGTATGCGGTACAACAACCCCAATAACCGCTTTGCAGGCCAGCAGCGTGGTGCAGGTGGGGCTTACTGCAGCCCACCTCCCCCCATGGGCTCCCCCCCGCAGCCGCCTCCTGCGCACTACGCACCCCCTCCGCAGTACCACATGTTGCCGCACGAGGCACAAATGCAGTCCATCATTGGTAACTAGCCGGTTTATTATTTTATTTAAAAGTTGGATGGTCTCAGTACATTTGTAATAATGTTGGTAATGTGCTTTGTTGCAGGCAACAAGTTCTTCCAAGCAGGGCGTGGCGGTTGTGGGTACCAGGCAACCCCCTTCCCCCACCACAGTTTCATGGCACCGCCGCTGCTGTACTCCGCGCCCACGCCTGTGCAGCAATAGACGATTCCGCATAATAATGGAGTGATGACACTTGACTCTTCTTCTCTAGTCTGCTATATTATGATTTAATTCTGAAACTTTATATTTCTGTTAACGAACCTGTCAATTGATAGGTCAATCTGAGTTTTAAGAACGGATATATATATATATTTTTAATTTATATATGTATGTAATATTGAATGATTAACATATGCCTTAGAGCATGAGTTTGTTAAATTCAATGAACATTAAATTTCAATTTGAGGAGCACCTCGAAACGTATCTTATTCGAGTTTGATGTTTGGCTCCGTTTCTGTTTAGGAGGGAATCGGTCATTCCATTAGTGAGCTGGAATCTCTCATAGTGTTAGTTTGTGTTTTGCCCCACACCTTGTCTGCGGTCCCGAGCCCTCGGCTTGGCCTGCATTACATGCTTTGTGTTTTATGATTACTATTACGAGTAATATGTGTATAATCAATGGTGGTGAATGTGCACTCTATTTTTTTTTTTTTCCCTTTTTGGTTTGGTATATGTCACGTGCGCTTTTGAGATCTAAGAGTGTATTTGATAATCTCAACGGCATTGCTGAGGGTTTCTGGTCACTTCCCGGAGCCGTTGGAGCGCTAATTCTATGTAGTAGTGTTAACCTTACGATGTAATGCAGATTATTGTCGATATGTATTGTAGAGTAGTCGATGTGGTACCCTATTGTATTCCTCGGGTGCCCTTTTCTTTGTCTGTATGCTGTTTGAAATGCACGAAACATATAGAAGAAGTATTTTTTATGGGGTTTCTATAATAGTTTTAAAAATATTTTATTCGATATGCAAGTGAGTGCCGATGTGCAGTTAAAACATCTTCTCGACTAAGGATCGAGATGTGCAATGTCAAAATATTAATTATAAGAACAATGAGTCAATGCTGTAATATTTTTAGTTTAAAATCTAAAGAATCGAGTATCCAAATTGGTATATATGCTGAGAACCGAGCGATTGTTATACTACCTAATTTATAAGCCTGTCCATTGTGAAAAGTATTTAGTACTGGAGTATTGTGTGTTTGCTTTATGGAATCAGAGTTAATGATTATCAAGTGCCCCATGAAAGTACAATAAATGATATCCTGAATTGTCCAAAGAATAATAAGTATTTGGAAAGTAAAATGTCTGTGATATAAGATGCGATTGCAGCATTCTCTGTGGGTCAATTTGTTAGTAGTTATGCTTGATAATTCCAGTGGACTCTGGTGAACTCTCCCGTTACACCGTACAGATGTTAACCCTATATATTTTTTCACTGGTAACAAAAGTGGGATGGAATGTTGCAAATGTAAGCAAAGTGCTTTAAGAATATCTTGAGCCATTTTCAAAATTTAGTATATGAATACATGATAGTTTTAAGATTTAAATTATCACTCGCATTTCACCAATTTTTCATTGCTGTAAGCTCGACGACGAGAGATGACCATTGAATATTGTTTCATTATGTTTATTAATTCATAAGTATATTTGGAAATGGCTACGGTGTGAAGATGATTTGTATTTGCCTAACTTTTGAACGAAGAAGCAAATAGCTACATTAAAGTTTATGTATTGCTCACTGTCAAAGGTTATCACATAAATAATTAAAATGATCTTATCCCTTTTGTGATCTGTCAGCCCGCAAGGGTCCTGTACATATGTTCTTAGTATAATAATCGAGTAAAGATATTTTTTTGTCATACGTTTTAGAAGAGAATTTCATATTAGTGATGTACAGCTTACAAGAGATGTGATCGCTTTCAACGATTTGTGATAAGTTATTAAAGGTGGTAATAAACATTGCATTGCTAGGTGAGCGGAGTGTAGTGCTGTTAGCTACACGTGCCTGACTGAGTGTTGGATACTGTCATATGTCATATCTACTTGTACAAGAACAATCACCCACCTCATTTTAACTAACTGTGATAATAACGCTAAGTAGGTAGCAGGCGGTACATTAACTAGTGTCCAAGGGAAAGGTTGACACCATATCTTACTTATATTTAAGTAAACTATTGTGTGTGCGTGTATGTGTGCAAAAATGTGGTATGTGATATTAATTATTTCTCTGTACAAAAGACTGATTTTTTTTATTGAAGCATTTTACTAAACTTCAGAGAAGTTTTCAGAGCTATTTAATATTATAAAGTTTGAGCAGATTTTAACACTTCGTGTGCAGTATCAAATGTTTATTAGGATTATATCGAAATTTTTACTAAAAAATTTATTCATTTTTATAAATAATATTCAAACATGCCAAACACACTCTAAGATCAGGGATTGTGGCTTTTGCCGATTCTTGAATGTCGGATGATATGACGTGTCTCCCTTGCCTTTGTCGTGGGCGCGGGCCGCTCCCGACGGTTGTTCGCTGCCGCCCGGGAGCGGCCCGGTAGTGATGGGCCCTCGAGCAGTAGGGCTACGATACAAGTGTTGCTATGATTCTTCATTTGTTTTTGCAACAAAAATTATGTTTAGTTTATGTTCATTAATTATTGTCCGTCATATAAGTGGTTGAATCCAAGATTAAATTTATATGACATTTGCTTACTTTTTTATATTCAAATGTAGATTCATGACTCATAAGCCATTTTGTAAGCACAAGTCGAAAGAATAAGGCTCTCCAATGTATATACAATATTTTGAAACAAATAATTGCCTTAGTTTCATTATTAAATTGAAAAGAATATTTTTATGTGGATATTTTTGTCCCAGTAACATTGCTATTACATACTCATAAGTGAGTTAAATAAAATAGAAAAAATTAACAATATAGTTTGTACTAAAACGGTGACCCTTGTTGAAAGAATACTAAAATTATCTCTTCCTTACAAGCAAACTCTTCTGTAAGTTTCCAACAAGTGCATTTCTTGTAAGTATTACAGTATTATGATTATAATAATAAAATAAATAATACATTCACAAATGTTTTCTTTCCAAACCTGCCTGATCATTCATTTGTGTCGTGCTTAGTTCTATGTACGAAGATCTGTATGCCTTGAATGGAGTTATCTATATGCCAGACTACTTTTTTGATTATTAACAAGCAATAAAAATTTGAATGCATAAGTACAGGTAGTATAAATTGCCTAAATCATTCAATTAAGAGTGTTTACGCTTGACCTAAAATTAATTGCCTTCCATGCACGATTCCATTGTGAAATATCAATATAATTAGCTCAAATGATGTCTATTATTTACGTGATGTATATCAATTTTATGAAATTTATGTGCCGCCTGAAATATCTCTAGTCATCAATAAAATTATTTATGAATATAGATATGTCTGAAACGGTTATATATATATATATCTATATTTTATATACATCAAGTAAATTAATCAAAAATGATGTTTTCCCAAAACCTCTCGTCCCTAATGCTGAACTTATTTTACATAATTTAGTCATCTGGACTCTGTAATAATAATAAAACATGTAAATGTGTGCTGCACCTTTGTTCAAATTGTTTATACAAAAAATATTAACAAACCAAAATTTTAGGCACATTTCCAGCTTTATATCTGCAAGTGTTTGCCAATATTGCAATGTATTGAATCTGCTGCTAAAATCAAATTGTTAAAACAACTCCGGAAAAAAGGCGGATGATATTATTTTATTAAACTGGAAATTAATAAAAATGGTTATTTATAAAAAATGCAATGAGCATTAAATTACTATAGATATTAATTATCATAAAAATAAATTATTTACTAAGTGAACTAAGCTATATTGACTGTCATATCAAATTATACAACTATATTGCTTCCGATTGGGTATTGAAATGATTTGAGATTCAAATTATTTATGAAGGCCATGGATAATCTTAACCCTTTCCACTCCGTTGGCGACAATGTGTCGACATGGTAAATTCCTTTGTAACTCCGTTGGCGACTATAGGTCGCCATAATGCACCTTTTATTGTTTACCCTATAAGAAGTCTAGGTGCGTATTAGAGCAGGTATAAACCCTTTTTGTCAGTTTTGCAAAGTAATTGCTACCATTCGGACGTATTCACATTGTTAAATTAAAAAAAAAAGTCCGGAGTTCAAAGGGCTAAATATTTACGAGAATGAAATATTTGTCGCCGCCGAAAAGAGTCAGGTAGCAAGACCCTTCAAACAACAACAGGTACCGAATATGTTTGTTATCTATGAATAGTTAGTAATCAAACAAATGCGTTGATAATTTCATAGTCTTTTGTAGAGAAATATAATTTATAAAAATATATCAGTTGATTTTTATAATTTGTGACCAAAAATTTCATCAACGTGCTCTACACCTCTTATTTTTTTAGAATTGTTTTTTACAAGAGTGCTGATAGCAAACATTGTGTCGGAAACGAATTCGTACGCAGCGCAAATAATCAAATCCAAAATCAGGCCGATTATCCACAGGTGACACTGTTCAGTGCTTAGGTGAGAAAAGTCATTTTATATTTTCTAATTCTTAGAAAAAACCATAAAGATTGCATTGTGTGGTCCAATAGGAATGTTCCTGGAGGAAAAGACAAACCAGTCTATTGCGAGACCTGCGAAAGGAAGCCGAGCCTTTATCCAGGAGAATGTTTTGATAAATACCACCAAAATAAATTTTAAACTTTAAATTGTATGCAAAATAAATTATTTATGGACTCTTATATCTTATGTTTTTATTACTTTACAACTAAACAATCATAAAAATATGTTATTAAATTGTTTTATGGTTATTAGCTATTGGGTAACAATAACATCTAATTTATTAACAAAAATATCATAATCACTTCGGAGTTGCTAAACGGGAAAAAAAAAATCAAAGAGTGTAAAGAGTTAAATGGTTTTGTGTGATAATAAATGCGTAGTGAAATATTAAAAAAAACTTTTCCATACATTTGAATATTTACTAAAAAATTCGTTTGTATGTCATATCAGAATTTTTACAAGTAAAAATTTGATTTATTTTATCATTGCATGTCAAGATTTTCTTTTTATACTATTTGGACTGAACTATTAGTAAAATTAGTGGTTCCAGTGTTTTTTATTTGTTATGATATATACTGTATTTTGATGTCTTTAATTGAAATACCATTCTACTGAGATGAATTTCGTAATAATTTTGTATGCTTACAATACTTTGTTTATGGAATATCGAAAGAAAACGGGCTTGTTGTCATATGTTTTTGCTTTTTAACTAATTTACCTTTTGCTGGAAGATTATTGAAGTGATTCATATTTTTAACGCAGATAAGGTGAAATAAATATTTAATATGATTTATATAATACGATCCCAGTATAATGACATCGGTGACTAGTTATGTGCGGAATTATTATCGAATTATGGCCCTATTTATTTTCAGGTCATGATTATTTGAGCCGATTTTGGCTCTCGTCGCCATGGACTCAGATTCGGCGGGGGCCGATATCTGTCGGGTGTGTCGGTCGGAGGGCATGCCCGACAGACCTCTCTTCCATCCGTGCATCTGCGCCGGATCAATAAAATGGATTCATCAGGAGTGCTTGGTGCAGTGGATGCGCTATTCTAGGAAGGAGTTTTGTGAGCTGTGTGGTCATCGATTCTCGTTCATGCCCATTTATTCTCCCGATATGCCGCGGCGTCTCCCTTTGCGGGACGTGGCCGGGGGACTACTGACATCTGTAGCGACGGCCGTCAAAGACTGGTGTCATTATACCCTTGTAGCTCTCGCGTGGCTCGGTATCGTGCCGTTGACGGCTTGCCGCATTTATCGCGCACTATTTGCCAACAATCTGGATTCTTTCCTCACGCTACTGTTGGACCTCCTTTCTGTTGACAACCTTGCTAAAGATGTCTTCTCAGGATGCTTTGTTGTGACCTGTACATTGTTTGCCTTCATTGGGCTTGTTTGGCTGAGGGAGCAGATTATGCATGGAGGTGGTCCAGAATGGTTGGAACGAGAAAACCCTGGGCCTGCTGACGCCCCGGAAGTCCCACCCCCAGCAGATAACAATAATGCACCTGCAGAACGCGAGGTTCCAGTTCAAGATGTGGGGGGTGCAGGAGATGCTGGAGACCTCGGAGACGCTATCCCTGAGGCGCCAGCAGAAGGTGGTGACGAAGTGCCAGCTGGGGATGAGGCTAACTGGAATCCCATGGAATGGGATCGTGCTGCCGAAGAGCTTACTTGGGAGCGCTTGCTGGGCCTGGATGGTTCCATGGTGTTTTTGGAACATGTGTTTTGGGTGGTGTCACTTAACACACTGTTCATCTTAGTATTTGCTTTCTGTCCTTACCATATGGGCGCTGCAGGAGTCGCAGCTCTAGGTCTGGGAGAGCGCGTACAGGCCTCACACTTTCGAGGGCTACTGACTACGTTGGCAGGTTACAAGCTCATTGGAGTGTTGCTGGCTGCTCTGCATGCGCTGGCAGGTCTACTGGGATTGCGTAGACCGCGGCGTGCACTGGGTTTGTGCTATGTAGTGGTCAAGGTGTCTCTTCTCTCTGTGGTGGAAATTGGTGTGCTGCCTCTAGTGTGTGGCTGGTGGCTGGACGTATGTTCTTTGGCCCTGTTCGATGCCACTCTCAAAGACCGTGAAGCCAGTCTGGCTGCAGCACCCTGGACTTCCATGTTTATCCACTGGCTCGTAGGAATGGTCTACGTTTACTACTTCGCCTCCTTTATTCTTCTTTTGAGAGAGGTTCTCCGACCAGGAGTGCTTTGGTTCTTGAAGAATCTAAACGACCCGGACTTTAGTCCCATTCAGGTACAAATTACAGAATAATATTTATATTTTAGTAAAGACCATAGAAAACACAAATGTTATATGTCAGATTAAAAAAAATGTATTTCTGTTATATTTGGTTTGATAAAAAATTGAGAATATTTTCTCAGAATTTTTTTTTGGTTTATCTAATTATAGAAGCACTTATGAAATGCAATTTTGGGTGTGGCTTTTATGTCCATGATAGACTAGCTAAATACTACTATATGTAAACGATATATTTATATTAGTTTTATTTTAGAATTTTGCATTTCAGGAAATGATTCATCTACCGATCTTAGGACATCTACACAGTCTACTGGCATCGGCGGTCATATTTGGAACAGCGGTGCTACTTATGTTGTGGGTTCCTGCTCGTGCTCTGCGCTCTGTGTTTCCTGGTTTTTTACCTTATGTGGTGGCTGCTCACGCTGATGCTCCTGTCAGCGAACTTAGCCTTGAGCTACTTCTTCTGCAGGTCTCAGGCCTTATTATCTCAAATTTACTTTTTTTTAAAGAGCTGCTTTAGATTACGGGTAGCGAAAATGATTGTTCTTTTATATAGATCTTAGTAAATCTGCTGCTAAAATTATTTGTTTTTTTTTTTAAATTTTAATTTCTTAATTTAAGAATTGACGAGCTTACCTTGGATAGTTTATAAAATTTTCAGGTTATATTACCAGCCCTACTAGAGCAATCTCATACGCGCACATGGTTGAAAGCACTTGTGCGTTGGTGGTGTGCTGCAGCCGCTGGAGTGCTAGGCTTACGCTCCTATCTGCTGGGGGCTGGTGATGCTGCACGCCCCGCTGAGGCCCCTGCGGCTCCTCGTGGTTTGGGTGCTGCTCATCAGGCTCTACAGCTACGGGAGGGACCAACTGGCTGGCAGCCCTACGACCGACCCCGTGCCTTTGGGGCACGTCTTGCCGCTTTGCTTGTAGCAGTATGTGGTTCTCTCGTCATTGCCAGTGCTATAGCTCTGGTATGTAATTTTATTAAATTTACCCAACAGTAGGCTAAGAGTCACAGGCTTTACATTTTTGATTGCATTTTGGCTTATTACTGTAGGTGGTTCCAGTTTGGCTTGGCAGGCGAGTTATGGCTGTGTGGCTTCCTAAGGTGTCTTCAGAAGGCGTCCATGAGCTATATACTGCAGCATGTGGTAAGTAGGATCATTCTGGATAAATAATAATAGAAATGGTGAAGAAAAGCAAACAAGTGATATTTGGTTTTGTGTAGGTACATACTTGTGTTGGGTGGTGGCGAGAGCACTGGCGCTGGTAGCATCGTGGCTACCACAAGGACGTGCTGCTGTAGTTGGACGCGCTCGGCTCTGGGGGCGGCTGGGAGCACGGTCAGCCGTGGCATGTGTGGCACTTTTGGGGGCAGTGCCATTGCTGTTTGGGCTATTGCTGGAGCTAGTACTGGTGGTACCGCTGCGTGTACCATTAGAGCAGACGCCGGTTCTATTTGTATGGCAAGATTGGGCATTGGGAGTGTTGTACACCAAGATCGCCTGCGCTGTCACGATGATGGGCCCTGATTGTGGTATGCGGCTCGCTATCGAGCGAGCCTATCGTGATGGCATCAGGGATATGGATCTCAGGTGAAAATTTATACCAAATCTCTAACTTTTTAGTAAGTTTATATCCTGTTAATCTGGCTGAAAATAGATTGCTTTATTTTTTTGTTTGCTTGCAGATTCATACTTTGTGATCTGGCAGCTCCCGTTATCGTGTGTTTTGGTCTGGCCCTGGCTATCCCGTACGTGCTATCGTATAGCATTGTCCCTCTGGTAGTGACTAGCCCTCAATTGAGAAACCTCATCGCTCGCCGTCTTTATCCCTTCCTCCTGCTGACGGCTCTTATTGGCTTTGTGGTGGTGCTGCAAATCCGACAGTTCAAGAAGCTGTATGAACACATCAAAAATGATAAGTATCTGGTAGGTCAGCGGCTTGTGAATTATGACCACAGAAGACACAAAACCCAGACCTCTACAACTGTGTCTGTTCAGCCACAAGCTTAGGTCGCTGAGGTTGGAACGATTGCAAATATCCGTAATGTTTCTTCTTCGTAAATCATGTGCTTAAATATTTTGGGTAATGTTCAGTCAAGTATCGTACTGTGAGTCTCTGAGTACGAAATATATTTAAATTGAGAAACAGACAGCGTCCATTAGAAGTTGAAGGTTATATTTCTGGTGTTGTTTTAGCATTGTGTATCTATTACTTTTTCAATCTCTACTCTGTGATAATTTCACACATCTATGCTATTGTTATTTTTTATATTTATATAGCTACATACAAATTAATTTTCTTATTCTGTCTTTCTAATAGGGAAGCAGTATGATTTATGATAGAGGTGAGAGGACATTTTATTGATGAATATTGTAATTCATTGCATTCTGAAGAAGGGAGTTTTGGAGTCTGTTTAGCATTAAGTTATGTGGCTCATTATGAGTAATATTACCTATTATTTGACTACTTATTGGCCTGGAGTAGATGAATTGTACATTTATTATGCATTAAATTTAAATAATCTCTTAAAAGTAAAAAAATAAAAAATATAATTTACCTATATTAAAAAATGGAAAATAAATATTGTAATCCAAATGTAGTTAAAATATTGGCCAAGTCTTATGCATATAGTTAACGTGTAAAAATATTGACATTTTATGTTTACTAGAGATCTTTCATTTTAAAGTTATAATTTATGCATTTGAATTTTGGTGTAGCATCTACACTAAAGCTACATTTTATCCGAACTTAGCTTCAGAGAGCAAATAAGCAAAGATGTTACAATTTGTAAAATACGTTCATATAATTATTTGATTGGTAAGAGCTTGCCCAAATCTACAATGCCTTGTGTTTTCTGTTGCATGCTAGGTTAAAATACATCTTGAAAAGTGTACTAGTTGTTTACTGGTTGATAATTTTCATATTTGTGAAGTCATCAAATGATTCTAATGAAACCATGTAAAATAAGTATACTATTGTCAGCTTGGAATATGTCAAAAGGTTACTGAGTGTACATATAGTTTTTATTTCTTTATAATCAATAAAAAAAATCAAATATACATTAATTACTTTTAGTAAATTATTTTTATTATGAATGTTTTCTCAGTGAAGTAAAAGACAGTAGTTAGTTACAATGTCGTCTATACCATATATAATTAAAGATGTATTTATGATTCAAAATATCTATTAATAGTATCAATTACATTAATATTACGGTGAAGGCTTAATTTTTTTTTATTTGTTATAGATTGACTGAAGATTCAAAAGGGGAAATAATACTAAAACCTTTATTAATATTAGTTGGTTTATTAAATACAAAAATTCTTTGACTTTACCAAAATATAAAGTTTATATAAAGGTATAAAGTTTTCAATATTTGTTGATCCTCTGCTCTTGTCTCCTGATATTGGTGACATTCGAGTCAAGCCTGACTTCTCTGAGTATTTGTCAGTGATGATACATAATATTATTATGTACTTCTTTATTGGATACTAATAACAATCAGTAAGGGTTTACTTGCAACATTGATACACATATATATATATATACATATATATATATATATATATATACATATATATATATATATATATATATATATATATATATAAAATGTCATATTATTGTGTCACTTCTTTTACTTTTCAATTTAAACAAACAACAACAACGTAGGATTGAAAGGTTTTAATAATTGTAAATAATAAATGTTTTAGTTTAGATTTTAAATGTTGCATATATTTTCTTTAAATAAATGTATCCAAGTAAAGGTATCCAGGTATTTTATTTATAGGTAATATAATATCACTACAATTGTTTGGATCTCAGCCCTGCCCTTGATGCTAAGGAAAATCAATTTGGCATTCAAATGAATAAAATAAAAAATGAAAATTATTATTTAAAATTTCTTTCCAATCTTTGAAAGTTTTTATAGAAATTGTGACAAATAGGGTGGTCACTTTAACAATATTCTCAGACCAGGGCAAGTGTGTTTATAATATAGTAACACATGTACATAACAACTTCTAAGACAAAGGTATTCATCACACAATTTAACCATTACATTATGGTATAGCAATGTGCCTAACCCCGGCCTTGGGGGTTGGGTAGTACACCATGGATGATCCGTGTGAGAAATGTCCACATGGGATTCACTATGTTGAACAATCGATGAAAGGTTTCAGTGTGAGGATCCCGGCTATATTTCCAACAAGATCAGCATCCTGTATGTTTCATGGAAGAATAAGAAACAAAACCTGGTGATGGCTACTAGAGCTTCTAAGCTAGAGACACGATTTTTTATAGTTTAAAATCATCACCTTCTCTGTGTGCCTTTGATAATCAAGGTTTTTTTTACTGTTGGCGGGGACAGCATCAGGACACTTCTAGTAACATCCCTTCAATATGGCAACCAGGAACATTTGCAATGCCTGGCATAAAGCATAATAAATAATGGTTCTAAAATAGTTTAATAAATAAAAATAAGATACCACAAAGAACAAGGGAAGGTGATAATGGGGAATTAGAGAAAGTGAAACAAAGTATCTATTTTTCGATAAAAACTTTAATTATGAATAAAAATGAGTGGAAATCTATACAGCGACATTGTACATCAGATTACTTGATAATATAAAATATCAATGAAAATTGTTGAAACATACCGAGTACATAACATCTGTCTGAACAAATATAAATAACATTAGCAGATTGCAGTCTGTCCATTGAAAGATCAAAAAAATATCACAGATTTTAGAATATGTTAATGGGTCAAAGGTCAAAAATTAAAGAAAGTATGTATTTACAAAAGTAACTTTTTGTTAAGAATGCATGCAACTCCTTAATGCTACCCCATACACTACCGGAGAAAAACTGAAAGGTTAGTTAAAAAAATCAAATATTTAAAACTTTTAAGTACAATTTAAAAAATATTCAATATTTACAAAATCTGTACAATAGTTATTCATATATTCTATTCCAAACTCACATACTTTATATAATATTTTCTTTTTGCTGAAAGAAAATAAATGTTTTGAGTTGAAATAGATTATTGAAGGACATTTTTCATTCATAATATTATACATCTATATAACTTATACCTCGGTTAAGAGTTATGTCAGAATGTGCGTAAGGACATAAGAAATACACTGTAAGCATTCATAATGACAATGAATATTCTATTCAACACAATAATTCAAAACATGTCAATTAGTGAAAATATATTTTTGTTAAATTCATCACACTGTGCTTTATGTATTTGGTTTTAACATTCTGATGTTTATTAGAAGTATATCTTCAGTCTTCTTCATTTCTACCCTGACAGTGTCGAAAGTTTTCAAAATCTGTATTATTTCTGGCGAAGAGTTGTCAGCCATCCATTTGACGATCACCAAATTCTGAACTCCTTTTTTCTCAGTTCCAATGAAAGTTGTTTGATTGAGGTTATCCGAAAAGTTCTAAAATAATAGCAGAATTCAACTGTTAACAAAATTCAAAACAAATTTACTATTCTCTAGAAAAGATACTGTAAAACTTTGAATAGATAAGTATATGTGTGTGTATACATATATATGTACATACATATTATATATATATGTATATATATATATACATAATATATATATTTAAAATATATATATACATAATATATATATTTTAAAAATATATATACATAATATATATATTTAAAATATATATATACATAATATATATATTTTAAAAATATATATACATAATATATATATTTTAAAAATATATATACATAATATATATATTTTAAATAAAATACTTTTGTGATTTTTCCAAATGTTTAGTTTTATTACTGACCAGTTTTGCCAAACTTTACAAAACCAAATTAAACACATGGAAAAATCACAAAAGTATTTTATTTAAAATGTTAAAAAAGGGACTCCACCACGTACTCTCTGTCAAAAATATTGAACTACTTATGTACATATATTATAATACTTATGTACATATATTTATCAGGGACTTGCGGTGAGTTTTGAGATAAGTTATCTACAACAGATATTAAAAATTATGTAAGCTACACCATGATGTGAATATTACATTCGAGATTAGCACATATTTACTTTTTAGGTAAATTTGCAATAATGAATTAATATTTTATTGTTAAATGAACCTCAAGTTCAATGTTTAAAATATTTTTTTAAGACCGCAACTGTAATATAAACACAAAATAAATAATATATATATAAAAGTATTATTTGTAATTCTAGCAACTGCCATAGAAATCTCTGATCAATGTAAGTGAGTGGAGTTCAGGGGCATGCTTGAAGAACCATTTTATACAATTATAAAGCTCACTCTACTTCCTATCATATGTAACCAGGGAGGCCGCAAGTGCAGCCCTTGATACTCTCTCAGGAAATAAGATTACAGCACTGAGACTCAAAATATGCTTCACATGCTTTGAACATGAAGCCACTTATTATGTCCAGATTGTAATGTGTCAAATGACAGAGCCAAAATACTTACATCGTAATAAATGCGTTTGACAAGTCCCATGGAAAATATTAAAATATCCACTCCTTTTTCTAAAACATCCAATACAACAGCAGATTGCTCCATAGGTGAGTTTAGATCGATATATTTCATGATATAGAGCTCCGATGACATGTCTCCTGCTTTCTTTGCATTGTACTTCTGTTTATTACATATGATAGCAGTGTTTTGAACATATTCAGGATTCCATGAAGGTCGAGGAGAATATGAGAGACTTCCACAGAGAAGCCTAAAACAAATAATAAGGCATTATACTTATAACAAATTAGAAAATATTTAGTAACAATATAATTAGAAATAATGCAGGTAGTTACCTGTGCACTACTATATCTGCATATCTCCTGATGGGGCTCGTGAAATGAGTGTATAGAGGTATGTTTAAAGAATAATGATGAGTATCATCATCACCACAGCCATTAACACAGAAATATTCAGCTCTTGCTAATGATTTTAAGAGAAAATTATGAAGAACAGTGGCTGTAGGATCATAGATAGAATCAGATGTATATTTTGCCAAAGACTTTTGTAAATTTCCAGCTGAAGATATATCAAGGTTTATTCCCAGGGATTTGAAATATTCCGCAGTCACGGTGATGGTTGGCTTAGGAGGAGGGTGATGTCTCAAGAATGCTAGAGAAGGAAAATCTTCATAAATGCGAGCGGCCACAGTACAATTTGCGAGTAGCATGAACTCTTCAATAAGGCTATGACTCTCATTGTGTTCTTCAAGCTGATATGAAACAGGAAGTCCCGTGTGTGGATCCAACTTAAATGACAGCTTAGACTGATTTATGCGCAATGCTCCGCTATCATATCTTTGCTTTCTAAAAATTACTGATAATTCATACAGTTGAGTTACAATTTTGCTTATCTGGCTTAGTGGATAAGGGCCTATTATTTCAGGGAAGTCATCAGATAATAGTGCGACACCGGGGTTTTTAATCATGTATTGTACGTGATTGTATGACAATTGGCAACATGAATTAATAATACATCTCGCAAAGCGATGATTTATAATTTTTCCCTCCTTACTTATTTCCCAAATTACTGAGAAGGTGAGTTTATCGGACCCAGGAAGAAGAGAGCACAGTAAACACAAGTCTTTGGGCAACATGTGGAAGGTACCATCCATCAGATAAACTGTAGTAGCTTTTCTAGCTACTTTTTCATCAAGAATATTTCCTTCCTTCAAAAAATAGGTGACATCTGATATGTGAACACCGATTTCGTAATTACCATTTGACATTAACTCGCATGATACAGCATCATCAAGATCCCTTGCTGTCGGAGGGTCTATTGTAAAAACACATTTGTTTCTGAAGTCTTCTCTTTTTTTAATTTCATCCGTAGGTATGACAAAAGTTTCATCTGGATACAGATGCTTGACATCGGATCCATAGGGGGTGACATCTAGACAGTTTTCTAAGAGAATTGCTTTTGATTGAACACATAATTCCTTAGAATGGCCGACAGTCTCCAGAATGGTACCTGAGGCAAATCTTGTGTTGGTCCAATTCGTGATTTTGGCCAAAAATAAAAAGCTTTCATATTTTTTGTAATCCTTATCAAAAGCTGGAGGACAATCGATTAAAGGAATTTGCAAAATAGGCATTCTTTTATCTCTCGGATAAAAATAAACTACACTTTTATGAGTGTCTTTTATTTCCAATTTGCCAACACATGTCCGAGGATGGTTTTTTTCCATTATATATACTATTCTTCCGGTCTGTTTTCCGCTGGTCTCTACAGCCGGTGGCCTTACTTGTACCACTACAATATCATTTTCTAATGCTCTGTTTCTGTCCTTCAGTCCATTTATCATGATGTCGGGAGACTTTTTGTTAGGATGACTGACATAAGCTTGCTGATACGCTTTAGGATTTATTCTTAATGAACCCTTAATTAACATATCAGTTTCGAGACCTTTTAATACTGTTTCCTCGCTAAAGTAAGCATCAAATGTATAGTTTACATTTTGAGTACTTTTTGAGGTTTGTTTACTTCCGCCAGGGGTCGGAAATTTTACCTTTGGCTCAAAAGATTCAGAATTTATAACCTGGGTTTTCTGTTTGTCAGGCTTTGAAGAGTTTTTAAAATTATTGATTTTATTATGCAAGAAATAAAGATTTTGTAAAGCTAAAATATCGTGGTTGTGATTATTTATAGAAAATTGGGGATCTGATAAATCAATAGAATTTTTTTCCTGATCTTGAGTATTGACTTGTTTACGGATTCTTATTCGACGACGAGTTTTTCTTTTTATCACCATTCCAGATGTATTAAGAGCTTCAATTTCATTATCAACCAAAATATTGATACTGCATTTAGCAGTGTCCGTGTCAAGAGACCCATCAATAGGATTTAAAGTCATATTTTGAAAAGTGCTTTGCAAATTTGTGTCGACGTGCATGGTTGCATCTGGATTTTCCAGAGGCGTTAATTTCTTTGCTCGGCGCCTACCTCTCTTTTTAGAATTTTTGCTGGGCTTTCCAGAAAGTGGCTTGTTTCTATCGTGGTTATCAAAAAATTTTGATATAGAATCGTCTTTTTCAGTAATATTATTGGTAGAGTCCATATTAGGGTTTAAGTTCATATTCTGATATGAGCTTTGCAAAATGCTATCAGTATTATTGTACACCATAGTATTGGATTTTTCTTGAGATACTATTTTAACTTCTGGGAGGCTAACTCTCTTTTCAGGATTTTCTCTTGGCTTACCAGTATATAATATATTTCCATCGTTATCTGTACCACTTTCTTTCATAATATCAAGGATAGAATCTGTACAGGATGACATTTTGCATGAATTTCTGCACTTTTATATCATACTAACTTGATGAGATTTTAGAATCCAACGCAGTATGATTATCGTGAAGTAAACTAAAATTTAATGAAACGTCAAAACACATACTAGCAGCGACGGACGCTTGCTGTAACCAACTGGAAATTGGATGATGAACACAAAGAGAAAAATTGCCATTATTGCATTATATTGCTGTGGTGTGAAAATCTTTAACCAGTATATTTATAAATTATTTCTGATAAAATTAAAAATTTAAAAAAATAGTTTTATTATAATAATCATTTTAAATAATATTAAAGAAAAATAAATATCTTAAATCAAAGCATAAAAAAATCTAAAACTATAATATCTTTTAAGTGAGTTTATATGATTCATATTGAAAGTATATATATATATATAAATATATATATTTACTTTATATTTATAAATTTAAAAACTTCGCTGACTGGATTTAATAAAAAACACGGGTTTCACATTAAAAAAAAAAGTTCTTTCCCGCTGAAATATCTGTCAACAAAATGTCAAATAAAAGTTTTCTTTCTAATTCTAAACGAGGCTATTGATCAGGATATTGTTCTATTTTATTTTATTTACTCTCATAATGATAATATTTAAATAAAAATTTTGCTATTTTAAAAGTGTTTGAAACTGTTTTTGCTTGTCAAACATCAAAAATATGAAGAAATATTTGCAGTGTGTCAACTCGTCAATTGAAAGTGATGTGACTCTAAGTAATTCAAGTGGATATACCAAAAAGGTAGCCCTAGAAATAAAAACTGAACGCAATAAATTTGGGTATTCAAAATTGACTTTAAATGATATATCGATAGAAAAGACACCGTTACTTGATACATCTAGCGAGTACCCCGAACAGAAAAATCAAAAGTTAAATTGTTCAATACAAAAATCTTTTAATGGTTCCGATAATACTCTCGATCAAGAAATTTCCTCTTTGATTAAAGATAGTTCAAAAGCAAGTAATTTTTCAAATAACCATGAGGCCCAAGACAATCGTACAGTGAAAAATAATAGAAAGAAGATACTTAAAAGTAACTCAACTAAGAAATGTGATTTGAAATCGTACAAGGAAGTTGAAAAAACTCAAATGGAATTATCTACAATGGAAAATATCTCACCACCTAATAAAAATCACACATTAAATCAAGAATCAACTGAATTAGGTAATACAACCTCTGTGAAAAGATCTAAGATAAACCATAAAATGAAATCAAACAATAAGTTAACTGCTGTTAATTCTAAGAATAATAAAAAAAAAATACACGTTAAGAGTAAAATGATCATTGATGTGAATGTAGATGGTATAAATGACAATCAGAACCGAAAACAAAAAAAAATATCTGCAAGGTTAAATAATTCACAGAAGAAATCAAAAAAACAAAAAAAAAATCAGGATGATTGTGAATCTCCTAAGCCCACTGATGCTTTTCAAGTTATGATGGATTCACGAAAGAAAATCATTGGAACTAATTCTCCTGGAAAGATTGCCAAATGTAGCCAAGACCCTCAGGTTGTTGAAATTCAAAGAGAAGTTAAAGCAAAGCGAAAGCTTTGCTTGGAAAAATGGGCTGAAAAAAAAGGAGCTAAAGGAAAAAAAGAACTTGAAGTTAACCGTGAAGAATATGTGAAGAAACTTTTGAGTAAACGGGAAAAAATCTTTAAAAATATGCTCTGTAAAAATAATCAAGATTCCCCAGCTTTGAAAAATCCATCCTTGAAAAAATATAAATTAACTGGTAAAGTTTCAGACATTTCTGCATTGCAAAAGAAGGGCAGGAAACGAAGAAGAGACGCATCTTGTGATAATCATGGAAACTTGTTAAAAAAAACTAAACCTATTAATAATTCATCTAATGAAAAAAGTGAGAGCAGTTCCGGGAAAATCTTGAGAACCTCAAATGATACACCAGACGATAGTTTTCTGAAACAATTATTACCATCTATAAGAAAAAAAGAAAGTGTATTGAGTTATTTTGAGAAAGTACAGGATGAAGATATATTGCATAGTAGTTCCGAAGTGCCTTCCGATTCTCAAGATTCCATCAAAATTAAATTTAAAGAGTCGAGTCATCTTAAAAAGCCATTGAGAAAATCGAACCGTCAAAAAAAAAATCTTAACATTAGCAGTAATAATTGTGAACAAGAACTAAATCCAACGTTGGATGTTGACAACAAAATATCAAATTTGCAAATTAAAATAATTAAAACGCAAAAAAGCATTAGGAAACTCTCTAAAAATTGTCTCAAGTCTAAAGAAGTGCTGCCCATAGCGGCAGATGATTTACTGGAAAAACAGCACACTCAGGAAAATCATATTCAACTTCATTTGCGACCAAAAAGAAATATTAAAAAACCTATCAAGTATGATCTAGGTGTCAGCGGTGATTCTGATAATGATTCTGATACTGATAAATTCCAAATATTCATTAAAAAAAAGACTATGGTGATCGATAACACATCAAAGGAAAAGACCAAATTAAAAATAAACAAAGAAAATATTAAATCTGTGTGTAAAATCGCAAGGGTTAAAATTATTTCTCCTTTAAAAATAGTGAACATTGGATCACCAGACATGTTGTGTGTTCGGTCTCCTGCAAGCTCTTCAAGTTTATCACTGGCCAAGAAAACCAAGCTGATACCTGTTAAACTCGCTCCCCTTTTCGCAAAGAGTTTTCCCAAGCCACTGGTAGATCCTTCGGTAGCTGAAGCCAGACAAAAGTTCTTGCTTAGTGGAATGCCCGATGTCATAAAAAAACAAAATGAAAAACAATCTATTTCACATCATGACTTTTGTTATTTTCCCAGTACATGTCATGTACGACAATTACCTGAAAAGTGTGGTAAATTTGATGTTTGGAATTTACCAATTATTAATTTTAAAGCTGAAATTGAAGATGATTTATTTAAACCACAAGATACCTCACGTGATTTTCAAAATCATTACAAAATTAATACAGCAATAGAAAATATCAATAGGAGCAGCTTGTTATTAGTAAATTTAAAATCATTTAACCACAAGGAAGGACTTCATGAAATAAAACAAAAATTCCCAAAGTTCCCTGTTTATAGAACTTTTAGACAGTTAAATGAGAAGTTTTTGACTAGTATGAAAAATCATGACAGTGATGTTCCTCCCAAAACAAACATTATTAATTTAAAACCCTCTAAATCCTCTAGTGATCTCATCGCTAATGTGGATGAATTTTCTAGTTTATGGACAGAAAAATATAAACCGATGACATCTGAGGATATTTTAGGAAATTGTAGGAGTATTAAACAAATTAAAATATGGCTTGAAACTTGGAAAGAGTACAGTGAAATTACCATAAATAAAAGTAAAAGAATTAGAAGGAATTCTGGTAGTTCTTCAGATTTTTATTCTGATTCTGAAAGTCGAGATAGTACACGGCATCCGAGTAATACAATAGTCATGGTCGGTCCCCACGGCAGTGGTAAAACGACTTCCTTATATGCAATTGCAAATGAACTGAACATCAATATTTTGGAAGTTAATGCCAGCTCCAAAAGGACAGGGAAACGAATACTGACTGAACTACAAGAAGCAACACAATCGCATAAAGTTTTGACTAAAATGACTTCTGATAGCTCCTCTTTTAGTGGATTTTCTAATATACTTGACAAGCCCGATTCTCAAGAAAAGTGTGAGAAATTAAAAAATTATACTCATATTGAAAATAATTTTAAATTGTTTAAAAGACAAGACAGAGATATGTGTTCTTCACAAAAATGTAAAAAAGATAAATTTTCAGTAAATGATTACAGCAATGATGGATTTTCACAAAAATCTAACTTAGAGGCAAACAAAATGTCTCTGATGTTGATTGAAGATGCTGACATAGTTTTTGAAGAGGATGATGGCTTTGTTGCTGCTTTGAATCAAATAGTTCAATCTTCAAAACGACCAGTAGTTATTGTGGCATCAGATGTTAACTGCAGCCATTTGCAACGTTTTATGAAAGAGCAAAATGTTGTGAAATTTAATAATTTGAGTGGAAAGTTACTCGGCCCATGGTTAGATGTTCTGTTATTAATTGAGTGTGGAAGAATAATACCGTCACTAGCAAGCTTGTTAGTGGATTTTCACAAAGGAGATATGAGAAAAACAATACTCCAACTTCAGTATTGGATATTGAGCAATAGAAACACATTAAATCAGCTCAAAAAGGAACCGGGGAAATTGAATACGTTCACAGCTAATGAATTAAAAGACAATGAATCTTTTTCAGGAAATCTATTGGAAGAAGAGTCTAACATATCATGGAATAGTAAATGTGAGCAACGCTTATCCTCACACAGCGAAAGCAAAACTACTTTACTATCTAGTCAATCCAATGCACAGGAAATTTCCCCAGAAGATATATTAAAACATATGTTATTCCAAGAGATGTCTACTAAATCTGACTTCAGTGCCATTTGGTGTAATATGTCAAATATTTACAACGGTCAGTGTCGAAAACTTAACAAATGTGACACTGCAACAAATGTTCAAGAATATAGACAGGTCAACGACACAAACTCAGATTTGAACAGCATTGTTGAGTTTCTGGACATTTTATCTACAGTTGATATACTTCAGACTGAAAGTGGCGATACCTCTGATTTTATGAAGCTTCCTTGGAAAGCCTCCTTAAAAGACAGTTTATCAGAAATGGAAGACTTTACTGAATTTTGTAGTCATAAAGAACTTATTTCTTCATGCTCCTCTTACTTGAGTGAACACTCTTTTATGAATTTAAAAATTAAACTGAGAAATAGTGATGATAGTTTCTTTTCTTCTTGTGTGGATGTCAGGTGAGATATTAAATTTTACAAACATTTTTTAATAAAAACAATATTAGCATCTAATCTTTATAAAAATTAGAGTGTTTTACAGATGTGCATTTTATGATTGATATTAAATTGTTAAAATATAAACATCCTCATTTATTCTATTTTTTAATGCTTTGCTATTGACATGATTCCTAAAAAAATGCATTCAATTCTATGAAAGTTATTTAGATTCAACAAAAATTTTCACTTTAAAAATTTCATTAGTACATTAGTTTTCTAGAAATCACTTTAAAAAGATTTAACCCATATTTTTTGTATGTTCTTTCTGGTGATCCAGGGTTTGGTTCTTATCAGATGTGATGTGATCTTATAAAAATACAACATCATTGCATTTTCAGGGATAGCAGACATTCGGTAAATGCAGGGTTGTGCAATGCAGTGTCATTTGGAGCTCAACTAGATCGATCAGGTCTGGCATTGGACTACTTACCTACATTGCGAAGCATTTGCCGCTTAGAAAAGACGAGATCTGGAAATAACTTCAAACGAAATAATCGTTTTTATCACTATTTGAGGTCTATAATTGTTAATTCTAAAGACCACATATTTGAAAAAGCTTGTGAAATTCTGGATTGCTCTTCAGTAACTCAATAAACCGAGTATTTAAAAAAATATCCTGAAAATTATCAGTGTGCGACTTATTATTATTTATCTAAAGATAGTTAATTATATATTTTTTATTTGTAATTATAAGTATTTGCGAACTTTGCGTATATTTTTAAGAATGTTAAATGTAAATAAATTATTTTGTAATAAAAGATGAGTTCAATGTATGTGTTAGTATATTTACCATATGTCTTCTGGCTTTTGAAATAAATGTCTGTCTTCTATGTATATAATCGTATACGACCCTGTCATTTCACAAGTAGTCACGTAATAACATTTATTACTGTCTCCGAATGGTAATGATGTGTTAATAATTTTTGACAGATTATTTTATATCATTATAATTTAATGGACACTTATTGTAATTATAGTTATTATTTATTGTTTGAATGTTATATCACATTGTAGATCTTTAAAACTTGGTTTGTGTGATATGTGCACATTGCAGTTGCACTTTACACACTTGATTATAAGTTTTAAAGAATCATAACTTACTTTGACTATTAACAATTATCCATCACACACTCCCACAATTCCCTAGATTTCAACACCTCTCAAATCATTTCAATCTAAAATATATTATAAAAAAATTAATTAATAAATTAAAATATTTTAGTTTTTACTTATGGAATGAAAAAATAAATTATAATCATTCTATAGTCTTTTTATCATTGATATTGACATTCAATTTTTTATTTTTATTTGTCTTACGATGATCTTGATAACATTTAAGTTTGTCAGTTCTGTTTGTATTGTGAATATGCAGCATGTAACAACTGTACCTATTTATTTATATTTATTTTACACCAGATAAGTAACAATAAATTACAGGAGATGTTTTTATTTTTTTTATTAAAGATACAAAATACAAGAGTAAAAACAAAAAAAATCAATATTGCTGATTTGTTTTATATAAATTGAGTAAATAGCTAAGGGCTGCACTAGTCTATATGTGTAAAAGTTGAGTACATGCGGAGGGGAGAGGCATCTGGTACGTACCTTCAGAAAACATCAAATGGATATGTTACGCTCAGACTTGTTAGCGTTATTATTTTTTTTATCAATTAGGAAAATGCCCGACATCTGATTGACAGATTCTAATGACATAATTATATTTTAAGTACTTATGTGTTGCTATAATGTTTAGAAGTCTAAATATATCATCAGTATCAGTACTTTTTAAATATGGGACGCATAGCAGATTTTCATATTTACTAAATAAACTGATTACAAACAACACAGAATCTTAATTTGTACAAGGACTAAGAAAACTATATAATTTTTTTAATAAATATTAAATAATATCAAATAAAAAGAGATGAATGAGGTTTTTTTCTGATTGCTTAGCAGGTGGCTTTACTATTGACTGTTATCAATGAAAATATAATTTTCTTTAATTGTACATCTATTTAGCGGATAAATAATATAAAGATGGAAGAAACAATATGCATTGCTGGCTGATCTTATAATATAGAATGAGCTATAATATCAAAATAGTATTTATATTTTTTAGACGGTATTTTAATGCCTCAAAAGACAACACAATATAATGATTTTTACATTGAGTATTAATTAAATCATGGATTCTATTGTATTATTCAAACTTATTATTTAAATGATTTTTTATTTATGCTATTTTGTCTTTTAATGTTATTGGCTTGACTCACTTGTCTCATTATTTTGGCAATAATCCAACTTTAGCTTTATATTAATACTAATGGAGAGACTTTTGGCAGGACTACAAAAATATTGAAGGTGTGCACATGTGTGTGTATATATATATATATATATACACACACACACAAACACACACATGCACACACACATACACACATTATATATATATATATATATATATATATATATAAACGTGTGTGTCTCCATGTTAATATTATTGCGGATAAGTATATTTTTTATCATTTAGTTACTAGGGTGAATACAGTAAATACTGTTAATTTTCTCAACTATTGGATGGAATTTTTTTAAACAATGTTGATTTGTTTGCATATGATAATCTTGAAATAGGTTACAACAATTGAGACATGCAAATTTGACTAAGTCTTATTGATCACCTGACAACCCCGAGTGCTATAAGATATTTTTTATAATATATTATCTACATTACTTGGTCTTTTCATAGTGATATCAATAAAGTTTTGAGCAATTTTTTCAATCTGGAAGTCCTGTTTTATTTTCAATTAACATTTTTTTAATAAGTAACAATGCTTCTTTATCATTATTATTTTTTGAGTTGTAATCTTCCGAGATGAGGTGGTCTTCAGCAGCTGCTTGATGTAAGTGGACCATTTTGGGATTCATTGCTCGTCCATTCACACCATTAGTATGAGGGGGTAGAGAGCCGTAAGGGTTTATTCTCATCTGGCCTTGCACAACTTTCATTTGGTTTTCTGGATTTTTGGAGTTTTCTTCAATTGGTTTTTTTATATTATTTGCAATAGTTCTATTTGATCCACTGTTAGGGCCAACTTTTAGAGGTAAAATTGTCTTCTTTCTACTTGCTGGGACTGGCGGTCCATTGATATTATTTATGTTATTAAGAGAACAAGTGGATTGAGGAGACGACCTGGCCAGGGTCGTAGAAGAATTTGAATTACTATTATTTTGAATTGTAGCTTGGGAGCTATTTATGTCCGAGGAATTGAATGCACTGTTTTTTGAAGATGATATGTTTCCATTTACATATTTGCTATTGTATGCAGCTGATTTCTGATAATTTTGTAAAGGCTTTGCGGCTGGTATTGTATTCTTGGCATTTCTGACAAGATTTTGTTGTTGAAGATGTTTTTGAAGCTGTTGACTAGGATAAGGAGTGTTTGCTGCCACTTTTTGATTATGACTAGATCCCTCACTGTTTCTTTTGTCTGGTATGGTGTTGGGAAGAGATATCTTAAAGTCTATGGATCCATAAGCACTGTCTTTCATAGATCCTTGTGATGCATTTTCGTCTTTTGTATACTTAGTTGGGGGGGCAGATGAAGTCAGCGGTTGAATTTGTTGCATATCGTATGAAACTGTAGTATTATAGTTCGTAGCTTTTCCTTTGTCAAGAAGCTCCCCTGTTCTCGGGTTGAAATGTTTCTCATCAGCGTAGCGTAGTGAAGACCATCGCTGATGATTTTGTTCTATTGGATGCAGGCCTCCTCTTATATTTTCTTCTTCTTCGTCTTCTGAGTATCTAGTATGTGAGTAACTTTCGTCCTATAAGTAGTAAAATATTTTAAGCAATTTGTTATGTTAATTACACGTAATGGAAATATGACAAAGGTCTTAATAATCACCTCATTTTCATCTTCCTCTGCTATTACGCTGTTTTGAATCCAGTCTCTAATTCTGGCCTTTTTAGCCACTTTATCTACAGTGGTTTCTATTCCATGTTGAAGAAGCACATGCAGTAATTTATTCTTTTCGTCAATATCACTGTGGAAACTGTACATTGATGGGCATAGTTCATCGACCTCAGTTCCAGCTAAAATTTCATTTAATTATTATTGTTAATAAGATATTGGCTTGAACAAATATTTTCTATAAGAAAAGTAAAAGTTTTTCAATAAAAATAAATAAATAATATAATAAGTTGGATTGTTTTCAGTATCTAGGTACCTGTTCCATTTTTTTCATTGATTCCTTTAGCCATCCACCTGTCATCCATGTATTTTAAAAGGTCTCCGAGTCCTGAAGGACGCTTTTCAGGTCTCGGTTCAAGAATTTTCTTAAATAATTTCTGTGCTCGAGATGAGACAAGCTTGAAAAGCTTTGGTTGTTTTCGAAGGGGGTTAGAGCTGTTGTACCATCCCAAATACCTGATATGTTTAAAGTTTGTTAGATTTTTAATCTTATCTTAATGCTTCAACATTAATTACTGATTGTTACCTAACATATCGCGGGTCATCTAGGGCAGCCTTCTGCCATGGTAGACATCCGGTCAGGCACACGAACATTACAATGCCAAACTGCCAAACGTCATGGGAAGTCACAGCCCTAAATTATACAAAAATATAGATTTTTGACTGTCAATTTAAATTATATGATAATATTGACATTTTAATATTTATTTGATGAATTTTTCCCTTTTGTATTACACACACAATGTAAAAAAATATAGAATCACATTGCAATAATAAACAAAAAAACAAGCATACCTCAATCCATTCATAATAAATATATTCCAATTTTTTTAAAACCGTTTAACTGTTATTAAAAACCATTACATTAGACATTAATTTATTTTCCAAAAAATCTACATTTTAATTGAAAATTTTTGAAAGCTTCTCACTTGTAAGTGTCTTCGACTGCAGTGTGCAAGACTTCTGGCGGAGAGTAAGGTAACCATTCGTTGCGTCTTCTTATCACAGTTTGGGATTTTCTCGTCTCTCCGAAGTCGCACAGTTTGATCCTCGAGAAGTCAGACTTGAATACGAGTATGTTGTCGAGCTTGACGTCTCGATGGACGAGGTCCTTCATATGCAGGTGATCTAGTGCTGCGGCCAACTGCTTGGCTACCCGCTTAGTGTGGAGCTCTCCGATTCCAGTTTCTGACACGTTAGATGTGAGGTCACCTAGAGTTTAACCATTTTGAAGATTCAGGTAATGTGAAGTAATTTTGAATATGTACATATTTAATTAGGGGCAATCCCAAGTCGAGAAATCTTGTTTGGGGTGAAATTCATTGACAGATACAACACATTTGAAGTATAGGATATTTTATAAAACTATTGTCACTTATTATAATTGCAACAACCAGAATAATGTTGCCATAAAAACACAATTTTATGTAGGTAAGCTATGGAAAATATTCTTAATTTTTATTACGCTTTATAATAGTAGAGATATATAAACCTCCTTCGTTGCAGGAGAAGATATCATATGGCAATTGCTTTAAAATTAATTATTGGATAAAAATAAAATCATGAATATATAAAAACTTTTATTTCAAAATCTTAATACTTAAGTCATACATACATACATACAATAAATTATAACTTGTGTAGTAACTGACTACAGTTTAACTCAATAAAACTAAAGTATCAATATTTTTGACATAGAGTACTTGGTGGAATTCCATTTTAATTTTTCACATTTTTAATTTTTATTGGTGACCGGTTTCGCCAACCTTTAACGTTGGCATTATCAAACTGAGGTTTAAATAAATATAATCAATAAAAATGAACATGTAGAAAAATCACTCAAGTATTTTATTTTATTTAAAAGTAAAGTAATCAGGAATTGGAAGTCGGGACTCTACTTATGATTGGCAACAAGTGTGCCCAAAGGCGGTCTCCAGTCGCATGTGCGCTCGCTGGAAGCTGAATGCGAGAGTAGGTTTTTTCGATCGGAGGTGATTGCGTATGGTAGAATTAGTTGAAACGTGAGATGATCGCTTACCCAAGGGGGCGTACTCTTGCGAGAAGACGTAGAAGCCGGCAGTCTCGAAGGCCACGTCGTAGGTGGTGACGATGTTCTTGTGGACGCCGAGGTGCAGGCCGTAGTGGAACTCGCGATAGAAGTCGCACAGCGGCACGTAGGGCTTGGGCAGCGCCTTGAGGACCATCTCGGTGTCCGTGCCGCGATGCTCCACCAGCAGGATCTTGCCGAACCAGCCCTCGCCCACGATCTGCAGGATGTCGAACTCCTCGGCGAGGCATACCTACGAATGTTGCAATATGTGCTATGATTATGACACCTCAGAAAATAAGAGAGAAATCGCGGGGCTCTTAGCTATCCTTATTTATTGACTGCTGCGTATTCGTAATAACAAAAGGCCCCTTTTAATTATTTTATAGATTTTGAAGAGGCTTTGTTTGTTAATTTATTCTTGTGTGTTGCTTCAAGTATCCGAGGTATTTTATTTGAAAAATTCAGTGCCCTTTATAGAAATTTTTTTTGATAAGTCTAAAACACGTGGTTTAAAAAAACCGTTGCAAACATAAATTGTATATGAATTTTCATAATTTAATCCGAATGGACAATGTGGCGGTAATTCATTTTGATTATTTGAATTAATGATACACATATTAACAATTAGCGTTTCGTTTCGATTGTCTTGAAATAGGGAAAATATATAGTGCTGTCTTTCCAACCCAAGGAAAAAATAATGCTTTTTTATGTCTTGAAACTACCATTCAACTTATTTTACTATTAAGACATCGCTCTTCATAAAAATTGACCACTTCTGCATAAAGATCAGTCCTAATAGGTATTGTTTTCCATACATTGTCCACCATAATTTCTGATAAGTGCTATCACATATTGTGCTCTGCATAGTGATCGCTTATATTATTAGATAGGTGTTGTATAATTTATATCTATTAATAATACTAAAAAAATATGATTTGTTCTGTTGTATTCTGTGAAGCAGAATCGGGTGTCTGGGCCCGCTGAAAATTAATATGATGCGTAATATGCGGTGTGTTTATAAGAGAATCTTGCGAAACATCCCACACACGCGTCCAGGTGGCTGTTCTGGGTGACGCGGAAACTGACGGGACAGGTGCCGAGCTCCGAGCTCTCCCGGACGCCGTCTTCAAGACTTTTCCAGACACCACCAGACGTCTACTTTATCTTTTGTATTATAAATAAGTGTAACGAAACGTTTACTTTCCTTACCATGTTTCTTGTAAATAAAATTTTACGGCAAACATGAAAATATACCAAATGTTTTTTTTACGAATAAACTTCCAGTCCGCTGATGCATACTCTACCTCAGATTTTGCAAAGATTTCTTAGGATTTTGAAGAATCAATTAATGAATTTTAAAGAAAATCTTTTGAACTAGACTTTAGATTGCAATGCTATTGATTGCAAAAATATTTCTACCGAGTCTAACTTGTATTGTGATTACGCAGTATATGTGTTTGTGTCTAATGAGTTTAATCAAGGTATAAGCTTTGTTACGTGAATTGATACACCACTTTATGGTGAAAGTGAAATTAATAAAAATAATTTGAGACAAATTTTATAAGTTTTTTGGTAAAATTTCTCCAAAAGTGATAATGCCGGGCTGAACAGCGATCGGAAAAATCAGTCTTACGAGTTTACACCGCCCTAAGATATACGGAGAGGGTAGTTTTAGGCTGTATCCAAGAAAGATACTAAAAAATACAGGTCATAGATATGACGCAAAAGATCATCTAAAAGAAAATCTAAATGGTAATTGAAGATCCGGGACTGAATACTGAACCTGAACGTCTCCGAAGCGCTGGTAGGTGCCGGAAGGAAGCCGGAATGAGGAAATACTTGGTGCTTCTGGTGAGGATCGACGATAGGTGATGTTAAGTGAAGAATGTGTTAAGAAATTAATTTAGTAATGTTTTATCAAAAATACACAAGAAAGAAGACCAGTTAGTGCCTCATCTGTCCTATGGTGTTGGATGCAATTCCTCATTTATGATTTTAAAAATAAAAAATATAATAGTTGTTACCTTCTCTAGTTCGAACTCCCTGATGCGATGGATAGAGCCTGTAAGGACATTTTTGCGAGTCGGAGCTGTCATGGCGGTCTATTTCACCATCGTAGGCTCATGTCTGAAACCGAAATAAATTTAATTACTTAACAATATATTGTTAACACCCGTGCGTAGAAATATCTAGATTACAAACAATGTAGGCCGAGAACGGTGGCCAAGGAAAGCGGCTCGGTGGTTCAATGCCACACTTGAACAACATTCAGGCTCGCCTTCCTAGGATTGTATTTTGTAGTTGTGTAGTGTATTTTGTAATGAGTTTTCTTACATATATTATTTAATTGAAGCCACCAGTACCACAAAATTATATGATCATCTCTTTCCCATCTTTGACCTTCATTTTACTGTAGCGCTTGAACTAGTATCTGTCATTGGAAAAAAGGATATCTCAAAAAGATCTGACCAGTGATCTGATCGGAAGATCAGTGCAGCGAACTAAAATTGAAGAGAAATTATGAAATAGATAATATATGTTTTTTTGTGGGGTCCTTTTTAATTGAGCCTTACTTCTACGACACTGAGGAGTCGGGTGGTGCTTTTTCGTCACCAAATTGGATGATGGATCGTTATGTAGGTGTATATTTTTTTGCTGTGTCTCCGTAAAAACATAATAACATAATAGTTCTGCATTCGTAATGACTTGAATTGCTTGCGTAAACGAGAATGTTAAAATGCTTTGACTTTAGCGCAAAACATTTTTACTGCTCGTAAAATATTTTTTGATTTCCTTGCCAGAATGTGACGTCCCCTCGCATGCGCAAAAATTCTTACGTATTTTTTTATGCGAAAAAAAGTTTTCGCTGTCTGCTTGTGTTTGCGGATCTGGTGAGCTCCGAGCGGATCAAGAGATAATTGACAAACAAAAATTTAAATTTTAAGTAAAAAAAGTCGCTGAATTCCTAATCATACTTTAGCAAAAATTCGCGCTCAGCGCTTTTTATTTTTTGTGGATAATAAATCATAAAGTGATTAGCATTTTTGGTTCCCAGTTATTGGATTTCGGGCATAAATTTTAGAAAGAAAAAAATACATTTTTTTGACGTTCAAGTGATTTTATTAAATACACTTTGCGCAGGTGTCACGATTACTTGCTCACCGTCTCCTCACCTGTACGTTTCTCCCGCAGACTCCTATAGATTATCTTGTCGCGTTGAATATAAAAATTATTCTAGAAACTAGTCACAGTTGGATGGTGGGCTATGGGTCGATTTAGGTAGTTGATAGGAATTATGTAAACGGAAGTTAAAGCAAATAGATTTTACGTATTCTAGAACCTCGCGATAAATCGAAGAATTGTTTTGTTACGAAAACTGTTCGTTGAGTAATGACTTTATGGGATCCATACCATTTGAATATAATTAAAATGTGTTATGAGGACTTTACACTTAGTTGTTTTGATGCCAACTACGAATAGCTTTTAGTCATTCGAATGCAAGACCCAAAACTACTTCAGCCGCTTTTTCACACAAACATAGTATCATTATACAACAATTTTTCCGAGTATGGGCATGACGATAGATTTTGATAATAGATTTTGTTCGGACATGCCATTTAAGTATTTGATTAATATTTGTTTGTCAGACTGCTGGATATAGCGGTTGATCTTGATTTCTTATCTTATAAGTCTATTAATTATTATAAATAGTTGATTTGATATATATAAATCCATTTATTTATCTCAAATTATTCATTTATTTAAATAAATATATTATTTGAATATGCTCACGTTATTGGTATACTTTTAACTTATCAGACAAAATGGCAGTAAAAAAATTTCAGAAATAAAGGGAAAATGTTGCATATTTTTCATATACTTTGTCAAAACTCGTCATGTTGTTGCTGAAATAAAACGGAAATAAAGTGAAGATTATTCACTTAAAAGAGTATAATTCGTTGAACATGTACTATGTGACGATGGCAGTCAACAATTTATTCACTTTAATTAATTATTTTTTCCCTTAGTGTTAACCTTTCAAGCTATAATATATTAATAAAATAATGGTTAGAGCGGTTTAAGAAGATTTTTTATTGATGATGATATTATTGTATGCTGATGTATAAATAATTAACGGTTTTATATTTTACCCATTTAGATCAAATGTATTCTATAAAAATAAAGCAATTATTAATCCACGAACCATCAAAATAAATAGATTTACTGCTATAGCTTAAATTTGATTTATGTGGAAATACTTTTAACATGCACATTGAATTGACTGACATCTAATTTCGAGAATTTGTATTATTATAACAAAATAATTTAAGTTTCAATAAAATAACTACATTCTATTGATTGTGGCATTACACATATTTTTCTCAACCAGCAAAAATGGTTCGGAAGTAAAGAAGGATGCAAAACAAATTAAGCGGATTTTCCATGTCAGATGGTTTACTTATAACTAATGTATTTATTTATATATTTAAAAAATAAGGAAAAGCTACTTTCGAGCGAAATTATATGAATTTTCTGTAAAATTAGGCCAGTATGAAGATGGAAGGCCACGCCGCAGTACTGTTCTGCACAATGGCATCTATTATCTTTCCTAGGATCGCTAATCTACATATAGCCAGCCACCTTCCTGTAGCCACCTACATGCACTCGTATTTTCTTATATTTTGCATTCTTATTCTGTTAAAAAACATTTTGACACTATGCCAAGCTATTTTGATTACAAATTCCATTGTCAGACGTCTAAGATCTACGCAACCCAAAAAAATTATTTACGAGGAAGTGAGCAATAAAATAATCAAACACATAGTAAATAACTATACTTGTGATAATGCAAATTACAAACTAGAATTGGTTATATTATTGATATTAAAATAAAAGTGATTTTTCATGCCAACGAGAAAAGTTGGCGAAACTAGTCAGTAATATCAGAAAAACAAAAAAAATTTGTATCAAAATGGAATTCCTCTTCAAGTCCTTTCCAAGACATAGTCTTACAATCTAATCGTTTTAAGTACTTATATATTTAAAATAAAATAAAAGGTCAGGTTAGGGAGTCGCCTGAAAAAGTAACGATCGTCATGATTATCGAATTAAATTTGTTTCACAAACATCCCGTTTTACCCCCTTTAGTTAAAAACCATTTTCACCCCTTACTTGCATGGAATTTAACGTTTTTCAAATAATTTTTTGCATGTTTAAGTTGGATATCAAATATTATATTACCTGTAATGCAATAGTTTTACTAGTCAAATGAACACACGCTACTTCTATTATATATTAAATACTAATGAGAGTATATGCTTACTTAAAATAATTAAAAAATAGTGTTTTTTCAGAAATGAAATTTTGTTTTTATTTTACAAAGAATGATAATTTTATGCCTTAACATGATTTTTGATTAAAAATCAATAAGTATTGATTTTAAATAATTATCGATAAAGTTATTTTTAATTAAAACGTCTTTTTTCCAATAAATTTTAAAATCACTCTGGATAGTCGAATAATCAAATACGATTTTTTTTTCTTGGTTGAGTAGTAGTAACATTGATTTTTTCTTTTTTATATAAAGTTTGAGATTAACTAACTTGACATGATGACATTTTTACGAATAACTAGATACATTAGTTATTAGTAGCATATAAAAAATATATTCGTAATGCATTTATAAATGGCGAGCACAGTAAAAAGGGATTGTAAATTAAACATATCTCTGAATTGATATATTTTTATTGAAAGGTTAAATATTTTTTAGTTGTTAATATTTACGGCATGAATCAGAATGATGAACGTCACCGGATTTCACGAGTACCAGGGCGATCTTGGGGCTTTCGGACCGCAGCTGATATTGCAAGTTGGGGTAGTTTTTGCAGCCCTTAAACTGCATAAATAACGAATGCCACACATGTACAACAACATGTCTTTTCTTCAAGGTTTCCAAATGCATCCCTCGAATGCACTTTGACTTGGGATACCTGCATTGAATGAAAGACGCAATAGGAAGATTGCTGGGGCGCTCGTGGGTCACGATTGCGAATGATTGTTGTTTCAGGACTTGCTCGCTTGATGGATTGCCAATAACGACAAGGTTGAGAACCTCGACTGGCGTACGTGAATACAACGAAAATATAAATAAGTCACCGTGATATATTTTTTTAAATAATCATGGATATTATAACTTAAAAGAGGGATTATTTATATTCAGTTTCATGGAGCTTTAACCCCGTACTTTACAAGTTACTTGATATTTTGATTATTTTGCCTTGATCTTTGATTAATTTTTTATAATGTATAAATCTGCAGACGTGAGATTTCATATATTATGTGCATCTCTAGAAGTGTTTTTATGAATTGTAAAAGGGTTATGTTTTATAACTTACTTGTGTGCATGTTTAAAGTTCTTGTAATATTTATATGTATGCACAGGGAGAGTAGTAATCCGTGTATTAAAAGTGAGAGCTTTTATTATTCTTCAATTAAATGAAGTAAGAATTATTTTTTTACACAAAGGAGGGAATCGAAGTATGTTTTTTTTCTTCAGTTTTTAAACTTAATTTTTAAATAAGAAAATATAGAAATGTGAATGTATTTGCATGCATATTGGTTTAATCACGATGAGATTGGATTACCGATGGGAGATTATCCCACATGCGTGAATACACTTGTAGTGTTAATCGGATACCTACTAATACATACGCTAATGAAAAGCGGTTTTTAACGGTGACTCTCCGAAATCTTTAAATATTAATAAAGCCGCTTTATCTTGAAAATAAGCCAGAACGAAAGCCGATCTGCAGGGAGAAGTTTTGAGTGTCCATCGATCCGAGCTTTGCCGATCTCGCGGTCACTTCTAGTTACGGAAGAGCAGACGGCGGACATTTATCACCCGCACTTCGATCTCGACAGTGCGCCGAATAAAAAAAACCTCGAGTCGGACAGCGCCGTCATCGTCGGCGAGCTCTGCGCCGGTTTCGGTTCAGACGGAGTCGGCGCAATCCTCAGATACTCACATCGGTGGCGGGAGACGCGGCGCGCTCCTGGACTTTCCCAATCACCGCTCCGACACTGCAGCCAGCTCGGGCGGGGACGTAGTTTTTTATTCACTTCTTCAAATATCGACGGCGATTAAAACTAATCCGTAGAAAAACTTATCTCCTAACGAAGCACTGCCGTAAATCACAAAAAAATATCACACCTTATCGATACCGTTTTCTACACTATGCACTTATCCTAAGAGATAGAACTTTCACAGTTTCACGGCGATCACTCCCGGAGCTCGCGGCCGGGGCTGGCGGACCCCCGCGTCAGGCGCGCGCTGCGAGTCTCCTCGGCACTGAACAAATCACATTATAAAGTTAGACGGAAGGTCCGGGCTGGACCCGGCGGGAGCTGGCCGGCGGGCCTGCGGGACTCGCGGGCGGTGTGCGGTGTGCGGCGCGCGGCTGCGGCTGCGGCATGCGGCATGCGGCGGGCGGCAAGCGGCGCGGCCGTCTGGGCGGGAGCACCGCCGCCGCCGCCGCCCGGGAACGACTTATTTCTGTATGGCGTGTGGCGAGGCGGCCAGGCTCGCCCAACCGCTCGGCCGCAACTCGACTCGATTGCCTATATCTCGAGTATTCTCAAATATGATATTCCACTACACACTTAACCACTAGTAGTGATGAAATAGGAACCTTTCTAAAGCAGTGCAATATAAATATTTGAATAAATTGTGAGTAGAACTTATTACGCCGCAAATACAATTATAGCAATATCTTAAAGCTCAATTCGACTTGTGGAATAGTAGAGATATTGTTTATGGAAGTCGTCAGTTGATTTGGATTCTATTTGTTCATAAGCCTAGAGGTATTTTATATTTCGAGTAGTTGAATACGTACGAAAAAATCGGTTAGCACAAATATGCTGCATTGGGGTGCTGAAAATCACCCCTAGGGTATCTATTATCTATGAGAATATAAAATGTGTATTTTGTTAAGACAATGAAAATAATATGAATGAGTAGATTGAAGTAGTCTGGAAAGGGCTTTTCTAATTTTATCGCGTCATTTCCCCTCCCGTGCATGAGCAGCGGTCGGTGGCGGTGGTCAGTGCCCCGCGTTGGGCGGGCCTGGCGGGCTGGCGGGATGGGTTGGCGAGCTGATGGGATGGGTTGGCGAGTTGGCGGGATGGGTTGGCGAGTTGGCGGGATGGGTTGGCGAGCTGGCGGGATGGGTTGGCGAGCTGGCGGGATGGGTTGGCGAGTTGGCGGGATGGGTTGGCGAGCTGGCGGGATGGGTTGGCGAGCTGGCGGGATGGGTTGGCGAGTTGGCGGGATGGGTTGGCGAGCTGGCGGGATGGGTCGGCGAGCTGGCGGGATGGGTCGGTGAACTGGCGGGATGGGTTGGCGAGCTGGCGGGATGGGTTGGCGAACTGGCGGGATGGGTTGGCGAGCTGGCGGACTCGCACTCGGCATCGACTACTCGTCTCGGCGGAGCATCGCGCCGGCCTCCGCTTCTGCCCGCCGCCCCTTCCCATTCTGTCAAACTCCGATTTACTTTCCGCCCATTTTCATTTTCCACCGCTCTTTTCTAAACTTAGAAGTCGTAAAGCAAATTACCACTTAATTGGATTTATATTCCTTGAAGATTGCAAGGCGAGGGAGAATACTTTATTTCTAGAACATTGGACGGGTCGAAGAAGACGCGATACATTCTATGTTCATATACTACGAGTGTAGCTTTATGAGGCACTAGTTCAAGGCGACGGGAGTGTCCAAATTGTTATTTGGCTTAGTCGGTTAAGTCCACGGATAAATATCTACACAAATAAAACGTCGAAAATAAATATATACCTACGCTAGTAACGCGAACGTTAATTAACGTAGCTTCATAATTTTATCCTACGCTGCGGACGTCAAAAGTTTTGTTTTGCTCGATGAATGAGGAGAGAGCCAATAAACGCAAATTTAAAAGTAAGTATGTATTGTAGGTGTAACATTGGCGAGGATGCAAATTATGGATTCATCTTATAAGTGTCAAAAAATAAGCGTCAATGGAAAGCCCAATGCGTCATTTGTGTATGATATCGACCGTGTAATCACACAACACGTCTTTATTAAAAATGACTAGTTAATTATCGTTTTCGCATAAGCTTATTCAAAGTACAATTTAACTCAATAGTCTGGTTGAAAACACATTAAATTTATATAAATAACAGATTCACGGGAGGTTTTTTTAAAAAATGATTATTATTATTTATCGGTGTATTACGGATGTTTGGTTTTAGTTTTGTTTATGATTTTTAGTGTAAATGGATTGTAACTATATTTTGTTTTAAATTTATCAAATCCGAAAGTAAAAATATAATTACGTAAACGAAAATGCGTACCTAATACTATTGTAGTATTTTATAACACAATAAAGGGTTGCTTCTATTTAAGTCAACTGTGACAGTTGCAGCAATTTTAAGAAGTGACAGTGTGTGAGACTGCTAAAGACAAATGTCTACCGGTTTACTATTCTGTCTAGCTACGTAATATGTTATTTTTACCTAAAAATATTGGGACTAGAAATATTGTGTGCTGATATGTTTTGAGTTGATGTTTCCAACGTATCGGTTTCGGAACTGAAACCATCTTCAGGGATTAAATATTACCTGGACATTACTAAAAACGCATGGCGTAATACTTAATAATATCCTTATTTATTTTAATAACAACTGCTCCAAAAACTAACACAAGTATTGAATAAAAATATTTTTAAGCTTCATTTGTACAAATCTGACAGATCAAAAAATATGCTCAGCGAAAAATAAAAAGAAAAATTTCAGATCACACAAATTGAAGTGTAAGTAACAATTTGGTTGTAATATTTTATTTGAAGTATTGTGTAAATATACCTTTATTAAATTACTTTATAGCCATAAATACAATTTTAAAAGAAGAAGAACACGAGAATAATTTTGACGTTTCAATATTTTGTCAGCTGTGGAGTCGAGGCTTTGAAAATAAGTAAGGTTATTGATTGTTTTGTTTTTATTTAGAAGCAAAAACTACTATTGTTCTTCAGTTTTGTTATGAAATTTATTGAAATCAATCAATGGACGTTATTATGTATATGGTATGTAAATGTATTATTTTTATAAAAACTTTATTTGTTATTTTGAGATATTTGCATAGTTTCAATAAGGTTTATATATACACATTATATATCGCCTATAGGTATTACATTTAGCCTGCCTTGTTTTTATTAAATAAAGCGTAACACAGGTTTTGAACTTAACCACATACAAAAAATGTACTCAAACATTGAAAAAACTTATTTTAGTTTGATTTTATATTATTTTTACTACAAGGTAAAAAGTGTTAGTAATATTTGAATAGTAAATTATTTTACTGGAAATGTCTTTAGACAGGATCCACATGTTACAAATAAAGCTTTCACAAGTGGAATCATTTCATTTTGTGATAAGGTACATTACATGAAATCAAAAATTCTATAAAATTTGTTCAAGCACTGTTTTAAATGACAACACTTTGTACTTTTGAAATCAGCAATTTTGCCTTTGTTTAGAAAATAAGTTTAAAAGAAATCATATAGAAGTAACAGAATAAATTTTATTTTTATGTTTTTATGATATTATAGCTATCATGGGTTATTTCAGTTCAGTAATGGGATACAAATTTTACTGTAAATTTATAGCAAATAAATACAATGCCAAATTGTAGATTGAGGATATCAAATATATAGTTGATGATTTTTTAACTTTGACTTTTTTCTTTGTATTGAGATTGTATTAACACAAAAGTAGTAAGACATTTTTGTGGTATATGAATGTGACGTAATTAGCAAAAAAAAACTTTAAACTGATTGATGATTTAGTATAATCATAACTGATATCTAAGTAATTCACATTGGCGGAACTGCAGAATTCGGGCCTTAACTCTTAGATATCGTTTGAAAATTTGATATCATACATTTTCAAACCACTATTTAAGCATCGTAAATATGTATTTGAATGTATAATATCACTGATGATTTGAATTTATAAGAAAATTAAACAAAAAGTCATAATTTACTACCATACATTACTATAATTTAGGCAGTTATTATATTTCAACGTGGGTGGTTTGATAAGTCAGTAACTTTTTGAATAAAATATATTTTTTCGGCAAATAAGCGTTTTATTTCTCAACATAGTCTCCTTTTAGCTTGATACATTTAGTTCCCGTTTTTCCAATTTTTTTTTTCCTTCCAAATAATAGGTTTTCTCAAGTCCCTCAAAATAGGCGTTTTTTTCAGTGATGATCTTTTCATTCGACCCAAATCTCTTAATCTAAATAGTCGCAGGGGGCTAAATTTGGTAAATATGCGGAATGGGGTAGCAGTTCGTAGCCCAATTTATGGAATTTTGCTATGGCCACTACACACGTGTGCACCCGTGCATTGTCCTGATGGAACAGCACTTTTTTCTTTGCCAAATGCGGTCGTTTCTGCTTCAAATCAATATCGAATCTGTCCAAAAGCTCTGAATAATATTTGCCGGTGATCGTTTTACCTTTTTAAAGGTATTCAATGTGAATGATACCGCGTGTATCCTAAAAAACTGTGGCCATGACCTTGTTGGCCGAAAAACCCACCTTTGCCTTCTTTGGTGCACGTTCACCCAAAGAAACCCACTGTCTTGATTGTTTCTTGGTCTCTGGTGTGGTTTGATGGATCTATGTTTTGTATACGGTAACAAAACGGCCCAAAAATTTGTTTGGATTGTGGCCAAACACTCCTTTGAGATGGTGAGCAATCGCGGCAGCCATCGCGCGGATAGCTTTTTCATGTTCAAATATTCATGTAAAATGTGATGTATCCACTCAGTTGAAATGCTTACAGCCTCAGCCACCTCACGCACTTTTATCCTCCGATCGTCCACTATCTTTCCATGGATTTTATCGACGATTTCTGGTGTGACGACCTCTTTTGGGAGACCTGAACGTTTGGCGTCACTTGTGGTGGTACGACTACAAAGGAACTCGGTAAACCACTTCTTTACCATTGAAATTGATGGTGCAGAGTCCCCATAGTATTCATCAAGCTTTGCCTTGGTTTCGGTGATGGTTTTTTTATGCAGAAAATAATGCTTAATCAGCACACGAAATTCACTTTTATCCATTTTCGTTAAAATTCACGAGGTTGTCTGCTTTCACTAGCTGTCAAACACAAACTAAATGGCGTAGCTTGCCCAAAATTGTACAGTAGTCTATCAATAGATAGTAGTTGACGGGAACAGAGCTGCATTTAAAGTTACTGCTCGGGAAATTTAAAAAGTCACTGACTTATTAAACCACCCTAGTACTTGATTTAAAACAGAATATTTTTTTGTATTGTTTGTTTATTTCTGAAATTTAAAAACCTTATAATACAGTTGGGATTTACATGTCTGCAAAGAGATTCAATGAAAATCGGTCTATACACTTAAATAATTTGCTAAAAGCAAGTTGACCAATAACCTATAATTATTCAATTTGGCTTTTAACTTCAAATAATAAATCTTTAAACCTCATTGATTTTGCAATTCAGTTTGTCACTGGGAGGAAGGTATCAATTTTACAATACATTGCATTAAAATATACTGCGGTTGTAATTTCTTTTCAAAACTAATCAGTGACAGGGCAGCGGTTAAACTTTTGCTTTCCGTGTGTGCTTACATTATTTATAATTATTCATCTGCGTATGACTATGATATGGATGCTGATATTTACTAATTTGCTTTTCCATCTATGAAATATAACATTAAATCAATCCATCCAATGTAGTCATTTAAGTATAACTTTGTTTAAATTTTACATATTGTTCTTTATAAATTAAATAGATTTATATCAAATGTCTTAAAATGTACACTGTTTGTTCTTTTCTTGCTATTTTCAAGTTATACATTATGAATTTCATAATTTTCCCCCAACATATTTAGGATATAAACAGTCTACAAAAATCTCAGTACCTCAACTTATCTCATTCGCCCCACAAAGATATAATATGAACTGCGCGTTGCTTATGAAAAATGTTTCCTTCAGTGTGTGGTGTTTAAGTCATTAACTTCATCAACAAAAACAAATTCATTAAAAAGAAAATCAAAATATTTCTTTACTGCATTTGGATTAATCGTGATCTTGTGCAAAAGAGACAACTTATTTCTGCTTGTCTGGTTTGTTTTAAAAGTGAAAAGTAGCAAAGGAACCATTAAGAAAATGAAGTCCCAATAAGAAATTTAGTCAAATTATCATTATTGCTTAATGCAATTAAAAAAAAATACGGAAATAATCAAGCATATATAATAAGTAAAGTCTTATGTATGCAATTTTTAAAATGCGCTTTTCTGAAGAATATATCTATACTAGAAATGTAGCCCGTCACAGAATGACGCGCATTCGATGAACAATGCTTACAATAATAAGATGAATAATGCTTTAATTTTGTACCATCAGTTGGATGAAGGTGCGAAGTTCTGTGATATACCTTGGCCTTGAACTTTGAAGCAGAGTGGCCCCAGAGTAGCTCCCATTGATGCAAAAGATATACTGTTATTGTATGATCTTATTTTTCTCTTGAAATTTACATTATAAATATCCTTTAAATATACTGGGGAAATAGGCCTTGCTGGTAGTTTCACTTTATCTTTGTGCACTTGAACTGTTGAACTTTCCATCTGATGGGTTTTCTGCTTGATAATGTAAAGCATTGCAGAATCGACAGGTCACACTAATTAATCCGAAGACAAACGCAGCGTTCGCTGTGCATCAGTTTCTTTTTGTCTTGAGGTCGATGCGCGTACTCGAATTTTAAGAAGACGCTGCTCACGTTTTCCTTCCAACTCATTGCTTGACATTTATGTCACATTTCGTGTCACAAACAACGCATCACTTTTCACTGCACTGTTCTTTATTTGATGCAGTCTTTATCAAGTTCAATAGTGCAATTCTTTTTTAATTACGTTTTCTGTGCGTAGAAGGTGTTATTTTGAATTATTAATGATGTGATTAATAATTTCTAATGCAATTTCGATAAAAAAATAGAGATGGCGTTTGTGTCAACCTGACATAAGCTGGAAATTCCTTAGAAGCATCCAAAATTTGTTTTTTTTGTAAAAGTTCTAAATTTGAAATTCTCACGGTTGAGAACAGAAGCATATAATTTGTACATATTGAAACTCGCTAAAGCATATTTTAAAGTTTATGAATGAAAATATTATCCTATCGTCTTGAAATTCGGCACATAGCTGCGGAAAAATTTACTTAACTTATGTGCAAAAAATCAGCGTTGTATCTTTTAAGATATTCTATAGAAAACCAAAAATCGAAACATACACACATACACACATACACACAATGGCTATTATATATATTAGATATTCTCACTAGATCTCGGAAAAATTACTCACACTGTCACATTTCAAATAAATTTCAAGATTTATTTAACTTTGATCATAACATGTATGAATGTAGAACTATTTTATAACATATTTCATTTTGGGTTGAACTGTGTTCCTGTAGCATATTGTAGCAATCTTAAACAGAAGTAGATATATTAATAATTTACATATATCTTATGTAATTTTAGTAGAATATTATTTTTACGGCTACCTTCTCTATAATGAATAGGTATAATTTATATATTATTGAAAATAAACTTCGGTATAATTGTGCTGTAAATCATTATTCTTGAAAAAACTTAAATTACACAAAAGTCAAGGATACTTGTAGCTTGGTTTATAGTTTCCTTTGAGTTTCTTTTATGTCCTATTATTTTTTTGATCTAGTATGAATTGTTGTATTTTGATTTATTTTGTATTTATTTGTTTATATAAGATTTTAGTGGTGATTTCATACAAAAAATGACCAAGCTTACTTTTATAAACTAGAAATATTGAACCGTGGTAAAGCTAAATAATAAATAATTCCACGGCATTATTTTAACAATTATTTATTTATTTTTAACTACCTATATTCATTTATAATTTATTTAGTTTAACTGAAAAAATCACAAACACATACGTGGATTAAGCTTATTAAACACAGAATAGAAAAAAATGAAAGAAATCGAATGCACTTGGCAAAACTATAGTGGGTCGTTCTCTACGAATCTTGGATACCAAAAAAAAAAACAGGGGTCCTTGACCCCACATTATTTTTACAGTTTTGCACATTTTGTCACTGGCTAAAACATAATGCGCGTTATATAATACATTTAATTTATGTTAACCATGGCACTGTTTTATTTTGAATTATTTAATCATTCTCTGTATTTACTTGCGGCAAATACTTTATTGTTTTCCATTGTCACTTCTTGCCACCTCAGGACGGCTTTTACAGCTTGTTGCATTGCTAGAATAAGCTCGCGTTATCTCGTATTGCAAAGATTAAGTGTGACTAAACCAAATCATTGCAATATTATCCACTTGTTGTTTGTTTTTTTTTTTTTTTTTAATTTATCAACGTGTGTTACTTATTTATTTTATAGCCTGGTTATCTTTACTAATCAGTTTGCTGTAGACTAATCACGCCTAGCCTAAAAGATTACTACGCGCCACGGTAATCTCATCATTGGATGATGGTCCTAATTTTCAACCAGAGCACTACCTTCTGCCAATTAAGTATACTTAGACAAGGTACACTCCTACTGCATTTATAAAGTATTCATGTTAATAACTTGCTATTCTACGTTCGTGTTGGCGTCTTGTACTGTCGGAGTAGTTATGGTTAATTCAGAACACGCCGAGACAATTGTCTGCCCGGCTTTCCGACTGAAAATAGATAAATTGTTCTTGAACTTCCCCATTGCAGTTATAACTATGTAGTTTATTATCCTTATTATTATTTACTGGTCATTCATAATAATGTGATGGTTACTAGTGGTGACTGCTACATTGTTTAAAAAATAATTATCAATTTATTTTACTACCACCGGATTTCATTGTCGGGTTTTTCAAAGTTTTACCTGAACCGTTGCATATGAAATCAATCGGTTTTTGTTGACTGAAGTGGTTTACGGATAAATAACAGGAAAATTAGAATAGTTCAAATTAATAAGTTCACTCTAGTAAACGTACTCAAATAATACGATACATTTTAATTTAGTAATGTTTCATTTTGCCGTAACTGTGTCATTTAATAATTGCTTTAAGTTATGTAGTATAAGCATCAAAAATATAATTGACCTATACCCGGTTGTGTCAATAACTCAGCATTAGACATCTTATGCAGGTGTATTTACTTAACCAGGTCTAAAGTAAACCCTGTTTTAATGATGCCAAAGGCTGATTTTCATTAAATGACTTTTCAGGTATTCAAACTTAAACTTCGGTACTTATTTTTCTTGAAATAGGCTCTAGTACAGGAGCTGAAGCATTGAACGACTAACGAAACGTTCAACTCTTTCTTGAACGAAGCACAGTCTTCTGCTTAGTAACTATGATATCTTATGTCGACATATGATATCTTATTAATTGATATCATATGTCGATTGAATTATTTATTTATATTAATAAACACTAAAGCTGAGTATAATCAAATTTTCCCGAAAAATATATGTTTTTAATATAAATTTGTCTTTTTTATTGTTATTTCATTTATTTAATTATGTATATATAAATTTTTTGTAAAAGTTTCCTTAATCAAAAACATAATTGTAATAAATTACGTTACTAATATTATGTAAGGCGTTCGAATGAATAATGACTAAAGCAGTATTTTCTAAAATCTAAATATTTAATTATTAATGGGAATAAATTAAGATAATTACTTCCTTTCGTATTAGCGATGAAAAAATGCTGGGGATTTTTTAAATTATGACTTGGTGTATTTCTGTAATGTGGATACAACCGTTTATTTAAGCGGTTGCTAAAAACGCGACTTAATAAATTATTCATATGTTGATTTATTAGTTAATCGCACATTATAATTTACAAAATATTTTATATTGATAACGTTAAAGTCATTTTCAATTTAATTTGACAATATAAATAGATTCTATAATATTTGTAAAAACGAGACAAAAGTTGAAATATTATAATGTTTGTGAAATTTCTGAGTGTTGAATGTGGTGGTTGATGGTTATGTGGAATCCTCTGAGTAGTTGGACCCTCCCAAGGTGAACTTCTCATTAATGTTCGCCACATTTCTATCACGTCCTCACTGGATCCTCTCGAAGAGTAAACGAGAGAGCGTTGCTGGTTTGTACGCGTGAAATTAAACAGGGAACTTATAACATTTAAAGATGTATCTGAAAGCAAGAAGGACCAGAGGATCCCTCTTCGAATATGCGGAAGGGGAATTATTCTGAGGGGAAATCAACGAGATCGGTGTGAAATAGCGTCTGATCAACACTGGATCGTCGTATTGAATATGTATTATTATTAGATATTTCTAATAGATATTTTGATATTGACACAATATCAAAATATGGTCTTTTTCTTGTGTGATCCTGCAATGTGATACTTTCTATCGTTTTACATTATATTGGTGTTCCTAGAGTGACTAGACCACATGTCCGGCTGCCGAGAACTTTTTTTACCTCAGCTCACTTGATGACAGAATTTGTATGATATTTGAAATGCCTCAATAACTTACGTTTATCTGTGATTGCGCAGTATTGGTGTTGAAAATAAAACACTTCGCGTGCAAACAGCTTACGGAGTAGATTGCTCTCGAGGATCTCGGTGCAGTCCACTGATGCGCTTGGATCGCTTGTGCACTTTGGCGTACTCATAAAAACGCCTGCGGTTACGATAGGCTTTTAAGAAGCTAGTATAAAACTTATCATTTAATTTTTGATTTATCAAGTCTGTATACACTTTAAGTGATAACTTGGTATTTAAATACAATGATAATAAATTATGAAAATATTTTTTTTTGTCCTTTGCTTTACCTTGATGACATATATTAAATAGACGATAAAAAAAATTTCCGGTAAGAAAAGTCAAGTCGGTCAAGAATAACGAATGTTTCAGATTCGTGTTTTTATTATGGATAGTCAATTGATTTTCAACTGTATGCTCAAAAACCGTATATATTTTAGTAAATAAAGACGTGTAGATTCTTTTTCGTGTAGATCTTTCAAAATACATCGCTATTATGTTTTAGCATATTTTATATATATATATATAATGTAAACTAAATTTGTGCGCACAATCAGATGTTTGATTATAAATATATACTGAAGGTCAAAAAGCGACAGAGAAAGTTGTCGCACTATTCTGGGTCTTATCGACTCACGCAGGGTCGATCGCTAAAACAGATCCAAGCAAAACGCCAGTCTCATTATAACCCGCTCGTTATTTTAAGATTTAACAGTTCTTTAGGTGTTAAGGCTATAAAATAAAAGCATTAACAGCGGTCTTTGACGTCATTCAATCGTTGCTTAAGCGAATGACTGTACAATCCGGTTAAAATTCAAATGGATGCATTTGGAAATGTGGAAAATAATCAAGTCACAATAAAAGCATTCGTTAATTATAAGTGAGAATATATTTAGTTTTTAATTTTCGTTAACAAGATGTCAAATCAAGTTCGCCGTAAGACCCTCCGCAAACTAGACAGGCCCACTCGACGGGCAATAATTGAATTCGCGAGTCGCCGGCGGTTCCCTCGCATTATTCTCCCTTCGTCTCGTTATGCGAGGCAGGTAATCCCGGCATAACCGCCGCAATCACGCGATGACGGCGTCCATCTCCTAATGAACTTCATACGGAAGAGGTGGCCTCCGTGGGGCCCGGCCTGCTCGTCGGTTAGATTGGATGCAATTGGTCGTGAGGCACTAACTGTGCTGCTTAAATTAAGGCAACCCATTTAAAGTGGAAGCTGATCATAGCTGGTGCAGTGTTATTAGATTTGTTAGATAGTGGCCGTGCTCGCGGGGAAACTGGCCGTACCAAGATGTGCTAAAATATAATAAATATTCGGTGTTTCGGTGTCATGTTGGATTTTTGGTTTTTTAATGTTTCTTTACCCGCACTGGGGCCATCTTAAGCGAATGGTGGTGGCCTCAGTGCATGGATCCAAACATTGGAACACTGAAAAAGCGATAAACTTGACATGACACCCAAACATCGAATACTAAGCGGTAGAGTAGATCACGCCCTGAGTTGTCATCCAATACTCTGTCGGCAGATGTATGTTTTGCCAACATCAGTTTAACAGCGATGCCGGTTTATTCGCAATAGGCCACGCGGTGACGCCATCGGGCGGCAAACCCCGAATAACGATAGGTGTATTGCGTACTAAAAAAATAAATATAATTTATTGCTAAAACGTGCATTTTGGGTTATCTAATTATCTGGCAGATGTGACTTTTATTTTCGGAGACATTTCGCGTAAATTTGTTAAATATGGACTTATTTGCTGTGAAATTTTGAGTTGTCACTCTAATAAACATTATATATAATAGCCATGACTTGCATTTTGACGCATTTTAAGTAGTTCAAGCATACAAAAAACGAATATGCAAATCACATTTACATATATTTATAATGTTAATCATCGCTTTCCGGTGGTTCGTCAGACAATGCTAAACTATGGTATTTTTGTTATTTCGGTTGCATCAATAAACAACGCTGTCGGCTGATCGTATGCAAATACTTCGCTTAAAATGCAAATGGCGCTGAGACGCCGAGTTCTGTATAAACCTATAATGTGTGGAGCCGTGTAATCCCGAATGCTTATCCCTAATACACCGGAGCCTCGGTCAGCGGCGAGGTGCGCCTTATTTGAAGAAACGGTTCGACTTTGGCCCTCGGCTGATACTGTTAGACATTTTCTTAATCGACTATCGAAATAACCTATATTATAGACGAAGTGCTAAGCATATTTCTAGTGAGTATTATATATAGGTCTGAATCGAATATTTTAATAAACTTGAGCAGTTAAAAGGGTACTCATACTATATGCTGTTTTAAATATTCTTGGTGTTAAAAGTTATCAGTTATTATTTTTTTAAGATTGTTATCTGTAATTTTTAATGTACAAATATAAATATTTCTCTTAGTGAAATTGTGAAATTCAAAGATAGCCTTACAATGGACAATATTCATAATTCTTCACAATTTATTATTACTATTCAATTTTTTCAATACACATTCTAGAACAATACAGGCCCTACCTTTTGACACATTTGTGATTTATGCTGCAGTTGGAATGGTTGTTTTTATTTAAATGTGCAATGAAAATATCATAAAATGAACATTTCGTCGAAAACTCAGAAGATTTAAACCGTGTCAGGCGGATGATTTATTTACTGAATTTATAATGCATTGCTTGGAATGTTACTAGTTTTTGGTATTTTTTATGCGTTTTTATAATTTGAATAGTTGAAAACAAAGCTAATTAACTAGTATGACCTACAACTTCAATTAAATAATTATAATTATATCAATTTCGAAGCAATGTAAAAAATCATGATAATCCATAAAAAATGCGTATCAAATTTATAAACATTATATGTATTGATTGAGAGACCAGATCGGAGAGAAGTAGTCCAGGATGCAATCAGCCACAGAATCGCAGCACTTGGTCGCTCGACAGTATCTGGACAGATTGCCAAGAAGGTGTAGATATTTGGATTAAAGTTAGTGCAAATTGAGACATGTAGATAAAAATAGTATGTTTTAAAAATTATTCCTACCAATATAATAATAGTATGAACAGATAAAATAGAACAGTTTTATATGTAAAATAAACTGCTAGTGGCAAGCCTATTTTATTATTTAGTCTTTTCTACTCGTGTAGCATATCCGATTCACATAAAAACTCTTAAGTGACCATTTATATATTTAACCAGTTTTTTTTCGATTTTATCAACTATACGTATTTAGATGTAAATCGGATTTACCCAATAAATTGCGAGAGCCCACAGAGCCGATCCCCGGGTGTTCATTAAGAGGTAGTGACATCATGCTCGGAACAAAAAGGTTTTAATTTTATAATATTTTTATAATCGTGACCCACAAAAAACGAAGACTCGCAATTTTTAATTTTAATTACGGTTCCTTAGATTTTTAATAGCTTGTAATTTTTATCCTAGACGTATTGAGTGTTCGATTTCTCTCTTGTGTTTTTTTTTTGCACATTTTCAGAAATGGATGGTATTGAAGATCATTTATGATTTACGGTCTCGTGCTCGGTCTACGGCCAGAGGTGCCTTACCGTATATATCTATAAAAGTAAAAGTACATGCCGGTAAACCTGTTCGCTCAAGATCGAACCTTTATATTTATACTTCACTATCTAGTATTAGTAGAATATCACTACATGAAGTTTTCCCAGACAATCTTTAAAACACAGAGATTCCGTTGACCTCAAGTTATTTTCTTTATGTGAAGTAGTCGACGTAGTCGACAGAGTCGACAATATTTAGTGCTGTGACCCGGTTGTCGTCTGAGGGTATTTTTAAATAATAGTTACAAAAATGTTTAGCCAAACGACAAAGGGACTAGTTAAAGCGAATGTTATTTGTTATTTTAATATATGAATGAAATTGGTGTCTCAAAAAAATATATGATTCATTACTGACCTCAACAGTAGACCTAATTACATCGTTAGTCATGAATATATTTAACTTGTTATTTGACGAATACGATTTTGGCACTAGAGCTGGAAACCCCTGGCTTTTATTTTGGGCATAATCTTTATGATTAATCTCGGTAGGCGTACGCCTCGTCATCGCGAAACCAGTATTTATAAGCTTAAAATTAATCCGGCCTTACTGACCGAATAAATTCCTTATAAACAGAATCCACGACCGGCCCGGCTGCACATTTGTTTATAGAAGAATGGCGGCTGAATTTCTTTTTGCTTTTCTTTCGTGGCTCAGACGCCAGTACGTTGGAAGATATTTTGATATCCGATTTGATGCAGAGATTTAAAGACTTTTTATATATTTTAATTGTACTCGTTTACTATTTGAAATAAATATTTAAAGTAAAAATAACAAAGATTAAATAATATAGTAAAAAACCTTTAAACGTGACATAAAATATGTGTTATTATGATTATTTCTTTGTCGTGTAAATTTTATGCATTAATCTATTCTATTTGGTAAAAAAATATTGACTTCAATATTATTTTACGTGTATGCGTAATTAAACATTTGAGAAGTATTTGTATTATGTACACGTTGTCCCTTCAGTGAATCTGTATGTATTGATACAGGTTTTTAAATGTACAGTATTTTTTACGCAATCTGCCCGGCGAGCCGGGGCTGCTCTCCCACAAGATTTAGCCATGAGGGGAAGTGCGATTCGTCCTGCCACAGCCGGGATAAGACGCGCGTTGTTTTTTGCCGGCAAGTCGCGGCGGGGCGAGGCGGGGCGGGGGTGGGGCGGGGGCGGGGCGGGGGCGAGGCGGGGCGAGGCGGGGCGAGGCGGGGCGAGGCGGGGCGAGGCGGGGCGCGGCGGAGCGCGGCGGGGCGCAGTCGCCCGGGCGGGGAAGGCTGGCGAGCGCGTTATGTGGAACCGTTCGAGTACAACAAAAAAGTATACCCAAAAAAAAACAAGGAATGATAAATTGTTCAGAGAGGATAAAACGGAATTTCCACGGTTTGCTTGCGTACTAATATATATTAAGCTTTAATAAATAGAGTTTATGCAATTGATAAAGGAAATAATAAATTGTTCTTGATAGATTTTTTTTATTGATTATCGATACTCATTGGTTTTTTTTTTTTTACTGTTTATGAGTAACTGGAATAAAATTTTACTACTGAAGCCAGACATGTAACTAATGTTTCTGTTGGTGTCTGTTTTCGGGCCTGCCAGTGTTGGTTTAATATTTTTGTCATTGTAGTATTATTGAGCTATTTTTCAGTTCTAAAGCAAAGCTTAGTATTCAAAATCATTTGATTTAATCTCTCCTAACGCATACAACTGGAATTGTACTGCATAATGTACTGCAACATATACCGTTCTATATAGTAACAAGTACAAAACACTTGCGATGTTTTTACGCTTGAGACGTTATTTGAGTTTTGTGCATGCAAATTAAGCATGCAACAACAAAGCCTCATTTCACGGTTATTTTACGAATATAATTTATAAACTTATTTTTGATGTTTTGTTGAAATTTACAACAAAAAAATATGAAACACTTTAGATATAGATTTCTCATATATGTACGTCATGTCATGTTATTTTATATGTACTATTTTAGATCCTCAGATTTGAAAGCTATAATCTTCATCAGTCTACGCCGCTGGAGCACGGCGGGTCCACTTTTCCTCACAGTGAGGATAGTGATTGCAGAGCATATGACTGTTTACTCATGGTGCCGTACCAGCTGACCGAGCACGAGACCTGTTGATAAAATATTTTTCTTATATCGATATATTCCATTGAGTGCCACTCATGTCGAGCTGTAGCATTTAAATACGCTGTAAAGTAGTGATTGTCTAGGCCTGAGTTGATTTTACTTTCCTTGAACTTTCTTGAACCGTCCTCATTGTAATTCTATATTTACACGTATTGTATTCTAAATTTATTTAACTAGTATTTATACCATTCATTTAACACCCGCAAAGGAACAACTTATATAATATAAAGCAGTAAGAAAGAGGAGCGCTAATGATTGCAAATTAAGTTGATAACAATCCCATTATATTTTATTTATGATTTATACAATCGCTACAAGAATACAGTTATTGGATAGAAAATTCTGAGAGTTTTTGATTTCTCGAATATTTAAAATTCCGTGACGTTTATTTAGCCTATTATATGTTGATATATTTTTAATGTATATAAAATTGTCGTATTTGGTGATATAATTAAAGCATATGGATTTTTTTATAAATATTTTTCTGAGTGCCAATTCGTTTTCCCGTCAGGTCGCCAGTCCAGTTAATCGACGACTGTGAATTCTTAGGTGTTTGGGCTATTTTTTTATTATGTGGTTTTGCGTCGGGAATATTCCAATACTCGCAATATATAATAAAATAAATACTATCAGATAAAATATACGGTAACCATTTTTATAATGCCGTTGAGCAACTCGATGATTATTAAAGATTAGATACGTTCGTTGAGTGAAGCAGCTCCACGTCCGGAGCATCCTCAGCATCTAGCTGGGGTGAAGAGTGAGGAGCCAGGAGTGAGGAGTGAGGGTGGGAATGACTCCGGTGAGAAGCGGCCTTAAGTGATTCGCTCAGATCCCGCCTGCGATGTGATTATTGCTCCCCGGACGCCTGATTTGCATACCTCAGTAATGCTGCGGTTTTATAGTGAAATAACATTATCTGAATTAGTGCACTTTACTGATTTGCGCTGCTTGAAATTGTTCAGCAAAGCAGCCGGTACTCAAGGCTTCGACAGTACTTATCAACGTACTAATATAAATTATTAATTTTAAGAGATTTTATTACATGAGTATGAAAATTATATTTCCGTTGCCATTGAAACAGCGTCGGATGTATGTACTCGCACATGCATGAGTATGATTCGGAATTGTAGGTGGTATCGTTTTCCATTAATATTCGTTATTAATCCTATATAATCTAAACGTAATTTCATACGTATACGACATATTGGTAGAATATCATTATTTTTACAACACGCGGGATCAATTCCCGAAGTCTACAACATGGCTATATAATCCGTGATACTGAATTCGTTTCGTACCTGTTTGGAATAAATTTTATTATATATTTTTTCAGTTGTTTCCCATCTTTTTTATTGTTCCTGAGCATGTCATTTTGTTTAATTGATAGATTGGTAAATGTATAGTACCCTCTAAACCTGTCTCATTTCACATAGTTATCAGCTCACATAAAGCTCTAATCGCTACCTGATGGATGGTGACATTCCTCTTAACGATCTTTCTTTTCACATACTTTATTTATATAATAAATTACATCATATTTGCTTATAATAAGCAAATTCTATATGAACCCGATGGTCAAATCCCAATAGTAAAAAAAATGGTTGGAAGCAACATTGTTTTCGGTGTCACGACTCCCGGCGCGGCAAGCCGGGGCCGCGCTGCTCTCATGCCGCTGCAATTATTATTTAATAATCACTAATTCCTCACGCATTGCCTAGGCCCTAATGTATTATGGGGTGGTCCGATTTACTTGATTCGTGTTTTTACACGAACAATACTAATGCTACATTATATTGATATAGATGAGGGACAGGTTGGCCAGCGTTTGTTTCTTCTCACACAAGTAGAATACACCCCGCAGATCTAATCTCAATATCATGGCAATAATATCTAATATTTTTACTGCTTAGATATCCATCAGCAGCAATATCAACATTCCGGTCTGATAGAAAAACTTAAATAAATAATAAACGGAGATGAGGAATATTCGGGATAAAAGTAGACTTTATTTTCATGATTATTTTTGATGTTTTTCTGTGAATTATTATATTTTTGTGACAAACGAATAATATTCCTCAATGTCACGCGATGTTATTTAGCTTTGACGGTAAATTTAACACAGACCATAAAAAAATCCCCCATCGAAAAGTGCTGTGATAGCTACAGCAAAAAAATATGAAATTCGATACGCGCCGATACATGCTTATTTTTTATTACAAGAACACGAGAGTTATTTTGGGGTAATTTTGTGTTGGTTTTACCATGTTCCACACATTAATACCGGCAGTTTTGATGTTAGTAGCAGTACTATTCTTCTATAAACATTCTTCAGACCGTGTATGTGGATTAAAGAAAATGAACTCAACCGATTTTAACCGTAATTTGGAGCCGCGCGGCTGGAGGGCCCCGCGAGGCGCGCGGCAGTGGCTTGCCAGGCGGGTCAGGACTATCTCCAGATAATTTAATATAGTCATTAGGCTTCATTAAGAGCAGCCGGACAGCTAAGCGCCTCCAAACTTTACCGATAATATATTAAACCATGTAGAGTTTTCTGTTGTATGGTTAATGTGAGAACTAATAAAAAATTGCGCAGTGCTAATAAATTGGATGTACGACAGAGCTTTTAGATTGCGATGTTTAACGCGATTTTTTTTTTACGTATTATTTTCATCGTTTTTAAGTGTTTTAGTTAAAATATAAATATATTTGTATTCAGAAATACTTTTAAGTAAAATGGTCGCTTGTGTATAGTTTCTTGTATTTATGCAGATTACCAATTACAGACGTCGCGGTGCAACCGACAATTGCGTCGTCTTTTGCATTGTTAACTCAAGTAAATCTATATAAAAAAAACAGAAAATGCTAGTCGCAATCGTGTTGTCAGTTGTGTTGTTACTTGTGAAAGCTGCTTATTCAAGAAGTATGCAATGTATGCTGTATTCACAATAAGTAAATTCTTCAATAATTTTATTCAGGATTGGTGAAAGATGATCTGTATTTATGTTAACATCAATATTAATTGATTACAATTAATATTAATTTTAAATAATAAAAACTACTTCCTTTTAATTTTTTTAGTTCCCAGTAACTCGGTAGGCATCCGTAATTCAAATTATTTATAATATATGAAATCAACATCGACATTAAATATATTTCAGCTATTTCAATATATTTTCAATTTACTTTAAAATTATTTATACGTATTTGATGTGGGAGTATAATACCAATATAAATGTCTAAGTTTTGTAAAGGTAAATTATGTAATATTGGTAATATAATACAAATATATTTTTATTATTTTAACGCGACTCACATTTTGGGAGTTGTGATTTCAGGAGTAATGTCAGAATTTCAGGAGTGGGGAAAGTGGGCGTGTTCTTATGCGACCACGCCTACTTTTACGACGTCAAATCATTTATTGTCGTCCCGTGAATGTGACTCCTAAGGGGAATTTTCATTCTGCAAAGTAATGGATGGCTTCACACGTCTGAACCCACAGGGAAATTTCAATGGAAGCAAATGATTTAAACTTTAGACATGTAGGTTTCGGATCTTTCTAGTTTAATCTATCCAGTCAAAGAAGGATCGAACGGTGTAGCTCCGCAAGATCACGACCAATTTAAATTGTCGCGTATTGGATTTGACATATACTGTCGTGATAGCACACTTCTAATGTGTAATGGTAAATATAATGGTAATTCAACATACGGGCCAGGATAACCATACATCACGAACGAAAGGTTTTTTTAAACTTATAAATCTTTATTTACTTTTATCATTACGACTCTCCGAAATAAAACCTAAGGACCTGTGTCTCGTTTAAATTTAATTGAAGCGTGGATCAATTATATATAATAAGCTCATATTGTGAAAGCCAGGAGTTTTATCGCCGGTGTTGTGGAAAGTGGTTAAAGAAAGAACTGCAACACTTTGTAGTTCTTAAATCAGTAACTTCACTTTTTATTATACTAGTAAGTAAATAGTGAAGTTTCTGAAATTTAACCGAACTCAACTTGGCGTTCGGAGTAATAATATTATTTCTGAATGTACGAAATAATACTATCTTTTATTGTCTTCGAAATCATGCGCATGACTTTCTTAATGGCCCGAATACAAAGACTGGGACACAAAGGAAGGAAAGAGCCGCGTGGGTGGAAACTCCGAACACTATCGTTCGATCTAAATTTATATCCACCGTCCATCAGGCCAATATGAGAACATTTTTTGTGGCCGGTGTTTCATTAATTGGCCTTAATAGAAAACGTGACGATGGGCGCAGTGTCGACAGCCCGTCGTGACGTATCGGGGATGCGCCTCCTGTGACCCGCCGGCCTGCCCAAAGGTAATGGCTTAGGAAGCTCTGTGCTGACTGCCGGCGGCGGAACCGTCCCACCGCCAGCTGGACGAGTCGTTTCCATCAGACACTTGCACTCACAATATTGGCATGTTAAAACTAATTTTGAATCAATATCCAATAAGCAGCACCTATTCATAATTAAAAAAAAAAAAATACGCCCAAGGGTCAAACATCGATGTTGTCAATTAAAAAATCAATACGTGCTTCACTATAGTTGTTGAAAATATTCGCATCGCAGTAATTTAGTTGACAAAGGTATCTGGAAATGTAGCGATATTAGGAGCAAAATTAATTTGTGCAATCTACTATAATAATAGCCATTGTGTGTGTATGTTTCATTTTTTGCTTCTCTATAGAATATCTTAAAAGATACAACGCTGATTTTTTGCACGTAAGTTTAGTAAATTTTTCCGCAGCTATGTGCCGAATTTCAAGACGATAGGATAATATTTTTATTCATAAACTAATTTAATTAAACTATAAAATATGCTCTAGCGAGTTTCAATATGTACGAATTATAGGATTTTATTGTTCAATACGAGAATTTCAAATTTAGAACTTTTACAAAAAAACAAATTTTGATGCTTCTTAGAAATTTTCAGTTTATGTCAGCTTTACACAAGTACCAATTTTATTTTTTTATCGAAATTGCGTTAGAAATTATTAATCACATCATTAATAACTTAAAATGCCTCTTTAAAAAATAACACCGTCTAAGCACAGCAAACGTAATTAAAAAAGAATAGCACAATTGAACGTGATAAAGACTGCATCTAATAAAGAACAGTGCAGTGAAAGTGATTCGTTGTTTGTGACACGAAATGTGATATTTCCTAGAATGGCTTTGCTTTCGAAATTAATATCCGGTTATTCAAAATATATGTGTACAAAATGAAATCAAATATTCATCTAATTGTCAGCCAAACATATGTTCAAACACTATTGCATCGTTCATCGAATACGTCATTTTATGACGGGCTACATTTCTAGTTCTATAATAATATTGACCGACAAACTTTAGGCATTGAATAAATATACACTCACAAATGAACATATTGTTTGAAAGAGTGGGTATCATAATATACTTTTGGAAACTCGGAACAATCCGCTGGTTTTATAAACATATTAATTTAAATTTAAAATAAAATATTATCATAATAGCTGGAACAGTTTGCATATTAATCTAAAATCTTATCGTTCAAGAATCGTATGTATAAATACAATTCAGTATTTTTTCTGATCTGAATAAATAAACAATATGAATTCAGAGGCGCGACGACCTGGTTCCCGTTATTTTTATTTAAATGCATTGTATCCGAATTTTTTGCTGCAACAGGTAAAACTATTGAAATATTTTTTTTTTAATACGTGAAGCCAAAAAAACCTTGTTTATTTTGTTTTCCAGGAATCGACAAAAAACGATAATGTTTAAAACATAAGACATTCTATCTAATAGATAAATATTTTATTAGAATTATTAATCGATTTCTCGTGCAATTCAAAGGAGTGAATAATTAGTCAATTCAATCATGCATTTTGAATTAAATTTATTTAATTGCGCAAATTTTCACTACATTTTATTGTTTTACGGGCATTATATAAATTTAATACTATAATTATTTTACTTGATAGATTTATGATTTTGAAACAAGAATTTATCACACAGTTATTTACACGTGGATTTTAAGGTTTTTTCATAATATTTCTATTTATAGTTTTATGTTCTTTAATAAGAAACTTATACATTAATTGTTTATTTGCTTGTTTCAGGTTTAGTGCTGCGTGAAATAAACATGGCGGCTAGTTGAATATGTTCAAAGACGTGTCTGGGAGTCGTGAAGCCTGCGATCAAACTTAAGGTAGGATATTACTCATTGCTTTAATTAATCGTCTATTTTTTATATAGGAGATTTTCATCAAGATTTCAAAATTAAATATTATTTTATTGAATTTAAAAATACCAAATAAGTAATCGTTTACATTTATACTTTCATAATTAATATCTGATCACTTAAGAACGATGTCCATTGCCGTGCTTGACTGAATATGCATTACTTGTTGATTCTGTAGGAGACCATTTGTGGAGATCTTTCTGGTCTTTCATCCTTCTGTGCTTTCAAGGCCAGTGTTTCAAATAATTTTTTAATGATGTTATACGGATATGTCTAAAGTATAGACGAAGATAAATTTATTATTCACTTTGTACATATATAATATACTAGCGGATACCCGGCGCGTGCTACTACGCTAAATAAAGAAATAATATTTTTTTTATTTGTTCGAAAAAAAAAAAAAAGGATTTTTTTTTTATTTCATAACTTTTTTATCATAATGCTAGCGGATAAACAATATAGTGAGATTTTTCAGTAGGTGTGTAAACATAAAGATTTTTTGGCGTTCTGACCCTTCTAGGTCCTTCTTCATCTTCTAGAACTTCATCGCTTCGATTTGTCACTGCCTTTGTTAACATATTTGCATGTGTACTTAATGGATTTCACGGAGTTGCAGTATTCCACATTGATATATGTTTGAAATGTTTTTGACAGTATTGGACTGTATGGAACAATCCATCTGTTATTTCGGATAGCTATCCTCACCAGTTTGAGAAAAAATTATTAAATAATATAATAAGCCCGTAATGGGTAATAAATACGCACTTGATGGACGTTCAATCCAAAAAATAAACATACATAATGTTATTTAATTACGATACCAACTTTCTATAAACACAATAACATATTTTTTATATTATAACATTCTAACAAAACGTACTGACAATGGTGCCACGTTTACGCAGTGAAATTCATTTTTAAAATTATAAACCCTCCTGTTGGGATTACTTTCAAAATTAAAAAAAAAAAAATCTTTAACAAACTTTGGTTTTGAAAGTCGTCATTTTATCCAATTTTTTAACATCTTCAATATTTTATTTTACCCCGAAAATGGACGTTCATTAAATAATAATAAATAGATAAATATAATTTATAGTTTTCTCAATACTCTGTAAAAAATCAACTTTCGACATAGAAAAATAAAGTGACAATTAAATTAATTAAATGACACGATTGGACTGCCTCTGGTGTCTGGTTGGCACACCAGAAGCAGTCCATTACCTGGCGAAATGAAGAAAGATGTATCTAACTTTCTGCATTAAAATTTTTTTGATTGGTGCAGTCGATTTTTCGCAATAGGTACAATGCGAATGGTCGAAAAACTCGAATATGCGACTTTGCATTTTAAAGCGAATCCGAATCATTTCTTTCTCACGGGCAGTCGCGGGAATGGAATAATTTGATTCCTGAGGCAATAAAACTGCGGCGACATTCGATAAATCCGGCGAGATAAGCGGGCGGCTATGGAGTTGTCACCCTTGACGGAGCGCCCGCGCCCCTCGAACAATGCGCCGTCCGTGTAATCGCGAGTATCTGCCCCCGGTATCTGGGATTCCAGGCCGGGAATGCCTCCGGGGCTCACGCCTCGCGCCCCGCCCGCCACCGCTCACCACCGCTCACCACCGCTCACCACTCACCGCGGGTCGTGTTTTTATTCCCAACAGGAATTATACAATTAAAGTGCGAAAATATACAGCAAATAAATTTCGCCATATCGGCACTCACGGCAGCTTTGCTCGATTCGATATCGCTTCTGCAAAAAGCACGTGGAATCGTTGTGAGTTTTTGCGCGTATCTTCTTAATTTATATTTACTAAACAATTTCAGTGGCAGTGGCAAAGTTGGCAGTGTTCTTAAATATATTCTTTTTATCCCTGTGAAAACAGAAAAAAAAAGAATCCTGAAAGCGTTGTTCAGGCGTCAGTCTATTCATGTTGAAATGCCAAACCAAACTAAACATAAATCCCTTGACAACTGACAAAATGGCCGCCAGTTAAAACAGTGTTGCCAACTTAAAGTTCTATACCTCTATAAAAAACACCCTGTATATAAAACAAAGGAAGAATATTTTTCCATAACATATAATTGCCGAGGATAATAGGGTACTTTTATATAACATAGAAATTCAAACCACAAACCGTGAGTTTTTTTTTACTAGATTTATTACTTTGATGGTACTTCCCCTGATGAAATTTCATCCTTCCTTTCGACGTTTATAAAGATTTCCCAAAATTAACGCAAGATTTGAATTTGTCGCCATTTTTGCAGTAAAGTTTTAAAAGGCTGCCAAGCTTTCATTATTTTTAAAAATATTGTTCAATAATGAAGACACGTTGTTCTATCGTGTAACGCTCCATTTTTACTAACCCTATACTGTCAGCTGGTGTTCCCAAAACTTTACTGCAAAAATGGGGACAAATTCAAATCTTACGTTAATTTTGGGACACCCATATATCTTTTAAAAAAAAAATTTCTTTTCTATATTTTTTTACTATTATACTTTTTTCTTTAGCACAATCAACATCATCATTTATAATAAAAATTTATGGTCATTTAACTTTTGATAAAAATGTTGCTTAATTTATGATTTTTTTAACCTGAGTGTAACAGTTTCTGTGGATGAAATATCCATAACAGATGCGTTCATTTTGTATTCAATCTGTAAATTTGTATGCTAGATTACCATTCAGGATTATGAATAAAGTTTATGAGTGTTTTTGATTACCGTGGTGTAAGCTTCTGTTATTTTTTATTGATTGAATTATTATACACTGAGATTGCATATAGTGGTGTAAACCTAGAACATTGCATAGGAATAGTTAATTAAAATGGCATTCTGCCTGAACAAAACAGAGGAAATTACATGCGATATTTCGTAATACATTGCGTTTTCGTATGATCGCCTTTCGCTTAGCGAAATTCAATTTACTCTCTTGTAATGGAACCAGATGAAATTTGTTACATTATTGTATAAATCCTACACGGAAATACATTATAATCATATACATCTTTAAAATTATAAAAACGTAATATTATATTATAATACATTTGAATTAATGTTAAAGTTTTTTTCTAATGCATATTATGTACATTATTTTCATATTGACCGATGAATATAAATAGAAGATTATAAAATAGAAGTTTAAACTAAAACTAGGTTTTTTTAATAAGCGTTATATTTTGTTTTTCTGATGTGATTCTTGTAACTATGTTGTAATCATTATTCTGTCTGAAATTGCTGTTCAATATTATCTATCATAATTCCCGTGAATGGAGGTAACACATTAAGGTAAACAAACCCGCCAGGAGACCCGCGATGGGCGCGAGTGCCCGGCGCTCTGGGGAGGAAGAGGCGGCACAGCACCGTGTGGGGCGGGCAGCACCTTCCTAGGAAGTAAACATTAACTATTTAAGTTGAAAGCTTATAATTAATAAAGCAATTGTATTCTATTAGATTGAAAGTAAAATAGGTTTATTGATTTCCGAACAATTGATGGTTATATAATTATGTCTATTTTTTGGATTGTTGGATACTTTGTTGAGATCTCGTTTTTTTTGTTTGTGTTTTATTGGCGTTGTGCAGTGCATCCCCACAGCACGGAGGCTTCTCGCCTGGGTGTCGTGTCTCTAGTTCGTGCGGCCTTATCGCCCATCGCCTAGACAGCCCCTGGATGTCTCCTCGCATTCAATTCGACCGTTACGTTATGGCGACGCGCCGCTCGTTTTGTGTACGCGATGCTCTCCAACGGGAGCTACTTCAGGCAACCCCATGAAAATTTCTTATTCGATTACTGCACTCACATTCCTTCTGACAGAAAATCAATATTATATTATCTTTGGAAAAAGCAAAAGACTTGTATTATCTCATTCATAATAGTCGTTTTGTAACTCTTCTTTTAGTTTTAAATCATGTATCAATCGTGATTTTGTTAATTCTTATTATTCGCCTTTTCAGCTTGCACACGACGAGCGTGCAAGTGTTTGCAAATTGACCCGTCATCGTTTAAGCTGCAAAGAAGTCCATTTTGTTTTAGTGTTTTTAGATTCACGTGTATAATAAAGTAATGCCTCTTTTGTACTGTAACAATGAGATTTTTTGCCGTTCTTCGTGCCCAGTTGTGCCAATGTTGATGAATGGCTGCGAAGTGAGAACATCGAGTGCTTTATTTTAATTTCTCCTTTATTACTCGTTATACCTATTCAAAACGATGCTGCAATCTGATATTTTTTTGCTACATAAATGAGTGTCATAATTCATCAGTGAGTTATCACATGCATTTGCCATGTTGAATTATATTGCATAAAATTGCTTATCGCCCAATAAAATGAGTGATATAATCGTATAAACTGCTTTGGTCAGATTCGTTTGAATATCCCTTTCAACACTGTCGTATTCCGGGTGTTATCAAAGATATGCGTACCTCCTCTGCGTCATGTCGTGAAAAGTAGCAGACTTTGGCCACTGCAGATACTGGCCGAGTCTGTTCACTATTTTTACATGATCAATATGACTATGTTTCAGGTAAACAACTGTAGAGTTATTTCATTACCAAATAACCGTTGTTTAGCAGGCGAGGTATTCCTGCGATTGATTCATTGATTGCACCCGGAAAGGACAGCGCTGCGGCGACGTCAGCCGGGCACGATGCGCCGGGGCTCACTGTAACGGCTGATTAGTCGTAAGAAGACACCGGGCGCATTGTTAATTGGGCCGTTTCACGTTCGCGAGCGCCCACGCGCGCCGTAATTGTCCCGTTGCCCCGGTATTATCATACGCCACTTTAATAAATATCACCTCGCGCCTCTCGCTGTCCCGAAGCGCCACACAATTTATTTTTTTGGCAAAGCTTACTGCAGTAAAAGCATAATTATTATGTTTTCGATATGATAAAGTTTATTATAATTTTATTGATCTTGTGGAAGACACTTTAATTATGGTTCAAGTAATATATGTTTTATTCAATATACTATTTATCAATTAAAACTATTAATCGGTAATCGAGACGGGTCAAGTAGTATCCGAATTTCTCGTTAAAAGTAGCCGTGCAAATCCTTATCGGTAATAATTTGCAGGCTGAATATCGGGTTCGCCCAGTTGGACAGATTGAAGACCGAGCTGACCGGTACAAATGCCGCTCATCCGTCTAGCGGGGCGCCTCGGGTTTCAATGCCGCCCTCGGTAGCCTTTGCCCGGCGGGGGAGGAACAAGGGAAGATGCCCAAATATACGATCGCCCTCCGACATCGCCGCTGTATTATGTTACTCGTGGAATATATTTTTAAGTTTATTTTCGTAAAAATATGATTGATTTTGTTGATCTAGTATATCGTATCTATGATATTATATTTAGACACTGTAGGTTATTTTGCAGAATATTAAAAAAAAAGTTGTAAACATAAATTTCAAATGTACGGGTCCGTAAAACAAACATTGATATCTGAAATTCACAATTGTTTGTATTCTAAGATTTTATATGGAAAATGAAATATCACCGCATGAAAAAACAGCATTATTTGATGATCCTTGAAATATTTTATAAGCAAAACAATTTTTATATTTTGTGTAAATATGGATACCGACTAGATGGAAAAAATTGACTTATCATTCAAAAATGCAGTTTATGTTAGTTTGTTAAACAGTTAACGAAATAAATAATTTGAAAGTTCTTGATTAGTATTCTAAATGTTTACTAGTATGTTTATATATTTATTTAATTTGATGTCGATGCACAGAACAACATTAAAATGGTGCCAAATGATTAAGTTATTTCCTCTTTAGTGCTAATTTTGTATATACTTGCCTAGTATATCGAGAGCGAGCATATTTGGTTAGAAAATATACGAAATAAGCAGTGAAAACTCTGTGTTTAAATTATCTAAGAATAATTTGAATGGATTCACATAGAATTCAGAATAATAAGTGGATATTGATGTTGTTGCATGATAGTCCCTCAGACTGACTTCCTTCTGCGGGAGATGAATAGCTCCCCCCCCTCCTCGCCCGCCTGGCCGCTCGGATGGCAACATTCATCCTGAATAAGCTTGACCATACAGCGCCTGTGATTGATTATTACTCCCAGACTTACATATCTCTCAAGCCTGCAGCTCAATGAGGACCAACTGCAATCGGATAATCCAAGCCCGCGAGACTCCGTATTTCATATCATGTAGCTTGTGTGGGAATGAGCTTGCTTTGCCAAAGAACTTTCTGATTTGAATATGTTTGCTTCCAATCAAGTGAATGCCGTGTATTGAAATTAAAATGAATACTTCAATTTAGTTCGTACGTATGTCATTATTATTAGGCATTATCCTATGAACACATACGTACAGATTATATAACTTCTAATGATGTAGTAAACTATTTGTTTTGTAAATTAAGTTGAATGTGAAGTATTTCGGTAGGTAGAAATATTATACGTCAAGGATCAACGAACATTCACGCATACCATCATCTCACTATCTTGAATGCAGTCGTCACTGAGCACACAGCATAGCGAGTCGTGAAGAGTCATCTTTAATTCTCTCTTAATTCATATTCAGATTAATGATTGTATTCTTGAAACGGTTAATATTGCTGAGTTTTCTCGAGGCTAATATGATTGGCATTATGATATAGAATTCGCGTTTTAAAGATATACACCACATATATAATACTTATTGAAGTGTTTATCTTATTTCAAAATCAAAGTATTAGTTTTTTGCGTCTTATATGACTTATCGCCGTTTTATTGGCATACGTTAGTTTATCGTTCGTACGTTCGTAATGCAATGATATTAATATTCAAGCAACGGTATCTACTTAGAAAGGCCACCCGTCTGTACATGCATGATAAATTACCTCAATCAAACAGATCATTCAAGGAAATGGGGCATCCAGCGTCTAGTGCGCTTACTCGATATGTCATTAGGTGCGCGTCTGTGTCCTGTCATATTAAACGCTTAATTAATGGATAAATAGATTCACTGTGTATGCGAAATGCCTGTTTTTTGCTAATAATTTATGAAAGTTAATTTCTCCATTACAGTGAGAGTGAAACTTCTTGAACTTTGATTTGTATATAAATGTAAGTACGTAGTTATTCTGGAAATATTTCCTTTTATTTGAAAATTACAAAACTAACAGGCTGATAAACGATTTTAAAATCTTATAAATTCAAGAATCTATGAATAATTGTTACATTTGCTAAATAAAAATAAATTTAATGCATGAATGATCAGCAAAAAAACAATCTGTATTTTATATTTACACCATCTCATAGTTTTTTCTTCTTTGTTTAAAAATTGTTTTTATCAACGAAAATGATTTATTTTTTGAAAGCCCGAAAAAAGAAAAGATTTTCGTTGTGAAAACTACCCTCTTGTGTAGCCACTGATAGGATTTGAATGAAAAGTAGCCGACTATTTGTTTCAGTGAGTTTTGCATATCCCCCGGAAGAGATTGACGTCTCGGTAATGGAATTCGTTCGATGGGCGAGTGGCCGGCGGTTTTCGACAATCAACGGGATTTATGAGTGGGATCTACAGAGGGGTGTAAATCTGTAAGTTCGGATAAACTTTGGCATACATCTGTTATCCGGGCGTTCTCACTTTTACTATAGAATGGAAGTCATCAATTTTCTAGTTTTACGATAGTCTTATAAGAATAAATAATCATGATTCAATAAATAATATTGACTGATAAATACTACACGGTTTAATGTTGCTTACTGTAGATAAGTGAGAAAAAGTATTTTATAATATATCTCAACCTTTTTCAAAAACTTTTGAATAATATAAAGAGTATTTTATTTTCGTCATGGCGTCAAGAGTAATATGCCATTTTATGCCTTAGTTTTAACAGTCAACATTAAAAAAAAAATTATAGTTAGGCATATTAAAGTTCCCATGAGCTTGCTTTCAGCTCTTATAGTCAAAACATAACTACGAGTATTGCTGAACGATCCTTGAAGCTGAGACGGTTTTCAACTAAGTTATAGGATAGTATTATTGAACGCAAATAAGGGGATAGGCTGGTGTATCTGGCTGGGGCTCGATTCTCGGCTTGGTCTCTTCTGATGCAAATTTATTCATGGTCCTCCAGTGGGCCGGTGTCTTCGGTAATTGGCTGCTTCTTCTGCGCCCATACTTCTCGCCAGGCGTGCACCACATCTTGCAAAGGCTGTGTATTGATTTAATATTATTATTAAAAACATCAATTTTCAATTGCAAGTATACATTCATATAAAATATGCACTCGTCATGGTTGGTCGTAAATGTCATTTAATTTCAATAGCTAGAACAAGTTCGATCTTCTATTGAGTTTTTTTTGCTTTCTATTTATTATTTATAAAAAGCATCAAGTTATAAAATTTTATTTTGTAAAAATATTTATATATTTCTGAAAGGTATTATTACTAGTTTTAAATTAAATAAACATTTGATGAATGCATCCTTTAATGCTATAAATTTTGCTCCATTTATTGTACTGGTATATGCTTATTTAATAACAGCGAAATTTTATGGTTTTTTTCTTTTATTTATTATATAAACGAGTGTTATGTTGATTATAAGTTATGTAAAGGCTCCGAAGAATATATCTAACTCTACTTATTCTAAGCATTTCTTTGGTATTAAAATAATTACAAGAAATAAATGTTGTGAACCCCTGGCTGATTTTTTGCACCTCTCAACCATTTAAATCAATTAATTCAATTATGCTCACTTGTTTTTTATTGTCTGTGAATTTATTTCATTGTTATTTTTCTGAATGATTTCATTCAGCGCCGGCTTACGCGCTTAATTGTCCGCCACCTGCTCCGGAGGGCTCTGCGGCTCTCGGCCGTGAGGTGCTTATTTGTCTACGGTGACTAGTTTTGTTAAACTAGGCAAGTGATGTTTTCCAAAGAAAGTTGTCAATCGAAAATACACGTTATAATATGAAGTGGAGAACCTACACAAATGTGTCCATGACCCATTGGGAAAATTGTATAGCACGAGTTGATGCAAACAATTTTCAGAAATCATATTTTAAGCAGCCTGCTAAGAGGGATTCTTCGATACATAAGAAATATATATTTTAGTCCTATTATTACTTTAGTAATTCTCACAGAAATTTATGCAAATATTGAAATAGCTTATATTATACTTACAGCACAATTTAAAAAAAAAATCATTTTTATAATACGAAATACGAAATCACGTTATAGTTGTGCTTACTTCAAGAATGTGTTAATTATTTTAACGATATTTTTTATTTTTGGTATGTGAGTGCTCATGTCGTATGATTTTTTTTAACCTATTTTAAGACATAACATAATGTTTTCCTCACACGTAAGTGTCACATCTTTCGTTCTTTTTCCTCTTCTGGTGCCTCTCCTCATAGGGAGCTGGTGACCATTTCATCGAATATATTTACGAAATAAATTTATGTCAAAAATTACAGCTGATCTGGTTTCGTATTGATTCTCAGTCAATATTTGTTGATAAGTCCTTAATGTCGGCGTAACTTTATGCCGCGCAGCGCGTGTGTCTGCGAGATTTACGATTTTCACCGAGTCGTAAGTCTCGCGCCGCGGCGTCACACCTGGAGACGGTGCAGCTGACGCGGTATTTTAATTTTTATTACTGGGCTGAGATATCGTGATTGATTCTCGGAGGAGCTTCGCGAGACTCCGTACTGTTTATATTCCGAGATTTACGATGGCTTGGCATTATGATGGAAATAGTAAAGATCCTGAAAACTTATGATCGGTTCGATATTGCAAGCTTATGCTCAGATGCAGGGCTGTGAAGTATTCTATCATTATTTCTACCCAAACGTAGTTTATTACTCGTTTAATATTACATGGATGATGATAATAATGGATATCAAAATATTAGTTTTTTGAAGAGGGTAACGATATATACTATATATGTATATATACTATATATGTATATATATATATATAAAGTATATATTAAAAAATATTTTATAGAACTCGTGTAAAAGTTTGATAATTAATTTGACAATAAAATAGAATTCCATTAAAAAAAAAACTTGCAGTATATGTCAATGAATTTTTCTATATTTCTTAAAACCGAATTTCATAGAACGCTGCAGATATTGCTTACGTAAATCTTGTACCGCAGGTTATATTGGATGATTTACGTTGTAATAAAGCCTGCCCCGGGGTTCGCTAATTGTCTTTCCTCCCTAGGAAATTAAATCCTACCCTCCCTGAATACTGACTTATAGATGTAGTGTACTATAACCAAACTTATTTAACAAGCATATACATATGTAAAATAGTTCCACCAAATATCTATTCCTTTTTATTAGGCTCATGAGTTAAGTGTTTTACTGTATTGGGAAGTTAGAGAAAAAAATGAGTTTCATTTTATTGCTGATCCGTAAATGATGTAGTTCACATTCGAAGTTTTTGATTGAAAGTGCAATACAAGGGCTGAAATGTTAATACATATTTTTTCTAAACTTTTTAACTCTTGAGTTTTGAGACAGAGTTTTCATACGGAAACCAGTAATTGTGGAAATTAATAATAAATAAAGTAATTAAAAAAATATTATGGAAATCACTTTTAATATCAATGAAACAAAAGTAATTCAATATTTTTAAAAGTCAATAAAGAAACATTATTTAACATAAAATTATAATAGAATCCGTAATAATGTAAGCAGTTCTTTTACCTTCGGATATGTATTAGTATATCAAGAAAAAAAAAGATCAATTATTAGTACATAATCCGCTGGCGCTTCCGTATACTAGATCATTGATAAGAGTACTGAAATCCCTGGAATAACTGTCACTGAGTCGTCGTTCATGGACGTTTGCCGACCATCATAGCAAATCTGTTCACTGATTGCTAAGGTTTTTTATTTTAGAAGAAAAGAGTTGTAGGCGTGAGGGGGTCTAAGTAACCGTGCTGATACTTGAATACACCGAGTTGCATTGAACATGAGCAACAGTTTTGTGTATTTCGGTCCCCGTCCATACGCAGGGCGGGGCGGGGCGGGGGAGCGCATAAATAATTTTATTATCGACGTGATTGAGGGCCGGCCCACGCGGCGGGAGATTAATTGTCGGCGCCCGCCAGGGGTGGCCAAGCGACGCGCCGCTGCACCGAGCCGACGCGACAATTATTTCAACAATCAACTTTCTCATTTGTTACGTCATGACCGATGATAAACGCGGTTATCACTAAGGTATCGGGGCCTTCCCTGAAAGAGGGCGTTCCAGTTCCGATATGCTTTTGTATATAATTTTTACACATTGTGAAATAATTGATATTCAAATTGAGATTGTCAAGTTCACCGTGTATTAAGTACAAATGGTTTGTTGTTGCCTCTTAAAATGTTGTAGGGGGTTTATTTTGTTAAAAAAAGTTTTCTGTTATTAGTTAAGGCTTTTTTATCCCTCAAAAACGGTACTCGGGATCTGGATGAGAATAGTGGAATATTTGGGTGATGTTTGTTTTTAATACATTTAGGTGATTTGTTTATTGGTAATGTAATGTGTATGAGAAGTATTATAAATTGAAATGATCTCTTGTGTCTTTGAAATTCCCGCAGGCGGCTCTGGGCAGCGGTCGCGCGGTGTCATCCGTCCCGCGCGCCTCCTGTAGCGACGCCTCCCACGCCCGTCTGAGCTCCTCGTACCTCCTAATCAGAAAAATTATTGTTAAAGTCATAATAAATCAATGACATTCCTACCTAGACGTTAACGTTATGGTTAGTCATTCGCGTTTGGAATAAAGGCTGTAGTTTTTTTTTAGTTCTGAATATATTTAGCAATAAGCATCATATAAATATGCCACATTAAAAAAACAATAAAAGTAATTAAAATGGAGGGTTAAAATCGCTTAGCTCTTTTGTATGAGCTTTATAGTGAAGATAGTGCAAAAACAAACATGCATGGGGCATTTGTTATGAGAAGAGATGTTTAAGAATATGTTACATTTTATTTTGAATTGCATGGTAGTTACTTGTTATATAGTGTAATCTTTGTTATTCTGGATTGTATTTTTCCAGGTGGTCTTCATAAATACTCATCACAATTATTAACAGGCATGTTAAGATTTTTATCGGTGTTCTGGAAAAATCGGTAATCATTGAGAATTTTGCTACACAAAATATACTACGTTTTACTATTCGTGTTCGCACTGTTTTTTTTTACACATGAATTGGTATTTAAGATAGTGCAATAAAGACCTACTCGCATCTATTGCTGAAATTTGCAGAAGTGAAGGGCCTCGCGGCGTATCAGAGGAGAGCGCCTGTCAGGTGCCTCGGATCGGGCGCATTCCCACGACACTTTGCGACAGGCTCCCCCCGCCCCCGACCCTCGCGCATTATAATGCACGTAATAACAACGAGGCTGGAGCAAACGATATAACAACGCGAGTGATCGATAAGGCGGCCGAACTGCCGAGATACCTGAGGAGCTGTCCGCCGGCCGGCCAGGGGCACCGGAGAAGAATAAAACTTTGATCTCCACATATATTTTTGTAAACAGGGAAACTTTAATGAATCATAAAAATAGCCGGTTGTATTCGATCAGATACTAGACTGGTGGTTTTCTATCAAGATGCTCTGCCCGACATTATATTATCATACGAAAAGGGGACAACGGCAGAGATTTGATATGGGTATTATTTATCGAGGTACAATGTAACTTGTTACCGAAGCTTCCTGTTTAAAAAGTTACTTCCAGGCAGACGTCCACCCGAGCGACTGGTGCCGCTCTCCCTGGCCACAGTCTCTCATGTCCGAGATGCTCTCCGCCTGCTGTTATGCACGCGGAAACTATCAGGCGGGCTGCTCGGGGCAACGCGCGCCTCGCAGCCGCACTTAACGCCGGCCGATTAGAACTACTAATAAATAAGTGATAACTGCAGTATTGTGTCTTGTACGCGGAATACTTTACAGCCTTCCAAACGCAATGCGAGATAATGTTTAATGCTCACAAATATACACTCGATGCGAATGATTTTTACAATAGATAAGCTGTTTAATATGGTTGATTTATGCAAAGCCTAGAATGAATAATACACCTCAACGGTATTGGATATATACTCGTATTTAAGAAATAAAAGTTGACCCGTTCCGCAGCTACATTTACTGGAGAAAATATAAATATTTTTGTATCTGTTGCTACCCTGCTAACCCTCACATTAAAGCAGCTTCATTCACATACTATAAATATCAACTTTTCTCAAAAAATACTTGTCTATGTTCTTCAGGTATATTGTGATAAATGGTAGAGAGTAGATTTTAAAGAGTAAATAAAAAAAAAACCAAAACAGCACAAAGTAATCTTGCAATGAATAGTTTACTCGGGATGAATTAATGTGAACATCGAATTCACATCAGTTCCTGACAATCTAGAAAGTTTTTTTTATGAAATCCAAAAGTAAGAGCGAGGAGCGCGTTGCCGGCGCGCGCGAGTGGGGGTGGCTTTAATAAGCGCGATGCAGGACCTTATCTGCGGGGATTTATTGCGCGTGAGCCTCGCCGCCATCTGCGCCGGCCAGATAAATCTCCGCGGACTGAAATTCTGTCAAAAAACACGCGAAAGAACGGCGTCGGCCCTCGCCCGCTTCTTATTTGACGCGTATGACTTATGCGCACCGCGAGGCCCCGGCGGCGGCACACTGAGACTGTACCGCGCTTATAAATTATTTCATTTTTTAAATATTATTTTAGGTCAAAAATAAACAATTAACCTGGAATTGTAATTTTTTGTATGATGAATCAACGTATAACTGAAGAATTGGCCACGTCTTCAAATGTATATTAAACTAACATTCTTTTCTTGTCAACATATATACTATCGTCCTGCCTGATGATTTGCTAACTAATATTAAATACTGAAAATTATTTTATCAAAACAAAAGTTTATACAATAATAATATCACTTTTTTTTTCAAGATATTATCATTTATCCTTGGGTGAGAAGGTGATTCAGGTCGTCTGTGTTTAGTTTTGCATTGCTGAATCTTTTCGAAGATACGCGCCATGGATTTTTGATGGTCAATGGGGCCACCACTGCAGTGTGCAGAAAGTGGACGCGGGGATTTAACCTAGGGCGATGACTGCGACCTGCTAGTTTCTAAAAAAACGTGGGACCCATGGCGGTGAAATCTTCGTGGATGAAATCATTGCGAAACATCGACGGGACGTCTTATTTTCTCGGAACAGTTTTATTGCAGTGGCCGCCCGCGGGCCCGGCACGTCGCCCGGGGCCGCCGTGTGCTTCTCGGACTTTGTTTTATTGTTGTTCCTAGAGTGTTTATTTTCACCGAACAAAGCAATTTGTACATACACCGTAAAACGTAGAGAATTTCCAAACATCATTTTTTATCGATTTTCTACAAAACTTTACTTTTTTAATGTACACTCCCCGAGCGGAAAATATTATATCAGAGAGTATCAAATCAACAGCACACATTAAATGACAGGGTGATATAATATATGGAGTATATAGGACAGCAACACGATTAGCTTTCGATGTTACAGCTTTTTTCTAGCCACTTAGTTTTTAATAACAATTTTAAAGGAACAGAGATAAGTGTTTGAATTTCTAGAATCCAACAAGTTATATTATTTAAAAGAAATTTTAATGATTTCATATTAAATTATCGTATTAACTCCTACTCTAGTAAGTACTTGTTTATTTTAATAAGTCACGGCACGTTACGTATTTCTTATTTTTTAACCAATAAGTACTTGCATGCAGGTTATTTATCCGACTATCGTTGTTTCGTCTGTCGGAATGGCCAAGTTGACTGTCGATAGAAAGTTTGAGGTTTGTTAAAATGTATTTATGAGTCATTCATTCCTCTATAATTCAACCCTTTACGCGTTTGGTGACGAACACGAAATTTATTTGCTTTTATTATATAAAAATAAATATTTAAAATATCTTTCTAGGATTAAATATATCTACCGTATTGAATAGTATACTTATCTGTTTACTCTATGTATAAAAAAAATATTACGTTGTTTATGACTAAACTAGGTAATGTTTGGTTATATCGTTAAAACATTGTTTTATGATACAAGTTTTTTCCAAAGCTGTTTGCATTATTGTAGAATTAGTCCGAGCAAGGGTTACGGTCGGGCCATACTGGTTTGGAATGTACAATGAGCAGTACGGGCCGTACCTCCGAAAATTAATTACCCGGGATTCCTCTCCATCGTCGGGGGCGGGGCAGTTTTTATTGAACTCCGCGCGGCCGTATCAACGGGAAATTATTTATGGATGAGTCCGGCCTCGCGCCCGGCGGGGCTCCACTCCCGGACGTCTCCCGCGGCTCCGGTGCTGCACTTCTTACTTCCCCCACTAAAACACTTAAAATTCAAAATTGATGCAATTTATCGCTATTTTAGTGCCTCCCTATCCCCTAAATTAAACATAAAACTTAGAACCGCCCGGAAGATGAATGCCTTTATTTGGTGACTTGAGTGCTATGCGAAAAATATACGATGTTTTACTGTAAGTTTGAACGCTTTTCAAACGATTCACAAATACATTTTTATTAATTTAATACGTATGGACATTTTTAAGTGTATAAATAAATACTAAGGATTAATTTTAAACATATGCAATTATTGTATTTCTCATGTTTTTTTTTTTCATGTCCTATCATGCACACCCGCAGCGTTTATTGCTCACCACGACCGAAATCAATATACTATTCCTCTATGAATATTTATTTAATTATAAAAACGTGACTGCCGAAAGGTCTTTGACTTTTATAGTAGTTTATTATTACGAGAAAACGGCTCATTTAAACGGCATTAACTGGACACGTACAATTAGACGTATTTATGAATGGAGCGAGGAAGAGCCGCGCCGGCTCATGCGGGCGCCGCGCTCGCCGGGCCCGAGTCGTCCTTCCAGCCAAAAGTCATGCCCCAGTACCTTTTACCGGCTGGACCGTCAACTATCACTCCATATCCTGAGCGCTGATATTTGATTGGGTTAGATATTCGCTTTAAAATGATAACTAGACTATAGCTAAATTTGATTGATTATGAAAAATATGCCATTCTATATGTTGACAGGGATGGAGAGTCATGCTTGGAATGGAATGACGTCGCTCCTAACTAATGTTTTTGATGCAATTTGTCTTACATCTTGAACTTTGGTTTGGTTTGGTTTGATACACATCGACTGGATAAGGTGATCGAGTGAGAGAGTCAATAGTGAGTGGCGCCGCGTGTCAGGCGTGCAGCTCTCCGGACAGAGTCGCGAGGCGCGGCTCGACACAGCTCTCGCCCGAGGAAACCGCTGGCCGATTACTCGCAAGCAGGGATATTGTTCTAGACGTATTGCACCTCTTTGTCACATGCAGACAATCTTTTAGCTCGACATGACTGCTTAGTAAATATCGTATCTGTTAGTGCCACAACACTCCGTTGCATATTCTGTAATTACTTTATTGTATTTTTATTATAATCAGTATCTATTATATTATATAAACCAAGAAGGATTATGTGTATGAAAAGTTAACTTATGACATGATTTATTATTGTTATAAGAGGTATAAACCGATCATTGTAGCTTCCAGTCTCTCAATTAGAGAACCAATCTTTTGGATACCTCCACCGCACGTACCGCATGGTTTACGTTAATATTTTTCTGTCGTATATAACAAAAACTGGGGAAATAAGGATTTGGATTGCTTATATAATTATTTTTAACACTGCAAACAACTCGAGCTAGAATTCTGCGCGGCCTGTAAGGATGATAAATCATATGAGAGTTTATAACCAATAAAATGGTTTTGTGTTTTGTTTCGTGTGTTGTTCTTCAGAATCAACAAAAGTTTGTTGGTAAACACGGCTCGTTTTTTTATTGTTTTGAATGATCTAGCATCAAATGCTATATATTTGCTACGGATTATAATTTATTTTTCTATAATTTATGTACAGTCGTTTTATTACATGCAATTGACACGTGCCCGTCCCGATTTCCCACGTGTCGATGGTTTCTGTGAATCACGTGCCTAAGATTTCATTTACCGAAAAAAGGCGTAAACCAATCATCTCCATTCCAATTCTCACTTCATCATTAGATATTGAAAGTAAGTACCTACCCATTCTAGTACTGCGTTGACTATCAAGAAATACTAATTTTATGATGATGATAATTTTAATATTCTTTTTTTCAATTTCCTGCTACTAGTTACTACTTATGTTTATAAATAATTGATTATTTTATATATAATTAGCAAAGTATCGACACTTTGTTTGAGTGATTCACGTATTATTATAAATGAAAAGAAAAACAAGCATGTTATAATAATTATAAGTGACAATTGTCATTGGCTACATAGATTATTATGTTCGCTAAGCTTGGAGCTTTTGATTTCAGCCTGAAAAACTGAGAACGTTCAGGCAGCACATCCTTCCAGATAATCATAAATTAATTAGTTAACTAAAACCTCCATGTTTTTTTATTATAAATAAAGCAATTTACTGGTGAACACATACTCATTTGTTAAGAGTTTATGCATGGGGCCATGCGCCTGCCCGGGTAATGTCTAGAATTTCGGGCAAATTAAGTTAATTAAGTGCACACGAGGCCGGCTGCGCTGCCCCGAGATTCCTTGCAATTTCCTCGCCGGCACGGGCCAGGAGAGCTTTACCGAGCTTTTATTATCGGTGTAATATTTGGCAGAGTTTAACATTTAAGTCTTTTAAAGATAATATAATGATGCAATGTACATTTTTTCCATGCGAGTTTCGTGACGCAATAAAAAGACATTAATCTGTTTTTGTAAATGAGGTATGCTCGAGTAGTTTATTTTTTCATAAATACTTGAAATTAAATTAGTATTCACGAATTAACTATTTTATCACAATATGTTTTAGTGTAAAATTACATTGTTTCTTTTCTACTTATAAATAAGCAATCGTAAAACTTTTCTTTAGTAACTTTACTTTAGTGAGAACTTTGATGTACCTCGTTCTTGAATGCGTATTTTTCCGAAAATTATAGCATATAACGTATCTATATTCGTTAGGTAACATATTTTTTTACCATGTATGTGGTACTTTAATGTGTGATTTCAGTGTTGAATAATAGACAGGAAGCAGAAGCAAGTAGTTTTTATATCATTCAAACCCTTTGCACAGTTTACTGATTATTCCGAACCCGCATAGTTCGCTCACTTTATAATTAAAAAGTAGGGGAAGAAGTGTTCTTGTAGCTGGAGAGCATATTGTGAAATTCATGTATTTGTTGTAAAATATAAAAAAAAAAAAACGCATCCACGACTAAAGCTGGCATGGATTATTGAATCCTTCAACAGACGACTCGTCTTAAACTTTCGCCCGTCTTTCGTATTTTTGAATTTCATGTAACATTTTACCCCACAGCTCCACGTATCTGGCTGAACCTTAATAATTGCCCTCGACTTGTACGAATTTCCAAGAAAGTGGCGTCCACTCAGTTGCACGTTGTGGCGGACTTTCCGCTCATACTGTACATTTATAGGTTCCGCCGTGTTACAATACAACAAATTTAAGTTATATTTTATGAATTTTGTGTTGTATTGGTTTTAAAATACACCGCCGATACATAGAACAGCAAACTGACTGCAGTTAAATAATATTTACGGTGACATCTTGCAAACCCTTCACGGCTTTAGGTATTCGCGCTAATAGCCGCCAAGTGGTGGTGAAAGCGACACATTCCGTAAGCAAACTGATCAATAAATTATCATACCACAACTAAGAGGCGCCGACAAAACAATTACCTGCTCGGTGATTACACTCAGCATCTCCGCTGCAGTCGAATCTGTGAGTATTGTTTGCGTTTATGCGTGACCTTTCACGCATATGCGGCGATTCCTAGCTCTCCCACGTGCATTCATAATTACTGAAACTTGTAAATGCTTTCCGCCGCTTCACAATAATAACTACCAGATCGAACCCAACTAAGAAACTTCAACCCCTTCAACTTCAAAGCTATATTGTACTCAGAATAATAATATTTTTTCAGCTTAGTCTTCATTATATTTCGTATTTCTAAAGAACCATGTTATATCGCATGGTCTATACAAGGAATCATCATTGGACTTATTGCACTGTGTTATTTTTTGGAGTTAATATATTCCTGTGATAATTACAATTTTGTTTAAAAAAATCAACATGTTACATTAATACGAATGTAAAAAAAAATAACGTTATTAAAACGAATAAATAAAATATCTTTATATACATAGAATAGTGTAAAATTTGTAATTTTTTTAAATTCTGCTACGATGCTTTTTGAGTGATTCCATTAATTGGCGCGGGTACCCCGACTCATGCTCCTATCGGGCAGCGTCCGAAATTACATTCACTGCCGGTTGGCTCGCGGAAAATCCCTAAGTATAAGGTATAAATATTTGCTCGTCTCATTCGTGAGCCGCTCCTCTGATTAGAGCTGGGCTCTATCATTAGCCTAAGTCGGCCCGCTGAAGGGATGCGCTCGCGTGCGCGCGGCCTCACGAGCGGCCCCGCGGACAGCTGACGGCCGCTTATCGGAGCCTAAACGAATGTCACGTACCGAGAAAAGTAATTAATTTTTTTGCAGTGGATTGTCTATTGGATATAAAAGTTTTTTTTATTTTTAAAGAATACAATAATTCGCAACGTTGTCTTATAAGTCATTTATAAAAACGTAAATGTTAAAGTATAAATTCGTAATGGTTCAGGTTGATTTACATTTTTTGATACATATTTTCATGTGAAACATTTTTTTGTAAGTTTTTATTATTTCTAATATTATATAAAGATACGTGAAGCTTTTTAATATACTACTTTCCTAATGCAGATATTTCTTTTCCTCAACGTTAAATTTTTTTGGTATGTCTAAATGAATCTCAACAATCACGATGGCTTGAAATTAATATAATTGAAGTGTTTGAATGAAAATGCTTATTAGGACAATATGAATTTGTTTAGTAAGAATGGTGTCTTCTTCAATATTTCTCTCTTTTTTTGTAGAATGTAAAAATCTAAAATCCGCTCAACATTCTATTGTTTGTCCATTTTATTATTGGCAGTCGGTAAATTTTCTTTGTTGTTTTACTGTGTGTGAGATTCTCATCTTGAGAGTTTTCTGTTTGCGTACATTACAGCTGCAGTGTGACTTAATACTTTGTATCGGTTGAACGTCCTGCAATTAAGCTCCCATTTGCGTCTTCTAGCTTCGGTTGGTATATTTAATTGCTGCGTTTATACCAGTATAATGGTGTTGAAAAACATCGCAAACTCAAAATATGCAATCCAACTCATATAATGCTGTTTCATAAAATACGACCGTTTAATAAAAATAATAACAATTTACGATGTTCAGGGATTACAAGAATCTTGCTATATAATACAAGTGAAAATAAAGGATGCATAAATTTTTAATATTCTCTATTTTCATGATTACTCATTACTGAAATATATCCAGACTCTAAAAATGCTTATATAAATTGAATTTTTGCAATACCAGCAAAAAAGTTTTTTATTTTTTTATTAAAGAACCTTTTAATTGTACTATTGTCTTATTTTATTCAGAAATTAATAATTATACGATTATTAATAAAACACAAAAAAATAGAATTTATAGGTAAGATCTATATACATATTATATTATACGCTACGTTGAAATTGCAGTAATTCGAATAGTTATGTTATTGTTTTTATTATTTATCACAGCTGTTTGCTTGTTTTATGGAAAGCACTTGCTATTAATTATAGAATTACCATTCTCAGATGTACATATATTTATTGAACCAGGAAGCGAGTGAGTGCTGGGAGTGTCAATGCAGAAACCCTTTAAAGGGAAGACTTTATGACGCGATAAATGTTACTATAAAGAGATTGAAAATTATCTCAAGAAGTACCGTTAAAAAATGTTTTAATATGATCCTGATAGAATACATAACTTAACTATGCTGTTGAGTATTGTCGCCATCATAGGCATAATCATAATTTTTCCATCATAAAAAAGTCGTAACAATGTAATGTATCTTTTTTGTTTAACGCAAGAAGATATAATATCGCTATGGCGGAAACGTTTAACCGGTCGGGAGGTGTTTTTTTGTAGATGGCTCAATTTAAAATATTTTGAAATTATATTGAAAAAACTTTTGTAACATAAAGTAAAATTTTTGAGTTATTTATTTTGTCGTAATATATTAAATAAGAGTACCTCAAACTTATTAAAAAAATATATACAGTTACTTTTATAGATTTATGAAGCTTTTTATATCCGGCCAGTTTGCTGTAAGACTATTTAAATTACAAATATATTTCTGCACTATAGTAACCTCTCTGTGGAATCTATGACGGTCGCTGCGAAGAGGTCAACTCATTGAGGTTGGAAAATAACTTACAATAGAAAAAAAAATCTTGAATGGAGTAATGAAGATCGGAATGCGTAGGTTTCTTTTTTTTTGTTAGGTTTTTACTTGCTCGTTTACTAGTTTTTTTGTAGCGTTAATTTACTTGTTTATTTTATTAATACTGAAGTATCTACATGTACAGCATTCGGTTATATGTAATTATATTTTTAAATTGTCTGCGTACATGCAAATTAACTACTCTGCAAATTAATTGTTGCTATACCCGATCGGTAACCAGTGTAATAATAGAATATTATCTGTTTTTTCAAGCTTTATCTTGAATTAATATGCCTGCGACTCGATCCCAGAACCTAATTTGATTGATATAGGACTCTATATGATTGATATATGATTTTAGGTAAGTCTCGCTCTTCTACATGATACTTTAGATATTCTCAGATTAGCTCGAAATTAAATCGTAGAACTTCATTACCAGGTTCTTTTAACAAGAGTTATTTTCAAAGGGAGAGTATTGCTTTTAAACATAAGTGGACATGTAACGTTTATTTTTTTTCTAATGTAATAAGAACCTTCCAATTGAAAAGGGGATTTTTTTGAGGTACTGGGATTCGTGAGGTATTGTAAGCGTTCTATGTGGCTACTATCAATAGATCTGAGAATAGAGTCATCTGTAAATAAATATCGATGCAATTTTTTCATACCAATGAGTTATCATAGTTTCCAAATATTATTATTTGAGAGTTAATTTTTTAACCGAACTTTATCGACCGTACCTCAAGGTGTCGACCAATAATAATAGCACAACTCGCCGGTGTGTAATTAGCCGCCAATAAAGCACCAATGGGATTAGAGAACCGCACAATAACTCCAACCCGTGCAGCCCGGACGACGTGTTATTAGTAATTATGATATCCCGCTCTTCCCTGAGCTCGAACACAATTATTATTGACTTGTTCCCGGTGTAATGGCAGCGCCTTGGGCCACAAAAGCGCCTCTCAGATATTTCTCATTTATTTTATGAAATTAATGTGTTAGGTGCTTTCATATTATGATTATTGCTATTTTGATGGTTTTTGTCATTGTAAATAACTTAAATCTCACACAATTTGAAATATTTTGCATAGTTTTATATTTGTACTTTGAAGAATAAACTATTGAATCGACAATGGATATGCACGTAATAGTAATCACACAAAGATTTTCAAGTTTTGATGCGTCATCTTGAAAGGAGTATATACATATATAAATACTTGTAGTTTTGGTTTACGTTAGCTGTGTTAATAATTTAGTTATGGTTTTTTAGGAGATAAAGTTTTGTTTTTCAAGACAACATAGCGACTAATTTCTTACCGCAATGCTCTTGCAATTTCTTACATACATAATATTTTTGTTGAAATTATATTTTGAACTTTTGGAAATTATAGTGCTTATTTTATTTGATTGGTTTTAACGGTTATTTTTGTTTCCAGGTTTTTATTTTAAGCGGTGGGCACATGCAGTCTTGGCAAAATTGAATATTTAGATTTAATTTGCATAAATTAATTTTTAATTGCTACTAATAAATTGAAAATAATGATCAATAAAAATGTTCCTACCTTGTAGGTGTTTATAACTTCATTCCTTATCTGTTGCGGATTTGTAAAACGTTATCTTCTCGTGCAAGGAAACTATTGCCTAGGAACGAATTTATCTTTTCATCTTGACTAATATTCATGTCACGCTGTAAATTGGTTCTCAGAATATTGAGCGAACAAATCATTTCTGGTTACTTGTTTATAGGATATCGGTAAATCCTTTTTTATAATTAATATTAATATGTAAATAAATTCAAACTTACAATTTCTTTCGATAATATGCTTATAATTTTAATTTATCGTTTTTAAAAAAATGCATAATTTTTTTTTTTATTTCTGATTTTATATAGAATCTACTTAATTATGACGAGATATCAAAGAAATATGGTAACATTAATATTAAAAATAATATGTTTCGTTTTATATAAATTAGGACATGTATCTTTTATTGCTTGTTATAAATAAACGTTAATATGAAGATTAAAAAAAATCATTGCTATGTGATATATAATAAAATGGCTAAATATAATGTAATTAGCAGTATTAGTTTAGTTCATTGTGTTTATTTTATAACTCTATTTTTACAATTAACGTAAGATTATATTTACAGAGTTCATTTAATTTTTAATGAGTATGACGAATGCTTGCAAAACTTATAATTAAAACTTAAAAACTTATAATCACGCTTGTGTTGTGTGCATCATCCCACATGCTGCTTTTCAATTTATATTATTTAATAGGATGCGAAAAGAAATTTGCGGATATTTAAACAATAGAGTGTAAGAACTCGACATCGCATTTTAAATGAATGCTCCTACGTCAAATTGTCCAATAGTTTTAAGCAGAGGTTTTCAAACATTTTAATTCTGGGCCAAAAGGTAATGTTACGAATGAACTAAGGAACGTTTTTTTTATCAGTAGCCTATGTATAAGAGAATATTTTATATGACACCTTAAATTATAATACAAAATAATTTTGTTTTTCATAAAAAGTTTTCGTTATTAAAATATATATATTGTAGTTCTTAAATCAATTTAATACGTAGTTTTTAAAAAAATAATATTATCTAAATAAATATACTTTGCGGCTTAATCGTGGTGTTGATAATTTAAAGTTATGTCAAAAGTTTTTTATATAAGTTAGATTCATTACAGATTTTTATTATGACTTTCTAGTCGTTTCATGTGTGGCCTATTCGTTAAAATGAATTTAAATCAGTTTCTGTACTGTTTTGCGAAATCTTCGATATTCATAATTTGAGGGCCGTTGTTTGCAGCTTGCAGTATCTTCATTTTGCTTCACTGCGGCCTTGCACTCGGGCTGTTTCCATATAATTAGTGACCCTTTGTGCCCGTATTTAACCGTTGCTTCGTATCTAACGAGCTGCGGCTTGCGCCCATACTGGGAAGGCCCGTATACGGAACAGTGATAACTTTTCGGCACCGATTGTCCTGTACGCAAGACGCTGCATTTTCACACCTGGGGAGGTCTCAATAAATTCGCTCTCAAATAATAGAATGAACAAAGTTTTCCTTTGTTAACTAACTGCTTCGATGCTTATGTGAATATTTTCATTTTAGTGTTTTACGTATGGACATATGTAAAAAAAAATGCCTTTTGACAAAACTGAAACAAACGTGATGTATCTTTGTTAATAAAATATACCGTCAGTCGGTGTAAGTGAGAAATGGGGATCTATTGAATTCGAAATATTTACCGGATAGTGGCTCAAAGGTTACTTTACTAACTTAAAGATTATGTGTTCCATATGCTAAAATAAATTAATACTTTGATAGTGAAAATATTGATAAATCTTCGCATATTACCGTGGCCCATAACGGTTACTGTACCCGAGCCGCAGGGCTACGGATTAAGTTGCCAGTTCGCGGTGGCCGCAGTGCGTTCTCGCCAATTAACAATGCTTTATTATTATTCTCACAGTTTTTATGCAGATTAGTGGAATATATGGCACCGTAAAGGTGTCCGGTGTAACGCAGCGCTCGGAGACTCGTTACTTCCGGCGAGGGGGCGGGGGTCGCGGGTCGCGGGTCGGGCGTCTCACTCCGCTTCTCATACAATGCGTCTCAACTGCTAACACTACGCGAGCACACTCGCGGCTACAATGGAGAGTCGTTCATAACACGCAGAATCCCCCGTTTATTCAAGTTGCATTTATTATCCCTCTCGGCCTTCTCCATTATTTTCTAAAAATCAGAATATTATTTATTCTGCACCACAATTACTATAAGCAGTGAAATGAAATTTTGTTATAATGAAAACAAAAAATTCACTATCATATTCGTGCTTCATATTTAAAAAAAAAATTAGGATAGTCTTTATAGTACGGAAATTTTTAGGCAGTGCAATATATTTTTCTCAGTGCAAATTCAGTTATAGTGGTCGATATGTTCATGCATATAATAAAAAAAACAGGTTAACCTTTCATGAACCCCATTAAACTACATTAAAGAGTGCTTGATCCTAATACTTATTAATATTTTTTAAATTAATTATTATTTTTTTGAATATTTTGCAAAGTATCAGCATTCATGTCCTTCTACTGCCGTATACCAATAAGTCTGTGTAAACTTGGATAAAATATATTTTTAAATTGCTGGTTCTAGTTTTATTTTACATGTAAATCCTGTATTTAATTTAAAACAAACTTTAAATGATAGCCGCTTAGTTCCAAAAATTAAATATCTAGGGCGCGATGCGTTTGCGAAGACTTGTAGAAACTTGGCACCGGTAAGTTATTTTTATCTCAGGAGAGAGTAATGTCTGTACTGAGTCTTTGTGTTCACTTTGTACTATTTTGACTCAGCTTAGGCGAGTGTCGCGAGTATTTGCAATTATCAAAGCAGTAGCATTGCAATAAAAAATCATACTACTAAATAATTAATAGCATACGTTTTTACATATTTTTAACAAATCAAACGCTGTCTTGGTCATATGCGCGTATAATTATATAATTAATCTTATTTGCATATATGAATAAGATCATTTATTGAGTAGCCAAAACTTTTATATTTCATTAAGTTTTGTTTGTTTTTCTAATTTGTAATAAAATATTATTAACGTTTCTTCAAACGTTCAACGGATGTACCTAGCCGGTTTCTTCCACACGGGAGCAAGTTTATTGCCGCAATTAGTATCAAGTCATTGTATCGCTTTCTTCAATAGATATAAATACACAAACACGTCTTTGGATCTTTCTCGAATTCGTACAAGATCTCAAACAGCCCGAGTTAACAGCTTTTCGAGCTATTCGTATGCACGAGGTCGCTACCGTACCGGTATACGGGGGCTTTGGAGATGTTCCCACAGGTGTGTCGGTTCTCAGGTGAAGGCGCGAGTAGAGAGTGCGATGTGCCGTACGACATTGTGCGGCGGGTGTTTTCGGTAATTGGTGCAGTGAGGTGCGTTGACAAAAGAAGAAGTAGAACACACGAGAGATTCAGCCACAGTGCTCGATGGATGTGCTTTTATTATAGTACTACTTTTTAACAATAATTATTTTATTTCACTTAAAACAATACTGCGGCATTTGGTGACAGCGTGCATAACGTGTATGAAAGGTTGTCTAATAATAGAAGTTGTTTAAATAAGTAGTTTTCCTTATATATCATACAAGTGCTCATACTGACAAAAGTAAACCTAAATATGGCGGTTCGAAGCGATCACAGGTTATTTATAAAAAAATATATTTATAAATGTATAGATCAAAATTTATTCAGCTCGGGAGTGTTATTTCTATCCATAAACTCGTTTAACATATTTCTTTATTATTTTTTACCAATAATTTTATTTTCCATAGCTGACAAATAGATATTTAGACTGACGCCTGTGAGAACCGGATTCCATTCTTGTTTGGAATATTTTATCTTTTATTTTTTAAAGGCAGTCTCGTACCGCGACAGGTGTTTGTATCATTTTTATGCAGAAAGAAAAGATCCGCAAACGGCTTCAATATTTGCTACATTATATTCTCTTTATGTTTCTTAGTTTAAAATTTTGGAATATAATGGATACTTCTATGGATTTTATGGTATTAATATATAAATAGATTAAGTTAGTACTAAAAATGCATTGAAAAGAAAGAAAGAAGTATGAGAGATGTTACCGATAAACTTTTTAATATTATTAAAATTCAGTTCGCCTTTTTTCGGTAAACTCTGTGTCAACGTAGCGGGTTGCTTGCCTGTCCTAGTATCAAACATTTCCAACATTAAAGCCTTATTCATAGTTTCCTCTCTTACTGTTTAAAAAAAAGAAAAAGATGTCCTGATAATTAGGCATGTGTAATTACATATAATTACTACGTATTGCGTGTTACGATTGTTGATTGAGTTTTGTTCTTTGTGTATTGTTAGGCTTTGGTCAGTATGCTATTAGCGAAAAATAATATTATATATTTACAAAAATCCATACATATATATATACTGTAATTAAAAGTTTATTTTTTTGTTAATTATTAATTATTGCTTATTTAAATTTGATTATGAAAAATAATTTTATTAATATTTTAAAATTAATATTGATTATTTGTTTATAAACTTATCGAAGATTTTTTACAAATATTTTTGATGTAGATTAAATATTTATTTTTTTGCAAACAAGTTTATTTTTTTAGATTTATTTTTTTGGTTTAATTTTGGACGCATTGTTACACTAATTTTTTTAATGTGAAATTCACAACTTCTTACTCGAAATAATCTGGAATGAACATTTTTTTTTTATGAAATGCAAGGCCGTCAATCGGTGAAGATTCACCAAGTCCGGTCAGATTAGAGAAATGAGATTATAAAGACCGCCATTACAGACTAATAACGATCATCTGCCACACAGCATCATTTATAATGCAGTGCTACGTCATTATAAGTCAATCTCGTCGGACTTATATATACTGTAATCATATATCTACACTCGATTTCATTTTCATAATTTGGTAGCAACGCTTTGTGAAATTCTTTAAGCGTTTGCGAAAGCTCTGTTCATTTAACCTTTTATGTTTAATTAAGTGATAGGTTTGCATTTACTCATATATGGTATTGATTTTCATTTCGATTTGAAAAAATAATCATAAATAACGAAGTACCACTTTTTCTTTTATTTGAAATTATCTCTACTTTTCCACATTAAAGTGACTATTTACCTGATCCATTATAAATTAATAAAATATATCATTATTTTCAATTTTATGTGAATTTTTAAATAAAATACTGCCGTTTATATATAAAGAACTTAGTTTGAAAATGCCAACAAAAAAGGTTACCGAAACCGGTCACCAATAAAATTAAAACATGTCGAACAATCACAAAAGTATTTTTTAGTATTATAATAAAATTCCACCTAGTACTTTCTGTCGAAAATGTGGAACGCAGTGGAGTTTCATAGGTTTGAGATGTATTATACTAGATGTATTATTAAATGAAAACTATTCTGATTGCATATTTAATAAATTATAATGTGTCGTTTTTATTTTATTTGTGTATTTAATCTTAGTTTCATCACATTGGTTAGTAAAATTCTTTAGACACTATCAAACTGTTCACTTAGTTTGATAATACCAACGTGAAAGGTTGGCGAAACCGGTCACCAATAAAAATTAGCATGTGGAAAAATCACTAAAGAATTTTATTTAAAATACAAACATGAAATTCCACCAAGAACTCTCTGTCAAAATATTGATTGTTTAATTATTTTAACGATATTTTTTATTGTATGGTGTGTGAGTGATCATGTCATATGAATTTATCCTTTGTGAAACTTAATCGAAAGCTATTTTAAGTCACAACCTATTGTTTTTCTCACACGTTAATGTCACATCTTCCGTTATTCTTCGTCTTCTGGTGCCTCTCCTAATAGGGGCTGGTGACTATTTCATCGAAAATGATAGAAATATCTATCATATATATTTACGATTATGTGAAAATATTGATTACATATATTAATGAGAGTACCATCGTTAAACAATTAAACATCACAAAGGATAATAAATAGATTGAGTTTCTTTCATTCGGGGGCCCTCAGAGCGCGTAGATCAATTCGGCCAGTAGGAATGGCACCGGTGGGATGTACAACTTCTATCATATATTTACCTATATGTAAAAATATTGATTACTTAACTATTTTAACGATATATTCTTATTTTGAGCATGTTAATGCTCGTGTCCTATGAATTTATCCTTTGTGACACTTAATTAAAAGCTATCTTAAGGCATGACCAATTGCTTTCCTCACTCGTTAATGTCACGCTTTGCGCTCTTCTTCGTCTTCTGGTGTCTCTCCTTATAGGGTGTGTGTGACAATTTCTGTTTTATGTAAAAATGTTGATTAGTTATATTAATGAGAGTATCATCGTAAAAAAAAGTAAACATCATATTGGTGAATAAATAGTGTGAGTTTTTTTCATTCGAGGGCCCTCAGATCGCGTAGATCAATTCGGCCAGTAGGAATACCACAGGTGGGATGTACAATTTCTTTCAATATTTACATTTATTTAAAAATATTGATTACTTATATTAGTGAGAGTATCATCGTAAACAAAAGTAAACATCATATAGGTTAATAAATAGTTTGGGTTTTTTTTCATCCGGGGGCCTTCAGAGCGCGTAGACCAGTCATGTCAAAGATACGTCCCGCGATCGCAATGTGTCACAGAAAGAAGAAACATGTTTTTTAGAGCTTTTAGACTTATTTTATTTGAGTCTGGCCCGCCTACACATACTAAATTTAATATATGGCCCTCTGCCAAATTGAGTTTGACACCTCTGGCGTAGATCAATTCGGCCAGTAGGAATACTACCGGTGGGATGTACAACTTCTTTCGTATATTTACTTATATGTAAAAAGTATTGATTTATATATTAGTGAGAGTATCATCGTAAAAATCATATTGATGAATAAATAGTTAGAGTTTTTTTTTCATTCGAGGGCCTTCAGAGCGCGTAGATGAGTTCGGGCAGTAGGAATGCCACCGGTGGGATGTCAACCTGCGCGGGGTGGCCGGGCTGGCCGGGCTGGCCGGGGTGGCCCCCCGCGGCCGCCAGCCTCGCCGCGCCGCCAGTCGCCCCGTGCCCGCGCGCAGAGCAGCACGCCCGCCCGCTCCGCTGCCTCAGTCATTCACGTCTTTCCGTCAATGTGCAGTCAACGTAAACACACCTGACACTTGCAAATAAATATATATATATAAAAAAATAAAAAATAAACCGTTGTTTTACCACAATCGAGTGTAGTATTGAATACACAGAGATTTGTTTTTTCATATTTTATCTTATGTTTGTTTTTAACATTTTTATTGTTTATTGACGTCATATTGGTTTTCGCATGTATGTTTGTAAGACGAATCTGCTTGCATCGATCATTATAATTACGGATTTTTTTTATTATTTTATTGTGCAATTATCTCCTTAGTGACAATCGATCTTTTCTAATAGAAAATAAATTTCAAACGCTAAGTTGTTTTTAAATCTCTCAGTGTTGGAAGGAGCTCCTCTTCAGAATATGGCGAACCATGCAACGAGCAACCGGTGAAGCGTCAGTCAATAGCTGAACAGTAGAAGTTGTCTCAACTTCTCTCGAAAGTCTTGACGAATTTTGAATTTTCCTACACAGCATTTAATTACCAGGTATGTCTTTTGATATGCGCCTAGTTTTTTTTTTTGATAATGCAAATGTATTAGTTAGAATACTCATTATCATAATCATGATGAAATAGTATTGATATATTTATTGCGATAATATTATTGAATAGTCATAAATATTATTTTTATATTTGAATATGTACATTGCCTACCGTTTATCGCAAATATTTTTATAAAATAGGTTTATGCATAACAACTCGACAGATTTTCAATCAAGGTATGATAATTTATCGAGTTGTTATTCGGTTTTCCGCCGGACAGTAACCACCTGAAGGATATGTTTATCTAAAGATTATCGCGCTTCCTCGCGGGCCGTCTTACATTCTATTCGTAAATAAAACATGCCGATCTTTCTCTCACCTACGCCTACTTATTTTATTAAAAACGGTTAAACAAGCAATGAGTTTGCTCGCTGCTTCCATTCGCTAACTAACGAAGACTATTTTGTAATAAAGACGTCGTGAGTTACCATAAAATATTTAGCAGTATTGTAATGCTCCTGTATAATATCGTGGAAATAGTGAACAATGATTTATGAACTAATTAAATTTATTTTTGCTTTGTTGTAACTGGTATAAAGTTTAATTACGACCGATCAATCTTAAACAACTTGAGTTAATAATCGTTGGAGAGATATATATCGGTTGTAACTTTGCATTCCTATATACTACTAGAGTAAAGATTTTCTATGTACTCAATGCCTTAGTTAGTATTTCATATATTCGCTGCTCGTTTTGCGATGATTGATCGTTAATTATAATAATATTGAAACAATTATTTATTATTGTAATAATGGTCGCTTTTGTAGCGTAGAATTCGATATCTAAAAAACGATGTCGAAGAGAAAAGATTCACACTGAATGACCCCCCGATCGATCATCGGGCTTTGGAACAATCATTCTCGATGAGAGGTCCTCGCGAAGACTCGTTCATTGTTGTCGTTTCGTTTCGAGAAAATAGAGAGCACAGACGATGCTTCGCCGACGCTCCTCACCGTAGACTTCTAGCTCCTTGCCTCTTTGATTTGTAGTCTTCTTCCATTGTGTTATAAATTAATAAGTATATTACCTATTGATAAAATTGTTTATGTATTGTGTATTTATTTAAAAAATGCGCATGAAATATGAAAAAATAATTTAAATCCAGTAAGTTTTTGTCAAATAAATTAATATTTATTTAATTTAGTGATTTTTTTCATTCATGGTAAATCGTCGTTCTGAGAAATAGTTGCAAATAGGTGCTCATAAATCTTGAACGAGTAACAGTTAGTAATGCATAAATAATGACTAAGTCACTTCTAGCGCGCCCGGTCCGTGTGTGACTTAACATTTTATTATATTCCTTTGTTATTAACAAATGCATTTTGAGCGAAGAGTAATATAGTGAGTATAATGCATTGATTAGTTTGTATGAAAGGGTCGTTTTACAATATATTTTATTATTGTGTGGTCAATAAAACGCATTTGACTTTGTATTTAACATAAGATTTCAACTTATATATAAGCTTTGTCACAAGGACGATTTCAACATGTCTTTACATTTAAAATATGATTATTTGTTATCTTTCATTTGCCGGATGAATTTCGAGGCTAGTATAAAAGTAATTATCTTTTATTGTTAAAATAAATATTTTATTTTCAACAAACAAACAAGATTTTAAACCGATGTAACTTCGATTTGTATGCATTTAAATATTACTTAATTATATATTTAAATAAATTAATGAATGAGGGTTTGTTTATTATATTGTAAATAATTGTGAGTTTATTTATCTAAACGAATCATTTTAAGTCACAATATATTTTATTTGAATATTTATAGCTAGTGTGAACATTGTATACCAAAATGAGAAATAATCTTCATAATAATAATTTACGTATATGTAGATCGCACAGTGTAGGCAGGTTAGTGTCCTGTGGCATATTTTTTTTCTCTAATCGTAAATGTTGTATTGTGAAGTCTTTGTGTGTTTTCCCCTTGTATTTTTTTTGTTTATTACCGATCATTTTCTAATAATTCTGATCTTGTTCTCAAAGACTGCAAAACGCCATTAAAAGTTCAACGTTTTTGTGTAAAATTATCAGAAAAACATGATTATACTCCGTAAAATCATATTTGATAACCATTTGAGTTGATTGAATCATCATTCGTTATGACATACATACATGATATACATGACATAAATTCGTACATTTTTTAATGTTCTCAGTACTAATGACGTCAAAAGTGTGGGCAGCTGATTTTAATATATTATATTAATAATTTATATTTTCAGGGAAAAAGTTTATCTCCTCAAAAAATAATGTTATGATAGTTCTATCGGTAATGCACACCTGGAAATCCAAATCTAAAGACGTAATAATTTAAAACTTTTTGATTCTACAAATAGCATGGTTTTCTTCGGGTTGGTTCATATTAACGCATTATAAAATACCCCGAATCTACAATATACAACGAGAAGGGTGGGGTGATTGAAACAGTTGTAACTTCCATAATTGCTATTAATTTTATCTCTGAGGCCATTTGTGACCCGTCACGGGACCCGCATCGCCGGCGCACTCACGGAGGAGCTCGCCGTGTGTGATGGATGCTCCGCACCGATGTGTCAGCCCACTCGTGAACGCGCTTCACGAGATGCACGAACGATCACCTACGGATGTCTGCATTTTATCCAATTGATTAAATTTTAATTTATTTGAAGACTTCCATGCTCTGAGGATCGAAATTTGTGTTTGCCTCCTCCCGTGTGAGCGGGTCCGCATTGCTGGCGGAACACTGCCTTCTTGCTAGGCACAGCGCCTTGGATGACTACACTAATTTTGATGTAACCAAATTACACGGATCTTGTCGGTAACACGAGCGATGACTCTGCAAGCGCATGTCACGTGCAATTGAAACAATCATGACGTTAGTGCTGGACTATCATCTATTGTACGAGCACACGGTGACCACACGAGACATCAGACAAAACCTGTATATATTTATTCCATATAGCACTATATAAAATGTTATCATATTATCAAGTTTATATAAAAAATAATTGAAGAGTTAGTGATATTTTCATATAAACAATCATATTACATATGTATAAATTTTTCAAAATAGTAAATTTAAGTAACCTGTTTCTTATAAAGACATTAATTAATTAATTAATTTTAAATACAATGTGAAGTTCTGTTTTTAAAATAATAATGAAAGTAAAATCATATTATTTAAAAATGGCAAAGTTTACTTTTTTAATAAAAAATATATTATATGTCAAAAATGTTAATTTTGAGATTGTGACAATCCGTTGTAGCTGGGACTTTTATTTAAAAAAAGTATTAATCACGCTTCATAATTGACGTTTTTTTATATAAATCAATTGGAAAAAACTTTCGTCTTTCACTTTTTAGAATATTTTAAAAATGAATGAATTATATAATAGTGCTCTTCTTTACTTCGATCTACGAAAGTGAATAAATGATAGAAATGTGTGTGGAAGTCGCGAGCGCGGCCGCCGCGGGAGTTCCGACTGCGCCGTCGTGCGCCGGCGATCAAGGATCACTTTTATTACTTATTACTGCTTTTTATGAGCTTTTTATTAATTGTTTAATTTAAGTTTTATGGTTATGGTTAAGATTGACGGGACAGTTGATGTTCTACTCGCACGAAACGACCGAACCAATTCAATCTCAATTGCGGCGAGCGCACTGGCGCCTTTCCGGTAAAGGTGATGACTTAAATATAGAGCAAGTGAAGCTAGCTTTTAAAATTATTTTTTTTAAGTACTATGATTTTTTTATATGCATTTTACGCTTGCTACACGGAGCGTGTAAAATTTATTGTAAAAAATAACGTCTAAAAATTATTGATTCCTTTTAATGATAAATATTTTCTTGTTATAGGTATGGTTTTCTGCTGAACTAAATTTACTGATCAACTTGTAAGTAAAATTAATTTACTGTAGCTATACAAGTAAATATTTTTTTTTTTACAAAATATTTATCTATATTGAATAAATAAATGAATCAAGATGACAATCTTCATTTTAGAAGAGCTAATTTTATGTAAATGTAAATATGTTATGTTTAATACACAGAGCACCAGAGTTTACAATGAATTTTGGGATAAATAAATTCAATAAATGGGCCGCCTGAATGTTATTACAATATGACTTTTGTATTTAGTCATTTAATTGAAATTATTTGAATTCTAAATTAGTAGCACCTTAATAAGCTCATTGAAAAAAAATCGAAATTGGACATTCATTGTCTTGACTTCAATTATTTTTGAACCAAATACCGATAAAAATTTGAATGCAAGAACTTAATGTTGAATAATCGATATCACGTCTGTTGGGAAATCTATGGCTTATATATTCATCTTGAACAATGCTGCGAAGGTGAAGTGGACCCGTATGATGCAACGCGGAGTGATTGATGAAGATTTGAATAGCATTTGCAGTAATGAGCGAGGAACAGCACTGTCCGATGCGCGGGCCCGGCCGCCATGGCGGGTGGTTGCTTCCCTCCGGAAGCCGCGCCGGCCCACGGCGGTCATGCCACCGCCAAGTCTCTAACGTTACAGCCTCAAGTAAGACATACGCTAGGAGATATGCTTCAGTTCGAAATACACGTAAAAGTATGATTTACATCACTGCTACACATAAAATAATACAACTTTCTCTGTTGTTAATATTGCTGTAAAGTTATCGCTGAAGTAAACTGTGATCTTAGTGTCTATTTAATTTCAATTGAATCAAAATATTAACAATGCTTATAATGTGTAATTTTTGTTTGGAATTATCGTAAATTATATTTGTAGTAAAGCTTTACTTCTGAAATTAATTAATGTACGTGGTTATTTACGTAAATCAATTAGTTGAGGAATACATTTGTGTAGAATTATTATTGATCTAGAACAGGTTTTTATGTTGAGCCATAAAATATAATGCCGATAAATATGCGAATTACAAGGCATCTTTCTGTTGGAACGATTTTGTCAACGGGATGAAAGACGCCAACTTTAGCGTAACCATGTCTGAAGATTCCAAAAAAAAGAAGATAGCAAAATTAACAACACAAGTCTAAAAGAACACATTTTAGTGGTTATTTTTTTTCGTAGCTCGCTTAGCTTCAAACTTGAGCCCGCCTTGTTGCTCGTTCGTCCCGTGCACAATACTGGTTTCCAAGACTTCTTTTAAAGTATAGAATAGAAAACAGCCTCGGGGGATTCTTTTCGATTGGTGCGATAGTGCAGTAGATGCGACGGTCTCGGCGCTCGGGCCTGTGAGTCGAGGGAGACAGCTGCCGGTAGCCGATGCAGCATCATGACTTCAAGCGATGCCCCCTCATCTGATAGTACCGACTGAACCAAAACAACGTTGCGATGCGTAATAAAAGTAGAAGCACAAATTTTTTTGCATTATAGATTAGTGAAATCATGATAAAACATAGTCCATGTAAATGAGATTTACAAAGATTACATCCATTTTATAACTTTATTTATTACCAAATTTTATATCTATGCAAGTTTATTGTACATATTAATAATATTTTTGAATGTAATTTATTTGAGTGTTCTTAATTGCTTAATAGTTAAATATTAACATTTGGGAGTACTATTTTTTAATCTAACACCTTAAAGAATTTCACCGCAATGTATTTTTTTTTTATTTATAAAAAATAAAAGTTACATATAAGCGATGATGATTATTTTATTCGACTTGGGTAAAACTTTACAAAAAAAATATATTAACAATAAATCGAATCGATCAGGTGGGTAGTTAAATTATTTTAAAATAATTTTATTTAAGTAAAAGCATTTTTTTGTTCGATTTCAAAACAAATTCGATTAGAAGTAAACCTACCTTGCACGTATACTACATAACACACGTTATGCTTCAAAGTCCATCAAGCGGTTCCTTGTTCTCGTGAACTTTCAGAAATTGATTGATCGCGATACATAAAGCTCTCCTCGGCAATGATAATTCGTTTCAATGTGACTCGATAGACATTTCCAGAACCGGCTTATTGGCTCAAAATGTCAGTCACTCGCGCGGCCCGCCCCGCCGCACACCTGAGACGGCTCCGAGAACCTTCGACGAATTATGTTATCGGGACATAACAATCGTTACAACATCGTGGGTGCAATTGATTTTTGATTCGCCAAATGATTTTTTCTCTTAACAACGCTGGATTGTTGTCTAAGTGTTTTTTTTTTCTTCTGCATCTCGCAATGCAACGGGACTAATTAATGCCCATTGTAAATATCAAATAAACATGTTGGATTTTTTGTCTTCAGATATGTTTATTTATAACACAATCATCTGAAGCATTGTTATTTAGTGAAGAAATATTGCATGCAAATTATTTTTTTAAAATATTAAACTTCTATAAAATATAAGTTGCATCTGGATTTTTGCAATAGCAGCTGCAAGGAAAATTGAATATTTTCAATGTTTCATCCGGAATGCTATTCCATGGATTCAACGCTATCTAATTACTAATATGTGTACGATTGCATACATCATACTCCTTTTTTGTGTAAGCTGTGATCTGCTTCTTTCTCAAGAATGCTTCGATTAAGCAATATAAATAGAAAATACACAAAGGTCTTACGTTAGCGTTGAGTATGGCGGCCAGTGCGAGCCGGTGCAGTCCCAAAGGGCCGTGACTTACCAAATGCTAGAATCAATGAAAATATTTATTTATAAATAATATTCTGATCATATGTACTTATATGACACTAAAAGAATCATATGATTTATATCTAAATATAAACATTTTTATTTTTATTTCCAAAGTGGCATAGTTTAATTTGCGCATGTACTTAGGTATAATATTAAATTATTATTTATAAAATATCTAATTAAAATATTGTTAGTCATGTTCTCGGTTTAATATTTTAAAATACCATATTTGTCTTTGAGCAGCTGGTTTCGTATCTTGTAATTATAATTATTTATCACATAGTTCTAATTATTTCATTTAGCACAAATAACACAATCTTCGTTTTCCGAAGATAATATTCTTTGTTTATTTTATTGACGGCTATAAACATTTTTTCAAATCAAAACAGTTATTTGCACTGTCATTTAGTTTTCTATTGCCGACATTTAATAAAATATGTAAATAAAAACTGAAATAATGCAGTTAAACTTTCCCGATAGGATCCGGTAAGTAAATTCATTGTTAATGAAATAACACACCCATAAAATAATACGTATACCCGTGCATTATTTATGAATAGTTTTATTACTCTCATTCAAATAATGCCACTTTTATATGTGCAATTTCATAACTATTACTTTATAATTCAGACATAGAGAGATTCGCCGTTTGAGATCTGCTCCATATAACTTATTCTCATGTCTGTTGTTTTTATTTATCTTAATTACGATCTGGCATACCGCGGAGTGGAGTGGATTCATTCCTACTTAGTTCCATTCTTAGTAAATATTTTGTCTGCGCTAGATATACGGAAACGAGTCCACGATACAGTATTAAACCCAGAATCGTTGATAAAATTATTGCAGAGAAATAAAATTAATGATATGACATTATCGGCTTGCAATTTTTTCATGGAGTCAACATTGCTTATTTAAATTAAAAAAATGACTTAGTCTTCATAATTTATCGTATTACACGTTTTTCAAACAATATTGGTTATATTTGAGCTATTGAATATTCCGTTATTTAAAGATGCCAGCTGTTTTGTGGTCTCATCATTATACACAAGGATTTAATATTTTTTGCTGAAGTACTTATCGGTGGAGAATATAAGAATCCTTCTCTTTAGTACTCACTTGACCCTGCACGTTAGAGCGCAGTGGTGTATGCCGACAACCATGTCTTCAGAGGTATTGAGAATTACGGAGTAACGACATCGATAACGGCCGGTAATCGCACGGGGGACCAGCCGCTCGGAGTGAGACGCGACCGGTCGTTAGCACTCCGCGACCATTACGTGCTATATTGATATGGGGAATTGTTTCCAATCGCCATTGTGCGGGGTGCTCTAACACGTGCCTCGGTTTATGACAGTTCTTTGTCGTTATTGTATTGTTATGTGACAACTTACAGCACGCCAATAAATCTTCTATTCTTTTAATAAATGTCTTTGTTCCTTACAAATGAACATTCATAAAGGAAGTGGACTTCGCTCCTCTTCCCTATAACAATTAACTTTACTTAAATAGCTTTATTTTACGATATGTAATTTAAGTTCAAATGTTGTTGCATCTTTTAAAACAATCCTTTTTCTACGCATTCTCTTAATGGCCCCAATGGCTGCGTCCATTGTTGTATGTCCATATGTTTGTTTCGGTGCAGGACTTCGATCCTATTGTTGTAATATGTCAATATATACCAATGTACTTAGAAAGCTAGAACATAACTCGCCTGACCACCGAACGAGACGCTGTCTGTCTGTCGGTGTGAATAAATCTACAATAATTGTCAATTGAAAGTCTATCATTTATCGACGTTGAACGAGAGTCCTTCAAATATTGTGCATCCGCGGGACGAATCACATGTCAAGCTAGTGACGTTCCGAGACGAGGCACATAACATATTTTGGTGTCAGAGAAGTGGGATTTTCTCTTTAATAACGGACTGTTATTGAAAGAGACGGATCCAGAGAAGTCAATCGCTGAAGAGAACAGGACGAAAAAGCAGCCGGATTCAAACCAGCCGCTGTCGACGCACCTCTTCAAGATCTTCTCAAAACGGACACGAATCGCTGATTCATCTGGACGAGCCAAGCTGCTGCTGTCGTCAGAAATTCAAGATTCATCTCATCTCATCGTCTGATAACATCCAAGAAAACTTCCGACGGGCCAGAAGCTGCGTCAAGTTTTCAAGGAGCTTTCAAAACTACAATTATAAAATTTTCATGTGAGTTATCACTATTTATATATAATTATCATTTTTTTTCACTTACAAATTCAATCATGACATAAATTGTCGTCAAAATGAATCCAGAAAATATTTATCAATTAAATACGAATTCAAATACTCAAAATATAAAGTCATGTTCTTACTGCAAAAATATCGGACATGTAATCAATGATTGTCATAAACGACAATATAATAATAATCGAAATCAAAACTACGCGATAAATCGAAATAATAATCCAAATCAAAATCATGTTTTGAATCGAAATCAAAACTACGTGTTAAATAAAAATTATAACTCGAATCCAAATCATCGAAATCAAAATTATGTGTCAAACTCGAATAAAAATTACGCGATAAATCGAAATAATAATCCAAATCAAAATCATGTTTTGAATCGAAATCAAAACTACGGGTTAAATAAAAATTATAACTCGAATCCAAATCATCGAAATCAAAATTATGTGTCAAACTCGAATAAAAACTACGAGTTAAATCGAAATAATAATAATTCAAATCAAAATTATAACTCTAATCGAAATTATAATTCGAATCAAAATCGTTCAACAAATCATCCTAACTCGTATCCTTTCGATAAAACAACGCATTTTTTAAACTCCCGCACAAACGGCACAATCTTATCGATAAAATCGTCCAACACCTATACTCAAATCTGTAGTCCAAATGCCAGATATAATGACGAATTTAAACTTAATTTAGTCTCTAGTGCAAATATATCGCTTATCAAAGTAACTTCATTACATGGAGATACTCTTATCAATAAAAATCATGTTATCACAATAAACGGTATTAATAATAGCACAGATCCAATTAAAAGTATCGGAATTACTGTCATTGAATTAAGATTTCAAGGAATTAAATACAATCAAATATTTCATGTCATTCCTAAAGATTCTTCAAATTTAACATTTGACGGAATACTCGGAAACGATTTTCTAAACCGCACAAAATCCGAAATCAACTATGGAACTATGTTACTTACAGTTTTTAACAAACAAATTCCGTTCTATCAAGAAATAAAATCGGATGAAAACAATTCTTTCCTAATTAAACCGAGATCGGAAACTACTGTTGAAATTAATGTCCAAAATCCAGAAATAGGATTTGGAATTGTACCAGACGTAAATATTTCAGAAGGCGTATATATATGTGAATCAATAACAAACGTTAATCACAAATCAAAACCTATCACAACAATTCTCAATACGACCGAAAAACCTGTCGTCACTCGTGAAATTAATCTTACTTTAGAACCATTCATCGAGAAGGAATCGCAAAAACTAGATTCTAATAATACTAATGATTCCAGAGCCATTCGCGAAAATGTGTCTCGGAATTTTTCAAAATCATTTAAATCTAAAATTCCAGTAAAACGGATCTTTCATATTCAAAAATCGCCAAACTCCCAGCGAGAGGAGTTGTTGCGACTATCTATTCGTACAAATCATCGTCACCGCGAGGGTGATCGTCCTTCGATGACAAAATCGATATCTCATAAGATAAATACTATATCTAAAATTCCAATATTCACAAAATCTTATAAGTATCCGGAAATACATAAAACGGAACTAGATCCCAGAGACAGAGATAAAACTGATTTCTCGGCTCCATTTAAAGATTTACCAAAATCTTTTGCATCTAAAACACTCGACAAAGTTAAATTAAATTATTTAACAATCGAACGTAATTTACTTGCCAACGTTTGGGCAGTTAAGCATTTTCGACCATACTTATATGGTGTAAAATTCAAATACATTACGAATCATAATGTAAAAAATCCAGGCTTGAGATTAGTAAAATGGAAACAAAAACTCGAAAAGTTCGATTACGAAATCATTTACAAACCAGGAAAGTTAAACGCGAACGTTGACGCAAACTATCCAAAAATACTCAATTTCAAATCAAAGTCAATTAAAAATTCATACAACGATTTTACAAAATCTCAATACACAAATAAAAATAATTCCAATATCCAGGAAGTTAATCAAAATCTTTTGAAAAGAAAAGATAATATATGTCACACTATTTCCAATGACAAAGAAATGTCGCAAGGGATTGCGAAAGATATCAAAATTATAATCGATAATTATAAAAAACTTAAAAATACAAAATCAGAGATAAAAGACATTTTATACTCAACATCTAAAGATTATCATACTCCAATAACTTAAATCAATTTACAAAATAAAACATACACTAAATCACACCAGTCGAAAAAACTCACTCCAAACTATACAGGACCCTATAAAATAATTGAAATTAATTCTCCTGTTAATCACACAATCCTAATCAAAAATAAAAAAATCAAAGTTCATGTAAATCGCTTGAAGAAAGCCATTAATTAAGTAACATTTTAATGTTAAATCACTATGAATCATTAAATTTTGAATTATATAGAATCAAAAACTTATAACTGTATAAAAATCATCTGAACTTATAAAAATGTATAAGAATTTAAAAAAAAAATTTCTAACTCTTTAAACTTATAAATGTATAAAAATCATCTGAACTTATAAAAATGTATAAGAATTTAAAAAAAATTTCTAACTCTGTGAACTTATAAATGTATAAATTATAAATTAACTTAAACTCTAAAACTTTTATAAAAAAATATTTTTCTTATATAAGATAGTAAATCAAAATGTACTATCTTTAATCTGAGAAGGGAGGTGTTATGTGACAACTTACAGCACGCCAATAAATCTTCTATTCTTTTAATAAATGTCTTTGTTCCTTACAAATGAACATTCATAAAGGAAGTGGACTTCGCTCCTCTTCCCTATAACAATTAACTTTACTTAAATAGCTTTATTTTACGATATGTAATTTAAGTTCAAATGTTGTTGCATCTTTTAAAACAATCCTTTTTCTACGCATTCTCTTAATGGCCCCAATGGCTGCGTCCATTGTTGTATGTCCATATGTTTGTTTCGGTGCAGGACTTCGATCCTATTGTTGTAATATGTCAATATATACCAATGTACTTAGAAAGCTAGAACATAACTCGCCTGACCACCGAACGAGACGCTGTCTGTCTGTCGGTGTGAATAAATCTACAATAATTGTCAATTGAAAGTCTATCATTTATCGACGTTGAACGAGAGTCCTTCAAATATTGTGCATCCGCGGGACGAATCACATGTCAAGCTAGTGACGTTCCGAGACGAGGCACATAACAGTATGCACAAAGTGCGGAGTTAAATCACCTGAGATGATCGCCGTATACGTCATTATGCAGCAATGAATTATAGCGCATGTGAATATGCTGTGCTCTCCTGTAACTTGTATTGGTATTTAATTTCCATGCACTTAATTCTCCCCAGTGGTGGGATAATTGACTTCATTTTCAATCGCTTTTTACTCTGATTATAACTCTTTTTAGACTACAAATAAAAAAAGCAATTATTTATAAATGTATTCTTACATTATTTGGATACGAATCCTTAGTTGTTATAAGCTACCTTCGCCTTTTATGCTGAATATTACCGCGCATTGAAGAGTTGGATTGAATTCTTAATACCGAAGATTGAAATGTGGTGATATTTTGGAATATTGCTTGGTGCGTTGATGCAGGTTACCTGTAGATGCGGTATATGCTAGCCCCTTGTTAATGTCTGCAGTGCAGGGTTCCTTTGAACAGCAGCTCCATTTATCACAAGTAAAAGATCCGCTGATGGCCAGTCGGGCAATCTTCACGCCAACCTGCGAGAACCCTCTCCGGCGCCTGAATTACCGGGAATTGATCGCCAATTGTGCCATCCCTGAGCCTCTCGATATAAACCGAAAGAAGTGTTTATTTCTATACGGCCACGACTGTTTCATAATAAATCAACGTTTATAATGGTCAGTGTAGCTGCTTTAGTCCATCGTCCGTAGGTGCATTTTGTTCTGCTTGAAATATGGTTTTGGTTAATTTAAGTACTCTTATAGTTTGTTTATTTTGATTTGAAGATATTCTTTGTACTGATTTCAATACATTTTAAGAAAATATTACGCTAAAAAATGTATAATTTTTAAAAATTAAACACATTCGACAACAATGTGTTTAATCTAAAAAAACTAATTGTTTAAGGTCTTCTATGAAACAAATGATAGTTAAACATAATTATAGTAAAAATGGAAATACTTTATTTTATGTATTGAATTACTGTCATATCTTGTGGTGTGATGCACATAATTATATTGGAAGTCAATATAAATTATTTTTACTACTTAACGGGTATCGTATTCTACAAGTTAACATTCCCTTAAAAAATATTCAGGGAGTTTCGATCAATATAATTCATGGCTTTAATATAAATAATATTAATTTTTCGTTTACATTCACACTCATATGGTGTATTTTAATCAAGCATATTTATATACGCTTCTTGAAAAGAGATAAAATGTTTATTATACACCTCACTATCACTTTTTGAATAAAACTATGTAAAAGTGAGATGATGTAACCGAATAGCCCGAATATTTATTAACTGTTTTAATACGTCTGAGATAAGAGGCCACATGAGATATGAAGGAGCTCTATCACTGGTAATGGAGCTTGTTTTTTTGTAGATTAATTATCACATAATATATTCAAATGTACGTTTTATTATCGCGAGTGTCAATAAAAATAATCAAATTATTTTCACGATATGTTTATTGAAATCCTGTAACTTTGGCAAGACAACTAGCCGAGTATCAGCGAGCTATGGAACCAAATTTTACTGAATATATTACGATCAATGTTCAGCATCTGTGTTAAATAATAAAAGATCTATAAATTCATATAGGTGTTGAATATTCATAAAATATTTCTGGGTGTGTGATTAATAAAAAATACATATTTTTTTTGAATGTTTATTTCAAAATATATTTATTAAATACAATTGTGAAAAAGATCTGTTTCAAAGCATTTGTACGCATTTAGTTAAATTTGTGTTTATCAATTATTAAATATGGGAATATAACGCAATGCGTAGTTTATATGTATAACTCTGTTTATTTATTTCCTTCTCACATATAAATAGCTAAAAATAGCAGGTAACGGGAGTAAACGCGATGCAAGTAAGTTAAGACTTTTAGCGTGACAATACCCCACGGGACCTCGAAGACTCGAGTCGTTATCGCCAGCGCTCGAGTTCTTCCGATGCAGCGCGATATTGTGAAGCGTCGTCAATCTATCGGCGCAGGCGAGTCCCGACAAACGATTAAACTACCCGGGATGGCGTCGAGCCCGCTCAAGCATCGCCGGGCCCGCGCTCGCCCGGGCTCCTCTCGCCTCTAAACGCTCTCGGCCGGCCGATAATAAATATGGAGATTATTGCTTCGTGTCCCCATAACTTTGCCTCTGACAGCCTCTTACAAATGGCCCGAGTTCCTATTCACTTACTCGCGCCGGTCGCGAGGTAAAGACTCTATCTCCGGGCCGGCGCGCCGCTCGCCCGCCCGGCCAGGAGTCGCCCCGCCGCCGCCTGCCAGGCCCTGCAAGGCCCTGCAAGGCCCTGCAAGGCTCGTCTCTCTGCTCGTCGCCTCGTGATTGCGATTCTCGCTTGCTTTTCAATTCCAGAGAATTGTTATGAATGATCAATGGCTGCGTATAAAAATTATCAGTGATGTTAATGCCATGCAATAATCAATCTTTAGAGAGCAAGAAGGTAAATCAACAGAAAAAAAACTATTATCCGATAAATGGTGATTTATATATATTTTACATGGTAGTAAAAATTGCGTTAAGTGATTTTTAAATCGATGATATTTTATACTCGGAGTTCGCATTTATTTTTTCGAGTTCACATACTTTTAATGACTTTCTCGTGTGGATTCGCGGGCGCGTCTCTGAGACAGCCGCGAGCTGGAGTCGGACTCGATGCGCTTTTTGCGGCAGAATATTATTTTCCTTACTTCTACATCCCTCACTTATTATCCCAGAGATAGTAATTGCCGGTTGCTGTTTCTAGTCGCCAGTATATTTTTTTTTGCGAAAGCGTATGGGCATTTTTTCAGTAATGCTGAAATTCTTCCTTGTGAGCGGATAATCCGTCGACGGAAGAAGTCATAAAGTAATCAATGTATTTATTGAAAATCAGAATAAGCAATGAACTACTTTGCAAATAATTTTAAATAAAATAAAGAAATTAACGCTGATGTCACTGTTGTTTTTCCTTTCAAATGTTATGTTTTCAAGTAACTTCAGAGAGTACATTATCTATAGTTAAAAGTCCAATCGCCGTTTAAATCTTGAATATCGTGCATCGTAGATGTCACTGTAACCGCGGCTTGTCCTTAAATTGTATGGATGGAAATACATTAGACTAATCCAACTATCCACACTTTATATTCATCAGTACATAACATTCAACGGTCAGAATTCAGAATTTATATATGTAAAGCTAGTGCGATAATTGCATTTCACCATAACGCTATGATTAGTAGCTTTTAGCGTTATTATGTATATTTTTATATAGTTTTATTTTTTGTCCTTGAAGATTTTTCTCTTTAAATACAATATAATAGACAATTAATAAACTCGTTAATACATTTTTCTAAATTTAACTTTTATTAAAATAATAAATCGGCGAATTTCAATTACGTAAAATATTTTAAATATTTTGAGGGATAGTCAACCTGGGAAATGCAGGCCTTTAGGAGCATGAATAAAAGCCTGTTATGAAAAGTCCTATTGGGTCTTCAGTATTCTGAGACTTTAAACTCCATGGTCGGGGTGGTGATTAATCCGTTTATATCATATACTATGCTAGAACGTCTTTGAACTGTTTACTATACCTTAAAGTCGAAATCTTAAGTAAAATATGTATTTTTATAGAGTAGTATACTTGGAGAAAAAACGAGAGGAGATTTATCTCAGTGTACTCACTTTAGATAGTTATTTTTTTTTATAAAATCATCTAAATGAGCTTTTTATCATCGGTGTTTCGTGGGAAGGCCCCTGAGTCCCGAAGTTGTTATTTACATGAAACGATCGCATCCATTTGACTGCAATAATATTTTGTTGTCGTGCGTTTTATATGTGAGCTGAAGATGCGTTTTGTATTGCACAAAGTGCATCGCGGATGTTCCGTGCGCGGCGGTGTCTCCGGCAACGGGTTTTATGGAGTACTTAAAATAATATACGCGTAGGCTGTGTAACTATTCATTGAGCTGCAATATTATACTGTATTAAAATCGCATATATATCTTGAGATTGAAAATTTCTTATCAGGCACTCACTTTTATTACATTCACTTTAATAATAAAATAAGATATTAAAATGTAAAAAAATGCAACTTGAGAAATATTTATGACGTATGATTTTGACAATAAATAGTAAATAATTTAATTAAGAAAAACATAGTAACTTTAATCCATTATTTTATTTTAACAGTATGGTATTATCCATTTTTTTAAAGAATGAACTGATTATTTTAGGTATTTTTTTTAGTAATTCAATCTATAAACAAAATTAATTTCAATTTCCTTTTGTTGAATGTATTTATGCTAACGTACACTATTTAATTAAACTATATATCGCCTATTTTGAAGAAAATCAATGTAAAATAGTTATTATTGGCTTAGTAACTAGATTTTTAGTGTTAAATATTTTGACGGGCATTTTACGCAAGGTTTGATCAGCAGTTTTATTACACGCGTGTTGTGAATTACAATCGTAAAGTGCGCAAAGAACTTATATTAGCGCAGCGTCGCCACAGACTCCCTTTCGATCAGTGGCGTGCGGAGGGCTTCGACGTAAGGCAAAAAGTTATTCTAGCCAATAATTCTATTACTCCACATGATACAAAATCTTCAATGAAACTTAAAAAATATACAATGGATTGGAAAACTGCCCATTTTGTATGTACATGTAATTTTTCATACGTCGTTCATATATTTCGAATTTGTAGATGTCAATGAAAACATTTTTTTAAAGTATGATTTTATAGTTTTCTATTTGCACCAAAATCTCAAATAAATTAGTCATATATATTATTGTTAGATGTGATAGTTTTAACAAATAATAATATTATAAATACGAAAAATAAATTTAAAAAAAAAACAATCTGTATTATGTATTTACAGATTTGTTTATGAACACAAGTGCGTGGCATGCGTACGCATAAACAAACTACTCAATAGTTTTGAATTAAATGTACTGATTAAGAAAAAAATTGATTTAGAATAAAATAAACCATTGAAATAAATCTATTTTTGTGGGTTTAAATACAATGTGAATTGATTAATCGCATGTATATTTCAGTAGTAAGGCAAGCAGTGCTGGGCGCGCGCCCCTGGCCGGATGCAGCTCTTCAGGTGCGCTCAGGTCAGCGCTTGCTTCCCAGCGCCTCGCTTGCTGCGGCCTATCCGCAGCTGATCGGCGCTGACAGGAGAAAGCAGGAGCCAGTTTCAGTTCCAGTCTCAGCCAGAGGACTGTATGCATTGCATTAAATTTTGGCTAATTGATTATTGATGCCCCTTTTGAGAATGCAACTTGATATCAAAGTAATGCGGCTGCTTTTTCACCTCCTGTAATTCATCACAAAAATATATATCTATATTTATATTTTTAAATCAAAATGTATCGACACGTAAGTCTCTGAAACTCATACACACTTGCCGTTGTGCATTTTATTAGCCAGCTGCTTTGATACTATCGCATCATAGATATGATATTTTTCAATTATTTTTTTGTTTTTTCTTGTCGTAGAACACGTAGAAAAAAACAAACATAAAAATATATTTTGAATCCGTGTTGCCATGGACCATCTTGCTTACGAACAGCCGGTTGCTGGAACGGTTGTGTGTCACGATACTTGTCACCGAAGACTCATCGGCACTTTAGACTTCGTGTCGCCACGAAAGCTCCTAATGGATTCTCTCCACTAATCAATTTCTGCAGCGGCACACGGCAACGTGCATTGTCTCCTCGGCGGCGGCCAGCCTAGCTCCTCGCCGGTGCCGAGCGTGATTTAACGAGCATTAATTGCAGCGACTTCCTCATTAGCGCCAATCAGGGCGAGAGCGATGACTTGTCGTGAAGAACGAGGACCTACCCGCTTACCGTGCGCCCGAACCTGCGTTGTGAGGCATCATCCTGCTTTATATTAGTTTTTTTCCAGGGAGATTTGCCACTGTTGAAATCTGTCACTAAATAGTACAAACGCTGTGGTAATTACTTCGCTTAAATTACAATTTTTCGTGAAACGAAGCATGCCCCGCATTGGCCGGGTGTTTGCGCTATTTTATCAGTGCTTCGAGACTTCTTTTCGTATCTTTACTGTCATTGCACGCAGACATCAATAGCTTCCCTACAAGCTCCGTCACAAGCTCCATTTTATACTCTTAGACGTACAAAATTTCGATGGGGTCAAATACACTAATTTAGCAATATAAATTAATCAGACATCAGTAAATATCTAAAGGTATCTTGAATATGAATCTATCCGAAAAAATATCCTCGTAACCGTTGTCTAGACTGAAGTGATAATCTGTTTATTTATGTCAGCCTAATAAACGGTGTAAATTCGCTCTCTCTGCTGCCACCTCATAAAGCTCGGACGTGATGGGATACCGCGTGTTACTCGAGGATCATACCGAGCGCCGAGTGGAATAAACACGTCGTAACTGAGACTGGCTGTTCAGTAGTGGAGAATGCATTCTGATGCTTATTGGAAACAGGGACTAATGCACGAGTGCCTGTCTGGTGTCAGCCATATCGTGCCTCTTGCGTTGTATTAAAAACAATTAATTAAAAAAAAATTCTCAAGATAAAAATATCATAAGTTCAAATAAAAATAATCACAAAGATTGTTGAAATATAAAAATCATAATTCATTTAAATAATACATAGACATTCATATCATATAAATTTAAATAAGAGACAAGAAATCACTTCGAAAATGTCTGAAGTGTGATAAGAATGTTTACTTTATTTTTTATCAAAATTAGTGTGAGTATATTATTAATAACTTGAGGGATACATAAATAAAATATTACAAAAAAAATTTATGTCAATTTATTATACATGTGCAGACTTATTTTTATCTTAAAAAATTAGATTGGATTGAACTAACGTATTTGATATAATTGAATCGATTTCCTATCAAGCGTTGTTCTTTTCGTGTCGATAATGAATATTTTTTTGAAAGACACGCCTATCGAGGCACCCCCGGTATAACTGCAGGAGTTTCCTATATACTGATTTATTATTTTCGCAGCGATTAGGTATAATTGAATATGCAGATTAATATTGCCGCATTCTGGATTCTGCCTATAAACACAAGCTGTCTCATTGGTTGGTGCATTCCTACTTCAGCATACCGTACGGGACTTGATAATCATGCCATCCATCTATGGGTACTCATCCTAGCACAGGCTTGTTTACACGAGCTCAAGATCCTCGCATAAAGTTTTGAGTATTCAGTGAACGAATAGATACTTGTTTTAGTTTTTGTGAAAGCTGCACTTTTTTGCAAATAAAAACAACAAAAAATTCCTATCTTCATTGACACCATACACAAACTGATCGTTTGTACGTTATATAATATATTACATTTTTAACTATGAACTCATTTTTTAAATAATCAACTGAGCAAGTACTTTTTGTTGTTTATTATATATTGTATATGTGATTAAGCACATTTTTTCATACATTGAAAACAATTAAAGAAAACTCTCAGAAAATATCATCGTGACTTGTGAGGGATTCGAACCCACATCCCCAAGCTTCGAATCCCCAAGGGTTCGAATCCCTCACAAGTCACGATGATATTTTCTGAGAGTTTTCTTTAATTGTTTTCAATGTATGAAAAAATGTGCTTAATCACATAAACATACTAATACCTGCATGGGTAAATAAAAACGCATTCTGATTGACATTAATCTAAAATTAATATATTATATATTATATATTGTGTATATTTATAAAAACAATATTTGATAATATAATTGCCCTGAAGGGAAATTGTTGGATTTTGATCGAAAAAATTTAAAATTTAGGTATTTTTTTATGTTATGTATTTATATACATTTTTCACGAGAATATTATTTTGTTGAAAATTATTTCAGATGTGGATATTTAAATAAACACGAATTGAAGGAAAAATATGCACGTGGTTAAAGATACTCGTTATAAACATTACACTATATTTAGAGAAGAAAGTGGTGATTGAATTAAATGGGACAGTTTCTCTGCCAACATGTGGAACCCCATGGAGGTTAGCTCAACGAAACAAGTTATCACCAGTTTACCACAATCGATTTTTGTGTATTTATTATTTGAAGATTTGATAAATAATATCCCGAACAATGTTTTTATTTATAGATTTTCTAAAGTATGTTCCACTGATTATGTCCATTTTATTGGCTGCAACTAGCACGCCTGATTTCTCGCCTTGGGTGACGTCTTGAGAATGAGGATTGCAAAGAAATCCCAAACATCGCGTAGAGTGTGACAAGTGAAATATGGACGATACAAAAATCTGCACAGTAATAAATAAATGTAAAATATTTTAAACGATTGTTTTTTAAGGTTTATTTTAGTTAATTATATAATTCTATATATATAAGTAATCATGATTTATTATAATTGATTATTGATCAGCTTTTACGACGGTGCAATGATGAATTTTACCTTTATTAATTCTTATTATATTACAGAAAAAATCAAAGAAAAAGTTTATGATAAAGACAATCGATTTAAGTACTACAAGTAAAACATAATGTAATGCATACAATTTTTTATGAGTAGTAATTAAGGATATGGATTTCTTTTTTTATTTTTATTTTTGGTATAGGTCGATAATGAGTCGTCCAATTTCAACTCTTGCTTCTTCTTAAAATCATTTGGGTTTGTTTTTTTCTGTCGTGCTAGTGTGTCATTCTTGTTTTGTTGGTAGAGCTGTACTCGTGAATGGGGCGCAGGGCCTCGGGCGAGAATGATTCAATTTCGGGTTTGCATCTCATTCCGGGCACGATATGTAATGACGGACATTCTTATTACCTCTGTAATAAAGTGGCTGGTGATGTCCGCCGCGCGCGGCCAGCTCTGCCGATGTGTTTATGGGGTGAAAGTAAAGCAAGGATGGACGGCCGAATATTTTGTAATAAACTCAACGCCACAATACCGGCGGAAATCTTATTTATGTGAATATTTTCAACGTGGTTTTTGGGTCACAATGAAAGGGGAGATATCCGTGTAATGTACAATAATAAAATGAATCGTGTTTTATTTTATATATTTTTTATTGTGTCTCTTTGTACTAGATATTTCTGTACTATCAATGTTTTTAATAATGTTGAATACAATGATTACTTAAGCTTATCAATGCTCATTAATATCATGATTACTATTTTTTCTTCCAAAGTCACGGAAAATACGATCAAACGGCAGACACGACTCTAAGTAGCGCTGTACTTAGTATTTTTTATAATTAAAATTATGTTTTTTGTATCTGACCAAACAATCAAGTTGTTTTCTTATTCATTTCAGTCAATTGTTTAATCATTGTAATATCTGTGAAGTTATACGACAATGACATAAAGTAAAACTTTGCAAACGGTAGTTTATAATTTTATTTAAATTTAATGTGTTTTGGTTTTGTTGCATCAGGGAACATAAAATAATACGACTATAATCCCAGCCAATATCTCCGCTGCATCTCTCCAATCTCAGTGTTGCCAGGCGGGCAATAAATCTCCTCAGTAAATCACTCGCACGTCCGGGACGCGCTATTAATTATACCATCAGCGGGCAACACTCACTCAGGTGAAGTCCGCATCGGCGGCTGAACTGTATTACATAACGTGCTTTATATTATTAAGTTTATTTTAACTGTGACTAAGGTCGCTTTCTTTTCTTCTACCAAATAAAGAGTTAACGATAAACATTTTTAGAAAAAGAAAACCCTACAAAAAATATCCCTCTGGTTATTTATGGAGACGTGAATAACAGGAAAAAGTTACGATCACTTGTTGTTTGATGTTCAGGGTGGTGAAGGTCTCCTCACTTAGTTGCTTATAAGTTTATGCTCTTTCAAAGTTAGTTCCTAATATAATAATTTTTGTGCAACTTTAGATGTCTAATATGAATGCGTTTTACCATATAGCGATGTTGAAAAATAACAAATCTCACCATGCTCACAGATGCTTGCAAAACTAGCGATTTTATTCTAAAAATATTATCATTGAAGCGTTGAACTTTTGCTGTACATTCACATTTTGTCTCGAATAGGATATATTTTATCCCCGGTGCAACCACATCGCAAATGCCCTAAGTCCCGAGTAAGAAGTGTGTGGATAAATGGCAGCACTTAAATGCGTGGCGGACATGTACTAATAGGCGGCCGGGCCATGTTTGGGGGCTCCTCCGAGGGCCCCCATTTATTTTAACGCAGAGCCTTGTTAGCGACTAGTCCACGAGCGGCCGTGTAGGTGTGAGAAAACCTGCAGCGGACTCTGGGAGAGCAAACCCACAACCTTGCTGCCAGGTGTAGCTTCGCCTGATCTGGTGACTTGGTCAGAGACGTTCGCACATATTTGTCACTACTTGTTTCTTAATTCATAACATATAAAGATTTGCTTGTTTAGATAGTTAATTGTTTGGGTATCAGAGGTTCAAACCTTTGTCCACGACACGTAGAGAAGAAACATTTGTGTAATGTACCTTATATTGGGCCATATATAAGTTCTAACAAGTGTGCCGTGATTCTTTGGGGGCTTGTCAGTTCGTTTCCTTTTACATTGGATGTGAAATTGTTATAATATAACAGGTATAATGGCATGCACACGTTTTATATTCTTATGAAAAGATAGGAATTTGAATGCAACACCTAATGTGATATAACATTTGATGGGTTAATTGCACTCATAGGTATGGTTGGCTTTAGTGTTTTAATTCAACTATCCATTGCGAAAATATGCCTTAGATAAAAAAACCATTATAAGGTTTGTCTCCTATTTTAAGTGTTGCTCAGCTTATCATATGTACGAGTACGTACAAGTTTGTACAGTGTCTTGCAGTGTTTGCTCAAGTCTCAAGTCTTACTGCCATGTATGACTCCAACATAATTCGAGCTGGGTGACTTTAAACGATATAAAAATCTATTAATGACGCTTTATTCTAATGTTTCTTGAATTTCGTACGCAGTGATTCTCGTGCACCCTGAGCCAGGTTATTCCTTGACACCGGGCCGGTAACGGTACGGGCACGCCAGTCAATCGCAGTCTCGGTGGTCAGGAGTGAGCTGTTCAATACATCTCGTCGATACGAGTCTCGGGTTTCTAGGGTTCGTTTTATTTCACGTTATCGTAGTGAAAAATACATAAACAACTTTTTGTTTGCACAGGATGATGATGAGGATTTAATAAATTTTACAAAATTGAATACGATGCCCTTAATTTCAACTTTTTTAAATGAGATGTTTCCGACCTTAAACATTCTGACTGCTGTAACAATACTACTCTGTAAGAGACACTAAACAAAAGACAAGTAGGCAAGCAGTGAATTTGTAACTGAATCTTTGATTACATGGTAGATCCCTTGTGAGATAAAAGCTCATTTTCAATACTCAATTTTTCATTTTATTGCTGGAATTTTTGTATATTATGGATTATTCGTATATTACTTGTGCTTGAAACTACACTTGCATAGTAAATGAACTTTCAAAAACAAGTGTCACTCTAATCATTATAACTAGACCTACTTTTTATCCGTGTAAATGTAACCTAAATACAATTTATTGCGGTACATTTATATCATCACGTTTCTTCTGTCAGAGATATTTCACTGATAAAACAGGAATAATAAATTTTTATTGAATGTGAAAATATTTTTTTCGTCTTGATTATTAACAATCACGTGTTTATAATCAAATGCGTGCCTATTAATTATTATTTTATTGAAATAATATTTTAATTAAAAACAATTGAACAAGAAAATAGTTTTACTGGTTCATTGAACCGAGCAACGGAGTTCTTCAATATCGTCTTCGGTTATTTTGACTCTTATCAGAGCTGTCGTCCCGATAGAGTTATCAATATGTACGATTATGAATGTAGGGCGGAAACCACGTCCTAGAAACTGGTGGACCGCTCAAGAATTATCATCTCCGATAGTCTGATTGACTGCTGTTTGCGTGATGTGTCGGCCGTGCGTACTGCTCGGTTAGTTAGGCGACACTGAGACCCCGCGCTACCATCTAGGGACTCGGTGATATATTATGGGAGATACCATATTCTACTATTTACTGTGGTGATTATGCTATATATTGGTGGCGGAGGTTGGAGATTACTTGGAATCCCTCGACCATTGGGACCATTTCCTCTTGAGGCGAATAGCCCATGGAAGTCCGGCATCGTTTTATCGTGTTTCTCAGTGTTTTCTAAGAGTACGTGTTCCATTATTGCTGTTGCCATATTGTGACTTAAGGTGAAACTTTTTCATTTAAATAGTTTCAATAACAACTAATACTTCTGTATTTTTTTTTTGATGGGATTATCAACAAAGCCGATAACACAAAAAGAAATTGTATAAGATATTCATAAATTAAATTGAAATGAATATTTTATTGGTTTGAAAAAAAATTCAGAATTTCAAAAAAAATATGCACATCTTCAATGAAAAATGTGGTCAATCTTGCTATGAATTTTATTCTAGTTTTCAGATAATAATTGAATAAAAACGTACAAAAGTGCTTGGATATTTTAGTAAGTTGTAGGGCTCAGTAGTAATATTGTAATCATATGTCCCATTTGGGCTATCTCGATCGCTGTAAATGTGAGTAAATTAAATTTTGAATCTCTTGTAGTATATTTAAAAGATAGCATAAATCCGCCGAGAGGAAATGACGGCGATGACTTCAAACACCCCGCGCGGACGGGGCCCCCATATCTGGCCATCGGGCCGCTTATCGCGGTGCGCCGTCATCTCGCCGCGCCGTCCTCGTGGGCTCCGCGCCCCCGCGCCCCCGCCCCCGCCCTCGGGATTGATTGCTGCACACAGCGCCACGCGTCATTTGCAGGACTGCTAGACAGTGAGATTTAGCATATGCTTAGCTTGCTATTAATTAACCAGCTTACATGCATTATTTATTATCACCTTCCTGCATTTAAATATTTTTTACTTTTATTAACATTTTGTGAAAGAAATAATTAAAAGAACTTGATTTTTTATAGAAAAAAGTAGACTTATTCATTATTTCGATAAAATTTATATTTTAAGTTTTTAAAAAAAAAATTATCGTATCTATTGATCTTGGTCGATTTGAGATGTTTTTTTTAAATTTCATTAAAAAAACGAATAAAATATTAATAAAAACAGTTATATGTTTTAAATAAAAGTAAAAATCAATTTATTATTGGTTGTGAAGACCATCTCACAGGAAGTACGATTTTACCTATACAGGTTTAATTGATTGATAATGATTAAGAGCATTTTTTCAAATATTGCGAATATTGCCATGTAAGCGAGGGGATGTGGGTTCGAATCCCGCACAAATCACGATGATATTTTTCTAAGAGTTTCTTTAATCAATTTTCAATATTTGAAAAAATGTTCTTAATAATTATCAGTAAAAATCAATCTTTCAAAAATAGGTTCAAAAAAATGTGGCCGAGAAGGGAAACCGAAGATGATACTTTGGAATTGATATATCCTTAATTATAACAACGGATTGTATTTCGTATTCAGTGGAAGTATAAATTATAGATTGCTTGTATATTTATTTTTTTGTGAAAAAAGTGATTGGGTTTCCAGCCCTGAAATATAACTTCACGATTATTTGCTATACTTATTTAATTATGACATCCAGAAAATTTCAACCGTAAACAGTGCCCGAGATTAATCTTGCTAAAAACCGCGGATAATAATAATTACAAATTAAATTTCTCATATTAATTACGATCGTTAGGGAGGGAGCGCTCGATATCCACGAATCTCCATTGTCGAGGCGGCCTGGCCGGGGCCGTGCACGATAGAGCAGCTCGCATTTAATTACACGGACCGAGTTTATGATTACTAAGTACACGGCTTCGTGGCTCCGCCTCCGTGTAATTATTTATAGGCCGAGCTTTTTTCATTGATATCTCTATTTAAGTGAAGAGGCTCCGGTGCTGTGCTGTTGGACGCCTTTGTGCGCTGACCGTTACTGGAACTATTGTATCTCGCCCGTGCCAGGGATGCCTCTGAGGGAGATCACTTCCGCTTTGTATTTGTGCGAAACGACAAAAAAGTCTTTTTTTAACATTTTTTTGATTATTTTATGGGATAAATTAGTTTATATAAATCTGTAGATATTTTACTTAATATTCTATGTTACACAAGTATTGTTATTAAGTTATTACTAAAACGCAATTCACGATATAAAAAGGTGCTATCATTAGTCGATCTCCAAGTTATTAAAACATGCAGATTGTTTGGGGTTAAATGAGTTAATATAAATTCTCCAAAAAGTAATTATATTCTATTAGAAAATAATATTAATGTGTATATTTTGTATAACTAATGTTTATGCATTATAGCATTTTGTGTTTTCTCTTGCATTATATTTTTGTTCTCTAACTGGACAAGTTTATTACTAATACCAAATAATTAAATGTTACATTATAATTTTTTTTATTTTTTTTTATAAACAATTAATGTATGTCTATTTTGTGGATTGAACGTTAATCAAGTGCGTATTTATTACCTATATAGGTTTATATTATTACTTATATGATTAGGCACATTATTTCACACAAAATCTATTATAAATAAAATGTGTTATCGCTTTCAACTTATGTGCAACGATTTTTTATATCATAGATTAGTTACTTAATATATCAGAATTTAATTGGTAAATAAAGTATAAAAATTAAATCAAACATATTTATTCTCAGAAGCGGTATTCAATAATTTTTTGTCAGCCCTTAATTTTCGAAGATTTTAGAGTGTTGAATTTTCTCTGATTCTACTGTCGACTTATTTATCGATTCTATCATTTTTTAAATTGTTTCTTGTGATAAGTGTTGTATAAATAATAATCATAATAAATTAAAACGATAATATTCATGATTGTGACTTGTGCGCGCTATACTCGGAGCTAAAAAGTATATAACTCCTGTATATACTTAGTAACTTCTAACTTATTTTATATATTGTATGGACTAAGGACGAGCCACTCGGAACATAACCGAGTGCCTCTATTCAGGAAGTCACAAGGCTTGCTTCTACTTAGACTCCTGCCATTGGGCACATTGTTCAGCGATTTCGCTGCAGGGCCATCGGGGTGAACCACCAGTCTTTCATGGTATTCACAATTAGGCGTGAAATAGTATTTAACTCAAGCTTCATGTTCAAATGTTTTTGGATACTCACATTTATAGCACAAAAGGTGGATCACACCTCTACTAGTTTTATCAATTTGAAAAAAATATTTCGCACAAATGCTTTGTAATGTGTTTCTTCCAGTTATTTTATTGTTTTGTTTTTAAATAAGAAATAGATAATATATATTGCATTTTTGAATAAATGGATTAGACAATGTGTATGTACTCGACGCATTCAAATTATACTGTACGAAAATATTTACATAAAATTTAATACAAGCACATAAACAGCACCGGTTTTCTGCGTTTAGTTAAAGCTTAATAAATAACCTATATTCGCTTTGCAAGAAGCTTTGCATTTAGTATAACATTGTACATAGGTGTTTTTAGCATACTTTATCCGGTCATCAAATATGATATTATAGAGCAGTGGCTCTCAAACTCTTTTGGCCCACGGACCCCCTTTCATAGTCAAAACTTGTCCATGGACCCCCTTTCATAGTCAAAACTTGCCCACGGACCCCCTTTCATAGTCAAAACTTGCCCATGGCCCCCTTTCATAGTCAAAACTTGCCCACGGACCCCCTTTCATAGTCAAAACTTGCCCACGGACCCCTTTTCATAGTCAAAACTTGCCCATGGACCCCCTTTCATAGTCAAAACTTGCCTACGGACCTTGGGTGAAAAACTACATAAATTCAAATTATAGACTAGTTGGTGCAAGTATCGACTCTATTGCGTTTCTGTATTAACCTGCCTGACTCACCGCGATGCCTGTTATTACTTGTATTTTATGCACCTGTCTATATTTATATTTTACTTTGGACGTAAAAATCGCTAATAATGTATTCATTGTTATTTATTTTAACTTCCATATTGATAAAAATGTGTCACAATTTTTTTTTAATATTAAACCTTGCGCGGACCCCCTGACGTTGTTCAGGGACCACAAAATCGATTTTAATTTTCTAAGGACCCCCTGAATGATCCCAGGGACCCTCTGGGGTCCGTAGGGACCACTTTGAGAAGCACTGTTCTAGAGTCTGCGAAATCGTAAACCTTTCATGTGTAAGATAGTTACATCGAGGGAGCCTACGGGCGATGGGGTTTCACGCGCGCGGTGCGTTGTCGGATTCGGTCCATCTGCGCCCCCGCCCGCCCCCGCCCTTGCCCCTGCCCCCGCCCCCGCCCCCGCCCCGCCGGCCGCGGAACAAATTGCGCGCGAGTTTATCTGTAATGGCGGTAATTACAGCGCGCATGCGTGAGGTGCACAGGGCTACTCCCCGGGATCGCCTCGGTCTGCGAGGATCTATCGAGAAATCCTTGTGGAAAAATGTTAATTGATATTGGAAGATATGCTGCGGAACATGTTTTAACTTGAAGGAGAAACGCGAGAAACAGCCTCAAATATCTTGATAGTTTGGTTTAATTGATTTTACGCATGCACGATAAACAGTTAAGTTTGTATTTAGATTCTATATTTACACATAATTGAGAAAATGTCTCACTAAACCGTAGTTAAGCTAAGGTTTTTAATTTAAAAAAAACATGTAATGCAATCGTAGATCAAAACTGATCTCGATAAATTTTACTTTCAAAATACCTAATATATTTGTTTGTGAAATAACCCGACACTCACGAGATGCAGCAATTGAGCACTTCCTGAAAATGAAAACCGCGTTGTGAAAGTCATCCGTTGTTGTTGGGAAATTGTAGATTTGCCCTTTCGTGTGAAATATCGATAGTCACCCGTCGGGGTTATTAAGTTGCGATGGTGTTACACAAGTGCCTCGGGATCGCCGCGATGCTCTAGGCGTCTGGGCCTAGGCAGTCTCGGCCGTCACGCCCTGCGCTGATTTCCGCTAAATCTTAATTGCACGCCTCCCCGCGTCTGCCAATCAACTCGCCGTCTCCGCGCGCCTGACACTCATCGGCCATTAAAGCCCGAGAGACAAATGAAGGTTTAATACTTCGCACAAATTACTCATTTGTGCTATCTTCAATCGGCAACGGAACAATATACGTACATGGGACCTTGCTATGCGCCTCAGAATCTGGAAAAAAATACGATAAATAGAAATTCTGCGTATATGTTCACTACTTTATGTGATCATTAAAATATACGTTTTTTAGACTTTATAAGTTCTGATCAATTGCTTTTTAACTTGAATAAACTATATTTTTTTACTTGTTTTATATATTTTTGACAGATTTTCGACTTGGTGGAATTCCATTAGTGATGTTTCCATTTTTTATTTATTGATGTGACTAGTTTCGCCAACCTAGTATTTTCGTGAAACTACTCGCGTCAATAAATAAATAGTGACAATTTATTTTAAATAAAATTAATATATTTTTAATGTTGTGTTTAAGTCAGTAGACAATTGTACATATAACGTCTATCATACAATAATCTTTATATGACGGTATTGTTCAGGAGAATAAAAGTTCTCCGTGTAACATTCTCACAATGAAAACTGAATAGAATCTTTAATATTAAAATTTATCAATATAAATGTCACACAATTAATGTATTTGAAGAGTAAAAAACATGATTTTGAAAGAGTTGAAAACATTTAATAAAGCATTTACTAGGTATGTTCTCTTTCTCTCTTTCATTGGAGTTTGATTGTTAGTTATGGTTAGTACGGTTAAAGTAAGATTTTGTTTCGTAATGCATTTCAAAATTTAGATTTTTTATTTTTTATTTTACAAGTGGCTTGTAAAAACTGCTCGGTAACATGATACTAAGGTTGCCATACCTCTTGAAATTTTACCAGCTCGTAGTTCTCTCAGCGCCAACATATTGTCTCTGTTATTCTGTTATTTTACTATACATTACTCAATATGACATTGTGTTTTTAAAGCGACGTACAAATTAAAGGTTAGTAGACACAGAACTTTAAAAACAAATATTTATATAAGATAGATTGTTCAATATATATACTTGTACTGCTATTCTTTTCTGATATTTTGTTTTCTTTCTTGTTTCAGGTAATATTAACTTCTCACACTGAGCTTCAAATCGTTACAATATCCACCAGACTAAAGGTAATATAATCTTTTAATTGATTAAGGATAATTTTCAATTAAACCTGAGTTTTGGACTCAAAATTTCATGATTATTAAATATTTCAAAAATATCGCACATTGAACAGAATATTATGAGGTACAATTTTTTGCTTTATTACTATAAATACCCATATAATTTATCAGAGTCTACTTAAGTCATAACTTTTTTAGCTTATTTTCTTATTAACTGATATTATTCACAAATATATACAGAAAACTTTGACCTAGATTATCAAAACAATATTAATAAGACATAATAATAATAGAAAATGTATTTATATGAAAAGTTTGTTTTTTAGAGTTTTAAGTCTATTGATTAACCAGGATTTAGGCATAGGTTATGTTTTAATAATCTGTTGAGAATATTGTCAATACTTATTGAATATATTTAAAAAGTTAAAAGTAATAAAAAGTAATGTATGTTTACATCAGTACATCGATAGTTTTCGCTTTGAGAGTAATTTTCTATTAATCCGCGGTGTAAAAAAAGAAACAGATAAAATAGAAACTCCGGACCGGGCATTAATTGACCCAGTAATTCACGGAGCCTCTCAATAAACAATAATGTTCTCTCGGTTTCTATCTGATTGTGTCTCAGCATGAAGAAGTTGTCCTAACGGGACGCCGGAGAATAATTTCACGAGAAACGCATGAGAGCTCTCACGCTTTTGGGGCTTTCATTGTATCGATTGATCACTCCAATGAGTCATGATTCTCCGTTTGTATTCATATCGCGCACAGAATTAAATTTATTCATTGGACAGTGCGGTTCCTGTTCTTAATAATCATATTTATAGTCGAAAATATGTCACTTTGATTTATAATCGAGAATTGCAAATGTGGCTTCCTTGGGTTCAGGACTGCGCATACGAATCCGGTGTGCTCTCACTATTGGATTATTTTAACATATATCATTCAATGTATTTAATTTATGTAAAATTACTTTAAAAAAATAGTGTCAAACTATTTAATATAAAATAGTTTTCTTTAAAGTAAGTATCCTATGATTGTATACGTTTTAAAAGCTATTTGCAATGTAACTATACTTTATCTAAAATTTCTCAATAAATAAATTCAATCAACTTTTATTATATATTGTCTGAAATATTCATAAAATTCTACAAAGTATTAACTTTTTAATTGTGAAATCATCAGTTTGGTTTTTTTGAGGCCCTGTGAATTTATAAGTAATCTAATGAATACTTAAGTGACAGCGTTTTTGTAAAAATAATCAATTTAAATTTATTTGCATTTGAATTATTGTTTTTTGTAACAATTCATGGAAAGCCTTATCGCTCTGAAAGTGGACAGTAAAAAATAATAATTTATTGTGACCTGTTTTTTTATTTATCTCTTTGATTCACTTTGTTGTGACACTTATTTATATTTTTTATTGATTTATCAAGTTTTGCATAAACAGTTGTAATCTTTGCCCATTTTTAAAATTCAGTTTTTTTTGTAAAGAAACATTGAAGTAATTGAGGGGAAATGTGATTTATGTCAGCGTGCTCACGCATACGCGTGGTTGCTGTATAAAGGCTATATTTTACGCATAATTGCACAAGTCGCATTGAATAATGCGTGTAGTATTGACGTTGAATTGGTTTTCTTTAATTGACAACATCCTCAAGAGAGTTATGGTTGTAAACCGCAAGTAGATTTTTAATGAATCGATTTTACCAAAGATATAATTGACTTCGGAGCTTGATGGATTACCCCAATACATGAAAAATTTTCTAGGTGTTATCTTGCTTAGTTGGCGGTATTCTTCACACGCAGTGACATAAAAGCTTGCTTATCTATTGCATACGCATTAAGATATGTGATTACACATATCTTACATTACTTTGATCACCAGCTGTAAAATTATATAAAAATATATATTTTTAAAGATTATTCTTCATTTATAATTTCTAGTTGTTATTTCTTCGTATTTTCGTATGAACTGTATTTATACGTACAAGTGTATCTTCAGCGACCATAAAGTACACAATAATCGTCGGTAAAAGGTGTAATTTCCCGGCCGCTGGCGCGCTATTTGCCGGCGAATCCTCTCACGATTAACACCTTACCCGCACTTGTTTGAATCGACTTGTAATTTTTGGAATGATATAATATTTGCCGCTTCTCCGCGGGCACGTCGGGTATCGGCTCTGCCACAATTGCGAAATTACCGGCATCATGGACGGCAGGCCCGGTATAATCAGCGTGTTGGTGTATGGATTGCGATTCTTCTGGATTACAATACAACAATGTGAACAGTATTTTTTTTTTAATATTCTATAATGAACGCAATTTAAACTGGAGCACGAAAAAAATCATGATCAAATATAAACACATGATATGGGATGTATGTTTATAAAACCAATTTGTTATAGAGTATCCTTTTGACAGCGAGTCAAGTCATATAATTTTTACGTTAGTAGAAAATATACTTTTAAAATGGTTCCCAGCATCTGACCCAAGTACTTACAATCTTATTCTAGTTTGCTTGTAAAATTTGAATTTAACACAATTCAAAAGTAGTAAGACTTACTATTTATTTTCCTGGTTAGGAGTCAAATAAATCTACGCTATGGTGATGGGTATGCGACTATTTGTCGCTGAAATGGAGAAGACGGAGCAACAGACGAGCAGCTGCGCGGGCGCCGCGGCCGCAGCGTTTCATGTAGCACCATATTAAGTCGTGATTATTTTATTTTTATTTTGCATTATTAATCGGCATTGTTGCTCTCGCCGTGGATGCTTAATCGCCGACCGGCGATTGTTCTCCTTGTGGCTTGTAGCGCTCGCCGATCTGAATTCCTCTTCCTTTTTGGACTCCCCCCGCGTTATGAGTTCCTTTGTGATCTGTTCGCGTTTTGAGACCGTCCTATCTAAGAAGCATCTACCTTATTATTCATACTGATAGTGGCATGCCTAATATACATTTTTGTAACTCTTTTAGATCATTCTATTTCAACAGCACAATGAATTAACAAGTTTTGTACTAATTGTGTCAAACTTTATTTTTCTAATTACCAAAAGCGAAGATAAGTTCAATATTATATTTTGGTTAACATAAAAGACGAAATATTGTTCTAACCTATTTTTTGGTTTTTTCAATAGTATAAATATTTATATATATATATTTTTTTTTTCGATATTTTTTATCATGGATTTACTTATTTATAAAAAAAAAATATTGTAAAAATACAATACTATTGATCATTTATAGAATCTTAAAACATCAAATAAATTTATTTACAGAAAAATCTTTTTTTTGCAATCCACACGAACGGATCGATAAAATTTTAATCACTGTGCCTTTAATAATTTATGTTCATTTTGGTGGTTTTTATTCGGATTTCTAATTGGTCGTTTAATTTCTCGTGTATATGAGTATATAGTTTTCCGAGACGTAAGATCGTGCTTAGTAATTACGAGGCTAGTACGAACCCCGGTGGAGTCCGAGGCCGGCGATCAGTGCCCGCAGAGACAGGCTTCCGGCAGCCCTGCCGGCCCGGCGGACCTAATGAAATGCACCGCGGCCCTTAATTGGTAGATTCCATGGCTCCGCGACGCTGGTGTGGAGTCAGCTGGGCCTCTTGCTGCTATTCACCGATTCACGAACACCCTGTCAGCTGTCGTTTTCTATCTCGTGCGAATTTTCAGAAACTGTAAAATCTTTTAAATCAATATTTATATTTTAATATATGGGAAGTTATTAATTATCTTTAAACTAGAAATGTAGCCCGTCACAGAATGACGTATTCGATGAACAATGCAATAGTGTTTGAACATATGTTTGGCTGAATACTCGAATAGCTGGGTAATCGAATTTTAAGAAGACGCTGCTCACGTTTTTCTTCCAATTCATTGCTTGACATTTGTGTCACATTTCGTGTCACAAACAACGCATCACTTTTCACTGCACTGTTCTTTATTTGATGCAGTCTTTATCACGTTCAATTGTGCAATTCTTTTTGAATTACATTTGCTGTGCGTAGACGGTGTTATTTTTTTAGGAGGCATATCGATGATGTGATTGATAATTTCTAACGCAATTTCGATAAAAAAAAAAAGATGGTACTTGTGTCAAGCTGACATAAACTGGAAATTTCTAAGAAGCATCAAAATTTGTTTTTTTTGTAAATGTTCTAAATTTGAAATTCTCGCGGTGAACAACAGAATCATATAATTCGTATATAAAGCATATTTTATAGTTTTATTAAATTAGTTTATGAATGAAAATATTATCCTACCGTCTCGAAATTCGGCACATAACCGCGGAAAAACTTACTGAACTTACATGCAAAAATTGAAACATATACACAATGGATATTATATATATTAGATTGTAAGAATAATTTATAGTAATATATTTCATACAATTACAAAAAGTATAAGCTAACATTAAAAACAAATGTTCTCAGTTTTCAGTCGTACAAATGAATGTGACATTTTATACAATAAAGCAAGTATATAAGTAGTACGCTGGTTTAATTTTTGAAGATCGTTAATGATAATAATAATTATGAATAATATAAACATTTGGTTTAGTGGCATTGCGAGAGATCATTGCGCTATTGAGAGTCATCGTTTGTCATGTGAGCTGCAAACCGCGAGTCGGGGCCGCCCACGCCGCCGCCCTGGGCCCGTCGTGCCGCCCCCGCCCCCGCCCCGCCCCGCCCCCGCCGCTTGTTGCATAATATTATTGTTGCATCTCGATTTATGCACTCATGCTAAGAAGACAAAAGCCAATTATGCGTCCAAGCACGGCAGCCCCTATTATGGGATCTCCAGTGGAGTAGCGAGTAGTCGAACATTTCTTTTGTTTTTGTAATGTGTTAAAATATAATATATCCGTGCTTAAATATCTAGGAAATTATTTAAAAAATATATGTAAATAGTAAAATTACTTAAATAAGTGCCTGATGCAATTGAAAATCACGATTAAATCATTTATATATGTACCGGACGTCATATCACTGGATCGTCGGGATTTACGCGCTGAAATGTCCACGTGCATATTTGCAGGTGTGCGATGGAATATCATCCCTTTTAAGTGCCCACCTGCACATTGACGGCGGGATTTCTAGGTTTATGACGGTATATTGTTTGAGCGCGCCGCTAAGAGGTGTTTTCCCTAAGAAAGGTACAGAGAGAATCCCAGATTTAAATGGCCAGCTGTGCTGCTAATCCTTTTAGAGATCTCTTATGTGCACTGTTTAGAGCGCCGCTAAAAGGTGTTTTCCCCGGCTTGGGTCCCAGGGTTTAACTAACATCTGTACATTCCTGTGCTGTTAATCCCTTTGGGTTGTTTACTTTTAACATTCCAATGTACTCATATTTTCTGTATATAAACCCCATGTCCGGGCCCAATAAAATCAGAGTCAAGAACGAGTTGTTTCTGTGAACACCTCCCTTTCCTGCGACGTATCTCTCTTGCGATAAGCTTAGTAAAGATCAGCCTGAAAACTGCTCTCCCTGCGTCTGATGCCAAGCTGAGAGATACGAAGCACCCATCCCTGAAATCCAACACACCTATAAATAAATACAGTCTTTATACGTCCCGTATAAAGTGGTCCTTCGAATCGAATTAAAATCAGTGTTAATTTCAAATTAAAATCAGGGTTAATTTCAAATTAAAATCAGTGTTTGATTTCGGATGTGTAAAAGTAAAGTTTCGGGTTTTATAAATGGTAAAACGCCGAAAGTGTGCTGAATTAAAACCTTTAAGAACCGCGGAAATTACGGCCTTACGACCCGTAATTTAAAAGCATTTGTAAGCTATTTAAAATCTGTGAACAATGCCATCCACGCGATCGGGCGCGAACGCCGTCGCAGAGGACAGAGCTGGGTCCGATTCGGGAAGCGAATCGTCCCGAAACTCTGATCGGATAACGGCAGAGAATGCGCTCACACAGATGCGCCGCGAGCTAGAGGAAGCACACCGAGTAATACGTGAGCTAAAAGCCCAGGGAAATGTTCCTGATGCCGCTAACCCGAGCACCGGCCCCGCTATCCCGAGCGCCGGCCCCGCTAGCCAGAGCGCCGGGCCCGCTATCGCGATCACAGCCGCACCGGCACCACATATCTCTACGGACTTTCGGCACACGGAGAGACTTCGCTCAAACGACCCGCATCGTCAAACCGCGGCATGGGTTTCCCAGCAAGACAACCCTTTTGCTCGGATAATGACCGCCGTCACGGACGCGATGCGGCAGTTCTCCGACTCTCAGAATCCGAGACAGGATACAGCGCTACTGCATCATACAGCAGAGGACACAGCGAGCAGGTATCCGGGAACGCCGCCACTGCAACGCACAGCAAACGAGCCGGCGATCGAGTTCCCTACGACGTCGCCAAGGCACAGAGCCGACGAGCCGGCGATGACGTATGTCCAATCGGACGCGGCGGCGAAAGTCTCGCCGCCGCCCCATGACATTCCTGCTCACCCCGACTCAAGGGGGATGAGGCAGATGGAGGCCTTCATTGCGAGGCAGTCCAGCATCAAGGACTTGCCCTCGTTCAACGGAGACCCGATGGAGTGGCCCACCTTTATTGCACAATGGGAGCAATCGACACAGGTGTGCGCGCTCACCGACGCCGAAAATCTGATAAGGTTACGGCAGGCGCTGAAAGGCGAGGCGCGACTCGCGGTCGCAGGTATGCTGAGCGACCCCGAGCGAGTTGGCGACATCATCAACTCGTTGCGCGTGAGGTTTGGCGATCAGGACACGATCGTCAGCCGAATGATGGAGGACATGCAGCAAATGCCGAGCCTCGACGATCACTGTGGGATCGAAAAAGTGATCGACATGGCAGTCGCGATAACAAATCTCGTCGCTGTCATCGGAAAGGTCGGAGTGAAATATTTGGCCCTCCCAAAACTCCTCGCCTCGATGGTCGAGAAATTGCCTTTCTGCATCCAGTTCTTGTGGTTGCACGACAACTCCCACAAGTCCCTCGAGGGCGAAAGGCCGACGCTCGCTGAATTTGGAGCATGGCTAATGTCGCGCGGCGAGCATGCAGCCTTTGCGGGGCTCGAGCGGAAGCGAACCTCAGGGAGAAGGCGGCGGGAAGCGCACGTCCTAGCCACAAGCAGCCGGCGCGACCCGGAAGACGACGATCGCGACGGCGGCGATGACCGCCAGGACCGCCGCCAGTATGGCCGCCAAGATGGCCGCCAGGATGGCCGCCAGGATGGCCGCCAGGATGGCCGCCAAGATGGCCGCCAGGATGGCCGCCAAGATGGCCGCCAAGATGGCCGCCAAGATGGCCGCCAAGATGGCCGCCAAGATGGCCGCCAAGATGGCCGCAAGTATGGCCGCCAAGATGGCCGCCAAGATGGCCGCAAGTATGGCCGCCAAGATGGCCGCCAAGATGGCCGCCAGGATGGCCGCAAGTATGGCCGCCAAGATGGCCGCCAGGATGGCCGCCAAGATGGCCGCCAAGATGGCCGCCAGGATGGCCGCCAGGATGGCCGCAAGTATGGCCGCCAAGATGGCCGCCAGGATGGCCGCCAAGATGGCCGCCATGATGGCCGCCAAGATGGCCGCCAAGATGGCCGCCAGGATGGCCGCAAGTATGGCCGCCAAGATGGCCGCCAAGATGGCCGCCAGGATGGCCGCAAGTATGGCCGCCAAGATGGCCGCCAAGATGGCCGCCAAGATGGCCGCCAAGATGGCCGCCAAGATGGCCGCCAAGATGGCCGCCAAGATGGCCGCCAAGGAAAGCGCTATGGAACATTGCTCACCTGCCTTACAACCAGGGCAGTGCGTCTAGAGCGTGCCGGAGGCCGCCCAGGCGCGGCGGCGGAGCCACCGCCGCGGTCGCCCTCCGCGCCGGCAGCCCGCGATGTCCCGGGGCCGCTTGAACGTGCGAGCCGGGACTCGCCCTACATCGGGGGCATGCGGACCAGAGAGCCGCCGATTGCGCCTCTGCTGGCACCGCTGGCAGCCCGCGACGTCCCGCCGCCGATTGCACTGGCGGACGGGGATCGCCGCCAGGATGGCCGCAAGGATCGCCGCCAGGATGGCCGCAAGGATCGCCGCCAGGATGGCCGCGAGGATGACCGACACGCTAGCCGCGGTTATCGCCGCGATGACCGCCGCAATGACCGCCGGGAAGCGCCTCACACCGGGAGGCCGCCGCCTGCGCCCCTCCTAGCTGCGATGGCAGCGAGCAGCGTCCCTTCGTCGCTTAAACTTGCGAGTCGGGATGCGCTGCACACCGGGAGGCCGCCGCCTGCGCCCCTCCTAGCTGCGATGGCAGCGAGCAGCGTCCCTTCGTCGCTTGAACTTGCGAGTCGGGATGCGCTGCACACCGGGGAGCCACCGCCTGCGCCACTCTCGGCCGCGTTGGCAACCAGCGACGAAGATGGCTGGACGAGTGACCCCGCGGAATTAGCACCCACACCGCTGTGTGCTACACAGCCGATAACCTGCGTACCGACGCTGCCTGAGACAGCGCGACGTGCGAAGGTTATGAAGATAAACCACCACCCTCAAATGGGGGGAGCTAGTAGACTTATGCTTGCGCTTGGCCTGTTATGTATAAGCAGCGCAAGATACCTAGAGCTGCACCGAAGTGATTGTGCAATCAAAATGCACATTGCACCGAGAACCCGGTGCCCTGTTGAAGGCTTACTATCGCCTAAATGGGATTTGTTGAAATCAGAGCGTACGGACAAACGCTTTGCTTCAACGCTGGCCTAACTGCTGCGCCGGCTACCCGCAGCCGCGGCCGCCTCGCCGTCGCCGCCACCCCGGCCGCGCCGATGCCTTCGCCGCCGCCCCGGTCGCCCCGACGCCCTCGCCGCCGCCGCTGGCCGCCCCGACGCCCTCGCCGCCGTCCCGGTCGCCCCGACGCCCTCGCCGCCGCCCCGGTCGCCCCGACGCCCTCGCCGCCGCCCCGGTCGCCCCGACGCCCTCGCCGCCGCCCCGGTCGCCCCGACGCCCTCGCCGCCGCCGCTGGCCGCCCCGACGCCCTCGCCGCCGTCCCGGTCGCCCCGACGCCCTCGCCGCCGCCGCTGGCCGCCCCGACGCCCTCGCCGCCGTCCCGGTCGCCCCGACGCCCTCGCCGCCGCCGCTGGCCGCCCCGACGCCCTCGCCGCCGCCCCGGTCGCCCCGACGCCCTCGCCGCCGCCCCGGTCGCCCCGACGCCCTCGCCGCCACCGCTGGCCGCCCCGACGCCCTCGCCGCCGCCCCGGTCGCCCCGACGCCCTCGCCGCCGCCGCTGGCCGCCCCGACGCCCTCGCCGCCGCCCCGGTCGCCCCGACGCCCTCATCGCTTCCGTCTACACCAAGCCCGACGTTCGCCCACACATCCGCCGATGCCGAATACCGACGACCAGCCGACATGGATCAAGAATTCGCGCAGACCCGAATGGGGGGAGTGTACCGGACGTCATATCACTGGATCGTCGGGATTTACGCGCTGAAATGTCCACGTGCATATTTGCAGGTGTGCGATGGAATATCATCCCTTTTAAGTGCCCACCTGCACATTGACGGCGGGATTTCTAGGTTTATGACGGTATATTGTTTGAGCGCGCCGCTAAGAGGTGTTTTCCCTAAGAAAGGTACAGAGAGAATCCCAGATTTAAATGGCCAGCTGTGCTGCTAATCCTTTTAGAGATCTCTTATGTGCACTGTTTAGAGCGCCGCTAAAAGGTGTTTCCCCCGGCTTGGGTCCCAGGGTTTAACTAACATCTGTACATTCCTGTGCTGTTAATCCCTTTGGGTTGTTTACTTTTAACATTCCAATGTACTCATATTTTCTGTATATAAACCCCATGTCCGGGCCCAATAAAATCAGAGTCAAGAACGAGTTGTTTCTGTGAACACCTCCCTTTCCTGCGACGTATCTCTCTTGCGATAAGCTTAGTAAAGATCAGCCTGAAAACTGCTCTCCCTGCGTCTGATGCCAAGCTGAGAGATACGAAGCACCCATCCCTGAAATCCAACACACCTATAAATAAATACAGTCTTTATACGTCCAGTATAATATATTTTCTAACAAGATTTTTGGCACTAATAAACACGCCGTTTTGTTTAGTGTTTGATATTGCAAACAAGCTATAACTTGTGTGTTACTAGTATACTTTATCTGTCCATGTCTATATTAGGGTATGTAGGTTGTATGTTCTGGATAAGTAGTTGAGTCTTGGCAATTGTAATTTTCGTGAGGTATTTATATGAATCCCGCCCTGAAAAGTACCAAGTGCGCTACTGCGAAGTCGTATTTATTGCCTTTGTCTCTGGTCCAGTTGCGGTCGCGAGACTCGCGGGCGGCGCTGGACTCCGGCGGGGCCGAGTCCTCGGGAGTCCCCGTGGCGCCACGGCTGATATTATACAAAGACGATCTCATGTTATTGCGACCGATGCGGAGTAAAGCGAATTAACCTTTCTGAATATCATTATGAATTATATTATTGATAACTATGTGCTTCTAGGGTACTCGCCGCCGATTTACTGTACTTTATGTAAAAAAATAAAACTTTTTTTTGAATATACGTTACATTCATTAAAGTTACTCGTAATGTCTTGCGATCGGTGTTCGAAATAAGCGAATAGCGGTTTTCCGAAAGCATCTTTATAAATATTTTTTTTTAGATTACTAGTGATAACATACACAACAATCGATGTACAACTCTTTTTGAATGGAAAATCAGACTTTTGTTTAAGACCTGGATAATCTTCGGCTCTTTGAGGAGGTACGGGTGAGGGTGTGTATTGCAGTGCCAGCGAAGAGCTTTAGCTTCAGAGGAGCATCTCAGCTGCAGTGCTCGGTGTCAATTCAAATTGTCTGCATAGATACGCAGTATGACTGTACTCTTTTTAAAACCCGATAAGAACGCTCGATCTACAAAGGATCCGGGCGGTAATCCAAACATCGAGTCAATCAAACCCGGCGATGGAAGTTTGTTCGGCGAGTCTCCGCGTTACCTGCGCTCGCGCGCTGATTGACAGGTGACGTGCCCGGCGTGAGGTGTCTCGCGGTCGTCTCGACAGGTGCTCGGAGAGCTGGGAAACGATGGAGTAAATCTTCAATTGAAGGCTGGTCACCCGGCTAATGTTTGCTATGCTCGAGGAGGGGTCGGCAGGCTTAGGGCGCGGGCTGAGCGACCGCGCGCAGCATGTTCGTATTAGGTCGTGAAATAAAGAAGTTGAAAAGTTAAAATGTTTGAGTTTGACTGCAAGTGAAACCAAAAACGATATTAAATGGTATTATGTTTGTGGGTACATCCTTTGTTTTTTTTATTTTGAACTCACTTTAAATTGTTTTTACTAAAAAATAATAATTGTTATTTATTAGAGTATCGAAAGTAAAGAAACTCATACGATTAATTACGTTAGCTGACACTTAGGAATAGGTGCTGTCTATCAAATAGGTTCACTTCAGTTGCAATCTTGAGATATCGCACCGCGAATAACTAGGCTGGTTGGGGCAGTACTAGAAGCATAGTGAAACTCTGAATGTCTTGCAACATTTCTTATATTTACTTCTTAGTTCTCTATAAATAATGAGTATACACATTAGTATCATTTGCAGGTATGTGGAAATCTTCAACATGTTCCAATCAAAAATGTCCCACGACTGTGTGCGTAATCGTCTTCACATGTTAGATAATTTGGTTTCTTGAATGTTGAGTTGTTTGGCTTTTCTGTCTTCCGACGTTTCGGCCTCCGTGCTCAGACCATCTTTGGAGACTTTCAAAATCCAATTTTGAACACCAATGAAACCAAATTTACCAATAAAAAATTCTGCCATACCTGCAAACATTTTGCATCGACTGTTTTTTTTAAATAAATTCAATACACTTGCTTAATAAATTACATTTTATTGTTTGCAAATTCATGAAATAAAGTTTTGATGTAAATTTTCAAACGTACATCAAATTTTTCTTTTGTAACAAATGTATTTGTTATTTTGTATTACATTAAAGTCAGCATATGCTTGCTGTGGCAATCGTAATAGCAGTCAGAGAATCGCATGCGCCTTCACGATGCATGTCCTGCAGAGCCGCAGATTGTAATATCATTTGTAACAAACAGCTTTGATATTTACCCGATCAGGAATCGAGCGCAATCTCCGCGCACAACGTACTCCATCTGTTGTAATATAATTTATAAAGAGGGCATCGGTGTTGCTGTTCCTCTGCGGCGCTCAGTGACGTACTAGAGTCTCCAATATATTTTATACTTACTAACCCATTTTCAAAAATATATTATCTCTACACCATTAAAAAAAACTCAAATTATTTAAATAATAGACATTATTTAATAAAATAATGAACAGACATTGTTTTTCTGCCCTGTAAAAATAGTTGATAATTTTCAGAGATTAATTATTAGTTCTAAAACTATCGATCTTTGTAAAACTACTGTTTTTCATTTTGTAAAAAGGCGTAATGGATTTATTTCTAAAATTGACTGAATTGAAAATTCCATTTTTTACCGAAAACAGTCGCGATTGGCTGATTTCTTTATACAATCAAAGTAAACCATAGTTTTTTCCCTTTATTGAAATATTTAAGAAGGAAAATTTATCCCCTAAAAAACTTTAAAAAATTCAATAGTATTGAACATTTTGAAAAAAAAAAAAAGTTATTTTTTTTTAGTATTATCAGCAAGCAAAAAGTTCCTGCAAATAAGAAAAGAGTACACGGAAATAGGTGGAGATACACGAACGGAAAAATACGAAATAATGTATTGTATAAAAGCAAAAACAAATAGACGTTAGCTTGAGTGTTTTAGTAGCAAGCTTAGTGGTTACTGAGAGTCCCTCCGCCCTTGGACCTCTCCGGAGACTCCGAGAGGCGCCACCGTTACTTTGGGAACGACTGCCGCGTGCTCAGATAATCCCCGCCCGAGGTTTCTCTGTGCGCCTGTCGAGCCTGAGATTTAATTGCACATTTTAAATGCAATTGCCTCTCTAGCGAATAATAGTTTAATTGTAATGGCATGTTTACATGAACTGTTGCGCTCAGCGGAGTCATTACCCAGGTAGGAGGCGTCCGACGTCAGCTAACGCTGGAGTCGACTGATTCTGGCTTGAGGATCCTACGTAATCGCATGTCCAGCGGTGCTGACGTTCTATTGCCGACATTGTATTTTATTATGTTGCATACGTAAATTATTGCGTTTTGGTTATCGAGCATGTTACAAAGTATTCTTTATTATTGTGCTTGACGATGTGGTTACGTTAAGTGCAGATTGTAAAACTGATGCTTCTAACCCCGGCCGTCTCAGAGTGATTTTAATACTAAGATTTTGTGTTTATAAATTATTTTCATATTAAAATCCAATCAATGAAAACGTTCAGCCTCTTACTAAATTGTGCTTTAACAATAAAACTTAATAATCATTAATACGTTAAAGTTAAAAAAACAATATAAAATAATTTTAATTCAAATCAAGGAAAACACATCACTCCATTCCCGTTTAGTATAGATTGTTACTTCTAGTTCTGATTTTCTGATATGTGTTTTGATTTTGATATCTTTGCTTTAAAAACTAATTTAGTATTACAATCTTAATAAAATAAACATCTATAAATAATACGTGTTTTTAGTGTATTAATTGTGATATCTGAAATATCGCGGTAAAAATACAATTCTTCTTCTAATGGTAAATTGAGTTTTCTTGTAGTGTCTGTTACTTAAGGTGGATTGTTATGATATTTTAAAACCAAATTTAAAAAAAAAAAAACGATATTTTGTATTGGCATTGACTGTTTATTTTTAGTGAATGTGTTCTATCGTACAAATACATTATTTAAAACCGTTGGGGGTATCGATAGAAAATATGCCCTGCAGCCTTATGCCTCTCTGATTCGCGCTCGACATTGTAACCGTGACTCGGCTGGCACAACTATGTTGCACAATTTTCTGCAGTTTCTTTGGGTTTAATGTGTTAGTGTAATTGGCGTTCCGTCTGACATAATCTCGCCCTTGCATGTGTCGCGCCAAGGAAGAATTATTTATGATGCTTAATTATTGGTTGTGGTGCAATTAAAACGTTGTTATTGAGCTGCGGAATCTATCTCTAGTGCGTTCCATTGGGGATATTCTGCAGTCTCTTTAATACTCACTAATTGTGACTAGATCAGGTTTGTAAGCTATCAAGATTTAACTTTTTAATTTATCTACTCAACTATGCTGAGCATTGTATAATTTTTTTTTTTTTTCAAATTGATAATATTATATGACAATTTCAACGGAGTTAATTATAATAGTATTTTTTTGTAGAGTATTGTAAAAATATACAGTTGTGGCAAATAAAAAATCTTATTTTTGGACTAATTATTTTCATTATACCATTTTATCAGTTTGTATATATATTTTATTGTTTATCTGAAGAATAATGTTGAAATTGATTTTCACTTTTTTTAGTTCTATATTACACTGCAATGTTAATTTTCATACATAAGATTTGATTAGTTCTTGCTCGAATGCCGCTTAGCTTTAGGTTTTCATTTGGTAAACCAGTTGTACTGGTATGTTTTTTTTAAGTCCGCTGTCATGTTGACGTTCATTTCGCTTTAATTCAATTTTGCACGACAACCATTCAGGGCTACGTGGGTAATAATTATATAAAAATTAATGGAAATCACACAAGCACATCCGGCCCGAATCCAACAGTAGTCAATTGTGTCGCAACGTTTGTAAGTATCTTTAGTAAACTTTGATTGATGAAAATAAGTCTTTTAATAACTGCCGCTAAAATCTCCGTAAATATATATATATATATATATATATATATATATATATATATATATATATATATATATATATAAAACATTCTTTGGTATAGCAGTTTTTAATTAGAGTAATTTTTATAGTATGTTTATTAATATTGAAATTTTGAAACATATTGTTGTATAAAACGATACTACCCTATTTAAATATAGACAAAGGATCCTTTAGTAATGATTTAAAACAAGTTAATCTGAGTTTTGAATCTGATATAGCTCCATATGATTTAAGTAGTCGCTCAGGATTGCCTCCTCCAGCTCGGAACCTGTCCATCCCCTTGCAGAGCTCGCGGCTCGCCTGTAATTTCGCGCCGCGGATTAATAATTTTTAGATATTTTCCATGTAATAAAGCCATAAAGCGGGATCACTCGCCACATCCCGCGCTGCGCCCCTCGTTAGGCTCGCCTAGTAACTTTTCAATTATCAGCTATTACGGGCTGTAGGGCTTACTAAAAAGATAAAGCCGCAAATACAAAAGAAAATATTATTTAAAATTATTTTTACAATATATTAATTGGATTGCGTTAAACCGTAGTCAAGCCGTTGGTTATGACAGATCTTCAGAAGGTTATGAAGCTAAATGTATTTACTTTATTTTTTAACTAGAAACGTACAACTGGATTATTTGTTCATTTACAAATATACAAAATCACACAGATATCCAAAAAATACAGTTTTATCAACCTCAGCAATGTTAGTTCGCCGTTTTGTTTATTATGCCATCGATATGTTATTAATTAATTACCCAACTTGTAATATTCAGTTATTCGTTTTCTTGATAGTAAGTGTAATCGCATTTCCAGGCGGCCCTTGGTGAGGGCTTATCGGCGCCCATCGCGACTAGAGCAAAGTGGATTTCCCGTAAACCGTTTTAGAAATAACGATGCCCGCGGATAATCTCTATAAACGTGTATAAAATAGCGGATTGTACATTCTGGATTCTTCCTGTATCTGGCGAACCTTTACTATAGGCATCTCAGCTCCCAGGTAGAGTATAACAAATGTCAAATTTTTTTATGATTTCCAAAAATATTCTATAGATTTGTGATGTTTGCATATTTTAAGATAAGCTACATACCCGAGTAGAGTATAGCGCATAGGGGTGACCTGTAATATGATGATTTCGCTTAGGTTAAAACGTCGCAAATATGAGATCTCATTTATTGATATTTTCTAAGTAATAGTCATCAGTGATTGCAGTGCCGTTCCCGCGATTCTGAAGTAGATCCCGGTTAATCAACGCAGCCTCTCACTGCCTCCAAATTAACGTTGAAAACTAAACCAATTAATGCATTATTAATTTCAGAGAAATTATGCGGAAGCGGTCTTTTGAATGGTCGATTTCTCATTACATGTAGTCGAAAATATATCAATTACCTGTAATTAGCACGCCTTTCACACATTACACGGGAGCACGTGGCGCGCTCCATGTGAACCTCCGGCACGCGCCTTCTCACAGCCGCTCATCGGAACTCCGTCGGAGCTGGCGGCTCATAATGATGGATCGCTTATGTTAATTTTATTGTTCGCTAGAAATGCGACCTCTCGAAAATTAGTTCCTAACAGTCATGATTGGTATGTTCAACATACCTAATGGAATAGAATTTGTTAAGTGAGATTCGCAACGTACGTGACTAAAATCCAACTGAACTCCTCCTTCCTTGCGATTTGCCGATAAAATAGATATCTCTGAATTTGTAAATATGATCATATTTATTTGTGTTAGGAATTTTTAAATATTCCCATCTCCACTGTGGTTTAAAATTTGTGGAGCCTGGGCAATGTACAGCCACCTCCGTGCTTGCTTTTAGATACTGGTATTAATAAATATTACTGAGAAAATATTAATAAAATATAGTATAGTACAATAAATATAAATATTCGACGTTAAAAATCACTTTTCGTTGGAAACCAACGTGCGACCATTTTGACGGCTCGATAATAATGAATTGACTATAACTGATATTACAAAAAGACCGGCCCAGCATATAATATCACTACTGTTTCAAATATAACGATTTCCTTCTGGCGATAAGATTTCTCATAAAAAACCGTATCTCAATCATTCATCATTCAAAACGCAGAGCAGTCTAAAGTCTTATATCTTAAAGACGGAAAAAAAGTTATGTCCGATAAGACTCCGTGGTAAGAGATTTTGTCTACTGGCGACTCGTCTTATCTAGTCGCAAATACGTCCATCTAGCCATAAATATGTTTCTTTCATTGATAGCGGGAAGACTAGAAAAAAATATTTCCCTAGATAATGTTGAAATATGTTTGTTGTTTATAATACAAATCAATATGATGTGTCAGGCTGGGATGCTGGGTGCTATCAGCTGCCTCGAGAGGTTGAATGCCAGTTGCGCGCCGTTCATTCATGCATAAATCAACGTGCTCCTTTATTTATAAAAATATCGCAGGAATAGTTGTATTATTTAGTATGTCATCATGAACGGCACAATACTTGAGCATTGGGGTCTGTTTGCAGTTGCATCTATCGTACGATTTTCAGCGACAATGTAAAGGGATATGTTTGTCATTTTGCTCTTTTTTGACGCACAATAATACTGATGTTATCTCAATTCCCATACCATAGTTTTTATGCTGACAGGTATATCTGTATTCTATTCTTGTTGATATTCAATTGAATCCAAATTCAAGACATTTATTATACATTGTCTGTTTCTACTGTAGTTGAATGTTTCGTTGCATATTGTTTTATATAAAAATAATAATATATGGTCGACGCTTCTGTAAGTTATTAATAGTTCCATTCATGTCTATGAAACATTTGCCATTCTCTTAAAGTGCAACGTGGACGTTTTGAAATACGCAATTTATTGATAAGTTATTGCTAGATTATTGTTTCGTAATTTGGATTTGAAACAAATCACGATCCGCCAGCATGTTGCTCTCCGCTAAACTTTTCGCTGTAAATAAAACGATTCGCTAAAATGTTTAGTCTCTTGTTCCGCGAAGCCTGCTTATCTCTAAGCAATGCGATGGCTCACAAGGAAAAAATAAAATGTTTAATCTCATAAGTTGTTATACAAAAGTAAATTCCAAGTTTTTTAAAATTATTATATGAAATAAGTAGTGTAAATATGAAAGTACTCGTACGAAGTTTTTGAATAGTTGAGATATATTTTACTTTTGCTTACATCAAGCGTAATTTCAATTTTAATTTTTTTATCAAATAATAAGACTTTATACATCATATTTGGTTATTATATTGATATTACTTATTGAGTAAACAATATTTTATCTTTTTAAACATGATCATTAACATGAAATATTTTGTTATAACGGGTTTCCCAATTACAGTGTTTAATCATATTTTCACATATTATTGAATTTTTGTTACGTAATTTTTCAGTATTTTTAAATATTGATATATATTGTTGATATCGCACTCTCACAACTGCAATTAAGTCATCAAAAGCTCAGCAGATAATATTTTTTCCTAAAATATGTATCGTAAAATTGTAAAAAAATAAAACTAATAGGATTAAATTAGTGTGTTGTAATATATGGAATGGTTTTGGATCAGATATTTAATCCTTGCACTGCTTTTTTTGATTCCTTAAAAATAATGTAGAACCTTAAAAAAAAAAAAGCAACGTGGATTTATAAGTTGGTTATATTTAATATATAACTACCACCTTTAACATCTTGTGATAAAGTGCAAATCGTAATAAATGTTAATCGTAATAAATGGTAATTTTTTTCTGTTCTCACAAGGTTTTTTTATACTGTTGAATTATTTGTTAGTTTATCATCATTTCAAACACAGATTCGATTTTTTGTTACTTTACTTTATGTATTGTGTATTTCATATAATTGTTTGATTGATAATGTGTACCCGTGTTCTAAAAATAATATATTATGTCTTATCAAAAAGCATAACAATCATGCCACACTGAATTACTTTGTTATATAAACATTATTTTTTCATAACAAATGTGAAAAATAAAACATTTAACACTTTATAAAACAAGCGTCTCGACGGCGCTTACCATTCAGATGTTATGTAATAATTAAATATTTTTTGCTTTTTATTAAATTGACATTGTAGTGTATTTGGCAAGAATTGATTCACCTTAAAATCTTAATAATAATTATAACAAATCTTGTTTTGTATAAAGGGAGTGATTTCTGCATTAATTGAAAATCTATACCATAATTATAATTATTTATTGGGCTTTCGCTTGCTTGCTAATGTTTTTTCGGACGATTATTTACAAGCCATAAGATTCGAGTTCGAGCTAATTTTTTTATAAATGTATTATTTGTTTGGATTGTTACTTTTTATATCTTTTTTAATTAAATCACAGTAGGTCTTTAAAAAATATCTCTTATTTGAACAACACCTAATTATATACAAATGTATAGGGAATAACGACTTTTTTGTTTGTGAGCAGTTTCATCTTTAAGGGTTTTTCAGACTGTCTGGAGTAACCCCTGAATAGTGCGTTTGAAGCGTTTGCAGCCAACAATTTGGTTATTCTTATTAATATTTTTAATATTATATTACAGTCTTAACTAGTATGTGGTGGATATATAGTTATTTGACTTTGTTTATAGGTGAATTTATAATGTACATGTGTTTGGCAGTAAAGATTATATGTCTTATTGGGGTTCCTTTAAGAACACTGTGTCAAGGGTTTTTTTGAAACATATACTTCTCTACACAATTCTTTAACGACAATAAAGCAATCAAAGCACCCCGCACCATGAGGATGGAATTCAAATTCACAATCTTGAAACCGAAGACATATTTGCGATGTGGAATAAAAAAAGAGGTTTTATTACACATGCACATTGTGCATTGCACAAACACGATAACGAAAATAGAGAAATCCATGTTAGTACCACCTAAACGACACCTTGTAAGGTCCACAACCTGCGCACAGGATCAGGGGATAGCCACATACCATGTAATAACCATAGCCATAAGAATTATTGGAAATTTACCAAATGAACAAATAAAAAATCTTGAAATTTAATTTACTTAAAATATATTTTTTCTCAATAAATAAACAATTTTAGGAATCTTGGTGCTTTTCGTAGTCAGCAGGTGCTGACAAAACAAAACTTCGAGCATACTTATCTGGAAGTACGCGTTAGATCCTAGAATGGGTTTTCAGCCGGGATAGCTTTTACTATACAATGAATGTTACATTTTCGATACGCGAAAAATATATTTAAAAAATAAGATAATGTCACAATATACCTATGCCAATATAATGTCATAATATATAATAATTAGAGCATTGTGTGCATTACGATACTAACTCTCACCGTGTCATTAGTAAAAAAAACAATAATATTGTTCGTCCATGGGTCCCTTGCGGTGAGCCCGGCGGTGCCGTGTTGATGTTTTGTTTTCCCTGGGCGCGGATTGGCCGCGGCACGAGGCGCGTCCAGCCAATCGGCGGCCGGAGTGATTAGATAAGGCGCGAGCCCCGGATACTCGGGCGCAAGCTCCTCCAGTCCTCATCCCGGCCGAGTGCGACTCGCGTGTGAAGTGAACCTCGTGATAGTCCGACTCGTGTCTCAAACAGTGCAATTGTTATTGTAATACAAGGTACGCTCTACTTACCACACACTTTTTTTTTTTAAATATACTGCGTTTACCTGGTGTGTTTACTTATACTTATTTATGCTTGAAAACGGACCTACAAGATTGATGGAGAGGTTTTCACTTTTACGGCTTAGTGTGAAATAATACTGCCATCAGAATAATATTACTATATTTTGTATTATTTACATTGTTATTTTGCTCACACATTTGAATGAATTCAACACGTGTATTTTATTTTAAAATATGGCTTTAAGATATGGATTTTCTCCACTGATAATTGTGTGTATGTTTTTTGTGGTTATTATTTTGTATTTCAATACTAAGTTTTGAATGTAAGAACACAACCACAAATTAATTTGATATTTTAAATTAATAATCTATCGTGGAAAAATATCGTTTTTTCGTTGGACCATCAGCTGTAAGATGTTGTATTTATTGTTTTGAAAAATTTGGCCAAAATAGGAGACGTTGCGCTTTTTTACCATCGTCAGGAGTTCTTTTTCTGTGCAAGACTCACATTTGTGACGCGGCCAACTCGCTTATATTAATAAGAATAATAAATCAATCGCGAAGATAAAGCGGCAGCTCTTGTTGTAAACAACTAAATATATACCACGAAAAAAACTAAAAGTGGGTTCCTTAACTGCGTTGATTTAAAACATTGAAGTAATCAAATAGTGTTGTTGGGTAATTTTAGATTGAACGAGTTTCCCTTCCTATCTATAATATAGCGTCATGTCAGCTCGAGTGTCTCTATTTAGCTCGCATACGTCACGGCGTAGACACATTCCCGCTGCAGCTGCTCCGAAAAACCCAAACTTATTATTGTTGCATCAATTCAGGATGTCATATCGATAAGTAGTTCTTGAGAAATGGTTTATCATTCGGAAACATATGAATTTGTTTTAAATTTGACAAAAAATAGTCTTAACCTCATGTCACAGTTGGAAATAATTATCTTTCTATACAATAGATAACCAAAGAATATAATTATAATTTTATTAATATTATTTTTTATTGTATTGTTTACAAATAAATTTTTATGCCATTGTTACCTTTTTACGTGTATTTTTTATTCAAATGGGGAAAAAAAGTGAAATCTAGTGCAATGACAACCCATTTAAAACAAGTCATATTAATCAGGCTGAATCCCGATCCAGATCGTGTTAAGATGCTCAAAATTAGATCACTATACTTGTGTTGTGTATAATGATATATAGTATAAATATATTTTCTCGATCAAGACTACTGCAGATATATTTTAATACAAAATAATAAACAGTTTAACCGCACATTTTATGAAGATTTGAAAAACAATTACAATTAAACAAACGAATTAAGCTTATTATGTAAAATAAAATATATGCGGGCGTGAATTGTAGTAAATTATTTATAAATTTACTAAGTAATAATTTGAAACTAGCATATTGTGGCATTATCTTATTTTTTAAATATATTTTTCGCGTATCAATAATGTGACATTCATTGTATAGTAAAAGCAATTCCACCTGAAAACTCATTCTAGTGTCTAACGCTTACTTCCAGATAAGTATGCTCGAAGTTTTGTTTTGTCAGCACCTGCTGACTGAGAAAAGCACCAGGATTCTTAAAATTGTTGATTTATTGAGAAAATGTTTAGATGACCCTATATTGGTATGCCAGTCTGCAAGTCGTTCGTAAAATAATAGAAATTTATGGCAAAAAATAGATTTTACCGTTCCCTATAATGATCCGAATCATAGAAGCATTTATGATAAGTACCAAAATTGCTTTATAATTTTTTTAATTTGTACATTAGTTTAATTTTTAATTAATTTTATTTCAAAACTTCCACTTACCTGCTTGTATACAATACTTCCAACCGATGGTTAAAATAAATAAAGTGATACTTTTTGATGCACATAAGAAGAAATCTTTTTAATTGAATGTTCTTGCAATTATCAATGTTATTTAATTTTCTTAAGAATTTATTTTGCTCGCTAACCGACTATATCTAAAACCTTTTTTTTAAAATTAAAATATAAGACCATCTTTTAATATTGACATTTGAATGACAGTTCAAATTTCCGTCGAAACTTTCCGCGAGAAAAGATAATTATGCCAGTATGTATATTACCTAAACTAATGATGTATTTTGAGCACAAAAATAATTATATGCATTTTTTGTAGCTTACTTCTGACAAATGAGTTTTTTTTTCTACTTAGTAAATTAAATAGTTCTTTTGCATTTGTGCATAATCAATCGAGCCGAAACATACTTGACGATGATGAATGGTGTATTGTTGCAAATGTAATGGATCCGCCGAGGACCGAACATGCACTGAGAGACGCGCCTGTCTGCGGATGTCTTCGTATTAATGGAAAAATCCGACCGGATTATCCGATTTATTATATATCAAATAGTTTATTCGCCGTAGAATTGTTTTCTTCGCCTCTTTGTGTTAATTTATCACACGTGTTTCAAACAATGTGAATTTATTGTTATTTTTATAAGGCAATCATTTTTTTAAAACTCCGAACCGCAGACACCAAAATGAATGTATAAGTAAATCGTATTTCGATTTATGCATATTTATTTTCATTTCAGACCTTGTTGTTTTTATCCATCCAATGCTTTAGTATGTGATAGTGCGTGGCATATTGCACATGCTAATCCTCTCGGCGGCCATTAATTAGGTGCGCTAAAGGTGCTCCTTCGGTCTGATACCTTTCATTAGATTCAACCGATATCCGCGATGTACTTGTACACGTACTACTTATAGTTTAATATCACCTATTTGCATAAAGTGTAGTAAGAAATATATTTTTCATTTTAGTAATTTTTTAATACGATATGTTGTATTTGTTGATTTCTACGACGGATATAATTAAAAATATTTATGGATTTTCGTACTTTAAACTAGACAGTTGAATGTATGAAATTTTCGATTTTATCTTCTGATTTTACCATAACAATAATATTTAAAAATTAATATAAGCAGTTATATATGATATAATTTTTTTTTGTAAAATGATTTTTAGAGACTGCTATCTTCATCACCACTCTGTGGAGACATTTACTCGGGTATTATAATTCGGTCTATCGCAGTACACATTTAATTTATCGTACATCTCCCGTAGATATTCCTTCCATGGGAACCGAACCCGGTCACGAGCCTCCGCTCGGCTGCAGCGCAGATGCGATCTGGACGCTATGGGGATGTACTAATTAAAATCAAAGCCTTTAATTGTTGTTTACTTTGAATTAAGTAGAGACTTTGAGAGAAACCCGCTTTCGAATTCCGCCGTATTGGCTGCTCGGCCGTAACTTACTGTCTCACATTGTCAGATTAATTAGATAGAATGTTCCTAATTAGGAAATAATGTGATGCCGGTAAAACATTTTATTAAAAAAATATTAAACAAAATACATAATATAAAATTGAACTTATTTGATATGCAATGTGCATAGTTATCATTATTCTTGATTTAATATTAAATAAAGTTTAAATATTATAAATGTAGATATTGAATAGCAACCCTCCGTTATAAATTATTAAATCTATGCGTTTTTATCGTATTTAAATACATTAATGATCCAGACGCTCGAAATACCCTACTTAATTTGCAGGAATGAGGTGAAAAATATATCATAACATCCTCAGAAAATAATCAAGATCATAATGTACTTAAAGCTAAAGGCAACAGATAGAGTGGAATTTACAAGGACAAAACTCTTGGTTAGTGATCCTCATAATGAACCTCACTCGCATAAACGTAGCGCAGTTTGGATTAGCAAGGATATAGCGAAATGGAATCTTCTAGAAAAATCATGTGTCTTGCTGTGGAATCAAAATTACAAAAGATCATATATAGTAAATATAAATTATGAACTAACTGTAGTAACGATTATTCTTTTACTAGTTTCTATACAATGCGGCAAATTTAATTTATTATATGTGCAATGTGCATTCAAGTTTTGGGAATAAATTATTTTTGTAATTGAAATTCATCCATCATAAAAAAAATGCATGTTAATATTTAATAGCAGCACACATTCTCCGTTTATTTTAATATTCAATTATTTGCATTGCATCAGTGAATATCTTCGCTAAATATGATTTAAATTATTAATTAGAAATATCTGTTCTTAATCTTTGGAAAATAGTAAATTATATCCACAATACTGAGCCGACTGCTGTTAATGGAAAGACAAACTCACGATCTGGACATAAAAATATATTGCTGAATTGGCATTTCAATCGATTCTCTTAATCACGGGTTCTTCTGCAAATAAACTTTAATATCTGACACGCAGATTGTAAAAAATGCAGGCGAACCAACAGCTCGATGAATGAATTGGTCGTTTTAAAAAAGCAATGATAAATGTGTTCATAAACTACGCCAATAAAAGTTTTTGTTCAATAAATACTTCTACTTATTTTGAACCACTTTTTAATCGTTGTTGTGTAGCAATTGTGATTATTTTCTGTTTGGTTTACATTGAAATATTGATGAACTGTGGGGAGTACTGAATGATGTTCACAATATCTTGATGAACTTTGTATTGTTCAAATCAATAATTATTGCACCTTGAGCTTATTAAACCTATTGCATTTAGTCAATGGCATTAGTGCAATAAACTTCCTGACATCCTGTCTCATATTAAAAAAAATATATATATATTTCAAGGTCATAAACTACCTTTTATTTTTTTTTTTGGGTCTCGAAATATAATCATCGTGCAGTTTAAACAAATTAATGTGCTTAATTTGTTTTTAGGTAACTAATAAGGTATTCATTAATAGTCTTAATAAATAATAAAAGACATGGTTTATAGCATTATTTATAGATTTATAGCTATTATTGGCAACCGCAGATTTATTTGGGAATGCCTCGCATTTTTACCTGTCTACAATGATGGCATGTCGTCCAAAGAAGTGATGGACTCCGACCACTTGACTGTTGCTTGTAAGGGCTAGTGGACACAAGCCACAAATATGTTATTTCACGGGAATAAACTATTTGCACTGAAATATGTATGTAACGTGTGCTTATATATATTGGATATTTTGAGAATTTGTAAGTGTATCTAAAATTCTGTATACAAACATAATCAAATAATCCCCGCTCCAAAATTCAATTAATGTGAGACTTGTAAATGTACAAATGTTGTGGATTACTTTAGATAAGTACCCGCATATATACTATATTTCTCACACCTCATCATTATGGAGTTTTTACCTAAAAGTGATTTGAAGTGAGTTCTGGGCCAGTCCTGTGATTGAGTAGGTAAAGCGTGCGCGCCGTCGGCTGCTGAGAGCCGTGACCGGCGGATGCATTTGAACCAGATCCAGTCGTGGTCCGGTAGTGCCTACTATAAATTGGCAACATTTCTAATATTTACGACAGTTCATCTGTCCGTATGAGGTTATGAGAAGCTGGAGCTCGTGATGCGGAACGTCTATCTCGGAGATCTGGTCTGCGGGGAGTCTGATCATCACCACAGATATCGGCTCGGTGATGGACCGTGATATGATACCATCAATATTACATGTCGGTCTTGCATTACCATAATCAAATCGGAATTAAAGCAGAAGACGTAATGTTTACTACTTATTAAAAGATTGGATGCTTGAAACTTGGTATATTATGTATATACTAGAAATGTAGTCCGTCATAAAATGACGTATTCGATGAACGATGCAATAGTGTTTGAACATATGTTTGGCTGACAATTAGATGAATATTTGATTTTATTTTGTACACATATATTTTGAATAACCGGATATTAATTTCGAAAGCAATGCCATTCTAGGAAATATCACATTTCGTGTCACAAACAATGAATCACTTTCACTGCACTGTTCTTTATTAGATGCAGTCTTTATCACGTTCAATTGTGCTATTCTTTACGTTTGATGTGCTTAGACGGTGTTATTTTTTTAGCAGGCATTTTAAGTTATTAATGATGTGATTAATAATTACTAACGCAACTAAAAAATAAAATTGGTACTTGTGTCAAGCTGACATAAACTGGAAATTTCTTAGAAGCATCATATTTTGTTTTATTGTAAAAATTCAAAATTTGAAATTCTCGCTGTGAACAACAGAATCATATAATTCGTACATAATGCATATTTGATAGTTTTATTTAATTAGTTTATGAATGAAATTATTATCCTATCGTCTTGTAATTCGGCACATAGCTGCGGAAAAATTTACTAAACTTACGTGCAAAAAATCAGCGTTGTATCTTTTAAGATATTCTATAGAGAACCGAAAAATGAAACATATACACACACCCATCCACACACAATGGCTATTATTATAGTAGATTGACGCTTGTTCAGGATTTAGATCTGCATTCGCTTTAAAACAGTTTTTGACTGATTACATAATTTGAAATTTTATAATGATACCTTCTGAAGATTATTGATGCAGACATTTTATCTAATAAAAATGTTTTAACGGTGTCGGGCCGCATGATCTCGGTGGCCAAAAGAATATCTAACCCTCAAAAGAATATGAAATGCACTCCTCCAGCCCAAAACCTCACTCATAATTGGCTTATGTTAAAATTTTGCATATTGTAATAAATAATAACAAAAATAAAATAAAATAAAACAAATTGACAGCTCTCTTTGAAAATATTTTAGAAACACAATGAACCAGCTGTTTCCAAGTTATATTTATTGAAAAAATACCATGCGTCGTGGTGTCATGTTATCTGACAAATTATAATATACATTTATCTCCAGTTAAATGTATACAATAAATTATTCATAAGCCCGGGCATCGATAATAGACAATCAGACATCTTATTTAAAGACATTGATATGTAAAAATAATTTAAAATAGATTATCTCCATTGTGGGGCAGATGCGGGTCAGGCTTCCTGAACTCTGCGTGCATTATGCATTATTCTCTATTGTCACCTGCCCGCGATGTGTGGCCAGGACTGCTCTCCAAATGAACACCAAACAACTCTATCTTCAGTGATGTTGCTTTTAATATAAACTAAGTTATAATATGTACATTCGCTTGCCGTTTATTGGAATTTGACATTATCAAACAATTTTTTTAAATGGAATTCCACCAAGTACTCTCTGTCAAAAATATTGAAAATATACTAAAACCTTCATATACAGTAAATCAAAACATTGAGCTTTAATCAACTTTTCACTATCAGAGATACTATTTCGCTTTTTACAATGCTTCAGGTGGTTTCATAAAATTAGCCAATGTTTTACCGAGTATTATTTTTTTAAATAAATAAACATAATACAAATATAATAAATAGAAGTCAGTATTAGGGTTTAAATTGTTTGAGGCTTGAGGTTGTTCCGCTGTTTTTGCTATCCTATGAAATTTAATTTATTTTAGTAATGTCAGCAGTTCCACAGCCGCGCACAGTGTGTACTGCTTCCAATGATTGATTATGCGCATTTTGAGTATTGACGTCTTTTTACGCGGTATAATCATATAGTATCGGAATATTGAGCAGGTAATTTTGCATAATTAACCGTAGTCTTGTTAATTCTTATACAGTTTTGACATTGGGAAACTATGTAGTAAAAAGTCCAACTGCAAGAGTCGTCATATTGTATATTATATTTTTCACAAAGTTTTCAATTTCTATATTGTAGGTAGTCATATTTGAAATTTAATTAATTAAATGACCTATATAAGACGAGAGTTGTTCTAATACATTTGGTTGCTAGTGCCTAATTGTATTACCACATTTTGAGTAATCGGACTTAAATTGGACGAACTTCATAATTTAGTAGTGTATGAAGATCTAACTTCTTAATTGCTTTAATAAAAAAAATAATAAATATTCAGACGATTTTATAGCGCAATTATTGAGACATCGCTCATTAATTTATTCACACTGGTATATTAGTAATAAATTATATAATGTTTTAAATAAAATACTTGAGTGATTTGGCCACGTACTTATTTTTATTGGTGACCGGTTTCGCCAACCTTTTACGTTATAATTATTAAATTGATAATGACCACGTGACAGATTGGCGAAGCTGGCCACCAATAAAAATCACTCATGTATTTTATTTAAAATGAATTTCCATCAAGTACTCCTAGTCAAATATATTGATAACTTTAATATGTTACATATTATTCATCTTGTTGAGGGACAAGGCATTTGATTCGTGAAGATCCATTATTATAATGATAAAGGTACCTTTGTATTTTTTCTTCACTTTGAGTTTATAAAAATTATTTGCATTACTAGTTTCGACCCAATACACTGGGTCTTCATCAAATGCTTAACTAAACGTTTAGTTTAGTAATATGGCATAATATGTTATTATGTGAAATTAGGCCTCGAAGTCTCACGGAAGGGTCATTGCTTAGTAATTTAACAGGAATATTATGATTATATTATGAAAATTTGTTGGTTGCAGGATGGTGCTCGTGCTGAACGGAGTGCTGCAGGAGGAGTGCCCGGCGGACACGCACACGCTGTTCGCGGCGCACCCCGTGTACAGGGACACGGCCGCGCAGCTGCTGGCCACCCCCGCCAAGGTCGTGGGCCCCGTGGGGCTGCTCTACGTGCAGCAGCGCGAGATGGCCGCCACCGTGCCCCACGACAGTGAGTCGCATCGCGATATTACTGCCAACAAATCACTTACATCATCGAATTCATCGCAGTCACCAGCGTTATCATTTTTTAACGAAATTATAAATAATAACAAAATTAAAGATTCTAGAGCATAGGTTCCCAAAGTGGTCAATATCGACCCCCAGGGATCGATTCTGCCCTGCGAGGGATCGATGACAGCGAAAGCACGCATTAAAGTTGTACTGAATTAATGTTTTAATGTCAATCGGTTTATAAATGTCAAAGATATTCAATGTTTACATACCGACATAGAATATGGCGCACCCTATATATCAGATGTCAAAAATATGTTTGTAGTTGGTGAATTTTATAAAAATTCAATATTAGCAAGGCAGGGGTCTACGAAAAACAGGAAAACTCGACAAGGGGTCGACGGAACAGAATAGTTTGGGAACCTATATTCTAGAGTTTTGATGAAAGTTTTCATACAAATTTGACCATACCCAATAAAATTAAACTTTTTTATTTCAGAAAACGTAAACATAATGGGGTCCGACGACGCTACGTCTTGCATAATCGTGGTGGTCAGGCACTCAGGTGAGTTCCCAGTTGATTGTTCCTGCAGGTACCCGCCCGGACACGTGCCGTTCGGCAGTGGTCCCGGTGTCATTTTCGTGTATTTTTTATCATATGCTTCTCACCTTACGAGATGATCGCCCCTTTATTAATTTGATTTTGTATAATTTTTAAAAAAATATATATTGATATTCATAGAACTTGAATGTCGTGGAATTTATGTTAATTTATGAATTTATTGAAACTATAAACTATTAACAAAAACATTAAGAAAATATGTGAATTGTAGAGCTTACTTGCATTTGCATGTAGAATTTGTGACTTATTTTGAAAGTAATTACTTCCACTTCGATTGATTGCCGTTTCTCCGGATGAAAGTCAGTCGCGTATGCCTTGTAACCATAAATCAGGGATGCACATATTTGTAAAGACCGACGGCCGCATCGATTTTTACACGAGGACCGCCAAACAAAATATAATTTTTGACTTGTTTTTTGTGAAAATGTTTTCCCTCGAGTATTTAATTACAAAATTAGTTTTTAGACGACGCGCCACTCTGTCGCAGTGCTCACCCGATTATTCCCATTTTACTGCTTTTGCTTCGTAATCGGATATCAATCGGCCGCTGTGACCCTTCGGCCATAAATTTAATAATTTAAAACACGAGTCAAAAATAAATCTACCGATTGCATTACGCATGCATTTTAATTATTTAGTAACCCTAATTGGAAACTTGTCGCTCGGGGTACGGGTTTATGGAATGAAGTGGAGCTCGAGGTGTTACCGGATAATCGACGCGCGGGTCGCGGAGAGCGGGGCCTCCGGAATGATGAATGCGCCTTGTTTGTGGATTAAATAAACACGCCATTGGCACGCGAGAGACGGCGTGATTTACGGGGGAGATTAGCGCTCCCCGGGCCGGGCGTCCCGCACACCCGCCTTCAAATAAATTACCTGCGATCCTGTGAGATATGCACAATATTTGTACTCTCGTGATGCATTTCCCAGCTAGTTGTAAAATGAGATTTTGTAATGGAAGTTACGTGTTGGTATTCCAGACGAGAATTCTTATAATATTCAAATTACTTTTATACACTCGTATACGTACTTACATAAAATTATCGTTACTAAATTATAGTCAATAAATTCAATAGTTTATTTATATTTATGTTGAAACGGATTACTAAATAAATTTGAATCAATTTATTGTTGCGATATCATAAATTCTAGTACTGCAAATTATTTTTTATCGTCATTCAGATGTATAATCTGATATTATAAATTGATGCATCGATTGCCACGATTTCCAGCATCATTACGCGCAGAAGTCGGTTAATATAATTTCTAATCGGTTTATTTCATGTTTTTAAATATGACAGCAATTTTTGTTATTCAATCGTTGTTATTAAATAGCCCAAATAATATATTATCTATACACACCGTAATTTTTTTTCTTAATTATTTATTGGCGTTGAGTCTTTCATACGTGTATGATTAGAATACGGTATAAGTCGGAGCAAACACGGTAGCATTATTTCGTGACTCGCAGGGTCCGGGGCGGTGGCGCTGGCCCACCTGGACGGGTCGGGCACGGAGGAGGCGGTGGCCAACCTGGTGGGGCGCGTGCAGGAGCTGTCCCTGGCCTACCCCGGGGGCCGCCTGGAGCTGCAGCTCGTGGGGGGCTTCTCCGACCCTCATCGCTACTCCGAGGACCTCTTCGCCGCCATCATGCGTGAGTGCACCTGATGCATGCTGCATCCTGCTTGGATTTCCAAACACATTACAACAAGTGATAAACTACACCAGACGAACCAATTTGTCTCATGCCAAGTTCTCTTCGTATTTTAAAGTTGGCTCAGACGCTTTTTTTTTTTAATTGATTTTTATATTTATACACGACAACGAGTATATTTTGAGGTTGATCTTTCGACGATCGTTTTCCGTGTACTTTTAATTTTATTTACCATAACGCCGACGACTATTTTTATTTTTTGTTTACCTTGAGGTCTCCTATATTTCTTTAGTTTTGTGAAGATTTCCTCTCACTTGTAGACGCGTTCCACCGGCAGCCGCTGGAGGTGGACTTGCTGCAGGCGTGCGTGGGGGAGCTGAACACCACGGTGCGCGCGGGGGTGCACTGGCCCGCGCTGTACGGGGTGGGAGTGAACATCCGCACCGGAGAGATCTTCCCCGCCACCTTTCCCGACAAGGGCCCCGACACGGCCCTGCGCTTCGCCCGCTACCTGGCCGGCGGCTCGCAAGTCAACCAGGTCTCGTCTCGTCATCTACGCTTTGCCGATCGGAAATACTACTAACTATCATCTAATACAGTCATGTCAAAGATACGGCCCGCGGGCCGTATCGCAATGTGTCACAGAAAGAAGAATCATGTTTTTTAGAGCTTTTAGACTTATTTTATTTGAATCTGGCCCGCCTGCACATACTAAATTTAATATATGGCCCTCTGCAAAATTGAGACACCTCTGATCTAATATATATATTTATTTTAATATATTGATATATAGAGAGAGATAGAGACGGGTCTGTCAGTCACTTGAGTATAGAAGTATAAAAACAAGAGTTCTACTTTCACAGATTATCTTCCCAAAAAATATATTCAGCATTCATTCATTCATTCACAGTTTCAAAAAGTCATGAAACTCCCCAATACAAGCAAGAGGGCTTGCCGGAGATGGAAAATATAGTCAAATATAGTTATACTGTATACACAATTAAAATACATAAATAATAAGCAGATATACGCACAAATAAAACAAAAAGCTATGCGGGATAGAAGTTAAAATTGGGTCCATTTTTGTTGTTGGGTAACTTTGTTGTTTGACATCTACAAGCATCCATAAAATCAGATTATTTTATGGTTTTTGTTATAAAAGGTTATTGATAAAATTCAGTGAATGATAAATTTTATTAGCTACCTAAAATCTAAGCAAACATTAATATATGTTATCTTGTTCGTAATATTTATACAATAACAAAAAGCACTCCTCCAATAATATTGATAGCTAGATATGCTATCAATATGATTGGTTTTTGAATAAAATAAACAGAGGATATACATATCATATTATTGTGGTTAATAATAAGTTGGCACAAGTGCGTAAAAATATTACTTTATTATTTATTTAACCAACAAAGATGCCTGATAACAAACCTCAAATAAAATTAATGATCAATTGATAAAACTTTTAATATCTTACAGTTTACAAAAAAGATCTCGTAAAGAATTCATTTACCAAACTTTTACTTATAATCTTAATCATTGTATAATACATTTTCAGACCTGAAAATAATAACTATAAATATCAATTTGTTGATTATTTTAGGTTTTAGATATTTACGATTCATCGTTGGGTATGCTGAGGATTGGTCCTTTCAACTACGACCCACTTCGAGGAGTAGATCTCTGGCTGGAGCAGTCTGATGACTTCATCCTCCAGCACCTGTCCACCTCGCCTCAAGTGGAACCACCGCACTTTGTTATGCAAGTGAGTTTACAAATTAAATCTTTTATTCAATGCTAATTCAAATAAGAGGTTATCTCAACTACAGCTCAGAATTTTGCATGCGAAAATATATGACCCATCAAACAACAGAATATAACAATCACAATTGGTAAATTGTCACCACCACCATTATAAAGTCTTTGGGATTTGACCGTTATAACAAACAAAATTGTGCATTCATCAAATCAATTTTTGACATTCCTACTAAAATTTCTATCCCTTTGTATATCTGTTCAAATATAATAAAATGCCACAGTTCAATAAAATGTGACTTTATTGTTTGTAGTTGGAATATTCCGCATAAATTAAAAAAAAAAAACATTTTTATTTCTTCGTCTTTATTCCCCTAAAAAGCATTTTCTGAAAAAATAGTAGCTAATATCAATAAATATTAGCTCCTGAGTTCCTAGCATTCCTAAGGTTAACATGTTTCTTTTATGATATTTGATAAAATCTCAGCAAAGTAGATAAACTGTGATGCTCTGTATTTAACTTTCACCTTTGTGCTTTGATACAAAAAGTCATTCAAAAAGCTATCAATCGGAATCTAGAAATCAAGTGTTTTTTTTTTTAAATTTAAAATGTTACTTTATTTTATTTAAGATGCGGGCTACGCTGAAGTACATCCAGGATAACCAGTTCCCTGCTGTGACGGTGTTCAGAGACAATCGACCGCACTATTATCGCAGGGATGAACACACCGGCTACTGGCAGCCCGTTAGATATTAACGAGGTCTCCTTACCTACGCCCCATGTGATATCATCCTGGAGTCGCTCATGTGTGGGAAATCCCCTGCTTATCATAGACTTTTCATTTTTATTTCTTGTAATTGTTAAACATAAAAATCTAATTTATATTAGTAACGAGCAACACAGCTCATCAAACTGTGAATGGATGGAAATATATGTAATTTGTTGTCTCATGTTTGTAGCAGTTTTAATGAGCAAGTTTTTATGATTTACATTTAATTTTTTTATAGTCTATGACTCAGTAAATGTGGACATACTTACTATTAATATCACCTTTTAAAATAATAATCAATGTGTATTGAAATTAAAATATTAGAGACATATGATAATTTTTGTTATTATATTTATCTTTAAATTCAATCGTAGCTGAAAATTATTTACCTTTTTTTTATACTGAACATTGGTATAATTTTTTTTAACTACATATATTATATAATTTTTACTGCTTTTAAGGATGCACAAATTGTTTTTTGTTGAAGGTGCTTTCAGTATGTTTTCCTTTCTTGCCATATTAATGTAATTAATGTTATAAAAAGAATATGTTGGTTGTGCAAATTTTGAGTTTCTTTTTTGCTGTTTTCGTTTTGTAATGAGGTCTGGTAACACGGATGCTTGCGTGGTTTGAACATTATATTATAGATCATTCTGTATGGTCGCCGTTGCTATATGTTTTGGCTTTGAGTATTAATTCTCTACAAGTTATTCTAAGATTACTGATTTAAATGATTCATAACTATGATTTTCTCTGACTGACATTCAAAATTTTTAAACGCCTTTTTGAAAATTTGATAAAACATTGCGATGTTAAATAATTTATTGTCATTTTGAAATAGCTTTTGTTTTTGTGTATATTTTTATACTAGAATAATAATTTCCTTATATTATTAAAATAATTTAATCTCGTTAATTATAAATTTTACTTTTTGACTATATGTTCTTTTGTAAAAATTCCAGGCACATAAAAATTCCTTGTAAATAATAATATATAAAGAAGCTTACAATTTTCAGTTGAGTAAATCAAATGTATATTTTTCTTGTTGCTTACTTGATTGATAATTTCCTAGTTCTACAATTTACTGAAATATTTGTGTTATAAAATTTATTAAACTGAAATTTATGAAAGAGTGGCTTTAATTTACCTCACCTTTATTGTTGTATTCCTGGGACTGCAAAATATGTTTGCATTTGTTTAGTGCTTTCAAAAAATACATTAACTCAATTTAACCATGACAAATTTTAAATAAAATTATTTTTGTTTCCACTTACAATAATTTAAAATTAATAAACCAATACTAATTTTTTTTAATGAAATTTAAGATTTTTGGAATGTTTATACATAATTTAGAAGAGCTCTTAATTAATTTTAAATAATATAAAATATTATTGACGGATTATGAGCTCGTATATGGTGAAGATTTTTTCCTCGGATTATTTTTTGCCATAAGATTTCAATCTAAACTTATAAGGGAATCCACATACTAATTGATTGGATTACTAAATCTTTACTGTCTCATTTGATATCTTGCATGTAATAGCTTGTATTTACATATGAGTTTTCTTGTTTGTTCTGGGTCTTAGAAGTTAGCGCTTGTGAACTTTTTACTAATGCACTGTATTTTTACATCCTTTTAGACATCGAGTGGATCTAATTGCATTTTTTAATCTGTTTTCCTCGTACATTTCTCTGTTTTATATATCAATTGAAATGAAAATGTTATAGGGTTTGTAGATCTTTGATTATGAATATAAGTGAATTTAAAATTATCATTTTGAGATAACTATGTGTTTTATTACTGCCCTCTGTGTTTGTCAGTTAAAATATACTTGTAGTACATATTTGAACCTTTTTGTAAGAAAGTACGTAAATAGATTTTTTATCAATAGATGACAGTACAGTAGCTATTGTAAAAATATATTTCTTTTTTTATCTCTTGAACGTGTTTTTAAAATCAAAACTTAATTAACATTACAATGTTTTAATTTTAAAAAGGCGTTTAAAATTTTAAACATCAGTCGGCTGGCATTTACTTACGTTTTCATTGTATTCGTTTTGTCATACTTTATACATAATATTATGTTTCAATATTCGATTGATGAGTATCTCCTCAAGTCAAAAAGTTAAATAATTTATATCTATAAATTATTACTAAAATAAGCTTACGAGTTATGTGCGATAAATATCAATTTACACTATTTAAAATATGAAAAAGGTATACCTGAAGAAATTCCGATTTCCAGTCGACCTCAAATACTAAATGATTTCTTAAATTTCACAAGGTGCCCTATTTTATATTTTGAAAAGCAAGATTAGTAATATTTCCAATGTTTAATTTCACAGTATTGGCACTTATTGTAAAAATCTCTTTTCATTTATTAACATCGATAAGTGCAGTGCAACAATAAATACATTCTAGGCTGGTTTTGCTATGAATAAATTCTTATTACATTTCTATAATATTACGATATAGAACAATGATTACATTTTACGCACCATATAGTGCTTGTGTCAATAGAATAAATCTCCTAAAACACTGATTAGTCTACTCCTACAATACTATTTTTCTCAATGAAAATCCTGCGATAAAAATATGTACAAAGCATCAACACTCGTGGAAGATAATAAATAGCTCAGAAATGATAAAAAATCAACGAATTAGCAAGCTAATCAAATATTGTTTTAGCAAATAAAAACAAGAGATAAAAATAAAGGTCGCGGCCTCCCCAAAATGTACACGTGCAATGAATAGTATACTCTGATAAATATAGTACATGGTAAATTAAAAAAAAAGATTTCATTTTTTCAAATAAAACGAAACAAAAATAACTAATTATTTTCAAACTAATATTATGTAATCCAATACTTAGATTATGGCCGTGCATTAATTTTAAGTGTTTTCAATTGCTCGTTTGTTATATAAATCGTAGTAAACATATATTTTTTTTACTTCGCATTGACAATGCAATAAGGTTTCTGTCAAAATAATATTACAATTTTCATTCATACTTTGCAATAAAATTTTAAGAAAAAATTTGATACTATTACATCAGTTATTCAGCAGTAGCTTAGATCACACGAGAATTTACCGTTTAAACGTTTAAACGTTTAAAGCATTGTTTGAAACATATAATTATTTATTAATAAAACTGTTTTGAATATTATATACATATTTGAATTTAAAATGATTAATGAACATTCAAAGATATTTAAAAAAAAAAACACATAAATGTTATTATTCAGTAAAATATCTCGCAAATTTATTCAATCAACGTTACCATTGACGACACTGATGTGCGGATATAACGCCTGCAGATTTAGGGGAGTTTTCCCTCTGAATATTATTTATCTTTTATTGGAGGGTGTAAATGTACTGCCCCGGGGTGCCTCCAACCCAATTATGAGAAAATACTTCATCAAAGTTCGTCATTTAGATTACGGATCGAACCCGCGGCGAGGCGGAGACAGTAATGAATACTGAGCTTACGGGAAAATATTAATTTTATCTTTTATAACGAGCAAGTTAAAAGAGGGCGGTGAAAATGTCTTTTGAATTTGAATACATATACGAGTATGGTCCAGTTTCTTTGTAAAAAAATCTCGTGGGATCATAATAAAGATTTTATCGTTGAGCCTACGGTACAAAAGCGTTTCTTTTATTACATCATTAATGTTTTTATTTATTTTTTTTTTTTTCATACAAAAAAATTATATTTAATTAATATTTTCGTTTGAAAACCAAATCCTATATTAAAGATGTTGTTTCCATCAATCTTTTACAAGAACATATAAATTATGATAACAAATCAATTTAGTGTTAAATATAAAAAAATACGATTAACGTTACATCACATGGTTATGTATAAATATAATATATTCTATTTGTATATGCATTTTAAGAAGAAATATTACTTTCAAAAAGGCACAGAGTCGTTGAATTTATTTTGAAAAAGCGTAAAGTTTTCTAAATGGCTGCCATTAAAGAGAACTTTGTGCTTGCTAAAAAGTTTATAAGTATTAATCAGTTCCTAGAGAAGTTAAAGCAGCAAGTCTGATGAAGCGCATTCTTAAGGAAAACTTTAAGAATTTTACCTAAAAGTGATATTTATGAAATGATTGTTGGGAATTTCCTGTGAAAAAACACTTTTTAAGGTTTCATAAGGTGGATTCGTTAAAATAATATTGTAGCCCTAGTATTGTAGTACTGTGCTGCGAGCATAAAATTTAATGCAAGAAGTTTTAAAGGTTAAGCAGAAACTTAAAAAAATATTTGCACTCTATGAAAACTCAAACAAAATAAATTATGAATCTTAGAAATGTCTTTGAATTGATTTAATCCACTAAATATTAAATCGTTGACAGATTACTCAATATCGATATCGAATAATAAAATTTAGAAAAAAGTTTTGCGGCTGCTTCGTCTGGCCTCCACAAAGAAAAACAAAATAATCCAATCAATTAAATGGCGCAAGACAGAAAAAAGCAATTAATAAGTTTTTCAGCAACATCATTTGATAATTAAGTTTGAATTTTCTACTACTTTAAATTTGTATTGAGACACTAAAAGTATATTCATTACAAAGCTTTGAGTGGCTGCTGTTTATTCAATATACTGAATTAAAGTTTTATAGATTAATAAGTATTCCATTTGAAAATTTACCCTTCGCTTACCTTTTAAGAATATTTGATAATATATTTTATTTTAAATACGAAATACAGAGTTGAAAATAATACTTGAGAATTGTAGAATAGTATTAGGTAAGTATTCAGATAATGTGAATTGTGTCGGTATTTGTTTAGTAAAAGTCATCAAACGTTTTCGATTTACTTAATTTATTAATTAATTGATGAAAAATTAAAACAATATATAACATGTTAATTGTGGTATTAACATATAATATATTTTATATAATTGTTATTTTATTTCACCACACTATCTTAGTAGAAGTTTAATAGAAAAAATTATTGATAAAATCATTTTATTTTGTTAAAAATAAGATCTCGAATAAATTGAAGATACTCATTTTAAACAACAATCATTTATGGAAAATATAATTTGTGCTGATTATACATACACCAGTTAGCCCACCGTATGCTATAACAATTATATTTTTACAGTATAATTCAATAATTTAAGGGTTGAATGACTTCCTAGAAGCCTTGAAAATTCACGAGACTTCCTGATATACTGAAAGTAAAGGCCCATTGTTGGTTGTATTCTCGGTGAAACAGGAAGCAGGGTGAAAACTTCCTCCAATTTGTTTATTATAATGCAATTAAATAATCCTACAAACTCCTTAGCCAGAACTTTCAAGAACAGGACGTTTTATATTAATTTTACGTTAAACTTTATAACTACCGGAATCTTAAATTTAAATTAAATTATTTATTTAAGCAGTCGTTTGGAAAAGTAAGTACGAGAACCTTTTAAATATATTTGCAAAATCAATGAATTTAAAATTCATATAAATGGTATTCATAAATGTTTTTAGGGTCACTAGGGTAATTTTATTAAGCGTAAAATAATAATTTTCTTTATCAAGATGAAAATCCTTATAAAGTAACGCCCTTGTACATAAATCAAATGCATGGCTTGCCTAACTATAAATTTTGTCAGTATGAATCTAATAGTTAATTTATATAACGTACTATTATTTTGATTTAATAAAATATCTTCATTATAAAATAACAAATGAGCTTTATACATTCAACAGAATGCATAAACACGTGTAAATATTAAATGATAAATGTATGTAAATACATCTAGGTTGTTTTGAAAACCTTGTACACTATTATATTGTTTTTATATTTTATATGAACACGTTTCTTGGTTCACTATTATCTTTGGTTCAATATTATTTTTATGAGTTCCGTGTGAAAAAATCGTGACTTTCTTAGGATTTTGAACATTGACACAAAAAAAACAAGCATAAACGATTGTAAATACGAATACTTGGTATTTCTGAATTACAGAACATCAAATGAACACAAATACAAAAGTAGATCGATATGTGAAAATAAAAATGTCTGTAATTATTATCATCGTATCAAAAATTACATTTTTGATACGATACAAAAATTACATCTCAAATTTCATTTTATTTTTACAGGACTTTTAAAAGCAGATTAATGAAACAATGATTAAAATAATTTGACAGTTTTAAGACTTGGAGAAAGATATAAAACAAGTTAAACTTTGAAACTGGGTTGCGTTTAGGAAATTAGAGCTTTTACACCAAAAACTTCACCCTTATGGGTTACATCATATTTAGGATTCGTGAATGTCTTGCTGTTACTGTAGCATGTGTAGCATATGTAGCACCCTTCCGAGGAGACCTCCCGGAGGTGTCGGTGTCACGCACCCGCTGTGCAAAACGCCCTGAGATATGTGAATGGAATATTTATTACATTCCTTGAGTGTTTTGTAAATCTGTGAACACGTGTACTTATTTTGTGTCGCAGGTTACATTCTTCCATTCTCATGACTTTCATCTACTTTATGGGATGAAATTTTTATTAATGTATTGTTATCAGCTATATTGTTCACAGAATAGTGTAAATTAGAACATTTACATTTACAAAATTACGCTTACTAGAGTGACCTCAAAGAATTGATTTTAAAATAAACAGAACTATACAAAATAACTAAGTGCTCTTGGGAACCAGTCAACTTGAAACACACAGTTTTAAGAACCTCAAAATTACATAATTAAGAAAATTACTAACCGATATTTATTATTCATATGAATAAGTATATTGTTCATAAAATTTTGCTCATAGTGTAAGAATTTGAGTCACGTTTTTATCTCAAAATTTTAACTAACCACCGTCCCAAAACAATCAACAAAAAAGCAACCACTCACAATAAATAATTTTAATCCGTAATTTCATATATACTGAAATTTAATGCAAAACCACCTTGCAATTTCTATTATAATTATTACTAGTATATATATTTTAAAAGTTAATACTTTCTAAAAGACGCTTATTAAAGTTTATTTCACAGTTTCACTATTGTCACCCACTGGAAACGGGACAATCACATTATCTGCAAATGTCTGTTGCTTGATTATAGTAATGCATAGTAACACTTGATTATATAACTGGAACAGTAAAATTATATTAATTGCATAAACGTTTGCGTAAAAATATTATGTTATACATTTTTCTCACGCGTAGTTTTCAAGTTGTTACCAAAACTATTAAATGTAAAATCGATTAACGGGAGTGCGGACATGAAAGGGTTTGTTCGTAAGGCCACGTTAATTTGTTATTAATTATTGTGAAGAACATGTAAGACAAGATACTAATAAAATATTATCTCGTCCCGAGGCCCGGTGAGATTTAAAATTTCAGGTATTATAAATTCATGTTTGCAAAAACTGGAAACTGGCGTTGCAGAGTTTATACAAAATTCAGTTCGGGTTTTTACAAGAATATTAAGCCCAGATAGCATGTTAAGAAATTTAACTTTACTTTTTACTTTTACTAAGAAAACCGCAAAAATTATATTCCACCAAATGAAACCACGAAGAGTTAAATTTCAGTACACAAATGCGATTTTTGGAGCTTATTGCAGCCGCATATCCTTTCCTAGAATATGAAATATGCTATTTTATTATACAACTTTAGCTATGCATTTTTTCACTCACGCTTCAGAGCTTTCAAAAGACAACGAAAAATGAATTACTTGCAACAATCAATAAAAAATCTTCTCACAATAAAGAAAAACCACTTAATGGTGTGGGGTAAAAACTCAAGTTTATTTATTGAAATTTTAATATGACAAAAATTATACTTTTTTTACCACGAGTGCTACCATTTATACGAAATCCATAGATTTTAAACAACTATATTTTCATATGTCTATTTTTTTATTGAAAGTCTATCAGATGCGTATTTTTTACCCATTACGGGTTTATTATATTATTACTAATATGATTAGGCACATTAGTTCATACATAGAAGACGATTTAAAGAAACTCTCAGAAAAACCACGAAAAAACCACCACGATGATATAAAAACCACAGAAAAACCACGAAAAAAAAATCACGATGATATTTTTCTGAGAGTTTCTTTAAATCATCTATGTATGAACTAATGTGCCTAATCATATTAGTAACTATATTTTCCCCATATTTTCATGAATGTGTGGGGTATATTATAAACAGGCTCATGTTTTGTATCACCTGCTCCGTGAAAGACTATGTATTTTTTCTGTCATTTCATATATGCGTATATTTCATTCCAATATATAAACATTTGTAAAACATGAAAAGACAGTTGAATGCATTGTACGAAACTATTTATCTCACCCGTAATTTACGATTATGGGTTAACTTTTTAAAGTTAGACACCGACTGCTAAGTTTGCCTCGGGGTGTCTTTAACGGATTACAGTTCACTACCGCGACTTCGACGGAAAAGTATAAAAGCTCTAGTGGCATTTTATTGTGGCAAGGTGGATTTATTATTTTATTTGTGGAGATTGTGTATTTCGATTGAAATTGAAAATAAATTTCAATAAACGAGGTATGGATCACAATTGTACTTTCCCACATTACTGAGGTTCACTTTTATCTCAATTGGGCATCTTGAAGTGAATCATAAAGCAATATACCTGAAACAGGCTATTAAAGCGAGTCTCTTTACGGCAGGTGTGGCAGAGCAGGTCGCTAACACCCCCGCAGCCTCCACCGCACCCCCCGCTTATGAAGCCTCGCCAAGCCCCGGATAAGTTTTTTTTACCTTTCACAGTTTTACGTGATGTGAATTCCCAGCAGTTCGGACCACCGGATGAGCAGAGCTGGAAAATCTTGTGTCGACTCAACTTTAACACTCAACAAACTTTAAAAAGTCGTAATTTGTGAAAAAAAATAATTCAGTTCAGTCAATAAGCTGACGCGAAAGTCCGAGATGAATAATTGGAAAGGTTATATGTCTGTACGTTTGATCGGTTGGTTAGTTTAGTGATCATTGAAGTTTGATACAGATCTTAGCGAATATATATATATAAATTATTCTGTTATATATATAATAAATATTTTTATATTATATATATTGTTATGATAATTTAAACTCATTTCGTCCTAACATATAAAAAAAATATTAACAGAATTAATTAAAGTCGGAGTGCTGAATTCTGAACTTAAAAAATCATTTTAATATCCGTTTTGCTGAAAAATCAAATTTTTGCTTACACACTAGCTCGTGAATAGGTAATTGTTATTATTTACACGTGTAAATAATATTCGTTAACACTTTTGCGAAAAAAAGCATTCATTGTTGTAATCAGCATTTTTTACTAGCATGCAAAATTTAAAAAATATATTTAAATAGAAATGGGTACCTTATTTACATTGATTAATTTTATTAGGTTTTTAGTTAACCCACAGTTATAATAATATAAGTATGTATTTTTTGTTACAAGGAGAGTTGGCATACAAAAACATTAAAAGCAAACAACTGATAAAAATATGAAATAATAATAAAATTAAAATTTATAAGATAAAAACAATTATAAAAATATATTAATTTTGGAAAAAAAGCCCTAAAATAGCAAAAGTATTTTTTATATTGTAATAAAGGTATATAAAATACAGCTTAGACAATTTTTTTCACATTCCCACTGTTCTCTCCCACTATTCATATCCCGAAAATTCTACATCGGGTCCCCGTAGCCGGCGCAATTAAAATAAACATTATTTCAGGACGTGAAATGCACTCTGAGGGCATTTTATATGAAAATAAACCAATGCAATTGCAATTCTTTATTCCGTTCCTCCTGCAATATGCACCAGACAGACTGCACATGTGTTTTTACATACATTTACATTGAATCTACGGTACTGACATTTTATGTTATACCGTAATTCGTAATGCAACAATTTGGCCCTAGCAGCTTCTTAGACGGAAATTTTATTTTAGTTTAAGATATGATTAGACGCACAGGATGAGATTTTTCATGACTTTTCGGGTTTGATCTCGGTTGCATCCTCGCCTACGACAAATATTATTTTAAAAAGGACCACGTTTCTTAAACCATTATGCATCTATTGTTAAAGCGTATCGAAAAAGTATTGCGTTTAATGATACGCGATGCTCTTTGTGTATCCAAAGCCATACAAAGAAATACTGGTTTTTTTTTTCATTATTCTGCTGCACACTTTAAACACCTTTCAATGTATTGCTAAAATATTTTTCTTGTTATTTGTGGTATTGTAAGAATAGAAGCAACAATATTCAATGTATACAGAAGTAGGGTAACAAATTCTTGTTTGCGATCTATCGCCTTGAGCCGTATTCAAATAAACAATGTAAATTTACATATTTACGGAAACTGCAAGGAATACTCGGACTATCTTTTGCTGCATCTTGTCATGGAAACTGGCTTGCTTTGCTGGAAAATGTAAGGAAACCGAGTAATGAGAAGACATCACATCTGCAGACAATCTTAATACATATGCATGATTTGCACATTCTTTGCTTATCAAAGATAACAATTTTTAATTTAAATAAAATATTAGTAAAAAAACTTCAGATCTACATGCGATGGCAGAGTTATTAATTATTTTTGTTATTATTTACATAATAAGTCCTGGCGAAAACGAGGAATAATACGTAAATTATCAATTACAAAAACCGTTTCATCAATTTTGAAACAGTTTTCGTAATACAGTTGTATTCAATTTTTTTTAAACAATATTGGCAATTTCATGGCTTTTTTTCAAATTAAAATATTTTGTTGCAAAAAATAAGCAAAAATGGTTAACTTTCAGGATATTGACCAAAAAGTGAGAAGTTGTTAAACAGACATTAATTAAGATTTGTAAATAGAAAATATTCATTAAAAAAAAATTATTTTAAGATTTTAAGTTTTGTAACGAGTAGACGTTTGAAAAATGTATACTAAAGAAGTGTAACGTAACATTAAATAAAATAATTTATGACATAACTTAATTTTTATAACAACAAAATCAAAGTTAGATATTTTTTCTTGACCTTATCAATAAAATTATGCATCAAACTTTGAGATCAATCCCCTCAATAAAAAATCCGCAGTTTTGGAAATCTCGAAGGCGCGTAGAAGTAATTATAAAATTTGTCCAATTTCTTCTTTATTATCGAAAAAATCTTATTGCGCACTCGAAGTTGGAAGAGGAAAAGTTTTCCCCGGCTTTGTTTATTTAATTAGAAATGTTCACATTTCTGGCAGCTTTAGATAAAGTGAAGTTTTTACAGCCCCGCCTGTTCCGAGCGCCGCTCGCATCTCGAGCCGGAGGTTCGTCATCATAATTACTCATTTACATAAATTAAAACGAAATCAGTGTACTTTTTGGGCACATCACGGGCGCGGTGCCAGTCCGGGCCTGACAAATTCACCGAAACATCGCCCTTGTAACAGATCCACCGACAAATATCTTACTGTCTAGCAGGCATCGACATGCGAAGTGCGAGCCACACGGAGATTAATTATTTTAAATTAATTTTTACTACTAATAATTTAAAGCCAACTTTGCTAATTATAAAAATTAAATTTCGCTCTTTGGTTAAAAACACCGAATGTCTCAGAGTTTTTAAAGTTCTGCCATTCATTATCATTATTATATTCTGAAGAAAATTTTCCTTTGTGCAATTTTATTTTATTAATTCTTCGTGTTTAATATATTTTTCTTTTTCAAAATTTTTATTTTTAAATATACTTTTTTGCAAGATCTGCAATGAAAGACATCAAAATGAATTTATGCATGAATATTATATAAACATGTTAAAACATTTTTGGAGTCATTTGTGTGCTACAGATAATTTAGAAGTAATCCGTTTATTACTCTTTGATGTATTTGCGAGGAATTCATTTAGTTTGTGAACAATAATTCTACTCAATTGGGTGTGATTAATCGATAATAATGCAGAGTATTATTGACGCTCCGTTGAAACGGAATCACTTGATGTCGAGGTGTGCGTTAACGAGAAGGATGTTACGATAAAAATAGTTTTAATTATTTCTATTTCAACTTGAATCATTTCATACGCGTAAATCTGAGTAAATTTGAAAACGTAATTATATATTATATTCCGAACGATAATTAATGTATTGTTTTGAGTGAAAATAAACGTTATTCAGATATGCGAAATATTTATATTAACAAGAATCAGTTTATTATGTTTCCATTAAAAAATTTGGTCGGATTAGTTCATGATATAAATGATTTAAAGTACAAATATGCACAAATATTTTTGTCTTTATTAAAAACAAATATATGTATTTTCAGAAGAACATGAAAGGTGCGATAGTTTCATATTAAGCTCATTCTGAAACACTTTGTATATCCCTATGCATGCATTGTATGATGTCCCTTTGTTGCTGCCTGCAAGAGGAATTACTGCATGCATGCATGTAATTGGTACAGGTGACTGTCAGGTGATAGATTGTTGGCAGCCTCGCTCGCGGCACTTTAAGCTCACTTGATGCTGCAGTCAATAAAGCTTTTCATAGAACACGCATTGTTCTGTGAATAGCTTTATTGGCTGCATACGTGTTGATATTTTATTTTATAACAGTTGTTTGAAAACCGAGTGAAATTTAAGTAAACAATGAAGCTTGAAACTCTACTAAAAATATTGTTATACAAATTACTATTTTCTTTATTCGCATTAGCATTTCTAAATCGTAAAGCAATTCCTAAAATTGTAACTGAAAATAAACGAATCGTTAAATTCCTAACATTTTAATTCTTAATTAAACAGTATAATCTGCAAAAACGCTACAGTGAATAGATATGTAGTAAATGAATCAAGACCCAGGACGGCTCGCCTCACCTGGAAATGTCGTTCGGGTGACGTCACGCCGACCGAGTCGTTTAGCTGCACTTTGCAGGAGAGAAGTTTTAACGAGCAGTCTTGTTAATGTGTAAAGGGAAGGCTCCGGGCTGTGCAGGAGCTCAGCCACACAAAGGGATTCCGAATATTAATCACCGAGGTTGACGATGTCGGCGATACTGACACTCTAACACCACTGCAACATTATGTTATTTGGTGACGTATTTGGTATCAAAAAACATGAACTTCCTGGTAAACATCATCATTTTATCCAAGACTGACTTCAACAATAAGCATAAATTCAAACCAAATTACGGGACTTTTAAAGTAGTAATTGGCATATAACCAAGAGATAAATTCGGTTGTCTTAGTTTAAAAGTCATTTAAACCAATGATACTGGTGTAGTAACTTTAACATGTAGATGTGATGGGCCGAACATTTGTGTGCGCAACTTATGTAACTTGACTGAAAGTTTCATACGTAATTACATCACATTATAGAAGTTTTATAATATAGATACAAATTATCAGTGTATTATATAAAATATCATTTTTTAATTTATTTTATTTGTATTGAATTTCCCTTCTCGTACTATAAAGGTATCTGGACATCGAAAAAATGTCAAAACCTATCGTAAAATATTCGCGTATCTGTGCACGTATTTCACACATTCAATTGAAAATATCATTTATAATACGTATATTATTGATAACGTAATAAAATAATTTCGTTGTGTATAAGTAGTGCGATGACAATGTTGACTTTAAGCAATGAATGCATGTTAAATATATTATGTATTTAAGTTTATTTTAATTATATTATTCAGATGATATTTTATGTCGGCCCTTAATTTTGACATAATTAATTCACACGTGTTAAAAAAACAGGCTGATAAATGGCCAAATATCTCAAACATTGAATTGTTATTTAAAATATGAAATTAATTGAATTTATTATTATTATAAATTACAAAGCATTTTACAAGCAAAACGTTAAATTTAAAAGAAATCAAAATAATTCAACGGAGTGACCATCAACACATAAACGTGTTATTATTTTATAACTTGCACTAACATTTTAATGTGCTTTAAATTTCAATGTCATGTATTTGACGTATAAAAACGTTTTATTGTGTTTTCATGAAATCGTGCAGCACGTGCATAAACAAAGCCACACCATCAAATATTAATATGTAATATTTTTCATTGTGATTAAGGTGACGATCGGAGAAAGTAACAGCAAATCGGAAAAAAATGAAGCTCGTTATATATTATCTCATTGCTATTCTAGGGATATTTTCATTGATTCTCACCGTCGCTGGTTGTACGTATTATGGTTTTATTAATATTTCGAGACCAATCGCTGCGGCGACAATCGAACCGGTGCACCGGTCCAATAGCGTCATATATTTCAGACAAAACCATTTAAAAAAACACTCAAAGTGTGCGACGCAATTGGCAAGCTGCAATTCGGTGGTGCGATTTGTTGCTACGGGTGTAGAGGCCTTTATTTATTTTTCAGAGATACTTTGAGTTTTGCCTGCAATGATGGTGGTCTGATGTGTTGCAGTGGACTCGGACGAGGGGGACGAGGCGCACGGATGCCCGGAGTTCCCCGGCACGTGCAACGTGTTCTGCGTGAAGCACCGCGACATGGACCGCGGGCAGTGTATTGGCGGCGTGTGCGAGTGTCGCCGCTTCCGCAAGAAGTCGCCCCGGGGCAAGCACGTGGGCGGAGTCTGCACGTACTGAGCCGCCACTGCGCAGATATCTCAAACTAATTACGACTTTTCATAATCGCATATTACCACTTACAGAGCAGAAATATTTATATTCATTTTTTTATACTCGTTTTATTACAAATTTGTCTCATACGTGTTGCATGATAATGAATAAAACTAGTAGTCTTCATAAACAAACAGCTTAACCTTTTGTGTTTTTTTATGCAATTATACTGTTAAGAAAAACTATGAAGAGACGGTGAAAATTGTAATTTTCGCTGTCAGTAAGATACCAGTTTAATTCTTAGCGTCTGTATTTTACTGAAAATATAAAATATTTTTGAGTGAAATACTTTCACGTTGGCATTATCAAACAGAGTGAGATTTTATATATGTGGAAAATCACTCAAGTATTTTACTCAAAAATATTTAAATGGAATTCCACCAAGTACTCTCTGTCAAAAATATTGAATTTCTTGAAAATATAAAAGTAAAACTATGGCAGTTATTGGTAATTTTTATCATTTCCACAAATGGTTATAAATGGTTCATCAAATCGATTCAATACTTTAAAGAAAAGATGTCGCGTATTTAAGCTACTATCTTTTTATTTTAATGTTTCGAAAAAATTGTAGTTTACTATCCTGTTATTTTTAACAAACTATTAAATACTAAATTTGCAACATTTTTGGCACATTGGCCAATTGCCATTATGTAGATAATAAAAATACAGCCTGTGTAAGAACATTTTAACATTACCTGATTTTTAAAATCTGTAAAATTGACTTAAATTTTTAGTCGAGCTTAAAACAAGAAAAACTTATAAAGACACTATATAATTTATAAATAATAAAATTAGAAAGAAATTTTTCATTGTTTTATCATTTATTCACCAAAACAAACTGTAACTACTACAAACTACATAAAATGTAAATTGAAACATTTGTGGTCTTGGTAGTATGTTTTCTAATTTTAATAAATAAGAGTGCAACTATAGGTAAATATTTTCTTTTTGATAAAAGTCACTGGAGAGGAACTGAGCGCACTGCGCTGTGTATTGGGATCTCATCCCTGGACTAATCAAGGCTGCTTTTTAATAGCAAAACCGAACAAAAGAAAACAAAAATTGTGCTTATATTATAAAAAAAATATTCCAAGTAAAATATAAAATCGTGTTTTAAAATGAATGAATACTTTTATAATATAGTTACTTTTTTATAATAAAAATAAAATTACGTTGAGATATACGAGTATCATTCTATTAGCTACTAAATTCAATAAGAAAGATATGCCATTTGAATTAATTTAGAGATATAAGAAAATAGATTTAATAAACATAGTATGAACTTTTATAAGCAATTTGCCGTGTCTTTATCTTCTAGTAGCAAGTCGCTTTTACCGGAGGTTCCTTACAAGGGATGAATGATGAATGAATGGTTACTTCTGCTGTTCTACCTGACCACTTGACTGGAGACAAAAGTTATTCGACATTTGCTAGCATCTCAATTTTCTTCTGCCGTTACTGAAGTTCATACATAAAGATACCAAGAATCAACGTTTAATACGTTAGATGTGGAGGAGTCAAAGGAGGACTATACAGTTTATAATGGTGAAACTATTGGTATAATATTAAAAAAAAACATTACAATAATCTTGATAGTTAATTATAAGACAAAGCGTCATATTACTTATATAACCTTACAATAAAGTTGCTAGAGTTTTTTCAAACACCCAACGCAACTAAGCATACACTAACAAAAAATATATGGGAACCTAAAATTTAGGCTCCATAAAATAGAATATAGGAACTTCGCGTAAACAAAGTCAGTTTATATGGCTTTATATGATTAAATTTGATTGTATTACTGTACTGCTGCAGGCCTTTATAGCTTATAGTTAAAAAATAAGTACAAATTAACTGTTTCGTGAAACGAATATTTATTTTAGTAACTCTTCACGATAGCGTGAGGTAATTACTTTGTCACTTTCGTGACTATAAACTTAGCGATGATTTTTCTATATAGAATTTTGCTTAATAATTGAAGGAAGCGCTTGTAATTGTTCAATGATTGTTTAACACTCAAGCGAAGATGAGGTTGTTGTTCTGCTTTTTCCTGCTCCTGACTTTGAGCTGGGCCTCCCGGGTTGCCGCCAATGAAGCATTCGACTCCGAGGAAGGTAATTACCGATTATAATATTTCATTGGAAACTCGCATTTAAAATGATTTATTTATTTAGTTTTATATCTGTAGTAGGTAAAAGGTTTTGTTACACGTATTTTGACAATATACTGTTGAATTATTAAGTTCTCTCGTCGGCCTATTATCATACGCATTTGATATCCAAAAAATACTTGTTTAAAAAAACACACACACACATGTATTTATGACTTTTCGGTTATCATTTTTAGATGCGCGTATGAAGAGGATGGCCGCTCCGTGTCCTGATAATCCACACATCTGTCATGGATCCTGCAAGAATGAAAACTACTCCTCTGGAAAATGCCACTGTGCAGTGTGTGTGTGCCATCGCTGAAACTAAATTTACACTTTCTCTAATAGAAGGCTCCATTAAGTATTGTCATTACTCCAATTATGGGATGTGAATTCTCGCCTTTAATAAAAAGATAAATATATTGCAAAACTGTTTTTGAGAATTTACGCCCTAAAAGACGAGCACCATACTAATTTTGATTGATTAATAAAACAAACGATTTCCGAAGCGTTTATTAAGGAATCGTATATTTCATATTGATAATATAGTATCTCAACTTTCAATATGTTGCGTTCAGAAACAGTTGCACCATTTCCCAATGCACATGCCCCGGTTTGCTCTTCCTTTTCCCAGGCAGCTGATGTGGCAGCCCAGACGATCGCGGGGGCAGAACGCATCCCTTCTTTCTCTTACATGTACTGCAAGAAACAAAAAATACCCTAAATTATTTATCCAATCACTGGATACAAAAATTTAACAATCACACGAGTTGAAGACTGTTTCACATGAAACACTGTTTTATTGAAAATTAAAAGTAATACTTAATATGTTCACAATAATTAATATAATAACGGTATTTATACAAGGCTAAAATTATAATTGCATTTTTCATAATTATTTGACAATTATGAACTGTAACATTATCTTAACTGAAAAAATAATTTTTTGAATTTGCGCACAACTACCAACTCTCAACATGAAATATGACACACATACTTTATTACTCTTAAATTTGTATAAACCGCTAATATTGAAACAACATAATAAAAAAACGCCGAATATTGCTAACCTAGTTGTTTTCGGTAATGGGGTTAGTACAAAAACAATGCTGTCTGCGGGCTTAGAATGTGTTTAATATCTTTATGGCTTGACGTCTGTGACGCTACAGTTGTTTGGTTAAAGAGTTAAATTGTATTGCATCTTAAAGAAATTTACTATATTTTGATAAGGTACAGAAGATTGAAGAGAATTTCAAATGATATATTATACTCGATAGCTAGTAGGCGATTGCTTTGATATACAAGGTTTGTATTATAGTAAGGAAATCCGAGATCAGACCTGAAATAAATCGATTATCAAGTAAGACTTATTTCAAGTGTATTGAGATTTCACCTCTGAAAAATAAACTTGGAGTGCTTCTGGAAATAATATCTTATTTATTAAATATACGAACAAATGTAATGTTTTATAAATAATGTCGTTTTAATTTAGGCGATATAAAATAACCACGTGTAAATTTAATTTTAAATAATATACAACACTTGAGTTTGGTTATTTCTTACCGCTAGCTAGCGATTCTGGTTCTTCTAAAGGAGATGACCAAGCCAGAGCTAACAGACACACCCCAATAATGACGAACAGTGCACACTTCATGATTACCTTCGTTAACTTTTAATTGCAAGACTTTAAGATAGAAGAGTTACCAAAACACCACTGTGCTGTCTGTAAGAATTTCTAATCTTTATATATTACTCTTGAGCATACAGAGCAGTCAACTGATTAAATTCCCGGAACTAATGTATTTGTACCGACAATACGACTATACCGTATCAGGTACATATCATGCACATGTCAGTGCCTCTGTACTTTCTTGGAAATGAGCTTTAAAATTAGATATAGCAAATATTATTTATTTATTTGTTCTTTTGTAATAAAACATTACAATAGCTTAAAATTTATGATTCTTATTAATAATGCTATCAACACAAAAAATAATACATTTTAAAAAAGCTTAACTTAATATGTATTTTCATTGAATTTATTACACTTTTCAAATGATGATTGCTTACTAACTACTCCAAAATACAAAAAGGTTAATATTATTATGATCTTTTAAGTAATCATTATTCTATGACAATCAATAAAAGACTTTAATTGAGTAAACAAACAAACAAAAAATAATTATTAAATGAAATATCTTCCTTTCAAATTTGAATTTCAGAAAAAAGAAATTTATTTAGGATGTGAAAATATTTAAATACAATGTTCTTGTATTAAAAATTTTCACTGAAGCAAACTTCTGTCAATAGTCTATTATCATTTAAATATTTTATATCAATATAGTAAAACACGATTAATCAATAAAATCATTAACCTATTTTTAATTTAAAAAAAATATGGATACAATATTTTCTAAAAATATAGCTAAATCAACATAATTTCAACATATTAACAAGTATCTTATCATTGTGCTTACAGTGGAAAAACTGCGTATTTACTTTTTTGTTATCGTCTCAGTCAATCTACTTGATATATGACCGCAGGATTCCGGTCATTGGGCAGTGCCGCGTATATAAGTCCGCTGAGAGCGAGTCAGCATCAGAGTCCCGCAGGTTTTCCGTGTTCTCCGTCCGATATATCCCATATTCAAGAATGAGGCTGGTCGTCGCGTGCTGCCTGCTGCTGTGCGTCGCTGCGTGCTGGGGGGAGGCTGCCGAGGGGCAGAGCCTCCGGGGCTCCGCTGCGGCCGTCGAGGAGCCCGCCGCTCCCAGCAGAGTGAGGCGCGCCACGTGCCCCTGGTTCCCCGGAGCCTGCGTGGTCCACTGCCGCTCCAAGGGCTTCTCCACGGGCTTCTGCCGAGGGGGCACCTGCACTTGCAGAAGATAATTACTTTTTTTTACCATAAACGAAGTTTTCTCCCGTTACTTCTATAGTTTTTTTTGTGACATAGTGATTTATATTATTACATGCATTATCCTTAAAATCTATTAGTATGATGTGTTTGTTATCTTGTTCCCAATGTGTGTGTTCTATATATATATTTTTATAAATCATACGAAATTATTAATTGTTTCACTTTTAAGCTGATTGTGAATTGAAATGCATAATAAACCGTGTTTTCTTTTATTTGTTTTTTTTTTTTTTAACAAATCATATATTTTAACGATTCAATAAAAACGCAAGAGGTAAATACTTTGTCACTTTCGTGACTATAAACTTAGCGATAATTTTGCTATATAGAATTTTGCTTGGTAATTGAAGGGAGCGCTTGTAATTGTTCAATGATTGTTTGACACTCAAGCCAAGATGAGGTTGTTGTTTTGCTTTTTCCTGCTCCTGACTTTGAGCTGGGCCTCCCGGGTTGCCGCCAATGAAGCATTCGACTCCGAGGAAGGTAATTACCGATTATAATATTTCATTGGAAACTCGCATTTTAAATTATTTATTTATTTGGTTTTATATTTGTAGTAGATAAATGGTTTTATTACACCTATTTTGACAATGTACTGTTGAATTATTAACTATAATATTTTATTCGAGACTCGCATTTTAAATGATTTATTTATTTGGTTTTATATTTGTAGTAGATAAAAGGTTTTATTAGACCTATTTTGACAATGTACTGTTGAATTATTAATTATAATATTTCATTCGAATCTCCCATTTTAAATTATTTATTTATTTGGTAAGGTTAGGTATATTTATATTTGTAGTAGATAAAGGTTTTGTTACACGTATTTTGACAATGTACTGTCGAATTATTAAGTTCTCTCGTCGACCTACCAAACGCATTTGATATCCAAAAAATACTCATTTTATAAATGCTCACACACACACATGTATATATATATATTTTGAATAAAAATACTTGAGTGATTTTCCACATTTTTGTTTTTATTAGTGACCGGTTTCGCCAACCTTTCACGTTGGCATTATCAAACAGAGTGAGATTTTATAATGCCAACTCTGTTTGATAATGCCAACGTGAAAGGTTGGCGAAACCGGTCACTAATAAAAACAAAAATGTGGAAAATCACTCAAGTATTTTTATTCAAAATATTAAAATGGAATTCCACCAAGTACTCTCTGTCAAAAATATTGTATATATATATATATATATTTAATTTTATGACTTTTTCGGTTATCATTATTAGATGCACGCATGAAGAGGATGGCCGCTCCGTGTCCTGACCATCCACACATCTGTTTTGGAAAATGCAAGAATGAAAACTACACCTCGGGTATATGTGATTGTGCAGTGTGTTTGTGCCATCACTGAAGCTAAAATATACACATTCTCTAACAGAGGGCTTCATTAAGTATTGTCATTACTCCAATTATGAGATGTGAATTCTAGCATTAATAAAAAGATATATATATATTGAAAAACTGTTTTTGAGAATTTACGCCCTAAAAGACGAGCACCATACTAATTTTGATTGATTAATAAAACAAACGATTTACGAAGCCTTTATTAAGGAATCGTATATTTCATATTAATAATATAGTATTTCAACGTTTAATATTTTGCGTTCAGAAACAGTTGCACCATTTCCCAATGCACATGCCCCGGATTGTCTTGTTTGTTTAACAGTATGTTTACAAGGTAAAATTTATAATTGTAGTTTTTATAATAATTAGACAATTGTATTAATATCTGAATCATTATCTTAACTGTAAAAGTGATTATTTTTATTTGAACACAACATATTTATAAGAAAACACAATAATATATTACAAGAATACTTTATTAATCTTAAAATTTGCATAAGCAACTAATATTGAAACAATATAATAAAATATTAAAAAGCAAGTCCACAAATAAAATTTGGAAACACGCGTCACTACAAAAAAGAAGAACATCCAGAAGTATAAGTAATGCCATAAAAAGGAAATTGGGGTTGCTGTGCCGGTTGGTCTTAGATTGCTCCGTGGTTTCATATTTTTTCTGGTTTTTGAGGATACCATCAGTTAAGAAATTTATCTATATATTAAAATCGACCCAAGATTTTTTTAAATAAATAAATGTAAGTTAATAATTATTATTATACAATAGTATAAAATAAGAATTTGTTGTACATTTATTTTATTCATAATTATGTATGACTTCTTAAGATGAGTCATTATAGCAAGGTATGCTTCAACAATATTTTATTATGTTGTGGATTCTTAAGCGAAAACCATTGCTAATCTATTTAAAAAGCAGAGCTCTTATAGTGTGTTTAATATCATTATGACTTGCCGTCAGTGACGCTTGATTTGTTTGGCTAAAAAGTTAAACTGTATTGCGTCTTGAAGAAATTTGCTATATTTTTGTAAGTTACACATGTTTGAAGAGAATTTCAAAAGAAACACTCGATAGCTAGCTGAATTGATATACAAGCTTTGTATACTAGTAAGGAAGCCTAAGATCAGAACTGAGATATAATCGATTATCAAGTAACACATTTCTAAAAAAACTTTAAATCATTTTATGCCGAAGGGTTTTATACAAATAATTTTTTTATTTAAAAGTTATGTGTTTCGTGATTATAAAATAATATTGGTTTTATTAAATGTATAAATAAATAATACAATATTTAATTATTTATGACATAAAATTACTAGTATGTTTAAATGTTAAAATGTACAGCACTTGATGATTCTGATTCTTCTAAAGGTGATGACCAAGCCAGAGCTAACAGGTACACCCCAATGATTATTCATGATTACCTTCGTTAACTTTTAATTGCAAGACTTTAAGATGGCAGAGTGACTAAAACACCACTGTGCTGTCTGTAAGGATGAACAACCTTTATAATTACTCATGAGCAAATACTTCATTTAGAGCAGTCAACTGATTACATTCCTGGAACTAATGTATTTGTACAGACAATACGACTATACCGTATCATATGCATATCATGCACATGTCAGTGCCTCTGTACTTTCCTGGAAATGAGCTTTAAAATGAATCAAAGTAATACAATTTATTTAATTATTCTCATGAAATAAAACAGAACAATCCTGGAAAATTATGATTCTATATATTAATGCTATGAAAACAAAACAAATAATTAAATTTAATAATGCCAAACGTATTAAATATTTTTATAAAATTTATCAATAAGTATTATTAGTGAATTAATTACATTTATAAAATGATGATTATTTACTTCCTACTTCAAAATACAGTAAAACCTCAATATAACGGACCAATTGGGGGAAGGGGGTGTCCGTTAAAGCTGAAAGTCGGTTACATAAAAATAGATTTACAATAAATCAAAAAAACCTTTTTTTTTTAAATACACTGCATGTATTTAGATAAAGCTGAAAGTCGGTTACATAAAAATAGATTTACAATAAATCAAAAAAACCTTTTTTTTTTAAATACACTGCATGTATTTAGATATAAATAAAAAATACAAAACATAAACTCAAATGTATTTAATTGATATATCCGAAGTCCGATTTAACGGAAGTCCGATTTGACTGTACTCAAAAGATGTTTATATTATTATTAATTTTTAAATTTTCATTATTTTATGATAAATGACATAAAAAGTTTTATTGTTTTTTTATAACTTACTTTTTGGTTTGTTATAGTCTCAGTCAATCTATTTGATATACGACCGCAGAATTCCCATCTTTGGGCAGTGCCGCGTATATAAGTCCGCTGAAAAATGAGTTTGCATTAGAGTCCCGCAGGATTTCCGTGTACTCTGTCTGATATATCTAATATACAAGAATGAGGCTGGTCGTCGCGTGCTGGGGGGGGGGCATCCGAGGGGCAGAGCCTCCAGGACTTCGCTGCGGCCGACGACGCCCCCGCCGATCTCAGCCGAGTGAGGGTCCCCAAGTGCCGCTGGTCCCCGCAGGCTGCAAGCTGAATGCCGCTCCAAAAGCGTCTCAGCAGTTTTATTTCGTAATTTATGTAGTTTAAAAGGGTAATATCGATCATTACAAAATTTCCAAAATTAATTTATAACGAGGCTAAAAAAAAAATTGAAATATATAATATTGTTGCGTGGATTTGCATTTATCTCACCATGAAACATATTGTGTTATTGTTCATGTGTTACTCGAAGATATCTTTTTTTTTGGTGAAATATTTTATAGTTCAGTTGTTTTTAATATTTATTTATAGATAAACACACACACTTGTACAATATACTCACATATAACGTTATTACGATATTATACGCACAATCCTTAAAATTCGTGAAAAAAGGCCACGTGTGCTTTTTTTTTGCATAACATTCAAACTTTTATTTATTAAAACGATATCACACCGCAATCAATTTTTTGCGGCTTTTCTAAAAGTATGTACACATATCAATAAAAAATAAGAATTTTAAGATTTTTTTTTTCTTTTAGTTAGTCAACAATAGTTCATAGGGCTGTGCTTATAATACGGTATGTGACTATCCCCTGATCATGTGCGCAGGTCGTGGGGCTTACAGTGTGTCGCTTAGGTGGTAACGTATATGGATTTCTCTATTTTCGCTATCGAGTGTGTGTTTTTTAAAAAAAAAATTATTACTGTCGGCCCCGGGCAGCGCTGTGGTACTACTTCCGGGTGCCAACGGCTGGTCTTTTTATATATAATATATCAAATAATCATACACAATTCATTCATTCGTGAGGGGGTGTTTCCCAAGGAGCGCACTTTTCTTGTCTCTGACATTCGTCCCTTACTATCTATGGAGACAGCGTCTCCGTTTGTTTGACGCGCTGAAAAACATGAAAGCTGAAAAGAATGAAAATGGTGTCTCGTGCTCTTCAGCTTTCGATCCTCTTCAGCGCCGTTCTTGTCACGGGAAACATATGTGAAAAAAAGCCTTTTTTTTCATGAGTATCAAATATTCATCATCCGTCATGTTATTGTTTAGAAATTCAATATTTTTGACAGACAGTACTTGCTGGAATTCCATTTTAATATTTTTGAATAAAATACTTGAGTGATTTTCCAGATTTTCGTTTTTATTAGTGACCGGTTTCGCCAACCTTTCACGTTGGCATTATCAAAATAAGAAATTAGGTAAACAATTGTTAGAGGGAGAGGTTGTTGGAAAGAGAGAGAATGATTGTCAGGTGGTAAGGGTTAATGTGATTTTAATATACCTGACAAGTGGAGGATTCTATATAATTGCAAATTTTTGTGAGCAAATGTTTTTATATTAATGGGGTTTTCGCCGATGTGGTGATTAATGGGGTAATTGGCATCGCCACAGGGTAATTATCTAAAGTAGTGGCTTTGGGGCGCAGCGGCAGTTATCCTGTGTTGGGGTTTGTCCTGTAGTGTGTTTATCTGTAAATAATAGGTTTTTGTACAGTAAACGTTTTTTTAAAGATGTGATTTAGCAATAGGGAATAATAGTGGAGACTTATTGAAAATAACCTGGTCATTAAGCAGGTGCTCCGGTGTGTTATCTTTTATGCGATTTGCGTTTTTTGCGATTTGCTTTTATGCGATCGAGTTTTGTGCCTTTATTGTTAATATGCAAAATTTTGAGTTTGGAGTTCTGGTTAAAGTCGTGCTTATTATCAGAGAGGTGGAAGCCGAAGGTATGCCATATGGGATAATGCCAACGTGAAAGGTTGGCAAAACCGGTCACTAATAAAAACGAAGATGTGAAAAATCACTCAAGTATTTTATTCAAAAATATGTTATTGTTTCTCATCGCAGATTTGTCTTCGGTTTGAAGATTGTGAGTTTGAATTCCATCCCCTTGGCGCGAGGTGGGGTGCTTTGATCGGCGGAGAGGAGTGTCGGTTGGCGAAACCGGTCACTAATAAAAACGAAAATGTGGAAAACCACTCAAGTACTTTATTGTTTCTCATCGCAGATTTGTCTTCGGTTTGAAGATTGTGAGTTTGAATTCCATCCCCTTGGCGCGGGGTGCTCTGATTGGCGGAGAGGAGTGTCGAGGGGAAGGGTCGCGCCTGCGCCCCCCGAGGCCGGGCCAGGGAGCGCGACCCTCGGGGGCTCAGTCTCTGCACGCATGCCGCCCCGCGACCACGCCGGCCCCTTCTCCTGAGCGCGTTCGACTTTCTCTACACTTTCGATTGTAATCCCTTTCGGATTACTAACTCTTTCGCGTTGTTTCGAATCGACGAGGAAAATTCGTAATTGTATTCAGCAGCCAGCAAAGCCGGTGCGCTTGAACTTTTGAAACTTTTCTCCAAAGTCGTGTGGAAAATGAGATTTTAAATCTCGTTTTCCGAATTTCGTGCGAATGAAATTTCTGCGATTATATTAGGATTTGATTGTTTGAAGAATTTGTAAAGCAGTTTCTTTAGTCACTGTGATAATATTAATTTATACGAATACACAAACAATTGAAAGAAGTGTAAGTAACTTTAGTTATTGGGTTTGCTGTGGGAATAGAAGATTTTTAATAGTCATAACGAATAAAGTGTATTAAATTTGTGCGTCTTTCATTTTTATTAAGGGCTGAGATAATCGGTAAGAATTTTTATTAGTTTTGTAACTTTGGATGTCACTTTGTTTATTTCGACTTACAGACTTTCCCGAACTTATCGTTAATAATATGATTTATTGAATAATACACTTGATGTGTTTTGTGTTAAGTATTTTTTATATACTTGCTATGGAATTGGTTAAATAAAAGAGATGTTCATTAGTTTATGTCGTGCGCCGTTAGTGTGGATGCTGATAAAACAATCTTCCATCTCTTGAAATTTCCATTGAATTTCTCTGCTTTATGGGAAAAAAATATATTCTATGGAAAATTAAATTTATTAAGATCAAACCAACAACGATTTTAAAATGCTTATTTTTTATTGAGAATAATGCAAGGGAAAATTGGAGAAAGACAATTTGTCTTTTTATAATTTTTATCCACATGATCTTCTATAAAAATAATATTACATATAAAAATACGGCTGAAACCTCTAAATTTCAGAAGCATATTTATTACATAGCAAAAGTAATACATATTTATCTCTGGCGCGCCGTTAATTTCAAATCTGAGTCCTGTGCGTTGAATGCAAAATTTGGTAATAAATCATCTTGGGTATTGCTTGCGCCAGATAAACAATGAGAAAATAATTGAGAAAACGACGTAGAATGATGACATGATGCATTAGATACTATTTTGATTATTAGTTTTACATCACTGGAGATAATGTGTTATCTTTGAGAAATCTGATTACCATACTATTTAAATTTCCTAAATAAGAAATAATTAATATAATAAATGGTACCTCTGTGTGTAAATAATTTTTGATTAAACGGTTCATACAACGAAAAAGGTCCTCGACTTTTTTATAATAAACATTTAAAAAAAAATTATTTACAGCTATCAATTTTTAAAACAATTTACAGTATAAAAAATCTAAAATTAACAAAAATATAGCTTTATATTGAAAATGTATAGAGCACTGCTTTTAAAGACGTAAATTTTTGAACTCCCCAATAATTTGATTGTCATTCGATTAAATGGAAGGCACTGACAAATAAGAAGCTATAATGGCACCTCAACAACCCCTAATGGGAGATTCACCATCTTCTACTGAAAGCGGATTGTGGCCACGGTAGTAATAACTTTTACTTTTCCAAATATCATATATTATGATGGATTCATGATTACATAAGGAATAATTAAGCGACTATTGAATTTGCATTGTTCTTCTTTATGGGGTTGAGGCCTGGACACGACAGGTACAATGTAAAGAATTGAGGCGTTTGAAATGTGGCTTTATAGGAGAATCCTTTAAAAACCATGGGTTGAACGCGTCACAAATTAGAGACTTGCACAGAATGCCCAACGAAGAGAACTCCTGACGATGGAGAAAAAGTGTAACGTCTCCTATTTTGGCCACATTGTTCGAAACAATCAATTAAACTTTCTACAGCTGATTGTTCAAGAAAAAATCGTAACAAAAAGGCATTGAAAGGAGGAAATTTACGTGGATGCGGAATTTACCCGAGTGGCTGGAAGTTGGAAGTACGAAGCCGAATTAGTGAGGTTGGCCCAGGATAGAAATATATTAGCCACCAACCTCCTATGAGGAGAGGCACCTAAAGAAGTTTCTTATCTTCTTTGTTGCTAGTATTCATTTAAGGCTGTAAAATCCACGAATAGCTTAGATCTATTGGAGGAGTCTTTTCATGTTTTAAAAAAAATTTAATCTTATTTTGATATTCTAGCAGGAAGTTTAGGTTATGCTCGCTTTCCACGCATTAACATTTTTATGTTTCCTGTCGTAAATTTACAAATAAATAGGTATTTTATTCATACACTTATTAAAAAAATATCTCGACTAATAAGAAGATTCTTAAAAACTCTGTTTTTTTTATTAATTGATTTTTTAAATTAATCTTTACTAAAAGGACGTCCTAATTTGTGATTTTTGAAAATTATTTTTTTGCTTTCAACCAACTTTTTTGTGGGTTTTTGAAACAAGTATTTGTCATTAAAGTTTTCAAATATTTTGCGAAAATTTCAGGATTCTCTGCAAATTCTTTTTCGAGAAATAAAAACTTCAACAAAAGAAAAAACAATGTATACGTAAAATATCCGTCATGAAACAAAATGAATTTTTAGAGATTTTATTAAAAGTCTTACCGATTCATCGGAATCTGTATGTTATGATAAGATAATTGGGTTAAACTTTTTTTGATCGTGTGTCTTTTATAAAATATTTTGGCAAATTCGTTTGAATGTATTGGTTTTTATTTTCCTCTCATACACTCGTAACTATAAACATTTTTTTTTTATGATACCAAAAAATGTTTTCTTTCTAAAGAGTAGCCAGTTTTCAGTTTAAAAAATTGATATCTTCAACGATAAATCAATGGCGGTTATTTGCAGCTTCCCTTAGCTTTTTTATCTTTATATTCTTACACTCTTTCATCCAATGAGATTATTTACTTTCACGACTTGCTATAAATCAAATAAGCAGTTTAAAAGACCGAGTCTGAGCAGAATTCCAACATTATCTACTTTGACAGAGCTGAAATCCTAAGATATATTGCAAACTCCTAGCATTATTAATTATAAGTAAGTTTACATATAACGTAAAGAAAACTCGAAAAGGTGAAATATCTGAAATTCAGTATTGTGAGATCAATTGCTTTCAATAAATAATATCTCTAAGAAAAAAGTCACAATCAGTAAAACATACAGCTGCCTGTTTAATAATTTAAATACTGCATAAGCTTGGATAAATTTGCGACTCGGTTTTATTGGTTGGGTAAAATTAAATTTTAACTGAGATATCTTTGAGTCCCGGTTAGGTTAGTTTATATTTATTAAGTTCCATGAAGTAAGAACGCTTCATGTTGTGCTCACTCGCTTGTGTCCTGAAGGGATCTGGAAGGCCCTTCCAGAAGCCTGCTCTTCTGTTTAAGTTTTCTGATGTTCAGAACTTGAAGGTTCACCACACCAGCTTAGACGATCATTCCCTTTGATCTTTTCGCAGAGGCGAATTGAAAATTATAAAATTATGAAAAAACTGTTGAGGTTCATAGAACTCAAGGTTCACGGATATTCTTGATTGTAAAATTTCAAGGATTATTACATTCCTGTACCCGAAAATTTATGGCCCGGAATACCCAAATGCGGAAATTAAAAAAACATATTTGTCATCTGCAGCTGGCAGGTTCAGCAAGGGGGCCTAGCGGGGTCAGCAAAAACAACTGGATTTCATTTGGCGATTATCGGATCTTCAATTATCCGTGTTAAATAGCCGGGCAGGCTAATTTAGTTAGCAGTGTGTTTAAGACGTCGAGTTGGCTATCGGAGTCGTTAGTCAGAGGGTTTGTATTCGAATCCCACTAAAGTCAAGTTTATTCTTGTATTCAAGTGATAAAATTAAAATATAAATTTTGTTAAACGTTTGTGAAATACTTGAATTTCAAAATATAAAAGGTTGTTAAATATCAAACGACGTAATTTTTAAATAATGCTATCACTTTTAATAAAATATTTCAAAACGATGATTTTGCAAAAGCACATTTTCGATATCGTTGAAAATCCGTGTTGTTTCTTGTGATTTTAGGTTAGTCAATATTGGTTGTAAAAAAGAGTTGTACAAAATTTTAAAACATGAAACTTTACTTCTGGATTCTAAGAAATCAGAAGAACCACGCCTTGCGCAGGTGTTTGTTGTACTTTGCGATATAACTCAGGCTAGGCTTCACACATAACAAAGGAAAGGTAATAATTTTCAAATATCCTCCGGCAATTATAGTTACTTGAATTTATACTGCTTAACATTATTCTATTATAAATTTGTATATATCTGATTTCTGTCGGTACATTCAATATTTTATTGTGTTATAAATCAATATGGTAGAATCCGTACGAAAAATTTCCAGTTTTAGTAATTTTAACTTAATTTTTTGGCTTGAAGAAATCAATGCACACAAATTAATGTACTGACTCACATATGTGAAATTTCTAAGAAACGTAGAAAATAATATCGCTTACTATAATAGCTAAGTTTATAAATTAAAAACAAATATTTGTCAACTTATTCAAATTATGAAAGTAGTTTGTTTAATGTATGTTGTTATTCATTAAATAAGGAAAATATACGCAATCGTTTCACCGCATTAGGCTGAGAAATCATAGCAAAAGGGGTGAAGTGTGGTCGCAACCGAACCCCCTGATTTGTATTGTTTTAAACCAGTGACCTTTCTTATCGTTCTTGGAGGTATCTGGAGAATCCACGAGGAGGAGCGACGATTGCTCTCAAAGGTAATAGAATACATTGAAGGGGAACAATGGAGCAGCGATAGGTATTGGAAACTACCCCGATAATATTATCGATTAATTTAAGAAAATATAATTGTTAACGAAGCTTTTTTTAATAAACTTTTAAAAATGAAAACGACTCAATTAATAATTTGACCCTCTGTAAAGGGGAGTAGACAAAAACTATTTAATTAAATATAAATAATAGTAGTAATAATAATAGCAGAATAAATTTGGAGACCGATGTTTTAAACGTTCTTGGTTTTGAAGAAAAAAAAGCCATTTAAATCAATTTATACAAGTACAATATACAGATTAAAGTATCAGTAATATCGTGAAGATTTGTTGTGACCGCTCTCTAGGGGAGTGAGTTGAAAAGTAGGGTATACAAAATAACGGCCCGAGTTATTTGGGAGATGTTTGAAAGAAAAATAAGGAAAGAAAAGAAAGGAGTTTTGTTGGATTTTATGTTTGTATTGTAAAACTTGTTTTACTTTTTAGTGCCTATTTAAAAAAAAAAGTTTTTTTTGCTCTCAAAAAGACCAATGTAAATGAAATGCTTATAAAATATCTATTACTTATACTTGCATAAAAAAGTTAGTTATTTAAATTACTATTGGTAGTTTTTGAACACTTGACATGTTTTTAACTTATATTTTATGCACGAGTATCAAGGAAGAATAATGCAATAATTATTACTCAAATTGCGGATCTTTTCATTGAAATTACGAATAAAAGCACCAACCTCAAATCCTGTAATAAAAAAATTACGTCGCTGGTGCTGATGGGTTATACCATTAGAGAGCATTAAATCTTTTTATTTTTGCGGCTTTTAGTATAAAGCTCGTAAAAGTCAACGGAAACAAATGACTTATAAAAATAAGACCGCAGAGGATGTACAAGAATGGAGCTAAGTCTTTGGATTCTCGGCGGATTATATTAATAAACTAGGATGACAGTTTTCAAAACCCCATATTTATATTCCTGTAATATAAGAAGTGGTTGCAAGTTTTTAAATTAATCACTTAAAATTTTCACTCTTAAAATAAAGTTTGACTTTTATTTTTTTACGTATTCACTTTCATCTTCTCTCGATAAAGTTTGTGAAACGTTTTGTCTTAAGCTGTTTATAATCGAGATGCCGACGGTAAACGGAAGCACTGCTGACACCCACACTTTTTATTTAGGCAGGATACTGCGTAATTTTCTTGGGTTTGTTTTAACATGTTTCGTACTTCAAAATTACCATTAAAACGAAATATTTATTGAAGCAATGATTATCTAACATTTTTCACGATTTGAAATGTACAAGTAACAAAAATACAGCAAACGTTTTTAATGTTTAACAAGTTTTTTTATTACTTGATTCCTTTTTTTTCTGAACCCCACATGCGTCCCTTTCTGTGTTGATGTAAGCTGAAATAACAATCCCGCATCGCTCATTCCGTAATGGCGTGCACGGATTCAAAGTCATACCAAATACACGTAGTGATTTTTTCTTTGCAATGAATTGTTTTAAAATAATTTTGAATGTTTTTTTTTCCGTTGCACAGTTTGATTGGTCTTGAATCGTTTGTTTTAACACCAATCCGATAGCTCGAATGAAAAATCCCCGTCTTATATTATATTTTGTTGTACGATAGACCTTTATTGTTGCAATCGAAATTATGTAATATAATTCGATTGCACAGTGTTGTGAAATCCTCAGTACGTCTCTAACCTTCGGCCGATCGCGTTAGTGTAATAGTGATTTTCACGTGAATGTCATTTCTATAAATGATTGCCAGACATTTTGTCAATTCGTAGTTTGTGGTGTAAAGCATAGTTAATTGATTGTGTTAACTGTTAAGCTCTTCTGAGCGAATATTGTATCGATCAGCAAACACCGTGAGTCTATTCATATTACCCATGTAGATAATAATTATCTTCTCATAGCTGATGCGATGTTTTGGTGTACATGTTGGTATTCAAACATCACGATTTGGTTTGTTGGTTGTTAAATATTTAGCCGAAACTCAATTATTTTTTTCTGAAAACACTCTCAAGTGATTAAATTGCATGGATCGTTAAAGTATTCTCCTAAAACCACATTAACGTAATATGTAATAACATTTCCTGATATCATACGGTTTAGGCAAATTGGGAAATATTACTTATTTTTTTATAAGTATTGTAGTCAGTAATTCTTAGAATACTTATGCTCGTGTTTTAAAAGGATGATTAAGTTGAACAGCAATTACAAAGAGATTCAAGATTTTACTCAGGTTTGTGATGTATACAAATACGCACATATTAAATTGTATTAATTTAGTTACGATAGGTATTTACTGCCAAAAATCAACTAAAAAGGTAATAAAATAACAATAAACAGTTTATTTATTTGATTTTTCCTAAGAGACAGTCTTTTATATGGTATGTGTTCAATTTAAGTCCAAATAAAAATATAAAGCATCTCCAGCAAAGCAAAAGAGCAACAACGCGGGCTTGAAATGAACTCTGCAAGGACGGGATTACATTCTTCCCAATCATATTTAACGGCAACCGCAATCAAAGATTTTTGAAAACAATATTTGTCAACTCTTTTCAAGTATATTAACAATGACTCATAATAAACACCGTAGAAATCTTTCTAATATCTCCAAGATGAAGCTATTAGAAAAATTTCAGAATAAAATACTGTATCAACGTTTATTTATAATATAAAATAACATAAACAAATATTTGTTAATGATAATACGTTTTTTATATACAGTTCATAATAATATAAAAAAACCCACACGGCTTAAATTGTACGGAAGCCTAATAAAATCTCACAAAAAATCAATTGACATACATGAGGGCTTAATCGTCAATCTGAGATTTGGTTGTGTAGGAAGAAAATGATGAAATATTAATTTAAGAAAAAGTAATAGTCTTCGCCGAATCGATCAATTAGGATTTAATATATATTAAGACTACTGCACACATTTCGCTTGACTTAGCACGAGTCGCGTTCCCGAACCGGATAAGACTATAAACGTATTGTCACAACAAAATACGCCAAGTTAAAATTTTATTTATATGTCTAGAAAAAATCCGTTTTATAGCATCAAGTCATTTTTAAAATTATCAAAATAATATTGTTGAGGGACAAGGCATTTTTTTGGTGAAGATCCATATTATCAATGAATTAAAGATAACTTTTTTATATACTTCACATGAGTTTATTTAATTTTACCATATACCTGGTCATCTTCATATCAAAATAAAACAAAACAACCGATGGATGACAAAAGTGATAATTCATATAAAAATTCTTGATTCTGTTTTTTTTTTATTTTCAAAAGTATGGTATTATACGATTTCAATTTGCTTTTCATAAAAATGCTTCATATTTTGTTTTGATGTCGACATGTATCCTACAGATCTTTGTGAGGTGTACACATCATAATAACGCTGAAAACATTTGTGGCAAGCAAATAATGGGCCATTTCAATTTAATTCAGACCTGAATTTCTGTAATATCAGAATTGCGTTATATTAAAAAGATATCGTTTGAAGGTAAAAATTAATTTACCACAGAATTTTTAAAAATATTTTTAGACATATTGAAAATTCTGTTGTGCATGCAGGAAGCATTGTTCTACGGCTAAGGGTTATTGGATGTGAGTGTTTTATGATTTTGAGTATTTTTGCGATCATTCAGGTTTCCAGGTCACGCTCGGTGGCCGCGCAGCAGTTAAGTGAGGAGTTTACTGCGGACCGGAGGCTCTCCTTCGCACTGCTGGGCCTCAAGAGCGCCTGCCACATTCACAGAGATAAATGCCCACAGCTTCAAATGAATACCCGATTATTCCAAATGAAATACACGCATTAATATAAACGGGGAACCGAGCGCCAGCGCTGATTTGCTCAATCTGTTATATGAGTAATGAAGCAATACTGCATTCTGTTCTTGCATTGAAGTAAAGTGAATTAGCAAACAATTTTAACTGTAAATTTGTAAGGACAAAACATGATTCATCAAATCTTTTAATAAATGAAAATTCTTTGAAAGAAATAGAAATACACCAAGCTTTGGCACAACGATAATGTTAGCAGATTTTCTATAATTATACTTCTTTTTTATCAAATGCCTTTCCTCAGAGGAGGTTGGCGACCATTTCACTGAACCTATACTCATGCTCAGCCAGTGTTCGTGGTTTTCTAAGGAAAAAAATAGTGTAGAGGGCCGGGTCCTTTTTATATTGCCCAATAGTATTATTATATAATCCATTCCTTACAAAGCTCTGGCGTTTATTGTTAGCAAGCTACAGAAACAATAGCAGGAGCCCCCTCCCACCTTGACAAGGTACTTCCGGAGTAGATCTTCCTCAATCATTCCAAGTCCACTACTCCATTAACGATCCTCTACACACGCTTATGGTACAGAATGGCAGCCATGCACAAGTGAGATCGGGGAGGAATACTTATACTTGGAACCATTCAATTATATATATATTTATATATACGTTTTTGATAATTTTAATGTATGTATATATGCGGGTGAATAACAGAGTATAAAATTTAGAAAATGAACCCCCTCAATTCTTTGAATATTTGATTCACGCCCTTGGGTATAAAAGGCTTCTGACCTCTCGCCGGGTATAAACGATGAGTTTTAGAATATAACCCTCTAATTAATTTTACTAGAGGTCACTTTTAGTGGCTTCCGCCTGAGAACTTGGGGCTCCGCGCAGGATGCTCTACGCTGGGTGTAATTTACTCGTACGCTTCAGTTACCTGTCATTTTTCTGTTTGATAGATAACTTTGTCGTTTTATGCTGAAAAATAAGCGCGCACTTTGCAAAAGAGAACTGGGAATTTTAATTAATGGCGCGGCTGTGTATTTTTTTTTAACAGATCTTGTTAATCAAATATTTTTCTTTGGGTTTTGAAAAATAAATTATAATTTTTTTTCTTTCTCATTTAAAATATGAATACCGTAAAATTTTTATATTAATAATATTTTAAAAATATTTTTTTAATTAGATTTGAGATGCTTATAACACAAATGCCATAATTGTGTATTTATTTTCTAAGCTTCTAAGCTTTCTAAGCTTTTATTTCTTTTCAATTAAATCTTCAGAATAAAAATATACAATTATAATGTATTAACTTTTGACAAGGCTTAGATATCATGTAATGATTTTGAATGATGGTGGGTTTTTTTATTACCATAATCTAAATTTTAAGAATAAAATGCTTACATCACGTGTAAAAAAGTTATTGTTTCCCTCATGTTTCTAAATTGCTGTGAGATCTTATAAATATTTATGCAACTCTCGGTTAAAGAGACTTACGAATTACATACACAGAAAACAATCTAACCCCGCGGAATGTCGCTCAAAGGGATGCTGAAATACTCCCTTCTGATTGTATCGAGTAGGGAGACGAAGGGTGTTCCAATACCTGAGAAAAATCGAATCTTCTTTGAGGAGGGAGCCTCAGGACGCATTAGCCTTCACAGGGCCCGGAAATGTATTGTTTTGTTGACTTGGATATAATTTGAATTTCATGAGAAAAGTTTTATCGAAAAAATCAAAAATCACTTTTCTTTATTCGTGTTTTTAAAAGACTTTTCTAGAATTTTTATATTCGTTGAAAAAATGTATTTGTAAAGTATAATGCAATTGTATGCTATAAAAATATTTTTGAATATTATAATAACGTTTAAAATTTCCTATAGTCAAACTCATGGCTAGCTTTAGGGTCGATACCTATTAATGATAATAAATACTTTAATATCTGCAAAAAAATCTAGAAGATTGATGTAAAAATATTATATTCTTACGGAACTATGCAACGTTATAGTAAAAAAATGTGCAAAAAAAAAATATGGCAAAGCGTTGCCGCACAAACAAAAATAAATACAAAGGGCTTTGTGGAATTGTGTACTTGTCGTGTTTATCAAAACAAACAGGACACGGTGGAGCCAGAGCGCGCCTGCATCCCTGATCATCACAAACTTCCACAGAAAAATATTACATACATGCATGATACATTTTATTAGTAAACCAACCTCGATAGATATATTTATTTTAAACAAAATATATGATCTTTGAATTTAAATAATTTTTATACTTCAATGATTTTTTAATCATATGATCGTATTCATTGATTACTACAAATATCCAGCTTATTAGATTAAGTATATCCAATTATACTCATCATATGTGATATTAACTATGTTTAGTGAAATTAACAGGGATCAGTCAAATTAACTATATTAATATGATTTAATATAAAATTAGTAAATATTATATTATATAAAATCAAATTTTTGGAAAGAGCTTACGTTTATTATGTTATTAAATGTAAGTAAATATTATATTTATTAATATTATATTATATAAAATCAAATTTTTGGAAAGAGCTTACGTTTATTATGTTATTGAAAATTAGACCCACAAACAAAGTGTCAATATTTAACATACTTTACGACGATCCTTATTTTAGGCGAAATACTTAATATTCACAAAAGAACACTAACCTTTTATTAGTAACCAATTACACACTGAAGTAAATTCAAAATGAATAAACCAAACGATAGTAATAATGAATATTTATCAAAAACATAGGCATTAAATGCTGATGAAAAATCAAGCGTGGGAATGCGATTATTTAACTTGCAATAATTATCAGACTTCTTACCGGCTCGTGCTTTGTATAGTTTAAGAATAATTTGATCTAAGATCATGACGTGTTTTTCATTAATTGATTAATAGAGTGGAAATCCACTAAATAATTCAATTGCCAAGAGACCTGCATTATTTGTTTAGATTTTATTCCTCCCTTGTCTCCAAGCGGAGAGCTTTCCTTCTTCGTCCGACATTTTACGATATTGAGTGCCAGTTATATTATTTTGATGAACAAACATTTTCTAAAGTACACGTTTTTTTAATGTATTGCGTGGAAAAAGTCGTTCTTAGTCAAGTAAATATTATTCTGCAAATCGATGCCAAATACCTGTGCTGTATTTTGCCTGGCAAAATAAGGTACAAGATAAAGTACAGTAAATACAAAAGAAACAAACAAAAACATTAAACACAGGGCGCTGGTAGTGCTTTTGCCGAAGCGCATTGTTGCGGTGACTTCCCACCCTCGCCAACCACCGCCAACCCCTGCCAACAATCGCCAACCCCCGCCAACCCCTGCCAACCCCCGTCGCCTGCTACGAGGCCGGGGCGACAGGCAAGTGATCAGACTCGATAGGCGATTTCACGAATTTTAAAAGTCAGAGCTACAATATCTTTAAAATGTTTAATTTACATCACTTTTTGTGTGAACTGCTTCAATAAATTCTATATTTTCGGATAAGGAGTATTTGCATAATAATTATTCCCGCACTTGAATAAAATCTCAACTCTACCAAACGATTCTTATCATTCTGAAAATATATTTTAAAAGTGTGTTTTTAATAAAACCTCAACATTGCCCTTCGTGCGGTTAGCCACGCGAATATCAGATAGATTTGTTTTTGTTTCGGCTGAAGGAAAGAGTCCTCTTAAATATACCAACCACGTGCATTTGAAAGATTCTCGGTGAAAACTTTGGAAAATCCGGTATGATCATATTTCAGAGTTGAAAGTTTACAAGGATGGCGAGTCAGAGTAAAGTTCAAAAATTTCCAGGGATTTATGATTGTAAAGGTAAAAAAAGACGAATGGCAAAGCACAGAGTGCATTTATAAGAGGAATTTCAATTAAAATAATGCTCTTTTAAATACTCATATAATTGAACTTAGAAAATTGCAAAAAAAATTAACAACTTTTTAAAGAAATAAATAATTAAGAAATATTTTACTTCTCAAAAATCTGATAACTTATGAAGAAACGGAGATAATTAAAACATTTTATTCTTAGTATGATTTGCATTTGAATTTATTTTAGGCTTTTCATAATATTGCTGAAATCTAATAAGCTTTTGTACCTCTGCAGCATTCTAAAAATTCGGTATACTTCTAATTTATCATTTATAAAAAAAGCATTTGAAAGGGATAACGATTTGAATAATTCAAAGGTCAATTCTTATATTATACACTTTAATATAAAAATAAAGAATCCAATGAATAAATTATTTGTAAATATATTCTGAATCAAATGTATAAACAAAACAGTCTTTTGTTATAACAAATTATACTGTTATAACAACTTTTTGGTCAAAACTAGGGTTTAAAAAGCACCGCAGAAAAACAATATTATTTCTCGATGTTGTATCATAAAATTTGAAGTATAAACATGAAACATTAATATCGAATTAATTCGACTCAGCTAAAAACCAAACTATGACTGGCGGATATAAAACTGAAAATATCATTCGGCCATATTCGCAATTCACATACTCGTGGTAAAGAACTATTATTTTACTGAACAAAATATTTTTTTCAGTATGTTTTATTATGATTGGTTTATTACATGACATCTAAGAGTAAAATAAATATTAGTGGGTAGTTTCGGTTACATTTTCAGATTTTATAAAAATAACCAATATTTTCATTACAACTGACGGCATGGAAAATTTTCTATTATTATGTTGATAAAAAAAAATATTATTTTGAAAAAAAGACAAATAACAATAATTGCTCATCTCGATAAAATTCCTTGACTACGCCAATTTAAGATCAACGTTACAAATTAATAAGAGATAAATGTTATGTATTGACTTTAAATTGAAATATATTATTATTAGTATACTCTACGTATAAGAAACATATGCGAATTAATTTATTATTTCTACTGTTACGTGTCCGAAGTCATTCAATTATTACTTAAACTGCCAGTTCATCACATTCACAGTGAAAATAAATAAACATTTAATGAAAAAAAAATCATTTGATATAAATATATTGATCACTTATAAAATAATCAGCCTTTATAAAAACACTATCGGTTTCTCAGATTTCTGAGTATGATTGGTGATTTGTTTTTAATTATTTATAGATAATGGGTTCTCATGTCCATCGCTGATAGGTTTGCCTTGTAACATGACCCGTTATTACAAGCCTTCACTGTTTTTGGTTGTATTTATGCCGCCATTATATTTCTTACCCAAGCCCTACGTATTTCCCCGGCCATTTATCTTTTCATCTTGGCTGGGATAATTACGGCTTTTGAGCGTCCTCGCTAAGAGACTTGTAACTTGTAAGTAAGTCGGCACAACCGGTCAAAACTTTGCGGGGGGAAAGGTGGCTACATACTTTCTTGAGAATATGTTTTCCAGAGTGTAATAAACTTCCTTTACCTTCTCAGGAAGTTGACTCAAGATATGCGTAAAATATCCTAATTAATTTTATACACAAAGGTAAATCTGTACTTATATTAAGCCAGTAGGAAAAATAAATATATGTGTACTTCATAAGTGAAAAAATAAGACTTAATAATTTATGAGTGAATTTCATAGTATTTTATAATATTAACAAACAGGAAACTCTGAATCAAAATTACAAGCCTTTAGTTTTGGATACTGGGAGTATTTATTTTCAAAGTGAATTTTAAAGTAAGAAGAAAGTGAAAAGTTACTCCGTTTGTAAATTTATTTCAAAGTCATTTTACTTATTTGCATATATTTTAAAATATTAAAAAGTAAATAAACGATCAAAATTTAAATTAAATTTGATAAGAAAAAATATGGGCTACTTAAAAATTATGTGATATTTTTATTGTTAGTAAAAGTACAAATTAAATTAACCAGGATAAATTTTTTTTTTATCAATAATAAATTACTTACAGAAAAAACAAGTTTCTTACGTAATATTGGACCTAGAATTAAAACCACGTGAAACAATTGCATTTTATTTATTTTATAAATAGCCTTTACGAGAAGGTGAACACTGCAACGAAAAAACTCCCATCAGTTATTATTATTTATGTAGAGCGATTTAAAAAAAACATTTTTTCTATTTTTTTGTAAATGAGACGTTACAGAATTGTCAATAATTGGTTCTAGCCATTTGCTCCCATAATTATTATTAAGAATGTAATAAATTGGCTATATTGGATATATAAAAATATAAATATAAAATCTACTACATCAAATATTCGTTTTTTGTAATATAAAATATTCAAAGAAATATTTCATGTCGCAGTTTACTTGTGATGTTTCCACTTTTTACTTAATGGTGTGACTAGTATTGCTAGCAAGTTCTTTCTGTCAAAAATAATTAATATAAACTATTTGCAAAATTTAAAGCTTAAATTAAAATTAAAATTGAAAGCTCTTCGATAAAGCAGAGCTTCTGTGATGTGCAGGGACTGGCGAGCACGATGACGTTGCTGAGGATATTCAACTCGGCATGAGCTCGCACAAATCCGCACTAATGAATGTAATTTTTTATAACCGACGGAAACTTTGATATAAAACGAAAAATTTTCCAACCAGATTGGTTGCCGCGAGTGCTCTCCGTTACGTGACATTAAAGCTTCATATATTAATGTAATGTCTACCCTGCATGTTTGCCTAGCAACAGTACAACATGTTGAGGTAGTTTTTGAAGAGATTACTCGTATGGTAGGGATTCTCTGCAGTGAAATACTTTTTAACATTTTTTTACAGAAAACAGTTTTAATCTATGCTGTATGATCTAAGCTTATTAGAATAGTTAATTTTAGCTGTCACATTTTTAGTCAACTATTTTTTTGCTTTAAAAAATGTAGTATTTTTAGGATGTAGAATAAATTACCGAAAAAAGTAAAGGTGTGGCTGACTCAGTGGATTGTCGCTAAACAAAAAACTTATACGTTCAATCTCTCTTTTTCATTAAAAATTATCTGCGTTCTGTTTCCTACATTGGTATTTTTTAAATACCCTTTATTAAATGCATATTGGATTTAAATAAAATAATAATTATATACTGTTGTATAATAATATCGAATAATTGCACTTTCATATATTTTTAACCTTTTAAAATTTTTTTTCCAATTACTGAAGCTACTCGTTTACTTAAGATGTTCTTGAACATTGAAATAAATTCTTATAACATAAAAAAAAACATACCAATCAATGAAAAATATTTTAGCCTATCATTTTAAATAAGCAATGCAACGGTTTGGGCTTTTTAGAAAAATGTTTTAATTTCTTTTCGGACCAGTGATCTGAATGTTTTGACGCGTTATATTTATTTAACAAAGTGATTCAAAACAACACTGCGAGCACATTGGCTTTGAAATAGCTAATTATAATTAAAAATATAAAAACCAAGAACAATAAATCCATCCGTTTTTATAATATATTCGTCCAGTGGATGAATTCCATTATCCATACAACGATAATATTTAGTGACTCGCTGGATTTTAATTTTAAAATATATGACTTAGATATCCTATTCGTAAGTGTGAAAAAAGTGATAAAAGCTTTCTTTTTACATATACTTGCAACACTAACTTGATACTCTGTGGCTTCCAGCCACATAGTATCAGGTTGATGTGTTGGCATTTTTTTATGGCTGTGTTGGGGGTGAACAAATGGACTCATCTCCCGAACGAAACTCGCCCCTTCTCCTGAAGCTTCTCTTATCCTCTCTCTTCGGTTTACCTTATTTACAAAATTCGCGAATTTCAGAGACTGTAAACCTTTGTATTGGAGGCTTATATCGGATGACTTACCATACTCGTTTCATTTTTAAAGAAATTCTACTCAGAAATCTCTACACGAAAATTCGAAAATTGTTATTTTTTCTGAAGAATTTTGGATAAGCCTAAAATATAATTCTCTTTTTCATTATTGTGTCGTGGTTACTTAGCGTTCCTGCGCTGAACGTTATTCTGTAATAAAAATTAAGTTTTTTTGGAAAAAACAAATATTTTGAAAGAGGCATATAATATGGTCGTTCACTATATGAAATTGTTTTTTTAGATGTAATTAAAGTAAAATTCATTAATTTAAAATAAATTTAAAAAAATATATATTTAAAACATTTCTAATAAAGTATCTGAATGCTTCAACAAATAGCACACACGACTATTTAAACTTTTTGAGAAGAAAATATGATTGAAAATTAATTGAATAAGTGTACATTTAAGTCATTAGCGACGTAATAAAATATTTAACTAAACGAAGTAGTTATGTTTTTGTTTTTTTATAACGTTAAAACCGACTGTAAGAGAATCTACAGCAAAAAAGAGACTCGAAGACCACGACCTTGGGGCTAGTGCCCTGTGGCCCTGACCACTGTGCTAAGTAGCCAAGCGGCTAGGCGCGACGCGGAGGTCTTGGCGCCGGGGGGTCGAGACTCCTGAAGGCAAGCCATCCCCGACATCGAGGCGTCAAACCACACTTGAACATTTCTCATATTGTAAAAATATTATTTTTATTCAAATTTATCGAATTTGTTTTAACGTAATATGTTAAAGTTAACGCTTTTGTCTTTCGAAGGTTTCTTTCATATGTAATTACTTTATTTTGGGGTAGCCATCAACATTTAAAAACTCTTACTAAGTAATATCTTAGCCATTTGGCTAACCATAAAAAAGCAATATACTATTAAGAAATCTGCCGTGGATATAAATCAGTACTTTACCGTCTCGAGGAGAACTGGCAAAACCATGTTTTATATTAAATCGCGGTTCACTAATTAATCGTTTTCTTGGCTGTATATATTTGATTAACATCGAATTGAATGGTTAAGCTGTTTGATTATACCAGGAGTACACCAGATTTTGATAAAAATCGATAAATTACAGTCAAGCCAAGGTCAAGTGTCTGGAAAGTCTGTTAATGGCCAATACTTTCCTGAGAAGTTCTCCATCTTATGAAGTGCTGACGCGCGTCAGTCCGGCGGAGAGCTCCCCCGGGGCTCCCTCGAGGCTCCCTCGGGGCTCCCCCGGCGCCCCTCCAGGCCTCGGGCTCTTAGTGCACCCTTGAGCTAGTGATTGCCGCAAATATTGACAGATGCTACGGCGATTTCTCGAAGAATCCAATACATAGTGCGTACTATTGCTAAAAGGTCTTCAGAAGTCGTACTTTATTTTTTTTTATTTTTACTACAGCGTCTTACTATAATGTAGAGTTTATTTCTATATTGAATATTTAACATTTGATATATCCAGTGTACTCAAGTGACTTTGAAGCAGAACAGCTTTTTTGCATAAAAAGCACACGTACTTGTTTACAGAGACGGTAGCAAATGTAAGATTCACGGTATTGCGATAAAGTCGACTATATTTAAATATTTAAATAAACAATACTCTCAATAGAAAACAAACAATAAATATTACTCGCACGGTAAATAGCACTCAAATTTATTTAATTTACAATCGATTGACGATAGTTTGGACCAAATGGATTTCAACTTGCCAATAAATTTACTAGCGGCTTGGCTCCCAAAAATAATTACTGAGAATGTATGTTTTTAAATGTGTGACTGCTAAGGGATTGACGTGCCTCATTGTGAATTTTGCAATATATTTCTAAAAATAATATCATAAATACAGTTATTTCAATTTGTAAATAATTTTAAAAGTTTTACCTAAAGAATTCGTTTTTATTTTAAGCTGAAAAAACTTTGCGAAAGTTCACACATTGAATACATAAAATATTGTGTCGAAGATTAGTATTTAACCTTTCGTCACATATGATATACTAGGTTTTTTTATGCTTACCAGACATTTGGAATATAAAAGATGGGTACTAAGTAAATGGGTACATGAAACCTACAAGAAAAAACTCTCTTAAACTCCAATACGCCGCAGGTGAAACACGAGCGGCCCGCGACTGCTGCGGCTAACTCGTCCGATACTCAATTTTACTGAATATTCACACACATGTTATAATTCACTTTGAACAAATAATGTGATTATTATTGTAATTAATTTGACGTTTTTTCCTAACGTTCATAGGAAGAATAAAAAAAAATACACAATTCATACATATCTTACAATTAAAATTTGACATAAGTGCACTTAAAGATTTTGGCGACCATTGATATTATAAATACTCTATTCTGGGTGTTTTGTTTGTTTGTAATGTTTCAGGGACCTGTTACTGTAAATAATTAATTCCCTGAAGTTGACCGTAGCATTAAATAAGCAAAAGCGTGGCATTGCCCCCGAGAACTGAGTGGGTAGTTTAGCACTAATTCAAATTTTTGTATGCTTTTGTCCCCAATATGGTGTCTAGCGTGTGTGTGTGATATAAAATATTTTTCATTTTATTAAATATACACAATATATGGATTATATGGATTTTTTTAAATGAATGTAAAAAAAATATTGTTATTTTTTGTGCAAGTTGTGAAGAGGACATTTAAACGAATCAAGAAGTCTAGTAAATACTAAACAATGCTTTCAGTATGTAATGTATAAGTAGAAATATAAAGTTTTAATTTCATTAGTTTATACAATTAAATTTACAAACTCAAGTTTAAACATGATTATATTATTTGTTTTGTATAATTTACGGTTAACACATAAACTAAATAATTCTAGATTGAAACATTTACAATCAAAGGTGTGATACACACTTACTTACCTCTATTAAACTAGCAGACCGCATTCTTGATTGGTAAAATATTAGAATTGATTAATTTTACTTAACAATGAAGAATAATTCACGGTCTTCATTTTATTGTTGACGTCTTCATTTGTCACTTAGCTTTTGAATAATGTAGCCATAAAAATACTGCTCGACGAGTCTTTTTCGTGATCATGTTACGCGAACACGGCGAAAGGTTATCTATATTTTTTATCTTTGACGATTTGACATCTCGAACTATTCGCCGAGCTGGCTGTACTCGCGTGACGTAGGAAATTGAAAATTCCTAGCGACTATGTATCTTAACGTCGGCGAGAAAATGTGTATCATCTGCGTACGTCTACTGCTTAGATGAAGCCATTACCGAACATGATGAGGTCATAAATTTAAAAAAATATATAAACATGAGCTGAAAATGATCTTCAAAGTATCACGCTGTGACCTATAAACGTCCAATTATATAGTAACAGGGCGTGTGCGGGAACAATCATGAAAAAGTTATCGAAACTCTTATTTTAATTGGGACAACTTTTTAAAGGCAACATTTAGTGACGATATTGCGTAACGTTTCGTGTTGGGAACTGGTTATTGTAACGGGTGCGTTTTTATAGGATTATCGATATTACATATTTTCTGTCGTTCACTAGTACAAAAATAATACTCTAGCTATATATTGGCTTGTTCATTTTAATGCATCAGTAGTTTAGGAATTCACAAAATCATTTGATCAAAAAAAGTTTGCGACCGAACTATGAATATATTGAAACAATTTATGATCAAAAGTCTATTAATTAAAATGATTACGATGAAACTTTATTATTTGTGTAATATCAATGTAGTGCTGTTAATTAAATAAAGTTAAGATTTGTGTGGTTTTTCCGGTTTGGTTCCAAAGGCGGCCGATTTATAGATTTTTTGTGAGTTATTCGATGCATTTTGTAGTAGACAATTCTAAAATTAATCACAGCATTTTTATGGATAGAGCCACAGCTATATTTGATTGAGGGGTGGATCTTACCCCAGAGCTTCCGAAGCTTGCGTGGTGTGGTTGCTGAATGTCCAGCGACCCGGACCAAGTGGGGCGCGGAGATCATTATTCTAGCTATGACATTAAAATAAATCAGGCTTTTACAGGAATATTACAGCATAACCGATTTTTATGGCTCAGGGGTTGACATGCTTACTTTGTATGACAACCCGTAAAAATATTTAATATTACTACTTATCTTCTTCTTCTTCGAGTGCCTTTCCTCAGAGGAGGTTGGCGACCATTTCACTTATGCTCATGCGTAAGGGAAAAATAGTGTAGTGGGTCCCCGGGTCCTTCTATATTTCACCGCAGTTTTATATTGGAAGGAAAAGCCTGCGTATTGCTGCTGCCCAATAGCATTATTATGTAATCTTTTCTTTACAAAGCTCTGGCGTTTAGATCTGATACTTTGCTTCAGCAAGCTACAGAAACAATAGCAGGAGCCCCCTCCCATCTCGACTAGGTACTTCCAGAGCACATCCCTCCACAATCATTCCAAGTCCACTACTCCATTAATGATCCTCTACACACGCTCATGGTACAGAATGGCAGTCATGCACAAGCAACAGAATAGGGAGAGCTGGGAGGTTACTGCACATGCATATGACTTGAAATATTGTTTATACTGTTATTCTTTTAAATTAATCAAATATATTTCATTTATAATTTAATAAACTGGCACAGGATAGGAATATATTCTATGAAATGGTTACCAACCTCCAATGAAGAGAGGTACTAGAAGAAAAATATTTAAAATAATTAGCCTTCTGCTATTAAAATTAATTAAATATATTATGTATTAAATTATTTTATATTTGTTATTAATTATTTTTATTCAAGAAAATTTATTATGTGAAATAATTAGCTATCACAATTAACCAAATATCTGGTATAAAATATAATATTTAAACATATATACTAGTGTATATAATCTTTAATTGTCCGTTTAAACTAGAATTGTGTATCGATTTTATACTATGTCTACCTGAAAATGATAAAACATAGTTTTTGACTGAGAAATCTATAATATATAAGGAAAAACGATCTTCCAATGATAATCCATATTAATTTTTAATTACTTGCAAATTCATGTAATAAATATACTTATACGTCGATTTTTTTTATTTAAAAAAATTAAAAATACGTACAGTACTTAAATATAATTTAAACACTCAATTGACAATGATATTCACATTGAGCTAGACGTAATAATATGTAGGAGGTAACACAAAGTATATGGTGTATTTGTCTTTATACACAGAAAGTGAATATTATTAGAAGTTACGCATATTCTAGTCTGTTTTCAATCATTTGGATACGTACGTATATCCTCAACTTGTACTGCTATAGGAGTAACTAGCATGTCGACATGTTCAGACACGGAACATTGACTTGTATTCCTTGTTTATAATTTAGTTACAAGTCGATATTCAATTATCAGTTAATGCTACCGTTCGACTTCCAGAAATGATAGTTACGCTGAGTACTGAATACTACTTAGAATCCGAGAACATTACTTTTTCACCAGTGATAGAATTCCTCGCATTAGATTACATATAAGCTTATTTTAAGTACTATATAATTTTAAATAATAAATAATGTTATGTGAACTCAATAAACTTTAAAGTCAGTTTCATTGTAATATTTACATTACCACGTTGTTGGAGAAAAAAATGTAATCTCGTTTGTATCTGTAGTTTGCCCCAAGGCGGGTTGGAATATACAGAAAAGTTGTTCTGAGAATAACATTTAATAACGAATGAAGGAAACTACAATCTTCTTTCTTAAAAATAAATACAATAAACGAATATCCAGAAATATTACCCATAAAAAAACAATTTTATTCTGTTACAAAACGATGTAAGATATTCCTAAATGTTTCGTTATTTATTAATTTCACGTATTTTTTTAAAATTAAATCAGTTGCGATGAGACGACCGACACGTTTCAATAAAAAAATAGAAGTTAACCAAATCATAACATTACATTTCAAAATTATACAATACATTTCAAATAATTTGATAAAATAACTTATTGAATATCAATACGAATTCCGAGAAAAAGGACGTTTCCACAGATACTTGAATATAAAACCAATTTGTGGTTGTAGCTCTAAGGCGAATATTTTTTTGAGTAGCAGTAAGTCGAAAATAATTACGAATATAGTTTTCTTCTTTTCTGAAACTTTAAGCTTAAGTCTTAGAATTATCTGATAATTCCTATAATATTATATTCGCAAAAATCGTAATCCACTTTTTTGGCTACAAGCCAAGTCTATTTTAACCTTTTTTGCATATCAAATAAGCTTCTGATGTAATTATTTTAGAGAAATATTCTAATAGACTTATCGAGAGTTAACACAATCTTTTTAGGCTGAAAAAAAAAGATACTTTTATTTTTATCTAGGTAATTTTTTAACAGATCTAAACAATTAAACCAAGATGATCCCTAATCACCTTCCATGCAAACCATGTTTGAAGTTTGGGGTAATTTGATTCAGAAGGAAGTAATACAGCTCTCGACCGCCTCGGGCTGAACCAGAATATTGAAAATCCTCTGGAAAGAGCGGCCGTGCCCCTCGGGAACGGTCTTAGAACACAATCAGGCCAAATAAAATGTTTTACAAATTATGTAACGTTAAAAGAAAGATGATATAGTAAGATGGAAATTGGTTTAAAAGTAAATCGAAAAAAACGCTAAAATTTTAGTTTTTTCTTGATTTTTCGCTTGTATAAATTCAACCATATCAACATAACGATGCGCATCGTTACAAATACTTAAGTAATAGTGTGTTCGTAGATTTTTATTGTAAACAATATTTTTTTAACAATATATACCAAATTACGCTCATGGATTAATCTTAGTCACGTGAAAGGCAACTAGGCTACCCAGTTCAAAGTTTTTCCAAAAAATAGCATTTAACACGTGGATTGTGCTGATGAAGACCCTGCCGTGTATTAAAAAAAAAAATAGTTATAAACTTAGAAAATAATCAGAAAATAAAATGATCATCAAACACGGATTTTATTAGCTGGATTTACAATGTGGATTCATCAGAATGACACCCAAAAATAACCATTATTCTCCCTAATACTCGAGATATGAAGGAATATCCGTATCCCTTTATCGTATTAAGTCATATATAAAGCTATTGCGTACATATGCTGTATTGAAAAATGAAGGTTGGTTAATGTGGAGTAAACATGAATGTTGCAACTGCTCCAAAAAGGTTTATAAAAATAGGATACGTGTAATTTTTTTCTCATATAGCTGTTTGGGGATATATTAAGTTTTAAAATATCTAAATTTCAAATAAAACAGCTTTAAAATAGTATTTCTAGGATAAACTAACAAAGAGATGATACAAATAATGTAATTTCAGGATTTACTTATCCGTACGAAGATTGAATCTGAAACCTCTCAATCAAGAAACAAAGGTCTAACCACTAAGCCACATCACGTCAAAATAACGAAAACAACATATCATCTAAATAAATAGGAATGTATTTAATATAATTGTCAAATAACAAAAATAAACATACATTATTATAATGTTTAATACAAAATTATAAAAGATATATTTAAAATCAAATAATAAAAACGAATATACTTAAATTCACGACGAATTAAAAAGAGGCTTACCGTTCAGCTTAAATAACAGAATGCCACTGGCTTTAAGCTTTCGTATTTACGTGGCGCCTCTGGATAAGCTGCTATTAGTATGAGGATATTAATTTATGATTCACAATTTTTTGTATTCAGAAAAATCAGATCTGTCCTTTTGTAAGTCGTACAAAAATCTGAATATTCTATGTCGTCACAATAAAATTATTCGAATGTATTACAGGTACTTTTTTTTCCAAATACTATATATTGATATGTTGAGTGCGTTTTAATTTATGTTTACGTTAACGATTTGTATTAATATATTGAATACGTACATTTAAAACTAAACAGTTTGATACTTAATTGTTATTTTTTTGTGACTGTCACCAACTCTATGTGATTTTTAATATATATTTTTTCTTTTTAGATCATTTCCTGGATCCAGGCCATCGTTTATCAGCAAAAGATTTCTTTTGATATCAACTAATAAGGTAAGAAGAAAATATTTACGTAGATTTATATGTAAAATAGAAATATAAACAAAAGAAGAAACATGTAACGTTTTCTTTATTAAAATTCAAAGAAAATCAAATGAATGAGCAGTCGAATTTCAAGCCATGATTCGTTTACTCTTATTATAAAAAAATAACTTGAGGCCTTAAAAAATATCTGTTTCCCGTGTACACAATAAATACAGTATTATAAATACCACAAGCTGAGCAAAACAGGAAAGACAAGTATTTTTACAAAAATTCTTTTTAGCTCTCAAAAAATATGAGTTGACTGACATTGGATGGTACTTACTAGGGAATGTTTCCTTTCACTGCCATGGCAACCCTGAAACCTCACAAGGCTCAAGAAGGAAATTCTAAATTACCCTCGTATAATGGCAAGTTAGAAATTTTTCGTGTTGTAAAACATTAACCTCCGCACGTGCACATAAAAAAATAAAACAATAAAAATCATTCATTGCTGGTGGATTCACTTTGTTTGAAAAAATTTTTTTTTATTTAATATGGCAATTTTATCTATATAATAAAAATAATTTAAAAATTCTTGGCTGTAGAGCTCAGGCGCATTTTGTGATTGTTAGTTATACTATTTTTTTTTAAATACCTTGAGTAGAGCGTGTTTGTCAACACAGAAAATTAAAGGTAAAATAGTTAAGACGTTATGATAAGACAATTACCGTAAATGTCAATTAAAAGTTTGTTTAAGACATGTAATTACTTTATTGGCTTTAATGTTAGTAAAATAATTATTTCTGAACATGTGAGTGTTTAGTTTTAAGAATCTGTGCTTCGACTTCGATGGAATTTAAATGGTTTTTCTTATCTTCTTGGTTAAAATCTTATATTCGCATAAGCGCTGTTTTCAAAAACAAGCCTTAAATAAAATGTGCTTTGATAAAATAATAATCTCTAATATTTTACGTTTTTTTCAACGTTCTAAAGACGTATAATGTATATAAAATAATAATTATTTTTAGATGTACTTAAAGACTACACACGATGACGGATCGTCCTGGCAATTGTATTGGGACAGGCATACAAATGATGATGCTTTTTGGAATGATGAAACATTATTTATTTAAAAGATATATTTTTTTTATTAGAATTGTTATTTTACAGTACAAATTGAATAATTTTCGAAAGAAAATAAAGCAAAGTGTGCCGCTAAGGCCTGGTAAATTCTCTATTAAGTTTTCAATGCACAAAAGATTATTTTAATTGAATCCATTAATATTATATTATATTTAGTAAAGACCCCAATCAATGTTGAGGATCAGTATTGTTTCCACAAAAACAGACAAGCATTTATTTTCACATTTACACATCCACCAAGTGACACTGGATTAGTCAAATTAAAATGAAATCTTTCTTATAAATATTCAAAATAAATGTGGGATAATCAAATATGGGATAGCTACAGGTTCACCGATTAGTTTTGTAATGTTTGGAGTCCTGAATACTTTGTGGTTAGTAGGTGTAGTAATGAACAAGGACAGCGTCTCTTCCAGCTGATTCCCCTGTCACCAAGTCGCACACAACGGGGATTATGTTGACACTTGCTGTTCACGTTAGTAATTAGGGCATTTAAATTTCCATATTATCGAGACGGTGTCAATGAAGCTGTCACTAAGATTATATAGACGCAGACAACGGAAAGACACAAAATACAGCCTGACGAAGAATATTTCACATTTTCATACATCTGATATTTATTTTGTAAAAACACTACACACTATGCATACATACATTTAATATACACAACAAGTATTTACCAGGTTTAAATTTATTTAAAAAAAAATAATAGAGTTTTTACAAATGCAACTCAGCGTTCATATTATTATTAAAATCAATTAATATTTGATTGCGTTTTTATTTGTAACATTAATTTAATTTAAAAAAATATTTTTAAAACAAAGCCTATTCTGGTTATTTTATTACCGTATAAATTTTGCCATGAAATAAATAATTAAAAGCCAATTGTAACCAGCTGAAATTTCTGTTTTTAATTTGCATCTCTAAATGATTACAAGCTTTGTTCTTTTGTGTAAATTTTTTAATAACTTTTATTCGCGCATAAAATATGAAATAATTTTGATCAAATATTTATACATTTTTCAATAGTAATACGATGTCATGATCCGTAAATTTATAATGCATACGTTCACAAATTTAATGAATAGGGTTAGTCAACAATAGCACCTGTGACCTTTCAATATACACACTCAATCTGTCCATTACACGAGGCAAAGTCATAAAGACCTGAGATCATAATATGAAAAGACACAAGTCATAAAGATCTAAGCAGTGATTGATTTTAAGATCGGGGCATTAGTTGAAAGAGCGAACCCACATTATTTAAACACGAATTGCATTCGTAATGTGTAATTTATTCGTTCATCGGTATAGTCTAAGCTAGGCGGCATATGATGAATCTTGACATAAAATGTTTTAAGTGAATATAGTATCAAACAAGCCCGATATTTCATTTCTCGCCTATTGAGTGCCCTCAGAATATAGTACAGATATATTATTTTAAAGATATTCAGGCTTCTTACGTAGCTTGACTCGTGATTAAGATAAATCATTTCGTATGACTCAAACGGTAGGAGGCATACATCATTTTTGTCTATTGTGTTGTTCAAGGTTAGACATGTAATTATGTTCAAAGAAGTGAAGATATTTTGAAAATATTTTTATTGATTTGTTAAATACCTACAATAATAATAAATAAGAATATAAAATGGCGTGAATCACATTTTATTAATGACCCACGGCAGAAATATTTTTTACTACTCCAGCAGAAGTATAATGATGAGTAGCATCAGTTGATAGGGTGGTTCAAAAGCAGTTGCACCAGTTGCCGATGCACATGCCTGTGTTGGCTCGGCCCTTGCCCAAGCAGCTGATATGGCACCCGAGTGGATCCCTGGGGCAGTGAGCGTCCCTTTTTTCTCTTAGCAATGGCAGAGGCTGGACCAAGTTAGCTTCTGCCAAAAATCAAATAATTATTACATTGTTTTCAATCACTTTTTATACGTACCACACGAAATACAAAGCTAACAAAAATTTTTGATATATTTTTGTAATTTATATAGTTTTAAAATAGTTATTACTAATTATCAAAAAATTAGTTAAAGTAATAATTTTTAAAGCACTTATGCATAAAACATGGTTTTTAATGCGAATAATAATAAAGATATGCAGATTTCAACGAATAGTGCATTATTTTTAAAATACGACATACATCATAATTTTTCCAGCGGGCATTATATAAAGAAGTAATAAAGTTTTAAAATCATCCGTGAACTTATTTAATATGTGAATATTACTTTTTAATAGATCCTCGCAATATATTGTTTGCGAAACTTTTATTGTTTGCAGCGCATTTAATGAGAAAACTTTCATGTCTGATCATAATAATATGCTCATTTTCAATATTAACCAAAGAGACACTTAAAGACAGCTTTATTATGAAATATTGGTACGGATTTTTGTTTTATTAAATGATTTTTAAAAAAGAAGTTCCCTAAATAATATGATAATAATCAACAGATATCATATGTGCTATACATGTGTGAAATACAGGTAAATTTATTATAATACATACCATCGCGGTGCGTCGGGGAGTTTTCGTGGTCTTCTGGCAGAGGCGAGGAAAAGGCCAAAGCCACGAGGAAGAAGGCGACAAAACATACGAGGAACTTCATTTTAATAAGATTTGAGTCTTAACGCCAAAGTCTTACTTGAAATGCGGTGTAATACTGATGCTGCTCAGATGCTGCGGACTGTTTTTATACAGCCGGAGATCTCTTTCTCGGACCGTAACTGTTTTTTCTTTTTGTTTTGAGCACATATGAGTGGTAACAGGGGAACTCCCGAGCCCGAACGGCTGCACATGTTTGTGTTTTTTTAAATATTGAGTCATCATAACTGCCTTTCACAACTGCTATACGCAGCCATTTTGTAAATATATTTCAAAAGATTTGTTATCGTAATTTTTTATTTTATTATCAGTTAAACATTAGAATAATTCCGGTACGTGAATTTATTGGTATTATTACGAAATATTAACGAATGAATATTTATAAATCAAAATATATCTTCAAAACAGACTTGTTTTTATAATACATATTTCCAGAAAGTAATTATAGAGTTCGGTTTTTAGACAATATTTTTACTTATATATAATCACAAGCTCTAAGCTAAGGTATATTGTTGTAACTTGATAAAGATTTTAACTACAAATTAGCATTAAAATGCAATCACAAATCTGAATTAATTAAATATTTATAAAATAAATTATACAATAGCCCAGTATTTAAAAACTATTAAATAAATATTTTAAATTATACGAAGAAGCACAAGTAAAATCAATTATCTGAATCTATGTTTTATTTTTTCTATACCTATTCCTTGAAAAATATTTGTTTTTACAATTCACGTTTTTTCTGTTTTTATTTTGATAATCTTGTTTATTTACTATGGACTCGGACTTGTTCTATGTAGTTTTGACCATTTATCTTGTAAGTAGCCTTCTTGAACATGTCAAGCCTCCAGACTCTGCAGTTTTTATGATTGATGAGTATCTATCACCCGTCTGTTTTACCTTTTATAATATGGTTAATTATTTTAAGCATACCATTTGTCTTTTAAATATTATTAATCAGTATAAAGTTTCGCGGAAACTCTATTATATGCTATTTTTTTATGGCAATCAGAAAGTAATGAATAACATGATAAAATCGAGAATTCCCAATTTATGCGAAAGTTTTTTTATTCCTGGCTTTACAACGAATCGATCACTAGCTTTATTAAAATGAATCGATATGGCTGCCGTAAAACGAAAAATAATTTTATTAACTTCATTACTTTCCTGAAAAGTTGTAGTCCAAAAATAGGATAAAATAATAATGAGGGAGAGATTGAAAAAAATTAAAAATAAAAAAATCAAATCTCGCCTCGATCCCTCGGTTAAAATATTATTTCTTGAAATTTAATAATGTTTAAATTCATGATTTTAAAAACGCTGTAAATCTGAATATTCGTTGATTTTTTAAAGAACTCTTGATTATACAATACGTTTTTATTAAAAACTCGACTGTTGCAATATTTGTAAAATTAAAAATATTTTTTACAAAAATAGTGTTTGGTTTCATTTTACAGAAAAAAATGTGTTTTTGCTAGTTGTTGTCAAATAACGTAATATGCTATTTTTTATAATTCTTTTCATTAATCATTTCTGAATCTATGTGAATATTCTCACTCAATAGCAGGATGAAAATATATATATATATATATATATATATATATATATATATATATATGTGTGTGTGTGTGTGTGTGTGTGTGTGTGTATGTGTGTATATATATACATGGTTTATTGAATGTCAAACATATAAATAAAATATGTAATTAGAAGAATATTAATTTTATTTTATTAATCGGTAAATATAATTAAAATACACGAGATATTTTCTGAACAATGCCCTTAAGTACTGATATTCTTTTTTTAATACAATTTTTTAGGCTGTCTTTGCAAGACAAAACCACAAGTGAATAAGTAAAGTCCTCAAAGAGGCTTTCACATAAAAAATAGGAAATGAAGTTTTAAAAAATAACATTTAAATATCTAATCTAAGATAATAATTTCACGACACAATTAATAAATATGGTGATGCATGTCTAGCTTATGCTGGTAGAGTTGGCTTAGAAGCAGTTGCACCAGTTGCCGATGCACATGCCCCTATTGGCTGGGCCCTTGCCTGTGCAGCTGATCTGGCACCCTATGGGGTCATTGGGGCAGTAGGTGTCTCTCTTCTCTCTCTGCAGGGGTTGAACCAAACCACCAGCTGTAAAAAAGGCAATGAGAATAAATAATAATTTTTTTACAATATTTATTCAAAACAAGTTAAGTTTATTGATTATTTTTATTAATATTGTATGTGCTCAATAAATGCATATTAATGTTCATGCTTACCTTCGGGGTAACTGGGCAAATCATCCAGGTCTTCTGAAACAGGAGATGAGATGGCCAGGGCCACGAGGAAAAAAGCGACAAAAAAGAATAGGAACTTCATATTGAGATGAGTTTCGTCTCTTGTTGTACTAGACTTGCTTCAAATACTTTGGAGTACTGATGTAGCACAGAGAGTGAGGCTGGTTTTTATACCTCCGCGAATTTCCTTATCGCAGCTGTTTTTGTTTATACAATATTGCGGTGTTAATGGGGAGTCCCCCAGTCCGAGCGGCTGCATTCGTTTCATTTCTGAGCAACATGAGCCATAAACTCGTATCTTACTGCTGCTCTTTAACTGCAGCCTGAGTTCATGAATATGTAAGGTGATACAATCCATTTGTGTATTCACAATATGAATTTCATATTCTGAAGTTGATTTAATAATACAATGTAATTATTACCGTACTTTATTTTATGTAAATTATTGCATCGGTACGTGCATGCAAAGCATTTCAAAATCTTTTTAGTTACCGGACGCATAAATAATGGTGATACACGTATATTCTAGATAACGTATAATAACTGCAGAGTACAACGTTTTATTTTATTTTCAATTGTGTATAATTTTAGTACTATGTATAACTGTTTTTCAAAATTTGATTATTATATAGATATTGATTTTAATTTTTAATTACCGTTAGTGTCACAATCGAATTTATAAGAACAACTTGATCATTTTTCCACGTCACCGTCTTCTTCATCCGGAAAACAAGTTTTGAAACTTTCGCCGTCACAGTTAGCAGAGCGATACAAAAGTAAATAGTAACCCAAGCAAAATAGTGAAGCCTTATTTTAGCTGTCATAAGTTATTTTGATTCAGTTTGCAAAACGTTTATTAAATCCAAGGTACGAGTTGTATCAATCATGTAATGAGTCTTTTTGATATTTATTTAAATTGAAGCTGGAAATTTTCAAATAGATTTCAAAACATTTTCTGGGTTTTTCTTAAGATATGTTAATTTGATCTTTGAACTTTTCTGGTAATTACTGTGTTTGTCGGCTTATCAGCTTTTTATTAAATGTATACAAATTAACATGATAATTTTTATTTCTAAAGGTGTGATAAATGTGAAAAATAATAAATATAGTTATATAATAATAAAAAAAACTAATAATTTATCATTAGCGTCCGATGCAAACAGTAAATATTTTATCATAAGTAATAAAAAATTAAAAAGTGCGTAATTTATGATGCACAATAGCAACAATTGTATATTTTAATTGTATAAAATATTTAAAAAGTATTTTGAAACATAAGAAATCACATTTTTATAATGACTGCATACAACTGTTTATTATACAAAATCTAAATGTGATTAATATTTCCGTAATCAACATTTTTGACAGAGAGAACTTGGTTGAATTCTATTTTAATATCTTAAATAAAATACTCGAATGACCTTTCCATGTGTTCATTTTTATTGGTGACCGGTTTCGCCAACTCTTCACGTTGCAATTATCAAACTGAGTGTCAGTATGATAATATCAACGTGAAAGGCGATGAAAGTATTTAATCTTAAATATTCAATAATTTTATTACAAATATTAATATTTTCAATACTTCACATAGATTTTAAGTTGAAGGCACCGCCTATGAATTTTAGAAAAAAAAAAAACTAAATATATTAGTTCCATACAAAAGATTTATTATTTCACATAAAATAAAGTTGATCGTTTTGATATGACTTTTCATAATTTCTTGGATTTTTTATTATTTAACATTAAATTTCTGAAAATGTTACTAAATAACATCGATGATAGTAGGGTTTATATATTTTTGGTAATATGGGATCAGATACAAAAGGCAAAAAACTCGCTTGTGTAGCTTACAAGTATATTTTTTACCTCAATTAAACATCTTAAAGACTAGAATATTTGGGATTAGTTTGTGTTTTCAATCGTAATGAAAATCATAAATAATGTTTTTTTGTATATTTATTTAGTTTTATTGAAATATTTATAAAAAATCAGTTTAAAAATCTGTTTTTTTACATTATTAATAGATTAACAAATAGGTTATGTACATAATACATCACAAATAAATAAAAAAGGTGCCAATTGAAACAATTAAAAAAATGACATTTCTGTGTGCTTTTTTCATGGACGGATTTCTGATCTAAGATGTTGTAGCTCAATTTTGTTAAAAGACAACTTATAAATGTAAGATATTTAGATGGTTGTAACAATAAAAACACCATGACAGAATGACGTAGTGGAGTTTTCGTTAGATAGAGGTTCCAGTTGTGTGCTGGTGAAGTTGGCTCAGAAGCAGTTGCACCAGTTTCCGACGCACATGCCCGTGTTGGCTCGACCCTTGCCCAAGCAGCTGATCTGGCATCCCATAGGGTCCCTGGGGCAGTGAGTGTCTCTTCTCTCCCTTATGTGTAGAGGTTTCTGGACCAAGTCAGCTCCTATAAAATAAAAATTCAGTCAGCTAAAATTTCAAAATTCGTTAATCTCATTATGCATTGCATTATTCATCAATATATTTAAAAAAAAAAAGAAATTGATATCAAAATACAGGCGTAATGTTAAATAATATGAAATTTTTAAATATTATACTATAAGTATGTATATACTTTGCGTTCACGGGTATTTAGTAGATCCACTAAGATATATTTACCAATCAAATTTGCTAGTGCGAGTCTTTTTAATTTCAAAATCATAACTCCTTATTATAAAAATATTTTTATGTATTTATCAATGCGAAATAACAATAAATTCAGTTGTAAACGTTTATGGCTCGAGACGTAAAAAAAAGTTTTAATACACGTGGATACCTTCAGAATGTGCGAGTGACTCGTCTTGGTCTCCCGACAATGGCGAGGAGAAGGCCAAAGCCACGAGGAAGAAAGCGACAAAACAGAATAAGAACTTCATGTTGAGATATTTTTTCTTTGATTGCAAAAAACGAGTTGCTTCAGACACGCTGGAGTATTGATGCTGTTGTGGTGGGGAGACCGGTTTTTATACCATTCTATATCGCAGCTTAGCTGTTTTTTGTCACAACATTCAAGATGATATTGAGGCGGTATTCGGGGAACTCCCAAGCCCGGTGCATATTTTTTTTTCCAATAAAATCCGAGTCATAAACTGATAAGTTTGACCTACAAGTTCACAAGTGTTTATACATTTTTTGCAAATAGCTTTAGATAAGATTAATGATTTATTTATAACAGTGATTTTTATTACAAAATACAATATAGAGTATTTGCTGTTTAAAAATATTGAGAAATATAACAAGATAAGCATTTAAAATATTCTGAGAAAGTTTTACTACTTCTACTTCTTTTTCCTACAAACAATTTTAATTCAATATTTATTGGTGTACGTACCAAGTAGTATTGTAAATTTGTTTATTTATTAAACATTATAAATTGGGATACAATCGATTGTATGTACAAGTATAAGTAAATTGTTTATATATATTTTTCTTAACGTACAAATATTTTTTGCAAATTATAATGTATGCAAATTTATAGAAATTTTGATAGTCGAGAAAAACATGACGATCATATAAAATAAAGTAAAGTAACGAGGTTTATTGGAATGGAACTTAGCATTATTGGAATGGTCTCAGTACCCCGCCGGGGCACTTTCAGCATTTTCAGGAGCGTGAAGATCGTCCCTGACTACATAAAGCAAATCCCAGCATAAAGATTCTAAAGAGTATTATCTCGTATTTAGTCTCAACATGAGCATTACGGGAGAGGTTACTACTAAAGAGAACACAAAGAGATAGTATATGTATACCATAACGTTCCTTGTTTATCTTCTTAGAGGTAATAAGATCCTTTATAAATATAATATATTTAATCAGATTAACTTGTAACAAAACACAGATTTACGCTATTCGAAAGCAAACACGTTTATGGTTTAATACAAATCATTACAAGCTTATTGATATATCATCTTATCTCAGGACTGTTGAGATCACTTAATAAGCTATCAACAATTTATGGGACCAATTTTATCTATTAAATCGACAAAAAAGAGATTGCATGTTTTATAATATATGTAGACGTTATACTAACAGACAATATGGTACGTTTATTTTAATTTGTATCCTCATTATGCGTGACTAAATCTTCTTTGCATTTTTATACGGGGAACGCAAATATCAAAGCCACAAGAAAGAAGTGACTAAATCAAGCAAAAACTAAATGTGGAAAATTTTAATCTCTAGTTACTAAAAGACACAAAGTTTGATTCAAATACGCTAGAGTTACGGTCCTGGCCAGGTAGAGATACAAACTTTTACAATCCTCTTGTTTTTACTGTTTCTTGTTTTTGAAAAATAATATGTAAATATTAATGCTTTCCTTAATGCAAATACAATGCTTGCTTTCAGTATTACAGCTAACTTGCATACAAATTTTAAAAAATGTATGGTAAATAACTAAAAATTTATTAGATGTGCATTAATATACATTTCAATTTTTTTTTATATTAACGCCAAAATTAAATATCTTATAAAACAACCATTTGAATTAAATAAATTAAATTGACATAAACCACGCTTAAATTTTCCTCTAAAACAAAAATATTTGAGAATTACAAAATTGCACATATTTATTTTTAATACTGTAAAATTATATTGGCAATTTCAAAAAGATAGCTGTGTAACGCCGGAGATAAAAATGGTGAATTATCATGTTTTTAATTGTCATTTTTGTGACCCTTGTGCTATTCTTATGTTCGTCTGAAATATGGATTGTTACTTTAATATCTTTGGTCCATCAATTTTCTATTACTATATATCTTCTAATGTCAATTAACCGCTTGAGTAATTTTTACTAATGAATTTTGACCCTTGAGGTCGTCAACAATATCCTGAGACATATTATATTGATCTTACTAAAAAAAGCCCACCGCAGAGGCTCCAACCACATAATCAAAGTTAAGCTTTGATATTTAATCCAAGTAACAAGTATTTTTGCATCATTTTTATGCTTAAAATAATTTTTTGTATTAAATTGTTTTAAACTTTTATTAAGCTGTAACCATTAACGTCGCGTTAACGTCAATTTGTATAAAGTAGAGTTCGTCAAAGGTAAACTTGGTTGTACTGGTGCGACGAATGGCGATATAACGCACCTGACAATTTATTCACATTTTGTTTTGAAAGGAAAATTCTGACAGCTTGTGACCACACCCAGACAGAAGTATAAAGGTTGTAACTAAATCTTAAATAGGTGAATTTAAGTAGATTATTATTATTAGGTAAGGGAAATTTAAAACTATTCAAATATTGAGAATAAAGATCATGAGGTCAGTATTTTATAGCGATACCGGTGTTTAAATGAAATATCTATAAAAACAATAAGAGACGTCTATTTTGACGGCATAAATGTAATAAATGTTAAATTTTACTGCGCATTAAAATTATTTTAAGTATATTTCAAGCATTAAATGAAAACAACTTGTCGTTTTGTTGGAAAAATTGAATAATAAAAAAATACCAAAGTGACAAAGAAAACATTCATGATTTTATTTGTTGATTCAGTCGATCATCGTGTTAATCATATTCAATTATTCATAATGATGAATAAATATTGAACGCCAAAGGCAATCACCACAACTGTTTAATATAGAATAGATTGTACTAATTTCACGTTATCACCGCCAGACTGTAGAGTTCGAGGGAAGTGCGCCCGATAGCGACCTTCCAATTTGAGGCGCCGACTGCTGAGAAGTTAACTGAGTTAGCTGCGTCCGTAATTACAGCTGCAGGATGGACTGCGGGGCGAGGGGCTGGGGGACGAGGGGTTGGGGGGTGAGGGGCTAGGGGGCGAGGGGTTGGCGGACTAGGGGTTGGGGGACGAGGGGCTGGGGGGCGAGGGGCTAGGGGGCAGGGGTTGGGTGGCAAGGGGTGGGGGGGCGAGGGACTGGGGGACTGGGGGACCCCCTCGCTCCGCCCCGGCAACAAGTGCCCGGCGCCCCGAGCCGCGGGGCAAGTGCCCGGCGCCCCGAGCCGCGGGGCTGAATGCGACATCCTCGAAACTTGCAACTCGCAGCGTACAACCGCCGGTACAGAGTGCATGCTCTCGATGTGTTCGAATAAATACCAAGCTTTCTTTTGACAAGTTTGTTTCGAACTAAACATCGTATGCAGATAGTTTTTCTAGTTATTTTATCTCAAGTATTAACAGTCTGGTGGTTAAAACTATTATGTTTAATATAAACTATAATACGAGTTTACGTCAAACTTGTGAGAAGTTTTAACGTCAGCATACTTCCATAGCCTTAACGTTGGGGATTCCAATCAGTTCAAGCGAATAGAGGATTCTGCTGTTGTAGGGATAACATCTTCGGTGGAATTTAAATCAGAGAGAATGGTTACGGTATATTTAAGAATATTTTATAATTTATTATAACACAGGCGTAAAATTATTTTTAACTATACATTTTTTATGCACTTATAGCTAAGAAATTTATTTCTAAGCTTTAAATATAATACATTTTGTAAAAGATATGCCGATGAATTAAATTCAATTATATACATAATCTACATGTTAAAACAACTTACTTAATATTCATATATTTTGTATGGAACATGAAGGCTGTCTTCAATACTAATACCCTAGACCGGTGGTCCCCAACCCTGTGCCCGCGGGCGCCATGGCGCCCGCCGACGATTTTACGTGCGCCCGCCGCTCTCCGACCACAATTAAAAAAATATTTATGTTAAAAAAAAAAATATTTAAAAAAAAAAAAAAAATATTTAAAAAAAAAAAAAATATTTAGTAATCAAAAAAAAAATTAATTAAACAGTGGGCGAAAAATTAGAACGCCATTGGAGTTTGTGGGTTTTGAAAATATTTTCGGTTTAGGACAGGTACCGACGGGCAATAAAATTATTTTTGCCGAGCGTCGATGGGACAATAATCTTAATTAGATTTACAAATCAGCGTCTGGTTTAGGGCGGCTAGTTACCTGAGCGGGCCAATGTTTATGAAATAAACTTTTAATATTCATTATATTTATGCATTTTGAAATAAACAAAATCACACCGACGTACCTTTTGGAGCTTAAGGGCCTAGTCTGCATAATCGAGTTTTTTTAATCATTTTCTAGTCCGTTTTGCGAAAAATCCATTGCACCAATCGAAAAAATTTAAATGCAAAAAGTTTGATACATTCCTTCTTTCGAATAAAATATATTTTTATATCTTATAAATTTACTATTAATATGATAAAAAAAAAAAATCCCGATTGTAGGAATTTGGAGATTCATCTGGCCCATTTTACAAGAGTCCTAAACATTTAAAAGTTTTTTTTTTAATTGAAATTAAAAGATTAAATATAAACCATGTGCGCCATATTATTTAAAAAATTTAAAAAAAAAAAAATCATTAACAAACTTTGGTTTTGAAAAGTCGTCATTTTATCCAATTTTTCAACATCTTCAAGATTTTATTTTACCCTTAAAATGGACGTTAATTAAATAATAAAAAATAGATAAATATAATTTATAGTTTTTTCTTTGTAAAAAAATCAACTTTCGATATAGCAAAATAAAGTGACAATTAAATAAATCAAATGTCCAACTAGGTGTGCCACAAGTTTCTGGTTTTTTTTTATCAATGAAAAGTGGATAATTTCAAAAAAAATACAATAATAAAAATAGTTTATTCAAAGTATCGTCCCTCGCTAGCTACACATTTTTGCCATGTCTCTGTCAGTACACGAATACCGTGACAATAAAATGACCGTCGGACCGAAACCATTCATCCCACCAATTTTACACTTTTTGGCCAAGTGTAGCCCAGCCAATCCATAATATATTATAAAAAAAAATTATTGCGTTTAATATGTAGTAAGCGCCATCTATATGTGAAAGCCAAAAACTAAGTAGCGCTTCTAGAAAATCTATTTTTCTTTTTTTTTTTTTTTTTTTTTTTTTTTTTTTTTTTTTTTTTTTTTTTTTTTTTTTTTTAGCTGGGCTTTGGAACTACTTTCGGGAGCAGAAAAATACCTTGAAAAAATAAATGGCGCCCGCCGCCCGTCCGGCGGGCGCCATTTGTGCTCTTGGGTCCTAAAAGGTTGGGGACCCGTGCCCTAGACAATTATGCAAATCACTTTGTTTGTATAATATTAAATTATTTTAATCCTATGTATAAGTATTCCCTGCGTGTTAATATTTTTAATGGTTGCTAAATTTTCTAAAATAATTTCATTTACATACATTGAATTCTCTCAAATTGTATTCAAAATACTACCTTCATTTAATTTCAAAATGAAGTTTGTCATATGCAATTTTGGTTTTATTAATGAAATGAGATTTATTTGCAGGAGTTTTGAAATTTAGGATGAAAACAAAACATGTGGCAGAAGTGGTAGTAATAACACAGTAGTGATAACATATGGCAGTAGTGGATCTCAATATAGTATGTACTGTCACATAACCACAGTCATCAACCGCGTTTCTCAAACTTAAATCGCGTAATATATCTACGAGGAACCGTAGAAAGTACAGAGCTCAACAATAAAGAAGTTAAAGAAACTTTAGGACACATCAATGAACTTGAATGCAGCTAATTGCAATCAAATAATATGTTTGTTATAGAACAAATTTCTATAAGTCTCACTTTGAACAAAATTATCAACTCAATACTTTAAACAATTTTTGGTTTTTATTGTAAAATAAATTTTAAACTCAAAACTCATTTACATCGCTTAAACACTATGTTTTGGCGTTCAAAAATTATGAGAGAGATCTTCTGAAACTCGAATTTATTTTTATGCAAAAAGTCCACTGGCATTTTAAATTCTTATTGTTGAATAAAATAGTAAAAATTCAATAAATAAATTAAAATGAAAATAGTTCAGTTTATGGCTTCTTTCATAAAAATGTCAGAATCAATCACTTTTATCAGTGTTCCAGAATGCATATAGAAGAGTATAAATAAATTTAATTTTCAGTATTAAAAAGTTAAGCGTCTATAACAGTAAAATAGATTTTGACACAAGAATTAAGTATATGTTTGGACTTTATATTAAGTATATATTTTGGAATTTATATTGTGACTAAGGATTTGGTCGAGAAACTATGCTTCTAAAATAAGCTACACCTCCATACTTGAAAAATAATATAAACAACAATTATACTAGCTATATTGTATTATACATGAACATAAAAACATTCAAATTTTAGATGTACGGATTTCAAAAAACTTTAAACTTGCTTCAAATTTTTTTGATAATATTTTACTGATTTAATACAAAAACTTCATGAGTATAAAGCGTCAAAAACATTATGCCGTATGGTCAAAAATATATTTAAATGTTTCTTGAGTGAGTTTTATATGAAGGATAAATCTTTTTAGTGAACTTTATCATATTCGGAGCTATAAAATACGCTTTCCCGATTAGTGATTGTCACTTTCTCGAATGACATAGCATCATTTTACGAGACATTTTACTCGTATAAAGACTGATTGATGTATTTGAAGAGTAAAAATACGCATTATTCTATAAATATCTACGATTGAATATGAAAACATGAAATGTTTTTATCAGGATATTTTGAGTGTTGTCTTATACAGAAAAATCAATAATTTTTCAATCAAACCTTCGGGAAAGCTCTAACCTTTCCTTTATAAGCTATTGTAATCGATGTTAGTGGAGCTCTTAAATTTCTCAGCAATATAATTTAACCGGAAAACTGAGGCGATAATGGCTTTTCAAACGACTGGAGTTGCGAATTGTCGGAGAGCCTTTTAATGATACTTTTAATGAAACAACTAAAGCTTACGTCGACTATAGAGCTATCAAGCTTAGGAACCTCTTGAATAAACAACTTGAAACATCAACAATGATAGGACTTGTGATACCTTTGATTACTTTAATTGACTTCAATTTTTACATAAACTCTCACAATATTTTTTCAAAATTCGTCAAAATTGACGACCCATTACAGTTTGAGAAAATTATAGATGAACACATCATAAATTCATGATTGACATATCTGCACAATTTTTTTTGTGTGACCAGTTTCGATCGCCTATCTAGACATTGAAGTGTTGATGTATTTGACATACCCGGCAAGTCTATAAAGAACGTTATATCAAAAAAATTAGATATACTAAAATATTTCAGCACATTTAGACAAACAAAAATAAGAAAAAAAATCCATTGAATGCTTGCGTTTATACCTCATTTCAAAAGAACCATGCGACTATGTTGGCTTGATCAAATTCGGGTAGTAAAGATATTGTGATAACCATTTGTTATCTAGAAATATTGTTTAATTTTTGTAAAACTTTTAAGCATATATATTAGGGTGTCCCTTAAAATTCAAGTTCAATATTTTTTTACGCGTACCTTCTTAAAAGTTTAGTAATAATCCTATATTGTCTAGAAAAAAATATTAGTTCGATTTATAAACGGTAACCCGTGCCGACTTGCGATTTTAACTTGTCCATACAAGTTGCGTAAGTACTGCGCTGTGACTTGTAACTGCATGTTTTATTTGTCATTTCATACTTGATTTTTGAGATTAGTAGTGCTCCATTGTTTAGTGCGTTAACATGTCGGTGGAATTACGGAGTGATAAACAAAATAATTTCCTTATCGGTTTGCCTAGATATCAAATAAATGGTGCAAAATTACCATCTAATCGACAAATTCCCTCGGTCCTATTTTACAATATTCGCGAGGTTAAACTGATTGTTAGTGAAAGTGCAAATCTTGTGATTAGGGAGTGCATCATATATTGGGAAAAAGCAAGAATTCCAACAAGGGCATATCCTAACTGCGTGAAGAAACTTGTTGATTTATATCATGTTTGGAGAGAGTTGCAAAAAAAATTGTAAGAAAACTCAGGTTACGTTCAAGAGCCGTGAGAACAATTTCAAAATTGATCTTGATAATTTGTTTGATATTGCACATGCTGATGCTTTTGAGAGAATGAAAATAGAGTAAGATAAATTATTTTTAATGAAACAGAGAGAGCCAGATCGACCAGGATGCTTAGGTGGTGTTGATAAAAAATTGTCGGAAAAAGAAGATAGATCTAAACAACGACGATTGGAAGAAGAGGAAAGGGTTGTAAGACAAAGATAACCACTAGCTGCTGAAACTAGAAAATCAAGGGCAGAAGCAATAAAATCTGACTTCTTTGGAAGTAATGTACCCGACGTAGTCACAGTCCATTGGGATGGAAAACTATTACCCGGGTTAGATGTACGAAGTTCTAAAGAAGAACGCTTGCCAGTTATTGCTTCGTTTGACGATAAGGAACAGCTTCTTGCAGTGCCAAAACTAGAACATTCTTCTGAAAAACATCAAGCTAAGGCTGTCTCAACAGCTCTCTTTGACTAGAACCTTCACGATAAAGTACAAATAATGTGCTGCGACACAACAGCTTCCAATACTGGCCGTTTCAATGGAGCTTGTGCTATTTTGGAGCAAACTTTAGGAAGAGAATTGCTGCTTTTCGCCTGTCGTCATCATGTTTATGAATTGGTCCTAAAAGCTGTCTTTGAAAGCAAAATTAAGCAAATTACTAGTAGCCCAGATATTCCAATGTTTAAAAAGTTCAGAGAAAATTGGAAAAACATCGACGCTAGTAACATTGAACCATCTCTTAATTTCGTAAAACAACGTGTTGCCGAGACAGACATTCAAGCTTTGTTAATATTTTATAAGGCAGAATTAGACAAAGGTTATGTAAGAGATGACTACCGCGAATTGGTCGAACTGTGCGTAATATTTTTGGGAGGAGACACAGAGGAAAAATTAAAACTAAGGCCCCCCGGAGCAATGCATCAGGCTCGCTGGATGGCGAGAGCGATCTATTCTTTAAAAATATGTTCACTTCAGTCACAATGCAGAATAACTGCGAAGGACAAAAAGGCTCTACAAGATGTTTGCTTATTTGTCGTGGTGTTGTATGTTAAACCTTGGCTCGAATGTACAGTGGCGATCAAAGCACCTAACCAAGATTTGCGCTTCTTGAAGATGTTAAAAGAGTACGAAAAAGTTGACGCAACAATTTCTAATGCTTCTATAAGCAAGTTTAGCCATCACTTGTGGTATTTATGTGAAGAGACAGTTATTCTATCACTGTTTGATGATGAAGTTGATAACCAAACTAAAAAGAAAATGATTGCCAACTTCAACCGGGACAAAACCTCAGATTTTAGCAAACGCTATGACCCGTCAAAGGAAGAACTGCCCCAAAGGTTGTTTGGTAAGTTTAATTGACTTTTTGTGATATATTTAAATTGTTGTAGATTTATTTGTTATTTATCTTATTTTCCTTTTTTTTCCAGGCAAAACACTGGATAATTTCGTATCGGAAAAGAGCAAACAATTTTTATCACGACTGCAGATCGACGACAGTTTTCTAAAGGAAGATGTATCTTCCTGGAATAATAATGCTGCTTTTCTGGAAGCTAAAAGAAAAATAAGTTATTTGAGAGTTGTGAATGATACTGCTGAAAGGGCTGTTAAAATGATGCAAGATTTTAACGGACTTATCACGGCTGAAGAAGAACAAAAACAGTTCTTGCTGCGCTGTGTCCAGGAACATAGAAAATTGTATCCGGACTGTAAAAAAACAACTCTAAAAAAAAGTTACCCTGGCTGATTGTTATTACTTTATGTTTTTGATTAAAGATTAATGTTCATTTAATTGAATTTTTACTATTATTTACTTAATTTATTGCATTTATAATGATTTTATACCAGACCGAAAGATCAAGACAAAACACGTTTTTTACTAAACTTTGAAGCTCGGTCGGCACTGGTTGCAATTATGCTAGAAAGATGAAATTTTATATTTAAGACTCTTATAGCATTACTAAAAAAAGTAGAGGGTACCCATTTCGAAATTTGAAAAAAAAAATTTTTTGGTCATATAAGGGACACCCTAATATATATATATCTCATATAACAAAAACTACTATTAATCAAGTATTTTTTTTTATTGTTGATTATAAGAATACAAAATGGAAAATTATTTTAAAAAGATGATGTTATCCAAAAGGTGACTGTTACACTGCTGGCATTCTTCAAATCTGGAACGAAGATTGAAAGTTGTTGAATCGCCGCAGCATTTCGTTCGCAAAATTCAAGCGATTTGCGTAGTCTGTATCCTTCAATTATTGCACCAATTGAATTTTATACGCTTTTAAATGCAAATCTTTCTTTAAAATCGAATGCAAAGACGATTTTTTAATTTTCAACGCTTGGCTTCACTTTCAGATGGATTAAGACGGTTTTTGACGAACTGACAATTCCACTTCTTCGATTGTTGCGACCAGAGTTTTGAATTTTTACCGTTGCACCTGTATTTTCGAACATTTTCTAGTGCTATCGTTACTTGATGCATTGCGTGTACGATACTCCGCACGATACAAACGTTGAGCAGTCACTTGAATCACTATCACTATTGAATCACCGTTACGATAATTCGCTCGTACGCAAAAAGCGCGATGCGTCTAAAACTCCAAAAAATAGCGGACTTCACGATTTCTTCCCCGCGCCCCTCAGCCTCTCTAAATCAACTTCAACGCTAAAACAAATACACAATTTACGTGAACATAATGACAAAGCTGTGTATTCAAAAACGATCATACAGAATTACAGTCATATCGATAGCCTGAGGGTGACACTATTCACGAATAATCCCCCGCAGGCCTGGCGCAGCACGGCGTGGCCGGCGCGCCCCCGAGACAAAGGATGCGGAAGCCGCGAGGCTCGCGAGGCTGTGATATGAGATTTGATATTCACGATCGTAAAGTACATATATTAAAGTATATATTTTGTCAATATTTAAGCTATGTTACAGTGGCGAAAAAATGTTTGGCGTGTGTCATTATTCTCACCCAAAAAAAGTTTTTTTTTTCAAAAAAGTCAAAGTTACACATTTTAAGAAACTAACATTATTTAAGGGTGTATAATTTGTACAAAAAAATATTGTTTTTTATTTATTATATTTAACTTTATTTTCAAACAAATTTTACCATTATCGTGTATTTAAGACATTTATTTGATTTGGGATTTCGAAAAGATAACCTCAAACACAATTTATTGCATTCAATGATAGTAACATAAGAATACCGGCCGCAATCGGTGTACGTCATAATTGTTATCGCCTAAATATATTCAGCAACAGTTGGACGGAGGGAATCCCTGTCGCGAGATGCATTCCATATAAAAAGCCGAGGAGAACTCGAGTCGATATCAGTCCCAGAGTGTTCTCAGTACTCCGAGTCTACCGAACCCCTGAGTCGCTGCAACATGAAGTTCCTCGCTGTCTGCTGTCTGCTGGTGTGCGTCGCCCTGTGCTGGGGCGAGGAGTCCCGGGGCGAGGACGAGGTCCTGCCCGAGGGTCCCGGCCACGTGCTGGAACCCGCTCCCGTCCAGCGAGTGAAGCGTGCCACGTGCCCCTGGTTCCCCAGCGCCTGCGAGGTGCATTGCCGCTCCAAGGGCTTCTCCACGGGCTTCTGTCGAGGAGGCACTTGCACTTGCAAAAACCACTAATCTCTGATTAACGTTTTTGTTTCTAAACCAGTATTTAGGCGCATTGTATTTAATATTATGAAATAAATATTCTATAAAATAAAACGAAAATATGAAGTGAAGATTTTTATTATTTTAATTGTTCTTGCAAAAAAAATTTGAAAGAAAGCCAAAAAAATCCCGAAACGCTAAGAGACTGCTGGATGTTTTAGACGGTTGGCTAATTTTTGCTTTACGGAGGCTTTTTATAATTGAGTTTTTGAACGCCCCCGTAGAGAGCTTAAAAGTTGGCTCACTTTGTGAAGATTTAATAATCTGTTTGTCATTTGGCAGTTAGAATATCAGTGTTACTAAATAATCTATTATAGGACTAAGATGGTGATGTGCATTCATCACACTCAAAAATATAGTTATGTTATTTTCACTTATTTGAAATTTACGACGCCATATTTTAAAAAATAATCAATTTTCATTTATTAGTAATAATTTATGACTTTCAAAACTTCGTTCACCCATACACAAGCCAAGACTACAGTTCTATTATTGTTATTTAATCTTAACTACATATTTGACTGATAATATAGTGACAGTTTTAATAATAACATAGAAAAGAAGTAAAAGAACTCGGGTTAGTTACCAAACATATTGATTTATAAGCAAACAGCTCGAAGAGTAAAGCTAATTACAATAATGTCAAGTGGTGCTAAACCAGCGCTCCTAGAAAGGGTCCCTCTTTCAATTGCACACTTCGTACAATTTATTTTACAGATTCGGCACGTTCTACGCTTTGACTTTAATATATCTACTGATACATCGCTCAGTCTATTTAATAAAACTTAAAATATTTTTATGATTATTATAAGTTCGATAAAATATCATTTTTATAAAAGAAAATATCATGAAAATAATTATTTATAAAAGGTTTCTACCCTCAGAGCTGGAATCGACAGAAATTTTTCTGAGTGCACTCAACATGAAGTAGCTTTCAGATTGATGTATAAACCTCGTAGAATTGGTGCTGTAAATTTTGAAAAGAGTAATACATAAATAATATTTATATTGAATTCATTAAATGTTGAAAAATTATTTCTTAGATTTCCAATGGCCATATAAATAGAGTATATTTAAGCAAAAGCAAAAAAATGCATTTCTAAAGTTCACAGGCATTCTTGTTGAAATATTTGTTTGATTAAATATTTTTATAATAGTTTAAAATATAAAGCTATAAAAAAAATCTGCATTTTTTTCAATTAACAGTGACAAAAGCATATTTTTTCATAAAACATCATTCAACAAATATGACTTATATAAATGACATCTAAAGTTACTTATTCTCTGTACGTACATAATAAATTTAATAAAAAATATGATTGACACGTATTTCTATACACGAGCATGGTATACATCTTATTTCTCATTCAATGATTTTATGGCGATAGCATTAAATATACAAATAGAGACTATAAAATGTACTAATCTAGACATTGATCATTGAAAAAATCTTACTTTATTATTTTGATGACAAAGTATTTAAATATGAGAAAAGATTTGTTTGAAAAAATAATACCTGTGATTATATTGATCTTGAAATATTAATTTTATTAAGGTTTTCCTCCTACAAAAGAATTAAAAACCTGTCCGTCATATTGTGATGCCTTTTATTAAAACTAAGGTGTTATTAAAGTATTATTAATTCTCCGAAATATATTGCGAGAGATCGATTTGTTTGATATAAATTGCTTCTTGTAATTTCATATGCTGATGCATAGTTTGATACGAGTTCATTGCCGAAGTATGTTGCAAGACAAGATACGGAATTCCCAGTTCCCCGCACCCGAGTGGTTTTCGCTTCTAATCTATCTTATGCGATATGCAAACTCAAATATAAATTTTAATAGCCCATTGATCAAAATAAACGTCCATAAATTTTCTGCGTTTTCACAAAGCACGCACTTGCTGAAGTTGTTTACAGTTATTCGAAAGATATAATTGTACACTTAACCTGATTCAGGATTGAAAGAGTGATGTACATTCATGACTACTTTTATGTTGAAGTATGTGCATCATATTATAAAATATATTGAATCAATTTAAAAATTTTAATGCTGTCTTTTTTAATCGGTTATATTTGTATAAATGACTTTCATGAATAGATTATGAATAAAATTAATTTACTCTACACACGGTAAGACTAGTTCATACTATAGTACGAAGGATTTATTTTCACGAAACTGATATAAATAAGTTTTTTTCTAAATGCCTTATTTCAACATGGCATCTTTGTTTCATTCATAAAAGTATTTTTTTTATTATTCACGTCACACTATATATAGTTTGCAGGTTGTCATGTAATATAATTTTTTGAGTAATCATTATGGCCACTTGTGGAAAATATAAAAAACTTTCCCGATTAAAAAAAATATTTGCAATTTAACTTCAAAGAGTATCAGTATCTAATAAAAATTGTTTTATAAAACACTAGAATATTTTTTGTATAAATATATATTTAAAAAATATATTATTGATTTGAATTTTTAGGAAGCGGTGACTTTTATTTGTAGAATAGAAAGGTGCTTCATATCAAGGGAAATGATAAGTTACTTAGGCTGAAGAGATCTTATGATCCAAAGGACTTTGTTCGCTTTGTAAACTTCAGGAGTTTATTTACATAGTAATACAAGGAGCATACTCAACAATATCCCCCGCTACAGGCTTGCGAACCATTTTCCTGCAGTATCCTTCTTGCTCCGCCAACGGCAGCTTTGTATAAGAAAATTTATGTCCCATGCAATCTACATTTGCAGCATCTCGATTAACTCCGTATTTTGTATTCATAGAGGTAAGGCAACGTCATGTCAATGTATCTCACTTCTCTAAGTAATCACAAATTTTTTTTATATTAAGTATGTATATTTTCTCCTAGAAACGTTAGCACTTATTACATAACTTACATTGTATATGAAACATACATGTTTATAATAATACTATCAGATATTTACATAAAACATGCTATGAATAATCTTTATTATAGGCCACTTAAAATATACACACGGGTCATCAGCCACGCTAGCTAATGAATTATTATATAATGAAAATAAATTCAAATATATATATATATTACTTGATGATACACGGATTTAAAAGTCGCTACTAATTTTTGTCAAAAGTTAAATATTTATTAAAAAATATTACATTTTCACAATTTAAGGCAGTCATTTTTATTTAATGTATACATAAAACTCTAAAATAGCGTGTAAAGTAGCGTACCATGAAAGTTCTTTTATTTTCTTGGTAAGCACAGAATTGAAAGTTTTCATAATGATAACTAAGTTTAATAAAGTCTTCATTGATTGAACTAAACATTAGGCTATCGGTAGATTCCTAAATCACTTTGGTATTGTTGAATATTTTTTTATGATCGTAAAAAAATACAAAAAATAAAACCCTATAAGAAACATCTCTTATTATTCATCGTAAATTGTCATGCGTGAAATGCTGATTTCCGCATTATTGAAAACATAAGCATTGCCCAGCGACATCCTAAAAAGCCTTTGACAATCAGCACCGCGCTCGCGCAGAGTCCCAGCGCTTCCATTCGAGTTCACCCCGAGGGAAGTTGCCCCACGCTGCCGAGGCCAGCTCATCGGGGCGAGAGAATGAGATACGGATCCTGTGGATGAAGACGATCCCAGATACTAACGCGATGTCCCATTGAATTCCCAAAATAAACAATTAAGAGCGTAACAACTGCCACACTAACTCAATAAAAAATAACAAGTAAATATATCCAATATACCAAAATCGTTTTTTTGTTTAATTACCCATGGATTTGAACGTGATAAAACCATTTTTGACATAATGATTAGAAAGAGATCTTTGTATAAGATATTAAAATAAAATATACTCTAGGTGTGAAATACACACTCAAGACATATGCTGTAAATAGTGTTATTAACAATTCTATATGCAGAAACACTGACATGCAAATGAAACTCATTTTTTAAAAAATAAATGAGTTACTAAGACAATAATATTCTTATCGTCTTCGTACTTCTTGATTAGCCTGGCCGGGGAGAATCCCAGACGCGAGGCATAATTCATTTCATACGCCAGAGCCGATATCAGTACTCTGAGTCTACCGAACCCCTGAGTCGCTGCAACATGAAGTTTCTCGCTGTCTGCTGCTGTGCGTCGCCTTGTGCTGGGGCGAGGAGTCCCGGGGCGAGGACGAGGTCCTGCCCGAGGGTCCCGGCCACGTGCTGGAGTCAGCTCCCGTCCAGCGAGTGAAGCGCTCCATGTGCTTCTTGTTGCGCAGCACCTGCCACAACATCTGTCTCTCCAAAGGCTTCTCCGCGGGCTTCTGCCGAGATGACAACTGCATTTGCCAAAACAATTACCCTCTTGCTTCAATCTGATTTAATTATGTTTTGTGACTCCTACGGATCACATTTTGATAATTATTATAAAAACTATATTTCGATGCCTATTTAATAAAAAAAAATTATTGACCTGAATTGTTTTTTGATCTTAACTTATTTGGTATTTTTATTTATAAATGTGTTTTTTGTCATTGTGTCATACACGTTCTGTTTTCACATAATAAATAGAAAAAATACTAGTAAACTCCTTAAGCACTTGTGGTTAGCTGCCCCTGCAGTTTGAATTGACTGAAACATCTGTATGAAGCTACGCACAGCAAGCCCAAGCGGTTGCCTGTTTACATAAAAAAATCACGTTTTTCATTTATATTTGTGCATTGTAAACCTATAAAGTTTAAGCATCTTGTATTCTTTTATCATAATTCATGATTTTTTTAATGTTTGACTTTCAATTTATAAATCATAAATATAACGAACTTTTGCAATACATCAATTTATATCAATAATTTTATAGTGCTGATTCAATTTAAAGAAACAATTTTTTGGTGGCGTTCTTTGAAACGATTAAGACAATTTTCTTGTTTGTATTTCATATGTCATCTCAAGAAATATGAGTGATCAGTTTGTTATAAAAATGTCACCTAAAACACAACATCTTATGCACAAATACCTACTAGCCGAAACCTTTTTTTTTGTTGTAGTTATTTAATTTGATCAGGTTTTAGATAAAACATTCACTCCACTATCCCGGTACTCTCCCGTCAAATCAGTCTGATAGAGGGATCTATTGATATTGATGACATCACGCAGTGACAGTTTCTGATTAATGACCGACCTGTTGGTAAAAACACACCGCCAAAGTGATGCCATGAAAGTTACTTTACCAATATTACTTGCGGGTACATTAACACCAAACTGCTTTACTTTCTCTGATTTTGATGGTAGTATCATCAGTGTCATACTCAGACTCATTGTTATAATAATATTTTGTCGTTTTACCACTATAACAAATATTATATTTAGAAAATATATATATAATTATACTTACAAACCAAAGCCTTATCTAATGTACGTTATATCATTTCTTTTGTTTTTTGCGCTTCCATTCGTCAATTATTTTTGTGTTTTTAAATAAATTGAGTCCGCTTTTACTATTTGTGGATATATTATATACATTTAATCTGAGTTACACATATAAGACTAGGAACCGTGGATCTGACAGAAACAATGGCGTTGCTCTAAAAATGTAAAGATTTTTTATTTTAACACTTATACACAACAATAGTTCACATACAGTTTAATGTAAGATACATTATCTTACCGAAAAATGTAAAGAAACGACAATTTAAGTCTATCGTCCACTTCACTTCACTTTAACTCAAATTATTACTAATATGATTACTCAAATTCTCATTTATTTACTACCCACAATCTATGACACCTTGTTCTGGTTTTTATCAGCCGTCAGCCGATGGCCGATAGAACAGTAAATATACGGACGGTCAGAGTCTCGCTGGCACATAATCTTAAAGCAATATAATTCTTTACACATATTTCCAATTATGGGGTTTTTAATAAAAAAAAAAAAACGTATCCAGATCAAAAATACTATAATTGTTTTAATGTTCATTAAATTTTAATCATGCCAAAATTGACATCTGATTTTATCAATTATTTTCTACAAATTTTTTCTCCGAAGAGATTGTTTGTACACTGATTTAATATCGTTTTTATTTACTTTATTTGTGATCGGACACCGGGCGTGTAATATATAAAAACGAGTTGGTGAAAAACAAATCAAATCAAAAATAAAAAAAGTCAAACACTATCTGAGTGCACTTAGGAATTATTGTTAATCTTTACATTATTGAGAATATTTGAGAATATGGATGAGGACACCTGCACGGATGTAACAGATATCCAGCCACTGCAAAATGAATCCGTTCAGCATTATCTCCGCGGAACACTCCGGCGTGCTTCCGCCCGGGACGCACTGCGCCGGCCGGGCAGGTGAGGCCGGGCAGGTGAGGCCGGGCAGGTGAGGCGCCGCTCAGGTGCGGTGGCTCACGGCTATGCACATTAGCGAGCATGCCCCAAAACTCGACGTCAATAACCAATTTGATTTTGCCGAGCGTGCTTTGTGGTAAAGAACAGCCTCTGCACTGGAGAGCACGCCGGTATTAGGGTTTATCGGATGTCGTCCAGAGACCCGAAATTTAATATCGTACGTAGTGGACTTTCCCTGTAGCCCCGTATTTTAATTCACATCATATTTAATAATAATTTTATATGCTTTGTTATTAGAAATCTCTGATTTATATTTTCAAACATTGCCAAAGATATGTGTATATTGATATCATTACATCATACTTATTATTAGATAATGACCATAACTTTAGGGGATCTGTCCATACCGAAATATTTAATAAATAAAACATACACCAGGAGAAGAGGTATTTTTTTTATTAATTCGACAGTAAAATCTTGTTACTCTGAAATATCACCAAAAAAAAAATCATGTTATTTTTAGCACTGCATTAGACAATGACTAGGAAGAGACCTTGGCTAATTATTTTCAATCATTAAATATAATGTACTCTAGATGTAGCGTGGACCCGTTTTGAAATATACAATATATTGTTGAAATATTTATTGCTTTATTATTCAAAATATAAATCACTCAAGACGTACGCCGTAAATATTTCTATTGGCAATACGATATGTGAAGTAGAAACATAGTCATGCAAAGTAAATACATATTTGTTAAATAAATGACAAATACTAATCAGTACATTAGCTTTCTTCGATGATATTCTTATCGTCTTTGTACTTCTTGAATGGCCTGGCCGGGGGGGATCCCAGGCGCGAGCCATATTTCATATAAAAGGCAGCGGAGCGCTAGAGCCGATATCATTCCCAGAGTGTTCTCAGTACTCCGAGTCTACCGAACCCCTGAGTCGCTGCAACATGAAGTTCCTCGCTGTCTGCTGTCTGCTGGTGTGCGTCGCCCTGTGCTGGGGCGAGGAGTCCCGGGGCGAGGACGAGGTCCTGCCCGAGGGTCCCGGCCACGTGTTGGAACTCGCTCCCGTCCAGCGAGTGAAGCGTGCCACGTGCCCCTGGTTCCCCAGCGCCTGCGAGGTGCATTGCCGCTCCAAGGGCTTCTCCACGGGCTTCTGCCGAGGGGGCACCTGCACTTGCAAGAACTACTAACTTCTTGCTTCCTTTTTTTACCATAACCCAGTTTTCAATAGTGTCTTGAGATTCAATATTCAGAATACACTTCAAAAGTTATTATTAAGTATATATTTCGATTCTCAGTGAATAAATAATTTATGTTTCCCTAAACTGTTTTTAATATTATTATTTTAATTTAATCAGAATTTTGTGGTGTTTAATGTCTTTTTTTGTAACGAACATATTAATTTGATTTTATGCTGGTTGCGGGTAATTTAAAACTTTATAAAACCAAGGAATTATATATTATAGTACTTAAGTAAGAGCTCGGAAAATAAAAAAAATTCTTGATGCAAATTGAGAAGTAGAACCAATTTATATCTAAAACCCGAGTTGGACCATAAAAATAAACTACATATGGAAAAAACAAGGCATGCCTGCTTAGAAACTAACTTTACATTCTGTCAAAGATTGCTTGAGTACGTTTACAAATACAAACTTCTGAGTAAGGTCTTTATTACCGAATACCAACAGGTTTGTTTTGCACAAATCATTTTTTAAGATATCAATTCACATTTTATTTAAAATTTTCATATTTTTTTTAAATTTAAAGCTTCGATTATTGGAGAAAGTACGTCACTCAAAAACTATCGTCTGAGCTCTCATAAAAGTCCCTCGCGTTACGTCTAAAGAAACCAAGACAAACGACTCTACCGAGCGTGTCATAAGCGAGAAGATTACATCCACGCACAGGTTTTGGGGAGCCGGCCTGGAGAAAGTGAGCTCATGATTGACGGGGAAAATGTGCCGGAAATCATCTGTCGGGGGTCGTTAGGCCTATGTTGCTGGGGCGCTTCCTAAACCACTCACTCGATTAGGGCCTCTTCAATTTTGATATTGGCACCCACAAGGGTCTACATAATTATATTTTTTACTATAAACAAGTTTCACGCATCAATAATAGTGTTATAATGATAAACCCTACATTTATACACACAATGCTAGAAATAAATATATTGTATATATCTTAATTCATATGATTAAAATACCGATCTGATTTAATGGTGTGTGTTAGTGAATTGAAATTTTGTTATAATCTATTGTTTTAACTTATTGCAGCTACGCGTCTGCTTGACGAAACTGAGCTCTACCAACTAATATTTTGAAAATTAATTGATTTCGATATTTCAAATAATTGAAAATGTAGATTCAAAAAAAAAAAAAAAAAACACTTACCTCAATGAACAATCAAATCAATCACTCAAGTTCAACAAATAATTTTTGCATGGTTTTGAATAACCCCTGATTTGAATCTCATATCCCATATTCATTCTTCAGCGGCTTATTGTCTGGCACCTTCGGGAAGGCTGTTTTTATTCTCATGTTTTGCTGCACTATAAAATACTCTATCGTTTCTTATGTATTTTTCAAAGTAGTTTCTTTGATCCTTTTTGAACAGGAGTAGCGTTTAAGAACCACAGTAAAGAGAAAGAAAATATCTCCGTTGAAAAGTTACACTTGTCAATTTACCGAGTAATGATGTCAACGCCCACATCAAGCTATTTTTCCTTAAAAATGACTATAATATATAATATAAATATAACGTTATTATGTAAAATATACTCAAAGATTATGATAAAATTATCAAAAGATTCTTAAGAATCGCAATATTCAATTACTCATGATCAAATTTTATTTATATTGAGACAAATATTAGATTTTTTATTATATCATCATCAACATAAGTTTAAACAATAGATATTAATTTCGAATGCTGATCAATACCCAAAAACTCAAAATATCACCCAAAAACTTCTGAACTTGCTAACTAAATCATTGCAAATACCGAAGCATTGTATAACGCTGGATTTTTTTTTCAAAGTATTTCATAATTTGTACTTTCTGTAAAGTTATATAAAATTTTATTACGGCCTATGACTTGACAGTGCCATATGGAAATTTGTCCAAAAACTCATCATATTTCCTTCCCTCTCATACCAACCCATCACAGGCAGTAACTACCACCTGTCAGAACCAACATTATACAATTTCTGTCAAACAAATCGTGACTATATCTTATCTTTTTCTGTTTTTTTCATTACATCAGTTCATGTCAAGAATTTCTGTTGCAGGTTATACATTTATATATATATATAACCTGCAACAGAAATTTTTTCGAGTGTGAATTTTATCATTATGTTTCGAAATTCATTAAATCAATGTAAATTAGTATATATATATATATATATATATATATAATTTGAATACTTTCGGTAGGTAAATGTGCAATAGTATTATGAATTTTTCTAGTTAAACTTTTTGGTATATATCAAATAGGTTGTTTATAAAAATTTATGAAGTTTGTTGAAAAATTCCTTTTTTTTAATTCAAAAGACGTTTTATCGCTGTATGTTTTGCCTCTGGGGAGGATGTTTCAAAGAACAAAAACTATGTTAATGCAAAGCAATAGGTAGCTCATATGTCAAGTTTTACTTTGGGTCTCGTTTTACGCCTCAGGTCCGCGTACATTGGGTGAGGGACATCGTCAGCTGACTGGACTTTTCTACGTAACAAAGTAGCGACGTTACTTTTATTCTCCCTTGAATATATCAGACACCTACAAAGTATCTTTACAGCCTCTTCTACGCACATTTATTCATATATAAATGTACATGCATATATGTACGTATACATTTAATATTCTACATCTTAAAAATAAAGTGAATATACTTGACTTTTATTAGAAATACAAAGTTAGTTTAATATGAGTAGTAAATAAGTATAGAATTGTATAGTATCAGTTGTACAGCAGCCAGACATTTTCCCACCCTTTTAGCCTTCCCCCATATTCTGACATCGTGGAGACTTATTTCTAGGCCAAGGGTTCTCTCGGACAAAGGAAGATTTAAAACCCCCGTTTCTGTCTTGAAAAGTGAATCAATTGATACTTCTTTGTTTTCAAAATGTCAAGCGAATGCTTTTGAATACTAATTTTTATTTTATTTTATAACATCGATTTTAAAATATTACATATATTTTAACAAACATTTCAACTATTTCATAACGAATAGAGTTATATTCCGTTAAAAAAATTACGTTTAATATATTAAAATTATCTTATTTATATTTATAAAAAATGAATACTTGTAGGTTTTTCAAATTGTAAAAGCCTTTTAAAAAAATGTTTTTTTTTCCATAGAAACTTATTTTTATATTTATCAATTTTAATAAAAAAAAAAGTACGATATATGTAACAATAAAAATATAATAGCTAATTTATACTTTAAATACTTCAGAATCAAAGTCAATTTATTATTTACAAATCCTTATTTTCAATAATTCTAACAAATAGTAAAAAATAAAAATGTACACACAATCAACATAACAAGTCCGAGAACTTAACTAAAAAAATTTAAAAAAACCACCTATCTGGTTCATCAATCAAAATTATTTATCAAATTTGCTCTCTAAAGTTTTTCAATTTTTTAATAATCTAGTTTCATGAAAAATTCCGATAAAAATCACGAGGAAGCCGTATTTTTTTATGAATTCACACAAAAAACTGCAAATTTCTAGTTTATTGAGCGAAAAAGTTTTAAACATGCACTAATTTACATTGATTTAATGAATTTCGAAACATAATGTAAAATTCACACTCCAAAACATGAATCATATCCACCCGTAAAAATTCTCAATTACTAATATTGCCTTAAAGATAATGTTTTTTTTTATGTTTACTTCAGTTTTTTTTCTGCAATTTGTATTTACATATTTTATTATAATAAATTTGAGTAATTGAAATTTATTCAGTCAAGCCTTGCTTTATAAGGTTTTAGGTATAGATCATGATGATGATCATGGTGATGCGCAAATCCCATACTTGGAGTATCATCCATCACCATTCGCTAGCAGTTATAAGTAATTTTCATTTTTTTTATTGTGCGCATAAATATATTACGCTAACAATAATTATAATTTGATAAAGTAATTAAATGACTGGATTATAATAAAAAGCATTATTCAAAAGTTTATATCATTGAAACGTTAAAAATAATTACACCAAGTGCATTTAAAAAGAAGTGACCCCAATATTGAACTAGTTATTAATATTTAAAAAATATTTTCTTCATATCAAAAAATATGACGTTTTATTCTGCATTTTTTAAAAATTAAAATAGACATTATTATTTAAGTCAGTAATGAGAGTTTAGTCATTAAATGCGCTGTGAAGATTTGCAACAATATATTGCGAGGTTTTTAATGCCACTTTTTGGGGAAATAAATTTCACCCCACAAAGAACCACAACACTGTTAAGCTAAAATAAAATTTAAGGGATTAGCAATAAAAAATATTTTTAGTATCATGTGTCAACTTTGAAATTTAACTGTTGGGGATGGAAGGTAACGCATTTTGCCGCAGTACTAAAACCATAACAACGATTTATGCGTTACAATCCTGCAACATAAAAGAGAGAGCTTTGCTGGGAGATTTAATTCAATAATTATATCGAGTATTTAATACAAACAATGTTTCAAACTATTAACACGCATTAGCGGTCATAAATTCAATAATAGACAAAGAAAATAAAATTAATAGCCTTATTTCTCAAATCAGCCTAAACACATAGCACTCTTAGAAATGTGATTAAGCACATTTTTTCATACATTGAAAACAATTAAAGAAAACTCTCAGAAAATATCATCGTGACTTGTGAGGGATTCGAACCCACATCCCCAAGCTTCGAATCCCTCACAAGTCACGATGATATTTTCTGAGAGTTTTCTTTAATTGTTTTCAATGTATGAAAAAATGTGCTTAATCACATAAACATACTAATACCTGCATGGGTAAATAAAAACGCATTCTGATTGACATTAATCTAAAATTAATACTCTTAGAAATCTTAGGTATATATATATATATATATATATATATATATATATATATATATATATATATACAGGTTTCAGAATAAATTCTTTTATTTGTTTGAAAAAAAGGACTTATCTGAAACAGCCTGAATCCAGGTTGCTTTTATTACTTTCGCGATTCTATTGTCTAAAGAGCTACTTGGCGTATCACAAAAACACTATTGTGATGGTATTTTATTCCAATCTTATGTTTTGTCGACCATTTACTTTAGTTGTTATTTATCTGAAGCACTACTGCATTTTTTTTATTCCAGTTTTTAACAAATAATTTGTAATATATTGTGGGGAAGGCGCTATTCTGTGTGTTTAGGATAAAGATTTACAATAATACATTGCTAGATTGCAATTTATTGTCAGAGGGTATAATTAAGGTACTTTGTTTTATTTGTTGCATGAAACGATCGTTTTTTCATTGGAAATGTGAAAATATTTACTCATGTGACTTTTCTTTTGTCTACCTGATATTTAATCTCTAGTTGAAATATTACATGACCGATTGGGCTGTACGAACGAAAAAAACCAAAATAAAATGAAATGTAGTTTGAAAATATATTTATAACCAAATTAATAATGTTTTTGTCTGAGCATGAAAATTAAAATTCTCAATAATTGAAAAATGTTTCAGGTTATGTGACCCTGAATATGTTTTAAAATATTTCCATATATTTTTATAAGAACTAATATAACATATAAACTCTAACAAAGAAACGATTCGTTATTTGTCAATGTAAATACATTGAATAGAATACATCTTGTATCTAAAATCAAAGCGACTGTTGGATCAAACAATAACTTTGTGTTCGCAACTTTAATAAGGGTCGTTGTTGGCAACCTAATCGTGCTAATTGGGTTAACTATGTATTCACCAACATTATTTAAGTGTATTTAGAATGTAATTAAATCATATTCGTTAGTAATACTATAAATTTTGCAAAGTTTATGTTTTGTAAATTCTAAGAAGACAAAAAAAAAAATTCAGTATTTTGAACTTCTATAACATTTTTAATGTTGATTATTCATTATTATTCTAACTCGTATATGAAAATAAAATTGTAATCTATAGAACCACGTTGTGCAGTTAACTTATTTTTTGTCAATATAAAGATTATTTTAATTTAAGATATCTCTCAGTTTTATAATTTCTTAAAAACCTATATGCTGTGTGACCATCTTATGTATAAAAAAAAATATTAGATGTTAATGCAATTAAAAAACTACGATTCCTACTTCATTTTTGCAAATGATTATTAAAATATATTTTCATGTGCGTTGAGGGGAAAACTGAGTATAGTTTATTTATATTTATAAGATATTGAACAATAGTTCTGAATTCATATTTGCCATTGAGTAAAGAGAAGCGTTTAATAAAAGATACAAACAAAGCAAAAACATTCAAGTGATTACAAAAGCGACAGAAAAGAAATCTTTGTTTTGTGGATATTTTTTTTTTAAAATAAATAAAATAAAAAAATAGATGGAGAGATGACATTAATATACAAGTTGGTTGATATTATGCGTTACCGGATATCAGTTAGACAAAGGCATGCCAGGAGACGTACCCTGCTGTAGTTTCAGAACTCCATCGATCCAAAGTCCCTGAAGTTCTTCTTTGTGTCGAAGAGTCGCTACTCTGAGGGGTTACACTGACTACCGGAGACTATATGATTTTCTGAATATCCTGTTTCCTGTAGCCAATACAGCACGTGTTCTCTCCGGATTATAAGGAGACTCTATTGCTTTTGTTATGTTATAATTACAATAAGTGGTGTATACTAGTATAATAAAAAAGTTTTTTTATATGCGTATCTAACGTTTCAGAAATAAAACTAATCGAACCCTTTTTTATAAAAATAACCTTTTTCATTGCTAAAAAGATAATAAATATAACAAATGAATATATGTAAGATACTACATGATTTAATCATAAGTATTTTATGATTTAATCATAACCAACTTATAAAAACTAAAAAATAAACAATTTACATTACTTAAGATTTATTTATTTAATTTTTAAATATTGCTAAGAAATTAACGTACCCATAAATAATTATGTTTGTTATTGTAAAAAAAATTTAATCTATTGCTGAAAATAATTACCATGGTTATCTATGTTTATTTTGATTATTCAAACGGGAAACATAACGATGTAGCTTTGAAATATAAATCCATGAAATCAAAGTTTTTTTAGCAATTATTTTTTTATATTTTCAAACGCGTCTTCATATCTCAAAGGATAAAAATGTTTTATTTAACTAAATAAAATATATTTCAAGAACCTCAAGAAGCTCTGCTCTTATTATATGACCAAAATTGCTCCCCCGCTGAATCGAACTCCTTTTCTCACCTTAAAGCCTTATGAAATCATGAGCCTTTATGCTTTCGGTCATCGCTAAAAAAATAATATAAAGGAGGAATATTTCAGGGGACTCCTGATATTTTTCCAATCTCCTGTAACGCACAATGAAGTATTCGGTCCGAATTAAGGAGATGATTTTGAACCTTCCAGGAAAGTCATGTATAATTTCACGAGCAGTATTTCACTTTTAAAGATCGTTATTGGAAAACGATAAACTATTTGACTGTAAAATTGTTCGAATTTCATTTATACCTTAAATACTTTAAATCATTAATTATAATTTATATATAAAATTTTATGAACATTTAAACATTTACTCTTAGAAAAAAAACTATGAGATTTTATTTAATTTGGATACACTTAGGCAAAATAAGATATGTTAAGAAAATAAAAAGCCTAATTTATATTGTAAATGAAAATGTTTTGATCAAAAGAAATCAAATTGCATAGTCAAATGTTTTAAAAAGTAAAAATTGTTTTGTTCTTTGTTTTTAAATCTAATGTATTTTTGTGACTACCTTTATCCAATCCAGATAAAAGTAACAACACAATTTTCATTAATTATTATCATTTATCTTTGGGTAATCTTCTATAAAAGAAAAGAAACAGGAATCTTTTTAATTCAGTTGAAGTTTTAAATTAAATTAGGCTGATTCGGTTTGAACCCCACTTCAATCTGAACTTTCTCATCAGGACATTAGCAAATTACTTTGAATGTGAAACATGCTGTACTCGACATAGCTTAACTTCCTCTTATAGTGACTTGATCTCTGAATTAAATATTACTTGTCCTTAGAAAGAGGTTAACTTTTAAAAATACATTATATTTTTTATATCAATCCTGGTAACGGAGTAGGACTAATCGATACTGTAGTTAATTTTACAGTTAAGCGTTCTAGAGTTTAATCCTAAATTTATTAGAGTAACGGTAAATATTATATATTAGTAACATTTCACATTTTTTTATGGTATAACGTATAGTGGGTGTCCGAGTCCTTCTTTGAAGAGAGGTATCTGAAGAAGATGAAGTATCAATTGCGTGCTTTGAAGTCATGCAATATTTTAAAACCTGGCCAATAATTTATTCTAATCCAGGATATTAAGAGGCTGTTAATAATTGTAGAAAACTATTATATATAATACTTTTTATACTCTTGTCGTATCCTACTGCTATCTGACTAAAATTATTATTTGCTATGTCATATTAAACAATATTATGAGAATGATAAAAACTCTGTGTTGTCAGCGAATACATTAAATATTTGCACATGTAAACAGACAAGTCAAAGCGTTCTCGTTACGAAATGGAGCTAGCCGTTATTCACATCCAGATTTTTATGATGCGACGTTCTTAGCCATAATGTGGTTAGTTCAGGGATTCCTCTGTCGTATGACTACGAACCAGTCCGCAAGTCCCTTTTGCTCACCCGCTATACAAAAATATGGTTTCCCACAACCCTAAAACCTACCGTCTTTCAGTGTGAATATTTTCTTTTGGCAGATAAATAAATAAAACACAATTTTTTTTGCAGCTAAGATACGATAATGTTGTCATTGCAGGGTTTCTAGCAAACAATCAAAAAGAGTCATTTTTCTCTGAGTATGAAAAATAGTATCTTGAATTTTAGGCAATTGAAATAAAAAGCAAACCGTTGCATAAAATTACAATTTATATTTCTAAAACCTATACACATAGGCCTCAACCTATGTGTATCACTAATTGTAAAATCAAAGTAAAATAAACCGATGTTTAAGTACCAAGTAACGACTGTTTTAATATACTTGCAAAAAAGTCAGTGGAGTAATAAATAAAGCTTTAGGTTTAACCAATAAGAAACATATGAAAAACTATGACGTAGATAAAAGACATATTTTTGGGAATCCTTAGTAGAAAAGTGAACTTTGCATTGTTAATTTTTCCCTCAGTAGCATAATTTATGATGAAATGTTGCGCACCACTGAGCTTGTATTTTAATAGAACATATTCCGGGGCTCGTGCGTGACTGCCTCGGGTGATCTGCTCGCGGATACTCCATTGACAGTAAATGACCTTTCAATATTCACTGAATATTTATTTATGATAAACTTTTCAAATAATACAGAAAGTATAAAATAATATTTACGAATGATAATATAATTTCATTCATTTAAAAAAATTTAAAGTATAAAAATATGAAACCGTCCAAGCGAATAAGCATCTACAATGTATAATTTGAAAAAAATCGTTTTTTTTATATTCACTTTAATATTTGATTAATTGATACTTTAACAAATTGAAGTCGACCAATAACAAAATTTACAATTTTTAGTAAAAAAATAAAACCTTGGATTTTTATTTACCTCAGTATAATCTAAGAGTTGTAACCAACGTCTTGGGGGGTGATATCTCTGATTGGGCTGGCTTAACGGCCGACTGACCCGCGCCGGAAGCTCCGTCCTCTGAAGACGCCAGATTACACGGAATGATTAGCGAAGTTGTCGCCGCCATGGAGCCCTTGCCGCGGGAACAATGGGGCCATTGTCACAGGAAGTTTGATTGCGAGTCAAACAGTGACGACCTGATCGCGTTTGGATCAAAGTAAAATCGAACGGAAAATCTGGGATGTCGGGCGGAAGAATGTTATTTATATTGTGTTGTTGGTTTTCACGGACGCTGCTATCGCTTTGACAGATTCTTAAGTGTAAAGCTTTCATGGTTGGATAGCTCTAAACTTGGCTCCAGATACTGGAACCGTCCACCAAAGCTTTCATCTTCTTAATATAGCCCGTATATTTGTATGTATATGTTTGAATACTGTACAAAAAATAATAATCGATAACTGAAATAATTTATTTTTTATTACAATAACAATTAATAAATTTAAACATTCGCAAACGTACGCGGTAACTTTGAAATTAATTAAATGCTAAAGTCTTGGAATAATGTTATAAAACACCCAAAAACTTAATATTTAATAGCAGTATATTTTAATCTTGATTGAGGAAATATTTAACAAAAATGTACCCCTACCCCTTTCCATGTATTCATTATTTTCGCTAATTTTTTTATATAATACAGCCATCCAAATATATTTATTTCACAAAAACTAATTACATATATTTTAGTGAAACCACTTAAATCACAATTCAAACCATCAATCGAGAGAGAATATTATTCACAACATTACGAGTAAATTAATGAAAATTTACTAACTAGTGTGTCAAAGGAATTCAACTGTGAAAGGGCATTGATTAATCGCAAATCAAAAATAAACGGTATTTCCAAGTAAGCAATAGCGCAATATTTGTACTATGTTCAATACCTAGTGGCTACAATAAATGTGTATAAATGCATTTATTTACGCAGTGCTGAGTTTGGAAACTAAAGGCTCCCGAGGAAAATATTTACGAGTGCCTTAGTTTGGTTTTTAATCAATTAAAATACATGAATTCGGGAAGCCTTTATAGCTTTGGAATAACGATATACCAATATTTATTTTTCTTTTCATACAAATGCAGGGCTGCCTAAACTTAAAATAAACGTGAGTACGAACAAATTAATTTTATGAAAGTCTTGCGACAGTAGAAAAGGAATGGAGGTTGATTTATTGCAATACTTAAAATTATATATAAATCACCCCAGTTTCCTAAATCAAAAGAAGACAAATCAATAATTTAAATTAAAAACGGTGCAGTAATGGGAATGGAATTATAATTTTATTTATAGTAAAAATTAACATGCTTCTTAAAATAATTGATCTTATGTATTTATTTAAGTAAATTAAATACAAAACGACAACATTTAACCTTTTTAAAATATATCCCTATTGATTTTTGATTATCACTAATTGATAAATAATTGGACAGAAAGAGTTACAACGGATTAACAGCTTCATAAAAAGATGATAAAAATCTATTAATTTAAGTATTCATTCTAATAAATTTTCTCTTACGAATGTTTCCTTCGCCAGCTTTCGTGTTTTTTTTATTAAATAACAATGATGTATGGGCCCACGTGGGGACTTCCAAGATCCCAGTGGGTCTGCTAGGCTCTGAATTTTTAAAATTAATTTCAGATGTTTTATTAATTCTAACGTGTATAAGAGTTTTCAAATTCAATTGTATTTGGCAAGACAAAAAATAAATAAGAAAAACGTCAACGCACTTGTCGCGGCGGCGAAATCAAATCCCAGGGTACGCTGGAGCAGCGTTTCCAGCACAAATCCAATAAACATGTACCAACAGAACAATCACTCAGACTCCGGCTGCAACAGCAAACTCCTGCAAAGTACTCCAGTCTGTGGCAAACAGTTTTATGGGATACTCATTCGTCAGACATCACGCAATTGTTTGTTTTTTTCTTTTTTGTGAGACTTCAAAACATTACTTCTTTTTCTATGTTTGTTTTTTGTAAAAATTTATATATGAAAAACAAACCCACGTGAATTTTCAGTTTGTTCAAAATATTCAGAAGTCTTTCATAAACAAAGTTCGTTCGGTTTAGGTCTATAGTTTACAAAAAAAAATACGGTTGGTTTATGTGCTCGATAATTTTATTATGTATCAAAAACCAGTTATTATGATAAATCATAATTCGATTAAAACCATGTATACTTATCTAATAATGTTAATAACACAAATATTTATTTAAAATAGTCGTTTGAAGTGTTACTGTGAATATGGTGTACGAGGCCTTGTCAAAACGATAAAGAAATCATTATTTTTAAAATACTTTGAAAAAAAGTAATTATATTTTAATGCAAGCAAGCATTAAAATTACAATTCAAACTTTACTACTCAGCAAAAACATATTAGCAATTCAATAACTTGAGTTGTAGTTTACAGAAAAATGTTAATCGGTGATTGGTATTGAAAAACTGACGTAAGCGGCAATAATAATAAAAATTGATCCCACATATTTTCCGAAAATCTATAACACCCAGAATATTTATTTTTTGATTGATTGAGGCAAATGTGAACTGATCAATTTTCTTATACAATAAAAGTGTTCAATAAATTGTGAAAACAATATATTTTGATTTCCAAACTTACTCATTTTGCACCGTAAATTTTTTAAATATAGGATATTAAAAAATTCTCTTGGGTATTTTTTATGTTGAATATACGAGTGACACCTCAAGTCCAACGGTCTTAAGTTTTTGCTTGGCTTTGACCATTTAGTTTGAAAACTACACATACTATATATATGTCGTATTAAATGCAATGCTTAGAAATGTTTCACAAGCTTTACGAGTTCGTAAAAATTTGCATATAACGCGATAATTTAACAATGCGTAAACCAGAGTTAAACAAACAGGTAAATCAAGTCCACCGCAAGCTCTAAATACAATGTTGTCACTGAATTCATACATTTTATCAAGTGCAGTCAGCTGGGAAATCACACCGCGCTTAAACAAAATGAGGCCCCATAAATCTGACCCGCCCGCCAAACCGCCCTGCCTGTCTCGTATTCAAACAAACCAACCCCAGCGACCCTCCCGCCCTTAGTTTATAATTAGTGGGTAAAACTACCAATCATCGCCGACCGGGTGGCTGTTGTGCGTAAATAAACAAACTCCAGTAAACCACGAAACCAAATAACCTACATACGTCTTTCCGATCGGATTTAATATATTTTTTAACTTTATATTACATTCAATTTGTAATGTTATACTATCTTCGTTTAATTTTTAGATTCTTAACTTTATAGAAGTAAATTAAGATATAACTGCTTCTATAAACCTTTAAGAACCATACATCAAAACTTGTTATTAAGCACGGCTATCCGTATTATATTATATATATATATATATATATATATATATATGTCCCTATTATCATTATGTTATTTTAATTTTTCTATTTAAGCTCAGTTATAATTTATTTGTGATACTTAAAAATGTTATAAGTGTTGTTATATCAATTTAAAGCATATTTAATTTTTTTGAACGCTACCCTTTTTCGCTTTTATTAAATTCAGTCCTGAAGTCAATCACTGCTTATATTTGAAATGTAAAGTACACAGCTAAGAATATCCTGAAAACCCATTAATATTGTTGGCGGGATAGAATGCGTATAATGTTGAAGTTATTATATGAGAAATTACATAAATTCTATGAGAAATACCAATGAGGATGAGGGAAAATTGGAAATATTTTACCGGAGGTCATACTTTATTCGGTAATGTATTATCGACCACCTTCCAATAAAATGTATTGATAACCAGGTGCAATTCATTCTAATTACACATAACAGTAGTCATTTAAATAAATCTACATGTTTATAAATATGCTTTATTTTATCATTTATTTTGAACATGTCTACCATGAGAAAAAAAAGGGTACATATTATTTGGCATGAATGAACAATAATATTTTGATACTTTTTTCACGTTGAATATATTTTGTCAAATCTTAATAATATTAGAATAGTAAGATAAAATTCATGAAACTAAAAAAAATACGTTAATTATTATATTATTATATATATTTTGTGGAAATGAAAATATGAAGAGAATATCTTACTTGCAGATTTTTTTATTATTTTGTGTAAAACAGTCCCAACCAGTGCCACTCTAGCCGAAGCGTCCTTTTTCTGTCTCCCCTAGTCGAGGTTTCCTTAATTACTGAGAAAGCCAAATTTTTAGCATCAGGTCGAGTAATTACAACAAATTTAAAAAATACATTTAAATTATTTACTTCGTTTATAATTTTACTACCTTAGCTATTTACAAGATATTTAAAAATTAATATACAATTTGTTCGTCGACATTATGAATAAATAGAGCAACGGCTGAACTGAAACTTTTTGCAAAAAAAAAATAATACAAACGTTAACTGCTCATGATTATCTTTCATAAATAACATACAATTCTACAGCTTGATAAGCCAACAGAAACAGACATTTTTCAAACACAAATAAAATCACACATGTGTTCAGGATATAAATCGACTTGAGCAAACAGGATATCAAAAGCTACCCGAAAAATAAAATTAGCTTCAGAATTTGGGATCAAACCGACATTTCCGTACGCAAAATTGTATCTCGTCAAAGCATTCCTCCCCGCGGAGCTTTGTGGACGTGAATGGGTCGCATAAACATAAATCATGTTGGACCGAATAGCCCCGAGGATATTCTGCTCCTCCTGCAATTTTATAAACGGGAGGTTATAGTTGTGACGTTCTCTCTTACGTTTGCAATTCGAGGAAAGATCTATGTATAAGATTGAAAATAATTTACTTTTAAATTTCAAAATATTATCATCGTACAGTAAATAAAAAAATAGCAAGTTTTGTGAAGATCATTTTGGAGATTAGTCTTACTAAAACTCACGCTAAATTATAATATTACGATCAATTAGATATCAATTTAATGGCAATATTGAAAGTACAAAGAAAAATTTCGATGCTTACTGTGTTATCAGTTTTTATTTTTAGAAATTTTCCTACTTATGTCATAATCATTTTCGGTGAATATTTTACCACTTGTCATAAGACTACTCGATATATTTGAAATAATTAACAAACGATTTCTCAATCCACATCTTTAACATTTTTATTTTTATTTTGTCAAATAACCAAACGGTTTTATATATTGAGTAAAATAATTAAGTTTTAGTATTCCGTTAAATGTTTTATTGGATCAACATTTATATTATTTTGACAGCGTAAAGTTATAAACAATATACCTTAATAGTTCTAGCACTTAACTTTTCTCGGTATATAACAGCATTTTGTCCATTTTATTGAAAAAGTTAAATTCCATTAAAATTAACATAAACTTCATCTTGAGTCTAGCCAATCTACTTTCAAACTGCTTTGCAAAAAGGTAATAAAACTCTTAAGTGACTGGCAGTACTTAAAAATACATAAACCCTACGCGCCGTCTAAGTACAGAGATATAACCTCTTTATGCCACAACACAAGTTCAGCAATAACATTCGCTCAAAGAAACTACTTTTAGAGGGAAATCGCTCCACAAAGGAGCGCTGAGAGTCTCAAGGAAGATGTACTCGACTTAAACAAGACCCGGCACTTCTTTAAAAGCGAACTTTATGCACTACCTCTCCATGTTTGTTATTATGAAATGAACTCACTTCTGCACGCTACCTGTATTTTTAACTCTGCATGGGAATATATATATATATATATATATATATATTCATATATAAAGTGCTTCCTTCTTTGCGCTTGTCTCCCTTCCACGTACATGGGAATCATTTCCCCCGTAAGGAGTCAGAGCAGGCACATGCCAGTTGTGAGTTTCGGCAGTAAAGTCGCGTACCTGATTAATCTATTTTTCTACGGATGGGAGCCTTTGCACTCGATTAAACCTCGGGAGCGATGTCTCCCAAACTTTGTCAAGCATTTGAAGAATTGCTCGGGCCGATCACGCGCCGCGAGGCTTTGGGAATCAAATTAAGTCCTCAATAAATCCTGGAACTACGAAAAAATCTAAAACTATTGAACTATGTTGAAAATATTTTTTTTTATATTTTGCAGTTATTATAGTTAATATTTTTTAATTTGCAAATATTTTTTATATGTGACAATTTATTTAATTAAAAACAAACTTTTAAAACTGTACATAAAATTTGGGTTCATGTACGCTGAGAGCCGCTTTGTATGGTATTTCATGTAACAGGAATGAACATTTTACTTTGGTCGAACAACTACTTTCAAATGGTTTGATGTCGATTGCCCCTCTTCATAGCTTAATTTATACAATAAAAACACCAAGTCTACGGAATTTAGTGATTAAAATAAAATTTAGAAATTTTCCACCCCTAAACTGAGCGGAAGAAAATGTCCGGCAAGAAAATTATTTCCATTTTTTACTACTGTTCTAATCTCTTAACATGGCAATACGCAATGAAAAACACAATAATTCATACCGATATGATTCACTCGAGGAATTTGCTTCAGTATCAACCTCACCATGATTTTATACATAATAATGCCATAAGCCAGTTCTAGCGCCTTTTTCAACATATTTTATTTTAAAAAATACCAAGATTCATTAATTTTATCAACTTCATAAATTCACATATATTCGAGGATGTATAAAAGTGGGTATTTTTTTACAATTTATATATTAAACATGTTTTTAAATTTGTGTTTATTTTCTTTTAATTATTTAAATAAAACCAGTATGCCTTTGAGCCAAGCTCACTCTTTAGCCGCATGCGGTGTATTTTGAACTTGAGTTTTTGGTAAAACATACATAATTGATGAAATTGAATATGTTTGCCGGAGAGACCTGAAAACAAGGACATTGAATTTAATTAAATTCCAGGAATTCTTTCAAAAAATAAAAGAATGAAATTTTAATTAAATATAAATTTAAAAAAAATACTTTATACTCCCAGATATTTCTAAAATAATATAAAAAAATAACTAACGGGTATACAGAGCTTAGATAAACTCGTGCCGTTTTGTCTTATATTCACGGTTTCTTCACCTTAAAATTTGCCTAATCGGGTGATTACAAATTAAACAAATCTTTTGTTTTATAAGTATTAATACTTTTAATATTCAAGAAAATTATGATTCATTTTGGCCTTCAAAAGAATAACGGCGAATATAAAGTATAAACCTTTCCAACAGCCAATATTTATTAGCGTCGCTTGCATATTACACATCATTTTTCATTTTCAGTGATAAAATGGAAAGGCTGGCAATAAATAATATATGAAAAATCAGTGCAGAGCATCTTCACATAGAACCGCATAGTAAGGCCAGGCCAGACACTAAAGGCAAGGAAAATTGTAAACGAAAAGGAATGTAAAAAGGTGTCAACACCAAAGTTTATATTTAAAAAACAATCTGTCATTGACAATCTAAATTTTGTAGACGTTTTATTTGTTTTTCAAATAGATATTTCAAATAACATTTTTTTCGGCAATGATTTTTATTTTAAGATGAATATATATTTTTTCTAGTATCTCTCTTAGTTTGTACCCACTGAATATTCATTTATTTGATTAGCATTTGAAGACGCTAGAAGAGCTTCTGCAGGGGTTGGCATTCATTGACATCTGAGCCACGACTAACATAGCACTATGAGTTTATAAGCTATAAGAATTAAATTTTGATGTTAATATAATTATGGCCAAAGAATTAGATAAATAGTAAAAATTCCATATAATACAGCAATTTTACTTCATATCATAATATCCGACTAAGACGTCAAATTTAGTTTGAAGTGATTCCAATTTTTTTATCTCGTCAGAAAATTATCTATTGGACAAAACTTTATTTTATTTGCATCGGCGTCGACGACAGCATTTTCAAAAGTTAGCAATCCACATATATTAAACGTTCATTCTGATCGCCTTACATTTCCAACTCCTGACTTGGGGCGAGAAATTCACAATCCATTACCAGGTCTTGCATATTATACAATGACTTAATATTGGAACTTGTTTTAATGAAAATACTGGCCGTTAAATTATTATACTTCTAAATAGAAGTAATCTGATATATAATTGGGTTCTCTACACCTCCCAACAGCTCTACTCTTTATAAAGCTAATAAACGAGAATAAAAGTTTGATTGTTGAGTAATTCGGAAATATCAAATATCATTTCATATTAAACTCATTATATATGATACTCATATTTCAAAACCCTATATTTTTTTTATATAACATAACGATGTTGTTACATCTGTTACTATAATATTATAAAACATATGTTATTTCTATTTTCCTTTTCTCAGAAGCGTAAAATATTATTTTATTAAGTATTATTATTTACTTTATATTATTAATTATATGATAACACATAGCAATGATTAAAATGATAAATAATCGGTTTCACAAAACGATATGCAAATCTGTCCATGCATCACATTAGTGAGTACACCTGCCAGATTGAATTCAATTATTAACCATAATAAACAAATATAGACAATTATACATAGTATAATATGTATGGAGCATGTCTAAACCATAATAATTTGATTTTAATTGATAATAAACACGTCAGGCAAACGTCTGTTACTGACAGAACTTAATAGACTAGGTTTATATTCCATACTATGTCAATATGTCTCTTGTTTTCATGATTAAAGTACTACGTTTAACATATAGTTATTATAGCAGACAGTGCTCACAGTTACGAGAACAATCCACTTTAATGTAACAACTTGAATACAAAACAAAACATCGGATGTAATTTTATGCAGCTGAGCTGACAACACGACTTAGCACATTTACATAAATTAATAAAGTGGGGGAAACACGAGTGAGAGAAAACTGCTTTTTTGAGTGGTTCGTGGTGTTTTTGATATATATTTTTATATAACCTAGTATCTAACAACTCATTTTTATTTAAAAATTTCTCGAATCATCTGTGTGCATGCCATTTCATCTTAATATTTTCTTGACTTTTCTGGTGTATTTTCTTTGGAAATGATTCTGACATAGCTAGAACGACAGTGGAAAAGAAAAAAATAAAAATCATATTAAAATAGCCCAGAAAAATCTCAGATCTCAGACCGTTTGTAATCTGAGATTACAGAGAAAAATCCTCATCGTAATTTTACACATTCAGATTTTTACCTATGTTGAATCTCAATCGTACTAAAGAAAGACTTAAATTTATTTTTTGCTTTGTTCTCCATTTATTTTCAAAAAAAATGTTTTTAAAGACAATCGTTCATCGATATTTTATTCTAATGACAATTCCATTTGTAGGATTTTAAGTATACTATGATGCTTTTTATAATGTTATTAAAACGTTTCAGTAAAACACTGAAAAAACCCCGGTGTGCAAATTTATTTTCATATATATATATATTTTTTTTTTTAAAATATAAAGCAAGTATCTTTTTTTATGATATGTATAATAGCTTCATGGGTGGAGATATAATTCACTCGTATTTTATGGCGCAAGTGTTGACGAACCGCCAAGTCAGTCTGGTGAGGACCATTTCAATCGTTTCACCAAGTTTTATGGTCGCGCTTGGGTGCCAGCTGCTTGAAATAATATCCCACACACACAGTCCTGCGTGTGCGAGCAGCCCCCGCCGCGTGCAGCTTCTGCCCCCGGGCTAGGCAACACAGCCTTCAGAATTTATATTATCTCCCCTCAAAGTATCCAACCCACGGTAACAATAAAGAAATATTTTTCAAAACATATTTTAAAAATACATTTGCGGGTCCACAATGCACGGTGAAATATATATACTCTTTTGATGTAATATACGAGACAATCATGTTTGATAAAAAAAAAAATATCCTGGCTCTTTTGAAAATTGAAGTATGGGCGATAAGTCTATTTTATCTAAATGCCCAACCTTTTCACGTTGGTGCGTTGATTTGATGTTTCAATAAATCAGTGAAAGTATTTTTTTTTAAGTTCAGAAGCTTGTTTTTAAGATGATATAGAAATGTCCATTTCAGACTCGTTTAATTGAAAAGGTAACAATTTTTTCCCCTTCATTATTAGATCAAACAAATATGACCAAAAAAGTAGTCTTGTCAGTAAGCATTGTAGCTAGTTATATTTGTTTATTTAAAGTATTTTTTTTACAGAACTATATTATATTAACGAAAATTCAAGTATTTTATAAAAGTGATTATGAAAACTTTAAAAATATGGGAGGTTTATTTTATTAAATATATGGACATTTTAAAACTAAGTGTGGTAATTAAAAGATATTTTATAATTAAATTATCAGGGACGTTTGCTCAATACGTCTTTTTTAAACAAACCGAGGACCGTGCTAACAGAGAAGGTTTCCGAAGATACGTTTATTGTGGACAAATAAAAAAACATCAACTACTGTTTAGTAAAACTGTTCTTCTTTTTATACGTGGGTATTTTTACACAGCGTGGATTATTTGGTTTGCAGAAATATGCTGAAATGTGATAACATAACAAAATGTATTTGAATATTTGCCATATATCGAAATGTAAATTTGCAAGTCAACTATGTATGTTATTATAGATACGATGTATCGATCGTTCATTGTCAAATCAACATTATTATGCGTCGGAACTTGTACCTTGCTGAAATATACCTGAATATTATTTCATATTAAATCAGATTTATATTATATATGTTTACATTTAATAATATCCATAGTATATCTTTATATTTTTTTTGTCAACTTTAAATCATCAGATAGTTATAAACAGTGCCCCAAGACATGTGACCATTTATTGTATAAATCATATATATAGCTTTAATTTTTTTCACTGAGGGTGAGCAATATAAAATTATTCGGTTATACAGTGTTTGATTGAAATGAAAAGTGCAAGTGCCTAATCTCCCTTAATCAAAAATTATTAATATAACTTCCGCAGATATAGTAATGATTAATTGACATCAAAACTTTAAAAGAAAATTACATAAAAGTCTATATATATTAAATTGAATGGCATCACATGCATGGTACTGTTAAGGAAATAAAAATAGTATATGAGGATATCAACAACGAGACAGTGTGAATTGTTTGTAAGAACGATAGGGCAGAGAATTAATCGGCCGTTTAAGAACCAATTGATTTCATGTTTTAAAAATCATCACCATAACTTAAGAAATTAAAGATGAATGAGTGAAGCAGACGTTCTCTGTCAAGTAATGAAATTCCTGCGTCCTGCGGTCAGCCAGCCCTGAGGTAATGCTCCGCCACCGCCAGCACCCACGTCGGGGCTCGCCCAGGAGATTTTATCGATCTTTGCGTATATTCTGTGACGTATATCTCACACAAAAATAACTCCCTGGACTTTGAAAACCTACTCAGCACATCTAATATCCCAAATCACAAACTAGTCCGACGAAAGGCCTGCATTCGTAATGACACGTAGACATACAAGTAAGGTTTTAAATATTCAGAATATAATGTTAATTATATGCGTCTTCTCTTTTAAATAAATATTACTTAAATGTAAATAATCTTACAACCATAAATAAGGCCTCTAATTTATACTCTGTTTATTCTCGCTTTTGCTTCTAATAAAATTTTCACTCTCTTGTAAGGACCCTTCCATGTTATTCAATCTCCCGGAACAGGTCCAACACTACTTCTGACCTGCAAGCCTGGACAAATTACTTCTAATAAGCTCCTTTCCCTAGTCTATGTGTTTTTTATGGTCGACTTGGTAGATTTTTTTTACGAAATATTTTTACAAGTCCACGATAACTCTTATAATATGGCTCAAACCATATATAATACAAAATAAAAAAAAAATACACCTTTATCTTATAGTTTATAAAAAAGAAAAATATTTCAATAACATAGTTTTTAATAAAAAAATAATTGTTTTATTATTAACAATTACACAAATTTTTGATAGGTAACTTTTATTATGCCTTTATATACTCATATTGATAACGATTTTATTTTATGTGACCAAAAAATTAAAAATACTAAGTGTAATAACTGCCTTCGAAAAATCACTTCTTTGATTTTTTTGCATAATCTCTACTTAAAGATTTTTGTCTGGAGTTGAAAAGCAGAATTTTTTTAGGAGGTATTATATTTAAACCGTTTATAAGATATGAAATGGTCCAATTTCGTTCAAAGTATTTTTTTATTTCCTTAATTTGCCTTTAAGTATCTGCTATATAGATAAAACTGAATAAAATTTATTTTCCTGAACAGAAATCGATTAATATTAACGTTTATTTTGTATGTGTGCTCTTGTCGTATTTATCAAGGTTTTTAAAAAATATATCAAAAACAACTAAAAATGTATATTTGCTGAAACAGAGTATTCGTTAATGAAGGTATTTGATTTTTTTATTCCAGTATTAAAATTCAATGGAATTATAATAATATTCATTTTATTTAACTTTTAATAATATTACCTAATTCTAAGTCAAATATAATCTCTCGTAAAATGTCGAATATCATTCGTGGACGTCCACAATGGCGAGCAAAAGTTTGCTTTCATTTCGCAAACAAACCTCTAAATTATAAAATTATTTTTAACTAAATTTTTGTACCCCGTGAGTCTTTTTCTATCCATCCATCGCTTTGCTCAATCATTCCTTTTTCATCGTGATTCGTGAAAAAAGACATTTGATAATTTTAATTATAAGTCCCAAAAAGGTCGTGATCATGCAACAAAATTTAGCAAGCAGTTAAAATACGTTAACTAGATGGTGTATTTGTGTCCTGCAACTTATTACAAATTACCTCCACGCGGTCCTTAATCTTGCTTAACGCTATATGCTGCTTGAATGCCGAGACAAAATGATAAATGCGCTCCAGAAATGCGCACAAGACAGTTAATTACGTTTATATAGTTGTCCTGTCACCGCTGTGACGTCACATCCTTTGGGGCTACAATCCCTTTGAGGTTCTTAAACCCCCTGGCTAACAAATAAAACCCCCCCGACAGTGCTGGCACCTTTTAATACGTTTTAATATAAAGTGGGTGCCCCTAAATTGTTTTTTTTTCTATTTGTTTATTGCTTTGTTTGCTAGTGTACAATGCACAAAGTTCTATATATTATTGTGTGGTTATTAACTATATTTCATTTCCATTCTATGGAATATAAAATGAATAATGTGCTCTACATAAAAACAGCCGATTTGTCTTAGACAGTGATACTTTTAAAACACTCTATTGGTTTTTCATTTCGTGACAGATTCATTAAACCAAATTACAAGTAATATTAATATACTTTTTAATGTCTACCTACTGTTTAGCGGGAGACGTGGTATTTTTATATCTTTATGGACTATAAAGTTTGGTGACCATATTCTATTTTATGGTATCAACTTATAACTTCTCATAGTCGTAAAAGTAAGGAATCTCATTTTTTTACGACGTGTCACACAAAATGATATTTTTATAAATTGATATTATTTTATACGCCAAAGCTATAAAGGAAAATATTTTTATATTATATATTATATAAATATATATTTGTGTCTGTGTGTGTGTGAGTGTGTATCTGTAAATTTAGTGTATTGAAATCAATATTTTATTTCAGTGAATGTTTAAATGAGAATTCTAAAATATCCGTGGGGGTTCATAATAGTATCAAAACATAAAAGTGGATGATCAAAACGGCTTTAAAAGGCAATAAGAGTCACGAAAACGCATATTAAAAATTCAATAAAAACAATAAATTCGCTGAAAATCCCGCTTGTGTACCATTCCGGCTCCAATGAAAGATTCAATAACGCCGCGCTTTACGCCTGTCGGGGGCGGCCGGGAAGTACAAGCTATTCGAATTCACTAACGCCCCAGAATGCTCCGCACAGGGAGAGATCTCATCCTGTCGTTAAACTCCATGGACTGATTACAAAAAATCCCTTTAAAAGCAAGAGTGTTATCCCTATTAGCATTGCTATCATAACAAAACATTAGCGCATCCCGGATCGATTACAAAATACAATGTTTAAAATTGTGAGCATTTCATTTAATCTATGCTTTCATACTTATTAAAAAATATATATATTTAATTAAAACAGAGTACAGATCTCTTTAGTACCTTTACAGACTTATTGATTTAATAATATGCTTTAGGAATATAGCGAATGTGTGCTGTGACCCGGTAAAATAATTTAAGGTTATTTCTCTCGGTTTTGTGATATCTTAATTGTACTATTAAATCAGAAAGCCTATGCTGGTATTAAAGCACAATATTGTGTTCCCCTCTTTGTTATAAATATGGGCAAGCTATAAAATCGTTAAATGGCATCGGTCAACTGATTACTAAAAAATATGTTTTCATTTCAAACAATTGTAGATTAGAAACCTCAAGTCGACTCACTGTGCTCAAATATATTATATCTATAAAAAAAAACCACCCTTTTATTGAACACAAAAAATTGCGTATTTATTCTGTTCTTTAATTTTTTATATGACCTTAGAGTATTTTTTTTATTTAGAAAAAGATATTTATTTGAGTCCAGGTAGCTATAAATTTTATCTCACTCTTGCTGTTATCGACAGTCAAAGGTCGTTTTCAGGCCGATTTAATATAGGAGACATTCCAATACAATTATTACTATCTCGAGAGCGGCAAGTACGACTGTGACGTCATTAGACACTGATATGGCGTGAAAGCCTCCGTGAAATACGAGATTCGTAGCGTTTACCGGAAACGTTAGGCCGCAGCGGAGTATTTGCAGAGCCGTTCTGTGCTCGTAGACCCTGGCAGCACTCCCGGGCTGCTGTGGTCCAGCTCGAGAACTCTTTTGTCTCCGGGTGGTGATTGTCACTTGTCAAATGTATTATCGCGGTCGGGTGCCTTGCGTAATGGGAAAATTAAACTCTTATTAAATTCTGCGCCACAAAGACACTGCTCATGTTCTAACCAATTATTTTTATAAAATAAATAATCCAGAGCCAGCCTGTCTGTCTGGTACTTAGCGCTTACGTTCGTCATATAATTAACACGATTAACTTATGTTAAAAAAATTTGCTTTTAAATTGAAAATTAAATTGAAATAACTTTCTTTCATATTTTTTTCTTTGTGTAATACTTATTATATGTACAGCATTTTTGTATTAAAAATGTAGAAATATTCTAATAACTCGCGCATATAAATAAAATATTTAGCAAAGCATGTTTTTGAGTTCAGACCGCCCAAATATGCAGTACAAGGTACCGAGATAAAATTTCATACCGAGCAAACACTCACACCAGTCTTCGTTATATATTTGCTTCAGAAGAAGCAACTTTATCTTTTATTTGTACACGATCTTTAATTTACAAAATATACATTTATTTTTGTCTTTTGCCTAAACAGGCAGCTGCAAATTAAACAATTTTGTTTTTAACAAGAAAATAAACATATACTTATGATGATAATTTCTTATACGAGATAAATAATTCTACACAAGTATGTGTTGATGTTTTTGCAATTACCTGCGTTACAAATATAAATTTTATAATGTAATTTACTGTTACATTAAATTCGTTACACACTCTAATACTAAATATTTTACTTCATAAACGAGAAAAATAATTATTTACCAACATTGTTATTTGGCGTGAAATATAAAAGATTAAAAATTTAGACTTTGTCATTATATTATGTAAAAACTTCCTGTGGCAATTGCGAAATCGAATCTTTCCGGCAGGCCATCGATCACGATACTTGTTATGTGCGACGGGTCACGTGGCTCTGCCAAATTACAAAAAGGATTTTCTTTTCGGTTCCGGTCCGATGATGTTTGCTTTTTTTTTTGATTCCACACTATACATCATCATTATGCTGCAATTCAATTAAAGATTGAAGAGAGACATATTGATAATAAAATATAAACAGGTAAAACATTTCCAACTGAAGTGTGAACAGGCTGGCGAAACTAGTCACCGATAAAATTTAACATTTGTAAAAATCACAAAATGCTTTCTGTCAAAAATATTGAATATAAGTAAAACATTATAAAACCTTTAAAATGTAAGATTTACGTTATTGTGAAGTTTAAAATATATTTTGAATAAATTGATAATCCTTTGGCTGGGTTCGCAAAATATAAAATACTATTTTGCAGATTTAATAATAAAAAAATTGGAACAAAACAAGTACAAAAGGTGTCAAAATAAAAAACATATATTATTACATTGTAATTTAATTTTTTTAATGAACTTTGAAAACATTTATTGCAAATCAAAATATTTCGATTCAATCATTCGATCATCGAAACATTCGATGATCCACATTTTATTATTTTTAATAAATGTTTGATTATATAAAATGTTCAGCCTAATATTGAATTTCAAACACACACAAAAGTGAGTTGGAAGTTTTAATTACGAAATCATGAATAATTTTAATTTTACAATGAAATTACAATGTTTTACATATTGTTTAAAGGCATACAATTTTTTTACATAAAATTTTATTCTATTCTATTTCGTTATCAGTTCATAGTTCTAGCAACTAATTTCTTTCTACACATTTTTTTATAAAACACAAACACAGAGTCAAATCAATTAAAATTAAATTCATATGCTCTAGCTTAATTTTTCAATTTATCCGTCATTATAAGGTTTTCTTAAAAAAGATAAACATCCCCATGACATGTATTTATCATAATCATGCATTTTGATCATTTGTATCGTTGTTATTATGATTTGATACTCAATTTTCTTTTGCCAACAATAAGAACAAATAACAAAAAAAAGTTTAAGAGTAATATTTTAACTTTTTTTTTTAATAAAATACTTGAGTGATTTTCCACATGTTCGTTTTTTATTTGTGACCGGTTTCGCCAACCTTTCACGTTGACATTATCAAGTAGAGTACTTATCTGTTACTCTGTCTTACTGCCACTTAAGTATTTTATTCAAAAATATTACAATGGAATCCCACCAAGTACTCTCCTGAATAAAAATATTAAATTTCTAATATTTTTATATTTTGTAACCACCCTGTTCTACTAGAGTCAGGTCTGCGAGTGGTTGGTAGACAAGTGAACAAGTAAAGTAGTTAAGATCGATTATAGGCAACTGTTACTTGCTACAGGTTCAACATTTGCTTTGTTGTATATATGGTAGATTAATTAATCACAATGAAGTTGTATCGCAAAGGTTTTTTTATTTTTATTTTTCATAATATTGAAGTTACTTGAACGGCAACACTCGGCTAGAATGCTACAAGTTAACCTGTCACGAGGTAATATTGGTTTAAACAATTATTGAAAGTTAGAAAATTTTTAACTGAATTGATGAAAATCATGGATATTATTTGATACAAGGTAAATGCTTCAGTACAATATTTCTCGTGATATATGCACTGAATCCAATTTGTTGTTTCTATTGCTCATTTAAAACGAAATGGTCTTGTGTTTTATATTATTATAGATAAATATATCGATTGGTTATAAAATATATATTTAGTACCCAACTAAATCACAAAGTGCCAATTTCTGATATGAACCATCAGAAACAGATTAAACAACATTTCAAATTCAAAGGGTCCGACGAATAAATAAGCCTGTAACTTACTTAACGGCCAGATTTCTTCTAAAATGGACACATCTCCCCAGGGCAGGGGGAGGGAAGTGTATCTGAAGTAGGGAGACAGAACGTCAAACACAGGACAATCCCAGAGGTAAATGTAAACAGCCGTTGTTTGCTACCCCCGTATTGACCGAGAGCCGGGCGCCGCGGAGGAAGCCATTATCAGAGCCTTTCACTTATGCACAAGTTCGCAGGTCGCATCCCCTCCGCGCAAAGCCATTTGTTTAATCGATTCGTACTTACCCTCTACCGATATTTCAACGGTGGAAACCGATCCCCGGAAAAGGCACATAGAGAGCTTTTTTATCTTCATGATTTATTGTACGATAACAGTGAGTACAGTTTGAAAATGAAAGCACTGCCAGAAAAACATTTTTTTTCAAAAATATGCTCCGGTTTTTATGTGCGATTTTCTTTCCATTAGCATTTCACGTATATCTACATAACCTGAGAACCACCATTAATAAGAATGAAGGCGGTGATGTCTTGGTTTTGCATTAATCTAAGCAGTTTCCTTTACGCCTCAAAAAAATATTATTTATCATTATAAAAACTTTAAAATCAATTATCAATAGATGGAAGAGATATCAATTTATTAATACATCCAAGCACGTAAAGAATGAAAAATTAATTTATACAAGCACTTTTCTATTATCTTCATAAGTATATTGGTGACATACAATATGCTTTAAAATTAATAGTTACAAATAAATAAAAATGACATCAACAATCTTAACAAGTTTGTTAGAAAAAAATTAAACATGTATTTTTTTACTATTCAAACACAATCATTAACATAAATGCACAAATTCATAGGTGAGATTGGAACCAACACTTCCTCGACTATTACTACAACATATTGTTATCAAAATAAACTTGTATAAATGAAAAATGCAGATTGATTGTATATTTATAATAATCGTTGCTATAATTTACTGCCCGTTCTAACATCACAAATGCATATTTCGATATGAGAAAAAACACCCTCATTCACGTTTCAATATTATCGGCCTATTAAAAAAATACCGAAGGCAATAATAATATTTTCCTGTAATCCTAATGGTGTTGGGTTGTGTTGTATCGTTATGATAAGGGTATGCCTGCTTTGGCAATGTTTGCGATATGTTCCTCTGGCAGGTACGTAAGTCCATAAAGTAACTAACTGAACGCTTACTTTACTCAGGGAATGGAGATAAGCTCTTTTAACTACTTATCGCTGCGAGTCAGTCTCACTTATTTGTTAAGTCACACCCGACCCCCTCACGCCCCTTCCCGCCCCCTCCCCCCACTACCATGGAGTGGCGAGATTCGGCGAAGCCGATTCAATACAGGCCACTTGGTGATTCGGCTGCGAAGATAATTTGGCGCACAGTTTAGCTCAATTTGTATTATTAAAATTCACGTTAAAAGCAAACGGCCACTTATTCGTTTTATTTAAAAGGAATTTGAGATAATAAATTATTTTCAGGAGTACTCTCAGCTGGTCAGAGTCAGGGTCATTAAACCTCGGCAGTATATATGAATATATATATATTTATGTATATATATATATGTTTTTTTTCATCAAGTGCTTCTCCTCAGAGGAGCTTGGCGACCATTTCACTGAGCATATACTCATGCTGAAGCAGTGTTCATCGTGTAGTGGGTCCCCGGGTCCTTCTACACCGCAGTTTTCTGTTGGAATGAAAAGTTTGCGTATTGCTGTTGCCCAATAGCATTATTATAAATCCTTTCCTTACAAAGCTCTGGCGTTTAGATCTGATACTCCTTCTGCATCTTGCTACATAAACAATATCAGGATTCCCCTCAGCTCGACAAGATACTTCTGGAGCACATCCCTCCACAATCATTCCAGGTCCACTACTCCATTACCGATCCTTTACACACGCTCAGGATACAGAATGGCAGTCATGCACAAGCAATAGAATGTGAAGAGCTAATATATATATAATAATTGTTGCTGGCCCCGGGCCTCCCCAATGCTAGTGACGGCTCGGTCCGCTACTTAAAATTAAAGCGTTGAATAATAGGATAAGTTCACAACTAAGACAAAGCTGTAAATGTCACGTCATTATTGAGAGTTTTCAAGCATGAAGTTGATTTTTTTTCATTATATATGTAAGGCTGTTAAGAAAATAATCTAAAGCACATTTAATTGAATTAAAGTTCACTTTGCTCTATAATTAAAATTTTTAAAAACTTTATAATTTAGAAATCAATCAAAAACAGACTTTAAATTAAATTTATGCTATTTTATAATATCACGTGAATACAATTTTTAAAGAGTAAATAGTTTGTATGTTTATTAAAGTCATTGAGTAGTATGTAAATCGCGAAACGAAATTGATAACATTTTTTTTACAATTAAAAAATAATTATAAGAATGAATGATTCATGTAGTGGTATTTTTATTCAAACAACTTGGGTAGGGTTTATTCACAATATGGGTTTATTTATATATTTAATAGAAATAAATGGAGTGCAAAATATCGCTCAATAGATAACTAGCTATTAATAATTACACATTTCAGTACAATAATTATTTACATTTAAAAGAAAACATAAAATTATGACGCATTTTATCGTATTAATAAAATGCTTCTTTGTTTTCTCGGTTGATATTTTACCTGTTCAGATAAAATAACTTGAAAGGCATTTTTGAATTTATTCACATTATATTTACAGAATGTTATGGTATTAAATTAACGTTAACTGTTTTTTAATTAAAGTTATGATTTATGAGAATGAGATATTTTAATACTGTAAATATGAAACATCTGAGTTTTTAAAGTTTCAACGAGTTCTTAGATTTAATCGTGTTGCATATTTTTATTCTTCAGTTGCAAGAATTTTTAATTCGTTATATTTTAAAGAAAAGGAAAAAATTGGATACCCGAGACTAATCTCCGGTATTCACTTCTACAATTTTTATCATAGTAAGAAATAAGTTAGCTTCGTGTCTATCTTTTAATCTTTTTGCCTCCTCTTATATTTTCCAGGTTCTAAAAATGTAATAAAGGCCTAAGTAAATGCATTTTATCTCCGTAATTACCCGCAACCATAATAAAAGGAGATTATTCACAGTAAGTATACTCTACACACCCGAGCAGGGGGTCTGACCCGGAGCCTCTGTCTAAACACATTATGTTGTACTAAAGAGACAGTTGATAACTGCAACGTATTTTGTAAATATATATCTACCTTTATAATTTAAAATTTGACACTTGATATAAAATAACGAGCTCTTGAAAAATCAAGCTCAGGGATATCAATTACACTGCAAGCTAAAAAAGTACCCAAAAAATATTTACAAAAAGTGAACATTAAATATATAGTAGATGACCTATCAATAGATTTTATTCATAGAGGCATTAAAATATGAACACTCAAAAAAGATAAAAGCATTCATCGATAAATTGACAATTGAAACGATTAATAAAACAAGTCGACTGTAAAGATTGTTTAATAAAAACATGTAAAAAAATAATCTACATATTATCCAATATTTATTTGAAAATAATGAGTATCTCTCAATCTAATAAACTTTAATTAACATAAACAAAAAAAAACACCAAGTTTGGTTAATATGCTTTTTGATTATTTACTATACAATTATCGCTTTTTTATGTTAAAATGTATGCTTATAAAATTATTGGACCATGTTTAAAATAAGTTAAAGAAAGCCCACAAATATAATAGAAATTCAGTGATATTACAATAAATTACCATTTCACCACAAAACTCACTTAGCTATAATTTAAAAAAAAAAATTTACATGATTATTGGATTTAGTTTGAATCCATCACTTTCCGATTTTCGGGGTCTCGGCGTGGTCCCCGTCCCGGCAAGCGAATTCAAAAACGGACACAATCGTATTCATGTACACGCGTTCCAGTTTGGTGGATGACAGCTTGAATCAATATTTCTCGGCACATCAGCCGTGACAGACGCAGAATACGACGAGGTAACACATCGCAGGAGTGTGTGTTCGTTTGACAAGGTTTGGGAAACCTAAGCGGCTCCCGCAGAGTCCCTTTGGCAGCAGCCCTTTGAGAGCGTCGGTCACAATAAAACACCAATCTCCTCGTGACATGCGCTGTGTTTGAACTGTCCCCGTCGGATTTACAGCGGTGCGACGATGCCCTAATAAAGGTCTACCTGAAGTTTGCGTTAAGTCATTAACGCGAGAAAAGGGCTCACCAAATTGTCATTAAATTTAAGTGTCCTATAATTTTGCTTTATTAGTGCAAATTTATACCACGCGCAATTCCTCAGTCCACAAATTAATATAAATTCAATTTGTATTTTAAGCACGGCTATTATTTCGGTCGTGGCATTATATAAAAGTAGGTGCGGTTTTCTTTTGTTAACAAAAACGTAAATGATAGCGTGTTTCAAAAATATATGTTATTCCCATTAAAATGTTTTTGCTTTGAGTATTACAAAAAGCCACGTTTTTTTTGCAATTACGTATTTCTTGAGAATTTTTCAACAAATAAATTTGATAATATTTTTATATAAGAGAGACAAATGATTTTCTTTTAAATTAAACTAAATGATTATTTTATTAAAACTGTGTTGAGAAATTCAATATTTTTGACAGAGAGTACTTGGTGGAATTCCATTTTAATATTTTGAATAAAATATTAAAATTCTATATTAAATAAAATATTATATTAAAGTTCATGATACATATTAAATATTTTGAATAAAATATTAAAATTCTATATTAAATAAAATATTATATTAAAGTTCATGATACATGATATATATTAAAGTTCTTGAGTGACTTTCCACATTTTTATTTTTATTAGTGACCGGTTTCGCCAACCTTTGAAAAAATGTGGAAAATCACTGTGTTGATTTGAAAAAGTAATAAATTACACGACCAACTTATAAATACATATCTCATCAAATATTTCAGCTTAGAACATTATTATTATTTTATTTTTTGTTAATATGACCCGTTAAACAACCTATTACCTATCTCGTGCTGTGTTATCTTAAAGCTCACATTTTGCATTTTAATTGGAAAATAATACTGTCCCATAAAAGGTTAAATGTTATTATGGCGCAATTCGTTGCATGTTAAAACATCGTTAAATAAAGTTGTATGTGAATGGCATATAAATATCAAAAGTAAGTTGGAAAATATTAACTGATAAGATAATACATTAACTGGATACCAAGCACCCACATAATAAAAAATAACGCTACATTCTATTCAAGCAATGCAAATCATCGTAAATACATGTTAATACTTTTTCTTTTATTCGTTATGAAAACTAATTAAAATAAATGTCACGTTCTAAAAATCACATTAAAGTGAATGGTTGCGACCATTCATTATAAATGCCGCATACAATTTGACACATTTACTTACTTTGAAGTTATTTCTAGAAGAAATTCTACGACAAGCGGAAATTAACTAGTTCGGAGTCACGAGAAATGCTCGGTGAAGTAACCCAAGTCCCCGAGCTTACAATGGGAACTGCAATGCACCAAGGGGGCTTAGGAATAAACACTATCGATTTCATGCCTGTCGCCCATGGCTTGTGCGGGCAGCGCCTTGTGGCCATGCAACTCGCCTCTCGCCGAGATCTACGCGTGGGTATTTCAAAAGCAACAACCACGTTTTAAACTTATTCATATTGAATAAACAAAAAACAATTTCAAATTCAACGTCGAAAAAATCGCAATTTTATCACAGAATCTACATTTTCATTTTGATTACTTGTAGTCATGTTGTGTGATATTTAAAAAAAATCTTGTTGAGGGACAAGACATTTGATTCGTGAAGATCCATTATTATAATAATAAATAACTGTCTAGTTTAGTTCAGCATCTGATGACGACCCAGTGTATTGGGTCGAAACTAGTAATGCATATAATATTAATAAACTCAAAGTGAAGACAAAATACAAAGGTACTTTTATTATTATATATCAAAAATATACTTTTGGTTTTTAAGAAAAATAAAAGTAATAGTAATTCTAGAATAGTTTTTCTTTGATTTTTGGTGGACCGCAAGTATAAAATGATAATAAAAACTAATGAACGAAATACACAAAGAAAAATTAAACAATGCAAACTCTAGTACTACAATGAAAAGTAGCTTTTTTCACGGAAACAGCATAAAAGATATTATTGTTTTATTTAATATATATATTTTTTAAATAGATATAAAAACCTTTATTAAAAATTTTAATATTACGCTGTTAACCCGTGTAAAAAAGGCAATTTAACCTAAACGATAATGGTTTGCATTTTTCTCAGGAATTTTTTTCATTTTGACTCTCATAACACGGATATTGACAACTGCAAAAAATAAACAGTTAATATATAACCGTTCAGGAAATTAATAATGCGTTTAAAGATTGCGTCAGTTTATAATAAACATAAATTGACTTCAAACACTAATTTATTTTGTTTAATTGGTTTTTGAGTTGCTATTTTATATGTTAAAATTTTCTATCAATACGTCGTTTTTTTCAGTCTAGACAAATCTATTAATTAAAACTTCAAATGAACAAAGACTTCTTTGAAAACATGTATTTAAATTTTGCAAAGCTATGCGGTCTATTATTAAAAAATAAATACAAACAATAAATTAACAAAAATACTGTCGTGGTGATGAAAAGTGATTGAACAGATTTCTTTTAATTTGATAAAGCCTAATAGAATGCTCACCTCAAAAACAGCAATAAATATTTCTACTTTTCCAATAAATATTTTTTTTGGGTTGCATTAAGTATTCTGATTTGAAAATGCGCAATTATTAACAAAATTACAATACATTACTTTCACGTTAGTAAGCTAGTATTGCAGGCATGGATCATTTACATATGGGAAAAATTACATATGTGATGTACTAATAATTATGGAGAAACTAATTTAATATTTGAACGAACCTTCAGTTGCCCGCCACTTCAGTACATACACCTAATGATTTTTGCTGCGGGGAGGCGGACAACTGCCTGACACGTATTGATAAGAACCCAGGCCTGTGGGTGGAAAACTCCAGTTCGCTTAGACTTTACAGTTAAATTATTTATTCAACAATAACCGCACGATATTTGAATTATATTATGAATAAAAAAATAATTTATTTATTGTTTAAGAGATTTTTTTTAAATATATTTTTTTATCAAAAATATATCGTTGCATTACTTAATGAAATATTTGAGTATTATTGTATGTGTTAAGTATTTTTTTTATATGTTTTCTTTTAGTAGATATAATTTATCTTCATAATATTAGTTTGATAGTTAATATATTAAAACAGGGAAGGCTCGGACACCCCACGCTTCTCTTGGGCAGTACGATTCCACCATGAACTCTCGTGAGCGTTTTAATATATATATAATATAATTTATATTACCTTTTTTAAATAATAATATATAAATATATATATATTGATAAATAAATACATGTACGTATACGTAAAGACAAACAAAATTATATGTTTAAGATGTACATTATATGACTTTAAATGCTCTGAATACACACTTTATAATTTTATTCGTAGAGAATGTAGAAAATTCATCTATAAAAACTTAAATTCTACATTAAAATCTATTCTTTTGGTTCTCGATCAGATTTATATTGAAAGTAAAACAAATAGTACAGTGTTCAATCATCTTACCCCCGCGGTATTAACCACAAAACATAAAATGTTACATTCATTTTTTCAGATTTGCATAGCAGCTGGTGTAGTTCTACACAGTTGAAAACGTGAGTAAACTTTCTTTAAAATTGTTGCAAATAAATATACGTCAAGCGGTTTCGTTTGCCGTTTCGTTGAATATCCAGATGTAATATAAGTTGGTTCAAACGAGGCTTGATTACATTGGTCATTACGAGCACTTCAGCTACCTGGGGTAGGAGGCCTCGTGCACCATCTGGTGTAAAACACGGCATTTGCATATAAACTGTCCTCGGCGGCGCGCAGGCTCTCCCGCCACCTGAGCGCCCCACTAAGAAAGGCAAATCTGACAATTCCAATTTGTATATGCTCACTCGTTTATAGCTTTTTCATCCAATATATCAAAAAGATCTTTTTATTGAATGAATGAATTTTTTACTAAATTTCCCCAAACGCACGATTGTAATAGAAACTATGCTGATTTGTGTTTTTTTTTTGGCTACAAATACGCCTACAATACCTACACATTTTTGCTATTCATTATTTAATTATAAAAAAATCTTCGCCTTAAATTATTATAATAAATATCGTTTAAATATAAAAATACTTGTAGGTTATGACTTTGGGTTATTATGCCGATACTGGGATCGTCTTCAGGGACTAAATTCCTGAAGATGGTTCCAGTAGCGGAACGAAGCGTCTGATGATACCAACCACTACTCAGCATAACACTCGAGATCATCTTATCGTTTTAATGTGCTGTTATAACTTTGTATGTTAACGACATGTCTTGTTATTTTATAGTAAGAACTGACCTAACACAATCTAATCTAACCTAACCACGCCTGGATACACTAAACACCCCGACCACACGCCATGGCTCACTCCCATCAAAACGCCAAGTATTTTGCTTTTGGGTCTAAGGCGGGGAAATTAATATTTCGTGAGTACATACAAACGCTTCCACCCATTAGCCAACTGCTATTTCCTTGCAAAGTGAGTAATTCGGTTCGATTCTTTATACACCCGGTATTTAGAAAATATGAACTATTAACCGCCTCGTAGTCTAGTAGTTATTTCAGGTGCCTGCCGGTCACGGATGTCTATCTAAATAGAATAATTAAAATATTCATAATGCTTTGTTAAAAAGTATAAAAATCAGCAAGTTTTTTTTTATTAACCTACGATTTTCTTTTATTGTAGAAACAATAAAAATGTCGAAACTGCAGCAAGTTAAACACGGAAACTTTTTGCTCTAGAATTTTTTTATTGCTTGGTCGCTTGTTTGTATATCGCTCACAATGGCCGACTATTAATCTACAGACTATTCAATGCACCTATTTTTTATTGCTTGGATACTTTTTTCTAGGAATATTAACAATCAGATATATTTTCATGGGTAAGAATAGTAAGGAACGATAATTATAACAATATTTCCATATGACAGATAATATTGTGGCAAACATAGTTGTAATATATCAGATATCAAATGGATAGCATTAACAATCAAGTTAATAATATTATTCAAACAAAAATTTTAATGAACGTATTATTGCTATCTGTTTTATAAGATATTCAAAATAAATAACTTGTTCAATTTAATCAAATTTTCTTAATTAATTTTGGGAATAAATTTAATATTAGTACACAAAGTGTTCATTATGCAAAAGTGTAATTAAAATAATAGCTATTGATATTTGAACACTTCAGTCGGAAAATTCAAAATAGGTTAAGAAAATTATAAAATAAGATGTTTTATTGGTGTATATATACTTCATATTTATGTTTTCAATTAAATCTTTGAGTGTGAAAATTCACAAAACAGAATACGTATACATCTAAGTTCAATATGATATTATTTGTAAATACCAATAAAAATTTCGCAAAACGTATTTCTTTTAAGTAAATACAAAAGAAAGCGAGTATATTTAATGAACCAAATCAAGAGTAAATATGTGATGCAACTAAAATTATTTTGAAATGAAACAACAACCATAAAATAATACCCTTGAGTTCACACGTTTCGTGTCTTATCATGGCAATCACTGCAAATAACCGAAACGAACTCTCAAAAATTTATTTGCACGAAAAATAGACGATGTAAAAAAAAATATTTTTAGCAAGATTTATTCCTCTTTTCCAATTCCAATTTTAAGGAAAAGGAGGCCATTTCCTTAAAATTTTACACATATTAATTCTAACTGCATAATTGAATTTCGAGTAATTAACTATTTTTTTTGCGTCGAAATAATGACTACGTAGTCGAACCCTTGAGTTCACACGTTTCATGTCTTATCATGGCAGTCGCTGCAAATAACCGAAACGAACTCTCAAAAATTTATTTGCACGAAAAATAGACGATGTAAAAAAAAATATTTTTATCAAGATTTATTCCTCATTTTTAATTTAAAGAGGTCAAAAATATTGCAAGGCTCTATCAAGAAAAATATCTTAATTTATCTAGCGCGCGAATTTAGCAGAAAAGTCTTGGGTCGTAATTGTGTATGTCTGTAAAGTAGCGGATGTCACGTGGGCCGCCGTGCCTCCTGCGCCACCCCTCACCCCCGCTGGAACATCCCCATGTTTACATAATTCGATTAGGGCGGGGTCATGTTTCTACATTTAAAATTTTCGAATTGGCGCCAAAGGGGCTATTGCTTTTTGAGAGAATTGACGCTAACCGAATCAGCCCTCGGCAATTATGACTTACCCCGTAAGAAATTTATTGCTGAACGCGAAGACAAGCAAGCTTACATAAAAATAGATTTTATAAATAAACGTCCACAGTTTAAAAAGTATTTTGCATATGTGAAGTGAATAGTAAAATATATGACAATACACCGAGTGATAAATAGATTTGTGAAATATTTATATTTTAAAACGCACAGTGTTAAAAACATACCTTAAAATTTATGTTTTTTTTATTTTTAAGGTATTCCAGTGTAACCAAGAACGGCACTTCTTCCCTTTTTATTATCATAGCTATTTCTATGAATTTCAACCTCAAATTTACAACATTCACTAGCAGCGATACGATTTTTATGTTTATCTATTAAAGAAATCTATATCTAAGAAGAAAAAAAATGAGTGCAACACGCACACGAAATAACTTGTTTTATTTAGTAATCTTCTTTGTAGCTTCCAGAGTGACTAATTGATATAAATATCTTACTGTGTAGGATTTATCTATGAAAATACCCATTTTTTTTATTTATTTCACTTCTAAATGCTCATACAGGTGCATGCCATTTCACATTGCCATGCACAGTTAGTTTATTCGTTTCGATATATTCGTCATTACGTATTTGTGTGTCATTAAATCATCAATCATCTGATTGAAAACTACAACCTATAAATCATATCCACAGTTAACTGTAACAGCGTTGCTTTATTTTATAGAAAAAAATATTATTATTTACTAGCCAACGATGCTCAAATATGTTATAAGCCTGCCGTAAATTTTCCAATGCAAACAAACCCATTCAATGCAACTTCAAATCTGAAATTATTCTTCGTTACTGTTATAATCTTTGATTTTTTTGTAATTAGTAAAAAGTGAAATGCTTACATTCTTGAAAAAAAAATCTATTTTTAATCGATATATTTTAAATCTGAAACAATAAAAAAATACATAAATTCTTATTAATACAATTAACCGACCAAATTCAAATGTCCATCATAAAAAGCAACCGGCAAAAATCAGCTCACTTTGCATTATCTTAAAAACTATGATAATAGTATTAAAGGTTACTTATTTTTAGGGTAATAAACACTTTTCATCTACTGTAATGTTCTAATTCTTGCTAAGGATTTCACAGTATGCATTAAAATATTTAAACGGAAGCTAAGGGGTCATTATTTACATAATTTATAATACCGACTCGCTTTCAGGGGGTAAACCGTAGAATTTGTTGTTTGAGTGCTTTTTTATTAGGTGTTATCGCAATGTAGATACTTGAACTTTAATGTTATAAACGAATTACTAAATCCACTCGGTTAACGTTGATTTTGTGATATATTTTATGAATAATTAAATGCAATTTTTCCATTTAGTATTCATACACATGATATAATATTATATAACTGCAAACACGCGTGGTATATTTGCCCAAATTTATCCGCTTTACACATTCAACTAACACAATGTGTAGTATGCAAAACACGACAAAATACAGTATACATGTATTTATTTTAGTTTATAAAAACAGTCAAAGAATGCACTTGACTTTAAAAGTAAAAATACAGCCGAATGAACACAGTTTCGTTAAAAAAATATATAATAATTTTATAATGTAATAAATACAAAGCGTCAATGACAAGACATGCGATATAATTGAAAAAAATAAATATTTCAATTGAAAGTAAATTAACATTAATCGTGCAGAGTTGAACAATCGTAACCCTTCCCATAGAAGTCGCATTACTCACCATCAATGTAAAAGTTCCAGCTTCCATAACTGTAATCTTTAGAAGCCGCTAAAGATTAGAATTAGCGAGCGCTTATTGTCTTCAATGGCTTACGCGGTAAGCAAGAGAGTTCATTATAATCACAATAGAATATAATTTAATAACATCGCCATACTTTACGCGTTTTATTTCAGAAAATGGAACTCAGCAAACCTGATTTTATCAACTTTGTTTTCGCCAAAACTTCCACCCTTTTTTCATCATCGCGAGCCATAAAAATGCAAATTTAAAGCATTTTACTTTCATAAAAGAAATGAAATGAGCAGATAATGTTGCTCACCTCGTTGATCTGAAGAAAAAAGTTATGGTGATTTCTTTTTTATTTGCCAAGGCGGTGAAACTGTTGAATATCTTTAATTTTTCAGCGGTTATTAATTTTTTTTTCTTTCTTGTCAACAATGGCAGTTTAATTTAGTTTTATACTTTTTTTAAATACTTTCAAATAATTTAATTGTTATAATTTTTTATTGCAATTAGGTTTTACTTGATACAGATTTTGATTTTATGATTATTTTTAAATTAATTTTAATTTTAATTTTTACTATTTTTTTAGTAAGTCTCTATTTTTTGGTTTAAAAGTATTTTTAATTTAAGCTTATGGTAAATCATATTAACTTAGTTATTAAAAACATTTAAATATAAATTGATTTGATCCCCTATATTTTGAAGTCACCTCTGTTTTGCTCCGTCGATTTTCAATCAATTTAATTTATAGCGCGACATATCGCAAGCTATTAGCAAATAATCCATCAACTAACCTGCAATGGGAATTCATTTGTGGCAATAAATATAGGCCGACTTCTATTTGAAAACCGTCTATTATCGGAAATTGGCATCAGCATCATCTATAATCGACCTCTGACAGCATAATGAGTCAACTGGATTTACTAGATTTTGTAAATTTCATATCTCCCTGTGTGGAAATTAATTATCTATCTGAGAATGTTTGATATTTACGGCATTTGTCCAAACAATCAAATTATATAAGTTTAATTAAAATTAAATAAATTCACATTAACATAAAAAAGTATTCTATCAGATACATTAATTTCGGATAGGCAAATGTTGCAAAATCAAATCAAATCAAATCCGATCGTTACTTCGTCACTTCGCTCGCTGCCACAAGCTGATAACACTATAATAATTTGCTCAATATATTAGAAAATGCCATCAACACCGAATGTCAAATTGGTTTTTGGAATAATTCATATATTAACACAAAATCCTATTAGTTTTAATATATTCTATAATACAAATAGAGTGATCGTAGGGAGCTACTTAAAATGAGATTCATGAATTATTTATTCGCACCTGCACTAAAAAATATAAAGTTATTTAATATCAGAGGCGCTTTTGTCAAAATCTTTAATTGCAAAGTAAATATATATCTCATAAATTGAAATTATTGGATATTATAGTGCGTCAAACATAAATGCTCAATATTTCAGTGAAACACAAACGAAGCCTATAATAACCACTCGAAAAATAATAAAAACATTATTTTTAACATTTATGAAAATAAATACAAAATGACTTTGATTTTATCCTATGGCATTAAAATTTCAAAATCAATTTTTGACTTTTTGATAAAATGTAGAGTTAAATTATCCTTTTATTTAAAGGCAGTGCTCGCATTTCTGCATTAAAATCAAAATTTCAACGAATATTTATCTTCATATTAAAAATTGTTTGTTTTTTTTATTTTCTTGTACGGTTTTTAGTATAATACGTATAAGGGACATAAAACTTAAACAAAAATTTAAATAAGTTACCGCTGAATTTATGTTTTCAGTTATAGCTTGAATTTTTCACTGTCGTTCATAGTAGTATCAAATATATTATAGACATTTTATATTGCCCTCTACGTGACACTAGTGGGGCACAAAAAGGTGGAAACGTAAACTGAATTACATTGATAATTTACTCTTTAAGTAAAATAAGAAGTCTTCATATAATTTCCTCGAGTAACTTGGAAAGTTTCGTCTTTGTAACTGGGCTGCTATATCATTATGTAAATTTGTTCCAAAAAATTTATGCGAGTGAATAAATAATATGCCTTTAACTTACCAGATTATAGTCCTATCAAGTTTCATATGAAAAACAACCTATTTTATTTTTTAAAGTTTGTTTTTATGAATTTTAGCTGATTTAATACACGTGTTATAAGATATCACTAAGAGTTAGTACAGTACTAAGCAGTGAATATTTTCCTCAAAAACATATGTAACTTTTAATAATTTTGCACAATATGATGGAGCTACAAAATGATGGGGGGGAAAAATATTTAATAACGGTCGAAATAAATCATTATGGTTCCTGGAGTTACAATATTTTTTTATTTAAAAAAAATAAGTAAAAATTAGATTTCTAAACTCTTCGTAAATATAATTATTTCTTCCTTTTACGAATACTGCTTTTGAAACTATAAAAGTGATTATATATTTTTTTAATTTTTAAAGCCAAAGATTTACAATTCCTGTTAAATGATAAATATTATTTATAATTTAAGCAGACAGTACTTTATAAGTTGCTAAGCTATTATTACGTAGTTATTGTTCAAAATCCTTCGATCTCTGTGTGCTTGATGATGAACTGGATAGATTTTACTCGTGGTAAAAAATACTAATGAGTAGAATTTTGTATATGTATTAACAAAATATAACCAGTTTATTGGATAAGGTTATCAGGAGATTAAATGACATGGTGTGTATCGTATGCATGTAAGCTCCTGACATGGCGATGCAGGTCATACATAGCAGGACAGTCGTTAGCCCAGCGCCTCGGGCACGGCCATGCTGGCTATCAAATTATATATCCTACAATATTATCTTCCCCTGTTAGCCCAGTGAGTCAGCTCAGAGTACAACGCTTTGGAGGAATTTTATACAGAATTTTAATGATAACAATCATAAGTCATTTTAATTTATTCATGAATTGCAACAAAAGCATTCTCGTTCGTGATTAATGTCTTTAAAATATACTAATTATATAAAAGTCGAATAATCATTTATATTTCATCTTTATCAAGTAACTCGCTAGGTTGGCGATCATATACTTATGCTGAGCCAGTGTTCATGGTTTTCTAGGGGGAAAATAGTGTAGTGGATCCCCGGGTCCTTCTACACCGCAGTTTTATATTGGAAGGAAAAGTCTGCGTATTGCTGCTGCCCAATAGCATTATTATATAATCCTTTCCTTACTAAGCTCTGGCGTTTAGATCTGATAATCCTTCTGCAGCAAGCTACAGAAACATTAGCAGGAGCCTTCCTACCCCGACAAAGTACTTCCAGAGCATATCCCTCCACAAACATTCCAAGTCCATTACTCCATTACCGATCCTTTACACACGCTCAGGATACAGAATTGCAGCCATTGGGAGAGCAGGGAGGTAGTTTATATTCAAACAATATCAAATAATTGAAAACAGGTCTTTTTCATTATAAAAGGTTTTTTAAAGCGGTTAAAGCTTTATAAATTAATCTGTATTTCTTCTGCACGTGATTTTATATTTAACGTCGTTTTACCAGTCGATAACAGAATTGTTAATTGTTCATTAGTGTATAAAATAAATTTTTCAGGAATTGCAAATTTAATTATTTATAAAATCGTGTTTCATTATTTTATGTCATTTTATTGAATTCAATTTAAACTTCCGTGCTTTCGTTGAACACAAAGAGGCGACATCATTATGAGATTCGATATTAACGATGCCTAATTAAAAACAAAGTAGATTCGGTAATTTATGAAAAATGTTTTGTTTTTTATAGATGAATTAGATTAGGAACTAATAATATTAAAAAGTTATAAAAAATTGTAACACATAAACCAATGTAACAAAACAACGCATGATTTGAACACTAAAACATTATTTTTATAATTTAAGGATATGATTCGTGGATATTAAGGCGCATTATGTCAAACTTCAAATTTACAATATTATTCTTAAAGCTATACCAGTCAAAATAAATCGTATTAGATATCATGGATAACACAAAACAATTAAGAACTATCTTTAATCAGGCCTATGTATACATTATTAATTTGGAAAGGGGCTAATTTACCTTAAATGGTTTATAAAGAAACGTAAACTCATAAAACTCAATCTAAAAGCAAATAAATGAGGACCAAAAATATCAATTTCATATTTACTACGGATAATTCAATATATTTGAAACTATTGATGGAAATAATTATTGACGATTTGACAATTGCTTTCTTGCTCTCAGTGGCAACTTATTATCTCAAGAACAAAACAAATCATAACAATATGGCGCTTGTTAGAAAAACATTTCTTATAGAACCTCGTTAGTGAGCTTTTTAAAGACGCGGGGCGTGAAACCTGACTGGAGGCTTCTTTTGCTTTTATATTTTTAAATGCCTCACATAATATATCCCAATTACATTATTTACGTAAAGATAAAAATGGTAGGTATTTCACCCTCATGCGATTGCTGTAAATAACTCTCGCAGAAAATCCTTTGTCCGTTATTTAGGTTGATTGGTGGCGGTCGGTTAATTCCGTTGGTTATATAAAGGGAAATTTAATTAATTAAAACGTTGAAAATATGTCCTATATTGCCTTACGTAAAGACCGAGAAAAACCTTACTTTTAGTAATTGCGATTAAAAAAATGCCAAACAAGTGCGTCAGCAATTTTTCACTGATCAAAAAATGTATCATGATAGAAATATCATTCCTCACAGTCATGGCTTCAAAAATAATCATTGATGCTCTACCGTTTAATATTTTTATAATACAATAAACAATTTTCATCATCATAATGAAATCCCGTATTTATATAATGCAAATTACCCTTTTTATCAATTTATTCATTTATATTTGTAAATTTTAGATATAATTTATGCGCGTGATTTCTAACAAAGAAAATATTTGTTTTATCTTAGCGGTTTAAATCTATTTGCATAGTTTGTATCGTTTGAGAAGTTTAATATTGTAAGACATATTTACTTGTCAAAGCACTTGTCTGGAAGTTGGATTCAGAGGATTCAAATACTAGCGAGATGTACCGATATTACAATTTTCCACCAACATGCTTGCATTGTTGACAGTTTGCTCATAAACCGGAGTAGTGTAACGACAAATTACAATGTCGCCCTTGGAGCAATTGCATATTCAATGTATTTTATCAGATGAGAACAAATCAACCACAGTATATATTAGGAACCATTTTATACATATAACAAGAAACTACAAAGAGTCTTCGAATTGTTAAAAACTGTGATGCACTCATTAAAGATTCCCTACTAATAATACACACTTCTTATACTTTTGTTTGCTAATTGTTTTTATTTTCAACTACAAATTATTATATTCCGTTTATTGCTTTTTTAAAACATTTTTATTCAAAACCTATGGAAAATAAAATAATTAAACGTATTCAAAAATTCCCGTGCGTTTAGTGAAACCATTTTTAATTACGAGCGTAATTATTTCTCAGTAGACTGCAAGAGACGACTGATCACTTATAAATCTAGTCAATCTTTTGTTTAGGATTTTAAAATACTTTTATTATTTTACCTTTTATGGAGTGAACACTTTAATAAATCGTATTTATATCCAGAGAGCGACTTTTGAAATTTATGTGTGGGCTCATAAAATTAATATCTGTTATTAAATTTTAATTTTAGGTTCAACTGTATCGATACTCAATATTATATTAAAAGAAATGAGTTTGTGGCTGTTGAGACAGAGTACAACGTTTGACAATACTGAAGATCGCGTTGTTTTTTTATCTCTAAACTTTTCACAAAACCCGTTGAAATATCACTGAGAAAAACTCTAATGAATTTTGTGAAAACAATGGCTGCCGGTATTGACGCGTCCGTAATATTCTGAAAAAGCACGTTTTTTTTTTACTTTCTGTCACCTGGCCGGGAAGGCGGCCTGTCGGGACCAGAACCATTTCCCCTGCTTTTAAAAACAAATATTAGTGTGCGCTTTCTTTTAATAAAAAAAATGTCTCATTTGGCAGTTCTTGAAAAGCCCAAATGGATTTATAATAGGCCATACTTAAAGAATATAACTATTGGTGGGTAATTATTTTAAGGGACATTCGACTTCCAATAATATTTATATCTCCACTTCCATAACACACTCTATGGAATAAATATAAACTTTTCTATTCAAAATATATATTAATTGAAATTATGAGTTGATGTATAATAAATACAACATTTCAATTAAATACCTAAGCAACTTTCCAACAGTTATAATGTGTACATTTAATGTACTGTTCCTGCATTATTCCAAACATTGTTGCTTTATTAATATCAACTCTGGAAACAATACGGTAGCCCATATATATACGCTCACACACACACACACACACACACACACACACACATACACACATATATATATATATATATATATATATATATATATCAGCAGTAAGTTCCTGTCACGAGGGGACGATGCCTTTTAAATCATAGGAAATGAATGCAATACAAGGTGATACAAGTCACTCACAGCCTCAACCGTTTGACGTTCGGAGGGCAAAAAAAATGACCTCTGATCTATGATAATGAAATATTTGCTCCAAAGAAAAATGAGTCTGAGGCCCTTCTAATACACCAATAATGGATCCAGGTCTATCAAAGTAGCCTCCAAGGTTCGACTACAAAAAAGACAACAATGGGGATCCAAAGAATAATCATTACTCACTGAAAATAAAATCGTTTTTTGTGATATAAACTGAAGTATTTCAATTTATTGTATTTTATTGTACACTTTATCTGGTAACACTGAAACATGGCGGCACATTTTTATGATCAGAGCCTCCGCTGTCGGCCTAAGGGCCACTTTTAAGATCCACTATAAAATGAAATAAAAATACTCTCGAGTATACAGCACGGCAACGCCATGGCAACAATCGCAAAGCTCAGCCAAGACTTTCTGAGTATCAACCGTTTCAAAATATATCTTGTCCTTTGAGTTCCTTTTCTCCGAGCGAAATCAATACCTCTGTCATAATAAGAAATGGAAGATTCATTATCCTTCGCTCTGCGTTAATAAAGCAAAACGCTTCAATGATCTGACCAAAGAAATCTTCCTTAGTCCGTTGACAATAAAGGCGCCTTTCTGAAGTTGCATTCAAAGTTTGCTTAAATTGTACTTAAAAATTCAGAACTACATTACAAAATTCATGAAAATATAAAAAAATTCAATAGCATAAAAACTAATGCTCAGCTATAAAAATAAATCTGAAATAAATTTTGAAATGCCAAGAAAGAATTTAGAACCTGGATAGTCAATATGAAAACAGATATAAAATATGTACAATATACAGACGAACATATGAATATTTATATTTCTTTGCAAGTCATAAACCATCATATTATGCTTTATATTCTAAGTTTTACTCTACGTTTATCCATCATGTATATTTTTCTTCGTGTTGAAAATGTATTCATTTGTATTTTTCTAATAATTAAAAAAAACATTTTCAAATTTATATTATATCCAATAATAATATATTCGTCTATTATTTTTAAGCCAAGGTAACTCTCCTCCATTTTATCTTCATTCGGTCTCTGATGTCCTTATGATTAAGCTGCGATAGATTTTGGTATCATCTGAGTTTATCTACATTTCGGAATATTTTAGGATCTTTAAATATAAAGATGAATCTGTATCAAACAACGTACTTTGTTTCTTAAGATTTGAATTTTTAAGACAAAATAAATTATTTACAAAGCCTTGAGAGTGAATTTGTTTATCTTTCAAACTTTTCATGTTGCTTTAATAAACATTTTATAATTCTTAGATGTTTTATTCGAGGATGAAACATTTTCCCGAATGAATAAATAAAATTTTAATCATATATTCAACTCGTATAATGATTTCACTTATTTCCTGTAGGTGCTACGTTAAAAATATATTTTCATGTACTAAAATCTCTTATTAAAATAAAACACATGATTAGAGAGTGAGCAGCACGCTTCGCCCTCTTTCTGTGAATACTTGATGCGATATTGAAGCTCTCATTTTCAGGCAACGGTCCGGTAAGTGCATTTCATTTCAGAAGATATACGATGCAGTCGAGAGCAGACATCGTCAGGGCTGCTCTGCGACGCAGAAAATGCAGAAGCACCCTCTCTCCATGTCAATGCGCTTTCTCCAACTTAATCAAAATAAAGCGTCCTGAATTCAAGTCATTTCTACTCCAAGCTCAAACACTGTACCTCATCAGCGTTTTGAAAATAAAAAATATATATACAACGCTCTTATTTTTGTTATATTGTATACTGCTCTTGCAATTTTAAGACAAACTTTGTACTTTTGAAAATTTTATGTTTTGCATATTGTGAAATGACCAAAACTAAACTTTGGTATATGAAAAGAAATATTTTTTAAATTAAATGTTGCTTACAACATTTTCAAGTCCGTCGAGATGTATGTATGTACTATACAGTTTATGAGACTCGTTGATAAATATTATGGGCTACAGTTCAAAGCATTTTTTTATTGAAAGGAATGTTATGTATTTTGGGAATTCATTCTCATTTTTTAAATATCTCATTACGAATACCAGACGGGAAAACCAGCGCAACCAGACAATAACGCACGAATATATTGGTGTAATTTGTGCTTAAAAATTTTGCAAACAAAAAAACTAAAAGGATATCTCCGCCGTGGCGTGAATAACTAATGGTCGCCGAGCGCGCTTTATATTCCGGGCAGCTCGAATGCATTTTATTTAATCTTTGGCAGGCGTCGGATAACTTGTCGCTTGGTCGAGAGCAATACGTGCACACTGCAAACTATATGCAAAGCTATCTGACTTACAGATTATTTACGTATACGTTTAAAATATTGCAAATATATTATATATCTTCCACATATTTCGTTTAAAGTAAAATACATTGCACTGTCATATAACAAATACTTTATAGTACCAAAGGCACCTTGCAGATAACGAAAATGTACCGAGAAGATGTGATAGGCAATCTTATTCGTAAAAGTGTTTTTGTGAAGAAGTAAATACGCTTTTAAAAAAAACATTTAATCTTACAGATATCCATAGTAATAGTAAAAAAATAAGGTTCATGTTCGATAAAATACCTAATTTATAAAAGCATAAGTTAAAAACAGGCTTTTCAAACTAAATTACGCTGTTTTATTCAAATCACAAGTACTCTTTCAGATGAAAAACAGGTTGCACGAAATTTAACGTTTTAAGTTGATATTTATCTTAATTTTGTAACAATATTTTCATATGTTGGAAAACGGCTAAATTATTCCGATTTACCGAGCCATACAAAGTATCCACCTACTGACAAAATCACAACACGTGTACATTTTTACCCGACAAGCTCCGGCTATTATTTTTTAATTCGCGTAATCCGTCACGCATAACAAAATGTTAACGCACCTAAATGTGCTTTTTCGTGATTATTTTCATAAAATTTCACGGAGACATGAGGCGCCGAGTTATATTTATATCTGCTTCAAGAACATTCAAAGGTCGAAAAAATCTATTCGGTAGAAATTAGAGAAATGTTGCCTGGCAACACAATATGTTGCAATGTCACAACAGAGCATAAATAACTTTCACACTTCATTTTTATTACTTGTAAATGCCGGTGTACTTGCTGCCCTCGTCTGCGGGAAATTCACAGCTTAATGATCGCCCCACAGATAGGTTGTAAACTTGCCACCTGGTAGACTCGAAGCGGTCATTTAAAGAAAAAACAATATTTTATATCTCGGTGGACACAGAACCAGTTTTTTCTAGAAGCATGCAAAACAAAATTACTCTAAATTTTGCATTGCAAAGCGAGTTTTTCAACGCAATCGTGTAAAAAAAAAACTGCTTTTTCCCACTATATTACTATTTCTTACTGTAACCTCCAAAAATATACTAGCAATATATAATATGTTTTTAAGTGATCGACTCAAACACGAAATAAAATAATCATGGCAATTGTTATTTTAAATAAAGAATATAATATGATTATTTATAAAACAATCATTACTAAAGATGATACGGAAAATAAGCTCTTATATTGTTTTTTTTTTTTTTAATTTATTAGACTTATAATCATTATAGTCTTTAGTGTGTTTCGTTGCTCATTGTCTTGTTAACAGAACCTCAGTTTAATCGCATTAGACACAATATTGTCTCATTCCAAGTAAATGTTTTTCGAAGGATCAATCGAGCCGGCCGCAGAGCTCCGACAGTTGTAAAGTCCCCATCCCTGATTCGCATTAATCAGTCGCCGGCCTCCGCAGTTGATATTAGCCCTCTCGAGATTCGAGAGCCTTCGCGCAAAACTGGCGAAAACATACCAACGACTCAACCCCGCGGCGTACTCGGCCGCAAGGGAAAATAACAATGAGTTATGAAGCAAATAAAAGAATTGGTCAACATTTTCAACAACACGGCTTATATTTATGACCTTTAAGCTCGTTAATAATTTAGCTACATTAATACCCATATCAGTTATATAATCAAACATCAGTTTTTTCATTAAGTCATTTTCACGTACTATGGGATTTTTGATGTCCAATTAAGTTTACACATAAATAAGGTTACTCAGTTGGCTCTGTGGTAAGGGTCGTTGTGTTTTAATCCTGAGTCCAGAGTCCCAAATCCCGTTCTGGCAAGCAAATCCCTAACCAATGCCACAGAGCCACGTTTGTTTTGTTTTAGACATAAATTATTCGTGCCTATAATGCTAGTGACGGTTAATTTACTATTAACACAGATAAAAAGCCTTTGTGTAGCACGTGATGTTGAATTAACCTCGCATTGTTCTGTCGAGACATTGACCCTAGGAGTAAAAAAAATAATAATAATTTTATGCTTTCATGGTTAGTAAAATATACTGGTTAAACTTTACGACAATGATATACACGAAAATATTTCACTCATATATTATTATAGAGCTATGAATAAATCAGAATGCCAGTGATATAAATTACGAGAAGTGTGTGCCTCAGGTCAGGGTAGAGTAAAATTTTTGAAATAAAATTATATTTTTAAAAAGACAAACATGTTTTTTCATTTAATTCGTTTCCGTTATTATCATGGCTATATTATAACAAAAATTTTATTTTTTAACATTTCATTTAGAATATCTGATTTTCACCTTTCATTTCACTAAAATGCGTCAAGAGTTTGAAATACTTTGTATATTTTATAAAATTTTGACTTTTTTTTATTCTTGAAAATGATTATGTGTTCTTGTGGAGTAGCAATATATTTCAAGAATATTAGAAATACAATAAAAAAAACATTTTATATCGGATATCACATAATACCTTGAAAACTTATCTTCATATAAATTTCCTTTTAAAAGATTGTATTGTTTATATTTATGACTCTGATCACAAAGAGGTTTTATTTTAAATACCGTGAATTTTTTTGAAAACTAATTATGACAACATTTATGAAAAAGTACCATAATTAATTGTATTTATGAATATCAACGATGGTTTGTTTGTTAAGTATTATTAAGGTAATTAAAAACTAACGACCCAAAAATCATCAGAATATTTTAGACAGTGTTGAATACTTCCTGTTTGTAAATTTGAGCAGGTTTTGGTAAAATAAAATTTGCATTCGTATATTCACGAGGAGAGAATTGAAAAAACATATCATAGGTAAATAAGATTGTTGTTCTTTCTAGATTCGTGAACAATTCTCATAACTTCTTCTGTTTATTTATTTTGATAACTGAAATGATTTTTCCTCATAACACAAACAACAATCTCAAAAATTTGCATGAACAACGAAAATTTGAATTATAATATTATTGCGATTCACACGCGTTTAGATCTATTAACATCGTTTTGAATTTTCCATTGTTTGTTCATCCCTAAGGGTTCGGCTGGAAGCTGGGGACATACCGGGGATTCCACTCGGACGGGTGACTCCGGCTGCTTTATTATCCTGCCAACATTCTAACTGCGGATGTTCGAAAGGTTATGTGAGATGTAACTAAACTGTTTACTGTTCAACCCTCGAGGAGTTTAATCGACTCAAAAACCAGGAATCAGGCACGCGACGCTCACAACAAAGACAGAAGCTTTTAAACATATAATTTGATACTAAGTATATGATGATAAGTTTTAATCACTTTGATTTTCACACTCGGTACGTGATATGAGTATCTTGGAGTTCTGCGGTATCTTCTGGTGTCTAGTAAAGACGGTATCATGATGGGGTGTATGAAAACATAATTTCTTCAATAACTATACACCCTACTGTTTATAAGAAATATGTCAGGGGTGATTAACTTGTCTTGGCTGCGAATATTTTCTAATGTAAAACTCTTCACTAAATATATATTTTTTAAATCTCTTGTACAGGTCTATTTCTAATAATTGTGTTTTTACTCTGTACAATTCACAAAAAATCTAGAAATCTACGCGATCTTCTTTTGTTCTTAGATTACATTTGATATGTAAATATTTGTATTAATACGAGCTAGATAAGTTATAATATTACTGATACATAAATTATTCTGACTCCAATCTGAATACTGACAGTAGTAAAATAAGACAGCTGAACTTTCCACGCGAGAGCCGACACAGAAGAGCTTGGATGTTGGATGGGCAATTTGCTTAACGTGCTGAAATTCGTAAAACTGAAAGATATCATGAAATATGAATAAATTTTAGGATCATTAATAACCAGCCTAGGTTGTCATATGAAATGGTAGACATCAATTACGTAACAAAAGAGTAATTAGTTAATATCTAAAGGTCGTCGACCTTATAACCATAAATTCTGCATTTCAAACTATATATTAGATCATTTAACATTAATCTCAAAACAGATAAAAAAAATTGTAATTATATATAAAATTTATTAATTTAAGTCTACAGTCTAATCAAAGAGAAAACATATTATGTTCTCGCGATAAGTTACTTACTTTGGTAAAATTGCTCCTTAATGCGTATATCTGAGGCAATAAAGCGAAACGGAAGACTTACAATACGTAATTGAAAAAAGTCTAATGTATTTTTTATACACCCTGTGCTACCTGATTGTTTTTTCCTCAATCCCCAGGATCTTGATCTTAGGGTCGCCGTTCCAATCACAGATCGTTTTAAGGTACACACATACTTCCAACGGATAGTAAAACACAATATGTATTGATGTTTTTCGTATTTTATTAAATTATCTGATTACATAATTTTTTTAAATATTGTAGGTTTATAACTATAGCATGCTCTTACATAATGAAATTCAATAATTAACAATAAAAAATAATATACCATAGCTACCGAGCTATGAATTTAGGTCAATGTACTGAACGGTTCATTAATTAATGATCAATGAAAGTGTAAATATTTATTTTGATACGTATGTGTTTTTTTCAACATTCTGACTTCTACGTGGTTTAAGAATGAGTTTTCATGAATCTAAAACAGGAGCTCCCAACCTTTTTGCACCCAAGAGCACATTCTAGAATGCCGGTCGGGCGGCGGGCACCATTTATTTTGACATAGTTATATTATATAATGCACAAAAATATTTGGTTCCAAAAATATAATTATAAATTATTGTTTATATTTTTATGTAAAATAAATAACAAGTAGTAAGTAATAGGATAAAAAATTCTGGTAAGTGGGTTGAGTTGGGGCAAATATGCAACGAATAATTATTTTTAATAGCAACTTTAAAATGTACATCTATAACTAAACATTGCAAACAACAGGTTAGAATACGAAAAATATCACTTAGGGTCCGGACCAAGTTTATTAAGATTTTAATTCACCAACAATATTTAATTTAAATATTAATGATTTTATTAGCTGATTTTTAAAAAAAAAATTCCTGCTCGTAAGCAATCATCAAGATCTGTTAAGTCGAGATCTGTATTTTGATTTTATGATATTCACTGTTGAAAACAATGGTTCACTATGTAGAACTAAAAAACGATTTAATTTTGTATGCTTCTCATTTCAAAAATAGACATTTGTTTATGTGTACTATTATATACTAGAAATGTAGCCCGTCATAAAATGACGTATTCGATGAACGATGCAATAGTGTTGGAACATATGTTTGGCTGACAATTAGATGAATATTTTTATTTCATTTTGTACACATATATTTGGAATAACCGGATATCAATTTCTAAAGCAAAGCCATTTTAGGAAATATCACATTTCGTGTCACAAACGACGAATCACTTTCACTGCACTGTTCTTTATTAGATGCAGTTTTTATCACGTTCAATTGTGCTATTCTTTTTTAATTACGTTTGCTGTGCTTAAACGGTGTTATTTTTTTAGGAGGCCTTTTAAGTTATTAATGATGTGATTAATAATTTCTAATGCAACTTAAAAATAAAATTGGTACTTGTGTCAAGCTGACATAAACTGGAAACTTCTTAGAAGCATCATATTTTATTTTTTTGTAAAAATTCTAAATTTGAAATTCTCGCTGTGAACAACAGAATCATATAATTCGTACATAAAGCATATTTGATAGTTTTATTTAATTAGTTTATGAATGATAATATTATCCTATTGTCTTGAAATTCGGCACATAACTGCGGAAAAACTTACTAAACTTACGTGCAAAAAATCAGCGTTGTATCTTTTAAGATATTCTATAGAGAACCAAAAAATGAAACATATACACACAGTGAATATTATTATAGTAGATTCCAGAAGTCCTCATCTGATACATTGGATTTAAGAATAATTATTTTGAAAATTATAACGATATAATTATTTTCGCTTATATTTCGTTGTTTAGTTATCGAATTATCCCAAAAATATCAAGTAGACTTTCACATCACTTTCACCTCACTTATATCCACGCAAAATGCATTTAAATTTTTTTGATTAGTGCAGTCGATTTTTCGCAATAGGTACAAGCAAATGGTCAAAAAACTCGAATTTGGTATCACAGCTCTTAAATGTCAAGAATAATATTAATAAAAATGAATTTTTATTTATAATAATAATTTTAAAATATACCAAGGCTATTACAAGAAAAAAAACATGTTCCACGAATTGATATTGTGTATAAAATATTTTGTTAATTTTGAATAAAAAAAGCTATCACCTTTATCCTCCACCCACCCAATGTAGAAGACTAAAGATTTTTTTCATATAAACAGATTTTTTTTCAAAAAAAAATATTTTTTTTAACTTTGGACATAATTTTTTTTCAGCAAATTAATTTACAAAAACCATGTCTTATGTAAAAAAAATATTATCTAAAACAAGTTATCGAGGCATAACAAAACACCAATTCTCAGAATAATCTTTTGTAGTTAAAAGAAAACAAACACGTAATATTCTTGTTATCTCCAAGTAATTGTACAAAATACATATCATTTGAACATTTTTATTATAGAAAGTACATTCTGCCGTTTAATATAAAATACCATGTTCATTGATTAAATATTCCAGTGGAATTCTTAGTAGATACTGCCACGTCTATTTGGCATTTGTATTTACAAATTGTAAATTTCAATAGACTTACGTGAGCTGTGTAACAATGACTGGAGGGGATATTGAAATCCGGTACGTCAGGTCGTCTCTCCCCACAGCGGGTTTTGAAAATGCAAACCTCATTCTTTTGTTTTGGATTTAAGTTTTAAAGTATTTCCGGTTGTCAAAACCAAATAAATATTTTACAGATAACTATTATTCAAACAACGTCTTTACGCTTAAAACCAAACCCAGCAGTAAATCAATAGAAAATATTTATTTAACGTATTCCGCAGTTCTTACATCAAGATCTATTAAGAATTTTCCCATCTTGTTAAATTAAGGACATGCTTAAGGAAATTTAATGAGAAGATATTATTTATAAATACCAATTTGTAATCGGGTCAAAATTGAAAATCGCTTCAAATTATAATTAATGGGAATATTAATCAGAAATGGTGTAATTATTCGAGATGCGAGTATTTATTACCGCATTTGTCAGTTGCGCAAATATAATTTAAATACAAAAAATATCTCTTCTTTTGGGCTAAATAACAAAATGCTAATAAATGCGCCCTCAGCGTATTGATGGATCGATCATTTTATTGAAACCTTTGTGGTCTCATTTTCATTTCTTGACGAATATTTCAATAACAACTCAGAGACAAAATTCATACCGTTAAATAAAGATAACGTTATTCTTGATCGAAACTTTACTTGTGAAACGCAACCTTCTATCTGAAAAAAAAACGACTTAAAGGGGATGACAGACATCAAAATCTTTTGAGATAATTGAAAAATAACCAAGTTTTTAATTTTTTTTTTTTGGATTTTTGTCCGATAAAACTATGATGAAATAAAAATTCATAAAAATTTAAATAATCAAGTAAAATATTAATACAATTACATTCAATTCAATGCCAAATACGTATCATTTATATTCTTAAAAATTTTACATGAAAACTTTCAGTAACATCAAATATTTCATGCACCATTTGGATTCTAAATCAGAGCTCCATTCAAGAAGCAAATTCACTGTTATGAAATCAAACGGTGGATTCTCTGCCGGTCTTCTGTCGGAAGCTTTTCGTTAGTCATGACCTGGTCGGGGTCTTGCGTGCCAAACAGCTATTAAACAGGAAGGGGCTGCGCTGCCTGCTGCGTTAGCTTCAACTCCCTTCAACTCCAAGTCGAGTGCCGATAACCTCAGACCGTAAACATCGACCGCAGCTGTCACACCGTTATATCATACTTTCGGATTATATTTTCACGCGATTCTTAACTTAATGGGTCGATTAATTAGACGTAGTCTAAATGTCAAAATGAGTCGAGTATTCAAGTTAAATGTCTGGAAGCTCGTTAGTTTAGAAAACACTTTTTATAAACTAATAAAAACTGTAGTAAACAGAATGTATGTATTGAGGGTGAGAATATACACGAGACAAAAGTGTGCATTAGTCAAAATAAAAACGCTCGCGCTAGCAATAGCGATTAAGGATGTTTTGTTGTTCTGAAGTTTTTTCACTGCGAGTGAAAATGCTGATTGAACATATCCTAAGATTACTCGTGCATTTAATTTATTTTGATAAATTTATAATCAAATTACTTAGAAAGAAGCCACAAGCTTTATAAGTTTGTATTAAAACTATTTACACAATATCTGGCTCAAACATTTATGATCGACCGTAGTAGCGTAGAAATGCCATGGTCTAGCAATAAGAAGAAAAAAAGACATATTAAATTTTTAATCTTTCAGTATTTAACCTTTCTCTAATACTTATTTTGCCAACCATTATGTATGTACTTTAGAATAAAGGTCTTTTTTAGACATCTCATTTTACTTTATATATTAAGCCATACTTTTATCGAGTTTGAAGCGTCTTGGGTTGTCTTTGTATAATCATGTTAAATATTAAAATCAATTGGTGAATAAATAAATCTGCAAATTTATATGGTATGTAATTAACTCTGCGCCTTTTACAATTCTCTAAATAACTTTTACTTTTAAAACTGTATGTGCTTTTATAATTATTTAAAGAGAAAATTTCCATCAAATCAAATTCAGCCCAGAAAGCAAAAGCAACAAAGTTGACGACCCGACAAACGAACAACATTATTTGCACAGCAGTCAAATTAATAATCCGTTAAAGACTCACAAAGCGTTATGCCGATGCCTAAATTTTACTTCCCTCGTTGACGAGCGTCCGGATTATGCTGAAAATATTTTCATTAAAAAAAAAAAAACAAATTTGCCGAAACGGCCGCCGGAACGGCTGCAACGTGCCCCGGCACCAAGCCAGTAACGGCTTCCACCTTTATTGCAACAACAACGTAATCATATTCGACACTAGAGAATAGTAATTAACTAAATAAATTCTCTGAGTAATAAAGGTTATACTGTCAAAATATTTACAGTTATTTTCAAAATTCAATATCCTTTCAGCTGAATAATTGATACTTTTGAAGTGTACTTTTCAGGTTTATTATTAAGGGGTTGAATTATTTGATGTAAAAATACTTTGTACTACGGTATAACTTAATTTTTTTTCATTATTGTTTATATTTGAGAGGTTCGTAAAATTACTAAATACATGTTATAAGTCTTAATTGAAAAAATATGATCTATATACTTATTTATAATTTGAAAATCTATGTAAATTAAAACACTTTATCACTATGGTTTGGAATCACATGAACCACCAATAGGTTTTTAGCTGCGTCCATCTATATAACTTTCGAACCGATATATCAATCCAACCACTAAACTCATTTATTACTTTTGAATATTTAAAAAATCCGTATTTTTACACTTCGCGTACATTGTGATTACAGTATTTTATTTTTAAAAAATCACTCCTGTGTCGGATAATGTTTTCATGGTTGCTTCATGTGTGAATCGATTACATGAAAACGTATTAAATATCAAAGGTGGATTGTTTCATATAAAACGATACTATATGATGATTACAATATTTTTGGTCTGATCTTATTGTAATAAGCAAACACATATTTAAGATTCAATAAATATATTTAATACAAGTAAATTCAAATATTTACAATTATGGAAAAGATAAATTTCCACTGCGAGTCTTAGGCATACCTGAATAAAGTTATATATTTGTATATATATATTTGAAACGTGAATTCGGATAGTTGAATAGACCTGCGTCTTAAACGGCTGTATTATTTTTCGAATCAGATTAGGGGCGGCCGGGCCTCCGCGTCCACTCACCCCGCGCAACCTTTCCGCATCTGACACACTTCCTGATTCTGAGAATTCTGTGCGAGCCATTGATTCCCTTTAAATGCCTCGGCGTGATCAGACCCTCTCTGAATAACAATCCACGCTGGAAATTGAGAAATATCCGTCGTTTACTGGAATACAATGCCGCATATCGAAATCTAAAGACTAAAGCCGTATAAAGTGTATATATAAACGAATCTGAGACCTTTTACCGGGTCAACCTTTGTTGAACATATTTTTATAAAAAAAAAATTTCGATCGTATCAATGACTAACAATAATCAAAATGGTATAGCTCTTTTCGGTAAATATATATTTTTTTAAATAAATTAACGATACCAATACTTTCACATTTCGTACTTTACATGCATATTTGGCATGCTCGTATGTTCATATTGTTTAAAATTATTGAAATACAAGGATAATCGCAAGCTAGAAACATTTATTTTGAATAAAACATACTTTATTTGATTTGTCACAATTTTGACTTCATAGTCATGATTCAAACTCTTTATAAAAATCAACACATAATTTCAAATTTATTGAAAATTTAAAAAAAATGTTTTAAGGCTGAATAGCGGCATTATTGTAGGTATGAAAGTAATCGGTCTGTTTAATTTATAGTTTTTACTAATTTTTCAATCTTATTCTAAAATATTATTTTAATGTATTTCATCACTTTACGGTGGTTTAATCACTATCTAATATAAAATTACTTGTTAATAGTTTGTGTTTTTTCTCCTCATGTAGCATAAGTTATTATATAGCTTCTGAACCTAAAAAAATTATTAAGTTAAAATAAATAAAAACGAAAAGCGTTGTATTTAATTTTAGACTTGAATACCGTTAAGTTATTTTTATTTGAGGAATAATTAGAGTGAACAAGCAAATGGTGCGTGTTTAGACCAAATCGTAAAAAAACAGCGCCTTACTAATATTTATCTCGACAACTGATCGTCAAATTAACTGGAGGTAACAAGTAAGTCTTGGCATCCATACTTAATTTCATTAATATAACATTTAAAAAATCATCGCTCACGTCACATTATTTTCATTTAGCTTGGTGTGCCCTGTAATAGAAAAGTTACCTCAACAAATGTTATTTATTTTTTAATTTAAACAATTTTCTCGTTTTAAATGAGATTTTTTTAAATAACCTAAAAACGTGTTTCTCAAATATCATAAGACTATTATGGTAAATATTCGCATTTTTACAGAAGAGCAATTCCATTTCAATTTAATTTTCGTAAACGTGAAAATATATTTATATACATGACTATCTTTTTTCGCTCATGGAATTTGCATATTTAACCCTCTCAATTTTACAATTTAGCTTCAATTACCCCGAACCCTCCCCGCCTCTTATACAGCATGAGCGGTAAGCAGATTTTCTCGGTCTATATTATAATCTTAGTCTGTATTAAATATTATGTTTCCCAAGTTATAAATATTAGTTAAATATCAACTTTTAATATTAAATAAAAACTTCACCTGTGACATATAATAGTTTAAATTTAATACTATTGGAAAATTTAACTAACGTGGACCTATCTCGTCACATAGATTCGAGTCCATTAAAGCTATTTGAAATAATATTACACTGGATCAAATATCTTCAACTAGGATTGCATGTTAAATATATTAAGAATTTATTTCATTCAACTACAGAATATTTTAATCAATATATTTTTTAGATTAGTTAAGACAAGACTTCCATCGGCTTATGTATCCTCCTAGATACCTAATATAATTGAAGCGAGTAAAAAGTAGCAAATCAAGCAACCTTAGTTGACCTAGATTTGAATTCCCACCGTTGTAGGCAAATCCCAAGGCTTTCGTTTATTTTATTATTAGTAAAATCAATTTATTAATATTAAATAAATCAGTAAAAAAAATTTTTTTTTACTTCGCCATAACTATGAAATAAGTCAACTATTGTCGACAATGCAAACTTATAAACAAGAAATATTTTGATGGGTCGTGTCATAATGGTGAAGATCAAAAATTAATACAGAACGACTTCGTAAGTCTGGGGTAAAAGCGTTCACGTACCAATTTTATGCGTTGCCATATGAACGAGCCCTCCTCATCGTTCAAGTATTTAATATTGATCCAAGAGAAAGAAACCCGGGCAAACATTTTATTTGTACTGAGTAACGCGTGTGTTTGCCTGTTGCCAGTGTATTTGTCGAAATAATAACATATCATGTTTGCTTCTATTGATTTGTGCACATATTTTTTTTTGCGTATTCATTAGTGGTTCGGAAATAAATTGTTAATTCCTTCCGCATTAAATATTCCATGTGACAAAAGCTCTTTGCAATTTATCTGAGAAGGAAAAGTTTCAGAAATAATACAAGAATATACGTTAATTTAAAAATAAAGACTTCAATTCAAATGCATTGAAAGTTTGCGGAGAGCAAACCACTCCTACCCTCTTTCTGTTTGAATTACAGAAACTCATTTACTCTACGATAATATCGTGTTATTTTCGAAGCTACCATTTTATATTAAATATAATGAAATACCCTATATTGGTATGATTTTTTGTTATCATATTTGAAAATAGTTATTGACTTCAGTAAAAATAATGATGTAATAAAGTCAATGGTGTTTTTTTTTTAAATGATAATAAATTGATTTTCAGTATTGCATGTGCTCAGAGACACGTTTTTAATTAAAAATTGAGTCCCAAAAGGCTTCTTCAAAATAGAAGCAATCAAAAATTCTATATGTTTTCATCCGTATTTCTTTTTAGATCAAACTTCGATGCTTCCGCGATGGTTCGTTCTGTTTTCAGGTTATTCACAACGAGATTAAAACTCGGCGAGTACGTGAGTGTTCAGTTACTTCGGCCAGATGAAGCATAGAAAATAAAAACCATTTCAACACCAGCTATTTTTTTTATACATTTTAGTTATTTTTACCTTTGTTCGTTTAAACATCTACATGTTTATTATAGTAACTAAAAACAAATTAACATTATAGAATCCATTATTTGATTGAGGTATTTCGTTTTAGTGATCTTTACTTCTCTCTACGCGTTTGAGCCTCCGATACTCGGGATCCGATTGCCATTAACCCTTAGCATCGGTGATTGAAATATGAAACGAGGTGAAAAGGCCACTGATGTGAAAACACTGTACTGTATCAAATAAAAACATTTGCTATGATATGTCTAAATGCCGGTGGGATGTTTATTTGATAATTCATTTTATTTAAATTTTATATGAATAGTGTTTTACAGTAGCCAGAAAAAGTGACAGAATTTTAGGCTCATATAGAATAAAGTACATTTGGCAATTGTATTACGATAAAGCGCTTATGCACGATGGCGTAAGGAAGCCAACTATGTTTAAATAGGCAGATAGTTTCAGCTAGTCGCTGACTGCTCAACAAATATGAACAATAGTTACCATCCGGACAAATCTAACACCCCATTGGAGAGACCTTAAAATATTTACGACGAATCCTCTGCATACTCAGCCGAAGCGCCTGTAAAGCACAAATTTACTCTGTCATGCTAAAACACCAATAACACCGGCACAAAGGCAAACACGAGGAAGCGACTCCACCGACCGAGCCACGCCGCAATATGTGTGGCCCCTGCGACGGTTTGCTTTCGCATTATGCTCGCAACCGTTTCGGGGACTTGCACAACATGCTAATTATAAGTTTGCTGTGTTTATTAGGGATTTCGCGAACACGACTAGGTCATTATTTAACTGAACGGAGAGTGCGGTTCAGTGGGCTCGGCCCGTGTGATCGCTAGACCGGAAATTAATTTCTAAAACCCAACATCCGTCCAACATGCCGGCCGGTGTTGCTCGCCTTCTAAAATGCATCCACAGCTTTCCCGAGCTTTTTTTTTTATTTAAAAATAACACCGCGGGAGTGAATCGACCGCTTTTATAAAGGACATATATTTTACTTGCCTCACCATTTTATGCTACCTATAACGTAACCCATAGTCATCAAAAAATATGCGTATATCTAAATTAGATTTTTAAAACGTTTGTCCATATATTTAAGGCAGGTGATAATGATGCTGTTTAAAGCAGGCTACACGTGCAGCGACACAACTTGCAACCGAATTACAATTCAAAAGAGGATGCTATTGGCCAATTGCAAAAATGTGTCGCGACAAATATTACAGAAAACGTTGTTTTGAAAATTACTTATTTTTTAATGTACTAGTCAAATTTTCAAGTGCCTTTTTTAATAGTTTGGTATATTTTATCGATCGATTATCACAGGAATTGCAATCTATTTAATCCATGCGACGCATTAGACCACCCAATTATTAGTATTCGATTTCATTAGGCTTTCGGAACGTGGGTTTAGAAGCTCGGAAACGTATAAATCAGTCTTTTCAATCTAAATAATTCCATTTTTCAGGTGTGTTGAAATAATTTCTGTTACGGAAAATAATTCAATATTTTTAAACGTTGGGAGCACAATTTAGAATTTAAAAAATAATTTTAATTTATGTTTGTTTTTGTTTTAGAGCATGCATTTTGAATGGCATTTAATTAGCAGTGCTGCAACTAAAACAGCTCTGGCGTTAAATTGCATACAACTTTAAAGCAAAACGTCGCCAATTAACATTGAAGGTGACCGCAGCTCGAGCACCGCACCTAATTACCCTGACTTTATTATTCGCACGTATTGTTGAACCTCTGCCTGGCGGTGCTCTCATTTGCTTTAAATTAAAACTGTGTTAATTAGTTTATACCAAAACTAATTATTTTAAGTTGCATCACCGAATCCCGCGACAGTGTTGCATTCAAATAATTATATTAAAATAAAATACTAATATTTGTTGCATCTTCTGATTCCATGCTCTTTGGCGAGGCAGTGTTGTATTTTGATACAAGCCTCTTCGGTGTGAATTTTCAAGTAAAAATTTAAGATATAATGAGAAGTACAATTTTGCAATATTAGGATATTTTACACTAAACAATATTTCAATATTACATGTATATATAAATTATATAAAGATCAGTTTACTTGTTGGATAAGTTGTCATTTGAATCAAATCATTTAACATTTCTGTTAGTTTATTTTATTGGTTCAAAAATATAGCTTTCTGGTCATGAAAATTCTTTTATGAATAAAAAAATTAACAATACAAAATAGATTTAATATTGAACGCGACATTGACATGAAATTAATTTCAATAAAACGCTATTTTTAATTCAAACTTTGTCGTATTTTCAGGTATACCCGTAATACTTGGAATTTTCCTACATGTTACCTTCGCTAATAATTTTAATTCAGAAATTGAGTATCAAAACATTTTACTCTGTTGTGGGGACTCCATTATTGTTAACCCTTTGTGTCAAAATCAAATTATACAACAGTATATAATATTTTATAGGCAACATCCACCCCAAGCGCGCACACTGCGGTCTTGCTCAGGCTATTGTGTATAAAAAATGCAAAACTTATTTCAAGGCTAAACTTTTTCTTATTATCGATTGTTATTTAATGTTGAGAATATAAAACCTGTTTCTTAGCGATTAGAAATATTGTGTTTTCTTGATTTACCTCGTATTTACCTGGATGTATTTTTTTAATTTTATTATCAATGCAAAAATTTTACATTGGCTTACAAAGCTTATATATTATTATATGATATGAGAATTCTGAAGATACCATGGGTTGACCGCGTCACAAAAGAAAGAGTATTGCACAGAATGCGCAAAGAAAGGGAACTCTTGTCTATGGTAAAGAAGCGAAATGTCTCCTATTTTAGCTACATTTTTCGCAACAATAAGAATGGCATCCTTCACCTGATGTTCCAAGGAAAAATCGAAGGAAAAGGGGCATTGGCAGAAGGGAGTTCACGTGGATGCAGAATTTGCGCCAGTGGCTGGAGATCGGAAGTGCAGCCGGACTGGTGAGACTAGTTCAAGAAAATGATCACTAACCTCCTATGAGGAGAGGACAAGGCTTGCTTAAACGAGTGTGCTGTTATTTTTTGTGAAAAGTCACAAGTATTTTACTTATTATTATAATCATTGAAAACCTTAAAAGTAAAACCTGATTCAACCTTCCTGCCGAAAGCCATTAGTCTAATAGCATATTATCTTCTTAGAATACTTCCAGAGTAATCGCTTTAGATACGTTTGTCCCTCTCGAGGTGTTGAGTGGTCGAGGTGGAGGATGGGGGTGGTGCGGGGTGTGAGCAGTTAGTACGTGCTCTCCACCCCTTACGCCACCCCGAAGCCCATGACCGCCCCGGATTGTTTGTAAGCGGTTAGAGCGCCCTACAAAGTGTCCCGACCGAAATTTCCCGGTAAGTGCCACGCCGAACCGATGACTGTTATGTGCTCTGCCAATATGGAGCGATTCTGTTTTCACTGGGAGCAACTTTCCATTCAGTTCAGTCAAGAAGTTATCGGAATTTAACAAAGGTGCAGTTGCAAGCTTCAAAATAACTTCCAAATACATTGTTCTATGAAGTCACGATCGAGGATAGAAGTTAGTCAATTTTGAGAATTAGTTCGCAAGTCCATTTCTAGACATACATTTAACCAATAAAGGTGGTAAAATAAATAAACGCGAGTTTTATCAACTAAATACGAATATTACATCTACTATAATAATATCCATTGTGTGTGTGTATGTTTCATTTTTTGGTTTTCAAAGTAAGTTTATTAAATTTTTCCGCAGCTATGTGCCGAATTTCAAGACGATAGGATAATATTTTTATTCATTAACTAATTTAATAAAACTATAAAATATGCTTTAGCGAGTTTCAATATGTACGAATTATAGGATTTTATTGTTCACCGCGAGAATTTCAAATTTAGAACTTTTACAAAAAAACAAATTTTGATGCTTCTTAGAAATTTTCAGTTTATGTCAGCTTGACACAAGTACCAATTTTATTTTTTTTATCGAAATTGCGTTAGAAATTATTAATCACATCATTAATAACTCAAAATGCCTCCGAAAACGTCATTCTGTGACGGGCAACATTTCTAGTATATATATATATTAATGAAATAAAATTTATTAATAATTATATAAATATATTCTAAGCCTCATTTTATAAAATATACCCCAATCTCAACACAGGCGTTAATACAAAATCAATGCCAAAAACATTTCTCAAGGATGTTTTTAATATTGGATCAAAATAATTACTGTTAAAAACATTGAAAATTCCCTTGGCCAGAGGCCACTGGAAAAACCAAATGATTTTCATAAGAAAATTAAAACGAAAGACTCCATAATTGCTCAAAAGAAAAAGATTCTGAAAACCGTCAGTGATATTTCACCTCTACAAATATTTACTGTTAAAAAGTACATTCGAGCTTAATTATATTATTGAAGAAGAAGTAGCTTCTTTACATTACTCACGGTCTGCTCGTCAGACCTCCAACGATTTTCTCGATAAGGTTTGTTTACTTCTGTAACAAACCATAAAACGATACGATAGCTTGTCTCGAGTTTATTTAATATTTCTAAATATATTAAAAACTATGCGAAAACCTCAATGCAAATTGAAAAGTACTAAATATTATAATTGTTTTTTTTAGAAAATTATTATCATTATAAAAAAAAATTAATCACATCACAAATCCTTACAATTAGATTTTTATAATAACCGATGTGTATTTAAATGAAGAAAGATATTTGTACTCTTAAAATAAATTTGATTTTATCAATTGTAACTTTTTTTAAATTAACTTGTACACGTGATAAGTAAATCATATTCATATTATATATCAAATCAATCAAAAAAGAGATTATAATCTGCACACATAATGCCTTGAATTGATTTACTTTTTTAGCAATTCTTTAGTTTGACCTTTGGATTTCGATCAATGGCGTTGTTTTAAAAAGAAAAGTAACATAACTAATGCAAAGGGGTAATATTATATTCGTAGCTTTTATTAGCTCCGGGTGTTATTGATTATCTTACGATTTTTTGGGTGCTATACTACGTTGCGGTTTGCGTCTTTCGACATGCTGCATAGCACCCGAGACACCCAAAAATCAAGGGAAATAAGTTAAGGATAAATAATTAGAAAGATGCTATTAACATTTTTGGACATTTTACTACTTTTAAAATAGAAATTAATAAATTATCTTAATAAAAATACAACGATCCCTAATTAATTCTTTGAACTTTTACACAAATGAAAAACAACGATTTAAAATTAATTTAATTTGATAACTTTACTGTAAGTAGAGTCTACATCAATACATTTATTTTACATGATAAACATACCAAACAATATTGCGACTAGCAACACCGTACTGAACGAAATGGGTTGGAAAATTTACGATTCGAAACTAACAAAATAAAACCCTTTTCAGCCACTATTTTCATATTTTTATTAACAGCTTCTGTTGTGATTTTTAGTATCAATAAAACCCACATTTTGCTTTTCTTACTTTTTTAGTAATTTTATTTATTTATTTAGTTCTATATCCACAATAATGCTATCACAAATAAATTATTCAAATTTATAACACGGACGCCAAAATACTTTATAAAATAATATTTCGACTTCATTCAATTTTAAACTATGTCAAATATAAAAAAGTATGTACGGAGAAGAGGCCACTAAATACTATAAACTTAAATTGACCACTCAAAGTGGCAGCTACGCGTGTCATTTTTAAAACTAGAAAAAAAATATTAATTTTTAGGTAAGAACATATCTTTAAAATCAAGATACAACTATTGAAAATGATAATTCCGAAAAGTCCAAGGGTGTGAGGTGAGTTCTCCGGCGAGGTGACGCGCCGCCACGATGCCTGCTATTTTTCAGGTCATCGGATGATGTTCTGTTTTATCAGGCGGAAGGATCTTTTTAGAACCACTTGATTAGCTTCGCATTTTAATCATGAACGACCATAACAATATTGTTACTTGTTTTTTTCCGTAAAACCACTCACATATCAATCTATTCGTTTTTAAATTTCATTAAAAAAAACATCGGTTTCCTGTGATTATTTCATAAATATTAATTACGTTTTGAGTGATTATTAGTAACATTAAAACATATATTGCATTTATATATTATCCGCGTATATTTTTAATATATTAAGTTTAAAAGTAGTATAAAATAGTTCAGTATAAAAGCGAGAATATCCTCGTCAACGTTATGTATTTGCTCTCGTCTGTTGTGCATTGTATGTCATTCTTTGAGAAGCCATCTACAATGAAAGATAGTATTTCAATTAGCTTTACAATATTGAAACTAAATAACACAAGGTGAGTTCGCGTTACACTGTAAAAAAAACTTCTAGAACTGCAAATTTGATTTCCACCCTTGTACAAACGCGGCTGGGGTGCGAATTGGCTCCGCGCCCCCCTGAGCCTCCCCATGCCCGCCCGGCCTTATTGCCTCTTACTGGGAACTCGTGCCGACAGTAGTGACGTCCGATATTATTATATTTTACAATATATTATTATTATAAACGTAAAATTATATACTTAAATGAATGCTTATGCTTATTTGTGCTTATATCCAAATTATCCACGTGTATCATTGCTTGAGGATTAAGCAATAAATAGATTTTGAAAAAACCTGTTTTATGATTTTTTGTATAATTTAATATCTAAGAATATTTTCTGACAATTGCACATGTGGCAAATTAAAATTATAGGTGAACAAGGCTGAAGCTGAAAAAAATTGCAACACGACTGAAATAATTTAATACATTTGATGATATATTACCACTTCATTCTAAATATCATAAATTAATATAAACGCAATGAATATTATTTTATGTTTGAAAAGTTAAAAAGTCTAGATGTTTAATTTACATTTGCCAAATTTTACATTTAACAAACTATTTTTATTTTTTTAAAAATTCTGTTTTTTGCGCACATAGATCTTTTGCGTTAAAAAAAAGCATACAATAGGCAGCAAATTATACATTTTTTTTATTATTATTAAATCATTTTAATGTATAAAATACTTTCTCACTGTTAAAGCATAACAATACACGCGAGCGAGGCTGAGAATCGCCAACAATCACCATGGCGCCTGTGCCTTTGTAAGTTCCACAAAACTGCAACTTTGTGACATTTACAAGTCTTTATGAAACTTAATCCGGCTTAGTCAAAGCCGATTCCTTTTTGTTCGCATTTTGTAAATCCCGTTTCATTTTTCTCGGGCATTTGCTGTGTAATATGCCTTGAAAGGAGACTTTGTCTTTATGAATAAAACTAATTTGAAAAGAGTTTATCTTACGGTTTCTTTATCAAACACCATTTTGCAGTTTGTAATATTGTAATAGAAACGGTCGCGCATAATATCCCAGTTTCAAATATTGTCTTGAAAATTTATAACAATGCTTATTTTACAATTACAAGCTATATTTTAATTTTCAATATTTTTTTTTTATAAAATTTTACTGAGAAATCAAAAAATTGGGGAAAAAATATCAAATAAGATACAAAATGATTTAGTTTTTTATAATACAAATAAGACTTGAATACCACTACTCTGTTGCTAAAACCCTGCAATTATTAAGGCCTTAGTAATAAACCACTGAATACTTTTTGTTTGAAAACATTAGCGTTTAAAAAACACGTTGATTGTTAAGTAATTTCCTGCTTTAAATAACTTTTTTTAAATTTAAACAAGTGAGATTTATTAAAATTTAAATAATATTTTTTTTTGGTCACTCCTAATGACATCCCTACAACGTGTTTTTAACTAATTATTTCGTAACGTTTTAAAGAGAGTTATATGATTTTTTAGCAATGTCTGTATTTGAGATAAAATCTACTACCATTGCAACATACAGCCATTTCAGATTCCCTGAATTTCTACTTCTGCATCAAAAACGGAACCTCAACTGTTGTTAGGATAAAATATTTTTATATATCTAAAAAATGTATTTTGTTGATGGTTAAGGAGGGTAGGCCGTTAGTAGAGACAAACCCTTCGTTTCACTTATCATGTGTGGTGGAAGTGTGGCTCATATAATGAGACGAGGAGCCAAACTAGCGAGCTGTTTCAACAGTGTTGGTTTGCTGGTAAACTGCAGTTTGAGAGTTATGTTTCTGTCTCTACAGTTTATTCTACAACCGGTGGACATGTTTATATCCTAAAAGTAAATTTGCGTTAAAATATTTTTTGTAATTATTTTTTTTAACTGGAGGATTTTGCACTCATACATACTGAATTAGTTTGATAAACCTCTAATGTTTATGATTGCTTGCTTCACTCTATTATACTCGCAGACTGCCGCATTGTCCGAACTCACCATATTCACTAGAGTGCTATGACAAGTTAATTTGTTCCCGACAGCTACATGGAAGTTAGTTTTTCATTATTATTAACAAATCCAGGTGAATTTGTAGAAATTCTTCGTACAATTTTTATCACTATTTATTATGTATAAAAAATTATTTTGTACTATAAATTAATTGAAAACCTAGAGAGATTAAATAAATCTTAAAAAGTGATATTATTTCTATAAATTATCTAAAATACTTGATTTAATATTTTAATCCAAATAGCACTGTTAAATAAATAAATTCTGTAATGAGGTGTTTTTTATCATTCCATGCTAATTATAATTGGCTTAAAGCTGAACAACAATCGTACAAGTAAAGTGGCTGTGTTCGTGTGTGATTAAGGCTGTAGTTATGGTCTTTGAGAGTTAAGGGAAGTGTAGTACCTGCCTTTGAATGTCTGAAATTTCAATTAAAACTTAATTAGTCTCAAGAACAAAACGGATACACGTGACAATAAAAGACTCGCTCCACTGTTCTGGGATTCCCGAGCAGCGCGGGCACTCGACTCGCTCCAGTCTGCGTAGTTTTCTTTGTCCCGAGTCACTCGCGGGCGTGGCGTTTGAAATTTAGATAATTAATTTGCTGTAATTGCAACGACTGAGATGCAAAAACTGGAGCGAGATGAGTTGTGTTCCGTGTATTTCCTGCGAACCCATTCAATTTGTACATCAATCGTAGTTTCATTGAAATGCATCCATTTCCTGCTGTTTTGTATTAAAGTTCTCGTTGTCTTTATGCTGAAATATTTTAATTATGTTCAGCATCGCTGCTTTGATTTCGTATATTTTATTTTAATATCAACGATGAAAGATCAACTCAAACCTCACACCCTCAATTAAAAAGCAGAGATAGGCTTTGTGAAGACTTTCATTATATTACAGAAAGGCAAATCAAGCACACCAGTCATCTCCACCGTATAATTTTTTTATCTTTTAATATTTAATTAAATACTTTAAACAGTGACTGTTTGGTCCATCTCTATCCATTTTCAATAACGATATGTAAATAAATACTAGTGATAAATTCTTGACAAGCAATACACACGCAAACGACTTATTCTATTTGAAAAGTAATATTTATATCCCTGCCAACAATTGCTACACCAAAAGTTGGTTAACTAAAAGTTCGCAAAATTATAGTCGTCAGTTTGTAACTTAACTTGATTTTTTGACAGTAACTTTTGTTTGAATATAAGTAGATGTCATGTAAATGAATTAAAGTGTAAATTGTCTGACAGGAAATAAATAGCTCAACTTTCAAACACCAAGTTTGACAGACCAATTTATTTGTGCACAGATTTGATTATCATTTTCAACAAAAAACATGGCCTGTAACGAGCGACCGAGGGTGAGTTTTAACATTGCGGATTAAGGGTTGTTTAATTGAGATGATTCTGTTGTATTATAACGAGCAAGGAAACCTTGATATGGAATACGTTTACTAAAGTTCAAAATAATGTTATACATAACGTACAAGCATATTGAAAAACATTTTGACATAACGTTGTTTAGCCATTTTAAATAATTTACTCGTATTTTCACATTGGAAAATACGCAAATATTAAATTTCAATTTCAATTATTAAACCACTATAATAAATTATAATTCTATTCTTTGGATATTTACTGAAAATCAATTATCAATTATTACGTAACATGAAAACTTTTTTAAACATTAATATTATCAAAATCAAGGAATAATCAAAATGAATCGGGCTGGTTTTTTTAATCTATGAAATTTGTACATCGAATTACCAACATTTAATTTTCAGCCACACATTTTCGAATCTGTATTTTTAATTTTTGCTATGTGAAAAATGTATAGCAAAAATGATATCTATCTACTTATTTTTATCTCTATTGTGTATCCCTTTATAAACACCTTTATTATAAAAGCACAAAAAGATTACCTACTGCAGATAAAACGTCACTGTGAAAATTGAACAATACCAAAAAAAATATTTACAACAAAAAACTGAATGAAAAAAAAGAGAGGCGCAGATTAAGTCTCCTCTTCTCGAAAACAAGTCGGCTTATTAATAAAGAAGAGCTTTTTCATTTTTCCTTGGGCGCGATATAAAGCTGCCATTTTTTATGCATTGTCCCAGAATGTTTATCTTTAAACGCACGAGACTGCGGCCTCGGTACGGTGAGTCCAAAAGCAACTGGTATTTTATTTTTCCAAGTATTATATTTTTTTAGTTTACTAATTTTTCCTAGAAGAATAGTCCGAAAGAAAAGAAATATGCAATGTCAATTCAAATCGCATTATATCAGTTTTGGTTCGTTTGCAAAATAAGGATACCGTGGCTAATAAATGGCAAATTAAATCAATGTAACAATGCGCGATTTAATATGCTATTGTGTCAGTACAAGAATATATAATTACTTCAATAAAAAATGGTATTCTTTTTTTGTACGTAATAAGAGCTGTAATTATCTCTATTAAACCTGTAAATGTAAAACTTTCACATCGCGACTTAGCATGGTAAAATCCACTGTGTGGAAATCTTATCGAAAAATATCCTTTTCCTAAACCATCTTCCTTGCAGCCGTTTTTTTTCTTGTGCACAACATTTTTTTCCGCATAGCCGTTATACTGATTTATTTAGGACTCAGTATATACCCGTAAAACTCCGCTTTTCGACATCTTAATATTTAATTCTACAAAGTGCGTCAGATTCACGACGACGCCTCAAGCGGAGAGGGTCGTTACACCGCGGAAACGATTTCTTATTAATTGCGTTGTTTACGGTCCTCCCTATACGATTATATTATTTTATCTTCCTCGGCGAGCATCTCATTATTTTGAAGCAGCATTCGTATCACTTCACTCAGAGAAAGCATCGCTGCGTTGAAGAAAACCACCGTGTGAATGTATTCCGATATTTCAAGCAAAATCAATATATTTATTGAGGTCTCCGTGATTTATTTTAGAGCGCAAAAAAAATCAGCCATCAGTTATTCCGAAAAAATCTTCTTCAGCCGTCTCTACTCAGTAAAGGCTGGTGACTACCGCACTGAACATATCTCTATGTCTGTTCATGGTTTTCTTATAGAGAATAGTGTAGTGCAGTGGTCCCCAACACTATGGCCGCGGGCACCATGGCGCCCGGACCGTTTTAAGTGTGCCCGTCACTGTGATACCACGATAAAAAAATTATTTAAGTTTATAATAAAATGTTATAAAAAAAAATTATATTTAGCAATCAATAATAATTCTAGTTATAATTTTCAAAATAATAATTAACTCCAGAAAATCATATGTAAGCCTGTTGAAATAGCATCTTATGGATGTAGTTTGGTTTGTCTCTGTCTCTGGAATAACGTCCTCTAGTAATGCGTTCACGATGTTGTTCAGATACTTGATGAAAATTTTACTGAATAAATATAAATCTGATATTTTCTGAGTACAAGTCAGGTGAAAGCTACGTGAAAATTTCTCTGATATTTTTGCGATAAGACTGGTGAGGTGAACGCTATATGAAAGTCTGTCTGATATTTTTGCGGTAGTACAAGTGAAGTGAAAGCTATGCGAAAGTCTATCTGATATTTTTGCAGTAGTATAAGTGAGGTGAAAGCTATGTGAACGTGTCTCTGATATTTTTCCGCTAATAAATGTGAGGTGAAAGCTATGTGAAAGTGTCTTTGATATTTTTGCGATAAGTCTGGTGAGGTGAAAGTTACGTTAAAATATCTATATTACTGATAAAAATGATCTGAAATAACTGATATTTTTCATATTTTAACCTTTTGTTTGCAATTTTTAGCTATAAATTTACATTTTAAAGTTGCTATTAAAAATTATTATTGGTTACATATTTGTCCCAATTCGACCCAATCACCAGAATTTATATGCTATTATTTACTACTTATTATTTATTTTACATAAAAATATAAACAATAATTTTGAAATATATTTTTGGAATTAAGTATTTATTGTGCATTATATGTATTATTGACTATGTCCAACTATGTCGCCGCCCGACCGGCATTCTAGAATGTGCTCTTGGATGCAAAAAGGTTGGGGACCCCTGGTGTAGTGGATCTCCGAGCCCTTCTACAACACCGTAAATATGATGTATGAAATATCCAAAAAATCTTATTTTATACTTAATTGCTAGTGTTCCGTAAATTATTTGTCACTGTCATCTTTCGAAACTTATCAATAAAAGCCTGACCCCGAGTGACTTTCGATTTTTTATTGTTTGCGTTTTATTGAATATTATTATTTAATAAAAATTTAATATTATTATAATTGATATGACTTATTCATGATTAAATTCAATTGAATGAAATAAAACAGAAAAACTTTTTGTAAATCATTATATTTATCTAGAATAAATATAATCATTATATTTATCTATTTTTACATAATATTTCAAATTTTTTTTTCAGCAAATATAAGTTATTTGATGATACTAACAAAATAAATCGATACTTTCATAAGTTAATAATTTCTTACAGCGTTGAAGTATTGCAGCTGCCATTTCACTATTTTCAATATACATAAACATTTAACTGTATCGTCTAACAACACTACAAACCATATTCCACTATTAAAAATACCAAGACTTTCAAAACTAATGTAAATACACTGCATATCATATTCGAAAGCAAACTCAATGATAAATTAGAAAAAAAAAATCTCAAAAACGGACTACACTCAGGGTTGCTTGCAGCAATTGATTAAAATACAGGAAGCCAAGAATGCCAAGCAATTATAGCACACTACAACAATCAACAGGCAAGCAGAACTATTGGTGTAAATAATAAAATAATGCATATCGATATGTTGACCTTATCGATGCTTGCTGGAAGACGGAAGGTGTGATGAAATATTATATGAAAACGCAATTGCATCTCAGACCCCTGCAGACCCCTTCGCGGAACCCCATGGACCGGCAGCTGCTGTGGCAGGAGCCAGGCCGCTCGGGGCACAGCGGGCTCTTCCCCCGGCGACCACCGCGGTCCAAGGGGCCGGAGTCGGCCTGCTGCTCTTTATTCTCTTTGTTCTCGGCCTGAATCTCGTCTCCCCAGCACATGCTGGCACAGAGCAGCAAACAGCACACGGCGAGCGGCTGCATCGTCGGACTCGACCACACTGAGCCAGCCGCATCACACAACACGTCTCGACGCGATTACAACATATTACACATACGCAGCTGTGATGCCCGAGCGATTTGGCAATGGCCACCTTTTGCCGGTTATCTATTGTTTGACCCTACAGGCGGCATTTTTCTTTGTCTCATATTTATATAAAACCAAAGAATTTTTATTTCAATCATATCGAAGTATAAACATAGTAAAAAAATCTAATCAATGAAGTAATCAATATTTTTGACAGAGTGTACTTGGTTTAATTACATTTTAATATTTTAAATAAAATACTTGAGTGATTTCTCCACATGTTAGATTACAACATTAAAAAACCATTTACCGCGCATAAACTTTATTTATAGATAAACACACTTCAGGATTACCTCAACGCAGGAGAACTGCTGCTGCACCCCAAACTACCACTTAATTTAATGACTTTTCACAAATATAAAAGCATTTGTTTTGTATAGAATTGTTCATAAAAATACCAATTATATAAAATCCCCCATTTGTCAAGTACATTAAACTCACATTACTCGTACCACCTGACAATCATAACATCTCTCTCTCTTTAATGAGAGGCCCTTTAAAAACTGTTCACTTAATTGCTTGTTATTTTATAAATCTTCACTCAGTTTGATAATGCCAACGTGAAAAGTTGGCTAAACCGGTCACCAATAAAAATTACCATGTGAAAAAATCACTAAAGTATTTTATTTAAAATATTAATAGTCAATTAAAACCAAATTAATATGCTGGTCGAGTTGTTTTCGTAGACTAGAAAAAATTATTTACTTTAACTTGGACTTCAAAACTATGAGACGAGGAATTGCAAATTGTATTGTTTCTGATGATGTCTGATGTTTGATGTCAGACGTTTTTGATTTTTGCGTATTCATTATTTTGTTCAAAAAATATAATTTCTAGAAACGAAATAATCTCCGATTTTCGATATGTTAACATGCAAAGCTTACAATCAGTTTTCAGTTCATTTCACCGCATGCTGAATCAAATGCGAATTCAATCGAAATCACATTTGAATTTTCATTTTCTTTTGTTCCAGGTCCGACACGTCGACTGCAACCGAAAACCAATCACACAAACAATGGGGAAACGATTTCAAAGGACCCCTCTAACCGTGGAAAAGAAAAATATGTAAAATATCACCAAAAAACGCAGCACCTCAAGTGATCGTTAAAATCCTGCTCGGTGAAGCGACCGCCACTAATAGGGAATCCATTTATTTAATTTTTATAAATGAATAATAATATTACCAACATGAGCGATACGGAGCGGATACGGTTGGTAGTTCTGGGCGGGGCGGGGGTTGGCAAGTCCTGCATCGTCAGGAGGTTCCTGACCAACGCCTACTCCGACAAGTACCGCAGCACCGTGGAGGACCTCTACAGCCGCGAGTATGACCTGGGACACATGACGCTCAAGGTAATGTCAATCAATCAATCGTCTTTGGCTTTGGCAGCGGTACAAAAAAATATGTACAAGATAATGTCTTATAAATAAACTTTAGATAGATAAACTTTTTATTCAAAACAGGCCGCCGATAAGATAAACTACAACAATAAAAGCAGTAAACAAACCAAAGCCCACAATATACATATCTTAATATTAGATTTTTTTTTGTCTAACGTGAATTTTCATTTAAGGGTATGATGCGTATTTAATTTTTTTTTTTTGTGTAGTAGTAATATTTGTGTCGTCTGTCTTTTCCGTTTGTCTCGGTGCTCTCTGAAGGTAAATGTTATCAAGTCATGAAGTATCATCTCACGTCAGTCACACGCAAGTGATAACGCATATTTTACAGTGCCCACAACATGAATACCGTTGTTGATATAACATAATCGTATACATATTATTTGTACACAAATAATCTTTTTTTTTTTTGGTATATTTCAATGATACGTTGTTGTAATAATAAAAATATAAATTTATGGCGTGACTTTGTAAGAGCTTGACCTAGAACCGGGACTTCCCGGAGGTTTCCCAGTTATATGTATGTCGGTCAACATCTGTGATTCAAGCAAATAATATTTGCTGTAGAATTTCGCAAAATTTTATCAAAAACAATTTTTTTTATGAATTCACTTTATTTGCCGACATTTCTACTTTTTCATCTTTATACAAAAATGTCTCACACAAACGAGAGTCGAAACGACGGAGAAGAACAAGGATAAAGACTAAAGAAACGCAGTTTAATACCCAAATTCCTCCAAGAACCGAAATTATGCAAATATGCAATTAACAAAATGAAATTTTATAAAACTTCAAGCTTTCGCACATCACGGAGTACCCGACATATTTTATCAAAGATACAAGCAGTAATATATATATATTTAATGAATAAATTATTTATGACTGAGTATCAGTTTGAATCACTGCAAAGTTAATGGGTAAATGCACTCTAACTTTTAACCGAGTTAAGATAAATTCTATAGAATTCCAGGTAATGCTTTATCCGTAAGTACTACTCACTTAAGAATATTTCTTCTGGCAAACTAGGTTACCTCGTGCAGCATATTTTAACACAGAAAGAAACTGCAGCTGCTCTGCGTGCTTGTGCGGAGCGCTCACTCGGGGTGCTGATAAATTCCCATTTCCTCGGAGCACTCAACTTCTTCCTTTCCCTGCAAAATGCTGTAATAATTCTTCTGATTTATAGCGATTGTAAAAAAGCGATTATATACAGTATTACGTGTACGTCTTTTCAAGCAGCACAAAGAAGTAAAATAAAAGCAGATGCCTCGTACTAAAAGTCGCTTATGTAACGTATCCATTCTTCTCGCGGCCATCTGGTGTCGGCGGTCCTCTGCTTGTTGCTTATTTTCGCATTTTCAATTATTGCCAGCACGGAGGGTGGTCGCATTAATGCTCTAAAACACAATTAGTACCAGAAAGCGAGTTCTCTTAAAGGGGGGCCATACACCCTTGAAACGATGCTATAATTTCGGTTTAAAATGCTACCTCCGCTGCTAGTGGGTCTCCAGTGGACACTTCGCTTTTGTGATTTTATGAGAAGTCACAATATGAATGGCGCGTTTCATGGCGTCTCCTGAAGATGCTCACTCGGAAAATTGTCTCTCCGCGGATATACACAACTCTGCGTTTACTAAAACAAATGCTTTATTCAAAGCAATATTTTTTTTTACTAATAACACAAACATATCAAACAAAAAGTAAGACATACTTCATTTCATATATATACGTACTTGATATATCTAATGTTTTTAAACATTCTTTATTTTTATGTGCGAAAGTTTCTTTAACCGCTTCTCGATTTAATTTATTCCGATGAATCGGACATTTACTATATTACGTTTGATATAAATTAAATAAATTAACGGTACAGAAAATAGTCAGCACAATATGTATTATTCTATTGACATTGCTACGGTCGTAACTGGTTAGAACCACGTAGAACAAAGCTAAGAGAAATGGCATCTAAATTTCTAATATTATATCTATAACATAACTTTCAACCCTAAAAAGTCTACTCAGACATAAAATGCAATGAAAAATGAATATCTGTAATAGACTAGCCATACTCAACCTGTGGCCCGAAGCATTATTATTCCAATAAGTATATAGCAATCGGCTTACTGATTCTCACCTTCATAAAGTAGCATGTTGCAATTATAAACCTGGTTTGTCTAAAATAGTAAATTATTTTTCCAATTTTTAAATAAACGTTTGGATATATATATATATATATATATATATATATATATATATATATATATATATATATATATATATATATATATATATATATATATATATATATACTAATTTTAAACGAATGGCCATCACGGGTAACATAGAGAACATATGTATAAGGCCCGAAGGAAAAAAAGTTGAATATCGCTGATCTAGACGGTTTCCTTATCGACATCCTCAGCATCTCGAAACCAAACATATGATCGAACTTTTACAGGGGGCGCTGGATTCTAGAGTGTGTGGACTCATGTTCACATTTGACCTATATTTGTTCACCGGAGCTTATTGTGTTACCCGTGTTAGCTTTTCGACTTTATGGACCGGAGACTGTATTGTAGCAAGTGTGGATATTACTTAAGCGTGTGGATGTGCTCAGGTGGACATCCTGGACACGGCGGGGGACATGCAGTTCCCGGCCATGAGGCGGCTGAGCATCGCCACGGCGCACGCCTTCCTGCTGGTGTATGCCACCACCTCCGCGCCCTCACTGGCCGCCGTCAAGCAGTGCTTCGAGGAGATCCGCGAGCAGCGACCCGACTACCAGGTAGCACACACCAATACGATCCAAGACGTCGTCATCGACCTCGCACACTCCTTCCAAATCTCCACCCACTTAGTTCCAAACCCCTCAATCAACACCTTCTTCAACACCTTTAACCTCGAGGACTGCCTCCACAAAAAAGGCCAAAAGCCACCCCCCCCCCCCTCCCACCACCCACCCAACCCCAAACACAACCCCACGGTAACACAAGTCACCCAGTCATTTTGAAGGCGCTAAAGGAAAATCTTCCTGTTTCGCCGATAAAGCCAAATACACTAGACTAGAGACTGGCTTGATCACAATTTCAGTCAACTCTGCACTAGCAACTTCGCTACTCGTGAAAAAATATAATCAGAGCTATTGTATACAAGACACCGAAGCATTTTCTTGACGTAATGGAAATACAGACAGGGTTGAAGACCATCTCACTAAGCATATACTTATGCTGAACCAGTGTTCATGGTTTTCTTAAGGAGAATAGTGAAGTGGGTCCCCAGGTCTTTTTATACCGCAGATCGATATTCGAAGGATAAGTCTGCGTATTGCTGCTGCCCAATAGCATTATTATATAATCCTTTTTTTGCAAAGCTCTGGCGTTTAGATCTGATACTCCTTATGTAGCAGGCTGCATAAACAATACCAGGAGTACCTCACTTAGACAAGGTACTTCCAGAGCACATCCCTCCACAATTATTCAAAGTTCACTACTCCATTACCGATCCAGAGTACAGAATGGCAGCCATGCACAAGCAACAGAATGGGGAGAGTCAACCACGTATTTCTTTGCCTTTTTTTAAAAGTATTTTATAATATGTATTAATCATGAAAAATAATTTATAATAAGCATTATTTCAATAATAATGAAAAGATAATTGAAACTGTAAAAAAATCAAGGAAAAATGACAGCATTAAATTAAATTATCCAGAGGAAAACCTTCGTAAAATATCGACGTGTAAGTCTCTTCAATAAACTGCGCTATGTCAGTTACTTGTGATCACTTTACTGATTGTTTCAACAAATAATTTAGGAAATCCCGATGATAGTCGCGGGGAACAAGCACGACTTGGCCTCCACCCACCGGGAGGTGAAGATCGAGGACGTGTCGGAGTGGGTCTTCTGTGAGCTGCCAAAGCTCAGGTAAACGCCATCATCTTTTACCTAACTGTCAAACTTTTTCCGCTATTTTATATTTTGAAAAGTTTCAAAAAAATTATGCTACAGCACGCTAAAGTTTCATCTGTTTTTTTATTATTTATATCACAATATAAAAAAAGTATGTAATTTTTTGCATTTGAAGACGCGATGTTAGCAGTTCATCGTTTCGTTCTAGTTCTTTCAGTCTTGAACGTTGAATGCTTTGCAGGGCCAAGGTCCTGGAGTGCTCCGCCAAGAGCGACTACAACGTGAAGGATATCTTCCGCACCTTCCTGACTCTGTCCAAGATCATGCCCAAGCCCGGGGACGACGCCGCCACCGGCCTCAAGCGCCGCTCCAGCGCCTACGTCAGCGCCACCAAAGGTAGGCCTGCAGTCTCCCAGCTTCACACACCGCCGGTGCACCTTCTAACAGTCTAATGCTACTTTTTGGTACAAGACCCTTTTAGGTAATCGACTCATCGTCAAACGACGAGAAAAATTCTTTCATTAAACTAAAAAAAAAATGCGTTATATATCTTCTTTCAACCGTTTCTGATATCAGGTTATTTTAAAATACTTAAATATATGATGTTATATTAACTTGTACGTCATTCGTATACAATAGTGCCTCATACATTTTACTTCAGAAGCCTAAGCTATAATCTTTTCCCCATTCACCTGTAACAAAAGAATATATCATATCCAACAATTATGAGACGTAATAACCAATACGTTTCTTTTACATACCCATTGGCTTGCAATTTGCTTATGTTTTATGTGACAATAAATTACCTATTCAGAAAAAAAATCCGGTTCAATACCTGAAATGGCATTCATGTATAATATTCGCATTTGTGTATCTTTGGGGGAGAATGTGTTTCAGTTAAACACATGATATCAACAAACTTAGAGCAAACCAAATAACCTCCAGTATTATTGACTTATTTTATTCCACAAGGTAGCATCAAGCTAAAAACGTTTTCTCTTGTCTTTTTCTCATTATGATGTTTGCTGAACCGACAAATTTAACGGACCCTCTGATCCGTCTGATCTCCTCTTCCTTTTTGATCTTATTTATTGTCTGCGGAAAAACAATTTGTTGAGACTTCAGCGTGAAAATTCTAAATGCGCGTTGGGAGTTTTACCCAAAAAGTCGAATGTAGGTAAGTGTAGTAATTATACTTTACAAGCCGGTATCATTCTTCGCTTCATTTTTCTCACAGTTATTTAATTTCATATACAATATTGCACAATGAAGCCGAGAGGAAAATATTTTTAAAAAAGCTCAGGATTATTTTCTTTGAAATTTACCTTTTAAATATCAATCATTTTTTTAAGTAAACCAGTGAGTGGCATAGAGGCCAATCAGTATTTTCGGTGAACTCGCTTCAATAAAACCTTTTTAAATCGCAAAACTTGGACTTGTCCCACTCGCGCGCGAGGGAGGGGCTGCAGGCTTCTCGGGGCTGCTCCTCCACCTCACCCTTAAATGAGCAACCGTCCATTCAGCGGCGGCTCACACGTTGGCGACCGCTGCCACTACGACCCCAACAGATTTCAGTACCAGGAGACAGATCGATATTTACATTTTTTCGATACTTGATCTGGCGCCGCAGTGGGTCCAAGAAAAATCAAATTATACAGATCAATGTCTTTTGGCCTACGCTTTTCCTGTAAGCCCGGGTTCGGGTTTATTTTTTGGAATTATATAAAGTTCATAAATATTTAAGTCGTCTTTTTACAAAAGCAACCGCATATATCTACATTGAAATAATTATTCTTTACAGTCAAATACCATTAGCAGAGTTGTCTAAAAATGGAATTCTTTTTCTCGGTTATGGAAATATATCATGGCAAAGCGTTAAATATTTACGTTCTCAGCGAAAACTACGATTTTTCACAATTTTTTTTCATTGTTTTTTTTAACTATTTTTTTAGTAGTTAGTGCGTACAATCTGAAAATTTGATTATAACTAACATATTATAAATACAAGTTTATACATCAAATCAAATTAAAAAAATATTAAAGAACTTTTGTTTGAGAACAGGGCGAAAGCAATTCGTCTTAAACGGCAAGCCGTGCGGCTCGACCCAGATAATTATAAATCTCAGTGTAACGCTCTGAAAGCAGAGCCGAATCAGGAAAAGTCGAAATCTGTGCTCCTTGCCCGCCCTCATCCCCCGCTTTCATCCCCCGCCCTCATCCCCCGTCCTTCCTGCCGCGGACGTGCTCGGAGCCGACGCGTCGCTTAGTCCGCAGTAAATACTCCGCTACATTTGATATGCATGTAGCAAACTACCTGATGCCGGAAACTGAGCTGTGTGTGAGTAGAGTTCTCTGTTGCGGGGAAGCTTAGGGAGAAACCTTTTCTGACCTACACGATTGCTGATAAAACCTCATTGGAACATTATTATAGTTAAAATTCACGGATTGTACTTTCGTTATACTCTGAGATCAATATTACAATGTACTCGACTTCTTCATTGGTGATTTATATTTGCAAGGGATAGCACTATTAAACACTGAATAGCGTAATAAAATTGCGACACTGCCATGTAAGTTTAATCCTGAATTACCTCACTGGCCTCTTTGGAGTCGCCCACTAAGGCCTATCTATTAAAATTGTGGTTTATTAATATCATAGTTTTATTTTATGTTTTTACAGTTCTTCGAGCTTAAGGGTTGTAAAATTATAAAGTAAAAAGCAATAAAGCATAGTAAGACTATATAAAAAGGTAGACCTGTCCGTTGCGATCTAATAATCGATTAAGGCAAAGGCTTAAAATTACTCCAAAAACAAAAGACGAAATAGGGGTAGCTGACTGCTAGATTTTGGAATCACCCTATATTTTGCAACATGGTTTTATTTGATCAGTTCGTTGCGTTAACCAAGACGCTACAGCAAACCACTGCTGTGCAGCATCATAGTCGATAAATTATCCGAAATATATTTATTTAGTACAATACTAGATTACGATGCCGGCCTTCAAAAAAATCGGGTAAGTCCGCAGATATGTTGAACAGCCCGTTCAGTAATATAATCAACTACTCGTTACATATGTAACTATCAATAAAAGCGATTTACTTGAGAAAAAAAATTATTATATCTATTGCATATTTTCTTTTTTTTCGTATTTTGACTGTTAAAGTTTTCGAGCTTACCCCGACTTACGAATTAAATTTAAAAAAAACTGTCCAACTATATGGGAAGAAAATTTTAATGTCAAGAGTCACAAAAAAAAAAACTGTTGGCACAAAAATTAATAATAGACCGTTTTGAGTGAACAATATAATCTCGCAAGAGCACGAACTGGAACCAAAAAATTAAAAAAATTGATTGCATTGTAGTGCTGATGATGTTACGAATTATAATGTACGATCAGTAATTTGTTTTTAATAACAGGTAAGAACCGCGCCCCCAGCCCGGCGGAGGGCCAGCCCACCCAGCTGGCTGCGGGGGGCACCTCGGACTCGGGGGCCGCGGGGGCGGAGGCCAAGGCCAAGCCGCGCTCTCGCTCCCTCATCCGCCGCTCCTCGCGCAAGGCCAAGCAGCAGCTGCGCGAGGCGCAGTCCAACACCGAGGAGTGCCTCATCCAATAGGCAACACTTTACAATCGGTATACCGCACAAGTGATTCTGACCTCCTTACAGTCGAGCCCTAGTACACGAATCAACCTATTGATTTTTTCAAAAAAAATTTGGGAGATTGCTTTGAATACATGAATATAATGTTTCAACTTCTTTTTCCTCAACGAGAAAAAAAAAGGTTAATGACATAAAAAATCACATACATTTTAAAAATAATTTAATCAAACTAAACGCGTGCCGGACCGGTATGGGTCTTGTCACACACTACGAAATAGAGGCAAAGGAATGATACATGAAATACATATTTTCTGAGCAGTTTATAAATATGGATTATCCTTAAGCTGCTGAGATGTATCATTGTTAATTATCAAAATCATAAAAATTCATCTACGTTTTAGAATCAGATGGTGTTTTGCTTTCATTTGCTCATTCGCACTTGAAAAGGTGGTAAAGAATTAATATCAACTTTATAGCTTGATTTAAAATTTTCAAAAAATATTACAATTTACATTTTGGCACTGATATGTTTAATAATGTTTACGAGAGGAACAAACTTATAATAAAAATGACAATGCAAAAACTAAGCGGAGTCAAAAAAGTTATCATTTATTCTTACATTTTCAATTCATGAACTTTCACAGTAGACTGTTTTTTTTACAGGATTGTACTTTTCAGGTTTGTTGCAGACTTAAATGGCTGCTTCGTGTCTTCGGAGTCCACTAGTGAAGATTGCAAGAGCTAAGGAAATCGGTTTTGTTTGGTGCTTTAGTATGACATAATAAATTGATAAAGCTAAAAATGGGGTACTTACATATTATTGAAAATGCTTGACGGTCTCGGCGTTTTAGGAAATATATGGAGTTACACTGATAGCTCCTTTACGTGGGAAGTATATTACTCATCATAATATTGGTGGTAATAAATTTTAGGTGTTGGTTGTTTACATTTTAAGAATTTTACAAAAATAAATGTGTATATTTTTAATTCAGGCGATGTCAAGGATTTGCTCCCCAAGATTAAAATAAAATTTCCTCAGTGAAGATATGCTAAGATAAGAAACGAAAAGGAAATCATCAGTTCTTAAAGCATATCCAAATAGAGACTGATGTCTTTTGGATAAAAAACAAATATTATTTGAAAATCAAGTACATTTTTAAAACAAACGGAATTTAAATTCATAATCATTTCAATAAAATCTACCATATCTTTATCATGAATAAAAGCATCACTTATTCAATTTAACATTTCGGTGTATAAAATAAATATCTTGTCTTTTTAAATATTCCAAGTTATCATTGTTTGGATAATCTTCTACTTAAAAAATATACTTATCAACAAATGAAACATTTAAACTAATCTTTCTAATGATGTTAAGTAGGTATTGATATCTAGTAAAAAATATTGCAACATTTAGAACATTTCGGATATCTCCAGAAAATGACTCCCCTTTGTGTACTAACAGTAAAAAATGATTTTATTCATCTAGATCAAAATTATACATATTTGTATAGAAAAAACACCTTGATACTCCAACTAATGAATTCACATATCTGTAAGGATATATGATGGGCTTTTGCGTATATATAATACAATTACAATAGTTTTTAAACTTGAATGTACTACGCTACTTGACAACTACGCAAAAGTCCATTGGAAAAATTGTGATTAAATAATGTATGCATAAAGGAAAACATAATGGGTAAACAATGAAATGCCTTACCATAAGTATTGAGAGAAAAAAACATTAAAAAATTAAATTGTAAGTATCTCTCCGATTTATTACATTACAAACAGTTTTATTCTATATTCTTAAATATTTTGAGAATAATCGGTTCTCAAAGTACTTTTTAATTAATATTTATTAAAAGTCACCAAACTGTTAATTAATTTAAATTTTTCAATAGAGCGATGAGGATATAGCACATATAATTGAGTGGTAATAATTTTTTTAGTAGTGTACAGTCAAAATATTCCAAAACATAATAAATAGTAAACAACCCTGAGAAATATGTATCTTTGTCTATAATACTTTACACATAGCAAATATAGTTTAATTTAATTCATCGCACACTTTAGTACATTTTTCTTATTCATACTGAAATACTATGTGTGTAAAATTTACATGCCTTTAATATAATTTACTATTATAACAAGAATTTAAGAAAATATTATCAATATAAGAAAAAATATTAGAGTATTTATAAACTGCTGAAGTATTTACGCTTAATTTTAAACTGAAGCAAATTTGTGTCTCTTCAATACAATTAATTTCCATATCCTATATAGGAGTACATCCCTTACAAATCTAATCACTTTTTACTACAATTGCAATCTGCTCCAAACTAAATATTATAATAGCTGAGTAGGGCCAGTAGAAGTCTAGCTCGTATTTTCATAATAAGGAAAATTGAATTAGGTATACTGAATTGAAAAAGATATGATGGACCAAAAAGTGATTTCTATCCTTTACTTAGAAACACAGATGGTTTAGAATGACTGCTGTATAACAACTGAGATGGTGCTGTTTGTTTTCTTTCTACTGAAATAAACCAACTTTTTACAGCCATCCACCCATGTTTAACCTGGTTGGAGAGAATACGGTATAATAATAATATTGATATTAAGCGATTTACTATTGTTAACTACTTTTGTCTACTTTACCATGTGAACCATAAAAATATATACTTTAAAAGTCGAGCATTCTGTGTGATTATGTAATGTGTTTCATATTGTTATTATAAGAAGTAAATAAGTATGTGTATATAATTTCACTAAACTTATTGAAATTTTAAATATTATAATATATTGATCAAATTAATTTATTGTAAGTAAAAATAATGTTATGAATTTATAATGGGCGTTCATTATTGTAACATAAGTAATAGCACGCCTAAACGAGTGTCCAATTCAATCAAGGTATATTAAATATTTAAGCATGGTATTTAAGAAAATCCATGCTTTTGTTGAGTATTAAAAAGTCTGTTTTAATCACTGATAATAAATATTTATATTGCTTATGCATACACACATATGCAAATTTTAAATGATTATAATTTAAGTAATCAATATTTTTGACAGAGAGTACTTGGTGGAATTCCATTTTAAATAAAATACTTAAGTGATTTTTCCACGTGATAATTTTTATTGGAGACCGGTTTCACCAACCTTTCACAAAAGCATTATCATAAAAATTATCACGCGGTATCACGTATCAAGTGTTGTATTTAAAAGATTATAATTTACATAAATTTTCATCTTGATTTTTTATCTTAACCCTCCTTGCAACAAATAAGTAAAATTTTGTAATTTATAAAAAAAAATAGTTTTTTTTAATTATCTTATCTCTAAACTGTAGTAAAACTAAAATAAAATGAATTGACATTTTGTTGAATGAGCCATAATCATTTTTCTTGAAATAAAATAAAACTGGGAATTTTCACAAGAACTATAAATAATTAAAATTCAATCTTCGCAATAATAAAACAAACAATATTGAGGAGCATGCTCTAAACATAGTACACACCTTGCTGCTCTATGTGAAGGAGACAGTAAATTAAAATAAATAGAAATTAAAAAAATGAGAAAGCATACTAAGAGACCTCCCCCCCAAAACCCGGTTTAGAACAAGGAGGGTTAAATTAATACATGTTTTTGAAGTAATGCTTTGTTCTAAATTATTATGTATTATTTATTAATTTATAAAACAAATAAAACAGTTAATTACTTTTTATCCTGTGAAGTAATAAACGGTTCACTCATAGATTTTGAATTATTTTACTAACACATCAGTGATATCTTCTTTTGTATATTTGATATTAAAAATATATAGTTATGGTATAAAGATTGTACGTAAGTATAGAAAAAACAACATTGCTTTTATATTTTATTTGCCTAGTTGTATCAATTAAGCTCTACTGTCAAAAACAATTAACTATGTAAAACGCTGAAAGAAATATATTAAAAATTACAGTAGCATTCCCACTACATAAACTAACATTTCACTCTCATCATGTAGTGCTAGTTATTTACTGACCACCATTTATTCTTGTCTACACATTATCACATCTAGACAGTTTGATAAGCATACCTCAAACATGTTGCACCCCTCGCCTTACACTAAAACCAATATAAAAGACTACTTCCACTATGTCCAATTATGGAGTGGGAGTTTCACTTTTCAATATTATATCTGCCAACTATAATACACTTCAAATTTGATAGCTTATTTAAAGCAGAGACAAATATAAGATAGTATTGTGAAATGAAGATAGTATGTACTTCAATAATTTTGACATCGCCAAGCGGCATGAAAACAATATCTTACAAAAAACATTATATCTTTTGGAAAAGTTCATAAAATAAGTTAACCTAAAATCTGTTGAGGTCTTCTCTTTATTGTTATACCTAGTAATTCTCCAATAACAATAAATGCACTGTTGTGCCACTATAGATATTCTGACAAATACAGAATGATGACTGTCACCTTGAGTCAGCGAAATCATTATCCGGGGCTAGTGAAGGTGAGGAATTAAACGGGAGGAGGATTGGAAACCGTATTTGAAGTCTAGTAATATTTTGTCATATATTCAATAGAAGTAGTATTTTATTTTATTATAGTTGTATATCTGTCAAAAGTTTTGTTACTATATAATAAGTGTAGAGATATATATATTTACATCAATATAACTACTAAGCACACATAACACTGACAATTGTTCAAATAAGATTTGTGCATATCTTGTTTTTTTTTAATAATTAATTACACAACTTAGAATTCAGTACTACTATATTTCTTTACTTAAGAATTTCAGAAATATAAATAACTTATTTTATCTACAGATCATAACTTCACCGTCAAACATATTTGAAAGTAAATAAGAAAAGAAAGTAATTGACAGTGTCATAAAATATGTATAAGTAAACATTGACTTATTCTGGATCATGAGAATATTTTTAGTGTTCAAACTGCAAAATACTGAAATGTTACAAAAAAGATATTTATTATATATACTTAATTTTACACCATGAGCTCTGTTCTATTAGACTATGATCAGAAATTGAGTAATAAAAACATTCTGGTGGATCTTTAAGAATTTTAAAAACAAACTCCTTGCACGGTGAATTAAACAAAATATTTCGACAAGAATATTAAAGCGTTCTCTCTCATTATAAAATATTGATAGATATTTGTTATAAGCTCAATGCTGAAGGATAAAAATATTTGTTTTTAAGGAATCAAAATGTAGCTAATTTAAAATACTTGCTAACTTGATGAAGACGAATTATTGTGTGTGTAATTTATTATTTTTTTGAATAAATCATTCATAATTTAATAATTGATGAAAAGTGTTATATTAATTGAAAACAATTTGTCTATTCTGCACAACGCTAAGAAACTCTTACAAACAACTCTCGGACCCAGTGTGTGAGCTAGTGTACAAATTATTGCTTTCCATATAATATACAGTTTAATGCATAAAAAAACTAATCCAAATAGAAAACTAGAATTTAGAATGAATTCTAATAGTATTCTGTACTGAATATTTACTATGTATTACAAGAAATCTCAATTGTACACTATGTCGAACTTATAGCACATGTTGTTAAAACACACACATATATATATATATATATATATATGTGTGTGTGTGTGTGTGTGTGCGTGTATGTTAATGGGTGTGTGTAAACACAATCCATTATTATATGGCGGCCAAATTAAACTAGTTAAGAAATATAAAAATATATTATTTCTGTGGTGATCGGATGAATTTTATACGTTTATTAGTGTTCTTAAATAGTATTCATTTTCATATTATTCAAAGAAAGACGCAAAAGTGATAAATGTACCATAAGCCAAAAACCCATTAACTGTATTTGTTCAATGCTTCTCATAACATTATCATGTATTCTCAAAGGATAATAAAAACTACAAAATTACTAAAAAATATTTTGGCCATATTTTATTCAATGTCCAATATCACAATTACTTGTATAAATTAACATGAAAACATATCCTCTTACTTAATTTCACATTGAGTATGTCGTTTTTGTAGACTGAATAGCCACTGGTATATCATCATCTTGACTTCCGATACACTTTTTGACATACTGAAATACAAGAAAAGTGGTAAGTATTAGATTATTTTTAATCTTACGGTAAGAGAAAAAATAAAATTAATTCCTAGTAATATTATATATAATATAATCTTAAATTATTTCTGGTGAAAATACCTGAGGATTAACTTGAATTTGCTGATCCATCTCTTGAATATGCTGATGAAGTCGCGTACAGTTGGCCATTTGTCTTTCCAACAGACACAATGTTTCAGGAGAAGCATACATCTCCGGACTGTCAAGAAATACTACCATACCATCCTTCTGATTGATTATAGCATATATCTCTCCATCTTCTATCTGTAATTTCATATTTAAAATAAGTTTAAAATTTTACAATTTAAAAACTGAACCATGCTTTCAAGACATTGCAAGACAAATTCATAAAAGTTTTTAATTAAAACTGGAAGCATGTTGGCAGTTATGTGCTATTTTTTTACTGGAAAAACTATTGGAAACTGAAAATTCATTTATACATAGGGCACTTACATAAAAAAGTCTCATAATTATATTTTAGCTGAATGAACAATATACAAAGACCAAAAGTAAGTATTTTAATTTAATTAAAAGACATTTAAGGGCATACAGTTCTTTGTGGCTACTTGTGGCATAGAACTTTTTATTAATGATTAATTGTCTGAATTAATTGCATTCCAGAGCTTAAATACAAAGTGTCAGTTTAAAATAATTCCTGTTGCAATGGAAAGCACATTCAGTGAGGTGGGTGTAACTTACCATATTTAAAATATATGTTTCAGCCTGTGCCGGGCCTGACAATTGCACTCTACTCGCCACATCCGTCAGGGAGAGTGTCAAGAATGTTTTAGTCAAACGCTGAATATTCTTCTTGTACATTGAAGATAAAACCTACAACATTTTATAATTAAAAATGGATCCGGCCTATTGTAACTGCTCTTATGAAATACTTTTCAATAAGCAATGACTTGTGAATTACCTGATTAACCAGCCCCATGTTGTGATCTCGCAAGTATGTATCTCGATGCTTCTGGATGATGTGTTGTATAGAGGTGGAGATATGGGGACCGGCCAGTTCTTGGTAAGCCCCTGACAAAGGCTTCAAAAAGCGACCTACTACTTGCGAAGTGTATTTTGGAATGGGTTGTACCTGAAAACGAAAAATACAAAATTTATATTGATTAACTTTTTAACTATATCTAGCGTAAACAAAATAACAGAGCGAGCTTCTATATAAATAATAACACTACCAATTTTAAAATACACATTCACAGGTGTTCTTCATATTAGAATACAACCTGTGTATTGATGGCACTTATCAAACTGCTCTAAGCAACTATTTTCATTTAGTATTGTAACTTGCCTTCCCATGTAGAATAAGTGAAACTAATGTATATTTTTTGTAAGCTTCCAACATGATATGCGAGACGGCCACTGCCGGAGTGGTGACTGCCACTTCAAAAAAGTAGAGAGCGCGATCGTAATTCTTCATAGCTGTATAGATCATACCTCCATAGTAATAATATAAAAGAAAGTGTTTAGAATCATATTGTCCTCCTTGCTATAAAAAAATAAAATCAGTAATTTATACATGAAATAAATATAAAATGCTAACAATTTAAAGTAAGCGAATATTCACAAATATAAAGAATTACCTCAGCACTTATCCCCGTAACATCAGTATCTAAGAACTCCAAAGCGGGTTTCATAACTTTTGACAAGAGACACAACTGATATAGATCAGCATGTACTGAAGTCAACTGTGAATCAAACAGTTGTATTTTTCTAATTGCTCTTTTTAAAATTTCAATACCCCGAATAGGCTGCTTACTTTCAACAAGGTGATTTGTTAATAAATGGCAAAGTTCTGAGTCTGAAAGAGTAAAACAAATTGCTATAGACAGCATGTTCATATGCAATCATTATAATACTACTATAGTACCATAAGCTACTTACACATCTCAGGAGATGACCTGACTTGCTCTCCATTGCATCCTGCAATGAATTCTTGGACTTGATCAGGCATTGTGCTGTTATCCACTCCAGGAGCAGACTAGAATATTCAAATCAATAAACAATGCTGCATTTCACATTGACACAAATGGGAAATCTTTTGAATTAAAATATTCAAGAAAACTATTACAACATACAAACCTGAGGCATTGAAAATTTGGCACATAACACAGCCAGAACTCCAAGGGAGTGTTGCTGCAGATCTAGAGTCTCGAGAACTGTACTCAAGTGAAGACTGTTTCTTTGAAGAAGCTCCTGTGACTTATTAATTAGGTCACACAGCTCAACAAAATTACCTGTCATAAAAAATAAAAAAATTAGGCAGCCCCAAATAAATTTCTAACTTAATTACATGGATCCAAACCCCATTGCTCAACATTAAGATTTGAATTCATATCTTATACAAATAGTTGTGAGAATAACACATCTGGAAATCCATTCATCGTCTTACAAAAATTATCACATAATTCTCTCTCAATTACCATCACATAACGTCAATCATCACTTTTTTTTCAAATATTAAATATTGACATTCACATTAATAATATTAACATCTATCCAGCTGCTATAATCATTTACTATCATTCATTTTGGTTAAAATCCACGAAATACCAATAAAAAAAGCATGTATCTAATTTACTTTCAAAGTAACTGCAATAATGCTTTGGTGATAGAGACATTGATTTTAAAGAATCAAACAACTGCAAGAAGGGGAGTTTCAAAGTAAAAAAATAAAATGCCATCATCTTTCAGATAGATGAAAATATAAATATATTAATTATAACTATAGACAAATAAATATTATGTATGTACTTCATTGTAATATTTTTGGTAAATGAAAAAATATAGGTTAGTTTTATTAAAGTCATTGAAATATATATTACAAGTACATTGGAATATGAAAACGGGCAAAATTTACATATTATTTAAATATTACAATTTTGATAACGCTGAGGTATTTTTGAAAAAACCATGAATTAGATATATTTTACGTTGGTACTTATTTTTCTGAATTTATATTTTTTAATATTTACCTGATGCCGACAAAGTCCGCACATTGTTAACGAATTGTTCCAAAGCAGAAGCCATTGATTAACTTTGAATACACTAGAAAGTATTATGATATCAAAAAGGCAATCAAAAACGACACGGAATGACAATACTACAATACAAACGACGTCTTGTCTAGAAAATTGACAATCCAGAATCGGCAAGCGAGCAAACGACAAACTAGAATGCTGTGCCTCTGCCGGCGTGTTCATCGACTTAACTTATACTACTTGAAATGCGGTTGAGATTGACTTCTTTTGTGTGTATGGTTTTTATATATACGAGAAAGTTTGGTACTTGTCTTTTATCCGACCACCAAAAAACATTGTCCTATTATTTTGTTTTTTTTTATTGGCAACAGTGTCTATTTTTTGCTTCTTTTGTTGGCAACAGTGTCTATTGGCGAGAAAACACGTATTGTTTATTTATTTAATTTAAAGTATTAACCTAACCTAACCTAACCTAACCGTCAAAGATAACAGTTTTTTCATTGTTTGTAAAATATATGATACAAAATTGAAAAAAAACTTTCATTTCTATGACGAGACTCGCTGTTGCCAACAAAAGAAGCAAAAAATAGACACTGTTGCCAATAAAAAAAAGCAAAATAATAGGACAATGTTTTTTGGTGGTCGGATAAAAGACAAGTACCGAAAGTTTTATTATTTTTAAATAAACTGTTAATTATTATACCATTTATGTGCTTTTTTCCATTTTAAGTAATTTTTTTAATTTAATTTTAATAAAAACAGTAAAATTGGTATACTAAGAAAACTCACAACTTAAATTGTCTATGTAAGTGTTGTTGACAACTGACGTTTGTTGGTTTTTTAATAGTGCTTTATTTTGCGTTCTAAACTATGACGGAAACGAAATCTAGTGTTAATTTTTCATGTCAACGGTGTCTCCAGCCCCTAAAGCTTGATGATTCTCTTAATTACCTTGGAGAACATGCCTTAGCTGAACTTACACTCCCAATAAACTCAACTCCAGATGTGGACTTGGAATTACAATCGGCTAGCTTGGATCACTACATACCTCCTTTTCGTATTTCTGAGTCATCGAATGGCGCAAACGGTTTTATGGTCATATCGGATGGAGGAGAAACTGAATGCTTAAGTCGACAATTGTTAATAAAAGCCACATTATTCGATACATTATCTAACAATTCCGATGTGGATCACCCTCTGTGTGATGAATGTACCGACTCTCTTTTACAACTCATGGACCACCAGTTAAAACTAGCAGAGGGCGAATGGAAGGATTACAGTGATTACCTCAAAAAGCTGGAAAATGAAAAAGATGATTTAAATCTAGAATCTTTAGAAAAAGAATTGGAAGACTGGAAACAAGAGGAGCAAAGATTGCTTGATGAACTTGAAGCCTTACAAAAAGAAGAAAAAGAAACCAAGGATGATATAAGTAAACAGGAACGAGAAAAGGAACGCTTATCTAGAGAACAGAATATTTACTGGAGAGAATATACAAGATACCGCAAGGATTTAATGAATTCTGAAGACCAGGCTAAATATTATGAATGCCAACTGGCTTACACACAATCTCAACTTGATAAATTGAAAAAAACTAACATTTTTAAAGCTGCATTTTATATTTCACATTCTGGCCATTTTGGAATCATCAATAATTTCAGACTGGGAAGACTTTCCAATGCCCCCGTCGATTGGTCAGAAATAAATGCAGCTTGGGGTCAAACAGCTCTTCTGCTCTCGGCTCTGGCAAGGAAAATCAACCTCAACTTTCAACGCTATAATCTTGTACCTTATGGAAATCATTCTTACATTGAATCCCTGGAGGACAATAAAGAACTTCCACTGTATGGATCTGGTGGTTTCAGGTTCTTATGGGATACAAAGTTTGATGCAGCTATGGTTGCTTTCTTGGACTGTCTTCAGCAATTCAAAGAGCAGGTTAAAAAGGGAGATCCAGACTTTTGCCTACCTTACAAAATTGATAGAGGAAAAATTGAAGACACAGCAACTGGCAACACATACTCAATCAAAATTCAATTCAATTCTGAAGAACAATGGACAAAAGCTTTGAAATATTTACTGACTAATCTTAAATGGGGCTTAGCTTGGATTTCAACACAATTTTCTGAAGATAAAACTGAACAATAAAAGTCTCAATTTGATGTAAAATAATTATTATTTAGAAGAATACATTTCTTATTATTATTTTAACATTAAATCTTTTAACTATAATCATTGTTAAAAATTGTAAGTACCTAGTGTAAAACTATATCTGTGCAAAATAAATTAAATGAATAAGCATTTAATATTGAAAAATAATTATTACTACACCTTATTTTCCAAATTGAATGAATATATAATTAATTTGTTTTTAAAAATAATATTAATATCTAATATTTACCCACTGAACAACTGGTAGTGTTTTTTTATAAATAACCTAACCAGTCAGTACACAAATTCCGTTCAGTTATTACTCTTACAATTAATGCATTCCATAGCCCAAAATGATATCAATGGATATGAATCAACAAAATCTATAACAATTTGATTCAGAACTTTTGTTAGTTTTTCAAAACTGTTCTCATAATTCATTTTCTTATTTGCATTATTGTTTAAATTTGATAATTGTGATCTTAGAGTTTGGGAGTTACACAAGTCTGTGTATTCCAATGGAGTTTTTGAGCTGCACGGTTTATCTTCTTGAAACTTATTATTCTCGTTTGCAATTAGCAGATCGGTTTTATTACTTTTATTTTGTTTTAACAGACCTTCTAACAAATAAAATATAAAATAAGAAGTATCAAGGTAATCTGGGTCACTTAGTTCAATTATTACATCTTGATTGAGTGTTCTATCTGGTTCAGTTATTCTCTCTAATATTTGTTGCAGTCTTGATGTAAGCTTTGATACAGACTGCTGAATAATAATAGATGATTTATTCAGATTAAAAAGTATTACCAATTTTTGTTGTTGGTTTTCATCCTGCAATTTAATACATCTTTAAATTTATACAAACTCATTTAATTGTGAAAGTTTTTAAAATATTTAATATTTAGATTTTTAAGATAATGCATATTTGCTGTTTTACCTTCATAATATTTTTTTGGTTTAAAAGTTTGTCAAAAGCATTATTAACAAAATCAATTATGAAATCAAAACATTCTAAAATTATGTCTAGTTTATAAAGTATATCGAGTGATCTTCCAATAAAATTGGAAACATATTCAATAAGTGAACTCCCAGCATGATCATCAGGAGTGGTTATTAGAAAATCAATAAGTTTCAGCATGGACATATTTAGTAGCTCATAATCTGAAATAAATAAATATTTACAAAGGGTTTTTAGAAAATTTAATATGTATGTATACACCCACTTCTTTTTATTTATTGGTGCCACTGCTTTCGCCAACACACTAGGCATCCTTAACATTCTGCTAAATGATTACCAAAAACGATGACATAAAAAAATAAAAACAAGTGGGAATATCACTATCCATCTTTTACTTTCTGAAAATATTATATTAGAATTCCATCAATAAATTTTTATCAAAAATATTGACAAGAAAAGTTATACACTTACTTCTATCTTCTTTTAAATTAAAAAGACCTGATGATAAATATGCCTGTGAATTATATCCAGACTCTTGGGTGCTTTGTGTATTATATAATGTCTGATCATATTCACTCAAAGAATGATTTGTCAATCCATTAAATGAAGAATTTCCATTAATAGCGCATATAGTCTTTCGTACGGCTTTGATAGCTTGAAATATTTGAAAACTCAATCGAGAATCATCACTTTTATTACATTCTATTGAATTGCGAGTTGATATTTTTATGTTTTGAAATACATCGGATGATTTCTGACTGATAGTTTGCAAGCTTGTATTTGTAACAAATATTTCTGAAAAGTCTGTTAAACTTGGATTGTTTTTACTAGGCACATTTGATACTTGACATTGATCTAAATTATTTAATCTGTTGTGGTCTTTCATTTTTAATTGTAAAAATAAACAATATTCCCTGGTGTCCATGTGGAAAGGCTTGTTTTTTAAAATACATATTGCTGCAGCGATAATAATTTTTTGATGTGTATATTTCACTAAAATCAAATAAAACATTTTATAAGTAAAACAAAGTGGCCCTCTACCTAAAGCCGTGATTATTGAAAATATAAAAACTACAAGGAAAAATTAATGCAGTTTTTGTATGGCAAAGGTATGATAGTAAAGCCATCAGATATCTTACCATAAGCATCTACACTTTTATATTCCATTTTGTTGTAAAAGATCTTCTAATTAGTATAAAACCACAAAGTAACTGTAACTACGGTGTGTAAAAAGGTGTGTAACTTAAGACAACATTAGATAATAATATATTTATGTCAAATACATCTGTAAGCTTGGGTCTGTATCTTCACCATTTGACAAAAAAAATTCAACAAGCAAATTATCTCTGGCAGTAGGCAATTGAAATATTTTAAAAATGGAATACTTATTATTTATTAGTGAAAATTAAAACCATAGAGTACTGAATATAATATTGTCTTATACAGCCATTGTCCAGCCATTTTAATTTTGATCAATACTTAAATATTTCAACAATTTGGTTTTGCGTTTGTAAAGTATCAAAGGTTGCATTTAAGCAGACAAGTGAAAGTTATGTGATCACTTAAATATACAGAGCCATAGATAAAAACACTATGAACTATTTTTTCAAATAATGAATAAAGCTAATATTTTATCATTTAATTTACCTAGAAAAAAAAACAAAGTTGTTATTTTAGAAAGACTTTATTTACTATGTTATTTAACTGTTTACAATGACTTTTAATTTCATGACATTTTCATCTATACTATTGACCATTATTTTGTTAATTATATTATCAGTCAAAATACCTTACCGTCGTATTATTACATTGAAATATACAAGAGTGACCAAAGAGCGAGATATCTTAAAACCGGGTTATTATTATATCAAATATTTAAGATTATTTCAAATATGATGTGTAAGGTTTAAATTAGATTTAACTAATACTATATTACAGCAGTTAATATTTTAATACAAATGATGCCGTGTCTCATAGAAAGAAGAAAATTCGATGTTGGGGTCTTTAAATGTCATCTACTGGATCCTATTCAACACCAATATTGAGATACTTAGCCAAACTTTATATATATATACATATTTATATAATTATATTATACATATTTATATGGTCATGTAATCCACTGCTATCATGTGTGCGCATTTATGATTGGATTGTTTTATATCTTCATCAATGCAAAATTAATATGTATATTTGCTTTCTATATTTAATAACTAAAAAAATATGTTACAAAAACAAAGGTTTTATTATGTTATATTAATGATTGATTGATTTTATTATATTATTTTTGTAAAATGTAGCATATTACACAGGTAAAGGAAAGGGGTGATTGGATTATTTAGTCCTGTATCCTAAAATTTAGAAATTAAAATCAGTAGTAAGATTGTTTATAATATTGTAGTAAATAGTACTTTCATAAAAAATATTTATAAATGAAACTGCGCTTGGTAGTAATGTGAATAATATTTTATTAATGCAATAACATTTAAATGTACATATTGTGAATTAAAAAATAAAACAATCAATAAATAATTCATCTTTATTCCGATTCATATATAGTTTTCAAACATATTATTATCTGAAGTATTTGTATAATTTGTCAAATTTATAATGTATTTTGTCGGTTTTTAAGCTACATCAGCTTTATATACATTATTTACATACTCTACAGCTTCAAGAGTATAAAAATATATTATTCATACTTAACATAACTCTTGGCTGAAACATCAGGTTGCAGAGGCCACTGATTGGCCTGAGTTTCATTACCATTATTACTTTGAGGCACCCAGTTAAGGAATCCACCCCTCTGGTGAGAGGGGGGAGCAGGAGGCGCAGGGGGACCCTGATAACCATCCAAGGGCACATTGTTTACAAGCCCCCAGCCTGCCTGGTTCAGGGCTGCCGCCACAAGCGCTTGGTTGACAGGGATTGAGTTTATATTGAGAGGCAAGTTAACATTAGCCGATTGATTGTTTCCGTTGCTAGCTGAGCTTTGATTGTTCATACTAACTCCCCCACTGACCCCCATATTCCTCATGTTAATCATCTCGATACTGCGTCCGGCCCATTGGTAGTTAGCCGATACAGCCGAATTATTCTGATAATTCCTCGAGTGCCTTGGCACCATCTCCCCAGTTTGGGATTTATTTGGCCTAATTTGATGATATTTATTTTGGTCCTGCTTAGGAGAAGCATTAGAGATGTTGACGGAGACCCCTTTGATGATATGATCTTCTCCGCACAGACTCTGTGCAACCTCTGGGTCTAAAAAGGTGACAAAACTGAAAGCCCTGAAGGGTTTAGGTATAAATACATCCGTGACTTGTCCAAACTTCCCAAAGTACTCTCTGAGGTCATCGGCGGTCATGTTCTCTGTACAGCGTCCTACGAACACTTTACTAGGAACTTTCGGTACGAGTCCTTCTTTAGAATTAGGAATCCGAACATCACACCATCTTCCATCAATCAGATGCCTTTGTCCTAAAACTTTAATTTGAGCCTCGTAATTATAAAATTTGATAAACCCAAACCCTTTAGATGAACCAGTTTTACTATCTCTTTTTATTTGAACTAATAAAAGTTCTCCGAAAGTTTGGAAGTATTCCCTTATTACTTCTTCATTAGTTTTCCATGGCAGTCCAAGTACAATCAAATCTGAACACCTCAATTTGTTGTCGCGTTTTCTCTCGGCGACAACAGTGTCACTCTTGGGCTTTTTGGGAAATACACAGATATACTGATGAGATTCCCAACCGCCGTCGGACGGAGGGTACAGGCGGTCGTCCGCAAGGCGAAGACCGCGAAGTGTCTGCGAAGATGGATGACGATACTTCAGACCGCAGCAGCCGAAGAACTGAGCGGAAACAGTGCTCAGCAAGATTGAACCGTCTTCCTCCGTTGGCAACTCGATCGGTTCTTCGTCTTCATCTTCACAAACTTGTAAATATTTAATTGACATTTCAAAGAAATGATCAACCTCGACACACTGTACAATAACCAAAAACGATATCAAAGCATATTTAGTTTTTATTATTATGAGTTTTTACAAGAAATAGTAAAAGGAAAGTCAGGTACAAAATTAACCATAACAGGACAAGTGACGTTTTTACTTTGTATTGCCAGTGATGATCTAGTTCTTAAATAATTATTGTATAACCACATCTCTACCATAGAGAAGTCGCAATTTATAAATATCTGCTATTATGTAGTCACAATGTTGCAAATGATATTGTGAATCCATAAATAATGTTTATTTTCTGAAATGAAGACAAATTACTAATTTGCTCAAAATAATGTATTTTAAAAAAATTACAACGTCAACCCGATATTTTAATTTATAGTAAAATGTTAACTTCTTATCAAAAATATAGGGTATTTTTTTATTATTTTGATAGTATGAAATTTCAATTGATTCAAGTAATTTTTTTTTTTTAATTATGTTTGTTCGCTGCATGTGAAACCATAAAAGATTTTTGGTTTCATCATACTTTAATACTTAAGTTTATAAATTAGATAAAAGATCATTTTGTTTCTAATTTGCTTTTAATTAAAATTACTTTAAACAGTTTAAATTTTTGATTCTGAAAGCCCAATAACAAATATACAATGTTTTTAAATAATATACAAAACTGGATGTGTGGTCGCGACACGACTTGTGACCGTCTTGCAAGTAACCACTAGAGTCTTATTTTGCGTTGCTCACTTAAGCAAAACCGTAAATAACGTCCAAAATAAAGGACGCTATTAGCAGATTGCAAATCGGTAGCAAGTCGTGTCGCAGCGAGTGTAAGGCCTTTAGGTTCCATAGCAATGGCAGCACTAATTTATTACTGTCAGCTTGTCGAGCGGTTGTTACTATTTTTGCAAATTTGGATTTTAATAAAATATTAACTTAAGAGTATGAAATATACTAATAGAACAAAATTGTAAAATGATAATTTAAGTAAAAGAACTTCATATATATTACAGTTTCAAGGAGTTTTATTAAACAAATGGATGTCAATATGATACAGATTGATTCTCAGGAATCCAAATTAACAAATTTAAACCGTATCTGCCGTGCGTGTATGGGGTCTAGTGGAGAAATGAGGTCAATATTTACCAAAGACTCACATGACCCAGAAATATATTATATTAAAGAAATGCTAACTTCATTTGCATTGATTGAGGTAATTTCTATAATTTAAATTTTTTTGAAACGATAAAAACAAACTACTTGATCAAACTACTGATACTAGCTGCATGTAGGTGTGCATATATATTTATATATAAATTTTAAATTATGATGATTACTCTTTATAGATATTAAAGGATGACGGATTGCCTTCATTGATTTGTTCACAATGCTTAGAAAATGTACATATAGCATTTGCATTCAAACAACAGTGTGAGAATTCTGATCTAGAACTAAGGAGTTTTTTAGGACAGCAAGAAAGCATTCCTATTAAAGTTAAACTTGAAAGAATAGAAAATGAAAAGCCACAATCTGGGACAACTTTAGGTCTTCTTGAGCCCAAGGTAGAGATAGATGAAAAAGGCTGTCAATTTAATAATCCTATCCGGGAAATAAGTAAATGGAAATGGAAAACAAAAAAATTAAAGCCTAGAAAAAATAAAACCAACTCTAAAAACATTAATAATGAAAGTTTAGAGTTTGATGACATCGATGAGACAGACCAGCCCCTCTTTCCATGTACACAATGCTTTCAATGCTTCACTCACCAAAGAGATTTAAAAGCTCACCTCAAAACTGAACATATTCTTCATAAGACTACCGACTCTATAACCTGTGAAGTCTGCAGCCAAGTATTCACTCAAGCTCAAACATTAGCTAGGCACATGAAGATTCATAAGGAAGGCCAAAAAAATAAACTTTGTACATTCTGCGGTAAATGTTTCTTCAGAACTGATGATCTGAAACGCCACACAAGAATACACACTGGTGAGAGACCTTATTCTTGTGATCAATGTCCTAAGAGATACAAGCAATCATATGAATTAAAAGAACACATCAAGTCTCATTCCACTGCCAAACATTACATGTGTACCGAATGTGGCAAAAGCTTAGCTACTCGAAACGGTCTGTACGTACATATGAAAGTTCACAGAGGAGAAAAAAAACATGAATGTAAAATATGTAGAACCAAATATGTCACATCAGGAGAACTGACTTCACACATGAATCACATTCACTCTAAAGAGAAACCCCATATGTGCACGTACGATAATTGCTCTAGAGCATTTGTCACCAAGCTATCCTTAGAGACGCATCGGCGCACACATACAGGAGAGAAACCCTTTGTCTGCACAATATGTGATAAAGCTTTAGCTACAGCCTCTTCCTTACATGAACACAAGCGAATTCATACTGGTAAATTGATATATTTCATTTATGTACATACATTTTAAGAAGCCATTGCAACATTAACTTCTTCATAATTTTAGGTGAAAAGCCAAAAAAATGCGGAGAGTGCGGTAGGAGATTAGGGAATTCCCAAGCTCTTAAGAAACATATGAGGATACATTCTGGTGAAAGACCATATCAGTGTACAATTTGTGCAGAAAAATTTATTTGTGCTTCTTCACTCAATACTCATATGAAAATAAGACACATGGAAAAGCAGTACGAATGCACTATTTGCCACAAGATGTTTGCTTTGGGAACAAAACTCAGACAACATATGCGATTACACACAGATGAAAAACCGTTCAGCTGTCATATATGTGGTGAAAATTTTAACCAAAGTTCTAAGCTTTACCAACACGTGAAGACTCATGATCATGTCAAGCAAATGATTGACAACCCTTCTGATGACATTATCGACAGTCAGATTATTTCTGAAATACTTCCAGCTCCACAGCTAGTCCTGCCACAGATGGTGATTACGCAGTACCTTTGATATACGCAATGTATTCTTCCATTCATGACTAAAGTTCTTGCAGGTATTATACATGCTTTTACTGGTGTTTATTTTTTAAATAAAAAATAATCATATTTTTAAAAGGCTGAATCTCTCTAGAAAAGCATGTTTCAGGTGTAGATGATACAGGTATTTAGTTAAGATAAGTATAAATAAAAAGCAACAAGTGAAGGATAAGAGCAGATTTATTAATATTTTCAAATACGAAGTCAATTGCATAACAAAATACAAATAAATATAATTGTATATTAACTTTTATTTATATTAAATAAAACAATACATTAAAGCTGCGCAAAGGTTCGTGGAGTAATAATATTTAATTGATTTACTCTGATTTGTATATTTATCTACAGAAATATTTTTGCTAATTTACAAAAGTAGAGTATCTCACATAATTCATAGTGTACTTACTAAGTCAGTCCAACATCAAAAGGATGCGTTTAACAACTATATACAAATGACATGACAGAAACAGAAAAAATCTCTTTAATGAATGTTTTAACTCGGGGTGAAGTTTCTCATTCGTGATCACTAAACTGCGAGATGGCCGTTTTCACTCTGCAAAGAAACAACAACATTAACAAACAATAATTTGATGTTCTAAGACTAAAAGTAATTATGATCAACACATATTTTTAATTAAAAAAAATGTTGGTATTCAATTGTAAATGCACTACTTATTTTAAGGGGATGTCAAAAAATACCTTTTTTAACTATGAAGTTGAGTGAATTCAGGTTAACTTTATAATCTATTTTAATATGTATGAGGCCGAATGTTGTATTTTTCACTTGCGTATTATAATTTTATTTAGTTTAATAAGGCATGAAACAACAACTTTTGATTCTGTATAGTTTTTCCTAGGCCAGTAACTGCACTAAGCAATGGGTGAAAAAACATTATATCTCCTCTGATTCTAACAACATAGCCTAAAAGCACTGGCTGTTCTTGTTGGATGAACATGGTGGAATTCTATTATACTATTAACCTAAAAAAGATGTCCAGTGATATGCCCACATGCTTATTTTGTGATAAAAATCTTCTGCCTGAAGACGGTAGCTTAATTTGTTGATGAAACCAGTTTCAAAAGGAAAGCTTTATTTATTTTTTAAATAATACTCTATCACACAACTTTTAAATTTTCTTTGATGTGTCATAATTTAAACTACTGTAATATTTATTTGATAATTATACGGCTTTGAAACAAAACTGGTAATTTGCATGAACAGTGCCAAGCTACTTGATAAATGAATACAATCAATTGAATCTTTTTTAAAGAATCATTTTATTTTCTTAAATTTATGAATAGAAGTTTAATATATATTTTTTTTTTATTATGACTAGTTATATCAAGTCAGAGCTGTTAGAACATTTAAACTAAATGAGCATATTAGTTACCATATACGTAGAGATCAACACTGGTTGTTTAAATTTATTATGGAGAATTTTACTACAAGAAGTAAAAAGATCTTTTCTTTACCTCGAACATAAGTCTTTTTTTTGTATATCAACACTTTCTCCACGTGGTTTTATGAAGTGAGCATTTTAGACATAATCTATAAATACTGCATGCATATTTACCAGCACTAAGTAAACATTGGTTAGTGTAGACACAGGGAGTAGACTGACACTAACTTGTCTAGAAGGGCGGGTTCAGCTGTGGGCAAAAGCTGACGCAGCATATGCAAGGCTCCAAGTTCCTCAAGGCGCGCTTGCCTCTCGGCAGCTCCTGATTCACCCCTCCACACCAAGTTTCCGATGGCAAAGAGAGCCGCTTCTTGTAGTTTTGTTTCCGGGTGTACCTAAAATAGGATTTTATTGAATGTGTAAAGAAAAACTCAACACCTTTGTTTGATCGCTTTATGCCTGCCATTAAATTTGTCATATGCATGTGTCGTATACTTCTGTGTTCCATATTTGGTTAAAAGTTAATTTTTTTTCTCCATGCGAATGAAGATGTTATGTTTTTCATATTAAAACGTCAAAATTAATTGAAATATTCTTTAATATTAAAATATACAATTTAAATTATTAGTCGCTTAAATTATAATTTAAGACAATAGAGGAACAGGAATTAAAAAGCAAAGTAATTTGTAAAACTTTGCAAGAGTGTGAATCTTATCTTTCTTAAATACTGACCAAGTAATCTACAAGTTTTCTGAGTACGTCTTCATTGGCCATTATATAATCCTTAGCTTCAGCACCATCACCGATATTTCCTAAAATACAGAGAGCTTGTTCTTTCACTTCTGCAGGATAGTTTCCTTCCAAAACTACTATGACCGCCTGGAAAAAATAAATATCTTTAGTACATGCATTGTGTCCATACTTTTAATTTCTAAAAAAATATTCTTTACCTGCATAACTTGAGAAGAGTAATCATTCATAATAGTGTCAATATGTTGTCGCGTACTCAATAGATTCCGTAAAAGTCCCAGGGTTTTCATAATGATACGTGTATCTGAATCACCTAAAAGCCTGAACATCTGTTCAGTTCCCAAAGATGAAAGTATTCTAGTTTTAACTCGTTGCTCAGCCTGGAACCAATATGAAAATTCAAAAAATGCTCACACAGGTACCATAAAATATTAAATGAATGTGAATTACCTGGAAAGCCATATTCATAAGTGCCCATATTCCATTAAGCCTAAGTGCAGGTTCAGGTCTACGAGTCAAGCCACATAACATTTCTACTGCACCTGTTACATATATTTTTATTAGATCAAATCTTCATCTGTTGTGGAAATAATATCAAAATCACGAAATTATCAATTTTAATTCAATACCTTGATCTAGCATGGGTTCTTTAGCAGGTGAAAATTCTAACAAGAGATTGCACAATGTAGAGGATCCAACTGTCAGGAGTTCAGCACCAGGAGACTCATTGAGTAGGGACATTAGTGGCCTCCAAACAGAATGGTCCTGCAAAAAAATATTCACATTTATTTTTACCTTAATTCTTATATATCATCAATACCAATATCATTATGGATGAACAGAAATCTAAATAATATAATATTTACCTGAAATGTAGTTCTCAGCTGTTGTACAGATCTCGATAATGAATGAAGACATCTTACTGCAGCAAGACGTACCTGCGCAAGCATTGTGGAAATTTAATAATTAAAGAGAATTAATTAATTCTGATATAAGCATGCAACAAATCTAGAAACTTGTATGCGTGCATTAGAAATAGTGTTCAGAATGAGAGACCAAAGTTCTGGTAGAGATAGGAAGAATCGTTAAAGATTATATTCATAAAAATTGAGGACATTGTCATTTGAGATATTAATACAAACTAATGGGGTTTTTGGTACTCCATTTTTATAAATGGGAATTCCACATTTCCAAACTAAATTCCATATATCTTAATATCTAGATATCTTATGCCAGAAAAATTATAAGATTGATATTGATTTTTTGACTTACTTGGAGTAAGTAAATAAATTAAATAAAAATAAAAAAAAACTTAATTTAATAACGTGTTACGATGTCAAAAACTCTGAATTTGTGAACCAAGGTGAATATGATATAATATATGGTTATGTTTATGAAACCTTTCGAAGAAGAAATTCAGGAACAATTATATTTACCAAGTAATATAATTGTTACAGAATTTTTAACAATCCTCGACTATGCATTATGTAAGAATACTAAAAAAAAAAATTGATGAACTATCATATAATCATACTAACCTCTGGTTCTGAGTTGGTCATTCCAGCAACCACTTGTACCATCAGTCCATCTATTTCAATAATTCTTTTCCTGATATCTTCATCATTAGCACCAAGTGATGCAAAACATTTAAACGCTCCCTGTTTGGAGGCAGCTGATTGACAAGCGACAAGTTCTGCGAGAGCACTAATCAGATGATTTGAAATCGCAGCCAGCCTTTGCAAAGATGTATCAACCTGAAAACATGGGGTTAGGTAATTTTTTTTTCCTCATCCATTATTTTAAAAATATACAGAAAAATAGAGAATAATAAACATTCTCACCTCAGCTAGATATGCTAATGTCTCTGCTGCTGTAGCTCTGATTTCATCAGGCATATCTTTTGTACACAATCGTGCTAAACAAGGCAGAGCTCCAAATACCACTCTAAAATATTTAAAAATAATGTTATAGTATTTTTAATACACATATATTATTTTATATATCAATACCTTATATTAAATAAACATATAAAATAAAAAGTTTTTAAAAATATACAATGTTCTAAATTTCATTAATATTTGTAAATAATCAATAAAAATGTAAGGTTGAAATATTACCTATTATCATCAGGAGGGAGGGCGCCTGCTCTGTGCATAAATGTTATACATCGTGCTGCCCCCATGGCAACGGCTAGAGGTTTATCTCGAGAGAGTAACACCACTAACATCTCAGGAATAGTTTTGTCCTCATGCCTGAAGACAAATATTGACAATATGATATAAATCACTTCTAACCGAGTGTACTATGATCAACAAACAATATCTAGGCATCAATAACGATTTATCATTCAAACCCATATATATTTAAGAAATTCAATATTTTTGACAGACTACTTGACAGAGTACTTGACTACTGACAGAGTACTTGGTGGAATTCCATTTTAATATTTTTGAATAAAATACTTACACGAGTATGAGAGGCATTATCTGTTTGATAATGCCAACGTGAAAGGTTGGCGAAACCGATCACTAATAAAAACGAAAATGTGAAAAATCGCTCAAGTATTTTATCCATATATATTTAATAACCAATAACTATACATAAGTTTGATGAAAAGAATTTACTATAAATAAATTGTTTATAGTATAGATGATTTTTTTATTGTAATTTGACAAAAAAAATATTTCAAAACTGACTAACCGTGCTTCAGCTGCTTGCTGCGAGACAGCGGCATTCTCAAAACACATAGCAGCAAGCCAGTCTAGAGCAGGTAATGTCAACGGTGAGGCGGGACCTGGTAGAAGCGCTGCTGCGGCTGAACATGCACCTGCTGCTGCTAATGCACCCTGCTCGCGCGGGCCTGTACACCACACTGATAGCAATCGCGCCACACATGAACGCCCTACCACACTGCCACTACAAGCTACATCTGCAAAAAAAACACATGTGAGGCTCATCATCTTCTGATCACCGATTACAGTCAATAGAGAATAGCCATACTTAGTAAATGGGCAAGAAGCTGTGGGTCACGGTGGATTAAGCTAGAGGGTGCAGGTGGATGTAAGAAGAGAGAACGTAGAGCACACAAGCAGGCTTCAGTTAGACGAGCATCGGTGGGGGGGCGAAGTGCCTCTACGAGCACACCCGCAGCACCAAGTGAAGCCAATGAGCTTACATGTTCTGCTGTGCCCTTGGCCAATGACCCTGCAACCGATATACATTTCAGTAATTTACAACAATACAATATTTATACCAAGCAGGTACAGCCAGGTAGTGAATAAAATTGAAGAATTTTTCTAAAATTAAAAATTTTTACTTGAAAAATAAAGCCACATTTATATTTTAATGGATAAGAAGATAAACTATTTTTTTACAATGAAAATATCCTTACAAAAAAATACGTTTATATAAGGAGAATATTAAAATAATAGGAAGACAAAACTGAAAGGAAAGTCTCATCCTGTATATGTTTTTGACATTGACATATTTCAACTGTCAAAATTAACGAAAATGTTATCATATTTGAAAACACACAATTTATAGTTGAATTCACAGGAAGATAATACATAATTGGCGATCTAAAAGAATTTTATATAATCATCGGTAAAAGTATCAGATTAACAATTACTTGTGCAATGTTTCACTGTTATTGCAAAACACCATTCACTTTTAACACAGACAAGATTATGTAAACAGTATGTTTTAAGGACTATTTTGGAGAAAAATAATATACAATAATACCTATGGTAACAGCAGATTCAATTCTGATAGATACATCAACTGACTGATCTGACACCAGCTGTAATAGGCGAGGAACAATTCCCTGCTGAATCACTGAACCTTTTTGCCTATTACTCCCAATAACCGAATTCTTCAAAGCGATCAATGCCTGAGAGCATTTTTCTCGATCTGAAGAGTAAATTTCATCGATGTAAGAGCGGGAGCTCTCAATATCCTGCCGGTTGAGAAAGTTTAAGGTTATATTCAAACCGTTCAAAATAGGCGAATGACATACAATTTAAATGTTGAAAAACGTCTTACCATGAAACTTGCAAACGGTTGCATTAGTGATATCATGAGACAGTTGTAGCTTCACAAAATGTTAGTAATTTTGCGTAATTCGCGCAAAGCTGTCAAGAGAGTCTGAAAGGATTTACGATTTTTTTCCAATATTGGCAAAAGCGTGAAATGTGACGCAGTTGGCACCGTGCGCTTTGCCGCGATTCGTTACAAGCGATGAACGCTTGCAACGAAGACTTCTAAAGGTGTACTTACACTTTACCCTATTCGAGTAAAATTTAAGTCAACAGTCTTTAAAACATATTTTATAAAAAAATCTTATTGTTTTAATTATTTATTTTTTCAATATTAACAGCGTATATTTATTTAAATAATAATAATAAAAAAATAAATAGTTTTATGAAAATTTTTATTCAGTCCATAAATATTGCATATATTTTAATACTTTGTTTTATTATTTTCAATATTTGTACTTTAGATTTTGCAATGGTTTTTTTCGATATTGGTTGTATGTAGTAAAAAAAAAAACGCTTGTCTATATCCTGTTTTGTAGCTTTTTGTGACAGACTGACAGACAGCTTGGATTTGTGTATTACCTTGTCTCGTCTTTCGTTCATTTTCATATTTCTCAAGGTTTTCAGTAAAAGCAGCACAGCTGTAGTTTCTGTTAAAAGTAACTTTAATTACATGATCCGTGAACTTATTTTTTATTTTATTCAAATTTGAATAACATAAATAATCAATGGCCGATTCTGGGGTGGAAACGGGAAACGATAGTGATAATTCCATAACATTTGATTCACACATCCACAATATTAGGTTTGTTCCTCCCGCTATACCTATCAGTCAATCTGGTGAAGTTTTCCCCTTTGAATGGCAAGATCCTAAGGTGTCTCGACATAGGTGTAAATTAAAGTGTTCTGGACAATTCAAGGATTCTAGACTTTCACCGTATGTAAGCGTTTTAAATTGTTCCAAGAATAAAAAACTAAGGTTTGCTGCGGCCACAAACAACCTGGAACTCGTGGAAAAGTTATTAAACTCAGGAGCAGATCCAAACACATCTGATGAGCACAAACGAAGCCCACTTCACATTGCAGCTTGTCGTGGGTACAAAGACATCATCCACTCTTTAATTCTTCACGGAGCTGATCCCAATATTAAAGATTCACTTGGCAATACTCCTTTACATTTGGCAGCTTGCACTAACCACATTCCTGTAGTTATCGAGCTTCTGGATGCCGGAACGGATGTTTCGTCACACGACAAGCACGGAAGGAATCCCATTCAACTAGCCCAAAGTAAACTAAAACTTATTCAATTGCGACCACCAGGGCGTGGTGTAGCAGCCGAAACGGATAAACTCAAGTGTGAAATACAAATGGTAGTTCAAATGATGCTCAAATTCTTACACGTACAAAAGGCTGATCTCAGTGACATTGAAGCTGTCCGTGAAAGATTGGAAAAAGTGAGTACAAGAGAACAAGTTGACAGTGAAGTACAATGCTTGCTAAAGAGCCTCAATAGTCTTAATCTTTCTCTATAGATCTTATTTGTTGTACTTGCCTTTTAAATTAATACATTATTGTTTTATATACTTAAATAGTTGTTTTTCTTATTTTGTGATTTATTCAAAAACTTTTGTAGGTATTTTGTGTTATTTTTAATATTAAACATCAGTTTCAAAATATTTATATTTTTTTGTTTTAATGTATTGAAAATTACATTGATTGATTAGTTTATCATTGTCAATATTAAAATAAGTATGATGATTTGTGACTTAATTTTATTGGCCATTCAGAGTAAAGAACTGCATACTGATTAAGCTTTTTATGATCATTGAATGGGAATTTTATCATGTGGAAATTTTAAAGATATAGGTACCACTAAAATTTCAAATCTCTTTCATTAAAGTGATTATTTACGTAAGTGCTGAATATGTGCAATATAAGGTAAATACTCATCTTTCCAACTTACTGAAACTGACTTGTTGTATATTGTTGATATTCTGGTGAAAAGCATTACCCCAAAAAAGTAATGTAACAGTTCGCGCAAGGATAGTTAATAAATGATTTTGATTTATATCCTTATATCTCAGGAACTAAATTAGTAATGAATTATTGTATTTTATGATGTTTTAAAATGTATGCATGTTTTTTATTGACTTAATTGCATTAGTTTATTTTTGAAAAAATTACCAGAATATTGACAGCATAGTATCTAATATAAGTTATCAATGTACCTGTGAGTACAATATAGTGAAAAGTGCCATTAAATTTATGAATTAAGCTATAATTTACTTTTCTAATTAGGCACTCAACTATTCGATCTTCAGTGTTTATGGACATGTATAATGCAACTAAATGTAAAAAAGGCTCTCATGTAAGTGCAGATATTTATAACTTTCATCTTCTGTTACCAGATATGATTGTCTAAAGTTTATAATTGTCATACTAAAATTTGTACACCAAATAACACAATATATATTCTGAAACTGTAATAATAACTTCTGATGTAGCAAAAGTAATTTTTAACAGTTGGTCATTTTAAATCTGTTGTTTCTAGTGACTTAATTTTGAATAGGTAGCATTATGCAAGCTTAAAAATGTTCAAATTACTCAAATTTAAGCAACTTTATTTTATAAGATAAATTAATAATTATCTACATTAATTTATGTTTTACACCATTCATATGACCTTTTAACAAAAATGACTGAATTTATAAAATTTGTGTGACATTCTAGTTATAAGGTGATATCATGTCAACAAATTAAAGTTAAGAAAATTTATCTTCCAAAGAAAACAGGGATCATAATTATCACCCAAAACAAAAAAATACACTGTCCATACATGCAGGTAGCTAGTGTTAATAATAAATTTATTAAAAAAATGTTTATTAATTTATGTTACCTTCAGTGACATTAATATAACATATATAATATACTTTGAAAATGTAAGGAATGTTAAGGAAATACAGTGATTTAAAGAATTAAATATTGCTTTTTTACTGCCCTCTTACACTCTTAACAGTGTAATGCTTATACTTAAGTTCGATATTGCCGATACATACCGTAGGTATTATTTAACCCAACCACAAAATCAAAAAGGAGATGCAAATAATTCTAGATGCTCTGCGTTCTATTATAGTCCATTCTCATCTGGACATTTTATTTATCTTTATATTTTATAAAAATTATTTATCAACAGGGTATAGTGAATTGCAGCTTTTTACACACATCTTTGATAATCATATGAGTTGCAAAATTATTTTTTTAACAATTTGTATTGACACTTACAAATCGACTTTGATCAAAGTGAAACAGGCGTAAGGCCAATAACAACATTTTGGTATCGAACTGGGGACCTTAATCAAGGTGCAAGTTCATATAAACACATAAAAAATATCAGCTAAACTTTATGGTAATGGACAAAAACATAAAAATATTATAAATTGTAAATAAAACCAGATATTATAATATGCATTACTTTATTTAAATTCACTTAGCACATAATCATGAAGCAGTAGAGATAAATGAAAAGATCAATAAACCTTTTACTAAATTAGATGATAAAAACTACCAAAAATCAGGTTTCATTTATTGCTAAATCCCCACAGCAGTGCAATTGATATCACCATAAAATTAGGCCTTTTAAAAGAGAAATGCAGCACTAAAGACAAACCAGGACAAATGATATTCATTATAAAAACAAAAGTAACACTCCGCCTAACTCAAATAATTTTGGCTTGACGTTTAGCAAACAGGCATTGAAAAGTGACTTGTGAAGATGAATACATTTGTGTTATAAGTATTTTTTTAAATCAAAATTAAGTTATCAGGATATTGTTTTTTTTATATTTTAGAATTTAAAAACAAAAAATATGTTTACTTACATACATGACATCTTTTGGTTTCTATGCTGTATGGTATCTGCCAGAAGGTAACAAAATACATATGAAAGTATGACAATTTTTTTTATTTTTAAAATTCTTAAACACATTAGGATTATGCCAGGCATTTTATTTTAAAAATATTTAGCAAAAGAAACTGATAGGTTCATAAATATAATCTGCATACCAAAAAGTATTACACGAATAGCTTAGTTAATTTTCTCCAGGCCCGTACAAATAATACAGATAAATGCATCTCTTATAGTGTAATTATAATAATTGGAGGCAAGATTTGGAACTACAAAGAACATATCTTTTGTTCATATCTCAATTTTTGGCATGTACATAGGTATGCATATAGTTTTACAAGATAGCTGATCAATACCTAAATATTTGTCTTTAAATGAAGTATTGCAATTCGAAGTCAAAATTTGTTACACAATTTTAGAAGACTATTCCAAAAATGACCTAAACGCTATAACTTACGACCTTTTGTAAAGTTCTAATCTTCCCATATGTACTGATAAATAATAATACATCAATGGAACGGGTCATTTGAGAAACACCCTCCTACTTATTCATTCAATGGAATGTTTATTATCACAGCCTCCTACGTGAGCGAGCAATAATTGTTATTTTTACATGGACAGAATCTATGTACACTAATGTTTCTTTTATAATTTTACTAAGACTGTTTAATTACAAATTTATTAATACACATTTTTAATTTGTTTTTATGTCAAAATATTTATTGATAAAATTTTGTACTATTCAAATTATTTTCAATAGATAAGTCTATGATAAAACAAGTGCAATAATAAAAAAAACCTAGTGCATACGTACTTCAAGTTGATTTAAAATAAAAACCAGGAATAAGCTAAATTTTAAATCACATGCCTTTCATGTAGTGGCAATGTGTCTTTTGAATGCAATACAAATGAGTTAGTAAAACCTCTATAAAAATGAATAGTTATATAGGATTGGTGTGTACTATTTGGAATGGCTGATTAATACTGACCAATCAAAAAACTATTACAAAAAGAAGAATTAAAGAAAGTGTACACGTTATTGCAATTACTGCATTAAAAAAATAAATATCAGGAATACATTCCAACCTCATACAGGAATGCCACTTACACACTATTTTTTAATTTAAATATAAGTAAGACAAGTACTATGACTTATTACATTTACACAAAAAATATTAGAATATTAATGTTTCAATTGAAAAGTATTTCTTTAAAATACATTTCACAACAGTTGGCCTTTTTTAAATTCAAAGATATGATCTTTACACTAATGAAAATATATTAATTTCAATAAGATAAAACAATATCTGAGGAATAAATATTTCAATACTACCCCATTACAGAATCTATATCATAGAATTATTACTCGGGATAAAGTAACTTTACACCATTAATATTATTGTTCGATAAGTAAATCTATTTGATTTTTAATGAGTTTACAAATATATAACAATGAAATATTAAACTACTTTTATATGAACAATTAAAAATATTATAATTTAGTAGGTTGAATCACATTCAATAATTCAATGCATTGTCGTATCCTAATTTAAATAATAAACTAATAATAGAATCAAACTCATGCCCATTTATGCTTATATAATACAGAAATGAATAGGAGTGTATAAAAAATAATTCTAAGTGATGATAACATACATACGATAAATACCATATAAGAGACTAAAGAACTATGACAATGTTTTTAAATAAAATCATATTTTTTTATATTAAATCTATTTTAATGGTAACCATATACAGTATTCATGAGGCACTTAAAGAAACTCGGTTTAAACTGAGTAATCCATCCTTTTCTCAATAATATTTATATAACAATAGATGAGTGGCACTATCATTTCATACAGATTGATAGGATTGGTTCTGCTTAGTTAAAAATCAATGAGAATTACGATAATAAACCAAATCTACAAAAGCAGAAATTTGCACTACCAAGAAATATATAATATTGACTCTGGAAAGTGGAAATGACCACAGCCATGTAATTTTAAAATAGAGCCTTTCAATTTTAACAGCCAGGTCTTGTGCTAGCAGAGGATTATCAATGAAATTATTATATTTGAAATAGCAAGGCAAAATTAAGTAACAAAAACTACTCTAGTTTGAATTTACTCTATTATTTGATATACAAAATATTTTTCTGATCCAATGTGTATAAATTTTAAAAGTTACGTATGATTAAAAATACACCCTTTTCTAAAATCATGTTAAGTGTGTCTGTAGGTTTCATATTATGCAGTCAAATTCCATCGAGATTTATTGTGTTGTAAATTTTAATATGTAATAAAATAATAGTATATTGTTAAAAATACTATAAAAAACAAATTATGAAACAAATATCAAATGATTTGTACCTGCAAAGTATTTTTTTATTATTTATTACTAATATGATTAGGCACATTATTTCATACATAGAAGATGATTAAAGAAACTCTCTTTATTATTTTTCAAACTCATCTTGTAATTTTTATTGCTATAAAACAAATTCTTTAGTATAATATTGCATAACACTTATAAAAAAAAAACTAAATCTCACTATTTTGTAGAGACCTTCAATAAATTGATATATTTTGAATTTAAATCATAATAGCATTTTGCATGTAAAAAGTATTTTTAAAGAATGCCTTCATAAAATTAAGATCATTAATATTCAAATACATTGAAATAAATTAAGTGATAATGAAAAATTGGGTATTTTTTTTACAATTAAGTCTGATTAACCAGAAAAAAGTGCAAAAACAGTTTTGATTTAAAATAAAAGTTAAAACAGTTTTATGCAGTCTATGAGGTGCCAATTTTAAAGAAATAATATCAAAGCTATGTAAAACACTATGGATTTTCGAAGACTGAACATATTATAGGTGATAAGTTATTTTAAATTTACCTAAATGCTTTAGTGTTAGATTATAGTGTGGAGGTTGAGCTATTTTTCCTTTTCAATGTCAATATACATCTCAAAAAAATGCAAATAATATTTTTTAAAAATATAAATACTGTGGAGATTAAAAATGTTACAAAGCAGTTCAAATGTATTAAATAAAATCCACCTACTGGTGGCACATCGTTTTAAAATTGGGATTGAAAGTTTAATACTCAATATTATTTCTAATAATTTGCGAACTTAATCCAAAATTAAAGTAACTAGTATCATTATAGAAAAAAATTATATATTCAATATGTATTATGTAAAAGGTATAAAATTCATTTCTAGAAAAAAAAAAAAAGAAACTTGTATGCTTATCGTGAAACTTTAGAATTTATACACCAACCTTTCTGTATAAAAAAACAAGTTTGAGCAAACACTTGCTTAGCTGCTCGTGTGAATTGAATAGCTAGCAACATACACAGAGCTTCATCAGTACGCAAGTTATAAGTAATAGTTTCTAAGATATTCAGTGTACTTTCCAATATTATTTGCCACAAACTAATCAGTCCATAATAGTAACTTTTTCTCGTGCAGAAATCGCTTAGTATCCGGGAGAGTTGAGTGCCGGAGATAAAATGTAACATTTTGAATCTTAGATATATATTTTTTTCTAAAATAGCTGAGCTGTAATTTGAATCTCTCTTAAGATAAATTTAAATAAAATATTACAATGACTCGGAAATCAAAAACAATATTTAAAATTAAAATTAAAATTAGGCTATGTTTATTCACAACTTGTTAATACAGCCAATTATTATTTATAATTTTTTATAAAAATTAATTAAATTTTAGGCCTTTAGCTATTGCTGGAGGTGTACCGTTTATTCTGGAAGACAAATTTTCAATGACAATAATGCCTTCGATTTATTGATAACTTTGTAATGCTACAAAATTTAAATAATCACAATATGTTAATTAATATTTCTTTAAAAAAATTTATGCACTAAATGCTACTAAAATATAAATACGAAATTTCTACCAAATTAAAATTGTTGTTACAGTATTCAAAAAATCTATAGTTTTATACGAAATTGATATGTAAATTAGATTGTAGGATGAAAAATAATAAATTTATTAGTGCAGGACGTATTAAAAATATATATTTAGAATTATCTATTCTAGTTAGTTATGTGCAGACTAAAGACAATGAATTTGTCAATTTACCTGATAACATATTTTGCAATGCTCATGCACAATTATAATACAAAACATCTTGTTAGATTTATGTGTCTTAGAGTACTATGGATATATTTACGTTATTAATCTCTAGAAATTTAACTACGGTAAAGACACACCGATTGGATTAAATGTTACAACATTCTCAGGTGCAGCTTCTTTACCTTACCGTGCACAAGACTCCAGCAGTCCTGGGAGAAATTCGAGACATTCATGAATATATAACATCAATGGTATTCTCGCAATAATAATTTAATTAGTCTGATTTTTATATTGCTCCTCAAATTGCAACTTTCCTCCTATATTGTTCCCCTGTACAGTCACTATCCGCCCCGTGTGAATATAATATCAAGATAACACTTTATACTCTTATCCGGCTCTACCTGCACGGATGAAACTTAAATTTTGCAGTTTCAAACTGTAGTTTGCTATTTAAACGATAATAATTTTGTACCAATCCAAAGGCTTCGTAAAATCTTAAGTGTACTTAACTATTCTCCTATTTGAAAAAAAAAACACACAAATTGATCAAGTTACATTTCACCAAGGGACAGAAACGCCAATAATATTTTGCAGCCGCATGCGTCGCGGCTTTCTGGCGTGAAGTTCGGCGTCATTGGCAAGATTCGCAGAAGGGCGGAACCGGCGAGCCGGAGCGATCACTGCGCGGGCACGAGCAGCTTGGCTCGCAGGGCGCACACCTCCGCCTGCACGGGCCCGTAGGTCACCAGCTCGCCGTCCACCGTGAGGTGAGCGGGGTGCGAAGGATCGGGCTCGGGCTCGATGCGGAAGGCGCTCACCGCCAGCATCTGGATGGGTCCGTCCTTGGCCTCCCCGCCGTCTCCGCTGGCGTGGGCGCCGCTCGCCAGCCCCAGCAGGAAGGACAGCAGCTGAGACCTGGTCGCGTTGCCGCGGATCACCAGCAGCCAGATGATGCCGTCGTCTAGCCGCGATTCCGGAGCGAACGCGAAGTCCTCTCCCAGGTGGGACTGATAGCCGGCGTGCACCAAGATGAACTCTCCCTCCAGACACTTCCAGCTGGTCGGGACCGCGGCCGTGAGCGCGGGCAGCCTGGAGGCGGGGCCGTACACCCTGGGGGGCTCGTTGTTGCCTTCCTCCCGGTCGCTGTCGGTGAGGCTGCGATAGTCGGAGCCGGCGCTGCTGAAGTAGGCGGACTTCCTGGACGTGGCGGAGTACCAGGAGTCCAAGCGCTGACGGGACTCGCGGCTGACGGTGTCGCTGGAGTCGAGAACGATGCTGTTGTCGCGACAATCGCGGCAGTCGGGACACTCGGTGCCGTCGCGGACGCAGTCTCCGCAGTCCAGGCCGGCGTCCAGGCTGAAGGAGTGCGGGGGCGGCAGCGGCGGCGGCACGCGGGGCGAGGCGGGATCGCGCCCCACGGGACAGTAGGCCACGCGGCCGCGGTACGTGCGCAGCCCGATGAGGCGCGCCAGAGACCACACCGTGAAGCGCTGGCCTCCGATGGCCCGCAGCCGCTCGCTCTCGATGTCGATGTCGGACAGGAGGCCCCAGCCCACGGACAGGAACGAGAACATTATCTGGAATTCCAAAAAACTAAATGAGCTCAGCGAATCGAGCAGTTAGGAATCATTATGCATAGTCCTAACCGTCCATCACCTGTGTTCTGTGAAAAAAAAACTTCAAGCCAATGACTCGTCTCAAAATATCTCTGGAAGAATATTCATATCATTCGTAGGCTTGTCACACCATATTTGGACAATTATTAATCCGGTAAGAATACCGGCTGGACAAGATAAACCGTGACTCGTGACCTGAATTTGAATACATCACGTATAAAATTACTTCCACAATGCACGTGTCAGTCAATCCAAGTTTCTGAGCTACTTTGCGTAATTTTAATCAACTCGATTGATTCCTATTTGATCAGATCTCGGAATTACACGACTCAACCGCGTAAAGTTACAACAACTCGTAATTAAATATTGATGATCCCAATTTAATTGTCATAATACATAGATGAAAATATGTACAAGAGTCCTTATAATCGAAATTTATCAATGACGGTATATTATTGTTAACAACCCATTAACCTAACGTCACTTGGGAGAATTGACCCAACTTTACATGAGTCGCTTCTTCAATCAATTAATTGTATCTACCTACTCGTTTTTATAAATGTTCCAACGCAATAAGAGTAGACAAAATCTATAGCATGTCCATAGTCAATTCCAACAACTGTAGATAATTGTATAACTAGTTAATGTCTCATTTTACTTATAATTGTCTCAGATAAACATCGACATCTTTACTGGCGTTTGAAACAATATGTACAAATTATTTTCTAAACCAGATATAAGTAAGACATGGTTTAATGATGTTATAACCTATTTATATTGTAGTTGATTCGGCTTAACATTGTGAAAAGTTATAAAATAAAAATAGGATTATTACGTCATCACTCAATAGTGCACAACATTTTTATAATTTATCAAATTATTAATAAATGGTAAAAAAAAATAATTGTATTTATATTTAAAAATACTTCTAGATTGATAATATTGGTCCACGGTTCCGTGATAAATATAAGTACATACGCAATAAAAACTTTAATAATACTAGATTAAAACGAAGGATATGAAGTATTTCATATCGTTGATTAAATTTTAATAACACAACGCTTGTATACTGTAAAGGTGCCGCTACACAATTTCCGAGCACACGCAAATCTTCTCGCTATGTACCGTCCCTGGGGGTGGTTTTTCATCCCCATTATCGTGTTCGGATACACTCTACACTTTATAAAGGTTAAAATAAAATTAACATTCAGCTGATGTAAGTCCAACGACGGATTCCATCACATCGCATTATGCTCGACAAGCCATACTGATAAGTGGATCCGGTCATCGACGGAGACAACTTCCTCGGGAGTGCACTCCTCCGTGAGACAAAGTGCCTGTGGTGACAAATTCAAGTCGACGGTGTTTGTTAAAACGTGCACCTCTTCTACAAATCTCATTACAGGGGAAACCGGTAGGCTTCAAAGTGAAGACCCCCTTGATTTGTTTTTACCCAGAGCTTAAAAATGAATTTGATCTAATTCACAGATTGGTTAAATTTAACTGAAATATCCAATGCCATGTTCACAAAGAGTTTAGATATGTTGCATACATCTTCGCCTCGTTATAAATAGGTGTATTATTAATTTATACACGCTTTTTGGGATAGGTTTTTGAAATGTTGCTTAATAACCCAGATACGCACGTTTATTTCGTAAGTGAACGTGTAACTAAGCAAAAGACGGTATTTTGATTTTAATTATTCTGTCCTAGTCCTATAAATAAAAATTATTTCAAGTTACTTTTTTATACATTCATATTTATATTTAAAATTCATACATTTTCTATATCAATCACTCAAAAGTTGACTCGACAACCACACGGTGCAGTTGGGCTGGCCTGAGCCGCAGCGGCGCACTGCAAATGCCTACGTAACTATGTCCGCGAGTAGGTACTCGTGATGAGGTTGACATAACATCGAAGCTGCACAATCATATGTGTATTATAAAACAATTTGCACACCTCAATTAACGTTGAAGTTTTGATTGCTGAAGCATGCTTATTTACAAGATCGTAGAGCCAACAATGCAGCGAGTCTTCGGGAGCGCGAATGACATTGACGCTAGTTATGTATCGCAGCAGCATTTTTTTTTCACTGAATGGTTATTTACATTATTATCTACAAAACCAAAAGATAATCAAAAGTAAGTAAAAAACAAAGGGGAGAAATTATATAAATAAAATATGCTATAAAACTATTTTGAAACATAAAGTAAATAACGCGTATAGACAATTGTGATATGTTAAGTAACACATTTTATTTTATAAACATTAGAATGCAATGATAACCTTTATATCACAACACTTACAATATGTGTTTTCAGGAGTAGGTTAGCACGGTCGATTTCGAAAAAAATATCTAAAAATATCCATTGGACTGGACCTACCTGGCCGAAAATGAACATTGCATTCTCAAATAGATATTTTACCCCAGTTTTGCAATAGTCATCAAACGCAGGAAGACTCCAATACGTTACAAGGACACTGGACACGGGAACTCGGTGAACATGACAGAATGTAGCTGCACGGTCCACAAGAAGAAAATAGAGTCCAACCCTGATCGTATTGCTTCGACCTTTGCCTGATCGAGTGCGCGGCTCCAGGATGGAATCGGTCAGCCACAAGCTGGCGGCGCTCGGACATCGCAGAGTAATTGGTAAACAAAACATATATGGAAATATATGACCAAGTCGCCGTTTCGTGTACGAAGGCCCGAGTGCCGGAATACTAAAGTTGACAACGAGCGAACTCGATATTTCAGCACTGTAGTTAATTCTAAAAGCAAGTGTGTACAGCTCGTACCCAGGTTCGAGTCTACGGTATCTACGTTGTCTACTTACATAAGAATTATATAACGAAGAATTGCATCGTTAACTCGAGTGCATTCCCTAGTTATGATTTCAAGCTTAGGCCATTTTCTCCTAAAATATTTGCGCTCGTGATTTCATTCGTATCAACATTTCACAGTAAATTAATCAGAGTAATGGAGATCAATGGCATTTTTATTATTGATAAATATTATTTTTAATTGTGCACAGTTATTATCAGAATTTTCGTTTACCTAAAACTTTATGTATGTGTTATAAAAATGCATTAGATATACAGTATAGTTTATAGTAAGAGCCCCAACAAAAAATTTCAATCTCGGTGCATTTATAATTAATGACAAGCAGAAAATTCCTGCAGAACATAATATAATAAATATACAATTTATATAATACAAAAGTAAAATATTTATGAATTTTGTTTGGAGACGACGTTTTCTAAGGATTTGCGTACTAACTAACAACTATAAATACGAGAAGTGTTTGCTCAAGAATATTTTTATACAAATACTTATTTGTAAGTACTTAAAGTTGTTTATAACTTCCTTAACAGGTTGGTTTTGCAGTGTAGCGGATCTATTTCGGAACATTTTAGTGATATCATGCTGATAAATAATGAATAGCTCTACACAAAATAGGCAAATTACATAATAGAATACTTGTGGTGTAAAAATATAATCTAGAAAAAATGTAAAACCATTTTTATGATTTAAAGGTAATAATGCCTAGTCTCAGACTTATAAATTTGCATTAAAAAAAAATTAATCCGCATCATTTATATTTATAATCAATGAATACGATATGAAAAAATGATAACCATAATCTAACATTCTTTCAAATGTTTGAGTTTAGCAAAGGTTGAATATTTAGCATGCAATGCAACAGCACGTCCAAATGAAAACTTAATTGCACACTACTTACTGATGGTTGCATAACACACTTAATATTATCAAACATTTAATAAAATACACTTCGATCACTGTTATTTTGTATTATATATTATACCTGCGTGTTATAAATCATTTTATTTATATATCAAAGTGTGAAACGGAGCATTTATAAACATAAGAAAAATGTTTAGTAAACTATTTAAATAAAGTATAAGTAAGATAATGACAACTACATATTAAAATATATTTATGAAAAAATATTGATCAGAAGTTATGAGATTGTGAACAAGGTAGACGGTTATCAAAATGCAATTAAAAACCAATGAGAATTCAAAAGAAAATCGGTATAAGGTTGTCGAAGCCCATTTGTGTTTATTTTTAAATTCTCATCATCCTTGAACCGAAACAGTTTGGATTGTAAGACAACTAATAAAGTTCAACACGTGCCTTTTGTATTGTCCCTCGTTCTTAATTAAGCAATAATAAAATTGTATCACCACATGCTGCGGGATATAAATAGACGCATGCTTTGATCTATTCTTCGCTGGCGGTGGTTGGTCTCATTCGCTTTCACTGAACGGACGCTCGCCGTCCGAGCGCTCTTCTCGCCGACCTTCACCCAATATCGTCCAGCCTTATGCGGTGTACACACGAGACAATACAACCGACAACCGACGGATAAGATAGCCAATAGCGTTAAAAAAAAATAACAAAAAATAATTTTGGCTACTTATCCGTCGGTTGGCGGTTGTGTTGTCCCGCGTGGAGACCGTTTTATGTTAGTAGCACCCCATGAATGTGATATGCAGATGTTCTCAAGAAATTTGTTTGTATCATGTGCTGTATATTTTAAAGAAAAGTCAAACAGTAAAAAGCAATTATTAAGGTTTTATTTTACAATGCGGTGCTTTAAATTATTCTTCATCAAATGCCTCTCCTCACAGGAGGTTGTCGACCATTTCACTGAGCATATACTTTTTCTAAGGGGAAAATAGTATAGAGGGTCCCCGGTTTCTTCTACACCGCAGTTTGCGTATTGCTGCTGCCCAATAGCATTATTATATAATAATTACAAAGCTCTGGCGTTTAGATCTGATACTCCTTCTGCAGCAAGCTACAGAAACAGTAGCAGGAGCCCCCCCAAACACGACAAGGTACTTCCAAAGCATATGCTTCCACAATCATTCCAAGTCCACTACTCCATTACCGATCCTTTACACACGCTCTGGATACAGAATGGCACCCACGCACAAACAATACAATGGGGAGAGGCTTTAAATTAATAAACTTTATTATATTATGACTAAGAAAGCATAACGTCGTAGGTCAAGTTCATTCAAAATGCTCCTAATTAAAACCGGTTACATTTTTGTTATAAAACTAACAAAAACTTGTCACAAACTACTTACAATTCTTTGGAAAGATAAATGTTTTATTTTTTTATAAGGAAATAGAATGCTATAACTTTATAACGTGATTTCTCAAGTTATAGCAGACAATTTATAACACACAAAATAGGTTTTGTTTATAAATTAATAATGCACCTGATTATGTAGATAGTATGTAAATGTTCTTAAATTCTTGTGCTAAAAATAATCAAATTTTATTGCTCTTCCTACACTAAAATCAAATAATTTAAAAATAAAATATGCTATATTTGTCACACTGCCTCGCTTGTTCCATTTAACTAAACAATTCACATTAACATTTACAATTTTTGAGTTGGATACTCGTCTAATAGTTCCGAGGTGTTTTGGGCCATTTTTAATATCCCTGTTTACGAAAAACATTTCCAGGCTCAAATTATAAAGTCTAAACTGAAGCGTTATAACGCATTGACTATATGTATTATTTAAACAGGAGCCATGTGTCTATGAAAATATTTTTAACCTACCTTATTGCGTACATAAAACGATATTTCTTATACACATCAATAATGCTAAAATGAAAACAAATACTCTCAATTTATATTGTAAGATGATATTGTTTTAGGAAAATTTTCAAAGAAAAATGCTTACACATTAATGTCAATTGAATAGAAATTATGGTTATAAAGTTAATAATTTGGTTCGCTTCTTAAATCTTTAATTAAAAATAAATATTATAATCTAAAATCTATATTTAAGCTACAAGACAATTCATAATCCATTACAATGGAGATTATATTTTACTACACTGCTTCAATAAGTATATTTTTTTAAATATATTAACTATTTTAATACAACCGGATAAAACCAAGACAGCGTGAAAAGTAGTATTTTCATAAAAAAAATATCATAAAATATTTAAAAGCGACGATAAAAAAACAATATTATCGATATCTTGGATTTATCACTAGGCTAAAGGTTAAAATATTACAAACAATACTGTTTATTAAAAATGTAATTTTGATGTAAAATAGTTATGAAAAAATGTGTGTATATATATATATATTTATATTTATGTATGTGTGTATGTGTGTGTGTGTGTGTGTGTGTGTGTGTGTGAGCGTGGTGTGTTTTCACATATATAATATACAATTCATAATTTTTTTAACTGTAGAAAATTGTATGCACGCACAAAAAAGCAACAATTTCCAAACTAATGAATGTGACTGTGAGAGAAGAAGTAATAATTACTGTTTTGCAAACGCAAAATGTAATTACACTTTCTATGTAGATGTACATACAGTAGCATGTACCTACTCCCCTCAACACACGTTAGCGATCTACCTTACCACATCATTTTATTTACTGCGAAGATTAACATTTTTTTGTTAAAGTCTAAGTGAAGCAGAAGCAATTTATGAATTATGCGAAATTCATAAATTGCCATCGGGTTCAAAACGAAGGGAATCCTTTGAGAAAAAAAATCTTTCTAATATTGTATTCTATGATTTTCCGAAAACGTACCGCATTTTCTTCTTGCTGACCATCCTCCACCTAGAGACCTAGGCACATAAAATATAGTGCGGTCAAACGATTTTTCATTTAAATTACATGACAAGCTTTACACAATTTTGATTGCCTGTAATCTTATCAAAATCGATTAAAATTGTCTGCGTTTGGGTGTTTCCCGTTTGGAGAATTTACAAAAAAAGTCGATTTATATTACTGATCTTTTGAACGTCAATTAAAGTGTCGATCAAAAGCAACTGCTTTATTAGTTTTTCAGCCGTCTTTATATGATATAGATTCAAACACGAAGGAGTGATAAAAGACCGAAGATGAATGTAGCAGATTACTGGTCCAACATAGATGACGTAAAAAGAAAGACACCAACTTGAAAAAAAAGACAGCTATCGCTTTGCAAAAACAAAAAAAGACCCGGCTTAGGATATAGCGTCAAGGAAAAAAAATATGCTAAAATAAAATAAATAATGAGCACGCAGTTACACATGTTCTCAGAGAAGTTTCCATAATTTTTATAAAAAATATATTTGCTGGCATAATACTTTAATAATATTGAGTACTAAAGACATCGACACCAAGGACAACCGAAATGAATAAAAAAAAACAGATATAGGATAATCCATGAAATTAATTTTATTAAACGAACACTTGCCATAGCATTTGAAATCTAAAACATCTTGCCAAGCGATGCAGGACGATAAAAACCACTCAAAAAATATTTTCAGATATCCATGTGGATAGATACTTTTAACCAAAAAATAAATATTTCGCATTTAAAAAAATAATACTATTCATTTTAAAGCACTTGTGTTTAGTACTTTTATGCCAGGTGCGGATTAAATAACAACATTTCATGTGTTATTTATTACAATGTTACCTTTACAGAATATAACAAAAAACATTATGTTTACTCACACCCGGTATAAATAAAATGATTTAATTAATAAAATAAAACAAAGTATAAAATATAAAATTTAAAATCAAGACTAAGAATTTTTTCTTTCTTTTTGTCTTTTGCTTTTGTGGCGGGACAGGAAAAAATGTAGTTATAAGACTAAGAATTGTGTGAAAATATTTAGATCTCATGGAATATACAGGTGATGCCAAAGTGTTAGAGTTTTTAACCTGGAACTCTTATTACTACATAGAAAATAAAAACAATATTATAAAAACGTTAAAAAGAAAAAAAAAACACAAAAACGAAATTCCTAAAACCTATTAAATTATTGATTACCCTACCTGGTGTATTGTTTCGACACTCACTGCTAGTCGCAAAGTACATTCATCGTGCTCTAAAATATACGCTAGTGTTGACATATCTAAGCATGAACGACACGAATATATATATAATAGACCACAAGTTATTAGATTATTGAAAATACATTTTTTTATGTTTGAATTAATATATCAATAGATATATTACATGTCGCTTGTATTTTGCGATTGAACAGGATATCAAAATTGCAAATGCAGGTCGTGACACATATTTAATAACAAATTATTTAAATACTAGTAACAGGTGAAATGGGGCGAGAAGAAATGTTTCAAACGATTACTTGCGTGTCGTTCCATCAAACCCTAAAACTTGTAAAAAATCAATAAGTCTGTGTAGGGACGTGCTCGAAATGCGTTCCGTCATATTGTTTCCGTGGTGCAGGATTGATAAAGTGTGAGCGATACAACTTGCAACAGATTTGCAATCGGCCAATATCATTCCTTTATTTTAGGTGTTATTTATGGTTTTGCCTCAGTTAACAACGCAAAAGAGGACGCTATTGGCTAATGGCAAGTCGTTTTCAAGTTTTGTCTAACGTGTGTGGAGGACTTGGAAAAATCGTCCAATCAATATAACGACGAACGTCGTATCGAGAGCGTCGACAGCAACAATGCATTAATAAATAAATTCTTCCAAAAACAAGAAAAAATAACTAAAAAACTCATTATTTTCATTAGCTTTTAAATATTAATCATTTCTAATACAGTATGACTTACGAAAACGTTACAATGAAACAAATTCATATCGCATTATTATATCAAGTAAAAAATAATAAATATATTAATATTATTAACATAATATCTACTCTTCCCCTGTTCTAGTATGTTTACTGTTAGATATTAAAACGAAATATTTAAAATAATTTAATAATCAAAATAACATAATCACTCAATGTCAGTGAATAATGTTTATGTTTACATTCGCATAAGTACAGATATTAATATCGGAGTTTGTATTATAAATTGTTCGTTATACGACAGCTCTTTACGGCTAAAATATTTTACACTCGTCCTTGCTTAACATGAGATGAAAATGCTTACCAAAATAGACTAAAATTTGCTGTAGTAAAATAAACTAGCAAAAAACGTGATAAAAGCACATAAAGTCGTGAATAATGGACGAACATGCTGTGAATGACGCACAAACAGATATAATAAAACAAAGTGTACTTTTTAAATAAACAATTGCCTAGAACCGATTTTAAAGATGAAAATAATATTTTTTTTAAATATTGTTTTGTATAAATATTTTTTACATAGTTGACACATACGTACAAACAAACCATAATAAATATTTTAGCCACACTGAAAAACAGTTTTCAGTTTGTTAAGTTACATCAAATATATATATATAAATATTGTTTTTCAAAAGAATAAAAAAAATTATACCTTGAAACCTGAGTATATAGTGTTATTTTTTATATTGTAACATTTAAAATGAAATTTATTATGTTTTTCGAAATGTTCAAATTCTGTTAAAAAAAACTCATTCAAAAAAATTATCACACATCAAAAGAATGAAAACATGTGAGAAAAAATTACACATTTAACAACTTCATTAAGAGCGAAAATTTTGCTATTTTTTCCTTTAACATTTTCTAACTACAAATGAAATTCGACATACGAGTAGTTACTTTCATTTAATATTAATTAATAGGACAATTAACCACACGGTTTTACAGTAATGAAGCACATCTCTGCAACGAACTATAAATACATGGAAGGTGAGAGCAAAAATTAATATAATATATCTAAAAAAATCATAAACCCGATAGGAGTTAAAAAAATTAACTATTATTTTTAAAAAGATATACATACACATTTGTATGCAAATGAAATTAATGTATGGAAATTTCCAAAACAACAAAAAATCACGTACTAATTTCTATGTAGCAATAAAGCGAATACAGAACGTGTTAAAAGCGGCTAATCTCTGATGGCGGAAAACAAAAGAGAGCCAGTAATTTTGTTTATCTTTTGTTTTTTTTTTAATTAGATTTAGTTTATAAAAGGCACGTTGTGTTGTACTGAAAACTATACAAAGAGGGTGTTCATTTGAGGATATCCAAATGTCAAGGTTGACTCTCGAAAAGTAATTTATGTAATGCTAATAAACTATTACAATGCTCACTTCTCTAAAAATACAATAATGCTATTTTTACACGAGATAACAAAGAACTTATTTTTGTATGCTTTATATAATACTATATAAATCGATTTTAAGACCAAAAATAACACATTACTTACTTAAATTGTACAATAATTTTCCGGAAAAACGGATTTTGAACACTAAAAATATTGTAAAGAACCAAAGTATATATAAGCACAGCATAAAATAGCAGACAATGCATCATTAAAATAATTAATGGACAATAAAACATTTTTTTCTCTTTTCCCGTAGTCCGGCGTAGCGGCTAATCGTGTTTAAACTTGTTATTATAAAAAAGTCATCGTTTTTTTCAATGTTTTCTATGCGTTAAAATAATTATATGCTTCGTGCTGTTTTATACAAAACTATATTAAAATATCACACCTTACTTCTGAACGAAAACCCTATAAGAGATTTTAACGATGAGAATTGACGAGCAACATATATAATACTCCAAAAAAAAATTCAAGATTATTTTAGTACATTTACAATAGTTCTTATGGGTATGGTTATAATACGGTATGTGGCTATCCCCTAATCCTGGGCGCAGGTTGTGGGGCTTACAAGCTGTGGCTTAGGTGGTAGCTTACATGTAGGGAAAATACGTGTAAAAAAACATTTATTCTGCACGAGTTGATGAATAAATTAAATAAATAACTAAGAACAAGGATAAATATTTAAAACAAAATATAACAGACAAAACAAGAGGGTAAACTGGGTGAATTTACTGAGTTTATATAATGTAGACATTCTATTATCATAAAGGAGCAATTTTTTTTTTTTTATATATAGGTTTGGTACCTTGCTTGTTATGTACAAGGTTTGTCATCACAAATTGGGAAGCCATCCAGTGACTTCATCAACTGTGGGTGTCTCATAAAGAAGAAATAGCTGTCTTATGTATACTTTAAAACATATATAACTATAATATCCTGAAATCGGCGCTTAAATAGCCGTCGAGACTGCCACTTCCGTTCGTAATTGCTAAAGGGCGTAGAAAAAGATAATTTTATTGATCAACGAGCGTCCAAGAGAGAAGCAGTAATCTTCAGTATGTTTGGTTGCAATGCGTATTTTGTCTTTTAGTTCCGTTTCTTTTTTGTTAGTATGAATTAAGTGTTAAAAATTATTTATTATCTACGTTTAATTTTAATCTAGAGTTTTGTCGATTGAATATGATTTTTTATTATGTGTGTTTATTCAATAATTAAATACAGTAAAAACCTACGTCAGAGCTCACTACACGCCCGACACATGCCAAAGCAAGAAAAAACGTGAAAAAATCCATAATTTATGGTACTTCAAAGAAAACAAATCACTTTGTGGTTTTCCGCTCAGTTGGATATTTTTAATGTCAATATTTATGCATACAACTCGCCAAGACAACAATGAGTGTTAACCAGATTCTACACGCAAATCCGCCTTTTAATGTATTTGTTGCCTCAGACTAGAAACGACGGAATAGAAAAAAATAATAGGAGTTTCCATTAAGATCAAGTATATATTTTTTCCTATATCAATTCAAACGTCAGTAAAAAAAAAGCTTGACCTTACACAGAAATAATAACTGAAATAATATGGTAATATTTAAAAAACCCAGCATCATATCGCCTTACAGTGTATGCATGGTAAGCGTACTCCATCCAGAGTTCATATCTCCAGTTCAAAGTAACGAAAACCCTATGATATAAATTTAAATTTTTTTAATCGAAATATTCTGAAGAATAAATTTAATATGTTTCAGAATAATTAATGTTTTCCATCGAAAAACCATGTTATTTGCGGCCACGGTTCACGAAAGATCGCACAATCGAGCAAACAGAAAAAGTCCAGAATACTTTTGTTGTTTCTATATTTACTAGTAGAGTATCCTAAGCTTAGTATTAATAAAATAAAACACTAAAATTAAATTTAATGTGTAAACTATTATTAATTTACGCTATTTTGACTAAAGACTTATCGGCAGTCCATTGAACCTTTGAGTGTCACCTTTATTTAGTTACTTATAATCCGCATTAATTAAATTCGTAGATTTTTTAGATAAAATTATTAAGAATCAATTTTGGTACTTACTATATCTTTATTATCTTATTGGCTTTTATTTTCATAAGCACTATCATTTGTGTTTTAATTAGAGATAAATACAATTATGTGATAAAATGCTACCATTATGTGTGAGTAGATATTCATTTTGAAGCGAGTAGATATTAGTACCTAAGAATAGATCCATAGCGATCCATCAATCTTACCCATCACAATGTAAAATAACAAGATAAGTATGTATGTATGTTAAAATACGAAGTGCGTTCAAAAAACAGTAGTTATTTTTTTAGAAAAAGTACAATATTACAAATCTATGATTGGGAAAAGATAAGTTAATGTTAAAAGTTTTATATGTTATTGTTATTTCGAATTAACGATTAAGATTTTACGATTGTTAATAAAACGAGTGTTACATTAACTGTACCAAACAGTGAAGTATAACTCATAATCAAATGTTGTATTTTAAAATTTTTTAACTAAATAGTTTTCTTTTGGTTGTTTTTCGAAAACTAGACATATAGCTTAAGAGATTTTCAGAGGGTTTAAAAATAATAAAAATAAAATCAATAAAATAGTTTTATCTACGGAAATTCTAGAAAAGTAGCAGAGGAGCTGCTTATAATATTTGAAATAAAAAACTGAGAACTTAAAGGAGACAATAAGACGATTTGAAAAAAGGATGATAATTTCTGTTGTAAATAGCCTGGATCAAAGGAATCCATTTATTATTTAAGACAATATTTAGTTACTGCCTACGTTGAAGATATTAAAATATATAACTATATTATCGATTCAAAGACTATTTAGAATCACGCGGCAGGCTATAAATGTTTATATTCAAGAAGTTTCATATAATTAATGTATGCACTATATTAAATTTTTAAAGGATGAACTTTCAAAGATTGAAAAGATATTCCAATCAAAAAATTACATTATAACTATGAAATGAACGCCCCTCATCTAATAACATGATGTAGCCGAAAAAAGTTACATATTACGATAAAATAGATGCTTTACCGGAATTGCTCTATGAGTATTATATATCGACGGGATTGAAAAAAACAAATTAATCACAAACCAAAGGTCGAAAGGTCAGGTGTGTCTTTGAAACAATCGTAAGGAAAATTAGTAATATAACAAACGGTGTACGGCTTAAAGTCGGTCATCACAAAATTATAAAAAATATAAAAGTGCTATCCACCAGGTGTTTCAGTTTTGTCAAGAACAAACAAAATCAATTATCTATAAAAGATAATCAAATAAAAAAGAGATATATGTGCGAAAAATTAAAAGACTCATACCCTATTCATTCAATCTTCAAACATAAGTATGAGTATCAAAAGAAATTTGCCTAAATAAAAATATTAAAATCTAGGTAATATAGGAATTTTCCATTGCAGCATTTTTATTTTCGTACAAAATCTTGATGGATATTATTTTGAAAAAAATAAACAAGGCCTGTTGGTTGTTGTTTCGGTTTTGCCTTTTCCCTGCAAAATACAAAAACACCCGATGCACTTCGAAGCCGGTCTAAACAAGATAATAAAAACCAAAAATGGGTTCGACTTAAGTGCATACCTTCCCAAAGCATTCCAGTATCAAAATTTATGACTGTAATATCAACGGCAGGTGAACAGCAACACAGGCAAAGGACGAAAATAACATTTTCACCATAAAATGATGCACCAGTGAGTCGAACCCAGATGAAGGCCGAGACGAAAGTCAAGGCCTCCGAAAAACTAAAATAAAAACGTTTGCTCTGTACAAACCTGCCGGGAGAGATAAGTTTGATTTGCGCATGGGGAGGAGGCGGAGGCTAACAATGTAATATTGATCGTATGGGCACTTGTGTTCAAACACAAATCTGACCTCAGCCATATCCGGTGTCTTTTATATTAATAATATATGTTATTTCAATCGAAGTGTCAGCATAAAATAATATTTAAAACAGCTTATTGTTTACGGATTCCTATAAATATATTTGTATAAAAGCGTTATGATGTTGAGAATACCTTTATAAGATGCTATATTGAAAAATAAGACGGTATCATTATATGACAAATGGTTATTGAATGTTTTTCTGAATTCGCAGAATTTAATGTAATTAATTTGTGCAAATATTTATACATTTCAAAAAGTATCAAAGCTTTCAAAACTTAAACCGTAATGCTACCTTTTCATCAATTTCATATTTTAAAAATTTTATCAGGCGGCGTCCATGAGCTGTTATTTTTGTTTTTGGAAATCTTGGCCTATAAAAAATATGATAAAATCTGTATAAAACTCAGAACCTGAATTCTAACAATTCTGTTAGTCGGGAATATCCCAAAAGACAAAAATCTGTTGAAAAAATTAAAAAAAAAAACAGATTTTCTGAAGCGACTTAACGCTAGATAAGTCGGTTCAGTGTGTTTCAACGTATTATATATCAAACTAAAGTTGAACTACTGTTGCATGAAGCAACACGTCAATAAAAAAAATCCACATGTTGGTCGAATAAGTGAAGAAACTTCACCGCAAAATATTTATGTGTTGGCAAAGGTGCAACAGTTCTGCCCAACTCCAATTTCCAAAGAAACTTAGGCTCGTTGTTGTCTGTTGTAAAGAATGAAAAGGAGAATTTAACACTGCTGAATTTCTTAGTCCAAATACTGGGTTAACACAATAGTAAGCATTGGAAATATAAAAACAAAATATTTGAAGTATCTCCTGAAAATCAAGTAAGGTATGATAACTGTATTAAAAAATACAAATAAATATTTTATCAAAGTTGATTAGGTAATGTATTTTATTTATTTTTTTACCGTATTAAAAAATAATGAATTAAATAACATGTTTTAAAAATATATAAAATTAAAAATTACTCTTGGCTACTACAAAATTACCATAGATTATTAGACGAGAAATAAATCAAATAAAGGTAATAAATAAATATCACAGCTGTTTCCAAACGAACGTCAAATGTACAAAAATAAGTTTTAGCATAAATTGGCGAAAAAATATTCCAGTAAAAGAAAAAATATACATCATTAATTTATTTTTATGCATTGGTGGCATCATGTTGATAAACACCAGCTAAGTGCAAAGGAGGCACATATGCCAAAGGCCACTCATGAGTGTTTTCCTTATGAGTTGTTACTAGGAGGCTGGACCTTGCCGTTTTACCTGTAGAAAACAATATAGTGCTCTGCTTCTGGTCAAATGTCAACCAATAATAATTAACACCATGTCAACATATAAATATTAACAAATGATAAATAGCACTTTTGATTTAATGCGTTACTTATGATAATAATAAACATCATGTCAACATATAAATATTAACAAATGATAAATAGCACTTTTGATTTAATGCGTTTCGTAAGTACAAAGCCAATGATCGGAATTCAATCGGATAGTACCGATTTAGTCGCTGCGTATTCCATTATGACAGTTCGCTGAAATAATGCCGTATAATTATTGTTCCAAAACCGTTACTCTGCCCGTAGGCGCACACTGATTCAAAGTTAGCATTCCTGAAAATAATAATTGAAGCAACTGCCGTTATATTTGCTATAGGTGGAGTTTGCTCAGTGAGCAATGATAAAATATGTAGAGTCGTAATGCCAGTGAGAAGTAAAACGCTGCGAAACTCATAAAGACGACGGCTTAACTTTATACCAGGCATAACTCATTTCTAGAATTTATACAAATGAACACTGGATCATTGTGTTTATACGAAAACGTAATTCCTTGAAGATACAAAATACATGAATACCGGTGTACTTAAGAACAGGTAATAAATATGTGTTAAAATTTGTACAAAAAAACAATTTTGTACGTTCTAAATATATGTTTTGTTACATAAAAAGAGTTGACGAAGCGTGCATAATTTCAAAAAAGTAAATCTTTTCAGAGAGAATTTCAAGTATATATTGTTATTAAATGCTTTGCTTTTCATAATATAATAAATAACAAACCCTGTGCTCAAGGCTAAACTTTATACCTTTACAATTATGCCGTAATTCATGAAGGTCGTAAAATAGAAAATCCTTCTTTTTTTTTTTTTTTTTTTTTCGGGTAACGTGATATTATACTTTTCAGTTAAACGGCTTCAACTTAATTCAAGCATGTTTTAAAATTAAATCTGAGATATGTGGGCTTTATATGCAGTGGAGTGGTTGACATTGAGCGTATTTATTTTGCACAGTTTGCCTCATTTCGATCAAGAAGCCAGAACTTGGTGACAAAACAAATAATTTGTAAAAAAAATACTAATAATAAATTTGCTCGTTGTTTTATTTAGTCATACTCAAATTGCTAAAAGAGTTGTGAAGAAAAATAAATAACTGTTTCTATTTCAAGGATTATTCAGGCCAAAATTTTATTTCCCACGTAGTCAGCTTTAAAAAGACCTATTTTAAAACTATCCATCACTAGTTTATATGTGAATAAAATCGAATAGGATTTTCCAAAAGATGCGTAAAAAATATATTTGATCAAATAAATATACATCAAAAAATAAGATATTTATTTAAAAAGCACTTCTTAAATCATTTTAATAACCGGGGCCTCTCGGGTAATTTGATTTACAGCTGATTCATTAGCAAGACGATGAACTTTAAATAGCGATCTACAAGGTCAAATGACAACCTTTGTTAGTTAATTTACATTGAACTAAACTCAATTTGAAAAAACACTAATAGTTGAGTATTTAAACTTTGCCCCCCACAGACGAACCAAGTCAACATGAATTAAGTCGTGTTCCTACGTGAGTAGAGGCCTTTAAATACAAAATAAACTTTTTTGTGTACTATGGCTGTTACTTATTTTGTGCCATATTTAGTGTATTATAAATAAAATAACTCGTATGTGTATTTATTTGATTTTCAAAATTTATATATATAGCTTAATAAAAGAATCAAACCATTTGTGAACAAATTTAAAAAATCTGGTTGGTTTTCAGCAACTTATTTTGGGTACACATAAGAAAAAACTGGTTCTGTATTGATTGGATTTTTCATAATTAAAAAAATATAAATTGAAAAATACGATTGGAGGCAACTGAGAGGTGTGGCAACATTATAAAGGAGGGCCTCCCTAATAATGTTGATGTCGATCAAGCGAATAACCCAAGCTTAACTAAAAAATAATATAAAATTTTTAAATAGTCATTTTTTGAATTGCTTGGGTCAGGCGCAATAAAAATCCACAGCACAAAAAAAGCAATGCACAGCATTAAAATCCAACGTGGTTTAACCTTGATAATTCAATTGGAGTATAATTTACTGACCTGCCGCAACTGCTGTTAATTTGGTATAGAAAAGTGTACACTAATTCAAAACGTCAACAAATTCACCTGAATAACACGCGACTAATCCAAATTGCTACCTACGTAATCATTATGAAAACGTCAACCACGAAGTTCACTGAAAACATTATTCCTCTACTGCTTCAGATCAATAAAAACTGACATACCTCTAATATATAAATTAATGATTGAGCAATTGATTTAAATTTGAATATCAAATAAACAATTGTAAATGACAATTTATATATTCAGCTGTATTGAATCAGCCTGTTTCTCAACGATTTTTTTCTGAGGATTTAGTATAAATGATGTTATTTAATAGGTGAGTGGATGTTGTACGGCCTGTAAAAAAACCATGGATTGATGTGGTAATAAGAAATATAGGTAACATGTCCGTCAGCAATGAAGATGCTTTTGCAAATTATCATCCTGCAGTAGTTAGAAAATGACGAATTAGAAGTATTTTAAAATGTTGATATATTTAGAAAAATATTTTATATTAATTATGGAATCATAATAGATGTTATTAAAAAAAATTACATAAAAATATTCACAAGAACAAATCACATATTTATATTTTAATAGACGTACTGTATGCATTATTTATTCTGATTCATATGTTAAGAAAGTTAAATATATACGCAAAAACGATTAATCATTATATTAAAGAAAATTCTGATATCGCATAATGTACTACATCCAATATTCAGAACAATTTATGGCATTAGACTGGAGGGCTTTAGAAATATTAATTACAGTATTAAAGTTAATTAAATTCTTATTAATAGATATTATTTAAATAACACCTCAACAATAGTGAAAGTTGGTAATAAATTTAGCATATTTAGGATTGTTGCTGTAATGAGACTAATGTTTAGATTTTAGTTGATGTTTAGTGTTTGGTATACAAAACGATGTGAATAGGTTCATTGTGAAATATGTTAATGGTTAAACTAATCCCACGTTATAAAAGGCTTTAGCAAAGTGTCATGAATATAAAATAACTACTTTTAGTAGGTAAAGGTGAACACAATTATGTTCACAGATGAAGCGGGCCGGGATATCCGGTCTACTTGACCTTTTACTATCATGAATGCATCAGGGAAGTGGACACAGCGGCGATCACTCGCCAGGATAAAAACAGACCAAACCAATTCATCTATCTTAACAGCGTTAACGAATCATGTGCTAGGCAGTGGCGTTCAAATAAAAATAACAAGGTGTCAAAATTTGATGTTCTGAAATAACAAACAAAAAAAATATATCCGTCTTGTCGATGATGACGTTTTGAGTATTCAAAGTGCAATTGTTTACTCTAAACTAAACGAAAACAGCAAATGCGACGGATCTCGATTGGCCACATTAAACCATACTTTTCAGTGGCCACACAGATACTTAAATTCATAAAAATAAAATAAATCATTGTCCAAATTTAATAGATATAACTGGTTGGAATACCACATCTACAAGAATCAAATTATTGTAATGATATAAATATGTTTTTCTTTAATACTTATGAAAGTACAGCATTCCTTTTTTCAAGAAAAATAGCTGCATCAAAGTATCTTAGAACTTTCTCGTAAGTAACAAAAAAACATTTTTTGTTCTAAATAAATATATTGAATGCATTATCTGATGTTTTGGTGTCCCCTAATGGTAGTGTCCGTACTTATTAACACTTATTACAGCAAGGGGAGTACGAACACCGCACATCCGCCATCAAAATATGGACTCAGTGGGATAATCATCGACGGCATTGAAATCAAAATCCAGAAGGTAAATTCGAACTCTGGTTTGATTTTTCTTTTCAGTATTCTCAACAACGAACTGTTGTTGGAACTGACGTCATTTAATCATAACACCATGCAGCGTTCTACGGTTTTCCTTAACTTACCTAACTCGTCTAATTACAATTTCTCAGTGAATGCATAGTGTTTTAACCATAGATGAATCACATGTTAAAATTAAACATGTGCTGTGTTAACAATAATAATTGAATAGAAAGTTGATCAACATTAACTTCACCACTCATAAACATATTACTATTTAAAGGTGCAGAATCGACTAGAACTAAGGTCAGGTAATGGGTTTCTCAAAAATCAATATTCACATGTCCATATAATTGACGATTGTGACGAGTGAAGTAGCCTCATTTAGTTAATTGCAAACGAATAGGTATTTGATAGAGCATGTAAAATACAAAATAGAAAATATTCAATCAAGGGTACATCAATACGATTTAATTAATCCTTTCGTGACACGTTTACTACATTGGCGTGTAGTATTTAGCAATGAAAAATTATTTAGCACCTGATACTCATATATATATATATACATATATGAAATGGCGCAAATAGAAGTAAGCTAACAACGTATTGTTTACACAAATTTAATGGAAACTATTTAACAACGATAAATAAAAAGTAATATATTTCCGCGATAAAAGTATTATATAATATTTTAAAAATCCACGATTACTTACGAAATAGATAAACTAAAAAAAAATTATTCAAAAATGTTACCATTTCTAATGAGGTGCTATCAATGCAGTATCCAAAGAAAGCTTAATATGTTAACAAAAAAATTATAAAGTGTTAATTTCAGATTAACTGCACGTTTCTTCGATCGCGAACCAATTATATTTTATTATATTAGTTTTGTATCATAAAAATATTTATTATACCCGACACAGTTGCGACTGAGTCGTGAAGATTTACTCAAGATACACGACACCAGTTCGGTTGGGTTTTCAGTCATGACAGACAAGGTCAAGCTCACAATAACGTGATCTAACCTCTCGTGATGATTGTGAATATGCGTCCTACCTGAAGAGTCATTAAAATCACAGATGGGACGGGAACTTTACAACAACTACACAATTCCAAGTAAACATCTTTTCTGTGTAATCAGACCATTGTCCTTCGCTGCTGCTGGTAATACGTATTTAATTCTATACTAATACACTAATACGATTCCACTTTTTAACCCTTTATAGGACACAATACATTACATAATCAGATAGCTAATTTTACATGACTACTTATTACACAGAACGAGTCTGTTGGATGTTATTTGTAAAAATGATTCCAAATAATCCACACATTCAAAACCGTAAAAGACACAATAGCATCAAACAAGTTTCAAGAACATCAGACAGTATAATCGAGCTCTAAATTTCGGCAAGAGTGGCTTATTTTTAACAATTAAAAATATATTTATAAAAATTATTTAAATGCACTGCAAGATGCTTAAGACTGTCCAAAACTATATATTGTTTATTCATCTTCATCAAGTGCCTCTCCTCAGAGGAGGTTGGCGACCATTTCACTGAGCACATACTTATGCAGAGCCAGTGTTCATGGTTTTCTAAGGGAAAAATAGTGTAGTGGTTCCCCGGGTTCTTCTACTCTACATTATATACATAGTTTATGGTATCGTAAATTAACAAAAATAACGAACGTAGTTCTTCACTTGTAGGGTCATTGACTCAACTGTGACATCATAATTGTTGGCGTGGTATCGTGAAATTACAAAAAGTATGTGGATATTGTACGAAAGACAGGTGCTCATCAAAATATTGTGTACATACGCATGTGGAGTGTTTGTTCATAGCCCATTCACATATATACTGCCTTTGGAAACTCCTACATATATTCATAGCATCTCTTTGTTGAGGACCTTACGATAGCCATAGCAATCAATAATTATTTTTAAAATATTGTATATATATATATTTGTTGTCTCAGTATAATACAATATTTAAGTAGAAACTTATTGGGGTCACGTTAGAAAAGATTATATTTATGTGAGTGGCGGCACTACCATTAAAGGCCAAATGCCTGGCTTTCCATTTAAAAAAATACAAATACATAAAACTAGCTCGGAGCATAAGCGGGCTTGCCTTGCCACTGAAGTCACGGAAAGCTACTGATTGGTGTAATGTGTCATAATCATCACTACACGTTTTTCGAATTTGACGACCGTAATCAAAAGTGAATTATTGAAAATAATAGACAGCATTTTAAGTCCAACAAATCAACGATAATACCTGCTAAATGCGTCAATGGTTCGAATAAATAATATCTTGTAATTATTATTTAAACATTGCACAGGTCTTGCAAAAAGTCATGCGTGGGTAGTTGGTATTTTTTTCGTAAGTTTTTTGTTAAGTATGGTTTTTTTGTTTGGTTTTATCCTAAACTATGTTGATGACTGACCAGAAAATACCCGTACGTGCAGTTAGCTAAAAATAATCGCACATGATCTTTTTCACTACTCAATTTAAGCTAATAATATAGAATCACGAAGTAAATAAACGTGATTTTAAGTGTTTACTAAGAATAATACATAACTACAGAAAAAAAAACATGCTAAAATATCAATGTTAAAATATAAAATATATTTTGTTTTATATAAAATATAATACTTCATGCGATTTGATAACTTAACCGTGTACATGTATTTTTATCAATAAAAATATAGTAATTACAAAATATATTTTTTTCTATTGTTATCTCTAAATTACAAATATCAACCTTTAAAAAAAAAACGTAAAATTATAATATGTGAAATTCTAAAGACGACAAGCTTATACAAAAATAACCGTTACGTTTTTGCAGAAGAAAATTGCAAATTCATTTAAATTTACAAATTGTCAGCTCTATCTTTATGTTTACATAGAAGTTTCTCTTTTACGCTTTGGGGAAGTCACATATATTTTGTATGTTTATTTATGCTCAGAATAAAGATATACTATTAATATGAAAGACGATACAAATATTATCCAAATATATATATTTTAATTACTATCTGATATTGATCTCGAGAATTTTTGTTAAAAAAAATTAAGCATGCCCACCAAACATGGCAATCAAACTACTATAAATATTTTTTTAATAAATATACAGAGCTCAGCAATAGGTCATGTGAGTGTGCTAAAACGTTATATAGGTTTACCTTGTTTGGTAATGTCAAGCACACTGAATGGAGAAAATTCCCAATAAAATCCGGACAGACGTAAAATTGGGTATTGACAAAACTGTGCGTCTGCTTAGTTGTAACCTTGTCTGCCGATTACAATCTCACAGAAAAATTTCATCGTTATAAAATATTAACCACTAACCTCCACAGTATAAATCAACGTTAGCACTGTTATATTATTCAGGTGTGTGTACTGGGGCGGCGATTTTGTCTTAGGACTATCTTACCTGACTTAAATTTCAGGGTAAAGCAAGCAGCTGACTTATTTGCAATGAATATTGTATAGTTCATCCAAAATTCTACGCAAATGAAAGAAAATGACCCGAGGAACAAATACCTTATAATACCTCCAATACCTTAAATAAAGCAAATGAAATTGCGAAAACGTCCGTCAATATATTATCACCAGAAAAAAATGAGGACATAAACGTTTATGCAATAAAATAAATATGTATATTAGTAGTCACAGAATTACCATACCTTTATCAGAAGTACTCAGAACAAGAATTGGCATCGGTAATAATTATTATGGTGCACATAACATATAAATCAAATTATAAAAAATCACTTCAGAACATGTGATGACTTATTACAGTGGCCTCAAAGTTTAAAGCTTGACTTGAGTGCGCATTGGAAGTTCAAATATTTACCAGACCATGAGCACGAAAATAAAATCACATTCAAACAAAAATTAGGTGTTGAACGATGGGAGAACTGTTCAAGATTTTCTTGTTAATAAAGAGGGTTTACTTATTTTTGTCGATCAAAAATAAGACCAAATCTATATTGATACTGAGAAATTACAAAATATTCAAATATCTGGCAATAATGTATCTTTGAGCAATAAACAATTTTAACTTTGCGTCTAAGAATACAAAAGTAAAGAAAATAACCATTTCATCAGAAAAAAAACGAAATTTTAATACCTCATTAAACCGCGTGTTTAATTATCTCAAATAACCCTAAAATAAATAAACAACGATATGAATATTAATGAGCGTAGCAAAGCTACCGACTTACAAACTTCGACATGTTTTTCCCGTCCGCAAGCTTAGTAGTATGGGCGCGAGATAATCGATTATTATTACTGGGGAAAAACATCAAATTATAACTACTGAAGAATGAAACAAATCATAATATACATATTATGGTAATTTGGAGTTTCACCCCACATTATTCTTGATCAATTTGTTATTGGTCAGAATACACAGACAGGTAAGCAACGGTGGAGTAATGATGGTAGGTATAATTAGTGTTAATTATAGCATTATACGGGAAATACTTGGACGACGCAAGTTATACCTTGAACCACAAAATCTAACCAAACTACCTAATTACTAAATAATTTATTTGGAAAAATAAGGAAAGATTAGAATCGATGTTTTACACTCACCTATGAAATTTATGGAAACGAAGCGTATTTTTAAAGAAAACGACGCTATCCGTGAAATCCAAATGTAATCAAAAATTAAAAAAAAAAAAATACACTGTAGCTAAATTTGATAACATAAATTATTATGTAAGCTCGATTATTTGGACCATTAGTATTCATTGAAATAAAATGATAAAATATTTAATAACAATATATCATTAGTGTTAGTATACCTTATAGAATTAAATCTGAGTGATTTGTCATGTCGTTATCGCCAAGCAATTTAGTACTATCCCAAAAAATGAAAGGTACTTTTTGAGCGTGCTTTCTTATTGGCCGAACGCACTCGGTAAATATTAAAAAATTGATAATAGTAAAATCACCAAGTTTGGTGATATTTCAGGATAGAGAACATGGTTATGATTTAGCAAAGCAATATTGACGTATTGAAGCCAGATAAAAAAAATTACGTTTGACACATGACAACAGTTCCAATACTGAGAATCCTTATCAGGAACATACTAGTTCCTTTTAAAAATATAAGCTATTGATAGTTATAATATTTCATACGAGTACGTTATGGATATATATATAGATATCGCAACAATAATTTAAGATTGTTAAGAATATTATATATTTGTTAGTTATATTAAAGTGAGGATTGAGACAGCACGCAGTACGTTTAATAATTTGAGGAAAGTACTATGCGAAAGTGATATAACACTGAAATATCGCTGGAAGTTCACCAAATGTTATGCCGCCTCAGTTCTCCTTCGTGGAGTCGAAGCTTGGACACTCAAGACAGCTACTATGCGAAGAACTGAGACGGCAGAAATGTGGATGTATAGGAATCTTGCACAGAATGCGCAAAGAAAAGGGAACTCTTGACGTTGGTACAGAAGCGGAAGGTCTCTTAATTTGGCCACATTTTTCGTAACAATAAATATAGCATCCTACAGCTGATTGTCCGAGGAAAAATCGAAGGAAAAAAGGGGCATTGGAATTTGCGCCAGTAGCAAGAGATCGGAAGTGCGGCCGAATCGACGAGACTGGCCCAGAATATTTTCGATGAAATGGTCACCAAACTCCTGTGAGGAGAGGCATCAGAAGAAGAAGAAGAAGAATATTACATGAACCGTGTGATTGTATGCTTAGCATATAGTGAAATCTACGTAAAAAGTGTCAGATTGAAGGTAAGTAAATGGCAACACAATGGGGAACCCCACCAACGTACTTGTCCCAGTACAACTCGGGTGCACGACATTCTATTGTATGTCTTGTGCATTTGCCAGCGGGGTAATGTTACATAAATTGAAATATACACTGCGCTTTGTAAAAATGCATCTTTAGGTCATTCCAAGAAATTTATAGCACCATAATAATTATATTTTATTTAAAACCATATTTACACCACTATATTTTTATTAATTTCAAAAATACACAATAGATAACTTATGCTGTTTTTTTTTAAATTGAGCGTAGAGTAGTTATACTTAAAATTAAAAGTAGTATTATTTTTCGATACTATAAAGCTAGTATATTGATATAATACATATATGTGTGTAGCTCAAGTCTTTCGTTTCCAAATATCTCTATTATATTTGAAGAGTGAAAGATTTTTGATCAATTGCTAAACTATAAAAGTAACAGGTGTATTACAAATGTTGTAATGCTATTTACATTCCACACTGTAAAATCTTTCACACACTTTTTAATCGAAAGTAGACAAACAGTTATCATGAGATCTCTCTTGATTTTCTCTGTACGCCATTCAATAGTGGAAAGATTACATTATTTTTAGATAATATCAGATAATGATTTAGCAAAAGAAACATATGGTGATAGTGTACCAATGTATTTTATTAATAAAACGTGATACTGCAAAAACCTTTACTGAAAAGCACTTGAGGCAAGTCTGTATAATTTTTTTGTGATTTTCATTAAAATCATTGTATTTATTAAATTTAACAGTTTGATAATCATTATTTGATTTTAGACACACTATAGAATTACAACATATTTTAAAAATTACAGTGTGCTAAAATAGTTACGAGAATATTTTAATTTCGATTGTTTCAATTTTAAGTATTACAACAAATTAGCACCTAAAATCACTAAGCCGGTTAGTAATACCGAAAATATTTTTAACTTACTGTTAAATATTGTGACATTTTTTTTATCGGAAATATTCGATAAAAATAATGTCACATACATTTTATTACGTTGTAACACGTCCAGCCCAGTTAAAAATAATACATAAAAAAACATGTCACGTAAACTGTTTAACGCGTAACACGCTGACTTTATCTGTTAATTTATGTGATCAAATGTATTATATAATTTAATTAAAAAAATTGCGTATTCGCATAACTGTCGCTATTCACTGTAGATTAGATTTTAGATTGTGATGCTGCATAACAAGCGTCACAAAACATTTGTCTGCACTTATCGAGTATAATATACTTTGAAATTGAGTACATACAATGCTGCCTGGGTTCTACGTGGTGCACTTAAGAGTATCGATAAATGTGTCTCTCACGTCTTGAGCTATATCAATATGTAATAAATATGTTCCAGTATGTGCTATTACCAATTGGAAGAACTTTAGGCCCTTCCGTTTTTTTTTTTTTTTTTTTTTTTTTTTTTTTTTTTTTCATATTTCAATTGTGCATTGTCTACAGTGTTTTTCCGCTGCAATGGGAAATCACACATTGCATAGCGAGGGACATATAATATGTCTTTTATGCACCATCGTTTATAGCATATCGTTAAACGACATTCAACTCAGATACAACGCAGACAGGTTTCAAAGATTTGTAAGGACAGGGCGTTCTGAGTGCTGTACAAAAAAGAGTCAACCATTTCAACGCGTGTCAATCAAGCGCGAGTGGAAAACACAGGGAAACGGATACATCCTGTGGCACTCAGTCAAAGTCACAGCCCCCCTTTATCCTTCCAGTTCGAATGGAGACCGACGGGGCCGAACCAACCCCTTCAAACTCCACGCAACAAAAAAGTGTTTTAGTTTAGAAGTTTTACCCAGTATCACTCTTTCAACCGCATATACAATGCTATATTTAAATTACTTTTTATTTTGGTATCGCATCACGCTGGGCGAAGACTTATTAGCATTATATTTAACACACCAAATACAAATAGTAGTTTCAAAAAAATACAGACAGTCAAATGTCAGATATATTATCATATAAACTGGAGTTTCAAGAAATATCAGCAATAAAGTGTGCACGAAACTGTAATTTTGATATTTATCATGAAGCAAAGTTTCAATATCAAAAAGGACTACCAGAATTAAAAATAAAATAATAATATACAGATGCCATGGTAGAGCAGAAACATCGCCAATTCAATCTCAAACTGGTGAGAAAATCTTTTTTGAGAATTAAGAAACTATCCAAATTACGATTGATACACCTTTAATCGGTTTACTCTTTGCGCGTATGTAATGAAGATTCAGCGATGTTTGAGTTATGTTCAGTTACTTGAACGGATGTTAAAGTAATTTTTGTCGATCGTCAGGCCTATTTCCTGGCGGCAGAATGATTAAGGCCAACCTCGCTGCAGGCAGGATGGGAAGTCGAGAGCTCGGAGGTCGCTCACAAGCACATGTATATTTATAATCCTGACGCGTGTTGCATATGCCCCGAGTGGGCAATACAGGTATGGTAACACGTCAAACGTGAATCGTAACTCTGCAAAGGTGTCTACTGAGAGAAAACGTGGCATCAACTTTTTCATCAACATCAATTTAACGCATAAAGTAAGCATTGAACGTGTGAATATTATGAACATGATAAAATGATATTATTTATCAACGAGACTGTTTTAATTTGTTATGTCCAATATTTATTGATTACGATATTTTGTTGGTATAAGCTCGCGCCACCGCAGGCAGGGTTACTTTAAAAACCGCACATCTTATACTAGTTGCACAACATTGTTTTGAGCTTCGTTGCACCTGTACTCTGGCATTAGTGAATTGAACAAAGATTCAAAAATATTATAATTTTTTGCAAATAAAAAAATACTAAAAACTAACAAAAAGTTTGTGCAATCTCAGACAGTTTTTTTATTATCAGTATAGTTTGCGGGAATAACGTGCAAAGGAATTTTTTTGTAATTGATAATGCCTTTAATTAACGATAAGAAACAATTCCATGTGTACAAAGATTACAATGAATAAAATATATACACCTGTACAAAATACAGATTCATACATCGATTCAATGCCATTATCATTTAAAAACTTTCAATAATTTCGCTCATGACCGAAAAAGGTAACCTCGAGACGAAATTTGGGATACCTCAGTAGACATTAAAAATTATATTACTTTAAATAATAGCCTAACATAACGCATATTTCTTAGGGAAGTTTTATTAACCTCTTAAAAAAATTGGTTTGTTAAAGCTCGAATAGTTTACGGTCAAGAAGTTTGGAATTTTACTCAGATAATTCTGACCATATAATCTATCTGAAGAAATATAATTTATTGTTAGATTATTTATGAACGCTACACATTTTTATATTCAAATCAATAAACACGACTGAATAAGTAAAGCTAACACGGATTGCCATTATTATTATTATTATTCGTACATTTCTTAAAACGGTGTCTTTGTTTACACCGCACTATAATAAATTTGTTTGAAATTAAAAACCTTGTTAAAAAGAATTATGATCAGCTTAATATTTTCAGTACATTGTATTTTTATTCATATTGATAATCTTACGTGCATAGATATTTATTTTTAAAATACGATTGATTCAGCAAATGTCAATTTTCCAAATCACAAACGGCCCGTCATATTCTTATGCATATGGAATAACATTTACTATACAGTTCATAGTATAGTTCATATTCTGTTCAAATGAACTACCGGTCAATCGAGTAATTACTAGCATAGAATTAAGCAACACAACATAACTAAGCATGTTGAGGAGACGTGGGTACCCGAGTACCTGTTAGATTGACGACCTAGTAACACATTGCAGATACCAACCAAGGTCTAAAATGAAGGTAAGAGGTCTTTCATATAAAAAAAATCCCAAAGTTGTACACACAATAAATACGGCATGCTCGAATTATTACGGACTTGACAAAACTGCATATATTATTATCGCACACTCTATGTAGGTGGGTACAGAATATACGCGAAGAACGTGTTTACTTTACTGAATTAATCCAACATGCCAATAAACGTTACAAGCGCTTGCTCTTCGTGGTTCTTTAATGAGCATTGAGTTTGTCACGGTTCATTTCATACTTTCAGAGTTTGTTCTTCTTTCTAAGCAAGAACCAAATAATAATAGTTTGATATTGACATAGGTAAGTTTATATAAAGTCGTGAAACTTGCAAATCTCATATATCGTATCATTGTCTTTATAAAGTTTTCAATAGTAATTTTAGTTCTGCAATGGTTTTATTTTGGATTTACAAGACTCGAAAATTTCATCGACGACATTACAAATTTAAAAGTATTTTGCTTTTTCCATTGAAACATGCCATTCTGAATCTCCAAAACACTATGCCATATTTTTACTAAAACTGTCATCTTTAGACACACTGACCTATATTTATGACCTGAGACTTTTATTTACCTTTTGTGTAGTACACTGAGATAACAGACAATGAGGTAAAAACTGAAGGGTGTTTGTGAATTTTTTTATTAAATATGTTAAAAACACTAATCAGAAAGAAAATAAATTCAGACTAAGTTATATACCAATAGGGTAATGTGAGTATACCATTTTTTGCAAGATACAAAAACTTTCGGATATTTAAAAAAAAAATTAAAAGATAAGATGAAAGTGTTGAATGTAAAAAAGTAACCATCTAATATTGGCCGGTTTTGGAAGAGTATTTTTCGATTACCGCCCCTTTCTATCAAATAAATCGATAAAAAGTAAAAAAAAAAAAAAATTAAAAAGTCAAACATTCACGAAACCATAAAAGTTCATGGCGCGGAAAAAACCGATAGAAATTATAGATCGATTTGTAAATATTAAAAGTTAGCAATATTTTTCAATAACTTTATATGAATGGTTGGTCGGAGATTTAGATGGCGCCGGCGTTTTTCTGTCTACATGAAGCAGCATAGAATCTAAAATAAGCTATGAAAATTCTTTACTTCCCCTTTTTGCTTTGTCTTTCAAGTGAAGTGTTTCCATTAAATGACTGTTGAATCAATAATGTATTTTTTGCAAAGTTATGATATGACTCAATATTTCTTGAATATACCAAAAAATAGATGATTTCAAGCAACACATAATAATGTTTTTTTTTGTTATTTATAAGCGTTAAAGAATTATGACAATTTCGTGAAACTTTTCATCAATCCTTAGTTATCTATAATGCTAGAGATAACATGATTACATTACAATACATACTACTCTTGAAAACTGTATATATAAGTTAACAATTTATCAACATAAATAAAATATAACTACAGTGTGGCTTTGTACGCTGCCACAAAATAGAAATTAATTTGTCTTGCCAAAATGCTAAACGCGTTTCAGAAAACGAGATCACACTTACCGAATGTAAGCACTAGGACTGAATGAATACTTAGATTTCAGTAAAATTAACTTATTTTAATTTGACTATAAAAATTTAATGCCAAAGAATTACGAATGCCGTATTATAAATTATATATATATATATATTTATATTCTACCGTTCACCCGGGCCAGAGTAGCAAGTGGTTGGCAGACTGCTGAGGGGTCATCGGTATAACTTTTGACCTCCGTCACCACGATTACCTACTTTTTTTTAAATAATAAGGATACTAAATACTAAAAAATATCAATCAATCGTGTTCGGCATTATTTGTTGAATTTGATTTTTTGTTAATTCAACTAATATATATTTTATCGCATTTTTATTATAATATAAAATCGAGCTATGTTGGACTTATTAGACACTTCCACCGTCTGTACTCCTCCCTGTCTGGCAAAATTTCTGCGACAGTGAACCGCTGGAGCCACGGATTTTATCGATCTTTTCTCTGGATAGTATAACCAGATATTATGCCAGCGGTTAGTACTTTAAATACGACGGCGGCTCGACATTTGAGCAAATGAGACTTGACAAAAATAATAAATTTTCCATCAAAAATATAGGTATATATATTTTTAAAAACTTTTCTTTAGTGATGCCTTTGAGTTTTAAGCACTGTATATCAGTGTAATATTTTACCGATTGGTGGCTACAATTACCAATCATTTATTTTTTATTTTAATGGTGAATTTCATGACATTGACATTGGACATCCTATTCACCCATCGAATCAACTATTTGACCCCATCAATTATAAGCATCATCGACATGACATAAGCGCTGAATGAATAAACTCAATAAATCAGCTGCAAATTATGGAAAGAAACGAATAATAAATTAGCTATTTATAACCTTACAATCACGTACAGATTTAATTATAGAGTTATTAAAAAAAAAAACATACATTTCAAGAAACACAAGTTATCCATAAAAGCCGATTGAAACGTGTTACAATTTTATGTGTGAAGAAATGATAAGGAAATCCGATTAACTAAAACAACACGCACTAGGTAGTGACAAGTACTCGAAATCTCAGCGAGAGAAATTCAATGTACAATGTAAAGGTAACTTACAGCAAAGTTTAGAGATATTAGACAAGCCTCGGTAGATTGATTTCACACAAAATTTAATATATTTCGAAACACAGTAAATCTTTTAAAGTGCAATTCAGTTGCTATAACTAGTATTTAGTTGGTTTATGCAGCAGACAATGATATTTGCAAACCGGCAGCACCGCTACTGTCATTGAGAAAGTACAACGATGCTTCAACATTTTATAATTGTGGGCGATGTCTCAACATTTAACAACGCATTTGATTAAGGTAGAGATTTCCTGCTCACCTGGGTCTTAGTCTCCACCCTCACCAGATCCATGGGGGCGGTTTTGCCTCTGATAACGGCCAACGCCGTCGCCAGCACAGGGTTGGGGCTGTACGGTTCGCTGCAATATAAAAAATATGCATGAACAACAATTTTATCACGTGACACATAGTAACTGACAATAGAAAATGGTTTTTGGAAAATGAACCGCGGCGTCTCGGAAATCTGTTTTCAATGCTTGGGTATCTATCTAAATCGGAATCGGAAGTCAGAAATTAGGTAACCGTGAAAAGCTACAGAAATATTTAATTTAATAGCACAGTGTGTTTCTAAATCAAAGAGTCACCTCAATAGAAAAAGTGAATTGTCCATGTCTAAAAAAAATCATCTAGGCAACAAACGGTAAGAAGTGTGTTTCACTTAAAAATATGAATACCCAGATGAACCTTTTGTAGCACGCTGGTGTTTTGAAATATCCAATAGTTAATTGGACAGAGTTTCCAATACCAGCACTAGGAAGGCTGAGCAAGGCCACGAGAAACTAAATGTTGCGACTGTTCATACGACTTTAGTTTTCATTCACATGGAAACTAATCAAGAATATAACAACGAAAAGCACGTACGAAAAATACAGGGAGGAATATCCACTCACGGAAATTCTCGCGAATACTATCATAATATATTTACAAAAGGATTCTGTAATCTTTTATTTAATGTGCGTTAAATTAAATAACGACATACATACATAGTAATATTCCAGGAAAATATCGGGTCTTTATTGTATTATTGCTCTGTGCGGTATTATATCTCTAACGTGGCTTATCTGCGTATTATTATGTTCACCTGTAGAATTAGACAATTTTAGCTTAATAAAAAAATATGTTCGTATATCGATTCACAATATCATAAATGATTCAAATCCTCACTCATCCACGGAGCCATGGTTATAGAAGATACCGATGTGCAAGAATTTTCTCGTCTCGAAAAGTCTTCGAAGAATTTTCTCGTCTCGTCTTCGAAAAGTCTCGAAAATAATGGTTATGAATGGTATTGAACTAATTGGCGTACGAGTCATAAATACCGATTGACTTTGTTATTTCCTACATGAATGGTGAGAGATGCAACATGTCGTCAAAGTAACTCGCAAATATGACTTTCTACGTTCAATTTCTTCGTTTTATGAGAAAATTAATGCATCTACGTAGACGTTTATACGATGGGAAATGTAAACACATCTTGCCCCACGACTGAGTGAAAATACCTTTCACCGACCACCACGTCTTCTTTTGTATTATGCATATCAGAAATATGGCGTTTACGAAATTTCTTTGCTACTTATTGCATTCTCGCGTATCAAACCTTATTACTTGGTGCGCCATTAATGTATTGACGCTGAAGTACAAGAATGGTGATGGATCCGATTCTACACTCTGAAAATATTTTTTTTATATAGTCTCTCGCTGAATATCCACGAGTCTTGTTACACAAATTGTGCACTTCTTTCATATTTTATTTTCATATATTAAAACCCTCTTTACACTCTCAATAATATAATGTTTGATATTTTGTAGACATCCCTTAAATACAAGAATATTTTAGACCCAAGTAGATTTAGGATAAACCCGACTGTGTCAATCGTCTCATGATCCCATAAGCAAAGCAATTAATTTTAAAAAAAAAGTTAATACACATCTATATTTCAAGACGAGGAAAAATCTTTAAAAAATATGAAGACTAATACGGTAAACAGACTTATAAAGATAAAGAAAATAGGACAAAAATTTCAGTTTTCCCAAAAGGCCATTTCGGGCAGATCTCTTGTTATTACACACTCGAATCTTGCATCTATAAATATCATATTTTGAATGCTCTAGGTATTGCAGATGCAACAATTAATATAAAAAAGTACTCGCAAACTCTAGAAAACTCGCGGATAGTATAGCGGTAGTTGACCCGAAGGCCAAAAAAATGACAGTTCGTTATGTACGCCGTCAATAGTATTTTATAATTACAATATGTGAAAAAGTTTCAATTCACGGGTAAAAAAATCAAACAAAATAAACATCGGGAATTTACGACACAGTAATCGAGTGAGGTGAGATATGAAAACTAAACTACGGATAGCGCGATTAAATGATAGCTTATCAGCTATGAATTAAAATGTGAACTTACTTGTAAGCATTGCAAATAGTCCTAGCTAGTCCGTTCCCCGATCCGCAGGCGATGATGCCTATTGAAAGCTCGTCTAGTACTTCTGCCCAATCGGGTCTTTCAAAGATCCCATTAATTATTTCAAAAAATATGCCGTCCCCTCCGACAGCGATAATTCCACGCCAATTGTACAGATTCTTGTGACTGACGAATTCCTTGGCATAATTGGCGTGTTTGGTCACTTGCAAGTCGTAGGCCAGTTCGGCTTCCGTCAGGACCGGAGCAACCCTCTGCTGAAAGAACTCGCGAGCCTTCCCGGGACCCGATTTGGGATTCAATAACACGAGAAGCTTGCGCTCGTTAGCGGGCGGCATAGTATTCGAGATAGGGTGGTTATTAATTAAACATTTAATGGCAGCCCTCCATTTCTGAGCTTCTCTATTGTTATCATCATATCTATCAAAGGATCTAAATCTTAATGTTATGGTTGTTCTTTCACGCTTGCCGCCACGTCTATTTCGTTTTAAAATATACGCGTAAATGTATAAATACGCACTGACGTCGTTTTCGTCTTGTTCTCCACTGTTTTCGTCGACCACTTTTAGCGGTTGGGGGCCTGGAAGAGAACTACACACGCAGGATGCAGAGCCAGTGTGTCTTCTTTTGCTTCTCATACATCTGCAGCCGACGATATCCTGAATTAAGATCGTTTGTTCTTTCGTTGAACCGTTGCATTCTTTCCGTAAACTTAAACCCTTTTCTGTGAGTCTTACGCGAAAAACTGTATTCTTTTTGGATAGAATATAAAATGTTTCTTCCAAATAAACTTCAACTTTCGCATCATTATCACTTGGCTCCGTTCGGAAAATGTCACTGCCTTTCCCGATATCGGCCATGACCACACACGCCAAGCCAACTCTGTAAACTGACTGAACCGATTGACAGCCAGTGCTGCCATATAGTCCGTTCGTGAATCGGTAGAATAGTTCTCGATAATTAATGTTGACTTATGGGAAAAATAATACACCGAAAAGTATCAATAACAATATATTTTTTTATAATTGTCAAAATATTGACAAAAGTGAACTTGTACAACAACAAAAAAATTGAAACCGCCATCAAATCTCTAATTTAATAAAAAAATTAATTTTGTTCTATAGAATATATAGATCACAAAAAAATCTGAACATTCTAGACATAAGCATTTTAAAGTTATATCAAAGCGTTAGATACTGCGGTATTTACATCATTATAAATACTAAGCGTAAAATTTTATGAAAGTAATAATATTTAATTCCTGTTGCTAAAAAGTTAGTTGTTAAAACAATACTTAAAAAGTCAATGTAATTGGATCTTATTGGTCAAATTCTTCTTGCAATAAATATTGACCAGAATTTTAAACATACTACAATAAACAAAGCTTTTTCAAAAAATTCGAACGACATTTGGATTAAGCATTTATTTTGATGAAATTACGGCTGTAACTGATTAATAAGTATTTATACTTTGAAAATAATAACTCATCAAACAATAATGTTACAACTGAAATAGCTTTTTTTTAGTTCTACAGCATTCGTGTAATTTTGTCGTTCTACCAAAAATGTTTATGATGAATCTTATTCTATTTAGACCTATTAGATTATAAAATTAGAATATTCTGATAAGTTTAAATTCCTGCTATAAAATTAACTGAATTCGTAAATACGCAAAAATGCGGTCAAGCCATTGGATATTTGAAAAAGTGCAAATATCATTCAATAATATCTAAAACTTAAGCTTTTAGTAAGATAAAATTTTTGGACGAAGAATTTTGAAAATACTCACCAAAGAGATCAATAAAAATTGACACATTTATTTCATCGTTTTAGCGTTTATTTTTAGTAGAAAAATTATGTACAATTTTTCGTTATTTTTACTTATGTTCTATGTAAATATACAGTAACTTTCGTTTTTTAGTCGTCTAAGTTTTTATTTTAATTTTCATAGATTCTCATAAATACTGTGTTTTTGCGTAACAATACGGATTCTATATCTGGCAGCACTGGTGATGAGTGTTTCCCCAGCGGTTTCTCTGGTATTTGTTGCTCATGTTCTGCGGCGGGTTGTCTATGGGCGCAGTGTGTTGTGGCGGTGCCGGCGTTGTTTAATGTGCCGCTCGGCTCATGTCATTCTTGTTAACAAAGCGCGAAAAGAATACCTGTGCTTGTCATCTGCGGAAATACTATTTTACCAAAATGGAATTTCATATAGGGCAAACGTTCCAATTATATGTCACTTACGTGGACACCGAAGGTCCCTATCTTAAAATAATAGGCCAAGCTGACAAAGAAGACAGTCTTCTCATAGAGTCTCTTATCAGAAACTCACGAGACAGATTTAATTCGGGAATAGGATTGGTCCCGGCGATGGCACTTCATGTCGGCTTTGTGTGCATCGCGAAGTATACTGATGGAACCTTCTATCGAGCCAAAGTTACAGATATCAATTCTGTTGCCAGCGGTCTGGTATTGGTCTACTTTATAGACTACGGTAATAGCGAGGTCATTTCTGTTACCGCCATTAGGCATATGGATGGTTTTCCCGAACGCCTGAGCACTACGAAACCCTTGGCTTCAGAATATCTTCTTTCTCGGGTAATGAACATGAAAGGAATGTGGAACGAGAAGATGCTCTGGAAGCTTCGCAGCTTGATTGCCAATCAAGAAATTATTTGTAAAATAGAACATTCAACTTGTGGCAGACTGTTTGCCGGAATGCTTTTCCAAAATCTTGATCTTTCAAGTTATTTAGCCAGTGAAGGTTATGTAAGTGAAGTGCCTGTTGAAAAACAAGGATATTTGCTTCAAAAAATGATTGAGCAGACGACACCGTCGTCTTCTAGCCAAGTTCTGGTAAATACTAGTTCAACTCTCGGAGGCTCCGGTGCTGGAAATCCAAAATCTTTTCAAAGTATGCAATTTGTAAATTCCGATCAAGTGAGTAACGTCAAGGACTCCTCCCAGAACAATAAGAACAAATTGGCTAGAAATGTTCTCCCACCTCGTCCACTGAACAGAATACATTCTAAAAGTCCTGAAATATACCATCCACCTCACTCTCCAAATTATAGAGATGCGAATCGTAATCCAAGGAGCTCTAGCTCACCTGTCAAGTCATCAAGAAGCAATCCTTCCACATACAGAGGTAGGCTGCTGGAAATTAATTCTGAGCACCAAGTGCTTGTGTCATATGCCAAAGACGGACCGAAGCTCTTCGCTATACAGCTACAAAGTGATAAAGATGTTTTAGAAAGTATTGTGATTAGTATTAACAAACTCCCTCCTAAGACCTTAGTTGAGCCTCCTATCATTGGGTCTGTGTGCCTGGGGCGCTTCTCAGAAGATAAAACACTTTGCAGAGCAGTCGTCATGGGCTTGACAAATGATCGGTGCAAGTTGTTTTTTGTCGACTTTGGCATGACAGAACTTGTGTCATACTATAATATATTTTATATCCCAGAAGAATTTGTCACACCATATGTGTTTTCTTTGAGATTTTGCCTATCGGGTATAAAAGACCTCAAAATTACTGATGAAATAAACAATGAATTTTACAAAATAGTGCATAATAAAGTTTTGACACTGAAAGTGGTTACTCCTGAAGGTCCACCACTCATTCAATATGGTGAATTGTATTTGAACAATCTAAATGTAAAGAACATGCTGATGCAGATGCAGGACCCAAAATCGTTCACTTTCAAACGTATTCAGCCTTCTTCAGTACACGGAGAGCATTCTGTATTAGTTTCATTTGTAGATAGTTGCACAAAATTTTTTGTCCAACTCTCAGAAAATGTTGAGGATTTGAACACTGTAATGAAAAATGTGAAAGATTATTGTAGCACAGCAAAACCACTTATGTTTCATGAAGTCAAAACAGGTATGCCTTGTTGTGCCCTCTTTCCCGATGACAATGTTTGGTATCGTGCTCAGGTGACAAATATACGTAAAGATAAAATCACAGTCAACTATGTGGATTATGGTAATGAACAAGAAGTAACTGCAAATTTTCTTCGGCCTATAAATACAGCCTTGGTAAGGCTGGAATGTCAAGCAATTCATTGTGCCCTTTTTGGATTCGAAAACAAGCCATTTGACCAAGATATATCTGATAATCTAGAGGCCTTAACATTGGAAAAAATACTTTGTATGTCAGTTCATAAGACCCTGCCTGGAGGAGTATTGCTAGTGGACCTTGTCGACCAAAGCTGTTCTCCCACTATGGACATCGCTAAGAATGTTTTGAGTTTTTCCAAAACAGTCGATGAGACTCAGTCAAGTCAACAAGTCAAGTCTGAGGTATATTTTTACACCTTTTTTTCAGATATTCTTAAATGTTATACTCTCGAATAGTATAAAATAGAATTTTTATTGTGGTTACAATAAAATGGGTTAGTAATGTTGTAAATTTAGTGCTTAATTAAAAATATTTTTTTTTAAGGCAATCAAGGAATCACCACGAAGAAAACAAAAGAGTTCGCCTGAAATCAATCCCCAGATTTCTCCAGATTCTAGAAATAACTTTTATGAAAGAAAATACAGTGACAAAAAAAGAAATAATGATGCTGAAAACAAAAAAAATGAGAGAAAATTTGATTCGGAAGGAAAGAATCTGAAGTCTCCTGAAAATTACTCCCTTAACAAATGTGATAGGAAGTCTAACACGGGACAGTAAGTACAACATTGCATAAACTTTATTTGTGTGAAATAATCATCCACACTGTAAAATATTGTTACCTGAAATCTGTAACAACATGATTGTTTCATATTGTCATTTCACAAATAATATAAAAGGTTTTGTAAAATAAATGTTGTATCAAGGTTTAATGCCATGTGGCATTTTGTATTGAAGTGTTTGTATTATTTAATTTATTGTCATTAAATAACCCGTGTAATCAAATCCAGAAAAGAAGTAGTTCATAAGCCAATGTCCAATATTTTTTTATAGAAATAATGCATAATTACAGAGGAGCATCCAAAGCACCACAACAGAGCCATGAGAATTCTAGGAAGAAAAAAATATCTGATCAATATCAGCACGCTCCATCATCTCATGCAAACTCTAGACAACAGCGGTATGACCTTAAATCTGATTCTGGCATCTCTTTACCAGCTAGTGGTACTGCTAAACTATATCCCCGGTGTTTAGCCTTCGGTTCGGAATGCTGCTTTCTCATCTATAGCGATGTTGTGTGTTTTCCATGCTTTTTACAACTTGTTTCATTACTATTTGATACACGTGACCTTGCATGTTTTGTGCCAATCATATTTTGCTATGTACTTAAATAGTTTTGTATGTAATGTACTTAAATGTAAAATCATTAAAAAGGACAACGAAGGCTTTCGCTATTTTATGTTTTTTATGTCATTAGTAAGTACTCAAGAAATTCTAATAACTTTTCTTACCTAGCTACATTTGTCTTAATCTTCTGCTCCACTGTTTCCTGTTTATTTACACTGTTAAAAGAACTTGATTTGAGCATCTCTAATAACACCAATAATCAATTTAATTTGCTAATATAACATAAATACTATTAAATCATTAAGTATAATTAATTCATCCTCTCATAAGTCTAATCCAGTAAATTCAAGTTTGCATTTTTTAATATGCCGTATTCATAATTTTGTATCTGCGCTTGCTTCATTTCTCTTTTATGTTTAATGCATATGAGTTGATATTTATTATTTTTTAGTTGACAGTAAAAGCAAGTGTCTGGTATGACAAAATTATTTGCTTTGCTGAAATTCAATATTTCATTTTATTTTTTAAAAATTTACTGTTTTTTTTTTAGGGATAAGGAATCCAGATTTAATAAGATCAAAGAAAATGAGAGTCACAAAAAATATGAAGACGAAAAGTCAAAACCTTATGGAAAACGATTTGGGAGTGATTGTGGGGATTCAGATTACAAGAATCTACATTCAAAATATCCTGAACCACATTCAAAATATCCTGAACCGCATGCTAAACAAAAAGTTATTGCAGAAAAATTTCTTGATAATCCTGTCTCAATCGATACTCCATACGCAGAGTACAATCTAGATGCTGGCTCTGTATTTGAAGTCAAGGTGACATGGTTTATTAATCCCAATGAATTTTATGTTCAAATCCTCACACAACAGATGGAATTTGAAACCATGATGCTGTCCATTCCATCACTTTACACCGGGGTAAAAAAATTGACTGATGTCGTCAGTCCTGGTGTGACCGTTCTAGCCCGGTTCCCTGAGGATAAAGTCTTGTACAGAGCTCAAGTAGCCAAGCTTACCAGCAATGGCAAGATCATTGTTCAGTTTGTGGACTTTGGTAACAAGTGTATTGTGGATAAAACCGATTTGTGGCAATTAGACAGTGGACTAATGAAGCTGCCTAAATTAGCTGTTAAATGTTCACTTAGTGGTATATTATCCCTGGATGGTAAATGGACACAGAATCCACAGATAGATGATTGCTTCAAATCCCCTTCATATAAGTGCACTTTTGAATCTGTTGATGCCAACGGAATCCATATAGTTTCATTAGCTTCAGATAATGGCTCTGAAGTCAGTCAGCAGTTAGTGGAACATAACTTAGCTTGTGTTAATTCGCCTCTTCCTAATGAAAATCTGGATGATCTGGCCTCAGGTAAAATCTCATAATACTGGGAATTAGTACAAAAGCTATTCCGCTCGTACAGTATTAATATATATTCAATATTTCTCTTTTAGATGAGCCTATCGATTTTAGTTATTTGATTGGACAAGAAATTGAAGTTCGCATTTGTCATGTTCAATCTATGGATAAGTTTTTCCTTCAAATGGACCTCAACAAAGCTGACAAAATTCTAGCAATTGTAAATGCGTATGAAAATGTAAGAGATTTTTTAAATGATTATTTAATCTTGTTAAACTAATTTATTTTGTAGTAATAATTTTTATATGAACAGTTACAGACAATTCCTCTAAAAAGTGTTGGCAATGGCGTCCATTGTTTGTCGGAGAATAGCAAAGGAGAATTAGTTAGAGCCATTATTTTGGATTGTTCCAATAAGGAAAAAGTGCGCATTGTTTGTCCAGATTTTGGGTATGAGTGTGAAGTTTCTATAAAAAAGGTATATAAAAAATATATTGGTAGTGCATTTTTATAATAAGATATTTTGTGACTATCATAACAGGGTCTAATGAATTCATTAAATATATTTTAGCTAAGAATGCTTCCTGCTGACTTAGCTGCCTATTTTTATTTGTCATATATAAGTAAACTGAAAAATTATGAAGAAGGCCAAAGTGAGAAGCTCATTACTGACAAAGACTTTGTATCTAAACTCAATGGCAACAGGTTCATTGCTTACATTGATGATGTAGTTGAAGGAATGTATGTAATATTTTCAGTTTTTACTTTATTCATCTGCTGATTGAATTGATGTAATTTTTTTACAAATAGCTAATATGTTTACGTTATATCTTACAGGCTTTACATCACACTCTTTGAAAAAGAAACTGGTTCCATAATTAATATATTCAGACCGAATAAAGGAACTTTCAGTTCTTTATCTGTTATCAGTCCATTTCCTGTTTATTCTAAAAACTTTGGCCAAGCCTCTGTATCCCACATTGAAACTTTTGATTCAATATTTTTGCAAAGCATAAAAAATGTTGATATCCTTGCTATTCTTCTTAAAAAACTGTTTGTATTTTATGAGGATGAAGGTATGTAATTTCTCATTAATGTTTAATATTTAATGATTTAATCGAAAGCCATTATTTTTATTTTCATTACTGTTATTTTTTCAGCTCATAAGGAAGTGCTCTCATCTGCCAATATTGACACTTTATGTGTTGCGAAATCAACCGATGGCAACTGGTATCGTGCTAAAATATTGGAAGTTTTAACTAACAAGTATGAAATTTTATATGTTGACTATGGAAATACTGAAGTTATCCCCATGGCGGACATCAGACCCTTGGATTCTCAATTTTTGCTGCCACATCAACTGAGCTTATGTGTTAAATTAGATGTCACACCTTTAAGCGTTGAAGCACTATTAGAGTTGAAGAACATTGTTGATGGTAATATTGTCAATACTATTTTAGACATAAGTGATGACGGATGGGTGTGTAACATGACTATTGGTAATGAAAATATATTAAATATGTTAATCAAAGAACATCTGGTCGAAGTGAATCAAGCTGTTAAAAACGTGGAAACGTTCACACCAAAAGCGTCTACAGCTCTAGTAGCACCGTGCACTAGGTCCTCGGTCCTAGTCTCTCACATCGATAGCCCTGGGCAATTTTGGCTGCAAATGTTTTCTGATTTAGACAGTATAAGTTCATTACAGCAAAAAATTCAAAGCGCTACATCTTTTGAGAATTTAATGAACTGTGAAGTAGGAAAGTCATGTGTTGCGATGTACTCTGCAAATGAGCAATATTACAGAGCGATAATTTTAGATGCTGATAATGATATAACAACAGTTCGATTTATTGATTATGGCAACACAGATGTATTAGATAATTCACCAGGAGTGCTCAAATGTTTGCCTTCAGAATGGCAAGAAATTCAACCTTATGCAATGAAATGCAGTGTTAATGCTACCCCTACCGGAACTGGACAGTGGACTGAACAAGCCTCCGAATTGTTCATTCAACTACTCGGAAATAGGCAAAATCCTGTTGATGCAGATTTTGTTCTTAAAGATACCACAACATATGTGGATTTATATGTTAATGATAAAAATGTCACTGAAAAACTAGTAGAAGCAGGGTTTGCAAAACCAGCAGAAAAATTAAATGAGGGTGAGATGCCAACTTGCTTTGCAAGCCATGTGAATTCACCGTCTGAATTTTGGATTCAACTTGAAAGTGCAATTTTGGATCTTGAAGCAGTTTCTGAGGAACTGATAAATGCTAATGAATTTCCACCTCTTGCTGAAATAGAGGAAGAAGTAGTTTGCGCTGCTCAGTTCCCTGAAGACGGAAGTTGGTACCGTGCTCAGGTCATCATTCACGGTATGGAAGGTACTGAGGTCTTATTTATGGATTATGGAAATGCATCTTTGACTAATGAGTTGCGAAGTCTTCCTGAAGCACTCAAAGTTATGCCAGCACTATCGCGAAAGTGTGCCTTACAAAAGCCTTCTGATATTAAAAATTGGTCGAAAGAAGCTGAAATCAAATTTGCTGATATGGCTGCTGATGGTGCTACTACTTTCCATGTGTGTTTTATAGCATCTGGTGATATATCAATTGTTGAATTATATGTTAATGGAAGTTCAGTCACTGAAGATTTAGTTTCTCTTTGTGAAGTGCAAATGAATGCTGAAAAACCGCCTATTCACGAGGAAAAGATGGTATCTGTACATTGTAGCCATTGCAATTGCCCCGAAGACTTTTGGGTCCAATCGAATAACTCTGATGAAATTGATATGATAACTAAAACATTATTGGATGGTGAAAAACTCGAACCACTTGAAAATATTGAAGAAGGTGCCTCATGCGTAAGCTTATTCCCAGAAGATGGCTTATGGTACAGATCATTGATATTAGACCGTGGTGAGTCAGGTACAGAAGTTATTCACATAGATTATGGAACAAAGTCAGTTACTACAGATCTCAGAATCACTCCCACTAATTTAACAAATATACCTCCGCTCGCAAAGCACTGCAGTCTTTTGCTTCCTCCTAATAAGGTAAAATGGAGTGTCAAATTTCACGAAAAGTTTGCAGAATCAATGTTAGAATCGAAAAATCTTCACATTGAAGAAATCAACTCTGATATTCAGCCCATTATTGTTAAATTATTCCTAGACGGAGAAGATATCATTCATAAATTAGACGAGTCAAATGAAAGTGAGTCTCTCAAATCAGATCGTACAGAGCCCTTTGAAACAAGTACTGAAAATCCTAATGAAACAGTTGAAGTAAAAACTTCACCCGACAAGATAGAATTAAATGAAAATGTTATTATTCAATGTGAATCTGAAAAAATGGATGTATTTGCTATAAAACATAACATGGAGGGTGAAGAAGAGAACCTAAAAGACTTGAAAATTCACTTTGAATCTTCTGTCATTGAAGTTAACGTGGAAAAATCTACAAGCATTTCAAATCAAATGGATGGATCGGGAACTATACAATTTCAAAATGATGAAGAATCAGAAGTAAATGTTATGTTAAATAAAGTAGATGACTTCCATTCGATCGAAAAGAGAGAAGAATCAGAAGTAGATGTTATGTTAAATAAAGTAGATGACTTCCATTCGACCGAAAAGAGAGAAGAATCAGAAGTAGATGTTATGTTAAATAAAGTAGATGACTTCCATTCGATCGAAAAGAGAGAAGAATCAGAAGTAGATGTTATGTTAAATAAAGTAGATGACTTCCATTCGACCGAAAAGAGAGAAGATTTGGATGTGACAGACAACAGCAAAATATTTGAAAAATTAAATTTGAATACTTCAGAAGAGACAAGTTCTTCTGTACAAAATATAAGCGTAAATGATGTAAAGGTTGCAGATGAAGATTGTTTGTCAGATAATTTAATCACTAATGAGAAAAAAGAGAATACAGAGGAAGATTCCACTTCGGGACTAGATACAAATGATGAGAAGCAGAATGCAAAGAAAGATTCTAAAGTACCAGATGATTTAGAAAGCTCTGAATCGTTAGATTTGCATCTAAATGAAAATCAGAATGTGGAAGATTCCAACTCATCACATGACTTGACGAGCACAACAGTGCATAAATTGAACGTAAAGACCGTGAAAGAGTCCTTAGACTCGGGTTTGAGTGTATCAGAAGAAACAAAGTGTTCAGAACAAGATGTTGAGAACATAAACAAGAATGAGAACACAGAAAAATCCGAACACGTTGATGTAAAAACTAAGAAACCTGATCTTGAAGATTTCAAGGAACAGTGAGTGAATATCAGAAATAAATAAAGTAAAAGAAATATAAAAATATATACAAACAACTTGTATATCAATGTCACGTAAAAAAAATACAAAAAAATAAAATCAATATTTTTTTACTTAGCAAAACGGTTTAAAGAACGTACTTGTGAGTGATTGTTGACATTACTGTAATATGTATAAAAAAAAATATATATTAATATAAAAATTTACCTGTTAATCGCATTCTCAAATACCGCACCTATATTTTATAAAATCATTGTCTACTGTTTAACTAACATGAATAACATGTACTATGCAGTGATAAAATATTAATTTAATATGGCCTGGAAATTACAAAAGTACACAAAAGTTTGATTAAATATCGTATTTGATTCCTGTTTCTGTTTCCCTCATTAATACACATTTTCTTTTTAATGTGAGCAGTGATTAAAATTACCCAATACCTGCATTTCTAATTAACTAACCATTTTATAAATATTATTTAAAAACCTAAAGCACCAATAAACATTCTTACTGTCTTCTATCATTTTCATCTTCTGTTGTATAATATGATAGTGGTATGTTACGGTTTTAATGATATATTTTTGCGGCCATTGTGAATGAATTTATTTTCTTAGACATTAAGTGTATCATGTTATAGTTGTTTGTCTTACTTGGGCTTCGGTACTGGAGCCATCCTCAAGTTTGCTGAAGCTTAACATCCAAAAAAGTTTATTCCTACTTTTGGTTTCATGATTTCACAGCCCATAAAGCTTGAAAAGTAATCCATGTAGGTAATAATGTCCAAGCAATTAGTTTTTTAATTTTTAACCATCCGAATACTGTATTAAAATATCATATTTTAATTTATGATACTGGATGTGTTGATATTTATGTAGAGACGAGATCGAGAGTTGATAAAAATAATTTTTTTATGCAACTTTACGGCATATACTTTTTTTCATGATAGTCACCAAACGTAGAGTCAAACCAAACTATCTTTTTATATATATAATTTTTAAGTCACCGTGTGAATCTTTCGATTGCATTGTTCTTTAAGTGTATGATCAAAGTATAGGAAAGAAATGATACACTGGTTTAATTTCTTTAACATTTGTTTATAATATAATGTGTACTATTTATTTACTGTTCATGGTATTGTAATTTGCTTTAATCAATATTGGACGATGAGCGTAACCCATATGATGGGCATAAAATGCAAAAGTAGATTCTAATGAATTATTGGCCAAGGAACTGAAAGATTTTCTGAAATACTAAGTATTGTGTTTGCTTTATTTTTTCACATGTTTTTTTTATTTTATATTTCTACGCAGTAGAATTACTTGTATAGATTTTAATAAGGCCGATTTCTATTAGTTATTTTCTCAAAAAAACAAAAATATAACTGATAAAAGGGAACCAGAATGTATGATCACTCATTCTCAAATAATTGCAACAATTATTGTCAAGTGGGTTTCAGATGGCCTTAGTGAATTCTACCAAGAATGCTTGTTTAACAAAATTTATTATTTATGTCGTACTTTCTGTTAATGAAATTTTTGTTATAATTTTATTTAAATACGCTGTTACTAAGGAACAATAAAGTAACTATTAAAAACAAATAAATAGTTTTTAATTTTAAATTATTACACTTCTTTTGACTATATGTATTTATTATATTTATACTAGAAATGTATCCCGTCATAGAATGACGCGCATTCGATGAACGATGCAATGGTGTCTGAACATAATAAGATGAATAATTGCTTTCATTTTGTACCATCAGTTGGATGAAGGTGCGAAGTTCTGTGATATACTTGGCCTTGAACTTTGAAGCAGAGTGGCCCACTGTTAATTTAGCTCCCATTGATGCAAAAGACATACTGTTATCGTATGATCTTATTTTTCTCTTGAAATTTCCATTATAAATATCCTTTAAATATACTGGGAAAATAGGCCTTGCTGGTAGTTTCACTTTACTTTTGTGACAGTAATCGTTGAACTTTCCATCTGATGGGTTTTCTGCTTGATAATGTAAAGCATTGCAGAATCGACAGGTCACACTAATTAATCCGAAGACAAACGCAGCGTTCGCTGTGCATCAGTTTCTTTTTGTCTTGAGGTCGATGCGCGTGCTCGAATTTTAAGAAAACGCTGCTCACGTTTTCCTTCCAACTCATTGCTTGACATTTATGTCACATTTCGTGTCACAAACAACGCATCACTTTTCACTGCACTGTTCTTTATTTGATGCAGTCTTTATCGTGTTCAATTGTGAAATTCTTGTTGAATTACGTTTTCTGTGCGTAGACGGTGTTATTTTGAGTTATTAAGGGTCTAGGTCCCATAATCGAGTTTATTTTGATCATTTTCTAGTCCGTTTTGCGAAAAATCGACTGCACCAATCAATAAGATTTAAATGTAAAAAGTTTGGTACATCCCTTCTTCTGAACACAATATATTTTTATTTCTTATAAATATACTATTAATATGATAAATATGTGTTTTTCCGATTAAAATGTAGGAATTTAGAGATTCGTCTGGTACATTTTTCAAGAATCCTAAACATTTAAAAGTCTTTTTTTCTAATATAAACCATGTGCGTCTTTTGGTTTTGAAAAGTCGTCATTTTAACCAATTTTTCAACATATTTAAGATTTTATTTTACCCTAAAAATGGACGTTAATTAAATAATAAAAATTAGATAAATATAATTTATAGTTTTTTCAATACTGTGTAAAAAAATCAACTTTCGATATAGCAAAATAAATTGACAATTAAATTAATTAAATGACACGATTTCGCCAGGTAATGGACTGCCCTCTGGTGTGCCAACCAGACACCAGAGACAGCCCAATCGTGTCATTTTTTAAAATAATATGGCGCACATGGTTTATATTTAATCTTTTAATTTCAATTTAAAAAAAAACTTTTAAATGTTTAGGATTCTTGTAAAATGGGCCATATGAATCTCCAAATTCCTACAATTCAATCGGAAAAAAAATAATTATCTTAATCATTTCGATATAGAAAAATAAAGTGACAATTAAATGACACGATTTCGCCAGGTAATGCACTGAGCAACTGCCTTAATGATGTGGTTCATAATTTTTAATGCAATTTCGATAAAAAAAATAGATATGGCACTTGTGTCAAACTGACAAACTGGAAATGTATTTTTTTGTAAAAGTTCTAAATTTGAAATTCTTGCGGCGTAGAACTGAATCCTATAATTCGTACATATTGACACTCGCTAAAGCATATTTTATAGTTTATGAATGAAAATATTATCCTATCGTCTTGAAATTCGGCACATAGCTGCGGAAAAATTTACTTAACTTATGTGCAAAAAATCAGCGTTGTATCTTTTAAGATATTCTATAGAAAACCAAAAATCGAAACATACATACAAACACACAATGGCTATTATATATATTAGATATTTCCAGACTAGTTTTCTTCACGTGTAAACTTCAAGCTATATCGAGTGGTGTATAGGTCATTGAAACCAAAACTGTGTAGATGTTGCCTAGTTGAAATCCACTCAATGTTAGATAGAGATGGTTAAAAAAACTTGCAATATCTAAAAACTTTTATTAAAATAAAAAAATTGGATAAAAATTATGTTTATTTTTCTAATAAATCAGAATATATATATAAAAAAAATACTACTGTCAGTATAGATATTTGACCAAACCAGAAACTGCTATCGGGGGTCAGACAAGCGGTAAAAAAACCGAGTCAACAAACCATTGGACCCTTATTTATGGTAAGAATGATATAAAATAACTTCATATTGCTACAATATTCCTGGTTTATTGCAATTCTTCAAGTGGAAGCAAGTTACAGAGCATCATACTCTGGTAAAATTCATAAATTTTTAAATTAAAAAATTTCTTTGCTTATGAAGAAATCAGATAAATCTGAACCCTTTTCTAGATGCAGTCCTTTTTCATTGGCCAAGTGTAACACTGCCAGCAATGATAGTGATACACTGAGAGCTTCTTTCATGTTAGTCGATAATTTACATGGTAAGTTTTTATACAAAGAAGTAAAGGTAGTTTTTTTAACCTCTACATCAGTAGCTGGTTCATTTTCTTTGTCACCTTTATCTACATCAGAAATGGTGAGCATTCTCCAAGTAACAGTTTTGAGTTGTTTCATGTCTACTTTCTTGGCTCGCATCGCATACGGAATAAATATTTTAGCAACCTAAAAAATTGAGTAAAAGCAGTTCATGATGAAGGTCAAAAAATGCCAAAACTAAATTTAATTATTTTATACTTGATTACAGGATCATGTTACCTTTGCAGGGGGTTCGACCATGTCTGTATTATTGTCTATCAGGGTGATTTGCCTGTGAACATCTCCTGCTTCGTTAACGTCCTCTCCTACCCAACCACCTCCGTCATCCTATAAAATTTAATAATAATATAAATATATATATATATAGTTATATAAATATTAATTTTGTGAATACTTACATCATTAGGTTGACTATTAGGACAGTAGGAATTGTCATTTTCATTATTGTAATCATAGTTGTTGATATCACTGAACCTGTGGGTGACATCTTGTTCTTCTGGTGTTATTTCTTCGCTGACAGTTTTTAACATGACACTCTGCTTAAGATAAAATTTTTTGAAATGCAGATGATTGAAGCCTCTATCAATAGGAGTTTTAAATTTCTTCTCAGACCATGCTGTACCTTGGGATAATGTTTTGCGACCTATCATTATCTTTGCAGGCACAATTGATGAGTATTCTGGACATTCTGTTAGAGATATACTGAATCCCATGCCTTCACCAAGAAAATCGAGCGGTTTTTTTTTACGGGATGTGGTTTTTTTTGCTTTCTCGGCTATTTCAAAAAGGGTTTGACTTTTTTCAGCGGTTCTTGAAACTGTAATATTTACAAAAGAATTAGAAGTGTTTGTAAAATATGATGATGCATGACAAGGAACATTATTAGAAATTTTGACTTACATCTGTTAACATTATTTTTGAGTTTCCAGTGTGCTGGACCAGCCCACGATCTAATAACTGCACTACTGTATGAATATTCTAAAAACCCATCAGATAGTGCGGAGGGTCTCATATCAACTAGTTGTGTAACAGATCTGGTTTTTTCTATAAGACAATTAACAAATATATTAGCACAAATCAGAAAATAATATTTATCTATGCTTCACGGAAACATAATATATATTTGGACTGAGTAACGTGGCACAAATACATCTATAGTCAAATCCACTTATAACAAATACTTCAATCGTTTTTTATAATAGCCAACACTTTTAGTCAGATCAAACAAAGGATCATAGATTATAATGTTAAACTAATTATTAAGTACTTTTTTATTGTTTCGTATAATTTGTATATGGAGATTTCACCCATTCAACTTTTCAATGTGGTATAATTACCTTTTTTATAGGCATGTGTCATTACACCAAGTTCTTCTTCATCACTCTCCACGCCATTATGGGCGTCATCATCTAAAAAAATTTGAAATATCCAAATAGTTGTGAATATTGGCGAGAATCAATGAATATGTAAATAGTTCTAATAACAAAAAGTACAGAGTAATTCTATTACAAAAAAAGTAATATGTTAACATAGGTTCCAATATTATAAATTACCAAAAGGGAATCCGTTTGTTATGTCATTGAGAGGCAATGGCTCAACTTCTGCATTCAAATCGAATGCCATAGCCTGTTGGGATAAATTTAAGTTATTTTCAAGCCATCTGTTAGTTTCTTTCCTGTGAAAACAAAAATAGATTTAACTTATATATTACTGATAATCAAACCAACATAATTATTTTATAATGAATTTTCATCTATTGATACATTTACTATAGCCAGAGCAGGGTTCCTTATCCAGATGAGTTATATATTGGTATTTTTAATAAAAATACTTGAGTGATTTTCCACATTTTTGTTTTTATTAGTGACCGGTTTCGCCAACCTTTCACGTTGGCATTATCAAACAGAGTGATAGGTCACTAATAAAAACAAAAATGTGGAAAATCACTCAAGTATTTTTATTCAAAATATTAAAATGGAATTCCACCAAGTACTCTCTGTCAAAAATATTGAATTTCTTATATATTGGTATTGTATGGGACAATATTTTAATATAGTGTATTCTATATAGTTTAATATGCAATATACTTAGTAAAGATTCACATTTTTAATTCTTCGTTTTCTGGATCCCAACCGACAATAGAAAATCCATGGAAAGTTATGCAGATTTGGTCACTTTCCTTTACAAGAGGAACAATTTTTTTTTTCACTTCGAACATTCTTAAATTTTTAATATCCAATTTTTTTTCTTCATTTTCTTTACTGTAGTCCAAGAATGGAACATCAGATCTGCAACGAAACAGAGTACTTAGGATAGGATAGCTGCTTAAAATCTGTGAAGCAAATTTTATTTTTTATAGATTTCAATGACTAATAATATAACTGAGCTCATTAACATAACTATGTCCAAAGCTCCACAAGGCAATAACATAACAGTGCTCAAAAATACGACTAGAAATACAAGTGTACATTGATAGTTTTTTATATATGTTAATAACTTAAAGATAAATATTTTATACAAATATACAATGTTTGTTGATTTGTATGACTCTCAAAAAGTATTCAATATATATATAAATCCAATAGAATTTGTAATTAAAATAGTTAATAACCAAATCAATATATAAGATAATGTAGACTGTTATTATACAATCTATTGGTAAGAGGTAAATAATATGGATGATAGGAACATATAGAAAATTACCATATTTTTATTTTTAAAGCATTACTTTTAAATAAATTATTATTTATATTAAACAGAACTAGAATTATGAGTTGATGAATAAAAAAAAAACCTTAAAACCAGTCCTAGGTTTATGTCATCTATAGGCAAGGTAGCATTAAAAGCTCTATTAGAAGAGGTCATATCTCCAGTAGTAGCCGCTAACTGAGCAAAGAAAGGATCAATACACTCATTCAGCTCAATCTGAAAGATAACACAATAACATGTCAAGAAACCTCTGTAATAATTCCATATATTCATTTATAAATAATTAATCAATAAATCCTTCAGCCAAATATGTTTAAAAATCCTTAATTATATCATTAATAAATTATAATCCATATCACAATTTATAACCTGTCAATATTATTGGGTATCATAAAAGTGTATATCTTTTAAAAATATGAAATTTTCCAATAGATTTCCAAGAAAACATACTTCTATTTCTAAATTCATAAATATGTATGTAACAAATTATGAAAGATATCTTTGAATAAACTGAATGTGTTTTACCTCAGCGTTGAGTTGACTTTCGACGTTAGTGGAGAGTGAGCTCTTAGCAGTTTTTTTACGCTTTTCTTTTCGCTTTTGAGTGTTACCCTCTCCGTCTGCACTGTTTTCCCCGTTGTTATCATCGTCTTCTCCATCAGGTTTTTTTCCTCTTTTATTCTGAATTTTAACAAATATGTTAAAATAAATATTTTAAATGACTTATAACAAAAAAAAAATGATTTTAGTATAAAAGGTGGGCACCTGCCTGAGTTACTTTGGTGAGTCCTCCAGCCATCTTGAGGACATCGTGATGGACAGCATCCACCCTGAAGGAGTAAATCCGTGTGGAAGCATCAAGGGTAGTGGAAGCCACACTTAGATCCTCCATTCGAGAATCATGTTTTCGCAACATTGTTGACATGAAGTCAATTAACTGAAGATTCCAGGCATTATCTTTGTTTATTTTCTAAAAATTCCTCAAATTTATTAAAAATATATTTAAAAAAAAACAGCAAACCGAAGTCACTTATTAGTAGGGTCGAGCTTATTATTATATGAATAAATTAACTCATGATCACAACAGATACAATATCTTATTTTAATCTAAATACTACAAAGAAGTATCACAAATAATAGGTTTGTCTTGAGCTTACATTTTCTGCGAATAACTTAAGACATCCTTGAAAATGTTCTTTTTGTTGAGAGTTAATACTGCTAGAAGAGCAAGTACTTTTCCTGTTTACAGGTGTACTGAATTGAGATATAACACTCTTGTCTTCAGCCAACAAGGCTGCTCTTTCTGCTTCATCGTCATTTTGAACCTTTAAAGAACAAAAACGTATCAAAAATAGCATAAATATCAATTAAAAACATGTAAATGATAGTAATAATGTGATAATGGTAGTCTACCTCGTCACAATTAGGAACAGTGGATTTTCTTTGACTGAACATAAGACTTCTTCGCCGTGGACTGTCTTCCGAGGAATTTCCGTAAACTTTCGCCACCATTTTATAACATAAACTGACAACTCAAAAAATTCAAAATACACAAAATAGTGAAACCAAGCTATATAGCTCGCCTCCAAAACTCTAACAAAACATTCAAAAGTTCAACGGAAAATAAAGTCTGACAGTGCTTTTTTTTATTTACTGGCTACTAAATATTTTTGACAGATTATATAAAGCAGGCACTACACATTAAATAAAAAATAGCATAAAACATTAAAAATATTTTAAAAAGTGAAGTAATGCTTTATTTAAAGTAGTAAACATAAAATATTGTATTGCATCGATGATATTTTGCGTAAATTTTATTATTATTTTAATATATGCACATTTACTACAACTATAAATATATAAGCATTCATATCCTTGATAGCATAACGCTTTATCAAAATAAAATATAATGCGTATTCGCAAAGGTAAGGTCTCATTTAAGTATTAATTATCTTTGTATTACATATGGATCTTAGGTTTAAAAAAAACATTATTGGACATGCATAGACAAAAAATAGGTTATGTACTTGTTATGACATTTCTTGGTTGTGAAACAAAACTATCTCTGCTATAATCATATATAAAAATACAACATACTCCATGATGCATGAAACGTCATAAAATGACATGAAGCAAAAATATTATTTTTGTTGTTTTTTTTATATGGATCCCAACTGCTAATAACTCGAAAAAACGAATGCTATATGTTAGTAACATATTTGCAAAATGAATGCCGTTGCTGGATTTTGTCACTTTTGCGAATCGCATGGACCATGTGTCGTTTTTTGCACACAAGTGTTAAACGATGAAGTCGTTGAACGAAAACGATCATCAGAAACAAATAATTGCAGTGCCTGTATTTCTATTGGACTCGGCGTGTCGTTCATCACAAAAGATCAGTACGGTAATACGTTTTGTAGTAAGCAAACTCCGTCAACAGAAGACACTGAAGTTTTATTAAAACAAGCGTGCATGCGAAGTCTCAGTTGTGAAGTAATTTAAAATCTTTTTTTAATATCATAAATATTATTACTTTCTCTCTCCACTCACATAGTGTTCATATCTATAGGTTAGCTCTACAAAAGAAAATACATTGGTGTTTTTTGGAGATGCAGTAAGAGGCCATGTTTTGAGCTTTTCTTTTCAAATAGATGACACTCAAGCTCGAGGACTACGAAGATGGTTTTCGTTTATCATTCTGATGAGGGACAAAATGTTCTTGCTAAACCTTACTCCATATTTATCACAGCAAATGCAGGTATAGTTAATAATAAACTTTCTTATTTGCTGTGTCATCTGTGTGTGTTATTTTTTTGTAATTTGGTTTTACAAATATATATTATTCAATTAGGAGACAGCAAAAGAGTTACAAAATCTTGCCAATATTGTATTCACCAAGGATCAAGCCCTATGTTCACAGAGAGCTTTGCGGCTTAGAACAGGAAAAATGGACTCTAAAGCTCCGAGATCGCTTGTTCAATTAACAGGTGATTGACAACATATATTATACATTATATTACATTTGGAAAGTGTACCAAACAGTTGATTTATAGTTTAGTCTGTCAGCTGTAACTTAAGGCTGTTCCAAGAAAATTCTGCCAAGTATAAAGATAGCTTTTGCTTTTATTGTTTTGAATCAAACAATGATATAGATCTTGCTAAATTTAGTAGATGAGTGGATGTAAATGCAAGCATTACAATTGTGTAATAGGATGACCTAATAAAAAGACTTCCACGGCAGGTGAGCTCTAAAAGTTTTCTAATTTGATTTAATTTGTAACCAATTTCAAAAATTTATGTTTCAGGAAAGAAAAATATTTTTGCCTACTTGCATACCAGATTTAGTCTAATGCTTTCTTCTGGTAGTAAAATATTCAGCGAGGTCATATGTGATGGTTTGCTACCTGCGCAGCAAAGAGAGGATGCCACAATATTCTCAAATGAACTGAAATTACAACTGAGAGATCTTGCAAACTTTTTGGGTCAAAATGTTTTTTTAAGTTTAGTTTACTGTACTTTGTCAGGACTACAGGTAAATTTAAGTTCTTTTGAATTAAAATGATCCACCACATTGAAAATACAAAATGTAACCAGATCATTTTATATATTTTTGACAAGTAGCAAGAAATTGCATTAAATTCACTGGTGAATGTGATTAATTTCATTACACATTCATATGGCACCGGTTTTAATGATCATATAAAACTTTTTCATCGTACAAAAAGTTCATCATGAAAAATGCTTTGAATCTATTGAAAACATACTATTATGTATATTTTTTTATAGATTATTGTTAGAGGAGATTCAGAAAAATGTGAACATATAGTGACAAGCCTGGAGACTCTACTGCCTAAAGTACCCAAACAGTCGGAGTATACTGATTATGTGCCAGCTAGTGAATCTAGACTGTTTTATTGTAAATCTAATGTCGCCGTTCCTCAGCCATGCTCTGGGATTTGTCGAATTGATATATTAGATGACAAACCTTTAATACATTGGCCTGGAGGCATTCCATCAAAATGTATGTTAATTATTTTTTGTATATATTAATGATTAACAATTAAATTAAAGTAGTTTGTTTATTTTAAAATATTTCTTTAACTTATTTCAGGGCCAAGTTTAATGGTCAAACTTATCAAAGCTATACGTGATAATTCTTTGAGTCAGTCAGTACTATCCCATCATATAGAAGCTCTCAAAGAAGAATGGATTAAGTAAGTTTTTATGACATGTATATAAGTTTAGACAGCTATTAACACAATTGATTTCTAGGGTATTAAACTTGTGAATTTGTTTTGATTTTGAGTTCAACATTTCAGGTCTGGTATGAGATGTATATTTCCTAAAAATGGATGCAGCATCCGGACTGAAAGGTTGAACTCAGAATCAAAATAAATTTAACACTTAAATATTCACCTAATAAAATATAAAATTTTATGTGTATGGTTTTTATTATATATTTATACAATATTGCTTTTAGTATCGCTTCAGCATTCAAATGTGCACTAAAATACTCGGGAGGAACCCAAGATAAACTAGCTGCTTTGAAGAAATCTCTCGGTATTAAAGCAGATGATGAAGTGTTGCTGGAATTTTGGATGTCTAAATTTATAGATGATTATATAGATAAGAAATAAATTATATATTTATATAAATTGAGAAATATTGTGAGAATGTAACACGTTACGTAAGTAATATAAAAAAAAATTACATAAAAGTATTTCAGAAATCAAGATCAACTATCTAAAACACTCACTTAACTATTATTTTATGATGCCAAGATACTAAAAATTTGTGCCACAGTTTGTGATGCAAAACCCATTTGAAAATTGGGGGCGTCCAGCCAAACGGAAGATATAAATTGCTAAAATTTGGCTCATATTGAAAATATATCATTTTGAATCAAAGTGTGTAAAATTTTAGGTTTATTTAATGATATATTAATATATTTTTCTTAGAAATAGCATTATTTTTATACATTTGTGATAAAACTTCTAAATGGAGAAAATATGTAATTTTTTTTCAAATAATTAAATAATAAATAAATAATTAAATTTGTGAAAAATTGTAGCTGCTAAGACAATGCAGATTTATAATGTTTAACAATCCAGTCATGAGAATTATTTAATTTGAACTATTATAATGAAATATGTTGTAATTGTCCCCGCTAATCCCAGAATTAAATTAAAATCAATTTTAAATAAACCGTAAACTGTGAAGTTTGGAAAATATCGTGTGGTTAAGTTTGACCAGGATTCAAGCTTCTGTGTGTACTCCATGACAACTGGAAAAAATAAAGTTTTGTAGTTAATCTCATTTGCATTGTTATTTCTTATTATTTATGTTTATAATACGTTCAAATAATTAGTGTTACAAAAATATAATGATAATATTACAAGTTTATATTTTTTAAGGCAAATAGCTCACTGAAACAAAGTTTTTGAATTTTTTACTCTGAATCTTTCAATAAGTATTGCAACTTGACCTGTACGTAAACTTTTAAGACATTCTTATGTATTCTTCCCATGCGTAAAAATCTCACATTATTCAAATTCACCTTGTATACCATATATATTTTTTGTTAACAATAAAATATGTTGAATTATAGTTTTATATTTGATCTTCCCTCTGCTACAATATAAAAAAAAATAGTTCACATGCATAAGTCCATAATTTACATTTTTAAGCTTTTACCAAACATTGTCTTATGCAAGAAATTTGTAAGATAAAAATAAAGTTGAAGCTGTCCTAAATTATAAAAAAATGTATTTTATTTCACTTTCAATTTAACAGAATTTACAGAACAATACATTTTAACAAAAATATTTTTTTTAATATGAAATTTTGGATATAAAGTAGTTCAATTATATTTGTTTGAGGCTGTCTTTTTTCTATGGAGTATAAAATGTGATTTGGTTCAAAGTTTTGACAGCAGTATTGTTTTTTAATAATTCAATGAATGAGCGTATGAAAAAAATATTGTTATCAATTTGTAATAAATTCACTTTATCAATAAATAAAAGTTTATTACCTGGATGATTGTGATAAACTAATGTGTCAATTAAAACGGCAGTTTTCCTTGCTTCTGATGTTACAATTTCACAGAATCCTATTATCATAAATATAATCATTATATCAAATACAACAAACATTATCAGTGTCAGAATGGGACTGAAGTTAAAGGTTCCTCCTTGAATTATCTGAAATTATATAAGTATGAATTAATAAAATCTTTGCAGCTACTTACTTCTACTTACTTATTTTGTGTAAGTAAAGATTTAATTCTTAATTATTTTTATATTTATTAAATTATGGTATGGCTTATTGACTCCATGCAATTTTTTATATTTTTATTTTATGGAAAACAGATTTGATTAAAATAGGTATGAATTACCTGATCTTCCACTGAAAACAATTTTATAAGCCGCAATGCTCTGATGACAGATATAATTTCCCCAAAAGCAACCAGCAGTATCTTTAAATAATGATTTCCATTTAATTAATTATAGTATTTTTGTTTATTATTATTATACTAGTAATGTAGCCCGTCATAAAATGACGTATTTGATGAACGATGCGATAGTGTTTTGAAATTCGCTAAAGCATATTTTAAAGTTTATGAATGAAAATATTATCCTATCGTCTTGAAATTCGGCACATAGCTGCGGAAAAATTTACTTAACTTATGTGCAAAAAATCAGCGTTGTATCTTTTAAGATATTCTATACAGAACGGAAAAATGAAACATACACACATACAAACAAACATACAAACACACAATGGCTATTATTATAGTAGATTCATGAAAATTCAAACGAAGCATAAGTGGTTGCTTATAATAAACTAGAGTTTTACTTTGTAATTCAAGCTTAATTCATTTAAGTTTTTTAAAAATATTATTAATGGCATGTTAATTAAATAATATAAAAAATAATCACTGAAGAAATATTGTAGATAATTACTAACATGACCACCAAATAGGCTGTTGATCAATTCAGACTGGTCGCATGACATCATGTAGACTTTCATAAGCTTATCAATGTTGCATTTTTTAAATCTGACCACCTCTTCTCCTAGATTTTTGAGTTTATTGTATGCGAAGAAAAAATTTGTAAAATTATTGTACTTGTCATGATTGATGTAATATTTATCTTCATTTATTGCATGGTACTTATATTGTTGTTGGAAAAAAAACTGAACTTGCACATTTAATGTAAAGAACTTGCACCACAAATTGTACATTAGCGCGGTAAAATGTATAATAGAAAAGGTGTTTAAAATATATAACAAATAATTGAAACTATATAAAATAGCAGTTGTTGCATCCATACATGAATACCATGTATAAAAATCAAAGCACGAAAATAGCAGCAGAATAATTGTAATTACTATTATACTTTTAAAAATAAACTTCTTTAAGATATTACTAAATTCTGCATTGTCAATTTCAAGGAGACTGTCGATAACTTTGAAATTAGCATATTTTTCCATACACTTCGCATGAGAACTGATTAAGGTCCCTATTATATTCCATGCACTCATTGTAAATGAAGTTATTAATCCTACACTGTCACAAAGCCCTACAATACTGGGTATTTTCGGCTGACAAAACACATATTTGTATCGTAGATAGATAACAGATATAATCATTATGGGCAAAATTGTAAGTGCAATACAACAGTAGAGTTTTTTCCTACAGACACTACTTTTTACAGTTAATTGTCCTAACGATATAGCACTGAGAATAAAATATAATAATTTAAAAGGATAGATTTGATTTTCGAAACTTTCTTTGGATTTATTTGGTTTATTATCTGGTAAATAAAATATAGTTTTTACATATTGACTCTGATTTAGTACTGATATTTTATTATTTGATTTTATTTTATACATGACGACTAAAGACAATAGTTTTGCAATCAGGTGGGTAAAGATACACCAGTGTTTTATGACTTTTTCATTCAGTTAAGTGGAATATGTAAATAAACATTTTGTTATATCAAAACCTTCAACAATTTCCTTCTAATTAAAAATTAAACATATATCACTCATATAAACAGATAATCATTAACTATATACAACACAATATAAATTATTGTAGATACTAACATAAATCAGCTGTCAAGTACCTACATACTCTGATAATATAAGTGCTTGTTAAACTGTTAAGTTTTTTTCATGATTGTGGTTGTAGAATTGAAACAATTACAAATTTTATATTAAATAGGTATATATATATACCTATTGAATATATGTATATAAGACTATATATATATATATATATACACATGACAGTAGGGTAGTTTCAACGGGGTGAAATGTGAGGTTTTGAAATCAAACCTTACCATACATGGTAGTGATGTAGTTCCAACACGGTGAAATGTGAGGTTTTGTCTATATATAAACCTGAAACCTAAACTGTTTTAATTAATAAAATAGAATTGAACGCTCCTTGACTTTATTTGTAGTCCAAATAATTTTGATTTAATATTTTGTAGAAATATTTTTGATTATTCACATATTGTAGATATTTTTGTATTTTTGAACAAAAAAATATGTTCCTTTGGGTTACGTTAAGGTTTGTTTGATATAAATCAGTTGTATAAAAATAACTAATGACTATTCTGTTTTTGATGATTAATGATATTTTTATTAGTACTACTTCAAAATTATTGTGAGAGTTTAACAGGTGTATTTGATTTTTATTATGAATAAATTATTTGGTATAATAAGCTGTATTGATTTGAACTATACTAACTTATATTTTACTGAGTATCGTGCAATAGAAAATAATGGTACATATTATAATCAAGCTTGAAATTAACCGAATTTCAAATTTCTTTAAGTTTTTATTGTATTTGTGTCCATACAAAAACAAAAAAAAAATTTAACATTTACTTCTTTGAAAAGACTTATATACTCAAATATTTAATATATTATTATTTTAAGATATAATTTTTTTAACTTTTTCTCTGTGACTATCTTTTCTAGAACCTATTAAAAAAAAAAAAACATTTACAAAAACTTGACTAGCATTTTTTCATTATTTTCATTTAATATTTTAGTAGTCTGCTCTAAAGGATGTAAGGGATTTAGGACCTTGGGAATAAATAGATAAAAAATACATAGCCAGGACAGTGGTTGATGCCTGAACAGTAAAGTGGCCGCCTCATGATCTAATAGTTGACATGATAGTTAACTGACTAACTTTTAGTATATAGTTCTATAAAATTCTAATTCGTCCAAAACCTTGATAAAGTAGAAAAATGTTATTCGTAAAACTCTATTCAGTTGATGGAATATAATGATAATAGATGACATGCAAAAAAGTTACTTAACATGCTATTTTCAGAGAGGATTATAAAACTCAATAATAAATTCTGATGGAATTACGATTTATCGTATACATGGAATTTATTGATTGCAGTAGCTTAAAATTAGATATGAAAGATTAAATTTAAAAAATTTCAATTTTACCCAATAAATTATTAAAACACTCATTTTATGTGGATGTGTGCCTTTACTACTTGCCATACTGTTTATTAGAAAAAAAAGAAGTTCGGAATTTCTTTGTTATGTTTTGCAATGGCTGTCTCACCTGAAGGCATATGTCAGAATTGTTGATTTTGCATGATTGTCATGTATCTGGAAAGGCAAATTCTGACACTACCTCATTTTCGATGGTAGAATTCGGAGGCTTTAACGAATGGCTGGGTTTAGCTGGTGAGACATTTTGCATTATTTTTATCAACAAACTATACGCGTAAGAATTATTTGTCTACTGTGTACGTAGGTATGTCAGTATTAATTTTAATTAATGATCTGAATTAGTTTATCGCAATTATAAATCTCTGTAAGGCCGCAGATGATTCTTTTTACGAATGTTGCATTGTTTTTAGTTGTAATTTGACTATTTCTTGGATGTATTTATTTTGATTTCCAACAAGTGAAATAATAAATACAAAAATTTAAACAATCAAATATATTTACTACGCTTTTTTATTATCCTGGTAAGCCATGACTGTGTCGAATTGATACATACAAACTGAGTAGTAGTTTATTTAAATGTTAGGAATAGCTGATAAGTTATATGAAAAGATTAATGTACATATTTAAAACTTCCAGAAGTTGTAGAAAAGCGATTTTTACCGAAGTCCTTCTATTCATCTAATATGATTGAAGACAGGTTGGCATTTTGGCTATTATATATATAATACAGTAACACTGTTTGAATCCATTTAAATAACAACCATTTTAACCAATATTTGATTTTTTAATTTACTTTTTAGGTACCAATCCGATGAAGTGCCCGCTGTGCTGGGTCCACCAGCTCCTCCGTATCCATTCCTTCATGACATTCAGCTAAGATTTTTATGTCCTGATGACTTAGAGGAGGTATTTAGATGTTTTTTTTCAAATATTTCTGATTATATATTTTCTCGTTGTCCAAACTGTCTCATAAATCTTAGATAGCCAAAATCATTATTTTTAAGCTATTGAAAAAAATATATATAAATTTAATTTCAAATTGTATGTAATATTGCAAAGGTATATACTTTACAATACAGTTAGTATTTTAAAGTAGAAATTAAACATTATTTGAATATTTAAGTACTTAAGTTTTTTTTTTTTAATTTTAGCTTATTTGTATAATATGTTCACCATAGTTGAGAATCTATAAATTTTGAACATAATTAGAAATGGATGTAGAGTTTTGTTAGAGATATTAAAAACAAAATTTAGAGTTAAGAAAAAAGTTAACCGATTCATAGAATTTAACTTGGGTAATAATAATATAAGATATAAAAGAAATTCATGAAAAAAATTATTGTAAAATAACATTTCAGAATTTTTTATCAATTTCTATGTAAAATTTTTTTTTGGGCTTGTCAGTGTAAGCTCTTAGTTTACGATTTCAATCCATAAAGTCAGTTCCTTTGATCGTAGCCAAAATATCAAGAAAAAAATATGATAACCTCTTGTACCCAGTTTATTAGATTATTTTATTTGTATTTTTACTTTACTGGTATGATTTATACTATTGAATATGTTAATAAATAATAGGCAAAAACTGAATTTTTCAACAGGTGCGTTCGTTATGTAGAGACTGGTTTCCGATTGAATATCCATTATCATGGTACGAGGATATCACTTCATCAGAGAGGTTCTTTGCCTTGGCAGCCGTCCACCAGGGAGCCATCATCGGGTTAATTGTAGCAGAGATGAAGCCATATGTTAAGTTGAATGCGGAGGATCGAGGTATCTTACCAGGCTGGTTTGGCAGCAGTGGGACGGCTCTGGTGGGCTATATTCTGTCTCTAGGCGTAGCGCGTTCACACCGACGTGCTGGTGTGGGCTCACTGCTTCTACAAACACTCATCTCCCACGTGGCAGGGCCAAGTCCTCTGCCACCATATCATCACCGTGTCAAGGCCCTCTTCCTCCATGTCCTGCTTACTAATTCGGAAGCTATACTTTTTTATGAACAGCGCAAGTGAGCATTTCAAAAGTAGCTTTTTTTATATTACTCATTATCATACAGAATTATTTTCATATCCGTTTTCATTTTAGATTTCGTCTTCATTCGTTTCTGCCCTACTACTATTCTATTAAAGGTCGCTGTAAGGATGGATTTACATATGTGCATTACATCAATGGAGGCCATCCACCATGGGGCATATAATATCCTTTTTTAATATATATAGCATTATTTATTTCTTTTATTCTTGATTGTCCTTTTGAAGTCACTAATGAATTCAGGATTTATTAGAGACTTTGTGAAATCCTTTGGGATTTTCTGTTTTTCTTTTTATTTTAATTTGTTACCAGATTATTGAAAACTTTATTTAAAACCAGTTGTGAATCTCAAGCAAAGTCTTCCAAAATATAATTGAAATGACAAGTATTAATATAAAGCCTTATTGGTCAATGTTATTACATGAAACTTATTATAGTTACTGCATACATACAATCGAAATGATTAGAACTTATTTTCAAAGCTTTATGTGGGATTCTACTAATAATATGTATAATTAATATACACAAGGTCCAGATTTGCTAATAATTTTTAAAAAATATCTATTCAAAAAAAGATGGATTTTTTGCTCACATCAATATTTCACCTATTTAGATGATCATTGATGCTCAGAGACTTGCTGATAGATTGTATTATCTTCCTTGACTGATATGTTTACTGACTATGTGAAGTACTGGGCGGGTATGGCGCTGCGGGGAGGCGGCGTGTGTCCATGGCTGTGGGGAAAGCTGCGGGCTGCGCTGAGCCTGGCCTGGCACCACTAAGTGCTGTGTGGCACCACTTTCCAACACCTCTCGTGAGCATCCACGCTACATCAAGCGCTCCATGTAAATAATATTTCTTTTGTACATTGGGAATATTTTGAGTTGACATATATATGCAATATGGGACGGTAAGTGTTTACATATATGTACATATTTAATTAATTTACAATCATCGCATGGACATAAAACTGAAACATCATAGTTTTCAAAAATCTACATATTGAATTGTATTTATTTTGCCAATGGAAAGAAAATAAGTCATTTTATATCTAAGTACAAAACTTTTACTAAATACAACCTCACTTTTTGAGTTGTACAACAGATGAAGGCCGTGACTACTCTTAGTTTAATTGTTGTTAATTAAAATATTGCCATTGCCATTTCAATCAGTATTTGCAGTTCACCGTTTAATATGTAACAAATATTCAAAAGTACAATAAGACACCTAGAGGTATTTTTTACTTCATAAATATAGAATATAATATCTAGTCTCGAAAGTGTTATTTTTCTCTTCAATAGCACGTCGGAGTTAAGTCGATTTTTTGCATATTATTTTTTAATTAATAAATTCTGTTAACTTGTTTCATCAGTTCACAAAAGCGCTATGGTAAAATTTAATTTTTATTTTATTTGAGTAAATTATACACATACAGATGTGAAAAGATACATACTTATTGTACATTAGGGCTGATATAACCGGAACACTTACTTCCTCATGGATTATATTTTAAGTTAACTGATCTTTAAATAAATTCCATTGTCTAATACTTTAATTGCGATACATTATTTAGAGTCATGAAATTGAGTTATTAAATTATTCTCAAAGTAATATATTTATTAACACACTTTTTCTGTTTTGGTTAAATTCATGAAAAAAACATCTTATTTAAATAAATATTGTGATTTTGATTCTTCGATTGACATGAAGCTGTAATTTTAGTTGGTACAATTCACATTTTTATATAAGTACCTACTCATACATGTAATGACACATTATGGTATGCTATATTGTATTATGAAGAATGAGTTATTTTATGAAATAGTAAATAATATATTTAAGAGCTGTTATTGGCTGGAGTGGATTATAATTGTTAACTTTTATAGTTCTTTCAGATAGTTTTGTGCATCCTGAAATGGTTTTTTTAAATTTAATATGACTTCTCCAAAGGTACCTTTTATTCGAAATCTACATGTACAGTATAGATAAAGTTTCTAGTTTAAAACCTATACCAAATATGACCAATCACAATGAATTATCTTTTGATAGTTCATTTTTGAGTAAGAAACTTCGAAACATCATTTTAAAGTAATGTCATACACTTGCTTCTTCTCGGTAGTGGACTCTGAGAATATATAATGACAAAGTTTGTAGAACCAAAGTTTGACTTATTTTAATGGTATTGTAATAACGACCTTAAATAAATAGGCGTAAATTGAGAGGCTAAAGGTAACATGTTCAAGCTGGATTATATACGTATCAAAGAAAAATTCTAAGGAAAATCAGCATTTCTTTTCTAAAATAAATTTTTTAAAGCCTGTTGTTTATGTAGGATATCTTATTTGAAAATATGTTTATTTTATTTTATTTGGCCGACTGTTGAATAAAATTATTTTTTAAAAATCTTATATTTATGTTACCATATTATAAATATTGTTATAAAATTTAAAACCACCTATTTGTGTATTGACATTCTTGAAATCAATCATCAGTATTATACTTTTAAAATTGAATATGTTTTTTTAGTTTAGAACGTAAATCATATTAGATATGGAAGGATTGATTCAGATATTTTTGTATAATCATCGTCATGTGGCTCTAGTATCTAGTAATATCATCTTTCCACCTTTCCGATGAGCATGCCATCGAGGCTTTTATAGATTTTTATTATTTGACTGATTTCACAATATTTTACTGTAATTATTCTGTCTAACCATAATTTAATAGAAAAATTGTGTATTTACTAACATTACCTCTCATTTAATATTGAATTCTGTATATTTTATTATAGCCAACATTCAGATTTATATGTACATACTACATTATTTTTTCTCTATTTCAGTTATATATTTTTATTATGTATTATTGAAAAAGAGTACAGTCTGGCTATTCAAAATTGACATCCATAAGTAGTTTACAGATTTGTTAACTTATAAATAATAAAAAATTGTCAACAAAATAGAATATTCATATGATTATTGCTTACATGGTTAACTTGGGTTGGTCCCAGTAGTAAGTTTTGAATTGTCAATCTGTATGTGGCCTTAGATCATTCCTGATAAATTAAATAAATTCTGATATTTTGCGTATTTAATGGTGCCGATCTTTGTGTAGTATGTTTGTTCTACATTTAGTAACAGATAAGCTCATACATGAAATTATTTTTTCCATATTGTTCTGGAATGATACAATCATTTTTGACTGAATTTATAAGTATTTATTTTCTGTAATTTTGTCTATTAATTGAAATATTATATTTGCAGAGGAATTACAGTGTGGGTTTCTTTAGGCCGGATACTAAGGGAAATGCTTTCTCCAGAGCACCGTATTGCTTGTACTATTTTAATAGTCGTCTGAAGGCATCTGGCCTACTTATTGAAAATTGATATAATCTGAAAATCCAATGTCCTTGTATCATATACATGTTTTCATAAGAAAATGATATCGTTATATGAAAAGCTTTATTAAATTTAATAATTAGTAGATTTATAAATTCCTTTAAGAATTTTCCCACCAAGAATTAAATATTCGCTTATTTATCATATCTTTTTTAAGATGAATGTTTCTGAAGTATTGCTGAAACTGGGTGTATGATAAAAGTATTTTTGTATTTTATTTTTAAAATGTTTATTTTTTCAAGTTTTTTTAATTTTAATAATCATATAACAGAGTCCTTCTTATACTTACCGCATTCATGCATGCATATTTGGTGCCCGATAGGCTAAATGTGTCCATCTTGCAGTGCAGTGTTATAAAACATATTATAGATTTTCAATTAAATTAATCACATATAGCTTCGCGAGTACACACAATGAATCAAAACTGTCATAATTATTTTTCTACAAGAATCAATTGGATTAGATAAAAAATTGGTGAATATTTTGATAATAATTTATTCATCAAACTTATCTGTTAAACTTAATTGTTTTTTTCAAATCAAATGTAAATGAAAATTTTAAAATATTTAATATTTGTTTGGATTCTGTATATCTCGTGTAATTTTTATTTTATAAGCATATTAGAAACATAGTTGGAAACATTTCTTATTTTTTTCTTACATGTTACGAAACAAGTTCTGATTTTTTTATCAAATAATTTAATAAACAAATAAAAAGAAGTGATCTCAAAAAGTTCCATTTCATTATCTTGCTTCTCGTACACCCGGTTACTCAATTATTTTTATATATGTTTTAACACGTTAAGAGAATGCTGTATTATTGGGTGTTATGGTGCATTTTTTGTAAAAATTTTTGATATTTCTGTTCTGCACTGGGACCACTTTCAGAGATTTGTTTAAGTATTTTTTGATAAAAATCCCTGAAGATGGGCTCAGTATCGGGATTGAATAACCTGAAATATCAATTAAAAGTATGGCATTACACCCACATAGCATTTCTAATAATAGCGGCTGCCAAAACCTACTAACTAACGTTGTTGAAACCCGATATGTTTTATCATACTGTAATGTAATATTGCTTTTATTCGTATTGTAATTTTTTGATTCCATCTACAGAATGAGTGTTTATTATCACATTACTCATATCTTGAGTACTGATTAACTCGGTCGACTGATATTTGACATTATCTTATTATATAACATAATCTGTCAATCACTATAAGAGTATAATATTATGTAAAACTTTATTGCAATTTATTTGCTTTTTGATTTCATGTAATTTCCAACAGAATGTAAACTATTCCTCTTACCAAAGATACTTGAATACAGAATATAAAAAAATGTTCTTTGTACGCAAAACTTGGATAATATTGTATTATGCATGAAAATGATAAAATAAAAAAAATGTATAATTGCATTCTTTTTTACTGTTGCATTTAATTTAGTTCTGTAACACTTAGATATGGTTTAAAACACTACCATCGAAATTTCGCTTAAGTTTCACATCAGTGGTAAGACATCATCGGTAGTACAGTGATATAATTGACAAGACTGCGTAAGAATTGAATTTGAGAGATGAGGCCTCGCGGACTTCAACTCTCAATTCTGGGCTGGATAATACTTATACTATTTTCAGAAAAACAAACTGCAGACTTTTACATAATGCATTTTATTATTAAACATTTTACAATAAATTAATTTTGTTTAATGTCCCATTTTAAACAACACCTTAAACTTATTATGTGTCAATGAATTGAAAATACTGGGATTTATAGAAGTTTAGTTATAAGCACAACAATAATAATAACAACCGATGCTCTATAATTTAATGAAAACAACCATAGTCATCTACCCTGCAAGCTTCCCATCAAAGTAAATCAAATTTTACAAAAATGCATTTTGGAAACTTCAAATAAACTTGACTGTTACATTGCTTGACATAATATTTGTTTAATTTTTTTTTGAATATATATTTTTGTTTAGTACATATTACACATTTTTTTTCATAAAAATATTTTTTAATTGTAAGGTCTCTATCACAAAACGTATTTCACTAGTAATGTTATATTTGAGAAGTATTTCTACAGATTTTTTTGTCATACTTCATAAAAAATAATGTAGAAAATAAACGTTGAACTGAACCGACTCACTTTTGTTAGATAACTTAACGAGTGTAATGGAATGAGGACTGTACAGCCGGGGCAGTACCTTTATTAACTTCGAGTCTGAATTAAACACAGTCACAATCACACATTGATATGTTTGACAAGTTCTTCTTATTGCACGTTGTTCAGTCTGCCTTACGGGGGTCGGATGCCGCACGGCGCTCTCGCTCTTCGTGTTTGCAGTTATTGTTCTGCTTGAAGCTGCTTCTCCTCACTGGGGAACATTCACTTCCAGAATCTCCCTGGAAATATTAATAATCAGATGCTAATCATTGTAATATATTTTCAGTTGGTTGTTCTGTGGAAGTAATATAAACTCACATTGGCTCCCGTAGATGCTGTATCTTGGATGAGGAGCTCACTGTCAGTACCGCGAGCCTCCTTGTTCTTAAGAATAGAGCGTGCTCTCACGTTTTCAGCTTCCGTAGACCACCCACTCCTTTTATTGCCATTTTTACCTAAAAACGTAAACTAATTTTTTTGTCCGAGTTCTTGTTTCTACTAATAGAAACTAATACCAATTATGATTTTTTGAACAGATCACATTTTCAAAGATTGACAGTAAAATATAAGCTATGTAATACCGCCAAATAAGTGATGACTGATGATTCTCGTAGCTATTCCCCTAGGAGGGCGCTTGTCATCCTCTGCCCATTCCTGGAAAAAATTATCCATTTGTCATTATCTCCAAGCTATTATGTTGTATAAATGGATTGGACAAGAAACAAGTAATAACCTGCTGGAATCTTGTTTTTCTATGCTTGGGCAGAGACTCATTGACGCAACCCTCCTCATGAAGGGTTTGCGAGAGACTGGACTTGGAGCCGTCAAGAGCCTTAGCTTTAGAAGAATAAAGAGGTTGTGTGGGGCCGATTCTGGAAGGCTGCAGAGGCTGGCATAAGCTATTCCTCGAGCCAGATAGAGATTGGTTTACAGGGTGGGCGAGAGATCCTCGCGATCCTTTCAGAGAGTTCTTAGTGCACAATAAAGCACTATCACCTGACGCGCTCTTCTTCACTCCCTTGTATCGTTCAGTTTTGATATCCAACGGATTCACATACAAATTGGAGTCACTCTCTCGTGTGATATCGCCCTCTGAAGGAAAAGGGTGCGTAAGGCATGATGCAAATGTATCTGCAACGTAATTCATAAGCTATACCCGGGAAAAGTGTGAATCGTAAGTCTAACATAAGCAGAAAGAGAGTACCTGAACTGTCTAAGCTCGGAGCGTTCTCGGGAACTGCTCTAGGAGCAACGCCTTCTCTTCTCATGCAGTTTAACTCGACGCAGATCGGCAACTTGTAATCTGATGTGGGTAGAGGCATTAAATGTTCAGCATCAATAAACTCTTTATAGCCCTGGAAAACCGTAAAATTCAAAAGTAAGCCATAGCTGTTTTCAGTTTTGCACAAAGTTATAAAGTCATGCTGAATACAAAGCTTTTCTTCTATACATAGCGTAATATTGTTATTGTGTTAGTATACCTTATACGTGCAAAAACAACACTCAAACTCAGAAGGCAGTTGATCCAGATCTATTTGTTTGTCTGCAGGTTTTTTCTCCTAAAAGGTGCCAATACATATAATTGTGAGTTGTTAATAGAAATAAGTTCTGGTAACTGAACATTTCTCAGAAGCAATCACATGAAAATGAAACTTATCATACTGGAGTAGGTTCCGGTAGTAATAAACATTTTTCTGGACTCATTCCTTCTGGAAAATCTTTGTCATTTGAGTTCATCTGCAAAAATGTTATGGAAATATTAGTCAGTGATAAAAAGGAATGCAAGTTGGCAGTATTAGTATAATGGATTAGAGTGAATCAGGGAAGTAACCTGCAGAGAGTCTTGCGGAGCATCCTTATCAATGTAGTGTTGATAGTTGTTATAACAGGCGGGGTTGGGGGCGGGAGGCTCCCCTTCCTGACTGGTGGCATCCCCCTGCGACAAGTTGTGTCCTGCGACAACGGCTCAGTCAGTGCTCCGGTCAAGTCAGACCCGGACCGCCGTCCTTTCACTCAACACCACTAAACTGTGCAATCTTGAAACTTGCTCGTGAGGATGCCCGTTTTATCGTAATCGAATGAGTCAGTATGAGGGATCACGAGTGATGTTTAATTCTATGATACGGTTCCTAGCTGAGAAAGCTCCTCTTTATCTACGCTACGCTTGGGAAGGCTTACAACATATTTCACAAAATCATAAGAAGCGATAGCGACCGGATGGAATGTCAGTCGTGTTCAAAATTACACTGAATATTGGTGGGTTACCACGGTCCGGACGGTTCATAAGTCAATCGCCAAGTCTACATACATATAACAGGTCCACCACACCGAATAAACAAAGGAAGCACATAACACATAGCCAATAATACACAGGGTGCACACAGTGTAACTTCCAACTCAAATTATTTTTATCGCTATTGTAACCGTACTCATATGCAACGTCTTTAAGTTTATGTCGAATGTGAAGAGATCGTCTTTAGTGTTTGTTTACTAAGCTGTCGGTCTGATGTCTTCTGAGGCTTCTATGAGAACACACTTGTCACCTGGAGGGAAGGAATAAAACACTCTGAGTGCACCTCATCAGTGTCAACGTACAGTTGTGAGTAGCAAACTAATACTGACAAGCTCCTGATGGATGATGATGTCTGCTTTGTGAATATTGTTTACACTAATCATATCATCACAATATTATCAATAGCCGCTGGTGGCAGCCTACGCCACTCTACGGCTCTCATAATCAACTTTTACAAATGAGCTGTGTGAATATTGTACTATATCGTTTTAATGGAAGTTCCACGATTATCATGCATTAGGTGCTTTAGAAAAGCGTCATTGAAGATATTTACGATATTATAGAAGGTTGAAGAAGTTAGATATTTTATTAGTAGCTAAGAAGAAGATCACTAGATAGATAGCGGGTGAATGGTCAACAAAATATTAGTGCAATTATTTCTATTACTGACCTGTGTCTACAATGACGTCTATCAGATCCATACTCTTTGCGAAAGCGTCTCTCAGGTTGATGTGATGAAAAGACACTATGGAACCTTCACGCTTGGCTCTTTCAAGAGCCTCTCTGCGTTTCAGGGCTTTTTCTCTTCTCATTTGGTTCTTGTAAAATTCGGCAAAATTGTTGACAATAATGGGGATGGGTAAGGCAATTACCAGTACACCGCATATACAGCACACAGATCCAATGACTTTGCCTAGAGGCGTGGTGGGACAAATGTCTCCATATCCTACAGTGGTCATGGTGATACCGGCCCACCAGAAAGTCTCAGGAATGGAGATGAACTTCGTTCCTGGCTCTTCCTTCTCCGCAAAGTATGCGAGGGAGGAGAAAATAAGCACTCCCATAGCCAAAAACAGCATAAGGAGGCCCAGCTCCTTGTAGGAATTGCGCAGAGTAAAGCCCAGGGACTGCAGGCCCGTGGAGTGACGAGCCAGTTTTAGAATACGAAGGATACGCATAATGCGGAATATCTGCACTACGCGTCTCACGTCTTGAAACTGGTCAGTGGCATTCTTGTTAGTCTCCAATAAAAAGAGAGACACGAAATAGGGAAGAATGGCTAGTAAGTCTATGACGTTCAAGCCACCTTTGAAAAATTTCCATTTATCTGGTGAAGCACTGAAGCGTAATACATATTCGAGCGTAAACCAGGTGATGCAGACGGCTTCCACCATAGCAAGTTGGGGATTGTCAGTGATTACTCCGTTAGCATCGTACACTTGCATCTGCGGTATAGTGTTGAGCGTGAGGGCGATTGTAGACAGCACAATGAAGAGAATGGAGATGACCGCTATAACCTGTAAGGTATACTCCGTTACAGTCTACTGTGCCTCCAAACATCTTCACCTTCTTCACATTTGTACGTTTTGTCTGAAGAGTGTATTATGTACATGCGAACTTTGTATAGGTTGCTGGAAGCTAATGTAAAGTACATGAATTATTGTGTAGTAACTTGTTACATATTGAACACTGTACATGTGTACAACAATGCATGTATAGTTGACTCGAGTATAATAGGTAATAATGACTGGTTAAGTGTATAATATATTAGTGTTTCAGTAATAGTAAATGTTATTTTGAGAATATAATTCTCTTTCTACTAACACAGCACTATGAAAATGAAGTTAATTCAGAGATAAAAAATTTAGAGATAGAAAATCTCAAAAGTTATCCTCAAAAAAATGACTATAATCAAGAATAATACAAAAAATAAATATTTAAAATGAATTATTAATGTAAATCATTTATAAATTCATTAAGATATCTCAACTTCTCCATAGGTTCAATAGAATAAAAGAAAAATATCACACCAAGATTATTTGTAACATGATTTTAGTATGTATGGCTTTGTAGTTATGCCAGTTATTCTACTAAGGTTATTCTGTAGCGTAAATCTTATTAGGCATTTCTAAAACGATTTAGTAACATACCATCTTGAATAAAATTATATGATATTCAATAAATTTCCAAAATATATAATATTTACAAATCAATAAATATTTACACTCAATAATCAAACATTACTACTCTAATTCGACAGATTAGCGTACAATAAATAACCATTAGCATGATTGACAAAATTACTGTTGTTAAATATTATGTGTTATATGGTTGGGAAAGGTTAAGCAATGTAATGAGTAGCGAGTAGTGTACCTACTGTGTTCAACACAACATGTTAGTCATAGTAAGCCAAAGCACAAATGCATAGGTAGGCATGTGTATGTGGTAGTATAAGTCAGTTAAGGGGGGACGGGAACACAGGGGACAGAGGAGTAAGTAGCGAGTGCGGTAAGTATGGCAACACTGAGAATGTTAGGGGACCGGGGCGCTGCTGAAGCTGCCCTGGCAGCACAGCAGCGCCCCGGAGGCGGTCGAAGGGAATGCAGTGACTGGTCATATTACACAAGCCCATCCCCATGCCTTCGGGCGGACAACAAATAAGGCCAATTATCAACTCAACCGGAACCATAGATATTTAGTGTGATCACTTTAGTTGTATGATTTTGTGTCGGTTAACTAAAGTGAACGATTTTCAAAATTCTAAAACCATTCAAGTAATAGACTTTTTATAGATGCTGGAATCATAGTAAAACATGAGAATACGGTTAAACACTTTCATAAAATATTATTATATTACTTTAAAATGCTTGAAACATGCCCGTGCATTTCAAATCTAAATTTGTGGATGTCTATGGTTGATTTTCATTATTCATGCGATACGCTTACAAACATGCAACACCTTTTGTATTTTGGTATAATAAGAAAATATTTATATTATTAGGGAGAAATTTTGAGAAATCACATATGTGCATCAAAAGTAATATACTAGAGTACATACTAATAGACTAGGGCATGAAGTAAATCCTATTTAAAATATCATACCAAAATACTTTGCTTTATTTACAACAAACGCATACAATGGAATAATAACATTTATTTATAAAATAAAAAACATACATGCAACATCATAAATCATCTTGAGTATAAAAGAAAATAGGGCACAGTTTAATACGTAAAAAATACCACCGTCAAATGGCAACTATATTATAAATATATTATGATAATTTATAAAGAAAAAAAAAACTTTTGACACGAAATTTAAGCAAAACAATAATGAGAATATTTATAAAACTCTCTACGAAATAATAAAAATATAATTATACTTTGTAAGCGGTGGTTATAACGTTGAGAGGACAGCTGAATGAACGATAGCATATAATATTTGATTAAATATAAGAATTCCTATGCTTAGTTATATTTAATTAATTATGTTAATTTTAAATGTGTATATAACAGTATTGCTGTTGTTCTTGTAATTCCACATTTATAAACGAGTTAGTTCAGCAGTAAACAAATATTATTAAAGTCTTACGCTTCTATTAATTACATTATATCAACTACATTTTTAGATTTGTAGACCAAAATAAGACTGAATAGAGTGCAAGAAATCTTTACAGATAAATATTAAATTTTTGGATTAGACGTGTAGGTAGGTAAATGTTATACGTGACTATTTCTTTATATTAATATCTTATGGTGGTTTTTAAAACAGTATAAATTATTAATATTTGTAGAGTTCTTGCACTAAAAAAGAGCCATAATTAATACACAAAAATGTCTTAACTCTTTATGAAAAGCTTATGGAAATCACAATGATAAAAAATGTAATCTTTTTTTAAAAATGTTTGCATAAATGATACTCACATTAAAAACTAAAAAATATTTTTAAAGATAAATATGATAATTATTAAAGTTAAATATTTTTTTGGGTTGCAGATAATAACAACTTTGCCAAGTTACATATGCACATAAAAAAATATATTTTAGTAATGAATGCTGCCCTCCTTAATGTAGTAGACACACTTTCATACATTTTATATAAAATAAATATACCTCCTATGAACACATCAAAGAACAGCATCTTTAATGATTTTATGACTGATTTGATTAAAACAAGCTATTCAAAGCGAAACTGCTTTAATCAAATTTTATTTGATTAATGATATATTAAAATATATTTCCTTTATTATTAAAGTATATTTTACAACAATAGTATCACAATACATTACAATTACACCACAGAGATTGGAAAATGATATGTGAGACAGGCTGTGAAGATAAAAATATAAATAAAAAGCATTATTTATTTTTTGAAATTTCAGGCATTCATAGTAATAATAAAATACGAAAATAACTTTACTTAACATTAATTTCCTATTTGTACTTTTACCTTCAAGTTTATACTTATGTTATCTAGATTATATTATTGTTTGGTTGTTACAGGTAGTATAAAAAAAAACTAAAATATTGATTACCATTTCTTAAACTTATTTCCAATGTATATCAGAATTGTGTGATCCCTAATTACGCACTGTGGCGTTTTATAAGTGTATATATTTTGGCTCCCTGATATGATAGAAATTTGTGTTCAGATCATGAAACACTTAAATCTGCCAGTTTTGGAATTCCTGAAAATTATTTCAGATTCAGAAATTTCATCAAAACCTGAATTTTGATTCACACCCGATGATAATCTTACATTTCTGGGAAACAATTCCGTGTTTAGACAAAGATATTTTAGTTTCCTGTTCGTGGCCGACCGCTATTCGGTATTTAGAAAGGGCAACGCCCAGATAGGAAATAATTTCTAATATCTATGAAATGACTTTAGCTTCCCAACAAGCAAGACGATTTAGCCTGGCAGGCATGCATGAGCAGTGTACAGATGATAAGTATTGTATATTTGGCAATGATATTTATCTATCTATCAAAAAGCCAAAACAAATCTTGCGTTTAGAAAGGAAATGCTAGTTTCGCTGAGAAGGACGCAGCGAAATTTCCTACTAGATTTCAATCAAAATTAATAATCATCTATTTTCTATAATGCATTCCATCTAAAATTGAGAATGTTGTTTAAAAGAATTAATTTTTCCCTTTAATATTTACTAAAATATAAATGAACTTATGTTATAATTTTTTAAATTTGCCTAATTGTGGAATTTATTATTTTATACTATGTTATGATATCTAGATCAAATTAATTTATAGAAAATGTACTTACAAATATTTTTTAATAAACTTGATTCAGTATATACCTGATGTGAGGATATGGAATATCTTCAATACAATTTGTTCCTCTAAAGCTGTAAAATATAATAACTTAATGGTACAAATAAAGAAAATGATAATTACTAAAGAATATTTTAATTATTTGTCATACGCAGATATATTATAATAGTGTTTATGAATATTTGATAAGAAATGAAGAATATCAATCACCAATAATGTTTTTTCTTAAATATATTAAATTGGTAAAAATAAATAAACTTAAATCTATGTAATTATATTTTAACGTAGATATAGGTATAGCTTCATTGAGACCAATATGACTATCTAGCTTTAATAATGAATATAGATGTTTTATCTATTCTAATAATATTAGGAAAATAATTAGTATTTCTATAATAATTAGGTGGTGTTCTAGGTATAAAATGCCTAAAAAGTGTGTCTTCTACTCAAATTTCAGAAAAATTTAATTTAAGGAATGTAATTTATATGTAAGCACTACGAGCTATAATTGCACAATGCTTACGAGCTGTGAAGAAACAAAAAGCAATAAGCGACAGCAAGAACACCAAATGCTCTATTTTATAATATTGTTGTTACGCTTTCAACAAGGAGTGCTTGGATAGGCCTTGTATGGGTGCATGAATTAAGGCAGATTTAATGATTATATTAATATTGGTAAATATAACTATACAATATTAAATAATAAGCATACAAACCAAATTAGAAAAAATATTCTAATTCTCTATAGTTTAGAAGTGTAGGATTAGATTATTAAAAATAGTTTATTTCATTAGTTTGATATCTCTAATATAAATATGTGAAAATATTACTGGTTGCAATATCATTAGCATCGATACTCATTAAGTGAGTGGTGATATATTAAAGTGTGCAGAATATAGATATAACAATATATGTTATGTACTGTTATTTTAATAACTGGGGGATCATTATTATATATATATATATATATATATATATATATATATATATATATATATATATATATATATATATATATATATATATAAATATATATATATATATATAATTCCAGTACTGCTTAGAATATTACGAATGTCTCAAATATTAAGGATGAACGTTTTGGTTTACTTATTTTTAGAAATAAAAGAGTATTTTTAAAATGTAACAAATATAAAACTAGTGCTGTTGATTTTAAATACTGAAACATGGGTCTGTGTAGGTTTCACTTGAGTTATCTACTACTTACAAATAATACTTTTTTATAAAGTATTTTTTTTGACATAAAATATCACTATTAGATATTTTGATATATATATATGGAAATAATATATATTTTTGATGAAGCTAAGCTTAAAAATATTGTAAATTAACATTACCTACCTACTTTATAGAAGAAAATTAAAAATCTATGAATCTGGAAAAAAAATCTTAAACAATAGTAAAGGCAAGGTAAATCTTGTGATTGTTCGATCGGGGGCATCAGCGAAGGGCCCGACACGAGCTATACTCTATACACGACCGAAGTCGAGCATACGAGTAAATCAACATTTTAAATAATGAAATTCTAAGTCATCAATCAGCTAGAGAACTACGCATAAGGTACCGTGGATTATTTACTTATCAAATCAGTAGTGTGTATTCTGTCATGAATATAGAACGAAAGCTGGTTGGAAAATTACCCGAGCTGCTATACTGGTCGTCGGCTTCTCCAGTAGGTCCCACAGCCACTTCTGGTACTGGGCGCAAGTTCCCTGGCCGAACTCCTCCTCTTCCCTCTGGCGCAAGCTCTCGGCCTCCTTGCGCATCTCCTCGTGCACGTGCTCTTTGCGCTGGTGGTACTTGTGCTGACAGCACGACTCCAGGTAGAGCTCGTCCACCCCCCAGTACTCCAGATCGTCGCTGAAGGCCAACACGCACATTTCGTCCACGAGATGGAGCTTCCCCGTCCGGTAGAAGTTCAGTATGGAGCTGAAGCTCTTGGGGTGGCGGTCGAAGAAGTATTCGTTGTCCACGAGGGAGTAGTCGTCGCACAGCTCCGTGATGGCGTCGTGCGTGTTGCAGTCCCGCAGGCGCCCCAGCCGGGTGTGCGGCAGCCGCTCCAGCGTGCGCCACATCACCTCGTGCTTCACGCCGCCCACGTTCACGCACACGCGCCGGTTCAGCGCCTTCGACCGCATTATCATGAACGGCTCCGGCGGCAAGGACGACGTGGACCTGCGCCCGAAACGATTCAAAACAACTAAATATATACTCCATAACTATCGATGCTTGGTATTTCTAGTTATTATTGCACCGAAATTGGGTACATTTTATCTCATTAATTTTGATTTGAAAGCATAATGCGGGCAGATTAGTTTAGTAGAGCGTTGATCAGATTCCTGACGCGTACCTGGAGTGCGCCCTCATGAGCGGTGCGGTGATCGCGGCGCGGGGATCGTCGTCGTCGGGCGGCGCCTGGAAGGGGGGCGCCTGGCCGCCCACCTCCCAGCGCAGCCCCTCGCGCGGACTCCCCTGCATGGCCGACTACGAGGCCTCTGCCGCTGCCCTCACCTCATCGGCAGCTCAGCTCGGCCCATGGCCGCGCCCGCCCTCTGATGATCATCTGGAATGAACGCAAACTCTCCAAGTCAAGTCGCCTAGTCAACAGTGGGAACAGAAGACCGACGGCTCGGACGATAATTATCCCCCGACGCCGTGGCGGGGAGGGGATAAATGTCGATTCTACAACGAAGGCATGCGGGATAAGTACGAACATGAATGTACTAACGTAATAAAAATATTTATCCATTTTCTGAGTATTTTAAGTCCTAATCAAAAACACAATGCAGGGTAAAAGCATTCGAATTACACGAAGGAGAGGAGCCTACATTTACCTAGTTCCTGATGAAACTGATAGTTGTTTCTGTCCAGCTCGATAAGTTGTTTCGTGGTGCGCGGGATACAAACACGAATGAGGAAGCAAAGACGGATTCCCAGAAGGGGCACATACTTTAACATGCTCTGCATATAATATTGGTGATTTAAAACATATAAGATTTAGAGTTTTTTTATATTTCAGCTTATTTAAGTTTTTTAATTGTTTTCAAAGCCTTTGCTCTAGGTGGGTATCATTGATCAAATTTCCATCATGAAACTTCAGCATCTTATCTTATGAATAATGCAATAGTAATATTATGTAAGGGATTAATTATGGGATTGGTTTAATATGAGCAGTCTCGGAAAATCCCCTCTCGGTGCCAAAAATCTACCCGCTTTTCCAAGTTTCAGGGCAACTTGCCAGAGGGATTGTATTGAGGCCGCTTTTGGAATCACCGCAGCGCCGGCAGCCTGAAATCTGTATTTATACAGTAAAAATTGATTATATCATTTCGTACGGCATGGGAAAAAAAACGTTTCCAATATAATCCAATTCTTACAAAACAACAAGAAAAAGCGATAGTTTCATTGGTCAACAAATAAAATAAAATCGGACTAATATCGGTGTGTCTGCTCCATGCGCGTGACTTGAAAACCAATACACAAAGCGAATCGCGTGAACAATAAAAATAGCACCGAATATACGCAATTCAGAAATGTTTCTCTAGGCGAGTCGAGTAAGTATTATCATTTCATTCATACACTATTGTCGTTATCCAAAATCACTCGTACAGCTTCACACTGAGCACCCGAGACTGTCCGCTCGGCGACTGCGCCGCGCACAAGCACTGGAGGCACTCCGCTTGTCATTTCCAGGAAACCATGCTGCTATTGATTCTGCACACCGCTGCATCGGCCGGAGCTCGGCCCTTCACACACAAAGTGCCTGCTCGCAATATACACTCGTATTCATAGGTAAACTTTATCAAATATAGAAAAGCGCTCGCTGCACCTCCCGCTGTTGTATCTCTCCCGTCCCTCGTCAGCTCCCCTATAGTGTAATATAACACGTACATGCCCGGACTGGTCTTACAAGAAGGCAGAACTATCTTCAAAGATAAGGGGTAGTCCAGATCATTGGAAAAAAGTTATCACTACGTGCAATGCTAAACATATGCGTTGTAATTTTTTTCGAATTTTTCGGCTGGGAAAAAAAATGAAAGGCTAGGTGCCCGTGTAGTCGTACTCTGTTACGTGTTTGTTTGGATGACGCGTGCTGGGGTGTTTTGGCACGTCCTGCAGAGGGGCGGGGGAGGGTTGGCAAGCGAGACGTGCGTAACCCATTATGGACTTTGGTGTGTTGCGAACTGTCTCCGCCTCAGAGGGACGACAAATCTTGTGTTAATTGAATAATTAGTTTATCATGACAGCAAGCTCTATCTCTTAGTGATTTATACTGCCGCTATAAAATATGTGAATTGGAAAGTACTTAGTCGCGTCCGTTTTCAATCATCAACATTATAATTTATTGTGAATTTTATAAATGAATCTAATAGAAATATTTTATAAAATATTTATATTAATCTATGTATATAGAATGCATGCATATGACATGTGAAAGCATACTGATAGTGGTGGGTGGTATCACCGTTGAAACACTGATAATTTTCTTTTGCTCAAAATAAGCAATGAAAAATAATCGCGGATCTATTGGAATTATAATAACAAAACCAAGGCAGAAAGTAAGGAGAAAAGAGAAAAACCGAATTCGGAAAATGTCAACATTACATGGCTTTATGTTGGAAAGGTCATTTGGTTTCAAAGAAAAATATAAAATAAAATACCATTGTCTACGGGTGTATTTCATTTTTAACGTCTCAAGGTTTGGTACAACCCCAGATGATGAGTGTGCCTATGTATATAATACATTCGATGATATTGCAGTAGTACATATTACTTCAGCGTTAAGCAGACATGGCTATGCTTAGTTTGAATAATTTTCAGCATACAAATGCTGAAAATTTCAGGTTACAAAACCAAATAAAAAAATCAAGGGGAAATTGAAGTTGAAATAGGCATTGTTAATCTTCTTGAAGATCATCACCGCGTCCAGTCACGCGAGCCGAGACCTGGAAACCCGCACGCCTCGCCGAGCAGCCTCGCCGGGGCCGACAATCTGGAATGCTCCGTGATGTGGAAAACATTAAATCGCTATGTTTGTTTTCACATTTTCACGTGATTTGAGACAAATATATATTTGCTTTATACTATGTATTTTTTATTTGGTACAATACACTGATTAGTGAGAAAAATTCCGTTGAAAAAGAAAGTAACCTTTTGGTATTATTCAACTTCCGTTACAGTCAAGTGAACTAAAATAATCTACAGGCATTTCCTCGTATTTATTTTTGATTGATTTGTGATAGATAGATGTATTATGCAGCGGAATGGTAATTATTACCCATTCAGATGTTAAATTTATTATTAATCTATGAAGCGTGGAATGAAATGATTGATGTTCACTTGCGATGAGTCCAAGTACTTCACAAAATATTTACGCCATAAAAGCTGCCCTCTATCAATATCAAGAAATTTGTACCATTACGTTTAATGATTGTGAGTTTTTTTGGATAACTTCAATAAAAATATATGATACACAAGACACGTAAAGTTTACACAGTGATATTTATAAGCTAAAAAAAAATCTCCACTATCTGTTTAGCCTGATGACAGGATCGTGTAAACATTTAATTTCACGCATGTAGTGTGTTTATACTGAAACTGATAATTTAGTGTCGGATAATCAACCACATACATAAACACTCAGTATATTTGTATTTAAATTTCTCTTGTGTATTCATTGCAAGATCAATTTAACAATATTTAAAACGAATTACTTAAGTATCATAATAAATTATTTGAGGTAGTCGCAAATCAAATAGAAGATAAAGCACGAATACCAAAAATTAACGTTCAGTGAGGCTCTAGTTAGTAGAAATGTTAAATTTGAAACAAAGAAAATTCGTGACGTCATAATTTTTCCGAAAATGTTCTCCTTTATCATATTTTTGCTAAAAAATTAATACCTTTTTAATTTTTATTTGCTAGGACTGGTGTAGATGCGTCGAGACAAGCAAAAGTAATCGGGAAGCAGAATGAACATACAGTTTCTGCATATTTTAAACACGTGAGGGATACTGTTTAGATAATATAAATATTATTAAAGCAATTTGGAAGCACTTGTGAAACAATATGTGGCGAAAGTGCTTAAACTCAGCATCTGATGCACTACCATCTGCATCGGTCCTATTAGTGATTGGCAAGTTATCTAACGCTTATAAATAAAATATGTTTCAACTTCGACGTCGAAAAGGGAAACACAATGTTAACACCCAGTCAGAATTATAACAATTTTAAGCAATTTCTCCATTCCAGCATTGTTATATATTCCGTCGTAACTCTAGTATGAATGAAATCAAGCAGTCTTATCAATTGTGTACGGAGCTTTTGCACATGTACAATGTACACGTGCACAGCACTAGTATCTAAATCTTCAATGAAAAAACTGTCATAGAATATATATTATTTATTTATTTATTTACTGGTTATATTTATTACAAATTCAACTAGAAAAAACACATCGTGCGTGTCCACAGAGGATAATTCATAATGGCCGTCTACTCGCGGCACTATTCGGCGTGTCGCGATCTGCACGCATGCCGGGAGTAATCCTCGGCCACGTGGAAAAACTCATTAACATAATAAAGGAATAAAATATACAGGATACGTTCTGATTCATGTAACGATGCCCTCGTAAAGCGCAGAGCACATCGAAATTATGTATTTTTTTAGTGCCTGTCTTTTGTAGTAAAATCTACCTGTTTTTTTTAATACAACTCTTAAAAATTGGTGTATTTATAAAACGAATAAAATGTTAGCTCACTATAACTAATTTAATACATTTTTCATATAAAAACTGTCTAGATGCGTTGATAATATTTATTAAATTTTTATGGTATCCGCATCCATGGTGTTCAATCATTTTTTTAAAACTACTCAATTGCAATATTGCTACATTATTTTTTTTTAAAGAAACATTTAATGTCAACGTTAAAGATTTTCAAAACCGGTCACCAACAAAAAAACACGTAAAAACATCACAAAAGTATTTTTATTTAAGGACACGATGTTTATGTTTATTTTATAATCTAAAGTATGATAATTAAATTTAATGTAAAATAATATAATTTATCCAGGGTGCGTGACTTCCGCGCGCCTGACGTCACAAGCCCTTTCCCGTGTTTGATATTCAAGGTTGAATATTACTACCGGAACAGTAACAAAAGCAAAGTGGCCCACGAAATGCTTCACAGTAAAAATTGATTGTTTTAAAACATGCACAAATGCACTATTTCCACCACTGGAAGCAAAATAGGAGAGGCCATGTTAAATTACGCCGAAAACTTAAAACACGAAATAGTATTTTGTAAATATCAAAAACGCAGCAAAATCAAAATACGATGCATTATTTGTGACCGTACTTCCTGAAATATAATAAATACTTGTCATTTATTAGTAGGCAGCTTTAAACGTTGTTTTATTTATTTAACTTATTCTTCAACTCGTGCAAAAAAAGGTTTCATTTTGTACACATATTTTTCCTTGCATAAACTCAATAATGCAAATAGAGAAAGCCATGAAAGCTTCCACCTAAGCCACACCCTGTAAACCCCACAACCTGCGCGCAGAACCAGGAGATAGCTACTCACCGTATTGTAAGCATAGCCATAAGAACTATTGTAAATTAATTAAAAGAAAATAAAGAAACTTAAAATTTAGTTTTTTTTAACAGTACTTAATCTCATCGTTGATAGGGAATGTATTCAGGAGTATGCGCAGGTAATAGTGATTCACTTACCGATAGGCGTGGAAAATTACAGGTGTACAGTGCCGATTCCGTGCGAACTACTTGAGACTATATTAAGTAACTTTATAATAAAAATAACTATTGAATATCGCAAGAATCCTTTCACGCATGTGAAAACAACAAAACAAAATTTCCTACATTCTCCTCGGCGGCACGCTTGGACTGCACGCTGGAATTATTTTGGTTGGTGAATACATTATTTTAATTTTACTCTACCACGTGTTGAAATTTCAAGCGGTTAAGAGTATTTGGTTTAATACTTTGTAGATGCTCCTCGTTGTAGACTGTATAACTAAATTTATGCGAGAAAATATTAATATATATTTAAAAAAAAAACTCGATGGTAGAATAAAAGAATAATATATATATATATATATATGGTTACATAAAACGTTTAAACAATTACTTTTCCTTGTAGTTCATTGTGATTGGCGTGTAACTGTTAAATGTATTTTTAATTCACTTCATTTACGTATCACAAGTATTTATCATCACGTGAATATAATTAGTACTTAATTACTGTATGAGAAATTATAGAGCGCGGCGAGAGAGTGCATTTTCACGTGACAACGTGACATTACTGGGCGCTTGTGAATTACACCAGAAAGCGCAGCTGTGAACTTGTTGCACTGTCGCCGACCAGCAGGATCTGGCTGGAGCAGATATGGCCTGACAAGGACCAGACCAGACATGGCACTGCTGCATCGTGTGCCCTTTGGTCTACGCGTGATCATGATATGCTGTACTAAAATGCTGTACATGAAAATATATAAATTTAAAAAAAATTATTCCTCAGAGTTGTCAGGCAACAAGATACTTGCTGAGATTATATAACATTACCGGCAGCATTTTTAATTTTTGTTCGTAAATATTTCATATATTTTCAATAATATGTACATATAAAAATATTTACAATTTAGATGGCGTTTACCCGTTCTCCCCTTTAAAAAAGCTCGGCAATAAGCTGTTGATATCGCAACCGATCTACTGTACGTTGACTCACTTTAGTAATCACGCACCGGAATTTTCAGCGAAACTGTTCTGTGTACACTGGCTATTTGGCAAATTGCTTTTAATAATTCGACTTTCTTTAATATTTTCTTTAAACGTAAACAAATTTGCTATTCCTTCAAATCACGTGTCATTTCAGGTACGACAAATTCACGAATGAAAAAGTAACAATTTTTTTTTAGACTAAAGCTTCTCCCACCGTTGTATAATATAGTTTACATTATGTAAATATAATAGTGAATATTTGCCCGGCTGTGTCGCGTGTTGGTAATAAGGGCACGTTCAAGTGCGACTAATTACAATACTTCATTCAATCTGGTCAAAATTATATTACACACGTCCATGTCCGCGAGCAAACCGCGGGGCGAGCACGCCCGGAATATTAACCTCAGGGGAAGTTTTATTTATTCATCAGTACAAATACAATTTCCCACCATTACGACTTTCCTGTCGTTATTACTTTGTCAATACATCCGTATTACAAGTTAGTTAGATGTTAAATAGGTGATATACGTTATGGCTTAATTTTTTTTGTACACAAGGTGTTTCATATCAAGTTAGACAAACAACCGAATCAAAGTTATTTATATAGTGACGGGGAAAAAACCCCAACAAGGCATAACAATAACACTGATTACCATTTCACAAATAAATTTCAATGTAAACTTTTAATGATATATAGACTTTCTAATATCAGTTAAAAATTCATTTATTGGATAATAAATCTTTATATTGAATTTAACATCATGAAATCTTATATGATATTTTAATACATAAGTATTAGCATCAACAAAAGTACAGGTGTATTTTTGTGTTATGAAAGTTATCATTTAATCGCTGATAGCAAAATTTATTTCATTGGTTTTTTTTTTAGGTAAAATATTGGCAGTTGGGTGAATTTTCAAAAATACCCGTCGCAGAGCGTTTGTTCGCATTTCTGAGTTAATTTATCGGGCGTTTATGAAAGTGCTCTCTGTGCGGGGGAGAGCTCGTCCGATGGAACCGAATTCCTGCAAAACCAAAGCTTTCTCGTTGCAGGACAGTAGAGCTCATGCCAACGTCGCTAAATGTGTCTTTTTTTTTTAAAGAAAACGACGACGCTAAATTTATGGTAAGTGTTTCAAAAGTGAAATGAGAATATTGAATATTATTTCTGGACTACATTTTTTTAAGGTTTTTATAAAATACGTGTTTACGTATGCAATATCTTTATACGTATATCATTTGGGTAATATACATCATTAACAATAAAATAACTCTTTATTTAGTAACTTACAGAATAACTGTGCTTTCACATACACAAAAAACTTTTTTCATTTTTCTTGAAATATATACGATTGTTTAATTCCTTCAATGCGCAAGTGACTCGGATGCATACACCACTAGTCGAATTATTATTTTTTTTATTAAAAAAATAATACGTTTGCCAGTTTCAAGTAAAATTGAATAAGTATGAACTGTAATAGTGAAATTCATATAAAAACAAAATGAAATATTTTAAGATACTTTGAGAGTTTTCTTTAGAGACTTACAAGCATCACTAACTCGTATAGCTTTAAATAAACTCAATCCTCTAATAGTCATCGGTTCATCACGGTCAAGACCAAATTCATGCACCAGAAATAGAAGGCTCAGTGGGTCTGCAGCTTTAATTTGTTTTATCTCTTCAGAGTGACTTATATCGCTCGACTAAACCCAACTTTACTAATGTAATTATTTCAAGATATTCATTATTGTTGGGTGTTTTTCAGTAAATCTCTAAACAACTGACAAAACGTGCCTTGTGCAGCTTTCCTCGGCTTTAAAACATTAGTTAGATCTTAATTATTTTATATCTTTATAACGTAAAGTTTTACATCGCATACGCAGAGAGTCACGATCAAATCTATCAAACGATTTTAAATTGATTGCTGGATATTGGCCTTCCACAAAAGCAGTTATGCAAGATATTGTCTATAATCCTACCGATGGGGTTGCTTGGAAGGTAGTTAGTCAAGTGATTATTGGAAAGGAAACCAAACTTGTTAGGCACCCTAACTCATTATATACAGGAACACCGTGCATAATGAGGGTTTTTTCAAAGAAATTACATTCAATTCTAACAGATAGGCAACAAATATTGTTTTAAATATTTAAAACACGTATTGAATATTATCATGAATCCAGAACCCTGTGGTTACTCGGCGCTGATGTTGAGTCACGAGGCGTTTCGACTATAATATATAATACTAAGTACCGATCAATATAATCAAACAAACTATTTTAATATTCTGAAAAATAGTTAATTGACCAGTTGCACAGTTTCTCTCGTTTTATTGATTGAATTATTTTTAATTTTGAACAAAAACGACTCCATGGCCAGCTTTTAGTTAACTACACATAACGCCATATCGTAATATAAAACTGCGTGCACGACATACACACGTGAGCCATTCCGGGATTTTATCCAAAATTCTACCTCGCCTCGTGTGCTTGGATTTACGTCCTCAGCCATCCGGCCAATTACGACGAGCCGTAAAACGACCGTGATAAAATAAAATGATTTATCATGTTTTATTCTTCAGCAAGTACATACAAAGAAGGCTATAAATACATATAAAGAAGAATATAAAAACATATGTTCTGAGTGTACCGGATAAATGGTTTTAAAATGAATGAATCACTTGTTGTATCAAACGTCATATAAGATTAAAATCTATTGATTGATGAATATTATATTTTTACATATGTACATTGGATGAATGATCTCCGATTGCCGATAGGCGAGTTGAGATGAGATTCTCAATATTAATGCGCTCGATACTTGTCTCAGTGCCCCTCGGACTCGATATGCGATGTGATAATACAGTTTACACTTTCCGGGCGACGGGAAAGTGGCGAGCCGCGCCAGAGAATGAGTGACTCAAGATTAAAAGTAACTCAGTTCGGTTGTCTGCAATGTAGCACGTGTTACTTGCACACTTACTAATATTTATCGTACAATTCAATATACATCATTCAGAAGACAGTCGTCAATGCACAGGGTAATTTACAAGACCGGTTCAATAATTAAACAAGTGAAATATTGATTTTATTATTAAACAGGCGGGCCGCTAAAATATTGGAGTTATATTTTTTTACTTGTGAATATTTTTTAGTACTTAGCTATTGTGTATCGAATTTCAGTTTTCTTATATTAGATATAATTCAATACCCGCAGTAAATCGATAGTTCATATTACATTTTAAAAAATTAAAATTAAACAATTTTGATAATATTTTAAAATAAAATAATGTAAACATAATTGGACAAAATACTAACAAAAATAAAACCGGAATAACAATAATACGTTTAGGTATGGGTAACGAACTAAAAGCGAGTAGTGGTTGTGTTTTTGTGCAGTCGACTCATTTGTTCAACTTATTCTTCAACTCATACAAGAGAAGGGTTTTTTTCCTCAACGTTTCCCTTCGCAAACTCGATAGCAAAAATAGAGAAATCGGGTACGCCACCCGCCTCGGCCCCGCGCCGGGAGCCCCGCAACCTGCGCGCAGCACCCCTGACCCCTGACCCCTGACCGCCGCATCGCCAGCACGGCCCCGGGACCTATTGCAAATTATCACAAAAGAAAGTAATGAATTTGGAAATTGATTATAATTTGCTTTTTGGAGCGCAGTCGTAGTCCGGAGTGAACGCGACGAAGCGGCCTCGCGGAGGGCGGCGCACCCGCGTAGGTCAATAATGATCGCTTTGTCCTAAACATAGAGCGCGCCGAGGGCTCCCGACCTCCCACGTGGCGAGGGACCCTCGCGATGACTCGACCCGACCGGACGATCGCCACTCCGGCGTTCAGGGAAACGCGAGGCCTGCGAACTCACTTCCGTTTCCTGAAAAACGAGAACGACACTGCCCTCGACCGAGGCCGGTGCAATTTCGTTGCGACCCGATCGCGTCACTGCACCGCGAACTCGCCGAGTCGCATTTCGTTCGCGGGGCCCGCGACCCGATCGGGCGCAGCGGGCATCGCGATCGAGGAAAAACTAAATATTTATCTCCACCGGAGCACGCGACCGAAAACGAAAGTTATCAATGAAAGGTGGGAGCGTTCGGAAGTTTACGGCGAAGCGAGGAGAGGAATCGATTTTTGTCCCGAGAGCGAATCCCCCGACGGAAGTCGCGAGGCCCTTCGACTCTCGCCGAGGACGGCTCGGGACTCGGGGCCACCGGGACGGGGGCCGCCCTCCCCGGGTCGCGGGGGTCGCGGGGGCCCCGAGATCCGACACGCGGTCTGCCTACCTCAATACCGGAGAGCGCTGCCTCTTCGTCGCTCGGGAAACTCGTCGCACGAATCGGCAAAATACAATCGGCACTGCGGTTCAGGGGAATCGGATCATAACCCGCGAAATTCGTCGCGATCGGCGGTTGACATTTGCGGAATCGAGAGTCGGGGATTATTTTTAGCCGGCGCCGGGAACCGCTGACGGGCCTCGCGCGAATGCGGAGCTCTCCGGCGGGACTCCGAGTCGATGGGCGGAGGCGCATGCGCCCGCGCGAGAACGCCCCCCGCGTCCGGCGGCCGAGCGGGCGGGCGGGAGAGCAGGCGGGCGGCCAGGCGGCCAGGCGGGCGGGCGAGCAGGCGGGCGGCCAGGCGGCCAGGCGGGCGGGCGCACGGCCACGGCCCCAAAGGGCGCCCGAATGTCACGGGGGCGCCTTCTCCTCGGCGGCGGGACTCGCCCCCTTCCGCGCGGCCTGCCCTCGCCGGGGCCACCGGCCGCTCGCCGGTTAAATCCATACCCCAGGTGAATGTAGGTCACCGGGTTTTAATCGAGAATCAGGAGCCGCTTGACTTCGAGCAGCCGTGGTCAATCACTCTAGCGTGTGCAAGGATACGAATAAGATTAACTGTTTTTTTTTAAATGACAAATGGAGTGTCGCGCTGCGTGGCGTCGCGGTGTTCGGGAGCGAGATGGAAGTATTCCCCGACCTCCTCGCCCGCTCGGACCGTCGGCCGATTGATTGATGACGAGCCTCGGGTGACCTTTCGCGCGAGTCGGGGTGGGTAATGCACTCGACGCCTGGCTTATTTTTACAAAATGCAAGAGAAGCGCGTCGAAAAATCGTGCGGAGTGACGAGTGCTTTTCGATCTCCCGGAAAGGATAGCCGAGATAGGGAAGCGGTCATCGATCACCGCGGATAACAATGGCGCCTCGGATTCGGGAGTTCGAAAAAAGTATATCCGAGTAAAAGAATATCTGGAGCGCAGACGATCGACGGAGCCCCCGGACTCAGTTCTGAAAAGATATTTTGCATAGCGGGTGGGCAGGAGCGCCGAGCGGCGGGTCCTCTGGCGTGCGATAGCTGAAATGTTCGAGTGTATTTAATTCTGTAACTGATATAATTTGGAACAAGCAAATCGCCAAAATGCCTTTACTTTTTTAATACTAGATAATAGAATACAATCTATCGGGATCGGATGACAGTGCCGCCGCCAATGTGTGTCGGGTGAGTAGCTTTGCGCGTGGATGAAGCGGCGAAGTTAAAATGTCATCTCATTTAATGGATAGATAGCGAACGACGCCAGGCCCGAACTGGGGAAGGGGTTCGAGACGCCAATTTGTCAAGTCATTCATTCCTATAGATATAGATTGTGAGATATATATATATATATATATATATATATATATATATATATATGTATATAGTGTATCCAAAGTATTGTTGAACAGGAAATTTTATAACAGCATTGATATAACAAAACAAACGAATCGAAGTAAATTGTAAAAAAGTCAACGATGAAGTTATTTGTAAATCTTATTGTATGTTGAGGCCTGAACCCTCGAGACAGCTACAGTAGAAATGCAGAAATGTGGCTTTATAGGAAAATCTTTAAAATACCACGAGTTGACCGAAATACAAATGAGAGTCTTGCACAGAATGCGCAAAGAAATAGAACTCCTGGTGATGATAAAAAACGGAAGGTCTCCTATTTTGGCCAACCTATAGCTGATTGTTCTAGGAAAAATCGAAGGAAAAGGGGCCATCGGAAGGATGAAACTAACGGGAATGCGGAATTTACGCCAGCGGCTGGAAGTCGGGAGTGCAGTCGAATCGGTGAGACTGTCCCGGGATAACCGCGTTCGGCGAGATGACCCCTGACCTCCGAGAAGAGGAACTCGAAAAATAATGGCAACAAAACCCTTCAGATTTACGACCACTTTCTGAACCACACGAACCCGATGTACTCTGGAAAAAAACCTACTCTAGCTTCGTCTATCGCTTTCTTCTTCTTCGGGTGCCTCTGCTCAGAAGAAGTCGGTGACCATCTCTCTGAACATAAATTTATGCTGAGCCAATGTAGTGGTCCCCGGTTTTTTTTACACTGCAGTTGTATATTGGAAGGAAAAGTCTGCCCGATAGCTGAGCCCGTTTAGATCTGTTCCTCCTTCTTCAGCAGGCTGCGGAAACAATCGCAGGAGTCTCCCACCTCGACAAGGTACTTCCAGAGCAAACCCCTTCGCGATAATTCCAAGACCGCTACTCCATTACCGATCCAGGGTACAGAATGGCAGTCATGCACAGGCGACAGTATGGGGAGAGCAACTGATGTATCATGATGCAGTCAAGGATAAAATATGTTGAAAAAAAAAGAAAAAAACTAAACGCGATGTATTTTCTCGCGCGGAGGCCGCCCATGGGATATCTCGCACTGTGGAATAAGTAATTTGCCAAGCCGAGCGATCGATTGTCTCGCACACATATCTCCCCCATATTCACAATCACGATGCGCGATAGCATCTAACAGGCCGGGGATGTAACGAGAACTCCGCATTACGAGCTCCAGCAGACCCAATAAACCGAGAACTATTAATAAAAACGGTACTCAATAGATTTTTACAAAAAATACATAGCTACAGAAAATATTTTGGATTTAATTTTTACGTTTGTTTTGCTCTATTGCAATAAAAATGTTACCGGTTTTCCGAATTAGATTATTGTTTTTTAATATTTTAAATAAAAATACTTGTACAAACGAGTTTGATAGTTCCAACGTGAAAGGTTGGCGAAACCGGTCATCAGTAAAAATTTATATGTAGAAAAATCACTTAAGTATTTTTATTTAAAATGGAATTCCACCAAGTACTATCTGTCAAAATATTAAATTTATTGTAAACGTTTACTATCATCTAAAAATTACGATTTTTTTATATTTTTAATTTTATTCATTCCAGTATCGGTTTTGAAATGTTTCGATTTTTTTTTTCAAGCCCTTTCATAAATTTTTCAAAAGTTTAAAACGCTTTATTAAAATAAATAAATATTTTTACTTCAAACTCACTGCAAAACAATGCACCAAATATTTTTTTTCAATAAAATAAACAAATAATTACTTGTGTAATAATTATTTCTTAAAGAATTTAAAGCAAATAAATTTCTTCTAATGAATATTTTTTATGCGTTGTTTGATTTTTCACCGCAATAATTGAAGTGGGTTAAATTTGTGCCGGCGAATCAAGGTGTTACACTTTAGCGGTATAATTTTTTTTTTTTTCTAATACTTAACTTGATTTTTTTGTAATAAATGAACATTGAAAAAGTGTATTGTATCTACTTGAGTGGCACTGTTGTAATAAAATAATGTGACACATAAAATAGCAATAAGTTCCATAAAATAAAATAACGTATTCTGATCATATGGTAAACCTTAGGAATAAAACAGTGAAATAGGATTGTATTATTATTTAATTATAGTGGGTTATTAATTATAGATATATTTTTTAAATGTAAGTCTTAAAGACCATGTTAATAATAATAATTTGTACTTATTTCATATTTTAATTTTTAAACGGTCAGAATATTTAAAATGCTTGCTTCAATGTCCGTCTCTACCAATAAATCATTCAAATCTATTTTCACTTCAAGTTCTCTGTTCCTTGCGTCCTCGATAAGGCTGTTCCACATAATATCTTTCTGAAAATTTATTAATTAAAAAAATATAAGAGGAATTATAAACTAAGAGTAACACACAAAGCAAATTTATTTATTTTAAAATTTATATAATAGAATAGCAAGCTCACACTCAAGGGCACGGGGTCACCGCACAAAATGAGGCTGCGCCTGGCTCGGGTCATCAGGACGCTCATCCGGTTTGGGAGTACGTAACAGCCGGTGCCCGGCACCTTAGTCAGAGACACCAGTATCACGTCTCGTTCCTGTCCATGGAAATTATCAATGTTGCTTACCTCTATTTGAGAGTGGCTTCTGAAATTAAAAGTCATAAAGTACGTAATATTTACTTATATAGTATAGTGTCCCACAGTCAGTGGTGTAATAGTGGTGTAAATATTCGATTAATTAGATTTTAGCGAATTGTTAAAACCACTGTTATAAAAAATCAACCCAATAATTTGGAAATTATATTGGACTGCTTTTTGAACAAGTTGGTGGCACAATTTGCTGCTAGTGTGAAGAGGCCTTAAATGTATTGATTGTAACAATACAATATTTTAATGAACATATTTTAAATTTTAATTATTTAAAATTGTCATACCTGGGCGACACAATTTTTATTGCTTTTTTTATGGCATCACACTGTGCAGTGTAGGGGGTTAAAACTGCAAAGGAGAAATCGTTGCATTCACTAGTTATAACCTTCTTAATACTGATTGCCAAGTATGCGACCATTTGAATTTGAAATTTTTGATAGGATGTTGATTGCGTATCAATCCCAGTAGATACGATAGGTAATACTCTGTAGAATGGAAGAGATGAAAATCGGTCATCTTTTTGTAAAATAGATTTAATTTTGTTTCCATAGAATTCCGTGTTAGGCCAGTGAAGTATTTCAGGATGCATTCTGTGTTGGTTGAACAGTACTAGGGGTGGTTGATTCCACGTACTGGTGATACTGTTTAGTCTTGAAAACATACTTTCTGCCAATCCCAAGTTTCTTGCTCTCTGGATATAAATCATTAAAAAAAAACCCAAATTAAATAAATCTTATTTTTCAAAAAGAATGTGATTATGACACCATCAAATTATTTTTCTATTAGAAATATATAGATATTTCTTTTGGAACTAAGTATTTTTTTTTATCTCTTTGAAAATTAATACATTTATAGGTTTGTAATATTTTGATAATAATATTTTAGGCATAGTACTATAAATATTTTGTACACATTTTTTTATATAAGGTCATCATAATCTATTTTTATCAGTAGTGCTTCTTTTTCAATTGATAGCACTTTTAGCTAGAATCTGGCTTATCAATATTTCAGAGGTATTTACTAATAATTTTTATTTTCAAAAATATTCAATTATGTCAAAAAATGGTCAACATTTTTCCCAACTAACTGATATCTTTGTATTTTTTTATGCCATCCATTAATTAATACAAAATATTATAATCAATGATAATAAAAAAAAGGTACTAAAAGCTATGAGTAAAAAGTAAGTTACACATTAAATAAATAAATACATGGTATTTCAGCAGAACACAATCTTTAAATATTTCAATTCTTCACCTGGGAAGTGAAGAACTCGGGAACCTGTAGAGACTCTCCAACAAGTAACAAGCGGTCAACTCCCAACAACAAAGGCATGAGTGTTTCGGGCTCAGAAACTTTACCAGCTTCATTAATTACACACCAATGTATTTGGTTCTCCAGTCTGTACATAAATACCAGTATTAAATCATTATATATATATATATATATATATATGTATGTGTGTGTGTGTGTATGTGTGTATGTGTGTATGTGTGTGTGTGTGCGTTTATTAGGCGAGTTTAAAATAATTACTGTTATATATATAACAGTAATTATATTATATATATATTTAATAAGGGAAAATACAGTTATATAAATGGAAATAGCATGCACTTTTTTATTAATAAAAAATGGATTCAGTCATGCCTCAGCAGTAACTTTATTTACGACCTTTCTGGCATTAGCAGAATGCATGAGTGGCTTATAAAATAGAAAAAAGACTTACATTTTCATCCTTGAATTATTAATACCAGCAAGTGTTACAAATACAACATCAGCTTTCATGATAATATTTTGCTCTTCGGTATGGATTAGTTCATCTTCACTATTAATATTCTTATTTTTGGACTTGAAATATTGCAAAACACACTGCATGAATTTTTTTTTAAGTGATTTTAACCTAAGATCGTTTGCTGATGCAGTTGATTTTTTGTGAATTTCAATGTTCAACTGGATGGTTTCTAGCTAAAAACGGCACAAGGGCTTGGTGAGAATTTATTCATTGTTAATTTTTTAGTCTAATTATTTTTTTTTTATTTATTTGGTCAATAAGTTAATATTGTTAAATTTTCAAAAGTACTAGTAATTTTTATTACCTCTTTCTGAATACTCGAGGGATAGTTTCTAATATTGTAAATATTGTGCATAGCTTGGTTCAAAGAGCTTATTTTGTTGGAACATGGTTGAATGATTTCAGGGCGGCCAATTCTTGTGATATTAAATTGCATGTCTAAACATAAATTTTTTATAAACAAAACACATTATAAACAAAACTTAAATTGCAAAATACTGATTTTTAATGGGAGTAAACAATATAGTTATTAAGTGACGATATATATAATATTGTTATCAATTTTTTATTACCTTTAAAAGCCTTATCCTCACACATATCAAGAAATTTCTTCACCAAGTCATCAACTGCGTTGTTTGATTGGGCACATACTAACACCTTTTGTTTTAAATTATCGCTGGAAGTTAATAAGTGCTCCATAATAATAGAGCAAATAACGTGACTTTTACCTGAAATATTTTAGTTTGTTTAAATAAATTTTAAATCCGAAGATTGCTGAATACTAAATATATCCAAATTTACCTTACGTGCAGGATTGTTGCACTAAGAACATGTTTAAGGCACACTGGTAAAAATCTCACCTGTTATTTGAAAAAAAGTACTTAAGTAGCTCACATGAGCAATGAAAATTTACATTTTTGAAGCCTTTATATTAGTTTCCTCTAAGATGTAGTATCTATGTATAATATATATTTAAAAAAAAAAAATTATGTGTATATAATGACAATCTAAGATGTACAGCATTGTATGATGAGATTTTGTGAGCAGTTTGAGAAATGCACCCATTGGGAATGAATGGAGATTAAAAGAGGTGGTTAAATTACCTTGAGTAAATCGAACGTACCCAAAGCAATACACAAAAGTTTTTACCCAACTAGAGGAGCAAGGCTCTCAATAAAGTAGAATTTAAGCATTGACTAAGGTTGCTACAGATGTGTGTAAGTTTTATTTTTATGAAATTTTATTTGTCCAGTTTTCAGGGTAGTTTGGTAAGGCACTGAATGTTTCGAATAGAACAAAGAAAGTTACTAATAAAGACAGCTTACCCTCACAGCCAAAGATAATATGAAGGCAACTACTCATATGCAGTTTATGACATACCCGTTCCTGGTGGTCCTTGTATGGTTTGAATTGTGGCATTTTTAGTTTTTAACGCAGTGAAACATTGCTCAGCTGCTTTCAATTGTTCCGGATTTAGATTATATGTTTTCTAAAATACAAATATATTGACAATAAACAATACTTTTTGTAAGATACCTAATAAACATCAAAATAGCAACCTGAAAGGGGATCGTAGAGAGAATTTCATATGCCTCTTCCTTTGGCGATACCACAAGGTTGCATAATGGAGATGTCTCTAATGCGTGTACAGCCCGTATCAATGGAAAGATACATCTTAATGATAGAAGCGGTTCAATTAATACAATGTCATTAATATGCAAACCTTGTAAAATGGATCGTTTGCGCATGATGATTTCAACAGTGAGTAAAAAGCCTGCAAGAAACAATCTAGTTGGAATCATGTTTCAGATGTTATAATAGTTGGTTTAGTATCTTATATTGATAGTAATATCTAAAATACTAAGGCCATGGATGTGTTTTACAGATTAGTTTTGAAAATCATAAACATAAAAAGTGATTGATTTTTAAGATCACGTAAAAAATTTACAGTTTTGAAAGCATAAAATATAATCGAATATAAAATTTAAAATGACACGAAAGTATTAATTTCTGGGATCTTGAATATATTTGTACATAAAGTGTTTTTAGGTAATATAAAGAGTTTTTTCTTAACCAATTTTATTGCTTTTTATAAATATGTAAAATAAACACAATCACAAAATTTTTACATCAAAATTATATGGTAATACAGTAAGACCTCGATATAACGGACCAATTGGGGGGAGAGGATGTCTGTTAAATACGAAAGTCCGTTATATAAAAATAGGTTTAAAATAAATTAAAAAAACTTTTTTTGAAAATACACTATGTATTTTGATATTAATAAAAAAATACAAAACACAAACGAAGACACTCGTTGTGAAGTGACATTGCTGTTTGATATCAACGCGCTTGCTTTCGGTAATCTTACTAAAAAGAAATTGAGTTTTGTTTGCACTTTTGAAGATTGCTATTTTTTTATTATCAACTCTCGAAAATTACGAAATTATTTACATTTTTGCATTTAAAACGTTTTTATTTTTTTTTACATTTGACCGGATTTTTTGTCCGTTATATCCGAAGTCCGGTAAACAGGGGTCTGTTATATCAAGGTTTTACTGTATTTTAATTTGTAGATTAATGTACTTATGCATATTCTGGCTACATAACCTAACCTAACCTGCATTTTTTAGAGTATAAATTTACACTTTACCATCTTTATGCGACTCCTTTTGATATTTAATGGTGTCAATGTAGCCTAAGTCACCATTGGGTGGATTTTCTATTTCAAATGCAATAGTTACCAAGTCCTCAACAGATACCGGAACAGTGGTGCTGGGCATGGCAGCTAAAAGAAAGTTAAACTAGAAAATTGTTTTAAATATGCATAAATAATATATAAATAAATGTGCAAATGTGGTAATGTCAACATACACTGGATTTTAATTTTACTGTGATTTTCTACAGAATCAAAAGTGATACTCTTTACCACAAACTTCATCTTATCTTTAATATCAATCTGGAGTGTTGAAATAGCATCCCAAACATCAATTAGAAGCAAATCTTCGACTGTCCTAGGAATTTAAAAATGAATACTTTTTGTATTAAATATTTACAAAAAATCATGATTGTATTATGGTTAAAATGTGGTTTAATAATACGTTGTGCAGTGGGACTTACGACTTATATTCCAAAAAAAATTTATACGTATAATACATTTGTGGAGCCTCTCTATTATTTTCCAGAATGGGAGGAAATTGTGGAAACTTATTTTGCTCCGCTATCCATTTAGTAGACCATGACAAAATTTGTGAATCAAATATTTTCAAGGGTTTTGGAATAATGTTTTCGGAGTATTTTATCATAGTCTTGTAATTTTGCTGGTGGCCTGCATACCTAGTACCATAGGAATGACGACTGAGGTGAGACTTCTGAGCTACATCACCAGCATCTCTTTCCAATGAGGCAGGAGAACTTTCACATAAGTTACTAGTCCCCGGAGCATTTGGAGCTGATATTGAGCTTGCAATTTTTTTAACTATTTTTTTCTTAGCTCTCAGATAGAAATTCTTGGGTTCTAATGCTAAAGAGCTTCTTTTATCCACCTGACCTGGTTTTGCACAGGCAGATGATTTAACTGTACTAAAATTCAGATCCTCCAATTTACTTTGATTTGATGTTATTTTTTTTGGAATAGATTGTTTTTTATGTACATCTCTTTTTTCTTCTATATTTGATCTATCTTTTGGTGGTTGGCATTTTTCAAGTGCCAAGTCTTTTGAATTAGAACTTCGCTTTACTTGCGTTGAGTCACCTTTTCTCTTAGGTTTTGTACTTTTCATTTTTTTTGATGTACCTATAAAATAAATCCAATAATGAGGAGTAAGAAAGAATAGTTATGAAATACAACTTAGCTTATCAGCTTAAGGTGTCCCCAAGCCTACGAAGTGCTCACTCCTGGTTTAGTTTGCTCTGAGATTATTCACAATGATAGATCTCATAAAATGTCTTAAAAATAAATATAGGTATGATAAGTATAATTACTTGCTGAAGCAGATGAATATTCTTCAAATGTGGGATCATCACTATTGTCGCTATTATCTGCTAAAGCTGGGAAAAAAATATATAGATAGTATCGCTCTTTGTCAATAAAAACTTTAAATTTTAAATGAGTAAAATAATTGTAATTAAAAATAAGCATTTTTTTAAAAATAAAGCATTGACAATTCTGATGAAGTGAACTGTTATAAAGTAGATCATTTATTTTTTTAATGTTGTGGCAAATTGTATACCTCATCATGTTTAAATCTAGAAAGAGATGTTAAATAGTATAGTTTTGAATATGTGAAATATGGTTTGATTCAGTCTCCTACAAACCAATCATAACATGTGCTTAATGTACCAAAAAGTAATTTAATTCTAGCAATGAAGTCTTCTAAATTACAAAAACATTTTAGTAAAATAAAATAAATGGTTACAAAAAAGACAAAACTTTAAAATATTTTCAAGTACTAGAAAATACTCTATTGAACTTTTTTGACTTTAAAAGGTCATTGAGTGATTATTTGACATGCCAAATTTCATGATGTAAAAAAAATTGAAATACTAAATAATAAAGCACTACTGTTATGCATACGACTCATAAAAGAGAAAGTTTATCAACAGTTTAAAAATTGTTAAAAATTTTAAAGGGTGGATGGATCTTTATTAACCCTTTGCATTGAGAGGTGCGTCTCAGTCACCACACGATGTAATGCTGCAACTCGAGAGGTGCGTCTCGGTCACCACTTGTGGTCATTTTAAGTTAGAGGTAAGAAATTCACCAAAAGCGCTACGAAACGCTTCGAGTTGCTGATTAGTCCGCGCGAAAAAGGGTGCAAAGGGTTAAATACCATGTAGAAATTCCTATTTATAATATATTGTCAGTTGCTGAGGTGGTGATATGGTGCTTGAGCAATAATAGGGCGCCACAAAGGTTTTAAAGTGATCGCATGTGAGTGTTGCAATTTATAACTGTTTTTAACTAAATTATTATTATATTCAAAAGCTAATAAAACAAACTTTCAAAAACACACTAGGTTCATCCTTTGCATTATTTTATTGGTTTTGCTTTTTATATTTACTTTGGAAGTTCAAAATAAATATTTCACATTTAATGGTGTTTTAACTATTACAATAAGATCTTCACTATCAGTACCACTACATCGAGGCGAGGATTTTGATGAATCCGTAAATTATAATATTTAACCAAAAACTTTACAACCTTTGCATGTGGTCATTGTTTCATAAAAATAGGTATTGCAATAGCAGTTTTCAAGATAAAGCGCGTAGTGACTACTATTGTTTCAATAATACAATGGCAAAAGCAATAATATATCAATCACTAGTTGTTATTTACCCCAAAAGTGGGACAGGAGTATTAAAGAAAAATTGTTTTGGGGAAAGGAGGAGTTTAAAAAATGATATAGAAAATCTTACATGTAGCTATGGTGGTACGGCGTGATTGTTTAGGTTTGTTATGCGTCTGCTTTTGAGCTGAAGATGCCACTTCTGAAAAAATACATTAATACAAAGTTTTTAAATAAATACAGACATTTTTTGACAGTTATTATTTTATGATTATTATAAATAATAAAATATTTACTTTCCAAGTTGTGCGTGTTATTTCAAGAGTAACGGATGGATTAATTTCAAATAAAGCTGATTCAATTCTTAAGAAATTTTTCTCAATTATCGGAACAGATTAATTTCATTAAATATTTTATCATTCTACTAACTCAAGATTTAACTAGTATGTCCTGCATATGTCAAAATATAATCTCTTATGTGAAACCACTGTATTCTGGCTTCAACTCGTTAAACCCAAGTGCCTGAAAATGAAACGTTTCTTTTTACAAGAAACTTAATATCTTTGCAATACTCATATGTCAGATTTTTCAGGATGTTTTATTCTTGTGCAGCTCCAATGACTGCTGGTCAATTGTTATGACTGCGATCATATTAGATTTTGTACATTCAATTTACAAGGTTCGGAGCATAAACTTTATTTTTTATGAAAACCATGAAATTATGAAATTTTTGAAACACAATGCAAAATTTCACTTGTAATATTTTGATTGCATACAATAAAAATAAATAAAAAATAGAGTGAGAAAATATCTTCCACACATACATTACTTTTAAAAAAAATTGGATTGGATAATGAGAGATCAACATTACCATGCATTGTCATTTGTGAAATTTCTAGTTCTTTTACAGACGGTTGATCCACAGCCTGAAACGCACCTGTAGTAATAGGGAGAAATTCACCTGTACAAGTTTGTGGCTCACGAAATCCAGTATTCAAGTTGTTCAGTTGATCATTTACATTTTCAATGATTTGGTGTAATGTTAGTGATGGCTGGATATGTTTGTCTTTTACATGTAGATCAGTATTAGAATCTATATGTGGTGTTTCTTCTTCGCTGTCACTAGTTATTAATATTGGTTCTTGCATGTCTGCAGATACATTTTTCTTCATTAATTGACACTGTTTATCAATAGTTGCATCCAACTCTTCTTTAATTATTATTTCTGATTCTTCAGAGATTTCTTGAATACTGTTTCTAAATACTGAACTCGGATTATTTATATAATTCAAATTTGTATCAATAGACGTAAGGTGAAAAAAAAAATCACTACTTTGTCCATTAATATCCAAAAAAGTTTCAGGAACTGCAAGACTAATAACACTTCCATTCTCCAAAAGACATGGAATACCAGATGGAATTAACACACCATCTGCATAAGTCCCATTAGTAGACTGCAACAAATTATATTAAGAATCAATTCATGTGACTATATTATAGATTATGCATGTTATGTTACTCACTGTTATCATATCGATTATATGAAATTCATTATTCGTTTCATTTTAAAGTGATATCACGAAAATAGCCTAAGTATAATGTCCTCACCTTTACATCTTCAACGAATGCTCTGAGTGTACTTTTAGATATCAAGATAATACAATGGAATTTAGTGATTTTGTCATTAGGACAGGGGAAGTCACAGTTTTCATCCCGACCGAATATGCTTTCACCGGGCTTCAGTTCTCTAAGTTCTTTATTTTCAGCATATAACCGCTCTATATACCATTTCTTCATGTTTGTGAAATTTAGAAGGCACACGAGCCGTTTCCATAAATTGATTTGTCAAAATAAAAAATAATCAGCTTCCTACAAAAATAATTCCAAGACCCACATGTAGATTAATAAAGTTATGTATAGCAACTAAACGGTTAATGAAAAGAGCGTACACAAACTAAAGAGAGAGAACACTACATATTGCCATCTTGATTATTCAGCAATTCAGCAATCACTTTTTATTTGGCAGAACATGAAAATTAAAAACTTACGCTATGTATAATGTGTGTTATAATGTGTGCAAAACTATTTTTACTTGATAGATAATTGATGTCTATATCTTACGCCAATCGAAAAAAAACTATTAAAATTCCCGCGTAGCAATTCTTAGAATGGACACAGCCAGACCAGTGGCACCAACTTCAGACCAGTTGAAGCATACGCAAGTCAAGTGCATTAGCGGGCGCCTGGCGGAACTGACGTCACTCTAAACAATTGAATGAAGTGTCTCGAGCGCAAGTGCTTTTTTTTTTTCAAGGAATTATCCGATTACAGTCACAAACAATACATAGTCCCCAGTTGAAATACATGATTATATGCACAACTGGGGAAATTTATGATTACTTGCATTTTGAACCGTTAGAAACCAAAATTCAGAAAAATTCCTAGAATATCTTCAAAGTTATTAAAAAAAATCGCTCATAAAAACAAAAACGACCTCAATATATTTTTGTCTGATAAGTCAGATCTTTTCAAACCAAAAAATCAGGTTTATCAAATAAAATAATTTTATAAGTAAAACCGTAAATAAAATATTATAATTAAATTATGTATGAAATATATATTGCTGCAAAAAATAAAAATGTTAGTGACTAAATGAAAATGTTAATTAATAATAAACGGAAAATATTAATTTCCATCAACCCTATTAGTTCAATTCTATATTTTAAAAAATATGATCTGCCAGATGCTATAATTTTTAATATTATTCTCAAAACAATTTATGAAACTTTGCAACGTGTTAAATATCAATTGGTAATTCTGAATGACTTTTAAATTAGGTAAAAGAGGTGTAAATAATGGGGGTCACTTTTGTGTGAATTGAAATAAAAGCAAATCTATAGAATAATTATTTATTGAATTAGCCATATTATAAACTTTACTTATCCAACTAACAATTGAGATCACATTTAATCACTTCGACTCATTAATTTAAGAACTATAATCATTAAAAAAAAAAAACCAAGATTGATCACCATTGTCCACATCAGTAGGCAATGGTGATCAGTGTGTGTGAGCAATGGTAGTCAGCAAATGTCGCACACATAATTGGGGGGTGAGTTTCACCCAGTGCAATCTGCATAAGCTTAAAGCCCACAAAAAATACGCCGGAACCACGTGTCATTGTCTCGCCCAAATTCGCCGCATACAAAAAACCGGTCACAAGGATCTTTTATAACGTCGTCATTAGTATTAATTTCGGAAGTATTATTAGATTCCTGCAGAATTTGTTTCATTAGATTCTGAGGACTCACCTTCTACGGTTTGTCTTTCACAGTTTTAGACATCGTTTTATTTTAATTTTTGATCATGGTGTTTTTGTCATATCGTTGCTAGCTGCTTTTTTTTTCTCTTGTCTTGTCTTAAGGACATATGTTTTCTATAGAGCGCAAAATCGTTTTACTTCTATAACTGTGCACAGGTTCAAAAACATCGCCATCTCTCGTTTGATTTTTGTTAAAATGGGATGACCACCATTGCCTACTGACTCCAATTGCCTACATCTTCTTTATTACCGCAATTTTATGGAACCGAATATTTTTTTAGTGACATGGAATATGATAAAAAACATAATTTTGATTATTGTTCATTACAAAATCAATGAAAAAGTATTCTACTCTTGCTCTGATATATAAGTTATATTTTTTAATCTCCCCTACTACCGCAATTTAATGTAACCAAATATTTTTTTAGTGACATGAAATATTATTAAAAAAATAATTATGGTTTATTACAAAATCGATGAACAATTATTTTCTTCTTACTCTGATATAATAGGTATATTTTTAATGCGTTAAAATATTTAATATATCAAACAATAACATTTTTAGAGCCATTAGAGTAATCTAGAGCGTCATAAATGTTTATTTATGTAAGACAGTATTAAATTATTTAGATATTGTTTATACTTTTGAACTAAGTAATTATGTTTAATATTGACAAAAACGCTCCCTTTTAAAATTATCTTACGTGATATCAAAAGAAAGAAGTATTAACCTGATATAATCATTTTTAATTTGGCTGGCAAACCATAGACATTTAGAAAAAAGCACATGGGTGTTTATTGAAAGCTATTGAATTGCGATCAGAATTGCAATTTTCACCGCGCGGCGTCAATGAGATACTACTTAAAACTCCGCCGATCGTGTAATACTAGTTTTCAGTTGTTGAATATATGTTCATATTTTAAATTTAAATGTTACCGTGTAAAGTTTAAGATGTTTTAGGGTTTACCTATTTCTATATATATAATATTTTGGAGGTAAAAAATGCCCGCTTCCATTTGTGACCCCGTGTCCAGTGCTTTGCGTTTATCCTTGACAGCTGACGATAATAATCCCGGGAGTTTGCTCGATAATCGTTTGATTTCTTCTGCGAAAAGCGTTCTTCTTTCTAAAATAGAGTTTGAAGAAGCAGGGAATTATCAATCTAATCTACTCGATGGCCTCAAATCTAAGTATATTGTTTTGAAACAAGATAAAAGACTCAACGATGATAAGTCATATAAAAAAGATTCCCCCTCTAATTATTCTTGTGGTAAGATATTTTGTCTATCCAAAATATAGTTATAATTACAACATTGAATTGAAAACAACATCCACATGTCAATTAAATGTAACCGCGCCGGAATGTTAGATCGCTTCTAGTGTATTTGGTCACTAGAATCGCTGGTCACTGAACGTTGATGATATATCTTATGGAAGTATGAAGAATTTTCGTAGGTTAAATATTATCAGTTATTTAATATCATTGATAAAAATGACCATAAAAAAGGATTATAAAATTTGCAAATATTTTGGTTTGAAGATGACAGTTAAGTTTTAACAATACAATATTGTAGGTTAACATTGTTAAAAATTCATACATGATTTAAATGCATATACTTTAAATCAATGTAATCATATTTTAGCAAAGTAATTTCATGTATAGTAAATAATGCTTCTGCGGTTGCCTAATAATTTTAGCTATATGTTCCCAGGTTTTGGCAGTCTGTTAGTGAATTTATTTTCTTGACTGTTAAACTGCATCAAGTTTATTATTACCTATCTGACATTTCGGCTCCAGAACAGTTTCCTTAATAATAGCTTCAGTACTGGAGATGATATACCCGAAAAATTATTGATCTAATGCGACTTGAATTTGAGAAAGATTGAGTTCGAGAAAAATAATATTTGACATAAAAATGTATGCCTGGCCTAGTCTTTTTATTGAATTCTGTCCAGTATTAGTAGTATTATTTAAATTGAAAAGTCTAATAACTTAATTCTACATTCAATATTCATTTAAGGTTTGATGGAAATTAAACGTTAAATTTTTTTGGCTAGATTTGGCTTGACATAAGTAGTGCTAAAGTGTTGTTAGTGATGAAGTATATTAAAATAATATTCAATTATTTGTACTTAAGGCTTCAGTTCAACGAACAGCTCACTACTAAAGAGAACTGCTAGGTTGTGAATTTAAATCTGCTTTCTTTTTTTTTTTTAAATTTAATTGTTATGGTTGTTATCCTTTAATTGCAAATAAATAATTAAATGATAACTACCAAAGGGTAATATTTGATTATTAGAATAATATTGTAATGAAAAAAAGTAAAACTTGGTCAATATAAATTTTTGTGTCAAATATTTCAAATGCACATCAAAAACAGCTGAAGATGTTCTCCTGTTTTGTCGGTTAAAGATGCATGTAACAACATGTGTCACACGTCTCATGCTGACTTCAGTATGACTAAATTAAACTAAATTTATATAGGAAACCGTCTCCGAGTGCTATTGATTAAATCTTAGAAATATATTATATTTTAATAAATATACAATGTTATCAAGTAATTGACGAAAAGTCTTTTTTGTTTGAAAGTAACAATGAAAACTTGTTCTTTGTAGGAAGAAGTAAGCTAGAGAGTGGACTTCCATCACCCAAAAAAGAACTTTTCCCCTTGTCTGCTGTGAGACTAGGCTGGGACCCTGGCTGGCAAGTTGGGTCTGGCATGCAGAATGTTGGCAACACTTGCTACTTAAACTCCACTCTCCAAGCTTTGTTTCACGTGCCTGCTTTTTCTAATTGGCTCATGTCTGAAACTCACCATGCTGATAAGTGTACTCAAAATGGTATATATATTTTGTGGTGAAATTGGAAATATCAATTTGAAGTTTAGTTGATTTAAACTTATCACTTCTGTGCTAGCTCTCTTTGGATATGGTTTTAAAGTTTTCGATTTTGTGCTTTATTCTGTTTTCACAAAGAATGTTGAGTTTTAGGCGGCTGTGTAATATGTGGTATGAGAAAAACTTTGTTGGATACACAACACTCTGGGGGGCCCATCAAACCTTGGCAAGTTTACTCTAAGCTTAGACTTATCTGTCGTCACCTCACCCCTGGAAGACAAGAAGATGCACACGAGTTTCTCAGGTAATAAAAGTCTCTAAAAGAATAATACTATATTATTTTATTGAAAGAGCTATTTTTTCATTAAACAATTCCATTAGTTCATTTCAGTAAATGATTCATTTTTTGTTTTGTGAATGTGAATTATGATAAACTAAAGATTATTGATTGAATCAATACAGGAAAATAATTATTTTGTATCAAATTTAATCATCATATTAAAAAATTTGGGGTATAAATGTTCCTATGAATTGCTAATGATTGCTTCTTATATAAAAGTCTACATTAAACATGTGTGCATGACATGTATTTTTTTTATGTTTTGCAAATTATCACTGGTTCTGTAAAATTATTTAATCTGTAGACTTGTGGTGGAGAGCGAGTCCATAGATTATTTACATGATTTTAAAAAAATAACTTCTTTTGAGAGTTGTATTTATGTTATACTAATATATTGATTTTATTTTAGATACCTCGTTGAAGCAATGGAAAAGACCTATTTGTCTCAGCTGGGTACACCTGTTAAGCAACTAGATCAGTTTAGTAAGGAAACTACACCATTGAATCAGATCCTGGGAGGCTATCTGCGCTCAGCAGTGCGATGCCTTGCATGCGGACACGTGTCTACCACCTTCCAACACTTCCAAGATCTTTTGGTCGATGCCAGAAAAGCCAGCACCATTGATGAGGCACTCGATTCCTTCTTTTCAAGTGAACGTCTTGAAGATTTAGGGTACAAATGTGAATCTTGTAATAAAAAGGTTAGATCTCTTGTTTACTTATTATACTTGTTATACTTCTAGTTTTGATTTGTAGTGTGCAGATATAAATAAATGTGTATTTTAGTTTTTAATAACAATGTATATTTTTGTTACACATTCCATTACTTTATTTTTATAAATAGACTGCATTATATAGAGAAATAATTTTTGGGACCTTTTTTAATTTCAGGTGTCTGCTACCAAGCAGTTTTTTGTGGAGAGGGCACCGATGGTGCTATGTATTGCTCTCAAGAGATTTTCACTCACTGGAGGAAAGCTATCCAAGCATGTTCAGTTTAAGACTCGATTGTTTCTTAAAAAATTCATGTTTCACCCAAACAATCAGTCAACACTGGTAATAATTAGTTTCTTAATTATGCTCTCTAAAATCTCTGATATATTTGATTATATGTAATTTGCTGAAAGCTTTACTTTCAATATGTCATTTTTCAACTCGCATTGAAATTTTCAGGCTTACCGCTTGGTTTCGGTAGTGACTCACCTCGGAGCCTCTCAAAATTGCGGGCACTACACAGCTGTAGGTCTCGGACCTGCTGGGACATTTTATCAGTTTGACGATGCATGTGTTAGAGCTATTCCACAGTCAAATGTTTTAAATACAAATGCTTACATCATGTTCTATGAGCTAGAGAAACAAAACAATGGTATTGGAAACAAAAGTAACGGACTAATTTCACCTGTTAAAGCTCCTTTGTACTCAAAAAAAGAAAATGACGCCTTAATTTCCAATTTTATTGGACCGATTGTTCCAGATAATTATAAGAATAAGGAGGGTAGTCCCATTAAGTCAAAGTTGACACCTTTAAAAATAAAATGTGAATTATCTGATGTCGGTCCTAAACAAACTCACTCTGATAACACTACTTTTAAGTCCTTGCTCACATATCGTCCTACTGAAAATGGTCATTCCTCTTCAAATACGTCCCTCTCCATGCCCACTTTGGGGTCTCCTATCAATAGTGGAAATTCACATAACGGAACCTCGTGTCTAAATATCAGAATGAGTGGTAACGGAAAACTTCCGCATGTAGCGAATAATAATTCTATCCGCAAAGCTATTTCTGACGTTCTTTCCCCGATTAAGTCAAATGGTATCAAAAATGGAACAATGGATCACACCATTCAGCAACCTTCCTTTAATGGAAAATTAAATGATCCTAATAAAAGTACGATTACACAGAATGGAAGTACTAATCAAAATGGTGATTTTCGATCGAAAAATAAAAACATTAATTCTATTAATACCTCACCATTAAAAAATTCTCTGAATTCCAATGATTTAAATGTCAGTAAAGAAAATGGCTGCAGTAGTTTAAATGGAATGACAAAACACACACGTCTTGTGCCCTACGATTCTGAATCTGGAGGAGAAACTCAAGAAGACGGTGATGATGATGAATACGAAAACCTCGGAAGACCGCAAAATGTTGTTACTGGCCAACCAGTCAGTAAGGCACTGCCTACTCCTAAGGCCACTATTGCCGGCTGGAAAGTGTCTAGTCATGTGCCAGTGGCCCAGCACAGCCCCAGTTTGAATGGTGTTGTTAATAACAAGTATGTCGATTTAATGTCATCTCTGTCCAGCATTATGCTTGTTGTTTGGTGTATATAATGTGTTGTATCTTTTAAGGTTGGTTCGCAGCACTGAGACGTATATAGAGCAACCGACTGTGATAAGCAATGGAAGTCAGCAGAATGTGGTGGGGCAGTTGCAGCGCTTTTCCCACCGTGGTTACGGAGCTCCTGTGAGCACATGGAATGGAACTCATGCTCAACTCAATCGACAGGTCTGGAGTTATTTCCTATTCCATAATGCAGACATTGTACAGTGTATTTTTTTTTTGTACTACATGTACTTTTTCATGGAATGTATTATTTGAATTTTCGATTGCAGGTTTTTGAAGACAAAAAAATCCAATTAAAGAGAGCTGCAGAAGCCGATGATGATATGGATCGAGGACGCATGAAAAAGATACGTCACAATAATTACAATAGCAAATATTACAACAGTAATGGAAATAGCAACGTTGGATTCAATGGTTTCCAGGTATGTATTTTATTTTGAATATCATAATATATTTAGTAGCCACCAAAATTGACAATTTTTTTTTTTAAATAAAAAATTCTTTATTCCTTTTACAAAACATTTGAGCATTACATATTGGTAAAAATATTAGCATATCTTTGTTCTTACTTAATAAGCCATTGTTTTGGCAGGAAACTCAAAACCAGCGAATTCGCTGGGCAGAGGGAAATGCAGGAAAGAATAATTGCCGAGGATTCTATCATTACAATAAAAACTTCCGACACAGGCCACGTGGGCGCTTCGTGTCTCATTATCCTCATCACCATTCCAACAATCACCATCATCATTACAACCGAAATCGCTGACCATCACTACTGTTGATCATTTCCTGATAATGAATGATACAACTAGGATTTTATCAAGTAGGAATTTTAAAATGAAAAAGACCTAGAACTAAGTTTACATTGAACATGTTTCTTATTCAATAGACTGTATTTAAAGAATATTGTATCTTTAATTAACTGAAAGTAAGATGATCAGGGATTGTCTATTATAACTTTACTTGAGGTGGTCGTGAAGTTAGACTTCTATATTTGACTTTTTCAATCTTTAATACGACCCTATAATGAACTGAACATAATCATTATTGCACAGCATTACGAAATGGCTATTGTACACTAATATCTTAAATCAGGAAGTCATTTTCGAAATATTATTTTTTTTAAATACTGAACTATGACTATGTTTGGATTTATGATAATTTTTAATGAAATTTGTTTTACTTTGTGATTGTAAATAAATATTTTTAACTATGTATCAATTTTCTCAATTCGGTGCGTTTAAAATGACATACAAGGTAAGTGAGATAAGGCCACCGAAACAATATTTCAGATCAAAGGTAGATTTTACTCTAAATTACTTATACTCTTTTTACTGGAATGTATGATTTATTATTTGAATCATGGAAAAATCTAGTTTTACAAGCTGGCGATCGTTGTAAAAAGTTTCAATATTTAATTTCTTTGTTTTTTATTCATCAAATTCCGGCACTACTAAATATATCTTCTGATGTATGTCAATTTTCTCATCCATATTTACATAGCTCGTCCATGAATTTTGTATTATTGAAATAATTATTCTAAATTATTTATATGAACTATTTTATGAATGCATGTACAAAGATGATTAATCTCGTGGTAATAATTACTACTGAGCTATTCCTTTAATATAATCACACAATGGATACTGCATTTCGATTGTTAGTAAATCAGTAATGTATTTAAAATTCAATAAATCATCTGTACCATTTTCGCAGCCAGCATTTCAAAAGTTGTTTTTATAATACATACATTTTATGATTAAAACAACACCTCATTTATGGATTCGAGGTTATTTGAGAAGAATACTTTATCGAGTCTTAAAAAAAATAATTTTGACAGTGGGACCTCCAGAAGTCATTTTTGTTAAGATGTGCATTATAAAAGCGACAGCACAAAAATGAATTGACATTACCATTTTTATATTTTTAATTGATATTCTTTTTTATTTTTATGTTTCTTTTTGCGTTGACTGTCAATTTGTGGCTTACTGCTAGTCCAATTGACATTTCTGCTGTTAATGTATGCACATCTGAGTAGGTAATGTGAATTTTAATATTTGTTATTTAACCAATCAAAATAATCTTCTGATCCATGATTTAAAATGGCATTTTATATTTCCAATCAGGTATGTTTATAGATTTGATAAAATTAGTTAGAAAATTATACTCGCTTCTCTATCAATATAAACCAATGCAGTTTTGCCTTTACCCAATAGACTGAGATTTACAGACGATGCGCTCTTATTCCATGGGATAGATTCTTTTTTTTTTCGATTGGCACATTTTACAATAGTATTATGTATCTGACAAGTGATACATAGGCATGCAGTTTCATATAAAGCAAAAATACCTTAAATACTCAATAGTAGCTTGAATACAGCGAAAGTCATCAATTACTTTTTCATTAATGTATGAACTGTTATATTTAAATTTTGTCTCTTACTCATGTCATCACCCAAAAAAGGGAGAATGAGCTATGTGATGTACACATTAAAAAAAAAAAAATTAATAGCCTGTTCAACTTTGTTTATTTTAAAAAGGTAGTGAAAATATTTATTTCTATTAAGTAACAAATGTAAAAAAATGTAAAAAATACATAAGATTTTGCCATATAAAAATTACGGTCTACACCTTCGCATGTCGGGTGGTGGTACCATGATTTTCAAGCCAAATGATGATAAATTTACTGGGAATTTTAATTTTATTTCATTAAGTGAGAGAGAAAACAGGTAAAATCTTGCAGCAAAAACAAGCATTTTTAAGGATAGATTTGTATGCTTGAATTATTTGGAGCTCAAAAAACTGCCAACTGGAATAATTTTGTTTGATTAGCTTATAGATTTGAGTATTCAATATTAGGGAACAAACCTCTATGTTATAGAAAAGTACTTTCTTCATGAACTTCCAGATATCTAATACATTTTCCACTATTCCTTGTTTATTTTGATACTACTTTTCAAATGAATTCATTTGTGCAACCAATTCCATTTATTTTTTATTGTTTCCTGACTCAATTAAAATCATTAACTGATAAATCACCAAAATAAGGCATTATCTCTTGCGGTGCGCGATTACAAGAAATAAATAGTATTTTATTTATTCATAAACATTCATTTCCACAAATAATAGAATAGTATACCAATAAATATATGTAAAGTAATGTAAGATAGATTGTACAAAATGCTTTTATATTAAAAGGATTACCAAATATCTGCCAAATCAAAAAGTTTGTACATAAAGATTGCATCTTGTTTGAGTAAATTCTGACGCTTTAATAACTGCTCATTTATCCAAATTTATTTTAAATTTTAAAAAGAAGTTGCAATCAATATTTCATCAAACAATGTTGGTTTTATGTAAGTTTTCACTTACATACCTACTGCAAAATATGGTATTGAATGTCTTGTGTAGTCATTTGTACTTTTAATTTATATAATTACCTCTTGTTATAAATACATGCTAGATTTGACTCAAGTTATATTTTTGTCTTAATATATAAATATGTAAATACATAATTAATAGAATAGTTAATGAAACATGATTTATTTTAAGCCATAGGACTCAAAAAAAGTTACCAGATCTCAATAACTTTATTTTTGACAGACAGGCTGTAATATTTTCAGTAAAAATGTATATTTAATTTTTTAAACTTATCTGAAAATTTATGTATATATTTCTTTATATAAATTAAGAGTAAAATTATGCAAAGTTAGTAGTGCCTGATATAAAAACTTTAGTTTATTTTACTTCAATACATTTCATTCAGGTTTTCACTTTGTTCATTATTATGCTCCTGAGTCCAACATACTTTATTGTCTTAGATAGAATATAATGTACATCATATGAAATTACACAACAATTAAATAAATTTTGGTTGACCTATTTCAATATAAAGAATGGTTAATATTATTTGTAATAGTATATTAAAATAAAAGTTGTTATCTTTAAGTGCTTCTAGTTTTTTTCACATATTATTACTTCGTCTTGTGCCCTGCACATAGGAAGGCGACTAGAAAACTGAAGGCTTGTTTGCCACAAATAAAATTTATAAAAGGCAGTTGGTGAAAAAATGGAGCCTAAGGAGTTCGAATAACTAGAAAAATAGTTAAAAGTGCACAAATTTACTCTTATAACATGGTTTTTATATAACTTGGAGCTAAAATTGCAGCAAATCCTATAACACGATACTCATATGGGACGACTTCCATTCAACAGCATAATAAAGATGACAGTAAACTTCTAAAAGGTAATTTTTAGTATTTGTTAAAAAATACACATTGGTGGGCCACATGCAAGTATTCTTGTGCGTCATTAAAACTGAGTGCATAAAAAGGGTAGTTGTAAATTTAAAAAATCGAGTTCTCACAACCCTGTTTGTGTGCTGAGATTGCTTAGTTAGTTTATGAAAAATCTTATTGAAATCCAAAGAGGCAATTAATCCTCCCATAATTAGCTGCTTTTAACAAAAAACAAGACTAGTAAGCCACATCTGCAGATAAGTGTAGTTCAAGAGAAAATGGGCAAAAATAAATGATAGTTCAACTGTCACAAAAACACAAATAATTGCAGAAGAGTTATAACATGTGTTTATTTGAAAAATAGTTAGTACAGTTGTTTAATATTTATGAAAAAAAATACAAAACTTGTATTTTTAAAAACTAACAGTTTAATAAATATACATGTGTTTTTTAACTTATGTTATTTATCTTCTGTTTTTTCTTCAATTGCAGATTCACCAACATGTGCCATTTCATTTATGTTATTCACATATTCTGTATTGGAATTATCTAATCTATCTTTATTATCAGATTCACTTGTGGGCGCTGATTCAATCGAGGTTTTCACAGATTCTGTGTTCGATTTGGTTGATTGCTCATCTGCAGGCTTCGAACACAACTCGATGAGATTATATTTCTTCTTTTGGTAATAATCAGGTACAACACTAAGTAAGCATATTCCTTTGATTATTTCAACAATTACGGAGAGTTTAGGAGTGGTGAGATCAGCTTTGTGACTGCTATTTTTAGAAACAATCAACTCAGCAAGTTCTTTAATGACAATATCTTTGGACAGAGTGTTATTATAACGTCTATTGAAGACGATTGAAAATGTAGTAGGGTCCGTTAAAAAGTATTTATCAAAAAGTTTCCCCGCGGTATTGATAATATCGGTTAATTTAATGCTACATGTTGCTTCAATGGGTATTAACCTGAGTAGGAATCTAGTCTTCTGAACTTTAGAATTAGCTATATCTTCAATAATCGAGAAACCAAGTTTCACGGGATCTCCTATAAGGCTTCGAATAAATACGACATTTTGTACGCTTGTCATCACTGACTGGAATCTGTTGAAATTACGACGACTGCCGGATTTCATATCGGTTATTTGCTGAGCTAAAACATCAGATATATCTAGTTCTTCAGTGCAATCATCTTTAGTTTCATCTTGTGCGTTTGAAGTAGCGTCTGATTTTTTCTCAGGGCCGTATAATTTGTCGGCATATTCGTTAAGCAAATTGTAGGCTTCACGGACACAATTTTTTTCTTGAAAATTACACGTGCATAAAAAGCCTTGCAACCCGGATTCGAGGTACTGCACTTTCTTTTTATTCTGGCCCTGAGAGTAATACTGGCTCTTTCCTTTGTAATGACTCCTTTTCTTCGAATCAGCCATAATATGTCAATTAATAATACACACTTAGGAAGTAACTCTCGAAAGATTATAACCAAATGACAACTTAACGGGCTCCGTGCGATGACGGATTCAGCGGCATTGTTTTGATTTGGTCATAATGTTACCATTGCGTGGTTTATTTATTACTTCTTACCGACAAGCAATGCATTGAGCGTGTTCATTTTAGTTTCTGCAAAGCAAAATATACGAGAATAATCCATCGTATCTAATAAACTGATTCGGTAATAAAATTTAAAGTTTGATAGGTCAGATATGTTTAATGTCGATTTATTATATATCAGGCAACACATTTTATCTCAAAATATTTGAAAAATTGCAATCGATGCTTACAAAATATATTTAAGTGTGTGTGTGTGAATCTATGTAAATATTTCAGTAATAAATCTTGTAATTTTTGTCTCGAGTTAACTAAATGCAGGAATAGAATAACTTTTAATAAATAAAAGAGTAATATTTGTCTACCATAAATTTATTAGATAAAATATTATATTATATTTTCTTTACACTAGGCATTGATAAAAAGTTGCTAACAGTACAGAAGTCCATAAAATTTAATACAATGTACAGAGAATACATATTTTTTGGTGTTGAACAAATTATCACTAGAAAGTGAATTATGTAAATATTTTTTTTTGTAGACTTGTCATGGAGAGCAGGCGACTTAAAATAACGGTTAGCTCTATTAGCCTTCACCAGATTTGCACCTTACTCCTTCCGTGACATGGACACATGCTAATCTTCTCAAAACAAAGCCAGGATCCTTTTATGCAGGGGTCATACATTGAAACTATTCCTTGGGTTGTTAATTTCTATTCTGATCTATTTATAACCTAATACTATGAGTTGAAGGTGAAAGAGGGGATGGGAGATACTACTCTGGTATACGGACCTCCTATGGTGAGCTATCCAGCTCTATAGCTGTCTTTAGTGATTACCCTGAGCGAAAGAGTACTAGTTACAAAATATTGGTAACCAGTTAAATTAATAAAAAATAAATTTTAATAATATTGTAATTTTAGTTAATAACTATATTTGCATGAAATTTACAAAATAACTCTCACTTCAGCCATGTCTGCAGTGCAATATCTACTAATTTACTTTGAATATAATTTGACTGTAAAAATTAATGTAAAACAAGACAATTATGGCTTTTAGTGAAAAATAAACTTTTGTTGATGCTTAAAGAGCAAACCGCCACGCTTGTAAAATTTAGTTGAGTCCAAAAAAAAAAAGTATATGAAAGCCTTTTATTCTATTTATTAGGTTGTTCTTTAGAAAGCATGTGTATTGTGTGTTGCTGTATACTTTATTTACTACTAGCGGATACCCGGCGTGTTCTACAAAGCTAAAAAAAGAAATACATTTATTTTATTTGTTAAAAAAAAAGGAAATTTTGTTATTTTATTAACTTTATCCGCTAGCATTAAATAAAAAAGTTCATAAAAAAAAATCAAAATTTCCTTTTTTTCGGCACGGTTGGATGGTTTCAAAGCCTAGAACGGTCTGACAAACATTTTTTTGTGTTTCATATATATAGATTACACATTACGTAGGGAAGCTTATTAAAATGCCATATTATTAATGTGGGTGTAACTGTTTGTGAAGAAGTAACCTGTCGCTTCGTGTGCATGAATAGCTACAGAGGTCACAATAAAGGTCTTTCTCGCGATAATGTGTCAGTTTGTGTCGCATTAATTTATCTTTTCGTTGGCAAGAATACTTACAAATGTCACAAGAAAACTTTTTTTCATCAGAATGTATAAGTTTGTGTCGCGTTAATTTATCCTTACGTTGGCAAGAATAGGTACAGAGGTCACAAAAATATTTTTTTTCATCAATATGTGTTAATTTGTGTCTCATTAGTTTGTCCTTTGATTGGCCTGAATAGCTACATTCATCGCATGAAAATGGTGCTTTAACAGTATGTACAATCTCATGTTGCTTGAGATTCTGTAATTCTCTAGTGGAATAAGAACATTTTTCACATAAGAAAACAATCTCATCAGCGAGTTTTTTTAAAGATTCATTAAAGATGTGTTCAAGATTTGTTGAAGTTGATGTTTTCTGAATGTCTTTTCCGCTGTGGTGGCCTGGTTCAGTATTGAGCATACCCTGTAATGAAAATAAAACAAAATACACATGAGAAAGCCTTTAAGCAATTATGCATCCCATTTTATGTAAAATAATTACAATTCAATTTCTGTACACTTGCAATTACATCCAATTTTCTTTAATATCTTTTTTTTCTATTTATTTTAATGTGTGAGCCACTCGTGATATTATTGAGTGACTTTTCACATTATCTTTACTTTGTGCTAGTGTGAAATCCAAGCTGAGATAAGTTGAACAAAGAGTCCTTAAACGTAAACGTTAGATGTACATAAACAATTAAACAAATACCTGATCACAGTGCTCAACTCCTTGGTTTGAATAGTTTTTATCAACGTCAAATTCTTCAATTTTTCTTTTATTGTCTTCAGAGGTTGCTTTTGATGCGAAGGATTCGGTTGAATTGTGGTCTAGGTGAACTTTTACGTTTTTCACATCGTCCTGGATACTTTTCGTTGTCAGTTGGTCATTTTTACTAAGATGAACCTCTGATGTCAAAGCTGTTAATTGTTTATCAGGTTCGACAACTTTTTGGTTGTATTTTGTCTCCATTTTATAAGCTTCACTACACAGTCATCGCAAATTACTCATAAATCAAATACATTGATTATATCGTTTAACTAAGATTTTTTTATTGATGTACTGCTTATGGATTTTGACATTTACAATAGACAGCTGCGAGTCTCTTCTCTGACTGCCAGTCTTTTTTCCTAGTTGCTAGCTTCTAATATAAAAATCTTTTGTTTTCGGATGCTGTATTCCTGTAAAAAATCAAATTAATTTATGAAGTGTTAAAAAACACTTAATAATTTAATTTGATGCAAGTACGCCAAGGACACAATCTCACTCTGCTCTGATAGAGTAGATTTTTAATCGTAAAAAACTGATCAATCAGGCTACCGTATTTCAAGGTTATTATCACAGATAAAGCGTTATTAGACAATTTACAAATGTTTATTAGTAACAAAAAAATATTTATTAAATACAATTTACCGATTATACCTAAAGTGTGTTAATAAATAAAACGGATTAAAATTTAAAAAAAATCAGCATTTTAATTATTTTATAGTAAAAAATCATAGTCCGATTTTCCATTCAATCTTCCTTCTAAAAATTTGGCATGAACTTCTGAATCCAAGTAATGTGCCTTAACTGCTGAATCTTGTTTCATCAGAGATATCCAGCCAAGCTGCAAATAAAAAATATACAATAAAAAAAATATGTACGACAAATCTATAAAAAATTATATCAAATGATTGATTATAATCAGTATAAGCAAAAAATAATTATTACCAAGGAAGAAAATCTATTTTTGTCCAATTCAAAATTTCCAGTATTGCTGAATTTGGATAAAGTTTCCAAGCGTTCAAACCATGGCCAAATCATATAGTCAACCATTCCAGGATGATTTCCTGCCAAAAATTTGGTTTCCCTTTTGATGAGTTTCTCTTGGAGAGCATTAAGCTCATCAATAATAATCTGGATATCCTCAGGTTCATCCTTTTTCATTAAGGCTTTGTAGTAATTATTACTAACCTGAAACAAGTATGTTTAAATGCTTGTCTATAAATAAGTGAAAAAAATATTTGTACTGTTTTGAAAAACTCTACTATATAATATTATATATAATTTAAATTCATAAAATTATTGATTAAATATTTAATTCACAACAAACTCATATTGGATTTAAACCATATTATACTAAACAACTTTAATGTAGAGTACTCATTTAACTTTTGGTATGACCTTGATTAATATTTTTCCTATGAGGTCTCACAATCTGGAATTATTCCTTACAAAATTGTAAAGTACCTTATTAAAATTTTCAATAATTAATTTGTCTTGTGCTTTTCTCAAGGGATCATCAGAAACGAGTTGTGGGTGTGGATATTTATCATTAATATACTCTGCTGTGATCAAGCTCTCATACACGAGCAAGTCATTTTCAATTTCAAGAGCGGGAACGGTACCTTTTAAATAAATACATTTAAGTAAATATATATATATATATACACACACGCAAATGTATCTATAAGTAGCAAGTCAGTTTATTTTGAATGGAAATTTCAACACATGTAGTTATTGCTTATTTTTACCAAGAGGGCTTTTGAGTTTGAACCATTCTGGTTTGTCCGTCAAGTTGATGTTCACTACCTCATAAGGGATTTTTTTAGCATTGAGGACAAGGATGGTGCGCTGAGCATAAGGGCAAAATCTCATACTATACACCCTCAATTTTCCCGTGAAAGGTGGAAGGGATGATCCTAAAAAATAATTGTTTTCTTAAAAATAAAATATAAGTACAATTTTTCATTATTCATACTATGTAGTGGGAGGCTTATTGTTACTCATAGAAAAACAGATATGAGTAGAAAAATTCTTTCCACTATAATTAATTAACAATTTTATATATGATTTTCACAGTGATATATAAATAAAGTAACTGTGAGTTATATATAAAAGAAAGAAATGTTTTTATTGCTGTAATTTCACTTTGGTTTGACGCTCCCATGTCAAAAAGTGATAAGCTACCTTTATAAAATGATAAATATATTTCTGTTTTTTTTCCAGGAAGTGGTCGTCAGCATTGATAATCAAATTGAAGATAAAATTATTTTTATACTAGGGTTAAAGTGCATGAACAATTAAAATAATAATATTATAACTTTTTAGTATTGTCTTTTTGTTATATGCACAAATATTTTTATCACATTAAAAATTATTTATTTGTATATTTTCAGTAATTATCTTCTAATTGAAATAAAGTTAGAAGTACCAGTACTGAGTACAGAAAAGTACCTTTGTGACCAAATAATGAACATATTGAAAACTCATTCATTGCTTCCAAATATGTCACAACTATGACTTTTTTTATTATTTATGTTTTTTTTATTAAATTAAAATATTTCATTTCAAACAAATGTTGCTGAGAAGTTACGAGAGCTGCTATTTATATATCCGGAATAAAATAAAATAACTATCATTGACTATTAAATATGGTTTTATTGCTTTTCAAAATATTCGCCGTGATGATCAATGCACTTTTGCATTCGGTGAAATCAGTTTTCATAGCACTTTTTCCAATCGGAAAATCTCCAAAACATAATTTTTGAATGCCTCAACGGCTTCTTCTCGGGTTGTAAATCGTTGACCACGTAATTTATTCTTCACCAAATCAGGGCTATATGGCAGATGACCCGTTAATTCCACCGTTTCACACCGTGACAGCTTGCATTGTCGTGTTGAGAATGATTCTGCGTTGTGGATCGTTCTTCCTAATTTCTGCAAAGACTTCTGGCAAACAAATGGTCGTGTCCATCGTCGAATCCATCTATACCAAAAAAACAGGCGACCATTTGCTTCAAAGTGCTTTTTGCACGAGCAACTTTTGTTGGGTTCGGCTCATGTTGGAACACTCATACTGTTGATTGTTGCTTAGTTTCGGGGTCATATGCATAAATCCAGGATCCATCACCTGTGTAGACAGCTTTTGATGCATTGATGCAGACATTGTAAACAGCTTTTGATGCACCACGATTGTATTTTTTTATCATATTTTTGCACCAATCGACACGAGCCTGTTTTTGATTTATTGTCAAGTTGTGCGGTATCCAACGCGAACAATTTTTTTTTGCAGCCAAGTGTTTGTGTAATATCTTATGTATACTTGTCATACTAATGCCCAAGGACGCCTCTATCTCTCGATATGTAACATGACGATCTTGCATTATTAGTTCATGCACTACGTCGATGTTTCGTGGCACAACAACTGATTTAGGCCGACCATCTTTTATTTCGTCCGTGAGCATACGACGTCCACGATTAAACTCACTAAACCAGTGATACACAGTGGTCTTTGATGGTGCTTGATCCTCAAAAGTCGAACTGAGTTGATCGATGCACTGCTGTTGAGTTAGACCACGTCGAAAATCATAATAAATCATCGCACGAAAATTTTCTCGAGTTAAATCCATTGTGATAATGACACGCAATTTTTAAAATCGCGCCACACAATGAAAACAATTTGTTGACTCATTGAAATAAACTCATTCAACAACCAAAGAGTCCCATTTTCAAATGTAATAACTACTTTTAAAATATTATTTATGCAGTGGCCAGTTCCGGATTCTTAAATAGCAGCCTATGTATATGTTAATATTTTAAATAATGTCGTATAAACTTCAAATAAAACAGAAAACTGATATAAATCAATTCTATTAATTTTAAATGTTATGACGAGAAAATATCACGTTTAATAAAAACAGGAAGTTTAATCTTTTAAATCATACAAAAATCTACTGTTAGATGTACTATAGCAGACTACTACCGAATATAAAATAAACACGCGCAAAGTATGTCACTGAATAAAAATATATTTTTCTCTGTCGGTAATAAAAAAATTAGATATATATTGTGTATTATTTGTGATTGTACCTTTAGCCAGATGATGGGCACTCATATTTGTATTGTAAATACAATGGACGTGTTTAGTGGGTAAGCAGCAGAGAGCGCGCACAGCCTGAAGCCTGAAGCGCTGGACACGACTGAAGGCCGGCGCTGAAAGTCGATAGCGACGAGCAGGTCGTTGCCTCTTCGAGAATTTTTGGTCACAGCCTTCCACAAACCGGTTATTTTCATTGCAAATTGTCAATCATTATAACGAGTGCATACCGATTTTTCAACTCTAGTCCACAAATTCATTTAATGGATAATTTATATCCACAACTCTACCTAATCTATCATCGTAAACAAGGGTTTTTTCACTTATTTTCTCTGCCTAACACAATAATGTAATTAAAGAAATCCATGTATGGTACCACCTAAGTCACACATTATAAGTCCCACAACCTGCGCGCAGTATCAAGGAATAACCACGCACCTTACCATAATCTTAACCTTAAGAACTATTGTAAATTTAAAAGAATTTTGAATTTTATTTTATCATCGTAAACATGGAGTTTATTAAGAAAACATCCGAGATTCCCTGCCCAAGGACGCTCATGTTGGTGCTCGTAAAGTATTTTTCGTAAATATAAGTTTTTGTATTGTCACGCTGAGCCTGTTAATTTTTCGGATAGTAAGGTAAAACTTAAAAGAAATGCGGCATAACATCACAAAAATTATCGAAACCACAGAATATTGCAGATAGATATCGATCAACATAAGAATTCAACAATAATTATCTATATTATCTTACCGGTCTCTTTTTGCATGGAAATGTATTGCACGGTCTATATCAGGGGAGGCCAACTTTTGGGTTAATAAGATCTATTTTTTATCTTAAAATGTGTCTCGTTCGACTTGTTGGGAGAGGGAGGCGTGCAATGCCCACATGTCTATGCACTGTGTTTCAGTACGAGAAGCACTCCCGCGACCAATGGGTAGATAAGCAAAATATATTACAAAACATAATTATTTAACGGCGATCGACTTGCCGGACACCCGGTCTATACGAGCAATACGCCATTAAAGAGAAAAAAGATTGAGAGTCAAGTCTCTGCCCAAAGTCAGGCCCACCGTGAGACCTATAAATCGGTATATAGAGGGGCTCGCAACCCCAAATTGTTATGCTTCCATTCCTCCCACTTTTTTTTTGATCATTCGACCGAGGACTCAAACCCGGGATCTCGATGAATAGTAAGCAGCTGTGCAAGTGGAATCACCTGCGACATGAGAGTGCTACTAATGCAATAACATGCTGGCGTCTCGCGCGTATTTTGGAGACGCAAAGGAATGCGCTTTTAAATAATATCTATGAATTGTATTAATGTTGTACCTAATCCACCATGTTTATTAAAATGAATACCCTACGAAATTATATGATATTTTAACCCAAAACCTGGTTTAAGTGTACAATGTTTTGCAAAATTAAATCGATTGAAATAAAGTATGTTAGCTATTTTTTGTGTATATTTTAGGATAGATTATACTATTTGATAATATTTTCAGCAAAATCTTTTCATAGTTACTGTTTTGCTATAAGCAAAACAGTAACTACGAAAAATAAATCGATTTGATTTAAGAGATGCTTATTGAGATATATTATCTTATCAGTGATATTTGGTTTATTTTTTTTATTATCTATAATTCATAAAAATATAATATAAAAGTAAGTGCTTGTGATTGTTTATCAGGGATATCTCAGAGTGTGGGCATAAATGGTGTGATTTTATCAATATCTAAAATAATCTTAATTTCATTTATTTATGCAGTAAAATATTTTATAGTAAGTAAATTCAAAAGCAGGATTATTATATATATATAGTATATATACACACAAATGCAGCGGGATGTCTTTGTTTGAGCCACTGGTAGTTGAATAGCCATTGTATGTTTCAGGTCAAAATGCGCATCAGATCATTGCTTGGTTGAAACAAAAACATGGCAAGCTAGCAAAATTGCTCAGATTTCTTTCTCAAACCATTGATGCAATAGGGGGAAGTTAGAACTCTCAATTATAAATCAAGAAATCGACGTAAGTCCATAAAATGAGCAACAGTTTTTATAATTGATATCTGATACAGACATTGGTGAAGGACATATTTTAATAATGCAATTCAAATATAATTTAATCGAGTCGAATTGAAGTTATATTTTAATACCAGATAAATGACAATTCTTTGTTTGAAATCCAAAAAAGTGAAACACTGCATAATTGGGCAAATAATATATACTATATATATTTGTATATATATATATGTAGAATATAAATATATATATTATTGGGTAGTTGTTGCATTCAGGAGATGTAGGAGAGAGAGAGCAATCACTATCGGGTTGTGTTATTTATAGTGTCCTCAGTGCGGGGGAAGAACTGTTATCGTTGTGTTTCCTCCTATATATATATTGCTAGGGTTTTCTAAGATGCCAACCTAGCATGTCGGCGAAACTAGTCGGTTCAATAAACAAAATATGGAAACATCCCTCAATATTTCTTTCAAATAAAATTATTATAATGGAATCCCACTGAGAACTTTCAGCCAAAAAAATTTATCAACACATTTTGATAAATATAAAACCTACTAAATTATCTAGATAACATATTATAAGGTTATTTAAATCTCTCTTGTCAATTTGTGATAATAATTTATTTTATTCCAATCTCCATGTTTTGTGTACATTTCAGTTATACGTCTTCAGGACTTGTCTGAAAGTCGTAGATGACTTTTTATATGACTTGCGGCTTGTGTGGGGAGTTATGGGTTAGCGCTGTATTTGGTTTTTATTGAGTTAGGTATCACTCCATCATTAACATTAGATTATCAAGAGGGTTACTTTTTACGGGTTATATATATAAATATTTATATATAGCGGTTTTGATATGATCACAAATTAAATGTTTGTAAAAATATAAAAAGGATGTTTATTTTATTTAAACATTCTGAGATTATTAATTTTCATATTATAGTAGAAAATCGTAGTTAGTTTTTCCAGAGAGTCTTTCTTCAAAAAATTTGGTATAAATTTCTGGTTCCAAGTAATATGCCTTAACAGCCGGATCCTGTTTCATTGCAGATATCCAACTTAGCTGTGAAAAATTAAAAAAATATTTTTAAAGATATTTTAAGCATATTCATAATACGACATTAGTAAAAACAGTAATATTTACCAAAACAGAAAATCTATTTTCCTTTAATTCAAACTTTCCAGCATCACTGAATTTGGAAATAACTTCAAAGCGTTCAAACCATGGCCAAATCATATAGTCAACCATTCCAGGATAGGACCCTCTAAAGAAAGGAGTTCCCCTCTTCATGAGCTGTTCTTGAAGAAGCTGAAGTTCGGTAATGATACTTTCGATGTCTTCTGATGTGTGTTTTGTAGTCATAACTTTGTAGTAGAGAGTAGTGACCTAAAAACATTTTAAATATTAATTGATGGGCTTTAAATATGCAGCATTTACTGATTGTTGATTTTTTATCTAAATCCTTTGTCTGGTTTAAAATAAATTAAATATTTCTTATAGAGAAAACTATGAATGCTATTCAAATTACCAAATATTTTTCTTATTTTTTAAATTTAGTTTTTTTGCTTACGCATGCTTAAATTATAATATTTAAGTAACAAAAATGTAACCTTGTTGAAGTTTTCAACCAAAAGTTTATCTTGTGCTTTTTTCAAAGGATCTTCATTTACTAAACTTGGCAGTGGATACTTGTCATCCAAATATTCAGCAGTGATTAGACTCTCTTGTATGGTCACACCATTTTCAACTTCAAGGACAGGCACTTTACCTTAAAATATAAATTATATTAAATATATTTATTCCAGAAAGCGATATTTAGATTAATTACAAAATGCAGTTATCAAACTGCTATTTAATAGCAATGGGAGACCAATGAGTGAATATTGTTTTTTCAAAGTTTGCTATAACTTTTTCTACAGCAGAGATCTTTGAATAATATAAATCTTCTATTTTTTTTAATGTGATATTTTTGATTAAATTTGTATAAGACGAACTTACCGAGAGGGCTTTTTGAAAACAGCCATTCCGGTTTCTCCTCTAAGTTAACGTTGACAACCTCATATGGGACATTCTTGGCATTGAGTACGAGAATTGTACGTTGGACATAAGGACAAAACCTCATACTGTACACCCTCAACTTCCCATTGAATGGTGGGAGTGAAGAACCTAAAAAATATTTAATTCAAATAGATTTTGATTAAATTAAAAAAACGGTGAATATATCTACAAAAAAGATCATTTTTGATTTCAGCTTTGAAAATATGCAAATCCATACAAGTCTTCATATTATAAAAGACAACTTTATAATACATTACTAAAGGAAAATAAGTTTTAATGTGTGTGTGTGTGTGTGTGTGTGTATATATATATATATATATATATATATATATATATATATATATATATATATATACATTAATTAAAGGTTATTTATTTTGCTCACAATTTATTATCATAAATAACGAATTTATGTACAGCTAACCGGTTACAATATTGAAAATAATGCTGGAATAGCATTAACAGTTTCCTGGAATCCTGCTTGGCAGCATTTCAAGTATTGTAAGCTGAATAAAAAGCATGAAATTTCAACATAATTAGTACATAACCTCTCTAATTACAATATCATTTAACTCATCCATCCTTTATTAAAAATAAAAAAATCTTAACATTATTTCAACTCCGAGTTTCATTGAAATCAACAATGCTTCGAAGTTCGTACTGTGTTAATTATAATACAATAAATGTTCATTAGTTTATTTGCTATGCAATATCAAGAGAAATATGATATGGACGTACCTTTGGCCAAGTGAGGGACGCTCATTTTTCTATGGATCGATACGTCTGCTCACGACGAGACTCGCCTTGAAACTGAAAACTGCAAGTATAAAATTGATACTGACCAATCAAACAGCTGCTTTGCCGGCGCCGCCGAGTCGCCGCCGCCGAAGATAAACCAATGTGCATGGAGCCATTTCAAAGTTTATTTATTATACTAACCGAGACTGAAGTCTCACAAAGCGTATCCCTTAACATTAAGCTGATTTTCTGCACGACTCGGAATAATTTTAGGGCTCAGACACCTCCTTATATAAATAATAATATATGTTGAAAAAAAAATATTAAGTGAGGTTATTGTAAATATCAAAGTGAAGCCAATTTATTTTTTCAATCAACTTTGTAATCAAGTTTATGTTTACAATACAAAATGTTATATTTTTATCGATTTATACTTGGCTCTAGTAGAGAAACAAACCAAATGTATAAAGCGAGTATATAAGACAAGGTGGAGTGAATTTTCCGAGAGATGTCGGCGGAGCTTGGGAACAAACGGAATCGTTATATTACTATCTATATATATACTTTTTTAAAACAAATATTAACAATTCACAAACAAAGAAAATACTGTATGGATCAAGGTATATTTATTAGACAAATATATTATTTTGCACATTTTAATTCTCAGATGTGAGATGAAATATTTTTAATGTCTATCTACTCGTAATAACAAGGTTATTCATAAGTTTAATGAAGGTACTTATTGTATTTGAGTTGGTTTCGATATTTCACACAAATATTTAATATTCTACGTGATCGATCAGTCTATAAAAAAGAACAATATTTTATATTAAAAACAAACATTTTGTTTTATTACATATAATAATATTTATCAAACTCGACGTGTTAAAATCCAAAGGCACTATATAAAAATAATGTTAAAATGTTTTTAATTAGATTATATGTAAGCCTGACACGGAAAATCGTTTTAAAAATTGATTTTTAATAAAATTGTTTGACACTAAGTATGTAGTATTCATGAATAACAATTTTTTTTAGGTTAGGTTAGACTAGGGATTATTATATTATAGTACAGGTGTTTTTTTTATTATTTGGTTCTCAGTGCTTGTGATCATTTTAAGTATGGATATGATTAAATTAATTATTATATCTAAGTAGTTTGGCCTTATGAAATTTATTGTTTATTTAAATGGGTGAACAACCACACATTGGTCCGATTTTTATTTTACAAACGACGAGACAATATTTGATAAATTATTGAAGCCCAGAGATGTTGCCCCGTTGTACGCGTAAAATAAGATTAATTGTTTAATATATTTACGGTTTTGTCGCGTCCTGTTATTTATTATTCATGTGTTTTTGGTAATTTTGTATTTTAATGAGTGTGTTATGAGCGATCATAGTGTGCAGTAGATACGCACCTGCTGCAATGTAAAATAATGTCTAAAAAGTACCGATTGTCTATACAATGAAATGAATACCTGAGTACCTAATAATTAGTAAAATTCCAACTGGATATCTAAATAGATTTTAAAACAACTATACAACTATTCTATGTTTAAAGATTCAAAGATTTTCTAACTATCTACAAATTATCGAATCGAAATATTTTAATAGATTTCTAAAAATTTAAGATGACAATAAAAGTTAAAAATTCATTTAAAATTGATATAAAATTATTTTTCTTCAAAAGTACATTATATATTAATAGACATGTAATTTAATATTTAAAACGAGTAAAAACCTTTAATTTATCAAAGACTCTAATAGTTTGTATTCACGTTCGTTGTCCCAAAAATCATTAAAAAACTATGTATTGTATTTGTGATGCTTCTGGACATCAAAATGGGAAGATGCGGATACGTAACGAATTTATTGCGACCAGTTTCGCCAACTTATCTCGTTAGCGTGCTGGCGTTTTATTTTTTGTTTAAAAATGCCATAAAGGTAAGTTGGCAAAACTGGTCACAATATAAACGTAAACGTGGAAAATCACAAAAAAATATTTTTATATAAAAAATCAAATTAGAATATTGAATATTGAAGCTAGTACGAAACGTATATGCATATTATATTTAAACGTATATATGAAATAGACATTGCACGGTGTTATTTTAGTTTTTGTGGCAAATAACATTTAATTTTCACATATTTCATTTATAATTTAATTTAATTTGAATAAAAAAATCTTGTTTTTGGTGTCAATCATATTTTAAAATTTGATAATCTTACTATTAAGATTTTCGCTGTGTTTATTTTACCACAAATGTATTATTATTTTTACGTATATTTTATGTTAAATTGCGATGCTCAATGGCTGTTTCAAACAATCTCATATATTTTTTCTCTCCGCACACTGTTTAAAATTTAATAAACAGACAAAAAATAAAATGTACAATAAATGATGTATTTATATGATTTAAGATCCGTATGGGAAAATATTACGCCCGTTAAAAAAAAACTGACCAATAAGGTCCTATTCTTATACTAAGAACGTACGTACGTATTGTACGTTAATTGAAATATTTAAATTGGTGTATCTAATATTACCTTTTTAAATCTAAATAAAAAATCTTAAGGATTAGAATAATTACTTTGTGTACTTGATTCGTAAATTTTCTATCTAAACCCTTCAGTGAGGATGTTTCTAGTATTTGCTAGTGTTTAAAATAACCATTCGTAGGTTAGAAAAAAACTACCCGATGTATATAACAAGTACTTCTAATCTAGTGCCCTTTTTATCGGCAAATTGTGCTAAAGAATTAAAAACTAGTACCCAAGGAAAAACCTAACTAAGTTTATCATAATTTTTTGAAATTTATGACTTACAATATTTAAAATGAAAGGAAGTGCACTTACTGACGTTAATCTATGCTTGATGCAGTTGACTTATATCACAAATATTTTATTAAATAGATAGTAACTCTGAATTTTCTATTCAGATGCCGAAGATTATATTTTAATTAAGTTTCACTTCCTTCATTTTCATATATTCTGAGCATTTAGATAAACATTTCAAAACTCGTGGTTTCACTCGAAAAAAAAAGTTAAAGTAAGTATCGCGTTTGAACCACCAAATTGACACGATACTATGGAATCCTAATACAATTTTCACAGTGAATTTTTCATGAAGACCCTTACTGCTTACACAAATATTTATATGTGGACCTTCAGAGCACCCGGAATCGCCAGGGTTCTATCTTGTCTTTACTGGATCTTTTGAAGAATAGTAAATGATCGGGGTTGGCTAATTGTATACCTGCCATTTTATTTGTGAAAGAACTCCCTGATATCTGTTTGGATATTTTCATCGCGTGTCTTTCCATTCCTCACTGTGTTACTAAAAATATAAATATATAGTTGGGAAAAACGTAACGTGACCCGAAAATACAAGAAAATTATTTGTACCCTGGCGATTCAAACCAGGACTGGGAAACAATTTTTTTTGCCTACAGCAAAACCTTTGTTCAGTGATGGTACATTCAAAACGTAAACAATTCGCTCAGTTTTTGAGTCCACCTGGAGTTTTGAAATGTCATTTACAGAAGTTTTCAGTCAAAATCTTTCAGGGAGAGCATCTTGAAAGCAGAGTATTGATTTTACACTTATCAGTATAGCCCGGGCCTTTTCAAATTTTCCTTATCAGTACTACCCGAGGTCACGCAGATGGCACCCTCAGAGCTCTCCCTCCGCCCTCACAACCCATTCTGCCTTACACGCTAGTTTATTATCCGGAAGAAGTATCCGTGCTTACATTACGAGAGTAAACTAACTGCGAGTATGCAGGAGGCATTGACTATCACATTCTTTGAGGTGAGATGATCACATTTCTTGTGTTTATCGGCTAACTATCCTAGGAGTACTTATGACTACTGTTTATATATTTTTGGAAGTCGAAAGTATTAGGAGATGATTATACACGAACGAGTATTTAATACTCATGAGAAATTATGCAAGTTTCTATATGCAATACAAAAGTATTAAAATGGACATAAAACACAAATGGTATCATTCTTTAGGTAAGACAAGGTATTTATTATTCTTGATTCATACTATATATTATTCTAATTTCTTTTAAGTTTCTATTTTATTTTTTAAACAAAATTTAAATAAATTTAGTAGTTAAAAGTATTATTAAAATGAATCCGATGAGCAATAATATTTTTTATTGTTTTAAAAAGCGATTCCAAGTCTAAACCTCAAGCATGATACCACGAAAATAATAATTGTCACAAGTGGGGTTCGAGTCATATTCTTATTAACCACTATTCTCTTAAGACATAAATATTGTTATTAATTTATATTCAAACATGAAACTGCAACATTTTTTTCAAATCTCGCAGTGCATAAAGACCATCGATGTGCTATTCCAAATAATGGGGGCTTTTACCCCACTCGTGACATATATTTTACACAAGGTAATCTGTGTTTATAAATACGCCTGATTCTGTAAATTGGACGCAGTAAATTAAGTAAAATAAAATTTTTCCAGAAGTTGGACGTCACTAATAATAATTGTATCGCATATATATTTTAAGTAAGACAGTGGTAGCCTTACTTTGAAGCGGAAGACAGGGACAGTTGGGAGTAGAAATTATTCAACAATATAGTACTTAGATGCGATTGTGGAAGTTGGTCCAGTGCTGCTCGAGTGGCAACACTATTTACGGCATAATTAAAGTGACAGTAAAGTCTGCTTCGATAAAATATCTTTTACCCTTCGGCGTGAATTTTTAAGTGAAGACCATTAAGTTCTGTTAATAATTTGCAGTGATTGCTGTAATCTGTGATCTGATCGTGGTGTTTTAATATACTTGTCTATTATTTAGACAAGTAATTAATTTACGTAGGTGATGTTTTAAGAGTTTTGATGGTGTTATGGGATTTAGCGATTTTTCAGGTTGTACGATGGAGATGTATTCCATATTCCAAGTAGTGAGCGTCAGTGCCTTTTGACGAGTGTGTTGTAGAGCGCTCTCTTGAAGGAGGGAGGATGCGGGACGGCGCCAGGGTCGGCACAGCGACGCAGCAGGGCGGCCAGGGCGGCGGGCGCGCGCTGCGACATGAGCAGGCCCGGCAGCAGCACCCGCCCCCGAGCCGCCCAGCCCAGGTACACGCGCTCGCACACGCGCTGCAGGCTGTCCCCGGTGCCGCCGTCCCGGCATGTCCCCTTCCTTCCCGCCGCGCTGCTCGGCTCCAGGAACCTCAGCTTCCCCCCGGAAGTCCCGAAGAACGCCAGCTCCACTCGACAGAGCTTCAAGTGTGCGCGATCAAACTTCTCGAGTAATTCGAGAATAAGTACCGCCAAGTGGGACCGCCTTTCCCACTCCTCTTCGGTGTCCTCGAGTGAGAACAAAGCCGAGGTTCCCTTGATGGGCTCGGAGCGCTCGACGGCATACAGCGAGCCGCAAGTGCCGACGCGTTTCGGAAACAGACCGTCGCTCGCAAACAGCACGGTGAGAAGATAGTCGTAGTCCTGAAGCAGGATCCAAACGTTGTCCATTTCCGTCGCCCGGCGAGAGGAGTCCTGCACCTGAATCAGACTTGTATCCTCTTCTTCCTTAGGAAGTCGGCTAAGCTCGTCCGCCTTGACGTCCGAGATGGTGATGTTCGTTTTGGACATGACGAGATCTTTGATCATGGTTTTGAATTCCTCATCGCTCGGGTAGTGTCTGTTCTTGCGCTCGTCTACCCAGTAGAGGAGGTCCGGTTCGAAGACGTTCTTTTTGATGGGCGATTTGAAGACTAGCTCCCGGCCGTTCCAGTTGCCGCTGAAGACGGCGTCTCTTCCTCTCGTGGAAGCCTGGCAGGTCAGAGCCTGGACCGCTTCTAGAACGCACAACGGTTCACACAGACTGCCGAGAGCCTCGCCGGACATGTGCTCTATACACTGGAAAAATTATCATCATGTAGCGATACGTGTCGATTTAGATCGCTCAGCGAGAAGGTGAGCCGAGCTCGGTAGGAGGTCTGTAACGCGTGTGCTACTCACGACTCGGTTGACATGGTGCCAGACGCGCGTGTTGGTGCAGAGCACTCCCCAGTGCAGCAGCAGACCCGCGGCCAGAGCGGCGGCTCCCAGCGCGCCGGCCACAGCGCCCAGGCGCCGCCACGCTCGCCCCAGACGCATGCCACCCACTCCACCCACCGCCACCCCCGGAACCAAGCTGGAATGTAACAATCATCTCTCTCAGTAACTGTAGTATTTGTAAATTGACGTCGTTATATTTCTCCGTATCCTCCTCGTTCATTGTAGAGGCGTAGCGCAGATAAAAAAACGAACATATTTTTAAATACAGAGAAGGAAGAAATATAAAAAAAAATATTTAGGCGTCTGTATATCATATCTAAAAACATTTGGATTGTTAAAATTATCATTGCAATGTGGTTAAGGAAATAGTGGAATTAATGTCAAAACTAGTCTGGATAAAACTTTAAAACAACACATTATCAAAAGTGCAATATCTCTATTAAGTAGAGGTCAAGACGATGAGTACAGAAAAGTAGATACGAAGATGCTGAAATTAAATATTGATACTGCCTAAATAAACTTATACTAATTTAATATAGCTCTAGCGGAATGATAATGAGCAGACTCGATCGAGATGAATAAAAATACGTGTTTTCAGGTTTTCAAAGCCTGTGGTAATAAAATTATATTGAATGTAGTCCGCGATAACATTTTGTTGAATTTATTTGTCTTTTATTTAAATAGAGGGTATCGTGATAAATAAGTCGCGGCAGCAGTAAGTTTCAGTTCGGTATAGGAAGCACCATCCATAATACAACCGTCCTGGGGTTATCGGAAATCAAATGCACAGTGCCTATTTATACTTTTAAATATGTTTTAGGATTCCTATCATCTCCTTGACTTGCAGAGGTCATTTGCCTTTGGTTTTGGCGAGATCTTTGGGTTGGAATGAGAACGTATGTCTTGTTTTCGCAAGTGTTCGGCTGCCGCTGAGCCGGCATTCCGACTGCACTTCTTGAAGCCATTTCAAGTACGAAGTTGACAATCTCTGGCATTTAATTTTGCAAATGCCGTCAGACTCAAATGGGAATTCGTCCTTAACTGGATACGAAGATTTGGCAATTCTTGGCACTCCCCAAGAATAATCTTCGCGTGTTAGATTTGAGGAATTCTGATTATTCTGTTCGTCCTCTTTTACTAGCAGGCATAAATGCACATCTGTTCGCTATCTGTGTTTTTGGCACGCTGTTCCCAGGTAAAACGACCTGCCGGTTTGGAGCTTTGTGGGTCCCTAGGGTGGACGAGTGCCACTTGCCTTGAAGTATTTGAATTCGCAAACGCTATGAGCACGATTTGGCGGATTTTAATTGGTACCCGAGAGTTAAAGTGAGTTAAAAGACAAGAAAATAACAATGATTAAATAATTACATCAAAATTGTTATGTGTATTTACATTCGTTGTATGAACAATCAGTTTGATTTAATATTATTTATATTGATGAAAATCATGCCAAAAAATGTCCGATCACCCTTCTATGCAGGGTAGATCAATTCGTACTAGTATCTAAATAGCTTTGAAACAAAAGCATGACATGCGTTAAACATTCAATTCACAAGTTTCTCTATCAGTAAGCAACAATTGAGTTAATACGATTTTATACAATAATTGATATTTTTTATGATTTTTGAATATTTCTTTCTACCCAAATGATTTTTATCAGGTCAGAGACAACAAATGGTTGATTCAGAAATATACATTTACGCATTAAAATAAAAATAATGTAAAACGTAGCATTTGATATCACTATCAAAACAATTCATAAAAATTGAAATTTATCGTTATGCAATATTTCCATTCATAAAAATATGCCTGCTACACAAAACTCACCCTTACTGAAAAAATCCCATATTGAAGAAAATCACACGAACGAGGAAGCTTCGTCACACACATATTAACATAAAGCACATAATTCACATTCTGAATAAAGCACTGCCCGCAAATAAACTAAGAAACACATCCCAAGATTTCAAACCCCGCGCCGGCACTCGCCTTTTGCCGCATTGCAGATGGACCGCCACTATTTACGCAATTTTCCAAACAGGAAATAGCCGAAAAGCTGAATGGACAAGGCGTCGGAATTGTTTCACATAGATGGGTAATCACGCCGGTATGTCTTGGGCTGCCGGGTGTTTTAAAGACACTGCTCAAGTGCCGGAGAAATACATTTTGCCGGGGTGTGCTGCGGCGCCGTAGGAACTGTCAAGCCTTGCGTGTGTGGGAACAGCTGATCCTGGACGCGCCGGCGCTCGGCGGAGACTAAATGCGCATGCCGCGGGAAACATTATCGCGTCACATTGATTCCAACCACTTATGCTACTGTCATACAATTTTTTCTCTTTTTTTAGGTGAAAATTGAGGCGTTTGCAATGTGGCTTTATAGGAGAATCCTTAAGGGTCTTGCTACCTAACCTTGCTTGGTGTCCATCCCCCGTCTGCCACAAAAAAAGGACCGTTTTGACTGGCGAAATCGTGTCATTAAAATAATTTAATTGTCACTTTATTTTTCTATGTCGAATGTTGATTTTTTTTATAGAGTATTGAAAAAACTATAAATCATATTCATCTATTTTTTATTATTTAATTAACGCCCATTTAGATGTTGAAATTGCACAAGGTTTATATTTAATCTTTTAATTCAAATTTAAAAAAAGACTTTTAAATGTTTATGACTCTTAGAACAGGGACATGACGAATCTCCAAATTCCTACACTTCAATCGGAAAAACACATATTTATCATATTAAAGTAAATTTACATGTAATAATAAAATATTCTGTTTGGAAGAAGAGATGTATCTAACTTTTTGCATATAAATTTTTTTGATTGGTGCAGTCGATTTTTCGCAAAACGGACCAGAAAATGATCAAAAAAACTCGAGTATGGGACTTAGGCCATTAAAATGCCGTGGGCTGACCGCGTCACAAATGAGAGAGTCTTGCACAGAATGGGCAAATAAGGAAAACTCTTAGAACTAAGGTCTCCTATTTTGGCCATATTAAGTCCGAGGAAAAACGAAGAAAAAAGGGGCATTGAAGAAGGAAACTTGCGTGGATGCGGAAATTACGCCAGGGGCTGGAAGTTAAAAGCTAAGCCGAATTGGTGAGAATGGTCACCAACCTCCTATGAGAAGAAGCATTAGAAGAATAAAGTGAAAGAAAGTTTAATAGTTTAAAAACCACACGTGGGCCCACAATCTGCGCGCAGAATCAGGGGATAGCCCCATAACATATTGTAAGCATAGTCGTAAAAAGTATTGTGAATTAAAATAAATGATAATAAAGAATCTTGAAATTATTTTTCCCGTTTGGGTGCAAAGCTATAGATTTTTTAATGCAACGATTAAATAAGTGAAAAGTTTGATCAATTTTTGTTATCACGCAGAGCCAGATCGGGCTATGTCTAGACAGAGCACTAGGAAACCACAGAAAACAGAAATCAGAACCATTTATCTTAACAGTTGTTCTGAAGATTAACGGAATTGAAAAAACTAAAAATCTTCAATGTCTATACTCGAATTCGATTCCATCCTAACTATTAAATATCATGGTCAAAAATATTCTGCTAAATTTAGGACACCGTCAACGTTTCTTCAACGAGTCCTGATCCTTTACACGGTGCAAATACTGCAATGCAAAGTATTGCAATTTAAGACCTTAAATTTATCTCAGAGTTTTTATGTAAAAGGTATCAAAGTATCTTTTGCTAATGCTATTGATAAAAATGGTATAATGACGTAATACTCCCTTTTATGATATTATTCAGCCAAGATTTACGAACATCTGGTTTAGTAAACGACCATTGCCAAAGCGTAATGAGTGGCTGACAATGCAATCTTGTAATAAAGTAGTTTAATCGCGGATATTGAATTCAGTAAAAAAAGGGCAAAGTAGATAGATGAAAATTTATAGTATAAATTGATCGAATAAAAGCAACAACGTCTTCTTCATCAAGTGCCTCTCTTCATAGAAGGTTGGCGACCATTTCACTGAGCCAGTGTTCATGATTCAACAATGTCTTAAAATTTTAAATGACCTGCATCATTATAAAAAAATAAAATATTATGTGAACAATTCTAATCATATTCATACTACTATTTTTGTAGTTTAATTTTATTTTTGAAGCTCACTGCTCACCAGTCCTATCAACTTTTGAATCCGAAAATGTATTTTCCACATTGTTTGATCACTAATTTCTTGGTACTGCATACTGCCTGCAGACATTCTTCACCTACGTATAAATATGTAGCACATTTATAATATGTTTGTATGGCCTTTTATAGATTTGGTTCAAGTTTATTTATTGACGCGTTACTTCGACCTTGTTAGCTGTAGTTGACGGTTAACTTTTACTGTAAATACACTTCTAGATTGTTCGTGCATAGAACTCGTAGGCGTGTCTTGAACTACCTTTGGTAAATAAAAATAAAATTAGAAACTATTTATTTCTTCAAAATTTCTTTGTATAATACTATGTTAACCCTTTATGGTCTACGCTTATAGAACGGTTATCGATTATTGCTTTATATTTATAGATTATTGTTGAGTTGTTCTAGGGACGTAGAGAAATCGGATTCGGTTATAATTCAACGGTAGTGATTTTTACAAAGTTAATGGGTATCTAATTTCTCATCCCATGATTTTTCAAATTCATGATAGTATTATTACAATACAAATATATATTTAACGGTTAATGATTTACTAATGAGAAATGATTTAACTTTGTTTATTTAATTGAATCTATAAATTTGGCCCACTAAATAGTTTGACTAGACTCGATAGTTTTGCATATGATGGTGGTAAGAGCAATTGCATTGGGAAATATTCAAGTAATACCCCATACATTACGAGTAAATAAACCTTCTCCCCTACCCGTACACAAATTATAAAAGTACGTATGTGCGCATCTCGCCCTAAAGCTAAAGCATTAATTTCTTATTCCTCAGAAGCTCTTTTCTTTTACGTATAAAAACACATTGTACATCCTTTAGTGTATTTTCTACTATAATTTCTCAATTGTTAGCAATAGCTAACTTGTGTGAGTAGTATCTGATAAGTATAGAAGTTAAAATTTATGTAAATAGTTGCAAATATTTCCTTACAACGGTTTACGCAATCAAATTACTCATACAGTGTATTAACATAAACTATATATATTTATTTGTATTACTCATATCAGTTATTCTATATTTGTAATATCTAAAATTTATTGCTCCTTTTATAATAATCGAAAGCAAAAGTTTACAATTATAAATTGTACACAAAAATATTGATAATAAACAATATTTGAACCTTATCAATGTCAGAATTTACGAAGGTTTCTTGACACGTGAAGAAAATATTGTCAAAAATTTGTATGCGACGTTAAATAATTTTAAAAATTACTATAAATATGTATCGTATTTTTTTTGCTGTAAAGCGCAACCCATAACAAGATAACCCATAATTCATTTGACGATTTCTATAAAATAACATTTTAATAGGTACGAAGATATTTAAAATTTTCACTTAATTTTTTTTTTGGTACTTACTACATATTTTGAACCCTACAAAAGTGCACGTATTTAACTAACCAATTTCAGTGTTTAAAAGTGATTTTTAGTAACCAACTAAACAAGGCGGTTGAGTGGTTTGATGGTAAGTATTATAATCAAAAAGCATCAAATAAAATTCTCTATTTTTATGCGTACCTAATTTACTTGTATAAATACATTTGAACAACGATTTATATGTGACCATAATATTCGATATATTGCATATTGCAGATATTTGCATTACATGTATTTTGTGAAATTTTAAATTTAATGTTAAATTGATGAATTTATTTAACCTTATTAAGATGTACTAGAAGCATTTTCCAATTGAATTTAAGTTGCGTTGAGTGCCATTTTTTTGCATGTAATAGATTATACTTATTGGAGCGGTAGTCGCATCTATTAAGTAGCAAGTGCCACACAGTATCCGAGGGTATGCGAGTAGAAATATCGACTAATGTCCAAAATGTGCTTCTGCGTAACAAGTTGGAGCCGCATTCTCTAGCTCGTCCTCTTTCGCTGTCATGTAACTGCGACACTTTTCCTCCAAGCGCCGGACTTACCGGACACCTATTAGCATTATTTCTTTTATATTATCTATTTATCACACATGCGCTATTTTTTTTATTAAAAAAATAGCCATGACGTTTTAAAATTAATTGTATTATTTATTTTAAAATCTGTTGCAGCATTATCGAAGATTGCGCATTTTAAATAGCCAGTATACATTTTCAGTTACGAGTGATACATGAACATAGAAAGAAATTGAATAAGTATAAAAATTAAAAAAAAAATGAAATGTCACGTATTCTGGAAATAATTTTTTGATGCTCGGAACACGCTGCTGTCACAAATCAACTGATAATGATTAGTATTGGCACAAATACAACTACAAGTCAAAATGGATTATTTTGTCATGTTCAAATTTTTTTGTACAGATAATTGCTTGAGTCAATTTCATTGAGAATTTTGAATCAATGAAAAATCTCGGGTACGTTGCTATTCGCCGAGTACATAGTTATAAATATAAAATGTATTTATAGGTTAGTGTAATCTATGTCAGCAATGATAAGAAGTAAATTTATTGTGAGTTCCGCGCGTTGTAAAAAAAATATAGCTTACAACAGACGAATAACCGAAATTACTCATTTCATCGTAGACACTTAACGCGCAGCGCGCATAGCTCGCTTTCTTTCTAAATACGGGTTGACATTTAAAAAAAATGGTAGATCTGCCGTTGAGTCAGCGGTCGGTCCCTTCGGCGGCTATTCTGGTCCTGGATGCAGCGCGGGTCACGTGGCCGCGGCTGCTTCTCCGCACGGCAACTTCGCGGCGCTCCCCGCTCGTCTCGCGACCTTGCGGCGTCCTTCCCGAGCGAGTAGACGGCGACCCGCGGCACTGCGCGGACGTCCCGGCGGATTCTGATCTCCCGGCCAGCCCGGCTCCTCGACGCAGCCACCCCCGGCCACCCCCGCCACCCCCGCCACCCCCGGCACCCTCGCCACTGAGGGCGAGACACCGCCGGCGAGCGCCGCCGTGACGTTCGCTCGATCCGACTGAAATATTATTTTTGCCGCGTGTGATTCTGTTTACGTTTTTGAAGCGATTATCATCATAAAGTGAATCTGCATATCGGCTGAGCTGCGCGAAAAGTGAGGTTAGTGCTGATTGTTGTTATTTATACATTTTTTGCAGGTGCATCTAATCAAACATGTCATTACAATATAGTAGATCAAAATATATTTTATGTTTTACCCGCTCGGTGTTTATTTAATGATAGATTTAAATGCACCGTCAAACTATCAAGATAACACAAAATGTTTTTTTTAATATGCTTCAGATAAGACACGGTCAAATAATGTTGTTGTTCACATGAATTCACTCTTTTACTTATCTATAATTTTAACCCCTATAGTTAGGCCTGAAAGATTTATTTATAATACTTACCCACAAGCAATTATTAATAATTGAGAAATATCACTAATTATTTACAAAAAAATGTTCAATCCAATCGTTGCTTATTACATTTATTTGTTGAATTTTAAGTCAAAATTGATTATTATACCAATCAGAAATGTTTGTCTCTTAATTTAGAGGGTATCAAACGACAGCGTCATGTGTTTCTTTTTATAGTATCTAAACATTTACACAGATATACATTTAAAAATAAAAGTAACAAAGGCGAAAACAAAAGCACGTATGAATTATCAATAAATAAATAAAAATGGTTATTTTAACAGAAGTGTTGTTTATAATAAGTGGCATGATATCTCGGCATACATGCAAGTCACGGGATGTACTTGTCAAAGTATTTATTTTTCAACTCTTTTTTATACAAAATTAATTAGATGAAAATATACAGACTAGAACTATTAACTGCCTTAAATTTATAATATTTAGTAAGACAATTTACAAGATTTAGTGATACTTATACAAAGTATTTAAATTAGTAATTATCATAATCCACTTTAATAATATATACATAAGTTTAATAATTTTTATTCGGAATTTTTGCGATTAAATTGGTTAATCTATAAAAACACCGCACAATGAATAATTTTTTTCTTATCGCGCCATCATATTTGTTTGATATATTTGTAATTGACATGAACATAATTGATATTTATAAATAAATAATTGATATTGCTATTCATAACTTTAAAGTATTTTTATTTAATCTTATCTTCCTTGCTTGGAATTGTTACCATTTTCTTTTTTATTAAAATGATACAGGGTAGATATAAGAAAAATTGGCATTGATCCACGTACTACAATTTTTTTTGGTTTCCTGTTATAATGACCTTCCCTACAGAAATACCTTTTTCAATGTCTTCTTTCATAATCCATAAAATTGCAATGTCATAGTAATATGGCTAGAATTAAAGAAATCAAATTAATCATTGTTATCTTCAAATATATTACTTCTGATTTTTGTTATGATAGATTCAGATAACTTAATTATTTTAGGTTAAAACCTAGAATGGGCTAAAATAAAACCCTTTCATTTGTCTTATAATGAATGAATCATTTTTGGATTTAATTCTAGCAGAATTTTGTTATTACACTATTGTCAAAGCTATATTTATTTATAAAAGATTTATAATACTATATGATGAGTTTTTCCGGTATTCATTATTACTTGAAACAACGGATTCGTACAAGATATCATGAATTATGAAAACTGGTACTCATAAAAGCTGTTTGATCATATTAAATTTAAATAATATTACGACATTTATTTGTACTATATATTATACTAATTGGAGATTGATAGTTAATAGGTATTGTATAAAAACTGGCTTAGCAATTTAGATCTTCTTAAGTCTTCTTAAAATTTACTTCTACCACAAATATTTTAGTAAGATAACTTAAAATGTACGTATAATAAATTGTGTATTTACAGTCTTTCCACTTGTTTCTGGCATCTGCTGACAACTTCTTTTGAATTATATATAATGGCAGGCTTGGCAAATAGGCGGCATGCGAGATAAACGAATAAAGGATTGTACACATATAAAGAAAAAACCGCGAAATGAATAGGCGCAATACTGTATAGAGTTATATTAAATAACGTTATAAAATTTACTAATTTTCATATATTATAATAATCTCCAACAAGTCTTTCAGTAGGGTTTAGTTTGTATTTAAGTCTTTAATTCATCTCTACTCTACAGTCATAGGCACATTCCCTCTTACTTAAATTAAAGTCAAATGTTTGAGATAAATTTTATTTTGTATTTGTGAGCTCATAGCTTTTTATTGAGAAATCCGCTTAAGTGAAGATTATTTCCAAACAGTGAAAAATAACATTTAATACGAATCTTTATTATCACTGCCCTCCACTGTGCGTTTTTGTGGTGTCCTTTACTATAATATTATTGAAGCTCAGTCAGATGGCGTTTGGAGAAGGAGGATTACCTGATAAAACATTTATCATTCTTTAGTTCGTGAGTGAAGAATCGTAGCTACTACTGCCTCTTACTTAAATACCTAATAGAATCCTATCATTAGGTAACTTTCTTATTAATTGAATGTCTCTGTAGTTAAGTCGTCTGAAAATCATGCGATAGCACTATTACCTATTGATTAAAGTATTTCGAAATAAGTTAAATTTTGACTTGAGCCGCTTGAACAACAAATCCACGCTTTCTCGCTTTTGAAATTTATATTTTTTTATGAGTATTTTTAATTTGAAATTCCAAAGGTCGAAGGTCTAATCCTTGTACCCAACAGTGCTTTAAATATTCTTGTTTAATATCTGTTTTTTCACGATATGAAATTTGATGTAATGATATGTATTACTACGAGGTTACAGTTTGCCACCCCTGGCGCGGGGACGTCAGACCGGCGGACATCCTCGGCGCCGCGGCGCATGACCGTTCCGCTCCTGCCCTGGTCCCCGCCCGGGCGCTCCGGCCAGGGTCCAGGGCAGGCTGGCGTGCTCGTCTTCTCGCAACCTCGTCTCAAGAGCGAGGAGTATTTTAAGCCTTCGACCCTTTATCGCATTTTACGGTCCATTTACAGTTCACTATTGTCCTCCGACACAGTGACATGTTTTTAAATTTACATGAACATGCAATGAAAAAAAAAAAAAAAAAATTTCATACGATATCGAATCGATATATTTTTCAACGTTTTCAATCTTGATTCTTTATTTGTCGAATTCTTGAATCATAATGAAGGTCATAGTTTTTTTAAAACTAGATCGTTGTTTTTTGGTACTGACGTGTGAGTGCAAGATCACCATTTCACCCACAGACCTAATTACTTAGGTCTACTGAACGAACTGTTTTCATGTCTCCTCGTCCCCAAAGCCCAGATTCCAACACTCAAGGCATACCCTGCTTCATTTTACTCAAAAAAAATACTTGAGCCAAAAATATGATTTTAGTATTTGAAACTGTCTTCTTTGCTTCGCTTCATTTACTGTAAATAATATGGTGTGTAAAGTTCTACTTAAAAAATATATTATACCGATTTTTTCTAACTAGAGATGTTATGAGTTATTATACTTTCTATACAGTGCAATATATAATATAATATAATTAAACATATAACTGATTAGAAATTAATACAGACATAATATTTTTGTTTATTAAATACATATTTTGATATGAAAGATATACGGAAGGACCGATGTGTTTTTTCATGATGTTTATGCTGAATTATGGATAAAGATTTTATACTCCCACGCCAGAATATTTTTATTTTCTTAAATTTTAGTTGCCAAGGGTATAAACAGCCGATGACTTCAATATTGAAAATTTTAGAATTAAAAATATTTTTCATATTTACAGAACAAGTAAGGATTTTAGTTTACAAGACACACATGTGCTCCAGTTTCTAGAATATTAACTCCTTCTATCTATAATAAATACTACAATTGCAGAAAAACAATTATTGTAATGGAAAAAAATTGGAAATGACATTTCAATAATGTCAAGTCAAGCTATCTTTTTGTTAATTTTTGAACAAAGACAATATTTTTATCAGTTATTATTGTTCAAATATTAATAACCATCATTGGACACACTATCTTTTTGTTAAAAAAATCTTTTCACTGACGTAAAAATATTTTTATAAATAATAGTAAAAACAACCAAGAACTGAAAATACTTGTTGAATGCCGTCTCTGTATAGAAATTTTTTAACATCGTGAATAATGTTTTATACGTGAATGTAATGCAGGATTATTATGAGTTTGATAATATTATTAAGTTGAGAATTCAAAATATAATAATATTTTTAGTAACTTTCAATTTCATATGCTTTAATGGCTTCGCAGCGGACGCATTTGAGTTTATTTTTGTCTGTGTACCTCACGAAGTACATACTTCAGTAGAATGCAGCTTGTTTTTTTGGCAATAATCGCACTACGCATTTCACTCGACATATGTTTGAAATTGCATTTCGAGAAATGATAACAAAAGTCATTGAGGATGTGCACTAAGAATTTATTAAAGCAACATGTGGGTTATCCATACTATTTATAATGCATATTAGAATATTCTGTGGACGTGCATCGTAACTTTTATTTTTTAATTCAATAAGCTTATAAGTTGGGTATAGCAAGATTTGGGTATTCTGCTTAAGAATTTGGATCACAAATTATAAAGAAGAGTGCCTCTTTTTGATAGCATTGTTTGTGAATACATAGTATTAATTATATAAAGCCAATTTATTGGTTTGAATAATGCAATAGATATTAATTTACAAAGTTGATATAAACACGGAGAAGCACATACAAAAATACACATATAGAACAAGTTGATGTTGCCAAAAATACATTTACACTTCTGCTCGTATGGACTTCAAGCACATTGATATGTACCTAGGCAAAAACAAAATGGAGAGGATACTGCGACACTTAGTATAATTCTATTCGTGTATAAACTTCATTTGTAACTATTATAAACAAGTAATTCTTTGTATTCGCTACTTAATATATATTATGTTATTTCTGTACCCCGGGGTTTTGCCTAATACGCTGGCAACTGATCAATTTTATGTCTTAAGTTTTGATATCACCTACAATTTAATTTTATAGCAACGGTATTCTATTATTTACTAATACAAGTTGTTTATTTAAAATGTGAAAATCTACTTTACTCTTAATATCGTTTCAGTATAAACATTACTTTTAATGTAATGAATTTGAACAATGAAATTAACTTTCAGGTCAAAAATACTTCATTTATATTTCCAAAAAAACCAAACTATTCGTATGTTTCATATTTCTTGACAAAATTTAAGGACAAAAGTGATTATCTGATTACCTGATGAAATATTTAATATATTTTTTGCATTTTATTCTTGATTTTATCCCAAAATATTAACGATTCTATTTTATGCACATTGCCTACAATCGTGTCACAAGTAACAGTGATACGTGATGTGTGAGTTAAGTACACTTTCATGAGCGTTCACCAACACAGTAGGATTCTCCGGGACCTCTGCCAGAACAATTATAATTGCCCTTAAGTAAGAATCGTCAGTTGTGCAAGGAATGAATCACTATTGTGATCTCTTCCTTCAAGCAATAATGTGGCCCGCTCTTGTCACTCGCGCAGTACAAATTCCTTGCTTGTCTCTCATCGTTGTTGAAATCGTTTGGTGCAGTTTCAAAATTCAAGGCTAAAATTATTGAGAAATATTGGCGTTGATTTTCAGGAACTTACATAATAGAGCAGCAACTATTCAGCGTTACTTACTGTTTTTTTTTAATGGAGCTATTAACGTATTTTGATATGCATGTAACTATAAAAGATGTAGGCATGTTATTCATATTTTGTAGTGAGCGAAGAGAAACATGCAGCATGAAAATACTTGTCCAGAAGGTGACTCAATATGTACTGATACATTGAGTATTAATATAAATACATAAAAATGCATTATACAATTTTTTTTAGTTATTGTACGGTTTAACGCTTTGATGTTTTGTGTTTTTGTGCAGAATGCTGGTGCATCCGCAGAATGCATAGCACAATTATCGATTACGGCCTATAACAATAAGCATCGGTGAACTGTATTTGTAATCATATCAGCAGCAAATTAAACTGTATGGATTATTAATAGATTGATTCGATTATAACATCCGCTGCTTTGATGGTCTTTAAAGATAAACCTTTGGTAAGATTGTTGCGCAGTTTGCTGGAATTAAAGGAACGTCAATTGCAAGAGATCACAGGAGCGCAACCAGCAGGGGCGCAAATTTTAATTTCTTTTGAACTATCCATAAAAAATAGCACATTTTTTCACTCTTTTATCTTATAATAATAGTTCAGACATTTTTGTTTATAATGAAAAAAAAAGAATTTATTTACATTGAATCAGTTGTATAAAAAATACCAGACAATTTTTAACTATTAAAATATATTGTTGATTTAATCAATTAACAGATGCATCTTAAAGTAATCTGCTGATTTTTAAAGAGACATCAATACAGCTAAAACATTGAATGACAAATCAAAAAATTGTTATTTTTTTAAGTTACAGATCAATTTGAAGCTCATACCACATTATATCGTTTTCGTACTAATAACAAATTAAAAAAAATATTCTCAATATTTTTAACAGAAAGAAGTAGGTGGAATTTCATTTTCATACTTTTTAATAAAAATTATTTTTGTGATTATGTAAATTTATCTCGTTGACATCTTCAAACAAAGTGTAAACGCCAGCATGCCAATGAGATAAGTTGGAAAAACTAGTTACAATAAATTAATAATCACACTTTAGCATTACTGAAATGAGCTTCACAACTTCGGTTCCCTTTCCACGCAATTACGTTCAAACTTCCAGGGAAGCATATGTTCTGAAAATACGTTGGCAAAACTAGAAACAAAAATATTTTTTATTTAAAAAAAATTATATACTAGTTGTCATTTGATTCATCGGATAGTGTGCCCTAGAAGTATGCCCCAGCCTGCCAGTGTTCAATTAGGTGTTCATTTAAATACCGCGCTGCTCTTCATATATCATCGTGTAATGAAATTGATTTCGGGCTGCCCTCAGCCAATTGAATTTCGTTCAGTGTCCATAACAATCAATTTGAATCCAATATGAATATGTGAGATCAATAATGTTAAAATAAGGGTGTAAAACATTGGATATAATAAAAAAAATCATTAATTGCGAATATTTTACGTGAATCATATAACTATCACAGAGTGGTAGTTTCATTTAATAACGTTTTAATAGGTGATAGGTATAAATGCTTAATTATCCTAAATTGAATAAACGCTCGTAAACTATATTACTCCCCTGTTAGTAAATAAATTTCTAATTGCATCTCGATTGATATCAAATTGCTAGAATCGTCATCCTGAACTATTTTTGGGGAAATATGGATATTTCAATATTTAGATTGTAAGTGTGTTTAAATGACATTGAGAGTCTGCATTTTATAAGAAAAAAATTCCATTTCTGAAACGGATTCATAAAATGCATTATACTTGTTGCAGAACATCACGTTCAATAAATCTATAACTTTTATTTTCTGTTTCTATTGTTGATTATTCTATCTAATTTTTAGGTAATCCAATATGAGACTACACACATGAAGCTTTTCGTATTGCATAACAATGAATACACTATCTAATTTCTAGAATTAAACATTGTGATCTTTGAAGTTAGTTTTTAAACCACCTGCTTTTAAGGAATCAAATATGGGGTAGCTTTGATGTTTGTCCTACCTTGGCCACGTTTGTGTTTAAGATATGCCAGAGAGTTGAGTGATTTCATTCCTAATACGCCACGGACCGTGATGGGCTGGAGCAGCCCTGGTGGTCGGTGGGTCGGGCGGGTATGCAAACGAGAGGAACTGTGGGTATATATAGCCGGGGAGGTGGCTGACCGTGCGCGGCGAGGCTGGCCTGCCTCCCTCTCCTCTGTCGACAGCACCACTCTCGGCATGATGTCAAGATGACACTTGAAGTATCACCTCTGCACATACACCCATACAGTAAACAAAATAAGCTATGATAGACAGGCATGGTGTGATGCTAGAAATTTTTAACTATCATATGCCGATGTCATTCGCCTATCTCCCTCAAGTTTCAACGAAATTAAAACCCTGTTTTAATTATGTTTTCACCCGAACGCGAACGCCGGTATACATTGTTTCCTATTGCCCCAAAAACCACTTGTAAATTTTTTTGCGATTTGCTTAATTTCGATAAGACTGCACACATTCGTCAGTATTCGAGTGACATTTTTATACTTTAAGAGAAATGGCTTTCAACGACTTTACTGTGTATATTTATATCAGTTTATTTCATAAGTAATAAATTTAAGTGTAGTTTGATTGAATATTTTTTGTCAGGCGTATAGATTGATGTTTGTAAATTTGTTATTGATACATGTAAAAGATCAAATAAATGAAAAAAAGAGAATGTAGTATGACTTGTTGCATTAAGCGCTGTCCTTTATTTGGTAAGGAATCGTATGTATTATATTATATTTCATACATTGTAAGAAGCTTCAACTACAAAACCTGTTGATCGCGGACGCTGACGTCGCTTACGTTCAAGTACCTTTAATATCATAAGTGATATGCGCCCCTTGTAGGCAGGAAGCTCAATTATTTATATGATTACTGGTAACCATTGCCCGCAGCTCATTTTATCTAATAGTATATCTATGTGTCAGCAGGAAATAATCACACAGATTATTTTTTATCAATCATTTGTGATTTGTAAAAAGTTGAGCGTATTTGATTGTAAGTAAATAAAATAAATAATTGCTCAACACCTCACAAACTATAACAGTAATACTGATAAATTGAAATAAACCTAGACATTAATTAACATGTATGAAGAACAACAAACATGAACAGCCTATTTTTGATTGTAAGTGTACTTTAGCCCTACATAGGATTCTTTAGACTTAGAACCCGAAAAAGCCCATCACAATTCATACTTTTTTTGTTAAAATAATAGATTAAACTTGTTTGTCATGGATAATTTACGGAGAAGAATAGCATTCAATATGTCAGTATCTGCCATAGTAAATGCTAATAATATTTATTGTCATCGGGAATATTTCATGTATTAAGAAGCAGAATCAGTTATTCCACGAAATTTGTTAAAAGTAACAATCTAAGCAGTATAAAAAATATGAAAATTGGTAACATTTTAAAAACGATGTTACTTTGCCGTGTTATGCGAGAAATTTCGTAGATACATGTGAATTTCAAGTAATATATTCAACGCACACGAGCCAGCTCCGAGGTTGTTGATTATACACAAAGGGTGAAAGACTTGCATTCATAATCAAGCTTTAGTATTCGTGTTGCAGTGTCAGCGCATGAGCTTTTACATTTGTATTTAGTGAAGCGCATTAAAGTTTAATGAATCATAAATGTAAAAATAATGAGGTGTTCAGCCTTTTTTAAAAATAATTACAAAGAAAATTAAAAATATTGGAATGAATGAACACCGTGTCGAGTAAATCGTAGGGTTTTGATTTTGAAATTTTATTCAGATGATGTTTAATGTGCACATTTCCTTAACGCTTTGCTTGTTTCATGCATGCAAATGTTCATCAGCACGTCCATGTGCCGTGTCCGCGTCCATACTGATCATCTGTTCCCGTCCATGTCCGTCCAGCGCAGGCTGCGGTCGAAAGTTGCATCTAATACGACTTGCCGCACTTTTATTTCTGCCTAGAATATCAAGTTTGTGGGCGACTCTCGTAACGGATCATGCGATCTCAGGGCAGAGAAATAATAACTCAAATAATATTAATAAAAAATTGCAATATTTTCTAATTCGTTTAGATTCTCAGGTTGGAATTGTTTGCGTAAAAATTGTGAATAGCTTTATACAGATGACAACTTGCTATTATTTATATATAAGTGGTTATCTTCTTCTTCAAGTGCTTCTTATCAGAAAAGGTCGGTGACCATCTCACGTTACGTGACGTTAACTTTCTCCACCCGATGCCTCTTTTTCCTTGGATTTTTCCTGGCCAATCAGCCTCAGTAGGCTTTATTTATTATTTCAAAAGAAGATATCTAAAATAACGCTTATTTTACCGGCGTTTGGAGTTCTCTTTCTTTGCGCACTCTCTACTCTCTCATTTGTGACGTAGTCAAGTAAACCTTTATTGGCTTTATAAGAAAAATACTTATTATATAACTTAATATACTTAATATACATTGTACATTGATGTTTTCAAATTAAATTAAAAACGAATATGATTATCAAATATAAATGTATGACTATGAATCAATCCTTGCCATCTCACCTAAACGAATTCAGGTACTATAGGTATACGATTTTCCATTGACTTTGTTCCAAAACGCCATTGCTGGCTGCGCATTTTAGGCCTCCATTTTAAACCGATTTGAAATCAGCCAATAGCGTCTCTTAATTTAAGGTATTTTTATGGTTTTGCCTATGTCTTCTTTATCGGGTGCCTCTTTCTTCTATATTTCTCTTCGCGGCCATTTTACTGAACATATACTCATGCTGAGCCAGTGTTCATGGTTTTCTAATGGGTTCCCATGTTCTTCTACACCGCAGTTTTATATTGGAAAGAAAAGTCTGCGTATTGTTGCTGCCCAATAGCATTAATAAATAATCCTTTCCTTACAAAGCTGTGACGCTTAGATCTAATACTCCTTCTGCAGCAAGCTACATAAACAATAGCAGGAGCCCCCCCACCTCGACAAGGTGGCACACCCCTCCACAATCATTCCATTTGCCTCTGTAAACAACGCAAAATAAGACGCTATTGGCTAGTTGAAAGTCGGTTGCAAGTTGTGTCGCGACGTGTGCGGAAAGCCTTTAGCTTGAAAAGATAGAACAGCCCTGCGGCCGCAGACTGCAGACATGACGTGCGTAGGACGGCCCATTATTAACTTGTCGGGAATAATTTGAAATATTGCCCTCCTAGATATATCAGGAGATTTAAATTACAGTAATGCTAACCGCCCAATGGGTGTCGCTAATGGCGGGGATTGTAGGTGCGCGAGTGTTGCCATAAGTTATATAATTGCACAGGAATCCACCTTTATGGTAATGAAGTACTATTATATTAAAACACTGATTTATATAGTTTATTTGTAATTTATAATTACGCACTTAATTTAATTATGTTAGATAATTATTTTCAGCGGTAAAAGTATACTTCCGTCATACATTGAAAATAAATTATTTTGCATAATAATGTCAGAAACGTTGAAACTTTTACACCATATAAAGCAAAACATAAATTTGAAATTACAAATATATTTGCATTGATAGAAATTAATAAAAGGGCAAAATGAATAAAAATATTCTTAAAATCGTGTAATCGTACTATCTTGGTGTTTTATTTTTTCTTCTTCATATTTCAGAGTTCCGGTGTCCCGGACTGAAGATTTATCAAAGAATGTAAAACATATAGAAAATGTCCTCCACCGAACACATCACAGCTGGCGACACAAGCCTCTGAAGGTGAGTTTCTTAATATTTACATATTTTAATTTACCGAACTGCATGCATGCACCGTGTGCCGTCAACTGTCTGACAGTGTGCGCCGGGCTCTACACAAAAATGCATTCGTGTTTGTCGATTCGGCTCACCTTCTGAGCGGCTGAACTTTGTTGGCGGCGGCTACTTAATATTCCGCTGACACTGGAACACCTATCAGAAAGAGATCACCGATGTATTTAATTTTATAAAAAAAAATAACATCTATATCCGCTGTTTTAAAAATTAAATTATATAAATATTATTTAAGTAGTATCTTAAAGATATTTCAATCTATACATTTAAAGTTACAATGCTCAGTTATTTTTTTTTAGTTAATTTGCCTCAGGTACATATTATTTAATGTATAACAAATGGATGGAGTTTTATATTGGATTAAAACTTGTACATATTTCGATTTAAGGCACTTAAGCTACCGGAGTTTATTGCATTACGTTGGTCAAAAAAAGGGGAAAAAGCACAGTATGTTATGACAATTCATATGCCACTAAAATAATATTTGAAAAATTAAAGAGCCCACCAAAGATAGCACGATGTATACAGGCGTTTGTGTCGAGACGCTAAAGTATTCCCAGAGATTAGGTGTGGAGAGTCCTGAACCATTTTATTTACTCGTGCCCTGCACTTCTCTGATTTAATCTGTCGACCCAAAGTCGCGCCCTCGGGACTGATCCCACTGCATTCCTCAGGACTACACCCGCAGCGGGGATGAGCCCCCTTGCCGGAGACCGAGTCTAACAGGATGCGGGGTTGGAATTTTAGGCCGCATACTTTGAACACCAACGTGATAATCGAAACATTAAAAGCTCTTTATTTTTTTTGAGATTTATTTGATGCTATACAACCAAAGCGTACAAACATTTTTATCTGATACAATTTGAGAACAGTGGGTAAGTGATTTATTTTACTTGGTTTTTTTCTCGGTATCATTGTTGGTGAATAAATATTTTAATCAAATACAAAATTATCATATTTGATGCATCGAAATTGCTTTAAGTTGGAGAATAGATTTTGCTGCCTCTCAGTGGTCCGCCGTTGTACTGAATGCCTTCAATGCATGTAGCTGTCTGACACACTTAATTATTCCAGCCAATGGAGTGATTTAAGAGATCAATAACCCAGTTGTTGGGGCATAAGGTCAACATTGAATTATAATGTCACACTTAAACGACTGCGAACTGTATGGAATGTTCAATATAAAAATACATACTTGAAACAATTATTTTTGGGGCAAACAATTTTTTTTTGTTTACTCCCACTGACTAGCATAATATATTTTTAAAAAATATATATTTTTGTGTTGCGCAAAGCTTCCCGCATTTAGAAAATACACGTGGTTACGTATATGAATGGGATGGTTGCATGGTGTCGCCTCGAGTCCCCGTCGCGCCCCTCGACTGCAACAATGGAGCCCCCTCCCCATGGCTCCATGGTAACAGCGAGGCGAGGTCCTGCGTGGGTAGCAGAATAGGCTCGGGTCGGAACCCTCCACGAGAACTATTTCTAGCTTGGTCACTCAGCATAGTGTCAATCCATTGGTACGTCTGAGCTCCATTCATGGGGCCGGCGTGCATACTACAGCTATTTCTTATTCTATGGTTTTGTTGCTCGAATAAATATTCAATATTCAAAACCTCATTTTACTGTGACACAAAAGTATTTAAATACTAAATCAGTCAAGCTGTTAAAATATGCTGTTTTTTTCAGTTTAGCGAAAGAAATACAAGACATTTATTATACAAATGTCAAATAGTGAAAATTTATGGGAGACCCCTCTGCCATATATATTATTTTAAAATCAAATAATGATTGTTTGAATCAATTGATTTTCTAGGTTCTAGATCTTTATTTAAATTAAATATGTGTAAGTGCACTCCTACAGTTTTTTTTTCTAATAATATTATTAAGTAATAAAAGCTTTATCAAATGGAAAAATTAATCCCGATCCATGGATGTGTTTTAAAACGTTACTAATATCAAAAAATAGCAGCACACATCAAGCAGGCGGCTATGTTTAGAATAAATGGGCATTCTGTAAAAATAGATAATATGGAAAAGTCATAAAAATTAAAATCAGCTGTTCGAGCGGCGTGCTCGCGATCACTGACCTCTGTTGCTATGTCGTGGTCAAGGTTACAGGAAGGTCAAATTTCGCAGAATGGCGGAAAAGCTAAAATAAACTTTCTTTGCAAACGAAAAATAATTGCATTCAATTAACGAGCAAAGAGAGGCGACATAGTGTTATTTAATATAAATCTCATCCTACCATGCTAATTGTATGAAAATTTTGCTTTTAGTCTGGTGGATGTATTTTTTACAATAGAGGAATGAGGTGATAAATCAAAGTGCGCTGATAACTAATTGTATTATTATTTTATTTTACAACATAAAAATAATAATAATTATTAATCTACACATTTTTGCGAGCTCTAAAAACTATGTACAATAATCTTTACGTATTTAATAAATGATTTTCCTTATCTCAATAATAGGTATGCGATGCCTATCTACAAGTAATCCCCCTTTCTCAAAAAGTTTTAGCTATGTATTACTTGGAGTAATACAATAAAAATTATATATATATAAAAATATATACGTTCATTTCTTTTTAAAATTTCAAGGGTGCTGGTATCGCTAGACTGTCCATCTTAAATTGACTCTAGATAACCTTGAGACGTGATGACTTCCACCTTGGTCTGGGGCTCACTTATTCGTTTTCCGGTCTTCGTAACTTGTAGTATACATCTCCGTTCTTTTTTAAATCTAAAATTACATGATTAAACACTGGTAGGGTATAAAATACCGGTTGATGGTACGGGTGTTTATTTATAAATATTGTTGAAGGTCAGTAACGACGGTGCCGTTCAGGCGACCTGTCGCCCAAAGGCACTTCAATCTCAAGCCGGCTATACACGCAGCAACACTACTTGCAGCCGATTTCCCATCAGACAATAGCGTCCCTTTAATTTTTGTGCTTTTTTTATGGTTTTGTGTAAGTAAACAAGGCAAAAGAGCACGCTATTGTCAAATAACAAATCGGTTGCAAGTTGTGTCGCGAATATATAACTGCTACGAATTTCATTTATCTGCATGTTATTGATGACTTCCTCTCATAATTGCAAATAGTTTATTTTTAGTGTGTTTTTTTTACATTTAAATGATATATTTAGAGAGTGTCTTATAATGAATTACTTGGCTGAAATTACTTGGCGCAATCCGTTCAACATTCGCCGTTAATATTTGACTTTTACTCTTGTTTACTTGCTGTAAAATAGTTGCCGTAATTTCATCATATCTCTTCATACTTTCTGCAAATTAATCTGTTGAAAATGCATTCAGTGCTTATCTGTCAATCAAATAGTCTTAAAAACCGATTTGGCAAACATTACACGTAGACTTCCCTGCCAGATACATGCATAATAGTGATTAATTATATTATATTTTTATCATTTTAAATAATTAAAATTTTCAGGTACTAGAAAGTGGTATTTTCCAGTGATGTGTAAAAATTCTTAAGACTGTGTATTGATGTGTTTATATTTATATGGATTGAATGTCAATATATATTGTATATTGAACACTGCTTGGGGGTGATGAATCTGATGAAAGACATCTTAGCACGTTTGAATGCAAAATCCTGTGCCAAATATTAATCATCTTCTTTCTCTTAGAGAGGGAAACATACAATGCTGTTGGCACCGCTTGTCTTTAAGAAATACCGCGTAGATCAATATACTAGAAGTGACCAGCCGGGAGATGGTCAGTGTCGACAGTACTGTGGCCTGTGGTACTCTATATTCTATGGTGGTGATTATAAGTGCGTTAAGTTTGCAAATGTAAGGATTCAGTGAATACAATAGTATATTCATCCATCAATTGATATTACATATCCATGTTTTCGTAGCAGGATGCATGCATTTTTTTATACCGACATTGTTTTTTTTTGTAGTGGATGAGTCTCCATTATATAATTTTAAACTCCGATTTGTCGTTTGCTCTAGTCATATGCTAGTGTTGTGTGAGCGTTAATAAATTCCGATTCAAGTCACACGACAGATGTCAGCTGAAGGGTAAACAATACACTTCCACGTGCAAATTTTTTCAGTACATATTGCTTCATACGACGTTCTAATTTATCGCATTGCAGTGCCAAGGGGTGTAATTTATGCCGTACCTGTTTTCATTCATGCTGCCACTCATTCAATGCCTTGAATACATATGAATCAATAATTTTAAGCTAGTGTTAATCGTTATAATATTTTTATTTTTGATCGATGAAAATTAATTTGGTTTTCGTTTAATTTTAACAGGTTTTCAATAAAATAGTAAATTTTTAGACACGCGACGCAATGCCATTTTAACAGTTCTATGAAATTGTAGGTTTGTTATTTGAGCATCTCGAAGCGTTTGCCATTTCTATTTAATGACATGCGGGGGTCTTCACAATGGCAGCTTAATTACGGGCATTGAAACACTTTAATGCAGACGTTAAGCATTTTACTCTTCCGCCGGCGTGTTAGTAGACTCGCATAGCCGTGACTGACTTTAACTAACTTAACCTTAGCGAACAGAGATGTTGTGAACCCGAGTTGACGGATAAAACGTGAGGTTACGGCAGTTCACAGTTACCACAGGTGTGAACTTAATTTGAAGAATAAACAATTTGATCTGTAGGATGCTTTTATTAACATTAAATTAAAAGATTTCCTCAAAAAACATTGTAAGCATAACGATATTTTGTGACGTATATTATTTTATCTTGACTCTTAATTGAATTGCGCCGTCGTAACAAAGTTGTTTCATATAAATGTTCCATTGAAACGAATCAATTTATTTTATTTATTTTTAATTTGTAGGCATAATCTAAGTGGCAGACATTTATCTTTTAATTGATAAATGGTCTGGAATATCTGCCGCTTTATTTATTAGCCAATTATCTGGCAGTTTCTCAGTCTGGTAACATTGTGTGGCGTGGAACCATGATTGGTCACGTCTTCACCCCGGGTCTTGGTGCATGATCCGAACGAACTACCTCGCTGCATTCGCGGGAATAAATAAATCGCTTTACCAGTAGATACCCAAAGCCTTGGCTATAAAGATCACCAAGTGCTTCGGATTGTTTCAACAGTAGAGCAATCCAAGATGATTTTTTGGTTAAACAATTATATATAGCTTGATATACACGATTTACAGATTTTTCGTTAAAAGGCCCTTTTATATATAAAAACATATCTATATTCGTAGCTACTGTCATAACTGCGTAGATATATTTATGTATACTTGAGGACGTGATCTTAAAAGTGTCGCTGTGTCAATCAAGAAATGTTTCTGTTGGCAGCATTTTGGATTCAAATCATTGTTTCAATTGTGGACGAGAATATAATTTATGTGGGTGGATAGTTCCTAACTAGTGTCTTCTCTGTTTCTTATTGATTGTGTTGATAGTTATTTCAAACACATCAAAAGATAACTATCTTTTACATATTGGTTATATGAGTATATAAGATATAGCTATTAAATTAAACTTATCGATGATAGAGTGCATGTCTTTGGATTAAAATTTTATAAGATGGTACAAATACTATTTTTGAACAAATTAATAATAAAATATGCAAGATTTGAAATATTGACGCCAGCACCACAATTGTTATTGAATTAGTTAAGTTATTTGATTATTCATCGATTCAAATATTTCAACGAATCAGTTATTGCAAATAATTGTTATTAAATTTTGCCAATCTTTACGTTATTAACTTGTTTATTTATTTCACGAGATTCCACGAGAGTGGAATTTCTTAGTGTAGGATCGGATATCTCTTGCGGAACGGATACGAAATATTCCCAGCAATGTTTTTGCTGTGTAATACGATACAAATAATTGTTATTATATATACATGTTTCAAAATAATAAATTGTTTTTTTGTAAAAAAACATTAACGAATCAAATACTATGTGATAATATTGCATACAATATAAAAACAGCAGGCTACACACGCAGCGACACAACTTTCAATCTACTTGTTATTAGCCAATAGCGTCCTTTTTCCTAAGCAAACAACACAAAAGAGGACGCTTTGGCCAATTGCAAGTTGGTTGTAGTTGTGTCACGAGGTGTGTAGAATGAAATAAGCTTTTTCATTCATCACTTCAATTCATCAATTCATTTTTCTGTGACATTTCAAAAAGTTAAAAAAAAATATTTTTTAACAATCTCCGATTCAATTTAAAAAAAAGCGCATAAAATGGTGTTTTCGCTGCGGCTTAGTGCCTGCTTTTGATTGGTTGAATGTAGCCTTAAAAGTGAATGAAAAGTCCTCTCCCCAGCATGAGCGAGGTCCTCCGCGCGAAGGTGATCCTCCAGGATGGACTCGCCCGTGTCGAGTTTCTCGCCTCGTGGGTCGCTCGCCGAGTCGCTGAGTCAATCAGAGACTCGTGTATTCAAATAACGTCGACCGGGACTCGCAGTGTGGGATTTATAACACTTAATTATTTAATATATACAAGTAAATATGTAAAACCTTCAATGTTGCATAATGGACACCAGAGTTTTTTTAAAACGTGCAACTTCCAACTAGTATTAATAATATATACCTACGACTATTTAGGATTGCTAAATAATTTACACAATTTTTTTTTAAATACTTCAAATAGGCACATATACAAAATAGTAAAGTTAAGAGGGTTATTCTGTAATATTTTTGAATAAAATACTTGAGTGATTTTCCACAATTTTGTTTTTATTAGTGACCGGTTTCGCCAACCTTTCACGTTGGCATTATCAAACTCTGTTTGATAATAAAAACAAAAATGTGGAAAATCCCTCAAGTATTTTATTCAAAAATATTACAATGGAATTCCACCAAGTACTCTCTGTCAAAAATATTGAATTTCTTAAGGTTATTCTGTATTTCAGTATCTTTTGGATAAATAAATAAACGTCTCTTTTGTTAGTAAAACTGAGATTATTGAAAAAATTAAGATTTTAATGTCTGCTTAAATATACCATGTAATTTTTTTGTTACAAGTACTTGTTATAATTATATATTCTAATGGTTTTGAGCGCATAAAATAGTTTATATCAGCAACACGTCTGAGTCATCCTCAGGTGATTCTACTAAATACCTAACCACTATCTCTTACGACATACACGTGCACATGGAGTCAGTGCGTAGTATACTACATCAAAGGCACCTAGTTTTCTGCGAATACAATCATAAAATCTAGATAAAACCTGTCGTCACTCGCATGAAAGTAATAAAAAAAGCATAGATTTGCAAATACATATAAATATTTGAAATTAAATTAATTGACTTACATTGATTTCGCACTGCTGGGATAATTTAGTTTTCATTACTTATTTGGTTGCGTATATTAGGAGGGAAGATGTAAAAGAGCTGTATGACTTTGTAAGATTCTTCGATAGATTTGTAAACCCTCAGAATTAAATTATTTATCTGCACCTGCGTCTTCAACTCGGGTCTTCCACGACAGCTGTACTTATAATATTTCCAGGGAAAACTAATGCACGTTCCTAACGTCTCGAGAGACAGGCAGGTTTATCTTTACTTTAGACTATTTTATCTTATTAATTATTTGCTATAGATATTTGTTAAACAGGTAATACAGTAATAAAGGTGTCAGCGGGTGATGGTGTGGTGACATCTCTGTTGCCGTAAGCGATCCGAGTCAATACGAGAAGCTGCGGAGAATGGCCTGTGGTTTGCTAGGGATATCGAATAAACTACCGCAACTCCCTACAAACATTTTGCTCAATACAATGCAATTATAGATGCAATAATAAGCCTTGTTTTGATTTTTAATCGATAATACTCGAGTCGTTGTTCCGTCTCTACAAAAAACTCCATCCGAAATTGATGCATTTGGCTAACACACTCTTAAATTTGGTAGAAGACAACTTTTACTCTTATACAAATATTTTATAATGACATATTTTTTGTGATATTTTTAATTTATTTAACTATTATGTAGCTTGTTATTATTGAAATCGATAATACTCGAGTCGTTGTTCCATCCCTACAAAAAACTCCATCCGAAATTGATGCATTTGGCTAAAAAACTCTTCAATTTGGTAGAAGACAACTTTTACTCTTATACACATATTTTTTAATGACATATTTTTTGTGATATTTTTAATTTATTTAACTATTATGAAGCTTGTTATTATTGAAATTTTTGTTTCATAAAAAAATAAAAAACAATCAATAATCTTTGGAAATGAAAATGAAATCCAATGCCAGTGACTGGTGTGAATCTTAATCTGAAACTGCGCTTTATTAAAGATAATCTATTATTTTATGTACATAAACAAATACGAAAAATGACAGATTGTGAGGAAAAAAAATACTTTAATTTTTGTAAGAGTGGATGTTAACACACAATCACTGTTTATTCACTGTTTTCATGATAAATGTTCCACGAGACACATACATCAACCTGAGCATTATTAAGATGAATAATGTTTTATATTCTTGAAAAAATAATAACATTGTGTCATTGGCGTACACGAGCGTTAAAGTAATTAAATTAATCAATACAAGTGGCGATACTAAGAAATATCTTGCAGTATTTCATAGATGAATGTCCGTTTATCAAATCACACAAGTATAAACTTTATCAATTTATAATAGCATCGAATTCCAGTGCGTCAATAGGATTTGCAGATAATAACACATATGTGGTTATTCACAGTTTAAATAATATAGATACCATAAAAGTAACCTGTGAGTAAAAATTTTCTGAAATAAAATAAAAATAGTTTTAATAAAAAAACTTTTATGTTGACACAATTCCAAAATAAATATATTTCTGTATATATTATAAATTCTGAGGAAAGCAATTTTTTATCCGCCTGTGATATTTGTGTATAATAAAATGTCCAGCGAATCAAATGAAAGAGTTTATGTATTAATATTTAAACGCGCAACCAATAAAAAAAACCAGCACACTTAAGTATTTATGTAGTCTGCAGAAAAAGAAAAACAACTTCTATAATGAGCTCAATCGTGTGTTTATTTTACCAAAACTGTAAACTCCGGTTTTATTATTAGACGGGATAAATATTTAAATAAGTCGTCTTAGTTAATTATGCCGACGAATTCACTGCCAATGCCAAGGCTTGGTGCTCGTAGTGATCAAACATGATAACTGAGAATACAGTGTTGTCTGGTTTTTTATTTTTATGATTACCTACCTGTTGAATATTTGTTACCTGTTGATAGTGTAGGCTTATTATTCTTTTAGATATTTTATATGTAATGTTATATAATCTTACTATTCGAATTATGTTAAGTTTAATATTGATGCACAAATAAGCAACAAAACTCTACGCTAATAATATATTTTACAATTTAGTTGTATGATTTAGTAATATTTAATTTTCGGGTAAACATGGAGTAAAATAAAGTTTTTTTTGCTTTTGCCCCTCCTCAAATTCTATAATACAATAATCATTATTATTGTTTTTAAATTGTGTTGAGTACAATAAAACTTACAAAATAATTAAATGCACTGATTATTAAATTTATGTGCAAAACCTTGCATTATTATTTTTATTAACTGAAACAGTGGGAATATATATTTTTTTAATATTTACCTAAAAATACCCAGTTAAAAAATTTCATTGACTATAGAAAAATAGTCACTTAGCCTCGACTATATAAGATAATTCATTACCTTAGTATTTTAGGTATTCAATACAACCCCAAATAAAAAACCTATAAAAAATACTAATGTACATGTACGTATATGGACAATGTAGCTGGTATATTGCAATATTTTTCATTTGAAATATGTACGACCAAAAAACGTCTTCATTGTTAGAGGTTGTATATTTTCAAGAATTTCACTCAACTATAGAATTTATTGTGTGTTTTGTACATGGCACGTACATGCGTTTTAGAGATGCGGCGGGCAGCGAAACCTCCCGAGTAATAAGGCCGGAGTGAATGTGCTAGAATTACCATACTTGAAAAGAAAGACAAATCCATTATCAGAGTTGGACAGCCATGCCAAATAAAAGTGTCCAACCAACAAAATTCGTTGAAAATTGCTTGAAACTATTTTTAACGTTAAAACTTATTGAATGTTTCATTATATAGAGATTTACTTCGTATAAGGTAGATGAATATGAAAAATGGAATTTAAGCGATTATTTTTATTCTAACTATAATCCGCTGAGTTTTCCCCCCAAATGTTTTACAAAATTAAAAAAAAAAAAACTTAAAGTGGTTTTAAAGTCAAGTGTGACCTAGTAAAATAAGCTGATGCTGATTTTTTATATTTTTGAAAAAAAAACCGTGGCAGCTGTTTATTTGGGAGCACCCAGCCCTGCTTAGAGGTGGTGTGGCTGCAATGCAAGCACTTGCAGGCGAAGTGTTCGCGGCCCGTCGTGTTTGCATTCCTGGTACGCGTGCATTCTGGAATAACGCGCAAGCTTGACGGATGGTAAACACTGAGGCCTCTCGAATTCTGAGAAGAAACCGAAATTGTTTATTTACTTCAACACACTCTTGCAAGAAACGTGGTTTTGCAAATTTACACACCATCGACTAACTACAACGAGTGCATGAATATATTTTTAGAGATACTACTTTGTGCTTAGTGCTTAGTAAGCGCCTACCTATAAAAGAAAAAAATTCTGTATATATTCGTAGGTGTCAATTTTTTTTCACTGGTTTTCTATATTATGATTTTGTTTGATTATTTTCGTAAGAATGTATTGTCAATAGATATTTAAAATGTGTTTGTTTTGTGTGGGAGCTCTGATATCCAAATCACAGTCAATCTTTTGATCGAAGAAGTTGTGGTGGTTTCTCAGGATATATTTTAACGAATTCGATTGAATTAAGTACAAGTAAACACCATACCGCGCCAGTCATATTTAGCAGGCCGCATGGCGTGGGAAAAGGCACTTCGTGAAACCGTCCATGACTGTTCGCTGCGCATTTTAACTCAAATGCCTTTACCGATTGCCAATCGAGCCTCGCGCCGCGCTCCCGGGCCCTCGAAGAAACCCGGCTGTAATATATAATATTATATATTCTCATTGTGAAAAGTGCGTGTGCACTGGCAGGTGGAAGCATGCAGTGCATGAAAGGCTGGCTCGTAAAAAGGTTTGAGGTAGGGCACTGTTTGATTTGCGTGTAAGGAACAATGACGAGTCTTGCTCTCTTAAACGAAAAAAACAAGCATATTATTAGCTTGCCTTTCACACGGGGCACGCTCTCACCGCATGCCTCCGTGGATACTATCTAAATATACAAATCTTGAATTTGAAACGGTTATTAATAATAATAAGAATAAAAAAAATATTTTTACAGTGCCATCAATCAAACATTCGTAAAATCAGATGTTTTTAACGAGAAACGATGCCGTTATAGCACTAGAATATTATTGAACATTTTATATTGGTTTATTAGAGTTCTCCAAAATAAATGCGTCTACATGTTAATATATTTAAATCAACTCATTAATTTAATTCTAATATAATTACATATTGTTTTTTAAAATCAGTTTCGGATAAGAGGTTCAAACTACAACGACCGCAAAGTAGACATTTTGATTGCTAATATTGTAGCAAAAAATTGGCTCAATTTTGCTATGGAATTCTTCGGTTCTTGGAATCAGGCACCGAGTGTCATAGTGTTAGCATAATAAATATTAGGCCGGTGTCTATTTCTGGAAATTTCGATGGATTTTCTAGCAAATTGTGCGATTTTTATTTTGGTGTCCGTGCTGTAACGGGTCACCTTGGCAGTGTCATGCGGCGATAAAGTCTTAAATAGTTTGTTTACAAAATACGTGGGTACGATGAATGGAATATTAAAGTATTAAATCCTTTCATAGTCGGCCTTTTGAAAACATTTGATACTTGCTTGTATTCGGATTGTAAAATATTTTAACGTAAGTTCAAAAAACTAATTTAAAAAACAAACACAGATGTTTCCGCAGTCAATGCTCCAAATATTATTTTTTAAAAATACAAACACATTAGGCGTTTTATTTTTTTTAAAGCGAGAGACGAGTATTTATTGATTTAACTAAAATTAAATACAAAGAAAACTGCAGTTGGTATTTTTATTTCAGAAAGCTATGTATTTTATCTGTAGGTAGAATCAACAGAAAAACAAAGTATAAAAATATTTTGGTAAAAATTGATTTATTCAGCGATACAAATAGTATTAAGCATGGAAATAGCGATACACGTATGTAGAATTATTTTTCATTATAAATAACTTTACTGAAACGACTTACGAAAATAGAGTAGAATATTTTAACATCCCGATGGCACGGAAAGTTTTGTATAATCTGGCAGTTCTGGCTCAGATTTATCAGTGCATTTGCAAAAAAAAAAAAAATATTTCATTAGATCTATATCCGTTCATAACATTTTTACTTGCATTTAAATGGTATCGGATAAAAGATGATAAGATAACAATCGGTGCATGTTGTGACACATGAATAGTCACTAATAATAAACGAAAGCAGGTGCAGTATGGTGGACGTACCTTGAAGTGCGTGGATATTTATAGTTGTGGGGCAACGGCCGCGAGTCTCTCCGCCAGTAGCGGACTTACCGATAATTGAGCCGATCGTTAAAATTGCGCTATTGAACTTCGGAACTCTGTGAAACATTGTCGTCTGTAAATATAACCACAATCGTCTCCGCATTATATTATATTTCACAGCTAGTAGACTATAGAGGTCCGGACTTGTGGTTTGAAACTCTCTACACTCGTCGCGACACAACTCGCAACCTACTTGCATTAACCCAACAGCATCCCTTTATTTATGGTGTTTTTTTTTTAGGACGCTATTGGCTTATTGCAAGTCGGTTGCAAGTTGTATCACGACGTCTATAGAGGGCTTAATACAATACGGTATTCCGCTTATGAGGTTCATGAATTCAAGGTTGGATACAAAGGGAAGATCGAGAAGTACAAAGGTGGTGTGTTTGAAAGATATGAAAGTGAAAGATGTGAAAGATATTTCGGTAAATTGAGTGAGGAAGCCAGAAGGAACAAGGTCGCCGACAAGACAAGCAGCAGTAGCATATAATGGACGACAATATCCACCTTGAATTTATAGCAACAAAGTTAATGGTCAGTTAGTAAGCGTGAATAACTCAAGTCGAAATTATTTTTAATTAAATTTAATATAAAATATACATAAGATTGATTCGTTAACTATAATTTTTTTTCGACTATATGTTGTTTTATGATAGTTATATTTATAAAATGAAAGTTAAGATAAATTTCAAGTATTTACAAATAGCATTGTATTGCTGTGTACCTCTTATGTCCCTGAGTGCTCGTAAAAATATGTATTCGCAACAATGCATATTTACATTAGTACCCTTCTAGTCAACTCCATATCGCTGTTATCAATGACTAGATAGCAGTGCTATATATTCATTGTACTCTGTGCCAACGAACTTATGAATATCTATGATCGATATGTATTAATATGCCAAAACCACGAGAAAAATCATATAATACTTTATCTAAAAGCGTAAATATCAGATATCACACACGTAACTACAAATTTTTGCTTATATACTGCTTATAATAATGTTATGAAACTATTATATTTATCATTTAAATACGTTAATGTAATACATTTTTACAGACTTACATGCATGTTGTGATGCTTTGCGGTACTCATTCATATTTACTGATAACAGATTTTTGAGTAAGAAGCTGAGACAGTTTTGATTAACACGCATATAAAATATATAAATTAAATTGGGTATGAAGTTTTGTAAATTTTATTTTATGTAGAAATATGGCGGAAGTCTCTAAGCGCAGTGCCTTCTCAGATGCATACCGATAGTAATCAATTGTGCCTTCATATAAGCGGGACGTACGAGCTTATTCTTGTAAGCTTATACAGAGGTTTCACTTAGAAGTTTATCGCTAGTTGGAAGGCAATAGCCTCATGAGTTTGCAAGATTTATGGCTTGCATGAATGCTCTATAAGACCTACAACTGCGGGCTTGGGAATATCTAAATAGACCACCAGAGCGACTCATAAAAATGACTTACACTCGACCGTGAAGAGCTATTCAAAGAAAAAAAAAACATACCGGTAGTATGTTATGCCTTATATTTTAAATAAAAATAGAAAGCTTACTTCGTCACCATGTATTTATTATTTTTGTACATACTTAAAATAAACTGAAATAACGTATATTTTTGAAATCCAAACTAGTAACAGTAAAAAATACCTTAACAAGTAAAAATATTTCATATTAGGTAACTTAAATCTAAATGAAGCTATGCCAAATGCTATTGCTATTCAATGATAAATTTTATGATGATAGGTCGATAACTGTGCGGAGCTAAATATATTTTTTCTTCAACTCGTGAGTCGCTCTTATGATGGACGCATATAAATAGCTCTGAAGAAGCCATTGAAGCTGTATGAAAGTTTGTTTGCTTATTTGTACATATTTATATGTACTAAAAAAATTGATTTACAAAATAAACATTGAATTTCTGTCCAGCTTTATAAAAATCTATTAATGAATAATATAATTAACGAATCTAAGAATATACACTTTTGAACATAGACTTGTATAAAAAGGACTCAAAGAAATCGATTCTGATTATTATAAATAACGTTTTGGAATTGGTCGTTTTTAGTATATCTTGTGAAATATCCTGGATTATTTCGATAATATAACAAATAGCACGTTAATGTTGATCGGGTAACCCAAGCTGGCTCACCAGTCAAGATTTACTACCAACGATAAATAACTTTCTGTGGTTGATCATCTATAGCGTTATCAACATATAGCTGATCGGAAGTCACGGAGATAGCGCACTACCTTCCGTTTGATGCATCACTCTTGTCAACTACTCCGAAGAGAGATACACGAGGTCATCATTGACCTCGCCCACTCCTTCCAAATCTCCACCCCCTTATTCCCAAACCCATCTATCAGTTCCCTCCTCGACTACAATCTCGAGGACTGCCTCTACCAAAAAAGGCCAAAAACCATCCTCCCACCCCCCCCATCACCCCCTCCAAATCCCCCCAACCACCTCCTACCCTTACACCACACCACATAACCCCATGGTGACACACGCCACCAAGCCAATCCGAAGGCGTAAAAAGAAAAAAAAAATATTTTTTTTTTTTGTTCCGCCACAAAAGCAAAAGACAATCGATAGACTCTTGCCAAATGTGGTAAATGGCAATGTCCGAGGCCATGTCCACTACCAGGGTCCAGTCCGCCCCAGAGCGGAGGTCGGCTGCCAGGTCCGCCCGCATGAGGCAAGCCGACCTCAATATTGTCTTCCCAGCCGCGCGATGGCGGAGTGGCGCAACCGGGACGGTTCGGGACTTCGGCCATTCATATTGTTACTAAACACCGCGATTCAGCGACCATGCACGCCATTTTCACTTATCATGCTAACAGGCGAGTGAGCGCTGTAATTCATGCACTGAAGGTGAGTATCGGTTCATTAAGGGGCCTGAACTTGATCTTATTCGCTCTGAAGTATTTGTTATAAAATGCATATAAAAAAATCGAAATATTAACACAAGCTTTGAGACGAATATTTTTGTTTGGGCTTTAATAGTTAATAAAAAAGTCGTGCCTTTCAAATTTTAATAATAATCATGGATTTCTTATACAAGAAAAATATATAAAAGTTTGATTTTAGTAATCGACTACCGCAAAAAATCCCCTAATCATATAAATCCGAGATCAATTCCCTTAAAAGAAGCACTTGAATGTAACTTTATGTGCGCACGATAACTTATTTGATGCCAAGGTAAGTGTTTTCTCATTACTAGTGCCATGATCGGTCAATCAAGGTGCTGATAATAGCACGAAAGCATATGTTTAAAGATGCGAGAATCAATTACCATTTAAGCACGTTTTTGTTATTATAATTTTATATATCCCAGGGGCTATTGTCGATAAGATAGTTTCGAAGTTACTTGTCTCCTATGCCGCCCCTCCCATTCGCTATGGATACAAACGTTCCACGCTTTCTGACCACCATTACAGAGTACCGCCTCATTGTAAATTCCCCGGGCCTCAGGCCGAACAGCGGAGAGTTCTATTTTGTTAACTAGATTTATGTTACACGGTTTCACATTCCAGACTTATCCCACTAACAGGCTTGTCAGTTGGGTGGAGAAACTGCAGCTGCGTATAGCAATTGCTGTACCCAACCCGTACTTGTACAATGCCACGATCAGCCTAACAGACCGCCTTAACGAACCGCACTAATTTGTTAATATCAAGACGACCATACTAATAATACTACTGAAAATATTTAGCAGCATTTCAAAAGGAAAATTTCATCTTTCATTATTATTATATATATATATATATATATATATATATATATATATATATGTGTGTGTGTATTAGGACAGGTATATGAATCGATAGCACAAATGTGATTTATATATGGGGTAAGTAATTTCTCGTTGTGAATTGGCTTTGATTTAAATTTATGGCGACTTCAGCTGTAGTATAGCCTGAGACAAACCATTGTTTCAAGTCAATTAGGAAGGCGTGGATTCGTGTTTATACTCTTCTTAGATAGCGCATACGTGCTTGTAAATGAAATCAAACGTTAGCCTAGAATGTATATCTATCTGAACCAAAATATTTATACGAAAATTTGGGGGTAAAATTGGTGATAAAATTCTGACTTTGGTAAAACACTGTAAACTGCACATAATATTAATATATTTAAAGGGCCTTGCGGTAATATCAAAATAAGAAATTAAAAAAAAATCAATAGAATACTAAATCTACCGCTAACAACGTTGAGGACGTCGGTGTCTGCTATCGTGAACAGTCGAAACATACCAAACTCTTCTAATAATAAAGAAATATTTAATATTATAAGAGGCAACTTTCAAGTAGATTGTAATGAATCATACCAAGTGCATATTCACAGAAACATACCAGCGTACGCACAATACTGCACATGAGTATACCGCAAAACCAATTAGGCATATAATCTTTGATAATTATTTCTAGATAAAATCCAATGAATCATATTTTTTATGTAAACACATGGCAGTAAGTGAGCCCGGAGTATTTTTTTTATCTGCTTATCAGTTTTGTTTATTTTGGAACAAATTATCATAAGACTTCGATTATCGAAATCAAATCTGCAGACTTCAGACACAACACAACCTCATTCAACAAAATGTTATGAAGACCTTCTAATCTTGCGTAACCTCGCACTGCAATTAAAATATCATTCGATATGATCGTCTGAGATTCCGAAACTATAGAATATCATTCCTAAACCGAAACAATAATATGAAAACCACAAAAGTATGAAACGATCCACTGGGAATCGACGCAGACCCGCATACACACTCATAATAGTTTTATGGTATACACAGTAGTCTATTTGAAACTATGAACTCTGAAGAATAAAAAAGGTATTCTAGTATCTGTAAGAATATGATTGGTTTGTATACTGTATAGTCCGATCGAGTGAGTGCTAGTTAGGTTATATCGCAGTTGTTTATATTAGTATTCAGTGAACCGCGATGGCCCATAATATCGTCCTTTTTGCGGTACTATCGATGTATTAATGGAAGGACATTACACTTTCTAATTGATCGGATACTAGAAACGTCTAATCTGCGGGGCAGCGGTTAAGTACTTGCACGATTGTCTTGCGTGAGGCATTGTTGCATTGGTCTGGCGCCGGCCGTGATCCGCGGCGACCGCCGTATATCTGTCACTCCCGGCTCGCAGGTCAAACTGTCGATAGCATTGCTAATTTTTTATACATTGTAAAACGTATAAAATTTAAAACTATAGACTCAAAGTTTCAAGATATTTTTAATATTGGGATTAATAGCACCAGTTGGCACTATGCCGGCAATCAGAAAGCACAAACCTCTTCGAAAATTACCCATGCTCTGATCATTAGGGTATGCGAGTTGGGAGTTGAGTTGAGTAAAAATTTTTAAGAAGTTTCTCTTATTAATTTTTTTTTAAATTAACATAATGTAGCGCTAAAAAATAAATACAGTTAAAAATCAAGAAATTAATATGCATTTGTAAGTATAGTAAGTTTAAAATAACCTTCCCTTGAAAAGTGTACATATCGGGTTATTAATCAGCAAGCATATATATTTATCTTGGTTGATTAAATTACAGCAATTTGATAAGATATTTCTGAATAAAAATCTAAGAAAAGTCTCAATTCGCGATTATTTAGATATGCATTTAAACGTCGGTCTTAATTAAAAAAATACTGCAAGTACGTGGTTTGCTGCATGCACTCTCTCGTGTGTCAAGGGATTTAAAATAAATTTATTGTTTATGTGTTATTTAATTTTCCACGTGTCTAATGATAGCTTCACAGCAAAAAGCAATACAACTTTTGTGGGAAAATACTCCAAGGGAGATATTTTATAATAATTTGATTCTGTTTTCTTCAACCATGTGTAAACATTTGAGTTGTTATGTCTTCTAATTAATAATTATTATAATGATAGTAAAGAGAACATCGTCGTTGATTAGTTAATAAAACAATTCTTAGATCATATTATTTAAGTTAGATAAAATCATAATTGCTAAACTGCCCATGACATATATATTGTTAATATTTTATTAAAAAAGGGTTCACAGTAATAAGATTTTCGATATTTATATAACAGTATTTATGCACTTGGAGCAAAACTGTTTAAATGTTTTTGGTTGAAACACAATTTTCAAAAAGATCACGATTGAATATTTTTCAATAAAATTAACCTTTTACATCAGAAGTGAGACATTATTACTTAAAGAATAATAAAAATATTTTGTACTGTTAAGTCGTTATTTCATTAGTGTTCATAGTAATTTCGGAAATGTTTTTTCATAATAAAAATAATTTGTGAGATCAAATACGTCATATTTTAAAAAATAATATATATTTTTTAAATTATTATATCTATTTAACATTTTATTATAATCTAACAAAAATATATATATAGTAGAAAAATTAAAAAAAATCTTTGGCTATCAGTGTGATAACCTTCTCAAAAAATATGCGCTAAATGAATTTGTTATCATGTAAATGACTTTACATAAAGTGCATATTTATCACTTAAATGAAATATATACTTTGTAAATTCCAGAAAGGCCACAAAATTTTATTCAAAAATCAAATATCGCCAATCACAAATACTTTAGGTATAAATAATACTGCTTTCTCGTCGAGAGGGTTATCATAATACTTAAATAATTAATTTTACTCTCCATGAGATATTGATGCAATTCATTGTACTAGCATTTAGGTAAAAAGTGCTGTTGAATTTGTATAATTCAAAATATATTGATAGTGACAATATATCGAAGTGCACAAAAGAATACATTATTAGCTTGGAATGAAATTAAGTGATAAAGTATATCGAACATTTTAATGAACTATTCATCAGGCAGTTGTGATACCACCAAATAAAATACGATTCAATACGATTGTTGTATGTTTCGAATTATTGTTTGGTACATTTTAGTTGGATTAGTTGTTTTTTTACACAGGTTTTAATGTTGTAAAAATTAGCATGATGATCCCGTTATCTGCTGCCGACACGACGAGCTCCTGGGCGCTACTGTTCTTACTAAGTACTCGCTTATTTACCTTTAGCCGATCACCCGGTCACCTCGTGGGCGCTCTTTGGAATCTAACAGTTAAGAAGTTAATGACAACAGCTGATAAAACCAAAGGGAAATGTTTATTTAATGGGCGCACTCGATTTGAGAATGCCAATGGAATTTTTATACCCCGTTATACACTGTATCGACGATGTGGTGTCCATTTCATGAGCGCTTTTGATAAACCACAACGAATGTATTCATGTGTGCTTTCTTTTATCGAGGACGACAATTCAATAAATGTGAATTATTGCACAGAGATTAATAAACGCATATTCCAGATGACCTGTTTTTTTTTTATTATTATTAAAAATAAACTGCTTTTTATTTGTATACTCGTTCCTAAGTACTCAGCCAATATAATAAATAGAAGCGAAGACAATTTTTGCTTAGTGTAATTGTTTTATAAAATTAAAATTATGCATTAGTTAGGGATAACATTTTTTGCGTGTTTGATATCATTTACACAAATGACATATAAAAACTGAAAACGATTTGTTTGAAATCACGTTTGTTAACAGTTTCTTTCTGAAATAATAAAAAAATAATTATCTGCGATATTTTTTTATTGATTTGATTATAAAGCATATATTTCCTTAAAACATTAATATATGATATCTACTCGTATTTAAGAATGTTCTTATATGATATATCAAACCACAGGTCAAAGCTCCCATTTTATTGAGCAAATGTTATTAAACCTCATAAACTATTATATCAGCTCTATTTTAGTAACAAAAGGTACATTTCCAAAGCCTCGGTACCTTACTCCAGATAGTATTGCGAGCCGGCGTATCTGCGTCTATTTTTAGAGATTCTAGTCTATTGCGAGACGTGTATATTGCGCTGAATTTTTGCAGACGGTTTGATTGGATTTGTTGTGTCACGTGAGCAGTGCATGGCCGGGGATGGCCGCCGCGTGCTCGGCCCCACCTTGCACGCCGCAGGGCTGCCAACGCACACGACTAAAGGCCTCTACGCCCGTAGCAACAAGTCGCGCTACCAACTTGCAGCCAGCCAATGGCGTCCCTTTATTCATAGTGACCCTTAGGGGTCTAGGTCCCATAATCGAGTTTTTTTTGATAATTTTCTAGTCCGTTTTGCGAAAAATCGACTGCACAAATCAAAAATATTTAAATGCAAAAAGTTTGATACATCCATTCTTCCGAACTATGATAAATATGTGTTTTTCCGATTGAAGTGTAGTAATTTGGAGATTCGTCCGGTACATTTTCCGAGAATCCTAAACGTTTAAAAGTCATTTTTTCAATTGGAATTAAAAGATGAAGTATAAACCATGTGCGTCTTATTAATTTAAAAATTAAAAAAAAAAAAATCTTTAACAAACTTTGGTTTTGAAAAGTCGTCATTTTATCATATTTTTCAACATCTTCAAGATTTTATTTTACCCTGAAAATGGACGTTAATTAAATAATAAAAAATAGATAAATATAATTCATAGTTTTTTCAATACTTTGTAAAAAAATCAAGTTTCGATATAGAAAAATAAAGTGACAATTAAATTAATTAAATGACACGATTTCGCCAGGTAATGGACTGTCTCTGGTGTCCGGTTGGACACCAGAGGCAATTAAAAGGCTGGGAGCAACTGCCTTAAAGGATTGGCCTAAAATGAAGGACGCTATTGGCCAGCTGCAAGTTGGTGGTGCGACTTGTTGGTTCGGCGTTATTGCCGCGTGTCCCACTGTGGGAGCTCTCCCCGTCACCCTGCCCAGCTGGAAAAACGGGTTGGCCATCATGCTCTATCCGCCCAGGCTACATGCAGCGTGTGTGCCACTAGTTCCTCCACTTATTTGGATCACATCTCTCTTTTGAAACACATTCGTTACTGAAGCTAAAGAAATATATACAAGATACATAATAATTTTCCAAAGTATTCGGAAGCTAATTAAGAAGAAGTTAATGCCGAGAGCAGTAAACTTGATCGGAAAAGTACCCGCTTTGGTAATCACCGGTAAAAACATATTAATTTCAAGCTAATGATAGATGCTAATTGAGTTACTTTAAGAATGAAAAAATAATACATAATTCGTATATTGAGAGCACATTGTTATAAACAAAATACTTAAAACAAGAATGATTTTTTTATGATCATGTGCTGATCCAAAAACTTTATTGTGACTTATTCAAGTTCAAGTAAAAGCATAAGAAAAGTAACGCATTTGCCTAAACCTTAGGTTCCGGGTGAAAGTCTAAAGTTCTGACCCACATTACCAAGTTTTTTTAATAATAAAATAAGTAGAAAATTTACTTCTAAGTAAAAGAAAGGCCTCTTGCGTGGTCATCCTTCGCGCGACATTCATTGGAGCACCGCTGGCACCAAACAGAAGTTATCACTTATCAGAAGACGTCTTGATATATTATTGTTATTAATTCGTGATCTATATCCTATAATTTAATTATTTTAAATAATTAACAATCGACTTTCAAGTATAATAATTAGCATACTATAAAAATTATATAATGCATTTACTCAATGTTAAAAATATGTATTTATTATTCGGAGGCAATATTCCTAACATTGTGGGTTTGGTTTTTCTTTGCTGCTCCAGTGTTTAATGAAATGCTTATTATGAGAGAGAACTAACAAAACTGAATTATACGATAAATTAATAATACTATAGTGTGTATATGTGTGTGCTCGTCAATATCATCAAAATTATTTTTTTAAATATTTTAAGCAACGAAAGTTTATAGGATGCAAAAAACGTTTTCCTGTTGATTCCATGTAAAAAAATACTATAATAAATTCAGTATTGTATTCTGCATAAAGTATATTTAAAACATATTGTAAAAAAAGATGATTTTTCTTTGGAACGTTTCCAATCAAGTAGGAATTTATAAATTTCATTTTTCACCTATTCGACCTTTTATTTTTTTAAAAGAAACTAAAATATTATTCGCTAATCTATATATCAAATCACAAAAAATGTTTTTATTGATTTAATATATTTTCTAAAACGATTTATCTCTTGTGTACAAATAATATTGATTATTTTTCAATGCTAAAGTAATGTAAAATACGGAAGTGTTATGTCATTATATTTATCTTACTAAGAAGATTATATTTGCAAATGCCAATTTTCAAGACTTAAGTTCATGAATATTATAATATTGTAAACAATCCACCCGCAAGAGCAACATTAACTGGAGTAAATATATACTTTAAAATGTAAGTTTAATATAATCAGACATTTTTCAAAACATTTAATTAATTATGAAGATGAAATTATTATGTATAAATAATAATATAAAGGTATTTGTACCATCCATCCCACCTATAATTTTACTCTCAATTTACCACCTCATGATGATAGCTGGAACCGCAGACACTACTCGAATTAATAATAATATCTATTATTGCAACATATTTGTTTTTTTATTATTAAACTTATTTAATAAATATGTTTATAGATAAACGCTATGTTGGAGCTTAGTAAAATACGGCAGGAAGAAGGTACACAGCAAGTTGTGCTTTCACGCTTTTCCTTGGCGAAAATATGAAATAAACACCGATGCGTTTATTTACATTTGTGATAATCTCAGAAAGTAGGTTTAACTTTAACCTCTAGCATATCTTTGCAGGCGACGCTCTCACATGTGACAGATCGCTGATAAGGAAGCTAGCACAAGCTAAATGATCTGTCAACAGAAACAGAAGCCGCCTAGATTGCATTCAGAAAGACGACTCCGGCGCGACAGCACGCCCGAAAGTCCTCGCCGCGCTTCTCCACAGCCACTGGACTTCCTTTCCTATCCGGACAATATGTGATAGCTTTCTAGCATTAACAGCAAAACAACACAGCAACTAAGATTAAAATAAAAATGTGTTAATAATAATTTATGAAATATAAACGAACATTCTTCAAAGTGAAACGCTTCTGCGTTGAAAGTGTCTATCGGATATTTTTAAATACACAGTGAATAAAGCTTTATTTGTAAACCGAACAAGTGACAATAAAAACAGTTCATACCTAAAGTCGTTATATATCATGTGTTAACAAAATATATTTTAAAAATTGTTATTTAAAAAAAAAGAAAGCAATTTATAAATTTTGAAACTTTAAAAATATTTTAAGATTTGATTTATTTAATATTTTAACATGGATTTGACGTTAAACCAGACCCACCATCTTTACATAAAAAAGGTATTAAAAAAAATTGTTTAATTTCAATGTATGTGAGATGTCCAAAAAAATATAAATAATTTATTTTTAATAAATTATTTATTACTTGTTCCGCACACAAATATCTTGATTTATTTAGAACTTTGGATACTTTAATGGGGCGATCATTATATACATATATTATATGACATTCCTCCTTTTGGTAGATCGTTCTACTATCTACGTCGATCGTTACTAGTTTTTTAAACTTTATCATTCTGCCTAAGATGTCGAAATTTTCGATACAATGTATCGATATGACTGAAAATAAAAATACTATCCCAATTTCCTATAGAGATATTTAAAAAAATATCCGAGTTTGATAGTGATATTTCTCGATTAATACCTCGAATTCATAAGAATATCAAAGTCTTATTTTTGATAATTTATATCGCGGCGCTCAAATATTGGCGACCTAAATTATGAATCTAATCTTATATATATTTGATTATATGAACTAACTAGCCTTGTGAAGCAATCTAAGAATATTACTACAATTATTGCAAATATTCTGATATGATTCTAACTACTCACAAAATTGTTATTAATATTTAATAAATACGAATCGAATACGAATACAAATTTGTGCTGGGTATTTATTAAAACGATATATTTAAAACGTTAAATATTTTACCAATTAAGGTTGGATAGAAATTTGAAGATGTCGTTACGAAAATGGTTTTGTAATATCCACCTTTACTAGTTGTACGTTTCCTTAATTATATTATATCTGTGTTTATAGTTGGTGAACCTGAGATTAATTAAAGCCGATATAATTATTGATAGAGGCGTGTCATCATTATTTTCCATGAGCTCTAGAAATCCCAGGGTATCACAGCTTATAAAGGGCATCTCAATAGAAACTACAGATATTTTTATGTGCATTTTTTTTATGATAACCTTTCATCGAGCGTAGATAACTCCAGATTATTGACTATTTATAATGTCGCATGTCATGTTAGCTTTGTTTTGATATTGGATATTACTTTGTTTGGTTTTATCAATAAGAAATGTTCCACTACAAAAAACATATAAATGTTTTATATCAGTATAATATTATTTATAAGTTGAAAGCTACCATTCTGTACGATTTATCAACGGTATTGCATTGCAAACTTATCTATTAAATTAGGTTAATTCTATATTGATTTCTTATCTTCAAGTAGTAATTGTTTTTTTTATATGTTGCTAGAGCCATTTAACATGTAATTTATATATATTCTTAGTGTGGTCCTGATTACCAGTACTTATATTTAAACTGTAATTAATCAGAATAATGTTATATATTCTTGGAAATGATAACTATTGAGAACATGACAACAAGTGTTTATAAAAACATTAATTTTTATTATATCAGCACACGTCCAATATTTGTAATTATAATAATAATTTCAGATGTGATTCGTTATGGATCAGTTAGCAATAATAATCAACCAGTCTCTTGGGAACAAAAAATTAAATGAAGACACCTCTGAGGTCATGTCTGGGCTTAGTCTGAATTATTTATTATCATCTAATTTGTATGACCAATCGCGTTAAATTTACAGTATCTGAGAAAACAGAATGTTACACACGTATTTATAAATGTTTTTTTTTAAGTGTTCACATATTTTTATTCGAATTGTTTTGTGTATTGCAATAATTTTATGATGTATCTGAAAATCACTTTGCATATTAAGCATAATGCCTGTATGAGAGACTCGCGGGACCGACTAGGTATCTCTCTAGAAGAATCAACATTTGATTTATTATAGTAATACAAGTTTTATCTTAAGATATGCGATGTATGAATTGGGTTATAGGAATCGTTGGAAGAGCTTTGAACTCGGTGTTTGTTAATACTGATATCTAAGGAGAATGGCGCGATTGTTGCTGAAAATAAGCAAAATAAAGTTTTAGTCAATTGTTGAAATAGTGTGCCAAATATTCGCCCACATATCTTCAATACCCGGACATTTTTTTAATACTCGTGTAATATACTTTTAAACTTCCTTTCTTTATTAATTAATATGATATAATATAGAAATTCTGACATTTTTTCAATTATACAGTATTTAAGTACTGATTATTTTATATATGCTGATAACATTACTTTTATATGTGGCGCTACGATCTTGACGACCTTTAAATATACCTAGAACGTTGCTTAAGATTAACAATGAATTAAAAAATTAGATTTGATGTCATGTAAAATGAGACACGTTGTCAAGAAAACTAATTATTAATAAATTGAATTGTACGTTGGATATGTATCTAAGCATAGAAGTTAATGGTACCTAGAAAAGAAAACCGTACGGAAAGGTCATTGTTGGCTGTGGTATGAATGGAAAATTTGAAACGATCTAAAAGTTTTTTTTTTAATGATTGTATATCAAACTGTGAATCCACCTTTGAGTAAAAGTCAATAGCCATACATTGATATTCAAGAAATAAACATATTTAGCGTCGTTATGCCTGGAAGCTATTGAAAGGGCAGCAAGAGATTTGCATGCTCGGTAGTTTGGATGGATGACTTGCCAGCTTGTCTATAAGGCACTGCCCTGTGGCTAAACGGTACGGTTTCTATTCAAGCGATCCGAACAGAATGTACAGGAAGTACAAATACCGGTACAATTATTTATAAACTTTCATTATTTATTAAACATAAAGCACCGGAGTCAATTAATTTAATTTAAAATAATAAAAAGGCTTACTAGATATTAAATCATTATAATTAGAATACTATGCAAGAATGATTAAAAAATATAGACGATTACTGTACGTGTTAAAAACGTTAGCTATTATTGTATTTATGTTTATCATTCTTCGATTATCTGATTTATTAATAATTATATTAGTAATATTTTATCTAATTTAATACGAATTTAATTTACAACTGCAAGATTTCAAGAATACAATCAATTATTTAAAGTCTGAAGCCATTCAAACCGAGGTGCGTGAAATTTATGCCCGTGGCTGTTTTGCGGCAATCGAGCCTGTCTCGTGCAAACGAACTTTCTCGACAATGGCTGCCATGTTATACGAGTCACCATTACGTGACAATTGCATACGCGAAGTCCTTCGTTCACACCTCCGCTGCTCGCTTTAGTATATCGTGCAGAAACTCCGCCAGGTAAGTGAGACGCGCCCTTCGTATGCAGAATTCATTCTCGTATGCACTGTGGGTGCAGCTGCATGCGTACGTGCTGTATGAATAGCATTGATTATTGTTATACAATAATTATCATTGGCGTGCTGCGTTAGAACGTGCCCTTGATTAGTCGCAGTAATGTCATTGAGATAATAATTTTTATCAAAAAAATATCACGGTAGCATTCCATGCTACAGAACGAAATAATTTATTACACTACACATAATAATTAATTGATTTTGGGGAGTCTGCAAATTTTGCATAATCATTTCTCGCGCATTCTGTGTGGCTGCGCTATTGCTATCGCAGATTGTTTGTGTAATCTTAACAGGTGATTGTTGATCCAAGCAATAAAAAAGATTTTATTGGTGCTGGTGCGTACGTGCGCCAGGTCATTCGCCTCGCTTATCGCCCTCGCGACTCGCGAAGGATGCCCGGATTAGAGCCGAGGGCCGCACCTTAAATTGCCTGCAATTGTTGAAACAATCAAAATATTAGCGCTCAAGCTGCACGGCAGCTGAAACTTGCAAGACAATACGAAGGACGATGCATTTTAATTTTGCTCTCATTTGTCTCGTTACTATTCAAAAGTATTTTTGAAACAAAAATGTAAATTAAAAAAAAAAAAAAAAATTTGAGTCTGCTCCTCAAATGCAATTTTTTTATATTTTCGTTTACATTTCCGATCGAGTATAGAGTATGTTAGTTTGTTTTAATCATACACTAGTCTAAAATCAATGAAAATATTTTTGTACTCTCTCTGAAACACTATTAAAATAAATCAATTTTAAATAAGTTCACTAAGTAATTAAATTTTGTCACAAGCTGACTTCCATTACTGGGTTGAAGAATCTACCCAAAAAAAACTATTGCAGCAGAATCAACTACCATTTAACAACCGGCTGCAAGAAGCCTAAATATTTTTCTACTATTAAATATTGTACGAATCGAGTATTTATGAATTAATACGTAAACTGGTATATGGTATTGAGCTTGAAAATACATCGGTTGTGTTGCTGGTCTGTAAGTGCATCGATTTATCTCATTAAATACGACAATTCTATGCAATGATCTCTTGCAGAAGCCTGGCGTGGTAGCGTGCTCTGTTTATTAATAGATCGTATCAGACGCTTTATTGACTACGCTGTTGCAATTTATATTCAGTAAAGTTAAGTTTAGTTTTCAAAACTGTATACATATTCATAAAATGGAATTATTCATCTCTTTTTAATTAAATTTTAAGTAAATTTTCCAAATTTATGTATCTTTCGATCGTCGATTTCGATAACAGTTGTCTCTACCTCGCACTTTTACTGATTGGTTGAGTTATCATAATTTTTGCTGTAATCACTTATCCACTTAAGATAACTGCATTTTCATTGTTACCAGACATTTCTTATAATATTATTAAATATTTTTTATCAGTTAAACGGCTGAGCTTACTTATTAGTGTTAGATCTGACGTTTTGATGTCTGGAAAGTATTTTTATGCTCATTTTGAATCAATCAAGTAATAATACTTTAATAGCTTACCAGATAGTTGAAAATAAAACAGTTGTACGTCTAAATTTTTATTTTCTTTAATAGCAATGTTCGGGTGTTGGTTTAAGGGTTTCGGATTTAATTTTATACGATTTAAACGCGATTTATTAAATATTATTCTATTTAATAAAAGTTCATTTTATTTAGCATACATCTATGAATAAATATATTTATATGGAGGGAAATGAATAAATAGTGCTGTATTATTTAACTCCATAAAACATTAAATGTATTTATTTATTGAAAATAAGTATAAAGACTGATATAATGAGTACCTTTTGTAATGATATGCAATAAATTATTATTATTGATAAATATGGGGGTGCCTTAATGAATGCCGGGAGCTTTCAAAAGCTTACCGACTTAAAGCCAAACCTACTAAAGGAATACATTCCTGGGTATTGCTGGCAGAACAGGTTTTGTTTTATATTAATGCCTTAACAACAAGGCTTTGAATTTATATTATATGAGAAGCTTTTATAATAGCTAGCTTATGAGAAAAATGAAAGTAGATAAAGGTTTATTTTACAGTCAAATTATAATTTAGTTGTCTTTTATTCCATGCCTTTTGAGACTTGTTATATTATGGATCGACTAACCTTGTCTAGACTTAAAAGCGCATAGATCATTATTACAGTCGTTGGATATTATCCAAAACAATCAGGTGACATCTTACCTAGGAAAAAAATGTTGGCTCTTGAATGTGAATAAAAATAAATCCGAAAAAAATTAACAGTCCCGAAAATGTTTCGAAATAACCTTCGTTGCATCAGATTATTACGATTAATCACCACACCCGCGACTAATCTCACGCGAAATTGACAGAATTACAAAATTCCTGAAATATAGAATCTATTTTAAATAAGTGTGAAGCAATGTTTATGTAATTAAATAAACGTTGATTTAACTACATTTTTACATTAATTTAAATATTATGATCAGTAGTTGCATTGGCAGTATTGTGTGACGGACTTACGGGGGAGGCGAGCGTTTGATATTATTTTCGGATGTATTTTATTAAAAGCAGCCTGCATCCGTCTACTTTTATTTATACTCAATGTTTATTTTCTTTGAAAAATCAATTTTATAAATAACTTAGTTATTTTAGTTTTTTGTAAGTATTTGTACATTTTGAATAGCAACAGGTCATTTTTGTGACCAAAATAATAAGGAAAATAACTTGGCAATCAGTATGTGATATTGTAGCGTTTCTAAAGATAAACACACATATTTTTACACTTCAAAGTTCTTCGACATTGAGAATAAAGTTTTATTTATTTGTACCCTTTTTCATAATTTCACGGTCCATTTCAAAGCAAACGAAGCACAGAGGCTAAAGCACTTGAGAATCTGAATGGAAATATCGTATATCAGATATATAAGTATGGGGCATTGTTATAGGAGCCTGAAAACAACAAGGTACAGAATGTCAAACTGCTTGTTTATTGTATCGACGAGCTTATTTGTATCACGAAGTTGGAATAAATTTGTCATGTTAGCGGAGAGTGTATTTATCTTGTCGCCGGATAAAGATTTACCTTTGGCTGGCTTCGACCCGGAACCCGCGGCTGGGAGAGTCGATCGCCTTTCTCGTCACTGGACGTGATATACCACTTCTGTATAAAGGCACTGTCGATGGCTTTAGTATTGGTTGCATAGCAACGGAGGTTTTATTATTACAATGATTTGTTTCGTATTAAAGACTTGCATTTAACACTCGGTAAGGATGTAAATATACACTCAATTTAGACTTAATTATTAAAAATGATTTGTGTATGATACATTTAGCATCGATCCTAATTAGTAGATATGTTTGAATTTTTTAAATTTTAACGTTAAACATGTAATTTTATAATATACATATGTAATATGTATATTATAAAAAGGCAATTGATATCTTCTGTGCCTGGAAAATTGTTTATAGTATAGTTGCACAAGTGATATATATTTTTTACCTTATCGTATGTACTCAAATCAAATTTACTATCTGTTAAAAGGGAATTAATATACTCGTAGATTCTGCTGGAACTTTTTCTACGTAGGAACTCCTACCACGTGAATTTTGTTTATCCCTTTGGTTGGTCAGCAGATTGTACGTCACGTACTTTGACGGCAGAATTGGTTGGAAGGCAGCCATGATTAAAATTACTCTTGCTTCTCAAACACTTCGCTACGATTAAATGTCAGTTTCGTCTTACCAATGAAGATCTAAAGTCGTGGCTAATCTAAAAGTATCACCAAATCGCAATTCGATAGTTTCGTGCGGTTTACGGGATAACTGCCTAGGATCTTCCACCGAGTGATTTGTGTTTTTGTGTCCATAGTCTTTGGGAGCTTTGTGTTCATGTGTTTGTAGAAAAGTTGAATGGGCTGGGGAACGGAAGACTTAGATATAAAGATGCAACTGGCGAGGCAGCTCGCGCAGTTGCTTGAAGCGATGCGCAGTGTGTTGGTGAGGGAGTGATTTGAAATGCATTAGCGATGGACCCTCCGATGTTTCGCTTTAAGAATCTATTAGAGTTTTCTCTGCTAAGAGCTGTAAGCATTTCATGTGTTCTGTGGTTTGTTCATGTTTATTTGCGGAAGAGCGATGCTTGCATTGCATCTATACAGAAGCATTAAGTACCAACACGTGTAAAATATATTAGTGTCCTAATAATATCTATTTTGATAATCTGAATTTATGTAACAATAACATGTTTGTAATCGACATTTTATTAAAACTGTCTTGAGTCATTGTGACCATTATTATCGAATCTAACTAACTGATTTCCATTGACTTGATTTGAGATATTGTTTTCTTTTTTGCAATTTAACGATTTAAGAAAAATCTAGACTTGTTTTGGTGAATTTTTATTTATTTATATACTTAAACTAATAATCTTTTTGTTGAAAAATAAAAACTATTAATCCATAAGATTTGCTGGTAACGAGGTCCAGTGATTAGTAGCTTACCAATAAGTCATTTCAATTCTGTTTAAATTAGATATTGTTTCCGAATTCACAGTGAAGGACAGTCTTCTCTGGTGTAAATTCCGGAGACATACCAAATCAAACACAACCAGAAATCCGTCTGAACGTTTGAATCTGCTTGGCTACCTGCCTCTTCCTTTATATGTGTACCTTATAAAGTAGTGTAGTAATTAACTTTTCATTGATAGTGAAAATATTAAACAGTTACTTAACTTATTGATCTGTTAGACAGCAGTCATATTTAAATGCTTCGGACGATTAAGAGTTTTTTTTAATTGGTGCCATGCACTGGACTCCGCATTGGCATTGATGACGTCAGTGTAGTCCCGCCGGCTATTCTAATCACCGAGACAAGTGAACAGAACTGGTGCCTAACAGTCAATTGTGATAGATGCTTAAACTTAAGGAAGTAAATTATCTATCAATTATAATTACTGAATGTCCATTTGTTAGTTTATTATTTCTAGAAACTAAATACCAATGTTACGATGTAAAGCTGCATAAAAAGAACTGAGTCGACAAGACCCGGTATGGTGCCTTATATGTATGAGAACCGGTGATCTACTATGTGAAGCAAACCAATCCATTAGCTCGGTATCCAGTTTTCGTATTGCGCCACTGCTTTCATTTCTTCGACAAAAATCTTTCAACACTGAATATCTGCAGCTGATTGCATAATTACGGTGAATCTCTAATAAATACAACTTCAGACACTTACAAAATGACAATTTACCTTTTTTATTGGTGATAATAGTTGTTAACTCATCATTTAAAACTCAAAAATTCTCTTAATATATTTTAATATTTTTGAATAAAATACTTGAGTGATTTTCCACGTTTTCACAAATGTGGAAAATCACTCAAGTATTTTATTCAAAAATATTAAAATGGAATTCCACCAAATACTCTCTGTCAAAAATATTGAATTTCCTAAATATATTTCTGGAGTTGTGTAGACATTGAAGAATAAATTGAGTAATTCTAATTAGTTGAATTGACTTTAGTTGCAGATGAGCTCGGAGCGGCAGTGCGGCCTGGGATCGCTGCTGCCGATGTCTTGTCGCGGGCGCGCCGAGGCCTTCGCTAGGCGCCTGCACACCCGCCTGCGCCGCCTGGGGAGCGACTCCCGCGAGGAGCCGTCCTGCCCGCCGTGCGCGCTGGCCGCCCGCCACCTGGACTCGGACGTGTACTTCGACTTTGACGGGGGCCGCGACAGCCCGTCCAGCCCCGCCGAGGAGGTCACCGAGGGCGAGCTCGCCGCCATCGTCAGCAGCCTGCCCGCCCGCGACCCCGAGACCGGCTGCGCGGAAGGAGAATCTCCGCCCAGCAACAGCGACAGCGACGCCACCTACTACGACCTGGACGCCGACCAGGAAGTCCCGTCCGCCAGGGTCTCCGACCACCGCAAGTACGCGAGGCTCCACGAGGATGCGCAGCTGACGAGGAACGTCGCCAATCTGACCAAACTTAAGCTGGCGTCGTCCGAGATGAGAGATCAGCTGATCCAGTACAAGCCCCCCTCGCCCGAGAGGCAGTCTCCCGCCAAGACCTTGCCTCCGGCGAGAGAAAACGGATATGCCGACTACGCGGGCCTCGAAAGAAGAGACAGTCAGAATTCGCTCTACTCGCCGATCAACTTTGACGATTGTCAGAAGAGAAACAGTTTGGAAAAAGAAATGGTAAACGGAGGAAAGAGCGAGGTCGATCCTGTCAAAGTGATCGGTGCGGATGCGAATTCCGATGAAAAAGTCCCCCATGCTTCTGAGGATTACGACGAGCCCGATTTCTGCAGGCCCATCTCGCTGACTAACGGCGCCCACGAGAATGCTCTGCAAAACAATAAAATCAATAATCACATCGAGGCGGAGCGAACAAAGTGCACTCTGGATTCGGAGAGCTCTCCCTCAAAAGAGGCTCACCTAGAAGCCGGTCTCGAAGAGGGGATCGTCAAAGAAGTGAATGAACCTAACAGTACAGACGAGACTGTTGTTGAGACAGAGCGCGAAGGTAAGCAAGGACACCTGGAGAAACTAGATTTTTCGAATATTGAAAACAACGATTCCTCGGAAGAATGCCGAGAAAACTTAAACGGAGACATCGACGCCGAAGGTGATGATCGACCTCAGAGAGTTCGCAGATGCTCATCTCTCAGAACGGGGAAGACTCCACCGGGAACTCCTGGCAGAAAAAAGATTGTGAGATTTGCCGATGTTCTCGGTTTGGACTTGGCAGACGTTAAAACTTTCATGGATGACATTCCCAATATACCCAAGTCGGCATTTGAGGACCTTCGTGATGCGGATTTCAATGCATCTTCCACAGAGAGCATTGTTACAGCTGGGGCTAATTCGGTGACTCCCGACAAGAGCATGGTGTGTTTGTTCCAGCAGCCGGGAGATCTGCCGAGTTTCTTGGATATACTGAATGCAAGAAGTACATGCTTGGAGAATGCCTATGCGCAGGATGGTAGCACCTGCGCTATAAGTGGTGTTGTGAGAGTTAGAAACTTGGATTTTCACAAGTCTGTTCAGATTAGATACTCCATCGACAGCTGGAAGACATTCTCAGACCTGCAAGCTTCTTACGTTCCAAACTCGTGTGACGGTTTTTCTGATAGATTCCAGTTCGTCTTGTATGCTCATACGCTCATGGTCGGCCAGAGGCTTGAATTTGCTGTAAGGTTTATGTGCAAAGGGTGTCAGTTTTGGGATAACAACCTGGGAGCTAACTATTGTTTTCAATGTGTCCCCTATGGCACCACAACAACAAACTTCTTCCAACCCAAATGTATAACTCCGGTCGATACGTGGCAAGGCTCTTTCTACTGATGATGATATCTCTGTGGAAATTTTTTGTTCCTCGAAAGCTCCTCACGCTGTGAGAGTTTGTAAATACAACATATTCTACTCGGGATGGATGTTAGAACCGCCAATCCCCTTTAGATCCATCCGACTGAAATTGCTTTAAGTGTAAAAGTTATTTGAGATTAACTTTTTTCCAATTCGGAAACCAAAATCAATATCATTACGCTTTATGAAATCAGTTATTCTATTGCAGAAATATCTAATATCGTCCATGAAATACAATATAACATTAAGAACAAACTTATTTGGATTTCTCAAAATCAATATGAAATTAATAGGAAAATTTTTCCTTCTCGTGATCTGAAAATTTATATTCTTATTAAATATTTTTATATATTTCTGTATACATTGTAAGTACCTAGTAATTTTTATCCATTCTTATTTTTATGCTTGAGCTTACTGAATTAATTAATATGATACTTTTAAAGGAATCGATATTACTTGTGTATCTATCAAACAATTAAAGTAATCTAAAAAGTGGATTTATTATAAGAAACTTCTTATATCCACTCAATCGACCATCTTTTTTTTTAAATGACTAATGAATTTTATATTTTAATTACTTTACATATGACTGTTTAATTAGAATTTTGCTAAGTAGGTTATATTAGTTTGCTTATTATAATCACCCTTTTTTGTTGTGCCATATAAAGTAGTACATCTTTTGTTAAATGACCTACTAAATTTTTTAAGTAGATATCATGTTATGTAAATAATAAATAGAACTATTACGATGATTTCTTATCAGTGAATGTATTGTAGATTATAAATAACTTCATTTTGTATATGTATTTTTAAAAGAGAATAAAACTGACATAGCATCCGATGAATCTTGTAGCACCACCTGTATCTAAAAAACTTTATTTTTGTTGAAAGATATTTTTTATTTGATACATTAGCATTTTCTATGTGTAATTTGTATAATGTGAAAAGCATGTATGTTTGTATTCACTATGTGGGTAATAATAAAAAAAGTGATAGATGTGATTAATGATAAATCTCTGGGAAAAAAATTCAAAGGCTGACGACCGATAGTAACCCAATAAAATACTTATAGTTGTAAAAATTTTCAACCATCGGATTGAATTAATTTCAATAATGCTAAAAAGTTTATATAAATTATGGTTGCTATTAATACCTACGCCTCATGAATATATGATTGAGGTAAGAGTAATTCAGCTAAAACATGTCACTTGCAACATGACATTTGTATAACATTTTACTATGTAGGAATAAGAATACTGTGGCGTTAATCCTAAACGATCTGGTTAGTAAATAATCTTATAATGAGATCCTTAGCAATATCGGAAAAAGGATTAACTTTACGAAGATGTGATATCGTAAGGAACTGAGGATAATCTTTAAATTATTAATAATTATCTATAATCACATTTAACAATGATTTACTCCTTAAGGAGAGAAAATATATATTGTTAAGAGAAATTTTACTAAGTATCTCATTGTTAATGAATGATAATAGTCTTAAGGTTCTAATTATAGTGTTTTTATTTTTGTGATTTCAATATCCTACGATTTTTTTGTTTTTAGTACCTGAAAATCATTATTCGGTTTAAAAATTGTTTATTGGTGAATTATTATCAAATCGTCCTGCCAAAAACGTGCCTATTAATTATTTATGTGAAATTTACAATGACTTGTTGGCAGAATATTATGGATATGTATATTAGAAACATTAAGCAAAAATAAAGTAATATTTTTAATTAATGTCTTATTAATGTTTTATCCGAGGACTAAGTAATATTTAATCATTATATTTCTTTTTGTTTGTTTGATCTAATGAAGGATATTGAGTTTTTAGATTCAACAAACATAATTTAAATATGGACGATGATATGTTTTATAATGATTGCATTTTACTTTATCCATCTTGTTTTAAGTCTATCTATATGAAATGATTGTTTTAAATGTTAACGTTGATGATAGTCATAATGATGCAAAGTTACTCTTGTAATAGTCTGATTACAGTTATTTTATTTTACATGGATAATATTTACTTATTTTTTCTAACGGATTGCTGGAATTCAATCTTGGGAAATAAATGAGTATTTGAATATAAAAAAATTGATTGTAAATAATAACTGATTATGAAACAATTGAAGTAATTTTTATTATTATAATTATAAATATGAAATAAATTTATAGTCTGACAAAAGTTATACTTGTTTTTATATTTACCTAAATCTTTCCATCCTTACTAAATCTTACTCGATAACCTTTTCCATAAACATGTTTCCTGAATGACTTCCACGGTGCCGTTCACATTTGTGATTTTTTCCTAGAATATACTTTATCACATGCTGTTTTATGCTCATTGTCAATACTAAAGTTGCAACAATGAAAAAGACATACTTAAAATCAACACTGATAAGAATGAACACTGGACAATTTATAACATTTTGCCAAAGCATTGTACGGTGACTATACTAAGGTTTGCAAGAATAGAATTCATTACGGAGAAAATTAAATTCCTCAAACACTCTGCGACAGCATAAGCATTACTCATTCTATAAGTCTACAATATCAGGATAATAGGTGAAATTTTTTGCAATCAACTGATGATTATTCCGATATTGAGAGCCAATAAAAAGTTTACAAAAAGACACAATCTCATGGAGTTTTACAAGTCAGCTGGAACAAGATATAAGACTGATTATTTACTTTCTGCAGCTATAGTATTTATATCTTCATTGTGGATCCACCACAATCAAGCCTATTCAAAAGTGTGGTCTTTGATACATTCTCCAGGAATATGGTGGCTTCCTGCCTTCTCGATAAACTTAAATCCTTAAAAAGGTACTTATGAACTTTGCTAAAAGTTCACGAGCACCAGCTTAAACTGCTTTATATTGAACTATCAATACGTTTCTCATGATGGTGTTCATGTGATTGTCTTACTTGCTAAATTTAAGAGTCAGTTTAGAAATTTCAGCTAAGAAGAAAGGATGTTTTTGAGGTAGTTTGAGAATATTCGTACAAAGCGAGATACTGGATAGAACTACAAAATAGTGGGATTGATTCACTCTGGTTTCCGTGTGAAAAATCCTGTCATTGTTTTTTTTAAAGATCGATTAGAGGATTTATTTACAGTGTGTTTTGGAAGTATAAACTAAAAAAGAGAATCTTTTAACCATTTCAGCTTCTAGTTGACGACTTACCAATAACTACCCAAATAATGGGCAATACCTTGTCTTGAATTAGCATTTGCAGAAAAATTCAATTCTCTGCAAAAGGTAGAAGTAATATCTTAGGCTTATTATGAATGTGAGATTCTTTATGAAAACTAGATAAGAGGAACTTTACTTTTTGTCCCACTTGAAACAGTATCTTTATTACCTTTCATGCTAAGTAAATTCATTTGAAAACTACATTATTACTATAGGGGAGAGACAATAACCTAAAAAAAGAGACCAATTCTAAACTACATGGTGGTCCACGAGGGGGACTTAATTATAAAGGTGAGGTTTTCATAGACTGAAGTGACAATATGACATGATTGTGGTGGATATTGCTACCATTTTACTGAGAATTCAATGAAACTTTGTCAAAGTAACTCAAAGGTGCTTTCTGTTTCTCAATATTTCTCGATTCTTTGAGTGTCAAAACTAAGAGTGAATTGTGCTTGACGTAGACCAGGAAGACGTTTTGACTAGACAGGTTGAGGCATATACTTTTTAACATGTAGTCTGTCATCCTAGATTGGTTGATAGTGAATAAATTTTAAATAGTGGTATTTGTAATAGCTATAGATCTTGTGTCTCCGAGGTCGGAACAATCATCAGTCTTGGGGAAGAGTTTACACAACCAAAGGAGTTAGGTGTTTTCCTCGCTTCTATAGATGATGGGGTTTAGAGATTTGACAGTAAATAGATTTTTTTAAATATAATTATAGTCCAGTTTAAGTGGCGAGGTTTTAGGGATATAATTTAGAAAACTCTTGGTGATGAAATAAAATTTTAATAAAGGCAAAGAGGGCTCGTCATAAAAAAATAAATGTATGATTGAGAATGACAATTTTTACCTTTAGAGGCGTTTGTTATGTTTTTCAATTGTTTATACAAATTTATAATTGTTTGTTGAGTGTTTGGTCTTAATTGATTTGTTAGTATATTTAATGTAAATAAAAATTGCGTGATAGATCTTTTTAAATTATTTTTTATTTTAATTTATAAGCAAGTATAGGAAAATTTACTTAATTATAAGTATGCATATTCATTCAATTCAATGAAGATGTTTATTTAAAATATTTTTATATATTAATATAAAAATATTTTTTATCATTATGTAAATTGGAATATAAGTGCCTTCCTATGTTAACAATTTAACTACATAATTATTTTTGATTTAGTAATTAAAATATTGAAAATATGGTATTCTAGAAAATAATCTACTACAGAACTTAAAAATATTATATATGTTAGCATAAATACACACTTTAAACATGTATTCAAGCAAAAAATTTTGATTATAAATATCTACGTATTATAGTAAACATAATAAAATTAGACAAATTTAATTAGATTAGAAGTAGTTTTTTTAATTTTAGACTGTGGTATTTTTACATAAAAATTTAAATAATATTTTATATACTTAGTCTATAAATGCAAAATATGTACAAGCATCATCATTTACTTAAAATATTTAAAAGCTAACTCATAAATTTAAGTGTCATTATGAACAGTCCTAACTTTTGTAATATTTGCACAAAAAAATATTATTATAATTATTCTAAACATAATGATTTCAGTAATTCACTGCCAATAATATAATTCGCAATAATATTAAAACACCTCTACATTAGCCTTGTCAGTATAAGAGCAATATTAATACTTATAGGAAAATAGTCAGATTCTCTTTCACATTATTTATTTCTGTTCATTTTATATATATAAATATATACTTTAAAAGGAGTACCCAGGTAAGTAGGTATGTATCAAAATATTATATTATATCATGAAAACAAATTCTATTGTTCACATGTATAAGGTATTATAAATGCCTTCGAATTTGTAAATTATTGTCAACCAATCATTAATCTATTTCACTCACATACTTGCATATTGGTTTGAACATTTTAGTAAAGTTGCCCGCATTTATGTTAAGACATCGTATGACTGTGCCGCATAAGTGCCGCAGTCATTCAACAGACACATCCAACACTTTCAGAACTAAAGAAAGTATCTAGATAACACCAGAATATTGACAACCTTATTAAAAGGTATGGTTCAATAGCTCAATACACTAATCACTTAGTTTATTTGAATTGCACTTGAAAAAATCTTTCTTATCACAAAAATTATTTTCATTAAAATAATAATCGTAGTCACTTAATCAGCTCTCATTTTTCAAAATGGCTTTCAATCTAAAAATTTCGACAAGATCACATGTTACAAAGATATTTACTAATTTATACTGAAATAGTTCACTTAAAACCTAGCCTAAGAACATATCACAAATTTAAAAGTGAAAATATATATTAAAAAGGAGCTCACTGAGATTTTCCTTGACTTTAAACAGTTAAGAAATTCTATGATGTAAATAAATTTAAGAAGAAGGCATGGATGGTAATCTTAAAGCCAAGAGTTGCTTGTGAAGTCTCTGTCTACAGAATTGATAAAATTCTATCTCCCGGGTGAAGTTTCTTCGTACGATTTCCTTAATATGCTCGGACACGGGAGGTTTGAATGCGTTTTTGTTGATTCTGTTAAAATTGTTGACTTCGTCTGAAAATAGCACAGAAAAGATATCATTTATTAAGGATATTGGTTATGAGATTGAATATATTATTAGATATTTTATTTTATATTAGAAATATTATTAGATATTTCTTGTTTCGTACTCAGAGTTTTAACCTTCAAAAGTTAAGTTGTTAAGTAAAATTATAAAGATAAAGTAAGTATACCCCAGTAGACATGAGATGCTCCCTTAAAGAATCTGGGAATGTAATTCTCAAGAACTGTCAGGGTGGAGTTCAGCTCTTCAAGAACTCCAACTACAGCATAATGCTTCTCGACAGCACGTTTCGCTCTCTCCATCGCTCCAATTGTGTTGAAAGGACTTAAGGGACAGATTAGACACAAATCAATACATATTTGAGTTATTTTAAGAATTTTTGGAGACTGAATAAATAAGGTTGTATTTTACAATATCGTCGATTGTTTGTGTTCAATTGCATACAATAAACATAATTATTAAGTACTTACGTGCACTCGTCCTCATGTCCACAAAAGAATAGAGTTTGTCTCCGGTGATCTCCGATACCTTCATGAGTTTCTCCTTCAATATAACGACATTCTCTATCCCCATGAAGAACACAAGTCTCAAAATCCTGAAATGTTTAAATTAACATTTCAAACACATGTACAAAATTATCCAGGTTTCTCAGTGAGTCATATGAGCAAAGACTTATTTTGTTATGTCAAAGAAAGAATAATATAGTTTATTGGTGAGTATACAAACATAACGTAAACATAAATAACAGTTTAATTGTATAACCCTCATCTAATTTTGTCAAATTTTTTATTGTTACCAGTATCCTGTTAGTTGTATTTAAGCATATGTTATTTGTATATTTAGTTATGTATCTGATGATGACCTAGTCTATTTGGTCGAAACTAGTCATGCAAAAAATATAATAAACTCAAAGTGAAGACAGAATACAAAGTTACTTTTATCATTATAATAATATTATTATACATAAATAACAGGTTGTCAAATTAATTAAATTAAATTTTGAAATGGATAAAACAAATAAGGTTCACATCTTTTAAAAATTTAATTAGTTCATATTGTTATAACATATATTGTACCTTTTTGAGCCAAGCTGGATCGGGTAGAGGAATGTCTGGGAAGGCTTGTTTCCTTTCTACATAATACCATGGAGCTCGAACATAATAATACCAAGAGATAACTCTCTCGACAGGGTCTCGTACGAGATTGATGTAGATGGGCTCAGGCAAATTAAATCTAAAAACATGATATGTGGTTATTTATAAATTTACACGAATGTTCCTTTTTTTTAATAATTAAAAAAAATTACTTACTGTGAAAAGTTAGTGAAACAAACGTGCTTAACGTAAACAGATGGAGGATCGTATGCAGATACCATCGATGCCAATTGCACTTGATCAGGAGGCGCAAGCCTAATGGTTTCTACTCGTTGAACGTGATCTCGATGAAATTCTGAAATCAGGTAGAGGTCACACACTCATCTCAAAGAACAATTAGTCAATCTTCTACACATAAGATTTATTATTAATTAAACAGCATTTGGTTTTTATTTCACTCAATAGTTACTGGTATAGCTATTTGGTTATTTAATTTTGGCACATATATAATTTTATGCTTGAGGAGTGAGAATATATTAAATTTTTTGCCTTTCTGAATGATGATAATCAGTACAAAGCAAGCAAAACACAGTTGACTTTCTTATTTCCTATTTTAGATTAAATCAAAGTTGATAAAGAAGCACAAGTGGAGCTACAAGTGAAGTTAAATGTTATAATTTACCAAAGCGGTTCCTCATGGACAGCCGTCTGATGAGTTCCATGAAAGTCTGGCTGCCGACCTTGGGGACTCTGTTGAAGAACACTACCTCGTGTCCTGCTCGCCGTGTGTTGTTCAGCTGACTGGCGGACAGCTGATCAATCTGCAAATTTAAGACAACAAAATTAAATTTTAAAAAAAATGTTTAATTGGTTTAAATTACAAATTTAACGTAGATCGTTTTCGGAATAAGTATGAGGAAAAAATGGCAATTTTACTATGGAAATCCATGTCATTTATACTAAAAAAATTTGTTAATATTTTTCTTTACACAATCGTAAAGCTTGATAATCAAAATATTTTTAAAAAATTTGTGAGATGGATAAATAAATTTATTAAGAGTATCTATGTTCAGTTTTACTCCACTGCTCGCCACCAGCATAAAATAACAAAGAAGCAAAATATTTTACAATTGTTGTGATTAATGAAGTGTGAACTGGTAGTAATTGTTTTGTCGGTTTGTGGTAATTTACGCATTTAAATAATCCACAGAGACTGAGAACTAAAACACTTAACAAATTAGTTTTCAGAGGCAGGATATTATTAGGTTTGGTTGTTTATTAAAACACTACAGCTCTTACGCGCTTCTAATCAGGCCAGGTCAGTGTTACAGATCTCGCGGCGATGCAGATTACAATTATATATAATATTTAGTATGTATATGTAAACTAATCCTTCTTGGAGAAACAAGCTTCAAAAGCACTTGGTGCCAAGAATTATATAATAACAATTCGTAACTCTAATACAATGAAATTACCAATTTATTATAATTAAAAAATAATTTACAGTTCAATGCTAAAAAAAACTCGTTACAGATCAGGTTTAACCACATAATTTTCTCTCAAAATTATTCTTAGTAACTCTCTGACAATAATATTTATTTACAAATATATTAATTGGATACGAGGTTTTGATACAAAACTAATGATAACCGTTTTAAACTATTTATGATCTTTAATGTGTTAATTGTGCGTTTATTGGCACAAAACATCTATTTGTGAAATCGATGAGTCTTTTTAATGTCAAAGACGCTGAATCCACTTGATGTTGATGGTGGGTGTGATTTCTTTTTGGGTATCGCTCACAAAACAGCTACACTTCTTCATCAAAAGCTCTGATGAAATTTCGTGAGTTGTTCCAACATCGAAGTTACTCGGGGAAATAAAAAAAATGTTTAACTATTTAAATATATAATGTTATTCAATATATTATATAATATATTTTAAAATACCGATTTTCTCACAGCTGGTAAATATCGTATGGATAATAAATGCACACATGTAGTATTTAGTAATGGTACTGCTATAAAAAGCAAAAAATATTAAAAATCGCAACAGGTGTTTTATTATATCTTATCAATGTTGCTTGTTTTAAAAATAAAATATAATATATTTTTCGCCGCAATTGGATGATAGTTTACAATAACACCTGCAAACGTGTCAAATTAGAAGTAAAAGTAGGTCCAGCAATTCGATGTCCCTTGCTTGTTAAAAAAATCCACTTTTTTAACAATACAAAGTATGCCATCCAAAAGCCGCAAACGAAAGTAGGCATCGTAAATAGTATTGATGCTCGAGCTGACGAGTATGAAAAAACGCGTGACAGCCTCCGAGGAAATGGCATTGTAACACCATGCAAACTGTTGCACGGCGTTTGTATTACATGAATATTAATAGGACTCTTTAAAACAGGTTTGGAAACGAGTTCAACGGACGCCCATTGAAATGGTAATTGTTTGTTATGAATAATCTTTTTGGTTTGATCGGGACCATGACACTGCAAGGCCGGGAGCCGCGGACCGACCTACTCGGGCGACGAGCAACAATCGCCTCTTCATCATCATCTTTTTGTTGGGCTTTTTCGGCGGAACAGGGGATTGTGCCTTCTTCAACGCCTTCTATTTGCTAAGTGACGTGTGTCACCAGGGGTTTTTTGTTGGGATTGGATGGGTGGGGATGGGGGTTTTGGTATAGAGCCAGTCCTCGAGATTATAATCGAGGAGCAAATTGATGGAGGGAATCGCCTTTTCGTTTTGTCCAAATCGGACTTATTCAGTTAGTGTGACTAATGCGCGAGAAGTATCCGTTGCTACTGTTACAACTACCATTTGCATTTATTAATTAATCGACTTCCGTGTCAGGCAAGCATATTAAAACGATTGTAACTCATTGAACAGAATCGTAGGCAGCTCAATTTAGAAAGAGCGGGATTTCGCTTGATTAAAATGCGTGTAATACAGTTTACAACGATTCATCACAATTATCTCTTTTTTTATTGTAGAAGTCTATTATAAATCAAAAATAAAAACACGACAGTTCGTTATTAGTTATTAGTCTGCTAAAAGTTATCTAAGACTTTCAACGGATTACGCACACGTCATTTCCTGTTGTTTTCACTCCAACTGCACTAACGTCCAAGAATTTTCACTCCTAGATGTAATAAATTGTAAGAGGGTATAATTAGCGATCCTAGTTTGTGTATAGCCCGGACTCGGGTGGATATCCGAGACCACCGAAGCCTCCAATTAAATTTTAGTAGCAACTTCCACGTTTTTACTAACTAGTACATTTTGACCGATTAGTATAATAAAGTTCAAACAAGCAAGATTTAATAGCATACGTGCCATTTCAGAGTTCGAAAATTATACTGAAGCTATACCTACTAGAATTAATTTAATTTGATATCAGCATATATTTATTGATTTCTAAAGATTATTTTTTAATAATTATGTAATTCTTGCATAAAAACCACGAGAATACAAAACACCTTTTTTTAAAATATGATCTCCTTGCTCAATTACCAAATCGCATAAGGCCATTTTCGCAAACTTATTATTACAAAAAAATATTTTTTTTAATATTAAAAAATTTGTTAATCTCATTGACTGTTTGTTATTCAATCAATGCGGATTTTTAAGTAATGTGAAATGCCATTTGGCGTATAATCGTATGTTGCATCTGATGACATTTAAAAGTCAGTTTTGCCTCAAAATCGATTTGGGCGATGTCGAATAAGGCCGACGTTGAATCACCACCGCTGAAAAATATGGGTTAAAATACCACAGAGCTATAAATATGATCCGTACCAATCATAAATTAATAACACGATTAGTCACAGGTCCGGTGCTACACTACCCGCTCGAACGAACGTAACTTCTGTACCGTATTGTTGGCCGATTCGCTGAATTAGCTTTTCTACACACTATCGACCATAAACATAACTGTCCGCATCACGGCAGCATATTTGTATTTAAACATGGCGGCTATTAAAAAGGGAGTTGAACCAAAACGAAAGGCATTACGACCAACACGATATTACCATTACAGGACTGCACAGTGCGCTGGAACCCGCATTAGCCGCGCAAGTGAGCGAGGACGCTTGACTTTGCGCCGGCCGAGTGGTGAGTTACAGTTAACTTACATCAGATTGCTGTCACGCTTTTGATATCTTTATATCCTGGTATTTGATAATTAATTTTACCGGATTTAATCGCTCTTCTGATGACGTTAGATGTGCTATTACGGATACCGTTAATTGTAGCTGCTTTGATTTTGTCAACTTTTGATGAACACTTTCACATCAAATTCAACCTTACATACCTTACTAAGAACATGATAAAAAATATTTATTATATAAAGCGTGTTTTAATATTTAAATTTAAATAATAGTTCATTACAAATATTTTTACAAAAAGGAAAATTTTAGAATGAGAAATTAACCGTACATAAAGATGATGGTCATCAAGCGATGATAGCCAGATTAGCGAGCGGTTTGAGGCGGTTGCAAGCACTCATTGTGGTTTTTGTGGACGCTATGCCGTATTGGCCTTATTTGATTTGATATACGGATTTAGTCTGCGGGAGAAACATCGAAAAGTATGAAGATATACCGTAGCATAACATCTTAAAAGCTACCATGAGCCGAGGCGATCATGAATATGTAATGATTAAAAACAATTAAACACAAGAATATCACATTAAATCTTATAACCAAAAAATAGTTATTGATAATAAATTGGTCTATACAAACTCAAATTCTAGGCCCCACAAGATAATTTTAAAACTCGATGGTCTCTAAATCATTCCTGCCTACTGCCTTCATTATAAGAAGCCTACGCCTAAGCGTAGAAGAGACTCCGGAGTAAGTATATTCTTTTTCATCCTTTTATCCATTAGCGTCGTATGTATCTATTCTGATCGATATAACAGTGAATATGAATGAAACATGATGCAGTGTCTACTGGCGATTGGCCCCCTCGTGATGGATATGCCGCGGAGAGTTATTGAAGGGGGTCAGGAAGTACCAGGATCCCGGGCAGCCGGGCAAGGCGGGCGCTGGCCTGAGCAGTGGCGGCTCGCACGGACGTGGGCAGTTAGTGGTGGCCACCAATGCATATAATTAATTACATCACGTATAAGGAGCTGCTCACTCACGGCTATGTTTCAGTGGTTCTCATTTTTTTTTTCAGTGTAAAAAATCACAAGCACATTCATAAGAGACGGAAAAAGTTTGGCAGAAATAAACATGCCTTTTTTTTATCCAAGTCTTTCAAATGACGATTATAGGCACCCTTTTTTAATAGTTATATGTATTATATAATATAATCTCTCCATGCTTATCCTATTTTATATTGTTTGAAACGAGGATAGTGATAATTTTCTGTAAGGTTAAATCATAAACAACGCGTGGGATGCACTATTTTTTTTCTATTTGGGTTTATCGGCGGAACAGGAAGATGTTTTCCTTCAACGCCTTCAAAATCACTGGGTGACTTGTGTCACCGTGGGGTTATGTTTGGGGTTGTGTGGGTGTCGGTGGGGGGGTTGAGGGTGGGGGAAGGGGGGGATGGCTTTTGGGCTTTTTGTAGAGGCAGTTCTCGAGGTTGTAATCGAAGAGTGTGTTGATTGAGGGGTTTGGAACTAAGTGGGTAGAGATTTGGAAGGAGTGTGCGAGGTCGATGATAACCTCTTGGATCGTTTTGGTGTTGGTGTCTCTGTGGAGCTGGGCATTTTGGATGAACCACTGGGCATTGAGTGCCCAGCGGAAGATTTTATTTTGGATTACCTGGAGAGTGTGTCTCTCAGGCGGGATGTATCCCCAGATGGGGCAGGCGTAAGTAAGGATTGGACGGATCATCGTTTTCAGGAGAAGACGTGGGATGCACGAAACAATTAAATTTTCAATTTACAGAAAGCTTTTAAAATATCCACAAAATAAATATGATGTTGAATAAATAAATAGTTTAAGCCAGTTTCAGCAAATTTTATGGCTTTTTTAATTGTTGATTCATCGATTACTTTCGAAAACCGGGCGTAACACACCGATACGTGTAAAATGTTTACAGACATATCGACTAGCAATTTGCTGCTGTTTTCACGTATCAATTATTTTTTTTTTTATAAGAAAGGTTAAAAAACTTACGGTCGGTAAAAAAATCTGATTAACTGATCGGTAGACTGTCGGTTGTGAGACACTGATCGGTTCTATGCGCAAGCGAAAATATCTTATGAAGCATATTATGAATGAAATAAACAGAGACCTAATATAGATGCTAACTTCTAAGAATCAACGGTAGACATTTTATCGCTTCATTCTCTGACCCCAAATATAAAATCACCGATTACTTCAATCAATCATTCCGTTGCATTTTTATTGAAATTTTGTTCCCAGAAAGATAAATCAAACGAACCCAGATATTTCAAGCAATGCTTCATATGCGGCGGAACGAAAACCGTTGGTTCATATATAAAATTCTAACGACAAAAGCGTGCCATGACCTCAGTTAAAAGGCAAATCAACAATAAACTATAGAAATTATTAAAAAAAATGATGTTATATCGCTGTGAATTTTTTGAATGAGCTCATAAATGTTATATTTTGTTGACGCTTAGATGAGTTCGTCAGAAAAAGACAAACCAGGCTTCTAGGCTTGTTTAATAGTAATGACATAGTTATATGATTTTTCAACATGTGAAAAATGATTAATTGCCCCCAGCAATCCTAGAGCAGCACTCTATTATCACTTTCTTTCCAAAGACATATCGCTGTTCCCACGAAGATTACATTAGTAACAATGTCGAAATGTCTTTTATGGAATGAAGAAACCAATACACGGTTTATCATGCAAGAATCATATTTGGTTTGGTCAGAAGCAGTGAACATACGCAGGCGAGATAATTTAAAAAATATAATATTAACTTTATTTATTTTAGTAGTAAATTATAATTTCTTTGTTTTTATTCTGTGGTGTCATCTAAACATACTACATTATATTAATGTAAGCATATCAGTAGTCTCGATATTGAAAATATTTTATCTTAAAAGATTAAACTTTTCATTTTGATGTTTGTGTTTTTAAATTATTAGTTATTTTAGTGACTTACTTTTCCCATGTTTTTTAATATTTTTGCTAGGGTGCTTAGTTCTTGCGATGTCGCGCTTCCAGCACTGTTTCCACCTGCAAAAAAAGAAAAAACATATCAGAAACTGAAATAAACAACATACAATTATAATGTTTTGGAAGAGAAATGAAATAAAATTAAATTCACATTTATCTAGATCTTCGTGAAGAATTTCTTAATATTTCATGTAAGATAATATTAACAATAATATTCCATTTATTGCGTTGATATGATGTATGGTATAAATCTATAGGCACATACGTGACAATATCATTTCAGAATAAATTCATAAATCCTAATTGTGTAGAGATTATGGAAGTCAGTGAATATATAACAATTTAAACCAAGTTACGAATAAGTAGTTTTGGTTTTAGTCAAAGGGATCAGATAATGTAGAAGTGAAAGCAAATCACATAAGGCAATACAAAGAACCCAGACATCAATAAATCTCAGGGAGAAAGTATCTCCTCTTTATGAATCCAAAATGGGCTACTTGCCAATTCTCTGAATGTTTGTAAAACGTCGCATTATGTGAGGAAATTGCCGAACAGAATACTTTACTACTTTACGCAACATCAAAATGTTCTGAAAAGAATCACAAATAAGTGGAAACCATCCTTTTGTTTATAAATTGTGCATTCACTATGTTTTCATCATTTTATTATTCAAATCATGTTTCTTACTATGTCATTTTAAGGATGATTTACTGTTGAAATAAATAAATATCTCATTTTAAATATTAGGACTAAAAAAAATTCAACTTTATTTTAGGATTAAAAAAAAGTTTTGTATGCTGTTAGTATAACTAAGCAGAGTCATAAATAATTAACATTAAATACGTATTTTGATTTCATTCGAATTCACAGATACCCCATCATATCCCTATGATTAAAAAAAATGGTTTCACTTTCACCACGGATACAAGACGCGTATTCACATGACCCAAAAATAAAACAATGGATCAATGAGCATCTATGCTCACAGCTTGTGCGTCTAAAAATATTGTGTCAAACAGGAAAAGATATTTAGGAAAACGTGGAAAAAAATTGTGTCCTCGTCCGTCGTGTCCGATCCAATTTTTGTTTGTAAGAGCGATTGTGTAATGTTTAATGTCTGACACGTACACAGGCTGTAGTTGTGAACGACCCGTACGTGGTTTTATATATCACCTAGTATTTAAAAAAAAAAATTAATGCGACCGATTGAGTTGCATGGGAAACCTACTAGAAAATAACAATGAAAACTATATCTGTATATAGTCAACTAGTACAGGTTATATTGACAGTTTCCAGAAACCGTTTCAAGCAATCATTGGATGAACTCGTAAGTACTGATACAGTTTCAACTAACACGAGCTTACCTTTAAACGTTATTTATAATATGTAACCTGTTTGGGATATTTGGATTTCCGTTATTTTAGATATGTAATAACTTAATTCAAGCAAATAAATAACATTGACGTAATTCAGAATGAAATCAATGCCATCACTTTTTGTTAAACAAGAACAATACTATGATAAAAATAAAACTTGAAAAATTGTGTAATCATCAGCGCCCAACAATCACATCACACTCATTACAAAGGAATATTAACTTTTTATTGTAGCAAACATAAACCTACCAACAGTCCATAGAATGTATGCATACAACTTTTTTTAAATTTCATAATTATTCACAGCTATAACTTGTTACAAACACAATTATAACTTGCATTTGCCCGAAATTAAGATTTAAATCTTTAAAACCAGACCTTTAAAAATAAAACATTGAAGTAGAAAATTATTAGACTCTAGTATATTTTATGAATTCAGTTTAAAAAGTCAAATAACTACAGTTGTATTTTGTTTAAAATATGAGGTAGTATAAAGCACACTCATCGATAATTTATCTCCAATCGTTGAGACAAGTTGCATATAATGTATTTGATACTGTACAAGTCCCCGGTCAGTGACTGTCGGTAATCTACCGGTGTAATTTAACAGGTATCCGATCGCGTCATAATCATACTTTTTAAAGTTTAATACCTACGCTTAGTAGTTAGCATATTTCATCTTTAATGTAACATGGCATTAAAATTTTAATACAGCAACTTTGTGCCTTCAGGGATCTGTTCAGGTCTGTTCAAATTATTTGGCTACTGGGAAGCTGCAGGTAAACAAAGCATATAAACAATATGGACTTAATGACCGGTTGATCTTATATTGCGTGAGAAACGAGGCTGGTGACACGAAAAGCCTTGGTCTTTGTGTATCTGTTTTTTGTTTTAACTAAATCTAGGTTGAGTTAAAGTCGATTTCCGTACTGATGTGTTTCACGAGGAATTCTGGATAAATAGGATGTATTTTTATTTTCCGTCGTTTAAACCTTTTATGTAAGTTGTTCAGCTGTTGAACATGTAATTGTAATTGGTATAAATCATTCATACAAGTCATTCAATCTACTATTAGGTAATAATTAGGTAATTATTAAGAAAAATAAATAAAAAGGTTCTAAATTCATTAAAAAAATTTAGCTAAGATTTTGTTTCAATAACAAATCACAAAAAAAAGTATTAATTTTACTTAACTACTTTATTCAGCATTTTTAAATATTCTACTCAAATAAAAATAATTAACAATTTGAATTATTTATCAATTTACAATTTATTTTGAATACTTAAGTAAAATACCAATTATTTTGAATATTTTTTTGGGATCGAACTTACGCTAGTAAAAAAATCGCCTAAACGAATGCAAAGCGAATTCACGAATACACGATACCGGCAAATCTCAAAACGCAAAGAATATACAGTGTGTACACAATTCGATTCGCAACTGATCCATTCGTTCCGACCGCGTCTTGTATCGAGGAATGCGAGGAATTATTTTGCATGGCGTTAGAGAATAATGCGAGCTGAGGGAGTATTTGCGCGGCTCGCGGAACGAGATCGGCGGGCCGCTATTTCATAAACAACGTTTCCCGAACCCCTTTGTTGTCAGTATTGCACAATCGTGACGCGAAAATGAATAACTTGGGGAAATCACGTTCATCGGGCGAAGGCAGCTCGGGTCATCTCCTCGCCAGGGCTGTCTGCGGTGTAAAACATTAAATATATCAAAACCAGGAACCGAGAAGAAATCGCTGAAAAAATAAAATAAAAACGCTTGTTTTTTGGATTTATGTGATCGTCGATTTTATCAATAAGGCTTTATCGAATGATTCCGAAACTTGTTCAGTAAAAAAATGATTTCATTTAGTAAAATTTTGATTTTGATTAAAACACTTTTTCACGTTCAACACAAATAATTTTTAAACACAATATAAATAACGTACAGTTAAAAGTTAACGAAAGTTTTCTGCTTGTAATATGTTTTACATATTTTGAAATAAATAAATAATTAATTTTTAGGATGTTTTGAATACATTTGTAATGTTTAATTTATTAATAAAACATGCATATTTATCTGAAAATATTAAAATAACTATGTGATTCATGAGCGGAGGCAGCCATACTTCTGCCGGCTCAGGTCAATGTTAAACAAAAGCCTCTCGAGGAGAGAGTACAATATTTCAATAGAGTTCACGTGCCTGAAAATAACGAAACCTCTCTTATTTATTATCACCCGCCTATGGGCTTGCAACTTATTCATGGATTAACCTATACAACATAGACAACTTGTCTTTTTTAAATTTTACAACTGTGAATGAATGAACAATTGTGCATGTGGTGGTGATTTCACATAAGTGCTTTGTACATATAACAGCTACGTTTCTTTCGGACCGGAAGTCCTGAAATCCCGAAGAGGTCGTGGATTCGGTCGACGCCTCTAGTCCATCGCTTATGGTATAATATTATATATACTCATGCGGTGGCCGATTTTTTAAAGGCAGGTGACAGCTTAAGGCTGTATTGTGTCTCGGGCGTGCCACTCCAGCCGTTTCTCTCTAACGTTAGAGTCAATATCTTCATTACTTTTTGCACGCGCAAGAGAGCATAAATTAATGGCCTGTCGAGAAGATGCTTTGTAAATGGGCTATTCGTATAAAATTTCAGATAAAAGACCACAGCAGAGCATGTAATAAATTATTTTTTGTGCTGTGTTGACAACCTGTTTTAATTACACACACACACACACACACACACACACACACACACACATATATATATTTAGATAATTATCCCGCATTATTTTATTTATTTAACATATCCAGTTCAAGGCGAGCCAGGAAGAGTAACATGTAAGCCGTTGAATACAACGGTCCTTGACTTTTCCTTTCAAAGCTGAGTGCCTCAGCACATAAAAGATTCCCAGCATTTGAGATTCCATAAACCAGCTCTTTAATGAAGCTCCCCCCGGCCGAGAGGTTCGTCAGGCGCTCAGGACTAGCGAGACGGGCAGGGTCCTCGGTGGATTAGGTTATATTGTATATTTTGAATATTAAAATAAATTAATAAAAAATATAACCAAATAAAAAAATATATTTTCATGTAATAATGACTGTTTTTGATTGCACTATCGTTGATCTTAACTATTTTTGCTATGTGGAAAAAAATACCCCCGACTATTAAAACATGATAATTTTGTATCTCTATTTTAAGGTTCTATGTTAAACCACTTTTAGGTAAATTTACGGACAGCACGAATAAAAAATATTTACATTGCAGCGTTTGCGTTTCTAAAATCAAAAATTAATTATCTTTTTTAATGATAAATAATTACACTAGTAAGCAAGTAGAGTTACGATTAGATCACAAGCTGGCTATAAAATAAGTTAAATAACGGATGTTTAATATTACTTGAACTCTCCGGTAAAATGTAACAATAAAATAAATAAAAAAAATTATTTTGTTAATGTTGTTATGATTTTTTATGTATATATTTCTAGTCCTTCTTCCTGTATTTCAGGATGTGTCGTGTTCTGTCGGGAGCACACGGCAGCCCTGGTCCCGAGTTCGGATATTGGACCATTGCGCTCGTACGTCGGCACAGGCACTACAACAGACATTTCCGGCACATCCGACAATCATCCTGTCATCATGTTGTGAAGGAATAAGATCAGATACCTGCAACACTTCCCGTACTGAAAACCATGGAGAGGGGTACAACACATCAGAATTCTAAAGCTGCTTTTGAGGTTGATCAAACCGTGTTTACTAACTTCTGCTCATGTCTTTTTGTCAAATATTGGTTTAAAATTTGTAATCTTTGCAAAGAGTAAATTTTCAGGGTGTTTTTTTTTATGTTCATAATATTGACAGTCAAATAAGCAGGAAGATCTAAAAGAATGGCTATTAATGTTTATATTTTGGGCACGATGTTTTGTCTTGTAATAAAACTACTTGCATGTGCTTCTTTCAAAATTTAATGCGTATGTGTAAACATTATTTGGTATTAAATTGACCATGAAAAAATATACAACAGTTTTAAATAATATTTTTATTTCATTTAGAAAACGCTACATATATATTGAAACTTTTAAATTATTAAAATCAAATTCAATCAAACCAAATATGAGTTCACGGGGTGACATTATCTTTATCAGATCAGATTTTTTTTTATTTAACTGAAATAAAATGTGCTTTTTAAAACATCAAATCTTATATTTATGTGTAATATAATTACGTATATAATCGTCATATTAGTAGAATATAAATAAATATTATTATAAAAATATCAATTTACTTTTTAAAGATATTGTTTTGAACCAGATAATAGGAGTGTAAATTGCTATAATAATTTCTCTACTTCTTTTTTATGAAGTTACGGAATGAGATAGTCCCTCGCCAACTGTTTCCCTTGTACGCTCATAAGCGGTAATTTGGAACAGTTGTAGGTTCGATTCCAGCGAAGAAGGCATGATTGCCGGTGCTTAAGTGGTAAAAGTTATTAGTTGGATTCTTACACCCTCGGCAATCTGTCTATACCGAGAGAATTCACGCGAATCCACGACCGCAGGAATTACTTCCCGGTGATCGACAAGGAGAGACCAGCGGCGGACATTATTAATACAAAACTGAACACATCGAAACTCGTTTAAAAACTTCAATAATTATACTTATAATCAAATAAAGTACAAAATCAATTTTATTTGAAATTTCGTACTAAAAGTTGCGGAATGAAACTAAAGTCCGTATACAAATTATATTCTATTATGTTTTTGTTCTTTATCTAATAATGTATGTGCGGTACTCGTGTCTAAATACTGTTATGTGATAGCATATACAATATTTTTGGAAATCATTAAATACAGCAAATATATTATTTTCCATCAAGTGCCTCTCTTCAGAGGAGGTTGGCGACCATTTCACTGAGCATATACTCATGCTGAGCCAGTGTTCATGGTTTTCTAAGGGGAAAATAGTGTAGTGAGTCTTTGGGTCCTTCTACACCGCAGTTTTATATTGGAAGGAAAAGTCTGCGTATTGCTGCTGCCCAATAGCATTATTATATAATATTTTTCTTACAACGCTCATATATTGAACAGTATTAATTAAGTAACAATAAGTATTTCATCAAGTTGAATGATCTAGATTCTAGACGATTAAAGAAACGCTATGTTGATAATTACTTAATACCAGCTTAATCTCACAGTACATAATTTAGTTTTGATTTTATTCAAAACTTATAAACCATCGTTTATATATAATTTATTATATGCTATTTTGCTAAGGATGTTAAAGGAGACGTAATTGGTGTATCAGTGCACGCCACTGCTGCGCGGATGTTAACAATTTTATAATAGCAAAAAAGATTAGTCGCGGGGAACGGTTATTTTATATCTCATCGTTACCGTTTTCCTTACAATACTTAAATTCTTGGTATAAAATATCCTTTAAACGTGTTGATTTTTTTCAAAATATATCGACCTACAAATGAATGTACGTATTTATTGAAACTTCAAGATTTATTTATCAAACAAAAGTGAAATTCTTTTTACACTATGTCATATATTATATGTTTGCCGTATATAATTTTCTATTATATTAATTGTGAATATCGAATCATTTAAATACATTTTTAAGATTCACAACTTTTGTGTATTTTTTCAAGTAAACAGTTTTCATTTAGATTTGAACTCATTTCATACAATCACCGTTAGATCTAATGATGTTGGATTCCATAAATACTTGTCAATCAATAAAACTAACATTCCTAGAAATGTATAAACTTAGCTTGATTGGATATATAGCACACTTCAAATATTAGTACTGCGATTACATATAATACTTATCAACCAGTCTAATAGAATAGTATATGAGCATTTGCGTTAACGGTACAGGTCATATCAGAGTTTGAGGAAATATCTCCGAGCCAGGGGGCCTCTATCCCGCACGGGATAACCGCTTCCTCCTCACTAACGACCCGCAATATCCCACAGTTCACTTTATCACGTACAAATTGTTTATTCGCTGTAGGGATATTCATACTCGGGTCCCGTTACTGCTCTGAACAAATCCTGTAATGTCCGAGACTCGCCGGAAGATAAGGCAAAGTGGTCGCAAACAATGCGAGAGCAACAAAAATGCATGCAATGCACGCCGCACCGCCAACGAACTGTATGCACACAATTCAGGAAATATGCGCGCACTGTTGTTAAATTCGTAAATTATTTTAATACTCATGAAGATGTGAACCTTATTGAATAAGACCGGTAGTTTCCAGTTATGATTTACAAATAAGTATCAATGCTATGCGCAGAAAAAATATCGTATGAATACAACATTTTTAAAATGCATCAGTACTACGTCTCCAGGTGCTGTTATTTGTTGAACAATGAATTCGAAACCAATGGATGTAATGGATGAGTGGTATAAAATAATTAAGTGCCGTATCAAGCACCTCCAGGCCTGCCCGAGCGACAGTTTACGGTATTGTTACCTGCAATTGGCGGATGCTAGCTTTTTCAAGCGGGTCATGCGGGTACATATTTAGTTTAAGTGTGAATTCAGTAAGCATTACAGACATGCAAGTTTCAAACAAAGTACAGCCTCAAAGCATAACACGCTTAGTGACTTTTAGGTTTCCAACGACTCTGCTTTGAACCTAATTTCACGGCAAGGTTTAAAATAATGCTCGTCTGTTATGGAGAGTATACTCAATATTGTCCATTGTTCAAATAGTAATAAATATATACATAAATGTATGTGTGTATTATTTTTTTAGTCCCCATGCTTTCCCTTGATCAAATACCTACGATTTATCTGAGTAATGTTTTTATTAAGCACGTGGCTCTATTTCAATTTCAGTCACGAGTCTGTGATTAAATCCCATACGTTCAATCAATCACATGGAACTCCGCCTATATTCATCGTATGTGATAAATATCCTTGTTTTTATATTATAAGTTTTACTTTTATAACTTATTAACGTATTGAGTATGTACAAAGACGAGAAAAATAATAAAATAATATTTTTAAAAGTCTGTTAATATTTTAACAAACGTTTTTGTTTTTTATTTTATTTATTCTTTTATTCTACATAACAGTATAGTTTTTGTGTAATAATTACAAGTAAAATAGGAAATTAGTATAAAAAATATACAGTACCTTATTATTTTTTCTGATTTTATTCACTTACAGTTGAATACCGAAATATCCCGCATTAATCACTTAAACATTAGTTTTTCCGGTACATACATGAAACGATGAAATAACAATGTTCACCGATTGTGATTATGTTGTATAAATATTAAACACGTTGACCACAAAAGCATATTATATTAAACAGTCAGCCTTAACTTGCTATATTTAATAAATTCTATGCATAGCATGCAGCTGTAAAAGCTTATCAGCGCTGAACCACGTTCGAGGATGATCTATAGGAACTGAGTTCACCCACGCGATCGCCCACATGGTACAGTAGAGGGACTAAGTAAAGGAGAATACAAGGCTATTATAATAGAGATATTGCAAACTAAAACAATAAGTAATTTGACATGAAAGTAACTTCATAAAGTTGTACTATCAATTTTATCTTTGTTTATTTTATGCGTCTTAGCATTAAGAGCGTTAACTCTCAACTAGGTCAATATCAAACTCAGGTGTTATAATCAATCTGATTCGCTTAACAAAACATTATCAGAGATAAATACTAAGAAATATACATGGAATTAAATGTGTTGTCCAATTAAATAATAACAGTTTCATAAAATATGATATCCTTTTATGATACTTATTATAGTTAGCTATCAAACAAATCCGGATCATTTAAAAAACTATAAGGCATTTATTAATTCAGTGGCGTACCCTGAGCTAGCGGCAGGGCAGGAATATTAAGACTCACAAAAATATTAATTCATGAAAATCACACAGTGTAAAATATATAAACTTTGCTCATCCATATTTTTTTGATGTCAGTAATTCAATTTTAGTGAAAGTTTGTGTATTTGCAATTTTTTTAAATGGCAAATGTTTTGATTAAAAATTAGATACACAATATATGCACGAAACATTGGCTTCCAGTATAATATGAGATGACCTTAATTACTGGTGGTTAGCCAAACGTACATACCATAAAACGATACTTAGACGGAGTATAAATATTCTGTCTAGCATTTTTTATAGAACGTAATTACATAAGTAATTAGTTGAAGTGAAATTTTAAAATAACTCTTGTATTTTTAAAATCGAAGCTGCTATTTATTAAAATTTGCTACAATTGATAAATAAAAAGTAAAATTGTAAATGAGTTACATAATTTGTAATTTGTTGAAAGTATATAATGACTTTAATTTGAAATAGGTATTTTTATTTACAAATTATATATTTGTATATCTTGAATAATTATTTTATATATTCAAATAACACTTTTAAGGATTTGCTTGTCGATAAACAAAAACTCTCGACTTTATCGAATATATAATATATAATATTGGTGTGTCCGTATAGCAAAACATAAACCGTGAACGATCGATAATATCTCAATGCTACGAATCGTAAAGCTATTAATCTTCAGATTTATTAAGGATATAAAAACACAAAGGTCCGTAAAAGATTAATATATTAACACTTCTCATACACCAATTGATTTATAGAAAAGTAACGGTCGGGACAGTCAATACTGCGATGCAAGTTTAATCACATGAATAATTGTGCTATTAGATATCTACGTAATACCATTATGCTCTACTGGAGATCTCTTGGACTATAAAAAATCATTAGTAACATCTAAAATGCACGTATACCACTAAGTGTGATAGATGCGCAGTTTTAAAATAAATATGTACATAAAAAAATAATAAGTATTCACACAGAAAATAAATTAATGAATCGAACCTTGAAATCGAAACGACAAATTATTAAAAAAAACAGTCGGGTGTTTGAAATAAAATAAAATCTTCTTGAACTGTATAATATATATTATTTACAATGTTTAAATAAAAATCAATCCCGAAAAACCACTCTAAAAAACCAGGTTCTACAATCGAAGATTACCATACAAATATTCATGCATTTTTTACTCTGCAATGCTCGTGCAATGGCACACATCAAAATATTTGACTAGATATCGTATTATATTTAATAATCTTGTATGTGGATACTATTGCAGTTTGTATATATTTAATGTTTACAAAGTAGTTAGTGGTCGAAGTGTTTTACGGTCGATCATCTTCGGAGGCATTGACCGCAGTGTCTACACAGGGGCTCGCGGCAAACTTACTCTGTATTAGAAGACACTAGAGATGCAAGGAGAGGTTTCATGGAAATAATGCGCAGCCTTCCATCAAGCTATCAATATTCTAGCCGCAGGATATTGGACACTTCATCTGTACCATTATTTTATTTTATAAAAATAAACTTTGTTATTGGTTGCGGTTGGAAATAATAATAGTTTACCACCAAAGATAAGACAACAAATTTTAAATAAATTAATAATTTATATCATATATACATGACAATGTAGTGAAATGGCATTGAAGTTAAACAAACTACTTTTTCCTTGTATTATGTATTATCAGATGATTTCTTGTTTTTATTTTTTGCTGGGTTTTGCTTTCGCAAAAAACCAGGTTAATTAAAACAATAATAATTGACACGCCAATAGACAATGAAGTGCTTGTATTGTCTTCAACAAAAGGATGTACGATTCGTTACGTCTAACTGTTGGGTTTTTCCATAGTACTTATTGCGATCTTTAGGTTAATTTTTAAGTAATTAAGTGCCTTTATCCGTGTCACCGTAAACGGAGCATTATTAAGTGAAGTAGAGCAAAGAATGTGCGACCAAAATATCTCTGGTTAAATTGTTTATTTACTTTTTGCTTTTCTCTCATTTCTTTGATACATCAAACATTTAATTTATCAACTAAGGCTTTGTGTAATTTGTTGACGTGGGTTCAAAAATCAATAATTTAAGATTTCTATGCTCATCGCAAATATTACAACAGATACACAAGTTTTTGACTTGAAACTTGTGTAAATCGCAGGTACATTCCAGTACACGAGTATAGACCCAAGTACCAAGTCCCACGCTGCTTGCAGCTTTCCCATACATTGAATTTTTCAACCTCTTAAAGACTGGAATACTCGAACACCTCTCTAACAACGAAGTCGTGACGGCAGGACACCAGCGTCCGCGCACTCAGGTGAGTGCAGCTGCCTCCTCGGTTTGTTCTACATTTGTTAATCGCAAAAGCATGGCATGAAACTACTTCATATAATATGACTAATATCCGACAACGCTGAATAATCCATGAACGTACAAAGATTACATTTACTTGAAATGCTCTAACAGGATATCGATTGTTTTGCGATATATTCCGTATTGAACGCTTTTAGCTTTTTTCTTTAAAATAAATCAAAACGATATTAAACTCAATCAAACAAAAAACGTTGCAATTCCAAGCAGAACATTGTAACACCGCAAGATCAAAACGGAGCCCGGCTTTCGAGATGCCGCGGACCATTTCCAGCGTATCAAGAGTGTTCCGGGAAGAGACTTTTTCATATAAATTATTTTTATTGACTTCTTGCCCTTAGTATCCGATTGCAGAAAGTCTTGTGCAGTAAGGGGTGATTGTTTCGCAGTCTCCCCAAGGCGCGTCGCTAACAAGCCATTGTCTTTGGTTTTCTGATAAAAACGTGTTTGGAATTCTAAACTTATACGCCATGAGGTAAAGTGATGCCATTCCTGGAATATCTTAACGACAAAGAAAACAAAGCAAACTTGATTCCACGCTTTATTTCCAAAGCCTCGGTATATGAAAATTATAAATATAGCGATACAATGTAAAGCAGTGCCTTATTTAAATATATATGCTTTAAATTCAAAGCCACATGGATTAAAACAATTGAAGCGAATATTTTATATAAATATAACAATTGATCTCTACTAGCTCATTTTCAAACAGGCTTTCAAGCTTTAAACAGATTTTTTTTCAGATCATAAATATATTTTTTGAAAAAACTACCCCTTTACATTCCAGCCCAGACTACGACTTAGATTTTAATATTAATTATATGTTGTAAAAAAATGTACACTTTCATAGTGATTCAAATGACCAACGCTCCTCAGTATTCGATGTGAACAGTAAACTACATTTTCCATCAAAACCAAGAACAGCACAGAAAGAGAAATAGGGGTGATTTTTGTGGAAAAGCTATTTAATCATTTGTATCCGATTGTTCTCACGAGCACTCTAGCGATGCGCTGTTTTAAGTGTACACTTCTCGTACCCACAAACCCGGGCCCACTCTATTGTGGAAGTCCGTAATTACGCCCATACTACTGTTAAACTCAAATTACCCAAAGAGAATTAAAACGAGTCTGCTCCCCAGTAGGTGATGGAACACATTCGCGGCGGTGACTTCCTTTCGTATGGACACGGTGTTAAGTAAGGTCAGGTCTCTGGCGAATGCGCTACAATTTTTTGTACGAAAAAAAACGCAGAATGGCCTCATTTATCGTTTCACGTGTTTTTTGCATACGAACATCATTACAGAAAGCGGCGGTGGTCGCGCGGCATTCAAGTGCTCCTTTTAAAAGATTTATAGCCGTTTTAAAGACGTATTGAACCACATATTTTTAAAATTGGTTTTCAGAGTTATAAACTACATATAACAGATAAAAAAAGACCAAGTGTGATCCTTTAAATGAATATATCAATAGTCATAAATTTATGTCATAAAATTGCGAATTCTTTTTATCAGAAATGAATGTGCATGTATATTCGTGGTTAGTAGTAAACATAATGTGCGAGTTAATTTAATTTTTTATCTTTTCTATAATAAGTCGATCATTGATTGCATCACACTGCGTAAAAATACTCATTTCATTTGAAAAATATTTAAGAATTTTTCAATATTTATCTATAGGTTTATATTTGTTCCTTTGATCGGTAAAAAAATGATTTTGTAAACACCTTACACGAATGTGAAAAAAGCACTAATTTAAATCATAGGCCACTAGCCACTTAAACAAGATGCTGCTTTTAACATTCTTGCTAACACTTCCTTTTGAAGTATTTTGCTAATGGATTTTACTCAGAATTCTGACAATCGCTCTATAATTCGTCCACGGTGATTATAACAGTAATAAATTCGTAGTGTATGTTCACATAACTTAACGAAGTAAATATATTTTATCTAGACAATAAAACATAACAGGAATAATTTTTACTAGAAGTTCTTTTTTAAACCTAATTTCACAGTAGACAATAATTAAATATGAAATTATTATTATGATATAATTCTAGTTGCGTTTACATTAAAAATTAATTACACAGTAAAAGCATGACTTTTAACATGTTAATATTTTTATCATGATATTAAAATTTTATTTATTTGAGTCTTACGTCTGCTGAATAAATTTTTTTTCAATTCTAGCAAATTGGTAATTACACACATCTTCAAAATATAAATTAAAATTATCTAATTTCATGTTTTTAAAATTATTTAACATGAAAACAAATATCAAAATTTACGTCATCTAAAAAGATACGCACGTGAAATCGTGTATATGTTTTTTAAATATTAAAAAAATATATTTTTAATTAGTTACAAATATATAAATATTTCTAGGATATCCACGTACACTCGTAAATTTACGTAACTTTGAATCATGAAAAATGTTCAACATTTAAATGCACTTTCATACAGGTACGATGAAAAAAATATGTAAAAATATTTTGAATTTGTAATTTATATAGATTTTTATTTATAAACTTTACCGAAGTGCTCACGGTAGTGATTCAACTACACATTCACAATAATGCGTTTCGGATACACAGAAATCACCCATTAAAACATTCGATATGTAGGTTTTGTAAGCGTTTATCCGCATATTATTAAATTATTATGTTATACTGTTAGTTTATTAAATAACCGGATTTCCATGCATGTGAGTAAGGAAATCAGACAGTTCAGTAAAGATAGTTAGCGGCCGGAAAAGCGCGAAACCCACTGACCGATAAAGAAGTTCTCGATAATAACTACACGGCATGGGGCGTGGCGTCCTTTGCACGCATGAGTAGGCTCACGCTCACGTAGAAGCCGTCTCAAGGCCATTAGGGAGTCAAGGGTGAGGCTGGATGCTCCACAGAACAACGTGTGACTATCAATGTCAATAGAAAGGTCTTATGTGAGAGAAGGGAAGAAATTTGAAGATTTTGCAATAAATCTAAAAATATATAAGTTAATGAAGGTTGTATTTATAACGCACGTTTACTGTCTCTTCACAGTTCAAACTAATTTCCAGCAGTTCAATAATGATTCGCGACGCGTCTACTGTCGTAAGTCCACTGGGAATTCAAGGGTGAGGCTGGATGCACCACAGAACAACGTGTGACTATCAATGCCAATGGCTGCAAAGGAAGGTTCTGTGTGAGAGAAGGGAATAAAATTGAACATTTTGCAATTAATCTAAAAATATATACTTTAAAGAAGGTTGTGTTTATGACGCACGTTTACTATCTCTTTACAGTTCAAACTAATTCCCAGCAGTTCAATAATGATTGAATCTAGATTAAGCCACGTCGACGCTTCTACGTTTGCAACGGAAGACACGGATAATTAAAAAAAATAATCACGTCTTGAAGACTGTAATTCTTATCTGTCCCGTTGAAACAGGATGTATTGTCACCTTAATTTAGCAAGACAAAACAACAAGAATATTACGTAATGCTGGTATTTACATGTCATTTACTTACGTGACATTTTCCCATTGTTTTATGCATGAAAATTGTATGGCTGGAAACAATTAATTATACTACGTTTCGTATTACTTTGTATATTGTATTAGAGTTTAATTATATGTTGACAGGCTTAGCCTCTTAAGATATCTCTTGAATATCAAAATAATGTACCTGTGTAATAACTGGGTACTGAAGTTTTGCATTGCACGTACGTTACGCTTACGGTAAAGATGCGTGGAAAAGTAGAATCCATTAAAATATAATTATTTTTAAAGGTTTGACCCTTGCGGACAGATAAATGATTTGAGGTTAAATAATTTATAATTATAAAGGTATATATTTTATACAACTTTATTAAGGTATAAATAAACCCAAACGCTTCAATAGACTACTGTAATTAACTCCTTGGACTGTGGGATCTCTGTGTCCAAATATTAAAAAAGTCTCTTTTGCTGTTTGGATTTATTAAATTTTAAAAAGAGTTCAACTGATATTTTATTTTATTTAAGAGAGTAAACTATTCTGAACATAAAAGAGTAAGGTTATATGTTTTATACAATAAGCATACAAAATACAACCTCTGTGTTTTATTTATTATATATTTTTATGACATGACAATGAATTATGAAGAATGCAAAAGCAAATATTTTGATTGACTTTTCTATTCTAACAATTTCTTCTATTTCTACCTGTTGAATTTTAAAATAAGCAAAGTAATTCATTCACTGTGATGCTAATATATTTTTACTAGGTATATATATACATATATATATATATATATATATATATATATATATATATATATATATATATATATATTTGCAGGTCTTATGATTATTTTGCTGGTGTATTTCTTTTGATCGTACTAACCTTTGATGATTTTTTATACCATAGAAAGAGTACCTGTATAAGCATTTCAGGGAATTTTCGACAAATTCTACCATTTCCAGCCACCCGCCTTAAATATGTGATTAGCTACCATTTGGTTTTTTTTTAATTATCAGTTAAATTAACAGTTTATCTCTCGCAATCTAACGGATAACACAAATGTCACTGTTGGTATTTTTTTTTAAATACAATATACACAATCTGTCTATCATCTTTTTAAAAGCTGTATTTATTAATTTACAACTGAACAAATCAATCAGATTTACAAACAGTATTATTGATACTTATAAGCGTTATTCAATTTCAAATAGCATATATTTACAAACACAAAACCTTTTTTCTTTTTTATACACTTATAAGATTGATTATTGCGTATTGATTATACCGTAGTAAAATAACAGGGTTTGAAGTGAATTTCAAATTCGCTGCTGCTACGTTGATCGTGAATTCACATGAAACATGCCAAGACCCTCATAGGCCAATGAAACTGCATTTTACTGAGTTACCGCGAGGAACCAGTGGGCTGACCTTACGACTTCCTCTCCAACAGATGAATGAACGTTGGAAAGTTACTAGAGAGTAAATAAAATTGCTGTTCTCCAACCATCACCTGTCGATAATTACGGTGCCCACGCTTGATTCGTTAATTACTTGTTATTAGTAATTGTTGGTGCAACTAGTCATTTTAGTGTCTTAGACAATAAGCAGAGCTATTAAGAACTGTATGAATGTGATATCACTTTAAGTAAAAGTGTTCGGGACAATACAGATCGCAGACCATAAATGTAATAACCTATATTTTGCCATAAACTTTTACATAATGTTTTAATTGTAATCGATTTCTCGGATAGTTCTAGCAAAACCATCTAAAAAATGGTATACAGCAAGTACAAACATGTATTTTGTATGTATTGTATAATTTCTAAGATTTGTGGTTTTTTTCCAATTTTTTTGGGTAAACTTCTGATAATAAACGTTTGGAATTAACCATCAATAAATTAACACAAACATTTGTTTGTAATAATTACTTAATTATTACAAATTGTATTATATATATATATATATATATATATATATATATATATATATATATATATATATATATTGTAAGAAAATGTTGTCTACATAAACAGACTGGAAGGTCATAAACTTATATTTCGTTTCGCCTACATGGAATTGGTGCTGTTAAGATAGCTGGTTATTAAAATTCTACTATTTATAATAAATACATCTCGGTTGTAAAACGATGTATAAAACTAAAAACATTAAGGTCATAGACGTTAAAATAAAATAAAAATTTAGATGGCAAGAAATCATACATTTTTTCAGCTGAGAATTCCATCACGATACTTTGTATGAAAAAATAGTCCAATTTTTAAATATCTCGGTTAACATGGGAATTGCCAGGTATTCCGTATATTTATTGACTTTCATTACATAGTTTTCTTGCAATATAATATCGCTTGTAGTTTAAATGCCAATCTAATTGGCAAATTACAACTAAAATTTCTCTGTTTTCCCGTTTAACGGTAAACTTATTTTTTGCATGAACACGTTGTTAAAATATAAATGTTATTATTGAACAATAAAATTTAAACCGCTATTTTGGAGAAGCCTTGATAAAAATTCTGGATATTACGATTATTTTATTTTTAAATGTTATTAACTAACCCAGTATGATGCAGATCGATTTCTTCCACAAAAGTATATTTTAACAGCATTTTCAAAATAAATTGTTATTACGAACAACTATAAGGCAGGTACCAAAAATAAAATAAAGTTGAACTATTATAAAATAACCAATGCTTTTTTAATGTTGATAATTAAACATCAACAGTATTTTTTTAAAGTATGCGTAGTAAAGAATGAGTGTACAAATTATTTTCAAAGCAATAAATCATTATTGCAATTTATTTAAATATAAATTCATTACTGCACCAGTCATGATATTTCCCTCCTGCTATTGATTGTTTTCTAGAATCGGTTTAAACAAGGTATTTTAAGATTTTTTCCACCTAGCCAATTTGCATGCAATTATGATATAGAAAAACAAAGCAAAGCTGAAGTCTCGGAGTTGTTAAAATGTACAGTTATGAGTAACACATGTTTGAGTTCAAACCAGATAGTTTTTTGTAAAGACGGATCTCTCGATTGTCATAGATCCGAAAGTTAACATTGTACTGCTTTATTTTATACTGCTAAACAACTCATTTCAAAATATTTTATTTTAAAATATGCATTCAAGTAATTAAAGATCTTGACTAATTTTAAAAAGTATAGGGGCATAATTTCATCTGAATCCGGTGTAAATTGGATTGCCTCTCATTGAATCAGCAAAACACCTCATGGGATCTCCGCCACTCTGCACTCGTGCCGTCACATTAGCGTGTGCAGTGAATACAAATAATTATTCTCAATCTACATTACTCACAATAATCTCACAACGTAAACACCAGCATGGAAGATGTTACCATGCCGACACAAAATGTAACAGAGCATCAAAGGTATCGTAATACTCCCATGCGAAATAGCATCATGTACCAATGAATAAGTAAATATTCTATTACCAGTAAACATCTCAATCATAACTTATTTAAAAACATGAAGTTAATGATATTTGAAAGTTGTTATATAATATTTTTATTATTATTATTATCTCATTAACTGAGTGGCGGTATTTTATGATTTTATGGTATGATTCATGATTTGTCTAAGAGAGGTAGGCTTGAAACCCACTCGAGGCCTGCATTTTTTCTGTCACTTTCAATTTTAATAGCGAATTTGTATTATTGTGATAAAATTATATTTTTGAAAAAAATTAAATGTTTATACTGAAAAAACAGTTATTTAATGTGGATTTATATGTACAGATATTTCACGTATTTTTTGACAATACAAAATTTAAAAAATATATATATATACTAAAGTTCTTCAACCTACTCTCGCTTCATTTACAGCTTAACTACTTTCCATTATAAGAAATAAAAACTATTATTCTACTAATAATTTTTAGTCATTAAATAACTTAAATGAAGCATTAGTTATTTATGACACTAGGATAATATCCGCCTCTGTTTAGATCGATATACTGATACCTGATTCACAGTTGAAAGGTTATATTTTTTTATTTGTAAACTGAAATTTAAATATTTTGTACGCTATCTGCACATTTGTTATTATAGTCATTTGAAATAAAGTACTACTATCTCAAGTTTTCATTTTAAAATGTAGGTAAGGCTTGCGCACGACTTTAGAACTAAAACGGGGCTTGGAAGAGAGAGCGTCACAGTTCACATCAATTAACTCTTCAAAATCTATATATAATTAACAAAACGTTTTCTCAAATAATATGGACCGGAGTACTGTTAAATCTTTTAAAACAATATGATGAGAAAACCGAGAAATAACCTGTGCTACAACTGTCGAGCTTTTTGTTCATGAAAAGGATGAGTATCAGATCGAAAGTTCATTTTAGCTTATTAAAATTGTATTATCATCAGTGGTGCGAAGAGCGTGTGTATTTGTACACATACATACACACACACACATAACACACACACGTGTTTGTGAAAAATGCCTGTCAACCAGACAATCAAATAACATAAAATATAGTTTGATTATATTATAATTCATTATATTATGAGCGAACACTACGATACTTGTAAGTTGTGATATTGCTATTTTAGACGTGATATTGAAAAACTTTACAAATTTCAAATCCTTTTACTTGTCGTAAATGTGATGGAGTCGAATCAATAACACTCGATCTTGTTATGTGATCCGCATAATTTCACCTTAATTGATTGAACGTCATTCTAATCTTTCTATTATAAGTTCATCTCACTGTGCGAGTTAAGTACTATTAGAAGTTTTTATTAATTTAAAATTTACGTCTAATCTGCACATAAGAGCTGATAGTTTGTTTTATTTTAAACATAAAAATTCCACATAAATATTTATTAATACAATTTGCAAAATAATAGAAAACTCCGTTTTCACGTATATTTTTATATTTTTGATTTGCAGATAATATAATTGGTTACTTCCACAGAACGTATTTTGTGCAACCGAGCGATAGTTAGTTAATTCCAGCAATTTGCACTTCTTCGTTATTACTTTAATAATCATACAAATGATAAAAACCTTGATTACATAACATGTAAAGCGAATGATTTTATCTGAGCCTGCATGCACGTAGATTAATTCATAAAAACAGTATTGATCCATCACATACTATTTTCGCCGTTATGTTTTAAATTAGTTCATTAAAAAGATGATGTAATTATGCTATTAAAGTTATGCGAAGAATATTACGCTGTATTTGTTTGATCCAATATCGAGCGTGGTACCCGACCATTATATTTAATATAATGTACCATACTCGGCCAAAATAAACAAAATAACATCGGCGCTCGTGTGAATGGGAAAAAACCACAAAAAAGTTCGCAGCTCTTCGGGATCAAAGTTATAAAATAACATAATTAGAAAGAAATGGAATTCACTATCAAGAAAGCTTAAATTTCTATATATCGCACAAGTTACTTTGGGCCATATTTTACACGCATTAGAAAAAAAATTAGATTATATGTAGAAACGTTTGTATTTATTCTATAGCCTTTTGAGTATATTCAAAATCAAAATATTATTTTAATTTTATTAAAAAAATGACTTAATAAATTAATGTCATTAGTCAACTTGCTTTGACAGAGTATTATAAAATCCTACAATATACTTAAGTTAATATGCTTAACGGATTGCCAGTGATCAAACTTTAGTGTTCGTCCACGCCTTAATGCGAACCGGCGTAATGTATCCACATAAAGATATTATTGTGCGTTTACCTGGACAATTAATTACAGGTATGAGCCGGGAGACTGGTCCGCTGGGCCGGGGGAGAGCGCAGGACGAGACGCACTGGGCTCTCTGAACACTCCCTTCGGCCTGATTTACGACCCGGCGGTCTGTGAGCCGCCATTTAATGCCGCCATTAGAGGCCGCCGCAGGTTCTCTGTGATTAGTCGATTGAAATAAATGGAGAAGCACTCGTTTATGTAATGCGCGTGGCGCTGGAATGGTTCTCTCAAAAAACTGTATGCTTTTCTGTTCTGTATGTGTGTGAAGTGATTTTTTTACGTTGAGTAATAGTGTATTATCAACTAGTAAAAGTAGAGTTACTATTAAAAAGCAAGTCCATGAATCTCCCGCAATACTTTCCTGTATACTAGCACACTTCTCACGCGCTTAATAGCAAACGGTAGTTAACAATATTTTAAGATAATAGATTCAACTGCATAACACTCTTTTCAGCGGTAGCTTGTATCGATTTTGTAAATAAACAAAAAAACACGTTAAATCTTAAATTGTACTTGAAAAAATAATGTTTCCAATTAATAAAATATTCAATTGAAATTTATACTTTATTTCCTTTTTAATTAATTCTAGATACAAATGAATTTTAGTGTCGAATTATAAAATAATGGAACCATATGTTTTTTTTTTTTTTTTTTTTTAATTTTATTTAAGTATAGAAATTGAAAGAATATTTTATATAATATTTAAAAGCAAACATTCAGAGTATAATAATAATTGATTTTAAATGCAAATAAATCATGAAACATGCTACCGACGCAATCAAGACATTATCTAAACTAATTCGCATGTTGTGGAATATAACTAGTGACATTTGGTCGAAGCAGCCAGAGTGCCTCGTCTGCTACACAAAGTTAGATAAATTGATAGGCGATGGACATTAGCTATTAAAATTCTAACGAGGATATTAACTATGAAGGCTTTGAACGTGGGAAAATTTTTATTTTTCCAAACACCAATAAAAAATGGCGATTTTATAATGATAAGTTTATAAATAAAATATATAATTTATACCCTGTAGCTTGGATTGTTAATATTTTTATATATTATAAAAAAGTATTAGCACGACTTAAAACTTTAAAAAATATATTTGCATACACACAATTCTGAGAAAAGCGATAAATGTTTAGGGTTCTGCCAATTCTGATATTAGGTTTATTCATAAAATTGGGAAACTGGAAACGAAAGAAAGTTCTGGTGAATTTCACGAGGTAGATCTTAATCTTTAAAGATGGTCTTAACCATCTTTAAAGTATACTAGTGAAAAGTAAGAGTTTAAAAGTAAATTCTTTTCGATTTTATGTCGATTATTGTTTTCTTTTAATATGAATTGATGACTTCAAATATATTAGTGTAATAAAAAAACAAACACAAAAATCAAAACCTTCATTGTGGATTAAGTCAAATGGACAAATTTTAGATTATGAAAATATTTGACAGTGTTTTATGAAGTTACTTGATTGTTTTAGGAGAAAACGTAAACATTGGAGTATTCCGGCCTTGCGTCCTCCATTATCCACTTCTGGATTAAATTAGCATCTCGCACAGTAAATATGGCGATGCTCTCTCGCGCCGAGGCGGTCACTTTCTCCTCGCGGGCGCAGGAGCTGAACTTTCTACACCTTGACCGCGACAGGGGCGCACTGAAGCAGCTGCTCTTCTCCAAGTTCTTCTCTGATATGATACACAATGATGCGAAACGAAGCATATTTAACCTGTTGATAATATACGTGCATGCGTAAACAAGATCCACACTTAAATATTTAACATATTCTTACAGTCATGCAAAACAAATTACGAAATCCATGCAAGCCTGCGCTCAGGACTAGGGGATAACCACATACCGTATAACTATAATAAATAACCAAAAGTAATCTTGAAATATAATTTATTTTTTAATAGCGTTTTATGTATATACGTACTGTAATGGTGTTTAAAAATTATGCCATACTGATTACCGAAGCAATTACCACTGAAATTTGATAATAATTTGTTTGCTTTATATTATTGTTACAAAGGAAATTTTTTGAATAGCATGATTTATTTTAAAAAAATAGTGAAAAGAACATCAAAGTTTTATCGTTTGCATTATTAATCAATATCTTTATATTTTTTTATGTTTTAACACATATCTTGGTTTTATGAAACATTAAAAATCACTTTACAAATCAGTATTTTTCTGATAGTGATTTTAAGGTTTGGATAACAATTTTTTTGTATTTTTTTAAATACGAGTATTTTGACTAAAAAAACTTGTAAAAATAAAATTATCTGACAAACTTAGAGTTCTACAAATTAATTATTTACATTACCATGTAGAATAGTTGTCAGAACAAAGATGATTGAAAGTATAATCGGATCATCAAGTGTAAATGCTTAACTCATTGCAGTCTGATAAAAATTGTGGTTTAATATGTTGTATATAATATCGTTTCTACATTACACGTCGCATGGGTCATGTGTCATTTAATATCTGAAGCAAACCACACGATTAACCAGCCTTTGTAAGATTACACACTTTCTTCCAACTTTCTAAGCTCATTAAATTGATAGAACCTTAACAAAGTACATAAAAAACGTCCTGTTATGGAATATGAGTACTTTGTGGGCTGGTGTTACAAAATTTCTACTCGTTATACCGGACAGTATTCTTAAACCTACTACAATATTCATGAATATACTGATTTTAAATCCAGTTTACAATCAATTGAGGACAGAAAGCGTATAGGAATGCCGAGTTTTTTCTCCTCAACTATATCGTAGTTTCAGTTCAAGATAGTTTTCACCTCTCATAGTAATCATCCCCATCACTTAATATACACAAACTTTTCAGATTATACGTTCAATCATATTAATGTCACAACAGGACTTTGAAACAGGCATATCTCAGACAAGACCTGTTTTCTCGCCGTTAAAATAATATTAATACGTGCTGTTGAGGCTCTTAAATATATATTAATGTTTGAATCATCCACCCGACATTTTATCTTTCAGAATATTCGCGAAGCTTTTACAAAGTCATATATTTTTTTGTTGAATACTGATTTTCACGTACCATATTCTATTTATTTGGTTTTTGGTTGAGTCTATTTCTTGAAGTATTTTGTATGGAAATGATTTATATTTTACGACCCATGCATCGAGTCCCTGCGCCTGCCGGTGCGCGAGAAAATGAGATTCTTCGACTTGAATGCGTCATTTATTTGTGAAGAGAAGAACCACTGATTGCCTTCACATCAAAACGAGAAAAGGAACGAGCGAACAAATAACAATTCCATTAATACGACAATACATTCACTATTACCATAAATTGAAAATTCCATTTCGTACATGGTTTTATTAAAAAAAAACATCTTTAAATTATTATTATAAATGTTTGAAGTAATGTAAGCATAACAATGAGTTCATATTTGTAGCCAATTATGAATTATATAACAGGAAGGCGACACTATTGTAAATTTGAAAAATACACGATAAAGCCTATTTGTATACTACGCCGAACTATAGTAGAGTACATATATAATTTAACTCATATATTTTGTGCATTACGAGATAAGTGTTTAATTTTATTCAATAAATGCATTACATGCTTATTGTGAGCACATAATGGCTAAATAAATAATTCAGCTCGGTTATAATTTTCACACTCGAATTCGTGTCAGTTTATTTGAACCGCAGTTTCTCGACAAGTAATCTTAAAAAGTTTAATTTTACTAAGTAATTTACTTAGTTCATAGCATTACACTGAAAGTGCTTGAGAATTAATCTGGAAGGTGGAGGCGTCGCATCTGAATCAGCACTGATTGCAAGTGGTCGGGTGGCTCTGAATAGTAATTGCATACAGTGCTCAAGACATTTCTCACTTAAGTGCATTTGAACCGTATGCAATTTAAATACACGAAGATATACAAAAATCTGACGTTACGTTTCGTAGGAATGGCAAAATATATGAATTGGTTTGAAGTCATTTAAAGTAAACCAAGTTTTCCAGGTTAAATATTATTTCAATGAAAAATTGACTAACGTTATTCGACTTCACTGCAGTATTTTTTTTTTTTTTTAATTTTTCACAAATTTAATTATTGACTAGATTCTTGTTTGAGCTTTGAATTTACATTCATTGTGAATTATTTTCATCCTTGATAATAATTGTGTGCCATCAAAAAAATTGTCGATGTAAACATATTATAAAGTTAATTAAAAACTATAACAGAGAATCCTTATCGCGTATGGAATTTAATGTACACAGTATTTAATATAGGTTGTCGAAAAGTAAATGAAATTTATATAGCGAGAATTTGGAAAAGATCGAGTTGATTCGGACAGCCTTGTTGTAGTACAACGGTATCATCTGTTACTGCAAGTCGATTAACGTTTTTACTTCACAACACTTCCTGATTAATATTGATACAAAAAGAAACGTTAAAGACTCTTATTGTGCACATTAGCGCTTACCGGTGTAAGCTACGGTCGTGGTTTATACATTACAGGTAGAGTTCTCATAGATCCGATAATCACACCGTTTAATGGCAATTATCTCCGGCCGCGGCTCGTCATTCCCAGGCGCGTTGAAAGGGAGAGTCCCGGCGGGCGGTTACTGCTACTCTTGTTTGGGCAGAAACTAAATGTATATCCGTTTCAGTTAATCGGGATGCAGAAGGGCTGGCGATCATTAGGATTCGTTTTGTAGTAATGCAAAGAAATATACGAATAATTAAATTTAAATCCTCTAGGTCTTCATTTTGATTTGTCACTGTGATCCGAAACGCCGTCGTTGGCGTCTGATGTAAATACAACTTCAATATATATTTTTTAATTTCAATCTCTGGAAATAATTAGAATAAGCTTCGGTATATAAAAGTTATACGGTGAATACGCACAAACGTTTTACTTAAACTCACGCTTGTATGAGCTAGGTTATAATCCATTGTAATTAAGTATTAGATGTGTAGGAGATAAATAGGTGCTGATGCAATCGAGCCACGCCTTGTGAAAGAGGAATACGCCTCGGATGTTCTCGTTTCCGGAGAAAGCCCTTCTCTGGTCGTGATATCTCGTAAAGTGTTGAATAATAAAGCCGACGGACAATTATTGCAAAAAACTTGTTTTGTTGAGTGCAGTATCACGGGGCGAGATCGCAGCGTACCGGTTAGGGACTTGGAGGCTCTCTCTTTTCAGTTGTCACTCTAGAAATGACTTCCTCATATCATGTTAGGCCGCGACCTTTCAGCATCTTTAGATTGGTATTTATTTTCAATGCATGTAGTAAGACAGAGCAATGAGAAAATGCATACAAATTATTACTTTTAAACCAAGAGACTTTCAATAAATAAAATTGTATTAAAAATATACGCAGCGTGTGTAAGCAAGCAGCTCTAGTGTTTAAGTGGAATTTTTATTAGATGTACAGATTTATTATAATTACACATTTGCAGTCATGGTTAATTTTATAATGAAATCATCACAGTAAATGTTAGCTTGGTTAAATTACATCTGTGAAGTGATGGAATAAGTCTAGCTTGGTGTATCTTATTTATTTTATGTGATTTAATCTACTGCTCACTTAAAGGTACGATGTAAGTGGTCTTGCTTCGAGATGCCTGTCTGGAGTAGAATTTTCAATACATAGTAGATTTTGTGGAATCTTTGATAGTTAAATGGTAGTATTTACTTGATGGATATATTATTTTTATTACGGAATGATACTGGTTTGAATTAAATTGATTGACAAAGCAAAGATCAATTGTTATAAAATAGAAATTATGAGATCCATCTTTTTTAAAAATGTGAAGTGAAAATTATAAAAAAAATTATATATACATATAAATAAATATACACACCAATTAAATTGTTCAAATTAAATAAATGAAGCTATTTATTTTAAATAACTTGTTTTACCACGCACAATATTGGTAATAATAGTAATATCTTATCACAGCCACAAAACCAACGATATTCAAAAATATTATCCCGTGTGCCATTATATTGCAGTGCTATATATAATTATTAAGTTTTATTTTCATTGAACTCATTACAAGAAAAAATATCAATTTTTAAATCATTGATTTTTTATATCATTAATACACTGTTTTTTTATACCAGATAGTCGGTTTATGTAAGAACCGTTGGTTTACACTGACTTTTTCCGGTGGTAGACAAAACTTATGAAGATTTTTTACTGCTGATGGTTTTTAAATCAAATCCATGGTAGGAGCTTTTATATAAGTCAAAATAAAATAATAAAGTCTGCAGATGTCAGAGTGTTTTCTTTTTTGCTAAAAATAATAACAAAAAATGTTTCTTAAAACAATAATTATGTAAATATAATAGTAACGGTCGTAAAGTTTGCTCTAGATTCCAAGTGGTGGATATTTCTCAACATTATGTGTGTTTTTTTATATTTAAATGTCATCATATCTAGGTGAAAGAACAAAGACTTGATTTATTGTCTTTATTTTGAATAAATAATTAAAAATTATACATGAGGTGAGCGCGGTTAGCGGTATTTTTCGTCGGGGAATTGGGGCTGGCGTGGATCTCTAAGTTGATAGAATTCAAATAGCTTGGATTGTAATTAAATATATGAATATTTTAGTATACTAGTAATTTAAAGTCAAAAATATATGATAAATAATATTGTTTTTGTCGTATTTTTTTTTGTCAAAAAACTATTTACTTTTAAAGTTAATATAAGATCAACCATAAAATATGTATTATACAGGAATAATAATTATCTCGTGTACCTTTATTTTTACGCATTTTTTAAGAGTTTTTATAAAAAAATACAATATTTTACTAATTTTGATCCTTTTCAATCTTAACTCTAGTGAACAGAAAAATGCTGTTGTTTTTATTCCAATAGCTTTATTGTTATTCTATGGGTCTTTTTTTATCGCATATTATATATTTCTATGGAAATACAGAGTTTATATTTCTTATAGAATCAAGTCAACTTACATAGCTACACCAGAAGGCTTTCATTTGTGATCTCCGATAAGGTATGAGACATACTTCAAGTTTCCCATCAGATATGTCTTCATATACATTTCACATCACTCTGCGCCGGGCATTTGCCTAGTGTGTTCTATATCGGGTCGATCTGAGAGTCAATATATCGATGCAAATTTATATGTAAATTTGTTTGGGAAAATAAATACTAGCGGTAGGGCGTTTCCAATACTCGGTTGTGACATTTATCTCCGTTTTAAAAAATGCGATCGATTGACATTCAGTAAATGTCCGCTGGGAACGCGGCTATAAATCTGCGAGACATTAAGCGTCCCGGTGGCTGGAGTGAGCTCTCCTTGGGCTTTATGTCTCAGCAGTACATCCGATGGACGGCTTCTCGAAATGTTAAGGACGGAGATGTGCCTCGGAAACCTGATCATGCCCGGTAACTAATTATCATAACTCCAAGGTGAAGCTTGGACACATCACTTTGTTTTTATATTGAACAGAAAAGGCATAGGAACTGAATCAAGAACAGAAACAATTTTAATTCTTGGTAAAATTGTCGATTGCTTCTTTGTTAATTTTAAAACTAAAAAAGTTTTTACTTGATGGATGAAAATATAAGCAATTAGTTAAATCTGTATATTTTAGTTTGAGTTTTTAAGAATCTAAAAAAAAACATTCTAAATACATATCGATGTAGATGTTTGAACCGATAATTCAAATAATATTTATGAGGTTTTCAATGAGTTAAATAAACATTATTTTAATACCAATGTTTGTAAATTTGAGTAATACAATTCAAAACTATATAATCATCCAGAAAATTTAATCGTCAATGATTTCGTATTACTTACTTACTAAATGTTTTTTGTATTATTACAAAAAAACCAATTTCTTTAAAATATCTATTAAATTAGTAAATCAATTAAAAAATTGACCCATGCGCAACATTTAAAGCATAATTAAACAATATAAAGCACATTATAACTAAAGTTCATTGCTACTCAAATATATTATATCATAAAGCAACACATAACTAAAACCATACCCCTGACAAATAGTATACGCATTAATCCACATAAGGCATCGGATTATACGCTATTACGATTATTATGTAAATTCACACTTTATTTATTACATGAGTGTGTGGCCGCCTCAGTCCATTTGAATTTTAATGAACCTGTGGGTAGCCAGCAAGATTTAACTAATATAGATATCTATATTTAAAAAAAACAATAAAAGCGCTGATTTATTTAAACAAATATAAATATTTCATAATACACGAGTACACACATTCACTGAAAAGCTCTAAAGAACACTGGACGAAAACTACATATTTATATATATATATATATATATATATATATATATACAGGTTTACAATTTAATTTACCAAGAACCCTACACCTTGATCAGAGGCTCCCAAAGTGGTCAACCCCTAGGGGTAGATTTCGCCTTGCAAGGGGTCGATGACAGCGAAAAATAAAATTGGGGGTCCATGAACTGTAAATGGGGGTCTACGAGAGTGGATTCCATTTAAGCAGGTCATCACCAAAATTTAGAAATTTCGTAAATGTCATAATGCACCGAACACAGATTGTACCTATGTACTTTGTGACAAATCGAAGCCCTGAAGCGTAGAGGTATTTTGTGTGTTTTTAATTAATGTATTTTATTCTATTTGAGATATTAAAATGGAATTCTACCAAGTATTCTCTGTCAAAAAGATTTATTTTCTGAATGTACAATTAACTTTACATGTATTTTACCTTTTTCATTTTAAAACCCACTGTATAGTAAAACCTATGAAAGTGAGTTGTTCTATATAAGATGTCAAAAATATGTTTGAAGTTGATGAATTTGTAAAAATTCAATATTAGCAAAGCAGGGGGTCGACGAAAAACGGGAAAACTCAACAAGGGGTCGACGGGACAAAATAGTTTGGGAAACTATGACCTAGACTATACAAAGCTTCAGGACTGTAAATATATTTTATCGGACCTGGTGCAGACTTGCGCCAGGTAGCTGACGAGGGCCGGGAGCTGACCAGACGAGATCAAATTCTGATTGGAGAAATAAAAAAAAACATTCCTGAGGAGCTCGCCAAGAGGATGCTCATAAATTTTCAACATTGATAAATTTACATCCCCTTTTCAAGATATTTTAATTTTAATCTGTATATTAGATGCGCATTGTACATCCTGTTTTATTATTTATGGAAATACAACTTATCCACTGAAAGTGCTGGCTATCAAGCGATTGATTTACAACTGCCCGTGGAGTAATAAATATCCCAACTGAAGCATTCGCTATTTGTCGAAGTCAAGAGTCAGTCGTGCCTCGGTGGAGGGCATTTGACACGGCCATAAGTCATAACTCAACTTAACCGTTTCAAGTCTCAATTTGCCGAGAGCCGGTAGGTCTCCGTGACCGCGGAAGGCGAGCCCGTCGTGGATCTGCTCCAGATTGCCGCAAGCGTGAGGTCACGGCTTATGCAACCAAACTGCACTCTATCGAACACGTAATATTCCACGCGTTTTTGTTATTATAAAATAAGTGACATTGTGAGAATTTTTTTTTGACTAAAATTCGTGGTGCTCTTTGCATGTGTACGTATATAAGTCCTCATTGTAAATTTAATCCTCTCTAGACAAATCACCACAAAACTTGTAACAACGTTGTTTAGTCAGTTTTGATAATTATTATTCAAATTCTTGGGACCAAGACGAGAGTTTAGTATTTCCCTAGAATAAAAGTCAGCAGCCGCAAAAAGACGTGGAAATGGTCGACTGAACTTCAGGAAGAAGAAACAAAGCAGCCTCTTGGCAATGCTGTGACCGGGTCGAGCCATCCAGGTTATTAAAAACAGTTAAGTTCTATAGTGTAAATTTCTAGAATCGGTAGAAGAATTTCGTAGATAAAGCAAACATTGTGTCTAAAAACCACCTTTATAAAAATTCAATTTAAAAATTATATCAAAATTGACATATTTGATAGGTTGATGACAAGTTGTCAAGCGGAAGTGTCAACCGCTGTATATACCGTTTATAAAACGTGGCTTTAATAACACGTATTAAATAAAACGTCGCATCCCGACCATTCATCCAAATTTTTGCAGGCAATAAAAAAAACCAAAGAATTCACTGTCACGAATCAAAATATTTTTCTAGCAGTGCCTTATTCACGAATTTCCGTTAACTCCGTTCCGGTAAATATCTTTTATTTGGCCTCGAGCTACCGATGAACCAGCCGTATTGTTTAAATTTTCCTCAAAGCGGTTGACGATTGATAGCAGATGGCACCGAGGCTTATTTATAAGGCACGCGAGCCCCGCTCTGGGTCTGTAGGCCGGCGGGCTCGGGACACACGAGGGTGACGAGATTAATGTCAACGCGTTTATAATCCGAGTGACGGTGACGAGACGTCATCGGAGGCTGACGAGTTTCCACAGTAACTCGTTTTGAGTACAATCCGACCGTAGGCTTATTTATAATCGCGGACGTTTTATTGTTCACTGCAGCTATTATTCCTCGCTGGTCTTTTTATTGGAAGCGCGCGTTCTCAACGTTTCATTGTACTTGACCGCCTGCGACAGGTCGAACGTGTACACTGTAAAATATACACATATTCATTCGACTTTCTACTTATTTTGCATTTTATACCAACTGACTTCCTTATACATTTATAAATATCATGAAAAACGATGTGAAATGTATTATAAAGTGGATAGTATTTTTAGATATTTTGTTATCAGATTCATCAAACAAAATAAAATCAAGAAAACTCTTCATTCAGATATATTAAAAGTAAAATTTTGATAATCATAAAATGGATTCTATAGTCCTTTGAGATATTTAAAAAAAAAAGGTATGTCAAAACACTTTATATTCTTATTTGATAGTTAAATTGCATAAAAACACAAATCACCACATTGTCCACAAAATAAAAATACCTTGATCACAAAAAAATTTTTTTTTCATGATGATACCTGTTTTAAATGTGTTTATAATCAAATTTTAGGTTGTCAAAAAAATAATTTATTATTTTTGATGAGTAAGCCTTGCATGCATGCCTGGAACCCTGGAGTAGGTGCAGTGTGTGCAGTAATGATGCATGCGTGTCGCAGGCCGGGCATTGTGCAGGCAGCGGGACTGGTGACCGCACGTGACATAAATATGACGACGTTGCATTGCAACTACATTAAAAAATAAATCACTCTGCGAATGTTGTGCTTGGATCTTGCATGTCAACTCGCTGTGTAATTTCCAAACAGGCACTTGATATTTAAAAGCCCTGGTTTCAGTTACATGTTATCATTAACTTTAAATAAATCCGTACGATGACGGGCACAAATGACGCAAACTTGGACGGATTCGTGTATTTAAGCTGAATTTCGTCATGCGATAATAATAAGGCATAAAATGATGCATTGTGTCAAGATCTGAAATCATGTAGTAGAATGATTATCACGTAATCATATTCAAACACACTCTCAATAGGTTAAATAACTGTATTTACTTTTCAGTGGGTTTGTTTTTTTCTTATTGTTAAATAATACTGAAAGACACTACAGATTTATTGCAACTTTTTGCCATTTATCGGTTTGAACTTTTTTATTTAATATAATAAAAGTATATGTAACAACATGTGCAGCATACCAGTTTGATTCTAAGATATCTAAACTGCATTTGCTTTTATTATTCTTAAATACAAACTCCAGTATATCGTGTGCGAAATTAAATAATCTCGTATCTGATAAACAATAAATTACGTACGTTGCAAGAACGGATTGTTTTCATAAATAACAGTCATACTAAAATTAGGTAACTGGCATAACTGCATGGTAACATAAATATAGAATAGACACACAATCACTATCTTACATGTTTTGTCTTGTGCTATGACTTTTTATGTATATAGTTACAGAGATAAAGCCCGTGGCTGTTATGCTGTCGTTAATGTAAGAACAATTTAATTACAAATATAAACAAGCGGTATCTATATTTATTTACTACGAAATTTATTTATAGACTTTTATTTTAACACGTGCAATATATTTTTCTCGTATTCTTAAAAAAAACACGATAAAAATCTCATAGTTTTAAATCCTATTATTAAATCTATTGTATTACACGAAAAACTTTTTACACATAAATTATTAAGAAATATTTTTTATTCATATGAAATACCTACATAATTCATATAAGTATATAAAATATTCATATGGATTTATAATAAAGTATTCATAGTGGAAAAATAATAAAAAAATATATATAATGTCACAACTATCATTTTAAAAAATCATTATGTATGTAAAAATGTTGATATGTCAAATAATCTGGGTCAAGAAAAAAAAACCTTAAAAATTTGTACTCACTCTTTGGATAGTCCCCATATTTATCTGTAACAAATAAATATCAATTTAGTAAACGATCTGAAAAAAAATTAAAAACAGCATTAACAACTTTTTTTTAACACAAATCAAAAAAGCACTTCTTGAGTGTTTTCTACCTGAACATTAGTGAGTTATTTTACCTGTGGACATATACAAGTGTACAAATTAGCGCTATCATCTACTTACTTACATACAAGGTCCATTCATTTCGTGTTTTTAAATTATCATCTTTGTATTTTTTGCAATATTCTACTGATATTGTTCGCTATGTTTTCCTATTCTGTAGAAATATTAATTAATGTTTATTTAACCATAGAAAATGTAGAGTTCACTTAATATTAAACATTTACAAAAAAATCTTTAAATTAGATTTTAATGTATTTTAAATATTATTTACTGTATTCACGTGTCATTTTAGGTATTTAAAAGATTGTTAAAAAAATCTACTCTTGACTTAATTTGTATTAAAAAAAAACTTAGTTCGCAAAGAAATATTAGTACTAATCGTTTTTATTTTTGCATGCGTCATTTTGAAATTATACAGGTTAGGTTTTTTTTTTGAAGAAATCATACCAATAAATTTAATAATTATGAACGATACATTCATTACACTATAAATATTATAAATCTAATCTTAATTGTTTACTGTGAGATATTTAATTGATACTAAAATGCAGATAACCCAAAGCCCAACAGCATAGCAATAAAATTTGAAATGCAACATATAAATCATATTATATTATTTTAACCGGTCTCTTGTACTTTACTACGAAATAAAACAAAGTGAACCACTTATCAATATAAATGTTTGGTGTCTTTTTGAATATATTTTATGAATTACGCCATAAAGTTTGATTTGCGAAAATTCCCAAGAATCCCATACACACTGAAGTGAAGTTACAGCTATTCTTGTATTGGATTCCTGACCCCACAGAAGGAAATGTTTTCTGTGAAGTTGTGGCCGTTGTATCTCCATCGTCTCTGCAAGACGGATCGTGCCAACAACAAATGCTTTAGAATACACAGACATAAGTGAATGAACGGACACGCACGAAACCCTGCACCACAGTGCTGCTATTTAAATTTCAAATATATTAAATATATAACGTAATAAATGCTTGTGTAAATGGCAATGGTACTTGTAGATAAAGATATTATTTATTGATATTTCAGTGTGGTTGTAACATTATGGATACCTGCGATGTGTACTCTACGACTTGTGTCATGTTACACAGTAAACATATTACAAAACAGTACGATTAAAATATCAATTCTTTCTGTTTTATATAAATTTAACATTTTTTTTTTTATTAAATTATTATTCGAAATTTATGCTTTTGAAATTGAATGAAAATTATATTAAACCAATATTGTATTGAAATATTGTACGTAACACAATAAACCCTCTCATTACTGTTTTTGATAGAAATTTGAGAACAAGCAACTTTGTTTTTTAAACATTTGCTGTTGTTGCAAGTAGTTACGATTGGAATTTAATAATATTTTTTTTTTTTACAGTAACCGATGTTTTCCCTTTTTAAAGCTTTTAAAGCTAAAATTAATGCTTTGGAAAAGCAATGCAATCGTGTTGCAGACGGTTGCTTTCCATTCACACTGCTTCCTGCGGACTTACAACACCTTAGGACAAATTTGTAAGTAGCAGGTATTGTCAGCTCATTAAGCTCCAGCGCGGCCGCAGTCATCTGATCGCGCCCGGCGCAGGGCGAAGGCTCCTCCGTAATCTCAGCAGTGTGGTGCATTTCGTACAAACAACTTTAAATACCCAAAACTAATTTTTACAAAGTTTCAGTACGCTTACAGGCTTATCTTACTTATCTGCACGCTTTGTAAGGGGCGTGGTCGATGGGGCTTGATTTCTAATCATAGGAATTAGGTTCGCCTGTGAAGTTTGATTTCATTGTTTTTATGTCATGTATATTTAAGTAACAATGCATTTTCGTTGATAAAAACTGATGTTGATCTTTTTGTGGATATTGATTGTTTATTAATCTTTTTTGCATCCAGATACTTGTTAGTTAAAAAAAAAAACATATCAGTATACATTTTTATATTATTGAGTGATACATGTAAGTCTTGTAACAAAAGTTTTTTTTCGTTATTCATCACTTAGTGTTTAAAATTCTAAAAATGCTCACACGCTTGTGGCGTACACCAGTTGTCTTTACATTGTATCCCTAACACCGTCCCTATAAGGTTTCCCGCAGTCCGACGGTGTCTCCTTAGCTCGTGACAACTCTGAGGATATCGGCATTCCAGAAACCCAAGGAAGGTCACGTGGCAGCTCCTTCAGGAAGTGAGCACCCACAGGAGACCATCGACTGGATCGTGGGAACACCGGAATCTATGTCTACACGTCCTTAATGTCAACGTTCACCATTGTTCTCATTCTTCATTGGGACCTTAAATTGACAGTCGAGACTATCTCACAATCAAATATTCTGTAATAAGTATTTTTTAAGCACTTATTAAAATATGTATTTGCAATGAGCTAAGGTTCAGTTAGAAATGATCACATGATATAAATTTTCAACAAAAATACAACATATACGCAGTTTTATTGAAATACAAAACAAATATAAAACAACAGTAGTAGTAAGAGTTTGCTGTACGTAATGACTTTGTTTCATTGAAAGGCAGCAACTTGAGGTACTTTGTTTGTGTATGCCTTCTGTGTAAATATTCACAGTTTTGGCATACATAAATGGCAAATAAAAAATATCCCTGATCCCACGAAAATTCAAATATATGAACACATAAATATATAGTCGCTCTGCTACGAATTATGTAATAATTTTTAGCTTACTGTAACAAAAATAATATATAGATAATACACTCGAGTGTCAAAAACGAATTAAAAAAATATTATATTAATATTTAATATTACGTTAAAATCCAGTATCTACAGATATGAAAAAATTGAATATATTTTTTTCGTGATTACTATACATCTCAATAGTTAGTGGTTTTGAGCTTCGTTTTGGTTCAAAACATTGTATACCCCGCATTTTGCACGGTCGGAAGTAGTCGCGATTGACTTCGGAATTCGTCGTGGGGTCAACCGGTACTTGAGAACCATACCCCGAGCTACATAGGACTTTATGCTCTACATGGCGCTGCAAATCGGAGGATGCTAATCAACGTGCTGCAAGACAAGCGACCGCCACGCTAGCCTGTCCCATTAGGAAAATTGGGCCTATTACTCTTTTCAATGCTTAGATTTGAGCTTACTTTGCAATAACCAGGACCGTGAAACGAAACTACATCTCTTCAGTTCCAATCTAAATTTTATAGTATTATAAAAAAATTACCAGTGAAATATATATAAATCTCACTGTTTCTTTTAGTCTCCATATACTTTTTGGTTTTTACATTGAAAAATTATAACAGGTTCACTAGTTTTTTGTCTGTACTTCTATATATATTTTTTGAAATCATCCTGTTGATGAAGTGTAGACTGATGATTACTAACTGTGATGAACATAGTTCATCTCCACGGGTCAATATATTGTTATATTTAAAAAGTATTTATGTTAAATAATATTTGTGTGTTCGAGAGCACGCAATTGTCGTAAACAATTGAAGAAAACAAGTCCGAACACTTTGGTTAAGTTTTATTTTTCAGAAATCATAGTTATTTTAATACTTGGGATAGGTCGGGTCAGGTTCGTCCTTTTCCAAGGGGCTTTAAGTGTCTTGCCTTTAAGGGTTAAGTCATTTCAGTGCCAGTAGAGTTCGAGTCATTTCTTAGTGATTACGCTAGGGATTGACAAAGACTAAAGCGTTGTCTCTAGCCTCTTAGGTCTAGGCCTTATAGGTTGGAAAACGGCACATAACTGATACAACAAAACAATTCATTTCATAAAATAATTATAGAAAAAAATAATTTTATTTATTTGTATACATTATAGTAATAAAGTTTTTCTCAAGTAAATTCCTACTGAAATAAATGTGTAAGTAAATGTTTTTAGTAATTCATTAACTTATTACTAATATGATTAGGCACTAATATGATTAGGTAATTAATACGCATCTGATTGACGTCCAATCCAAAAAATAAGACAATTCATTAACTCTTGGATAAAACAAGAGCAAAGTAATTAAAACCATTAATTGGAAATTAATCTTATTTTCGTCATAGTAGAAAAAGAGTTCGTGACCTTCAGGACAACCGCGTCTCGTCAGCTCCTTGAAATCAGGTGATGTCATGAGACGTTCTTCTTTGGTTAAGTGATATCCGTATGCTTGAAGACGATAATGCGAAAATAAACATTCATAACTACTAAAATAGATAGAATGTTGTATTTGTTATTTGGTTTTCCAGGTGCGATTTATATTATAATAACCAAAGCGACGATTTATTTATTTTTAGTGTTTTTTAATATGAATTATGTATTGTTTACTTTTAGTACAATAATTAGAATAAGTTGTTAAATTAATAGTATAATACATAATATTGATTTTACTTAAGTATAAATATAGCGTTATTAATAGCGTTTTTTCATTAATATACAGTTTTTCCAAAGAATTGCATCAAATGGCTGCTGAGGCTTCTTCATTATTATTCCGATTATTTTGTCAAAAATAATAAGTTTATTTGGGGATTGTTTTCAAGTTTTATTTAATTTAATCTGCTAAATTTAAAAATAGTAGATAAGAGAAAAAATACACAAAAAACCAACTTGGCAACTAACACAATTTTTTTTTTTTGATTTAAAAGAACTTAAATAAAATAATATTTCATTTTAATATATCTCACAAATAATTAAACTCTTTTCACTTTTAATAATACGTTTTTTCTAAATTGCACTCAAAATAAAACGCATTAAGATGAAGATGAAGATTTTAAAATTAATAAGTAATTTAACATTCCATTAATTCTATCCTTTCTTTTAGAACAATGGAAGATAAAAAGATTATGTCAAAATAACCAGAATTGATTGCGGCATTTTCTTTTCAAGATCTGTTATATATTCTTACCAGGGCAATAACCTGTAATTAATTGACTTAAAAGATTTTTATCTTAAATATCCGCCAGTGAATGCATAATTGAAATTAACAGACCGTCGGACAAATTATCACAACATTTCAGCAACACTTCTGTAAAATACATTTAATTAAAAAAATATTAAATAGCACTGATGAAACAAATCCTGATAACTGGTGAGTGAATTTTAAGTGTTTATTATTTTTTTATTACAGATCGATCAGAAAAAAAGCGACTTCTAGAACGAGTATATATTTCATGCTCATCAAAAAAAGAAAGACATCCTGTGTTTTGGTGCAATTAGTATGAGTTTATATCAACACAGAGGAAGTGTTATGAATGATTTAGATCCTTGTATACTCAAATCGATATAAGCCGCTTTGAAAAACAATAAATAAAACAAAATTCATCTCTTCCGCAAAGAGGTTGTTGGTGTTTTCTGCGGTCCAATTAATTTTTAAACCTGTTAAATTTATGGAGAGTTTCCTTTGGTGTGTAATTGAAGTTTTGATATTTTGGGGCCAAGGAAAGATCCGCTTTGGGCATTTGCAAAACCATCCACTCTACACAGGGACTGTCCATTTATGCCACACGAAGTCTTTACTACATTTAAAATTGAATAATTATTATTCATTTGAATCAAAACGACTTGATAAATGATTGTGCGTTAACACGTTTTAATTAATCATATAATTGGACGTGGCACTCAAAAATAGAAAGTTCACATATCATAAATCATATTTTTTATTATTTTATATGCGGTTATATTTGTGAAATTTCACAAAAAGATATATATTATTCAGCCATCAGAGCGTCTAAAGACGTAATAGTTTTTTTGGAACACTTAACAGAGATGGAAGACAGCGACCCCGTTGACTGTAAAATACTTAACTATACATTTTGATTTTTGTACTTTCAAATTATTATGCAAGTAGTTGTAAATTTTACAACAAGTTTATGACTTCAAGAAAATCAACACGGTTTTGTAAATTATTTTTGAATTATTAACTAAAACAACGTTGACAATTATAATATTTCAGTTCTAATCGTGTAAAAGTGTATTATTAATAACCTCTATTTTAACAAAAAATGTTTTCGTCATTTGAAAATATACTATTTTTAACACGTCTTATTTGTTGTAAGAAATGTTTTTTTTTAATATTACTGACGGGAAAACTATCTATTTATATTGCTATTTAAGTATTGACTTGAAAGTTTATTTGTTTGTCATAAATTTATATACCTACTATATAATAAAATACAAAGTTTTCACGACTAACAATGAAAACTTACACATCTCTATATAAAATGAAATAGTAAGAACTGTAAAATCACTAGCTATCAAAAAATTAACTAATTTTAGTTTAAAGTCTATGCGTCAAATTAAAATTAGTTTATTATTCACAGTAGTTAATAAGGATTTCTTATATAAAACTAATGATATATCATTAAAAAGAATGACGCGCAATCACCAAGATTAGTAAACACACGCCTAGGCCTTCATTGAACGGAAGATCAACACCTTCCTTAATTTTATTTATATTAGCATAACAACAAAGCTGTTCACTTGCTTTTTTTTATGAACATCCGGTTTTTTTAAGCCATACTCTACCAAATAGAAAATAGCAAAATTACAACCTTTCATTTTAAATCTATACAGATGAAAAAAATACTATTTTTAGCACGTCTTCTTTGTTGCAAGAAATTTAAAAAAAATACATTGTTGACGTAAAAACTATCTTTAGAAAACTCTATGGTATAACATATAATAAAAGCAGAGATCAATTTATTAGCTTGAAATTGCAAGAGATCAATTTATATAAATAGATCTCTTGCAATTTCAAATCTATCTAGTTCATAAGATTTCAAAGTAATGTCTTAAGTACAAAGTACAGCTTAACTTTTCCCTTCGATCGATACCACTCTCTACAATTACTATGAATCATTAAAATTGATATCTGCACTGTAGGGCAAGCGAGATGATCATCTATCCCTGATTACAGTGAGCAAGTGCTGCTCTGCGGGGCGGCCCTCCAGCCCTCATTCTCCAGAGGTCACAATTCCTGGGCAGATCAAGGGCGGATATGCACGCCACAAACAATGTCCGACCAAACACCTTTCTCTGGCAATAGAAAGCACTTTATACTTTTAGTAAACTATCACTTACAAACGTGTTCAGTTTTGCCTCACACACAAATCAATAATTTAAATAAAATATAGTTTTGAGATAATTTATTATCTGTAGTAAAATATTTTCTTTTGAATATTAAAAAATTTAAAAAAACCATCTATTGGCTTGCTGGCTCAGTGATAAGGATGTGGACTCTTAATCGAAAGGTCCCCGGTTTGATCGCCGTAATAAAAGATGAATCCCGAACTGTTGTATATATAGATTATTTTAGCCAAGAGGCACGCTATCACAAAGTTTGGAAACTATCAACTCGTAAACTATGCCCAAACTTTCTGTTTCAATTCATATAAAACTAGTGTGGTTATAAATATTAATAAATAATTCTTATTCTGATTTGAATAGCTTAGTATCAAAGTAGAGCAATCAATAAAGAAAAAAAATGTAGAATTCATTAAAATGTAGCGCTGGACGGGATTCCACAATCGATTAAACGATAGAATGTACTGCTACAACAGAAAGGCTTGCTACGAAATAATAACAATAGTCACATGGGCAGGATGCAGGAAGAACATGACATCGTGGAATGTTTTATCCTGTGGCAGTAACTACGAGCTATATGTATATATAGTAGTAAACTAAATAAAACGAATTACAACACGTTACTATTGATATGTTAGTTATTTATAATTTGATTTCTTTGATCAAAGGTTAATCATGAAATACTAATGACAGACTGTATGTATTGAATACAAGCTTAGAACTTGGAGACATTTAGTCCAAGTCTAGCATACTAACTAGCAGAAAACGATTTAATAGCCTCCAAGTGTGTCGCGGAGTCTGCCCAACCATCTATTTAATATCGGTGATCATACGCGGCTCCATTAGAATGAGATGTCAGTTTACGTTGTGAATATTTCACATTGTTATACGTTATCGTATTATTATGATGTAAAAATGAATTTGATATTGGTTACTCATTGTTTAACACGATATGAAAGAAATATTATATAAACTAAACTACATGTTTACAGGTGATTATCAACAAATAACATAGTGAATATATATTTTTTTTTATTGAAGGGACAAAAACGACAGGGATAGCCACAACCGTGACAGAAAAATGTTGCAACATACTGCTAATCATTTTCAAAAATATAGATTTATTCACTTATTATACAATCGCAATTGGATTGTATCCCCGATTAGTCAGGAATATTTATCTCATAGTACATTTAAATTACCCCTGAGAACCATTGCATTTTTTTTTTCTAACAATCGATACCCTTTTCTCTAACAACTTGTCACTTGCTTGCGTATGATTAACAAATTCTCACTTCGTTTAAAAATGCTAATATGATAAGTTGGTAAATTTTTACTGTTTTACAATTGCGTACATGCACATTTTTCAGTTCTTAACAAAACTGCGAGTTGTATCAAATAAATGTTAACCATTAATCGTAGTCTTCTTCAAATCAGCTCTGTTATACATACAACAATCTCACGCTAAAGTACTGATCCGAATCTAAGATGACACTCCAACCCTGCTCGAATCTTGTAATGGTAATCTACCCGAGATAAAACCATTCAGAAATATAACAAAGCGGTATCTAGTTGAAACCATTCTTGTTTATTTTTTCACTTCGAAGAAGGCCGCACAAAGTGTACCAGCTTAGACAACTATCAGTGCGTACCAGATGGAAACTCTGCCAGCCTCTATGGTCACTGCGCGAGAAAATTGCTCCCCAGCTCTCATTAGATATTTTTTCGCTTTTCCTGTATTGCATTATGCTTCATTTGTGCCTAGAAACATGTAAAACAAGCAAACGTCTCTATTGTACTCTATTTTACTTTGAATATCACAAATGAAAATATTTACTTAAAAAATCAACAAAAAAATATAATTGATTCATTAAGTGTGATTATATTGGAATAATCTCAATTTTTATTAATAAATTTGAATTTAAAAACTGAGGACTGAGCACTGAGGTGTTAACTGAAATTAAATTTTAAATAAGCAACACTTATATATTTTTTTTGTAAGGTATTTTTTGTGTTATAATATTTGGTGGATTCACGGTAGTTTTTTCTGAAATAATGTAACACAAAAATTATCTGCGAAGACGAAGACATTAGTTGTCAAGTGAGTTAGCAACTGGGTGGTAATTGATTTGGTTACCGGATAATTACGTCAAGTCTGTGCTCGGTACGTGCCTCTGCAACACAATGGGCCGGCTCGCTGGAAGTTGCACAAATGTCATTTGCACGAAGAGGCGTTTCTTTACATTAAATGTCATGTTTTTTTTTTCCTTTCGTGTTGCTCGTAATTATAATGTCAATCGAGATAACGTCTTTTTAATGAATATATGCAATTAGGAGGACTGAAAAGGTTTAAAATAAGGAGATGATTATTTCGCTGTGATCTCTGAGATAGATCAAATTGGTAGTATTTCTACAAAATTGTATAGTGAAAATATAATATTTAAGCATTTTGATTACTTTAATTTTAAAGTATATCAAAGTAGTGATGTTTTTTTTATTATACATATATATGTATTTAAAGTTACAAAAAAATGATAATTTTTATCTTCTTAAATCATTATTATTGAACTCATTTCAATGTTTTATTTATATTTTATCCTTTGTAATCTAAGAGTACATATTAATAAATTAAAGCATAACTTGCAATATTGTGCAATATTTTTTGTATTTTTGCATTGTATTTGGTTGCAAGATAAAGTTAAAATATTTTCCAAGCGAAACACATTTAACATGGTTGAGTAAAATCATTTTGTATAAAAAATGAAGTAACGATTTAGTTAACTGGCATTTTAATTTTATTCACTTTCATCAATATCCGGTTTTATTTGTATGATTTACAAATAAGTTTTACTGCATTGCATGTGGAGTTCACAAGTTTTATTTAAATAGACTTTGAAGACCGCATGAACATGATATTGCAACAAGTATGCTGTCATTTTAAAAACATCTTCATCTAACATTATGTAGGGATTTTGAAATTATTACTTTAAAAAAGTGTTTTTGTATATCTACAGTGTTTTAAAATTTAAAACCGAAAATAAATGTAATGATCCTTCAACGTGGTTTTGAGACAAGATGCACAAATCAATCTCACAATCTCCAAAACGTAATCAAGTTTAATAGGATAAAAAGGGAGATACATCTATTGGTGCAGTTATTGATTTCCAAAATTGACATACTATATTTTATCGAATGTTCTGGTAAATAAAAATTATAAAGTTGGGTAACAATAACCAAATATTAAGAACAGAATTGATTTTCATCTATAGTTTGTATGTCAGACTTTTTATACTCATAACTATTTACAGTTATAAGTCACAGTTTATGCAAAAATTTTCGTAGAAAGAGGACACCGCTATAAATGCTAAATATTAATAAATGGTAATTTTAGTCACACTGCTTTTTCTTTAAAGTTACTTTTACCGTTTTTGTTGAAATACGTACGTTTTATAATAAACATAATTTAAAACAGTTATTGCACGTAATGTATTCGTGTTATTCAGATTTATAATCTTCCAAACAAGCACACAGCTATGTCATCCACAAATGAAGCGGCACAAGGTAATTAAACTACTGATGGAATACGAATATATATCTTTTATTTTTTAGTTTTAATCATATTGAAATTAAATAAAAATTAAATTACTAGGTTTTTTTTTATTTATTTTTTTTTAACACTTTGAGAGCACTAAAAATAGGCAAGTACACAAAAATCTAAAGGTATTTTTTATAAATTGTATGGTTTTATCTGTTTTATTTTTTCACAAGCTTATTAAACTTATATTACCAAATGTAATGTTTTGTGTGAGTCATTTCCGAGGCATTTATTTGTTTGCATTGTTTTTTTGACTTAATTAGCAGTAAAAGAAACAATAAAAAATGTATTAAAATATAATGTCACGGAAGTAATTAAAGCATGGGATAATTCATAAAAAAATAATGAAAAATTACACTATTCAAATGTCAATTGACCTATATCATCAACGGAGAATATAATTTCCATAAACATCATTTTTATAATGAGACCATTAATGCATTTTGTATTTGCGAGTTTATAAACATTTTGTTGGGATTTATTGTTAAACTAATGCTTAAATTGTGTTTTTAAATCGTTACTATTAGCATTTAATTAACTATAATAAAATGCGAAAATTTTAATTTGATAAACAGTTTATGATATTACTAGATGGCATAATTAAAGACAAGAAATTTCACGACCTTGCAAATTTACCCAATTTAGTATTACGGCTTTTATGACATTTTATAATTATTGGCATACATTTGAAATTTGTTAAAAAATTACATATCTCTGATGATAACAAAATTAACATACAACATACATTATTATTATATGGTATTTGGAAATTCTCTTGATGATGTAATGGAGAACAGTTATTAATTTTTTGACGTGAATTCAGCGGCATGAAAAGCTCCACTCATGCATTCAGTTGAAAGGAGATTTCTATAGAAGTATGACTTTTATTCCATGAAGATATGAAGTTTGCCACAATGGGTCATTTTGTTTAATCTGGAACTTTAGTGCGTTGTTTTCACATGGGCTATGAACTTGCAGAAACAATTCAAATGTCACACTAACAACCTGTGCTTATTTAACTGAAAGAAACACGAAAATGTGGATGTTTCCGCGCTGTTGGGCAGATACAATCGGCGCAGGCCTGAATTATTCAATTCATGTGCTTGTGGACGAATTTTTTTAATTAAATTACTTTAATCAAATTATTAACTATTTTTGCTAGAAAATTCTTAGTGGAATACCATTTTAATAATTTCAAATATTTTTAAATTAATGTTTTAATTTTTTATTATGACTAGTCACTACTTATTTCGTTGACCTTTTTAAATTAACTCCGTCTGAAAATGCCATAGAAACTAGTTGAAAAAATTTCACCAAGTACATTCTGTCAAAAATATTGTATATAAAAATATTAAATAACTAAAATAATATAAATATTGTTTAACGTTTCAGATCTTATAAGCAAAATAAAATCCACATTTTAGGGTTGCTTATTGTTATGATTATCCTCATCGGATCTCACTTAAGGAACGGACATGATTTATATATTAATCCATTTCTTATTGCAAGTAAATTAACACTAATCTCGTTTTCGCCTATAGTTTTTGTAAGTTTATACATTCGTTCAGTGAGAATTCAAGAATATACAAATATACATTATTTTTGGTTCTATGTCTCAATTCCATTGATGTAAATTTTTTTAATAATGGGTAAATAAAGCGTGTTTTTTATTCTTTCACCTTAATAACGTCATAGGCATGATAGGGGTTAAAATTTGATTTAACAATCAAATAAGTAAACATTGGATTTTGTTTTATATTTAAATTAATTATGATTATTAGTGAAAAGATGTCGATACTTTGTTTGGAATGTTAACTTTGCCTTGAATTTATAATTCATACTTCGTTATTAAGTAAATAATTTTAATAAAGACTTCTTTGTTTCAAATTCATTCTTAAATTATAAATTCATTACTAATACATTTTTTTCAATATCAAGTTAGTGTCCAAATGAATTACTCAACCAATTAGCATCTCACACACATAGCCATGCTAATCTAACAGCCTGAATTATAAAAATTAACAAAAAATGAATTAATCTTGTCTCGTTTTTATGAAGAAAAAAAATTAAGTATTTAAATATTCACGTTGCATTATTTGTTACAAAAATATACCTTATAATTAAATGCACAGTTAGAAACTGTGATGTAAAACATAATCATTTGTATTTTCAAGGTTTCTCATGTTGAAAATGTATGACAAATATTCAATGCACAAATGCCGTGACAGTGAAGAAATGGCGTGCACATTTTGAAATGAAACAATCCCAGAATATGAAATGAGAATCGTTGTATAGTATCTAGGCGTAATACTTACGAGACGCTTAACATACAAACGGATATTTCTGTGAAGTGTACTGCATTCAAATGGAAACTTAAAAATATTTTGAGCGGTCAATGTCAACCATCTCTGCCGAAATATCCTATAAAATTACAAACAATTTGACATACATCATACCTTTGATGCAACTAACGATTTTTTTTTGCAATACCAAAATATACGAAGCATGTAATTATTACAGGGGAAAATGAATGTTGAATTACTATGTATTTGTTAGGATCATGGCCGTTATTAAGTAGTATTGTCGATTACTTATTACAAGATAAATGTAATTATTTTTTCGTTTTCGAGACATTTAATTGCGGGTCAACGAAAGAAGGTGATGTTACATTTAATTGTAACATAGAGAGAGATAATGGCAATAATGATAAAGCAGCTGGAGGTTATCACAATTGTTTTATTTATGTTATAATGTTTATTGATATACTTTACGTTAACCAAAAAAAAAACATAAAATTTTGATCAGTGAAATAATGTGTAATTAATTGAAAACTAACTTTTAAGACTACAAAATATAAAATCATTCGAAAAACAGAGCATAAGTATCGCTCCTATGCGACAGTTTTTTTTTTTAGTTTTAAGTTATATTTATATTTTTGTAAATATACTATTCAATTTGTTAGAATCTATATATAAAAAAAGATATAAAATCATGGGTAATATTTCATACAATATAATTTATAACACATGAGATTATTCGAACATTGTTGGTTGTCTTTTAAAAGAATAAGTCCATGAAAGGCTGATCGTTTATTATCAAAAATGTATTTGTAATCCTATAACCATTAAAGTAGCTGTAATTTTTAGTGCGAGATAATTCAAAGCATGCTAAGGGTAAAAAACGAATTTCAAAAATTAAACTCATCACTGATTCAATATTAGGAATAATAAACGACTAAAAAATTCTACCCCTATATGTAAGCCAAGACCTTTAATAAAACAGTCAAAATTTTTAATACCTACTATTTAGATTTTATTATTTTAAGTATTATAAAAAATCTTAGTATCCATGTTTAGTTGTTTTGTAAATAAATAAAAAAAGATCTAATTTTTCATTGTTACTTTAAAATATGTCAATGATTAATGACCTTGCTAGAGATCAAAAGAAGATTACTCGGACATCCAGCCAACATATATTTGGCAAAGAGATTAGATAAGTGACACGTCCATCGTTACTGAGTATTGTGCAGCAATCATGTAACAAGACAATAGAAAATAGCCTGCTAAAAGAAACGGAAATTGGTAACGACAATCTTGCGTTCGTCATCGGTTTTATCGCGAAGATTTGGAATTCTAAGCGTATCAACATGGCCAAAAAGCCTATCGTAGAATCTGTCAATTGTCGACCTCACTGCGTGGTTGGTAAAATGTTTTGTTTTTTTTTCCAAGGCCACACACAGAACTATTATAAAAAAACAATAGGAATAACAATAGTAGTTATAAATTTAATAGGTTTAGGAATCCTGCGTGTTTTTTTGTTTTGTTTTAGATAGCAGATTGTCGGTGATTGCGTGGTGCCATTTTAATGGGAATGATAATCCATCATGGAAGTTAGAGTAATGACACTGTTAACCTTGGGACTGATAATGTAGCAGATCAAAGGAAAAATGGGTCACGATTTAAACGTTTTGGAGATCAGAGTTTATCTGATTGAACTAGTTTCGTTTTATTTGGACCTTATTGCGAGTCTATTAATTACAGTAGATTATCACAATACACGATCTGTTATAAATGAGGGTTATTATCTAGGTACTCCAAGTGTTACATAAAAGAATATTGCTTAATGGGTTATTATTTATTACATTTATGCATATATGGTATAACAATTCTCAGAAAGTAATTGCTCTAATTAATCTTTACTGCATGTGAACTACGGGTTTGTTGCAATTATGCTGTCTTGTTTGCACTCACCGGCAGTGATCTGGTTGGAGGTGAGCGCGTCGTCAGTGAGTCGGCCCTGCATCTGCCGCAGTTTGGTGTTCAAGTCTCGGGTGTGAAGAAACAGGAACAGTGTGGAGGACAGAGCCATCAGGGCAACCAGTTCAATAGTCCTAAAATCAAATGCACATCATGAATACAAGCGAGCAAGTAGCGACATTGAAAAAGTGACTTGATTAGAGGCATCCGTGCAACTTTACCCGCCACATAGCAAAGTATACCATATGTCTAGATAGCTTAATTAATAATATTATTCAGACGAATGAGAAATATGTAATTAAATTTATCTTTGAAATGTGTCATGATGATTATCATTATCTATCTTATTCGAATCATATCACATATGACTGAAGTTTTGGAAGAAAATCATCATCATCATAGCTTACACGGAGTCAATTTTAATTAAAACACAATGCCTTTAATTTTTTAAGTGCATTTTCAATTTCAAACAATCAATAATTAACTATAGGGAACCATATAATAATAAAATAATATATGCCGCTTAAATGTGATCCCTTGCATTCCTACAGTTTCTATATTACACGTTCATGCAGGAGGCTTCTTGCTGTGGTTTAAGTTAAGATTTTATTTTTCAGTTTATAATACTGACTTACTTAACTTAACTGACTTAATTCAGATTATCGCTGAAGTCATATATATGAATATCAGCTTTGATTTGCATATGGATTAAAATCTAATCCAGTGTCGATCAGTACCGTTATTTAATAAATAACATTAACTACTTGCCTCTGTAGCATCAGTCTTGCCAGATATAAATAATAAAGGTACTCAGTGATAATATATTACACGTCTATTTCCTCGCTGGCAACAGCTCTGATCACGATAGAGCACGAACTCACTACAACAGGTTCAAGATCTTGGTCAATTTGACTGTAGTTGTCAGACAGACCTCCCAGAAATAAAGAAATAAATAATCATTGTAAACATGAATGAAAACTAATACGCGCTAGGTTTTGATTGCAGTTTATAAAACTAGACACGTTTGTCTTTGGATTAATAAGAAATACCTTTGGATAGGAGATATATGATGACATTGTAAATCGTGATGTATATTCAAAATAATTGATCATTTTAATTATCAAGGTACCTCGTACATCGTGTCCGCACTTTTCAAATTGCTCACTGTCTCTAAGACTGACACGCTTCTTTACTTTCAGATTTATTACTTTAACGTCACAGACCGACTGACCATCTGCCCTAGTTTGTCGGATGTGTGTACAGTGAGTCGATTCAGTTACTGAGTTCAGTTACATACAAATTGATAGCAAATCTTCCTGAATTACTTACTGGTTATAAGCGTTAAATCGCACTTGCAGTAGTGTACTGTTTTTCGAAGAAACCCGCTTTCATATATTTTTAAGTGAATCTATCTAGGTCGCCGAGTATGACGCTACAATGACATGGCAGATTACTCCAGGAAATAGACAACGCCAAAAGAAATTGAAAAGAATCGTTCAGACTGAGAAGACGTGGGCTTTTTATCTATATTGGCTATATCTCAAATCTAATATTAATTTGGAGGTTAAACAAACACACATGAATTTAGTTCATGGTCAGAATATAAACAAAATGACCACACAATACGAACCAGTCATGCAAACTTAACAAAATCTAAAATGATTCGTTAGCGAGATTCAATTTCATCGCAACGCGAAGACGCGACGTCATTTGAAGAGATATAAATAACCGCTTTTGTACGACGCAGAACATTTATCATATAATCATTACATGCACGTGTATAATTTAGAACTCGACCCTTTTAACGATCATTTATATGTTTATAATAAACAACACTCCGTGTAACTGAACATAAGCAGCCGAAGCAAATTCAAAAGAATTTCCGCTCACAGAGATCGTTCAACTGCAAAGCTAACTAGAATCAAAATATACCTATCCATGTAATTGTTATCCAAGGCATATATTTATGTATATCTCTTCAAAATCTCGAGAAGATGAGAATATATCATTACTCCATTTCTCATATTATGTGCTATTACATGAACCTTTTTTCACACTAGGCATAACAATGCTTATTCCATGTTATCATAATCAGTAGAAGTCATCACGTAGATCCTATAACCTTTGACTCAGATTTTCGTAGTGCCCGCGGACCGATGCGCTGTTTCCCTTCGCATGTGATTCTCCATTATCACCGGTGATTGTATATAATCTTTGACCATGAAATCTTACGTGCACATCTCATGGCGTCTCCCATAACAAAACGTTTTCACTATAACCGCAACATTAGGTTTACTATGAGAATGAGTCGAGACGCACGTGCGGAGACTCGGGATTGGATTTGGATGCTCATTTTGATATGTGGACTTGTGACGTTTCGCGTCGTATTGCGGGCGCCGAGACTTCAACGGTACTTTTAAATTTTGACCAAGATTTCATTTGAATAAAAAAAATATATTCAAGACTGAGTAACGGCTATTGTCATAAAACTTTCGTTTACTGACTCAGAAGGATATTAAAAAATAATACAAACGTATTTTTGAAATTCGCGCTGTGAATGTTCACATGAAGAAAAGTAACGGATCAAGCAGATATTAAAAAATACTTTTTTCATGAGGAATAAATTATAACAAGGCAGTATAATCATTGCATTTGTTAAAATATGCGCATATTAAAAAATAGGTTCACGCTGTAAATTAAATTTTAAATTAAATTTTTATCCAAATAAAACGTGACTTCTTTATTAAATATGACGAAAACTAAAATGTGTGTAAATAATGAATTAGTATTGAAATAAACACACTAATTCATATAATTAATACAACGTGCTCTCCCAAGGTCCCCTGTGTAATAACGTAATTTAACTTCTCCAACACAACTTACGGACGTTCAATCAAGATCACTGCTCAGGTAAATTAACTCCTGGCCCCCTCACGTATTTGTTTTGAGGTTAATTGTTTCTCTTCATCAGCCATGACGATGACTGCGCTGCGTTGTCTGCTCACAGCGGCGCATGTGAAGTGCAGCCAAGTGCACCGGGTGCAGTAGAACGATCGTGACTTATGGAGCGTGTAGGGCTCGCCTGGCAAGTGCATCTCTAATGGTGTCGAAAACCACCAAACAAGTTACTTGCACAGGTTTTTAATAAACTCAATATATATTTTTTACTTAAATAAATTTAAAATTGTAAAAACGTGGTTGATTAACAATGTAAGCTATTTTCAAAGTAGTGTGAACCATTTTTTTTACTAATAAAAATCACACTTCTTTGTAAGCTAATAAAATACGCGTAGGTATGTGCAGAATAGAATTTGGTGTTAATATTACTGTTTAATTGTAAATAGTTCAAGTTATAAAAAGCACCTCATATAACTGTACCAATGGTACTTTATAATAGTGACTAGAAATTTAAAAAAATATGAATAAGAGATGCCCACTTATAATTTTTTATACAATACACGATCCCAGTACAAAAATTATTATTTTAACAGCTGCTAGATCCAGTCATTGGCCAATTTATTGCTTATGATTATTTTGAATTCAAAATGAACTTGGCCTTACTTCTTCTCATTTATTGATTTCAAATAACCAAAGACATTTAACATAAGTAAGTGTGTTGCAACATCAAATATTCAAATAGGCTTTGCACCGGTTTAGATATCCGTTATCTGCTCTTTGTGTTTGCATTTTTGCTTATATAAATCTCTATATGGGTTATTTAATTAATTAGGTTGGAGGCGAGCGCTTGGAGAATGGCCAGAAGCGCTGACATCCGCCACGATCCAGTAATGGGAATGAGAAAGCACGGGATGAAGTGCGGCCGACCGGACCGGTCTCAAGTGGGTGAACATCATCCGAGCTTCTGCTGCGGCTGGGAACTGCTCCGTCTGCGGGCCGGGCTGATGGATGGGCTGGTGCCGGAGCCGCCGCTCGTGAAGGGAACCTGGCCGCGGAAAGCGATGGCGGGATACTGCTAATGAAACACCTGTCATTGGATACACCGATTTATTTGTCCTAATTTAATGTGGTTTTCTCACTTCCAACCTGTTCTTAGGGCATATAAATAACACACAATTCATCACTACGCCAATTTGTTCAATTCAAAATACTTTGCAAATTTAATAAAAGTTAAATCAAGGCAAGTACATAAAAAAATATTGGTTATTTCTATAGGTCATATATTTAATTGCTGTATATTTATATAAACTTTCAATATTATAAAATTAAGAAGCTTGAATCATTGCATCATAAGTAAGTGCAATAGGTTAACGTTTTTTTACAAATCTGAAATCCACGATCAAAACTAGAAATTGTATTTAATTAAATATCAAGAAATTCAATATTTTTGACAGAGAGTACTTGGTGGAATTCCATTTTAATATTGTTGAGTAAAATACTTGAGTGATTTTCCACATGTTCGCTTTTATTTGTGACCGGTTTCGCCAACCTTTCTCGTTGGCATTATCAAACAAACACTCTGTTTGATAATGCCAACGAGAAAGGTTGGCGAAACCGGTCACAAATAAAAATGAACATGAGGAAAATCACTCAAGTATTTTACTCAAAATATCACACATATTTTTAAATATATATAAATACTTTGACGCTATGGTTATATTGATAAGATCACTAAACTTCATAAGCACGCAGATGGTCGTTAAGTTATGAACAAAATCGATTCCACAAATTTTTAAATGTTTTTCTTATCATTAAAAAAATAAAATATTTTTTTATAATGAAAAGTGTCAGCTCTCACCTGAACTAATAAAAAAATAGCTGCCGTTCAAAATAAAATAAAATAAACTTGTAAAAGTATTGGAATATATTGGTAGGCAGGTTTCTCCAAACTTGAAGTTCATAGCAATAATTTTGGAAATGATACTTTTGAATGGCAAATTTGATAATTATAAAGTTGATGTTGGATCTTTATGGATGCCTACTACACAATTTATTCATGGGTCTTCAAATATAACTACTGATATTAACCTAGCTACGGTACTTTCTATGGTTTCATATCAAAATTATATGAGAAAGTATGAAGTAAATGTTACAATAAAAAATAAATGGTTCGATTAAGAATAACATGGGTACATGTTCGATTTTCTGTATCTTTATTATTGTCGTTGTTTTAAATGTCAATTTTTTTTAAATCAAATATTTACGAACTAAAATTTATTTTTAAAAATACCGTGTTTTTTTATATTGTAATACAAAATGTAATACAAAATCTATTGTAGTTGCAAAAGCGTAAAAAAAATAATAACGAAACCTGAAGATATTTTGTATCTAGTTTGATATTTATACAAATAATTTTTAATTTATTTATTATGAACTGTTTACTTGTATTTAAGTTGGTTTCTGTTGTATATTTTTTATTACGTATATTCTATAAAATTGTACTGGATTGCTTTGTACCGTCGTATAGGTAAAATATAATAAATAAATGTCGTGAAATCGATAAGCCAGAAAACCAACTGTAAAGTAAATGAACCCATGCGAGTAGGTCACCCAAAGGCTCGGTATTGCGATTTCCAATCCAAGACTATTTCTTAGTTGGATAAGTGGGCAGGAATCACAAGCAAGAGACTGGCTGAAGTGTCTGCGGGTATTTATCAGAGCCCCCGCATGTGGGCCACGGTAGAGATCCATTTTATTGCTATATCAGTAGAGAGAGTAATCCATGCTGAATCTTCAGGGATATTTTATTACGTACATTAAATAAAATATTCTGCCATAAATTATAAGTACAGGAACTGTAAGTAGTTTTCAGTAAATACTGGCTAGAACTGCTTTAAATGATACCAACTGCTTTTCATATTTAAACACAAGCTGTATGCAAAATCACAATTTTTGATCTGGTTAACTATGGGTAGCAAAAAATTACACATATATACTGCTGAATTAAACGTAGATACAGCAAAAATTAACGAATTTTAAGATATGTGTGGTCAATATTTTTTTCGCTGATTAAGCACATGTAATTATAAATAAGAATAAAGCACCTATACGCGTGGTTGAGGTAAAAATGTATGGACTATGATTTATTATGGACCATAGTGGGCTTTTTGCCTCGTGGGCACTAGAGGGATTCCATATACTATCCATATAAGCGCTGGAGATCTTCTTAGAATAAGCTTCTTCTTCTTTAGCAAACTCCACGCCATCGCAGTCTGGCAGTGCAAAACGCGCATAATAAAATGTATCATCTTAAAAATACTCAAAATCTACCGTGTTGAAAAGAAGATTATCTTAATAGGTACGTTGTTTATGTGTAATAAAAATATAATCATATATAACTAAGCCATCAAGAAAATTAGATACGTTATAAATAGATTGTTATTTAATAATATTTTATGCCCAATTATTTTATTCCAATATACCAAGTCATTTAAATTTACATTACTTTCTTATTTTATATGACTATAATTTAAATATAAAGAAAGCCGTGATTAACTATAGTTCGCCCATATACGAGTGTGCGGGAACGCCTCTTCGGTCTGTGTACTAAATGTGTCTGACTGAGGTGAAAATTAATGATAGATATTACATGAGTTATACTTCAAAATCCTAAAGACCACGAGACCTTTAAAACCATCGAAACAAGTTTAAAATGAAAGTGATTTTTACGAGCATGTGTTTTTGAGTCATCCATTTTAATTACTCTATAAAATATCATAACATCCTAAGATTTATGATAAGAAGACATTTCTGTTTTTATGGCTAACCTTGTCGCCAGCATTACTTCCTTTTTTTCACAAGATGAGACTTAAATATTCTGTAAAGGCGTATTGCGTCAACAAACATTGGTCCGAATTCCACATGATATTGAGTCATTATTTTTACTTGCTATTAGAAGACATTCTTCCAAATTACACAAAGGTATCAGTAATTTTTTTTAAATTCTTATGAATTTTAGTTTATATACGCGTGTTCAAAAACCCATAGTTTTTTCCTAAAAAACGAGACTAAATATTTCCTCGCAGACCTTTCATTCAAATATAAAACTATGCGTAGAACCCGAGCACCCATAGCACTATTTACCCTAAGAAAACATGTTTGTCTATTCAGTGAAATGATAACATAACTGGCGAGTTTTACGAGTAAATATTTAGTACCACTACTCTAACTTAGTTCATCGATTAACTTAAGTACAATGAACTGAAAAGTAATCTTTAAAAGCTCTCGTTGTTTACCGACCATTAAGTATGGTGCACCGAGTTAGCAAGGAATTTCAAGAGGATTTGCGCAAGAATCGCGGCTGCATCAGCGCGTCCCTCCTCGCGGGGAACTCGCTTGGCTCAAATAAATCAGTCCAAAATTGCGCAAAAGACGTGCGAAAATAATTGAAATTCAGACCAGCGATCGGAGCACTTGTTGGGAAACTTGCTTGGATATTCATTCGATCAGAAACGGTATGTGCTAATTGCATTTCAGCTAAAGCGGCACCCTTGCAAAAGTCGTTCCAGGCTCTCTTACAATTCCTGTCTCACATAAGACAGCGGCAAAAAGCTCACTGACTCTAATGGAAGCTTTAGAAAAAGCGGCTTTCTGATATTTCCTAGGTCGTTATTAGTACGCGTCTACATGTAATGGTTATGTTTAACTGCTTTAAGCGAATTATTTCCCAGATTTTTAAAAATAATGGTTATAATGCAAATATTCAATAAATTGATTACATCTAACACGTTGTATTTATTGAATGAAAACTAAATATATAATTGATTAATAAATACCACTTTATTCAGATCCATTATTTTCTCAAATTATATTTTATATATTGCTAGTATTTTTTGAAAAAAAAGCAAATGTTTTTTAAATATTCATACTATGTTTTTGTCTCTATATCAAGGAAGAATTTATGGAGAAAAAAGCTGGTTATTGATATTTTCAAGATCATTATTAGTACGAGTCCACTTCTAATTGACATGTTTGAGTGTTGGAGGTGAATTATATCTGCAAAGTTTTTATAAATTTCAATGTTTTACTGTACAATTTTCACCATTGTTAATAATTAATATTAATAATATCCACAGTTATCAGTGTCTATTTTATCAATTACATTTGACACAATATTTTTTAAAAATAATAATTTATTTAATATATGTGACAAATATATCAGTTATTTTATTTTATTTTTACTAAAATTGTTATCAATCTTAATAAAAGTATTGTTTTTAGTATTTATTATTATAATAACTAAACTAACTAAATTTTCATCATTACCATATTCTATGTTATATCGTGTGAATATTATTTTTATAATAAGGCGTTTATTCCACAAACTTAACTTCTAGTTGATTTATCTACTGAAGTTATATTGATATCAGCCAAAATAAAAGATTGAATATAAATGCAAATCAATATATAAGTAAAAAAAAATAGACTAACGTTATGCTGGTATTTTTTATTTTTGTATATATGATCTATTTCTCAGAAAGCTCAACTACCACCGATTTATTTTAAATTGTTTTTGATTATTTTAGAAAGGCTTTTGTTGACATAAAAGTATTTCTAGTGACGATGCGAGAAATACGGATTCGTTTTTTGTCTTAAATTTCTACGAGAAGTGTGCTATCCGTTTTCAAATCGTTTTATTTGACGAGTCAGTTTTATGATACCAGCATAATTATTTACGTTTCAATCGAGCGGATTTAAAAAAGTCAAAAAGTTGTTAGTTTCTCTTCACCCGAATTACTTGCTTCTATCAACAGTAGTAGTAAGCTTACTTAAATTGCAACTAAATCACGATCCGTCGCGCTCGCCTTTGTTTACACGTAAATAGTAATTTGAGCATTAAGGTTATGATATTTGAAATCATCAGCGTTGAAGCCGTTAAACATTTACCGGATATTTGGAGCGAGAAGCTGCACGACTATTCGTTAAGATCGCGTAATTACCGGACCCGGTGCTGAAGCCAGAAGCCCTGTTCACTGCACACGATATTTTTTTTACTTTAGCGGTAATTTATATCAAAAAAATATTAATAAATATTTTATTTTAGTTGTCTAATATATTAAATTCGTTAACTATAAAATACTCCGAGTTAGGACCGGCTATGTTGTTTGTGTAATTTTTTATTCGTGAATAATTTTTATCTGACAGTTGTTTTTATTAAATTGATAGCGTAAACTATATATTTTAATGCATCGATTAAAATTGAAGATTTGGGTTGTTTTAATGAAAGTTTAAAAACATCAAAGGTACAAAAATACAGCTTGAAAGTCTTATTTTTAACATTATGATAAATCAGTTAGTGCAAAAAATAATATCAAACCGTGATTGTTATGTTATGTAGACAGAATAATTCCAGATCTTGGAACTTATTTATTATTAATTACATACTGGTTTCTTCCCTGTGCTGAATGCAACAGTTTCGTTAAACGCATTTGATTACCAGCTCCGACATGCAAGGCGCATCCCACAAACACTTTGTTGCCTGTTTTTTTTTTGTGAAGTTATAAACTTAACCCCGGTATGAAGCTTGAGAATCTGTAAGATGCAGTTTCTTCAGAGGGAACAAGTTTCAAGCGGAAGCAGCAACTATCCTGCTGCGTTTTGCCGAAGAGTTAATGAGAAGAATATTAAAAATTATTTTATCGTTTGCTTTCAAAATGCCTTCATCATTATGTAATGTATAACATTAATGATAAAAAGTAGCACAATGTCCACGAAAAATACCAAAAAATTACATTATTTAAAAATATTATCGGAGTCTTTCACCATGATTTTGTTAAATGTCGGCAGACGTTTTTGCTTGTTAAAAAAATATTTTGGATATAGTTGGACTCGCCATTGGTCCCCAAAACATTCAGAGAAAAGATAAAATCACCAAAAACAATCTTCAGAACACGAGCGGCCGTGAAAACCTTCGCAATCAGTTTTGTCATTCGTTAATGACTATGAAGTAAGATGTTCTAATGAAATACCTCTCATGATCGGTTTAATTTGAATTTCTTAATTTTATTGTGTTTAATATTAAATATTACTTCATTGTTGGTAAAAATTAATTTAAATTTGGTTATTAAATTGTGTCTTTAAATATTTTTCAAATAATAGTACTCAAATGAATGCTATTATATTTTATAGTCATTTAGTTTTTCCATATCCATTAAATATCTTTAAAGGTTACGTGCTATAGTTCAAAGCTAAACGAACTTACTTTGAAAATTATATTTTCAATGTACTTTATTTACGATTATGTCTATTATGGTTAATTAAACTGTTTTATTACGAATCTCCATGATTTTTTTGGCAAAAAATTATTTAAAAGTTATAATAATTTAAATCCAATTGTAAAATATAACCTCAATATTATTTCTTTGAGAAATCTGGTTGAATTTACATCATACTACTTTGATTGTTGTTATATGCGTTCAATATAATATACATATATATGATGCGACACATGATATAATTGGCGAACTAAATGTAAATTTTGTGACGTTTTTTCACCCATATTCATTTTTTATGAGACATTTTTAACTAGTTGGATGAGTTTTTAGATCAGACATTAAAATGCGAAACGCGATTCTTAAGAAACTACCGCTTTTGGAACTGGTGGGTTTAGAAATGATCGTAAATGTTATGGCATTAAAAACAAATAAAAATAAGCTTATTTGAAAAGATGAAAACAATTTATCAAACTGGAAGATCAGTTGATATACTCGTATATCAGATAGCTTTGTCAGAACGCAGTAGGTTATACCAGTTTCAGATAAGGCAACGCGATTTCAAGGAAATTTCAACATGTTACAAATGACTTGACTAGTTAATCGGAAAATCTTAGTACACCCCGTAGTTTCAACAAATAAACTAGTAATTAGATCACACCTGCTAATTGTAACCGATATTTGAACATCAATCATGCATAAAATAATTAACTGAGCTTAGTACTTTCAGAACGTTAATTTGTGGAAACGACACAATGCCTTACTGAGCGATGAACGTCGTGAGCCGATAACGAGTTAATCATGGTTTAACCCATCATATGGTCATTAATTTGTTAATATGATAATGGTAAATTTAGTTATTGCATACTGTCAATATTTCATTTTTGATAACTGTGATAAAAATAACCTAAAAATAAAAAAAATATTTAATAGTCAATGAAATAATGCTTTTTATGCGCGTTGATTGCAATCAACATAATAAGCTTATAAATATATCATAATCGAGAATTATACATAAATACAAACACAATATTACCAAAATTGTGGTTAAGCTCTGATCTTTCAAAATTAGAAACTTTGCTGTGGATGTGTTTTAATTGAAAATCTGTCTTATATTCATCGAAAGATCATTAATTATGACAAATGTATGTAGACCATGTTTTACAGTAATGCCATATATTCTATATGAGAAGTTATAAAATAAAATGGTGCTCATAAAATATTTTATTCACATCTGCTTTAGTGAACGGCTATAAACAAGGTGACAAGAGCTAATTACATGATTTGACTATCTATATACCATTATATACTATATATACGATTAATTCCGGGCATGTCCGTTACTGTCGAAATGTTTTAGTTCTTGTTTTTATTGAAAAAAGTCTTTTTTGCAGAACATGATTAGAGCTTACATATAATATTGTATGATTCGTAAATTTCAAAAAAATATAAATACTTATACATAGTACTTTTATCTGAGGGTGGAGCTGATGTCCAAACATACGATTTAAAAAAAAAACCCATGTAACGGAAACCCTGCAAAAGCATTCGACTGTAATCGAATCAGTGCAATTCGTCATCAATTTGCGTTTTTCATTATGTGGGACACTTTTTGTACGACTTCTTGGCAATTACTCTCACACATCATTAACAGCATTCAAGTCATATACATGGGAAAACACGTAATCAGAATCTCGTCTATGATACCATTTTAAATTATTTTCTGGTTGGACCGAAAATTATTCATTTTTATATGTTTTCGAATCAGTCGATTAGAAAAACATATCACAATTTCACGTCCAGTCTATGTGAAGCAATCAAATTTAAATATCCTGCAATTTATTAAGTGAGAAAATCTCAAAATTTATGATTAATATTTTCATTATGATTCAAGAAGATTCAGTGATTATTATCCGCGATGTGAGTTCATTGGTAGCGTGTTACTTTTAATTGTGTACCATTATAACGTGTTGCTCTAGTTGTATGCATTTATAACACCGGGAAATAATAATTGGTACAATGATTTAATACATCTTAAGTCCGTATTGCATAATGATCTATAGATCCGTATGAAGCTACGAAGAATATTGAGCAGTACGCAATCAACATATATTAATATAGCAATGAATCTTTCTTTTATAATTCAAGACTTTAAAACACCTTGCTGCAAAAAAAATGTTCAATAACTAACGTCAATTCTTTTTATTATTTACCAACTGTATAAGCATTTATTTAATAGTACTTTATTATGTCTGATTAATTCCGGGAATTCCACCATTGTTATTCCATCTTCTGAGATTCTCTGAACTTGATTTTTTTATACTCGTTGAGTAAATATATGTGTATAAAAAAACAAATGTGTAAAAATAAAACAAATAAATTCTTCTGAAAATTTTCTATCTTGATACACCCACTTTCTAAAAGAATTTGTTTTAAGAAGAAAGTGCAACCTACACATTAATGCGGCAGGAGTATGCTGAGTCCTTTAACCACAATCTACTAAAATACCATCTAGTATCCAGGCATTTACTTAGTTTGATTGTGATCGACCAACAAGCATGCAAATTTTCATCTTTAAGAATGAGATTGTCTTTCGAGCACGTAGCTGAGATTAGGCCGAGCTCCTGGAGACCTAACTGTAGCGGATTCGTGAAACTATCATCAACCAATTGGAGCGAATTACGCAGTCAATACTTGGGCACGAAGCCACTTACGTATGTAAAACCACGACGCAAACCTTGACTAATGAAAGGAAGCTTCAGAAGTTTCCAAACACTTTTATGTTTTCTTAGCTTTGCTGAAGACCAGCTTTCTGTTCTACTAATTACAAATTCGAAGGCTAACTTTGAATGCCTGCCTTCTGAAATATTTGAAAAATTTAATGTAACAGTTTGCTCATCGTAGCTATTAAACTCAATTTTATTAATATTAGATAATTTATGTCTATATCTAAGACAATATTTCTAAAGCGTGTTTTTCAATACAATCTCATAAATATTAATTTTATATTACAAAATAAAAAGGAGTCCCTAGTATGTTGGCGTCTCTTCAAATTACAGTCGTTTTCATTTATAAAATGTTTCCATACAAAAGATTAAATATTCATGTTGTACTTTTACTACTAATTGAATACCAGGGTATTTTTATAAAATAGAAAAAATATTTTGTTTATAGGTATGAGATATTGTTTTTAGGAAAACAGTTACAACATTTGCAAATAGCTATTTAAAATACTATAAAATGGCTTGATGCATGACAGTAATATATTTTTGTAGGCTGCTTTTTTCTCAACATAGTTTGAAATGTATAGACTGATAACTCATATTAAATAAACTATGGTTTGGTAAGTCTTTTTTTGTTGTAAGCATAATATTTAACAATTTTTTCGATGGTGAAACCATAACGAGGTAGGCACGTTTTTCTGTGGGAGGTGTTGTACTCGTAGCTTCATAAGTCATCGTCTTATTGTTATTCATTTTCTTAAACATTAAAATTAGTTTGTGTATAACGTATATTCAGTTTTAAATATTAAATTTGTACCTTTGCGAAGAACATCTTGAACTATAGTTATATTTTTTTATTAATATTTTACTCGTGGTTTAAATATATTTTATTGATTTATAAAAAAATATGGATGCATTTTCTCGCTAGCCGTATCGTGTTTTAAGTTACAAGGTTAATCTATTGTTATTATAATGAGATTTTAATCTATTAACAAACTATTACAGCATTCAAAAAATATATTACCATTCTCACAATTAATCTCATTTATTTGTTGTGTACAATTTTTAAATAATTAATCAAGAAGTGTTACAAATCAAAACATTCAGAGTATGTTGCAAGAAAAAAAATAATTACATGTAATTATCCTTTTTTTGTTTTATGCTTTGCTGGTAAAACATCATTAGCTAAAATGTGTCGTGTTTTCCGAGTATCACGTGCAATGTAGGTGAATCTGCTTTTGACTTTCTCGGAACTAATGATCATTAAATGCTACTTAATTGTTATTTTTGATGTCAGCACTGGCGAAGTGCTTCTTCAGTAATGATTCGCAATATCGTGAAATGAAAAGCCAGGAAGTCGTATTATTATCGAATCAGAATCCGTTATTGACATGAATTAAATTATTATCAAGGTTAGATTAACAATGCTAATGTTATTTCACCGGTAATTTCAAAGAGACGAATCAAAATATATTTTGGAAGTTGAGAATTGGTGTCACGTGGTTTTTTGTCGCTATTGTTCTGAGATTCTGAATAATGAATAATGGTTGTGAATATAGCCTGATGGACGTATTGCAGTTGTTGCAGTTTTTATAATAAGATATAACGCCCACATATATACTTTGTATTGCATTAGAAATTGATGAACGGATTTGAAAGTGAAAGGATTTCAGGTGGTACGTTTTTCAGTTTACTTTTTTTTTCAGTTCATTTTTAAATGTTTATTTCGTGTCCTCGCATCAATCTAAAAGTTACGTGAGTGAACGTTTGATTGATTAAATATTACAAAAGTATTGTGAAATTATTTTATAAATATATTAACGACATTTAATTATACGTAAACATCCATTGAATTTAAAATGAAATCTTGATAAGGTTGTAAAGGCCTCGTCTCGGTAACTACTTCTCGAGGAACGTGAGACAAGAACACATCGTGATTATTTTTGCAGGCGTATCGCTTTACCTAGACGCTAGAATTTTCGCATTCGCTTTCATATAACGGCGAGTCTGGATTCTACCGTTGAACGCTTGTGTGTTTTTCAAAAATTATTCCCATTATTATATTCTCCAACCGCAAGTTTCTCTGGTCCACTTGATGCGCCGTCAGCACATCCGGCCAGCAAGCATTACGCTTTATCAAACCTTATCACTTCTAAAAAATATCTCTTTTAATAAAAAGCATATATTTTATTTTACGGCATATTTAAAAACGTTTGTTTGATAGTTAATATATATGTATATCTTTTAAATATTTTTCAACATGCTAATTTTTATTGGTGACCGGTTTCGCCAACCTTTCACGTTGGCAAATTTTTATACGAAAAAAATAATTACTAGTGCTATATGAAATGAATATAAACAGATATATATGTAGAAGAATTTTATATAACTTATTTCCTATTTGCATAAATGTTATAATAAAAATCATAGTTTTTCTAACCTTGTTCTTAAGAATACTAAATCAGTGTTACGGCGGCTCTAAGAATGCAAACATCTAGGCGGAACGAGCCATGTTTAACCACAATCGCGTTGGTCATGCGATCAATTGTTCCAGTAATTTTTTCTAGTAAAAAATATTATAAGCTATCAATATATAAACCACGCATTAAATAATTATTGAGTTAGTTTAAAGCAAACCTCTCAATATATTTTTTTTGTTAATCTATTTCACTTCCGAAACATCACTTTCAACGATTTTATGATTAGAAACAACGAATTAAAAGTATTACTGTTTATTTATAGGTTTGATATTATCCAATCAATTCAAATGTTTTTTTTATGTTGCAATTATCTGTATTGATTTTTTTTATTGTTTTTTAACAAATACAACATGTGCTCGAAAGTTGTTCATCATTACCTGAACTTTTTATTCGCTCTACTTCAGTAAAACTTCGAGAAATGTGAGGTAGAAGAGGAGGTGGAACACACGATAGATAGTTCTTATAATGTTTACAACATGCAAATAAACCCACAGTTGTTCTCTTTGTGGCTACATTTAAGTTTCCTGAATACTAAAGCAGACGTTCCTATTGTTAACACGGGATTCTCGTTCTAACTGTAATTTCGTGACAAGTTTCTGCCTCCACAATCCCATTATATAATGAATTGTTGCATTTTCTTTGCTGATAACCTCTTTAATTCTTCAGACAATGAAATAATTGCAATGCCACGGGTGCCAGAGTCTCCTGAAACTTTTTAAAATGCAAACAATGCCAGGGATGGGAAAGTACTCGATTAACAGCTATATTTAATTCTTTTCATCTAAAATATAGTTTTCACCGCTATATTTTCAACGTTTATGCTACAGTTATACGCACACCTGCCGTTATTCACGACATGCAAAATTATTTAATGTAAACATTTAAAATAAAAAAAGGAAAAACTTGTAATTTCCCTTTACTGTTTAATGAGCTGATACTGTTGAGCTTCAGTTGAGGCCTTGTTGAGAACTATTATCAGAGATATCCTACTGTGACTCCATAGAAATAAATCCTTGTAATTGTACTGTCATTTAGTAATTTGGATGTTTTCTCAATTGAATACCGCATAAAGAACCCGATTTAACCATACGTCTCCACGTTAAGTCCGTCAGAAAGCGTGATATTACAAACAGCAGACTCACTGCCCCAGTTTAAATAACCAGTTCTCGTGGGCTGCAATTTCGGACGGGATTTGTGCATTTTCAAGTACGACACGGAATCTTGTGCATTGAATTAATTTTTGCATTTTTATGTTTGTGTTCACGACGCTAACAAATTGTTGACGTGATAAATTTTCAATATGACGAGATAATTAGGTAAATCTAGAACAGGACAATTTAAATTTGCATTTAATCTTTCACTTTTTTGGGTGAAATTTTTAAAATGATAATTTCATATCCAAAGCGAATATCACTTGAAGCATTATGAAACCTGTTTAATTAGAAACGTAAGGAAACCCTTTTTTTAAGATAGAAGACCAAACTTAAAAATAAACTTAAAAAATGCATTTACATTTGATCACAATTCAGGGCAAGTATAATTATATGCGACGCCCCAAACGCTAAGGTATAATGTTCCGTTTAATGCCTATAATGTGATAATGATAGGCTATAAAGCTTGAGCAAAAACTTGAACAATAAAATTGACTAGGTACCGAGTGCTCTATTTTTATAACAAAAGTTTTTCTCTCGCGGTCTTTAAGCGTTTATATATGCAAAACTAAGCCAGGTAAGTTCGGGTGCCCTCCAGTGCAATTACCGTAATGTTTCTACACTGTGCGGTGGAGGTATCGCTCTACTTGTACTTTTCAGCTTCTGTTACGTAACAATAACTATACACGAAACCGTACAAAGACGGAATCTCGGAAGAAACGGTACACCTGTCACCGTGCGGCGCTCCGGCTCAGTGTGAACAATTGACTGGTTTTCTCGCGTGTTCAAAATAAATTATAACACTGCGCCGCATCACACAAGGTCTCTATTGACGCCAATTGGCCACGAGGGATGCCAGCAATGCAAGCAATGCAGCCACCCAGAGCGCAGCGAACTAGGATTTATTCATCAAATCATGTTAATGTTATTCTCCCCGCTCTCCCCATTCTGTTGCTTGTGCATGGCTTCCATTCCGTACCCTGAGCGTGTGTAAAGGATCGGTAATGAAGTAGTGGACTTGGAATGATTGTGGAGGGATGTGCTCTAGAAGTACCTTGTCGAGGAGGGGGGCTCCTGCTATTGTTTCTGTAGCCTTCTGCAGAAGGATTATCAGATCTAAACGCCAGAGCTTTGTAAGGAAAAGATATATAATAATTATATTGGGTAGCAGCAATACGTAGACTTTTCCTTCTAATATAAAACTGCGGTGTAGAAGGACCCGGGGACCCATTAAACTATAGTCCTCCAAGAAAACCATGTCGCAGCATGAGTATACGCTCAGTGAAATGGTCGCCAACCTCCTCTGAGGAGAGGCACTTGATGTAGAAGAATTATTTCGATTTCGACTTAGACTTATACATTCTTTAAATTATTGAATACCTACTTTGTGCTTTGAGACCAGTTCAATTAATTTCACAGTTACACATGTTCTTATTAATAAAAATGATTTTTATTTTATAGAATTTGTGCACTTTTATGTAAGCACTAAAATTGCGAATTCATCTTGTATTCACGTAATCGTATAAAACCTACGTGTGTTATAATGTTTTTTTTATGATCACATTTGGTGTAGCCGTTATTTATTTTGGCTTAAAAATCTGCCGTGCTTTATGAGGATTTTAGATTTTATGGATCGGAAAGAAAGTAAAATTACATCTAATGAATTCAATAACTTCTTTGAAATATGATTTTAAATTTCTACACCCCATAGAAAGTTTTAATGAGACAATATAGATAGTGATACGGCTATTTTATACATATTTATTTTCTTTTTAAAATAATACATACCAAATGAAAACATGTATTATTAAAACCATTCCTTATTAGAACAATAATAGTTTTTTCATAAATTTTATTACTTATAATAAAATATTGATTTTCTGGAGTCTATATTTTATATTGGAGCATTAATAAAATTGTCAAAGTATCCTAAAAGCTGTAGTTTATATATGTAGTTTACCTTCTGAAGAATATTTTTTTGTCATCTTTTGGACAGTAAAAATAAAAGATAAGAATTGTGATACTGGATATAATTGTGGTTTTGTATATAAACGGTATGTATTTTAAGTATCTGAAATATCATATTCTGGTAAGAATAAATGTTTATCTCATAATGAAATTGGAACCCTTGCTTCAGAAAACACACTTTCGACATCGCCAATCAGGTTTATTTGTGAAGGTTTTCTTCATACAAAAAAACTTGAGGTCATTGCAAAATAAAATGTTTTCATTATAATTATATAGATTGACATGCCAGTCAAAAAGTGTTAATGAAAGATCCATCTCGATACATTTTACAAGTAAAATTGATTATCATGTAGACAGCTCGAGTTAGCCGAGTCCATTCTCGAGACTGTCATTAAAATGTTAAGTAAATCGCCTTCGGTATCTGAAATTATAGTAAATCCAAACTGCTTGTTCAATCATCCCAACATGCAATTACAAGCGTGAGGCTTCTTACTTTCATGGCCCACTTGCTGGGATCTAATTACGAGAATATTGTGTCGTGTACCAAATTTCCCATATCACTGCATGGGGAATCAACATTATTATATCATTTACTGACCTGGTTGTAATACAATTAAGATATATTCGAGATTATGCTCAGCAGAAGTGATTGATTGAAAACTTTCATAAAATTATTTTCGATTTCGTTTGTAGTCAATCATAGATTTGTTTCTATATATTGATGTATCATTTATGAATAAATGAATACGGAGAGATTAATATCATGAAAAAAAGGATACGTCTTGAACTTTTCATGGTATAATTATTCATTGTATTCATTGCGAATATTGTGATACTTGTGTTTTTATTTTAATTAAATTATTTCTAATCATTCACTCTTTCTGCTTTGGGAATCAAACGTGGCAGTTATCTGCCGCCAATAATCTGATGATGAAAAAGTTCGATTCAATCGTTTATCTTTAGAGATTACAGTAGCCCTTCTTCCGGTGCTTTTTAATGAAAATAGTTATACTTAATGAAAATAATTATACTTAATGATATAGTAAATAGTATAAACAGGTTATACAATAAAACCTAAGCCAATATACCAGTAATTGCTGGAATATTTATAATTATTGTGCAAGTAACTGTCATTATCATTATCAAGTATCTTATTTGTCATTTTTTTATTCTACAAATTTTGTAAAAAATCTAAAAAAAGTGGTTTTAGCAAAATAAAAAACGATACTGTAATATAACTTTAAAATTATAACTTTGGCACGAAAATTTTACACCATTTCAGTGCAGTCTTTGCATAAAATCAAGGCAACACATTTACTTGAGACTTATTAAAATAGCTTATCGGAACAATTACGTAGTAACATTTATACGATTTCCGGAGCAATTTCCTTAAATTGTATACGTATTTATATCTTTTAAAAGCATCACAAGTGCATTGGATGCAATTTATACCAAAATTTAAATTTAAAAGGGTGAATGCATTTCCGTTGGCGTGTATTTGCAGCAATAATTACCCGATAAATGCGGTCCGGTGACAATCATTATTTTTAATAAGTAACACGATAAGCAGTAAAACAAAAAAAAATTTGAAGGTTACCGGCACCACATATTTGGTGGTGATCTAAAAACATCGGTCATTTGTTTTCAAACCTCTGTACCGTGACGATTTCCGAAAAATTGTACCTGCTCGTCAGTGGCGTCCAAATTGTATTGGTGTAATGAGAATTTATATGTCGCAACGGCGTATTTTTGGGTAAACAATTCACACTTAAAAACAAGAAAAAAACATCTGAAAAAAATATTTTCCTATATCTTCCATGGCTGTTGGTCACTTTTGACCGTCGTGGCTTCGTAACTAGGTGAGAATGTATATCGTTAAATGCACGTGTGCAACGTAATATTTGATGACTTGAAAGCATTATCTGTTATTCTTTTGATTAATAGTATTCATGTAAAACAAAAATAATGTTTTTTTTCGTATTTAAAAACAAATTAAAATTAACTTACACCAATAAAATATTGATAGAATCAACTGTTTTCTACTGTGATTTTTTTTAGCGATCAAATTCCTTGAATGTAATTATAATTTTCTTAATAAAAAAAAAAAACATGAAATATATATAATCAAAAAGCGAGAGGTGCCTTGATTAATAAATAAATTAATTAAACAAATTTAATTACTTAAAGCTGATGTACACACAGGATTTCAAAGGATAGTACTTAAACCTGTTATATTGAATATTTTAATACGGCTGATATTTTCAATAAGGTCTGAAAAAATTCAATTTGCTTACTAAAAATAATAATCAGCTGAAATTGCTTAAACGGAACATCGTCAATAACATCGAACATCGAACATAGTCAAAACTAAATTTGCATTTAAGATATCGTGTCGGCTTATTGATTCCGTAGGTAATATATATTTTTTAGCATGGTTTAATTTGCACGCTGTGCATAGCTGCATGCCCGCGCCGGCACCGCCCGCCTCTGGTCCCGTGCATTTCAGTCGGCAATCCCTTTGTTGGAGGTTCATTCAGATGACTTAAACAATAGCCGCGCGGGACTTGAACCATACGACCGCATAATGAATAAGCACAATGGTGTTTACTTAATTGGTCGAGTGGAGAGTGTACCAGCGATCTGCCGGTAGGGCTCGCGGTTCATACCTGTTTTTGTACTTAATGAGGTTCTTACTTAGATTTGATTATAATTTAATACTAGTAATGTAGTATTCAACTTTATGCATAATTGACACGATCTACGAGACAGCAAAGTTGATTTATCAAATAGACATTATAAAGGGGAGAGGAATAAATTATAAGCATATTATTTTATGGGTATACTGTTCTTTTATTCATATTTTATACACCCATAAAAAAACATGATTTATTCAAAAGAAATGTACTCACTACCTGTTATAGTACATGGCAACGTCCTTTTTACTTGTTTTCGTAAAAAGGATTCCAAAACCTTGATCTGAAGGTTGGTTTTGCAAGCCAATCAATGTGAACATTGCACCGCAATAACTTGCAATATCAAAACCTTAAATAAGAGTTAAGTATGGCCGCATTTTATTGCAACAACTGATTTATTTATTTATTAAACTAATAATTGGGTAAAAATGATATTCTATTTAATTCGTAAAACCTTATACCCCAAAGTTATTAAAAATTATGCAGCCAATCACTTAATTATTCAATAACAATAGTACATTATTAACACTTGTTACAAAATAAGTATATATTTTACTACCTTATATTTATTTTCCATAAATATAAATATCAACCATGATTTCATAACATTATTTGTGATCACTTTTTAATATTTTAAATAAAATACTTGAGTGATTTTACCACATGCTAATAAAACTGAGTTTGATAATGCCAACGTGAAAGGTTGGCGAAACCGGTCACCAATAAAAATTAACATGTGGTTCCACCCAGCACTCTCTGTCAAAAATATTGATTATTTACTTTTAAAAACTGTGATAATAAAATGTAAAATATTTCAAAGATGTTATTATTACAATGTTTTGTGTAAAATAGGAATTCAGTGTAAACTGCATTATATCTGTTTTCTCGCCCCTTTCTTAATCTTAAAGTTTAATTACTCTAACCAGCCCGCCGATTAGAATATCCTAAAGGAAGAATAATAAATAAACAGCGAGATTTTCTCAATACCCTGCAGCAGAACAATTAATGTTATCTCCACTGTGGTCTTCCCTCGAACATATACACACACTTAATTACTAGAGACAGCATTTGTTGTGCAGTTCAATAGCAGGATTATAAATCGCTCATAGTCAAGCCGTTTTATTTATAAATCTTAGATTACCAACTGATGATTTCTTGCCATGCCAAGACACTTTAATTGTACAGATTTTATTACTTGAATGCTCGATGGCTGCTTCCTCCATACACAAAGCAGCATCATCAAGCTGCTCGTGCGCTAACGGAGATTGTTCCCTAGAAGGAAATTCAATTTTACTTGCCAGAAGCCGCGCAACCCCACAGGGCCGAGGAATGCGTCCGAGAACAAACAAGATATATCTCATATCTCCATAGGCCTTGCTTATAATTACGTGTGGATTGATGCTGTTATTAAAGAAGTATTTTATATTATCTACGTATCTTGTATCATTACTGGCCTGCTCTATCTTAATAGATAATTCATTTCTTAGATATTATCATCATGAAGTAATTTGACGATTAAAGAAATTATTGGCATGTTTTGTATTATGGTGCATACTTATTTATAATCGTTTATGATTCATTCACCTCATAACAATTAACTGGCCTTATGAGAGCATGGCAAGATCAAGATATTTTTTTAAATAAAAAATGTAATAAGTTTACAATCTTACTATCTATCTTCTAAACAAAATGGCTATTAGTTATTGTAAGGAGTAAAGTCATGACTTAGAGTGATTTGTCCTTTTTCCTAAGTATTTACATCAAAGACGGATAAAATTGCTCAAAAGAAAATTAAGAAACCCGTCATTGATGCAATAGGCTTTTTATGTTGCTCAAATACATTATTTAATTAAACAACTAATATAAAAATATACAATACAATACCCTAACTATAAATATGAACAATCAACAAAACGAAGCTGTCATCAATTCAACATCAATATTTCATGAGTTTCAACCAAGTTTAAAAACACTCGCATCTATTTATTAAAACGCATATGAATGTTGTTTTGCAAGAGTCATTTTCGTCTTTCAGATGCTTACGATAAAATAGAGAAAGAAATAAAGTATAACAATCATCTGTTCGCGGAAGCTATTTTTGATCGAAAGCGGAAAATAATATGCAGATAGCCACAGGTAAAACAATTTTTCATATTAAATAAAGATACAAGCAAAATATATGGTTTGTTTTATTTTCATTGTTTTCTGTTAGACAATTATTTTTGGCTGAGATTTCTAGTGTTTGATTATATACTTCTTGGTTTTTACTTCCTTCTTCAATAGGATTAATACATATAATTGACTTTTCAAAGGAAAATAATGCATCAGGCAAATAATATATCAAAAACAGTTACGGAAATAATAAACGACCATAATAATGTAACGCTCGTTAGGATTGTTAATTTTTTGGCAGAAAGTAATGGTGTTTCATAACTTGATAACACATTATCGAGGCCACGTTTTGTGCTGAAACTCCCCATTAAGTAAAATAAATTAATTTTAATGTCCTCTAACCTAAAAAAACTCAAACCGAGAGAGCTTTTAATATTTTACTTAAAACCAAAACTTCAAAAAAAAATTACATTTTAAGAAAACCTAAGTATTAATAAAAACGATCCAGCAATTAGTGAATTCTATAAAATAAGGGTAATTTACTTTATCTGAAGATCTTCTGTTTTCTTCCAGGTAAATTTTACATTGATGGTGCTCGAATAATCTTTCCGGGTGAATTATATAGGCAGCTTCGATAAAATACCCACTAGGTTTATTGAAAACATCTCAAGAAATAATCGTTGTGCCCTTACCAGAGTAGAAATATATGGGTTTGTGTATATTATTAAGTACTTCGATCAAAGGAAGGCCGCTCGTGCAAGCGTGAACTCCCACCACGGCGAGGTATAGCTTTATTTGTTCATTATTACGAAAGATTAATTATTATCGTTTGATTATAGTCCCCGGATGCCATTATCTTCCAATTCGTTAATTTAAACGGTTTATTTTTAACGGGCCTTCCAAACTATGGTATACTAAAACTATACTTGCCAAAAACTTGTTTTTTTTTTAAATATTCTTTGATAATAAGCTTGTGCAAAGATTGTGTTTGATTTATATAAATATAAATATATAATTTACAGTTAGGAAATATATATTACGTTACTTTTATTTAACAAGAAACTAAAACCAATTGTAAATATCTGACAGTAAAATACAATTTATTCCAAGTAAAAAAAAATCATTTATTTTATTTGCATTGCCTATAAATACTATTTTTTAATAGTAAAAAAATTATATACTTTAAATTTATTAATTATATTGCATTAAAATAATTCTTTAATGTATATTTCATCAATATTAGGTCCATGCTAAAGATTACAATCTTTTTTTAATTTAAAGATAGCTTTAACTAGTTTGAACTGACGGATATTATAACGAGACTTAAGGCGCGTAAAAAATTTAAAAAATGTACCAGCACTTAAAAAAATATCGATTCATAAACGATAAGGTGTTTCAACCGAGGTTGTTTGCTGTGTTCAATATAAGTACGTGATTTCAATCCCATTAAAGACTTTTCATGTAGATCATATTTTTCAATTTAATGTTTTAACTAAGGACTTTAGAATGTAAGTCCGGGTTGTTATTGAAAAGGATATTATGTGAAAGTGAGAACATAGGGCCATGCGATATGAATACAAAAATGTTTTCTGTTTACGTTTTGGTTTTTTTTCTTTTCAATTCTCAATAATTGAAAATTTTACTCACTTCACTGTTGTTATTTTACTAGGGAAAATCCTTACAGAAGTTAAAGCGATGAATGAATAATAAACTTATACCCGCCCACTATCAATTCATTTACTCATTGGGTGGCTTCACCAAATCAGGTTTATATCTTGACTTGCCGCCACTTCCGGTTATTCTCAATAATTATTTATTTATGAATGCACATGTTTAATGGTTATGTTAATAATTATTCAATCTTTTAACGGTTTTCTTAGTTGTAGTTTCGTAGATTAAACAAAAAGAACTGATTATGTTTTATCAAATTAAATGAAAGTATGAAATATAAAGGCAGCCATTAAATTAAGAGCTTCGAGCAAATTAAGAACATATTTTCCATTTTCCTTCGTAACCGCAATCTTAAATAACTTATTTCATTCGATTTAGTAAACATTAAAAATTTAATGTCATAATGCCTACCGCGTTCGTACATTTCAACGCAATTTACGTTTAGAAACCAAAGCAAAGATGAAATGAGTCCATACTACATGATTCAACATAAATTATTTGTTTTCAAAAAACTAGCGCACTAGACTATACTATTATAAATTTCAGATAGAAAACGAATGGTACTGAAAGTGTATTGACGAAGTGCGGATGAATTTTGACCACCCAATTTATATTGATAAATAATAGGAGGGCGTACACTGCGTGTCTCTAATGAAAACACTATCATGTATGCGGTCAGTGTTTTCCATTAAAAACACATTAAATCTGACCACGTAAAAAAATTGATTCAATCAATCAATGAGGCGCTTCTCCTATCGGCATCTCTAGTAAGATTAATAAGCCAAATTACATATTAAAATACACTTACATTATAGATCATCATTATGGGAATATTGGTTTTTTATTGAAAATCTTGAAAACGTTCCCGAATCGTGATTGAATAAAAACAATGTTATTTTCGATTTGATCGTAAATAACAGTCAGCTAAAGAAATCGAGTGCTACGAATTAAAACGAAATAAAACCTTGCCATTTTATCACCTACAAATAAAACAAAACAGTCAAACTTGATTTCGATTTAAAAACACGAAAAGCCTCTTTTGTTTAAGAGAGCCAATGGACCGTAAAAAAACTACATCACATGCATTAAACAACGCGTTGACCTAAGTTTTTTCTTAAAAAATCTCATACCTTAGCAGGCCAGAAGTATTTTTTTTATTTTATTATTAAAATACTTTGCGTATTACATATGAACCATTGTTTATTATTTACTTTCACAATTTTTTGCCATCTTCTTGGTAAGGGCACTTTTTCCATATTTTATAAAAAATACTTAGTAAAAAAAAATTATATTTGTCATTATTTCAGGCTTGAAGTTGTACATCAGACGTTTATTTTATGCACGTTTATATATTTTATATCTCCGTAATATAGTTATATTATTCTGCAATATTTTTTTGCTTTGGTTTGCCTTTATATTACTATTTTGCTGTAAATTATCCTGTTACAACGATTTATCGTGATAATCACCATTACCGCCATATCCTATGCGATATTTCCATAGGGAGATAAAGGTGTATAATTTAGCCTGACTTCTACTTATCGCGCCCATGAAAGTGCCTTGCCGCGTAGTGCGAGCGTCTGTGGTGTCGTTAATCTTCCGTGATTCCACTTCATCAAAAGATGCATCTACCTTATTAAAATAAATTTCTATTATGGCCCTAAAGTGTTTTTTTTTTTTTAATAAACTTAGTTCTTGATAAAATAGCTACAGTTTTAAATTTAATATTATTTATATATTTAATATTATTTTGCATGGGATCTTCATCATCAGAAGAAAAATAAGTATAACATATAAATCTACAATAAAAATGTTTTAATAAGGATTTTTTTTTAATTATACGTAACACTTTGTTCATTTAAAAAAATGGCCTATAATTATTTTTAATATGTATTAATAAAGATTTGGGCATAATAAAATGTATTTATACTTTTGCGTGGTGTTTTTTTTTTAAGTTTAAAATACACACATTTATTAACCAACTTCTGTATTGATTGATGCATAATTGTTTTGTCTTTCGAGTTCACTTATTGTCAAAAAAGTTTGGTGAGTAAAAACTATTTAGGAGAAATTAGAAAACAGAATTATAAATTAGAAGTTTGTTTGGTACGAATTACTATTTTTGTAAGTCCACTGTGTAATTTGTAGAAGTTCCGTTTTGTGGTAAAGAAAGTGTCTTTTTTTTAGCAAATAAACAGGTCTAATGTCTCATGATAATGATTGTGCATCGCCGATCATATTCCATACGCCCTCGTCTCGTGCGAGATGATGAAAAGAAAACTCGACATTAAAATCAATTTAGAAAGTTTTTTTTGTGTAATTTACGTACGCAATTTCATTTTGAGAGCGCTGCAATTAGAAGGCACAAATCAAGAAGTATCTTTAAGAGCATTACAAAAATATTTTATAATTTAAACTTATCATTACGTTTCTGCGTCGCCTCTGGCGTCATTAGAGGCAGATAAAGATTATTACCTGATCTAAGTTTGAGATAAAAATCTGAATAATTTGTGTAATACGGGTAAAAACTTGCTCAATATTCTGAATTTCACTATTTTACTCCATACATACTTCATGTACAGAAATTCATATGACGTCACAATACATAATATATATTTAGAGTAATTGATTTATATGTATTTCAATGCTAATTAAATAATGTAGGGATACTACAAGTGGATTTATACTATATAATTGATTTATTGTTATGAATTATTCGCATTGTATTATTGAGTCTTTAAACTATAGAGCTATGAAAAAATGATCAACTACAGTAGCGATTGAATGAGAGTATTATGAGTAACGTTGGATCATGGTTTTGCTATTTTCATAACAATTCAAACTGATTTATAGAAAATCAATACAATTTTTCTTCAAATGAGTTTACTGGATTGGCATCAAATGAGCAAATTCTTGTGAATTCAACACACTACCTAAATTTTGGTCATGTACATATTTACTTAAAACATTCCAAAAAGATAGAGAAAAATATTAAAATTTGTTGTCTTTAATCTGCATGAACACTGCAATAATGAAAAACCCCAAAATAAAACAGAAACTCTTCTATGAGATTGTATAACTTTTATTCTTGTGGTAACCGTTGAAAAACATTCACCAACCGTATAAGTTTGATTAGAAGTAAATTTTTAATAACAATAATTACACATCCAATTTCAAACAGCAACAAAGGGGCATACACTTGATGCTCTGATGAAAGGAGGCGTAATGAACTTTTGTGTTTCTCATCTACTTTTCGGCTTTTTTTCGCAACGCGTTCTCATAATAATATCATTGTGAATATTCACTCAGTTTCCAGCCAAAGCGGGAACAAGTTGCGTGAACTTCATGACGACTGATTTTTTCCAGTGTGATTCTCATCAATATGTTAAAAATGAACCTCATGAGTTTTCATCTTACACTCTCATTATAGCAGTTTTAACCCTTTGCGGGCATTGTAGATTATGTATTAAGATTACTGCACTGTGTGCATTTGAAAAAAGTTGTAACATATAAAAAAAAATACTGTCTATGTTTATGTTTCTTATTTTTTCAGTCTGTTTAAATAATTTTACATGAAATTATTGGATTAATTATGAAACACAAAGTACAGTTTTGCTCACACAAATTTGGTTATAATTTATACATAGTCGGATTTTTTTAAAATATGGTTTCCAATAAAAACGCCCTAAAGTAATGTATTTTTGCTGGATGTTTCAAATTAATCATGAAACAAATCCAGCGTCTATTTAACCATTGAATGTTTTTTTTCATACAGGGTTGAGATTACCTTTCGTGCGAGATGATGCGGCAGAAGTCCCGGGCGCCCGGTAGCCGGGAGTTGCATCATATTTTCTTTAAAAAGTGCACTTCATTCGTCACGGTGGGTCATTACATAGCATGACATGATATTTTTTATTTTAAAAAATTTCTTATATGTACTGTTTATTTGTGTGATTGAAGACGCGGTATGCCGTTCACAGTAAGTCAATTGTCGGCCGGCGCCGCTCGCCTCCGTCACAATTACATAATCCAGATTTTCAAAATATAGATCTTCACCTGTTACTTTATATATTTTTATGCCGTTAGATCTAAAATAAGTTCAAGCGTAACACAATATAGCACTGCTGTAATATTAAAATTAATTTATCACTAATCATAAAAAAATCAAATTCAGTATGCGAGTGACCGAACAGTAAAGATCGTTTTCACAAATTATGCTTTTGGAAATAAAACGATCTATTTTCAGAATTTAATCAAAATTATTGAATTATGGCCAAATCGCAATCATATAAATTTTCTGTTTGCTGGCGATTAAAGTCAAGTTCAATGACATTTTATTTCGAGTCAATGCTTTGCTTTTTTCTATTCGCTGATGATTTCTCCAGGTAGGGAGCTCAAATTTGAACTTGTTAATTTTTTTCACCTTTAATACTCAGTAACTACGTTTAATAATTGAATCAAATCTTCATCCTGATATGTTTCCATACGTAAGTATACACTTATGTTTTTTTGCAACGCTGTTTCTGGATAGATATAACTTTTTTTTTTTGTTCACAACGAACAATGAAATTCTGCGTATTAGTGATTATGATTTATAAAAGATTTTTTTCATTATGAAATCCAAAAATATTTATTAATAATTATTTATATTATAACACCGCGGTATATTTTATATTCAAATACAGATTTATGCCTTGTTTACTGTAATTCAAAATTAAATTAATTTTAATAAAAACCCTTCCCAATCAATGAAATGAACATACAGCTTCATAAATATGCAATATAGCTTTTAAAGTTGGCCGTTTATAGTGTTTAAAATTAACAAGGTTCTTTTGTATTTACGTGTAAATAAGAAGTTAAAACATTCATAATCAATGCCGTGTTCTGCGTCGACAGTTTGTTATAAAATGTTCATATGAATGAGTTCTTTTTGTTAAAATCGTCGATTAACACAGTTGTGTTGCATTGAGAATAGAGAGAGTGGCGTAAATTGTAAACTCTGACAAGTCAAGCATTGTTCAGAAAAATACAGACATTCAGTTGTTTTTAGTGTTTATTTATTAGCGATTCTATGCAGACCCGCGGAGATTGTTCACAAGAAAAAGTACCATTATTGTGTAACTATGTCTTCAAACCTTAGTAAGTACAAGTACAATAAGGTTTTTTTTACCGAGTAATATAACACAATGAAACAAAAATAAACCAAAAATAAATCGCTGCCAACACCTTGTTTTTTTAATTTTTAAAAATGACGCGTTTTGTAAATGTAAATTATTGCTATTCAATTTATGTCCATATACAGTATATGGCGTTCAGCAATCTGCTTCCTTAAATATAAATGGTAAAAATTTAAATGCTATAACTTGTAACGGTAAATTTCAAGTACTTATTTGTATAATAAATACCAAAGTCGAAAAATGTACAATTTGAGTGTCAAGTTTACGCGACTATTTCGCAAAAGTATCACGCGTCATTCTGTCATGTTTGCTTGTTTTGTTAGCAGTTTCGAAAATTTTATGTTTTCTCTGAAAAATATCACACTGAGTAAACCCACACACTTCGTCGAAAATCCAACAATACTTGACAACCTTGAGCGTTATGAATTCTGAAGGTACACCACATGCGGATGTACCGTAGTACATAGTACAAATTTTATGTAAGAAAAAATAAATATTACAACGACACAATAGCCAAATAATTATTCATAGCATCAAAACTAAAATGTTTGTTGCATCTCTTCTAGTACGATTGTAATTGCTTTGTGAACTAGATAGATATACTTGCAATAAAAAATACTGTGTAATATTGAAAAATCGTTATTAAAATTAACCATGAAAACCTTATTTTATTGCATGGCATTATATCAAAAGAAAACATCAAATCGAAAAAAACGGATATTTTTTTCGTTTTAATCTAGATTGAAAAGACTGCTTCGTGATGGTAAAATATTTCGCAAAATCAACCAAGTTAAATTTGACACGTTTAAAAAAATATTCATTTACAAAAGTAATGTGTTTTATCGATAGGTATTATACATCTCTCTGTTTTTGTTTGCGTACGCGTCGAGGCGGCCATGTTTCTCAGAATGCATTTCAATTGTCCACTTGCAGATTCAGACAATGTCGATAAGAAAACAAGTGGATTATTTGGATAACTTCCAATGAGGAGAGAGCTTAAAAACTGAAAGTCGAATAGAAAACGCAAATGAAAAAGAAAGAGGGTATAATTACACTGTTTTATGGCTTAACACGATTTTGAGTCGGATCAATCCCAAAAACAATGGACGCTTTTTGCGATTATTCGAGTATTGCTGACGCGGAAAGAACTGTTCAAAATGAAAGTGTTTTGTTTATATGGCTCTAAAAATGTTTTCATAAAAAAACATTTCTCATCATACTTACAAGTACAAATTACTATACACTGGGCGTAATATAATTATAACGGCCGTTTGTGCAAAATGCGATATAAATGTGAAAAAGTAGGCATTCAAACATTTTGCTACAATAATTTTATAGTAAAACTGCTTTGATTACATTGCTAATAACCATTATAAATAAAATATCTGCCGTGGTATTTTTCCATATACAATTATAATTTTGGTGAGGAAAGTAAATCAAAAGTACAGATTACAAATAAAAATTATATAAATCGTGAATACTGCGGAAGTTTACTACGTTGTAGATTTTATGAATTGAACCCGTTAATATTTAGTGCGACACATTGAAGAATATACCACCGTCAATACACTTTTAAGATACTGTCTATTTCTACAATATTAACAAAAATTAGTTTCATCCCATTTTTTAAAAGTAAGTTTCACTTTTTTTGCCAAGCAGCTCAAGCAATTTACGTCTTTGTTTGCATACTAATTCAGACATAGTCAAATTAACAAATTATAGATTAGCAATTGTAAAAAATGCTGTGAATAACGATAGTAGATTAATTACACCATGGTTAATGAGAACATATCGGGAAAACAATTGAACAAAGAGTGTTTTGATTAAACCGAGGCAGGAAATGATGACAGAACGAGCTCAGGCACCATTGGCCAATGACACTATCATGGCATTTTGGGCTTATTTTAGAGTCATGCTTTATTTCCTCAAGGTCATTGGCATGACAAAAAATCATCAGATTCCACATATGCTGCTAAAAAGACGTACAAAAAATGCTAATGTAACTATAAAGCAAGGACTTACAACGTGATTTATGTATTTTTAACAACTGTCTATAATTTCATTATGTAATATAATATTAGAGCCACTTTTTCCAATTCCGATTTCCAAATTAAACGTTAGTTATGCTTTTTGCCGAAACTAAAAGCTAACCGAAATAATTAAGACCGTACGAATCTTTGGAACAGTTAAAGACGTGCAGTTTTCAATATATTATACGTGTGTTATTAAATTAGACTTTTTTGAAATGAACACTGACCTTTGAATTGATTTGCTTCGGATTTTTTCAGATCTGCTTTACATAATGAACATCAATACAATCCTGCAGCTTACAAAAAAGTATCATGGCAATTTTTGATATTTTTTAGTGAATAATAATTTTCTATCGATTTGTCTCGTTTCTTTTGTTGCTAAGCAGTAAGTTAGCAATAAAATATTTTGATGAAAAGTGTACGCTGTAATTTTAAAGATGGGTACTTTTTTGTATTAAATAACTATTTTGACTGATGTAGGTAAATTGAAAATCATTTCATGCCTGTTTTACATTTTCTACTGTTGAACTACAGGTAAACTAAAACAAAATTGCTGTATTTCATTTTTCATTATAAATTATTACTTATATGAAATTTAGTTTAATCAATTTTTATTGAAGCTACTAAGCATGATTTAAGTTCTTTATTGAGCAAAGTATAAGAGAAATAATTATTGAATCCATGTCACGAGCTAATTCCGACGTCATGGTCTTCCGATTAATAGCCCGCTGATCTTAAATCGAGCAGTTAAAACGTTAAACTGAATACCTTGTTCTTGAACTTCACTCCATGAATGCATTTTTCAATTATTTACCGGTAAACTTCAAAATAGAAACATTTAATTCCTTTAAAAAATAACTGACAAACAAAAAAATATATAGTTTTCTAATACGATAAACGGATTGCATGAACGGCTAATATACAGACTATTAATCTACCTTTTGTATTTTTATAGAAATGGCAGATTTACTTTTCATTTGAAATGTACATAATATTATGCTAACTAATATAATAACTTATTGGCAAAGTAGTGCTTTTTGCAGAGTGAATTAAAATCTATTGTTTTCGTTGATTAAGTTTTAAGAAATTGGATAAGTGCTGTGAAGAGCAAACTAACATTAATAACGTACTGTATGCGCTTTTCGGTGTAATTAAAATTACTGACTATTTTGTTTTTGACAAAATATTTATCTTGCGGTATTGTCAATATTTTTAATCAAAAATAAATAGTTTTTAGAAAGTGTTATACGATAGTGTGAGGACGTAACCATGTATCTGCATAAAGTTAGTAAATATATTCAACTAGGCGTTTGGTTTAAGTCAGATAAATAAATAATATAACTTCTTTATTAAAATAAAAAAAAAACAGTTCCGCTGTGTATCAATGAACAGCATCAATGAACCGAGCGATGCGAATAGCGGATCACGAATTTTATTTTAAACATACCTCATCTTGGACAAATTAAAACCTTTAAATACAGTTATCTTAGGCAATATTATTTCTTATAACATCGCCATAAACTGCAAGATACCGTAATTCCAAAATAATATTAAGTCGATACGCTACCGAAGCGCGGATTCATTTTAAGTCATTTTATTGTAAGTTAACTCGGCCGTCACGATGGTCGGCTTCCGTGTCGTGCTATTGACCTACGAGCTCAGATTATAGATATTGTTTTACATTAATGAAACATCGGGCATTTAGAATTTGCCGCATTCTATTTATACCACACTGTAGTTAGCATATTCATAGTGCACGCTTTACAGTTGATAATATATCATTCAGCAAGAAATAACATGAAATTGTTTTCAGGACCCAGTTAGGTGATGAATCCGCATCTTTCGGCTTTAATCCCAAACAGCCACTGCGGGGTTTTTTTTTTTTTCGCAAAAATTTCAATTGATGTGTATAACTGATGTACAATATGATAAATATTTTATTTCGTCATAATCTTGTGTGATAAAAAATATATTTGTTTCAAATATTTAATTGTTTTGTTTATTTTAACTGTAGACTATAACCAAATAAAATGCTTTACAGTGGCTTTGTATTTAAAGGGGTGAAATGTTATCTCTCTCGGTCTAGTTGAACTTCAACCATAACAAACATGCATTTATTGTATTTACGATGGTAATCTCGTATTTTGAGGTGAAGCCTACTCAAGTTATTCATCAAATATCGTGTTTTGAACAGTTGATGAATTGAATATGTATCATACTAATATAAATACACAAATCAGCAATTCCTCTGTTGCTGCATTTAAAACTTTTTAATTTATTATTAAATAGTGCATTTATTATTTAAAATAGTGCTTATTTTACTTATAGGAACAGAAAATCCTATGAATTAAATATGAATACATTTTTAGTTATTATTCATGATGACTCATAGGTACAAATAAAATATGTTTTTGTGAATATTTTCTAGACCTGAATAATAGGATATACAGTTTTTCTTAGAAAAGAGTTTTCAATGTTTTTTTTCTCGAAAAGATATTTCTATGTGTCGAACAATAATTTATTACTGTGTTGATCCTAAGTTGTTTCGCCGCTCTAGTTGAATAAGATTGGCGTCAGTGCGTGAGCCTTAACGCTGTTAATATTTGCAATATACATTCTACCTCCTTTAAATGTTGTGAAATAGCAATCAATAATTGATAATGTTTGCATTTAAGACCAATGTCTTTAATTCTAATATTTAATCATTATTTATTGACACAATACTAATATAAGAATTAAAATATATGTATGTATTTATATGAGGATACTACTTTCTGTATTTATCTATATTTCAGTATTCTTATTATTTTTATTTTAATGAATAAAAATAAATATATTGTTTTTTTTTTGATTTTATACTCTTAATTAGGGCACCCTCCTCAATATACTCGTATACATTTATATTTCCTTTACAACCGTAAAAAAAATCAACCTCCAATATTTATTTAAATTTGGGCTTAAAATATGACTTTATAAACGACGAATACATTTTATGAAAAAAGTCTTGTATTATTCAAACAACCGCAAATTACTTACTTCTGAGGTAACATGCCTTAGAAATCAGCGAAGAATTCATATAATTTTTTTCATCTAAGATGTTTTTGTTTCGCGCTTTTTATTATAATGAAGACTTAATTATTATTTAATCCGATAAACAGCTGCTGTCTGTAAAAACTGCCTTGTTAATGTTTTTAGTGCAATCGTGAATCTCTAATGAAATCAGCGCCAGTGGCGGATCTCAACAGCCCCGAGTCTTCAGCACAGGAAAAGGAAATGCAACGCCACAAATAAACAATATGAATAATCTGTTATGCACTGAGTGACTGAACTTATTAAATATGTAAATATACATTTTTTTGTCATAGCTCTTAAAAAATCCGCATAGTATAGTGTAAACTACTTCATAGTCTAATGTTTGAAAATTGTGAAAATGCTTGTAAAAGATAAATGTTGTCTTATTTTATATTTGGCCAAATAGTCATATACCAAAATCCATTAAATCAAAACGATAAACTGGAACTGAACTCGAGAAGTGTGAGCCATTGTAGTAGTATTTTTAAAAACTACTATTACAGCAAACTTAAAATTAAAATTATCAAGTTATTGTGCGTGTATATTTCTAATTGTGATCTAAAATTAAGATCAACTCATTTTTAAAAATCTCAAAGACCCATTTATATTTTATGTTTCAACGGATCAGTGTTGAGTTATAAAATAACATTTAATATGAAGTACTCACATATTCTTTTTTATCTTTGTTATCTTTGTTTTTTTATCTCCCGCATTCAAATAAGATGTGACCATAGATTTTAAGTTTATAAATGGTAAATTTAACAAAACAACTGTACTACCATATCTTTACCATCTGTAATATTAAGTAATCAACTGGCATAGTGTTCCGTTACCTCCAAAATCATTGACCATGAATATTTTCAGTGCTCCGGTACAGCTGAAGCAATGATTTGATTCGCAGGACCGCTTTCTTGGTGCGGTCGCATGATGTTTCCGTAAGCACTTATCATTTGCATTGTTCTGTTTATTTTATCAGCGTAATCCGATCAACTGTAATTGAATAAAAGCTACAGTTATAAGGAAGGTGATGTAATTTATTAAATGTAAAAAAAAATAATTAAAGGCACGCTATTACAAGAAAACTTTTTACCTTTAAAATTGTACATTTACTCCCATTTAATTGCTAAATGCATATAGATTGAAATTTGTTACATTTAAGGCTTAAACATATCCATCTCGTTTGGGGCATAGCGACTTCAGATTTAAATTACTGTAATTATTTTCTAAGAAATCTATTATGTCGGGAAACAAGAAATGAAAAACGTATTTCAATTACGTACTTTTTTATTAATCGCTTTACCTAACAGTTTTATTGTTTACGGATGAGCGAAGGGACCGTATTAATTGTAAATCGAAAAGAAATACTTGCTCAGTTATTTGATTGACTTATGATGCGTAAAACAAAAATTGTTTTATTTATTATTTGATATGATATATATTAGCATTTCACTAGCTATCTCCACAGCATAACATATGTAACTCATGTAATCAAACTACATATGATCATGAAAAATATTTTTAAAATATCGTTTATTTGAAAATATTAAAACAATTCAATTTGAGAGATTTAAAATATATATTATTTATTACACAATAACGTCTTACTTTGATTACCATCGGAGACGTTTATATTTTTATTTAGAGAAAAATAGTTTTAATTAAAACAATATATTTTTTGTTTTAGTCTACACTAAACAATATTAGAAATTCAATATTTTTGACAGAGAGTAATTGATGGAGTTCCATTTTAATACTTTAAATAACATGTAAAATGCTTGAGTGATTTTTCCACTTATAGATTTTTATTGGTGACCGGTTTTGCCAACCTTTCACGTTGGCATTATCAAAAAGAGCTTTCTCAAATCTCAGAAACAGATCTCTGTTTGATAATGCCAACGTGAAAGGTTGGCGAAACCGGTCACCAATAAAAATATGCGGAAAAGTCACTCAAGCATTTTACTTGTTATTTAAAATATTACACAACGCAAGAGAGATCGTAGAATCCTGTAAAAGTGGATAGTGCATGTCCTCAGTCGAGTAAACCTTGGAGTCCAGTGTCTGGTCCGATTCAGTTTACTTTCAGTTGCACAAGAATTACAAGTGAGTCGCTTCAGGCGCTCGGGCCAGTTGGGTCAACTTTGTCCTTTTTTCGGTGCTTTGTCTAAACGCCATTGTAAAGGCTCGCCTGTCCCAAATCGGGGCCAAACTTCGCGTCCGTCGTGACCCGATCTCCGCTAGGCTTCGGCAATTGAATTACAATAAACAGTTTATATACAATGAACCTTTAAACTCACCGCGCGCCGTCTGCGTGTGATAAAGATTTCATTTTTTTCATTTCTTGGGTATTCACATCAGTTATGATGATGGATGATATTATACTGTGCTTTTTTATCTTTGAGAAATCGCTTAGCTCTGACACAATGTGAAGTTAGTGAAATAATTATTATGGAAGATCAGTTAGTAAAAGATTGTGTTTTACCCACACGGTTAGAGGCCTAATTTAATTATTTTAAACACAGATTTTCCAAGATAAGTTTCCAAATTATTTAATACGTTTTACTGCAGTGTTTTATCTCTCATATGTTAAACAAAGCAAACAAAAAGGGTTAAGAATATTGTTGTTGCCTCTTCTAGGTAGAATTGGGATTACACGCGCGACTCGCCATTGTTTCTCATTGAACGCTTTAACAGACGTTTAATTACAATATACCGTAAAGCTTTACCTAAAAACAGTTATTTGTAGAGCAAAATACATTTAATAGAAAACAATTACCTTTTATTATTCAATACAGAAATATAAATAGATTATAAACACGCCTTTAAAAATGCAATTAAAATTAAGTATTGTGAATTATTACAGCATAAAAATACAGTTCATGTGGCTATGAAGCTATTTGCCTTTTTAAAAAATACATAAAATATTTATATACTTAAAATCAGCTTCAATAAATTATTTTAAATATTTTGTTGTATTATTATAAAATAAACATAAATAACTGAACAGTCAGTAAATTACTGACTGTTCATATATTTTTATGGTAAAAGTGCACAAAAAACCATTTGACGAGTAATGAAGTAAATACATTTTTTAATTATATTTTAAGTTAAAGAGTATATCTCCAAAAAAATATTTTATTTAAGATTCACTTTTAAAATTCAACTACACATATTGTCATTAACTACATATATTGGTATTTTTAAATGAAAATAGATTACTTAAAATTAAATAATATCAAAAACATCGAAGCTAAAAAGTTGATATCTATCAATTTAAAAAAAAAATAGTAAAATCATATTACATTTTTTGACCACGAACTATGTTTCTCAATGTAGTAGTCTATGTTCTTCATAATCTCATTTGATTATTTTTTTTAAGTAATAATCGCTATGAAATTTAGTATAATTTCAATCGAATATAATTGTAAAATTAAATTTGAACTTAATAAAGGTGTTGATTGAACAAAATAATACACTACATGTAATGATTTTTTACTTTTAATACAGGTAAGTACGTTTTTTTTTTAATACAGAGTTGCAAAAATAATAAATTCAGGTTACGATTAATTAAATGGTACAATCAACAGCAGGGAAATGTGCAAAAAACTGATGAATCATTTTTGAAAGTTTTGTAAAAATGCACTCGCCAGCATCGGTCGGATCATAATTCATTTGAACTTCTTAGAAATGCCTATTAATTTTATTTTTTTCACGATAAGATTGCTGAATGTTGGAAGCAATCAAAAGTAATTACGATATGTATCAGTTACGCCAGTAGGAGCTCAAACACAGTATAATTTCAAATAGGCATTATGTAAGAACCCTTTGATGTTTCTGTTAATAATTCACATAAAAGATTTTATCATTACAAAAAAAATATTAAGCAGCCTAAAACAACCTTTAAGTTTATGCATTGTTTCTCGGCCGAGGAGTCTTTTTGTATATCTCTAAAATTGGTTTGATGCGATGACTTTCAAATTATGTTTTATGTATAAATAACTAACACATACATTCTGTGTCATACGTTTTAAATAAATTGTAAAGTTAAAGCACACAGTGTACTGCTTCAAAAATATCATGATTTACAAATACGGACCCGATTTCGTAATAAAGTATACAACTATATATTTACAATTTTTTTTCAATTTTTTGTTTGTAAAGTTGCGATTCTAAATCAGCCATCACGTAATACAAAGGCATAGAAGAATCGCCATATAAAAATAAAATGAACACTACTTTTTGTCTTTAATGCAGAAGCGACTAACGTGTGATTTGGGTATGCAAATGATGCTAGGCAGATGCACGTACATAATGTACTACACGCTTTTTAAGATCTAAGATGAACGATTTTTTCACGCTCCCTCCGGAAGCCGTTTTAATGATGATCTAAAGACGTCAATCAAAAACTCAATTTACATACTAATGCGACGTAGCTACTAATATGTTTACTTAATATCTTTTTAACTTAATTGGCCATGTTATTGGCTCAATGGTTGTGACCTTCGACTAAAAGGTTCACACTGAAAATAAATCACTAGTAAATTCGTTAAGTTATCGGAAACTCATCCAATAAGATAGATATTTTAGACTCGGATAATATTTTATCAGTCGTAATCAATTATTTTATTTAAAATATTTATTTATTGTTTAGAAAACATAGACATAATAATCGTAAGGCATTCCTTATTATGTGAATTAAGTCTCATGAAATCATGAACTAGATGACGAAAAACTTTAAAAACCGCGCACATAGTAACAAAAATTATTTATTATACAATATGTAAGCATTTATTCATTGTACTCGTCAGTTTTTTGTTATAATTTGGTCATATTTTAAGCTTAAAAATGTAAGCTTGTAATTCAAGAATTAAGTTAAAAAAACCTGGTCACTATTTGGATTTTTACACCTCCTGTTCTTATTTGAACACATCATTACAAAATCTGCAACTGGTCCAATCAACGTGTGAAATAGATAATCAAACGATATATATATATATATATATATATATATATATATATATATATATACTATATTTTTTTGCTAAGTTCATAAATCAATGTTGAGATTTTTTTGTTGGCGAACGAGCGATACTTTTCCATTCAAAAATAACAATCACTTATTAGCCGGCAATCATCTTTACGTTGTTAATGTTAACAATAATAATTTGGGCCAATTTTTTGCTTTACGATTTGCGCTACCGTACAAAGTTGAGGCACAATTTGCAATATATTTATTTTATTTTTGTACTAATAAAGTAACTTTCTACAAACACACATTTAAATGCCATCAGTCTTAAATCTGTTATTTGGTCATAAGGCTTTTTTTCTATTACTATTATTGGGCAAATGTTCTCTGCCATACAACTGTAAAGAAAGCTGGTTGATGTATTCAGTCTCAGCATATTATTGTCCGATCTGTAACGCCTCTTAACAATGGATATAATGAACACTGTGAGTCGCCCATACAAGGATGTGTACCCTTAAAACCTACTTTTAATTGTCTACTCATTTCAAATGGAAAAATAAACATTGCAGCAGAATGTAAAAAAAATAAAATCAATATACACTTCTACAAAAAAATGTATATTCAATATCTAAACAAATGTTTAAAAAGAACCTAAGAAAGTCATGGTACACACATTTTTACAAAATTAAATCGTATTGTTATTTTCTGTATTTCAAGTTTGTACTCTTGCAATTGAATTAATAAACTTATACCTGTAAAATCAGCATATTCTGATTATTCTGTTTCACATAAATTGACATAATTATAAAATATATTTTCGTTGGTTTTAATTGCAATAGTTGTAAAAATCAAAGATGGTTTGCCGGTTCAGTAGTTCAATGGTTAAAAACATCCTCTTTTAACCAACAGTTTGTCGGTTCGCTCCCCATCTCAAGAATTGAATTCTAAACTAATGTAATTGAGCTCAGGACTGTTTCCTTTGGTCAAATATGGTTTGTACTGGCGTTGTTGTTCATTACCAAAAACTAACCCAAGATATTTTTACGGTTGGCAGATCAACACGAAACAAAGAAAGAATATGTATTTTTTTATGAGATGGAGCAACTAAAGCAAGAAGGTTTAAGGACTTAGCTTCACCATGGTCGTAAGGCCATCGAGTAACGAGAAACTAGATTTAAGAGAGCAGGGTTTTGTATTTTATATATCAATGCTCTACAGTAAACCCCAATCTGAATATGGGGTTTCATTTATAACATGAACTGCACACAGCAAGTGCACACTAATTATATCAAAATAGACATGCGTCCAGAGCATGATAGAAAAGGACTTGCTCCGGTAGGTAGGCACTGTAAGATCTCCCAAATCTGACTATTCAATGTTATTATAAAACCAAAAATTTAGTTGCGATCTGTTTGTAAAGCGATTGAGCTTTAAGAAATCAATTTATCGTTTCAAAATTACGCATAATTGATCAAAGATCGATTTCATCAACAACGGGATAGTATTTCCATCCACACACTTCTGATGCCATTTCGTATGCTAATTGGTGGACTGTGATTTAGTAACATATTGTATACAAATTAAAATTCCCAAGGAATTTGAATAAATTGATTACGCATGTAAACATCGTGGATGAATATGCAAAAGAACAATGCTAGATTGCGTAAAAACTAATGACAATATTTCTTACCTCTTGGGTACGGAGAGCCTTCTCTGCCTGAAGAAAGAATCCATTGTGACTTTTTGCGGCATTTTCGAAGAAAACAACTGCTTCCCCGTATTATATCCGGATGGTAAGTGTTTAAGTATGTCAACACAGAGAAGTTCCGTTCAAAGAGTTTGTCCCCTCACATATATGATCTATTACAAATTTAATAAACTTTGTAGGTAGTTTTAAATTAAATACATATATTGCACTTCATATAAAAAGCGTCAGTTACATTAAATGTTACACTAATATAAAATATTTTTTTATTATGTTTCAATATACTTAAAAGGGAAACCATGTATTGAGAGCCGGTAAAATTACTACACAAGTTTGTTTAAAAATCAAAAATTAGAAACTCAAATAAATCTCATATACCTTAAAAGGCCGTTTATCGGTCTTTCTATTAACATTTAAGTGCTTCAAATTTTCTCACAGTTTTTAACAAGTGAACGAACTGTTGTACAATGTGACTTGCTATCAAGAAGGAGATATAGTTACTATTGAAAATACGTATTCTTTCTAATTGAATTTCAGTAATCGGCTCGGACGTTTGTTCCCACACAGTCGTATTGTTTTTCTTTAAATTTCCTTAACGACGAAATCACAACGACATTGTGTCAATCCGAGACAATCGATCGATTCAAGTCACTCGTTTGTTATTTAAAAAATCTGGTCTGATTTTTTTTCCTTCACAGATGAGTTTTGCCCGTCGTTCGTTATCTGTCAAGTTGGCGTGTCGTGGTCTCGCGAGTGCCTCTGTCGCAGAGCTGACGGTCGTGCTCCCGCGGCGAGCTCTCGAGCGGTACTGACTCCCGGCGGCTGGCTGCCGTCTGCGGCGGGCGCTCGGAAGAAAGCCACCACTGCAGCCGCCGACATGTCGGTCACAATCTCGTGATATCGAACAGCTGACATTATTCACCCCACATCTCCGAAATATAATATTCAGAGCTGTCCCGTGTACGGGGACTCACACGGAACACACTTTAAGCGGGTAACCAAATTGACTAAACTGATGTGCGTAGCGGACAAAACTCGAGAAAAATTGCGCGTGTGAAATCTAGTCACACTCTTTCTATACACTATTCAAATCTACTACAAATACTACAATACAATACAAATCTACAAATCACTTTCTATACACTAATCAAATCTATACACTCTTTGAATTTTTTTCTTCCGTTTAAGCACTCCGAGTTAATAATGAGATTTTTGTTAATAAATTAAATATTATTGTTACACAATAGCTTATATTATATTTATATTTTAAGCGGGTAACCAAATTGACTAAGCTGACGTGCGTAGCGGGTCAAATTCGCGTAAAATTGCGCGTGTGAAATCTAGTCACACTCTTTCTATACACTCTTCTATACACTATTCAAATCTACTACAAATATTACAATACAAATCTACAAATCACTTTCTATACACTATTCAAATCTATACACTCCTTGACTTTTTTTCTTCCGTTTAGGAACTCCGAGTTAATAATGAGATTTTTGTTAATAAATCAAATGTTATTGTTACACAATAAATAGCTTATAATATATTTATATTTTAAGCGGGTAACCAAATTGACAAAAGCGATGTGCGTAGCGGGCAAAGTTCGCGTAAAATTGCGCGTGTAAACCTAGTCTATACACTCTTTGGTTTTTTTCTTCCGGTTAGCAACTCCGAGTTAATTATGAGATTTTTGTTAATAAATGAAATGTTATTGTTACACAATAAATAGCTTATAATATATTTATATTTTAAGCGGGTAACCAAATTGACAAAACTGATGTGCGTAGCGGGCAAAGTTCGGGTAAAATTGCGCGTGTGAAACCTAGTCTATACACTCTTTGGTTTTTTTCTTCCGTTTGGCAACTCCGAGTTAATAATGAGATTTTTGTTAATAAATTAAATATTATTGTTACACAATAGCTTATATTATATTTATATTTTAAGCGGGTAATCAAATTGACTAAGCTGATATGCGTAGCGGGCAAAATTCGCGTAAAATTGCGCGTGTGAAATTTAGTCTATACACTCTTTGATTTGCGTGTAGTCAAATAAATCGTTTCCTATAAAAAGTTGAACCACTTCATACACACTTTGCGGATTACTTGGCATCAGAACAACACCACTTTGTCCTAAAAATTGTTCAATAATTGAAGGATTATCATTCTCTGACCACTCCACGTCTTCATTGTCACTTTGTTCAGAATCACTGGACAGTATTGGTAGAAGTAACGTTGACGAGTCTAAACAAACATTACGAGCTGTAAACCTAAAGAGTAAAATGACCTTCTGCCTCTTTTAGAGTAAACACATTCAAAAAGGTATTAATATGCGCCCCGCTTTTAGACAGCAGTCCGCGAAACGGGTACTAGTACGCCACAAGATTCCGTCACACTTATTATATTAGCGTCTAATTCTTCATCGAACTATGAGTTAATGAGACGTTTATATCGCTCTTCCCATTCTGTTGCTTGTGCATGGCTGCCATTCTGTACCCTGAGCGTGTTTAAAGGATCGGTAATGGAGTAGTGGACTTGGAATGATTGTGGAGAGATGTGCTCTGGAAGTACCTTGTCGAGGTGGGAGGGCTCCTGATATTTTTTCTGTAGTTTACTGCAGAAGAAGAATCAGATCTAAACGCCAAAACTTTCTAAGGAAATGATTTATAATAATGCTATTGGTCAGCAGAAATACGCAGACTTTTCATTCCAATATAAAACTGCGGTGTAGAAGAACCCGGGGACACACTACACTATTTTCCACTTAGAAAACCATAAACACTGGTTCAGTATGAGTATATGCTCAGTGAAATGGTCGCCAACCTCCTCTGACGAGAGTCACTTGATGAAGATGAAGATTAAAGAAGAAATCAAGTGATATTTAATACATTAAAAAAAAAATTTTTACACATATTTTTGTCCCACACCAACTCAATAACGAAAAAAGAGAAATCCACGTGCGCTACCACCTAAACCTCATATTGTAAGCCCCACAAACTGCGCGCAAACCACGAGATAGCCACATACCGTTTTGTAAACACAGCCCTAACAACCAAATTAAATTTTTCAATTTTTGTTTATCTTTAATATTACTTCAACATTAGTAGACATAAAATAAAGACTGCGCCCGGTCAAAACAAAATTTACGGGTCCTCAAAAGAAAGGTTATGATAATTAGGCTTAGTTGTTGTACTGAGGGGTCAACGATACGAGATCGCATTAACCTTTTATAAATCTGCTGAAGGTCAAGTACTCTTAGGTATAGTTTAAATTAATTCAACTCAACGGAATCATAAAAAAAACTTGCATTATAATAATAGAACAAAAAATGAAGCCTTTGATATATGCTTACTGCTGCGTTTTATATTACACGAACATTATAAGAATATAAAAAAATACGTTAAGGAAATATTCACGAAAAAAAAGATAAAAGAAACAGGAGCTGTGTTATGCTTTAAAAATATATCTAACAAATATGAATATTTAATAAACTTCCTAATGTTAGCGTTTTCGGGTCCACCGGAAGTGAGGACAATTGCCTTTATTACTTGCCAGACGGGATGGTTTGTGGATAGGTTAATAATAAATATTAGGTGGAAAGATCGACATTAAGTATTTTTACTTTTTTTATAAGTTTTCAGCATTTTTCTTATCATATTTTATAAAACTTATGCCAGCAAGAGAAAACCTGGAGACAAAATGTAAATATATTTTTTTGAATACATAAAAATTATTGGCATGAAATCAGAATTTCTTTATTGGTATTTTTTATAACAGAATTGAACAGTAATATGTGTTATGTATAAACTGCAAATTAAATTCACATTTGCAAAATGGCAGCATTTTCATTAACCCAGTCCTTAGGTCGATCTCTCGACCACTTAAAGCATTCCAGCCTTATATTCTTCTCGTATATAATTTATCAGCCATTCTGGCAACAAACCTTACCCACTCGTTCAGAGCGTTCTCTTCTGTGATTATATCACGTATTTTCATCACCGCCATCATCCATTGATTTCATTCCTATCATCTTTGTTATCATTTAGTAAGTATAAATTTACTAGGCGTAGACTATTACATCAACAGCGTAAGAAAGTTTTGGTTTTAAGATTGATTTCATATTGAAAGTACGTATTTCATTTCCTTCCATAGTATCCTACGTAAATCCCTAAGACTTTGATTAACTCTTAAATTTTATACTACTAGTTTTTATTTTTTATTTTTAAATTAATCTGTATGAGCAAAAAGCCGTCATCGAATTTTCTACCGTCAGGTAGAAAAGCAATATTAAGCATTCAGAGGCAATTGCGGTTCTGTTCAGTTCTCAACATTTGCCTTATTTTATTTAGATAATCAACTTCACGACTTTTCTATTGTATTTTCCATATACAAATGTAAATACATGACGTTATCTAAACGTAAGCATCAACATTTCACAACTTACCTTCCTATTATTTCCATCCGCCATTATACCACTGAAAGTAACCGTAAGTAATGCAATAAACAATTTTAAGCTAAACGCTTATAATAATAAAAAAACGATATGGGTGGTAGTACCGCTCGTTGTTTTACGCATTAATTGCTAATATTACTGCTACATTTAATTTAATAACCAAAACTTAAGCATAGATAAATTTAACGGGTACCAAAATTTTATGACCTTTCAATTCATGGTATTAAATTTCGTATTTGCATCGGTATATTATAATTTGTTTACATTTACGTCATTCACCCATCATCCATTCATAATCATTGGCAGAAAAATTTGGTCCTATTCGAATATCTTTTGTGGTGTATTAATTAAAGCAATCCTGAACAGTTCTCTTGAATTGGTGGTATTTTTTTGTTTAAACTCTAGATAGATCTGCTGTCTATCTGTGAAAAGTACAAAGAAAAAATAAACCGCAACGCTAATAAAACAGTTCAAAGTTCAACTAGACAGTGATTTCTCTGTTAGCTTAATGGATAGTGGTATTAACAAAATAAAATCATGCCACTTTTTTTGGTAAGCCATTGTAAAGGAACTACGTTTCTAATCTGACGTAAAATAACAATAAAAACATCAATCCACTGTCAAAGTTTGATTGAATCTCGATTGATTAATATTGTTAATTCAATAACATAAAAGTTAATTTTTTTACATCACGAGCGAGAGAGATTTAAGCTCTTTAGTAATAATCTGAGAGTGAGGAGTCTATAACACTTATTTCTAAAAGTGAGAGAAGCATTCAGAAACAATTGTGGATGTTTCCAGCGTAATATGTTTTCAGCGTTCGAAAAGCTGCGTCATAAGGACTCAAGGCTCTATAGTCTGCAAGGAAGTGTGAGTTGAAAAGGTTTTCAATAAATAACATAAGTAATATAATAATTAGTAACTTAAACCGAAGAAACTATACTAAGTATTCTCAAAAATATCGCATGGGGCTCGGGGGTAGTCCCTCCCGACTCTTCAAGATTGGAAACTCATTCAATCAGGGACTACCTGATAAAAAAATTATAATTGTTAATTCATATTTATTATTCATATAGTATAACCACTTACAATAGGGTAATTGTGGGTGAACCGTCAATATTTCGGTGAAAAAATCATTGTCTTAAAAAAAGTACTTTTAGAGAAAAAAATGGTATTCTCGTGTGCATTTTGTTTCAAAATGCGAATTTCACTCACGAATTCTTATTTTCGCATTTTCCACTCATTCTTATTGTGTATAGAATATTTAGGATTTAGATCCACTTGTTTTGTTATTTTTTTTTCAAATACCTTACGTAAAGAGCGAGAAAATAATGTATAATGAGTACGAAGAATTATATTTTTGAAAAATACATGAGTCTAAAATTATTTAAATATGTTGATTTACAATTATTCTTTAGTGGGGTTTTTAAACTCGTCCTTCAATAGAACTGGGTTATAATTAATTCTTCTTCTGAAAAAAATCGTAAAAGGCAATAGAAATCTAATATATATATATATATTTTTTTTTTAAATAAATAAATTATGTGTATAACAGATAATAAATATAAATGTGAAGCATATCCCTGCAGCTGCCCGCCCGGCCTCCGTTTACCGGATGGCCGGGGAAGCGGCGATAATGGCGCTATATTAAGGTGGGCTTCACAGTAATGACGGGCTAAAAGGCACCTCATTTGAGGCTCTAAGGAATTCAAATATCAGTTATTTTCATATGGTCAAATCGCTCTCAGCCAACAACAGCTGCACCGACACTTACAAAATATCTTGAGAAAATCACATTCGATCTATTATTATTAGGCACATTAGTGCATAGTTTTACAATAATTGTGATCAATGTTCTTTAATCTGTTTTTGAGGCATTTAAATGTGAAATGTAAAATAAAAACATTTATAAATAAAGGATTCGAAAAAAAATGTTTTAGATTAATTTTTAATATAACTTACGATTATTGATACTTTCCAATAATATAATATCATACAATCAATGAATGATGATTTGTTCATATCTATTCTCTACTATTGTAAATGAATAATTGTTTATATCCAGCTACCGGCATAAAAACAAACGTTCAAGAACTTTTTTTTATATAAGAATGCAAGTCTATAAAATTAATTAAGTTAATTAAATGCTCGATCAAATTAACACTGAATAACACTAATTCGTTGTTTTTTATGTAACAAAATAAATTAAAATCGACTCCATAGAAAAGATAACTTCAAAAACAAAATCAATTAATTCCATCGTATCTTAAAATCTTCCAATATTCATATTAAGCGAATAACCACGCACAGATAAACCGTTTTATTATATATTTCTTTTTATGTAATATTAAATTGTGTTGTAACTATATGAAGCAACGTACTTATTAAAATAGAAAAAAACTTCACTCCAATTGCTATATGTTCCAAATTTTATATAATAAAAAACGAATTAATTAATATATGAAAATATAAGGTTTACGTGTGCTGCTTGATGGCTAATATTTTTGAGTAAAATACTTGAGTGTTTTCCACATGTTAGTTTTTACTTGTGACCGGTTTCGCCAACCTTTCACGTTGGCATTATCAAACAGAGTCAATGTTATGCAATGTAACTCTGTTTGATAACGCCAACGTGAAAGGTTGGCGAAACCGGTCACAAATAAAAACACGTGGAAAATCACTCAAGTATTTTACTCAAAAATATTAAAATGGAATTCCACCAAGTACTCTCTGTCAAAAATATTGAATTGCTTGATGGCTTAGTTTTGAAAATTACTCATGATTTATGTTGGGTAAAATTTTGAAGCAGATGCTCACCCGGATTATTAATCTTGAGAAAATTAAGAAATATTTTCTGACATTGTAACAAAACAAGAAAAATACATCTTCCAAAGCATTGACTGCCAACAGTGATGGAATAAACTGATCGGTAACAAGATAGTGCTACAATATACCCACATGTACCGTTGATACCCAGTATAATGTGTGATCTTTTACTGTCACGGTCGATGAGTCTTCAAGTAAGCAGTTCCCATACTAGTATTTATTGTATTTTTTCTCTTAAAACGTATTTATGGTACTGAAAGAAAATAATAACGGATTATCTAAAAGTCATTTTCTACACCGACAATCATAATCTAATTACTGTAAAGTTATCATTATTTTATTGGTAGATAGTTCAATTCGTCACCAAAACCAAAATTGTTCATTTATTTAGTTTTTTTAAAATGGTTTGGTATTTATTTGTCTCAAGTCACTAAAATGAATAACAAGGTTTAATGCACTAAAATTTCAACACTATCAAACTTACGATGAGTATGTCAAAAGATGACGACGTGTCCTCGTAAAATTTTATAAATTATATATCAAAGATAGTATTTAAAATATCGAGCTGTGTACTGTATACCTCTAAAAATATTATTCATATAAAATAAAACCTATAATTTTACTTTTCAAAGTGACTATCATCTTTAAGGTTTTTAGATTTGATAGTAAATAAAAAACAACAAAACAAAAATATTTTCATCGGACGGAATATGTGAATAGGCATAATTAAGCCTGAATGTGCATGAAATATTTAATGGTTGTTTTATAATATGTTTTTCTAAAAACTTTTTTTAAAAAACAGCCATAATAAAACATGACACCGTAATATAAGTTATAAAGGATACAACAAGCAAATATCACCAGTTTCATTCAAAATTACATATTTGTGTGATTATTAAGTAACTCAATATAAGATAATAAACATGAGGATGTGCCAGGCGTAAAGAGGAGTTACATAAATCATTGCTCACATCCCATCACGTGTTATATTCATAGCCATTAACAATAAATGTGTAGCAGGTTACATCATGCAGGCCGAGTGAATGAGAGGTCTAGCCCGTGCAACGGAGAAAATACCTCCATGAGAAACACATTACCCATGTTCGCACTTTGTCCGACCATTCAATGGAAATTTTATTTTTTCAATACATATAGTAAGCTTATTTACATATTAATAATAGCTTTATACTGAAACCGATGAGCCTAATAACTGTTTGAGGCACATGTTGCAAATATATTAATGAATATTGTAATTAAAGAGATTGAAATTTTTAATTGAAGTCTTGATCGTACTTTGGTAGCTCTGGAAGTATCACAAAGAATTTTAAATATTCCTCTTACTCACAATTAATTAGTTACTTCATTTGTTTAAAAACATGTTTACACTACATATTCAATTTGTTTTTTTAATGATTACTCTAAAATTCATTACATGTTTTTTACGGTATCCGAAGAGTTGTTATTTTATTTAAAAGATTTCAGAAGTGTTCATATTTAATATTAATGTTCAATCAGGTGTTTCATTTTATAAATGACCAATTGTATTTTTATTTTCACTTTCTAAAAATAATATGAGCAATGAAAATTAATACAAAACTGAATTTTAAACAGTATTTTTTTAATTACTAGTTTTACAAACATATAATGAGCTTTAATGGAAATACCTATATTTCAAAATTGTTGATAGTTTTTAAATTATTTGGATTTCAAATACTATTCATCGAAATGTTGATGATATTTTTTTTGTTAAAAAACCTTACTTCCAACAGATGATTTGATGTTTTCTTTTGTTAAAAGTGCATCAAATTGAAATGTAGATCACGGTGACAAATTTACTTTCTTTTGGAAAACTCCTAGACTAGCATAGATTGAGTACAAATGAACAACTCAATTATTATAGTAAGTCTCTCTTTAAGTAGTTGAAAACAAAAAGACTTAAATAAGTTTTAACTATTTAATATTTTTTGTGTAAGTATTCATAAAATATAATAATTAAAAAGAAAAAATATTCAGAAATAATATTTACATAAATGTCTTATAAGTATATTAGTATACTTGTTTGATAGCTAAAACACAAATTTTTAAAATATTTATTTCTTCTATCTAAACATTACATTGAAGAAAAACTACTATTAAATATGCGCATAAAAGTACAAGTGTATGTTTGTATTATATTGCATTTATTTCATTTTTATGCGACTGTGAAATACATGGATGTGTTTGTTATAAAACAGAGCAGGATTCAACTCACTTTTACTCGGGGCGGAAGGTACAGTTTGGTAGCGTGGCACATGCCAAATTCTGAATTCATTTCGAAAGTTAAATCACGACTTCGCGTCGACTTTAGCGTGCAAAAAGAATAAATTACATTTTTTCATTTGTTTAATCAATTATATTAGACAAAGCCTTTACAACGGTTCATCAATTATATTTTTTGCATTATGTGATTGCGGATATCTCACATAATACATCAAATCACTTTTTATTAAAAAATATCATATCTTTATGCGATAAAAAAAGGGAAACTTTAAAGAATAAGTTGTATTTAGTAATTGATAGATACTCTATTAGCAATAACAGACGTACTTAAAAACTCTGTGTCAGTAAGTAGTCACGCTAATTGCAATAAATAACTAACTACCTCTGTGTCTTTTTAAAATAATTTATCATTCTCATCTTCAGCGTCATTAATATTTTTTTACAAGTATATATAAATAAAATAACTATGCAGTAACTGTTTATTGGTGAGTTTTAAAATGTTAATAAATGTTAACCGTTTGTTGATATTTCATGGATATTATATCTTTATGTTTCCAGAGTTTATAAACATTGAACCGCGCTCTAAAGACTCATTAATAAAACAATATATGATTTATGTTATAATATTATATTAACAATTTTATATTAAATATCGCTACTAAGATCATAAAATTGATTTAAAATTTACTATCCTCAAACCACAAATCAATTTTATTTAATCATTAATATTGTGTACTTGTAAAGGTTTGCTAAACGTTATATCCTCACTTTACAGCATTTAGCTTTAATTTAATTTTAAATGATGTATATATAGAGACTAAGCTGAAATCGAGAAATGAAAAACATCTGATATCTACACAGGTGAAGGAGTAATTCACTAGATTGTTAGAGACAGCATCCAGCGCATCTGCGGCTGTACTTTAGAAAGTAGTATGAAAGTCACCGAGCGATGCTGCAGTGGCGCTGGTGGACGCCCCCACTGAGGGGCTCCATGAGAGGCTCCATGAGAGGCTCACTGAGAGACTTTATGAGAGGCGCGTCTACAATGTGTAGCACCGGCGAGGAAGTCTTGTGAATCTGCAGAGAAATTAGACGAGAAATTATTCTTTACTTTTTAATGTTTTCAATAAACTTACAGACACGAAGTAGCTAACATAGTTAACTTAAGACAGACAAGTACGTTTATACGCAATAAAAAGATGACGAATTTCATTATTGAAAGTAGAAGTTGTAGTAGCTGAATTTTTCCACTATAAATCTTACAGCTGTATCTTTAAATGGCGAATAAGTTATGTAAGTAAAAATCAGTAGTTACTTTAACGGTTCGGTTTACTTCTATTTTTATTATATGCCTGAAGTAATTTTCATTTAATAAATGCAATTTACATTTTATAGAACATGTAATTACTGATGGCGTGTTTAAATTTTACGGTATTCAGTGTATTTTATAAAAAATCACAGAATTTGTAAGTTTTATTTTATTTTTTTTTCACTAGTGCAAAAACTTCATGTGTACAAAAGAGTAAATAAAATCAAATAAAAATTTGTATGCACTACAATAACAACTAGTATTAAATGACCCGCTACAAAAAGTATATTAGCAAGTCCTTGCTTTAAATTGCTATAAATTCCTGTTTAAATGCAATTATTGCGAGTGACTTGCACCTGCAGATGTTGGCAACCTGGTCACATCTCCCGATGGCAGATTGCGCTGGACTCCGGCACCGGCCGGGTTTGTGTTCTCTCCGTGCGTTGAGCGCACCGTGCTATTGCGTAACGCGTTCATGACTTGTCGTTTAGTTCTACTTATTGAGATCTTGTGACTGGCGCCCACTGAAACAAAACTCCAATCGAAATTCATCTTAATTATACAATTATTTATAAAAAATCGTTTGGGTAATGATCGTTATTAAATATTTAATAAATTCACCCATAAAGATGTGCAAACCGTGAAAGAATGAGTTTGAATCCCAATTTTAAAAATGATTTAATTGTTATCTTCGTTTCATGAGTGAATTCAAAATATGCTGTATAAAATGAACGTTTTAATTAAATACCATACTTCAATATAAAAAAACTTATATAATAAGAAAATTAGAAATGAAACCATCTTATTTAACCACATATTTTTAAAACATGTATTAACTTTTAGGTTTATATGTTTATACCGATGATACTACATAATACGGTGTCTTTTGCATATGCAGTTAATATTTTATGTAGCTTCTCTTTCCTGAAAATATGATACATAGTGCATCCCTTTTCTGACATAAATCCATCACTTTTTGCTATGTTGTTAAAGCTATAATAATTTAATGATATACACTTACTTGCAAGCAGTGATTATTGTTTTTTCCTTTCTAATGCAAATGTTTTATCTGACATTATAACCTACAGTAAACTATCCTTTCTGTTATAAAATCGTAATAGTAGTATAAATACTGCAGCTTTCTAAAACTATAAAAAATGTTACATAATATTCATAATTGTAACTGCTTATAGAATAATAACAAGACTTCACACTATAATATGTCAAAATAAATAAAAAATATCATTTTACTGATAACGTGTATGTTTCTGTATTACATTATGGGTCGTTGTTATTTTGTGCACAAGTATTTATTACATTGATCTTTAATAATTTAACTAGCTTAAAAAGCGTTTTTTTTTTAACAGTCTAATACAAAATACGATTTCTTTAAATTAATTTTTTTTTAGTTTAATATAAAATAATCCTTCTATTGTTTAAGTAAAATTTTAACAATATCACAAGAAAAGCTATATCACATTTAGTAACGGTAGCGAGTTTAACACCACTGATCTGGTACTATCGAGTAGAGAAGGACGCTCTGCACGAAGTTGTTGTGACAAACGTCGGCCCGAGAACAAACTAGTTTATTTATAGGCAGTGCTTTAATCGGGAATTCAGCATCTCACAACCTTACCTTACCTAAACTCACTCGTGGATATCTTTGGGTACTATTTTACCGTATGCAACTAATCTACTTTATTTCCAATCATGTAAAATTTAAATGAAATTGCACATTGTTATGTGCAGAATCAATTTTTAATCCATTCATTAACCCCTCTACAAATATAATCAGCAAAATATGGCGTCGTTAGGCTATAATTTATGTAGATCAGGCTTAAGATATTACTTTGAATAACGCAAATAGTTTTTATAAATAAATATTATCAACATCACTTAAAATAAATTATTTGTTTACAGATTATAGATTGTGTTTTTGTCAGGTTTCGCTTTCTATTGGTCAGTTAGAAAAGTTCTCGGAGAAACAGCGATGCCCTAATCTAGGTGATATATCGGTCCGGTATCCGGACCTGCCTATCAAAACTCCTAATAAAAAACTGGAAAGACTCATAACAGAAATGAAAAATGATTAATCTTTTTTTTGAAATACATAAAATTAATTTATTGCTTACGAAAAATAAATCGTGATCGTGATACGAATGGCAACACCTCTCAGTCCGTATTCTTCTGGACGTACTGCCAGCTTGCACTATTTGTAGTGAATCCACTCTTTACTTTACTGTAACGACTTCATTTTTTGTATTCTACCTAGAAATCTAGTCTCTACGGCGAGTGTCTCTTTTGGAATAGAAGATTCTGTTTTATTTACAGATCTTATTTTCTAAGCAATGTATTTCACGACTTTAAGCGATTTTGACTTTCCATCGCGTTGTTTGTTTATTTAAGTTGGCCAGATAAATAAACTCTAAATAAATTATTTAATGACTTTTTTAGTAAATTTACACAAATAACCAATACACAATTATCGTTTAGACGCAATCATATAAATAATGTAATTCATTAATAGTACTAATGGATGTCCGTGACTATCGCTAGACTTGTAGCGTGCGGCCTGAGATGGATTGCGCATGGTTGGAAGCAAATTAAGCCATACACTATAGCGTATTAGATGCTGATCTAACTTGTTATAACTTACATTATACACTTATTCAAAACTTTGTTCTTCAAGATTTATGGGCATCTTTACGCGAGCTTTTTTCTATATCGTAAAAACAAAAAAGATGACGCCTACTTACGGTTTAGAAATTGAGTTACCACAAAATTAATACCTGAGACAATAAGGTCAGTTGCATCATTAAAAGCTACAAAAAACTGTGCCAGACTTAAAAAAGGATATTCTTCGTGTTGCTGTTTTGTTGATAGGTTATGAGCAACGAGACTTAATATTTAGTTTTTTCGCTAAGTCAACCGCTAAGCGTGCGGCTACGGTGGCTTGTCTTCAAAGTGTTATTTCTTTGGTCACAGATCTCTAGGTGGTCGAAGAAAGAGTTCTTGTTATAATTTCTACGTAATTCATTCGGGGTAAAGCGGGCATAATACGCCTGGGAATGACTATCGAGTGATCGGTCAGCGTCGCGGAACTGAGCACCGCTAAGAATCTAGTCGTATTCTAAGTAATAATATGAGAGAAAATGCAGGAAGAGACACGCGACCAAGAATAAGTGACTATATTATTCAATTGATTTGTAATATTTGATACTAAAAATATTTTTAACATAATATCAATTCATTAATTGTGAAAATTTTTAGAAAATATAGATATACTTACTTAATTTTTTTTTAATTAAAACGGGGTAAAAATTCTGATTAAATGTCTATATTTGTCTAATAATGAAAGTCGTCAAAACTATCTATAAATAACCATAGTTAATTGTATCGTCATATTTACAGATTTTTTTTATAAAGAAACATATCTCTTTTTTTATTTACTGAATATTATTACTTTAAAATATTGTTAAAATGACAAGAATTCTCATTTTCAACGTGTATATTTTTTTTACCGCTTAGGATAACTTTTTAAAAATATTTTGATCAATTCACACGATCTCTAATAAATCTTAATTGATTTGTCATTATCGTTATTGAACAATGAAACATACTTGATTCTTACAAGATACATTCAGAATAAAAAATGTATTTTATAATTAATTTTATTTGATAACTGTGAAATTCTCTAAGTGATGGTACATGAATGTGATGACTTCACGATTATTTCATAAGTAATGGTATGAAATTAAGAGCCTGATATAAAAATATTTATTTTGTAGCAACACGCACGTAAATTTGAAAATATTCGTGATTACTTAATTGTCAATCAAGTAAAAAATATTCGTTACCGATCCAAATTTTCGCTAAAATATTTCATATCATACAAGGATAGCAAAACAGATTTTCCATTCTGATGAATGTAGCAAAACATTTATTTATTAATTATTGATACAATTTTACAATCTTAATAGTAAAAAAATATATCACGTAGGGAATACTTAAAACACCGGCATTGTATATTTATTATTTTTTCTCGTCAATAAAAAATAACGAATATTTAATTATATCTCAGGTGAATTTGGTGATGAGGTTAGACTACCTCATTCATGAATTTGATTCTCACTGAGAGATGATTAAATTATATTTAACAGAGAGCATAACACGCCTTCGCAAGGATGGACTCGCACACGGGACAGGTGCTGGGCCTTACATGGTCCTGGATATAATTAAAATAACAACCGCGTTATTGTGCATTATTTTTTTCGAAATTGTATTGTGATTATTCAATTATCACAACAAAAACCATTATAATTGTCTGATTTTTTTAGTGTCATGCCCATGAGTTTGTTGTTGATTTCGGAAATTGGATTCTTGTGTAATGCTTATTATAATTCACGGTCAATGTTTCTCGTAAATTTCTGTGACATGGCTAGTTTGAAAGTTACATAAAATTATGAGTGATAAATATAATTAATTGTCTTCACAAATAGATCCGATAACCAACATCAACAACACATGTTCGTAATCAATTATTTCAAATAGAATAGTAAAATGATGAAAATGAAATGATGTCGTGATATAGAACCAATGCGATATACAGTGCTTAATATTCTATATAAATCGCACCATGAACTGTAATATTTAATATTTATTTAAAAAATTTATACTACAGTAAAATTCTACCAAGTTCTTTCTATCAAAAATGTTGAATATATTTACTGTAAAATTTTAAATGATAGTTAAGCTTGTTGAATTTATGTGATACTTTTTATTAAAATATGTATTTTTATTTAAAGTTTTGCTATCAACAAGATCTTTGCATTTAAGGTGCTATTTAAAATCAGAGATTTACTGTGACCGAGGAGCCCATCTAATGATCTATGGAAAATCAGCAAAGATTGATGTGACTAGGCAAGTACCTGCCTGCTATTCATCAAAGTTATTTTATGCTTCGTTAAGACCGACTATAATCTTTATATTCATACCATAAAATTGTTCATTACAGTACTTGTTAGGAACTAATTGATTTAAACTAACAAAAAACAGAATTATTATTATTATAGTTCACACTGTTAAAACAAATTTTTAAGTCATTTTTAAATCGTTCATAATTCTATTGAAAATAAGTAATTTCAACGATCAAAAGAATCAACATTATAAACACAAATAATCTATTCTGCAATACATTTCATTTCTATTTCCTTTAAAACTTTAAAATAAATTTTAATAATCTATATTCTTTTAATCATTAAAAACAAGTTTTATCTATATAATTTTGAAAATAAACTATTTCATACATAAATATGATTAAATTAAATATGCATGTCTAGTGATGTATATAAGGTGTATGACTATAAAAATTTTTTGATGGAAAAATATTTTTATGAGATCCCTTTTTTACTGAAATGTAAACGAAAACTGATTCATTTCAAATAAACTTGAATGAATATTTTGTTTTGAAAATCCTTCTTTAAACAATGATTTATTAAGATGGCAATAAAGATGTATTAGAAAAACGTCTTGTGTGTATTTCATTTACAAAGATATTATTATCTTTTGTAAGGTTCTCAAAGAATAGCAAAAAATCAACAACAATGCGACTTACAATCTACGTTAATGACAAGAAAGATATATTAAGCGCAAATGTAAAATTTAAACGATGTGTAAAATAATGTTCATAATATAGAATATTATAAATGAATTCTTTTTTATCGGTTATTTGATTTAACGAATTTATTAATAATTATTCTCATGTTCGAAGCTTTGTAAGTTTTTTGGCTTTGTTAGAGTCATCTATCTCTTCGGGATATTTCATTGACAGTGGTAAATGCATTTATCCTTACGATTTCGATAAGGTTGTCAATAAAAAATATAATTAATTTGCTATCAAATGCCTTCCATAAATTAAATAAAGTACCAGTTATTTATGTATTAATATCATTCGTTGCTATTATAACATAACTTATAACTGTTATTGTTTGGCTATTATGTTTCAGGAATTTTATTGTATATAGTTTGCAAAATTATCAACAACAATTGTTTAATTGTTGTATATTGTGCTAAAATTTAAAAACAATAAAAGGTGTGATAGGCCTGATGGGCATTCTTAAAATATCATATTTATGTTGATAAAGCCTAAGTAGACTTATTTTAAAAAAACACTACCATTTGCAATAAAGATGGCAAGTGGAATGATTTCGCCGTGTGTGAATCGCATAAACAATAAAGCACAGGCAGATACAATCTTCCGTCGACACGTCTTACCTCACCACGTCGCGATCATTAAACGATACACTCGCAAGAATTAGTATCACGTCTCCATCATGATCACAAGTGCGCGTGATGGAGGAAAGTGGGCAGGCGTCATGAGTGACGATCGGCGGCTTTCCTTCCAAGGCAGGGCTACCAGCTGAAACTTAAAAATATTGATTAATTATTGAATAAAATATATATATATTTAAATTTTGCATTCACACTATGCATATTAACAAGATAAGACTGTAGAAATCTTACCATAAAAAATGTATATCACCTTATAGATTAGCTTATTTGTCTTTTTGTGTTTAAATAAACTTGCTATTAAAGACATTTTTGCTTTTATTTTAGACAATTTTTTTTATATTTTATTCTTGCTGTGTGGTTGACAAAAGCACCAGGTAGTCTCAAGGCCAGATTTTCAGAAAACAGTCTAAATATTTTTAAGCGATACTTTTATTTTAAGTCATCGAAATCTATAGTTTAATCACCGTTCAGTGATTTTTAACTAGTTTCGTTATCATTTTTTTTTTCAATATTACTAGTTTATTATATTTTAACTCTTGTACCCAACCTAATTCTAAATGAAATTTCTTAACAACTTTAATCTGACTTTAATACATCAGGTTACTTTGGTAACCCTACTTCAGTGGTAATGATGACAAATGCAAATCGTTCATTGTGCTGCTGCACCTGGAAATTCCAAGTATTCGTCTGACAATTAAAGTAAAAATATCTCTAATTGTTCATGTTGTTATGAACGCCTAATAAAATGAATGAATTTTTATGATGAATCATTCTCTTGCTGCTTTCTCAACTTTATGTACGTACGTACACACATATCGAAATACTCGGTACCATTTCCACACACCAATTATATACTTATTACAAGTCATTTTAAAAGCATCTTAACATATATTCAGATGGAATATGTCTATCACATTACATATAAATGAATAGTAGAGGCTCATTTGTTATGATGTTTTTCGTAACGAAGATATATCGTCGCAAATTATTCAATGTATAATAGTATAATTAATTATTGCATCACTTGAATGAAGAGCAAAAACTGAAATTAAACCAGATCAACCGTGAGGTTCTCATGTTATTAAATCGTACCAGACTTTAATGAATGATTAAATCGCAGCTAATATGATATTTATGTTCATATAATAATCTCATAATATGTAGATCAATGTGCGAGGTTACAATTTTTATATATATTACGTATATGTTTAGGAATTAGAAACTTTTTAGTGCGTTTATTACAAAGATATTATTTTATTAAATACGTTATTTTAAAATATGTAATAAAAAAACGAACTGAAGAGATTTTTTTTTAAAGATTGCCATATTTTTTCAATATCTATTCTAAAATTTTAATAATATTACAAATTAGTGAAATCGCCCATTTAACAAAATAAGTAAGTTAGATACATCAATACCTGACTTAATTATTTAATTTACTTCACATACATAAAAAAATATTTAACTATACGACGTAATTTCATGTGTCATTATGAAATATTTATCATTATTATGTTTGTGTATTTTTTTGCGGGTATGAAGTATGTGAAGGTTTATTTTTTCTTATTTAAATTGGTGTGTCTTAATTTAAATGATAACATTTTTTTTAAATTTATATAATAAATAAATATTTTAACTTGAATATATATTATGTAGTTTTCGTCGTCCAGCATGTCAGTAGATGTGTATAAATTTAACTGCTTAATAAGCACTTTTTATTATATTCACTTTCAGTTTTAATAATTCCATCGGATCTTACTTTTCAAAAATAATTACCATCTTTATTAACATTTGATCTCTTGAACTTAAAAACAAATTTAATAGAAATTCTGTTGAGAGTATCAGATAACATTTGTTTTGTATTTTTTTATGGCTTGATGCAGGTAGCTATTATTAAATGTGAGACTTTTTGTTTGTATACACTCAGGTAAATTATAATAACTGAAATGAAAATTATAATAGAAGATTTATGGGAATGTGGATCATTAAAACTTCCCAACTAATAATAAATTAACTCTGCTACTATTTGCATTGTGAACTAATTATTCTCTCTGTGACTTGAACTTACAATTTGCTTTTAGAAAATTTTAATTCTGAGAGTAGCATTTTTTCGGCTTCATAATGAAAACACAGATCTTCGTGTATTATTTATGACTTTCTTGTAATATATAGCGTAGTTATAAATGTAATTATAAATCCAATGTCAGATTATTCAAATGTGTATTTATCAAAAACAAAAAAAAATGTTGCAATTATTTTTTTATGAAATATATATTTGAATAAATATTTATTTATTATAAATTATAATTTGATTATATTGTTTGGAGACATTGCTATGCAAATATTTTATTTAGTATTTCTAAATGATAACGGAAAAGAAATTTCCTATTGCTCAAATTAATAAAATTATTATTAAATTAAATTAAATAAAACCCTAGGAGACTTGTGGTACAGTATAATTTAAGTATTAGATAGACTAAGAATTCATCGCCTATTGCCATTTTTAGTGTTGAATACCTTAATTGAATTGGTAGTTATTTTGCATGATCATCTGCTTTAATATAAATTACATACATGTAGTATTACATAAATAACAATAATAATAAAGGTATTATTCTGTTATTTTGAATCCATTTAAATATTATCTGGATAATTAGCGTATCACCATTGTAATTAAAAATCAATAAAATTTATTTATTTTAAGACAGTACGATTAGCAATAATCACGATAATTGATTCATTAATGAAATCACAAAAATCCTTCAAAAATTTTAGATGTGATCCCACCAGCTCCAGAAAGAAACGTAGTGAGTGTATCAATCACCTAAAATATTGTATTCACAATAAATCTCTATGGACGAATAGTATAGATTTATTAAAATAATGAATAAAAAATCATTCAATACGTTTTTACAATTTAACATATCAGCAAAATAATGAGATTTTTTGTTGTTGTTGATAAAAGCTAATATATTATAATGATCTAAATTCCATGACCCCGGTATGCGGCTCCACATAGAGAGTACCACGACACCTGGAATGGCTGAACTAAACGTCGCTTTAAAAGGCAAGACATGAAAAATGGTCGCAGCACGAATCTCGAAGCAGTCACGAAGCTCCAGGGAACGTTTGGAAATACCAATAATTGATAGTTTATGTAAGAATATCTGCTGAAATAATAGAGCATATTTACAGGAACGTGAACTATATTACCGGTGTGTTCCATGCATTATTATAATGCAATACTTAAACTGTTTTATCGCTAATTGAGAAATTTGGATTTCTTCGCACGAACAATATGAATTCCTTCACACGAACAAAAATATGTAATAAGCAGTTATATTACTCCCCCATTCCTGCGAAGATTTCTAAAGGGTTTATTAAGTCTCGACGTTACTAACGAAAATCATTGTAAGTACAAATAATATATATAAGCATATATAATATATTCTGAACAAGAAGTTCAAAGTACTTCTACTTATTAAAAGTAGAAGACCTTTTGCGAAGGTACAGGCTAATTTTATTTTAAAGTGTTTAAAGACAATTAAATTTGATACTGGATAAAAATATATTTTTAATGATGAACATTTTTATTGTGATGCTTGAATATTTGCAGGTCAAAGCGTATAAAAAATTACATCTGCCAATATATTAACTAGTGATTATTGAAAACAAAAAAAAATTTCATGGCTTTCTCAATCTCAATGTGTAATCATATTTCTGAATCGATTTGTTAATAGTTAATAAGAATGATGCACGTAAGAAAAACTGAGTTCTAAATATTGTACAATGGTGTAACCATACCGTCATTTTAGTTAATAATGAATGAAGAAGATCGTTATTTAAAATTTATAATCCACTTAATTTCCTATTTTTATAGCGCTCGGGTCCAACTTTGCGTCAGAGGCTGACCAACCCACGGGCATGACAAATTGGAAAACAATCCAAATTACAGATCTCATGATGGATTCCATTTTCATTTTTTTTATTCTTTGTGGGATACAAAAACGTTTAATGTATTTTACACAAGATTGAAATCGTTTTAACAATTCTAGAATAATAGTTTGCGGTTCTTCATTCATGGGCGTTTTTATTTTTTTAATATAACGAAAAATAAGCTACTTTTTACTTGCATCGGTCAAATTATGAATATCTAATGTTTTTATTATAATGTTTTTTTGGTTTCCAGTAATAATTTTCGCACATCAATACGTAGAAATAAACCACAAATTCCAGTCTATATTATAAGTTAGACTTTACTACAAAGGTCAAGTGAATTTTATACAACAATGTTTTATGTAAATATTTGTACGTATTTTTGTCTTACGACATACCGTTTTATTTTAGATTGAATATAATTTTTAACAATGTTTTGGTATGAAAAATGGTCGTTTGATTTAGTGTCCTTAAAATTTTAAAATAAACAATTTTTTATCAATTTGTGGTAACAATCAAATTATCAAATTATTTTATTTTGAAAATTCTTTAGTTTACGTAAATTATTTTTTCAATGAAAAATGGTAAGTACTGTGTCGGTACATACTTCCTACGTTATTAGGTGACGGTGCATTATGTTACAAATGACGAAAACAGCACGTGGCCAGCAAGCTATCCACTCACGATCACACGCCATGAACAAAATTGAGCTTGAATGCATAATAATGCTATGTTCGTGTATCATAGAAACCTTGTTGTGTTGTTTACGGTAACAGTAGAACAAGAGTAAAAAATATTACAAAAGATTTAAGTTTGTGTAAAATTGTCTGATTTCTTCAAATTATTTATATTAAATGAAAGCAAAAAGAAAGCATGATAGTTGTGCATCACTGTGTCAAAATTATTAAATTATTAGTAACACTTTTCACAAAAACTACGACCAAGTGTAATTCTATTTATGTTCCAATATGTTTGGGTTTATCAATTATTATTGGTTTTGTTCTGATTTCGTTTAAATTTTTGATTACAGTAATTTTATAAAAAAATATTAGGCACTTATTGACAGGTGATTTCTTGTTGTTTGGTAACAGAGATGATTTAACCTACTTAAAAGACTTGATGGGCCCACATGCAAGTTTTTATGTCTTGTAATATTTGAATCATAATTTGGGTGCATCGGCTCTTTTTTGTGAGTATATGCATCAGTGAAAGAGAAACAACGTTCAAAGTGAAAGGGAACATTCACGTATTTGCATTGCAAATCTGACAAATATTTAATTTATAAGCTTTAATTATACTCACATCATGATATATTTCAGTATAATTTAAATAAAAATGTAGATTTGTATTTCAGGGTGGTGTGGCGGAGTATCACCGTGCCTTGGGTGAGATTCACTGGATAGGGTAGCTAGCGCAGGCCTCGGGGGCACCTGGACTCGCAACAGGTCTTGACGCCATAAATGATGATAATGATTAGCTAATTGTACATATAATAAAATATGTGTCCTAATATTAAAAATATGGCTCATTTTATCCCCTTGAATGGTTTTGCGTGATGATTTATTTAAGCTTCCAGGTAATTTACGTGATTGTCTACTCATAAACAAAAATTATAAAGTTAGATTGAAAGTAAGCAAATTCCGACAGTCAAATATAAAAATAAATTCAGATAATCAAAAATAAAAAATAAATTATAATTTTGGATTTCAAAATTTCACAAAAAAAAAAGGTTCGGATAGTTGAATATTCAATCGTGATAAAATTCGTAAAGGCGAATTTATAATAGTTTTAGAACAAAAAACACATTTGAAATGAATAGACTAAAAACACTTGTAAATTTTCTAATTCAAGTAGCTGACAACACTCGTATGTTGCTTCTTGCCTCGTGTGCATTATGTTATCACCAACACCGGCGTAGTCTCAGTGGGATGTCAGCACGTCGCGCCGCACCGCCATCAGGTCCTCACGTCTGGTCGTTCCGTTAGTCGGCGGGGACATTTTTGATTCCTCCTAATCACCTGACCCCGAGGAGGCAGCCCCGGAGTCAACGCCCCCCCGACAAAGCACTCTGCGCGATTCCTTCCGCACGGCCTCCAAACCCGCGGCCCTCGCGCAGGAGACCTGAAAGCACAGCCTCGCAGAGCACATCTCTCGGTCGGTTGCGGCACACCCTTTCAAATCGGAATACGCCAATCACTCCGCGTATGAGACGTCTTTTGGTGAAACGTGAAAAACGAAAACTTGTGCAAACTCGCAGGGCGAATGAGCTCACAGCCATCAATCCTGCTCGCTCGGTTATCGGTGGAGCTCATCACGATTATTAAAATTATACCTTCTTGCGTAATTCTCGCGTATGTAAACCGGCGGCAGTTCATCTTCATCAAAGGCGTGTTCCTTCCCACGTATAGATAAGACATTTCCTGAAAACATATTAATGAATATTTTTCCACAAGCGCACTGCGGTTTTCTATTTATCCAGGCTCAGATTTTTTTCAATATTTCAATTTTTAATCAATAAAAAATCTAATAATGAGCTAAGTACCACGACACATATGATTTGTTCATTATTAATACGCCTGCACCCCCTGATTTACAAACACTAAAAATAAATATTTTGGTTTATATTAAAATATTATTCCATTTATTTCCTGCTGTTGTCCCTATACTTTTTGTAACGTGATTGGACAATGGTTAGTGGTTAGTAAGCCTACCAGGGAAAGGCTCCGTACTCGAGGATCAGGTTCAGTAATTGATACAAGACTCTATTGTTCCTGAGCCCGCTATGGAAGACGAGTCAGTAAATTGAAAAATACTGCTTTGAGTTTAGGTAGTCACGTTAAGAGAAGGCTTTGCAGTTATTTATTTAATTTTTTTGAAAACCAATAGCGTTAATTTAGGACAACCAATAACGTTAATTCAGAACAACTAATAGCGTTAATTTGGTAAATGATGAACAAAGAAGCATTGTAAAACATACAAAGAGAGTCAAAGGTTAAAGGTTTTTGGACAAACCACGACGAAATAATGGTACTGCTATTTAAAACACTTACGAATAATTACTTTCTTTTGAAATAATTCAGTAAAAACTACTTAAATGCAATACACATTGTACAATTTTCATCCAATCATGAATTACCGGATCCAATTTAGACTGAAACGAAAAATCAACACAACCAAGTCGTATCTAATCGGATCTTTGAAAAGAAAAATAGGCATATTAAAAGTGCTTAAAATCACACAAACTTTCACGATCAAACAGATCCGATCTCTCTATTCAAAATCATAGATTACTTTAATTTAATTTGTATCTTATTTGGACTCTGTATACCTATATATACGAAATAAAATAAAAAACAAATTCAAGAGAGCTATATATTAAACATCTATTATAAATTTCTTTTTAATTATAATTTTTCAAAATAATTTATTAACATTATTAAAGTCTTTAACATTCCGTGTAATTTTCCTATCCAACTACTCATGTACCAGTCCACCTGGTCATTGGCATGACTATTGTGCTTCCGTGCAAAACTCTTAAAATTCACGTATTATTTACAAAGGTAAAGGTGAGAAAGTAGTACAAACACCACTAATAAAGCACTTGTATTTCGTTTTATAATAATCACAATTATTTTCAGTTTTACGTAAAAAAAATTAAAAAATTGCTAATTTTCATATAACCGCTGACGTTTTTATTAGCTGAAAGATAATGAAATAATATGAAAGCACAGCTTAAATAATATAATAGCGTCACAAATGCTTGCCTCCCAAGCGTGGTACATTATTGCAAGTATACATCATGCCCACGGCCGTGAGAAGGTCTCCATCCAGTTGTGGATAAAAACGGATTGCATGCCGTTTACAATTTTTATCATATATAAAAATGCCAATACGCCCAAAAAACTGTACAAAGTGATTGAATTTCTCCTACACGAAAAATTAACGACTTGAAATTTACACTCGCGGGAAATAAAACATAATCGCAAAAAGTTGGCAAATTTAAAACTGTACTCAATGGGCATGTATACAAAGTATGGTGTTTTTATAAAATTTCAATTTTATGTTTTTTGGCACTAGATTTTATCGCATTTCAAATAAAACAAACAAAATTTACTTCATTGTTGATGCGAACCCTCAACAGAGTCCGTGAGAACAAAAACGACTAAAAAATATATTCACAGCTTGTATGTCGCTCGTATTCAGTTCCACCAGTTAATTTTTTACAAAATCTAGATCAAGATTCAATTTAACATTAACGCAAAATTGTACCTTTCAGCTTTCTGCAATTTTATAAAAAACATAAGCTTTTTTTAACACTATATTAGATTGAAATATGAACACTAATCGAACAAAATATAAAAAATTGAAAAACTAGAAATTATATAAAAGATTCAATCTGAAAACTGAAAACTGAAAACTAAAAATTCAATCTGAAAACAGTTTACTTAATATAAATAAACTAGAAATGTTGCCCGTCACAGAATGACGTTTTCGGAGGCATTTTGAGTTATTAATGATGTGATAATTTCTAACGCGATTTCGATAAAAAAATAAAACATAAACTGAAAATTTCTAAGAAGCATCAAAATTTGTTTTTTTGTAAAAGTTCTAAATTTGAAATTCTCGCGTTGAACAATAAAATCCTATAATTCGTACATATTGAAACTCGCTAAAGCATATTTTATAGTTTTATTAAATTAGTTTATGAATAAAAACATTATCCTATCGTCTTGAAATTCGGCACATAGCTGCGGAAAAATTTACTAAACCTACATGCAAAAAAACAGCGTTGTAAGATACTTATAGACCTTTAAGATATTCTATAGAAAACCAAAAAATGAAACATACACACACACATTATACTGATGTATATTTTCTTGCCTCAATCTCATCACAACCAAAAATCTATATACTATAAATATTTATTATAAATATTGTTGATCATTTGAGTCTTGGCGGTGTTTTCGCGTTTGACTCATATACACTCTGTGCAGGGTCTATATGAGAAGCAGCAGGCGGCCTGGACTGGTCACAAGAGCCGTCGGTCGTGACATCAGCAGAGCTCAGCTTCCCGGCCTTTTCCGCACGCAGTAATTAATAAAAGACCCATTCAGCCTCCGCCTTTGTGCTCGGCCGTCCAGGCGATCTAGATAGCTTCTTGCTTCTTTGCGATCTTTTCTCCTCGTCTTGTGACCCGACATTTCTCTCGGTTGGAACTCTATTCGTTTCTTGTTCTTGAATGGCGCGTATTGTGGTCTGAGGAAGGCGGTTGAACCTTTTCATTTTTACTTACCTGAAAATAAATTTAACGAGAAAAAGGCCTTTTTTAAATTAAAAATCTTTTGTACATCGAATGTTTAGTGTTTTGAATACTTGTGGTTAATATTTATATTTATATTTACTTGAGTGTGTATTTATAATTTATTACGCCATCTAACGACGAAAACACTCAGTCTGTTGTTTTGTTAAAGCTTTGTTAAAACGTTACCAAACAAATTGGTTAATATTATTTTACTGAAATATTTTACTAATAATAACAAACTTTAACATTTCCATTAAAAAATGTGTGAACTAAAATTATTTTGGTTTTTCAGAAAAAGTTTTATTTTTTAGTAAATATTAACAATAATAGAAGCCTCTTTACTCATTAGTTACCTCTACAGCAGTAAGGAAATGCTTTCAAATATCAAAGGATTTTCTTCGTGCAGTTGTTCACTTAATACTAAAATTATTACTTCGGTAGAGAGACATCTGTTGATAGCAAATCTATATTTTAGATATTTTTATCAATAACTTAATACATAACCGCACTGTGGGCCAGTGGCTAGAGCTCTTGCTTGCCGACGTCGGGGTCTAATACTGGAATTTGGGGGCAGCAATATATTTTTTACCAACCAGTCCCCAAGTTTGAAAGAAAATTTGCAAAAGCAAGAACATGTAGGAGGCGTACCAAGTCAGACACAACCACAATTACTTCTGTGTGCCTCATCGGTATCTTCTATTGCAGCCTCTTATTAAAATAAATAAACGTTTTTATGGGCTTGTGATATAGAGTATCTGAACTCAGGCGTCTCCAATTTGGAGACTTCCATGCAAACGTATGTGAAACATAAAAGATTTAAATTCTGGGAAATTAACATTTTACATTTAATTTAGTCGATGCATGATGTAGGAAATACTATTGACTAAATTGATTTTAACAAATCTGTCAGAAATCTTCTACATCTATTACTACTTACTATCGATTACTTCCCATACTTTTTGGTCGTTCCTGAAAATTAGCACAATAAAATGCAGTTTATTCCTTTTTGTAAAACTTTATTTACCAAAAATATTTACAATCCACTTTTAAAAACATATTTTTATTCTTAGATTAGAAAAAGCTCGATTATATTAATGGACAAAATCCTATCCAATGAAAACTAAAAATACATAATTCATGAAAATGACATTATTTGTTACTTCATCTACGTATCTACAGAAAAAAATGCAAGAATTTCAAATCATCCAATTAAGTATCATATTTACATGCGCGTTTATGTTTAATAAATTGACAAAAATATATTGCATCTCCGACCAATGAAGCATTATTACATATCATATTTCACTTCTAAATTATAGCTTTTATCCTTAATTTGTAGGTAAAGTTAAAAGATTCATCTTAAATTTAAATAAAATCACATTTTGACGGATGGAACTGGTTAATTTACATTATAAAAAAACAACGAGAACATCAAATATAATATAAACTTGTGTTTATAGTTTGCGTGCAGGCGGCAGCCTTCTCGCGGCAGTGGGAGACGACGCCGCGGGCTGGCGAGCTCAGCACGCGCAGTCGCACGAGCACGAGCGCTTCACTCGCTTCTCGCGGTGCAGCAGCTCGTCCGCCGACCTCACGGAGCGAGGCTGGACATCTGGAAAAGAAACCACGGCGATTACTTACAAATTGTCTTCATCAAGTGCCTATCCTCATAGGAGGTTGGCGACCATTTCACTGAGCATACTTAGCCCATACTTAGCCACACCTACAGTATGAGCCTTATACTCATACTGAACCAGCGGTCATGGTTTTCTAAGAGGAAAATAGTGTACTGTGTCCCCGGGTCCTTCCACACCGCTTTTTTATATTGAAATGAAAAGTCTGGGTATTGCTGCTGCCCAATAGCATCATTATAAATCCTTTCCTTACAAAGTTCTGGCGTTTAGATCTGATACTCCTTTTGCAGTAAACTACAGAAACAATATCAGGAGCCTCCCCACTTCGACAAGGTAGTGGACTTGGAATGATTGTGGAGGGATATGCTCTGGAAGTACTAACAATTAACCACTATTAAAGAACTCATTATTACGCCTTACTCAAATATTCAGGGACTGCGCCGCTAATTAAGCTCATAGCTCGCACACAATTACTCGCGATATTACGATTAACAATACACTAGGTACTTCATTAACAAGAAAAAATATTCATTGCGCGTTTAAATATAAACTTATACTGTCACACTAAAGAACTCCTGACGTTGGTAAAGAAGCAAAAGATCTCCTACTTTGGCAACATTTTTCGTAACAGTAAATATAGCATCCTGAAGCTGATTTGATGTGATGTGATGTGATTGTGATGATGCACCAAAGTCGGCCCAGTACAAAAACACGTCCTCAATATAAAGCTTGATGTAGAAATTGTGACTGCGGAAGTACTTTACAAGAAATAATATTATAGAAAAACTAGCATTTCTGTGCACACACTTTTTGATGCTTTTTTTATTATTTCAGATGGAAATTTGTCGGGGAAGTACGGTCATATTAGTGAGACTGGCCCAGGATAGGAAATTGATGAAATGGTCACCAACCTCCTATGAGAAAAGGCATCAGAAGAAGAAGTCACACTGTGCGACGTTATTGTAAAGCAATATGTTTTATTATGAAATAATCGTTTTCAATTAGGAAATACTCACAGTGTGGACGCTCGGGATCCTGAACGGGAGGAGATGCCTCCTGCTGCAGCATCATGGGAACGGGAATGCTAACGGGCAGGGAACGGGCCATGGCCTGTCTGCCGAGCAACTCGTTGCGGGCTTCGCGAGAATCAGCCTGAAAATAATAAATAAAAAAGTTTTAATAATGATGTTTCTTTAACACCAGTCAAAAGACCGTCACCGTCTCTAAAAAACATAAACCTGACACAATGCGAGCGTTCCTATCTTATTACACGTCATTACCGTCTCGAGCCGTTAAGTTCATATTATGCTCAAGTGTTTTTCTAGTGTACGGACGGCCACATAAACCATAAAAATACGCTCTTTGATCTGGTTTTGTAAGGTTTCTGTCTAAAACTTAATTAATACCTGTTCTACGTCGATTTAGTGGAATTGTCACGTATAGGTTAAATTTATTATAAAAAACAAAAATGCATTGTATTTTATTTTTAACATCCTGTCGGCGTATTGTGTTTATAAAGTGATTTGAATTAATCTCAATGAATATTCTAGCCATACCGTTACTGTGATTGACCTTTTCAGAAAATTAAATGCTAAGATAAAGGCATGAGCATCACGTCGATGGGCGATTTTATCTCGAGACTCAGCGATTTGTTTATGTGTCTTGCTTGGGTTGATAGATGCCTTCCGCGAATATCTCTAAAATGTTTTGTCTGTGTTTTCTGTCAAACGATAATACACATACTTGGTTTTTAAGTCTCTATTTTTCACACATGACACAGAATAAATAAAGTTTTTTATTTTTATCCACGGTGATAAATCAATATTATTAATAACCATATTCTGGTATTTCTTCTTTATTTATATTTATTTGCATTAAAGTTTATTACTCTATTCCAATATGCGTTTATTTGTGGTGATTTAATTATGATCAATATTAGTACTATTTCTTTGAATTTCACATAAAAAAATAGAATACAAATTACAGACGACTTCCGAAGAAAAAAAAGCCTCTGTCTCTTTGAGACTTCTCTTTATTGAGTTTTACTTGTGTAATACAAAAAGCTGTAAAGACAAAAATATTAGGGTGAGTTGCAATATATTCCCTATCAATAAAATTTATTGGGGACTAAAATACTATAAATTATGAGCTTGAGGAGCGTAGTGGGTTATAAAATTAAATTGAAAAGATGCTGAATCATTTTAAGCTGAAATCATCAAAAGTAATCATTTCAACATTTTCAGTGGTCTTTCCCATTGTAGTATTGTCAAAAAATCACAAAGATGATGTGTCCTTATTTCTTGATACAATTATAAATTTAAAATATTTTTAGCTCTTTGTATTAAAAGAGATAAGTTTATTTAATTAACTTCAACTCCAAATTTAAAAAGAGTAAACACTAGAGAAAACAATTATAAATTATAATTAAGTATCAAAAATAAAATCAGCGGATCACAGCTTATTTTTAAAATATTTTTTCAGCATCCTTCAAGTTTATTCGCATGAAAAATTTACACTGAACTAATGACTTATAATACGAAAGGAGCAATTTTGGATCAAATTCAAGGTATCCTAGTTTATTTAAAAGAAATACCCGTATCAAATCTGAGCAACCTTACCCTCAATAAATTAAATGTGCCATGATTCCTATTTTACTTACGGCAATACAATATAATGTCACTCATTTCTAAACATTTTTTTATTGCAATTTTGATTCATTTTGAACTGCAGCATTCATAAAAAAATAATTGCATCTGAAATACATTATTCACAAAAGATTAGCGAGAGCCTTTAACTTCTAATTAGCTTAGAACAAAAATTACCGAGTGTCAAATACATGGAATGATTGATGTTTCTTTAGATGGATGACCACGAGGAGCTGGTCGAGAGGCGCTGCACTCCTCAAGGTGCCGCTGCGACTGCGGAGTCATTTATATCGACGAAGTATCGAGTGCTCGCTACTTTCGAGACCGACCTTACGAACGTTTTTTCTTTAATATTTTAAAAGTATTTTTACCGCAGTACTTTCATAAGAATATTGATATAATCACTCTGAATGCGAGAATAAATCTACGGCAAGAAAAACTTCAATGCTATCTTTCATACATAAAAAAAAACTATACAAATGAAGTTTTTACTTCCGAAAAATATTATGGATTTTAATCAGTAATAAGTAAAAGTAACACGGAATGTTGGCAAAAACTTCGATTTTAACATTGTATTGTTTGTATTTGATTAACAGGTAGTTGTTAATCATTATACAATTAAAATACAACAAAATATTACGATAATTGAATTCATCAATTACATTGCGTACCCCATACTAAACACCGAGTATTGACAAAAGATTTCCTTCTTCTAAGCTTCAGTCGAGCTGAAAATTTAAATATGATTTTAGAGCCCGGCGCGTCCCGTGAATATGAAAGCCTTGGTCCCTTCGGGGGGCGCGGGGCGAGGAGCGGGACGAGGGGCGCGGGGTGGGGCTGGGGGAGGGGGGGGGGAGGGAGGGGCCGAGGGGAGGGGGCGGGGGGGGGTGGGAGGGGAAGGGGGCGGAGGCTCGCGGCGGTGACGGCCTCGAGCGCCCGTCGCCGGCAGCAAGCAGGTTTTGCGGGTAACCTCGTTCACCGGGAGGCGCGACGAGCCAGCCTGCCCCGAATTGTGTCTCAAAAGGATCAGTTAATGTACCGCAAAGGGACTCATTAACTGCGTTTCTTTCTTACAAAAAAATGGGAGTGTCTTAATATTCAAATATCATCATCAATTTGTACAATTTTATTCATTTTTCAGAAATAAAATGTTCTACTAATCGAATCATTAAAAATGGATTTTTTTTTATTTTTCATGTTTCTTATCAAATGCTCTACCACTCCCTATGAAGTCATCTCCAAAAAAACTATCTACAAATAAATATGAAATACATAAATATATAATTTTTTTACTATATTTCTAGCATTTGATTTTTCGCTGTATTTCGTATATTATTATGATGCGAAAATTATACTTTATAATTATTTTGGTGACTTCATTGGATATTTACTATACTTCTGTTTTACAAATTTCTTATTTCATGGTAAAATCATTTATGAAATGAGATATAACTTACCTATGTGTTTCATACTGGTAAGTCAACATGTATGATAAATTGATTGATGTAAATGTTATTCAAATATAATTTAATTACTGGCCATAACCTATTAATCTTTTTTAATAAATAAAACATATAAACATATCACAATAAAACTACACTTTTCAGTTTACGTGAAGATATAACAATTTCATTCATAATTATTATTTAAATCCATACGTCCTTTTACATCTCGAACATCAAAAAATCTTAATTTTTAGAATCGTGAGGACAAAAACTTGAAATGTCTTGCTTATCATCAAAGGAAAAATAAACAATCATTAATTTTAATCACAAACGAAAATAAAAAATATGATCTAAAGATAATCAATATCCATATTTCAAGTATACATGGCGTATCAAAATTTACTAATATATTTTCCCAAGTATTTACATTTAATACTTTAAGCTACAATACTTTATTATTTCTATTTGATAAGTTGTTTCAATGTACTAAAATATTAAAAAACAAACAAGTAATAATCATTGATTCTTTCAAAGTCGAGTAGCCATGAGCAGAGACTGAGCCCAAAAGAACAGATTTTAAGTGGCTCAAAAATAAATGTAACACCTCCTACAAAATATATATAATACAAATAACCCAATGTTCGATAACTGACATTAAAATAAAAAGAGATAAAAAAAACCATCGATGATTAATGGATGTGAATAGTTTGCTAATTAAATGGTAATGTCTGCTCCGTGCATAAGTCACACGCGAGTAATGCACGACTCGGTGGTCGTGACGCGCCGCGGATGTCTCCGCGCGGAGAAGGCCTCGGCTCACGGCCGGACGTTGCTACATTTACAGCCGGCGGACCCCACTGGGTCGCTGGGTGAGGGATGATGCACCAAGGTCGGCCCAGCACAAAAACACGTCCTCAATACGTCTGATTCTTGGAGCTTGATGTAAAAATCATGGCTGCGGAAGTACTTTGTAAGTAACAATAGAAGCACTAGCTTTTCTGTGCAGACACTTTTTGATGTTTTTTTTTATATCAAATGGAAATTTATTATGTAGTTTTGTATCATTTTTATTACACTATATAACATATAGCATGCTTAAGCTGATTGTTCAAGGAAAAATTAAAGAAAAAAAAAGGAATTGGAAGGTTCACGTGGATGCTGAATTTGCGGCAGTGTACGGCCGAATTAGTGAGACTGGCCCAAGATAGAAGCATATTCTATGAAAAAGTCACCAACCTCCTATAAGGAGATGCCTCAGAAGAAGAAATATAACATATCAATATTATTTATTATTAATACGATAATCGTTGTTTTTTGAGTCGCGACTCGTAGGCATCCATCTTTCCGAAATGTTTAAACATATTATCGAAAATCTACTATATTTAACATTTGATAGGCTTTGACCTCTTCCTGATTCCTCTCATAATTCCTGACGTTAAATCAATGCGCTATTTCGTTGTACCATTCTTCATGGCTTTTAACAATAAAAAATATAACACGAGCTCTTTGAATAGTATAATATGTAAACGAATTTGAATATAAACCCAATTTATTTTTTGCATGTAAACTTCCGTCAGAAACGGAAGTTGAAAAACTGAGATATTTAAGTACCTAATGAATAAAATAATTTTGATTTTGTATGGACGGACGTAAAGTAAGGTGACTCGGGGCAGAGTTCCCTTGAACGCATTGCCTCTCGGCAGTTAAATTGATTCGAGTGATAAATGATATGCAGGCCTTCGTTTACCTCAGTGGATTCTTTAAATGTCTGTAACTGGGTCTGATTGCAAGTAAAATTGGTATGTTTGGAAGAAGTGTACAGTTATGAAGTTTTTGTGGAACAAGGTGACGATGAAAACGTATACTTTATAAACATATTATTTACACCTGACAAGATAAAATTATGTGCCAATTTTCAGGAATGCTTTTTGGTAAGTCTTTTATTAAACAATGTGTCGCTTCTTAAGATCCCGCCAATAAAAAACCTATTTCATTCTCATCTCTGGAGGATTTCATAATAATATTAAGTTTAACTTTTTTATTAACAACAATATTTACCGTACCGAAAAGTAATATTTTTGTTAGTATGAAATGTTTAAAATCAAATTAATAAAATAAAAAGTGTTTGTTTCCGTTGTTCGACATCGCATTTTATCAAATTTTTTAATCCATCTTCCGCGTACATTGAGTGCCTGAGCGGCGCGATATTTCTCAAAAAAGACCTTTTCGGCTCGAATCCACGGAATGATCTTATTGCGCGAAGGTTTTTTGCATATTAAGTCCAGTTTCCCATCCGATCTGGTCAACAACCTTAGAAGGAAGTCTCCGCCATTTATTTTCGACAATAAATCTGTAGCGCTCGTTCTGGCGGTGCCGAGCGGATGCCGTGGAAGGTCACACGGGCCGAGGACGCGGAAGGACACGGGAACAATTAGGAACCATCTGACACGTGTTGGTAATTAATGGTGCCGTTGTTCGACATTGTTAGGCTGAGGTTTTATTTTTCATCTGCTGTAGGCCATTCGTGCGCGCCTTTGACCGGCGATTCAGTTCACACCGTAGACTGTGCACCTCTCGTTATTTTTTTATTGCCCTATAAATTATTAAGCTTTACAAACAACGATATTATGATAACTTCATAAATCCTTAGCGTTATTTTTATATTATTTATTTGCCATAGATGCAACACTAATATAAGTTTACTGCCTTCCTGAATGTCTAATCATTTTTTCTACGTGAGCTTCGAATTTGTGTATGCCTTTATATATGAAAAACCCGTTATTTAAGTATTTTCATGCAGGATAATAAATCTAGTCGTAAAAAATAAATACGTGTGAAAAAATAAACAAGTTTTTAATTGATATCCATGGCCCCTCGATTGACAGCGAAATCTTTATTGACTACTGAATCTATTCCAACGATATTTCACTGAAAGAACCCATTTATTATGAGCAACTTTATTCAAAATGGCTTTGACCTCATGCATCATGAGCCGCCGCAGAGCGCTGACCCTAAACGCGAGAAAACCTTCGATTATAGATACGACGTGAGAATCACTCGTGGGTATAATGACTAACGTATGAAATCTCACCTGCTATGTAAACGCCCGGACTCATACTGGATCACACCGCGGTCGAACGCTGGGTGCAGTTCGATATCGTAAAGCAGAGTCGGTGTGAGAAAATAATTGTTATTATATTTTCTATATCGACTTTCGATGTCGTGTTTTACTCTCAGAAACATAAAAAAGTACTCATTAAATTATGTCACTAAAACATTTCCTAGCTGACATAAGAAGTTCTCACAGTTACTTTGAATCATTATGGGTATTACAACTCAATAAAAATAACTTACATAAATTCCTTATAAAATTGTTAGTAAATATTTCTAAATAACATAATTATATATTTATAATTACTTATGTTTAAATTTAATGCATTTTTTTAAATTATGATTAACAACATATTAATTACAAGTGTGAATAATTACAAAGCTATCACGGTCATCAATTTACGAAAACCGATCTTCCGACTCAGCCTCTAAAAATAATTGTAAAAATTACAAATAATTTTGTAACGCAGCGAAACCAATAATTACCCACCACAATTATAATTTAATAGTCATATTTCATCTGCTACTATAAAAACGTCTCCATTTCAAATCTTGTAAATCAAACCAATACCGTATAAATTGTATATGAATAAATTTACTCAATATTTAAGGCTATGTTTTATTTAAAACTACGAGGAAATCGTGTAAATGATCACTAACAATACTTAAAAACAATTATAAAAATACTTTCCAATACCCAATTTTATTACAAATTAATCAATTCAATTTTAGATTTTAGTTTTAATTTATTTTCATTGATTAAAACAACGTTAATCGGTGTATTTTGATATTTTGCCTGGAGAGTCTCTAATTGCTCCCGCTTTAGCTGCCTGGTGCGTCCAGTCCTTGTCGTTGCCACAGCGGACGTCTGCATGAGTAACTGAACTTAGACAATTGTTAGAAGTAACTGATAACCATCGCAGCGTAATACAATATCCTCAAGGCTGCATCTTGTGAGAACGTAAACTAAGGTTGGTACCTTTGAGATCTAAAACAATAACAATCTTCGCATACATGATGCTAACCAAACAAATCTTATTCCGAAGCCCTTTCAAATACACCTGTGCAATGAAGCATGCCCATTTAACCGCAAACATAGATATTATATTTTCCAAAAGCATGAAGGTGAAACTTAATAAATTTCCTGTTTTCATAGTAATATTGGCTAATCCCGCTTATTTGTATACCTTGAATAATTGGTAACACATATTTAATAAAGAACTAGTTTCATAGGAAGCTACACATAAGTTTAAAAAAAAGAGATATTGCGTTAATAAATAACTCTCCAAGACACCAAACATTGAATATTGAACAAGGCACCGTAGGGTTTATGCCATATTTGAGCCTCAATGATGTTATTTTATTGATGGGAGATCGTTCCTACCTCCTCCTCATCGTGGGTCTGCTGGGCCTGCTGGGCCTGCTCCTCCGCGGCCCTCACAGCCTGCTGCACGGCGCGCAGTTCCTCGGCGCTGATGAGGGTCCCCATTTGGTGAACCTGCACAGAAACACGAAAAACCTATAAAACACAACAACTAAACATTTATATATAGAAAATGCTTTAAATGTTATTGGCACACGCCAAAACTCACAGGGAGATAAATAATAAATACCCTATTTTAAATAGTATTTTTGATCGTGGTGTGGTATTTTTTGTCAAATAATATTTTATGAGAGTGATCGATCTTGAACGACAATCAAAAAAAATGTTAGTAAAAACACTTCCTTTTAAACCATAAGAAACTCGAAAGGTCAAAGATGCTATCAAGATATTTTTGAACGAGGTATTAACTTCCAAGATGCATAAAAATTTAAGAGCTTTTATAGGGAGGCAGGCCAAAATGCTCATTTTATGTGGTAATTTAACTCCTCGTAACTCACACTCAAAGATAAATCTATATATTTTAATGTATAAATAGTTTTAGGCTCTTTCACAATTCTCATACCATAAAAGCACTTATTTTAATTTTGTTTAAACCGCAACATTCATTTTCCAGAGATATTATAATACCTACAAGGTTTGAGTTATTCTATATTTACCGAAAAAAATCATGTATGAATGCAGACTGAGCATTAACCATTCTTTATTACTCAAAGAACCTTCTGCAATCCTTGACGGTCGTATGAAAACTGGGTTTCGTCTAAATAAAGTTTGTCATACCCGTTTATGGACTGACGAACCAGGGCTCTGTGTTTCAAGAACCGATAACCATAATATTTCAATAACAAGTATTTGTAGAGTTGGTTTATGAAAAGAAAAAAGAAAACAAAAGACATCATTATATCCTTAGGAATATTTTTTTGGATCTGAGAAAACGGATTTCATTTTCATTGAAAACCGGAACGGAGATATTCCGGTTTTTTTCTCGCAGCCAAAAGTATGACGGACGATGACTGAAGTGGGAACACGTCTCTTTAAAGTCAACAACTGCCTTGACTTATACCAGCTATGCCTGATTTTTATCTCTATTTTTTTTGGAATACACCACATCATTCATATGAGACATAAAAGACATTTACTTACAAATGGCCAAATTCTATTAAATCGAGCTACCAGTAATGTTACCTATAGTAAACTATTTATATCATTGGTGCAGCGGAATCCAAAAAATATATATTGTAATGATAGACCATATTTAACCTGAGGATGTTCATCTTCGGAGACGTGGGAGTCGGTGGGAACTTCCTCGGACTCCACTTGAGGCATTTGCACCCTTTGGACGTGAATGCGCACCTCGCGGGGGACCAGAGCCATCTGCAGGGGCACTTGCTGCTGCACCACGAACCTTTCCTGCTCCTCAGATTGAGGCATCTGCACTTGCACTTGAGCCTGCTGACTGGCCATCCTTTCCTGCTGTTGCTGGATATACTGCGCTCTCTGGGCCTCCATACGCTCCCGCATAACCTGTATTTGTATCCTCTCCTGCTGTTGCAAGAACTGGGCTTGCGCCGGATTCATCCTTTCCTGGTGCTGAATGAACTGCACCTGGCCAGGGCTCATCCTCTCCTGTTGTTGCATGAACTGCGCTCTTTGCGCTTGCATTCGCTCCTGCTGAGCCATGCGCTCCTGCTGCGCCATGCGCTCCTGCTGCGCCATGCGCTCCTGCTGCGCCATTTGGTCCTGTTGCTGCATCATCTGGGCATGGTGCGCCGCGATGCGCTCTCGAATGAATTGGATCTGCTGGGGGGTTATGCGCTCGTCGTTTTGCTCGAACTCTACGGTGTGATCGGGCTGCTCCATGAAGCGCTCTTCTTGGCCGGAGAAGGGAGGGGGAGGAGGAGAGAACTGAGGGGGGAAGTTGGGGAAGCCGCGGGGAGGCGCCTGGTACTGCTGGGGAGCATGCGGAGCGGGGGCCTGCAATAAAATATAAATAACAAATTATATGACCTTAAATAATATGCCATTAATCTTATTTCAGAAATAAAAGTATGCTACTCAAAACATTATCTTCAAAATATTGCTTTGAGTGCAGTTGCGTTAAAAATTGAAAATACTCCTCATCACTAGTTTGAGTACTAATTCACGCAGTCGACGTGGAAACTATCCGGGGCTACAGTAAAGCACTCGCATGCCGAGCAGCGCCTAATGCGTGACAAAGTGAGGTTTTTGATGATTAAACATCATCATCGTGCGGAGTGTCTGATAACCTTTGACTGATTACTATAATGAAGCTGTCAAACCAAATACAAAACCTAATTCCGAGCTGGAATTACCTACCGGAGAAGATAATGGAAGTGTGATTGATGGTATATATATTCAAATCTTTTGTACGAGGATACAATTTCATATTCTTCATTGTTCTTTGATGTTAAAATGTTGCTTCGTGTCGTTATAAAATCTAAATTAAAAATGATACCAGCAATTACTCAATTTCATTATTTTGATTATAACGCCTGGCAAACAATAAAATATGGTTATATTTTTACAATATCTTCTCAGAGTAATTTATTGTTATATATTTTTTAACAAAGATGGCTAGAATCCTTGTGATGTGAGATTACTTGCTTTATGTTCCGTGGTATTTTTTTAAAAGTATTAATTGAAATTAAATTTAAAAAGCACAATGCAACCAATAGGTCAAATCGATTATTTTTATCCTTTACACTTTATCATCAGTTTTTTTTTATTATTTCTCAATCTGCATCATATTAAAAACCACTCTCGTACCTTTTATTATTTTTTCTGGTCGTTTATTAAATGATTTATATAGGAAAATAATAATAGTTTATGAAAGTTTACCACTCAAAGAAAATATTTAAGAATCTTAGCAATATTAAAATGTACGGAAAGAGACCCAACCTTGGTGCTCGAAGGACTGGCGTTGAGATTCAGTCACGATTATATCTTTTTAACCTAATAAATTGCATCAAACTGGTAGATCTTTTCATAATAATACAATTATGAAGGTGTGCTGCTACATTAGAGTCCGATTGTAAAATATTGTAATAAAATATACAGTTAGCACAATGGTTTTATTCTAGATAACTTGATAATTGTTTTCGAGTAAAGTTTATTTTTAATCATAAAAACTCTTTGTTTTAGTTGATTGGGCATTTGAAATAAAATCATCTTGATGAAAACAAAGCGGTAGAATATGAATATATCAACACGGTAGACTCGTTAACAAAAACGATTTGATGTTTTAGCATATTTTTCTCATAAATACAAATCGACACTGTGATTCACCAGAACAATCGATAACCCGTTGTTTGGGAAAATAAAACACGAGCATCTTCCCGCGGCGTCCTGTTACGAATAAGTAAAAAAGAACTGACAAAAACCGCGGCGCGCTGAACAAAGCATCTCTCTCGGGAGTTTTCGGTTCGACGGTGCATTCAGATCACTCGAAGCAAAAACTTTTACGTTTTATTGACTGACTTCAAAATCAGACAGGTTTTTACTGCACCGCTGAACTTCGTGGCTGAGTGATTTGTGCGCTCTGATTTATGCTGCGGGTACAGGAATCGACTCCCCGAATGTATTATGCTTTGTAACTCGACGTGCCTTCAGAGAAAACCTTTTATCTTTTTAAACCTTGTATTGCATATATTTGATTAGCACTTTAGTTGATAATACCACAACATATGTGCGGAAAATTAAAGCCCAGCTTTGTGCATGTGAAAAAAGTTTTTGCGTGATAATAGTTTTAATTCACTAATAGATATCTTATCCAAAGATTATTATAAAGCGTATTTAAATTTCAGCTCATTAAATATCTATTATGCGGTTTATCTTTAGTTTTGAATTTATCGGATATTCAATGTACACTGCCATTTTTTCCTATTTTTAAATGTCTACGATTTAAATATAATCACCATGAGCATTTATTTCAATCAGCATCAAGAAGCAATCATGAAAAAATATGAATGATGTTTTGATCGGCTCAGCACGAAGGACAAGCCCTTGTCTGGCGGCAAGTTCTGTAAGAGTTGAGATTTCTTTGTTATTCAATGGCCTTCAAAAAAATTGCTTCGAGCTATTTTTTTATCCATAGAGCATCGTTATGAGACGTAAAATAATCTATAATTTAGTAAATTTTAATTTTTATAATTAGGATACAATCGTCATTGATATAATCCAATATAATATTTACTTGTAGGTATTACTGCACTGCTAAAACCTTGAATTCTGTTTTTTTCCGCCGCATTTTTATATTTTATAAAGCATTTTGATTGATCACCTTGATCGTGAAATTTGAACCTCATAACATCAAGTCTCAGATGCGTAAAATTTACACCGAAACTCTCCTAATTTGTCCTATGCTGTGATTATGATTTCTCTGACAGAATAAGGCCATAATATGGAATCTTAAGATTTAATTGAATGAAAGCAACCTTCAATTGCATAAATGAAAATAATGTAATATTTAGTAATTATATTGATTGATATAACCTCTTTTACATAAGCGATGAGATATTAATAATAATAAAATAAACGCTAACTTGTAGATGTTTATTTTGATACATAATATATGCATTTAGTAATTTTCTACGTTGGTATTAATATTTAATAAGTCGTTTTATTTTAATTATTTATTCATCATATATCGCTTGGTAAAAATTATAGTCCAAAGTATTATTTGATTGATATTTAATTCTGCTCACTTATTGAATACACTCGAGCCTCTCCCTGGTGAATTTACTTTTGATGTCTTTAAATCGTCGTTTGGGTGCATTTGAATCGGAAAGCACAGCCCGCGGGAGCTCGGGCCGGAGTCCCGCGCGCCGGCCAGGTAGAGCGGCCGAGCGGCGCGCAATAATTACACTCTCAATTCGCAGTATAAAAGAAACCAATGCGCTCGCCTCGCATCAGTTAAAGACTCAACCGAAAACGGGCAACATGAGCAAACTCCTTCTCGCCGTAGTCTGCCTGTCGGCGCTCGCGGGGCAGCGCGCGCGCGCACACCCGCCCGTCCTCTCGCTCGAGACGCTGCCGGACCCTCGGCCTCCGGGCGACTTCCTGGCGCCCTTCGCCAGGGACGACGCCGGCAGGAACATCGACCTGCAGAGGAACCCGGACTCGAAAATATCGGGAAAGTTCCCCGGCGCCGATGACGACCTCGCCTCGTTCCTGAAGAAAAAGAGCGCCGGTCATCGCGCGAAGCACCCGTTCCTGGTGACCAAGGACGACCTCGGCGGCGAGGACGCCGTCGTGGAGGACAACGTGATCGTGGAGTCCAACGTCCTGCGCCTCGTGAGGCCCGGCAGGAGGAGCTCCGCCGACGCGCTGCGCTCCAGGCTGTACGAGGAGGCCGGGTCCCTCACGCCGCACCGCCGGGTGGCCCGCGGCTGGAACCTGCAGCACGTCATCGTGCCCCGCCAGCTCTACTACTACCGCTACAGGAACGGCCGCTACTAGTCACCCTGGCACAAGGAGAGCCTGACGCTGCAGTGTGATGCTAATCTTCAGAAATACCCGCGACGACCGCAGCGATCTCAGCAAACGGAGCCCTTTTTGAAGTTCAGGTTGCCGTGATGCAACTGCGCTCCGGCGCGTATTTATCTCATTATCAGTGTCTCTGGAAAACCATCGCACTCCACAAAATAATAATTCGATCAGAGGCGATTAATGTAACTTATCAGTTTCTCCCGTGATATTAAAATAATTTTGCACCATTAATCGATGCCCGCCCGGCGAGAGCTTTGTAATGTATTTCATTACGACGCAATCGCATGTCGCATAATATCCGATAACTGTTGTTTGATAACTCCGCGGCGGCCGAGGCTCGCGCGTCCTGAGCGTTGTGCCGTAATGCGTTGTGCAAGGCGGCAGCCTGCGCGGACTCCGCTGCAGTTGCGGCCGGCCAGTAATAGCGCCGAGCCTTCCACCAAAGGTGGTGTCGGGATGCTTGCAATTGCGGACTGACGATGAGTCTAGTCGGCAAAGACCGGCTCAAATGTGCCGATTCTCGTAAAATTCCATGCAAGACTTTACCGATTTTAAAATTCCTACACTCAAATTAAATTGATACCCTGCAACGCTTTTCGACTTCAGTCAATACTGTACGCGGAATATTGTATACCTATATAAATTAAAATTATGATTTATTTACTGCCTAACGTTAATAGCAGTTCCTTATTACTCCGCTTTCACTAAAATATAAATATTTCAAGTTAATAAAACTGCAATATCTGTAGAGAATGGTTTGAAATTTAGAGATTACATGCGTTCTGTAATACGACTGTAGCTGCATTAGCGACTAGAGCCAGGGCGATGCGCCGAGCGAGCAAAAAATAGGAGGTCGGTGCTTCAACCTCGAGTTGTGCGTCTAAATCGCGATCTAATTATAAGGATGGCTTAGCTCCGAGAAACGAAAAAAAACTCACTCGCGCAATGTTAATTTTAAATTGTTCAACTAGTTAACTTGCGCTTTTGCCTCTGTTAGATGAGTGCTCGAATTTCGATTTTTCTCATAGTACGATTAACACTGATTGGTGGTGTATTTCAAATTACCTTTTTTTTATTCAAAGAGAAACGGTAAACGTAAAGGTCAACGATTGAAGTGTGAATTTTTTTATGAATGTTTGCATTTGTAGGGTGCATTGATAGGGTGGGAGGAGTGTTCGTGGCGGTGCTCTGGCGAGGGTCCTTGCAGAGGAGCACCAGGTCCTGGCGCCGCGTCGGTTGGCCTTTGCGGAGTGAAGGTCGACGGGCGCGGGCGAATCTCATACGCGTGTATTCATTTTTTGCAGCTTCCTATTGTACTGGAGTTATGCAACGCGCGGAAGGTATTCTGTAGTCTCGTCTCGTCTGGGAGGGGGTGTGATCGTTATTTTTTCATTTGTACGTTTTTTGACTGACACTGTTCGCTATATAAAATTTATTTTGCTCATGATATTTATGTTATATTTATTAAGTATAGAGATAAGTTTAAATAAGGTTATTCTATAGTTTTAGTGTTTTATTTAAATGTACTATTTTATTTTTTTGTCAGTATTAAAACTTTTATGATGTATCTTGTTTTATTTTATTTTTTGATACTCATTTCCCTTGTTATGCATAAGCGCAACGCATTTTTTTAAATTGGCTTATGACTCATCTGCGATAAAACAGACTATAATCATGTTTGTGTTATAAATTACTTCTACCAAAATCTGCCGACAGAAATCACCTCGCAGATCTTTGTCTAACTTGTTATTGTCATTGTTTACGTTCGTTATGACAATATTCAAGTTTGTATTAGCAGCCATTGTCCTCGCAAAACCTGACTCGACTTCAAGATTCGAGAATTATCTCTATTTGACAGAATCAAAAATGAACACGTACTAGCTTCAAACGAAGCTCATTTTCTTTCATGGTTAAATTTCTTTTTATATCTTGAAATAATAACGCTGTATTTTTTGCCAGATCACATTATGATTTTTTGATGTTTTTCTTACGCGGTCAAGGTGGACATTATCGCCTATAAAATAAACTAAAAAAACTATGATTGCTTTTATAAAAATCTACAGGTAAGGGGGAATTCGAATAAACAACGAAATTACCTGCACGCGTTCGTTGTGGTTTTATTTAGTAGAGTTACAAATAATATGTCCTCTAGTAATGTAGGCCAATTAGGAGACAGGTGTATAATTAAACGAACTTCCACAGTGATTTACGATTTCTTTCGTTTATTGCGGCCGGCTCGCTCGGTTCGGAGCTCGTTTGGTGAGTGTGCAGACACAAAAACCGAGAACTGGAATAGAGGTCACCACCAAACACGTGGCTATAATATCACCCCAAAATGGCAGACGGCCTGGCGAAAACTTGATAGCTACAATTACCACTGTCCCGTGAGTAGTGTGATCGACTCCGCTGAACACACACTCGTACTTATGAGACAAGTTTTCAGAAAATAATTTATGTGATTCGATCATGTCTAAAATAGTGCACAACTGGAAAATTAATAATAATGGGTCCCAAGCCATTCATCTTACAGAGTAAAAGTAAAATATATCTAGGTTATGACAATTACATACCAAATCATTACTATTTTTTGTATGTATATTTAAACTATATTATTATTGTAATTGTGTAAAGTTTAAGAAACTGAGAGTGACAAAAATCCCAAGAATTATTTCAATGAAGTATTGACTTTAAGACACACAAAATAACTAACCGGTAACAAATAATTTTTAATTAATAAAATAAAATAAATATATTTATTTTTTTAGTTCACCATAACAGCGTAAATATTCATTAAATATATAATTTAATTAATTGCTACAAAAAAATAGTATTAAATACGTAAATTTGTACTACTAATGATGATGCACAATCTACAAGGTTCGAACTAAATGCACGTGTATATATTATAAAAACACGAGTATTTCTACATTATTTATATTTAATTTTAAATTTCCAACGCTATCCTATTCCAGTATTCCCATTTTGTAATAGTAACTGTGCTGTAAAAGAACATGTAATATGTTCGGAGGTTGCAATAAAATGAATATTTACTTTGACAACAAATCAAGGAATCATTACAAAATTATAATTATGCAAACAAACCCATAACACATGTCCTCGTATATATTTATACGTAAAGTAACGCGACAATAGATGAATTAATACATCGTTAAGATCGCACATCACGTACGCACTTACCAGCTTGAAGCTAGGATTGTTTGTTTATTTTTATGGCGCTTTCATTGTCTTTGAAGATGGTCATTGGAGGCAGTAAAAACATTACGGTTTGATTAAAGCGGTACATATCGCAAATCGTTAAAACATTAAATGATATCACCCTCTGAGAAAAATATATGTATTCTTTTTTTGGCGGGTCCGTAGCCTTGTCTTTATCGGCAATCATAACACAACGAAGCAGGACTAGAACGGTAGTCACTGTAAATATTAGATATAGTAAGGTTATTGGCGTCAATTTTTTTAATCACACAAAAATATCTATCACTGAACACAGCACAAACCGTAAAAACATTTAACCGCCAATTATAATTATAATTATATATATATATATATATATATATATATATATATATATATATATATATATATATATATATATATATATATATATATATATATATATATATATACAAAATATAATTATATATATGTTCACATATTATATATTTATGGTTCATAAATATTTTTTAAGTTTATAGGAATAAAATGTGAATACATTTATTAATGGGTTTGTTATCAAAAGAATTATCGAAAAGATACTACATTATTATAAATATTAATTTTATGCACTAGCAGTTAACATTGAAAATTTTTAGAAAAAAAAACTGCCAATCTTTATTGCTAGCAAGTTGAAAATATCAAAAATAAAGTATTGAATCGAAACGAAAATACAATTTATTGTTATATTTTATAGAGTGCATTCAATCCTACATTTAGTTTATCTTAAATATATTCTTAATATCTTATTTAAAAACACACTGGGGATTTTCATTATTGATGTGATCAATTATTATTTGATGTTGTAATTTTGTTGCTTATTATCAAATCAAAGTATTCGTGCCAACCGTTACATACATTTCACGGTTGAAAACTACTATGATCTATATCATATTCACTTCGTTATCATTCTTATTAAATCATTCAAGCATGGAGACTTGCCAATTTTAAAATAATGATGCGTAGACCGCAACAATAACGCAGCAACTGAATATGTATCTACTTCAATTTGTGCAAGCGATTGCATTACGGCGGTGTATCGATTGGAAAAAGACATTGCGCTATTTGAAATTCCAGTGCAATGTCCATATTACAAGTCCAGCTGTACTAGTTGCGAATTGTTAAGTTGTCTTCGACAACTAGTTGGTTCCTACGCACTGAAATTTACAATTTAGTTATGAAAAAATCAACAACTCGTAGTTGGCCACACCAACAGTTTTATTATTTATCAGAATTTTTTATCTCACCAACTCCAGTTTATTATTCACAAATGATGATCGCCAATAAAAAAATAAGAGCACTTTGGTTTTGCTGTAAACAATGAAGCAGTAGCATAACAAGCCGTGCTTAGCCACAAGTCACCGCGAGTCCTTTAAACGTTTTCTAGTCCTTTAGTATTTTTTAAATAATTACAAATAAGAGTACAAAATCAAAATTCCACCATTTTTAATAGCAATGTATTTATTAGTCGTGAGCCTTCAAAAAATAACTATTTTTAATACAATCAATAGCGATAAATTGATATATTCAAATTCTGACCTTAAGTTTTTTATCACGGATCTTCCGTTTTAAGTATTAAAAGCATAATAGATGTTATATTTAATGAGCGTATTGTATTGTTTATAAAATTAATAGTTCTTGTTGTTGACTATAATAATAATATAAAACAATGTGAGCGTGTTACCTGTCGACGTGCCCAGGCACGTTTGTTTGGTTCTCTTTTCGTTATCTTTTTTTGTTAAGTCGAAGCTAACGATTCAGGCGTGAGTACAAAGGGGTCCAGAGAAGGGGAAAATGGCGTGTTTCACATGCCTTGTCATGCGAAAACAGTACCAAGTCGAGATATTTCGAAGTTTATGTTAAAATTAACAAATTATTTCATTTTAAAGTATATTAGTTATTTAAACAGTTTACGCGCCGACTTAAGAATCTACCGGACTGTTAACAAGTTGAGTGAACACTCGTATTATAACAGCCACCGCATCAAGCAATTATTATAAAACCACCATGTATTTTTATTATTATTTTATATTTTATTTTGAAAAATATTCTGTAGTGTATGTAACAAATATTATATAAATCTACTTTGAATATTTAATGACTTAAATAATAAAATATGATGTTTAAAAAATCACATTTTTATACATCGTATTTAAAACGCAAAACTGAAAATTAGGTTGTATTGAAATGTATATCTCTGTTTATAAACCAACGAATTGTATAATTAATTTTCTAAATACCAAAGGTGTATGACAGGTTTGTAAGAAGTTTTACATTCCTAGACAAATCAATTCACATTGCACACTCCCCAGCTACTGACCTAATTGTGCCGAGACCCCAGACGTTGTCCAACCACAGTCCGAGTAAACCATTACACTATTTTATCCATGGTTTTGTAGATAATAATAAGTTTTGTAAAAGTTTTATCATTAAATTTTAATAAACTATTAAAATAAGATTAAAGGTCCCATATATATTAATGAGTACCTAAGTTTACTATAAACGCTATATACACTAATCTCTTGTCAAGTCGACTTACTTTATTATTTTATAGAATCAATAATCGAATAGAATTGATAATTCGTTTAGTAACCTAATTGTTTATTTGTGTTTTATTTCAGCTTATTCATTAGCAAGATACTTAGGTTGTTTCGTATTAATAAAAAATATATATATATGATTACGTATTTTTAAACATGACAGTTATTTTATTAAAAAAATGTGATTTATTATCGAAGTCATTTTTTAATTTCTTTTAATGACTTGGTTATCTAATTTTAGAGTATTGCAGAGGCAAACATATATTCATTACTACTAAACATTATGTGGCATGTCCACGATCTACTCTATTTAATAGTAAATAATGTATCTATTTTTAATATCTATGTATATATTGTTGCCAAAATACAGGTAATACGTGACTTGATAACATTCCACAGAATCCGAAAAGGATTGTCGAAATTACTAGAAGACTTTCATCCAGTATAAAAATCACCACTGCTGATATTTGTTCAAGAAGCATTGCTTCCAACAATAATTAATCATAAACAGCTTTTAATATTATTTTTTAATAACAGGTTTTCGATTGTTCAACGCCTACAAAAGATAACTTATCGAGAGGAATTTCATCAACACCCACACGAACAGCTTCCTACAATATATACGATAATAAGCCATATTATAATAACATTTAAATAATAAACCACCTCAGACATGCCGCGTTCAAATCTTAACAAAGATATTTTAATTAAAAAACCATATAAATATCCCGAAAAAAAAATTTTTTTAATTTCGACACCAGCAATGAAAACGATACTAATTTAAATGTATTAAAAGTAAAATTTAAAGAAGTGAAAATAAATTCTTACTTGCATGTGCTGGGCGGGCATGGGCGGGCGGGGAGCGAAGTTGCGCATGGGGAAGTGGAGAGGAAGGCGCATGGGGCCGCCGTGGCTGAATCCGCCCAGGATCTCTACAGCCTCGGGAACTTGTCTGTTCAAAATAAATTTCAAATTAATAAAAATAAAAATAATATTAATCTAATTTAAATAATTCGAAACATAATTATACTCCATCTGTTGGCAGCATTAGTGTGCTGGAAAACTATGCAAATAAATATCTTTGTGGATCTGTGGATCTAGACTAGAGATGGCGCTATTAATGCCGAATAGATAAATAATAAAAAATCCGTATTATATTTTCGTCAATTTTAGACAATTTGACGAATATTCACAATCTGCGGTCTCAAAAATTTAACAATATTCATAAGAATCACAGAGATATATAAAATACTTTCGTGATTTTTCCACATGCCTTATTTGCCAACGTGAAACGTTGGCGAAACCGGTCACCAATAGAGTTAAACATGTGGAAAAATCACCAAAGTATTTTACTTTTAATATTAAAATGGAATTGCACCGAGTACTATCTGTAAAAAATATTGAATACAGAGATATATTTCTAGAAAAAAAAATGATTAAAAACTATTCGATGCAACGTATAGAAAATATTAATGGAAAAAAATTACTTAAAAAAACAGTTTAATTTCTAGTTGCAGCTTTATAATTAACGATGTACATAGCAGGTGTAATACTAGCCTGTTATCGTTTCCGCTCTCGCAGAAGATGACCATGCGTTCTCCGGTGACCCTCTCGAGGCGAGGCTCTGTGGTGAGGTTCAGCCCGAAGGGGAGGCGGACGCTCCTGGCTTGGTGGTCCACCAGCTCCTCGGCCTTGCGCTTCTCCACGACGCAGTTCATGCGAGATCTGAAAATCGAAATCAATCATATAATTCTTAAACTGCTTTACTGTTTCATAGTTGCTGTCCCCGCGAAAATGCCAACATTGACTATAGTGATACTACGTATTTACTTATAAATATTTTAAAAATCATTTCTATAATAATTTTTCTTAATTGTTATTATTTAATTTTTTTAAATATTTTATTGAAGATTGTCTTAATAAATTTCGTACTTCAAGTTTCACTAAGGAAAATATTTAAAACTAAAATAATTTAACTTAATAAACAACTATAAAAATATAACTTCAGATATTAAGAATATCGTAAAATATGTCTTTTCCTAAGGATTGTATGTTTGAAAAGAGTTTTTAACATAAAAATCAATAAGTGTGTACTTATCGTCTTCATTAAATTCATTTAAGTTTTCATGGATAAACTTTACTATTACAACTTTTTGAACTGGCACTATTAAATTTAAAAGCACTAAGGATTACTCGGACTTTCTACGTGCATTTTCGCAAAAGCAATCCATATACATTTATTAAATTTCATAAATCTTCCACAACTGACATTTTATGTGAGCATTTAAGTTTCTAAGGGAGCATAAAATGTTTTATTGTGAGCATCTCACTGTTGACCTAGAATGAACATATACTTGAGAAATAAGACCATAATATATTCTATATTTAATCATAGTGCTTTTGAAATATACGAAAAAAAGTTTACTAACAATTGTGTTAATGCTGTGCAAATTCATTATATTATTTGTTTTTTTATGTAGCAGAATTCGGCATTACTTAGCCAAAGAGCACGCAGATTTACAATTTTTATAAAAAAACATCTGACATAACTGTATCCTTGTTCTAAAAGTTATCATTCTGAACCTTTTATCACTTGGCCATCGTACAACTATGATATTAAAGAATTTATTCAGTCAACTATTTTATATAAATAAATAAATACAGGAACTCTATATAATTATATCGCCAAGTATCAAATGTATTATAGGTTAAAGTAAAGTAGTATTCTTTATAATTTTTAACAAAATTAAATATTTTTAAAGCATAGATACCAAAAAGATATTGCACTTGTTTACAAAAAAATGCAGTTACTTTCCTAAACGAAAGCATTTCTCATTTTTTACAGCGTTTAAGTATATTTTCGTATTGTTAATATTCAAAATTCACCTTTCGTTTTTCTCCATAAGAGCTCCTGCCAGCTCATCGAAGTCCAGCTGCAGGGGAAGGGTGATCCTCACGGGCTCGCGACCCACCTCCGCGGAGTTGGACTCCTCGGATGAGTCCGACGAGTCGGAGGAGTCACTCGAGTCAGATGAGCTGTCGCCGGACGAGTCGGACTCGCTGGAGCTGGAGCTGGAGCTGGAGCTCTCGTCTTGGGAAGCATCCAGACTCTGGAAAATATATTCATTTTGTTATTAAACAAGGTAAACTCTATAACATGTAAAAAAAAAAGTGTAATACCAATATGAATAACACATTTTACATTATTTAAACATGCTTACTTTTAATTAAAAACATAATGTAATTTTTCACAAATCATTCATAATATGCAGTGATTTTAATGTTCATTGCTTACAATATTTTTTTTTTTTTTAAAGTCAAATTGGCTGGTGATTATAAATTTTACCCTATATTAATATTATGAAATATACTTTATTTACTTTGGTCACATCTTTGAAATAGACGTCAATGCAAGTGAATAACAGAAACCTACCAGCTGTTTTTTAATAATTAAGGCGATAATACTGTTTACTGTGATGCTGAGTATAATAAATTTTATTGTTGGTGTTTGAAGATGAATGTTAAAAAAAAAAAGTTATATGATATATTGTATTAACACTCATGGGTCTGTGAATATTTTTCTATTTCAAATAAATTATATTAATAAATAAAAGGAAACGTTATGTCTGGAAACATTTGCCTAATGTGTTTGATAGAGTCCGAGAAGCAAAAACATAATATGATCCAACTTGCTTCCTGTGATGTTACTCTACGAGTATATAAATGTTTTTATTTTAATATATTATATGTGCGATACTCATAAAATTAGCTAACGACGCATATATTCTTGAAAGTTCCAGTTTTTTCTCCTATAATATACTTTGAACTGGCTTATTGTCGTTCTACTCATTAATGTAGAATAAAATAAAAAAAATTGATTACCCATTAGTATTTTTTATGAATTAAATTTTATTATCCGGTATGAATCAGCGAGCGTTTGCCCAACACTTGAGCAGACTGGAGGGACTTTTACCAAAACTTAATCAAGGTCTTATTTGTTTTTGCTTAGTTATATTAACCTGGTGTAAATTAGTTTTATTAAATTAAGCTCTTAAGTAATATTTACGCTACTCAATGTACAATTACACGGATTTCGTTACATTTTTTAGAAAACCGTAAAAGTGCATTTGTGAAATCCTCTAGCTTGCATATAAATTTGCCAACACATTAAATAAAAATATATGCTATCTGGATAAGATAATCTGACTACTGACTACTGCACAAGGAAACAGAAAATAAATTTAATTCAACCAGAAGTCTAATATCAAAGATATAAATGTGCAATTCGGTCTAGTTTTTAAAAAGTAACTTTTTTAAAATTTAATTTGCCATTCTCATTATTGCGATAGAAAATATTAAGTCACAGAAGATACTTATTTCCGCGTGCTATTTGTTTTTATTTATAAAATATTATCTAGAAAAGGACAGTTGATCCAGTAGATCAAAACTGGTAATTTAAAAAATATTATTAAAATAATGATCAAGTATTTATAAAACATTAGGACTATTGGTTCCTCGACTAGGAACATTGAGTTGACCTCTCCAAGAGATCTTCAGGCCTACCTCCATCCTAAAAAAATGGATACCAAATTGTTATAATTTGGCTCAAGTCTGATTCAACGTCAAATTATTTTTAAAAAAAACTATTTAATCATTTCAACAGCTTTATATAGGTACATCAAACGATTTTTACCCAAGGAATTTCACACCAACAATATTGTAATTTTTTAAAACATTTACTATAAAATATAATTAGCGTTACAGAACTAGTGCATGCATTAAACATAAACCGAGTAACCACAGTACTTGTAATATTTCTAAGATGCCGAGACCGAGATGCAAAATGTTCTGTTCCGGTCCATTTGCGATGGTGAACGAAACTGGTTTATATGTAGAACGAGACAGTATTTTACTTAATTTATTCGAAATTTAGTCAGCAAAGATATAGAAATATCAGAAAAGATCTCAAATTATACAATCAACTATGATATAATAAATAACGTGTAACTGCCCAAAGCGTTCTATAATAGCCAAAACTGATAGAGAACTTTTGCTGCATGTAATACAATTATTTTCATGAGTATCGACACAAGATTGACAGTAGAATGACAATATTTTGAGTATTCGTGAGCTGTTGTGAGTTTTGAAACAATTATATTTACGTTATTTAAAATTGTGAAATATTTTGAGAGCTATGTGTAAATATTCGTTAAGCGGTTGTATTGATTCGAGCATTGTATTTCAATATTTCTGCTCGCCAGAGCACGCTTCGTTGGTTCTATACGAGTGCATCTACATATGAATGTATGTACGATTGTGGTTGCGGTGATATAGACATTCACTTCCTGCCATTAGAAAAGAAACTTTATATAGTATACCTCTTACTTAACCGAAGATATAGCGAAGCAGGAAACCCAAAGCGACTGTCCGCGCTCCGCTCTTATTTAAAGAGAAAATCTTCTGAGAATTAGCCATTGTCTTTTAATTTGAGCACATTTTTTTATAATAAGTGCTTTGTAATGATTTACTCGTTACTCATACTCAAGTACACCTGACAAAATGCATTAGAGCTTAAAAATAGACACAAAATACGAATTTTTATAAATATTTTATATACGAACACAAAGCCTCAAAATAACAACAAAAAAATGAACAAGCGTACTTGTATTCCGTTATGAATCTGGAAGATTTCGATAATTTTTTTTTTAGATTTATTGATACAGTGCGAGAACTGCTTTTCCTCGTCGTTCGTTCTTAAAGGCAGAATCTTGCATTATATTCGTGATGCGAAATCGTCACGATGTTTGAAGGCAGGCAAGTGTGCCTCTGCGCCGAGCACGGAGGAGCTGCTCGCTGAGTTTCCACACCGAGCTGCTCGGCAAGAGCAACGGAGCGTATTAGTTCCGATGAAAACATACGAGTCTACGAATGAATACAGCCTACAAAACGACATATCATCAAAAATTAATACAAATTTTGATAACTCTTTACGGAAAAGTACAAAATCTTCTTCTGAATAAATTAATGTACTTCGATACTTAGTTTTGTAAATTTCTGAATAATATCATTATATGGTGGTTCGAGTTCCGTTTTAAGTTTATCATAGTGTACCTTAAAATTATATTAAATTAAACTACTACATTATTTAAGCCTATCGTAATTTTTCAAAATATAGCCTCAAATAAATGGTGTGATGACTGTCTGAGGCAGTATCCACGTAAACTCACAATTTCTATAAAAGTTAAAGCATTCTGCAACGTGTATAAATATTTTAGAATTTTATCATCTAATTATAAACGATTTTTTTAAATATATATATTTATTTTAAGGTAATACAACCTTACAAAAATATTTTGTTATTGACATATTCAGCTTAATTTGTATTTGCATGTTTCAAAAACCATAATTTTAATGAAAGAAGTGTCATTAATGTAATCATAAAGCAATTTGTAAACTTTTTTGTGAATCGATTCGTGAATTATTTGATATTATTTAAGTTTAACCCAAAGGCCCCTCATTTCATACAGACCGTTAGGTACGTCTTCCGGTGCCCGGCCATTTGAACAATTCCCAAAGAAACAGTTGTTGGGAAATAGTGCCTTCGTACGAGCACATCCGCCAGTTCTCCTAACTCACACATGTGGCGAAATAATCACCAGAGGATGAGCCAAAATCTCGTTACTGAAAATCAGTTTCATAGTTAGCCACGTTGTTGACTTTCGATTTAATATCTGTCTCTCTATCGGTACGATTTTGTCAGCGACGAAGAAAAATGACAATCTAATCGGTGAGCGTGCGCGGAGACATCATGATTGCCCACTGTAAATATCTTACTTCAGTTTCACTGTGAAAAATTGTGCAAATATTTTTTTATAACACTTAATAGCTAAAGACATAAGCAGTTTCGGTATCTGTGATTATAAAGCTATTATTTCTAAATAATATAAGGTGATTAGCAATGTTTTGGGTCTAATTTTTATTACATGTTTGAGCTATTGTATCGCCACTTTGTAGTTTCGTAATAAATTCAAAATTTCGTGAAATCGATGCGATTTCAATGTAAATTTATTTTTTGTTACGGTGTATATGTATTTCTATAATTTCTGCAAACACAAAAAAGTGTGCATATTTAATGTGAAGAAAATGACAGACGTAAATATCGGATGTGAAATCGAGTTCAATAACCTAAGATGCAATTTACAATTTTTATTAGCGAGTCGTGGATCAGTCGCACGAAATAGAAATTAATCATTTACGCCAATAGAAAGTTAGATGCAAAAACTGAGACAAAATTATCACTAGCCTTCATCGCCATATTCATCCAAGCAAGAATTATAATATATCAGATTACAATTTAACTTCTCGTTATCGATTCTGTTTTTGTTGAATTTGACGACTTTACTTCCTAACGTGGTTACCCACTCATTTATCCGTACATAATCTTCTTTTTTACATGTTTACTAATAAGAAAAAACAAGTTTTTTGTATCTTTATTAAGATTTTATCTTAATTTTAGTAAATTTCATAAGCAAACACATGTGTATGGGAACTGGTGCTAATATTTGAATACATCAAAACTTGATTTAAAAAAACTTCATTATAAGGCAATTAACTTTCGTTATTTGCACAGCGTTATGAAATCACCAAAGTATAATATATTTTTTAGTTTTCTAAGTAGCGCCAAAAAATAAATATTAAAATCCACATTAAAAACAATGCACTCCTCTTATATGTAAGCTTTAAATTGAATGCATAACGTTTCGTTATAGCATCGCAGCTTCTGGGAATGTATTTTAATACATTATAATATGACCAAATCCAACGTGATATAAATTATTTACAGTTCGTTGAACTTTAAGGCAAACGTCCTACTTACTATAAACTAACCCATCTGGTCAGACGAAAGAAAAAAAAACTCGCCGTCATAACCGATAGGTGTATTACCTAACGTAAATTAGTCTGGCATTAAATAATACATAGTAAAATAATTATTGTCAATATTAATGTGTTGTAACGCATAAAAAACCAAATGGAAACTTTAAAAGGAAAAAATATAATTGAAATACTTTGAAATTGATACAATTAAGAATGTTAAAATGAGTTTTTATATGGTCGTAGGTAATTATAATAATGTAAGACATATCAATACAAACAGTAATATTCTGATAGATATCAATGGAGATTTTTAATGTAATGGAGACCCATAATGATATTTTTTTATTTCTGAGATGTCGGTCTATGAAGATTGTTATTTTCAGTCATATTATGCGTTATATAAAATTTAAAAAAATAATTAAGAAACAACAAAAAATGACTACATGTTTAAAACAGTTGTATATAAATAATTTCACAACTCGAGAAAGTATACAAATATTAAATGTTTAGATCTTGAATTAAATATAATATAGTGAGATCTCCTTTTGTATGATTTTCATCTTATTGTATAAAAGCATAACAAGCAATAATTAGTGTATTGAGTGGGGTTGAATGCATGTTTTAATTAATTTTTTTTAAGAATTCATTGATCAATAATAATATAAAATGACCGTGAACCTTAAGCGGCCATATGAATTTGTATTTTCCGTTTAATATTCATGTAAAGACAATTATAAAAATAATTTTTATAACGACGTACAAAGAGGTACTGAATTACCATATAATATGAATAAGGTAGTATTTATTATCTACGAGGAACTCCTCACACCCACACTCCATTGTCTATGAGCATTAAAGACACGCTGTATGCGTACGGCACGCCGGGCCTAGCTTATGCAATTACCTGTAATTACCCACATCATGCTGCCTTTCACGAAGATGGGTCTCCTTGGCCACACTCACAGCTGCTATGTACCAGAGAAATACTCTTGGAAAGGCATACGGACGTGGAAATATTCAGTCAGCTATAAGAAGATCAACACCATCACTATAAAGTCGTATTTTTAACACTAGCCATTTTAAAAACTAAACTTTTGCTACCAATCCTATGGCACATAAATCGAAATTCGTGTTATGTAACATTTTCCATAATATGTACATTATAATGGTCAATAAAAAATTGACCTGCGATACTCGTATTAAATATACCTTATGCCCTTTTGACTCAAATAAGTACCCGCAATAGTGGAATAAACCAGAATTACGTAAAACCTGATAGAATAGAGGTATCATCATGACATCGAATGCATGTTTCTGCGGAGAACAGCAGAGATGGAAACACTTTGTAAAGTGTTCCCATCCTGGCGCCGGCCAACTCAACTGCTATCTACATTGCGTCGTCAAACATAGGCAACACAAAATTTTCCAATGTTTACAGATAAACTACAAATACAATGAAACTTGGTTCTATATAATTGATTATATTACTTTCAGCTAATTCAAATCAAAATTGCATTATTGGTAGGTATAGCTTTGTGATAAAAAGATTTGTTTAAAAATTACATTATCAATAAGCATTGCTTGCTACTATTGTGAAACAAGAGTTAACATTAAAATGCAATATACCTTGCCAGCGAGAGTTTCGGGAATTTTGCTGTACTAATAACAAGACACGATAGTAAAAAGTACGCTCTAGTGTCTAAATAATCAATTATTTAGTATCGCATCACAATACCTGCCATTATTTTAATGGTTTATTCGTTCGGTGCTACTGGATGTCAATACTGATTAATATTGAAATACAAAGTGATTTTATATTATGTTAAATATTTACCAATTTTAAATAACATTAAAATTTATAATAAGCAACAATTCAATATCAACCATACACTATTGCATTTAATTTCTATCACAATTTAATATGTATTTTGTGGTCACAATTTGAAATGCTGTTGAAACCGTGCAGCTGTACTCCAGCGTTTCGTTTTTGTACCAAAATGCATGTGAATAAAACCAGTAGAGCAAAAGACTGATACAAAACCATATAGATATAATTATATTTGTGTAAAATAGCATTTACGGAAGTATTTAACCTGAATTTTAACTTCTGGTGTATTTCACGTGATATGCTATGAGAAATCTAGTCATTACACAAACTCAATATAAGATGAGAATATTATTACTAGTTACCTTTGCACGCAGTTTAACTGAATACAGATAATACCTAATTAGTTGCATGGAATGTCTTGAAGCAATTATTGCAATCACTGTGTCACAAATCCGCGTGAAATAGAAATTACTTAAGCAGAAAGAACATTTGAAGTATTTATTTTACGTTTACAAAAAACGTATATTTTTTAATGCTAAGCTACAAGTCGAGTTGTGGTCATTATTTCAGCTCAGGTGCTGATGAAATCCTCCATTGGTTAAAAAATTGTCTACTCCAAAATCCAGTTTGCTTAGATATTTTCGATCTAGCTTGTCGTCCAATGAAATTAAATATTAATAACGGCCGCCAAAACCTGTGAATATATTAACGCTAACCAACTAATATCTAATTTAAAAAGGAATCAAAATAAGAGGTTTTTTTATTATAACAAGATTTTTTTAATAAAATGTGCTATAAAGTACTTTCAACCACTGACTAACCGCACTAATTAATAGACCGCCAATATTACAATTTGGATAAAACAATAATCTTGTGAAGACTTTTCTCAGGCTCGCGATTTTACGCTTGCAATACACTAAAAAATATTTGGAATAAAGCTTATGTTTCAACAACAAACGGTATAGTGAAGTATGCCCTGTTCTGTTTACAGTTTATTTTTGTTTAATTATATTATTTAAGCATAGCCTACAGTTGTATCGATAAACCAGGTTGGATTGGCCGCCATAGCAAACGATATAATCAAATGCGTTCCTTGAGTTTCTCACGATAAGAGAAAATAATGGAGTGTTAAAACTTTCCATTTTTATAATTGTGTATCATAATCATTGGCTGTATTAATTTTCTTCGTCTGGTATGCAAATGCAGATATGCAATAAATGTTCCACCGTGACGGCCACGCATCGCCAAATGGTATTAAATTCTTAACAATAATTTAGTTTTATTACGCGGAGATACGATCGACACCAACTTTTCTTTGTTATCTACCCCAAACACTTTTTAAAATAAAATAGATGCAATTTCTTGTACGCCGTACTGAAGGTTTTCGTCATGCGTAATTCGGTCTGTCAGTCATTTTTCTTTTCTCTTATTTGTGGTTGTTCAATTTGATGAGTAAGCTTTTTGCTGAAAACCGTAATGATGATTGAAGAAATTTCTCTCACTGCCACAGAAACGCTATGTCTTCAGACATGATTTACAACTTTGTAATATGTTTTATTACGCATCTTACAAACCTACCTGCACATGTATCAAAACACGCGTATTATAATGCCACCCACAAAACTGATCATTTAAACAAAAAACAAAAATATATTCCTGGTAAAAATGCTTGTTTGTATTTATCTATTAATCGGCGCCTGTAAATGTTAGGAGATTACTTAGCAAAGTCCCGAAGGTGGAATTAATCATTGAAAAATTAAAAGAATCAACCTTATCCCGCAGGATGGTGGACATGAAGGACAAGTAACAATGAATTCCAATAGGATTCCGCCATTGCTGCATTTCATAATTTTGACTCTACTCTACCATTTTCAAGCAAGTTCAACTATAAGTGATTTCAACAATGATAGTCCTTGGTTTTGTGCGGGTACATGCATGATGATGTTCCAATATTTCGTACACATAATGGGTAAACTCTTTAAATACGTATGCTGCAAATCGCACCACGTCATGATGGAATCGAGTATCGTGCCACTCGACAGGCCATGGTAACCTGAGCAGTCTCGCCGTCGACACCAGACTATCACACGAGTGGGGTACATTTCAAACGGTATAGTCCAAGGAGCTACGTCACGATGATGTTGCTTTAGTTTACTGGCATTTTGTCTGTGTTAGGCAACCGCTCGTATTTCATTTGAAAAATATGTAATTAAAAGGGAATTTTTCCCGTACATAAAATATGCGATTGACTATTGTGGTCAGTATTGTCAACCAGTGCATCCTAAAAGAATGCCTAAAGAAAATTAAATATAATAATTATTTTTGGAGCCAAATCCAAGGTATTATAAGATTTCTAATCAGTACGTAATCGTTCATAACAAAGGAATTTTAAAGCTTCCTGAATCCTACCTGCAGTTTGTCGTCATCGTGCTTAGTCTCCTCCACAGTCAGGGCGTCTCCCACCTTGTCTGCGGCGAGCGCAGGAGCCGCCTGCAAGAGGGCCTGAGGCCTCAGGGGCAAGTGCTCGTCCTACAACAAAGAAAAAAGGAAAACGTTAAAAAAAAACACTATGGAAATCATTTTATTTTTGATTAATTTGATCAATCACAATTTAATAAAAAATATTCTTTGATAATCACTCGTTAATATCCTGTAACTTTAATGTATTTAATATGAAGATTCTATGTATATGAAAATGTAAATTATACAATAAATATTTTTCATAAATCAGCCAGTTTGAATAAGATTATCGAAGTCCCTTCTACGTCATCGGCTTAACTCGCTGCTAAAAACAGACTCGAGTAGTTTTATTTTAAGAATACTGTTGATACTGCCTTCTCTAGTTCTTATAAATATAAAAATATATATAAAATGCAAAACTTTTAAAGCTTCGGTCAACTCATTTAAATCCTTATTATATAAAACCGAAACACCAGCGTTCCCCGGGTAAATTATTCATAACGCACAAGTGTGCTTGAAAACACAACCGATATCCGATAAAGTAGCCAATAACGTCCTCTGATTTAATTTGAAAGAAAGTGCACAAGAGGACGCAATTGGCCTGCTCATTGGTCGGATGTCGGATTTATAAAAACCATCCATACGGTACCCACTCGCAGGTACGAACTTTGAATATCGCCAGCTTGTCCCTTTGTTCGTGTCTTCTTTCGAAACGCCTCGCAGCCGAGCGTCTCTTTTCGGCCACACATTAGCACCATTTTGTTTTGCAGTTTGCTTGACTTTAGAGAGCGGCCGCCACAAATGTCACACCATGTCGCCTGCATTGTCTTATATACTGCGCGGCAGTGACAAATATATACTCCGCGGCCGCGTGAGAACCGAGCGGGCTGCTAGGAAGATAGTCGGACTTATTTTTAATATCGAATTGAATAGACTTTGTTCTCGGTCGGCCATTTTGAATAGGAAAATTTCTCACATTATTTGTGATAACGCCCGATTTGCAAGAGAACATACCGAAGCCCAGGCATATACAAAAAAAACATCAATTTACTCGGTTTTATTTAAAATAAATGGACTATAATTAATCTCAATGAACATTCTAAACTATTAAAATTATTATTTTATTTAGTTTCTCTTTTGTGTATTGGCGGTATATATTCATTTATTAAAATACGTTCCCATCGAAAGGGCTTATTATTGCTTTCATTAGCTAATATGATATTAAAAATAAATTTATTGCTCAATAAGCAAAACAATGTGAGCGTAAAGCAACTATATTATTTTGCAAGAATTTCAATCACCGTCTTCTTCACGTGAGTCTTCGCTTACTTCACGAAACACTGATCATCGGCTGTCGGCATGGAGAAGCATATTGCCAAATCTACGAAAATTTTCCGGAGTGTATTCTGACGGGAATAAAACAACAATGAATATTTCATATCCGACTTGAACGTACTCCAAGTATTATCCTCCAATTTGTACCGGCACTCTAATCACGCGGCTCTGCTCGTCACGGAACACCGAGGGGTCACGCCGCGAGAGCGCGGCTCCACAGCATGACTCGCAACTAACTACACATCACGCAGCACGTGGAAACACACCAGCTTTTCGTCTAAATTTTTATTCATATGTAAATAATTGATATAATAGATCAACTGTGGACCCGTGTATATGTATATGTCTATATTAATTGACAACTTAAACTACAATATAACAATAAAAATATGCTGAATGTTTTACGTATTATGAGACAAAACACTCTATGAAGAGTTGCATAATAAAATACATATTTTTTTCTTCATCATTTTTAATTTATTTTACTAAACTTTATGAACACCTTTTACTTTTATATTATTACTGTGAACAGGTTTCTCTTGTACGTTTTAAAAATTAAGCAATGTAATACTCAACGTTGTCAGACAAGAGACTCATTGTTTACATTTTCAATAAACAGTTGTCATGTTTTCAATCTTTAAAAGCTTCTTTGTCGCAGTATGTTAGTGCGTCATTATTCGAAGAAACTTTTTTGATTGTATTGTTTTTTTGAGTTTCTGTGAAAATTAGATAAATGAGTTTAGTGAATCCTTTTAGTGGCTTTCATGTTAATCTGACCTTGCAGACAGCACTCTGTCCTGGTTATTCGACATTCAGTCGAAAATAAATATCGCCAAGTTGGTGTCTCCTTACTAATCAATTGTACTCATTTTCTAAGTTGCTGCACATATTTAGTTGCTTTTAGTATAAAAAGGTCGACAGTGCGAAGCTTGTAGAGACAGAGAATTGAGACAGCATCTCGACATTTTTCGACCATTTGGTGATTTCACCTATGTTGGTGAAAACTTTTTAAATTTCCACCCAATACTTGAATGAGTTTGGAGAATCTAATATTTTTACAAACGTTTTTTGAATGAATGGAGAATTATTTGATTTCAATGGTGTAAATAGAAAATGATCATTGTATATGTTTTGTTAAATTTGAAACACAGTATCATCAATACCATAAATAATAAAAAACAATTTCTATTGTTCGATGAATAATAAACATCGGGTGTTTTTGTGATTATTTAAATTTAAAAAAATTTAATTATCGGAAATATGTTTTTCAAACTCACTTGTAACAGTCATCGTAACAAAGATGTTAAAATATTTTCATGAAATCAATAATTATGGTATTGATGGTTTATATTACATACTGTAGTTAAAACTGTTTTCAATATCTTTAATTACATCAAAATCAAAGAACCACACAATTCTATTGATAACATAATATAAAAAATAATATAGTCTTGGAGTAAAATTATATTTTGATTGATGGCAGACGTTTAAACTTTCTGAAACAAATCTCATGTTGTTCATGGAGGCATTTAAGAAGTTTCACCTGTTAAATTGGTGGTGACGTAATCTGATAGAAAAGTATTTTATTTAAATAGTGGCTTTAAACATAATTGGTTTTCGGGAGGAATGCGATAAAATAGTGATGTAAATCTGCAAAAATTGGCTTAGTTTTTCAAATAGCGATAGCAAGACGATTGCTCAGTGGTAAAAGCGGCGGTTCGTTAACACAAATTACCTTAGAAAACAAAAACTCATAAGAACAATTAATACGGGGTTTTTTTTCTTGTCGCTTCATGTGTGTGCATCCAAAATGCATTTTGTAATGTAATGCATTTTAATACAAACCTACTGTATATCTAATAATTGGCATGCAATTTGTATATTTTCAATAAAAATAATTCATTTCAACGTCAATAAGTAACAGGCATACAACTCTGTGTTTTGTGAAAGCATTTCAACTATATTCCCTTGTCAGATGGTTGCTGCTGGTAAAACTTTAAAAACAAATTTTAGCTTTGATTTTTAAGTTAATCATCCCTGCAGTGTTTTCAGATCAATCAGATATTTAAAGAGATCTGTTTCTTCCGAACTGATTAACACAGAAGAGAAATGCCCTGTACTTCTTAAGGAACAATAAGAAAATCAGCCACCGTGACGAAACGGATAACAAAAAATTAGCGCTAACAGAGCGATAATTTACAGAAAGGTTCGAGTCCCGTAATAAAGTGCCATTGAGGTTTTACCGTGGTTTGTATTTTAGATTTATTTAATATTTTATCGGATAAATATTTATTTTTATTTTATTACGATCATAAAAACCGTAATAGATATTAAATATGTTTTTTGACGTATTTTTACAAAACATACTTTTCTTCGAAAAATATTTATGATGTTCAGAAGCTTATACAATAGTTTGAAGCATTCAATATTACCAACAAAAAGTGTACTTTTTTATAATTTACACTTACGAACTGGCGATGATTGTCTGTCTGCTTTTTGTACGTCTAACTTATAAAATACACGTGTTTTTTTATTATATAGACAACACAACATGATGACGAACGTGCTATGTACCTATACGATAGATATATACTTTGTGTATATTTTATGGCCAGCTCTCCAACTAAATCATCAGCTTAGCATATATAAATCTTCAAGTTGTGTTTTGTAGCTGCATCTCATTATGTTCGCGAATATTTATGAAAGGCATATCGCATTGGAGAATTACGAGCTGCGACACGAGACGCGGGGCCTTTATGCTGTTAAATATTATATTTTCAGAGCCTCGGCCCGAGCTCCCGGTTGGCCGTGACTCATGGATTGTTATTGTTGTCGGTACATGGCGGGCACCGGAGAAAGGAGAAAGCGAACAACGCGGCTGGCCTTCCCACTGACTCCCTCGACTCGGTAAGTAGACTAAACAAAGGAAGAACAAGTTCTCGAGACCGACTCTGAAGAGACCCCTCGGAGGCAAAATAGTACAAAATAAAAATCTAAACCGAATTATTTATAAAATAACAGTTTGCTTCGATTTGCTCTCCGGTAGCTGTGAAAACTATATATATATATTTATATATATATATATATATATATATATATATATATATATATATATATATATATATATATATATATATATATATATATATATATATATATATATAGGAAATTTTATTTCACTTGCTTCAAACACATTTTTGATTGAAATGTCATTTTTTTCTTTTCCTTTTGTAACATTTTTCACAATAGAACATTAATCATGAAGCAATTGAAGTAAAGTTTGTATGAAGTAATTAAACTTGCCAACATTAATGTATAAAGCGAAAATATATATTTTTTTAAATTAAATGTAAATTAAAGTAAATGATACTGTTATTTCATTGCGACCCCAAATTAATTGCAAACTATTTTCCAGTGGTATAATGTTAAACGTTTTAAAGTAATTATTTTTTATTTGATTGGAAAATAAAATGGCATCTTTTAGTGATCAAATTGTTTTCTGTTATCCATTTTCTATCTACATTTTAATTAAAACGATCATTGACTCCTTAATTAAACTTATCTAATAGACTCATCGTCCGTGCAATATTTTTTAATCACGTCACCTAGAAAAATAAAATAAGTTTGAAGAGTTGGACTGTAAAGACTGAAATCGATGTTTTATTTCCAGAAAATATTTATACATAAAAATATATTTGTCTGCAAATTAATTTCAGATAAATACTTATAAAATTTAAATTCGAGGTTATTCAGCATCTTAGTACTTTTTATATTTATATTTGTTACAAACACGTAACAATAATGTTTTTATGACAACCCCTAATACCCTTGACATCTATTCCTAAATATCGTATTTCTTATAACTTTTATTGGTATAAGAAATACGATATTATATTTTAAAATATTATTATATTATTGATATTTGTTACTTACCAGTAAGAAAAAAATATCAATCATCATTACAGCTAGATGAATCACTAGTTATTTGCAAACATATATATATATATATAGATTTAAAGCATATTTTGTAAATTGCTTACAATTTCTATGAATCCAATTGTATCATTAGCGAAAAATTGAATTCAAACTGAATTTATTTCAGTTCAACTACCTCAGCATAGTGATCACGCAATCGATGTTTGATTTGTAACAAATTTGTCCAATGACCACTGCTACATAACACCAGAGAAAAAGAGTTGAAATAATATGGAAATTGTATCAATTAACATTTATCCAAGTTGTATTGCAACGGATCTCGACCAATCTTCGAGAGTCTTCTCTCCCGTGCAGCAAGTGGAACACTTCAGATTGCTCTGAATACTTCAATGATTGCATTGATGGCCGGTACTCAAGATGTTTCTTTAAAAATAGTTTTACTTCGTGACATGATCACCGATAATTACAACTTCGATAAAAAAAATATTTAAATTTTACTCGAACATCTTGCTTTAACTTGCTAAAATTGTAGTTTCACTACATTTTTGAGAACCTCACCCAAATATCATTACTTACAAATGAAATATGTCGACTGCTACTTCTAAATTCTAAAAAACTTATGCTCAAGCTATAATAATAATAGTAATACAGTTATAATATTGCAATCCAAGTTACCTAAATTGCTTGCACTTAGTGAGAAACTTTCAAAACATTAAACGCTTGTTATTTTTTTTAAATCTTTTATTACTTTTATTGCATCGGTTACTCACTCAGTTCTAAAGAATGAGATCAAAGTAAAACGAATAAAAATAATTTATTTCTTACCGCTGTTCGATAGAAATTACCGCTCGCAATGGATAGCTCGTCATTTTAATATTTTATTTCGCTTTTAATGCAAATTATAAAAATTTAGCGAATCGTTAGCGGTGTCGGCTCTCTCGGCGACTCCGATGTGGATTTGGTCGGATCATATGGATAGGAAAAATAATTTCACTTTGGCGGTCAATATATAAATATAATGAGATTTCCAGAGAAACGATCCTTTTATACTGCAGTACTTAAGTTTTATTAAACAATTTGATAGTTTTAGTTCAGCATGTCAATTCATGTTGTTTTAATTGATTCTCACACGCTAGTGTAGATAATAATCTACAATGCTGAACATTTATTTCTATGCAAAAGACATAAAGAATATTTTATTCATATAAGCTTCAAATTCTTTGTGTTCAACCCGCGTTAAATATATACCTTTATATCTAATCAGAGAGTTAAAAACCAGTCAGTTATAAAATTAAATGCTTTCAAAATAACACAAGCGTTTTAATCAGTTTAATAAACTGTTAAAATATAACGTTATTCATATTTTAACAACATAAAGAAATCTTATATTTCATATAATGTAACAAAATCAAATGTACTTATTTTGCCGAACAATAGAATTTAAATTCAGGTGAAATGATAATTAATGTATAAAATTTTCAAACTATGAAAATAAGTAAACTCAAACTCACTTCTAAAAATCATTATTTAACGTTTCTGAAACAATAAAATAATTATATCACGTCAAAGAACAGTGATGAAACGGATAAGTATCAATAAAATATCTCTATTTAAATCAATTATTATTGCTTTGTTTTTGTATATGTTTTTGAAAGAGACTTAATGAGCTTATCGGCAATCGATGGCAAAGTGAAAAATGACGAATTGGCTGTTCTTGTGCGGTGAAAGTGACTTGCGACCAAAGTGTGCACGAACCATAAACATGGCGATCTGTTTCCAATGCTCGGGTAAGAAAGCGGTATCCAAATATGTAAACTATCGATAAAACTGTTCAACTGAACGAAAAAAGTGCCTCACGAAACTGAACGTGAAAAGCGTACGCACACATTTTTTTCTGTTTCGAAATTCTTTAAAATATTGGTACTTACTTCGTAAAAAATATTCGATGTATTTAAATGTTTGTTTTTGCGAGAATGATGTAACTAATCGTAAATCAGTGTTTTTGGTTATTAAAAACAAACTCAATATATGAACAAAAAAGTACCGAATAGTAAAATACGACATAAGCATCACGCATTTTAAACTTGCTCTTTAATTATCCGCAGATAAAAAATTAAACATTCGTGTCCACGTCAATATTTAGTGCACGCCATTGCAATTAAGCGTTTTTTTATTTGTTAAAATTAAGTTGTTTTCAATCAAGATTTCTCTCCAGCGGGAATCAATTCGGATGCTCGCAAAGTTTATAGCTCATTTTCCTTATCGCGGTCTCATCAATTCGCCTAGAAAGAGTTGCAATTAGCCGGCGGGGCTGCCGACTTCATCACACGCATTAGCATTCACGGAAAGCCATCATTTCACGGCCGCTGGTTCATCTAATGGTCGCTGTGCATCGAGACACGAAATGGCGGAACGGGAGACAACCCGCAGCATCTTCACCCGATGACACATTATGATTAAAGCACAAACGTCTATTTTAAACGCTAAAAATGTTAATTCGAAACCTACTCGTTGAGATATTTTTCCGATCGCTGAACGAGATGCTAATTCTGAATAATTTTCCGGTGAGCGCAGAAATAAAATTTACGAATAAATAGCGTCTAAAATCTGGCAATCAACAGCAAAAACAAAAAAAAATCAAAATTATTTTCGTTGATCCAAGTTGTGTTTTATTTTCTGCCTTCCATTCGTGTTACATGCTTCAAATGTCACATCCTGTTTTTGAGAATTTTTAAATGTTTATAATAACTCAATAATAACAGTGAGCAAAGCGACAAGCGGTATCTAATCTTTCACAGTCGTTATCGTGAGAGCAGTCGCCTTTGGGGAGATTCTCGTGTAAGCGGCTCGCATAATGAACGGAAGAAATGAATTACAACCTCAGCAAAAACCAAATAAGGAACTCGGCAAACCGCCGCTTAAGCGTTTCCGGGTGAAAACACGTCGCAACAGGAAAAAATAGCCCGGCGACCCGGAAGGCGGTTGACATAATTTCAACTCTGAAAAAGTACCACTCGTCTGTTGCACAAAATACGTCATCGTTACCTGTTAATTTATTGTATCTCCGTACGAAACAACGCTCGCATATTTACGACCCGCGTTACTTCTGTGGATATGTCAATTATGACTTTTTAATTATAGACGTGGCTTGAGATTAACAATCGACCAATTATTTATCCAAAAATCAGGCTGGGAAAACAAAGGCAGTCATTACATAAATGTTCAAAGAATACAGATAGAAATCATGAGTACAATCATGAATGAATCCGAGCACGTTGCTGGCAATATTTGCTAAGCTGCCCTAAATATTGATGGGTATCCGTAGTTAAAAAAAAAAAATTAGCATAAGCATACGAAGGTCTAAATCAAGATGGTCCAGTTGCTAAAAAGTCAGTCAACAGAACCAAGCTTTCAAATACTTTCAAATACAAGTTTTTTTTATTTTAATTAAATAGATATAAACATAGCTGTAAATTGATAAAAATAGTATTTTGTTTAAGCATGGTTTATTTATCAAGCAAAGCAATTAAAGATACACTATTTTAGAATTAACCGTGAATAGAAAGCAAATGAATATTTTTATAGTTTATTTGTCACAAAAAAGTGAAAGTATTTTTGCATCCAACAATTTTACTCTGATGCTATCAATGAAGATCGCTTTACTTTAAAAACGATATTTGTTAGAAATATTTACAAAACTTCCTGATATTTCGACGCTGCTGCATGAACTTTCGGCCCGTATAGAAAAACATGACGAGCAGGGAAAAACCCGAAACACCAAATCAACATAATTTCGGATATAATATTTACTCGATTATATTAATATGGCCTCAAAACTGGCTCTCGTGATTCCAACCGACGAGAAACACCGCGAACAGGCCGAAAAGTAAACCCGTTAAGGATGTCGCCAAGAAATAATATTTCCACGAATAAATTATTTTTGTTTAGCGATTCACAAGGTCTGCTCATAATTAAAATTCAAAGTGTTATTTTCCAGTCGCTCTGCGAATGATGCTCCTAGCTCAGATAATTACAGGAAGTAGTGTTAAAAGATCTCCGCGTTCGATCTTCATCACGTCCCGACAGCGTGGCCATAATTATGATTTCACGTGCCATAAACTTACATCTACGTGTATACTTCTCGTATTTTCGTTTTGACCAGAACTGGTAAATTATCTAATTTGATATTATATAAAATTAACATGTTAGTCGTGCCCTTTTCGTTTTGTTTTCAACTTTCTCTGTAGCCTCCGCTTTGAAGACCGTCGGAGGTATTAAAAGGATTTCTTCTCGGAGCCTATTTATTAAATGGTGTGTACACGTATCGCCTACTTACATGAGTGTACATGCTTTCTAGCAATCCATCGGTTTCTACAGTGATATCAGATTTATTATCTTCAGAAAACGGCAGAAGCATCGTGCCATACAAAACAATGTAAATCGTTGCACAACCGCGAAATCAATACTCTGCATCGCCATGCATGAGCGACCGACTGAACAGAATTTTATTCATCACTATGTCCTAAATCGTAAGTTTTTCTATCCACTGCAGATGGCCTCTACGCGTCAGTATTAGTATTATTTGAATATGTGTAGTTACATAAGAAACACAAGATGTTTTGTGGATATTCTCAAATTATTTACGTTTCCCGAATTTGTTTTATTGTATGCAAAGAATCACAGAAGAGTGAAGATTTACAAGAAAAATAATCACATGCCAAATCCATGACTATGTGGTCGGTCACTAAACAACTATGTTAACTCACCACTGAACTGCAGTACCTATTTCTCCCAATATGTTAATATTTTACTTAAGTAATACTTGATACAGTCATTTACGTTGGTATTTATGGGTTATATTTTATTATTTCTAATTCATATAAATAAATATTTTATTTAAAAAAAACTATTGCATTACTTTTTATATTCATGAATTAACAATCTCAATGGTGTTATGTAAAAATCAATAAGGTAAATCCCATTAGTATTTCACATTATATATCTAACCAGTGTCCGAATTATAATGGTAAGATCTATTGTTGTTCGAAAATATCAACACCTAATTAGGAAATCATTTCAATCAATTTATTTTGGACAACTAACACAGTCTCAAAAGCCGTTTGACTTTCAAGAGCCGAGTGGCACGGCTTGTCACGGAGCTGTCGCGCCGCGTGACCGCCACTTGCAGAGTCAACAGAAACGTGCAAATCACTTCTTATTTAAGTTAAATTTCACACTTTAGGTGATCAATGTTTTAACCGTATTAAAATTTCACTTCTTCGCCTTATTCGTACATAAAAATTTATGCCAAAACAGCAACAGTGAATGTAAACTTTTGATGTCTGAAATCGTCATATTTTTATATTATCGGATTTATTAAGAACCTGGTCAGTTCCATGCGCGCATTTAGAGACTTATCTAGAAATCTAGATAAAAACGATTTCTACGCTTTTCTATATAAAATAACCCGTAATAATTTATGGCTCTATACTACAATAACTATTCATAATTAAAATAAAATATTTATGAATTACATTGTTTGAATTATTTCTAAGAAACAATAATTTATAATTGTATTCTTGTGATTAATCATCGTTAATTAAATTAAATAGTCTTCATTGCTATCGTAAACTCAAATGAATACATGAGTTTATTTTCAAAAAACAAATAACCGGTCACAGCAGGGTATATATTTTTGAAAAGGCTTATTTAATTTTCATTGTCTCTGCCTACTAAATGATACGAAGAGTCCCCGTTGGACAGATTGTTTTTTAAGTGTCCATTATTATTTGCTATTATGGCGGACATTCACGTGCATGTCATTATATAATGGACTTGCGTCACATCGGCAAAAACTCAATATTATATTTCCTGCCATTTTTTTTATGATTAGTGTATTTTACTTTGATGGTTGTTTACAGTGCTGCTTATAAGAAAACGTGCAGGAGGATGCGTCATTATACTCATTATAGACGAATCTGCTGCTCTACCGTCGATACGTACAAACTTTTTTTTAATTAAATAAACATTTGGTATTATATTCACTTAATTAGAAACTGACGCATGGCAACAGCACTGCATCCTACGCCATGCGCATATGAATTAAATTTACGAAATCCTTGTATGCGCGCGGAATACTAAGCCCGCACTTACCGAGCTGCGCTTAGTTACGTAAACCTCGGTTATGCACATTCGTTAGACAACCAAATCCATAATCCACTGAGATATAGAGCCCAACTCTAACGAGTCTAATATGGAGCTATTCGTTCCGACCCGAAAGATCCAGTTTGGAAATAAAAAACAGGCAAAAAGCTATATTGACTAGCGGAAACTTGTCACGTCCAAATAACGCAGCCAAGAATCAACCACAGCTCGACTGAAACGAAACAAGACAACACGGACTAGACCAAATATCCCGGTAGAAGTAAGTAAACGGTAACATCAATTATGCAATTAAAACAATCGTAACGCTTTTTCGTTAAAAAAAAAACTACATTATATTATATATTATCTGTAAGTGTATCGAATGTGAAATAAGGCGTTATATGTGAATAATGATACATTCTTACCGATCTATTTCGATAACTTAAAAATCGACTTTTATTTTATAAATGCCTTCCCCATGTGAAATCTAGTAAAACGATTACAGTTACTCACAATGAACAATGTGCGTCACGGAGAAATGAAGCCTTTTGCGTTTGCGTGCTTGTCGTCCAACTATTTACATGATGAAATTAATTTGGCCCGGCAATGTTTCAAATGCAGGTGACTCGTGTGTTGGCTTTTTGGCATTAATAGCGACAAAGGAAACTAGTTTGCCCTAGAAAGTAACCATTTGAATGAAGCACATGCCGTGGCAGCCGCAGACGACACACGACAAAAAATGTAAGCCACAAAAGATAAGCTGGCTCATCTTCAAATCCATCTTTGGCTGTTTTGTTGTTTGATTCATCGGCTTTTGAATGATTTTCGTACACAAAAATATAAATATTTAAACACCAAAACAAATGTGATATTTTATAAAAATGTACTATACATTACGATTTATCCAATAAATTCAACATTTCAATTTAATTTTATCACTTATGTGAAATATTTACGGCGTATATATTTTCAGTACAAACCGAGTTTCAACTGTCGTAGAAATATTAAAACCTTAATTTTTGATCAATTATTAATAACGAAAAGTCGAAAGGAAACTCATTGAATTATGTTTAATATGTGTCTTTAGTGATCTTACAAATTCAATACGAAATATTACTGCAGTTATTCGTTTTTTTTAAATGGCTATAATTTTAACTGTTCGCTCTTTTATTGTAATGAATATTAAAAATATATATTTCTTAGAATCAGGTTAATCAATTTTATATAGTTGTCTTTTTGGTGCTTAGTATAAAATCAATTTAATGCGGTCGTTATGGAATATAAGCGGAAAATCCTAAGTTTTTTGTGTGTGTCATTGAAATCATCCAACGCCGTAAAAGACTCTGGCCTCGTTTTGTTTGAAAAAATCTAATACGTACTGGTTCGTGATATTAAGTTTATATATAATTTTTAAAAATAAATAAATGTATACAATGTATAATAATCAATGTATTGATCGTCTTTTAAATTCCTTGATCTTTTAATTTCTTTCAGCTTATATCAGTTAGGAATAAATTTAATTTTCTTTAATAAAAACTTACCAAAAATCATATCACGGTATTTTTTTTGAATAGTTAGGATTTCTAATTGCATGGATTTATATATATATATATATATATATATATATATATATATAACATTAGAAATTTTCTGGGTTTTAAATACGCATACAGTTTGAATTTTTTGGTTTGCGGTTTAAGCTATTGCTGCATTACTCACAGCAATTATATTTAATAAAATTAAAGTTTGACTTTTAAATAATATTAAAGGTCATTTTTATACATATATATATAATTTAACTTTGTATTATCTGTGCTTGTGAGTATTGTTGTTATAGTTCTGGAGAACACCAGTTTTATGTTACATCTCTGATATTGTCATTTAATAAAATTACACAGGTAATATTAATTTGTGGAATAATGAAAAGTTAGTGCATCGATGGCCGGTCATTATTTTTAAATATGTACTTACCAGGCACGTGAATCTATACATGTTTTCATATCCTCATTAGATAGACCTTGGCGAACCAACTAAGCATTAATATTTCTATTTAAAAAAACTGTTACATTAAGTGGGAATGAATATTGATACAAGTGTTTATAAAAATCATTATTAAAGTTTTGAAAAAAGTGCCAAGTATAATATTGACAAACGGAATTTTTAAAATAGATAGGTGATAACTCTTTATAAAAGATGAACCAAATAAACCAGACGCAAACATCGTTTAGACTTTGTGACACTTTTTCTGGGTTATGACTATTGTATTTGCTGGTTTATGCAAAAAAAATGTAGAAACTTGGCTTGCAAACGGTTGTTGTTTAAATATGCAATTTACCGTAACAAAGCAACAGTAAAACAACAAATACCGAAAGATGTTTCCCGATCGATTCTGAGTGTATGTGTTGATTTATGATATATAAAACTAGAGTTAGGAAGTAAGTAACAAGAATCAGGGACGAACTTAACTTAATAACGCCATTGTTCTCTTTAATGTGAATACAATGAAGTTATCATATTAGTGATAAAATTTAATTAAATAATCAAGTCTATAAACATATTTTAAGGAGCAAATGGTATTTTACTAATCGAAACAAGTAAATATAGCATTTGAACTTACTCTAAAAAAATATCCGTATTGTTGTCATTGCTTACATTTTACGATTTTTTTTTAATTCCTTAAGCAAAAGGAAAGGTAAATTATACATTATATAAATTAATACACATTTCCAATTTTTAATTACAAAATGTCAAACAGGATTCAGTCGAGAAGATCGTATACAATACTGAAGTGCGCAAAGTTGGCGCCGAACGGAACTCACCTGCAGGAGTCCTGCCTGAGCCTGGCGGGCCTCCAGCTCCAGCTCCTTCTCCAGCATCGCGTCGAGCTGCTCATACTGCTGGCACGAGGCGCGGGCCTGCACGTACGAGGCGGCCAGGATGAAGGAGCCCAGCAGCAGGGAGGCGATGATGATGGTGGCGCCCGCGATCTTGGCGATCTGCACCGACGGAGACTTCGGGTGCCGGTACGCCTGGACAACAAAACAACATTAGATGACAATCGCAGTAGTAACCCTAGACGAGAGCTGAGCCACTGGAGGTGATTTTTTATGCAGTTCAAACAATCCAAATTAGTGACTTTTACTGATATAAGCACAATATATATTATGTTCAACATATTTATTATATTTAGATATTTAATATGTCAAAATGTACATACAACAAATTTATGATTCACCTCTGTAATAAATATGAAAAATAACCAGAAATGTCAATTTCTTATCTAATATGCCATAAAACTCATAAATAAAAAAATTACCGAGATATGCAAAATATTATTTTTTATTTATGGATATATCATTAATATCGTCCGTGCTTAGTAATTAATAAAACAAGTCAATTTACTCATACAAAACAAAATAAACCTCAAAATCATATACATTCTTTAACTATTCTGTAATCCAGTAATAAAATTCAGTCATCCTCAGACAATATCACATTTTTTTTAGTTGAATATAATAAATAATAATAATAAATTGGTTTTGAGAATTATTTTTGGGAAATAATACTAAAACCATAAAAATACATTTTTAAAACCAAAAAATACTGTCATTTAATTTACCATTTTATTCGACATTATTTTTTATCAAAAACGGTCATGTAGACTGCTTTAAGTTAGTATTCAATCCATTATTCAAGTGCCCTTAAAAGGTATAAAAATAAACTCAGTTTGGGTCGTGAGCATCCTTTGTAAATCGTGAGAATCTTTGATGAATTGCACAAAATAAAGATTTGTTCGTGGGATCCGCCATACAAACTGTAAAATTAACTTCATTTATTATCAGCAAATCTTCTTTTTGTTTTCATTAAATCTGACGGTTTCTCAGTGGCGGAAATTAAGGTCAAGTTAGTAATTGAATACCTGAAATTACAGTACGGACAAGGTCAGAAATTACAGAACACTAACAATGCACCTGATATTAATAGGATTTTTGGTAATGGCGTTGATTCAAAAACAAAACATTGAAGAACAATCAGTTTATTGCAGTTTTTAGTAATTTGCATCTTGATTTTAATTCTGTTGAGAAGGAAGTTAATAAAAAAAAATAATTACTGTCTTATAATAATTGTTGTTAAATACTGTCCGATGCGTCCCTAGCCGATTTCGGTTGGCTCATACCAGTTTTTGAGATAAAAAAAAGATTGAAATGCTTTCAAGATCTTGGACTTAAAAGTTTTTTTATCAACTGAGTCCCGGTTTTAAACAGCAGCAGCTACTGAATTGGCATAATTACGATGCAGGTTCCAACTACGTGCAGTTATTTATTCTCTCCGGAATTCGCTAAGGGAATAAAAAATACATTTGATCGACAAAATTAAATGTATCGAAGCTTTAACTACAGTACTCATATAAATCACAATATACCTGCTGCTAGTTAAATAAATATATTTTCGGTGTGGAAAAGTTTTAACGCTTTAATTTTAAGCCGAAATTTAAAAACCAGATCTTCATTAAAATAAGTAATAAAAATCAGGCTGCTTATCAAGGGAGCATCTGCCATATGGGACTGCTCAAGGACCCCAGGGCACTCCACCGACGGTCAAGGAGACACACAGACTGGCACCTTCTCATAAAGAATACCTAATTGGTCAGTATTATGCATATTTATAAAAAAATATATAAAAGGTTTTAGTGAAATGAATAGTTGGTTCAAAAATTTAATTAACAAATAATGGAAATTCGTCAGTCCGATTCTTTGTTTATTAATGTTGATTAATTATAAAAATGTATCAGGATTGCGAGCCTTCTCTAACTATTGTAATGAATTATGCTCTTGCTTGCTTCTTGGCTTTAAAAGCAGACAAAGAGTCTAAGAAAAAGAAAATGTCTCACAGAACATGTCGTAAACGTTTCATTGGCTATCTATCTACTTTCATTTTTAAGCAATAAATACTTTTTCTTGGTTGGTTGAACTTTCGGCATGATAAAAAATCCTTTTGAATAAATATTCTTAGAAACGCAATATGAAGTGTTTATTCATTTTTGATGTCTATTTTATTATAAATAGCAAACAACAATCCAACAGTTTAGAGAGACTAATGGAAAAAAACCAGTTAATAGCAGTTTCTAAAAAAACCTCGTACTCTCCAATCTTTTGTATTTATTTTGAATTATTTGTAGTAAATACAAAAAAAATACATCATATATATATATATATTATAATTTTGAATGTTAGTGATACTATCATATAAACAACAAAATTAAATTCATATTGAAAACTGAAACATGGTTTACACAATTATTTATTAAATTTGAGGTAATAACAGCTAATAAGCTCACTCACTGTGAAGGCTGAATAATTTACTATGAATGTACTTATCAATTGTCATTGTGAAAGAAAACTCATTTATAAGCAATTTCGTGTTAAAAATCAACTTCAACAAAGTGGTATTTATTGAGTTCTGTAAAATAATTTAGACGCCAGATTGACCCTCCGAGAAATTAAATAAACCAAGCCGTTTTTTTATCTTGTAACAATAATTCTAAATCGTTAGTTACGTCCCGATAAATCGAGCCGCCTGTATTTCTTATCTAATGAATACTATCGCATATAATGTCTCTCTTAAAACACACAAGATAATTATTTTACATGAGTTGCTGAGAATGATCACAAGACGTTCCTGGTGGCTGCAGTCTCCACAAGTGCCAGATGAGACCCGATACGATACAAGCGGCTTTTCAATGCCGTGTACTTTTTTGTCGTTTCTAGTGACCAAGTTTCATGGTCGAATCAGAAATGGAGCTCCTTTCTATGTAGGTAGCCAATGCAGTTACATGTCCTTGTTAATGTTTGAGCGCAGACCGCATTCAGGTGAAAACATACGAGATAGTTGAAGCTCGAGCAAACACATAAATCAACAGTCATCTTGCAAATAATCGTAAATATGTATATATGTGTCCCATCAGCGAAATAAATTGTTTTATTGCAATTAATACATATACAATTTATTTCAACTGAAAGCCGTGTTTTTTTTATGTTTGGACTTTTAAATGAGAACAAAATAAAAATATCCGCACGAATTGGAATCGGGTGGTTACAGGATACATTCAAGACTGGGTTTTTACCAATGTATCACTGTCCGTCGTCTCCCTGCCTTTTTAGTCTCATCACGACCAGGAATCTCTTTGCAAGATGGCTGCTTAAGAATTTCAATCAGATGACTCTTCGCAGTATAATTTTTTTTGCTTCTTCGATGAGAAAGATTTCATTGGATTTTTCAGTTCACTACTAAAAACTCAAACAATATTAAAATAAATTTTAATAAATTTAATAAATATGAACATTGATTTTTAATTTACCTTGACTTTTAACAAAATAAGGATATATAAAATGAGGATATATAAAAGTTATTAAAAAACAGACTTTACTTTAATGATTTTTGAAAATACCACTGTAACTGCATTTTTTGCAGTCTGTGTGATCGATTACCTTCAAATCAAATTAAAAAAAGATTTACTGATGCGCATAAAAAAAACACTTTTACAAGGTTATTAATACTGTAATTATTACTTGAATTCTCTGTTCATTCAAATGAAATTAAACAATACACGTCAAAAAAAAATCCCATAACCATCCTTGGAAATTGCAACCTGAGTCTGAAGCTCTTTTCGAACTCAAAATACAGGAATTTATATTTTCATATAAGATGCGAAAAATGATTAATTATTAAAATATATTTTAAAATCTCATTGCAGTTTTTAAAACACACTAAACTCACGAAACATCCTCTCCGCTAGGTAATAATTGCTTGCACAGCCAGCTGATACGGACAAGAATAAATTTATATTATCAGTTTTGTGAAACAAAGGAATTGTGGAATTAACTATTCCCGCATTTGACAGTGAAGGTTGACCAGTAAATTTATCGCGCACTTGGGTTGCAATAAAGTAAACACTGCGGTGGCAACTTGACTTATCTATATTATAATACGAATATAATGCGGTGCTCATATTTCACATGACACTTATATCAAGTCTATCCAGTCATTAAGACATTTACAATATATATACTCAGTAAATTCACTCAATTTACCTTCTTGTTTTGATTTGTTCAATCTCTTCAATATTTATCCTTGTTATCTAGTCCTTACTAATTCTTTAACTCGTGCAAAAAAGAGTTTTTTTTACACATATTTTTCTTTGCACAAACTCAATAACGAAAATAGATTAACCCATGAACGGTACCGCCTAAGCCACATCTTGTAAGCCTCACAACCTGTGCCAGGATCAGGGGACAGCCACATACCGTAACTATTGTAAATTAATATAAACCAAACTAAATAATCTTTATTGTATCTAGCCAAGTTTGGTTTGCAATAAAATACTTTAAACTTGAACTTTAGTACTTTTCTGGCGATTCTAAGAGTTGTAGTTGAATTCTACTTGTGTTTTGTGGTTGGAACAATAAAAACATTTTTTAATGCATGTAGATTTTTAACTTGTATTTTCATACAGACATAATAGGTATACATAAGTTAAATACAACAATGCAATTTGAGTATATCTTGGGGGACTCCATCGTATACTTTTTCAGCTTCCTGTGTCATTAATTTAACGAGATTTTTAAACTTCTTGGTTTTGCGCAGCATACCGACACACATCTTGCAGTATTATAATACCAATTAGTAAGATAATGTATGAAAAATCCTCACCAGTTTCGTAATACCAAAGCTGTGTCCATCCATTACTTAACCAGATAAACACTTAAACGCGCACTGTTGCACAATATTCTATAATGTAAGCAAATTTAGGCTCGGCTCACTGTGAGCTCTCACGAGAGGCCAGTCCGAGAAGCAAATATCATCTCTGCACCAGGTGTAACGCCATAGTCATAATAAGGATTTGAATTTCAAATCTCATTACGTTTTTATTTTAATATGAGGTAAGCGGTACTTTTATGGATTAATCAGAGCAATGGCTTTTCATAGAATCATTTATCTGAATAAGTAATATAAATTATTCTCAGAGTGCATTTTTCGTGATTTTTATAAACAAAGCGATAAAAATTTACATTGGTAATATATTCGATTTAAGATAATTGTAGTGAATCTGGCTTTTTTGTTGTTGTTTTTTTGCCTAAATAATATATGTTTAGTTTACCATATAAATGAATCAAAATAAGAATTGACTATACATAATTTTGAATTTATAATACAACATCTTTGTCTTTGAGTGAACTAAACTAGTAACTGTTTACTAAGCATAATTTATTTCGAAAAAATACATAAATTAATATAAGTCATGCTTATTTGAATATTCTAATATAATTGCGCCTGCCACGTCCCTGACACTTATAAATTTTAATATTCTTACTAAAGCAGATATCTCAATCGTAAGACAAAATACGATTATAAGAATCTTTACGATTCATTTAGATTAAGAAATTTATTTTTAAAATATTTGCGATATTTTATGAAGACCTGTTCTAATCTATCTGTGCCTCTACCTAACAGCATCCCAAAATAATTTTATCTTCTTGTTAGCATTGACTCACTATCATAAAATATAATATAAAGCTTCCTCTCTATCTTTATCTCTCGTTAATTCGAGCACGTAATTCTCATTTAGAGAAGATCCTCAAATAGATTGAACACCTTAAACATTACTATTAGTGTATTCGTATTAAACACACGTAATATTATCTAATAAACGCAAATGTTTATTCTACAGTGGAAGAATTTTACAGACAGATGCAGACATGGGAAATTCCACCTCCACCCCCATATAGACAACATTAAAAGCCGGTACTCTTTAACCTGCTGTCCATGCGTGTGTCAATTGTTCACATAATCACGCATGGGGTTTTATTGTCCGAAACACTTGTACGACAATTATTTGATGTAGATATTGTGCACGAACAGCTCCAGACGTTATACAATGGCCGGCGAGCGGTCGGGGTCGCCCGAGCCGTGGCGAAATACAAACTGCCAATAGAAAGTCACTCTCAAAAGATTTCAACGCTTCGCTGGATTCCATCACCGGAGTACAGTGGAAAGGTCCCTTCGGATATTTATAGACACCGAAGCTAACTTCTAGTCGATAATCCGGTCGACTTTACTCTATCGACTGAAGCCTTCATTGAAATCAAAATATACGTTAAAGTACTTTAATACTATTGATTTAAACACGTAACTTTCACATCTTAATGTTCGCATCCATGGTTGTGTTTTTTGACCTCTGTGTTCTATCAAATGTGGAGATGAATTAGGAACTACAATTTTTTTTCATAAATTCACATGCATATCAAAACACAGGAAATAATTTATTTAATTATTAATTATATTATTATTTTTTAAGTTAAAAAAATAGCAAATAAAAATTCCTTTTAGAAACGTTTTTAAGTATGATTATTATTGAAACAATAATACGTTTTATATTGCATATGTTTCAAACAACATATACAAACCTACAGCTACAAAATGCTATTTAATAATATCAGTTTTGAATACCAAGGATGAATATCAAAGCAAGTCAGTTTATTTTAAACGAAAGATAATCAAATCATATTTAGTTTTTTGCCGCTTGAAACAAAAGCATTCATCCTTTGTGAAAGTTTAATATTGCCGAAGTGTGTTTATGCCCGGTAGCTCATTTATACTAACAATAAACGCCACTAGCGTCGACACGAAGATAACGCCACGAAGCAATCAATCCAATAACTTTCCATCCAAAATGACATTTAATATATTGTAGAGACGTAAATTAAGTATAAGATTAAAAATATACATCTATTAAATATATATGATATCTAATGTCTGCGAGTAGTCCTGTGGGATTGATACTCAGTTTTGTCACCGCCGCCAATGCTCGCTTACCACCTCAAAGGACCTATTTTTATTTAAATCCTTCATATGCCTCGAATATTCTGCGCAATAATAAGAAACGTTTAGATTTTCACGTTTCACGTTTGATACGAGGTCCGCGACCTGTCAACCTCCCAACCGCAAACTCGTCAAAATCCAATCATGTCGAAAGAGGGCACAATTAAATATCCACGCAATACGGCGTTTCCATTATAATAACATTATCAATTTAGATTTCCCAAGCGATGGATGCACTGGAACCTTCTTGCGCACCGATACTGGATAATCATCTCTGTTACTCAATGCCGAGTGAGTTGCGAGAACGGTAGATACAAAATAAATATTCCGAAAGATACCGCAACACATGAGAAGCAATAACGGGCCAGGATTACTATTGATTTTGTTCAATTTAAATATTACTGTTGAATACTTACAGAGAGCGTCAATCTTATAATGCTCATATTGGTGACTTGTAAACAACTCTCATAGTTTACGTGGCACTTTTGTACGTGCTAATTATTCTGTATTTTTTTGCGAATCGCAAAGAAATGAGACAAGCAGGTCTTTTCTCACGTAAGGCACCTCAAAAACGTGGGAAATGTCTAGAGCATGAATATTGCCGGTAAAGGACTTTTTAACACAGCGTAATGTGCTTTTTTGACATTAACTATGTATATTATCTACAAATGGATAAATTTCAATGTATATAAAAATATTGGTAGATACTATATTCACCTGCATATTCCGGAAGTCTGTAAATTTTATTTAAAATATATTTTATGAAGATTAAGAAATAATCTTATATTATTGGTTTACTAATTCGTAGCTGTTTAAGATTCATTTTTCTTCCAAAACATGTAATTTACCTTCAAAATTATTCCAAAGGTATATAATAATGAAAAGATTTATTCGGCAACGATGAGGACACGAGGAAAAACTCAATGTGATTTACAAATATTAACATACTAAAATTTATGGGATTTGTACAATCAATTTATGCATGATACCTATTTGCGCATCGAGTGGATATTTTTGTAACTTTGATAATTTTTGCAGAGAATATTTTCAATAAATACCATGCCGGCAGTGCAACAGAATTTTCTCTGATTGCGAGTGATGATATTGGATGAGATAAAATACAGTTTCATCGTAACCTCATTAGCTCGAATCGAGACTGCTCGGATGAAGGCCTACATTTGTATAGCAGCGAATTTGTTTAAAATCTACTAATATATATATACAGTAGCGCGTTATATTGTGATTTTATTTGTAGTTTTGTAAATACACATAGACTTACGTGCATCTACATTAGTGTTATCCATTTAAATCTTACTGCTTGTTTTTTTCTGTTGCGTTTACAAATATTTTTATCTGCTTTGACTCTAATTATTGAGACTGTTTTTTCTTAATCACAGCATTTTCGTCAAAAATTGGAGTCGTCATATACTAACAATGGATAAAAATTACTTTCTTATTTTTAAGAGTGTGGATATTTACCGGCGGCGGCTCTGAGCTGCTGTAGACCTCGGAAGGGGGGTAATCCGGCTTGATGGTGACAGTGGCCATCGAGTCGGGCTGGTGTTCCTTCTCCATATTTCCGATATCACAAAATCAAAACACTACTCGAGACTCAGCGAGCGCACAACCGACAACGAACAGCTGCAAAGACGGACGGAATCTAATTGAAAGATCTGCCGCTTTGTTTTTCTTTTTGAAGGTTGGGAATTGGGAATAGAACCGACGGCTCGGGAGGTCCGCGGACGTGGACGGTCTGGTCGCTGCGGCGTCTTCCGCCGGTGTGAGAGGCCGCGCGGCTGAAAGTCGCCGCGCCGGGATGGCCGCTTTCGACCGGGGCGGGGGGCAGGCCCGGGGGGCAGGGGCGGGGGGCAGGGGCGGGAGGCAGGGGCGGGGGGCAGGCCCGGGGGCAGGGGCGGGGGCAGGGGCCGGGGCGGGGGCCGGGGCGGGGGCGGGGGGCGCTGGGAACCGGCACCGGCCGCGCAGCAGGGAAAAGCGAATGGCCGTAACCAAAACTGAAAAAAATCCAATAAAAACATCACTTAAAAAAAAAAACACCCACAATGTACTATAAGGGCTCTTTTCCCACGGGGATGAATCAATTTATAAAATATCTATTTTTTTCATGATTTTTCCTATTGCTTCATGCAAGCAGGAGACGTACTAACACGGACACGGCCGTTGTTTCCATTAAATGCTACAACTTACTGCTTGTCTACCTCTTCACCGACTGAATTGTATGGTTATGGGCCCTGGTTCGCACTTCATGCATTTTATCGAATTTGAATTCCTCATAAAATATTATACTACGTTATTATATTAATTGGCATAATAAGTACGTTGTTTCATTTATAGGATATGATTGTTAAAAATTCTTGCCTAGTACTAGTGATTCGTTGGTATAATTGGTAATGCACCGGCCATGTAAGCTTTGGGGATGTGGGTTCAAATCCCACACAAATCACGAAGACATTTTTCTAAGAGTTTATTTAATCAATTTTCAATATTTGAAAAAATGTACTTGAGGCAAAATCGTACTTCCTGTCAGACGGTCTTCACAAAAATCAATAATATATAAAACAAGTGTATTTATTTAAATTTTTTGTATTTTTATTTAAATGCCGGTTCACATGAGAAGCATGTATCCGGGCCCTCCCTGAAAAGATTTATCGATGCAAGACTGAAATCATCACTGCTAGACATTTCCTGCAACGATGAATACCAAATGATCTTGCCGATATTTCAGGACCACAAAAGTCGACTGATCACACTCATCTTCCTCAGTCCCTGTTTTACAATAAAGAAGGCTTACTGCTCAGATAAATCAACCTCCTACACGGTATATCAGCTAAGCTGGCTGGATGCGCTGGGAGGATGGCCACGGAGTCACAAAAATACAATTGACATCATCTCACACTATACTTTTTATTTCCAAGAACCGACGGATTTTCGACCTTGATAATGTAACAATCGTACATATTTTTAATTCAATTGCCTCGTTTCCAACATTACAAGGCATCATGATAAAAATTGAACTGCGCTAGAGACCAAATATGTTTTTTTTTTTTAACTTCACATTAATGTACCGATTTGCTGAATTTTTAATAGCATGAAATTTGTGGGTTATAATTTAAATTCTTTTCATCATACTGTATCTAACCAGAAAGAAATCGGTTTATCGATGATCTCTGCTTACAATTTCTTTCTTTAATTTATTTTGTTATTATTAATTTCATTTTATTACTATACCAACCTAAAACAACAATATTTATTTATATACAATTCTTCCGTTAACTAGAACTTTCGTTTTTATTTCGCTAATTTTATAAAAGTGTATTGTAAAAAAATATTACAACCTTCTTTAAGTTTATAAACTGAAATGACCTTAGAAAATTGTCAGTACATAAGTACATTTGCACTCACATAATGAAACAATGAGCTTCCATCAGCCATTATTTCATTTAATAAACTTGCTTATTCACTTCTTTTTGAAAAACTTAAAGATCACCCGTAGAGATAATTTTAATTTTAACAATAACTCATTCACAGAAAGCAGTCATGCCATGCTTTAGATTATAAAAAAATCGCACTTGTTATTCTTTACCGCCTTTACACGCATTATAATTATATTTAAAAGCACATCTATACATATAACATCACGCATGCCTTCATCATCTTGATCACGTTTTTTTTTAATATAATCAAACCTACTGCGTCTCACAATTTACTTTTAAATAAGTGTACTTTTTAACATCTTCAGAATTTTATAAGTTCGTCATATATTACGAAAATCACATATTAGACGCCTCCTAATTTCCAACGTCTGCTTTGTTTTCTTGTGATACTAATTAACAGGATGAGAAAAAGGTCAGTAACTAACTTCAGTACACGAAAGTAACATTGTTTTAAAAAATACCTCATCACCAATAAGACATGTGCTGCGACTTTATCAGAAGAAAAAGCCGAGCCTTTTTGCATTCTTACTAGTTGAAAGTCGCATAACAATCTAATAACAATAAAACAAGATGCCTGGAGATACATGTGATATGTTTTATTGTATGTATTTCCTTTTTATAGAAAGCTCCCATGATTTTAACTATTATACAAAACCTTACTAAATAAGACGATACTGTATTTTACTAGAGCTAAATTTTTGGCTGTATATATAATAGTATAAGTATTAAATCACAACTTTCAATTCATTCGATAAATTCATCCATTATTATTAAGTTATGTAACTTTTGAATAATATCCTATAAATAATAAAATTAAATATTATTTAAACACTCATTACGACCAAATAGCATCACAAACAATAAAAGAATTTTAAAAAGCAGCCAACAGGCACAAAGTGTAAAATGATAAATAACCAACCCAGTTATGAAATGCAAAATAATTTATTGTTTAAAAATGCAAACTTATAACACAAATTAGACTATAATATTGGAATATCGTTTCTTCTCACACCGCAAGACCTTATTTGCTCTCTTGCTCTGAGAAATCTGAGGCTGCTTTCTCTGAAAGATTTCAGTTTACCACAAAATCTTTGATTACACACTCTTCTATTTACCGACCATCTAGACTTCTTACTGCGTCAATGTCAATATTTTAATAATACAGTCAATATACTAAAAATAACATAGGCATTGGACATTAGCATCAAACAAATATAAACGCGAAAAAAACTATAAAAGCAATTACAAAAGTATAATTACATGTGAATATACCTACTATGTTATTCTTCAACTAAATTATTAGACTAGCATTGTACCACGTACCCACGTGTTTCTAATAACTAATGGCCATTGTTAGTGTTAAAGTATTAATAATCATGTTTTTTTCTTATGACCGCTGTAGAAGAAACACTACATTGAATTATTTTTGACACTTTCTCTTTCGTCTGACATCAATGGAAATCAGACTCTTTGCGCCACCAAAATGCTGCTTGAGCATTTCGTTACACCCCTGAAGATTTCTATAAACCAATTAACTCAATGTTAAAATAAAATAAGTTTTCACGGACAAATAAAAAAATTTACGATATATTTTTGACTCCAGATGTTTTACTATTTTATTAAGCTTATATGTGGTAATAATAAAATTTTATTCATTAGTAATAAATGGAAGCTTTTAACACGACAAGCAAGTACTATTTTTTTATAAAACAAATATAAACAATAGGTACTTTTCACGATGTTTCCGAAAGCTCAAATGCCAAAATTTAGCCTACACAGTTTTTTAAAAACATTGGTGAACGTAAATTAATACCTTTGTAACCAAGTATACAGATATTTTTACCGACTAAATTTAAGAGAGAGAAAATGATGGTTCAATTCGTAACCAGACGAGCCTGTAATGGAAAGGTTCACCATCTTCTCCGCGCAGCTTTCTCTTCCCAAAGGTCAACATGGAAGCAAAGACGACAGTGACGAGGTCATAATTGTTACAAACGACGTCTACAAATATGAAGATATGGATCACTTAAAAGCTACTTTAATTCTTTGAATTGTATAACGATTAGGTATTTAATTGATCCTATACGAAAAAATACATAACCAGTAAACGTACCTAGGAGGGAGCGATGGCAAAGATCCGCCACAGGCCCCGATATTTTGAGACGGAATTTATTTATATTTTTGTCTAAATTATTAAAAAATACTTCATAATTATATTTAAGTGAACAGAATCAATGATTATGATATGTATCCAATTTAACGAAAATACTATGTGTCTGTGTAAGCTATGTTTACCCTTACGCTTACATGTGCACACACATACTCTCATACACTCGCACACACACATAGAAGTATCTTTAAGTATTACATTAAATGTCAAAATATAATGGGCCGTAATAATTATTTTGTAGAAAACTAATATTTAATTAGATAATTTGTACTCTCAGTGATAATAATAAGTAGATCTCAGACTAGAAGTTTTGTGGAACCTTACACACCTGTGCATCCATAAATGAACAGGTTAAAACTTTTAATTTTTTTTTTTTATACAAATTCTGTCCAAGGTGTAAAAGTTTTTTATTTTTTAATTAAAATTTTAGTAAAAATCAATTAAGTGTTTGACAGAAGTATTCAATTTTGTTTAATCAAATAGAGAAAAAAAAAAAAAACAAATTTTAATGTGATAAATAAATTATTGAAATCGAAAATAATTAATGAGTAATTTTGATATTTTTAGTAAAAACAATAGTATAAAAAATTACTTATTCAAGTTTAATATGAATTCTCCATTGCAGCTGAATCTTAGTAACTCCGTGAATTCTCTTTTATACTCATTATTGCATTAATTTACCTGTCCTACGTGTCAAGGCAACAAGCACAACTGAAAGCTCTCCGTAGACTTGGTAAGGAGCTACAAGCCTTGCAACGATGGAACCATATTTATAAGCTAGGTTTGGAAAGTCTGTTAAAGCTTGAGGGCCAGTGAGTGTCGGAGGACATTTAAAAGAAACTATTTTTACAGGAATGATTTCCAATTGAAACTAAGGGATGAAAACACCTGTTTGTTATTGGTGAAGCATACATCATTGGCATTGAAACTTATAGCATGTGTAAAGCAACTATAATTTTTCTTAATCAGGCAAAAGAAGTTATGAAAAATATAAAACTTAAGCTGCAAAATCCATTTATAATAATCTAGTAAAATACCATTAAACACATGAAATAATTAACACAAATAGTTTAATATTGTTGTATATTTATAAATGAAGATTATCACAATAATTTGTTATTTGAACATTAATGTGTGTTATAATGATAATTTATATACTTGTAACATAAATTTGAATTAATTATTTGAGTTATTGAACATTAATTTATTTGTTTTATTTCAATTAAGAAACAGACATCAAAATATACTTAGTTGTTTTTTAATGATTCTGAATCAAAATTTTGAGAAATCACCAAATGATTTAATACATTTTTGTTTAATACATTATGAACATACACATTATAGTGACTGAAATGAATATAATAAATAAAAAGTTAAAAAATACATTAAATCCAGAAAAATATTTAATCTTCTTCATTTTCCAAATTGATGTGACTGGAAAACTTTCCGTACAGATGAGCTTTGAGTTCAGTCATTTGACTTTTAATTTTTTCAGATTCAGCATCTAAAGAATCTATTTCACTAGTTTTTGTCGTCTTCGCTACTTCTAAGCGCTTCTGTAATGAAATAAAATTAAACATATTTAGAATGAATATTTATGGTTGTGTAAGTAGAATAAGCTCTCTATCTGTACTAAAAAATGACCGATCCAACCCACCGTGCAGCACATGCATTGCAATGTTTCTCTAATTTTAAAGCACCTGATTTTTATTTCTCAGTAAAGGGTTTTTTAAACATATTTTTCCTTACACAAACTCAATAACGAAAATAGAGAAATCCATGTATGCTACCACCAAAGCAATATACTAAAACCCACAACCTACGCGCAGGACCAGGGGATAGCCGTATATCGTATTACAAGAATAACCCTAAGATGTATTGTAAATTTAACATGATCACAACTTGCTATTTAATACAGATGTCATTTTATTAACATAATAATTGGGTATTTAATTATAATAAAAGCACTTACAAGGGTTTCTCCAACATTTTGACAGATGAAAACTTCACCAATTAAGTAGGGAATGTTTCCATCATCATCATCCATAAGAGCAAGTTCATTGCAAGCTTCTTCTAGGTTCTTCATGTCATTTTGTTTTGTTTTTAGTTCTTCCTTGATATCTTCAAGCTTTGCATTGAAACGGGCGAATTTGTTTATCTTTTGTTGATCTTCAAACGTGATGGAAACGTCATCGTAATCCTAAAAATAATATTGTATTATCAAACAAAAAGCAAATAATTACACTACTTAGTTTTGTCTTGATTCATACTTATTAAACATTGACACACGTTGCGGTTGAAATAGGATTTAGAAAGCTCAATGAATCATATACATGAAATCATAGTCATGAAACCTCATGAAAAAGATTTTTTATACAAATCAAACTCAAGTATTTTTATTTTCAACAAAATTGGGAACAGGACAATATTATTTAATGAAATCTCGCGACCACACCATATTAAAGATTTTTCTAGAAAGTGGTGTGAAATTTAAAAAAAAATGGCCTACGTACCGGTAAAAATGAATCTTTACCCCCGGGTGCCGACATTATGAACGTAATATATGTTTATTTAAATAACTGAAGCAACCCGAGGACGGAAACCACGAACTCTGCCTGGCACTAACTGTGTCAGATTTCATCAACTTTTTAGGTTATTTCATTCTTATTTATTTGTCTTTGGACTTAATATATATTTATAAAAGTACACTCTCACCATACTTGAAAATGATCTCCGGTGACTAACAAATAGATACTCGATTTAATTTATTTACTTATTGATTATTTATTGTTTTTTTTGAATTGTAAATAATGGTTTTGTTAATTACTTGCTCTGATATATTTTTTATATTGATATTTATTGGCATTTTTAAACTAGCTTGTTGATTACTAAATATTTTGGTTCACTTTGGCTCAGTTATGTAAATTATTTGGGTAGATTAGATGATGATGATCCTAATGTTTCGGTCTCGGTACTAATATCTTATGAATCAACAAAGCTTGGCATGCTAAGTAATGCCAAAGAAATTTACGATTGCTCATATCTATGGTATTCTATAGACAATACTGAAGAAAATTGGCGCTCTTTGAAGTTTAAAGTGACACATGAACTGTCAAAGTGAAACTCGTTTTACATAGTGCAACGTAAATTCATCTTTATTAAATAAAATAACACATCATGTCAGATATAGTGATATCTGGAATTCCAGTATCTTTTCCTTTTGAGCCGTACGATGTTCAACGAGAATATATGGAAAAAGTAATAGAATGTTTACAAAATGGTTACAATGGCGTTCTTGAATCTCCTACTGGCACTGGAAAGACACTCAGTCTATTGTGTTCCTCTCTGGCATGGCTTTTAGTAAAGAAAGCTCAAATTCAGATAAATGCACAAGTGGGAATTGGCAGCACACCAGGGGCTTTTATGAATTCATTAGAGGGTAAATTAAAAAATGTAGCTGGAAAAGACACAAAAAATGAAGGTTCAGCTGGATGGGGAATGCCTAAAATTATCTATGCTTCCCGTACACACTCGCAACTATCCCAGGCTATGCAAGAGCTAAAGCGTTCTCATTATCGTCACGTAAAGGCTGCAGTACTCGGCTCGAGAGATCAAATGTGTATTCATCCTGAAGTTTCAAAAGAAACTAACAATGCCAACAAAGTACACATGTGTCAAGCTAAAGTTAAAAGTAGGACTTGTTATTTTCATTCTAATGTTGAATCCAAGAAAGATGATGTTACCATTAGAGATGGTGGTATTTTGGATATTGAAGATCTAGTAAAAGTGGGGAAAAAATTGAAATGCTGTCCATACTATACAGCTAAAGAACTTAAACAAAATGCTGATATTGTATTTCTTCCCTACAATTATTTACTTGACCCTAAATCTCGCAAAGCTAATGGAATTGAACTTTTAAATAATGTCATCATATTAGATGAAGCCCACAATATAGAAAGAATGTGCGAAGAAGCTGCTTCCATGCAACTTCGCTCAACTGACATTGCCCTGTGCATCGAAGAGGTGACACACGTTATGAAAATCATATCAGAAAATCAAGATGAGGGAGTGGACTTTTCCAGTAGCAATGAAACTCCACAGCCCAAAGATTTTACTCCTGAGGACCTTTGCACATTGAAAACAATATTACTAGCTTTGGAAACAGCTCTAGATGAGATCCCAGTTACAGTGGGTGATGGAATAACTTTTGATGGAGGATACATATTTGATTTACTTATGAAGGCTCAAATAAATAACACAAATTCTATTGCTGTCTGTACTTTAATAGAAAATCTTGTTCAATATTTATCTATGTCAAGTGGTAACTCCCCTTTTCAAAGAAAAGGAAATGCACTGCAAAAGTTTGCTGATTTGTTGAATATCGCATTCAGTGGAGGTCATGAACAAAACAGGGAAAGAGTAAAGAAGTGCTATAAAGTCCATATTCATATTGAAGAAAAAAAGAATAAAAAGACTGACTCCTGGTCAGTTATCCAAGCACCAACAAATAAAAGTAACGAGAGAATCGTCAGCTACTGGTGTTTTAGTCCTGGCTTTGGTATGAAACAACTTCTTGAACAACAAGTGCGATCTATCATCCTCACAAGTGGTACTCTGGCACCTTTGAAACCTCTTATATCAGAACTGGGAATTCCCATTAATGTAAGACTAGAAAATCCTCACATTGTTAAGGGGAATCAAATATTGGTCAAAATTATTAGCCACGGGCCTGATAATCATATACTGAACTCTAGTTATGATAATAGAAATAATCCAAAATATATTTCATCATTGGGTCGTACAATTCTTAGTTTCTGCAGAGTAGTGCCAGATGGATTATTGGTTTTCTTTCCATCCTATCCAATTTTATCAAAATGTCAACAAGATTGGCAATCAGAAGGTATTTGGACTAATATTTCTGATATAAAACCTATTTATGTTGAACCACAGCGTAAAGATACATTTAATGCAACCATGTCAGATTTCTACAGCAAAATTAACGATGTTGGTTCACGTGGAGCTTGTTTCATGGCTGTGTGTAGAGGTAAAGTGTCTGAAGGGTTAGATTTTGCTGATATGAATGGACGTGCCGTAATAGTTACAGGCTTACCGTTTCCACCTTTAAAAGATCCTCGAATCATTTTAAAGAAACGATACTTAGAAGAGCAGAGGACTAAAGACAATGAATTTTTATCAGGCGATGAATGGTACTCTTTGGAAGCATCACGAGCTGTTAATCAAGCAATAGGTCGTGTAATTCGACACAAAAATGATTATGGTGCAATATTGCTGTGTGATACAAGATTTAACAATCCCCGTTTAAAAACCCAGTTATCCACTTGGCTTAAAGATCATATAACAACTTCCAACAAATTTGGAGAAATTGTCGGAGAACTCTGTAGGTTTTTCAAAAATGCTGAAAAAACTCTTCCATCTCCTAAATTAAAGCCTATTAGTAGTTCTGAACTTAAAAGTATTAGTAATAATTTTCTTTATCCATCTTCTCAACCCCCAGCTATTCGCATTGTCCCTAAAAAGATAAATAAAACCAACAATATTAAGGATTTACCTAGATCAAATGAAATATTGGGGGATATGAATTATTATAAGAATGTGAATTTGTCAAATACGACCAAGACAACCTCTTTAAAAAGAGCTTCTGATTTGTTTGATGCATTAGATTCACACGATGTCTCTTTAAACAATTTACCTTCCACAAGTAAAATAGCATTGCGAGACGCAGATGCAGTTGTGGTAAAATCTGAAATCAAAATGAAAAAAAAGAAGTTTAAAATTGTACCCTTTGGCTTTGATTCCCAATCAATGAATTCTATGCCTGAAGAAGTGTCTCATAAAAAAAAGGCTCCTGATAATTTACTTGATTTTGTTAAATGTATTAAAAATTCTTTAGACAAAGATTCATACAAAGAATTTCAAAGTTCAATATCAGCTTACAAAACCAGTAATAATTATCAAAATTTTATAAAAGTTTTAGATAAATTATTTTTTCCTAAAACTGACATTCATTTTCTTTTAAAAGATATGCAACGGTTTCTCAAAGACAACCATAAACTGGAGTTTAAAATATACTGTCAAAAATTAAAATAAATTAATCAAAATTACATGTAGTAAATGCCTACTTTTTCAATGCTTGTATAATTCAATATATGTATAAATAAAATTATCTTGTGTTTTTTTTTTTATAATTGAAATCAACTTTTTGTTCTTTTTCTTATTATACTGTACAAACATGTTTTTTTTATTCATAATTGTGTATATTGTACAATACAGTCATTTATAATTTTACTGAAAACACATGAATAAAATAAACTCTCTATACATAGTTGTTGCGTAGTAGAATCGATTCATTACACCATAAGGTGTAATGAATATTCAGCAGATTGTTTTAGCAATTATCTGGTAGCAATAAAAATCAATCCATGGTGACTTATTTTGACTTTCCTTGTGTATGATAATAGACAGCTGCAATAACAATACCACTATGGATGGTCAGAATAGACAGGAAAATCTTCTGAGAAAAATCTTTCATAAAGGTTTTCTGTGTTCTCCTTTTATTCACAGTGGCAAATGATAGAGACAGTAGCTTTAAAATCTTTTATTGTATGCTTACTTACCTATCTTTCGCCAGCAAGTTCTGAGTGTAACAGAGTAAGGAGATAAATAATTTTTTCATTAAAATTATCAGATTAATATATATCTATTAAATTTACGTTTGTGTTATTATTAAGTGAATCATAGAAATAATAAACAAACCATGTTGAACATAAAATAGTATCTAAATATAACCAGAAACCAACACATTGGATAATTTCGAAATTGTACATATAATATATTTCATAAGTATTATTTAAAGGAAAAAGTATATAGTCTAAAATTTTATTTTATTTCTAAAAAAGTGAGCATAGGCTTTTGTAAAGCTTTCGAAGCGCGGAAACACAATAAAACAACTGTATTTATTTATTTGATATGTAATTAAATTTTATGTTGGTAAAGAGTTATTGATAACCTACTAATATCACTAAATAAATACTGTTGAAAAAATCTTAAACAAAAAATAACAACAAAAGTCATTTGCTTATAAAATATTTTCTTGATAGAAAAATTATCAATTTTATTTGTGAATTTTTGTAGCAAAAAAATCACTACCTTCCAATATAAATATGTTGACGAATATTAAAACGGTTTTTTTTTTTTTTTGTAATATATACACATTTTAACTTTTTTTTTCATAATTAATTTAGATTTTTATTAACAATATTGTCGTGTATTTTTTTTATTTTGATAAAAAAATAAATAATGACGCGCTCGTGCCCATTGTCGAAGCAGTAAAATACGGCGATCGGCGTCGGTGTCCGTCAGCTGATGCAGGCGGCCGCTCGAGTGGGTCGTCCGGCCGTTTGGCAGTTATCTCTGATTACAGCGAACTTCGCATCGCTCGCAACCCTCGCTCAGTTTCCATTTCGATTTTTGTAACGAGAAAATGTCTGTCACGCGCCATGCAATATGGACCCTAAATATCCTGTTAACGGCTAGTCGTAGCTTATATACTGTTTAAACAGTCCGCCATCCGCAATCTTCTCGATCAGTCTGAATGTTTGTACAATCGGTGAAGTGCTGAAAATGCCTGAAAATATTACGGAGCATATTAGTTATGGCGGTTGTTGATCATTAAAATTTTTCAATTAGTTGCGGTTTTCGTTCGCGTTTTGAGTCAGTTTTCGGTTACGTTTGAATTATTTTTCTGTTTCGGCCGTCGTCCCCGAAAATGGTGAAGGAGAAACCTAATTCGATTAGGATTTACGACGAGGAGGGGTTCAGACGTCGCGCCGCTTGCATCTGTGTCCGTTCAGACTCCGAATCTGAGGTTAGCTTTTCGTTTTCGACTCCCTTTGGCCTTTGGATGCGTTCAACTCGCCAGCGGCTCTGCAAAATGGCCATTCTACTGTATTGTGTGCCGATGTAACAGTAAGCGGTAGCATTACACGAGAGCGGGGCGGTCGGTTGCAGGTGCTGTTGGTGACGTCGTCTCGCCGGCCCGACAACTGGATCGTGCCGGGCGGCGGCGTGGAGCCCGAGGAGGAGCCCTCCGTCACGGCCATGCGCGAGGTCTTCGAAGAAGCGGGAGTGGTGGGCAAGCTAGGACGCTGCCTCGGCATTTTTGAGGTTAGCACTCGGAATAATTTGCATTGACGCCGCGAGCTCAAATTGGACGTGATCTTCCAATGGCTACATTCGATGATTAAAATGAACATTTCACATTCTACTCTGCTTTTTCCCTGACTAAATTAATTAATTTTGTGATTGACAGTAGAGTGAACCAACAACACAATATTTTGAAAAAAATATGCATTATCTATTAAAACATTATTAAAAAGTTTTTATTATTGAAATATTATAAAAAAATCATCATGAATTTCTCCAGAACCGAGAGCATAAGCACCGCACGGAGGTGTATGTGATGATGGTGACGCAGGAGCTTGCGGAGTGGGAAGACTCGCGACAAATGGGTCGCAAGCGCCAGTGGTTCCCGGTGGAAGAAGCATTGGCGCAGCTGGCCCTGCACAAGCCCATTCAGCGCCACTACCTACAGCAGCTCAAGCGATCGCGCACGGCCCCGCCCACGCCCCCCTAGCCAAGCCTACCCTTCCCACTCTCCCTCACTGCTCACCGCTCACTCTCATCTTGTATTCATTTTTATTTATTGTTTTATACTTTAGTATCAGTATAATATGTATATTTGCTGGGTGAATTCGCGGAGCTCTCCATACTTGATTTCCGAACCGTTTCGCTTTTTAGTATCGTTAGATGTGCATCCTTTTGGTCCCTCTATATTCCGCGTGCAAAATTGTATAATTCTTGAAAAATTTCTGCCTAGCTTTAATAGAAAGGTAGATTTCCGCCCATTAAGTTTACATTTGACACTTAAAGTTATCAGATCTTGTATTTTTTCAGCTTTTTATTTATAATTTTCCTTCAGTACTTACCGTATTCATTATTTTTAATATTATAATTGACTCAATTTAGTTACAAATAGGTAGTATGGATTTTTTATTTTCATGTTTTTCCGGCATGTCCTTAGCCCGCCAGATGTTTACATAAATATGCAAACTAAAATTAAAAAGAATCAATTTGATTATAAGATATGTTATAATAAGGTATAAAGTGACTATGGTGACTTTCTACTGGGCTTTTTATGGGATTATCGTCCTCAGGTAGGGGATTCCTGAAATCATCCAACGAATTTCTGAAATGTGACATTGACATTGATTTTTCATTGTGTTGAATATTGTTACATACAGTTATTGACATTGTTTAGTAAAAATCTAAACTGGTGTACTATGTTTTATTAGTATATTATGTGAATCTTACATTTTACCGTTTTCAATAAGTTTCTATAACATTTTATTCTTTTTATATGAAATGTCACTAGGTATATAATATAGATAATGTATAGAGAAATTAATTAAATTATGAAAATACTTTGTTCAAAGCTACACATAGCGTGAAGAATCTAAAACCCATAATTTTGATTGGTGCTCATGACATGTAAACGTAACATTATTTCGCCATTATAATGCTGGTCATTTGATTGAAGATATCTATGTTTGTTTCCATGCAATAGTATCTTCAGCAATTAATATTGAGACTATCAATAATCAACAATTGGATTTTGTAAATTTCTACACTTTTATAAAACTGGAAAATGTGTTAGATGAGTATATCAGTGCAAAGATTATCCGATTAAACGAAAAATATTATTAATTATATATTAAATAATAAATATAATACCATTCTAATAAGAAATATTTTCTTAGATTTTTATTGATTGAAGTGTAATCCTGATCTTTTTGGTATTTGTTCTACTTATCTATGTAATATATATACTCTATTGCTTTAATTCAGCTAAAATAGACAGAAACCTAAGTAAAACTGACAAGCAATAATACTACTATGAGAGATAAATGTATAGCAAGAACCACTCTCAGCAAGTAACCGGCCAACCTAGACATTTCATTTTAAGTCAGAGAAAGTGCTTATATTTTTAGGCAGTCCTTACCGTGCATATATTTGATGCATTGTGTAGATTTTTTGACATCTTGCTCGCACACATTAGCTCACAAGGTGTATGCAAGTAAAAGTTGATTTGTATTTTGTAAGTTTTCGTAGGCATTTCTTATCGCTATTTACTTGAGTTATTGTTATTACGTCTTCTTTTTAGGAATATAAATATAAAATTATCAACTCTCAAAGAAGATATGATAACAGCTTCCAAGAATAACTCAAAACATAGAGTAATAGATCTGCCAACATGAGAATTTTCAAATGAAAGTTATTTGCTCATAAAAGTATAATAACGTTTTTGTTTATGTCCTGTGATGTTTATTTTTATCCAAGTTTATTGATTTATTTTATGAGATACACTAAATTCCAAATTTATTTTGACTTTTTTTTATTTTAATGATCCATCTTTCATTAGTATATTAATTTAGAAGTCTTCTTTTACACAAACTACAGTTAATATTTTTTTATTAAAAATTTTGACAATACAGTTGACTGCTGTATAATGTGCTACAATTTAATGTGATATATAAACAACAGGTAAGTGTATACATTTGGCTTTCTAAACAAGTTTCATTGACGAGTTATACAAATTCATATTATACTGGAGTCCAGTGAACAATCATTGAATATAAAAATAACAGGAATTTAAATATTATTTTATAAAAAAAAATACTTTTAGACTTATATTGTTCTTATTTTCTATTAACAGTTGCAAGGTAAATCCATACACTAAAAATATTATTAGGATATGAAAATATTTCCACACCTAAAGCGAATTCGATTCCTAGGTTCTCATGCAGGTGAACTTGCGTCGCCTTAACGGATGCCAACACATCGCTCAGGGTTGTGTAAGTTGTATTGAATGGAAACCCATAAACCTGTTGAAGACGAGAGTAATTTTTTCAATATGTAATAATAATCTGTCTGCCATCTACTATAAGGTTTGTATTACTCACTTGATAAGATACAAGCAGTTGCTGTAAGAGATGATTAGCTTTTGGTTTTGATGTTGAAGGGTGAATGCACCATTTCTCCCAGTTTATCAGTGTGCTTTTTAATATACTGCTGCAATGTCTAAAACATCCAAACATGCATCAGATCTGAAAATGTTTGTAATGAAACTGTATGTTGTTTTTGTTAAGAGACTGACCTGTTCCATATGGTCCGTCGATGTCCTCTCCATTTTTGAAATTTTAATTTTATCTTATCTTCCAATACATCTTTTAATCTTTGTGCTTCTTGTGTATTATAACTGTAGAGTTGATCCTCAGACCCTGTCGCAAAAAGCATTCCTGGTAGAGGACCTGGACATGATATAATTCTAGCTTTTTGAAAGACGGGTCTCCAATCTGATGATTTATTTATGTTAAATTTTAGCAAATCGCACCTCTCTACTGGTTGAATGTTGACCCAAATCTAAAAAAGTTTTCCATTTTAATGTTATCCCGTATTGCAAAAACATTTCAAAATATATAAAATCTGAATAATTCTTTAATTTATGTGGCTATGATTCTTCATAATATCGATAAAATTGAAAGCTCAAGTGGTATCGACTTACAAATGCTGTGTTTTCTGTTGTGATAATGCCTTAAAGATATATTATTTGACTTCATTTTTTTTATTTCAGTTTATTTGACTTTTCCATCATATCAACAAAATTTGAGGAAAAATATATATAAAAGAAACGGTTGCGTTGATATTGATTTCTATTGAGAGAAAGTTGGGAATATATTATCCCTAGCATGTCTAAATGAGTTTTTTGTTGTGGTACTGGGCTTACATTTATTATAGTTCAAAAGTATTAACTTACATTTTCATCATTACAGACATAGTGAACTTTTTGCAAAGGACAAAAAGGGTCTTTAGTATCATACTTCATTCCTGTTGTGGCATCATATAAACAATATTTCCAAATTGCTTTATTTTTTGCTGTAATATTACTGCTCTCATCTTTCAAACCGATCTTATTGTTAATCATGTTCTCCTTAATTAGCACATATGCAGATGTACCCCTTGGTAGACCGTTACCAGCAACCAACCAACAGTCAACTCCCAAATAAAGGAAATAATTGACCAGTAGTATTGAGTGATCCATCATTGAGCCGCAAGCCAATTTAAGAGTTTGCTGAAACATTAACAATTTGAGTTTTTAATTTCAATCTGAAAACCGAACAACAGTACAAATATTTAGCAGTATTTATACTCACAGGACCCGATAGCACGACACCTTGATTTTCGATTGAATGATTTTCAAAAAGTGGGATTAATGAAACAAACCTTGTAGAAACTTGCATTCTACTAGTCAATCCATTTTCAGAGTCATCTGTTAGGTTACCTTCTAGGCTTTTCATTTCAAATATTTCTTTCGGTACTTTTGAATGTCTTCTCATATCCCCAGTTATTACTGATAAGCTTGACCTCACGCTTCTATTACCTCCATCTTCTTTTTCTGATCTACTTTTTGGTGTTTTTCTACGAATTGGTGTGGAACTCTTGGAAGATAGGGAATCTTCGTGTGTAGTATTTGAAAATAAAATACGCAAGCATTCTACAAATTCTGGAATGGGAAGTGGCTGCAGGAAACGGGTTACACAAATGCTTTTGCCGTGAGTATCAAGCATCATCAAATTTACCTTTCTTCTGGGAAATTGATTTCTATAAGTATCACAAAAAGTATCTAAATATTTTAACATAAATTCCATTTCATTGGATTCAAAGTTTTCATAGCGGAATAATGAAACATCAGAGTAAGTTGGAAAAATTTCCAAATACAGAGAAATAAATAGTCCATCTCGTTGTTTTAAAATAATATCTTTTCTTAGGCTTTCATAAGAAACGTATGAGTTGGAATGTCTATCTTCAGAATTATTCTTATATCCAATCAATTCGGCTGGTGAATACATTAAAAATGTACCCTCTATCTAAAAACACACAAAATAATACATTTTAATAAAAAAACTCAATCCACAAATATCAATATCAAAAAATATAGATTTTTGATTATAACCACTTCACAACACAATTTGATGATCATCAAAAACATCAGTAACATCAAACTATATGTTGATAACTCAGTTTAATTATTATTATTTTAAATAAAATACTTTTGTGTTTTTTTCCCCCATGTATTATTTTATTTGACAAAACTGGTCCTTAAAAAAATGAAACATGGGCAAAAACCACAAAAGGTACTTTCTTCAGAAAGCACCATGTGCTTTCTGTCAAAAATATTTAATATTTTACCTTATTTTGAGAATACACGTTGGATAATGAAATTTTCAAACAAGCAAGCCAGTTCGCACTATATTGATAATGGATAGTTGAATTTTCCAATCTACTGTCAGTCAGAATATCTTCAAATATTTCATCAAATAAGTTGATAGAAATTACAGAAGAAAAATTACACCTGGAAAGTAGTTTTCAGCATTAACACTTTATTTATTGCTGCATAGAATTACTTATTTATAGTAAATTTAAATTACCTGATTGGTAAACACAATTGCTCATTCCAAGTTGGATTATTTCCAACAGCGGTAGAGGTTCTCTGGCTTTTTCCTTGGCAGCTTATTCGTACAAAGGGTCTTAAACTTGCTACTTTCAGTCCACCTTCCAGTAACACAATGATTAATTTAATTAAATAAAATAAAATTTTTCCTTAAGGATTCCATTTTAGATTTTTAGGCTATAATTTAGTACATAATAAATTTATTCAATATTTTTGACAAAGAGTACTTGGTGGAATTCCATTTTAATATTTTACTTTTGTGATTTTTCCACATGTTGATGGTGATTGGTTTCGCCGACCTATCACGACTTCATTTGATAATATCAACGTGAAAGGTTGGCAAAACCAGTCATCGATTAAACTAAACATGTGGAAAAGTCGCACAAGTATTTTATTTTAAATATTAAAATGGAATTCCACCAAGTACTCTCTATCAAAAATATTGAATATTTATCAGTATACCTCCATCATTTTCATCAGCAGAAGTCGGTTGAATTGCCTCTCTTCTATTGGGTAATTGAAAAGCTTTAAGAACACAAACTCTCAATGTATAGTCCCTGGTCAAACTATTTTGATATGTTGTTGTAGGAGTTGGATGCATCGATTGGTGAAAAAGTGGCCTTTTGGGTCTTAAAATATCCATTGTTATGCTTCTAAAACAACGATACATTGAAGATAAAAAATACTAATTAGATATTTGATGTATTGATCAATTTATTTTTTACTTTAAATATCTCCATATAATAATGAAATATGGATACACTTACCTTAGACCAGGATATTTCAAAACAGTCACAATATCCTCCAGCTGTTTATCATTATTGTTAGCTTTGCTTTGTAAAAATAGGTGATCATTGACTAATTGAAGATACCTTGAACATGTCCGTCTTTGCAGATCAACAGGATCAAGCATACTATTTAATACAGATGATGTTTTATCTAGAATACTTTCTCTAATTCTTCTGTCGTGTAGTCCCATAGAACTAGTAGATGCAACTTCGGACTCAGCATTATTGATATTTTCTTGGGATTTATTTTTATATTCAGTTATCGCATTTCTATTTTCTGTGTTTATATTCTGATCAATAAAATTAAAATATAAATGTTCATTAAAATAAAACCGATCGGTGATAAATTCATCTGGATTAAAATCATTAAGAATTCTTAAAATGAATGTATTTTCTGGGTTGTTCGGATCCAAATTAGATTCATACAAACTTGAGAGCATTTTTATATATTTTTTTTCATATTTTATATTATCAACTAGATTTATTTCAACACTTGGAAAACATTGTAATTTATCTGTAGTTATTTCCCATCCAACTTTTGTGGTGATGTAACCTTTTCCTTGTAATATATCATTAAAATTGGTTTGGTTGATGGAAATTTGGGAAAATTTTGTCTGTAAAACTTCTGAAAGGGATTTACTATCTCCAACACCGTTGTGAGTAAAGGATCTCTTTAAATTTACATCAAATAGATTTATGTTCTCTTCGACATTTGCAATAGATATATCTTGTTTCGGTATCGGCACAAATATATCAGATATTTGGATGGAGGATAAACGTGAATTCTGTTCAAATAAAAGTAATTTAAGAGAATATGCTGTTTCTGATAATTTTACCGAATATTTTTCATCAATATTTACTTTGAAGTCACTGTCCAGCTTAAATTTTTTCGTCTTACAAACTTCTCTGTTGTTGAGGAGAATTTTAATATAGAATTTGGTTTTATCTAGATCAGCTCTTCTTTTTATTTCACTCAAACTTTTTGGAATTATTGTAATTAATGCTGGTGAAAACTTTAAACAAAAAGATATTAACGGTTCTCCTGGTTGTCTGAATGACTGGCACATTTCACTGTGTAATATTTTTCTTATAGCACCTTCATCACAGTTTAAAGATGACTTAGAGGGCTTTTCATATAATTTATTTTTGTGCTTTTTATTTTGATCATGATAGTCTGTCTTTGATTCATAATAGTCGCATTTCCATTCATCTATCATATCTGTTAGCTCATTATCAAAATTCGATTCCCACTTTATTCTATCTTCAGATATATCTGTGGAAATTTTTTTTATTTCCAATTGTACATGTGTATTTACATCTTGAATTTTTTTACGAGTAACCTTTATATCTTGCCAAAGTATTACGATTTTTCTTTCCAATTCTCTTTCTTTGGTTAATTCTTGAGTTCTTGATTTTCTTATTTCTGAAATTTCTTTAATGCACTTCCTGACTGATATATTCTTAAATAGTTTTTTAGGATTACTCCCCCGAGCATCTGAAGCTGACTGAAGTAGTTTCATCTTTCTGTCCCTTAATGATATTAATAATTCTTCAAGGTTGTTATTTCTCATCTCTTTCTGGTGTTTCACATATTCATTATAACTACTTATTAAATTTTGTGCTAATATGTGTTCTAAAGAAAATAAAGGATGATGATCAAATTTTAAAATACCAAAATGAAATTCAAGTATCGAAATACAATCATTGCCACTAGCTTTATATAAGTTTTCAACATTATTATACAGGACCGGCTTTTTGTGAATTGATAATATCTCCATTTTTTTTTCTTTAACATACACTAGATCATTGCACATTTGTTTTGTAGGGTCACCTTCCATTATAAGTTCTCCGTTAGTATCAAACCAATCACTAAAAAAAATCTCAATTTGATCATAGAAATTCTATAAATAATAATATTACAAAACTCTTCAACATATGTCAATGGTAAGATAAAAAAATAATTTTCATGGTTCGCATCATTCCACTCCCTATCTTTTTCCTGTGAAACGAAATTAAACAAATTGTCATATTTAGTGCAATACATTCTCTTTGTAGAACCAGTCTCTTTATAAGCTCTCTCTTAAACCATCACTACGGTTTGAATTTGTATGTGTGTAGTTATTTTTATTTCAATTTTAAGAAATAACTAAAACCAACCATTCCCTCTAATTTTTTGAATACTGTATCTATTAAAATTAAATATTTCTTACCTGGCATTTTCACACTGGCTAAAAATTGCCTTTAAATGGTTGCTTCGTTTATTTAGTATTGGTTTTGCACCTACATAAAGTCCTTCCTCGATTGGATCTCTTTTTTTATCAAGATCATTTAATGAATTTGTTTGTCCATTCCAAAATAAAAAATCACTTTTTTTTTCAAAAGTATTATGCACTATTAGTGACTTTGTTATATTTTTCTTAGACAAATTCATTTCAATATCAAAATAATCCAAAGGTGTTTTGTTTATTTTAGATTTTAACTTCTTTGTTGGATCTTTATCTTCGTTTATTATTTCATCACTTTCAAGTTGTGGAGAATCTTTAATATTTTTGTTAAAGTCTTTACATTCTTTAGGTTCTTCAAGAAGAAAAAAATCATTCTGTTTTTGTGTTTTATCTCTAATTTGCTTTGAAATGGCTTTAATTTTCATCTCCGCTTTTGCGTTTAATATAGCATTGTTCAACTCTACTTCTTGATGTTCTTCGGGTAAAAAAATATTGGAACATGACTCCAAATCATGACTTTGGAAATTGCTTTTACGTTGCACTGTTTTGTTTGACTTTATTTTTAATAGAGAATCAGAGGATTGTTGTTTAACTACAGAAAAACGTTCTCGTATTTTATCTTTGAAAGTTGATTTTATTTTATCTGGTGTATTCATTTTGGTAGGCATAAACAATTATAATCACATGAAGACGTGTTATTTTTATTAATAAATGTAACATTTCATTGTTTGAATTGTGTACATCATTTGTGCAGTGGGGTGTTACCATAGTAACAAGCATTTGTACCTGAAGGTTTTTTTTTTATCATTTAGCTGTATTCGAAATGTGTCAATTTTACTTTTTGATCTAAAAATTATCACAGTTAATTGCAAAACAAATATTTAAATTTACGTACTTAGTATGTTTATTTTTTTAAAATATGTATTAATGCTGGCAGCATTGATTAGCCTTGATAATTTTCAATTGTCAATCAATTCACAAAATGATAAGGCGGTACTGTCAGTGGTTGTCTTTGGTCAGTAGTCTACGTATTCTGATCTCATCTCTGGTATTCTGTAATCAGTACAATTGTGCCGGCTTTTTATTGAGGTTCCATACTATATTAAAAAAACTAGATTTCTACACACAGCTTTGTTGAAGTAATATTTTATTGATATATAGTTTACTTTGATTGACAATGGCAGATACTGTGGGGAAAATTATACAATGCCGAGCAGCTGTAGCTTGGGAAGAAAAAAAACCGTTTTCCATGGAAACTATCGAAGTTGACGTTCCGAAAAAAGGTGAAGTTCGGCTTAGAGTTATAGCAACAGGTGTATGCCATACTGACGCATACACACTCTCGGGGGCCGATCCGGAAGGACTGTTCCCTGTGGTTTTAGGTCACGAAGGTGGTGGCATTGTTGAAAGTATCGGTGAAGGCGTCACTTCAGTTCAACCGGGAGACCATGTCGTACCATTGTATGTGCCACAATGTAAAACATGCGAATTTTGTCTCAACCATAAAACCAATCTTTGTCAGAAAATCAGGACGACTCAAGGTCAAGGAATGATGCCAGACGGCACTACGAGGTTCACTTGCAAGGGAAAAAAGTTGTATCACTTCATGGGATGCTCTACCTTTAGCGAGTACACTGTTGTGGCCGAAATATCCATTTGCAAGATCAACAAAAATGCTCCCCTTGACAAAGTCTGTCTGCTCGGATGCGGCGTTCCTACTGGTTATGGAGCAGCTATTAACACTGCCAAAGTTGAGAAAGGCTCTTCCTGCGCTATCTGGGGGCTGGGTGCAGTTGGATTGGCAGTTGCCATGGGTTGCAAAATTGCTGGTGCCACTAGAATTATAGGAGTCGATTTAAATCCTAGTAAGTTTGAAATTGCTAAGAAATTTGGAATAACTGAATTTGTGAACCCTAAAGATTACCCTGATAAATCAATTCAGCAAGTTTTGATTGACATGACCGGTGGGGGCTTAGATTATACATTTGAATGTGTTGGAAATGTTAACACAATGAGGGCGGCTCTAGAGGCAGCTCACAAGGGATGGGGAGTGTCAGTCATCGTGGGTGTTGCAGGAGCGGGACAAGAGATTAGCACTCGACCCTTCCAGCTTGTCACTGGAAGAACCTGGAAAGGAACGGCATTCGGAGGCTGGAAGAGTCGTGACAGTGTTCCTAAACTTGTTGAGGAATATATGGGAAAGAAGATTCTTCTTGACGAATTTGTTACTCATGATTTGCCTTTTGATGAGATTAATAAAGCATTTGAATTGATGCACGATGGGAAAGCAATCCGTGCAATTTTACATTTAAAATAAATATACCAGTTTGTATATTTTTCTTTTATTAAAATAATGCATTTTTTTTATACAGTGTAATATTTTTATACAATGTAACTTTAAATAAATAAAATGTTTTATATGATAACATTTTTTAATTTATAATATAAATACATTTTAGTAAAACAATAATATAACAAAACTAGTTTAAAAGCAAGACTATCTTTCACTAGCTTCAGGAAATAGTAAAGAATACAGCTGGACATATGAATCACATTGCTCACCTGAAACAAAAAAATATTTTTTTTTTAAATAGAGATCACTATGCTAAACTTACGATTCTAAGCACTATTTTATAATACTCTAAATCAGGCATTCTCAGACTATTTTAGCCGAGGACCAATGCAGATATGTAGACTGCCTGCCTGGTGATATTGAATTTTCGAAAAATGGCAACCTGTACGACTATTTAAGTTTTCCAGCTCGACTGCATGAGAGTTAAACAATTTTTAAAAATATCAAATAAGTACTTACAATAGACAAATCTAAACTGTCTTACTTAAAAATATTTATTCTGAAGCAATTATGTATAGTAAATAACTTCAGGGGTTAGACATCAAAAAGCCAAAAAAAAACTCATATTTTTAATTTTAAAAAATTACCTTTAAAAAATGAACAAGTATTTCTAGTTGACTTATTTCTGTTTTCCAAAGCATGATAAACAGAAACAAAAATATTGATATCAGATTGTGCTGCTGATAACAGCTTACGAGCTGGTAGGGAATTCCAAACACCAGCACTTCCTATCTGCACTTGACCAATAGTCTGAGTGAGACCAGCACTATATTGCTTAGCAACACCTACTCCTGCAATCACTTCTCCTCCACCCAGTAATACCTCAACCGCCTCCTGGAAAAAATATTTTCATTTTAACATTACTTATTGAGTCATACATACAATTTACTTAATCCAATAGTTGGAAGTCACAGGTTTAAAGGTCAAAGATATGTGTATCAATCACCACATTTTCTGTAATCTGTATTTATACAATTATTATTAATGACTTCAACTATATCACTGATAAAATTGTTGTTTTACATAAAATAAACTATACCTCATGAGCATTAAGCCGGTGGAGCATGTCCAATGCCAACTGGTGAGCTGCAGGGTGAAGATTAGCTAAAGACAAGAGCAAGCAGGCTAGTGGCTTTGAGTCTCCAATTGCACCATACTGCAACAATTGGTGCAAGTCCGAAAAGCGTCTGGCGCGCACTAGCGCCCTCACTAACATTTCGGTCAAGGCATGCTGTGGAGATACTTTATGTCTTGCTAAAGAACATAAATAATTCAAAACCACCTGCACAAAATAAATAAGAGTTAATGCTTGGTATAAAAAAACATTCAAAGTGTAATTTTGAAAAAATACGAACTTGTACAATATGTGGAGAATCTGTATGATGCTGAAGTACATTGGTATATACATCTTGTTGAGTTACTACAACTCTATGTAAGAAAGCTTGTGATTGGATTGCTTTAATGTTTAATTCATTTGATTGCCCTGGACTTTGTCCCATTTGTTTAGCTAATTCATTTTCAGCCCACTTTCTTGGAGAAAAAAAAAATATGAGCATAAATAATATTCATCCTATAAGACAAATTACATTTGAACAACTAACCTATAAACAACATTAATTTGGTCAAAAATTTGCATTAAAGGTGCCAAATTTTTCCCTCCATCAGCAGTCAAGCTTTTTAAAATATCAAATATGGGCGCTCTACCCTCTGTTCTTCTTAGAAGTACACTGACAATCTTTTCTGGTTTAGTACAAAGTAATCCACTTGGTTTTAAGATGACACGCCACAGAAAACCAAGTCGAGCGTCAATTACAATATCTGGTTGAAATACTACCCAATTAGCAGAATCTGTATTTTAATAATTGATTTAAGGAAAATATAAAACAAAAGTAAAATTTATTTATATATATATATAAATATATATATATATATATATATATATATATATATAATAATAATAATATTATATACAATGTAATTTTGTTACATATTAATGTAATTTTGCCATTAATCAACATAAAATTTTCAAAGGATACACATTTGACAAGGTTGATCAGGAAGAGACACTGGTTTGAGTGGTTTAGAAGGAGCTACAGGGGCATGGATGATGGTTCCACTTTCTATAGTTCCCTCTTCCATTATGTCGAATAATAAAGAGGTTTGGCTTGCCTGAAATTCAAAACCAATATCTAAAAAAAGTTTATAATTAATGTAATAAAATAATAAAAATAATATTTAATATAAGTTACCTGATGATGAACTACTACCAAATCATCTACTACATTAATGGCAAACCTGCCAACCAATCCAGTACGAAAAGCATGGGTACGATTAGCGTTTCCTGTAGAATCTAATGGAATAGCCATAACTTCGGCTGGACATTCACCACCGTGGCGCAACACCAAGCACCACGAAGAATCATACAATTTAACACAACTCACATCTCTCTCTTTTACTGCGCGTCCCCCTTCCACTGTAAAATGTAGTAAATAATAACACTAATATATTACATTATTTAATTATATTTATTACATTTTTATAAACTTTATAAAGGATATACGTACTTTCTACTTTGGGTAGTTTCATAATAGAGGAATTATTAAGAAGAAAGGGATGCAGATAAATTCCATTTTCACTTGCTAACAGTGCAAGTTTACTTTGGGCACACCACGAAAACCACGATGCGCTAAAACAAACATTTTGCGTTATCTTTGTGCTTTTTGACTACCAGATATTTTTATAATGCATTTATAGATCAAAAGAAGAAAAAATAAAAAAACTTTTAACCCTTTTGGAAACAGAAAGAATACAATTCAAGGTAAATTTTTAAACCAAAAATATAAACAGCGAAACTGGTTAGGTTGGGTTTGATATTTTTTTAGAAATAAGTTATTAAGTTTAATAAATTATTTTCTCATTTCATTGAACATATATATTTTTCTCTATTTTCCTTATATATCAAGATTACCATATTGTACATAAAACTAGGATTAGTTTTGTTGTCATGAATAAAATGAATTAAATAAATAAAACATACTTCAGAGTTGTTGTCTTGAGGCTTTTGAGCTGCTTCTTTTCGGGTAAAACTTGTAATAACTCTACCCCATGATCAGAGATAAAAGCAATTTCATTTGACTTCGTCCATACAAACCCAAGAAGCAATCCATTCTTCCATTTACAGTTTTGGGAGTATTCAGCATTAGTAGGAGTCAGATTTTCAAAATTCATAAAATCAACTGAAGTATGTGATCTTTGAACAGCAAGTACAGTCAAATCAGGAGAGAATTTAATTGAAATAACCATTCCCTTATCTTCCATTCGAAATGTCGTACAAGTATTTTGATCAGGACCTTTGACAATTACCCCAGTGACACCCCCTGATCTAACAGCAAATACCTTTAAAAAATAATAAATATATATATATATATATAAGATTTCAAATAATTTAAAGAAATTGTTCGTGAGTTGTTTGTCAACAAAAATACATATAACGATATTACCTGCCCATTTGTATCATCGTAAAATACATTTGTTAGTTGACTCACGGAGTCAAATCTAATAGGATTTTCTGAGAGTTGTAAATAATGTTCTTCAACGTTTTGAAACATTTTCCAGATATTTCAATTTACAATAACTAATGAAACAACATTCACAAATATGCATGCTATTACATATTTGTATTACTTAACGGTAATAACTAATATTACATTACACATGCACGTCAAGTTGACATATCTGCTTGACGGCTTGTGTGGTGCTGCCAGTCACTAGACTATCTATAAAAAATGACATGAAAAATGGGGCACAATAAATTAGCAGAATTTGTAAAATTATTTAGAGAACTTATAAAATAATAGAATTTAATCACATTAAATCGAGTTTTATGAAAATATTTTAATTGACGTTTTAAACGCAAACTATTTCATTACTTGCCACATTTTTTTTTTCCTTTTTGGATTATTTTTATTTCTGATATTTTTGGCATCATTGAAAGTATCGATGTGACCGACGTAAATGTTGACGTTACTTACAAATAGCATCTACAGCAGAGGAAAGAATAACAGCGACAATTACTAAGTTTAATTTAGGTGTGATGTGATTGCAATAGACTGTATGTATTCCGTGTTTGCAATATCCGATGGAATGTGTAGAATGCACCAATTATCGAGTGCCTGTAATTATAACTTTGTAATATTTTAGTTTTGATCCCCTGACTGCAGAATATAATTTTTCGTTAATGACATTTGACTTCAAACTACCCAGTATTAATTTGTAAATATAAATAGTCAAAGCTGTCATTTCTTTTTAAATTCATAGAGTATTTATTTATAAATATATAAATCGATAACTGCAATAATAACCCTAAAATCTTCGTTATTCATTATTTGTGGCTTGTAGGGACAGTCATAATTCGGACTCATTTGTTAAACTAATTTAGGTTATGAAAACAAGTGTACCGTCAAAGTTTTATTTGTTTACTGGAATTATATTTATATAAAAATTCTGGTTTATAAATTACAAACATGTCAAAATCTAAACAAAATGTTTCGGGAATTGACCATGCTGCAAAGGAAAAAGAAGAATCTCAAGAGATTCCGGATTCAACTGCAACTCTTTTATTGCCACTTAAGACCAATCCCAGTGTAAATGATAACGAATTAGCGACAGTCACTTCCACTATACCTGATGCTCAACTGCCTCTCTGTACAGATCAGAATGAATATAAAAGTCGTGAAACAACTACAAAACCAAATGTTCGAACCAATTCCCTTGACAAAGATAGTGCTCTTCATATGTTTAGAGTCTTTTTAAAAGAAGATGCAGTTGCTAATGTTCCTAATGAATCTAAAAAAAGGGAAAAATCAAGCTCATCCCTTAAGAATGATATACACAATGAAAGTGCGCTTCACACATACAAAGATTTTTTTGTAAAAGATTCAACCTCACCAACTTATTCAAAAGAATCTTGGGGTATTGATAAAAGAAGGACTTCACCACTCCGAAATCACAAGTATCTGTCTAAGATGGGTAATCGAGATTTAAATGAAAAAGATTACACTAGAATATGGGGGATAAGACGGGATCCTATTAAAACTAAAAGGGATATCCAGAGAGATAAAATCAAGAAATTAAAAGAGGATATAGCAAAAAAGATTGAAACCGGACTCTTTCCCCCTGGGATGGAAACTGAAGATAATGGTAAGACCTTTTCTTCTAATCAGCCTCCGCAGGAAATACGGATTAAAAAAATTGAATCTCAGAGCTCCAGAGCCCATTTTTCTGATACAAATAGAAGACATGATACGCGCAAGGACTCTTCTCCTAGACATCGTCGCCCCCCATTGCACTCTCCTCCACGTTCACCTATTCGTGGAAAAATTAAGTCAAAGGTGGACACTAAACTATCATACTATGTTTCTACAAAGAATACAGCCTATTCACCTCAAGAAAAGAGGTCAACTCAAGAAAAGAGGTCAACTCAAGAAAATCGTTACTGTCCTATGAAATCGAAGCCCCGTTATAAACATCACAGCTACTACGATAGGAATAGTCCTTACAGAAGGTGTAGCCCAAGCCGTCGCAAAAAGAGCCGCACTCGCTCCCCTCTCATAAAAAAACCTGGAGCCATCAAGTTCTTCGAGGATCTCATTGAAAAAATACATCCACCTCTTACGGACTACAGTACCATGACCCCACATCCTCCTCCCACTGTACACTATGACACAAATTCTTCCTATTATTTTTCTCAACCTAACTACCCCAATTTTCCTCATTCTCAAGAGATGTTCAATCCTCAGTATGTGAATCCAGAATTATATACTATGCCTCTTGGAGATGCCCCTGCTATAGGAGCATCTGGTTTAGAATCAATGAGTCAGGATCCTGAGGATGGAGTTTGTGTAGGCTCTACCGGTTCTTTATCTGCATACTATTTCCTTGAGAATCCTCCTGCATCTGATAAAAGTCCTACTGAGGCCACAGTTACTCCTTCAAATAATTCCAAACACTATGGCACAAGTTTTCAAGGAACATCTTTGCAGGTGATACCCAATAGTGATTTTTTTTTACTTAACACATTGTCGTTGGGTTTTTTATTGCCAGGATGCAGGTGTGAGCTAAAACGTTTATTTAATTATCTCGTGATGATATTGAAATTGCAGCAAATTTTTGTGAATCTTAGATTTTCTTAAAAAATGTTTACTTCAACCTTATTTAGAAATTTATTAATAATTTATATCTAATTGAATTTAAAGCGTAAATAAAAAACAATTAATTAGATTTTTTTTTTTTTAAATGAACTTGCAATGTATAACTAATTTTTTAACAGGACATGAAATGATGGCTCTCAAAACGTTTTCCTCTGTGAAAGGGTATATTATAATATTTTTATATGTAACATGTTTCTGATTCTCATGTACAGACCACTGGGATGTAGATGTTTATACCTGCATTGTAAGATACCCAAGGATGCATATAGAAAAAAAAAATGAGTAGAAACCCTTTGTAATAAGTTCTCCGCTTTTTATCATAAGTATATAAAAAACGTATTACCATGTGACTCACTACCATTGCATGAATTACTACATTACCCAAGACAATGTGTTAAGAAAAATTTGAGACAGTCCTGAATGTATTTTATTTAATATGTCATGCAAAGCACTTATGTATATTTTTTTCATTTCAGATGAATAAAATCCAAATGAATTTGAAGCAAAAAGGTTAGTGCTCATATTTTGTTATTGTTTTTAGGATTTTAGAAAAATCTATCTATAAATTATAATAACAGAAGACATACCTTCATAAAATATAAGTTTCTGCATAAATTTATTAAAAAAAGAACTTACACATCAGTTTAGAATTTGCTCATTATGATTATTATTTTTTTTTTTTCCTTACAGATCTGTATATCAAAAAAAAATTGGAAAAAGGTATGTATTGTTACTTTGTATATTTCAAATGACTAAAGAATCTTATAAGATTGGTATATACACCAAGCAATATATACATATTTGTACCGGTCTGTCATGGAGATACTATTGAATACCATTGTTTATTTTGGTTGTTTTGTTCCCTGCAGTTACATTTTCATGGTTTATTAAATCATTTTCAAACTTTTGATAAAATAAAATTCAAATTTTACAGCAAATTAAAAACCAACAAACTGGTGAAATATCTTATTTTAAATATTAATGTTAGTATGAGTTGATTTTGTTTCTTGGGCATTAGGCTGCTTGAGGTTTTGACACCTCTTGATGGAGTCAAGATTGGAGGATTCAAAACCTTCAGCAACCCAACACCCAGGAAACCAAATCACATTATAACAACGGCTGCCAAAACCTACAAACATACCTATCAATATTATTAAATAGAAATATTTTTAGAAGTTTGACTTTCCCCTGTGAAACTGACTTGTTTTGAGTGTATTTAGTGTTTTCAATGTGAATCCGTCACTTGACGGAATGTAACCGTTGCAGTTATTAAGCGTTGTCAAGATGCAGTGGAGAAGCTGGACTTAATTCACATACCCAATCGACTGATCATGAAACCCTCCACTATGTGGAATTTCGGTGCTCCAGAATCAGGCAGCAAATGTTCTCCCATAACCAGAATCTCAAGGAACCACTACGAATTCACATCTAGACTCTGCAACCCAAAAAATTTTCTGTCAACAATCAAATCTACCATCGATTACGATAGTGAGAACGAGCTTAGAACCGCCGATAAGTTTATGGCAATCTCAAAGAGTAGCTCAACACAAACTGACAATTTTCACTGTGACTCTTGTGTTATCAGAGACTCTATAAAGAACTTATCCAAGGGGACTATGACTCAACGCATCTTCACTATAAGTCGGGAGACTCAAGTCAAGAGCGATTTACTTGCCGAGTCCAAGATGACATTTGCCACCAATGATGCTACTTCACAAGGTGATCGTCCTGTGTCCCTCATGCACATGACCCCTGCTCAGATTCTTATAGCCGAACTCACCGCCAAGTCCAAAGCACTCCAACGTTCGGCCAAAGATAAACCACCTAGTGCGGGTAGAAATTTTTCTGATAAACAAGAAAATCTTACAGACATTCACCATCATCCTGCATACTCTCATCAGCAAACTGAAAGCATTTGTAATACCAATTCTGGGAGTGGCCCTGTCTCAAATCATATAGGTCGAAGTGCAAACTTTAATTTGGATTACAGACTTCAAAACCAGAGTTCAACTCCCACTACTCAGCTGAGCAATTCTGCTCATAGAAAGATGCCATACCCTAATTTTCAAGAGAGAAATGCCCCTACTCACCCAAATGACAAACAGAAACAACCCTTTTTTAAAGGTTGGCAAGGTTAAAACTCCGAGCTCCTACGAGTTTTCTATATTCTGCAATTATATAAAAATCTTATTGTTTCATATCTGTTTGTTTCAACACTTCTTAAAATTAGTATACATACATATGTTGGATTTATGTGACCCAACATTAAAGCGTTGTTTTTATTTTGTGTCAGAATAAAAATTTCCAAATAAATCAATTGAATATACATTCTAAATTAATTTATTGTTACTGTTTTAACTCAAACACCTCATATTATTTTGATGTATTAAGTTACAATAATGACTCTTTATTGAGTTACGTTACGTTTTCTGTATCCTTTTATTATAAAAAAAAAAATTTTTACTGCACATCCTGAAATCACTTCATTTTCCCAACTACATATATCTACTGACGATCATGGGATAGTGATATATTTGATACTAAGTAGCTAAAAATATATCTTTTAGTTGCCAATACAATGAAAAAATATTACCTCATATGCTATGATTGGATGATAGGACAAAAGTTGTCTTTCATATTTTTACTCAGTTACAACAGTAAATATTTGTATTTCTTTTCTACTTATTATACACTTAATGCCATATTTAGACAAAATGTTATAGGTAAATACTTTTTTTTTTTAATGTTGCTTATTAATTACTGTAAGCTTGGCTTTGTTTATATGTATGTATTTTTTATTTTATAATAAAAAAAAAGTTATTAAATATGTCAAAATATTGACATATGGAACTTAATTTTACATTCTTACCTGATTATCCTGATTTTTGTAATCACTCGTTTTCATGGCAATGTCGTGGTTTATGTGATGAAGTTACAAGTGAGCAGTGTTGTTTACAATTTTCAAATCTGGTGACACGCTTATTATATACTGGCTGACTATCTGAAGCCCTTCTATTTAATTGTACCGTACATGATAGACTTTTCCTTAACTGTGTGTGTGCATGTGTGTGCGTGCGTGCGTGCACGTGTGTGTGTAGTGTTGTTTTACTGTGAGATAAAAAATTAAACTCTCAGTAGAAAGAGAAATTGGACATTTTCATACGGTTAGAAACGGATAAAACATGTTTAGCTTTAAATGAGATTTTGTATCTACTTGTGTCTCCTGCATTGTAATTGAATTGAAACTGAATAATATAAAAAATTTAATTGTAATGTATGTTGGAACCATTTAACAAACTTATTGTGAACCACACAATAAGTTTGTAATTGTTTAAATTTCTTTAAACTTTTAATCAAGGTTTATCTCCGTAATTTTTTACTGTTAACAAAAATGCAATGCCATATAATAAAATAAGAAAAAACAATAATGATTTAAAATGTTAATAGTATTACCAAAACTTAATCCGTGTCTACTTCGAAAAATTTATGTGCAGATAAAAAAGGACACTGTTCAGACAAACTCTAATTGAATGACTTGAAATTGTTGATGAGCTGTTATTATCATAATCTTCAATGAATGAGGCTCTTGGTCTTGTGATTAGCATAGTTTCTTACTGATCTCCAGATTTGAATCCAACTAAGGTGACAGAAGAAATCATTTTTAAAAAAAATAATTCACATAAGTTGTCAGATACATAACAAAAGTGCCTACCGGAGCGGACTGCCCCCTCACCCCCCTTTCCTAATAGGTATGCTACTGTGTGTATGTATTTGTGTATATATAGAGAAGAACACAAGGCTGTCCCATCTCCTAGTAAGGTAATGGCTATGATATTTTGAGATTCAATGAGAATAATCTACACATACTTCTTGGAAAAAGAAGGCAATTCTACAGAGAATTGCTGTAAAAGGTTGGACTAAACATAGCTCTACTTAAAAAAGAATAAAGTTCTGTTTCACAATGACAACATACCAACTCTTAGATCTGAAATTTTCCTTGCCTGCATTACACTGCTGACGTGCTTACTGTACTCGCCAAATTTGACTATCTATCACAAACATGAAAACTTGGCTAGAAAGAAAGAACTTCAGTCTTAATGAAGAAGTTACCTCCAGCACAGAAGCCTATTTGATTAATCATTTTTTTCGTGAGATTATACTGTAATTTTGAAATAAGTGTATGCTCCAAAAAATTTAATGTTAAACAATAAAAAGTCTAAAAATAAATGTGCTTTCATTTTTAACACGGATACTATTGATCTACCTTTTATACACATATTTTTTTGTGAAATATCTTTATTTAATGTTTTATTGTATTTTATTTTAAAACAACATTTTTAAGTTGTATGTAAGTTTTGTTAATCATAAAATTACATATTGATTTTTCCAATATAAAATGAATGCTATTTTATTTTTATCCACACCCGCTCCACAAAATAAATCTTATGTATAAAGTTATAGATAACTTCTTTCCTCGCAATCTTTGAAGATATGATACAATTTCAATATATTACTTCAGTACTGGCTAAATTACGAATTATTGTGCTTAAAAATCTAGTCTTAAGAGTTTTTTAGCTTGTTTAGAAATATGAATATACAGGAAAATATCTTTAAGTTCGTGATATGTCGTCAAAAAAATATATTTGATGAACATATTACCAAGTAGATTTTTGTTGGAAACCCCTTAGTGGTGATAATGGTACTTGACAATTTCTTAGTAATTTAAAAGGATGGTAACAATTTATATATAGATTTAACAAGTCTGGTGAAAAAAGAAACATGTTTACTGCTAAAAACAAATAAAATTGAAAGTTTAGTCAAACTTAAACAATTCGTCTAGAAATCAAATTTTTAAAACGACGCTACAGAGAAAAAAAAATTTTCGTTGATTTCATTGGTCAGGTTTTTCTGATCTGACGAGTTATTTTTGCACGCGAAAAATTTTGACCCTTCCAAAAAAAACCACCTGACTATTTATTTAATTAAATACTATAAAGCTCATTACTGGGAATATATTCTTATATTATTAAAAGTATAGCTATTAAAATAAAATCATTAATACAATTCCAATTAGGTACTGGCAGCACCCATCTGTCAAATCAAAGTAAATTTCATAAAATCACACAGAGGTTAAACCAAGCTAGGAGAAAATATTTTATACTATAAGTTATTGTGCTGAATCGTTTAAGCCGTACCCTAATAAATATAGCGCATGGACAGTTAAATTAAGTGCATAAAAATCAATTCAGACGACCATAACACACAATAGAAATTATGTCTTGTAAACAAAACTCAAACACTCTCTTCATTAGACACCTGTGCCCTGAATTAAAATTATCTGAGAAAGAAGACTTTTTAAAACATTTCGGTGCTCAAAAAGTTTGGTTTGCCAATGCTAAAACTACAGCTTTTGCTTCATTTGAATCCCATTATGCTGCTTCAACTGCGATGTTTAGGCTTCACCAATTAGAAATATTCGGCAAGCGCCTAACCGTTGAGTTTAGCAATGGCCCAACTGATTCTCAGACTTGCAACGCAAATCTCAGTCCAAAAAATGAGAGTGAACCTATTAAAAAGTTTATGGAATCACTTAACAGCTTAAATTACTCATTAAATGTTAAGCAACCGCCACCTCCCAATATTTATTACAAATACCCAGAAGTGTCCGCTCAGATAATATTCAACATAGCTTATGCTTTAAGTAAAAATGTTCAGTTATATGTGCAGACATTACATTTAATGAATAAAATTGGTTTGGATCCACCCTTTACAGAGATAAATCCTAAAGTCAAAGACTTCATTTTAGATTGCTTGGAAAAAGTTCAAATTGAAATTAAATTGAATCCAACAATTACTTCTTTCAAACCGCCTGTGACAAATCAGGCACAACTATCTTCAGAAGAATCTGAAATTTCCAGTGAAGAAAACGAAATGTTACCAGAAATTATCACTGCTTTACCATTAAAAAGAAAATCTATGTTGAAACGAATTAATAAAAAGCCAAAATTAATTAATGAACCGAGCTTTCTAAATACCAAGAAATCAGCAATTTATAATCCTCAAGAAATTTTTGAAGACAATAAAATTTGTGAAACAAGAAAAATTGAAGTTAAGGTTAACAAAAATGTCCTGGAGGAAATACAAAAACAGGACGATAAAGCTCATATTGTAGGCGTTATCGGGAAAATGCTACCAATAGAGGCAAAGGATAACCACAGTGAAGAGACGGAGATTGAGTCTGGGAAAAAATATAAAGTAAATATGATAACATCCAGGGAGCTTGCTGAAAATAAGATTTCTAAAAATGACTTAAAATCATTACCTATTTTCAAAAACTATCATCCAGGAACTCCTTCCATGAGACTTTATATCAAGAATTTATCAAAAGACGTTACTGTTGAAGATATCGAACATATTTACAGAAGATACATTATAAATTGTGATTTTAAAGAAGCTGAGATGTTTGATATAAGATTAATGCAAGAAGGTAGAATGAAAGGCCAAGCTTTTGTAACTTTACCTTCAGTACCATTATCTGAACAAGCCCTAAGTGAAACAAACGGTTTTATACTAAAAAATAAACCCATGGTGGTACAGTTTGCTAGAACAGCCAAAATAAACAATACTTAATTTTAAAAAAAATATTTTTATACTTTACTACTTTCGTCTAATGTTGTAATAAATATTATCGAGTTAATATTTTTTTTATTATTTACATTCGTTTAGACATTAATCTTAAATAATTTTTACCAGTGTTTTTCTCACATGATTTTGTATGTAGTTTCAATCTCTTCTAAATTTCAAGTATATTTTTGTTTCAAGATAATAAAGATCATAAAACATAATCTATTGCATCCTGCTTACAGGCTCAATATTAGATAGTTATTAGTATCCTTTTAAACCACATCTTGAAATATACTGAAATTAACGGATAAATAGATTTTTGATTCATTCATTTTCTTATGAATTGTCAACAAATTTGAAAAGTTTCTTAATTTAACATTTCTTCATTTTTCAAATAGTTTTATCAGGACATGTATATCTTCAGATAATGTTGTGATTTTTTTTTTGGTCAGTTAATCCGTCAAACTAATAAACGCAGTGGTAGTTTGTTATTTTGTCAGTCAATTTGCACGGTCTGATAATTCAAATATTTGTGTTTGCAAATTTCCTACCTATTAAATATTAAGATTAGAGTTTTTACCGTAGTAACATTGAAATAAATGTTTTCTTTAGAAAGGCTTTTTCCAACATGTATGAGAACTGGAACTATATAAATGTGTATATATATATGCATCTAAATACATAACTCCAAAACTTACCAAGATAATGGAAAATATTTTTATTTTGACAGCAGATATGAATAACCAAATGGCTAGAAATAAAAATCACATACATCATTTACTCGTTAGGACAAAAAATAATTCACTGGGTTAGGAAAAAAATCTTTTACAATTAAAACAAAATCATATGAAAAAGTAAAGGCATTAAAATCCCTTTATTTTTATTTCTTCAATAAAATAAGATGACGTGTCTGTATTTACATTATCATTAGGATTTTTACCTGAACATATGGATTGTAAATCAGGAATCACACTTTCTAGATCTTCAACTTTGCTAATAATGTTATTTACGGCTCCTTCTAAAGTTAAAAAAGTAATCACTGTTGGAGCTTCACTAGAAAACACAAGTTGATGATAATGCGAGTCGATGAGAGTTGTACTCCACAAAATAAGTTTTTGTTCAAATTCAAAACTTATATCAGTTTCATTGTTATCGGTCAGTAAAAAATCAATATATTTAATCAAGAAAAGTACATTATCCAAAATAAAATATTTTCTTAGATAAGGTATCATACTTTCTCTAACAAACGGTAAATTCAATATAGAATCTAACAAACTCCGTAAGTCTGGTTTTTCCTTGCATGCAATGGAAATTTGTCTGTCATCACAAGTCAAAAGAGATTGCATCTCAAACCTGGTAACAACATAAGTTATTAAGTTGACAATAATGTTTTCCGGAACATCTGTGAAATCTTTAAAAGACTTTTTGATCAATATAATATCATCACCTTCTAACAGAGGTAGTAGATACTGAGAACAGATATCTCTTTCAGACATTCCTTTCATAGCAAGATTTCCCCACTTTTCTTTGGATTTCCAAGGAGTTTTACCTTTTCCCCAATTTGCAAGAAGAATGTTTTCACTGTTGTCTAGTTTGTGTGACCCTACCAAAGACAGAGTATTACGGTGTGAGGATAAAATAAAAGGTATAACAGCAAGATGTTGAGTCGCTTCTAATAATATATGTTCACGTAAACACCACAGCCTTGCTTCCTTGCAAAACATCTTAAGAGGATAGCTACAGGACAGTACACCAAACAAGACATTAAATACAGCAAGAACCGCCCCTTCTTGAGATGAATCAGCACCGTAGAGAGCAATATGATTCTCTCCCATCCAGGCTAAGCTTACTTCAACTTCCGCACACAATCTTGGAACATGTCCAATCATAATGAAAGTGCTTTCCAATAAATTGTAAGCAAACAATCTCCCATCGGACCCTGTAAAGATAATTTAATATTACTAACACAAACAAATTACGATATTGCTTATCCTTAACATTTATACAATTTGAAAATAATACAATAAAAACTGATATATTAGGTTTACAATATTTTTTAGGTAATTCATTTAAACATAAAATTATGATAAAAAAATTCAAGGATTTTTCTTATCGGTTCATGTGTAAATTAATTACTTAAAAATATATTGCAAACAATAAAAACTATTTGACAGCTAGAAAATATAATATGAGGGAACTAAGATGTGATTTATTGATTTTTAATAAATATGCTTGAAATTGTGTGCTGTGTGAGAGTGACTCGATCCATCCAAGTTATGCACGTGTCATATTATTGAATATTATATATGTTAATGTAATTGTATGTATGCAAGTTCATTGCATACATACAATTCACAAGTCAACAAATATAGAGACCATTCGTCTTGAATAGCTGAACTGATGCAAGCAATAAAATAATCAAGTTTGGGTCAGATGCAACCTTCACTCTTGTTTTCTTTTGGCACAATCAAAAAAATAAAATGCAAAAAGTAATGTTTCTATGTTAAGCTCTAATTCTTTTTCTACCCTTATGACATAAAAACTCATAGTTACAGAGAAACAAAATAAAATTTAACTTACATAGACAATGAACTTGTGGCGGGTTTGCTTTTGCAGACACTGTAATGCCAACTATTCTTCCGTTAACAAGCTCTTTTCTCTCTACTTCAACTCTGTTAAGAGTTTCTATGGATAATGTGTTTATATCGGTGTTTAATTCACAGGTAATAATGAAATATTTTTCATTTTTTTGTTTTATCACATGACAAATGTAATTTTTATCTTCCATGAGAAATATTGCAGAGTCAATTATGATTTCTTCCTTTTCCAAAAAAGATACATGTTCAAGATTTTTCCGGGCATAAAGGGCATACGATAATGAAGCACAGTCTCCAACTTTAAATAATAAGATGCTCTTGCCACTGTTATCGGTTATAATCCTGTTTATTTGTTTGCCAAACTAAAAAATATATAAAAGTAATTGTAAATGAAAAAGACATTCGATATTGTTTCCATCCAAACACATTTTCATAAAATTTTCACAAAATATTTTTCATTGTAAATAGAAAGCGGAGAATTATTGACAGACCTCACAGATACTCAATAGAATATATTTTTATATTTTACTCTCATCTACGTTTGCACATTATAATAAAAGTACCGAGCGTAACTTATTTGTTTAGGTTTTTAAAACCAATGGCTAAAGATATTTTGCCTTTTGGGGGCATTTTAAACAATGAATAAAAATTTACAACCATTACTTGGAAAAAAAATTGTTAGTTGAAAGTTAATTCACTTTCTTTTAAGGTGTTCATAAAAATTGTTAGTATCTACTATATCTACTATAATAATAGCCATTGTGTGTGGGTGGGTGTGTATGTTTCATTTTTTAGTTCTCTATAGAATATTTTGAAAGATACAACGCTGATTTTTTGCACGTAAGTTTAGTAAATTTTTCCGCAGCTATGTGCCGAATTTCAAGACGATAGGACAATATTTTTATTTAAAAACTAATTTAATAAAACTATAAAATATACTTTAGCGAGTTTCAATATGTACGAATTATAGGATTTTATTGTTGAGAATTTCAAATTTAGAACTTTTACAAAAAAACAAATTTTGATACTTCTAAGAAATTTTCAGTGTATGTCAGTTTGACACAAGTACTATCTTTATTTTTTCATCGAAATTGCATTTGAAATTATTTTTCACATCATTAATAACTCAAAATGCCTCCTAAAAAAATAACACCGTCTACGCACAGCAAACGTAATTCAAAAAGAATTGCACAATTGAGCGTGATAAAGACTCCATCAAATAAAGACCGGTGCAGTAAAAGTGATGCGTTATTTGTGACACAAAATGTGACAGATTTGTCAAGCAATGAATTGGAAGGAAAAGGCGAGCAGCGTCTTCTTAAAATTCGAGTATGTGCATCGACCTCAAGACAAAAAGGAACTGATGCACAGCGAACGCTGCATTTGTCTTCGATGAGAGTGCGTGCATCGATAACGAAACAAAAAGAAACAGATACATAGCGAGCGCAGCGTATGTCCTCAAAGCGAGTGTGTGTATCCACATCGAGACAAACAGAAGAAACAATAAGACAACTCACACAGGAGCGTTTGATAGCGATTACTGCACACAATTGTGATTTAATGAATGTAACCTGTCGATTCTGCAATGCTTTAAATTTTCAAGCAGAAAAACCATCAGATGGAAAGTTCAACGATTGCTGTCACAAAGTTAAAGTGAAACTACCAGCAAGGCCTATTTTCCCAGTATATTTAAAGGATATTATGTCAAATCCAGAAAATATTTATAATGGAAATTTCAATAGAAAAATAAGATCATACAATAACAGTATATCTTTTGCATCAATGGGAGCTAAATTAACAGGTCCAGTGGCAGAATCAGGGCCACTTTGCTTCAAAGTTCAAGGCCAAATATATCACAGAACTTCACACCTTCATCCAACTGATGGTACAAAACGAAAGCTTACGAAAGATTCATCTTATTGTCAGCCAAACATATGTTCAAACACTATTGCATCGTTCATCGAATACGTCATTTTATGACGGGCTACATTTCTAGTTGATAAATAAGATCTATTTGGTCTGAAAATTTTTATCTCCTTGTTGAATATCTTTTAAATTAAGCCAAATTAGGTTCAAGATATAAATTAGAGATCCCATCTAACTTTAACATTTACACAAAGTAAATAAAAAAAAAACCACAAGATGTTAGCATAAATGAATTTTGAAAAAATTACAAACCTTGTGTTTTTTCAGTCCATCGAGACTTTCAGTTGTACTTTTCCATACCTTGACTATACATTCATTAAATACACCTACATATTCATTTTTGTTTGAATCAAGTATAACTGGAGCCGTAATATGATCTTTAGACGACCATCCTCCAATCTGCTTTTGATCTGAAAACTATAATTATATTGATATAAGCTTCAAAAATATGTTTGACACAATTAAACACTCGTAATAATTATGGTTTTGTCTACAATGAGTAATTAAGAACGAGTATTATTTGATTGGTGTGATTTAAGCAATTAACAATTTCTGAAAATGTTATTTTTATTTAAAATTATGTTCATTAGTAAATGTCAAATGCACGCAACAAATGAAAAAACATTTGATTTTTATATAAAATAGAGCTTTCGGCTGGACGCTATTAAAATTAAAACTAGTGTTGGGAAAGATATTGTAGAATTTAACTTAATACATGTCGCAAATAGTTCAAACAAAAAATCCATCTGGTAATAAATGCTATTTATCACTTTTATATTTCTAACAAATCATTTCAAGCATTGGAAACAAAATAAAATACACATGGTAAATGTAACTTTACCTTATATCTGGTGACTACATTTTTTCCCAACGTAATAATTCCGCATCCAACCTGCTGGTCTTCAGATACACCTAGAAAACTTTTTCGATCTACTAACGGACAAATACTATAATAAGAACGCAATTGAACCATTTTGTCATATGTTTATAGTCTTACAATTGCTCAACTTTCATTAAAATAAATATACATAATCAATACAATAAAATCGCGAATTTCAAAGTTGACAACCTATAAAACATGAGGAGCCCAAGGACAATAACAGGATAATGCATAGCACGTGTGCTGTCCATAAACAATCCTTTTTTTAAAACATTTATCAAGAAAATAAATGTTCACATTATTTTAAAATATATGACTATAAATTTATGTAAAACAAACTTATTTTAATAATATAATATATATCCTACAATCTACTGTATTGTAGGATATAAAGTTTTTTTTTGTTGGACGCTGGTTTATTGAAATCTTTTCGTTTGTCTATGACTACGTCTCGAGTATAATATTGTTTTGACACGGGGCAGAGATAGAAGTACTAGGTTTGACGTTTGACATGCCGGCACTACGCAAGAACGTACATTTTCTTGATGTTATTGTTCCACGTAATAAAATTTATCAGTTGGCTAACCAACTAACGTTGTAATAATACATTTAGTATTTGAAATATATTGATATGTCATTTCTTAGTTGCCAATGACTTCGTAGTGATATTGTATTATTTTATATCATGTCTTCTCAAAAAAAGAAAAATGTGTGTGTGGTAGTGCTTGGAGATATTGGGAGGAGTCCTAGAATGCAATATCATGCATTATCACTCGCCGATAGCAACTTTGAAGTGGATCTTATTGGGTATGGAGGATCTCAACCCTTGTTGAGGATTATGGAACATGAAAATATCAAAATAACAAATCTTGTACCTCTATCAGATTTCAAAGCACCACAATTTATCAAATACTTTTTAAAGATATTTTGGCAAGTCATTAGCTTGGGAATCACACTGGTTTTCAAGAATCGAAGTGATTATGTACTTTGCCAAAATCCACCCGCTATACCAACTCTCTTAATTTGTTGGCTTTACTGTCTTATTTCGAGATCCAAATTTATAATTGATTGGCATAACTATGCATTTAGTATCATGGCATTGTCACATAATAAACATAGCATTATAATAAAATTAGCTACATATCTCGAATTTTATTTTGGATCTAAAGCTGATATAAACATTTGTGTTACAAATGCCATGAAAATGGATCTTCAACAGAGAGGAGAAATCACGTTAGTAAATTAATAATAAATACAAAACTACATTAAGGACTTCATTTAACAGTTTTTGTATTTTTAATAATGATTATTTATTTCAGTGCCAAGGTGCTGTATGATCGTCCTCCAGACATGTTTAGACCTATCAGCGACAAAGAAAAGCATGATTTTATTAAAAAGATGAGCATTCAATACATAGAATTTTCTCTTAATGGAAAAAATCAACTTAATCACTCGACAACAAATGAAGAAAAGACAATATTGACAGATTGGGATGGAGAAAAGGTAACACTGAGACCTCAAAGGCCCGGAGTGCTTTTTAGTAGCACAAGTTGGACACCTGATGAAGATTTTCAAATTTTATTTGAAGCATTACAAGGTAATTGTTTAATTTAAACACCTTCCATTCTTGTTTTATTTTATAATTATATGTTTAGTTTACCTATTAGTTTTATTTTCAACACATTTATTTTATAGATTATAATAGTGCTTCTGTTGAAAATAGTTCACTTCCAAAGCTTATATGTGTTATAACTGGAAAAGGACCAATGAAGGAATATTACACAAAACTTATGAATGAGACAAAACTTCAAAACGTAACATTTATTACTCCCTGGTTGGAAACAAGCGACTATCCTCTTATGGTAGCGAGTGCAGACTTGGGAGTCTGTCTTCATACAAGTTCTTCTGGTTTAGATCTTCCTATGAAAGTTGTAGACATGTTCGGTTCAGGCCTGCCGGTTTGTGCTTACAAGTATAAGTGGTAAGCATCTATAATCTCAATTTCTATTTATTATTGCTAAATAAAACTCTATTTTTTATAAAAATATAAATAACCTTTTGTTTTTTTTTAACTTTTTAGTTTAGATGAGCTCGTTCAAGATGGAATTAATGGATACACATTTGAAACACCTTATCAACTTTCATCGAAGTTAAAAACATTCTTCAATGGATTTCCGAATAATAAAGTACAGAACAATAATACTTTGAAGTTCAAAGAAAACTTAAAAATATTTCAAAACCTCAGATGGCAAAAAAATTGGGAAACTAGAATAAAACCCATGTTTGCATAGTTTGACTAATGATATTCTGATCTCGATTAGCTTGAGATATTTTCATTATCAAATGCCATTATTTTAAAATGCAATTTGTATAACTCTCATTTTGGAAAAAAAAGCTATTCAGAATGTATAACACCACTAAAACTTTATTTAATGGTTCTCAATTATAATTTTTATTTTATGTAGTTTATTTCACCAAGTGCCTGAGATATTGCATTATCATCCACAGTATATGGTGTTGGTTTGGATTAAAATTGGTGAAGCTAAAAGAATACCATTTCAACACCCTTGATGATGCAAGTGAAAGTAATCAGTACAACAAACATCATAATTGTTTTACGACACTATACGTGTGCCTTTACTAATTTAAGAATTAGTTGTAGCTATTTTATTTTTAAGATGAAAATTTTTTTTTCATGAATCACAATTGCTTTAATATCATTTTAAATATATACAAAGTAACGATTTCACCATCTATTAAAAATATTGAATTGATCGATATAAAATATTATGGCAGTAGGTATATGTTTTCAATTGAATTGTTATTCAATTTGGCCAGAAACTGTACTAGGAAGTTTTAAGCTTTCTACACACGTTGCGACACAACTTGCGACCGACTTGCAATTAGCCAAGAGCGTCCTCTTTCGGGTTGTTTACTTAGACAAAGCTATAAAAACTAACCGACACTATTGGCCGATTGCAAATTAGCTGAAAGTTGTGTCGCTGCATGTGTAGCCGGCTTTAGTGCATTTAATGAACTCCTGAAAACGTTTATCTAAATGCAAACATTTGTGGAATTATGTCAACCAATACAGTTTGATATCTTACACTTGTCAGAATATATTTTTATGATGATGCGGCATTTATCAATGAGCACTGTAAAGTTGAATACTCTTTACACAAAAGTAACTTGTAATTTGTACAGTAACTCACTTTATTGTGGATACTCGATATCCTTAATTAATGTAACTAACTTTCTTATTGAATCCAGTGTTCTTTGTGCTTTTGCATTAGTTGTAGCTTATTATTTTCTGGTCTCTTTAGTATTAATTTCTATCTCACATCTATTGCAGTCTTGTAAATTTTACCGTATTACTTATATAGTTACATCCAATTATCTTTTGTCTAAATAAATCTAATATTTTCACATTTTGTGAAACACCTATTCGCCTAAGCTTCACCCATGTCACCGTAAACCTGGATATTATATTCCATTTGTAAATAAAAGCTTTTGATTATTAATAGTATTAGAATATAGGATAAATGTTTATATAATATAAATTGAATAAATAAAATTATTAGGTTTTTTGAAGCGACTGTCCAATTGTTACAGATTTCATACTTGTATTATTTTACAGGGTATAAATAAAGATATATTTTAAAGAATAAAATTATATTTTAATGTCCTCTACCATACTTTACCTCAATCAGCAACTACGTTCACCAGGTCCCAAGAAACTTTGCATGCTGTCGTTAATTAAAATTTATTTCACAAAATGAAAATAACATATGTTCTGGGTCCAGTTGGAATATTTCATATGCAACTTTTAATAATACCCTCAATTTAACTCATTCCCTGGAGACTATAAATTGTATATTTAATGACCTTGATGAATTTATCCCACCTCTCTTTACAAAAATATTACTTTTTATTGTACATGTTCATATTATTATTATAGAATAAACCATCTGGAAGCCAAACTTTATTACCTATAAACAGAAACAATAGATACTTGACTAAAAACTGATCTTAAGTAATCACTATGAAATTAAACTCGGCTAGGGGGACACTCACCTCATTAGAGATAATTTCAGGTAATTTTACTTTCACATTGACAGTGATGCAAATATTGAATTTAAGGAAACTCAATTCGACCAAAGCCAGTGGGAAGTTAAATATCCCCAAGAAAATATTTTTTACCATCGACAGAATTGTGTAGATCGATAATTTAAAAAAAATGATGTATATTGCACAAGGTTAATAAATAAATAGTGTGTATAATAAACTTACTTTATTTAAATTATAAAATAAAAATATTCATTCTACACACCACAAGACTGCAGTGGAGATTAAAGTAAAAAAAATGTGTGGAATATTGAAACAAAAAAAGAAAATCTTAAACACAAGTAATCTTAATACATAAATTCACTATACTAAAAGCTTTTCAATTTCTTGTTGAATTCCTTGTATCTGTGGTTTCAATTGTGACCCCTCATTTGAGGTGACCGAACATGCAATAATGGGTCGAGAGACCCCACAGGCTCTACCTAGAGCTTGTTTTGAACGAACAAACACATAAGGAACATTCTTATCTTCACATAACAATGGAAGATGCAATAAAATTTCCAGCGGCTCAGCATCAGCAGACATTACAATAAACTCCGACAAGCCACGATTAAGGGTTTTTGTAGCCTCGTTGGCTCCTTTTCTTAGCTGCTTATAATTTACAGCTTGCTGGACCAGATTCAAAATCTTGGAAGTTAGAGTAGCATCAGCTAGCGGATAAGCCTTGGCGTTCACTTCTTCAGTCTGTAAAACAAAGATTAAGTCAATACTACAAATAAAACCCATAACGAAAATAACCAGACAAATTTTAACCTATGAGTTTAGAAGATTATTATATTCACCATTTTGATTAATTAATGTGTAAGCCTCTCAGCGATTGCTCTCGCTTCACTGAGGAACGTTAATTCTTCGAAAAAAAATTGAAGTACAATGCCAACAAGCTCTCGAAAAGCACACGTGCATACAAGGAATGAGCGCGAAGACCGGAGATCACACAGCCAAGACCACGAGACGACGAATAACATAACCTCAAACAACACTTTATTTCTAAAGACGCACAACGCATAACGATTTCCAAATGTTGCCAAAAGCTCTATGATTATCTTTGATTCTATGTACTTTAATGGTGTGAAATTAAAGTTTATAGTCATTTTTAACAAATAACAGGCCAATAAATATTAAATAGTTAGTACTAAGTTTTTTATATAAAAAAATTAAAAACTCATAAATAAATTATTAAGTAATAATAAATTTTATAAGTCAATTAAATCTAAAGAATATTTTTAAGAATTTACATTTCCCTAATCTGATTGGTCAGGTTTTATAGATTCTTCAGATACAGGAGATGTAGGTAATGGAGGTCACTTTTTTGCAAATTGAAATAAAAGCAAATCTATAGATTCATTATTAATTGATTTGACCCAGTATAGTTTTTCTTGCAATGCTTATGAATGGCCGGTGCAATATGGCTTGAATGATTATCCAGTATCAATAGAACCGTTTCATTTGCAGAAGGCTTAGCATGATGGCTAAAACACCTTTTTTCATAGAAGTTAGGTTGTGTGGGCACCTGACACCGATTGCCTCCCTACATCATCGAAAACGAGAAAAAAACCCAGTCCAAAAAGTTGAAGCTATAAAGGTAAACTGGGTTTTAAATCACGATTTAAAATGCTATGGTTATTACATATCACAAGCATAAAAAGTGACGCCAAGTAGTTTGAGCCTAACTTTCGGATTTGTCTACTCGAAAAATTAGATCGGATGAGATATAACTCATTAACACATAACGCGAACTAAATGAGCCGTCACCAGAGTATCTTATTTGTGCAAAGGTAGCGATTGGGTAAAAAACATGGCTATCTCTCGTTTGATTTCTGTTAAAATGTGGTGACCACCATTGCCTACTGACTTCAATTGCCTACATCTTTCCTACCTAACAATATCACCACTTAATACAATTAATTACAAAAAATTGCTTTGTAATAATTTTTAAAATAATTTATGCTAATTTAGAGTAAGGTTAGTGGCGTTTACGCGAGTGGTTTTTAAAATTATTCTTGTTTTATATATAAACGTTACATCGTGATTGTAGGTCAAGTAGTTATTGTCTATGAATTTGTCGTGATTTTGCGTGCTGATGTGTTGTCTGTGTCCCTCGCTGTGTCGATGACAAATAAAATTTGGTCGCAATAACATGCAATAGCACGAATCGCATTGAAAATTGCTAAGTGGACGTCATTTCTGGTCTTGATTCTATGATGAGAATCGTTTTATTTTCACACTTGTCATCAAGTAAGTAAATAGGTATTCAATCTCGTAATGCCAAATTCCAATGTTATGACGCGCACATTGACAATGTTGACTATTGTTTTTTGTTTGTGTACATTCACTTTGATTGCATCTCTCATGTACATATTTACTTATTTTTTACAGGCGCGAGCAACTCAAATATTGAAGATGTCTGGCGAAGAACATATACTTCCAGTAAAATTGGAGCGATTGGAGATCGTGTCAGGAAAAGTAAACGTAAGTACAGGAGCTGCCGATGAGAATCCATTCCAAAGGCGAGTTGGTGGTTCAAATTCTCGCACGGCCGTTTCTCTGTGGGGAGGCAGATGTAATTGCACTTATAAAAGATCTAAAAGGAGTAGAGTTCATTTTAAGAAGCCAAATGGAAAAATTATCAAAGATCCCATATTGAAGTATGTTTCTTCATGCTGTCAAGGAGGATCTAAGCCAGAAGATCTTGCTAATTCTCTATCTTCTGTTACCTTAACATCTGCATCTTCAAAAGCTAATAATATGAAGTCAAGAGATACAAATGCTGATGGCAATTTTGGAGTAGTTGTTCCTGCTCAACACGATTTCCGGTCTCTCGTTTCTGGTTGTAGTCAACTTCGAATATCATCTGGAATTAATTCATTTGCATCGGAGAGCTTTCTAAATGTGCAGCAAAGAGATGCAGAAAGCTCAGGAAGTAACCAAGGTACTTCAGCTGGCTCTGGGGACAGATCACGCGGTACTCCTTCATGCTCGCAGCAAGCTCTCAACCCTCCATGTGATATCACCATTGATGAACTGGCCAGCTATTTTGAAACATTAGTCCATATTCCCAAAAAAATGTCTACCATGGCTGAAATGATGTATATATAATGTGTGTGCTGTGTTTCGACTGATAAATTATACCTATATTCTGAAAAGATATTTTGACATCATTAACAAATCGGAGATCGTTTCACATATCGTAGAATATAATAAAAAATACAAATAATATGCAATAATGCTGTCTGTGGGGTCAGTTGTTGAGCATACTAATTTATATAATACGGTGGTCATTTGCTCCCTGCTGCTTGTGGAGGAATTGTATGTTTATTAAAGATTAAATAAAATAGTAGTTTGTTGATGATTATCACCAGTCATTTGGTGATGATTAGGTAATGGAATGTTTATAAAGTGATGGTTCCGAGTCAAGAAAGAACACTGTCACATTGAAAATTAATGTAGTCAGATCTCGCAGCTTACCTCTCGTTTCGTTTCGTTATTATAATGTACTATTTATAACATTAATCCAATTAATTGTTTAACTTTTTACTCTGTTGGCCTCAGTAAAATTAACAAAAAATGTAATCTCCATTTCTGCCAATAACAGACTCTTTTGTAAAGTTATAATAATTATATTTTCTCATATAAATTGTCACTTTTTCCATCAATATAATTGTGAATTTTTATTGTGTTCAAATTATGTACTCTTGAGAAGAAATACTTTATTTTTATTGAAAACTAATAAAAATATTTTGTTAGTATAAAAATTTGATTGTTTGTATTGATACTTTTTGTGATCACACTTTTACTAAATAGGAATCTTCATAATCCAATACACAATCGGGGCACGCAGGAATGTTGCATTCATGTTAAAGAAATAGCACTGAGAATAGTCATAATACTTATTCTAGATCAACTCAATCTGTTCTTTTATATAATTTATAGATTTTAAATAACTTTATTTTATTTTCATAATTAATATTTTTATCTAAATTTCAAAAATTTTGAACAAGTTTACATATTATCTACTATAAATAAAATCTGCATGCAACTTCTTCAATATAGGTGGTTTGAAGAAGTTTACAGACATTGTTTAATTAAGCAGTACTATTAAATGATTTAACTTAATTTTGCTATTATTTTCAAACTGAAGAAACATGTTTGAAGACATTTTATGTCTGTTTGTAGTTGAATTATTTTAAGAGTATAGTATTTCATCAAATGCACCTGCTAGTAAGATTGGTTTATTAAGTTCTCATAGATTATTACACTTTGAAAAATTAAACAGTCATCAAATGGTGTTTAAATCAATAGTGTCATGAAAAATATAGAAAAAAGTTTGCATGTAGCCAGCACACCTATATGTAAATATTTTAAAAATCCAGGAAATAAGCCTTGGGTATATTTGTTTTGAAAAAGCCAAGAAAAAGTTGTTGATGTAACTCACATTGAATTATTTAAAATTTAAACAAATAAAAAGGGTACTATATTTAATTAAAGTAATGTACTATAGTATTTAACCACACACATAAGTAAGGTTCAGCAATGTCAAAATTTCTTTTTTTTGTGTGTTAAGATTTTACTGTTTTTATAATATTCATCACTTTATAAAATTTCTAGTTTAGTCATTCATAGTTCGTTTTACATGATTATGTTTGTATATAACTATAAACTATAAACTATTTAAATAATATATATTGATAGTGTATGTAAATGTTTAATTTTAAGCTATATATGAATAAAACTATTATTTTCTATTATTAGTTATTCATATTTATTCTGTGACATTCTATTTTCATTGTTTGGTGTTTTCGTCTTGATTGGGCTCTATTTCTACAACATTAATTTTTGAGTATATCTCAGACAATAAGACAGAATTGTGCAATCGTATCAAAGTATATTAATAATATATTATTTTTGTATAAACAGAAGATATTATTTTACTCTTTTATTGATATAGATAGTGAAATATAAATTTGTTAATAATTAGTTTAAAGGTCACTAATGATGAAACATGCAAGTATGTTTTCTAATTGTTGTGAGCATCATCAGACCTACACTGTGTTGAGGCATATGTAGAAAATAGCATATAGAAACGAAAATTACATTTTTATGAATTTGTAAATTAAATGACACCTATTTCATATTTTTCAACAGTTGACTTTTATTGACAAATATACATTTGCTGTTTAAAGAAGGTAATTGATCCATGTTGATATATATTATTTAATGTAGTGTATTAATATAATACACTATAATATTCATCGTAAAATCAGTCAAACTTTCTCATAACTTTAATGACAGTATTATATAATAGGTCTCGTACATTAACCGCAAATAGAAAATCTGCATGTGAGAAGTTTGGATTAGGTACACGATACATACCAATAGGATTTTTCAATTCTCTAAATAATTTATCGAGATCAATAATGTTTACAAGACTATCATTATCTGAAAAGTGAAGGGCTATTGGAGCCGTTATTTTCTTCAAATTATAATTCGGTGGAGTGGGTAATTTATAATTAATAAGGTTCCCAATCAAACCAAAATCAAATTTTTGGAATTTTCCTGATAAAATTCCTTGAGCATAATGAACAAATTGTTTGCTCGAAGCGCCGGCAGGAGTGTGGCCCATTATCACTGGGACCATCGTCTGAAAAAAATGTGTAGTGTATAGTTATTTTTATTTACCATTAATATTCACATAGGTAATCAGTGTCTTCACTACTTACTGCGTTTATAAGTCCAGGTGTATCTCCACCAAGAATCATCAGTAGATTTTTGCACAGAGGAAGAAGTAAAGCATTTTCTGTGCAGGCTACTTGACCGACGATGGTCAAAATTTTAGTATTAGGCAAGATTTCATTAATTCCTATAAGTGATGCCAATAACTGAAAAAAATACAAATGCTACTCAGGAAACTAACAACGAACATTCCCATTTAATCTAGTTTTCGGACTAATTATTTAATATATTGGAAAAAACATTGCAGTTTATATATATTTCGTTTGCAATAAAATGTAACAAAATATTTCACAAGCACAAGATAATGTTCAATTCTTGTAAAACAGAGTTTCAATTTTTTATCGCTTGTCTTGTCTTTATATATATATATATATGTATTTTTTCTTTTTAACATGAATTAGTGTTGATGCAACTGTGCATTAAATTACCTGTATTTTTTTAGCATATGGGGCGAGAGCAGTAGCCCAGTTGCTTTGAATATTTCCCATGTAGGCCACCGGTGCTAGAGCCTGCATAGATTTTATTTTAGCATTGTATTCTGGTTTTTCGGAAGCCATTACAAAGAATGCTGTTGTTCCTTGAGAATGCCCTATGTAATGTAGCTGTTTTTGGTTTGTTTTTTGAAGAATATAATCAATCATCTTTGGCAGGTCGTAAAGTCCGATTTCATTCCATGTAAAGTTCCAAAATGTACCATTTTTAGGATGCATTGTTGTATGGTTGCGTGAATAAAAGTTTCCACGGGCGTTTCCCATCCAAACATCGTAGCCCTCATCAGCTAGTAGATATCCTTTAAGAAAGAAGTAACGATAAAAAATATTTTCTAACTAACACCAATTTTAAAAAATCGTCAGAATTTCCTACCAAAACCGTTCTTTGGTCCCATATTGACCCAATCAGCAGATGAGCTAATCAGTCCGTGCATCAACAATACAGGTATTCTATTGTTCTTCTTAAACTGTTTACCAAATGGAATACGGTGAAGTCGGATCATGTAACCATCTTCTGTTATGATATAGTGTGTCTCTACGGGATATTTGTATTTAATCAGTAATCCTTCCTATAAATAATTATAGTAAAAAAATTAAAAAATAATTTGTGTTTACAATATATTTTTAGGTCAAAAAGTAATAAGGGTGGGACTTGAATCCAAACTCCTAAGAATTATCATTGGTAAGCATTTGTATATACTATATATTTGTTACTTGTGGCAGATAAATAAAAAATAATCAATTATTGTGTAACAATTAATATATTATAATAAATATATATATTAGGTTTGGAGCACTGAAAAAATTTCAGTATGGCCATGCAATATGAACATCCTTTTCGTTGATAACATAAAAAACTGTATCATTCCTGATTAACTTTCTAACGCCTGGTCGAAAAAATTGTCTAATTATAGCAGATACAGATTAGTGTTATAACTATTCACATAAAACAAATTTGATCTTTCAAAATTTTATTTTGGCAGTGACTTGATTTCTGCTAGTCGTTTTTAACATATAAATAAATTAAAAATAATAAAAAGTATTAATAATATAATTTTCTTACAACATCCAAAATAGCATCTTCAAGAATGTCTTGGTTCAGTTCATGCTTGTTTTGCACACTTGATATATATTCTTCACCATTGGGAGATTTCCCAGCACTTGCAAATGCCACCGCTACCAGCAACAAAAAACCCGTCCTCAACAACATGCTTTTACAACGCTGTGATGCTAATTAAACTTTTTAGCAGTTAAATTGGGTATTTATATAGTTGTTTTAGGTTTTCTCCGTGGTAATCAATCTTTTGCCTATTATTAGTGTCTACCAAATACTGATAATATTGTTTTTAATTTGTTTGGATGGGTATTTCATAAGATATCATGAGACTATAATCTTCATAATATTTTTATGATATCTGAAAAATTACACATATTTTTTATCCGACCACCAAAAAACTTGTACCTAACCTAACCTAACCCAATGAATCGAGCGGTCATGGAAATCTGCAAAGGAACGAAATAAACGCCACAACGGGACTCATCGTCATATGATAGATTCTTATCTCTGCGAGTACATGTACATTAAAAAATTTTGGTGGTCGGATAAAAAACAAGTACCAAAGTTAAACTAATATTGTGAAGTAATAAAATGGGACTAAAAAAAGACTAATGCTTAAGATTTTTAAAATGAACTGTTTAATCTCCTTTTTTCCGAAAATCAACCATATTTCAGTGTATTAGTATCCCATAACAAATCAACCGCATTCTATGCAAATTTAGGGAAAAATGTTGTGAATTTAATTTCTTCATAGATGGCAGTAAGATTTCAAATAATTATTTCAATTAAAATTAATTTTAGTGTACCTAATAACAATTCATATTTTTTTATTTGGGATTGTGGATAAAACAATGTATTTGAAATGGAAAACATTTTAATATTTATTAAATGTTGTCCTCAAGGCCTTACCAATTTTCAATAGTATTTTCATTAATTTGGGGATCTTCTAAACATTGCATGTCGCTTGTACATAATAATGAGCTTATAAAAAAATAACTACCTACCAGCTAACACACGTGTGAAAAATATCAAAAATCTGCAGAATACATATATACTTTTTCATAAAATACTTTTTCCACATGTTTTAATTAATTAATCACAAAAGTTTTTATTTACAACATTATAATGGGATTCCACCAAGTATTTTCTGTCTAAAATATTGAATATATCAATATTTTTGTAATTCATAATTTTTTATATCGCTATCACCTATGAGCAATTTCAGGTTTATTACAAATGTTATTATAGTCAAGGTACACCACTGATAAACATGTAAATTTTATTTAGGAATTTTTAAAAAAATCTTAGTAAGTAAATAACATTGTATTAAAATTGTTCGCAATAAGACACAAAGCCGATCAATTGGATTAAGGAGCTCTTACTATATTAAGTTCACAATGATAATATATCGTCAAGATATGAAATTTGTTTTGTTTTTATCCAGCTTGGATTTATCTTATTAACTGAAAATATATACTAGTCCAAAATTTTATCTGTTAAATCTTTATTGGATTAAATTGGCTGTATTTACATTTCTAGAGATTATAAAATAACTCCCTAAGAGAGTTTTATTTGGGTATAGGTTTCCATTTATCTCTTAATTATATTATAAATTATTATTATACGATCGGTATCTCAGAAAATATTGAGTTCTATGATCCCCAGCAAAACCCAATCTGGGTTATTTGGATTTTAAAACAATGATTAATTAATTTAAATGAAAATAAAACAATTTTTTCAAATATTTTTTAATTTTGCTTTTTTAAAAAAAATATTGCTTTGCTTCAGTACAAATTACAGTTTGCTTCAGTGCAGTGAAATACAATTATTTTTATTTTAATTTGATGAACGTAATTTTCTGATTCAGAAATTTAACAAATAAAACAATACAAAAATAATATATTGAAATACATCGGTTTCTTTATATCCAATTATCAGTCTTCAAAAAGATAATATTTTAAATTACACAGGTGTAGATTTTACCTAGATAAAAATATTATAAATGATAAGAAATATAGTAGTAGTTCTGACTTGTAAACCTCAATGTAATTTTTTCGGTTATTACTAAAATCTTTGAGGTTTTCAAACTATTTTATTTATAATATATTTTAATGTGTTAACCAATTTTTTTTGTAAGCTTTAATAAAAAGAGAACAATAAAACCATAGAAGCAAAAGGGTCATACTCTAATGAAGCACACTATTTTTTCACAAGCTAGTTGAAAAATAATGTATAACTTTAATAGGGCATTTGGGATCCTCTTCTAGATGATCATTATGTAGTCTAATAAAAAAATTTTGGACCTATTTTAATCATTATATATTTGCAAAATAACATCAATTGACATTGATCCTAAGAGTGATTATTGATATTTATTTTTAGAATCAAATTCTTACCGTGTTGTCGTTTGCTGCACGGGCAGTTAAAAAAATAACGCATTTCAAAAATCAACTCAGAGTATTTTTTTTGCTTGCAATTACAATGGAAAGAAAAATAGTACTGTCCATTTTTAAAATTTTAAGGTTGAAATTGCATGAAAAAAAATTGCATTCTATTTGTTTTATCGTGTTTTGTTAGGTGGTGAGATTAAAAATAACAGAGCAGCGTGTACTTATCATGCATCAAGCGTCTTTGTATTTTACCAGAGTGATGACCGTCTGATTAAATAATTGCTTTAGTGTAGGGTTTGAGTTTCAAGTTTAAAAAATGTAGAGTATTTTATTATTTATTGAATGTTTTTAGTATTTCAATAACCTTTTTGTATAACAATTTTTGAACATCAATGGCCCACAGGAAATCTAGGTGATTGAATTTGTCATCAGGTACTCTATATTTTCCAATTGTGTTTGGTAATTGCTTGTACAAACGTTCCATATCAGGTTTGCTAACGAGCCAGTCATTATCAGAATAATGAAAAGCTATGGGAGATGTCACATGTTGCAGTTCATACTCAGGAGGTGTTTCCGACTTATACTTTATGAGATTCATAATTTTTCCATAATCGTATTTTCTAAATTTATCTGCTAGGAATAGTTGACCATAATGAATCATCTGTTGAGTAGCTGCACCTGCTGGTGTATGCCCCAGAATAATTGGCAGCATAGTCTGAAAAGTTTATAATTCAAAATGTGATGTTACCTTTTTCGCTATGGTAAGCAAAACCAGTGTCCTAAAATATTTCTAGTAAATTGTTTTTAAGAATGACAGTATTTTTAATTACTTACTCACTTAATCACATATTTTTACTTACTATATTTAACTGGGCAGGGTTATATCCGCATAAGAGAAATAATATGTTTGTGCAAATTGGTAAAGCAGTGGAATTCTCGTTGCAAAGAACTTGAGCAGCCATTTTCATTAATGGTGTGCTTGGTAAAAATTCATCAACTCCAAGGAGTGCCATTAAAGTCTACAAGCCATAAAATATTTTCTCTTAATATTGTAATATAAAATTTTTGAGATCAAATATATTATTAAATAAGTATTTATTATTACCTTAACTAGTTTAGTACGTGGTGCTAGGAATGTAATAATTGGACTGCTGGAATTTGTTAAATAAGCTGCTGGTGCTAAAGCCTGCATAGACTGGATTTTATCATTGTATTCTTTTCTAGTAGAACCCATTACAAAAAATGCAGTTGTTCCTTGGGAGTGACCGATATAATCCAATTGTTTTTTACCGGTTGTTGTTAATATATGATCAATCATAGCAGGAAGATCGTAGTAACCGATTTCATTCCAACTAAATTTCCAAAATTTAGAAGATTCTGGGTCAAGAGTGGTATGATTCCTTGAGTAAAAGTTACCACGTGCGTTTCCCATCCAAACATCGTAGCCTTCATCAGCCAAAGTGTAACCTAGATTTTGATAAATATTTTGAGATGATATTTTAAATGCCTAGTTTTAGTTAAATAAATACAAACATAAATCAAGTATTCATATTACCAAGACCATCTTTGGTTCCCATAATGATCCAGTCAGCAGAAGAACTAAACAGCCCATGCATTAGAAGAATTGGAGGTCGATCTGCGCGTGGTGGATTTTTTCCATAAGGAATGCGATGCAATTGAAGAAGATATCCATCTTCAGTTTGAACAGTGTGAGTTTCAGCAGGATAGCCATATTTTTTTAATAATCCAGGCTGCAAAATTACATTTAAATTTAGTTTTTCTATTCATATAATGTGAATACTAGTTTTTTAACTTTTCAGATTTAAAGGTCATTTAAAATAGTTTGTTACATCTAAATATTATGGCCAAACTAATATTTGGTGCATTTTGTCTTATGGTGTGTTATAGGTTACAAAAGTCATAAGCTATTAATATATATAATACTATAGGGTATTTCAGAAGAGCAAAAAAGTATTGTTGCAATGTAATTTAACCATTATCATAAAGACTTAATCCACAAAGTACCTTATACTTCTGTTTATGATTTCACTTTAAATCTGATTTTTTTCATATTAACAACATATTGACTTACAACATCCAATAAAGAATCCTCAGCAATAGTAACATTTAACTTGTATTCTTCCATAATATTTGCTAAATATTCCTCTCCATGAGGAGATCGACCACTGTAAGCAATGGAAAAAATTAACGGTAAAATTATTATGGGTTTTAAAATCATAATGAATCACTTTGATAAGTCACTAAAATAAAATTGAGAAAATGTTAATAAATATTTTGCTTATATACAATATCTTATCATTTTAAATCCAGTGATTCTTAATATTTAATAAAAAAATCAATGTGGCTACATCTTACAGCTTAGACACAATTTTGATTGATAAACACAGCAAAGTATACATACATGCATAACTGTACTATATTATTATAAAAATATACATCAAATTTAGATAAGTAGTTTCAGAATCCCCCATTTATTCATTAATGAAATTCCCTTTTATTGTTAATATGCATTTTCGAAGAAGAAAAGTCGGATGATGCCTCCAGTCTATAAAATCCACACCACACAGCAACGTGTTGTGGATGCATTTGTTTCTCAACAATCATACGCGGATTTTCTGAACCCCAAATGCGAAAATATTAGCATCTAAGTAAAATTAAAAAATTATATATATATTTATATATATATAATATATATGTATTATAGAAAATTTGAGAATCATTTCAGATAAAAATGTCAAATCAGTTGTAACAGATTATGTGGTGTAACGAAATTGATTTAGATAATTACAATAATTATCTTTTAGTGTTACAATAAGTATATACTCTTGGAAACCAAGTAAGTTGATTGATTACTAAAACGATAATTCTAAATCACTCTGAATGATATTCAATAAATTCTTTGGATATTCCAGATTCATGATAAAAATCAATATTTTTCAAAAAATATATATTTAGATTGGTGTTTTTAGAAATGGGTAATTTTAAAATAACCATGATGTAATAATATTTTTTTATAACTCTAATATGATAAGTTAGATGTAATAAAATAAAATCGGCTCAATACTTTTATACATGATACAAATACATAATGTTCTTTTATGTAACTTGTATGCTCATTTTAGTTGTTACTATTATAATACAATAATATATTAAAACGCCAGTTGACCAAGAAATTAAAATGAGAATTGAGACAAAACATAGTACATTTAACAACATGAGAAAAGTTAACATTAAAAAATCGCTGGAGATTCACCAAATGTTATGTTGTCTCAGTTCTTATTTATAGAGTTGAGGCCTGGACACATAGTGTAGTTTAAAATGTGGCTTTATAGGAGAATTCTTAAAATACCGTGGGTTGACGACGTCACAAATGAGAGTCTTGCACAGAATACCAAATAAAAAGAACTCCTGACGATGGTAAAAAAGCGTAAAACCTCGTATTTTGGCCATATTTTTGAAACAATAAATACGGCATCCTAGAGCAAATTGTCCAAGGAAAAATCGAATAAAAAAAGAGCATTGGAAGGAGGAAGCTAGAAGTTGGGAGAACTGCCTAATTAGTATGACTGGCCCAGGATAAATATGTATTCGGTGAAATGGTCACCAACCTCCTTTGAGGAGAGACACTGGAAGAAGAAGAGATAAAACTGATTGATTCACAAAGAATACCTATAATAAATAATTTATAGGTGAACTCAATTGGCTTAAGTTTTTAAACATTGATTTGGGTATTATAACGATTTAATTTTCAAACAACTTCTTACTTACTCAACTTGAATATATTCAAAATAATTTTACTTTCATTTCAAAATTTAAGCTGATAGGTATTATATATAATGTCCCCTTATGAAAATGTTTATATCTCATTTAAATTAGTAATTAACATTGTAATTAGTAATTAACATTCAATTAGTAATCTTATTTAAATTAGTAATTAACATTGTGCAATGCGTAGGAAAATTTTAAATGACTAAGGTGAGGTTCTTCATTATAGTTATTATCTTAGATTTTATGACAGCTTAATGCTATTTGACGGTTGCTATGTCTGATAGTCTTTTTAAACATAATCTTGAAGTGTTTGTGGATTATGGCAGCCGATGCTATTATAAATGTTGCATTCTTGGGTGTTGAATGTTTTGTTGACATTTCCGTCCCAGTACTCAAAAACACAGTATTTATAATAATCTTGAAGGTTGGGAAAGACAATATATTTAATTTTGAAATAATTGTCTTTTTCAGAAAATTTTCTTCAGGTAAAAATTATACCTATAATTTTAGTTTAAGAAGACGTTTTGAAGTGTAAGGACTAATATATTTTGATGTTAAATCTTTTATTTTGATCTCAATTTTATTCTAAATCTTTTGCAATTGTAAGATCGGTGCTTTAGACCTTTTTTATTTTTTTTTTAACTGTCGGCCCCGGACAGCGCTGTAGTACTACTTACACTGAGAAGTCAGGTTTTAAAATATAAAATAATGTTGTGTGTATTATTTATAATGTGGTGACTTAAACATTATGCTACAGTTATCATTGTTAATGTTATGAATGCCAAGTCATAATAAATATCATTGAAAATTTTTCACCAGTGAAATCTAGATGTAAAGAAAAAAATATTTTAATTTAATGTTATAAAATAATAGTATTAATATAATACAATATAAACATAGATACACCTACATATGTAGTTTCAAAAAATGATATCAGTCAAATGCACGCATCAGGTTAATTATTCGGTTGTATATAAGTTTCCGTGCATCAGTGGCCCAAACATAATCCAAATGGTTGAACTTATCCAATTTCACTCGATACTTCCCAATAGAGTTTGGAAGTTCTTTGTGTAATTGATCTACATCTTTTGGTGCAGACATCCAATCATTGTCGCTATAGTGGAGAGCTACTGGAGCTTTTACGTTCTTTAGATTATACGTCGGAGGTTTCATAGAGCCATATACTTTGCGGTTTTTTAAAATACCATAGTCAAATTGTCTAAACTTTTTTGACTTAAATTCTTGTCCGTAATGAACTAGCTGCCTACTAGAAGATCCAGCAGGAGTGTGGCTCATCATTACAGGTAGCATTGTCTGAAAATATGATTTACATTATGCTTGGTACAAAATTAATTGAAGTAGCAAACATAATAAAATATAGTGATTTAGAATGACAAATTTCCAGCTATAAATACAGTTTACATTGATGAAATCTCCTTTTGTTAATTAAGTTAGATTCTTTTTTTTGATACTTAGGTACTAATATATTATTTTTGCGAAATTACAAAATGGTTCTTAAAGTAAAGTATAATTGCTTTTTACATACCACATTCAATTGATCAGGATTGTAACCGCACAATAGAAATAAAATGTTAGTGCAGACTGGTAAGAATGTAGAATCTTCTTCACATATTAACTTTCCTCCAATCGACATCAATTCAGTGGTGGGAAGGAATTCATCCATTCCGATGAGATTTGCAATTACCTTAAATAATTATATCATCGTATAAAATAATGGATCCAATTGTATGATTTAATTTTAATATGAATTTATAAAATATTAAATAGCAATCAGTCAAGTCAATGAATTATGAATATATTTACTTCAACAGTATTGGTGAGCGGTGCCAGCATTCGGACGAGGGGACTCTTCAGATTTGACATATAAGCGACCGGTGCCATAGCATGCATAGATTTGATATGATCATTATACTTTTGCTTGCTGGAAGCCATCACAAAGAATGACGTTGTTCCCTGAGAATGACCTATATAATGAATTTTCTTTACTTTTGTCTTCTCCAAAACGAAATCTATCATTGAAGGTAAATCATGGACACCAATTTCATTCCAGCTAAACTTCCAAAATTCTGATGAAGTATCTGGGTCATACACAACATGTTTTCTAGAGTAAAAATTTCCACGAGCATTTCCCATCCAGACATCAAAACCTTCATCAGCTAAGATGTAACCTGCAATAAGAAAAATGTATTTTAATTATATTATGATTTTTGCCTTTTTATATATATGAAATGAATTCATAGATCTTAATAGCAAAAGGAATGAAAAAATGCAACATATTTGGGGATAAAATGCCTTACCTAATCCCTTTTGAGGTCCCGTCAAAACCCAATCAGCGGAGGACATTAACAGTCCATGCATAAGAAAGACAACGGATTTTGATGGGGCACTTTTCATTCCTTTTCCTCCAGGTATTCTGTGAAGAGTCAACACATAGCCATCAGGCGTTTTAACAGTATATTCTTCCACAGGATAACCATATTTTGTTATCAGACCCACCTAACAACAGAAGAATATATTATTAGAAAATTTATAGTTTTCTAGCTATAAAAATCAAATAAGCGTAATAGCACAACATTAGATGTTTGGAAAAAATATTGCATACCGTGTCTAAAATCATATCCTCTGCAATATCATCACTGATATAGGTTGCTCTTCCTTCCTTGTGTAGTCGAGTTAAATATTCTTCCCCCCGAGGTGACTTCCCACCACTGACATTATTAACAGCAACTGCTGTTAACAGTATGAAAAAGAACTTCATATCACTTATTCAATGTACTGTAATAAAATACAAATTTTAAATAAGTGTTTCTTATTTATATAAAACGCAAAAATATGGAATTAATCTTGATTGACATCAATCTTTTTCGAGAATCAATTATGATAATATTTCAGTGTCAATCAATTTACAAAGAATCCGAAAGTCATTAAAATTCCAGGCGCATATTGTTAAAACATATTTTTTTAAATAAAATTTATAATCTTATCCACTGGATTATGATTGTCAGAGTCAGTATATAAATAGGCCAAACAAGTAAACTTAAATAATATGTTAATCTCAAGAACATCCTAAACAAACCTTTTTTTCATATTTAAATACTACTTGTAAATAAGTGTAAACCTATTTGTTCATACAATTTTTTTTTTAATAAAGAAGTTGTTTATAAAAACGTAACTTAAAATCCAAATAATTTAAAATACAGCATAATCTACTTATTATAATATATTTGATCGCTATTGTAATGGAAAGAGTCAACTTACCAGGATTGATTCGATATAATGCGGCTTTATAAACTATAGTTGATATATTTACTACTTTGGAAATTTTTGTACTTAAAAATTTCAATTGTAGTGTAATTAGCAAGTACTGAAAGAATAAGGGAAATTACAAAAGAACTATTGGAATTGGCAGACATGATTGATAGCTTGATAAAGTCCCTTGCAAAATAACACAGTATTTTTCTTATCGTCTAAAAACAATAAATTAAAAAAATAAATTTCATGATAAGATATCATTGAATTGTTAATGAAGATAATAAAATTTTTGTTATTTTAAAATCTATAAGAATTTTTGTACATCAAATTAAATAAAGTTGAATGAATGAATGAATGAATATTCATATTTAGGGATAGTGATTCCATATATTATCAATATTCTATGTACATTTTAGTTGAATATCCCTATTGTAGCCAGTGTTTTAGTATTTACAACTAATATAATCTACAAGATATGAACATCCGTGTAATAACAAGAGATTTTTGAGAACCGACAGACAGTAATCATCAACATTGATATAAATCAATACTGATATGTAAATAAAACCTAATAATGGACGTGATCTGATAAAATTTATGTTTTATCAATTTCAGAAGGATGTTTATCTAAGGAAATTCAATGTTAATGCACTGATGTTGCATTGATAATGAAATATTTTTAATAGTGTGGATAATTTGTGAACACGTTTTTTTAACAATAAATTTTTTGAAAATTGTGTAAATGGTGTAATATTGTGTATAAAAATAAGATTGGTGGTATTGTTGCAATATTTTAAGTATGTTAAATTTAAGCGTGATAAAAACACTTGTAGCATTTAAATCCAGAAGCTGACATGCATATAAAGATTTGAAGCCCGGAAGCCTTGTGTGGGAACCCGAAAGATTCTCTTATATACGTTCTCTCAAGAAAGTTCATAAAGTTTCTAATATTAAAATTTATTTTTATATTCAATATCCAGAAGTACATTTTCAGAATTTCAACGCATAAAATTCACCTATTTTTTTAAGTAAATGGCTCTTATGCAGTTGTAAAAAAGAAAACATGACAATGAAACCCCCAGAAAAAGAAAGTGCTTACTTCCAAAATTTTTTCATAAAACTCCGGGCCATTTTGACGATCATATTTTTTATGTTAACATAACAAGGTAGTCCTTTTCATTCAGAAACACATTTCAAATCACGCGAGACAAATATGGGGGTGACTTTTAAATAAATAGTAATAACTCAATAAAAAATCATCTGAGAATTATGGGTTTTAATAATGTGCAGATACATAGTTAAAATGTAACACAGAAATTAGAAGTAATAAATATCTGAATCGATAAACTTTTGGAAAGCATTTTTATAATATAGTGTCTAGTCCAGTAAATATTACATTGTAAGTGAATATTGATTATACTATCAGTGATCCAGTTTTATCACACTTTGGAATTGTTCATACATAAAATACAATTTAGCTTATTACTGATACATTTTTTTGATAGTAGGGGTAAAAAGTATATAATTTATAATGAAATATAAAATGATTACCAAAGTTTTATTTAAAAAAACATAACATAAATGTATATTAGTAAACACCAGATTTTTTAATTTTATAAAAGGGCTTCAGTGTACATATTTAAAAAAATAAAATAAGTGAATTGGTGTGCATTTCATGCATTTAAAAATAAAACATGATTAAATTACAATAGTTTTTGATATCAATTATTAAAATAGTTTCAATCGGATTTTTTCTAAATAATGCACTGACAATATGAAAATAATAAAAATACAATGATTAAAATTTTGATAAAACATTGATTATGTTAATAGGCCAAAATTAAATTGAATATCCATAGTAAAATACTTTGAGTTTCTTTACTAAAACTGATGAACTAGACGATGTTGATACATATGAAATATGGACAATATTAATACTAATTAAGGAATACTTTTACAAAATTCATGTACAAATAACAGTCATAGAAAATGTTTACTTGATCTAACATTGATCCACATAATATAAAATTTCTGTATAGTTGTAAATTTTACATGTTTATTTGTCCAAATGCATGAGAGTTGAAAAATATACAATGATTGATAAACTTTTTTTTAATTAATTTTTCTAATTCATAATGGAGATAAGAAATTTACAATTATTTTTTTAAAATCATAATAACATCAGCAGCTTAATAAAAAAAATATATAATTTATAATTATTTAGTTTCAATATCAAGAAGAGATATAAAAATCAATAGCCATACAAAAAGTATAAAAATAAAACCTCCATGTTGAGGTAAAACTTTAGAATTTTTATATTCGGTAACTAACTAGCAGTAAAGCCTGACCAGCAGGATTACAGGGAATATGGGAAATCACTACGTCAGCTACAATCAAATCATCGGAATAAACAAAGACATCTTAGATGTAGACGGAACATTCACATTAAAAACACTTACTTATACTTATTCAATTATATCATAGGAATATACAAACTACTAGATATCTAACAATCAGTGGTACATACATATATGTAATAAACACAAAATATTTTTATCAATTAGACTATGTCTCGTATTGATATATTATGAAAATGAATGATAATTTATTTTATTTGTGAAATTGGTGAGATTATTTAATATGTGTATATTGTATGCAGTAAGCTGCCATTAAGCATGTAATTACGTAATTGGTCAAAGCTAAAATAATAGGACTCCAGGATAGGAACATTATTATTACCAGTTAGAAATGATTATTATAGTTAATTGAAATGATTATAATAGTTAAAAAAGATACTTCAGGAAAAATATTTCAGAGTATTTCACAAAGGTTGGTGAATAATCTAATAATTAAACAATACGTATACTACTTTACTACCTACTTTTTAGTAAATTTATTCCAATGGTATTCCAGAAGTGACTCTAATTTATTGTTGTTTAATAAATCAAAAATGTATGTATGCAATATTATTCATCAATATCAATAATTTATTATCTTTCAGATTACACGAATTGACTTTGTCAAGAATATCTAAACTACCAATTACATGTATTAGTACAAAACTAAATGAAATAAATAAGTCCTTACACATAAATTTAGATAATAATAGGTTCCAAAGATAAATATTTACTAAGTAGTACATGTTAATGTAGTGCACAATAAAAGACATTCTAATGAATGCAGTACTTACATAAGATTATAAATGTTCTGTTTAGCAAATAACTAAACAGTTTGCCTTGATTTGATTCTAAATACTCCTTCAAATACTTGAAAAGCTTTTGATTTGTTTTAACAATTATTAATTAATTAATTATATGGGAAAATGAAATTGTTATATAAAACTCTATACCCAACAAAATATTATCCCTTTTCATAGGTATATAGTAAAAAATACAGTTTTTATAATGACTAGAATGATAATGAAAGTTTTTGATTAATTCTTCAGGAACATACATATATATTCTCTAATTTCATGAAAAACTACAAACATAGATATTCATAATTTTTTTTAGCAAAAAATGCTACATTTAAATCTTAAATGAAGATTAAAAACATTGGCAATATTTTGGCATGGGGTCATTAGTTTCACACATATAAATAATTGGTAATATTTTTGCCAAGTAGTAGGCCAATGGGGGTAAAAGGATTTAATCGCCAAAGACCATCACAAAAGCTAGATGCATGTTTTAGAGATTTATCTCTTCATTTTGTGTGTGTACGTGACTTGAAGTTAATTGTAACAAAAGTTTTTTATAAACACCATTTTAAACAATATAACATGTATATTTATAAATTAAAATGACACAAAATGATGTTTATCGATATATGAGTTTATAACTTTTACAGAATGGTATTTTTTGACTAGGATTATGGTGATGGCTACATAAAAAAAAATATTAGCAAAAGTTAAAATCAATTGTTACTAACATTTTATAATGTATCTTATTCCAAGCCACGATTTTTAAATTTAATAACAAAAAATATATTGCCTTTGACTTTATTTTTTATGACATAACAAATAAATAATTTATTAAGTAATTTATATATTGCACATACTGTCTTCTTTTAATACTGGTGACTTACAAAATAAAAATACAAAAGGCTATGCTCTTTGTAGGCTGGTCTGGGAGTTGGAAGCGGCTACACTTTCTTCATCCGTTTCTCTTTCTGGAGAGATTCTGATTGCTTGATACCACTGATTTGTCAGGTCAGTCATTTGGCTTTTACAATCTTTAAGTTCCTAAAGAAGTTAATTGTTTAAAATAAAATTGTCATTTTCAATATTATTTAAATATAGGTATGATCCAAAACATGAATATATTAATATTTTTGTGAACTCCAGTAAAAGTGGATCAAATATATTTGTGACATTAATAAAACCTTTGATACTTTTTCGATTTATTCTGATTTTATAGGTAAGATTTGTGCTTGTGGAAAATTTTAGCCTATCAGATAGCATTATAAACTGAAAATTATAGACTAGGTCTTGCCACAGTACTTGCAAGATTTTTAATCATTTTCTTAAGACGTTATATGTTTTTTAATTTTATTATTGTTTGTGGGGTAAATATAACAATATTGAGATAGTGCACTTATTTTTACCTGGTGCGTGAATCTTCGTGTAAAGAACGGTATCAAATACTTCAGATCCAACCTGGCAAATCCACCAATTCGAGAGGATTGAGTAAAGTTCACCTAAACAAAAGCACATATAATTCAGAACGAGTAATAAACATTTCATGTTCTTATGTCATGATACTGCACAAAATCTAATAGAAATCTTAAAAAGATGGTACCTCCATTTCCTCCTCTGTTATTTCGGATAGATGTTCCGAGTCTATAGCTTGTCCCCATTCTTTTGTTTTTGAAAGAGAAACTTCTTTGCGCCGGCGTTGTGAGCGTGTTCTTTTATTTTTTTTATTAGCCTGGTAGTACACATAAAGTATTATTATTTTTTCAATTCATCAGCATAATGTAAAATAAATAATTTTAAAGATGTTTACCCTCATAAATTTAAGTAGTGGCATTGTTGATCCTCCAAATATTAAAGTGGTAAACAAAACAATTATGAGTGTTGTCGTAATAATTACATGTCGGGTCTCATCAGAAAAGCCCAGATGGAGTGAAAGAGCATAGGATATGGCACCACGGAGGCCTGTAAAATAAGAAATTATTAAATAAATTATGCACAAGTACTATTTGTTAAAAGTTGAATATATTAAAATAACAACACTTATAATGAACTGTGTGTAAGTTAATTTTGTAGTATTTCAAATGAATGGGTTAAAAAATGCCCTTGAATGATGAAGATGGTAGCTTGTAATATATTTTTTTAGTAGTCTGTGTAGCCATAATTTTTTTTATTTCTAAACATTGAAAGATGATAGAATAGCATCTTAAATAATATGTTTTTATTTTAATGTAGTAACCACTTTTACCAACAGTCTGTTTGGGTTGGCTTCATACTGTTAAAATAATGATGCCAATGTAGGTGAAACTGGCTGCTACATAATAATAAATACATTTTATTTATATATATATATTTTCAACTTGATTAACTGAATGCGATTTTATCCATTGTACTAGTACTTTTTGACAAAAATATATAATGTAGAAATTAAAGAAATATATGCATAAAAATAACATTTATACAGACCGCTGAACCACATTATGAATGCCATTTTCTTTGTGATTTTATGTTCACGAAATCTGTTAACAAGAATAGCAAGTGGAAATATATTGCAGGCTCTTCCAACTAAGCACAGTATGAGACTCCACACAACCAATGCTGGCTCCACTCGGTGCCTGAAACTACAATGAAAATTTAGTTTCCATTAAAATTTACTTAAACCTATCAAGACACATTCAATAATATTAGTAATTTTAAGAAAATAAAATATTTACCTGAAGATAGCTAAGCCCAAATATGCAAATACACAAGTCTCAGCAATGAAAGCGAGAGTTCTCATAGTTTGCTGCATTGTTATTTGTGTGACAGTAGAAAGGTTGAAGTGGGTATAATGTGACATTACAATTCCACAAAATAAAATTGCCATAATCCCTAAAAATCAATTAAATCCAATTATTACAATAAAATATTACAATGTCTTATAAATTGATATCTATTATTAAAACAATATTACCTGATAAATGTATGCCTTCTGCCAGTACATATGGAGCATAAGTAAATACCAACATCATCCCAAACTCTAAAGATGGATTTTTTCTTAAATCGACATGCTTTAATAAAAGAGCACTCATAAGAGCGAATACAACACCAATGCCTGCAGATGCAAAAAACATCAAACAGAATCTATTGATAGCGGAAAGTATGGCATCTCCTGTGGACATTATAGGATCATTTGTATCCAGAACAGCAGTAGTGAGAACAATAGCGATGGCATCATTCAGGATACTCTCACCAAAGACTAACATGTTCAGGACGGGATCAATATCCAGGGCATGGAAGATAGCTACTGTTGCCACAGGATCCACGGCTGATATTAGAGAGCCAAATGCAAATGATTCCACAAAATTTAATTTATAGGCAACTTGAGCCAGTCCCAACAAGTACACTCCAGCTCCAATCACAAATGCAGAAATCGCTGTGCCCAATATTGCAAACACTAAAATAGACCCAATATTTTGAAAAAAGTTGCCTTTGTGTAAATTATAGCCAGACTCAAATATAATTGGGGGCAACAACACAAGAAAGAATGCAGTGGGCGAAAATGCTTCTTCTTTTTTCCAATTAGCAATATTCTTGGTGGACATAAGATTAATGATGAGACCAATCAATGCTCCGAGAAACACTATTACAACACTTTCGGGTAGATATGAAAATCCCGTTTGTAACATTGAATGAATAAGTAAAATCCCAAGAGCCAAGACACATAATACGAAGAATATAGACATTGAACTATGGTGTTCATCTTCAACAGCACTCTTTTCAGGAAGTACTGGATAAGCAGGGGTGGTTGAAGTTGTAGTGTTTAGTGTTGAAGGGCTTGACGAGACGCTTGTTACATTCAATTGAGGAACTGATATATTAAGATGCAATTCCAGTTGAGCCTCACTGGAATTTTCAATCAATACCGAAGATAATGAAGATAGCTCCAATTTTGAAGCTTCTGTTGAGAGAGAAGATATATTTCCACTTGACCTTCGATTTCTATCCATTATTTTTTTCGATTTTGTAAGCAATTGGCCATTGCCATCATATAGTTCTTGATATCCATTATGCATTGAAACATCTTCTATTGTATCTTCGCGATAATCAACGAACAATTCTGGTGAATCTGCTTGTATGGTATCATCAGTATCGCTCAATGCAGCCGATAAATGCACTACGATGGTAATTAAAAGTAAATTACGAGTAACAAATTTAGCCATTTCTTTTGCTAGAAACATTTTTAGTGTTATATGGTCAATTCAAGAACAATCTTAATATTTTCCCCACAATCAGATGATAATAGAAATAGCTGTCATTTCGCAGCTGCACAGCACACACGGCTATTGTCAATGGTCACTTGTCAGATTTTACGACTATGAATTCTGAGACTACTAAAAGTACTTAAATTTTTTAAGTAAGGAGTAAAAATAAAATAATTAAAAAACGCAAAATATCGATAAAATACAATCACAAAATATTTATAAAAAGTTTTATCCTTACATATTATCATACCTTACATATTATCTTCATTCCACCATCACCAAATAAAATCCACCAAGGAGAAATTAATATTAAAAAATATTTAGTGCTTGCAGCACTGATGCCGTCTAACAGTCAACCGTCGGCGATTTTGAAATGGTTGTGAATAGTGAGATGTGTATGTGCAGTATTTTATTACGATTGAGGCCGAAGTCATAAGAGTAGATTTATTATAATGCCTGCTTTATTTATTTAAGTGTTTGTTTTCGCAGAAATTGTTAAATATAGTTTGAAATTGGACTCTTGTAATTTCTTCTGTTCATCTAGGAGCCAAAAGATTTTTTCAGGTTTGTTTTGTGTTTTACGTATTTTAATACTTTATGATTTTAAAATTAATTTCCTTACTATAATGACTTAATTTGAAAAAGAAAGTAAACAATAACTCTTTCACACATATGCACTGATGTAGTTGCTTACCACGGTATAGCCTAGAGAATTCAAACAATTTTTTTATTTGACACTTAAAATATAATCGTTACTTGAGATAATGTTGGTATTTTACAGCCCAAGCTATCATATTTTGTTGTTAATTTAAAAATTTAAGTGTTATTCTCAGTGAACTTATTATTTTATCAAATGTAGTTTGTAGCATTTCATGATTTTCAACTAACTTGTGGTCAACTAAAACTTTGAATGAATTACTGTTAAATTCGGTCATACATTACTTAAATGACGATTATGTATGATCTAGAGACGTGATGGGCCAGATTACATACGGTGGGAATGTTTTTTTCCTTCTATCGGGTAGACTAAGCAGTTCTAAATTCATTTCCATTAATATACCTCCTACTGTACACTAAGAGGGGTACCTAGTTTTGTTATGTCACCTGGCCTTATTTGTTCATTCTGTTAATTCGTAAAGTAAATTTTTTAAGTTAAAATATAGTATTTTATTTTCAGATACAAATATCTGTATTCAATAATATAGAAATGGATTTTTTTCAAATCATGTCAAGTGTGTACTATGATCAACACAAACCAAAGCCCAAGGCTTTAGTGTCTGTTGAAGTAGCAAAAAGAGAACGTATTATAAAACAAGCAAACGAAAGACGAAGCAAAAGACAAGAAACATTCATTACAAATCGATTTATGGAAAATGAAGATCAAGATACATGCTCAACTCACCCTGCCCCTATTCCCATTGAAGTTCAAAAAACTGATCCACGAAAGAAACAAATGCTCATATGGAAGGAGGAAAGGAAGCGGCGGAAGATGTTGGAACCGAAAAAGCCCCCACCATTCAAAGTCGGGATAGTCAAACATGATATTGTTCCTTTTCACGAACAAGTATTCAAAAATCCTTTAATTACTATACAAAGAGCAGTAAGAGCCACTACCCGAGCTGCTACTAAAGCTTCTGTGGCTGCTGCTGTGGAGCCGTCCAAGGTTAAAGCGAAATCTCTATTAAAATCATTTGCACCAGCTAATGCCAAATTTCACCCTCCTGTATTTTCAACCACTTCAATTAAAAATAAAATAAAAGTTACTTCAGTCAAACCAAAAGAAACTACCAAGATATTTTCAAGTTTAGCTATTGCTGCTAAATCAATTAAAGAGGCTGTTCAAGCGAAAAGTACGCGCAGTAAAAATGTTGCTCACAGTAATAAAAAAACTGAACCTATTCCATCAAAAAAAGTGGCTCCAGAAAAATCAAAAAAGAAGACACCGATGAAATCGCTGTCATCAGATTTGAGTTCAGAAGTTGATGTACTGCATACTAGCATAGAGAAATCAGACTGTACACCTGTACAGTCATGTTCTGACTCAAGTCCTGACAAAATGATTACTAATGATTGTGTAACTGTGATGAGTCCTTTTGTGACAGTCGCTCGAGGAAAAAGTAACAGCCGTAGGGAAACCATCTGTAAGCAGAAGTTGGGTAAGTTCTTATAATAATGATTATTAGTGTAATTCAAATTGTTATAAAATTTAAAAAAATTGTTAAAACAGTGCAATCAACTTAATGTTTTCTTTGTTGTAATTTAGGATATTCCACAGAATTTTCCCCTGAAAAAAGTGGACAGCATTTCAGAATACAGTTAGATGCTGAAATCATTCGTCTTAATGTGCAGTGTGAAACATGGCGGAACTACGAGGTGGAAAATTCATCGGAATTGAATGAAGATTCCAAGGTGAAAACTCTTTGTTTTTATTTTCTATAGTGGTAAATATATTTGATATAGTTAGCTAGATTAATGTTATTCTGGAATTTTAGGATTTAATAAATTTGGCGATCGGTCAAACTCAACTCCTGATAAAAAAAAAGTTTGAACAGTTCAGAGGCTTAATTAGTCAATGTGAGCGCAAAGAAATTCGGGAAGGAGAAGGCCAAGTCACAGTACTAGACCTTCAAGGTTTTTGGGACATGGTATACATGCAGGTACACACATTAAGGAATTAGCTATTTAATTTACTGTTAACTTTAGTCTTTTATACTCACTACTTGATTATAACTTGTAGGTGGTGAATGTAGACATTCGTTTCAACAGATTGGATGAATTGAAATCTAAAAATTGGGAGGATGACGTAGCTTCTCCTATAGTAACTAAAACAAAAAAAGTTGCAGTTGTCAAACCTGTGGCCAAAAATTCAAAACCCACAAATGGTTTGAAAGCTATGATTTTAGGTAAAATAAATTATAATATTTAAGTAAATAATAAGAAGAACAAAAAAAGTATCGATGCCTGCAAAGGACGAGAGATGAGAAAGTAACCCTCACAAATCTCTACAAATTTATGTTAGCGTATACTTGTAATGCATATAGATTTATTTTGTGCATCATTTCTTGCTTTCAAATTTTTATTATTTAAATGTGCCTTATTTTTCAACCAGGAAATAATTAATATACAATTTTTATTCCTGTAACATTGAAATGAGTTCTTTATTTCCTACTGAATTATTTCTTATTGAGTGTCAATTTTTACTGTACTTAATTATTTATTTTTGATGATCTTCATTGGTTTTGCCAGTTAAAAGCTAAATCTGTTTTTGAAAATTTGTATAAATAATTAACAAGTCAATTGTTATTTTATATAATAAAAAACACTATTATTGAAAAATTACTAAAATCAATACTGGAACTGACTTCTTAACAATTATAAAAAATATAATTTTCCTAAGACTATGAATTTATATTATCCTCTTGGATAATCAAACACAATGATTATAAAATCTGTAGAAGTTTTTGTAAAATTCACAATTTTACATCTTTATTATATTGTGTTTGATACTGAAATTTGTAATTGTATTTTTGAAATACATAAATTATCCGGTTTAGTTATTTTAAATATTTATTTGATGTTTACTGGTTTTATAATAAAATATGTAATCATACAATGTTCTATACTTAACTCAGTGTATTGTGTTCCACCAAGGCTAACTGTGCTTCAAAAAACCTATAACATCAATGTTACATTTTCACATAATGCTTGAGTTGATGATGATAATTGATTTGTAGCTGCTCGTATGAAATCCAAACAAAGGGTACAACCCAACGAAGAATTGCTCACAGCTGATCCCAATAGTGAAATTACTTTCAACGGAGGCTTCTTCTCAATTGTATCCCCGAGCAAAACTGGAGAAAAGCTTCCTTCGGGTGATACTCCACTAAAAAGATTATCTCTCCTTAAATCTGTTGTTCATTCAGAAGCCAAGAAAAGATTGTCTTCAAAGGTACTATTTTAAATAATTGACCATGTATGTGCGTTAGTGTTAGATAAGATATTTAAATATGAGTGTTTCATTCACACACATTTATTTTTAGTCAACACCTGTAGCCGTTATGAGGGCAACCAGAAAAGCTAAAGCTTATGAAGAAAATGCAAATGCTGCAGTAAGTGATAATTTACCTACATTTGATTGATTTAACTCTAGGTTTCATAAACATTTTTTTCCAATAAATTCTTTAATTGATACTATTTGGGCTGCCTATGCGAAACCTTTTGCGTGTAGTCTGCATAGTTTAAGTTTATCAAATAATATCATGTAGTTGATAGTAATTTAAATGTCTAACAATTTCTGATTCTCTATTGTGTTTTCATTTTGATTGCCGTTACAGATTATGTACACAATGGGTTAATAATTTTCTAAAATATATCCTATAAGAACATGCATTTTAAAATTTATTAATTTTTAGAATAATGAAATTCTAAATGATGCTCTAAATAAAACACCAGCGAAAGGAATATTAAAAACTCCAGGAACTAACAAAAAGCCTATCATTCAAGTAAATGGAAGAAAATCCAACAAAGTTTTGTTTATGGATGAAAGTAATGGCGAAAGTGAAGATGAAAATCTTGCACAATGTAACCGTTTATCAACCCCCAAAAATCCAGTTGTTTTGTCTGAAATTGATATGAACACAATCAACCCAAATAAAACGCCAAACCAGGACAAATTATCACATAAAAAGACAAATTCAAATAAAAGACGTCGGCTGAGACGCGGAAATGCAATTGACTGTGAAAATTATTCTCCCACTTTTGAAACAGTTGAAGATAATCCTAGAGTGACAAGGAGTCGAAGTCGAAAGTCTTCGGTATCAGCAGAAGTGACTTCTAACAGTGGCATTGAAATTAATTGTCCAACAGCTGAGCATAAAAGTTTGAGAAGGTCTCGAAGATCAATGACCCAACTAAATAATTGAATTGGTAATTTAAATTTTCAGGGACAGATCTAACATTGTTAGCACTGGAAAAGTTTTTTAGGGACCTCTTTTTTTAAATTAATGTTAGATTTAAAAAATATATATTTTAGAAATAAAGAAACATTTTATTAATTTGTATGTAATTATTACAAGCACTATTTAAGAGAGTATTAAAACAATAAGCAGGTATCCAATTAAAATAGTTGCTATGCTGTTTTAATTTTTGTTCTGCCAGTTTTTAGAAATAATAATAAATCAACCAATCTAAGGTTGCTTATTACAAATCATTTTTCCATTCAACTGATAAAATAACTTTGATTTAGTTAATACGATGCTTGTTTCAGTAAATTAGTGCTTTACATATTACATATATAAAATTTCACAATTTATTTGACAGTTTTTTCGATGATCAGCCTTTTAGAAATCAATTTTTTTTCATTATGTGAATGTTTTTCTTCGGTATTATTTCTGAATTTAAGGAAATCAAACGTAACTTTTGTACATTTATCTAACTAACCCTTTTATTAAATGTCTTTATTTCACATACAGTATTTTTGTTTAAGTATTTGAAAATTTCAAGCATTAATATACTGTAACTAGGTGTGTTTTAAATGTTGCGCTTTTATAAAATCTCAAAAGTTCTATGAATATGTACTCAAATATTGGCTTGGTGAGCTTCGTTTTTTTAAAATTACTATTTTAACGTCTGTTTTCGTTTCATTGAAATATTACATTATGTTGCCCTTAAAAGCTGAGCTGCCCACTGGCTCTTATATGTATAGATCTGCCATGGAATGTTATATTTAGGTATAAGTTTTTTTTTATCATAGCTGTAAAGAAACATTTACTCTTGGAACTATTCCGCTATACAAATTGACCAAAATAAAAATATTATAAAGTATTTATTAAAATTATTGAAAATATATTCTGTAAAATAAAATACAGTTTAGTGTATGAAAATATTTTACTATGTTTATAAATCAAGACTGGCCGAAATGTATAAAAACTGATGAAAGAGTGTAAATTAATTGAGTAATGTATTTTTTCATAAAATAAAGTATTGAAATATGTAAGAATATTTTCTTATCACATTAACTGTTTATTGAAACTTATAGGACCACTTTTGTGTTCGAGAAATCTCATCACCAAAAATATAAAAATGTTTTAGTTTTGGTTTAGCCACTAAAAATGTAGGTAAGTGCACAATTTTATTTAGTTCAAATGAGCAAGGTGTACTCATAGATACAGCATATGTAACCAACATTACTTACCAGGTGATAGCTCAGCAACCAAGAAGGACAAATTATCTTTTTCTTTGACTGCAAACCAATCGATGTGTGGAATATCTCAATAAAGATTTACAATACCATGTTGGGTTGCACAAAAAAAGTCAAGAAAAAATGATAACAAATCAGATCTCTTTGTCTTTCAAAGAAAATTAGAACACCACATTACTAGAAAAGTAAGGAAGTTTAACTCGTTAATTGGGTTGAATGAATTATTTAGTTGGCTCAAGAATAAATATCGATATGTTGTTTCAGTGCAAGCAATGTGTACAAATATTTATCAATTCTTGGTATTGAATCAACATTAGTCTTGTGAACTTTTGTGTATCAAAATTTCAGTAATAATTAAAGTGCTACACAGATGTAGCAATGAAAATACGCCTTCCACGGTACAAGTGTCTCCTGAGATTTTACACCCCGTGAATGTTTTAATAAATTATCTGCAAAACACATACATGTTAACCTAATGTGTATACATTCTTCAATGCTTAAGTGTAAATAATTTAAAGAAATTTAAATTTGTTAATGATTTAATTGCTAAAACGAGGATTACAGCATGAAAACACAACCTGAGCACTAAGCTTTTTTTGATATATTATCAGCATCACTTCTTGTACACTATCCAGTATTTTTAAATACGCCAAATGCCAGCTGCAATTACTTGTCTCAGTCATATACCTTAAAATAACAAAAAAGCTTATTAATGATTGATATCAATAAAGTCGTTGCTATGTAAAATATTTTTTTAATAAAAATGATCAATCTTGCTTTTGTGCTTTAACTTTTTGTAATTTATTCATGGTTGTTTTATTATTGTTCATAATTATTTGGTTCATCATATTTACCATAAAATAATGAATAAAATATATTTATACCTGTAGAAAAAATTTAATAAGTAATGCAGATTTTCAATATTTTTTGCTGTAACTAGATTTTGTACATATTTTTGTACCATTTCAATATCACTGGCCATGGGCGTGGAGCCAAACTCAAACCAGTGTCTCATCATTTCCCTCATTTCTTTCCAATTCATGCTTAAAATATCACTATCATTTTTTTCATCTTGATTTTCTATTTTCACTTCCACTGTGTTGACTACTAACTTTTCACTAACTTGTTTATTTTTGACAGGACTAATACAGGATGTAGTGTACTTTACTATATTGGTCTCTATTTCTTTTCTCATATCTTCTGGTAATGCTGCTAAATACTCTGGATCGACCTACAATTTATTATTGCTTAGATTTATATCAGGTAAATATTTTAAAATCATATTAGTTAACATAAATATTTTCGTATGTTACATAACATATTTGAAAGAATGTGAATATATGGATATAATAATATACCTCTAACATGGCAGCAGGTATATCATTTCGATGTCTAGCTTTATTTTGAACTATGTCATTTGTTTTTCCTTGTCTTTTTGTGGTTTTGTAATTTGCAAGCACCTCAGCTTTTAAATCATCTGGTAAAGCATTCAAAAAATCCTGGTCTAAATCTTCTGTCTGTAAAATACACATGTAAATAATTCATTCATTTACCCAACTTATTTAATTAGTTATATCAGTATACAAAATTTGAAACCGTTGAGCTCTCACATTTGTATTATGAGGCTAACTTAAAAAATTGGTTATTTCTTACTTACATAGCAACTTTCATTTTGATGTTTATTAATGTGAATAAACATATCCAGAGAATTATTTCTATCTCTTGAAACACTTTTGTTTGTCACAGAAAGATGCTTTGGTGGTCTACCACGTCGCTTACCAGTTAGACCCAAGGATTTGATCGGCTTTGTTGAAGAGCTGACTGTTTTTATTTCTATTTTATTACCAGTATTCTCTAATTTAGCTTCTCTACTGTGAGTAAATGTATCATTAGAAGGTGATATTTTAAATTCGGATGTATTATTTGAAAGTACAGTTGAAGATGATTGAATTTTCTGTGAATTATCTTTATGAAGGTTGGAATCATCTGCTGATTCATTTTTTTCAGAATTGGATGTAACCATAATTTTCTCCTGAACTTCTTTGTTGAAGAATGTTTTTATACCTCCCTTGTTTTCTTCAATGTGGACGCTACAATTTTCCAATTTGGAAATTTGTATACTAATTCCTCGCATATCTTCCGATTTAACATTAAACTTCTTACATATTTCTAAAACTTCCTTGGTAATGACGTCTATGTTATCTGTAGAAGAGGCGAGATTAGATGTTTTAGTAATGTTATCACAAAACCCGTGACCCATAAATTTGGCTGTTTCCACGGGTGCATTTTCAGCTCGCACCATAAGCTTCAGCGTGATTGATTTTCCAGTGACGTTATTTTCTGACATTCTTGAACAAACTTCCACACACAATTGTTTCAAGAAAATGTCGCACTGCAGGTTGTTTTCAAATCTAATACCGTAGTTGACTCCGGCTGATATGGATTTTCTGACCTTAAATAAAATATGTACATACAATATTTGAAATTTAAAAAACTAATATAGGATATTGCTAATCATTGCGTACCGTTGTAAAGCTAAGCGGTTTATCGTCTTTGCCTCGGCAGTACTGGTAGAGTAGTGTTCCTGTTTTATGTCCTAGGTGCTTTTGAAGTTCATTTAATGTTGCTAACCTGAGAGAGCCGCACGTTGTGTAGCCCAAGCTGGAAAGTTTATGTTGCATTTGTCTTCCAACTCCTAAAGTATTTTATGTTGTAAAGAATATCTTTTCAATATTTCAATGCTTTGATACTATTATTAAAGCAAAAAACATATTACCTGGCAAAGTGCTTAGTTGTATATTTTCAAAATATACATCTACAGAATCTTTGTACAGATAAAATTGTCCATTTGGCTTGGCCTTCTTAGTAGCTAATCGAGCCTGTAAAGGATAAAAATAGTTTCATAGATTATTAATTGGAAATTTTAACCTACCTCTTTTATTTTCACAGATAATTTAAAATAACAAACAACACATTGATTCATTTCAATTATCACTTAAATTGAACATTATCTTTATTATTACCATTGGAAAGGGGATGCTTACAATGTTGACATTGATATACAGAATAATTTTATATACCTGTAAACGATTACCTCCAAATCCTGTTGAGCAAGGGCAGCCGGTCTTTCTTTTAATTTCATTGCGAATTTTTGTGGCAAAGTCAGCAGCACTTAGCTTCAGATCTTTCAAGAGATCTGTGCAATCTACATACATTTCATCACAAGAAACAGCTTCGATGTTAAGAGTGTATCTGAAAATATTTTAAAATAAATAATTTTTCTTGAAAATAATTATATTTCTTTATAATAAACTTTGAACTTACTGAGCTATAGTATCATAGAGGACATAAGCAACTTCTTTATAATCATCGAAATCATACGGAATTGTTTTAAGTTGGGGACAAAGTTTTAGAGCAGGACCCATGAACATGCCATTATGTAAGCCAAGTGCTCTCGCTTCATATGAACATGATGCTATTTCACTAAATGAGCCATAGTCTTCATCGGTGAAAGCTTCAAGTCGTGACGGAACAATATTCATTTCATGATTAGCTAGATTTTCTCTTTTTCGATTTTTATTCTGAAAAAAACCTTACACTAGAGAGGCGTAAATCACAAACATGTTACTTTGTGCTAATTATTTAAAAAAATTCTCCGATGAAAATTATACAATTACATATTGTATTAAAATTACCTTTTGTTTTTGTCTGTACAAATCAATCTCAGCTTTTGTATTGACCCCTTCTCTAATGTTAGTTCTTCCAGCCCCCCCAGTATTCTTGGCATGCGTTACAGCTACAGGTTGGCCTCTCAACTGAGGATGTTTACGCAAGCCAACAGATACAAAAAAACAGTCCATATCGATGTGCATGATTATTTTACTGTTAGAGAATTGAGTAACATCGCAAATTGACATGACTTCCTGGAATCAAAAAAAAATTTATAACTGAGAATAAGCACATGTATATTATGTTTTCTCATTTTATTCAAGTAGACTTGCCTCTGGTATACATTGTTTAAATGTTTCCCTAAGAGGAAATTTCTGATCACTAGTATTCCTTAACTCATTGACATATTGTTTAAAAGCTGCTCCCAACTGGGATATATGATGTAACCTTGAGTTGTTGTAAAACTCTGATAAGAATCTCGGATCTGCAGCTGTACGGGTGGAAGATCTGTCTTTTGATTTATTTATTTTGACGTCATCAGAATTTTTTGATAGTTGGCAGTGATTTTTTTCGTGAAATGGATGTTCAACATTGTCTAAAGTAATAGAATATATTATTTTTATAAAATGGTTAGTTGAATATGTGCAGAAAAAAAACTTATTGAAGAATGTAGTTAACACATACCTACTAAATTTTCTTTGACTTCAGGTGTATCTATTTTATCAAGGTTACTTTTTAAATCATCTGCAAAATTTTCAACAAAGCTGTATTCAGTAGATGTAGTAATTGGGGTTTTCTCAGACATGACCGATATACAAGAGCTATTGGATGTTACGTTGGAAGAGTTTCTAAAATTTAATCGAGGTTGTGTTTTAGAATGATTGCTGTATAGTAGGTAATCCTTGTAATCTAACAAAGTTCCCGCTTTGATGCTTTCTGAGACCCAATCAGGTTTTAGTATTTTTGTTGTTGGAAGATGTTTAACCTAAAAATATTGTAAATATTTATAAAACAAATATTGTTTTAATATACTGTAATATTATATATCATGAAAGGTCATTCATGTACCTTAGTATCGGGCAAATTTGAGGCAATAATGTAACTAGTTCTCTTGGACCTAAAGTAATGATGGTAGGTGCCCCCATGCTCGGCCATTAAGCGTTTTAATTCACCTGCTGAAGGTTTAGTATAGCCATTCACGAAAATGGATATACCAGAAAATATATTACTTATTTGCTCTATTTCTGCTGCAGCTTTTTCTAAAAATTGCTCCTCCAGCTTAGAAATTTTTGCATTCATGTAACCGCCCTATAATCATAAGTAAATACTATAAGTTTATAAAAATAACCCTCAATTGTAACTTTGGAGCTTAAAGATATATTTTTTTCCAAATATACTAGATAGAAGAAATAAATCAGATTTACCCATGCTTCAAAGCCATTATCCGGAAATTCATTTTCTCTTTTGCCTCGTCTCATGTCAATATAATCTTTATTTTAAACGGTAGTTGACTCTTCACGAGTACTTAAAATATTAAAAAGTACACATTAAAATAACTAAACGACATACGAGCAAAGAACTATTAGGGGTATTTGTTGTCGTTACGATGTAGTTATAGTGAAACGTCAAACTAAACGTCAAACTCATGTGGTGTTCAATTATGGACATTATTGTTCGTGTTTGTATTTTCTTGTAACAATGTTTGAAAGCATCTAAAATATACATGCAACATTACAAAAAATTGGAAGTAATAAAAATAAAAATATCCGATAATACTCCGGTAGTAACTAAAAATGTTGCCTTATCAGCCAACATTTGAAATGTCAGAAATGTGCGTACGCAAAAACTTGGTCTTTGAGTTAAACTACTATACATCATTAATATATATATATCAGGGGTGGCCAAAACATCGACCGCGTAACTATTCCCAGTCGCTCGCCTGTTTGATATGTCACATATAAACTTAACAGTTAACTTGTGAGAAAAAAAAACATTATTTTCTCTTATCAAAATAACTTGATGTTTATTTAAAATTTGAATTTTTAACTGAATTATTATTTTTCTTATAATCACTTAACACATACGATGTTGGTAGACCGCCGCCTATAAATTAAAAACACAGGTCGCCTGTAATGATAAAAAGTTTTACTATCCCTGATAGTTTGCTATATATATATATATATATATATATATATATATATATATATATGTGTGTGTGTGTGTGTGTGTGTGTGTGTGTATGTGTCAGAATTTTCTCCATTACAGTATGCTTATGTTGTAATTAGTGCTAATTCTAGAGGATGAACAATACTGTTTGTTGTGTATCTCTGGCAGAGCGGCGGGTGAGGGAGAGGGTGAGAAAGAGGGAGAGAGAGAGGGAGGGGAGATCAGCCAATCAGGAACGCCGAAGAGAGAGGACCCGCCTTCCTGCGTGCGCACCGGAGATGCGTTCAGACAAGATCATGGACCAACAAATTACAGCCAAATGCCAACTCCATGCATCAAACCAACGACCATGGCTTGTTTATAAAAATGACTACAATAAAACCTACACTCACATTATCTCTTCCACGTTTAATGTACGGAGTTATCAAGATAATAAAACTGTGTAATATATTTTATTTTTGATTAATGAGGGAAAATTTTATAATGTTGAAAATTATCGATCATAGTTTGGATAGTAAAGTATTCTAGATTTATTATTTTACTGTAGACGTTCATATACAACAAGCATCAAACTATATTTTTTTACAAATTAAGATAATAAGGATGGATGTGTGGTTACATATATGCTGGACTAGCGACAATGTGTTGTTGACATATGATTTTTCAATTCAGTCATTTAATAATTCAATATATTCCCTGTTAGTGTAAATAGTTACGATTACTTTATGATAAGTTCTTCATGCATGGTTAGGACCCACTCTTTTATGCATATGAAACCAATATGCAGTGACGTCGAACTAAAGTCCAAAATTCCATTTGATTGTCAGCCAAATCTACTTATCTGTATAAATTCTAAGAGTGCTACTATAGTTTTTACTCGCCCCAAAATGTTCCAGCAAATACACAATAATTTTACGTTTTTATTCATGATAACCATGTGTAGTGAATTAAATATATGAGCCATCAGTTGTATTCGTTAAATTTATAATATGCCCAATATTCAATATTCAAGCTTATGAAAACTCAAGCAAAATATTACTAGAAGTACACGACTAATTAATTTTTTTTTATTGCTAAAACGATAGCTGAGGGCAAAAATATATTTATTGCTAGTATGAATCGCACGCCACTGATCTGCACCATATCTATTGATAAAATATTTTGTTTGCATTCCGTTTTGTTTGGTGGCATGCATGCTCGGGTTTACAATGCACAGCATGCAACTGTTGGTTCACATGTATCAAAACCAGTGAAATATACAAGTAGATATATTTTTAAATACATAGGTTGGTTGTATATTTAGACAAAATGTATTATGTATTGCATAGAGATTTAAGCTTTATATCATAGTTTCCCAAACTATTTTGTCCCGTCGACCCCTTGTCGAGTTTTTCTGTTTTTCGTTGACCCCCTGCCTTGCTAATATTGAATTTTTACAAATTCATCAACTTCAAACATATATTTGACATCTTATGTAGAACAACTCACTTTCATAAGGTTTACTGTACAGTGGGTTTAAAAATGAAAAAGTTAAAATACATGTAAAGTTAATTATACCTTTATTAAATAAAAACACACAAAATGCAAATATAGTAACATTCAGAAAATCAATATTTTTGACAGAGAATACTTAGTGGAATTCCATTTTAATATCTTAAATAGAATAAAATACATTAATTACATCTTGGTGGAATTCCATTTTAATATCTTAAATAGAATAAAATACATTAAATACATCTGTGTTCGGTGCATTATGACATTTACGAAATGTCTAAATTTTGGTGATGACCTGCTTAAATGGGATCCATTCTCGTAGACCCCCATTTACAGTGCATGGACCCCCAATTTTATTTTTTGCTGTCATCGACCCCTTGCAGGGCGAAATCGACCCCTGGGGATCGACATTGACCACTTTGCGAACCTCTGCTTTATATGGAAAAAGTACTACTTGTGATGTATTTACCTACTTATGTATGTAATCTACTACATCCGATTTATATAAATCTATGTTTACTCAATAATGATGATTTAGGGAAATAACCAACTTATAATAACTTGATAATTTTCATCCGTATGACAAGTTGAGAATAATCACTTTATTCAATCCTTACGATGAACTCCAGTTAATCATTCGTCACATTAAACAGTCTTTTGAGTGTCTAAGGTAATGTTATTTATTAAAAATTTCGAGCATAGTTATCAACACATTCATTCTGATGTATTGCTGCGTTTTTATTTATTACAGTTGCGTGCGGTGAGTCCAAAATCAAGGCAAGCAGTTTTGAGTTAAGAGTCTAATAAGTTTCGGAAATTACTTATTAGATAGCAAATATCACGAGTATATTATGTATCATTTAAGCGTATTTTATTTAAAATTAGTACTAAAACGCATTTTTTAGGGAAAGCAATGCTTTATTGGTTGAATAGACCCCACGCCACTATATATATATATATATATATATATATATATATATATATATATATATATATATATATATATATATATATATGTGTGTGTGTGTGTGTGTGTATATGTGTTTACATTAAAAATATCAAACCTGTAACTACATTTAGGCAATCCAAGGTTATTTGGATATTTTTAATTGGAATATTTTTTTGCCCTCTCCTTCATCTTTATAGCTGCTTTATGTCAATAGTTAGGGATTTTCTTACCAGTTGAAGATAAATCCATATTAAACCGCATTAATACTTGAGTAATTTAAAATATGCTATTATTTGATAAAATCACTTTTCACTTTTATAAATATAATTGAAGTCCTTGTTACATTATATACCTGCGATTATAACCACGAACACAGATATACATGTTAATATTAATTAGTGTACACAAAAACTATAAAAACATGAAATTAATTTTGATTGTGCTTTTATGGTAGCATACATAAAGTCATAGCTGTTAATGACTTTATTGGATCGTATCGCTTTCACTGTTTCTTATCACACAGTTTGTAATGACACGCGCGTCGCTTGTAGTAAACAATACCTACTCCTTAACGAGATAAACTTCACTGACGGAATTGAAATGCAACGAGATGAATCCGCAAGCAGTAACGCCGCCGCGGACCAAAACTGTCGTAGACGGACGACTTGTGCTTTTGGATATCTGAATTTGCGGCCGATCCAAAATTACATTCGCCACGGGCTCGTCGAGGAAACTGCATCTCTCTCTAGCGCAGCAGCTGCGGGCGCTGCCGAAAAAGAAGGAGTTTTCAGGCTCCGAGAAGAAAACGCGATAGGATCTGTCATTAGAATCTAGTAGAACTATGAGCGCTCACTTCTCTCTCTCGCTGCAGAGCTGCGGTGCCGGCGGGAGAGAGACGCACGATGCGCGCGAGGGGCGGAGGGGCTGCGAGCGCGGGACGTCATCCTTCAGAGAAAACGAAGTTTATATGTGTAGGGCCGCTCGAGAATAAGGCACTCTTTGATCGCTTACCGAACAGTGCGGTGGCATTCAGCGAACTATATTTACTGTGAAAAGATCGCAACGTAGTTACTAATATTAGAAGTGCCCGTACAATAGACCCTCTCTTCGCGAGGTGTCAGTCCTGGGCAGTGCGGACAATTCCACATTATTTACGGCTTAAAGACAAAAACCCTCCTGTGTGCTATTTTTATGCTGCCATTCCGTTAATAGATGAATGAAAAATAATTAGACACGGAAGGAGGTGGACGACATCGCGGTTTGTGCTAATTTACGACCTGTGCCGTTTGGACATTTTGACCGTTTAAGGAATCTTCGGAACTTACTCCGGATTGAATACGGTAATAGCAAAAATAGCATTGAACTACTCTGTGATACTCATTTAAGATCTCCGTGACCGCATACTTGCAAAAAGTGAAAGCTGAAAGCGTAAAAACTCTTACCGACATTTTTCATAGTAAATATTTTAAAAAAATACAGTGATTGTGTTTGTGAATTTTTATCGAACATCACTTACCATGTTACATTGTCAAAGTTGGTTTGATATTTTATTTCGAAGCAAATAATACTCAATGGAGGAAATGCGACTCGAAAGTCATAAAATAATTTGTTTATCTTTCTAATGAGTCATGCACGCTGACCCGACTCCTCACCCAATGCCGGAGACTAAAACAAATAATTATCAGCTTGAAGAAATTATTCTCGTAATAAAATTAGAGTAAAAATAAACTACATTGATAAACGTAAACTTATAAAACAGTGATGTATAAAAAACCGAGAAGCGATTGAGTTATATTTATTATTGCAAGAAAAATTGCAATTTTAAAGACTGCTCAAGAATTTAAATATGAGAAGGCGTATCTGCGCACGAAAAAGTTAAACTGTCTGTTTAATTTGTGCGAGTGCCGGTTCACAATGTTACAATCGAACGCAAACTCGCTTAACGGACGACTATTCATGAGCGGGCAGGAGATGAAGGAGCGGGAGTCGCTGGTGTTCCAGAGCCACGGCATGGGCTTGGGCGCGGGGCTGGGCACGGGGCTGGGCGCGGGGATGGGCGCGGGTTTGGGCGCGGGGCTGGGCGCCGGGTTGGGCGCCGGGTTGGGCGCCGGCTTGGGCGCGGGGCTGGGCGCGGGGCTGGGCATGGGCTCCTTCCGCCCGCGAGGCTCGGCGGGAGTAGAAGGCGAGGGGCGCGCAGAGCTGCCCCTGGCGCTGGGTCCTCGCCGCACTCCGGCGACCCTGCCGCTGGACCACGTGGAGATCAACGCCGCCGTCACCAAGGTCCTGCAGGGCTACAAGTGGGAAGTCATGCCGATCGCCTCCAAGTGAGTCCAGTGGCCTTGCGATTAATAATATTCATCTCTGTCCTATTTTTTTATATCCAAGTTGTGTCTTTCCGTTATTGTACGGACGCACATCGATACTTATACGAAGTATATCTGCGCTTATTTATTATTCGACAAGCTTACACATTGGAATTAAAAGCTACAAAATTGCGGCATATGTACTTTATCTGCAGGATTGATCTAAAATTTTGACGTAAAAGAAGAAGAAATGTTTTTAAGTAGGTAGCTCAAAAATGACAATATGATAATGACATCCGTGATATGATATAATATTTTTTTACATTATCATAATCCAGTATTGTCCATCACATTTGTTTATAGAAGTTGTTCCAAGGAAAATATCGATATCCTAATTAACATTTCACTTCTGCACGAATTGAATTAAACTTACTCAAGTTTCAAAACTACTTGGTATATATATTTTCCCATGGAAAATACTCTATTTTTGTATTATCAATAGGGTGAATTTAATAGATAACATATCGTTCTATTTACACATTACTTTGACCTGTTGATTCCAACAAATATAATACATATCGGAGGGTGTTTCGTTGAATGTAGGCATTGATACCCTAACTTTTATTTGGGATCTGATAATACGTATCCAGCAAACCCTTTATGTATTTATTAAAAGAGTGAGGTGCGATTGTAGATAGTAGGTATTCCACACTCTCTACTTGGCTTTGGTGGAGTGATATAGTTTTCTCCTCAAGTGCTAATGGACTTGTAGTACCGACCGTGAGAAATTGTCAAGTGCACAATTTGAAGTTATGTTTTATCTTCTGTACGCGTATATTACTTGTACACGAACATATACCTTTGGTAGATATTTCAAAATATGTAGTATACAAAAACCTTTGGTGTAGCTTCTTCTGTGTTCAATGTAATAAGTAGGACTCGATAGAAAAAAATTCAATAAATAAATATCAGTTGTTGATTCATAAAAAAATATTTATTCGAATATTTTTTTAATGTAAGTTAATATTATAACATAACCTTGAATTAACAAATTCAGTATAAAAAATAAATTCGTTTCGCAAAACACGTTTTAAAATAACTCAATACCTTGATATTTATTTTTGATGAATCAGTATAGTTTTTGAAATGATAAACTTATTATAAAATGCAGTACGGAAATTTGGCTTCGTTAAATATTTTCTTTCGAGATAAATTATCTAAAAGATTATTCATGCTAGAAAACAAAATAATTCTTAAGAATGCGTAAATTTGTTGCTTTGTTGTAAGAAAACAAGACAGAAGTAGAATATCACTACTCGTTTACCGACGGTGTGTAAAGCTCATAGAATATTTCAAGAGTCAACAAATATTACTTCTTATAATATTTTGATTACATAATTAATTTAACAAAAGGTAGTTATAATTTAAAAATTCTGGTACATTTTATCACATTTTTTCCTATTTAAATTGGTTGTCTGTGCGAGGGTTGTATATTTTTACTTACTCAATTAAATCTCTAATACAAGCACATCAAATTGATTTTTTTATTAAATATGAAAAGAGATGCAATTTGCTAGAAAATATATGTATTTATACCTACGAAACGGATTAATTTGTAATATTCCTCATATAAATGTGACCTTAAAAAAATATTATCGTAGTCTTGGGTAATCAGAGAGTTAACTATTGAGACATCCTAAGTACTGATTTTATGATAATTTACTCACTCATTAAATTAAACTACGTTTCTAAAAAGACACATTCAATTTAAGCCACACTTTGCGAGACGAAACTCTAATTTAGCTCAACTACGCTTCAATTTACTTGAATCTAATAATTCGTGACATTGCATGCGGTAGTACAATATTTTTTAAAATTTTAAATGTATCACATTTGGTTCAAGAATATTTTGAAAAAAAGTAATAGGTATTTAAAAAATGCTGTATGTTGAAAAACAAACTAATTTTAATATTTTATTTTAATATCTCCGGTACCTGGTAAATGCTAGAGAATGACTAATTTTCGGTTGCCGTAATGGTCGATGCTAATTAGAAACTAGTGCGCATTTGCTGCTGACACACTAGACGGCATTTTCTTTTTGAAGCTTCATTTGTTATGCGGTTAAAATATTTTTTCGTAGTGTTAATTTGAGTGTTTCGGAAGCTGTTTGCTGAAGAAATTACACCGGATTTATCTTTGGTGGGAGTTAAAATTGAAACAATGAGATCACCCGTGGCATTTTAATATTTTTTGAAAGTATGGTAAGCGAAAGAGCAAACAGTAGCGGTTTCGGTTACTCACATTTGACAGGTTAGCACACAGATAAAATAGAAACGTTTTTGATGTTATTTGTGACAGTGCTTGCGAGAATGTGTTACGTTATCATAAAATTAAATTAACATTTCAATATTTCGTTATATTGATCACCAAAATAGCCGCTGGGTATGGTTTTCATTCCCAAAGATACTGGATCTCATCTCTGCTGCGTACTTATGTAAATTGACAGCTGCCGTTCTTTCTTATAATATTTGTATAGACGTGCTCATTATTTCTACATATCAAATTTCATAATACTATACTGTAAATAAAATATTATTACTGCAAATAAAATAAAAGTTGCATATATTTGGACGTTTAGTAAAGTATTGATTTATCTTGGTTAAACATATATCTTATTTACCTAATTATTATGAAAATAACTACTTGCTTATTCTTTTGTTACAGAAAATTAAATTAATATCAAAAGCGGTGTTAATTATGGATATTTTCTTTCTGTGTTTGTATTCCCCAACATAATAACTAAAATTTGTGGTTAGTTATAAAATCACTTAAAAATGGACTTCAACTCTGCATTTGTGTATTGTTTAAGTTTACTTGTTTTAATGTATTTTTATTGTTTGCGTGAAATGCTAAATTCATCCAATGATTATTTACATAATATAAATACATTTCATTTTTAATAAATTAGATTTTGATTTGCTTCAAAATAAAACAATAAATTTTATCTAAGAGCATTTTTGACTTTTAACATAAGATTTAAGACAGATTCGTTAACATCTTAATCTGAATCGCATTGTAGCTCAAATTTTTATAAGAAATATAGTTTCTAGACATTACAACAGTGGTTGTTTCTATTAAAGAATCTATCATCAATGTAAAGTCGAATGCTGTTAAATAATATAGAACACTTTTAATTATGTATGCATTAAAAAAAACAGATATATTTTAATGCAACATATTTAAAAAAATCGATTTAACAATGGTAATATACAGAATAAAATATCATTAAAAATTATTTATTATTTACTGTTTTATAAAAATCATTATAAATTAACAAAGAGTAGTAGGTATCTGTTGATAAGTCTCATGGATATTTCTCAGGTGAACTAGCAAATCTGCCGCTAGGTCTGTCCGCTAAACTGCTTAACTGCCAAACCATTTCCATTAGTAGAGACTCGCTAATGCGACAGGTGTCAAAGTTTATATCAACACACCGCAATGTCCACACCTCAGCCGCGCACAGGTCCTGCTCGTCCTCTTGCCATACGTTTGCTTTATTCACAAATGTCTATATCGACATTGTGTCGAGTAAAGATCCGACCGCGCCGATAATGTTTTCGTCGTTCAATATTTTGTTTCAGCCACATAAAAACTACAGATGCAAAGTATCAGTCAAATATCAGTCAACAAAGCGAAAATCACTGAATCGATACATTTTGCAAAAAAACCTGTAATTGTTCACGAGTGAGAATCAAATATAAAGAGCAGTTGCTTATATCAGTGCAATAGTCTAAAGTTTTTTTTTTAAATTCCTTTCGGGAGTCAATCTTTCGCGGGCGTGTGCGGCTTACTACTTTGTGCTACACAATGATAGTCTTAGGAATTTTGAGTTGATCCAGAAGCTTGGGTCTTAAACGCAAATAAGGTAAGAACACAGGATATATTTATAAATGTTTATATGTATAGTTAAACGTATTAATTACTTGAAGTATCGACAATAATTATTTTTATTGGGTATGAAAAGTTGGACGGTAAATTTGTTTGTGACTGTGTCCCGCATTTGCTTTGAATATACAGAGGAACCTAAGAAAATCGGTATAATAAAATATGTTTTAGTTTATACTTTCAATTGTGCATATTTTTTATATGAAATTAATCCTTTAACATATGGTTTTGGAAACTTATGTTAAAATTATTTTAAAAAATATCGGTTCAAATACAGCTTGGAATCGTACAAAGTCTTTTAGACAATGACAAATAAAAAATATACTGAGTTAATTTATCTTGATAAAAAATGTGCATTTGAATAAAATATCACAAACAAAACAGCTTGAAAGGTAAAGTTGCACCTTTAAAGTGTCCATCCTCTTTGTTTGTATTTCTCACTGAACGCTACTCAAGTATGTATCCTTTATATATTTGCATACACTGGTATCTTAACAAGGAAGTGAAGATATAATAATTAAAATAATGTAAAACTTTGACAAAGTATTAAGCATATTATAACAAAATTATCTGAATAAGTTTTTTTGTGAGATTAACAAACGTAAAGTATATAGAAAAACATTTTCTCCCGTAATACACACACAGACACATATATAGGTATATATACTACACATGCTTGACAGCTTCGTTGTTAAATGTTATAGTTAGTTTAATATAGGTATGTATAGATTAAAGTCTTTTTTAATTCCTGCTAGTAGTTCCGTTCAGTTTTGGTCGTCAATGAGAAAGCAATAAAGTATGCTTTAGATGTCGGCAAACTCGTGGACGTTTATTACAAACAAGTTCAGAACAGAAGTCAGGAGCAGAGTCATGTCACAAGTGCTCGGAGATGACGCGGGCGGCACCGCATGCGATACATGCATCGCATGCCATGTGCAACTCCAGGGGTGGCACGCACTACACCGCCGTTAAAATTAAAACGCCACTCGCAGAAATATTATAATATATAAATTAAAAGGCTCGATTTTAAAATATTTTAATAAAAATTACAATTAGTAATTACATATCCAAACTTGAAATGGTGGTTGCTTTTTTTTAGTAAAAATATTTGAATAAACAAAATTACTACCCTTTGGTTAGTTTTAATAATTATATATTTGTAGGTATTGGCGTCCTTTGTTAAGAGTTGATCCTGTTGCTTAGGTTTTATGCTGCTTGGGATATATATTACTCAAATTCAAGCCAGAAGCAGGAAAGAACACACAAACGAAATACCTGAAATTGGTCCCAACACGGGGAACGAAACCTCGGAGTAGTATATAACCCATGCATCATAATACCAATGAAACCGGATCAACTCAATATTATTTTAATTTGCATTGGCTACCAACCCTGCTGGATATTACATTATTTTTATGCATTCACAATGTTCAATGTCGGAGCAGCACTTGTAAGCTAGAGGTTGTCACCGGCCACCAGTCACTAGTCACCAGCCACCAGCCACCATGTGCGTCGGACATAAATCACACTTTTAACAGTCAAGCAATAAAATATCATCTTGACTGAGTTTTGCTCACAAATAAGGTAATTTCATAGAGGCCGCACTCGTTATGCAATAAACCGTGGGGGTCGTTAAGTTTGCTTTCTGATTAGTACCGAATGGCAAGAACTTCCGCGGCCATGTGCGCGTCCCCAGGGCTGCTGCTGAAGGAAACGATTCCTGTGGAATAAAAGGTGGAGGCTGTCCACATATTTCAGAAATTCTAGAAACTTCTAAATTATGGCATAATTTATATATTATTTTAAAACTAAATGTTACTTAAAATAAATGATAAAATAGGACGTTATTGCAGCGTGTGTGAGAGGGTTTTAAATTGTTATAATATTGAAGCTTTTGAAGAAATTTGATGCTACAGGGTCGGACTATCTCGTCGCGGAATAAAAAAATACCTCGAAATACATCAGAATCTTTTTATATTTTTTATTAAATATATTTGAATCTCAGTACCGTTTAATATGTGTTTAATAATTTTTTGGTCACAACATGCATTCTTCTATCTCGTTTGTCCACATACATAAAATTATAAGAATGCAAAATTATTGCCAATTATTTTGAGAAGTTCGTATTTTGAGCGCCCATGGCGATTTCAATGTGTCTACGCCAATAATCTGTAAAATACGATTACTGTTCTGTATTCGTGGTGTAACGTTTACCGATCTTTAAAATTCAGGAGTACTGTAACACATTTCAACCCCGCGATGTCGACTAATTCTCGCGAGCCCTTATATTCTTTGGCCAACGTTGCGCTGTCGCCTACTTTGAAGGTTAATTTGGGTGACTGTAAAGTTTAGTTACGTTTTTTCTTTGCGGCAATAAAGCTTGAAGCGTCGCGTCGTGGAGGTTTTTTGTTTTCACATCTGCGGCCGAGGAATCGCCCAACCGGCTGCGTGACGAATGGACTGTGTGATTGCTCCAAAAAACCACGGATAAATATTATGTTTCGTGTCTGTAATATTCATCGTGACAGGCAGATATGTGAGGTATCACTTGTCAAGCGGTATTTGTTTGATATCTTTTTTGTGATTTCGTGACAACGATACACGTCGACTGAAAAGTAAATCACAGTTAGATGATGAGAATTAATTACCATGGTGATTTCTCAGTAATAGTAATCGATAATACATTATAATTAAAGATGTATTAAATTAAATAATAAGAGATGCGTAGTTATAAGTGGTCTATTGAAAATCATGAGGTTGAAGAAAGAAATTCGTCACAGAAATATTCTCCTTGATGTATGTGTTTGCTGTGATTTCCCTATTTTCCATTTTAATGCCACTATCAGAGATTGTAAATCTAAGTTCGGTCTATACTATACTACTTTAATAACCCTACAAAATTTATTACGTAGAAAAAATAACAAAATACTAATTTTCGTACGTTTTACTTGTACGAATAGCTGTCTATGTGTGACTATGCGTAGACCACCCAAAGAAAAAGTTTTACGACAGTTTTTTTATAAAATTTATTTCTTGCTAAAAAATAACGATAAAAACTTTAAATATTAAAAAATAATAAAATCTCACAGAAGCTAATGGTAATATTACACAACGTTTATATTCCACGGAGGGTTAAATATTTTTTTCTATTAATAATAAGAATGTGACCGGATAGAGGGTGAGTTTTTACTCCTTGAAACAAAAATCTATTTTTATAGGTTTTATGCATTTTAAAATGCTTCAACATAAAAATTCCCAAGCACATAATATTTTTATGTGATATACAATTAAATTATAAAAATTGGACATTAGTTTCTTCCTTAACTTTTTATGGGTCATATTATTATATTTTGGACTCCTATGTTAATTCAGCTGAATTGCAAAAAATATTAATTCACTTCATACAAAGACATGCATGAAATATTGAAATACAAAATATAAAGAAATACTCGATTCTAGAAAATACCTGGTACAATATATGAGTTAGTATTTCATGATCATTGATTCGATTTAGTGCATCAAAATTTTTAGAATATGTTATTTTAACAATATCTCACATCAACGAATCTTTAATGTTTCTTTAGTAATAATCGTTTCGACTTGTGATTTCAGTAATCAATTTGAGCATTACATATATAGAATACAATTTTAAAAATCTGTCGTAAAAACAAAAATTATTATAATGTTTAACGTAGTCAATATAATGTTATTTTATTATGAGTTTTCAACATTTAGGTACATAAATATAAAAATATAATTTTTGCGAGTTTATAGTAAATAGTTAAGATCTTCAGAATTTATTTTATCAACTCGAATGTATGTATAAAAATTATTTTCTTATTAATGGTTTTTAATTACAATTATACTTGTTATAAGTTTTCACTTACATGGGTAATGTAGAGTTGCAAAACTCTTCTCATTATTTGGAATAAATACTATTGTAATTGCAGCAACTGTTGTTTTGGATATTACGGGGTGTCTCAATGGTGTTGTTGTTGCAGGACGTCCTCCGACAAGCGGAGGCTGCACGTGAAGCGGCCCATGAACGCCTTCATGGTGTGGGCTCAAGCCGCCCGTCGCAAGCTCGCCGACCAGCATCCCCAGCTGCACAACGCGGAGCTCAGCAAGACCCTGGGGAAAATATGGAAGTAAGGAACTATTACCACTCCTATCCTGCTTATACCCCTACACCCAAACCACTCACTACGTTTAACAGTTAAAATGTAGCACCTAGCTTTGTTAGCACCTACCTACGAACCATTGACCGAAAAAAAATACTTTTTGTGCTTTTAGTATTATTTTTGGCGCATTGTAGCGAACCATTTTAAAAATTGATGATGCTAATCAAGTGGTCTTGAAAGCTGTAAAAACTTAAACTCAATAGTTAGACAGTTCCTCTTATTTCCCTGCTATAATCATAGTCACGATGACGCCTTAGCTTAAACCACCAGTGAACGACTCATAGTAAAAATAACATTACTCTTACATATTTTTTTTAACAATGAAGAGATCAACAAGCTTTCAAGCGGCTAATAATTTAATCTAAACGTTGATAGCAATACTTTTATTTGGTAAAATAAGTATTTGCTCGTATTCAAATGCCTTCAGTATTTAGCGAAGCGGAGCCCTGCTCGAGCCAGACGTCCAGGCCCGATCGTTTATCAGCCTCGAAATAAAACAAACAAAATCACGAGCATTTCAGAATTTCACCGCCGCTCTCGTAGCGGGACGCGTCCACAGATCGCCAACGATTCGGATAATAGAAAATAATTTGATATCATTCCGATCATTACTGTCGATGACTGTGCTCTATCGATTGTCTGCGGTGCCGAAAGCCGATCGGAGGAACGCCGCGGCGACGCGAGGGAAGAATGTCCGCCAAGACATTTCTTTCCGTTTGATTTATGTTACCTCTCTTTGTGAAATATTTTTATTGGTTGTAACTTCTAACATACTTACCTACATAATTTTTGTGGTTTAAATGAAGAACGGGATTATTTTATGATTTATGGGACGCAGTTCCCAAAGAATCTTAAAAGCTTTAATAGCTGTGCTTTACCATGGAAAATGGAAATATTTTCAAATAAGGACATAAACTTTCATTCTTACGTAGCACACGTGCTATATATATGTAATATAACCATTCATATACATTTTAAAATTATACTTACGTTTAATTGTGATAAATAAAAATTTAATTATTGATTGTTTTTACAATACTACTTAGTCCTCAAAATATACACGCATGTTCGTATAAAAAAATAGATATGCAACCTTTTTATTAACACTGAAACCGAAAACTCAGGTCCTAAAATTGTTTTTTTTAAATATTAGTCGTATAATATTGGTTTGTTTCATATAATATACAACAACAACAAAACATATGCGTACATAAAACTTCTTCTTTGGGTGCCTCTCCTCAGAGGAGGTTGGCGATTATCTCACTGAGCATATACTTATGCTGAGCCAGTGTTCATGGTGGAAAAGTCTGCGAATTGCTGCTGCCCAATTACAAAGCTCAGGCGTTTAGATCTGATACTCCTTCTGCAGCAGAGCACATCCTCCCCAAGTCCACTATTTCATTACCGATCCTTTGCACGCGTTCATGGTTCGGAATGGCAGCCGGGCACAAGCAACAGAACGGGAAGTTTGAATACCAACATTCACAGCGCGCCAGTAGCACAAATAGACAGTATATCGCTTCATTGATTTTCATAAAATTCCCGAGAATACATGTTGAGTGTGTTTGCTAGAATACTCAAAAGCACGCGGGGCAAATGCTTTGCACGCGAGGAGGATCCGCCGGTAGTCGGGCCGTCACTTCCGCCGCTCGTGGCGGGCGGTCCGCGTCCCCGCCGGGCCTTTATAGCCGCGCTTATCTGATGGGGCCGGGCCGCAGATGCGGGGAGATTGATCGTCCCCAGCGAGCCCGGGCCGGGCACTGTCGGCAGTACCGGTCGCCGTAATTAAATCTTTCGTGTCGTGTATTATTTTAAAATTTCACGATCGGAAAGTTTTCAAGCTCGTTTGATTTTTGACACCCATGTTTGAAACGAACGCGATGAGCGAAATGGTCGTGAGATTGTGATGTTAATTTTCTACCGAAGGCCTTTGATTTTCGAGGGCTCGGTCGGACTGATCGAAAGGCGAAATTAGGCACTACATTGTTTTCGATATATATTTTTTTAAATTTTGAATACAATTTAATTGTTAAAATAACTGATTTTTGACATTTAATTTTAAGAAATTCAATATTTTTGACAGAGAGTGGAATTCCATTTTAATATTTTTGAATAAAATACTTGAGTGATTTTCCACGTTTTCGTTTTTATTAGTGACCGGTTTCGCCAACCTTTCACGTTGGCGTTCTGTTTGATAATGCCAACGTGAAAGGTTGGCGAAACCGGTCACTAATAAAAACGAAAATGTGGAAAATCACTCAAGTATTTTATTCAAAAATATTTAATTTTAAGTTATTTAGAAAAACACGAGATATGACATTGCTATTATCTCATTTGTCTATAATATTTACATTTATTAAATATATCAATTCTCTTATATAATTTATTCAAACTCACTCAAAAATTTACGTTTAAAAATCTTTTTGCATTGCGAATGATCTGTGTACACCTTAATAGAACGTATTTTTAACATTTACACCATTACCTTGTAATGTAAATTACCTTATATTTAAAGCAGGCTTTTAACCAAAATCCCTTCAGCCTAATAAAAATCGCTGTAGGTAAAAGCCACTAATTAACAAATAGCGAAAATGAATGTATACATTACATGTCAGCTTTATTGGCTGTTGGGTGATTTAACTTTCCAAAGCAAATGACGCTGCGTATCAGATGGACGTATAAATAATTTGAACAGCTCGGGATGACTGGCGGCGACGACAGATCCTCCCGCGATATGTGCGCTTGCCTGCTATTTCCACATATAGTCTTATACCCACTCGATCTTTAATTTGTAGCTATAAATTATCTAACGCGTGTACGACTAAATTTTAACTTTTAAAATAGAGTAGTCAATTATATTGCTACGTATTTTTTTTTACCTGGATATCTTTTATTTTAAACCGCAAGTGTTATATACCCTGCATTGTTTAAATGTTTAATATGATACAAAAACAGTATTGTATGAGTAAGTAAGGTTTAAACGCGCAAGGTTCAAAGTATAAATGGGATGTTACGAGGTCGAAATGCCACCAAAATAGAAATAAAATAAGATCAATGAATGGCAAAGATCGAACTTGTATATGTTTAGTCAATTATCAACATAGCCGAATAATCAAAATTGCAGTGGGTTTCAAATCTGAACAGTTATTGAGGTGAAAAAAAAAATTGATACTTGCAGCTTGAAAAAGTAATGTGTATAATACACCATCATTCCATTTTATCCTCTTTATTTTTGAGCAAATTTTATCTTACTTTATCAATGGTTAACTTAGGGCATGCATTACATTTTTATTTGTGTTGCATGCCTTTCTTCGAGAATATTAAAAAAATTACAGCTGATATATTTGAAATATAAATAAGTTATTTACTTAATTTTTTAACCATTTGTAAAAATATACAATGGGTGTGAATTTCATGTTCAGTTTATTTAAAAAAATTAATGTTAATTTCTCATCCCTTTTGGTAAGCTTTATAATATTCATGCGCATTAAATTGAAAATATATTTTCTAAAGCAAATTGAGCTTCAGGACTAGACAGTCAATATTTTCCATGAGTGTTGATTGAACGCTTATTGCAAATATTATCTAAGACGTAAGTATTATTTAACAGACTAGACACTGTTCGCAATATTGATATAAATGCCTTATTTGAGATTTAACTTGCGATTTATTACTATAAACCTATGAGGTTCAATCATTGTTGAAAGTTTTATTCCCCATTAATTTTACACGTAAGATTTTTATACTTTAATGTAACATTATTTGCACAAGGATCACTGTAAGGATAACTGTGGGAATCAAATGCAGCTCTCCAACCTCCTAGTCCTCCTTAACAGGGAGGAGCAGGAAGTCAGCGCTCCGGATGTTTGATTTGCTTTATTATACCGTTTATTAAGTAAATAAATATCTGCGTTTTTCAAGTAACTTTGTAGTTTTGCTGATAAAACGCCCCTATTAAAGGGGCCGAATAGAATTCTACACTGCCGTAGTGCTTATGGTACCGGCGGGGAGATAAGACATATTTGTTAATTTGTTTTGAATAAAAACTCTCCAAGTATTTCCTGTTTGGTTTTCTTGCGCGATATTCACCCCTCGGTGAACTGAACTTCATACACGAGGATCTCCCGCTACGATAATAAATGTACTGAAAAGTAGGTCATTTAGCCTTGGCGGCTCTGAGAATTTCAGAAAAAATAATATTGATAATAAATTGATAAAAAGACACTTTCAACGACGTGCTAAGTTATACAGCTTACGATATTCTGTGGCGGCAGTTAATTTATTGTTATTTATACAAATGCAGTATGCACCTCTTAGATTTATTATTTACTATGGGAAAATGAAAGTTTTAACCCTTTTTCATATTATTATAAAAATCAAAGAACCGTAGTCCAAAGAGTATTAATGGAGTATTAAAGAGGAGAATATTTATTGGACGGTAGAAACCTACTCGAAAGAAAAAAGTCCATGTTCTATAGAAAATTGTATTTTGTTTATTTGTTTGGTAATTTCTTTACTTTAATCTTTGTAATTATAAACCTTATCAAAAAATAAAACTGAACGAATCACGCAGAAGACCACGGATGCTTTATCAGTTTTTCTTATAGATTGAACTTTTGTGAACTGCGAAGGTCAGTGGATACCGGATAGCCCAGTGAAATTATCAATGAAGTCATTCAAAGTAAGAGCAAGGAAAACAAAAATTTATTTACATTTTGCAATTTTTAAATTTACATCGCATCATCTACAGCCACACAAAGAGTAATTAATACTAAGAAATAATTTATTGTAGAGTAGTGGTCTAGCAGAGCGACTAAGTGATCCTAGATTTGTTTAATTAAATGAAAAATATTGGTTTAAAACTCCTCATATGGTATGAAGTGATTTTTAAAATGGTTTTTAATTGGAATTTTAAACTTTTCAGTTTATATATTTTAAATATATATTTTTTATACATTTCAAAGTCCTTCCTTTTTAATTAATAAAAATCAACCTTACTACGACTTCGCGAGAAAGAAGATAAATTATTAATAAATATACCAATATAAATCATTTATAAATTATATGATTTAGCTTTATAAGTTTTTCCGACTCCATGGATCATTTTTCTAAATTAAAATATAATTATATATTTTGGTAGTTTGTGCATTACGTTTATTAAAATGCAACAATTAAAGTATTTTAAATCCGGTGTTATTAATTACACACACATATATATATATATATATATATATAACATGAGATAAAATGGCCGAGAGTTTTTTTTTAAATGTGTTCACTAGCGTCTAAGTAGTTACCTGTAAAAACTTTATGCCATTTATTAAGAATACCATGTTCATAGATTACCTGTCCATTTTAAAATGTATTTCCGTGGATTTAGTGTGTGTATGTTATCATTTCATCATTAAATGTGGGTCTAAATGTTGTTTAAATGTAGTTGACTGGCAATGATAGTAATTTTTATCCCGTTTGATAGAAGACGGCTCGGCTCGTATTTACCGGAAGGCGAACTGACCCCTTCAGCCATGTGCACTGAACTCTATTGCAGCTGCCCTTATCTTCTGGTGAACTCTTGTTCCCCTGCAGATAGTCTGATAGTGGGAACTCATTTAAGTATGACAATAATAATAAAGTGATAATGACGAGTAATCTTCTTTATTACTCTTGTATTGAAATCAGAATTTATTTTATTCGCAAATATAGCATTTACTATAAATTATGTATTTGAATTTTTATAACTTCATTAATACGGTCACATACAAGTATATGTATAAGTCAATTCACATGTAATATACAATATCATATTAACAAATGGTAGAATATATCTTAAACAAACTAGAAGAAAAACATGATCTATCGTGTGTTCACCGTACACAAAAGATAAAAGATTATTGTTGAATAATACGTAAAAAGTCAAATATATTATTTTTTTAAATTATTAATTATGATATAACAAGTTCAAAAAACAATTTTTAATGTGCATTTTCAATATACGGTAAATAAATATTTACGAAATCTCAGAGAAACAGATAGAGGCAACGAGGCATCGACTTGTTATATTTTTAAGAGTCTTTTTTACGTCGTATTATGGTTTGTGTAAATTTTTATAAAATATATTTTTATCGGTTTGCGTTAAAATAATTAGCTTCACAGTCTAATTGGGTTTATCTAAGTTTACAGAAAATCTGCGAATTGATTAAATATCTCTGTTGAACGATTTAGCACAGAGATTCATTCATCGCTTCTTGATAGAAATATAAATAAATAACCTTAATAATTCAGTGAAATTGAAATTAAATTTATTATCTGAGGTTTATGAATGAACAGTTAGAGCTGATAGTATGTTTTGCTAAGTTATTGCAATTTTACGCTCTGATTGCTTTATAAAAGATTTTTTATTATGCTAAAAATTCTTTGTTTTATTTTCACATAATATTACATTAAAGAAAACAGAGTATCCTTGTTTTCAGTCTTAGTTTTTAATTTAGAGTACTTATTTATAATATGCATGTTTATTTTTGATGTCCCCAAGAATATAAAATAGGAAACTCTATATTAATAAATATAACAAATAAATTGTTTCTTCTATTTGTCTTCTTAATTGGTTGTGATCACTACGACTGAAATATGTGGACTTCGGTTTTAATTTCAAACCAATTTTCACAAATGAATATTCATTTGAATGGAAGTGGTCAGGAATGACAAATCTGTAACTTACTTATTTCTAACTTAGGAAGCACGTGTTCCCAGAAGGGGTACCACCTGGGCTTTTATCTCGAGGATTCACACCTGGGAATAGTGGATCCTTTGAAATTATTTATTTTTTTAAATATATTTGATATAATATTTACTATGTATTATTATTTTACTGCCCACAATATGTATGGAAGATTAACAGTTAGCGGTTAACTTATAAAGTAAATATCCCTTGATAGAATTATTATTATTGATACCAAAGCAACAGAATGTGTGATTTAAGCTAAAAACTGAACCATATTAAATTTTCTATACTCACATGTGCGTTATTTTTAAAACTTGATTTTTATCAAATTGAAAAATACAAATAATTTAATTGAAATTAAAAAAAACATGATTGATTGTTTTTTTTAATATTCTTACAAGCACAACATAATTTCCAGAGTGTCAAAATAGAAAGATAAAAGGGGTATAAATATTATAGTAATCGCAATAGTATTTTAATATGATAGTAAATTTTAGGAATTCGTTATCAGCAAGAGATACGTATATCTTAAATTTATTTGTTCAATAAACATTTTCATTGAAATATTGTAGGCTTTTATTGTAGCACGTGCTCGCGAGATAAGCCCCGCCCCGGCGAGCAAACTCCGCTCCAAGTGCAGCTGCTTGAAAACTTTTTAAGGAGTTTTTTTTTTTTTTTTTTTTTTTTTTTTTCCCCGCAGCTTGGTCCACAGTTGTATTACTCGAGACTGCGGGGGCGTCTCTTTATTTTTCTCCTGCACAGCCTTTAAATTAAAAAAAAAAAATACAGTAAAAAACAAAAAAAGGCTGAAAAGTAAGCATCTTTCCCTGCGGGGAGGATCCCCGCAGGCATTTCATCAACTCATATGCTGCATTCCTGTAAAGGGGGAAGAGGCAGCATATTACACATTAAATAATTCAAATAAAAATAAAAATAAAGGATCTTCCGTCTTCATGCTTCCTGTAGAGGGGGGCGAGTCATGAAGACGGAGGCTCGGTCACGGCGGTTGGGAGGGGCTCACTTGTCGAGCCCTCTCCAATTCTTCTCTCTTGCGCTGGACCTTCTCGCAGAAGTCCGTGACTGCGTCCCAGGCTGTCTTGCGTTCCAACATGCACGGGACTAATCCTTCCACTGTCCATGTGACCGGCCTATCCTCGCCAGGTAGCTGCCGAGGCAGCCGTGCCCGGTGAGAAGTTGGGTCAGCCGGTAGGTGACCTGACCGTGGGCGCGGTAGATCCAAGGGGCGAGAACCGGGATCAACCGCTGCGTCCATCGCCCCTTATGTGACTCGCTCCAGCGATCCTGCCACTTCTGCACGGTCGTTGCCCTCGCGTTCGCGCGCGCGGTGTCGCGATCCTCGGCGTCCTCGATCCTCTGCGAGAAGGTCGATGGGCGGAATCCCAGCGAGCACGAGCGCCGCATCGGCCGATACCGTGCGGTATCCGCATATGACGCGGAGCGCCGCACGCCGCTGCACGCTTCCTAGCATGCTCCGATAGTGTGCCATCTGCATGCTCGGCGCCCAGACTTCAGCGCCGAAGAGCATCTAGGATTGGGCCACACTAGCGAGCAGCTTCCGCTTCTGTTGCTGCGGACCCTGCACGTTCAGCAGGATCCGCGATAGCGCGGCGGTGGTTCCCGCGGCTTTCTCCGCGGTTCTGCGGATATGGGCCGTGTACTTCAAGGACCCGTCGAAGTACACGCCCAGGTATCGGACCGATTTCTGCGGTGTGATGACCGCGTCGCCGACGGTTATTCGCGGCGGCTCGTGCTTGCGCCTTCCTACCAGCATTACCGCCTCGGTCTTGTGCGCTGCCAGTTCCAGGTGGTGGTCCCCCAGTGCCTGGGCGATCCTCCGCAGCGCTTCATTGAGATTGGCCTCCAGATCCGACATCTTTCTGGCGACGGCCACGACGCCGATGTCGTCCGCGAAGCCAATCTCTTCGACACCGTCGGGAAGCCCCACTCGCAGCACCGCATCGTACATTATGTTCCACAGGAGCGGTCCGAGGACCGACCCCTGTGGCACTCCGCATGTGGTGGTTCTGGTGGTTCTGGTTATTCCACCTGTGGGAGTGTAATGCACGCTGCGGTCTCGAAAGTAACTGTCCACGACAGCTCGCGCGTACGGCTCGACGCCTTTCTTCTCCAGCGCCTCCATGATCTTCTCCCATGGGGCACTGTTGAAGGCGTTTTTAACGTCAAGCGTTACGAGCACGCAGTACTGTCTTGTCCGCCAGGTCCCCGCGTTTGCCATCTCGGCCCTGCGGTGGACCCTCGTGATGGCGTCCGCTGTGGACCTACCCCTCCTGAACCCGTACTGAGACTCGGACAGGCAGCCCTCGGTCTCGATGTACGAGTCCAGTCTGGAGTGTAGTAACCTTTCGAAGAGCTTCCCGAAGCTGTCGAGGAGGCACAATGGTCGGTAAGAAGACGCAAGATCGACCGGCTTGTCTCTTTTGCGCACCAGCGCTAGGCGCGCGGTCTTCCAGCACCCCGGGAACGTGGCCTTCATCAGACAGGTGTTGAAGACCGCGAGTAGCGCCGCAGGATCTTCGCGCACGGTCCTCTTCACGATCTCGTTGGGGATTCCGTCGGGTCCGGGCGCCTTGGCGTTGGGGAGGCGACTCGCGGCGATCTTCAGCTCCGGCACTGTGAAGGGTGGGATCTCTTCGTCCGGAGCTACGATGACCGCAGGTCGCCCGCCGTCAGGGCGCGTCGGGAACAGAGCGTCCAGTATGGCGTCCACCCGACCGGGCAGGGTGATGCCCGGGATAATCTGAGGAGTGTGCAGCCTCTTCATGACGAGCCTGTAGGGGAGCCCCCAGGGGTCATCGTCAATCGAGGCGCACAGCTCCTCCCAGCTCCGCTCCTTTGCGGCCTTGATGGAGATTGCGAGAGCTTTCTTGGCGCTTCTGTAGGCTTCAATCTCCATCGTGCAGTCCAGGGTTCCTCCTGCCTTTGGCCTCTTCCTCTGCAGTGCCCTTCTGGCAGCCATGGACTGCTTAGGAGTTAGGACCGACCAAACTGACGCCTCACATTTCCAATGATTCAATCATCCTGGAGATTTCTAGATTCGTTTCAAAATGCAGTTGATTTTTTACCACCATAACATCAGTTACAGAAAAATGGCTTACCATAATATAATAGATCTTAAAAATATATTTTTATTTTTTAACAGGCAACTGACGGAAGGAGACAAGCGGCCGTTTATCGAGGAAGCGGAGCGACTTCGAGTGATCCACAAGCGAGAGCATCCGGACTATAAGTACCAGCCGCGCCGGCGCAAGGCGGCCCGCCCTCCAGCCGGGGCCCGCCCGCGTCCAGACCTCTGCAAGATCGAGGATGCCCCCACCTCCCCGGACTCCGCGCCGCCCTCGCCAGGCCAGCCCAGCAACATCAACTTCACGGACGTGGACATCGGGCCGCTCGTGGGCGGGGACTGCCCCGACGTCGCGGAGCTGGACCAGTACCTGCCGCGCCAGCCCGTGCCGCACTACGCGCAGCAGCACCACCCCTACTACGTCAAGTACTCCGAGGGCTACCCCTCGGCAGAGGCCTCGCGCTACCACGAGCTGCAGCCGCCCGCGCACTACCAGCCCCACTGCCTGCCCGCCTATCAGAGCCTGCAGTCCCCGCCGCCGCCCCCGCCCCCGCCCGGGCACACCTGGCACGGCTACGCCTAGTTCCGACTTTTATTTCTACTGAGGATAATGAATGCTAGACCTCCTCGCTCGACCGAGCTGATGACACTTTAAATGACGTTTTAAATGGTCGATGTAAACTTTGCATTGCTGTAGATATCCGAGGATTTTCTTTGCGCTCATTTTACACAACCGGTCGCTCTCGTTCGTGATCCATTTTCCTCACGCCTGGCGGGTCCATTTTATAAATTACGAAAAAACACTCATTAAAAATACTAGATTTCACTCAAATGAAGAAAATCGTCAACTATCGTGGAAGAGCGAAAGAAAAAATATTATTATAAATACTTGGCATCAAAATTTAACAAAAATTAACTCACGCCTGTGAGCCTGCGGTGATTTTTCGCCGCAGGGCTCCCCGGCGGGGCGTGATTGTGGAAGTCAAACAACTCTGTTCTGATTATTAACTAGAGTCTTGTTTTTATATTTTTGTTATGAATATCTTCTGCTGAGTTTATCGATAAAATAAATATTCAATGTCAAGTTTTTATTCCTTTATCCTTTAGAAATTTTGTCTCCTACGCGTCATTTAAGATCACTTAAATAAATTGTTTGACGTCAATTTTTAGATTATATAATAATTAATAAAAATAAACACTGCGTGCTAAAATATATTAGGCTTCTAGAAACTTCGTACATAAACGTAATTATAATTGTAAGTTTTTAAATAAGTAGATAACTTAAAATTATACTTTTTTATTCAAACATGGAGGAACTTGTTTAATATATTAATGGATATTTAAGCATAATAATACGTTTAAATCAAATCCAAAGACAAATAGAGCATAAAATCAATTCATAAGTCTTGTAACTGTTATAAGACAACGTAGATTAATAAAATCTAAACAACGCGACTGTAACTAAGCTGCAGTAAAACCTTCATATCATGAAAAATATTTAATTATTGAAAATTACATGATCAAGATCTGAAAAAGGTAGCTATTAAATATACACGTGTTTCTGATTCCATTGAAAGGAAATTTTATTAAAAAATGTAAAATAGTCTTGATACGCCATACTGCTGAAGTATTTAATAATGTTTATCAGTGGTGGTATGTTAAAGTTATGTTTTAATTAAATTATTGAGTATAGAATATTATTTTAAGTAGTCGATTCATATATGAAACAATGAGAAAAATCCACCCAATTTTTTTCGTGCCTCGGTTGGGATTCAAACTCATGACTATAGTGGCCCGTTGCTCCTTGCCAATTCTGCTTTTGTGCCTGTATTAAAAATTGAGGGTGATTCTCTTGGTTTCGTGTGTGAATCGATTGCCAAAAAGCACACTGAATACACAATAAACCTGTAAAGGTGAAAAAATGGATTTATCAAATACTTATAATAATCATTGGTAAACTGTCGAGAAAGGGAGATATTTCTATTTCTTTTAAATAAAAAATATTTTTTATTTATTGTCTTTGAATGCTTTTATTTAGTCTAGTTTGTCAAAATATTTAAGAATATCTTTTTTTTTATCTAAAATACAAATGTTTATAAAACAAAAAATTAAATGGGCTTATAAAAATAAAATTACAACTTTTTATAATATAAAAATCGAAGTATTTTTTCATACAAACAAAACCAATTTTTGTCTAAAAGTAATATCCAGCTCTCATTTTTCGCAGATTCCATGATTTTACAGGCACTGTGCTCATTCAATTTGATGTATTTTGAACTGAAAATAGTTGTGGCATTTACATGAGTGTGTAATTTACATGTACATAATGTATTTTAAACTGACTTCAATATTATACTTATTGTTATAAAAAATATATTTTAAATTAAAAAGCCAGAACATTTATCCAAGCATCAAAGACGTTTGAATATTTGTATCTGAAAATATCTATATTCATTTTTCTGTCTCTACCATTTGTCTTCCTACCCAACAACTTTCAAGCACGTAGATTTAGATTCACGAGAGAATTTGGCTGGACGGACAAGTGGAGAAACTTTTCAGAAATTTCAAAAGACTTGTAGTATTTCAGTTTTGACTATACATAATTTTCTTTTTGACAACACACGAGTAGACATATTCAATATTAATTCAAATCGTCATTGAACAGAGGTGAGCTAAATAAGGTCAGATTGGGATTCACCTGCCAGAACAAGGATCGAACTGCGGACCTCTCAATCAAGAATCCACGGTCTAATCACTTAGCTAAAACAAACAACAATAAGCATATTTAAATTGATTGATACCAAATCATGGTGAAACTTTCTGAAGAAAAAGTGCTGCGTTGAGAATTCGACCTTGTTATATTTTCGGGATTGTACCAAGGGGAGAAGTTGGTTGGTTAATATGCATAGCATTTATTAATTGTAGCTTGCTTAGAAACTCATGCATCATAGTTTTGTGGTTGCAGAGAATCGAAAGATCTATCAGGCAGCCACGGTGTATAATTAAGAGAGGCTAACTTGCAGGGTTGGCAGGACCGGCTTTGGATGGGAGCACTTCTTGTGAAAGTATTGATAAAGAGGTAAAACTTTAATGCAAAAGAAACCATTTGACAAGTAATAATATTTTCTGTTTATGATAACAGTTATTTTCAGTTCTATTTTTGCACTTAATAATCGATTTTTTGTTATTTACACTCGTGTTTTTATTGATTATTGGTAACCCGAAAAATAACTTTATTGACGAATTGACGTGCATTTTTAAAAAATAATAAGTCAAATAAACGTATTTTACTTAAAATTAACAAGTGAAAATATTGACGTGAAAAACATGACGTGAGGATTGATGAATGAAGGAGTGCAATTATAAGAAAAACTCTGAAACCTTATATTAGTATATATTGGTCTTAAGGTGTGTTCAAATTGTCGGAAAAAAATATTCTTGGATTTTTATTATCGGTTGGCTACGATACCAATAATTAAGAAAACAATTCACACTGAAAGAAGAGAAGAAAAGCGTCTATAAGAAACTTTTGCTCTACAATGATTATTTTTATGAATAAGTAGAAATTAAAGTTCGCTTTACCAAACCGACAACTTCGATGTCACCCCAGATACGTCATTTTAATACTCCAATATTCTGATAAACGTAGTATGTATATATTTCTTAGGTACCAACCCAATTTTTTGTCAAAAAGCCCCCGCCGGGGTATCACATGTTTCCAACAAAAACAAAAGCACCGGCGCATGCTCAAATTATTCAAAACACATTTTTTTTTTTGATTTTCATAAATGGCGCCCGTTCCTTCTGCGGACGGCTGACCGGTCGTCTGGGCAGAGTGTGGCTTCAATTAGACGGGGCTGGCCCTCCCCCGCCCTCGCCCCCGCCCCCGTCCGGTCGTCAGATCTCCCGACCGAGGAAAAGTAAACAATCCGCATCTTGTAATTGATCTCCGTGCATGCGGTCTTCAAGGATTCATGCCGTTTAGCCTCAGGCGTCGCTCGAGTAGGAACACCGAGCGTCTAAATGCTGACAAGAAAAATTATTCAGTATTTATATATAATATTTACTTTTATCGGATGTCCCTTCTAAGGTCATACATGAAGTAACTCACTCCAATTAAAACCGTTGAATAATTTGTATCAGAGTAGAGTTGCCATCGTTGACTGAATATCAGCCTTAAATCTATTATGAATAAATAGTATTGTATTCAAATGAACGATCAAGTTTTTTCGTGACAGCATAATTGACTTCAACTCTTTAAAAAAAAACCAGTAAAACACTGTATGCTTAGTGAAGATTTTAATAATTATTGAATAGTGAAGTAAACCATGTGATTCACAAAAACAAAGATGTTTAGATCCAATATGAATGAAGAAATATCTGAAAGTCTCAAATAAAAAATAGACATTTCCTTTGATGTTATAAAATGATTCCGGTCTTCATAATAATAATAATAATGTGCTTTTGATATATGTTGTATTAATTATTGAATTTTATCTTATTTTTTTAAAACAATTGCCACTTTAAGCGGTTCGGGGAGCGCCGCGCGCCACTGATCTACATTTGGCCGTTCCTACATGGGACATTAGCAAGGAATTGCCTCAGATAAGGGGATTTCTTAGAAAACGGACCGCCACTGCTAATTTGATTCGTTTAATCGGCCCGTCGTTACAAACGAGTGATTTTAATTAATTATCGTTCTGCTTGCTGTGGCCATTTTGCTATCGGAGGCTTTATCGCGTGATACACCATATTGGTATTTTTCTTTAATTAATTATAATTATTTGTCAGTGTAGGATATTAAAATTTGCGATGAAAAACTTCTTGAATTCACAAGTAAGAAAACATAACAACTTTTGATATTTTAACTATGTATTATAAATTGTGATCTTTGACTACAAAGCAGATTGTGGCAATGCTATTGTAAATATAGTCAAAAATTAAATAAGCTTACAAGATATTAGAAATATCAGTGTGAAAAACTTGTGGTTGATAGTGTGAGTTTTGTAAACATGATACTTATCCGTGATTTCCTCTGTAATCGTTTGATCGCTATATACTCATATCTCCCATAGTGCTTCTTGGTCCTGGATCAGATGACTGTAGGAATGTTTCTCATCATCACACGTCATGCTGCCTCAACTGTGGGACGCACAACCTCACTATTACTAGCGAGGTTGTGCGACCAGCAATCCATTAAATCATCGCTCTATAATAGCAATGGCACGGTTACATACCAAATTTTAGAGCACTGATGACCACAAATGAATCAAAAATAAAAAACAGGTAGCATTTAACTGAAGACAAACTATTCATCGTTAAATTTTATAGGAAAAAAAATAACAGAAATTAAGGTGCTAGGGCAGTACAAACGAGTTATTTATTTTTATATGAAATAAATAAGACCAAATATAAAAAAATCTAGATTATTTAAATTTATGGTTTATTTTAATAATCAGATATTTAGATAGGAAGCTCTGAGTAAAAGCTCTGATGAAGCTCAGATACTCGAGAAGCCTGAGGCGTGCGTGCGTCTGTGCCGGCAGCCTCCTGGCCTGGAGTGAGTGTGAAGACGCTCTATTTTACACGGGAAAATTATCGTTATTTTTCTAATAAACCAATTAAGATTGTTAAAAAAATAAACTTTATTTTTAAAAATATCAACAAATAAAAAAAAAAAGCCTTTTATATATTATTACATATTTTATTTAATTTAACGAGTTGACGTATATGTCCTTCAACATTTAAAAATTGTTTCAAAACTTCTATAAAAAAAAATAATTGAGAAATAAATACAAATTTTCTTTATAGAGTGATACAGTAATTGAATCGTGGGTTATTTTATATGATTATTACGAAAACATATTTCAAAGAAGTCAAAATAAAATAAACAAAAGTTATATAAATAAATACCAGGTGTACTCCTAATTAATTTCCGGTTTTTTTCGATAGATGGTGTTCTGTATTTTGCTTTGCTGTTGGTAGCACTTATATGTCATTTTGTTAAGTAGTTATCGAGTGTCTAAACGGCGTTGACTTTTTCCTAAAAAATTATTTTAGAAAGTTTTTATTGCGTGTCAAAGATGTCTGCATTCGTACCGAATTTTGAACATATGCGCCATGCATTGCTTTTCATGGAAAAAAGTGTCCGAGAGCCACCGTGCGCTTGTGGAAGTTTATGGCAATCATGCTTTAACACTTCGAACATGTGAAACGTGGTTTCGACAATTCAGAAATGGAGATTTCGACCTGAACGACGTCGCATGCTCCGGAAAGCGAAAATCGTTTGATGACGTCGAATTGCAAGCGTATTGGATGAAGACGATACGCAAACGCAACGACAGCTTGCAGAAGCGCTGGGAGGTCAACCGCAAGCAATCTCCAAACGTCTGCGAGCCATGGGGAAAATTCAGAAGTGCGGAAAGGGGGTGTCGCATGAACTGACCGAGAGACAAATGGAAAATCAAAAAGTGACATGTGAAATGCTGCTTCAACGATACAAAAGAAAGTCTTTTCTGCATCGTATTGTTCCTGGCGATGAAAAATGGATTTTTTTAGAGAACCCTAACAAAAAATCGTGGGTGAGTCCAGGTGAAGCATCGACATCGACGGCACGGCCAAATCGTTTCAGTCGGAAGGCCATGCTGTGTGTGTGGTGGGACCACACCGGTGTTATCTACTTTGAACTGCTGAAACCTGGTGAAACTGCGAACGCCGTTCGCTACGAACAACAAATCAAAGATTTGAGCCGAGCAATTGCGGAAAACCGACCAGAATATAAAGAAAGACAGAAGCAGGTGATTTTGCTCCATGACAATGCACCATCGCATAAGTCGAAACACGTTCGCGACACGCTGGAACAACTCCAGTGGGAAAGGCTTGATCATGCGGCTTACTCACCAGACTTGGCCCCATCGGACTACTACCTCTTTGCTTCGCTGGGCCACGCACTTTCTGAGCAGCGCTTCGATTCTTATGAAAATTTTCGAAATTGGCTCACCGAGTGGTTCACCACCAAAGACAGTCAATTCTATTGGCGTGGTATCCACAAATTACCGGAAAAGTGGAAAAAATATATAGAAAACGATGGAAAATATTTTGAATAAAATATCTTTAACACTTCTCTTGCAATATTGTGTTTTATTTACAAAAAAACCGGAAATTAATTACAAGTACACCTGGTATTACTGTAAAAATATATGGAAAAACTGTGACATGCATTGTGAAGTACATTTTCCTGTGTACATCTGATGTAATTGTTTATAAATCAAACGGCCATGTGCCCCTCTCAGATGAAAGCCGAGTCGGGGCTTCTGTAGAGTACAGCCCATTATGCTCTTCAGGGTGTATAATGTTACGGGCAATAAAAAAGTCGTCAATCGGAAGATATTACGTTGGTTTTAATGTCCTTTACGTCGCTCACTGTCGCCTCGAAAAAAGACAACCGCAGTAAAAGTTGTGGCCGTAAAAGAGTACTTGAGAACTATCTTATCCTGTATAAACAATACAAGAGTACAAATATTTATATCGAGCTTATAATCGTTATTCATAATGTAATTTTCTCTCTCAATCACAGCAGGTATTTCGTAAAAGAGTTTGCATAATTAGATCATTCTGAAGCGATTTGTAAGAAATGTACCGTAGATAATATTTTTTTGTTACTGTGTATTGTTGTAACTTTTAAATTAATTATCAAGTAATGCCCGTGTGTAGTTTACATTTAAAACATAGTCTCAAAGTAAGACAACCATAAATAATTATTTTTTTAAATTATTTGCTACGTTTCTCATTAACCAAAAGTTTATTTTTAAAACGGATGACTTGATATTTTTATTTGATAATTGATAAAAATAATTCTAAATTGGTAATCAAATAAGTTACATTTCTTTGATTATTTTTTCAGTTATGAAGTCAATTTTTTTCCTGATATTATATAAATAGGAATCTAAACTTTTCATTTAAATTTTTTTCTTAGTTTACCTAATCACAAATACAGACTTTTAACATTTGTCTCGTGTCCCAATAACAAAGTTTTAAAAATCTCCCTTTGTCCTTGTTTCTAAATCATTAGAAACGAAATCATTTTGTTTCGACTTGACAACGATAACTAAAACATTTCTAACGGTGATGTCTGTAGATACAGCACCGGAACAACACGTGGCATGACGAAGCCCTCGCCCGGCTTGGACGATGACCAGAAATTTAAGTAGTATCTCTAGCGTTAAGTTTTCTAAAGCCGATGGTTAATTTAATTGGTCAAATATCTGCTGCTAAATTCTAATACTTCAATAAATCACGATAAGAGACCGACAAACAGACTTGGCAACTGTGGGAAGGGATAATTTTCATGTAACAATGCTTACAATGTTGTGTCTTTTTGGCTAATGCGTGTCCAACTCATAAATCATTTAAAATGCAAGTCTCTGAAACTCCCAAACGACTTCCCTGTACAAAGTTCATTGCGTTTATCATACTGTCACTAAAACTTGTTAGAACCGTGTGTCCACTTTAAATTTTAAAAAATTAAACAGCAATAGCTTCAATTACATTGTATCCCTGTTTGTGTGCTTTCACTGTATATGTATATAAAAAATAAAAAAATAATACAAACCAAAAATATTGTAGTTTGATTACGTAATTTATAAAATTTGTATCACATTACTTAGTTTCAAGGCTTTTATCAATTTCGTGACCGGCAGAAGAGCTTCAGCAGTCGCCATCCTGAGCATCTGTCAAAATTAAAAGTATCGATTCACGCCACTTGAAACTTCTCTACACTTGAAATTTCTTCATAACTTTTAAAGAAACCAAATGCCTATATGCATTTTACATCCTCAAATTATTAAAACAACATACTATTAAAAAAATTAAACGTTGTATATAAACGATAAGTTCCTTGATAAGGTTCACAGTTCGACAAGTGCAAGTTGTTTTTATTTTATTTTGTTTTTAATTGGAGCTTAGTTAATGCTAATATCTAAAGGTAACTATACTTAAACATTTCGGAAAGACATCGGTATGATTTGTTGCGGGTTTTGACCCCAATTTTGTGAAAGGATGTTTACGGCCAACGAAAACCCAAAAGCGGCAGTAAAATTTCATGTAACTATTTAACGATTTGCCCTGAGAATGTCACGTCATTGTGACGTTAAAATCGTAAATTTTGACGAGAGGCAGACTTTGACATACCAAAAAAATTGAAATTTGAATCCCACACATGTTATGGATAGCAAAATAATACTTAACTTTATTTTATTCATTCATTATAAAAATGGTGTTAGTTTCATGAACACAAATTTAAAACACATTTTTTTAACCAAAACACAATGAAATAAAAATTTAAATCAGAAATATTTTCTTATTCCCTTCGTGTATTATTCCAATAAGATTTATCGATTTCATTTATTTGCGAGTTCCTAATGAGCTCATATATCTGAAATGGCTAAAAAAATATAAAAGCAAAACATGTCGCACGTGTGTGGAATGCAAAGGAATAAAATCGAGACATATTTTTTTTAATTTGAGTTTAACACCCGTGTTATTTTACATAATGTTGCTCCTTAAAATCTTTTACTTCGTAACAAATTACCTATTATTACTGTTATGCAAATACAAGAGGTATTTAATTCGAAATTATTTCCTGGTAAATTCTAAATCTGTTCACCGGTACAACGTCTGTGCATTGTTTTTAAGAATTAATAAATTAACACTGAAAAAATAACAAGAAATTTTATAAGCTATATTTTTAAGAACTTTGGTGTATTGTGAACGTAAAGTTTCATTCAAAATTATGTGTGAAATGAATTTTTTTTTATTTAATAAATATTTACTTCTTTAACAAGTGTTTTAGAAAACCAGGCTTTGGCGATATCGTAAGTATTAATTAGTATGCTCTAAGTAAACAATGTTAATTAAATCACCGAATTTATAATCATATGGTATCAATGTATATATAATAAATACTTGAAGTATAATGTTATCAAAAAAAATATTATTGAAAAAAACGAACGACCAAGACTTCATATAAGTGATTTAAAAAACAGACAATAATTAATAAAAAAATGTCCCAAAATTTAGTTTATCAATGGAATTAAATCCTATCTCGGCTTATCACAGCAGAAATATAATGGAAATGAAAAAGACGGACCCAATCGTGATATGAGTCTTATAAAGATAATTTTATCGTTAGTACAAATATTTTAAATATAATATATATTTTTTTAAATAATTATGATTTTGGGAAAAAAAAACAGTTTAAGCAATGCCGGTTTTGCAATGAGCGTGTGTCATAATATACTGTACTTTTCGGTACGGTAGGCAATTTGTTTTCCAATGCCAAAAGTATAAATCTCTGAATGTGTCAATAAGGAAAGCGGCTACCGAAATATTAAATACCTGCGAGAACCCATAACGTAATAACCTGACGACGCGTTATTTCTTAGACCTCATTTCCTAAATTTTATTAGTCCAGGAACCGTTCAATAAAGTCCGGGTAAATATAATCTGAGACCAGGGACATTACAGACTATTGCAAGATGAACGGCTCTCATGTTGTTTACTTAAAAAAATACATTGGGTGAATATATTCATTTTGTAAACATGTTTTTGATATAAGACTTATTATACTTATCGAAATTTTTAATTTATAATTTACAATTTGAAAAAAAAAAATATTACGATGATTGAACTTGTTCTTTTTGTGTCAAATTAATAAGCCGCCTGAGGCTTTCATTAATTCTTCTAATATCTATATTCAACAAATCGACAAGATGTCTGTATTCTCCCCTATCATATCTGGCTCGATTGACAAGCATAGTATTATCATAGTAAACAAAACATCTCATAAAAAATATATATAAGAAAAAATACGACGATGGGTTCCTCTCGCGTCTCTCCAGACATCTCGACAATGGCTGGGATTAAGAATTGGTGTATTTTGTGGCATAAGACCGCTAAATAAACACATTATGTGCCGAGGCGGCCGTCGCGAGCGGAGATGCTGCGGTAGAGCGAGGCCTCCTCAAGCTTTTTTCCTGATATAATATAATATAATTTTTATTTTCTTCGCCAACATTAACTACAAACATCCAAAGTAAGTGACGTACTTGAAACGGTGTATCAAATTATTTGTCTATTTAACTCCAAATCTGTCTCATTCTCATGTTAGAAGCAGTAATGGGGTTTGCCTATTTTTTGTAACTACCCATAACGTAAAAATATTTTAATTATCCTACAAATACGAATATAATCTTATTTGAAGTTTATAGAATATTTCACTCAAAATTCTAGTAATAACATAGAAAACACTTTTTTGCTGCTAAAACCAAGGTACGCCTCAATTTTCTACCAAATGATAAAGTTACTAGATCCAGCTGCGCTATCCGATCATCTTACGCAGTCTTCAGCTAAAACAGGCCTCAGTTAAGTACTGTTGATGATGTCATAGTCTCTGTATATTAAATAATAAGAACTGTTAAGCAATAAAAAAATATTATTTTACTAATTCTAAAAATATCTGATTTTATATAAATCTAATTTAGTGAGCGACTTCGAAAAAAACGGGAAGATACGTTATGCATAGTAAGTAAAGTTTATCTGATAATTTGAGAGATATTAATGATAAATATTACATCTCAAAAACCATTATTTTATTTCTTAGATATATTTTGTAAAAAGCATGTTTGGTTAAGAGGTATTGCCTCTCGCGGACCTCGCGTTGGGAAGTCCATTTCGATATTTGGGAGAATATAGAATATCGGCACTTAATGAAGGATGACTAGTAAAAGGTAAATGTGTGAGCGCGGAGTGTTGCGTGGAGTGGCGTGTCAACTGTGGAGTCCTGTCACGCTGGAGTGCCGGTCTAGTGGAGGGACCGCTCGGGGTTCGAGTCTCGGCGTATCCTCAGTCAGCCATCACGGCCATCATCTTGCCCAAAACCTTCTAATCTCAGAATCGGTGATTTTGAAACTCAGCTTCTAAACCTGTTACATTTAATATTATTTACTTTTAATATATTTTTTATTATTATTAGTGAATTACTCTCACTGAATAATGTCGTTGTTATTAGAGCTTGGATGTCACCCGGTCTTCAAGTAAAAATAAAAAAAGTATAACAATAAAATAAAACCAAATGGTTTTGGAGACTACGTTTATTTTGCTTATAGCGAGAGCTCTTTCGCCGAACACGGCATCTTCAAGACTGATTCTATATAGAAAACACGAGTTTATACATAACAAAATCAACAAAATTACATGAGTCATAGATATTACAAATTTATGTGGAAAAAATTGCTTCTATTGGGTGCTGTGAAACCCCATTAAAATGACATTAACAGCAATAATTTTAATACTAAGTACTTAAATAAACTATTTTATGATGATTCCTGGCTGTCCTGGCCGCCACCTGAAAGCAATTAGTTTGGAAGCAGAATCACATTGTATTTTTAAAAATATTAAGAAGGGGAGAATTATGGTTGTTAAGTTGTTCATTGATCAAAGGGAATTCTAGATTTTGGTGCTTAATTATTTCTAATTGCTCCAAAATATTAAGTCTATAGCCTTTATTGGAAACATGAAGGAGACTTGGCTTATTATCAACATTTAACTTATGTTTACTGTCATTAAGATGTATTGCAAATTGTGAATCTAATTTATTATTTTTAAAAGAAGCCAGATGCTCTTTGTATCTTGTTGCAAAACTACGACCTGTTTGACCAATGTACATAGCTTTGCAGTCATCACACGTTAATTTGTAGACTCCACTCTTTTGGAAGGCATCAACTTTGTCCTTACTATTTTTTAAAAGTATTCCTAAGTTGCTTCTATTCTTAAAGGCCATTTTAAATTCTGGTAATTGTTTGCAAATATCAAGTGAGATTTGACCAAAATATTCAATGCATCTAAACGGCTTCTCTTCATCGCTACGGCTAACAGGGTATATCTGAATAGAGTTTTTTGCATATGATTTTTTAATAAGGATTTTATCAATAATATTATTTGGGTAACCATTACTTGCTGCAATTGATTTTATTATTTTTAATTCTTCATTGAATGCTTCTAATTCTAGCGGTAATTTAACTAGCCGGTGTACCATGCTATAGTATGCTGCTAATTTATGTGACCAGGGGTGCATGGATTTATGATGTATTGTAGTATCATATAATTCCCTTTGATCAATGAACAACTTAACAACCATAATTCTCCCCTTCTTAATATTTTTAAAAATACAATGTGATTCTGCTTCCAAACTAATTGCTTTCAGGTGGCGGCCAGGACAGCCAGGAATCATCATAAAATAGTTTATTTAAGTACTTAGTATTAAAATTATTGCTGTTAATGTCATTTTAATGGGGTTTCACAGCACCCAATAGAAGCAATTTTTTCCACATAAATTTGTAATATCTATGACTCATGTAATTTTGTTGATTTTGTTATGTATAAACTCGTGTTTTCTATATAGAATCAGTCTTGAAGATGCCGTGTTCGGCGAAAGAGCTCTCGCTATAAGCAAAATAAACGTAGTCTCCAAAACCATTTGGTTTTATTTTATTGTTATAAAATGGAGTATTACAAAATAAATACCAGTTCCATTAATTAAAAAAAGTATACATTGTTTTTGATTTGTTAGTTGTTCAAAGTGTTATTATATGCAATTCGTAGATATATTATATTAAGCTCATTAAAAAAAAAAGTTTTTTTATGAGTTATACCTGGCTTTCAAACAGTATAAAATTGAACACACCGGTTTATTCGTTGAATGCATGCTTATAGTAGCGTCAAGACAAGAGATAGGAGCCGTAATCAAAAAAGATTCGAAATCTCTGATCCGATGGTAATTGAAGACGTGTTGATGTCAATCAGATGATTTAGGATTCAGTATTATCACCTTGCGGTGTCAGCCGATGACAAGAAAGCGAAAGGAAAAAATATTAATCGTCATTTGAATGATTGATTGCAAAGACTCGATCGTTTCGGACAATAAATGTACGTATTTCTTGCATCGTTGACTCGCAAGATCGACACACAAATGCGAAGACCCAAAAAACGGAAAGCGCAGATTAACGGTATTATTTTTTTGCATTCTTGGGGTAAATTGTGCATAGCGGGTGTTTTCGAAAAACGGTTTTTTTACTGCTGAGAAATATATAATGTATAAGTGTAATTTGTTTATTAATTTATATTTGTGTTCTCTTTTGGCGGTGTTGCTGGAGTTTATTAGTCGAGTGGTTATTTCTGCGAATATCGAGGCTGGTGCGTCGTGAGGCTTGCTGGAGGACTCAGCCGGTGGTCTCGTGACTCAAAGCCAGTCTCGCCCGGCCCGAGATACGATATTGTACAATTTCTCGATGGATCGACATCGGGCTCGACTCCCGCTAACCGAATGTCGAACATTCATTTCAATATTACTTGGATGGTAGACAGATGGGCTTATATTCCAAAAGATCTGTAATTCTGAATAATACCAAATGGTTTTGAAAGACTACCGTTTATTATTAATGAATGCATTTTTTACCAAATATTCACCATGAATCTAATTATTATAAAATTTAATATCTATAACAAATCCACTCGAAGAATGTTTGCTTTCTCTGTGATTAAGAACGTCTGGTTTTTTTATTTACAAATGATATTTTTTATTTCTTTAATCATATAAATTTCAAAATAATGTGAAAATTATGTTTTTCTAGCAAATAGTAAATATTAGATACTTAAAGAAATAAATTACAATAAAAATATAAAAAAACTAATTTCCACTATGAAATTTTTAAAATTATTTAAAAAATGTAAAATTGACTTTGCAATGAATTCAAAAATGTGTTTCAAGGATTAAATTAAATTTAATGTGCTTTTTCTTTTTAACCTGATTTTTTTGAGATTTATTAAAAATTTTGTAAAAAAGTATTGTCACATATTTTAAACTCTTAAAAGCATTTTCTGAGAGTGCGCTGTAGTTACTCAGTTGTGAGCCAGAATGTTACAAAAAGATCTCAGTTTATTTTAAAAGTAATTAAGCATTTTTTGGCGTCAATTTGAGTGCAGGCGAGAGATGTAAATATTCCAAATCGCTTTATTAATAAATCTCGGGCGCGGGATGATGTCGTCAAGTCACCGATTTGCGGCGTTTCAGAGGCGAGCCGCGCAACATTCCGGCCGACCATCATCCAGCAGTCGACGCCGCGCCCGTCACAATTAGCGCAGGCCGCTAATGAACGCTCGAGCCGATACATCACCGCAGCGGGCCGTGCCACACGCGCCCACTTACTGAATTATTATTATTCCAAGCTACGCGTACCAGATGAATGCGTCGCATCCGTGCTTTATTTTTTTTTACTGTACACCACTCGCATGCAAGACCATGGGATAGCGGAGAATACAAGAGACATGCTCAGGCATTAGTGAATTTCTTATGCCTTAATTTATTTCAATGCGGATCTGTTATTGAAATTATAGTAAAATTAAAATATCCCAATTATGTTTTAAAGATTTTCACGGGTCAATATTTTTAAACCGTATTTTTTAATTTTTGTATGTTTGTTTTAACAAGTACCTTGATGGTACTTTCAATTTTAAAGATGTATACATACACACGTATATAAATATATATATATATATATATATATAATGTTACGGTTTAGCAGTAGTTTGAAAACCGAACCATCCAGAACGTTAGCAAACAAAATAGGATCGATGAAAGCGGACTCTCAAATGTTCTAGATCTAGATGCATCGCCAAGCCAAGCCCCAGTGTTTGAACGGCCGTCATTTGGCTAAGGTCATTACTCCATTTTGTATAAGTTAATATAAATATGTGTTGAAATAAATACTCTGTATGTGAATTAATTAATATAACTAGTGTGATATAAATACTGTTTTAATTATAGACGCGACCGTTACAATATATATACACACACACACACACATATATATATATATATCGTTTACTTTTAATACGCTCATGTTTACATAAAAGTCAAATATCGCATGGGAATAAAACTGAGTTACATTATTTTACAAAGCACTAAATGTCAGAAACATTGAACACTTTAGGCATATGACATGTTTTGGTGTTTAGCATATTAATGCACTTTTAGGGTTTAGTGACCGTGAATAGTTGAACACGCTTTAAATTTATCAGTGACCGGTTTCGCCATCCTTTCACCGGTTTCCGGTTTCGAAACCGGTCACCAATAAAATTGAAGCATGTGGATATTTATTTTATTTAAGCGGGATTCCACCAAGCAATTTCTGTCAAACATTTTTTCGTATTGTTTCTGCGGATCCTTCTCGGGTAGCGCGGGGCAGTGGCGGCGTGTGGCCCCGACTGTGGGGCGGGGGCGGGGCGGGGCGGGGCGTGGCGGGGCGCGGCGGGGCGCGGCGGGGCGTGAGGGCTCTCCCCGCCGAGGAAGTCATTACAGCTCACAGCGGCTCGCGCTCCAGCGCAGCTCGCCGGAGATTTATGTCCGCTGACATCTCCGGCACTGCTGCGGCTCGGATCATTATTGAGTCCCCGGAATCCCGAGGGCTATACGCGCAGCTGCAGTTACTACAAATTTATTGCACAATGTAGAATTTCAACTTTACAATATTTACTTGGGCTGTGATTACAATACGGTATGGGGTTAACCCTGGTCTTCTGGATTTCTGTTAGTAGGATATGATGATCTGTTCTTATATTGATTCTCGGGAATATTTCTTCAAAGGCCTATATTCTTAGCTCCGCGGACTACCGGTAGTCAGTAGCTTGTGTCTGAGCTTTTATTCGAGGAGATTGCATTTTTTGTAACACATTATTCATTTTTAAAAAGTGTCTCGGGGTTGGCACAGGTAATTAACGAAAGCGCCACAAGTGAGTTGCGCCGCCGGCAATCGACCGCGACATCTGCCACATTTCCCGGAGCGGCGGGTTTTCCGGTAATGAGGTCTGGGGCGGGTGCGGGGGTGCCGGGCCATTGGTCGCGCGGGGCTGTCGCCGCCTCCGTTTGTTTGACGGGGCTCGCCGCCCGACGCGAGCGGATGAAACATTTTTATTTTTGAGTATTTTCATTCGAGTTAAATATGTTCCGTTTTTTAACGGCCACAGCTAGTCAGCGCGGTGATATCTTCTGTGTATTTTTAATGAAGTGTGATTATCTAAATTTGGAAACAAACCTTATTAAAGTGTATTCGAGCTCTGCCGTTGTGATAATACTGGTCGCTGTCTTCTTTCGGTTTTCTCAAATAGAGCATTTTTATTTTACATGCCGTAGATTTATGCACCTGCTGTGTCGAGTTTGCACTCTCATTATTACCAATGTCCCAAATATTAATATTTATTCCATGCGTATTAAATTTCAGTTAATCATCTTTTAGTGGGTAATTTTTTTTATATATACATATAATATAATAAATTTTCACATGCAAAATATTGTAAATCCTCAGGATTATATTTATTTTTATATAATTAGTTTCTTACAATAAAAGGTGATATCTAGATGTAAATGAAATCATGTATTAAAAAATATTTAGTTCAGATAAAATACGTTTTTAATACTTCAGCATACTGACCTATGCTTTATATTTACAAAATTTAAAAACGTAATTATACAATGATTGTTCAACACACATACATTTTTTTTTAATAAATATACAATTGAAGTAAATTTATTTATATAGTTTAAAAAGTTTTTAGTAGCTAATTTATAAAAATAAAAATCTAATGTGGGTCTGTTGAATTAACTTGCTATATATTTGAGTAACTGCCGCAAAGAGCTTTATTTTATTTCTTTCCGTAACATATTGTGGCCTGTGACATGTCACTCGGTTATTAGGTCGGCAGATTGAGTGAGCTGTTTGATCACAGTGCAGCTCGCTCGGATCCCTCTGCGCCTGGCGGAGGTGAGTCCGTGAAATCGGTCGGGAGTTATGTTTATGTAATCTGTTTTGTTGTGTAGAGTTTTGCCGCTTCGCTTGACAAATACTTGGAGAGCTCCCAGCACTCTCCCCACAGGACGCTTCAAATGCGAATGCAACATTGTAAATCAAACACTCGATAAGATACACTGAAATTAACGGATTTCCAAAATCTACGAGAGCAAAAATATTTCGGAAACTGATTCACACATGTTACACAACAAAAAAAAACTGTAATTGTTTTAGCGCAATTGTATATTTTGTTTATTTTAAAACGTTTTGGGTGTTCTGTTACGAAAATAAATAAAGCATGAGTTGAGCATTTTACTTTAGCGATGCTTTTTAATATCGATGCCATTACTTATACCATTCAGTTTTTTATTGCCTTCAAATATTATTTGAAGGCATTATAGTACACAGGCATTTATATATTTTTTTTTTATTTCATGGAGATATTTTATTTAGCAAAAAAATATGGTCTTATATTTTGCGCTGCCTGTATGTGGCGGGTGCAATTATATAGTTGCTCCCGGCGTGACTCTCACCTCTTCTACATTTCCACCCAACTTAAAATTAAATAAATTTGCTTTTCTCGCGATTCTCCAAACTGCAACCCGAGCGTCTGGACATCATTACTGAAGAATGCGCGTCCCCGACAGCCCGGCTCCGGCTGCATGGCCTACTTCACGCACCGACCAGACACAATATTATAGATTTACTCAATACTATAGTGGTAATTAAAGTTTTTTATTTTAAAATGATCGGCACAATTTTTTAAATGGTTCCGATATGTTCCGATTTACAAAACATAACATACTTATAATACACTGCTCCTAAAAATCAAATCGTTATTATGATCAGAAAAGTTTTTTCTGATCTCATTGTGTAGATTCAAATATGGGAAATAAAATGTTTTTGGTTGAGAAGTCAATGTTTTCTATTGTTTTTTTTATGCACTAAAATATTTTTTTTAAATGCATACTATAATATTAATTATAAAACGCGAGAATGGTAATTCAACAGATTATTTTAAATAAATAGGGTAAATGAGCATTTTAAATAAATAAACCGTCTATAAACAGGAGTACAACAATGATTAGCAGTCTTTTAATATGCAAAAAAAAACAAACCACACCATTTTAAAAATATTTACACATTCACACACACACATATATATATATATATATATATATATATATATATATATATATATATATATATATATATATATATATATATGTGTGTATATAAACATTTGTTTTTTTTTTTTATCCTCTGTTTTAGTAGTGCTTTCCCAATACAGACGACATTAAATCTAATATATTTACAAGATTATTTAGCATAAGATTTTATGGAAACCTTAATTGCAAAATGTGTCGGGGTTAGGTTAGGTTAGAATTATGTTCGTTATACATGTTTGCTACAAATATAAAATATTAAAACGAATTGATTCTGGTATTCTACGTTTGCGCCTAGATGGTATGCAAACGTGATGGCATTTGATTTTTTCATGTTCAAACAAATTTGATATAATTAAAAAAAACAACAATTTCAATATTTTATTTAGTTTTTTATTACTTGAATAAAAGCAACATGGCAAGTGTGATTATTCTCTTTTCTTTTTTTATTTATCTGTTTTGGTTATCATAGATCTGGAGATAAAAAAATACCGTTATTGATATGTGTCAAAGTAATTAGACACGAACCGGGTAAAAACTGTTAAAATCTAAATGTAACTAAGGAGTTCCTGGACTGAAGTATCTGGATGTCGTCATCGAGACGAATTATCAATTTAGAGAAGATTACTGAGATGATTGATAATTAATGTATAAGATTCTTGCAAATATTGTTTATCTGAGATACAACTCATAAAAAAGGAGGCCCAGGAACTCGAGTGAAAAATGTATTATTTAATTTATTTAATATTGTTTTATTGGTTGGCTATTGCGGCTTAGTCTAGTAATCCTTTCGACCACCGTGGCTCGATAACTAATCCGAATCGTTACATGCAAGTGTTATATAGATATACATGGATTCGAGATAAATATTTAATATTTATTCATCATTAATCATTTAAATATCTCCATGGAGGTAATAATAATCATTTTGAAGACATCGTGAGTATTTTTTTTTATGTATAAACATCATTTTATCTATTGTGTATATTTGAAGTGATCTCTCAGCTCATTCACAAATACAATATCTTAATCACATTCTCTGCGGCCATTGTGGAATACTATGAAATATTAAAAAAAACCTTTGGCCAGAACATCTTCATTAGATCGTGCGTCGTCATCGTGTGTCGTTCCTTCAACACTGCAGCGTGATGCAGAGGTGGGATGCAGAGGCTCGCGAGCCATATTTTTTATACAATATAAAAACGTATATTTATACATTTATTTTAATAAAGTATACTTAAATAGTAATGAAAAATAGTAAAAAAGCAAACAGTGTGAGAAACGAATAACATTTTTTTAGAACTTGATTAAAAATAACTTTTGAATTAAACCAATAAATACTTAAGATTGTGAGGCGACTTTGCCCCCAAAGGCTTTCTCAATGTTTAACAACTACAGTTGTTGTTTTTATTAATGTAATTATTTTACTCGCAATGTGAAGTTGTGCTAAAATTGAGCAATGATGCATTACAACTTGTTCATCCAGTTTAAAGAAAGATTTCAGATAATTTTGTCCCAAATATCGATAAAAGAGACTTCGAATATCCTGGTGGATATTTTTGTATATTTTATTTTATCAAACTAGTATTTTAGTGTCTCACAATGAGTATGAGCTCATAATTTTATTAAATCTAAAATAATACTTACATTTTATTTGCAGTAATATTTAGAAATGAAAACACAGGTCAAGATTTAAATAAAATATGTATTATCTTATATTAACTAATTTAATAAAGCAGAGATTGAATATACACTATAAATATAATTGTATTACATTTGATTCCATTTCCACAATACAGCACATCATAATATTAACAAAATTTGCTATATATGTGAAATACATTTGTATTTCATATATCAGCAAATATGCTAAATAATCATAAATATAAAATTAAATAATTTTTAAAAATTATAAAAATAAATGATACTTTTTTATGGACAGGTATTTGATAAAAAAATCCGTGTAACTATATTTATTTTTTATATTAGAGAGTTTTTTTAATAAAATATTAATCCTGCTATAGCACTGAAATATATTTTAATACCAATTTTTTTAACATTATTTTTATTTACACATTAAAAAAATAATAAATAGCATATTTTTAACAATTGAAATAAATAAAATTTATTCTTATTATACATTTGATCAAATTCATACTTTTACATTATAATAATCATATGTGTTACATTTACTTGCAAATTTATAATAAAACATAATATTCTAAGTAAAATACATTTCAGGGTATGAGTATGGGTGAGAGTAGAGAAGATGAGGTATTTAATAAAAATTCGTTGTCAGCACTGGTGAGGTGGTCCGTGGGTGATCCTGGCGAGCCACGCGCTGGTGACGCGGCAACATTGAAGAATGATCAACAAAATCAGCTTTCACAATGATCTCAGAAATCAAATGCATCTGTCAAACCATTATGAAAACCAGTTTTGTTTGGGCGGCGCTGGTGGCCGGTCGGCGACTGACTCCCCTGGTGGCTTGGTGGCTGGCGGTGGCTGGCGGTGGCCGCCGACTGGTGCGGTGTGCTGATCCGGTTTTCTCATTTCCCCAGTAATGAAGAGTCAACTTACCAATAAATCTGAAATAGATATTGACAATTTGGCAGCAAACACTGTTGTTAAATCACTTATAAAAATTATAATTTCATGAAATGGCCCAATATATCAATCAATCTGTTTTATTCGCTTTAAAATAAAATGTGACAAAAAAGTCACACATTGAATACAATAAAAATATTACTTACTTTTATTCAGATAAAGGGATACATAATTTTCGGTTGTAACTTGCCACTTCATATAATTATAATATTGCATTAATATACTTGAGATAAAATAAATTCAGGGTTATGATGATTGTAACATGTTTATACATTTTAACTAAATATTACATGTACTTATTATACTAAAAATTCTTCAAATGTCTAATTTAAAACTATCAACATAAATCTAATATTTATACCATCCACTTCTATTTTCTTAGGCATGTATCTTTTTCGAGTGTTATTTTATATATGCACGGTTACTTATATGAGTATTTCCTATGGGATTAGCCTCCATATTGAGCTAAAGATATCCATTACCAGGGCCCTCGATCGTGACTTGACTTCTGACACTTGCCATCAGTGGACCATCTGACTCATGTCAGCAGGCTCCGCTGCAGCAGATCCTGACGGAAAATATTCAGCGCCCATTCAGCCGTATAGTTGCCCCAAGATTTCCGTAGTCCTGAAAAAAACGAGTTTTTTAGATATAAGGCGAAAGGAATTTTGATTTTTGAAAGATTTTTGGGATTGTCAGAAGTTTTCCGAGGGTTGCTTCTGCCAGTGTATCGCATATCGTGTCGAAAGATATGCTTGAACGCTTTTTGTGACCAGGCACCCTCCGGTCGGCTCCTTTGATATTTTATTTGCTCCCTGTGGCGAGCAGTGCCGCAGAGTGGTGGGGAAATGTATGGAATTTTTAATTCTTTCACAAATATGCGTAATTTTAAAATATCGACTTTCAAATTTAATTAAATAGCTTGCGATTCTTAACACTTAAAAATAATCGTAAGCATATATTTTATACAATCATAAAAGAAATATGAATTAATAAGAGCAGGGAAACACTGATTTAAGTGCAAGCTGAGATTGACTATAACTTTAAGAGTAACATGTTTAAAAACATTATAATTGCAATAATCATCAGAATGATTTAATGACATAATATATCTATATGATTTAATATGAATTTAAAAAAATACTTCTGAATGAAAAAGTAATTAAAATAAATACGTATAGTTAATTATCATATTTATATTTTTAACACGAAATAATATCAAAGATCTTCTACTCCCTTGCACTCCCAACTTTAAACCAAATGTGTGGCGTCTGCCATCTCGCGGCCCACATTAGTAACATTCATTCCGTCAAAACATGTGGGGGAACGGAGGACCTCCATCCAGCATCATCGGGGTGAAGACCTCCACTACTTTTGACAGCTCGTAATTTATAGATCCAACCACAAGACTGCTAGCGACAGCGATGCAGTCAAAATAATTTTGCTTTTCCCCGCGTTGTAGCAGCTTGACTATTTTGTATCTGCAAATAAAAAAATTAAAATTTTATGCGTTTTATTACAAATATCTACCAAAACTATTAAAAAAATAAAATGTATAGATAATTTATTTTTAGGAATAAACATTTATTTCAGTGCCATCTATGAATAACGTTAAATATTAAATACTGACATCTAGCGATGAAAAGCTAAGCTATTAGAGCTGCTGTCGCGGCGGAGAGACACAGCGAAGACACAAACCAAAATGAAAGTTTTGCTATTTGCCAACAGGAAATTTTGACAACAAAAATACGGTTAGATGTTTATTGGATTGTTTTTTTAGTAAAGTTCAAAGAATGCGATAACATTTTATCTGACATATTTCGGTATTTTTACAAGAGATAAGATGCAAGTAAACACACGGAGCTATCGGGGACTGTGACCGGTGGGTGTAGGTGGCGCCCGTTATCGGCGCACTCGAGGCGCGACAATTAATTCATGAAATACGATCTCACGTTAGCGGACGATAATAATAAACAAGTCGTACAAATTAAGGTTTGATAAATCACGAGGCTATTCAGAACGTTTCCGGTAGTTTGTGAATGAAATACGGGCGTCCTGTTGTGACGTGGGACGCAGAAGCCGAGAGAACCGAGGGCGGGGGAGAGCGCGGGCAAGGCGGGGGAGAGCGCGGCCAGGGCGGGGGAGAGCGCGGCCAGGGCGGGGGAGAGCGCGGGCAAGGCGGAGGAGAGCGCGGCCAGGGCGGGGGGAGAGCGCGGCCAGGGCGGGGGGAGAGCGCGGCCAGGGCGGGGGGAGAGCGCGGCCAGGGCGGGGGAGAGCGCGGCCAGGGCGGGGGAGAGCGCGGCCAGGGCGGGGAAGAGCGCGGGCAAGGCGGAGGAGAGCGCGGCCAGGGCGGGGGGAGAGCGCGGCCAGGGCGGGGAAGAGCGCGGGCAAGGCGGAGGAGAGCGCGGCCAGGGCGGGGGAGAGCGCGGCCAGGGCGGGGGAGAGCGCGGCCAGGGCGGGGGAGAGCGCGGGCAAGGCGGGGGAGAACTCGGCGCAGGGCTTTGGTGGGCGCTCTATCATTTTAAAATATGAATATCATTTTTATTTGTGGGAACGAAACGCCAGAATGGTCGGACCCGCGACTTGCGCAAACATCATTATTATTTCTAAATGTGCGGCAGTAGTCATTTGTGTAGGAATGTAAATTGCGCCCTATTGTGTGGTACCACTTGCTCACAGTATGAACTGCGTTTATCGCTAGCATCTGAATATGAATGCCTGAGTGTGCAGGTACGTGATTACACTAGGACTCATATTTTAAACATTAATATCGCAATTTATTTAAGTACCGCCAAAGTTACGAACTTAATACTTTTATTGTACGAGAATTTTATCGATTATATTTACGTATTGAAAATAATGATTGAAGTATTTATAAAAAAGAATCCACATTGTTATCCTGTCCCCTTTTCCTAAATATTGCATTTGGAGAATCCTCTCTTTTCCTCTTGATTATCATTAGTTTTATTTTACACAAAAATACAGTGACTCACTTTTTATTGAAACAATTTTATTGTTATCATTCAAAATAATATCAAATGCACGTTGTTTTCTTTCACTCTATAGATTTTTCTAGATACCTTGGGTTAATCCGACCGAACAGTGAACGATGTAAGTTTGCGGTGAATGCCTCCATAACAAATTATATATAAATAAAACAAGTTGTTTTAAAATAGAAAATTATGCAAATGTCCCAAAATATCTGTTTCCTGTTGATTTTGATTAAGTTTTAATGTCTCCCACACTGAACCAACATGGCGGCCGCCGCTCTGCACTCCACGTAAATCAATAAAGCGTCGCAAACAATTAAAGCCCGTCCATTAACTCCGCTGCGTAGGAGGGGCGGAGGACCGCCACGTGGGCCTGCACGTGGGCCCGCACGGGGGCCTCATGGGGGCCTCATGGGGGCCTCGCGGGGGCCTCACGAGGACCTCACGGGGACCTCACGGGGACCTCGCGGGGACCTCACGCCGGCAAGGTGGACACGGCTCGAGTCGCAAATGAACTGACGATATAGTCCGAACTGCCATTTACGTAAAGCGCAAAACAATATTAACATACATTTGATTAATTTAATAGCAGTGCAATAAAAATATGTCTTTTATTACATATTAGAGGAGACCATAGACAGGTAGATGTCGCATTTCAAGATGTTTTTGCGTTAATATTAAAATATGTAAAAATTCTACGCTGACAAGAAGGTTGAAAAAAAATGTAGATGCAATGTATAAAAACGCCTAAAGATTAAAAATAAAATTGCTTACCAAAAAAACTATCCCACTGAAGAAAGAGAAAAATACGAACACGATTTTCCCTAACGCTAATTTTCATTACAAGAGTTCGCTCCTGCACTCGCCCAGGGAATTCCAAACTTTGTGGTTGTATCCAATCTCAGGCCAAAGAGAACGGGTAAATCCGTAATATATTATATTTAGTAAGACTTACAGAATGTAGGAAAAAAAGTGCCGGGTATAATTATACGCCCTAGGAAATTATACAATGATTGTAAGAAATCTTTTTTGGAAACCGAAAAGGGCTTCTCGTCGTTATGCAAATATTCAAATGTGATTTCGTAAATAAGATGGTAGAAAGCTCGGAGGCGTGCGGAAAGACAAACACGGCGAGTCTTCCTACACGTGGGGAAGTCGTGGGCTTCCCTGCCAGAGCCCAGTCCCACGTGCCCCGTCTGCCGCACTTCCTGCGCCCACCGGCCGCGACACGCACCCACATCCACATCCACATCCACATGCTCGGCCACATCATCAATAGACACTGGAAAACTAATTAGTGTTTCTACACATTCTTGATAGCGTGTTAAAAACATATTATACCCGTGCATATTGCAGTCTGTCAGTACCCATGTAAGAATGACGAACAAAGTAAGTAAGCCCGAGTTCATGCCGGCAAAGGTTTCCGAGATGTACTCGTATTCATGCAAGAACACGATAATCAAGGTACTAACGGATATGTATTGATTTATTAAAAAAATACACTCGTCAATGTTATCAATCGAATCGAGGCTCACAAAGCGCGAGTTGATTGTTTCCCGGAGGAGCACTGCGGAGCGAGGCTGTCCCGGTGAGCGCTTCCGACGTTGCGACACTCGCCCGGCCAAATTACATCCGAGGAATCCATCCAATATGGTAATTCTGATTGATTTCGTTTAACTTTAATGGGTTTCCTCGAAGTGCAATCACCACGGCGGCTCAGACTCCGAATCAAAGTTGTTAAAGTTTGTACTCGGTAATTACAACGACCGGCTTCGGCGCGCTCCGTCAGCTCGAGTGTCGCCCGAGACGCGGGCGTTCGTTGCGGTAAACGAAATTGCGTCAAAAATAAAAAGACGCGTGGCGCAACACTCGCCTCGCCGAGACGGAACAATGAGTTTTTATTTTTTATAATATTTAATTATACTCGAGAATAAAAATAAGCGAAGCCGCGGGCCGAGGCGACACCGGCGGTGGGCAGCGGCGAGTAGCGCGTGCGGCGCGAGTAGCGCAAGTAGCGCGAGTAGCTCGAGTAGCGCGAGTAGCGGCGGAGTGCGCGGAGGAAGCTCTCGCCTCTCGTCCGCCAGCGCGGCGCGGGGCCGCGAGGGGCCCCCAGAAATGTGCCGCCTACGAGATAGCCCGAGCCGCCGCCGACGATAGAGCTGACCCAATTTTAACACATTTTCAGCCAGACGGTAATCAACATTTCGCTAGACACATACGTTATTAAAGTGATGGTTTTACTGCCGAACGGAACGGCATTATGCTAAGCGCGCTCGCAATCGGGTCGCGGAAGTGGTACACGAAAATCGGACTGAAAGTGTTTGTCTAGACGTTTGAACGAGTCAGCGACTGCCGACCTCCGGGGACCGCGGCGACAGGCTCTTCGGAGAAAATTACATTTTTATACATACCCGCGGGAAACTGGAATTCCTGATTCGTCCGTTCTCCCGTTATTTTCCCGAAAAATCTTCAGGCGCGAGAGAATATCCAAGCTTTGAATCTGCAACAAAAAAAATTAATAGTTAGAAATGCACACAAAACACTAGGAGTAGGCAGATTATTAAATTTTGACACCCTTCAGTTTTGTTTGATGCCTGATGATGGATCTTTGATTAAAGCTTGAATTATATAATGTAACTTAAATATAGCACAAATCTCAGTAATTTAAAATGCACTTTTTTAAATACATACAGATTCTTGGAAGTGCTCGAAGTTATTTCATAAAATCGGTAGACGAGTGCATCGAGCCGTGCACGGCGGTCCCCGCGAGCACCGCGCGCGGCAGTCAACAAGCGCCGAGCTAATCTGATTAGCCCGTGTCCGCGGCGGGCGAGGGGGAGGGGGGAGGGGTAAGGGGGGGAGCAGCCTCCGCAGCCTCCGCAGCCTCCGCAGCCTCCAGCCCGGCCCTGCCAACCGGCGCTGCACCTTATTAGGCTGCGCTCAGGAAAATCACGGAAAACTAACGGTAAAGCCAAGGAAGCTCTGCAAAAGGAAACCTCACTGCCTACAGCATTCGAGAAAACTCTACACATTTACGAGTGATATTTGATTTGTACAAATTTAGTATTAGAAGCAATATGGTTTATCTGACTATGTAAATATACGCGTACAACAACAAACAATTTCTTGTTTTTTTTTTCTTTTTATGCAGTAAAAAAAAAAGAAAAATTATAGACATTAATTAGCAGCAAAAGTAACGAGGACTTAAATAATCAGTCGATCGAATGATATACCCATTTAGAATACTGCCAATATAATGATATAACTTATAAAAAAACACCAAATACCTTTATTTTCTAGAAGGGATTACAGAATAAGGCGGACGCTTTCTAAACGCTCGCTAACACAAAGCAAAAGAATTCACGGCACACGTGTGAATAATACTCCTCCGTGAAGAATGGGTGTTATCGCTCGTCAAACACGCTACAGATAGTCAGATCTTCTGTTGGGCAACAACTCGAAAAATTCGAAAACACAATATTGACAGGCTCCGTGCACGAGGAATGCGCCCGACACTTGTCGCGGCCGAGAACTTTAATCATTATTTTAATTTCGTCGTCTCGGAGACAACACTCGCTTTTGTGGCAATTTCGTGTACACGATAATGACTAATTGAGTGTTTATGTTTCTGTTAATTTTTCTAACACTGTGTAAACAATTACACATTGTGAAGCTCGCTTCTGGGCCCGGCGGAGCTACCCGCGGCCTGTCGCAACGCCGGGCCGGAGAGGCACCAATTTATTTTTATGGTAGAACATTCAAAATGACGAATTCCTTCATAAAAAATTAACGTAAGAAGTCTCACAGGGTGTACTTTAATAAAATATATTTGATCTTGTAAATCTCCCGTTCTTTTTGGTTAAACTTTGATTTTAATCATCGTATTTATAATTGATTTTTACAAACTCACTACTTTAGAAATATAATAACTGGCACCGAAACGAAACTCTGCTAAAGAATTAAACGAATGATTTGATAGCCGTCCATGAACGTATAATTTTTATGGGACCAAAAATTGATTTATTTGATATTTAATACACTGCAGAACGTCAATTTCAATATAAATGCTATGTTAGGATGAATACGTTCAGTCTGTAATTAGATTTTGGGAATCAAGTTTTGGTGGAGTAGTGTGATCAAGCTACGTGAAAGATAAACTTTAATAGGAGTTGGAACGTACAGAACAGAAGGCTCAAAATAAAACATCAAATAGTCGAAGTATTGATAGAGAACGTCAACACCGTGGCAAGTATTCCGGTTGTCCTGGACTCAGCGGCATCGCCATGGGCAGCGGGCGCTCAATGCGCAAGCCGAGGTTGTCATCGGCGCCTGCGGAAGACTTTTCGGAGTTTAGGAGTCATTTGAAGTTCCCAAAAGGCTGTCGTAATTGTTGACTGCGCCTGACCCCCGGACCGCGCCCGGAACGCATTATTTTTTAGTGCTTTTAATGGTTAACCATCATCTCTTATGGTCTTATTAAGAAATCTGTTATACCGCGAAGGTTGTACGCCCGGCATTTAAATTACTCGAGCATGAACATCCACGAGCCAGCTCCGCCGTCACCGCACGGGAGGAGACGGGCGCCGAGCCTCAAGGGGGCGGCTCAATCACGGCTGAGGACTGTCTCTGGAGTCGGAACAGACCAGATACACACCAAACGACATAATAATTCTAGGAAAAACATATTTTTACTCCTAGTTACAATAAATTGCGAGGATTACATGAACGATTGTAAATGAAAAATAACTTATTTCGACTAAGAACATATCCTTCATAATATCAACTTTAGTAGTAATTAAGTATTATATTTACAAGTCCGATCGCAAGATAATCGCCGGATGATTTCTGATGGTGATCCCATGGGAGTGGAGGCGCCTCTACCGCGCGGGGGGTGGAGGGTCCTTGCCCCGGGAGAGGCCCGTGCCCGGCGGCAAGTCAGTCACCGCCGAGACGGGGAGGGCTGCCGGGTTAATGCGCGGCGCGTGACATTCGCCCGAAACTCATAGCTTTCTTGAATCTTTAACATAATTCAATTCGAATCCACCTCAGGCCTGGCAGGCGGCGGCGCTGCCACGCGAGACCAAAATACCGACTCACTTCAATATGCTTCAGCCCACTCTAGTCAATCCAAAATTGAAAGAAATGATATTACCGGCACAACAAAACACCTTCATAACCGTTACACGAGAGCTAAATGCTTTTGATACTTTTCACATATTTTTAATTATTTTGCGGTTTTTCTCGCTTCTTGTAAAAGAGCATTGACTTTCGCAGCCTCTGTAGTCACGGTGCGCCACTTAGTGGTCGCTTTTCTACGCACGTGGCGCGGGATTCTTGATCAATTTATGTAGATCAAAGATTAGGATATATATATATATATATAGTTTAAATATTATAAAATACCAAGACATACATTGAAATAAACGGCAGCGTATCGTGTATACCACAACATAGCTTTTACTATTAAGTAATACAATTGAAGTTAAGTTATACAATTCTTTCCTAAAGACTGGAATCAATAAAAAAATATCGTAATGATATCAATAAAAATAATAGTATAATTGTTGCATTTAACAAGAAAAAAGTCTACTAAAAAAATTATCGTGTCATTATTTTAATTTGTAGTAGCGTTCAAAGCACTCTTTCCTCGCTAAATTTGGCGATGCTATTTGTAAAGAAATCGGCCAAGAGAGGCTGACGTATTCTTTTCGCGCAACTTTCTCGCGGGCCGACAGGACGCGGTGAACTTTGTCAAATGCCCGGGACGCGCCGCCGCTGGTGTGCGATACAACAGAAATGTGTACATTTCATAGGAGAAATTTTTCACATGTTCTCGAATTCTCGAGTACCAGTTCTCGTTGCATCCGGCTCGAAGGGCCACCGGCGCGCACTCCACATGTGGAATGATAAATCGTCAGATTTTCCCGGATCTGAGAGAGATGGATATGTTCACGGAGAAAGTTAACACTTTTTTTTACAGATTCTTTATTGTACTCGTAGTTTTTTTTTTGTTCAAATGAAAGTCTATTACAAAGAATTTAAAGTCCGTAAATTGTGTTTGATTTTATTGCCGCGTTTCAGTGCGAGCATTGTCCCTTTTTAGTAGTTGCACAAACTGCAAAGAAAAAACTTATTGAAGAAAGTAGTATTTTGTATATTTGGAGATGTCTAAATTGGGCGTCATTTCTTGTCGGTTCGGATGTGTCGAGGGCTCGGTTGCCGGTTGCCGGTTGCCGCATGCCAATCCATTTCGCAAGCGCGTCGCGCTGGAATGTCTGGGCCACAGAACTTGACAATGGAAGTCTCCGTGAGCCGGCAACAGCGTTGCCTGGCGAGCTTCAAGGGAAACCATCAAAGCATACGGGGAAATTAACACAACGACGAATTCAAAAACGGTTTTTAAATAATCTCGGCGGTTTTCTACTAATTTGAACATAAGATTTCTGAAATTGTTAAATTTGATATTATAGAAGCACCTAAATGGATTGAATTCACATCTTTTGAATGTACACTCAGTCACTTAAACCAACAAACTATCGTGTGACCCATCCAGCACATAACGTATTGCGTAGACACACAAGACACGGTCAAACTGCATTTTCGGAAATTTGAAAGCATCGATTCGCTGTTAGTAAATGCGATTAAGTCAAAATATACTGTTAATCAGCGTCTTAACTAAAGGAAGACTCTCGGCAACCACTTGCAATAGGTGCTAAGATTTCAGAGTAAAAGTACAAAACCAGCTCGGCATTAGCGTGCTGGCGTGCTGGCGTGCTGGCGTGCTGGCGTGCTGGCGTGTCGGCGTGCTGATGGCTGTGCTAATGAGTCGGCGCGGTGGTGTGCAGTATGCGGCGTGGCGTTGCGCCAGTGCATGAAATGCCCTCGCGGCTCTTCCCAGTGCCGCACATTCCTGGTGGAGCCGATGAGCCGAGGAGCCGAGGAGCCGAGGAGCCGAGGAGCCGAGGAGCCGAGGAGCCGAGGAGCCGAGGAGCCGCCCTGACCCTCGGGGTCCGTCGCTAGCATGCGATATTACTCAATCTTGGGGACATGTCGGTGCGACGTACGGTTTATCTGCATTTTCATTTGAACGATTGCAATTATCGCCATTTTCCATTTCAAGTAAGAAAAAACATAAATGTATGGTTTTGAACAATACACTAATATTGAACGACACAAGGGGGTAATTTACAAAAATGAAATTTTTATGTTTTCGCCTCGCAGACTTGATTATTTTTACTTTAATTTTTATTAAAAAAAAAAAAAAACACAACTTTAGCTTATCTGGTGTAGTGGTTGCTGAGACGAATAACATTATTTAAAAACTTATTGTCTGGTAAAGTTACATAATATGCTCTGTCTCGTTCTGCTCCCGTAGCATTATCTCGTTCTCCCTCGCCTGCTCGTTATTGCTCATTTGCTAAGAAATACTATTGATAGATATCGGCAACACACTAAAATAAACAAATAATTTTAAAATATGAAACATAAAATAAATAAAAATATTATTGAAAGATTTCAAAGTTTGCGCAGATCCTATTAAGATGTAAATATATAAGTTTTATTAATTATTGACAGTATCTGCTAAATTTAGAAACCAAAATATTAAAATATTATAATTGATCGTAAAACTATGTAAAAAAAATACTACCGCAGTTATAAGATAATTTACATATAACAGATTTACTGTTAATAAAAATTAAAAAGCAATATGAAAATAAAACAAATTATACCTTACATTTCATATATTTCAGAAATAAATTTAGTATGCAAACATGAAGACAAAAACATATAATGTACAGAAATAAAGCCTTTTTTTTTTTAGTTTTACGGAATTGTACATTTTACAACTGTTATTATTTCGCATGCAAATCTATTGTTGTACTATAAATAACGTACAATAATAATTACGCAAATGCACACGTGCCTATCACTTCGCCGAGCGGGGAACTCCAGGTTCGGTGTATAATACATATTCACTGGTCGCAGTCCGCAGGTACTCCCAGGGCTCTAAATCCACACTGAAGCTCCATTTCGAAACAGAATAGATAAGAGAATAAACAAGTGGAATGCTCGTGATGAATGTGCAATACATCATTCTCACATAATGGATGGAAAACACGGGGACTTTACAAAGCTGCTCATATCTATCGAGGACAAGGTTGACCACACAAAGAATGTAGCGTGTGCGAGTACCTTCGTCTTCGTAATAAAATTTGTCTACGCCGCGCATGTGGAAAATCTGAGATATTAAACGAACCGAGTATTTATTTCAAACCCAACGGCAGGAGAGATAATGTAAAACGCTGTCATTAACATAGAAGTAAAATTTATGGTTTACAAGTTAACATCAGAAAAACACACACAGAAAGAAAACATTACACACATATAGGCAGGTATTCAGAATCAAAGAGTTGCCGAAACTCGTCTATTTGAATAACAGCCACTTGAAAATGCTTACGGAATTTTAATTTAATCATAGGAAAGTCTTCTCGGTAACGGTGTTTTAAAATACTTTTTTGCATAATTTACATTAGGCGATTCTCACGTGACGCCGAGTAATAGGAGCGCATGTCCTCGGCTCTGCTCGACGCGTTTACGTCATACGCCGGTGCATAATGCCCGCCGGGACCTCACCTCGGGGGCTGAATACATTGTGGGAACCAAATTATTATTAAATAAGCCGTTTACTTACTAAATAACACCTAAATTAGTATCATGAAAACTACTTAAATTAATATCAAATATATAAAAAGGGATACGAATACAAATACCTCAACGATTACAAGATTCAATTAAAAGTATTTTATATTTTCATTCAGTTATTCGATTTGATTCAAAGAGTGGGCAGTATCAGGAGTGCAGACGAGAACGGCGATCTCTTCACCTTTGAGTGCGATCGGCAAATATGTACAATTCATCGAGTTGATCGGCTACACGGCGCGAGGGCGAGGACTGCACGCCGAGAGGAGATACGAGTATTTCTCACCCGATGATTTCTCGCGTTCGGTCTTTGAGTATTCATTGATTAATCGTGTTGGAGGCGAGTGCGCTGCTCGCGGGTATCAGGAGCGCAGATCGGCGGGCGGGCTGCAGCGCGGTGACATAACGCGTCGAGGAATGCGCCCCCCTCCCCCCTGCCCGCGCGCCCGGCAGCCGTGACCCCGGCCGGTGCATTCCTCCAGCCGGCCTCCAGGCCCGGCGCGGCCGCCGCCACCACGCCACCCCGCCACCCCGCCACCAAGCCACCAAGCCGGCTCGGAATGCATGAGAAGCAAGGCACGGCAGTCCGGCGCAGGTGCAGCAGGGGCGGCTCGCCAGGGTGCTCCGTCGCTCACCCCGTCTACATATTTGCACACGATGCAAAGCAAAAACCTTTAAATCGTTTCACTACTGTAATTCTTTTATCTGTTGTAGCAAAAGTACATATAATTTTCTGTTCTGTACGATATACGAATTTTAATAAAAATATTACGTAACAACATCTCTGGTTAGCAGAATTCAACTACTATGTATAAATATAGCAAATTAACAATAGATAAACTTAAAATACTATTTTGTTCGCCAAGTATTATATATTGCACGAATAAAATCCGCACGCCAATAGCAAACTTTAGAAGAAGCTTGTTTAATCGTAAGCAATGAAAATACTGAGATTTTTTCGCAAGCAATAGTATACCTAAATACTTTTAAAAAACCGTACTTTTCAACTGCGATAGCAAATTCGACGGTGGTCTGAGTTGTTTTGCCGTCGGAAACCGCGAGACCCCCGAGGCGCCCCTGCCTGCCGAGCCCCGCAGCTGCCGGAGCGTCTCCAAATGTTTGGACAACAAATGCAGGAATGCCTTCGGAATGAGTTTCTCGGAAAGGCGTTCGCGATAGATGGCCCCAGAGTCAATAACAGGTGTCGCGGCGCACTCTTCCGATGTTAATGAAGTCGATTTACATACATAGTGAACCCATCTCGGCAAAACATAGAAAACATCACAAGAGAAGCCCACCTACCTGCGGTGTGGCCCAATGCGGCGCACCTACCGGCCGTCGTCCGGTCCTACTTCAAAATATCAATAAAGCGAATGCCTCCTCAACACACTCGGTTGCGGCACGCTGCACGGGTACTTTATTGTGTAAAAACTTACAAGGAACATGTTCAACTATTTCTTTAGATAACCGTGTCTCTACGCTGTTGGGTGTGGGTCTCAGTAAACTTGCTAATCTAAACACGACGTTTTAAATAATTTGCAAGTTGGGCCCATGAACGATTCGAAGTTTCGAAAAACTTTAAAATATTTTATTACAGTTGTTACGGTTCGCTTGTCCATTGTGTTATTATAGCGTGCTTTAGATATATTTTTTAATTTATCTTATTTGTTGTAAGCATAAGAATAATCCAAAACAAAGGAAAAACCATTAATTTTATTTGAAACATTTTATATCTGGTGATGTTAAAGTTTATACGATAAAACGAGCTGCATGATTATTTAACATAATTTGTTATTTTTTACGAACAGTAAATTTAATGATAACCGTACAGTTTTTCTAAATAAACACGCTTAATATTTTGACAACATACATATTATATAATGAAGCAGAACAACATTTTTTAAGGAAATCGTTATAAAATATTGATATTTCAAGCGTCGCAGTAACAATGTAACAGTAAGAGAATCTGGGTATCGGACAGCACACGTCACAGCAGCGCAGAAGCAGCGCGAGGATTGGCTCGCGACTCATCCCTCTGCGAGGAAAATGGCGCATTTTCCGGCTCCGCCCCCCGGAGACCCGAGCGGGCGGAACACCACAAACCCGCAATAAATTATTGCGTTTTCAAACTCGAACAAGAACGAGAATTCGAAAATTTTAAGCTAAAATGTGTAGTTTATTAATTTATATACATCAAAATTTATGGTTTGTAAAACTTAATCCTGTTTACATAATGTTTGTACTTGACTGAGAAAAATAAAATTCAAATAGACATTGCACAATTATATGAGGTAAAATTATAATATTAAAATTTAATTAAAAGCAAAAGAATTTTACTCGATAAAGTAGTAAGCAAATATAATATATTATATTTATATTATCGAGAATTTTTGTTAAATAATCTTAAATATTTCAAGTTTTAAAAGAAAAAAAAAACTTTTTTTTTTTTTTTTTTTACTTTTTACAGAGAAAAAATATTTTAGGTGGGCAATAAATATAATCGTCAGTGATTCTCAAGTGCGGAGCGCGGCCCCTTCCCAATGCGGCCCGCCAGTGAGGGCAACGACCCCGGCAAACGGTTTCATTCATGCTTCACGTCAGCGAGCTTCAACCCGAGGGCCGCGCGCATAAAAAAAAAGTTTCACAAAAATAATGCTTTTTATACCTTCTGCATAAAAAAATATTTTGAGCAGAAATTATTTATCGTTTTGTTATTTCATTTATAAATCATTTTTAGTTTTGTGTCGCAGCAACTTTTTTAAAAATATTTAATGGATTCTTGATAAAAAGAAAATTTGAATTATGAAAATGATTTGTTGAATTTGGGAAAATGAATCTTTTTGGAAAAATGAATCTGAATAAAATCTTATAAACAATAGCGGTAGGTAGTTTAATGTAATGATCAGCAATTACAACGATGATGAAAGTTTAATCTGTGCTAGTAAATAGTTTATAATATACTTACTTTTTTTTTAGAGTAATTAAATTATACTATGCAGATGACAAAACAACGATATTCAAGTTATATATAAGTGTGTATCTTATGTTCAATAATTTGAAAATAAGACACATAAAGTATACACGATGTCCTAATAAGAAACCATTTAAAGAAAAAAAACATAATTTATTTTTTTTAAATTTTCATAACTTGCTCACGCGTTTGGAACGGGCGTTAGAAATGAAACGTGCGATTGTTGAAAATCATTTCTTTCTTTAATTTTTTGAAACATTAAAGCAGTATTTATGTTGAAATGTATAGTATTAATTTGATGCCGCGAAAGAATAGATTCGTGATAGTATTTTGAAAATAAAAGATTGTTTGTTATGGAATCAGTTAAATTACGTTACGTACCTATGCGCTAGTTAAAAAAACTTAATTAAGACGTCGAAAGTTAAAGTATGTTCCGGTGCCTCCTGTGCGTTTTCGCAAAATGTAGTCCACAGGTTGGCAGCCGCTGGAGTACTATATGAGAAATTTGCATTCGCGAGAGCGCTCAGACGACTAGACGAGAGTAATGGCCCAGGGGTGCAGCACGCGCGGCCGAAGAGCGGGACGTGGTCGTCGGACTTGAAGCAGGAGACAAACCTCAATATGGAAGCTGAAAAAATATACAATACATATCGTGCGATATAGTATGGCATACAAAATAATCGTATATTGATGCGAATGAGTAATTACCGGACAAATCGCAAAATATCAAAAATTACATGCCACTTGAGTGGAATATAGGAAAAATCTTTAATGCGTTTACCATGGATATCCTTATCAACTTATTTTCAATTTTTAGTCATGTTCAAATAAGACATTTTCCTGAAGCGAGAAACGCTTTCGGCGGCCACCGGTTGCCTCCCTGGCTTGCAGGTTCGGTCGCACAATACAATCAGCGCTGCTAGACGCGCAGGAATGCGGCCGCGGCGCGGGCCTCCTGCGCCGCCTCGGCCTCTCCTGTCCTCGCGAGCGGCCCCCCTGACCCCCCGCCAATCTATATAATGACCCCGGCCAGCACGCTTATCGACAGACTTCATTACCGCATTTACATAACTGCATTGTCCTAGGCACCGCCGCTGACCCGCGACCGCTCGGGGCTCGCGAGCCGCAGCCCGAGAGGCTCCACCCCGGGCGCCTCTCGGCACTGTACAGGAGATTGACGTTCACATCGAGGAGGGGGGGAGATCAACGTTATCACTGAATAACCTTTTAACAGCACTCCATATATTTAATCATGGTTATATTTTAATTAGCTGTACTCCCAATTTTATAAATTATTTCCGATTTGGTGTGTCATTTGCACGACGAAGGACCCACACTGTACTTTTAAATGTATTTTTACAATATTGGATAAAACATGAATTGGCACACTTATTACAAGGAAAACTGAAAGAATGTCTCTTTATCAGCGAGACTGTGGAATATCAGAGTCGACCTGGCTTACACGGTCGGTCGGGGGGTTACCGTGAGCCGGCATCCGCGAGCCCGCCTACAGCCGCGGCCGGCCGGGAGCCGCCGGCCCGCCCGGTGGCAGACGTCCCGCCGCACCGCCGCACCGCCGCACCGCCGCACCGCCGCACCGCCGCACCGCCGCACCGCCGCACCGCCGCACCGCCGCACCGCCGCACCGCCGCACCACGGATAGCCTCGATAAGCAGAACAGTTATTCGGAATTCCTCGGGCCGCGAGATCGCCGTTTTTTGTCGGAGCCCGCGAGCTCTCGAGGAATATTGAATGACGATAAATTAATTTAGCATATTTTGTAAGATTCCGATGCTATTCTGCGGACGTAAATAATGCGTATCGAGCTGCGGGGTCATCGGCATCGCCGCCGCCCGCCGCGGAGCTTCCAGGACCGCTGACTGCCGGCGCGACGGAACGGAGCCGGTCCTCGGTCCGAAAAGCTTTCGATTCGGCGATCGGAAAAATATCGGTCGAAAAATCAGGTCGAATCGCGTCGAAGATGCTCAAATTGTCTAGTTTCGCAACTCCGCATTATAGCGTTCGCCCAGACGATTACAAATACGACAATTCCGAAAGGAGGTTATCGGCCCGCCGTTTTTTTTTAAACATCGTATTAGAATTTTAAATAACGCTTCATCACCATACTGCATACCCACACGCTCGGGAACAAAATGCATATTATATAAGATGATCGAATATTTATTTAGAAAGTTGGCAGACGGCGAGAAACTCGGGCAGCGTCACGACAATGACATCCGACAGAGACGAATGGTAAATAAGAGAAGAGAAGTATTTTCCACGCTGCGAGCGAAGTGCGGATGGGGTGTTCGGTGTCCGCATCCTGTCGTTCCGAATTCACCTTCAAACGAGAGAATCGCTGGAGAATATATAGAAATAACACAATGCGCGGCGTTCCGTCGGCCGAGTGCAGTCGGAGCGAGCGACTGCAGCCGAACCCGCGAGCAGGAAGAGCGGTGCAGTCATGCAGCGCTGCGGGTTTCGGTACGGACCTCGGCCGCCTTGGATTTGGTCTGTTCCGGAATGCGGTTTGATACCTCCGCCTCGCACGGCCGGCAATAAACAACAATGTTTGTACTAATAGACACACAAACCGTGGAACTGAATACTCGAGGAGTTATCAAAGAGGCCGCTGCACTCTCCGCCGCGACGCTCGGACCGGGATGCGCTCTCGAGTCTAGTTCTGCCGTCCCGAATGCTTGGAATTTGAAGTTAAGACCTGGGTGAACGTCTGCACGTCTGCTATTTCTCTATGCTAATTTATTTGTATTGTTCCACTTATGGTAATTCTCAAATATCTGCCGGTCAAAGACCCGAAAACTAGTTAGCAACATTTTTTATGTACATCCGTACTTATATGCATTTCTAAAAAAATTAATACAATTTCACGTGCCGAGTTGACACGGACGACTGAGAATGCCGAATGGCGACTAATTGGGCCTTAATTTGTAACAGCTACTTTTACTCGGTTTTCACACACTCGCGCGGGATAAGAGCGGGCGGGGGTGCTCGGGGATGGGCGGGGGTGGGCGGGGGTGGGCGGGGGCGGGGGTGGGCGGGGGCGGCGGGAGCGCACGACCGCGGCGGAGGCTGGGCGCTGGCGGTCTGCGGGAGGCGCCGCGAGAGACGGGCGGAGGCGGCCGAGGCGAGGGAGGCGCGCCGCTGCCGGACATTCCGCCTGATATTATCGAAGGAATCCGAGATAGAGTGGGGAGGCGAGACAGAAGATGTTACGGGATTTTACATGAATTCACATTCCTTCGTTTTAAAAGCATTTCAACGGTTGTTTGAAATAAATGTGTATAATAAAAATAAAACAAATTTACTAATTGACTCTTAACGGCATTAAACGTCGATCGTACAGGAAAAAAGAAGTTAAGATGATATCGTGTGCGAAACTATCACCGATTACTTTTTTTATTTAAGGTTCAATCGTAAAACTTATGCTACGACATCGGAGATTCAATAGTGATAATCTTACCTCGCAGTCGATGAAACCATTCCTAGTCGTAATACGCACTAACGCCAAAACGAACATCACCGATGACGTATATCGAAAACTTTTCATAAAAACTGAGGGAACATTCCTCACGACGATAATGAGATTTGTCGGCTGGGAAAAAAAGTTTTTCGAAAAATCGGAAGCATTTTCCAAAAAAGAGTTTTCCCCGCAGCCGGAGCGCGTCGCCGGGCGCGCCGGGCGGGCCGGCGCGGCCGCGGCGGAGTTTCCCGACGCGCGCCGAGGTCTCCCGAGGTCTCTCGAGATCCCCCGAGGTCCCCCGAGGTCCCCCGAGCGGGCCCGAGCGGCCGGCGCGGCCCAGAGCGTGGGACTCTCCGCGCGCCGCCAGTCGCACGCCACCCGCGCGTTCCGCGGCCGCCTCCTCCTGCTCTCCGCTCTTCTCCCGGGCGCCTCGCCGGCCCGATACGCATCATCAATGGAGACGTCATGCTGGGACCGAAAAAAGAATGCGCCATCCGATATCTCTTTATCGACGATTCTATCGCTTCCCGGAATGCTCGACCCTTTTCATAAAGCTGACGAATAATGAATGAGATAAATATCCATACACTGGAGATCTTTGTCCCAATATGTATATCGAGTAACGCGAACTAATGGTACAATCGCTCGGTAAATATTCGGGGGACATCCGAGAAAAGGGTCCGAATGAGATTCCGTTTTCATCAGGGATATTAAGTATTCCCCCGATTGTCTAGCTTCCAGCATCTCTGGGCGGCATGTAAAACGCAAACTGAAGATCCATTCAGTACTGATATAATAAGAGCGACCGTGAAGCCGCTCCGAGAGCGACGTGTCGGCCGCGAGCCCGCCCGGGCAGGACGAGGAGGCCGGGGGCCGCGCAGGAGCTGCACGCGGCCTGCCCCTCCCGCCCGGCAAAGGTCGGCGCGCGCTGAGTCACGGGGACAGCGGCGAGTCGGTGGTTATTTCAGTAACAATTATTATTAAACCTGGAGACGGTCTGTGGCCCGCGTGGCCGCATGCCTCGAGTGCCGAGACAGAGTGACGGACTGACGGGCTCCCGTCACAAATAACCGCGACTGCGAAAGAACGCTAACTGCGCTAAGCGGTTGACGATTTTCCGTCTCGATCTATCGGCGACGCTCTCCTGGGACGAAACTTTTCATGCCAATCGAAGGCATCGCAGTGGAGCGGATGCGAGGCAACAGGACGACAGTCGTATTGAAGTAGAGTTAACTCAGTTTTAAAAGAATAATCAACCGCTTGCAGCTGTTACGAGAATATTCGCACGTGTTGCGCACACTATCCGCCAAAGCAACCCCAAAATGTGCAAATTTAGTAAAATAAAATCACAACGCTCCTTGAGAAACTTTCGCGTGTCCCGCAAAAAAGTTGTCACGGAGTAAAAGAAAGTTTATAACATCCGAGGTATTGCGCATCTTTAAAAAGTAGAGTATATAAATTTTAAACAAATTATTTTTAATACTTATATATATTTTGTAAAGTTTTAGGTGTTTTTCAGTAGATATCGAAAGCGGGTGATGAAATTTGACGGCACTCGGGAGTCCGATGATAATCTGCGATGACAATAGCATCACCAAAAGTCTCCCGAGAGACGCGCGCCTCGGGGGCTAGGCGAGCTCACGCGGAGAAAACTTTTCTTTGATCACAGTAGAATTGTATGCGAATGTGCTCATCAGTCAGTGATACTGGCAGCGGTAAATGCGAGCATCCGAGCGCGCCGCCCGGGAACGCCCCTCGCCGGCGGGCGCCGCGGACGTCCCGGCGCGGGTCCTGCCGCTGCGCGCCTCACCCTGGGCGCCTCCGCTCCGTCTCCGTTGTTTATATTTGATAAATTGACACGCAGTGCGGTCGGTGTTGATACAGTTTTGTTTGTCGACCGTCCACTGATAATGCTTCTAGACTCGCGCAGCTCATTTCGGCCCGGAGGCCTTGAAGCTATTGCGCGTGAACAGACCGCGGCTCGGAGACGTCACACGTCATGAGTTCGGCTCGGCTGAGACCTCTGCGACTCGCGCGAGACTTTGATATATCCTCGCGTCCTTTCACTCGGAATCTGCGCCGTGACAGATCGACTCTGAATTTTAGTTCGATCCGAACCTGTTCGGCGTTCGATCCTTTCTCGAAGCTTTCAGATGAAAAAGAGAGAAAAAACTCGGATCGGAACGGACAGTTGTTTGGATATTCTCCGCTCAAGATAGCGCATAATGCAGTTATCGCCACTTCGGGGCTCTATTGAGCGCGGCTTCATTGTAACTGAATATTTGAAGTGGCACACAATCCTGCAGAGCCCCCGGTAATGGCGAAGAATGGCCGCGGAGTATTATATCTCCGTCTGCATCCTATTTCTGCACGTCGGCGAGCGCGCATGGTACCATTTATGGCAATAGCTGATCGCCGCACAATGTTTGATTGTTTGAAGGTTTTTGCAGTGAAAGAGTCTCTCTCGTGATTTATTTTTGATTTCCTGATTATGTTACTGTCACACGTATCTCAGTATCAAAGTTCGGATAACTCTCACAATGCTCTGACGTCACGCCGGCCCGTCGTGAGCCGTCGACTATTTTACTCTCGTAAGTGTTATGACAGCGCCTTTTATGCGACTTTATATAAATTATTTTTAAATAAAAATGTGTTCAATTCTGATAATTTTGATAGCTTTCTCACTTCAGTTCAAAATATATGTTATTTATGGTCTGAAATAGAGACCAAAAGATCGTCTAAGGGTCAAGAGTCAAGATCCTTAGACTCGATACGGCGAACTATACGATTCGGGTGTGCTGTTACAAAATATATCTTTTTACATAAATTAAACGGATAACGTTCCTCCGGAGACGCTGAATAAAGTCGGAAATAATAACTTGTTTGTTTCATTGATAGCTGATAAGTTAATCAGCGGCCGCCGCCAGGGCTGCGGTCGCGGGAAGCAGGAAGCAGAGCGGGAACTCCCGCCATGCAAGCTTCCCCGCAGAATCAACGAAGTAAAATTACTTCATCACAATACAACTTATTATGTTTTTCAAATTGAGTATATAACGGATTGGATCAATTCATACGGTGCGGTCAGTGAGTATAAAGAGCTTCCGTCGTGATGCAGCTAGATTTTTATTACGAGTGTTTAAAAATAATGTTAATTATATCCTCTTAATTGTCCTGAGCGATTCCATAAAGAAAATCATTCAGCGACCAGATACTCCGACTGCACGCGGCTCACAGTCGCTCGTGTGCCCTTCCGCTCGGGCCGCGCGGCGACCGGCTCGCGTGCAAGAATAATACAAGGCGGTCGTCTCTCCGGCCGATGATTGAACGCTCCAGTCTCCAGCCGGCCTATCTGCCATCTCCGGCGACAGGAAGAGGCCAGACCGGAGATGCAGTCTTTTATGTCAGAATACAATGCCTTCTATCTATTTATTGAGCGTTCCACATTACTGTCCATTTGCATTCGCTTACAGCTCGATCTCTCTGTTTGCGTCCGTGAAAATACAATGGACACGTCTGCCTTACAAGGCTACCTTATCTTCTGTAATCTGATACAATTAACGACTCTCCTATACAGTTTTGTAGGAAATAAACACATTTACAAAATGTGCCTTTTGACCGAACGAAAAATAGTAGCGGGACATGTTGCACAATGTAGCCGAGTTTTTCGATCAGCCCACCAGAATAACACAGGAGAAATATGTGCATTGACCTCATTAGTGTACAGATGTGTGTCTGCGGTGTCTGCGCGCAACGGTGTGAGTGCGGCACGGTCGGGCGGCATTATGAATGGGATGTGACGTCAGAGGCGGCGCTGCCAGGGGAGGGGGGGGGGGGTCAGACAGGAAATGGATCGTTTTAAATAAGGAAGCCCGCCGTTTGCGCGCAAAATGTGCGCCATACGCTCGACTCGTGAGACGAAATGAGAATACGCTCGAGAATTCTCAGGCAGCGGCTCCCCGACTGTGGCCCGCGAGCTATTGATACAATTGTTGAATACTCACTTCTTTAGAATACGTTGTCTAATGAAACTGTGGTCGATCTGAAACAAAGAGTAAAAGTCTTTATTATTATTATGTCTAAGCTCAGGAAAATAATAATGTGCCAAGAGTAGACATGAAACATTTAACGAAATATTCAAGAACGTATTCTTTATAATTTTTTTTTTTTCAAATATCCCTTACTAAAAAAAGCGCACCCTCTTGGTAAAAATAGGAACATTCCTGAGGAGTAAATGCACCCAATGACGTCACCACACGACACTTCCTAAGCGATGACACGTGCGGCGATCAGCTAAATAACTAAAACAACAAGAACTAGCAAACACTAACACTGCAGGGAATGTCAGAGACCCTATTCACCCTCCGTACGCCCGTTGCACATAGGGGAGAAAAGATAAGACACCTAAAAATACAGCTGGATGTGCCACAGCTAAAGGACGAACAAAATATCACCAGCTTGAGCTTTGCTACCGTCAAAGATACGTGTTTGAATTTTAGTAAAACGACAATACTGAAACTACTCGTAGTTACCAAATGTACGCAAATACGCAAGTCCCGCTCAGTTCGTAGCGGCAGGTCTCGCAAAGCGCCTATCGAAAAGAAGTGTAGCAGAAAACATTGAAAACTCTAGAATAGTACAATCAAGTATATTTCTTTACCCCAAGGTCTCTCGGTTGATGTAATTGGCGTTGTCGGCATAATCCCGTGAGAACAATATAAGGCGGCCGATCGGAGCGGCGGCGGGCGGCGCGGCCGGCAGATGCTGACAATTAGCGACCAGAAGATCATGTGTTCGGAGCCCGTCACCGACCGAACCGACCGGCCCGATATCCTGCGTGCGAATCCAACGCAAAAACCACATTTTTTGCCCATTTCATTCAGCTCGGGAAACTTAGTTCTCAATGAATCGTATAAATATGACATAACAGTTGCCAACATGTGGTTTGCGCTCGTAACGGCGCCCGAGAACTCGCTCCGTCTTCCGAAACAGGCTAACCCATTTATAAAACATAAGAAAAACCGATAAACTTTTTTCAAAAAATTAAATAGTTTTTTTTTTATTAGAATAGTTATTGATGTATGTATTTAATATTTTTGCGTACAAAAGAGAATAAAAATAAAATAGGACCAAATAAAAAACATCGATTGTTCTATGTCCAAATTTAAGCGATAAGGAAGGAATAAATTCATCATTAAAATTTTGAACACTAAAAATACATCCTGCACTCCAATTATAGCGTCGAAGAAAAAAATATTACGTAACACTTCCATTGTCGTTGATGTTAAATTAAAAATAAAAAAAACAATATTTTTTATTGAATAAGAGTCCAAATTTATGTGATGATTTAATGAAATAAGTGGTTGTAAATTTAAGTAAGTCAGGAATAATTTGTCTTTTGCGTTTGGGATTCCTTCGAGTCATTGAAAAACTTGACACCATCTATATTCATAGCCTTTATTTTTTTTCAATTATGATATTCTGTCAATAATTTATGCGTCCACAGCTGCACTTCGGAACGGTCTGTGACCGCACCACCGACATGCGCTCACACTGCGCTAGCAGAGCTTGTGAAGCATTCAAAGTTGTTTCGTTCTCCCACGGTGATAACCATATATTAGACTGATATAATGAATGAGTGAATTTTTATTAAATCTAGAAAAATTAAAACAATATCTCAATCCCTCCAGAATGGCCATATTCAGTTAGCAGGGGCGACCCGCGAGGATGTGTGGGGCGATTACTACAGTGGTCAAGTGAGGAGTGTCAAATGTTGTTTGGAACTCGGAGCTCACACAAAAAGGGCATTTTGAAATTGAATCCTGCAGGCCGGAGATGCCGGCAGTCCAGCGAGGTGGGGGCGTGGCGGAGGAAGCGGTGTCGCGTGCCGAGGCCAGTTTTGGGACTTCCGCCGCTCCTGCAGCGCCGTCGCGGCAGCCCGAGACCCAGAACCGCTCGACTCATTCACACTACTTGTGATAAAATACAACTCAAAAACCTTCAGTTATACTTCAAACTATCACGCAAACTGCGAAGTTATTGCCCCCTATTGTAAGCAATAGGGGGCAACAGAAAAATACATAATATCAAAGACGAATATCTCATTTGGAATATCTTAAAAAGCAATCATGGGTGGATGCATTTGATAAAGAAACCTCCCGGATTATTTTAAGAACCCTGCATTTATAAATATCAATCGCAATTTTTAGGTTATTGATCGATCAAATTTAACAAAAAAAAAATGCTGAGAGCGGCGCGGCGTTGGGAGCCGGCGGCGCCCGCGCGGCCATTCATGGGCCGCTGCAGCCGTCGCCGAGTTGTGGCAAAAAAAGGATTTCACAGACGCGGCGCGCCCGCGAGTGCGGCTTCCTGTAGATAATGGAGATTCTCGGTTTTATTACGAAACGCCGGCCGGGGGGCTCCCGAGGGTGCCGGCGGCGGAAAGCGCGAAAAAACGTGATTTCGATACTCGTACAAGCGGTTTAAATCTCACAGTACTTGCGGAAAACAGTAGAGCTGAATAACAACGTTTTCAGGATCCCATAGCACAAAAATGATGCACGAAGATGGTACTTCATAAATATATTTGAAGTACGGATATATTTATGATAAAAAGTTTATTATTATCTGTATTTTTGAAAAACCCCTGAGTGTAAAGTTCTGTGTAGAACGTTTGATTTCCGATTGGGGAATAAACGGACGCGGTCGCGAGTAAAACCGTGCGCGGTGGTTGGCATTACCCATCGGCCGAACCGGAAAAGGAAGTGAAGGCCGCGTACTTCTGCTGTGTGCGTAAACACTAAACCGCGATAGCCTTTATCACTACACTCATCTCTCATTACTGCCCATACAGTTGAAAAGAGTAGGGAGCGTGGTGGTCAATGGTACATTTACAAGCTTATTTGATTACGTTGCAGGACTGTAAAACTTCTACACCTCTTCTCAAACTAAACCAGATGCGTGTATATGTATATATTGTGTCTTTTTGTATTGTATATTTTTAAAATCCACTTAAAGTTTGTATTTACATGCAAAAAAACGTGCAATCTCCAGTCGCAGTGAAACATTTTTGCCCGCCTCACAATGAATGTAATCTCCCCTTCATATTTTCAAGTCATTATCAAAATAAAATTACGGTTGGTTTGATTTACTCCCGGAATAGTAAATTAGTGATGTGAGTACTCGCTGTAAAAGTCATACAAACAAACCAGGGCTGTGAAAAAAAATTATTTAATTTTATACAATACGCGATCTCTCAAAATACACCTATAACAATAATAAATTATAGTAAAATGTTTATCCTAGTGGTCCCAACGCGCTTTATGAACTGATTACAGAGATGTCAATATATTTAAAAATGCATTCGTTAAATTATTTTCCTAAGATCTATAGGTTTGCTAAGCGGTTTGGGTAATCGTAAACAGTATATTTTTAGGCAACGAAAAAAAATATGCCAACGATTTTACAATTTCTACGATTTAAAAAAAATTGTTGCAGTGATTTGACAACCGGCACTGACGAATATTGTTGCTCGGTATAGAAATAATCGGACGATTGTCGAGTTGTCTGGCATCCCTGGCAGGCGCGTGTGGGTGAGCGTGCGCGGGCGCTGGTGCTGGTGTTGGTGTTGGTGTTGGTAGCAGACGCCTGAGAAATAGGTTCAGTCATAGACTCCACAGGAAACGGTGGGGTTCTTGAACGAAGAACACGTACTGCGCTGCGCCCGCGCGATCTCCGCCGCTTTTTGCGAGCGCGGCTCATGCGATGCTCCGCGCCTCGGTTCCGGCCAGCCGTGGGCTCCTCCCTCCTCCTACCCGCGATGCATGTGTCTCTGGCTCTGAACAAATTGAACCGTAGATATTTTATTCTCTTAATGAGACAATGTTCACCAATCAATGGTGATTTTATAACTGTGACTTGAAAACTCAAGACGGTATAATTCCATTAAAAATACATAGTAAATTCATTCAAATATATAAGTTAGTTAAGAGTTTGATAGTGCGATTCAGAATTTAACTCTAAAGAAGTTAAAAGACTATACGAATCGTGTGTGAAAAGTATTTATTATTAAAACCATCACAAAATAAATTATTTTATACAGGCTCGAAACACTCATTGTAAAAGTTTTTATTTCAAACGTGCAACGGGAACAACAAAATCTAAATTTTCTTAATAAACGATTTGTTTTAATTAAAAATAATTGATAGCAAACACGAAATTTACTTAATTGTCCCGTTTAAGAGCGACACGTTAAAAAGTCTCGTCAATTTTGATGTCTGCGACGGAGCGCCATCTTTCCCGTGATTATGCTCGGCGGCCCGTCAAGAGGAATTATGAAACAATTACATCAGCTCGAGTCACCGCCACCTCGAACTAATCAACATTTACAAATATAATTGTTGCTCTTTACGACTGTGAGAACGACCACCGGGACTTCGGGCCGCCGGGAAATCTGCGCCGCCGAGTCGCCGTCTGCGGCTCGAACATACCTCGGCCTCCCCAATTACAGCATCGAAACGTTTACTCGTAAAAGGCTCCACTTGCCAAATTCACACCACGTGTTCTGGCAAACACGAAATTACGAAAATAAACAAAACTCAAATACTGTGACGATGGATGCTAACTATTATATTGTATGTTTTACTTATTGTACTTTTAAATTTGTCGGTATCTTGAGCGACATCGTCAAGGTTGACACTTCAAGCAGACTTAATAAATTTATTAATTTTTTTATTTTTTATACTGCGCATGAGTATCGAATAACAGAAAATCAGACTACTCTCCCACTAAATAAAGTAATGCAAAAGGTTTTTAATTACCCACAAGGCCCATTCATACGTTGAAATACCTGATATCCAAAAAATATTTAAATTTTTCAACTGTTATATTCTTTGTAGTCACTATCAATAATATTTCATATCAATTTATGTTTGCCGTAAAACTGCTTTGTTAATATAAAGGAAGAAAAAGATATGGCACGATACTTCATAAGTTCAAAGAACATCGTTGAATGTAACTGCGGTAAAATGTTATCTTCTTGCAGCGAAAATATGATTAGTCAGTACTTTTCTAAAAGGTTAATAGTTAATAAAGCTGAAATTATTTACAATTTAATGATAAAATGTCGCGTTTTCTCGCGTTAAATGATAAGTACAGAGAGCCCCAATTAGGTACGATTATTTAATCTATAAATTAGCATTTTAACTAGTCTCGCTATTGTAGGTGCCTCACCTGCCCGCCCGAGCCGGCGCCGAGACAATAATTACAGGCAGCGGCAAACAAACGGCAGCGTTGCGGGAACCGACTGCACACCACTTTCCTGTGCTGTGCAGTACATTTGTGATTAAAAATAACAACTTTACACTTTGGAAAACGCAGCTGAAATTATTATGAATTTTTAAAATTATTATTTGCTATGGTGAGGATCATTTACAGATAAGCAAAGTCCACGAAAAAATAATTAGCGAACTCTAATCAACAAATATTGAAAACATGTTTATTAAAAAACAATTATAAAACATTTGAAAAAAGGGTGGGATGTCATTTATTAATAATGAATATTCAATACTTTATTCAGCAATTACTTATTTGATCAATATTTACCATGCTTCACTTTATTCGTGTTAACTATTATATATATTTTTCATCAGAATCTAAATATTTTTAACAATTTTGCAAGAGCTGTGCGATTATATTCTAAATTTATTTGAGCTCGTGATTTTTGGTGTGATATTGTTCAAATCACATAAAATTATTAATTAACGAGGCGTTGTTTACCAAAACAATACGCCTCATCCGGGCAGGCCGACCGCAACATGCTTTGAAATATTCACATCCAATAATAAATATAAACAGGATTCAGAACGAAAACTCTTTATCAGAAAAATATTAGGTTTTGACCAATACAAAAAAATTATGACAAATTTAGGATAAATTAAAAAAATTTCTGACGGATAAAGCTCCATATTGAGATTTTTCATGTCTATCCTTACGTAAAATATTCGTTTAAAGAATCTGCGGACAAATCGTGGTTTTTACGTATAAACAGGAATCGAATCGGAACACGCCCAAATGACACCGGCGGATCGCAACTAGGTGCTCACGAAATCATTTCCTCGATCCGGAATGCATCAGGCGGAAACAATAGCTCGTGGATCCTGCAGCCCGGACTATTCTGAGCTTAAAGACCTATTAAAGTGTTTTAGTGTTAGGTGGGCTGGGGCTGCTCGCGCCGGTCCGCAGATTCGCTAGGATGCACCGATGCGCCCGCCCGGCTGTTGCTACCCACGGGGCATTTAATTGCATTTTATATGGCAGGAAATTTGTTTTTGCGGCGCCGACTGCATGCAATGCAGCCGATGGTTTATGAATAGTCTTAAAAAAGTTTATTAATTATAACCGAGTTAATTGTTTTTTTTATTTTTTTTTATTAAATCCGCTCGCGTACGTGTCGAGGCGCGCCTGGTGATAGTAAAGTGTGAGTGATTCATGAAGTAATAATAATTTATAAGATGTAATGAAATGATAGGTGTTCTGGTTATATTATTTAAATTTTAAACGAGTCCTTATCAACAATGAAATATCAAATTTGTGTTTTGAAACTTCAATATTCAAAAGCATTTTAAGTTATTTAGTACGTGTTTTTTTACTTCTAATTGTAGTGTATAAAGAAAAGTTCACAAAGTTTGTACAAGTAAGCGCATGTACTCGTATGATATAATTTGGTTTAGGATTACTTACGAAAAAGTGTCCAATTTGTGGGAAAAATAGCTTTCAATCGATATAATATTTGGAATAAAAATATTTAAAGAAATAAAATTGGTAAACAAAAAACGTTGAGGATATATTTCTCAAAAGCTGTTATCTTTTGTCCAATCATGTGAAAGTTTGTATCCAGGTTATTCTGTATTGCAGATTGGCAAGCCGCGGCGAGGGCGCGAGGGCGCGAGGGCTCGAGGCAGGCGGCTGGCGCGGGCGCAGGCGAGCGTTGCCCCGGCGGTGGCGGTGGCGGTGGCGGTGGCGGTGGCGGTGGCGGTGGCGGTGGCGGTGGCGGCGCGCGCGACATACGACAGCGCTATTATAATTAAATCACCGAGTTTACAATGCAAAGTGGCAGCCCTCCATATTCATGACTTCTGAGGAAAATTACTTTCTACGTCCATCCGCGATATTATTTCACTGCTGCCGATTTTACAAGTCGGCCGCCGTCCGTGGATTCATTATGCATAAGGCACGGCGACTAGATAATGGGACCCCGCCGGAGCTCAGACGGGCGCCTGGCGTTTTCTTTTCTGGAGAAATATGTATTATGTAATGACACCTCGCTGTGCGTACATAAATAAATTAAGGACTCGAGTGTCGCTCGCGCCTCGCCCGAGCTCGTTCTCTGTTCCTATGCATTATTGTAATAACCTCAAATAATACATAATAGAGCCATTGGGTGTTTGCGTGAACTCCTCGGCGATCGAAACGCACCTAACTTATTTAGAAAAAAATCTGCAGTTCGGTCCTTCAAGATGCTCGCTCTGCTTAGAGTTTCCCGTGATTTCATTTTCAACCTATCGCGCTCACTCTTATCGAGGGACAACTGAATTTCACTGAATGCCGAAATTGACTATATATTTTCAACTGTGCGATGCGTTGCGTTTTCAGGAATCATCAATTGACGTATGGGATGTTTGAAAAATGTTTCTTTCCTTTTGTTCGCGTTACAACATTATCGGTGCGGCAGTCATAGTTCGATAGCCTACGGGAGACCATATCGAGTGAGGAGGTATAACGTTTAATTTTCGAATAAATTCCAATTTCACGGGCGGCTCCCGGGCGCGGGGGCGGGGTGGGGGCGGGGTGGGGGCGGGCGCGGGGCAGACGCACCAATCAGCGGCCCGCATGCGCGCGTCCCAAGCGCGGGCCCGCAGACGGCGCGGCCACGCCAGCCACGCCAGCCACGCCAGCCACGCCGCCCGGCTCGTCCCGCTCGTCCCGCTCGTCCGGCTCGCCCGCCGACTGTGAGAACGGTCCGCGTTGCCTACTATCACGCAGAAACGCTCGAGCGTTCACTCGCACTCGGCACGGTCGTAAACACACGCGACTCTACCTCCCGATACATAATAACATTATCTACTTTTATGATTGATGATAATATTTCCTTCCTCGGTGCGTCGCGACGGTGCGCAGCTCGCGGCTTGTGAAGCGCTGGCGGAGAGTTCATTGCCGCCATGAGAAATTGTAAGAAGTGCATATCCTAAAGGGGCACCAAATCAAAGGGCCAGATAACGGGTTCGGTTATCTCTCCGAGGGAATACGTGTCATGCTCTTTCACATATCTACCAAACCTTAACATTATAAAAACTGAGCAGGGCGACCGGAGTCAGCAATTACCCATAAGTTTCAAAGCTCACCACACCACCGTGTGAACGCAATCTTTAGGTCTTAAAGAAATTATGTTATCAGCTTCAAGTTGTTTTTGTTATTGATATTTGGAAAAAATGTATTGATTTCTTGTTTACCCTTAATCTTTTTTAGAAGCTTAGAATCCTAAGAAGCTTAACTTTAAAAAAAAATATATATTGTGAGTGCCATGAGTTTCGTCGTTTGTATATAATTTTATAAATTAAATTCTTTTTAATTTATATTTTATTAGAATTTCAAATCTGTCACTATATGAAAATATTCTCTAGAAATATCAATATCCTTTCCCTAGAAATGAAAAAGTTATGTTTTGAGATGTGATAATAGCGTTAAAATAAAGCATTCCGGATGGAAACGATATTTTTTAACATTACAACAATAATTTTCGGTTAAAAATTACTGTTTGACACGAGAGACCTAACCATATATAGAATGTGCGGTATAATTTTAGACGAAGGGATCAGTTTGTATTAATTTTGTATCTCTATTGCAAATCAGCAGAAGCTTCTGCGAAAACTTAAAGTTATTTATTTTTAGAAATTAAAAATAAGTAGGTGTTTCAACCCAAATATAACAAAACGTGTTCAGTTAGGAGTACAACAAATTACTCAATGGTGCCAAGGCATTATGTAAGACTACATGTGTAGGCTGGTAGTGCGTACTTAATGAAGTAAATTATTATGAAGATAAATAAGTCAACTTACATAATTAACAAGTGTTGACGTTCTCGCAGTAATCCTTGAATAGGCGACATCTGTTAAAAAAGAAAAATATTGTTAAGTACATTGAAGTTAATAAATAGCAAAGAACTTCTCACATTGTGGATGGTAACAGAAGAAGAGGAGCAAAATTAAAAATACACGTCGAGTAAGAATCAATCTGTAAACAAATTTTCTAGTTTAATAGTTAATTATAGATTTTAACTGTTTTTTTTATTGTTGTAATAAGGGACGTGGTGGAGGTCAATGAACTTTTATCTAATAAAGAAAGGGAAAAAATGATTTTGGTCAATACATATATAAAATTAAGATTTTATATAAGATATTTTACAAGACAAGTACTATTATGTATAGATGTACTCGAAGTTTTTTTGTTGTTGTTTAAAATCACAAATAATTTGGTTAGAAAGTAAAGCGACTGAACGATGATTGGTAAAGTTTTAAAAACGTAACTGTTCTAGTATAGATTATTTTTTTTGCTAGGTTCGACAATAAATGATACTCGAACTATTGTATCTTTGGAAAAAGATCCAATATTTTTTATGTTAGTTTTCAGCGGTTCTCAAGGCTATGCTCTCTCCTCATCCTGCGCGCCGGTTGTGGGGCTTACAGCATGCGGCTTGGGTGGTTCGTTTATTGAGATTGTGTAATATTTTTGTTTTGTTTCTTTGATTTTAAATTGCGCGTTACTCGGGAGCCACCCTGTTGGAGTGGCGTGCTCTGCGTGCTGGACATGTGTCGCGGGCACAATGAGCTGCCGGCGCACGTGTGGACTGGCCGGAGACGAGTCGGACGCTCGCAACGAACCACGCCAACCGATGGCTCCAGAACACTTTAATCGACGATACGCGTCATTATTTCATACAATTAAAACCGATTTATCATATCGATTTAAAAAAAAAATTATATATACTCACGCCTATCTTTAAACAAGACGCAATGCGAAATCCGTAGAAAATAAATTTTGAAAAAAAAAAATAATAATAATTGGTCTCACGACCTACCATTGGTATACGTCAATTCTTCATGTATAAAAGTTATGATAAGCTATAATAAATTATGATAGATTTGAATATAAATTTCACAAAAACGTATATTGGTTATTACAAATATAAAATTTTATGCAACTGAAAACATTTTGGGGAGAAATCGTTGCGTATTTTTTTGGTTCGGTTGCGTGCGTACACGAAGCGCCGGATAATTAAAACCACTGGCAGATCGAGAGACGGCGACAAAGGCGCGGGCAGTCGGTTGGGCAATGGGATGGGCTCAGCTGCCAGGACAAGAGGCGGCGGCGCTTCCCCCTGGCCTACATAGCCTTGCGCAAGCCCGGGACTTGGAAATCATGTCGCCGCTGAGAACTACTTTCTGCTAACTCACAATGCGGTACAAATAAACACGCCATAAAACATTATCATTGCGTCGCGCCTTTGACACTGCTGCGGCTCTTCACCGAGTCAAAAAAGAGTTCCTTGCTATCGGAATATATTTTGCTTTAAATATACGTACAATGATTATCGCATGTGTATTTTAATAATTTAATTTTTTTTATTTAATTACAAAATTCAGTCACCTTTCCGGTATTGTGATGGTCATAAGAAATGTAAGCGAAGAAATAAAATCGCGTACGAAGTAGGATGTACAATACATCAAATACAAAATTAAACAAGTTACTTGAAAAATGTTAAAGCCATTGTAAGAGATATGTATTTCAGTAAATAAATAACATCTTTTTTTTTTAAAATATATTCCCATTAATTTTTTTGTATTTCTTATAACCATTTTCTATTAGGATTGAAAAAAATGCAAAAAAATATTGCGTGCAAACTTTTAATCCGATAAGTCCAATAATAATACACTAAATCTCATAATTATGATTTACAGTAATTAATTACTTCATTTATTTGTGATAATTAAGATAAGAAAGTAAGCTTTAAAATAGATATATTTTTTGTTTCAAATTCAGTTTTTGCTGTAGAGAAAAAAATTAATTCAAATTTATAAAAAAAATTATATGTTGGTTATTTTCAATGTGTACTTATTAAGTCCATTGCATCCACAATGCGATATTATTAAACGTTTAGAAGGTGGCACATGCTCGCACACACTTGCGCACTGGATGTATGCATTCAGAGCAACCTAGATCTGACACAGGACAGTTCTAATCGGTTCCATACGGTTCATACCGGTACGATCCCGTGAAAATCATAAGGAATGGACTAATAATCGTGAATTGAAAGGAGCGTCATACGCGGCGATCCTTTCTATCAATTAAGGGGGTTATTATTTTTTACGTAGTAACATGAATTTATGGTATTTTAAATTATAAAAATATTGGGAATTGCATAATATGAAATATATGTATATATTTTTAAAGACACAATTGCATTCTACAAAAAAGTTACATCACTATAGATGCATATTTTAATATCATAGTAAGACTATTTATATTAAGCTTCATAGTAGATATAAGAAGTGTTCTTATGTTCCAGTTTGATAATTTTACAGTTTGCATACAATACAGTTCCAAAGAGAACAACAGCATAGAGAGAACTAAAAGTTTATTTTATTGGATATTTATGAACATTTATAATAACTCAAATAAATAAATAATTTATTTGAGTAATTATTAAATATAATATTTAATGTTTGCATTACAATATATAAAAGCAAACATAAAGTCTCGATCTGTCGGCCGCGCGTGTTACAACATACATTCGTGACGCGTTGTCTTTGTTTAAGCTCTGAATTAAAAATAGGATTGCGATCAAACAATGTGCGACTCGTCACTGGAGAATTATTCTAAATATACGGCAGCTATATTAAGAACAATTAAACTGCGTTATGGGACATCGTTATGTTTAATTATAAACACTGCAGATTCTCCTTGTGTACATATAAAGATATGAGCAAATTAATGTCACCGTTGCAGAAAGCGCAGTTTACGAACGATTCGGTTTGATTATAAGAAGCGAGCCTGATTACTCTCTAGAGCTTAATAAACATAAAATTAGTTTAAAAACACGAGTCATTGCTTCAAATAACCAGGCTGCAAATTAATTTAATTTAATATCCGTCGCAGGATTTCTCAATATTAATTCTAGATTCATTATCAATATTTGTCTACAAGATCGTATTTAGTTTGCCCCTGAATTTTTTAAAGGCAAGTTATTAAGTGTAGAATTATACAGTTTGTACATTACACTACAGTACTTTAATTTCTTGTTTTTTTTTTTTTTTTTTAATAATTTAACCGAAAATATTAAGTCTTTATAGCTTATTGAATTCCATCAGGCCACTTAATCGTACCAATTTTATTTGAGTGTGCCTCTCGATCATTCCCAGCTTGAATCGTTCTGCTGTTTTAAAAACTCTTTAGCTTGCAATTTCTACAACAATATATAATTAAATGTTATAAACTCTCTAAAAAACTAAACATGCGAAGGAATACTTCTCACTCAGTGGTTTGCGATTAATTGTAGAAGCTGGGAAATAAGCTTCGTTATAATTAATCAGTTATATTCATAGCTTTGGAATGTCACTGAAATAAACTTGATTACGGTCCTCCCACAACAATTTGTCTCAAGAATTTGCTCCTAATTTAAAACTTCGCACAGTGACGATGACGATTATGATGACTAATCATAGTATGTCACTTAACCAATAAAACGCATGACTATTGGCTTACGTACCTACATGTTCGCTTACTATTGTCACGCAGTCGTCCGGGTCTCAATCTGTATTTCGATACCACGAAAGTGATTCCGAAAATATATTTTTTTGTATTCATGTCACATTCATACGGCTTATATTAAAAAGATGATAAAAGTATTTTACTTTTGAATATCCTTTTCCTCAAAATATTTCCGATTTAACGCAGCGACCTAGTCCAGTTAACTGCTAATACATACATTCAAATCCAAAGCTTTGATCAAATGATGCTGTGTGTGTACATTCAATATTAAGATCCTGTAACGTTATTTATAAAGAAGCGAGTGGAACACGTTTTTAAGTAGTTATTGAAGGGTCGTTAAAGCTGCAGTTTTCAAAAGACACCCGGTCACTGTTCCACGATGATTATTTATTATAGAATAAGGCGCCTGTTTTGGGGGTGATTCATAACATCGCAGCTTCCTGTAACGAGGGGCTGAGGCAGGAAGCGGGGCAGAGCACAGGACAGTAAATCACAAAAGGACAAACCCGGCCATTGTGTGGCGCACAGAGCTCTGCAGGGCTTCTCGGCCGCCGGACCGGCGCGGGACAATGGAGACGTTCTCGGAAGAGCCACCTCTGCCTGCAGATCCTCCGGGAGCGGTTTCTTTGACAAGCTCGGGCTCCTTTAAATCAATCGCAGATACTTTTTTTGATGCACTCTTGTATGGTTTTTTGAATGACTGGCTGTCTATAAAGGTTTATTCAGAAATACAAGGCAGCCAATTATGTGAAAAATGTATATAACGCCTCTGTGAGAAATATAAAGAGCATTGGGATATTTAAGCTATTACTGTTGAGAACTTGATTTAAAAGATGTTCCCTCGAATAAATAATATACAACAATTCTGTAATTTTTAAAAATTGTGAATTTTGAAAAAATGTTTAATGATAATAGTACTTAGTAAATTTTCAAAAAAGCGCTCATAAAACTCAAAAAAAAAAAGTTGGCATATCGCTGTAGATTTCAACGTACAGTCTGTATATTGCAAAATCTACATTTTTTTAAGTGCAATCAGAAATTTGTTTATCAATAACCACAATATTGATCAGAAAGTTTGATTAAAAATATAAAAGAAAATAAACTGAGTACTCTTGGGTACGACCTCAAACATGCAGTCACTGGATATGTTCAGAACCATCTGGTACAGCCTCCGTTTGAGTTCAATTTGATGTCGAAGCTCTAATATGCCTCAAGTACGTCGCAGGACCACCCTAGCGCGCTCGAAACCAAGAAAAAAACACCAACCCGAAACCAGTGTAATTCAGAATCACTCGATATTAACAAGTTAACTGGACGAGTTAGGTCGCAGTTACGGGGCCGACACTCGCCGGTTAACATTCCAACGGCCGCGCCGAGGAGCTGTTCCAAGAAATGGGGATTGGAATGTGAAGTTATCTGGGGAACCGGCACCGCGTCGGTCTCCGCGCCGGAGAGCTCGCGGAGAGGAGCCGAGCCTGCAGAAATATAAATATGTTTTAATCATGCCGGTTAGATGATTTACATTCTAAAATGATTATGTCATAAATGGCACGTTCATGAGTAATGTCTACCTATGCATGGGAAAACATCTATTTTTTGCGAACAAATACCCGTTTCTGTAACTAGCGATGTGCATGGGCGGTTGATTGAATTTACTACTTAAGTTATTAAAATAGCGGTAGTTCATTACAGTTTTTCTTTAGTTCAATTGCTGACAATGCACAAATATTTATACTTTATTAATTGTTTCAGTATTACTAATAATTTAAATTGAGATATTTGAGGTCAGCGCAACCGGTTTAAGCTCCTCTTGGCGGTACTCTGCATTCTGATCGATATGCTATTGAACTTCCAGAGGCGGACCACCGTAACTCGACTTTCAAATTTACGACAGAATTGCGTTAAAAGCACAGTTACTGAGTTTAACTGAAACACCACATAATAATTATCCGCAAAACCGTACCGATTCACACGATTAATTAGATTACACGTGGTTTAGCTTTACTCCGAGAAAAATTTAATTATAATACGCTGCATTTTGTAGATGTGTAGATTTGACTTGATACCATCGCTAAGAACCACGAGAGAGTCGAAAGCAATCAGAGAACTTGCTTGTAATTAATCGAAATAGTTGAACTCTATTAATTTCTCAAGGTGTTGTGGGAAAGGTATGCGCTTGAATTCTCGATCGGATTCATCGACTACTTTACTATAATTAAAACCGAGTATTCTCGATGTATTTGACTTAAACTATTTCGAAAAGTCAAATAAGACCAGAGCCTCGATTTACATAGATAGCCGAAAATAAATGTAGGAAAGATAACGATCTGACGAATGACAAAAAAGTATGTAGCGGATAAAATATTAAGAGATTCTGTGAGTTATTTACGCAGAGAGTACAGAGTCTGTCGAGAACCTAGAAAACTGACTTGCCGGTTATTAGTATCTAAGAATGTAAATATGTTTGTTGTTTCGGAAAATATGCTGTAGAATTTATTCCAAAAACCACAACAAAATATCGCCAAGTATAACATAATGTTCTTATAATTTACTTTACAAACTATTACTTTTTCACATTGACTCAATTTTTTTTTTAGCAAAGTAGAGTTTAAGGCTCTCCAAAATTTAACTATTAAACACAAGAAATATGAGTTTTGTCGGGCGTCGATCCGCGGGCTATATATACGCGAAGGCGAGCGCCGCGCGGCTCCGTCTGGTGAGACGGAAAGGTCTGATCAGTCTCCGAAGTCACTGGACCTGCTACTCCTTAATGGCGGTTGCAGTGCAACATTGGAAATATGCAAACCTGACTGGACACGGACAATGTTGCGCTAATCGAAAGTTTCTCTGCGTTTAATCAGATATTAGAAATTGTACACTTTTATGGAAAATTTTATATTACAGGCAATGAAAATCATGTAATGCAATGTTATAGATAACTTTTTTTTAACTAAAAAAAAATAATATACAGAGCCCTAGCTTTTCAGGATTAGAAAGTTTTGTATTGAAAATCTCGCGTTAAATTAAGATGAAATTATATAAAATTCATGGATAGAAAAAATAAGTTCTAAGGACACGTTTTGCAGAATCAGTTTATATAAAAGTAACATGAATGTTTATATAAAAGTAAAACGACGCCTGTCATTGCCTTTGTGTCATTTTGCGACTTAATCATTCGAAGTGGCACTATTTTCTCCGACCCATTTTCGGGGAATGCATTAACATTGGGAAACTCTTGACTGAATGACCCGAATCAAGCTTCAATGACTGTTTATATTTCACATAATCGATTCATGTTTGTCCCAAATATTGCTATTCAGTGATACAGCTAGAACAAACATACAAAGAGAAGCTAAAAAACCAATGATTTTTAAATATTAATAAGTAAACCAAACAATTAACAATTCGCTCAAATATTTTGAGCTAAATCAATTTTGTAAATTCATTTATATATTCTGGGGGGCGCCTGTTAAGTGTCGATACATTTATATATTTGTAGCACATGCAGTTATAGATTTCCACTTATAATTTATTTATAAATGCTTTTTTATTGCACCCGAAGCGTGAAGTTTGCATCCTATTATTCGATATGGCGAATTTAAACTCTATAGTTTAGTGTCATTATTGGTAATAACATCAATTACAATAAAATGTGACGAATCAGTTTCAGAATTGAAAAACTTCCACTACAGTATTGACAGTTTATTGAATATTTAAAAACTAAAGATATTATATTAATAGAAAAATAACAATAGCGTTCAATGAACTTAATCGAAGAAAAAATTAATTGACATAATAGCATGCACGTAAGTTTATACATTGCATGACAAAAGCAACACAGTAATTACAACTTTTTTTGTTATTTAATTTACATATACCGTGACTATATTTTTAATGATCTTTGACGGAGCTATGAGCAATGTGGCCGGGTCTGAAAGGGACACACTTATTCCAGGAGAGGCTCCAACTAAGCAGCTCTCCATGTCTGTAGCGGGCCAAATATATACCAGAAAAGGATACAACTATGAGTAGCTGATAATCGTAATATGCATAAAAACACACTGAAGAAGCTAGAGAATCTACAAAAAAGTGACTAAATTAGTTAAAATTAAAAAAAAAAGCACAATACTATAGTAAATTTATGTATTTTGATAAACATGGATAATTGAAGACTTTGGAACAATCAAACACGTCAATACTAGTTTTTTCTTAAGATTTTTTTAAGTATGAATTGTAGGCAGATAATATTAATAGATGAGTTGTATGGACGGGATGAAGATGTCTGTGAACTTAAATCGAAAATGTTAACGTAGTTCTTACAGATTGTAATCCGAATAATGTAAGTCTATAATACGAAATTATGTTTATTGTACATTGTATGGATCTACTTATTATATGCACAAGATTTGACTCGAGGTAGTTTGTGGAGATATCCGGTCGTCTGCAGCAGGGATATACAACCAGTTTATCACAATGAAGAATATGTATAATCTAACGGCAGATACAATGCAAAAATTAAAACTTTTAAATTAGAGTTATTTTGAAAATAAAACTATCTGTTAGTATCTTTGCATAATAATTTCATAAAGTTTCTATGAGTTTACGTTTAAAAGTATGAAGTCAGGATAAATGGCGCAAAAAATTAAGGCAAACCTATATTATGAATATTTTCTTGGTTTTCCTTATGAATGTGGCAAAAAATAAATTCTTTCTGGAATATAACGAATGGGTTATTGCAGCACGCGCCGTCAAAACAATCGAATAAACTCGCTATTGAATAACTGCAAAGTGAGAACTTTAGCATGCATTGTTCGGCGCAATAACAGAACGCAGCCGGCAATCTGCAGTCCTCCGCCCGGCCTGTAATCTAAAGCCTTCGAATCTACATTACATGTAAACATTATTACCGACTCAAAGCCTTACTTCAGCCAACAATGGAATATCACATAACAACCTATTTAAGTATCGAAATCACATTACATTCAAAACTCATTGGAATACTAGTACTTCATTAGCAAGCACGCTATAAACTTTTTAAAAAATCGTTTATTTCTTTTCCTTATAAAAACAAACTCGATCGATATATTTTGGCGTTATGTTACACATTTCCTTTATTTATATTTGAATGTAAGTGTATGTAAATTCCTGCGAATCTTTTCGAGGTAGAACACCAAGAAATGAAATCGGTTTTTCCAGTAGCAACCACGTGTCCGCGATGTTTGGTAAATGCGCCTTACGGAGTGGTGCGCTGAAATGTTAAATCATGAATCATTTTTGAATTTTTTTGTTCACTGGTGAACTCACAAATGATGATTAAATTTAAAAAAATCAAGTAAAAAATACCTGTGATCAATAGTTATGAAATATTATTGAGTAAAATAAGTACAGTAAAAATCAAATCACTAAATACAATAATTTTAATAAAAAAATATAAGAATTGGTTTAAAATATATAAATATATAATATTTTTTTTAGAAGCACTGAAAAACGACATTCGGCGTAATATGCAAAACGTTTAAAACGGTACGCGAGCCGCGGGTTGGCCGCGGCTGGGCTGGAGTCTAGACGGCTTTTGGTCAGGTCATTAGTCCGCAAGTAATTGCTTCAAAAAAACAATATAATGCTATTCACAGTGTTTGTTATGTAACACGCCAGAGCTCCATCCTGGCTGTGGGAATCTGTGCGCGATAGTGAGTCTACGCTGCCTGTCTGCAGCCTTATTTATAGTCGGCTGGCTTCGTTTGGCGATTTCGGTTTCATTGTCCGCACGCCATGCTCGCCCCTGCCTCTGGCAGTGCAGCGCGAAGGAAATCTAAATTATGAAATAAAATTAATATTATTTCTTTGATCGATTGAAATAGTTCTGATAAACTAACATTGTTTGTCCCAGCGTAAGTAAATCTAGTAACGAGTATACTGTTCAAAAAAGGATTTTTAAACTACATAAAGTATTTCTAAATATCTAAGATAACCCATGTAAATACTGATAATCAACTTTTATATCTAACATAATATTTGTATTCATATTCAATCATCGATTTTAAAATTTGAATTTGATTTTTTTAAAAAGTGATTATTTATATGTATATTTTTTAAAGAATGGTGATATAATACATAAAACAACATAATTTATAAAATTTTCGTATTATTAAAATAAAGAGAGCTCTTAAAAAATGGTTTGATGCGGATGAGAGATTTCCGGTGAAGAGAAAACTGATGCCCGCTTGCATCTTCTTACAAATCCTCCAATGAAAGAAAGATTAGTGAGAGCTCCACAAAAAGTTTTGTCTAGACTATTTTAGCAGGTAATTTTGTATTATTAGTTTTGATCTTTAAAAAAGTTTTTCATTTCAAATCAAGTGTGAATATTAATTACATTTAAGAATATTACTACAATTATATTTGCAGTGATAAGTGGAAGTTATGCTGATTTGAGTCAAATTTGTGGTTGCAGTTTCATATTTTTCACACATTATTTAAAAAATATTCTTTTTACATTTTTTGTAACGGTTGCATTATTCAGTTTGAAACAGACTGTACAAGGTTTATCCTGAAACGTTGGACAGGCGAGCGTGAGAATATGTGAAACGCGAATTCCAAGAGGGGTTCGTTTATGCGAAGGGTGGGAATTCTTAATGTATTGTTAACATAAATAACTGGGGTAGTGGACCAGATTAACAGAATTCGTGAAATTCGATGAAGTGCAAAAAATACAAAGTAATCTTTGGCATTTCAAAACCTTTACAAGAAACGAAAGAACAAAAAAAAATAATCCATGTAAAAAAAAAAAACGGATTTACTATATTTATAAAAATAGTAAAAGGGTGTAATTTTTCAAAATTTTCAATATTTTTTAGAATATTTTGCAATATAGAAATAAAACGTAAAAAATTATAATAGAAAGCTATCAAAAATGCAGTTTTCTACAGCAACAGATCACCAATATAAATATATCGGATAAATATCCAAGCAACTTCAAAACGTTTGTGTCATTTTCCATATAAACAACGATGAAAATGCACACATTGCAAAAAGATTTTTCGCGAGTTAATATTCAGTTTGGGTACAAATATTAAGTTAACTTAAATTTATTAACATAAAATGTTGTTTATTTAACATAAGTATATGATTTATTTATAGCCATAGAAATAATGTGAGTTTTTGTAGGACATGGCCGGGCAAACAGAAGACTCGGCGAGCCTCTCAATGGAAGACATTCCAAGCGATAACGGGAAATAAATACCTTCCCAAGCTAGATGGTGTCTCCCACCTCGCCGCGGCCGGACTGGTCGCCAATCATCAATTCATCCATTTGGTTTCATTCAAAACTATATTAATACATTATTAAACTATAAAAAAATACATTGTTAAACTATAAAAAAAAAATTATTAAACAATACAAAAAAGCTCTATTTAAATATGAACCAATTAGTCATACTCTCTAAATAACACCGTACATTTTACGACCGATTTCGTTTTATATAGATATTTTACTTGTTCGTGAAATGAAGCAACATTAATTTATTTCATTTATTCACGACAACCATACAGACATCCAATTTATTTTTAAAAATAAATATTTAGATTTAAATAATTTGATATTAAATATTTATAGTAGCGTTTGAAATATTTTAATATGTTTATTTTAAATTAAGGGTTTCCACGAGGTCAGTGACAAGAAATAAATAAAAAAATTCTTTAAAAATGAAGTATGGTGGAATAATAGAAATGCAAATATGTTATTTTCTTTGTATTTTTTTATGGTTATGTAGAAAGATGTTAGTTCTCTTGAGTGATTGTTACCTCCTGCCCATTCATCCTCATCCCTTTTCAGCAACATCATGGCGTCATTTTATTGCGAAGAATTGACTTCCGATGTATATTGTGTCCAGTGTAACTGTAAATGTGCACATTAATACAATAATACAGTTTGAATGTTTATGCTACCAAATACGAAATTGCAACAACAAAAGTCATCTTATGAGTCACAAATTACAGGTAACTATACTGCAATAACCATGATTGCCGTACAGGCGACAATATTAAACTAGGTAGTTGTATATAATGCGATGATGACAACCGTCGCTGATGACTGATGACTGATGACTGATGGTCATCCATTTGATGACGATGTCAGTCACGAATCCACGTTGGCCAACATATAATTGATAAATACCGACAAAACACTGAAACGTTACACCAGCAACAGGGGGGTACCGTCATACTTACACAAATAATAACAATGCGTATTGGGTTACAGTTATGCGTGAGACCTGACAAATATCATATACGTAACTTATATTTTTCATGCTTTTAAATTATAGAGGTATTACGTATCATCAACTAAGTAAATTGTATTACATTTATTGCATTGTCTTTCAATTTAATTATACTTTCCCAACAGTCTTATTTAGAATCAGGATATAATCAGGAAAACATAATCGTATGAACGGGAAAAAACCCATTGATCATAGAAATTACAGTGAAAAATCAATAATTATAGGTAGCGATAAAAATGAATAGGGTAGGAAACTGAGTTAGTTGGATTGTAATAAAAGTTTTTTTGACGTTATTTTATAATTGCATCTTTCTACGTTTTGCTGTTTACGAAATGTGTTGGTAGTTTGCCAGTGCTAAGGAGCTGAACAGCTAGGTGACTGTTCATAACCTAGTGGAAATTGTGGTAAGCGGCCAAGTCAAATGTTATTAAAAATAATGAATAATATCAAATCATAAAACATATTTGGAAGGTTATTCAACCATATAAAGTAAATGAGAGTAGAGGATCGGTTGTCTGAAATTCCAATGCTATAGTGTCCATTGACACTAACAAATTGCACGATGAACGATTTTATTACTTTAATTAGTTCTGTTCAAAAATTATTTATTTATTTAATTAGAAAATATCGATTTGCAATAGCGTTACTTGCAAGAGTGGCAGAAATTGGGCCACATTCAAACTGCATGGCTAGAGGTAATACATAAATTTAATCCAAAGTTCGATCATTTTAATAATTAAGAAATATCTTTATCTGTGTGTTTTTTAACGTGAAATATAGTTATGGAGGGGGCAGAATGCTATATTTCAAGATCGTATTTGATTAATATTTTCTGTGAGATTCCATCGATTACAGGCGGTACATCCACGTAGGTAGTATTAAATAATATTGTATTAACAACTCTAATAAAAATAAATGAATCTCTAAGCCTTTTGTTTTTATAATGCTAAGTATGAAATATTTATAAAATAGAAACACGCAAAATAATATTTACAACCCAAAATAAAGGTAGTTAAAAAACAATTAAAAAGGTTATTTGACAATGAAATTAAAATCTATTTTTTTAATATACTCTTTTTCAAAAAAGGTTCAGAGACACTTCGAGTTGTTTCCTTGATTCTAATATATTGTTAGAGCTTGTGATAATTTACATACAATAACAATAGAAAAATTATAAATTGTAATTAGATTGAATCGTTAGAAGGTCTTACCGAAATATTCTGAGGTTCCGAAAATCCAGATATCTTTAATAAAGTCATACCTAAACACTTGCACAAAACAATTTTTGAACAAATAATAAATTTCCGCGAATAGACGAAGTTTGCAATTTAGACCAAAAATGTATAAATGTGATATATTTTTCGAAATACCAATAGTTCAACGATTCTGTTAGAAAATTTCGAAATATTTAATTCGTAATGACAATATTTCCCAATCCGATCGGTGAAAATCGAGTGCCGATAGCGACTCGCGGCCAGTACTGCGTCATATTTCCGCAACAAACAATACGCGCCAAAATCATCCGCGAAATGATTAAACGAAAACAAAAGAAAATCGAAAGTGAAAATTACATTTTCCGCGTGTGCGCCGAAAAATCGCGGCCGACGGAGGCGCGCAACTCGCCATTATCATAAATCGGTACGTACGTATTCGTTCACAAAGTTTTCACAATTGTCACGACGCGGCAGGAGCCGCGGGAGACGCGACCGGACGGCTTCCCCGCCGCGGGACGACTGGCCGCGGCCGCCCGCCTAGCAACAGCCGCACCGCGCGCGCGCCTCCCCGCCGCGCGCCGTCGCCCTCGCGCCCGCCCGCCCGCGCGCGTGCGAGCGGGACAGCGAGCCGCCGCCGCCCGGTCCCTCTCGCGGTATCACATCATTAACTCGTGTACACCGATGAGGCGCGGGCCGCGGAGTGGGGACCAAATATTCGACCTTCACATGCACACATTTTACTATGCACCACTACAGATGCGCACTATCGGACGGCGGAATCGAGTCCGAATTTTTGCAAAACCGTCGGAAATTCTGCAGGCGAGAAAACCCGCGCGGAGGAACCCCCTCCGCGTCCGTCACGCGGGGGGAGCTTAAATGTCCGGAAAAACCGTCCAAAAATGGTGAAAATCGGACGCCAAAGTCGCGGCAGTCGGGCGTCCGCCGCGAGTGTGCGTCCGTGTGCGGGAGACTGCCGCGCGTGTGTGCGTGAACAAAATGGCAGCGAGCGTCGGGCCGCCCCCCCCTCCCCTCCCCTCGCCTCCCCTCGCCTCCCCTCGCCTCCCCGCGCCCCTCCGCAGACGCCATTTTCATCGGCTACCTTTGTTTCGTGAAAATGGCACTACATTTCTTTTTTGCGCGTGTTCCGGTAGCGTCGCGCAAAATTAATTACTCATTTTCCGTATTATTAAAAACGCTGTCAAATGAGAAATAGACAATAATTACGCCTAATGTTTTGATTTAATGGCTTGTTGACAAAGAGCTGTGAAGCTTCGGTCGCGCTAGCCCACATCTCCATTGACAAAATTTATTAATTAGCATTTTTACATAAATTAAATAAAAAAACAAAATTCCGTATACGAGTTTCACTCGGTGATTTCGACATTTTGTAATTAAAACGGCCGTCACTTAGAGGAGGCCCGCAATCATAGACATGCCTGCATCTTAACGCCATTTTATGTAGGCAATCTCACCAAATTTTCTATTGTAAGAAGTCATGAAATTACTAATAATAAGAAAAACACGCCTCAGGGTTTTGTAATTAAAGCCTATGCCCGTCTTCATCCCGTGACGATAAAAGCACGCGATGGTCTTAAACTTAAAAAGGAAAAAAAATGTTGCCAGTTACATTCCGCTATCATCGCGCATCTACCGAGCCGAAGTCATTTACTGCAATGCGACAAGAATAATCTAACCGTAATGATAACATTTTTTAACTCCCTCAGAGATCCTTGGTATTTTCATTTTATGAAAACATATTGTCGCAAATAACCACGAAATATTAATTTTGAAGAGACTGGCAAGGTTTGTTAAACTACCGATAAGCTCAATTCATATTTATTAAGACATTTTTTAATCAATACTTTAGTAAAGAATTTAAAGAAATTACCATGAAAGCAGAAACTGAAGTATGATGGATAATATTTTTAAAAATCTACCTTCCTTTCAAATCTGCTGCCGCATTGGAACTGACGCTCATGGAAGCACCGAGTATATTTATTAACTATTTTTATATACCGCCATGCATATGAATCATAAATATCTTATTGTCACATGTTTAAAAAGTATGATTAGTTGCTACGAGGAGATCGTCATCTTGCGGGTCATCGCACGTGCAGAGTCTGCTGCGGCCCGTGAGTCAAGCGCTGCTTCCGCGGAGGATGCAAATTATTCATCGTTAACAGTGAAATAGATTAGAGAAATACTCGGATATCGATGCTACAGGAATCGATCAGTTTCGAGAACTTAGCAGTGGCTGACTATTGGCTGTTCTCGGAATTATGATCGTGCGAAAGGTTATCTTTCACGGAGTTTTTATAGTTAATCTGGTATTTATATCATTCTGAATCACGAAATTCCTCATTAAAACTGTATTTCGACTTCCTAAATGATAAGACAGTTATAAATAAAAATATTAAATCATATAAGATGCAATGATTTCGGTGGGATCGAGTGCATTCAGTTGAAATATATATAAGTCACGGCACAACAAACACACGGAAACCCAAACATAGATTAGAAGTCTAGAACAACCTATCATCTGACTAAATGCCATGCCATTAACGTGGATGAGCTTTTGTTCCTTAATTCCAACTAAGTTCTCTAACACCAAAAACTTTTCTGAAACATTGGTAGAACCTTTTATTATTACTTTTCCCGTAGCACGCATTGATTGAAACAGAGGTTTCAATCCATTAGCCTTCTCACCTTCCTCAAACACATTTGAAAGTCGCTCTTAACTTACTTTGATATTTTGCGAAACATAATACTTGTCACGACAAGACGGAATCATATCCTGCAACACTAACTCCTGCATTATGAAATGTCCGAGTGCAATTAGCATTCATCGAATGCAGGCGGTAGGTGCCACCGCCTAGGCTGCGGTTTTCCCTGGACGCTGCCTCCGCCTCTGGCCCGTAATGGCCGGAGCGTGCAAGTGCAGCATCGCACCAACAAGGTGCATACTGCACTGAAAAGTCATCAAATCACCGCCATTGCACTGCTGAGACTCCTCGTCATCGTCCGTGACTAACGACTCCGCGCGACAATCTAATGACGATTTGCGTTAAGAATACATAGTGAGTGTGATTTAATACAAAGTGATAGACGGTTTTGGAGTAGTTTCGAGAATTGCATGTGAGTAGGTGTCTGTTTGATGGCGAAACAGTCAGATTGGTCCGGTGACTGGGCAGCGGCCTGCAAATGATTTACTATCGACATTTAATAAAGGTCGCATTTCTTGGTCTTTCAGAAGTTTTGTGAAGGAATGCAGTGTTAGCGTTAAACCTGTGAATCAATTATACATTCTTTGAACTGATGACTATATAAAAGGTTCCGGGAAAATTGGAATGTTAATACCGAGTCGTTAACTATTGCGCTGATTGCGACAAACTAACCTAAAGCTTACGATAAAGCTTAATGGCAATGATTTAAAATTTATGAATCCTGTGATTTGATAATATGTTTATAAATAAATTACCAATACATTAGGTATGTCATATTTTTATAGAATCTTAGAAAAGAAAGGATGTATTTTTGTAAACGTAAAAAAAAATATATTTATACGTGACTATTGTGACCACAAATTCCATACAGTGAAAATAAAATAGTGGTATATTATTAAGCATGTTTTCTACAAATATACCAATATTTTAAGGATACTTACTATCCTTTAGTAAAAAAAGAAAATTGCCACCCAAAAACTGAGTGCCGCAAACAGTTGCATTTAAATACATGAAATTATTGTGTTTACACATTAAATATTGTTTCAGCAGACGAGGTGTCATAATTTGACAGCAATCAATACGAATAACATCTTTTCTGATTAAATATAGTAAATTCAAGGAAAATTAAACAATTGAATATAGACACATCTTTACTTTATGGTTTGTTGAAATAATAACAACAAAAAATAATGTGTTGCGTGCAAAGTCAATTTTTATCCTTGACGCACTTTTTCAAAGCTAAATTATTCGTGTGCACTTTTTAAACGTACTGTATTTAAGCAAGAACGGAGTATAAATATGAAATAGAAAATGTTTAACTAAACGTAAAATTTTCTTTTAATAATAAACTCATTGTTAAGTCAATTTTAAAATAAAATGTATTTCGGATAAAGTGCAAACAAGGCATCCAAAATCGATTCAGAAAATAAATCGATGCTGATATCCGACACCGACTATCCTCGTGCGCTGCGCAGTAGAGTTGTGTCAACATTCAATAAGCGGCATTTGATATTCTGAACTACGTTATACTGCGATATCAGAGAATCATCGATGAAACCAATTTTATTCTAGAATAATTCCCGAAAACGATGGGTTCCAGCGTTAACGCAAAAGTCAGTTTTTACAATAATTCAACCGAAGAATTGATTTGCTGAAGAGTTTTTCGCGTAATTTGTATCGTGAGGCATTAGAACGAAGCAAGGACAGCGGCAGCCAGCAGTATCCTTCAGCGTGGTGCGATATTTTGGCACATTTTCGCTACCTGGCGTGGCCCCCGCGCTGTTTGCTTAGCCCGCCGCGGCCATCGCGGAGCTCGGGCGTCTCGGCCGCGGAGCAGAAACGCTCTGCGCTCTTTGTTAGATTTCAAAAAAAAAAAATGCCTCGATGCAAGCTCGGTCAGCACTGACAGAGGCCAGCAGCAACTACAGTTAAATTAAATATCTCATTAATTAAGAGTGCACGGATGGGAGCGACAAGGAAGTTTAGATTATTCCAGGCAGGTTTTAAGGAACCGTAGGAAAAATTTTATAAGCATTTTTATAAGGTTACCTATTTTTTTTTCTCCGTGTATGTTGTGAATAAGGTAATAATATTATATTAAAAATTATAAAAAAATATTCCTTGCCCAGAGGAATGAGCAATTTAGATATATAATATATACTTGAGCCAATTTATTTTGGGTGTGTTTTTTTGCATTGAAATGACATTTGAGATTGAGTTTGCTAATTTGATAATTCAGATCTAAATATATTTAAAACTGAAAGGCAAGCTGATGAATGTAACATAATATTATTAGTGAGTTATTAAATTGAATTTACCTGAGGTTAAATTATTAAATATTTTTTACTCGACGATTTTGAATTGTCATTACACTTAGTTCACATTCGATGCTTAGTATATAATTGTGATTTTTATGAATTAAAATAACCATTCTCAAAATATTTGCAGAATGGTACAGAATAGAACATATTAGAAATATTTAAAATGCAAACTATCAAACTATAGTAAATTATCCTGATTTTATTAAATAGATATAAATCGTTTATTTTGTTCAGACACAGAGCTAGCAGGTCTTATCAATGAAATTATTACCGTGGAAGAAAAAATAAGTATTCATAAGAGTAGTTTGGTTTTTAAACCTAGTATTTATGGAAACCTTAAATTACAACTAATTGCATAAAATGAAAATGTATGCAATAATTTACCACAAGATTTCCATAGCAATACAAGTTTGAATAGGAAGCGTAGTATACATGTTAAATGATTGAAAAAACTCAATATTTAAAAAAATTGCGTATCCATAATCTATATTGAAATAGTAACAAGACTAACTAAGAAAGCATAGCGCAGTTATATACTAATAAAACTTTCAGTTTATACCAATATATCTCAGCATATACAGATTATGGAAAGTGTAAGGGAGCGAATGTGAATTAACTTTTTGTCTATTTGTCTTGAAGTTCTTTTTATCTACACTGTAACAACACGAATTTATTGAACAAATAGTTTTTTTTAGTTCCAGAAAGTATATACGATTTCTATAGTTGTAATATTTATTGTAAAAAAGGGTCCGCCTTCTTGGAGAAACACATAAATCCTTTCTAGACGCTGTAACGCCACCGTCATCTATCTCATTTAACCCCTAATGTAAGGAAAGCTACAGCTTTCTCTCATGTTTACGGTAATATATTTTATTAAGTAGCACTGAATATCATGACATTTAACATTAACCATTTAAAATATATAATACATCGGGGATGTCATTGTTTATACACCAAATCGTTATATTGAACGTACTGTGAGCACTTCGGTTTTTTTTTTTACTGTAGAAACAATATTCGAAACACATTCAGTATAAAATTATGACATTAAAATATTAAAGTATATTTGTAAAAATTGTTATTATGACTGGCCTAAACATTCACTTTTAGTTTGAATTTCCCTTACTCAATTCAGTGAGTCGATGAAGATTATGCACGATATGCTGATTAGAGCTATATATTCTATTTTGGAGTGCCTTATCATAATCAGGCTGTATATTAAAGAAATTTCCTTTACAAAAGCTTGTTCAGATATGAAAAAAAAGCTCTAGATATTAATTCGCCAAGCACAGGCAGAGTGAGTCGAGAGCGGCCCAGTCAGGCCGCCCAGCCGTCCCGCCGGGCGAGCGGCCCCCTCTGTTCCAGGCGTCAGAATTACTAATTGTCCGTGAAATTGAAAACTGGTTTTATAGGGACCAAATATGGTAACACGGCATTCATCGGGGATATGCTTATATTAATTTATGGCCATATATGCGCTCTTTACAGACCACAGGGAAATGTATTCGATATGGAGCGATCACAGCCGGGAGTGGGATTACCATTATCTTAAATTTGTATGATAATTATTACTCAAGTATCTTGAAACTGTCACGATAAGCCCTCAATGAATGTATTTGATCTTTTGGAAAGAACTTTTTTCCCTGCGCTATGAGTAACACACCCGCACAAATAAACAAGCCTTTACAGGGCTATGCATTTACCGAAATATTATGTATCAGCTGAGAATCTCTCACAATAGAGAAATCTACCCAGCCATACATCGTACAATGCGTATCAATAAGTTTAACATGCCCAGTAGTCCCATAGTACCCGCGGTTCATCTCTGACATCTCTCGTTTCATCAATTTATTTTCATGCAGGTTGCACTGTTTGAGTGGATCAATATCCTATTCAATTCTCCATCTTGAATAAATGGGATGTGATCAGTTCTCTAGAACCATAGAGTCTCCAGTGGTTAGAACTACCGATAATTTACAAGAAATAATACCAATATTTCTCTTATATTTTAAAATAGTAGATATATACATGTGCTATGGAAAACTAAAACGCCATTTACATTAGCTTTTTTGTAAAGAGTAAATAAAAGGAAAACTGAAATCTCAAACTACTTCGACCCTGTGAATTTATTCGATTCACTTGCGATGTGGGTTTTCTGTATAATATTTTGTAATATGTTTGTAATTGCTCTGATCGCGATGTAATTTTAGGTGAGTTTGAATAATTAATGCATATGGCGGAGGCCTCAACTCATTCATTCCACGAGAACCCGACCAAAACCGAGAGCTATAAGAAATGCAATTAATAGGTCATGGCGATATGTACAGGTATCATAAAAATTCGATTGTTATAACGTGAACAACTGAAGCTTGCAGCATTAAAAGCTAATAATATAAAAATAAATTAATTTTGTTTTCTAAAGGACAGGAAAATTCATAAAAAAAACTATTTACTAGTTATTGTTGATGTATACGCAATAGGTATCTTCGCTGGTAGTCAAATTGCTTACGAAATTATTAAAAAATTAAATATATTTTTCTTTACCTTATAATGAAGAACAGCATTGTCAAGTATCTGTAAAAAAGAAAAAAATATATTTTCAATAAAACAATTTTAATGCTAAATATAATTGATAAGTCAATTAATTGTGCTATTAAACACAAATCGAATTCAGAATCGTTTATACTTACAACGAGCACTGATTTCACTAGGAACGGGGTTATTTTTTACTAATGTATTCATTTTTAAAAATACGCGGAATTAAGTTTACAATTGAAGGAATGTTTCATATGCATTCGTTGTCTATTTGACTTGTCCTCTGTTCTACCTACACGCGAGTTGTCACAATACGCGGACACGTGCTTGATGCCACGCAATTTAACATGACGATTTCCTCATACAATATAATAACTTCTGTAAGTTTCGGGACGTAAAGTTTAGTGGCGAACACGCCATCGGCGGCATTTTTCTTGTAGATTGTCCCATTCGTGGCACGGGTGGCCCCCGAGCCCCCCGGGGCGGCGCCCACCCCGCGGCTGGCGGTCGCGCCGCCATCTTTTCAGAAACCTCTTATTTTCGTTAATTGTCGCATCGGAATACGAATGCGCCATTAGCCCCGGCGGAGCCTTCCCGCGGTCTCCCCGCCGGCTCGCGCTTTACATAAAGGTGCCATTGGAATATTTGTTTCGTGTAAATGGTTTAATTAGGAACACAAATTGCGAGTTGCGTTACGAGGCACTTCATAATGCCCGGCGCTGATAAGAGCGTATTATCTCCATGCGTGCTTCCGATAATCATCAGCGGCGGTCGCTCTGCCCGTCGGTGGCGCTAATTCAAATCAATTTCCATTTTACGTCGTATAGTCTGAAGAGGGAATGGCAACTTATACAAAGCACAACGCTTAGCATCAAGTGTAGATAAGTGCAAATTGCGAATGCTATCATTGAGACTATCTCCATGTATCGCTGTGAAAAATTATGCGTTTAACACGCTGTTAACGTGTTAAAATTAATAACATCAAATGCAAAACAATTGTAATTATTTTAGCAAATTTGCCGACCTGGGTCGACAAATTTACGAATTTTGTAAAAAGATTTTTCAGCAGATGATTTACGATTCTTAAAAAGTAATTAATGTTTCTATATGGCATGACATTTCAGAATTACTCCGAAGTTGACATGAAACAATCGACGTAAATATATTAAATTATTGCCATATTAAAAAAAAAAACGCATTAATTAGATTTAATAAAAAACACCCCACCAATATTATGCTTTTTACTAATAAATTAATCTTCGTTATCTGCCCTAAATTTATTCTGAGAATATTGAAAATCCACGTCTCAATAAAAATTTACTGCGATATATGAAATTTCATTATAAGATTTTAAAACCTACGTGGAGATTATTTAGACTTCCTATAGCTGCTGTGCGTATCCAAAAAAACATTTTCAAGTGGTTTATACGCACTCAAGTATTTCGTAAAAATGATAAGAGCAGGTAATCGCACTTATCGCAGTCCTCAGCGCGCCCCGGCGCCAGCGGCCCTCGGCTGGGCGGGCCCGGATGAGGGCATTGTCCGAGATTTTCCGCAGTTTATCAATGTCATAATATTAGCTCGATTCGGTACGGAAGGAAGGTTAACAATGTTTCATTGATACCACCATAATAATGAGATCCTGTGGAATGTATATTATCGGCAACAAAACCACTGCTGAGGATATATTATGCGAGTAGAATTCATGCCTCGTAATAGAAAAAAAGATGTAGTGAGTTAAAAAAAAAATCTAAATTTTATTTAGGCTTTTTGGCAACTGAACCGTGGCCACAATGTTATGAATTTCCGTTAGCTCCTGGACCGAAATACAAGGGTGTGAAAAACGCTAGCACATCTCCACACCAGCGAAAATATATATCCCTAATTCTCTACCACTAGATATATGACTGAATTTTTCAAGGGAGCGATAATAGATAGTCCCATTATACAGTTTGTTATTTTTGATAAATGTTAAAAAAAAAATTATAGACATTCGTTTGTATGCATTCTCTGGTTTTGGGGCTTTAAGCAGTGTTGAAAAATAAAATTGATTTATTTTAAAATCTATATTTCATTGCTTGAAGAGGTATGCTGACCATTCGCTGTATGAGATCTACAATATTTTATCTTAAACCCTAAACGAATGTAATTGTCATATAAACGAAATATTAACAAAAGTAAATCAATAACTTAAACCGAATTTCTAGACCTTCAAAATAATATAATACATAATATATGTTTTTATCACAACATGAAAACAGTTAAATGTTATAAAATTTAACTCGGTGTATGAGAAGAAATCTTGAAAAATAAGAATAGAAATTAGACTATTTCAATTTATCCGAAAAACAACCTATCAGAAATATATTTATAGTTAATATAAACTTAAGCATTTTTATTATCATGTTTTGGACATTAGCTAAAATAATTCTGTATCTAATACAGACACACAGCAAGATACGATTTCTTCTGCGACGTTTAAAAAATACGATTTGCGAGACTGAGACCTACTTGATTCTTGCTTGCCGATTTAAAACATTAATATATAAATATACAGTTTTTTCTATTAATTGCTGATAATTAACTGAAGAAAAAATGTTCTAGTGAAATATTTTATCATATTTCATTCTAAAAAAGGTCATGTTAGAAATTGATTGTAAATATTGTATCGTAAGTGAAGGCAAATTTCATTATTACAATTACTCTAAAATGACGAGTAGCTAGCTGGCCATTATTGTTGAAACTCCCGAGAGTGTATTTCAAACTAACTAAACAACCTCACATTTCTGTCATCTTTATGGAAAATGTATTAAAGAAGTTGCCTTGCCGCTAAAGTCACAGCACATGGAACTAGTAGATTCTTTTATTAGTATATCTACGACATACTCAATAATAATATCGAAGCGCTCTTGCTTCTTTCTTTCTGTATATGTCTGTCTGTTGACTCTATAAAGTGTATACAGAAGATGTTACAGCTTTTTTAATGTAGTCACACCACTTCAATATATTATATATATTGATTGGGCTAGTTAGGTATGTTTCGGTTACTTCGCCACCGACACGGCCGAGAAGCGAGGAAGTCCCGTGGGTCCCCGAAGACGAACAGCCCGCCCCCCGTGCGGTCCCGCTCGGCGTTCATTCTCACAAACCGTCACCGTGTCCTATTGATAAAGAAAACGCGAGCACATGAAGCGAGATAACACTCCGACATTATTTATACATATCTCTATTTGTTATATCGCAATACATCTGTCTCGGCGAGCACACCGACCGCGGGCGAATCCGTACACGGGCCGACACTCGGGCCGGCGATGGGAAATACAGTATCGAATGAGCCGGCTGGTGTGCGCGTCGGTGAGCCGCTCGATGGGCGCCGCGCATGTGGTGGTGTGCAATTTTTTTCATTGTGTCTGAGCCCGCGCCGTGGTGTGCGAACGTACTGGATATTTGATTAACCTCTTAAGACTGGCCTGTGCGGTTATATTTATGCGGTGCGTATTTTTCTAAATAGCCCGATGATGTACTCGGACGGGTTAACCTCTTCGCTGCTCGGGAACGAGTGGAAGTCGTCCTCGGAGGCGGATTCGTTTATTCCTCATCGGTCTCCGGCGTTTATTCCTCATCTCTCCGCGCAGAGCGTCCCGAATTGAAAACGGCACAATAAAAACAAAGAAATTTACGAATATTGCGCACGAATGTGTGCAATATATTTTTTTTATATGAGACGCAAATTTTCACTGATTAAATTTTTTTTGTTCTGATTTTGCTCATAGCGAAAAACTACAAAATAAATATATTTACAATTGATTATTACAGCGTTTGCGTTGAAAAAATAGTACTCAACGTTAGTGTTTTGTTTTAAACATTTATTTTAAAATGCACAATAACTTTTTTGACCGAACAAATAATTGAGTGTATCGATTCTAATGCGTAGGAATTCGACCTCAAAACGGTATGCATCGCTGAAATACAGCCGATCGAGACATCTCCGCGCGGCGAAATCGCACCTATTAAAAAAATAGTCGAATTCGCATTCGGTAGGCTGGGCCGTGGCGGGTCATGCGCGGGGTGGGGCTCCTCGAGGTGGACGGCCAAAGTCTGGGCGGGAGGGGCCGCCGAGGGAGCGCGGCCGGCCGAGGGACTTCGCGGGCCTTTTACCTCATCGGGCTCACAATACCGAATACTGAGCTTTCGCGATCTTGACACACCACACACCACAACCGCGGGTAGTTTAGTGTTCAGCGTGCACGTTGAGGCTTTTCCGTGTCTTGCTGAAGGCTGAGATTTTTTGGTTTTTTGGAATATCTTGAGATGTAGTTTTTTTGGGTCAACGAGTATAATGAGCTTTTGTAGTATTAACTTATTATGAATATAAGCGGTTGTAAGTTTTTTGGTAGGAGTACGCAGATATTATTATTTATTAAAGAGGTTGACATTTTCGGGTATTAAGGATTTCTTGAGATTGTACTATTTTTTGGTCAAAGAGTATATGAGCTTTCGTGATGTTAGTTTCTTAAAATCATTATTTTATTTGAAATTTGGGGTATCATAAGTTTTTACTTTTTTGGGTCATTGATTTTTGTGGTATTGGTTTAAAATAATATCGAGTGGTTGTATTTGTCAAATAATATGTTTTTGTTGATTCGTCATTTGTAGAGATGATTTTGGTTTCATCGGTGTTTTAAGTTTAATAATATGATCGACAATCTAGAAGATTTATCAAGAAAACAAGTAGTAGTAATTGAAATGCGCAAGGTCTGTGTAAGAACTGTGTAAGATCGTTTGAAAGATTGACATACAGTTAAGTTTACAAAAAGAAATGAGTTTTTTTTTTTCCAAAACACTAACTATTGGAATAAAAGGTGGCTACTAAAAATATATTGGATCGTCGAATCTGAGCTTTGGGTTTTAAAAAAATTTAGGACGACAAAATAATATTTGTATATTTTCTTAATTATAAATGTATATGTATGAACTTTCGTAATATTCAATAAAATAAATATCTCAATGATTTATTATTTATATCAGCATTTAGCAAATAGACCAGAATTAAGTTATTGTGTAAAATTATTAAAAATAAAAAAAACACTGTCATATTGTAAGTATATTTTTATGGTGAAATAGTTTGTGATTGACTCTCTATTTTAATAGAGGTTTAAACATATTATTAAAATTTATTGTTTTACGCTCATAAAGATAGTATAAATATACCAGGCGTATGAATAAAATAATTATTTAAAGCTATAAACGTACCGACACATTAATTAAATAAAGAAAGTTATGATAATTAAGGTTTTATATAGGTAAGATAATTGAGAATGTTTAAGCAATTTAGTTTATACGTAGAGAATACTAAAAGTAGATACCCCAGGGACACATTACAATGTTCATTCTGGAACCGACAGTTTACTCAAAAATAGATTGAATTAATTAGAACCCCTATTATTTGAATAAAAACTTAAATAGACTTGCCTTACTTTTATTAAGCCTTTTTGTGAAATTTGATTTTTTCCTTTAATAATGACGAGAATCCGTTACCCAAAAGAGCGGTATAATGGTGGAAGTACGTCCGCACTAACACCACTGTGCGTCCGTGCGGTCTTCCGACCTACGAGAACCTTCAAGAGAGATGACATTGTGGTATCCATGGACCACTGAGCGCGGAGTCCCGCCGCAGGACTCGGCTTGTTCTCTGGCCTGGGACCATTGTGGGTCGATGAAACCAGTCATACCGACTCCGAACTCAAGAAATACATCCTCGGACTGATGTACCGCCAGCCCCTGGTGTGGCAGGCCTAATGACTATCTGGTTTCAAATTGAAGCGTTAAATGCTACTTATTTTGCCATAACAGGACTTTCAGTCATTTTTATGAAAAGTTGCAACCTCCAGGTAACTTTTTTCGTTAGTAATTCAAGAACTTAAGAATTTAAAAATACGCATTGAGTCGCAAAATTGGTCGCTTTCATAGTAAGTGTGAGAATTAGCAACAAAAATATTTATTGTAATATCAATATATATAATTTTACATGTATTAGAAACATATTAATTAAAAATATACCTCAAAAAAATAATAAAAACTCAAACATGTTTAATAATTTTCTATGTAAAATTTTTTTATTTACTTGCATGTATTTATACATTCTAAAGATACCATTAAGATGGGATAAGTTACTAAATTTGCAGTTTACTATGTTAATTATTATTTAAAATGTGTATTTGCTAATTATTAATTGTAATTAAGAATTAGTTGCCGAGTTGCAAGCACTTTTGTTTCTGCGAGGGGACATGAGTGAGTAGGCAGTCGCAGTCAGTACCAGTGAAGTTACTCGATTTGCCCCATTTCGGGCCCCTTGGCGGCCTACTTGTAACAAGTGCAAAACGAGATAATTTTACAGTAAAATAATATTATTCTTTTGGACGAATTAGCTATTGGAATATTGCTCTGCATTTAACATTTCAAAAATACCTGAATTATTAGTTTATTTACTTTTAAACGCAACGATTAAAAAAAAAAAATTTTTTTTTACTTGGTAATATTCCCAGTATTGCGAAATCAAAACGTATTTAAGAGTAAAATTAAAATTAAGTCGCATAATAAAAAAAAGTGTTTATTTTAGATTTATTAAAAAAGACGAGCGGTAATTATGTGAAAATATTTTTTTCAATCTAGAAAGATCTGTCGCGTCCACGGAGCTCCGTGTTGTATCTTTTGTTTGTATTATTTTCTGTTTGGCCCAAGGAATGGAAAGTTGCTGCGACTGATGAAATGGCAAATGTCTAGCGGTGCGCGTCATCGCCGTCTGCCGCCGTGCCCGCGCCGAGCCTTGACCGTGCCTCGCTCGTGCCGCGCGCTCACCCGCACACTCGACACCACTACTTCTGCGATACAATACTATTGATGATTTTATTATCTGGTATTTAAGGCTATGGACGAATTCACTATATATGTTTATTAGATTATTAGTTATTTATAATAAAAGGCATAAATAAATGATTAATAAAAAATATTGAGTAAATATATAATTATTTAAATAGCACACCTTTGATAGCTCCGATATCGCTGCCAGCGAATTGCCGACAACAAACAGCACCGAGAGCGATGTTCACGCACTGCGCGATGTTTTTTAAAACAAGGCAAAATTGCACATATGTACAACCACCGACAATATATTGTGAATTAATTAGTTTAATCAAATATTTGGTCGCGCGGACCACTTCGCGATTGTCACTGGCGCGGCGCGGCGACTCTCGTGCGGCGCCCGCTCGCCTCACCCACACCGCCGAGCGGGGCCGGCGCCCACCGGAATCGCACCCGAAAACACACTTTCTACAATAAATATTAAAATTATGCAAACTTTTAAAATGTTACTGGATGCACCGCGGCTCGCTCCGCAGTTTGCCGTTTTTAATTTTCAAATCGGTGCATTTTTGGGGACAGAAAAAAATATTACGCATCGGGCGACGCGGTCACGCGTGATGCGCAATATGGGTTTTCGTCGTATTTTTGGTATTTATAGGTAAATTATGATATTGAAATATTTTTTTTGGGTTATATTAATATAAATAACTTTGGATGCGTGTATTTTTGATGTGATAACTTGAGTTTTTAAAAACGTACAGCCAATTCAGGCGAATTGCGCGCGACTTTGAAATCTAGAAACTGTGACGCGCGTCCATTTATTAGCACCGATGTCAGAAGTACGTTATTAATTACAAATTATTATTTATCATATTTATTTTACACTATAAGATATTTAATAATTTAAAAAAAAATAATATATATAAATTAAGCATTATAATTTACAAACTTTGTTTGAATTAAATCAGAAATTAATCTATTTTATACCTATACCCATTAAATAAACACTTTTAAGGAACGAAGAAGTAAAATATGATAAAAAAATGTATATTTTGAAGTTATAAATAAGTAACATTGAAAAAATAACAAATAAGTATATCGTTCTTAGTAAATAGCATGATTAAAAATATATTATTATAAGTATACACAATCAAACCAAAAGGTCTAATTTTTATAAAATGTTTACTTTTAGACTAGATACTAATGTAAATATAAATAATTTTTTAAACAAAAACATTATTTTGCCAGTGACAATTGTATTCTGTGGTATTTGATAAAATACCTACTTATCCGAGAAAGTTTAAAATATTGTAATAAGTATGTAAAAGAAGTTTAAAAAATATTGTAGTATTTTAAAGTTTATGAATAGTTTGTTTTATGCTATCAAAATATATAAATTCTATTATTTACTCTTTAATAAATTATTTTAATACAATACGTTTAAAAACGTGTCATTAACGTGCCTTCAGATCAAAATATAATATTTATTTATAATAATATCCCAAAAATCAGTAATTGTATCTCACAATACTCATTAGAAGATATAGATCTTAACTTTTCATTGATATTCAATATTCAATTACAACTAAAACCTTAAAATAAAACATTCCCCTTTTATGACTTTTATCAATAATACTTTGCAGAGTCAATTAGCAGATTTTTAATATTTTTATCAAAAGTATTGTCATTGAAGACATTTCTTTTAATATAAGTTGAAATATTCACATAATTTAAGCTATAAAAAAATCGTTTTAAAATTATTTCCAATGTGAAATATTAAATAATCCCGTTAAAAATAGAAACATCTGCTGGTGTATATGGGTTTCCAAGTTACTTTATTTAATAGGAATCTCGGGTGTGCTTTCTAAAATCAATACTAAGCCATCTCTACGGTAATATTAAATGCATCATATCAAGCCTTTTGGATATAACATCAAATGCTAGTAGATTTTAAATATATTATTTTCGTATGTAAATCAGTATACTTATACAATGTAAGGTTAATAATAAAAAGATCAAGGATAATTTTGGTTTCGCAATTATTAAAAACGGTGATTTCGCAATGACTACTGGAAGATAGCTGGAGTGGTTGCAGGCGCAGGCGTGGCGGGAGGCTGGAGGTACTTGCTGCAATCTGCCGGACATCCGACACGAGTGCCGCGCCGGAGACGCCCCTACCGCCCACTTCCGCCGAGGACGGCCAGATTGCGCGCTGGCGGCTGGCGGCTGGACGTGGACGTCCACCGAGGACCACACGCCCGACATCAACCACAGACCACTTTAAATTATTAACGTACTACTCTATCGAATTGCTGAATTAAGTTTGTTCATACCTATTGAGTATCACTTACAACTTCTGCAAAATATATTAGTAAACCAAACTATGGAATAATCTGACATCCAAAGTCGATTGTCCACACAAGTCTTCATATGACGACTAGCTATTGCAGTTGATGTAATATTTCCTTGCCTTTAGCACCGAAGAATATATAGTTTAGAATAAATTAAGCTATTTTATGTGGTAATCAAAAAAATCGTACAATATCATATTATTTGTGTTTTTTTGAGTAGTCATTTTATTTTTAAACGGTCCATCTTGGTATTAAAAATATTAATTTAAACATATTGGCAAGGAAAACGAGAATGCCATCCACACTTTGCGTTACGTGCGAGTTTCATAAAAAGCTGCAGCTGGAGTACCTGGGAATGCACAATGCACATGTACAGCGCCAAACCACATTTCCGAGGGGTCCTTGCCCCCTACCCCGCGCCACGTGGCGCGACACGTGCGCGGGCACGCTACCGCCACTGCCGCACGTGGTACTTCCTACAACACTCTGCCAAATTTAAACAAACACTCACATATAGACTTGACGTTTTTATTATACTATTTAAATCACCGGTTTTGTATTTTTAATATTAAAGACATTCTTGTAGTTCTTTAAAAAAAATACTTTCAAACACAAACATAAAATTAAAATTGCATTCTGATAATTAAATTAAACGCATATTTTTTTACAAATATTATCTGAAAAAATATCAATCGCATATTATTCTTCCCTTGATTTTCTTTTAAAATTTAAATCCAGTTCGACATGGTAAACATTTTTTTTTAATTAAAAAACACTAACTAAATTTTACCGTAGAAATTCAAAAAGTAAATTTTTATAAAACTTATTTCAAAATTATCATATGTATGAAAGCAATATTAATACAATTATAGTATTTTTTCGTTTTTGTTCAAATAGCAATACGTACTAACATTTGTTCGTTACAGCAATTTTATGGTATTTTTCTTGAGCAAACAAGTGAGAGATCGCAATCAACATAATTATAAGCACTGCTAAAATGTCTAGACGCATTTGTGATGGGCGCGGAACATCCGCTGTCGGTTCGATGACTTTCCAGCCGGAGGAAATTATGGGAACGGCAAGACCTTGGCGGGATGTTCGGGTCGACCGAGAACAACTCGATTTTCAATAACTAATATTTCCTAATCGATCGGAGAAGTTATGAAATAACCTTGATTTTATCTTATAAAAACTAACTGCCAGTTGAAAATTTAAGTTAAATATTTACTAATATGTAATAAAAGTTAACATGCTAAATTGCATCAAAACTAGATAAACAATTCTGTAGAAAAGATAAGTTCATATTATTTGTAAGTCACTAAAAGATTTATTTAAAGATATATATTTATAATATACTTAGAATTTTTATAAGGTTCTAAACCATGCAGTCTTTGCAATATCTAGACGACATTCATGTTCGACAAAAACATCTGCGGAATAATCACATCAGTCTCCACTCTTCTTGAACTATGAAATATATTATTGTAACTTGATACGCCCGCAGATCTTTGAACATATTGTCGATATGGTAACGGTTGCTTAGAGGAGTTTTTATTTTTAAAAATATGAAAAAAGGGTATCATAAATCATATCATCAGATCGACAAGATTGATTGGTGGAATTTATGCATAAAAGTTGCACTGAGAAATCCAATTCAATATAAAAATAACTAATATCAAATAAAATCTTGACATGCTTGGTTGTCTAAAATAAAGATAATTTACGATCATTACTCCACAGTCGAGTATTTCACTTACAGAACTTTGCGGTATCGGATATTTAAAATCTTTGTATAAAATCAATTTAAAATGTAAATCATAACTGTAAAAACTAAAATTGTGTTAAAACATAAAAAAGTAATGCGATTTAAAACCATTTTTCGGGTGCCAATTACACTGGTTTTATAAACGTTTTGCGGTTGTAATAAGATAATTTGTAAGAATTTATTTAAAACCTCACAAGCCCTTTAAGTGGCATAACACCTACGAGCGCTTAATCACATTTAATTGCATACTATTGATTTTTTTGTGCGATGGATTTTCAAAGCGCCGGTGTGGTGTGACGCGAGAGCTCGACGGCCGCGGCACCCGAACACTACCGAGTTGTTTCTCACGGACTGAACAATTTAAGGTCGTCCGAACAAAATAAACAAGTTAAATTTTAATACGGTAACTACACGGGTAACTACATCATTCATAAACCAACAATGGCCCGCGGAGCAACGACTTCTCTCGCATCGGCGAAATATAATTCTCACCTACTTTTAAACCAAGTGCGTAAGATTAAAAGTTACACTAAACCTTAATTTTTTAAACAATTTTATGCCGTTAAATTTTTAAATAATGCGTATATAAAAACGCATGAAATGGATGAATCCTAATTTTTTAAATTATTTTGCTGCAACTCGTACCAGTAGAATGCATACTACTAGAGCAATAAAACAAGTATTTATTTACTATTTGTGACGTGCGTTATTTTGTTATGTATCAATTACATTAAGTAATGGAAAGAAAGCAGATAAAAAAAATCGGTTTAGATTTGGATTATTGAGGTTTTCGTATGAATTATTTGAATTCCAATGCATCCGTTACAACCAGGCGACGGCGGGCGTTTGGTGGGAGATGCGCCGGCGACCACCGCTTCCGGTTGCGCAGTCTATTTGCGGTCCTCCCCCCAGCAGCCCGCGCAGGCTGGAAATAGCCGCCAGGACTCCCCGCGGAGGAAGTCCGCACCCCGAGCTCCCTGCGCCCTCCCACCTTCCCATCTTCCCACCTTCCCACCTTCCCGTCTCGCGGAGCACCGGAACGCGCACTCCAAAAAGCGTCCTAACATATCACAAGGCACTCCACGTTTTAAAACAAAAACAAAAAAAAAATGGAAATACTCTTGCTGCTATTGCGAATCATCTTTCACCAGTAATAAAGCTTATTTTGTATTATTCATATTAATTTCTGTTTTACTATATGATTGTATATAAATATATAAACACAAAAAAAAACTGTAACTTTAAAATAGCAATTGGAAGTGCTCGTATCTGCTTATTGAATGAAATACACAAATGAAATGAATAACAATTGTATAATTAAAAAATGTACATACTGCACAGTAGATCAAACTAGAAATATTTACAATTTAACGATAGCACTAGCGCTTTGTCATTCCTATTTATATTCCAGCATCAATCTGTGTCTTTTGAACTAGCTGCTTTAAGAGCGCCATATTCACGAGTTGTTTAGTTTTCACGCATTGTTATGTCAGCGTGCTAGCCTCTAATTGATATTAAAAAGAGCAATGAAATTCAAATCGGTAGCAAAACAAAACAAAAAAAAAAATCTAATTCCAGTCGCCATTAAGAGCGTGCAACAGGAAAGAGGGCGGGACGATGGCACCGCTGCAGCCCGTGACGTCACGAGGAAGCGGTCCTCAGCCATCGGCTATATATAGCGCTGTCAGCGGAGCTTCTTCAGAGGGGGCGAGACTATTCCCGTCCGGCGTTCCCCTGCAGCCGCGAGGAATGCCGGAGCACCCGGCTGGAGAAAGACCAGGATTTGAAAAAGATCTATTGAGCTTTATTTCGGGGGTGATAAATTTCTAGAGCTAGGGAAGTCGGTAGTTTATTCCGAATTCTATGAGAATTTACCGAATGGGATCAATTTAAATGCTCGCCTAGTATTGTGGTGCGATTCTGTTTATTGTTTAGTTAACGCGTCTGCTTTTCTTGTACAAAAGTATCGGACTGGTTTTGAATTCCAAAATAACAAAAAAAAATATCCTCGAAATTACTATCACAAATAGCCATAGCCATTCTATCTGTTCTTTCGTTCTGAAGGTCTGAGTATAAGTTATAAGAGTTGCACAATTTTTAACAAATAAATATTCAAGTGTAATACTTGATTTTAACTCATATAAGATAAAGTAAACACTATATTTGTTGATATCAAATTAAAAACCATCATATTTAGTTTTCATTTCTAAAATAATGGTTTTTTATTTTTTAGAAAAGGAATTAATCAATCGAAGCGGTTAGAACATGGGGAAATCGATTCTATAGTAATATTACAGTTCAACATTATCGATACAACTAGAAGGGTGAAAGATAATAAATAAACCCCCTCGTAATTACATGTCCCAGTGCGCATCGCCCGAGGGCGGCGATAATCAGAATTTGTCTACATTTTGTATGGACATCAGGATTCGTCACGTGCTTAGTCTGTTTGATTCCCATAAAATGCTACATTCGAACTCATAAATAAATAGGGAAAATGCACTTACAATTTAGTGTACACATACATGAAATGAATTTAACGGTGGCATCTCTTAAATCGTGTAACCTCTTATGCGATCGCAAGAAATATAACTATTAGAAATATAGCTATTTTGGATAAGAACTGTATGAAATTGTGGTAATACTTCAAATACAATTAAATTTAATTGGTAATTTAATACAAAATTTCCCAGACCCATATTTTATAAACATTAAAAAGTTATATCAATTGACACCAACAAATATACATGAAGATTCAATGAATTTATAAAGCAAGGGGCTAGATGACAAGAGTGGCACTACAGAGCAACGAGTGATCGAGAGGTGTGCGCAGGCCAATATCCAACAGTAAATCGATGACTTTAGATATCAATATATATATATATATATATATATATATATATATATATATATATATATATATATATATATATATATATATATATATATATTACTAAAAAAAAGCATTGTCACTATTATATGGGTGATAAATTGGTGGCTGAGAAAATTTTAAAATCATTTGATCGTTCCGTTTAGACTTGATTTATTTTACGAACGATTGTAAATAAATTTATTAAATACATCTTTTTTTAGATTGACATAATAATGTGCAGCGTTAATTATTTGACAGCTATTGCATTATTTGACCAACCCAGTAATTGCTTTATTTTTGTCCTAAAAGATATTTTCTCGACCGTGGGAGATTTATCATGGTGGAATTTACAATAAACCTAATGGAATAAAATAAACACGTAACGTCGTGTTTCTCTCATACCAAAAGAGATAAATAAAAACAGAAAGCTGTAGAGTCGCGCCGTAAGCGGAGGCCCGAATGTGGGGGCGATATTTTTAAATCCCCGGGGGGGCGAGTCTCCGGGTCGGCGAGTCCTCGGGTCGGCGAGTCCCCGGTTGGCGAGTCTCCGGGTCAACGGCCGACCGCGGCGTTTCGGAACGGGAAGCGGCACAAGATCCTCCGTCCTCGGCATGCGGGGTGTTTATTTATACACCACCCCTACGGTGGTGTCGTCTCTATAGAATTTAATAGCTTCATTTTATACATTGCGTTTGTACTAAACGAGTCACATATGTATAATAAATTATCGCCAAAATGAATAAAAAAAAATATTTTTTCAAATGTCGAAAAAAATCTTCTAAAATAATGCGATGCCTATATTTTTCAGCAGGTTTGAGTTTAAAAAAATATGGTTTTATAAAGCAATGACTTAAAAGTTATGTCGAAAAAGTATCGCTTTCGATAAAGTTTCTTTTTAAAAACTCTATAAAATTACAAAGAAATTATAAAGTTTTAAGGTTTTGAGAAATTCTGCTTCAGACGATGTCGATGAGGACAGAAAGCCAACAAACAACTGGGCATTAATCACAAACAAGCAGTCGGCATAATAAATTCCCGTGAATTCGACATAAATAGATTAATGATTTGATTTAAATTATATTTGAAAGAGGGAGGTAGATTTTAACGTACAATAAATGTTTTTCTAATTTATGAATTTTACATAAGTGCAATTCAACATTTATTTTAAATACAAACATTCTTCACTCAATATAGTGCAGATATTATTATAAAATTGCAGTCATTGAAATGACTATATTATTAATTGACGCACACAGGGAAAAATATGCTCTCCTATAATGTTGATTTAATAATTTCTACTATTACGAGTTACTCGTCGAGTCAATGTCATGAATTTAAATAGACACAAAATTTACAATTTTATAAGATAATTTGAAAAACCTGTCAAAAAATCAATGCCAATACAATTTGTATTGATGAATTGTAAATCAATTATCAATTTGATATGGTTGTTATATTTTGAAAAATATAGTTTGGATTTGTGAAAAACATTTACATGTGAACTACACTAAAGAAGGCGACGAAAAATAATTACTCATTTAAATTTTAAAAGGTTACAAAAAATAAAATTTTCCAAATGCTTCGTAGAGGCCAAGATGATGAGATGGCGAATGAAATTAGCTTAATTCATCACGCACAAGACGTTTCCAAGATATGCCTTCGACAAACCGAGGAGAGAGGACGGCCATAAGTTAGCTCCACTTTCAGAACACATCTCAGAGTAATTAGCCGCTGGTTAATGGTGGCTTAATAGATGCAAATGGCGCTCGGGAGTAACATGGAAGCTCAGGCGGCGGCGCTCGCTACTGCGTAGACGACGCGCTTGGCTGGCCACAAGCAAGGGGTCACTCGGAAAGTGTTATAGGTCAATAGGTTTATGCATGCACAACACTTTGTATACAATTATTTATGTTTTTTTTTCTAGCAACGCCTAAAAAAACCCTCTCAGAAATAATTCAGTTTTATAAAATGGGTTTAAAATAATCAGTTAACCATTAGCATAAATAAATAACATCAAATTATATTTAAAAAATATACGATTTAACGTATACTATATTTTTTAATACCACACTATAGTGCAAAAATCTAGAGCCGCATACTTTGTGATAAATTATTTATTACATTCTATAGAAAAATATCAATTCTATGCAATGAAAAATTAAATAGTGCGAGTTGAATCCAGAGCCTGGTTAAAATATTAAAAAGTGTCTAAATCATTGTTTTTATGAAAATTTCTCTAATTGCTATGTTTTGTGTTCATTTTGCTGCTCTTGGTTAGTATTGAGATCGGTTTCAGTATTTTTCGTTGAATCCCAATAATCAAAACGTATATTATAAACGACATGTATGCTAAAGGCATACTAAACCTATCATAAAATAGGTTTATGAAATTTATTTATTGAAAGTAAAGCACATTATTGTTTAAAGCCTTCAAAAACAGCACGCCACTAGTACCTTATAAAAATTATATTTCAGTAAAGCTCATGACCTGTGTATTAAAAACACGTTAGTACAATGAATTCTACCAGAAGAGATGCGCTAGAAATCCAGTTACTTCCATGTACGTCAATCTACTCTCCCTATATCTACGTATATGTATTATCATTATCGCTCTTGTCTCTTTTAAAATATGATCAAGAGGTCCGCCTGTCTCCGCCTGCCCCAGCTTGACCCTTGCGGCGGGGGGTCCGAGGATAAGTCCCTCGAAGCTCCTCACTAACCTAAGAATATTTCTACAAAACTAGCCGATTTCAAAAGCAATACTTCGTTTTTAGTTAAAAACCTTAATTATAATTTTTCTATGCACATACTGTGTTAATAATATATCAAAATACAATAATTCAAAATTTCATGCAACCTGTTGGGACATCGAGCGGAAGTAACCTAAACCAAACGTATTGATTTTTAACAAAGATTGTACGTAAATACATTAATAAAAAAATACGTATTTGTTTTAAAAAGGATTTAACATTTTTTTCAAAACCTATTGCTTAATATTAAATATTTTGTAATAAGTTGAAAATTAACTTTAAATTGTTTTTATGGGATCGAATATAAATAAAAATAAAATATTATATGATAGTATTTTTCACAACATTCATATATTGTTAATACACATGCAATGTATCCAAATAAATTTGAAAACTACTTTGATAATTGTCCAATAGTAGAGAGTTGTAAAGTTTTATCAAAAGTAAACTTCAGCAAAAGTTTTTTTTTTTTTAAATACACAATATTAGTTAAATTTTAATTTTATTATACGCGTATCGTAAATCTTGAATGTTGCAAAAATTATAAATAATTCACCTTCAATAACGTTATTTCTATACACCGAACGGATATAAATAAAACAGTAGAAGAGAAAGTATGAAGTTATTAAGAAAATCTATATTAGATAGGCAATAAATGATCCGCTGGACGGAGTCGCCCGCCGCTCGGAGATCGGCGGCGCGAGTAGGCAGCGAGTGTCTAATCGTAGTTTCGCGGAGATGTTCTCGGTTGCCCCTAAAAAGGCCCCCAATAGATAAATTGAACGGCATTCTTCGCTCGCCGATGCATCGCTTTCCCGAACGGAGCCGTCCCGGCGGCTCGCGGCGCAGCCTCGCCGGCACCACAGATCAACCAGGACTCTCGGACATTACCCGCTTCAACTGCCTGTTTGCACATATCTATACTGATATGACTGTGCCAATTATTACCCCGAATGCACCGATTTTCGTATTAAAAATTAACCAAAACAACCAAAGCAAGCAAAACGAGTAGTAAAAAAAATATAGAAAAATAAAAATATTCTAACGCTTTCTCTAATTATTTATTAATTCTATTAAAAAAATTCAAATAATGTGTTTTTATATTAAAAACACTCATTATTTGTAACAATAAATATAGAACAAAAGATATTTACAAATTCTCACAGCAAATGGCGAATACTGCTGACCCACTTGCGCCGCATGCGAAATTCTTCGAATTCTATAAAATAGTTGGTGGGTTTCCAAAAGGGTGTTTCTCATTATTGAATTGTAACAGTAGAGTAAAGGGCAAAAATAAAAGCCTTCACTCTGTGCAATGTTGGCGGATTTTCATTCCACGCAACGCGTATTGCAATTTCAAGAAAATTTTGAAGGAGTCTGCTGAAGAATTTTCTTTGGCGTAGGATCTCTAAAAAAAATCCCTGGAGAGTACTATTTTAAGCTATCGAATGATTTTACGCGTTAACTACGTATAACTAACGAATCTAAAAAATAGAATTAATCTTTATAGATCAACCCGGTAACGTTTCAAAAAGAGTTTTTCTTCAGATCGGACCCGGGGAGGGACGGAGGGATTCCCGCAGGCACTGTCCGCGCCCGCGAGTGTATGTGTGTGTGTGCTCTGTGAGTGTGCGCGCGCCTGTGTAGGTTTGGAAATACATGAAAGGTTTGCTTGTAGGTGTGACGGCCGTATGCACAAAGATCAGGTCCGCATTTTGGCAATAGCCTAAATTCGAAACTCGTCATTTGCGAAACGACACAAAATAGAAACAAAAAAAATATTTTCGAAATATTTTTCATAAAACTGTGTATTAACATTTTAAAGCAGCCAGGTATATTTATTTTAGATAAACTAGCCTAGTAAGGGATAGATTGAAAATTAACATCATACTTTATAAATGGCATCTCTCATTGTATAATTCAAGAAATAACATCAACCCAAAACTAATTTTATTGAGTTTAACAAACAACTAAGATTACATAATTAGAATAGTTTTAATATGATGGATTACACACGTACAGTTTTGAGATAGCGTCACGGGGAAGGCTCACCCTCGCAGTGAGGGCACATCGACTCACAGCGGTGACATCAGATACTCCATGTGATAATAAATAAGTTATCACAAGCTTTTCAAAGTCTGAACGTATAAAATTTTGGCAAAGGTCGGTTGGTTCGAATTTGGCAAGCATATTTCGCAAACGGCAGCCGGCGGAGAGGCGGAGAGGCGGGCCTGTGGCCGCGCAGCTATAGTGGTACTGTACGGAGCAGACTACAGACTACAGACTACAGACTGCAGACTACAGACTACAGATGTTCCAACCCCTCGAGGCCCCCCGATAACCCGTTCCGAGCTAAATCCGCGCTAGGCTGGCGGCGCGCCTGCGCGGCGGAGGCGCCCGAGCGACCGTCGGCCAGGCTCGGAAAACTCGCCCGAACCGACCGACCGCCAAACCTGCGGACCTGCGATCACCACATCTGCAAATCGCCTTTTTCGTTTTTTAATTTTTTGCAAATTTGCAAAATATATATTATCTGAGATCCAATCGAGAGTGCGCGAAATACACTAGAGCGCGTTGGCTCACGATTTCATATTTCAAATTTCAAAAGCAAAACAACAAAATATAATCCATGAACACAAATTTCGTTAAAAGAAACTATGATTAATCGATTTTTGCACAATAAGGTTTTTGATCACATATTTATAATTTTATAAAATTTAAGGTATCTATCTACATATTCGTAATGTATGCTGAAATGGGTTTGAATATTTTTATGTTCTTTTCAAGTAGCTTTTTACTTATTTAAGTATTTTTTAGTATTCATAAAAGTATGAATGCGCAGTTAATATATTTGTTATGTGAAATTAAACTTGCACTATAATCGATAGTAAAAGTAAGCTTAAAAATTATCTGAACGAATTTGTACAGTCAAAATATTACAAAATAATAGAATGGTTATACAAATAATAATTAACATTAGTGTTAATTTCTCACAATAGCTGGAATTCGATTTATTAGATAATAACGGACCCAGCGAACTTGGTATTTATTTTCCCCCAAAATGACAAAATGTCATGCAACAGTGATTGTCAGTTCTGAAAATTGGAATTGCCTTTCTACCAGAAAATTGAAAAGACATTTTTATTGTATAATTATGATTAAAAGTTGCAAAAAACTAATACAGGAATGTGGGCATTGCTTTCTTTCAACGGCCGCGAGCGGGCTGCGCCCCTGGCCACTGGGCGCAGCGATGAAGAACATCAAAACTATTTTCTTCGCTATTCTTCAATACTAATTACATTTTTATCAAAAGCACCAGAAAACTAAAACGAGTTCTTATATTTATAGTTTTGAAGATCTAATTATTTGCTTACTTGATACTTATAACTGTAATTTCGCATACTTTTTTTAATCATAAATTATTTTCCATGCTCATTAATCAATTACGGTTTTGTGATTCCCCCCTCTCAAAAATAAACCTATTTATATATATATATGTATATTGTGAAAGCTGGTGTGTAATTTAATACTAATAATTCATTGAAGATCAGGTTTTAATAAAACTTGTTTAAAATTAAGCAGTGAACGACATTATGTCGAGGGGGATGGCGGAGCTGCCTACGAGCTGTAACGATGCAAACGGGTTGCGGCAATGGGGCAGGGGCTGCAGGGGCCGAGCGGACTGGCGGCCCCAACCTCGCAACCCCAAGTGCGGTGCACCTTTCCAAACTACAACCATTTAATCTTCATAATAATGGCACGTAACAACTCCTAAAGCACCGCTCAGAGATGACATGAATATATGAATTACGCATTTATAATGCCGGATTTTGTATGCAAATTGCTCGGTATTATACACATACAAATAATGTCTTGAAATTAACAACTTATGAATACTTGAGTAGTACATACATACTGATACAGGTCCAGATAACGTCTTCATATGAGGTTACATCCGAATTCAGCAGAAAGTATAAAATAAAACCGGTGAAAACAAAAACTGCACCGGATTACATCGCGTAAATTGATAGTCTAATAAACTATGAAGTACCTCAGTGCCTAAAAACATTAATAACAATTTGCGTGCACGAGTATTTGGATATATTACCGAGTTGGTTCTGTACATAATGAGAAATCGTCACGTGCACATGTGCAGTGGCGGAAACTGTCTAGAGGAAGTGACTAAATGTATGACTAGCAAGTGTATGACTCGGAGATTCAATCATAATTTACAATGAAAAAAATCAGCATTTATAATACTTAAGTGAATGGTGTCAGTAATACAAATACACCTGCTATCTTAAATGCATAATCATTCGAAGTATTAAATAATTTGTTGTATATGTAATGCATATACTTCGCATGTGCGTTGTTGGACGTTAAACGCTCCCCTACACCTGATCCAGTTGAGACGCAACAGGTTTGCTCGCAGTCCAGCCCATATCTCATCCTGGGACGCAGGAATACAGCACACAGCAGTGGGGGGAGGGGGAGGGGGGAAACTACCCCGGGACTCGGCAGTGTTACTCGTGTATCTCGTGTGACTTAGTGAATTAAATTTGCAACAAAAACACGAGTAGTAAGTATTTATTATACTTATTATAATTATGTTAATCGTCACAGTTACGTAGCTTACTAAAAAAACTTTAATCTCTCAAATGAAATTTTAATTAAAATTACTAAGCTAGGAAATCAATAAAATAATTGAAATTCTTCTAAAATCTTAAAAATTTAGTTATCAATTTAAATAAAAGGCTGTTGTTATATAACAAAAAAAAAACACAAAAAATTTCATATTTTCCAGAAATGCGTAATTCATCTGGAATCATTAAAATATTGTCAAATAAATTTATAACGATAGCACGAGACAACGCTGACGTTCTTTCGATGTGTAAAAAAAGGACTAGAGAAAAATTTCACAGTTTGTTCTTCACTTAATATTAGAGTATAACGGAATGTTGTTTATTATAAATAAACGTAAATAATATTTTTAAATAATTATTTTTCAAGCAATTTGAGACTTTGCTTGATTTTTAGAGATCGACTTCAATTCACAACTGGGTAACGTTAATAATAAGTTTTTTTCCTCAAAAGTTTTCACATCGATAGTTCCTGACTACTTACAGTTTAAACAAAAAATATTATTCTATAGAATAAAGAGAACGCAAAAATTAAAGATAACGGTTAAATTCATATCTATTATTTTAATTGGTAAGTTTAAATTCAAAAGTTAAAAAAAATATATTACAGCAGCACACAAGTTTACTTAGTTATTTAAAATGAAATAATTGGCTAATTTTGATTTTTGATAAAGTAATACAGAACGCCTGAGCGTATTGATTACTCAAAATTGGAATTAAGTAACTACAGTACAAAAATTAAGGTCATTTACTGTTATGTAAAAGATTGGAAGTATAACATTGGTCATGAAGTCAGTGAAGGCCAATTACTCATCTGTAACGTGCATTCACCGGGCATCGATGCAATACGAGATCCGTTCACCCATCCCAACGCAATACACGGTCAACGCCTATTCAGCATTAGTCAAGAACCTGAACTGTTATCGAGTACAGAGCATACCTGAAACGTTGGCGACGTGCCTCCTAAAGCTCGCGCTCCCGAGCGCCGGCCCCGCGCAGTCCTCGCAGCTCCCGGGCCGTCACTCGGTTCCCACGCCCGAGCCGCAACCACTTAGCTGAAATTTAATGTCATTTCTTCTTCCGCTCGTGATGCTTTTCGATTCGTTACTCGCCAGTAGAGTAGCCGGTGTCGCACTGCCGCTGCGGGGCGAGGCATCCTCGCGCTGCTTCCTTCCGCGAGTGCCGCCGCCGTTCCGGTCTGGCGCGCTAAGTGAGCGATCGCGCCAATTTTCTTTTCGTTTCCGAATGTTTTCTTGCACCGGCGGGTGCGGCCGTCTCCGCTCGTTCGGATCGCGCCGCTCGCGTATTCGACAGCCTTCGCGCCCCCGTTCGCGTTTGTATACACACTGGACATAATGTTATGTGCGGTGTCCCGCATTATGCATTCGATGTCGGTCGGTCGGTTTTCTGGAACCGTTGCCTTATCACCGTTTTAAAATTCAAATTTCTGAATGCTTAATGGGTCGCTTCGCCCGAGCGTTCTCGGCGCTTTGTCGATTATTGTCACCCATCATCCGGGAGGCGCGGGTCGCTCGTCGCCCGCGACGCATCCGAAGACGCGACGTACCGACGGAATTAGAACAGTAACCGCACCGGTCCGATGAAATCACATTGTACGTAGATATTATTTACGGACGTGTCGTAATTTCAGGCGAGGCGACGGCACTCGAGACCTCCGAGCCCGTCGCGAGCGGCCGACGCGGGCGGCCCGCGAGCGTCCGCGCGGCGTCGCGCTCGACGGACCGATGGAAGCGGTTGTCACATTTGACTCGGTTCCATTTATGTTCTAATATTTTATTGAATAGATTCAAAATATAAAATTCAGTGTTCGTCGTAGCCTTCGGCAAAACGGTGTCCAATCCCAAAAGTCACAAATTCGGAGCAATGTTATCAAACCGCACTTATCGCTCGGTCCTCGATAGTAACGGGGCGGGGCGGGGCAGGGCGGGGCGGGTGCGGGGCGCGGGCGGGTGCACCGGGCGGCGGCCGTGGCCTGACTGGCGGCGGTGCAGGCGGCGCGGTGCAAGTGCAGTGTGCGACAGAGACCGCCGCTGCAGTCGGAGCGGGACGGCCGCCCATTCATGGATGCGCGCACAGCCTGCACTCTGCATCGGCGGCTTCCAACCCGTGGCGCGCCTCGCTCGGGAAGACTGACCGAGTCACACTTGTGATTATTGACCGTTAAGGTATTCCTCGAGTAGCACCTCATTCTGTAATTATAAGTATTGGAAACGAACTCTAGTAAAATATTCTAATTAAAAATAAAAATGAATTTAAAATATCTTTTCTTTTTTTGTTTGCAACATCAATTGAATGCACTTTATCAATGATATAATATCAATACATAAATAGAAATTATATAGGAATAAATATGTACACTAAAAGGCAAATTTCAATGTACTTGTTAACTTTATTTTACTAGTAATGGATTATAATTTATATCTCAACTTATTTTGATAAAGCAAAGCGATACCCTTATAATTTAATACCAAAATATATAAAAACTTAAAACAGTTTGAACGACGCTGCATCCACTGTCCTCACAACTTTACAACGCGCGCTATTGCTTCACACCAACTTTCTGCACTTTATAAATAAATAGATATCTTTATATTATTCTAATGCGTAAATACAAATAAAACAGCCTTAAACCTAGGCCTTCAAAAAATTATGGAATAAAGCGTCATGTTATGATTTTCCAAAAAAATCTGCATCAAAGTTGAGAGGATGAATGCAGGTGCAATTTACATTTTTAACAAACAAATAAATTAAAAGTCATATAAATGAAAACAATCAGTTTACACGCAAGCGGGAGATAAGAATACGTTAACCTTTGTTACCGTAGTCGTGTGTACGCATGCCCTTTCCAGGTAATATTAAAGGTAAGGTATAATAATTTATCCCAAAGGTTCGTATAAAAAAGGGATATGTCGGGGCGTTGAACTCTGTAGTGGAGGTTCGGGGCTCGAGTACCGCGACTCCGACTATGAATGACCTGTTTTTTTAGTAAACATACCATTTTATTTCTTCCCATTTCCGTTATTGATATTTTGATAGTTATGAAAACGTTACAACGCCTTTTGAATAAATCAATGGTTTTCTTACAACATTATTCTTTTATATTTTTTTAAACAAATAAAACAAAGTTACTTAAACAACAAACCTTATGCCAAACGTTCCATGAGTTTGTAGGAAGATGTAATCGTTAAACTCCATGTTGAAATACATCATCATCAACTATATATAGCATTCCAATCAGATCTCTATCAATTAATTATAGAAAAATACGAACGATAATACAAGTGTGGTATTTATAAAAAAACGTGTAAATTTTATCTGGGCTGAAAACTAAAAAAAAACTATAACTGAAAACAATGTATGTTTTGGGGTGTTACTTTTCTTGGAATAACCAGTATTTTCCTCCACAGGGGTTGCTTTCATTTTATAAAGAATATCTCTAAAGTGATTTAGCACTGAAAATTCCAATCACACTTAAAAAGTAACCACTGAGTAGTAAGAGAATAAGAAACCACTAAGACAGTAAAGTTTAAAAAACGGATTTAAAAGCGCTTGCATTAATTTTGATACATACTTTAGTTTTATCCGTTACTTCTTGAAATGTGACAAGTAGAAAATCGACGGTCGCACCTATTCAGTCAACAAGTGAACATTCGGACATGTTCGTAATATACGTACTATATATTTATATTAAATAAATAATAATATAACTGGCATCGTGATTTATTAATATCGAAAGATACGTAGAATCGGTGAAATGTAAATTGGCTCTTATATATTTTATTTTTTGTTACATAAAAATATAGCAACCAGACAACACCGTATGTTTTACTGCGATATTTAAAATAAAACATCCCTAGATATCAGAATAGTAGTATTTTTTTATAGTCTAACATTTTATACTATTCTGAGGGATCTAAGTAGTGTATTGTTTTTGATTAAAAGAGATCATGAGTATATATATAATTTTTTTTTATATGGATATTGAATGTTTATAAAATTAATTTATATATATATATATATATATATATTTTTTTTTTTAATGGCATCAGGTACCATTTTGTTTCATTTTACTCGAGGCATCAGACGCCGGTATTGTCTGGCCGCCCCGCGGTGGGCACCGCGGAGAGTGCGCTTGACACCGAGGCACTCATTAGGCACCATAAAGAAGGCAATTTGAATAAAGTATTCCCGCCGTTGCCGCCACTTCCTCCACAGACAATAATTATCAAACAACAATCACTGTCTATGGTCGTCCCACTTCCCGCCCAGGCGCGCGCACTCGCGCAAGGTGCACCGGCTCCTCCCGACACCTCCAGGATATACCGAGCATTGCATCACTCCCTGCAAACAGAACAAATTAAGCATGTTTGGAGAAAATATACCTTATCAGTCATCTCACGCCCCGTGGATAGCTTTACTACTTACTGGTGGAAGATTCTTTATTTTCTTTTATGTTATTTACAATAGTTCTTAAGGCTATGCTTACAATACGGTATGCAGCTATCCTTAGAACATGTGGTTTAGGTGGGAGCGTACATGCATTTTTCTGTTTTTGTTATCGAGTAAGGAAAAATATTTTTAGATATAGAAAATAATCTTATATATTTTTAAAAGTCCCTATCATCGATTGACTCCAAAAACAAGCCTGTTTTGTTAATCGTACCTCTAAAGTCCGTTATGAGGCTATTGAATTTAATTTAAGTCAAATTAGCTATCCATATAGGCAGTAGTCTTATTTTGTAGGTTAGAAAATAAACTTTACGTGCCAAAATGTAAATGTAAAATATAGATAAAAGCAATAAAGCGCTTAAGGAAAATTTTCCAAAAAAAATTAATACATTACCTGTTATTTGTATCTGAATATCCTGTTTTTTTATTTAATGTAAAGCCTTATTTGTAAAATTTCATTATTTTTTTTAACTTTATTACAATACTTTTTTTCAAATGCGTTTTTTAAACTTTTTGTAATTACCCCTTCCCCAAAAAAGCAAAATTTTCTGCTGGTGAGAAATGAATAATAAATAAACCATAAATATCACTTTTGAAAAATACTGTAGAAATATAGGATTTTTCATGTTGAAGATAGCCATGTACAATAATGGTTTTGCGAAAGATAATATCTTTACGAACTTTAAATACGAAGCTCTTTATTGGCAAGTGAAGGTAAATAAACACCAAAATTATAAAAGTGGTGTTTTGGCCAGATTTAGCGACTTGCTTATCTTATTGATAATATTACAATTCTCGGTAGATATTGTGAAATTAATTTATCAAGTATAATAATTTCGTGCATTCTGTATTAGCCGTTAGCGTAGCGTGCTCGCCGTGTCAATAGCTGCTACAACGCCAGTGTGAGCCGCAGCCGGGGTAGTGTAGCTCCGCGGTCCAGTTTCCAGAGACAGGAAGTGGCCCTGATAACAAAAGTCAACAGACACACGCACCAGGAATGCGCTGCGCCTCCGAGCAGGAGCGCCGCCACTCGAGGACTATGAACTCCGGGGACCCGCGGGTGGAACCTTTTCCGCCGCGCAACGTTCGAGTAATTCTTACTTAGCATCCAAGTACTGCGCTTGGATAATATCTACAAACACGGCGCAACCGGCCGTATGCAGCTCTCCGCGGCTTGGGGTGGTGCGATGGGTAAATTGTAGCTTATATTTTGTATAAAGTGCAAAAAAAAAAAACCTAATAAGCTCTACGAATTTATGAAAATTGTGTTACCCATGTTGATATAACAGATCATCGTATATAAGAAATAAATTTATTTTCGCGCAAAGTCTTACTCAATACTGCAATACTTGTTCATAAGTTTGCTGTACAATGATAATATATTTTAAAACCACAAAATATGTTTATCCTAAACGCCCATTATATTTCTTGACGCCGACTGTTTGCACACATGCTGTACAGCTCTGAACTTCCGTTTTGTTCGCTTAGATGGATTTCCGCACTTTTGCACTACAACGCACGTTATCGTGCCTCTGATAACGATATTCGATAGGATTGCCGATAGCCGTATCCGGTAGCCGCCCAGAGCACTGCGCTCGGCAGCCGCCACGAGCATTGTGCTCGCAATAAAGGTAAACAACAACACGGAAAAGTAACGCCCCCATTTTATATTTTATATTCTGAATCTGGAGCTACAATAACATAAATAAAGCACATTTGGCGAAAACAAATTATCAAACACTTATATATACTTGAATGCAAGTGATCTTGCAAAACTTCATTCTCAAACGGGCATAGCACAGTATCATTTTTAATATGCTACAGTTTATTATCAGTAAAACGTGCATATTATAAGAGATTCTTAAAACTGCCGTAGATAAATAATTTGAAGTATAAGTGGTTTTCCCTTAGATTTAGCGACTCTCAGTGGTATTAAAGCAAATAAACCTACAATTAAAACACAAGCAAGAACCTGACAGAGATTTCCTTCTCCTTTCTCTCTTGATCGGTCATGTCTTTGTCTATCCTGTGGTTTACTTAGCCAACTCGGAGTACTGAGGCTGTTTTGTCTACGTGATCGACGCGATGTCCTGGAAAACCTACCGCACGCGCTCAAAGAGATCGCCTGCCTAGAGAAGTTTGAAAAGAACTTGAAAAGCATATTACTTCAAGTTAACCCCCCTTGAAATGTGATCATAACTTTTGGATGGCAATATGAAAGCTGTTTGTATAATTTTGCATCTACAACTGTATCAATCATTTGGATTTACTGTGAGTGCACGGAAATCCTAAAACAACGGAAAAACCACTGCCTTCAAAGTACATGACGATCTTTAAATGAAAATTAAAATATTGCAGAACGGTGGATATTTAATAGCGATGCAGTATTTCTAATTTTTTGTAATTAATACTAAACAACAGGAGCACCGGTCACGTGAAGGAATGTTCAGTGCTTTGTGTTGCGTACGGACTTGCCATCATCAATGTTTCATATTGCGACATATGTAGACAGAACCGCAGTGCAACCCATTGATTTACCAGGTTGATCATTTTAACCTGCGCTATAACTATTATATAATAAAATAAAATATTTAAAATCGAACATTTACATCTGCCGGCACATTTGTCGATTTACTGATGTAAACGTAGTTTTGGTCATGACATCTTTTTCAATGATCCTAATACTCTTTGATCTTATTAAATATTATCAATATAGAATATTAAGTTCAAATATATATTTTTGCACATAAGTTATTAGTATATCGGAATCATATCTTAAAAAAATTCTTTAAATGAATTATATTTTTAATGTATTTACCTTTAAAATATACTAACACTGTAATATCGAATATTCTTATTCTGAATTTTGATTTTTAGATTTAGAAACTCTAAATACGTATCGCTTGTTGGTAACATTGGTTCAAGATAATACATTGAACCAAAAGCGAACTTAACTAAAACATTGTATTTTGAATCGTTACAAGGAAAAGTTTCGCACCGAAGGTTCAGTTTACCCTCCGATCCCAGTTCGGCCCTGCGCGGGAACATTCCTCAGCCTGTACTTCGGGGAATTCTAATTCCACAATAAGCCGAGCACAATGCCGTCGGCAAACGTGACTGGCGGCCCGGCCCGGCCGTGCGAGGCTCGCGGCCCGCGCTTCGCCGCCCCGCGCCGTCCTTCCAGCCGCGCACCGCCACTGCGGCTGCGAGCAGGTCCTGCTCAGCCCCTTGGCAAAGCCACTCCGGCGAAGTGAAAACCCATGAGAAAATATCACTGTATATATTTATCTGCTCTTAATCGACAAGAATTCAGAGTAACGTTGTTTTATAAGTTAGTTTCGCTGTTTTTCCTGTTTCCCTTCGTTGGCTATTAAGTATTCGCGGTGACAGTGATTAGCAAACTAAGCGTCCGGCAGGCAGGTCTGAAGTGAAATTCAGTTGGTATTAGTAAATCTTGCCCATTGAGACATCCATTTTTATCTTTGTGTTATTTTTTTGAAAATACGTAAAAAAAACACAAATACCAGATTAAGATGGCGCTAGCGACAGGCTCGAGGCACACGTCGGCTGCTTGAGATTCCAGCCCCAGTGCATAAAATCTCATCTAAAATGCGATATCGTAGAATAGCTGATGAATTTTAATGGCACTGTCCAGGGATGTGCCGATTTCGTGCAATATAAAATTACTATTTATATTTAAATTATTAACTTGATTTTTAGGTTTGCAGCATTTGCATTGTGGCTAGTATTTTTATAAACTCCACTGACTCAAAATATTTTTTTATTTATACAAACTACACATTTGCCGTATCAAATCCAACCTGAAAGTTGCAATGATGTAATGTCGTTAATTATAAACAAAGGAACAGAAAAAAAATATAAGCAATAACTACTTTAATTTTAAGCTTTAATGTATTTTTGACTGTAGATGTTAGTTTAATACCTTGAAATATGTAAAAGGACCTCTCCTAGTGTACTCTACTGTGTATATTACGCATAGAAAGGGGTTAAATAGCTGAAATTCCTCATTGCACAGCTCCTAACGAGCGCAGGTGAATGAATGACATGTCACCTGGCGGTACACGTGCGGCGTGCCTGGAATGCTCTCGGAGAAGGATTTACTGTGTAATCCGGACTATGTGAAGGGAATTAAATTATTGTACTGGGTTCTATATTGATGACTACTTAACTCATTATAAAAGGTCCATAAAATATTCAGAGCACGCGGTTCGAACTGTCTGGTGTCTATTTTCCTAGTTTGAATATATAACCCAATGGGTCGGTCACAATTGTCGACTAAAGAAAAATACACTCCGGTTAGAATTGATAGCCATTTAAGTAAAAACTACTGCAGAATATACAGATTTTATTAAAAAATTTAATAAAATAATTATGATAAAACGAACTTATGAATCCAATTGGTATATTAGTAAGATAATCCTTGCACATTTGGGTTCTTTTAAAATTGTATTTATTATTAATGAAAAGTCTTACCTGAAAGATACCAAACCTGCAACTTATAATATCAATAAGTTTGAGATTAAATGCTATAATGATTTTCATCTAAGAAATGCTCTGAAAAACAGGATCTTTACTGTGGCTGAATGAATGTTTTGAATGAATTCAGTTAAGAAACATTTTTGATTCGAAAAAATGTGCCAGAGATCTAAATTGAGCTTCAGTGAGAGTCCCTCATGCAGTTCAACTGTTAAGGGACGGCAAGGTTGGTGGCCGCGCCGCGCCGCCTAGACTAGCATCGTACTATTTCTGTGAGGCGCTGAGGGACGTCGCTAAATCTGGAGGCGTCTGGTCAGGCCTGGACTGACCGGTCGCAAGAGGATAAAATGCATCCTGCATTTAGTCATCCAAAAACATTTCTTGAACGTAAAACCTGTTTAACTTTAATCTAAATCTTTATTCACTGCTGTTTTAGTACGTTCCATTACAGAAAAAAATTAGAATATTTTTTTTTTTTAATAATACGTGTGACATATCTGCCTCTATCGAGACCCCGTTAACCTGAATGAGAAGTCAATGAATCACATAAGGTTTAAGAAAAATAAAATATAAACTGCATATGTTAACATCATTAATCATTTTTATTGAAGATACATAGATAAGTGTGTAACATTTTTCATAGAAATCTAAACATATCTGTGTGGCACTTCTCGGAATACATACTATGCAAAAAAGTTGTGAGTTTTGTTAACACTGTAACAATAAATATGAGTCTGGGACATTATAGATATTATAATTGTAAGCTTTTTAAATATAATCTTCATATACAACAATAATAACATTAAAAACAATTGAGCAAAGAAACACTAAAAATTATTTTATAAAAAAATAATTTAACAATTAATTATTAAGAATGTTTAATCAAAAGTAGAAATTTTTCTTGAGACCAAGTACAAATTGATTTTTTGAATAGGAAAATAGATATATTTAAAATATATCGTAAAAAGTATGATAATCAATCACAAAATTTAAGAATTCACAACAAAATTCGTGCAAAAATAAAAAAATAATTTATGCATTGTTTTGAAATAATAAAATACAAAACATTTTGGTCATTTTGTAATTGTCATGTCGCATTTATGAATAACTTACTCATTTTGTTTTTCGTGCACCTTTTTATTTATCCATTCTTTATTAATAAAAACGAAACAAGACTATTTGTTACAATTAATAATAAATTAGATTTTTTATAAAAAAGAAGTATTACTTTTTACCTCATCCCACAAATACTTAATAAGGTTTACGAATTATGATAATCAATTAACTGAAAAATACTGGGGGATTAAGTTTTCTAACCCCTCTTCAATAGAATTAAGCTTCAATTTAATACCTCAGTGTTCACTGTGATCTATTACTAACTTACCTACCTAATTTGCACTAGCTTATGTTAATAGGTACTATTGGGTCATAATAAATAAATTGAAAAACTTCATAACTGAATTCACAACATAAAAGGGTACCATATAGTAAAATGTATTATATATTTTAACGGTACAATAAAAATAACGAGAATACAAATCATACTAAAACCTAAGGTAGGAAGGAGTCACGCAGGATATGTAAAATTGGCAATCAAATGAATATATTTTTATAAATTAGGAACATGTATAAAGAGGAAATTATGTATTTATCATGAAGGGGTTAAATTAATTATAACTTAAAATATACAAGATGTTTACAAAACACACAGCATCTTACGAAAATGTTTGTCTTACGAATAACAGTAAAACTTTTAAATGTGTGACTTTGTACGTACCTACACACAAATATATATTTATCTTTTTAAAAAAATACTAATTAGTGTAATTTTTGTCGCTTTTTGGAACACTATCACAATAAACTGAAAAAAAAAAAATACTGAACGATCTGAAATTTTCGTGACTTAGGTATAAATTTCGACATAATGCGGGAAAGAAACAAGGAATGTCCAATAACAGTAAAAATATAGCAAAATATATACAATCACCTATATGACTGATTATACTATTGCTACATAAACATTTTAACCTTATCCTTATGAATCTACAGCACCCCTTTAAGAATAAATACAATTATTAACACATTTTTCTAGATTTTATAGACCTATAAAAAAGTACTGAATGAACTCTAAATAAAACTTAGCCGTTAGGCATATGGAGGGCTTCAGCCATTACTCGTGAGAAGCACAATGAGCCCCCGCGTGATTCTGATTCTCTGTGGCAGGAGCCGGCCTCTCCTCAGTCAGCTAACTGCGTGCAAGTATACTTTAAATGTTGCGAATTCACAGCAAATAAAACAAATGTCTTCATGAGCCACCGAAAACTACAGCTGCTCATCGAATAAAACATTAATCATTTTAAAAGAAGCTTTTTTCTGAAAAGTCGAAATGTATATAATTCTTCTAGTCAGTCCATCATATATCCTTAAGTTTATTTACAGTAGGTAATGATATGATACACAAAGTGTGCACTTATTTATAAAAAATATAATAATTTTCTATTATCAAATAAAGGTAGATACGCTAATTGGTTTTTTTTTTTTTATGAAAATACAGTCTTTTATTTTTAATTGTATTTTTCTGTTTTGCTTGTCGACCTTATAATTAAATATAGTTTCCTAAATAAAATTATTTACAATATTTGACTGCGCTGTTGCCAGTATTTAATAACTTTATACAGGTATAAAAATTACCGAACCACACGAATCGCTACGTTTCATATTTAACTTTTTATAGATAGATATATGGTGACATGATACTCCCGAGGCGCGATCAGCAAAAAGTAAGGCAATGATCTGCAGCTACCGCCTGTGATAAATCTAAGTTATATGCGTAACAAACAATACGTTACAAATTTTATTGCATTCCATACGTTATACCTTTAGGTGAGTTAAAGATGCATATTAATATTAAAATAATATGACGACTACAGACGACCATAATAATAAATAATATTTCATGGCTATACAAACACATTCTCGTGATGCCGTTTCAAATGCCACGTGGAATATATAAAGCTGTGAATACAACACTTCAATTTATTCCGTACAACAAAAGCATACTAAGTTCGGATTTGTTTTATAGGCAAAGGAACAAACATTCCTACGCAGCGTATTAAATCTTAATTAAAATTAATATCAGAAAAACAAAGATTTAAATAGAAAAATGCAAAACAATTCATTATTATCAAGGACATCACTTATATTAAACAGCCTTTATTTTTAACAAAAGGAGAATATGATCAAGTAAATACAATATACAACAAGCATGACAGTGGCGGCGGAGCGACGCGGGAGAGGACTCGCAGGACCGAGCCGCGAGTCCTTGCTGAAGCGTTCTTAGAAGAAAGGGAATGTCTGCAGCACTTATCCCATCCCGACATCCAGGCACATCATCACCAGGAAGCCGATGATGCATCCCCATGTCGCTAACTTCCCGTTTCCGCTGAAAATATAAACAGCGTTAATTTTTTTTAAATTGTTGTTTATAAAAAGAAAACAGCAACGGGATCACATTGCGAAGGCAAAATTATAAAACATATTTATCCAACCAAGAAAGTAAGCAGCGATTATTGTTTTTGTGTTAAATAGTTCATATAATATTGATTGGGTTTTTATATTCGATCATAAAGGAGCAAGCAACAGCTCTAGCGCATTGTCTAAACTGCATTTCTGACAATTCCATCAACGATATGTTTCTGAAATATGGTGAATATAATCACCGAAACACAAGTTGTCACACACATTCGGTAGTTGTTAATAAATGGTAACAACGGGAGCACTTACTACGGAACTATCAACAACAAGCTGTTCATCATTATGAATTTTCATTGGTCAAAAGAGAAGTGAAAAACGTGTGTGACTTTGTCGTGATTCTAATGTTCACCACAAGTACGTTTGTTTCTTACATGATTTACATATTGAATGATTATATGATGTGATGTCATGTCATGTAATATCAATGATGTCATAGACATTATATGTGTCATCATTAAACTATTACAAGGCCTTATAAGACTCTGACTACGTGTTAATTCTACAATACTCCCTTAAAAATATCATTTAGTTTTCTAAAATAATCTTGATGGATGTTTGATATAATTTTATTCGTTAAAATAACACGTTTTAATTTTAAACCAAAACGTTTTCCTTGACTATCACAGCGGGTATTTCGCTACTATTGCTGGAAATATGTGACATTCGTATTAGCTCCACAAATTTTAAATCATGTAAATACCTAGCTATTCAAATAAGTATTTTTACAAGAGAAAAAATATGACAATATATGCGTGCATAATAGCTCAATTCTTTTATAACATTTTAGAGTTTTTCCTGTTTTTTGCAATGAGGATAAATAGTATGCGAGACTTCTACGAAATTGTTGCGTGTGAGTCTGGCGGTCCATTCATGCGTTTGTGTGAATGAATTCTCTCGGTAGTATTATTTCATAGAGGGGAGCGCCGGAGTCGCGATAGTGACCGCCGGCGCAGGCTCGTGGACTGATAAGCCACTTTATACAATTACACTTCAAAATACTATATTATTTTCAATAAGTTTTTGATTGACCATATGATAAAAATAATCTCAAATAAAAATCGTTTTAATGGGAAAAAAACACGTGGCTTTGCAGGCAAGAAAATAACAAAAAAAACCGTTACACTACGACGCAGCAAGTATTTCAAGTACACACTCAATTTAGTAGAGATTAGATAAAGGATCAATATTTACCATTAAAATATTATCAATGATAAATAAACTTACAGTTAAAACTGACGACAATTCTTGTTAAACCGAAGCGTGTTTCAGAATACAATATTTTATTATTTAATTTAAATATAGTATTTTTTACTATCAAGAAATTAGTAATGCACCGCCTTAAATACGAGACGCACCGCTTGGTGAAATCATACCGTCCCCATAAAGAAGAATAAATCATAGCATTGAATAGAAATTGCTGTATTTGACTCCAGGGTGGGTGGCACATTCCCCAAGGCGGGATCTTACACCGTTGCTGCCAGAATCCATCATCGAAGCTGTGGAGAGTAACGACGGCTAAATGTCTAATTTTTAAAGAAAATACTCAAACAAACCAATTATAATATTATAAATAATATTTTTTAATAACTGTTATGTTGGATAAAGCGAACCCTTTAGTTATGGATTGTTTATTCGGTTAACTATACTAGATCCATCACGAACGACATTATCTTGGGTTGTATGTATACTAAGATATTTTGCGACATGTCCCAAACATTTTCGGTTACAGAGGCCAGCCAGCCGTGATAACCCCCACTCATTCATCTGTTCATCACACACACACACACTAGTTATTTATATATTATGTACAATCAAACCACAAAAAAACCTTTATCTTATTTGATTCACAAATTTAGTCAATTCACCTCATCGTTTGATGTAGAAGTATTACACGCAATAATCTAACTTACTCCGAGAGTTGATTTAGGTTTACTTTGCCTGGTGTATACAAGTCTATCGATATTTTAAAAGCATTAGAAGAATAAAAAAACATTTAAAGCATATTTTATTCCAACCAGTTAGTCTGATCTAGCCCAAAAATTAAAACCGAGTTCTCACGAGAAACATGAAATATAAAAAGTATATAGCTTTTTTATTATATTTTTTAATGGAAAAGGAAACTTTATAAACAAGATACCTAATTTCTTTGCAACATTTTAACAAAAAATGGTACTCTTATTTTTTAAACAGTTATAAATATGTAGTTAAATAAATAAACCTTAAGTTAAATATATCCCAAGTAAAATGCTGATAGTCTACTACACGTGAACTGAATAGTATTAATTGAATTGAAATAATGACGATTGTTTACTGATAATCTGTGCTATTTTGAGACAATAGCCTTTTTATTTTAATTTCAAGATATGAAATACTGCACAGTCGAATACAACAGGCGTTGTTCAGTGGTCAGGTCGGCAGGTCCGGGAAGTGGCCGGCGGCTCAGCCCCGCCTCACCTCGTCATTAAACCTACAAACATTGACCTCTCGGAGATCATGGAAAATTACATCATGAGGAGGCAGGGTCGAGGGTCGTCGCAATCCCTGACCGATATCTCCATACAATAACCATAAAAGCGACAAAAATAAACCGTTGCATTCCAGAGCATTCTAGAAATAATCACACAGGATGTTACGAGAGGAACAAATGGACCGAGACCGACTGACACTCATAGCGGATATAATCATATAATAACTACACAATCATTCACATTATAACTTATCTAATTAACACGAAACGCGCACAGAGCGCTATCGGCTCGAAAGCGTATCGTACCGGAAACAGCAAAGTCAACATGGCCGCTCCGAGCGCCGATCTTAGTTTGGTAAACTTACATTAATGTCATGATGATTATTTCCCCAACCTTCACCTCGGTAGGTGCTCCGGCATCCTGTGCGGTCCAGGGCGGCCCTATCGCCAGAGCGACCGCTCGCAATCGCGCTAACAAGCACATTGTTATCCACGGCGCGCTACACGGGGCTTCCTGTAGCGCGAGCGCGCCCAGTCGTTTCAGCAATAAACCGAAAAAGGACTCATTTCTTATCGGTGTGAACAGCAATTATAATGAAATGGCGATTTACCGTCGCCACGAGTGTGGGAAACGCTCTGCTGCAGGCCAGCTGATACTCGAACAGCTCGGAATTACATTATAAATTGCAGAAATATGAGTGAGTCGCGAGCACCGGCCACCTGACATAATGGCAGGAAAACCGCGGTCTCTGTGCTTGTGCGGATACTCGCACGGTTCTTTATAGACAGGAACTTGAGAACTAACTCATTCCACGGCCGCTTGCAGTTTTACTGGCGCCGGGTTTAAAAATTGCGATTATACAATAGCCGATTAGGGTGAATTACAAATTTTATTTCAACTTACTCGCTGGAGAGCATTGTTAAGTTCCCAATAGTCAAATATAAAAACATATTCCACGTATCAACGGTGGTGTAAAACATGTATTCTCGGCTCCAGTACAATTAAAGGGCTTTGTTCAAAATAATTTAATGATTTAATTATTACTAAAAGTTCCACAACCCGCATACAGACAAAATCAAACGATTCGCGATACGTGGAACATATACTTTAAGATTGATTATCTTTTCCAGTAATACATACTAAAACTATAAAACCTTCACAAATAACCTATGATATGTGTTCTATCTATTATAACTGGTAAAAATAAGCAACGATTTCATTTGATTTTAATCAAAGAGTCAAATCCTGTAGCCCTTTTGGGATATTGCTTTATTATTAATTAAAGTAATCTAAAATGTAAATATACATCAATTTCAAAATATATTTAGCATGATCAAAATATTTTTGATCGGCTCAAGGGAATAAAAGCCAAGATTTATTTATCAATTTTATATAAACGTTCAAAAACTGGTTCAGATAGAATTAGAGAGTTATCAGAAAACTTCGAACTTTTCTCAGAAATCGGGCATTTAAGCGCTATAATTTTACTGGCATGGCTGCGATTAGATAAACGATAATAAATCAATCGTTTAAAGGTATTATTTACAAGTGAGGGGAACCTGATGTGACCATCAACCCATACCTTGTTTGTTCAAGCAATAGGTGGACGACCTAAATTTCTATCAAAATTACATACTCGATAAAACCACTTACGCTATGATTATGCGTATAAAATTTGCTAGAAATATGGAAATTTGTAGGGTTTTTTTTTTTTTTTTTTTCAATGTACCAGTTTATACACATATAAATGCAATTAAAGCGAACGTACGCTAACGAAGTTGTCCAAATAGCTCACTGAGAAATAAATCACATCAAAGGCACGGAAGTGGACTTCTCGGATGTCATAATTGACATGGCGCGGAAACCACTGTTATTTTTATTTTTATTATTAATTATTAAATTATAATATATTTCTGTCACAGTGGTTTTATGAATGGACTTACGCAATCGCTTATGGCGAATACGCATGCGGTTATCGCAGCGATAAGGCCCAAGCTAAAGTTCACGAGGAATTTGAACAAATTATAGATTGCTATATATATATATACTATGAAATATACATATATATATATATATATATATATATATATATATATATATATATATATATATATATATATATATATATATATATATATAATATATATATATTTCATAGCCCATGGTATTAAAATAATATTTAATAGCATCACATTACAAATGAGCAAAAAATAACTAACTAAAGTGTTTAATAATAAGCCTTACATATTTGAGTAAATCAACATTGCCATGCAGAAATGCAATGCAAAGAAAACCACACATACATGCATTAAAAATATACCTTGGAATTATAAACGTACCGTCTATCAGATTGATTGAATTGGTTCAGTAGTGTAGAACATCCACGGCCCCACCCAATAATTACGCCATTTCATCCGACGCCTCCGCCGGATGAAGTGTCGCCACTATTTACTGAAGGTAAATATTCAAGGACCAAAACACTGCGGTTGTTGTTTCCCGCAGAAGGGGAATCGACGCTTCACCGCCAAACCGAAATCATTGATAATATGATAAGTACGTAAGTCAATACAATTCGACAGTTAACAATATTTTGGTAATAACGATATCCGTAAGTGCTTACCTAGTATTTAAAAACGATAAAAATAATATTAACCTTTGGTATATAAGCATGATAACAATTTATCGTGGAAAAATTATAATTTCAACATCCGTCAGGGTCAGGTTTAATTTAAAAAAAAAAAACTATTTAGAATTAGAGTAATTTTTTTTAAATACAATATTTGTGAAATGTCCGTTAGAAGATCAAATGCACCGATAAAAAAAATATAATTGCAATACATACAGAAAAAAAAAGTTTTCCATTTAGAGTGATTTGAAGAAGATTAAGTAATTACTTAAAATTATACTAGTTTGTTTCGTTAAGTAAGTTCAAGTAATTAACAATATCGTTAATGAGACGTTCGGCAGTTTGTCATATATAGTTGGAAATTTTATATTTCATTTATTGAAACTTTATCCTGAATGTCAACGTTGATTAGTTAAAAAAAAATAATTTGTCTTTTTTATAAATTTAGAGGGCAGAAAAAAAAGTAGACCATAGTAAGAAATTTTGTTGTATATCCATTATTGCAGAATAAGCAATACCTCTGCGTGTATTTGAGTGACTCTTCGGTGGAAAATAAATCTAAAAAGAGAGCATAATGACGCGCGACGCCACGGAATAGAAATAGAATTACTCGGCATTGAGAGTAATGTTCGCTTAATTTTCACGGCTTAAAATAATGTACTTGTATTTTTAAAAACTAACACATTTTAAATCAGTTACAAAAACACGCTCTACCCACACCACGTCTTTTTAATATTATTTAAAATAAAGTGAACGAACTCAAAATAATTTAATACAAGATCATAAAATTTATACGGATCGTAGTTAATATATTTGTATAGATCATAATTGTACATTTGTGCGTCATAAAATCCCCTCGACAAATTTGAATTACACGAAAAAAGTAGCATTGATTTTATCAAACCTCACATTTCAAACACAATAAAAATATATACTTATGTTTTATGCACTTAATTACATTATTATTGAATGCTTTTCTCGGCTATTGTTTGTCAGATGTTACTTCAGTTTCTCGGGATCAGAGTGGTAAAATATGACCAGTAACATCTTAAGCATTTATGCTTCATTTCGGGTCAATAAATAATATACTACATCTTCGTTATCACACTGCTAATCATCAAATCAGAACAAACTACCTTTAAAATCAAAAAAGGCTTTGTTGAAGATCAGTTTTGAGCTTTTTTTTTCACAGGTTACATCGAGATGTTATAGTATAAACGATTACATTTTGAAGTACCGTAGTTATCAACATTACGAACGCCAAAATACCTGCAAATGCTTGTGGATTAAACATTTGGGATATTATATAACATTAATTAAACTTATATCATAAAACAATAAATAGGTTTCGAGGGTAGATCTTGTTTGAATCGCGTTATCAACGTGATATATATTTTTTTTAATTTTTAATTTTTTTTTAAATTTTTAAATAAACAACAATTCGCAAATGATTAACATTGTTTGTATTAAACTGGTAGATTATTTTTTTTAAAAAACGAGTATTTTCTTTTCAGTGTTAGAAATCATGCTAAGCGAAAAATGTATTAAAAAAACACAAAGGAATCTCGTTCCAATTTTAACATAAGTACTTTTGTATGTTTGCTTCAACAAAAACAACAAATACATAAAGCCACCATTATTAATGAATTTCTCGAAGCTGTCCCTTACAATCGACCTTGTTCGTCCACTACTGGATGATGTCTACCACGCAATACGAGCTCTTCTAAAAAAAATTGACGCTTGAATGTAAATATACGGTTGCGAATCCATTTTCTTCATCATCATAAAAAAATCAGTGCTTTATAAATTACTTTTACGTCATGTATGGTTGTTTCAAAGACGTCTTTTAATACTAGGTGGTCTTTAAAATCATTATGAAATATATATTTTATGATTGTGAAGAAATTTATTCCTACAACAACATCCAACATTCTAAGAAAAACAGCTACAAGTGTCTTGGAGCACAGCGGCAGGATCTTCCTTGGAAAAAAAAAATCGGTTGTTCTTGCCGGTTTGGTACTCGAACGATTGCATTGTAAATTGGAACCGGTGGACGCCGGAGCGCTGCCGGTTCGTCCGCATGAAGTGGTTGTTTTTGATCCTTTCCAACGCTAAGCCTGAGGTCCGCCCGGAAGCCGCCGCAACAAGTGGCCGGGGCGGGGGCGGGGCGGGGCGGGGAGGGGCGGGGAGGGGCGGGGCGGGGCGGGGCGGGGGCGGCGGGGGCGGGCGGGGGCGGAGCGGCGCTTGCCAGAGATTCCCAGACGGCCGCTATTTCGGTTTTCTATTTTGAGGAGAATGCCCGACGCTCCCCAGGGCGGTGCTCGATGACCGTCAGTATATCATACGATAATAACAACCAAAATAATGCACGTAATGGAATAATTTATAATTTTAAATGGTTTCTTCTATTAAATAGCTCATTTTGTAGCGCACTTGGCGATCAATACATAATTTATTGCTTTTTTAAACAGGTTACGACAATTTAAGTATTTCAGATACACTTAACTAACAAAAAAATGAAAACCTTTAATAAAATTATCAAGTATACATGCAAAAAAGGTTAATCGTATAATAAAAAAAAAATCTAGCCATGGAGTTATACTTAAAACAAAAATATAATTGCAACACTACGCGACAACACATTATCTTATTTTATATAAGATTAGTATAAATAATCAAAATTTGAAAAAGACCTGCGAAGCATACAATGAAAACCAGGTGACAAATAACAATCGACGCCACTGGGCGGTGGCGCAAATCGTGCCAAGAAATAATCCGCGGGCGCGTGTTGTGTCTGGCGGCCACTGGGTCACCTGCGCGACGCGCCACGCCGCGAGCCGTGCCCGAGCACCAGACCTGTCCCCAAGGAACAATCCACCCCATGCACGTGCATCCGGTCAAGCAGTGTCCGAAACGCTCAGATTAATCAGGAAATCCATAGGAGTATTTTTTAAATTGATTTTAAGATAGAGACATAAAAAAAGATTTATGGTCAATTTTCATATTCAAAAAAAGTCAAAGTTGTTTGAGGTATAAATATTTTTTAAAGTAATATAGATTTTTTCTAACTGTGAGAAAATTGAAAAATGCTGATGTCGTCATAATAGTGTCAGTTTCGCCTTGTGGTGTGCTGGGTTTGCTGATAAAGGTTAGCTCGCCATGGTGGTGACTGCATGAACGTGACACTTCCTTCTGTGTTGGTTACAAAACAAAACAATGGAGCTGTTGTGTAGTTCAAAGCCAATACACAGGATTTATACTTTTATATAAAAAAAATGCATTATTGCAAAATTTATTAAAAGTTTTTTTTTTTTTTAAATACTAATTTACTTATTTATTTTGTAGAAAAATATTGAAAAGACGTTAAATAATTGATTGATAGTATTACGTCTGATTTCCTTGACAACTAAGGAATTTTTTAACTGAACTGAACAGCCATCAGATACTTAATTTTATATTTTAATAGAATCGATATACCATTAATTACATGAATATGCAATAAATAATTTATACACATTTGCTTGACCGACTGGTTGACGTGGAGTAAAAACTACAGTAATTACTAGCTTCACGGTGTTCTACATCAACGTACACCCTGAATTGCAGCAAGAGTTGCGACTCACGGCGAAGGGAGCCGGAGCAGATGACTCGGCGTCACGTGCCGCCTGCACGAGTGCGTCCGCCCACCGGGGCAAAGGCCGTCCACAGGACCTGCGCTGCATTCTCTAATTAACTAACACAGCTGGCCTACTTTCCACTAACGGAAAAACAACACTAAATATTGATGATGGGTATGGCTTAAAATAAAATAAAATATCCGTATAAGTGTTACTCTTTTAACAATCGCGTAAGGGCTCGGCATGATTAAATATCAGTGAATATATTTGCATACTATATCACTGTAGGATTTAATACTATCAGAGAATTATAAATTGATCTTGACTATTAATAAATCAAATAAAAACATTACTGCTGGTTGTTTGTTTGCGATTTGCTCTGGCGCCTCGGCCAATGCGGTGTCGCAATGGCAGTCGCGGTGCAGCGCGCGGAGTCAGGCGCGGAGTGCAGTGAGCGCACGCCAGTGTTTACCAAACAGCATATCGTGACCTCCGAGTGACTACTTAAACCGTTCTCACAGGTTGGTGACTAAAACAGTGCACATGCTAGAAGCCACCAATAAGCAATTTATAATCCATATCATTTTATCAGTGCGTTCTATTAACAACGCACTGAGAAAATAACTACCACGTAAACGTGAGGCAAAATCAAGACTTACACAGTTTTATTATAACAATATTGTATTTGCAAATATGTAGATTTTGAATACCGTCCACTTTTTTTTAAGTTTTGTATTTGATATAACGCATTAGCTAGAAGTACGCAATTCGGTCAGAGGTCTCCGCGGTGAGTCACCGCCACCGGCCGCACTGCCAATGCACATTGCACACTTATCGCATTGCCGTTGCATCACTGTGGGCTCGCGTCCACGGAGTGTCTCGTGACTGCAGTGCGCACTCAGGAATCCATATTAATCTCAAACGGAGAAGAAAAATTCAGAACAATAGATAAATATAGCAGGCTTCTGTACCGACTTCCAAATAAACTACTTATTACATACTTCTGATGGAGACAAAATCCACACTCAAAAATGAACCGTCCTGATAGATAAGCTCTAAATGTTATCGGTTAACTCCTTCGATGTAATAATTGTCAAAAAGTGAGTGATGGTGTAATTCGTGCACACGTGGGGTGAATCTTAATGGTTATTTTATATTTTCTAAGCTTAGAGTGTAAAATATTATTTCTAGTATAAACACGTTTACATTGGATTGGCGGGCGCATGCGGCTCTTGTTGCACAACCTCGCAGCCTCGAGCTTTGCGGGTCCAGGATGCACAGCAGGAGCGTGACTCACAAGAATTATGCTAATTTATCATGTGTTTTATACAAATCATATATAATAACTTGCATTGGTCACTTTCTCAACTGAAAATGTTTATAGCACATTTTTAATTCTTCTCAAGTAGGAGACAGAATTCGATTACAAGTCAATCAAAAGTTTGGCTTGCTGGCTCAGCAGTTAGGACCGATCCTCAATCTAGCAGGTGAATCTCAAATTTAATTATTTTACTTAATTCGACTCGGCCAAAGACGATTTGTACTAACACTCTACGGCAGTATTAATTATTAAAAAAAATAAAAAAAACACGTAGTAAATTTTATACGCATAATACGTTAGAATAAAAATTTCCAATATTATGGAATTAATAAAAAAAAGTCTTATCATTAAGTATTGTATTAATTATTTGAGTATATTTGCCTTTACGATAAATTTTAAAGCATTTATATGACCATTCAGTGTTCAGTTAGTAGTGGATAAAACGTTTAAATCTTCACCGCTGTGAACATGCACGACTACCTCAGCTGTCACAGCACTGCTGAGGTAGAATCAGCAGATTGCGACCGTTTGATGCAAAAAATAAACTGAATCATTAGCCTTCTATTCCCTGAACCCGAGCTAACCCGCGCTCGACACGTATACAAAATAAACATTATTTTCAAACCTTTCATACTTGAAGATTGCGATATCAACGAAGCGATATTGTGTTTTCTGGGTAAGACTACGTATGTCAATATCAATAAAACCCTATTTAATGACTACAAAATAAAATGGTAATTAAATAATTCATTAGGTCTTTAAGTTTTATAACTGCGTAGTGAATATAATATTTTAAATAATGAACTTAATATATATATCGATAAATAAACTAAGGTTTATTAGTAAATAAAGCACATACTTATTTCATTTTCAGTAAAACGTGATTTATGCAGTTTAACCCCGAGAGCGCATATTTATTATGACCGATTTAATCAGTCAGGAGTCCCGTGATTATGTTTCGTAAGGATTTTATTTATTAATTCATAAAATAAGGGCGATAGGTCATATTAAAGTACTCTAAGATCAAATCTCAAATCGTTAAAGCTAAATAATTTTACGTTTCGCAAGCATTTATGCATTTATCTATGAAATATTGCTGCATCTAATAAAATGCCCGAGAGCTAGAACGCAGCGGCCTTGCAACACACGTAATTATAAAGTAATGATTATTTAATCGAACACCAAGTGAGTCAACTGCGGAGTGCTTATCAATGAATCAGCTGCTATTTTGCATTCATTCATAAAGAGATATTTAAAGTTATGTATTTAAAAATTTGCATCACGAGTTTTCTGAGAATTTTCTTAGATTGAAGTATATACAGTCATCTCCTCACAATGTCAAGAATTAAATTTTATAATAACGTATTTTCGTGGGCGTTCCATGAAAAAAAAAAAATGGTTTATTTAAAAATATAAAAAATACCAATCGATTCATAGTTACTATGACGGTCACCAAATTCTCGTACTAATTTTAAATAATATTATATATACTAGAAATATTGCCCGTCACAGAATGACGTTTTTGGAGGCATTTTGAGTTATTAATGATGTTATTAATAATTTCTAACGCAATTTTGATAAAAAAATAAAATTGGTACTTGTGTCAAGCTGACATAAACTGAAAATTTTTAAGAAGCATCAAAATTTGTTTTTTTGTAAAAGTTCTAAATTTGAAATTCTCGCGTTGAACAATAAAATCCTATAATTCGTACATATTGAAATTCGCTAAAGCATATTTTATAGTTTTATTAAATTAGTTTATGAATAAAAATATTATCCTATCGTCTTGAAATTCGGCACATAGTTGCGGAAACATTTACTAAACTTACATCCAAAAAATCAGCGTTGTATCTTTTAAGATATTCCATAGAAAACCAAAAAATGAAGCATACACACACACAATGGATATTATTATAGTAGATTTTTATTAAGCGTCAATTAGAACAAAAATAGGAACAAAAAAAAAATGCAGCACTGACTTTTAAAAAGTTAAAATAAAATGACAATTGCGATAAATTTTAGTTTATTTTCATAAAACAACCATTGCTTTAACAATTAGCGAGATTTTTCTATATTTAAAGTCATTCTGTGCTATGAAATAAACAAATTATTAAAAACCTCGAACCTAAATTCGCAACCTGTAGGTTTAACTTCCTACTAACGAAAAAAAGAATTATTTTAAAGACAATTATATATACTTTTTTAACAAGTGTCTTCAAAAGGATATTGTAGTCCTGGCGTGCTACTCGACACCTGTACGATCTTGCAGTGTGTATAGTAACAATAAAGGGATGTTTCCGAAACACATCAAGCACAGGACCGTAGTCCAGTTTCATCGATTGCTGATGCATTCATATTACGAGCTGGAATTGACTTTAAAAGTTTTTTCCTTGTCCCGAAAGAACCAGAACACAATTCCAGAAAATCCTATTATCATTGGATAATACCAGAACGCCGGATGATTTGAGCCGTCATCCCATTGTGCAGCTGTCGGAGCGCCGGCCGCTCAGCGTCCCCGGCCGCCCGCTTCGTGGAAGCGCCTGACTCATCCTCGCGAGGTGCCGCCCCAGCCGCAGCCGCAGCCGCAGCCGGAGCCGCAGCCGCAGCCGCAGCCACGGCCGCAGCCACGGCCGCAGCCGCAGCCGCCCGCCTTCCATTCAAGCGATCGCTTATCGCCGCGGAATCTCGACTGTCATGACCGGCCGTGGCGCCTGCCCTTATATGGGCCGATAGCGCGGCGCGAGACATAGGTCGCGGGTTCGAACCGCGGCCACCTCGATATGGTCTTAATCAGTTTTATATTGATTATTTTTTTGGCCGAACAACCGTGCAAGAGGGCCGGACCCCTTTACGAGAGATCCAAACGCGATACCGGCCGGCGAGAGTCGAATTCCGAATTTACACATAATGTTGTTCTGCATGCTTATATGCATAGATACTTACATTCGAACCCCCATACGTCGATTTATATCTTTCATAATGACTAAGGATCAAATTAATTTCACTGAATCCTTTGAAACAAAAGGATATTTTTCATACATTGGTTTAATTAATGTTATATATTTCTTTTTAGCTTGGAAAACCAAACACAAACCATAGAATTTAGAAATTTTCTGAATCCAGAATCGACGATGATTATCTAAAGACAAAGATGATAGCTACTTGTAAAAACCGAAAAAACTCAATCCAATATTAAATTAAGAACGACTAGTTTTAATAAGTAACAGTTTTTCGAAGAAACGGTGAATTACATTATTGGAATAATATGTTTATTGAAATCTTAGTGCTAATTCCATGTTGTTCCGCGAATTACCTTAGAAAACATCTTCAGGTTTGTGACCATATCTCATGCCTTAGCGGTTCCCAGAAAGTGATAATATCTTATTATGTAGATTCTCAAGCAGCATAGCAACCAAACCATTTGCGAAAAACATATTTATAGCTTGACTGAGATATCAGACTCATTATTCTACATAAATAATATTTTATTACAAATGCAAGCTCTTTACACCTGACTTGAAATTAACCAATAGCGTCATCTTTTGCATTATTTACATGACAAAAAAAAACCCTAATTACAGGGACGCCATTGGCTGATTGAAAATTGGTTGTGAGTTGTTTTGCTGCGTGTGTAGCCTGCTTTATATCACCAAAAACAAATATTAAAATCGATTAAAACAATTCGAGATATTCAGCGACTCTCTTAAATCAAACGTTTGAGTAACCATTGACTTATGGTATAATTAAAACATAACAGAAGTAAAAGAAGGTCCTAATCGATACCTTTGGGAAACGTTTTATATGAATATCTCAAAACAGAAGGTTCCGATAAGACATGGCGCTTACGTATAACACGGACATCTGCGAATCTCATGCAGTGGCTGTTATGCAAACGCGGGATGACGACATCGCTGCATGCAAGTGTAATTACAAGCCGTCATTGATAAACGCAACTACATGTGAGTAAAAATATACAGACAAATACGTAAAAGGCACTCCCAATAACTAATCTTAAGGGTCGAGAACGCATTTACTATCGATTTCATAGCATTTCAGTACCATGTGAAAATTAAAATACTAATTTGACCAATAATAAAATGAAAGTTGAAATTGGCGAAAGAAAACATTGAGAGTAATAAATACTTTATGTGAGGAAAGTTAAATTATAGTTGAAAGCTAGTTCTTATTTTATTTATGATATAGGAATTGCAGATTTTTTGAGCATGGAGATGTCCCAGCAACTATAGATGAGCATCAGAAGTTTGGATGAACCATGAGAGATAATATAAAATAAGTCAGCGATACCAATGCTTGGGTTAATGGTTTTATTAATTTTAAATTAAAATATTTTTGTAAGACTTTATTTATAAGATTAAAATGTTTTCGATTATAATAAAATTTATTTAAATATTTTACGAGTGAGTAATTTATACGGAACTGATCACAGATAACATCGTCTTTCAATGAATCAACTAAAATTATCAATGTAACTAAAGTGTTAAAATAAAATATCTTGGAATTCTGAGAAATTAATAACAAGCATCATTCAATCGTGATTCATTATTTCACAATAAATGAGAAATAAATGAAATACTACATGAAATTTCAGACAAAACAGGTGGTATACTTTTGGAAACATTCAATTTACGAGGAACAATATGCTGGACATCGCGAGATGCTTTTTTACTCACTATCATGTCATATAAAAGCAAAAAATTGGTGCGATATTTGTCATACTTTTTCAAATAAACATACAGTGGTACAAATAATAATAATAGTAAAAACAATAATTTGCAAATATTTCATAAAAATAAAAATATTTTTTCTAGGAAACAAAGAACGAAGTTATTTTTAAATACATTCGATTAGTTCCTTTCGAGGAAATCGTTAAGAACCATAAATTAATCAACAGATTAACTTCATTGATAATTTAACATTCTTTATTTTCTCACCACTTCTGAGAATCGTCACAAATCTGCATTCCTTGAACCGAGAACTCTCACAAGGACGTTGCAAAACCATTTTCTACGCGCTAAACTGACAACACTTAATAATAAAAACTGTTAAATTATATTTTATGTGACCACATAATTCGCACCATTTATTTAACAAAGCGGCCACGTCCAAGTAATCAAATAAAGATATTAAAAAATAATGGATACCGATATCTACAACTTTACTAAATACCGCGAAGTACTAAATTTTTATAGAATATACTATATTTTTTTATAGACTCTACTACTGATATTCCGTTATGAATTTGACAGATTATTTTTATTAGTACAATCAACGTTTTTGTATTACTTAAAAAATATATATTTTAACATCTATAAAAACGAATGATTCTTCTATCTGCACTTACAAAGAAAAATACAAGTATTATATTTAATATATAAAGTAAAATTAGTTTAAAAAACATGTTTTACTAATTTATAGTTACTTTTTAGCTCCAAACAACAATAAGACAGTTACCAAGTTGATTCAAGCAGATTGTGATGTAACGGCTTCACGCATATGTTGTTATAGTCTGTTGAGTACTTAACTGCGATTTAATCGTAAAATTTCATTCATACTCCAAGGCACATCCTGCTCCTATAGTTTTACATACAATGAATGAAAAAACCGATGACAAGCATCTCGAGGCGGACCGTTATATTGTACCAAGCATGCTAAAGTTCATAGACGAATCGCGAGGCGAGGCACTGCTCGCGGCTGGCGAGACCCACCGACCTGACAAAATAACAAAAGCCTTAATAAAATACACGTACAAAAATTACTGTAACACGGTTATACATCACATTATGAGACTAAATCGCTTTTTATAAAGCACTGTTGAATTAACACAATTTTAAGAACACAAGTTTATACGTGAATTTTGAGAGTCATGACGATGAATAGAGGATGTAAATTTTGAGAACTGGGCATGTGTATCATGGAAAATGATAATGCTATTTTTTTTTTCGATTACACTTTCGCGAGTTACGGCGAAGCTGATATTTTTTCCAAGTATTATATATATATATATTGTTTTACTTTAAATAAATATAAAGTATATTTTATTGACTGCTCGATGAGTGAACAACAATACGAGGATTACAGTAGGCGATCAAAATACATACAAGGCAGGAAACAGTGACGTCAATTCGAAGAAGCCTATATCAAGCAGTGAAGAAATACAATCTAGGAATAATCCGACCGAAAAGAATATTAATAACGGCATCACGCAGAATCTCTGCGCCAGGCCAGCCAACGACATTCTAGACTCTTCCAAGAGTGCATTGGCGGCTATGTGTGGAGTGCGGCTGTGTGTGTGGAGTGGGGTTGTGTGTGTGCGTGTCGTTGCGGCCGCGCAGGAACGCGGAAGGTGCATTATTTAAAGTAGCACGCTGGATGGTCGCGACGGATTTCCAGGAAGGCTGCGCCCGACAGGTTGGGAGTTTCTGGAAGCACAGAGTTCATTCATACTACCGCCAGGATAACAGCGCAGAGCAAACGCGCAACTCCAGCCGAGTCTCATGTTACTGCTTACAGCATTCAGCAGTTTGCAGAGAAGTCAGCACTTCAACTAGGCATATACAATAGATTCTCAGAGTGCTGAAATGCCTAATGATAATGAATACCTTAAATATATATATATATATAGTTGACGGTACAAAGTAATTTATCAATAAAAGAAACCTTTCCACGTAAATGAAGTAAAAGATTTTAAATTTCTGACCGATATAAAAGGCCAGAAAAAGCATTTACATTTCAGGACAAATAGACTTACGAACAGTATGTTGACAATATGACTTAAAATAATTGAAGATACACTCGCTCATTTAGTAATATATCAATAAAAATTTCATTCAGTTTTCTATTCTGTCTGACGTGTGTTTTCAAAGTATAATGGAAAAACTGTGTTTTATTTCCACCAGCGGTCAATCTTCAAAGGATTATGAAAGATCAAAGCCGCAATCTCTTAACCGATCCGAAGGGAATGAACGGCCAATGATGTCCATCTTCGTTGCTCATTTCCAGTAAACCAGTTGTGACAATGCGCAAGCTGGCGGCTCGGGCCACAATGGTCCAGGCCGGGCTGTCTCAGCAGCGGACGCAGACACAATAGCGGTCCACGCATGTGCCCGACAATGGGCGAGCTAGAACAAGTTTCGTACTCTTTGTGTAGGGATTTCGACTTGCGAATCATAACTGATGCTAAACTTCCAAATACAAATTAGCATTTTAGATTAGTAGCAAAAAAAAAATTGAAATATATTCAAATAAGAATCGAAAACATACTAAAGGAAAAAAATCTCCTCGGTGCTCTTGACAAGCTTCGGTTTCCACGCAACATTAAAAGTGATCTGAAAACCGTGGGTATAGAGAGCTCTTCGAAATTTTGACATGCAAATTTCACAACCAAATAACAAAATTAAAAACAGAGCTTGCATCACGAAAGTAGTTTCGCAAAAGGAGTCATGAAATAAATATACACTTGAAATAAAATACCTTTTTATTTCTGCCAAAAATTTATAATGATATAGAATTCACCCATATTCAATTTGTAAAAACGATATTTAGCTATCACGATAGTTATATGTGTAATTGTGTGTACATGAAATGTTATAAGTAACGACCGAACAGATATTTATTAGAAAATTCGTTAAAATGCACATGCGCCGGCGTAGACACTCAGCATAAAATGTCTGTAATTATAATTAAATAAATATAAATAAATAATATAAATAATTAACTAAAATAACTGAAGAAAAAAAAGCCTTACAAATTTAAATAAAAATTATGTTTACAAAAACAAAAGACCTGATAACAAAATTGAATGATATTCAATAAGTACAATAAAAAAAACCACTATTGATATATGGGTTTTCTGTTTAAAATTCTCGATCTGACTTTTTCTGTTTCACCACTGTTCACTATTTAATATTGATAAAGTCTACAATTTTTACCCATACAGTCTAATATATATCAAATATGTTTTGAGATAATCGATTTACATGTGATACGAGAAAAAAAATTGGGATATTTTCCTTTTATATGTAATCCATATCACGCAATATAAAAATACATAGAATGATTAATCCTATGTTTAGATATGGGTAAGAGGATCTTCTTAGATATCCTGTTATCGTTCGTTACACGTCAACGACAATGGAAATTCAAGCAGATGTAATGTTGTTGTTACACGAACATTGTAATCCTGAATCAAGTTTTTTTGCAAAAAAAATAAGAGAAGTAACCGTTTTATTCTAATATTACAATAAGGGTCTAAAAATGTTGAAAATTTAACTGCCTTTATATATGCGAGAAATACAACCCCATAATCTTATCCAAAACTCTTCCGTTTTCAGTGATTCTGAGAAAGTATGTTAAGATAATTATATAATTATTAAATAAATATAGCCCTTTACTAACTGTTATTTTTTATGTAGTCTCACTCGAAAGACATATTTTACATTAATGTAATACTAATTTATAGTATTTTTTTATTATTATGAAGACATGTAAAATATTGATGTCAGAATGCAAGTTTAAAAGTACACACAAAAATTTCATTAACCCACTAAAAACTGTGTGATAATAATTACTAAAAAATAAATATTCTTTATATAAAGTAAAATTAAGTATACATTACATTTTTTAATACAAAAATAGCACTAGTTGTAAATAGTTGTTACGTATTTCATACTGAGAGTATATATATTATATAACGACTAGCGGATACCCGGCGTGTGCTACTACGCTAAAAAATAAATACATTTTTTTTATTTGTTCGAAAAAAGGAAATTTTGTTTTTTTTTAACCTTTTTTATCTTAATGCTAGCGGATAAACAATATATTGAGTTTTTTCGGTAGGTGTGTAAACAAAGATTTTTCGGCTTTGATTTTGATTGCGGCTTCGATTAACTACGTGGCGATAGTTTTTTAACGGCAAGTTTAATTCCGTTGCACAATTTAGGTAGATTTAAGTGGTGAATGAGCATCTATGGTGAACCAACTTTTAAAATTAAGATGTGTGGTGACATTCCAGATGGTTCCAAGGAGTTAAAAAACTCTATTGGATAGTTGACTCTATTTTGAAACTTCATTTATACAACAATTTTTCGCAAAAATATTGTGGCTGTGCTGCTCGTTATTCGGCTTTTTTTTTCAGTAAAATAAACACGTTGTTCGTTTTCTAAATGAACAGCGAAATGGATATCATTCGTGAATACTGAAAGCAGGAATTTCATATTGTTTCAATTTCATTCGTGAATACCAGACCAGGAATCAATGTCAATATCAACGTTTCTTACTTTAATGGTGGTGGTGAATCCTCCATTTTCTGGCTTTCATCGTCTGTATTTCGGATATCCATCCTCACCAGGAATTGTATCTCCGAATGTTTTCCAAATGCTTGGACAACGCTGTGTTGTCAGAAACGTAGCTTTTAAGCGGTTCTGGCGGGTCAACCAGCGTTGACAACTTGGATTTTCCATTTAAACAACACATACCGGGTGATTCCTTTTGAAATTTCGGTGCATGGCAGTACAAACAAAGAGAGCTCATCGCCCAATTACAACATTCGGATGATTACTGTAGTCGCAGTCTTTGTCATAAGTGAATGCCGCCAACTGAAAATCGATTCTTTGTATCGATTGAGCCGCTCGTATCTGATTTTCTTTAAGCCTGTTTTCATGTTGTTGAGGAGTTTCAGCAGCTCTTGCTGTAGTAGCTCTGATTCGAACTTGTTCCAGACGTGCTTCATGTTGTTCATGTTGTTTCAACCTTTTTAACTCTAAATGACTTCGTGTTGTCCGGCAGTTTTGGCTGCTGTATTTCTTCCAATTACAGCTCTTTTCGGTGCCATTTTTTGATTAACCTCAAATGATAAAACTCTCTGTTGTAAATGACAGATCAGTAATTTTGTTTTGAAAGTCCGTACTATGCGCGATCTTCACAATGTTCTTTGTGGTGAACGATCTCGACTTTACAGATGTTGAAAATTTTTGTATGGAAAATGTCGAAAATTGACATAATTAATAGACCGAATGTATTTAATGCATTATTTTAATAGTCTCAAAGATTTTTAGTATTATTGTCTTTCAAATGAAACCGGTTTGTGGCACATCGGTTGGATGGTTTCAAAGCCTATAACGGACATAGAAATATCTTTTGTGTTTTATATATATAGATAGATTATAATGACTATTTAAAATCTGAATAAAAATAAATGTATTAAATATAAAAAGGAAAAATTATGTTTACTATCAATAAAAAAAATATATATTTATTTTTCGTAAACATAAATTTAATTAAAAATTTAAATACCGTACAAGTAATACAATATATGCGGTGGAAAGTTCGTAAATTCCAAATAATAATCCGCGCAAGTTCTTCGCGGGCGGACGGCTCGGAGAGGAAACGGAATGCGTCGGAGACGCACCGGAAGTTGGCGGCGTAGCGTCTCAACCTTACCCGCCCGATGTGCTTAAGCTGCACACGCAGTACAAAAACTATCGGTTTGAATATAATTTACGAATATGATGTATGAGAAAAAATATTTATTCTTGGAATATGGTTGAGAAGATTTGTGACAATTTCATTTTTAAAAAAATTCATTCCTACAACTCTATTTAAATATTAATACGAGTTAAAACTTAATATTCTGTATACAATGAATTAGCATTAGGTAAAAATATTTATATTAGAGTGCAGTTTTTCAATTCATGTACTTAGATTTCTTGTGATGTGACGGAGAAATCTAGAAGATTTTTGAAAATAAACACTGCGTATAAATTGATGTGGTACAAGCGTATTTTTAAATACTGGTGGACCGCCAACCGATACAAAGTTTGCAGCTGACATTATTTTATTGTTTACATAAAGATATACAAAAACAACATTAAGGCATTATAATACTCGTATATTCTTCGGTAATGCGAGTGATGCAATGATATTTCATTCTTGACAGAAAAAATACACACAATGAGTGCAACGCGATCAGAAAGCAGAATAGTGCAGCAAAGAATGCAATGAGTTCATACCTGGTGTTGGCTTCGGGGATGATGTCATCGGCCACCACGTATATCATGGCGCCGGCCGCGAAGGACAGCGCGTAGGGCAGCACGGGCCGCGCGCCCGCCACCGCCACCGCGCCCAGCACGCCGAACACGGGCTCCACCATGCCGCTCAGCTGCCCGTACCTGCCACACACAGACCGTCACTCCAGCAACACTCGCCGTCAGCTCCACGCCTTGCCCTGCTGCAGGACCCGATCACGCCCGTGACGATACACGTTCAATTTCAAAAACGACTACTCGAATTTTTTCACCATAAGCGGTTGAGTAGAATTTCTACGCAGGACGTCCCTTAATAGCGAAGTATTGCTATTAGATTTTGGGCCTCGTTATTTTTAACTAAATATTTTCGACAATCAACTTGCTCTATACCAATACAGTCTGTGTTTTTATTTTGTGCTTATGCGTAACCCCACGTATAAAATTAAAATAAGGTCTCAATAAAGCGTCGGTGGTTTTCAAAAAATAAAATGTTATCTACGGCTGGTATCTAAGCATAATTATGTGCGAGTGAAACTGCACGCGGGGGCGAGCGGCCGGCGCTGCAGCCCGCGACGCGCGACGTCGGACACGTCCCGGAGCCGCCGGCGTGTACCGCGTGCACCGCGTGCACCGCGTGCTTCCCCGGCCTATTGTGTTGGCACAAAAAGTGCACCGATTCGGCGGCGTTCCCAGGGCGGCGGCGCTGGGACGGCCGGCCCCGGGGACTTCACACGCCGGGAGGCACGCGAGCCCGGCCCAGACGCGAGAGCCTTTCAACCTGCTACATTCATTCTACAACAGCTTCTCTTGAATTCAGCAATTGTTAGCGAGTCACCTTCAATTTCGTTTTTGATTTTTTGTAAACTTTTTGTGACTTGTGCTAATATTAAATTATACTTTGTAATAAGAACGTCACATTTATTCTGAGAACGTGCCTGAAAAAGCGCTTTTTATTAATACTTAATTTAAAATTATTTCATATTTTATTTTCAATTAGATGAAATATTATAAATCTTGGGTATTGCATGTATATTCCGCCGTCGTCGTTTAAACCAGTCTAGTTATAATATAATATATAAAAAAAAACTTTAAATTAAAACATGGAAATCCCTATCTCTACCTTTTGAAGCTGTTTCGCGACGCACGCTAATCTAGGGAAACGGTTTCGAAAATACTACAATAAGAACATGAGAATCTGTAGAGATGACAAAGGGAGTAAGGCTGATGAGGACGCATGATGAAGACAATATCGACGATGATAACAACACCGGAAATGATAAATCTACATCAAGGGACAATGAATAATGGTCACATTTATAATATCTACTCTATTGGGCTTTGTCCTGAATACTATTCACATAAACGAAGCATACCTACCATCAAATATTATAATACGACAAAAAACACATCACGACAAATTGTTATTTGAAACGTGGTTTATAAATATGCCTAACGATTGCACATATTTTTAATCTAAATATCAATGTACAGCATTTATTTTTTATGGGAAAAAAATTGATCGGATGTTTGGGGACAGAAAATATTAAATTTTTTACGTGTTAATAATTTAAACTAAATTAATAAATATTTTAAAGTGCGCTTCTTTAAACACATTTAGTAAAACATGACAGTTTGTATAAACAAAATGTAATTATTTCCATATAAATAACACCAATAAAACTTAAATGTCAAAATTTCTAAGAAATAACAAGATGATTTAGCAATAAAATGTATAAATCTTATTTTCGGTCAAATAAATTCATATAAACCACATACTTGCAAAGGCAGGTATTATTTTCAAAAATTGATGACGAATGATGTAAAATAGCATTCCAGCGAAATTGTATCATCGTCTTGACAATAAGTCATTTTGGTACCTTATGAAGATGACTAAAACTTACCATAAGCTTCTCCAAACCGAGAAGCCTGCAGCTTGCAGCGGCAGGCTGACGGCCAGACCCTCGGGGAAGTTCTGAATGCCGATTCCTATCGCAAGGTTTCTGTAACAACACAAAACACTCCAGTCAGGTCAGTTGATCGTTTTCCACTGGCCATATATCAGCATGACTTATTCTAAATGGTAAACAATATTTATTATTTTCGGAGATGGTTCGAGATGTCGAATCTGGAAAAATCGTTGCTATTACATTCACTAAGCTTTGGTCGATTTTCATTTTCAAAATTTCACATTCATATAAACTTTATTCTCTTTTTATGTATCATTTTTTGATAATCATTACTTTTCTTCTTTAGTTCTTTAAATGTTCCAATCAACCCATCGCGTTTTATTTAATACAAAGATGCGAGCGCTAGGAGCACGGTATTTTAAAAATATGTAAATGTCTCGATAAAAACCTAAAAGAGTTCAAGATGAAATTAACCGTAGCTAAAAGAACTGTGTCCTAAAATTATAGTATATAAAATTATAGATATAAATATCTAAGGTGACTCGATGATACCTGATTGAAAGCTCAGTAACATAAACCGTAACGGCAGAAAATGTGAGTTAAGTAGTAATAATTTCCTATCATCTCGGTGGCTATCGTTCTTAATACCGAGATATTAATAAAAATGTAATCCATGCCTCTTTACATAACATGTGGCCGTCGTGCATTGCATTCTGCCACGGGGGCAAATAAATAAAATACGCCTCCTCAAAACGAGAGTGCCGTTGCAGCCGAATTGTCAATGCTCGCGGGATGGACGCCCATCGGTTGCTCATTAAAGCGTCATTATCGACGTATCGGCCACCCAGGCTCGGTGCTTCTCGGCGCCCGTCGGCGGTCCTCGGGGGTCCTCGGCGGTCCTCGGGGGTCCTCGGGGGTCCTCGGGGGTCCTCGGCGCCCCTCGGCGCTCCTCGGCGGCCCATATAACAAACTGCATTCCGGCGGGAGAATGCGCGCCGCACTCTCTCCGGCTCGGCGAAAGTCAGCTCACGGCGAAGACCGTTCCGGCTTTTGGGAATACTCTGTTTAAAAGCGTTTTACTGAAACTACACGCCGAGCCGCACTTTCCAGAGCCTTCGGTGTCAGTTTTTATCCCGGAATATGACTTTCGCAAGAGTGAACCTGAATTAGATTAAATATAGCAAACCTAATCAAATTTTAGAAACCTATATAACACATTAAAAAATATAATAATAAAATAATGTTTGATTGATAAGCTTGATCAGTATTGGAGTACTAATTCGTCTAGCGAACATGGTCTCGGGTCGAATCCACGTAAAGCAGGTTAAATATTATGAATTGCTTAGACAATCGAAGCACACATGAAAAGACGAGAAAATTTATTGATTTTTTTCTCATATATGACGCGAACATACTCGTATTGCATATGCAATAATATGTATGGATGAAGCCTCAGGATTTATTAAAACATGTAATAATAAGAATTGACAAAGAAAACATTACCCGATAAAGATTTTGATAGTTTTCTATGTATTGTAAGAAGTTGTTAACAACTCTGATGGTGTAGAATTTACTTCCAATTACGTCTATCCGCTTGCTCACCTACCCGCTCATATCTCAGTTCTCAAATATAAGAGTAATGTGTTGATAATTCGCCTTATCCACGTTATCTGAGTTTGTATTATTCCCGCTTGTGATGTTTACATTAAATTGTGGTATTCACACTGTTAAATACAGGTAATAGTTTTATAAACTTTTCAAAAGTTCATTAATAAAATTGATGTGTGATATTGAATGCTGCTGTAGTAATTAAAAAGATTTTTTACGAACGATGGGATCGATTAATTTGTAGATATTATGGACGCCAGATATTTTAGACCGTACTTTTTATAAAGAAGCTAACGTCAGTGCGTTGTGTGCAAAAGAATAATTTATTGAAGAGACCATTTTCGCTTCATGATATTTCCAAAATAACAGTTCAATAAAGATGTTCGGTGATGGTACAAATATATTTATTGAGATATGAAATTTGAACGTGGACGTTTAATACGGAAGGCCGATGTTCCGAGGCGAGAGCCGAGTGGCGCGCGGCACTGGCCCCTGGGCATGCGGGCCGATGTGGAGCACCGGCGAGGCGGGCGGAAGAAGAGACAATTGCATCTCTTAAGTCCCCGCTGATGGGGCACATCCTGCCAAGGCAGCGGCGACTCCTCCGGGCACTGGACGCTGGCTGGCCCCGCGCTCTCTTTTGTGACCGGCGTTCTGCGTACAGTTACTAATTCAGGACTTTCTGTAAGATCCCACCCTGTCGCTATTGCCCGAACAACGCTGCTTTGAGATCGAGATAAACATAATATTGAATTCAGTGAATTTGATAACTTAAGTGCCATTTTTTGAAATTCTGAAGCATGTGTACATTTCACTTCGCGCAGTATTGTTGATTAAAAATGAAATTTTAAATTACGTGACCATTATGTTTAGCATTAGTGAGATTTTTGATGAAAAGAAAAAGTTACATATTCATCACAAATGTGTAACTTTTGTAACCATAAGAAAACCTTATGATATCGCGATAATAAACAAATTGGTATCCGATAGCTGTTTTGCATGTGGATATAAATATTTTTACAAAAATACCAATTTCTTTGATGTCTTACGTGACCACTATTTTCTTAAAATATTATATGAATTTGGTAATTGACATTTCATATTCTTATATTTCAGCAGGATATTTACTCTTGAATTTCAAAGACATGCTTTTTTACCGCCTCAGTAAGTTCAGTCATTCTTAGAGCCTGATTGAGTTATCTTATCGATGACGCCTTCATTCTTACGATTTCTTGGTCGGGGTGAACGGGTAAGACGCACACATAAAGAATCCATTCCGGAAATAGATCGGCATACCTTTTGCAAGCATGGAACGCAGCGTTGCGTGACTTCTCAATTATATTGATTCAGTCTCCTGTATATACTTTGGAAGTCGGAAACTACAAATATTACGTGCGGGGTTCCCAGAATCTCACGCAAAGAGCCCCCCGGCGGGAGAGGCGGCCCTGGGCCGTAATGCGTGAGCGCGTGAAGGCGGACATGCGCGGTGCAGTGCGCGGTGACACACAATTGGGCCGTGATGCACGGCTTCCTGTCGACCTGAGAGGTGCCCGGGAGGTGTTCCCAAGCCGTTCGGGAGGTTCCCGAAGTGGAGTCCCGAGGACGAGATCGGCCGCAGGCGACACCCTGCTCCGGTAAACGAACGAATCTGACAGTTCAAATCGGTATGCGAGCCGAGATTTCCGACTAAATATTTGCAATCAATTTACGAAATCGACAAATTATCACTAAGCAGAAAGTGAAGTAAGCACACTTATTAAGTAATAAAACTCAACAGGATACAGTGTGGGCGTAGTTTTATAAAGCGACAAGGACGTTCTCGGTATATTTTCCAGCGGAATGTCTGAAATCAAGAATTCTAGGAAGCCGTCGCCCGCCGGGTGCATCGCGGCTACACCGCTCGGCTATAAAAATTAAACATTTGATGTTTGCTTAGGACCGGGACCGACCGCAGATCGATATAAATCAAGCATCACTCAAAGTGAATATTAATTCGCGCCCGATCCAACTATGATATTTTTGCGAGTAGTAAAAAAAATCAGTAAAAAACTGCAACGTCGTTATGACATCACGGAGCGCGCGCAGAGCCCTCCGACTGTTTTACTCTTCAACAGGGTATTTAGCGAAATTGAATTATTTATGTTTAGTCAAAAAAAGCCGCGTCGTGTCAGTTGCGTCCTGGCAAAGTCAGACCTAACCTGAAATGATGACTCAGAGTTTGGATTCTCTACCAGCTCTTCCATGAGAACCCGGCAAAGAGGCCACACATGAGGAGCACGCGGGACTGTCTCCATCCTAGGGACCTTTATAATCGACTGCTGAAGCAGCGAATGCAAATGATACTAGTGCTTCAAAAACATTTATTAATATTAAATTTTAATATAAAACAAAAGGAAAAGTTATGAAAATGTATTGAATTTAAGAGTACTCTGATAATACTGAAAGGATTTTTCAGAATTCACCGGCGTATATAAAATACTTTTTTTTAAAGTAGATGATAATAACTTGAATATTGACCACAAACGCAGACTTTTGACAGCAAATGACAATTTATTTTTAACCATTACTTTACAGATAAGATATTAAATATCGTAGCTGCTTGAAAATTACGCCGGTTATTTTAGGGATTCTTAAAAATCTGAAAGCATTTCGCAGAATTTCCACATTGGCAATTGCCGAGGACGCCGGACCGCGCCGGCCCGCCCCGCGAGCGGCCGCGGCTGCCCGCCGGCCCAGTTCGACCGCAAGAATTCAGAACAGCGTCATCGCCGGCAATACTCCGGCATTAACATAATACACTTTGCCATTTATCTAAATGTTTCCTAAAACAAAAAGAGCCGTCGCTTCTGCGGCACCGAAACCGGTCGCGGTATGCGCTGCCGAACCGTCGGCGAACCTCTCCGAGACGGTTCTGGGGAACGAGGAAAACGTCACAGTGAGAGTTCGACTCGGACAAACCGAATCTAGACTGACTCGCGTCAACGGGCTCGGTAACGAGATCGATCGTATATTTTTATCGTTATTATCTGTAAATGGGTACTGATAAGATGTTGAGGGAAGATTTCGGAGATATTTCCTAGATGAAAAAATCTTTACTATTAAAAATAAGAAAGCTCTACATTGTCACCCGATGGAATGCATTCGCGGTAGTTCCTTAACTTTTGTTTACAAACAAAAGACGTATGAAATATCAAATCATTCGTAATTTATTAAGGAAATATAGTCCCCAGTCAAGGAGAACGATAAATTCGCAAATAATATCCTGTACACTTCGAACGAACAACCGATAGATTGATATTTATACGTTATATAAACTTAACAAAGACCGCCGATTAGGCATTCAGCATAACCGGATTTTTATTATTATACAAAGGCAAATCTCGGATACTTTCTACGCACAAACACGATCGACACAAGCTTTTGCGTTCCAAAGAAATCGACAAGTCCTCTTCGTGGCACCGCGGGAGAGCGCGGCGTGCACCGCGCGGAGGCCCGGCCGGCGCGGCGAGCACGACACGTGCCGAGATCGCGCCGAGACTTCGGAAAGCTCGGTGCGGCGACCCGAGGCGCACTCACACACTCGCACACGCGCGCCAGGACACGTGCGCGTGCTCGCCAGTGTGCGCCGCGGCCTTCCTAGGCCCCCGACTCGCGGCCGCTCTTCCGCGTCCACTTTTTCATCAAAAACGAGTATACGGCGAGTGCTCAGTGCCAGAGTGGCCCGAGCGATATAAGCAGACTCACCGTACATCCGAATTGCTCGAGAATCCGAAATAACTATTCGAGCTTTCGCAACGAACAGTGTCGGCTTATTGTGAAAACCAGTAGACAAACGTTAAACGTGTACAAATAAATTAAGAAAATTATTTATTTATTTTCACATTCAGCAGGCACTCGTGTGACATAATAGTAAATACTATCCAGAGAGATAGGTCATCCAGTTTTTTTTTTTTTAATAAAGCTAGTCGGGTTTTCACACTGACCGATCCATTCGGAGATACGTACAATTACGATTCGCATCCTTGAGGATCGCTTAGCTATCGAAATGTTTGTCGTGAACGGCGGTAGACTGGTTTCTCGGAGAGCGGGTCGGTGAACAGACACTTTGGCGCTGAGTCGCAAGTCTCGGCATATGCGTGTCTACATGTGATGATGGCGCGCCGGCCAGCCGCCGGGCCGCCAGACAGCGGGGCTCCAGTGGGGGCTGCGGCGCCGGGCGAGCGGCCCGCGCTGCACTCGGCACGACACCTCGCGCCGACATCGCACTCCGCAAGTCGACGCCTCGGGCTCGATGGAACGTGCAAATGTGCCGGTGGACTCGGCGCCCCGAGTGTCGCAAACTTCAGCCCTCGGCGAGCGAGCTCGGTGCTTTTACCGCAAGTCATGAGCTTCGGGTGTTCCATCTTCGATGAGCGGAAGTATTCGAGATATGCGGTATGCGCATTCCTGACCAAAACGGCTTTCTCTTTATCGCGTTTAGAAAAAATCCGGTGATCTTTCCGAACGCCAAAACTGGTGTCAGGAAGGCAGACCTAGGAATGTGGATTTTTCACATAAGAAGAGTAGACTGTTCCACTGCGGCATACCTGCGAGGCAGCGAGCCCACTCCGAGCGCTCGAGAAGCGGTAAAATGGCCAACTTAAAAGCCATGCATGTTCTATCCGAGTTTTTAACGGCAAAGCGTTTTCCCAATTGACGAATATATCGGAAGAACGGCGAGTGCGATGTTATAAATTTATCAAGGATTTCTTTTTATGCCGCAGGTGGCTCCGGCGGTCGGGCGATCCGGTAACCGGAGTGGCTACCGTGACTCTGGTGGCTTATCTGACGGGCCGCCTGTCGGTAACGAAGAGGCCCGGGTGGCTCGAACGACGTGCCACTTCGCCGAGCTGAGGAGGGTCAGGTGGCCGGTTCGGGGGGCCCGGGTGGTGACGGAGAAATTACGGTGGCTGCGGGCCGGCGGGTGCTTCGGCATCGACTCGATCGATCGGGTGGCCGGTCCGGGGCCCTCCCGGGCGGCGACAGAGACCCCGACGGCTCGCCCGGCGGTGACGCGGGGCCCGAGTGACTCGGCCGGCGGCCACCTCGCGGTGACGAGGAGGCCCGTCTGGCCGGCGCGGCGAGGGGCAATGCCCACGGAATAACTCCCAGCGCAGATTCGATTTTTTGCGAGCGAAAAAAACTGGCCCGTGCGGTCGTCGTGTCGATTCGTATGCGAGTGTGCAGCCCGCGCCGGTGTGCGTGCGTCTGTCTGCCTCCTTGTCTGAGATCGCCGAGAGATTAAAAAACCATTTGAATATGTACGGCGGACATTTCTCTCGGAGCGGCGGCGGAGGGGATAGGAGTCGACCCTGCCATTGAGAAAGCGGAACCGAGAATGGCCATTTTTTATCGGACGGAACTCGTTTGCGATATTTGGAAACCGATCCGCGGGAAGACATCGCCAGAAACGCAAAAAGCCGCTCGCAGTGCCCGTCTGAGGGTCCCGGGCCCTATTCGGCGATGCCGCCCCGCGCGTCGCCAGAGCGTCCCGTCATTCGGCGCGGTATCGAGATCGGGTCGTCGACAAGTATTCTCAATATTTTTAATCCGCCGTGCTCCAAGTCGACTTCGTTTCCCGTTCTTTGTAAAGATACGGTATGCATGAGATCTTTAGAAATTTTCATTTTCTAATCACTAGACTCGATACTAGATGAAATGGCAAAACTGCCGGACAGTCTGGTCGGTCGGGATTGAAATACTTTCGTAAAACAATACAAAAACAAACCTACAGTTACATTCCAGGCGATCGGCTGTTTATTACCGAGCAGGGCCTGACAAATCTCTGAACTGAAGTGTGACTGGAATTACATCAAACACAGCGGTGACCAACGATTTAGTAATGTGTAAGAATAATTGCTGATCACATTTCATGAATACTACGTGTTCAAATATAATTTTGTCATCATACAATCATGAAATTAATACGATAAAATCAGATAATCCAAAATACGCGTCGATTTTCGCGGTTTTTTCCAAAATATCCGCCTACAAAAGTGAGGGGTTTTTACATCGTACAGAAAACACCGAGATGCTTCAATTTGTAAATCAATAATAAAGCGTTATATAAAGTTCATTAAAATAAAAAGCAAATTAACGATAGAAAAAAATCTAATGGTTTTGAGCGGTTATGAAACTATCATACGACAGGGCTGCTATAATAATTTAATAATATTATACATGCTGTAGCAGAACTCGTCCGCGCGTACCGATGTCAGTCGCGAAGAGCATCGCGCAGCGATTTCTTCATTAGAATATATGTTTTTTAATTAAACACAAAATTATCAAGGAGTGTTGGCACCTGTTTTCATATTTGACATCAGAAACTTGTAAATAAATAAATCAAGCTTCCGATTTTTCAAATCTAATCAAGATGGCTTCTTGATTGTGAAAATGTAAAACATTTTTGGGTGCGTTCGCTCTACCTACATAATCATACGTTTAAAAACACTTTTTGTCTTTTAAATAAACACACGCCATGAAATCTTCAGTACATGTTGTATAATGATGTATTTTTGTTAATTATCATACTTTAAAGTGCAAGTCTTATTCTATATATATAAAACACTAAAAATGTTTGTTAGTCCGCTATAGGCTTTGAAACCGTACGACCGACGAGCCCCACACCGTGTTTATTTGAAAGCCAAAAATACCGAAAGTAATCAAGACCACTAAAATTATAAAAATTGATTATCAAATTTGGTTTATTCAATTAAGAAAAATCCCATACAAAAGTTTCCAATTCATAAAAGGAACTGCCATTTTCGCGTATTGCATATACGCGAAAATGCCTTGAAGCTGGCTGCCTGCATGGCTACCAATCGAGAAATACTGATATTGATGTTTGTAAATATTAGAATGAACTTGCCGTTACAGGCTGCCGAACTTACGGAACAGAATTAGGTCGATTTTTGATATTTTCCATACAAAAATTTTCAACATCTGTAAAGTGGACATCGTTCCTCGCAAAAAATTGAAAAAAGAACATTGTGAAGATCGCGCGGACAGATCGTACGGACTTTCAAAACAAAATCACTATCTGTCATTCACAACGTGTTTTATCATAATGAGTTTGTCTGTTTATATATGGGAAAAAAATTATTATACGAAAATATTCGTATTACAAGTTTCGTCTATTGAAAAAATTATTCCAACTCAAATCGACATCGATCTTATATCTGCTGAACACCCGCATCAACGTGAAGATCTGATACTTTTTGACGTTGTTTGTAAGAACATCACGGCCCATGCGGAGTGTTGCATATGAATTCGCCTCGCATAAAAGACGGCAAATGCACGAAAAGATATCCACGCGATTTGATCGATGAAACTCAAACTGGTCTACGAAAGCCAGAAGATGGAGGATACACCACCACCATTAAATTAAGAAACGTCGATATTGACATTGATAACATATGGATTGTTCCATACAGTCCAATACTGTAAAAAACATTTCAATCATATATCAATGTGGAACACTGCAACTCCGTGAAATTCATATGCAAGGACATATGCAAATATGTTAACAAAGGCAGTGATATGGGAGCGTTTGAGCTTTCAAATCGAAACTATGAAATCACTCAATTTCAGATGGGTCGCAGTAATGAAGCTGTCTGGCGAATTCTTGGTTTCAGTATTCACGAACGATATCCAACTGTTCAATCCAATCTTGCTGTTCATTCAGAAAACGGTCAACGTGTTTATTTTACTGAAAATAAATGTCGAAGAACGAGGAGCACATCTACAATAATTTTGCGAAAACATTGCTGCATAATGAAGTTCCAAAATAGAGTCAACTATCCAATAAAGATTTTTAACTCTTTGGAACCATCTGGAATGTCACCACACATCTTAACTTTAAAAGTTGGTTCACCATAGATGCTCATTCGCAACTTAGATCCACCTAAATTGTGCAACGGAACAAGACTTGCTGTTAAAAAACTGTCGCCACGTAGTTAATGAAAAAATCTTTGTTTACACACCTACCGAAAAAACTCAATACATTGTTTATCCGCTAGCATTAAGATAAAAATTAAAAAATATTTATTTAGCGTAGTAGCACACGCCGGGTATCATTTTTGGTTATCAAAAAAATATATATATCAAAAATGCCACCGAAAAGAGCTGCAATTGGAAAAAATACAGCTGATGCGAAACGAAAAAGAGCCGAAAGAGCAGCCGAAACTGCCGGAAAACGAAAAGTGCGTACAGAGTCAAATAGGTTGAAAGAGCGGCAGTCAAGAGCTGTAGAAACATCAGAACAACATGAAGCACGTCTAGAACAAGTTCGAATCAGAGCTACCACAGCAAGAGCTGCTGAAACTCCTCAACAACATGAAAACAGGCTTAAAGGTTATCAGATACGTGCGGTTAAATCGATACAAAGAATCGATTTTCAGTTGGTGGCATTCAATTATGACAAAGACTGCGACTACAGTAATCATCCGAATGTTGTAATTGGGCCGATGAGCTCTCTTTGTTTGTACTGCCATGCACTGAAATTTCAAAAGGAATCACCCGGTTGAAAAAGCCGGAAAAGCCAAGTTGTCAACGCTGGTTGACCCGCCAGAACCGCTTACAAGCTACGTTTCTGACAACACAGCGTTGTCCAAGCATTTGGAAAACATTCGGAGATACAATTCCTGGTGAGGATGGATATCCGAAATACAGACGACGAAAGCCAGAAGATGGAGGATTCACCACCACCATTAAAGTAAGAAACGTTGATATTGACATTGATCCTGGTCTGGTATTCACGAATGAAATTGAAAAAATATGAAATTCCTGGTTTCAGTATTTACGAATGATACCCAACTTTTCAACATCTTGCTGTTCATTTAGAAAACGAACAACGTGTTTATTTTACTGAAAAAAAAGCCGAATAACGAGCAGCACAGCCACAATAATTTTGCGAAAAATTGCATGAACAATCCAATAGAGTTTTTTAACTCTTTGGAACCATCTGGAATGTCACCACACATCTTAACTTTAAAAGTTGGTTCACCATAGATGCTCATTCGCAACTTAGATCCACCTAAATTGTGCTGTTGTAATAACTATCAACAAGGCTCATGGCCAATCGCTAAGTATTGCTGGTTTGAACATAGAAAATTCCTGTTTTTCGCAAAATTCCTGTTATGTTGCGTTTAGAGTTGGAACGCCAAAAAAAAAAATTTTATGTTTACACACCTACCGAAAAAACTCAATATGTCCGCTAGCATTAAGATAAAAAGTCAATAAATAAACAAAATTTCCTTTGTTTTTTTCGAACAAATAAAAAAAGTATTCTATTTCTTTATTTAGCGCAGTAGAACGCGCCGGGTATCCGCTAGTATCTTATAAATAACAGAACGAGAACTGTTCACTGCGAATAAAATCTAAATATGTATGTAAGATAATAATAAAGAAGGTAAGATCCAACTAGACAGTTATAATAAAGGTATGTATTTTATTTTAATTTCGGATTGGAAGAATAGTGAATTTCAGTTTTTAATTCCTATGAATATTATAGCAGACCATCAAATAATCAACGCCCAAGGCACTGTTCATCTTCTCGGCCGCTAGAGCACACAAGAAGCGATCAATAATAATTATTGTATCATTGAATAAATCAAAATAACACTCATATAAATATACATACAGATAATTTCAATTAAATTACAATGTAAAAAAGCATATCAGTTCGTTGATAACAAAATACACCACGAATCAAACTAAAGCAAATTTAAGAAAAATAAGAAAATTAGCATGAAAAACTATATTATCTTCTACTAGGATATATTATAACACAATATACAAAGCACTGATTGATTCGAAGAAAAAATCATATCAGCTATTAAAATTAAAATAAATATAGCAAACTCATGTGGTATATAGTATTTGGTTGGATCAAGAACAAAACTTATCAATTCTTAGTCAAACTTCCCCGAAGGTCCTAATTTTCATCTCACCGACAAATATGTCTTAAACGATAGAAAATCTCCAATCGTAAGTTAAGTTAGAGAATCAATGATGCCTACATAAAAACTGAGTTCACTCGGACATGCACACTTTTCGTTAGCTTTGTAGTTCTTTATTGCTAAATAAAAATAAAAGAAGCAGTCACAAACAAGTTCTCTAGATGTATTTAACCCTATTGCGGTTTTATTTGGAGGTATATTATATAGATAGCGTAAGGCAATCAGCTCTCAAAATTGGTTTTAAAACTTTTATGTGCATTTTATTAATGTGTCCATATCAAGGGTTGAAAGATTCTGTCGACAAAGAAGCAAGCAATGAAAATAGAAAACAAATCAAACAATAATCATCATTATTTTTCCTAAATAAAATTAGATTAATTTACGTACATGCTAAGGACTCATATTCATAAACCGAGCGTTTTTATATTTTTTAAGCATTTGGAACGAAAAAAAACTGCACTTGCTAACATACATAAGTTTTTTTCAACATGTAAATGTCAATATTTATGATATCTAGTGTGATGAGAGGTTGCAAGTTATTGCAACTGAGGTACGCCGGGTACCGTTAGACGGAGGCAGGGAGAAGGGGGGGCACCTGTTCGCACATTCCTCTGCTGCAGCTAATGTTTGTGCCCACTTGTCTACATTCCACACGACAGGCTCTTTTCACATGTGCTAGAGCCAAAAATAATACCAACTTAGCATATCGCATCAGAATAGCAGTCGAGCCAAATGAGCAAAGGCCTAAGCTGCTTTGCCTCACATCTTATTGTTAGCCTGACATGGTAAATCTTTGAATATATATATATATATATATATATATATATATATATATATATATATATATATATATATATATATATATATATGTGTGTGTGTGTGTGTGTGTGTGTGTGTGTGTGTGTGTGTGTGTGTGTGTGTGTGTGTGTATGGATTGTATAATAAATGGGCAAGAAACGTTTAATTCAGGTGTGTTCTGGAAGGTCGGAGTGAGAGGTGCGAGCACGCGAGCCACAGTTGAAGAGCCGCGACCTCCGGCGGATGGCATTCCTCTCCATTGCGAAACATGTGGAAGTTCACGTGCATTCCTCAGCGCGCGGCCCTACGAAAATACAAGCCAGCGCTGCGGCGGCCGCGGCCCTCGCGCCACGGTACGGCACGGCACGGCACGGCACGGCACGGCACGGCGCGGCACGCGGGATGCCGGATGTGGCCTGTTTGCTATTAAAAGATCTGTTTCAATAGGATACACCAACATACATATTAAGGTTATGGCCCTTTGGTCTGCCGAACTGCAGCGTCCGCGTTATGGTTAGGGATCTCGTCAATTAGTTGCCCTGTTTGTGTTGTTTCAAATCGGATACTTTCCAGCAGCTACGATTAGCTCGTTGACTCAGCGTTAAACTCAGTTCGTTAACTCTTGACCAACGTAACAGTGCAAATTGCTGCCATATGTGCTTGTGTACAAATATTTTATAGATTTTAATAATTTTTCCTCCACACAAGACTAATTCATAAATAAAACACATCAAAATAGAACGTCGAATTCATATACTGTTGGGTAGAGATACGTGTGCATATTAACTTGTTTAATATACATTCAGACAAACGATTAGGAATAACCATACATTTTAATTTTATCAATTACAAGTCAATACTCACGTTTATCAAAAAAATAATTTTAAAAATCCACGTTATCAGAGGAAAATCGGAAAACTGGAATATAAGAGACTTGAAAACTAAATCTCAAAAAAATAATGTCATTTAGAAGTATAACTAAAGCGAGTTATATTTTTATTGATAATCCTTATGAATATATTTTCAAATTCGTTACAAAATTGATATTCCGAAATTTTGGTCTCATATGTTTAGCATAAGAATAGGTTGAGAAATGCGTCTAGTCGAGTTCTCACAATAGATTGGTAGTTTATCCTCTTATATATGAGTATACAAATTCACGAAGTGATATATTATTATACGCAGGGTGATTAAAGTATTATTAAAAATAATATTTCTGGTTACTCAAAAAACTTATACTAAATAAACTAAAGAATATGGTTCAAGAAATAAACAGAAAAAACATACTTGAATTTTGTCACATTTATAGTATATTAATATTGATTTACATTTATTTTTCCGTTACGAAACACTCACTCGTACCCATTTTGGGACGGAAGGAAGGCGGTCCGGTCCAGCCGGAAGGGACGGTCGTCAGTTTGCGCCTCCTGAAGAAGACGGAAGCTTTCACAAGCGTTGTTTATTTAAAGCTCGGCGGTGTATTTAACACAAGACAGGATACCAGTTGTCGAACGCTTCCTATAGGTTTCAATATCTACGATAATACGATTCACCAAATAATTTGAATGAAATTGTGTGCATTCATTCAAAATTCTCGAAATTTCCGGTAGCAAAAAAAATATCTTGATAATTCCATCGAAAAAAGAGGTTAATTCTAATGCACATATTCCATAACAACTATTACTTACAACCAAATGATATTTATTTTTAAAATAAACAACCTATTGTAATATAAAATTATTAAGATAAAATAGATCGCGTTCTTTTAATCTATAACGTACACAAATCTAGTATATATCAACAAAAATATAAAAAAGTAGTTTCTCTTTACTTAGATCACATTTTTATACAATTACTTAATGTAAGCGCATTAGAGTATTGTGCGTTAAGGCGGCTCAGCAAGCCTATTTTTGTTTACAAAATAGAGTCTATTTTGTTAACTCTACAGTTTTAGTATTTTAGGTAACTTTTGTTATCTTAGTTAACAGCTTATTAAAATGCTTTGCTTTGCACATTATCTTTATTGCGCACTACATGCATAAAATAAATAGTAAAAAGAAATAATAAAATTTACTTGTAATCAATCATTTAATATTTATATGATGATTAATAGTAGCATTATTTTAGTGCATTACATTCTGCGTGCAGTATCCTAAAGACTAAACATTCCAGTATATCACTGCAGGTTATTTTTAAGCAAAAATGTTAAATGATGCATGCATTAAATGTGACGAACGTGGTCTTTAGAAACAAACTAAGTACTGACTTTTGTACTTCTAACCGAATCTGAAAGGTACGTTTTTTATCATTTAGTTCAAAGGTGATTAGGTTCCACATACTGAATTATAATCAAGTTCTTTCAAAGTTGGTTCTCACCTCTCAGAAAGTAAAAAAACTTCAATAATGCAAGCTTATATTTAATCCTTAATAAACAATCCTTGAACGTATACAAAACCCAGCCTATATGGAATATGGTAATTACCTAATTGGTCCAAAATTATTCTATGAAACGCTGGATAGTGACTGGCAATTGGATTAATGCACAGGGCGGATAAACATCCTGTCTTCAATCACTCGTATTTGAATGCCATGCGTCATAATAATTATATCTAGATGTACAAACCTTAGAATTGTGTTATGCTTAGATATTTGTGATCTACACATAAAATGTCTAGTTTCGCTGATGGCAGTTTGATGTGTAATTAATTCAAATATTTCATTATTTTTAAAATTTATTGATATTATATCAAACAGTTGTCTTACCTAAACAATAAGAAATAATGTTTCGATTGAAAATAAACCGTTGGTGTCGCAGCATTATTCGGTGCCCAAGTCGGGTGGACGGGAGACAGAGGCGGCTAGTCGGCTAGTCGGTGGGCAGTCGGCGACCATACCTATGGGACTATTTCCAGCCAGTGCAGCGCGGGGCGGGGGGCTCATTATGAAGGAATTCCATTCAATAAAAACGGAGCCGCGCGTGCGCCGCCGACAGGGCACCCGCTGCAGCACGCGGGGCAACACGTGCATCCATTATGTTACCGAATTTACATTTTCATTTGAACCTGCAATACGGAACTAGTTTCGCATAACTTATAAACCATAACATATTTCCATAAGTGTCCAAAACAAATTAGTCTATATATATATTAGCATAGCCTCAGATATAACGAATAGCGATTTAGCGAGCGCTGTAGAGGATGGGTTACGGTTCCAAAAAGCTCATTACCTTGTATGAGTGCTGCGCATTTTCCTAAAAAAAGAATATAAGATCTTTACGTCAGATACTGATGAGAGTATCACTCATGATTTGTCAAATATCCCACCGAGTGCATTCGTGTCCAGCGGCACCGATACAATGAAATATGCTATGAAATGCATTTTTCATGCATAACGTATTACATCCACCAAATTGCTTTACCAGTCAGTTTTTTTCATTTTTATTTCAGCAAAATGAAGAGGTCTAATTTGTAAGCGTCAGCGATCACAGGGCCGTCTTCACGTATGAGTCACGCAAACTTGCAAAAATGTATTGGTTATGTAATATTATATTGTGGTATGCTCGTGGAGTGCTGCCGTCCCTGGGCGCGCTGCAGGCCGCGGTGGACGCAGCGCCGCTCGCCCGACAATGGCTGCCGTCCGCCAGCCAACCTGGTTTTCCTATTCAAAACTCGTGAAAATGACAACAGAGAAATCATGTCGTTACATAGAATTTCATTTTATAATACTTAATATTTAATCGCCCATTCATGTAACTTTCCATTCAATAGAATAAAGCATGGACCTTTTTATAATTTTATCGCTCCAGCTCGGCGTCATTACTTGTGTCCCAATACAGGAAGGAGGTACCAGTTAAATACAATATCCCTTAGCAAAAAAAAAAGATACCCAAGTTTTATTTTACAATTTTCTATTCATTTTTCCAAACGTATTTAATTTTTAGTAAGAAGGGAATTCGTGTTAAATAAATTGATACCATTTTGGCTTCGTAGAATTTTCGTACTTAGAGATTTTCAAGATGATCGCGCCAACTAGACAATTTCAAATCGAAAGTAACTTTTAATCCCAAAAGAGCAACAAAGACTTTTATTTCCTTGTAGATAAAATATTAATTTTTATGTTCAATAAGCATTATTAAAAACAGACATACAAAAAAGATAATTTAAAATCCACACTAAACTTACAAAAAAAATAATAAAAGCTGGGATAAAGCGTGAAGATTGATGTAGATATATCAGGGTAAGATAGACAAAGAGCTGACGAACAGTTAAACAAATTAATATCCACTATCGTGTAAATAGCAAAAATCGTAACAATATATTTTATCTATGTCTATGTATTTTCTCAATAAAATCTTCTCTCAGCGCAATAGTTTGAATAGAATTGAACTGAGAGTTTGCTAAATTATCGTCTTTTTCAAGTGGTTCTTCTCGAAGAGTTTAGTGACCATCTCACTGAAAAAGTCTGTTTATGGTTTTCTTAGGGTAAATAGTGTAGGGGTTAGTACCTACATCGGAACACGTGTCTTACGGCCTGTTGGAATGTGACATTTCCATCCTCTTAATCCATTAGATATTTTATTAGACGGCCCATTAAAATATGACATAAACCTATAGTAATTAACGGTCAGTCAAAAGTCGATCGTATTTCAGGCGAGATGTCCTTGCAATGAGACACCCCCCGATAGGTGGGAATCTTCCTGTTTACGCTATCCACAAAGGCAGCGGGACCCTATATAAGCAGCTTCCCCGCGCCCTTCGCCAGAGAGACCTCGCGGCATCGAAGTAGTAACCCCACGTACATTTCAAACCAGTGAAGTTATACTGAATAAACTACGAATACGCAAATATTTCGCCAGCCTTCTGATTTCCAACCATACGTCAATCTTACAACCACAACATCACATCAACGACATCGGAGACTACAATACATCATAATACTTCGGCGAAATTGGTGACTTCAACTTTATCATCGGCGAAAATAGTTTAGTTGATCTTCGAGTCCTTCTGCTCAGCAGTTTTATATTCGAAAGAAAGGTCTGTGTATTGGTGCTGCCCATTAGTATTATATTAATATGTAATCTTTTCCGTACAAACCTGTTATTATAGTATGAGAAAATTGCATTGCTATTTTATAAGACTACTGAATTGCATGGTTTATCACTTGTAATCTACAAAACCCTAGCATTTGCCAATGGGAAGTTGCTCGTGGGAGTAACTTTTCAATCCGACAGCAAATAGAAAAATTAACCAACATAAAACATTAGTCAAGACAAACTTACTGTTATTGCCACCTGTTCGCGTCTTGTGGTTCCGGTATAAAATAGTGCATGCGGTTATAACGCGGTCGCGCCACTTTAATTTACTCTTATTTCATGAATTGCGATTATTATCGATCGATTTAGTCATATCTGCACACATGAACAAAACAAACTAAATCACACACGTATAAACGGCGTCCAACAATCAACTAATAAAATTAACTGCCATGCCAACAAAAAAAGTATTTATGATATTAAACAACTCACAGAGGATTGGAAACACCTGATGTCTGCGAATACATTCAGAAAAAAACAGATCTAAAACGCATTTACGCAAACGACGAAAAATATGAAAGAAACCCACAGAGAAAATGTAGAAATCATAATCAAGGGCGGTCATTAATCACTGACGCAAATGTAGCCCTCTCAAGAGACAGTGAACAGTTTAGATTCAATAGCAGGCAACTAGAGCAGTTTGTGATTTGCTGGCGTGCTCGCTCGGATTATTCCGGGCGGCGCAGGAAGCACCTCCGGCCCGCGGGCGCGCCGCCGCATTCAGGATTTCCCATGCGGCGTTTTTGCCGCTGCCTGCATAGACAACGAGGATGCTGAAATAACCGACTACAAAACCCAGCCGCGCGGATGGATATACAGGCATTGTAAAAAATAAATCGATGACTTCCTGCGATCACGAAATACGTATGACTGAAATATTTTCAAAAACTCCATGAGACCGATTTTATGTTTCAACACACAAGAGAAGAATGAAAATTACTAATTGTTGAATAAATAAGGACGAGTAAGTATTTTCTTATAAAAATAATGTGGGAAAGAAAGTAATGTTGAAAGAAAAACATTCGCAATATGAAATGAGCTATACATGCACACAGGGTGATTCAGATTAATCGAAAATATATTCAGAAATCGCATTCAAGCCTACAACATATAACTATAAACACAGTAGTATGTCCAAGTGTTGTATCAACTATTCACGCAAGCTTACTGATCAAAAAATATTATACGTTTTAATCATTTATTATTGAAATGATGAGTGAAAAATATACGAAAATGATTCAACACTGTGCACGTGTAATAAAATATACTGCATTGAATTTATTTGAGTTTTTTTGTCGCTTTGTACGTACGCTAAGCCTCTGACAAAACTTACGTGGAAAATTCACCAACATATCGTAAAAAATCGAATCGATGTAATTGGGTTTCAGTTTAGGTTATAGAATATGAGTGGATGCACGTGAATCACCTGTGTAGTGATTGGGGTCAAGGGCGCCTGAGCCCCCCGCGGGCGCTCCTCCCTCCCGCCCCGGACCGGCCGGGCCGCATTCCTCCCGGCCTGCACGCGCGGGAACCTAACGGGGGCCCAAGCGATCGTCCGGCGACTCTGCCTGAAGAATCACCCTGTATATCGAAAGCGTTGCAGAACTGATCTTCAGTCAATATATGTGGCGAAAATTTCAACTAAATTATATACCGATTGGAACGGTTCGTTTTCTAAAGAAAAAAAAAACTGTAAACATGGAACGCATTCGTGTTTCGTTTAAAAGGGAGAGAATTACAGGTACGCTGTATTATTGAAGACTAAAATTAAATATCTATCATCCAACACAAATACAATTCTGATTGTTAAAAATACATTTGACATTTAAAAAGGGACATTATTATATTTACAAAATAGATTGAACTTTGTTTTATTCTCACTAAAATCTTAAAACTCCTGTAATTACTTGATTAGTAATAACCCATTTCTTCGGTAGACAAAACTTTGCACCCCAAGGTTAGCGAATACTATTACGAATGTTGAACCAATAAATATTCTGTGGTGTAATTACTTTAAAAAGCGCTTAAGATGAAATTAATTATCTATATGAAGAAATGAATTATGATATATAATCAAAGCTTTAAAAATAAATTATAAATTATCTATTTGAGGCTGTTAATTTTAATCTAGACGCGTCGCTCACTGCAACAAGCTTTGCTCTCTAGTGCCTAGCAACATTTGTTTGTGTTTGACTCGTTGAAGAATGCAGCCTCATGCCCTCACACGGTCCACGGTACTCATCCATTGTTTGTGCTGGAACTTAAAGGATATAGAATTCGACTACACGGCACAAACTCAAGAATGTATTTAAACACTTAAAGGCAAATACAAACATTGAATCTCTGTATTAATCTTGAACTTTCAGTTTGTTATTAGTGACGCACTTACCTAGGTTCAAAACAACTAATTCCTCAAGGGAGTATCTGTGTACCTTGCAGTGGCATGTGGTGAAGATTTCTAGTATACTAATATATTTACATGCAACTTATTTTTACTTTGGCGACAAAAAGGCATGCCATTGAATGGTTTTCGAGGAGCGATACATAATTCTGCCGAAAAAAAAGTTAAACTGCTTCTCTAAGTGATCGAGGATAAACGATAGTTTTAAATAAAGTTGGACGTTAATAAAATTTATAACAACACTGTGGTGATATTACTTAACGAATGGTAGTAAAATAAATATTTTCTAACTGACTATGTCAGTGATATGCATGTTTTAGTTTTAGTTTGCTCCACACATTCTGTTGCTTATGCATGGCTGTCATTCTGTACCCTGAGCGTGTGTAAAGAATCGTTAATGGAGTAGTGGACTTGGAATGATTCTGGAGGGATGTGCTCTGGAAGTGCCTGTCGAGATGTGGGGGTACTGCTATTGTGTCTGTAGCCAGCTGCAGAAGGAGTATCAGATCTAAACGCCAAACTTGGTACGGAAAGGATTATTTATAATTCTATTGGGCAGCAGCAATACGCAGACTTTTCCTTCCAATATAAATGAAAAATCGGACACCCACTACACTATTTTTCTGTTAGAAAACTTGAGCATATACACACTGGCTCAGCAGATGAGTATATGCTCAATGAAATGGTCGCCAACCTCCTCTAAGGAGAGGCACGTGATGAAGGTTTCACCAAAGACGTTCTGATTGCAAGTATCTTTAAAGAATGTTTTGTTTATTTTTACTTCGATAAATAAAGTAACATTGTAGACGCGCGCGGTGCACTACTGGAGCGTTGCGTCTGCAGGACGGGCGCGGGGCGGCAAGCGAGCGGAGACAATAACGTCATAGAGCGCATGCAAATGTCGGTTTCGGCTGCATTCCCTCGCGGCGGCCGGGCAGGTGAGTGACGGCAGCTGCACCAGGAATGCGACCCGCAAGGCCGCTGCAGCGAGGAGATGCGAGCGGGGCGGCGCGAGGTGACGGTGCCACTGCCACAATAATTACGGGGCTCGAATCACATCGGTCAATGAATTAGCTAATCGGAATGCGACACCTTGCGCGGGCTGTGCGCCGAGTGTGAGAGCACCGGAGGTATTCGGGACAGCATTCCGGAGTTTGAGTGATGCTTAATAAAAGGTTATCGCCGGGTGTTTCTACTCGAAACCGAATTGCGAGAATATTGTGTTTTGTGAAGCTTTCTCCGTCCGACACGAGCCACGGTGAAACACTTCAGTGAACTGAATTTCTTCTACTCGTTCACGGAGACGCTGCACAATTACTAACGTGTGTATCTTACTAGGCTTAAAATGGTCCATTGCAAACTCATAACTCAGCTGATTTGGGGTGTTGCAGACATGCTGTTTTTATTTCAGTGATTTAATTCTTAAATTATGTGCTACGATGATTTTCTTAAACGGTTGAGTGAAAAGTTTGGGAAGATCGATTTTTTCGAGAGCATTCCACTTGCATGTTCTAGTTGTCTTTAAAATTCTGAGTACACCTGTTTCTCCGGACAGGGTATCTAGTTTGTAAAGAACTAATCTTATTGAATGGAATTTCATCCAATTGGAAGTTTTAACGTAATTGTAAGTAAATTTAGATCGATTATTTAGCAGCTCGTTAAATTCAATCACTTAAGTTTCAGTCCGACTTGATTTACTTTCACAGGTGTCTCTCTGCCCAGGCGAGATTTGAGAGAAAAGCAAAGAAGACCAGCACTCGAGATGCTCTACATGCCTCCTCAAGTAGTGGTGCAGCTGAGTGCCCGGCGAGGAAGCACGAGTGGCGTTGGCCGGGTCGCTTCCTTTGAACTCTCAAGTTATAATTAAATAATCCACTTTTATCAAAACTTTATAACAGAGCGATACTAGAACGCGCTCCATGAACGTCCATGCTCTGACCTCTTTTCTTTCTAATCTTAATTAGAAAGAAAAATACTTCAAGTGTCTTTTTCTAAAAGTACTAGTTGTACAGAATGTTTCAAATCTTAAAACAAATACGGATGGCTGAAGCGACTTTATCAATTTGAGTATTTGCTCGAGGGCCAGCGCGTGTCACCGGTGATGCAACTCTCCACACTCCAAAAAACTAAATTCCACACTTCAGGTCGGTACCACTGCATGTGTGCCGAGTACACAGCAGCGTTATGGGAGAAAGGGCTCGGCCGCACAATCCTCGTAGAAAATTATCAACGAAAAAATTAAAACATGAAGCTTAGCAAATCGATATGAGACGTAAAGGACAAAGTTTTAGTTTCTTCAGTGGAAAATCATATCGTTACCACAACCAAGAAAAATAATACCAAGAGTTATTAACATGAGTTTAACAAGTGTTTAAAAACATGGTAAAGGCAATAAAAATATTGCTACATTTTTAAAATTATACGTTAATATGTATTGATACCGTGATCAATATTATGCAAGTTTCGACTCCATATCAAAGTCCAATAAGCACGATTCAAGCACGATTTTAAAAATATTTTAATATTCAAATTATATATCCAATTTATATTGTCTATTATTCCAGTACTTTCCAACGGCATTTAAAGGATATCACGACCAAGGACAACGAATTGTTAAATACACCGCAGGTAAATAATATGCCCGCTGAATTAACAAAATGTGACACCGGCCGTATCCACATAGCAGGGCGTCCTTCCAGAGAAATTGTGAGGTATTTAGTATGCAAAAATACCTGTCTCAAGTCAGACGCCCTAATCAAAATTGATGGCAGATTAAAAAAAAAATTCCAAGCGATCATGTTCCTAACAATGGCCTGTCGAGACATAAACGATTACTGTAACTTGATATGTTTATCTCTGAATGATATGTACAAATATCGCTGTCGTGATTCTACAGGATCGTTAAATATTACACCGAGTGAGACATCTGGGACCTCCCGGCTTGATCCAGTTCTCTCAAAATTGTGGGTAGTACTATGCATGAAGACAGAATATGTTGTATTATTAAATCGTGCGTTAGTAAATTATTATTTTTTTTAATTCAGGCAAACATCTACAATAAAATATAATTATATAATAAATACAATTGATTTTCGTTTAAAAAAATGCACAAATGTGTTTTTATCTTTTTTACATGATTTCAATTTTCGCTTTTAAAATAAAATTCACATTGCTTTGAACTTATTATTCCTTTTATTAAATAAATAGACGCATTTTGTGACGAAATTTTTAATTCCACGGCGAAAAAATGCGCCGGTTATAAATTCAAAGCATTACAATTTACGTGTCATTCCTAATCAGGAGCGGTATTTACAGATGCAGCTAGTTTCGTTACTCAAGATTACCGTTTTACGATTCGCCAGTCTAAATAAATTATGACATGAAAAATATTGTGACGCTCATCTCGGAAGGAAACAACGCAAACCGCAGCGGACGGCCCCGCACAGGGCAGGGCAACTACATCTCCGACGAAGAGCAAAATTAACCTATGGAATGTGCCATTACCTGAGCTGCTGGTGTTTATATCAAATAAATTACTCAACAAAGACTCAAGCAACGGAATCAAAACATTGCATATAGAAGAAAACATAAATAACGCGGCTACGCACAAAATAAACCTCTTACACGATAATCCTTGCTGTTAAGCATAAAGAACAACTGAAATTTCAAGGCGCCCGATTCTAATCATTTACTTATAGAAATATATATACACAATATTGTATTATTTTGTTGCAGTGGTTTAAATAATTATCTGCATAATAAATAAGCATATTTGGTGAGTTCAGTAGCACGCCCTGAAAATACTGGAAAAGTACGTAGTCGGTCACGTGTCGGCGCTGCGCCAACGTGACGCAAGCCTCGGTGACGTCCCGCGTCTAGCGCTCGCTGATACGGAGCTCGGAGTCAGCCAGACCATCATTGCTCTGCACCGACTGATAAACACGCATCACCACTAGGGAAAAGAACTCAAAATTTCAGCTTGAAATTTCAATATTTTTTTACGTCCAGAGACTTTTTGTCAGAATTTATTAATTTTTGCGAACAGGAACCAACTTTTTTTTGAAAATAAAATAATTACATTACACGTAAGTAATATTCAATAAAATTTATTCTATTTGATAAATTAAGGACCAATCGTGGACCTGAAAACTTGTTTTGTAGCAATACAAGTTTCGTGTAGGAGATGCGATTCTCCCAGGATAGTGGACGATGTCCGAACGGGCATCCCCATATAAAAATAATTGTTTATATATTATAAATTATTTGTATCATTTAAGCAGATCATTCAGCCTCGCGGTGGTAAATTATGATTTAAAACAGCATTGTGCGTCATTAGGCTGGCGCTATCAGCTATCACAATAATGAGTCAAGTCAAAGGTAAGCAGAAACAATAAACGGAGCTGCTGACCGATCCGCGCACTTGACAGAATGCAAACACCTTGTTCTGCGAAAACATCAAAATAGTATATTTTTATCTTTCTTATCAAAGCTTCGGTAAAATATGACAGCGTTTTAATGACACCAGCATGAATTCGGACACACTCTTGTACGTGCAGTATGTTTAGTTGCTCAGCACACGCATGAAATCAGAAGAGCGCATGAGATGGTATTCTAGGCATGGTAACTTTATCCTTTCGCCCACCATGCCACATCTATAGGTGTATTTTTTATAAATCGCCAATAGATGTGTCAAGTAATTTAAAATATAATATAAATCAATTTTAAGGTCTTTAAGTAAGTCTTTTGATATTTTTTTTTTTTTTAATATTAACTACTGTTATTTCGTCACCCGAATAACAAATAAATATTTTAAAAATATTATAAATCTTACTATAAAAAAATAGAGGCGACACAGTATATAATAATCTGTCAAAAATATTGAACATAAAAATAATAATCGATTTAGTACAAAAATGTTATAGTTTAAGAATAATTTCAAACACTCCTAGAACATATTATATATTCTACAATATATTTTTAGTAATAATATTTAAAAAAAAAAAAAAACTTAAATAGGTTCTATTTGTTTATATTAGGAATTTTTAAGGTATTGCAAATCGTTTTACCGAAATACGTGTTGTCATAAACAAACACATCGCTCCATCGTAGATTAGAAATTTTATAAATAGGAATCTCTGACCTGAATACCAAGGCGGGCCCTGCGGCCTGTGAAGGTCTCGACCTCCAGTGTGACTCCTCAGATTTCAGTCGATTTCCTCCAATTAGGAGATATATATATTTAAATTAATTATTCGACACTAAACACCTCGAATTAAAAAAAAACGTAAAATGATCCTCAAAAAAAAAAAAAAACACACTGGAATGCGTTAAAAAAAGTTATTAGTTTATCAGAGATTTGATACATGTAGGTACATATATAACAGATATCCCTAAATTACTCAAATTTAACAACTCTTCTGCTTTTGTTATGAATGTTGCTAGAAAAAAGCGAGTTAGAAACAATACACAGACTTAAAAATAATAAAAAGAAACCCGTAAGACAAGAGCCACGTGTATGCAATTTATTGTATTGCCCGTTATAGGTAGATATATATTTTTTAAATATATATTTATGTTGTCATGCATGTTTGTTCAGAATGCGGGTAGGCCATCGGCGAGTGCACCTGAGCGGAGCCGCCCGAGCCCTTCGGTGTCTCCGACTGCTACAAACGAGTCGGTTATCTGAACAAATAATCACACCTGTAATGCGCTCTAGATTCCTAACAACTTTTGCAAATTCTTCAAATTCCTGCCTTGGCCGTACGCTTGTGCAATCGCCGCTGTGATCGATTTATTCAATTTTAATTTGTATATAAACTATCTAATAAAATGCAACGCAGATAAACTTATGATCTACTAACGCTGCCACGTGACTGAATGGTTAATCGCATTGAGTAATATTTTACTACAGTGATAATGACAATGTCTACTAATAAAAGCATTTTATTTCGATTGTATTATTATAGTTTAAAATAATAAAGAAATAAATGTAACGATATCTTATATTTATAATCGCAAAAAGGTAGTTTTTAGAACAAAATGACGTTGCTTTTGCGTGGCTGCAGTTGAAGAACGGTTCAATCAAAAATTACTAAATTTAACGAATATTCCATATGCTCGAAAATCACTTAACTTTAAATTGAAATATTAATACATTCCAGAAGACACTTCCCTTAGATAATAAGAAACTAAGTTATTTGGTTTTATTTTAAAAATGATAAGAAGCATACTGTTCTAAGCAAATATACGGTTTGTGCTTTTTAGCAACAATTACAGTAATTAATCGGAAAAATCCAAAGAAACTGTTCAAACTCGACAAAAGGAACTCAACATTCAAATGTGGCACATATCTAGAGTCACTGCAACAGGATGTTAGATCGGCGCTCTTAACCGCGTGCCTCGCATTTAACATATCCAGTCTTTTGGAGCGCCAGCATACAAATCACTTTCATATTTCAGATGCTGCGGGCGTATGAGTAAGAGATCGCGACACAACATTTTTAATAAAATATCCATTAAAATGCGTTTTTTTTTTTTCAATGGATAAAAGGTAGCTCCCGAGCAGAGTAATGCGACATCGCGATGTGTCCATAAGCAGCGTCACATCTAAATAATAGACCGCCGGTGTTACATTAGGCATGCGCGGGCGGCCGCGTCCGCCGCACGCCCGCCGCAACCGCCGGCAGTTTTCACAAATTCGGATTCGGCACACGGCTCCATTCGGGAATGCGGCCCGATGGCGCGCGGCGTTTTCACAGCTCGGACTCCGCGCAGGTTTCCCACAGATATCTAATTGCCCGAGCCAGCGCCGCTATGCGCGGACCGCTCGCATTCCGCGCATAGTAGCGCCCGCTGACGTCACGAGCTGCCTCCACCTCCGGCCACCTCCGACAACCTCCGGCCACCTCCGGCCACCTCCGGCCACCTCCGGCCACCTCCGGCCACCTCCGACCACCTTCGGCCACCTTCGGCCACCGGCCCGCTCGTCGGCCGGCCGCGACGCGATTGCCGCTCTTCGTAACCTCAACAGCCATGGATGAATTTTTCAAGACACTGAATTGCATAAAAAAAAACAATAATTTAAAGATTACTTATTTTCATACAATACGGTAGGTGACTATCCCCTGTAAAGTATGAGATACAATCACGCTGGAGATTCACCAAATTTTATATCGTCTCAGTTCTCCTTTATGGAGTCGATGCTTGGTTACTCAAAACATTTGAGCTGTAATTTGGCTGTATAGAAGAATCCATAAATTACCATGGGTTGAAAATGAAAAAGTCAAAAGAAAGGGAACTCTTGACATTGGTAAAGAAGCGGAAGGTCTCCTATTTTGGCCATATTTTTCGTAATAATAAATACAGCATCCTGCAGCTGATTGTTAAAAAAAAATTGAAGGAAAAAGGAGTATTTGAAGGAGGAAGTTTACGTGGACGCGGAATTTGCACCAGTTGCAGGAGATCGGAAGTGCGGCCAAATTAGTGAGACTGCCCCAGGATAGGGACATGTTCAAGGAAATGGTAACCAACATCCTATGAGGAGAGGCATCAGAAGGAGAAGCATTAATATTTACTCGTAACTAACGTAACGTAGAAGGAAACTACAAACAACCGTTTATTTTCAAAAAACTTGTAAGGACAATTATTTAATATAAATATTTCCTTGAAAAACCCCCAACGCGTGTGATAAATCGAATATCACACTTCGTTATTTCCCTGTATGGTCTTCGATAGACCTTTTTCATTAATTGTGTAGATGTAAGAAGTGTTAAACTAATATAGAATCCGAAACTTCACTGAAAACAACATTGTTTCCTGTAATGCTACCTAACAACACCGGTCTAACCGAACAAAATATATTCATATTTATAATTTAACATAACTTTAATTTCAGCATTTAAAGTTTTTAGCAAATTATTAAAGAAATTCAGAATTGACATTCCCAAACACGCCAGGTACTCGGTTTCGTGACGTCCCGATGTATTTTTGGAGAATCGATACTAAATGAGTTATTATCAATTTAACGTTAAACTCTAGTACATCAAGCTACTCCAGCGGATTAAGTCGATTGAAAATTTGACTTTTACTCATAAGCAAAGTTATAATTGTAAAAAAAATCAATCGTCACAAGCGGTGAGGTCACAACCTGAGCAGTCAGTTTAATCAAAGAATAAAAAATATACTAATAATTTCCTTAAAATACATTTCCTATAGGAATAATCATGTAAAATAACACCTTGGCTGTATTATATAATCATTTGGCAACAATATTTGAATAAAATATAATTTAAACCCAAAAATATGTATTGAATGGAAAACAATGACTCAATACTCGTGTTAATCACACGCCACTGATATTGAGATTTAAAATACATATATTTACTGTCAGCATCACGTTTCCAGGTCACTCAACGTCCAGGGCTTTGGTTCATCCATACGCGAATATGGAATATGGAATATTCATTCAATTGTTTCCATGAGCATGAAATTTTTATGGTCTGCAAACCTGGTGACATCTGAACCATGCCAGCTTGACAGACATATCAGGAATGACAGTGTGATCGATTTAACTAGCACTGCATTAGTTGTAATCGGCGATAAAAGGTACAGAGTCCGAGGCGTCCTCTCCATTCATATCTCGCTTCATTCACAGCAGCGGGCGGGCGGGGAGCGGTGATGATGATAACCCCAAAATGTACCTGTGACGTCATTGAGAGACAACCGCAGCGAGATAATTTGTCTACTAGACATAGGCTAGATTAATAACGATGTTGTTTTTTATGCTTGAAAAATATTTTGACAAATATTATGAATGATTGATAAGGCACACACAGTAACGTAGAGATGTTATTGGGTGAACTATATTATTTAAAAAATTCAAACCTTATTAAATATATGAGTAAAAAAACTTCAATAAAAAAGTAAAGAAATTAAAAAAAAAACTAAACGAGTGAATGCAATAATTCACTGTTAGAAATATACGAATATATGATAAATATACTGAGTAATAAGCAAATAATATTCAAATAAAACGACGGAGGGGTGAATTTCACTCCGACACAGATTTTTAAGAGTTTGCTAATGACACGATACAATACGATTATTATCAAGTTTTGAGCAGACATTTTGTTATTGCAGCCATTTATTAGGCTCATACTCTCTGTAAATGTTGCCCAGATGCAGACAAAAGTCAATGATAAAAAGCTAATCTACTTAAAAAATCTATCCTTTAAATTGAATTTGTACTTCAATCCAATCATGATTTTTGAATGGACATTTAAATACGCATTATAATATCATAATGCATTTTTAACCTAATTGAGTTATCGCACTTCCGATCGGGCACGCACGCTGAATCGCGAACGGATTTTGTACGTATAAATGGGCCGCGTAAACACTAGGATATCCAATAAAATAATATTTATTTTAACAAATTATTTATTTAACATTATATTTATTTTAACATTCGTGTTGTTTTTGTTTCAGACAATACTGCAATATTAAAATATAAAAAATAGCTAACGGTTAATAGTTACAGTACGTATGGCGGTGTTTAGTGAAATGAAAGTAAGCAGTAGCGACAAAGAAGCTTTGAGAAATCTTCAAAACATGCGTGTCGTCTTTATCTTGAAAAATCTAAAAGACATTATTCAAACTTATATAAAGACAGGTTGAGACTTTGTGGCAACTATGGCTAAACAACTACCCTTAAAACACCATACCATTGTAACACTAAACCTACTAACATTGCATGTATACCTATTTCTACTAGCAAGTGTTAAATTAGTACTAATAATATATAATTGTTCAGGTTTAGAAGAATGAATACCATATTACCTAGAGGAGCCAGATTGAACCCTCGCGGTCAATAAGCACGTGTCACATATGTCCGAAAATAAAAAAATATGTAACGAGAAGTAAAAATTGAAAAATGCATTGTATGCATAATTTAGGAAACGTAGTAAAATTTGATACGATAACGTTTAAATATGTAAGTCGCACCAAAGTTTGATAAGGGACCAAAATGATTCCTCCAGTAGGTTTAGTGTAAAAAGACTCATAAAGTCAACGCGATTTGTTTTATTCTATGTTCTATTATAACTGCTACAACTAGTAAAAAAATGCATTTTTTTAAAAACTATTTTATATTATTATAGATGCGCAAATTGAATAAACGACGAATATGTAGTTGAAAACATAAAATTAAAAAAAAAACTTGAAAAATACAAACAGGATGCTCTGCCGAATGTTTACAATGAAATTAGGAATTACGTCCGCATGGAGCATATCCGCGCGGCGCACTCGCCCCCCTCCGCTTTCCCCCGCGCAGGCCATTCTCAATGAAATGAAAAACGCAGCGATCGGCAGGCCGCGCACGCGCGCACCGCATTCAGATTCGGGACGGCCCCTGCTCCCGCGCGTGACGTCACAGGACGCTTCCGTGCCCCGCGGACGTGCAAGGGAGTCCGCTCACATCACCGGGCCAGATCAGACGAATCACACTCTCTTACCTGGCTGCGAATTATCAAATAACATCTCATTATTGACGTCATCGCGAAACTCAGATAAAATATAGCACTATGCACCCTACGTTGCACGATTACCTTCCGATATATTGAACTACCTTAATAATATCACATTCAATGGAAATCATTTGATGTTTCGTTTTCCACAGAAAAAAATATTATATGCATGCTTTTTTAATATTATATGCATGCTTATGTATCAAAAAGTTTAATTAATTTTTCACCACCAACTCCGCATTGACAGTATCTTAAGTGCTACGTTCTGAGCTAATAAATTACTTCAATTTAATCAACATTGTATTGAAGTGAGTGGCACATTATTTGACATATCAAGAGACAAGCTGCGCCATACTTGCTCTAGTTCTTGTCAATTATAATGATAAATGTGCCATTTTCAATCCGCTCAAAGTAATGCGTACAAACCACAAAATACTTTTGAGTAAAATTTCACAACTTCGGTTTATTTTAAATACGCTACACTCGAAGATCCGGAGTTTCCCTTACTACCCAAAGGAAAGTTAGAGATAGATCAAAAACTTACTTCTGACTGAACCTAACGGCAATAAGTAAATTTAAAAAAAATTATAAAATCACTCAAAGTGTTCGGTTGTATCCCGAAAATGCCGAAGTGATGGAGTTCAGCCTGTTTCCATTTTATCGAAAATAATTGTATTGCAATTTCAAACCAAAACAAAAAAACATTTAATTATTTTCGCTTGTGCTCAAATTTAAAAAAGCGACAATCTGTAAAACCGTACAACAAAAAGTCGGAAATGGATCCGCACATGACGCGTTAAACTCTGATTAACTCTATCGGATGATGAGACTGAATAAGATCGCAATACTCCTGCAAATATTAATTTGCATCAAGCATGTGAACGGCGATTTGGAAATGGCGAGTGCGGAGAAGGTTCTGCGTTGGTTCGGTTGGGCTGCAGGCTGCGGGTAGCTGGAGGCTCTGGAGGCTCTGCAGGCTCTGCATGCTCTGCAGGCTCTGCAGGCCGCCGATCCAGGGTCGGGAGCGAGGAGTCAGGTGGCGCTAGTGCGCGATGGGAGGGGCGCGTGAAGGAATGCGGCCCGCGCCCCTCCCCCGCTCCTCCCGCGACAGCCAGGGGGGCACAGCTCCCACAATGGGATAACAAATACCATATCTTATTTATACCTTTATGTAAATACACTAAGATATTTTTTTGAAAATATAAGTGTATAACACCCTGACAATACGCCACGTGTATACTGATTTTTTATTCAATGCCCGGTTATAACAATTTCTAGACTCATAATTTTTTAAAAACTTTTAATTTATCAAAGAATAATTCATGTAAGCATATTTTGAAAAAAACACATATCACAGAAATATTGGCGATGTCGTTAACTATTTTAATACTGCTTAAGAAACAAAAAATTAAATTGGTATCCATTGTAAATGTACTAATTTTCCTGGAGGTTATCCGAGCCAAGATGCGTTGGAACAAAATCAAAACGTGACACGGTTTGAGAACTAACAAGGTGAGTCCAAGATAAAAGATTTTAAACCCTTTTTCAATAATAGTGTGAAACAATGTAACAAAGAGCACAGTAAATTAATTTTACATATTCTTAGATACGAATTTATAATTAGTAAAAAAAAATATTAAAAAAAAAAAAAAATCTTTAGTAATCTTTATGAAGAAAAGAGACATAATGCATGTGTGCATTCAAATTCCAAAATATAATTTAATTAACTTTCCTAATTAGAATAATCAGTCCATTCATTGCACATTTTGTGGAAAAGCACTGTTAACATTCCTCCTACTACACATTTTTATGGCAACATTTAAAAAAAAAATATGAGTAATAATTAATCACATGCAATGGTGCATTTTAACTAAAAAATAAATCGCTTTTCTTTTTATTATTCTTTATTTTTTAAGTTATTTTGATGAGTAGTATGCCAAGAAAGAAAAGAAGGCCATGACTGTCGCATTGATGCTTTCAAAAATAAGATACAGCAATCCTCGTATAACATAAAGTTATCAAAAACTAGTTGTTGTGGTTTTATACTTTATAATGTGAATAGACAACTGACAAAAACATTACATTCCGAAAAAAAATTGAATTTGGGTTTATAGCAAGCAATACCACATACCTGCAAGTCTTAAAAACAATGCTTCGTTCACAAATTCTGTAACAAATTTACTGATAACAAAGTGAAAATGAATAAACTTGCTGAAAGCTTCGAAAACAAGAAAATAAAATTTTACTTTGTTTCCTGAAAAACTACAGGTGTGTGTATCATTCTGTCTTAGTGCTATTTTTTCAATAAGCTATTACTGATGTTTTTAATAAAGTATTTAATTTATCATACAAGATTATTTATTGTTTTTACAATTCGTGATGATGGGATTCGATGTCACACCTGATTTCTATTTTAAATACAATGTGCAAATTCATAAACACATTAATGTTTTATAAGAAGTTGTTGCTGACTTAGACTATCAATTAATAAGAATAAAAAGGAGAGCAACTGTGGTGATCGCGAGCCAAAGTCTGAGGTCCACTGGGAGGGCCAGGCTTGGCCTTGACCGCAGCCAGAGGGACTGCATTTCTAGGAGGACGCAGACGTTAGACGGATCGCTGGATCGACCGGCTATTTAAAAAAAAAACGACAGAGATTTATATAACAAATTATTACAACTGTTACACTATTCTAAAAATTTACTTTTTTAACTAAATGAAAATCTTCAGATTCATTTTAAATATCAGGTGTACATTGACCATGGCACACCCTAGGTTTCATTTAAATTTACGATTTTCGGGCTTTCCAGCCTAAAGACATACAATACAGAAAAATAAAGCAAAAACAAAGACTACGGTGTCATTAACCCATAATTAACTCGTATGTAATCTCGTTTAGAACCTTCAAAACAAAACAAGTCTCAGAATTTTTTTTTATAAAAAAATATTTTAATTATATTGTAAGTTTTATGGGTTATTATAACCCAAAAATGTTACTGTTTCAACAAATATAAAAGTTTACTAATAAAACGAGTTGCACATAGTCATTGTATATAAATAATTTATGATTTTTCACCTACTCCCCCGTGGACAAAATCGACTATAAATTGATTTTTCTCATCGTAAAAACTCCAACAAGTCGCGTCTTTCGAGGTAGATCCGAGTGATCGCATCGATTCTCCAGGTATGGTATATATTATACAACGGCCTATAAGGAAAGAAGCCTCCGCAAGGGCGCGGGTCGCCGACCCCCGGTTTGGGCGCGGCCATCAGTAGCCGCGCGCAATTATAGCGCACTCTGTTTGACGGCAGAATCCGCGGCCGTCTGGAGGGCGCCGCCGCCCAGCGCGCCCGCCAGCCCCTTAAGGCGCTCCGCAGGAATGCGGTCCCGGCCAGGGGAGCCCAACTTCCGGCCCTCCTCGCCCACCCCGACTCCCCCACTCCCCCACTCCCCCACTCCCCGACACCCGCGAGCACACGCTATCACCATCGAAATGGATAAACACTCCAGTATCCGAAGATTTGTAAGATAGACGTTGGTTCGTGTTTTTTCGCATTTATCTTCGTCTGCAGCGTACAAAATAGTATGTTTTTTTAATTTTTTTTAATATAAGTTTGGTACCTTGCTGGTTATGTACAAGGTTTGTCATCACAATTTGGGGAAACTTTCCATACTAGTCGATCGAAATTGTGCTATATATGGGAGTGACTGAAGCTATACCCTCTGGTTTATCTTCTTTATGGTTCCGATGACACGCTTCAAGAAGACTTCATCAACTGTGGGTGTCTCGCCACTGACTTCAGGTCATCCAGACATAGGCCCTCCTGTCGGCATTGGCTCTCCAGTTGGTGTCTCTGAAGACCTAATATGGGGCATGAACCCACAAGGTGGATCACTGTTTGTGGAGTAATATCATCACAAGGGCATGTGTCGTCGCTCGTCAAGTGGAACCTGCGCAGATAACTTCTCATCGCTCCATGACCCGTTAGGAGCTGGGTTGATTCAAAGCTAATCCCGCAGGTATTCCTGTATACAGCGGCGTCCGTAACAGAATCAAAGAACATCTTTGTTACGTTCCCTTGCGGAGAGCTTGTGTACCTTTCGTTCCGTGTGTCCATTGTAATTTTCCTCTGGAGATTTTTTGCGAAACTCAGAGGAAAGTCGGAAAATACATAGTTCATTTTCTTTTTGGTGGCTTATTAAAATAGTATGTTGTTAAACAATAGAAAACATGTTTATTCAACAGATGATCGTTTACTGAAATCGTTTATCTAGGGAAATGTCTACTAACTTCTTGATATTATTTGGCATAGTTAGCATTTAAACCATTTCGTTATTAAATGCATCACATCAATCCGCCAGCTGCTTCTACAAGTCGGGGTCTAGCTCGAGAGCTGCAGACACTACCCGGAATACCACGTAGCAATAACCGTTTGGGACGTGCCGGTGGCGGCTCGAGGCCGCTCCTTCGAGGCCCCTGCGACATTCCTGGGGGCTTCCTGGAAGCGGGGCGTCCAAACCTAGCGGGGCCGCGGGGGCCGCGGAATCTGCGAGCCTTTTTGTATCGCCGGCCAGGGAAGGTCTAATTATACCAGAAAATGTATAGTACATCCAAATCGAATCATCAATATTTAGTACTACAGCTTATCGAACAAGCTTTCTCTCAAACCTTATATTTGAGATATCCCATTTTTGCGATTGTATTTTTATTTTTTGAGAGAGCTCCAACAACTGAATTTTCGAGCAATAAAAATTAATATTGAAATCTACTATAATAATAGCCATTGTGTGTGTGTGTATGTTTCATTTTTTGGTTCTCTGTAGAATATCTTAAAAGATACAACGCTGATTTTTTGCACGTAAGTTCAGTAAGTTTTTCCGCAGTTATGTGCCGAATTTCAAGACGATAGGATAATATTTTCATTCATAAACTAATTAAATAAAACTATAAAATATGCTTTATGTACAAATTATATAATTCTGTTGTTCACAGCGAGAATTTCAAATTTAGAATTTTTACAAAAAAAACAAAATATGATGCTTCTAAGAAATTTCCAGATTGTGTCAGCTTGACACATGTACTAATTTTATTTTTTAGTTGCGTTAGAAATTATTAATCACATCATTAATAACTTAAAATGCTTCCTAAAAAAATAACACCGTCTACGCACAGCAAACGTAATTAAAAAAGAATAGCACAATTTAACGTGATAAAGACTGCATCTAATAAAGAACAGTGCAGTGAAAGTGATTCGTTGTTTGTGACACGAAATGTGATATTTCCTAGAATGGCTTTGCTTTCGAAATTAATATCCGGTTATTCAAAATATATGTGTACAAAATGAAATTAAATATTCATCTAATTGTCAGCCAAACATATGTTCAAACACTATTGCATCGTTCATCGAATACGTCATCTTATGACGGGCTACATTTCTAGTGCAATGAAATAAAAATCCAATATAATAAATATTAAAAATACGAATAAATTAACAAAGTGTACCAAATGTACGAATAAATGGTCTTGCAATATCACGGATCTAATCACGGATCAGTATTTCACCCCAAGAAATAAAAAAAATTTATATAAGAAAAATATTAAAAAAGTTGTTAAATAAATAATAAGCTATATTGATGTACAATAAAGAATTTTTAATGTGTGTTTTAGATGTTTGGGTTGAAAGCACTATACTGTGGAGAAATGGCCGCTGCCCGACCGCCCCTGCGGGTTATCCACTCTAGAGCGGCGGCTGATTTGAGGGAACCATCCAATTATGAAACGTCAATAAAATTTGCATTGATTTTTAAAACAAGAGTTAGATGTTAGATAATGGATTCAACAAAAAATTTCCTCGATATTATATAAACTAAATGGCAAAGCACCTCAGTTATAATGAAGTAATCAAATATATCTTAAAACTACAAAAACATATAAATTCCACGTAAATCTCGCTAGCACTTAAAGCAAAATATAAATAAAGATGTATTTTAACAATAATTAGGAAAAAAATATTGTGTCAATCTGTACAAATATATATATTTGTTTGTGCAGGGTAAATATTAAATGGTAAAAAAGTTCAAAATAACAATGATGCGATAATCTCAAAGCTCGTCGTCTCGTGGGCTTCGAAAGTTGCTTTGAATATATTTATAATTACGCCCAATAAATTAAGCGGGCGCTGTCAAAGTAAGTTTCATTGCGCGGAAGCATGTCGGAATGCATCGCGGGATGGATTTAGTCCTCCCGTAGTACAAGGAGGTGTTCTGGGAATGCTAAAAATATGCCTATTAACTGCGACTAGGCAAGAAGGACTCGGAGCGCCGGCCGGGGTGAGTGGGAGGGGCGCCCCGGGAATGAGCCCCCGCGGCTGGTGTTACACTTCCACGCGACAGCAAACATGAAACAACACAACCTCCAGCGGTTTACCGTAGTCGAAAAATATTACTACATCGCTTTTTTTTAATTTCGGTTATTATAAATATGTATTTCTCGTAATTATTGATATAATAATCCTCCCCGCTCTCCCCATTCCGTTTCTTGTGCATGGCTGCCATCTGTACCCTGAGTGTGCGTAAAGGGTCTGTAATTGATCTGTAGTTGACTTGAAATGATTGTGAAGAGATGTGCTCTAGAAGTACCCTGTTAAGCTGGGCATTGTTTCTGCAGCCTGCTGCAGAAGGAGTATCAGATCTAAACGCCAGAGCTTTGTAAGGAAATGATTACATAATAGTGCTATTGGGCAGCGATAATACGCAGACTTTTCATTCTAGTATAAAACTGCGGAGTAGAAGGACCCGCGGATCCACTGCACTATTTTTCAAAAGAAAACAACGGACATTGGCTCAGCATAAATATATGCTCATAAACCTCCTCTGAGGAGCTGTTGTCTCGATTGAGAACACTATTTGGCCAAATAATTAAATAAATGTGTAATCAGAATATATATATAGGTTGCATTAATGATGAAATAAATATTTAAACTTAATGATCCAGTACTTTATATATAAAAGCAAGGATAAAGAAAATTACTCTTAACCATTATTCGGCAACAGTTCCCATAGATATATATTTTTAAATATGATGACATTTATGGCATTATAATATAATGGATAGCTTAGTGTCTGTGTTATTAAATATATTACTTTTTAAAAACGACTTATTATCGGAATACTGATTATAAATTTAAGCCTGTTTTCTAAAAATATACAATATATATCACTGAAATGCATGTAAAGCCATTTATAAAATAAAAAAAACATTTTAACGTTAATTACGTAATAAATATGACTAAAGAAGGCCAGAGAACTGAACTCGAAGAAAAGCACTTTATCTAGAATATATATGCATCCTATGTGAATATATAGTACAACAAATATTAGATGTATAAATGAAAAATACCACAACACGGTTATTATCTTTTATATAGTTGTAGAATTGAAATATCGGAAGAAGGTCCATGTGTAATTTTAGTGATGATTTTCTTTCGATGAATAGTTTGATTACGTTATAGGGACATTCCCTCTAGTTTATGATGGCATCATAAGCTCATTTCCTAAGAACTACAAAAGTATTATTAGTTATTTAAAAAAAAAAAAATAGGTTGGGTGAATTCCTGATATTTCTAATAATTTTCTAAGCAAGTCGTATAACCCACTTTGTAAAAATTTTGCAAAATATAAACGCATTTAGATACTTTCACTCAATAGTCAACCCTAACCGAAAAAGCTGCAAACCAACTTGACGGTCAATATATATTTTTTCAGTTTTAATAGTTTTAGTGAGTGTAGAGTGAGCGTTAATCCAACGAATACACTATCTAAAAATTAAAATTATGATAAAACGTATAAGCAATAATGCACTTTGCCTTTTATGAAACACCCCAGTTTAAAAAAAAGGTAAAATGCGAGTAACAAACGCATAAGCTCCAAATTGAAAAACGAAAAAAGCGTTAATAAACGTTAACCAATATAATATAACAATAACATGCACCATAAAATATGATCCGAAATCCGAGTTGAAAAACTCACCGGCGCGAGTTGAGCGCAAAGGGTTAAGAATAAAAAAAAAAACATAAAAAGTAAACGAGTTGAGAGGCTGAGGTTTACAAACAACACCGCTCTTTGGTATCAGTGCTTCCCAAAGTACACCATAAAAACCATTTATGAAAATGTTATTTTTATGTCGACCCACGTGGACTCGCAGTTTGGAGTTCACTGGCTTGTCCCGGGGCGCTGTCCCACGTTCGAGGTGCCTTCAACTTCCAGAGATGCACACGCCGCCGCGGGCCACGAATTATTTTAAATTTATATCACAAACAAAATTTTTAAAAGTGTGAGGATGCACTCAATGATCGATAGGCAATTCACACGTTGGGTGATAAAGCATTGAACCTTTTCAAATAAAACAAAAACTCATTAACCCTCGACCGACAGCGCCGACACTGCTGTCGTGCAATACGACATACTGTGTATTTATTTACTTACCAACCTTAATGAGATTAAAGTAAAAATATGGATCAAGCTCAGCATGCTAACATGTTGCGTCATATTACTGTTCGTACCTTCACCCGGCACAGACGCAGTATAATATCGATAAAGTTTTGACTAAAAAAAATATTAAAAAAAAAAAACACAGGATAATTTGTATATACAGTATACATATTTATTAATTTTTACGGGTAATTTACTGAATTTTCAAAAGAACAAATCCAAAAAAAAAAATGAGGCGCATTGAAAGATTTTTTCCCAACAAGCGTATAAGCTCGGTGCCCGCGGTCACCCTGTAGTTGCTAACAAAACGCTCGGCGCCAGGACCGGCGTGGTTTTTTATTTTTATTATTTTCTTCACAATAAATTATCAACGGGATGGCGCGAGAATAGAGAATGATTTGTATCATAAAAAATGATTGCCTATATCAATCTTTGAGTCGTTATGCCGCGCGCGCTTTCTGGGTTCTTATTATCATTACCGGCCGGCCATACAGGAATGCAGCCATATTTATTTATTATTTTCCGCCGGCAACAATGTATCCCCAAATCGTATTATTTCACATTATGGTGATTTTATGACTTACTTAACATGACAAAACCCATTCTTGCATAAAATCTCCGCTTTACTACTCCCGACTGTTTGACAACTTCTTTATTTTATATTATTACCATATTATTTTGTTTACAAAAACAAAATGTCTTTTTAAATGTTGTTCTTGCGAGCGTGGATAGTAGCCAATAATCTCATACGCTCAATTTTTGCATCCTTTCTTTCTGTAAGCCCTAAACCGACCCATTTTTAGTACATCAAAATGATTATCTTTTTTTCATGTTGATTATATAATAATTTTTAAAAAATAAATATTTATGATTTTATGTATTTTTTAGCAGTCTGGAGACTCAACGAGCGCCTCCAGTGCCACATCTTCAGAGCATCAATCACCCTAACTTTCACTATCCAGTACCCCATGACAGAATAAGAGGGTCTTGAGCAATTTATGAATATGAAATTAAATACGTAAAGCTATATTTATATTTCAAAATCAACGAAGCTTTAGTATGGCAAGTTAATTCAATAGTGGACTAGAAAATATTTTAAATATAATTTTGAGAAATCGTTCGTTATAATTCATGAAAGTATACGAGATATACCTAATAGGGCATATGTTTATAAATATCAATTACAAAAAGATTTTATTTTAGTGCCTCTAGCAGAATAATAAACTGATCATAAAAGTGCTTCGTGTGTGCAGGATATAGTTGCTTTTGCCCGAAACAAACGGCAACAAACATAATGAATAGTTAATTTAATTTTACCTTCAAAGTTGTAACATCTAAATACTTGTACTCGCGTGGTTTACGTTCGGAGCACAAAGACTCACCTCGAACAATGTTGCTGTATTCCCCTATAAAAATTAATGAAACAAAACAAGAATTTCTATAGACTTGCATCACCCGGTGAAGTTTACGATTATTTCCTGGACGGCAATCGAGCGCGGCTACGCGGGCCGGAGAGAATACTCTTCGAATGCAATAAAATATCCCTGTTTCTGGCCGTTATTAATATTTAAGTTATCCAGCCGGGCCGCGCAGTGCGGGGCGGCGATAAGTTATGGGCCGCAGCCTCGCGGGAACAGTTCAAAGCGGCCCCCGCCCCCGCCCCGCCCCGCCCGCCCCGCCCGCCACTGCAATCTCAATTCACGGCTCACACGTACTCCCCCCGGTGCATTTCAACTTTGACTGTTTCAAATATATTATTTTGACGGTTCAGTTTAGCGATAACAAAGCGAAGAAACAAACTCCCCGTTGACCAAACGTGTGTACCTCCTTTATTGAAATCCAATAGATGTTTTAGTATTTCTGACTCTATTTAGTCTTATAGATAATCAAAAAATCTATCAAAATACTATCAAAAAATCTACAGTTTTCTACGTCTTCAGTTAACTTCTACAGTTGTCAAACAACTTCAAGTTCAAGTTGAACTGAAAGTACTAAGGTACTCGACTTGTATGATTTCCACTATCGATAAATTTAATAGAAAAATACGATTTTTGATTAAACCATTCGCTGACATTCTTTACGTCAGAATGAATTTATTGTAACATATTTTTTACAAGTATATCTTTTATATATGTACAGATTGTGTATTTGGAATTTACTTGTGATAAAAATACATCATAAATAATTTATACAACAAACAGTAAAGGGTGGGAACCCCCCTTACGATATTCATCAGCGTATCAAAATGGTATAATCAAATGAAGTATTACATAGAAAATGCTTGGTTTATAACCAAATAAGACATTCTTATTGTGGAGCACTTAAAAAGGCCATAAATCCCCATTGTGGCTTAACTGATGTGACAATACCGGGCGGAGGGGTCGTCGCTTGTCTCGGGCCACCCCTCCGGGCCGGGCACACTTCCGCTTGTACCGAGGGACTTAACGAGGACTTGTTTCACTTACGGTAAATCAATTACCGAGACAGGTGGACGACTTCCTACACCTTCTCTTCGCGGACTCAGTTTAATCGAAACAACAATTACTGTAAAAATTGCACATCAAAAAGTAAATTAATTAAATTATTAAATTACTTGGAAAACCTGAAATTTTATAATTAGAAGCTCTGCAACTTACAGCAAAGAAGAATTATAAAACAAATATATGCAATAATCGAATCTTCAATTTTAGAAGATCGACAAATGCAGATAAATAATTTGAGTAACCAATAATAACCACCAAACCACATTGAGGATCATACACCCATTGCTGATCGGGTGACCTAAGAACATGCTCAGCGGCGGACTGAGGACTTCGTGACAGTTGAAGAGACCGATATAAATTTCAATGATCAATTATGTATAACAGTAAATAATTCATGGCAGAGCTTTTCGTATTGAGTGAAACGCGTTTCATCGTACAATTAGTTTCCCAAAGTAGAGTGGATAAAAACGCCGTGAAGTATTGGATATTTGTCATTATACAATAATAGCAAACTTTGTGGTTACTAAAGATAATACAAGCATTAAGTATTCCAAGTCTTCGACTATTATCAAAGAAGGTAGGGGCGGAGGCGGGGGCAGGGGAGGCCTCACACGCGGCACGTTGGCCGACCAGCCGGGCTGTCACTCCCGGAAGTATTTTAATTGCCATGAGAAACTTTATTAGCCACGGTAATTTGAATTTATAAAGAAATTTGAACGCTTAAAGAGCACCCCATAAAAAGTCATACTTAAATAAACACACGAGATGCAATAGAATATTAGACAGCCGTTAACTACTACAAGTACCTAATAAATATGTAATTAATTTTTATTTACGAGATCACAAATAAAATACACCATACAACGACGACGTGCTAGAATTATTATTAAACAGTATAATTTCAGCTATTCAAATTCAGTTTTTTTATTTGATAGAGTGCAAATTTAAGCTGTAAAATACTCAATTTATGTATGGACTTATACAAGTCGAATTTTTAATTAAAATTAAAAATTGATGATACTTTTAAGTAAAAAAAAAAAAAGCATTGGCACCGCATTAGCCCTATCGAAAAGCGAAAACATAAATGTCGTTCGTCGGTAATGCAGCCTAAACGCGTCGAGCGGTTGGGGGCATTCGTCAGGGTTCCATTATCTTGAAGGCCGTCATTTCCAAGTTCCTGTCAAGGCGAGTTTCAAAATTTCGACAGTTCAGATATATAATATAAAGGAACTCAATGCGTATAACAAGTCTCGTATATTCACCACCGAGTGGGTAGACACAAAAAGTGTAAAAAGTTTAAGACGTTCAAATTTCATTGGCACATTCGATTTTATTTGAAATGATACTTGATAAAAAAACTACGCTACATTAAATGATTAAAACTTAACTAAATTGCATTGATTAAAAATGAGAATACCAACATATTATACAAACGGACGACTTATCCAGTAGTAAAATTAATACTTGCATGTTGTCTTCTCCTAAAAACGGTAAACTTCCACTGTGACGGCCAATCTCAACTCGTCTGCCATGTTTCACGGCAAGTGAGGTTGTCATGGCGAGTTACACGGGAACGTTCCCTCGGCCGACAAGCCTGAATATCTCGAACGCAAAAACATAAATTATGTGTTCATCATCATATCACAATAGAGCAATTTAGAGCGATAAGTTCGCAAAATGGTCTGCGGTTGCGACCCTAAGCTGCCATTGTACGCGGTGCTTTAAATCTACGGTATGTGCAAACTCCCATTTGAACTAACTGATTCTATATTATTATCATTTTGACTTGACGGAAGCATGGGTTGCCTGACATCAACAAAAAATTGAGAATATTTGTATAATTTTTTGAAGAATGGTATTATCTTGTTCAGTTTCATTTTAATTACATTTACAACTACCTCCATTAGTACATATATAACACGGGATTTACATAAGATTACTTTTAAAATATGTAGGCATATCCAGTTTCCGCTTATCAAGTAAAGCCATCAAAAGTCCACCACGTATTCAAGTGAAGTGTAAATCGCGGGCTGTTAATGTTTAACGTATTTGTTAGGTATGTATTCCAGACGAGGTGTCCAGGGAGTACTCCCGCGCCGCCCCGCGCTAATGAAGAGGTTGCACTGCGCTGGAGATAACATCTGCGGGTAATTACGGCCGGGAACCGCGCGTGTGGTGCGCCGCCACATCTCATTATCCTGACTTATAATGCCTCACTCGTATCAATAGCTGCACCCACTGAGCGGCGCGGCAACAACTCCCACAGCCACTGCCATGAATCCTCAGATGCTCAAAATTTCATCAATATCATCTATGTCTTCAGAAATATATTCGCAAGACAGTCTTGAGTGTCTGGATTAATGCTTACATTTCGAATTGACAGAGCGTTTCAAATTTTCAAAAAACACATTCCTAAGAGTCTTGACCCTAAAACAATCATAATTACCATGCCTACTGAAAAGGCACAAAGAGAGCTTGCTATGGTTACTGGATACTGTTCCTTGCATCTCTGATTGCTTTTGACAGGTTATCGACAAATATAAAATAACTTACTGACAGGTAAATTCATCGTGATGATTTGGTATGTAAAAGAATCCAATTATCTTACCTGTAACAAAGACAAAAATATTGTTAGATATTTAATAACCTCAGCGAATTTTTCACACATTGAAACTCTCAGAAAAATATCATCGTGACTTGCGTGGGATTCGAACCCACATCCCCACGGTTTCAGGTTCACAGAATCAGGTTTTTTTTTTACCTGAAAGTTTGTTGGAAAATTGACATTAACTATTAACTAAAATTAAACACACATATATTATGCATTTAGGCAGATAATTATAAATAATGTATCGACCTATGAACAAACTTCGTAAATACGTATACAAAGATCTTCAAATAATTTAGGACAGGTAAAAATAACACTACGCAAACAATCGTACTATACGATTTCTGCTATAATATTTGTAGACATTTTTAAAAATACTTTTTTTGTCACATTATTTTTGTATGCAAATAAATATTTAAATGTATATTGCTAGACGTCATATTTAACTTTTTGACAGCTTCGACGATTATTTATATGTGCAAGTTTATAATATAACAAATCCCCTTCTTCAGTGCATATCTGTATATTTGTGGAAAATTATATTGGGTGCTGTGATATATGAAAAAGACGCTTTACAATAAACCGTAATAGAGAGTGTTATTTTCATATTATATTACCACAATCCGTGTATTAATAACACTAAAGACAATTATTTTTCTACATCTTCGTGTCGTATATTTTAGATATTCAAAAGAATGACTAGTCTTGGAGTAAGTGTGTCATTTGAAGCTTTATTGTTGGAAGAGCCATGCGCATTTATCTGTCCCCATTGCATTAACGGCAGATAGCATCTAACGGGCCGTGTCCAAGCCGCACTGTGCTGATGCAGGCCGGACAGGACGAGCCAGCCAACAAACACAACTTGCGCTCCTAATTAACGACCCCCTGCCTCTGCTGCTGCCTCCAATAATCCCAATACATAAAACTATATAAAGAATATGTTTGTAACACTAAGAATTTCTTTGTAACTAGATGCTTACACTGCTTACTCGCACTGCGTGCTAATGCCATTTGCGACTCAACCGTCGAGCCTACAGGACAACTCTTTATTAAATATTAAGATCATTGGCAGATTTCTGGTGGGTAAATTATTTGTCACGCAATGTTGTCAGCATACTGTCAACAAACCACTGTATCACAGTAAGTCCATATTTATTAATCTTACAACCCCTAGACTGATAGACCACTTCCGACCAGTACAAAAAAACTATAAAACCAACTAAAAATTATTGATTGATCTACAATTTGCACTTCTGCCGTCGAGACTATTTATTACATAACATGTCTCCACATATTATGATATATTTAAACAGAAATTTACGTGATCTCGTCGAATTTGATACGCTATATATTTTCGCAATAGTCAAGAATTTATACTTCACCTGTGGACATTTTTAACGGCTTATTATAATAAATTAATTATTCAAAAATGCATTAATTTAAAATTGACCAGCGCGTGTTATTAAATGCGATTCAGGATGTGTCGTAAAATGAAGGACGCCCTAAATGCGTGCCGCGGCAACTACGAGGATATCAGGAATAGGCGCATGTCTTCGTGGATATACAATAATACGGGTACAGCTGCCAAGAGGAGTGTCAATAAATTGCGGCTGCCAGTACCTGCGCTACAGGTGACGCTCCTAATATTGTCAACCTCCGGTCGGAATAGAAGGCAACGATACTCCGCTGGAAAGGTGTATTAAAATAACATGTTGTAAATTAATTAATATAGGTACAGATAATATTAACGGACTTTTAATGCGTATGTACCACCGGAACTGGTATTTTTATGGTTATTTTAGTAAGGTACATTCTGGCTATACAAAAATATTATCGTAATACATTCAAGTAAATTCAAGTCAAAAAATCTTTAAATACGCTCTTTGGTAATGACACAAAAATATAGATTTTGTGAATGTGTGATGTCAGTTTTTTTTTAAAACTATTATTCTATGTTCTGAAATATTTATTTTAATATAGTAATACTAACTATTTAATGTCGTTAAAGTGTTTTAAATCAGAATCCGCCAGTGTGCCTCCGTTATATCGATCCGAATTTGAATTCACAATGAGTCGTGCGGCGTGAAGTGGCTCGCCCGCGCCCGCCCGCATGCACTGTGCGACGTTTTATATTGATTCAATTAAGTAGAAAGCCACGCTGCCTGCTAATGGCTGTGGGAGACTTCAGGAAACAATATTGCTGCTTTACTTCCAGCCCGCCATCTTGTAGCATGCCCGCCCGCTTCGTAAATGTCGTTTCTTAATGTAAGAAAACAATTAATAGCGCGTGAGCATAACGAAAATTGTAGAGGCGACAAACAAAACAATTGTTCGCATATTTGATGCATCCAATTTATTTTATACTATTCAATTTTTAGTACAGTAATCATCAAAGTAAAATAATAATAAAACAATAAAAAAATACTCCGAAAGAATGTCCATGAAAAACAGATAGTGTTAAATGTGTGAATGTTTGTTTTTGAGCATTAAAGGATAAGAAATAATTACTGTAATATCGGAGTGACTACTGCGAGTGTTTCCTAGTTATAATTACAAAATACCAGCTTGGGCTTATTAAAAGCATCAGCTTGCAAATTATAGATGAATTATGTTAATTATGGAGAACACATAACATTTATAAATTTATTCCAGCGTTATTATTCGCAATAGGCCGATACCATTGTGCGCAGCTTCATCCATAAAATGAGCAGCTCAGTATCCTGGAAATCGGAGGCGCCATTAGCATAGTAAATTAAATCTTAACCGAAGACACGGAAAAGGACGGTCGCGAATGTCTATTTACAGAAGCGACTGGTGTAAGCAAACCCAGTAACTTGAATCAAATAATATTTAATTAAAACACCAACGGATATTGTAAAAAATTAATAGTAATTAATACGATCGAAAGATACTGAAAACATTTATAGCATATTCAAACATCTGCGAAGTGCAACAACACACGAGTACGTGGTGTGGCGATGCTTCATGTTAAATTTATTACCAAGAAAAAGATTTTATATAAGAATTTAGAAACATATTATTAAAAAGGTTAATTAAAATTAAGATTATTTAAAAAGATAAGAATTTATAAAAAAATAATTTAAAATTTTAAGACCCAATACATTCAATCAAATCATGGACAAGTGTTGTACCAGCATGAAGCTAGAAGAGTGGAATTTAAAAGGTGGAAAAAAAGCACCCCATGATCGAGTGATATTAAAAAAAATAATGATAGAGGGGTCCAAAATATAAAACATAGTATAATAAAAAAGTGAAATATAAAGTAGGTTCATATTAAAACGCTATATATATGCATATATTTTTTTTACTGGGCTTTACAAATTAACAATAATTATCTATTTATTATTAAAAAAACACCGCTTTAATGATAAAAATATTCAATGTTTCTTTTCCATGCGTCTTTTTATCAAAATACAGTATTCAATATTGAGTGAGTTTATGTGAAAATATGCACACAGAAGATAGTAATGATGGATAATTATCGAACAAATTAACAAAAAAAGTTAAAATGAAACCAATCAAATAGCTGATATGTTAACACTATTTGACTTAACTATTACCATATTGCATAGGAGCATTATCAGATTAATGGAAAGATTGTGTTCGGTTGTTAGAGCTAACCACATAGCGACGAACATTACGTCTAAAAGCTTTCTTCGGCAAGCTCCCGTTCGATCGGTTGCATCGAAAGCTCCTGTGCGCGGTCCGTGAAAAGTGTACCGGACTCGGAGAAGGGAAGGGAAGGGAAAACTTGAACATGATCCTGTAACTATTGATAAATATGAATTGCAGCCTCTCTTATAAGAATTATTAAACACCATTTGTATTTTTTACAATTTTTTTTAGCCAAATTTATATTCCATCCAATATTTTCTAAATTCACGGACGTTTCGCGAATATATAAACTTACATATTATTTTTGAATATTCCTACAAAATAACTATTACAATCTTGTTGTAATTGATATTTCATATATTTTGTATTTAAAAGCAATCCATGTAAGCTTGTATCTAAACTAAATAATTTCGGACCTCAAGTAAATTGCTGGTCAATCATCAGCAAATGAGGCGGTAAGTTTTTTTTTGTTTTTTTTTCCATAAAATTTAGACGAAAACTAACAACCCTTTGAAACTGAAATGGGTTAACGGTTATTATTCATATTGCACTGGTATTTTGTCTTAATATGAAATAGAATCTACAAATACATTTGTTCAACGAAATTGTGGTCTATTTTGAATCGTGAATCAATAAGTCATTCGTATTTATCGAATTGTAAGATTGGCAGAGCTGAAATAATCGCTTGCGCTGCGCCGGAGCTGGCGCACGCCACTGGGAGGCGGCGGATGGCAGCCGCTCCTCCCAGTAGGCAAATTGAGCGGCGAGCCACCGCAAACGCCGCGGCTAATTATTTCAAATTCTGTAAGCAAAAGCGCCGTTACCTGCTGATTGGCGTTTGTGTAAACAATAACGGGGACCTTCAGTATTGGAATCGAGAGACCCGAGATCTGGTGGCGGAGTGGTCGAAGCGGTGGGCTTTCACTCGCCAGACAGAGGTTCAAGATTGCAATATCAAAGTAGTCCTACCTTGATATTTATACGTTTTTATACGAATTTACTATTTAATATTTCAGTATTGGTTATGGCGCTTAATGGTTGGATGTGCTCGCAGGTTAGAACGTAAAAGAAGAAACGCGGCATAACACTCAATAACAGTATTTACAAATGATTTACACTTATATTAAGACTATGTTTGAGATAATAAGTTATGAAGTACTCATTCATTTAGGAATACAGTGTTTCAAAATCGCATGGTGTAGGATTTGAGGTGCTATCAACACATATTTCTAGAATCTTCTGACATATCGATAGGATTCTGCAAAAAATGAATGAAATAAGTCCATTACGGGATAAAACCGCATATAGAGGATAGACTTACTGCAGCGTGGTATAGCGATCAGTGTACCTGAGCTTCAGATATCGTCTACGATCATGGTCAACATCAGACTACGAATCCACCTGATATAATATTTCAAAGAGTTTCAGCAAAGCGCGTTCGTACATCGGTGTTTCTTAATTGGCCAAACAAAGGGGGCACAAAAACACAAGTGAGACCATTAGGGTTGCACGCGTGAAGCTCTCAATAACAGTTACGGCCAACTGTTGGGCTCTCGTTCATCGCGTTAACCAAAGACAAAACACGTGAACAGTCAAAAATTGCAAGTGGATTAATATTCCAAAATGATCGCGCGGCGGAGTCCTGGGCGGGGCCGGCAGGTGGTGGGCGCCCCGCACTTAACGGGTCTGTTAAAGCTGGCGGGTTTAGGAAGCGCATGGTAATGCGGCTGGGTTTTTGCCAGGGCAGCTGAAGGCGCGGACAGGTTCCGAGCGCCGAGTGGGTACTAACAACTCCCTACTCCAGATAATTATTATTGAAGACCGTTTCGGACATGCCCGCGTAATGGCGACCGGCACGACATAGTAAACGGGACTCGGATTGTCCACGCGGCGTCGATGTGCCATTGAGGATACATTTGATTGCGTAATTTTCAAAAACTTGTGTGTTTACATTATTGGTACAATCTACCTATATTTATGATGTACTATATATACAAGTATTAAACGAAGTAAAAAACCAAAAGTTAAAACCAGACGTATATTTTTTTCCAAATTATGTAATAAATTAAACGATATAGACGCTCAAAGAAAGAGTTACTTTAGGTACGCCAATTGACTTACGTGCCATCCCCAGCATCCATCGCTCTTGCAAGATTATTGCATTCGAATAATAAAGTAAATGCGATTTCATCTCTAATACATTTTAGTTCATATAATTAAACCTTATCAAAATCATAATAAATAATAATTGAGGGAAATCACTGCCGTTTAGTTTCAGAATGGTGTGTTGTAGTTTTTTTCAACTCAACGGTAAAGGGTAGGGCCCGTCTCCGCTTCGGGGTACGATCTAAGATGCGCGAGGCTCGGGCCGATCGTTGTGAATTGTTTTTTGTCGGCGTTTCGGTTGTAATTGGAGATGAAAATATCGTGACTGATTATCTGATTAAACATTTCAAACGGAATGCGCAAACCGCAAACGTCACAGTAATATAAATAAACAAAAAAAAAACGCACTGAAAAGTCACAGGTATGTTGAGGCGCGCACGCACACTTCACTTTAAAAAAAAAACATCGCTTTACATCGACTGCTTCTGTCAACACGTACACTTCCGTACTTATTTCGACTAATTTAAATATATAATATTTGGTGATTATATTTGACACTTATTTTAAGTGAACCAATAACAAAACTTAGACAATGTCGAACTAAAGTCGAACGAATCCTAAATGAAAAATGATTATGGTTCACAGCACATTCAGTACTCGCTCTTTCAGCACATATATATATACTTTTCCAATGTTTAAAGCATTGACATATCTTTTACTATCGAATTTACTGTTAATGAGTTGAACCTAATTATATTGGCAATAATAGAAATGTTCCGTAGTACATAAATGAATTTAATGATGGAATTTCGCAGCACCGAAATTCCTTGTAAACAATTATTTTTCACTATCACGACACAATAAGGAAATTGTCACAACTCAAAGCATAATTTTTTTTTAAAAGAATTATCAACGATATTATCACTGAATATTTATAAATACACTTAATTCGCAAATTAAGCCATGAATGATGAAATAACACTAAAAAAAAAAACTAAAAATAATAGCAGTTCATCACACCAAAGCCGGCACGGTGATGAAATAGTCTCAACTCACGCATGATTTAATCATCGTTGTTTGAGAATCATCATCATTAAGCAGCAAAAGTACAACATCAAAACTGGGAATTTGTAATAGCGACGCGTAATGAAGACATTGCCATTACTTGTCGCGCAAACAATCAAACTCGGGACAGTTTTCACCGGAAGTGCAGCTCTTCCGGCAATTAGCGCGGAAAGGACAATCCGGTGCCAAAAGCGGCCGCCGCTGCCGAACATGGGTCGCTGCCTACAGCTCATAAGGATTTCATGCTTATGGAGAATCTCAGCTTCTCTTACTGACTACTACTGCCAATTCAATAATTCGTTAATGAAGCGTCAGCATATATGTTGCGTATTTATATTTTTGAAACTACAAGGTTTTAAATTATAAGCCACTGCGTTTATTTGACATTCTTAATGATCACAAGATTTGAACATTTTAAATTTAAATTGATAAAAAAAAAACAATATTCTACGAAAGATATCGAAGAATTTTTTTAAGGAAAAGATTAAACTGTAAGAATCACAAAAGGCAATAAATATGTTACAGTTTCAGCAAGGTATGGACGGTAGACCGGCGCTTGTGCAGTGCGTAGTTGTGTCCAAGCCTAGGACGATATGAGATGCAGCAATGGAGGTGCAGTGACGAAGCCCCGGGATGGGCTCTCTCTCTTACCGCCCCCCGGGCCGCATTAACAGTCGAAGAAAGCTTTCAGATCTCAAAAAGACCGGCAATACTGTATAGGCTTAATAAGTATATACTCTTTTTATATTTTTAAGCGTTATATTTCGAATCTTTGGGTTGTGAAAATGATGAAAGCTTTGTAAACCCTGGTTTATTGATCTTCATGTTTTACTGACAACTCTCACGTACCGGTGTTTTTATTCAATGGTTGTATAGTTCAAATATTTAAGGCTGCACGGTTTCTTGGCAAGTAAAGCCCGCGACTGCGATTCACCTTGCAGCCGATTTGCAATTAGCCAATAGCGTCATATTTGGCGTTATTTGCTTAGACCTTAAACTGAGGCTGATTTTCCAGTCGAGGGAGTGCCGCGAGCGCTGAGGACGCCGAGTTTGTGGTAAAAACCGTTGGGAACGGACGCGCAGCCGAAAAGACTGGCCCGCCGAGAGAAAGCGGCCCGCCGACATTCCTCGCGGGGACCCTGCCCAGGGGAGGCCCCGGCGGCGCAGCCCGGCGCAAGGAAATGCGACGAGCCACTGCCAGCACCGAGTGGGCTCCGCACGAGCGTGGTCTTTGTGCCATGGAGCTCTTCACTGCCGATTGATCCGTTTTATGTATCTTGGGGTGTGGAACTGTATGCGATAACAGTAATGGCGATATTTCAACAGTCTCGTTTATTAGTAGTTACAAAACGTAATTGGCGAAGTCCCGGAATCAAACACGGATGAAGCGACAGGTTTTTTATTCACAGGTTCAAAGTACAATAAAAGAAAACCTTTTCTGAAAAAAAAATCTAATTCTAATATTTAATATTTATTTTAACTCATGCCGCAAAAGGGTTTTTAACGCATATTTTCCCTTCTCCTACTACAAACACAAACACGAGATCCACATGTACACTACCACATAAGACCACACTTTGTAAGCCCCAGAAACTGCGCGCAGTAACAGGGGCAAAAAATACCAGTATTGTTAAACATAGCCCTAAGGACCAAATGTAATATACAAAATGATAAATAAAGAATTTTGAAAGTTGAAGTTTTTAAAAAAAAAAAAAAAAACTCATTCTGTTAATGTGAGTTCTCTATTGTTTCAAGGAAAATATCTAGGAGTAACAGAATAAACGGTTCTGATTACTTCGAACCTCTTTTTATCTGCCCGTTTCAATCGTGGCGCCCTGCCCTCTCCGAGTGTTTTGGTTTTGGACACCTCGCTGTGTTAATCTGGGATAATACTTTAAAATATAGTACCTACATTCTCAACTATAAAATGTGTTTTTAAAAATGTTTATTGAAAAAAATATATTGGGTAAATCTTCTCAAAATTACATTTGTTTTAAATTATGTCGCCCTTTCTCACGTTAAATAAGGCTTTTACGTCTTCTATGGGTATGTCTACCAAATGATAATTTTAAAATATTCACGGATTAAACTATTTTATACAACTTAATAAACATACACAAAATACACACTTGTCAAGAAATACCGCAACTTATCTGTGTAAGATATCTTTCCGTGTAAAGACGATATATATTTATTGTTTTTATTTGAAAGCACGCGTTAAAACATTTGTTAAGTGTAGAAAAGCACGCCGAGGCGCCCGAGTGTTTAAGTGAAAACAAATCAAGTATAGAGGAGCGCCCTCCCCCCCGGGGGGCCCTGCGCCCTCCTGCCCCCCCGGGCCCTGCGTCCTCCCCCCCCCAGGGCCCTGCGCCCTCCCCCTCCGGCCCGCTAGCCGCGTCCCTGTCGGCCACGGCCCGGCTTTTGTGTGTATCAAGTAAATTTATCAATGAAATTCCTCGGCGCCGGTTGAACGGCCGCGCCGCCATCTTGGGCGCGCCGCATCCTCACCCATCGTGACCGGTCAAACTCATGCTAGTTTATGGGGTGTTATGCCGCGTTGGTAGCTTCATTTACTCATGCGCTTCGATAGCGTCTGCGAGAGGTCGTTTAACTCAATACCCTTCGTGCATCGTGGTATATGTGAGTCCCATTTTTATGGAGGTTAAAGATCATGGGGTCAACAATACGCCAGAACATCTTAACGACCACAACTCAAAGTCGCTAAAACTTTAAAAAATATATATAATTTTTTTTTTAAATCAAAATATTTTTTTTTATACGCCACTAGTTATTGTGTAAATATGTTTTTTTCAATTTACAGTAATAACACAAATAACTATATTTAGAAGAACCGCAAACAAAAACATTGGCGAGTTCATAAATAAAACGAGGAACGTATCAATCCATCTCGCGAAATATTCTCTCACGCCATCGGTGGTTGAATTTTTTGCTTAGCATTTTTAATATAATAGATACCGCCGATGCATTCTAAGAAAGAATACTGAGTACAATTCTTAGTAGGTACAATCCATTTAATATAAAAAAAATGTTTAAAAAATATATATGTCAGCCCTTTATTACGTTAATATTAGCAAAAAGTGTATCACAGATTACTGGTGGTTTATTTCTATTTTTAGGATGGTAATACTGAGCCAGACAGGCCGACCGCTACAGACGTTGCGCGCACCGGAAATTGCCCATCATTACACCACCATTATTTTAAAATTGGCAAATATTAATGAAAACCGTTTGGCTTGACGACCGCTGGTATCCTTCCCCGATAACCGTTGCCCCGATTCTTGCGTTTAACCAGGGGTGGGCGTCGTCGGCTATTGATGAAAATATAATCCAAAAGTAAACTTTATCATTGTGACTGATAAACTTAGTTATTACTAACACGGAACCTTCGCGTACATTGATAGGTCAGATATTTGCATAAAAAATCTAACTTATTCAACGTTTTAACGTTTGAAAAAGATCACAATGAAACTATTTCTAATGAGAAAAGTATAATCCCCTTATATAAAGTATGAGATATTTCTCAATATATATGTCACAGAGCGTATTTTAATGAGAATGAGGGCAGAAACGAAGTGGACGATTCAATCGCAACGCAGGAAATATTGCGCATCAATACCCGAAACACCAGTAAAAGTAACCATAAGTATCGATGATCAATACGTGTATCAAATAAAATAAATACCAGCAATTAAAAAAAAAAAAATCAAAGTACTGTCCGACCCTGATATGGAGTATTCATTAAATATAATATGACATTCAATGGGTGCATGCGCGGAGTTTAATGAATTGGGTTTGACAAGGGAGATTACAAGCGAGTCGCTCGGGAGACCAGTCAGTCCAGACTCAAGAAATACGGAATGAGAGGTCTCATATATTTGGATTTGAACACCATGAATGAGCTGCAAAAACCTGCTGTAATATTATAAATGTATTGCTCTACTACAATTACAAGAGGATATATTGAGTTAAGACATTTCATGCATAAAAATTTTCAATTTTTTCTCACAGTCGATTTCTCTAGATATGCGCGGAAACAATAGAAAAAAGTAACATTTCGAGATTCACCTTAGCAGTTTGTGTCGTTTGGACCTCTCAGTATGACAAGCTTTGCTGTTTGAAAGCGTTTGTCATGACATCCCCTCGGCGTGTCAGTGTTAATTCTTTGTTCTGTTTACTAATTTTCACTATAGGCCTTATAACATCAGAGCGGGTGCAGAAAAATTCACATCTAAATGAAAAACATGGGTCTGTCTTCTCTCGCTGTACTCTCTCAAAACGCATGGCAAGTTTAGATTAGAAGACTTGGGCAATATTTTCTTTGCACCGATGCCAGTGCAGATCAAAAATAATCAAAGAATGGAAATATATGAGTATGTAAAATCAGTTCGGCTGTTAATCATCTGTGCTTTTTTTCGGCTGTCCAAAGTAGACGACATTGCAGATCTCCAGGCGCGAGGTGATGAAGAGTTTCACCTGTATCAGACGCTAGTTGTGCTTCAGCTATTATCTAAGAGTTCATGCCTTAGCAACCAGCACCGACAGTCTTCGGGGTATGTCAATAGAGTTACAGAAAACAGTACATTCAATTAACCAGTAAATTAGTAATGGAGTCGGGATGGTGCTTGTTCATAGGAAGAAAGAAGATGATCCAGGGATAGGTAAAGCCTCGATGTAGTACTGTTACTCAAGTGCAGCTGCCCATTAAAGTTGGGTGTCTTTTGGATTTAACTTGGTTCTGTTTTATGTATTTTTTTCAATACTGTGCATACATTAGAGATCTTCTTTTCAGTTTAAATTTTAACTCAATACAAAATAAATATACATCACCATCTTGCCATAAATTACAAATAACAGTGACTGAATATTAACGTGAGTTATGAAACTATATCTATATTTTCCTGACATGTTCCTATGATTTATGTCCAGCCGTAGTCTCGTCCACACACACAGCGAAGTAAATTCCTTCCTGAACAATGCCTTGGCGCACTGCGCGGTGCTGCAGAGGGTATTTATAGGAGCGCCGGTGCCGGGTGGCGGCCAGCTCGGGCTGACGGACATGACGGATGGCCGCGGAGGGAAGGTGTCGCCGGCGGACGGCGGGCCGGCGCCACCTCTGCAGAAGGCCAGAGTGGTCAACACGAATGACCCCAGACACTCTCGGTCAGCTGTTACAGTTCTCGACTCACAATATCAACAAAACATTAATTATCGATTGTATTAAATGCTCAAGCCTTAACTAATAACTAATAATTTTAAGGAAATATTCCCTGTTTTAAAATAAGCTTAGTTGTGATGGCGCCAGTCTGTTCCCTCCGGCTCGGCGACTGGGGGGGCTGCGGCGCGACTCGAATTCCTCGCCGCCACCGCGGACGCCGCAAATGTTTCACGTCGCGTAACATCAGCTCGTGTTGCGAATAGACTCATGATGCCACTTAGCGTATCGATACTCGCAGATTAGCCACTTTTAAAAATATACGCTACGAGTGAGATTAAGTCTGCATTCGTCGCGGCTCGACTGGATGAACCTGTCCTTTCTTTAGAAGACCGGGTACAGCGATCACCACATAGCGATGCAATATATCATCTCCAAATCTTTTTTTTATAGTGCGATCTTGAACCTGACATTTTGCACTATCGTTTGTAGAATTTCGACACAAATAATGTATATTAACTTCTCGGTAATACTCCTCTAGAACAATAAAAGACAGTTATCATTATGTGGAGATGTCCAAGAGTAGATTCTCTTCGCGATAAGACATTAATGTATGCACGCAATTACCACATCACCCCTCTTTTATCGGTTCACTGTTACAAGTACTTCTTCATCTCCTACAGATTAGTATAGCACACAAATTATATTGTTACGCTGAACCCTGTAAACCACCATCTTTGGAACAGCGTATGACAAAACTTTTACATTATTTCAAATTCGAAACCTAATGCGATCGAATGCTGTAAACTACATAGTGTTGCATTTGCGCATTCGATTGGTTGCAACCGCTGCTCAGAAACCTTACAAAGCAAAAAAAAAAGAAACTATAAACTTGTCATATTATAAAAATCAACATTAAATCAAATCCACGAATTTGTACACTACGGTTTTGTTAGCAAGTATGCGCCAAACTGCTGTGAAATATTTATAAAAATAGTAAAACTGTACATATGTCAAATTGCAATAAAATGATCTGCGAACTAAAATCAATTCGGAAGCTGACTGCAAACGCCATAAACCAAAGCGGTTAACTTGCAATACAAGAAATGTGAAATGTAAAATTAGAGAACGATACGTCGCACCGACTCGGTTCGCGCTTGCTAATTTTCTCCGGTAAAACCTAATAAGTAATACCTACAAAGTGAACACTTGTATTTTACATCGGGAAAAACGGTCGATAAATGCGGCACACCGGCAGCTCGCGACTACGCGGCAGGAGACGAGTCTTATCACACGAATACTTATCTTCGCCGCACAAGCGTGGACGAGTCTAGTTGAAATTTTAAAACTTCAGTAACCAAAAATCTACTAATATAATTACACGTCTCGGGGCACATTGTAAATCTTAAAAAAAATCTGTTACTTGCTGACTACATCAATATTAAAGTTTTCATTTGAAAATGGTCACACTGTGCCAAGAAAAGTTGTTTGTTTTCTTTGAGATGATAAAAAATAATGTATTTTGTGTATTGACCCTCTGTTTGCGTGAACCCGGAACCTCAATCGCGAAGTTCAGTGATAAATCCGATATCGCAATGCCATAAAATTTGGTTCAGAAAAATAAAACAGTTTTATCATATTTCCATTTCTCTGATAAAATAAAAGATATATAAGCATTAACACCATCTATTAAAGAAAAGTGCAATCAATACATATATTCTTTTAATTTATGTAAAGCCATCTATTGAACAGTAGAAATATCTTGAAAGCATTTTAAAGACAGTCACTAATTGTATCAATAGATGGCGCTAGGTATATCTTACGTTAAAATACCAACACCGAGTATGATTACTATGACAACTATTCTTATCAATAAATAACTTTATTAATCAACTTGATAAACATAATTTAAGTACTTTGTTCAAACATAAAATTTGTGTTTACCATTCAAATGGTAAACATAAATTTTATCACAAAACATACAGAAATAAAATGGAAAATCTACTTATTGATTACTGAAGTAATAAAATAAACATTTTTGAAAATCAAAATTACACTACACAAAAATTTAAATACAGGTGAGTAAGATTTAATCGTATGATTTCGTATTAAATACTTAATTTTTTATATGAAAAGTGTAAATATTAAATGAAAAAAATCTTGGTTTTTATCAACACGTGCAAGATACCAAGGGGCGTCTCAGTAATCGATTATTTGCAGATTACCTTTGAAAAATTTTAGATTGTTCGTAAATTATTCATTAAAAAAAAGATATTAGAATCATTAAATATTAAATAATATATTAAACTGTTATAATACATTAATTTTAAACAGTTGCAGTGAATTGTAATTTTGCACTACCTTTGTCAGGTTGCTTTTGGATTATCAGTTTACTCCGACTGACTACACAGAGATTCAGACAATTGTGACTGACAAGCGTTTTTTACAAACTTGACTTTGGTAGCCTTGAATTTGCACTCGAAGAACCACCTGGTGGTTCCGCTTGCATTCCTATCTAATAATGATCATAATAGAGATGATATGGTTAATTGACACATATGCGAGAGACCTCGCATCTATTGTATTTAATTTATTACGTTCTTTTTCTGTTATAATATTTCTTTACTGTGTTAATGTTAAGCATGGGAATTTTAAAAATAACTAAAGATTTATATTATTTGCTTTGATAGTATAAATGATCACAATTTGAATTATACAATTTCATTAAATTATATATGAAGTCTTATAAATTATATATATAATAATTATTAAAAATTATTCTAATAATTATTCAAAATGACGTGACATGTGTACGGTAAAAATACAAATGTGTATTAGTGAATATACACTAACCTCAAATAACTAAATAAATTAATGCTTATTTTAAACATGGTGTTATCAGAATAATATAAATACAAAACTCATTGAACGCCCCTCCAAGATTCATATCTCTCTGTCTAGTCAGCGATCAATAAGGTTTTGACAAGACATGTCCTTTACATTACATGGTTCCATATTAAAGGTCAAGTTGCCAATTAAGATATCAGGCACAGCAAACATAAGGCTCTAGAGATAAGCTAGTTTAGGATTGTCGATGCACGTATTTCTCACAAGGTGAAAATAATAATTTCTTTCCCATTTCAAAATTATTCAAAAAAATTACCAACTTGCTTTTATGTTTTAAAATAACAGTTTCAAATAAACTTATTTGACTTACGATAAAATTTTATGATAGCACTAAGTAATACTTGAAATAAGAGCGAAAATTGTCAAGCATTCACTAAAATCTTTGATGAATTTATATTTTATATGCAAATTGATGGTGTAAATTTATAAATGCAAAGAGCTACAAGCTCAAATTTGGTATCTACTGACAAGGAAATCTAGAATCCGAAAATGAAAAAAAATCTGCAGAATTATCATTCAATAAAAAATGTCTTGATAATTATAAAATTAAAGACCTAAATTCTTGTTAATCAAAATACTATGTGAGTGGGTTAGTACATGATATCATATTTCAGAAAAAAAACTATTGACTATTTAAGTAGTAGAAATAACCAATCCTTAATTAACAATTCAATGTTGTCAATAAAAAATAACTATCAAAATATCAAGTCATTTTGTAACACTTGATAGAATTTTATGCAAAGAATAACAACCATGCAAACATTAGTACCATATAACCCTTAAATTCTTACTTGCATGGTAAATAAATTTAATAATATATGAATAATTGCATGCAAACTGTGGAATATTTTTTTAGGAAAAAAATTCTATCGTTTATCTTGAAACATAGTTAGCCACTTAATTATAAAAGACTAAATCACCTGGCACTCTGGAAGGTAGCAGTGGAAGAGCTGCCCACGGCCCCAAAGCCGACACCCACGGCTAAGCCTTCGGGGATATTGTGGACGGTGATAGCCACCACGAGCAAGATAATTCGCTTCCACTGGGACTGCCGCAGCTCCAGTGCTTTCTGCGCACTCACACTCGAGTCCTCGTACGTCTGAATCATTAAATAGAATTTCTATTTGTAGATATTTGTTTACATTAGTACAAAGAATAAACCTGTGTATACTGCTAAGTGCGCCTTAAAGCAATCAAATTGTCTGAAAAAAATTAATATAGTACACAATAAGTCAGTGGAATAAATTTTTTCAAAATGCATTGATGTACATAATGAGGTAAAATATTATTTAATTATATTGAACGTCCATCTTACAAGCTTACTTTTAACCTCCATACTAACAGTAATGAAAAAAACAAATTTATAGAATAAAATAATGACTTAAATTTTATTACTATCGGAATTATGGAACAACCAAATTAAGATTGATTGATATAATTTTGATAACGCGTATAAAGAAATAACAATTCGATAATATTATTACCTTTTAAGTTTTTAATCACAAGTAGCATATGCTGAAAATCTGCTTAGAGTTTTAGTTGAATTTTAACACAATGTCTACAACTAAAAGAATTAAAACAAAATATTGATAAATATAAATTAGGTAAATGAATATTGCAATATTACATTGAGAAATATTTTGCAAAAACTGTGAGTAATTTTCATATTTAAGATAAACAAGTCAATTATCATAAGAACCTTGGTACAATATTATTTAATAGTATTAAGTTCAAGAACCTATAATCTCACACAAACCATACAAGCAGAATATCGTTAAATACAAAAAAATGATTTTCCTGGGATATGAATATGCAAAATATTAAAGTTAGAAATGTTATTTATCCTTCTTAAATAATTTAAAACTTTTCTGCCTTTGAGCATACCCACAGCATTTATTTTCGTGCAATATTTGTTTTCGTGAATAAATTATGAAGGTTCTTTGTATTCATATAATAAAACACAGAGAGTGCAAGCATGATAATTTATATTGAATTTAAATAAATTGTTATGTAAACTCAAAATTATAACTTCTTTACTATATGAACTTTTAATAAACATAATTGTATTGTAGCATTATATGTATTATTCCTTTATTATTGTATTATTGCAGAGAATTTAACAGTGGAAACTTGTCTTACATAAAAGGTAATCATTGTTATTAATGTTGTTTTGTATTGAAATAGACTTTGGTTTTTTTTTTTTTTTTTTCATAAGAATGGTTTTTTTTCGAGACTTCTTGTTTAATTTTTTAAACAATATATTTAACTTTAAATAATTTTTTAGATCATTAATAATTCATGTAGGTACCAAAGCATTCATATTTGAGTTCATACACCAGTGATATTCTCACACGACTTCCACATAATTACCTAAAAAAAGTATAAATATTCTTCATGGAAAATTAAAAATTAAAGCAATTTACAATTTTTATTCATTTAAAATGACAAACTATAATTTTATTATTGACACATGTTCATAGTTAAAAAGGTGTTTTTAGTGTAGCAGCTAATCTTTAGTGATATTGTATTCATGACTCAATATGTCAAAATTATATCTAGACTTCCCCTATAAATAATAAAATGAAAGTATGCATTACCTTGGCATTTTGTTTGACAGAGCACCGTTTTAATTATATTTGATATTGGTAACTTTACGGATGTTTGGTTAAGATAAAATAAAATCTCAAGCACTAGATATCTTACTGGAAGTTTTAGAAACTGCCAAAAAAAAAATAGACTAGACATATTACTCAAATTTGTGGTTTTTCAAAAATTTTGCAAAAATAGTGTACAATCCACATGCAGTGTACATTGTAATTTCTATGTAGAATGCGGGTGTTTTCTCTTTTAGCTGAAAGGTACATGAAATCAAATTTAACACTTTTAGCTTATCTAAAATAGGTGCATTATTACACCAGTTACAGGAAAGTGGTGAGAAAGGAAACGGTGGTCGTCAATTTAAAGTATTGTTACCTGGACAGTTTCTCTCGAAAGTCGGTGTGAGGTGGTGCGTTTCCTATTGTAGTTACTAGAGCAGTGTTGACTACTGATGAAGTCGCTGAAGCTGGTCAGGCCATCAGCAGGAGACTCCACCGTCACTACACTCATGGGAAACGATGGGGAAGATCCTCGACGCTCCACAGGCAAATTCTCTAAGCAGTCTTCATCCACTTTAATCTTTGAATTAGAATTTGTCTTCGTCATGGCTACAAAAATTATATGGTCAATTTAACCTTTGTAAAATAACTTCTGAGGTTAGGTAGGGTCCAGAAGATTTTAGTGAAAACATATCCAAATATTAAGCGAGTGACAATTCTAGACAAGACATTATTATTGTTTTGTACTTTATATAAACTAATAACATTACAAAAACATCAATAAATATATTAATATAACCAGTAATATATTAATGAACTTTAACTGTCAAAAACTAATTGTAGAGTTGTGATTTTCAAATTATTTTTTTAAGTATTTGTATAAATGTACTTCACAAAATGAAATAAATCAATGATATGCTAAGATTTCAGAATAATGAATATTGTATTATTTGAATTTAAATACACTCACCCAACATCATATTGGGAGAGTTGATACCAAGATAGTCCAAAAATACATCAGTGCCATATACAAACACGGCTCCCAACAGGAAGCCAGCAGCCACAGGCAAGAATGCGTACTCGCCCTTTTCCCCATAGAGGCCCGACTCCTCAGACAGCTCAATAGCGGGCGCCAATAGCGACCAGTACGAGGCTGCCGTCATCACACCCGCCGCAAACCCCAGAGAAGCATCTAGCAATTTTCTCTGAATAATCATAAAACACATCTGTTTTAAAATTTCAAAATTTAATATAAATTAACAAAAGGCAAGATCTTGTTGATTTTAGAAATTGGATCTGGGTGTTATAACTTTTGTTATATTTGTAGTCCTCTAAGAATTATTGACAAATACATCAAATATTGACTGATGGATAAAACAAAATAAGCCATCATCACAGACACAATTACTAAAATCAACATCAGAAATGCACCGGTCATGATACTCAAAAATCACAAAATGTAATGAAAATTGAAATTAAAAGTTCACAAAAACTTGACTATATAATAATAATATAATCTGAAATTAATCCGCCAACTTACTAACAAAATTTAATTATTTTTAAATAAAAAGTAATGAAAAATGAGGAAATATGACAAACTTTTGAATACGAAAAATAAAATAAAAATGAATATGATAAATCATAACTACAAATCACGTAGATTTTTAAAAATAAGACAGTTATAATTTTTCTTTGATAACCGCCAAAAGCTTCATAGCAATTATAATGTACAATAGTCATAGGCTAAACATTGGTTTGTCAATAACCTGTCATTTCACAATATAAACAACTTTGTTAAAGTTGAAACTAATTATGAAAGACAAGCCCGTAAAATAATCTTAAACATTATCTATTATCGAATTCATAGAGGTGACATAAATATTATTAAAGTAATCACAAAAATTACCTGAGTGCCTCTGATGACGACTACAATAGCCGCACCGAGGGCGGTCATTCCCCATGTGAACAATGTGCCAAGAAGGGCCTGTGTGACAGCCCCGTAGCCTTCCAACATTTTGATTTTATTTTATGAACTTAGTTGAAACAATCATAAACGTTTTTCACCACATTGATAAAAAATACAAAACACTGCATTCTCCTCAAACGTCCGAAGTGATCTGTGACGGTTCTAATACGACCCGTTGCGTTGACGTCTAATTGATGATGTTGTCAGTATAAAAAATATATCAAATTAAAGATGTGTTTTAATTTTTGGACAAATAATTTATAAACATTTACTCTCAACTTAAAACCCGTGTCAAATCAAATGGGGAAAATCAAAGGACGTTTGGTAATAACATTAGATAAAAAAATTAAAAATGATGAACTTTTTTCTAAATTTACTCAAACTTTTTTTGATTTTCATAAAACTACAATAAAAAAATCGATAATGGCAACAATATCACAAATCCCTCTCACTGTATATATATATATATATATATATATATATATATATATATATATATATATATATATATATATATATATATATATATATATATATATATATATATATATATATATATATATATATATAGGTATATACTTATACTGAGTGACCTTTTTTGGATATGACTTTTAAACATTGTTATCACATAAAATATGTCACATACAAAAAAAATTCCTTTCAAAGCGTAAAACAATAGCTAAAAAGGCAAATGTTAAAGACCTACCAAGTCGGACAGTCATAAATAATTTTAACTGTTAGCTTATTTGTCTCATCCTGTGACATAGATTACTTACTAACACACTCTTTATACCTTCTTACCTCCCTGCTCTCTCCATTTTGTTGCTTATGCATGGCTGCCATTCTGTACCCTGAGCGTTTATAAAGGATGGGTAATGGAGTAGTGGACATGTGCTCTGGAAGTACTTTGTCGGTGTGGGGGGCTCCCAGTATTGTTTCTGCAACCTGCTACAGAAGTGTTACGCCAGAGCTTTGTAAGGAAAAGATTATATAATAATGTCATTGAACAGCAGCAATACCCAGACTTTTCCTTCGAATATAAAACTACGGTGTAGGACCCCGGGACCCATTACACTATTCTCCCTAAGAAAACCATGAACACTGGCTCAGCATAAGTATATGCTCAGTAAGATGGTCGCCAACCTCTTATGAGGATGTTATGTGCCCATCTTGTGACACCAATTTATGTTATGGTGACTGTAGGATGCACACCGGATTTCTCTCGAACTTATGGAATAACAACACTTTCAATACTTTTTTATGGAGTTTATTTTATACCATCACGGCAACAGAGTTTCGCCGATGGTCGAATTAATCATAATGTATAATCCATCGGGAAAGAGAAGCTCCGCCGACGATTGAGTTAGTTATGATCTGCAGCAGCGCAGAATAGTGGTTTATAACCTATATTACTAGATACAGTTAGACAGGATGTTCATAATAAAATACAGGCAGCGTACATGCGGTACGTGGTTTTTAACAAACAAGATAAGACACGTATATCACCACGGGCGGCGCCATATACTGGAATACAATCATAAAGCTACCCGGGCGAGAATACCTGTGTGGTCTCTGAGAACAAAATCATAAAAATGCAGGTTGGATACATTACAAGGATAGACACCCGAAGAAGAAGACTCTTGGTTGAATGTCTTCTACTCCTGGAAATTATTTAACAAAAGCCTTGGGCTCTCAAAACTGATATGACTCTTAGGCCAGGTAAATTAAAGGTAACTTCATGAAGACACAAGAATTAGTACGATGACTAGTAAGTACACAACATAACAGAAATATATAAATTCAGTTTTTCACTGCATTATGATAAAGTCCTTTTCAGAGTACTTGTGAACAAAACATAATGTTGGAGCAACATTAATACATCTATCCTTCCCACGTGATCAGAATGATCCACTCCTTCCTCTCCAACCACACATTTAAAATTAAGCACAACTCCCTCACCTCCCCCAGCAGACGTATGACTGCTGGGGTCCCAAAAGGCTCAATTCTTTCCCCGCACCTATTCAATATATGCACCTCAGACATACCAAAACCGACCCTCCCCAATACCATAATCGCCCTCTATGTCGACGACACAGCCATACTCGTAAGATCCATGTCACAAAGTCTAGACCTCGCTAGACGTAGTGAGCTCCTGGTTCAAGAACTGGAGAATCAAGACGAACCCCTCAAAAAGCGAGGCGATAATCTTCAGAATCCCAGCCAGAGCACCACATCACCCTGGAAAACGTCCCCATACCATGGAAAAAGTCAATAAAGTACCTCGGCCTTACACTAGACCACAAACTCACCTGGACACCACACATAAAACAAATAGCCAGAGCCGCCACCGCGATCCTTTCCACACTCCAATGCAGCAAAAGCAATCTCTCTCCCTCCAATAAAATTCTTCTAAAAACTATGATCTGTTCAATCCTCACTTACGCCTGCCCCATCTGGGGATACATCCCGCCCAAGAGACACAAGCCTCTCCAGGCAATCCAAAATAAAATCCTCCACTGGGCACTCAAAGCCCCGTGGTTCATCCAAAATGCCCAGCTCCACAGAGACACCAACACCAAAACGATCCAAGAAGTCATCATCGACCTCGATGTATATATATTTATATGTTTGCAATAAGCAGGGTGGATGATGAATTGATTATATGAAATAAAACAAAAAAAATTATGTTGTTTTTTTTATTCATTTTTATCTTAAAACCTATTAGCCTTTGAATGTGTTGTATAGTAATTATTTGAAGAAATCCAAAGTCAAAGCTAATTGGGTTTTGCCATAAAAAAGTATACCGGAATAAAGAAATCAAAACAAAAGTAGAATTTCATATTTTGCATTAATAGAAAGGATCAAACATTATGATCTGAATGACTATTATCAACATATTTACAGATTTAGAGTATCCAACTCATTTTAACAATGATTAATTCTATTTGAAGACAGCACACACAGGTACTTTAATATATTTATACAAAACAATTCTTTTAAGAATATTCATGAATCTAAATCTGACATTAATTTTATAAATACGAACCATGCACTCAGTCAGCCAAACAATTGTCTACTGTCCCATCAAGTAGCTATAATAAATAACACTGTGTATATTGGCAGTAACTTCAGGTCAAGAAGAGTACAAACTATGTTCAAATAAAGTAAAAGATTTAACACGTTAAGATCAGATTTGTGAAAATTGTTCTGGGTCTGGGAATATACTTAATTCTAAAAAGATACATATTACATTTTTAAATATTTATTTTTTATAACATAGAAAATAAAGATAATAATTAAGATTCAGTATAATTAGCAAATAATTTGGCATTTTGTACTACTTTACAGTATGTTCAGTGCACTCACAAAAGCTCAAATTGTATCACAAATAAAATAATGCGTCTGATCCTTCTGCAGGAAGCATGTTTTAGAACTAACTCAATAATTCAGTCCATAATAGTTAGAAAGTAGATAATAAATGATAATTCAATAAACAAAGTTGTTTCATTAAACACAAAAGCAAGTCAAGCTGCACATATAGCAGACATAATAGCGCTGATATTTAATTATTATCAATCTGAGCAATAGCAGAACAAATATGTCATTTTTTTCTTTGTTTACATAGAGAAGTCTGGAGATATTAACTATATTGCAGCCCAATAATGAAATTATAACAGGGAGAACCAAAATATTCAATTACGACTGTAACATCAGTACTAAAGCGAATGCGCATTACACAATAGGAACTACACCAGACAATAATTACAAGTTTATTATACATATACAGATTAGACGTCTAGCGAGGCTTCCTGCACTGGGTCGAGAAATCGACACTCAGGTGAAGCGGAGAATAAACAGCAATCAACATTTTTAATTTGAATTTACTAGAGCAAACATGTAATGGATTATTTTTATATAATAATATCAAAAAATATGCATCATACTGATATACAGTGTTGGGAAATTTTACTTGGGGAGAATTTATTTAAGTTTTATCTATATGCATAATATGAATGCTTCTTATGTTCTTGAAAATAGTGAACCATCAAATACACATGATTAATGTCAAAAACAAATCTTAATGATCTAATAAAAATTACCCAAAAATGCTAATATGCTTAAAGTATTCATCCATCCCCACTCAATAACAAATATAGTTCTTAAAAGAATTATCAATCACATCACAGAACATAAATGTATGTTTTCATATCGTACCTCACTTTACAATTCACAAAGGTGGCTGTCCCCACATCTCATCACAGAAGCTCCTGCAACTCTACGCGAGCAAACCTCCGCGGATGCATGGCTATACAGGCTAGGAACCTTCCGCCTGCAGTACATTGGAGCTCATTTAGCACTCCAAGCTGCGGAGGATGTTCTACAATGATATGTACACCGTCTCGTATCATGCATCCATTTCAATTTCTAACCATTTTAATTATCCATAAACAAATAATGCCATTCTAGCAACACACTGATGACTGAGATACACATGATGAAAAACTAATCAAGATGAAGTAATACAAAAATGAAGTAGACTAAAGAAAGAACGAAATCAATGGATTTTTATTGGTCATAGAGAACACGAGAAGAATGCAGATTATCAAAGCTGACGGGTAAAATATTAAGTATCCACAATTCTTCTAGATATATGTGGACCGATTGGAACGATGAGTTTGTTCAATACAAACATTGTCGCAAGTTTTTCTACCAAAACTTAAACGACGCCCTCGCTTTTTACTTTTCCCACTGTGACGAGTCATTTTTTTACATTTTTTTTATTTATTTAAATTAGTATGAACTCGCTCCTATTTGGCATCCTTGACTTTGAATCTCGCTTATCTCTGCATGCGCTGCTGTCCGTCTACCTGAAAATGCAAACAGATAATCAATATTTACAGTTTTAGAAAACTATTAATAAAACAAATCTATGTACAAGTGAAAGAGCAGACTCACTGTGGCAGGGAAGTGCATCGGAGGCTGAGGGCGTTGACGGGGATCAGGGGGAGTGGTGCCACACGTAGGGGGAGGCAGTGGCGCAGCGGCCGCAAGGGGAGAGGGCCCTCCAGGACTGCTTCCGGTACCACCTGCTGACATTCGACTGAAGGCTGCCAGTGCATCCGGGAAGTTGGGAGGAGTGGCAGGTGTATTACAAGGTGTCATCAGTTGCTGAAAGTACAATTATTCATTTCAAACTGTATCTATGATAATAATTATTATTTATTTACTTATTTAGCTAAATATGTACCTGTCCAAAATGTGGTGCTGCAATACCATTTGGCCCGGTAGGAATAGCTACCTCTTGGAAAAATATTGAGAGCGCTGTCTGAAAATTCAATAAAACATCCGTATGGTAGTCTTAATACATGAGAACAAACAGTTATTTGTAAATTGTAATAAAATCATGTTGACATTTTTTTAATTTTTGTGTAGTAACACGATAGATAGTTTCCTAAAATATGCCACAATTTATATACATATATATTCAGGTCAATCCAAACAACTTCAATTTTATTAAAAATATAAATATGCCTGAGTCACACAATACAAAATGTCATTATTTAAAAAGTTTTAAACCTCACTTTAGTAATTCTTGCTCATTATTGCTTGATATAATTAAATATAAATTTTATTTCGGATCAATGATACCATCTTATCAAATTATTCACCTCTGGTCGATTTTGGATGTTCTTATATGCTTTTTATTTTATTTTCTGGTGATTTGAGGTCATTTTCTATTTCAACCGACAATAGCCAATTCTTATGGTCATAGACAGATGCATTAAACGTTGATGTTGAATAAAATTGACATAACTGGAAAATAGGCATGAAGACCTTTAAATTAAAAAATGAAAATAAAATAGTGTGGCAAGTAACTATATTGTATGAAGGTTTCTGCAAATTTCTGATTATGTGAGAGCAAGACAATGTTTTTGCATACCGTGTTATAGATGATTACCTCCTGTTCTCTAGAAACAGCAACTCGCAAGTAATACATACCATTGCTTATTCAGTTACTAAGTAAAATGTTCGAATTGTTTTTTGTTGATTAATTTAATTATGAATTTACTACTTAGGATTTTTAGCCATTTGTTTTGATACGAGCAATAAATCTTCATTTATATATTTATACATATATTTCAGAGCTACTTTTAATGCAAACTTATTTTAAATATTTAGTATATGTACAGACATGTCCTGGGGGTTGAAATCACCTAGACATGTATTTATTTTACGAAGGGTCAGAGCTTTTCATGACGGCTAAGGTCTTTTAAACTCATATTTACAAGTATTATAATCAGTCATGTTACTATTAAATTAGTGTAATTGTTTACATAATTAGATACTATTATATTTTATTTATTAATAATGAACATTCGAATATATATTTACAACTTAAGAATATTCAATTATTTTAATTGAATATTCAGTTATATATTCAATTCAGTTATAACGATGAGTAAAAAATAAAGTGTAAACTATTTCAGCATTGATTACATCTAAATCCATACTCTTTTTAATATAATTGTTTAAAGTTCTCTGCACATTACTAAGAGGTCTAAGAGTACATATATATGGTATAAAATTAATATTATTCTGTGAAGAGCAGATGATATCTAACAAAAAATACAATCATTCGCAGTGTTGTAACGCTATAACTGTACACACAAGGAAATTTCAATATACTCAATTTATATATGAATATTTCACTAAGTATTTTAAGTCATTTCATTAACAATCGGGTACTATGTCAGTTTATCTTCAGATCATATAAGATAAATTCATTATGCATAAACAACGTAGTTATTATCAGCAGAAATCAACAAAAAGGTGATTGCTTACTTATCTATAAAAATGTCCGACATTGATTAGTTTGATTCTTAGTCTGTTTGTATTCATTTTGTGACAAATGTTTATTCAATTTAGTGCTGACCTATCATCTGTCAATCGAAATAGATACATTTTTACATAATATGCAATAGTTAAGCAGTAAAAGTGTAGCGTATATAAATTATAAAGTTGACAAATGAAAACAATTTCAATTGACGATGCTATTTTAAAATAATTAGGATTTGCTATTATTATGTTGTTAATATCGAGCATGAGGCAATAGGAGTGGGGATCGCAGATAAAAATTATTTCAGAGTACTATATGACCATATTGTCTGAGCTATTAATTACGAGATTGTTATGATTGTCGCCGGCCTGTAATTCATCTCACAATACATTATTTCGGGCGTATTTATTAATCATTTAGCCGGGGATGGTTCCGTGACCTTGTGGCTCACAAAATCTAGGGGTCAATACACATGCCAAAGTGTTGACAAACAGGCCTCTTTTTGCCCACATGATGATGAGACTGGAAGAAAAGCTTGTGAAATCATAATTGTTTTATCTGCGACAGCGATTAAACGGGGAAATAGATGCTCAGCTGTTTATATTTCATTTTATCATAAAACGTAAACTGAGAAATTCGTTGTCCTTGCAAAACTTAATGACAAAATTTCAAAATCTATCCTTTTCCAACGCACGTGATGGGTAAGGAAAAGCGAGAAGGCGATATGCCGATTACAAAACCACCGTAAGGAAGGAAGCAGCCATTTCATGACCAATGTTTGTTTACATGCAGAAGAAACTGAAATCTCACCTCAAATTGCCAATGTGCCGCTTGTAATAATTGTTTAGCTTGTTCTCTAGCACAACCGGCAGCTAGCACAAATTGATTTATCATAACTTGTTCGCGCAATGTCGTATCCATTTTAATAATATTTGTTTTATACTTTTCCACAACGCTTGAATTTATCACCGGACCGTGTTATGGTACTGTCTGTCTGTCTGTTTTTACTCGGTCCCCCTCGCACACTTCGGCGTATTTCTCGTCCAGCAAAACGTACTATCACTTCCTAGTACACAACATTCTACGTGTGCTCATTTCTGCGTTATTCCGTTTATACAATTTACCTGAGATATTCATAATCACATTGTGTTGCCTAAATTATTTATCTCGACAAAAAAATATATTATTTAATTAACATTAAAATCACATAATTAAGCGCAGACACGAATTGAATAAAATTCGTTTTATGAGGTTGTAGTATCCAACTTATAATTCTTAGGTTGAAATTCATTTTTTTTTATTGTTAGTAACTTCAGTGACAAAGCGTAATATAAATTATTCCCAATTTTATGGGATTTACTTTTATAAATTACAAGTCTACAAATAATCGTTGTCAAAATTTATTTATTTTTAATAAATTTATTTGTTGTTGCTTACAAATTTTTACTCTGAATTCAAGCTTTTAAAAATATAAAATATATTTCATACTGTAAAGTGATGTTAGAGTAACGTTGCTACGGAAAGAATATTTTGTCTCATGAATGACGTATGTCGAACTAAGGAAAAACAAAAACGAGACTAGCCGAGCGCTCGTCGCGAGGGATAGAGCTAGACAAAACATAATATTATGTTGTTATGAAGCAGTGGAACAAAACGATTGTTTTATTTTGTATCAGCAAAGCTGAGGACCATGCCGAGGAAGCTGGCTATTTTTATATGATAAATATAGATATTTTTCAAGGTACTCAACAAACAGAATTAAAAAATAAATTATTGTAACCAGATTGTCGAGTAAAATATTATTAATAATAAAATATGAATATTAAGCTCTTGAGAGACCATTGTTCCCTTAAGAGCTAAGAAAGCACTTTTAAAATTCAACTAATAAAATATTTAAGTACGCTTGTTAATTAGGAAGACAATGTTTTGATATTTTGTTTATATACTTACCATTTTTAAGTAAATATTCCGACTTGTAAATCATACACCCAACAAGTTTCACTCGGAATAGTGGCTCAGCACTAAACATTGCACAAGGAACTTACTGGCCAAAGTTTTCAACAAGCTTCATTTGGTTATAAATATGTTGAATCAAAACATTATATCAGTAAAGAAAACAATGATTGCAATGAAGAATATCTTTATTAATTTTCTATTGAAGATCGCTTGACAAATGTAATCAAGTATAAAAACCTAATTTTCGTTTATTTATACACATAGTGTTTAATTTATTGTTTTAAAATTCACTTAGTGAGACATGTTTGTGTTTCAAGCTAATATTATACCCAATATTACTTTGAAACATATACAATAAATACTGTGCTACAAAAAAAATAAAATACAGTTTTAGTAATAAATGGTCTATTTATTATTTATAATAACACTATCCAAATATGATGTATCTTGTGATTAGATACTTAATATAAATGTATTGTAAAGCATGACAATTACTAGAAAATAAGGTTATACTAACTTCATGAACAACTTTGTTTAAAACTTCCAGATCAATCATCCAAAATTTTAAGTTTAAGGGCTTGAACACTATCAATTGTAAGAATTGTCATTGCTACACACTTTCCAGAAAAACGTGAATTGTGCACAGTATGAATATAGCTCCATTATTAGTAATCTGATCTTCTCCACATCAAACATAGTGACATATTCAAGTGAATAAAATTTTGATGTTGAAATATTAAAATTACTTTTTGATAATCACACATGTTAAGAAGAAAGCATGATGCAGGAACACTAGGGTATTTTTTTCAAGCATTATCACAAATTACAGTCCTGGAATCTAAAACTTACATAACTAACATACGCCACGCTCACCAACGTGCAATCACAATTCAGTGTATATTAAAAAAAATAGTCAAAGTCTTTCACACTTGATACCAGCTTACATATTGATACACTCTAAATAAAAAAACGCAACTACAAACTAATTATGATAATCACTAAATCTTTGATCGCTTCCTAGCGATCGCATCCTCTACAGCCTTCAGTTGTTTGAGAAGTTCCTCTCTTCGAGACACAGGCTTCTTGGTAGGAATCATATTGTTAATTGGTGATGTAGCCCCCCGTTTTTTCGATAATGACACATCTGAAAAAGGCCCATTTTGTTTAATACACACTTCATTGTGCTCCTGATGTATATTATGCAAGTGAATCAAGGAACTAACCTTTTCGGATGTCACTATCTACCATCATGTCCTTCTTTTGAGCGTGGGGCAGAGGTGCAGTATGCTTAGGGGAGGCAGGGCGAGGTGGCAACTTGCGCTCGGCGGCACCAGGTCCACGCGCTGAGCTGTCACTGCTGCTAGAGCTACGTGATTCAGATTCTGAGTCACTGGAGCTTGACGATGACTCTGAAAAGCATCCAACATGAATAAGAAAAGAAATTGCATCAACGATTTACTGATTGAAATAAAACATGTTTCCCAGCCCAAAAATTTATGCTTTAAAATTTGCACATTTACTCGTACAGAATAAACTATGTATATTATACATAGTTAATTCTGTACGAATTCATATATTAGGCAGTGACTCACCTGATCCTGATGATGATGACTTTGAGTATCTTTGCTTTCTTTGTCTCTGCTTTGGTTTACCAGGTTTTGTACGACCAAAGGCATCAACTCCGCTCTGAAATGATAAAACAAATTATTATATTTTTGTTAACACTTTATATTTGCATTAAGACAGGAAAAAATAGACAACATTAAAAACCTTAGTGTGGTGTGGCGGTGGTGGATTGGCAGCATGCTGGCGAGCAGCAGCAGGAGAAGGAGCACGCTTCCGGGAGGATGGGGCTGGCGGGTTCATAGCCAAGGCGCGGGCACTAGCAGCCCGGCGTTCCTGAACGATGACCGACGGAGACAATGCAGCTAGTCTGGAAACCAACCATCACTCTTATGTTAATACACAATTTTATAAACAATAATAGTAGACTTCTTAACTGAATAGCTTAAATACTTCCAGCATTAAAAAATTTCGCTGGCCGCATACTCAGGTGAGAATATCCAGATATGTTAGTTAACTACTGATGTATTTAAAAAATGATACAACTTTTCACTCAGTAATAAATAATAAAAGAATCCTGTAATTTAATGATAGAACAAAAAGGAAATATAATGACAAATTTTATCATTGAAATGCTTCAATTGCAATGACCAAAAAATTTTTTTGAATTGGTTAGCAACTTAAAAAATGGCACTACACAGATATCGCCTGGATTGGTATGGTTTGATAAGCAGGAAGACTCGCTAGAATGGCAAGTCTGAGTATGAGTATTGATGTGCTGTTATCAGCCAGAAAAACATGTAAGCATGAAGAGAGCGTGAGCACTGCTAGATTGTGAAAATAAAGCTTATGTGCTGTAAGATGTTAAAAATATGCAAGTAAAGTAAGATATTTGCCTATGCTTCATGGGAGAGCGCACACCGTGGCGAGGGGCAGCACGGGCGGCGGAGGGCGAGCGAGCCGGGCCTGAGCTGTTGGACGAGCGCGAGCTGCAGGGGGGGCAGGGGGCATGGAAGGTGCCGGAAAAATGGCAAGGGAGGAATGGGTAAACAAACTAATTAATGTCATATCGTTGCACACATTCTTAAATATTCCACATTGATGACTGCAGATAGAGATCGAAATCTTATCAAAGAGTCGACTCTGAAAAACAAAACTAAAAAATTAAAAAAAAAAAAAACTGAGTGATTTCGGAATCTGGTGGTACGGCGAATATTAATGGTGACACTCATACCTGGATGAAGAGTAGGAGCTGGCGGAGCTATACTTGGTGGCACCAGGCGCAGCTCGTCGCCGGGGTTTATCAGGCTCGTGGCGAGGAGCACCACCGCCGCGCATCCAAGGGTCCGCCCACTCCTCCCCACGTCCACCTGGAGCCCCTGCTGGTCCTGGTGCACGCTGCACTATCACCTCCCGGGTACTACGAGGTCGGCGCTAAAAATTTAATTTGACCTAGCTGACACATTTACTCTTCAAAACATAATTTTGAAGGCTTTAAAAATAACACACAAGATTTTTTTTTTAATATTAGATAAATTCACATTTTTTGTCTTTGAAGGTTTATTTGTGTATAAAATATATTTATTGATTCAACAGCAATAATTAATACTTACAGATTTATGATGTGCTGGAGGCACGCCAATTCTTTCGTCTAATTTCTCAGCCTCATAGTAATGAGAGGGAGCGCGATGGTGAGGGGGGGAGGCCGGTACTGTAATGGTTTCTCTGTAACGTGGCACGCGAGACCGCTCACCATATGCAGCCCGAGTAGCTTCTTCATACATAGCACGCCTGAGAAGACGAACATATCAATAGAATACATTTTTAAAAAATATATTTAATAATAAACATAGGTAGAATATTTAATTGTTATTTACACATGAGAAACCAAAATCAACTAAATATTGAATCTCTTTTTAATATAATTTTGATTATTAAATAAATTGAATGTAGAATGAATTTACCTCTCCGCTTGAACCCGATAATATTCCTCCCTTTCGCGCTTGATGGGGGCTAACGGGGGTGGGCTTGCAGCAGGCGGGTACCCAGCATAAGCTGCAAGGTCGGCATCCTCGTCTTCTGGACCGCCGGAACCTCCACGTCCGGCTGCTCCCGCCAGACTGAGATGCATTTTTTTCTCCTCAAAATCAGAATCTTGTTCTTTTCGCTTGTTAGCTTTTCGCAACATCTGTAAATTTTAGCATGTGAGAGAAGAGTAGAAGATCAGATTTATCAAAAGATAAATGTGATACATACCTCCTTAGCAGTTCGCAGGCCACGCTCCCAGGCACTTTCAGAGGGCTCGGGCCTCACATGTAGAAGAGGATGGGGCGGTGGATGATGACCTCCAGGAGGCCCGTGGTGGCCATAGCTGGCAGGCATGGCACGCACCATATCGAACATTGTGTAATTTCCTTTATCGGTGACACCAGGATGTAAGAATCTAAAGAAAAATAACAGCAAATAAATAAAATTTCAGCAAGAGTAATTAAATTAGAAATTAAAGAGAAAGTAAATTGTAAAATTATTAATTAAAGATAATTTTTAAACAACTATATTACCTGCAGCTAATGCCCCATGTGCATTGTCCCCGGGAATAAAATCGACAAACAGGCCGTGGCTCTGTTTCCTCGGGTCGCCTTTCCTCTTCGTCCGAAACTTCACCTTCTTCTAGTGAAGATGCAGCTCCAGATGCAGCGTCATCATCTGTTTAAAAATTGTTGAAAATTATAATATTTTATATTATTGATGGACAAGGCATTTACTTGGTGAAGATCCATATTAGTGATAAATAAAAGGAATTTTTGTAAACTTAACATGAGTTTTCAGCTGAAAATAAATAAACTCATGTGAAGTTTACAAAAAATTCCAATTATTTATCTATAATATTTTAATTGAAAATTAATAATATTAGTAGTAAAAATGGTGTTAAAAAAAACTAAGATATACCTTTATTAGTTATTTCACTATTAGCTCCATTATTTGTTTTTGCAGGTACTGGTGCTTCAACACATTCTCCTTCTTCCGCCTCAAAGTCAAGTTGTTCTTCAACATCTTCTGTCTTACTAGTTTTTTCTTGAGGGATCTTGAAAATATATTAATAATTTTAAAATATGCACTGAAACATTTTAAAATAAGTGCTCTCTAAATTAAGATATTGAAAATATGTAGTGTTGGCTTACTCACCTTGTCATATTTTGGGGTGTCAGATGTCCCACTGGTACCATTTGTAGGTGATTTGGGAGGCCCTTTGCTGTGGATATTACCATTGATTTTTGTATCCACTTTAGCCGGAGATTCTCTACTGTCTGACTGATCAGGAGCCTTTAAAAAAAAAACAAGATTATGAAGAAAAAATAAATTAAATGTCCAAAAAAAAGAAATAATGATGGTGCTAACATACCCGTATAGGGCTTTTTTTAACAGCCCTTTGCTCATCTTCTGAAGTAGGTCCCATGGAATCTAAATCTGAGACATCTGATAAATCTTCATGACTGATGTTTACATTGCTTTCTGAAGATTTTTTATCTCGTTTAGGACTATGATTTTCCACAGCTGCAGCTTTAGAATTTTTGTCATTTTCATTATCAGATTCCATTTCACCTAAGATATAATAAAATATTGCATTTAAATATTGTTTTAAATTTATAAAATATTCACAGAACTATTAAACCCAGCATACAAATGAAATAATCAAATACAAAAAGGGATTATTACCATCAGATATCTCTTCAGTTGGTGGGTTCCCTGCTGGAATTCGACTTCCCGGACTAGATCGGCGACTAGAACGGCTGGAGCGACTTGACTCTGATCTTTGACGGCCTCCAGATATTCCAGACTTAGGGCTACCGCACGGAGATAGCGACTCACTCTTGGGGCTCCACTTGTGCGGGGGAGACGTGGGAGATGGGGAACCAGGGGGAGGACTGGAAGGACCATTAGGACTTCGAGGGCCCCGATGTGATGCTGCAGACCGTGGAGAGCCATTTCTGGAATCACGGTCACTACTTCTTTTTCTGTCATCATCAGAGGCATGCTGAGAGTCATTGGGAGAGTTGGGGCCGCTCAAGTCTGAGCGCCGGGCATCCTCATCTGGAGAGCAAGGCCCACCTGGAGAGGAAGGTTCAGGGGGACTGGCAGGAGGTGAATGTAGTCCTCGGGTAACGGTTCGTGGAGAACCATTTGGCGAGCCACCCGGAGAGCCGCCTCGGGAACCACCTGGAGAGGCGCCTCGGGAGCCGCCTGGAGAGCCGCCTCGGGAGCCGCCTGGAGAGCCGGTCGGAGAGTCACCCAAGGATCCGCCTGGTGAGGCAGAGTCGCTTCCACTGCTGCCAGAAGAGGTGCGCCTCCTCCTGAGCCCCTCGCGGGAGTCTTCCGAATCCATCCCTACGCACCCGAATTAAACGGTCAGAATGAAAAATTATAAAGCGACATTCGGGAAATTCGATTATTGCAGTACACCACAAAACGATCGATACTCGATTATGCCGCGGACAATTACATAAAATCACTCGAAACGTTAATGGAACAAAAAACGTTAGGTCATCATGAAAACCGAGTTAAACCGAACTCGCCTTCAAAGCGTTAAAGATACATTCGACTACATTGGAAACCTTAAGACTTCCTTGGCGTTCTTACCTGGACACGACGGCCCCGAAGAATACAACGGCGACACTTTGTTTCACTTTTCATTTTAACTATATACTTTTTAAACTTTTAAATGCACAACACAAAACAGTAACTGCAGTCTATAGAAACACTTACTGTGTACTCGTTATGAACGAACTTTATAAAAATACTTTGCCATAGCTAGAACGAAAGAAGCATAATGGTCACTACATTTTCAACATGGCGATGTCGGTGGACTTTATTTTGTTGTTCAGCGAAAACAAACCACTTCTTCCAGGACTTTTGTTTATTCGAAATCTTACCCTCTTACCTTTGAGATGGTAGATTTGGCGAAAACTCCTTTGTAGACTTGACTAATTTCGGCAATAATTCTCAGGAAGCCGACAGCGAATCCGTTGAAGGCTAATATTTAGCCATAAACAATCTTGTGAGTTTCTCTCTGCTAGAAAAACCACAAACAGTGAGACAAACACAAATAATAAAAGTGATACCGGCAATTTTAATTTATTAAATATTTTATTAACATAATCAAAAAATGAACTTTTTAAATAAAAAAAATTATCAAAACATATCACGCTTACGAGGACAGCGCTATGGCGCAACAACATAAATTCAATTAACTCAAAAACTAAAACCTAATACTAAAACTAAATCATGTTGTTTTTTTTTTTTTACATTCAAATTTATTATTTAAAATATATTTTTTTAAATTGAGCATTGACGTATTTTCAAAAGTTTAAAAATATCAACTTTTTATACAACATGAGGTTTGAATTGCCACATATTTATATGCCTTATATTCCTAGTGTAGATTTAAAAAAATACAAATGCTTATAGCATTTTTCTTGTCTATTTTTCCAATTGCGCGGTAAGATATAAAGTTTTGCAAAATATCAAGACTCAAAGATTGTAACCTTTTAAATATATAATGGAAAATCAAACTTTGGAGGATACTTTAGGTGATATTGATGAAGAAGAGAGTTTTTTCCAAGATGTTGATATTTTACAACAACATGGTATTAATGTGGCTGATATAAAAAAGTTAAAGCTTGTAGGAATATGTACAATCAAAGGCATACAAATGACTACAAGAAAGAAGTTGTGTAATATTAAAGGATTTTCCGAAGCAAAAGTTGACAAAATAAAAGAGGCTTGTCAGAAAATTTCTTCAATTGGGTTTATGACAGCTTTAGAAGTCAGCGATCGTAGAAAACATGTTTTCAAAATCAGCACTGGAAGTCAAGAACTTGAGTAAATACTTTTGTATATATGAAAAATATTTTATATTTTATTAGTCAGTTTATTCAACAAGTCATTTTCAGGTAGATTTATAATAGTTTTTTTTTTATACAGCAAACTTATGGGAGGGGGCGTTGAATCTATGGCTATCACAGAAGTTTTTGGTGAATTTAGAACCGGTAAAACTCAACTTTCCCACACTTTATGTGTTACAAGCCAGCTTCCAAGGTCTAATGGATATACAGGTGGAAAAGTAATATTTTTGGACACTGAACACACATTGTATCCTTTTAAAAATGAATTGCAATCATAAGACTTGTCGCTAAGATTTACAGCAAGGTATCTTTTAAGTGCAAGGACATGTTCAAAATCATTTTGTAAAGAAAGTTACAATTATTGGAAAGTAGAGAAAAGAGTTAGGTTCCTAGAATATCTCCAATGTCCTCTTCATTGAAATCTAGTTGATGCGCTGTATATAAAGTATTTCATTCATCTTTATTAAATTAAATTAATATCAACAATCTTCTTAAAAATTTCTTATTTATATCAATTATTTATAGCTATGATAATGTGTCGCAAAATAAATTTAAATAAATAATGGTTGGTCAGACAACATATATTCATCACTATATTGTAAAGCACTGTCAAATTGAATGTTAAACTTATGTTTGACAATGTCATTATGGAATAAATGAGCTCTTATTGTCTTTATGATAAATATTCGTAATATTTATTTAACATTTATAAAATGAGATTTTAACTGTTTTAATAGTCTTAACTCCAAATTACATAGAATATTCTACAATTATGTTTAGGCTAGTGTTTCTTCTTAACTTTTAAAATATCAAGCCGACCAGATAGACTGAGACCTATTGCAGACAGATTTAACTTGGATCAGAATGCAGTTCTGGATAATGTACTTTACGCAAGAGCATATACTTCAGAGCACCAGGTTGGACAGTATTGTTTATAAATAGATTGATCTAATATCTATTGAGTATAAGTCATGAATATATAAACATGGTTAACACTTGCTATTAAATTTAACAAATATATTTCTCTTTCTCTTTGCTTTTTATTTTAGAATCAGTAGTCCAGTTGTTAAGTTTTGAGATACAAAGATCATATTATTAAAAAAATATATTTCATACATTTGATAAAATACTATTTTCCACATACTTTTACATGGTATTGTTTTTATAACAACATTGATTCATACATCTAGTACTTAAAAAACATACTTAGTATAATAATGCCTAATAAAGATATTCTGTATACTGCTTCAGAATGAAAAGGATCATTAAAGAAATGGGAAGTAGTAAATAAAGAGAAATTTTTTAAAGATTTCACACTTTATTATTTTGAAATAACATTTTAATATGCTTAATTTGTCTGTATATTAATATTTATTAATATTATTGTACTACTACTGTGAGTATATTTTTAGTCTTTCAATAGGTATATTAAATCATTGAGTGTATTTTTTTTATACTTAGTTTTCTATGTATCTGTATTCAGGCTGAGCTATTGGATTTTGTAGCTGCTAAGTTTCACGAGGAAGCCGGAGTTTTCAAGCTTTTGATAGTAGATTCTATAATGGCACTTTTCCGAGTGGATTTCTCTGGTAGAGGTGAACTTGCTGATAGACAACAAAAGCTAGCACAGGTTCTGTCTCGCTTACAAAAGGTACATATTTATTTTGAGTCATAATACAAAAATTCCTACCTGACTTTTATTTTCTACCTGAGATTTATTCTCTTTGTTTTCTCTTCTCTTATTTATTCTCTTCAAATTAAAGTAAAATTAGGATTGTTAAAAAGATAAAAGAAGTTTTAATTTTATTTTAGATATCTGAAGAGTACAATGTCAGCGTATTTATAACAAATCAAATGACATCCGATCCCGGAGCTACTATGTCATTTCAAGCTGATCCGAAGAAACCAATTGGAGGAAATATTCTTGCTCATGCATCAACGACCCGGGTTTCATTAAAAAAGGGACGCGGGGAGAACCGCATAGCTAAAATATATGATTCTCCAGATTTGCCGGAGAATGAAGCAACATTTGCAATAACCAACGGAGGAATAGCAGATGCTAAGGACTGAGCAGCAGCTGTAGTTCATTTGTTGCTTGATAATTTAAATAAATAAATTTTAAAGTTACACATAGTTACAAGTAATTTGATAATTTTCTAAATTCATGAAGCAAAGGAATGTTTAAAAAAAGCATGAAATTGTTGTATATTAAATATGTATTAAACATTAATATTATTAAAGTAATGGAAAAATATGCTATGTATTTTTATTTATTATTTTTACAAAAATATTCAATAATTTTAGATGTTTAAGTTTCAGTTTCAAATGTAGAGAATTTTTTAGAAATATGGAATGATTGCTTATTTGTAAATATAAATTATATTCTGATAAGTCAAGGTCAATTTGAACAATCTGAGCGGCCAAAAATTTGTTCACACAATTTTTCGACTCGTTGAATATAACTGGTTTATTATATTGTTAAATTATAAATGTAGACTAATAGATATTTATAAAGAGTGTTGGTTTTTTAAGAATCAGGATCAACTTAGTTTGAGTTTTACAATTTGACCCCAACGTTGAAGGTTTAAAGATAGTAGGAATTAAAAATCAAACTTAATCGGAGCAAACAGTTGAAATCTGTTAAATTATAATGTTATGATAAATTTGCTTAAAAAATACAGGGATGTTTGTTGTGGGATCTGAGTCTGCATGAAAATCTGACAATTCAATCTGTCACGCAAATATTTTTGTGATAATTTGTTTTTTTTTATTTACTGAAAACATTTTTAGCCTTGTCAGTTTTCCCGCTTTTATATTAAAAAAAATATATGTCTGTGAATGTAATTGTATTTATAATTAATGATTTAATTTTAATAAATTAATTAATTTAGATATACGGTGAGTTCAAAGCCCTAATTTTTATTATCAAATAACAAATGGGTGTAGTGGTGTGTCGCGCTGCGCTGGTCCATGGCGTGATCCGTCCGACCAATCGGCAGCTCGCCCACTTGACAGTTGTGGATGTCGGCGGTCAGTGCGTCGTGCGAACCATTCCCTCAAGTATTTCTGTATTAAATACTGCATGAAGTACTCTTCGTGAAAAGGCAGCGAGCGAAATACACAACCAAGATGACTGAACAGAACGGAGACAAAAAAGAAATACGCGTCTGGTGCGATGGTTGGTGAGTGCGAATAATAATAACCTATCGTGCTGCGAAGTAAAAATTATAATAAAATATTAATGATCTTACCAGTCGTACTTGCGCGGTAAATTACAAGGCTAGCATGTATGTCAAGCTGGTTTTTTTAATTGTGAATTTTGATTTAGCCATTGTTTGAAGCCAATTCTGTATTCACCCACATTTTCGTTTACTGCTTGGTGTATTTTTATATACGTGATTTCATCATTAGTCCACGAAAGCGTAGTGTTTCCTACAAATTAAAAAAAATCAATTCTATTGTTGGATGCAGGTGTAACATGTAAATCTCTGAATGTTTTTACTTATTTTCTGTTCATTCATGATTGGGTGAAATTAACAATTTTTATGATTTTTGGACACCACTTTTTGTCCCGCTTTGTTAATATTTTATAAAATATAAAATTGAATATATGCATATTTACATATACACGTGAATTATCGTGTTATCTACATTTTTTTCTTATTAAAATGTGTTTTTTTGTTCTTTTTGACTAAAATAATATTCATTATCACCGTAACCTCTAGCACTAGAAATTAATCTTTGAAATATTCATGACCCGGAAATATGTTTGACAAAAGTTTCAATGGGTTTAAAATAAAAGTCAGGGTAATAATAACTTAACTTATCTCTGGTTATTTAAGTGAAGTGTAGATAACACACCAATCATTCTACCGGATGCAGCATTGGTTATCAACACAGATTTTCAACTGTGAAAGAATCTATACTGTAATGTGTTACTATCAGCACATAAAACTATTTAAAAAAATAAAAAATTCCTTAATTTTGGGCTACACTCAAGCCTAAAGCTACTCTACACAAAGTTAATTATAATTGTATGTACATCTTCTCCGTTAATATGAAATTTGGATTCCTGAATACTTCAAGCAAAGGTGATTCTTTAGTGTACCTATTGCCTAAATAATATTCTGAGATCTTTACTAACGACATAGTGTTTATGAAATTTGTTTTTTGCGTATGCTAATGATATGGCCAATGTTGAAAATCTGAATCCTTATTATGACAACATCTTTATTGTGTTAGGATTATATTAAAGAATAGTTGTATTGAACACAAATGAGGCTAAAACCAAGTATATGCAGTTTCCATGGACATGTTAAAAAAAAAAACTATCTTGGCATTGTAAAAATAAGTGTTTTGTAATAATTTCATAATTAATGTAGTATCATAATTACTACCACATATTTATTTTAATTAGTGGTAGACAAGTTTTATTATAGTTAATTATTACTTAGTTTTTATTTGCATATAATTTCAATTCTTCCGTTATATTATATAATGTATGCGATGGCATAATAGAGGAAATTATTTCAATGGGAGAGTCAAACTATTTTTTATATTTCTAATAATGACAAGCATGGGTTTATTTTCTCCTTACATTATCCCATAAATAATATGTGCAGATAAATAGCAGTTTTTCACAAATAAGAAAACTTTCTTATATTATGTTCGGCAAAGCGATGTGGAATATGTCTGTAGAAAATTGTATGAGAAAAGAGGTTTGGGCTAGGTCAGGTGATTCAAAAAGTGATATAGGTAATAATGTGTAATTTATTCAGTGCCATGGTTGATGAGCCCAAATGGATGAAAACAGAATTTAATAAAATATAAATTTATTGAATTTGTATTTATAATATATTTATTTCAGAAATACATATTTTTTTAAATTTATTTAATTATTTTACATTTAAATTTGCTACCAATCTTAATTTTTATTTAAATTAATTTTTTTATAGGTTTTTTGGATGTTCATAGTCAAATACGCAGTACAATAATAGGTTATCTTTGCATCCATATTTGATAAGGGGAGGAGTTTTGTTATCGATTTTATTTTATAAAATGAACAAGTTGTTATCGTTGATTTCATTTATATCTTATATTGATTTCTTTCATTATCTGGAAATGAATTGCCCCTCAAAATTTCCTATAATTAAATATTTTCATTGAACTTAGTTTAAATAATGATTAGGTTGTACTGTAACTTTCGTAGTGATTAAATTAATTGACTTTTAGTATTAGAGTAATTGATTATACATTATATGTTAGATCATGTTATTGACAACAAAGGAAATACATTTTTAAACTGGCTGTCAACATATATCAGATAATTGCACTGATAGAGGTTCTTAAATCAGAAGGGATGTATCAGCTCTACCACTTTTCAATTATCTGTTCAACCAGTAAGACAATATCTAATTAACCAATTGTGAAGATGTTGTAACGCTACCTCCTGTGATTGTTGTACCTCAACAAATAAGCCATTCTGAACAAGGCCATATTACTGTTCAAATTATAAATAAGTAACAACCATTCTCATTTATGCATAAGTCATATGTCAGTACTCACTCAGTCAGACAGTGTCATAAGTCATGGTATTATTTGAAAGGGGAGTCTGGGTCTGATTTATGCATTAATATAATTTTTTTCAATATTAAGTATCATTGTTCTTAAAAAGTGTGCACAAGCAACTGCTTGTTTTTCACCCACGGTTATTATGCTTATCACAATGAACTGGTCATTAATATTACATCAGAAAATGTTAGTGCTACTGGTTTTTATCTTATGATCTCATTCAGTCATGTTTATTTAATGTGATAAATCATGAAGTTTTTTTTCACTCATAAATTTTTTTGGTAAATTTAAATTTATTACAATTATGATAATTTTTTTTAGAAATATTTCAGATTTCATTCTTTTTTGTGAAATGACAATTGGTTCTCTTCACAGTTCCAGTGAGGTGTTGGAAAATACATTACTAACGGATAGACGGAAAATTTTCTTTTGTATATGAGAACAGAAACTTTTTGCCTGTGGGTACAAACGTTACTTTTCATAATGTCAAAAAAACTGAGTAAAAAATCCAGAGTCATGAATAAAAATAGCTTGTAGGAGTAATCTGCCACATTGTATGGTCAAATTAGTGACCGTAATAAAATCCAAACAGTCCAGGGCGCTTCTGATAAGATTTAAATGAATTTACAAGCAATAATGTTTGTCTTTTTTAAAAGTTGAGCTTGGTGTCTTATTGCTAGTGTACATCCAATCAACAGTTCAGACATTCCATCACTCTCAATTGACATTTGGCATTTTCATTTGAAATTTTTATTTTCAAATGTGAATAGGGTAAAAAATATTTAAGGTAGTAAGTGAACTAATAGTTTTTTTTATATATAATAAACATATCTCATTATAATTTGACTTTTTACTTTGGTTTTACGTAGTTATTTTAAATTAAATGTTACTAATAAGTAAATCTTAATTTTACAGTTATGATATGGTGCATTTCGGCCATGCTAACTCTCTGCGCCAGGCGAAGGCTCTTGGGAAAGTGCTGGTGGTGGGTGTCCACACAGACCAGGACATCGCCAAGCATAAAGGTCCGCCTGTGTTTACTCAGGAGGAGCGCTACAAGATGGTGCGAGCTATCAAGTGGGTGGACCAAGTGGTGGAAGGCGCCCCCTACGTTACCACACTGGAGACTCTTGATGAGTACGACTGCGAGTTCTGCGTACACGCCGGTTATTTGACATTTATATTTACTAATGTGTATTTAAATGTACTCAAACAAGGATCACTTCCCACTTGTTTTAAAGAAAATAACAAACAAATAGTGCAATCTTTGATTTAAATTTTTTACTATAATTTAGTCACAATTTTAAAAGCAAAACAAGCCAGTCTGCATTTACTATCATTTATTATTTCAAGTCGACCTTTCCATTTTCCATAAACTTCGAAATTTAAGAAATGTCATAACTTTTACTGCTAAATGCAAATACTGTCGCAACACTATCTAAAATGCTGTTATCTGATGATAGGTCATAATTTTTCACACCTTCAAATCTTTTTTAAAAATATTTATAAGCAGTGTTAATATTAAACGCATATTAGTTAACTGCTAGATTAGTTTATACACATAGCAAATTGGGGCTCTAAAAATGTACTGTGTTCCATAAGTGTTTTTAATATATATGTATATATGTAAATAATGGTATAATATTTATCCTGTAGAAAGTAACCTTAATTTTTTTTGAGCATTGTTATCCTTGTTTGAGTATAAGTGATATTGGCACCTTAATATTGATTAACAATACATTTGCTTATTTGGTGGGTTTGGTAGATTTTAAAATTTACTGGGAATGATCATTTTATTGGTCAAAAAGTCTAAATAGGATGTGTGGTAAACTTTCTAAACCTGAAAATCTAACATGCACTAATGATTGTAGTTTTTAGAAAAAATATTTATATATTTATTAAAATATCTCTTACAGCTTGTATTCTACAAATTCAGAAACAGTAAAAAGAATAAATATAGTTAAATCTTTTATAACAATAATTTCAATTTGACTTGAGACCTTCACACAGAGCTATTGAGATATATTTGTATTAGGATGATGTTTTATCAAATGCACATTGTTCTATTTTATAAGTAATAGCTTACATTTCTAATAACTAAGCACTGGTGATTGGCATATTTCCAAATCATCGCTACCCACTCAGGTCTGAACCTTAAGTAGTTTGTCATCTGCCAATTTTAATCTAAGTCGATGATTGTTTCAGATGATATAACAATGACGGCTGATGGAGTAGACACCTATCACTTTGTTAAGACAGCGGGTCGATACCGGTGATTAAATTTTGATTTGCTTAATTTTAATAGTCTTTTAACCCATTGGCTTCACAATCGTAACTAAACTGCTGTCTTAATTATGAATATTTATTAAAGTACACTATAATATTTTAATACATTAAAGTTTATTTGATTGAAATAATGAATTGAAAGTCTACTGCTTTCTTGGTCCGGTAACTGTTACCGAATCTGTATACAATGGGTTATAATATTATTAATACAAATACAGGTGGATGCTTCACATTGAATAATAATTCTTTAAACAGGTTTCTGAAATGACAATTGCTAACATAGCATATACTTCTAAATATTATTGAAAGAATAATAGTAATATTGTTTTAAAGACTTCAGTAGGTACCTTTGTTATGGCACTTGATAACGCTTTGTTGTGATAATGTTACTCATGTATATGCAAAGTTAAACATTTAAAAAAATGATAGTCATTGAAGCATCCTAATTGTTTTATTGTTGGAGTTTAATAGTAGTTTCCAAATAACTGAATAACTTTTTGAATGGTGATAACTGGTATTTAATTAATCAATAATGAATATGCTCTATTTATAGTAATATTAGTATATACGTATTAAGAAACTTTTGACTAATCTAATTGAATATTATTTTTGTGCCTTTTTATGTATCATATTATTTATATAGCTTATTCATTGAACAATAATGAAAAATGGTGATAGGATTTCCAGTGATTGCTTTTATTTGAATTAAATAATATCTATAGTTTCACTGTAATTGATTAATGTTGGGTATTATATTACAGTGAAGTTCAAAGGACAGCAGGAGTTTCTACTACAGACTTAGTTGGGAGAATGCTCCTCATGACCCGCCAACATTTTAGGTAATAAAAATATTTATATACGCAGTCGAGTTTAGTATAAAAGAATGTCAAATGCATAATTAGTTAGCATAATCTAATATATGTTGATTGTGATAATGTTAGTATGAATACTCATATGATGTTTACTCTACATTCATTTAAGAATAAAATCTTAATTTTACAATTTTTTTAAACTGAAACACAATCGAAGAAGTAGCAATGTTTTGATCAAGTGATTTTGCTTGATTGTTCGAAAAGTTTTTCTGAATAATGAACTCTCAAATGAATAGGGCACCGACAAGTGCTTCAATCAAATATATTTAAATTGCTGTATTTTTTCATAGACAACTTTTTTAATGAACGATAGTAATAAATCTTTTATATTTGTTGATGATGCTTCAATTGCTGTTGATCATGGTGCCTTGGTATTTCCATGCTGTTGTTCAAAAGACTGATCAGGCCTTCACCAATTTTATTTTGATTTTGACTCATATATCAGAAAAAGTTAACAAGGCCCTGTTTAAATCAGCATCATCCTCTGGTGTTTGCAGGAGAGGTGACCTGGAGTACACCGTGGGTTTGGATTCGTCCTCCAATATGGGTCAAGACTCAACCGCTCGGAGTCCCTACACCGGCTGCTCACAGTTTCTTCCGACAACACAGAAAATTATTCAGTTCAGCAATGGATTGGCTCCTAAGCCCACTGATAAAGTTAGTCATTTCATATCTACTAGATTCATAGATTGTGATACTCAAAAAATCTGAGTAATTTAATCTCATAATTTCTGGGTACCGAGTAATAAAAATAAAAATATTTATGTTGTTCAGGTGGTGTATGTGGCAGGAGCATTCGATTTGTTCCACGTGGGGCATCTGGACTTCCTAGAGAAAGCTGGTGCTCAAGGCGACTTCCTCATTGTTGGTCTTCACACTGATCCTGAGGTCAATCGATACAAGGGATCTAACTATCCCATCATGAACCTGCACGAGAGAGTACTCAGCGTGCTGGCTTGCAAGGTAGTATAAAATATAGTTGTATTTAAATATTGTCCACATAATGATGGTTGGCTGTGTAATCCATTTAAAATATGTCAGTAATTGGTATAATTGTTGTTTTCAGTATGTACATGAAGTGGTCATCGGAGCTCCTTATAGTGTAACAGAAGAGCTCATGAACCACTTCCGAGTGAGTGTAGTCTGTCATGGAACCACTCCTATTGCTACCGACCGAGATGGCTCAGATCCTTACTTGGCGCCTAAGAAGAAAGGAATCTTCCAAGTTATCGACTCCAAGAATGAGATGACTACGGAGCACATAGTGCAGAGAATCATTCAGCACCGGCTCGAATTTGAAGTCCGGAATCAAAACAAAGAGAAAAAGGAACTGGAAAAAATGAAACTCACAAATGGAAATTAAATATTGTAAGATGTAGAATGTAGGGGGGGGGAGGGGAGAGGATGAGAAGGTTTGGAGGTTTGCAGTTGTTATTGTTCACGGTGCTTGATTTGTTTTTATGTGCCAATACTCAAATTATTTACTGTTGTAGATGAATAGTTAATAGATTATTTGTCGAGGTTGAATGTGTATTTGCATCTGCCGTGAGTAAACATGCTTTTAAGTCTTTTGGCCACTTTCAACACAAACTTGTTGATGCTCTTGAATTGTGTTACGTCATGTTTATAAAAAAAGAAATGTTTGGGAAAAGAAATGAATTCTTTTGTTGCAATGAAAATATTGTTTGCAGTCTTGTGAAAAGGAACATATCTATGTTTTCAGAATTAATAATATTTTAGTAATAATTAAGAAATGTGCCTATTAACATAATTTGGAACAAAATGTAATCATTAGCAACTATTTAGTAATTTGCAATATGGTGTGTTGCGCTACACAGGAGTTCAGTGCGAGAACCTACTCGTAATTAATATGTATAAATATTTATTTTGGTCTCTCAGATCAGTGATGGATTATTTAATAAGTGATATAAACAATGACACTCCACTGAGAAATTTTATATAGGAAATTTCTTATGTACTTATTACATTTATTAGAAATCTACATTTGAGGCTGTTTTATAATCTAGAATTCAATCGGTTTGATTAATTATCACCGAGTTTAATTGGGCATTCTTTTTTGTGATGCCGAAAAACCCATGCAATAATATGTACACTGTAGATTTTGAATTTTTCTACATGTACTGAGGGATTTGATGCAATGAAACTTAGTCAAATTTCTGTATAATTTATATCGTTAAGATTGAAGGGGAGATTGTTTGTGTCAGGTTCTTTCTAAGAACCTTGATGAAATTGTGAATTTGAAATGAATTTTCAAGCTTCACAATTTAGTTGCTATATGCATGTAGGGCAGTCACATTATTTGTAAAATCTAAAAATATAATTACATTAACTTTTATTTACTACACCTATGTATGTAGTAACAAATATTTTTTATTTTTGTGATTTGATTGAATGCCATAAGTATGCTGGAACAGAAATAGTAAGTATTTATTATTCACTCCCATCTATTATTACACGTTTTTCTATGTGAGATTTGAATACTTAACCTTTAATATGGAATTGAGAGCATATTCATAAATGTTATCTTATTTTATTTATATGGATCTTTTCAAATAGTTTTTATTAAATTTGAATAGCAAGGGTTCATTTTCATATAAAATATACGGTTTTGATTATACGGTTAGTGATAACGTATAGTTTACCAAGATAATCACTTTTCTTAGATAGTCACAAATAAGGCTTTTGCATTTTCCTAACGTAAAATAATTCTTAGGAAATAAATAATGAAATATCAGTGAGTGTTGCCACTCTTGTCAGAACTAATGTAAATAAAGGAAAACCAAAGTGAAGGCTCCATTGCCGTAGGCCAGTTAGTACATACTAGGGAAACGTTCTGCAAGTGTGGGCAGACATCAAGTTTTATGCACATGCACCGTCAAAGTACCAAAGAGCATTATACTAATTTTATTTCGAATTTGGCTGGAATCTGTTGCAGCTCTAGGGATTTCTCCGAGTGCCGATTCTATTTTGTAGCAAATTAAGAGTATTAGTTTTGATACATGTAGCGGCATTGTAGAGATACCCACAAGAAGAGCTTTAGTACTGTCAACGTAATAGTCTTATTTTTGTATAGATACATATTTAATTTTTATTTTAATCATGTTTATATTTTTTGTGTGCCATACCATTGAAGGTGCTCGCTGGCTAGAGCGTTTTGTAGCTTCAGTAGCCCAGCTGGGTGCGACACATGTCGAGTCTTGGAAAATAAATCACGTGCAGTGCAATGTAGGGCAGCTCTATTGTGCGTTATCCTCTACGGAGATGGTGAGAACTTGAAAATTTATTTTAAGTAGTAGTGTATTAAAGTATCGCAACTAACATTTATAAACGATTAGTTTCTGATCGAAATGTGGTCCTATAATTGATGAATGAATGTGGAGGTATGCATATAAATCGGCGTCTGCATGTAGGAGAGGGCCTCGAACATTAAAAGTACAAAATTTAAACTTAATGTTTATATTTAATTTTAGTTCTTTACTAATGTCAGGTTTGCAAGCTAAGAATATGTGCTGTATTCTTTTTATTATATTTTACATGACAATTCACAACAATCAATAATTGTGAATATTTACAATTCGTTTTATTATATTTTTCATTTCAGTTACACAAAGTTAGTTATGTACGTTTATAATATATACCTGTTATATTTTTTTAAGGTTGATAGTTTATCTTTATGTGCCGTCAATGTATTTATTAATTATATTGAAAATAAACTTAATAAGGGACAATTCTTAAATATAAACCAAATTTAATTTCCCCATCTACAAAACTGAATTTGAAAGTAACATATCTGAAGTGAGAAACTAGAAAATCATAAATGCCGAGATTTTTCATACAGTGCAGGGCCAGCAGTTAAATTGGGAAACCACACCATAAAATCATACAATATTAATATAAATAATTATGATTAACTTGTATCTTCTTATAAAAAATACTTTTACTAAACTAAATGGGAAAATGACCTTTCTTTGTAGAAATAAACAGCACATGTATGTTGTAAAGAACATATGTTCCGAATAATATAAAAACTAATATTGTTTCTAATATTTTTATTACTGGTACTGCTATAAAAATAATTATAACATTTTGAACTTCATTTTATAATTCGTAAATACAAATAAAATTTTCTGAATAATTTATATTATTACGATACAATGTAAGTATATATTTTGAAATATATTAAATTGTTGAAGAGAGGTAGAAATTATTATAACTAAAATAACATGATTTAGATTTGATTACATTCAACATTTACTTAATTTTAAAATCACAATGCGTTTTATTTTCCGACAATAAATTTTGCAATGAGTATTTATATAAAGCTTAAAAAATCCTAATATTTTGTGTCGAAGACAATTATTTGGTGTACCATTCATTTCAGGTTATAACTATTATGGGTCAATAGTAATTTCTTATTTCATAACTTGAATAACATCATGTTTCCATATATATTTTTGCGCTTAGTACCAACTCCTAATAATAACATATCTTAATTTTGTATTTATGGGTATGTGAGGATATATTTTTTTATAAATATTTAATAAATAGGTGACTATGCTAGTACTAAATATTAGTTGTCATGACTAAGAAATAGGCAGAAGGACATTGAATACCACAATACTGCTAATGATGACCATTCACAAGTAAATTAATATCTACTTTTACCATTTCCTAGTCACAAGTACAGTAAGAATGTAATAATAATAAAGTGATACAGCTAGCTAGCTCTATATAATGCTATTATCGGATAGAAGTGAAATGCAGGTACACATAAGTAGTTACAAGACGATGTACATGTTCAAATATTTTATTGTAAATGAAAATATGTTTCTAGAAATCAACAATACTTTCAAATCCCTAATATATCTGATGTAATTTAATAAATAGTTTTGAAATAAATAATAATCACAAATAAAATAAAATATATGCACCATAATTCTTATTCTTACATTTATATAAAGTGATCAGTTCTATTTCCTAGAATTTTTTATGACCTAAAATGTTGAATTAAACAATTTCCTTGTGAATAATCTTGTTTCTATCCATTGTAACAAAGTTTACTGGTTCCAAGATCGGTTAAAAATGCACAGAGTGAAACATCCATAATTTACGAGGAATGGTTATTTTACTGTACGGTTGGTCGGCCTGTGTATCCAATGGAGTCTCCATATGTATGCGCTTGTGCTTCTCTTACTATTTGTTCGATGGACTTGTTGGAGAGATGTGGCATACTGCTCCCGAGTACTGCTGAGTGAAGTCTGCTGGCCAGGTAACACATCTGCACAAAAATAATACAATTTGTACATTTATATATTTCATCAAATAATTTTATAACGGAGGACTCTATATTGTAACAAAATAAGTAAAATGTCTGAAGGCGAATTTTATTTCTTGTTATTTTTCACATCATCACATCATTATGGAAATTTAAAGCTGCCTATCATTTGAGGTTAATACTATCAATAATTTTGTAGTTTTGCTATCGTTTGCTATATACAGAGTAACATAGATTTGAAATTTCGATGGTCTTACAATTAATGCAGATAAAAATAGCAAGCATCCTAGAGCTCCGGCGACCACAAGTGAAGTGTTGCAGGAGGCTTCCATGGCTGCAGTTTTGTGGAAGAATTCTCCTGGCATAACTACAGTGTACTCAATATTCTCTTTAAACTTTGTGAACTGTGTTGTGTCATTATACTTTTGAGTCAAAGCATCAGCACGAATTCCATTAGATGAGGATTGAGAATTTGTTGAGTTCTCATACAGCGCATACTGCATCTGACGCTTTCTTCTTCCATGCCCTGGAAGTCATAATTAAAAGAATATTAAAGTGTTATATTAAACAATACAGTCTATAATAGAAGTTATCTCTTGGATATACTTGCCTGATGGTTCAAAGAGATCTAAGCAAAAATCAGGTTGACAGTCAGCTGCGTCCATGCAGGCTTTAATTTGGGAGTGAATCCATAGAGTACTCCTCTCCTTCATGGTGCTCAGTAAGAAAGCTTCAAAGTCCAGAAATACTTCATTGTGTTTGTCCCGGTACCTAGCCGGTTGATGGGGAATTATTGACGCAAAGTCACGGTTTCTACATCTATAATAATAAAATACGATACTGTGAGCTATTGAATTGCTAAGAATGACAAGTATCTAACCTAATTATATTCTACCTATCTATAGTATAATATACAGCAATATGGTTATTAGAACCTCTGAAGAGTTTATTCCAAAAATCATTTTACTTCGTTTAATTAGATTTTTAAGTAAGGTGTCAATTTGGGAAAAATAAGTATAGTTATTGTTTGAATTAAAGAGGATGTCAAAGCATGTTTTACCCTTCCTTGACCAAAGCAACACTGCCAGGCATGCGTGGATCATCAGGGTCTGGTGACACGGTGACCTCCATCAGTTTCACATACTTCCAAGCAGAGTCAGGATTAATGCGAGCCCTAAGTTGAAGCTTGGTTCCGATAGGAACAGCTTGGTCCACCGGTAGCTCATTAGATGAATTGGATATCCTGGCTGCAGGAGCTTCCTTGTAGAGTGCCACTTCGTATTCTAGTCTTCCCGGTGTCTCTTCCACAACCCCTGATACTCGGGCACCATGTGGACTAAGTATCAAAGATGTTTTAGAAAATTTTATATTCAAGTGCAACAATATTTATTGTATAATTAACTTACAAGCTACCAGCAAATCCTGCGGCTTTATTTTCAATGACAGTGGGCTCTGGAGGTTTGCACATAATGATAAGCTCTTGATCAGACTGCATGACCACTCCAGGAAACTGAGGGAACCATACTCGTACGTGAACAAAGCCCTAAAAAGAAGTATAATTTAAGAACACAATGTATAGGTTTTTAAGAAGAATAATCAATTTGTAGCATTTTGCTATGTGGAAAATAATCCTATGACACTTAGGTGGAATATTACATGAAGTATTTTGCGCATAATGTGTTTATTTAGAAAATGTGGTGTATATGTGTTTGCAATTACTAATACTTACGTTTCTCTTGAGCACTCCGCACCGTGAAAAATCGTTTATTCTGAGTCTGTAAAGCAAGCCCTGTGAATCCCCGGGCTCGGGACGGATTTGACAGGCAGGGTCATTGTGGGCGTCCACAGTGCGGTCGTCGGCGAACAGAGGCGAGCCTCGGAAGCCCTCCGGCTTGCGCAACAGGGCGGCTATAGAGTCCCGCCCTGAGCCCCCGCCGCCCACACCCCCTCCACCGAATGTGCATTGTATATCGGTCACTGGAGATAAATATATTACTCGTTATTAACAGTCATATTGATAATATTTATTAAATTATTGATGGTAAAATTAGACATGCTCATACTATCATAGTATTCGTATTAGTTAACTATGCATCAACATTTATAAAATATATAAAATTGAATCACATTTGCATATTCAGTATGTCTTTGAATTCAATAACAGATCAACAAAAAAAATCAATTTTTTCCAATTTTTCTTTAATTTGTTGAAAAATCATTGATAAATACAATTATTGAGTAATAATTAAACAAATAATTATAAAGGATATATTATAAATACTCTATAATATAATTTTTTAAATTATTATAAAAATAATTATTTCGAAATCAGCGGTGTTTTACGCCTACACAATATGCAATAGTTTGTACATAACTGCAGTCAAAATAATGTAGGCAATAAGGCGCAAAATCACTTAATTCACACTTACCATCGTAGTCTTGTGATGAAGTGTATTGGATCTGAAAAAAGGAAACAACAATTAAGTAAATGATTTTCATATTTATATAATGACTTAAGATAAAAAATATACCAAACAACAATATATCAAAACAAAGCAAATTCAATGGGTATTTAAAGTTCCTATAGAAATATAAGTAGGTAAGTCTCAAAGATAATTATCAAAATGTGACTAGCATTTTATATGTTTAATATTTTTTATATGATATAATTCATAAGAAGACCAATATACGTATATTGATAGTAATTCTAATGTATTTTTGTTTCCAAAGCTGTTTATCTTTCTGATGCATTTGTGGTCACTGTTGACTTCGTAATTTACCATACCGTATCCACAAAAAAAAATTGAAAAACAATAAAAGAGTTTCTAGTGAAAAGTTTTGTGTTTGTTTTCACATTATAGCAACGAAACGTACAAAAAATATTATTGGTGTAGAAACTGAAATTCCATGGTCAGTAAGCAGTTGCTTAGGGGAGTAATGCTAACTACTAGACATAAATGTATCGTATATTGCACGCCTTTTAGTACTAGCCACAAGAGAACCCTCGACCTCTGCAATTCAGCAAGTACGCCGAAGGCACAGAGAAGCATTAGACAATCGGACACCATCTCGTTGTTCGAGCGTTTGTCCATCGACCCGTGACTATTCGGTCAGTGGTCCAAGCCGCAATTATCTCATACTCGCTATCCTAGGATCTCTCGCAACGCTAACAATGGTCCGCACAACAATACCGCGATACAACCCAGTGAGTTCTCTCTGGAAGGTCCCGCTATGACAAGCTTCTTACAAAACGCAGCCGGACTTATTATTGGACTACTGACACAGTTCATGTAGAGAGATGGATTAACTCCGAATAATAACGCACTCGAGTCCGAGCTTTGTTAAAAATTCACCACGATATTGCATTTCTTAAATTATTAGTAAAATATCTCTTCTTATAAGTTTTTCTTTACAATTATTTAAAAAAAAATCATTTACAAACTGCAGAAATGCAGGAATACTATATAAATCGTACTATTTTGTAAAACTAAATGAAGAAGCACGCAAGCTTGTGGCTCGAAGCGATCAAAGGCAATGTCGGATGTGCTCGGTGTGTTATTTTTCCTTGTTGTATCCAGATAAATCACAGAAAACTTCACTAATTAACATTTTTTCTCAAGTGCAGGCATTTTGTAATTTTTGTGAAAAAATCTTCATATTTCACCTGGATCCAAATCTAATACCAAATAGTCAAAAAGTAGTCTAGATATTTGACTACCCGAAAGTTTAAAAGTATTTAATTTTTATTGAATATTATTGTATAATAATCATTTATTATTTTTATGAAATAAAAATAATTTTTTTAAAAATAATTATAATAGTATGTTTTAAAGGTTTTCAATAATGAGATTTATCGTATTTGGTCATTGGAAATATTTAAAACGCAAAGTTATATCAGGACTGAAATTTTAATATTATAGAAAATTATCTTTTCATTAATATAAAATATATAATCATAATGATTAAAAAAACTTATTAATTTTTAGTCTAAAAAAATATAAATCGAGAAAACTTTCTTATATAAATGTTATAAATTGTTTTGAATTTTATTTCTTTTACTATAGAATAAAAATATCAACGAACAATGAAGATCGTTCGTGTAACTAAAAAAAATGTAAAATGTCTGAGTTGTGAAATGCCATTAAAAAGTGCCGTTATTCTGTTAAAATTATCCATCTAAATAAATCTTAAAAAGTGATGAAGATTTTAAATAACTTCCAAAATCATGGTAGTACTAAGAGGCCAAAAATATAATGTCAAGTATTAAACTACTTAATATTATACATTAAGAAAAACTGCTTACATTTATATTAATTATTCAATATTTGCTACGATGAGTGTATATTGTAAATGTAAATTTAAAAAAAAGGATTTTATAGTATGTATTAAAAATAATCATGAAATATTTTGCCAACAAGGTAATATAAACTAAGATTTGTTACGTACTTGTATATTAGATACTCTAGGGATTGCCTATATTATATATTTTTAATAATATAAATTAGCTAATCAGACAAGGATTGGTTGTTTTTTGTTGAAGTTGAAGTTCTGGGGTCTTCCCGTTAAGCCGCAGAGAATTTCAAGAGCTCTCAATATTGCCAGTGTATTGATAACGGGTTGCTCAACACACGAAACATTACCAGAAAGCAATCATTTTCTTTAATTTTGAGTCTACCCAACGTGTAATTAGTCTGCATCACCGTGAAGATCACATCATTTTTAATACAAACATAGCCTATTTACGTCTTACGGGAATATTTACAATAACTATATCTGGGATTTTATAAAAATATTATTTTTAATTTATTTGGATTTGAAACAAAGCGTGGCTTATAGTAACTTTTATTTGTAAAAACCAAATTAAAATAAGTTTTTAGCTATTGCTCCTAATGAGGTAAATCTTGGGGACAAATTTGCATACACCATAACATGTAATATTCAATATTAAAAGAAAAATATTCAATCAGTTGACGTTATTATTGACAGAAGTGATAAAGTAAAGTATACAGTTGTTAAATAATAATTTACTATACACATTCGGATAATGCAGATAGTTAGAATTGACTTATCCAGTACTGTTTGTTTTGGTAATGGATTGATACAATATTTAGTACTTTTGATGTAATAAAGTCTTTGACGCGTGTATTGTTATTACACGTACTCAAATTGAAAAGTATGATTACTAGTTCATAATGGTCTGGAATAAGAAAAGGTAACGACGCCGCGGAGTGCAGTGACCGCCGACGCCAGCTCGTCCCACTCATTATTAGAAATTCAGAGAGTAACGAATCGCAAATACCTACGCAGTCAATACTACGTTTTGTATTTATCTATAAATTACTCAATAAATTGACAATTTGAGCGATCGTCTGCAATTTATTATTAAATTATATGTTTATCCTTTTTCGATTTATGCACGGTACCACAGAGTAATGAAGTTGCATTTTGTTCAGATTGAGAATACCGGTTTGTTTAAATCAACACCTTTTTGCATATAAAAAAATTATATTGCAGGAATATTGTTACCGTAAATGTTATCTGCATTTTTGGTTGCTTCTTATTTTACAAGCCGTAAGGTGGATGCGAAAAAAATATATTTAGGTCCTAACAACAACGCACTTCTTGATTGGCTTCAGGTTTTGAATAAATAACGACAAGCAAGAAATTCTCAAAAATGACAAGCGATGAAGTAGTTGTTTGAGTGCATTAAATATATATGTTGTGTGTTGTGTAAGTGAGGATTACTGAAATAACAATATAAAAAATAGTCAATGTCTTTTAATACTCAAAGTGGTTTATTAAAACATTAAAATAAAACATGAAAGTATTAAAGTGCTTTTGTGACTTTACGTGATATTAATTTCCTATTTACAGTATAGAGTTGTTCATGCTGACATTTATTATGCTACTCAATGAATTGTACTGAACTACTTAAATACATATTTTTAAAATAATAACACATTACAATACATTTATGAAATGTAAACAACACGCTTATCAATATCGAAATCAGCACACTACTTAAAATTCAGAGTGTGTTGAAAAAGATCGTGCGCCTAATTAGATTATGGAGAAAATAATATGGGTTGCACATCCATACGGCCGTTAATCAAGATTGAACTGATCAATTAAATGCTGGAAACAATGAGATGTGATGACCAAACACAGGAAGCTGTTGAAACCCCCGAAGTATCATGCTAGTTCTTCTGTTATGTTTTGAGAACTGATTTCTAATTAAAGCAGACAGAATTGCCCTGTGTTGTCAGCGGAAGTAACGAAGTGCTGCAACTATCCCGAGGGGCACGGGGCCAGTAATGTGTAGACAAGACCATGGCCCTACCTAAACATTCAACACAAACTCCCATTTTTGTCATCCTGAGTCACTGGCATTATCCCATCGAATTGAAGGTATATTCAATATGATGCCCTGGAATTTCATTGCTATTTTTTTGGTATTGTTTTTAATCATTTTTTATTCTGATTTATTGATTCATACAAATATTATTAATAGAAATCAATCGGCAGAAAGAAGAAGTTAATAATTATGTACAGTTATATCAGTTTGTACCTTTACTAAACTTCCATTTGTAGGGAGAGAAATAAAACGAAGAAGAAGATAATTATGTACAGTAATATCGGTTAGTACCTTTACCATACGATATTTATGTATTTTATGTTTGCACTTTTGTATACTTGGAGATGGTTTGAAATGACTTTATATATCCAATATATAAAAGTTTGAATGCGTGATTGCAAGTTGAGTGTAACATAAAAATAAAAATATTATGGTACTTATGGTTTCGTGAGTTAGTTGGCCAGGATTTTTGTAGTAGATCGTGAATGTTCATTTTTTTAGTATCGTTTGTTGTTTGCTTTGAATAATAATTGGTTCAAGATTGAATGACAATGGAGAATTGGACCAGCAGAGGGTGAGTGGCGGTATGAATTGATCACGTTCATCGTGACTGCAAACCCAACAAATATGGGTTATAAAGAAAATAGTCTATGTAGTATTCAATCTCAGTTGGAGGTTGAAGGGGAAAATTCAGATGCGTGCGGAGCAAATTTTATTGCTTGCTTCATGTCGTGTATTTATATAGAATAAGATTCTGTGCTTTTTTTCTATTTCCAATTACTCTTAAAAAATAACACCTGAAGAATTATATATCCATGTGAAAATGATATCTGAATTATTTTTATGCTATTTTATTAGTGGTAGTTTTTTTATGTCGGTAAATAAAGTTTTAACAGGCATGATCAGTGAAATAACAATTTTTCTTTTTTATATTAAAATCACATTGAATATAGTGCATCTCTGCGTTATGGACTACGTGGCATTAAAACTATAGCTCTTAGTTGAGTTATGCTTTTACGTTGATTGAATATGTATAAAACAAAATTATAAGATTACAATCATAATTTCACGGAGACCTTCTAATTGGCCAAAATTAAATAACACTGAAGCGTAATTATTACTTTGGACGAGAAAAATAAGTGGGTCTGCTTACAATATTCATATAGCTTGCGTTTAGCCGACTGCTGACTGAATAAGTTCAAAGATAATTTTCACCTCAATACAAAGAATTTCAGCGGCAGAAGAAGGGGCTCGACTCGTTAGAGGCCCGCGGAAACGACTTTTCGGAAAGGCCATCCAATGACTTCTTCGAGTAGACTTTCTTCGGCAAACATTTGATAACAATTTATAAAATGTTAGCATATTACAAGCCGACGAAAGTTTATTCTTAATTAGTCTGAAGAAACCTTTGAAAGGCGAACGCGTTTCAAATAAAAATGATTGCAATCTCCCAGCCATATTGAGTAGAATGATTGTACTGTCGGAAGATAATTTTTATATAAACTTTAATAATTTCAATAAACATTATAATAGAAGGGTGTTAGACTCTGACTGGAATCAGATTTTTAGTAGACCCCATGGACCGCGTGTATGAAACTGGGCCGTTTATAAAATAATTCGTTAAATACCTCCCTGTTGTGATAAAAAAGTATTTATTTATTCATATATTAATTATTATGATTATTTAATTTTATTTTTCAGCTGATGATATAAAATTACTCATTGTCAAAAAGTTATAAAGCTTCATTCACGGTTGTAATATAACATTTTTATAGATATACATATATTCTTATTTAACACACGCATACGAGTTGCTCTTCCCTAGACAATAAAGTAATTAATGATCAATTACAAAAGGTAAAATAGTCCCCCACTTTTCAGGTGCGTTTAATGTTCATAACCCTACTTTCTCAAAACAAAACGATTTCACGCACAGATTTTTTCATGAAAAAACTGTGTCAATGATTTTGTTTTAATTTATATATTTCCGTAAAAAAAATATTATGGGATAAGTCAGTAAAGTGTTTGTACAACGGCATTTCAATTTTGCGGTACAATTGAAGGGATTTTTTAAGCAGTGCTTATAATTGAATTCTGTGGCATTAATGAAATCTAAAATACTGTAAAAGTGACGGTAATCAAACGATGCAATTCAATAAAATAATCAGTATTTTTTATCTGGATTGAGTTCAGTTTTATAATCTCAAACGATTTCACAGCGGCAGTGACTTGCTTGAATTGAGAGTTAATAAAAATAATACGGATGGTTGGGCTTGAAAGCGCTTCATTAAAAGTTAAATATATAATTATAAAAAAATACAGTCAGTCGATTTACACATGTTAATTACCTAATTCACACATTACAACTATGTATATAATTACAAGGAATGATATATAATTGAAAAATAAAGTCAATTAGTAATCCATTATGGTCGTTTTAGTTTATTTATTGAATGAAAATAGTTTTACGTTTTAAGCGCAGGGTCGGTTTAAGACCATTGTTTTTTTTACTATAGTATGCCCTCAAAGAAGCCTCTAAAATATTCCGATTTTTTATTTTTAAACTCATCTGGGATACTATAAATTAACATTTGATAAAATAACCAGAATCAAAAAAATATAACAAAAATTTGTCATACGCTCTCACGATGTCGGATACTTGCATTTCAAGTTAGTAATTTGTTTTGTATTTATTAATGGTGCATGATAACATTTACTTTTGGACGTACATTGACGTAAAATAAATAAATAATTTTCTTTTAAAGAAAGTATTTAAATTTCTGGGTGTGTAAGGTCAAGATGAAATCTGAAGATTAATTCCTAGTTGTTTTGTTTTAACCAGCTAGAAACTGTCTGCCCAGTCAGAAATCAGTCATCTTCCAAATACTTTTGGCTTTAATATTATGTTTGTGTAGTTTGAGGTAAATAAACATTTTAAGAGATAAACGCTGAAGATGTTGAATGATTTAAGTTCTGCTAATTAAAACATTATATAAAGTTAAGTCCTAGTTAAATATAAAATATCTCACGGGCATTTCTTAAAGCAAGTATCCAAGAATCTTCTCAGGCTTATTATCAGTGGGTATTTATTATTCGGTAGTGTGTATTATAGCGTAGGGCGTGAAATTATTATTTCTGCTTCAAAAACGACACAAAAGCGCATCAAAGAGTCAAAGGGCTTGGGAAATACGTTTGACTCAGTCATTCCTGTCATACTTACAGGCTTAATTAAAAATTACTACCGATAAAAAAAAAAAATTTGAACAGCATCGTGGTTTTGTGGCATACCCTGATTCAGGATTTCCCGTATATAAGAAAGAAAACGTCAGACACAATTTCAATTGATATTCAATGCTTTCTACTCATTCCTCACTTACCTCATTTTTTGACGTGTCCTGTGTCCCTAGGACGTGTCCCGCTTATGGAAAAAATATAGAAAACGGTACTTATTTTATAAGTTCTTCTCTTTGTCTTCGTGCTTTAAAAAAATATTTCTAATGATGGTTATATAGAAATAATCTCATGCAATATTAAAGTGTTACTTGACACACCAACACACGCAAGCATCTTGGAGATTTAGTTAGACAGTTACTATTTTCGGTGTCACCTAAAATCCCAAAATGCAGTCATCTTTGTGCAGCCGAAATTCGTGACGAGTTCGTGATTACGAAATGTTCATGTACTGGTATCGTGAGTGTGATTTGATTGCTTTAAATCTTAAATATTTTTATCCTCTGTTTTCCCATTGCATTTGTTAAGAGAGGGCATTGTATATCTGATATGGGAATACTTATTCCCAATGAATTAAATCATGCTTTTTGTGTAGTGGGAAACCTTCCCACAGTCCACGAAAGGGTTAAACAATACGCATACATCTGTGATAAATAATGAACCATATTCATAATGTCATGATATCATCTGGATAAAGAAAGTTGTCTAAAGAATTGAATTTTAAGAGTTTTAAAAAGTTAAAAAACAAGCACCGAGAACGAAACTCGAGACCGAAGATCGGATGGTTGCAAATCGGTCGCAAGTTGTGTAGAGCAGTGCTTCTCAAAGTGGTCCCTACGAACCCCAGGGGGTCCCTGGGATCATTCAGGGGGTCCTTAGAAAATTAAAATCGACTTGGGGGTCCCTGAACAGCGTCAGGGGGTCCGCGCAAGGTTTAATATAAAATAAAAAAATTGTGACACATTTTTATTAATTAAAATAAATAACAATGAATATATTATTAGCGATTTTTACGTCCTAAGTAAAATATAAATATAGACAGGTGCATAAAATACAAGTAATAACAGGCATCTCGGTGAGTCAGGTAGGTTAATACAGGAACGCAATAGAGTCGATACTTGCAACAACTAGTCTATAATATGAATTTATGTAGTTTTTCACCCAGGGTCCGTAGGCAAGTTTTGACTATGAAAGGGGGTCCGTAGGCAAGTTTTGACTATGAAAGAGGGTCCATGAGCAAGTTTTGACTATGAAAAGGGTGGGTCAAAAGAGTTTGAGAGCCACTGGTGTAGAGCCTTCACGCAGCGACACTACTTGCAATTTTTAATAGCGTTTTTTTTAATTTTGGGTGTTTTTTTTTATGGTTTTAGCTAAGTAAGCAACGCAAAGTAGGACGCTGTTGGCTATTTGCACGCTGTGTCGCGAGGTGTGCAGAGGATTTGTAATTAGCGGAGAAGGCGGCTCGGGGCGCCGGGAGCGTCCCGCGTCACGCCGCGCGGGCGACTAACGGCAGAGCTGACCCGCTACCACGCAGCCAGCCGTCCCGGGCCCGCCGGCACGACGCGCCCAAGGTTGCCAGCGTCTCCTTCATGACGACACCGACACCGAATACCCCATATGCTCTTTTTAAATCAAAAAAATCCCTAAACTTTTAATCAAAATATTCACATCAATAATTTTGTTTAATTCATCATAATGACACCAGCTGTTGCATGTCACGTTTGCTTGTAGAGATATAACCCTATTACATATGGGATTCAGTGGATTTCATTGTCAATTGCGAGCTGCAAGTACTTGCAGTCCTGGTGTTTCATGTTAGCATTTGCGCATAGGTTTAGCCATGGTGACACACGCCACCAAGCCAGATTGAAAGCGTTGAAGAAAAACTACATTTTTTCCTGTCCCGCCACAAAAGCAAAAGACAAAAAGAAATGTTAGCATTTGCGCATAGGCTTTGACTTTGATTATTTATTTATTATGTAACATGTTAAACAATAGTATTTATTTCACAAAAAAAATAGTTTAGTTATCATTAACAAATAAACGATTGATCACAAAACATATATAAAATATTATAGGCCTGCATTTTTAACTATAAATATTTAGTGTGATCTTAGATAATCTAATAAAAAACATTTTTTTTAATTTTTGAAACGAAGGAAAGTGGTAAATATTTATCTAGTAAAAAGATTCATCGATTTAACACTTGCATGTAAAAATTAAAAATTTCACTAAGTAATAAATAGAGTTGCAACGGTTGAATTGGATAAAGCTCCAGGCTGCTATAGTTGGGGAACGTGGCTTCAAATCACACCGGCGTCTCAAAAATATTATGATTATTCTCGTCGTTTCATTTGTAAATCGCAATAGCACAAAGTAAATTGTAAACATTTCTAAATAATTGCAAGCTAGGCAATTGGTAGTGAACCATTGCTAGCGGTAAAATCTGTACAATTATATAAGTCGTATAAAAATTTCTACTATATTTTAACGGAAGTATTTATTTCCAATAACCGTAGAGGTTTCGATAAAATCAATCAAATACAAAAAAAGAAAACAAATATATATATTCATATTTCTTAATGTTTATTAATGTGGAAAAATATTGCAACCTTCCATAAAGGCGAGAAGTAATAATTAAGATGGTAACAGATCAGGTATGGAAGCAATTTTTACTTTTGAAATAGAATGGAATAAGCTGTATTGATTTAATAGAATATTTTTTTCCTTTTTGGTTGATATTAATTAAATAATGTCAGCTTGCAACGTCCCTGCCGGCGGGAGTTCCAACAATCGAGCCTAACAAGCCTTGACGCTTTTTGCGGTTCGCTGGAAGCCGCGGCGCTCGGCGCACTCCTCAGCTGGCGCTGCCACCTGACCGCCCCACAGCTGCAGCAGAGCCCTGCCCGCCCCACCAGCCCTGCTCATCCTGCTGGCCTGTCCACTCTGCCAGCCCAGTCAGTCCTGCCCACCCTGCTAACCCTGCCAGGCCTACCCACCTTGGCAGCCCAGCCAGCCCTGCCCGCTCCACCAGGCCTGCCCATCCTGCTGGCCTGTCCACTCTGCCAGCCCAGCCAGTCCTGCCCACCTTGCCAATCCTGCCAGGTCTGCCCACCCTGGCAGCCCAGCCAGCCCTGCCCGCCCCACCAGCCCTGCTCATCCTGCTGGCCTGTCCACTCTGCCAGCCCAGCCAGTCCTGCCCACCCTGCCAACCCTGCCCACCTTGGCAGCCCAGCCAGCCCTGCCCGCTCCACCAGGCCTGCCCACCCTGCCAGCTCTGCCCAGCCTCCCAGCCCATCCTCCTCGCCTTGCCCACCCTACCCGCTCTGCCAGCCACGTCTACCCTGCCAGGCCAGCCCACCCCACCCTACTTGCCCTACCTGCCCTACCTGCCCTACCTGCCCTGCCTGCCTTGCCCGCTCGCCCGCCCTGCCCGCCGGCCGGGGACTCATTCCAGACTGATTAGCCACAAAACTGTACTCGCTGCCTCAATTGAAACGTGGGAAACCGGCCTGAGCTAATCGATTTTAAAATTTTATGTAACAGAAGGAATAATTAAAAGGCGATCTCGTAATAATTTACTTCCGAAAAACACATCCATTACGATTCGTCATGATGAGTCTATTTTGAAAACAACACAAGAAGAGAATTATATTAATTTCACGTTTCATTTCATTGTTCTTAAAAGTTTTTTCTGTAATAATATGTTATTTTGCTTTGTATCTCAAAAATAGCATCTTTTTGTTATTTTTATTATAATTCAACGTGTATTTATTAATATTGCACATACAAGCATGCTTTGTTATGGAAATCTATTTCTCAACATATTAAATAGATGCCTTAACATGTTTTTTAAAATTGTGTTTTTCTAACAACAATTTAAGGAGCTATGGCATTATTTATTATTATCTAGACAATTTTGGGAAGTTTTCGTAGTCTAATAAACACAAATAGACTTTCACCTCTAATCGACAGCACTCATATTTTTATTTGAAGGTCTGTCTTTGTAAATCTCTTGAAAATGGTAAGTCACTAAAAATAATACGGATGAAGATTACAAGAAGTTTATTCCAGAGAAAGGCTAATACGGTGAAAAAACCATAACACCTGAATGTTAAATCGGAAAAAAAATAAGACCGAGATATTCAAGCGGTAGAAATTCAAGTTCATACTTACCGCCGCGCCGGATTATCTTTGTGCTTTTTATAATCACATTTCTTCTCTTAAAAAGACGAGACCGCAACGAATATTTATCTAAAAAGCTTTTAATGATGTTTATAACGGCGCAAAGGTCCGTTATGAGTCGTTTTGGGAAACAATAACAAAAAGGAAAATCGGATTTTGGTGGACTAGAGATCCCCACGCCCTTGTGGCTTGCCCTCACTGCACTCGTACCTGGCTTGGGCGCAGGTAGATCTCACTAGAAAGCCAAAACTATCCCACATTCGCCGGATCACTCACTTCAATCATACTGAGCTTTAATTAACCAAAACGCTGGAAAATGTAGGTTATCGTTTTATGGAAAGTGGCAAACGATTTGTGGTATAGTTAAGTAATTCGTATTTTTAACTCTTTTAAATCGTAAAAGTCAAAATAATAAGCTTTAAATAGGTAAATACTTTGATTTACAAAATGAAACTTTATATACATCCCACAGATAATTTTGGCAATTCCATTATTTTTATAATGAAAGCTTATTGTTTTTTAGTAAAAGGAGGCATAATAAATAAACACATTAAACTGGCAAAAAAAAATTTAGTACCAAAATAAATATCTTCATTTGAAAATACACTGTAGATGTGACATTTGCGATGTGCAGACATTTGGGTTTTTGTTTTATTATTCTGGATCAGATGTGATTGATCCTTTAGCAGCGTGATGCAGTGTTAAAAAAAAAAAACATCGAAACTTTTAAATCAAACAATGAAATGGATTATTTTCATGTGATGAATTATTTGAAATAGCATAATAACGATCTTAAATATTTATAATATAAGATTCAAAACAATTACTTTATTAATAAAAATTATGCAGTAAAATTATGGTAGTAAGTTTTGAATTTAATTTTGTTGTATTTAAAAATCTTTATGGTAGTCAAAATATAAACGAGTGAAGGTAACGATAATATGAAATTATGAGTTAGTTAAATCCTTCTTTCTAAACATAAAAAAAAAACCACGACAAAATCTGTTAATCTGTGTATTGGGTAAAGATAGTCAAAATATTTGCTAAAAATTACAATACTGTAGTTTTAATATTTTAATAAAGTAATTGAAAGGTTTTTTTTTTTACTAGTAAATATTTGAAATTGTTTTGACCTTAGTTCAACTTTGCAGTTTTGATTATTTCTTAAAATATACGTATGTATTAAATATTGATATTACTGTATGTTTGCACTACGGTCTTGGAGAAGAAGTACGTCTAATTACATGGAACTAACCAGGCTTCGATAACCAATTCTACCGAAGACCGTTTACTTCTAATAGGAGCAACGCTAGTCGCCATTTAAATTTACAGCTTTGATTGATGTCTGCGATACTGACTGGCGGCGCCCGCTGGGGTGGAGGGTGAGCCCACAGTGTACAGGCCAACGACTTAGACTTAGACTAGACTTAGACGTTAAATAAACCATTAACGAAAATATATACAGCTTATTCACGAAGACAAACAATAAGGGTTTTAAGTGATTTCAAGTTGGACATGCCCGCTTTCAAATATTAATGAATAGCCTTCAAGTTTGATGAACCCTTATTAGATTTCCTGTGTCTCCTCAAATATGATAAGATAAATGACGGACCTGGAACATATATTGGACACAGTGATAACAAATCTTCTCTCAAGTGCCCACCCTGATAGGAAGTGCAAGTTATTGCTAACTACCCCCTTGCACAGAAAACTTTATATATTTCATACATATGCTAAAAGACAATGGATATACCATCAAATCTATGAAAATGGAATTCAACGCTTTCTGATTTTTTACAAGTATATATAATATATATTGCATGCTAATGGGTCCAGGTTGAACTGCTGTGACGCAGTGCTTTTTGGAAGTGACGATTCGCGACTAAGATGCTCCCGTGACGAATTCGTAAGGCACTTATCGTTATTCGGAGAACAAATCTCTTCACGTCTCTTACAATCTGCTACGGTCTGGCGCGGCTCGCCATTGATACTTACGTGGTCATCCCACCTTGCGATTTTTTCGAAGGACAAAAATGGTAATTGACATACGGGAATAAATAAACTTGGTAAACAACAGTTAATTCGAGCAAGTCTGCGTCCGCTTCTATGGAGATAAACCGATTTATTTATTCATGAGCCTTTGAGTACTCGGACGAGCTTCCGCGGACTTTTCATCGCTGGAATTAAATAGATCGCTTTTTATTTAGTGTAATGACTGCTCTAAAAGCATTCATTAGTTTTTTCAACCTATGCATGAGATACATTCTTAAGCGATTAACCCACGATGTGATATTTTAGTGATTTTATAGATGTTTTTAATTTGCCAGAATATATATTTAATCAACAATATTATAAAACTGTAGATTTCAAACTTCAATAAAAACATAAAATCAATCAATTTTTTTTTGTCTATTAATGATTTTACCATTTCAGTTGATTTTCACAAACAAAGAATCGTATGGGTTTTTAAGAAATTTCATTTACACGTTTGAAAATTTAATATTGTGGAAATCGTTTTTGTAATTATTTACGCGATTTTAAAGTAATCCAACAGAGCTGTTATAATAAGTGAAGTTAAATAATTTAAGTGAATCGATACCGCGGCTAACTCGCAAAAACATAAAGCGAATTAAAACTGACATAACAGCGAATATCTTTACGAATGCTCAGTTATTTCGTATTCCAATAGTTTATTTTAACATTGAGATAGATTGGTAGATTACGGTCGATTTGCACGGCGTCGCCATTAATCGGATGTGTTCATGCAAAATACCCGCACACACGGAACTTGCATTATTGTTGTATACCGCGGGTGTCTAATGGCCATTAATCGCTTGTACGTCGTTTTGATGCGTTTTAGTTAGTTCAACAACTCCGCGGTAATCGACCATTAGATGGATTGCTGGATTATGATAATTAAGTACGGTGTTGTAACGTTTTGATATATATCTTAAACGATGTATTTTAAGGTATTTTTTTCGCGAACAAGTGAGAAAAAAAATAGAGCAGACTTGTGTTGCTGAAAAATACAGGTTTATTAACTATTTAATAAAAATCGTTTATCTGAAGTTATTATGGTAATATGAATATAAATCATTTAAAGCAATATTTAATATATATTTTATACACTTAATTTGAAGATAAGAGGATTTTTTTAATTTAAGTTTTCTGCTATTACTGAATACATATTTAGAGATGGAACCTCATTGACTTCTTAAAAGCTATTTACAAAGGTATATTGACAATTTTTCATCAATCCGTATTCTACTATTATTTTTCTTTGATCAACCAGGAAGATATAAGCAGCAGGAGGGATGAAAGTGACATCGGCGCATCTCTTGTTCGCAGTTATACGCTGGTTTTGTCAAGTGAAAAACGATATATTTTTAGCACACAACGGAGTTCAACTTGATTGCTGATTATTTTATAAACTTTTGCTCAAATATTTTAGTGAAGGATTTTATTTTTAATTAGATGCATGGAGTTCTTTGTAATACAAACATAGGGTAAACATAATAGCAAGTTGTTAATAAATAAATAAATTTTAAAAAGCCATGAGTGCATATGGATGTATTTGATGTTAGGTATAGTATAAAACTTGAGGAATTGGCAGATAACTTACCAGTAAAGCGGAAATGAGCAGTAGCTCCTTGAAGGGCAGCTTGGTGGCAGGCATGGCTCTACAGCGCTCGGGGGTTGGTACTCTTGGGCATCCCACACCTCGCCTGGCTGTGTGAATAGCGGGACTAGAGGAAGTCTCGACAACTGAGATAACTACACCAGATACCGACACTTCAATATTTAACCAAGGTACGAGCACCAGTACAACTTATTGTTATTGATAACTCTCTACCGAGAACAAGTAACGGATGTTTTCTGTTTGATTTACAATCACGATCCGCTTATGTGATATTGTTATATGGTTTAAACATAACTGTTGTAAAAATGAATATTTAATTGAGGCTATCAAGATGGACTAATTATTTTTTAAGTGTATGCGTTATGCTCGGCAAATCGCACTTTATTTTGAAATAAATCTGTTTTCATAATTTTCACTTCGCCTTTTACACATGCCCACTATCGTTTAATTACATCTAAAGAAACAGTATCGTTCTTATCCATTATTCACTATTAACAAAAAAAGCAAATATATCGTTTTTTTTTATTAATTTATATTTAACAATAGATTAGCACCACAAAACACAAAAACATCTGGCGGTCGAATTGATAGTTCGATGTGAATGGGGATTCCGGCGACTCGACGGGAAGATTGCGCTCGATGCGTGCGCGAGTCGTGCCAGTCTGGAGATGACTGATCCGGCAGTCGGCGAGCGGTAACGGCGACGATACATGCACCAGTTTCCACCGAGGAACACCGACGGGGACTGGCACCGAGGAGTGCATGCCACTGGTGAGGCTACGACCCGCATGGCTGGAGATGACTTTGCGATTTACTTTTCAAATGAATTAAGGCATACTGCATTAACATGGGTTGGTTGATGGTCTATTTTTTTGATTAGATATTTAAAGTGGTATATATTACTTACGCATACTTGAGCTTTTTACAAATATATTTGAAATTTACCTTTACATCCATCTGTCACCAAATCTCCATAAGTTTAACCAGTATTAATAATAATAACAATAATTCAGAGTTAAGCCGTAACTTCTGCTGCAAGGCAAACTATTTAAATTTATTAGTTTCTTAGTTTACTAAATTAACTAACATAAATTGCGTCCTCCAACTTTTCTCGAATGGGATGTTTAGACTCCTAATTTGTGGATGTTTCTCGTGTGTTACCAATAAAATAATAATTAAATACGACTTAAAGTCACTAATGCAATTTAAAAACCTGTTCGGTTTTTTTAATGGTAGAAGGGAATGATTTTCGGATCTTCGATACGCTGCATTTTATGACCTCACTGGAGTAATAGAGAAATCGAGTAATAAAATGAATGAAGGCTTATAATTTAATAGTTGCAGAACAAAGTGGAAATGAGCATGAATGGGAAACAAACAATAAAGGAATAAAATAAGTAACGCCTAGAGCTTCCCGGGCGGCGGGGCGCGGGCGCTGGGAACTGTGACAGTGGATTCACCGTGTTATTGTTAGTGAACAAGGAAGCGCCGCCGAGATTCGAGGAATTCTTCGTAAAACGTGCTCAGCGGGCTTATCGTCGATTAACTGTTTAAATTTGAAGTATAGGCGTGAGAACAAAGGGAAAAGTGAGGAAAAACAATTAAGTACTTACAACGTAGAACAGGATAACGCCCACACTTCTCTTGACACATAAAGTTGATATACCTAAAGGCCAAGTCTATAGCTCCAACAGTCTTTAACCGCTTAAAACCATTTAGTCCCCATCCTGAATTCCGTTTACAACCCTTGGCTGTTACAAGTGAGTCCTAATGTTTGCCATTCGCTGAGTATTCATTTGTATGGTATTTGATATATATATCTATATTTTTTTCTTCGTTCAGATTATAGGATTCATTTTGTCTGTAGTTCGTGGTTGATCATATAAAATAATACTATGAATAAAATATGCGTATATATATAATTGTAACCAGTGTCGTGTGAGGAACCTATTTCGTTTGCGAAATCCTGATATTGACTTTTTTAGATCATGGTGGTTGTTAAGCCTGTTAAAAATAGCAGAACACGCCGTAAAACGGTTCATGCGGGAGTATTGGTGCATTCAGTGTGGGTAATCGGTAACAGTAGCGGGGAACCTGTTCCGAGTGTCTCCCTGTGGTCGCGTGCCGCGGTGTCCCCGCGCGGAGTGACGTCAGCTCTGGACACTTGGCGGCCAAGGTGAGCTGCTGCAGGCGAGCGCAACCATCTCGCGACTGTTTATTAAATATATATTTAAGATTATTTATTTTCTTTTTGTTGATTTACAGTATTTCTTAAGGCTATGGGGCTATCCCCTGGTCCTGCACGCAGGCTGTGGAGCTTACAAGGCGTGGCTTCGCTGGTAGCGTACACGGTTTCCCTATTTTCATTACTGAGTTTGTGAAATGAAAAATATGTGCAAAAGAAACGGTTTTTTGCGTGAGTTAAATAAATAAGTAATGACTAGATAATAAGGATAAATACAAAACAAAACAAAAGGATAAACTGAGTGAATTCACTCGCGGCTGTTTATGAATGGAGTTAATTACACGTGAACACATATTTGGATACAGGTGTCTGTTTCTGTTGCGTTTCTACACAAAAAACAAAACGTAGTGTTTTTTTTCTTCGCTATTTTATATTTAAATTAAATAATATATATATTTGCGTACACTAAAATACTCAGCAGGTTTTTGAACACTTTTTTTTTTCGAGTGCCTCTACTCAGATGAGGTTGGTGACCATTTCACCAAACAGATATTTATATATCCTGGGATTCATTTACTCCCGACTTTCAGCCAAGTTTCATCTTTCCAAAGCCCCTTTTTCCATCTATTTTCCCCTGGACAATTAGCAGTAGTGGGATGTATTTATTGTTTAAAAAAATAGGGCCAAAATAGGAGACCTTACGCGTTTTTACTAGCTTAAGATGGTCTCCGAGTGCTTCTTTTTGTACATTCTTTGCAAGACTCTCATTTGTGACGTGATTTACCTACGATTTTTAATAAACATGATATTTATTGAATAAAATTATATTTAATAAATATCTTATGCTGAACTGTATATTAACAATAGTTAAGTTTGTTAACTGTTTTATTGAATTTGTGTAATTGGATTTATCGTTATATTTTAATTAAATTTTTCATTTAATGTTGTACCAATTAAACTACTCTAATTGAATGTACTGTAGCGTGTTATGGGCGTTGAGAGTTGTATTCTTTATTTTGTATGATGTAAAAATAAAAAGATAATAGTTTACATTTGCTTTAAAAATGTATTCTTTTAAGCTTCATGAAAGGTACTATTTATTAACTAATTGCACATATTTCGCACAGTGAAAAAAAACAAGAAAAATTTGTGCTAAGAAAACGTAGACATTATACATCTGGGAACTCTAGACAATTGTCTGTTATTGTGTTTATATGCATGTGCCTTATATGACTTGTACTGTGTACTATTTAATGAAAGAGTTTATAATATGTCGAATCGGTTTATTTACAGTACTATAACTTCTATAGGTTATCAGTTTATTGCTAGCGATAAAATTATAAGCACTTTTTATGCATTTCTTTGCTCTCTTGTTGTCAGTAAGTTTAAATTGTCTGATGTTTCAGTTAAATATTTTTGGGTTGGTAACTTGTCATGATAATAAATGTATATCTATTCATGTCAGTCTAAGATTTTCTTTAGTATTATCCGTTCTATACATCAAATTTGTATTTGTAAAATTTCAACAATACAAATTGTTAATGTGCATCAATTACTTGAAGCTTGACATAACCCAACAGTACTTTGGATAATATCTCAATTGTCCAATGAAGCATTAGCCACCCGACACCTTTAACCTTAATTTGAAGTCACAAACGATATCAGCCCAAGCTGCCTACTGACCGAAATGAGATTCCCAACAGATAAATACAATCCAGAGCAATAATAAAACGGTAAACCACCAAGCGAGACAATAATTCTATCAATCATCCGGTGGAACACCATTCGATACTATTAAGAGTCGAAATAACAAATACCGTACATGACTGACCGCGGTCACGACTGTCCGCATCGCTTTGAACGGAGCCCCTAATTAATCGTCGCAACAAAGCTACGTAATAATAAAAATATGCTGTAAGAATTAACCGTCATCGGCCGGTAACTTCACGCACGACAGGGCGAGGCAAACCTTCAGAGTACCGGAAAGGTTTAAACATACCTTTCGCTGGCTGATGATCAGGTGAGCTCGTAATAAGTGATAACTTCCTTGAATTATTTGTACCTCGAAAGACTTACTTATTAGTGCAGCAAATTCCATGAAAATGATATTATGATACCATCCAACGTTCTGATTAAAAAATCATTATCTTTCAATTGACAACGGTAAAGTTCAAGTGCATTAGATGCCGTTTTTGATTCTAAAGTAGCATACATAGTTTAATACCTGGTTACATAAGTATCGAATAACAAATACAACAAGTCAAATGCAAATACTTGTCAGGTGTGACTAATACTTGTGGTCGCTGAGCCGAAGTTTTTTTTATAAAGAAGAAATATGCCTGGATGAACAAGCCAATCGATTTTACGATTTTAGAAAAAAAAAAACTTTTCTGGGAAAATAAATATACTATTTCTAGGGTTTTTTTAATAAATGCTCCGATTTGCTTAAAAAATATTTGATATCGTGGCCGAGGTTCTAAGTTCCGACTGACTATATTATAAAAATACAACAATAATTTTTCGTTCAATGCAGCACGCCTACATTTTTCGCTTTAAATATATATGAATACAAATAATATTGATTTTTTCAAGTTAAATAACTAAGTTGATCACCAATCAGTTATTGTTGTCGTATCTTCTTTCAGTCATTTATTCATCGTTCGAGTCTCCGATCCTCCTTTACCATAACTTATCATCAATATATCTTCTGCTGTATTGTATTTTTAGATTGTTATTGCATTGAAATTGGAGAATAAACTGTGGTTTATACCAGCGTTTTTATTTAATTTGTATATTACGGAGATAAAATTCACACGTTTAAAACGTATAAACGTTTAAGTATTTCTGTCAGATGGGCAATAAAATAAAAGAAAACAAATTATTAAAAGCAATAACAGTATTTCTAATTAGTTTTATGAAAAATAAATCAATAGTGTAATAGTTATGGCGAGTATTTAGGCTGAATAATGATCAGATGCGAGTAACTGCTGTGATTTACACCGGCTTAATGGGAAAATGACAGTATTCAGCAATGATAAAAGAGGACAAGTTCAAAGCTCGTTTAAATTGTAGTAAGCTATGTGTATACTTTGTATTTTTTTTAATAAGAAGTTTTATTTCATATATAACGTATACATTAATAAAATAGGCAACGACTCGATTGCTACATCTGGCAAGCTGAAACTATCGTGTAAGTACACTTCACAATATATATGAACATACTGAAATTGCGTACTCTACACTATAATCTGGATAATGCCACAGCTCAAACACCTGAACTTGCAGCACCAGTGATGGTGAAATCTTCTTTAGATAAACAATGCGATTTTTTAGTTTCTATGGCTCTTAGAGCTTGTGTACACGGATAGTGTAATGAACTCCGGAAGACCACTGCAGGTACCGAGTGCTGAGGAGGTATGGAAATAATTTACCACAAGCCTCTTTGTGTTCATTACTGAAACATTAATTCAGTTGTCACCAGTCTGCCTCCGTCACAGCCCGCGGGGCTCCATAACGAGCCCTCCCCAGACCACGAGGCTGATGTCAGTCACTTTTTCCAGTCGCCTAGAGATATGAGTGGAACGAGCAGCCACAAGTCAGGGCTCCAGCTCTGCAAATTAAACAATTTTATTTACTGAAGCTTTTAGTAATATTTATTTGAATTAATTACAACTCAGATGTAATGGCATGCAATTCATTAGAGTATTTTTTTTTGGCAACTAAAGTAGCAGTTATATGCTGACCAGCATCTTGTTTATAGATACAGTATACACGTGCATATTATATATTTGAAAATACAACTGAAGCGTGCGTTACTTTATATTCATTTATAGTTATCTAATGTAAACGGACAAATAAAGCTAAAAAAAATTATATTCAAGTTACCAAGTATAATTATATAAGCATGTTAAAAGTTTAAACGAGCGATCCACGCGATTTCCTGTAAGTTAGTCTAAGCTTGAATACAAGCAGTCAACATGATCCCAAAGTACGCCTTCCCTAGTAGTACCGTTGGCGATTTGTCATCGTTTGGCCGGCGGCTCAGCTGGAACGCCTCGCTGTCAGGGTTAGGTTCCTCTTCGTGTCAAATCAATAAACTTATTTCAGATCTCAAGTAACGGCCAACTCCATTAATTAGGATGCCGCGGTGCGTGGTGGCCGAGAGTCGCTTAACGGTGCGGACTTCGAAATGGCAGGTGCTGAACTTTACTCAAGATGTTTCAATGGAATAACAGTTCCGGTTGAGTTAGCAATCTGGTATTTTTTATAGACTTGATGCTGTGTTATGTAGACGAGTACTTCCTGTTTTCAATGTGTCACCTGTGATCTCCGCGTCTCACTAGCTGTAGTTCATAATGATACACCACCGCTGTCAGCTTTGCACGCGTGTGAATACCGACATGAGAGAAGTGCGTCCCGTTCTTCATCTAAATCAGAGATACGCATGAGATTCCATGTATTGATATCGGATATTTGCATTATTTATGGAAGCAGATTTTTGCCGAAAATCTTAGTGATATACCAGCACATTTGCATTTAATTTATTTTAAATTTTATATTTATTTATATTGATAAAATATGAATTTACTATAGGTACCTTAGTTACATACTAATAATGATGCATTACATACAATACAATACATTACATATAATGATTTAAACGTATTGGTAAGGGCGCAATGCTGCGTTACCTGAGAGGTATGGGTTCGAATCGCACCTGTTTTCTATATTCACGTGTGAATAATTTAATAAAAATATATAATAATGACACCGTTATTTGTTATACAGATGGATAATATCTACTATAATAATATCCATTGTGTGTGTGTGTATGTTTCATTTTTTGGTTTTCTATAGAATATCTTAAAAGATACAACGCTGATTTTTTGCATGTAAGTTTAGTAAATTTTTCCGCAGCTATGTGCCGAATTTCAAGACGATAGGATAATATTTTTAAAATTACTAATTTAATAAAACTATAAAATATGCTTTAGCGAGTTTCAATATGTACGAATTATAGGATTTTGTTGTTCACCGCGAGAATTTCAAATTTAGAACTTTTACAAAAAAACAAATTTTGATGCTTCTTAGAAATTTTCAGTTTATGTCAGCTTGACACAAGTACCAATTTTATTTTTTTATTGAAATTGCGTTAGAAATTATTAATCACATCATCACTCAAAATGCCCCCGAAAACGTCATTCTGTGACGGGCAACATTTCTAGTTACAAATATTATTGGTATGTTTTTAGCTAATTTGGAAAAACCTTTTTCTTATTCAGAGAAAAACCTCTCATTGAAAATTTTTTTTTCACGGATTTTTTTTTTCATATTTCAGTTTATTGTATTTTGAGTTTTGGAAGTAGGAAAATAACAAAAGGACAAAAATAAAGAGCGAGAAAAAAAAGCGATTATCTTTGTTAACTAACAATTTGCACAAATAATATGGTTAGCACGCGCGGTCCGTGTTTCATGGAATACATGTTCTTGAAAATTTGCTATTTTAATTTCTCATCCTTCTTCTTTAACTGTTTTATAATAACTTCTTTGAGCGGTCTAATTGGGATGACAAATATCAAGAGCCATGAGAATGAATAATTATTATTTTTGTATTATAATTGCTTGGCTACCATTGTTTTATTCTTTTTCTGTGGAAAATGAGTTTGATTTGTGTAATTTTATATTTTCTTTTATTATACCGTTTACATTTATACTTAATTTTTTTTCCAAAAAGATTTTTATAATTATAATTTTTTTCGTGAAAAAAAACCATTCCTCTAAGTATTTACAAGCAAGGCGTCATTTATGATATTGTCATTGTTCAGTTATATTTGCCTAGCTCAAAGTGGGATACTTTTATCCGAATATCTTGAGTCGGCATATGTGCATGCACATAATATTACGTGAGAGATCCTGTATCTTCCCCGCGTATGAAAGATAGTCGTGAATGACACTACAATATAAAAAAAAACTACTATACCTGAGATTTAAACATCAGCACGGTATTTTTTGTATAAACTCTTCAAGGTTCAGATTATCTTAAATACTAAAATTAATAAAACCTAATGCTTGATTTTTTTTCATTGGGTCTTCTCAGTTATCATAGATGAAAGAAAGTAAAGCAATACAAATTAAAAATAAAAATTGTAACTATAGAAATATATTTTTACGTTGAATAAAGCTCTCCGATGATTTTATTGCACTGCTAATTACAGAACAACAGTTAATTTTTATTTAAGTATATTTAAAAACATACCACTGTGCAAATAATTTTTAAAATATGTTTTTTTAGTATACACTAAAATGATAAGTTTATTAAACTACTATGTTAAAAAAAAGTAATTAACAGATATTTGTTATGAAAAATCCACAGTATAATATTATATATATTTTATATTCAAAAGTAAATATGTATCTTCAGTGGGAAAAATGTGAAAACAATTTCAAATGTTTCAGGTAATGCATATGCAATATGTTTATATAATATACCAGCTTAGCGGTATCAAAAACTGTATTGTATTTATTTAGCACCTTATCGTTTTGGAATCAAGATTTTTTACCAGATTATAATAAAAATTTGCAAGTAAACAATATTCATATTATATAGTAGCAAATGTCGCATGAGAATCACCAATGATTATGTATGTCTTTATTTAAGGAAGTGATATATTTATCCGATAACAGTGAGTTCTTTTTAACTGATGGCAGCTTCAAGATAATCCCAATCACGAAGGTTTTGTGTTAAACTTAACGTGCCTTTCACACAATATTTTCTCGTTTACACTGAATTTGTAAATATTTGACCTAGGTTTTTTTATAATAATTTTTGTGAAAGGGTTAGGAAAATCCCAAGTTACGGAGGTAAGACAATGAAAATCAGATATTATGGTTACAGCTTAAAAAAAAAATAATCTTTAGAATATGTAACCTCCTTGCAATATTTTTTCACCAAATACGTTTTTAGACTTCTTGTCAGAGCTCGGGTGTTTCTCGCTTGTGGAATAAAAGCAAAATAATATTTTAAAATACATTTTTATTTTATTTTATGACTTGTTTTGAGGTTCTGTATTCGATTACATGAGAGGAATCTGAAGTAGAATATATATGAACTAGCGCATTAATCTAAATAAAACTAGGAATGTAGTTTTGATGATTTCAATTGCCTTCCGATAAAGCATCGTGCTAATAATTCTATAACGGAGTTACGAGATACAATCGATCGCTTCTTTGAAAGATTCAACGCTACTAATGCAATTATTCGAAGGCAGTGACTGGGAGGTTTTGTAGTTCAGCGGGTCGCCTCTTTGAATGATTTTTCTGGTCCATCGGCCGCGTCCAGTAGCGCCTCGTCACGCCGGGAAGTTCTCGAGAAACTAACGTCAAACCAAACGACATTTGACTTGCTGAACTTCCAACTTTGTAACAAAACACCGATTTGTCCGACGGATATTTTTTAATTTAGTCCATTTCTTAAATTGCTTGTTAAACGATGTGAGGTTTGAGCAAATATTGGATTATTCGAATGTTTTATCCATAATTTTTTTAGGTAATTACCTACTTCTACAGTATTTTCAAAAATGTCAAAAGTAGTCTTCAGACTATTATTAGCCTTCAGAAAAAAATATCACTGAGAAATACTATGAATAAATAAAAACTTTACTATCGTAAGCTTTGGTACTACTACTGTTACTGTACTATTATTTTTTATAGAATTAAATTGTTTTTTAATTTTTTATTATATTTATAAGAGTGTCATACACAGTTTTTTAAAGCCAGTAGAAGTACTAAAAACTGAGATAATAAAAAAAACATTTAAAAAATAAAGACTATAAAAATATGCTATAATAACATATCATCTAGTAACAAAAAAATAAAAACATTTTTTGATGTTGTGTATTGTGTTTGTGTACCCAAACTCCATAACGAAAAAGAAAAATCCATTTACGCTACCACCCAAGCCACATCTTGTAAGCCCTACAACCTGCACTCAGGATTAGGATTAGGAAAATCGTATTTTCGTAAATTGAATACATGAAAATAAATAATCTTGCAATTTAATTTAAAAAATGACGCTGTGAAGTGCCCAAAACAATGAATACATGGAACCAGTTCTGTATAGTTTGGCCGTGTACTACAAGTAGCTCTGTGTAAGTATTGCATTTTGCATAAAACACAGTTTCACAGAGATTAATTACTTTGCTAAATATGTTTAATTTGAGGAATCAAACTGATTTTTCGCATTGCCAGCAGACCGCGGCCCGGGGACATGTCCGTCGCGCCTCAATAATTCGGCGGCTTTATTGTAACGAACTCCTGCTAACTGTACTAAACCACTGTCTTCCCCCACTAACCCGAATAAAGTAAGTTGCCGTGTTCTGTAAAGATAGTAATTTATCGCAAAGTAATGCAATTTACCCGACTTATGCAAATCGCGGAGATAGCACGCGTAATGTGTTTCAGAGTCGAATCGATAAAAAAAGTTAAAAACCGCACAATCGGTGAATTTTTATGGTATGCGTTTTTGTGCAATGACGTCTCCTATGACCCGGGTGTATTGATGTTCAGAGCCAGGTGTGCACTTGTAGGTAATTAGATATTGAAATGTCGGGAGGTAGTGAGAGATGAATAATTAGATGATTGTTACGTGACTTGACATGCCTCTTCATCGCAAAATCGTGCGGTGAACGAAAAAAAAATCACAAGAAATTTTTCCTGTACTCTTTGAGAAATCGATCGGTATCGGTATAACTCGTTTTATTAAAATACTTATTCGGAATATTTGTTCAATTGTTTATTCATAACGTATTTCTAAACATATAAAAATATCATTATAAAACTTGAAACATGTTGGCTTTATAATATTTTTTTAAAAACTGATTAAATATAGATTTTTACTAAAACTCACAGTAGATCTTTACAAAGTGCTAATGCTTAACCTCATTAACATAAATAAATAATTTTATTAATTTTACTCTTCCGATTACTACAGCTGGAGCGACTGACGAGGAGTCCGGGCCTGGGGAAGATACATCGAAGAGTAGCGGTGAACGCCGCAGGTAGGTATAACATACAGATTCTTATTAAAACTTCTACAAGAGATTAAATGTGTTATTTATTGCTATACAAATTATTAAATTAAGTTATTTGAAGAGTTTTCAAGGTCAGTTTGGGTACAGTTAAGCACTTGCTGGTGAATGTTCGCGATTCCTTATACCGTTAATTAGTTCCATTGCTAAAACTAGCGCGATAAGCAAAACGATGCACATTTTCTGTAAGATTATAATCTACAACCGAACGGAAACTCGTGTAATCTAGGATAAAGATTCATATTTTTGTTACACTCAACTGCGAAAAAATAGGTTTTGTGAATTTAAAATAAACAACAGTATTTTTAAATACAAGATTGAATAATAGTTTTAAGTCATTTATTCGAATATATTTTTTTGCTAGTAAAGTATGATGTGGTGAGTGTCCATGACTTCTTTTGTACAGTTAACATGACTTTTGTTGCAAGGATTCATACGATTTTAATAACAACACATACTAACGTATTTGAGAATAAAGATTGTATTTTCGATTTTATATTAAATATTAATAGAAACAATAAAACACCTGCAATTTTATAGTTACATAATTATAATATATTTATAAATACAAAAGTACAGAATATGACGAGTTCACGTGAGTGTGTGTGCGAGTATAATAGTTTCTGGATAATAATGCGCTACGTGAAAACTTTTTAAATGTCTTCTAGACTAGAACGCCTTTGAAGATGTGCATTAACGCAAGGCACAAGTAATTTTACAACTACAGTTTTTTTCTGTTCTGAGAAAATGTCCCCGAGCCGTGCTGCACTCATTAAAGGCGCGCCAGCTGACTTACTCCAGAGGACGGCGACGAGGATCGTGGATACTCGAGGCCTCATTATTTTATTAAGGTTTCTTTGTCGTCGAAATTGAAGCTGACATTGTTCTGCTTTGGTTAAATCTGGCGACATTAACGAGAGTCTTGTCCTGTAATACGTGTAATGTTTATGCATTTTGAGGTATTATGATTATATCAGATGTGATGTCGTGTGGAACTTCTTATTCAATATACATATTCGTAAGTATACATGTCACGGCCAATGAGCTCATGCCGTAGATTTTGCGAGTTGAGCCCGCGGTGATGGAAACGATCTTCTGTTAATATTTCGAGGACAACAAATGTCTTTTTGATTTTTTTTATGTTGAAAATATAGACCCTTTCCATCTGTTCGTGTAGCTCTCGCTACGCAATAGCACACACTGATGAAAAGTAATCAACAAAGTGTTAAAAACAATGTACCGTATATCACAGCTGTCAATCACTTGGGTTATTGACAGCCTCAGTTTATTAATTTGCAACTTGAATAAATTTCTTAGAAAGTAAATTGGCCTTTTTCGTGTCAGGTTTGCACGAGGCGTCGCCAGTGAGAGTCGGCGCGGTGTCTCCATCTTCAACACCCACCTGTTTCCCAAAATTTGCAACATGTGATTTGTAATACTCATGACTGTGACTTCAGTGTGATTAAAAGCACAAACTTCATCATCGTTACTTGTCACTCGGAAGCTTGGGTGGTGCAATCTGCAATGTTTAAATTTTCTCCACCAAAACTACTCTGAAAAAAAACCAGGGTAAACGGATATTCAAATGACGAAAATGCTTCAATATTTCGTTGAAATTTTCATGAGTTGGACATAGCGTGTGACAGCAAATAAATAATGCAAGTTGTCAGCCAAGTGCGCGCAGGTACCTGCAGCTCCTTGCGAGTACAGGTTGAGGCCCATAGTGTTGGATGTAGTACAGCGCGGAGTACTGCGGTTCCCTGCAAGTGCAGTTCGTACTAGATAGCATTGAACGCAGCAGGTGATAACTGCCAGTGTATGCGAGTCAGTCGCGACTTGCGCCGTGACCCGAGCGGCACCGATACCGACTTCTCAGGCAGAAGATTTTCTGCCATTATTATCTATCGCAGAGCACAAAGGTGGAGTATGCAAATGCGAGAGTAACCCAGCAAGACGCTATCTTCACAATCACAAACCCTCTCCGCGAGCAAGTACACGATATATCAATTTTACAGGAAAAAATGGATTCGCAACATTTGCGGGGAAAATTCGGAATCGTGATCATAAAACTGTAAATTATTTTTACTGCCTGCGCAATCGATTATGAGAACAATCGCAGCCAATTGATTCGGACCAAAATTTTCGAATTCTTTTAGGTAAAACGAATCGATGTAAAATCACTTTGTTCTCGATTACGCGAATAGGTAGACAAAAAGTATAGGGCAAAAAATAATTTTTCGATATGATACAGTGTGTACGCCACTGGTTTTGTCACGGTATTTTGTCGGCCGCCCTTGCGGTAGTAACCTGGTTCGATTCGGATCGAAATGCGTGTCAGAAATATCACCGCCTGGGAAACGAAGGATGGACTGAAGCAACGCGAGAAAGCCATTGAATAGGAAAACGGTTGCGACACTTTATTCATAAATAAAAATAATATACATTATTTAGTAGTTTACGGATTGATTTGGTTTGACTTTTTGACTTTCATAATAGCCGTTCATTTTGAATGAATTGCTCAAAGTTTGTCAGGAGAAGAAAATGCTTATTATCAGAACATTCTTAAAGAATTATGTGTATACAGTTGACAAAGTACACATCATTATAAGATACTCGACTCTAGTGTCGGCTTGCCAACTGAATAATCGTTTTATATCAACTAACACAAGTAAAGAGATAAAGAAAGACAAGTGGAAGAAGTTGATTTGTAATTCATTGCAACCAGTTGAGAGCACTTTCGTCGCAATTTTAAAATCTAGATTAATGGATTTCGCGGACCTTTGTTGGATAATTAATTCTTCATTTTTATTTCATGTTTTGATACGAAGATATTTAATTGCAATGGTACTTTTTGCTGCTGTTCATAATATAATTTATGTAGATATTATGAAGATTTTGATCGTTAAGAAAAAGATTATACCGAGAGTCGTGGTTTAGTGAAATATTTGTGGAGCATAAGATAAATTAATGAAAATAAAATTAAAACATATCGGAGTTTTTGCATTTGCAAAAATTTTGCATTTGAGCGATGTCAACGTTCATGGAGATAACATCTTGATTATATCCTGAATGAAATAATTTATGTATGTTTAAATAAACGTTTTACAGAATTTACCGACGAGTTTAGAGAACTCAAAATCAACGAACCTCGACATACTGTGTAAGTTCAATCTTAAACACAAACATTGTAAACACGACACTACAATAAATAGTTTAAATGAAATTATGGTTTATTAATTTATAAGAATAAACCATTGTTGTTTAATGTCGGTTAAAATAATTTATGTTATTATTTATTTTGGCTATGCCTAAAATTGTTTCCAGAAGTTATTTTGCGTGGCAAATTCCTGCTTTTTATAAAAAATAAAAAAACACCCTTTCAAATAATGAAGTGTTCACAAGTGAAATAGCTTACTGTTTTTAAAGAACTATGAATCGGGAATGGATAATTGACAAATTATAATAAAAATTCTAGCATACTTGCTGCATTTGTAAACTGATTAGCGGCTATCATCAGATTTATTTTACGTATAAATGTTGTGTAAGTGAAATTTTTCATTTAGAATCCACGATGATTATATAACATAGTTTTTGATTAATTTAAAGTAATCAAAGAATCCGGAGTTGTCCCGCGAAAGTTGTTTTTTTAATATATAAAGTAGTTATAAAGCTATTAATTAAATTGAAAGACAACACTACAGGTAGTACGTTTCGATTTTTTGGTTGTGCATATACTTAAAGTAAGGGAATATTTTCTAATATTGAATAAAAAAGGGAAGAAATAGGATAGACATGTATTTCACAATGCGTAATAAACGTTTGAAATAACTTATAGTTTTTCAAAAATAAATTATTACACGGTAGATCTAATCGAAGTTGCCTACAATTTGTAACTGATAGGTACCAAAAAAAAAACATCTATGCTAAGATTACGAATGGTAAAATTAGAAACGAACTTTTATTCATTGTGACAAACGTTGACTAACATTTCAAAGTAAAAAATATATAGAAAAATAAATGCATGCGTGAAAAATGGATTTGATTGAACAAAGCCACGGCACTAGACCCGAGCCGTGAGAGCTGCCTGCTCCCGTTTCAAGCTTAAATACAAAACTAAAATGTATTATTTATTTTGTGACTCACAATAATGACTTACATTATACTTCACTGTGTGCCGGTCCAGATGGTCCGAGATTTTTGACAGTTGCAATTAAGATCTGTTGTGGGATTTGCAAAAATTCCAACATGTAAATACACCCGGCATTGGAAAGATTCACGAGAAATGTTCACGGAGAATGTGAACTGAATATTATATTATCCGAATCTAAAGAATACATTAGCACATGAGCATGTTAGATTTGGGGATTAGACAAATATTTCTATGCCCGTGGGTAAGTTTAATAGAAACGTGGAGGAACTATTCATGGACTCGTTAGTGCGCGGAACACTTCTTCTATTCTTAACAATATTTTGTATAAGGCAAAGTACGTATATAGGATTCATAATATAATGCCCTTTTGTGTTAAGGTGTGACCTTCTTTTATATATTGTCGTCTGTACTGTTGTCTCATTTCTAAAAGTAAGCTTCACGATGGAAAAAAATCAACCTTAGATAATCAGTTATAATCACCGCCTTTAGTTTGGGACTTCAGTCAAAGGCTGCATGTTTTATGCAAAAATATTGTTATTAAGGATTTTTGAGAGAAAACGTATCATCCATCCTCTTTGTTAGGGTTTTGCAGCAAATTTAAAAAAAAGTTTAACAGCACACAAATGGATACAACTCGAGATAAGTACGAATTACAATACTCAAGTGATGACCCTGTAATTTGAAGGCTGGCAAACAATCCTGAAACTTGGGCACTGAAATGTGTGTTTCATGAAAACACACAAGACACTCACAAACACGACACCGCGCTCATTTCTTACGACAGCAAGCGATAATCGCATGTTTTTACTGCTACATTAGTAATGAATAACGTTTTTTTTTCTTCATATCTATAAATATCACGTAACGCCATTATGAAGATGAAGATAGCAAGTCTCCATTGCAGTGAGTGGATGATGTTTCTTGTAATTGGTACGCGCGCACGCTGCTATTTTTATTATTACATAATATAGTAAAACAAATTATAACGGATTAACTTTCTTTGTAAAGATATAGCTGTAAAAGTGTTGCAGTCGCAAGCCACTTGTGTGTGTAAATGGTAATGGGTGGTTTCCATAAACGCACCTTCCAAGTGCTGCGGCCTATTGAAATAAATGCAACTGAGATTTACATCTTTATTGAGGTAATTTCAATACATTTTCAACGGCAAAGGAAAATTTTATAAGCGGGCTTGTTATTGCAGTTACTTTTCAATTATATCATGCTCTATGCATCGGCCTTTACGTAAAAGTAAATATCTGAAAATTTCAAACACCCGAAAGGCATGAAGCAGTACCTTAATTTCTTGAATGATTTTTTTTATGTCACATCCGATGAATACATGTTGTAGATCTTGAGAGTTGAGTTTGTATATATTTGATTATGTTCATCATGCGCCCGCCAATGACACCCCGCTGGATTTAATTAATGTTTAATTTCATTTTAAAATATTCGACTTAAATCCCAGTTTATGCAACTGGGTAACGACTTGATTTTACACACTTGTATAAATCAAATAAGTTAGAAATTATTTCATTAATATGAATACCTCTTCGGATTTTTTTATCGCTCTCGTTTCACTATATAAATAAGAAAGTATAAATATCTACTAACCGATGTAGTGGAATCGTTTATTTTATTTTCTAGTACGAACACTTACGTGAATTATAAAAAAAAACAAGGAAAACGTTTTCCACATGCTAGTATATGATCAATTACAATCACGAATGAGTAGATTTCTATTATTCTGTTGAAAGAAAAAAAATAAAGAGTTGAATCGCATCTTGATATGAATGTGACGTATGTTCGTAGGCTTCGCCGCCCCGTGTCAATAGATTTGTTATTTTGGGTGTAAAGCCGCGTCAAGTTTTGATTTTTTATCCGACGTTTCGGCTCCGTTGCTAGTGCCATTAAAAAAAAAACTTCAGTACTTTCGGAATTTATCCAGTAATTCAATATCTTCGATAAAGGTTATTAATGTTGAATTAAATTTTCCGAGTGATCACCAGATCAGAGGGATATTTAATCACTAGGCTGCGTGGTGCAAAAGCCAAGAGGACGCGGTTGGCATTTGTATTTTCAGCAGTCCATGAAGTGCTTCTTTAAAGATCTTAGTTTGTTTTATTAGTAACTTCAGACTTTTACCAGATCTGTTTAAACATGCGTGGAGAACAGAATTAAAATTCTTTTAATATAAAAAAAGGCTGATCATACAGAAATACATCTCTGTTACATTGCTTCATCGTATTGTTTTAATTGGTGTTTTACGAAATTTAGTCTTCATGACAGTAAAAATAGCGCCAATACTTTTCGGAGTAGCATGTAAAGTATGTCTAAAAATTCACGAAAGTAATTTTGATGGAAAACACAAAATTGTGAATTTATAAAGTATATATAGATTAGGGTTATGTATGGAATAGCACATCAGATAAATGGCTACCAAGGCTCTGCTGGCACATATGTTCACTTTCGTTGAAATTTTCTACAACGATTTTGCATAAATGTGACTGAATTCATTGATACAGTGCTCAATTTCCTCATTCAAGGTGTGTATGTGGTAAATGTTATTTCTGATTGAGAAATCCATATGAAAGGAGTTTATTGGATGGTTGTTGTTAGTAAATTTGGATACTAAGTCGCATCTTAGTGATTATTTTCAGATTCTGACAGATAATATTGGATTCATGTTTAGATATTTTTTTTAGAATATATATTATTTTCATGGATGGTCGAATTGAGGTAATATAATTATCTCAGAACTGTTTTCATAAGACATATGGAAGAGAGGCGATTTTCAGTGTTCACTCTTCTTATAAAAAAGATAAAAGAAAACATCATATCTCAAATATTAAGTGTAATTTATTTTAATACAGGAATTTGGCATATAAGCACAAATTTAAAAATATATTTATAAATAATAATAGAAACAAGATTCCAACAACAAAAGAACTAAATACAATGTGAAAACTAAAAAAAACACCAACAAGATAATATATGAAATTACAAATATACTGGGGACAAGAAAGGCTTCTAAGTCATTTTGTTAAAATTTTCATCTAGGAAAAAAGACAAAATTGAAAAGACACTTGCATTACTCTAAATAGTACAATGGCACAATGTGGTTCCAAAAACCAAAAAAAATACATGACTAAATGGTTGCATTGAAATGAGAATATTTTAATACTTTTATACATTAACTTTTCCAACCCTTAAAAAATAAACAAAAAAAACCTTTTTTCAATGGCTCATGTCAAAAATTACACATTATTATTTTAGCTAAGATTGTTTTCACGTCATTCCATTCTTTAAATGTTTAGAAAAACAAATAAATAATGACCGTAGGCCAAGCGTGTCTAAAATTGATTGAAAAGAGCAAATGGCCTCATGGATTGAGCCAAACACATGGCTAGAATTTTGACTGGTAAGTCTATATGGCATTTTATTCAGTGATAAATACAGTATAAAAAATTAACAGAGCATACAGGTCGCATTGAACATTTTGTAAATGTCATTTAAAATTAAATGAAATTTTAATGCAAATCTTTAAAGATACAATGCTTTTGTGGGTGGTACCATTGTTATTGACCAACGATTAGTTTTATTTATTTAATTATTTTTGTACCGATATTCTGTTGTTTATAATATGTCATCTGTTCAAGCAAAATTTCGTAAATGTTACAAAAGTGCTAATTTAAAACAAAAAAAAAAATTCTTTCTATTTTTCTCAATGCAAATCAATCAATTGTTTTTCTGCTTGTATGGACTGCGACCACTGATGCTATGAAGTTTTTGTTTTGTCAGAAAATAAAATAGTCAATGCATTATATCATACTGAAAGATATGATTATTTTTTTGTTACTTGAATCAAATTACAAATAAACTTGAATAGACAGGACAGTAAGTAGCGACTAATTTGTCTATACTGTAAACGAAAAACAATAAGTAAAATAATAAAAACAGAGAATAATTCTGTATTCAAAATAAGCCAGTTCCTTAATTTAAACACTGTCTTCATAATTTAATACATATATTGGTATACAAATTGTAATAAAAGTGATTTATAAAATTTAAGCCTAAAAATGTATTAGATGCCAAAATGGTTCGTAAAACTAAGTTTATAATTAAAATAATATAGGAATGTGCAAAGCAAATCATAAACTCATAGAATCTCCACTACTCATATATCACACCAATCAAATATACACTTTTCTAGCTATTAAAAAAATAAACACCTAAAGTACCGTGTCATTAATTAGTTACAAACATATTACCTTATGAACAATACTATATATGACAGTACAAAAATAGAGATGGTAATTTTGTTCTCCCGTATACTAATACAAATATTTATACATCTTAATATTGGTAAATAATATATACAACATGAGAAGCTAGGTATATTAATTATTTATGTACCATTTCACATTATAAAATAACCAATTGTGTAAAATCAAATAACATCACCGTATAATCACAAGGATCAAAACACAATTAAACAAAGAAACAATTATCCAAGTGATTGTTTTAAATTCCATATTATGCACAACGTTCCTAAAAATGAGTTAAAAAAATAACTATGAGAGTCGTTGGAGGTGTTTGTCTTTTTTTCGTTGAAGAACATCCAGACATAGGAAATACCAGACTGAAAAAAAAAATTTAAATTGAATGATTAAACAGTATATAAATGAAGTTGTGTATGATGCAGTGTTCATATTGATCTGTTGGATCAGAAAATAAAATGAGATTGGTACTAACTTGACTATCACTTTTTTAAACTAGGTCTGTAGTGTGGACTATTGCATCCGAGAATGCATGGCAGGAAATAGTGCCAGAGGGACAAGGGGCATGATAGCCGGGAGCACGTGGGCTCGCTGTGATAAGTCCACTTCAGCTGCGGCTTCCAGGTGGGACTGAAATACAACCAGTAAGTTATTATTATTATTGTTATCTTTTTATCGTACAGCTAATTTCTCATCATAATTATTATTTATAGATGGTAACTCATTTGTACTATTTGTAAATAGTACAAATAGTGAGTAGTCTGACTCAGGTTAAAGTACAAAAAAAATTAATTAAAACATTAAGTTGACAGTGCCGTCGGAAGAATTTGATAACGAAACTGAATTTCTGATAAATCAGAACGTATAATAAGAAGGACAAAGTGTCATAATTTGGCATAAATAATTTTTATTTACCTGAAGTGAAGCATGCTGTGCAGCTTCCAAGGAATCATTTTCTGATGTTCTCGAATTAAGATTGTCAGCTATGGTTTGTACATCACTCGAGTACACTGGATTGACAGATTGCTGAAAGAAATAATGGAAAACCATAAGTATCACAAGTGTGAGGAATAATATGCATAAATAACAGAAATGTGACTCACTTGAAGATTAGTAAGAGTTGCAGCCATTTGAGCTACAAGCTGCTGTTGACTAGAAGAGTTACGGTTTCTATGCTTGGGAATGTGATTAGGTTGGTTTTGTGGATTAGCCTGCAATGTAATTTTTAAAAAACACTAAATTTACAGAATAATAACAAATTCATAGTAAATCATGATTATAAACATTAATTTTTATAAAGTTGATTATTTAAGGAAAGTTTTCAATCTTGTTAAATATTAGATAAAATAAAAAAATAACAAAGCACTCGAGAAATACATTAATAATATGCAATTTTTATGTAAATATTCTGTGATGTGAGATGTAAAATCTTTTACTTAATGTTAAAATAGTTTTTATTTTATTTATATTACTTTTGACATATACCATCCTGAGATTCTCAAGTGAGCTACAGTGTCTACAGTACAGTACCAACAAGTGTCCTTGGAGGTATTTAGGGTGCACATATAAACCAAAGTGGTGCTGAGAGTATTACCTGTGGATGTTTTTCGACTCTGCGTATGTGAGACGTGCACTCGATCCCGTGTACACTTCTCTTATGCTGGGTCAGGTGATAACCTTGAATAAATCCTTCCCCACATACCTCGCAATTGTACCTTTGATAAAATGAAATGTGTTAAATCACCCATTGAAGTTAATTTGAACATAATTACATGGTAAATAAGAAAGTATAATTACCTCTCTCCAGTATGACGGCGTACATGTGACTTGAGATCATTTCCTTGAGCAAATCTTTTTCCACAATATGAACAAACGTATGGTTTTTCTCCCGTGTGTACTCTCAAGTGGACAGTGAGGTTATATTGACGCTGGAACCCTGTGAATCAGAATAAATACGTGTCAAAACAAAATAACCTCAAACGCTAGTCACAATTAGTAGTTCAAATGAAAAGCAAGACTGAATGGACTTCCACTAAGTGAAAAAACGCTTAAGCTATTGAAACTACAGTACAATTTTTTAGAAGTGAAAATATCTCAATAGATAGGAACTTCTATTCAAATTCTACACAATATTCAATACATATGAGCTATCTATTTTTTTTTTAAATTTAATTAAGTTTATCTTGAAGTCTGTCCTAATTTTCTACAAGTTTGGAAAGAAAATTAGTTGGTGTGTTCTGACCTTTGCCACATATAGTACAGAGGTGTGTCTTCTCTCCCGTGTGATATCTTTCATGGACAGTGAGATCAGTGGCTCGTGGGAAGCCTTTACCACAGAAGCGACACTTGTAAGGTTTTTCTCCTTTATGTCTGCGCATGTGGATTACCAAGTAATCATTTCTGATAAACCTAAAAGTTAAAAAAATACAAGAAAATGTTATAGCATTGATAATGTACGAGATTCAGCTGGATTTGAAGAATGGTGTTGGTACCTTTGCCCACATTCTGAGCACAGGAAAGGTTTCTCTGCTGAGTGCCATTTGTTGTGTTCTTTTAGATGCCACTTAGAGTTGAATGATTTATCGCAGACTTTGCAAGTGAAGGTCTTATCACCAGTATGCATACGCATGTGCGTTTCTAAGTACTTTTCAGTTGTGAATCCTGGAATGATGAAATGGTTTTAGATAAATATGGCTTTGACAACTAAAGGTAAACAATTCTATCATTGTTCATAATCAAAATTGACTCACCTCGGTTACATATGGAACAGAAAGCAGTCTTGGGATTCTTCTCTTTCCCTGAATGAAGAGCCACTTTATGTCTTGCCAAATGCTCAGCACGCATGAAGCCCTTACTGCAGATATCACATTCAAATGGTTTATTTGCCATGTGTTGCCACATATGTTTGGCCAAGTGGTCTTTCCTGTAGACAAATATTAAGTTTTAAATAATAAGTAAAATACTTGAGTGATTTTTCCACAGATAGATTTTTATTGGTGACCGGTTTTGCCAACATTTCACAATGCCAACGTGAAAGGCTGGCGAAACCGGTCACCAATAAAAATCTATATATGGAAAAATCACCCAAGTATTTTACTTATTATTTAAAATATTAAAATGGAATTCCACCAAGTACTCTCTGTCAAAAATATTGAATTTCTAAAATATTAAGTCCGAAGAGTTAAGTTACATTCAAACATTAGGTTACATTTGTGATTGAATATATATAATAAATACCTATTAAATGTCCTATCACACGATTCACAGTTATATTTCTTAAGCGAGCCATGAGTCAGTTCATGTCTCTTTAGATGATTAGCTCTATTGAAGGATTTTCCACAAACTACACACGTGTACAAAATAGTTTCTCCGGAATGCTTGGACATGTGAATTTTCAGACTAATATTAGATGATAGAATCTATAAAAATTAAATACAACTGTTAGGTCATAAAGAATATAATTTATTAGATAATAATATATATCTTAAATAATTGTGATTTTAGTAAATACATAGTATAATACCTTTGGGCACATATTGCAAGGATACTTGATAGATAAGTCATCATTCTCATTGTATTCTCGTTTAAAGTGTCTCATTTTATGTTTACTTTTAATAAATGAGTTTTTACGTGGTCTGCCAACCTTACGCTTCGTTTTAAACTGCAAAGGTTTATATTCTGAACAATCACTTCGCATATCCTGTAATTGAGAAAACAAAAAAATTACGATACGAAAAAGAGCATACTGGTGTTTGGAGAAACAGTTGATTGATAAGACACAGTGAAGTAATAAAATACATAAATCACTGCTTACCTCATTAGGATCATCTAGCAGTGGGGGATCATCATCATCACCAACTAAAGCATCGCCATAACTATCAGCATCATCATCATCATCATCCATTATTTGATTTTCTCTGAAATAATTCAAATGTAAATAAACACATCAAACACATCAAATCATCACAAGAAACAAGTTTATAGCTATGCAGTGAGGTTAGCACTCGTTGACATCTGGCATGTCCATGAAGTAACTTTTGGGAATTTGGTCTATCAAGGACACTTGTAACTTTAATTATTGAGAAAATATCAAAAAACAAATAAAAATAGTGTTAGAATTATTATTGCGTAACAAGATCTTTCAAACACGTCCTGAGGGTTACAAGCGAATAGACTCTAGTAAGTTCAAGGTACTGGTCTACAGGTCTCATGACGGGTCTAACTTTGGTCTGAGACTTCCATGGCAGCTATGCTCTTTATCACCTCTTTTCTCATAAATATTTTTCATGTTCCTTATATAATTAATCATAATCATAAAAATAATTTAAAAAATACCTTTCAGCTTCATCCAATAGATCCTCTAGTGGTTCTTCTTTGATGTTAATGCCTTCATCAACGAATTCTCCAGGAAGTCCAGGAAGCATGATAGTTCTTTCAGAACTCTGTTCAAACAAACCATTGCTCTCTGATGGAGGCACTTCAACTGTGATCGGTTCAGTTTTATTTAACTTTTGGAGTGCTGTGAAATTAAATCAATTAAATAAATTGTAGAATGTTTCAAAATATAGCTCCAAGAAGCATACCAAGTCTTTTCAATAAGTAAGATTTTAGTAAAAAGTAATTCATCGAAATCGTAAAAAAATTTATTGTCACTGAATTGAAAAGATTCCCATTTTTGAAGTTGTAACAATTTTCCATAAATTTTTTAGTTACACTAGAAGTTGTTAACGTTGCAATGTTGAATATTAAAAAAAGTATCTCTCAATGGTAATAAAATTTAATATGCACTTGCCTTCTTTATTTTCATGTACTGCTTTAGTATGCTGGTTTAACATTTCAAGTTTTGAAAATTGTTTTTCACAAATGGCACAAAAATGTTTGTTTTTATTGCACAGCATCAAATGTTTTTCGAAATTTTCACACCTAAAAGAAAATTCCACATAAATTGACAACATTACGAAAATATTTAGCTGTCATAATTTTTTATTATAATTCTTAGAATTGAGTCTCTTTACAAATGGACATCAATTAATGACTGCATTTGGACCAACATTTCTAATGCATGCAGTACAAGTACATATTGGATGTGAGTGTTACAATTATGTAAATGGATTCTTCAAACATAGCTTGAGAGTTTGCAAGTCCACGAACTACACCCGTCTCTAGGACTTCCATGTAGGTTCAGTTTTAAATTTCTCATGATAATAATAAGAAAATACTTCTGGTAATTTAAATAACAACCAATTTACTTTACCCTTATATCACTGTTCTCTAAATAATTACATATTTATAGAGTGCAAGTTATTTATGAAAAACATTCTTAAAAAATAATACATACTTATTAAAACCTCGATCACAATTTTCGCAGTTGAAGATCTTTTTTTTTCCATGAACAAGCATGTGCTTCTTTAGTTGATCTATTTGTTGGAATTGAGTATTACACATTTGACAATCAAAAGATGTTGACTAAAAATAAAATAAAAAAATGTAAAGAAAAGTTGACTATCACTAATAACATATAAAATTTAAATTCAGAAAAACATAATACTCACTGCAGATGTTTTTTTTGACATGTGAACACCGTGGGCTTCTTTCATGTGCCTCTTCAAAGAACTGGGTCCAGTAAATATTTGCTCACAAACAAAACAAGCAACAATATCTCTCTTCGAGTGTCTTCTCATATGCAATATAAGGCTGTAAAAACAATAAAATGTGAAGTATTATTTTAGTGAAAATGTACTGTGTGATCGACTAACGTACCAAAAAATTTCAAAAACACATACCTTTTTAAGGAATCAAATATTTTTTGGCACTCTGAACAATTATATAACTTTAATACGTCATTTGGCTTGGTTTGAGTACATTTCTCATTCGAATTTATTAGATGACTTGGTGTTCTCTCGTTGCCAGAATAACTGAAAGGAAAATAGAAATAATTAGCTTTTATAACTTTCATCTCACAGAGCTTGAAAACAAAAAGTATGCCATATATATAGTTTGACTACAGTCACCACATTGTTAAGTTTAAAATGTGGCCAAGAGTCGAAAATTCAGTTATACACAGAAGTGAAACCATTTTATTAAAAAATATATATAGTGTAAATATGCTATTGACCTCATATTGTGTTTCTTATCATCACTTTCATGTGTAGGTTGGTGATTCTCAGTGTGTTCTCTTGCTTCCATTTTTATTGAAGGGATATCCGAATTAAACATTGTATTGAAGTCTATAATGTCATTATTTCCAGGCATTGATTGAACGGCTTCTCGTTTAACTTCTGAAATATCAAATAAAATCATCAGCTATTTATTTGATGCCATAATATTTAATCAAATTACAAAATGGTTTGAAAACAAGATATAAGATACTAAAATACAAACGTTGAGGAGGTCAGTATGTTAGTTCCAGATCAAATATTAATCAAGTAAAAGGCATTATATATAAAAATGTTTTTTTTTACATAGTTCAGTGAAACAATACATAAAATAATATTAAATAATTGAGAAAAGTATTACTTATGAAATAAAATAATTTATCAAATAAAAATAATAACATGTCTTTTACTGTGTTGTTTACATAATCACTTAAAGAAAATCTACCCTGTCAGCAAACCACATACATTTAAGATTAATTTTATTTTTCTCAGAATGTACCTGAGGGATGTATCGTAGGACCCTGATGGTTGTGACGGGTCTTCTCCGATGAAGAGGTTTTGGATACATATCGTCGTAGCCGTGCATCCGAAAGTTCACACATGTTCTTGAAGGAGTAGGCAGAATACAGCTGCCGCAAGCAATCGGAACATATTTGGCATGGAAGACCATCATTCTCCATTATCTATTATAGTGGAAAATGTCAAATCAACATATATCTATACTAGATCCGATTAACAATTACCATTTATTAACACTTACAACATTTTCTAAAGACAGTTTTATCTTTAGTACACTTAAAAAAGTAATGTTTTCAGTATTATATAAATAATTAAAATATTTGTATGGATAAGATGATATTGTTTTTTTTTGTTTCATTGTATTGTTATCTTTGGTTACTTCTTTTCCTAATCACAAGCCATGGGAACGGACATATGAAACAGTGAAATGTTTTATAAACAAAGTTAAGTCTAAATATAAATAAAAATAACCTGAATCTGAGTACTTGACATCATCATTTGGTTTAAACGATGTTCTTGGGAGCCCAGGGAATCCTCAATAGTAAACAATGAGCGCATCTCACTCTCTTCTCGCAGGCAACTTCGACATACGCGGTCTATGTGTATTGTTTCGTCGACCATGTTAAAGCTGTATTTTACGCTTGCTGTAAGATGAAATATGCATTAATTATTAACCCAGGAATTTGACAAGAATTACGACAACCTACACCAGCCATCGCTCAAATAATTCAAAGACAATAAAAGCAACCACCAGTCATACCAATACAGAAAAGATCAGTCATATTTTCAATTCAAGTTTGTCTATGTCAACATTTTTCATAAATCGAAGCATATCAAATGAATGTCTGCGATTGAAAGTAATATTTCCAAAATTAAATGATAACTGTGTTATCTTAAAACTATTTTTTATTAAATAATGTATTAGAAATGTCTGTAATTAATATATTTTAAGACATTAGCAAAGTAGTTAAAATCAGAGAAAAGTTAAAGGAATTAAAATAAATATATTGTTTTATTAGTATAAGTCTTTTAAATATGATTTTATAAATATATTATTACTAGCTAGAGAAATAAAAAATATAGATTTAAACGTCATTACGTGCGCATGTTGTTTAACCTGTAAAAAATGGCTGTAGCTGTTATTCACTGTATGTTTTTAAGCGACTTTAAAATTTAAAATTATTTTTGCGCATTTGTGATAAGGTTTTCAAGTTTTTGTTTATGAAAAAATACTTTAAAAAGATTGATCTATCATTCGGAACTATTAAGGAGCCTACAACATATGTAAGTCTTTTTAAAACTGGTATATACTAATGGCTTTCCGCCCACCAGACATCTATTTGCAGCTGATAATTGTCATGTGTTTTTAACTGTTAATTAGTATATTTTGATGCTTCATAGGCTATTTTTAAATGCAGAATTATGTTAATTTTTAATTCAGATGCATATTTTCATACTTTAAATTTCCCTTACGTGGAATTCAGTATAAATGTTATGTCTCGTCGAACCTAAAAATTAAGTGACGTAGCGACTGATTTACATTAAATTTAATTATTTCGCCCTTAAAATCTCAACAATATAACATTAAATGTCACTCTTTGAATTTATTTACGCTCAGATATCATAGTTGATAATTTATCCCAGGTTCACTCCATCTAGTCAAAGTTTATTTTGATTTCTGTCATCTGCATGACAATAATAACAAGTGACATAATTCGCTATATTTATAGTTTATAGGTCTAATTCATAAAAAAAATATTTTTAGATTTTTGATGTTTTATTCTTTTTCATACGGTTAAAAGTTTCACAGAATAAACTAATGTCATAATTTATCTTTAATAAAATTATTTCCATTCGTTTCTTACTTAGATTCTCTTCTCTTCTCTGAGATTGCAGGTCATTTGAAAAGTTATCATTCAGTAAATATTATTTTATATATATTTTATAGAAATATGTAATAAGACTTAAAGACTTAAAAGTATAGCTTCATACTGACACTATTAAATAATTCCTATTATTAATTCATCCACGAGTACTATCGAATTGCACCTTTTTCATTATTCTACCAAATTAAATAATTAGTTTATACATAATTTAAATCAACAATAAAACATCCAGTAAATTATATTTTTATGTTATTTTGTGTATTATTGTAACTGTTAGTAGATTTTTATCATTTTTGATGTAAAAGAAAAATGTCCTTTCTATTAACGGATTAAATTATCAAATCAGTTCAACTTAGCAGGTTGTTAATTCTTGACATTATTGCCCTTCATAAAAAGATGCATTTATTACTTTATTACACTTAACATTATGTTGATACTTAAAGCGTTGTATCGTGTAACCACAACTTCATTGGTGTTAGAAATCGTGATGTATCTTCTCAAAAATAACCAATTTTTTGATAATATTTTTATTTTAAATACTATTAGGTTAAGGTTTTTAAATTCTGTGGTATTTGGTACTTGGTGAAATTCCATTTTGATATTTTAAATAAAATAGTTTTGTGATTTTTCCACTTGTTTATTTTTATTGGTGACCGGTTTCGCCAACCTTCCACGTTGACACTATCAAACGAAGGGAAGATTGTGGTATTTAAGAAATTCAATATTTTTGACAGAGAGTACTTGGTGGAATTCCATTTTAATATTTTTGAATAAAATACTTGAGTGATTTTCCACATTTTTATGTTTATTAGACTCTGTTTGATAATGCCAACGTGAAAGGTTGGTGAAACCGGTCACTAATAAAATTAAAAATGTGGAAAATCACTCAAGTATTTTATTCAAAAATATTTATTGTGGTATTTATCAAACAGATATTATTTGTAATGGCTTATTTATTTGATTTTTAAAGATATACATTAATTACGTGTACAATTACAATCAAATATGATTTATACAGTAGCTAGCGCAGTCGTCCTGTGTCTCCGCATTCATAACTGCTGCCGTTTATTGTTGCTTATTATCGGATAAATTATTTCTTTGAGTCAAACTAATCATCATAAATGCATGGTACGCTATGTTAAACATTCCTTGTAAGTCAACGGAACTGTGCCTCATCTGACAATAAACCGTAAATAGTTGATTGTTCCGGTTGCTTGTTGAGACTGAACTAACGGTCGGACAGTAAGTAGAGTTGATGAAGGTTTAATATCAAAAAAATATTTTTATTTCATTATTACCTGTTATCGCTGCTGTTACGGATGACTCCGTATCAGAATATCTAGTCTAAAAGTTTTCAAATTTGAAGAGAACTTCTACCATTGCTTAGATTTTGAAATGCCTCGCTCACTATTTATTGGGAAGAGGATACTTTGTCTAATTGTGGGATTTTACTATAAGGGTGTAAATCATACAATTTAAGAGAAATTCTGATGCATGGAGGCCAGATTGTGAGAGCATTTATTGCCAAAAGGCGTATTTCATAAGACCGGGACGGGGGTGTGAGGGCGGGGCGGGGGCGGGGCGGGGGCGGGGGGCGGTGCAGGCGAGCGGGGCGCCGCGGCGGCCGGCGCGTGAATCACGGCGCCAGGAATAGGCCGGGGGGCGGGGGGGGGCGGGGCGCGGGGACAGGGAGGCGGGGACAGGGAGGCGCGGGGGCGCGGGGGCGCGGGGCCGGCCGGGCGGATTCCTAGGCCAGTAGCGGACCCACCACCGACCGCACGCCAGCGACCGCGAGCCGCGCATCGTCCTCAGCACGCCCGGATCTTCCGCTTCCGCGACCTCTCAGCCGGCCGGGCCCCATGCAGGCCGGGCGCGGGAGCTAGGGCCGAGGAGCGGCGGGAGCCCCCATGGTGAGGCGGCCGCCCCCCTAGCGGCCGGGCCCCCGCCGCCATGCCCGTCCGCGAACGGCTCGGCGAACCGGAGCCCAAGCGCTGCAAGCACTGCGACGGTCTGTACCGTGTGGATGCGCCTTGCCGCTTGTGAATAACCCGACTGCTGGACTGTTGACTTGCACTCACCGGTACCGGCGCGGCCCGCCTCCGGTACGATGTCCGCGCTTCTTGTGGAATGTTTGTAGCTTGTTTGTCAGCCTCCAGCCGCCAGCCGCCTTCGGCCTTCCGCCTTCCGCCGAGGCCGGACGGATCCGATTGTTTACATTGTATCGCGACCGCGGGCTCCTCCGCGCGTAGTCCTCTGCGAGCCGTCAGTTTTCAGCTGTGACGTGACGTCTAACTTGTCCGCTCTGTGAAAAGGTTCATCGTGCCTCGTCATTCTGACAGAAACTGCTCCATGTAAATCACCGAGATCGTGACGTACGATTCCTCTATGGAAATCCACTCGGTCCTTTCGATAGTCCCGTAACATGTCACAGCCGATTGACGAGTTTGCATTTGTGTTGTTTTCTTGTTTTACCGCATAGATACTTACCGTGTGTTTTATTTTGAAATAACTCAATAAATTTAACCTCAATGCTACCCTTGCTGTTTAGTGTGAATCAGTAGAAATGTGATAACCCAATAATCGTGTGAAAATTGATATTCGTTAAGGTCCGTCAGTTGGAAATACATCCCAAAAGGTTATAGAAAAGTACAGAGCGTTCGGCTGGTTCACAAATTACCGAGGTAACCCCGAATGTCAGGCATATCGCCATAAATGGTTGAAGACTGCACAATTAACTCGGTTCTCGGGCGGCGCGCTGCTGCCGTCGGAAGACATTTGTGTATTTGTCTTCCGCAATGACAGCAGAATGGGTCTTTTAAGGCAGGAAAAGCCTGGCGATTGCGTTACGTAAATGGGTGTCGGACTCGACAAGTAGCTGTTGTTATTCTTCCCGAGTGCATCGGTGCGCCGCACTGCAGGTGGGCGCCCTCCCGCGCCCTCCCCCTTCCTCCCTCTTCCTCTCTCGCCCTCCCTCTCCCTCCCTCGCCCTCCCTCGCACGGGGCCGCCTAGCAACGCAGTGCAATAGTCCCCGTGACTTCGACTGTGATGAACATTGAAGTTTCGGCGAATACTGCATGCACTGCTTAGAGCTTCTCGCGTATTTATAGACCGGAGAACTTGGCGTACGCAATTGTGTACAATGTTGTCGAGAAAAATGCCTATGTTTCTTCACATTCTAGCGCCTCCGCTCGGAAAACTATTTTATCTCCAGTATACCCTAGGGGTCTCGAGACACGGAATATTAACAGTTAATGCATTATTTAACTTGGCCTCGGTCTTCCCTAAGCAAACACGGTTTGATTAGGTGTTGAATCATACGTGCTCAATGAATACTATCCAAAGTGTTATTCCGTCAGTGCAGTTTACCTAATACGATTGCATCATAGCGGCAACTTCTTTCATTCGCGAAAGTGTTTTTATGCGCTTATTTCTATCGACCTTCACTAGAATACTCCGTCTAAAAGTAGTAATCACTAATACACCTTGACACAATTTTCAATATACTTTCCGCTTAGAACTTCTAACCGGAAGAAAGGTAACTATCATCGACTAGGTAAACTTGCCCCTACGATGAGTCTTCCGCTGCTTCCTGGCAGATTCGTAGTAGATGAAAGTATTTAGAAGTGATGTAGATACTTTCGGCAGTGAGAAATTACAAATCAATTCGTTTCGGCCTAGCGTCCGCTGAAGGTAAACTGTGTGCCTATATTTGGCAGAAAGTTTTAGGTTAATGTTGTTATGTTTTAAAATATGACGCAATAAGGCTTACCTGTAACATTCGATAGCCATCTGCACTGCTAGATTGTAATATTACCACCTGTTCTTATTTCACGCTTAAAAATTGAAAAAAATACAGGTGAATGTTGTTCCACTCGTTGGCCCCCGACGCGTGGCTGACCATCCATCCCTGTATTTTCCGGTCCATTAATTTATTACTTACATAAAGTGAGAAAATAAACGAAAAAGTGTGCATGCCGCATAATACGAAAATAGTCATGCACGCACTTCTCAAAGTTCTCACGCATTTATGTTATTATTTGATCAATATAAACATATTTAACTATTCAATTTAGAATAATCACGTTGAATAGATGTGGCATTTCATATACCACCATATTCATGCGGTTGTGACTTGCGGTTTCTAGGTATTATCGAGTTGCAGTTTTGGACTCCACGGTTCGGTTGATTCGAGTTTGGATGTTTTCTGCAAGTAGTCTACTTTTTAAAATGTCTATGGGTCCTTAATTACTCGTGTTTGTATTTAATAATACTTTTCAAAGAGGCGCTTTCCTGATAATATCTCTTGAGGATCCTTTGCCCAGAGGACGGTCCTCGGCTGCGCTTGATGACGTCGACGATTTCTCGCGGAATGTCGGATCCCGAACATTCTTGATTTTAATTAGTTTCTGTTGTCTATCGCGTCCCTCCTCGTGACGTGGCCAAAAAGCTGTGAAATTCTTTAAGTACACCCAGGATGATGTAGCTAAAAATATGTATAAGGTATTTTAAAAAGTTCAGACTGACGCACTGACACAAAACCTGACCTAGGCAGTGCTATTGTCATGTAGGTAGCGAGTGTTTTTAAGCGTCACAACCGATACGGCATTATTATGGATCTATGAAGTAGCGTTCGTATGTGACGATTAATTTTTTTCTGTCGATATTTCGATGACGTTACAGCTATACATTTTTAAGACTAATGTGCAAAAATAACGTGCGCTAAACACCCACAGTGAAAAATCATCACACGCGGACCCAACTCAACACATTGATAGGATAAAAAAAGTATTTCAACAACATGTGATTACTTTTTTCGTTGTCATATTTCAAATATTATTGTCTTTTCGTTCGGTTCCATGTTGCGGTGCCAATAATTTTGAGAGTCGCTGGCTCTGCGGCCCCAATTCTATTATACAATTTCAATTATAAAGTGCACATCAAGCTTTGGCAAGGATTTTCAATATGGGCTATTATAAATGATTTATTCGAATTCTTTTGTAAGCTTTGCATTTCATTTGTTGATTCGCTTCCTTCCTCATGTCAGATTCCTCGCGATTGTGATATCGCATATTTTCATAATGAGGTATAAGCTCACGCCTTTAGCGAGCTGTATAATAAAACATAGATTATTTCGTTGAATAAATATTATTTGAATCTATTTTTATGTGTTTATGAAAGAAGCATGTGTAACGTGCACGCTTCACGTAAAAATATAAGTGTTTATTTAGACAATATTTCTTATTTCATAATTATCATTCTCGGTGTCAAAACTGAATTTATTTTAATCTCATTGAAGTCGTACCTAAGACAAGTGCATATTTATTTTATGTTGGAACATTTGAAAAAAATGGGTTTCAGTAAGGTGTTGCCAGAATTTGTTCTTATTGATATCGGTTGTTTTGTTTAAAAACTGGCCACACCTAGAGGCCATAAAGCGAGAGATTTATTTGATTTCTGCGGTCTTTGATGTGGCAGACCAATAAATTTGCACATAGTATCAAAAATCTTAGATCGGCCTCTCAGGAGCTTATCTCAGCTTTTGTAAAGACAATGTTGAAGCTTGAAAATTTTTCTTTAGTTTTTTTTTTGTAAGAGATAACGCATCTTATAAGATTTTGTACAATTAGTTGACTTCGTTATCTACGATAGATATTGTATTTAATGTTTTGTCTATGACAAGGACGTTTTCAAATTTTACTTGATTGCCTATCTTAAATATAAGGTGTTTATTTATTTTACAAGTGTTTAACCGACTGCGACGATTAAGTTCGTGATAGTTTTAATTATCGAAATAAAAAAAAACCACAATCGTTAGAGGTCAAAGACAAGGCGAAGTAAGTTTTTCACTTATATATAATTTTCTGAATGTATTAGTTATATATAATCTATGAATTACCACTGGGGATGAATTTATTTAAAGTTTTTTCTACGAAAGGAAGTTCCAACTCTTTAAAACATAACATCTTATTATAAACATCTTACGTAAATATAATTTTAAGGCGAAAAAGGAATGACGTTGAAAAATGTATTTTTTATCATTATTATTTTGACTTACTTTTATTTGAGTAACGTTCAATATCTTCTCCTTTTAATTTAACAGTTGCTTGGAAAAAGACACTTCTTTTCTATTTATCGCAAATCTTATTGATTTGAAGCACAAATAAAACAAATCGTGAAGAATGTTATTTCATTCATAAAATAAATTAATATTTTGTATTTTACACGTTTTAAAAAAATAAGGGATTTTTTTTAAATTTACCATATTTCACATCACGAATGCTTTATTGAATTATAAATAAGGATTTATATGTATTACTACAATACCATAAAATGGTTTTTTTTTTTTTTTTAGGTTAGTCTTTGAGTACGCCACAAATTTTCGGCGTAGAATATCCGTGATAACACATAACGCGTATTAAACTTGATAACATGTACCATAGAACATATTCTCGAAGGGTGTTTAATAACGGTATTATTTATGTGATAATATTGACCGTCTGCCACGACGGATGATTGCCGATTGAGAATTCTACCCTAGTTCCTGTCTGTCGACTGATTTGTCGTGAAATGTCGCACTAGCGTCGCACTGAAGCGTGCAAGCAGCGTCATTGCAGAGGGAGGGAGCTCCGCTTTATGGTTTTTATCCCAGCGGTAATAGCTCTACCGACCTTCAGGCATCCTACGTGAGAAGTCTCAAAAGTGAGTTTAATTCTGAAGCAGCTGTCAACGTATAAATTTAAATAGAAAAAAAAATATTTTCTCTTCATACGTGTTTTCGCTTTTGTGATATATATTACGCTCGTTTCAAATTAAACGCCTCGCGAAAGGATATTCTATCGCGTTTTTATTATTGCTCGTCTTGTCGGCCTAATGAGATTGCGGCCAAATCGTTACATTTAAAGAAAAACAATTTGATTTCGGATTGCTTTAATCTTGATTTTTTCATGAATGATTTAATGATGATTATTTAAACGAAAATAAAAACTAAAGAAGATTTCAAATACAAGTATTTTTTACATGTGATTTGGATTAGTATTCTTGTATTTTTATCATCAACTGTGACTGCTTGCAACAATAATTGAATATAATCGATTTAATGAAATGATGGGCATGAAACATTTGATAATAGTATTATAACTAATAGCCATATATTTAGTTATTTAATATAGCAAAACAAGCCTTATTTCTTTAAAGGGAAAACAAAAAACAAACTTATTTTTTTTAAACTTTAATTTATCTTTACTTTTGCATAGTGTAGTGCATGGAAGACCAACAAAACGTCCGATCAAAAACAATAGCTCCATAACTTATTTATTTGTGTTGTCTTTCACTTTTTTTTGTTTCCTCTTGCGCCATGTTGGCTTTTCATCAAACTGCAGTCTTGGGACGTTATTTCTGGAATAGATCATCCTGGTAGCTGACTCGGCGCTTCCTAGAGTTGTCCATGTGCGATGGTCTTATCACGGTCAGTGACATCTTGCTTAATACACACGTCCGCTACGTGTCGTTATTTTACGATTAAATTAGGAATAAAAAGCTTTAAATAATCTAAATGATATATTGTGAAAGTAAGTGTAAAATGGGTAGTTATCGCTCATGATGTTTTATCGAATTCTATGAAACTTTTAATGTAAACTCTTACATTGCATTTTTCGTCGTTAACATCCTTAGAGATATACCCGTAGTTTATTTTAAAAAAATCACGCAATTTATGGCCTACACACCTCAGTGAACTGCTAAGTGTGGTGTTTGTAAACTACAAATAAGAAAATATACATATTTTATTATTATTGTGTCTTCGCAATCAGCAATATCAACATTCGTCAACTCTGTTTTATTGAGGTATCAAGTGACCGCGAACGCATATCACATATTATCTTATTTATCGACAAAGACAAATTTAATTATAAAAATGCAGTTACCTTAAAAACAATTAAGAATTAATTAAATTTAAATAGTTTATTATATAAATAATGTGCATTATTATTTCAAACAAAATCAATTACTCGGTATTTTAATTTTAAAAAAAATGTAGGTCAGTGTGGCCAAACTTACAGCCTGTCTGTGTTGTTGGTTTCATATGTTTTTTGCTGCTGTACGAACATTTATGGCAAGGAGGGTTTAGTACCTGGTTTTTCCTATTTGCAAACTAAATGAAGTAATTTTGATTATATCCAGGCGATGGATGAGATCAATTTTAGCGATAAGTCTTAAAATATAGCAGGTATGTTTATGTCAACATTATAAACAGTTCTACTCCCTAGCAGCTTGATATTGCATGCATTTGATATCTGAAAATTGTCAATCTAGAACACTGGTTCCCAAAGGGGTCGATTTTGCCCTGCAAAGGGTCGATGGTAGCGAAAAATTAAATTGGGGTCTACGAGAGTGGATCCCATTTAAGCAGGTCATCACCAAAATTTAGGCATTCCGTAAATGTCATAATTGAATACAGATTGAACCTATGTACTTACATAATGCTGTTAATCCTGTATTATGGACTATCGCAAGAAGGTTTTTGATAGCTTTTTCACCTTCATACCACATGGAGAAGGGTTTCAGTGCAGTTGTCAACCTTCTTACAAAAAAAAAATACTTATTCAATGTTTACATACCGACATAAAATATGGCGCACCTGTATATCAGATGTCAAAAATATGTTTGAAGATGATTAATTTGCAAAAATTCAATATTAGCAAGGCAGGGGTCTACGAAAAACAGGAAAACTCGACAAGGGGTCGACGGGACAAAATAGTTTGGAAATTTATGATCTAGAAGATTTAATTTAGCAACGCCTTTGAATGATAGGTTGTCAAAATAAAAAGGAAATCGTTTCGAGCTTTATTGCAGACTAGGAATTTTCATGTTTTGGTCGGATTTTCTCCGTTCGGACTTTTCCTTTCCTCGGCGACCTTTGGAAAGCGAGTCTGGGCGCCGCGTTGGAAGCTCCCCAACACCTGCGGCGCGCCGGGCCCGCCCCGCACGCACGGGAAATGAGATATAACTTGGCGTACTAATTGGCACCGGGAATGCGCGGGACGAGCCTACTGCATCTTCTCCGCGCGGAATTCACGTACTTTAGATTATTGCGAGTAGATTCACTAAATCGTAGGCTTTGCTAAATGTCTTAGTTTATTTTGAGTTATTTCGTAAGGGTGCGAATTGTTGTAGCGAATTATTTGATTATTTCTGTTGGATGAGATAGCCACATTTACTCGTAGACAGGCGTGTTGTTAATGGATGTACCGCAGGCACGCATATTGTGTTTTTTTAAATAATTTTGACTCAAAACTAGGTTTATATTAAATGAAATTCCTTTAATTTAGTTACATGTAGGGTAGTCTTCCCTCTGCCTTTTATTTTAAGACATCCTTTTCAGAATTTTAACTATGAAATTTTGTTCATATATTGGGCCATTTCGTCGTATTTCTATAGATTTTATTTTGATGGGTAACTGAGCATTTTTATATGTCTTCAAGAGACTGCAATTTATTGCATTATCCATCTTCTTCTTCTGATGCCTTTCCTCATAGGAGGTTGGTGATCATTTCCTCGAAGATATCCCTTTTCTAGGCCAGTCTTACCAATTCGGCCGCACTTCCGATCTCCAGCCACTGGGGCAAATTCCGCATCCACGTAAACTTCCTTCTTCCAATAACCCTTTTCCTTCGATTTTTCCTTGGACAATCAGCTGGAGGATGCTATATTTATGCATTATCCATAACTTTGCTTAATTAATATACTTAATAATTTGACTATACATACTGCATGTTTACTTCTGTCGTGTTTATGAGCTCAGAGCAATAAAACTACAATGTAGTCGACTGGCTTGTTTACTCGTTCCTCGATCGCGATGCGCCAAGGCATTTACATAACGGGTGCATCTACGGCCGCGAGCATTTCCAGTATGTCCAGCCGATTATCTCAGCGTGGCTTTTCCGAGCCGAGAGCTAGCAATGGCGCCCGTCCGGATTGCGAAACCGTGTCACGAATGAAAATTTGTGAATCGCGGGTGCGTTGACAAATTGCCGGGTCGGCGGCGTGGCGAGTGGGCGGGGCGGGGGCGGGGGGGGGGGGGGGGGGGGGCGGGGCGGGGGCGGGGGCGGGGGCCGCACCGAAACGCAGTATTTTTAGACGCTCTGTTATAATAAGGCTATCGCACGCATCCGCGCCTGCACTCGCCGCGAAGGATCGTCCGGCGGCTTCGGACGGGATGGCCTGTTGGTTTATTTGTAAGCTTTTATATTGCCAGATATTCCTCCCGAGCTTTTTATGAAGCCTTCTCGCTGGCGACCGCGATTAGTCAGCCACCCGAGCGAGCGCGAGGGCAGGCTGTCTCTCTCGCTAAAAAGTCAATGAACGGAAATTAAAATGCGCACTTGCAAAATATTCCCGATTTCAACAAACCGCTGAACTCTTACTGTTATATTTTATATCGCCACCAGTCACGCTATCTCCCCATAGCTGGTCGTTAATGTTTGGGAAACGATGTAACTTAATTTACAACATAGCTCTTACAATACTCGTAGTTATTCATCACACGTACTTACTAAAGCCAGTTCCGTTAAATTCAACAGTCTGTACTTCTCGAGTAATCACATTTCTTGCGTGGTACTCTTGACCTGATGTTAGATTTATTTTCAACGTTTCATTGTTTTTTTTTTTTTTTGGTTTTTATTTTACTCGGTTCAGGTAATCTTGACGAGTACTCAGCACTAAGCCAGAGTTTACAACTGATAATTCGACAATACTGTTATCTCTGGTGGTATCATAAACTGTAGCGAATAAACGGTTTATCGATAAGCCGTCCGATTGCGCCGTCCGACGCACCCGCGGCTGCTCCAGTGCTCCAGTTCTGGACATTGTTGAACTACCATGATTTATATTTTGGGTAAATATACTCCTTCTTTGCGAATATAATCTTACGTTTCGCTCGTAGAAAGTAGTGCCAGTCGAGATAGAAGTGCAATCGTGCACATAAACCAAATTGATATGTACTCATATTAGTTATACATGTACTCTTTAAAAAAAGTCTATTTATCTTATCTATTGTGTGTTTGTATCGTGTCGGTTTATAGAGACTCCCACGTAATGTGCGCATACCAACGTTGGAAAAAGGGAATGACTTGACTACTATATGATTAATTTTGGTTTGAAATAATTTCTCCAGCGTTAGTTTTAATTTGGGCGCTATGTATTCAATATGAAACGTAATTACGTAAACACATCACACTTTTATACTAACTTAATATTATGCCAATTTTTATAATACAATTTTTAAATGTTTAAAAATATTTTATTTTTATTAAAAAGCCTTTTATATTATCCGTGATGTTTAAAAAATACTACCATTACCAAACACGATACACGCACTACCAAATTTATGCGTTTTGGTGTCAACATATGAGAGATCTTATTATTCCTTGTGTATATAGTATAAATAAATAATTCCACGTCTTGAAAATATTATGTATAGAATTCCATCTTGATTAATTTTAATATGTATAGTGCCATTATGAATATTGACAGATCACACATGTCGATTATGAATAATCAAAACAACTGACGCAACAGCGGTTCTAAAAAGACAACCTCGTGTAGGAACAACGCGCCACCGAATTAGCGAATGATATCAGTGCGTTATTATGTCTGGCCGAGTAGAAGAAGCGGCGGCCTCCGCCTGAGCAACCGAACCGATTCTTCACTGCCGCCAATCAGTCCGAGAAGCCGTCCAGGTTTTTACTGCGCTAAAATATAAATAAACATCTCCATGTGCCGGACGTTCCCTCGGAATCTGCACGGAGATGGACGCCCGGTTGAGACCTAATACACAACCTATGGCCAGAAACCGCAGGAATTCCACGGTGTGGACTGGGGATCGTTCCATGGTGAGTCGGGAATTTACTTACCAGTGGCGCGCTTTCGGTGTAATACGTAAAAAATCCCAATTTACAATCTACCAAATTCGTCTAAAAGTAATCGTGACACGAGAGAGAAATTATTTAAGCCATATATATTTTAATGCACTTATATGGTTAAAAAATTATTCGATTATCTTCTTATTTTAATTACACAAATTCAGGAATAGTGTAAGACGTTCTTTGCATCTGCTTTAATTTCACATTATTTCTTATGCACACGCTCCACGCTTACTCACTGTCAACTTGTCGTTACTAAATTTCATCGGCCGGATTTCTTTTTTTGTTGATACATTTTTGAATAACGCTGCAGAATTTGGTAACAAGATTTTGCAAAGAACCAACATTTTCCAAAAAAAAAAACAAAACATGATCTACGCAGCTTTCTTCAATTAGAATTTCCGATTCTTGTTTCATAGGATGCCTGAAAACCCTTATTCGGTGGTTCCTAGGTATTCTTCGCAAGCGACTTCAAAAAATTATTTTTTAAAATGAAGTTCGTAGGTGTTTTTGCAGTTGAGATAAATTTATACAATAGTACCTTAAAGTTATACGTGGTCACCTATTTCGGTGTGCGCATGGAGGGTAGAGGTGTTTCTTGGGTAATTGATAAGTTCGGTCGGCCGCAAGGCGGCAGGTAGAGTATTCGGGCGCGGCAGGCTGCCGCATGTCTCGCGACAGCCGTACCGACGACATCAACTCTCCTCTTGAGCTCTCGCATAACAAAATAATTTAGTTTTTTCTCCTCGGCTGTGGTTGGTTCTCTTGCGTCGGAGATGTTTTGCTTTCCGGAATAATGTTTTGGGATGTGTGACTAAAGCCCCCTGACGTGGAGATATATTTGTGTTAAAAATTTCCAGTGTTGAATACCACGGAACAGACAAACATTTTATTAACACCAAAAATATATGAAGTACTAAATTTTGCAGCATTCCTCAATTTTGAGTTTGTGTTTTCAGGTTTTAGCAGTGCATCTGTGAGAATTTTTTACAAAATTATGTGAACGTGTTTCTTTTGTTAAAATAATATTATCTTGCATCGCAGTAATTTATACTATACATCTATATAATTATACACTCCACGTTTTTTTAAATCTATAGAAATGTAAAGAGAGGTTTATTTGAATGATTCAATAAATTATTGACTCAAATATTGATTGATAAAAGTTATCTTTTTATACAAGAGAAGGTACAATGTTTTTTTCCGTTTCTTCCTAAATTGTTCAAATTAAAAATGAATTAAGTATATTATAATTAGATTTTCGACAACATGTCAAAATATTACTATTTGATATTATAGACTTCATGCCACTGCGGATATCACCGATAACAAAAATACTCTTTCCTGTCTATATATTTGATAAAAGTTTACTTTTTTACACGTTCAGAACTATGAGTAGTGAAAAGTACTCGAATTATAAATATTTTTTTTTAATTTGAAACATCCTTAACATACTTATCGGCTTCCGACGAGATTGTACCAAGCTATATATCGATTATATAATAACATATTTACTAGAAGCACGTACACTTATTTTGATGGTTCCTTTTTGCTGCGCTTATAAGTTCACGGACTGTCATTTGAGCATATGAAGAGTTAATTACCGGATAGCTCAGTAATTCACAGCGGATGAACGACCCGCGGTTCGGCCTACCTGCGAACTGCCCGAGCATCCACGCTTCGGACTGATTTTTCATCGCTTGATTTATTCGGCTGCTGTATCTCGGATGTTAATCATATTTATGTGACAAGTCACCTTTTTAAAACCGGTGATAAATGTTTTATCAGAAATATATATATTTCCGTGACGTGTGTGTGCGTTTTTTTTTTTTAGTATTTTTGAAGTGATATCAAATTGGTTTGCTGACAATTATTTTTTAATAAATGGTGTCACATTGTAAACTGAAGAGTATTTTCTGGAGCGTCTACTCGCTGGTGTGATTTTATGATTCACCTCAGTGATGATTCCCAAATTGCGTTAGATTATACTCTAGTGTAAAGGAATATTTTTAACTTGAATAAACACGCCAGGCTCTGTTGATTTTAACATCTACTTATATTTTTATCGTGATGTATTGCGGCTGCCATTTTTAACTAAACTGATTTTTTTCACTTCCTGCATTAGTTTGTACAAAACTAAACTATTTATTATACCGAATCTGCTCTTTCCAAACACTTAAATAAATGGAAATGCCAATATGTGTAAATAATTGACGCAAAAGACCGAACTGTGTGACTTACGTCATTTTTTTTGATGACGCTTTGAATTCATTTCTAAGGTTTATGCTAGTTATTAATAAATTAGTTGTGATTTAAAAAAAAAAAAAAGTATAAATATACAATTCACGAAAGCACAATAGACAATATGTCTTTTAAAATATCGGATTAATATTTAAAAAATACGTGATACGTATGCGATGATTTGAATTATGACAACACACAAAAATAAAAGGTAATGTAGGAGAGAAATAGGTTTAGGGTAGAGAATTTTAGGTAAATGAAATTAAAGAAAAACCAATAGTAATTCGTTTGGTCTATTTATTTTTATTGTAGCCGTTGTATAAAAACCTATGACTGCGTAGTTAGATTCACTGTGTTTCTTAGGTTTTGTCGTGTTATTCTCACTGTATTATATTGAAGCAGCCGGAAGCGCTCTGGGGGTGTGGCTGGCGAGGCCTCCGCTGTAACCTTTGGGCAGCTTCCCCGTCCTCGTCCTCGTCCACGGCCGTCGGGCGCGGGTCGCGGGTCGCGGGCGGTCACGCTGTCGTGGCAGTTGGCGTCCATAGGCGCCTATATTTAAATTAAATAGTCAGAGAAAGCCAAAGAGAACCGCTCCGTGATCAAATTAGCGTAGCCGACTTACTGGCGTGGGGCAGGGGCGGCTGCCCGCTATGACGACCCGGATCAGACAATTTCTGTGTCACCCAAAATCATATTTAAAACCTATCATGTTATATTACATTACTCTTAGCGTTCGATAGCGTGTGATGGATCTACGTTAAATACAAAGCTATTTTTTTTATTGCAACTGTACGAGTACATTTGTTTATTTTAAAATTTAGAGAAAACACAGAAAATTATTATTACAACTTTGATTGTTGCAAACTGCGTTTCATTTTAAATATTGGAAGATTTATTTAATTGTTTTAAATATATTTTGTTACAATGATTATTCAAAAATATATGTATACAACTGTATATACATCTCTAATTTATCCGGCTATTCGGTATTTCTTATAAACAAGTATTTTTTTATTTTAAAATATGTGATGGTAATTATACGCCAATCCTTAAATATATTTTTTTATGATTGATATTGATTTTCGTAGCCTGTTGTAGTTGTTGATTCACAGTCTCGTAACCGTGACATGGAAATTTGAAAACTTGATGTAGGTATCACCTGTAATTAATTGAACCTTCTTCAAACCACCTCGGTCGGGTCAGTTGCTCCTAATATCCGCTGTGTCGGATAGCCCTTAGAGCGGAGCGCCGGCCAGCCCTGCGCGGCGCGGCTGGGGCCCGCGCGCCTGCCAAGCCCAGCAGACGGGCTCGGGGGGGCTCAGGGGGGCTAGGGGGCTCGGGGGGCTCGCGGGGCCTCCCCCAGCGGGTCGCGGCGACCTATTGTATCTGCCTTATTGATGATGGGCTGTCAGCGGCCGCGACGCCTCACTTGTGAACAACAGGCCGCCTCAGTTCGCTGCTAATTCTGATCTGTGCAATTAAACTGTTAACATGGTTTTTTAATTTAATTTTTGATTATGTGCTCTGTCTAGTAAATTACTTAGCACTCAATTGTATCATTTGTTTTACAGTAGGTCAATTATATTATTTACATTAAAAAATAATTAAGCGTTTTATTATAATTTTAGCACGATTTTATCAATGTTACTGCGTATAATCCGCAAACATAGATTTTAAATTGGCGACTGTTTCATTTACCTATTTATGGTGCAGGTATACTGACGTCAACGTGATATTTAAAATCTTCTGCATTTCATTAAATTTCCATCCATTGATTTGAAGAAGCGCGGAAGGTTTATTTTTTATCAATTTTAAACTGCTACGAGTTACTTTATACGCAGTACAAATATTGTGAAATTAATATTACTTCTACGATGCTAAACGAGTGCCTGAGGCCATGAGTTTCCTTTTTACAAATCGTAATAACTTGGAATTTAAATCCTTGTGAATTGAATTTTGAAACATTGATAATATGTATGATTCTGTACAGATATTTTTAGGTTCATCCCTTGTTGCCGCGTAACTTTTACTTTTCAAAACACTCGCTACGACCGATAAAAACGCATCAGCACATTTCCGTTGCGGTTTTTTTTATTCATATTGGGCATCCGATGCGTCAACCGGGATGACAACGACGTATAGACTTTCACAAGGAATCGAGAGTGCTCCGATGGGCCCCGGGCCCGGCGGCATTCCCCGCAGCCGCCGCGCCGCGCCGCTCGGCCGCCTCGCTTGGCAGGAGCGGCGCGCTCTCCCCTTCCGTCCCCGTGGCTGCGCGGACGCACTCCGCATTCTCCCAGGAAACCTCCTCCTGTCGAATGTACCGATTTTCAGCGATACGACCCTGGTTTATCAATAAAACGGCACAACAGCTTAAACTATCTTTTTACATTAAATTATATCATTTTTACCCTATATTTTTTCAGTTACTGTTTCTCTTGACCATTAGCAGTTATGATTCGTAAGTTATATTTTTTTGATAAATATAACTACGGATTGCTGAAATAATTGGATAAATTAAAGAAAAAAAAAAAAAAAAACACGAAATCAATTATTCTACAGTTTTTAAATAGTAACTTAATAATAGTAGTTTCGTTTTTTTTGTTGTTGGGAAATTATTCACTTATCTTTATATGTATTTCTGCGGCATATTTTAAGTATATAGATTTTGATACAGAACACATGTATCTACGTCTAGATTTTATTTTATCAGAATTTTGAATTTATTACTCATTTAATAACATAAGGTAATATTGTCTTGTAGAGGGAATGATAAATATATACATATGAACCGAATATGTAATCTTTAAATAAACATTTTGAGATTTATATTATTTACCCAAAGTACCGAGAATATAATATTTTTGCATGGACTCATATAGTTAAAATGCAACTGTGCAATATTTTGATCTTATGATCAAACTTCCAAATCGTTTACAAATATGAACGAAGCTGTGGTGGACCAACCGAAGGAGAATCTCCGTTTTAAATGTTGATGAGCCTGCCTGTCTAGCCCGTCGCGCTCGAGTCTACTCGACCAGTCGGTCCGTTCTTGGGAGATGGAGTTCTATTTGTGTCTCCTGACATACTCCTGCGGCCAATAAGTTCTAAAAAGGAATGCCTGTGAGGTGCAGTGGCGCGAGCCACGCAGATCCATCGAGAACCATTAATTGAACCGACAGCGGCCAGCGGCATTCGACAGATTTTAATGACGCTCTGAGAGATTCAATTTTAAAAGAAATCACTCCAGCTATCTTAGATTTCATTGATCCCATAAGGCTGTCATCGTTGGAAAAATTCAACACGCGACTCTTCGTCTACTTTGATGTTTTTTTGCTTTCGATATCTGAAATCTTTGAATGGCTTTTATATTAAACTACGCATGTGTTATATACGTCATATTGTTTTTTTTACTCTAACCGTTCTCTCTGGGATATTAGAGAAAATAGATTGTTTTATTTCATTGAAATGTGCCGTGATTTTGGTTGGGACGTTGGTAATATAATATATAGGCAGGCAAAAAAGTATTAAAGTTATTACAAATAAATTGGTTATCATGTTAAAACGAAGTAAACATATCTCATTTTGAAGATATCCTAATTTTTTTTTAAGAATTTTAAAAGTGCATTGATTTGTCAACTTCTTGGAACGCTCTTAGAAGAAATTTGTCAAATCTTCTTAAAAAATTCCTCAGTTTAGCAAGTGCCAATGCTAACAGCTGAGCGACTTGTCGGTGTCATCCAGCATTATCACCTCGTCTTAATTCTGCAAATCTTATGAAATTTTCAACGAAAATAAAATAGAATCTCGCCGTCCAGTCGGTCCGCAGCGGAGACGCGCCACCGGTCCAACGGTTTATCTAAAATAATGAAAGAGAATCTGGTGTAGATTTATGAGGCCGTCGCGATAGGGAAATCACCCGAGGTATGCCAACAAAAGAAGGCGAGTCGTCCACATCAACTCGTTTTCTTATACAGAGAATCGCGTGACGCTCGTAGCTACTTTGTAGAACACTCAGAATTAAAGATATTCTACTATTTGTCGTTTTCCCTGAGTCTTTACTACTACTTAAAAGTATCACGTCGCGTGAGGGACACGTTGCCTTCACAAAAATGTCATTGATGTATTAACGTGTTGTAGTGAAGCTTTCCTCCGTCGGTCGGTTTCTGGGCCACGGCGTAGGAAGACGACGAAAAGTCGGCTAGTTTTAGTTATCAGGAGAACTCCTTCCGCGTGTCGGCAAGTTACCGGGAGATCTATCTCCGTGGCGAAATTAACATACCGACTAAATACAGAATCAATTATATTGACTCTCGAAAATACTTTTGTGAAGAAAATAAATATCTTCTCTATCCAGATATCTGTCATTAAGTCTCACCGAATTTATCAAATGAAATCCCACACACACCGCAAATTAATTCTAAGATTCCCGAATCGTTCTTCATTTATTTTCATAGAGGTTTTTCACCCCGACAACGTGTAAGGAATTCGCAACAAAGTCGTTATGCGGGCTAGAAAATAGATTTTGGATTCTCACATTCGATAGATTTATGTTTGTCGAACTGCTCGTTTTTATTACATTCATCAGTACTGCTAATGCTTTTGAGATTAAAATGTACGATGGATCGGAGCGATTGATGATATAAAATTCAATCAACTGAACCTTATCCTGTCGTCTAGTTGGAAAGCTCCCGGGTCCCGGCCCGAGAGCTGCGAGATACCGAAGTGCCGGCGGTGGCACTTGGGTCGTTGACCACGTTGGCCGCCGAGATGTGCCGCCCCAGTTTCACTTGCCACGATAAATTAATGGAGACACGGTTTTTTCTAGGGAACTGTCAGTTATAGGTAAATAGGAATATAATATGATTGAATTGATTGGATACATCGTATTCTGGAAAGGTTTATTTAAGTGGATTTACTGCCGGGTCTTACATTTTTCTTCTTCTAATCTTAGTTTGATTTATGTTGCGGGCAAACATCCTAAATCTTAACTAATATAAAAGTCCACGAATGAGGATGAAAATAAAATATTTTTAATACTTTTTAAATCCTTTTATTATCTCGTTATAATACCAAAATAAAATACGGAAGTGTATTCACACGTCTTGTTTTTTGTTGCCAAGAGCTCTTTTATTTGGCATGATTCATAAAAAATCATGTTTTAATCTAGATACGCAAATACAGTCGTGCAATAAAAAAAATCATCTCCGAATTTAAATCAGTAATCTTTCGATTCGAAGGAAATACATTTGCTTGACACATTTTGTACAGAGTATTAATGTGAATTAAAGTCACGATTTATAGTTTTTTTAAACCCGAGTGTATGCCATCAAATATTTGGCATTCGAGATATATGCCCGGCTCAAAGGAATTTCGTACAAAGTACTTATTTATTTCTTTCTTATTAATTTATTTTATTTTACGCACTATTTTAGAAACATAAATTGGGTGACATTATTTTCTCGCGGGTTTTTTATTCTACTTGTAATACAAATATTTTTTAGCTTTGATATACAGTCTACAAGTAATGATTAGATTATTTGGATTGGAAACCATTGATGTACATTCTAAGCTTCAATTTACCTATTAAACACACTTGTACACTAGAATTTTTCGATCAAAAGTTTTGTCTAATAGTATTGCCGCGTTGATTGTTCAATATAGAGATTCCAATTTTTTTATTGGATTTTCTGCTTGTTCGAATAAAAGAAAAGGTTTTAGGGTTTTTTTCTGATTTGGGTTTTATTGTAGTATTATTTGAATTCAATAAAGTAAATACCGGACGCGTGAAATAAATTGGGCTCATCTTCAATGAATTTAACCATTCAAGCCTCTCGGTAAGCGTAATAGGTTTTTATAATCTCTATTCCTTTAAGCGTGACGAGACTACTATGTTTATCAAATAAAAAAATATATAAATAAAATTTTAACATAAAATAAAATAATGACAAATTAACTTCATGAGATTAAAAATATATTTTACTCAATTATGGTGGCAATTTTCGGCAAGCTTTTAAATAAGTTTTCGAGGAGGCGCAGATTGCTCTCGGTGCGCTATATTTACTGCATCCATGACCGAGGCATTTAGCGCGGCCCGCTGTCCGAGCCGGTTCTGTCCAATAAGACTAAATAAAGGACAACAACCGAAGTGTCATACATAAGGAGTCTAATCACTCCCAGACCCTGGCCAGTAGGAATGCGCTCCAACAGCCAAATTCTCCACTCCCAGAGCTTAACATAAACAATAGCCAAACCGCAACGTTCGAATTAGAACATCAAGTCTTCGCACTTTGTTTCTAACCACTCTGTGCATTACACGAGGTCTTCGAAATATATTTACCAAACGGCTGCTGTTACAAATCCGGTTCAATGCACTTTTGATTGCAATTTTGATGTCATATAAGTTGCATCAATTAGCATTTTAAAATAAATCAACTAACTATAGTACGGGGAAAGAGTATTTGTTATTGTTACAGTCATTTTATAAGTATGACCCTATTTATAAAATTTAACGTAACGTAACGATATCCTGATTTTATGCTAGTACTTTGATATATGTTTCATGCTAAAAATTTATCAAACATGAAACGGATAGCCTTAACTAATACTGCCAGTAAACTAATGAGTTTTGTATGAAGATGTTGTACTGCAATTTATGATCCGACAAATATAATATTTTGTTAATGCTCCCGGGTACTCCATCCAATTCATGCTCACACATAATGATTCTCCGAGCTCGCATCTGCTAAGTGAAATAAATATTAAAGCTGCTATTAGAATCCCGGGTAAGTTCCATTTAGAATGTTACAACTATTACCGAAGAATAAAGAATTCGTAGTCGTGGTCGAGACTCACCTTTTTCCCACTGAGAGAAAAACTCGAGCATCTCGAGCTTTCGAGAAGTAAATTACCCTTAGGCGCGACCTACTTCTGAAAAACCTCGTTAAATAAAAAAAGAACGGAAGGAAACTAATTGTTTTTTTATATGCCGTTTCTGATTTTGCGTCCAACTAATTAGTAACTCCAGTATGCACGTGCGGCTCTTAAACGGTGGTTCACGGTAAATCATTTATTGTTTCAAATTAAGTATTTTTTTTAATATCATTTTGCGATGGTGTGCGTTTCTATTTTGGAAGACATGTTCTTAGAATCACTGAATTATAAATAAATAGTATTAAATGTTATTATTATAGTTTGTTTATTATAATTTATTTTTTTATTGATATTGAATGAAATGGGAAGTATAGTTTGAAAGCCGCAGATCCAGATGACACACTTTCCCGATCTGACGATATTTATTTTGGAGCGGCGTCCCGCGGCTCAGGGGGCTGCGGTCGGAGGGGCGGACGCCACCGGCCCACACGCTTGGCCCCCGAGAAAGTCGCGAAATTTTGAATTTGCACTTGATTCATTAAAGCAGCGGACCTACCGCGTTAGAAATATTATTTCTGACAGACAAAGGAACAAAAAAAAAAACCAACCGGCCTGTCAGGGGAAAGCCCCGTGTTTTGTAGAATTCATGAAAATGAGACATTAGTCTGTCCTTGTCACTTTGTTTTAGACTGAACAAGTATGCACGTATATTTGGCTGATTCGTAAGCGGGTTAGTTATTTTATGCTAACGTGACATAAAAAAGAAACACTCAAAATAAGCTCTCTACGTTGATAAAAATCTTAACAAATTCACCGAGTTTATATTAATGTATGTTTTCAAACTTTGTTATTTCCGTAGTAGTCACTTTAGACTTCAAAAATTAAGAGCTCAGATTTAAAAAAATTGATATAAATAAGTTTTGTTATTTTTTGGTTTTATTGGGTTTGGTAAGACGTCATAGTTTTCTTTACTGTTTAATAATTCCAAAATAAAATTCCACTCATGCAATTGAAAAATAACTGATGACGTAGCTCAAAAACATTTTATTCATATTAAAGATTCGAGAGAGTTCCAAAAGTCCCGAGATTTAAATTGCAATAAACTCGTACGAGTTAGCAAGCATCAGCTTCGCCCGAAGCGCTGTGCATCACGAATTCCCCAAAGCGAAAAGAAAAATCCATCCCTGTGACACAAGGAGCGTACTCATCCGGCCAAAAATACAAATAAATAAACAAAGTTCAAGACGGAGTAAAACAAGTCGCCTCCGCACGCATCCCTAACGAGCCGCGTTATATTTGACCGGTGCAGCCGTGCCCCGGCGCTGGCCCGCGCCACACCTCGCCGGCACTCACCCACTGCTCGTACAGTCTAAACCTAGAGATGGTTATTTTATTTGTGTAACAACGCTCAATCTCGTTTGTTCATATGAAATATGATAAAAATTCAATCAAAATGTTTAAAAACCTTGTAAAGTTAGTAAATTATCTTTGGTTCTTCGTATCAAGCGTACAGCTTACTGTTAATCAGTGTGCTTCCAATGCTTGTCCAAATGCTTTTCACCATTAATGTCATATTCATATTTAAACTGTCGATTCCTTTATACTATAAATCTCGAATTCTAGGCTTAAAATGTAATATGTATTAAATCGCACGAAGTTGTTGGCAGTTGAAAAAAAGTCCAGTTACTCTTTTTAAGTCGAAGTGAATACAAAATTTTCGTGCGTGTAGAGTCACATGCTGGCTTTCAGATTCATTGACATGTCTTTTAAGAGAATCTGATGTGTGTATTTTTATGATTCTGAAAAAAATATTAACATTCTTTATAAAATTTCTAATCATATCCAATCCTATAAAATAACAGTAATTTGTTTGGGAATTAAGGGTTATATTATCATAAATCTTGGAATTGAAAAGGATTCAAGGAATAAAAGATTGATCGAAATATTCTAATGTATACTTTTCAAAATATTTTTAATGAAAAAGCAATGTGCTATGTAAATAACTGTTATTGAATTGAAATATGTCGTACAAATATTTTTACTAAAATAGTTTTCTTACGCACCAACACAACAATCGCTCAAACCTTATTTGATTTTGCAGGCGGTTTCTTTTTCGTCATCAGCCTAACGCTCACATTTAATATATTAAAATTAAACGACACAGCGACGCTGAATCAGTTGATAAAATCTGTCTCAATAAAATGTAGCGGACTTTTGGCTCTATTCCTCAATTTGTCAATCTCGTGAAACTCTTCCAAATTCTCAATTTACATTCGACGCTAATTTTGTAATTATTTTAATGGGCCTCTACAGTGTATGATGAGTTATGGAGCGCCTCCCGCGAATGTCTCGGGACCGGCATTGTTTCTTCGAGCAGCGCCTGAGCCGCAAGGTCGCTTGCACTTCAATCACACGGCCGGGTGCGCGCCCGATGGCCTGCACGGGTTCGCCGTGAAGGGAGACTCTGTGATTTCTAAATGATGCGTTTTTTGGCCCGCGGAAGTGCTGCCTAGTGATTCATGGTAAAAATTATGCAATACGTATATTATCGCAGTTACTTGAGACAGCTACAAATGAGCGTTGTCCACCGAGGCGAGTTGGCTTGAAATATGACAACGAATAACTATAGTGCTCTTGATGGATATTGTCGGATATGAACCCGAGCATTGTGGCTCGGTTTCATATCCGTTTATTGTCCTTTATATATATCTTCGACATGAAGCTGGAGATTCAGCTTAGATAGAATATCCCATGTTATGGATTTTTGTTGTTGTTTCAATTGTATGGTAAGATTGTTGATAGCAGATACTTATCTATAGTTTGCGTCGATGGCTTAAATATCTTAACTTTCTTACAACTTCGCAATAATTACAACTATTTTAATAGTTCGTTTTTCTTTTTTTTTCAATGAGTAAATTCAGTAAAAAGAAATGATTTACTGAAATAATGTCGGCTCTCTTGTGATATTACCAATTCGCTTTACACGATGAATCGATGTACCTCGGCTATTTGATAGTTATTTTAATTGAGATTGTAGTTTATATCAACCTTTGCAGAGAGATGATATAACCTTCGGTAGAGGAGGCCGGGTCAGATTGGGACTGTTTGAGCTTAGAATAATAGAGATGGGAAGACAGCCATTAGCCGGCGACGGCGGTGTTTGCAGCGCAGACTCCCCTAACGAGGCGTGGAGAGAGTCGCACAATTTATGATACAAAGTAATTCGCGGCGGCCCGGGTCCGGGGCCCCCTTGCCAAAATAGCAAATGCCGCCTCGCCCCTGTACTGCCTCGCCCCTGTTCTGCCTCGCCCCTGTTCTGCCTCGCCCTGGGCCGCCTCGCCCTGGGCCGCCTCGCCCTGGGCCGCCTCGCCCTGGGCCGCCTCGCCCTGGGCCGCCTCGCCCCTGCCCCGCCTCGCCTCTGGGCCGCCTCGCCCCTGCGCTGCCTCGCCCTGCGTCGCCTCGTCCTGCGTCGCCTCGCCCTGCGTCGCCTCGCCCTGCGCCGGCCGCCGCGGGGCAAGCGACGCTCTAGTATTCGGCGCCTCGCTTCGTCTTTTTGTCTCCATTCATTTGTTGCATCATTCCGGCGACGCCTCTCTTCCGACATTTCGTGACTCACGAGGGAAACCGTGTGAATAAAAAAAAAATTGTTTAGTAAACATTTTATTATCAACTCTGATTCTGTCAAAATTAACTATGAGTATTCTTGTATTAAATTAAATAATAACAGATAATTTTTTTTCCAAAATAAAATAAACCGATGTGTCGGACAGGATGTCGACTTGGGATCCGAGACACTTAAAAAATAAAATAACAAATCGAATTTATTTAAGGTGGTTATACATTTTGTCTAAATATTTTCGAAAAATCTGATTTTTATCTTATTTCGTGAAATGTTTATTTGAATTTTGTGCGACGTTAAATTCTACATATTTTATAAGGTATTATTTACGGTAAGATTGAAAATATCTTTAAGTAACGTATTGTAGCTCACTCGAACCAGAAATGTCAGCTTCGATTGATGGCACCCGTTGTAGTGTTCATTAAGTTTAAGTTAGTATTGGGGCGGCGCAGATTTAATACATGTTATATGGACTTATGTCATTTATTCTCTCTTGACTCGGTGCTTAGGTACTGATTTCAAGAAATACAAGAACATGAGTAATATTTACAAAATGAACAATATATATGAAAGTAAGTAGTTATTATTGTCGCGTACCAAAACGCATCTAACGCTAACCTCATGTGGTCGTCGTCAAAGCGGGGAACTACGAACAAGGCATGCAAAGAGTCTGTATTAAAGGGATATTGGTGTGGTCGGTGCAATTTGCTAAAAGGAAATCGGAATAAATTAAATAAACCACACTGACGTTTGTAGATGTAGAAAATACAAAGATAATGCATTCGCACGATTGACTCAAACCACAACCACCCAAAGTATTTCTGCATCCTGGAGAAAATTATTATTTTTATAAAAAAAGTAACTTTATTTTATGTAATATAGAAAATTGTGATGTAGTCGAATGCCTTTTAATTAATCGGAATGCTATGCTGTACTCTCATTTAAAAAGATTAATTTACTTTTCACTTGCGTTTGAAGTATTCCATGGGTCATTACGTACCATATTTTAAAACGTACTTTTCTGCCGCCGGAACTCATCCGAGCGGAGTCAAAAATGCATCGCGAGATTAAGTCAACTTTTAGTATGTCGCACCTCAAAGCTCTAGTGTTGTGCGATACACGCACTCACGGCAAATGTTCGTGATTAAGCGATGTGCAGTGCGACCCACGCGCGCCGCGACAGACAGCCTAATTAATATCCGACCGAGTAAATATAGATTACCGCCGGTGGGAGTTGATGGCACTCATCTGCTTAATACATGAGGGGTGTTTTATTTCTACGCTTTTTAGCATTTAACGCTCTCGAGTCCACGTAATGCCACACCAGCCTACAGGCCGCGGATCAGCGCGGCTGACGCAGCGACCTTTTGCGGCAAGATGCTCGGTAATGTTGTCCAATCAATGTCAGCTTACGCACGATTAAAATTATTTAAATTACGAGGGTTTTCGTGAATTTCGAAACGATGGCGAAAGTCAAAACATGTTTACTCAAATTTAATACTTAATCAGATATTTTGACTCACAATAAGTCTGCAGAACATGGTTATTCATACAACCTATTCATCTATAATTCTTGGAACATATAACACGGAAACTAATTACAATACTTTTAGAACAAATATTTTAGTTACAGATAATATTCAATTCAATATTATTTTAAAAAACCTAAAAAGAAAAAATCTTTTACAAAAATATGAAAATAATTTCTATTGAGCTTACTCTTGACTTAAATCGAGTTATTACAATGTACTTAGAATGTTATAAGTATATTGATGGTGCACGCTTTGGACCAAGATTGAGGTGATGGATGAGAAGGTACCCGGCCGAGGGACACTGACGGAGCTGCCGCTCGTGCCCAGCGCAGACTTTGTCGTTCTCCGGAAGAGCGCCAATTTTTTTTTCCGGTCACGTGACCCGCCGCTGCACCCGCTTTTGCCATCACTCGTCCGTGGAGAGGTTATTTTGGAATTGTGATATAACGATGTTTATTGTATGTGGGTGAGATGATGAGTGTGCAGCAGAAACACTGTGTGATACACACTTGAAGAATTTCTGCTAATAATAATTTACATGCTCCAAAATTATGCAACACTTGTTTTGAGTGCCGCTGCAGCAGATTGACTTCGCATCGAACTGTCGAACGCCGTGCATCCAATTCTATTATAATCAAATTTAATCTGCACCTTTTAATTTATCAAGTTTGTACTCTGAACAAACTCTGGGTTTTGAATTGGCATAAAATATTATTGAAAATAAGATTTTTAAACTAATGTTCTGTCCTAAATATCCTTGCTTCTTTGGATTTTTTTGTAAATATTTTTGTGAATAAAATGTCAGAATTAACCGTATAAGATTGTACCATAACGTCTTGTATACTCGAAGTATCTGAATTACATTTTGTGCTACATATAACGATTGATAGCTGTCGCTGTTTCCTCGGGTTATTAAAGTTAATATGATTGATTAATTTGTGATGAAAAACACAATATTTACAATATTTTATTTAAACAATAAGATCAAATGAACTGCTAAAAATGTTAATTAAATTTTTTAATCAATATTTAAATATGTAAGCGGATATCAGAAACAATAATTTTCAATTATTTGGCATTACTTGAACATTGTGCATTGGCATTGTGTTATTATATATTTCCCTTCGTCAACACGAGTGGCATTGTTTGCGCACGCGTATTATTAATATCCACTTGTTTACAAGCCGGCGTGGATCAGCACGCCTACTGTCGATACCGGGCGCCTCCCAGGGAAACCCAGCGCCCTATCCACATTACTCAATGTTTACATCTCGTTCCGAGAACTTGGAGACTTTTGGCAGCCGTGCGGTTTCTTGAATCTTCGCCTGTTTTTTTATTTGGCGGCTCGTGCGTACGTGACGCTCACGGCAGCGTCACAGCTGTAGGGATCCGTCTTCAGGTAGGTGATAGTAAAGCACTAGCGTGAAATATATACATATTTAAGTAGGCGAGCATCACTGTAGTCTACGAGATACACTGTAGTATGACGATGCCACGTTTGTTTCTTTGCTTTTCAAAAATTTCAACATGCTTGATGCAATTCTGATTAATTTGTGAGTTGTTCTTGCATTTGCCGACTGTTTATTCGTATGAGACCTGATTTTGAAGCATTAGCATTCTTTTAAAAGAATGAGATGAAACTTGGCGTGGGTTTCTGACAAGTGTCTGGAAGAGTAGACGGTGAGACAGCTCCTACTTGTTGCGACAATAAACTCAAATATAGATTTTATTAGAGTGATTTTCTTTATTAGTGCCCGTACATTCGCGAGATAAAAGTAATTCTATAAATATTGAAATTATTGTAAAATATTTTTTTAATTAATTTATTGTTTTATGTATTTACTCAAATGCAGTACTTAAAGTATCCCGATGAAGAATATTAATTTCTGCAATTGTATGCTGTGAAACTGGGATGTTCACGTGTACGTGTATTCCACCAAACTGACTAGCAAATCGTGTACTTGAAAAAAATAATAAAAATTTGAAAAATGGAAGTTATACGTAATACTTTCAAATAATACTTGGTGGGATTACGTGTGGAAATATATTAATTTAATGTATGGGTTAGTATTGTTTTATGGTTATTGAATAAATATGAAAAATTATACGCTCGGCCTTGTTTTTGAATTAGCTTATTCCCCGAGTCCGAATTTCACATGAGCCTTAAAACTTAAAAATATGTTTTTATAGGAAATTTTCTCTTTTTGTTATCGCAAAAATATTGCTATTGAGTGGTGCCTTTTAGTTTGGATGGCATTTGAAGTTCAGGTTTGTTTAAATTGTGATCGTAGTTATGATGACGATTACTATATTAAGATTGTTCGGAAAAAAAAATAAGAAAGCATTTCCGATAGGTCACGGTCAAAATGAATTAATTTAAAATAAATTCAAAGTTGGTTCCAAAAACATAGTTTGTTTAAAATAAAATTCACCATGATAATTTACATATGAATTTTGAATCCTTTTTTCTTAAATTTTTAAAAGATGTCTTATTTTAACGAAATTTTGGTTGTTTTTTCTTTTCACATCTTGGCATCTCAAGGTACAGAGTTAACACAGAAAAATAACATAACAAGAATATTTAATTCACGACTTTATTTTAACATTTTCGTCGTTCATCTGAAGACATGAGACATTTGACAAAAACATCGTTCGTCATTTAGGATTTAAATTAGTGGAGCATTAATCCAGGCGAGTGGCGAGTGGCGAGTCTCGGCCCCGGTGCGCGGTGCGGGCCGCGGAGCTCTCGATATGGGGCGTCGAACCGAAATGAACCGAAAAATGTGTTATTTTTGGCGGGGCCTTAGGAAGCAAACAGATTATTCTTTTACGTGTTTTTCCAACGAAAGCGTCTTTTTTTGCATAATCATGATTAATCTTTCAAATTTCATCTCGAGGCGAAGAGCGAGTATTTAAACCATTATAGGGTCGAACTTCATCTATCAGATAGTTCGTGTTTCTCACTCCCGATTGTTTTTTAGGGGAATTTTCATAACAAACATAGTTTTAAATGAAAATCGACAATGCTCCGCTTACAAATTGAACAAAGATATATATTTTTATTTGTGTTAACATTTCATCATAAATAGAAATAAAATATTTAATTTTCCGATTCGTTGGTTTCAAACGTATCAGTCAAGATAATTCCGAAAGTCATATTTTTCACAATTGAAATAATATTCTAGAAGTCGAATGATAGATGTAACGTAATTATTCTGAATGCAGTTGTCAGTGAGGGTTTTTCCCCGCTGAGATGATTTATGGGGGGTCTCGGTACGTGCCGAGTGCGCCTCCGCCCGTTTGTGGCCAAACTCCCAGCACAGCGTCGCATCCTCGATAGCTTGACCTTAAAATACTTGCAACTTTACGTTTTTTCTCTACGCGAAACCAAATGCCAAAACAAATACCAGCGGCTATAGTGAAGTTGTGAGCCATTATGTAAGCTGCTGGAGCTAAGATAAAGAAAAATATGTTTTTCTGTTTTCGTGAAGCATTTGTTATTATTTTGTATTATAAAATATATTTTTACGCAGTTAATTTTCAGGATATTGTGTTCACAAAATCAATAAATATATCACATTTAATAAGTGTTACAAATGTTTTAAAATAATAGGTCGTATGTCTTGTTTCTTAGCGTGTTAGTGTTAATGAAGTTATGACTTATATTTTTATACATATTTGTAGATTTATGACTGTGGTTGTAGATTTATGATTTTTGACACACCCTACTGAAAAAAAAAACTGCAGAGGCTGTTGCTTATCTTGTTATTAGTCTAGTTTCTTACATCAAATTGAGTTTATCGCAGAGCGTGAACAGACTTCTCGTAAGAAATATAGACAGATCAGCGTTAGGTCTGTATAGATTCGCCACGACAGAGTGTCATTTATCACTTGTCCCAATATTTGTACTTAACGTGCTGCATGCTTCGCCCGGAAAACTGTCAACACGCAGAGTAACTTCCCTTTGATGTTCATAATTCAGAATGGTACTCGCCAATCGACAAGGTCAGCGCTAGTGAGCCAACTCGGGGGCCTCACGCTATTGCGCTGACGAAGGCGAGGAGCCTGGTGCTTGGTGCTTGGTGCCTGGTGCCTGGTGCTTGGTGCCTCGCGGCCGGGTGCGCTGCCAGCCTGGTGTTGGATTCTGCCTGATGCTTAGCATTGTCGCTAACGGCACTGTCAGTAGTTGTCAGCTGCACCGTCACGCGACCCGCCAGCGAGGACGCCTTCCTTGCCAAACCAGCGAGCCCCTGTTACGCATGGCTTCATCTTATTATTCGGTACTCTCGTATTGAGCGAGTGCTCGCTCGATGAGCGCATATAAGAACTCAGCTTATTTATCTCAAATCGTCCGGCGCTATATTTCATTATTTAGTACTATCTATTTATAAGGTGGAATGGCTAACGAGCTGTAATCAAACAACATAATATTAAATTCCTTATCAAATTAATTGTTTAAAACCATTGTTGGGATTTTTTTAAGTGTAGAAAATTTTGCCATATTCTGTTTCACCGCGTAGTGAATATTTATGATTCAAAGGAAACTTTTTACATGTTGGGATAAATATCTTTATTAAAAATGAAAGCGAAAAGTTTTAAAAATATGAAGTCATAGCAAAAAAAGCTCTAAGGGGGAACAGAAGTCTTTGAATGCGAAAAGTTCTGATGTTTTTTTTATTATAAAAAAATTGATATTCTTTGAGTTCAAAGAAGTAAAAGTACAGGATCCATCAATATCGGTATTTTAATGTAAGAAGTTTCAGCATTAAATTTTCACTCCATTTCAATACTATTTATATTCATACTTCTTATAGTTTGTACCATTGGAGCTAGGGTTTTCAACTCAAGTAAAGATTTTTTTAAATTTAACTCTTTTTTTTAAGCTGATACAAAGTGAGCTTTGTTATATTACATATTATTATGATGTATATAAACTATTTCACATGCTCGTTCCTTATTGTTGATATTTTGCAATTTCATTTTATCAGGAATTTATACGATATCATCGGCTGATCACTAAGCACGAGTATATTTAGGATTATTGTAAGGTTTGATTAGAACCGTTCTTAGTACTCTTAGGGGGTCTTGGTCTTCACTAAGCGCTGTGTCCCCTAACAATAGAATGCCACGCACGCGTTTGCGGGATTCATACAGCTTAAGTGCTTCTACTCTGGTTTATTGTTTATTGTTATGTTCCACTGTAGCGGGGCATGTTCCTTCCGCCCCGTTCTAGCTGCAGGCTAATACGAGTAACACCTGCAATATAAATTCAAACTTATTATACAGTTAGAGACTTTGCTCAGTTATTTAAAATTTACAGGCTATCGAAACATTAGTGCAAACACTACCTTTTCTTTGATAATTACCTGAAACGTTGTTTGTACTTCTTTGATACAAATGGTCCAGAATTGCATTTTTACTAGAAAAAAGATTTAAACAAAACATTATGAATAAATATAAAGGGTGTAAATATTAGAACCTAACTACTTATTCAGCACGAACACATTAACTACGGGATATGTTTGTATTTTACAAACTGAACTATTTGTTGTGTTTTCATGTGTTTATCTATTTTTGAAGTTATGTTTAGTTCGGAAGCACTGCGTGTATCTTGAAGGCAACCGACCAAGTTCTGTCTGCATATCCCCTATAATTCAATCCAGTTTCCCCATGCATCTGCGTGTCGTTTCAGTTTTTAGGGCGATGATGTTTTTTCCACCCGGACGCCCGCGCGGCGCCCGGCGGTTGTTTTTCGCTCTTTGCGCGCCTCGCACTGCACGGTTTGATACTTTTCTCGCTTAAAAATTTTATGCCCGTTTAAATTTCGCACATGATGCCTTGAGCGCGATTCGGTACAGGAAACATTTCTTGTTATGTCACGGTATTTTTATATTACACGCGAATGCACATGTCTGCAGTGTGCCAACTCAAAGCGCATTGCAACGATTAAACGCCTAAAATTATTTTTCGTTGAATGAAAAGCTCTGACGGCGAACGCGGTTGTAAGTGATATCATTTTCACCGCAGGAATGCACTGATGACGTATTTATTGATCAGATCGTTATTTTAGTGCGCATCGTCAGTCAGCATTTTCCCTAATATTGAGGTGCTTGTAGTTTTTTTAAAAACTTATTTGGCGGTTGGATATTCATTTTAACTCATGATTTATTTTACAAAACACAAAAGATACAATACAACACACAGAAACAATAAATTATTTTATATGAGAGGGTTGAATTCGGCTCAGAAAAAACTGTGATTTTTTATTTAATCTATTAATCTCAAAAGTGTACAAACTCGATTTTTCTAATTCCTAAAGGCCATTTTAGCCTTTTCCGTCCAGCTCCTTGAGGTGGAGTGCGGCCCCAAGCGGAGGGCGGGGCGCGGATATTTCAGGATCCCCGACAGACTCCGCGAGCCCTCGATTAATTCCATACAACGGAAGTCGCTTTTTTTCATGCTGCCTTTTTATTTACGCCCGCAGTGCACTTTTTTGCCTGCAGAGGCTTATTTATGTCTGGAGATATTACACGGTAAAACATTAAACGCTTGACTTTTCCAGGAATAAATGCAGGACAGATTCTATTAATATTTTTTTTACTTTCGATCTGTTAGTCGCAATATGTTGCTCATCATATATCACTTGCCTTCATTAATGTCAAGCTGAGATTGTAGGAAATGTTAAGATATGTGTTGAGGCGACGCAATGGGCAGATCTATCTTCTTACCACACCACTTACTCATCGCAGAGTATTCATGTTATCGAGATAGCTAATATAATTTATTCTATTCACAATGCATACGAGTAAAACATTGTATTACATTATTCTAACTTACTTCCTTATTGTTATTTTGTTGAAGATTATTTTTAATAAATTTGAACCCATCCCAAATAAACAATCATTATGAAGTTTTCTTTTTGAATGTTTCCTAACCTGACCCAGATCGTCCGGGATGATGTATGGTGATTGTCGTTTTTATGGCCTGCCAAAGGAAAGTAGCCACATTAGACCTGCGTGCCTTTTGCCGTCGCTTGTTCGTCGCTGAGAACGCGAGTTTAATTTTTATTGCCTTTAGTTTTGGGGTAATCGCCCCAAACGTTGCGTGAGATTTTACGAGTTTTCCCGAACTCCGACGCTTTTATTTGTATTTTTAAGCAGGTTATTTTGTCGTAAACATAATGTATGTGCGTTATCCGTAATTAAATTTACTCTAAATACCGTCGAATGCTTTATGGCCTTTTAACGTTTTAGCTTTTTCTTTGTAGTGTCGAGTGCTTGTTGGGTAATTTCTACCAAATACACTTTAACTCTACGTTTATAATTAAATATCTTTGCCTCACGCTCAATGCCTCTATCGACATTTTGTTATTTTAAAGTGCATAGTAAAAAAATCTTTAAAGTTGTCAATGCTAAGTCTAGTTGTTGGGAGTATTTTAAGGTAGGGATATTGTCAAAGGCACTTCAGACAGAAATGATTGCTCTCACTACGTTTGCTTGAGTTTTTAACAGTTATATCGTCAAGGAAATATTTTTTTTAACATCATCTTTTGGATCAATCAATGCAGATACAAGGCACCATTAAAAAATCATTGACCGCGATGGTTTGAATTTCGCTTAGATATCACTTTATGTGTAGTAGGGGACTTTTTTTTGAATCCGTTGTCGTATACAGAAGGGGGGAGGGGGTGAGATATAAACAGATGAAATACCGCTAGGTTTCTCCTATAGTTTTACCCTATTAGACTATTTTGGAACTCTGAAGAATGCTCGTGCACAGTGGAGACATATACAACATTTTTAGAAAGGTAGATAGATTGATGAGTAAGTAAGACACTGCCGCCAACGCACACGTCATTTAATATCGCCGATCATCTTCCCTGAATGCACAACTCTCGCCAAAGTGTGGCTCGGCAGTCTATTCTTAGTTCTCCGCGTGGCATCTCATTCAGATATTTCCGCCAAGTTTGTGACTAAAATTCCAAATGTGGAGTCCGAGCAGTCGCCGACGCCAATCACTCCCTTGGGGTCTGTTTGTGTGCAGAATACCTGTAAACGCGTTATGCCGCGTATCCGACATGCCACACCGATCACATGCTTAGCAAATATATTTTTGAATAACTTTTCGATTTTGAATTTATATAATTTCTGACTCTAAATTATTTAATTACTGGAGAATTAATTAAAGTTAAAAGTAATTTTAATATAAGATTTTTTTAAATTTAACACACTAAATTTGTACCTTTTTGAATATGTTTACTCCAAAAGCGGCAGAAGGTCATTTTACTTTTTAGGTTTACAAATCGTAATGTTTGTATAGGACTCGTCAACGTTACTTCTACCAAATACTGTCCAGTGATTCTGAACAAAGTGACAATGTAGAAGTGGAGTGGTCAGAGAATGATAATCCTGCAATTATTGAATAATTTTTAGGACAAAGTGGTGTTGTTGTGATGCCAAGTAATTCGCAAAGTGTGTATGAAGTGGTTCAACTTTTTATAAAAAAACGATTTATTTGACTACATGCAAATCGAAGAGTGTATAGACTAGATTTCACACGCGCACACATCAGTTTAGTCAATTTGGTTACCCGCTCAAAGTGTGTTAATATAGAGCTCAAGTAAACCCATAAGGCGTGAAGTGTGATATATAATTGTGTTGTTAGTGTTGAATAAAGTATATGTCTCGCAGCTCGTCACCCGGTCACTCATTCACCCGGCGGGTGGTGCAAGCGCCCGCATTCCCGCCGGCTTTCCTCGCCGCCCGCGCGCTGCACCGGCGTTATGTCAGGCCAGATGCGCGGTGCGTTGACTCGTGATATAACCCGCCGCCGGGTTTACGACTGCAGGACGCGCACGTACCGCGCTCCCGAGTCGATCGGGGGACACCGTGCCGAACTATTTGATAATGTTATACGCCGCTGATAGATCTCGGGCCCAGTCAAATTAGACAAGCGATGTAAATAAACTCTGCCTAATGAGCCTGTTTACTATAATATATATAAGATAGGCGTCTACTCATTTTATGTGTGTGTGTATTTATTTATTTCAGAATTTAATAAGATGTATGTCTTAATACATTGATGAAGTCGGGTTCAGTCGTAACAAACCCTTCTACCCAACTTTTCCTATCCACCCGTGTATTTGCTGTAGGTTTTTTTTTTTCAAACATCCCTCATGTCTGTACATGTGGGAAGTTTATTATTCAGCAGTGGGTACTTGTAGGTCACTTGTTTCGGATTTGTGGTCGATTAAAAACATTGTAATTAATTGTAATTTTGGGATCGAAGGCTAGGCTAATCAAGGTTAAGCGATGATCTGATCTTTTCGTTTTTGGTTCGATTGCCCAACGTTGCTAGTTTCCGTCACGCCCAGAATGATTATCCCCGTAAATCATTTTATTTATATATTTTGAGAATATTGACTGACGCCCTCGATTAGGCGGCGGGCGATGGCGAGCGGCCTCCGCCCGTCAGCGGCCCGCTCGCCTTTTGTTTCGGACCGCTTTTGTTTTCGGGACGCTGACAGATCCCGAGGGAAAATGGCCGTCCTAATGAAAAGGCCACTCGGTAAAAAAATATTCTTTAAATATTCGAATGACGAGCCGCAGTTCAACGGTATTATGTTTTACATGCTGGGTCTGCCGTGCTCCTAATCGAAGCTTTTAACCCAGAACTCTAGTTAGAATTATGTTACCACCCAAAAACCATTAAAAATAAGAGTTTGATTCATAAATAATATATCTTTCCATAATATTTCGTTGCGCTAGCGGTGTATGAAATATGCAAACTTTTACACATATGGCAGAAACGTCTTTGCCTATAAATTCGTCGTTTTATTGATGACCGCAGGTTTTTTTTTTATTAGTTTCTTATGATTTTTTTTATATACGAGGTATAAAAAAAAAACATGTCTCTTCTCTTATTTATACCACCCATCAAAATGATAATTAAGTTTGACCGATATTTCGACGTGGCAGGCGGCCATGTTTCTCGCCGATCCCCATCTTCAAAAAAATAACGTATTTCTTCAAAAATATACTCCATTCATTCCGTGCAATATGTCTTATTCACTCGCACGCAGGTGAAGTCTCCTCCGCAATTATTTCATTTTCTCGGAACAGGCTCTCGAGGGCGAATCCTAAAGAGAACTTCACTGACCCTGCGGTTTTATTGTCTGCTGAGCAGCCGGCTGACTGCTCTCATTTAACTTTACCTTTGTGGTATAAGTAGTATTATGATAGTTACTTATTTTTATATATTTTTTATTTGTTAGAAAAACTAAAGGAACTCTTATGGGTATATCATGCAATATTGCTGATTTAAAAATTGACCCAATCTCAATTACATGTCGACTTTGAACAAATTAATTCGGAATATTCCATTTGGGATTCACATCTCAGATCCTGGGGTGAAGCGGAAATTTCGTGGTCACAAAAGAACGAACCCTTAATATTGAGCCAACAAGCTAACATAAAGCTACATTTTTTCAATAATGCACATTAAAGTTTATTCAACGGTTGCGAAAGAATTTACTTGCCGCCTATTTATTCTGAGACTTAATAAATATACTTAATACCTTCAAGGTATGGATTAACCACCGACGATGGATTCAAAAAAATAATTACAATCCTTTAGAAATGGCCTTGCAGCGATAACCGTTACACCAGGAGAAAAGAGTGATAAATCAAAGTAGAAATATAAATTATACTTTAAAACAATTCATGACAGTTTTGTATAATTTCTAATACTCATTATTAATAACAAAAATATTTGTCTTTTAAATTATATTTGTCTTTTAAATAAAAATCTATTCGTATTTCACATGCAATCATTTGGATAAAATAGCTAAGATTAGGTGCTTCTTCGTTATTTTGATGCAAACCAGAATCGTGTGCGAAATGGTCAAGTAATTGATGAAAAATGTAATCACCATTCCATTGTGGCATGTGGTTTAAATGATGATCGATACGTAAGCATTTTGGCAGTGCATTTCGAACTAATGTATTGCAGTATTTAAATAGGCGTTTAAAAATATATCAATGCCATCGTAACAGCAAAAATAATTCCCGCCGTTTAAAATACAAATGAAATATACGCCGTGCTTTCGTACAGCACATTTTACTTAGTTCCCTGGCGACAAAGCGAGAGTGCTACATGTTGAATAATGTTTTCTCTTGTCGAAATATGCGCACTTGGGTGTAAATAATGCGCTGTAGATTATTTTTCAGAAGAATATTTTAATAGAAGTTTGGCCGGAACACTTCTTTCCGATTTGGAACTCGAAATGTTTGTTTAGAAGCTCGTTTTAATTGGTGCGATTTCCTTCAAGGTCGTCGCAGTCGCGCCACCTTCAGCGCCGCCGCTGGGATCGTGAACACCCCGAGAGTTTCTTCAATTGAGGTGCGCGACACGAGTATAGAAATAATCACGTGAAAACTGATTCTTTTGGTTGTAATATGAGACATTATCCAATGTTAATAAATTATTTAAAAATAATTCATTTTCGCGTTTACTAAAGTAGGCTCAGCCAGTAACGTTTATAGGTTACAGTGAGATTACATTATTTTGGTGTATTGTTTTTTATTATTATTAATGTTGAATTTAACACACTTATTGCTTAATCGATGGTAATTTTATAAACTTCACCCTAGTTGTTAAGAAGCATTGTTTTTTTATTTTACAAAATAATTAAAAAATCACCTGTTATTTATGAAAAGCTCTTCAGAAGTAGGTGGCTTTTCTGGGGTGTCTTTGCGTAGTTTGTTATGGAATAGAAATAGAATGTGTCATTAATTTAATTGTTTTACTCAAAAGTATAAATAATTGATAATAAGTATGTAAACAGGATTATAATAGGGTGAGACTAATCCGTAAATCTTCCACAGAGCACGGAATGTTTAGATGCGCTTTTTTCTCGTCGGTATTTCATTTTTTAAAATTATTTTTGCAGAAATACATATTTTCTTAAGCTAAGTCATTTAAAATATAATTTTTCATAAATATATATTTTGTTTGTCTCGCTGCACCAAAATACAACATCTTAATCAAACCGGAGGTGTTCCTGAGTTTTGACAGTTGGGGCGTAGTTAATTCTTCGGCTTGGTAGTCATGGCAGACTTGTGTATAAACTTGATGTCCTGTGATCTTCATAATTAGTGGGTTTCGAGCTGTTCACGATTGAGTTGATTCGGTTTCGGACGACCGACGAACGCTCTGCAAGAATTTCGGTTTACAAAGATGCCAATTGTCTGATGGAATATTTATATAAATCCGGTTGTTTTTAGTTTTGGTATAAATATCAGTTTAAGTGTGGAAATTTAATAGTCGGCGAAACCTCGCGTTAGGGTTCGCCATAAAAATCAGATTTTATTAAAAATAAAATTATTTTTCGTGTATTATAATACATATTTAATGCACATTTTGTATTACAATATCAGCGCACGATGTGCTGTGATTTTTTTTATTATGGAATTTTTTTAGCGATTAATGGAAATTAAATAATTGATACAAATAATTTTGAATTACAGTGAAATGTCTACACAACTTAAACATTTTAAAATAAGTTTCAACAAGTAATGATTAAATAAATACACAAAAAAATAGTGATGATCGAATTAATGAGACGCTTATTTTGATATCTTGATGTGTGTATGTAGCTTTATAAGTATACTTAAAAGATTGAGTAGTTTTTTACCGCTCAATTGCAGAACATCTCTTCAGAATACTGAAGTAGCCTGCTGGAGGCTGCAGGAGCGGCGCGTAATCTGAAGTATAGGCCGGGTGATGATTTTCCACGAATGCGAGCAATCGTAGTTCCGACGGGCCCTGTCCTCAGACGGATTATTGCTATGGACTCAAAACTAAACCGAGCGCTGGCCGCAGTCCAAATAGTTTATTTTTTTGTTTGTTACGGATTTAGACTAAACAATCGGTAAGCACCGCTTTTTTCTTCCAAGGGCATGAAAAAACTGTTGGGATCTTTTAACAAATTCTGGTCGCAAGCAGGAAATACTGGCCGTATTGTTATTTCTGATAACGAGTGGTCGGCGCTCGAGGGGCGCCTCACTCGGGGACGCCCGCCGACCGGGGGAGAGGGACGAGCCGCACTGCCTGTTGCTGACCGACCGTATCTCAAATGTGCTTCTGTCGGAGTGATTAATTCAAGATGTTTTATTTATTTCTAGTAAAATATCTATATATATATATTCATATTTTAATTTTACTATTACTTTTTATTTTCTTTTAATTTTGAAGTATTTAATATACACGCTGAAAATTATAAAAATCTGCTCTTCGATTTTGTCGCCAGTGACCCGGTTAAGTGAATCTGGCCCCTCAAATTCCACGCGACGTTCTTCGTTTTATCGACCATTGTCTGATAGATAAATTCAATAACCCCCACGCGCTTGCAATACTTTGCCACGCTTAATTAGATTGATGTTATCGGCGAGGCCCGGCCGCTCCGGTCCGTCCCGGAGACGCTCCGGCGGGTACTCGTATACAGGCCCGCGGACTTCATCATCAGCCGGAGGTCACGCCTAATTACTGGGAACGAGGCCGACCCCGTTAATGGCCGCACACCACCCCGTTAATGCTCGGATACGCACCGTTTGGACTTGCACGCATAGTGTACGTGGGGAAGTTAAATTTTTATAGGTACGGACCCACGCACTCCTCCTCAGCTGCTACGCTCCTTGTGTTCATTCATTCATCTGCGCTCGGCGGCAGTGATTTGATTTGAAGGTTGCGCTTGATTTATCCTCTGTGAATTAAATTGAAATGGACTTCTGCGTTTCTAAATCACCTCTATGAGCAATTAATGTCACAATACAAAACTGCCTAACCTAATTATTCGGGATCGATTTAATTCAATGATATTTCAATAAATATTATAAGCCATGTATTGCATATTTTATTACTTTAAATCATATTAGATTAAAACTAAATATTTAATTTTATATGTTATACGTGTAAATTATTAACATTTTGTTGCGATGTATATTCGACCCAAATGTTAGTATTATCAGGAAACTCATTTATTTCACAGTCGTTCTTGTAAGTCAATGCGTACTTTGATATATCATACCATACGTGAAGTTAATCAAATAACTTGACACAATAATAGAAAAATTTTATAATGTCTTAAAAAAACAAAATAATATGAATATTTCTACTCACTCGCCTGTGAATTTTTCAAGCTTCAAATCATTAAGATATTAAATATAATATAATGCAGTATTGAATATTGCAAACTTTGTTGTCCAAATAAAAGTGAGTTTTAGTTTTTTCAAGGTTTCTCACCTCTTCAATCTGGCCCAGCTTTGAAGAACTAGATTCCGGGTAAATGGCTGACCTCCTTCCGCCCCGGCCGGGCGCGGTGCACGGAAGCCTGTATCGGCCGGCCAAGTTTTTAAATCGCGTATTAGCACCGTTCATAATTTCTTAATTAATCACGTGACATTACCCCGAAGCACGCGGTTCGTGCTTGATGTTTGAAAAATATCACCCCATTTACTCGGAGGATGTTTTTATAAATAGGATTTGTTAACGTGTAGGAATTACGTGCAAAGGTTTTGTTTGTATAAAATATTTAAAAAAAAGCTCTTTTTAAAGACAGCCGGATTGCAAGGCCAGAGCTCGCGCGAGCGAAAAAAGTAAATGAAAGCTAAAAATCACTTTTACAGGTAAATAAATATTGTTTGTAGGATATAGACCGGCCGTAAACTAACTCGGAGCGTGCATTAAATCCTCAAAATAAATATTTAATCAATATTATTACAACAGCGAGTCTTCACAGAGTAAACCTCATATCGCTCGATCGGATTGAGTAATGCGCTAACAGATCTGCATCTCACATTCCTAATTGGATGTTCGGTGTTGGAGCGCTAATCGCAATGTAATATCTGTTGAGCCGGCTGATATATCGCCTGTGAAAGTTAAAGTAATTAAGTTAATAACACGTCTCATTATGCGCTAGCGAGATCGATGTCAAGAGCCATGATTGACGAATGGACTTCCATGTAGGGCCCGTGAGAGGCGCCCGCAGCCGTCGGTCGCTGTTTATCAAATTACGATCGGCGCGCTGGGATTGACGGCGTTGTTCCGAGTCGTAAGTGCCGCGCGAGACCCGGGACCAATGGGCTGCTCGGGGTTATTGGTTATTTTATGCGTTCGGTCGGTACTTTCCACCCACGGCGTTTTACGGGACGTGTTGCTAACGATACCGATGTATAAATCTTAAATTAATTGTATGCAATTACGATTTTAGCATTGTTCGTTGGTCTCAACATTGTCATGCATTGCATAAGGTATCGATGGTTATACTTATTGTTTTGGAGTTGAAATGAAATTGAAAAGTCTCGACATATATATATATATATATATATATATAGTTCTAGAATAATATCTTTCTCTGTTAGGTATGGATTGTTTGACACTTTTATAGATTACAACTGAGGGTAACATCCAATTGTGTGTGTTGATGAATTTACGCGGTCAAAATTGTTATTTCAATCATTTTTCAAATATTAACGTAATTGGCTCATGTGAGAATCAAAATGATGTATCGAATATTGCACCTCCGTATATAATTTGTCTATGAAAATAGTTTTTTTCGATATTTGGGTCACAGTGCGTCCTGCCCGTCCCATCCTCCGCCCGCGACGAGAGACGCGGCGGCTCGCTCTGCTGTCACTCTCCTCCCTTATAAGATTAATATCGCCTGCGGCGGGCCATCGCGCTCCTCCATAGACATGTTCGAGATCTATTATTAGGGGGAAGTAAAAATAAACGGGACTTCAAACAAACATGGCGAATGTGGGAAACTGGGCCAGTGGCCGCGCGTCGCCTGTCGTACAGGCTGACAGATTTTTTTTTTGAGCAACTACATTCTTCAATTTGTTTGCTGCCCCAGAATTTATCGTGTTTTCTAATGCATGCCAATTTTTTTGTTTTGATGATTGAGTGTTATTGTGAAACATTAACAATATAACACAACGTATTTAAAATGTTTATATTTCAGTTTACGAGTCATCGTTTCGTAAAATAATTTTTGTTTGAAAAATATTGCAATAGTAAATCCTGGCTAGGTAATGATATTATGTTGATACATTTAAGTTTAATTCGCGTTGTACTAAAATAAGCTGTTCGTCATATTTTGCGCATCTTCTCGTAATGATTTGAGAATGGTACGATTCATAAATTGAAAATCATTATGCCGCGTCTCCGTTCTGGCAACGTGTGCCAGAATAAAATTTAAAGCGTAAGAATAAAAAAAGACAATGCGCTGCGATGTTGCCAAGCGCTTAAAAACCGCTTGTTAGCGGAAAGCGAAGGATCCCTTTTTCCTCGGCCGGCCGCCCGCCATTTGTCACGCCAGATCAGCCGAGAACTCGGCGCGCCCGCGATCGCTGCGGGCTGAGGGTCCGGCGATATGGCGGTCCGGCGGTCCGGGCAACTGAACGAGGGGTACAGATCATCTTTGCTAGGCTGCGTTTCATAATTTGGAATCCTTCATTCGATGGAAAACTTTCGGATTTGCATACCAAACGAAATAGTTCGTACTTGATGTTTGATTGTCACAGACATTTTATGTATGATAAAAATATTACTCAGTGGAGTAAAAATTATAGAACTCGAAGAAGTCAAGACTATGATGGAGTAAAACCCAAGCAATGCTTGGTATGTTTAAACGCATGTGAGATAATATCCACAAAAAATACACTTATTTTCTTTCAATATTATTTTTATATTGCTGGTAAGATAAATTGGTGCAATATATGTGAAATTGTTATTTTTCATATTTATTAAATCATTAGTTTTTTTTTAAAGAATGTCAGCGCTGTGGTTCTCTAATCCCAGACATGACAATGAGCATCCCTCGCGTATTTGTTAGTTTGGCGTCGCGGACGGCGTCCATCTTGCCGCCATTTTTGTTTGTTTATGTAGGAAATGAAAACCGATTGCGAATTCCTCATCTTTAGCCAGACTCTTCCTTTGAAAGCTTAAACACGATTTTACCAAATGCAACAAAAAGCATTTTCTTGTTTTAACTTCCTGTTTTTTTATGCGCATCGGAAATTTTAAATAGGAACCAAAACTACCTCATTGATAATATTTTTTTAAAAGTTAATTTAAAATAAATTGATAATATTACATTTTTTTGTGTCCATGTAAGAACTTTTAAATTATCCTTATTTTTTTATGAATATTTTCTTTCCATTGCACTGGATCTAACTGTGTAATTTATTTAAACATTTATTTGTGAACTGGTAACTTCGATGTAACGTTTGAATATTGCAAGATTACTATTATTTTTAACCGAAGAAAATACGATCTTATTATAAAGTTTTTATATATTTCTAGTTTGAAACTGTACATTTTTTTCTAAAGTCAGTTATTAAATACTATACGCATTATACATATAATAATTGGTATTGCATTATGAAGTATGTACTGCTCAAATAACTTAGATATATATTTTGCATTACCTAAAATAATAAAGTATACATTTTTGATGTACGATCAAATCAATAGATTAAACTTACAGTGAATTCGAATATATGTAAACATCCCACTTTTTAGCCTACCGCAGAAAGTTATTGCCTACAAAACTGTGATGTTTTAATAAAAACAAATATGTTTGTACGGATAATTTTTCATGATTTCAGAGGCTTTTTTAAAAATTGAGAGACAGGTACCTCTCTACGTTTTGAGGCTTCGTAAATTTTGACTTCGCTAATTTCATAGCCTATGTTCACTTTCATAATATTAAGTCGTGATGATTGATGAAGCGAAACTCGTAATCTGTGCCCGGCCAGAGTTTGAACCCGGGATCCCTAAGTTCTGGCGTCAGTACGCGTACACCTCCGGGCTGATGGGGCGCGTTTACGTCTCGCGCCGATTTCTTGCACAACGTCAGCTCGCCGGTCTATCGAAACATCTGGAACCGTTTGAACTGATTCCCAGATTTCATTTTCGAACTGTAAACACTCATCCAAAATATTATTTCAATTGTGGTATGTTATTACCATTTATTAATGCTTTTATTTTTCTTTTTTTTACAGGTAAGTCCAGTTTGGTTCTGCTTCTGGATTGTCTAACGCCCGTAGCAATTGAAGTCATCGGTCGAATAGTAAGAGTTTTTTTCTCACAAATACATTTTATATTTTGTTTAAAATATATTTAGTAGTAATGAGCTATAGACTAGGAAGCAGGAAATTGTAAACGAAAACCGTAGTTTGATGACTAATCAACAAATAACACATATATGCTAGCATAATATAAAAAATATTAAAATCTGTTTATTTTAATACATTTATATATCCTTAATTTTTTCAGTTATTTAACCTATTTCGGAATGCTATTAAATAATGTATTGCATATCTGGGACTAGCTTAACTCATTGTATACGAAAATAGACATAGAATTCTTCTTATTTATCAAAGTAAATTGGTCCATGGGAGCTGTCCTTCGCGTGCTGCAAACCGTCCATATTTGATCGCCGCCTTCCTCGCGTGGTCTAATTTTACCTCCTTGTTGTTCCCGCCAGTGACGTCTTTCGTGATTCAGCAACGTCGTCAGCCAACGAATCGGTGACCGAAATTTCACGAATTCGTAGTCTCCAGGGGCCGAATATCGCAGAACTGCCTCTGCCGGAGACTCGCCGACGCCGGGCGCGCGCTCCGCTGGCACTCGGTTTACCCTCACAGCATATTCAACGTCATTACTGCGATGGCGTAGATTAATGAAATGTGATTTTTTTTTTCAATTAGTTTTTGGTATACTTCGGTGTGCCGAATGGTGTGATCGATTTAATAACAACGAAAAGATGTTTAATTTATCATAAGATTTTTTTGCACGTTATATAATTCAAAGTAATACTATAATCATACGACATGTTGCAGTCCATCGCGATTCACGGATTATGTTTTATCACTTTGCAGATAATAGTAACATTGATAATATTTATTTAGAAATACGATTTTCGAAAGCTCATAATCAAAAGTAGTATAGCCAGTGCTCATTCAAAATAGAACACATCTTGCCTTATGGACTGCTCCTGTGGATATTAAATAGCATGCACTATTTCAGCGCACAGTTTTCCTGTATTTATGTGTCACATGTCACGTGCTTGAACTGTTATGCGAGGCTCCGAAATAGATACCGTAAAGCCGCGCAGTGACCGTTGCACCGGGAATCTGCCGACTTCCGACGCGAGCCGCCGGGGCCGCGAGGGCCCGTGGCGTGCCGTGACCTGCAGGTGCCGCTCATTTGCAAGCTTTCAACTTTGAATTAGTATTTAAAATTCTGAAGGAGCGAATGTAAGTCTGACCTGAATGTTTGCGAAAAGCTCTGTCATTAAAATATATATCTAATTCATGATAAGATGAATTATTTCATAACGTCGATATTTAATTTAGAATGTTTAATAATAATAAACAAACATTACTTAGTTAGTATAAAGTCATGCCATGGAATCTTCAAATATATGCTTTATTTATTTAAGTTTATTTTCTGAATAATTTTTACATGAAAATTATTGAGAGCTAAAGTTTTTGGTTTCTTAAGCCTGTTGGGTGTTTTTAAAACAAACTTCGTAACACAAATATTAGACGACCCATAAGTATATTTATCTTTTTTGTGCGCGCTTTCATGTCTGGTTGGATATAAAAATATCAAGTCTAATGACTAAGGATTAATGTAATTTTTTACATTGAGATAAAATCTTAGATGTGATTTATGTGATATTCATTTACGATTTTTTCCTTGGCGGGTGAAACGACATTATGGTGGCGAAGAATTTTAGTATGTCCCTGCGTGCACCGACATGTTGTTAAAATATTTGAAGAAGATCGTTACGCCAGCGCAAATAATTTGACCGCACACATCAAACTGGAATATAAAGCCAAGATGTTCTTATCGCTTTTGCGAGCGAAGAACGCCCTCGGGAGTGGCCTGTTTATCCGAGTTTCCTTATTGTGTAATGTTTTTGTTTCGCAGTGTTCGTTTACAAGGTTTTTGGAATAGAAAATACCAAGCCTTCTGCAAAACATCTCCGCTTCCAGGAAGGCCGCGTAAACAATCCCGCGATGGAGAGTTCGGCGCGCGTCTCGCGGGGGACGTTTCCCAATAGCCGCGTTCGACGTTCTGTTTAGCTTCTCGGTCCAGTTTCTTTCAATTAATCAACTTCGGAAATATTTGAAATACCAATGTACATTCATCGCCTGACGACTTGGCAGCGGTGCGAAACAAGACGCACTGTCCCCCGAGCGGTGGCCTGACAGCGCGGAGATGGATGCCCGCCCGGCCGCAGTCACCTCCCCGATACTTCAGATATCCTGTGCTTATATCCATTGCTTAAAAACTTAAAGAAAAAAAATGAAAGTGAGGTGTGGTTTTTTGTTTTTCATTAACTTATTTTGGCATTTTTCGGTTTCTCAATGTCAATTAAACATAATGAAATTATCATTATCAAATACGCTGTTTGATAACTTCAAATAATGCAGCAACGGCGCTGTTCATTTACTGTATCTTGTTTTTTTGCATGTTTTTATTATTCCGTTTAAATTTACTTACTTCGATATTTTTATATTCTTTGTGTGTTGATAATAAATCAAGATTCAATTATTACTTTTACAATGGCTTGGTAGCTTGTAAACAAACTGCGGTGGCCGTCGGAGTCTTCACCTGTGGATTTAATCGATTCGTGCGCAAGCCGGGAGTCGCGCGACCTCAAAGCGCGGTCCGCCGCCTACAGAGCGGGCCTCTGCTCCGGTGCACTGAGCTAGCTCGTCCGAGACAATCGCACTCACTGTTTACAATAACTCACTGAATAAGAATGCAATTAATAGCCAAAGTGAACATTTAAAATTCATTGTCAAATACTTGTTTACCGACATGTAATTTGTTGTATGATAGCTATTATATTTAATTATTTAAAATTTCGTATGTAAAGCTACGTAGATCTATCAGCTTTCAACAATATTGTTATTAGCTGAGAAAAATACTGCCCGTTTTATCGTTAGTAATAATTATATATTAGATTGAGAAATATTGATAAAATATTACTACAAATTAATTTTAAAAATATATGAAAACACTTAACGCGAAACAAATGCACGTTCTAAGTAGAGAAACAAGAAATATATACATATAAAAAAAACCTTTAAAATATTTTTATCACACTTTTTCGCCGTATCTTATCGATTTCAAGAAATGCATAATACAAGTATAACCAATCTTCGTTTTGAAGTTTCATTAGTAATTTTTACGTACAAGAATTGTTTGGATATATTTGGAGCCACTGCCGTAGGCTGTCTCTACCCCTTCATTGTTTACAGGCGATTATAGCCCAACATAAACTGACTGAAAATCTGACCAGTAGCTTTCCAGGCGAGTTGCGGTGGCCGAGGCCCGCACGACTCGCAGGCGGCATACAATTGCATTGAGATCATCGATCTACATACGGAAGATGCGTTGGGATATAGCCGACGTAACAACCGTGTTTGCGGACGGAAATAATCGCCAAACTTCTACTGTTTGTAATCGACATTCCAGAACTACTCAAACAATAAAAAAATATTACCATTGCCAACTGCTGAAAGCAAATAGATGTAGCTGAATTTTTAAAAATTTAGGTCAGTATTATAATAGGTTTTTAAGTAGCTTAAATGAATGAATTTGTTGTTTTTTATTATACCTAAGCAGCACGAAACTGAATGAGTCGATATGTTTTCTCTTCTTCATTTGGCAGGCAATTTATTAACCCACTTCTCTATTCGTTTATGAAAACTTGATAGTTAGAATTTTGGGATTAGTTTCAAATTGTCGCGTCGAATGTAATCCTCAGCCAACTGGAATAATGTACTTTATTGCACAAACTCAAATGTTTATTTATGCCTGTCTTGGAATTCACAAACCATCGCATAGTTCATTACATTATTGATATTATTCAAGAGGTTTCTATGCAGTTCAAGGTGTCGACCGCGAGTAGTAAAATTATTAAATTATATGTCATTTTTACTAATTTATAACTAGATTATTATCTAGACTAACTTAGTTATAATATTTATAGTAACTTCGTGATTATGAAATAAAAATATATCGTCTAGAATAAAGACATATTACTGCGGTGCAAAATAAAAACTGAGTATGACTTTATTGTCAAGAGAACGGTCTCTAGAATAATTAAAATTAGCAGATTCATTTCGCATACTTGTTTTTGGATATTTTACATTATTGACGAAATCTAGTATAATTTATAATTAATCATAAAGAGTTTAAATTTTTTACAAAAGGGATGCGTCCAGTTTTAATAGACAATGATTTTTAAAACTGTAAAAACCAAATGAAACATTTGTAATAGTTAATTTGTCTTTAAATTGATATTCTCAATATTTTGGCTGATTTACTTTATATTTTTGTAATTATTTATCATTTCATTTTTTTCTCAAGTCTGAATAGAAATTTGTAAAATATATTAGAATTCCGCAAGAGTCATTATGCTTACAAATTTAATGATGTCGGTTACAATTTTAATTAATTAATAAATATTAATTAACAATTTAATGCGAATTCCTTCCATTAAAAAGTGATTTCAATTAAACGCGTTGTGTTTGCCTCAGATAGAGTGTCGGAATGTTTACACTCCTAATAATACATCGACTGTTCAGTAAATCAATGCTTCACTTGTCGGATTAGCCGGCAGTCCTCGCGACTACAGCTCTTTTTAATGCTGTTTCTTTTATTACTTTGTTGATATACCGAGGAAAATGTAAACTAAATTTACTTTGTATTACAAAACGACCGTTTTTATAAAGTTATAAATTATCAGTACCCGCTCCACGATGAATTAAAGTGTTACATAAAAAAAATGAAACAAAACATTTATATTTCCAAAAGGAGAACTTGCAGCACTTGTTTACATACTTTTTTCGAATAATAGTTGAATGTTTAGGAAATCAATCACTATTTTAAAATCTGTGTTGGTTTCGTATACAGAATAAATATCCAGATCTTTTTATTTACCTTCGATAGCCGTAAATGCCTCGCGCTCTTGCCTTGATGGTTGTTTCGACATGCGCTCTGCTGCAGAAAGGACTTCCACCCGATTTTGATATTAACCATATTTTGAACAGTTTCTTTTTTCGCTGAAAAAGAGGCAAGCGGTTCTCCGACAGCGGAAAATAACATTCATTTGTAAATCATGCACCTGCTCCGCGTAAAATAACATTTCATACGAAATAAAATGTCTGTATCTGCCTACATACGCACACTTATAAATCTCAATCTAGCGGCTTGAATATAAAATAATTGCTGGCACGCTTTGAATTTACCACCTATGAGTATTTTAGTAATTTTATAATATGCACTATTATATCTTAACTACCCAGACTAAGAGCTAATGTCCACATGTATTTTTTTAGTTGATAATGTTAAAAATATTAAATATATTGAAGTTCTTATCAAGTCATAGACTGTTATTTTAAAACTAATTATACTCTCTTATACGACTTCTTATTCATTCTTCGTCTATTAGTATTCTTGTTGAACATATTTTTAAACGGACTTGCATTTTTCTAGTTTAGGACGCGACATTTTTGTTTTACCCTTGAACGTCCTAAAATGTAATGTTGACTTTACGATGCATTATGAAAATGAAATATCTTTTAAATTACTGGGTTTTTTTGTTGGTATTTTTGTCGCATTTGCTGATATTTTCTGTGTTGATGGATATTAGTATTATTTCTACATGAAAATTACTTCTTTTCTAAAGCTTCATGAAGTGATTTGTAAATCACTTTGGTCTTGAGCCATACTACATATTGTTTTTATTTTGCGATAATTTTGCACTGTGCAGTCTTAATATCACAAAAAATAAACATTGTCATTTTAAATCTATTGAGAGTTATATCCTGGATTTTGTTCCACACGGTGGATCAAGAGTGGAGCGGCCGCGATGCCCCCCTGTGGGTGTTTACTTGGCCAGCCGTCGCATTGTGCACTCGCGGTTTGATCTATCGCTAAACATTCGGCTGTGAGGCTATTCCTGGATAAAAACACCTTTTGGTGCCTAGCCTGGCGGCCTGGCCTTCGGGCCCCGCGGACGTTCTGTGGATCACCAGAGCTCTGTACGGGAACAAATGCAAACTGATTAAAAACAAAAACTGCTGGTCGCCTTTCTATTTGTTCAAAGTATGTTTAAACCAATGGTTTATTAAAAAAATATAGCTCTTTCTTTTAACAAACCATATTAAAAAGATATAAGTAATATACACACAGGAAAAATAATATACCAGCAATATTCTGAATATGTATACATTGTATAGTGCAAACTTTCTCCGTGCTGAATTTATGCCTTACTCTAATTTTTTTTTTAAAATATATCCATAAAAGTTGTGGGTTAGTAGGTTTCCCAACGCATTATATTTATTTAAGCTTTCATTGATTGTGCAAAAGTTCCGCAAACGAATGCTCCACTTACCATTATTATAAAGCGATGCATTTTATTTCAGATTATAAATACACTCTAAGAACAGAATTCACTATAAGTACAGCTGGCGCGTTCGCATATAACTTTATAGCGTAACGATTCATAAACATCGAAAGTAACAAGTAACATTAAATATTTGGAACGCATTTGCTCGCGTCTCAATAATGCGAGTAGTCTTGCCGCCCGGACGCCGGATTATCTAGCCGCGCCGCGAGTCGCCCGGCCCTCGCACCGAGCTAGGACTAATGGCCGACAACAGTGTCTTCGGTCTTTGGCTATTACGTCCGGAAATAGCCGGCGGCCGATTGCTTATAAATTCCCTAGGCGGCAGAGCATGCGGCGATCCAAAGGAGATGAAATGGCATTCCGGGCCGGGATGCCGCGCCACTTCCCCGCCGGACCTCTGAAGGATTAAATTATGAGCGCGGATGGCTCATCCATCATGCAGTCGTGTTTTTGATTAAATTGCATCAGACGTGTTTAAATATTTCCCACTACTAGTTCGTATAGCCTACTTCTCTTGCTGCATATATCGTTTGAACACCATTCTCGCCTTAACTGAATTCCCTCATTATTTAGAATCATAATTGCATATGTTATTTTGAAAACTTCAGAGCATGTCGCTAAAACGTTTACTGTCTTTTCAACTCTCGCGGATGATATAAGGTTGAATCCTGTAAGGTTTTCGGTTTGATTGCTCCATTCGGTAATTTATGATCATTTTTTTTACCATACTTCTTACCACTACAAGATTTTCCCCATGGCCAACATGACCAATCTTCCGTATAAAATCTCACTGATAACCAACGCCTTTATGAACGATTGATTACTTACATAGTAGTAATTCAGCACCAACACCGCATGTAAACGGATTTTCTTAAGTTCTCCCTGCTTTTGCTACCCTACTCAAATTGTGACTGTGTGAAACTCAGAGTGTGAATTTAACATTCCTACTACATCCTTCAAATAACTGTGCACGTAGAAAAGTTTATATGTAAAGTAATTATGTGAAAGTATTAAAACGTTTGGTCACGGCAGATTTAAATGTTAATTGATACATTCTATGCTACGAGTTGGATTGATGAGGTTTTTATACATATTTTTTGCTTCTGTTTTCACAAGGCTATTCGTTATGATCTGCATCGCCGTATCGTTGACTGCGTTTAACTGCTAAATAAAGAAATACCCAATGACACACAGTAAAATTTTTGCACCTATAAAGAACGAAGTCCAAAGTTGTTCGATGATTCCTTTATCCTACCATCAGGAATGACACCACTTTTCATCAATCTACCCGTAAAATGTTAACCGATTATCACTAAATTCATTCCTACCTCGAATATTTTTTAACGGTTTATATAAAATGGAATTTGCAGTTCTTTTACTTCCACATTATAATTAGCGATTATATTCAAATCTATTTAAACTTAGTCGTGTCTTTTCATTAATTCTCTTTGAGTGTGATGTGTTCGCGGCCGTGTCCCCGGGGAGGGACGCCTCCGCCGGCTCTGCAACTAAGCGGCTCGGAACTCTCGTTTCATTAATAGAACCGTTGAAAACTAAAGTCGGAGTACACTTGTTGTTCTAGCGACTCGTGTCTCTGACTAAACGTCCATTTTGTGCTTTGCCTAGCCCGTTCGCTTTTCTCTCGTTTTCCGCTAGGGCGCGTGGGAGCTCTCACATATTTAACGCACTCGGGATATAAATAATTTTTTTCTATAAATAATTATTTAATACAGTTAAAGTAATTGTTATTTAATATAAAATATTAAAATGGAATTCCACCAAGTACTCAATATTATTCAATATTGCCGTCAACCTTATTTTAGTGAATATTTTCTCGCCGATAATTTTATATTAAATAATGCGCAGAGATATATGTAAAGTATTATTTTTAAGCGATACATGAAATACAGTAATGGATAATCAGTAACATGTTTAAAATTATAAATTCTCATAATGTTATTTTTTGGAATTAAAAATAATACTCATCTTTCAAGGGCACACACTTATATGTTTTTTTTATTTTTTTTTACATTATACTTTTTGTTTTTTTAGTAAAAATTCGTTAATATAAAATAAACATAAGATAAAATTAAATTGCTTATTTTAACGGATTTCAATGACAATACGTCCCAGTTTCCTAAGCATTCTTTTTTTACTTCCTGCGCATTCCGACTTGCCGGCCGTCTAACAGTGTTCCATTAAAAAAGTACTTTAGAAAAGCTCTGGCAGCTGACAGTCGCCGTCCACGGCGTCCTCGTCGTCCTCGTCATCGGCAGAACTCCCGATTTCCACACCCTGTAAAGTACTCTTTTCACCGACTTGTTGACTCTTCATTTTTTGTCTCCTTTCTGCAGCGCCATCTGTGCAGGCAGGAGTTTTTGTAAATCATAATTTTCACAAATTCGCCTTTTTCCACATCACAATGTTAAATCACATCTTAGCTTGATCATTAAGAATGAAAGTAACATTAAAAATCTGCCACCGTGGCATAATAATACATGCAAGAATTAAACTTGGCAACCTTCCCGTTAATTTTTAAACAACAGAAATAAAATTACTACAATTATATTAAGATTGCTTTGAATCCAAATATTCATTAATTTTAAATCACGCCTTTTTTTAAAATTAATTTTTCGATATTTTTATATTGATATACAATTATTCGTACTTTAATGCTCATATTCGTATTTAAATTTTATTGCGTCTTTGATTTTATTAAATCTCTCACTGTACAGTATTGTTTTGTGGCACTCTTGTGTTCATTCGGCTTGTCATTACAGAGATTACAGAAGCAACATAGCTTAAGTTATGTAAAGTTTAATTATATGCAGTCCTATTTATAATTGACTGCTTTTACATTTTAATATCTATGTAGTTTTTTTTGTAATATAATTTATCTCGATTGTGTTAAAACGCTAGATAGTACAATTTCAAACTTTGAGTTTCCTGTGGAATTGTAAAGAAAACAAAAAAAAATTGTACCATAGTGATTTTTTTGTATTAAAGAAAAAGAAATGGTTACGTCTAAAATAGATTATGTTACTTTGTAATTTTTATCTGTGTGAACGTGACATCTTTTCCATTCGCCTTCGTGCAGCCAATTGCCCGAGAAGTTAATGCAAAAAAAAAAACATGCGAAAGAAATTGGCAACGCTTACTGTCGTAGATCAGTGACTGAAGGTTGTCTGAGGAAGTGTATGAACATACATATATTGTATATGATATTTCAGTGTTATAGCTTTGTTTAGAAAAGAACATTGTGAATGTTTCGACGGATTCAATAATTTTAATAGGAGCCGTAAAAATTCTTGTAAATAAAAAGTTATTTACGGTCCCGCGTTTGACTTAATTCTGAAAAAGAGTGCGTGTCCTGCTTATATTATTCAATGAATTTGCTTCTCTTTTTAATGTTTAGTTTTCCAGCCATATTCAATGTAAAGAAAATGGTATGGTATTTAATTTTTTTTCCGGGTTATGTATAGATTTTAACATGTTGCTGCTGTCGGTGACTTTAAATATTATTTTTTTCCTTTGACTATTTTATGTATTGTGGTTTTATATGTATTGTGGTTTTATATGTTAGTATTTTAAAGTTATATTTATATCTATTCAAAAATAAATTATTTATTGTTGTGATATAAAAAAAATGCATACAAATTGTAATTCTTTGGAATTGATTTGTTCACCAATATTTTTTTTCTTTCTTTCTGTGTATCATTATCACAATTAATTTTTATCAACTCGGATAATTTTGGATAAAATTAGTTCGAATTTTCCGCAATCATTATCAAGTAACAATTTAAAAATTATTATCTTGTTTGCGATAATTACCCGAGAGTTGTTTTAACGCTGAACAGATCTGGCATTTATGTTGCGTCCAGTTAATTTACACGTCCCGGCCAGTTATTAAATATGTCACTCGTTTGTCTGTACAAAAAAGCGTCGGGCCCAGACACGCGCGTATGTTTTCATTTGTAGCGCCTCGTGAGAACTGACACGTGCGGGGAAGTAAAGCTTTTTAAATCAAGTCCACCCGTGATGAGAGGAAATCTCCCCAGGCGGCTATATGGAATACTCGATGAGTTCGGACGATCAGTTTTATCTTCTTTCATTAAATAACTTTTTATAAATACAGTACAGGCGGATTATACGTGGATATTTATAATGACGAAAAATTAAAAAGTTTTGCTATATTTTTTCAAAATTACTTGGTGTTTGTACATTATAATAAAATACTTATTTACATGTTTGCACTTGTATAAGTTGTTGTACAGGTTGATTTGAAGTTGAATCCATAACTGAAACGTATTACAATAATTGCTACCTTGACCCGAGAGTGCGCACTGTAGTTGTATCACAAAACTGTTTCACTGCGATAAAATATTCTGCTATAACAGGCAACTAATGTGTCCAAAGTTTAGTTTGTTCACATAAGTAATATCAAAGTTGTTTTGTGTTATACTTCGTAAATTGAATCAGATTAAATTATACCACGATAAGTTATTATATATGGAGTTTTGGAAAGTTCAACCCTTTTTTATATTTATTTACTCGAATTGCTTAGAAAATTGAAAGTAATAAATTAATATTCGTTGTCCACTCACTTAATCACCGTTGTCATACCGTACTTTTTCCTTTGGAGAAGTAATAACTCATATATAAATATAAAGAAGCATTCCTTGAACAAGAAAGCAGAAATTAACACATTTTTTAAGTCACTTACACAACAGCATTGTTTTTTAAACGATAGATAGATATCGTAATGTCAAGGCAATCTATTATCACGAGATTTTTAACGAAGAATAACGTATTTCTTGTTTCTACAAGATTTACATATTTAAGATAATCTACCGATCCCATTTTTTGTGTTTACCCAAAGAAACGCGCCGGTAAGTGATTCAACTATCAATCTGCGTTTGCAGCGAGGCTCGCGCTCTCGGTAATGTTCGAGTTGCCTGTAAATATTTACGCCGACGCTTAGCGCAATGAAGGAGGTGCATTTTATCAAGCGAGAGTTTCACCTGAGGACGGACAGCTCCGGCCATGTGGCCTGTTCGCACTCTATCGCGGTCTCTCGCGGGGTAATTGTATTGATAGGTGGACGTGATTTATAGGTGAAGCTACGCAAACGATCAAGGCCGTTCGATTCTCTTTTTTTGTGCTATTTTTCACGGTCAATATCACCTAACATTATGTGGGTGTTGGATGTGATCTGTTTTGATGTAACTTCTCGATCATGATAAATGGATGGGCGGGGATTCGGTATTACTTAACGCTTTGCAAGACACGAGCTGTTTTTAGTTGATCTTTCAACTTGAAACGTTGTGTTATAAATAAATAATCCGATATTGGAAGCATTTTTGCAACTTAAGGTATAAACCACACGAATTTGTTTGAGCTAAATTTAAAGTTACTTTATTTTAAAAAGTAGATTAAGTAATAAATAGTTTTTCTGGATAATTACCAAAATGTGACTATCGCGCATTATTTTGTGTGTATATTTTATATTTTACATCATACGCATTATACTTTTAGAAACACCATTATCTTTTATTTGTAAAATATTTTATTAGTTTGTTTTGTTGAAAAAAATATTTTGAGGAAATTTAATTTATTTTCTTGTGGTTCAATACATTGCAAATATCAAACTTAAATTTTAATTTTTAAACGAAATTCTGCTCAAAAAGCTTTCTATAAATCAAACCGAACTATTCTCATCCCAAAATATGAAATTGTCGTGTTTAATTTTAATTACACGCAAATTTATCATAATCTGCCTTATTTTTTGTGTTCATTTTATTTGTTAGAGATTGCGATAAAAAAGAAGAAATTGCGGGAAAGACATCCAAAATAGAAACTTTCCAATTGCCAATTCCATTTCATCATAAAACTTGTTACGCTCGCACTAGATACGACATCTATTTTTCGACCTTGAATTTCCGCGGTATTCTCGAGACGATGGCGGTATTTTTACAAATAATTTTCTCACTTACACCTCATTTAATAAATAAAAAAGCAACGCCAGTTTTAAATGTCTGCAATAAAAAGAGCCGGCGTTTAGGATGACAGGCCAACCATCGGCTGGTCAGCGCCCACTTAACGATGGCTCGCACACCTTCACGACGTGCTCTCTTACTAAGACTTTATTTACAAATTATATTATAATACAAATTTATTTTCTTCTATAGGTGGTTTATATTTTAAAAATGGTTTTGGGAATATTTTGTTCAAATTAGTTTCGGCGTGAACCACATATAGTGAATGGCGCAGCATTGCAACTATAGTGCATTTTTACGAGCATCCAACAAAAAGTCGTGAAGGTTATCGTGACTTATTTGATTTGTTCATCAAGTTTTTTTTTAAATGGAATTGTTTTTTTTTATTAAACTTAGAACAAAAATGAATTTAGAAATAACCTTTTTTTATTTTTTGTGCAAATATTAAGACGAGCCAGTAATAATTAGCCAATGAGACGTATTTTGATTTTTCGTTTGATTTGTGTCCTCTCATAACTTGTCACTCAAGCAGGATTTTTTCTGTTTCCTTGGCAACAGATGCTCTCCTCACGGATCATTAAGTCTTCAGTTTAATTACATTGGCTTATAAAATCTGAAACGAGTACGGTGCCTCGGAATATCGCGTGCGTGGTTGGACAGTTTTGTGAAATAACCCATTTTACGACATATTTTGAGGACATTCTGATAATTATGATTATTTTTCTGTATATAGCGGTTTGCCAGTGACTTTTTTAAATGAAGGTTTTGCTATTTTAACCGTCACCGGTGTGATCTTTCCTTATTATCTCATTAGAAACATCAAAAAGCTAAACTGGCGCTAGTCGGTATGTGCGATGTGCTAATTTAGGATTTCTGAGAATATAATTATATTTGGAAGACAAATGGTTGCTTTGGCCAACTGTCCGGTTATGCCTTCTCGTCGTGGTTTTTAATAATAAAAGTGCTATTATTTAAAATCTCTTAAAGTGTGTCATGATATGACAGAACGACACATCTCAACCTCTAATTATTTATTTTCTATCAAAATAAAAATATATAAATTTATTAAATGGCATATTTATTTTTTATACGTGGAAAATTTATGCTTAGGCTGTGTATTTTTGTAAACTTAGAAATGGGGGTGTAACGAAATGTGAAAAAAATACTTAAGTATCATTTAAATAGATTTTTTGTCTCTTCTTTTTTTCAATGAAAATTGTTAACATGACCATAATTTTCCATCAGAAAAAATACCTGTAAAATACACCCATACATTTTTTTTTAAAGTTCATCATTAGGAAATTGAATTCTTAGGACGTGCCATTAGAACCACAAGAATGACATTCAACTGAAGAAAACCGTGAAAATAAGAAAAATATTTTTTACATATAATCGACAGCTGATTCAATGTTACCACATTAGAACTATGTAAAATGCCAATTATAATTTGTCAAAATTATTGAATAGCCCTTTAAAGTTTACATGAACTTGTAACTCGTAGCATTTATTTATTTTAAAGTTTAAAATGTCTTGATTCTCCCTGCTGTAATTTTTCACCTTTATTGATAACGCGGCCGGCGCGTGGGACGCTCCGGACGCCGCTGAATCGCGATCGCCATCTTCATAGCCGTCGCCGGTGTCGTCCGCCTTATTCACTCAGTATTTCCGTTCGGGCCGATCGCGGGGCGGCGACGAATTCCCCGTGACGACTTTCCGGCAAGACTTTTGGCTTCGGAATTCATTTCGCTTTTATCGAGACGACGAATTTAGAATTAAGTCTCTAAATTGTGGAGTCTATAAATAAGAAGTAGAGGCGGCACGCAACGAGGGGGATAGTAAAATGTAATAAAAGTAAATTGTATCGGGAACATAATTCACGCTTTTAAAAGTAATTTTTATTTTATTTATATAATATAATATCCTAAAAATATTCCATAAGTTTTTAAGTGTAAGCAGTATCTTTGTGTTAGATATTTTTTTATGTTTAGTTTTGTTGCATTGTTTAACAAATAGATAAATATTATCAAATATGAATAGATTTATATGCTTATGGATTGTGATTTATTATTTTATGTTTCGCGTGTAATTTTAAGTTATGCCAAATAATATTATTTTTTAATTATCTCATGTGTTAATTGTGTTTAATATTCATGTTGTTGGTAACCTAATTTATGAACTCTTTATGATTTTTAAAGTGAATGATTTAACGACCTAATGGAGTATTTTTTAGGTTATCAAAGGAAAATTTATTAATAATTTTTAAATGGAAAATTCTGGAGTACTCATAAGAGTGTCGTAACTCTGAACTGGTGATATGTTTGCATATTTTTGCGATTTTCCATTTTTTGTGTTAGAACTCGTCCTCACAGACTGTCACGCTGACTTCCTGACCGCAGTCGATTCAGCACCGAAATACATATATTTTCGTCGTTTTTCTTATAAAATTTCCACGTACCTTCTTATTCACAATCTGCCTAAGTATAAAATAAATATCCGCGTATTGCTAATGTCGCGGACGTGTAGAGGTATTAGCGTCACACGCATGATTGGTGGCTTCTCGAAATGAAAAGACGCACGCGACGCCCCTGCCACTGCCATTTTCCAGAAGATCTACCAATCGCGCGCACTAGGTCTAGCGGGCCACGAAAACGTGTAAATTATGACGTTACTTCTGTCGTCTAATATTAAAACAGCACAGGGTGTAAGTATGCAATATAATTTATTTAATTGTCTGCAGGCACAAGTCAATTCACTAAAATTCAATAACACACTGAATCTTCTGAAAAAATCTAATGAAATGCAAGACGATGCTTTTATTTTAAATGTAGCTTTGTTACACTTATGCATCCGCTCTAAAAGCTAAACATTTTCAAAGCAGGCTGCGTAATATTTTAAGCTTTTTACTGTATATTATCTTTCTATTCTAATAATTGTTATATTTGTAGGGATATATAATTAGATACTAGTGAATTAAGACGGGTAAAATGAAAATGAAAAAAGTATATTTTGGTTTTTGCTTATATTATATTTAATGTTTTTGTTAATAAATTTTTTTTTGTTATCTATGGGGACCGCATATAGTGAATTTTATGCTCTATGTGGGATCTTTGCACAATCTAATTTCTGTCCATAAATGCCGAATATTACGAGTTCGAGTACAGCAGTACCAGGTCGATTGTATTTATCCGCAATAAACAGATGATTCTAAAAATAAACGTGTTTATATTTTGAATAAAAGAGAGAGTGCGAGTTTGAACTGTTCAGATAAAAAAAAAAAATCACGAAAAATGCTAGATGTTTGTATGCTATAAATAGTGGTCGTTCAGCACGGCGTGGATGATTCTCCCGCAGCTCTCCCTCTCGCACCGCCGATATTCAAGGCCAAGTACATGATTATTGCGTGGATGTGCCGGAGCCGCGCGCCGCGCCCCGCCCCGCCCCCGCGCCCCCCGCCCCGCCCCGCCCCGCGCCCCCGCCCCCCCCCGCCCCCGCCCCCGCCCCCGCGGTGCTTTCGGCAGCTGTCTGCGGCGGCCGGGCGAGGCATGGCGGCGGGCGTTCCACGCTTTTCCGACCATCATTTTTTTCAATCGTATTTTTCCAGATACTTTGCTATGTTTTGCATATTTTCTGATTGAAATAGCTTGGGATTGTACTCAAGTACATACCTCATATTATTCCCGGTCGCTTAGAGTAAGATGAATTTATATTAATTTATTATAAAAATACCAATGACTTCGTACAATTCTGAATTGATTCGTTTGAAATTTTTTTTTTTTATAAATTTGTTTCTTGGTTTAAAATAGCACTAAAACTTAAGTACGATAACACTTTAAAACCAGTTATATTCTTTTAAAAAATATATTAACGATGTGGCCAAACGGTAAGCCAAAATATATGTGTATGTGAAGACAGCAATACTTTTTGGTATAAAGCTCAAGAGGTAATGTTAGACCTTCGTCGCATTGTTCTATTACCCAAACGTGCTCCCCTTGCCCACTTGTCAATGAAAATGTAGTTTTGTACCAATTCGAGTCACTCATTTTGAAACGTTAAAATAGGTTTTGCAAACATGAAAACTATAAACAGTCCAAAAGTAAATATTAAAATGTCAGGATTGTCGATATTAATATCCAAACTACGAAGAAGAAAAAAAAAAACTTCGTACATTTGGGTGTATTTAATTAATGTATATATATATATATATATTTATTACATTAATATTAACAAAAATGTTTTTGACCAGGAAGACAAGGTGCTATAGATTTATTTTTATAATTTTTCAAAATCTTTTGTCTTTCTTATCTTATAGTAAGAACACGGTGTTTTTATTAAACTCATTATTAATCATTGATTTGAGACAAATGTAACGAATTCTGTAATTGCCAGGAATCGATAAACAGCGAAGTATATTTCTTTGCTTTTTATTCTATCTCTAGCGCTTTATAAATAATGCAAAACCTTAGCTAAATAAATATTATATTTAATTTAAAAAAAAAAGTTAAATTGGGCTATTTCGGTTACTCTTTCAGTTCTGTACACGAAGCACTTAAATCAATTCCGATACGAACCAAAATAAAATGGTCGTCGCTGCCCATCGGATGCTTTTAGCACCGCTTAATAAATTGTTATGTTATTTTCTTTTTATATCACGATTAAGTAATTCGCAGCGGCGGTTACGCAGTGTTAAAAAATATATTGCCCAGTTTATCTTTTGTTAGTTTATTTGCCAACATGATTTTTTTCCTGTAAAATTCCCGAACGGGTGCTTTCGTTTGAAAAAATAAACTTTTTTCATCATTGTGTCTAACAGAGGGTAATAATTTTCGTAAATGACTTCGGGATAAAGCCGCTTTTATTATTATTATTATGTAACGTATAAAACTACGTGAAATAATACGAAATTGAAAAACATTTTCGCCTTATGTATTTTTTTAACAATGTTTGCCTTTGCTTAAACATTGGAAATAAACTCACGCCGTTGTTAGATTTTAAGGAAGCTGTTCGTCAAAAAAACAAGGTTTAACAAACAAACAAAAAATTGCTTCTTTCTTAGGAATGTACATAAAAGTAGTTATTCTTTTTCTCATCATTTGTTATCTAATGATACTATTCAATCATCAGTGTTTTATCTTCTCGTATTATGAAAGGATTATCTTGAGTTTACAATACTCTCCATCACGCGGTTGGCATGTTTATGGTCTCGATAAAGTTATTCAAATATCATTTGACTTTTTTGACTTTTATGTTCCCATTAATTTAAATTATTATTTAGGTATATAATATTTTAATTTTTTTTGTGTTATTTATGTTATTCCTTTATTTTTCAAATGAATTTTTTTTAATTAAAAGTATTAATTTGTAATTATTGTGTATTGACATATTTAATTTTAAAATAAGACCAAATGGTTTTGGAGACTACGTTTATTTTGCTTATAGCGAGAGCTCTTTCGCCGAACACGGCATCTTCAAGACTGATTCTATATAGAAAACACGAGTTTATACATAACAAAATCAACAAAATTACATGAGTCATAGATATTACAAATTTATGTGGAAAAAATTGCTTCTATTGGGTGCTGTGAAACCCCATTAAAATGACATTAACAGCAATAATTTTAATACTAAGTACTTAAATAAACTATTTTATGATGATTCCTGGCTGTCCTGGCCGCCACCTGAAAGCAATTAGTTTGGAAGCAGAATCACATTGTATTTTTAAAAATATTAAGAAGGGGAGAATTATGGTTGTTAAGTTGTTCATTGATCAAAGGGAATTCTAGATTTTGGTGCTTAATTATTTCTAATTGCTCCAAAATATTAAGTCTATAGCCTTTATTGGAAACATGAAGGAGACTTGGCTTATTATCAACATTTAACTTATGTTTACTGTCATTAAGATGTATTGCAAATTGTGAATCTAATTTATTATTTTTAAAAGAAGCCAGATGCTCTTTGTATCTTGTTGCAAAACTACGACCTGTTTGACCAATGTACATAGCTTTGCAGTCATCACACGTTAATTTGTAGACTCCACTCTTTTGGAAGGCATCAACTTTGTCCTTACTATTTTTTAAAAGTATTCCTAAGTTGCTTCTATTCTTAAAGGCCATTTTAAATTCTGGTAATTGTTTGCAAATATCAAGTGAGATTTGACCAAAATATTCAATGCATCTAAACGGCTTCTCTTCATCGCTACGGCTAACAGGGTATATCTGAATAGAGTTTTTTGCATATGATTTTTTAATAAGGATTTTATCAATAATATTATTTGGGTAACCATTACTTGCTGCAATTGATTTTATTATTTTTAATTCTTCATTGAATGCTTCTAATTCTAGCGGTAATTTAACTAGCCGGTGTACCATGCTATAGTATGCTGCTAATTTATGTGACCAGGGGTGCATGGATTTATGATGTATTGTAGTATCAGCGAATGTCGGCTTACGATATACACTAAATTGGTGACGGTTATTTACATTTTTAATTGAAAGATCTAAAAAATTTATACTCTTATCAACTTCTTTCTCTAGTGTGAATTTAATCCGCGTATGTAAAGAATTTGCAAAATTTACAAATTTGTCCAATTGTCTCTCTGTTCCACTCCAACAAATCAAGATATCATCTACATACCTGTAGTAGTAAATGATATTTTTATCCCAGCTTGATTTTAGTAACTTCTCTTCAAACGCATCCATGAAGCATTCTGCTATCAATGGACTTAGGTTACTTCCAATAGGAAGGCCTTCAAGTTGCTGGTAAATTGTATCATTGAATTTAAAATAGTTAGTGTCTAAACATGCTTCTAATAACTGATACATCTCATCTATTACAATGGGTCCCAGCTTACTTTTTTCCATAATATTACGGACAATTTCCAATGATTCCTTAACAGGAATATTGGGAAAAAGGCTAGTGACATCTAATGAAATGAATTTATAGTTCGTTTGAAGAGGTATGTCCTTGATTTTATCCACCAAGTCTAATGAGTTTATGACACCATGCTTCGGTTTAAAGTTAGTTAAATCTTTAAACAAAATATTTAATTTACTCGATAGTAATGATGCTGGAGTATGGTTAAAAGAGACAACCGGTCTGATCGGGACATTTACTTTATGAATCTTGGGTAGACCATAAAGTAGAGGGGCTTTAGGGTTCATGACGATCAATGCTAATTTTTGGGGGATTTTAGGAAATATGGCATTGCAGCTATTAACGAGTTTACGGACTCTACTAGCCAATTTAAGAGTAGGATCTTTCTTGAGGGTAATAAAATCTGAGGGATTTAAAAACGCAAAAACTTTATCCACATAGTCCTGCCTGCTCAGAACGACTACTGAGTTGCCTTTATCTGCTTTGGTTATAATTAAATTATTAAGCGTGACTTTAGTTTTAATATTGTGAAGCTGGTCGAGTTCAATATTTTTGTAAAACACTGATTTACCTACTGATTCTAGTTCTTTCTTAATGATATTTGCAGTGACATGTTTAAGTAAATTGCCATTCTTAGCTTTAGTTAACGCTATTTCTGTGTCTACCGCTAACGATTCTAATTGACGAGATGACACTTTTTGCGGTATACTATATTTAAAGCCTTTGTCTAAAAGAGAAAGTTCTTTAACATCAAATACGATATTACTTAAGTTAATTGTCCTCTTATAAAATTCTAATGGGGCAGTTGATTTTTCAGGTACAAGGGGAGACGACTTTGGAACCAATTGAGTGGCTTTCAAATTAACAAGTTTTTTACATTGAGTTTTATATTTTAAATAAATGCTATTATTAATTTCATCGTTGATTTTAGTATATAAATTATCGAATTCAACAGGGTGAAGAGAAAAGGTTAATTCTGAGTGTAGTACCTTGATATATTGTAGAAGGGCGTCTCGCTTGCGGCACCATTCTTTGGCTTCCTCTTTCAGCCAAGTCACCTTAGCTCGTCGGATAGCAATGCTGGACGACGCTGACTTCGACTTGGTACGTAATTGAACGAACTTCGGAATCACTTTCCACTTTAAACACTGCTGAACAAACCAGAAGTTTTGAACTACTGTTCTCTGCTTCAGTTTCAGTTTTCTATATAAAAATACCTGGGTGGCTATATCAGCCACCTTGATATAATTAATGGAACTGGTATTTATTTTGTAATACTCCATTTTATAACAATAAAATAAGACCAAATGGTTTTGGAGACTACGTTTATTTTGCTTATAGCGAGAGCTCTTTCGCCGAACACGGCATCTTCAAGACTGATTCTATATAGAAAACACGAGTTTATACATAACAAAATCAACAAAATTACATGAGTCATAGATATTACAAATTTATGTGGAAAAAATTGCTTCTATTGGGTGCTGTGAAACCCCATTAAAATGACATTAACAGCAATAATTTTAATACTAAGTACTTAAATAAACTATTTTATGATGATTCCTGGCTGTCCTGGCCGCCACCTGAAAGCAATTAGTTTGGAAGCAGAATCACATTGTATTTTTAAAAATATTAAGAAGGGGAGAATTATGGTTGTTAAGTTGTTCATTGATCAAAGGGAATTCTAGATTTTGGTGCTTAATTATTTCTAATTGCTCCAAAATATTAAGTCTATAGCCTTTATTGGAAACATGAAGGAGACTTGGCTTATTATCAACATTTAACTTATGTTTACTGTCATTAAGATGTATTGCAAATTGTGAATCTAATTTATTATTTTTAAAAGAAGCCAGATGCTCTTTGTATCTTGTTGCAAAACTACGACCTGTTTGACCAATGTACATAGCTTTGCAGTCATCACACGTTAATTTGTAGACTCCACTCTTTTGGAAGGCATCAACTTTGTCCTTACTATTTTTTAAAAGTATTCCTAAGTTGCTTCTATTCTTAAAGGCCATTTTAAATTCTGGTAATTGTTTGCAAATATCAAGTGAGATTTGACCAAAATATTCAATGCATCTAAACGGCTTCTCTTCATCGCTACGGCTAACAGGGTATATCTGAATAGAGTTTTTTGCATATGATTTTTTAATAAGGATTTTATCAATAATATTATTTGGGTAACCATTACTTGCTGCAATTGATTTTATTATTTTTAATTCTTCATTGAATGCTTCTAATTCTAGCGGTAATTTAACTAGCCGGTGTACCATGCTATAGTATGCTGCTAATTTATGTGACCAGGGGTGCATGGATTTATGATGTATTGTAGTATCAGCGAATGTCGGCTTACGATATACACTAAATTGGTGACGGTTATTTACATTTTTAATTGAAAGATCTAAAAAATTTATACTCTTATCAACTTCTTTCTCTAGTGTGAATTTAATCCGCGTATGTAAAGAATTTGCAAAATTTACAAATTTGTCCAATTGTCTCTCTGTTCCACTCCAACAAATCAAGATATCATCTACATACCTGTAGTAGTAAATGATATTTTTATCCCAGCTTGATTTTAGTAACTTCTCTTCAAACGCATCCATGAAGCATTCTGCTATCAATGGACTTAGGTTACTTCCAATAGGAAGGCCTTCAAGTTGCTGGTAAATTGTATCATTGAATTTAAAATAGTTAGTGTCTAAACATGCTTCTAATAACTGATACATCTCATCTATTACAATGGGTCCCAGCTTACTTTTTTCCATAATATTACGGACAATTTCCAATGATTCCTTAACAGGAATATTGGGAAAAAGGCTAGTGACATCTAATGAAATGAATTTATAGTTCGTTTGAAGAGGTATGTCCTTGATTTTATCCACCAAGTCTAATGAGTTTATGACACCATGCTTCGGTTTAAAGTTAGTTAAATCTTTAAACAAAATATTTAATTTACTCGATAGTAATGATGCTGGAGTATGGTTAAAAGAGACAACCGGTCTGATCGGGACATTTACTTTATGAATCTTGGGTAGACCATAAAGTAGAGGGGCTTTAGGGTTCATGACGATCAATGCTAATTTTTGGGGGATTTTAGGAAATATGGCATTGCAGCTATTAACGAGTTTACGGACTCTACTAGCCAATTTAAGAGTAGGATCTTTCTTGAGGGTAATAAAATCTGAGGGATTTAAAAACGCAAAAACTTTATCCACATAGTCCTGCCTGCTCAGAACGACTACTGAGTTGCCTTTATCTGCTTTGGTTATAATTAAATTATTAAGCGTGACTTTAGTTTTAATATTGTGAAGCTGGTTCAGATATACCCTGTTAGCCGTAGCGATGAAGAGAAGCCGTTTAGATGCATTGAATATTTTGGTCAAATCTCACTTGATATTTGCAAACAATTACCAGAATTTAAAATGGCCTTTAAGAATAGAAGCAACTTAGGAATACTTTTAAAAAATAGTAAGGACAAAGTTGATGCCTTCCAAAAGAGTGGAGTCTACAAATTAACGTGTGATGACTGCAAAGCTATGTACATTGGTCAAACAGGTCGTAGTTTTGCAACAAGATACAAAGAGCATCTGGCTTCTTTTAAAAATAATAAATTAGATTCACAATTTGCAATACATCTTAATGACAGTAAACATAAGTTAAATGTTGATAATAAGCCAAGTCTCCTTCATGTTTCCAATAAAGGCTATAGACTTAATATTTTGGAGCAATTAGAAATAATTAAGCACCAAAATCTAGAATTCCCTTTGATCAATGAACAACTTAACAACCATAATTCTCCCCTTCTTAATATTTTTAAAAATACAATGTGATTCTGCTTCCAAACTAATTGCTTTCAGGTGGCGGCCAGGACAGCCAGGAATCATCATAAAATAGTTTATTTAAGTACTTAGTATTAAAATTATTGCTGTTAATGTCATTTTAATGGGGTTTCACAGCACCCAATAGAAGCAATTTTTTCCACATAAATTTGTAATATCTATGACTCATGTAATTTTGTTGATTTTGTTATGTATAAACTCGTGTTTTCTATATAGAATCAGTCTTGAAGATGCCGTGTTCGGCGAAAGAGCTCTCGCTATAAGCAAAATAAACGTAGTCTCCAAAACCATTTGGTCTTATTTTATTGTTATAAAATGGAGTATTACAAAATAAATACCAGTTCCATTAATTATATCAAGGTGGCTGATATAGCCACCCAGGTATTTTTATATAGAAAACTGAAACTGAAGCAGAGAACAGTAGTTCAAAACTTCTGGTTTGTTCAGCAGTGTTTAAAGTGGAAAGTGATTCCGAAGTTCGTTCAATTACGTACCAAGTCGAAGTCAGCGTCGTCCAGCATTGCTATCCGACGAGCTAAGGTGACTTGGCTGAAAGAGGAAGCCAAAGAATGGTGCCGCAAGCGAGACGCCCTTCTACAATATATCAAGGTACTACACTCAGAATTAACCTTTTCTCTTCACCCTGTTGAATTCGATAATTTATATACTAAAATCAACGATGAAATTAATAATAGCATTTATTTAAAATATAAAACTCAATGTAAAAAACTTGTTAATTTGAAAGCCACTCAATTGGTTCCAAAGTCGTCTCCCCTTGTACCTGAAAAATCAACTGCCCCATTAGAATTTTATAAGAGGACAATTAACTTAAGTAATATCGTATTTGATGTTAAAGAACTTTCTCTTTTAGACAAAGGCTTTAAATATAGTATACCGCAAAAAGTGTCATCTCGTCAATTAGAATCGTTAGCGGTAGACACAGAAATAGCGTTAACTAAAGCTAAGAATGGCAATTTACTTAAACATGTCACTGCAAATATCATTAAGAAAGAACTAGAATCAGTAGGTAAATCAGTGTTTTACAAAAATATTGAACTCGACCAGCTTCACAATATTAAAACTAAAGTCACGCTTAATAATTTAATTATAACCAAAGCAGATAAAGGCAACTCAGTAGTCGTTCTGAGCAGGCAGGACTATGTGGATAAAGTTTTTGCGTTTTTAAATCCCTCAGATTTTATTACCCTCAAGAAAGATCCTACTCTTAAATTGGCTAGTAGAGTCCGTAAACTCGTTAATAGCTGCAATGCCATATTTCCTAAAATCCCCCAAAAATTAGCATTGATCGTCATGAACCCTAAAGCCCCTCTACTTTATGGTCTACCCAAGATTCATAAAGTAAATGTCCCGATCAGACCGGTTGTCTCTTTTAACCATACTCCAGCATCATTACTATCGAGTAAATTAAATATTTTGTTTAAAGATTTAACTAACTTTAAACCGAAGCATGGTGTCATAAACTCATTAGACTTGGTGGATAAAATCAAGGACATACCTCTTCAAACGAACTATAAATTCATTTCATTAGATGTCACTAGCCTTTTTCCCAATATTCCTGTTAAGGAATCATTGGAAATTGTCCGTAATATTATGGAAAAAAGTAAGCTGGGACCCATTGTAATAGATGAGATGTATCAGTTATTAGAAGCATGTTTAGACACTAACTATTTTAAATTCAATGATACAATTTACCAGCAACTTGAAGGCCTTCCTATTGGAAGTAACCTAAGTCCATTGATAGCAGAATGCTTCATGGATGCGTTTGAAGAGAAGTTACTAAAATCAAGCTGGGATAAAAATATCATTTACTACTACAGGTATGTAGATGATATCTTGATTTGTTGGAGTGGAACAGAGAGACAATTGGACAAATTTGTAAATTTTGCAAATTCTTTACATACGCGGATTAAATTCACACTAGAGAAAGAAGTTGATAAGAGTATAAATTTTTTAGATCTTTCAATTAAAAATGTAAATAACCGTCACCAATTTAGTGTATATCGTAAGCCGACATTCGCTGATACTACAATACATCATAAATCCATGCACCCCTGGTCACATAAATTAGCAGCATACTATAGCATGGTACACCGGCTAGTTAAATTACCGCTAGAATTAGAAGCATTCAATGAAGAATTAAAAATAATAAAATCAATTGCAGCAAGTAATGGTTACCCAAATAATATTATTGATAAAATCCTTATTAAAAAATCATATGCAAAAAACTCTATTCAGATATACCCTGTTAGCCGTAGCGATGAAGAGAAGCCGTTTAGATGCATTGAATATTTTGGTCAAATCTCACTTGATATTTGCAAACAATTACCAGAATTTAAAATGGCCTTTAAGAATAGAAGCAACTTAGGAATACTTTTAAAAAATAGTAAGGACAAAGTTGATGCCTTCCAAAAGAGTGGAGTCTACAAATTAACGTGTGATGACTGCAAAGCTATGTACATTGGTCAAACAGGTCGTAGTTTTGCAACAAGATACAAAGAGCATCTGGCTTCTTTTAAAAATAATAAATTAGATTCACAATTTGCAATACATCTTAATGACAGTAAACATAAGTTAAATGTTGATAATAAGCCAAGTCTCCTTCATGTTTCCAATAAAGGCTATAGACTTAATATTTTGGAGCAATTAGAAATAATTAAGCACCAAAATCTAGAATTCCCTTTGATCAATGAACAACTTAACAACCATAATTCTCCCCTTCTTAATATTTTTAAAAATACAATGTGATTCTGCTTCCAAACTAATTGCTTTCAGGTGGCGGCCAGGACAGCCAGGAATCATCATAAAATAGTTTATTTAAGTACTTAGTATTAAAATTATTGCTGTTAATGTCATTTTAATGGGGTTTCACAGCACCCAATAGAAGCAATTTTTTCCACATAAATTTGTAATATCTATGACTCATGTAATTTTGTTGATTTTGTTATGTATAAACTCGTGTTTTCTATATAGAATCAGTCTTGAAGATGCCGTGTTCGGCGAAAGAGCTCTCGCTATAAGCAAAATAAACGTAGTCTCCAAAACCATTTGGTCTTATTTTATTGTTATAAAATGGAGTATTACAAAATAAATACCAGTTCCATTAATTATATCAAGGTGGCTGATATAGCCACCCAGGTATTTTTATATAGAAAACTGAAACTGAAGCAGAGAACAGTAGTTCAAAACTTCTGGTTTGTTCAGCAGTGTTTAAAGTGGAAAGTGATTCCGAAGTTCGTTCAATTACGTACCAAGTCGAAGTCAGCGTCGTCCAGCATTGCTATCCGACGAGCTAAGGTGACTTGGCTGAAAGAGGAAGCCAAAGAATGGTGCCGCAAGCGAGACGCCCTTCTACAATATATCAAGGTACTACACTCAGAATTAACCTTTTCTCTTCACCCTGTTGAATTCGATAATTTATATACTAAAATCAACGATGAAATTAATAATAGCATTTATTTAAAATATAAAACTCAATGTAAAAAACTTGTTAATTTGAAAGCCACTCAATTGGTTCCAAAGTCGTCTCCCCTTGTACCTGAAAAATCAACTGCCCCATTAGAATTTTATAAGAGGACAATTAACTTAAGTAATATCGTATTTGATGTTAAAGAACTTTCTCTTTTAGACAAAGGCTTTAAATATAGTATACCGCAAAAAGTGTCATCTCGTCAATTAGAATCGTTAGCGGTAGACACAGAAATAGCGTTAACTAAAGCTAAGAATGGCAATTTACTTAAACATGTCACTGCAAATATCATTAAGAAAGAACTAGAATCAGTAGGTAAATCAGTGTTTTACAAAAATATTGAACTCGACCAGCTTCACAATATTAAAACTAAAGTCACGCTTAATAATTTAATTATAACCAAAGCAGATAAAGGCAACTCAGTAGTCGTTCTGAGCAGGCAGGACTATGTGGATAAAGTTTTTGCGTTTTTAAATCCCTCAGATTTTATTACCCTCAAGAAAGATCCTACTCTTAAATTGGCTAGTAGAGTCCGTAAACTCGTTAATAGCTGCAATGCCATATTTCCTAAAATCCCCCAAAAATTAGCATTGATCGTCATGAACCCTAAAGCCCCTCTACTTTATGGTCTACCCAAGATTCATAAAGTAAATGTCCCGATCAGACCGGTTGTCTCTTTTAACCATACTCCAGCATCATTACTATCGAGTAAATTAAATATTTTGTTTAAAGATTTAACTAACTTTAAACCGAAGCATGGTGTCATAAACTCATTAGACTTGGTGGATAAAATCAAGGACATACCTCTTCAAACGAACTATAAATTCATTTCATTAGATGTCACTAGCCTTTTTCCCAATATTCCTGTTAAGGAATCATTGGAAATTGTCCGTAATATTATGGAAAAAAGTAAGCTGGGACCCATTGTAATAGATGAGATGTATCAGTTATTAGAAGCATGTTTAGACACTAACTATTTTAAATTCAATGATACAATTTACCAGCAACTTGAAGGCCTTCCTATTGGAAGTAACCTAAGTCCATTGATAGCAGAATGCTTCATGGATGCGTTTGAAGAGAAGTTACTAAAATCAAGCTGGGATAAAAATATCATTTACTACTACAGGTATGTAGATGATATCTTGATTTGTTGGAGTGGAACAGAGAGACAATTGGACAAATTTGTAAATTTTGCAAATTCTTTACATACGCGGATTAAATTCACACTAGAGAAAGAAGTTGATAAGAGTATAAATTTTTTAGATCTTTCAATTAAAAATGTAAATAACCGTCACCAATTTAGTGTATATCGTAAGCCGACATTCGCTGATACTACAATACATCATAAATCCATGCACCCCTGGTCACATAAATTAGCAGCATACTATAGCATGGTACACCGGCTAGTTAAATTACCGCTAGAATTAGAAGCATTCAATGAAGAATTAAAAATAATAAAATCAATTGCAGCAAGTAATGGTTACCCAAATAATATTATTGATAAAATCCTTATTAAAAAATCATATGCAAAAAACTCTATTCAGATATACCCTGTTAGCCGTAGCGATGAAGAGAAGCCGTTTAGATGCATTGAATATTTTGGTCAAATCTCACTTGATATTTGCAAACAATTACCAGAATTTAAAATGGCCTTTAAGAATAGAAGCAACTTAGGAATACTTTTAAAAAATAGTAAGGACAAAGTTGATGCCTTCCAAAAGAGTGGAGTCTACAAATTAACGTGTGATGACTGCAAAGCTATGTACATTGGTCAAACAGGTCGTAGTTTTGCAACAAGATACAAAGAGCATCTGGCTTCTTTTAAAAATAATAAATTAGATTCACAATTTGCAATACATCTTAATGACAGTAAACATAAGTTAAATGTTGATAATAAGCCAAGTCTCCTTCATGTTTCCAATAAAGGCTATAGACTTAATATTTTGGAGCAATTAGAAATAATTAAGCACCAAAATCTAGAATTCCCTTTGATCAATGAACAACTTAACAACCATAATTCTCCCCTTCTTAATATTTTTAAAAATACAATGTGATTCTGCTTCCAAACTAATTGCTTTCAGGTGGCGGCCAGGACAGCCAGGAATCATCATAAAATAGTTTATTTAAGTACTTAGTATTAAAATTATTGCTGTTAATGTCATTTTAATGGGGTTTCACAGCACCCAATAGAAGCAATTTTTTCCACATAAATTTGTAATATCTATGACTCATGTAATTTTGTTGATTTTGTTATGTATAAACTCGTGTTTTCTATATAGAATCAGTCTTGAAGATGCCGTGTTCGGCGAAAGAGCTCTCGCTATAAGCAAAATAAACGTAGTCTCCAAAACCATTTGGTCTTATTTTATTGTTATAAAATGGAGTATTACAAAATAAATACCAGTTCCATTAATTATATTTAATTTTATTTTTATTATGATTTCAGAACATTAAACTCAAAAATTGCCTAAAATATTATTGTTTAGAAATTATGCACACGAATTTAATTTTTGCGCATTTTATGAATTATACAACGATGAAACGAAAGACTTAATTTTTTATTACCTTTGAGTTATATTCTGAGATATTATTCATCATTCAAAATGAACATGTTTATTTAATATTATAAAAACAAACGTTTTGAAATTTACTATCAATTATAAAAAAATATCTTAGCAATAAAAAAATGATAAAACGCGTCATCAAAAAAGCTCTGTGCATATTCCACGGCAGTGACCATCCATTGATTCCTCGAGTATCTCGAGTTGCCACGCGCGGTCATATTTCGTCCACGAGCCGGCTCATAAACAACGGAACCGTCGATGCATTATTCATCTGTGAACACATTTTAATTCAAGTTTAACGGCCCGAAAATTTATTCTTCGCATGCGCGCCCCAAGGAAATTTATTTATTTATTTAGTCTCGTCGGTCTGCGGATTGTTACACTTTTTGTTTCGGCAAATTACGGGCGGCCGGCGCACTCCAGCATTCACGGTTGGCAAGATATATCCTCTATAGGTTGCATGATATTGCGATGGAAACATACCACACACGATGCTCAAAAATAATCATTGTTATTGTATATATTTTTTTAATATTTAATAGAACTGGTGATATCCATTCGGTATTTGTAAATGTTAAAACTTTTGAATGTTCGAATATTTTGTTTTTAATCTACCAAGGACTCTAGTCGTTTTTTTTAAGAACACTCAATACCTAATAACGCTTCGCTGATAAATGCAACCTGAAATTTATTAAAAGTCTATCAAACACTGCATTAATTTTTATTCATAAGATATCTGGTAGAGCGTGACTTGTAATTAATTTCACCTCGCGCCAGCGCCGAGCTCCTCTTGTTTTCCCGTGCGGGCAACCGACCCATTACCCACTCTGAACCCGACGCGGATTATGCCAATAATTAGTGAGCAGATTCCAGTCTGATGAGCCGCCGGTTGTAGCGGTGGCTACCTTGAATATTGCGCTAGACTAAGATCTTAACCAAATCTAGGATTCGGCGTTGCGTGTTCTAAAGCTTTCCACGGCTTTGTGGGCCTTATCTGAAAACCTGCATCGTAGAGTAACGAAATAAAGTTTAGCGAAATAGCGTAGATTTACCTTGGGAGTTCTTTATCTTCTTAATTTGTGCTGAATAAATTATTCAGTATCGTAAATTCTGTGGATGCCTCCGGATTAAAGTTCGTTGAACTCGATTACAAGCGAGCAATAAACTGCTGCCTTAGTGAACATTTTAAATAAGAATATCGACTGGAAGCAGTCTATGAATACTTTTGACGTGTATAGGTACAGTGTAATTGTATTTTTTCTTTTAACTATAGCTATCTAAAAGAAAAATTGAAACATGGGTATTTCTATTAACTAGTTAGTATGTTAGTTAACGCGTATGGCTTAGTTACATTAATTAGTTTAGAAAATCAGAGGTCTCTAGTTTATCTTTATCCGTGCAACAAATAAATATGAGTGATCGCGCCCGTCCCACACAACTCTGCGCCCCTGCCGCTGATACCTGAGTGTAATGAACTTAAAAATATATCATTTTAATTTCAGCAACGTCGGCATTATCACGTCTACCTAGCGAATCAATTATTTATTGCATAACCACTTTAGTAACATTTTAGATTTTTTGCAGAAACCCCTGCGCTTTTATAATTTTATTATATATATATTATAATGTAATAATAATAAAATGAAATAATTGTTGCTTCATTATTTTTTCGAAATATATACTTTGTTTCAATCTGGTCAATTAGTCTCTAACCCAATCAAATGTGGAGACACATTATGTACTATATATTTAATAACCAATTCCAAGTATGTGAACGTTTATTCCATTTTTGCGTTTTATACTCATTTTAATAATATATCGACCGGAAACTGGTCACTTTCTTTATTAGTTTTCTTGATGTCCTCCCGGCTAGTGTCCGCCAGTCCATGCGGTAGATAGCGTCGTATATCTCGACCTATCTAATTGGAAGTTCCTTACTTAAACGGCCCTTAAGGGTTTTTCCACTCATTTTCTCTGCCTAACACAATAATGTTATTAAAGAAATTCATGTATGCTACCACCTAAGTCACACGTTGCAAGTCCCACAACTTGCGCGCAGGCTTGGGGATGGCCACACACCTCACCACAATATTAGCCCGAAGAACTATTGTAAATCTAACTAATGAAAAATAAAATAATCTTGAAAAATAAAATAAATTTAAAAACATAATAAAACACTTAATCATTTCAATGTATACTGTCATGTTGTATCTATTACTATCTTTCTCCATTAGACGTAAGAGCTTTGATAAAAGATACAAAATTGTAAAACTAACTACAGAGATTTGTCGTCAAATATCTAAATAATTTTAGTCTATTTAACAAACGAGAAAGTGTTGAAGTATATTATTAAGTGGTTGTTTGTATTTAAATACCTTACCACTATTTTTGATTGACATTATGGTGGCCTGCGACTCTGATCTTGGTGATAGTTGTATATGGTTATGTTTCTAGGGAAATATCTGTTTATTGGTTTACCCGACCTAACGTTTTTACGTTACCTTAAAATATATATTTTTAAAAAAGATTTTTATATGAAGCGTTAAAGAATTTTTAACCCTCTTTTTTTAAATTTATATGAAATTATTCATTGTGTTATATATATTTCAATCTCATGCACGTTGAACATTTTCCGGTAACATGGAACGACGACTGATGGTAATTTTCTCTTGTATATTTTGTGTTTGTATTTCAAAGGAACACTTCAATAAAAATCCGCCGTTGTTTATACGCGTGAAATTCCTTGTTAGATTGTTAGGTGCAATGGATTGTTACGAGTCCATTGTTAATGTCGCTTCACATCTACGGACAGTCAACTCGTTAGACGTGACAATATTGACTGGATTAATTAGTTTACACGTATCACGGGACACGTGCCGTGTCAAGGGTAAATTGTCGTAATAATTTTACTGCTTCGTCAACCAGAAGTTAGATTTGCTATTTACATTTTGCCAGGTTCATGGATCGTAATCGGATGTAGTATTTTTTAACTCTTTAAAATACATATTGTTTTCTGTTACAAAAAAATAAATCATAATAAACGGTCATCTTTCGTTTGCAGCTTCTGAATTACAGTGTACACTTAGTATTTACTTAACTTGGATTATCTGAGTTTAGATAACTCTCGCTTATTAAGCATAAAAATATACAGAGATTAGCGATGAAACATTAATAATAAATTTTAAAGCACTGCCGTAAGCAGCACATGTACTATTGTTCGTTGACCGTCTGTCGTGTCTGGTTGGCTTATTATTGTTTGTACGGATATCATAATATACACAATCGGACGGGTATCGTGGTCTGTGTATGGTGCGATTCCTACAGTGGTGTGTGTATGATACGATACCTGCAGATGTGGTGGAGTGGCGGAGAGGCGGCGGCGCGCACTGCCGTGGCTTGCACTTTCTGCGCCACCCACGCCCGCCGCCCAGGTAGCCGCCCAGGTAGCCGCCCAGGTAGCCGCCCAGGTAGCCGCCCAGGTAGCCGCCCAGCTGGCCGCCCAGCTGGCCGCCCAGCTGACCGCCCACGGGCCTCACCTGCGAGGCGGAGGCGACAAGTCACACGCCAAGATCTGTGCGCGGAGCGTTCGTGTGTTTTACGGATCGTTTGTCGTTTAGGATAATTACACGTCTCGCGAATATGACGGACATAACTCGCATAACAAAGATCCCTTGTTATTACCTCAGATTACGAAATCATTATTTTTATGTATTAATACATCGTTATGTGAAGGTTAAAGAAAAATGAGTGTTCAATTGATTTTAAATTGAGATATCAGAATTTTTATGTTTAAATTTTTTTTTTTATCTCTGAAAAAGGTGCTGTTGTTTTTATAGTACTGAATACGATGTTTATTAATACGTAGTACATTTTGACAGAATTTAATTGCTATTTCAAAAATCATAGAAATAGCTTTATTATATATATTATATAATATCGCGTAAAAAAGATAACAACAATTCATCAAAACCAGAAACCAATAAGTAGATAAGAAATCACTTATCTTCTCCAATCAAAAGTCCCCCAAATCATAAATAAATTTTGACTCGGATAACTCAAATATCGTACAATTAGTCATGGTCATCCACATTTAATGTTTGATGGTGAATCTGCGGTGATCAGAGAACAGCCTTCAAAATGGCACTTGAGCCAAAAACCGATCTCGAGTTACCTGTCAGTTATTCAACCGGCTACGAAATCGAGTGTCAGAGCAATATGAAAACGAAACCATTGATTTGTATCGTAAGTAATTAAATCCGGCGCCGCTACGCCCGGACACTCGCGCACGATCAGGTGGTCGTCGCACGGGCACATGCGGTCTCACGGAGATCCTCGGAGCCGCTGCCGCCGCGGAGTGACGCAAGCGCCCGATCGGTTCTCGACCGTCCGCAAGCCTTCCCGTGTTGTTGCACGGCCGCTAGTGTTTTGTTTACCGCGGAGTATCGAACCTGTCACTACGCACTTCCTCGCGCCCGCTGGGTGACTTGTCGGCCCCCGGCGGTTGTCAGTCGCCGGAGACAGTCATTGCTGGGTCCGGCGCCGCCTCGCTGACCGCACCGGCGAGTCTTGCCGACGAGGACTGCAGCGACGGAGTCGTCCTGCGGCACGCCAGTGCGCCGAGTGACAGCTCGCGGAGTGGTGGTTGTATGGATTCGTGCCGGCGCAGTAATCGAAGCCTGCTGCGATATCTTTTTGTGTATTGTGTTTTGTGATTTCATACACGATGTTTGTGAAGCGATAGCATCGGCGGTGCTACCGGCTGTTCTCTCTTGTGTAATATTATTGCGTGTTTATTCTCCGGGTGTTCTGAGAATAGCATCTATTCACGGACTGTAGTGAGAAGTTGTCGATATAAATTGTTTTTCGAACATCTGTGCTCCCCTGAATATGTTATGTGAACTATTGAGTCATAATAACGTGAGGATCGCTCGATCTCAGGTAAACAGCCAATAACAGGTTTTTTTACTTCAAGTACTAGTTGATAAATATGTACTAGCACTTATTATTTGATGTATCATTTAAATGTCGTTCATTATAAACTAGGTTACTCTACATACAACTCCATACAGCAATTATTGCGTATGTAACAATATGGCAAGTTAATCGTTGATTTTTAATAAGCACCGCTATTATATCGTTTTCACACCTACACAGTATCAGACATATGGACTCAAATCTACTTATTTTTGATAGAAGTTTGAAAAAATCGGAATGAAAAATAACAAATATGAACTGCCCTAAGCATCACAATCGACTCGTATTTTCATCTCCAGCGGGCTCCATCGCTTTCGCCCATATCCGCCGTTCTTGTGACATAAGCTGTTGACTTATATATTTTGGGCTTTCTGGAACATTTTTCCGCGGGACATTGCCGTAGATTTATGTCGAGTAGGGTGTCCTCAGATCCGTGCAACATTACTCACTAGACTACGAGAGCTCTAAAATGATAAAACTGCTTTATATATCGTATTGTGTGACGCTTACCTTTTTCATTTTAAATCTAAAATAGAAGTGTTTTATTTGGTTCACTACAACTCGTAAAAGTATTGATGTCATTTATGCTGAAATAAATACTAGCTGAGCTATTCACAAAATAAAAAAGCTTACATGTTCTAAGGTTTCCCGGCTTTAAATATCGTAAGGAATCGTTTGTTTATGTACTGTTTGTTGTCGTGGAAACTTAACCATCCCTAACTTAAAAAAATATGTATTTAGTAGGCGTGAACATAACATAAATATCTCATATTAAAGTAGATATGACATTCTTAGTTTGTTTTATTTAAGAAATATTATCGAATACAAACAATTCTCTAACATAAAATATGATTTTCCAAAAGCCAACATTGTTTTCCTCGATTGTGTATGCAAAAGACGATCCCGAAGAGCATTTGACCGGTGATTTCGAGTTTCAAATGCTTTTCCAGTAAATTTGCCGATTTTCTGATGCCAAAGTAAATATACATAGCCCAAAAGTCGTTAAACAAAACACAATAATAGAAATGTTTGGACAGGGAGGTGTCTGCCGGCTTATTTACAGAAGTTCAACATAGTTATACGAACTTAGAAAACGTTCAATCAGAAAACGCTCACTTGATTTGTTTGATATTAGGCCCGTTAGCAAAAATATTCCACTCTGAAGGTAATTTTTTATATATATAGTATGTATAAGTACAAGCTGTGAACAAAACGAGAACATTGTCTTTAATTTTATATTATAAGTATTATAAAGCACGTACTAGGTCATTTATTGATACCAAAAGGTTATCGTTTGCACTTAAGCTGCACTAATAAATTAATACGTTGACATATTATTGAAGAAAAAAAAACGAATGCGGTCTGTAAAACAGCTATCTTATACATATTTACAAACTACTGCACCTCAACAATTTAATCTAGGCGGTCTCTATTTGCCGAACAAGAGACGGCTCATCATGTGAGACAATGGCCAGAGGTATGAATGGCTGGCTCGGGCACTCCCCGGCGCACGCACTCGCCGGCGAGCCCGAATGTTGGGCCGTGAGAACCTGCCGCTTCGAGGCCGCTGGGCCGACGCGCGCCTAGGGTCGGCCATTGTTAGCGATCCGCACCCTTACGGGCCAATGTGATGTCCAATGAGGCGCACGCCAGAAATCGAAAACATACATATTAGCATAAGTTAAACGTAAAACTTCATTTGTTTATTTCAGATTATTTTAGATAACGTTGTTTCCAATTTACCACATCCTTGGCGCTGCAATCCCGAGTGGGTCTAGCCACAAGTCGTCCTCAGCGTCTTGCGGCTCAGGTATAATGTGGCAATGTTTATCGGTTTTTAATTATAGAAATTATATTTTAGTAAAGATCGTAGAGATTATCAGCAATGTGTATTGTTTTACATATTGACCGTAAAATTGGAATCTTTCTTTTACACCTTGGGTATTTTCACACCGAAGTGCTTGCTGGGTATGCAAAAGTATACTTTTTTTTATCTATAAAATGCTTGTGTTGTAGTTTTGTAAACTCATAATGTTGTATGTTTATTGTATTAAAACAATAACAAGTGTGATATCGAAACAAATCATTTTTGAGCTAGCCACATCGGTAATGAATCCACGAACGTCGCTTTAGAATCCGGATAGTAACTCCCCAGCCGTTGAGCGAATTAGCTTTACTATTCAATATTATTTTAGATAGGAATAACAAAATTATAAAAATGTCTTATTATGGGGCAATAAATAATTGTGTGGTTGGTTGTCGAGCTTTCCCTTTGGGCGACAGAGCCGGAGCGCAGTGACGCGCGCGGCCCTACGCCGGCCTCAGCGCCCACGCGACGTGACGTCACGACCGTGTCGGTATCTATGGTTATTAATATTCTATAAACGAGCAGTATCATTCATTCCGTTGCCAAGTCAATAACATTCTAATTATTGAAGTATACTTACTGTGATTGTCCTTATATGATCATTCAAATTGGAAAAGGGATATACGCACTTAATTTGCTATGTTTTTTTTTTTTTTTCTTAAGATAATTCTAGAAATATGTTTAAGAAAGTCAATATCAAAATATATTGCAATTTTTAGAGTAAAATCCGTGTATTACGATGATGATTGTATTGTATCAATACTTCGTGCTCGATACAGTTTTTTTTTTTTTTTTTATATGTTTTGAAATAGCTGAAATATTACGTGGTAGAAATATCGACAGATTATCATTGTCTGCAATATGTACTCTTCGGCTGTAACACTTGAAGTGCATATTACGCCTTCTTGAAATCATTCACGACATCTAAATAAAAATAATCAATGATGCGACTGTGAAAGCTTTCAGCTTTATAGCATATTCCGATATTGTAAATGCAGCATTGAGATTGCCGGCTACCTTCCTGCATCTTCTTGCATCTTTTGAGCTATAAATGTTATTATTTGCATAAGCACTGGAAATTACCTAGTCTTTTTAATGCTATTCGTCTAAAACAGACGTCTTGAAATTTCACGCCTCTTATACGATATTAATTGTTAGAGAATATTTTGTTTCATTGTTATCCGCAGCTGGTAGTAATTGTGCTTTGCGGTCTGGCTATTTCATACATTTTTATGATGTCTTATTTACATAAATACATTTATTTAAACTCCCAGGCTCCGAACAAACCGCCAAAACTATCGGATTAATGACGTGATAATTATTATTTTTAACAGCAAGTAAAAATCTAATTTAATAGAATTTACTTTTAGAGTACATTGACTGTTGAAATGTTTTAATTTATTACATTGTGTTGAAAGATACGCATAAGTAGGTTTATTTTTAGAAAAATTGTATTTTTCGCAAGAACCGCAAGTTCTTGTACATTATTATTATGTTTATATATATATATATATATATATATATATATATATGTATATGTATATGTATATTTATAAAATTGTCTAATTTATACTAACCAGGAAGATATTTTTCCGTAGCTAGCAATCGAAGCGTTGTAATGTTAAATTTAATATTTTGAATTTAATGTTGTTTTAATTGGTTTTAAAGTTACAAAAAAACCGTTAATAGAATTTTGCATTAAATAGTACTCTGCGTTAAAGCAAGTTGCCAACTTATAATTATAGATTTATTTCAAAACAGTTAAATATTATTTTATGTGTTTCCAACAGTTTTATATAAATTTTCATGTACCTATTGATGAAAGAAGAGCGCGTATGAATTTTATTTATGAATTAAAGTTTCTTTAATCACTTTTCCTTGAACTAAAAAAGATTCGTCAGTCGATAGAATTTTCTAGAAGCATTGATTGCCGGGCGCTGCGGGGGCGGCGCAGTCGCCGATCGCATGTCATTAACTCGTTTTATTGTATAACATTAAGACCGAGTCCGAGAAGAAGTCGCTTCGCGCAACAATCGCTTGCCCACCGTCCGCGAATCGCAAAAGTCGACTTTTTACGGGTACACATATATTTTTTAAAAACAAAATTTAAATTAGACTACAATATGTACTGTATTGTTTTATTTGTCTATAAATGGAAGTTCGACGTTACAGAAGCGGCAAGCACACAGACACCCTTGACTTGTTGTTCTTGAACACCTATCCATGTGCACCATAGTACTTATACTCTGGACGCTCTTGGCTAGATCAAGCTAAGAATGTTTATATACCAATAACATAAAATAAATATGTTTTCAATAATGCATCAATTTACATAATTTTATTTTCAATCACAATTTCCGTTCAAATAAACACCGGTACTTTAAGACAGATACGTCCGAAATATTAACCATATGCTGCAAATTTAAATCACAACCGGATACAAACAATAAACAATGGCTTTAATGGTACGTTACTACCAGGAATCGGAGGATAAAAAATGTATTTTGCTCCGGGCGTGGGCCGGGCGCTCTTCTGTCACGGCCAGAGATTCACGCGTGTATTCTATCAAGACTTGTTATCATATTCACTATTAACTATTAATAATAAACAATTATACAATACGACCTTTAAAAAAAATGATCGCGAGATTTTGAAAGGAGATAGATGCAGATAAATCTTTTCATTTCAAGATAGTTAAACCTCTAAAATACTCTTCATCTTTTTCAGGTGCCCCTTCTCAGAGGAGATTGGTAACCATCTTACAGAACGTATCTCTATCCCGGGCCAGTCTCATTGGTTAGGCTGTCCTCCCGACTTTCAGCCACTGTCGCAAATTTCGCATTCATGTTAATTTCCTTCTTCTTGTTGGGTCTTAAATATATACTTAAAAAAATATTAGTTAAACTCAAATAAAGCAAGTGCTTAATTAGTAGATTGTATTTATTAGCACTGATTTATAAATTGTCGCTATTGAAATTTCAACGAAAACGCTACTAAGCATTATAGAAAATACGATTTAGTGTTATATTTGCTCCAAGGACAGCGCCTTTAACATAGCATTTATTTTAATCCGTCATGCTAGTTGTTGCTTTTTGACGCATAACAATAAATTTACACGAGAATCATACGCATTTAAGCAAAAATCCCGCAATGTTGAATTAAGGTATCTTGTTAGGAATGCAAATCCACCTTGTCGGGCTCGTGCCGACTGGAGTCGGTATAACAGTAGAAGCATGCCGACCGGTCAGTATTCAAGAAAACCTACAATATTTATTAAAGCAGATGTATAGTGCTTATTTTTTTAAATCATGGCTGTCGAGTGAATCTTTAAAAGCCTACTATTATTTTATGTACTCTATTTTGTAATAAACAATCTGTACTGACATGTGCAATATTCAAACGAATCGTCTTTAACACATTAATTACGTCAGTTCGACATTCAGCTGTTAAGACAAGACTCTAACCCATGGGTAGCCAACCCTTTTCAGCTGCCGGGCCAAATTAAGGAAATGAGTTTTCCTACTGGGCTACTTCCATATATATGATATGATACGAACTACGCTCAATGGAATATTCTATTGGTGGTTTTATATACAATAAAAAAAAATGTGTGCATATGCTCCGCGGGCCAAAAATAAACACCCGCTGGCCATGGGTTGGCCACCTATGCTCTAACCGGTGAAAGAATAGGCAAGAGTCTACGAACTCAACCACTGGCCATAATCATAAGAACATGTTGGTCTCCCCATTTATAGTTATATTAAGTGTGTTGCATTATTATATGTTTTACTTGATACTAGGAATTAGATTTTCAAATTGGTTCTCACTTCGCATATTTTTCCGCCACTCGCCAGTGCGATATTTGTTTTTATGTCGCGTAACATTTTCTTATAATAATGTTTTTAAATATCAAAACAACTTCCGGTGTTGATGATCGCTCGGCAATTTTTTGGGAATATTCCTCAACAATTAAAACATTATTGATGAATATTTCGATTTATAATTTATTAAGTTACAAAAAGTGCAAAAGACTTAGTACCTTAATAGCTTACAATTGCGTAACAACTGCTTTTGAGAAGTTAATCTTTCAATAGAGTTAGAGGCATTCTAACCTTTGAAACAAAATGTATTTTTTCTTCAAATGAAAAATATATATAGTACCTTGTATCCTTATCCTAATATATATATATATATATATATATATATATATATATATATATATATATATATATATATATATATATATATATATATATATATATATATATATATATATATATATATATATATATATATATATAATAATATAAGATAATTATCAATTAAATTATTATTTGTGTTATATAAAATATAACCTGTTCAATGTGTCGCAAAAATGAATACACGATCGAATAAAAAAATATTTTGTAAATGTACATCATCGAAATGCCAACTGTGATATTTTGTACTTGATTGAAATGGTGCCGCAGCCATGGCCATGGTCTCTCCGAGCGCCAGGTAGTAGTCTGTCCCCGCCCTCCGCACATCCGGTACCGACCACGTGGGCGAGTCCTCGCCGCCCACGTGGCCCGAATGGCGGCGCCGCGGGACCCGCCGCTCCACTAAATACTTCTTTAATGAATAATTTACACGCAAGCAGCTCGCTATAGTATAAACACGAAAAATATATTTATATCGCGCTTTGTTAATATGTTCAATGTATTCTGAAAGTAGCCCTACCGCCCACGGAATTATCGACTGGAGTTTTATATAAAATTAAAGATATTTACCAGTGTATCTTTTTTATATCGCAACAGGTAATTTTGTTCTACTATAAATTTAAAAAAATCACAAGATAAACTTCATTCAACGTTTATAATATTAAATATGACAAATTATTCGCAAAAACATATTATATGTACGTGTTAAACGAAACATTTGTATGTTTCTTTCAGCACTTGCTTAATATTACAGTTTGCATTTATTTCGTTATATTCTCTTGACTTTTGTTATAATAGTAAGAGGTGTTTTTGAGAATATAAAAACAAGTACTTAAGTAGAAATTTAAATTTGTCTGTAGGAGATGACGTTGATATGATGTTTGGTTAACGAAAAATGGTTACGGCCGTACCGTAGACTTCGATGGTTTTTCATAAAAAATATCCGTTCAATTATGACTTTTAGTAGCTGTACACTTCTCAATGATATTTAACAATAATAGAAAACAATGCCGAATTTATTAACGATTTAAGAACAATATGTCTGCAAAACCCACGCCCCTCACAGCAGGTTTCAATAGTTTGATATACAACCTACTTTCAGTTCAGTTTAGATAATATAAATAAACTTCGCCCACTTAGAAACGCATTACTGTGGCTTACACAGTATTATTTATGTTATGTGAGATAATATTAAGTTACTTGCTTATTTACATTATTTTAAGAACTTAGGTAAAAATTACACCGACTGGTTTTGTCATACAATATTTCCGATCACTCAGATATTAATTCCAACAAGTTTCTAGGATGTATTGTAGATATCAAATGTTATGTAAAGTTATTCATCGATATGGTATCATAATGCATAGGTTTTCATTACGTAGTTGGGAAATATAAAATGATAGTTTTTGTTTAAAAAATATTTAGGATGTTTATCGGCATTTAAGTAAAATTAAAGTTTTATGACGTAAAACTTTTATAAAAATAAAACTTGTTGTATCAATTGTGGTTACGATAAAGTTACGTGTTTTTAATAATAAAATAGTGTGATATTAAAAAATAAATAAAAAAAAACGGTTTTTACTAAATTATTCATTACGTGACACATACGTCAAAAAACGTTTTTCACAATCCCATTTATGTTTAAAAAAATATATTGTGTTATCCGTAGAAAAATATTATTTTGTAAAGATAACAAATAAGCATTATTATAGTTTTCCCTAACTCACATAAAAAAATGATAATGCGCCATCACAGCAGCGATAAAAAAAAACTATTAACATGTTATAAATCTAATATTTTCTTGTAGTGCCTTGCGGGCAGAACTATTAGGGTACTGATGTAATGATTTTAGATTGACTCGAGATGACTTGTGTTGTTCGTAATTAATAAGAAAGGTTCAAGTTCATGTCAGTTTGGAGGAGAATGTGAGATGCTGATATCTTGTGTGTTTACAGAGTCGACGCACAGCCCGGGGGCGGACGCCAGCGGCGCCTCGTGGCGCGTGACGCTGGACGAGGACCTGGTGCAGACGCTGAGTGCCATCTTGCCCGAGTGGTTCCCGCGAGCGCCCGCGGGCCGCGCAATGGCCGCCGCGCCGCCCGCGCCGCCCGCCGGGCGCGCCTCTCCCCCCAAGGCCACCGTGGACGCCAGCCCGCTGCAGCAAGCCATGGACCGCAACAAGCAGTGTGAGTACTTGCTCCTGTCTCGATCGAGGACACTCGCTAACCGAATTGGCGACCTGTCCGACGAATGACGTCGTATCTAAAATCTAAAAGTTCAAGCGACCAAACAAAATGTCGTGAAATTATATCGACGAAATATTTCGATTGAATCATGTTGGTTTGTCCAATATGAGTATTCATATATACTTATATACATATTTTTTTTTGAGTAATTCTATTATTTTTTTTTTACCAAAATCGGATATGTTTTTAAAAAATTTGATGTGGTTTATACAAGTTTATATTTAAACGTGCTAAAATGTAAATTATACGAAAAATGAAATAGTCGAAAGCGCGTTACGCTCAAATGACATTTTCACGAAGTGCGCTAAATTTGATTGATTTTTTTTTTTAGTGAATAATATAAGTTAAATCATTCAAATTGGTATAGTATTGCAAAGAGAAAGAATTCACAGATTAACGAAACATCGTCACCGATCGGTGATTACGAGTCGATTGAAGCTCTCTATGGTGTGCAACGCAACGGTCCGACAATAGGGTAATTAGCGGCGGTCCGAGCGCCGGAGTGCTGACGGACGAGGACGAGATCTGCCATGCGTCTGCGTGCAGGCCAGCCGCTGCCCGATGTGGACCGGAGCGAATGAAACTCATCTTCGCGAAAATCCAGGCCCGGCCAGGTCGGGTCCTGCGAGTGTACATTCGAGCCGCGCGTGGCGGTTGCATAATTTTATATTTACTTTCGTGGACGGGATACTGATGAGCTTGAATATTATACTCGCTGAGTGCATTATCGCGTTGATTATTTTGTAACAGGTGTGAGCTAAACTATACCGACTCGAAGTCACCTTTTAAGAGGAGTATCGATCTAGATTACTCTCGGCCAGGAGTCGATCGTCGGTTCCGATTACTTAGTCTCACAGCACTATCACATTGGAAATTATTTTTTTTATTATTAAAAACAGAATGTACGTTTTCTTCGAAACTCGAGTTTGATGGTTTGAATGTCAACCTCCAAAGAGCGAATAGTAAACTATATTGTTTCTTGCCTGTTTTGGTTTCAGTCTGGCGATGACTTGTATTATTGTTATTGCACACCGTGATTCGGTTATTTTATCAATGTGTAAACAGTTTGCATGAATTGCCAAGTATTAAACGTGAAATACTATTGATTCCACCATAGCGACATGTCAGCAAATATTGAAATGAAAACTGTCACTCATTTGAAATATTTGGCATAAACAAATATAGATTGCTTCTCTGAAACCGGTGGAGAGATCAATGGCGTCGCTCGGGGCACGTCAACCAGAGCTGCCCGCGCACGTCGCGCCCTTCCGGCTCGGGCACTTCCTCCGCTACTCGCGAGCACCGCCGCGCATGCTGATGCCCGCGAGCACCTCGCGTCCAGCTCGCGGCGCTCCCGCCTTCTTCATTCTCGTGTTGTCGTTTGCTAATTCACTATCACTGTGTAATTGAATCCTTTCAATATAAAACCAATAATCCTTGAAACCCTTTCAATTGTTTTATCATGTGTAATATAAAAATGTGGAAATGCAGTGCCAACAGATAAGTGCGAATTTAAGTCTGGTGCGCATTATATAAAAATAAAACGTCCGTATTTTCCATGAAAGTTCTATTAGTACCTCTGTGAGTGATAATGGACGAATGTAAACTGCAATAAATTAGGGTGTAGTTAGGGAAATGTGCGATAAATACCCGGCGGCCTGCAAATGCGATTGTCAAAAATCACAAATGCTCAGAGATAATCCAATTCCTATGGCACCCTACCGAGTGCTTGTACCGAGCGACGCTCGCAATTCGTCTGGCGTCTAGCGACACCAGGAATCCTCGAGCCTCGCCGGCTGAAGATGCAGTGCCTCCAGCAGGCTGCGTGGCAGCGCGGGAGCTGGGACTGGCCTACTCCCAGAGGTGGATCTCTCTTATTCGATAGATTATGTAATAATACATTTTAAATTGAAGGATCTCACATATTTCAATCAAGGAAAATGCACCCAATTGGAAAAGTTTATGATTGTGATATAATAAAAATATATTATCTCTAGTATGCATGTTTTCAAAACAATCTATACGAAAAATAAAAGTAAAAATTCGCAAATTAACTAAAAAAATAATGACGTATTCAATTATAAAGTACAAATGAATAGTGATGGTGTTTTGAAAATCTTGTATGTGACCTAATGATGCTATCAAGTATTGATTTTGCTTGCAGATATATTGCGTTTATTCTTAAGCCTGTTTAGTTATGAAGATTTATTATTGTCGATTCTATTAATGCCCTTTGTATTTGATGGACTTTTATTATCTAGCAAGGAATTATTATTTCAGCTAGATGTTTTTGAACAGAGACCAAAGTTGTAAACCTACATCTGCAAGACGCTCAGGTTTATGCATCTATAAATTGTAACATGATTTATTTTACAGACACTATTATTTTCGCCATGTTAGTTCAATAAACAGAAGTATGAAAATAAAGTTGCAGTTAATGTCAGTTGTGTAAAAGAAGCAATTCTATTTTTTATAATGCGTTCTTCCTGTTTGCAGCTCTCAAGGTCAAGCTGATGACGAGGAGGCCGATCAACCAGCTGGTGGCGCAGGGGATCATCCCTCGTGAGTCATTTTCTACTTTATTATTTATATTTACATAAAGAGTAGGAACTTGCAAAATAATTCAAATACCAGCGGTATTTATTATTGTCTTCGCTTATTGATATCATACATATTTACTGAATCTATCTACAAAATCAATTTTAGTCGTCTTAATAATTTCTTATTTAATTTTATATTTCTGCACTTTGTTATTATTAAAAAAAAATGATTTACGTGATTACGAAAAGTGAAGTGATAGTGACATAATTTTTCATGTGAGGTATTTTATTGTTGTAAAAAATGTTTCATTTAGATGTAATTAATATTTTCCCTCGTATCAAGTTTTGTTAGGAGTATATATGAAAAGAAAAAAAACGTATACGAACTTGCGTTTGTACATTTTTCCGCAGTTTAACCGCAACTTATCGGCCCTGAAACAATAAAACGCGAATCGTACTTTCTATGTTGCGGTTAGCTTGTGTCACTTTGATCTTTTTTTTTGTAATTTTTTTTTAATATTTACGAAATCCTAAATATTCATTAGCGGAAAATGTTGTTTTTCCTTAATTAAGGTCGGATGAGTGTTTTTTTAGTACTAATGGCAGTGCGAATCGCTCCGATCGAGTTACTCGCAGCTTGTTTAGTAATCAAGACGGGCTGGAGACGGGAGCAGCGAGAGAATTGTTTATTTGACTGTTATTGGATATCGTTTGAAACTTTGGAGTTTTCTAGAATGTAAACAAAATCCGAAAGCTTCAGTTAATTTCGTATTCCTTAAGGTTTTGTAAGATATGAATACATACATTTTTAACAGATAATATAATATATACCACAGAAGCCTTCCAGTCAACGTGATATACCTTTCTATCGCGGCATGAACTTTAATAATTAATAAATATATAAGACAGAAAATATGCTGTTTTATCAAAGCATACATCTGTGGGCAGTCCAAGAGATCGCAGTTTCTTCCACGATTGATGATATCGATAGTAAAATTTTAACCCAAAGTAATGATTTCCCTTATTACTTTCCATCAAGCCGAGTCATGCCATTAGAGATGTTTGTAAAGCCAGCGATAAGTCACCAGTTGCAAATTATAGTAAATGTCTCCCAGTAATACTAACTATGCTGAAAATTATCTTTTCGCGCTAGTCTAGTGCACCGTAAGTGCCTCTCTGCCGCCTGTTATAAATGGTTGAGGACGGCAACAGTTGTGGCTGGTCTCAGTGGGCCCTATTCGGCCAGACGAGGCCCGGGCAGTGGTGAGGGCGCACAGTCAGCAGGGTGGTCAGGAGATGTGCGTTAGATAACCGGAACGGTCTGCAATCTGGATTCCTACATAGAAATGGATTTTTCGCGGCGCTCGGCGGGCGGCTCGGGCGTGGGCGGTGGAATTTTGTTTACCAGCTCTCGTAATACTCCTTGTCTTGGAGACTATACTCTATATTACTACACTATCTGTTTCGCTAGCTTAAGCGTTATACAAGTCGTTTCGAAATTTTGTGCAGCGGGCGAAAAGAGGAACCTGGGATTCTGTATAAAATATATTTAATTTACATTTATACAAAACACTTTAAATTGTTAGTTTTAAAATTTTATATTTTCGTCAATTCCAATATAGACCATGGCATGCGAAACAACAGTCCAATGAGAATCATCTCACGACAATAGTTGTACATCGTCTGATTACTGAGCATTTTTATAACTATTAATGACACATAATTTTAGTTTCTTTGAAGTTATAACAAAAATAAATCAAGGCTTTAGCAACAATTTTTCACTAATCTTTTTTTGTATTGTTGCCTTAAAATTAAGAAATTCGTCCTCGCCGGCTGCCGCGGCGTCACTTGCGGAGAAAAGAAAAACAAATCGCTCGCCAAGCAGTTATCTAAAATGCGACATTCAACATTTTTTTTTACTTAAGAGATTATTGTATCACTTTCGTAATGATGATTCGAATTTTTGTTAGTGTCGAGACACGCACATTAATCTTTATTTAATTAAAAGTATTTATATAAAAAAAACATTGTTTAATGTGACAAAAATACCCGAGAGAGATTTCAGCCAAGGCGTGCTTCGTGATTTTTATTTTATAGTTTGCTGTTGCCGATATTTTTATTTTTGATTTATTAAGGTTTGAAGTGGGTGTTGTGTGTTAATATTTTCAATTAAGGCTTTGCCCATGTATAATTATTTTAAACAATGTTCAAAAGAATATTAAAATGAAATATATTTTTAAGTTAATGTCATTTATAGGTTTTATATTTTATTTACTGCAAACTATATTATATTTGATAGTAATATATGTATGTTGTATTGGTGTGAATGTTTAGTGTTTTTTTTTGTTGTAGAAGACGCTACTTTCGATTGGTATAATCGAGAATCTCGTAGTCGCCAATAAATCAGAAGGGAGTGATCGGTTGCCATGTTAATGTTTGATTAAGAAAGAAACCTTATCAACTAACATATAAATTAAAATAATGTCTTAAACTAATTTTTTTTTAATCAGCGATCGATGTTCACTCGGTTATTAAATCAAGATCCCAAATCACCGTGATAACAACTTTTACTGATTCCTTATCCTTGTTTTCCGTTTAATATTATAAATTAAATGTCGCGTTTAATCTTTGGATTGCTTATTTTGCTTGAACGTAATTTTTTTTGTATTGTTTTTCGTAGTACATATACAAAGTACCATTATCATCGTCATGATAAAAACCTTCGCTAAACGAACCCTCTTCGCCCTTGATTCTTACGAGGTGCGCGATATTCCGCTAGATCCGCCGCTACCTGGCCTGGTATCCTCACCGGGTGATTTAGAATTGAGGGTTGAATATTAAAGGGCGGCTGATAGAAAATTTTCCATATGAACAAAGTCAACTTTCGGTGTTCTAAATTGTGAACGCCTTATAGGTTCACGGATACTACTTTGCTGTAGCCTTTTGCAAATTTCTATATATAGAAGTAGTTCTGGAAAGGGTTGGTGTTAATCAACACACCTGTAAAATACTTACAGTTATAAGTCTTTCGTGTCGCTCACATGATCTTTATGCTCATGTTTCCATTTCGATAGCATCATTTAGATACTTATATTCCACGAAAAATTATTCTGATTATTTTTATCATCTGATTTTATTTGATATATTTCTTATCTTCCTATTTTTATATTTCATGGTAGCGTTTTTCCATTATTTTTAAGTATGGGTTCGGCGTTCGGTTTATTGCACGCGAAGAGTTTGTCTCAGTGAGGAGTTTGTCTTCTTCATCGCCGCGCCCAGCCAGGGTGTCGCAACTCGGTAGCTGCAGCTCTGCTCTACTTTTCCAGTCAACGCTGGTAGCGACGCCTTGTTGTTTTGGGTCATATATTCAGAACTCCAAAGCTTGTCTGGAAAGTTCTACCAAAACTAAACACCGCTCTGTTATATGTGTATCTTCGAATATAATAAAACAATGAAGATCAAACAACTTCAAGGCAACTAATGATTATATAAAATAAATGTTTCTTCCCCGAAGAAGTGTGTGCTTCCTGGCAATTTGCAAAGGCACGTTTCTCAAATTTAATGTGTACCGAGTTTATATAAGCGGAGATTTTCGTAGTCTGATTATACATACAAATCGGTTTCAAGGTTAAGGAAAATAAACCCTACATTATTAAGGAGGTTGAAAAGGGGTAATAAATAGTTAATACATGCTTAAAGTAATTTAATATGATTCAATTTTGTAAGTCATACTCAGACTGATATACTGATAACTGATGCCGGAGAGTTTTTTTAGTACCCTACTTTTCGCCTAGTGGTCGTTCATAGATTTCAAAAGATTCAGAAAATAAAGTTAATACGAACGGTCCCAAGAATCCACCTCTCTTTCAGGAGAAATCTGGATGACAGAAGCTTTTATATTACCCCTCGCTATTCCACGCAGTGCTCCACGGCTCTAGCGATATTTATGTAAAGGAAAGTAAAACGGTGTGAATAATTCTACGTTTATTCAGTGATTCATTTACGTGATCAGATATTTTTTCTCGTGGTTCAAGGGTTATTCTGACTTTTATTTGATTGTCTATCAAGTGTATTACAACTATTTTTACGAATCGTGCTTTCGGACTAAAACGACCATTCGAGGCGGAGGAATACCGCACTTCAAAGTTATACTGCAAGTCGATGTTTTTGTTTGGAAATTATTTATGGCATCACATAAAGTTGACATATCAACATTTGGATTTTTTTGTCATTTTAACAAGTTTTCTGAAAAAACAGTAAATCAGGTTTCTACATATTGAATTTCATAATTTTTATGTGTGTATCTCATACGTAGGCGTTAAAACAAAAATCACTGCCAGCACAAAAAAAAAACTGCAAAGTTCTGTCAATGCCAAACGGCCAATAGCAGCGGGCGCCCATGCACATTTAAAAAAATATTTTTTTAGGTACATATTCTCTCGCACAAAAACGCTCCTGGTATTTTTATAAACACTCATTTCTTTCGGAACCGATTCGTTTGGGTCGGAGCGTTCGGATGCTCCTGCACAATCGAAGCGGCTATTTTTGTATGGACATTCGCGGTCATCAAGTCGGTAAATATTTATGTACGATCTCCCGAGCACCCTGCTGCAGGGGCGGCGGTTGTGCGAATTCAATGAGCTATCGTGTACTCCTCGAGCTCGGCCGTTTTATTTCGGACTATTTCAAATATGCATACGTGTTAAAATTTAATACTAGTCGTATGATGGTTTAATTTTATATTTATTTTGTCTTGACTCACTCGGCCGTTTTAAAAATTACCGCTCAATAGTGAATCAATCGAAGACTTGTAGTTAATGATATTTTCTTAACGTTTCAGCCCTGAAGACGTCGCCCGCTTTCCACGAGCAGAGAAAACAATTGGAAAGAGCTAAGACGGGAGATTTACTGAAAGCGAAAATACAGAAGAGACCTAACAGACAGGAATTGGAAATGCGACACATACTCGTGCCGCAGGTGAGTCCGATAAAACGGGAATATATTTTTCAAATAAAAATCAAGAATAAAAGAAACCATCCAGCCGCGGCGTGGTTCTAAAATATAAATTTGAATGTTTCAGGAGGGCCACGCTGACCCCAGCCTGGCCGAGAAGCAGCGCATGCTCAAGAGGGCGCGCCTGGCGGATCAGCTCAACGACCAGCTCTCCCACCGCCCGGGGCCCCTCGAACTCATCCAAAAGAACATCCTTCACACAGAAGAACCCATCGAGCGCGCCGTCAAGGAGGGACTCGTGCCCTTTAAGGCCACCTGCGAGGGTGCCTTGCGCCGGCCCGAGCATCCCAGCAGCTACCACACTGTGGACGAGGACAGTCCCGCCGAAGATGCGTCTCCGCCGCTTCGCCTCGTGCTCAGTCCTGCGCCAGAGGTCATGCCCGTTCCCCCCGCCCCTGTCGTCCCCGCGACAGCCCCTGCCATGCACTTTCATGCCGTGTCCCTCGACTTTTGTCAGCCGGCGCTACTGCCGCTCGTGCCCAGTCCCGTTAGCGTGGCGTCCTCCGCGTCTTCCGCATCTACGTTGTCTCCGCTGAGCTCCGCCGCGTCTCCCCCGGCGCCGGTCACCCCGCGTCCCGTCCCTTCGCCTCTGCACGTCGCGCAGTCGCAGATGCATCGTACCGATGCACCCGGCAAGGACAAGAATAGGAAAAAATCTAAGTCTAAGTCGGCTCCCAAGGCGAGGACGATCAAATTTCATGAGTACAAGGGTCCTCCTAATGCCCAGAAAAGCTCTTCTCCACCGGGGATGGCGGGTGCTCAGGAAACCTCATATGGACTGCTTTTGCGACAACAGCAGCTGCTCCTACAGTGGCAGCTCGAGGGTCAGCACATGTACCCACAGCTCATTTTGCCTGCACCTCATAAATATCCTCACATGGTGGCATCTCCAGCACCGAGTATGGCTCCTGATTCACCCGAATCCTCAGCATCTTCTGTACATGTGCATCTCCATCAGGTGATCTATTCTTATTCGAATTATATGCTTCCTAATTTTAGTCGTACATAGCTATTCTTATTAACTAATATTTGTCAATTTTTCAAATATAATTCTTTAATTTTTTAGATACCGACTCCTCCACCTGCACCTCCACCTCCCCCGAGTAGATTGGAGGACATGAAAGTTTCAGATTTGAAAGCTGAACTGAAGCGTCGAAATCTTCCTGTCTCTGGTGCCAAGCCACATCTGATCGAGCGCCTAAGACCCTTCCTCGCTGACTCGGCCTCGTCGCATGTGTCTGAGGAATCTCAGGACAGACTCAGCAATAGTGTAGAGAGTCTGAATAGGTTGATACAATCCCCCGTTACATCTCCAGAGAGCCAGCATGATGCTATGGATGTGGAATCGCAACCTGCGACCCCTCAACCACCAAGTCAAGCAGTGCAGTCGCAGAGTGTGGACTTACAGAAAAAGATTGAAGAATTGCAGCGAGAGTTACATAAGTCTAATTTACAATTGCAGCAGATCAGAGCTCAGGCTCCATCAAGTGGGAGGCAAGAGCCGCCTCAAGACAATAAAAAACTCACTATGCATCATCTGCAAGCTAAGCTCCAAAAGAATCAATTAGCATTGCATTTTCAGCAATTGCAAGCTCTTCAAGCATCACAGGGAAGAGGAGGAGCAGCTGCAGAAAAGAGGCAACAAGAACATAGAGAATTCCAGAGCAGACAAAGCCCAGGGCCTGTGTTGACTGCTTCTCAGGCTACCCCTTCAGCTGCAGTACAGCCTGCCCCTGCATCCATAGTAGTCCAAGAGCCTCCGAGGTATGTGTTGTCGCCGAAGCCTGTTGTTCCTGAACAATTGCTACAAATTATAAGCACCCAAGCTGGGGGGGAAGGCTTGAAGATGCAATTCACCTTAAAAGACGGTTTCAATGGATTGAATGGATTGAATGGAATCAATGGAAAAAAAAATGTAGGACTTGTTCTCAATGGTGTTAAAGTTGTTCCAATTACGATACTGCCTCCAAACCCTCCACCTCAATATGAAGAGGCTACCAGAAATAAACCACCACCACCCCCACCCCCGCTGCCACCCCCACCTCCACCCCCACCAGCACACAGTCCTGACCCGGCCATTCAGAGTCAGACAGTGGATGATGTGCTTGAGATCCTCATCAAGAATGGGGAACTTCCCCCATCGGCAGCTCAGATCCCGCAAGCTAATTTGTGTCAGGATGTAATGAATCAGAACTCAAATTTTGGTAACGTTAATAATTTACAAGTAGACTCAATGAATCAAAATGATGATAGAAATGAACTTCTGAGTCAAACTGAATTGCAAAATAATATTCAAGAAATCTTAAATCAAAACCAAATACACAATTCCATGCATAGTGAGTTTTTAAATCAAAACAGTCCCCACAGTGACATTCATAATGACCTCTTGTCAGATAGAGACTTGCATGACAATTTAATTAACCAAACCATGATGCTAAATCGACATGGCAGTTTGCTTGACCAGAGTAGTCCTCATGAGCACATAAATGAAAATAGCATCCTAGATGATTTGATTAATGAAAACAGTATGGAGTCCGTACACCGGGATAGTATGCGCGGTTCACTCCTGGGACATCAACATAATCCTGACTTCAGAGATATCTCTGATTTGTCAAACAGTCACATGCCTAATTTAAAGGATGACGATATGTCTAACCACAGTAATATCTTTAGAGATGAAGATATGTCCAATGATCAAAGCCAGAACCTGCATTTTGAAGCATTATCAAACAGATGTCTTAATGAAAGTGATAGCAATATGTTTAAATCAGATATTCTTTCACAAGACTGTATATCTAGGCAAATAAACCATTGCGATTTAGAGAGCAATCAACAGGGTCGCATGGATGATAACTACAACATCGATCAGCTTCTTGGGGAGGATGCAAATGACGGCTTAGATTTTGAGTTGGATCTAGAGGGTATAGAATCTATGGATTTTGGAACGACAGAATGTTCAGTAGTTCATCAGTCCAGTGCGGGTGGAGAAGCAATGGATATGGACGAGTGGGTGGAAAGTATGTTTTTGCAGAGCAATCAGCAGTGCGATCCGCTGCTAGGAGGGCCGCCACGCACTCCACGGGGAGCACCGCCCTCTCGTCCGTCACCACATCTCTCGTGGGACAAACTAGACTTTGCCGCTACATGACCGGCCTCCACCGTGGACAGGAGTCGCTTTCAGGTCAGCTGCCTCTAGTAGTTGGCCAATCTTGCCGGTGAATTCGTTCAGTGAATGTGCCTGAAGGCATAAACTTTTGAAGGTAGTCGAGTCAATGTGAATATATGGTGCTGACTTTTCTCTGTGCGTTGTGAAGACTCAATTTGAGCTTCGTTGTGATTTTGAAATGAACAATTAGATTATTTAGACTAAAGACTTCCTGTTGAGTGAATAGACGATCCCTCGCTGTCGACGGGGGACTTGGGAGGGAAGACACTCGACTGAAGAATTTAAACGAAGGGTTAAATGTTGCAATTGTTTGAGTATTTATTGAATTTATTTACAATATATCATTGTATTCTAATTTAATACTTTATTTCACCCAGTATGTACTTAATCTTACCGCCATTAGGTTAAACAATTTAATAACGAAATGCTTCCAATATCACGTAGAGATAAGGAAATCTCGATGACCACTAATCATGTAAATTTAAGCTAAACTAAATGATGGGTAAATATGTTCAAAACAAAGTAAAGTGATGAAGTTCGAGATGATGTCCATCATTTGATACGCCTATGTCTAGATCTAAGATTTGCCGCCAGTTTTCCATTCAGAATTTTTGCGTGCGTGTGATAATTAATATAATTTAAGTTGTTGAACTAAATATTAATTTATAAAGTTTATATATATATATGTAGAGGATGCATTCGGTGAGCGGTTCATCTTGTTATTATGTAAGGAATGATGATTTAACACGAAGATATTTGTTGTGCTGCATTCCTCCCCCGACCAAGATATATAGGACATAGGAATACCAGCTCGGTGAGTGGAGTGAGGACAGAGCCCAGGCCGAGGAAACTTACGTCCTCAGTGTTGTACTCTGGAACAAGAACTAGTTTGCATGTGTGTGCAGTTTGGTCGGCTCCATTCACTCATTGTGACATTCCAATCTTAATAGAGAAATGAATCATTTGATACTCGGCGCCATCCGACAATCCCACCAACTGTCAACTTTGTTAGGTTTTCTTAATTTCCATCAGAATTCATAACATTTTGAGTCATGCGTTGTATAACACCCTCGGTTAGAATGCATTTAATATGCTGTCTTAGGGGCGATCATCTATGTTTTAAGTATACTGACCGACTCCAAGTAGGCAAATTAAAGTATGCTATCCACAATCACTGGTTACTTCGACTCTATATACATTATGTAGTGTATAGACATTCTCATTGTATACTTGAATATGCTCAAAATGTTAAATTGTTGTCAAAATTTTTAATTATTGAATTACCAAATTTTCAATATCCAATATTTTAAATTGTAAAATTTTCTATCAAATACATTTAAAATAAAATCAGAATGTTTTTTTTATTTATCAAATCTTTCTTGTTGCTGTTTTGATGATCCCGTAAGATTAATGAAGTTGAGCAATTTGCAGCTCAGAAGACAGTCTCGTCTCCAGAGCTAAGGTTCCTGCTCTATGAATATATGCCTGATGCATTGTTTGATAAAACTACAGTATTCAAAAATATTTAGTAATCCCACATATCATGGAAGTGATATTTTAAGAAGTATTTTTTTGGTATATTAAAATCATTTCATGTAAAAATTCAATAAGGTTTCACGTGAAAAATGACAAATACAGTTGAATGCATATTTATATGTTATTAAGTAGATAAATTCCATTTTTGTTAATTAATTTATTTTTGTAATGTAATTGTGTAACTGTAAATTTTAACACCTTGGACCATTAAGCATTAACATGAGAAACTCAATCTCAAGATTCCGAGCGATTTCATTTCAACTCTTTACATAAATGTAATAAAGAGATATCAATTGAAAACTTGCATCCGTTATTTGTATTCATATAGCCAAGATAAACCATAAATCTCAGTACATATTGTAACAAAATGAATATATTTGTCGATATCATATTACGTAAAAATGCTCAGATCTTCCAGTACTTCTATTTATTGATAATAATATTTGTAACGTTAGTTTGGTTTTCTCTTTGGATGCGGTAGTCGTCAGTCCCTTTGCTTTTGTCGGTGGCGCCAGTTGCAATCTGTCAAGGGTGGGACCAGTCTGGGAACAAATAAACCTTGCGAGTTAGCAACAACCGAAACACCGACGACAGAGCGCAATCATGTTTCATCATTTATATTTTATTTTATACTGTTTAGGAATATTCTTTTATTTCAAAATTCACGTATTATGACAATCTATTTCATGATACTTTGCAGATGTCCAGTACTGCAAATTTAGTTCTATCCCTCTCTGTACTTATGAAAATTAATTTAACACCTCGTACTTTTTGATCGTAAGCAATACTCTATACAACAACATAATATTTATGTTGGTTAAAATCTATATTGGTTGCAATATCATTACATTTACATTAATATATATATATTATTTCATTTTATTTTATTTATCATATTACTCACGAATTTTTCACATTGCCTTTTGCGTCTTATTGTGTAAAATATGTTTAACATCTAAATGTATGAAAATTTCCCAATATGCTGGTAAATATACAGCATATTACTAAGATTAGATATACACAGTAAAGGGGCATACATATATAGTTAGTAAATAATACTAACAAAATATGCAATTTATTGTAATTTGATTTTTCTTTAAGACAGTGTAAATTTGGGCTCAAAAAACCATAGTGTATGACCTAACATCCTGTAGATTAAATAAAATTTTAAGTAAATCTTATTCATTCATTAAAATACGAGTTTAGTACAAAAATACAATAATCTGGGAACTACTTTCTTGTCTTATTCAATTCAAAACGAAGCAATAATATGTATCAAAAAAAATAAATCAAGAATACATTCTTTTATTAGTATAATTTTTAAATTTTTTGAAAGAAGAAAGAAAGCAGTTTCCTTTTGAAAAATAATTTATATAACTGACCTGTTTTTTGAGACTTCAGCAGTTTGAATATGCCGTATGAGAATGGAAAGTTAACTGTTAATGTTTTTTTTTTCACTTTTATTTTACTGTTAGTTGAAACCTTGGCAATCGTATTGTAATTGATTTGAATCAAGGTTATTTGAGTTATATCAGTTGAGGTAACTAGATTATGTAATTTGTTATCTGTTAGGTTGTTCTAGAAAAGAAGAGAAATCTATATTCAACTATGAAATCTGTGCCAAATCCATTGTTGTATTACTATTATCATGACATTCTTTGTACTAAACATTAACCTTGGGTAACATAAGATACTATATATAGATTAAACATGCTCTTGTTATTGTAAAAGGTAATTAAAATAATTTTGTTAAATTTTCTAGAATTTCTCGCTCATTTCTTTGGGTATCTCTTTTTTGATCGGTTTTGCTATCCAGGGTTAATGTTGCAAACTTAAACTAAATATTTTGTTTGATATTTACAACTCGTTTTATCTCCTACATAACATAATCATTTTGTGTTACAATTCCAGAAACACCAAAACAAAGAGTGAATTTCCATAAAGAATGCTAGAGTGTAGGACACGCTAGGTACAGACACAGTAGACTTGATATATTGTGAGAAAAAAGGATAGAAAGCTGGGCTTTTTGTTATTTAGGAGAACATCTATTTTAAAGGAAAGTGTTTTGTGTAAATCATTAGTGTTTTTTTTAATTACAATTGATATATGTACATGGAGCCTTGTAAATAATTACCTCCCCCGCCTTTTAATTTTAAGAATATGTTGGAAAATTATAATTTGAATTAAAATATACACTGTGTATGTTGTTGAAGTTGTCTTTTATTTGCACAAATGTCTTCCTGTCCTTTTTATCTGTGGAACCTTCTACAGGGTCAAACTTCTCTCTGAAGGAATAAGGCAATTCATTTATATACTGTGTTTTTAATCACTGAACCATAGGGCAAATACAAAAATAAGAGCTTGCAAAGCCACACCGGTAGATGCAGATACTCCAATCATTACGATGATTTTCTGTAAATACTCTAAGAGACAATGACCTTAGTAATTACTAAAATCAATACCCAAGGGATTGTGCAAGAGAGAGTCCCTGATAATGTTTATAAAATCAGATCAGAGGACCTTCAAACCAAATCCATATCCTATTTCTCATATTATTCTCAGAATTTCCAAATCGGTTAGTTATCTTGGTTGGTGCATCCTTTGGGCACAGTGGAAACGAATAGGTCACTGCAGCCCCAAAAGCAGGAAAACTTCATAATCATGCTGATGTCGTCATCGGGGTCCAGCTGCAAACACGGACATTACCATATATCAAATCAAGAGACATGTCCAGCGCGATGAGAGAAGCTCTACCAAAATATGATGTATTTATTATATATCAACTATCTAATAAGTGACTGAGTACACACTATAATTATCAGCTTCATGCCTTTCTTCTTGCATCGCATTATAAATGTTAAATTGAAATTGATTTTCTTCCGGATGAAACAATCATATTTATTCATAAAATCAGAAAAAAACATTAAAAAATGCACAAAAATAAAATAAATAAATGCATTATTGGATTTCATTTCATCCTACATAATGTCTAATCTATCCAAAAAATCTAACTAATAAAGAGATTACATGTATCGTAAAAATATTTTTTATATTAAAGGGTTTCTTTTGAAAATAATCTCCGTATAAAATATAGTAACAAAATAGATGCCATATATATTTTTTAAAGAAAGCTCATATCGATGGATGCGAAATTTAATGGCATACGCTGGTGCGGCGTTGCTTTTCTTTAAATCAAAACACTATTGGAAGGTGGGTTTTTTGTTTTCCTAACATTAGAAATAAAATGTGTTATGAAGGTAAATATGTAGTATTTTTTTAGACGTAATAATTGGCCTTCCGTCACGTCGAACACTATACGCTAATTATCTCCCGTCTACTTAATTCTATTCACTTCGATTCTCAACTGCTTGTAAAATAAATTTTAATTCATCAATGTACGAGTATGTTAGAAAAAATGAACAATAACGGCGAAACTTACATTATTAAAAAAAGATATGGCTCTATTGTAGAGCATAATTGACAATTAAGAACGAAAAATGGACACAAAAACACCATAAAAAGCTTAATTCTATTTAGGGCAGCATTCATAAGTATTAAAGTCTCAATGGCACACTGAAGGCAGATGGGTCAGATTAGTGAGCGTGAATACAAAGCAGGCCTTATACTGTAAGTAGTTGGTCGTTTTTCCACATTGTCCTTCAGTACAATTTAGTCTTCTCCGCCCTGTACGGCGGTGCTTTATCACCATAATAAACTTCCTGAGTAGCTCCCATAGTCGGACCCCCGCAGCGCCCGAGCTGCGCCCCCCGCGAGGGACCGCACTGGAAAATAAAAGCTATTTTAAGCCAAGACGCACACGAGCGATAGCCATTGTCTACAGAGTCAATATGTATTTGTAATTGGTAATTCAAAGCCTCAAATTATAATCCTCATTAAAGGCTATTATGTTTACTGCTGAAACTCTGTAAGATAAATTTTTAAAGAATATGAAACGAATAGGCTTTTAAGCTTTTTTACCTCAAGCTATCATTTTTCGCATTTCATAAGTGGATCTTAGCATTTTTCAACAAAAAGTTCAACCGAAGGTTCGAAATAATAAATATATTGTAAACTAGCGGATACCCGGCGTGTGCTACTACGCTGTTTTCATGCTGTTGAGGAGTTTCAGCAGCTCTTGGTGTAGTAGCTCTGATTCGAACTTGTTCTAGACGTGTTTCATGTTTTTCTGGTGTTTCTACTGCTCTTGACTGTCGCTCTCTCAACCTTTTTGACTCCAAATGCACTTCTTGTTGTCCGGCAGTTTCGGCTGCTCTTTCGCCTCTTTTTCGTTTCGCATCTGCTGTATTTCTTCCAATTACAGCTCTTTTCGGTATCATTTTTTGATATATATATATATATATTTTTGATAACCACAAATGATAAAACTCCCTGTTGTGAATGACAGATAGTGATTTTGTTTTAAAAGTCCGTACTAAGCGCGATCTTCACAATGTTCTTTTTTCAAATTTTTTGGGAGGAACGATATCGACTTTACAGATGTTGAAAATTTTTGTATGGAAAATGTCGAAAATTGACTTAATTAATAGACCGAATGTATTTAATGCATTGTTTTAATAGTCTCAAATATTCTTCGTATTATTGTCTTTCGAATGAAACCGGTTTGTGGCACATCGGTTGGATGGTTTCAAAGCCTATGACGGACACAGAAACATCTTTTGTGTTTTATATATATAGATTAATTCCCAATAGTGACAAATCAGTCATTCACTTTATGGGGTAAACTTTGATTGATTTTTGTATATTCATACATGGATATGGTTGGTAAAGTAATAAGTCAGATACAGCCAACCATTCACATTCTAATTTAATTTCGATAGAAAAAAAAAACCGCATTTTACTAAGATATTGTAAAAATATTTAATACTTGAAGTTGTGTATTCCTTTAAAATGTAAACTTCCTTGATGATGCTTTTACACGTCAACATCGATCATGTTTCTAATATAATCTTTTCTAGAAAATACGTGGAAAATGTATATGAAAGTTTACGACGAAGTGAACATCCTCAGGGAGCAATAATTATCCAATTAAGGCAGATTCCAGAAAATATTAGTCTTTGATAATATTTTTATCTTACTTAATTTATAAAGTCTTAATTATCGATAGAAAATATATTTACTTTATTAAATTGAAGTTACAACCGCGAATATATATTATGTGAGACTCGTTTAGATTAATTATACCCAGTGGTTACACATATGTTAATGATACATAATTGATTATGTAGGCACTGTTTTATTGGATATGAAAAAAAAATTATGAGTTTTATTTGAATGTGTGGCTACAAAAATTTCAATTATAGTTAAAAATTGTGTCCTGTAAAACAAAAGGGAAAATTATTATCGTTTCATGTATCTAGGACATACTATTGAAACAATAAGTCTGTATCGGTGCAAGCTATTTAGATATCTATCTTAAATTTACCTTATTTTCATTTGATAGGAATTATTAAATAATAATCACAATACATATAAATGAGTGAAAAGATATTAAATATTTTATTAATGATATCGGTAACTTTATATAATTTCTTCACGTTGAGTTTATTTTAGTTTTAGCATGACTAGTTTCAACCACCAGACTTGGTCATCACCAGATTCAGAACAAAACTCAATTTTGTTCTGCATCTGATGATGACCAAGTCTGGTGGTTGAAACTAGTCATGCTAAAACTAAAATAAACTCAACGTGAAGAAATTATAAAAAGTTACCCATATCATTAATAAAAAATGAATTTTCACCAAACAAATGCCTTGTCCCTCAACAATATTAAATATTTATTTAACCTTATAAATACATATAGGCCGATAAAAATAAAATGGAATACCACACTGTTCCAAACCAAAAATCAAATGATTAGGGTTTCTTAACACATGACAGTGAGATTGAATAACACACGCTAGTAACGTTAATCTACACCCCTATCATCATGCGTTAGTGGATGCTGTAATAATGTTTACTTGCAAGTCTGAAAGAGCTGGCCCGGCCGCAGAGTGGGTGGATCGTGTCCAAATCGCGGCCGTAGACACTAGTGATGGGCAACAATGGATGTATCAATATGATAGATTTCAACAAAGCAATTTTGCAATCGAAGAATGTTACCCAAATTATCTATGTAATATTGAAATCTGAATGCCAGACTCCGAAATATTGGTTTTAGTGAATATTAATTAACTAAAAATTAAATAATACTTGGCTATTGCGATTTGTAAAAGAAACCTTAGATCATTAAAAACCGGCCTCCAAAACCTGCGAACTCTTGATTATTGTAACAGTTTTTTTTTATAATTAATCGATCATAATAAAAAAAAAACGAATAAACGATTTTACCCATTGATTGCAGCTTCTTTAAATCTACTCACAAATTATAATGACTTCAATATTATTATTCTCATACAGATTAATTTATTATAATAGATTATTCGATAGTGCCCAGCATTGGCAGAGACTTCATTAATATCATTATCGGATGAGTTCCCCACCGTACAGGAGATTTCTCCGAAGGTCGATTAAATTTGGGCACTGATAATCTCAGCGGTAATTGAATTCCGTTAACGCAGTGACCCCCGGGGCAGCAATACACTCGTTACTGGCTATAGACGATCATTGAATACTTAACATATCCAAATTTTCCACTCATGCAGGCTTATTGGGTTTACGATGCTTATAATAAAATAAAACCAAGTGGTTTTGGAGACTACGTTTATTTCACTTGTAGCGAGAGCTCTTTCGCCGAACACGGCATCTTCAAAACTCAAAACAAAAAAAGTTTTGAAGAGGCCGTGTTCGGCGAAAGAGCTCTCGCTACAAGTGAAATAAACGTAGTCTCCAAAACCACTTGGTTTTATTTTATTATAATAAAATGGAGTATTACAAAATAAATGCCAGTTCCATTAATTTACGATGCTAAGCTTGATACCTTGACATAAAACAATGTTTGAAGTTTTACACTTTGCTTGCCACGGGAGCTCCACGGGAAATATAGTAAATCGACGTTCATTTTCGCTGACGTAGTTGTGGTATGCAAATATCAGTGGTTGCATTGACTTTTCAACGAAGGAGTTGCATTGCTTTGATGAGGGCAGAGCCTTGCTTTGGACCCGGTGGTAAATATTCACTTACCATTGTGTAAGCAGACTACGTGAAATATAAACTACGTACTCTGGCTCTTACTCGTAGTCATTAGGTATTTATTAGTGGAGCTTTATTGTAATGTTCTCCGCTAGCTGTTCTTGGTTGAAGACCTCTCGGGATCGTTGACTGCTCAACAGACCTTAATCACGACACGAGTGCATGCAACCCCACTATCCTTTTCAAGTATTAAACAGACGGCCACTACTTAATCCAAAGTTTTTCCATTATTGAAGCGTTGCCCTTCTGATAGTGCTTGGAACTCTCAGCCGGCGCTTTTAGCGTTATCTTCATAAGCGTCAATCGACAGGATAAGGAGATAAAAATTAAATAACTATTATTTTAACTCAACTTTACCGACTTTCAACTTTACGTTTTTACATTTTAAAATGTGCATTTCCAAACATATTTATAAAGTAGCTTAATCCGCTGAATTAATTTGGTTAGAATTTATTTAATTTCATAAAAAGATTTAATGATTACGTATCCATATTTTTTTGACTGTATAATTTATTTCTAAAATATGCAAGAAGTATCAATCCAACGTATAATATATTTAAAACAATATACAAATAGTTAATATAGTTGTATGAATTTACTACAAAAGTAAAAAATAAATAAATTTTAATTAAGTTATATATGATCTCTGCTGTGTCATTATAAATTCGTAAAGATGATGTCACAGAGTGTACGTTCGTTGTAAAAAAGCAGAGTGCAATGTGCGATGTAAATTTAAAATAAATATTTGAGAAGTGCTCTACATGGGGTAGTAGATTTTATTTTCTGCTCGTAGTGACGTCACTTTTGTTTTAAATTTACTAAATATTAGATAAGACAGGTTTTCCAGACTCGACGGCGTCTAGCACTGCCATTCTAATTTGTTTAGTAACACCCTCACGTGTGACGGCATAGACCGCGCAAGCTCACTTCAGCAAAGGCAAAGTGAGTAATATTATCGGATATAATTTTTTTTTTGGTGAATCATCTATCGTTCAGTAGTACAATAGTAATAGTGCAAATTTCAGGGCTTCTACGGTTCAAATTAATTTTTACACCAAAAATTAACTATATTTAAATATAATTTATTACTTCATTGATTATGTGAAAAACTTCAGTTTAAAAAATTAAATTGGTACATAGGTTACGGTTAATTTTCTAAGTTTTACGTTGATTTCATCAATGCCTTATTTTGGTATAAATATTTTACTTTTTATAATGTTTATATAACTAGTTAATGTCAAATTCCAAAGAACAGGTATTTTAAAAACCAAAAAAGATTATTTGGCTTTATATATATCCATTACCTTGCATTGTAATGCTGCATTAATTCCATTGTACCGTAATAAAAATTTCAATGATTCATAGTAAACATTATATTTAACCTTTAAGATGTGTAATATCTGATGCCATAAGCTCCAAGTCACAGCTTTGAATCTAAATCGTTATCAAATACTCCACAATAATTACCTATTAGTAGGTTAGTTATGTGAACTTAATCCTCTTAATTCAATAGGCTCTCAATATATTCGGTTAGTATAGGTATACATGATTTATAATTATTATTTTATGTACTAAATGCAAATTTCTGTTTTTCATTTCAAATAATAAAATAATTTAAATAACCACCATTAATATGAAAAAAGCGCCTTTTCAGGAATTTTGTACGTAATTAATTATATTCAAATGAGTGCGCATTGAATGAAAAAAGAGTACTTTTATATTTGCGCCTTTACAAGCTATTTAACGTCTAAATTATAAACGTAATATTACACTCTAAAAGAAATTGTATAAATACAAAATTCCTCCTTTAATTAAATTTAATAAAAGAAAAATAAGAACGCTCCTGGCTTACCGGATTTCAGGTTTTCTTCGGTTTCATTGGGAGAAACAGTAATAAATAGAAAAGTACATCGCTAGCAAATATATATTTTTCAATTTATCAACGTGTTTTATTTTATAAATTATATAAATGGGGAAACATTAAGTTTTCAACAAGATGGGAAATTTTCATTGCTCTATGAGACCGTTGACAGCATTTAACAATTTTGATAGTTTAACTAATTTATTTTATATTTTTCAAATTGAAAAAATTATTGACGTTAAATATTGATCTACACATTTTAAGTATTTGCAACTAATTACTTACTATCCGATAATGTATTACAAGTTAGCAACTTACGTAGTCGCACTTAAAAAAACAAGTAAAATAGAATATTGTAAACATTTTTAAAGTTACAAACGGATTGTTGACGAGTCTCTGCTCTGTATGGAAGGCAATCGCTGTCACTGCAAACTTCTCAAAACGTTTCTTTTCGCCAAGTTGGCAAAATATTTACAGTATATGACAATGTAAATCCGTAGCGAATCCTCTCCTATTGGAAAACCATTCAGAGCTGTTATGGACTGCATACAGATTGTATGAATCGATCATGAATTGCATCTTTTTTTTATTGTTTAAAATAAACTGAGATTTCGTTGATTTTTATTTCAACTAAAGATTTTATGGTATCCACCTAAGATGGTGTTAATCTCGTGCTAAAGATTTTACAATTAAATAATGTTCACAGGCTTTGGTGACCGACGTTTTGAGTTGATCTCTTTTCTTGTGTATTTTGCTGCTTAGGGAAAATATTACTCAAATATAGGTAAACAGTTGGAAAGGACATAGTACAAATGAAAATCTCAAAGATGGTCTGAAGCATTTGAGTAATATATACCTCAGGCAGCAAGAAAACAGATCAACTTAAATTAGACAGTTTGCTTAATTTTTCTCTCAAAATTTAGTCATTAATGTTTCACGATAACTTGATTAAATTTTATGGTCTCGGATTTTCTAATCACTCACACGAGAAAAAATAGTCCCTTAGTATACGAAATATTAAAAAAAACTTCATTGTTATCGCACGCCTCGTGTTTTAGATTGATGGGCCTCGCCGCCGTCGCTGAGCCGTTAGCGACCATCGATAACGTTATTAAACATTTACCGTTTGAGGAATGCCGCAAAACGTACTACCGTAAGGAAATGTGAAATGTGACGGAAAACCGGAAATGGACTGCGGGAAATACAGCTCGATCATATTATGACAGTAACGGCTGCGTTTTGGGGCCAAAGTTTTACTGGCACTATTAAAAGCTGCTCAATTATTTTACAACGCATCATTATATTTTATGAATGTGCGCTTCAAAATTGATGCAGTAATTTTTTACAGTAGAAACCGACTGTATGAGTTATTATCAACACGCTGGAATTATTATATGTTTAAAAAATTAGACTTTTATTTTCGTATAGTTATTTATTTTTTAAAAACATATTTTAACCGTATCCCCAGATTCTGTGAGGTGAGTCGCGTGTTACCGGTCGGACACGGCTGTGTGCCGTGTTTCCGCGTCATAAGTATTCTTACAATTTTTTTTCATGTACATATTGTATATTTACACTTTTTGCCAGCGTTAGATGAAATATCGCACATTGAGGCGACTCCTAGCGGAAGTTCTGGCAATGGATTGTGAAATAACAATTCGTATTTGAAACTTAAATTTTTTGATTAAAGTTTTATATACAGAATAAGAAAACAATACAGAACTTAGGATTTTTAAGAAAAATATGTGACCACCATTAAATACCAAAGTTAGCATGCTTCTGTTCTGAAAATAAACAACGTATTTGTTGCCACACCATTATTTCAATATTCACTACTTACTTCCCATCTTTCTGTCGATTTTTTAAAATATTTGTTTAGTTTATTTTTGTATGTGTTTTTGTGTAATACAAGTAGCGAATACTGATTTCCAGTAGTTTTGCAATACACTTAATTAAGCATGAGTACATACCGCCGCCGTCCACACGTCAGTCAGGCGGGGCGGGGCGGGGAGGAAGCATCCCTCCCCCAGCAACCCTCCCCCAGCAACCCTCCCCGAGCAACCCTCCCCGAGCAACCCTCCCCGAGCAACCCTCCCCCAGCAACCCTCCCCGAGCGACCCTCCCCTGTGAGTATCGATCTTTGGGGCGCAAGCGCGGCACCACCTGTGGCCAACAGCACGTGGACCCAACAATTATTAAAACTGCATTATTTATTTCAGCGCTATCTTAAGAGCATTAACAAATATATAACAGAGAAAAACCAATATCAAACTAAAAATATAGCTTAATATATTCTTATTTTATTAATACATTTACGAGAACTTTGAAAAAAAGCGAAATTTGAAAAGACTAATAAACGAGACCTCGTATATTAAAAGGTATAATTAATTAACATGTTTTCAGTAAATTTTCCCTGTTATTAATATTTTTTGGCGTGTTAAAAGTACTTATACTTGTTATAAATTGTTACTTTTGTAAGAAAGCCAAAGCAAGGGAGTTTTGGTGTGTGAAATATTGTGGGGTATAAATGTAAGATATATAAAATAATGTTTGTAAGCCTTAGTTAAAATATACCTGTTTTGCGTGCGACAAATTAGTAAGTGTATATTTAATGCATTGATTCAAAGCTTTTGTAATAATGACGAGTATTACTTGTTAAAGTTAAATCACATTCAATTTTATTTTTTCAATTCAATAATGTTTTAAGATGTAAATCAATATATTTTAAAATGTTAAGACAAAATACAGCGTCCTTAAGTAACAAGCCACGCACCAGATAAAATAAATCAAATTTATTATTTTCACAGAATAAGCATTTGGAAAGTTATAAGAAAAATATATAGAACCAAGTAAACATTACTTAGGATTATATTATATTAGAAAAAAACTGATTTATCATTAACGAAGCTATTTTATTAACTGCGTGAGATAAATATCTAATCACTTTCTTTGGAGAGCTAATCGTGAGGGTGAAAAATGGGTTGGCGATAGCCACAAGTTACTAAGAAATCCTGATAAGAAAAGAAAATAAAGAGTGACTGTTGTCTAGCAGGGCGTAGATTTCCAGACTTCCTTATGTTTGCCCTGAAAACCGATAAAGGAAAATCAGCCCCTGACAGAATGTAGGTCAGAAGTGCAGGAAACCAGGGCTCACGAAGAAACGTGAAGTCTTGCAAAAAATAAAGTTTAACTCCACCGGGAAACAAACAATGTTTTAAGAAAAATAATTTTTTTTATTAAAATTCTATGCAGTCATAGATGCTTCAATTCTATTTAATTCATTTGCTTTATTGAATGTAAATAATTTCATGTCACTAATAATTATCATTAACTCTTAAAGCACCGATAAAATAAAACATAAAAAAACTGTAATATATTTTTTAATCATCAGCTAGTTCATTTCTTTATCCGATAAGCAAATCTTAAGTAGACAACAGATCTTATCCTAGAATGTGGTTGGTTAAGATTTTTGCACGTATTGCAAAATAATTTTAAATTGTTTTATGTTATAGTTTATTGGTACATATGTAGTTTCACTTTAGATAATGAAAGCAACTACGGGAGCGCCCGACGTCTCTTAATGGGGAGTAAAGAACGACAGAGAAACAGACAATTAAGATGCGATGAGAAACACGAAAAAGCCTTTATCCTGCAGTGGATTAATCAGTGCAATCATTCATTATTAAAGTTAGAATATTATAGTAATTAAAGTAATTCATATTAGATAGCATATGAAGTATTTTATGGCATTCAAAAATATTTTATTTTTAAAATAGTACTTAACGATACAAGTATGCAATTTCAATATATATTTACAGAAAAATAATATTTATTTTTTATTAATTTTTAAACTGGTGAGAGTTGTTATATAAATATATATAGTAGTATTACATATATTTATTACAATAACAATTAAATTTCTTTGGGAATTATTATACGATGTGCGTATATAATCAAAGAAGGAAGCAAACATTACAGAATTCATAGTAATTCGTAAATTCTTGTAAATTTTATATTCCAATAATTCAGTAAAACGGGGTGCTCCACAAATTTTACCCATCTTAACACAAAATTTAAGTAAAAGTTTAAAGCACATAAAATTTGAAATATTAAATTTCAAAGATTCCAAATTTCATTGATAATTTGCTGATATTTCAACTTTTGAGCTTCCCTAACCGTTAATATTTAGAGCATTCCAAATACCTGTAAGTTTATTTTTATATAACGAAGCGAAAGAAATATAAACTGTCAGTTGAATCTGAAAAAATCTCGATTATTCTGGCTAATTTTTGCTATATTCATATATAAATAATTATACGGTTGTCCTATGCGGATGATAAATATATATATACATATATACTATATATAAACACAGTAGTTCTGTAATAAAGCAAATGCTTTGTAAATCACTCTTATATGCTAGGTATATACTATATAATAGTTAATGCTACAAGCTTGTGTGTCGTCTGATTTAGTTCATGGAATGTTCAATAATCATTTGTATAATTATAGTTTAACGAATGCTTGTCGCACACTGAGGTCGCAGTAGGCAGTACCGTATCCTGTAGCAGGTCGCTTCAGGCGTTCCTTTGACTTGTGCAAATATATCACATTAAGCGTCACCGCACCGGTGCTGCAAGTGGTGAAGAAGGGGAGTCCCCCAGTCGTATCTGATCTCTCCACAAAAGCACCTTCACGTAAACCGGCACGTCATGATTGTCTGTTGATACCCAGCTCGATGAATCAATGGATATTACCTCTATGCACAGCTGCACACATAATGAAGCACGGTACATTACAAATTATAATTCATTTATTACTTGCTATTAACCTAAAACACAAGTCAACAAATGATACATAATTATTTTGAAATCAATCTACTTGTTACTAAAATTATATAATCTCTTTATCCTCAGCGTCTTGTTGCCCGACTTGAAAAAATATACAAATCAACCTTTTCTTGAGCTTAACACACTCATTTAAATGAATTAATTAGACGTACAAAATAGGAAATTATTATTTTATGGGTTGTACAGTATATACATTGTACGTTGTGTTTCCATACGGGAACTAAATACGAACTGTCAAGTCCACGGTCCTCGACATATCAAAAGTCGCATAACCCATGGGGACATAAAAATAATGTACAGACTTTAGTACTGAAGTACGACGAGTATTATTTATCAATGGGAGAGTGTGTTACCTGATGAAAATACCTTGATTAATTATTTAATAATCACTCATATTTGTATCAAGAAAGTTGTTTAATGAAAACAAATAGTTGCTTAATTTCAACTTACGTCAATTATTTTTTTAAGAATATTAGTAGTAGATTAAGTGCAGAGAAAGAAAGTTTATTACAAATATAAAACAGTTAAAATGTTTTAAAAATTTTATTTTTAAAAATAAATATGCTGTTAAAAATAACGTTTAAAAAAATCAATGCTAGATTATTAGTATGTCCTGTAAAATAATGATAATTTAGCTGAGAACTTATTTTCACTGTTATAACTTTTAAACACATACAGAGATTGATTTAACGATTCGATGCAATAAAAACAAAAAAAAATAATAACTGAAATAATGGAAAAGTTTGTTCGTTTGTTTTTAGGGTTTATTTATTTTTCATTAGTTTTGTTTTGGTTTGGTTCTCTTCAAACAGGCATATGTTTTGGTAATCGGAGTATTTAATAGAATTGGTTGATGTTATCCGAAGCTTGGATTCATTACTTTGTTTAATTAAGCATGTAAAATGGTAATGCTTTTAAAGCCAAATCAATCATTCAATCCATTACATTATTATGATTATATTCACTATATTAATAATTAATCTATACGTCTTGTACATATTTAAAAAAACGTATTATTATCTCTAAGAAATAACAAATGAAATAAAATGGTTAAAAAAAAAACGCAACACATCTACATCATATGTATTTTTATACTTTATAGAAAAATCTACATGCAAATTAAATAAATCCTTATAATATATAAATGGGTCAATATGTTTTTTTATGATATCAGTATCTTTCATTCTGCGTATTAATCGCCTAATTACTATGCAACTCGCATTAAATCAATTTTCCTATAATATGTTTTGCTATCAGTGATCTTCTTCTTCAGGTGCCTCTCCTCAGAGGAGGTTGGCGACCATATCACTGAGCACATACTTGTGCTGACCCAGTGTTCATGGTTTTCTTAAGAAGAATATTTTTGTGGGTCCCCGGGTCCCTCTAAACAGCAGTTTTATATTCAAAGGAAAAGTCTGCGTATTGCTGCTGCCCAATAGCATTATTATATAATCCTTTTCTTACAAACCTCTGGCGTTTACATCTGATACTCCTTCTGTAGCAGGCTGCAAAAACAATAGCAGAAGCCCCCCCAACCTCGACAAGGTACTTCCAGAGCACATCCCTCCAGAATAATTTAATTACCGATTCTTTACAAACCCTCAAGGTATATAAAGGCAGCCACGCACAAGCAAGAAAATAGGGAGAGGGGGAGGTTGATGATAATCATGGAATTTAAGATTTACATACAATTTTATGAAAACATGTGTAAGATATAACAATATCACGAAAAACAGTAAAATAAAATTTTGTAATATGTCGATGTATATGCCGGTGACGGTGTCACTTAAATTTGCAATTTTACAAGTCTACAATTCTACGATCTCGGAAATTCCAAAGCTATACAAACTATGTTACACTGTAGGTGAGTGCGTTAGGTGTTTGGGCTGTGAAGAGACGATAAGCCTTGTTTCCTGCCTGCAGTAGATATGGAATCATCGCGCCGCTCATTTACAAGCCGCACGCCACACGCCAGTCCAACACTTCACTGGCCAGCTATTCTAGGCGCGCCAGATCGCAATCGCAAGCTAGTCGGCCTTTGATTAAACGGAGTTTTAATAAAAAACACTTATATCTATACACCCAATTAAAATTGAATTACATTTGCTACAATTTTGCTTCCAATTACAATTGGCTACAAAAATCAGTTTTTTTAACTTCATATAGAAGATATTTTGTTATACGGTATGTTGATTAGTCGAACATAAGTATCTTGAAAACTTAATTATTTTGATCTAAGCCTAACGTTCCAGTTGGTTAATGTGCCAATTCGAAAGAAACATCGGTCCTTATATCACTGTGTCTAGAATGAGATTGCAAAAATAAATTCCACTAAAAAAAAAATCTTTACGTTTAAAAAAGGGTTTATATGTGTAGGGTTTCTATTCCGACTTTTGAGTCAGAGTAGAAAACCACAAGCAGTCTCGGTGATGTCATTTGGCCAAATAAAATAAATTTTACACTTGAATGTTGTTGCAAACATATATCGAAATTATTTACATACACTAGAGCTAAGAAAGACACAATTTTTTTAAATTACATATTATTTATATAGTTGTCCTCAAATTATAACTACGGGTTTGTTAATGCTGATTATACGTCATTAGTAAACATGTCTAACTGATATTTATTTCTAAAACATATTTTTGTATTTCTATTGAGAGGTATATTCACAAATCAATAGTAAAGGGAGGGGCGAGCCTGGCACATCCACATTTGACGCTACTGAGTTGCAGTTTTGCGTGCTAAAGTGCATTTTCCACATTCATTTATATGCAAATTCAGAGAGCGTTTTCCGAACCAAAAGCTTTTTTCTAGAAAATTTATTTTTAGGGTATGTTTGATACTTTTCCGACTTTTCGTTTTTGATTTTAAATTAATAATAATAATGCAATATTTTATTTTGAATTTTTAACGTTTCATTGTCTTTGAGATTTTTAAGGCAAAATGATAAAGGACTATTATTTATACTGATAATTTTTTATATGATATCATTAGTTCCTCTCGCATAAAAACAGATTTAACGATTCATTAGTTCAAGTGTCCAATGAAAACTTTCTCGTGAACTGTCACGGGCTCGTGTACTTACAGCTTGTATTAAATAGTCTGCAGCTCCTTCAGTAAATTTTAATTTATAACTTCCATTAATGGCCCCTAACAATGACTGAGGACTTTGGGGTATTTTAAATAGCTCTCGAGCTCATCAATTAATAATAAAACGTAACAGCTGTCAAAGTTGCGCAAAAATCGACCAATAATTTACTGCAGAATTTTCCATCTTGTCGGCCATTTGCTGAGGGGTCACGTGTCCGCCACGTGATCGAAACTTGACCTTTTCAAATATTAAAGCCGTTCGGTCGTCCTCAAAGTGTCCCAATGAAGCCAATTTTGAATGTATAATTACGTCGTAAAAAAAGGATGGGATTCATTGTTTATTTATAGTTTTTTTGTAAGACTAGAAAATATATTTCTTATCATATGTTATTACGTCAAGAAAAGAAAAAAATACAACACCACAATGAGAATTTCAGTTACTTGTATATTTAAAATCTTTTGAAAAAAAATTATATTAAAGTCAACGAATAATATTTTGGTAATGTAAAATTTTTGATATTTTTAAATGCATTATTATAATCTAAAGATTTGTTAGTATTGATTTGAAACAGTAATCACAGTTAAAAATTAAATTCCCATGAAATTGATACTGTTTGTGTGTACCTTTTTCATGGGTGGTTTTATTGCTATGCTGCTCGCAGAAGGAGCAAGTTGCTCAAAGGACTTCCATGATGCATGATATGACCGGGGAGCTACTTTAATACGTACTTTGAATGTAATTTTATTTCTGCGGATTTTGAAAATTTGTTGCTGCACCGAGCAGTTCCCTTGCATATTGCATGCTTCGTAATAATTGAATGAATGCACGGCAGATGCAATAAAGTATATCCGATTTGATTTTCTTGTCTTGACAATATGTTTAAAAAAAAAATTATTAAACAATAATTTTTATATATTTTTATATATTTAACAAAACTGAATCAAACTCTTTTACAACGATATTGTCGGTATATTATCACTTAATAGTAAAAACATCAAATTTACTAAATATCGCTCTCAGCTAATCCATTTTTGTTTTGCAGTAAACGTGAAGTTGTTACTTTTTTTTTAACCTAATTGGATTTATTTGATTTTTAAATCTTGAGATATTTTGCGTTTTAAAATTTTCTTTAAGGTTTGTGATTTAAAATAGCAACGCTACATTTCTCGTGTGACTGCAGGCTTCTAGTCTAAGCTGAGCAGGCGAGACGTCTTGTGGAGCACGAGCGCGCGGGTCGGCTTTCGCCACATGTACGATGTGTAACGTTACACGTATTACTTGTAACGTTACATGACCTGGGCAGGGTGGGAAATATTTTTAAGCTTATATCAATTTAAATAATTACAACTGATATTTACTAAGATTTATTGGAAGCGAACGTGTGATAAAAAAAAAACTACAATCTCGCACTCGTATAGTACTAACCTAACCCAAGGTTTTTTATGCTGCCTAAAAATATTTCAGAACTCTTCGGCTTTGGTATACTTCATTTGAATATGTATATTTAGTGTATTTACATTTTATTATGCTCTAAATAATGTTATAGGTTACGTCCGGCAGTAACGATAGCGCAGGGACTAATTTAAATATTCTTAATACTGATTATATTTATGAATGAGCGGTAATTTTTATACCCAGTAGCTGAATTTCCATAATTTTCCATAAAAATTTTGCTACAAGGGATGTAAACAAAAAAACGCAGAAAGATATAAATTAGCTTGGACCCTTCAGGGCTTATTAAATGTCTTTATTGCCTCACGGGGGAGACTTTTGTTGCTTTCACTTGCCCTCCGGGGATCTCAGGCCACGAACGTAAATGAAGATCCAATCATTGGATTAATCTGTTTTAAATATGTATAATATTCAACCGTAAAGTGATTTATTTTTGTTTAATATTTTAAATAGAGCACTTGAGTGGTTTTTCCTTATGTTCATTTTTATTAGTGACCGGTTTCACCTTATTTTTGTTTAAATATCGATGTTGTAAAGTAGTATTTAAGTTTAGTAGTAAATATCGAAATATCCAATAATCTTTACTCATGATCCTATAAATACTATGCGGGTTATTTTTTTCCACTACTAGAACATGCATAAAAATAGAAAGAAGAAGCCGTCTGAATAAATGTTATATTTAATCAATACTACATGATTGAGGACAACTTCTTAACATTGTTTTACAAATGACATACATTGTTTAATTAATAGTGGAAGTTTGTGGAAGTGGAAGATGAAATTGCAAGGAGGTCATCTATGTTTTAATTTTGAATATTTAAAAATTTACGTTAAGTGTTGTTTTACATACAATGTATTTCAAAATCAACAGTAGTAGTTTTTATGGTTTTCTAGCAAGCGCCCTCAATTTCTCGGTGAATAGGACCGCCAAACCAAACGTGAAACGTAAATCGCTGCTGAACAAAACCCTCCAGGAGGTCTGGTGAACCAAAAATGGCGAAAAAACATGGCTTTTGTTGTTTCTCCGTTTTTCAGTTTGTATGCGGCTACAAGGCCAATTCGAAAGGAAACACCCGAGTTTCATGTTGAATAATTCAAACCTGAATTTCGTCCGAAGAGCGAATATGTATGGATATTTTCCTACAACTATTAAAGTTGTATTACAAGTGATTCATTATACAATATCAAACAGCATAATTTTTACATTAATGAACTATTCAACTAAATTCTCATTAAATTTTTTAAAATATGAAAATTCCATACTTTACTCAAACTGAAGTTTTAAAACAATGCTACGATACTAGTAATAATTTTAATAAACACCTTTTAAGAACATTGTTGTACGTACAAACAATTAATTATACGTTTTCCGCTTCTTTTGGATTTACATTGACTTTGCACAGAATTGAAGTGTTGCTTCTAAACTAAGTCTTAAAGTTATACACAACTCAAGCCTCTTATATGAGTTGAGTATTTCGGGAGGAGGGAGTGAGACAGGCAACCAGTCGCTGGATCATCAGTACACACAAATGATTCAGTAATTTTGTATGATTTATTTGAAGGTTATTAAAATGATTTTATAGTGTTTTGAATATATGTATGAAACAAGAATAATATACTGTTTTGAATTTTCCAGAAATAATATTTTTTTTAAGACAGGTTTAAGTGCAAGCCTGAATGCATGTAATATCTACAAAGAAACAAAGTAGGCGTACGAATATCAGCCCAAAAGAAACGCCATTGAATGCCAGCCAAGAGAAGTTAAGTGGTCGAGATGGAAACTCTTGGACTTACGAGAGAGCTATTTTAATTTCTTTTGATGAAGGAAGTTCACATTCATTGAATGCGCAACGTTTATTATTGTGAACTCAGCAGTTTTATTAGGTTCATTAAATTTAGGTCAAAAACTAACCAGGAACTCGTGGAGAGAACAGCCTTCAAAGTTCGATATATCCAAGCCACTTTTTGCTGATGCTGAGCCTGTCGGGTACAATAATCACAATCGACTTTTATACCTGAATGTAAGGTTTAAAAAACATATCGGGGCCTCATGCACCAATAATTCAGAACTGACAGGAGCGGTGAAACCACGTAGAGAAGTCGATCTTTCTGTAGATTGGCAATGGATAATCATATGTTTGCTTACGTATAATATTGAATGAAAAAAAATAATTACAGTCTAAAAAATCAAGGATGTCTAAAAATAAATTGCAGCATTAACTTGATAAATTTATTTTTCTTTCTAAATTTTTTGCACTGAATGTGAAGATAATTCAAACTTACAGTTTTTTTTAAATGAGATACACAATTTGTCTCTCAATCAAGTAAATATATGAAACTTGATAGAAAAAATTGGGGGTTATGGATAAATTGTTTTCATAATCTAGAATTATTGTTTATTTTAAATGAAAAAGCTAACAAAAAAGTAACAAAGAATGTATGTAAATTGATATAAAATTCTTTTAGTATTCAGTTGAAAATGAGTAAAATATTTCCCGTGAGTAGAAGCATGCAAAATATTTTCCCAAAATATATATAAAATATAAGTGTTTTCTTTTTTATGAATATTTTATTCGTGGATCATATATTTCCTTAAATAAATATACAATGTAGAAATTTTAATTTAAAAGACGACAAACGACAACGCTAAAAAAGTGTATGGTAAAATCTTGTATATTGGTCCCCTGATTTCATTTTCAACTTGTCAAGTTAGACTTTAAGGTTTAACCCTTTGCGCTCGAGACCGTTTCCGCGCGGACTAATCAGCAACTCGAAGCGTTTCGTAGCACTTTTGATGAATTTTTCACCTCTAACTTAAAATGATCACACACACAAATTAACCCATAAAACTTTTTTATTTTAATATTTAATGTATATTTACATCTTTACGAAGATAATTTCGTAAACATAAGTCTTTGTAATTTTGCTTTGTATGATATTTCATGTAACAATTGCCGAGATGCATGCCCGGCTTTTCGGGACAAGTATCACAATAGTATGTCGTTTGATGTCTTTTGCCGGGCTTATTTTTTGATAGCAGACTTTGCAATCCTTCCTAACTCCTGTTATAACGTTATGCAGCTTTTCACTTAAAGGGATATTTTCGGAATCGCAGGTTGAAGTGAAGCTCTAGCACGTGTCTGACGAAAATCTCTAGTCAATTGCCGAACTAAGGTTTTCATATACCGCAAGTGATTAAGCGGCTGTTCTCCTCAGCTGTTTAGTGAGATACACATTATCATAATATTATTATATATTATAAACCAAACAAAATAATGGTTCGATAAGTGAATGAAGAGGTTATTGATATTGTGAGGGAGAAAAAAGTCTATCCTTCAGTGCAATATAAGTTTAAGCAAATAAGGACCTTCAAATGAATTATTACGATAAGAAGTACAAGCAAAAAATATATGGGTTGATTAGGTACACATCCAGTCATTTTGCCATGGCTGTCAAGTTCGAAATGAGACCAAAAATGCAGTTCGCTTTATGGTGCCGCACTAATCTTAGATAAGCAATTTTAGCGTAGTTTGAAAGGGAGATAACATGATCTTTGTAAAATTATATAGGCAGTGCTTAGTAACGAACTTTAAAGAACAAGATCACATAAACATAAACAAGAAATCACCAGATAAGAAACCATAAATAGTTATCACCGCACATCGAATTTCCGCACCAAACAATGTGGTGCGGAATCCGCACCACTCGAGTTGCGGCATTACATCGTGTGGTGCGGAATCCGCACCTCTCGAGTGCAAAGGGTTAATTCAAATAAACCTATTGATAGTGAATATAATAATTGACTTGACACTTCGAATCTTATTCTACCCTTACATCTCAGCAGATCTTAGAGTTACAGGAACTACTCCGAGAACCCCTTACCGGCGCAACCCTCATCCAGGGTACGTAATCTTTAGCTGCATTCTGCCAGATATGGATGTTTAGAACTTCAACTTATACTGAATTTCAACAAACTGTGAACATAATTTAAGTCTTAAAATTTTGATGCGTATTTTTAATATTTACATTTAAAAGTAATAAAATATAAATTGAAAATAACAAAGTTAAAAAAGCTATGAATATTTTTCATATACGTTATGTCCTAAATTCACACATTTTAAATATTTAACTATGGATATTTGAAGATAACAGCAATCTTTATTTACTTTTCTTGTTTTTGATGATTTATTATTGCTTTTATCAATCAAAATATTATAAATTAATAATAATTTGAAAATTCATTCACATACAATCAAACAATGAAACAAATCTATAATAATGTAGGCCTTTTAAATTAATTCACTATAAAAAATAAATTTAGTAATAAAGTTATACGGCTAGTTTTTTTTTAATTATTTTAATTATTAAAATTTATTTTAAAAAATTAACAGTTTATTATACATTCATGAGGTATTTTCCATGCGTTGAATGTAATGGTACTTAAAATTCTTTATTTTCTAATAAAAAAAAAAATTCCAGACTGATAGATGACGGTATTGTCTGAATACTTCAAAAGAACTAAAATAAGTTAAAACATTTTTCAAAATGGTTTCGACGGAATACAAAACTATTAGATTACGCTATAAAAAATAACTTGAAAATCAAACTCAAAAAATGGATTTTGGTTCTATTTGCTGTACGGGAGCATATTTTTTATTAAACAGAAATCGCTGAATTTTCAACGGACACAAGCCGCTCGTCCTTTTCAATTGTTGTTGAATATGAGTGCTCGTACCGTACTTAAATCAAATAAAAATGAATAACCAACGCATTTTTTCGGCTCATATTTTATTGAAGTGTTGAGTGCTTGGCATATTAGTTGTGATCATTTTAAAAGCTTGATATTTGAATTTGATTTAGTACGTTTATATTTTTCGACAGTGATTTTATAATAATTGTGATACAGTACGGTTAAAAAAAAATCAAAAAATATTTGGAAAAGTTGCAAATGATGTGGTTTTCATTAATTATTTAATGATGATAAAATATAAAGTCATTATTTAATTTTTGACAATCTCCTTTCATAGCATATTTTGTGAATAAAATGATCTTTCTTTTACATTGTTCTCAAAATAATTGTACGATTCTTTAGATAGGTTTATTCTATCATTCACCACAGAAAAAAATTAAAACGCATTTTAAAAACTTTCAGTTAGTCATGAAGATGAATGTATTTTAATATACTATTTTTATATATTCATCCATTCATATATAATGTAAGATGAGTTTCTAGTCGCTGTATTTGTACGTTAACATGTTTAAGGATATTGCATCGATATTTTCAGAACGAAGCACTTATAATAAGGCTGTTATCTGGATGGCTTGCGGATGGGCATACAATGAAGTTGCTAATATTCGGGGGAGGCTTTCGTCCACCATCAATTTATTTGTTTTCAATTATATTGAATGAGATTTGCTAAAGGCATAAACACCAAGGTTTTTTAAAAATTTATAGTTGTATTAACCCACATTCACTTTGGAAGACGTGAAATATTCTTAGACTAATATTTTCACGGGCTTTTATTAGTATTTTAGAATTGTTTATTTTAATAAAATCTTATTTATTATGAAGAAAATTAACACAATGCTCTATTAAAACTGTAAGAACCCTTTACAATAAAAATATATATAATATTTTTTGGAGTAATTATATAATAACGAATTGTCAAATCTAAATTTGTCCAATTAATAGATGTAATGATCATTTTTACGGCGTATATTATATTTATTCCTTATATGTAACAATTTGGTATAAAAGAAGATTATTATATTTAATACTCTCTAAAAAGAACGGCTTTTTTTTTAATAACAACCATGTTAAACTCAAATATTATAAATTTTTGTAAACAGATCTTGAAACAATATAAAATTTCAGAAATTAATCTTCTTACTGTTCATGAAGCAAGTTCAGCAGAAGGGATTTATCTTCAAACGCTTTCGCTCCTGTTGCAGTACTCGTTGTTGAGAAATCCTTTTGTTCTACTTCCCCCGTACTACTGAATTCCCCCAGTAGGGATGCTAACGCTTTTAAGCGAAATATCGTTATTGTCACTGACAAAATATTCCCTGTGAAAATTTTAATGTAAAATGGAATGTCTGTCTATCTTATATAAGACTGTGAATGCTTCATACATTTCTCATATAACAATAAATATGTATAATTAACATCGTAAATTATGCTTTACTTCTCAAAAATATAATTGTTTCTCCTTTTCTTTTCATTGTTTTGTCTGCTGCTAATAATAAAATTGTCTCGAAATCGTAAAAAAAAGGACCAAAACTTCATTTAACGGCGTGTTTCAAATAAATCACATACCGCATTATTCAAATCGAATCACTACCCGAGATCCACTCAGTGAGAGATCCCCACTTGGAAGTCATTTCAATTTCTCTTTTTTTATATGTTTTTTCCACTCGGGGGCTCGTCGCGATCGACAAGTGCGTCGATACGTTATAAATATCCCTTCCCCCACCACCGTCTCCCGCCAGGAGCGGGGGAGGGGAGGCTTCGCCGCTGGGCGATAGGGCTGCCGCCTCAGTCGCCGCCGAACCGCTGACGGAGCAGTAACCGCTCATCATCTGCGAGCCTGCAGTCAGTGCGTGCATGCCCTACAGGTAATGCCCTCCGTGCACGCCGAACCCCCGAAAACTCCCGCACTAAAAAAAATCAAAAACACTTGTTGATTTGATCCGCTCAGGTATAAAAAACATTCTCACTTTTTGATTGATTACCAAAACTGTTGCTTGTGACATTTGGGTAAACGCGCCTAGTGAATACTTGGGCAACTTTTGAAAATCGCGTGTTTCAAGTTGTAGATAATGTTGACATTACAAGTATAGTTCAAAGTTTGTGGTTTGTAATTTAACTTGTTTGTGAATTGAAGACGGCGCGGCGCGAGTTTGCGAAGTTGTGCAGAAATCGTAAGTTATTTTTTTGGATTAAAAAGTATGCCCGATATTTGTGTGTACATTATGAATTCACAAGTATATTGAACCTGTTGAGTGCTGAAACTTCTTGGCAAACAGCCAAGGCTCGCCCCTCCGAGTAATTTTGATAAATGGTTATGGCTAGAGTGTAGTCGTCTTTCAGAAGTAGTTATCAACCGCGACTGGTGACATTAATAATATTTTTCTTGTATTTTTTGTTACAACTAATACTATAATATAATTTTGTTACAACTAATACTATAATAATAGCCATTGTGTGTTTGTATGTTTGTATGTTTGTATGTATGTATGTATGTTTCATTTTTCCGTTCTGTATAGAATATCTTAAAAGATACAACGCTGATTTACGCACATAAGTTAAGTAAATTTTTCCGCAGCTATGTGCCGAATTTCAAGACGATAGGATAATATTTTCATTCATAAACTTTAAAATATGCTCATCAAATACGTCATTTTATGACGGGCTACATTGCTAGTACTATAATACAACGCACTCATTTCTTTCGATCACAAGTTTTATTATCACCATATGAAGAAATAAATTTTACTACACAATAATACATTCAAGAACAGCTAAAGATTCGTTTATTTTAAAAATATATTTCTTTGTTAAAAATAACATTAAAAAAGTAATATTAACCGTTATCATTATTTTAACATTTGCAGAAACCAAAATTCTATGTTTATTGTATTTGATATTACACGTTTTGAAGAAAAAAATGAGAAAATGACCTTTTTTTTTAAATTAGCTATATTTCTGACGCCTTTTCAGCCTCGCTCTTTAAAAAAAAACAATGCACGTGGAAGAGCAATTTGGAATATGTCAAAATGTCACACCCACAGTACATACCTGTCACACGTGGGTAGCGTTTGTATAGGATTAAAAACCAGAACTTAAAATGAAAAGCCTGGATTAGCATGAAAGAGAAAATTCTAAAAGCTTCGAATACAAAGCGACTATACTATACATTCTAGCGATTTTATTTTTATTTACCTCCATAAGATTATAAAATTGTATTTACATGTCTTATGAAAAGAAAAGAAACGCCCAATTAAAGTACTGTATTAGAATTGTGTTAGTACTTTTGTTAAAAACCTTTTCTATTGAATATTGTTATACATGACTAAAATGATGTTAGAAAAGGTTTTAATCAATAAAGTATAAAAAATGTAATTTTTCATGGATCTATCTCTTTCGGAAGGTGATGTTATTTATTCACATTTGTTTAACCATAAAATGTTTAAACTTTCTTATTATTTACTTTATATTTTTTTTTAGTATTTAAGAGACCCAGAGAAATTTTGCATATAAAGTGCCTCATTTCTCTGGCTGCTTTTGAGAACATGAGTGTGTGTGCGTAACATTATTCAAAATCTTGTTTTCGTTTAATTTAGATCCTTAATTCTTGCGATGTATTCACATATTTGTTCAGTTCTTATGGATAGCATGATGTAATAATAATTATTTGTCACAATGATTTATTATATTTAAAAAAAAAACTTTCGGGCAAGTATATTAAACGAATATTAATGATAATTATTTCGTGAGCTATCATTATTCACTATATTTTTCTTTAATTCAACTTTTATTGTCTTATTTTATTTGAAATATACAGTGGTAATTATAAATCTATGATGATGACAAAGCTTTATCAGATATTTTGTTATGTTATTAATTCGATTTGACGTTGACATAAATGAGAAACTTTTGTAAAATTAAAAAAGAAATCTTTATTTCACCAAAAAATAATAAAATCATTTAAAAAGCTACACGTATCATACTCAGTACGTGATGCCTCATACCTAAGTTTGGTAATAAATATAGGATGAGCGGAAAAACAGAACTAAATGGAAACATAACTCTTTTTTTTATCATAACTAAGTCAGTAAACGAAGATATATATAAATTGTCAAAAGTTATATTCGTTAGGCCGACGCAAACATAAGTCAGTGTTATTTTATTGAAAAACTTGAAAATTATGCACACTCAAGCAAAATATTAAATATATATTTTTGGAATCCCATTTTTCTGATAATAAATATGATAATTATGGACCATTAAATTATTTTGGAATTCGTTTTTCTATAAAATCATATCTGAAATATTCTTTGTATTTGAAGTTTTGATTGGATCGTTGGCTTAGTGATTGCAAATATCAATTATAAAAAATTGTTAGTTCGCCGTTCCGATTCCCGTCCCGGCAAACAGTAAAAGATAATTAAATAAACCATTCATAAATTTACATGCAATTAATTTTCATACCGACGAGACAGATAAATCCGTGTTTATAGATTGCGCAAAGCATTGTAGCGTTAAGTGCACTCAAAGAGGTACGCTAGGTACTTTGTACCAAAGTCATTTATTGCTAAGCTGATAAAACTAGCCTAACACACGTGGATTTCATTGGTGCAAGGTTTTTATTTCTCTTCTCATTGATTATATATATTGATATATTTTTGAAATATTTTTATGCGTCACTTGCGATCTTACGTTACGTATGTGTGCATTGTATGGCGGAAACGTCAACACATGCCGCACTATCTCGTTCCTCCTCACGTGAGGGTCTGGCGGCTCCACGAACTCCGCTCTACGTGTCCAGGAAGCCTCAGCGACCTTATCAAGGGGGAATAAGTGAGTTATGAAGGCACGTTTTTATTAGGTGATGAGTCTGTGGGGACTGCGTTAGTTTCGCATGGAATAACGTATGTTGCCGAAACAGTTTTAGAATGTCGTAAATCGCAAAAGGAAATGTTTTAGGGTTGCTAGAATAATTTTCATTTCGTCATAATGTATTTAAAGAAATGAATTCGTGTAATCTAATTTTCAGCAATATTTAATATTCAATCTTTGGCTGAGCTAAGTTCTTAATTAGTATGGGTTATTTATTTTAATACAATTATGAAATAATGTATTTTTAGAGATACAAGCAAATAAATGAAATTTCATTATTGAGCTTCCTTGAATAGGGGTGTTTGTAAAAGACCCGATTCATATCTAGTACTCAAGTAATTTACGCAAAAGAAAGCTTTAAGGTGTTAACTTATTAATGAAGTAGCTTATTTTTAAATTCAGGGTAATTTTAATGATTTGTTTTTACTTTTATTTTCACATCTGTCACGAAAGAGGAAACTTAAGGTTACCGCACCATTATTAATGTTTGAGTGCTAAAAACCTGGCCGAACCGCAAAATACTTTTGGTTTAAGGAGAAGCTTTTATACAAATTACTCTGTAGAAAGAACAGGAGAATTTAATCTAAATAATTTCCCTCCTAATATTCATCTACCCACCAGGTAGACAAATCTTCCCACTTGTAATTTGTACACGAGATGAAATCTACACACAACATTCCTAGTAACCAAGTGCTTTTAGCGAAAATGTTATCATTTCAATTATCGATTGAGTTCACAATTAACATTAACTGTGACTAAAGTGACTAACAAAAAAAGACGCTAAAATTTTATTTATTGTACACGAGTGTTTTTTTTAATCAAATGTCCGGCTGTGGGATTGAATCTAGCTGTTTTATTATTCAGTTAATAAATAAAATAATTTTTGTAAATTGTCTATACCAGAACATATTCTCAATTATCTTTATTCGCTTTGAACAGTTGTTTCACCACCTTTTCTACTCGTGACTTCCTTCACTAACAGAATTGTGTGTTTAATAGACTCCTAATTCAATGTTTAGGTGTATACCTTTTTGTGGTGTAATAAAACTGTAATAGTTATAAGGTAAGTAAATGTTATTAAAAGTTTATTTAATACAGTTGTTTAATTGCGTTTTTAATTATTTTCTCCATACGAATGCTTAAAGTATCTATGTGATTTAAATTTATTTTGACTGACGCGAATAATGGCTTTGAAATTTATCACCTGCCATACATGTTGGAGTTGCATCGTGTTGACAAAATGGCGGATTAAGCAAGCGTGATCAATGAAAACCAATTTTCGCATTGGGGAGCTTGTTTATTTCCATTTCAGTGCCTTTGCGTGGAATAAGGCTTTCCTGCTCTCCATTTAGTAACTGAACCGTTAAAAATGGTTGCTTTCAGTTGAATTCCATTATTACTTCAGCTCCGTAAAACTCGGCCTAAAGGTAAATCTCGATAACTGATGTTCTGAAGGAGCGTGCTTTGCGCAGATCGTCTAGGATATGAGTTTAATTAAACGTGATTTTGTGATTAATATTCAGACTACGAGCTTTAATCTCACGTGCCTCGGTTAAGTGCCAGGAGGGATTGCACGCAACAGGTAAAAGTATTTTTACAGCCTAAGAGTTAAAAAGCTTCTTATATACCATATTTGCAGTTGGCGATTGTCGATCTTACAATTGCTTTATATAGTTTTTTTTTCTGTACATTCTTTTTTATTTTTGTTCATGACATATCTTGTAATTTCTCAAATTGTTGTGCTAAAAAATAGTGACTATACTCAATGTTCTTATAAAGTAGATTCAACTGAATCTTGTTAAAACCTCAATTACAATTTATTTTTGTTGGAACTTTATAGTTCAATTATGTACATATATATTGAATACTATCATTAGTAACAGTAAGTGACTTATTTTTTTCGTGTAGTTTCAAAACATTATATAGGACTGTAAACCAGTATGGTCCTTAAATTCAAATTTATTAAATATTTTATTAAAATCAAAGTTAATAATTTTATCGTCAAAATATTCTCATAAAATGGCCATCATGCAACATTTCGTAGTTGAATAAAAATAAACGGTACTTGATTTCTAAAATACACTCGGCGTCACAAAAATCGCACCTCCAAATTTTTTTTCTTAAAACGACTTTTAATCATATTTCGTCAATGGTAAGAACATGATTGTGAGGTATCATTGGAAAGAGAATTTATTGAACTCGCAGAAAAAGGAAACAGATTGTTATTTTTTATAACAGGCCATTTGAAAAAAAATAGGATTTAAAAAATCAAGAAAATAACGAGTTTTTATTTTTAGAATTAGTGTACAAAATTCACAAAAAGAGACTTAAATTCTAGTGTTACCCCCCCTAGCTTTAATGACGGCGTCCATGCGGTCCTTCATAGACCTCACCAGGGTCACCACCCTTTCCTGAGGTAAGTTCTCCCATTCCTCAACGACGGCATCTTCGAGCACGTGATCCTGCTCCTACCACTCTTGAAGAGTGGTAGGAGCAGGATCACGTCCTCTCACACGGCGTTTCACATCATCCCAGAGGTGCTCGATCGGGTTCAAGTCTGGACTTCGCGCTGGCCACTGCATAACGGGGATCTCTACCTCTTGCAAGTAATCCCGCACAATGAATGCTGTGTGGCAACGGGCGTTATCCTGCATTAACATGAACCCATCGCCCACAAAACCAGCATATGGGACTACATGCTCTTCCAGGATCTCCGTTATATAGCGACTAGCGTTCAGCGACCCTTGCCCGCGACCGCCTCCAGTCCGGGAAACGCACACAAGTTCCGTTTTCCCGTCGATAGATATGCCGCCCCAGAACATGCACGATCCACCCCCGTATTCAACGGATTCTTCAAAGCAGGATTGTGCAAACCGCTCTCCCTGTCTTCTGTACACTCTTCTACGGCCGTCGTTGCAGAAAAGGCTCACCCTCGTCTCGTCAGAGAAGAGAACGGTCCTCCACTGTTCAAGTGACCAATCGTGATGTTCGCGAGCAAACTGAAGTCGGTCTCTGCGATGGTGTGCAGTCAGTTTTGGTCCTTTAGCAGGTCTGTAGGCTGCAATTTTCTTCTCTCGCAGTCTTCTTCTAACCGTGGAGACACTTACAGAAGTTCTACGAGCTGATCGGAGCTGCTGTTGCAACTCAACAGCATTAGAGAACCGATTGCGCAAAGATCTGGTTACAATGAACCGATCATCTCTTTCTGCTGTGCAGCGTTTTCTTCCAGATCCACGTCTTCTGATATAGCCACCAGTCTCTTGGAATCGTTGGTACACACGCCAAACAGAAAAACGGCTTAAGTTCAGTTGTCGAGCAACATCACACTGCCGCATTCCCGATTGCAGTAGTGCAATCACTTGAGAGGCTTCATCAGCGGTAGTATCCATCTTGAGGTGTATTTTCCTGGCTTGTAAGGTTCACGTGTGTTCTCTGTAAAGTCTGGATACTGACTGACCCACAATTTACCTGGAATTACCCTTTTATACCCTTGTCAGGTAGTGCAACTTGTGACCCTTTTAACGCGCATTTTCGATTTCTTTCCAATATTTCGTAGTAAGCACTATTCTTTTCATTAAAACGATGATTAATTAAAGGTAATTAAATGTACTTTCAAATTATACCAATATTAATTAAATAAAATGTATGCGCTAGCTGCTAGAGACGCTATATACAAATTTTGCGAGAGGTGCGATTTTTGTGACGCTGAGTGTAGTACCCAACCTTACGTTTATAGTACTCTCTATGATGAAGCCTTTGGTTAATTGTGAAATGAACCCCAGACCTATTGAATAGAAGTCTAGCATTGTTTAGGCCGAACAATAGAAGGTCTGGACCTGGGTTACACGATTTGAGAATTCAGAGAAAAATCGCTTGTAGAAATGGTAATTAATTCACGAAAGGAAATATCATTTTGATTGATATAGAGTAATTTAACAGTTTAGTAATTTAAGCGAATTCATCATGATTTTTTCAAGAATGCATTTTATTTAAAGTATATTTTTTAATAACAAATAAAAACGCTTAAAAATGTTTTTTTTTTATAAAATACTTTTTTAAATGGTTAAATTCATACTATTTACTTTTCAATTATTACCAATTTAATTAAGTTTTGGATATACTGATATTGAATCTATATATTTAAGACTTAATTTCCCGATAACGTCACAATAATGTCGTCAAAAATATCAAATTGACATGATAATAAAAAAGTAACTTACTCAGTATTATCCGCAGCTTTCGTGATATGTGATATCGTATCGTGTGTATTATATTTAAATTCACTGATATGTTTTTATAAATTAAATAAAAAAATATTGAATAGTATTAAGCATAAAAATTATAAATATACCCGTTTAAAAATACGCCGTTACAATAAGACTATCAAACACCATAAAAATGGTATCAAAGCATAAGAAATTTCCAAAAGGGGAATGGTCAGCAGCTGTTGGGGTTCTGTTGGCTCAGTGAACTAGATAGCCCCTCGCTCACCTCCGACCCACCTTGGAGGTGTGCGCTATTACTGTGATTGGAAAAGATGAAGCAGAACTGGACAAGATGGAGCTCCGAGCACAGACCGGAAAATGGCGACGGTGCACAGTAATCAACTATATTATTTAAACAATTGATGCATGTATGAAACACATTTAATCGATTATCAAACGAATTGAATACAACCTCCGGGTTTCTGCGTATTTAGTACTAACTTGAAACAACATGTTTAGGCAGATATTTTAGAGCGCACAAAAGCATTTTTTTTTAAATTATAAATTAAATGTCAAAAAAATAACATTCCCTCACTTATGGCATCAAATATCTCAAACAATCCACGTACCATACACTGAAATTCTAGATGAAGATATTTTATCAACGTTTCATGTATTTACCACACGTTTAAAATATACTTAAGACTAGTCACCATATATGCAAAGTTCATATCCATATAATATTCGATAACAATATATGCAAAGAATACTATCATTTATACAAATTTTAAAATCGACATTTGGTTAAGGTTACTACGGTAAAAAGTGCTTTGAATGATTGTTTATATTGTGATTTATTAAAACAAACCATATAAAAAATAATAATAATTGAAGACTTTAGAAACTTCGTAGAGTATTAAGGAGTAAAAAATATATATTTAGAAACATCATTCCTCTTACGAGGCATACTGTGTCTACATGCAGAACACAACCTTAAATTATTCCCCAGCGAAATATTCTCTGCACCAGAACGCATTATGGTGGAAAAAGTTTTGGCCAAGAGACCGAAGTAATGGTAAACTGTTAAGATGTTCGCTCTTGAAGTCAAATTGCACGGGACCCGAGAGATTTGGCAATGTCCTCTTCACATCAAGATCCTTCAAGAGAATTTTCTACTTCTTCTTTCTCAAGGTTCAAGGGTACGTACTTACCCCACCTTACCCATAGTTTTGACACGTCTCTCTCTGTTACTTTTTGTAGCGTTGTCGACGTTAACGCATTTAAAAAATATATTCAGAATTGTATCTCAAAAATTTGTATTAGATCCATTAAAAATGTGCTTATCTTAATTACAATCCAATAAAGTATAATTTATTAGAAATTCGTACAAACATAAGTATGTACATTTTTAAATATTTGATGCCTGTCGCTAGACTAAAAATAAAAGTACAATATGTAGGATACTGGACCATCGAATCATATTAAGTATATAATTCGTCAATGCTTATTTTTTATATATAGTTGTAATTAGATAAAACTGTAAGAATAGCAAACAATTAACGTGAGCAATAAATTATTTCCATATTATATAAGATCCACTCTTTCAGGTTCAGGGACTCCTGCTTGTTTCTAACTTTCTGAGCTCCTGGCACTCCGATAGACCTACCCAGTTAAAGTTTTACCCCCTGGGCAATTAGGTGGTAGATGCCTCTGGACTGGAGAGAGAATTATAAATATAATACTATCAATTACTCTAATCCGCCTCTCTTGAGCCCACGGGATTTAAAATAATTACAACATTATGTACTTAGCTTTTAATAATTTCATAAAATCAAATAATTTAATAAGAAATGAAATTTGATTTTGGTGTATTAATTATGACCGACCATTTATTTTATTTTAAAAAATCATACATATATAAACAAATAAAATATGAGCTGAAATTGTTTCTAATGTAAATATAGAAATAAATTATAGTAATAAAAGCTTTTTCAAAAAATATTGCTTTTTTTAATCATTGGTAAACTTAATGAGACAATCTTTTTTATAAAAAAAATATTTTTATGAAATTTTTGATGTATGTTTATAAATTAAATGCTTAATTTATTCAAGTTTTATTTCGATAACATAATTTATAACCATAGGTTGTATTTCAATATTATCACATGCAGAACTGATACCCAAATTTATTTAACAAACTTCACGACCCGAATAGTTTAAGGCCGATTATTTGGTTGTTTTTGAATCCTCATTTATTTCATATTTTTATAACGTACCAACACCAACCGAAATTTCTAAAATTATACTCTGTATACTCCATAGTTTAAATAATACACTTATGGTTTGATAGTATGTAGATGCATAGAGTTTGCTTTGTCGGTATTTATATAATAAGCGCACTCTGGGAACTTGCTTCGTTTGTGATATCATTAGCCCGGGCATGCATTGTCTCAGAAGCTCCTTCACATCAGTCGACAGTTTCTCATGCAACGTGTAATAACTAAACAATTAGTCGAGTGCGCAGGACTGTGAATAACTTGGGTCCACCGACGAGCCCCCTTCATGACAGTGGCATGCAAACAGATGAGCTCACAACAGGATGAGCATACGAATCTCGCTGCGACAGGATGGTAACCCGCTCGTGAGCATTGTGTGGAAGAAGGAACCACACTTGGGTACGAAGAGGCGAAATCTGACCGAGCTATCATCGTACTTACCCGTAATTAACAGAAAATAAAGCATCCACAGAAAAAAAACCTCAACTAAGATGAGTTTTCCACTTTCACAAGCACAACTCATGTCTTCGAGCAAGTTTAAATATTTTTACAGTAATTTTTAGCATAAATCGCAAAAGTCGTGCCCAAATTTACTTAGCCACATTTTAAGCACGTTGAGATTATCTTATTTTCTGCCACTAAACTATGTGGATTTATTTTTTTTTTTTAACTTTATGAGACAGATAATTAAAACACGATACCGAGATTTATAATTGGCATAAAGTATAAATGAATAAATTATTTTGGAGCGTCTTTATAATCAAACCGCATATTAAAAAGTGTTATTTATAAATACTATACAGTATTCCACACAAATCAATGTTTCTATTTATAAAAATATATTTCTGTAAAAAATAAATCATCATTGAGACGGAGAAACATATCAGATGAGTCTTCATGAAACATTATCAGTTTGTTTTCCATTTCATAACTAATGTGCTTATGCTAAAACGTAATCTCAAATCCATTACTGTAATGCATGAAATGTCATCACACTTTGTAATTATATTTCAAGTGCGTACATTCAGTTTTGTCTCATTTTGATTATAACTGTATAACTTACATCAATTTCAAATAGTACTTGAAACTACTAAAAAATAATTCAATTAATAATAATCAAACGTCGGCGTAATGCAGTAAAAATTAAAACCAGTATATTGAACCTTCTCGAGATTTTTTTTTCAAGTTTATTTCGTTTTATTTTTATGAGCATGAAATAAATGTCGATGAATTTTTATGAGCATTAATGAAACATGAAAGTTTTCCGTTATATTAATTAAATTATTTAAGATTTTTGAAAATAACATTGATGATAATATAACAATATAAATTTGTATTACTGAATTGTTGCAAATATACGATACAAAATTATCTGTTTACTTAGTTTGCCGGAGACAGTTTTATGTTGAAGGCTTTCATTCTAGGATCAAAGCCGAATGAGGCTTGCCATGTTATGTAAAACGTACACGTAAAGGAGGCAGTTGTTTATTATGCGACATATTTTCATAAGGTTTATATTACACAGTATTTGAGTTCCTCTTCCTTGTACATCACTTTTGGCCCAGGGGCTTGAAGACCTTTTCATCTTGAAAAGGTTTATTTTATTTTTCTTCTAAATCTTTTCAAATGTATAACTTTTTTTATGTATTTTAGTCAAAATAATATGAGCTTTTATTAAAAAAATATAAATACATATCTTTTTTACTAATTCAGTAACCAAAGAAAAGGGGTGGGTTTTGAAATTTTTGGTTTCGTAAAACTAATTATCAAAGAACTATTTTAGAAAATATTATACCATAGAAACAATTTGGCGAACATCAATTTTATTTAAATATAATATCATAGACATATTTTATGAAATGCAAGAAATTTATAAAAATAAGGTTCTGCAAAGTTTTGCATCGTTTTTAATATAATTCCAGCTTTACTGTAATATTTCCTTTTTTCTCAGGAACTCCACATTCTGCTCGCGTAAGCTTGGCCTGGGTGAAAATATCCCTCAAACGGTATATTAGCGTTGTGAATAGCATCAGCTGTATAGAAAAAAAGTTCCGATATGATGTGAAAATGCGCAGACGAATTAGGTTGGATATTAAAAAGCGGGGCCCGAACCCTGCGACGACGGCACTTTACAAATCGTATTTTACTTGTATTCATTTCAATTTTAACTTTTATTGAAGCACAAATGTAAAATTAATTAATTTTTGAACTAAGCAGGTAAGTAAATGAGACTTTGCTAAACGGATAATTAAATAAGGTTATCGTTTGTAAATATTTTAAGGAACTTTATTTGATGTAGTTTTAATTCAATTCGTTCCTTAGTGTAATTTTATTAAAGGCCTATTCTCTCAACAATGTTTTTGCTTCTTCTTTACCGAGAGCCTCTGCCTTTCATTTTGGGTGAGTTTTTCTTACGTTCTTTCTTCCGACCATTTGTTCGACGATCTTTCGCTTCTCGATGCTAGTGTTTTCTCTTTTGTTAATGTGGTCCAAAAATAAGGGTGCTAGATGGTATTACCCAAGTTATAGATTGTCTCTTTTTTACCTATAGTTTCACATAATTTGTGGGGGCATTATGTGACAGGACTCTAACGTCACCGTATATCATTATCGTACATATGTTGTTGCTGTATAAATAGGTGGTAAATATTATAACATAAACGATGCATATTTTTGTTTGAATACTTACACGGCTTTGTTATTTTTTTCAGTTACGACATTGAATTATTTATGCTCGAATACTAATATTACCATGCTTAAATCTTTCAACGGTTTCTATTACTACAAATATTTATAAAAAATGTATTTTTTTTTTGAAAATTTCATTTAATAAATACGTTTATTTTAATATTTTTAAAATAGAAAAATATTTAAAAATATATATGTTACATAACTAATTTGACGAAATTAAAAGAATTTTTTTATTTGTCAAAAGAGAACTCTTTTGATTAATTAAAAATTAATCAAAAGAGAACTAATGGTCATAATGTATCATATGCTACAAACTAAGCCTGATTAATAATATCTGATTTCAGATGTCACGTTTTACCAATAAATTGATTTTAATATAAGATAGTTCCGAGATGTATACATATGAAGTCATTTGATAATATCAGTAAATACTTGCGTAAATAACGAGTACGTGAGAATTCTTGGTTTATATTTCAATGAAGCCTTTTGTTTTAGAGCTAGTTTAATCAAACGTAATTATCTTGTTATTAGTTTTGTTTGCATTGCTGATCAAAAGGAGTCATTTACTAAAATTCACTTTACAATTAGTTCAAATAATACAGTAGTCAGCATATTTTATTACTCAGTAATTTTCTGTAGGTACTCAGTATTTTCCATTTAAGGTATCTAACATAAAATAATTGTAAGCCTTTCAAATTTTTTATTGAAGTATTATTCTACCTCTTAAATGACATTTCAGACTTAAATTTAACGTACTCATAACATTTACAAGTTTTTTGTTACAATAATGCTCTGTAATATCTCGATGATTTAATTTAATACTGTCTTTGCCATAAATTGAAATACAAAAGCTATTGAAAATGTAAGACCCAAAAGTCGTTATGGAGATTGTACAATCATTTACTGTTATTTGTTTCTGTGATTTCCTTTCTATTTCAGCAAATTATTTTTGTTATCATAATTTTCAGGTAAAGGTGATATGATAAAAAACAATGTAGTTATGATTTGTAATGCTTTGCTAAAATTTTCGTACAGCGAACGTTCAGTAATGAGTGAAGTATTAATGAGTTTGTTGCTTGAACTTTGCTAGCATCTAATAAATTTAAATTTATAGTTGAATAAATAATTTTCCTTTTTTTTCCACACTTTAAATTGAAATCAAAAAAAAACTTTATTGAAAAAAAACTATTTTAAAAGTTACGTTTAGTTTAAGTAAGTACTGAAACAGTCTTAAAGCTGATTTATTTCCACATGTTTAATTTTATTGGTGACCGGTTTTGCCAACCTTTCACAGCTCACGGCTAAGTCCTATTTGTCAAAAAAAAAAATAATAACTCACTTATGATTATTTACTCTTTTATTTATTTGTAAAATGGTTCATATGCTAATTTAGATACGCGAATTTTGTAATTGTCCCTGCTTCTTCAAATTACATTAAATAAGTATTAATTCTTACGCAAATATAATTTTAAATACATTGTTATTTTGCACGCAAAGGGTGTCATTTAAAATAAAACAACACAGAAGGTGTGTTTAAAAAAAAGGCAGTAATAAAAAAATTACGGACAGCAGCCAAATTTGCACCTTTACCCTTTGTATATTATTTTCTTTGTGCCTTGAGCGCTTAAATGAATAAAAGACAACTAAATGAAAAAAAAAGCTTTATGAAAAGAAATATAAAATGCAGTGTTTATTTTAATTTTCAATTCTTCCAAGTCAATAATACATCTAAATATATTTTCAGCTTCTTTTATTAAAATTTTCATGTTCATGTTTGTAAAGATTCTCACTTGTATAATTATCAACGAAAATATTATTATAATTCTACCATCAGTATATATTTCCTAAATTGTATCTATTTCGCTTTTGAATCAAAATAAAAAATATGCATACAGTATTTGGCTCATTCAACATATTAAAAATCCTATTAAAAATGCAATATTTTATACCTATAATATATTTTTATTTAACATATATACATATTCTATACACTGCACTATTCGTTCGGGTTTTAGTTTCTTGCTAGCAAGCAGTCCTTGTATTGGTTGCGAAAAACCTGAAGAGAATTCCCCATGTGGACTCAAAGTATAATCTTTTTGCCTTTGAAAAAAGCAACTCCATACGGCGGAATTGTTTGTGAGCTCTGCTGGCAGTCAGAAATAAGTAATTTCACATACGTCGTACCTCACAGGGCACAATTGCTTTGCTCTGAGATCTATGAAATAATATTCATACGTGAGGGTTGCGGCAGGAAGGTACGGCTCAAATGCCTGATGGTACGATATTACAAATGTGTTATCTTTACTTTATCCAATACGAAGGGGAATTTCACTAAGTTATGTTCAAGTAACTGAAAAATGACAAGGAAAACTCACAATATTAAATTACTGAATAAAGATTTTTTCATCAATAAAAAATTGACTTATTGTATCTTGCGTTTGAATAGTATTATATAAAAGATTGATCTTCAATGTAAGTTCAAACTTTTTTTTTTCTTCCCCATTTTATTTTATTTCCTAGCAATAGAAGGTTATAATGATACTCGCATTATTTAGACTGTACCAATTTTAGGGAATCAGTCTAGCAATGATCCCTATTTACAATTTTTTGTCGGCATTGCATTAATAAACATTTAAAGATTTGAAAAAAAATCTGTTTTTTTAATGCAAGTTTATTAGTGTTTGTAAAGTGAAATTGAATAACAGAAGTTCATTAGTGTAATAAAAATACGGGTGATTTTCATTTTTTTTTTAATTTTTACGTTGAAGTGATTCAGAGTAAAATATTATCACAAAGACACATAATGCATGTTGATTCGATTATCCACTTTAATTTTCAACTATGTACGTCTGGCGAACTTAGATTTTTTTTGTTTTAATATTTTCAACTCACGGAGTATTCACAAAAAGTAAATTTCATAAACAATAAAAATTAATAAACGAAATGTTTTCTAAATTAAAAAAGGTAAATTCACCAAGCTTTGTTTGTTGGCAAGTAGTGTAAGCTTGTTAAAATAAAACACTGTCTAATATAGTAACAGCATGCTTTGTACGAATCCTTCATGACCTGTTTGAAACTTTTATAATTTCTGAAAAATTGTTTCAGAGGCAGGAAAATAACAACTTTTATAAAAAGAAAAATAAAAATAAAACGTTTTCTGGCTCTGCTCAGGCTCCGTGTCGAAACCTTCACTTTTGTTTATGAGTCTTGGATAAAAAAACTGCCGCACATAGTTAGTACCGATGAAACATATCTCAAGTTCTCGTAAATATCTTATTGTGTGGTCGGAGTCGCAGTAAGAAATGGTGCAATGAGAGATGTGGGTTATTGAAGAGGGTTATTTAATGATGCGACTCATAACGATGCTTTTCCATGTGACTACTTGCTACAAATTGGATTATCTGGTGTATTTCTTTATCTAGTAAAATGAAAATATGACTAATAACTTTGCAGAAAAATGTACAATGATAACATAGAGGCTTTCGTTGCAAGATGTTATAATTTTAAGCTTATTATTTAAAACCATTTAAGTCACAAAAATGTACAAGTTATTTTTTTAGAATTAAACGATATGGTATAAATTAATAGAACAGCAGATGCTTCAATTATGATTTTTTTAAGTATGGCCCTAATTATCCTATTGTTTTTACCTATTGGTTGTGAGCTCACAAAATCTTTTTATTTAATTCTATAGAGTAACATTTTTGCATTATTAAGAAATTCATGACCTTGATTCTTGTATCCTTTGGGTGAGCAACCTTTTTAATCAAAGGGCCACAATCAAAATTTGCCGGTCCGCACATAAAGTAACATTTATTAATAATTTACAAAACTTTATTTATAATAATAAACATTAGAATAAAATAAAAAAAATTTAAAAAAAAGTAAAGATTTTATATAAAATTTTTATATAAAAATAACAACAAACGAATCATGATAAACTTATGTTTGAAATAATATTTATTTTATCAGGAAATGCTATTTCTGCAACAGCAGTCAGACATTCTTTTATCATTTCTCATAATTAATTTTATAACAATCTATTGATGGGAGAAAGTCAATAATGTAAATTCAATTTTAAAAATGCTTGGCGGGCCGCATAAACATATTAATCGGGCCACATGCGGCCCGCGGGTCGCAGGTTGCTCATCCCTGCTCTAAACAGAAGTAAAAATAAGTTTTAAATTACTCATAATTAAAGTTATGTAAAGAATATAATTGAATATCGGCTTACTTAACTTATGTTACTCGATATTATATAAGGGTAATAACTAATAAAACATAACATATTTATTAAAAAAAAGAAAATCGCTATTCACAAAAATTCGAAGCACTCATTTCGAAGATAAAAGGATATAAAATCATAAATGTTTTTACGACATAAATGGACGATGCGCTTCTGTAGACACCAATTTCATGCCTTTAAAGCATGAAAGCCTCACTGGTAATCCCAGAAGATCGCATCCCTGATAAGAAAAAATAAAGTGACTAGGCTGTATATGCATGCATGTTTAGATTTAAATAAGTCCATTCACGAAGAAGTCTACTTTATTTCGTTTCAAATTTATTTCAGAGATTTCATTTTATTTTGCTTTAAATAGTGTTTAATTTTCTGTAGTCAAATCTTATTATGCTTAAATCAAAATGCCTTTACTATTTAAGATAAAACTTATCTCTCGCATATTTAATTTGATCAAATCGTTTTATATTAAATCCTTTTTGTAATGATAGCATACTGTGTAAGGCAGGGGTTTTTTTTACCCATGAGCACATTCTAGAATGCTGGTCGGCCGGCGGGCACCAAAAAATATTAAATATATATATATATATAAATAATAAGTAGTAAATAATAGCAAAAAATTTTTGGTGATTGGGTCGAATTGGGGCAAATATGCAACGAATAATTATTTTTAATAGCAACCTTAAAATGTACAGTTATAGCTATAAATTCCGAACAATAGGTTAGAATACGAAAAATATCAATTAGGGTCCAGAATAAGTTAATTAAGATTTTACATTACAGAGAAGGAGACAAACCAAAATACACCCATAAGATGCTATTTCAACAGGCTTATATATGATTTTCTGGAATTAAATTTTCTTTTGAAAATTATATCGATATAATTATTTTCGCGTATAAAAATATCAGGTAGACATTCACATAGGTTTCACCTCACTTTTACTAATGCAAAAATAACAGAGACCACTTTCACCTCACTTGTACTATCGCAAAAATATCAAAGACACTTTCACATAGCTTTCACCTCAACAGTCCTATCGCAAAAATATCAGATAGACTTTCATATGGCTTTCACCTCACTTTTATCAACGCAAAAATATCAGAGACACTTTCACATAGCTTTCACCTCAACAGTCCTATCGCAAAAATATCAGCTAGACTTTCATATGGCTTTCACCTCACTTCTATCAGCGCAAAAATATCAGAGACACATTCACATAGCTTTCACCTCAACAGTCCTATCGCAAAAATATCAGCTAGACTTTCATATGGCTTTCACCTCACTTCTATCAACGCGAAAATATCAGAGACACTTTCACATAGCTTTCCCCTCAACAGTCCTATAGCAAAAATATCAGATAGACTTTCATATGGCTTTCACCTCACTTTTATCAACGCGAAAATATCAGAGACACTTTCACATAGCTTTCGTCTCAACAGTCCTATCGCAAAAATATCAGATAGACTTTCACATGGCTTTCACCTCACTTTTATTAACGCAAAAATATCAGATAGACTTTAACATAGCTTTCACCTCACTTGTATTAGCGCAAAAATATTAGATAGACATTCAAATGGATTTCACCTCACTTTTATCAACGCAAAAATATCAGAGACACTTTTACATAGCTTTTACTTCACTTGTACTACCGCAAAAATATCAGATTTATTCAGCAACTTTTCCATCTTTTACATAGCTTTTTTTATTATTTTATTTTTACACACTTTGACATAGCTTTTACTTCACTTGTACTACCGCAAAAATATCAGATTTATTCAGCAACTTTTCCATTAAGTATTTGAACAATATAGTGAACGCATCACTAGAGGGCGTTATTCCAGAGACAGAAACAAAGAAAATTACACCACCCATAATATGCTATTTCAGCAGGTCTATGTATGATTTTCTGGAAATAATTATTATTTTGAAAATCATGACGATATCATTATTTTTGTTTACATTTTTCTGTTTAGTTACAAAATATATTTTTTTTCATAGCATTTTATTATAAACTTATTATAAATCGTGGTCGTATAGCGGCGGGGATACGTAAAACGGTCAGCTGGCGCCATAGTGCCTGCGGGCAAAGAGTTGGGAACCACTAGTTTAAGGCTTTAAATAGTTGGTTCCCAACCTTTTATTGACCACCCCTGGCAAGAGACCATCCCACAGAAGCTTGGATAAAATTAATGACAGCTCATAAGCTCTTTTTAATTTAAAAGCTTAAACCTCAACTTAGCTTATGACTCATCAACCAACCTTGAGTAGTTGGCCTAAATATGCATTTTTGAACTATAGCAAATAAATCGAACTTATTTCAATCTACAATTTACTTCTAGGCTGATATCCATGCCAATCAACGTTAAAAAATAAAAACTGAAGAATAGATCACAAATTGGAGAAATAGTTGACATTCATGTATCACATTTAAAAACATAAACTTCTTTACACGTTGTAAAATATTGGTCTTGGTAAAGCCAGCAATGTTATATCAATGTAGCTTAGATATGTTATAAATATTTAAAAAAAACTAAATAATAAATATTGCTTAACAGATATTCAAAGAAGGTTTTAAAATAATAGTTGCATAAAAAAGCTTACCATTACTCTTTTTTTAATATGCATATTTTACTAATTTATAAAATTATATTCTCAAAGCAAAGCATCTCTCTTTAGTAACAAATACCTTAATTTCAGTTTAATTAATGTTTTGTCCTCAATTTATTAACAATGGCTCCATTTAGTTATACATTATTAAAGTTTGATATAATTTAACAAGTAAAAACTAGAACACAGAGATAAATTTATTCTCAATACAACTCCACAAAGTTGATAGCCGGACGTGTCACAAATATACCAGAGGCTTAAAATGTGCCTGAAAGGCTCTACATTTGAAGTTTACGTACAAAATTTGTTACGAATACAAAATATTTTTATTCATTGGTAAAAAAGAATTCATTAAAAGTAAATACACAATATGTTAATGAAGTGTGTATAAAAAGACACCACTTCTTACTGTTGATGATGAAATTAGATGATTCTTTGGCCAAGACATGTCTATATTGTTGCTCCTAATGAGCTATCTCAGGTGGTGACTGAATGATTTTAAATATCCTAATTTATGAACTTAAAGATCATATTAGCGATAAGCTTTTAATGTTAGTTAAAAACCTTGATGTCAAATTCATACAATGTTTGTGTGTGTGTGTGTGGGTTATCTTTATTGAGTTTGTTTGCACAAAACCGAAGGTCTGAGTGAAACAAATCTGAACAAATAATCGGTTTTTCCCGAAAATTCGTGCCAATGAAAATAATAAATGTCTTTGATTGGATAATTTATTTTTATTTTGGGACGTCACGATTCCCTTTCAAATGTCATGCTTTCGTCTTCATAAGATTTCAGATATATTTTTCATTCAATTTTCTGAAGTATATTATTCTTCCCCCTGTTTTTCGTCTTCACATATAAAACACGGGTTGATAAAAATTTCAAAGCACGTAGCAACATATTTATTTACTGACGTTTTTTGCACTCTGGAATGAAAGATCCCTTTTTAAATATTCTTTGACATGAGAGTCGGTACCATAATTTTGGATTTTAAAGTCTTTTCAGTAATCGTTACATAGGTGAAACATACAATTATAATTTTAATTTAACGAAGCCACAGCAAACCTGCACTCATCAGACTTGCTTCAGCGACGAGTTGTTTATGCAGGAAATGACATGTCATTTTTGTAAAAAAGCAAATCCATTAGGATTCAAGTATTAAATATTGATTTTTATTAACTAAATTTCATAATAATGTTTATTTTTTTATTTTTTTTTGTCTTTTTGTATATATTTGTGTCGAAAAAAGTTATGTTTTAAAATAAATAGAAATTAGGAAAATAATATCAAACATTTTTTTTCTTCATGATGCTCCATTCTAATTGCCAATTCCACGTGTGCCTTCAATTTATTCAAAAATATTTATTTCGTTTTAAAGATGAGGTCTGATTGATTTCAACGATAACTTATATTTTTGTTAAAATTTAAAATAAGTCTTGGTGAGATATGGAGTGGAAGTGTTTTAAAAACAAGAACAAGAGAGCAATGATGCTGCAATAATGGAGCTTTTATAGCTGTATCAAAGTTGCAAGAGTTGGAGATGACCACGTGGCACATACCCAAGACAGCGTGGGGGAAGAGGAAGTATGCCGGTCACGTGTGTTGGCAGGTCTCGCAGAATAAAGCGAGCAGTAAAAAGCAGTCTGCCTTCACTGCCACGTAGCGAAGAAAATTGTCTCTAGGCCTTCTCTTAAGGATCATGTGCCATATTGTCATTAGAAAATTTATCATTCATAATAGTTACATTCTATTCACTTGTCGATCCGAAAGCTTAATAAATTATATTTTTGATTGCTCAACGTGTACAGCTTGTTTAAGTAAACTTAAGTGATAAATTCTATGGTGAAATAACCTTATATCAAGATAAATAAAATTGAAACCTAATAACTATATAAAGTGAGATAATAAACTAATTATTTTTTAAGTGTAGATTCCGTCATAATTAAAATAAACACTTTTATTATTTGTTATTACACTTAAGTTTATAAATTTGTTTTTTTAATCGTTTTGCAAGTACAATTTAAACATAGGCTATTGATTTTTTTTGTTTCTTGTGATCCCAATCCCTTAACCACGATGAACGTCATATATGGACACTCGTTTAATATAAAATAAATATTTTTTTCTCAAATTTATAAAAATTGTCTACTGTCACTCTGAATGAAATAATGTTAAAAAATTCATTAAAATATAAATGTTCGTTTGACAAATCATTTATTTGAACACTAGTACCCCGATCGTCTACACTCCCTAATCTTAGGGTTGCAAATCAAGTCCTTTAACGGGTTTATCAGTGACAGGCTCCGCCCTCGCTCCCGTTCCCTTGCTTGACCTTGGGACGTGAGAAAACTCGGGAGATTCTTTTCAACTCTGTATTTGATCAAGAATGAAAAGAAATGTAGGCATGAATGGTAGTTTTACCATTAGAAGTTTCAAAGCGTGAAAAGAGGAGTAAGCAGTCGAGAAATTCTTTAGAGTAAAATGATAAATATACGGTTCTACACATTCTTACAAATACTGAAAAAGTAATCTTGAGAACCTTGTTTAGTTCTAAAGAACCATAATTTAATTTAGTCTTAACACTTACGCAGATATAAAATGAATCTTTATAATAATACATTGAATAAAGGTTTTACTGTTAAAATTAAAAACATGAATTTCAAACGCAAAACAAACCATTAAAACTTTATCTGCACAATTATTTTCAAATGCCTGCATTATCTTAAGAACAGCGATTCCGTGAAGTAAACCACACCCCGTCACACAGAGAAGTAGTTTCTTTAGCGACAACAATTATTCTGACTCGGAACCTGCATTAATATTGCTTAAGTGGTGTCTGCTCATAACCGGGAATGCCTTCCCAGGCTTAATGCGGCTAGGAGGGCCACACTTACGTATTGTGCAGGGAGGGCCGCCGACCCCTTCATGGCCTTCCTTGCGGTGGGACTTTCAGACTTTGGAGCTCAAGAACTTAAAGTTGTTCTTAATTTTTTATTGTACTCATATTTCGATCATAATTTTATTTAAATCAACTTATTTATGCATTGTATATATATATAATATACCCAACCTGCATTACTCCATAATTTAAAAAAATGTTTTTTTATTTACAAAAATAGTTTATGATAAGTAATTCTGCGATATATAGAAATTCATTGTATTCGTGTTCATCTGAATAAATACGGAATGTAAAAGTAATACTTATAGATAATTAATCAAAGTGCAATGATACAAATAACCCACTGGATTTTATACCCCGCTTTACGCGAGGGATACGTTCCGGAAAAAGTGAAATTCGCGTATATAAACATACATACATAGTCAAAACTTAATTATCAAAATACAAATCATTTGAATCAATCACTTTAATTCTAAGAAAACTTTGTACAGTATTACATGCTATTTTTACTGAAAAATACATTTATTGTCTTTTGGGTAGCGTTTCTTTTACGTTCTTGTAAAATACGTTCATAACACCCAACGCTGTTTTTAATTGTTAAGAGAAGTCAATGACTACATAATGCTCATACTCTTAAATAAGAAATTCGCGTAATGCGAGGCATTTTAACGCGAAATTTGATATTCGCGTTATAGTGAAACCGCGTATAACGGGGTCACGTAAAGAGGGGTATTACTGTATTTACAATTTTTTTTTCTAAATTAAATTTTTTAGTTTTCTCGCAATGAAAAATAAAATAGTTAAATATAAACATGAAATCCCGTGTTAACCGGGGGCTCCTGCGCCAAAGCAGATGAATAATGCAGGAGACAATGGCGCTGGAGGGTGTCGCCGGGCAAGATGTTTTCTCAAGAGACAGTTTAACATCCCAACACAACATTGCGTCTTCTGATTACGCCAACGTCGCCGGAGCAACTCGCAACAAGCAATCAAATTAATAACTCATTTATAGATGTCTGCAGGTTCCGGCAGCTGTACTTGATTTAAACAATATTTGAAGTTGGGTGTTGAGCTGCTTGAGATCTTAATTCTGCTGATGTTTCAGACCATTTTTATGGGATTAAGTCATCTTCGATTATAATTATCATATTATAAATATTAAATTTGTTTCGTTTCTGTTTGATAAAACGCTGAAAACATATTTTATATTAAAAAAAAACATTGAATGACTTTATCTATCAATCAGCTTTTTATAGTAATAAAATGTATCTCAGTTTTTTTCTTTTTTGTTTCAAGAAGAAATATATTTATTTTTAATTGTATCTTTAGATGAATACTTAAAAGGTTTGTTATACTCTAACGCATAATTAATTTTCAATACCGACAAAAGTAAACGTTAAAAAGAATGTCGTTAAATATCGTGTATTACTAGAAATTAATTATTTCCCAGATCACGGCTGAGGGCTACCTCGATCCTATATTAGGAGCACTTAAACATTGTAATTAGATTAAAGGGAAAACCCAATTAACATTTTCCTTTCGGCTTGAGATGAATATTTTGTTGGAGATTCTCGGTAACTCCGATATTTTATCTATTATTTGTTTTTGCCTGAAGAAGTTAGAATTTCATTGTTTCCTAATTAGTTTTACTTAAAAACGTGTCAATATAAATGATAAGATACTTTTTCAGTGGAAAACTTCGTGATAAAGTCAAACTTCAAGGTAACAACGCTATTAAATATGTTTTATAATCACTTCCTTATAATTAAAATTCTTTTAAGTACCAGACTCAGCTTCAATCTACTTTATTGAACTGCCTTGTTACAATTATATAATTAATTTCTGTGAAAGCTAAAACATTAATAATAATATTGATTAAATTGTTTTTAATAATGAGTTACTATGATCCAAATAAGTTCTTTATTTATGTCAATCTAAATGTTATAGAAACGTATTTTGTAAACAATTTACTCGATTTCTTCCGGAAAAAAATATTTTTTAACCTCAGCAATTTCTTAATTCTAGTATATTCGAATTGAATATATTTCTGAATATTTGTGATAAAATGAATATATTTAAGGAACACTTAACTAATTACTCCATAAATATGAACTTTGACCGTCCACCTACTTAGATGTTTACATTTTTAAATTACCGTATAACGAAATGAAGAGTTTTTTTATAACACACTTAATAAACATTCAAGCCTTAAAATATTATATAGATTTGGTTTTAAAGTAAAGTGTTTTCTTTTGCCCCATACCATAAAAAAATTTACAATTAACCGGATACTTAGTTACGAATTTTGTTCTCCATATATAAAGATTTATTTTTGATCTTTATAGAACTATTACTAAACGTACAAACATGCTAGCTTATATTTGCACTTATACGTTTTTTTCCATATAAAACACAGTAATATATATTTTTTATATGTAAACTGTTTTATGTGGGAATAGTTTTATATCGTTAACATACATTAAGTTTCATAGATTTTGAAATTTAAAAAAAACCAACTGGCGAGCCTAAGAATATTTATTATTTTATACCATTTATGGCTTTGAAACTGTCTATTATAGAAATCGAAGTAAATTCTTTATACATAAAGTAGTCTCAGATTTTGTACAAGAAAGCACTGACAGTCATATTATGAATCCCAAGCCTGCACAGTCCATTCACTCTCAGGTCGCTCTTTGATCTCCTTGCAGCGGAAATGGCTGTACCGCGCGGCACAGGAACTGAACCCAACAACCGTGGAACTAAAGACTCGGCGAACAATATTCCGCAAAGATGCAATTATTTCTCAACAACTCTACCTTCACAAAAACTTCCATGAACGATGTGCTGGATTTTCCATTGAAAATAAAAGGGTGAATTATTCTAGAATTATTTCAAAACATTTTATTAAAATCGTGGTTTTCATTAAAATTTCCATTTGTAAAAATAATATGGGCAGACTAAATTATAATTTAAATTATTTTTGTTATTCTAGATTTGTAGTTTTTGTGATTTCAAAGCAAACATAATATAAAATAATTAAAATGAGCTCAATCCATTAATTAAGTTAATTAATTTTAACGTTATTCAGTTAAAAGAGCTTTATTGCACAGTGAATAAGTGCAAATAAAATGTTTTTCGGTGTGTTTGTTGCTTTTTATAAATCCGACCTTAGAATATATCCATAATTGAGATACTTTGCATTTATAAAAAAACAAATATGTACTAATTTTAACTATTGTACAATAATGAAAATCATTATCTTTTGTTTTAAAAGTCTTTTTAATGAGTGTAGATAATATTAAATAGTAGTAGCTAGTGTATTTACTGATATTTTTTTATTGTATATAAATGATAAACAAATATTTTAAACGAATAGAAAAATGAGGTAATAAGCAGATACATTTAAATATACAAGAGAAACATGCGTCAGTTTTAGCTGTTTAGCTCTTACATCTGTCCAAAAGTTTAATTCGCAGACTATGAAAAGCATGTTTAAAAATAAATTACCAGTGTTTCGTGTAAAAAACGATTGTATTTAATATTTGATACAGGAACCGAATAAAGCTATATTTATATATATATACACATATATAAGGTGTATCTGTCCATACGTTCCGGCTCAAGTTATGTTATGTTTCTGATAAGTGGTTGATTTCCTGCACATCCAGTCGCATTCCCCATGCGCCTGTCCCCGGATTTCCCGACTCCACGGTGCGCTGACGATTCACATTCCCGACAGGTACTTACGCCAGACACGCGGAGTCTTAATTCAATAAATTACAAAAGGAGGTTTTACGTTTTCCGGATGACGTCACTCAATGGTTTGCAAAATTCAGGAGAAATTTGTAAAATGAATATGATTACGTCTCGGGAAATTTCGCGAGGAGTTTTTTTATGCTTAAGCCGTTTTGACACATTGAGACCGAAATTTTTGCTTAATTGATTGCATTTGCGAAATATTGACAGATAATTTAAAGAGTTTAATGACTTGGTCGTATATTCAAATTATTTTACGAATTACGTCTTTGACGGTTTTAAAATTAATGTACGGCGTATTATCGAGACAAATCTTTTGTGATAATGATAAAAATAATCTTTTCCTTGACGTAATTCAATGTTCAATGTTCTAACAACTTTATTTAGTATATATTTTATTATTAATTGAAAATACCTAAAAGTGGAATGTATAAATTGGTTGTTTTCTTTGTGACAAACATACCTAGTTAAACCACGTTTCACAAAAAATATCTTGAAACTTTCCAAATGAAAAGTCTCAACTGCCGAATACACCATCCGATTAACTATCGATTTTTTTTTTACTTTTTTACCACGGCAGGGAATAAGATACTATCCTTAGCGATTATGCTTTGCGGCCATTTTCCGTATTGAGCTTTTCATTAAAAATACATTTAAAAATAAGCCCATCTCGAAATCCCATAGATAATCAATATCGTAGTACAACTTTTCCAAGATGGATTGGTTTTCAGCGCTTCAAAGCGCGTCTCGGATACTTTTTATCCGGACAGACGTATTTTTTGTCTTTATGGACCTTTTTCAATCTTTAAAAATCAGTTGTTTAGAAAAAAAATAACCATAATTTAAAACAGATTATATAGATATAGAATTAACAAAAAACGTTTAATCAAAAAAAAAAAACTTTAAACGGCCAATTATTTAACATTTGCAAACTGTAATATCTACTTATTTAAAATTTCTTCATAAAAATACACGGGAAAGATTCAATTAAGAAACATTTAATTAAAAATTAATTGAAATATTTTTTAAAAGTACAACAAAGTTTTTATTGTGTGAAAGTCTAAAAAATATGATGATCATATTTTAAAACATTTTTCTCTAATTTGCTTACAAATTTATTATATACATAAAATGAAAATGTAAAAACCGTGGTTATAAGATTTTTTATAAGGTTTCACGTTTGATTTTTTTTATTGTTAAAATTGATGGATGTTTTACGGGAGGTTTATTTTATTTAGACAGAATAATCAAACATGTCAAGGCACTTCAATTTTCATCCCAAAACGCGTTGTACCTTTCGGATCGATAGTAATCCGTTTTGTCGGATGAACTGTGAGGCCCCAAATTCACACCTGGGGGGACGTGACCTGTCCGAGGACAGTTGGAGAGGGGATGAATACGGGAGGCGGACATTGTCATCCTACAAATCAAATAACGAAATGTTTCAGAATATTTAAAGTTCGTAATACACATTTTTAGCATTTTACAATTAAATTTATATCAGTTATGCACTTCGGTGCATTGTTTTATGTTGCCCGGCAATTTAATTTATTCAAAGTTAATACGCAGATATTTGTAAATTAATTTGTATTCTTTTTTATGTAAGTAAGTTTATGTAAGAAAGCATGCTAAAATTATTAAATTTTACCTTTGAGTTTTGAATTTTAAACTCAAGTTATATTTTTAGTTTTATTCTATATCACATATATCCTACGTCATCATATTTGTCAATTTATAAACACACACGTAGATATTAATTTCTAAAAAAATCCAACCTCTTTTAAAAAAAAATGTATAAATAATTTAAGCTTCATCCAATTTAATTTTCCTAAAATTATTTTATTTTATGTTGTCTTCGTCGAGGGTTTTCTTTCTGTTATGTCTGTAAAGCAAAAAATTATCATTTTGTTAAACTCTCCAGTGTATAAAAAACTATGTAAATTATTATAGTAGATATCGGGTTCTTTAAATATTGTTTATGACTTAATTGCTTCACATAGCATGCCGACTCTTCTATTTGAAAATAAATTATGGATTCTTGTATTTTTAGTAAAGGGTAAACAAACAAATCGTAAGTAATCAAATACATAAAACATTTTGGAGTGTAAGTTTATTTTGAGTGTCTTGCTAATTCGTATGCATAATCTCCTAATAAAAAGGGTCGTCCGTAATCCGCCGCCTGGCCTTACGCCGCTCTTCCAGGTTTTTATCCCTTTCGGGGCAGTCTGCTTCCCGGACTTAAAAGGACCGGAAACCCATTGCTTATGGATGTATGCGGAGTGCGAGTGCGCTACTAATTTGGGGTTTTAAAAACCCATACATAAAAATGAAGTTTAAAGAATTCGTTTAATAGAATAAAAGAAACACTTATAAAATACTTAAGTATCGCGAAGAAAATGGATTAATATTTCGTTTTCCATATTCTCCTTATATTTGGAACATTTTTTTATTCGATCGATAAAAAAGTGATAAAAAACAAATAAAAATACCTTAATATGCTTTTAATTTTTTCATTGCAAATATTTTGGAAAACGTTTTTTAAACATATTTTAATTACCACAAGAAAAGTTATTTTGAAGAAATCGATTATTTGCATATATATATATAACGTTTAGTTTTACTTTTACACTAGATAATTTTGATAACTCTTCTACATAACTTTTCACGAGTTTTCATAAAGTAAAGATATATTGAAAATTTAAGGCTTTTTAACGGAACCATAGCCGAAAAATGAATATCGTGCATTAGATTGAACAATATTGAATTTTATTTATACTCCACATTTGAATTGTAAATAAAAAATGGTGAACGTGTACTCAATATCGTTAATAATTTCAAGTACCAAACTACAAAAAAATGGAAAATACAAGTTTTATAACTTAAAAGACAGTTTAATATTTTTTTTTTTTAAAAAGTAAGCATAAAAATTATATTTTGTATGCAGCCTTTCAAAATTATTTAGTTGCAAATAAACATCAAAACAGTATTTTTTTAACTTTTTAAAAAAAAAAAACATATTTTCGCAAACATAGAAATAATTCGTTTGCTGAAAACAAGTAACACGAATTTGACGCGAAACTACAAATACCGCATTTCGCGGGCGGGGTCAGAGTGGGTCAGAGTGGGTTAGGTTGGGTTGGGTATGTTTATTGTTAGATATTTGAGATTGCAGGATTTGGAAATCAAATGCAGCAATCGAGTCGAGTGACCGAGTCATTAGGGCGCGGCCGCAGTGCGCGCGTCGCGACTAACCGCGACCGCGCACCGGAGCCGCGCGTCCTTAGCGAGACAGTTACATATTTAGTTAATTAGATAGCAGCTCCGCGCGCCGGTATTAGCGGTCGTGTAATACGTTGCTACTCGGCTGTTTCGGCGAAGCTTTAATGGCTTTGTAACTTTATCTCTGATGTTGTTAACTTTATCTGCAAGTACAGTGGAGTCAAACTAGCGTATATTGCATATGCGGTCGTTACCAGGCGTTGTCCATACTTGATTACAATTTTCAGGGCTGTGTATAATTTTTTTTTTTTTTAGATATTTTGTCACGTATTTTCGTTTTATATTATAAAGACAACCACTGCGAGCTAACAATAACTTTTGAGTATTTTGAGTATTACTTATTTATATTCTTATGGGTGCTTTTGTCATAGTAGCCTTTTGGGTATTCTACCGATTGCAGTAGTTTAAATAAAAAAGCTTAACAACTGTCTATGAAACTGCTTTAAAGTTTTAAATAAATTAATGTTCAGACATGAAATACTAATGGTATTCTTGTATTGTAAGTTATATACAATATTACTAATATGATTAGGCACATTTGTTCACACATAGAAGATGATTAAAGAAATTCTCACAAAAATATCAGTACACCGGCCATGTAAGCCTGGGGATGTGGGTTCAAATCCCACACAAATCACAATGATATTTTTCTGAGAATTTCTTTAATCATCTTCTATGTGTAAACTAATGTGCCTAATCATATTAGTAATAATATAATAAACCCGTAATGGGTAATAAATACGCACTTGATTGACGTTCAATCCAAAAAATAGACATATTATATCGGTACGTTCAATATTATGCAAGAAGTAAATAAAATAGATATCATAATATTGTCAAATATTGTAAAGTATATATTTTGGCATGCAAAGACCATATAACATATATATTTGATTTTTTTTTTCATTTTTGGCAGCTAAATAAATAGAAAAATTATATTTTATTACATTTCTAATTAATAAACTTTGAAAGCTATTAAAATAAAGGTTTATACTCGTATTAGTAATTGTTGGTTGTAATATTATTCCTAGTTTTGTCGAAAGGAGCAGAGATGTTACTAACGTCAGTAATCCTGGCTTTGCAGCCTGTCTACTGTATCTGCTCGCTGTCCACTACTCTCACCTCCAGCCCATCCACCCTATGTCATGTACCGACAACATCCCTTACACAACTCCGATATTCCGGTACAGATTAGTCTGATTAGATTAGTTTTTCTCCAAAGCTTAATATCAAATTTTATTTATACCCACTTACGTTTTAAAGTACTAATTATTACCACTGAAAATGATTAAAACCAAACAATCATTTTTTAAATTGATCTGTTTGAAAATTAGTATTTTTATAAGTATTTTTTCTTTTTAAAAAATCATATATGTTTTGGTCATAACGAGATATTTTTACCTTATAACCTTTTTGGCCAACATGTATAGGTTTATCATATATTTGTTATATAAATCTATTAGTTTTAATTGTAGTTAAAAACAGAGTAAGAAAAAATCTTGCATTCATAATGCATGAACTATTCGTGTAAACCACTCCCAATTAGTCAAAAATATTGTCACTCCTATTTGACAGATTTTACGAATGGTAATTATAATTTAAGCAGAAGTTTTATCACTATTGATAATTTTATTAAATTATTTTTTCCATATTAATTTGAATCAACTATGATAATTATGAATTGAATCAGTGCCTATTTATAAAATATTCAAATAAAGTTTATTTTAAATTTAATGAATATTTAACTCAATTTACATTTTTAAAAATATTATTTACATTAATTAAGTTGTATAGACAACTGAATAATCGTTGGAAAGATTAAAAATATATCTCTCCATTTTATAACAATAGTGGTGATATTTATTTAAGTAAATTAAATTATAATTTTATTTCCGTAACTGTAAAAATCTAATATTATTCAAGTGTGAGAGGGTGGTTTCTCAATTTGAATATCAAAGACTGCAAAACCATCTGAAAAATATAAAAATGAAATATTTTAAAATAATTCACGTTGAGTTTCACAGTCCACCAAATGAAGCAATTTCACGTATTTTCAAAGCGTGTTTGTATTCCATTAGCATGAATTTATTTTTCACAAAAATAATTCCACAGCTAGTAATACAAAGCGTCAAGCTAAAAAATATTTATATAAAAATATTCGAAGACAATACATAAAAACTTTCATATATATTATCCACAAAAATACCTGTTCTTTTCTTCCTGTTGTATATTGAAATGTCTTTTCACTACTGAAAAAGTATTTTTGCAATTGCGTTTATTTGATTGATTCTGAGCTAACTTTAAATCAGGATAAACCAGCTGTATTAGATTTACTGAATAAAAGCAGCTCTCGGATTATTAATGGCTTTACAAACTTGCTCATTATAAGTTTGTTCGTTAGACGTATCTCATATTTCTGAGATTGAAAATACATTCAATGTACACCGTAAAAGTTCTTTACAGAAACTAAAACCTAAAACCTTATATTCAATTTCCAGCTATTTTAATAGTCAGCGTTTTTGAATACGTATATAGAGACTATATTTCAAAATTTCGTAAAATTTATTTAAATAAAAACAAAAAAAACATTCCTGGCTTTCAAAAAGGACTGATGACAGTTTCTCTATCTTAGTTGGTGGAAAAAGTATTCCAGACTGTCCCCACGGGAGTATGGTCGCCAAATAAGGTCTGGGTGATTTGGGTTTACTCAGAAAAACGCTAAATAGAGTCAATACAGAGTCTGGCTTTCACTAAGATCCTTTAAAATACGTAGCTTGAGTATGTATAGTAAGACGGCGCATGGTGAAATGTATTAAATACACGACAATGGTTACATTGAAATGGTTTTAATACTCAAACAAAGAGCTATTAAAAAAGCTTTTATATTATGAAAGTTACTGAAATCGGTTTTCTTGCATAACTCTGTGTTAATGATAAACGGCTTATATGACGAAGAAAGTTAACGAGGTGCTTCAGATGCTGCGTCCGATCTCACAGCTTTCTTCTGTCAAAAGCTTTAAAATACTGGCGCTGAAAGCTTTCAAGATCTTTTCTTTTATTGACAGCGAAGAGATAATACAGGCAGATAGATCTTTGGATATTTTTTTTGCCTTTTGCTTATAAAAACATTTTTAAAAAATTTTTTACCAGTTAGCAATATTTGTTAAAAGAAAAACTATAAATAAAATATTTTTTTCTTTTCATAGATAAGTTAAGAATCTCTTTCTTAAAATTGCTAGTCTTTTTTGTAATATATTTTATTAATTTTAATCCAGACTTACTTGAACATGTTACTAAAAAAAGTAATTTTCTAAGTAATTTTCTAAGTATTAATTTGATTGAGATGAGTTTCCCAAGAATAATGAAATGAGAATGGATGATTCAAAATTTGCAAATATAGCAAAGGAAACAACTTTTTAAATTTCTAATAAGTACGACATATTTTTTGCTCTTATTTTGATGAGATACATTTAAAAAAAATTATCGAGTTCATAAAACATTTATTTCTGTAGAAATATTATTTTATAAAACGTTTATCAGTATGGTATTTTAACTGCATAGTCGTGAAGTGTTTGGATCTTGATAATCCATTTATGTTATTTCGTTGTACATTTAATTATCTAAATGGTTAGCACATAACAACGCATTATGTGTAATTGAATTATAACAAATATATGAATGTGCTTAAAGTCTTTTAATGTATCTCCAAATAAGAGTCAGATCATTACTGCTTGCAATACAAATCTAATTCACTTAATGCAATGAAGTGATATACTTGACTGTTTTTCAGCAATACAGAATCAGTTAAAAATAACAACACTTGTTTACGGTTATAAACCTAATGACTTTTTATTTTTCTAAATAAACCTTATTTTAGTTTTATTAAGTATATTAATCATTTCTTTCCTCGCTCTGTTATGTTAACAATCAAAAAATCAAAACCAGTTGCATTATGAAAATATAAATTATTTAAGTACCCAAACAGTAATATATATTTTAATATTTAGATTTATTAGAGCGAATGCGTGTACAAGGAAAATTAAAAAAAATTAAGTTCACACAAAATTTATTACTGCTTTCTTAAAAAAATAAACGAACAAATGGCATCGCTTCGACAGAATATAAACAAATGAGTAATCTAAATATTTGCACACACTCCATTGGTTAGGTTAGGTTAGGTTTCCCAGCCCCTGTGGATTAAAAAAAAAGTTTAGGATAGGTTAGTATTTGCACACACTCTATTGGTTAGGTTGAGTTAGGTTCCCCAGTCCCGGTGGATTAAAAAAAAAAGTTTAGGTTAGGTTAGTATTTGCGCACACTCTATTGGTTAGGTTGAGTTAGGTTTCCCAGTCCCGGTGGATTAAAAAAGAGAGTTTAGGTTAGGTTAGTATTTGCACACACTGCATTGGTTAGGTTAGGTTACAAGTGAAACGGAATCTTCGGTATTCTACAAGCAGCGCTCTCCACTCGGGGCTGGACGACACCCACTTACCTGATTAGGGACGCTATCGGTGAGTCACGCGGGCTGTTGACAGAACATTTACAGCTGAGATAATGCTATCGCCCTCCGGCCTCTGTCTCTATTCTATTGATTAAATGTATCAGCTTATTGATTTTTACCGTAAATATGTGAAGCGACATGAGTGCGAGGCAATAGCGTTTATAGCATGACAGCGATAGCCAACGCTACTTATCTTGCAAACAAACAAAAAATTGATGATCGAAATCTCCCAGCTATTAAAAAAAATGGGTGTCATGGAAAATGAATGCTGTGAGATTTATATGTACTATCCGTGAATCATTCTATAATTTTATTTATTTTATTTTATTGATAAATATATATTCATTATTGATATTATCACAGTTGAGGCTTCATGTGTTATTTTTTAGTATAGTATTTAGTAATATGGATACAGATTTTTAGAGATGCTATTAAAATTTTATTCAATAAATCAAAAATTATTTTTAATTTTAATAGTTTTGTACTATATATTTTATAAATTGAACTTTATATTTTATCTGAATATTACTGATAACTAAAATTCAAATTTTGTGTGAAATTAACAGAAATTCAATCAAATACTGCGTCTAAATTAGTTTTTAGAACACGTATATAAATTTATATCAAAGTCGATTTTTTTTATTATTCAATTGTAATCGAAATTCCTTACCATTTTCCATCAATGGAGTTTATAAAAAGATTTGATCTTTAAAAAAAATCCAGCTCCTCCATTGTAAATACAAGCTGAATGTTTGAATTGATTTTCTACACGAGGAAAATCCGCTATTGTGTATTAAAAAATGAAGTCATGAATTTCAATGCGCCACCAGGTATTTTTGGATCAAATATATTCTGTTATGTAATAAAAAAACAAAATTTAAAAAAAATGAAAATTTAATATTCTACCGATTAAATTATCTTTTTTAGTGCGTGAAATATGAAATTGTTAAAAAAAAGTTAGATTAAAAGCAAAATTGTTATTTTTTTAAAAATAAACAAAGTCAATCTATAATAAAACCTCACTTGTCCCGTTAAATCCGCCAATTGCCTGCACGGCCATTTTCAGGAAGTCTCTCATTTCAAAATGGTTGCCAATCAGCTGGTTTTGTAATGAGAAGCCCTTATGGGGTGTCACATGGCGGGGGTAACGCATGCAGCTATAATTTATCGTTGACTTCTACCGCTGGAGCTCCAATTTCCCAAATGCTAAATTAAATTGATCCAATTTATATTTTTAGTGATAGTAGAAAAATAGATTTTATTTACAAGACATGAAATATCTTAAACACTAATTTTTAAGTACTTGAAGTTTAAAGTTAAAGTTTTATATTTTATAAAATACGTTTTTCCATGTTTAAATTTTTATTTGTAGAGTTTATTTTATTGTATATATTAGTGTTTATTACACATTTATTGTTTAGGAATAATATAAAACCAACGTGTGCTCGTTCATAAGTATCCGTTAATCTGTAGGACAATGCTTGGAAATGTTATTTATATATATATATATATATATATAAAGGATCGCAAGAATACGGACTACTTGCAGCATTAAAAGATTACCCTCACAATACCTCCTCGCATAATAACTGAAGCGGTGACATTTAAAAGCAACGAGAGAGAGGCAAAACAAACGAAACTATTTTTATAAATTTTAGTATAACGGTGAAGTCCTCTTTTGTGGCTAAACTTGGAACATTAAAGAAAAGGTCCATAACCCTAGCGGCGAATTTATTTTGTGAGATGTGTATTTTTATGACCTTTTTTCTTTGTGGTGCTTGCTGGAATGGAAATATAAATATACCTGTCTCCCTCTCAAAATGCGTTATGAAAAATTCTGGATTTTTCGACAGTGTAATATCATTACTTTTTCATATGTTCTGATTTGAATGTCACAACGGGGTTAAATTTTAAAGTTCTCGGGTGAATAAAGTTTTTTTTCAGATATACCTCGTATATAATAAAATCTAAAATTGGCTTATCAGGTGTTTATATGGTCAAAATATAGTGTTTTATAAAAACTTTTACGGATTTTCAAATAGCATTGTTGTGTAAAATAACAGTAAATTTATGCACATTATATAAATACATAAATATATTTTCTATATTAATTCATAAAATGTAAATGTTCTTATTGAAATGTCTAGACACATGAGGGGGACATGTGACGCCATAAATAAAGTTTGTCCAGCCCACCTTGAGTACAGCTTCTCGCGATTGAATGAATTTCAAAAGAAAGCAAATCAAATAACCTCCAACTCTACGTGCAATCTGTGGGCGCCTTATAGCTGAAAGCTAGTTTTAATAAACTTTCAAATTTCATTAAGTGTAAAGTATATGATAAAAGTAAGCTTTCACTCTTATTTTGAGAAATAAAAAATATTTTAGAAATAAAAACAAGTGTATGGGAATATTAAAAATTGATCATAAGATCTCTCTTGTCAGTTGAAAAAGATACTTGTACTGACGGAATATACAAAATATAGTCAGTGACGAGCTGTCCATACAAGTAGAAATCCAATAAACGTCCAGTAAAATTTATTGAAAATTCGGGTGTATTGCGGGCATGAATTTTAATAAAAATATTTAAATAGATTTTTTTTTATTTAAGAATTCATTTACAGCTTTTTAACTTATCTCTTCTGCAACCTTCTACTTACAACATTTTTAGTTTAATATTTTTTAAATCGTAAACCGTAAAATAGATAGAACGTAACTCTGTTGTGAATTATCTTAAGTTTTTTTTTTTATTTAAAGACATAATTGGTTAAAAAGTACTGAGCTTAAAGAGTAGATTATTTATTAATGTTATTACATTAATTATTGTTTTTATTCATTCTCAAAATCATGTATTGATGTTCTAAAAAAAGCAAATCACCGTTCCATCCAAGCTTATGGCGCTCGAGTAGCTCAACAAGTGTGCTTAAGGTTATACGATTATCGGTTTTCTTCTAGAGTCTCTGACAGTGAATATTTTACTAAGCATTTAAGGACATGAATAGCCGTACATGTCATATAAAATAAACCTTAGAAGCTATTAATCTAGCATAATATCTAGATTTTGTATTGTCGGTGTTCTGTTCAGGTTGATTACTAGGTAGAAATTAGATTGAATCCTCAATACTATCGTTCAATCAAGCGAGATATGTAGTGAATATTTAAAGAGGAAACATAAATGCTACACGCCTCATACGTTTAATTAAAATACCCGAACAAATAAATAATTATACACAATGGAAGTGTTCCGTTTTCATGGAATTACTGTTTGAATAATGCATTCAATAGTGAATCATAAATACAGCTTTTATTATAATAACAGTTTGTTAAAGTTAAAATAAACATGCTTTCGTTTTAATGAGATAAACTAAAACATTGCATGCTTGCATTTGGTATCAAAATAACTTTACATAGAATTCGAATGAAAAATAAACGTAAATGCGTTTAGTAAATAAATAATTTTATTAAGCTTTAAAAACCAAATTTACTATTAGGAAAAGAGTAAAAAACAGAAACCTTTATATGTGTTATTTTGGATATTCACGTATTTTTAAACTCTGTACCCTCTTTTTCTCTGTTGGATCTAAAAAGGTTATTAAAAAGTTATGATTTGGAAAAATAATATCAAATTAACCTTAGTAATAATTTTATATAGCAAATTATGAATTAAAAAACAGGTCTTTTGAAAATCATTATCAATTCAGCTATTTAAATTATATCATTGAATCTTCAAAAATAGGAAACGTCTGGGAAATAACGGGAAATATGGTAGCTCTTGGTGTAAATGTAAATGTGATAGTTTACTTGTAATTATAAACGGTAAATTAGATTACAAAATATATTAATTGAAAGTACGATTTAGCAACAACACAAAAATATTGTTGATTTATATAATTTGGATACAGTCTAGGAGAGTAAATTTATTTATTTCATGAGTTATTTATTGGTCTGAGCCTTGCTTTCTGCTACACGTTCGTATTTTATATTATGTTGTATTTTTTTTACCATAGCCTCTGGAGAGACTAAACTAATTTATTTGTCTGATAAGAGTAATACATTTCGAGTTGAAACCAATCTTTTTCAGTATTATTGCATTCCAAACCTTACTTAGGTTTTAAACTGTTCGCTTGAAATAAATAAAGCATTATTACGTCTGTTTATAAAAAAAACATTATTTGAAACAATATTAACAAGATTTTCTTAGTTTAATGATCGGTTAAACACCTATTTTCGGTTTTTGAGTATAAATTTAATTAATCAACTTAAGTTAATTTATTAAATACTGAAAAAAGAATTTTATTTGAGTTAGTTAAAATATTAAAGTTAGTTAGTAAAATATTAAATGAATTTTTTTGTACAGATGATGGAATAATTTCTTGTTTCTCCAGATTTCCTGTATGCATTATCACTTCATTACTATGAGTATATTCCCAGAGAGTTTCCAATCACCATAAGCAATATCCAATCATCATTTCATCCTGCATATTCATCGGAGCCTGACGAAGTTTGCGGATTCTACTCAAAAGGAAGATCAAGAAACTCGGAACTAGGTCCATTGACCAAAAGGACGCAAGCTGCATCGAGAAACCGTACATCTACCTAATTATTTATCTTGGGCCAATACCGATTAGCGCACGAATACGTAATAAATATTTAAATAGTGTGGTTTCAAAATAACCAACTTTTGTGGATGATGATGAAGCTATTTAAAGTATTTTTTTGGGGCTTTAACACAATATTGTTGGTCTTGTACGTTTTTGCTTGCTAAAAAGTGAATTTAAATCAAAATCGGTTTAGATGAGAAAATATTTGAGTAAGTAAATGCCTCGGAAGCCTGAAAAATTCTCAATCCTGAACCTAAGTTTGAACTTGAGAGAGCCCAGATTTTTGTGGTTTTAGGATTTCTCCTTGTAAAGTGTGGCGTTGATAGATAGTACACTTCCAGAGCACCCTGTATATTACGGTGATCGTAAAATCTACGTCTCGTGAAATTACAAAATATCCCAGAACTGCTGATAATACGAAAAAATGTTATAAGATGGTGTGTTATTTTAAAATGGATTCCAAGTACCCGCAGATATTTTGACGTGGTATATTGAATGTGGAATTTTATCAATGCGGCATAAAATTTAATCGCATCCTTCCCGGACTATAAAATCCGACGCCGTTGCATTACCACGGCGTTACGGCAAACTTATCATTTTTATGTTAAACTAACTCGCCGTTACCGATACAAAAAAGTTAGTAAGATATATCGCGTAGACGTTTTATCACCTCAACTCGCCAAGTTGCTAGCTCGGAAAAGCACCCGGCGTGTGAGGCGGCAGCCTCGACAGGCGCACATAAAGTTTAGGGTTTTTGGGGAAATTTTTGGGTCCCGTTAATCCCCGGAAAATATCTGATGAAGACTTTTTGACAATATTAGAACCTTTTCCCGAAAAAGTCGAGCGAATGATGAAGTATATTAAGATGAAAAAAATGGGTTATGTTCTTTGACGTAAAATGTATTAAACTTTAGCTGTGAAATATTGCACTCAATCACAGTATATTATTACTATAATACTTTTACTTATAAGTACATAAGACATCTATGGTAAGTAAAAAAATAAATCCGTTTAGCTTTACATTCTATATTATAGATGCTTGGTCAACCACCTTGCTATGTTATGTTAAAGTTTACACATTAACGCTGACTACTTTACCAAAATGTTTAAAGTTGAAGTCCAAAAGCATAAATTGCGTTTTTAGTATTATTTCCTTTTACACATAAGTATTCTCTCACCAAAATATACTGATAACGGGCCAAGGCCTCAATTTTTGTTATAAAAAGTACTTTACATCACGAAAGATTAAATGGTTATTATTCTGTATTAAGATTTGTACAAAAAGATAAGTTTAATAATTTTCATAATGTAGGTATACATTATGTTTTTAAAGTGTTTAATAGATATTCATAAAATTCATCGGTATTTTCATCGGTAAATTCATTTTATGATCTTAAACATTTACTTTTATATGTATGTAATTGTCTATTTAAAAATGTTAAATTTTATTACATAGAGATCTTTTTTTTAGTGGTCAGACACTTTGCTGGATAGTAGTGAGCACGTACAGCCAGTGAGGTATAAGATACGAGTTTGTATACATAAACCGACTTGTTGTTGTTTACCATGTAAGTTTATTAAGCGAGTGAAAACTTAGTAAGATTGACGATAACGCCTACCGCCGTCATGATCGCATGTCTTGGAATATATTATCATCATCTAATAATTAATCACAAGCTCACTTTATACGGGCTTAAAACATCTCTACAGCTATACTAAGGCTCTAATGAAACATTTTACAATGCAGTTTTATAAAAATAATATAAATAAACTATTAACTCGAAAATTTTGAATGAATTTAAATGAGAATATTATGAATGATAATTAAAAAATAATGTTAGGCCAAGCATAAACATTCCTCTAAAAATAAAAATAAATATTCAAATTATTTTATTTCAGGTTAGGATGCTTGAAGTTTTTTTATTAGACATAACATTAACATAAAGAACTAACATTTATACCGGTATCTGTAACAATTGAAACAAATTTATATAACAATGATGATATAAATATTCAAAGAGCAGGTTGTTTAATACTTAAGTTAAACTATTTACTTGAGAGGATAATTTAGTACTTGATATATTTTTTAGTAATAAGACAAAACACATAAAAATATTTTAAATTAAAATAATACGAGTACGTACGAGTACATAAGTTGGTTTCTTCTTTTTTAGATCACGAGTTCATTATTCATTTAGTTTCGCATAATTCGGAGTTAACGTATGAGATATTATTTATAAATGTAACATTTACACTAATGGTATGTTTCTTAAACAAATAAAAGTTACTGCGGCAGAGATAATAATATTATATAAATCTTTTTGTATAATATAATATTCCTTCTCCATTCAATGAATACACGCGAAATAATTCCTCATTTCGAGTATTAGGGTAAATGAAAAAAGGCTGCGCCGAGACTTAATCCCTAGAAAATTCCAACAATAAAAAATATATCTGAACAAAACAAAGAACCTCATTCGTATCGATAAAGTAACGCGGAACTCTATAGAGGCCTGTTCTGGTTTACGGAGAGAGATAATGCGAGACCTTTCGGGTATCGTTTACTACAAGCAGGAACAAGCAGCGATGTCTTAAATTTTTAGGTATTTTCACTTCCTTATTTATTTTGTACGAGATATTATATACGAGGTTGTATATTTTATGCAAAAGATCAGCGTTAAACCTTTATGTATATAAAAACATTAAAAACGTATTATGAAATATCCATATATCTAATAAACATATATCCATATAATTTAGAGATATTTTGAACTCATTTAATCAGATATCCAACTAAATGTAGAATATTGAATTAAACATTTTCCGAGTTCTTATTTGTCTTGCGCAACTTTTCTATTTGTCTTTATTTTTATCTACTCAGTAATATTTCTGGTAATGAACAGTTGCTCAAGGTTTTCTACTTTCTCTGTGGGCGTCATATCCAATATCTGCTCATCTACTCAATTCAATAAAACAAATACGCAACCTTTTTTTAATTTTGTATTCCTGGCGGAAAGTGGTATTATTTCTGTTTATCTCGAAAGGTTTAGAGAAAACAGTGCGAATACAACCCCTTAAAAAGCACTTTTTTATTAATCACTTGTGGTAAAAAGTTCTTCCCAGTATTTTTACTCATAAACAGTATACTTTATTGGCGCATCTTCGTTTATTTTAATTATTTGCAATAAAAAAAAATTCTTATCTTTTAGAAAATAAAACATTTATCTGTGTGCTTCTAGTCTTATAAACATACCTGGACAAAATTTGAGATCATTACTGACCGGACTACATAAATTTTATTTGCATTTTCGTAGATTTTTTAACCTTTCTATTTTTTTTTCATAAAATAGTTTCTGTGAATTTTTCGAGGTTATACTCGTGTACTCTTTAATAGTAACACATTTTTTAATGACGCCAAACATCAAAAATATGAAGGTAAATAAATATCCATGATATTAATTATAAAAATTTAATATATTTTGGTCAGTCTTATATCATGCTTTAAAGAAAAATTCCTGAATATTGATATCCATACAAAAAAAATATATTTATGAAATAAAACTTTTCTAAAATAAATTTACCAAATAAAGCATTTTTTTTAATACGAGCATATACGAATGTATAATACGATATTCGAATTATTGATGAAAAAAATAATGGTTATTTCAGCTACCTTATACGCTTTATTATTAAAACCAAGTATTTAAACTTCATAAATATATCCCCACCTATAACGATGATCTCATAATATACTCTGTGAAATTAAATAAAGAAAAGTTTATTGAACCAAACTTTAAAAAGATATTCAAAAAAACCTAATGAAAAATCTCTTGGCTTCATACATAAATACATGGCGACCTCACCCCTGCAGGCTGCTGAGATCGAAAGGAATATTAGGGAATTTTTTACCCCCGGCCCACCCCCGCATCTGCGCGACGTCGCGTGAACAAAATGGCCCATAAAGTTTTCGTTACATTTTTACATTTAATTATTTTCCCAACTTACAAAAATATGCTAAATAAACACACACATATCTTTGTAACTATTCCACTGTCAATCTAGTCCACCAGAGCAAAACTCAAAAATTATTTAGTTACTTGTTTTATCAGGTGATTTTTAATTTCGAAATTCAAGACTTTTCTTGAACTGTAATTTTTTTTATACTGTTGTTTGTAGTGGCTTTTTTTATTTTGTGTAATTTGATATTTTTGGAACATACATGTGAAAAATTCTTATTGTGTCAAAGTACGTGAAAATCATTTTATACATTAAAGTTTATAAACGAGTAGCTCGGTTTTCAACTTTTTTTCAATTTATACAAAATTATTTAGTCAGGTTCATACATGCAAATTCTCATCTCGTAATGCAGGTCGGTTCGAGTTTTCTCTGAAATCAGAAGAGGAGGACGCTATTTATAAATCCCCGGGCAACGGTAAACTATATTGAATTTTAAACAAGAGAATTATTGTTTCAAAGCAGAACAGCTCCACACCAGGCATTACAAGAATGTACACACAGTTTATATTAACAGAAAATTCAAAACTTCATTGTATTTCCTTGAGACTTTTCAAGAAACGTGCTATTCTGTTTTTTTTATCAAAGGCAGGTAAAAATAATACATTTGATTCAATAGTGATGGCGGCATATCATAAAGACTTGATATTTAGCCGAAGTTTACTGGAGAACAGTAGTATTGAGATGGGCTCGCTGGTACATTTTTAGATGGAGGTTATTCTCTTCCCCGGATTGAAGCTCAAAAAATTATAGTAATGTATTATGAGTGGATCAGAAAAATAGCCGTAGATGGCCTTTAACAGCAGATTGAAGTTCATTGACGTATATGAAGATGATTCAGTCAAATATATTATTTTTAAAATATAAATATTTAGATGTTACATTTTTTTCAAAAACAAAAAAAGCTTTATAATTATTGTGTAGTAGCTAAACTATGTTTTAAGACATTAAAAACTTCAGTTTTCTGAGGTACATTGGTGGGTGTAGTAGTGTTTTTACATTCGAGTCATTAAATCTACGTCTCAGCCTTTCACGATGCAATGAAGTAAAATAATGATGAGTTTATATGTTTATGGTTCAATAAATAATAATTATACTAAAGACAAATCGATAATAAAATAAAAGGTGTTATATATCTATTTCCAATTAACATCCTGCAGCACGTTCCCTATTAGTGCGACGTTTTTCCCAACACTGAATTCCTCCCTTTGTTCAAGCAAAACTTTTTTTGTTCTTCAGAAGCTTTCATCTGGTACCCAGAAGACCCAATATCGATGAAAATAATAATTAAACTCTAAGCGATCAATTCATTGTCAAGATTTACTATCAGATTGTTATTTAATTAAATTTATATAACAATCAACACATTTATTCGTGATTAAAATTATGGTTTGTATTAAAATTTAAATTAGTTATTATTTTTAATGTAGCATGTGTTTGATGCTAATAAACTAATGAAAAAAATCTTCTTTTGCGATAAAAATAATGTTTTATTATTTGACAATCAAGTCTATTTAATAATCTTTTTTTTTGTAGATTCCAAAAAATATATTTGACAAATATGTATTCACTCCCCCCTTTAACAACATTGCTTTAATTTACATTTCTTTTTGGATGTGAGAATACACTTGTAGAAAGCACAAATGAAAAAAAAAAAACTATCCGTGTAATTATCTAGTAAATAATATAAATGTCAACAGCAGGTAAATACAATGAATAATTTAATGCCAAAAAACACAAGCTTTATTATACTTTTACACGAATAATACGTTATTAAGATAGCAAACGTTTTCATGTATTATATATTACTGTTTTTGTGAATTCTGATTACCTATTTACAAAAAAGGCGTACCTCTGCGAGAGGGAATGAACTGCTCTTTTCATATGATGCGTGTTGTCAAAAAATTAGCGAAAATAATAATATGAGGAATTTCCGGCATAATTACCGCGCACGCTTACTTGACCTTTGGTTCGAATAATGTTTTACAGCGAGGCCAGGTCTTGTGTATTTTGTGTTGTTTCCCTTTCATTGGCCTTTATTTTTATGGTTTGATTATAATGTCGCATAAAACTGCTATCGCCTTCTATTACCTAGATTAACGTGATTCGTATCTATGTCTTAAATCGAAATTCATTTTTTTTACCTTTAAAAGTAGTAATTTTTTATTTTAAATATAAATGATGAATTTGATATAAAATGGGATTTTTTTTAACTCGGGAGATCGAATTTTATTTACCAACCAAGGCCAGCTTAAATTAAAGACAGTTATTGATGTTACCGCTTCATACCACCAGCAGCTTCTTTTGAGGAGCATTTTATAATGTGTAAAAGTTAAAATTATAGTTTATAATTAAAACTGAAAAATTTACGACCGTGAAGAGTGCGTGGCTCCAAATATCTTTAACATTGTCAAACTTATGTTTTTTTTTTATTTAATGTAAAAGCACAACTAAAAAGTTGTTTGTAGGATTGAAAACTAAATACGTTTATGTTCAGTATAACTGATAAAAATAAATAAATAAAAATACCGTTTATAATGTCGCTCAATTTATTACTGTATAATCAATCGATTATGTAAACGTACTAGATTAAATTGAAATGTATTATTTTTTGGGTTGCATTAGTTTTTATCTATCACTTTGTTTTTTATACATCGATGTTTTTTTCTTTGTGTTTTTTTTGCGATTTCAGAATTATTTTTTTTTACGTAACATAAGTTTTACGAAATAGAGTGTGATAACGCAAAAAAATATCGGTACTATACGTAAAGCTACATAAGAACGGTATTTTTTGGTCGTTGACTTCACCTAAGAACCTACTCGTAAATCTTATCAAAATATTCCCAAAGCCTGAAACTATTCAAAGTTTAAATTTACCGTAAACCATTTCCTTCAACCCTTTATTGGGCTAGATTTTCTCAGTGGGAAATTCAACCAGCAACGTTGAAGTATTTAATAAACTCTTGTGCATTCTTCTTTATTGAATACCGTACTTAGAGCATCTCTTAAACGTAAAATCGTACTGTGCCAAAATTAAAATGTTGATAAGTATATTTTCAGCCATAAACAACCCCATAAACTTAAATAGAATAATAAAATATTTCTGATCTACTATGAAGTACTGACATATATAAAGCATTTTGAAGGACTGAATCATTGAAATTTCAATAACTTTGTAATATAATTTCAACACACTCCTTCTGGTCGTGAGTCGTGGAGGGCTGAGAGGCTCGAGGCGAGACTCGAGTATCGGGCGACATCTAACTGCTCATAAAAAGGAGTTGTAGCAGACATAATGACAAGCGCTCATTTTTTACGGTCTTTTTGTATTTTTGGGGCTGTAAGTTGATGTTGTTTTTTAGTTTAGTACAGTTTTGGGGAGCATTTTCTCCGGGTTATGGGCCGGCCAGGCTTAGGGAGGTCTACCCCGCCACAAACGAGAACGAATACCGGCACGAAATGACAACTTTAGTAGAACAACAGTCGGAATGTAAATTATGGCTCTTTTTTAAATTAGCGTGAGGTTGCGTTAAAATAATGTGTGTTCGTTTGTTGAATTAGTCATTGTTTTTTTTAAATTGGGCACGAGCTAGCATTAAGTTATTTAACTAGGTAAATTTAAAAAATTAAGTTTTTCTTCTAATTTTCGGGTAAAAAAAAAGTTAAAGTAAGAATCAGATATGGGAAAGCTTTAGTTATGACAGTCAACAGTGTAAATTCAATATGTTGAAGATATTTCATTATCCTTGAAATACTTATTTGAACGAATGGGATTTTTTATTGCAGAATTTTTTCTTAGTACTGATATATTTCTCGACAGCTTACACAAATTCCTTGGTTTTTTGCCGCCAACCGTGACTCGGGGTGATAAGTGATAACGTGATAAGTGTCTGGGCGTGCAAGGTGCGGTCACGTCACGCCTTCCCTTTTCTCTCTTAGCCCAGGTGGCTCTCCAGACCGAGATTATTGGTATGTGGATCCCGTGGAAGGCGTGAGAAGTACACGTGGCGCGGGGATTGAATTTAAATTCGCCATTGAGTCCCCTTTGCCATCCGGCGTTTGTTTATCGTCTGCTTTTTTAAAGGGTTTCTTTGCCTAAGAAAAGCTTAGTAAAAGATTCCCTTAAAATGCATATTTAATGAAAAAAACTTTGATTCAACAATTTCAAAGTGATTTAAATAATATATACAAATACTACATGTGATTCTCTTGGGGAATATTTATATTTATTTCAGCATAAATTTTAAAAGAATTTTTCAAGATAAAATTTAATTTTACAATAATCGATAAAAAAGCAGACAATAATGTCAATTTAAAACCGCATTGCTAAAATGCTATATCAATTTATTATTGATATTTAAAAAACCAATTTTTGAGATTGAATAATATTTTTAAGAACGTTAAAAACGAGAAATACAATTTTAAATCAACCTTAAAACATGTTTCCAAAATCTACATACAATTGTATGTAATAATATATTCAATAATCTGTTTTCCTTCCGCGCCGGCACAGAGTGCCGTGCAATTCGCGGCATCTGATAACTCCTCGTTTTACCTGTTGTACCTGCCGTAATAACCGGGGAAAGTAAATCGTCGCTGAAAACCTACTGGAGACAGAGTAGTTGTTGCTATAATTATGGTAACGTTCAGGGTGCATGTGCAGTGACCAGTGCGAGTACTGCAGATTGCGTGCGTGATGAGGAAATGTTGACATCTATTTAATACCACAACATTGGATAGGTCATTAAACTGACTTGTATTTTATTTATTTTCGAAAATTCATTTATAAGACTTTTCAATATTGACAACAGTTTTCTTAAACAATTTAGACAGAATTGCCAAGCCCGTAATATGATTTTTGCCTACGGGTCTTGGAGATAGAAGTGATTCTCACACTCCCGTTTATTGTGTTAAAAACTTATTTACCTTTTCAATTACTTGAAATTGGCTGTCTCTTCATCGCCCATAACCTGTTCTCCGGAGTAATACCAATTATAGATTTATCTAACTACACTCTTGAATTCCAGAATTATATTATATACGAGGGCGGTCCGATAAGTACTTAGCCTACAAAAGGAAAACGAAAATTTTTGAAAAGTGGCGATTTATTTCTCAAAATAGTCTTCTTTGAGCTCGATACACTTGACCCAGCGATGCTCCAATTTCTTTAACCCATCTGAAAAATACGTTTTCCCGAGGTCTTCAAAGTAGGCCTCCGTGGCGGTGATGATCTCCTCATTCGACTTAAATTTCTGCCCGGCAAGTGACTTTTTAAAGTTTGGAAACAAAAAAAAAATCGCACGGGGCCAAATCTGGAGAATACGGTGGATGGGGGAGCAGTTCGTAGTGCAATACGACCAATTTGGCTGTGGCGACGGCGGAGGTGTGAGCCGGTGCGTTGTCATGGTGGAAGAGCACTTTTTTCTTCGCCAAATGGCGGCGTTTTTTCTGCAATTCGGCGTCGAATCGGCCCAATAATTCGGCATATTAGAGCCTTGTGACCGTTTTGCCCTTCTCCAGGTAGTCAATGTAGATCACACCTTGTGAATCCCAGAAAACGGTGGCCATCACCTTTCCAGCCGATAGGACAGTCTTCGCTTTCTTCGGAGCTCGTTCGCCGGGTGAAGTCCACTGTTTCGACTGTTCCTTGGTCTCTGGTGTGTACCAGTGGATCCATGTTTCGTCGACAGTCACAAAACGATGCAGAAACTCCTTCGGATTGCGCTTAAACAGCGTCAAACACTGCTCCGAAGTGGTCTCACGGTTGCGCTTGTAGTCCGGAGTGAGCAAACGCGGCACCAATTGCGCTGACAGCTTTTTCATGGCCAAAATTCATGCAGGATATGACCCACCCGGTCTTTTAAGATGCCTACTGTTTCAGCTATCTCGCGCACCTTCAATCAGCGGTCTGCCAATACGAGATCGTGGATTTTTGTCACGTTATCCTCCGTGGTAGCCATTTTCGGGACGACCACGTTGAAACTCGTTAAACCAATTTTTGACGGTCGCCATTGAAGGAGAAGAGTCACTGTTCACAGCATCCAAGCGCTCTTTAATTTCACTGCGCGATTTTCCTTCCAAAAACAAGAATCGAATCACCGACCGATATTGCTCTTTTTCCATTTTTCTAAAATACGCGTACACGTCCGCTTCCACACGCGATCAAAACAAAACTACGAGTCCGATTCAGCTGAAATTTTGACAGTAGCCGTCTACGAGAATGTACTACACGATTGTAAACCTCTCTTGCGATACTAGCACCATCGGGCGGTGAAGCTAAGTACTTATTGGACCGCCCTCGTACATAAAATATCCTCTTTTTTATAGATTCATTCATAACATTAGGTATCAATGCGAATTTATATACACTGGACTTGCTTGAAATTACATAAATAAAATGTCATTTAAGTTATATGATTTATACAAGCTAGTATTTTTCAGTACTATTAAGTTTTTCATTCACATATACTATAAATTTATTGGTGAAGAATTTTTTAAATCAAAATACGTAAAGATTCATTATTTATTAGAAGCAATAATTATTTATTTATTTTTTAATGTTAAACTGACAGGTAAAACCCGATTTCCAAAACGGCGAAAGACTTACACAAATATTTAGTATATTAGCAAGATTCTATAAACCCAATCTGTTAAATTATTATATTTCCATTACACTCATAAAGCTCAAGGCTCGCTAAATACTTAAAGAATCGCCGAATCGCCTTGTCGAAGTCTTTACATTTTGGAGTAATTTCACAACGGCGCTAATTTGCACTCATCTCATAAAAATGAAAAAAAATAAGCGAAAAAAGAATTTCCGCTGGAAAATTACTCTACGACTGAGCACGAAATCATTTGCCTCATAGCCACCATTTTAATAATATTTTGTACGGACTGAAATTTTTCCATGGTTTTATTAAAGCCTTTTGTAGTGGGCTGTTTTAAAATTCTTTTCAATTTATAATTATATCGTTTAAAGGTATTTATTAAAAAATAATCTCCCAAATTGAGATAAATTTTCTTATAAACGCTAAATTTAGACTTTACAGTAAGTATGACCGTGTAGCTCTCTTAAATCAGTTCTGAATTAAAAAAAATTTAATAAAAAAAAAATTAAGAAATTTGGTTAAATGACAAAAAAAACTTACATCGAAAATATGTAAATACTGAAATTTTTAAAACATATAAACTTATTTATATATTTAAAAATTCAAATGTGTATCAACCTTTTAACAGTGCTATAAGTTTTATTATATTTTAATGACAATCGAAGAAAAATAAGATATTATTATTTTAATAAATTTTCAAAGTTTATTTCTTTTCATTTAAGTACACAAAATAATATTTTCAAATATATTGAATAATAGAGGTTCTTTTTTATTGAAACTGCGAAATTTTTTTGAGTAACTATTCTACATGTCATTATAATAAATAATTATAAAACGTATCCAAGATAATAATAAAAAGTAAAATAATGCTGTCGTTGTATGAGCATTAAAACGACTACCCGATTGTTTTAAATAGAAATATGGAATTATGATTAGCTATTTAATTGTGTAATGCTATATATAATATTAAAAATTTAAAAAAAAATACATTTGTATATTTTATTTGCTTAAAAGAGTTTTACCATAATGCGTTCAAATGTATATCGGATTTTCAATTTTTTCATCTACCTCAAAAAGACTGAGGACTTCGTAAATAAAAAATGTGTCTAGACCAACTCAAAGGGAAAAAATTCTACTGATAAATGTAGAGTATTTTAAATTCCTAGCAAGATAAGTACAAGATCCCTGGTAATAAAAAATGAAAATTTAGCTTTACTTTTCTGCAAGGCAAGAAAAACAGACACCATTGGTTACATTTATCAAAAGTCTCGTTGGTCGTGTTTTTTACCTCCTAACGTACCTGTATGCAGAAAGAATGATTAATAGAGGTAGCGTTGTAAAAATATATTTATTTCAATGAGATATATTTTGCAAATAAAAAAGTGAAAAAATTAAATTAAATTTACGTCAAATTTTCAACGTCAAACTTTCACATTAAATTTATTAAGGTGGTCTTATCATAAGCTTTTCACAATACAATCATTTTCAACACGTCTTTTGCTTTTTTATTTCTATAGAAAATATATCCTTGAGAATAAGGTATTGGGTATTGTTTGATGATGTCTGATATTAACAAGAAATTGATCACGATTGTGTAAAAAAAAACTTTTTATTAATTTCAAAGGTATTATATTTCATCATTAAGCTTTGAATAACGTTGGAATTTTTCTAAACCATTTATAAAATCATTAAAAATAACTTAATAATACGATGCTTTTTTTCAATATATATTTAAATGTTAAAAGTAGCAAGTCGTTGATTTAAAAGTGCCAGCGCAAGTGTGTGTAACCCTCGAGGCTTTTCCGTCATAATTATTTATTTAAATTCAAAATGACCTATTTTAAATGTTTTGATTTTTTGATTACCCTGATACTGGTATTTTAAAATCTTTTTTATTTTAAATTTCCTACATATAAAAGAACACCCTCGATACATTGTCGTTGATCCATGTCGACGTAACTTAATTCCACAGGTCTGCTGTTTGGGGAGTGTCAAAGGACGCCCCAGACATGTGCCTCGAGCCCGAGATGACCGGCCAAGATGTGATTATTCTAAAATTATTATTATAAGAGGGTCTTCTCTACTTTATCCTTACATTGGATAAAAAAATATGCTTTGTTTACAACATAAAAAAGAATACCAAAGGACCATATTCTTAAAATCTCTTTTCCACGAATAAACGTTAATATTTATTTTAAATTATAAACAAAAATATATTTCTTTTTTAATTCAAGTATAAACTTTGAATAAATATAATAAGTTATTTTTTTATAACTTTGGACAGTAATAACCATATATAATAACATATAATTATTTATTTTAAGTCATGCTAGTGCTTTTTTTTTTCATTAATTCAGGAGTATGATGAAATTTGTAAAATTGGTTTCGTCTCTTTAACATATGAAAAAAAACGTATTTTTGAATACTTTAAATAAATATATTTTTATTTTAAAAGTAAATTATCACAGTTTTTTGCGTTTAAATTTAAAATTGGACATACTCTAATACATCCTATATTTACCTTCATTTCTCTTTGTCGCGTTAGTTTGATGTCTTTTTAGTAAGGTAGTCAAGGAAGCACAGTCCTTCAAGGAAATCAGACAAGATAACAAGTAATGGCCTATTACAGGCCTAGTGGTATTACTCTCATTTTTTATTCAAAAGGGTCATCCGAAGGGTAAACTGATCGTTGAATCCTTCTTTGAGCTTTACAATACAATACTCCTACATACTTTACTTGTGTACAGATAAAATGTTTGCGTTCTGCGTAGATAAATCGTTCTGAATCCTCATTGTAAAAATGTTAATACTTTGACAAGACATATTGAATAACATGACATTTGGAAATTACAAGGTAGGTCTGAGAACATCCAACTTCCACATTTTAGGAAATGAGTGAAAATATCGACTCTTCGTTGTAAATTTAAAAAGTACTAACTAATACTGTAAAATAGACATAAATTGAAATGATTTTTTTTTTATCTGATAGTTCAAAAACTATTTTTTCTAAAACACTGTGATATAAAACCCGTTAAGGTTTTATAAAAAATAACTTAAGTACATTACATTCAATGGGAAGATTCCCAAAAAGTATACAAAATTCTTAAGGTTTTTATCTTAGTAATTACGACACAATTTTAATTGAATTTTTATCTCACAATGAAGAGTGATAAAAAAATATGATTTTTGGTGGAATCTAATCAAGGCGCTTGTCACTATCTCGATACCAAAAAGATTAAATTGAAAATGGAAACCTTCTGAAAGATTCGTTTAAGAGTAGCGTCATCCCGAAAAATCGAAAAGATACAGAAAGTCGGTTAAAGAAGGAATTCCAAAATCACTGAGGAAAAGAGTGGGGAAGTATTACAAAAAGACTGGCGGGAATTCAGTTTAAGGGTTAAGGGTAATACAGTTCTATCATTTTATCATAAATTTACATTTTTCACACATTGCCTCATAAATCACTGAAGATGGAATGAAACTTGTTTTTTAAACGAAAGCTTTTTTAACGCGAGAAACATTTTTTTGATATCTTAAAAATTATGCCTTGCCTTATGCCTGTCAGTGCCTTGTCTTTCATAAAAGCATAAAAATACCACATAAAGCTTTAATTTGCTATTATTTTAATTACAAAACACCCATAAATATTTTTCATTTCGGAAGTAAATTTCAGTTTTTCTGTCATATCATATAACAATATTGAGAGTACTTATATACAAGTTGAATGCATTTTATTCTAAATACTATAAAATATAGCTCTTACAATCCATATTCAATGCTTCAAAGTGCTTTTTCACAACTTCCTTTTAAAGTCATAAATTCCATTTCGAGTTAAGTCAAAGCGATGTAGGAAAAACGTGAAAAAATCACAATCATCTCACGAACAAAAACATATTTATTTTTAGTTATGCCTTTATTTTTTTACCGTAATTGAAATCGAATATTTATTTACGGGTGATGATTATTAATTCCTTTTTTATTTATCATTTAAATTGAATATCTTGAGTTTAATTTTTAAAACTGCACGCCATGCTAACATTTTTTATAAATTAACGAAATTATAATAAATAATATGTTCAATATCCCTAAAACCTTAACACTAGTAGATGATTTGAAAAAGATGGATTAATACTGAAGGTTCATAAATTTTTATACGCCTATATAATTTACCTTTGAAGTTGCATCTTGTTTTTATTTTCTATTCACGCCTTTTTACAACTTTTAAAATGCGTCCAAGCATTATTTTTATAAAATAAAAACAGCAGAAGAATCAAGAATTTTCATTGAAGAATCCTCTGCATAAAGTCCTCAAGCGTCGAAACTCATTATAACTAGAGCCACAATTTCTCATTAAGCCTCGAGCTCAGTTATGTTAAGAACTGACTTACAAAATGATCCAACTTGATCAAAACAAACTGGGCGTTGTTTCACATGAAAATATGTATTTGAGTTTAAATGCGAAACTAGTTTTTAGTTTCCTTTTTTATCTTTAATATTATCAAACATATAAACTCAAGATTATATAAAATGTACTTACTATTAAAAAAGGCTACTTTATCAACGACAGTTGAAAGGGTTGAATTTTTAAATGATGTCAATTAATGACAATTTCAATCGTAAAGTCATTTCATTCGATGCTCAAGCAGCGTTCATTCATTTCAGGTAAAGCTCGGGACCAAGAGGCTTCGAGTAAAATGAAATTGAGGGGAAATAGCATCGAAATTCAGCGGACGTTTTCGTTTAATGTGAAAGTTTCTTACCAGAGGGCTCCGTAGGCTTCCCTTCCGCCGGAAATGCGATTCGTCTGAGTTACGTCAAAATATAATTCGATTGGAGCATTGGTAAAATTTAAAGCATTGAGTTTTCAATGGAATTTTGAGAATATGATATTCAGTACTAAAGATCCCATTGTTCAATCAAAACGGATTTGAAACATTAAAATACTTATTTTTGATTATTATAAATGTATTCAAAAACATAATCATGCTGAGAATGTTTAGTATTAACATAAATACGGATGTCATATTTTTAAGATAAAATGCAGTTTTCATGGCTTCTAAAGAGTTTTTAAATAATGGTAATATTATCAAACTATCCCGTTGAAATTTCTCAAAGAAATGATGATAATTACTGAATACAAAAAAAAATTAGATTAATTTTATTCATTGAGAATTGAATCCTATGCATATTGAAATTTATTTCAACAAAAATTGTTTATTACCGAAATAAAAAGCAGTGATTGATTGCTATGCTTATGGTTATTGACTTGTAAGGAATTGAAAATCTAAAATGGAGGAAGCGTTGTATTTTTATGCAAAGATGCTGTGGCACAATGATAAATCAGTTTCATAAGATTTTTGTGTGAATAAAAAGAAAACAATGGATAAATAAAAATAAAGTACCTCACTTCTTATCGCACCATTTCAGATTTTTAATTAATAAACTTTGGATGTAAAATTTGATTTGCCAAATTATTCAAACGGAAGAAAATACTTGCATTTCATAATTTAGTATTTATCTGCGAGAAAGAGTTTCTGAAAAAAAAAACAATTCTGTTAAATTTCCGTTCATAAATTTTAATATATATTTTTTTGTTTCAGATTAGATGCGGAAAGGAGCTTGGAATTCCCATAATGGGCTTCTTGGGACGCCCCTCTACATTCCCACAAAACAATAATTTTATCGAGATGATAAATAAAATTTAATTTATTCCGTAAAAGTATTAGCTTCAGTGTAATTCTACGTGTAAACGCCGCATATTGATTATAAAATATTTAAAAAAAAAAAAAACTAGTCTGCATTTTCGATAGTTTTTAGAGCAAAAAAAACATTTTTGAATCGTCTGCGGTTGCTCGCTTTGATTTGTAAAGTTATTGAGTTTGAAATAAACGGGAAGATGAGTTTCTTCTCGTCGATTGGTCAGTACGTGGCGGACAGTGTAGCCGGGCTGTCGCTCAGCCCCAAGCGGTTCTCGCTGTCTCGGCAGGGATCCAGCGAGGCCGCACCCCCGACCCCCGGCCCGGCGACGCCCGCGGCGCACCACGGTAGGCATATCCGCTGTTTGCTCAACCTTAATGCTGCTTATATGTTTATTGTTTACTTATATAATGAAATATATGCTCTAAGTATAAGGAAACACCAACAAAGTGATATCTCATATAATATATTTCCGAATAAAATACTTGAGTGATTTTCCACATGTTCGTTTTTATTTGTGACCGGCTTCGCCAATCTTTCACGTAGGCATTATCAAACATAGTATCTAATATAATAATAGCCATAGAATATCTTAAAATATACAACGCTGATTTTTTGCATGTAAATTCAGTAAGTTTTTTCGCAGTTATGTGCCGAATTTCAAGACGATAGGATAATATTTTCATTCATGAACTAATTGAATAAAACTATAAAATATGCTTCAGCGAGTTTCAATATGTACGAATTATAGGATGCTGTTGTTCACCGCGAGAATTTCAAATTTAGAATTTTTCAAATAAAGAACAGTCAGTGAAAGTGACGCGTTGTTTGTGACACGAAATGTGACACAAATGTCAAGCAATGAATTGGAAGGAAAACGTGAGCAGCGTCTTTTTAAAATTCGAGCACCCAGCTATTCGAGTATTCAGCCAAACATATGTTCAAACACTATTGCATCGTTCATCGACTACGTCATTGTGTGACGGGCTATATTTCTAGTATATAATAAAAACGAATATGTGGAATTCCACCAAATACTCTCTGTCAAAAATATTGAATTTCTTAATATATTTCCATCAAACAATCCATGCATTTCTTCGTTTTTTTATAATCACATCTTGTTCATATTTTTATAAAGCATCTTATTTTCTCTACAGTTGCAATAATTTTGATCAATAAAGATAATTAAAATGAAAGAAGATAAGATTTGAAATCATTTTAATAAATCGGGAACTGCTAGTATATTTGCTATTCAAATAGATTCAATCTTATTTATGATGTGTTTTCGTCTAACGATAATTGTAAAACTGTATCAAAAAACTTATTATTATACAGTTAATTTTTTATATTAGAAATATGACCAACAATAATGATGTAAGCTTAATATATTTCGGGTTACTTCTTTTTTTATGATATTGATGATGATATGTTCCTTGGTGATGTGTTTTCGTAATCTTATTTTGGTAAAGAAAATAAAGATGATAGGCGAAATCTTGATCAATGGAACTAAAGAACCGGCACGTTTATATTTATGGATAAAAAGTTACCAAGTAAATAAATATTTTAACAATAGTTCGTATTTGTATGCATAACATAAAACGCATTTATTTTGTTAAATTTATTTCAATATTATATTTGTTACTACAAAAGCTTTATTTATTATCTCTGAGCATTGCATGAAAAACGTAAGCTTAGTAAGGACAAGGAAAATTAGTCCGTTGATTAAATTGTATGCAACAGATCCTTTGTTTAAGTTTTTGATGTTTTTAACAAAGGCTATATTGCATACCGATAGAGCTCGCTGTTAAAACTATGCGAGGAAGCTGAAAAATGTAGTCATCAGGTTGAGGGCCAACGGATATGAGTCATATTGAAAATGCTTCCAACTCCAGGGGGCGATCGGGGGTTTGGCATCCCACCGGACATGCGGCCCTGCCGGACCCCCGGGGTAGGTAAAAGCCTTCGTCCTGTAGCCACAGAGTAATTCCGTAAAAGCTAGTTATATTTTATTGTCTCTATATCACATGGTGTGGAAATGTAAGCACTTTGAGCGATTGCTTCAATTGAGGTCTAATAAGGGTATTGAATTTTGATAAAACAACAATAGTTCAACAATTTTTAGAGACAACGTTGTTTACACGCTTCTATCTATTACTGTTTTATTATAATAAAAATATTCATCAAAAGTGACAAAAAATTACTGAGTATTTTCGTCAGTTTGTTTTCTCACGTAGATAAAAACAATGATAGTTTGTAACAAATTGTCGAAAGTGTAAAAGTATTTTGAATAGTATTTATAAAAAGATTCACTCCATTTTATTTGTATGTTACGTGATAAATAAGCTTTTTTAAATGATCACAGTAAAACTAAATTTATTGCAAAATGTGTGTATTTTCACATTTACGTGAAAATCAATTTTTCAATATCTCTGTACCTATTGTCTGATTTTAATAATAATATAAAATAATCAGCCATATATAGTATATCGCCAATGACACCAAGAAGTATAACATTCGTTTTGTAATACTGCTGCCTAACAATTAACTTAGAAGTTAGAGTTTTGAGGATCACTAAGTACTTAAGACCAAAGCCAAGAGTTTTTAATGAAAAAAATATTCTTCTACTTAGTATTGTATTAATAATTCCTGTTGTGTTTTGTACACTTTCAAGGTAGGATTTTCTTTTCGCCCGCGGTTTCTTTTGATGATTACGAAGTACTTAAATAAGTAGCTAAAGGAAATATGATATAAAATGCTTAGTATTATTGTACACTTACAAACAAGTCAGACACTTTAATTAATTTTTTATCAAATTTAAATTCCATTTGTTGTTTCTATTTTTTTTTTTACTAAAAACAATATTCTGCCATAGTGAATTTAATAATTTATGTTAACTAAGATTATATAATTATAAAAAATATCACCCTCAAGAAACAATTTTTTTTGAGCATCAGAATAATTTGATTATTGTGTTTTAAGTTTCACTGTCCACCTGAACACATAATCTATTTTATCGTTTTTCAGTAATCATTTACAATTCTGAACTATTTATTTCGTAGTTTGTAGATCGGAGATTAAGTTTGTTTTTGCAGGTATATTTTTCCCGTTGCGTTGATAAAGTAGTTAAATAATGAATTTTTTTTACATAAATACTGATTTTTTTAATGATTTGTCCAGATTTTTATAGTTCTACTATTGTCATGGATAAAGATGTTCCTGTTAGATCTATCTAAAAAAATAAAAAAGCTTTTCCAAGTAATTCTTGCGGGTCAAGCGTATAGTTCAATAGTGATTTGCTCAGCAAAACCAAAGTCTCAGAACAGAAAAGCTGACTTTATGCCAACCATGAAGCTATCAGCATGCACTGAGTTCTCCAATATCCCAGAAAACATGCTGATTGCTACAATTTCGTCAACATCTAATAAAACCCAATTTGATTTATTTTGACTTAAATATATTTCGCCGAGAGAGACATTCTCGATTTATGATTGCATAATGTATATTCCAGTCTGAAATTTATTGGATGCTATTTTGAAAGCCGTGCAAATTAGATCTGTAATGCCGACATCAAATATGCAGGATTCGTTACATGCAAATCTACTCCATCGATAATTCTACCCCTGAATTTCGCCTGTCACAGATACTCCAAACGAAATGCATTCACAGAAGTCCTAAATTAGTTTTCGTCTAGTATCGGCATTGCTTGAAATCCTGGAGCTATCGAACGAGGTCGTGGATTCCTAAGCTCACAGGAATTCTCTATTTTACAACTTGATTTTACGGTCCATATTGCAGTATGATGAAGATATATAAAATAGGTGTCTGCTAAACTTTACTGTAAGCAGGTATTTTTTCATAATTAAAAAAATTATGGATAGTATAATTATATAATTTAAAATAAATACTTAGGAGAATCTAAAAGTCGTTATTTTTTATAAATGTTGAATAACATTTTTAGTCGAAGCGTAGACTTTATTTGAAAGTAATAACAGGTATATAAATATATTTTTTTAGTATCCTTCATTATATTTATGCTATATTCTTTTATAAATATCACTTATAAAAAAATCTCACAATCATGAGTCATTTTTTAAATTGTAATTTTTAAGTGGACAGATCTCTTTCTCCTAGAGAAGTTACGAGACTGATAAGAGGCTTAGCTTTTTTTAAAAAAGTCTCTGCCTGCACAATTCTAAAATAAAAATAATAAAATTTCGATAGAACACTACGGCGATTGCTTTAAAGTGAATTTAATACTTCTCGTAAAAACGCTGCAAATGTAGGTCATCAGATTTATGTTATTCAGCATGTATATCTTTTATAAAGATTCTGGAAAGAATTTACAATTATTAAACACATTATTTAGTAACCGCTTTTATTAAAAATATCAATTTTAGGTAAGTAATTCATATCGCTAACTTTATTTTTTGCTTTGGATATTCCTATTTTGCGTTGAAAATGGATATTTCGTTTAAAATATTCGTATTTTTCCCTGTCGGTATATTTTATATTCATAGACGCGGTGTCACTTGACTGATAATGAATCCATCAAATAACCAAAGAAAACTGCGCAATACATCATGTAACCTGAGTTCTATTTAAAAAAATCGTATTATTAATTTTTAATAACAGAACTTAGTAATTTTAAAAATCTAAGTCATGGTCTATTTTATTTTTATACTGGTCTTAGTACTAATTGCTAAAGGTATTATGATTCAATTTCCAATTGGTTTGCATTTCAATTCCCTCTGATCCATAATTCAAATTACGAAAATTTTATGAAGCAAATAAATTATCAATTTAATTGTTGGGCAGAATGCCAACGCTGGAAGATGTCGCTTAAAATAATAATCTCATTACTTCTGTCTGTCTGGTCTTACGGGGTAGTAATTCAATTTGACTTTACGTACACCCTCAGTCGGCAACCTACGACCTATAGAAATCATTAGAAGTGACTGGCAGGAAGGCTTAGCCATAAAAACACGCCTTTAGCCGAAAGGTATTTAGACTTATGAATTAAAATAAAATAAACGAAAAAAAAACTGGTAATATATTGAATGGGTTTTGCGCATTTTTTTAAAAATATTGACAAACTGAATTGAATTAAGACAATCACAATTCTCGGATAAAATATAACTTTGGAACATTAATCTTTGTTCTTTTTCATTCTGACCTAATATTTTTTTACATTTTACTGCTTGCGTTCTCTAAAAATTTTCTTTGGAGAATAATAATAATAAAAAGTTAGAGTAAAAATGATTTTTCGAATCTTTTATTTTTTATTGATGTATTAACAATATTATTAAATAAAAAAATTATCTTTGGATTTTTAAACAAATAAACATAATTTTTTTAATGTAATGACAGGTAATTTGTTATATGTATTGTCATTTGAAAATTCATGGCAGCCCATATTGTCAGAATAGGTTAATATTAAGCACACTGTTATTCTGCAAGATAAAAGGCGAATATCATAATGGCCATTGATATCAGTAAAAAAACCTCCAAGATCAGTATGAACCTCGTCATAAACTAGCATTTATGGCAGGTGGTACAACGGCATCGTTCATAAAAAACTTCAAAACGGTGAGTGATTTAGATTCCGCGCATTAACTACCCTGGCAAAGGGGATTTAAATTCTCGCTTCTGCTGAAGGATTACTGCGAGAAATCTATAAACTCTGAAAGAGCTTTAATATATAGACTCTTATTAAATATTAAACTATGCTTTTTTAATAAGTGTTATGCACCATCGCAAAAACATAGACTTAACAGTAACCTATATATTTTTTAAGTTTTTGAAATAGGGTTGCTTCTAGTATACTATTAGAATTGACATCTGAAGTCATAAATGTATAAACTCAAACATGGCAGAATTTTAATTATACGTATAATAAATTAATGCTTCTTTATTATATAAAAACAAATGTATGCTAAAAACCTTCTACCTGGTGAATTTCAATTATGAGACGCAAAACATGAACAACAGTGAAACACAATACTTTCCGTGGCTCTTTAGCAGAATCATATAATGAACCCATGGGTTTTGTTTTCCCTTAATAAGTGAACCTGGAATAAACATAAATGATGATAAATTGAGATTTAAAATAGAAACCTTCGACAAGCCAAAGCCTTCAACACCAGTGAAAAGACTGGCTTGCTTACTGCGGACTTTTGCTACTTCTACTTGCTAATGAGATAATTTGTAAATCGTGCTCTAACTAAAAAAGCCTAAGATGTCGGATATCTAAATATTACTGCATTTATTCTCAGCAATCAATGTATGTATTTTTTTGCTCTTCTGGTATAAGTGTCGTTGATAATGCTACAATTTAAACTGCTTTATAATCATCGAGTTTTTAAAATATTATTTTCACATGCTTGTTTTCTACAAGGAATGTTTCCTAAATATTATTGTTGCCCACATCAAAGATCTGAAATGTCTGCTATTGTTGTGATTTTTTAACATTACATAACATACACCTACAGTAATTTGTAAATAATTATTTTACATCTTTATCACCAGAAGATGATACCTGTTCTGTTCAAAGTTTAACTCACTTATTTAAGATTTATTTTAATTTTAAATATTTAAGTATCTCAATCGATTGTTGTTCAAAACAAAAAAGTCTCTTCTTGCTTCAAACCATTATTCAGAATAATGATTTAGATCTACCCGCAAAATACATGATGCAATAATAAAATATTCACCCTCCTGTAAATACTTTTTTCTTCTCTAATAAAAGAAGAATACAGCACACTTATATTACACATAAACATTAGGAATGATTTTTATAGCAAATCCAATAATGGGTTTTTCAGGGTAAAACCTGGGACAAAAAATTCTTGGAATTTACCAATATTTTTACGGACTTTATGAAAAAGACCTAAACGCTCAAATTTAAATCACATGAAATCATTTATTCCTAAATTGCCATGATACTTTTAACGATGATAACACGGCATATATACTTGAAAAAAATGTATTATATTATTTTCTATTTTATAATATTATTTTTCACAGAGATTTTGTAATGTTTTTGAAAAACACCATTCTCTCTAAAATAAATAACAAAAAAAGTCCTTTATATTAATAAAAAAAAAAAAATTACATGTATATATTATAAGGAAATAAAGGATAAAAACTGTGAATACATAAGATAAGATTCATACTACAAAAAATTACCCACCATAGTAGTTATTGCAGGTAATTCAAACGAATTACGAAAATAATATATGATATTCAATCTGCTATAAACTATAAGAATAATAAAACGATATACTAAAAAAAATATTGTGATTTTTTTCAATGTAGTAATGTAATCACCATGTTAGTATCATCGTGCAACGTATAATACTAACATGTCATTCGTCATTCTTCAGTTCGCTTGTCTTTCAATGGGAATATATTACCGAACACTACAGGGACTTCTAATGAGAGTGGTTTGCTTTGTTGCTTAGACTTTTGTATACAATAGAGATAAATGCGCGGAATGTTTTCAAAAACACAGGCTTTATTTATACAGAAAGTCGCTGAAAATAATGAGACAAAATATTACCATATTCCTCTAAATCCAATATACCATTATTTGCATGTTATTTTACGTTTATTCAGCATCAGATGAATCAGCTAAAGTTTCGTTTATCAGAATATAATCAAACTGGTATTCTTTCATTCGACCCACAAGCAAACCAACTCACCCAAAAATCTGCCAGTTTCTATTAATAAACAAACTTTGTTATGTCACATAATTTTTTAATTCGACAAAATACTATGAATTTGTTAGATTCAATTACAAATACACTTTTTATTAGATATTATTTTTTTTAAACCAATCTATTTTACTCATAGTAGCTTTCAAGACTGATAGTTTGTTTGCATCACTCGTTAAATTAAAAATTATAAGTATGCCTAATATTTTATCATATAATTTATTATAACATTAAATTCATCCAGGCAATAGCATTTTTGGCGTCAAGAAAAACCTCTTGGTGTTGTTTCATTTTTTTTTCAGACGTAAAACTTTTTCCAATAAGATTGAAGGTGACTCAGTTCGAATTTACCCGAAAGAAAAAACAAAAAAAAACTTCTATTTAATTAAAACAAAACATAACGTGCTTTGACTTACAAGAGATCAAAGCGCCCAAAAGAAAATCTTTGATGTTTGGAAGAAGTGTACAAATTCCAATGCACTCTGAACAGATAAAATTAAAACAATTCTTGATTAAAAACCTGGATAAAGAACTTTGAAACACAAGAAACTATTTATAGTTAAAACACATTTTATTTATTGAAAATAAAATAATAATGGATTCATGGACGGTTTGAAGAATATTAAATATATCTGGTAAACTTTCATTTTACTCATACAAACCCAAAAATATGAAACGATATTCGCATAACTGTTATTTTACTTATATTTAGCCAATTTTGTGAAACTTTATAATTTTCTTACTTATTTTTTTCAGAAAAGACAATTAAAGAGAAAAGCAAAAATGCACTTATATTGAATGTTTAAAAACTTAATAAAAATAATAAAATCATTCATTACTTCATTATTGTTTTGAATTTTTAAAATTCATAGGATTAGTATAAATAACAACAAAAATAAAGCAAGAGGTCACCTTTTCATAGATATAAAAAAAAGTGTCGGAATAAAAAAAAAAAACAACCCAGACAGTGTGATTAATAATGTGTAAAATTCATAAGAGATATTTTTTGTAATATTTATTTAGCTGCCTTGCTGCTCTCTGATATTGCAAATATAATATTTTTTACGGACTAAAACAAATAATCTGACCGTAAATTACTTTTGATAAATTGAGGTAGAATTCAATATTAACTTTGAAATTTTATAGCGATTATTATTAGTAAAATAATCTATACACAATATGTACTAATTAAAAAGAATGCCTATATAGGTATCTTGTTTTCAAAGTAAGCTCAGCCATAATTATTAAGGGCTCCCTAAAACCAAACATATCTACGTATAACACTCACAAATATACGAGTAGAACCAGTCTGTCCAGTTAGCATAGCAAATAGGATGTCATATTGATTTATCGGTTCAGTGCAATCTGCATGAAAGTAAAGCTGGGGTTCGGTGCAGGAAATGTTGGAGATGAGCTACAAATTTCGCGGTGTGGGCTTGTTGCGGGGTGGGAGAGACGTGCGGTTGGTGAGCCAGACAGGTGTCCAGCCAGGCTGACGCTGTTGGAGACTCTTGGAAGTTTTGGTCCCAAAAGATTTCCACATAAAAATTCAGCATGGTGAATATCGCTCGGTGTTGTGGTTTACCAATCCTTCCTGAAAACTCATTGTTAGCATTATTAATACAATGGTTTCGAAAACATTAGAAAGTGTTTTTTTATAATTTCATGTGTAATACGATTACTGTGATATTGTTTAGGTACTGTAATACCCCGCTTTACGCGAGGGATACGTTCCGGAAAAAATCGCGTTAAGTGAAATTCGCGTATATCGGGGTTTACGATTAAACATACATACATAGTCAAAACTTTAATCACTTTGATTCTAAGAACACTTTATGCAGTATTACATGTTATGTTTACTGAAAAATACATCTATTGTCTTTTAGGTAGCGTTTCTTTTACGTTTTTGTAAAATACGTTAATTACACCCAACGTTGTTTTCAATTGTTAAGAGAAGTCAATGACTACATTATGTTCAGACACATTCTTAAATAAGAAATTCGCGTAATGCGAGGCATTTTAAGGCGAAATTTGAAATTCGCGTTATAGTGAAACCGCGCAAAACGGGGTCGCGTAAAGCGGGGTATTACTGTACAAATAAATTAAACTGATCATTCAGTCGCATTTCTTTTTATATCCAATTCTATTAACAAATTGATCTTAATTTACTATTTATCACTGTGGTTGCAACGCTAATGAAACATTTTACTTATTTATTTTTTTCAAATTGCCAATCACATAGTCTTGTTGAGGGACGAGGCATTTTATACATAGTTTTCACCATTAAACTTTAAAAGGCTTTTTAAATCTTAAACACATACTAAAAAATTACTAAGATGTATGAAGAGTTTCTAAACTGCACGAATTTAGTATGGCCAATTTGTTTTCAGCTTAAGTATAGAGTTATACAGACAGACAGATATTTACGCGTCCAAGTGGTATTCGAAAAGTAATGGAAAGTAACAAATTCAAAATGAACTAGTCTTTAACTCTTTAAAAAAACCGAAAACTATTAGATTTCAAAAATAATGGAACTAGAAGCAATACTAACAATAAAGCTATACGTTATTTGTATCATACGATAATATCAACTGTTGGTAAATTAATTTGGTGATGACCTATATTTAAATATTTAAATGTGTATCATATTATAAACTAGGCCACAAATTTAAATACAGATCATTTTTAATTTGATGCGCCTCGTCAGACTGACGAAACCATTAACAATAAAACACATTTAATAAAATATATTTGTAATCCCTAGGTGCCTAGGCTATTCATATTTGTAGTTAAAATAAATATTACCATATATAGCATTGAAAAAAATAGACGTACATCTTGTCCTGTGAGATTTTACTTGTCACTATTTTTTCCTTACTGTTAATTACAAGAGTAATAATTGATATTTTATGATAATTTATCTACTGAATCAAGATAATAAAAGCAAATAATCAATATTTTTGACAGAGAGTACTATGTGGGATTCCATTTTAATCTTTTTTCTACGCGTTAATTTTTATTGTTGACCGGTTTCGCCAACCTTTCACGTTTTATTTAAAATATCTACTATAATAATATCCATTGTGTGTGGGTGGGTGTGTGTGTATGTTTCATTTTTTGGTTAATGTCTTAAAAGATACAACACTGATTTTTTGCATGTAAGTTAAGCCAGTTTTTCCGCAGTTATGTGCTGAATTTCAAGACGATAGGATAATATTTTCATTCATAAACTAATTGAATAAAACTATGAAATATGCTTTAGCGAGTTTCAATATGTACGAATTATAGGATTATGTTGTTCACCGCGAGAATTTCAAATTTAGAATTTTTCAAATAAAGAACAGTCAGTGAAAGTGACGCGTTGTTTGTGACACGAAATGTGACACAAATGTCAAGCAATGAATTGGAAGGAAAACGTGAGCAGCGTCTTTTTAAAATTCGAGCACCCAGCTATTCGAGTATTCAGCCAAACATATGTTCAAACACTATTGCATCGTTCATCGAATACGTCATTCTGTGACGGGCTACATTTCTAGTATATAATAAAAACGAACATATGGAAAATCACTCAAGTATATGGAATTCCACCAAGTACTGTCTCTGTCAAAAATATTGAATTTTTTAAATATATTTCCATCAAACAATCCATGCATTTCTTCGTTTCATTATAATCACATCTCTAGTTTAATAATAAAAGTTGTTTGTACTATTGTTCGTTTCGTTTGCAGCGGGGTTTCCGAAGGTTGTGCCCCTGCCGGGGGCGGCGGCGCTGACGGGGCGGCGACGCACGCTGGAGTGTCTGGCCCCGGCGGCCGCGCGCTCGCCCCGGGGAGGCTCCTTGCGCCGCCCCCGCCCCGAGCCCCCCGCCCCTGCGCCCTCGCACCGCCCGCCACTGGCCTTCTGTCGCCGCCGGCTCTCCTGGCCGGAGGTGGACCAGCATGCAACTTCAGGGTAAGCACTACACCTTGTTTGCCACTATCCTTAATGGTCTTGCTACCTAACCTTGCTTGGTGTCCCATTCCCAGTCTGCCACAAAAAAAAGGACCGTTTTACCTGACGAAATCGTGTCATTTAATTAATTTAATTGTCACTTTCTTTTTCTATGTCGAAAGTTGATTTTATTATAGAGTATTGAAAAAACTATAAAATATGCTTATTTATTTTTTATTATTTAATTAACGTCCATTTTCAGGGTAAAATAAAATCTTGAAGATGTTGAAAAATTTGATAAAATGACGACTTTATAAACCAAAGTTTGTTAAAGATTTTTATTTTTAAAATAATAAATCGCACAGGGTTTATATTTCATCGTTTAATTCCGATTTAAAAAAAAACTTTTAAATGCTTAGGACTCTTAGAACAGGGACATGACAAATCTCCAAATTCTTACACTTTAATCGGAAAAACACATATTTATTATATTAAAAGTAAATTTACAAGGAATAAAAAAATATTCTGTTCGGAAGAAGTGATGTATCTAACTTTTTGCATTTAAATTTTTCTGATTGGTGCAGTCGATTTTTCGCAAAACGGACCAGAAAATTATCCAAAAAACTCGAGTATGGGACTTAGACCCTTAAGATTTTCAGGGACTTTCTAACCCTACAAGTAAACGAAGCAGCTCTAAAATACAAACACTGTACATTTGTATATTTATTATAAATCTTCGCTTGTGGTAGTTTTTAACTTGGTACAGTCAAATTCAACATATTATCTATGGGTAAAAAAAATAAAAGTTTATAAAGGCTAAAAAGAATATTGAGATTACAACACACAAACAAATTAAAAGTATCGTTGAAATATTACACAAAAAAAGAAATGACTATTCCAACATTTCTTAAACATGTGCGGAGACGAAAAATCTGAAGAATCTTAAATAATCTTGCGTATGTCGATAACAGCAGATAATAGAGTAATTCGTTAAGTGAATCAGTCTGAAATTGTCGGGACTTTGCGGTTTGTTAAGGAAAAGCAAAGTTGTAAAAAGTATTTTTACTACAAATAGTAAATGCCTTTCCTTTGTATTTCATAGCAATTATTCAATATTGTGATGCGAATAATATTTACGGGCTAGTTTATTGTATTTATCTAAAATATTTCTCCGTTTATTATGATTTACTCTTAAGGTCATCATAAAATATCAATTAGGTTAGAGCAATAAATTTCTCTTAATTTGTTTTATATTACCCGTCTTGTTGTCACCAGATGCTACTGCTTACTGAAACAGACTCAGTTTATTACTCCCAACGAGATATTTGCTGTCTGAGCACACCGTTGAAAGAACAATAAACGTGGTTGTTGAATGGAAATGTAATAAAAATATATTACTATTAAATTTATTTCAACGAGGAAATGCAATTCTTGCTACGTAAATTATACCAACATTCTTATGTTCTAACATTCTTTGGAAATCAAGGATTTTTTATGTACTACTTCGGAAAGTTCACTATATTTTATATTACTTTTTTTATTATCTCAAAAGCAATTCTTTTTATTGTTACTTTTATATTCGTTAGATATGATTTTGTGAGAATGTCTCAATCGGCACTGAATTTTTTCAGAACAGATATACATTGCAAATAACCCCAAAAATAGACATGCCCCGGTGGCATTTCTTCTGGTAGACAAATCCACCATATTTTCAAAAAAATAAGCAAATATTTTCTTAGAGACTTGTTTATTTCTCCCGTGGACCCCATTTTGTATATGAAACGGCTTTTTGGACCAGCTATTCAGTAGATCAGTTTTTGAATATGTATCTTGCAAGTATCTATAATTTTAAATGTACAAAAAATATTTTTAAAACACGCAAGTCATTTAAACATTTTATCTCCTACACGCTAAGATTATTGACTACCGACCTTATGTACGTGTGACTATTTAAATTTGATCAAAAAATTAAAGTATTTTCATCTTGTATAAAGGTAAAATGGGTAATATGAATATGATTTAAAATTATTTCCTGGTATCAAATTCAATTGCTGCCTTTTTCAGGATAAATGCTGATATTTATACCGTGCTGATTTTAGAACAAAAAACTCAATTGAACACGCGTGCTGTATAGTAACAATCTAAATATATAAAACACAAACTCAAAAACCGGCGGCTATTTGGCTGCTACAGGTTTTAGAACCATCCCACAGATGTGCCCCAAACCGGTTTCATTTGAAAGCCAATAATACTAAATTGGTTTTAAAATACTTAAATTTAACAAATTATCGTCAGATTCGGTTTATTAATTAAGTAGATTTTCGACATTACCCATACAAAAGTTTCAACATTTTGCGGCCGCGAATAAATTTAAAAAAAAGAATTGTCATGTTCGCGGATAATGCAGGCTGCCAACAAAAAACACTGATCTGTTTGTTAAGATTAGTATGACGTTGCCGTTATATAATGCAGGCTGCCACAAAGAAAAAAAAAAAACAACACAAAACTGTCATTCATTTTCGACCAGATTTTTTCATCACATTTACGGAAATCAAAAATTTGTTATCGCCTGGCCAGTCATCGCATCACAGACATGATCTGACAGCTAGATTTTTCAAACAAAAACTCATAGATCTCACGATTAAAAATCATATATACAGCGAAGTGCAATGCTAGATGTATAAATAAAAAAAAGTGTTTTATTTCTTTATTTAGCGTAGTAGCACGCGCCGGGTATCTACTTATCGGGTATCTAGTATATTATAAAAGAACATCAATATGCAAAACTTAATTGAAGTAATATTTAAATCCACAAAACACACCATTGTGGAGTTGAATGCCGCTGGCTGTGTATGTCCGTGCATGTGAGTTCCGAACAAACAATCCGCTGTTCGCCGGGGGCTCGGGAGGGTTAGGTCTGCGCGTGCCGTATAGGGGTGGGTAATGCGAGACCACTTCAAGTCAAACAAAAAAGGCTCCACTTGTGCGAGTATTCAGAACCAGAGTTCAAGGTCTCCTTCAAACGAAATCCGAATATTTACTCCGGAAAAGAATCATTGTCTCATTTATAACTTATTTTTAAGCAAGGGCTTTGTAAACACAAATTGGCTAAATGAAATTTTTACATAACAAGATTGAAAACAAAAAATATCTTGAGAAATATAATTATTACATATGTACACATAAATTATTTTTCTTTTGATAATTTCAATAGTTTATGAATTGATATGTATTAACATATATATATTTATTTATTCTTGAGAGTTTTTTGTTGTGTCATATTTTGTCAAGTTATCTATTTTTCATACTTCGATAAAGTCAGAATTTTTAAACAAATTATTTAAAAACGATTTTATTTTCAATTACAAATTCTCAAACTAATATTGGCTTAAAGCTCTCCTTTATGTATGAGAGCATTACAGGCCTGCGTCATGCACTACCTAGGTTAATTAGAGTTTGCCTTGACCCATCGGCTAAAAGCTCTGTAAGCTTTGCTCTCCGCCTGATGCACGACCTACTTCCGGTATTGAAACACAACATTAAGCTTTATTTGCTTTTAGATTTGAAAATTAGTTAAGCCGTACAAATTCATTTAATGCCTGACTGGAAACACCAAAACAAACCAATTTGTAGCTCCCTTTATGGTAGATACTTAAGGTAAGTAGAGTAATATCACTGTTTACTGAAATTTGAATTTAAAAAAAAATGTATTAATGCTACTACTTGTTTGTTATCTTTAGTTCACTTTCAGACTCTAAAATGATATGACATTACGTTGAGACATGTATATATTGTTATATATATGAGTATAAGTGCCCAATACAAATTAATTATTCGTAAATTTTGCTGTTTTGAAAATAATATGTCAGGCTTTTAAAGGTTATCAAAAAACAACAAAAACACACAAATACGAAACACAATACCTTGCGTTTCTGTTTTCAGAAGTTTTCATAGAATTCCTTACCAATCTCCCGACTTCCAACCCGCCTCCGCAAATAGAGGCAGACTCCTAACATCCGGGAAGTCAATATTGTTTCTGCTGTGCTTACAAAAACTAACGAGAATAAGAAAACATTATAAAACCACATGTCTTGTTTTTGTCGTATTCAACACCTTAATTAAATTTAACATGTTTTTACCCAACTAAAAGAGTTTTCTTTTGTTCTGTTAATTATTTCAGAATCTTTGAATTTAATTTATTAATTAAACTTTTGATATTTTGTCAAGTAATATGCTGTCAGAAGAGAATAAAGGTCGTCAAAGTATTGTTTACAAAGCTCATATTTCACATCATTTTCAAAGCTGTAAACAAAAACCCTAAAAAATTAAGATTAAATTATTTTTGTTTTTTAACTTATTGGAAACATAAAGAGAAATAAAAAATCTACTATGAAACTTTAATATGCACCAAAATAGAGGTTAACTATTGTTAATATAATATCATCGAACAGGACCAAGGCTACACAGAAAAGAATATATCAAGGCTCTCACAACTTTTTTTTTTAAATAATGAATATAAAGCAGATTAAATTTTAATCATGCCTGGTTCCTCATTTGCCAATTTAAGTTAATATTTTATCATTTCAATGTTGGTACGGCGAATGTCCAGACATGAATGATGAGAGTGAGCGCGAGAATTATAAATTTTGCATGTTTATAATAATTGTATTGTAAAGAGTTATCAGCTACGTTTATTCGTTTTTTAACTAATTACTGACACACATTGTATGAAGTGAGAATGATCTAAGTATCAAACGCCAACACTAAATTGCTAAGCCTGAATTAATGTCTATAAATCTAACGAAAACATCGTAAAGCGTCGATTAACACGTAGTTTTTTACGACCCTTACACGCTGCGTGGGTGGGGTCCTCGCGCCCCTTACTCCGGCTGATGGAAGATTATTCAGCATTAACTATCAAAGGACAGCCTTTGATAAGCGAATGGTAAACTTCCCTGTGCTTATTTCATTACTCGATGGAGTCATTTAAACGGCTCATCGTAGACTGCCTAATCTATCTAGAGATATGAAACAACATTAGTTTCAATTATAATTAAAGAATTAAGCTGTATTTTCTATAAAATAAACGGCACGTTTAAAACCAGTGAGTTTATTCTATTTTACTAATTATTTATTTGTATTTGCTATTTTCATGGCTAACTTTTTCGTTTTTTGACAAAACAGTATGTACTAAATTCGTGAACCAAATAAACTCGTTGGATTGTTTATTCAATAAAATGAAATAACTCAAAAATACAAATCTAGTTAATGAATATGAAGTCTATTTCTACTGTTGCTATATTTGCTGTCGAAATTCGCAGAATTTGTCCACATTCATGAATACTTCAGTGATAACATATCGATTTTAATGTTTATGAAATTTTACAATCTCAATAAAAACGACAATGAAAAGGCGGTTTCTCGTTAGCAAATAATGACAATGTATTGAATTTCAAACAAACAGCAGTTTTCTGAATAAAAACCAATCATACAATAAACACGCGCATGGCACGAACCACACTCGACACAAAAGCAGTCACCATATTTACATAAATCAAATTGATCTGAAATTTATTTCCCGATTTACGATAACATAACTTTATTTGAAATACCAAAATATGTTTATGAAATAAATTTGATTGCTTCCAATATGTTAACTTTATTGAATTGGTGCTATTGTACATGACATATTACATATATTCAGGGAAAAAAATACCAAATAAACATTTTTTTCTTTAATATTTTATACTTTGTAAAAGAGGATTTCATTTGGTTTTTTTAAGGTCATTAGTGTTTCAGACATTTGACGTTAATAAGAAGTAATTTTCAGCTTTTTTTCAATACATTTTTGAAAGAGTAATAATACAGTATACTTTTAATGAGGGATAATTAAAGCGGATGTAATTGACCCAAAAATTTACAGACTGATGTAGGGATGAATGAATTAAATCCACATTTTCATATTTTTTAGTCTTTTAGTACCAATTGCAATTACGCTACGAATACATTTAAAATATTTTAATTTATCAAGCCAAAACTTTTATATTTTAAATACAGTATTTTTTTACAATTTTCACAACGTTGATAATATTATTTCACATAAATCAGTTATTTTGTCAAAGCGTGGGTTCTATAAAAAATAAAAATCTATTTGTTCATTAAAAATTTATAACAATTTATACATTATTCGGTCATATAAAAAATACAAATGTTCATTGCTTATTTTATTTATTATTAATTATTCATGACATAAATTTAATAAAAGTTATGTGGTATAATTAAGTGTACTGTTTAAAATATTAATATTCAAGTCTATTTCCTTTGTTTTCATCTAAATTTGTATGAAACTTTTGAGTTATTGGGTTATTTCCACTACAACTTCCGTCTCATGTTCTTGATTTATTCATAAGAGAAGTCAGTGAGGAAATTTTACTGAAATAACAAGCTACCTAATATGGAATAGTGCGTTGTCGTGTAGCGATTGGCTGAAGAATCCACATTCCCCAAGCTCTCGGCTGCGTTCCTCGAAACCTTCAATGCTTTCAGGAAAGTGTGTCCGCGACATATCGGGGTGGTGGCGGATAGACGCGGGTATTTATAGATCAGGTAGAGGCGCCAGGGGGAAGCGACGCAATACCCGCCGCCGTGGATGGAGTCATTTGTAGGCAAATTGCCTGCGCAGTATGAAGAGATAAGATTAAATTGAAAATTTTTCAAATTTTATTAAAATATAGCGTCTAAAATTCAGTCTACCAATTTTAATATATATATTACAATATAAAAAATATATTATTTCCCTTTTTGCCTGCTTTTATACAATCATTTCATGTTCAGCTGAAAGCCTTCATATATTTTCAAAATATAAATCCAACGGAAAACAATAAAATATCAAGCCATTGAAAAATATTTTTATCAGTTTTTTTAATTCTCAGGCAATATAATATGATAAACCTTATCATTCTTAGTTTATGCGACAAAAAGCATGTTTAGATTCTAAGGAATCACATTCTAGACCCTTGCCAAAAATACCAATCTATCATTCATTGAGAAAGCCTGCACGTGGGTTCATGTTTGCAAACTGATATGTCACAGCCGACAATCAATAATATGCACCTTCTGCTTCATAAAACTCAGGGCTCTTTTAACCGTTCAAAGACGTAAAAAGCATCAAACATCCCACTCTTGGGTCATGTCATCAAAACTGATATTTCTAGTGGTTGTAATATCTTCTCTCTGACTTCTTAAATTTTTATGAAGTCGTGACACTTAATGCCGAGAATTTTTTGTTCTTGTGTGAACTCAGCATTTATTTAATATGAAAAACTATAAACATACAGAAAAGTATTATGAAAGTTGTTGTTGTTGAATAAGAGACAATTCTTCTTACGGCTAAATTGACTTGATCGAAATCAATTGTACACTAGCTATTAAATAAGTCTTCGGCAACTCAAGCTAGACGTGATTTTTTTATGCATAGTGGTGAAATTTAATCCCGAACAACAAGACATTGAGTTTTTTATAAACGCCAAACATGAGGCGTATAACAATGGTTTTAAATTTAAGCAATAATAAAAAAACGAATAAAGATATTAAAAAAATATTTGTCTGTTTTCCAAGTATTTCATGTAATTTTTGCTGTTTTGACTATGTATGTGCACTTGATTTGTATATAAGGCAAAGACAGCAGAATCTTTTCTCAAATGTTGTTCTTAGAATGTAATTGTAGCTTTAGACTTTTAGACGACACAATAGGAAAATGACAGTAAACAGATGTAATATAATACTAAGATATATAGAATTGTTTATATTATGAGCTATTTAAAACGATTAAATATGTCTTTCAAATCAAATAATAATAAAAAATTTTATACTCAATAGTTTTTACAATTTTTAATATTTTTATGAAAATGTAAAATAAAAGAAAAAAATGTGTTTATAGAAATAATCTAGAAGTTATTCTATAAGAAGACAAGAGCAAAATTTCTCCATTTAAACTGTTTCAAAAATAATCCTATAACACTTGAAAACTCGAAGCATAATACTTTAATAATAAAATCGCTTCATTGTTCAACTCAATCTTGCCATAAAACCAGAGGAATCAGCTACCTGTTTATCTAATGAGTCCTATTTAAACAAATTTCTTTTACCTAATGAGTATTTGGTATAATTTTAATTATGAAATTATGAATTATGAATTTGAAATAAAATTCAAAACAGAACTGATAGCATTGATAAGGGTTTCAATTTAAAGATTCATAGTTTTATTTATTAAAATATATGTTTACATAATTTTATTAAGTAATTTTTTTAAAAAAAGCTAAATTTATGAACCGGTACCTTGGACAAGTGGAGTTGAGGGATTTCAGCTTTCAGTGTATTTTTGAAGCATCCTTTTACACAATCGTAGTGCTTACCTTGTCTGAATATATATTTTTTTTCATAAATAGTTTATTTGTTACAAAAAATTATAAATATTTGAACATCATAACATAATGCAAAAAAAATTACCCCGCTTCCTCTGGCTTTTGAGGTTTTATTCCCTTCGTGTTTTTTTTTAACAACATAAATTATACTGCAGGAATAGTTGCCGGAAAAAAATGCACTGTAATATTTTTTGATAAAAATATACCAAACATATTTTACACATTTGTAGAAAACAACATGCGAGTTTTTTTTAATTAGCCTTATAAACTACTGCTCGATAGAGTACCGTAGTATGACGAAGGTTCCGATCATTTTTTATTCAAACTATTTTTCTATTGTTTGAGCGGTCAACTCACGTGCCGGAAAACTTCATTCATATATTAATCTTTAAGCAGTCTCGCATATTCATGTTCAACGAAAACAAACAAAGCCCCGCGCCAAGTGCCGTGCATTGGCATTTGTGAACAAGAGCTGTATTATTGATCGGCTCGGCAAGCCTAGCTTTTCCAAAAACGTACGTAAAAATAGCCCAAATACTAGCTTATCATAATTTATGGAGGCCAATGAGTTCATTGCGTTAAATGGCGGTAAACTCCCATAAGTGTCAGCTTTAGCTGTTGCTCCATACGCGTGGGCGTGGGTGTAACGCAAATCTATTAATAATTCAAAAACTCACTATGCTACCACAACTACGGAATATTAAAAATATTATTCTATGCCGCAAGTTCTCAAATCCTTTGTAATACAATACTTTGAATAGACAAACTTCTCTTTTATCTATTCGTTTTCATATCGTTTTTTTAACAATTTATTATTAATAGGTTCTATTGTATCACGTGTATTGACAACACTGAATACAAAAAAACATGGAAAATATATATATATAAATTGGTGACTTTTGAATCGTAATTGAAACTTTACTCTGCTCTTGTTCATACACAGCAATGGAATTATAAATAAAATATTGTACCTATGTGTGTATAAAACCTTCCCCAGTCAATTTTTACCTCTAAAATAATGCTATTGAAAATTTTCTATATCAAAAGTTCTCAAAATTTATCAAAATATATGCAAACAGTTTTATTCAAATATAATGCATGAAACATAAACGCACTATTGAGTTTTTAATATGTTCAAAAGTAACATTCAAGGATATTTATTTCGATATATAGAAAAACTGCAAATAAAATCACTCTAAATAAACCCAATCAAGCTATTTTGTCGTTTGATATCTTGTTTTTCTTTTTCTAAATTAAAATTCAATTACACCTATTTTATACTTTCATAGCGATAATTTGAATAAAACTATAATACAACATTTCTTTATAATACATATTATAGATGTAAGTACGTATTTATGCATGAGTACACATGATTCATGTATTTCCCTAGTGCTTAGAATATTCAGTTGTATAACTCAGGAGGCAAAAGGCGCAATAATCACCCCGCAGGGAAGCGTGAGACCTGCTGGGGCAGAAGGACCGACGCAAATATCCTCATCATTATCGACTTCCGGGACTCCCCCGACCTCTGGAACTCCATCCGCCATTGTGATCCGCCATATTGAGAATTGGTTCGACAACTCGCTACTCGCATATTAATATTGAAACACTTCAGCGAGAACTATAAATAGACACTTGTCTATTCACACATCCGCTCGTGGTCATGTTTAATAGAAATATTTCAATAATTCCAATCAGATAATTATTTATAAATAATCCGTATATCTATGTTTGTAAATATATAATATAGATTTTTTAAACATAGTTTTTTAAAAGTAATGCCGATTTTTTACGTATTGTAATAAAATTGTCGTGGCACATCATGATCAGCAATGAAAAAGAGATCGCCTTTCTATTCAAAGTTCTTTTGACAAAAGCGAAAAAGAATAATCCCCATTTGTAATATTACATTTGTAGCGCTGAAGGGCATTTTCAGCTGTATAGCTTGGGTTTTCCTTCAGGGATGAATCTTTACTTGTTATTCAGTACAACTGGCAATCCACTTTAACGGGAGGTCGGCGCGAGGCGGCAGACACTGCACATGAAAACGATAAATCTGATCCAACCCACCGGCTCGTGGCAATTCCAATAAACTCATATTTACAACATTCATATAAACTGAAAAAACGCCACAACAAATAGCTATCATTTAAATTTTTGACATATTTTAAAGTACCAATATACCAGGCTTCATTTGACTTGTGCCTCCAATGTATATGTTACTGATTTATAAATTTTGTTTGCTATTTTGAAATATATGCTAAGCAATATACTTTTTCAAACAATTGAGAGAGAAATGTTGTAGTGTTATCATATTATATTAAAATGTATTTATTCAGATAATAAATAATTAAATATACAAACTCATTAACGTTCAGAAATAATATATATTATTTTTATTGAAATCAAATTTCATATTTCATTAGCAATGATTTCACACTTCAGATGAATGAAGATTAATGAATGGACCAACAAATATTTATTGAGGTATGACACCTTATCTTATCTCAATAAATATTTAATTGTTTAAAATGATTTGAAGTTAAATAGGGAATATTTGAATAAAACAAGCAACCAGCAGGCGACCTAACATTACTGATTACTGATGATACATGGATTTAAAATATATTTCCACCTGAATAAAACGTATCAAAATATTTGAAGTTAAAATATAAAATTTAATTAAGTAAAAATGTCATTCGGTTTTTTTTTTGGCTTAAAATTTAAACAAAAGTATTATCAGCTATCTATTCTTCACAAGAAGATCGCCTGCCTGCAGAGCCTGTAAGTCCACTTGAACAGCTCTCGCTGTGCTCAGTCCACAAATGATGCACCGGATCTGAGCTCATGCAGAAACCCTTCAGCCTGCCGCTCGCTGCCTCCACCCCATCCCGCGAGCACTTGCAGCACCCTGCTCCCCCTCATTGGCATTTCCAGTCCACTCTTGCATCATTGCATCTTCCACTCTAGAACCGTACTGTAGGCTTTCTGTATTAAATTGTAGTAAAGTCATAAAAGTAAGAATCATATTGCAATGTTGTTGTTTGGTGTAGTTTGTATTTTACTACAAACAATGACGCTTTATGAAGACAATAAAAATATAATCTGTTTTTTAAATCATTGTAGTTTATCCTTATTTCATTTTTTTCAAACGTATTTCTAAAAGCGTTAAAGCATATAAATATTTAATAAGATAACCAGGTTTTTACAAACGATGAATTCCGAAATTCTTTAAATTAATTTCCACCGTTTTATTCAAGAACCAAAGTAACTTTCCCCAAATTTTAAACATTAAAAAATTTCATAGCGTAGATGGTTTAAAAAAAATTATAGTGCATTTGCTCTCGCACAAAAATTGAATAATGCCTGAATGTTAAATAGTTCATTGATTATTTCAGCAGGGTATTCTTTGGACAAATTAATGCGAATGCGCTAGAGCAAATATTAAAATGAAACAAAATTAAATAATCTCACGTCTAAATTAACATCTAAAGCTTTGTTAAATTTACAAATTTTCCCAGATATGTTTTTTAATTAATTATAAAATACAAAAACACCTGAAAACCCCCTTAAGCAAATTAAACCACCCCGTACTACACACATTCTCCACACAGCGTCCTTTGCATCATTTGTGACTTTTATCGAATGTCCTTTTTTATCAGACTATCAAAGATCTCATAAATGATGTTTAGTATTTTTCTAATAATTGTAAATATAAAAAGTCGAAATTTTACCATTTATAAATCATATCCAAATACATCGCGAAATGATAAGTATAAATTTATGAATTTATTTAAATATTTCTTTATTATTTATTTTCCTTTTAATCTTCTATTATATTTAAGCTAGAAATAATTATGGAGATATTTTAAATTACTTTTGATAGTATTTATTAAAATAAAAAAAATTAAATTAGTAATCCAATAAACTCGCGACTTGATTATGATAAATACGTGCAATTCAAAAATATTGGTTCTGCATAAGAAAAAACGATGATTTTTATGTTTTATTATTTAATGAAAGTCGCTTGTGGGTGCTGCATCAGTAGTTTATCACTGAGGTAATGCATACCATCACGTCATATCACATCACGGACTATTGTCACGTTTCCTTCACACGCCAGCACAATCCTCGTGATTGAAATTCAACAGCCGTTTCTACTCGGATGACATTTGCACCATGAGGTACGAGTCGAGTATGGGAAATAAAAACTAAAATAACGCAGACATGCACGCGGTCACGTTGGAAAGCTTAGCGAGAGTGTAAAGCCCCCGAAGGAATGATTTATTTTCATCACGTTTTCTTCAAATCTCTGTTTAAATAAATTCTCGAGAACTCATGAAAAATAGTTTTTATACAACGATTATATACAATCCGATTGCTATTTCAAAATAAATTTATAACTTTTGTATATTTTACTATTTGCGTAAGATTTATATTTCTGTTAGAAAATATTGACAAAGGAAATTGTTTGATTGAATGTTATGGCGTGATTTGTTATTTTAGCTCAGGTAATTTTGATCAAATATCATTTTAGTAATATTACCTTAATTTTAAATATCTTGTATACCATCACATAATACTATTAGCTATTGTGTATATATACTAACACACTTTAAGCGGGGAACCAAAATGACTATACTGAAGTGCGAAGCGGGCAAAATCTAGTCTATACACTATTTGATTTGCACTTTTTGATTTCTTTTTTCTTCCGTTTAGCAACTCCGAGTTAATTATGAGATTTTTATTAATAAATTAAATGTCACTGTTACACAATAGCTTTCTAAGCGGGTAACCAAATTGACTAAACTGATGTGCGAAGCGGACGAAATTCGCGTAAAATTGCACGTGTGAAATCTAGTCTATACACTCTTTGATTTGCATGTAGTCAAATAAATCGTATCCTAAAGTTTAACCACTTCATACACACTTTGCGGATTACTTGGCATCACAACAACACCACTTTGTCCTAAAAATTGTTCAATAATTGGAGGATTATCATTCTCTGACCACTCCACTTCTTCATTGTCACTTTGTTCATAATCACTGGACAGTATTGGACGAGTCCTAAACGTTATGTAAACATTACGAGCTGTAAACCTAAAGAGTAAAATGACCTTCTGCCGCTTTTAGAGTAAACACATTCAAAAACGTATTAATATGCGCCCCGCCTTTAGACAGCAGTCCGCGAAACGGGTACTAGTACCCGCCTTGCCTTTAGTGTGCTAATAAATATTTTTTTAGTTAAATCGTTCACATATAAAAGAAGCTTTGATTTCATAAAAAATATACTGTATAATTGGTGTTTTTTTTTACAGGGTGCAAGAGACAGACGGCTCGTACTTCGAGAGCTTCACGGCGCTGTCGTGGAAGCAGGAGAACCGTCGCCTCAGCGCTCTGAGGGCTGGGGAGGCTCGCGCCGAGCAACCCCCGCCCTGCGAGGCCGCCCTGGGGGTGCAGCGCAAGTGCAACGAAATGACGCAGGCCGAGAAAGAGATCCTCTACGTTGAGGTGACTACATATTTACCTACACAACTCTCAAACCACCACCTCCAAGTCCAGTGGTTAGCACGCTCGCTTGCCAAACATTGTGCCCCTGGTTAATATCTGAACACAGCAATAAGCTTTATCAATAAGTTTAAAGATAAAGAAACTTTTATATCACGACGTCGGTTATTATTCAAGGTAGATAATTGCATAGAACAGGGCAAATACCAGAGAGATGCAAAGCCAGATATATTCGCAATTTCTTGTTGACTTGCCTTCTTTCTTTCTGCTCCTACTTTACAGAAGAGTAATATTGTAGACTTTTAGTTGAGAATGTCTGTGAGAATTATTCGTCTACTTTACTGTAAAAAAATAATAAATCTGTGAGTACATCACGGTCTTCGTCGTTCAATTAGAAATGCAAATTTGAACAGTACGTCTATTAGAACCACATCGTATTCTATCTACTCTAAGAAAACTGAATATTTTATTAAATCTACAACCTTGAGGTTTACTTTATGAAATATAATGGTGCATACATGAGCGCAGCACTCAAATTTAATACATTCATTGAAGAGATGTTACAACTGTAAATATCGATACTTAACTGTAAAGCTATGCAAGAACTAAAATGTGGCTAGGGATAACACTGATATTTAAATCACAACCACTGTTTGCTTGCCAAACAGATGTAGATGAATTTTGCCTCTCTGAGACTTGACGTGTATTCATATTCAAATTTTAGTTTACTCTATTTTCGATGAAGGTTTACAAAAGATAGTATATAAACTCTCACTGCATGCCTCTTAATTCAAGTGTTTATGATAATATTGAATGGGTCTAGTTAAAAAAAAAAATAACAAAGAAGGAAGATTTTAACTTTAATGATTTTAGGAGGACATGTTTTCGGTTATCTGTTTTTTTTATTTAAGCTTAATCCATTCTTCGGTGTATCCACGATATTCAGTCAATGAAATTAAATTTGATTTGACTAAAGTATTGGTTATGACGGTAAATTAATAAAAATAAAAAACTGTGATCATATGATATAACTTATGGATAAAACTTAATTATCAATCTAAAATTATAGAAACTTTGATTATGAAATTAGTTGATCCCAAAGCCATCCAAAACTTTCTTATTACAATCGACATGAAAACAAAAAGATATCTAATTTAAAGAAGTGTTGAAACTTTTCGCTCATCTCCTCAAACCATTTAAAAATCCGACAGCCCTTACCATACAAGAATAACCCGGCGGACTTACTGAAGCAGTTTCTCAAGTTTTTTTTAAAAGTCTGCAGTTCACAAGTCTCGTTTTATTTTTTGCTAAGTTAGTTGCGAAAGAATAGCAAACAATAGAAACTACGCTAACTACAGGGCGAAACACTTTTTAATGAAAGATAGCTCCATCAGAAGTAAACTGAGTAACAGCTCTTATAATTCACGCAAAACAAAATTGCCATGTAAAATTAAAAAAATTATAATTATATTTATAATTTTTTTAACATAAAATTATCTAGGCACACTTTAGTTTAAAAAAATCGATGCAATAAACACACGTATTTATCGATTAAAAATATTATTGGATAATCATAGGTTTTCATATTTTATATTTTTAGATATCATTATTAATTAAGTGTTTGACATCATTGTATTTATTAATATTATATAACAAATCATTTTTTTAAATTTATATATATCAAATGTAAAAAATATAAATATTTTTTAAAATTTATTCCAATAATTTTTAGGCCTTGAAGTAATTACATGGGATTTTTAACACCATATAACTCAAGGCAGTCTTTCCAATGGTTTCTCTTGGCTTGGGTGAAGTCAGGCGTATCGTCCACCCGTGAACAATTTCTGTAACTTTATTTAGCAAAGTTCTTCAGTAAAAAGTTGTTTGGGCTATTAACATCTCGCAGAGACGCCTCCTTGAAGCCAACTTCGAGCGAGTCACTGAAGAACGCTTAAAATAAGCCTTTCTTTTAAATAAAACCCTAAAATACAAGTACATTTATAACTACCTTAATCATTTCAGAATCGGCAAACAAGATTTATTTATAAATTAGCAAATAAATTAAAAACTATATTTTCTGAACTATATTTTAAAATATCAAAATATTTTTCCCAGCGTTTTTAGTGTACGTGAATAGAATTTTATGTAAATGTGATAAAGCAGACTATTTTTTATTTTAATTTAAGTTATCATAACTAACTTATTTGCTTGAAATGTTGGAATTCTCGAGTTGTGTCTGCAAAGCTCTCTTCTGCTAATGAGATGTGTTTTGTAAAAATAGTGAGACTTCGCTAAAATGCAAAAATAAAGGCATCATTTGGAATTGCATTGAATTTAATAATTTATATTGCATAAATAATCTATAAGTTTGATGAGGGAATTTTATTTTGGAAAATAAATATATTTGAGTATTTTTTTTTATTTGATTAGCATAACAAAAAAAATTAGGCAGTAATCAAAATAACGACCAATTTAAAATATAACATATTAATTAACTAAATATATTATTTGTAATAAATATAATTTCTTACCAAAACAACTTTGAAATACGAATAAGAATATTTCTTAATATATATGCAATAATGAGGCTAATAGAAATGATGCTTGATTTAAATTATCTTTACCTCCTCTGCGAGATAATATTTCTCACTTGTTCAGAATATTATTTATTTCATGATATAATATCGCAAATAATTTTCTTAATAAGCCGGGTTACTCTCGAGACAGTGGAAAACCTTCACCGCGTAAGGTATTATATAAATAAACCAAAGAAGATCGAGAACAGTAAAGCAAGGCCCGCGTTTAGAAACGCCTGTCATAGGTTATGTTAGATAAACCAGAATATTCCAACATCGCTGAAAAAACATCTCCTTTAACGCTGTTGAATCGAATTCGTTTTTTCTTTCAGTCTGACAATATATTTTAATCTCTTGTCTACCCAAGGGATATGCTTCAAAAGATTTTGTCTTTAAAAGTCCCCTTTTTATTTGAATTGAACTCTTTACTGCGTTACTTGTCTTTAATGATGTATAGCCTACGAGAGAATCTTGTTTGACAAGCATTTCCACGATATAAATTAAGTGTATGAAACATTATTATATCATATTTTTTTTGCTTTTTACGTGTTATATTTTAATGGATCGATCATTTTTTTAAGGGTTTCCAAAATAGAAAAATATTTTTTAATAAATGTTTTATGTTTTATTGTTAAAAAAACATTTTATGAACACAAAATACACGTAATAATATGGAAACCAGATCAAAGTAATCCGATATACGACGCCTGTTGGTCGACTCAATAATATTTTAATATTACGTTATAATAATCCATGAATGCAATACATAGCAATAAATTGTGATCTGGTTCAAAACGGTTTTGCTTACTGATAACAGTTTATATTTATCGTCGACGAGTCGTCAGTTGAAGCTGGTCGTAATTGAACTCATGAATAACTTCAAGTTAAATATTTTTCAACACTATTATCGTTTAAAATATTTGCAAGTACTTGCGGCAAAAACGATCTGAATAAAAGATTCAGAAAGCAGGTGGAATATTCTTGAAACTATAATATCTAAAGGAAGAGAAAAATTAAAAATATGATAATAAATATATAATATATATGTTTATGAGAAATTTTTAATTAATGTTTAACAAAACCTCATGCACTACTTATTTTTTTATTAAAACAGTTCCTTTATATAGTGAGAGCACTACACAAAGACGTCATGCATAAAGCTAAGCAAAGATTAATTTTATACGCCAAATTACAATTTTAATGAATTAAGTAATTTATGGCTAGCGTTTGATTGTGTTACCGTTTGCCTCGGAGTGAACGCCTATTAATAAGCCGTCTATAAATGAAGAAGAATTTAAATTAAGGACCACGAAAGGGTTTCTAAGGAATAATTTTTCGGCTTTTCTAAAACGAAATGTAATTAAGAAGTTTAAGACGTATAATTCTTTGATATATTTTTTACGGATTCTATTCACAGTCCCACTAAAATAACTCATTTAAATGTAATAAAAACATACCAAGAACGAATTTAAACAACTTATAAGTAAAACGCTTCAGACGATGAAATTTAAAATAAAACTTAGCATAAAAGCTTAACATAAATAAATCAAAAAGTTTTATTTTAGTCGATTTTATAATTCGCTAACTCTAATCAATGCTATTTTACTATATTCGCAAGGGTTTTAAGAAATTGAAAATATAAAGTAATTATTGTTGTTATAAAGCAGAACTTAAGGGTTCTAAAATTATAGCACACATACCGGTTTATTGTTGGCCAGAAATAGGTTGTACGGTTAGAAAACTTACTACATAAAAATTACAAAATATCCACACATGATAAATTTTCTTTCTCTTTGATTTTTCGTTTTATTGTAATCAAAAATAATATATGTAAATTTATAAAAACGCTTCGTGATTATATGGTTAGCATGCTTATTAAATAACTAACCGTGAGATTCCGAGCTCCAATCCAAATGAAACAATACGTCAAAAATAAATATGGTTTTCAGGTAAATCAACTCATTCATTTAATGGTAAAGATATCTAATTTGTAAAAAAAACTGTCACTAATGCAGATTTTCAGTGATTTCATACAACAATGCAAATTCTGAAAAAGTAATACGTAGGAAAATGACAGAAAGCTTTCAATACATCTTATTTCCACCCCTTGTCTTTAAGTTTTCTTTTATAGAATATAACAAGTCTCTTGCTCGTCGTATAAAAATATTAAAAAGGATGAATTATAAAACTACTTCATATTCACCGTATATCAAGAGTTGAATGCATATATAATAACAGATAATATTTTTAAGTATTAAAATTTTTAATTATATGAAATGTCGTTATTTAACTTAGCTTTAAGTTTATCGGACTAAGGACTAGTAATAAACCTTGTAAATGTTTTTAGCTGAAAGTTACCACTTAGGTAAAAATAAAATCCTCGACTTTCCAATTGTTTTTAAGTGCACAGATAATCAGAGATCAGAATATATCCCTGTCATATGGTTGCATAGATGTTATTTTGTAATAAATAGTTTGACAAGCGTCATATTTACCAGAACGTTCTGCAAGGGTGCCACGGGCACGACGGTCTTGACATTTCCACTCTGCTCGTGTTCACTCTTTTATTTTTACTGATACGGTATCCATGACAACCTCCCCTTTGGAGAGGAGAAAGTAGAGAACTCAAGGCGGAGTAATTTTCAGTTTCACAAAAGACAAACTTTTTATTCAACGGAAAACCATAAAAATCATGACTTTATCATAACGTCGCGCAGAAGAAAGAAAAATCATAATTTTAACGTGAATATATGAACTTTTTTTTCTTTTATGGCTAAAAAGTTGGAAAATCTGAAATATACTATATTGATATTACATTAGGATTCTTATTATTTTTTAAAAAAAAAATTGTAAAAAGTTAAACATATATATATTTTTAGGTAGTAAAGAGAGTTGTGCAGTCCCATGTTAAATTTATAATTGCAGATACAATAATATATCATAAATATTTTATTTCAGTTTTAAGTATATTTTTAGTTTATTTACATATAAAATTATAAGTTTGTTAAATGTTTTATAAAATAAATCGATTACTTCGTTTATTTTTGAATAATTATCCGAATTATTAATTAAGCACGTTGGCGACAAAAGCTAATAAAAATATGAAATTGCCTATAGCCCTTCTCCCTTTGATAAAAACTTTTTTTACCGCAAGTTACTTGAGCTGTAAGGGCAAATAAAACTTAGTGATTAGTTGTGTTGATCAAACGAATACAAATTTTATGAAAAATCTAAGGTGGTCCTTTTACGTTTTCTTTTCAAATAATTTTAACCTATTCAAAGTTTTCTCAAATTAAATCTTTATTGAGTTAACCGTGTTGAATCAATTAAGGATAAACTGACAAAAATAATCATTTGATATAATTTTTACTTTAATTTAACACATGTTATAAATGGGTATACAGATAATGACCAGATACGTTTATGTTACCACCCTGTCTCTAAAATAGTTTTGTTCATTCATTTTAACTCTATTGGTGTAACTTCTGAAAGCATACAATGGTTTTTATTATAAAATAAAAAAACAATTTGAAAATCAAAAACGTAAAAGCGTACAGTAGATTTAGAAATATTTTAAACAGCATGTATTATTTTATATAAAGCTACTGCGCATCAGGGAAAAAAAATCTCAATATCAGTATATAAAAAGACGAACAAACATTTGATCAAGTCAAAAGCCACGAAATATATAGTGACGCTGAACATCAAAATTATCACCTTTTTTTTTTTTAATCAATTGGACATTGAACATGTGAGGACGCTAGAGAATATATACCTTTATTATTCGTATTTAACTTCAGTGCTTCTTCTGGGTTTTTTGCCATCAGCCTCACCTGCCTCTACCCCCTGGCCTTTCTCCCTGCTCCCCCTGTCCGTCTCATCCCCCGCCCAATCCAGTAACTTTACATTATCAGTTTTCCCTCCCGTGAAAGGCGCTGAGCTTTCCGCCGTCAGCAAACAAGCCGATGATTGCATCAAACAGCCGACTCCGATGGAAATTATATCAATGTTTGGTATTAATTACCGATTAAGTTTTCCGATTACTTCTTAGGTTTGATTATGATTTGTTTGATGTTAATTTTATGAGTAAGTTTTTTTGATTAATACCCATCTTTATCGGGCAGATTTGCACTTATGTTCACGAAAAATAAATATTGTTTTCAGTTAAAAATCTAATATTTATCAATTTAACTTATTTTACTTATTTCTGGAATTAAAAAAATTGTTAAAATTAAATAATAGCAAAAACATCGTTTAAAACTGTATACTTTAAGAACTGTATTTATAACTTGTTAGATATCATATGACAAGTAAATATTTATTGAATTAACAGGGTATGAAAAATACGGATATATATAATTGGATAAAGAGTTAAAAAGTTCTAAACCTTATATTTTCGTAAACGACTGCATATGATTATTTTATTAATATTGTAAAATAAAAAAGTCTACTTAACAAAAGGTACTACGTAAACTTTCAACATAATGTATTGTAAAATAAATTTACATTTGGGGTCGCAAATAAATTCTTAAATTTATTAAAATCATTATTGCAAACCTTAGATCGCTTGTTGAGACAGAGAAATAATATATTAAATTTAAAGATTTCACTATAAATAAAATTCAAAAAGGTAAAAGTATTTAAAATGACTAATGTATTGTTTATATTAACAACTATGTATTCAGAATATTCAATTCATGAACACACGGTTCCATATTCTTCCGATCTTTTCCGGTGTGTAAACATTTCTTTCAGAATGCTTTCCGCATTTCCCATGGGTTTCTGGTTCCCTTGGAGACAGTCCCCATCGTGTTTGGTACCATACCAACGACATTTCATGCTTTAAGGACAACGAATTGAAAATAAAAATTTCAAAAAACCCTTTTCAATACATTTTTAAACCTTTTTATTTGTTCAATCGTCCGATCAAAAATAAACAAGCAACCACTACACTGCTTTTTTCCTCGGTCTAAAACGGCAGTTGTCTCATCAACTGAACTGCCTCGGAGAATTGGACCCTCAACCTCTTATTTATTTTCAGACAGCGCAAAACAACCACAAAAAGCTTAGTGAATTTTTCAATTCATACTTTGGAGTTTAAAACAGATGGTGTGTCAAATCTTTTAATATAATACAAAACTGAGAAACACAGTTTAAATAAAAATATTCTAGTATTCAATGCACATTTTTCTTAGTATAAGATAAAAAAAATTTTAACTAATAAATACTCTATATAATTATGTATTTAATCACACTTTCTTAATAAACATTATTTGTTTTTATACAAACGAATTTTGATAATGCCAACGTAATAGGTTGACGAAACCGTTCACCAATAAAATTAAACATGAGGATAAATTATTTAATTAGTGACACATAGTGACATTGCCTATAAAGTGTAATGCTGAACTACTGATGAATATCAAGTATGCTTAAACGTTCAAGCATTTCAGTCTAACTTTTCGCAGTTCATCAATGATATAATAGACTATCGTTGAGAGACAAATAACAACTAAAAGCTTAATTAGTGATATATAATTTCCCTAAAATGATTTTCATACATTCATTTAAAATAAAAACTCTGGTATTGGAAGATAAAATATTAAGCTTATTTAAAAAAAATCGTTATTCATACATTGGATTTTTGATAATAATTAATAATTATTAATTTATTTTATTTTCCAGTTGTAGTATGTAGCAAGCCTGCGTTTAAAATGGCACGCTATATGAGTTGGCAGTCCCTCCCAGTGCCCAGGCAAGCGTTGCATTCCTCATCACGCATCGGCGATTATCGCCAATGGGTTCCGAACAAATTCAGCTTCTTTCGTTCAGAGCTCAGAACTAACACCGATATTAAATATTGAATAAGCAGCCGAGCGAGATTCTCCAGCCGGAGAATTGTGAGCATCTATATATTTGTAAGGAGGAAGGTGTCTATTGAAGGCTTTAGTCAAAGTACCATTTTGATTAAATTCTGTGCTTACACTTCAGATCCCATCTTATATTATTAACTCACAGTTGAAAAATGTAATCGGTATTTTGTGCTAAATTTTTTAATTTAATGAGTGTGCACCATGCTTAGAGATGAAATCAAATTTCAAAACACCGTTTCGGATTAAAGCCTTATATCTTAAATAGCGAACTTTTTCTTTTGTAAAGTAAAACTTTTATCTTTTATAACTATTAATGTAAAAATATTTTTTTGTTTTTATGATTTGTTTTGTAATAAAAAAAAATGTTTTTACAGTATGAATACGATTTTTCATGGCCAACCATTACTAACAAATCGGAATAAGTGTTCGCTTAAAAGCTTACTATTGATTGTTTTACAACAATAAGCATACATATACTTGCCATTATTACTGTCCCATAATCAAATTTTTTATAATTAATTGAAGTGCTAATAATTTTAACAATTAGTAAATATATTATAATGGCGAGCTTTCAGTTTATTAACAGTTAACTTGAACTGTTCACACATTCAGTACGGAAATATGTGTAAATAGTATTAAGCTTTAACGGTTTTTACTGTTGAATAATGTACAAACAATAAAAGCTCGCTCACGTGAATGTAATAAAATTCAGAAAAAAATGTTATTGCGTATTAGCGCTTTTCTATCGCGTGTTATTTCAAACCTAATAGAAGCACGTGATTTATATATTTTTATGTGCCAACTGGTAACCCGCACGCCCGAGTATGTTTAAATGTTACTTTCTCTCATTTCTCTTCTAAAAAATACAATTATATTTTATTCCAAAGAAAACATAATTTCCCAAAAAAATTTTACATCATAGTTTTAAATAGCATCTTCTTCTCTAATAATTAGGTTAGGGTAGGTGTTTAATATTTTTATTTTTATTAAATATACTATTTTTGGTATCAAACTGATACTAAAATCTATTTCAGTATGATTTTTAATTGCTTCGTAATCATACATTGATAAATTCATAATTATTGCTCCTAGGCATTCATCACTTTTTTATTATATTTTATAACAATAGTAAACATATATTGGTTATATTTTAAAATTAGTATCCTTAGGTCCATTTCATATCATGCGCATCTATTGAATATCAATAATTAGTTGCATACATTTCATTGGTGCATTATTAGTGATAGCGAGCTAATGAAGTTACAGCGTAAGCTTTGAGGAGTAATCAGTGTATTTCGAAACCCCGTTTAACTGTCATTAGATCGTAAATGCCTAGCCTGTTTCTGGAGCTTAGCTTCCAGTCACCCCTTTTGTAGGGTGGCTGTGCTAGTGCCTTGTATTTCTGAGTAGATTGCGTCAGTATTCACGAGATTCGCCGAGTTGGACTGGCTCGGTGTGTTTGCAGCCTGATCTCTAATCTGAGTAGCCCGACAGGAGCCCCTTCCCTTCGGCACTGTTACCAGAAAGGTTACCAGTGCTTTATTAAGACAGATTATATACTCTTTTGATATTGCGGAATCTTTTTAATTCTTTTGTGATTCAATTATTATAAAATTTATGTTTCTCATTACAAAAATATTTGCTGAAAATTAATGCAGGACAGCTATGAAAACGATTTTTATTAAACCTTTATAAGATTACATTATGCTCATGTAAAAAAAATGAACACGATCGAGCATCATATCCATTACTTTTATGTCTTATTTTTAAATATTTTTTGTACAATATATATTATGATAATTTTTCATATTATTCAGTTTCTGTATTCTGTTAGAAAAAATATATAAAATATAAAGTCCTCGGTATCCTCTGATGAAAATCCAATAATACGGAGGTATTCACATAAATTTCTTTCATATGTGATACACAACCTGTATTTTTGTCTCTACCTTGTAGTATATTATGAAAATCTCTAAATAACAATTCTCCATCCAAGTACCTCTAAGATGAGTTCTTACGTGAGATAATATGCCTGAAAAGAAAAATAACAACTTATTCATATTTATTTTACTGAAAATTCATTCTATAAACATAAATGTCACTTTTATTTTTGACATTTACTTTTGTAATAATACATGTTTTAATATAGTGAAATTATTCGTATCAGTTATTTTACCTATTGTTTGTATTTGATTATCGATTCGGTTTTTTTTATTTTCCAAATTCTTCTGTAAATTACGAGTAAGCCCAGGCAGGCAAGAGGTTATGCAATCTGTGCGCGTGGAATTAAACAGGAGATTCCAAAAAAATCAAAGAAATTACTCATATCTGCAAGAAGAAGTAAGAAGGGTTGAGATATTTTTATTTTCCTTTAGCAAAGATGAAAAAGCAGAATATTTGCAGGGGAGATCTATGATGAGATAATGAGATTAATGGTGGCTGGTATTGCTTACTATAATTTCAAACACATAAATAATCTTTTACAAGACAAGGTAGTAATAATCTTGTGTGATTTGGCAGGTATTGTACACGATCGCCAACACTGTGGGCGCGCCGGCCCCGGGGGGTCAGTTCGCTCACTACAAGGAGGACCTTCATCTGCACGCCCAGCGAGCCTTCGACATGGCCGCCGAGCGCCATTACCGTCTGCTGCATGCGGCCGGCGAGGAGAAGCCTCCCATCGTCGTGCTGTCCGTGGCCGTGCTGGAGGCCGACGGGCTCGAGGCCAAAGACGCCAACGGTGAGGACGAACTCTTCATTTATTCTATTATACATAGTCGACACTTCTTTTGCTTTACTAAGCCGGAGACGCTGTTTCCATAGATAGTCAGGGACGAATGTCAGAGACGAATAGAAGGAAGGGGAGGTAGACTAGGGAACAGCGAAATGTGCGCTCCCTTCCACGAATTAATAAATTGCGTATAGTATTTATTTATTTATAAAGACCAGCTGTCGGAAGTAGTGCCAACAGTTCAAAAAAAAAAAAAAACATTTATAAAAATAAGAAAAATTAAAGTTGTACTTCTTCATCTAGAGCCTCTTTTTAAATGAAATTGACGACCATCTCACTGAGCATATACGTATGCCATCCCAGTCCTTTCCTTAAGGAGAATAGTGTATAGTGAGAGTAAAAAGCTCTGGTGTTTAGATCTGATACTCTTTCTGTAGCAGGCTGCAGTAACAAGGTACTTCCAGAGAAAATCCTTCAACAATCATTATAAATCCACTACTTCATTACCGATCCTTTGCACACGTTCAGGGTACAGAATGGCAGCCATGCACAAGCAACAGAATAGAAAGAGCGAGGAGATAAGTCAAATAACACTAAATAACAACTCAACAAGTGTGAGCGTATTGATATAATCGATCAATATCTTGAAATTCGATAGACACAGATTGCAAAATAATATTTTATTAATATAATTATAAAATTGGGTTGTAATTTCATAATTTTTATTTCAATAATACCACTGCAAATAGTGATACCCAAACAGTGGTCGAAAGAATCAATAATACAATATTGAAAAGAAATTTTTTTTTTGTCTTGATGCAATATTCAAAAAATATGTTTTGCGTAACAATAATATTATATACACAATATACATATCAATTGTCATTTATTTATTTCAGTTGTTCTCGTAAAGGACGTGCCTCAACTACTTTACTTTTCAATAAGATTTAATATTTTACCGATAAATAATACCTACCTCACAAAGATTCACTAGTCGAAAAATATTGAATCATGATGTCAAAATGACTAGAAAACGATAAATGAATATTAAATATATTTATATATAAATATAGTTTTAATTTAGAATGTATATCAGTTCAACATTGAAATATTTTCAAAAAATTAAAAGTAAAAATATTTATTCAGCTGTTATAAGATAATTTGGTTTCTTATTGAGCAGCTTGGGGTTTTCAGTCCTCGTCCACGTTTCGGTCCCATTGAACCATCTTCAGGGATTTCTCCCTTAATTCCTCAATATGGTTCCAGTCCGGTAAAACCGAAAACTCGAAACTCTGAAGGACTACAACACCCAAGAAACCAAATTATATCTTAACAAACGTAGTAATTAGACTAACAAATAAGAACTAAATATAAGAATAAAGCTTTGCTTTGCCTTTAAATTAATAAGTGAAGTCATTATTTTAACTGTTTTTTTTTTGTTAAAACGTATAATTGCAGTATTTAAAAGTATTTAGTGAACGAATTTCAAATCATCGGTTAATTTTTTTATTTGATTAAATTTGTACAAAAACTGCGTACGTAAGCTTTCGCATTTGGACAAAAAAATGTTACAGCCGTCGTTATTTGCGTCTTTGGGTGGACTTATCATTCGCCCATCACAAATGCTTATCGACCCCCATCACTCAAGCCGGGTAGTTTGACATTCGAGGCATTGCCGCACTTACGGCCGAAATGTTTGACAGACACCAATCTTCCCACCAGCCATCGCGGCCTGACAAAGCGGAGCTGAATCCAGACTTTTATGGGTGTCACATTATCGATGCAAAGCTTTCGAAGTTTGCTGTGACTCAAAGCCATATATATATATATATATATATATATATATATATATATATATATATATATATATATATATATATATATATATATATATATATATATATCTATATATATATATATATATATATATATCTATATATATATAATTTGATTTCCACTCAGAATTTACAAAAAGATTATTGATATGTAAAAAAGTACAAAAATATTTGTGAACTATTTACGAACTATATATAAATTAATATTATTAAGAAATCCGATGATTAATTTATTGCTATATATAATAATAAACTCAACAAACAAAACATGTAATTAATTTCTATAAATATTTACGTTTTTTTCGCAGTATTAGTGAGATATAAAGGGTTGATGGAGTTGATGGAGGTTAATCCGAAGCTTAACTTATCCAAAGTATTTTTCTTTAGATGTTTGTTTCTTTAGTTGTAAATCCTTCTTTTTTTATAAAAACTAAAGTTTTTTGTTAAAGTTGCTATCTTAAAATAATCTTAACTGAAACTCAGTAACCGTTTATGTTACCAGCTAATCACACAGCTTAATAAAATGTTGAATACCCCACTCAGACCAATTTTTTTTTACGGAGCTCTTGATCTAATTTTCCATGTTGGTAAGCTCGCCCTTTTTACACGTTGAATAACCTCGCGTTAGAATCTTATTACTTTTTCCGTACGCAATACGTAACAACCTTTCTTCAATTTAATTTCTTCGAATTATTTTATTTTTTAAAAGAGTGTCTAATATACAGTCTTGAAATTACTAACGTAGTATATTGCATTTTAGCAGTATGAAACCTGCTTTAAAAAAGGCTCTATGATTTCGCTAAAATTTCAAGTGAATCCGTTCATATTAAAAATATGTAGGGTGCTCGGAAAAAAGCTCTCTCGAGTATTAAATTCATGTTGAAGGTACTCTTTCGTTCTTGCACTTTATTCTTTAAACACTTATGTGGTAAAGTTCTAAAAAAACTCATCTAAAGCACTCTGTGTAAGCAAGTTACAAGCACTCCTGTTACATTGAATTTGTACAGATTTTCTTAATATATCTATATTACTAAAATGTTTCCATAAGAGACAAAATATCTTTTCTACAATTTGAGCAGCTTGGATTTTTTTTCCTTATTTATTTACAAATGAATATTAATATTCTTTATTTTTCAAAACTCAAAGCATTTAAAACTAAGTGCAAGATGATTGTGGTCGAGTTATTATAACATTTTTTTAATAATAATATCGACCATGGGCTAGAATATTTTTTTTATATTATAAAAGCTTAAAATTGTCACAAGTTAAAAAGAAGAAAAAATATCCAATTAAATCACTTTTAAAACCAAATACAATTCTGCAGTTCAAAAGCTATTTATTCGTTTGCTGTTTTCTTTTTTAATAAAGAATTGGGTTTATAAGCTCCCATACAAGTTGATTAGCAATTTTAAGTAACAAAAGTAGGCAATGCAGAATTAAAATGTTTTTCACAATTTTTTATCGAAACTATTTTTTCCATATTACTAGGTTATAAACAAATCAAAAACACATGTTAACTTCTAGTATCTACGAAATCTAATAAACATAATCATTTATTATTTTTTCTCAGAAATCAAATCATACCAAAAAAATATATCAACAAATAATACGATTCCGTATCCATTTTACCGCTTCCGTTCGACGACCGACCCTTCCTGGGGTCAAACAATGTGTCGCCTCGCCTTAAAAGGTCAATCTTTGACATGAAGGTTTACAAATCTCCCAATAATTACATGCGACCCATCTCGCGAGCCTCGCTCGCCTTCGCTTCCGCTACACTGGAAACAAACTTCCGTCGCCTTTGATCACATGTCCAAAATCTGGATGGGACGCTTCCTCCGTGAACGTTTCTCTTGCCAAATATTAAGAAATACTAACCTTCAAATAAAAACCAGGCGCTTTTTTTATTCGTGTTTTCTATTACAGGTCATATATCCAGCAAGAAATATTGATCCTATCATGATACACTATTTTATTAAAAAAATACCATTATATCAAATGAAAAAGAAACTATAGATTATAGAAAATATTACTCACTTATTTCAATATTTTGTTCAAAACTGCGTTCTGAACCACTTATTATGCAAGTACGTTGTACGTAATCGAGTAATTCATGTGACAATACTTTGTTTATATTAACATTTTAGGGACTATTATAAAAATAAAAAGATAGCAAAAATATCCTTGGGTTATTTATTTCTTTGATTTTTCGATACTGATTTCAGTACATTTAACTGCGATACCTTTTACCCTATTTAATAAATACAAAATATATTTATTATCTATAAATGGAAGTACATTAAATCCGCTTTAGTGCATGCAAATTTTAGTAAAAGCTTTATGCACTTTGTAAACCTTTCAACTTTGATAAAACATTTTCCAATACTGTAGGAAATATCCATCAATATTCCAAACTTTCAGTGTAAAAATAAATCGCGTCCATTTGATCCTTTGTTTGCATTTTAATATATAAACACACCTGAAATAGTGCATGCCGATATTTATCGTGATTTCAGTACCGCAGAGTGGCCTACACGCTACGTCCTAACAAAAGAATTAGAATACCTACTTTAGGCGCATATGTCCGCACAGTACGAGGCTATTTATGGAGAGAGAAAATTGCATGCTAGATGACAAAGAGAACTTTCATGGAATATTTTTTTCATGTACTTTTTAGATTACGGCAAAATTATTGCCTTTGCAGTAGTTTAGCGTGGCGAGTAATTAATCTGGGTAACTCGTTTGATAATTGCGCTTGAAAGAATTTTACCCTGAAATACGTCAATTATAAAGCAGCTTAATTAGTGGGGTATTTTGAAGTGAGTTAACGCTATTTAAGTTTAATAAATTTTTAAATAGTGTTAATTGTGGTTAATATTTTATTATGTTATTTGGTTAACATGCTTTTTTAATTTTCTGAGTAATTGAATAAAGTAAGATATTGCCTTAATATAATATAAAGTCTTATAAACGACACAAACATTAAAACTTAATTAACAGTTTGTATTTTTACACACTTAAAGCCTTAATTTTCATCACAGATCATGTTGCTAGTTTAAATAGACCAAGATTTTTTTTTTAAATCTATTGTCACGCAAATGAAATTATATCTGATCAATGAAAATATTACTATGACCAGTATCCAACAAGAGCTTCTATTAGCAATAACAAAGATTGTGATAAAGCTTTACTCAACGCGACTGTCTACAATGGGATGAATTGGTCGAAAGCCTCAAAGATAAAAACAAGCGCTGGTCTACGAGAAGCTTTTGGTGAAAACGATTTTAGTTTGACAATGGTTTTGTTCCCGAATACTAAGTTATATAAAAATAACCGATTTATTTTATGAGTTTGTGTAATCTGGCAATACAGAGTGCTATTAATTCGCAATCAGAAAGTAGCTGGTGTTTGTTTGCCGCCGCAACAGGCGGCCGGCCTTATAGAGTTCTGGAAGGAAACAATCTGGAAATAATTCAGAAAGGGTCCTAATTATGATGACGGAACTTAATCGATTCGATCATCCTAACCCTTCTCAAATATAATATAATACGTTTAATTGCTAATTCAAAATATTTCATCCTTACTTTATATATATATATATATATATATATATATATATATATATATATATATATATATATATATATATAACACAACTGTTATGATGCTGACAAATCGTTTGCTTATGACAAATTGGCTAAACTTTTATCCACGCCATTATGTAAAAACTCAACCAACTATCCACGTTTAATTCAATAAAATGCTTTAAAACCCCTGTTTTATGCACTATTACAATATTCGTGTTCACAGTTTAATCAATATTTTATAAAACTCATCCACCCAAACAAAGCATTGTAATTTGTATAATACAGTGCTTTAATTTTCATGCATACTCTCATTACATATATTTTGTATTTTACAAGCAGAACAAAGGAAAAGACTTAATTACGTATTAAGCTTTGAGTTACACACCAAAAAGTAATATTTTCCGCATGTGTGGTAAAAAAAGTTCTTTATTTACTCGCTAAAATGACCTAAGTTCTTATCGCCGCACGCAAAACGTACCTAAATAATATCCTTTGTTTTTGCTTATCCAAATTTTACAACTAAGCACCAAGATACACACGTACTTTTATATTAAAAAATAAACAAAAATAACAAACATAAGACGTGAACTCAAGTCTAAGTCTAAGAACTAAGTCTCAAAAATTTTATTTGTTGATTATTTTCTCAATCAACTCAGACAAATTCCCTTTCCATAAGTCTTATCATAGTTCATACATTACGCGTTATGAAAAAAATCAGAGATATTTAAAACGAAAACTATTTTGACCTGATATATAATAATTGCAAATATGATTTAACCATAATTGAGACATTCCGATACCTAAGATTACATAAAGTTGGGATGATGCTCACTGGTATCAAATTGTAGTGAGGATATTTTGAAACACCTCAGTTTTCAGGCTGAAATTAATTATTCCGACGATTTTCATTAGACCTTACATGACAGCGCTCAGAGAAGTTCTCCAGGTACGGTGCTTTGATAACGAGAGTCCTGCGCTTTTGTTGCTCGTCCTATACGTGTTAAAATCAGACCATTGCCTAGGATGCGAGACAGCCTGCAACAGAGCGGAATATATTACTCTCTAATACCAGATAGCAGGTAGACAGCGACTAGTGAAGGTATAGAATATATAAGTAAGCTTTGCGTGAAATTAGCATCATTATTCCAAGCTGTTTTTTTTTTATCCAACAAACGAATAATAACGTGCATTTAATTACATTTAAAAAATATTTGAAAGTATATTATAGAAAACCAAAAAACAGGCAGCGTATTTTGTATAATATAATTATTTAGAAATATAAAAATAATGATCAAACGGTCAAACAAATCTGCCCATGACACGGTTGAAGCATAAAGCTTTTTAAACTCACACTATTGGCAGGCCTTTTTAAATTTAACTCTAAGGTTTAATGCTCTTGGGGTTTTGATAAGTACTCTGAGAGGTTTTCTCTAAAAGGTAAACGAACATGTCGAGTTTCATGCTTTATATTTTTGAAAGCAGACTAAAAAAACGATGAAACATGCTGTTTTAAGTATAATATGTTAAATTACAGTTTTATTCTATAATTTATATTAAAAAAATATACTTTAGTGTAAAATACCCAATGTATTGTAGTATGGTTACAGGCTAATACTTTCTTATAAAAAAAGTTTACTATAATTATAATAGTAAATTAACATTCGCACAAGCATGGTTCAATAAAATTAGAATTGTAATTGATAAGTTTAAATAAAGGTCATCTTATTTTATTGCTACAATAATATTGTAACGAATTTCCAAATCCTTTTATTTAATAATGATTCCACCATCATAAAATAAAATTATAATGCCATTAATAATTCTTGTTAGGTTTTGACACTTATGTAGAACTTATTTCAAAGCATTCATTTCCCCGCATCATTATATGAAAGCCTTTCAAATGGATTTATGCAAACCGCATTGTTCCTGAAATTGCAATCAATTTTAATTAATTTCCAACAATAATGCCATCAAGTCACATGGTAAACCAAATAATATCAATTAATATCACAATACCCCAGGAGCACAGTATGTTCAGAGAATATCGAAAGTCGATCACCGGAATAATTAAAATTACAACGAGAGGTAAATAAATGCTAAAATATTATATATTCTGTTTCCTAAATTAAAAATACTTAAAATTTCTAAAAAAAAATTAAAAATAATATGGCAATAGCTTTAACGGTGTTTTTATAATATACGAGTACATACAATGAGAGAATAAAATGGTTTTATGGACTTATTTGATATGTTGAAATACTTTTAAGATTACCTTATCTTATATTGACGTGCATCATATAATTATTTCGTTTGGCGTATTGACGTTTCATCTAACGTTTGTGAATCATCATAAAATTATTAATAAATATATTTTTATATTCGCTGGTGACAATACAATGATACAAACACCAATAAAGTAGGAAAAACAGAGTATATGTTTTTTTGTTCACACATCCAAGGAACCTTGCCGCGATGCGATGTGAACTCGATCCCCGGCACGTACTCCAGCTCTACATTTGCGGTTACTGGCTTGAGTGTATATCCAAAGCCCATGAGCCGGAGGTGTTTCTCGGAAGTTGACACTATAGAGTGCAGGTAGCGAGATATTTTCCATACCAATTATTTTTGTTTTCTTTGTGAAACCGTTATAATGTATATTTCCCATAAAGCTTCTTACGCTTTTACTTGCACGATAAAGTACTTAGGAATTTATTATAAAATCAAAACATATTGATAAAAGTGTTCGTGTGTGTAATTATTTATATATTATTATACATAAATATAAATATTTCAGTAAAGTACTTACATTATGTATATTCAATTATTTGCTCCTTCGATTTTGACGAAGTGTTTGAAATGCTCATATAAAAATCTCTAGCACAGATTGCATGCCTTCACTCATTTTTTATGATTGCGTTGAAGGGAAAATTCTCATATTTTTGAAGCTGTCGTTTCTCTCGATTCCAACCCAAGGAAAAGCTTTATTTATGTCCGTACAGCGAATTTTGGATTCCTAACAAAATATGCGCAGCGCTTCGCTGAACTAGATTTTTTCCATTGGTTTTTTTTATTAAACCATAACAATATGCAGTGCTTATTTTTTAATTACAAATTTTCAAGATTATTTCAAGAAACCGGTATTTATAAATAGTTATTATGGGCATTATGTCAGAACTTCACTTCAAACTTGTTTTCCATTGAATTCATATTACTTAGAAAATTGTAATAGAAGATTTATGACAAATATAAAAATCTTTTTTATTTACTCATGCCAGAGTATACGAGAAAACCAATATGAAAGTAAAATAGATAAAGGAAATATAACAAATCTTTAGAAAGTCTTACAGATTTAGTTTGTTTTTTTGTTCTTTTTAAACGGTAGAAAACCAGACTTCTAAATTTTCCGAAAAAGTAATCACGACGTAATCCGACGATAAAACTTGTTCGCGTACTTTCTCTGTGGGAATGGAAAAAACCGGTCAAAAACTCGCGAAGATAAAGTTTCAGATTTTTTTATCGACAATAACTTTTTAGTGGCTCCGTGTATATAGAAAAAAAAAAATTTTTTCTAGTTTTTGATACTGAAATAATTGTTATAAATAATAACAAGTATTAATCAGAAAAGTAAGATACCACTCTTGATTTTTTTTCACTATGATCGAGCTATCTTTATCAAATAAACATAGCTTTTTATGGCTTTTTTTGCTTACACGTTGAAAATTCGCAAGAAGTTTAAAAAATGTATTATAAGTGTGTAAAAAATATTAATTAATAATAAATAAATTTTTTGGTAACTATTTCATATGATGTAAATGTCATTCCATCACAGTTAGTGATAAATAATAAAGCAATTGTACTTTTTGTACATTCCGGCTGATGAATTAATATTATAGCACTGTGCGTTTAATGAATCCAAGCGTGAAGAGCACAATTATCGGTCTGTGGGTTTGCATGTACGGCTACACTTATTTTAAACTATCTAAAAAAAAAAACCAGTGTATTTTTACAAAAATTTAATTATGTGAACTCGTAACCAGAACCATCATTAAAATAGCCACGTTTATATGTGAGAGGAATTTCATTTAATATTGGTAAATTGGTATTAAATTACAATAAAGAGAAAAATTAGCAAGCGTAAATATTGTTGAATTGGTGCTAATATAAAATTTTAAATAAAATCGATAAAAAGCATCAATTATTTTTCTGTAAAATTTATCCTTTAAATCCCAGAACGCTTTCTTGAACTTAAAATCATTTCTAAATTTTCAAACAAAAAGATGAGCAAATATAATTCAGAATTCAGTCCCAAAGGAAGCTAATCAAAGTAACAAGAAAAGAGACTGCGGGCTGGCCGGGGATGGAGTCTGATGAAACATTCTTTGTGATATATGAGAGACACCAAAAATACAAAAAAAGGAATATGAAGCAGTGAAAATAGTGACAAAGGGTCCATTCACTTGCAACAAAAACACTTGCCACTCGGGACGTCCCACGTTTCATTATTCTTATCTTCGTGGGCTCTGGCAATTCATTGCAGAATTTTTTCATTGCTTATTTCTTATTTGAAAAATATTAATATTTTTACTTCTTTACAAAAAGAGACCATCAATTATTTTCATGTTTGTCACTAGTGCTCCTAGAAAATACAATAAATGTTATAAAAAGCTTCATATATTTTTTTGCAAAAAAGAAAAATATATATTTTTTGTGTTAGTTATTCATAATCTAATCTTAGCCAAAATAAGTATGTTTAACTAAAAAGACCAGTCAATTAATATTTTCATTATTCAGTTAAAACAAAAAACAAGTCGTTAACCTTTAACAACATAAGCAATAAAGAATTTCATAATTACTTAGGTTTACAACACTTAAACTCTTTAGAGGAGTCACTGAAATATATAATATTTACAATCAATCAATCCGCCCCCTCCGGGGGGAACGCCACCCTGGCTTACGTTAATTCTACCCATGTCAAAGATCTTACCCGTAACCAATTATTCCTTGAGGTTATTCTACAGAAGTTGTTTTCATGCAAATTACCTTTAATTTATCAAAAACTCTTAACTTTCAGAATAACCGAATATGGAAACTTCCGTACATATTTAGAATTCAACATGCCAATCTTAAAATTGTTTCTTAAACTTACCTAACTTTGAGAATACTTATCAAGTGTACAGAAACACAAGCTTTCTAAGTTGTCTCTCATCATCGGAGATTCTTGGAAGAGTTCTATAAACTTCGTTGTTAATATATCTTAAACTAGCAAATGCATTATAAGCACGCATAACTAAATAACATTCTGTTAGTAGCAAATATGGTAATAAATATTGCATAGCTTGTATTGTAAGGACTTCGGCCAAAAAATATGTAAAATACGTGCAAAAAAACTGTCTAATGATATAAACAGAATTTCAGTGAAAATTCTCATACGCCCTTCAAGAGAGGAATTATATTTTTATTTACAATGAACCCTTGTCACGGATAGAATAAATTAACTTTCCAAAACGCTAGCGTCATCCCCCGTGATGTATTCAGCGAAGAAAGCCGCATCCTTTCCACAATAATTTCCAGCCAGTTGGCCGCACTGTCACACGACTGCTGCCAACAATGGGGACGGAGGAAGTATGGCGGTCGCCGGCTGTGACGTCATTGTGGCGCAGGATACACACCGCTGAGGGTGGGGACCCCGGCAGGTGTGGGATTGCCTGCACCCGGGAAGTGCGCTAACTTAGCGGGGTACATGCCAACAATAACGATACCTGGAAACTTAACACATAGAACTGAACCGTATGCATATTCATACGGTGTGTGCATTATTTTTTTCTGATTTTCTAAGAGATGGCGTTACTACTATTGAATCGCATCAGGCTATACTTTAACATTTTATTGTGAAGCGTCATTACTGCGCTTTTGTTTTCAGTATATTTCATATCGCTGAAGTATATACAAAATTTTCTTTTGAGCTCTCAACATGTCAACTTTTGTACCAACAAAACGAAATTTTTACTTTTCTGTTTCAATTGGAAGAAAAAAACAGCTGAAAGTCACCGATTGCTGTGTGAAGTTTATGGTGGATACGCTTCATCGCAAAAAACGTGTGAGAACTGGTTTCGACGCTTTAACAATGGTGATTTCGATGTGGATGACAAAGAACGTCAAGGCCAACCAAAAAAATTCGAAGATGAAGAATTAGAGGCATTGCTCGATAAAGACTCGTGTCAAACACAAGAAAAACTCGCAGAATCATTGGGAGTTGATCGAGCAACAATTTCAAGACACTTAAAAGCATTGGGAATGATTCAAAAGCAAGGAAATTGGGTGCCACATGAATTGAAGCCGAGAGACGTCGATAGTCGAAGACGGCGATTTTGCATTTCAGAAATGCTGCTTGAACGCCACAAAAAGAAGTCATTTTTGCATCGTATCATCACTGGTGATGAAAAATGGATTTGCTACAACAACCTGAAGCGTAAAGTATCATGGGGTAAGCCCGGACATGCATCAACATCGACGGCCAGGCCAAATATTCAAGGTAATGCTGTGTAGTTGGTGGGATCAGAAGGGTGTCATCTACTATGAGGTGCTGAAACCAGGCCAAAATATCACGAGCAAGTTCTACAGACAACAATTGATACGTTTGAAGCGAGCATTGGCAGAAAAACGGCCAGAATATGCGACCGGGCACGAGTCTGTAATTTTCCATCATGACAATGCTCGGCCACATGTTGCTAAATCAGTTAAAACCTATTTGGAAAACAGTGTATGGGAAGTTCTGCCTCACCCGACTTATAGCCCAGACCTCGCCCCTTCCGACTACCACTTGTTTCAATCGATGCAAAATGCTCTTTCTGGAATATGGTTTACTTCTGAACAGGGTATCAAAAATTGGCTTGATTTTTCTTGGCTTCAAAAGACGAACAGTTTTTTTGGGATGGAATCCATAATTTGCCCGAAAGATGGGAAAAAGTAGTGGCTAGCGATGGACAATACTTTGAATAGAATATATTGTACCAATTTTTATAACAAAGCTCCAATTTCACGAAAAAATCCGAAAAAAATAATGCACACTCCGTATACTATTATAACATATTTTTATTAAAAAATTGTAACAAACAAGTTACAAACAAAACATATTTATTTACGAGATGTATTTCGTTCTCGGGTGTTGCGCTGTGTTACACTTTGTATAACGCGACACAACACCTGTTATAATTCCAAATAGTTTTAATGATACCTTTGAGTGAATCAAAATATTACCTAATGTTGTTTATGTTCGATCGAAAAATATGAGTTTGTGAAAACTTTTTTTATGCTTTAATTAGTCGAATTGCTTTAGCGAGTTTTAAGTACTTGCTTATCCTATCAACTTCACAAACTTCGATTACTAAAGTATTTAACGGAGAACTTGAGCACGGATTTTTTCTTCTCGTGTTTTAAGGCCTATACTGTGAATAAATTCAAAAAATATATTATTTATTCACTACTGGTTGGATTAAAAACTAAAAAAATGTTAGTGGTCACTTACTATATAATATACTATTGTGCAATTTATTTGGATATCCCACCAATAATTTTTTTATTGTAAATGCGTAGTAAATTAAGTAACACGCCTTATTTTTATAGAAAATGTGGCTTTTAGGTTAGTATATTTCCGAAATGGAGTTATTCAAAGGAATTTCTCGATCAGTGGACGCTTTTCTCTCTCCATTGAACATGTCAAAAACTTCAGCTGCTGCTGACACAACGTAATTTCCTTAACTGTTCTATATATTGCATATTAATATTTTTTTCTGTTTGGTGGATACAAAAAAAAATGTTACTCAATAAGCAAATGTAAACAAAAAGGTAAACTTTCACAAACAACATAAATCATTATTTATTTTCTATTTCATTGATAACATCTATCGATCATGGTAAGAATTCATGATCAATCACATTGATATATTTGTTTAAGCATTTTATCAAGCCCTTTTTATTTTATACTTGGGTTAAAATAAATATGCTTTTAGAAATAAAATCGTTTTTTGAATAATATATTTTTGCTTCATCCAAAACTACATAGACGGTATATCTGAATAAAATAAAAATTCCTCGTGAAAACCTCCAATTTAAATTTTTTTTCATTTAATCTAAGAAATATAATTTATAAAAAATATTATTTCTTACTAAGAAAGCCTACACCATTTTTTTGGCATTATATTAATGTAAATAAAATAGTTTTGTTAAAACAGCCTTAATGCAAAAATATAAATAGATATTATTATTATTATATAACTAAACAGTAAAAGCATTTGCTGTATATTTTAAAATTCTTAGCAATATATTAATTTATGTTTAATTTATTTAAAAATTCAGGCGGATTAAGAACTATCAACACACAGTAAAGTTTTCCTGGATTTTCTTTCACTAACGTCGTTAATTTTCATTTGGCACTGAAATACGTGAAAAGAAACGATGCCATCACTCATTGTGCCGTTGTGTATTGTCATGATTTTTCATTACCCCTTTGTTGGGTTTTAATTTGAAAAAGGTAAAAGTCATCCATTGAAAAGATTCATTACACATCGATCCATTCTACAACCTTTATTTGTTAACATTGACATATAAAAAATACGTGAATCGGGTTTCAATTAATTATTTTTTTTAGATACAATTCACTGGTTAGGTTTTTATTGTAAAAACAAAATTAAATATATTTAAACTACAAAGTATAGGTATAAACTCAAATATATTTCTACACTGCTTCAAATAAAAAATGTGAAGGAGACTTTTCCTATTTTCTTACTTTAGAAAATCAACGACCCATTGAAATTTTCATTTTTCCTAGTAAATGCAAGTCTCGTGTTATTGTTTGTTATTCCCTCTGTCGTCCAGCTGTTTGTCGTGACTAGAACATTAAAGTCTATAGCATTAAAATACATTACATTGAATAAAATATTATATCTAAATACATACTGAATTAAGGTGATTTGGGGTTTCTTTAGAGAATGTGATTGATATTTTAGTTGACAGTAATATTTGTACGGAGCTTTTGAAATATAACTAATTTAAATGTCTTGTGATTTACATTTTTTATTTAACACAAGAAATTTATTTATGTATTTAAATAACATATTAAAGGATCATAACTCTTTTGCAAGTCATTTAATTTTTTGAAAAAAAATCATCTTAAAGCACTAGGTTTTTAGTCAAAATTTTTTATCTGCTTCTAAATTCATAGGTCAGGGTCAAACCGTTTATATTGCAGTTTAATTGGTTTAAAGAATATACTTGAATACACATTAGAACTTGATTTTGTGAATCATCATAAAATGACAATAAAACCAAATAAGTACGTTTGATTTGACAGCTCCGACACACGAGCCTCTACGACTCCCCCGAGCCTGAAGGCAATCATTTGTCCAGCAGGTAAGAGCTCAAGGGTATCAGGTTCTATCATTAACTTGATATATCTGTCGCGTACAACCTGAGCTTCTGACTTCCGGGGATGACACCTGTTAATTAATCACTCTGCGTGTGATAAGGGTGGGAAAAAATACATTCGAAAACCTGTTTCTTCTTTAAACTTACGTGATCTTTTATATTCAAATTGAAAACGTGTACAAATGTAAAAGACACAATTTTATTTCAGTTTTCTACCTGTTTTAATATTGAATATTTATTTATATATTTTTCTTCCAATATCAATAAAACTATTAATAAATCTTTCAATTTTAAGTATTATTCAATGTTTTATGTTTATAATAAAATTTTATCACTCAAAGCTTTGCAAATTTATTCAATAACATATAAATATCAAGCATATTTCTAATATGCCTCTTGGTTAGAGAGATTCGACAGTCGTTTTCTCTGTTTATTTATAAAGTAAAATTATTATTTTGCTTTATAAATAAACAGCATTTCTCGCATTTCTTATTTGAAAATTCAAAGATAATTAATTATTTATATCATACATCAAAAGGTTATTTAAAAGCTATTTAGATAACTGTGATACAAAAGTACGAAACCGGATTTCCTTATAATGTAGCTGAATAATTAATATTTCCGATCACTTGTTAAGCGACCCCAATGCGACCCCAAACACGAGATTTACTTAAATTCTCGAACTTTACGCACTAATCAACAAACAGGGTTAATTACAAAAGTGAATCGATATGTTTGTTTTGACATCAAGGGTTGGACTGTTCAAGGGTTGACGCAGTCTAAAAATTGATTTGGTCAATACCATTTTTAATCATGACATAAAATCATCATGATTTCAATGACCTACTAAAACGTATTTTAACGACTAATTTTGTCAGTCATAAATTCTGATTAATTACGACTCTAAATCCTCTTGTTGATAAAAGCATTAATATTTTTTATTAAACGTTTGACATGGTCGATAACTGAACCCTTGACGCTCATGAATTACTTTACAGAATACTCATAAATAAACATGGATTTTTTTTATTGGTACTTTATTTGCTGTTTTTATGGTTTAAATATTTTTTTTCAACAACAAAAAACCACCTCTATGATTTATTTAATAAAATTTGAATATTTGTTAATTATTTTAAAATATTAATTATTTTTTTAATTTATATAAAATTATATTGACTAAGTCTTCTATATTATTATATAGTTACTCAATATATATAAGATATATTGAGAAACTTATTGTTTCAAATATATTTGTATAATTGCAGTTTTATTTTAACCACAGAAAACCAAGTATACTTTACTATGTTATATTAGTTTTTAAGAGTTAAATTGATATTTATTGTATTCAAAGATTTTTCCAGCACCGTTAAATATAATTGAATAAGAGTTGTAAAAATGATTTTCTCAACATTTATTATAAAATTTAAATATTTCACATTTTATTTAACTTTTATGCAAGACAGGGGATCGCTCAAATATCAAATAACTCATCCAAATCTCAAATCAAATGTTGACTTTGATTGTAAGTAGTTAGTTATTTATCCTTTGCGAATTCTTCTACTTGTTTACCAAACTCAAATATAAAAAAAAATCTCATCTGGCAGTAATTTCAAGCCCTCAGAACAGTTTGGGCGCCTCGCAAGATATATTTGGAAAGTTTTACAACATTGTTTGAAGCTGATTCGGCCACGTATGTAAGAGGTTCAAAGTAAAATATGATATTTAAATTTGAATACTTTGCATGTTATTCAAAATTTAACGTGGGTTTCACTAACAGTACGAAATAGAAAAGTGTAAACTTTTCATAACGTTTTTTTCAATTACAAACTGCCGACGTTAATACGACTTTGAAATATTTTTAAATAATACATATATAATTAATTTCATATTCAATACAAATTCAATACTTCAGAATATATTCAATTCAAATCGTTGTTATGGCTTTAACGTCTGATGGTAAATATTTTACATTGATACTAATAGTATTTATAGTATATGAACTTAGCGTAGTACATCGAGAAACAAAAGTGTTTTATTAGTTGTAATGTAAATTCAAACAGCGTAATGATTTTCTCCCTAAAGTACATAATTTATACGAATAGATTTGTTCCGATAACACTTCACCAATAATAGACTAGAGAATTTCTCGGCTTGTAAATATGTAGACACCTGACTATCCTAACCCCGGTCGAGTGCCATTGTATATAAATCTCTTTGATATTGGGGTAGCTGGAGATCAAACCCAAACATTCAACCTTTTTTATCTACGTAGACAAGATGATAAACTGTAGTAAATTTCCGATTTGGAGGAACATTTTTTTGTTAAATATTTTTAAAAGTCGAAATTTTTTTGTAATTTATACAAATTGCTTCTTTTTTTTCTTGTAAATACATAATAAATTTTCATTTAGTATGGAGGCATTAATCATTCACGTCGAAAAATGACACCAGCAGCACTGCAAATTGGAATGCAAAGAAGCTCAAATATGTAAAAAAATATATTATCCGTTTTGATATATATTCAGACAATATGAATTATTAGTATTAAAAAATCTCATACTTTTTGGAAATCGTAGAATATAATCAGTTGTCTTGTAATGTATTTGATGCTCATTTTTTGTACTAAAAAAAATATTTATATAATAAAAGGACCCGGAAATAAATCGTGTTTAGCCCTTATTTTCTTTATTACAAACCAACTTTTCTTTAGTCTTCTTCTTTTGTTGCCTCTCCTCATAGGAGGCTGGTTACCATTTCCTTGAACTTGTCTCTCTATCCTGGCCCAGTTTCAACAGTCCGGCTACACTTCCGATCTCCAGCCACTGGCGCAAATTCCGAGTCCACGTGAACTTCCTTCTTCCAATGTCCCTTTTTACTTCGGCTTTTCATTGGACAATCAGCTGGAGGATGCCATACTTATTGTTGCGAAAAATGTAAATTTTCTTTAGTAGTTAAAAATTATTATTATTTCATTACAAGGATCTTCTTTGAAGTAGTGTATGAGGCGATATACATTACTCCCTCGGACTGCGTATTTCCGTCTCCTGGTTGAAAAAGCACGCGATCAGTACAGGCGCGGCCGCCATTGGCAGAGCAGTCAGACTTCAGCCTGTAAATTAATGAAAAATCAACGAACCAAACTTCAGGCGTACTTCCGGGGAGCACGTATTTCTCGGCTTGCGATTTGTGAAGCTGGCGGCAATATTAAAAATCACATTTTCTCAAAGCGGCAATTGCAATCGTGAAGTGACCAAAATTTGACGAGTTAATTATAAACGTTACTTTGCTGGAACAATATTATTATTAGAAAAAATTCAAGAACAAAAGATTTTATTACTTAACTAGAAATGTAGCCCGTCATAAAATGACGTATTCGATGAACGATGCAATAGTGTTGAACATATGTTTGGCTGACAATTAGATGAATATTTGATTTCATTTTGTACACATATATTTTGAATAACCGGATATTAATTTCGAAAGCAAAGCCATTCTAGGAAATATCACATTTCGTGTCACAAACAACGAATCACTTTCACTGCACTGTTCTTTATTAGATGCAGTCTTTATCACGTTCAATTGTGCTATTCTTTTTTAATTACGTTTGCGGTGCTTAGATGGTGTTATTTTTTTAGGAGGCATTTTAAGTTATTAATGATGTGATTAATAATTTCTAACGCAACTTAAAAATAAAATCGGTACTTGTGTCAAGCTGACATAAACTAGAAATTTCTTAGAAGCATCACATTTTGTTTTTTTGTAAAAATTCTAAATTTGAAATTCTCGTTGTGAACAACAGAATCATATTATTCGTTCATAAAGCATATTTGATAGTTTTATTAAATTAGTTTATGAATAAAAATATTATCCAATCGTCTTTAAATTCGGCACATAGCTGCGAAAAAACTTACTAAACTTACATGCAAAAAATCAGCGTTGTATCTTTTAAGACATTCTATAGAGAACCAAAAAATGAAACATACACACACACAATGGCTATTATTATAGTAGATTACAAGTTAGTATACAACTATTTTTTACGCCTTCAACATAAGTATTTATTTGTATTGTTGTTTTATATTTTATTTTTGATATGTTCAAATCATCACAAACATTTTATACTCTAAACGTAATATATCGAAGGCAATCTATCGTTGTCAAATAATAATAATTTGTAATGAACCTACCGGCTAATATATCTCTTTAATTCCTTTTCTTTCAAACACGGTCTAAAATTAAAATACTCTATAAACCCTTGCGGTAAAACCTACGTGGATTTATTTTCTCAATGTGAGATACTTTTGCAGTCTGAGAACGAGTCTCATTTATATGTAATTATTGTGAAACTTTCGATTATTTGATCGAGCATATAATATTTTATCGTTAGTCTGTAGGATGCGGAGGTAAATAGAAGCGGAGAGAAACATGGCGGGGGCGGACTATTACAGACATTTGGGGCGGAAGCACAAATAAGCGGAGTTTGCATTTTAAAACAACGATTTCAATAAAACAAGAAGAGATTTCTCCTCGTTATAAACGGAGGGATGTTGATTTTCAGAGTTAGGATAATTTTAACTTCCGTGAATTTTAGTAATTTTTATTTTCCACCTGACATCTTGTTAAAGAAATTTAATAAAGTAAAATATTTGTTTAATAAAATATGAACTGACTTTACTAATTTAAGCATTCTTGTCAATATTAATATAAAATACTATGTATTTTTATCTTTTTAAAAGTTGATTTATTTTGTCAGAGTATTGATAAATTAGAGCCGTAGGTTATTTTTATGGTAAATTCTAGACAATAAATATTATTGGTCTCATAAAGACTAGAAACACCAAAATAAGGGATTTCATTTAAAAAATACATTACTTATTCGACAGAAGGGTGATTTTATTTTGACTTACCACATTTTAAGTCCGTGTTGAGTTTACTTTTTTTGTATTAATTATATATTTTAAGTTGTATCCAACTCATTCGTACATGTTTTCCACTGATATTATTAGATTTGTTTTATATATATATATAAACTTTGAAGTTGTCTTGTAGAACATTTTCATTGCTTATTTTATTAGTTTCATTATAAAAAAAATTAATTTAAAAAACAACTACCATTATTTATTTCATACAGCATTGAACCTGAATGTGTATTTTTTTATTAAAAATTCATTTAAATGTTATTAAATAAAATCGCAATGTTTTTATTTACAATTAAAATTTAATTTATTGATCTGTTATATTGACAGATGTAAAATGTTGAATTCCAAGCTTACTAAATAACAAAAGACTCCTTTGACATGGTTTCATATCATTTCTATTTATTCTCAAATGACTTCTAAATGGTATCAAAAGTATCTTCTGAACAAAACTTATACCCCTATTCCACCAAATAATACCTTTCTGGTACAGTTTTGTTTGACTGTAGTTTAAGGCGATGTTCCCGCAGAAGTACGTCAACAGATTCCCGGTGTTCCCTTCGGCTTTTAGCCCGCTTAGCATCCTATGAGTTGTTGATTTTGTATTTTCAAAATTTCGGTCATTAATTGTTGCGAACTTTGAATTATTTCGCCTGAGTTTTTCGAAGTATTTTGTTTGAATGAAGATGTTTTGAAATTTCCGTATATTATTTCCTTGGATTCGGAAAAATGTTCAACCCGGCTTGGCCAAATCTAATTAGATGAACCAAACAGTAAAACTTGGAAAATTAAATCTGCAATCATAAAATATTGTACTTGAGATTTTTTTCTATTATAAATGGATTTATTAATGAAATAAGTTTTATTCAAATGACTTTCTTAATAAATAATTTTTATGAAACGTATAACAGTACTCAATTCTAGTGAAAAACTTATACTACGAAAATGCTAGTTTCAGGATAAATTTATGTTTGTACAGCTTTTAAATATTCAAACAACAAAAACTTTAGTTTGTGCAAATAACAGTTAATTTATGCGTTATGTTGGTTATGCTAAAAACAACATCCGGGAACCTCAACTTTTACTCACAAACAGTAAAAAGTATGAAAACCATTGACTTCGATTATGTTTTGTTGTTTCAAAGTTTGATAGTGACAGCTTCAGTTGTACGTTAAAAAGGTTATCAGTAAAAAAATCACAAGTTGCCATTGACATAATAACGACATTAAACTTGCGTGGCCAATTATAAGTTGACTAATAGACTTCCGTTACACGGCAGCGTATGGGAGACCAAAGCGAGAAAATGCCGCGCGCTGATTAGACAACTTTGAATTATTTAATTAGAGCACGCTGAATGTTTTCCGCTAACACAATCACGACAAACGACTAACTTTTCCGCGTGCTAGGCGAAGATAATTAATAAATTAAATAAAAACACAAAAATACTTACATTTTAAATTATAAAACTTTTCAAAAAATAATCATGTCTAATAAATATACATTTATTTATCTATATAGACTGAGCATTATTGGTTATCAGTAACTAAAATCAAAACGGTTAGTATTACTTAACAAACCTGTTGGTTCTGATGACAACTAAATTTGAAGCGAAATCATGTCGGTTATAGAGCATGTTGGCGTTATTACGTATATGCTTTAAAATTAACTGTTTAAGATTGTATTCGTCCAATATAAAACAGCAACCCAAATATATTAAAATTAATAAATATTTTAGTCATATACAGGTGTACATGTTAGTTAAATATTTTATAAAATGTATTACATATATTATTAAATTTTATGTTATTTTTCGAAACGTTGAGTAATTTAGATAATTAAATTACTACAATTCAGAAATAATTTCGTAACAAAAAATGTCTAGTTACTAACTCGAAGCGCAAGATCCGATTTCCCACGGGAGCTGTCAGCCGCGTTTCAGACGGCGCTGGTGCTGACAAGCCGTCGTTTTATTATCCATTCTCATAGTCGAAATTACGACACTATATGTCAGTCATGATTATCAATAGTCATACATCAACACTTGGTAATATATTTTAATAAAATTAAAATATTATCAATTTTAGAGTACACTTATCGAACAAGGCAATACACAGTTTACTTAAGGGTCTAGGTCCCATTATCGAGTTTTTTTGAGCATTTTCTAGTCCGTTTTGCAAAAAATCGACTGCACCAATCAAAAATATTTAAATTTAAAAAGTTTGATACATCCCTTCTTCCGAACACCATATATTTTTATTTCTTATAACTTTACTATTAATATGATAAATATGTGTTTTTCCGATTGAAGTCTAGGAATTTGGAGATTCGTCTGGTACATTTTCCAAGAATCCTAAACATTTAAAATTCTATTTTTCAATTGGAAATTAAAGATTAAATATAAACCATGTGCGTCTTATTAATTTAAAAATTTAAAACAAAAATCTTTAACAAACATTGGTTTTGAAAAGTCGTCATTTTATCCTATTTTTCAATATCTTCAAGATTTTATCTAACCCTAAAAATGAACGATAATTAAATAATAAAAAATAGATAAATATAATTTATAGTTTTTCAATACTCTGTAAAAAAATCAACTTTCGATATAGACAAATAAAGTGTCAATTAAATTAATTAAATGACACGATTTCGCCAGGTAATGGACTGACTGCAATTAAATGGCTGGGAGCAACTGCCTTAATACTTATTATAGAGCATAAGTACATGCTTAGTGAGTTGGTCGCCAACCTCTTTTGAAAGACGACAGAAGAAGATAGTTAAATCATGTTAATCACGATGGATTACTTTCAATATGAAAAGTGTAATTTTTTATTGATAAATCAGTTAAAATCGATCAATAAATTCACTAAGCACTTCCATAGCATACTATTATCTAGAATATAAATTAAGCCTAAAACATGATTCCTTGAAAACTTAAAGGCCAGGAACCAAGCACCTGCATACTCTTTTGAACTAGGTGCAAAATCATAGTATTTTGATAAATAATTTTACATTATCGTGTATAAAAATTATATCCTCATTAAAAAGATTAATGAATTTTAAAAAAGAAACGCCAAATCCAATATGCTGAGCTTTGAGGCAATTATTTTATTTTATTTTCTTTTCATACATCCTGATGAAAGTTAATTAATATTTCATTTGCATACCCAAAGTAAACAATACCTTTATTTGAATTTGCAAGTTAATTAAAAAATGCATTATAAAAGGTAAGCTTTCAAAGAATTTGTGGTAGCTTTGCTTTTCAATATTGTGGAATTAAAAACGTCTAGTAGTTTTTATGCTGGATTTATTTTACATTATTTTTTACAGTTTAGTATACTTTTTTATATTATTGTGTTATAATCAATAATAGTATATCTACATATGGTAAATTATTATTTGACACATTTAATTTTAATTCAATGACTATCTCTGATTTAGTTTATATAATTTTTAACGATGCGTAATTTTTAACGCTTTTAAATAAATAGAGAGTATTAGTTTTATTTATAACTTTTTATGCTGGCTGAACTCGTGTTTTATGTTAATTATTTTGTGTAGTTTCATTAATATTTTGTGTCGAAGTTTAAAGTTCAAATTTCGTTGTATTTTATACCATAAAAACAAAACATAACTGAATTTAGCTTGTACATTATCGCTTTGGTAAAAATATATTTTACAAATGTTAAAAAATCAACCTCTTAATTTAAAGCAGAAATAAAAATCCGTTACGAAATTATCTAAAGTCCTATGTTACTTTGAAAATAAGAAAAGTGAAGAGTCAACATTTAGGACAAAACAGGACCATGTTAATATATCGCTACTTAAAAAACTAAGCTTAAAGATATTTTACTCCCCTCATGACTCCAAATCAAAATGTCTCAATAATGTTCACGCGACTGAGACGTACTTAATTTGAAGGAGACTCTTTGTCACCCCCGGCGCCTATAAAATACAAGAATTTAGAGCGGTTCAATAGGGGTCGAGTTTCGGCGGCTTTAAATTTTACTTTTCACGGTTCAGTAGACTTCAACATGACCTCACTCACCGCTTTACTACAACGCAGCCCTTTATCTCAGCCAACTTATGCTTTTATATAAAATATGAGCAAGACTTTAATTAAATAATGAAGAGTTAGAATTTTTTGTTCAAAAGTTTGTTTTAGGGTACAGTAAAACGTGACCGACGCTTCAACGTGATCATATTTTTAATCTTCAGAGTTTAATTTTATTTATATAAGCACGTTGATATTCCATAGACCATATTCCTTACAATTAATATTTATAATTATAAAACCCGTAGCCTTAACTTAAAAATCAATTTCTAGCAATATTCCCATTTCCTTTTGAGTTCCTCGCCTGGTTTTGACCTATTTCAACGACCTCCCCCTCGAGCCCGAGCTCCTCTCGCCAGCTTTCTTGCTTTCAACTGTCATGACGTGAAAGTCTGAATTATATTGTATATATTATGCGTTTTAAGACTTCACCCTAAAGTAAATCGGTTTTTTTTTTATTCACAACTATTATTCGCAAAATTTTTACTTGGATTTATGTTTGGTTTTGAGTGATTTCAGTTTATTTTTTAACCGTCATATGCTTTATAGGTTATTATGAACATTTATTACAAGCGCTGTAGATATATTTATGGGTTTTACTTTCTGAATGCTTTTAAATTTATTAATTTTCGTAGTACGTATTTTATGTACATATTTACAAAATTAAATTCGAGTACAACGCAGATCGCAAATAGTAAGAGTTGTATAGATAATAAAAAAAATTCTTGTATGAAAGTAAGAATATTAGTTTCTTTACATTACAGAACAATTTTTTTATATATCATACGTTTTATGTTTTAATTAAATTAAATTTATTTAATTACTTTTCTCTAATTCAATTACACACGCCACCAACAACCACAATAGTTTGATTTTATGTATGTATATGATAACGAATATGAGATTTCTCGTGTTTTCTTACATAAATCAATATTTAAAATATAACTTTATAGCGTTCTTATAATGTGATTGCACAAAATTGCGATCTCGATAACTTCAACACTGGATTTCCGATAGTTTAGAATTAGTTCACAAACAATTTCAACAAGCTGTCGCCGCGCTGGAGGCTTGTTTATAAAGGTATGAAGTTACAATTAACTCCCTCCAGTGCCATACCTGTAGAACATTCTCTACAGTCGCCATTAGGTACACAGCTCCATCAAATTGGGTCACGGTGGAAATAGACAGGCAGGAATTACCTGTTGTATTTTTTTCTCGTGGAAGTATTTTTCTATGGGACGCTCTACTGTTGATTTATCTGTCTGTTATGTAAAGTGAACAAAGGAAATGAGCAGATCAAGCAAACTCTTTTATGCGACGTGGATCTTTTTTGGTAAACATATAATTCTTGAGACCTATTATTACACATTACAAATACAGTAAAAAATAAATAATTTAAAGTTTATTTAAATCATTAAAATCATGTATACGTTTAACTATCTTTTAAAAAGACAATGGTACATATTTTATCAAACAAAATCCTTATTCAATTAGAAACTCCATGTTGAAAATCGACTTATTATTTTTTTAGTTTGGTTTGAGATTGGTTTTTTTCCAACCCTCTCTGCTTACAGTAAAAGGCTCTCAGGCGCCCGTCAGTCATCGTCAGCACCAACTTTACAAGGGGATGGTTCGTGATTGAACCGAAGGACGAAGCTTAAGCTTCCGTGGAAGGGTTACTGAGATTAAATATTAAGTACATCTCTAGCATACATCCGATAAAACCTAACCAAAATATATTCTAGAGAAGCACAGTCCGGACAGTGGATTTCAACTTTATGTATGTCTGTGTTATAGTGTGGGTTTATTTAAATATATACATAATTTATATTTTTAAATCTGAACTGAACAAAGAGAATGATATTTATAGAAATATATATTTATATATATATATATAAATATACCAACTCTCTGCTGAGCTTTGAATCTAAAAGCTTACCATGATACTAACACGTGGATTATACCCCTAAAGCTTGAATTCTGTCATGTTACACTGGGGAGCTTTGATCTCAAAAGCTCATTCCTATCCAGATAAAGTCGACTCCTCTTTTATGTCTAGTGAGCATTGAACTTAAAAACTCGTTTTCGTTTTGATGTTATGTACCTCACTTTAGTGTCTGGTGAACTTTGATTCTCAAAGCTCGTTCCTATCCAAATAAGACCGATTCCGCATTTATGTATTGTAAGCTGTGATCTTAAAAGCTCAATCCTATCTTGATGCTAACGGCCGTACTATTGAGCTTAGTGAGCTTTTCTCTTAAAAGCTTGCACCCCAACCTGATGTCATTACCCCGCCATAATATTTGAAATGCTTATCTCAAATCTCCGTATTTACTACTCTACACTATTTTGTTGAGCTTAAAGTATATTGATCGGTATTTTTAGGTGCAATGACTTACCACAACATCGCAGTGATGATACGTCTGCAGTGTAATAACTTGGAGCTTAAAATGACCTCCACTTTGGCAATTCTAAGGTGTCAATCGAAATTATTCCAAGGTGTTAAATAATAACTTGTTTACCAATGCAAAAGATAACCTATTTTGCGTGATCTGCATTATGTTACTGAAAATACTATATATTTACAAATCACGAAAAATCAAATTTGATACATTTAACCAGCATTGAGTAAGTACAATAAGGGCAACTTATACATTGTATATTCGTATATAATATTTAATTACAAAATTAAGCTCGGCCATAGTATTGATACCACGAAGCGTTTGGTTTAGGCGAGAGCGCCAGACAAGAGTATGTAGTTACAAAGGGCTGATTTGCACTAAGCCCTACAGTGTCCTGTATAATGAGAATGAACCACAATGCCCGTAACATGTGCTTACTCAAAGTGACCAGGCTTTTAGGTGTAATCAAATTAAAAAAGAGCTCTTGCAATAATGCTAATATATGTTACCACAACTAGCATATTAATTTTAATCAATCACACATCAAAAAGAATACTCTTAATGAAATGTAAAAACGAATATTGTGCTTTTTTTCATTTGAATAATAAGCTTTATTTTTTAATTTATTAAAAAATGTTTTTCTGCTTAGTCATTGTGAGGCATTCACTTTTTTTCATTATCTGTGTGCACCAAATTACATACAATTTCCAAAGCAAATTTCAAGTATACAAGTGTTTACGTTCGTCTCTCATTTCTGAGAGAGTTTATCTAACTCGAACCGAAGCATCAGGATCATGCTGGTATTATATTTTACAAAGTAGACGGATAGCAGCTTCAGGCAAAATAGCCGGAGCTTCGAGGGCGTGGCGAGTCGGTACAACACTGCGAAATGTGAAAGCCGGCCAAGACATAGTTTTGAAATTTGAACTGAGCACACACTGATGAGAGGCACATCCCAAACCAGCCTCCGACCGAGGTTATTAAAGCTTACGGCAATTTACATACAAGTTATACCGAATCTGAACCCACTCAAACTGCGGTGTGTGTAGATCACTCAGAATACACGAGTTGCTACTTTTAAGTTGAAGCTGGCGAATACCAGAGTATTCGCTTTCAAATTAGTGTCGACTGCGATGCTTGACTTGCTTTCATAAAACAGATGGTTGTTTTCCACGTCGACTGCAGCACGAGAAAGTTATACAACAAGATATTCTGTTTGCATATTGCTAAAGCGTTTGTATTAATAAAACTTTTTGACATTCCCTTTGATTTAAAAAGAAATGGTAAATATATTAAAAATATTATATATAATTGTACTTGAAGTATTAAATCATATAGTTGGTCGTACACAATGTGCGGAGTATTAAATTTACAGGTAGCGTTACAAAGGATATTTGCGCGTAGACAGGTCTGGACCCACTTTTGATCTCCACGCTAACACTATTAGCGAAATTGTTCAACACCTGTAACATTATTGAGGTAGCAATCCAAATATACTTGTCTATTTTGCATTATAATAATTTTAGTACAAAGGGTATTCAAACAGTTGGCTCTGTTTTTGTGTCAATTAGTCTTAACTCCGACAATGTTATTATCACATAAATCGACTTACTTAAAAGTTGTATTGAAATCATGAAAATTAAGTAGAAAGCAAAATTATTGTCATTTACATTTCACCGTGTTTTTTTTTTCTTCGTTTAAATAAATTTTAAATTTAGGAAACCCTTAAAGGAATATAATATTTAAGGATACTATTTTATTAAAGGAATATAATATTTTTAATTTAATTTAAAGGCTAATCATTTCTATTATAATAACAATTTAGGACTTGTATCATTTAACATTAACACTACTTGTATTCTGAAAGAACTTACTTCATTTGCGCAAGCAACATTCTATTTTTGTAGCACCTGTAAAAAAGAGCTTAAGCGATAATTTTCTCGTCTAAAATATTGCAAGTATTTTAATTTGTGGTGAAATATTTACCACACGGGCGGAAGCTCTACCTTGATTGGAAAAATCCATTTATATTTCCCAAAAGACAGCGTGCACTCCTCGAAAAATCGAAACGTAACTGATGATTTTTCAGTTTTTACTAATAACCCAATGATAATTTCTAGAAAACTTTCTGCTTTTTAACATTTTAAACATGGCACTTATATATTTTATAGAGATCAATTCATTGAAGATATTTCACCACAAAATTCGTAAAAAATAATATTGCCTTCAAAAATTATTTTCATTAACTAAAATTATTGTTGGCTACCTCTTTGTGTTGATTGATATAATTCGTAATCTTGCTTAGTTGAAAATAAAGCCTACAAAACTTTGTGCACAAAAGTCTAGGGTTTAAGTGAGTGGTGAAAGAGGACGGACCGATATTCAATTTGGATTATTAATTTTCAATAAACATATTTAAAATGAAGAATAAAAATATTATTTGATGGAAACCTTTACAATTTACGTCACTTAAATCTGTTGAGTTTTATAAAACCAATATTCTTTGGCAACAAAGAAATTTTGACTGTGCAATTGTTTTTTTTTTTCTGAAAATATTTTCATTTATAGTTATTAATTTTCAAACACAATTTATATTCTGAAACCAATTTTGATAGAGGATTGACATTTACTTTTTGTTTAAATAAAAGAGACTCAAGTTGAATATGCTTTGTAAAATTATTAAATGTATACTTAAGTTTTAATGCGCATAAAATAAAAGAACAATTAAAAGATCAAATCAAACAATCATTTAGCTTTTTCCCTTCTTGTTAACTTATTGTCAATAATTTTTTTAAAAATCCGACCACATTTTTACTCATCTAAAAAATATGCATAGCAAAAAATAATCTTAAAACACAAAAAATTTTATATATAAATTCGTGATAAATATGCTAACAATAATATTCTTTGTGAAAATATTTGGTTTTATTTTTAAGTGATTACGTGACTGCTTTATAATTTTTACCTGTTTTTCATAATTAAAAAACCTGCTAGATACTCTTTAAGTAAATTTAGTCTCTTCAGTATATTAGCTGTCTGCAGTCTTCACTTAAAATTAAATTTTCCGTCTGTAATTTGCAAATTCAGTGATTTTATTAAAGTTAACTTCACCCGAGAGACGAGAGACTTAGTTCTATTACAGCTTCTTATAATTTCGTTACACAAAATAAGTATCGCTTAAAGACGGCTTAATTCCAACTAAATATAAAATATATTAGAGGATGAACTGTTGGTAAATAAAGATAACTTATTGAAAAAAAATAAAAAATACCTTCAGAAAAAAGATACCCTTCAGACATAAGATATTTTAATGATGTTTTACAAACTCGTATATTATTTTGATTCGTTTTATTTTTTTATGGTTTTAAGGCCATTATTTTTTTCGCAGCATATATTGAATATATTCAAACATTTTTGTAATTTCAAATTTAATTTTTGTAATTTCAAATTTAATTTTTGTAATTTCAAATTTAATTTTTGTAATTTCAAATTTAAATATTTATGCTACTTAAATACGAGTCATGATTTTAAACGTATTGGTAATCATAATAAATTCTTAATATATTCTTGATGAATATATTGTAAGAATATTTATCAACACTTAACAGCTAACATATATTGATGTTACTTAAAAAAACACTGCTCTGGTTTCCATTCAGTTCTCGCAAACAAGTCATTCATTTTATTTACTCAAGTCTTGACAAACTGCGAGCGATCTCTCGTGGCTGACTCGATAGGCTTTCGCCAGCACGAGAGGGAAGGAATAATTCACCCGAACAACCTCAGAACATTCGTCAAATACTCTTATGTATAAAAGGCGCCGGCAATCAATTCCTTCATTTTCTATTGACTATTTGAGTTCCGAGCCGCTAATGCGATACAAAATGTGTCTTTTGTTTCGCATGTACGACATGATGTTTCTATTCGGAGTCGAATTGAAAGGATCGATTCTATTAAAATTGTTTACACTATTCACAAGTCTACCTACGCCATTTCAATACGAAATATAGCACGCAACTAACTGTGCTCAAAAACAAACCTGATACGCTTTTGATTTGTAATAATTTAATTGATATCATATTTACTCAAACCGTTGAATACCTTTTTTGTGTTTTTGATAGGGACGTTCACTTAAAAAAATCGAGCTTTTGAAGCTATACCTTTTTAAAAAATTTATATTAAAAAATACTATATCTCGCTAAGCCACATAACCATAGCTGGTTTAAGCCTTTAAGTGTTTTATTATATTCTCTTTAATTCTATTTTCTCCTATACTATCGGTAATTCCCAGCGTACTGCCGATAATGCCATTTTCTAGATAATAACCATATTGAATTAAGAAGCCAGCCACGCTGGGACGCTTTAACTATAAACCGAGACCTTCGGCCGGGACGAGCACTAAACCATGCTTTATACAGCTTTATGGGCTTTATATCCATAAAATAATTAACAGAGTTATTATATAGAGATAAGAGAAACTTAAAATCTAGGTTCTGGTCACAATAATTATAGAATGTTATTATTTTTTTAGACGTTAATTTATTAATTATTAATCATTAAATATTTCATAAATCCGCTATCGCTGTACGCACAATGTGTCTTAAGGCAATTCACGTAAAAAACGACTGTAAAAAATTGTTAGTTTTTTTTTGCGATTTAGGTATGATTCGGACCACGCAGCTGCCTTGAATTTTTTTCCAATTGATCTTCTATGCCTCTATAACTAAGCAAGAATATGTATTAATTAAATTTACGTGGCATAACAGGTAAAATGGCAAAAAACATTGTTTCGCGAAAGCCGTGGAGTGAAGGTCCCGAATCCTACCCATTTCCAATAACAACCCACTATCATCCTCGTTGCAACAGAACTTGTCCTTAGCAGTCCCATTTCTAATCATTTAAAAGTTTTTTACAGCACTTATATTGCTTCTTCGGCTATAATTTTTATAAGGACAAAGAACCATTGAGTATTATTCACGTTATATACATTTCTATAATTTTCTATAACACATATGTTTAGAGTGTACTCCCTAGTATACATTTTATTAGTGCTTACATTATTTGAAATTGCGTGTGCTGCTAGTGATACATCAATTTTGTCTGGGATTTATATAAAATTAAGGCACTAAGTATAAAAAGGTTTCAAAGTAGGTAGGGCTTCATGAGATTTTGTGTTAGATATGTCAAGGTATCACTTATAAGTAAATTAAAGAAGTACGATTAGGTTATAATTTTTTGAAAAATATATTACAAGGAGTGTTTCTATGATCCATTATTTAAGAGAATTATTAAAATAAAAATGTTGATATTTAGATTGAAAAATTACATTTTTAGAGACGTTAATACGCATTAAAATCTAATATTACATTAAAATAAAAATCACGATTTTTACATGTAAAATAATTAATTGTTTGATAGAAAATTTGTTATGAAAGATCTTCTAGTTTGTTCTAAAAGAAACCACTTTTTAATAAAAAATTGTATTTGAAAAACAATGTAATACTGTCTCGCAATATTCTACAGGTAAGCTTGCAGATGCGATTCTAATAATATTACAACATCCCTACTGAGCACGGGAAGGAATCTCATAATATCTTAAGATGCTCAGTTTCCAACATTTTCCGTTGTTAATTTGATTTTTACGCGCAGTCTCCAGGAGGAACACCAATTACTGTCGCGATGCCTACAGCTCCCTACAACTCCTTTCAGTCCCCTACAGCCTCCTTCAACTCCTTACAACTCCCCACAGCCCCCTACAACCCCCCATAGCTCCCTACAATAGCAACCTACATATTTTTATCAAAGTTGCTAAGTTCAACAACATGCACGTACCTTCAAATAAACTTAATATAAATAAATATGGTATAATAGCAGAATCAATAATATACATTTGCTTTTAATTTATTCAACATTTACAATTATGCACCGAGATATATTTTGTATGTAGGTGTAGAAAGGTAACCCTTAGATTATTAAGCTAAATAAAAAAAATTAATTTATAATTATTTTTTGGATTGATAGTTTTTTTTAACTATACCCCGACTAATAATGCTGTATTAATAAATTTTAAAAAAATGAGGTAAACATTATAAATATCAAATATGCGCTCACAAAATCAAGTTCAAGGTTATTTAATTAAATATTTTTCATTTTCTTTTTTAATCTTACCAAGTACCGAGTAAATATTATTTGGTAAAATTTAACCGACGGTATTTGAAAAAAAAAATCTTATACGTTTCAATTTGCTCGACTCTCCCAGCTTGTGTGTGATTAAATGCTTTCAAATTGAAAACTTACATCTCGCTCACTTTAGTAAAGTACTTCTATAGAAGGCCATGTAAATACCACTTTAAATTGATTAAACGTACCGCTACTAATAAAACCACCGTGTCGTCTAACACCTAGCACCGTTACTTACTGATTTGAACGAAAAAGTAAGCCTCACTTTAAAAAGTCTAAGTGGAATGAACACTAAATTCAATATATTTTATTTTTTAAATGCTAAAATCATTCAGGCACAGTTATTGATTTTTATTACACAGAGCAGCTTGCTGACCGCCCTCATTTTCACATGCGGCTATTTATTCAGAATTTTTTTTATTTTAGTGTGTGTATCCTGTTCGAAATACATTTTGAAAGATGCCCAAAATTCAAAAATAAACATCATTCATTGATACAATACCAGTTTACGAGGCGGACTGAAGTTCAAATATCTTCTTTTTTCTTTTTGTCTTTTGCTTTTGTGGCGGGAGAGGAAAAAATGTAGTTTTTCTTCAACGCCTTCATTCTGGCTTGGTGGCGTGTGTCACCATGGGGTCTGGGGTCATGCCTTTGGCCTTTTTTGGTAGAGGCAGTCTTCCAGATTGTATTCTAGAAGGTGGCTAATCGAAGGGTTTGGGACTCTCGTGTGACACTTTTAAAATCTCTCAATACCCACCTGTAAGGGTATATTGTATATTTTCAAATTTAAATTTCAATCTGGTATGTTGAATTGAAATAATCGTCGTTTGTAGGAATGTTGAAAATAATAAAAGACAAGTTTTAAAAATTGACTCCTTTTAGGTTTCAGTGATCCGTACTGCATGCTGGGGATCCAGCCGGTGCCGTTGCCCCCGTCGTCGCCGCTGCCGCCCTCGCCGCGCCTGTCGGAGCCGTCGCTGACGGCCGAGGAGCCGTCCCCGACTCACGGCCACGACAAGCTGCGCAAGCACCACAGCTTCCGCCTGAGCTTCAAGCGCCGCGACGCCGGGCGCCGTGAGCAGCGCGACTCCATCGCCGGCCAGCTGCCCGCCAAGTTCATCCGCGCCACCTCCGTGCGCCCGCACACGCTCAGCCCCAAGTGGAACGAGAAGTTCCGATTGTGAGTATAAGGCTGTTGTTGCGGGTCGTTTTCGATACATCCACCGCCGGGAGTATCACGCTCGTATGGGTCTTCGCTGGTTGTAAATGCAGCTTCCACACGTGCGATGAAGAGCACGACTCACATTATCGACCGTGGTTAATGGTCGTTATACTGCTCACTTTGAAGGGTTCCACGTGCTTCTCTCGTCAATAAAAGAAGATCTCTATTGCTGTTCGTTTATTGAAGTTAATTTACTTTAACACTGTTCACTTTACGTGAATATAAATACATAGCTGATTAAGGGACTGTCTTGGTGAACCGCTGAAGCAGGAAGAAAAAAAAGGAAGAGCTCCGCTAGCGAGCTTTAGTGCGCACTTATCCCCCCCCCCCTCTCTTCTCCCGGGTCACATGGCCATACGCAAAACTGTAATCCGAGTTATCACAAATTGACAACTCAAACTATTATCAAACCCCCATAGATGGCGGTAACTGCCTTTAAACCGGACAGCTATTCAATTATTCATACCAACAAATATGAACAGCCAAACGGTTAAGATATTACGAACCTTTTTTTGTTGTTGTTTGTGACCGTTTTAGCATTGCAGGGGATTTTCGCATCCATGTCACTTTTCCCTTTCCAAAGGCCTCTTCAGGAGCTCGAGAAGCAACGCCAGCTAGGCCCCAGAGCTCCGACCTAAGGACAAGTCCACGGAGAAGAGAAGAACGTCGCTGAAGAGTACCGAGAGCTAAAGAGCACGATGAGACACCATTTTCTGTGCTTTTCAGCGCATCACGGAGACGCTGTCTCCATAGATAGACAGGAATGAATGTCAGAGATGAATAGAAAGGAAGGGAGGCTGACTGGGGAATAGCGAAAAGTTCGCTCGCTGGGAAACCCCCCTTCACGAATGAATGAATTGAATGCATGATATTTATTTTTATATACAATAAATTAAAGACCAGCTTTTGACACTCGGAAGTAGTACCACAGCGCTGCCTGGGGCCGACAGTAAATAAAAAAAGGCCTCATCAGTACTTATTAACCAGCCAAACATCAGAACAGAATCTTTACTTCCTGTACGTACACCATATCTAATAGTAATTTTTTATATAACTTGAATACTAAAATTATCTTGATTGCAAAATTTCGTTCACTTCACTGTGTTGTGTTGGCTTATAACTCATTTAACCACCAGCTCTTGATACCCGAAAATAAAAGTTACGTTTGGTTAGAATTATCCAAATATTTAATTAAAACCTTTAAAAAAAAGTCTGTTTCATTTGACTCTTTTTTATAAACTAAATAATCAATTACTCGTTTGATAAGACACAGATATATTACAATGCTTCAAGTTATAATGAAAAGTACAAGTTTATTATAAAAATCACTGATGGACGAAGACGGATTAGTTTTCTGGAGTAGCTCATCTAGAGGGACTATCCAAACGTTTAGGTTGCCACTCCCCGTCTAGTAAGTACAGACTTTAAGTAAAAAAATAACAGCTACTAGTACATTTCATTAATTCTAATTACAACAAAAATAGTGCTTATGATACAATTGAAAGAAAATAATAAACCTGACATGGTCTATCTTAAAAACGTAACTAAATGATTTTGAAAACACTTCAACATAAGAAATTTGTTTATTTATGTCTACTCTCGGCAAAAGTCTCTTCTCAAAATACTAAATACTGACTAACTTATAATAAATGATGCCACTTTTATATTTTACCTAAATTATTTCGATAAAAATAAATTTTTCACGCTTTTTTAAAGAACGGAGTTTACTTTCAACAATAACTATTTTATTGAAAAGCTAAGTTCTCTAATAGATAAGAATGGTCGAAGTGAAAGCATTCCTATTTGAATAATAATATCCCATTACAATTTTCTTCCCTTCTTCAGTAGCAATCAAAAATGGCTTTTGTTTTTTTTTTCTTCATAAAAATATCACGGCGCATACTGGGAAAACTCCATTGTTATTTTTGGGAACTGCTAGAAAAATTCAATTTCAATTCATCATTTTTGTATGATTAACGAGACTACTTTTAGCTGAACCTTAATTAATGCAGAAAATAAGATATAATATAGAATGATCAATCTTCTGCTCATTATTAATATTATCTTTAACACTAAATATATATAAATGGATAAATAACATATTAGATGCTTAAAAAGACGAGAAAAATAAAGTAATAGATCTGTAAGACAAAGAGTAAAATTTTAAATTAACGCTTTCCTGAAATGGTGACCTAATTAAATAATTTCCCTTTAATCTGGTGTTTGTTACGAGATTATGAATTAATAATACTTTTAGAATATATTATCCGATATAGTGGTCTTTAATTTTTTATTTTTTTATACTTTAATTGTATTGAATTCTTCTACATTATAAGGCAATGTCATGTGAAAAAAAAAACCATCAAAGTAACATAGCGACTTGCTATAGATTTACAAATAATTGCCATTATTTATAAATTCCTTCTCAAAATATCAAAGCTTTTCCGCTCTCAAGTTTATTAAAGTTTTAATTTACAAAAAAATCTTGGAATTGAAATTACCCGTCTCCCTATTCTCGAGTCCCGTCGTCAATTATTATTTTTCGCTTGAACTGCTCTGCGTTCAAGGCCGCTGATGATTGATCTTCTTCGAGATAAAAATGAAAACACAATAATGCTTTATATGCGGACTGATACTCCGTGACTTGAAGCTTCGGCGAATAGCAGATCAGCAATAATTGGCCATTATCACAGCAATTGCAAAGGAAGCTTACGCACTCAGTGCGCAGATGTTAGACACATATTCTTTGTAAGTTATTTTTGATTCGCGTGTATCAAATGAATCGGGAATCTATGATACCAATTACAAATATATTACTTCTAAAGGTTTCTTGTTAAACGTTAAAAGAAATAGACTCGATTTTAATGAGTAACCATTATAGACGCTTTATGTTTTATGATATTGTAGTCGGTGCTTTATCGGCGTCTCGTTAATTACATGTTCATCGCTCTCGGTGGCTTATATATTATATTTGCAAACCGCTTTGTGTCTTTATCGTTTCAGATGAATAAATTTATTATTCAGATATTCTATTACAGTTTGTGATTAAGGTATCTCCTCGAACACGTATTTTTTTCGTACTCTAAGAAAATGCCGGTGTCACTCTAAGAAAATGACAGTCACTACAAACTCCTGGGCAACAATGTTTCCATTTGCTTCTATTTTTTTTCCTTGTTTCCACTCGCGTTGAGGGATCGTGAGAACTGGAGCAGCTCTGGTCAAGGTGGCCGCTGCGGCTCCCCGGCACTGGGTTAACAGGTTTTAGCATTGCATATAGAAAACTATTGCACCAAATAGCTATCGAGGAGAAATAATGATTCTTCCGCCGAGAACAAAATCTCTGGATTATTTCTATGGGTGTCATGAGATCGTAACATTAAAGAATTCATCTCCACTTGATATTACCTTTCAATAAATATTAATTATTAGTTTTATATATAACTTTTCTAAAATAAGCATATAAGATGAAGTAATTTTGCAATATTGAAATTTTAGGAATTTTTCTTGTAGTCCCTTTTTAAAATAGAATATTTAGTATTTATACTGGCATTGCCATCACATGGTTATTATACTAATCCAATGTATATGAAATGCTGAAACATCATGAGTATTTATTAAAACATCTCATAAATTCCATGAATAACAACGCAAAATGAAAACGGCAATTCGAGAATCAGGGTTTGATATTTCTCCGCCCCGTTAAAATAGCGACCCTTGCATTCCACCCCTGCGTTCTCTCGCATATTTCATGCTCTCGAAATCACGTTGTGTAGAACATGCTATGTGCTTGTCCAACCATTCGTATTTTCCGCCAGTGGATAATCACGAAGGTTGTAAAAACCGCGGAAAGCGTAATTCCGCTGATTGTGGTATATACATATATTTTGGAACTCGGTCATAAAAATGTTTTCTAATTATTAAAAGGAAATATGCGATCGGTAACCGTAAGCCGATTAGGTGATGAGATCGCTGACTCATGATGAAGAGTTTCCAGGCTTGATTTTTGTCCTCTGAATCCCAAACAAGTGAATATAGACTTACGATTGATTTCGTGATATTTTAGTTCAATGTCACTTTTTTGATAATGATTAAGTACATTTTTTCAAATATTGAAAATTGATTAAAGAAACTCTTAGAAAAATATCATCGTGATTTGTGTGGGATTCAAACCCACATCCCCAAGCTTACATGGCCGGTGCATTACCAATTATGCCAACGAATCACTTTTTTAAATTATTTTTAATTTATAGCGACATCGACGACGTCCAGAGTGACTCCCTCCACTTGGACATCTGGGACCACGACGATGAGAGCTCAGTTATGGACGCCGTCTCCAAGCTGAACGAGGTCCGCGGGGTGCGCGGCCTGGGGCGCTTCTTCAAGCAAGTCTGCCAGTCTGCAAGGCAGGGCAGCCAGGACGACTTCTTGGGTCAGTACAGTCGCTGGAGATTAATTTAAGTTTAATATCGCCGAATACCTACGCTACTTAATCTCATTTCACACTTTAAAAATGACATATTTAGTTCCTGAACCAACATGCAGCAAGATTCACCGAGCTCCAAGTATCGCTCGCTTCAGATGGGCGAATAACGAATGCAGTCGGAGGCGAGGCTCTTGCGCTGTCGCAGCCGCTCATTATTCCGGGGAACTTTTCTAAACTTTGAATAAAATCACGTAATTCGTACGGAAGGTACTTTGTCTCATCGCCGGGTCTTCATCACTGGAAATATTACGTAGCTCTCTTCCACAAAGGAGACTTGCTCTTCGGTTAGGCCTCAGCCTGGCTTCTTTGTGCCACCAATTATTTTTAGCTTATTAGATTCGTAAGCCGTAAACGCGTCAAAATCGCTTTAGAATAAGAAAATTCCGACAGAAATTGGTTTTTTTATTTCGAGCTAAATTTCGTGTTGCGGTGATTCTAGAAAACCTTTATAGCTTTTGAATAAAGGGTTTGTAATTATAATAAAGCTTTATAATTAAGACTTGTAACTTTAATTATGTTTTAAACACGTTGCTATAAGAAAAGATATCTTGTAAAACTCTACAACTTTAATTTAAATAAGCTAGTCGTATTTAGTTTACCACTGTTTCACAAAAAAAAGGTAAAACAATTTTCATGATTCTTAAGAGATGTAATTTCAAGGACACAACACATATTATATTTAGCTTCACTATTATATTTTCTATAATTCACTAACATATTTTGTAAGTCGGTGAAGTAAAAATAACAAAATCACTGTTAATATACTTTATATTTGTGTCATTATAAAATATTTAAATTAAATTTAACGGTTAGTTAGATACACATTACATTAATACTACAGGAGATAAAGGTGGGGAGATGGCTGTGCTACGTAATTGAATTTGGTCCTTTCTTCTAAAAGGAAGAAACTCAGACTTTTTTAGAGTATCAAGTCTTTTGCAAAAAAATAAGTTCTCTATATTTCAATTAGTTTTTTCAAGATCCCCGGCAGCGCGGCTCGATTTTGCTTTTTTAATTTACTTTTATGGCTTCTCAACTTCCCGTTAACTGCAATCAGAAATAAAGGAGCTTCTGTCTCGGAAATTAATTTATAAAACTAGAAACAGTATATGCGTGTTGACCATGTTTATCGAATAAAAAAATAGTATATTAAATTTTCTATGATAAATCGTATTGCACATAAGAAAAAAATAACGTTACTCCTTAACATATTTTTGCTCGTAAAATAAAAAAGGCAAAGGTTGCTACACTTTCACAGTGTTTTTCTTTTTATTTTAAGATGGTTCAGAAGAAGTACTGCAATAATTTAACAGAGAGAAAAATACACAAAGGACCAATATGTTTCTTACAGCTTTATCTCCGGAAGAGATTTAGAGATATATTTAATCGAAGTCTTCGTTGTAGCTTTACAATTGTTCAGAGAATTGCAGCTACTAACGTTACACATAAGACTAATGCGAAATTTACTATCGAGGGTTTATAATCAAACTAATGGGTGCTTTGTTTACGGAATGAAAAGCGAAAATAAAAATCTATAATTTATTTTTCGAGACACCCGTATGATTCTTTCTTTCTTTTATGATTGAGTAGTTTTCGCGGTCTCATGCTTTAATTAATCCTTTTGACTGGCGTAGCTATATTATATGTTAGGGTGTAACTCAGTGCTTCTCAAAGTGGTCCTACGGACCCTAGGGGGTCCTTAGAAAATTAAAATCGATTTGGGGGTCCCTGAACAACGTCAGGGGGTCCGCGCAAGGTTTAATATAAAATAAAAAAACTGTGACACATTTTTATTAATATGGAAGTTAAAATATATAACAATTAATACATTATTAGCGATTTTTACGTCCTAAGTAAAATATAAATATAGACAGGTGCATAAAATACAAGTAATAACAGGCATCGCGGTGAGTCAGGCAGGTTTATACAGGAACGCAATTGAGTCGATACTTGCGCCAACTAGTCTATATTATGAATTTATGTAGTTTTTCAACCAGGGTCTGTAGGCAAGTTTTGTCTATGAAAGGGGGTCCGTGGGCAAGTTTTAACTATGAAAGAGGGTCTGTGAGCAAGTTTTGACCATGAAAGGGGGCCCGTGGGCCAAAAGAGTTTGAGAGCCACTGGTGTAACTAGATGAATATTTTCTATTAATAAAAAATAGGTTTGCCAAATCATTATATGGCTTATGTTTGCAGGCTCCGTGAACATCCCTTTGCACGAGATCCCGTCCACCGGCCTGGAAGGGTGGTTCAAGCTGGAGGCTCGCTCGCAGCGTTCCTCCGTGCAGGGCCGCATCCGCCTCAAGCTCTGGCTCAGCACGCGCGAGGACCGCGGCACCAGCGAGGAGGACAACTGGGCCGAGGTATGTCTCACACTTGAACCACCTCCGGTCCAATCATGAAATATCAACCACCTGGCAGAGTATTGCACCAGACATAAACCCGCTACCACCTCATGGTTCATTGACTTCATGGTACTTGCTTGCCTACCATGGGATGCCGGATTCAAATTCAAATGAAACAACGCGATATTAAAACTTTCAATTCTGCTATAAATACAAATTACTTCTCAGATTCGAAGATTTGATAAAAAAAAAAACCACCCCCTGATGCCTGTTTTGGTTTGGTCGAATACGGTTTGTATTGAAATCGCATGCGTCGATACAAATTATAAAAACAGAAATTTAAAAAATAAATAAAAATTACCAGCATGTTTTTTATGTGCGTAGTACCATTCAATTATTGTAATAAAATTTGTTTACCTGAAAGATTCAACCTACCACTGTTTTGTTTGAAAACGACTAAGCATATTAAATTGATTGAGAACTGCTATAAACGATCATCAAATATAATGTATATGTACCATTGGAGAGATAATCACGTTATCGGCTAGGAATGATGCTACGAACCAGAGATCATTAATTAAATAAAATATCCGTAAAAGTATATTTTGTAAAGACATATCCGCTATGTTAATATTACTTTAAATACTTGGTTTTCCTTGAAGTTAATAAATTCAATAATATTCTAAATAACCAGTTTCTGTTCTCATTATTTTCTTAGTACTTATTTCAGAAGTATTTTAATTGTGCTATTCTCTGCTTAATTCATAATTTCAAGCCAGATTACTCGGTGTAAAAGTACAAAGCAATTGTTGTCTTGCTTATTTTATACTAATCTCCGACAGCTTTATTGCTATCTCTGGAGGTATTGACAAAAAAAACGTTCTCGCTTACAGAGATAAGTTAATTAGGGTGTCATTAAATCCAACTTTTACAGTCCCCCGGGAAAAGGTAACTGGCACCTTCAAAGCCTCTCACCCCTTTAAACTTTTTATATTTCAATATTTAGTTTCCGCTTTCACCGGCCTGGAAAATACTCAAAGTCTTGCGAAAATACAGACTTACGTAAATATTTTAAATCTAGTTATAGAATCTCATCTCAATCTCGTCTTGATTTTACACAATTTTTGCATATTTGTTCATACTTTTATTTTATTTGAAGTTATAACAATGTTGAGGAAAGTCATTTGTTTTTTTATAATCATTTGTATGTAATATTGCAAAAAATACATACTTAAGATTACTAAAGCTACTTTGGTTAATAAGACTTAAAATAATTTAATAAACATTGCGATTTGTTATATTAATAAAAGGCAAAGATTACTGAAATCACATTGTAAATCTTATTACGATTCTCAGTGATCCTTTTTATTTCCAACATTCTGTTCACGACCCGTGCATGTTGATGCTATCGGCAAATATATTATTAGAAAAGCGTTAATTTCCCAACAGCAGGTGACGTCGATTGTATTCCACATATTTCCATAAGCTACTACATTATGTTTCATCCAGTTTTGAAATATAATATTTACAAATTAGGTAATTTGTGGGGGAAATGCGCTGGACAATAATCCGTACAGATTCGCTGGCATTACTCTTTGCTGAAAGAGCTTCAAATTTAGCCAGCAGGTATCAGAGCCCTCGGGTCACTACACGAGCAGCCGCCAGCCTATTCACCGGCTCCCATTGTCATGCCTCAGTACTCACCAGCCCCGGTCGTTATCTACGAGGGCAAGACAAAGCACTGCACTCCTATTCAACTGACAGCTAATCCCAAATACTCAGAACATGATCCAAACTTAATGTTTAATTAATTAACTTCTGTTCAATTTGATTCAATTTAATTTTAAACGTGAATATGCAGTGCGAAAAGTTTTTCCCTTTTTCTGAAAAGTTTTAGCTTCGCATATGTTGGTACATTTTTTTATTTATTTATAGAATCCGTGAACTAAGGTTTCCTCAGAAATATTAAGGGTCTAAGTCCCATACTCGAGTTTTTTTGATCATTTTCTGGTCCGACTGCACCAATCAAAAAAAAATTTATGCAAAAAGTTAGATACATCCCTTCTTCTGAACAGAATATTTTTTCATTTCTTGTAAATTTACTTTTAATATGTGTTTTTCCGATTAAAGTGTAGGAATTTGGAGATTCGTCATGTCCCTGTTCTAAGAGTCCTAAGCATTTAAAAGTCTTTTTTTAATTGGAATTAAAATATGAAATATAAACCCTGTGCGAATTATTGTTTTAAAAATTAAAAAAAAAAATCTTTAACAAACATTGGTTTTGAAAAGTCGTCATTTTATCTAATTTTTGAACATCTTCAAGATTTTATTTTACCCTGAAAATGGACGTTAATTAAATAATAAAAAATAGATAAATATAATTTATAGTTTTTTCAGTATTCTATAAAAAAATCAACTTTCGACATAGAAAAATAAAGAGACAATTAAATTAATTAAATAACACGATTTCGCCAGGTAAAACGGTACTTTTTTGTGGCAGACGGGGGATGGACACCAAGCAAGGTTAGGTAGCAAGACCCTTAAGTATATTTTCTTGATTACGAATTCAAAAATAAAATAAATCTTTTTTTTTTTGGGAAAATATGTATTTTTTATGTCGACTTTCGTCTAATTGGACCGTTTATATACAAAACGGACCGAGCACTTTTTTTATTTGTTGAGATTTGTTTTGTTTTGTATTTCTAATATTTTCATATTTCTCTTATCATCATTCTTATATCACCATTAATCAAATGTTATTTGACTGTGATTCTCTTTTTGACTGGAAATACTTGTATTTTAACATTAATTTTGAATCTAATTAATTTTAATTTGAAAATTGTGCTTACTCAGACTTTTGAATGTAGACAATAAAAAGTTGACTAATGTATTTATGAAGAAAAAAAAATATGAGTAAGATAATAAATAGCCTGACGAAATCTTTTCTAGATAAAAAGAATACGTTAACTGAAACCCTTTTCATAAAAACTGCCAAGATACAAATAAATAATTTCATCGTGATAATCCCATTAAGAATTTTCTTTATAACTAACGAGATTTTTGAATAGCTTTATAAACGAATTTACTCTCAAATTAACCAAAAACCACGCTAGTAATCAAAAAAATATCATATAATCTTAACCAGAACAAACTACATTATGAATTAATATGAATCTCACATCCATAAACTAATCAAGCTTTGCTGAATATGCCGTGGAATATTATTCTGCGACGCTCGGCGGAGGCAATCCCGCGGCACTTTGCAACATTTTGCAGAAAACTAATTATTTATTGAGAACCAGCAGACGCCAAGATGTCTGTCTGGGCGTAGAACGACAAATCAGGGCTGGAGACGCCAACTAGAACCGACCTGGGGTAAGGTACCATCAAAGAAAATTTTTTTTTTTGTTATGACCATAAACTAGACAACGAATTAACAAACAATTATAACTATTGAATTTAAACTGTTTCTATCAAAATCCACCAAAAACCAATTGAGCATATTTAAAATAAAAAATAATCGTCTGATCAAAAAAACATATATACTTTTTTGGTCATACAATTTAATTATATGCATAATAAAATTTGTTTAAAATATTTAAAAATAATTTTACAACTTTTACATGCGCGACGTCGCAATTCTCGTTTTGGTATTTTTATGAAATTATTTTTTTTTAGATATTTTTCGAAGACACTTGGAAACGACAAAAACAAAGCCATTTAAAATATATTGCGTAAATATTTTATATAAATGGTGTAATTATTCAGTTCTTGCCGCTAGTGGATGGTGTTTGATGTTATGAAGCTCAGATAACTCAGGCTTCAGTTTGGTTTGCTTCAGCCGGCTTGAATGATACTTGCGGTGTACTTACGCCCCATGCCAATACTATTTGCTTTATGTTACACATCACTCTTTGATATACCGGTTCGATAAACTTTACAGAGGTGACCTTAGCTACGTGTTTACTGCGCACTTGCGTGTCGCACACTTAAGTCAAAAGCTTTTCAAGAATTACAGATAAGTTCTAACGTAAATAAAAGTCTAAATAAGATTCAGCAATTCTGTAATAAGTCTAGATATTTTCTCTCTCGCATGTCTACGTGTTTTATCTAAAACAAAATAATATTTTAATGAGGTAATGAAAGATTTTATATAATTAAAATTACAAACAAGTTTTTTTATTTACTTTTTAACGCGATAAAGGTAAACTCATTAGCTAGTTATAAAGTATTTCATTAGCATTAATTACACGACGTAAATTTTTATTTGTTTCACAAATATTTTTTCAATAAATACTTGAAACAGGTTTTCATTTTAATACTAATCTTGAATTTAAATTTAATAAAATCAGAATTTTCTTCTTGATATAAAAAGTTAAAAAGTGCAAATATTAAAATACCTTTGAAATTGTTATCAACTTAAGGTTGCTTAAAATGATAGCTTTCGCTTCTGAAATTTCGTCTTTTATCAATTCATTGGAAGCCAACGACTTTTCAAAGTCATCTAATCATCGATATTTCTCAGCCAACTGAAAATCACTGAAGGACTTTTCAGAAAATTCCTAATTAGCTTAAACTATTATATACTCGTGTACAAAGGCTGTTGTGTTAAATGTAGTTTCTAGCGCATAATTTCCCAAACTATTTGTCCCGTCGACCCCTTGTCGAGTTTTTCTGTTTTTCGTCGACCCTTGCTAATATTGAATTTTTACAAATTCATCAACTTTAAAAATATTTTTGACATCTTATATTGAACAACTCACTTTCATATGGTTTACTGTACAGTGGGTTTAAAAATGAAAAAGTTAAAATACATGTAAAGTTAATTATACCTTTATTAATTAAAAACACACAAAATGCAAATATAGTTACATTCAGAAAATCAATATTATTGACGGAGAATACTTGGTGGAATTCCATTTTAATATCTTAAATAGAATAAAATACATTAATTAAAAAAATACAAAATACTTCTACGCTTCAGGGCTTCGATTCGTCACAAAGTACATTGGTACAATCTGTGTTCGGTGCATTATGACATTTACGAAATGTCTAAATTTTGGTGATGACCTGCTTAAATGGGATCCACTCTCGTAGACCCCCATTTACAGTTCATGGACCCCCAATTTTATTTTTCGCTGTCATCGACCCCTTGCAGGGCGAAACCGACCCCTGGGCGTCGATATTGACCGCTTTGGGAACCTCTGCTCTAGCGTAAATCATAATCCAACTGAGTCAGAAATAAACAATCATTTGTACGCAGTAATTTATTTTATCAATATTTGGTATTTATTGATGCCGACACAGACAACTAGGCGTCCAAATCATTGTATCAATTGTAAAAAATTATCATCAAATTTGTCCCAATTGTTTCGATCATCAAAGCGTTTTGATCACATGTGACGCTCAAACATCAAATCATCCCGGCAGGTGAAGCAGCAAGAGCGTCTGTTTGCGGTGTTTTTGGCGTATGAGGCTCGGCAGGGGGGCGCGTGGGGAGGAGCCTTGCCCGGCCCGGCAGCCACCATCCTGCATCAGCACGCCGTGCAGGGGGACCTGTCCGAGCTGCAGGTGGCCATGGCGCACTGGGTCGGCGCCGCCAGGCAGAACCTGGACACCACGCTGGATGCCAGGTATCTCATTTCTTTCATCATAAAGTAAAAACCCATTTAATCTAAAACTGTGTTACCGCTCTCACAAATTTTATAATTATTTTTTAAATGACTAAACTTCTTCAGATTCCAACTCGTTATTCAAATGACTCAATCTCTCGCAGTTTTCATAATCTTCACCGTAAAAAGCATTATCAAAAAATACCTTATTTATAAATTATTTTTCTTATTTTACTCGGCAGATACTTGCACAAGCTACTGACAGAGCTGGAGAAGGTGTGGTGTGCCCGCACAGTGTCCAAAGAGGAGGAGCAGTGGCTGGCTGAGTCCTTCAGCATGTTGCTGGAGCGCTCCCTGCACCAGATCAGGAAGCACCGAGAGCTGTTCCCGGCCCTACACCCACCCTCTCTCGTCCGGTAAGATGACTCCCCACATTATTTATCAATTTTTCTACATCGATTAAACTATTCTGTAGACTAATTTGGTGGCTATTATTTTTTTTAAATACCACACCCCAGGAGCAGGAGACGTCAACCTCAATATAAACTTTTTTACTTTTCTTTATTATTTTCAGGTCTCTAGTGTTATTTGTGGATATATATATTTATGAACACATCTGCTTATACCCAGATTTCCATTTCCATTACATTTGTAACTCAGGGCAAGCTCTACTCCTGCAAAGTTTATTTTAAAGATCCCGAGCTATGTTATATCGGTGCTCGTACCAAAATAAATATTTACTTCGTGAATAATCTGGTGTATTTAATTTACTAAAGTAGATTGGTTGCTTTTCGGTCCCTAGTTCCGGAGTCTGGTGCAATCTACCTGTGAAGCCATTTGTGTATCTTCAAAGTAATAATTCTATGTAGAAAAAAAAACGATATTTTCATTAGTAAACTAAAAGAAAAATATTATCTTCATAGAATTTTTATAACTTTATTGTTTTATCTATAAAAGTTTACAAATATTTGAATTATTCAAATTTTTTTTTTATATTACTATAAAATAATATTATTTTATATTATTATTATGATTTATTAATCTAATAATCTTGTTTATATAAATATTTTCTCGCTTAAAGTTAGAAGAAAGCTTTTTTGGTTGAATATTTATATATATATAGATATATTGATAAACTATTGTAGATTACACTATACATATTATTATTTATTAATATACGCCTAAACTACATTAAAGATTAAAAATAATTTTACTTTTTAAATGCATAAAAAAAAATTAAATATTACTGTCCAAATGACTTTTGATAACGTTAACCGCCATTATTCAGTCGGCATTATTTTTACGTCTCCGGCATTCATCTGTGTACATAGAGGAAATGCCCAAAACGAATATCAAAAAGGGTTTATATTTCAACTCTGGAATTAGGCAAGTTAATTAACTGCTCAAAGGTTTTCAATTTGCAGTTTCGAATGTCATTTTGTTATTAGTATATACACCATAAAATGTGAAGATAAAAAGTATTTCATATTTATTGTAAGCAAATCGTTCAAAAACACAATTTCGTCGTCAATTTCAATGCGTATATTTGTTGATAAATCGCCACGGTGTGAGCGACTAAACAATTCAATTTATAAATTATACAAGTATATTTATTTAGTTAGAATTTATCGATCCTCTCCGCTGAGACCTAACACGAAGGAGGTCGTTCCTGTTGACGGTTCGGCAAATACACTGAATTCCTTTTCAATTAAATTGGCGATTCCTCTACCTTCGTCAGCCGTGGATCAAATTAAGCCCCAGCGATGTTTATTCCAGCACGCTAAAGCAACGCAACCGCTAACTATTCTCACAAAGGGTGTTTCTAAATAACATCCAGTTTCAAAATCATTTTTTTATTCGATTGATAAACCAACACTACAATAAATAAAACCTCTCAAGGTTTTTGTAATTCGGTTGTTGTTTCGTCCCCTTGTATTGTAGCAGATGTGTGCCTCTCCTCAGAGGAGGTCGGTGGCCATCTCACTGAACATATATTTATCCTGGGCCAGTCACTAACGCAAATTAGGCATCCACGTTAGCTTTCTCCTTCCAATGCCTCTTTTTCCATGATTTTTTTTACCAAAAGCTTGAACACTTGAGTCGAAACTTTTGAGCAACAAATTAAAAATCAAGCTTTTTAAAACCCCACCCCCCATATGAAGATTTTATCAAATGTCGTCTTTGTATTTTTTAGTAATTGATCAAATTGAAAGTTTTTTTAAATCCAACATAGAACATTTTTTTATCTCGTCTTTGTCTTAATAATTTAAATTCTAATTAACATGAGTTTTTAAGTATATTTTTAACCTCGCTATTCAGCAAAAAAATAATTTCTTTCAAAAACAAAGCTTAAATTACGAAAATACTAACTCCCACCTTCCCTTAAATACATTAATATATTTCATTACAATCTTCGCGGTGGGAGTTTTTCAAATTTCCGGGAAATGGCGTCGGTCTGATTACATTTTTCGTCTGCCCAAAAGCCGATGCAAATTTATTCAGGGATCCATATTGTTTTCAGACTGGAGGGGCTGCTGCGCTGCCTGAACTTCCTCGCCGGGATGAAGGCCTTCTGGAAGTGCTGTCCCTTCAACAAGGAGATCAGGCAAGTACCTCAAGAAATCGGACTTCCCCCACACCCCCGACACGCCGCCCTTTGACTCTAAATATTTCAAACTTGTCGACGCCTTTGTAATTTACAAACGAATCGAAGTTTTTGAATGCTATTATAAATTTCGGCAAATTCTGAGCAAACCTGTCAGATTGATTGCTTTTGAAAGTGTTTTATTCAAAATAAAATAAAAAACATTTCTATTTAATACACGATAAGTACACGCGTATAAACGAGTATATTTTAAAAAAAATTCTTAACTATGTTTAAAAGAAATCTCTAGTATAGTATCGTTTTTCATATATACTCATTTTTTTATGATTAGATCAAATAATCATTTATCTCAGTAATTAATTTGGAAGTCACACAAGTAAAATCAGTCCCACGGGGGAATGCGACTATATCGAATTACGCCAAAACATATTTAGCTAAATTTTGCAGAGAATACGCACAGTAAATATATAATACATAATTGTACATCGATAGAGCCCAACCGCGTTCTTAGTTGGCTTAGCAACATAATCGATTTCACCACACGATTAGTCAAAACATTTTTAACCAAGTAAATATAAGTAACTATGATAATTTAATTTGATGCGGTCAAAATTATTCAAGTCACAAAAACAGCTCAATTAACAGTTTTGTGATAATACGGATTTTCTGCTCGCTTGAGTAGCAAGATTTGTTGCGACTGTAATAAACTTCTTTGCCACAACCGGGCAAAGGGATTTGCTTTCATTTCTAATTTGAAGCTGATTCGTAAGTTTTAATGGGGCACAATAATAATATTTAATCCACGATAGATTTCGTATAAATATGTTAGATATTTTACTTATAAATCTTGATACCTAATATTGTACCATATATTTTTTTATATGAAAAGATTTTTCTGGAAAAAAAATTTAATCTTTGACAAAAATATTATAAAATCAGTTTAATGTATTAAATATTAAAACGCGATTTTTTTAGAAAAGTAACCCAATGCTATCCTCTTGGTTGATATATTGATCTAATGAATTTTATGTTTATTTACAACAGTTTTTAGAGCTATGCTTACAATACAGTGTGTGGCTGTATCCTGACAAAGTGTGGCTTAGGTGGAAGCGCACGTGGATTTTTTTTTTTATTTTCGTTATTGAGTTTGTGTAGGGAATGTGTAACAAACCCTTTTTCAGAAACATACGCCTTTGTATAGATTTATATAATAATAGTAAGCTCTGCTTGTGTCCAGGGGTGAGATAGTGGTGTCGCTGCGCAAGGGGACGGCCGAGTGGTACGCCCGCCTGGCCCGGGAGGGGGCTCGGGGCTCCGCGGCGCACCTGCTGGACCTGGCCACCGCCCTCCTGGTGGACCTGCAGCAGGGCTTCACTTATTACCACCCGCTCTTTGAAATGCAAGTACACCCACTGGCTCCAGCAGCAATGAAACTGTTTCCACTTACAACTAATCCCACCAAATCGTGACGAAAGAGCTCATAACGAATATGGCTCAACCTAACCCAACCATAGGATGTAAAAAAAACAACAGCTGGTACATAGAATTATTATCACCATAACACTTATAACACCATTCATAATCGAAAGTCTAAATTTAAAAAAATTATAATCAGCTGTTAAATAACTAAATCAGATTTAAGTAGTGATTGTTTTTTGAAATAATGGAAAACATTTGACAAATTAACTTTTTTTTTTATTATTCAGCAGTCGATATACCATAAAACGTTTTTAAAATTAAATTAATTTTTAAGGCAAAGAAATGAGCACTTTCTTCGTAAGAAATTCTGACTAAAAAAGTACAATAAAACATAAACGAATCAAAATAGATTACACTAGATCACAAATCATGATCTTCAAATTATTTGTTCTTAATGAATATTTGTTATAAATTAAATCCAACAACTCTGGAAAAATTACTTATACCTATGAGCTATTATATAATAGTTCTAATAAGTAAAGTGTCAATTTTGGTTTTGTTTGGCCGTACTATAGCTCACTGCATAATTTTCAGTAAATTCAACAGTAAAAGCATTGTTGAGTGGATTATAGAAGAAAAAAATACTTAAATTAAATTGCCTCATTAGTTCTATTTCTAGTACTCGTAATAAAAAAAAAAAGTTGTTGTAGGTATTGTCTCTCACACTACTGAATATTTATGGTTTTAGGACAAACAACATTCCCTACTTCAGCGTGGTCTACAAGCAGATTGACAAAATGGTAATAATTAAATTACTATTTACTGATTACATAGTGTTATTTCGGAAAAACATTAATTAAAAAGTAGTATATTTATATTTATTTATCAAATATCAAATATATTTTATTGAAATTAATATTACAATAGAAAAAAAAATGGTCTCAATTATGGATGAAAGTGCAGCTATTAATCAAATCCAACCCAACAATTTTTGTCTAGTTGGCAGATGACGTGTGCCGCTGTCTAGAAGGCTGGGCACCAGCCCCTCCCTACCACTGGGCAGCTGCAGAAGGTGACAAAGAGCCGGCCCACACACTACCATTTGAGCTGTACCTAGGCCTGCAGGAGCTGGGGGCCATGCGTGCCCATCTACCAGCCGCAGCTGCTGCTGACACACCTCTGGCACTAGCAGGAGCACACGACTGGTTTGCTCCTGCTGTGGAGCGCTGGTTAGCTGTCACACGCGCCAAGGCCCTGCATCGTGTACGAGCTGCAATGTCACTGGGTATTTATCAACCTTATTCATTAAATTCATAGTACCAAATGAAAAAATCTGTATTTAACAGTAATTAATTAAGTGAAAAAAAAATTTTTTTAGCTGTTTTTTCAGCTTGATCATACATCTAAATTTATTCATAATTTTTATCCAATTTATCTATTTGTTTTCATTTACCCTAGATCGAGTCTGTGAAGGAGAATTCATAGTGAAGCACAGCACATCTTCTGTGGACACAGCTGCTTGGTAAGCAGATAGACGAAACAAATATGCACTCTTGTTGTTTTCTGTGAGTTAATATAATATTAATAATAATAAATTTCCAGTTTCTACCAAGCTCGCGAGTTCTGGAAGCTTCTAGCATGGCCTAACCCAACCCATGCCCTGCAACTGTTGGACGCACTCTGTGCATCAGCACTTCACTATGCAGACCTCTCGCATCAGAAGCTTGCTGATAGTGGATATTATGACCACGTGGGTGGGTAGTCTAAAGTACTTTCGCTCCAAATAAATCCTGAATTAGGCAATTATTTACGTAAATCAGTCAACATAGTAAGTATGAGAGTTAAATGATAGGACTATGCTTGCTACCTTGCACGAAGAAGTGTCTTTTTCAAACAAAAACGATTTTCGAACCGAGTTATCGTTTGCATAACATACTTTGTTTGAGTACTGCAATGCTTCAAGATGCTTCTTTTTTGATATGATTACTTAGATCTTGGACTTATTTCTTTTGATTTATATCTGTGAGTTTGACTCTTTTCATGGACAGAAGAATATGAAATAAATCAATTATTTAGATATATATGTATAGCAGTTTTAACTAATGCATTCTTTTCTCTAGGCCCATTTAAGACCACAGATGAAATGTGTGTTGCTGTGAACAATCTAGAATATGTTAGAAGGTCCCTGGCAGAGTTCGGTGAGGAAATCAAGTATGTACACAATTTTTTAGTAAATTTAAAATATAAGCACTATCAACCACAAGAAATACACAAAAAACTTTTAAATGCATAAAATTGTTTTTATTTTCATTTTTGTTTTAAAGATTTTTTGTTATTTACCATGTTGTTGAATAAAACATAAAAACGGAACAAACAATATAACATAAATATAAACACCTTCATAATAATGAAGGGCGTCATTTATAGTGTTATTTTTTTATCACTATATATATTATTATATAATTATTTATAACAATTAAAACTGTCCTCTTCATTAAAATGCCCTTATTAATAATAAATAACTTTTCAAAGTTTTAACAATCAGAAACAACTGCAAAAAGTTTTTTTTCAACTTTTATTCTAAATTATAATATGATCACAACAATATATCATTTTTTTAGAATAATATACTTAGAAGTCAAGCCAACAACAAATTACAAATAATCTGATATGCCATTGATTAACAATCTCAGTCCTCTTGGCAGGCCGGAACAGGCAGACATGGAGCGGACACGAGTCCTGGACACAGCCTTACAACAACTGGAGGGACGTGCCGCTCAAGTACTTGGCAGAGTGGCTCCGCAGATGGAGGCACCTCTCAACAAGGCTATCTTTCATCTCGCTTGGTCACCCGATTCGCTGCCTACTCCCCAGGTAAGCCTAAAATTAGTAGGCTTGTAATAGTAACCTATTCTAAACACAACTCTGGAGTGGCTGGAAAATGCTAAAATGTTTTTGTTTGAAGGCCATTACCCCTTTATTGGAGTACCTGGATGTGCATCTGGCGGCACTGAATAGCCTGTTGCTGCCTCGAAACTTCCTGCGTGCCTTGGCAGCTGTGTGGGGTGCTGTGCTGCGAGCACTGGCTGAGCAAGTAGACGCTCCGGCCCCTGAGCGTCCACCTGTTTTCCACACTCGCCTTGCCGAAGCCCTTGACATCCTTGGAGACTTTTTCCACGCTGAGGGCAAGGGTAGGAAACAAAGATATTTTACCAAAAAACATTACAGTGCTTTGGCTCAAACTCTTCTCATTTTTTTTCTTTTGTGTATGAAGTATGATAATATCTTGACCCTCATACCCTGCAACTCAATGTATTAGGTATCATAATCCACTGAGAATTAATGCATTTATTTTTTATATAATTATAGTTTTCTTTGATTATGGTGTACAATTTAAAACTTCTTTTTCATTTAAGGTCTGGCCATATCTGAGTTACAGTCTGAAGATTTTTGTCGAGTAGAACAAAAACTACAATATCACAAGACTCCTACAGAACGACTGATAGATATCTTCTACCTATATAGACTTCAAGATCAGCTCTGTGCGGCGCTTGGACCTTATGGCTTATTATCTGTGCGGTATGTATACAATTGCAATTATAGCTCAAAATAATATTAGTAAATGATAAATTAAATTTTACTTCCTTTCTATTTAAATTTGATTCGATTCTAACTATACATATATAGAAATGTAAGTTTATCTTACTAGAGATAAATGTATAATGGCAGATAGCCAAGCAAACCAAGGCACTTGAAATGGCTTTTTATTCTTATCCACTATTTACTGTAAATAACATCGCAAAACTTATTCCATAATGTGAGTTTGGCTTGGGACAAGAATATATCTTTAACTAACAATAAATATGATTTCACAGAGCCTACTTCAATCATGATTCCTTGTGTGTGGAAGTACTCTCCGCACGAGATGTTCTTCCTCTGGACCCCAATGGCTTTAGTGACCCCTTTGTCATTGTGGAACTGCTGCCTCGAAGAGTATTTGCTCACTGCGCTGAACAACAAACTAATGTACACAAGGTAAAATAATGATAGCTATTTTGAAATAAAAAAATTAAAACAATGGATTCTATAGCTGTATTTTTCCTATATTAGCACAAATGATATGAAGATGATTATTCATACCAGTTATGTACTAATAATTGAACTATCAACTAAATATCAATAAAATTATACATAGTATCTAAATAATATTTATTCAGCCTTTTGAAGAAGTTACAAACTGTTTTGTCATTCACAAAATATGAATCATTTTAATAATTGTCAATTTTTTGTTTCTAATTCTCTTTTTTTATTGCAGAAAACTCTCAACCCCATGTTCGATGAATGTTTCGAGTTTTCAGTCACTCTGGAACAATGTCTCACTGAAGGAGCAATGGTCGCTTTCACTGTAATGGATCATGATGTGATCACAGCCAATGACTTTGCAGGAGAATCTTTCTTATCACTCGCCCACATTCCGGGAGTAGCTGATAGCTCTTCCAATGTTGATAATTTCCATGGACTCAAGCAGATGGATCTTCCACTCTTGCAGCAATATGACAGGCGTAAGTATTAAATTAAAACCAAGTATTCGTTTTCATTTTAAACTATTAAGATATATTACAAGGTATCTCTTTGAAATATTCCCTGATTATTTATACCTTTACATTTTTACAGAGCATCCGATACTTCAAATTCTCGAGTCTCGAACCTTGGATAAGCAAGCTTTTGATTTTGTGAAGAAACAAAAAATGAGATTTGCAGCACAATAAAGAAAATAAGACAATCTACATTTATGTTTAATAAATCAGATATTAAAAATACATCCAAATGATTTGTGTCAGTAAATATCACAATCAAATGTTTACATCTAATTTTATGAAGAGCTTTGTGATTGTGAAAAAAAATATTTACATTTCATTCATAAAGCTGGACCTAAGTAAAGAATTTAAGAAAAATATACAATAATATTTACCAATAAGGTTCCTTGTTTTGTTTAAGATTGACTAGTGTCTGGATACTCTCGTCTTAATGCCATAATTTTTATGTGCTTTCATATACACTTTTGTCACAATTCTATATCGACTGTGTACATTATCGTAACTTCTAATATGAATTAAAAGAACATGTAGAATTAAAAAAATATTTTATATTAACACATGTATTATCTAGTAATTAAAATTATAACGATTAATTATAATATTTATAAAATAAAGTAATAATAAATTTGTCTTACATTCATACTCTTTGATACCTTTTATCAATTATTTAAGAATTTCTCTATTGACACAATTTATGATACGCAAAAATGTACTGCTGGCTTTTAGAGTGTGCTTATATACAATGAAAATGCACTTGTATTAACCAATTTGTGTATACTAACATTTCATTAACAATAACGGTATATTTTTTTCTCTTATAAATCAGAAAGTTAAGTAAATGATATTTATCTCTACTTAGCATATTTCACAATTACATACCTTCAACATTAATATTTAGATATATAATTTATTTCTATTGTATGTCACACCTCAGGCTGAATCTCTCTTCAATTTAAATGGATGTTTACCAGTAACAATCAAAGTAATTGGATCATTAATAAATACTTATCACTTAGCTCAAATATTCACATTAAGTGTGTGTATCAATGAAAGTGAAATCAGTGAAAGTGTATCAATGCTTTTATCACAAACATTGCATATAAGCACGGTGATCTTATGATACATCTTAAATAAAATACATCCATATTTTGTATATACTCATACCTGCATTTTATTCTCTATTTTTAACTATACATTCATACTGAAATTACATTCACCTTCATTTTTTTCTATATTTTACTTGGAGTAAAAATTAAATACAGTGGTGATATTGTATCTCCACATATTATTTTATATGGTAATAATAATAATACTCACTGTGTACATCTAGCCTCAAAAAACATATTTATTGGTGATAACTTTTCTGCCTAATTTCCGAATTGGTTATGTCTCATCTCTCAAGATACTGACCAGATCTTTCCCAGATATATTGACACTCAGGCATTGAAGTCAACATGGCATTGAAGTCAATTTTAAATTTTAAAAGATGTTTGTATATGTATTTTCTGTAAATAAATTCTTGGCTGTGACATACTTCATGTATTTAATATCTTATAGAATACAATCAGTACTTATTAAAATGTATATACTATAAAAAAAATACAATATTTATAAGGCCATTTGAAACGAAATTTAAAGTATATTAAGGCAATTAATGGAATTGGTATATATTTTATAATAAGTAAAAAAAGTATAATGATTTTCATAACCTGGAAAATTACAATCATTTGATTTTATTTTTTTCTACACAGACTACACAATGTTTTACCTTAACATGTTTTCACTATTTAATAAGGGAATTAAACAAGAGTTATCAGACACAGCATACATATATTTGTTTAAATTAATCAAATATTCTCATAAATCAAAATATAGTAATAAATATAATATTAATGTTGCCTACGTAACCATATTAAAATAACAGTAAATTAATTGTGTCTATACTTGAGATATTATAGTATTTGCCTACTAAACTATTGTACTGAATATCTTATGACTATCAGAAATAAATTTTTCATACTGTAAAACATGAGCTTTCTCGTCTTTTGTACATAAAATATATATCAACCATTCTATTCCATCTAGTGGAGCACAAACGCAATGAATAAAGTATCAGTTATATTAAAACTTTATGTTTTGTTGGTAATATATTCATAAATGAAACGATAAGAATGGAAAACTGGAAAAAAACGTTTAACTTGCAGGTGGGATTGGAGCCCACACTTCCTCGCTGAGTAATTCTGTTGACCACCATGGCTCTACTGCTGAGTATGAGTTTGTTTTGTTACATGCAGGTGCATAACAAAAATCTTGACGTTTCATTTATGAATCTGTACATTAAAAAAATCACATTGCTCTAAACCTGTATTGGTAATAATTTATTAAATATTTTGTAAAAATCATGGATAATTAAGTTTACAGTGGATTGGTATATATTGAAATATACGATCATCAATACCAAACATCCACATGTACAGGATTTATTATAGAAAAACTGATTTCAAGCGTAAACAAAAGGACCTCCAATAGTATTAAATGTTAAAATAGAAAACTTTCCTACAAACTATGCTTTTAAACTTATCTTGAATCTACACTTTTCTGTAATTTCAACTGCTTTTTCACATTTACATTTATCATTTACTTCTAATAAAATACATAAGTATAATAAAATTAAATATTAACTCTAGGTAAATAAATCCAGCATTACAATGTTAGTATGTATAACAATTTTCAATTGTATCTTGATGAAACTTCTCACTTTGTGTTACTCTGTAATAAATAATCATAAGTTATTTATGTCAAATACTGATTATATAGAATTCGACACACATAAAATTATTGTTCACTTCACATAAAAACTGAAAAAAATATCTCAAAATTGTAGAGGTAATATCAAAGTACATAAATGCAGTTGAAAAAATATACATTAAATTAAATGATAAAAAAAAACTTGTATTTTTACTTTTGAAAATTGTTTTCACAGGGTAGATTGCGGTCTGTGATTATTTCATTTTTTCCTCAATAGAATTTGCACCTCATAAACAAAGATAACAAATAAAAAAACACCTGTGCATGGAAAAATATTTAATTTAAAAAATAATTGTACATCATTAAGGTAATGAAAAATAACAGAATAACTCTGTTACAAATTAACAATAGCAAAAATAAGCATTATAAAAATGAAACTTAGGATATACATTTGGGCCTATCAAAAAATAGGTCAATAAGAAAACCTTATCAGTCTCAAAAAAAAAACACTACACTCGCATCATAAGACCAAAAACAAATTAAAACTTACAAAACCTATAAAGAAAAAAGTTATCCAAGACTGAAATATTTTAGTTATACATAATGCTTACTTGCCAACTCTTCTAAAGAACTGATAATTTTATTCATCTCAAAATCTTTAGCCATTTTCATATATTCAGTTTTTCTGAACTCATAAAATGTCAGCCAACCAGGCACTTCCTTACTAAGAAGACGTAAATTTTCAGTAAGATCTGCATTAGATATTTTAGTTCTAAAGCAAATATCTAATTTAGATATGATCACTTCAAATGGCAAAACGCTCTTCTTTTCAGTAATAAACAGATTCCTTACCAGGCGAGCTAACTCGGGCAGCCTATGATAAATCAAAGAATTTCTTTGCTGAGCAGGAGATCTAGTCATGGATTCCAGAGCCTTTGCAGCCTGTTTCGCTCTGACTCGATCTAGTATAGCTTTAGAAATTCCTTTGAATGCAGGATTTGTCAGACCATTCGAGTCAGAAGGCAGGACTTCAGAACTTACTAAAGAATCCATTTGCTGAGTGGAGTCACAACTGTGCACTGAAGACTCGAGACTACTGTTTGTTAGTCCCGTCACTTTTTGCTCTTCAGCAGTCAAGCCTCTAGCTTTAGCTTCAGCCAATCTTATTAAAGCTTTTTCCATTCTCGTATTACAGTTGAAATTATTCCTGACATGATTGAGAACATCTTGAACAGTAGAATATTTTTCTACATTAGGCGGTTCAGGTAAAGGATCACACTCTACATCAGGAATGTGTTCCAAATCAAATTCAGGATGCCAACGTTTTAGTTTATCTTTAGGTATATCCATTGGAGGATCAAGAGACAACAGGAAAGTTGAATGATGATTTTTAACTGCTTCTAAAAGCAAATTATAGAAACTACGCCTTCGATCAAGTACAATGGCAGAAGTCATAGAATTACTCAATTCTCCGGTATCTTTATTGACGAGTATCGGAGTTAAAACAAGGTCATATTCATCGCGCTTCGATGTAGCTCCGAAATTTTTAACTTTCTTTTGATCAAACTTGTACATCTGAGGGCAAACATGTTTGATTTGACTCAGTTGCTTTTCAGTAATGTTTCTTCTGAGCATCTCTTGAACAGCAGGTTTGATTTTCGAGAATGTTATTGTTTCTTTTCTGTTGTATAACATGGCACAAGTCATCTCAATTCCCCGGAACACTTCCCCTATCCAGCGGTAATGGTGTGGTAAAGTCAACGAAGGAGTGGGCGTTGCTAAAGAAGCTAAACGTTTATAAGCTGGAACCTGTGAAAATAAAACTATTTGATTCCAACAATTTCTTTAAAACCGATCACATCTATACTCAAAATTTAAATTGATATTTAAGTAACATGAGATGGAAAAGAAGTCAATGCAATTACCTTAATAGGACTCTTTAGAGGACTAGATTCACCTTTCCTAGGAGACATCAATTCATCTTTAATTGGAGAAGTTAAGGGACTGGACAGTGTCTTAGATGGCGACTGTTTTATGGGACTGAAAGAAGAGTTATTATATTATTCCAAATCATTGAAAAAAGAAATGAAATTCCGTAAATAATTTAACATAACACACCTCATAGGAACAAGAACCTCAATTGACTTGAACTCATGAAGAGATTTTTCAGTGGAGAGTGCTGGAGTATGAATATCTCTGAGGGCATCAAACCCTTTGTTAAGTCGCTGCAAGGATGCTTTCAGCTCATTTATACGGGAGCTTCCATTCAATCTTTTCTTAATTTCACCCAAAGAGAGTTCTTTACGCGCCACAGCTAATTTATTTGTATCATTAGCTGATATTTCTTTAGGAGTAGGAACATTTCCATTCGTCTTTTCCAAAATGACCTCTTTCATCATGTATGCAGTAATATCTTTAGCTTTTTTCCCGGGAGATGAAGCCCCACCTCTCTGTAATGATAAACTTTTTCGGCCATCGGAATTTTTGCTATCCAATTGTGGTGAACTCGCGTTTGCTGAATGTGATGCAGTATCGGCATTACCGATTTTTACATTTTCGAATGATAATTTCACTACAGCTTTACCTCGTGGCTTAAATGTTTTCGATTCTTGGAGTCTAACCTCAGATAAAGCGCTTTCTTTTTTATTTGAAATAAGCCTTATAGCCTTGGTAATAGTACCAGACGGGGTTTGAACATCGGGATTAGTTTCACTTACAATCTTGGTAGCATCATTTTGTTCTATCAAAATAACTTTATTTCCTACTAGCATTTCGTCTGTACCAAGCTTGCGCTTTCTTTGGCCATAATAAGAAGCAATGCTTTGTTGCGCCATGGCGATAATATTTGGCTTTCCCAGGTTGCGAAACTTTGATATCTACCCTGATAATTATCACCACAAAACAAGAAACAACACTGCAGCTGCAACTCGGAGATTATGACAGTTGTGGAATTAGTCGCAGCCGCGGCGGTTTCCCTCCAACATTGCAGCATTGCCAGTAAAAAAAATAGAGAAATTTCTCTTAAAATCGTGTACCTACCATGTCTGGTCAGAATTATAAACATCCATTAGGATCATTGATTTTTTTTTAAATCAATGTCATATTTGAAGACTTCAATTTAATTCTTAATTTTAAAAAAAATCAATTTTTTTTATAATTATTAGTTTCTGTATGTCTCACATACTGTAATAAAACTTTTGTGTTAGATGTATATCAAAACTTTTGATTGATTATTAGTATCATTACTTATGTAAAGAATCTGCTCTTTGGTATCATATAATATACCTACATATTTTTACTTTGTAGTTTTGACAATTTGATTATTAAAAGATACCTACCTAGCATTTTAAAGAGTTGTAAATTAAATTGGTCTAACTGATAATCATTTATAATGTCGCAAACATAATAACCAAGGTTTTTTTTATAAAAATATGTCTATAATTTTGGTTATTGATTAGTAATTTTTTTGAGCTAAAGATTTAATTAATGAAATTGATCAAATTATCGCGTTTATTTTTTAGTTACACGGTGAAAGATTAATTCATATACTTCTGTAATTGGCTGATAAAATTTTCGTAAATATATAATCTCTCAAATCACGTAAATTTTGCAAATCATAAATAACTTACTTGTCATTTTTATTAAAACAACGAAAAGAGTAAATATTTTGAATGTAATAATAAAGATTAGGTGTGCTATTTCAAAATAATCCTTTCTTTTCACTAAAAATATTATTTATATGTTACTTCAGTGTATACCTGAGCTTAATTGATAATAATATTTCCCTTTGCATTAAAATACTTGACATTTAGTAATATTCGAATCATATGGTGAATGAAAGTGATTTTTGAAGAGTTAGGTGTTTGATGAGTTTTGTGGTGTTTTCTTGGCAGCGCCGCTTGGCAGGCACGTTTCGCGTTGACACATTCGGCGAGCTCTGATGGCAACATTTGGTCCAGAGCGCTTTTTGTCCCTACGACCGGCCGCCATACTCAAACAAAAGCACTGCAATGAAAAGATAAATTTGAAGTATCTCTCTCTATTGAAAAAGTGTTAAATTTTTACCTAAATGAGTTCCAAATCAGATGTAAATAGAAGAGTGCTCGCCATTCAGGCGAAAAAGAAACGTCATAAGCTGGGAAAGAAGAAAGTCAAAGGCGATCAGCACGGTGGCGGTGCCCAAGGAAACGGGGTGCGCGATAACCGTAACCAGACTCGTCTAGAACCGAGTCATAGTTCTTCTAATGAAACCATAGAAGACGAAGATGAACCTTCCGCGAGTGAAGATGAAGAGCAAGAAGATAGCGCGGATTATTGTAAGGGTGGTTACCACCCTGTCAAAATAGGCGACCTCTTTTTGTTCCGATATCACGTCACTCGTAAGTTGGGTTGGGGTCATTTTTCTACCGTTTGGCTTTGTTGGGATCTCATAGACAAGCGTTTTGTGGCACTAAAAGTCGTGAAATCCGCACCGCACTTCACGGAAACGGCATTAGACGAAATTAAAATATTGAAGTCTGTTCGCGAGAGCGATCCGACCGATCTCAAAAGAAATAAAACAGTGCAGATGCTCAACGATTTCAAAATAACCGGAATCAATGGCACTCATGTGTGCATGGTGTTCGAAGTACTGGGGCATCACCTCCTGAAGCTAATACTCAAGTCTAACTATGGAGGGATTCCCCGTGTCAATGTCAAAACCATAATCAGGCAAGTGCTCGAGGGCTTAGATTACCTGCACACCAAGTGTAAGATCATCCACACCGACATCAAGCCAGAAAACGTGCTTGTCTGCGTTAATGAAGCTTACATTAGAAAATTAGCTGCAGAAGCCACACAACTTCACACTTTGGGGCTGCGGTTGCCCATCTCTTTGATAAGCACTGCTCCCAAGGAATACCAAGAACAGTCTCTCAATGCCAAGATGAGTAAGAACAAGAAAAAGAAGCTCAAAAAGAAAGCCAAGAGGCACTCGCAACTTCTTAAAAAGCAAATGGAGCAGATCGAGGAAATGGAAGAGCAGAGAACTGTGAAATCGGAAAATAGTGAGTCCGGGCCGATGTCTCAAGACAACGATGACTCCCCACTCTCTCCCGAAGATGCCAGCATGACTGAGGCCCCTCGTTCGGATGGTGATGCACCCATCAATGGTTGCAGTGACTCCCCTGATGGCCGTGCCTCTCCGGATGGCCGCGCCTCTCCTGATACTCGAGCCTCCCCTGACCCTCGTGCGTCCCCTGATCCCTTGGCTGATGATGATCAAGATGAACGGCTTGACAAACGGGACGATGGTGGTACTCCCATGTCTGAAGGGGATGTTCTCGGTGCCACTCCCCCCTCTCTCAATGCTCTCTCTGAGGCTCTAGACAACCCGTCAGAAAAAGATCTCGACCCTGCCTTTGACGCCTGCGATGTAGAGGTGAAGATTGCAGACTTAGGCAATGCATGCTGGGTGCACAAACATTTCACAGAGGATATTCAGACACGACAGTACCGCTCGCTAGAAGTGTTGTTAGGGGCGGGCTACGGCACATCAGCTGATATTTGGAGTACAGCTTGTATGGCATTCGAGTTGGCTACAGGCGATTACCTGTTCGAGCCACACTCAGGTGAGGAATATAGTCGTGACGAGGACCACCTGGCACACATCATTGAATTGCTTGGAGATATTCCAAAACGCATAGCCGCTTCGGGTAAACACTCTAAGATGTTCTTTAACAAAAAGGGTGAATTGCGCAACATTGCCGGTCTCAAGCCCTGGGGGCTGGAGGCTGTGCTCACGGAGAAATATGAGTGGAGTGCGGAAGAGGCGAGTGCCTTTGCCGACTTCTTGAAGCCCATGTTGGACTTCGACCCCAACCGCCGCGCCTCTGCCGCGGAGTGCCTGCAGCATGCCTGGCTGGCCTCCTAATCCCCTCCGCGTTCCTCTTGTAGAAATGTGAAATTGTACTTTTGTTTACTTTTAGCTTTGGAATATCCGAGATGGCCTTTCCTCCTCGAGCGCGAGTCGGTCTTCGTTGGTTCCACGCCCGATGGCGGGGCGCTCGCAGAATGTACATACGTTTTATTTATGGGACTCGACCGCTCGCCGCTCGCAGTCCTGCGCAACCCGACACGTTTTTATTTTTGCAAATCCAAGAACCGGGGACGACTCGACCGGTGCCAGGTTGTACAGTTAGAGTTAGAAAATTTTGTGATGTGTAATGACATTATAGACAATATAGATTGGTGTCCAATTTATATATATATAAAATTGAATATTGTAGCACATAAATAATATAAAAACCACGTTAGGGTACACGCCCCGGTGACGGTTAGAAGGCGTGCATGCTGTAGCACCCTCGGGGGCGTATCGTGTAAGACTCTGTACCAGCAGTAGCTTGCATCATAACTTTCATACGCGAGCATTTATCCCATATCAATATTTCAGTATTTATATGGTAAACCTCTATTTGAGACTGCCTTTTGTACATGAAGTGATATTACATCTAGTATTGAGCGGTAAAGCACTGTCCACATTTACAGTTGGGGGTTCCCATACATCAGCCGCCGACGGCCGATTGCAATAAGGCAGTTGCTGACGTTTGCCCTCGATGAATTTTATATTTAGGATCCACTAACAGCAACTTGACAAGTTTGTATTTAAATTATACCCGATTGCGAGTTTACATCAATAAAAATTATGAAGTAAATCTGTCTTTTTACTAATTCTGATGTGTTCAATAGCCCTTATCATGTCAGCTTTGTATTGTCCACTTGACCTGTGCTCACGCACATATGCACACAGTAGATAGTGTCTGTGTTTCTTCTCACGTGAATGACTTCACATTACTGAGCATTCAGGAGGCAAGTGAGCACGAGTTTTGATCAATATTGTACCCTGTGAAGGTTAGTCACATTATTTTCTGAAATTATTCAACCGTATCAGGTTTTATCATGTTTTTATAACTAATTTTACTCAGCTTGCTAACTTTCAAGCGCCTATCTGAGCAATTTGTTTTTATATTAAAAACAACTTATTAATTTCTCAAAATTTATGTAAAATATCAATTTATTGTATTTTCTTAGAAAGATATTTTGCAATGGATAAAATTGTCAAAAAACAAAACAAAAAATATTGACATAGGTACATCTGTCAAAAATATTTAGCTTGTGAAAATGTCGGCGGTAATATTTATTTTAAAAGATGAGTGATGGACCGAAAGTCGGGGTCGTGGGTGCGGGAGTCGTGGGCTTGACCACTGCCCTCCTGCTGAAGGAGGAATTGCGAGGCCTGCAGGTGACGGTTCTGGCCGACAAGTTTGAGGACGAAACCACCAGCCACGTAGCGGCCGGAATTTTCAGACCTGGTACTAGTTTCTCTGGCCCCACAGATATTATAACCAAGTAAGATAATTTGCAACAGTCTGGCGGAAATATTATCACACATACTCATTCCTAACCTCAATGTGGAATGTCATGTCTTGACCCTTTTGATTTGTAATTATTCTTATGCTAAATGTTTTTTAAATAATTTTTCATTATTCATATCATTTATTTAATGCGCACTGTTCACAGATGTGAACACTCCGCAAATAACGTATAAATATTTATGAAATCATAATATATTCAAGAGTGCAATACGGGCTAGTTATTTTTAACATTCCAGTGGGTGTTTATATTTCTTCCAAATATGGGTATGGAAGGAATACATAACTCAAACTTCTTTTATGGCATACATTATATCATATAATAGTCTTTTATGTTTCCTTAAAGCATAATTTTACAATAAAAATAAATTGACTACATATTGTAAATAGATAGATTTTCCTATTTATTTGCAACCATCCTAGACTGTATGGTGGTTTTATTATGGATGAAAACACAAATGTTGGTTTGTGTTTTCATCCATAATTTAATTTTATATCATAATATTAATTTATTATGTGTTATTTTATTCCACATCCAACTAAAAAATGCCGTTATTTACAACAATTTTTATGAAAATGATTTATCATTTGGATAATTCAATGGCTTATCGAACAACCTCGAAGGATGGAATAAGTTGGAGTATTGAGAGATAAATTTCAGTGGTCATGAAATGTATAACCTGTGTATTTTTTTTGATAGGCAATGGGTTACTAGATCTTGGAAACATTGGATTGATTTGTTTAAAACTTCAGAAGCTTCAAATGCCGGAGTTACTCAACTATCGGGATATGTCTTTTCAAAAAATAATCCCAGTGTTGTTAGGGTGAGATATTACTATCAACTTATTTCTGCTCGAATAATGTAGCATATTAATACATTTGATGATAAATATATTGTGATGCACAGACACCTTAAATTAATTACAGCTGATGCGTGACTATGAAACAATGTCTTTGATGTAGTCAATTGGCAGCGCTAGTGAATTCTGATTATAATTTATATTTAAGGAAACAGAATATTTTAATATCGTTTTTGAAATTCATCTATTACATTTTTGTTTGTGCAGAATCATCTTATAGAAGACGTTGTTCCAATATATCGAACTGCGACTGAGGATGAACTCAAATTGTGCGGAAATGATTGGAAATATGGATCATTCTTTACAACTTTACTTATTGAGAGCGCTATATACTTACCATGGGCCAAGAAACAGTCAGTCAAAACTTTTATTACCTGATAGAAATATTTTATTTATTTTATTAATGTTTATAATTTTAATGATGATTGCAGATTTCAGTCAAAAGGTGGTAATATCAAACATCAATACCTAAATAGTTTATCGGAAATATCCAACGAATATGATTTGATTATCAACTGTACGGGATTAGGCTCTCGGGAACTGTGCAATGATATGAAATTGGTGCCTATCAGAGGACAAGTTATCAAAGTAAGCCTGAATTATCTACACTAGATGTAAATTATACCAATATTATTATAGAAATTTAATGTACATGTAAATAAAATACATTATTTAATTTAGGTTAAAGCGCCGTGGATTAAAACAGCTTTTTATGGCGATTATGACACTTATATCTTGCCAGGATTTAATGCCGTCACACTAGGCGGTACAAGACAGTATGATAGCTACAACACAGAGACCTGCAAGTATGATGCAGCAGCTATAATGGAAAGATGCTCTTCTATGCTACCTCGTAAGCTCATCAAATATTTAATGTGAACTGTTTTGAAAATGAAAAAAATTATGATATATTTTATCTCTATTCATCTTAAGTTTTAGCCAGTAAGATTCAATATTTTTATTTCCAAAAACCAGACACCTATGTATACATTTCATGTAAATTTAATGAAAGTACTTGGTACAATTTCATTGTAATATTTTATCATAAAAATTGTTTATTATTATTTGAAGCTACTAGTTTCATCAACACGCTAGATTGGCATCTTCAGGCAGTACTCTGCATAAATCTAAAGCTTGAAATCATAAAATTATTTTATTTATTTTATTCAAAAGTATTTCAAATTTTATTAATACTAGATAATATTTTTTAGAATTAAAGAATGCAGAAGTCATTAGTCATCGAGTTGGACTTCGACCACATCGGTCTCCAGTCAGAGTGGAAAGTGAATTCATGAAGTTTGGAGAAAAACAAACCAAAGTTGTGCATTGCTATGGTCACGGGGGCTACGGAGTCACATGTGCCCCGGGAACAGCTCTCCATGCTGTCCAATTAGCCAAAGAAATCTTTACAAAATCAGGCAGCAAGCTTTGAGTCTAATTCATTAGTAAAGAAAAAAAACTCCTTAATGGTATAACAGATTTTAATTTTTTTCTATCAAAATATTAGTAGATATAATTTTATAATGTATATTAAAATAATAATAAATTGTACATTTGGATGTTGTTCGTAATTTTGTTAAACTAGGTTGCAGGTTAAAAATGCTTTGAACAAATAAAACAATTTATACAAATCAACATAAATTACGAGATTTCTTTGAAGACATTCCAATGATTTTCACAGAGCGTGATACCTTTTGAATTTTAGTCCTATCACACCTGTAAAAGTAATTTGACTTTTTTCAGTACTTTAAAAACTCGTAGAGTGGAATGATTAACATAAAAATAACATAATTTATAGTCAAAACTACTAGGTAAATAAATAAAATAAAAATAGCCATTACAAATGCAATGTTTCATACATTATAAAAAAATATAACAGATTTAATAAATGAAGCGTTACTATACATTTCTTTCATATTACTTAATCATACAATAATATATACATACATAATTGAATATTTCTAACTCAATTAACTTTTTTAGTTAAAAGATCCTAACAGAAACCATAATTATCTACCATAGTAGCTTTTATTACATTGTTTTAAGCATCGCTCGATAAGCAATTTGCCTATAAATGACTGAACAATTAGCCATTTTATTAAATAGTATGTGTCATCAGGTAGTTTTCTACATTTTTTTTAAATTATACATTTCTATAGTGCAATTAGTCAACAGAATAAAATGACTGTGCTTATAAATAACAACAATAGTTTTTTTTTTCATAAATATCACATTTCAAATAGATTTTAAGTACACATTAAAAAATTGGCTTATAAAAGATGAGAGCCCAATAAAAATGCACTACAGGACCTTTATAATATACCTAGATACTAGGACGGTTCACAACTCAAAATATCATGCAATATAAAATTAGCGCAATAAAATTATTCCGATTATATCCTTTTTAATAGAGAGATAATATATGCACATGTGAGTTCCAGATAACTAACGTCCCACGTGAAAATTAAAATCAGTTAATCATACTTATTATAGTCTCCTTTTTTTTCCACTCAGATAAAAGAAAAAATCAGCAATATTAATTAGTGAATTGATCTTAAATATAATACAATAATTAATGTCTTGCCGATTGCATATGCTCATAACGCAAACTGATAAAAAATAGCTATTTTGTGAAGAATTAAGGCGTGAGTGAGAAAACAATTTATTATTCTGATTGCAAATATATATTTAAGATTATTTACAAAATATATAATTAACTTTTGTAACATTATTCTGGAATCGTCATACTCAATCTTTCAGGCTTTCTTTCACTACCTGCAACCCAATGATGAAGGTTAAAATATAATACAATAATCACACAGTGTTGATAGAGATATATTAAAAGAACTGCTATTGTTTAAAGATAAATCAACTACATGTGTCGATAGTATTGAATATACAAATGGGAATGGTAATTCTGAAACCAAGTAAGATAATGATAGCCACAAATTTTTTAACTAAAATAAACACATACGTTTTTTTTTAATTGAAGGTAATGTTGATCAGTATTAAGGACTTGTACTTTAAATCATGTAAAAGGTTAACTAAATTGAAATGAACAGCAAGTTTATATATTCCAGGAGACATGCACATACTATAATTAAACGTACATATAGTACAAAAACAAATGTAGTGTTGACAATTTTTAGAAAGAAAATATAATCTAAGTTTGTTCATATTTAGTATATTATGCAATTTGCTCACATATGCGACTTCCAGTTGGTTTTTAAACAATAATTCATTAAATTGCACTGTTGATAATGATTTTGCTAACAATCAAATCAGATAACATTCATTGGAGTGTGATTTTTCATAGGTAATCGTTGTTTGACGTTTTCTGTTCATGTTTTTTTAACAAAAAAAGATTGTATTAATTAATTTATAAATTTTAAGATTGCATATATTTAGCTTATTTATGACTCACTGCTGAATAATTGTAAGATACTCCCAAGAATTATATAAAATAATTTAAGTGGACAAATAAAACAAATCATGTGAGTCTCTTTAAAGTTGTCTTTGTTGTTAATAAAATGTTGTATAATAAAATGAATTTAATGAGAGTATAATTAAAGTTATTAAATTAGAATGATTTGGTTTTCTTCTCATTTAACTGATTTTCCGAGAAGATCTGGCGAGACAAAAGGAAGGTAAATTAATAAATAATTTAAATAAACATGGACTAACTATTGCTTTTACAAATATTACAATTGTATTTTAGAGAGTATTTGCTTATGTAAAATTTCCCTTGAAAATATTTTATGAGTAATTATTGTTTAAAATTATACATACCAGTAGGAGATTAGATATTTGTTTCGTTAATGTCACAACGCAACAGCAAATTTTATAAAATGTTAATATTAATTTTATAACACATGCATAAAAGATAAAATAATATAAAAGTACACATGTTACTCATATAAACAATATACACTAATTATATTATACCAGTGAAATTAATTAAATGTTGTAATCTCTCAGTATAAAATAACCATATTTAGAGATATGGATGGGTAAACTGATTTTAAATACAAAAACAGTTGCATAAATTACATTGTACCATTAATTAAAAAATTACAACAAATCTGGATAGAATAAAAATATCACTTTTAAAATTGTCTCAAATAGCTTTTGGTCTTCTTTAAATGAAATGCTCAACTATGACTTCTTCTTAAATATGTTTTGCAAGTTCATTCCTGGTTTAGAATGTTGAAACATCTGCGTGACTCGTCTCCCTACATACTCGGGTGTTCCCAGCAATCCAGGCAGGGTACTCACCGGAGAGCTAAGGTTGCTATGCGAGCTTACATTCGGGTTATGATCTTTGGGTAATGCGCTCGAAGTAATCTTATGCAACAATGCCTCAATAGCTGATTTATGCTCAGTTTTCATTTGATTATCCAAGCATTCCAGATTCCTATGAAATTTAAAAGGTATAATTTTCTTATCGATACTTTAGAGAAGAAGTTGTTTGTGGAATTCAATTAATTAAATTAATAAAATAAACTTTATATGGTATAAGTTTTTGAATATTTCATAAAATAAGAGTGTTTGATATTGTATACGAATTCATTTTAAATACCTGAGTGCTGGAAGAACAACGCTTTGAATAAAATGTTCTGAAAATTCTTCATGAGTTGCTAGTTGCAAAGCTGCTAGCAGATCAGTCAGCAACTCATTAATAGAAGGAATGTTTCCTGTAGAGAATATTGGAGAATAGCACAGCAGGCATAAATGTGGCAAAACTAAAAATGAAAAAAAAAAAAATTAAAATAACTTATTCACTCAGGTTGTTTTTATAAAAAAAAGGAAATCAAAAGATGTTTCTACGTATATATTCGATTCATTCTAGGATACACTTTTTTTTAACCTTTGGCGCTAAGAGCTGGATCTTTTTGTATAATTCTGAATAGAGTGTGTGCAAGGCAAGAGGCTGTGCGGGGACCCAGCCCTGTAGAGCGTTCCTCTCGAGCCAGACCATCAAGCGCCAACCAGCACTTATCTCTGGCGGCTGAAGCCAGTGATTCCCGAGACACTACTGCACCCAGAGCTGTGATTGCACTGCATTTTACCAAACTGAAAAAATAAATATTTAATACATCATTTTATCAACTTTTGAGACAAACTTAACATGTTGAATATTTTTAAATAAACTTCTGTCAAAATAATATTGAACGTTGATAAAATAAATATATTTATGTGCATATGTATATATTCGAAGTGGTGTTTCCTTCAGTTGACAATTGATATCTCTTTGTATTCAATGGGTAAAAATTAAAATTATTCTAGAAATCAAAATAATATTGGTAAGTAAACCATAAACATAAAATATACTCACACTGCAGAATCACTTATAAGAGTGACAATAGCCGGGATGATTCTGGTATTCAGTACATTATCAGTGAGTGTTGCATTTTCTATTAAGTAGCAAAATAGAATGGCTACAAATGATCTTACTTGTTCACTTGTATGAACTACGCCTAAAACAACAAATGAGCAATTAATTCTAAATATATTTTTCCAACACCTATAATTAAAATTAGCAAATTATATTCCTCACTTTCCCACAGAGCAGATAAAGCAACATCCAAGAACTGTAAATTTTTGTTTGAAAATTTCACTATTGGGACTCCTAGGACTGCGCAAGGAACAGAGCACATCCCACTGCATATAGACCATCTGTTAATATCGACAAACCAATTGAATAATGAGATAAAATTGAAGGTAGTAAGTAATAACATAAATAGCTTTTCATTTTCTGGTTGTTTACCTTTTAATCACATTACCCATATTTTGTTCTTCATCGTCTAAGGTTGTCAATACTGCTCCCAAGTAAACACTAACTATCACAGTACTAGAAGAATTCTGAGATTCTAGTTTGGCCATTTTTTGTTCAATATTAGAGATTTCTGTTTCCATCAAGGGTTTTATGATAATTTTTGTAAAGCTATTACCAAATATTGTACATATTGACTCAAAAAGGTGAATATAGGCATTTAATACAAGTATATCTGTAGGCTTCACAAAGGCCAATAATAAACTCAATAAATTTTTAACGCTGAAAAAACAGAATGTAGTTTTTGTAATGTTTAATTAATAATTCTAATACCTAATGTATGTATGAAAGAAATGTTTGAACTTACAATGAATTGATAAACCAATCTCTCTCGGTCCAAGTAATATTTGGGTCTGAATCCATTTGGTCATAAAATATATTTATAAGCTGAAATGGATTATAAACACTATCTTCAATTAAAAATTTTGGATTGTAATATGGGTTGCTGAGTAAATATTCTGATGCTTTCTTATCACAGATTTCACACAACGGTTCATTCATAAGTGCATTTTCTTTTATTGTAGCAACATTAACAACAAACATCAAGGCAGCAGACATCATAGACTTCAATATAAACAAAAATATTGTAGAGATATCTTGTTTGCCATCATTGCCTAGGAAGTTTTTCATTTTTTCCAAAATGTGCATACATAGCTCACTGTGAAAGACACCTGTGAACAAATTAAATTAGAGTAATATAAACTTTACTGAATCCTGAATTTGAATTTATTATTGACTCTCAAGTTGTGACATGTCCAAAATACAGTGCATTTTGTTGTTTTACAGTGTGAAGACTTCTTTAATGAAATTTAGATGAATATGAAAGCGACTCATATTTTCCTCACTTAATTATGTCTACATCAGATGGTTAGCTCATTGCCTTCTGTTGGACTTACAATATCCATATAATGGTTATGGAAACCTGGAACTATAAGCTTGATCAAAGTTAGCTTGACAATATAAGAATCATGTGAGAATTACCCAGGTAGCAAATGAAGAAATTGTAAAACTTATCTTAACCCATTTTTATAAATTTTAAACTGTTTTATAGAACTTGCACATTTCATTCGTAAAAAATCAATAATCAATATTAAAAAATATTAAAATAAATAATACCATTTAGTAGTGCACTTCTTGCAAGCACTGGAGCGAGTATTTTGACACAAACATTTGCAATTGAGGTATCGGTATCTTGCACCAGTGCAAACAATAATGATTCCAGTTGTGAGTATTTGTTGGAAGAGGCCATTGGACAGACTAAGATTGCTCCGAGTAAACCTTGTCTGCGTATTAAGTTATCACTGGATTCACACATTGAGACAACCATGCTCAGAAGCAGTGAGCTTACCAGGTCCAACTACAATAAAATCAATGTACACATGAATCATGAAAATTAATTTATAAAACTTAATCTACAAAATTATTTTATAAGAAAATTAATTGCGGTTACTTACAGAAATAAATGGGGCTAAAGCAACAGACGCCTCAGCTCCGAGGAGACGCTTTTCAACAGATTTGCTGTTTAACATTTCCCAACACATTCCCAACAAGTCACTATCTAGACCCGAATTTACTTCAGTGTTCCATTGCAATAACAAAACCAATCCTAGATAACAGTAATATTAATATAAAATTAATTCCATCTATGGTAAAAATATTCATTACAATTATTGATCTCTGAATGGATACTATTAATGCACAGAATATAATATTTTACCTGATATAATGACAGCTCTATCTTCTTTCTCCATTTTCTTTTTGAGATTCAGTAACATCTGAAGTAATTTGTCACGTTGAGATTGCTCTGGATGTAGAAAGATTGTACAAACAAGTAGGCCAATAACTTCATCTCTCTTTACCAATAAGAGATTTGGTACTATCTATAATAAAAAAAAATATTTACGAGCTAAAAATTTAAATCAACACTAAATGGCAACTTAAAATACTTCATTCTATTTATTCATACGATTATATTAAATATTTGAAATAAATCTGTATTTTGACTAATAAAGATAAATATTTATTATATAAAAAAAAAAGTCAGAGGAATATTTTTGCCATTTCATATATGAATAAATTACCTAAATATTGGATATAAAAATTGCAGCTAACAATATAACCAATAATAAAAACCACACTATTTATGAAAACGATTTATGATATGAATATTTTATTCAAGAGAACATGTCAATTTGCTCTGATGTTATCAGTCAAATTCTTAGTGTGAAAAATTACAACCAATCAGAAAGCAGAAGCTTAGAAATACTTCCAGAGAAAAAACTCCGCTAAGAGCTACCCGGTCCCAGAGATTATTTTACGTATATATTTTGTCATTATAAAAACACTCACTTTTGGTAAAGTAGCAGATACAACATAAACCAGCCTTTGAACTGTGATGGCTTGACTCGTACCAGCTATGTCATTCAACAATTCATTTCCTTTGGTATTTGGTAAATTGCAAGACTTCATTAATGCAGATTTATACTCGCTTGGTATGTTACTAAAAATACATTAAATAAAAGTTAAAAAGGGTATCAATTACTACAATATAACTATACTATATAATGTTAGCTCGATTTGCTTGCATAAAGCTCTTGGACACTCTTAGGTCAATTTGACAAAAGTGTGTAAACATGCAGCTATAAATAATTAATGCGTTTATTCAAATTATAAATACTTTTTATTTACCCATTAATCCAGGCCTCGTTTTTACTACCTCCCACAATACTACCATCTCGAGATGTCTTGATACTCTCTATGAACTGTCCTCTCCCCCAGTCAGATTCTGGATTTTCATTCAAACTGAATGTATCTTCCAGGGTAGTTATACTTTCTTTACGTTTTGATGTTGAGTTTGGTCGTGACTTAGGAGAATTGATTGTTTGGTCCTCAGGCATTACAGCTGGCTCGAAAGAACTGGTGTTTGAACCATCCTTTTGAGAACTAGAAAAATGCCATATTAAATAAGATTTTTTGTACCTATATAAGACTGGTGGTCTTTTTTAAATAAAAATTATTTAATGTAACACACCTCCCGCCATTTTTGTCACTATCGATCATTTCAAACTGGTCAGGAGTGCGACTGTGAGTAGAAGCACTACTCCCATAGTAATTTTGTGTTGCCGTTTGTGGTAAGGGTTGCAAATCATTGTCTATAGTAGTTTCTAAATCTGGACAATTCATCTGGAGAGTTTCTCCAGAGGTACTGTCTTCCTTGTGATGTGCTTGGAGGGTGTAAAGAGTCGTGTCTGAGCTTGGCATGTCAGATGTCGGGCTGGATAGAGAGTTCAAGCTAGCCAAGGCAGCGTCATACAATCTTTGGTAATTTACTTTATCTGTTTCTAATGCGAGAATCTGCTTTTTCAAGAGAGCTACTTCTTCATTTTGCTAGAAAACAAAATATTTGTTATTGTTTTGGACATATTATTTAAGTAAACTATTGAGCATGTCATATTTTCTGAATTTTTAAGAAATTGTTCAATAAACAACTTACTGCGTGTATTAATTCAGTCTTTTCGTCAATGTTAAAATCATTTCCACCATCAGAGATGGTGTTAAAATTTTCAGTTTGTGACTCCCTATGACATTGATGAGTAGCAGGTGTCACGTTTTCTCCTCTGTATATTGAAACCAAACCCACTGGTCGAGGAATATTAAGGCCAACATCATCCCAATCCTCAAAATCCTATTTAAAAGATACAAATATGAAATAATAATAAAAATGACTATTGATATTTATAATCGCTTATAATTATTATTACTATTAACAAGAAATAATTCTTTCAGTTATAAAATTGATTTTATATAATAGCAAGTTGAAATCCTACCTGTTCTGGTATTTCATCAGAAAATGTAATCGAAGTAAGTTTGTAATCCTGCTGCATTAAATATTCATTAATTAAAAAGTTAAGAGCTCTTTTTTCATGAGGCTTGATGGGATCTTCGTGCATAAGTCTCTCACATCCTAAGTCGCCTAATGTTGTTTCAAAATCTGTTAAAACAAGTAGTAATATATATATTCATTATTTATTTATAGTGATATAGATTTTCTAGGTGTCAAAATTTGTGATAGACTTACCAAAAGTAAACATGTCAAAGGTGATATTTTAAAATAAATAAACATTTTATTAAATTAATAAGAGAGTCGAAATATTAAATATTACCTGCGGCTTGAGTCAAGTTAGCTCGCAGCGAGTTGATGGTCTCTTTAGCTTTCCTTAGTTCAAACTCAAGCACAGCAACATCACTGTTTTTTTCACCATCTTCTGATAACCGTGCCAGATCTAACGAGTCCAAAGTAGCCTGACTTGGTGATCTTGCTATAATAATAAATCCAGCAAAATATTACACAAAATAAACTATTCAAAGTTGATCTGAAATAGGTCATATAAAAAATACAGTATAATTCTAGTGAAATTTACCTATAGGTAACGAAATGTCTACGGAAGGACGCTCAAAGTTTCCGGGGTTTGAAAAAAACTCTTTTAGTTGCGGAACCTCCCTTCCGGATTCTACAAGTTCAGTGTGTAATTCTAGCGCCGTCAATAGGAAGTTATCGTTAAGCAGTTTTGTCGCCACATCGCTATACGTCATTCGTGGGACGGAGTATTTCACTCCTTCACTATTATCTTCTCGATAATCTGTCATTTTAACCCGTTAATTGCAACGAAGCCTTGGTTTTTTTTAAAAAGATTTACAAAAACCCCTCATGACAGTGACACTTGCTCTATTTTGACATTGCTACACATAGACAATCTGATGCAATACACCATAAACAATGAGAATCAAAAATATTTTATTTGTATATTTATTGACATTATAGGAAGCTACGTGCTGTTGGGTTTAGGTATTAATATGTTATAATCAGATAATATATGTCATATTGATATTAATTTTAAAATCTTAAAAATGACAGAGATAATCTTAACTTGCTCTGGTCTGATTATGGAAAATTCTGGACGATCACATAATAGCATTTTAAAGACACTACTATAGATAAAGTTACCACAATAACTATATCAATATATATATCTTTTTTTGTAAAACAGAACAAGTGTAATGGTTTATCAAACTATACGCTTAACAGGTTACTTGTTAGAAATTAAGATGATTGCTTTAGCAGTTATTGTCAAATACCAAAACGTATGAAACAACTTTTAATTTTAAAACAAGTATACATAAATCAAATCATTTATTAAATGTGCTCTAAGTAAATACAAATTTATTGACATCGTTCTGTACTAGTAGTACAATGAGCTGTAAAAAAGTGAAGCATCAAAATCCTTCGACATTATTTAATTTTATGTTTGGCAAATAACTACATAAGAAAGCTAAGTATGGAAATAAAATGCACGTTTCAATAAGATATGTCTTTTTATTTTTAGCTATTGTATGATATAAAATAAGTTCTTAAATAAATAAAAATACCTAACAAATTGTATCTGATGTCAATATTACAAAATAATACAGACATCTCATGTTTAACAACAAATTTAAAAATAATAAAGGTGATTTGTAGTAACAGTAGGAATGTAGGGCAAAAGTAAAACAACAAAAAATATTTAACGTAAATAAGCATGTGGTGTAAAAGGTTTTTAACTTCAATGTAAGGTACATGTTATAGCTATTGAAAACAGGTATATTGATTATTACAATCTTATTTATACGTAGATATAAAAGTATCACTAAGATTATAAAAATGAGGATTAATACTAATTATTAATCTGAACACTTCAGCGTTAGTGCTTATTAGGCATGATAAAAAAGTTCTTATTCATCTTCCTCGTCATGTAAATGTTCTAGACGTAGCTGGACTTGTGATTTATCACTGAGATTTTTATCTGGTTTATCTTTCTTGCCTTTGGAAGCTTTTTGACCAACAAAATATTGAGGCATTGTGATTTTAGAATTTACATAGGATGACTTCGCATCTATCCCCTGATCAGAAGTTTCACCAATGATATTTTTATCTGAATCTTTCACTGGAGGAATAAATGTAATTTTATCCTCATCCACAACCATCGAGTCCTCAGTGGTTTTATCGAGTTCGACTTCCTTGAGGCATACAGCAGCAGCTTCCGCGTTACTTCTGTCTGATACTGTTGGAACATTTTCCAAGTTATAACATGTCCATTTATTTGGATTCTTTTGATATCCTGGTATTTTCCTAGATTTGAGACAGTGGGATATGGGTGCCTCAGGTCTTTTGAAAATGCTTTCTTTACCTCTGAAATGTTTCAGTTCTGCTTTTGTTTTGCGGACATTCTGCTTGACGATGACTCGATCTTCATCGTCAGCTTGGCTTGATTTTGAGCGATTGACAAAATTTGCTTGTTTTTCAGCAGCATTAAGTTGATTGAATAAATCTTTTTGTCTGTCTTCGAAACTAGTCATGGTTAAGTGATATAGTTTTCTGTGAACAAAGAAATATTATTTTTTGACATGTTTGTTTTTTCAAGATAAACACGTTATAAAATAATGTACAAAGTGAGAAATAAATTTCACCTTTTCTTCACATTTAGAAATAACAACAATGCAATGAATTTTAGCAGCAATAATATTATTATTTATCTATTATTAAAATCAAAACATAAACCGGAACACTAGACAAGATTTGACAGATCAATGATGTTATTCTTTATGTTGGTGTAACTGCTATTAATGTAATATTATTTTACGTAGGTGCACATTTTGCTATATAAAGGGATGGAGACACCAACGTCTAGAAAAACATAACCACCGAAATACAATATGTGTTTTCAAGTATTCCTAAAATAGCTACTGTTCTTTTGTAATATAGGATGTTTGCATTATATAAACTCAACAAATTCACTCAGCTTACCCTCTAGTTTTGTTTATCTCTACCTCTTAAATATTTATCCATGTTTAGTTATTTAGTTGTTTAGCCTTTAGTTATTTATTTAACTTATTCTTCAACTCGTGCAAAAAAAGGTTTTTTTTTTACAAATTTTCCGAAAATAGAGAAACCCATGTACGTTACCACCTAAGCTACACTTTGTAACCTCCACAGCCTGCGCGGAAATAGATCAGGAAATAGCGACACACCGTATTGTAAGCATAGCCTTAAAAATTATTGGTAATTAACATAAAAGAAAATAATGAATTTTTAAATTTTTTTCTACAAACATTGAAAGTATTGGGACCGAAATGTTGGAAAATACAAACCACTTCACAGCATGAAATTCAATAAATCCCAAGATTATCTTAAAGCAAAAGTTGCCTAAACCTAGGAACCCATTTACTAAGCATAATTTTAAATAATTACTTATATTTATTTGAAACTATCATTTTGATACCCACCGTTGATTGTAGATTTGTTGAATTATCTCATTTTGTCATGGACGGTGATCCGTGTGGTTCTTTTGCTGTTACTATACCACATGTAAATCTTTGCTTATTAAATTTTCAACTAAAATCTATATATTAACTTATGAAAGATTTTATGTTTTAGCACATTAGTTCATTTCTAAAAATTTATTTTTGTAATTTTAAATAGGTTTTTACTTACCTATCCATTTCAATGTAACTAGGAAAGAAATAGAGCTTTATTAAAAACATATTAAATATAAATGTGTTTTTATTACTTTAAAACAAGTATTATTCACATAAAATAATAAATTATCTAGAAAGCATACCTAACAATTTCATTTTATTTGATAGGATTGGGTAACATTTTATGGCAATACACATTATCACAAAACTACAGAATACCACAATATAACTCATTGTGAATTTATAAAGTTAACAATGACGCACATTTCCGTATGTATTTTTATATTGGTTAAACCAACTAACTAAAAATGGACTAGTTTGAGTAACCTAACATAAACATTGAGTAAATAATCTAACAAAACATTAAAAAAACACCTGCATCTTATTTAATTTAATTAGGCTAAAGAAAGCAGGAATAATTTTATAGTGAATATTTTCATTAATAAATTTTGTAGATATAGGCACCAGGGAAGTAATCTCAATAATACATTTTACATAAAAGCTATATATAATTGGTAGAGATAAACCACAATTAGTTAAAGTTATTTTCTAACTATCAAACATAATGTAAGATGATGTTTTATAATATAACTGAGAAAAATAACACTCGTAGAAATAATAATAAATTAATAGACACAAACCACTTTACAATGTACTTAATTATAATATAAGAGATCAGATTTATGTTCTACACGGAACACTCAGGGTGAATAATAGTTAAGTAATTGTTATCAAAGGTAAAATAATGCAAGCTTAAAATAAAACAATTAGACACCACAATTTTGAAGAAAAATATCTAAAGCAACTTATACACGTTGCAACACAACTGACCACTAAAAGTAATAAAAAAAATAGCATCCTCTTATTTGGGTGTTTTTTAAACAATGCAAAATAGTACGCTATTGGAAAATCGTCGAGAGTGCCAGTTGTGTGGCATGACGTGTACACAGCTCAACTTAACTGTTAAAATTATTTGAGCCAAAAAGTGCTATTTTTATGGTAATTGTGATACTGTAATTGTAAATATGTAGCAAAAAAATAAAAAATCAGCATCAAGATAATCAAGTTCAAATTGATTTTAATTAATATATATTAAAAAAAAAAATATTTTTTTAATTTTATGACTCAAAGTTTTCTTTAAAGATTAATTAGAAATTAAATACTGTTAAGAAAACCAATATTACAATGCTATTTTCTGAATAAGTAATTAATTTTAAAGCTTATTAATATATACAATAATATAGAATCACAAATAAAATAAAACGTTTAAAAATTAAACTCCTTCAAACATTATCATAGTTAAGTATGTGCATATATTTTTATTATAAATTTTTATGAATTATTTTCTAATTGGATAATGAAAAGCTACGTTCTTTGGGATTATACTTAGGAAAAATAATTTTAACCCATTTTCGAATTCGTTAGAGCTGGTAACTCTTTCCATATATTGATTTTGGTAGAACAATATATTTGTAGTTTTTACACAGTATCTGTTTTTGGTATACTTTTATTAAATTTAAATATTTTTTATATTCTTTAAGTACTTTGTAAGCAGAAGGCTTATGTTATTGGGATTTTCAACAGCCAACAATGTCATGCATACTTGTACTTTCCAAAAGAATGGCTACGTAATAAGCATTTAAATGCATTAATGTGGTAGACTTATAACATGACACTTATTTAATCAAACAAATAACAACACATCTTGTCATGTGACGCACATAGGTTGTTTAGCTACATTGGGATTAATAATTATTCTACTATGAGTACACTCTGCAATATTTAAATAATATTTTTAGTGTCCGAGAGACGGTTTTTCTTTTAGATAGCATTAAACGTTTAAAATGATAACATTGCAGGCATTCAATCTCATTGAAGTAAGCAATAAGCTCTGTAAATTAACACCAGCTCAAATTTATTTGATTAATATATGAATTAAATTCAATATCTTTTTGAAATGCACCCCGACATTGATCACCCTCAGTCAACAACTAATTCTTTATAGTTTATCATACCTAGATAATTTTTACAAAACAGCATTACAGCCATCTAATCAAAAATGCACACAAAAGCTCTTAAGAGTCCATCACCAAAACAGGAACAGCTACAACCTCCTTTGCTTTCTTCCGAGTCTTTTCCGTTGGCCTTGAGTTTCTTTCTTAATTCTCGAGCTTCTTTTTTCCTCAACTTTTTCAGTTTTCTTGCATCCAATTTGTCTTCACTCTCCTTTTCATTTTTCTCGAGTATCCTAGGAAGGGATCGTTCGCTGAGATATATGGGTTGCGCGTGGGAATTGTCGATGCGAGGGGTCGCAAACTTTTGAAGCATCTCCCTCTGTTCCTTGGAAAATTGAATATTTCTGTCACCTCTCATTCTCTTGATGATCAGATCACACTCGGTGAGGTCTAACAGCTCGCTGGCTTGAGGGCCGGCCTTGAATTCCTTCTCGGTCATGAGCAGATACCTGACGGAGTAGCTGAGCTCCCCGAGTACCTGCCGCTTGCTGGCGGAGGTGAGCTCCTTCTTGCTTCTTTTGCACTCACTGAGACACCAACGGCTGAGCGCCAGGAACAATTCACTCTCACTCATTATGCGGAGGGTGTCTCGCGGAGCGATAATGGCGATGTCCTCGTAGCTGAGTTCCTCGATGGTCTCCTGCTGGAAGACCTCGTCGGCGTTTTCGTCGATGAAGAGCAGACAGTTGTGCAGGAGAGAGTCGCACATTTCCGTCATGGCGGCCTCGGCGTGGCCTCCTTCTCCGGGCAGCTGGTTCAGCGCGCGCAGAGGCGGGGCCGAGGGCGCGGCGCAGGGGGGAGGCACGCGGCTGCAGAAGAAGCGCAGATCCTGAAACACGAGCAGCACGCTCGACGGACTGAGGTGCAGGTCCAGGAATACCGCGCACTGCCGCACCAGATCCGGACAGATGTACTTGTGGGCCGCCTCGAGGGTGGCGCGCGCCGTGATCACGGACGGCAAGGCCACGGGCTGCCCGTACAGGTACCTGTCGAAGGGATTCCAAAATTAGCACGGAAGCATCAGCGGGCATCGCGGTATAATTATTGAATCGAAGCCATCGAGATTCAGGCGGACGTTGGCATTTCGAAGTCTAGCTTTCCAGCATTAATTGCGGTAACTGAAATAAATCTAACTAGATGTACCTAGACAGCTGGCGCATTATATTTGCGATGTTCAGGCTTTCATTCCGAAGAATCGGCGGACGCGCTAGTCACCCGGATGAAGAAGGGGCGGGATATCACACGGTAGTCGCGGATCGGACATCGTAGCGAATAGACGACGAAAGATCCGGAGGGACGGTCGAATCGCGGCAAGCGGGACTCTCACACGCAACTCACACTCCAGACTCACCTAACCGAGAAACTGTACACACTGGACTCTGGAAATTGTACGGGGTACGATTGGATTAATGGTGAAAAATTAAAAAAATAAATAACCAAACCTCACGGGACGGTTAGTAGAAAACTCACCCAACCGCATATAAACACCAATAAATTTTTTTATGGTAGGTACCTACACTCAGCATTGAGGGTGTATACAGTAAAATAGTAGGTAGGAAAACTTCAACGAACAAACATCACATTCATACTACTATATTTATAATGTAGTGTCGTGGAAAGTAACAAGCGAGGTATTCTTTCTGTGGGAATTCAATATAGGTACCTACTCTTCAAGTGTCAAAAAGCAGTTACAGATAAACGCATTCGGACACCGCGTATTTACCCAGGTGCCATCGGTTGCAGAAAGACTTTACGTAGAATTTTAGAAATGCGACGATCCTCACCTCATGAGCTGCTCGAAGGCCCTCTTGTCCACGTCGCGGACGTAGATGACGTCCTCCCCGGCGGCGAGCGGCCCGCACAGCATGGCGTGGAAGACGGGGCACGCGGCGGCCAGCACGGCGCGGTGGCCGGGCAGGCGCCACGTGTCGCTGCCCAGCCCCGCCACGAAGGTCACGTCCGAGTCGCGCTCGCTGTCGTGCAGGGGCCCCGGCCCCCCCTGGCCCCCCTGCCCCCCCGGCCCCCCCCTGGCCCCCCTGCCCCCCCGGCCCCCCCTGGCCCCCCTGCCCCCCCTGCACCCCCACCCCCTGCACCCCCACCCCCTGCGCCTCGCCCGCCCCGCGCTCGTTGCACATCATGGACCCCTTGTTCTCAATCAATCGCTTTTTCCTCTCCTCTAGTTTAATCTCAGCTTCTCGATCAGCCCCACCGATCTTCAGATTCTAACCGAGCAAGCTCATTTCTAAACAGCGTCTCTTTCAGATGAGTACGTTTATAGTAAATAAGTACCCAATAATAGGTTTTATTTTTGTTCGTATGCTCCTTCGTTTATCAGACTATCATCGATTTAGAAGAGACAGCCTTTTGGGTAGGTATATTATATATAATCTTTGGACCTGTGATTTTATTGAGAGTTTTTCTCGGTATTTATTAATAAAAGATTTATACTTCAGTTTTGAGCACTAAAGTTTTCAATCATCCGTGAAGATATCCTAGGCACTCGCAGTTGCGGAAAAATCTGTGCGTACAATATTAGTTTAAAATATTATAGCAAGATTTTTTCAGATAATGAACAGCAAACTTTGATTTAATCTTGCTAGCTATTCCTAATTATTTATCTACGCTATCTTCTCTACTCTAATCGGCAGGGATTAGAAATCTCGGCTTGGGCGTCCAATAATAACTTTTGTAATCTCCGCTTTAGTGCCGGTGGCACTGTTTCCTTTCCTACATTTTCATTTTGGATATTCAGAAAAGGAAATTATTCTTGTATTTCATTTTATGTAAACTATCGCGTAGCGGCGTTTCTAACAAGGAAATATAATATCAATCGTCAGACAACAACTCGCCATTTTATGGCATATACATTCTCAGTTTCTATACTCTGTTCTGCTATTGCTCCTCCAGGCGCGCCGTTTGGATCGTTCTGAAAAGGACAAATGCATAGTTTTATTATTTCGGTAATAAAAAATGAAACCATAACGCACAGGGAATATTAAAATTTCAGTTTATGGGGTAATTGTTTTATTGGAGTCGCTTCATGAGATCTTTGAGTAGTCCCCGAGGAATGGACGAGGTTGCAACAAATAAAGGTGTGAAGACTTCACAAACCACCCATTGTTGTATCTACGCGTTAATAAGCAAAGTTCTTGGCCGAGGACGAATTTTTAAAGGTGATATATTTTTTAAGCAATATGTAAACGAGTGTTTAAGTACATAGTAATAAACTCAAGTCTCGAGCGGTAAAGAATAAACATCATAGGAAATAATAAAGTTTGCATTGATAAAGAATAATAGCTCTAAGATAATGTAATTGGGAAATGTTTGATTTGTGAATAAACCACTTAAGTTTGTTCACTCAAACACATTGAGCAAAATTCATGCACACCTCCAGAAATACAACATAGCTTATAATACCAATTGGTTGTAGTTGTCTCAGATATTTTAAACTCATTTTTTACCACGTGAGTGTATTTTAATGAAAATTACCACCGTCACGTAACTTCTTATAAAAACGTAACGTACTATCACCCGATTACTATGGTCTGGCATGATTCATTCATAAGAGCGGAGAATAAAAAAAATTTCACCTTGTACGTTTATAGTAATATTGTGGGTCAGTTGATTGTTGCTTTGTAGTATTATGGCGTAAATTAATACCAGCGAATGTAAAATTCACAATATTTTGGTATACGTAGTGATTTATATAAAGATAAAAGAATAGAATATTTGAGGTACCATGTTTCTAGGTGTAGCATCGCTCTGTTTGCAAATAATGAAATGATTACACACCGACGGTTTTTTCAGCATAGGAAAGCCAATGCATAACATTTTCGTGAAATTTCATACATCTGTAATTATAAATATAACAACTGAATTTATTTACACAAATGGTTATTCACATGTCCAACGCCAAGTATGCATATAATTTACTAACGAGATCAGTAATGTAAATAAAAAAAAACATAGCCGTGATGTCACCGTGCCATATTTCTAATTTTTACGTGACTCAATAAAAAGACAAGTGGTGTAATCATACAGGAAAGCGCAAAAGTCCTAACAATGGCCGGGAGCATAGAGCTGGAAGAAGAAGCTATCCAGAAACCTACAAATTTCAATTCTACCGAACCATTATTTTCATATTTGACTCCCAGTTCCAGAAATCCAAAATATTTGTTGCGTCGAAATTGGCAGGCTACATTCTTTTTAAACATCGGCTCCCATTTGACGAAGTTGTGGATATGCGTTTAGTAGAAAATGGTGGTATGTATTTATCACCGTGTGAGCTAAGCCTACTCTAGTTAAGTGTCCTGCTGATATTTCAATGCACTCTTTTTAATTATTTCCTTATTGGTTCGCTTTAGTTAGTCTAATTTTACCCTTAAAGATTGCAGATTCCATTTCTTGCGTTTTCCTGGCCAGTTGCGGTTTCTTGCGTTTTTACAATATACAACAACCCAAAACCGAAGGAAAAACCTTTCACAAAAGGCCAAATTATGTAAGGTTAGGTTTACTTTCGCCCAAATTGTACAGAACTGTAAATTAATGAGATAGCGTTTAATATTTTTAAGTCATCGAGTTTATCATGAAATTAATTTTCTTAATTTTCACCTTAAACAATATTATAATAAAATGTATGTACAGGTGACAGTAGCGTAGCGTAGCGATACGTCCACAAGATTTAATGATTCAAAAGTTTATTATATTATTAGCTTAAGTTCACAGTGCAGCACGTGAAACGACGTGAAAAATGCTCGAAAAATTATTTTAGAAACAGGTGTTTTTATTGTATTTCATTTTTGAAACGAAATACAATAAAACTAGCTTGCAGACGTTTCATGTTATGCAAGCTAGTTGAAAAAAATAAAATCTACCTCCAATCCACAAGACGACATTCTCACACGTTTTTTATGCACCGACCACCGACTAGAGCGGGTCGGTCATTTTTTTAGGAGTAACTTTTACAATTGGGACTCAGTGAACCGAGGAGCAGTAATAAAGAGCCACAACGACATAACAGCGGTCCTCGGTAACCTACTTCGAGAAACACCTCTAGCAAGACAAATCTGACATATTAAAAAAAAAAAAAAAACGCAATGTTGCCTTGTTGCATAATATTTTACGATTCACTACACTGACGATGCATAATGTTGATGTATACTAAACGACGTTGTATTTTTGGATATTTATGCAGTGTGATTAATTTTATTTTGATGTCAGTGTGTAAAGTAAATTGTATTACTTGTTGTACTTGTGGCTATTAACCAGAGACCCTCTGCAAACGTTGTGACACAACTTTCGTGCTTTACTTAGGCAAAACAATAAAAAAAAACACCCAAAATAAAGGGACGCCATGGTTAGTTGCAAATCGGTTGCAAATTGTGTCGCTGCACCCCATAGTACTGGCGTGAATATGAATGTCAAAATCAATATATATATAATAATGTTAAAACCTGTACCAAAAGGTTTATTCCTCGACGGTTTCCTCATAATTTATGCATTTATAGGAAATTCATAATTTTCAACTACTGGACTGCGATGTTATTTTATAGCTAAGGTTATGTTTTATTTATAGTTATATTACAGAAACATATAAAACAGTTGTATGACGTCAAATATGAGAGACCTCTCATTTAGTTTAACCAATGAAAGGGCACGTTATATGGCAAGCTTTAAATTTGATATATCAACATTTCGTTATTATTTTTCAATACCACTTTAACGTTTGGATTAATGTTTAAAGCCAGTCTACACGTAAGAAGAAAAAACAGTGACGGTGACTCATACACTTATAAATTGAACAACCGTACTTTCAATGGTTTAAATGCGAGTACACACAGGATGTTAATTTAGCGAACTCTCATTTAGAATATCAATAAATTGATACTTTATGCAATGTAGAATAAATATTGATATTTAAACATGTAACAAATATAAATATTTGTAAAGGATGTGAGTTTGATTTAGATTTTCAGAACATCACGATATTTTAGGAATCAATGAGCTTATTTATAACTCGAAGATTCAGTTACAAATTTTGGTCGATTAAGATTTCTAAATTTATATTAACAGTGTAAATGCCTTTTTAAAATACGTTTTTCCTTGAGAATCGGAATTGTTGAAATCATAAAATCGATCCACTTATGCCAATTATAACTGTTTGCTCTATCCTTGACTGAGCAAAATGCAGTTGTGTTCAGTTTTTTTAAAATAAAAAATTGAATGTTGGTGAATATAAACGGTAGTTAATATGACAAGTCATATTAAATACAATTTTATAGTTATTCCGAACTATCTTACAACGATCCAAGTAGCGGACGATAAATGCAAGTACTATATAATAGTGCCTAAATAAGTACTTTAAATGCAACTACCGGTTAAGTAAAGTTATACATATTAGGTTTTATGGTTAAAATGCAAGACTTAGATAGTAAAAAATAATATTTCAATTCTGTACATATCTTCTATAGTTTTTTCTTCAGAAACGTTTGTCTTTTGCTTGTATTACCCAAAGGGTTTTCTTTTGCCAAAAAACCTACAAATTTTCATTTCTAGTACGATTCATCTTTATATACTCTATACAGACTATTTTCTTAGAGACATAGTTTTATTTGCACAGTTTTTTTAATTATCTAAAACTGAATAATATATTGATACGCAACGTTAATCAAAGACATACATACGCACACATCATAAGTACCAGGCATTTCTGATTATTCGAATTATTTATTCAAGGAAGTAAATCTGTGTTTGCTGGTATGAGTTCAAAACAGTTTCCTCAGTTGGGTCTTGAATTACTTCTTTATAATCTTATCCTTGCTTAGGAGGATTGAATACGATTAATAATAAAGCTGTGCTGCGCGATGCATTTTGTTTGGGTAATTACGCCGATAGGAAGCATGGTGCTCATCAGCGGCGGCATTAATTAGGCTGAGCTAGCCGGGCTTCCGAGGCGCAGGAAAGAATAAAACTATTAAACATATTTATCGTATATTATTAGTAACGAAGCATGAAATTGTTTATTGCCGTTAAACCTTGAGGCGAGCCTGATTGTTATCAACATTATGTGTGTATCTCTTAAATTTGGAAAGGTGCTACTGAAGGCATTGAATTGAATAATAAGCAATCTCTGAATAAATGAAATAACATTCGGAATAAGGGCAAGGATAAATCCATTCAGGTTAGTGCACCTGAAAATCATTACTGTCCTCAATATAAGTACCCGCTGACATAACGTGTTGCGCAATCCGAGTCAATTACCTATCTGGAAGGAATTCTCAAAATTAAATCGAATCTTTAAGGTTAGTGAAGCTTGGAAAGTACGTTGCGTGATTGTCCTTCGGTCAGATCATGCATCTTTAGCGGCAGCGTGCAATAAGGCTGGCTGGCTACAATTCATGGAAATATATCATGATACGGTCGTATCGTATTGCGACTCTCTATCGGCCGCATCGGGAGTGCATAACTCTCCCATTTTATCAATGAAATAAACTTTTTCTTTTATCGATGCCAAATATCTTTTTTTTAAATTTAAAATAAATAATAAAACAAACTAGCTCTAACACATATTCCACGTGGTTTATTAGGCATGATTTGCATTATGTGACTTAATTGGTAACAGATAATTTCAAAAGCATTAGAGTTCAATATTATAACGTTAACTAGTATTGGAGAAAATATTTCAAGGCTCGTCACGGTATATATTTAATCCCACCATTTTATAAATGACAGTATTGACAACGATATCTGCCAAAAGAGCATAGGTCAGTAGTGGTCTTTGCATAAAAATAGCAGTGAGTAATAAAAAAAATAATGTGACACGCGGCGACGTGAAATTGAAACGCATGCAACGCATTACTCCGGCTGCCTGTCGTAATTCGTGCGGAGGTCCAGCATGGCGATTGAGGAGAATTACCGGGGTCAGGAGTCAAACCGCCATCCGGGCCGGCCGGGGAACCACCCGCGCGGGGAGAAACCATCCGTCTCGCCTCGGCTCCACCGCGCCAGCCTCAACTCAATGAATGACGACACGGTCCATTTTTTATGCAATGTGTTATAATATTTTGAATAAAATACTTGAGTGATTTTTCCACCTGATAATTTTTATTGGTGACCGGTTTCGCCAACCTTTCACGATGGCGTTATCAAACTGAGTGATACCACTATAGTGGTATCACTCACTGGTAAACTGAGTGACAAACAGGTCACTCGGAAAAATCACCCATTCCACCGAATTCCACCATGTACTCTGTGTCAAACATATTGATTATTTCATGTGCTATATTTCCTTAACACCTAAAAAATATTTAATAAAAATCAGACAAGGACTAAAGTCACAGTTGATGTAGAGACGTAGTTTTGAAAATCACTTTGCATTATACGGATTATGTATCACTTGCCCCGATACGACCTATGGTAAAATTGTAGTTTGTAGTGCTATCGATTAATGCTATGCTATGCTGCAGACACGATGTAATTTGTTGCCCAGTCGGCATCTATCAACAACTGTAGATAGATAGATGCCTTTACTATATTTATTTAATTACTGTATTAATTTAACGTGGAAAAACTAAAGTCATTTTGATTAGCCATAATGAAGTTCCAAAGGATCGATTTTTTTAATAAGATGTTTTTCATAAAATAAAATAACGCTGCCTACACACTATATGATATAACCGACAACAGAACAGTGACTAGCCAATAGCGTCTAGTGAGCGAGTGTCGACTCAGAGAGTATAATAAATGGTTTTTATATTCACTGTAAAATATTCAGTCAACATCCTGAGTCAATTATTGACTTATATATGCATATGCTGATTAATTATTCGCACAGTTGCAAAAAAAAATACATTTTTGATAAGATAAAAAATGGTTATAATACAAAACACGTAATTTAGTAAAGGACAACTTGATAAAGGATACACATACATGAGCAATATTTCTATAATACGTAAAAAAAATAATAATATTGTAATTTTCTTATTCTGTAACTGAAAATAATAACAAAAACCTAATTAATAAAATTTCTTAAACCAAACATAATTTTTTTTCATAAAATTAGTAAATTTTATAAATTGCGAAATTTCCGACAATACCTTCAAAATATTTATAATAGGATAGGATTTTGTGAAAAATAGTACTTGGAGTACTTTTGAAAATCTAAATATTCATACCTATTCGTAAGTTAATTTATTGACTGAAGATTAAATTTATCAATTAGGTCTCTACTTTTTAATTATAAGTATGTTTACTAATCAAAAAATTTATACAGCAAGCGAAAACACTTGATAAGTGAATTTTATACTGTAACCACAATTCAGCGGATGTTTTTATATACATACACAATATAATCATCAAATAGCAAGTGGCGTGCTGCGTGGTAGTTGCACAAATATACTTTTATAGCGGTGAGATAAATTATGGGTCATGTTATATTGTTGATTGTACTAAATTTATTAGTTCAATAAACCATTTATGAACTAATACATGCGTTAATTAATACTCTTTGAATATTAACCTTATAGTTCGATAATCTGTAATATTAAAAAGATGAAGGTTTTTAATTGGGATATGTTTTATTCACTCGTACATAAACTAACTAAGCATTTTTCTTTTATGCAGTTATGTGTATGTAGTAAACATCGATTTTTTAAACTTATGTATGCACGAGTATTCATGATATTTTGTCGTTTAGAAAACTGATGATATCCTATTCGAGAATCAAATTTTCTGAGTATAATATATAAATTGTAGTTAGTAGTCCATATAAATAAAAAAATGACTAATTATTAAACATCTTTATTTTCGTAAATTTTAATCATTAAAGGTGTATATTGACCGGTGAAAAAAATATATGAAATCTACGGTTTATTGAAAAACGTTGATCCGAAAAACTGGTATAACAAGAGATGCTAAATCTCTGATAATATAGTATTATCCAAAATGACAGTATTCTGTGCATGGTTTCAATTTTAACAGTAAAGCTAGAAGCAGTAGTTTATTTTAATATTTAGGTCATTTCTACTTGTTTTAAAGTGCAAAATAAAATAAAATGATTATTTTTACGAGCAGCACAGTAGAATCTCGACATAACGGACCTCTATTTAACGGACTTTGGATATAACGGACAAAAAATCCGGTCAAATGTAAAAAAATTAAAAACGTCCTGTTAATATTATACATGCTTAAATTTTTAGCGGCCATGATAACACGTCATACCTCTAGCACTAGAATTTGAGACATAATGCCGTCCTGCTCGTAAACTGCACCTAACTGGAGCGATAGTATATTAGGGGATTCCCTGATATAATAACGCGTAGGATTCGACGCAGCACACTGGTGTTTGCTCATGCTGGCCGGGGATACACGCAACTCTACAGCTGAACGCATTTGGTACTCCAGTTTTTTTAAATTTATTTTAAACATATTTTTATATAACGGACTTTCGGGATTAACGGACACCACCTCTCCCCAATTAGTCCGTTATACCGAGGTTTTACTGTACTTTATATTTATTTTAAGTTTTTAATTAAAAACATTTAACTATCTGACAAATAAATTAACAAAGAATCGATCTACGAGTGATTTTCTTTTAATTTTCGATACCTGTCTATATCTCTGTCAACGTGAAATATTTAAAATTTGAAACAAACGACACTTTTGATTCTCTTAATTTTCATAGCTATCAAAAATTAGAATCATAATTGCATAAAGAAACACGAACAATATTAAAAGCATTTTTGGACAGTGAATTTCTCGTCAGAGGTGCGGTGCGTCCGAATGATATTAAATCATCTTGTGTTTATAGATTTATTTGGAGGTAAAGCACCTTGGACACGGGCAGCTGATTAAAACCGCCATTCCGGACGTCGGGTCTGTATCATGTCCACTTATTTATGCTTTAAAATGTCGGATTTATTTCAGGACTCCGGTGTTCAGTGAGCAGGCCCGCCGCAGCCCCGCGCCGCCCTGTTGTCGCGTGTGGCGAACCCATTTTTTACGTGACGCATGACTGTTTTGTAGAGCGGTCTACCCATGGAACAACACAGCCGACAACCGACCGATGAGCTAGCTATTATGTTGGGTTGATTTGGTTTTTCGGGTGTTGAGCTGCTTCAAATTTTTGGTACTTCGACGTTACATAACAGCACACAACAACGGCTGCCAAAACCTACGAACATAGCCATTACCTTTTTCGACAAAAACAAAAAGAGAGAACGCTGTTGGCCGCTTAAGCTTAAAGCTTGAATCTACAGATAAATAACGAACAGCGTCCTCTTTTTTTACATTTTTATCATAAAAAAAATAACAAAAAAGATTGTCGATTACGCTGCCCCGCGTGTATGTCGCTCAACTTGAACAGTTTGCGTTCCTGTTCGATAAAAGGGAATGTTTTACTTCTATCCCCTTTTCGATGCAAACACGAAATATAAAATAATTTTAAACAAAATTTATAAATGACAATGTGCATTATATAACTTAGATTAAACACGTTTAATGTTTTTTTTAATTTAAACATATTTACTGTAATGAAAAATACCACACCAATTGATTTTGTTTCGTATTGATTAACACGATAATTTTATTTTTGTGATCCGATAAGATAGAGGCTTGGCAAAAAATGCTACCGTGGAAAGCTCACACCAGTGTGCGAATTCCTTTGTAAATTAATATTTTTTGCAAAAATGAACGAGAGCAGCAGAAACGAACACAGAGCGACTGCATATAAGCATATACGTTTTTTTTTTTTCAAAGTAATATCGCCTTCGTGCGGGTCTGCCGAAGTGGACAGGAGAAATGAGACGCTCCGGTGGGCGAGGACAAAAGAAGAGGTTCCAGGAGTGGCGCCCGTTGAGGAAGAAAGGTGCGACGGATTGTTCCGCCGATGTGGTGATTGAGTCGGAGAGATAACGCATCAGAATATGTTCAAGCACCGCAGGCAAATTTGCCGCCAGTGAAATAAAACATAAATCGTTAATTTTTTGCTGGAAATTTTTCTAATGTTTAATTTTATAGATATCATTGACGGTATAGCTTCATAATAAGAATATAATAATATTCCAGATCAAGCCAAAGGACATTTATGGAAATAAAATACACTTATAGGCTTATCAGATTTTGGTGTTAAAAATTAATAGAAAAAAAAATTTATGCTAATAATGAGTTGGCTTCAGTTGGTTCATATTTTGAGTTGAACTGAAACTTAATTTAATTGAAATACAGTAAAACCTCGATATAACGGACCAATTGGAAGGAGGTGTTGTCCGTAAAAGTCGAAAGTTAAATAAATAAAAAAAACTGGAGTACCAAATGCGTTCATACACTATGAGTAAACAAGTTGAACTGTTGTAGAGTTGCGTGAATCCCCAGCCAGCATGGCAAACACCAGTGAGCTGCGTCGAATCCTACGCGTTATCCCCTAATATACTATTGCTCCAGTTGAGTGCAGTTTACGACCAGGACGGAATTGTGTCTTAAATTCTAGTGCTAGAGGTATGGCGTGATTAACATGGCCGCCAAAAATTTAAGCATGTATAATATTAACAGGACGTTTTTAATTTTTTTACATTTGATCAGATGTTTTGTCCGTTATATCCAAAGTCAGTTACATAGAGGTCCGTTATATCGAGGTTTCACTGTAATGATAAACAAATTTTAAAGTACCTTTGCGATGATATTTAATTCAAATATTCTGTCAACAGACTAATTTACTTGGCAATATATTTTTTAATACTTTGTTTTAACCAGCACACAAGTAAACGTACATTTATAATTTAAGTTTTTAAATAAACTGTTCCGAGAAATAATAGCGTTGGATTAACGGTTTGCAAGTTTGCTAATATGTTTAGTTAAAAATTAACACTCATCTAACGCTCCTAGTTTGCGATTGTTATCACCAAAAATATTTCCTTCTTATAATAGTCGGTTACGCGCCCATGTATGTCAAGATCATACCAGAAACCATACCCCGAGTAGCCGGTGTTCTTCTTTGTTACTTATTAATCTACACTTTATTACTGCCAGATTAATCACCTCTGATCAGCTCCGAAGGAAAATAATAATAATTCTCAACACAAAATATACTATTTGATAATGCAACTTGTTGTTGCAAAGTAAATATCAATGATCCGTTGGGAAGAAATGTCATACTCATGAGTATAAATCGGACAAAAAAACAAGAATAAACAAGCAATAAAAAATTAAAAGAAAAAATATTTATATAATTATATTTTTAAGATTCACCATTTAAAATACGATATTCATGGAGTCTAAAAGGATATTCCTTGTTTTGTTTGACATTCATTCGATGTATAGATTGATCGCGAGCAAGTTTTGAGTCCATCGGAGCAAAGTCTGTGAAGTCTTGTTTTATTTATTTCTTTATATGATGGTTTTTGATATTAAGAGTTGTGTTCATTCTGTATAAATAATTTTTGTTCTTCTTCCGGTGTTTCAATGTCAATATTTTAATTAATATTTTCTTGGTTTTATCATTTATTTATGTTATGTATATGTACATATCCGAGAGTAGTTATACGTTTCGAATTTTTAGCATTTTAATGAAACGCACAAAAGAAAAGTGTAATTGATAATAAGGACAAATCAAAGAGACAATCGAAAGGTGATTTTTTATTTGATGATAGAATGCACGTTTATATATATATATATATATCTATTATAAATAAAAATGATTTGTTAAAATAAATAAGTTCCTACGAATCTAAATATAGCAGGAGGATACCAGCAGACGTTTGATGTTGTATTATTTATGCAGATCATTGGTGTTTCAAACCCTTTGCGAAGTATGTTTAGTCTGGCATAGGGGTCCTTTACTTCATCAACTTGATAATAATTGGTTCGCATAGCAGAGTTGCTCGGGAATTTAGGATATAATGATTTATAAAAGTATTTATTTAGAATACTATATTGCGGTTTTATTGTATTATAATTCTCAAACACTAAATCATAAGCCATAAATCTTAAATAACTTCAGACATATACTTATTTACACAACGTAGTTTTTCGTAAAAAATCCATAAAATTACTTCTTTTTTTTCTTCTTAATATGGATGTGGATCTTCATCAAGTGCCTCTCCTCAGAAGAGGTTAGCGACCATTTCACTGAGATACTCATGCTGAGCCAGTGTTCATGGCTTTCTAAGGGGAAAATAGTGTAGTGGGTCCCCGGGTGTAGAAACTGCGGTGTAGAAACACCGCAGTTTTATATTGGAAGGAAAAGTCTGCGTATTGCTGCTGCCCAATAGCATTATTTTATAAAGCTCTGGCGTTTAGATCTGATACTCTTTGTGATTTGGTTATCTTGCAAATCAGACAATACCTTTAAATAAATTATCATTTTAAATAAATTACAATTTTGTGGTTCATTTTACAAATGAAGTATAACATTTTCATTCTTGTCTTTTCAGGTAGGCTGGATAAGAAAAACAAATCTCTTTTTAACCATAATTAAATCATTAAAAATGCACAATAAAATAAAATAATAAATCCCAAAAACTCGTGTATATTTATTATATCTTTCATCTGAATCGATATACTGCATTTATACACTGTTCGTTCAGTCCGTTTCTGGAATAATAATATTACTGGAATTAGTCGTCAATTAACGTAGGATGAGAATTTAGCCTCTCGACGAATTGTTGGATAGTTTCTCCCCTCGATAGAAATCCCCTTCCGAATTAAACAACGCTGAGTCACGAGGACCGCCGACTGGCGATTCAGGGCTCAGTCGCGCGTGGCTGGGAGAGGCTCTTGCACCAAACAGGATCAGATATTTTTGATGAATTTAAATAAATCATTCTATAAAAACGTTATAAATATAATTAGGTAATTTTTAGTTAATTGACTCGCTTAAGGTTGAATTAATTAAGTCGCTGGTATTTGGCTAGTCAGTCAAGTATTTCTTGCGCAGAAGGTTCTTATGCGAAGTAGAATGCAAATATATTGGAAGAAGGACGTACTGAAATGAAGTAGCGCATCTGATTGATACAGTTTTCAGGCTTACTTGCACTTCCGTAGTTTTATGGCCATTTATTTTACGATAATTTGAAAGCGTGATTTTGGGAAAAATTGGAAAAAAATATGCAAATATTTTTATTTTTAGTAGATATTGATCGAAAAGTATCACAATTTTTCTAACTAAAAATATTTAAAAAGCGTTTTATTTATTTTTCAAATAATAATGTACTTACTAATCACCATAAATTAAAAAAAAAAAAAAAAACAACTACATAAAACCATTTCAAAATGATCATCATAAAAATGTCCTCAGACAAAAGTATGCTCATGTTTGTGCAAGAGTTCTTTAAGCCACAGTCTGAATGGAATATATCAACAGTATTTTTGTTATTTCATTTAAATATAAAAAAAAATAAAACAATATCAAGTAAATAAAAAAAATTGATTATTACAATCTACACACTTACCAAAAGTAAGAACAATAACATAGCACAAGCATTGGTGGTTTACATTTTCGCACACAAGTAGAAGAACAGCTCCAATCAGCGGATAGCGTTTAAGAACGATAATTATTAGTAAGTAAAGTGTAACAAGTTTTAATTCGCCATTTAAACTCGCGCAAGGCCGTCGGCTGTTTTGGTTTACAAATTAATCCTCGAGCTGTAAACAAACAGAGAGTCTTCACGGATGAACTCTCCCACAAATCAAAGGTAATTTATTAAATAATTTTAACTTTATAGAGATAGGCGCTGTAGCGGTGGTGAACCGCGAATAATATATAATTAAAACCATATTATATACATAATCAGTTTAGATAGGTATAACTTCAGTTTAATAACTGATATGTTTCAACGTAAACAAATCGATAAGAAGTGTTTTTGATATCATTAGGAGTGATGTGAAAGAGAATTTATTTAATGTAAATTAAGATTCATATCTCCATTCTTACCTTAACCAAGCATATTAATTTAAAGATACCAGTGTCATGCCAGCTTGAATCTATCATGCTCTTGTTTATAAAATTAATTTACTTGTGAATTTGTTTATTAATAAAATATTTAAAAAACTATATAAATCGTCAACCATTACATGATTGTATTGGTCAAGGCTTAATCGTATCGTAAAATTTATTGATTTGATGAGAATTAGATATACTTATAGACACAACAACTCAAAACAAAGTATAGAAAAAAAAAACATTAAGAAGTGGGCAAATCCCAGCCTTCCCGTCAAAAAATACACCGTGCTTATCTTTAAAGTATCGAAGCACTACAAAAGATAACTGCAGTGTGATATGTTCTACTCACAAAAATCTTTGTTCAAGATCAGAAAATTAATTTTGGCATGCTTGTATCTTGGTTTACCCCATCAACTAGGTGTGTGGCATCGTAACCATCAGCCAACACAAGATGCGCGATAATTGATAGAGGAGCACGCGATGGGAAGTGTTCTTCCGCTGGTCCTCCGCCAGGTCTGCGGCCCCGGAGGAAGCCCATCCGAGCCGAGGCCGTCCGCTCGCTGGTGAGCTGCTCCGGCACCGCTCCACCAGAGCATTGCTATGATTCACCGACACATCGATGAACGATACGATGGAGATAACCTTTTCCGCAGTATCGGGCTTTTTAGTTTGACAGTCATCGATAATCAATCATTTGAGCAATATGAAGGCTCCGTCCGGATTATCGGTGAGTAATTTTTAATTTAAAAAAAATATAATAGACCAAAGTTACATTGTTTCAACCGCTACACTTTATATATAAATTAGTTTACACGGAAGATTGATCCGCTAATTTATCGATAAAATCGGGTTAACGCAAGATAATTAAACTAAAATATTTAAAAGTCGACGTGTGTGTTATGTACAAATAATAATTATTAGCGTATTGCTAAATAAATATTTCTAAAGTGGAATTTGCAGAAAAATATTTATAATGATTTTAACAAGCATTTTGGTGAGAATTTTCAAATGCTTCCACATTAGACTTTTAATTAGCACCTGACTTATTGGGCGTGTGTAGCCGCTGCGAGCGACGAGCTCAGGAGGACTTATCAATATTGGCTTATGCCTCTTTTAAGGAGAGAGAATAAGTTTGATGGACACAAATAATCATCGTGGCGGCCACAGTGGTCCGAGCTATTAAAATATCACTGGGAAAAAACTGCCAAACGACAAGTGCGTTGGCACTAAAAGCGTGTAAATAAGACAACTCATTGCATACCCACCCGGGTGTAAGTCTCATGAAAATAAATACTGCAAGTGATGATTACGTTTTATGTATTTTTACGTTTTCTGTTGCTTATCGACAGGATGACAGTTTAACTGATTGCGTCTGATTTTACAAAACTTTCAAATGGAGAAACCTAAAATATTGTGCGCTACAAATCGATTAACTCAAATTAAATAAGTTTTTTTTATATGTTTACGTTTTTAAATATGCTTAAACGTTGTCTTTCTTAAACCATTTTTTTTAACTTGCTTAAGTACCTATAAAATTTATTAATCATAACTTACTAGTGGGTATTTATTTTCCAAAAGTCATTTGTACCATGTATTTACTAATACATATATGCTTTTATAAAAATTGTACCGTGGACTCTCATCACGGAAATGTTAGTCTTACATGAAAACTGCTTAGACAAAAGGGCAGAATGAATTTCTTAGTTATTGTTTTTTCAATTGATTTACAACTTATGGTATCAAATTTCTTATGTGGATTGAAACGCATAATACTTAATATGTTATTATCAGTAAAATGAAACGCCTGTTTCTAAAGAAATACAGATGGAATGCCCACTGAGGTCTTTTGCACTAAGCCTATTGATTTCCTATCGTCCGTTGTACCTAATCCTGTTAAACAAAGCTGGCAAATAGTGATATTGTGAAGCTATTATCACTTTTTTCTAGTAATTATTTTTAACTGCTTTTCAAAAACAAACAGCATTGGCGTGCGTATGAGGAATGTGATGAAAACCGAGACTTTTCTTGCGATGCAAAATTGTAAAAGATCTTGAAATCTCTGTGTTGAGCATGCAGAGGACTGTGACTCAGCTGTTAATTTACGTTCATCGATGATGAGCGTCGTGCAAAGTGAATAAGGCCATGTAAAAGAGAATTAGTACATTAAAAGTATTAGCGCCAAAATTGTTAAAATAAAAAATATATAACTCACTAGTACTGCATATAGAAAATAATGGTATATTAAAATAAATTATTTTTATTATCACACTTTCATTAATGTTATAAAGCAGTCACTCACTTCGATCGTATGTAAAGCATATAGAATGCATCCTATAACAATTAACTTATGAAAAACATGCCCGTAAAGGTTTTCATAACGTCGCTTTAACGACATCTTACAAGCGTTAAGTTAACATATACCTACTCCGACAAAAGTTATTGTGAACATTCTGTTTCTTGGCTCGCTATGGGTCCGGAGAAGGTCTGCGTTAAACTTTTTTATACCTATTAACAGTGTATAGGACGTCAGCTGACTATTCTATGGGGAAAGAAAATACCGTTCGGACTTGATGAACTCATACAAAGGGTATATTATATATGGACAAAAAAGTGGCGAATATTGTCTGTATGGACCTGATGCGAATAAATTTACTTAACTTGGGAATAAAGGTCGTTAGCGGGAGTCAATTAATTACATTTTGAAGATGCTGATTCAATAATCAAAAATGCATTGTCGTTCAAATAAGCTACCCCGTAATTCCCTAGCGCAAAACATTTCATTGTTATTGGGTTACAAAAACAAAACATGATTATTAAAAATATCTTATAAAATAAGGCCTGATTCCTGAAATATATAATCACAATTTGGGTCATGTTTTTAAAAATAAATATTTAAATTGTCATAAAAACACTTCTAGAGATATTGTATTCAATATAAACATTCAAATCCGTGTTTAATTGTGTCTATATTTAGCCAGTGCATAATATTGAGATGAAAAATACAATTAAATGAATATCTGTTTCCCAAAAAAATATATGATCAAGAAGACATTTATATAATACTCTTTTTATTCCTTTATAAAATAATAAGCTCCATTTTTTGCTTACGTCAGGTTTAATTTTATATGCCACAACTGACCGCAGATCTGTCATATGCAGATTATACAAAATCGATAATTTGTATGAACGAAGAAAATGTTTAAATGGTATATAATACTCAAAACTTACAGATACTTTGCTAAAAGAAGTCACAATTGAGAGATATGCAGGAATACAGTACACATTAATGATTTAATGACTACTGAATGAAATCAAATATGACAATTCGATAAAAAAAAGATTATTCGGTAAACATGAAAGAATTTTGATTATCTTGTTATTAAAACAATAAACATAGATAATAATGATTTATAAAATAAATGTATACATATTAAATTATAATAAAGATTAATTTTTTTAATGAATGAGAGAACAGGATCAAAAAGGTGGTTTACAAAAGTTAAGATTTCGTATATGCACATGGCGTTTGAAAATGATTGTGAAATGTAATTAGTGTGCATTTGATTCTGGGAAACGATCATCGCTGCAAGATAAATACATTTTTCGCTGCTTAGCCTCTCGCACTGGGCGTGAGAATTGCGTCAACAAGCCCGGGACATGGGAAGAACGACTCGGTCGCTATGTGTTTTTTATGGCGGATTTTATTGACCAAACACACCATAAACTTCTTTATACCAATAGCGTAACAATATCGTATTTTTATGGATAATGTCTTGTGAAACGTCACCCTTGTTGGAATCTACAAAGCACCGTTGCCTGTTACGTATTATGTTATTATTTTTACTATAAAATCGCAGCTTATGTTGTGAAAAATACCTTTGTAATGAATCATGTTAATGAAGCCACGGAGATTAGAAAATTGTACAAGCTTGTTAAATAAAGATTTTAATGAGTAATGTTTTAATTGCATTAGTTAATGAAACAATTAATCTTCCTTTACATTAAATATTTAAAAATAAGTTATCGATTTTATTATTAATAATTGCCGGATTATTAATTTTACTTACGAGCAAAAAATATTTATAAAATTTCATCACTAAGCGTTTAAATTATAAACTGAGTATTTGGTTGTTACAGCTTATAAAACACGATCATTTTCGCTCAGTTAATGCGTACTAAAGAAGTGAAAAAAGATTTTTGTTTTGTATGGAATGAACAAACAGGAATGGCGAATGAAGTCACCGGAAATAACTCTGAAGATATTCCAGAGATTTCAGCTGAAATGATTTTCGTATAATGAGCACCTCCAACATTCCGAAATCGAGAGTGTTTATCCATAATTTATGGCTTTATTTATAATAAGCCATGAGCCATGTTTATTTAAACGCCTGATATTTTCTATTTATTTATATTTGAGATACAAATAATACGTTCTACTATAAGTGTTTACATTACACAGGCAAGCCATCGCTTTGGTGGGCTAAGGTTTTCTTTGAATATGTATTTGTAGGCCCAGCTTACTACGCAACAAGTAGAACATTTGAATATTATTGATACAAATAACAAATACTAACAGGCGAATGGTGAAATTTTCTGAGGCGTTAAAACCAAATGACTCACTGGGCAAAGAACTGTGCAATTTTTGTGAAACTTAAATGAAATTTCCTTGAAACGGATAAGGTAATACTAAATATTTCCTCCGAATCAGCAGCATCACCAAACTATCGGCTTAGAAATACTTATGAAAGGAGTTTTAAGGGTAACGTTGCGCGGTTGATGGTTTGTGGGATATTCACGAGACGTCAGAGGTTCGACATTTTTTTTTACGAGCAGACCCTATAAATATTGACAATCAACAGTGTAATTTAATATTTTAATAGAAAAAGGAGAAAAACGGGAAGAGGGGGGGGTTAAAACATCTATTTAATCGAAAGTGTGTGGTTTTTTTCTATCATGCTTTGAAGTATTACTTTAGAAAAATTCATGGCGCATAAGTTATAAAATATTATTTTATGATTTACTAAGCGGTTCAATTCAACGTTTCAGTATATTTAATAACACACACATACACACACACGCGCACACACACGCGCACACACACACACACACACACACACACACACACACACACACACACACACACACACACACACACATATATATATATATATATATATATCTATTATAGAAAAAAATACCACAAAAGATTATTCCAAATCAGGAAGAAATAGTGATTTATTGAATACAACCCAGGGTGTATTTTTGTCCACTGGGATTGGTAAGAATCATTATATTACCAGATCTTTATGGTTGACTGTAAACTTTCTTGGCATACGATCAAGAGGATGGTTTCTACTTATACATATCCGAGCTTCACATTATTCCTGTCTCGCGTCCTTTTTTTAAAACCTACTTTTAAACCATAAATATTTCAAGGATATAAAAAAGAAACTAACGTACTTTTTCGAGTTAGATTGGCCATCATTAGAGTAAGCCGTTATTGCTGTTTACAAGTTTTTGAGGTTAGGTGGATTAGTCAAGCTTTATATATAAAACTTTACCTAGAAATATGATTTTCCGTTTAAAGTTCTAGAAGCAGCGAAAACTTTGGGAGTAGTTGTGCTTTTACTAGGAAAAGAAAATGTCTGCATCATAAATATGGAATAATGCCAATACTTCTGGTTGATGGTTGATTGAAAACAGCACAAGCTTCTCAGATATAACAGATTTTAAAAAAATAATTAATTGGTAAATAAATAAACAGGTTAATATGTAGTTATTTTTAAAAATTCGTGGAGCTTTTATTAATGTTAAATTTTATAAAACATTTCTCGGTTCTTAAGTTTTATTTTAATTTTAACCTGAAATTTTCAGTTTTTAAAAAATGATATGTTTACGCTACAAGAAGTAAAATTCGTTTTCATTTTTTTATTTTAAAGCTCATAAAGGTATTTACACATCGCATTTATGTGAATGCATTTAATTGAAGTTAATATTTTCAAATGTAAAAAATAGCTAGATAAACAAAATAAAAGAAACATTAATCATTGAAGCGCAAGTGCTCTAACAAAAACATGTAATCACAATTTATCCCAAAATTAATAAACAAAACATGTCGTTATATATGAATATCGTCTAACTGACTGGGTTTTCACACTCACTGGTACCGATATGTCTAAATGAATATGATGACATTAAACAATGAATTTCACAATCGGCCACGGTTGTTGCGGGTCAGGCTTGCTGCTGTGTGTATTGAAAAGTTCACCTCGCCACAAAGTCCAGTCAGCCCCTTGTGACTGTGACGCAAGCGAGAAGTGCTCGTGGGTTAGTCACTGGCCAGGTTACCAGACCTGCACCGACGGGAGTACACGAGCACCCGTGAGATTCCGTCGCCGCAGAGATATTTATCGTGACGTCATACGCGGCGGGTCGATTTCAGCGTGGAATTTTTCAGGATACTAGTACCAACAACAAAATGACAAGACGGAAATTACGCAATCATTTTATTAAACTAAATATAAAAAAAATTGTTTAAAATACATCATAATATTTTTTTAAATACAAATACGTAAGTATCTCACTCATTACGTCCAAACTGACCACAGCCTCTAAGAGCCTGAATACCTAAGCCACCCTTACAATAAATGTACATACTTTGAACAATCATTTTTTTTATACAAGCGTGGGTGATGTTACGAGTTTTTTTTTGTTTACCAAGTACTTCACCGTGATTTTTGTGTGCGAGATAATTTAAATGTTAAATCGACGAGTATTCTTGATTATGTAAACATTTGCGAGTCCGCCGGTTCAACAGATTCGCGATTTGGTTGAGTGACGTCAGGGAGAGCTTTTTCACCGCTAAGTATAGCTTTGCGTAGAGACGGGCAAGTGCCTACGTGTGAATGAGAAATTTCACTGACTAATGAGAGTTTATTCTGGTTTGAGTTTGTAAAATTTCAATACGAAATGATAATACTCAATGACCTTGAAAAGTTGCCATGAAAATGGCTTAGAATTATTTTGAAGGATATGCGCACATTGTATTTGTTATTAGAGTAATTTTCATAAAATCTGAAACAAAGCGTCGTCTGTGCAGCTAAATAAACTGAAGCCGTTCATACTGGTTATGCTAAGATTATAAAAATGTTTTAACATCAAAACACGTGTGTTAATTTGAACTAAACATAGCCGTATAATTATATGAAGGAAGATATTTTGTTACTAGAGTTTGTTGATACTTAGTAATATCTTTTATTGGTTAGTCAAACAAATATAATTTTGATAAAAATTTTCACTCGCATAAAGTTTTCTGCGATTTGATACGGTATATATTTTTATTAAATCATATCCATGGCAGACTGGTTAAATTAGCAAGTGCAAAAAAATATATATACTAACGAAGACTTGTAAAGTAAAAGGGCTTACTCCAAAAAAATATCAATGTTTTATCGATAGAATCGGATATCTTTTTAATGCGTTTCTGAATATCGGAATATAGTGAGTATTGTTATATTTTAATCGGTTGAAAGAAGACAAAAAGTATGAAATATTTTAAAGGTTTATTTATTTTCACGATTACTGGTTCATAAAAAGTTACACAAATACGACTGAAATTATGTAGTTTTTTTTAAGTACATTTTTGAACCTGGGTACAATAAACATAGTCAAGAAATGAGGGTTAAAATTATATATTCATTGGTTTAGTGAAATAAAAGATATCTACACGAAAAAAGATGAGTACATCATTAAAAATATTAAATGGCCGCTTAAAAATTTATATAAATAATATCTAGTATCAAAGCGAAGTAGGTGACAAGGAATACATTTTAAGATTAACAAGAAACACCCCTTTGATATGATACAGTTATCAATTTTTCATTAAAAATGTATGGTCATATTTTTCGTCCCATGATAAAATATTTATTATTATGACATAAGGATTGAAAGTATTTTCCAAAACGTAAATATTTAGGTCGCCAGGGTGGGGAAAATGGCTGCGCCAGGGAAGCATCTGACGTGTTTGACGTTTCAAAAAAAACAACAGATATTTGAGTAAAGATAAAAATAAGTAACACCCCAAAAAATACCCACGCTTTCAAGATGAAAAAATAACGCATTAAACGGCGAGGGCGCGGTGTCGGTGAGCGTTGAATTGAAAATTATTTGGTGGTTCAACTCACCCCGTGTAGTCGATGCGGCCGTCGGGAGCGCCCAGGGCGGAGTCTGCGCACAAACCCACCCCCTACCCCTTCCACAGCGAATGGAAACTGATCTCTGCCCCTCCGGCTGCTGCCTCCGATTGCTTCCCGGCTAGCCGCTTTTATTTGAAACGGTCTCTCAATCCGAGCGACGGATAGGCAGCATGAAAAGCGACACGCAAATATCGTGGAGGGGACACGTTTTGGCCATCGTTTTCGGATTCATTTTATAGTTTCGGAAAGCACGAATCCCCAACAAAACTTCTACTCGAGTCCTCGAGCTTATATTATTCAAGAGGCTGGATATTTTACCGTCGAATCGACCGAACGAACGCCGCGACTCGATCGATGTTTACAAATCCCGAGCGGCAAATCTCGGCCGGGGACTGCGCAAATATCCCAGGAACGCGGGAAACTTCAGCCATCCGATTCTAAAATTAGTCCCATCGAGTATTTCCAAGTCCGCTGGCCGACGGCGACGGATGCTCGCTTCGCGGCGGTCGGAAACTCACTAAGCGGCCGCGCCAGCCGTCAAAACAACCGCCGCCATGTGCGCGTCCGCGTCGCCATGGCGACCGCGCGTGCTTGTGCGCGTGCGCCTCGCCGTCCCTGTCGCCGTCCCTGTCGCCGTCCCTGTCGCACGCTCGCCCTCGCCGCGGCCCCCGAGCGAGACGCCCATAGCGAGTTTTCCATTAGTATGGCGCGCCATGGGCATTCTTACTGTTGATTTTTCAGGTTTAATAAAAAGCTTATCGCGGAAAATCAATGACATGAATGAAACTGGCGTATCATATTAAGTATGTGGGTGTATAACGGAACCAGTTGATTGATTTTTGATTCTTAAAATCTATATATCGTCAATTAATCGATCGTTCATCCACACACACCTACAATTTTCGCAATCTTTATCGATTGATACGAAAATATCATAGACATTGATAATCCAAGTGCTGTTTCTTATTGCTCATACTAAAAAAAAAAATATTGATCAAACATTACTCACAATCAGGCATCGGGTGAAAAGGAAACTTCCAATCAATAATCTGAAGAAGAGCTGTATCTTACAGAGATGGCAATCTTAAAACAATTTTAATTCTCGTATGATTTCAAAATTCAGTATTTCAATTGTCTTTATTTCGTAATTAATTTGCACCGACCATGATTATCTTTTAAAAATTCTTAAACTACTATTATATAAATTTAACTAATCAGATTATTAATTGTAATCAATGCTACTTGTGAACAAAATGTGAACCATGCTATACGCAGTTATTTTTAATTTTATTGATAATATTTTTGTGAAGTTGACAATTACATAAAAATTATACACACTGTACGGTATAAAAATAATCCATAAACAGTAACAAAAAAAAATTTTTTCGCATCGATTTAGACTTTCGCTTCAAGATTTTTCACAATACAGTTTATGAATTTGTTTGACAAATTTTACAAGTTATTTCAACTCGTTCGCACAAATACCTTTTATTATTACCGCAAAACCGCAATTAACTTTCAGATAAAAAGCAAGGCATATTATCTTCGACCAAGTGTCATTTAATTATAATAAAAAATGCGTACTCCAAAATAGCGTAAAAATGATTTATCATATATACCTATACCTAGAAAGCGATTTATCAGTTATCAGATCTATCATCATCAACTGGTATTAAAAAAATTAATAATCAAAAAATGGTCACAAACGCATTTAATTGTTTTTCATTATGAGAATCATTGTTGAGTGAGTCGTTAAAAAATAACAAAAGAGCATGTATTCATACTGTGTGGATAAAATTTTATTTGATAAGGAGATGATTTCTTACTTACTAGAACACTAACCAAAGTATAAAGCTGAACGAAATCGACACCAATTTATAAATAGTAGGGACGTTTTTTTCTTCCAAAATTTTGACTATCAAAATATCAAACTTTCATCACTTTGGTTACAAAGTTAATCGCTAATAACCTTGACTGTGTGAATGTGCACACCTCGGCGTGATGTTTTAGTTCAGTTTTTTGGCTGTTTGGGTGTTTACGTTGGAACTGTCGACCTACATTCTTCCCTGGAGGCGATGGCTGGAGTATTTAAAACCAACTTATTTATAAAAGAAGTCATTCAGTTTTATGCGCTCGTTAAGCTGCGGCGCGATGCGAGGAAATACATTCCTAATAAGAAATTCCCTTTCGAGATCGGCCACTTCTCCTCTCGCGACAACTGCGTGGAACGAAAGGAAACACTCACCCGAGAACGCTTAGGGGGATATAATACAACACATCACTCAACAAAAATATCAGTGTGCTAATTCATTTCGATTAACTTAATTAAAAATATTTATTTTTGTTACAATGACCAATTACAATGAGAGGCACGCCAGCTTGACCACAGAGCTCCGACCTGAGGAAAAACCCACTGTCTCCATAGATAGACAGGGACGAATGCCAGAGATGAATAGAAGGGAGGGAAGGCAGACTGTGGAAATCTTCAGTGTGCTCCCTTTACGAATTTATGAATTGACTATATGATATTTATTTATAAAAAAATAAAGATCAGCTGTCGGCACCCGGAAGTAGTACCACAGCGCTGCTCGGGGCCAACAGTAAAAAAATACATTTAAACATAAACTTGCATATTGTAAATATCGTCTCCTGTAAAAACATCCAAACAATTTAACAGTAGACTACTTGTATTTTTTTACATTTACATTTGCAAAAACGGGTTTTTTATACATATTTTTCCCTACACAAACTCAATAGCGACTTATGCACGCTACCACCTAAGCCACATCTTGTAAGCCCCACAACCTGCGCCAAGACCTGGGGATAACCACACACCGTATTGTACGCAGAGCCCCAACAACTATTGCAAATTAATATAAAAGAAAATAAAGTATATTGGAATTAATTTTTTTTAGATGGTACCAAGATGTGCATGGTATCTGAAATGTTTTATATTTTATTTAGTCAGATTTTGATTTGGCGGAAAGTTGTGTTATTATCGTTAAAATTTAACCTGAACTTTATATTCAATGCGTTTACTCTACGAATGGGAGTAGACGTCACATAATCAAGGGTAAGGTTAGATTATCAATCAAATTCGAGGTCAGATAATTTTATGAGAAACAGCGATATCGCAAAAAGCTGTCTCAGAGAAAATATTTTCACAAAAAGCTCACCATTGAACTACAACTATTATACTTGAAGACAATTTTGTTTTTACAAAAAAACTTCTTTATATGCGAGTGTATTGTAGTTATATACATATTTTTAATATTGGATAAGTAAATACGCGAAATTAATTCAAAATAGGTCAAAACACAAAAACACAGTTTCAACGAAAACAGCATAATTCTCGTTGTATTTTTTTAAATGAATTATCTGTTTATCGTTGGATCGACATACTCCGGTTATCTGACATCGTGTTTATCGTGAATAAGGACAAATCGGGTGTTGTTTTGGTTTCGATGACAAACGCGGCGGCTTAGACGAATTAGGCCACCCCCTGAGCGGCGGATTAGGGGTGACTTTGGGGCGCTCCGCTTCACACGGGTCAGCAACAGCTATGCTCGGTCACGTGCACCGGATTCAAATATACACAACATGTAGGTAATAATACTTGCGCGAATCAGTGATGGCCGTAAATAATCATCAATTCGAGTGGATTTTTGGACAAGGGTTTTTTTACACGTATTTTTCCCTGCATAAACTCAACATAGAGTCCCGTGCAGGCTACCACATAAGCCACACCTTGTAAGCCCCACAACCAGCGCGCAGGACCAGGATAGCCACATACCGTATTGTAGGCATAGTAGTCCTAACAACTATTGTAAATTAATGAAAAAATCTTAATTTTTTCATTAATTGCATCAAGTGTGATGTTAATGTGTATTTTTAGAGAAACTCAAATGACAAAATAATTGATTTCTGTAAGATTTTTTATTTATTAACAAAATATGAGCATTAACTTTCGATGGGATAAGTCTGTTAAATTCAATCTTTGAGTTACGATATACAGTATTATAAATATTTATTTTATGTTACAATAAAAATATAGTATTTTCCCAACCCACCATATCACATTGAAAGGCCACATTAAATTTTTATGGAACATTTATTCTTCTACTGTGATAAATAAATTTTTATAATAGGAAAAATCCAATAAAAAGATTATTCTCTTAAAAGTATTGTGTCTAATGCCAGTTTTTTACATGCTTATTTGGTAGATAGTTTATCTCACTCGTTCGCTCATCTCAGACAAAGATTTTTGTCTATATAATCTAAGATTAAAGAATACTTACTTAGATTACCAAAATAAACATTGGCTGCGGCACAATTTTTAAGATAACGCACTATACTTTTTAATGATAGGTAAAATTGTATGCTAATCTATTTTAACAACATTGCGTAGATATCATTGTAGATTGAATGGATACACGGTAATTTGCTTTAAAGAAATATATAATATCAATAAGGGTGTCTTACAGGTTAAGCCGTCCATGCATGCTAGATGAACCGTCAATTTATGACATACTCAAACTCTGCCATGTAAAGAAAAAACTTCTGCCATTCAAAGAAAAAAATTAAATAAATTGTATTTGAAATGTAAGTTTGTAAACATAAAAATCTCAATATACATATATGCAGCAATGCGTGTTTTAAACTTTTGAATTTACTACATTTTACCTAATAGTTGAAATGAATATCCAGGTGAAATGGTACTAAATAAAACTTCAAAGAAGCCGTTTTGGTCCATTCTGGTGTCTATGAGTAGAATCCAGTTAGCTTTATTTGCAATGAATTTAGGGACTTGATGCGTTTTAGTACAGTTAACAATACTAATTATTTCAAATTTCTAACTAATGAAAGGCTAAAGGCTTCCAGATTAAAGGGTTAGTTGTGGGGTCAAGATTATCATCTCCCTTAATTTTAGACCACCTTACAGTTAAAAAATGATGTGTTGAGCATTATATGTATTGTGATCGCAGAGAGTACACATGTCTTGGGACATATTTCAGTGAACCAGATTGGTGGAGTTTGATAAGTGTGCTAAATGAACCTTTTAGATATTGGTTCGGAAGAATAATTGTATAAGAATGACCTGTCATGAAGACAAAAGTCATCAATTGTTGTCTAACCGTTATAACATTGGAGATTAAGGCACATTGTTCGACTGGGTGAGACTTGATAATTTTATTATTGCAACATTTTTTTTTTTAAATAAAACGATTTCATATTTACAATTGTTTGTAAGTTTACACAGCTGTATCTATCCGGAATGTTTATTAAATTTGTCATCAATTCTATTTATTTGTTATATATAAAACTGTAAAAAATAACATTGGTTTCCATTTGAATTCAAGTAACTATCATAAAACTGAAAAGTAATTAAAAAAACAAAATATTTAACTGTCATCACATTTTAATAGAACGTAAGAAGTAATGTATTACAGTGTAACTTAAAAATACTTATCACTAAATAAAACATAAAATAAGTTTAATATACAGGTTCAGGTTGCTGAGTCACAAGCAATCCAAATCTCTTCTTAATAATAATTCTCTGTTTTGAGTATGCGTCTTGTGGAGAAAATCGGGCTGCAACAAAATAGATCATACATTAACATTAAAAGTGAATTAAGTAAACATTACAAAGTGAACCTGTATTAAGGATTATCGTATAAAATCTTTGAAATTCGTACCAGGATGAGCGGAAAGTGTAGGGTTGTTTTTTGGATCTTCCTTCTGAAAGTAAAAACATTATTTACATGAGTAATAATATAAAAAAATTCAATGATATCAACGTGGGAAATACGCTTGTGCATGAATAATATTTGTCAAATAAAATATACATTTATACATCTACTTGTTTACCTAAAGAGTGTAGACCCTTTCTTATCGAATAACTCGGAATATAGAAATGTAGATAGATAGACATATACGAAATCAAAGAAACACAGGTTAATTTCAGGTTATCTGCTACAATTGTAGTGTAAGATGAACATACTCGTACACGAGGCACTCGTTTGTACACAAATACTATTTGTCAAATATTCATATACATCTGCTTGTTTACCTGAAGAGTGTAGACCCTTTCACCCTTCTCGTTAAGGTAGAACCGTAAATACATCTTTGAATGTTTAAACAAATTAATCGAAATATAGATAGATATATGCGAAATCAAACAAACACAAAATTATTTCAGGTTATCTGCCAAAATTGTAGTGCGGGAAGAGCTTGCGCACGAGGTACTAGAGATGCTTAATATTTTAGTCCTGTGATGTTGCCTACCTTGGAGCACATATAAAATCGAGGTAATATTTTTTAGTAAATAATAAATAAAATAAAAAATCAATTAATTAATTAAATTTATAAAATTTAAATATTTTTATTAATAACAAGGGTATTTATTGAAAATTAAACGAAAACTCTTTTAATCACTTTGAATTATGGTAGGAACTGTTGGTGAATTGTTTTAAAAGTCTAACAAAATTGGACTATTTCACAAAAAAAAACTATGTGATTAAATAAAAAACGGTCTTACGAAAATACATTAAAATATTGCAGCAATTTTCATATTTATGGAAATATGTTTATAATACTCATAATTTTACAGGCGTAAATTTTTTTACCTAATTAAATTGAGCAAGTTAACATTTTCTCTGATAGGTTAATATTGTTTGACAGTTAACTTTTTATTAACAAAAATAGAATAAAATTTAATTCGTGACGTATTTTATATTACAGAATATATAAAACGCCCATTTTTTATTTTTGAATTATTCGGGACCTTGTGTTCGTTACACTTGAAAGAAAGAAATCTACTGTTTTCAATTTATAAACAGTAAGATCAGGCGCTCATGGACTTCCACCAATATGATGTGTATATTATTAAACTCTGAAAAGCTTAATTGTCAAGAAAATATTAAAGACTGCACTTACGGCTTCATATTAGATCTGCTTGTATAGAGTTTACAAACCATTATCCACTAATCTCATGGTAGACTTGACTGGTCAGATATTTATTTCTATAGTAGCCAATTTTCAATTAATAGTTTTGCTTTGAATAGGGAATTTCAATCTCCATAGCAACTGATGATGACGATTATTATTTTTTATTGTCCTTAGTAACAATGCCATTGATACTTTTCAATAAAAGATAGTATTAACACTAGCTAAGCACAAATAAATCAAAAATACTCTCGACTTTTTTGCCAGAAGATGCCAGTGATAGTCAAAGATTATGTTTGGAGACAGTCCAATGAAATAATTTCTATACATGTACCGCTTAAGGGAGTACACAGTAGCAAAGTAGATATTTTGATCAGTGAAAAATATGTAAAACTTCATTTCCCACCATTCCTATTCGAAGTATTCTTGTTTCGTTTAATAAATGAATCCAAAGGAGAATGCACATTTACTGATACAGAAGCTATTCTCGAATTAGTTAAAGCAGAGAGCGCTCTTTGGGAACATCTTGAAGCTATTCTTAACAAACAAGATAAAATGCTAATAAAGCATGAAGTTATAAATGATATTCAATTAAAGACAAGGAAATACTTAGATGAGAGAATATCGCAGCGAATAACTTTAGATAGATTCGCTGTAAGTGAGGCCATGCAATTTGATACAAAAAGAAGAGAAAAAATAGATGCATGTAGAGACTTAGAACGTAAAAATGCAATGGATGATTTTGAGAGTTGGAAAAAAAATGTTAATTCACCATGTGAACCAGAAGACCGTCTAACAAAACCAATAAATTATCAAAATAGAGTAAAAATAAGAGAGCTTTCGATAAACGAAGAACCTATTACAAGCGATAAAAAGGTACCAAAAAAACAAAACAGTCATTTGATAAAAGATATTAAGAGTCTTAAAGACACAAATAATACTACTTCTAACAAAATGCAAAAGTGTTCTAATTTTTACACTAACGTTAAAAGTGATATTGAGACTCAAAGTCTCCCAGCTCCCAGAAAGGCAGGAATACTTAACGTCTCCTTCACGCAAAGGATATTTCCAACACCTAGCAGAGAATCATCTGCACATGACGAAGAGGTGTGGATGAAGAACCTAAACGAAGCAAGAAGAGCTATTGGTAAGTGCCAACATAAATATATTTTAATGTTTTCATTAAATATACACATAACAAATTAATATAAAACTATTTAATTGTTTAGGATTTGTATCAGAGGATTTACGACCAGAGGAGCAAGATCCGCAATGGTGTAAAGATAAAGGTGACGATTTTTATAAAAATGGAAATTATCTGGGAGCTATAAGTGCATACTCCCATGGAATTAAGCTTTCCGATAAGCTACCAAGTCTTTTCTCAAACAGAGCTGTGAGCCATTTTGCCATGGGAAATTTCAAAAAATGTGTATGTTTTAATATTGATCCACTGCTTTAGGTATTGAAATGTTATTAAATTTGTATCAAATTTTGTATCATATAATTGCAGATAGAAGATTGTTCTTCTGCCTTGGATCTTCTAAAGCCACAGTGTCAGGCTAACTTGGAAAGTCGAGTGCGTTGCATCACACGCAGGGCAGCCGCCTTGACGCGTATAGGAATGCTTGGTAGAGGAATAGACGAAATGAATGCTGCTATAAAATTACAGCCATTTAACGAAAAACTCAAAAGTGATCTTCATAACATGGAAAGAGCTTGGGAACAAAATCCAGACTCTGATTAGATTTTGGTTCTTGTATGAATTTCTAATTTAAAGCATTAGCTGATTTATGAAAGGAAATAGCACATTATATTTGTATTTATTATATTATTTAAAAAGTTTATTTTTTATGGGATTATGATATGATATGACATATTTAAAACAACAACAGTCAGGTAATAACTCCTTTAAAATTAAAACTGACTTTTAATTTAACAATCAAAAAAAGGTATATTTAATATCTCTCTTATGTTGAGTTTGATTGCAAAGAAAAAATAATAGTAGACGAAAATTGAAAGTATAAAAAGAAATGGGACGAAAAGTAATTCTTCATAGTTCAAAATACAAAATGATTGTGTTTAATTTGCCGAGAGGACGTATAATGTTAGAAGGCATTCCGAAATTAAACAAGGATTATTTGAAGTTGCACTAACAAAAAATGTTTGGTGCAGCATTGCAGCAACCTTCTAATATTGTTAAGACAAGCTATTCTGTTTCATTTAAACTTACGGCTGATTTGAAGGCCAATTCAGTAAATTAGAGTTAGACACGGACCGATTTGGGGGAGGGGTTGTCCGTTAAAGCCGAAAGTCCATTTTAAAAAAATATGTTTAAAATAAATCAAAAAACTTTTTTTTTAAAATACACTATGTATTTAGATATAAATAAAAAACACAAACAAAATTCTATTGAATTGTCTTCGGACACTCGTCGTGAAGTGATGTTGCTGTTTGATATCGACGCGCTTGCTTTCGGTAATCAAGTTTTGTTAGCACTTTTGAAGTTTGGTGTTTTTTTTATAATCAACTCTCGAAAATTATGAAAAAAAAAAACTTTTCCTTTTTCGCATTTAAAACGTTTTTAATTTTTTTTACATTTGACTTTTTTTTTTGTCCGAAGTCCATTAAATAGGGGTCCGTTATAGCGAGGTTTTATTGTAGTGTATCTAAATCTTATATGGGGATATTTAATTTTACGTGCGGCCCGCGGAGTTATGCTGCATTTCCAAAGTGGCCGTCATTTGGGTTGGCCACCCCCGGTTTAGACTTATTAATTAATTAATAAAAAATTAATATCTTTAAATAAAATACTTTTTTTTTTCCACATGTTTAATTTTATTGGTGACTGGTTGCGCCAACCTTTATATTGGCACTATCAAATGAAGATTTTTTTTGATAAAATGTAACAATAAAATCAAAAATTTGGAAAAATCCCAAAAATATTTTATTTACAATACAAAAATGAAATTCCACCGAGTCCTTTTTGTCGAAAATTTTTTATCTATAAAAATTTAATATTAAATTGATGACACTGAAAAAAAAGGATTTTTTAATTACTAACCTTTTTCACTTATCTGCCTATTATTTTTTTTAAATGTATTTTAAGGAATGTAATTTTTCAATTGTTTTTATAAACCAATTACTGTTCAAATTTTTTGAAAACGTTTAAGTTGTATTTCTCGTATATTAAATCTTTATTTAACTTTTGATTTGCTCCATTGAGCTCTATTATGACGTTTACATTACAAAGTAGAAAATTTATATTAGAATATTCCAATAATTTTTATTTGCCTCCGCGATATGATGGAAAAATTAAATCATACGATTCTTGCACTGACCTTAGAGCGTGGTCTTTACATGAAGACGAAAGAAGCGATTACCTTATTGATTTAATTAGAGCAGAAACCCCTCCCCATGATAGACTTGTGCCATATAATATAATGGTTAGCATTCTTTCTGCTATCAAAGAAGGTGTATTGAAATCTCTATTCAAGAGTTTAAATCTACCCTATTTACAAGATGATGACCCTCCAGTGAGTAGATATATTTTAAATCATAATATTTAAGATTTTGTGCAATGAATTCAGATGCACTCCTTTCTTTTAGCATGATAAAGTAGAGTTTGTTGAAGAAATAAGTACAGAGGCTGAATTAGAACTCTTGTACCCTGACTTGTTGTGGTCGCACCAGACTGAGAATTCTTCGCCATTCACAACCGCCCGCTCAGTAGAAAACGGTAATGTATTTATTATATTTATGAAAAAAAAAATCTTTTTGCTTGTTGAATTTGGTAAAATGTTTTGATTGAATAGTTTTATTTTTAGTATTCTACTATTATTTTATTATTAATTAATATCATGTTTGAAACAACTACGATACAAAATAATGATTTAATGATGAATTTTATAGGTGTACAAATAATAATACCACACAAAGAAAAAGAGGAAGAACTACAGAAAGTAATAATGTCCAAAGATGAAGCAATAGAATTGTTGAATAATAAATTAGTAAGTTTTTTTTTACATCTACATCTCGTGAATATTTATTATGCCTGATTTATATTTTAAGAAACAGTAGCACTAAATGTATCTTCCATATAAGTACATGATGAGCTTTACAAAAGTCTCATTTATATCTCAAACTGCAAGTCTCAGAGCTCCACTCAATTTTGCAGTCTCTGATTTTCATCATGGGCTTTAGCTTTAGCATTATTTAGCTATCATGGGCTTTTTCATCATGGGCTTTAGGTCAGCTCCAATCTAAATCTTTATCTAACTACGATTTTTCACAGATATTTATTTTTAAATAAATTTTATTGTTACATTTCAATACAGTGCATTCACTTTTTTACAGAATGAAATGAAGCTTTTGCTTGAAAAAAAAAATTCCCTTAGCGATAATCTCAAACAACCCAATGGATTGGAACCCAAAAATATAAATCAACACAGCGTTCCTGATGAAGGTAACATTCATTTAACGGAGTTAAGAAATGAAATAGCTCTCCTCAATGATGAAAAAAATATGTTATCTATAAAAAACACAGAGATGAACAAGGAGATTCAGGAGTTCAAAGTTTGTACTTATAATAATAACATACTTTAGAAAGTTTTATATTAAATTGTTTTACTACCAGGAGTCCATTTAATTAATTTGTCAAGAATAAAAACATCAAAAGTAATAAAGATTATTAAAAAGAACTGGAGTAATGTAAAGTAATATAAAAACTGCAGTCACTCTTTTTCTTGAAAGCACAGATATGTACTTATTACTTAATGCGTAATTTTTTATTTAAGTCATTGGTATCTTTTAGAAATATTTTAGCTAAAAAATGTGTTTTATTTTTTCAGTCAAATCTTGATAACATAGATGATCTAAAAAACCAATTGTCATATTATTTGGATCATATTCAGAATTCAATTGATAACCAAGATGCGAATCACATGAAAGTTCATATGTCTTTGGAAAAGGTTTAATCAACTGTAATTCTATAAAATAAAATGAAAGAAGTCTTTGTAAGCATTATTCCATTTCTATGGCTTAAAATAAATTTATGTTTCTTTGGAAAATAGGTCCTTAAGATAGACGAGGCTAAGGCTAAAATTATCACTTCAGATCTTAAAAAAAAACAGCAAGAATTTGAAAAAGAAATTCAATCACAGCTGGCAGAGGCGGTTCACATGTACCAACAGGCTCAAAATGACTTACAGGAGAAAAATAATGAACTTGTTGCATTATCCTGTAAGCTTCAGGAGATAAAAATGGAAAGGGACAAACTTATACAATCTAGTAATAAAAATAAGCCAATTGGTATGAGTATATATATTTATTTAGAAACTATTATTCCTGTACTTTATGTGGAACTTAATCTGGATTTTATTCTTAAAACTTTTAATAATACTTTTTATAGCTGAAGCTCACATTACCAAATGTGAGTCAATGGAATTGACCGACAATCCAATCATAACGAGTACAAGTAGTTTTAGAAAGAGGGACAAAAAATCAGATAAAGCTGTTCCTAAACTGAAGACTGTTAGTAAATTTATACTGGTGTCCGATGATAGTCCAAAAAAATTGAAACGTCCAACAAGATTGCCGCTTTATAATACCAAAGCAGTTTTGAGTAAAAATGCCATTTCCAAAGAAAAATCACCAGAGGCATTAGTGAAATTTAAATAAACTAATCTCCTGGTAGTCATTATCAAACTGATGACTCATTTATCTGTTAATTTTTATATAATTATTAAGAGCGTAAGCTTTTTAGGTTAAATTTTATGAATACTGTTATATAATAATTATACTTAAAATTTTAATGCTCAACAAAGTATTATACATTTAATATAAAGTAACTTATATGTGCATTTTAAGAAGGGCAATTGTTCAAACATATAATAAACTATTCACCAAATCAATATTTCATTTTTAAGATTGTTTAAAAAGAAAATTATTACTCACTGTACTTATACAAAGCGCATATTAAATATTAAAAATAAATGTTTAAACACTGCCAAAATCAAGATTTATTTTTTAGCCCTCAGAAAAAGATGAACTTGATTTGAGATACAGCAATTTTAATATAGATATGTCAATGCAGACAGATGATTTGATTGTACTTAGTAAATGGTAATTCAAATCTTTATTATTCACGACAACTGAAATTATTGTGATGTTTACAAATGAAATATTATTTTTATATCAACAGTTTATCAAAAGAAATAATCAATAGCCAAACTGCAATACCCACGGAACCAAACATATGCAGTGGAAATATCGATTCAATCAACATAATACATGAAGTGCCTGAACGTTGTGCAGAAAAACAAGTCCACCAAATGAATCAACTAAGACAAACATTGTCAACTAACTTAATTTTACTTGAAGACAGAAATGAAATATCACTGTCAGATTCATCAAAGCTGATAAATACCCAAAATCTAGAAAATACTTCACTGAAAACAGCCGTTGATGACATAAATGAGATTACTAATTGGTATAGTAATAATATCGAAAAGATGATCTTACCGCAACCTTCTTTGGGAGGTTCCAAGAATATGAAATTACTGGCTAGAACAAAAAATATACAAAACATACAAAACTTTGATACATCCCAGCCAATAGATAAAACTGCTGAAAATTTGGGTCCTTACTCCTACGCACAGTTGTTGCGTAACAAGTATACAAAATCACGAAGAGTGACGTTAGAAGCACAGTCTTGCAAGGTTCAAAATACTTCTGATATATTAAAAAAGACATTTCCCACTACTCGTTTGAAAGTCCTAAGAAAGCAGATACATACAGTACTTAACCATGATATTGCCAATACTTTAAATCACATTCACTTATTTCAACACTCACGGCATATTCAAGAGCCAAGTTATCGAAATGTGAGAGTTATCAAAGGGGGTGCTCCGTTGAGAATAGAAGAACTAAATAAATATTATCCTCAATTACAAGTTCATCCAGAAAATTGTTTCCATCAAACCCCAAATGATTCCAACACCACAATAAAGGGAACTAACATCAACGTCAAGTTCCTCAACTATTCTATGCATATCCGGATAAATAACAACGACTAACGTAATTTACCTAAAAAACCTTATTTCTTGTTGTCTTAAATTGCATTATGCATGTGATTATTTAAACAGTCTGTGATACAAACAAAATGCATTTATGTTGCACTGTAACTTAGATGATATGAAGGTTTACAAAAACTCAAATAATGTTTTACAATTTATATTCATATGTACAGTTTTTCCAAGTTATATATCTCAACTAAATTTTAATAATAAATCGATAAAATAGGATTAAAAATCTCTTTTTATTAAATAAATATCTATTAAGTAATACAGTATTTTAATAACTTAGAATGACATGACATCAATCCCACGTGTAAAATAGATGATAATATTGACAATGACTTAGATAATAGTAAAAAAGAAGTTGGTTGGGTATTGTTTGCAGAGAATACCTCTAATGGAGATTAATGTTTAGGAGAAGTCGCCGATTTGCCTGAGGTCTGAGATAGTGGTTGGGCAAGGCCCAGTGAGTGTAGGAGTGCCTTGTAAGAAGGATCACGGCCTCGGAATCTCCTGAACACCTCATTGGGGTGACAGCTGCCTCCTGATGACAGGAAAGTGTCTTTGTATCTCCTGCCTACCTCTAAAATCTCCTTTTCGTCATGTTTAACTTCATAGAAAGCACTGTAAATGTCAGCGGCGATGAGGCGAGACCAAATGTTGCAGAAATATGCAGCGGCCCATTCTTCAGAAAAGATTTTGGTGAAAGAACAAACGTGCGATTCATTCTTATCAAATGGAAGGGTATGATACTTTGGCCAGTTATTTTTAATAATATCACGCCAAAAGGATTTGCTCGAGTGCAATTCCAGATCCAAGGAAGACAGGTAGAGTTCTTCACATAGGTCATAAGCGGACATGTGCTTTCTCGATTTCTGAATATTCTTTACAACTTCATCTGGTAACTTTTCTTGGGTAGTGTAATGACCACTGACAGCCTTCAAGGTAGTGGGTTCAAAGAGCAGATGCGTCATGACGTGGCCGCAGACATCGACTGTATCCCATTCCACATTAGATAGTCCAGCTACATCGGAATAGTTTGCTTCTGTCAGAAGGTGCCTGAGTGAGTGACCAAATTTGTGGAACAGAAGCTGCACATCGTGTAAAGATAATAATGATGGTTTACCATAAATTGGTATTTGGAAGCTAAATATTAAGGCAGCTAATGGGTGCGTTTCAGTGATGGAACTTCTATTTCTCAAAGTCAACATCCAGCCGGAATCATCTGGTACTCTAGCTTTATCATTACTCCTCGCATAGGGATCAAAGTAGAAGCTAGCGATTGGTGAACTAATGTCGGGATCATAAATATCATAAAACTTGACATCCTCGTGCCAAGCGATCACCTTGGGACGTTCTATAATTTTAATATCAAAGAGCTTTGAGCACAAATCAAAGAGCCCCTTAAGTACTACAGGGAGAGGGAAGTACTCTCTGATATCTTCTTCATCTACATTGAATAAGGCCAATCGCTGCCTTCTTACCCAAAATGGAATATCGCATTGCTCGAGGTTACTATTAAATCCTTCTCCCTCAGCAAACACCTGCAGTTTTTCTATTTCAGCATCTTGAAGCGGTCTTGCCCTCTCGAGCAGGCCATCCAGGGTATGTTTAATATTTGCCACACTACCGGCCATCTTAGTTTCCATGCTCATATCAGCAAATGTTTTGAAACCTACAATTTGAGCTTGTTCATTACGGAGCATTCTTATGTTTTCTAATGTAACACTGTTTCGCAAAGATGATTCACTGTCTGCAGAACATCTTTGATTATAAGCTTGCCATGCATTCCATCTCAAGTGTTTTTTTGGGCAGTGCTTTAGAAAACTGTTATAAACATTTGGTTGCAATGCAATTTTCCAAGGTCCTTTTGTTGGATCATCTATATCAACTGACATTGCTCTCAGTAAGTTATCAGGAAAATCCCGTACTACTTTTGCATCATTTATGACATGACTGAACATATTGGTAGCTATATTGACCCTATCTCGGAATTGGTTTCTTTCCATGCATAATTCATTTAAGACATTGTTTAATCGTACTCTTGACTGGCCTTCAACAGTCGTTCCGTTTAAGCGTCCTTCCAATTCATACTTGTCGAGTAACCTCGATTCTTCTTCTGTTAGAGATTTTTCACTTAGCCTTGCATTTAAGACTGCTTTATATATCGGAATACTGTTGTATTTAGCAGTCCGGCAACTGTGTGCTCTTTCATGAATCTTTAAGTAAGATTTTGTAGGCATTAACGAACTATTTCCTAGATATAGTGTTTTAGCTAGTCCCCATGTCAACTCAATGGAAGAGTCCAAATGCTCCAACGGTGTAAATATGTCAGAAAAAATATTTTTCACCTTGTCAGCGGAATCTTCAATCTTTTTAAGTCCTGAATCATACGTAATTGCTTGTTGAGATATTGCGGCGACACATTTTTCGATGGTGAGTTTGTCGAATTCGGGTAACCCATCACTGCGAAGTAAATGATTCTTTTCGGGTAAATCTTCACCAATTTCAGGTACTCTGAAATAAATTCGATATTTACTGTCATCATTGTGAAATTTGTATTATTATTTATAAATTAAAGAGTGTTATGATGGTATAGTGATTGCGTTGATCGGTGAATAACATTTTATCGGGGGAGCGAGTTTTACTGATTCAAGTACTCACAGTACGATATAGCCATATTGTCGGTTTGCTTGCAAAAAACTACTTCTGCTCAGTAAGATTCTTTTCCCGCAGAAAGAAACTGCCATTTCGATAATATTTTTTTTTATCGTGAGTTATGCCGAGACTCGGTACACCAACATTTTTATTTGACAGATCTACTGAGTTTGCAGATTTCAGGAACCTGAAGTCCAGCGCTGCCACCTTTCACTAATTATTTAAAATCACTTTAAAAGAGCCACCCCTACACTTTTACAAAAATTCAACGCATAATTACTTGTATTTAATATCAATATATTTTTCAAAAAGAGTTTATTTATTATACTAAATGATCGTTGTGTTCATTTCCGGTATTACTTATAGATATTTATAGAATGATTAATTACTCTTATTCCAGTGAAAAATTAAGAAAAATATTATTCAGGAATGGGAGTGCAATTAACGTTTATTATCACATGAAAATTATCAATTACAACGAAAACAAAAATTGGATACATTAACTATAAGATTGAATATTTTTGAGATTGAGTGTTACTTGTGCAAACACAGATGTCACTATAAGTTTAATATTTGCGTAATTATATAAAAAAATTAAAAAAAAAAAAAATTTGATATCAGAAAAATTATCTTATAATTTAGCGATTACTTTCTTAATTATTTTCTTTTTTAAAAGTGTGTTACATATTTAAACTGTAGTGCTCAGTAAGTGTAATCAAATTCAAATAAAAATCTTTGCGGATACTATTTTTCGTTGGAAAAAATGCATAATGAGAATAAAAAGTGAAAAGTTTGTGTTTTTAAAGCTTATTAAAAAAATCGTATCTTTTAATAGATAATTTATATTGAGTTCTTCCATTTTAGTCAATTGACAAACTGTAAAGAAATGGGAGAGAAAATTTCCTGGGCGTGACAAATATTTATTGACAAATAATATATTTGAATCGAAATAATATATGACAAAACATTGTTATATAATATAATTATATGGAGTTTAGTAAAATAGTATCGAGTAAAATATATTTCTTAATATGTTCAATTTACGTAACACCTTAATATTTATTATTGTAATTTTATAAAGATAATTGCAAATTCGTAATTCGTCATCATCGATATCGACTGGATTGTTTTTTTAAATGATTTCTGCTGCTAATAAAGATAATTCAGGAATAGAGATTTAGAAACATAATAATATGACTATTTTAAAGCAGAATTTTTATATAAAACCTAATACACTTAGAATTTTTCTTTAATCACATGTTTTAGGTAATCGGCAATCGATTAACAAATCGATTCCCTGATCGCTCATTGATTGACAAAAATACCCACTCGTCTTTTATAACACCTAAATATAAAATAAGCATATTGAGTTTCAATCTATTATAAAAATAATTTTACTAACCTATGCCTAAATGAGCAATACTCCTCTCGTGCTTTTAAAACAAAAATGAGATCTAAACGGCAATTAGTTTATTCAAATCAAGTTTATTTTAAAATAAGTAAAATTTGAGTTTCTTGAGTGTTGTTAGCTATTTTTGGTAAAAAATCTAGAGAACTTCAAAATTATCAGTCGGTTTTCATATGAATAGGCTAAGTCAATGTACTAGTTAAAAAATTATTTTGTGTATCAACAATAAGTTAATTTTTATAAATGGTGTCAAAATTTTTTTCAAGGCTGATATCATAAGTAGTAAATACATTTTTTGGGCAAACCGAAATTGAATAATTTGTAATTTATATATAAATTTGAGACGAAGCGCTTTATTGCTAGTGTGGATTGTGCATTGCTTTTTGATTTTTTTATTATATGGAATTAAATTCACCAATATTGTGTGGAAAGGGGGAGGAGGGTTAAGACATAATTATTTATTAATAAAATAAATTGGTTAAATATCGTGACCGAAAAAGTTTCTAAGGTAACGTTTTTTTTAGTCTAATAATTTTAAAAGGGTAATTTGTTTTACTTCCGGAAGACGTGCGTACTGAGAGACTCCCTTGTCGGCCTCCTGCATTGTCCCGTGAGTCAACTTCACGCACCACCTGGCCTGGATGTGCCCAGGAGTCTGACGAAGGGATTATTTCTCTGTTTCTATCATCCTCTTCTGAAAGATGTATTCTAAGGTAGCAGGGACTTTTAGTTTTATCGAGATTGAAAAATTATATCTTAATAGCAATTGCAAACTCTTGTACTAATTAGTTACTCTGGGCTTGATTAGCAAGAATTAAAATATATATGTATCTTAAATATGTTGTACGTTTTGGGAATTGGGTCTGTGCTTGATGATGTTGTTCTCTGCTACTACCAAGGAAGTTGTTTTATCTAATGTATTTTTGAATAATGATACATTTTTATTTTGCTTTGTTTTTATTCATAGTGTGAGTTTCACCGGTTAAATTACTGATATTAATGTTTTTAAAACACAATTAGGGTCTTGATATCTATGTATTTATATATAAAGTATTATGCCAATTTGAAAATCTAAATAGATTTTCGCAGACCCGAATAGAGCCACCAGTGACTCGGTAAATCCTCTGGGAAGCTGGAGCCCGGGAAGATTAAGTATAGTAATAAATGTTTATACGTTATTTGCGTATTTAGTTGTTTTTAATATTTGTGTTGAATTAGATTGTAGTAAAACTATTAATCATCAAACACGGACCTAATCCCATATATGTTCAACGTGAATTTACCGTTAATACACATATTTGAATCAGTATTTTGGACAGAAACAATTTATACTGAAATAATATTTTTGGGGATGTTTCCATGCAAGGTTCGCAAATATTAATATCTCATGTACAGCTACGTTGATTTTTAAAAAAATAAATAAATTAAGCTAAAATTGACATACTGCTTTTTTGCATATGTAGATGAGATTAGTTTTTTTTTAGTTTGACCGTAGGTTTGTGATATTTGCAATCAGTTATGGTGACTTTTCAGATGCGGGATTCGATGTCGGTATCCCTGCTAATTATTCAGGTCCTGCAGCTTGGTGCTCCGCCTGGATTATGGCTGCCAAGATGAGCGCAGCCGGCGGATCTGTGACGCAATATCCTGTACTGGAGGAGGGCCCGGGAGGTGAACCGGTCTTATCTATAGTGCGAGCTTATGGTATTATTATTCGAGCAAATTTTTGCATTTTCACGTTAATTAATAGTGTCTGCTTTATGAACCACATACAAAAAAACACAGAAGTAGATAAGCAAGGAAAATGTATATTTTTTTAAAATACTTGGAGGTCACTGAGATATTGCGTTAAATAGACATTAGATGGGTAAACATGTTTTAATATATAAAATTATATCATCGACAGCATATTTAAGCGTTATCATCTGATCGGTATTTATGAATATATTTTCTGTGAAGCGTTAATTATAATCCTGCAGTGCGTTGAGTTGTCGTAAATCATCGGCGTATGAGACCGAGTCCCGCCCCGGGATGTGAGTGACTAACCTTGCTGTCGGCGGACGTTAAATAGGTAATTTATGTGCATTCGCAAATAAAGCAAGTTGCGCAAATTTGAATACGGCTTCGTGGCAATAGTGGCGAGTCGTGTTTAGTCTGCGGCCAGGTCAGGGCGAGCTCTGAAAGAACCGAGAAATTCGCAAAAAAAAGAAACAAATGTCGCACACGCGGAGACTTTGTTTGCCGCAGGTGCATTATATTTACACTCGTTAGTATAATTCTCGCAAGTCAGAATTCCGAAAGACTGCTTAAATTGAACAATGATTACCAAACTGCCAGATATATCTCACCGATTTTACAAAATACAATTTATTATTATATGGTTTATTAAATCTGAGTGACTTATCTGTCAGCTCATGATCTAGTTAAAAAATAAAATATGCATTATTTTTGTGAAAATTTTCGACCATTCAAAAAAGGTTAAAAAAACAAATAAGTACAGCACATATTAATATTTTTCGACTAAGCCAAAGATGTTGCGATATACGGATTTTCTTGAATTTTCAGAGCTTGCCGCATTTCGCTAATGCCTCAGTAACAGAAATGTATGTACATGTAAATAAAATAGGCTCTCCCGGCTTACTTCTGCCCCAAATCCGAAGTTGCGGAGAAGTGGGGAGGCTCTCGCGCGGCCGGCCCGGCTCCTCGTTATTCTACAACGATGCCTCTCGGAACGTAATTCTCTAAAATTGGGTTCCAAATAAGAGAGGCTTCAACAATGGGTCAAGCAATAAAAATAGATTTACACGTTTATGTATTTCAAGGACATCCGCAGTGTGATGGTATGCCGTCTTCAGTAAGCAATAAATATTGAACCACAAACTTTATACCGATCAAATTATTTAAAAACGTACAACCTGTTTTATAAATAATTTTCTTTGTATAAAGTGGTTTTTAATATTTCGGTCGCAGTTCAGCATATAATGTAAATATACTATCGTAAAAAATTACATGCTTTACGAATTAAAGTAATACAATCGCTTAGCTTGCAAGTGGCTGTGTCTCAAAGCGATACGGTCGCGAGGAAAGGGTTGAAATATTTTTTTGCCCCCATCGCTCAGCAGTGCATCTTCTTGAGATTTTCATATAAACTGGGTACTTATTTGCAGTAAAAACTATAAAAGAAAAGTTTACAGAAGTTTTCCGATGGAAGAACTTACAGTGTGTTTCCGAATTCCATTGGTACTATCGTTAAGTAGCGCTGCCGGTCCTATAAAGTGCATTCGACTATGGAAAAACTTTCTAAGGGGTCGGTTGAGAGAGGGAGTGAACAGAACCTCCACTGCTTCCGGGGACAATGTTTACCACCGGCTAAGGAACTCGGAAACCCCGTATTTAATGCGTCGTAAATTTACGAATAGACAATCCGACTGCATTCTGTATACTTTTATGACTTTTCTAAATACAATAATTTTTTTTTATTATCTATGATGAAGAAGATGGTTCTAGGGTAGGATGTTTATTTAACGGTATCTCTCACATTTACGATGAAAAGTGCTCATAGCCAAAGTTAGAGATGCTTTGATGATGACATAGTAAATTTAAAAAAAATCATGGATTAAACTTAGTAAAAACATGCAATGGACATGAGTTGATAAAAATCTAACACGAAAAATTATTTGGTAGAGAGTAAATATATACTTTGTATTTGATAAACAAAAATAGTATAAGAACATAAAAACCACTGCCTAATCATATAATGAAGCCATTTTTATGCATAATTGAAAAATAACTTTATAGCGTTTCATTAGATGCACGTGTTGATGTGAAACATCAAAAAGAAACCGAAGGCTGTGATTAAATGCATAGCTGTTAATAAAAATAAATAATTTGTTTTTCTACTGCAGTAGGTTATAAAAAAAAAGAATTTTAATTATTTAGACTCAGTGCTCTGAGCGCGCTTTTCCTGTGCCTTAATTTGTATAAACTTTTTTATTCATTTAAATTTATGATACGCCCAGGCAATTACTGGAAATAAGAAATGAAATTACGCGTTGATTTGAATCCGATTCACTTTTTAATATGGATTCAATTCGGTCTTCTTTCTATACGACCCGTGTCACACGGTGTATTTATTTAAGTACCAAACCATTGGATTATTTGTCATAAAACTTATTTATTATAAAAAAAATATTTACTTTTTGTATAAATTATTGTTATAACACTTATATAACTCCGTAATGTAACATGTCAGTATATTTTAGGATAAACAAAGGTTAATGATAAATCAAAGGTATTTTACACGGGTATAAATAATTTTTTTTATTTATTTCAGTAAATTCAATACCTTTTGATTTGAATACTTGGCTCATGCAAAATTGATATAAAAATTGTCATAAGTCTAATTTTACGTTCTTTGGTTAATTTGCTTGTTGCTCTTTTTATTTGTTCCTACGAAATGGAAAGACTACGATTCTGTTCTTATTGTATCTGTATTTGGGCATACTTTTATTTTTTTTAAATAGTATTAATAAATGAGCATTTGATAAGCCTTCGTTGTGATGGTTATTTCATGAATATTTTTTCAGTGCTATCGAAGGTATCAACTTTAAACCTTATTTTTATTTTGTCCTATATGACACTGAATTTTTATATGTCCACGCCTCCCGTTTCTAATTTAAATAAATCCCAAATAAATTATCGACTTAGTGTGCCAGGCAATCAGTGGAGGGGCACCCTCCGAGCCGGTGGGACGGTAACTACGGACGCTTGCCAGCGTACCTGGTACCCTCCCACCTCACCTGCATTACATTATCTCGATCATTCTACAAAAAGGCTATATGTTCAGAAATAGTTTTATTACTAAAATGCTACTTACCCCAAACATACTATTTAAAGTGCTTTTTTTTGTCTGTGTAAGTAATTTTTGATTGCACAAATACTGCAGTGTTAAATATGTTTACCTGCTGTACCTGCCAACGCTCAGTTTTAAGTAACAGAACTATTATTAAAAAAAATTCCAAAAACCTTAAAACGTAAACACTCAGAAGTTTTCTAGTAACGATAAAAACTAATATGATGTAATGATACTTGTTTTTTTTTTTTTTAATTTTATAATTTTGGACTAATATTAAAATGAGTTGATTTTGTCGCAGAAGAGCTTTTGCAAATCCAGCGGCCTCACTTACATGTCGACCGCAAGGAAGAGATGCGGCAAATTGAAATATCACCTTACGACCGCCATTTTGAATTCGATCATGGATTATCAATTTAAGAAGTGTGGAATGCAATCCGAGCAATGCGCTCTGCGTTTTAATTCAGATTGATCAGTTATTTTCGCATTCCAATACGCGGGTACAATTTATTAGCAATATAATTTTCTACGGGTGGATGGATGTAACAATAATGAACGTTCTTATTAGTTGGCGTTTTATTTAAGATTGTTTTTTTTAAATAAGATACCGCTCAATATAATATATATATTTCAACGGTAATTCAAATACATATTTTTTATTAAGGCAGTTAGATAGTTTTAATTTGTAAATATGGTGTGTTGGTTGCGAATACTTTTAATTATGCAATAAGCAAGTTGAAGGTATTTAAATAAACTTGAAACTCGAGAGGAATCATCAAATATTAATCTCAAAGACATTTATTTCCCGAGAGGCAGATTAACACCTGAAAGTTACCAGTAATATTAATATTATGTAGAATGTAGAGTCGTTTTCTAGTGAAATGCCGCATAGTGAAAATATGTTTTAAAAAAAATTTCACAAAGTATTGAAATATATAATAAAAGTGTTGTTTTAGTAAAACCTGAATCTTTTAAATTTTTGAAAAAAAAAATATTTGTCGTTATAGAAGCATATGAACATAATAATTTTATTAGGCATATAATGAAGTACGTAATTAAATACAATTTTGAAATATCGAAAATCTTACTTTATAAATTTAATTAAGATAAAAAAGCTATGGAACAGTGAGTTATAAAAACATAAACCGGCGTTCTTTGATGCATGCATGTCTAGGACGTTCTTAAGTTTATTTAGGTACCTTTATAATATTTCGCAGAGCCTCTATTTTATATGAACACGTACGGGGCAGGTCTCAGATAACAAGCAGTACGTTGGAATTAATTTATAAACAAAATTTCAATTATATACGAGAGCCGTGAAACTTTATCTCTGTAACTAAGGAACGCAATAAGCCAGGCAGGTCTGCATCCATCAAGCAGCGGCTTGCAACTTTATTAACTTGCCTCGGTATTCTATTGAATGTTGCTCAAGGTTATAACAAGAAACTCCATACCTGCTTAACTTAAATTTTCTTTATACATGAGTAATGGAAACACTTTGTTCACTTTGGGATTAAGAAAATATATTAATTAAGACTCCTATTCCGTGAATATTAACTAATATTAATTATATATGTCTATCTTTGGATTGAACGTCAATCAAATGCGTATTTATTACTTATTACAGGTTTATATTATTTACTTATATAATTAGGCACATTATTTCACACATAGAGCCTGGGCACATTGGTTCATATGTAGGTATGATTGTTAAAAATTCTCGATTAATGGATGTGGTTCGTTAGTACAAGGGTTAGTACACCGGCCATGTATGCCTGGGGATGTGGGTTCAAATCCCACACAAATCACGATGATATTTTTCTGAGAATTTCTTAAAATCATCTTCTATGTGTGAACTAATGTGCCTAATTATATTAGTAAATAACATTAATTAATAAAACATTTGCTTGACAGTTGGAGATTAATTTTTAAAGATTTTTTTCAAACATGGCAATTTTGTCAAATACATAAAATAAACACCCAAAATGTGAGTTTACTTAAAACATATATTCATATTTGATCGAACAATATTTTCGCTGGGGAAATCCCTAAAAGGGGCCCTGAGTCTCCACTCGGCGCGCCGAAGACCCTGGCTGTACCCAGAGCCGATAAAATATTGACATTAGACTAAGAAAAGCTTATACGAGATCTTTATCTTGGGGGGAGAAGTAGATAAATCAGCACCGGTAATCCAAATAAAAGCCATTTTTCGCTGTAGGCTGTCAAGTGGCAGGGCGGCCTCCCCCGGCCGGTCACTGGCGCAGCCCCTCATTAGCTAAGTAATATGGACTAATTAATTATTGCTGCCAAGCCATGCAAATTGTTCATAGGGATGCGCTCTCCCTTCCGCACTTTATGTTACAAGTATCGATGTGCGAGGAAAATAGATACGCCCTTCTCAAAAAAAAAAAAAAAAATTATATATTCGTCACGGCAAATGAATCCATTGACTATTTGTGAATACTTGCTAAAAACTGTGTTAGATTGAGAGCACATCTCACATCTTTTTTGTTCGATATAAAATTTTGCATCATCGCAGCATATTAAAAAAAAAAAAAACATCATTTGTTCTTGCAGAATCGATTTTAAACACCCAAAAATAATTTTTATTCTGTTTCTCATCGAATAAGGCAATATAAAGGGCATGTCTAGGTATTTGTTTGTCTACGCTTGCAAGTGATAATTTATTTGGTTCGACCGAGGCAGGATAACTTGGCACGGCTTAAGTTGAACTTAAAGCTCTTGGCAGTGCCGAGTAATGTGCGCCGAGCTTTTTATTTTCTTCTAAACAAGTCCCGCGAGAGAACGAAAATTAATAGAGAGAATGCCTTTGTGTTCTTAGCTTAATATTCAGTTGCGAGTATTTTTGAGACGGTGGCTATTACTGCTGGGAGGCTTGCATTGTTGCACTCTTTGGTGTTATAGCTTGCTGTATTCTCGAATATAAAAAAATACATTATGTATATGTTTATGAAATCAGAAGTGTAATCAACAGTTGTCATCAACTGCCGGACAAATGTCTATCGATATTTCTTCAATTTGTTACTTTACACTTGCTACACTCTTGCGTCTGCTGCAATGCTAGTAATACTATTTAAAACACGTTTTACTTTGTTTATTGATTAACAGCATTTGATACTGATTTGATGGATTTAAAACTTTCATTCATGAGTTGTATACTTAAAAATATATCGTTAATATGGATCCAAGTTTTTAGGGCATTTATTTTTCTTGAAGATGACTCTCCTGCTGGAGTTGAAATACTTAAATCCGATAGAGCGGCATAAAACCAATGAAACTTATTTCAACGAATCTCGTAATTGTGTCTGGGATGAACTTTCTGCAATTTTTTTTGTCAAATAATTATAGTTTTAATTTGGTTAAATACAAATACTTTTATCTTTCAGACTAATTTCTTCCGTGTACGTTTTCAAACTCTTAAGCAGTTGTGTGTTTGGGATTGCTTGAGAGATTAGAAATATACCGTAGTTTTAAATATAAAAATTATTCTTTTATAATTTTAAAAATTTTATTTACTCGTGTATTTTAAATATAATAACAATAAAATTAGCATTTCTCATTACTAATCTAAGTAATTTTGATTTATTTGATGCCATCGGATTAGTGCATACATGCAATATTTACAGGGCTGTTGTGCCACTAATGATAGTAGTATTATTTAATATATGTATTATCATTACGACAATTAATGCAAGGTTTTCAAAATCAATGTAAATATTCTTATATTAATGAGAGAATACTGTAGATTTTTTAAAATCAATTTATACTTTTATTCAATTTAAAAAAATAAACTTACTCGGCATTTAAATTAAATGTATAAAAATAACTGCTGAGAATCTCCCTTTAGACATAATTAAACATTTTGAAGTTTGATCCCGTTTTTCAAAATTGAATTTCCCTAGAAACTATATTTTCAAAGAAGCTTTCAGTTCAGGATTTAAAATTGAGAATATTATTTGAAATTTTTCATATAATCCGAGAAAGCCTTTTTATAACCTTTCAGAGATAAAAATGAATAACTTCCGGTGTGCGCGCATCCCCCAGGAACATGATACGTTTGTTCAGTTGCAGGAGATTAAGGCTGCCGATGCACGGGGTTGTGAGGGTGCAGGAGCATAATGTCGCCTGTCGGAAGACAAAAGCTGCTCCGAGGAGCAGTAATCGCGTTTTCATCGAAAATGGATTCCGCGTCTTGAAGCGTACTGAGGAAATGCCTTAATATTGATATCGGGGGTATTGCTTTTTCATTTTATAAAGTACGTGTAAGCTTCTGAATAATATTTTTTTTGGATTTAAATTATTATATGTTTTTATTAATAAACTTATTTATATGTAATATTTAATTTATTTACTATCATACGTGTCGGTGCTCCATTACGCTCATGCACTTGTTCGGTTTAAATAACTGATCCGCCGTAAGTATATCAAAGTGATTTCATGCATCTGAACGAGTCATTTTAACTTTTATTTAAAAAAATGGTCGCACCTTCTAGATGTTTCTGTTGTTTTGTTGATTGCCAATATGCAAACCTGACTTTATAGTGTTGCATCATGAAAACGTTGCTGTTGGCCGTTTCAATATCACATGTGCTAAAATACACCCGCGTAATTTCTGACTTGTATTTTTAATTGGTTTCTTCATAATATTTCTCATCGTAAACATAACGAAATAAATAGCCACGTTTACCTATTACCGTAGGTAATGAATATATTATTAATAGATAAGTGCCTTCCAGTTTTGCAGAATACAAGCAGTATTATTCGTGTCACAAGTCATATTAACTTCTAATACGGAATCGCGTAAAAGGCTGGAACAGACACCTAATAAACAGCGCTTTATAGCTGTGGAAACAATGTCAGGCGTATTAAATATATAATTTGAAGATAATTTATTAACTTGAAGGTGTCAAAATAAACTCGTTTCATACTCGTAATGAGAGATGTTTATTGCGGGGCACGTGAGCCTGCGAGCTGCACTTTCATTTAAAGCAAGTGAGATTTTGCTTCAAGGAATAATTTCAATTAAGATGACAGACCATGGAGCGAAAGACGACTGAAGTCTTCTTGCTTCTAAATATATCTCCGAGTCATGAAAATTTATTACTGTTGCATCGCTGAAAAAGTTTGATAATATTAAATGATCGACCTGTATGGACTTAGCCAATTTTATACATGGTGCCTTTTAGTTCATATGGTGGCTGAGGGTCAGAATCAAAGTAAATTTTTGCCGTAAAAGTTTACGCAGTCCTAAAAACATATTATGACTAAGAAAACTTGTCACAACTCTTACAGCTCCAATTACGTACAGAAAAATGCATTCCTACTCTGGTTTTTTTGTAGGAGAAGCTTATTTAGAATGCATAGGAAATGGTGCAAATATCTTATAAGAAATTGTCCTGCTTTTAATAAATTATTTGATTCGTTATAGTTAATTTAATAGCCAATATATTTTACTGGTAGATTTTAATATATATAGGAATAAATAAATATATAAATTATGAAAACATGACAGCTTATAACCGACTGGTAGTAATACGGGAGAAACGCACTTATATAAGAGAGAAACCGGGCTTATACATTTCAATAAATTAACGTCTTTATAATATTCTGTAAAAATATACATTTATAAATATCTTATTAATATTGCATACTTACCGGATGAATAAATTTAAAAATAATGATTAAATTGTACATGCACAAAAACCTAAAAGCCCGAATTGATTATTTATAGAAAAAATAAATTATCTCACAGTGATATAATCTGAATTTATCGAAAATTCATGTTTGAGTTCCATTCATAAAGAAATTATTAATTTCAAATAGAATATTTTTTTTTTTAAATATAAGCAATTAAATAAAACGTGTCTATAGATGTAAATGCGTTTACCTTGCTACCTTAATTAAGGAGAGATTCTTCCTGTAATGTAAAATTAAATTCAATGAAATGGCACTGTCTGGGCAAGACCCAATCATAACAGAAAACAGCCTTATGTTAAAAGGATTACTACCCGCTAAATTAAAAAAAAAAAAAAAAGAGTATTTATCTCCGACTATACAAATATACATATTTTTTATTGTTAATGGTGCAAATTTTTCATTGGAGTTGTGTTTGAAATGTTCAAATAGTTTTACAAGTAAAATGGTCGAAGTCTAATACAAGGATGGTTTTCACCCTCTTCTAGAATCCGATAAGAATGACCAGACCCTTGAAGGGTGGAGATTCGCTTACCGAATCCGAGGGAGTTAGTGCCGGCGCGGACACACGCCCTGGTCCGGAGCAGGTCTTCAATATACGATTTGAAACAATAAAAACTTAAAGAAACGAAGTTAACGTCACCTTTCCAGTTCCTTTTTCCTTACAACTGGAGACACGAAGGGGCGTAAAATGAGCATTAGTACTTGTGGGGTGTCAGCAACATTTACCTCATTGAGTTTGATTTTTGTTCAATCTTTCCTTTACAAGAATGCTGAATATTTTGGATCGATATATTTATTGTACTTTCTAGCAGCAAAAACACTTTATATAATTATTCAAGTTTAGGTAAAAAATAAACAATGAATGTTTACTAGTACTATACGTGTATCTTATCTTATAATATTTTTGAGCAGCAAGATTTTTTTATGATATACATTGAATTAATAAAGTGTTCATACTTTAATTGTGTTTGATTTATTTATTTTTGTTCCAACGTGTCATTGGCGGTATGTATATTTTATTTTCAATATTTATTTTATTTCTTTATCACATTTTACGTTTTGATTATACACAGACTAGTGTATAAATGTACACAATTATCAATCACAACGTTCAAACTGAAAAAAGTTGATTAATTTTTTGGTTGAGATTTAATTTAAGTCTGATCATTTTTTTAAAAAGCCAAACTGAGAGAGAAGTGTAAATTGAAAATGAAAAACAAATTTCTAAAAATTCGATTGAAGAGTAATACAGGTGGGGAAGATTGGCAGGGAATTGGTACCTAGGCTTTCTATTTATCCTATTCATGATGCTCTCATTTACTAGACGATTTGCAACTTAAACATTGAATTGACCTGATTCGTTTCGTCGCGTTTTGGCACTCCGGATATGACGTAAACCGAAATTGTTCATTTGAGCTTAAAACATGTGTATGCGACCTCCTGCGAAAGTATATTTTTATTTCTTATATACAATATGAAAGCATTTCATCGTTGTCATTGGAATCTTGATTGATATTGTCAATAAACGAATCAAGAAAAGCATTTCTGAACAGAGATATCTTTCGCCTTGTGACAGAAACGAGTCGGCCTTTTATCAAATTCATGAGCAATCTTAAGGAATACAGATGCGAGTCTTGACAAGTTTATGGCGCAGGTCAGATATAAATTATAAATTATTATTAGTAAATCGAACTGGTTGACGTCTTCTTGGGCGTGAATAATTTTATTGAATAATAATAAAGCGAGACCACCCTAAAATACTTTTTATCACTGTTTCTCTGGTTAATTGATTTTTTTAACTTCTTTTTTTAATATCATATGCGCATAAATCCCAAAATATGAAATTATAAAGAGCCTATAAAATATCTGTAGCCTTGATTTTTGTAGTTTGGCCTAAAGTAAGACATTTGGTTCAAAACCAATAGGGTTTTTTCAACATTTGTTGGTTATGCGGATATTAGCTAATCTTACTAAGTATGGTCAGATGTAGTTTATGTTCGCTTTTTTATTGTTATTTAATCCAATTTTATTTTTTTTAAATTGCGAGCAATTTTACAACCAATAAATTATATCCTGATATCACGCAATTTTTAGCAGCTCGGATTCAATTTCGATAACCAATTGACTTCCATTACGCTAAATCACAAGATTTATATTAACGAATAATTCCCATAAATAACTTATTTAAAAACGAATTTTTGATACAACCAAAAATTATTAGATTATTAGAGTGAAGGAAAATTATTTGCCATTTCAAACTTAAGAAATAATTTTTTGAAAGTATGCTATCGACGAGTTTTAAATTAAATTTTCGAGACTCATGTGGTATTCAAACCTACACCTTCACGTTTCTGCGACCTAGTTTATAAATCCATTTTAATCGCATAAAACTGTAGCTCAGCAAAAAAATACAATCTAACTTAGAACACGTGTATTCATAATGATTGGTTATATTTTTAAATGTTTATGTTTTTTATTTGAACCTCAAAAGTATTGGTAAAATAATAAGCTTGTGTGTTTATTGATTCTTGTTGAATAGTCTACATTTACGCGATTATCCACGATATACTAGTTTTATTTGTAATAGTGCATGTTTATACAACAAATATTCAAAATTAAGTCTGAAGAAGCCTCCGAAAGACAAAGGAGTCCAAAAACGAAAAGACCGTAATATCTAAGCCATTCAGCTATTCATATTTGTTATTTACTTGATCGGTTTTTTAAAAATATTTTTCAGTAGTTATTTTAATAAAGACAAGGTCAATTGGTGATTGTAGAGGATGCATGAATGGCTCATGGCATTTTTCCTGCCCGCTGCGGTGCTGTCCGCCCCATCTCCTGTCACGCTGCTATCTCGATCGGCTGCGGGGCGGGGCAGGGGCGGGGAGGGGTTGTCGGGGGCAGGGGGGGGGGTGTCAGGGGTGGGGGTGGGGGCGGGGGCGGGGGCGGGACGAGGCGGCTCTGTCCCGATCGGGTATCCGGTGTCACAGAAGGGTTCAGAATTAACGGTTTCCCTGCCAACGTTTTACAAGTTAATACTTCGCGCATAATGAGTCCGGTTATTAATTATTATAATCATTATTGTTGGGTTATTACCGCCATATTTCAGACACCAAAAACAAATTTCAGATAATTTGGTTTGCTTAACATTTTGGAGATTCACGAGTACCATAAAAGTAAGTTGCCCTAAAATATAGATTAAACAATTTTAAAATACATGTTTTATCGTTGTAGTGTTGTTGTATCATCCACGCCGGAACAAAATATAATATTCATCTAATATTGTTTAATATGATTTTAAATAAACAATACTCGTAAATGATTTGATTCGTATATAAATTCGTATTCGTGTAAAAACGAAGTAATTTAATTGGATCCTGTACCTACAGGATGCTACGATGCCTACAATAAAGTTAAAGGTGTTAAGAAAACTTGGATACTCAAGAGAGCGTTCACCTGTTAAAATTTTCCCCAGGATTGGTATTTTTTTTCAACCCTCTGTAGCCGTCTCTCGACAGTTCTGCCTGTCCCGGGGGTGCCTTTTACCCCATCGCCAGATCGCCCACCCTCTACGGTTAAGACATTCTGCCAATTGCAATAGGGGGTTAGACAGTGGAAAAAGCAAGAACTTCAATTTACCTGAACAAAGCGGTTACTTTAAAATTTTATAAATGGAGGAAAAATATTTTACGAATCTATTCTGTAGATTTAATCAAATATTTATATGCGTTCTTATCGCAATTAAAATTTTTGATAACTATATAAATCTATGTAAAAAAGCTACACAAACGAGTTGCTTTTAAAAATTGACTATTTCTTGTGAATCTGATCTTTATATGTTTAGTTAATTTTTTGATCAAAACACAACAAAGAGATCCGTTTTTAAAATATTTTGTGATGATTGATTATGAAATCTAGAATCTAAAAACCGCTTACATGCGATGTCTTCCCTGGGATCTGCGCGCTCGCCCTTGTACACAGTAATCTGGCGCAACATTATGCAAAATTAGAAATTAAATATGAGAAAGGATCACAGGTCTCTTTGTTCGAATGTGGAAGTCGGGCAGGACCGCAGTGGGGCTCCTGATAAGGCCCGGCGCGGGGGGGCCATTATTCAGGATCAGGCCGGGGCGTGTGGGGCCCCATTTGCTTATCTGCCCGCGCCAGACAAGACGAGGTGGCTTATTTCGCGGAATTCTGATTGCGCACTTTACGGCCCTTTTATTAGTCCCTCATTGATTGAATGTCATTATTGGGCCGACGGGGTTTATGCGAGGATTATTTTTGATAACTTTATGACTGTGACTCAATCGGCTGCAATTTTTACGGCTCAATGTTAAATGCGGAAGAAATGGGGTTTCTATTGGTTTATTTTATATATATTTTTTTGGTCTCAACTTTGATATTTTTTTAAAAAATTTAAAGTTTGGCTGTAAGGTAAAAATGCACAAATATTACAAACTTTATATGTACATACTTTTTCATAGAAGTATTCAAAATCAATTTAACGATTCAAATCACCATCACGTTTATAATTTCATTATAAAATAAAATAATCAAACAAATTCGTAAAATAATGATAGAAAGCGTTCCCGCTAATCTAAGGAAATTTTAGTAGAAATCGTGAGAAACCGCAAAATTAAATATATATATTTCCTTATAAAATGTTTTTCCTACATGCGGATTTCCTTACAAGACAAATCAATTCATTAGAGTTTATTACTATGTATTGAATATGAACTCGGCTGCGGTCTGCTTCATTACAATATAAATAACTGCGCACGTGTAGCGTATTGTACTCGTTTTGTGAATTGGGGGTTTCTGCTACACTGTCTAAAATAATTGTTTTTCTGGGAATGCTCCTATTTATATCTGAAAAGGTTTCTGAATATTTGGACCTGTGTTACAGGTATTGTTAACATTAAGAATAATGCCAAAAACAAATCCTAGAAATGTTCTTCAATTACGCCAGAATCAAACCGAGTGTAAATCAAAATTAAATAATAATTCAAAATGGTGCAAACGTATATTTAATTATTTTTAATACGCATCATTGGTGACTGAAATATTTATTGATGTAATTGAAATGAGCGAAAAGCTAATAATCGTAACTATTATATAATAGTAATATATTAAATAAATTTGAAACGGATTCATCTGCCAGGACGGGTTCAAATCAAAATACCCGATCTATCTCAAATGATCTGTTTTTATTTAATGATGAAAATATGTTTTTATTGATTTCAAATTTAATTGAAAAAACAATCGTTTCTTTTCTCATCTAAAAAGACGAAAATATCCCAGATTTTAATACAGTCATTCAATGTACCCAAACAGACAATTGAAAAAAATATAAATTTATATTACATTTCTATGGCACGCTTTGAGAATGCTAAAAGCAAGTAAATTGTAATTCTGTGGCAGCGTTGAAAAATTATAAAAGAAAACAGACAGAATATTTAGTATAAATTTAATTAAAAATATATTTAAAATATCGATTCAATATCACGAATGTGTCTGTTGAAATAATATTTCACACTGACTAGGTCCGTTTTGGTCAGGTTTTGTATTTTTTGGTCAACCCACACACGTGTGTCCAGGTAGACACTCCGCCTGCACGTGAAGCAGTGTTCGTCGCCATTCACGGACCCGAGCGGCGGTGTCTGTGGACCGTTTGTAAAGAAACTGGAATGTGGGTGAGCAAGAATAGGATGACAAATTGGGGTACGTTGGCTAAATAGATCCGTTACATGTGTTTTGGCTTCATATCGATATAGATAACGCCTTTAGTATAATGGGAATACGCCCATGAGTTGAATGGTACACAATTTCACGCCTGTTTTGCTGAATGGTACGTTTATATGGCTTTTATACAAAACTCTTCGTTTTGTAACAATTATACTCGCTCATGCCGAGCGCTGACATTTTATTGATACTGAGGTTCTCTTTTAATTAAATAATTCTCAAACTCATATTTGCAAAAGAACAATGCAAGTCGACGGCGTATTGCAGGTTTTCACATTTATTTGCATTATCCAAACGTGAATGATATCACTGATAGATATTTATTTCATTAAATAAAACCTATACGCTCGAAAACATTTAAAGCGAAGACGAGAACATGGCATCATTAAGCCATAGCTTACGAAAGCTATAATGCACATAGTTTTTATTTAAAAACTATTTAGATGCTTAAATAAAAATAATATTTCCAAATTGTCAATAAAACCACCTGCTTCATAATTTAGTATGCTCACCTTTTGTAATGAAATTTATTAACCATCGATGTAGACGTCATTTTTTCAAAATTTATCACAGCATAAACAAGTAGGTAATAGTTACCCCGATGGGTTGAAAGGTTTCTTTTCTAAAGTTCCCACCTCACACGTGAGAATCGCATCCGATGAACCATAAACCGTGATTTGTATTATTTATGGCTGTTGTTCTTTTAGTTTATGGTGTGACCTCCGGGAAGATGCCGTCCGCTCTTTTTTGGAGAGAAATTGTTATTTGACAGAGTTTTGTCGAGACCCGATAATGAGCCTTCTCCTTGTTAGAGCTGCCCACAGCGCTTGTACAATAATTGACAGCTTTTTAATATGAGTGATTTTGTTTGTTATATCCGACAAAATAACACAATATATTTTTCATTATAATGAAGAGTGCCTATCACACCATATACATTAAAGTACACACTAGCACACATCCGCTTATTAAGGTAAAATACTTAGTATATGTAGGGAGGGAATGATTTCAACCGAGAGAAAATTACCCACTTTAAATTATTCAGTAATCCTTTACAAAGCTTGAGACAAGGAAATTATAATCTGCCCATTCCAGTCTCTCGAGCTTTTTAATTAGAGTTATTAAAATGTCCTTGCTCTGCCAGGAGATCTATCATATTTAAAGAAGCGCAAAATTGATATGAATGAACGCAATTTATATTCTTATACTTTGTAAAAAAATTATTTAGTTACCTATTAAAATATACAGAAATAATATTATAAAAATATGGAAATCAATCTAAAAGCTACATTTTTAACTTAATAAAATTATGTTTTAGACATGTGGTGCTTTGTTGCTTGAAACTGGGGCATCCCGTCTTCCACTTCTCACCGGCGGCTCGTGCGTAAGTCCCTTATTACCTGCACTTGTCACATGTCACAGCATGAGGGATAAACTCACGCAGTGATGCACTGGACCCGAGCTGCAAGCGACGGAGGAGTCAGTCAGAGGACACGAAAATATACCGAAAAAAGAATTTTAACAAATTATTGTTTGAAGAAAAAAAAATGACGTATAAAAATGCAAATATTACAGTATGATGTAATCATACAAAATAAAAACACAAGTATTTTTATATTCAGCTCTCCGATGTTAAAAGTGTTCACAGTTGACTTCAGAAAAGGTTTCATGCTGGTTTTTGTCTGAAAGATCAAAACTCCTGCCCTGGGTTGTTTTTTTATGAATATTATAAACACTATAAAAAATTGAGCACATTGTTAGATGTAATATTAAAAATCAATAGCATAACTATATTTGCCGGTATTACAGATTTATAAAAAAAACATTTCACTGTCGTGCCTGTGTCTGCTTTAGCAAGAATTTTATTATGCTTTATTGATTCATTATGGCTTATGAAGATACACCAAACTGATAATTTGAACATCAAATTGCTAGACGCGTATTCTTTACCTAGAATGAACTTTGATTTTATGTTTTATTACAATTTATATAGTTTCGGAATTAATAGAAAATTTAGCTGTTCAGTGTAACTAAGCTTTTTGATGACGTTATAAAAAAATAAAACATTTGGGGATACTAAAAATGTATTTAGATATTGAAATAATTATCGATTATTTTTATAAAGTATTTGAAGACATTTGTAATCATACCCTTATTTCTTAATGAATATTTAAATTAAATAATATGACAATAAAATTATATTATATATGACTTGAAAAAGAAGCATCTAAAAGAATTCTATCAAAGAAAGTCGTAAAGTTTTGATAGAGTTTTTACCAGAGTTTTTCGGAGTGGGAAAATACCAAATCTATTTCGTACAAATTTGGTTGGATTTCTAATTATATAGTTATGTGATAATGCAAATTTTTTGTCCTTTTATTTGCTAAACCACGTAAAAGAGGTACAGGATAAAAGCATATAGTACAAAGGCAAGAGTCACGGCCACAATGCAAGTCGGACAGCGTTTGCTGATGCAGCGCCCGCGCAGCCGCGTCGCTAATATCCTCAGGGGAGCAGTAATGCGGTTGGTTCGTGCATAATTAATCATGGCCGATGTCATGCTGCATGCAGTTGGGTTATCAATGCAAAGCAGGGCTCCGTCAATTAATACCACGTTTGGTCGCTACGCTGCTCGGTTGGAAATCGATTCAAAAACGTATTTTTTTGAACACAAATAAAGCCATCGTCATCATGCTTTCTATATGAGTGGAATACCTGCAGTAACTACTGTATACCCCAAAACATATTTACATCATTTCAGCCCTTCAGTATTCTTTATTCAGTACAGACATATACAGAATATGTAATATAAATTTCTTCTGTAAAATAAGTAAAACTAAAAATAAAACATTGCCAAGATAAGAAATAACGTCAAGTCGCATTTAGTCGGATGTTTGTAGAGAAATGTCAAGTGTGGAAGTTTTTTTATACGAAATTATAAAGCCGGCTACACATGCTGCGACACAATTTACAACCGATTTGCGGTCAATAGCGTTTTGATTAAGTAAACAGCGCAAAAGAAGAAGTTTTGTCGTGTCGCGACGAGTGTAGCTTTTACTTCATTTAATGCAAGTAAAACATGAGATTACTCAAACAATAAGAATATCCACGTAAGTGATACTATTAATTCCATAGGATTTTTTGAGTAAAATTAAGTGCTACTTTCTAAGTATTATAATAATGGACATTAGAATATAATAACAGATTAAAATTAAATATTTAATACAGGGTTATATTATATCTGTATTTTTTTTTTCGTATTCAATGAATAAGAAAAGTATGTTGTTTAATATAGCACCTAATAGATTTCTAGCTTGTAGGTTGATTGGGAGCAGTATGAATAATCGTGGCTTTCTGTTTCACCGTGATCCAATTTGACGATTTGTGGAGGAAGCTTGCAATTGTGCTGACGCAGGAGCTCGTCAGCCGGCTTCTCGGGCTGGGCACCCCGCGGGGCAACACGTGGCCGCCCCGGGGGGCTCACAACCGCGGCCACTATCCGGCCAATCCATTCTTATTGCTTGATGCACCTCTCAAGAACTATCGACTATTATGATTACAAATAAAAATAGATAAAACCAAAAGATATACTTAGTAATAATATCTAACAGATATTGTTGAAATTTATGAAGTAGAAAAATATGTTGACTGAATGCGAATGGTTCGACAGTTGATTATCCAAGAAAATATCAAAGGAAAAAGGGGCATTCAATGAAGGAAGCTTACGGAGATGGTAGTGTGTGGATGTCGTTAATACGGACGAATTGGTGAACTCTGGCTCAGGATAGGAATGTATTCAATGAAATGCTCACTAACCTCCTATGAGGACAGATACTAGAAAGAAAAAAAAACTGATTTGTCATCTCCGTACATTTTATACACATTAGCTCTGTCAAACTTCCATCGGGCTTCTTGTGGTACCTGGATGAAAGATGCCGTGTGCTTTTTCTGACACCAATTGTAACGGGTCGTGTCTTAACCAATTCAAATACTGGGGCTTTGCGATGCCTCTAGAACATTCGAGTCCGCTTTCATCGATTCTGCTTTGTTTTCTAGCGTTCTGTATTCTTCGTAATTTAAACTTCTGTGGTCGTAACACTAAACAAATGATTGTACACATCACTGGCTTATAACACCAGAGATGGCGTTTACATGCGTAAACAAGCTCATGTTTTGGTACCTGTGATTATATTCATATGCAAAACAATAATAATTTAAAAAATACAAAAGACAGCTTATAAAGTGGGTTCGTCAATATTAGTCGTCATAAGTTTATTATTATAATGTATCGGTCCGCAACCGTAGCTTGAGCCGCCCTGGCCTCGAGTGGCAGACGCAGGGGCGGCAGGCCATGTGCGCCGCAGGGCCGCGGCCCGCGGGACCGGGTCGGCTCGCCATTTGTAAGGCTAATACTGGTCTGTTCGACATGACAGCTCGAGAAATTTATGGGATGTTGAATATTTAGGATAAGGTAACAGATTTAATGACTTTGAAAAATAGTATGTTGTAAATTTGTTAAAACGTGTCCGGTGACGCCGGGGCGGGTCGAAATATTCAACTGATCAAGATTGTACGATCTTTTATTTTGCAGCACATTTTATATTAGGGATTTTAATGAGTTCGATTTATGTACTTAAGTGTGTCCGTAAACTATTGTTGTTTTAATTGTGTTTCGGAATATATATTAAAAATTATCGAGCACTTCGAACCTTATGAAATTTGATGTTTTTCGTTTATAGACTAGAATTAATAAAAAATCTTTAACTTTGTCATGTACACCTGTATTAATATAGGGAAATGGAACTTATATTTTTTTACATACAATTAATAGGAACACATTATCTGAAGCGTTGCTTTGTATACATTTTTAAATGATTATTTCGATAAAGCTGTGCATGATACGTGAAGGTTCATTTGTTAATACGGAGAAGAAGCAAGGATGATTGGAAGAATTAACTTCAATCATAAACAAAGCAAAGCGTTCACTTCTTCTACGGAGAACTTACATGATCCATAGTGGCTACTATAAATAAAATGTATGCCAGTTTTTTACAGGCTGGTTATGTCGGACATGCCATTCAGTCCGGGTTATTTTTGACTTATCCCATTATTCCGTGGCGGAGTGTCTGGTTCAAGTGACGGCTGCTATTTTTATAGCCCTGCGACCAGATGTCTCATCTTAATTATGACACAACAAGAGGCAAGCCCACGAGTGTCCGCATGAAGTTCTAAACGGATTTCACACTTATTAGATAAATGACTAATGAAGTTAATTCAATACATTTAACAAGGTCCAGCGACAAAAATATCGTAACACTTGAAGTGGAATGGTCTAGTATAGTATGTTAACAGGCAAGTTAATCATAAGTATACACGAGCAAGTCAATAATTATTGTTTGTAGTTTAGACTAATGAATCAAAATAAAATATAAGCTATTCTTAAGAGTAAAGTTTGTAAATCGAGTAGCAAATAGCATTTTACGTCACTACTAATCTTTGACGTCAGGAGACCAGTGGTGGAAGTCTGATTACATATTTATATACTGCTTTGTAATATCAAGAAATATATAGTATTAGTGGTAGATGACTAAACCGTATTCATTCTTAAATAAACAAAATTTTGCAGTTTGTGTTGAAACAATTTGTTCTAAAAATGGCTGTTTATTGAATGGCTAGAAGGAATGACGTTGTGGTGTGATATATTGATTCAAAAGATGGTTCTGTGTGTAAGGATATTAAGATTTAGATACTATTTCTGTATAAGTTCTCACCTTTCAATTTTAACTGCTTTTAGTCAAAATTATAATCTATTTACGCATTAAAGTAATAAAATAATAAAAAATGTTTTGAGTATTAATTATGTGGCGTTTTTTTTACTTTTAACGTTTTTCTAGCAGTACTTTAGATAAAGTGAAAGAAAAATATGGTTCCAGTATCTTCAGGTAAATGTACTACAAAGTGTCTTATATTCATAGATGTTTACATGTTTTTTTTAAATTTATTTTGAAAGTGACAAAAATACCAGTAGGTTTTGAGAGAATACAATCTTCACTCACTGCTTATTTAGATATTCTACCCCTATATTTTCTGTTGTAGTAGGGGAAAACTTTCCGTTGACTAGATCCTTCACGTTTCTATACATACACTATTTTCTAAAGAACAAATTGTAAAGTTTTAATTAACTTAAAACAAACCTTAACAAACTGTGTACCTTAGTTGTTCGGCAGACGAGTTATCGAGTGTGAGTCTATTTTCTGACATAACTTATTAATAAAATTCTCTTAAATAAAAGCCTTAATTATTATGAAAGATTTTAAAGCTATTTTCATTTAGGTAAAACTTAGTCACTGTCCGCATTTGAAGTTTGTGCTCTGAGAGGTGATATATTGAAAAATGAATACAAAATTGCAATACATAGATTATTTCAATATATTTATTAAAATATAATTTTACTAAGAAAGGTAATAAGTGAAGTTTTAATTGTATATTTAAAAAATATTTATGGATGGTTATTTGGCGTACTACTTAAAAATAATAAAAATAGTTCTTAAAAGCACTCAGGATAAAAAAGGTTATTCCAGTTATCACCAAAATAATTCGGTAAATATATAAAGAGCCCCACTGTTGTAAGCTGTAAATCTTCTTTAATGACAGGTAGACGCGCCAGGCTCGCAGCTTCCGTCACCATCGGAGGTGGCTTCAGAGGGACACGTCGCAGCGTTACTGCCAAAAGTTTCCATGTCGCAAATAGGTATTTTCAGATCGATAACATCACACTTTTACTTTGTTTTGGCTGTAAATGTTGATTAATGGAAAGAAATTCCCACGACTACATCCTAGATTCAGTAATATTTATTTATTATCCATACTTTGGCCAGTCACAGCAGTTGAGAACAAACACGCTGAATTGAAGTTCTAGGAGGTATGCCCTCTTTTGCGGAAGAGATGTTGTAAAGTTTGTTATTTGAGCAGACAGGTAAAAGTTTCTTGAAAGAATAACAAATTATATGGCAACTAGAGCAAGCCTTTTGAAATAAATAGCAGTGTGTTTTTGGAATTAAATATATTAAATATCTATTTACTATTAGTGTGTACTTACCTAACGGAAAGTGGGTATACCTTTTTTTAACCAGTAAATTTTTTAATTAATTAAAAATGATGAATTTTTGAAACGTTGCATTTTATTAATTTTGAAACATATTTAGGCTATGAAGTTAAATCGGAAGTACTCTTAATTATACGAATAATAAAAACCATTCAAGAAGACAGATCTAATCCGATGACTTAGGCTTATAAGACTAAGTAGGCATGTGTGCCATCGATACGGTAGGCTTGGTGTCCTTGAACAGCTTAATGCACACATTAAGTGACGTCTGCGCAAGAAGTCTAAGAAAGGCTTTATGTTCTTCAGGAGAAGCTATATAAGTTGCAAGTTTACAAGCAAATTTATTCTTCGTAATATATTTTATGCAAAATTTAGATACACCGGACCATTAAGTGTTCTGGTAGCTTAGAAATGTGCGTTTGCAAATATCTCATCTATCGAAGCGTTGACTAAAGTAAATTAAACCAATCCTTATCGGAACGATATATGTATAAAGAAGTCTCATAAGCAAGGTTTATATGCGTTTGTTGACGTTGTTTTTGTGTTTGAAATAATAAGCATTTTATTGATCTAATTGCGCAGACAGAGTGATATCGTCTCCTTTATCGGCCGTGTTCCTACTTCGCGCTGACAAGCCGACTATTACGTATAAAATATATCTAAAGCTTCAATCTTAAATGTTTGAACAGGACACGTGTTCATGTGCACTCGAGGAGCGCTGACAGAGTGATTGCTACAAATTATCGACTATTATCGTAAATATTACAAGTTTTTGACATTCTAAATTAACAAGACACGTTAATTATAAAGTACATTCTCTTTTATGTTCAGACTGAGAAATTTTACACAAAGAAACATATATTTTTATGGTTATCTTCAAATTGGTAGAAAATTTCGTGAATACTAAAAATGTCAGCAATTTACGTACATATTTTAACTAATAAAAAGAAGAAGCTGCAGAAAAGAAGCAGATAATGGGAGGTATTCATTCATGGAGTCTCCGCCTTTTGCCTTGTGGTATTTAAAAAAAAACACAGAAAACCTTTATCAGACTAAGTATTATTTTTCTCAAAATGAACCCAGAGGCAATTCATAATTTCAGCAGTATTGAAAAACTCACTGACACCCGATTTACAAGCAAGTGTGCAACCCACTGAAGCACGACGCGGTTAAATACAAGTGCCCACAACCATATAGATTAAGTAACCTACGTCATTTATATTAGGTACATTTTGCATTAAGTTCGTTGAATTAAAATACTTACCACATCATGGATAAAAAAAAATGATGTGGGGCAGTATTTCTTATCTCAGTACACGAGCAGCCTAAATTTCACAATAAAGTGTAATAAGAAGTGAATTTGAACGCTACGACATGTGCAATTTCTGTACAAAATGTTTTGGCTGCACCTTAAAAATATTTTTTATTGAATTCCAAATGTCCAAACCCGTCGGGACCTGTTCCAGTCGAAAATAGCGGATTTGTGAACTATCAAGATGCCGAATTAGTGAGATCACGCGGCTTAATAATTTAGTCATAAAAATGAATAATCATCAAAGAATACTCACTTATTAGCAAAAAAAACACACGACAAAATCTCTTATTCAATTATAATAAGTGGGTTCATAAATCACACAAGCAAAACATCTGTTCAGAATTACAAAATATTAAAATATATTAATCATTTATACGATCAATAGCGGATCCGGAAGTGTAAGGCTATTGAGTTACTGTTAATTATTATGTGTGTATATTGTGAGTTATTTAATATTTTCATCATTTGTTATTACTTGATATAATCCATTATCTACGAATGTGCTTTCATTGAAAACGAGTGGAGTTTTTTCATTGATTGAATACATAAAAATGGCTGATAAGCATCCCTTTGTGTAAATTTTCGGATAAATGAAACTGAATTTAGACTAGTTCCTGCGCTCTTATTGGACGGGTCGGAAATAACTGACGTTCGGCTACGAGCACAATGTTTACACAAATGCTCCGGTTTTTCCGGCATCCATTGTTTTATTTTTACAACGTTGGTATCAGGTGTATTGCATTCATTTTGTTTTATTATTATTTACCATGCATCTATTTATCGGATAAAACTGTAAAAGAGAGGTAGGTAGCTACCTAATACCTATCCGTTAATGTATATGCATCAACACCTGCTTCTAAGATTCGCTGGATTTTCCGAAATTATGACACATCGATAAAATCACTATTTTAACTCGCATTAAATTTTAGCATAATATTTTTTTATGCAATCAGTTATCTAGAAAATTTTATAAGTTGCTACCTGGCATTATAATCTGCTAATGGTTTCCGAGAATATTTGTCTATTTATACATTCTATGAATTCAACTCGGTTGTGATTACAGCTAGAGTCTTCAATATTTTGTTTGAATGGTATATTGTGTAGTTTAAATATATGCTTTCATTATATAAATATATATATATATAACCATAAACACGAGATAACTTTTAACCAACAAAACTAAAAAAAAACAACCAATTAGAAAATATACTTAGCTTTGGGTACTACTTGTACAGAGTGTGGGTGAAAAGTTCTTTCAGATAAAATCTTCTGTGGTTCTCTAAAAATGTATCAAATATGTCAAAAATGCCACATTTATATATTTTTGAAAATAACAATTTTTCACTGTATGTACTGTAGATAAATAATATAATTAGAAAAATTGGAAAACTGTTGTTATGAATGCCTCTGAAATGAATAAAAACACAGCGTTTTTAAAAAAAAAAACCTTTGTAAAGAGTTCGGAAGAAAAGTCCAATGTAAATACGGATCTAATGCATTCTGGGAACAAGTAGTCGGATAAATCTCTGATTTATTTCTGTAGTTTTAACAGCGCGCCTCGCTTTGCATTTTTCTACGAGCGGTCTGATTACGAGCGAACTTGTATTGAAGTAAAAAGAATACCAACAGGGTATTTCATCGAGTACTTTTTCCTTAGAAAATAAAAAAAATCGATTAAGCAATGACACCAGGAGACAAAAAACGACTTCTTCATCTGCTATTTCAATCCTCAAAATATAATGAACGCTTAAAAAATCCTCAATGGTCCGAAATGTCGGAACAAAGAACGTATCATTTGTAATAACAACGGCCGCAAATCTACGAGCACATAGCCGAGTATATTAATATTTATTTTGATTACAAGTATGCAGGAAAAAATGCTGCTGATTTTATCTAAAAGACTATGCAATTAGACATATAATTTCTTCGTTATTCATTAAAATTGACTCCGCACTCCATCCTTGTTGTATGAGTGTCACTGAGCACAGAGCCGCCTCGGGCATGCATTATTTATTTAGAATTAATCAACATTTTTTTTCGTTAATTTGGCGCGAGAGGCAGACTAGCGGAAGTTATTTATGCCTTCTTATTTTATACGCTGGCCGTTTATTTGGTACATAAATCAGCAAGCCCGCCCCTTTCTTGTCTTTGATTCCGTTTGTTCGGTAATGAACCAAAGGGTTTTGGGAATTAGTTATTTACAGTTGTCGGATTAGCCCCCCTCTGCTATGAAATGTAATTCCTGCCATAAGTTTGATATTACAACAGTAAAAATATCGTGATATTAATTTGCAAGATATGTAAGAAATTATTTTTTATTAATACAACAGCAATATCTTTTAAGATTCTCGCTAGGTTCATAGATATTTTTTGAGCGAAGGTTCTAGTTCACACGTGTTTGTTGAAATAATTTATTGAATTATTCGCGTGTTATACGAGTATTTTAATGGCCATGGTAGATAGCTCAAATGTTTTGACAACCGTTAATTATATTTTCTATCCTAAAAGAGAATTTCTTTACTTATTCAAAAAAGTGATAGATATTGTATACTTATATACACATGTTATTTATTCTGAAAGATTTTTTTATAAATGATACGAACCCATTGAATAAAATATGCTTATAAAAAGGTTTCTGTTTATTTTATTGTCTATTTTGGGAGATCTATTCCAAAAGGTTTTGTCTCTCATTTCATTTTCTCCTACTCATTTTGATATTAGGTTACTCCAAATTGTCAATATTTCTGGTAAAAATATTTTTTTACATCCTTAACTTTCCCGATTGGCCTCAAAGATAGGCTTTTTAGCTGTGTTCTTTGTTTGGTATGGGCTCGACCTTTGCTACAAAAATATAAACAAAATCTTTTCCACTGATCCTCAATTTGCAGCTCCCAACTAGTATTGAGTGAGGTATTTTTGGACATCTCATTCGGGGGGGCAGAGTTCAGGTGGTCTCCAACATAAAGCAGTAAAAACGCCACTTCATATATCGTGAATATTTATTGGTTCCTACCAGAGAGAAAGAATCTCTCTAGTTCATGTTCACGTAATGCGGATCCATGTAGGTATTTTGTCTATATATAAATATGGTTTCCGAAGGAATATCCAAAAATACATCTACTCATACTTTATCCCAACTTTTATGGAATGAAATGTTTTACGGTCAGTTTTAATTTAAAAATAAAAATCTAAGTTTTCCTGTTACGTATTATTTTTTTTTTTAAGAACGTGTTTATTCCGCGAGCAATATGTGCACCCAGATTGGAGACAATCATCATTATTGATATAAACCGTTTGCGATAAATTGTTATTAAAATTCCGTACACCCGAGTTGCCCGGAGCCAGGGTGCCGCGGCTGCAGGTAGTCAGCTGACGCTGCAGGCGGCGGAGGCGCTTCCAGCAGACACCTGATCGTCTCCAATTATGATGTTGGTTTTGGCTGGTCCTCGTCGCGGAGGGCGATTATTTGCGCTTCGAAAAAATCAATACGTCGTAAATCAAACATGAATGTTCAGGGAGCATTCATGCTAAGAAATACCCACATTTAATAATTTACATTAATAAGTTTATTATTTTTTTTATAATCTTTTTAAGCTGATATAGATTTTTCGCTATTAGCTGAACTTATCCACAATTAAAAAAAAAATTATTACTATTAAAGGAAAAAGAATAACAAAAATATTTCATTGTGTTCCAGAGGCTTACGCGCTAGCTCGACAACTGCAGAATCTCTGGGCCAAGTTTTTTTAAAAGAAAAAAAAAACAGTTACCCTCAAGAAATTTTAGTTACTAAGAGTATTTTTTTTTTTCAAATATTTGTGTTAATTAATAACAATACATGCAAAGCCGCAATCACCTTTAGTCTCTAAGTTGGTCATGGGTGACCGTAATAATTTGGGAGCGTTGTTAGAGTTCGCCCCTCAGTTAAAGTTAAACTTACACCACCCTAATTATATAGTGGAAAAAATTGCCCCTCAATCAGGCGAGCAGGCTCTCTGCCTCATAAACCTGGTAAAACAAATAAATAATTATCCGGTCCGACCACTGCGGTGAACTCACCCTTGCTCGTGGCGTCTTCTCCCTCTATAGTTAAATGGTTGATTTATTTACACTGAGATAAGTTGAATATTTAGATATCGAAGATACGTCAAAACTAATGGATTAATTTGTATTTCGGGCTACTGTAAATTCCCAAATAAAAAATCTAAAATTTAAATAATGTATTTATTTCAAAACGAGAGACAACATAGCTCAGAGAATTTGATGATGGGGAGCTGTTAATAAATAATTTTATATGATTGAGAATATTGTATTCAGATGCCATTGCAGTTTTCAGATTCATAAGTCTTCGGCATTTCATTCTATACAAAAAATAACATCAGAGGTTTTGCCTCAAATTTAGCTTTATATATATTTTTTATTTTGACATACTCAATAAAACTGAAAAACTAATTTCTTCACTCGGATTTGAGCCCAAGACCCGGTGTCAGATAAAATAACATGCGAGCCACTTGACCACGGGACGGTACAGTTGGTTTATTGTCCTTTGGGCTGCCACAATTTTATTTGTTTTTTTATAAAAATAAATAATTTTATTAAAATCATCTAATCGATTTATCGATCATGGAAGTTTAGGATTTTTCGGAACTAAAATTTAATTTAATTTATTTGTATTTACAGACTAGTGGATCTATATTTATCTTGAATATACAGTATTTATATGAACTATGAAAAAATATTGGTAAGAATTCACCAGTTAATATTTTTTTAAAAGTAAGACATGTAATTTTTCAAAAACACTATGAATAGGATATATTTTTTTAATATTCATTATAATTTTGTATGTGTGGTAATATCTATTTAAATAATAAGCAAGTATCTATAGTTTCCATAAACCTCCATCAAACAACCATAGAATATTCGTACTGTAGTACTATCGTTATTAAGTAGGTACCTATCCGAGTGGTGGGTGCCTGAAACAGAAATAAAAGATGGGGTTACTGAATGAAGGATAAGGGGCGTGGAGAGGCTTGCGTCCGTTCGTCGCCAATTATCTTTATTGACGGTTCGTTGACGTGTCAGACATAAATTATTATTTGATGTTACCTTCTTCAAAGTTCCGTTTTTGTATACTGAAATTCCTAAAAAATACCCATTGATTTTTTTTGGTGCGTAGAAACCTTTCTACATAAATTCCACTGTTTTGAAATATCATGTACTCCCATTACAATAGAAACTTTTTTCGTAGGAAGCAAAACGTCAATAACACTAATGTAAAACACAAGAGAACAAAAAATACAACCTTCTTTGCAACTATAAAAGTAGCAATTTAGCATTCTGATGTAAAATATGTTTTATTTCTTTCTCTTGAGAAATACATAGAAATAAATAAAAAAAAACGCACGGAAGATGAAAAGTAAGCACATATATGGAATGGTTTTGAAGTTGATATATTAGAGAGAAAAGATTAAGGACTTTGTTGACTAATGAATCATACAGTGTAGGTATATACATTTCGTTTCAAGGACACTTCTAAGAGATTATCAAAATTACACGCAGTCCTAAATAGCTTTATAAGTATTACATGTGACATAAGTAATGCTCAAAAAACTCACAAAAGAAAATAATTTCTTAAAATTGTTTATTTCATCCTCAGTATTGCGTGCACATAATAGCATTAACTAATTACCCAGAGATGAGATGTGCTGTTTGGCAATTGCATTATTCGGGTCGCTGAGTACACGAGAACATGTGGAAATACAATTAATGCCAAGTATTGTCTTTATGCACGGCTCCGTTTCAGACAGGGTGCATCTGAAGTTGGCTCTGCAGGCTGGTTATTATTTGCTTTTAAATACCAGGAGCGCAGAGCCCCTCAAGAGGTAAGCTGCTTTGTTACTCACACGCCAATACGCAGTGAATTCCGGGAACTCATTGAACAAGTACAAACATATTTCTAGAATAAACACAGGGGACAGATTCACGCAGACTTTGTACCCTTGTTGTATCAGGGGGGTAAAAACATGCAGGAGGTGTTTGGGTTATTGGTATTCTGTGGTAGAAAATTATCGATCGCAGTGATCAGGTAAGTGAACATGCGTGTATATAATATGCAAGTTTAGAATACCATACTCATTCATGATGGCTTCATTATATAAAACTTTAATGTATATACTATATATATTTTTTAAATTTTATACTTTATATGTATATTTATTTAATTTTTTTACTTAGAATTTTGTATACCGGTTGATTAGTTTGGTTTTAAAAGGTACAAATCTAGAATCGATCATCGCGAATCGATCATTGCGAATCGTCATTGCGAATCGATCATTGTGAATCGATTCATAAAACTACTAGGGCAGCAGAACGTACCAAAGATGTCAGTCATACCAAAAATATGTTTACTTCCTAGTATTATTTATTACACGATTGGTCTATTTATTGTTTGTAATGTTCTCGATATCTGTGAATGAAAATTATATTTGAATATTGTAATGTTTTTGTGAATATCAATACAAAATATATGAGCAGGATTAGATAATAAAATACTTATAATTTTTACACCACCAAAAAGCCTTCCATTATGGTATTTTTTACACAGTATAAGTAATGTATGTTATTTTAATTTATGCTATACGCACTTTGGACCGCGTTTTACGCACAATGTATCAGGAGCACAGATCGGCGCGAGGGTCCGTATTTACACCTTTGCGACTAGTGAAATAACAATACAGAAAATCTTGCGATGTATGCGTGTATCCTGAAGTCTCCAGGATTTGTACGGTAATTTTTCCAGGTGCTCCTCGAAACGCACTACGGGTCCTTTTTAATCACGCACAAGGATACCAGGAGAGCAGGAGCGCCGAGGAGGTGCAGGGCAGCATCCCGCGGCGAGGCGGCGCGGGGCGCGGGCCGGCAGTCCCGCCGCAGCCCCCGAGCGAGCCGCACGCGTCGTGGCCGCGCCTCAGTCTCTCCGCAGACCCCGCGGCGACCGCTCCGAACTTTTGCGACACTCGCGATAGTAAACACCGAAGACGCGCGTCAGTGACCGGTGCGGCTGACTCGGTGTTTTTGATTTTATTTCATTTAGTTTTATTTTAAATTTGAATGCGCTTTATTTTGTTTCGGTACCTGCAACTTTTTTGGATGTTTTTGAGTTACGTTCGAGCTTTTTGAAGGGCCCGCGCCGAAGGCGGTCCGCGGCCCTAAATCAGTTGACAATTGTTTTTTTGTGTTAGTGGCTGATACATTTTGAGATTGTTGCATTTTGCCTGTGGTTCTTTTGTTTATGTGAGTTATTGCCCGACGCGCGTCCGCTCGTGTCAAAACAAGAGTCCCTTGAATATGTCCATTTTATTTATTTATGGCTGTGTGTATTGCGCTTTTTTATAGTGAAAGTGATTTTTTATCGTTTTTCGTCAGCCCACCGGTCACTTCGGTAAAATAATCCTCCATCGGGCTTTCGTCCGCTTCCCGAGCGCGGTGTTTCGGTATAATTATTGCACGCTTTAACAATTTTACCCCCATCGGCAGATTCCGAGTCGTCCGAAAGTTTGAAAAACTTTTAAAAGTTATCAAGTAATTGATTTACTTCGGTCGAAATAGAGTTCCTCGATAATATCGAAAAACCACGAAAGCGATCAAAAAATAAACATACTCGCCCCCGTATTATGCCCCGTGGCGCCCGCGCGTGAGCGAGCAGCGATGCCGCCGTGCGCGCCCCTCGGGCCCCTCGCGCCCCTCGCGCCCCTCGCGCCCCTCGCGCTCCTCGTGCTGGTCGCGCTCGCGCTCGCGCCCGCGCCGGTCGCCGCCGAGAGCTTCCCGCGCACCTTCGCCGCGCAACCCACCGACCCCTGCATGGACGACGACCGCCCTCGCCGCTGCATCCCCGACTTCGTCAACGCGGCCTTCAACGCGCCGGTCCAGGCCTCCAGCACGTGCGGCCGCCACGCTCCCGCGCGCTACTGCGACCCTTCCCAGGGCGCGCGGCCGCCCGTGTGTCACCTGTGCGATGACGCTCAGCCCAAGAAGCGCTTCCCGGCGTCGCACCTGACCGACCTGAACAACCCCAACAACGTGACGTGCTGGCGGTCCGATCCTCTCCCTCCTCCGCTCTCTCCGGATTCGCCGCCGGACAACGTCACCCTCACCCTGTCTCTGGGGAAGAAGTACGAGTTGACGTACGTGAGCCTGCAGTTCTGTCCGCGAGCCGCGAAACCCGATTCCATCGCTATATACAAGAGCGCCGACTACGGGAAGACCTGGCAGCCGTTCCAGTTCTACTCCAGCCAGTGTCGCCGCGTCTACGGCAGGCCGAACCGGGCGACCATAACCAAGGCCAACGAGCAGGAGGCCAGGTGCTCGGACTCGCACCGGTACGCCGGCGCCGAGGGGACCGGGCCCGCCGGGAGGGTCGCCTTCAGCACCCTGGAAGGGCGGCCGAGCGCCCCCGACTTCGACAACTCCCCCGTCCTGCAGGACTGGGTGACCGCGACCGACGTCAAAGTCGTGTTCAATCGGCTGCACATGCCGGCGGACCCCGCGGAGTCCTCCGACGAGGTGACCGGAGACGAGGGGCTGGATCTCAGAGACGGAGCCGCGAGCTACTCCTTGAACACGCTGGAGGCCATGACGACGGTCTCGACCGCTACCCTCTCGCACCACTATGCCGTGTCGGACTTCGCCGTCGGGGGAAGATGCAAGTGCAACGGCCACGCCAGCAAGTGCTCTCAGAGCAAGGACGGGCTGGCGTGCGACTGCAAGCACAACACCGCCGGAAAAGACTGCGAGAGGTGCAAGCCGTTCCACTTCGACAGGCCCTGGGGCAGAGCTACGGCCAGAGATGCTAACGAGTGCAGAGGTAAGTCATCTCGATTGTGCGCTCGTCGAGCCGGTAGGTCGGCCGACTCTTTTGCGTCTGTTGACATGCTCGCGATAACGAGAGTGTTGTGCCGTTGATAAAGATGGATGTATTCGTAGCCGACACCGGTGGAATGAGCATTCTTCGGAGATAAGAAAAATACTCGTTCTACTGATCGCTTCACGGTTCACCGTTCAGCCTCCCGGAAAGAGCACAAAGCGCGGCAAACTATTATTTGACTAAACTATTGCGTAAACTTTGATTTATTCCGAGGTTCTTTAGTGGTAACTCTTTACTTATAACTTATCATCATCTTTGGTGGAATATAACAATGCAATCTATAGCTTAGAAAACTTACGCTCTTGGAATATATGATATATTTAACAGAAGCTCTAAATAAAAATTAAAAAATCGTGTATTCTTGAACTTCATCCAATAAATTTTACTATGGAAAACTTCAGATGACGCTTCTAGATATAGGTTCGTGAGGTGATTCCCTCTTGTAGTAAACGTCACCAAACATCCTTTTGAATATACACCTACGATAAATTAATTAAAGAACTACTTATATAAAAGAAAAGTAGCTACTTATTTCCTCTCACTTCACAAGTTATGACTACGTACTTTCTATCACATAAAGCCGCCTACTGGAAGTCATTTCCATTTAAAATGTGCATCTTGGAATGATAATGATTGATCACGCTCATGGATAGTATATTTTTATTGCTATTAATTATATTATTCTAGGTTGTCTGATAACAACCGATGATTCGTGACGCTAAGGGACAATGAATACCCGATACAATTTTAATTACGATAAAATGTATTTCAAATTAACTTCCACTTATTATACTGCTTTTTTTTCTCGGCGAGCTCTCATTTTTTTTATTATACACGTGAATGTATATTATATTTGCTTGAATCTTAAAATGTATTAAAAATAATTTATTGTTTTTGTTTTATATGTTATTTTTCTTTAATTGTAACACATTACCTATGGTTTGATTATTGTGACAAATATGCGGACTTGGCAATAATGCTCTGGGTGCTACTGTTATTGACACTTAGTCATTCGCTCATTGTGAAATCGAATAAACGTATTTTTCAACAGACCGCGTTATTAACGGTACAGAATATTGTGCAAGTGTTTGTTCCGGAACGTTTTTGTTTACTTCATTGCTTATAAACAGTAAATCTTACCAAAAAAACTTATTTTTTAAGGGACATGACGTAAAGTTTATATTGATATTAGTAATGACAGTTCTACAAACCATCAGTAAGAGATGGTAAATAACTCAGGTACGTTACTATTTATGATTTATATTTACTACAATTTTTAATTTTCACTCCTCTACGTTTATTTATCAGCTAAACTTTTTACATGTATTCATACTTATTTACCGGATTGCAAAAGCAGATCGACCCTGCTGCCATTTTATGTTAGTACAACAAAGGAAGTTTGGTCCCAATCCTGATGGGTGAATCCAATATTCGATGAGCTGAGCTCAGCATCTTTCAGTGATTTATAACTGACATTGCAATGTGTCGGCAAAAAATGGAAGTATGTTGCATAAAAAATTCTGTTGCTGCAGTAATTTTTCGTGAGATGAGGTATGGCTTAACGGCCAGCAATGCGTATTAGTATTAAGTGCTTATTATTATTATCACCCGAAGAGTAAATAAGGGGTATTTTCACATGCGTGTGGTTTGCTCTCCAACCCGTTGATGTATCAACACGTTAGTATCTTAATGTATCGAAGTTAAATATCGACAGCGTAACCTTAATTGAACAATCGCCTCTCGGATAAAATTCCTGAATACAAAAAATGGGGCATCTGGTAAACGGCGCGGACTCCGGGCGGCCTCGGCGCCAGGCCCGGACTGGATGTCACTTATTCAGGAATATGTGGCGAAATTTTTTTGTAATTATTGCTGTTGTCAGCTGAGGATAGACGTGTAATTGACGTCTGTTTGATATTTCCAAATTGTTTGAATGTAAATAAGTTATCACAATTCAAGTATGTCATAATAAGCAATCGTAGTTTTACGAAACTACAGAGGCTTAATTTAAAACTGACTCAGCTGTTATAAATAATTTTTTTTTAAATCTACAAGATATGCGGCTTTTTTTTAACATTGAAATGTTGTACTTTAACACGATCAAATTATTTAAAAAAAATTAATGGATGGATATTAATATAATTAAAGTTATTTTAGTTGCTTGAGGGTATAAACCTATTAAATATCTAGAATTACAAAATATTTTTTTTACTATATTCTATACAATAAAAAAATGTATTTCTGAGGCGTAGTAAGCTGTTAAAATGATAAATGAAAATTACTAATTAAACTTAATTTTTTTGACATAGCATTAACAATCCTATACTTGAAAATTTCTTGAAATTTAAATATAAGTCGGTGCTATGAAGGCCACGAACATTTTATTTTTGGACATTTGATCGCCGAGTATTACTATGTTAAGTAGTATTGCCGGTGAGTATTTTGCAAGCATGTGAAATATTAATTGGCTACACACGCTGCGACACACCGAATGTTAACTGGCCAATAATGTCCACTTTAGCGTTGCATACTTTGGCGAAACCATATAAAACACCCAAAACGAAGAGACGCTATTGGATTATTATTATTTGGTTGTGTCATTTCAGAGAATATAGATTCAGTTCGTGGATTGAATTCGGTTTTATTAGGTCGGTATTGACTTGTGGTCTTGGTGCGTTTGTCGCGTGTCCGGTTGGCCGTGATGGGCGGGGATGCATTGATATCGAGCATCTTATTGGCGATACGGGGGCCACATTCCTGTATTTAATGCATTTTCTAGATATGGTTCACAGTATGTAGATTTAAGTCGGTTTGATTCCCTCGGTATTGACACATTCTTGGTGCATCTGTTCACACGCGGGTTGCGGTTTTTCACGTGTCCAGTTGGCCGCGAGGGGCGGGGGTGCATCGATATCGAGTACTCTGCTTATGACCGATTTGCAATCTGCCAATAGCGTCCCTTTATTATTATTTTTTTAATGATTTTGCCTGAGTAAATAACGCAAAATAGGTCGCTATTGGTAAATTGCAAGTTGTGTCGCTACGTGGGTAGAGAAGGCTTTTTTTAGTGACGATACTGGAGCGATATTGCCACATGTAATAAAATACGCGACTCTCGTTCCGGGCGAACAGACTCAAGTTACGCGTGTGATAATAATACTAACTGCTGAATTTGCATACGTTTTAATGAATCTAAGTTATAATCATCGTGTTGTAGATATATTTACCAATAATCACAGTGTTTCATATTTCCTGTATTCGTATATAATTTATAAGGTTTGAAACCCGGTTGCAGCAATTTTTGATCATTTTAAAATTTGCAAACAAATTAGACTTTTTTTAAATCAGCCAATTAGCATAGAGAAAGCAGCTTAATAATTGCAATTATTGAACAATTTAAAAAAAAAATTTGTCTCGAAATAATCATTGCAATAAAGCAAATAATTTTTAGATCGCATTTTAATTTGGTAATATTTATAAGTTTTTTCGTTTTATTTTAATGAAAATATTTTTAATACTGTCGTATGATTATACATCTCTTATCAACGAGCGGTGCTTCGAATGCTCATTCTGACCTGTTAGAAGAGCAAACCGTCTTGAGGTTTGATTCCGATTTTGGGTTTAACCGGTTTATCCCACGACATTCGGCGTATTCTTTGATGGGGCTGTGGTGTCAAGTTTTACACTTACACTTCCACGGGTCGCTTGTCACACTATATTTATTGTTATCTTAATTACCAATTGCGTTTTAATTACGGGTAATAAAAATAAAGCCTACCTAATACAATAAGCAACTAGTAGAAGGTCAACGTTTAGTATTTTTTAAATTTATTTATCTTAAAAAAATATTACTTATTCATTATCAGTGCACGGGTCAAAAGCTATCCTCACGGTAAGGTGGAATAGACAAAAATATCATCATTGCAACATAGATAAATGTAGTATCATGGATTTTTTTGAATTATCGCTGACCGTCGATTTTATCGTCATTATTAATAACTAAGTAGGCGAACATATATTTTTCTTGTGCAATTTACTTAACCAAACCATGGCAGATGCTCGAATATAATATTCTTTTAAATGTAATAAAATACTGGTATTAAATTATGGAGGGCTAATGTCGAGAAAGTTTTAATTTAGCCTTTAATCGAGAACTGTAAAACATAATGTGCGGAGAGTGATTTAACTGCCGTTTTATAGTCGATAATTCTGTTTATCGCTCCAAAACATTAAAAAAACATTTGCCTTTTGCCCGCGATACTGCAGCCGCGCGAAGTCTTTCGTTTATTACATATTGCTCTGGACATTAGCCGATTGGATCTGTAATATTTATAAATATAGCAGTGTAATGGCGTAATTTGACATAATGTTTAGCAACGAATTATAAATTAAATATTTCGTAAATATGTGTTAAAATCATCATTATTATAACGAAGAGGTATAATCAAACACAAAACAAATCAAATATCTTTAAGTTTTATTTTTAGCTTTATACCCGAACAAATTAAAAGTCACTTAAATTTTAACACATGATAAAATATAATGCATGAAAATTGGTAATTTTTAAGTGGGTAGGGCCGTTGAACCGTCGGTCAAGTGACTGCTAGTTAAATCCTCTCGTTGACGACCGGTTAGTTAGTGTTTCTGTTTGATTGAAGACGATATTTACATTTTAAGTTTATTGCTTCTATCATTGTGAAATAAAAAGTAAAAAAAAAATATCTGCACCAATGCGAATTAGCATCATCAGAATACTCCCGCGCGTCGGATTCTCCGGCTGAAGCGACAAATCGCGTGCGTCCGTCGCAGTGGCGCCTCGTGAGGGCGCTCCCGTATAAATTATTTATTTAATTATTTACTCTCGTTTACTTAATGCCGACCGACACGCCAGTAATTAAGGACACTTTTCACTCTGCTCCGTGTCGATCCTCTAAGATTTATCGCGCTGGAACCTGGTCTCGTGTGGGTAAACGGGTGTGTTTGTGCTTAATTTTTTAACGGGTATTGTTGGCTGGTGTTAAATAGCCTCTTTTGTAATTACTCACTCAACTTTGGGTAATTATGCATGTTAATATATGTTATTCATGCAATGTGGTTTTTATATAATTTGGGAACCTATAATTAAAACGTTCTTTTGTAATATGTGGAGCATAATAATTAAGTATTGAGTTTACAAATCACCTAAAACATTTTTCTACTAACCTAATTTACTTATTGTTTACTAATGTCCGTAATTATAATTTACATTTTAAATAAGCAAAACCATATGTTATATATTTAAAATGTTATGATACGTTCCCATTATAAACTTCTGGCAAACCACAAAGTTATTTACTTAGCTATACATTTCTTAAAATCATATAATTCTGTACGTTTTTGTAGTTTTTTTTTTAATGCATTTAATAAAGATTTATTATGTATGTATAGGTATAACTGCAGTCTCAAAAAAAATAAGTGACTTCCAGATGCGAAAATAAATGAACGATTTAGTAAAAATATATTTTATGTTTTTACGTAAACCTGCTAGTTCGTGGAGAGAGTACACTTAATTTTCTTACAATACGATCAAAAACAGTTTGTAGGTAATTACAGTATAATATTTTGTTTCTACATATAATAATTTTGGCAGAAGATTTTCTCTCGCAGATTCTATCCGTTAACTTTAATAATTGTGATATATGTTCATACAGCAGTTACCCCAGTCTGCTTGTATTTGTTAAATATAGGTAGCGTAATGCCGTGTACTTGACATTTACAAGGCACTTGTAATATTTAGGGCTACCGTACTTGCCGTAGAGAATAATCCAATGACTAAACATTGCTTGTTCACACATAACGACGCTATTATTTTATAACTTTATCACCTGAGAACTCCCCCACCATATATAAATGTCAAAATACCAGAATTTTCTAGACGTATCAAAAAGTGGGAAGGTTTATTAATTTTTATGCACGCCGCTCATTAATTTTACATGAAGATATAGAGAAGTGACAATTAAGATTCGATACTTAATATATTATTTTTCTTAAGTTATCTTTTTATATTATATACGTAAGCACAAGGAAATACCTTTAATTAATTACGTCGTTATTACAGTAATAATAATATAATGCTAATATCTTGGAATTATTGACGTAGAGACGGATGATAGTAATATGATACTATTTATCGATAGTATCAGTATTCGTGGATTTGTGTTTGAGGCGTATTTCCTGATTTGGTTGTGTGTAAGCTATAAATTAAGGTATGAATTCATGAATTACTTATTTTCTTATTATATATAATAAATCTGGAAGTCATGTGGTTTGTTAGTTGTATATAACTTTGTAATCGCTTCGTGTTTAATTATGATTTGTGAAATAATATGTTTTTATAACTGAAAATAAAATACCTTCAAATTTATACAATTTAAATTTTAAAAAAAAGTTAGTTAAAATATCAAATATCACTATAAATCATAATAAGTAAATCCAAACACATACGCAAATTTAAATAAACGTATTGTTAAAAATACCTTTGTTGTTTCACACGAAATTTAATACCTGATTATATTGGTCGTAAATCCCTAATTTTATTTTAAAATATATTGTATGCAAAGTAAAATTATTTATTAGTTATCTGGAAATTAAATCTAAATTCAACAGTTTGTATGCGCTTAACGATGTATTTAATAAAAATGTGTTTCCTGGTAATCGAAAAATTATAATATAAAATGAACGCGAATATCATAAAGTTGGTATTCATAATAAATTCATGTTCGTACGCAATGATGTTTCATTTGAATATTTCCCCAGAGGAATCAGTCAATTGTCATTAAGGCGTATATCGCATATATACATAGTATTTTTTCTTCGTTTCATTATGCATGACATGTTAATTAAACCGTAAAAATATTTTTCCTACTTTTAATGTTTAATATTTTATACGAAATGATTAAAATATTTTCAAGTAATCAAATGAATATCTACGTATATCTCAGTAACATAAAGTTCATATAAAGTAGAATCTTAAAATTAATAAAATCTACTAAAATAATATCCATTGTGTGTGTGTGTATGTTTCATTTTTTGTTTCTCTATAGAATACCTTAAAAGATACAACGCTAATTTTTGCACGTAAGTTCAGTAAGTTTTTCCGCAGTTATGTGCCGAATTTCAAGACGATAGGATAATATTTTCATTCATAAACTAATTTAATAAAACTATAAAATATGCTTTAGCGAGTTTCAATATGTACGAATTATAGGATTCTGTTGTTCACCGCGAGAATTTCAAATTTAGAACTTTTACAAAAAAAACAAATTTTGATGCTTCTTCGAAATTTTCAGTTTATGTCAGTTAGACACAAGTACCATCTTTATTTTTTCATCGAAATTGCATTAGAAAATATTTATAAAGAACAGTGCAGTGAAAGTGACACGAAATGTGACACAAATGTCAAGCAATGAATTGGAAGGGAATCGTGAGAAGCGTCTTCTTAAAATTCGAGTATCCAGCTATTCGAGTATTCAGCCAAACATATGTTTAAACACTATTGCATCGTTCATCGAATACGTCATTTTATGGCGCGGGACATTTCTAGTAAACATATATTAATCAATATTATATTTTTACTAATGAATTTTTCCTAGTAATTATCTTGGAACTGTCTATCGTTCGCTTAGGGCCCCCGACTAGTCCTGAATAGGATGGCCAGACCGGGTGAGGTTTTTAGGTTTTTAAGAGGTTTTTAAGTGCTGTAGCCATACGCGCGCATGTCCCCCAGCTGCTATTCGCGCTCGTCGTGCTGCCGTCGTGCCCGGCGTGCCTGGCGTGCTGCCAAGCACTGTGCCCGCGGTCACCGGGTTCTGGGAACTATAACTAATTGTGTGCCTCTAGTCTTAAGCCTAATCCATCCTCGGTGTCGACAAACGCTGCAAATATCTCTGTGCACAGTACAAGCCCCGCATACGAATTTGTGTATGATTTTTTTAAATATATATTTTTTATAATTACCGCATATATTATTGCAAAATTAATCCACTAACAATTTATAATGTAGATTCTTAATAAAATGAAAAAAGCTAATTTAAATAATTGCATTCCTCTGCTATTCAGAGTTTATAAATATATTGTATATATGCCTACGCATGTTCAGAGCCAGATGTGTTTTGAATACGATGAAAAAAATATATATGCATGGATGATAATTTTTTCTAAGATGTCATTTTTTATGTTCTTTGTATATCAATTAGAAATAACATCTTATATAAAAATTCAAGCTGTGATTTGATTCGGTGATTTTTTTAAATGAAACGAAAAAGCGATTATTGTGAATAAGTAATCTGAAGTAGTTATAAGTTTACAAAAAGGTATTAAGAAATAAAACGTTTGAAATTATTTGCTATTTTACAAATAAATTAATAAAAGTATTTTTTTCTAAACTTCTTAGAAACCAGTACTTGTATTGCTTTTTTTATACAATTTAAAAGTAAGGTTTTTGAAAATATAGTGGTAAAATATTTTTTTTAATATATGAAAATCAATTAACATCTCAAGATTACATTGATCTACCCTATAGTATCTCTAGTCTAAAGGGTGAGGCTTGAAAAAATTACGCAATACTGCGACGTTAACTGCTGTAAATTTAGATAAAGGGATAATAAGAAATTTTAGAACTATTCGGCAGCTACCAATCGGTCTAATGAGAAAAGTTTTATTCATTAAGAAAGAAAATTCTCAATCGATGGATCTTGATCTAAGTTTACGAAAACTGTAAGTACTTTGTAAGAAATTTTTTTGTTTGTATTGTTTTCATATTTTTATGAAAATATTCCTGGTTATATCAAACGGAAACAATAGTTAATACTTTGTTAAGTACAACACACAAGTTGTACTAGTGGTTTTTTACGACGTAATGAACTACTATTAATTATATTAAAAATCACATACAATGAATTTAAATAAAAGTGCTTTATGCATTCCGCGTGACTTATTTTATAGTGTGTTAATTTTAATTTCAATAAACAGCTTTTTTGAAAACATGTGCTGTAGTTTAATTTAGACATCAGTGTGACGTATACAGTTATTGTACCTTAATATAATAGGAGGTGTGAACAATGAAATAATATAAAACAATACATTTCAATTAATCATGTCCACTTTGATTGGTAAATGAATTTAAAATTTCTATTGCAGCCGAACAATGATGCTGTTTACATTGTAATAAAAAATAATGCTTTTAGTGCTATTCAATAAAACATAACAATACGGCACGGCGCGGCCCGTAAATACGCTGCCTTTTAATTGAGTGTTAAATATTTAATTTACACAACACTCTACCTGCCGCGTTAAAAAAAACTTCGTCACTCCAGCTTTGGAGCGTTTTAATTTTTTTAAACCCATCTGCTTTTAATTATAATTATTCCAACCATTACTATAACGTAAAGGCACTATCGCTTTACTGCACACACAATGTTTAACAAGCTTTAATGTATAAAGTTGTTTTTAGATTTATGTTAGCGATTAAGTTATAGTGTCTGTCTGAGAATTAAAATATCCTCTTTATAAAACAAAATATAATTTTTTATATATTTATGTATGTGAAGTTTTCGAATGTATTTTTTCAACACTAAGAAACAGTAATTTTGCTTTGATTTACATAATGTGAAAAAAGTATCTACTCACTTTTACTACTTATATCTGTCAACCACTATGTGCTGCAAAAGCGGTGGCATATAATTCTAAAATATTACTAGTTATGTGGTAACCGAGTAGAATTTTTATTAATCTTTTATCAAATGTGCAACGCATTTTATTTGGCAGTAAGGTAAAAAAAGTGATCATGAACAAGAATAGTTAACAAATTGGCCTTTATGGTTAGAAAAACTACTGCACTGAGACCGATGTTTCCGAGGGTTGTTGCTTTAAGTACTCAATAATAAATAATAGATTATCGTTGTTAGAAGGCTCGCCGCTGGCTTCCAGCTGCTATTCCAGAATTAGCTTCCGTTCAGTGAAGAAATGTAATAGCGGTATTAAAATTGAGCTGAATGTAATGATCTATTAAATCATAGGAATCAATACAGTAATAAGTTATATTTATGAATAAGTAGTTGGAATTAGTTTAACTAAAAGTCAATTCAGTTTGAAAAAGTTTTAACCCGATTTTTAGCCAATTTTAAGTCGTATTACAATGCACACAGATACAACTCTCTTAGAATGAATACCTGACCTTTTTTGCGGACTCCTATTTTTTATGTATTCGTCGTTTAGAATATTTTAGCTCGGATTATCTCTCGTTTATTGATAAGCATTAAGAATCTTGCCCATATCTCACTCAGTAGTTTATAATCACGACCAGAAGGCCATCAATATTATGAGCATGCCACTGCATGCGATACGTCGACGTAATTTGGACATATGTTCTCCGGATCGTCATTTCCGGAGAGGCTATAAATATTCATTATTTAATTTTGTAGAACAATAACAGTACGAAACTGATTACGAGCACAATGGCGGGCAGCTCGGGATCGCCTCTGAACTCATGGGAATTGTAATCGAAACATACGAACTCCGCATAGCCAATTTTTGCTCAACGGGACCAGGCAATATGCACTCAAATACGAAATCGCAGTAATAAATTTGATGATCACATAGAAAATAGATGTTTGATAGAAGATTGAAGTGGTGAAGTTTGAATGGATATACTATAATTTATTAAAATACCTTCGTAGATAGATATTTATAATGAAATTTCAATCATTATAGATAACACATTCGCTGCAATCAAGAATAACAGTTACTTTTGCAAAATTGCATTGGAGGTATTATATATTGGCTGTAGAATCTACATACTATATATATACTTCTGCTTATATTTTGTGCCAAGACAAAAATACTTGTAAAACTAAGTACGCACTGAGACGGCTTATAAACCATGGTAATATTATTGCACAATAACTAAATTTATAGTTTCGCGTATAAAGCCAGCACAACTTTTATGGTTTAGCCTAGGTAACAAACGCAGAAGAGGTCGTTGGTCGTTGTTACCATTCGGTTGTCAGTTGCGTCGCAGCATGTGAAGAGGACTTTAAGGTCGAGAGAAAACAGGCGTTAAAGTCAATAAGATTAGCCGGTGCAATAAATTACGTAAATCGTCGACAAATTCGGAACAACCTCCCCGACCCCCGCGTGGGGAGGAGCGCGGAGATGGGCCTAATTGGAGAGATAACGAGAGCATGATATGCGGGTACATTTATGATGATCTCTGCGGTGATTATTCTTAATTTTGGGTGATTAATGTAGATGGTGTTATAATATTGTAGCACCTAGTTACTTGTTTTGCCGTTATACAGTACTTTCTCCATAAATCATGATACTTGTATACGGTGAATCCAAAACTCTTATATATATCTACTTAAATAAATGACGTTGTGACTTGATTAATGAGCATCGAAACAAGTATTTAAATTTTGATAATTAATACTTTTTGGCTTTTTATATCTGTCTTAAATCAAGGATTCTGAAAGTAAGCGACTGCTTGATCAATTTTCAAAATGATATACGTAATTTCTAAACTTTTTCTAAAGTGTTTCTCATGAAAAGACGCCACCGTATCAAGTAGTACAGTAGTATAAAGCAAACAAACAAATTTAGTCAATTTATTTTTAAAGAACCTTTATTTATATTTTGCCTTTTGGTATGGAGGTAGATTTTGTGCATTTTACGACTTGACATTTAAAAAATATAAATTGTATGTTTATGGAACTTTATATATATATATAGTGCTAATGCGTTTGATCTATTGTAAGGAAGTAAAAATAACCTTATATATCAATTTACTGCTGGCTTAAAAACAGGTACAATTGTATATAATATTTTTCCGCTTAGTAGCATTAAGTCACCGTATTCATATTTCCTGCAATTTATTATATTTACGCTCGTTTCAAGCTTTTAAATTAAAATTTATCTTTGAAAGTTAATAAAACCGCGTAATAGGTACAAAAATCCGTGTTATTTTACTGCTGGTGAAACTATAAATACCTTTATGAACAGTTTGTTCAGGAAGTCATTACCTTCTGAACGTTTTCTAAGAGAAATCCACAGGCTTTTATTTCCTATTATGCATTCAAAGTTTCTTCTATCAACATTATAACTGATTTATACAAACAATTCAAAATTGAGGGATTTGCAGTTTAGTATTGCTTGATTGGATTTCTCATGGAAGTATGAATCGTACAAATAAGATCCTAATAACAAATCATATTTTTATTTGGTTAAAAAAATCATAATTATTACAAAAACAAGCTTTTTTTTGGGCTATCTAAGTATACAGATTGATTAAGTATATTTTTAAACCAATGCGTTTATTTTAAGCGCAAGTAAATAGGATGTCAATTATGGAAACATAAATGAGAATCACGATATATTATATAATTACATACACAATTTTAAAAGTTGAATACCTTAATCGAAAAAAGTGATACATTGCACTATCATCCGGCTAGTAAATTTATAACTGTAGTCACGCTATAATCCATTCATTTTATTCTGAAACCTTGTATATGTTTTCTCATATTGATTACTTCCATTATGCTATAAATAAGTTTTTTGATGATTGCCTCAATTAATTTTTTTTATTTGAAACATATTATCAATGGAATGAATGAAGTAAGCCAGATGTTTGGCTGTATATGACAGTAATGCCACTGTCTTCAACACATAGTAAACGAGTGTTTCATTACAACTAATGGCCCAATGTTTCAACATCACTATTGCCAGGTCAACGAGATTTTGATTTATTCAGTCAATTCCTACCCTTCTGATCTGTCTCCTAAAGGAACTTTTAGTAGTAATTGCATATATTTTTTTCATAATTCATTCCTGTTCGCTCTTCCTGCTCTTGTTTAATCGCGTTACTGAGCTTCGGAGATTTACGCGCAGGATCTCCCCTGCAGTTCTGCCCTTGTTCATCCTGTCCACAAACCCAGTCCGGTTCGCTGTATCCTTGTGGTGTTAATGACATGAACAAGTCCTGGCTCTCAGTACGAGCTGCGAAGCTCGTTATTTTAACTTTTATTCTTTAAAATATTTTTTTTAAGTTTATATTTATAATTTACAGAAATTAGGCATCAATATATTCGCATAGATTTTATATACCTGATTTTTTTACTTTAATGTCAGTAATAGCGTATAATATAAGTTGCAAAGATTTTTCTTCATTTAATTACTATTGCAATCTAGCTATGAAGTTAAGTTTTTAATATTGTGAGTGTATATTTATGCACGTTTGTTAGTTAACTCGTTGCAACGTAAGATTGGTTACTAATAAGTTATTGGACTTGTTGAAATTCACTTTTAAAGTACATTATTAACCTCAGGATAAATCTCCGTTAACAACCAATTTTTGATAAATATTTGAGTAATTAGTAAAAACTCGACCAAACCCTACTTGTAACGTTAAAACAGTTCAGGTAATTTCTGGAGAAAATCCTTTTTGGTAATGGATTAAAAGTGTTGTAATAAATTCGGTTGTCTGTGAATTTTGCTTTTAAGGGGGCCATATGTTCATATCGGAGAAGGAGTGGCCACAATTGGGTCTGCCCTCCCGTCCCAGAAATATTTATATTTCGGCTAATGTCAGCACCACAAGGCGCCGGAATAAATTTAACTTATTAGATCTTGGGGACATTATTCAAAAGATTTTTTTTATTATTTAATAAAAAAGTAATCTTACGTTTCCCCAACTTTCAAATTAAAAAAGTTATTCTGTTTGAATGCAAATGCCCCAGAGCGGCCGCCCCGCCCGCCTAAGTGCGACATCATTAATCTATTGAGATATCGCATCGCCCAGGACTCACACTCTGACTGAAGATCACGCTTTAAGAGTGCTTTAGATCAGCACAGCAAGCTCCCTAGGACCTGCCGGCTTTTTTTTGCTTGCTCGTTTATTTCGTTTAATATCATTTCGCGGCAAGTAATATCATTACGTAAAATTACTATTATGAAAATCGCACGCCCATTTGCTGTAACTGTCATTTATTATGTTATTTTTTATGATTTTTTTAGATTGTTATCATAAAATAATGTTAAATTAATTTATTATGAACTAGTATTAGATGTTCTTCAAAGATTAAATTTAATAAATTTGTTTTGTATATTTACATTTAAATAAATAAAAACGAAGCAAATCAAACAGAATAATTTAGTTCCATGAAATAAATTTCAATAATCTAACTTTTGACGACTTATTTATAAAATTCCAAAAATATAGTGGTTACATATGTTTTTATCGAATAAAAATACTGTTTAATTCTATGACATAAAAAAATAATTAACATTAACTAAGTTTATAATTAACATGTATATCACAATAATTTGCATGCAGCTATATTTAGTATAGACCACCCATTAAAAAAAAATTAAATTACATGTAAAATGTTACCGCTTGAGAATTTCAAAGTCAACGTCCTGTTTGAATATTTCTTATTAGGTAACAAGGTCTGTATATGCACATATTACGTAATCCTAAATATTTAATTTATAAAAATTTACAGTTCAAAGACCCCATTTTGATTTGCAAATTATGAAGTTCATCGTACTGGTTGGTGGTCGAGATATCGAATTGATGACTCATAATTTTTTATAGCTTGCACATACACGGTCGATCATAAATAACAGAATTTTAGGTATAACACGTGTAATCAAGCTTTCGTAAGGTGATATGACATCACTTCAATCTGTAATAATTTGGAAAATTTACATTAATATTGGCATCATCATTATCCTGTCAGGTGGCGTCAATCCACTTCTGGATAATTTTCCCACGGTTTTTCTTTTTCACTCTTAATTGAGCAGCACCATGTCGGACACGTGCTTATTTATGATTTAATGTTTTTGTAGCAATTTAGTGTTTTTGTACAAGCTTGATATTTTATCAATATATTAATGTTTTTTTGTTTAAAAAGCAGCCATATTTTAAGATAAATAACTAAAAAAAAAACACTTAAATTTGTTTTTAATGAATTAAGATGTTTTGGTATGACGGATTTAAAAAGAGGCTTTTATTTTTACATTATACTTAGTTAACCGTTTTTTTGTAAATTTATGTTTCATAATATGTAAAAACTAGTTGATATCGCGTTTTAGAATTGAATTATCGTAGCGGTGGTTCACATGTAATAATTGATCAACTTCAAACTATTATTTCTAAGATGACTTTTTTTTTCAACATTTTAAATTTATTTTTAAAACTTAATTGAATTAATAATTGTATCTTTATTTAATAATTTTAACGTAATTTTTACGACTAGTCAGTATTATGTAAGCCAACTTAAAAAAATTAAAAAAAAAAAAACATTTGACATTGCATTATTTTCAAGGTGGCGAATAATCAATACTCTTAGACCTGATGTTTATGAATTAATTAAATTCTATTAATGCCACCCCATCGTGCTCCACCGCAGCTCCGCGCGCCCCAGCAGGAGTGCGCAGGGAGTCGCTAATTGCTCTAAGAGGATCAGGCTCGATGGCATCGTCATTAGTAAGCAGCCTCCGCTACGACTCAGCCGCCACTCGGCTTTGCTTTCGAACTGTGATTGGAGTCTACGGGTGGTTGTAATATAACACACATGTTAAAATATAATACTACTTGAAGTTATTTGATTTAAATTAAAATATATTTAATCTTTTTTTTTATACATATTATAAAAGGATCATTTAGCCACTATCTACTATACTTGGTTTCAAAGTTCTTTCCGAGTCCGCCTTAAGGTAGTTCAGGCCTTGCTTCCTGGCCTGTTCTGTCCAATTGTGTGAAGGGATGTGAGGTTCCCTTTCAACGCAGTCCAGCCACCAGACGGAGTTGGCCTGTCAGGTTGTTGATTACTGATACTCTCGCTGATGGTCACCATTCAGATTTAGTCATCAAAAATCAGTCAACTGAGATAAATCGATAAACTATTTGCAATGCGTTGCGATCGAGTTTTTTTAATACAAAAATTGTGATAGAAGTTCAATCTATGTTTTTTTTTAATTTAATAACATTGGAAATATTACATAAAGTCTGACTTTGTATTTTTAAATATTTGTTAGTAAAATGTTTCTTCTGTGCTATTGATCCGTTGTAGTTATGTTAAATAATTGCATTATTCTTTGAAAATTTGAAACAGTCCACATTTACTAAAATTTTAACTAACACTTGATAAGAGCATCATTTTAATGTTTAAAAAGAATCGTCGCATGAAACGGAAATTAAAAAAAATAAGAGTAAGGTTCGAAAAAATAAAAACCACCTTCTTTACAAAAGTATTATTGTACTAGTGACATCAAGATTATTTTTTTAAATTAGTTTTGTCTCTTAATTATTGCATTAAAAATTCTCAAAAAGTTTTGCCTTTTTATAAAAACACATTTTTATTTTAAAATTATTCTGTAAATCATTTAACTCAAAATAGAGAATCATTTTAAATAATAATATAATAAGAGTGCAGATTTAGAACATGTTTTTATATATTCAAGCATAAACGGATGAAGTTTGCTCGCATTTAAATTCAAATCAAGTTTGAAATTTATTTTTAAAATATACGTGGCATCAAATTCAGTGTAGATTAAGGATGCTGCATATATTATAGTGCATTTCTGAATAATCTAAAAGTACGGAGCTATTTTAAAATTTAAAAAAAAACACAGCTTATGTAAGCTAGCATAAATTATGTTTCACATGGCTTACTTAGTAATACGCAAGTGCAACCATTTACTGAGTTTGTGCAAGTTGAGCTAAAAAGTTAAACTAAGTGGAACTAAGCCGAGCACGAGACCAGCTTGCTCCAGAAGTAGGTTAGACTAGGTGAGGGGACTACAACAAAGACACGAAAAACGAGCTTTTGTCTTAAAGCTTAGGGCCCTTGAGACCTGATATAAGGGGCAGTCAATTTTTCAAAGAAAGCTGCACCATATCAGGTATATTAAAAAGTACGTTATCTAAAATGTAATAAATTATAAATAACATTTCAACTCCGGTTTTATTTTTTAACTGATGCACGTTTTCAAATAAATTCTAGACAGCAAAAATCGTTACCACAGTTATAAAAAAATATCTAAGGCTTTTCCCGACAAGAGGAAACTTTTATTAGCGAATGAGACCGTTTCTGTTTTCAATTGTTATATATAAGAAGTATTTCAAATAAAACCAGTCAAATCATTGAAATTAGGAGTATAGATCATTAATTTTTATAAATAATTTTTTACTCCGCTAATACTACAATAGATACAGAAATTTTTTTTACATGCGAGTTTTATTTAAATTTGATGTAAATATATGAATATAGATTTAGGAAAATACATAAATTTTTTATGGTTTAATTACCATGAAAGATCTTTTAAAATACCAAAGAAAAAAGCTTTTACATTTTGCAAACTCAAAACTATGTATGTAACATTTATGTATCGTATAACAAGACAATGTATTAAAAATAAATTGAATGTCTTACAAAATTAAAAAAAACACAATATTGCTACAAGCGCGCAAAAATATACATTTCCCTGAAATTATTTCTCGACGGCCAGGAACACCTTTGAATATTTATGAATTTCCGTTTCCAATCACTTTGTATGACTTTGAAAACATTTCCGCAGACTGGAACAAAGCCTTCAAAGTCATCCGAGCATCAGCAGTGCTCGAATCGGGCGAAGCAAAAGCGATGTGACTTATAGAATATTTATTTCTTGTGAATCAGTAAACGGTATTTCATAGGGGAAATAGATGCCCGCCTTTATTCAAAATGTTGCAAAGAAAATGTTACGTCCTAAATATTATATCAAGATATATATTAAAAAACAGACAATTTTAGAGCTTATAAAAAAAACTAACAAAGAACTTAAGTTATTCGGATTGAAAAGGTTGCTGTTACATTACTGATTGTAATGTTGAAATAAGTCCTGACCTTCTAATGCCTTCATCGGGCCGTGTCACCTTTGGACACATTTAGAATATTAAAAAAAAAATTAAGGGTATGAACCTTTAGTAGTACAAAAATTCTATATGAGAATAAAACCTTTGGTAATATGTTTTGAAATTTTTATTATAAAATGTCTAATAATTGCTCGAAAAAACTAAAACATTTTTTACTTTCAATATACTCAAAAAAAACAGCTTCTTTACTATTTCAAATATTTTTGTATCATAAATCAATCAATAGAATCCATTACTGACAATAAAGCATGGCCGATGCAAGGGTTTTTCCGGGGATGGTGGCAGCGGGGCGCGGGCTGCGGGGTGGGGGGCACTTACATCCCCCTGGGCGGGAGGAGTACCAACAGGGCATTTTTCAAAAGCCGACAGGAACGTCAAGGATTTCTGCTAGAGGGGTGCAATTCGATGCGTGATTCGAGAATTTTCTGTGCGGAAATGAAAATACAGCTTAAATTAGGTTTTCATTAATGTTTGCATAATATATAATTTTATCACTAAATATCAGAACCAAGTTTGGCAAGGTCAGCGAATTTTTTTTTGATTTTACATTTTGTTGTCAAAATAGGTGTATATATATATATATATATATATATATATATATATATATATAACTAACAAATATACTTTTTTTTAAGGCTGTCGTATGTATTTATGTTTCAGACATGTCTACTTATACTTATAAATATGACTAAAAACGAGCGTGATGTGTTCACAGATGCTCGTGAAGTAATTATGGATATATATAAATATATATATATATAATATATTTATATAATATATTTATATATCCACAATTACTTCACGAGCATCTGTTATATAACCCATAAAAATTCCAAAAGCTCAGCTATCCATTTTTTGAGAGTCCCGACGTTTGAAGTGGCCGGCTCCCCTCCTCGCCCCAAATCAATAAACCACAAACCTTGCATCGCATTATACACAGAAAAGCACATTCATTACTGCGCGACAAGCTTTCTGCCATCGCTTGTGCGTATTGTAATTTGTACACAGGGCATTAAAGTTTAACAATTACACAACTATTTTTAATTTGAATATGATAACTTCCAATTTTTCCTTTGGAATAAAACGCCGTATTGTTTTTTTAGTCTAACGTTTTTTATTAGAACGTTTATTAGAACGTATTTTTTTTTATTAGGACGTTGTTGAAAATTGTTCAACGTATTTGTCTGCTTTTGGCCCAACAGCTGTTAATCGTTTGTTATGCAATTTCTGCGCTCATGTTAACATATTTAATATCGTGGTCACACTTTTCTAAATACTAAATATAGCCTACAACAGCTGTTTTGTAGGGAAAAATAGTTGTTAAAAGAGACAATAGTGGCTGGAAATCGGGAGTACATCCAAATGAGTAAGACTCATGATAAATATATGTTCAGTGAGATGGTCAACAACGTCTTCTGAGGCACTTGAAGTAGAAGATGTAAACGTATATTTTTTTAAAATAATGTTTTAAAAACAAACAGAAAACATTATCTTTGTGAATATAGTAACTATTTTCATAAAAATTCGTTACAATTTGTATTTAATATGATGCGAACATGGTTTAGGTAAAAGGCAGGTGCTCTGTGAATAAACCGATAGAATTGGAGAGATCAAATCCCTTACCTGCCTTTTGTGAAATACCTGGTAATGGAAGCACTCAAGTCGGTTTAGTTAAACTCGGCGTATCACCAGACCATGTTTTTGATACATTTCTAGGTTTCATTATACGACGAGTGGTAGTACTCAAGCTTATATTAATAATGCGCTTGTCGTTTATTTAATTCAAGAAAAACTCTAATACATGGGCACTATTATCAAAGAACGCAAACGCAAAGTCAAACTGACTATAAAAGTTATAATTCTTAAACCTGATTTAGTTTACTGTCGTTTAATTATTATTTTATCAATTGTGATAACTATTTTTAATTAAAATCCTCAATTCCTAGATGTGCGTTTTGGTAAAAATACTCAAAATTTAAAATTTATTTTCTGTAACATGCGAGCCTTTGTATATTTTATATTTAAAGATGAAACAATATTTAAACGTTAGAATGCATATATGAGATGTTTTATATCTTATTGAGTTAAATCTGACATAATACCGAAGTTAAAAATATAAATTCGATTGTTACCATTTTTTTGATTGGCAGATATATCCCATTTCAAATGTCTATTAATACTAAATATCTAATCAAGATTAGGTATTAATTTCAAATCATGGATGGCATTATCCCCTGAATCTGTAATTATTAGCTGCCCTCCTTCCCAGTCGGTTCTACCGTCCCTTGCCAGACATCCCTTCAGGGTCCTTTGGTCCCTAACTATCTTAGATCCCTGTTACCGACCCTAAACAACCCATGACCCTACACCGTACAAGAAACATAACGAACTAATGGGACTATCGGAATAAAACATTATTGCCAATATTTTATAAACAATCACAATATTTGATAAAGCAAGAAGTAATTGTGATTTGTTATAGACATTCTATAGAAGCCAAAGTTAGTATGTATTTTTGTAAATATAAAACGTTTAATATACATGACCCATACTGCTTGATTAGAGTTAAAAACCCCATTTTAAATTGTGCTGAATTAACCTTTTCATCAAATTTATTTCTGTTTATTTATAATTAAAAGGTTTTATGTTGAAAGGCAATCGATTCCCACCTGAAATGACAAAAACACAATGCCCCTCCTATTGTAAACTGTCGTCATTTTTGTTATTATTTAAATGTAAAACCGCTGTACAAATGCATGAAAAAAACATTAAAAAATATAAAAAAGGAAATGTATTACAGGTTCAAGGCAAACTCTGTAATCTGGTGTGTATGGCTATATTTTAAAAATGTTTTATCGTTGTTTCCGCATTATATGAGAATCTTAAGAAAAGCCACAAACTAATTTTACGTTGTGGTTCTACAACTGTCCAGCGGTATACTGTAAAATTGTTAAATTAAAATCGGCATATGACGTAAGGAAATTGAAATAGGCCTGCTCTTGGGTACAAAACAAATATGAACTACTTTTGTGAATCAAAAGTCTACAATCACGCAAATTCCTCAATTAAACTAGGTGAGCAGGGAATAACAAAGCAGTTATCTTATCTCTACAAGTTGTAAACCGTAGTAACTTCCAAATTATACAGTTTTTCGTACTGCTATCGCCCGAATTGCACCGCCATCTATCATACTAAAGTCCCGGCTAAACCCAAAGCTACCATTTTATAGTGTGGGACCCCGAGCCACTGGCCGCTGCATTAACCCTTGTATGATTGAGGTGATAAAGGATATAGCAGACAAATAATGGGATACGGTGCTGGGATTCCGCCATGAGATTTCGCCTTTGTCTCGTGAATTATTGCAGATTAGCTCACGGCGGCTCATAACTACTTATTGTACATTGATTGATTCTGAACTAAATTGATAATTAAATTTATAATTTATTCTGTTTATTTCAGTGTATATTATATTTCACAACAGTTCTTCATTTATTAAATATAAATTCATGGTGAATTTCACAAAGATTCAAAGCATTTTTAAGTATGAATTAGTTTTCTTTTACATAAATTATTTTCAATTAAGTAATCTTTAAAATCTTATTTTGCTTATCAAATATAATGTGTAATTTGATAAGTACATTTTTGGCACATTTTGATAAGTAATTCATAATTAACATACAAGAAATTTCAAATAGTTTAAGATTGGATTCCTTGTCATAACTTATAGTATTTTTGTAGTTAGTACTAAAATTTTAAATGATTGGACATTCTCAATTTTTATTATGTGTAGTATGAACGCGAAGTCGTTAAAATATAAATTGAAATGTTGCCAGCTGCACCATAAATTATTACGATAAGAATAATGCTGGATCTAAATCGCGACGAAAGGTGTTAACCTTTAACAACGACAATAAAATCTTTTATTCAAAGGAAAATAAGATAGCAGCAACACTGGAACTGCATGGCTCCCGCTAGGCAACATCGAGCATTCAAATAATAAGAAAATTATCTCTATTATATATAAAAAAAAACATGACACTCGATTGAATTATGTTTGTAATATTATTTATTTATGTGTATTTTTGACCTGCGGTACTTTGGATCAACTTTATATATTTTCTGTAAGGCTGAGTAAATTTTTGTTAGTAATAAAATAAAATCAATGACAGTAGAAAAACAATTATGTATTATTTCAGTTATAACACCGAGTTCTATTTTTTTAAAAAAAATTTAGTATATGCAATCGAAATATTTTTTTTTTTTTACTTTCCGATGCCATATTTTATACTAAAGTATAATCTTAAAATTTGTCTTGTGATATTTGGGTTTATTGCTGTACGAACATCGTATGTTTATGATCGAAGGTGGCAATGTAGGCAAAGAGAAAAGGGCATTGTCTATGGCGGGGCGGGCCGCAATCCCGAGGGAAATCATCTCCCCTGACTGCAGCACATGACGTCATACGTCAGCTCGCGACCCACCATTGACTACCCCTGGGCCCGAGCTGTTTCATTACAGAGGCTAAGGAGCTGTTACAATATAAAAATGTAGGGGAGAATATTATTATAGTGGCGGGGAATTGGATTTGTAGGTGGCTTTATATTATTTGATAAATATTTTAACTGAACGTTTACGGAATAAAGTATCCTTAAGTCCTTTATTCTACTTACAGCAGTTAATTGTTAGTAATATTACTTCGGTTTACATGTTTCTTTTCTTTCCGTATTTGTCGATCTCTATCTATCAAGATATTATGTTCTTGGGATGCAACATCCATCCCCAAGCATTGAGGATGTTGTAAATAATTTACTCTGCTTGACGAGTGGGTTGGCAGATATGTCTTTATGAATAGTTTAACGGCTAAACTTGTTGCAGCTATGAATAATATCTTTTGTATTTCTAGTATTCATCCTACACAAGTTAAGCATAAGGATCCTTTATTATACTGAATAAATACACTAGAATTATAAATCACATATTTAGTAAAACAAAAGCATTAATTTATTGTTTTAATACATTTCTACAAAAAAGTTTTGTTGTGATATGTATGTTTGTTATGGAAGGGTGAATAAGTGAGAAGATGATAATTTCGTTGTGAAACTTAAGTATTCAATAATTCATGGTATTGTTTTTCATATAATCTACTATAATAATAGGCATTGTGTGTGTGTGTGTGTATGTTTCATTTTTTGGTTCTCTATAGAATATCTTTAAAGATACAACTCTGATTTTTTGCACGTAAGTTTAGTAAATTTTTCCGCAGCTATGTGCCGAATTTCAAGACGATAGGATAATATTTTCATTCATAAACTAATTTAATGAAACTAAAAAATATACTTTAGCGAGTTTCAATATGTACGAATTATATGATTCTGTTGTTCACCGCGAGAATTTCAAATTTAGAACTTTTACAAAAAAAACAAATTTTGATGCTTCTTAGAAATTTCCAGTTTATGTCAACTTGACACAAGTACTATCTTTTTTTTTATTATCGAAATTGCGTTAGAAATTATTAATCACATCATTAATAACTCAAAATAACACCGTCTAAGCACAGAAAACGTAATTCAAAAAGAATAGCACAATTGAACGTGATAAAGACTGCATCTAATAAATAACAGTGCAGTGAAAGTGATTCGTTGTTTGTGACACGAAATGTGATATTTCCTAGAATGGCTTTGCTTTCGAAATTAATATCCGGTTATTCAAAATATATGTGTTCAAAATGAAATCAAATATTCATCTAATTGTCAGCCAAACGTATGTTCAAACACTATTGCATCGTTCATCGAATACGTCATTTTATGACGGGCTACATTTCTGTTTTCACATTTTCCGGAAAACAAAATTTGTGTTTTAATGATAAGAACTTAAAAAATGCTCTTGGCTGATCCCAGAAGTGGTCTATTTTTGAGTAGTGCGTCCCTCAACTCTTCAGGGCCTCCCCCGCCCCGGCTGCCCCACATCAGGCGCGAGGGGTCACGCCTCGGGCCGCCATTACTTATGAGGAGTTGCTGCCTTAATAAATCCCCAGATTTCTGTTATGGGGTCAAATTGGAGTTTATCTTCACACTGTTGTGTTGCTTTAGGTCTACACTATAAAAATATATCCCGAGGCTATGGCTGTAGTTTATTTTTAAAACTAACAAGCTATTTTCCAGGAGCATCTAAACATCACATTTATAAAATAAAAACTGCGTAAATGGTTTGTATAATATAATCACCTGAACAAAACGGAGGTTCACACGTGAGTTTTGCGTGAGGTCCTTAACATATTGTCGTTACTCCATGAGAGATTGTTTTTAAAATTTATATTGACATTTTCCTAACAAAAAAATTTGAAAGAGTTATATAGAAAAAACGCGAGAAGAAATAAGTGCAAGCGATCTTTTTTATTATTGAATACTAGAATAGTCTTTTTTATCTAATGTTGAATGATATCTTTACCCATGCCAACAAACGTGTAGTTTGTTGGCAAGCGAAAGTTTTATCAAGCCTGTCTCAGAATAATTTTTCATATCAGATATATCATCGCGTACAAAATAATTTAAAAAGGAGAGTTTTTTACTGAAGAGTTTTTATCACTCAAAGTAAGTTATAATTTTAAATACACATACTTTTACGAATCTGAAAACGGATTATAAGCTCTGTTTTTTTATTATCTGGGTAACCCAGACCAAAGGGAAATTATTGTAATAATTAATAGATTGTTTTCTTCAGTTATATAGTATCACTGTAAGAGCACAAAAAGTACAGATACTATTGCAAGTTTATATATCTTATCATAAAATTAAGATTTCCATCTTAAGTACGGTCTGCCATTGTCCGCACTCTTGTAGGAGGTACTGGTAATCCTGCGACACTTGGGTGCTGTTCCCTTGTAATAGTCAACCACCTTGTAGGCTAGGGGAGGAAATGCTCTCGTAAAGTTAACGACCATCAGATCGGAGAGATTGGAGGCAATGTTTCATTACTGTTTCTTTATCTCTCCCCAAGTGAATTCTTCTTGTTATTGTTTGTGACATAGTCACTTGAAGCAATAAACGATTGAGGCGGAAAATTAAATAAAGTTGTAAAACTTTTACTATGTATTCGCAAGCTTACATTAACACCACTGTGCTAATGTATTTCATTTTAACCCGTGGAACGGTGACAAATTGTTTTACGTTAAATATATTGAAATGCTATATTTATTTTTTTGCAAATTTATATCATGTTTTTATGTAAAAAAAAACTTGTTTCTATTGGTTTATAAATAAATAAAACTTTCTTGGATACACATTTTTTTCGTAGTTTAAGGCATAGTAGGCGGGTTGTATAAATAGTTCAATATGTTTTTACTTTTGTATTCATTTTCAATGTGAATATAGTCGTAAATATTCCGTATAGAAATTTCATTAAAAATGTGGCAGAAATATTATCCCTATTACTTATCCATAGTATTCCTATCTTGTCGGTTCAGTTTTTGCAAGGGTAGTCTTACACCGGCACGTACAGGAGCGAGAGCAACCCCAGACACGAAGATGAATGATTCTACATAATCTGGAATTCAGATTAAAAAGGGGAAACTTGTACCGACTTTAATGGCAGCGGTATTTCAATAGTTTGGTATCAGGTGCTTGAATTTATTTATGGATTAATGAGAAAATATTATTTTATGTTTCTTAATATTGTATGTATTAAGACAAAATAAAAATATTGTTAAACGTATAGTACATATATCGAAAAATTGACGCGCCCAAACATCTGACCTGCAGAAACATGCAAAATGACAAATCAATAATAAGCTGTATATTACCGAATAAATTCATCAGCGCGATAACAATAATAAAATTATATTCTCGATTATCTGACTATGTTTTTATTAGAAAATATTTTTAAAACAAACTTTTTTTAAATGTATCCAAACAAATTATCCCAATATTCAAATTATTTCTGCAAAGTAATGAAATTCATAGAAAATTAACTGTTTGAACCCAATGAATACCACTATATAAAGTCATTGTTTTAAAATTTCGACAATTCATTAAATATATCTTACTGATTTTCAGAGCTGAATATTTTAAATTGTAATTATTTCAATTAAGATTCCATGATTATTCATGGAATCTCAAACCATTAGATTCCCAGGGGAATGAATGTTTCAAAATGTATTTCTTAGAGATTTTGATCCGAGAATTAACATTTACAGCCTTGAAATTATTATTTAAGAAAAAAATCATTATAAGACCATTAAATATATAATAATACTATTTATATCCAGATACTATATTCATTTATACATTAGTCGGATTTATTAAATCGTGTATATTTCCGTCAGTATATTTTAATCTCAGGATGTTCTGCAGACGAGATATTAATAAATAAAAACGACGGAATTTTTACATATTTTTTTAAATATAAAATGGCAGAGTTTTGTTTATTTTAAGAGCGGATGTTCAATGTTATTAAATGCATCGATATGAAGTTTCAATGAATACATTGAACTCAAATAAATTTATTTACCGTACGTGTGTAAAGGTATCGTTGACTCGTTTGCGGTCGGGACATGTTCTGTGGTTTTATAACGTACAAAGTATCTACCCGAGTTACCACCCAGCAAGCTCGGCACCGAGTAAACACACAGGCAAGATACTGACGTATCATTTCGGTTCAGGAAATCGAGTCGATTTTATCAGAACACAACACACAAAAGTAAAACAACGAACGCTCGCTAAAATGTTCCAAGACATGTACTTTTTAAAAAAAATTATTTAAAGTTTTGGTACCTTGCCTTTTATGTAAAAGGTTTGTCATCACAATTTGGGGGAACTTTCAAAACTTGTCAATCGAAATTGTGCTATATATGGGAGTGACTGAAGCTACACCCCCTGGTTTATCTTCTTTATGGTTCCGATGACACGCTTCAAGAAGCTATCCAGTGACTTTATCAACTGTAGGTGTCTCGCCACTTCATCCAGGCACAGGACCTCCTGTCGGCATTGGCTCTCCAGTTGGTGTCTCTGAAGGCTAAAGATGGGGCATGAACCCATAAGGTGGATCACTGTTTGTACATGACATGTACTTATGATTCTTTTTATTTATATATATATATGTCCATATAATTTATATGTACCCTATATTACCTCATCTTATATCTACATAAATTTGTTAGGGGTATAACAAAAACATAGGCATAAGCGCCTTTGATCTAACGAAATTCAGATGGTGTCAAAGTTCCACCAATTAATACCGCCTTTGTGTGGCCCTCATACATAATCGGATTTTAGGATTACATCGCTCATTAATCGTTACCTGTTTTATGTCTTACCTGCGAAGGTGCTCGGCACAGTCGCACTTCCAACTCTCTCAGAACTCTGTGAATCAAACTTAGTGGCTATGATAATGCCACTTTACGCAATCCTGCTGCACAACAAAGGTAGATTTACTTACTGAGAAATTCACATAAATTTTTATTATAAGTGCAAGCCTTTATCAGCCACGTTACGATCGATCGTAGTTTTGTAACAATAAGCTTTTTTGTGAATTCGGTATTCTTAGGCAGTCATTTATTTTTAACTACTTTGGCCTTCCGTAGAGCTGGGCTTCGGTTTTCTCGACAAGAACGTTTGGATGTTACAAATAGTTCAATGATTTGATGGGTTTTAAATTCAGGCCTCTTTTGTAGTAAATGGATTTTGCATTTAACAATCTGTATTTTGATATCTAGTGCATTTTATTTTTATATAAATACAATTATTGATATAAAAAATTTAAGCCATTAACTATTATAAAATTTAAATATAAATATTTTATGATCCCATAACCACAATAAAGTGAACATTAATATTGGAAATGTCAAAAAAATAAGAAATATATCAAAAATATTCTTGACATCCTGTTAACATCAAATCTAACATAATTTCTGAAATAGATTAAAATGTATATTTTTTACATCTCAAAATATAAAGCGGAAATATAAAAATGTCAGATGACAGAAAGTACAAAATATTCTTTGACAGATTTCTCATTTAAAATCATTCAGTTATTTTCCTATAATATAGTAAAAAATAAAGCTTCGCTATCTTGACACTTCCGTCAGAATAAATGCTGTATTTTTCGTGCTTTTTATTATTTAGGCATATTCGTCGCTTTTTACATGTCAAGTATTTTATGCCTACTTTGAGGTTATTCCTCTTCCAATAAAGGTCGATGGGGAAGCCGCACAAGCGACATCAATTATTTTCCGTCTGATAATCCTTTGAAGGGTGATAGATAGCGCTCAGTACATTGAAAACCGGCTCGAACACTCAACTACTCAAACGTTGACGACTTGTATGTTGTACACGTATTAATTATATCGCCCAGCAATTATTTTTTCCTACTCTAATAATACATACTTCACAATTTGAATCTATTATAAAGATGCACGTGCGAATAATGTTTACTAATTTTCAAAATCAAGATGATTTTTACTTGATGGAATTTTTTTGATTATATTTTTTTGTCTTGTATGCCGATTTTGAGCCTATTGTATCTGCTTGTACATTTATATATTATAATAATAAAAATATTAAATTTACAATGAACGTCATTGTGCTGAGCTTTATCTATGTTTTAGATATTTTATATGCGTTGGTAGGAAAAAGTCTAATGTTATATAACTGTAAGACTAGAGATAATTTTGTCCAAATATACTGTTAGGTTGATAGTGCGTTTTATAATGGGTCGTTTGGCAGCCCTGTTACCAAGTCGTTATCAAGGGTATACAAACGGGCGAGCTGCGGGGAGTAATCCGTACGGGCGGTAATCTGCCTACCTGGCAACACTGGGGCTGTGCCACACGGGACACGGGGGAGGACTTAATCCTTCTATGCACTATAAACATTATACACGTCTATCATGCTGGGGCACTATTTTATATAAAGCCTCCTTGTAATGCTGCCTGCAAAGCTCTTACTTACGAATGATAAAATACGCCAGCATCCTTATTCAAATTGTATTCAATATTTTGCTGTTTCCGGTGTAAGTTTACTTATAATTAGTTTTGATATCGAAGACATACCAATTAACGGAAGACAAATCGACGATTGTTTCTTTGTTGCCCTTTGTGGCTCTTTGTAAATAGATGAACTGCTTCGAGTACGAGATTATGCATCTTTTATTCCTATTTCAGATCTATAACTTCAAAGTAATAAAAAAAAGTAAACTGCAGAGTTTGAATCAAATGTGAATTTGTATTAGGTTCACAATTTCTCTATACTCTGATAACAGTTTGAACATGTTAATATTTTTTAGGTGACACAACTTTACGACAAGTGCTTGTAGTTACAATTGAATTGTATATATTTCAAAATGATTTGTAAATTATCAGCATTTTGATCTAACCGGGTCTCCACATGTCAAAATATCATTTGACTAAAAAAAATAGTGTTTTTTATTCAAGGCAAAAAATGGATATGAAGCCAAGCGACAGGTTACAAATCAACGAATTCCATTCGACTGCAATCGATGCATGATATGGCAAAACAAATCGCATAAGTTTTTAATTAAACATGAGCAGGTTTTGGTACTTTATGCAGGTAGATTGCGTTATGTTGTATTATAAAAGCCAGGTTAATGATCTATCTCAGTCTAGACGGTACTAGGAACTGCAGTGCAACAGTATTGTAATCACAAAAACTAACCACCACTTTACATACGACCACGCTTCTATTTGAGAGTGCCTGCGAGAACAACAACGCGACCACCAGAGCACAGTGAACTTACACTGCCTTTAATTTGTCGACGAATAAATAAAATTCAGTCAAATTTACAACTTCCATTTTGTACTGTGAAGTGAGCTACAGGAGCTTGAAATTAAACACGAACCTTAAACAATTTATAAAAAAAATCATATCTTAAGTCAGTAAATGACACGTGATATATATATTTAAACACAGATACACTGTAAATCAAATGCAGTAACAGGTTTCTTTAAAACGATTTTCAATTTAAAGAGGCGTGAACTTTAAGGTCCATTAATAGTGAATGATATCAAATTCATTAAAAAAGCACAACTTTCTATTCTTAATAAAAATATGTATCACACTAATCTAAGAAAATACAGAGTATTAGAAGAAAATGTTCTAACTTTGTTACATCTTAAAGAGTGGTAAACATTCCTAGGTTCCAAAATGGCAACTGAAACTAACAAGCTAGTTCTTCATTCGCATTAAAAAAATATTAGTGTATAAGTAACTTTTAAAAATTATTCAAAGTTAACTTATTAGTAATAAATTTATTCTTTTTTTATTTTAGTGTCGAATTGTATAACTTTTGAGATGCATTTAGTCAGATCAAGTATACCCTCTTTCCAGATTTGATATACATGCTTAGTTTGAATATTACATGAAATTGTTCTTTTTAATGAAATTATTTTCTGACGCTATAGTAGATCAAAAGATTCAAAAGACTTTTACATCAAAATCATTTTAATGATTTCATCATTAGTTTGATTTAAATACGATCAAAGGTATTATTAAATCCAGTGTGAGGTATTGTTTATTCTGGCGAGTATTACTTTGGAGCCATGACTAGAGCTTTTGAGATTTCACCGTACGAATACAAAGTTTTCAATTTAAAATGGACATAACCGGCGATGAGAAGGCAATTCAACACTTTGTCTGGGCGTCAGCTTCATTAGGAAGGTATTTTTTTTTTAATTACTAAACTGTTTTTGTGGCAACCGCATTCCTCTCTGACTTGCAAATGAGTGTGGGTAATGCGAATTGATTTAAATTTTTTTAGTTTTTTTGTTAAACGTAAAAAAAAAATAGTTGTTTGAAACTAATTTATGTAACGAAAATAAGACTTCCTTTCGTTACTTGGTAAATATCCTCTGAATAAATGTATTTTATAACTTATTCAGATCGAAAGTGGAAGTTTACAAAATAAAAATAAAAAGTTTTCGTTCTCATAAAAAGTTAGATAAGGAATTTTTTTTCGTCTGTTGTAATATGATATTATTTTACCTTTGTTTACAAGAAGCTTTCATTCTATGAATATTTTTTTAAATACCTTTGAAGTTTGCTAAATTATAATGGAAATAATTGAATTTACTGAGCGATTTCTGAAGTAAATTGAAAATAATCATTTATCGTTGTAATTAAATATATTTTTACAGTGAAACTGATATGTTATGAAATATTTGATTATTTAATAAACGAACCGAAAGCTTACAGTTGAATTATTTTTGCGTATTATTGATAATGTCTGCTACTTGATTAATATGCCGATGTCTACAATATTTCCACCATTTTGAAAATCAATTATATATTTTTTTAATATGTCTTATGCTCAAATTACACTTACAAAACAAGTTTAAAAACTTTAGTATGTCCAAAGTTATTGAAGATTCTTTTGGTTTCATGATAGATAAATAACTTAATTTCCTCACCAGTTATCTAAGACGTTATTTATGTACGTTCCAATATATTTTTATAGTTTCCAAATATATTTATTTTAAAATAATACAATATGTTGTTATCACTTCAAAATATCTATTCTTTAATTATGATTGATTACTACCGCTATTGTACATTGAAAAATTTCAATATGTGATTCATTATTATTCAATTTCATTCAATTAGACTTTTATCAGAATCCTCGATCATACATCACTTTAATCAACGCCAATAAGCGTACGTTTGGTGAGTATGATTCAAACTTGTTTACAGTTAACGATAATACGTGACAAATTTGATTCATTCGGATGACTATCATTCCATTCCGGTTCCACTATGGTAAATAATCTCGGAGTAGTCTTTGTGGTCACGCCTGGGTCGGTTTTCATTCGGCTCGTTTTGACCCACAGCGGGGCTCAAGGGTTAAACCTATAAACTGAGGATCTTTTGCACCCACTCCTTCCCGGAAAAATGATAATATTTAACATGACCACAAGATTTTCAAAACCGATTTGTGTAACAATGAATTATTTAATTTTAATCATGATGTTATATTCTTTCGTGTTTTTACTGAGTTAGGCGTATATTGTAGGCGTATCTCTCCTCGCAGTGCATACCTAAATTGTTCTCGAGACAAAAGAAAATGTAGGCAGTATTAACATGCATAATGAAAATGTGAATGCTTACGTAGAGAATTTGTAATTACTTCTCCGATTTTAAGCAGTTTAATTTTAATGAGCAGAGCTCTCACCACTCGCTTTATTATTTATTATATTTTTTTACTTTAATCATCAGTTCGAGGATACGATGGAGCCAGTCAACTGAGACAAAATGCTCAACGTACTATATCTATTCGAAATAGATAATAACAGATTTAAATTTACTATCAAAAATCCCAACAATATATTTTAAAAATGATTTACGCATAAAATCTCAGTATATAAAGTTTCGTAGAGTTTTTTTTCGTCGTGAATCGGTTATTTTTTAACAAAATTATAAATATATACAATTAGTATTCAAATGTTTCATCAAACTATAAGCGCACACGCAAATCTGTACATGCTCATATTTTCACAACTTGTATTACAATTATCTGAGATATAATGTCTTTTGCTCGTGAAAAAATATTATACTCACATTTTGAGATTTAAAATAAAGGCTTTTTTGTACCCGTGTATAATTTTATTTATTAGAAAGTACTTAGTGAAATTCTTTTTGAAGATGAAATCATTGGATGTTGGCATTGATACCGGAAACTAATCGCATCAACGAATAAAATATGTAAAATCACCAAAATATATTTTTATATAAAATTAAATAAATGGTTTATTATAAATGTATAATATGACTCATTCCGTTGAATTGCTGATGGGGTTACCGCAGCCCGCTGGATGTGAGTGGTCGGTCAGAATTATTTCTATTCAAAAGAGTTAATTATATTTTATGATGCTTTGTTAGTGTAATGGATATTACATTTACCGTTATGACAAATAAGTAATAGTCATTTTAAAGGACGCATCTTCGAAAAATATTTGAAAATTAACCCGTAGGGTTTGATACATGATTTTGATGTAATTTTGATACGTATATGTGTCCATACCATGGAAATTAACACTAATTCAGTTTAATGTTAATTTTGGTATTTACTAAACTTTAACTTCCCATATATTCTTTGTTCGAGTACAAGCATTATTATTATTTTTAATGTTTTTGAGAATTAGCAATGTATAATTCGTCAGTCCAAATTATTTTACAAAGATGCAGCTCTATTCTAGGAGAGGGCTGCATTGTTGATAGTGGATCATGTCTGCAGCCAGTCTTTTAGCCGGTCCCAAGACGAGTCCCTGATGCTATCAGGCCGAAGTTGGACTCCATTCATCATCTCGCAGTTATTATTTATATGATCTGATTCATTGTACGTAAATTAAGACGTGGACATCATTAATCACGCCTAACTACCGCGCGGTCGCACGGAGTGGCCGGGGAGGTACGCTCGCTGTAATTATTATTGATGGTTCGAGGGAAGAGTAAAGATCTCGCGAGATGACTGTCATTACTGGCATTTCATCCTGAGGTGTGGGCCATAATGCCATAATAAAATGTTGGTCGAGACCAGCGGCGTGCAGTTTCCACTAAACAATGAAGAACTCCGTTCTTTTCGATTTGTATGCAATTTTATAAATTTGATGACACCATTTACAAAAGTGTTCAGTATCGTTGGACAAACCATGAATTTACTGATCTGTTAATTGCAAAAAAATGTTATATTTGCGGCGTATATGAGGATGGAATACCCATCGATGATTCAGGAAATATATTTTAGTCGTCAATCATAAGTGTAATTTATACAGAGTTGATGTATGTATCGGAGGTATCCAAAAATGATTATATATTTGGTATGCATAGAACTGCATGGCGGATTAGAACTCACTCCACGCCACTGGAAGAGACTCACCAGAGAGTTGTAAGTATGCCATTGCGGTCGTTGTAACTGGAAGTATATTGTTGTCAGCTATTATTGTTTTCGGTATGAGAATTTGTGATGGGAGATTTACAATGTATGAACTAACCAAATTGTAAATTGGAAAGTGTTAATGATCTTAGGTCTATAGTTGTAGAAAATAGATGTCTAATGGCGATAGAACTTTTTTTTAGTTTATGATGGGAAATAGAGTAATTTAATATTTGTATGCATGCTTTCGAATGTAACAAACGAATCTAAATTTATATAAAAATATTGATAAATAGAATTTTATTTATAATAAAATCCTTTTATATAAAGTTTTTATTTTATCTAAACTTTAAGTAGCGAAGTTTGCTTTTTATTTGAAATGGTTTTTTTTATTTTATAATCGCTTGTTCCTTTTTTGTATTTTATCCAAGAATTTTTATAAATAATTATAATTTTTAATAACATGCGATAGTAATGAAAACCGATTTTTTTTTTTCAAAGAAGTACTTTAGAAATACCGATTTTAGGAAAATATTATACAAGTCGTTTGGGAGATATATGCGTTCAAGAAAAATTGATGTATGCAGAAGTTGCATGCATTTCCAAAATCGGTCACAAATCTGATATCTTCTGAATATTTCTCGTGTCTTATCGTCGGGCCATTAAGCGGCTGGACCCCTGGAGCTCTCGGCTCCATCAGCAGACGATGTTCCCCGCAGATAGGATTGTTCTGGTCGCGGTCGAGGGCTCGGGCGCGGCCATGGCTGCCCTCGTCCTGCTCGAGTCTGATTGCATTCTCATCGCAACAACCAGACATACTTCAAGTTTAAATGAACATATCAAATTTTTCAAGCGCTTGTCTTTTCACGCTATGTTAAAAACAAACTTTAGTTTTAATTTTTGAACTCGTTGCACGTGAATTTTTTTTTTTTCTAAATGAGATATTGAAATTTTCCAAATGTTACCACACCAATATACATACTTAATAAATTGGAAGAATTTTTTATTTTTTTGCAAGAAATCACGTGGAATAGAAACGCTCTTAAATAACACTATAGTAAGAAGCACCACCTACTTTCACAATAATGTAATACTAGGTATTTTTATTTATCCACGTATTTTAATGCACAACATGTCAAATTATTTGTAGGCATATTAAAAAAAAAAAATTTTCAAGCATTAAAAGATCTTGAGTGTACCGTTTTTTTAAATCCAGATCTATCATCATAAAGAAGGTTTTACGAGTTTTTGTAATTCAAGTCAATTCAAATCCTTTTTAAACGACATTTTTATAATTAATAAAAAAATATATCATGCGTTTTTTTCTTGCATAGTTTAAACTTTAAGCCGTACTCTGGCCATGTTTCTACTTGAGTATAATGATACTTTAGCTTCGAGGATTTTTCGTCTTATTCGTAATCTTTATGTTTTCGTTGCTTTTAGCAATTCGTTTCTTCTCGGAGTACTAAAAGGGCGAACATCCATCTTTATAACTATCTAATGGCTTATTTATCTGAACGCGCTCTAATCTCCGTGCGATGTGATCTTTCTGCTACTTTATCTGCCGTAACTAAGTTTTCTACGAGGACTTCTTTGCTTATCTTTTTCACAAAATTTTGCTTAGAGAAGGCATTTCAGTTTCACGGCCGAGGAATCAATATTTATGGTTCGTTTGGATTCAGATATATTTGATGTAACTCTGCTTTATATCCTTGTAATACATCTTCTGGATATATTTATATACTGTCCCGACTCTATATTCTCAATATACAGTAAATAAATCTACCATAGTATAATGCATGACATTTTTTCTTTGTATTGGCATTTTGTCATAGAGTCAAAGTTGTCATGTGAATAAAAAATAATTACCATGGATTTGATTATTTTATTCATCTCGCGAGGTTTTCTTTGATACCCAAAATCACATAAAAACAGCTATCATACTTATAATAATAAAAGTACCTTTGTATTTTGTCTTCACTTTGAGTTTATTAAATTTTTTGCCTTACTAGTTTCGACCAGATAGACTAGGTCATCATCAGATGCATAACTGCATGTTTAGTTATGCATCTGATGATGACCTAGTCTATTTGGTCGAAACTAGTAATGCAACAACAAAAAAAAGGCACTTTTATCATTATAATAATGGATCTTCACCAATCAAATGCCTTGTCCCTCAACAGGATTAGCTATCATACTATTAGAAAACCATTGTTGTGGGATGTCACATTTTTTGCAAAAGTCATTTAATTCATGTAATGGCACATTTTTGTCGCTCGGACGGGCACACGGGGTTGCTGGAGTAACCAGACAAGTCGTATTAATTTGCGGTTCGTTGTGTCCGCTCGCTTGTTTGTCTGGCCACACCGAGCTTTAATATCTGCCCCGGAGGACCGCAGAGGGCCGCCCCTCTGTCCGCACTCCCCCCGGAACAGTTTTTAAGTTACCGTTCCGTGAATTTTATTCAGCGCATAATTGCATTACCCGGTTTTGCCAGCTAAATGAGCGTATATTTTAAAACGAAAAATACAACCTGTTCGCGACTAACAAGGTTTCATAGCTTGCACTTGGCTTTTATGGTTTCACTTAATTTTCATATATAATAGTTTTTCTCGCTATCAAAAAAAAAATTGTTTTGGTTATGTTTTATACTTCATTTCCTCTTTCCACATTATATTTACTTTAATCTACCCTTACATCATAATGTAATAATAATTTTGATCAATCAAATTCAAGAATATTATTAATTTAGCACAATATAATGATTCATGAAAATTTAAAAAACTTCTAACCAAACTGCACACGAAAAAATAGGGGTAGTTAAGTGTCCATGTTAAGTATGATAAAATAATAAACGTGCTGTTAATAAGCACGAGGAAAATATTTAAATATAATATTTTTATCAATTTTTTTATTATAAACATTATTATTAAACGTGCGAGATATTTCTACGTACAAACGCTAACAAGCACCGAACTTTACAATACTTTGAGGCATCGCCTTTTCGAGCTTATTCCGGGAAGGGTGCGGCTCCCGCGGCTCGCGGGTCTGAAAGCTTGGTTTTGTCTGACAGTGAAAACAAACAATATTTACCCAAGTATGTGTGACGCGTAAAAGCTTTACGGCAAACAAAGCGATTCTGCTGGCAATAAAGTTTTATTGTTTCGCGGCACTTGCAGCGCCCGGCGGTGCACCGACTGTCATTTGTAGAAAACTTTCAACTGCAACGAACAGGACTTGCTGAAAATATAAAATTAAATTACTCACATTTTCATCATATTATCATGTTTGGATTTAAACTTGGTCAATGAATACTTGTTCATAAAAATTTTCTTGACCTATCGTAACTCCGCATATGTTTTCTCTCAACGATTGTTTAGAAGTAGAAATTTACAAGTAGTAAAAAATTGGAAGAGATGAAATATCGTCACATACGCCAGTCGACTAATCTGAACTGGTTTATTTTTTAAGCGCCTACGTCATATCATGTTTATGCCAATAATGCTTAAGTTATTGGATATAAATAAAACCAAATAAATAAAAAACCGCAGAAACTTCACATAGACGGTGTGAGGTCTTTTGCTCTGTAGTGAGTTGTTCAGTTCAACATCAAAGCTCGAAAAACTTTCATACGTGTTTGAGTTTGGGATTATTTTTTAAGTCCCTAAAGATGATCCCAGCACAGGGAGCGAAACATCGAAGAAATGAAAACCCCTAGCAGCGCAAAACACAGGAAACTTAATCAGTTTAAATATACTCATATTTATTATTAAACTATTCAACTGAACAATGCAAATAAATTTCATTAGTAAATGAAAAAAAAAAAAATTTAAATTATCTAAATTGATTATACAACAATTGTATATTATTTCTTAATATGAATAATAATTCTGAAGAAAAAATAGCTTTCCAGTCAAGAGACTATTAGTTTTTTTCAAGTCGCAAAAGTTAATATTGAAATAGATTCATTTCAAATGATCGTTATTATAACGTATATTTTATCGCTAATAATAAAAATGTAAAATGCAGTATTCATTGAAAATTTGACTTATTGAAGTCGGCTTCCGGTTGACTTGTGATATTTAGAAATACCTTTGTATAAATATATGCTATCACATTAGAATTCGTTTTATTTTGAGAGCAAAAGGCATTCTACACAAAATATTTCCTTGAGTTATAAGATAAAAATATGACACGAGAATGTATCTTCATGTTAAACTTCTGCATTCCGGGAATTCTTTTGCTCCATATATTATCTTTCAAGCATTTTTATGCCCAATAAAGTTTTGTTGTTTCTTCTAATACCTTATGTAAGCCTAAGTAAAAAAAACCATAGCATTGCGTAAATATTTACATTTCCCCTCTTTATAATGCTTGTTATTGTGCACAGAAATTTCATTTAAATGTTAATGATATCTTTATTGAATCCTATTATTACGTCTAATTTAGTCATTCATTTTAATTTTGTCTTTGCAAACCACTAAATAATTACATCATATCTCATTTTTGTGTTTTTAAGTATAAAATATTTCTAAAATATTAGTTTTATAATGATAAAATATTTTTTGAAAATTGGCTGAATCTACGAAAACATTATTTACGTAAAACTTTTTTAACAAATGTCTGTGTATAATGAGCTTAAGCGTGAGCGTAAAGAAATTCCATAAAGATTAATGATTTCTTTGTTACCATGACGGGGATATACATTGTTGATTCTAATTGAACGTTTATTCAATATACTCGTACATACAGAAAATATACAGGAAGTAATAAAAAACTTACTATGCACCTGCTTTCAGTAATTTTAACATTAATGGAAATTAAATATCACAAACTTGTTTTAAAAAATAAAATAAAAACCACCTTAATTTCTTTGGACGGAATTTTCTATTAATGCATTTACTTCTTTTTATTTTATAAAATTTATGAAATTATTTAAAAATGTATTAAGCGGTTTATTTGTTAACATAATCTCCATAAAGTTTGATAAATCAAAGGTACTACTTATGTAGTGAAAATAAAATTGTGGTACAGAGGTGATCCCGCATTCAATTCATAATATTATCTTATTATTACAGTCAGTTATCCGAAAACTTCTATCTCTATTATATACTCGTAATTACATTAATAACAATTTTTGTGTAGATACTGAATGTTGGTTGGCACGTATAAATTAATTTGTGGTCTCTCAGTTATCTTAATTTATTAACTGCATTTTAACAGTGCTTATGGTTTAGGTGCATTTACTTAATGTTTATTAGCAAGGCGTGCGCTGCACTTATATTTCCTGACAATTTAAAAGCAACTAAGGAAATTAACGTACGCAATTATTACAAATACTTTAACAAGTACCTCAAATACAAAGTAAACCATTAGTTTGAATTCTTATATATATATTACTATATTATATTTATGGCAGAAATTTCGAAACTATTTCGTACATTTATCGAGCCTTCTTGGACCTTTGTACTTTAAGGTCCAAAACTTGCCCGAAATACCTGAAGCTTTTACTTTCCCAATAACGATAACTTGCCCGCGAGCATCGATAAACAAGCATTTCCCAAGTAATAATATGATTAGTGCCTCAGTATGTTATTGTTCTTTTAATAATATTTTCCCACCGCTTCTATTTTATTATTTCATTATTATTCAGGGTTATTTTGGTTTTGGAATAAATATTTTATTAACTCATAAGCGTTAAATATTTAAGCATGTGTTATTTTAATATAAGCAGTCCCTTTTGAATTGATTCAATTTCTAGGTAGAAAAAAGATTTCTCGCGTTTAGCGGTGCAACCTTTTCAACAGTTTATAAAAATACTCTCAGGCATTTAGAAAAAATACAACGTAGAATATTTGTTTAATAAAATTTACTAGGGTTCCAGAGTTTCAGCGGAAAATTCGAGCCGGCAGTATCTCCGGTTGCTGAAATATGTACCTAATAAAATTCAAAATATTGGACTGGGGGGGGGGGTTGTGTACAGATTCCCGAACTCCAAATTTCCGTCTAAATGAATATTTAAAGATTTTATACTTGTAAATATTAGAATTTCTATTTTATATATAAATTTATTAGAACCGGTAATCATTATGAAGATATTCAAGTCTCAAGTACTAAGTCTCTTTTAATCATTTGAGAGTAGCTATATACAAAAGTACGAATTCTGCGCTATTTATGGTCTTAAAATTTTTTGTGAAGGTACAAAATATATTATAGATTAATAATATTTTTTATTAAAAAACAAAACAAAAGTAGCTTAAATAAAGGAAAAGTACTTATCGCTCCTCCTAAAATTACCCGGTGGTTAATAAATCGGAACTTGCGTCTCGGATGTTACATTGTTCTGCGATAAACAGTCGGCCGGCCACCGCGCGAGCTTCAAACATTATTATCGGCCAATCATTCACGGCCGCCATGACAGATAAATAATCGAAGATGTCGGCCGAAATGCGTTTATTGTCCATTGTTTGCGGCCGCGGGTGTGACTGCCGGCCTCCCTGCGCCGGGAGAAATTCTGCGGCTTTATTGAACTACAAAGTTTACATGATTAATATTATTTTCAAGTGAACCGAGTATATTTCTCAACCTTTAAAATTATCAGGCTTTTACGCAGTCATAAAATTTGCGTAAAATAAATGTACGTCACAATTTATATTTTGGTATTTCGTTAACGCGAAGAATTCATGAAATTGAATTGTAATGAAATTAAATAATTCATTATGCTGCTGATTCTTCTGTTTTGTTTCCTTTAATTTTTGTTTTAAAAAATGACACATATAGATGTTTTAATATATCCTACAAGTTCTATTGATTAATAATTCGTTTATCATTGTTTTTTTTTTTACTTGTTCGATTGTCATTACTTGACTGGCATGAGATGCATTTTCCTGAATCTCCCTAGCCGTCAAATTTTATTTTACAATTATACAACCAAAAATACTTAAAATAAAACATTGGATATTTACCATATATATCAATCGCCGTAGCTGATTTAAAGATACCTTTGACGATCTTATTTATTTATAAATATTTTTAGTGATGTTTCTACTTTTTATCTATTGACGCAACTTTTTTTGCCAAGATGTTGGGAGTGCGCCTCTGCTTTAAGATGCTAACATAGCATGTTGGCGAATTATTCTTGACTGATTACTACTTGAAACAATATTACCTACAATGTACTCAAAAATAAGTTTTTAAATGATTTCTTTTTCTTTTGTTACAGGTGAGTTCATCAACGTCTTGTAATGGCCAAATATTTATGGGGTCGGTGCTGATCGTACTTCGAAATTGGTAAGCTTATTGAGTTATAAACAGTACGCTGTGAAAAGTTCAAAAAGTGTGCATGGATGTTTCCATCCCTGCAACCCCCGGTGTCTGCAGGCCGCTTTGGGTGTCCTTAGGGGGATCAGGTGACGTGAGCAGACAGGACACGGTCCAGGCTGTGTTGCCAGTCCCTCGTGTTTCGGCAGAGTTGTCTTTCCTTTTTTGGATTTTGATTTTGGTCCGCGCACGTCGCGCGTTCTACTGTATGTACCGAGCCCTTCAAACTGGCACCCCTCGCACTTAATATCTACAAAACAAATATGAATAGCCAATTGCCTATGAGGCTACGATCATTTGTGTTTGTGAGTACTTTTGTCTTTCAAAGGCTTTTTTAGACTCGAATTACATACAAACCGAAATGCCTAAAATCTCATAGACAATTGGGTATTTATATTTGTTACTTAAACAAACAAAATACCCACCCAGAATACATTCTCTGAAATGTTTTATAGTAACCGCGCGCTGGCCGGGTTGCTCGTGCGGCTGTCCCGGGACGGCAGACTTCTAAACTCTCAGAATATTTTTGGCAGAGCAGACATTTCAATCGAAGAAGAATCCACGATTTATGGTAATGTTTGATCTCTGCTGTGCATCAAAAAGACCAACATATAATATTTTTTTATTTGAATCCTGTTGTGAAAAATATTCAAAGAGTCAAATAAAATAAATTAGATCGGTTTGAATTTTTATTCTCAGAATAAGGAATTTAGAATAACTTTTGTTATTTGATATTTTAAAATAAAATTATAAAATTATTATAATACAAACATCTATAAAACTGATATTAGTATTTCTTTATACAACTTTAACAGGGATAATTTTTTGTTAGTAGCTGACATTCAAACCTCCGTTGAACAAATTAAGCTATGAAATATAGACATGAAATTTTTTTATTATGGGGAGATTTTAGTCGATGAACAGTTAAATTAATTTTATCGTATTACGTTAAAAACTCTATCCAGGTGTTTATTTGTGTTGTGGTATATTTTTCTCACTCTTCGCTTTACATGAACCTCCAGTGTTCATGTAATAAATATTGGTTTTATTTTTTAAATGTGTGTAAACTGTGCCCCGACAGCCTCTCCCCGAGGCCGGCGGTCCGTTGGTTGCTCGAAGGATAAATACGCGAGCGCAAAGAGTTCTTCTGTTATTTTATTCTTTGTCACGTTCTGGGAGTTTCGGTTTATTTGTGATGTGTTCGGCAGGACAATGCGTGCACTTTATGGCTGCTTTTGTGTTAATAAATATGATTTGTCTCAGATTTCGACCGGTCAGAATTGAGTGTTTTTGGAGTCAACGACCCACGAAGAACACTGCACCCATTATCTTTTACATGCCAAAAAAAAGAGTTTAAAAAATTATCTATAAATTAATATTGTGTTACGTGTGCAATATTTATGAATTCTAAATCATTTTCATGTTGCAAACATAAAATAAATTGAATATTATAATCACACAATCTTTCGTTTACCAGTTATTATTTTCAAGGTAAATGTTAGATCATGTCACGTTATTAAAATTTATTTGAAAGAAAACCTGCTTAGCCGTCATATTATACAATATTAAAAGCTACTAAAAAATCACAAGTAAAAAATATTATTCATTTACTTCAAGATAAATACATTTATTCAAGAAATGTGCAGTTATTTGCATTAAAGATGAATAGTGATTTATAATACCCTTTATTGTGATTGCAGCTATTTGGCAATACCCATTTTTTAAATTTAATATGGAGCGCTACAGAACAAAGCAGTCTGCATTATGTAAAATTTAAGATGAGTATACTATTTATTGCATACATTGAATAAGCTGTCTAAAATAGATTCTGACTTTTAAAATAGCAGTCAATGAAAAAACATTAGTCGACATAATAGCTCCAAACCGACGACGGACTTAGTCCAGACGATGAAGACTCCGCTATGTAATCTACGCTTCACGTGGGTACATACTTTTCCGTAACTGCATTTCGCCTTGTTTAGTTTACCGAAGATTGTGTTATTCCAGAGAATATTCCGTCGGAAATAGATTCGTCTGCCCTTGTTTACCTCGTCCACGTGCACGGCCTCCCAATACAGCTCTCAGCATGCAGAGCACTGTTTGAACTACACAAAGAATATATATATACGAGGGAGCTGAGTGGCCAAGCCTTCAGGACGTCTCAAAGGAGACAGGAGACTTGCCCCCGCGGCTGTGAGGATCAAGAGCTGAGGCAATGGTATTATGTTTGCGATTTTGTTTAAATTTTTTATTTAAACCAAAACAATAAACAATTCAACTTTATATAGTAAATCAATTTTCAAATATTTAATAGTTTCATCATAACTGTTTTACATATAAAATAAGCTTATTTACTTGATAACCTTATAACATTTTGCTCGTTATTCAACCAAAATATATAAATTCGAAGTCCACAGCAGTCACAGTATTTCTAAAGATGACTTTTTCGTAGTTGGTCATTTGTAAGTTCCCCACAGCGCCCGGCCGTAAGGGCTGCGAGAGCAGGTCATTGGTATTCCTCCCCGTCCCATCAGCTGTCATACCTCGTCCTCCTCAGACCCGCGTCCTCCTGGACTCCTGCAGACTCAGCAAATTTTCTAAAGAATTATCCATTTGAAAATACCTGTTAGCTTGCAATTTTGCGGACCTTTTGAATTGAGTTTTGTGCGCTCGCTGCGTTGAATTTCTGAGTGTTCCCCTCTGGGAGACCAACACGGCACTTTTATTGACCTATATATTATATATTGCAGAGTTCATATATATTTATCTATAGTTTTTTTTCAAATTAAACAAAAATATGAAGTATTGTGAATGTACGCAAGTACTGTTAATTTTCGTGGCTAAAAATATATTGCGCAATAGATCAAGAAAACACACAAAACCACAAACAAGTACTGTTTAATGTTAATGTAGTATACATAAACTATTCAAAGATGCCATTAAAAAACCACCAGCTGTATAAAACAAAATTCAATAGACTATTTTTTCTCGCTGAGTAGGAAATCGAAGAGCTCGGTCGGCATTCTCTGCGAATCCTCAGTTTACATTAGTTACCCTTCTGAAAGATTAAGAGTCGCAACCCTATCCGAGGTCACGTTTTTGTTGTTCTTGATGGGTTAGAGTCGGGTGAAATGTCGCAATATTGAATTCAGTTATCTAGACAGAGGGCAGATAAGAAATATCAATGAAAACTGACTCTATATTTATACAATAATATTAGTTATAACCATTGAATATTATTTATTGAGTGACTTATTGTTTTGACTATCGGTACTAAAAAAAATTTTTAATCGTGTTTAAAATATGTATATTTTTTTAACTGTCGTGGCGTTTCAATCTAATAAAAGGAGTGTGGTAAAAAAAATATTTTTCTTAGTATTCTAACTTATAATAAACTCTAATTTATTATTCTGAATATTATTCGTAGTTTGTGAGAGGTATCTTCACGGGATAACCCAGCTTCAGAGTGTGACTCAAGTAATTTAATTAAGAGGCGTGTGTGTGGGGGAAGGGGTCTATGCAAGGAGGGCATGGCGGCGATAACACCTAATTGAATCTCATAATCATATTTAAGATTTTAACGAGAAATTAGCTAGACTTCCAGGTACTCCATGCTTCGAGAAAAGCACAAGTGTGATATCTGAGAGGTGCACGTAGAGCGAACAACTCTTGGAAGCTCTTACGCTATTTTAACGAAAACCATGTTAATATATTTGGAAAAGCTACTTCAATTTTACATTAATTTAAAATTGCAATAAAAAATGTATATTCTTTTATTCATTAGTTTTTTTTATAATTATCATTTTTTTTTTAAATATTTTTTTTTAATAATAAGAATACCTAAAATCATGATTCCACTCAAAAGCCAAAGAAGTATTTGCGTAAGGAAGTTTAATATCGCCATCGTGTTAGTATTGTATGGTCATGCAACACGAACAACTGTTTTTTACTCTATATTACGTATTTTGATAGTGACGTATTTTGTTTTTCATCAGAAATATAACCATCAATAATCACTGAATAATTAAATAAAATTTTATATAGACATACGAAGGTTAATTATAACATAGCCATTGAGGCCTTTTTTAATCAAAATAAATAAATCCATTAATATCACGCGTAGGTGTAATTGAAAAAAATAATAATTCCAGTCGTTATTAGACGAAGCTAATTATACGTGTTTTCAAAACTACCAAACGGCCTTTTCTGAAATATATGATCGTTATGGCTTATCGTTTTATTATTAATATCTATTTCCCAAAACTAGAAAATTTGAAATTTTAATTTTAAATCAAACATTTCTGTAATGTCGTTTACAAATATACATATATAATGTAAGGTACAAACTTATAAATTGTGATAATAGAGATGATTCCGGTTTTATATTGATTTTTTATCAATTGTTCTTATTAGACTATACGTAAAAAATATTTTAATCGTTAAAGTTAATTGTCACAGAATTTGATGTTATATTAAAAAATGATTTTTCAAATATTATAACCTACGATTAAAATTTTATCTAGGATTTTTCTATTATTTTGCTTTCGCCAAGTGAGTTGTGCACCTTCGAACCGCGGGGTGGGCCAGTCACGTCCTTCTCGGGGAAAGCGAATATACGAAGACTGAATAACCGGCAAGGGGAGAAGCGAGAATAACTTATTTTCTTTGCCGTTTTATTGAAAACTTTTTCCTAAGTCTTTTTAAAGCATACATAAGAAACACATTTTCAGAATAAATAAATTCTGGAATAAATTCGTGATGTAGGAATATGCTTAATGCGATTAATTCTGCATTCTATTGTCTGCCTTTAGGATTTAATAACACCATAATTAAAATGTTGGCACAAGATGATATTTAATTGGGCGCGGTATAACCACCAATAAATATTTTTATTGAAATAATCTTACAATGGCTATGAACGTGTTTATATTGTAACATTGTTTTGAATTAGCCTCAGGGTTTAATTCTAAATGCATTTTATGAATTCCGACGAGAGAACTATTATTTACGAAATTCCGCGTTGGCTCTCATATTAGTTTTCTACTGAAATAGTCTATAAAAATATTTAATTTTTAATAGATTTAAAAAAATGTACACACACTTCAATTTTTGGCTATATTTTTTATATATGGAAAAAAGCTCTTAGAGTTGTATATTTTTCTAGCAAGTGTTTACTTCGCACCCAACGAATAAACAAAAACAGAAACGTGAATAATTCATTTTATTTACGATGCTATTAATATTGTCCCGCCCTTAACTCTTCTTTTTCAAATTGTTCCCGCCAAAAGCTGGCATATCCGCTTGTAACTGTTGGTCCGCGCCTCGTTTATCATTCGGGAAGCGTGCGTGCCCGTCCTTGCTCCGCTCCTCCGGCCACCCACCGCCCCTGCTTTCTTATGAGACACAGTTTGCGGCTACCAGGGGAGACAAGCAGAGACGCCTCGTAAATCAAAGCAATAGTTTTTTTGCACATGCTAACATAAAAAAACTTTTCACTATGCAACAATACTATTATGCTGTGGTATTTCAAAATTTTTCCTGAATATGTGCTACCCTTAATGGATTTATTTCACATTACATAAGATTTTTATTTAAATTATTTTTTCAGTTGTCTATGCTGAAATTTAGCTGCATTTTAAAGAAAACGCTGTTTAAATATATACATTCCATATATTCGGGCCAGAAATGAGAAAATTTATTGGATAATCCTCAATACGTAATGTTTATTGTTTGACTGCACTTTCTAGGCATTTTAAAAGATTATTAGAAAATAAATTTGAATTGAATTATTGTGCAATAAAAAATATGTATTAGGAAAAGCATAAAACGATGTTGTTACACAAAACAAAATAACAATGTTAGACTTTTCGTAGTACGTTGCGATAAATATACCATAACGATCATTCAAATAATGCGAAAATAATGACGCCGTAAAATTTTAAGTGCGCTTCTGGCCTGCAGTGCTGAAATAGTTACAAAATAAGCTTTGCGAGATCAAAGGTGATGAGCGACGGGGTGCAGGGGGCTGGGGTAATGACGTTACAGCCTCCCTCCCCCCTCCCCCACAGGTGGGGTACCTGCACACGTGCGTGTGTTGGTAGCCGCTCACGGTGGTGGAAGCTCCTCTGCCGTGTTACTAAGAGCTTTGGTTCGGTTCCATCCCGTTTTATTAGAGGGGAGCGAAAGTTGGCGTAATGTTATTCTATATTTAAACTTTTATATGCTTAATTTTTTATCAATGAAAAATAAGCGAATTTAAATTAATAAAGGTATTTTTATACCCATTACTCTATATGTAAAAAAATACATATTGTAGTTATCAACATATACAAGTATTTACAAGGAAAAAATATTTTAATTTCTTTAATCATTTTCTCTGAAAAAATATTTTGTTCTGAATTATGTAAAAGTTTTTTCAATACATTACAATTTAGTTTAATAAATGAAGTAAATTTTTGTACTTGTGTTTCAATATAAAAAGCAATACTAAAATTACAGTTCCCTGGATTAGCACCGTGCCATAAATCAAAGTTTCCCAATAAAAAAGCTCACCAACAAGTACGTGCCTTCAAACAACGCTTCACCTCAAAAAAAAGTTATCGTCTGACGCTTTACGGGGCCGTTAAACACCTCACAGATCCGTTACACATCCGCTAAGCACCCTAATGACGTTCGACTCTGGAGTATCGTTAGTGAGAACTAGTCAGTTTATAGTGCATCATTAGAACTGATGCCTCGGAGGTACTATGACGGCCGAGCTTCGACGCCGAGGCCCCATTAACGGCGTCATAAGGCTCTTATGGCGCCTCCGGGTAAAAATATGAAAATAACATCATTTTATACCAATAAAAAATAAGCGCCTTAAACCGCACCCTTAATATTCTTTATTGGATTCTGCATCTTTGTAACCACGGACGCATCGGAATTTTATTTGTTGTATAGTTGAATACAGAAAGCCAAGCTATATTTTCTAACAGCCTGGTCTGAATTATTATATTTATTTATATTTTCTGACATCATTGTTATACCTTATATATATATATATATATATATATATATATATATATATATATATATGAATCAATTAGAAATTAATTAGTTGACGTGGCATTTGAATACGTATTTGATTAAATATGAAAATTAAAGAGGGTGGTAAGTATGGAAAATGCACAGAATTTACAACAAAAAATGTGTGTACTTATGACAGGCATCGTCACAGTATTGTATTTTATTATTTTATTTTATCTTCTTTTTTAAATAATTACTGACATAGAAGGCCGTAATATAAAGTAAAATAAAATTTAAAAAATAATCCAAAAATGAAGTTTTTTGTGATTTACTACTATATAAAAATAAAAAGAAAACGATAGTTATATTTTTACTTAGAAATTCCCAATGAAGTGTTTCACAGGTAATTAAAATATACTTAATAATGTATTTTATGATTATCACTACATAAATGCATACATTTTGTTCTGTATTCATTGAACGTAATGATTTTTTTTGTTATTATTTTTCGAAATAAAAAAAATATGAAGAGTCAATTTATTAAGAGTAAAATATGATAGATTAAACAAAAAACTTACTAGTTCACGGAATAAATATCTTACATTTTTTATTAAAAATTCATGCTTCTTTGTATACATGCATAAATACGGTAAAAATTGTTATTCAGAAATAAGTACAGTAATGATCATTTTAATTGCATACTTACAGCCGGATTAACCAAAGGCACGGCAATAAGATCAGTTTCCGCTTGACACTTAGGCTACAAATTGAATTAAATCACAGGGAACCCGTTTGGGAAGGAATCCCAGCCGCAAGAGGCGGCGCCCTGGCCGAGACTCAGTCGGCCAAGATTCCTGGTCGGTCGAATAATCTGGAAACATTTTAAGCAGTCGTTCTTCACGTTTTTGTTTGCCACGGAAATAAATACTACGCCTCAGAGGCGGATCCACGCTCGTTAGTCTGACGAGGAATTAAAAACATAGCCCTGTTATTAATCCGACGAATCCAGAGATAAGTGCAGATTGTAGATCCTGACTCCTGACGCTTCGATATGGCTGCAGGATTCTAATTGCCTTCACCTGGGTGTTGGTGTTAGAAGAATATAATTACTGTTGTTAGGTAAATTGAAGTTTATTTTTAGTGAACCTTTTACTGTCGTAGTTAAGTAAACCGCGAGCAGGGGAATCCAATGATTTTGTGGTTTAAACTCTAGGGACATTAAAATTCTACATATACGTATGAATTCAGCAGTATAATGCTTAGTAAATATCCCAGGGGATATGTAGATGAGTTGGTAGTATTGATTTTTCATATAAAATACAATTTAAAAAAAGACATTGGACCATTTTCTTTTTTACCTTTTTAATAACATTTCATTTATCCATGCACTTTGACTTCTAGCAGTTTTGGGTCTGCATACTTTCACAATTGCGTTGACAGTTTTCAAATTATCTTCAAAACTTGGCTTGCGGTCTGACATTTTTGAATGGCGTCTCGACGCGTGGCAGCATCGCCGATCCTGGCATTGCGAGCGAAACCCAAGACTTACTCTAAGCATAGCCCATATCTAACCTTATGCAAACGTCTAAAATAATACTATTTCAAGCAATATTACTCCTCAAGGTAGAATTTTTAATTAAATATGATAATTACACCGAATTAAAAAACTATTTTTTTTGTTTTATTGTTTTAACGCATGAGTTTATTTAATCCAGCACTGTAGTGGAGATCTCTCCATGAGGAATGTCTGACTTAACAAGAAGAATACGGGCCATATTAACGGCTCTGATGATAATCTATAACATGAAAAATTAGTGTTCTTTGGAGATTACGAGCCGCGAGTTCTTGGCACCTATCTCTCGTCTGAGAAATGTTAATACGCGTAATAAAGTATTTTGATACCATTAATTTCCAATCAGACAATAATTACACATTTTCCGAATCCTTAAATACAAAATAAGGATAAATATACGAATATAATGCTGGGAAACGTAATTTTAAGCCAAAGCGTACATATTTCATAAGAATTACTTACATATGGTGCTTGTTTAATAATTTGCTATGAATCAAATTGAAACTACGAAATACGGTAGTATAATACATATTTAAAATTAATAATTTTACATTATAAAAATACTATGATAAATTAAAAAATAACGCAGAACTTTATTTACGATTTGAAGTTATTGCGGCTAAGAAAAACGGTTGTTTGTTTTGGAACGATGTATATCAACAGCAAAGTCCGCCCATGATTGATTGGTTTGCACACAGTGGATGAGTTTTCGTAAAAATCAATCTCACAATGTCTCGAGCACACTACATCTCAGGAATAACACCAAGTCGAAAAAAATACTCAAAATTATTTTAGTGTTTTATTTAATTCACAGGCTATTAACATGTTATTGGCACAGCAATACGATTCTACGAGCCGCTCGAGTACGCGTTTATTCGAGGCACAGAGTGGCATGAATTAAAAGCAAGTGGCACCGAAAGTCGGCAGGCTGTTGCCAGAGTGTTGCCAGTCACGTATCGAAATAATTGAAGCCTGCGGATTTCTGTTTGCGGTGAGAGGGCTCGGCCAAGTAGTTTTATTGGCAGTAAACGCCTTCTTGACTTCAGATGAGACGGAGTTGCCTTTTTGCAATTAATTTTTACAGCGGACGTGCCATCACGCTAATGTTGGTTTGGGCTACATAAATTACGCAAATATAGGTGGTTCAAAAGTATTGCATATAAATCGACACCTGCCTGTTGAATTGAAGTACAGTTATGAAATTGGTTTTAATTATAATAATATTGCCAGTCTGTTCATTTCTTTGATTGTGTTTCTTCCAGGATAAATACTTCGCCAAAAAATCGTTATAACACAAATTAGATTTGTCAATTTGTTAGAACAAATGTATAATATTTTGCATTCATGGTTTTATTTAAATATTTACGAGTATTCAATGCTACTTATAATAGTAATGTAGTAGAAAATACCAAATAATCAATGCAATGAATAAAATTTTAGTAACTACTGGAAACATGCAACATGAAATAACAAATATGATAAAAAATTGAAACACCGGTGAAAGTTAATGTACCTATATTTTGTATCTGAATATATAAATTCTGTTATAAAAGTACTGTAAAATTTTACATACAAGAAAAACTGTTTACAGGTCGAGTTATCATAAATATTTAAAATTATAAGAAATGTAAAATCAAACTTGCATTTAAATTCAAAGCACGGAAGCGGATGTAGCCGAGCCAGTAACCGTCCATCTCCCCGATACCATCATCGATTCATTATAAACACGACATTACCTGGATCCAGATTATTTTATTGGATTTATTTATGATGGAAGCATGTTCAGATCTCACGCTCAATCAGAAGGGAAAGCTCAGATTCTAAGACTTCCAGGTTCTTCCACCCTGAGATATACCTGATAAGTAAATTATTCTATAATTCCAGATTTCTTTAGTATTTATCAAGATCTAAGCCAAGGTGTATTTTTTTCTTTTATAGATAAATAATAGCTGTATTTTATTTGTAAAAAAATATGTATAATTTAAACGTGTAACACGTAATAATCAATGTTTAAATACATCTTTATTTACTATATGTATATTATTCTTTCATATCAGAACCAGTAGCATTTAAAAACTAATTAATTTAGGTACATTTTGATCTTTTAGGTACATTAATGATTTCAGTACATTATAACACAAATGTATGATAAGTGAGTATATAATAATAAATATTTAACTCACTGCAATATGGTAAAATAACACAAAATTTTCAAAATTTGCAACATGTTGTCATAGAAAGTCTCAGATACATATATCAAAAAAGTTTCAAATGTAATTTTATCATTAAAGCATAGTAGGCTTAGTAAAGTAACTTATAATAATTACAACCATTAAGTTCATAGAAAGTTACATTTAGTAAATATGCTTTCTAGCATATTAAATAAATTAGAAACGAAAACCTAATTGATATCACCGTATTTTATTTTATGTTTGTGTTTGATTTTAATCTAAGTCTTTGATCCAGGTTATTGATTCCATGTAAATATAATATGTGTATTTATATTTTCGTTATAAGCCAATAAACTTATTTATAAATGTCGAATTTAACTATCTAAGTTCATCGATTTGATCTTTAAATGATAAAAAAATTATAAACATTTGATTTTAATCTAATAGATTTGCTGCTTATTTACATAAACCATCTATTAACATCATTTTTATGTATCATTAGACCATTCGCGTGTAGACATATTATAATATTTTATGTGTCTACTAATAATATTTACACCTTCCTGTCGATAGACTGAATCTCTTGCATATGTCATCAGCCAATTGGAAATAAATTATAAGTCTTAATGTTATCGAATTATTTATCTATTTTAATAATAATAAAAGTTGTTTTTATATTATTACACCACAAGCGGACAAAGTAAAAACTATGCTGTGAACGAATGAACCGATTGCTTGAAATATTTAATGATCAAAAAAACACATAGTTTTTTTAATTAGTAGGTTAGTCCAAGGGTCTTTAGCATAAATTCAAGGAATGTTAAAAATTGTGCGCTGGAGCTCATTACCATGCTTTATGAGAGTCCTACATCCATTTATTACATAATTATTCTAATATTATATATAAATTAAGTTTATAAAACCTGCACACGATTACAGTTTAATTTTGACCAAAACTAATCGTGCTTAAATAAATCCAAAATCACAAAGTAGTCTCATTAATTTTATCTAAAAATGAATCTTTACTAAGTGAAAGCCGAATTTTATACACTCGATTATATAATAAACTAATATTTACTTTACAGCAAACGTGCTAACTTCGAGAATTTATTTACTAATGTTAATATATTTAAGATATTTATTAATATATTATTATATATAAGATATTTATTAAATATATATCTCATTCATCGGGTGCCTCTCCTCAAAGGAGGTTGGCGACCATCTCACCGAGCATAAATTTAGCTGAATTAGTGTTCATGGTTTTCTAAGGAAAAAATAGTGTTTTATATTGGAAGGTAAAGTCTGCGTATTGCTGCTGCCCAATAGCATTATTATATAATAATTTTCTTACATAGCTCTGGCGTTTAGATCTGATACTCCTTCTGCAGCAAGCTTCATAAACAATAGCAGGAGCCCCCCCACATCGACAAGGTACTTCAATAGCACATCCCTCCACAATCATTCCAAGTCCACTACTTCATTACCGATCCTTTACACATTCTAAGGGTACAGAATGGCAGCCATGCACATATAATACATATACTATACGTATTATATATATATATATATATATATATATATATATATATATATATATATATATATATATATATATATATATATATAAATAAATACATATGTGTGTTATTAAAAATTGAGAATGATATGTACAATTGTTGAGGGACAAGGCATTTGATTCGTGAAGATCATTATTATAATGATAAAAGCAACTTTGTATTTTGTCTTCACATTAAGTTTATTTAAATTATTTGCATTACTAGTTTCGACCCGATACACTGGGTCATCATCAGATGCTTAACTAAAATGACCCAGTGTATCGGGTCGAAACTAGTAATGCAAATAATTTAAATAAACTTAATGTGAAGACAAAATACAAAGTTACTTATATCGTTATAATTATGATATATACAATGTTACATTTTTTTACAATTTGTTTTCATATAGAGATTTAACCATAATATAAAATCTTGGCTGCTATAACAAATGGACGCTTAAAATAGTTGGACTTATATTATAGTATCAATAGACAATATGAAGTGTGCTTTAGTTCTTCTGGCATGGATATAACTCCGGTCTGGAGACCAGCATCTGTCAGCATTATCAGAGCGCACCATCTCGCAGCCAAGAAACCACGACTGCCCGTGCTGTTCTACTCGGAAATAAATATCACGGTTACTCCGACTCATGCGCTGTCTGCTGATCACGCGCGTGATTGTAAACGCTTCATAATGTTATGGATTCTGGCTGATAATATTAGTTACATTGTGGTTTACTCACGGCCGTATCGTTTTAAACTAAATAAAAACAATTTTTGTGTTCACGCCCTCAAATGTATGGTTGTTTACGCTTTCCCGAATCGCGCCACGCTATATAGCACGTTAACCTACTAGTGATTTTTACTTGCCTATAAAGTTCAGATATTTGGTACACGTACAATATTTATTTATTTGTACACCGATTGCAATATTTTACATATGTATTAGATTGTTTTTAATTCGCAATTGTAATACAATGTAGTTTAAAAATTTTCAATGGTATTATTTGATATATAATATTTCTGTATTTTATTGAGGGATTTTTTGTGTAGATTTGCATTTTATTTTTATAAATTTAAGATAGTTCTCGCCCCTTTTTATATCAAAAATTAAACAAATTTTATATAATTACCATGTCTATGGAAGTTTCAACACGTTGAATATATTCTACTTTTATAATTAAATGCATTCTTATAAGAATGTTTTTTATAAATATGAATCTTTACGATTCAATGTTCGCAAAACACACTTGCATTTTATATATAAAGATAATTATATTCAACTATCATTCGTGGTCATATTTACTGTCTTCAAATCAATAACCAGAAGGTTCATGGCCATCGTAATAAATTTACGCTTATCGCATACCTAGATGTAAGTGCAATAAAATATAACAATAATAATGTTATAGTTGTGAACCTTATTACTTATTAGCAATTTTACAATTGCTTCATAAATACTACTCTCCATATAAAAATAGCATATGATGGAGCTCAAGTATCAGTGGTAAGGCTTTTATGTCTGTTAAACGGACATTATTTCTTTTTTTTATTTTGTGTATCCATAAGCTCTCTATGGACCATAAATCATGAGGATGCCGTACTTCGGATGCCCGGGCAGATCAGATCTGGTGGATGAGATTGTATGGATGATGCTGCATCTAGCTGGCTGTAGGCAGTGCGAGTGTGGGGAAAAATAAATAACCATTTGATCTACTTAGGGGCGCATGATGAACCATCTATACATATATATTTTACCATATAAGACATTTTTACTATCGTATCATGCGCCATATAATTATTGCCTCCTTGAATTAAATGAGTATTTATAAAAGTTATATTGTAATAATAAATTTGATTTTTCATAATATACTTAAATCACTTTTTTGATATTTTAATCAAATTTAAACTCAATCGATTCAAATATGCTTTGAAATATCTACAGTAAATTATGAACACATGCAAAGGCAAACGAGATTTACCCATGTTTTAAATTAAACATTTGTTTTTATATATCCATCAAAGTATATATATTTTATTATTTGTTCTGAAATATGAAAGCATTGCTCTCAGTCAAAACTAAATATGGGTTAATTTGGTGTAAGTAGAGGGAAGTTGTGGCGGAAATACGTTATCTGGTCCTTTCACTTGCGCTGTAGTTTCACAAGACCGTTTGTACTCGTACCGTAGGGTCGATCGAGCCGATAATTTTGTTGTATTTCAAATTCTATCGTACAAAATTTAACCCCTAACTTCTAGTTGAGGGTTTTCGTGAACCGAGTCAGCAGACCACATAAATGCTATTTACTATATATTATAATATGTTAATTAAAAAATACATGCGTACGATGTCTTGATCTTTACAAAATGTCATGCTTTGATATTTGTATACATATCAATGAAATATAGCATTGTGGGGTTTTCAAAAAAAAGTAATTTTGCTCGTAACATATGGTTTGGCATTTCTTATGAATTATTTAACATTATACAGTATACATAAAGTACAGATAACATTTTCATCCGTATGATAATAAATGTGTTTTTTTATAGCCTAAACTATTTATATTATTTAATTCTTGTATTATACAAAAAAAATGTACCTACTTATTACAGCAAAAAAGTTGGCTTATTTTGCAAAACTCACGGAGAGCTTATTACGCAACATTGTGGTTTGTATTTCGGGTCGGTGAGGTCGTCTTTTTTCCTTCCTATCAGTCGGCAGCCCTGTCGGCCGGCTTGTTACAGATCCTTGCCACGGGCTACTAAATTCCAGTTCTTATCCTGCGCGAGTCCAGCCCTCCTATCTCGGCCACTTGTTTGATCGCAGGTCTCCTCTACAAATACCAGTCCTTTTTCCACATATCTTTCGCTTTTTATTTGGAATGGACCACCACCAAGTGTGTGAGGGTTTTATTATTTTGATGCGATTGTTTGAATTCTTGAACCACAGCTCAGATATTAAAAGAAACAAAATTTTTATTTAAGTACATCTCGCCCACATTTTTTTTGTCAATATCATTTAAATTTAAATGTCGTACTACACAATTAAAGATGAAAACTGTTAAACGATGAATTATTTTTAAAGCATAGTAAATATCCCGGTACATATACTACCCTATTGTCTTGTGTTTTAAATGGTATTTTACTGATCATTAGTTTCCTCGTTATTATGTGGTTGAAACAATGTTTTTTTAACCCTGTAAAAATTAAATTGACTAAAACAAAACAAAGAAAACTCGAGAGTAATTTTTTTCCTTAATTCTCATCTTCAACAAATTGGTTGCCGACGATGTAACTAATCGGATAGTCACAATTAACCTGTTTATTTAGTTGCCTTATATATCTTTTGAAAATATCTTTTGGTTTATTTGAGCTTGGGTGTCTAGGAAAAGTAAACATCAACAATGAATAAAAGAGTATTACTTTTTGTTAGAATTTAGAGGTTTCAAGAGTTTTATACGTTCAACCTTGTTTTGAAGCGAACATTTTTCAAGTTATAAATAAACCAACACAGCTTGCAAGAACTTAAAAGGCCGCGTATTGTTGGAGGTTTTTCAGTTCGTAGTTAAGTTATTACCAGTCTAACCATACATCGAACAGTCGAGGCGAGTGTTGGAGGCGCAACCGCAAATACCGAGTTTAAAATGGCGGTAGCGGGTAATTCCTCTGTATCCTGCGCGGACCCCGGGGCCCTTCGTGATGTTATTCCGGTCCCGCCCGAGCCCCCCCGGGAACCCGCGAAAGGGGCCAATCGACTCAAATTGCGAACCACGGGTTAACAACCACCGTAATCAGCTGAGCTTCATTTGAAATCGAATCTAACTCTAAGCGCACAGTAGTGGCGTGGTGTTCTAGCAAATGAGAACTAATAGGTTATTTTGGTTGGTTTTTTTTTTACTGAAGGTACTAAATGTTTTTATTATAAAATAAATTGTTTGTACAGTGTTTTTTTAAAACCGTAAAAAATATTATTATTGTATTTACTAAGTAATTAAACATTACCTTTGAGAAATCGGAACTCGAACCAGCGACCACTCGATCAAGAGTGAATGATCGATCTAACAACTAAGCTAGTAAGAATAATATATATTATATCAAGGACCACATGTTTGGAAAAGTTGCTTTTAATAATACTTGCGAATGCGAAATGCCATGTTTATTTTATTAAATAAAAAAATATTATTCGCGGATCGAGAACAACTTACAAAAGTAAAATGTTTCAATAACAATGACAGCATATCCTTATTTTTTGTTTTTAAATTTTATTTTTATACATATACAATGTGTATAAAGAAATAACGAAAAAAAATACAAAATATTGTAAGTGCTTTCGCTTTTTAAGTACTTTGACCATAAAAGGCAAAGCGTACATTAAACAAATACATTTAATAATCTAAATATTTTACGAATCATGATTTTGATATTGTATCTAAAAAAACCAGTCTTCGTGTATATTTATGTTTTTTTACGAATAACTACGCCTCATTGACGTGTTTTCTTTTTTGTATTTACATATTTATAATTGTAAATTTATTATCTGTTGGTTACGTCAATTTGCCTTTCTGACGTCAATACGATGCACGCCTCTGGTATATAGAAATGCCCAATGGCCGTAAGTTGGATTATGTAGTTAGATAAGTGATAATCCATAGGCGATCTTGTTTTACAAATTCATTTAAGATTAGGTTTATATAAGTACATATTTTTATAGCCCATAAAAGCAACAGTATTATTCTACGATGCCATCGATTAGGTATTTTATCGATAGTGCGTATGATCCAGCATTATGGAAGTTAATTGATTGGTTTTAATTTTCAATCGTGTCTGGGGATTGTTAACGACCACTTAAGGTCTTCGCAGTAAATTAAGATTGACTTTGAGATTTTATGGAAGACAGTATTTAAGTCGACGATGAATCATATAATATATTTTTTTTTTTTACTGTCACATATGCGATACATCTAAGGTCTAAGCTAACGTTATCAAGAAATAAAAAAATTAAAAATTAAGATAAATATTAATCTCTGTTACTAACAACACTTAATTGTAAAAATTGATTTTAGACTATTTTTTGTAACATTTTAAATGGGTTTTATTTTTTTTGGACATTATTATTAGTGACACAAATAAGTATTTTTTCTCGACATACTAAAGGTTTTTATCGCTTCGTAGAAAAATGGGATTTTCAATAAACGAATGCGTTTGCTGTAATAAATTCCCTATATTAAATGCAAAACATAGATTGCAATTAGTAAATAACCATTTTAAAATATAAAATACTTTACATGCCTCGTATTAAATGATTGATTCATTTTCATTTCGAATTTAACTTCATTCGAAAAAGTATATATTTCATATTAAAATAGCACAAATCTTTAAGTATTTTCATTTAAGTACACCCTAATAAGTTTTGGCCGTTCTTAGTTTACTTGTTTAATAGAAGTTCCTAAACTTGAAGCAGGAATTTCGATCTTGTATAGTTTCACAGTGGATTTGGATTTCGCCGCTTGCTGCATTTAAAGTACTGAATCCTCTTTCGGATAAACTCTTTGCGCGGTGTTTTGTTGCTTCAGTAATTTCGGTCTGAATTTAGACATCCACGAACCACACAAGGGGATCACTGTTAACGTCTCTCAAAGCCACCGACGAATGCTGAGCCATTGAGTCACAGTGAGGGCACATCTGGAACATTTCACTTGAAAAATATATATCTACACGTGTTAATTAGATATTTCAACTAGAAGATAATATATATTTCGAATAGAATACCCTAATCACAAAAATTACGTAAATACGTTATTTGTTGTTTTATATTTTTTTAATCATTTGGGCACACAGACATATTAATAAAATCCACTTTAAAAAAACTCGCATAATCAACTTTACATCTTAAATTTCTACGAGTATTTTTTGATATAGAAGTAGAATGTTTAAGTGTTTAAATAGTGAGGAAGTTCTAAATAAACTAAGTGTGAAGTTCATGGTTAATTTTGCGAGAGATGTATTGCCACCCTGGCCATGAGTATTCCAAGAACTTTGAAACTATTGCAACTGTCGACGCTGAAATTTACTGGTGGAGTTGCGGTCCGTAACTGAACTTTGTTTTAAAAAAATAACACAAATCTATTTAGATGTCTATTCATCGGAACGGCGACAGAAAAAGCTATCGCCTGAATGAATAGATGGTCCGTTCAGAAAACATTCGTGTTTCTTATTGAATCAATAGAAAAACAACGAATGTTGATAAATCGAGACGAGAAAGTGTACAATTGAAAATAACAATTTAATGCGATTAAACGTAATGAATGGCCTATTGATGTTGGAATGATTAATCATTTTCAATCATTCAGTGCAGTAGCATGTTTAATATTTGGTCTATTGTGAAGCAAAGTGAATTTGTATGTATCGTTTTAGAAAGTGAATTTATCTTATATTGTTTGAACAAATGTACCTATCAACACAAAACAAAAATATTTATTAGCAAAATAAACTATGACCAAATAATAATTTTCTTTTGAAAATAAATCAAAGTAAACTTAACATTGTTTTATTGGTTGTTTATTAAAAATTAGTAAAGAAACTACGAAATTTCTTTAAAAAAGCTTATAAAGGCTTAGTGGTACCTAAAGAAAATTTATTTTGAAACCACGCATTGTTCAGAAGTTTGTAAGTTAGAAGTGTTAATTTATGTTATATTGCCAGAAAACATTATTTAGTGTATTGATGAAGCTGATTAAGTGCATAGATGTCAAATTGAAAATATAAAATGATTATATTGTAAACATATTTAAAGAACGGTCTACATGTGCCCCCTAAGAAATTACTAAGTAAACACACTATAAATATACGTGATATAATTTTATGATCATTTAATTGTTTTGTTTTCTATTTTCATAATAGTTAGTAATTAATAACATTATTTATTGCTTCTGTATCGTCGGTGTACCATATTATTAATTACTTACAACATATGTCCTTTTTGCAATTCGTGTTCTCGACTCGATTGCTGTTCATTTCCATGAAATTTTCGATCGTGGATTGAATTTCCTGTTTGTCGGAGCCTTTTCCCGATACTTATGCAAATCACGCGGTAAGTATTTAATCAGGAATGTCGGGCGATCGACTTTGATGCGGTACTTAACACGTCTGGGGGGTAATTTGCACGCTTAATGCCTAGCTATTATTGATTGCTACGCTGGCTTAAGAGAGCTTTATGTAAAACGGCAATGACATATAAAATTGAAATTACAACATTTCTATGCTGTTTTCAATTAAATAAATATTTTCGCTATAAAATATGTTTAGAGACTTTGATATATTTCCGCTATAAGATTCGTATGCTGGAATTTAAACAATAATCTATTTTCATCTGTCTTGTATAAAAAAAAAACTGTTTTCTTTAAATGCTTACAAGGATTTGTAATGAAGGACACAAAGCTTTCTACTTCATTACCCACGTCACGAAAATCAAATATTTTTTGTGCAAAGTGCGAATCAACTTAGCAATATTAGCACTGCAAAGAACAATGAATTATCAGAGAAGTTTTGAATTAACCAAACACGTTTAAAGTGCCGTTAAAACCACGAAATCGGTTCACCGAATTCGACGAAAAAAGTTAAAAAATAACAACTGAGAAACACGAAACATTTTATCGTAAATTGAATACCAAAAATAAAATGTGAAATCGCTCGAAATGGTGGCTCGGTCGCTGCAGGCCTGTCCATAACTTTACCTCATTATTCATTCACGAACGGCCGCGGCCTGCTCCTAAATGCACCCACTTTCTGTAAGACAATAGGGAGCGATCTCGAACGCCGCCTACGTAAGAGGTGTAGGTTCCGCTCCGAGCTTTTGACTCATGGATCGCTTTTTTGTTTTTATTGTTTATTTTTTCTGGGTCCGAAAATTGAATATTGGAAGCTTGTTTCATTTTTATTTTTACGTTATTACGTTGGTAGGACGCGTCGGCATTTCTTTCAATACAGCGGGGAGCAGATTCTTGACAACAGATTGACTGCTTGATGTGAATTGCGAAGTAAATTATGCAATTTTTTAAATTAAATGAGGCTTTCATTCATTTTTATCACGTCGTTTTTGACATATTGTCGGAGATGTTAATGTAAATGTTTGTAACTACATTGGACGTAATCCAGTTTTACGTGTAATTTATTGTATCATGTATATTAACAGTGCTTGTTTTCATGTTGTTTATATTTTAAATTGCCTCATATTTTTTACAGTTAACTTGTTACTCGTTAGGAATTAGTAAAGTCATAAATAATTTACTGTAACAGATATAAATACATGTATAAACTCACGATAAAGCCAAATTTCTTAACCCACACCTGACAAAAAATAGCAGATCGAACTCCTCAGAATTCTCCATTTATTATCCTGAATTATTTCAAACCAAAATTTATCTTCTATATTTTTATTTTATTTGTAATAATTTACAAATTATGGCATTCAAAGTACCGCTATTTTATTAACGATTAAATTTAAGAAGTATATTTGAAAATCATCAAAGCTCAGGTGCTTAATTTACGAAGAATTATCAATTTGGTCAAATTAGCAATGTTAAAGATATCGCATATATTTTTTGACAGCAGCGCTAAGATATTATAACCATGTGTAATGACATTAAAGCTGGTTTTTATTTAACAAAAGAAAAAGTCTTTTACTTAGGCAGACATGTAGTTGTAAAACAAGTAACCGATATTGAAAACGTACTCGATTTAAAATAAAATTTCAATACTTCAAATGTTCACAGTATATCAATGGAAAATGTTCCCCGTGGGAATATTCAACATCGATATGCAGTTTCATAGATCTCCTTACCGTTATTTCTAAGTTAAAGTGCATTCCCTTCACGTGTAGCACGAGTCCTAAAAGTCCTAAGCCCCCTTCGCCCGCCGCACGGGCCAGGCACATCCTGTAGATTTATGGAATGCCCAGTAATTACACGCCACTATCTCTTTTATCACGCAATAAAATTAAAGACACGTTATCCGCCCCGCGTGATTCGACTGCTTTAATCTCCCGTGTCTTGCGACAAGATCCCGCATTTGAATGTCCTTTCTAGCTATCGACGGGGAAAACCAAAGATGTAATCCCGAAAAATTCCATCCTCTGCGCAAGTAAAAACCTGAACACAAAGATATTTAGTTATTATTGGAAGTGTTTCGTTTATGGTATCACACACACACACACTGGGAAGGTCTTGATGATTATTATAAAATTATAATGTGATTTTTCGATTATCTAATGAATATACCTGTCGGGTTTCGGAGCTGATACCGCTATCAGAGGATATCTTAATGATCCTCTATTGCCGATAAGGAGACGGATGGTCCTCTAATGAGGCTCTGGATGGATGCTGCGAGGATCTCCTCGGACCACGCGAACCGAAGAGCACATAAATAACGCGCGGACTTGGCACGCGAACCAATATCGACGTTTAATGTGAAACCAAAGGCGGATTGATGAACATTCAGCTTGGATTTGCATATATGGTATAATTGATGCATAGAATTACTATAGCATAGTTTTAAAATGAAATTGCTGCTTTGTTTATAGCCGCCTACTGAAATTGTGAAAATATAGAAAAGTATCTTTTAAATTAGTCATTGCGTAATCGAAAAAAATATTTGTTTTGGATTTTGCTTATCAAAAACAACCGTTTCTACCAACATGCCAGGTTAATCAATACGCCCATACAAGTGATAACCTTTTATGAGGTATAAACCGTTTTGAGAATTATTTTTAACCATTTAATTGAAAACAGTTACACGTATTGTATATATATATTTATATTTTATAAGGTAAAACCAAACACAGGTAGATTAAATTAGGCCACAATAATTTTAATAATAAACTCATTTCAAATATGTTATCAATAAAATGACTTAATTGTAAAAATATTGATTAATAATATAAACAGTAAGTAAAACACTTTTATTCATTTTTAATTTATAACAAAACTGTAGTAATTGTGAATATAATTTTTTTCAGTTCGTCTTTAGTACCATAGCTACTTTTTCGTGAAAGCAATAAAATAAAGCAGTATTTCGTATGAGTCTAATTTTTATTTTGATGACACAACAAAGTAAACATTAAAATAAATATAGATTATATATCATTTTTGTTCTGCAAAGAGTTAAAATGAATGCCGATAGTATGTAACCGCCAGCTGTACCAATTTGAAAAACATTTCGATTCAAAGAAAGTTCTACATTTACTACTTTTCGTTATATTTTTTTCACCGCAGTGCTTTTTTCCACCTTTTTTTGTAGTGAATAGTGCCGCACTGCCTGTTGTATTGCGGCACAACTTATTGCTTTATTATTTATTAAGATATTCTCTCTTCTGTTTGATCGGAAAATCTTTAATTTTTATTTTATTTGTTTTGCAATCAACTCTGTTAACTTTCGCTCGGTTGAAGCGCACCGAGGCAGACGCAAAAAGCAGAGTTCTTCAACTTCCACCTGAGGTGTGCAGGTGAGTACGGTACTAATGCATTTCAACTGGGAACAACCGGTACGGAGTACTGCCTACCATTGTCTGAAGTCTGGACCCAAAGGGCACAGGCCTCGCGAGTGTTTGGAAATCGATATCTCGGAAAGATATTTGATTTTACAATATAATTAATTTTGCATTAATAAATATACACACACTAATTATTTAAATAAAACTAAAAGTAGCAAGTTTATGAATAATAAAGAAATTAAATATTTTTAATAAGGCTATCATCTTACATATTTTAAAAAAGGTCAAGGTAGATAATACATTTTTAATCCTTAATTTTTGACATAAACTGTTATCTTATAGATCCACTCCGTTTTCGTTTTTACAATTAACGTCGATTAAATATTATATTTATGGGTGAGATACTGTATTTACTCACTGATTGTATGATATATCTTCTTATATATGTAGTGGAAATATATCAAATAGGCACCCTACGACTTTCTTTTATGATAAAAAAAGCTATTATTAAAATTGTGAACACTTCCAGGTCCCAATGTTTATTTTCCAAAAAAAATAAAAAAATAAGTCCAATATCATATAAGATTACACTGAATGGAAGCGGTAATTTTAAACGATTTTTTGAAGGGCTTGTTAGAAATGGAAAAAAACTCCATACATAAAAAACCAAGTGTTGATTTTATTAATGAAATTCCAAGTTCTGAGATAAGATTCCTTGATAATATGCTGACGCGCCTCACGTGCTAATTCCCAATTCGACTCATACATAGGCCTAACAGGATAACCGAGGGACACGGCGAAGGACATCGTACTGCGGTCGTGATCCGAATATAAATAATCATTTATAATCTGCAAGCCAATACTGGAATACTTTCACAATTAATATTAAAAAAAATTATCATTTCCTCAAAAATGAACCAAATAACTTGTTTTGTTCAAATTAATAAAAAAAAAAAACACAGTATGTCAGTCAAATTAATAATACTAAAAAGCAAAGAAATATCTGTATTTTATATGAATATTTATTTTTACTTTTACTTTACTTAAGTTTTATTTGTTGTTGAAATATCTGTGGAAGGTTTTAAAGACAAGTGCTATTACCATGTTTTTCAACAAAATATAGTAAAAAACAGATAAATTAATTTTATATTTAAACAACATAAGTATTATATGCTTATTTTTATTAAAACTACGGAATATTCTGTTTGAATGATTTAACGAGCACAGTACAATTGTAAATTAATATATGTTAACAAGTAAATAAATTCAAATTGATTTCAAAAGCTCGCAGTGGATCAATACGGTAAAAGTAATTTTATGCATGCATTTTTCACGTGGGATTCAACTGTATCCAATTTAAATAAGAACAATCGTTCAACGGTATTCTACAATAAATAAGTAGATATTTCATTAATCAGATAAAAGCTCTAATTTATGGATCGCGCAAAGTGAAATTGGTCCCGCTTGTATTAATTTCACACACGCAACAAAGTATCGTATGGCTAGAGCCAGTATCGATAGCGCACTGATTGTTATATTTCAGCAACATCACGACCGTCCGCAGCCCCAAGGCGCGGCGAGGCCCGCACGATTGACTTATTCCGAGCCGGACTGCATGCCCGCGGGTTTAACTGCTATTTAAATTTAGATATTAACTGTCCGGTCAGTCGCAGTGTTCCGTTTTTACAGCCGGCCGTATAACAGAGATACAGTAAATCTCTCGGTCCATTTGAGTTTTGGGATTTGATTGTTTTCAGTTGTTTCCCGGCGACGGTGATTGGCGTGATCAGTTTTATTGCGGGGATGATCGAACCCGTTTGATTGAAAATTGAAGCTCTCATATTTTACTGATTAATTCTTATTGGATGGGAAATAATATTTGCGAGCACATCTTACAAATTTTTTAGCTGTTAAATGAACTGTTATATTTTAACTTATATGACGATAAAACAAAACCATAACTTATACAACACCAAAGTTACTCGAGTTTACTTATATACATTCAATATAATATATAATTGCAAAACAAAGAGGTAGTTACAGTGAAATATCTTAAAATTTTCAATGAAGAGTCTAATGGTTTAGTTTGGCCTAGTGTTTCATTATAGTCGCATTGGGACTCGTTTTGCAAACGAGTTCACAATACGTTGTGTCGAATAACTCTTTTTGGTTTAATCTAAATCCCATCCATTCAAATTGATAATATTTTTCTTGGTACCGTTATTTCTAATTTCCATTGTTTTCGGTCGGTTTCCGCGAATTTATTATTCCGCGCACATTTTATTTATTACCGAACGGTACAAATCCCATTTTGATTTTATTACGTGCTGTGCCCCGCCAGGCAGGCTTCGTGTTTTTCTAAGCCGTGTTTGTGGAGCGACTCGCCTCGTCCTCGCTCGCTTCTGCGGTATCCACAATATTAAATTGTGTTTTTTATATAATTCTTAAGAAAGTAAACTCAACCTTTCTTATCGCGAAGTAAACAGAAGCTGAAATATACTCTACGAGTGAAATAAAAAGTCGCCGTTTTCTTTTATATTCGCGGTATGATAAAAACACACTTTATAAAAAGGGTAGTTTTTCTATCAAGTATAATACCACACCCTTGCTCACTTACAGCCTTCATGTGAGTATTTCATGTTTTGTAAGTCAACCCCAATTCAAAAGGTGAAACTAAAGAAGATAAATGAAGAATGAAAATAAGAATATACCTGACATTAAGCTCGAAAATAATATTTTAAAATACAAAAAGTTTATGAACTTTTGAAAATTTACCAAAATGCTGTAGATGAAAAAAAAACTTTTTAATTGCGATGCCAGCCCTGAATGTCAAGACTTTATTGAAAATATTTCCTGTAAATAAAAGTAAATTATTTCAAAACTTTCACCGCGGCCTTCACATTTCTTTTTTTCTACTACCCACTTGCTGAGATGACCACATATTGTACAATACATAACAAACTTTTACTTTTTTTTTTGCTAGCAAACTCAATAATTAATTAATCCAATTGCGATGTTATTTTACACACCTACAGAAAGGAAATAAATCAAGGCTTACGTCTATTAAAAAATGGCTATAACAATAGGAGTATCTTTTGAATATACTGCCGAATAATATCCATGCATTTCTGTGATTTACGACAAAGCCTTGCATTCCTAGGTTACTGAAATAAATTAACTTTTAAAATTTTAATGCCTTTTTTGTCTTTACTCATTCGAAAGTACTATTCATATAAAACCTTTAGTAAAATTTATTAGCTCTATAATATTACATATTTAAATTTAAATATATATTTTGGATACCTATCTCTGTTTTATTGTTTAAATAATTTGAGTTGATTACTTCATGCCATCTCGTATTGTTAAGTGTTTTTTCCTGTTATTTTAAAGTTTATTTACATTGGGAAGTGTCACGAGCGGCCGTCCCTTCAGTGGTTCTGACGGAAGTTTTTTGTGTTTATAATGACAGCGCGACATGTAACCTGATACTCTCTTTGATCTTCCTAAATCACTCCTTTTGAATTTCTCAAAATGGCTCGTGCTCTGTAATTTGACACAATGCAATCTGAAAATAATATTAAAATGTTTTGCAAGATCCAATTTAAAAGTTTGAAAGGCTCGGAAGGGTCGATGCAATGAACTTCGCAGCATATAATCTAAAAAACACATCATGAAATCGGTGTAATTTTGATATATTTTCTATTAAGAAGATTAAAAACTAAACTATATTATTAATGGGGTTAAATTCGAAGTAAACCTGTTTTTTATCGGTATTTTTTTTAAATATAAATTTGAAATTTTGTAAATTGCAAAATGCCATCAGCTTCTAGTTGTTTTTGTGCAGATTATCAAGCTACAGAGATAATCATTATTATAGATCGTATTGTTTTAATATAAAAATATTTACTCTCCATTTTCTATTATATATTTTGTAATAATCACTACATAAAATATTTGAAGGCACGAAATTTTTTTATTGAACTCTATTCAAAACTATTATAGTAGAAGAGGTTGTAAATTAAGAATTTTATAAAAACAAGAAATGGAATGTGATTAAAGCCGACTAAAGGGTAAGTGTGCCGATGATTGCTGAAAGCGCCAATTAAAGCGTTAAAATACCTGTCATACAGAATAACTCGCCTCGTCTTTATAGTAAAAAACTGATGTCCTAAATGGCATCTCATCGGCTCGTCTTTCCAAGCCGGTGTCGGCGATATTTACATAAATTAGTGTCCAGAGTGTTTACTGTTGGGAGTTGTTCTTACCTGGCCGCGGGCCCGGCTCGATGTAGATTAGACGATTTTATTTTAAGTGTAAGAAAATATGTTTTCGATAAATTATGCTAACAGATCTGTTCGGCTTTCTCGTCCGGCAGGCGCGATCTCGAGCCCGGGCGAGTCCCTCAGGGTATTGCGGGCCGCTTGAACGCATACTAGGAATAATTTTATATCTCGGATTATTATGTAGAATATTCTAATGCCTTCGTGGAAAGTAAATATTTGGAAAGAAAACCAGATCAGATAAGGCCGCGACCGGAAATTTAAAATACTTTATAAGTAAATATTTGGTATTTGATACTTGAGGTATAAATAAGTGCCTCCTTTCATCCAAGCATTTTCATTCGTATTTTTTACCCTAAATCGAATATTGTGGAAATCTTTGAATCTGTGTAATCGAAGACGCTTAATATTGAAGTTATTGATCCCAAATACTTATTTATTCAATAAAATTATTTTTTGAGAAAATATATATTAAAAAATGTTTATCACATGCATCAGCGATTTAAAAAAATAATAATAAAGTTCTGAGTTGTAGATAGTACAAAGATATCTCAATAGTAAGCGTAGTTAGACATTATCCTGACAAGCGCAGATTTAAATTTTGCTCATTGTAAGCTTGCTTTATCAAATATTGTAAATAAAATATAAGAGCAGTAAATATGAATGCTATATCAAAACGAAAAAGATAACAAAAAGTATTATTTGGAAAAACAAATTCAGATTAAGTTTACGCTTGGATAAGTTTTAGATAATCTTAAAATAGCTATCGCAGCGAATTTTCGTATCATATTTTTACAAAACAAGGTTTTTTTTTTTTCCTATTTAGCGTTTGATATTTCATATTACGAAATTGCACTTTCCGTGCCCCCGGCACATTTCTCTCCACCCACCCTCCGATTGTGCCCCAGAAGGGCTCCTGTGACGTCACGAGCACCCTCCCGGCGAATGCTTCCGGAGGCCCTGTGAAGGGCCCTTCAAGCCTTCGAGAAAAAATGTCTTTTAGGTCTTGTGTTGTTGTAGGCTTGTGCAGTACAATGCGAAGCCTGGGACGCCGGCCGTCGGGCCATCTCAATTTTATTCTCTTTAAAAAATATTGTTCACTCGTAGGTAGTTCACCAGGTCTCTTCGTATAATAAAATCTAGCGAGTGTATATTTTGAACCCTTATATTGTTTCTCTACCTAAGTTTGCGTTACTTATGGTCGATAGTGCTTTATGTTCGATACTCTGCCTTTGATACCTACCGCACAGAGTGTATTCAAATAGGTCATATATGAAACAAGGTTATACATAGATAAGTACGTTCTCAGTTTTATAGGCTCATTTTTTTCATAAGGGTTGTGTGGAAACCTTTACATTACACATATGAGATATATTTAGACTATCCAACCTACTTTCCCGGCATATAGATCATTACGACTTAACCTTTTCTGACTTTATGAAAGCACTGCGTTGAAATGAAAGCTTGACCTATCTAGCTCTCTTGTACTGCATTTTGAAATCGTATTAAATAAGAGTATATAGTATTTATCAAATAGTATGTTTGTAAGCTTTTTGGTGTTTTTACTTATATGTGTACATCAAAGTTGTATCTTTTAGTTAGAGAAAATTTGAGACCTTCTTTTTTCTTTTGAAGTAAATATTCTCTAAAGTAAAATAAACCGAGAATACTGTGAAAAAAAAGTGATAGAAACTGTGATAAAAAATGAAACTATATTTTGTAAGGTCGTATGAGATTTTTTTATGTAAATATAATAACACTTCTAATATTTTTATTTCACTTAGGAGTACCTTTATATTTCAGTGACATATTTAATAAATACATAAAAGCATATAATAATATAATTAAGAATTGTTATTATGAATGTTATTATGATGATGAAAAATGGGCTTAATACTTAAAATAGAAGACTTTATAGAATATAAACTATTTCATGTATGTAAAGTCTTCATCTCATTAATGAAAAAAGTATAATAATAAATTTCAAATCTCTTCAAATTAATTTTAGCGCCGAAGGTGGCTAAAGAAATTATTACCAAAAAGATAATGGAAACAGTTTAATATGCAATATTCCCATAAAATATCGAATGCTTAAGCGACCGCGAAGTTTTTGATTGAAAAGGTCCGGGGAATGTGACAGGCGGTCATTAGAGGCTCGTTACCTGCCAAACGGATCACCTGGGAAACCGCCCGTGATGGCCACTCGCGGCGGTCCGTCGGATATCAGCTCCGTCAGCATCATCCGCCGCACCTGTGTCGGCAGGTATGTGAAAGTGTTGGCGAAATAATACAGCCTACGGAGCCTTCATCCGATAATGTTAATTATTATTAATTATATGTTCATCAAGTGTGTTTTTCGATCGCTTCGCAGAGAGCAAGCTGAATAAAACGAAGCATGCTTTCCTTTATACGTATATAGTAAATTGCTGTATTTTTTGTAGTTCTTTTACTAATCAAATATTTTTTTTCAATATTTATATTTATTATAACAAGTTATTTGCCAAAAGTGAAAACGGTTGTAAAATCGTGAAAATAAAGTTTTTTAAGCCGAAGATTTTTTTAAAAATTTCAGCATGTATGTTTATTGAATTGTATCTGAATATCGATGCGAAGTACTACTCTCTTAGAAATGTTTCTTAAGTTTTACTTATTGCAGTCACGTGCGTGATATATTCTTTAAAGAAAAAAAATTCTCTTTGAGTTCAACAATGTCCGCAAACCTCGCGAAGAATCGCGCGTGTACAAAATATCGTTTTAAAACAAAATAGCCCTTTGAGCGATTCTCATTATTGTTTATCATCATTATTTCTTCTGTAACTTTTCAAATGTTATTGAGTTTAAGTAAATGATTTTCGTTGAAAACTTGTTGTATTTATTTTATTGCTGTATCAAAGATAAACAAGTTATTTTGGATACATAAACAACACTTCATGTTGTGATTGCAAATGCTGTTTTTTTTGTTGTTGTAAAATCGTTTTCGTACATAATACAAATTTGTATTAAAACATAATTTTTCATATTTGCTATGACAACGTTGTTCGTAATGGCTGTGTATTTGAGTCTTCTTTTATATAAAGCAGCATTAATTAACAATAAATCAGCATTATAAGATTTCTGTAATAATATATTTATCTGAAAATCAAGAAAAATGTTAATTTTTTAAAATAAGATAATAAAAATCAATGATTACATCTTGCGTTTTATTAAAATATTCAACTAATTTATTATTTAAAAAGGTCTATACTTTCGGCTGTCTATTTTTCATATTTACGACCCAAACGTGTATCTCGCAAACTCGTGCCTGGTATCGCGTGCGATGTACTCATTTCAATTTATTTATATGCTCTAAAAATATTATTAATTTTAACCGTCCATATACAATAAGAAAGATAAATTTAGTCTAGATATTTGACTTGTCTGCTTAAAAAAATATATCGATTTGCCCTCAATTAAATTCTAGGAGTTTTTACATATAATTTTTGGAAGGTGTATCTTGCTTGTCTATTTACTAATGATAGAAGTTTTTTTTAAATTGATATTTTGATTTCCAATCACCAGATAGATCAATACAAAAAGTGCTCTAAAATTATATCATTTTGCTATACTCACCTTTTTTATGTGGTGAAATAATAGTAATTAAAATAGTAATTGTCAAATTTACAATGCGGTTTGCCCGGGAATTTATTTTCTAATTATAATTTTAAAAAGTCGAAGAATCTTATAAATATAATTGTCTATAAATTTATAAGAAATCACTTTATTTGTCTATCTATCATAAAATATCAGATTCATTCGTATTTAAAACCCTTAGTATATGGTTTCTCTGTATAAGCATGGAGTTAAATAAAATGCAAATCATTGTTATGGACTGAGGTTCTCGTGTAATAAAATAGTTTTTATCATCACAATCACAGAGCTAGAAGCTTACCACCCTTTGTATTTGAATTGTAATGACTGTGTAGTTATTCTTGTGGTATGGGCGGCATTGTTCTTGGGAAGGGCGTTCTGAGGGGCGGATGCGGCCCAGCGTTTATTTGCACTAATTTATCTGATCTTTGAATGCACTTTGAAGGCGGATCGAAGTGTAGTACCCACAGACCCCTTGAATTTTATTTCTCCTATAATAGATAAGGTTGATATTCAACAGTTGTGAAGTGGAAAACCATGGTATATTTCATTTAATTTTTATTAATTGAACAAGCAAGCATGTTGGCGGAACTACTTAAAAATTAAGCAGAAATTTCATAAGTATTTCTCTCAACTAAAAATATTTCTTCTTCATCAAGTGCCCACCTTTCATTAAGAGGAGGTTGGCGACCATTTCACTGAGCATATATTCATGCTGAACATGTATTCATGGTATACTAAGGAGAAAATAGTGTAGTGGGTCCCCGGGTCCTTCTACACCGTAGTTTTATATTGAAAGGAAAAATCTGCGTATTGCTGCTGCCCAATTGCATGATTATATAATACTTTCCTTATAAGGAAATCTTATATATTTTTTAAATAGAGCTTTATAAAGCTCTATTTAAAAATATTTAAGTTTATATATAAACAGGGTCGTTGGGTTATTTTACTCCCTAAACTACTCCACGTACCGCTGAAACCCTTGCAAATTAAATTATTGCGACCACTTTTGTCTTCGTTATGTGTCTTCTTATTTATCGATGTCAGGATTATCTAACCGGTGAGACTTCTGGGAAACGCCTAAAACTGTGATTATATAGGGATCTGTTTCGCCTTTGAATTCGCGAAAGCTATTTATTATCAGAAACTTCCATTCGACCACAGACGCGATAATCCCAGAACCAATTTGCAAGCTGTCCCGCCGCTAAAACAACACTGGCCGATAAAGGTGCCCGAAAATCCCGATATCTAAATTAGTTTGCAGAAACCAGTCCGCGCGACAACTCCCCTTTCCTTTGATCGATATCATCATCCCATCTTTATCTTTATGAGTTTGAATCTTATACACGCCTGATATATAATAAATGATCAATTCGTAAAAAAAAAACCAAAGTCTTAAAAAAAAAATGTGGAGACTCAACGCCATATTTTTTACATTTTAATTTAATTTTAGGTGGGTACAATTTTTTTTTCCAAAGAATTTAACTTTTTTATTTGTTTTTAATAGAACAGAATAGTTACACGATATAACGGTTTATAATTACAATAATTGTGATCGGTTTGGTATTTTTCTGTTATGAATTGCATTTTTATTTGGAATTAACTTTAAGTTGGTGTAGAAAAAGAATACAGTAATTTTATATTTTCCTCCATCGATTTATTCTTGTTCATCTGTATCTTGCCTTGGCGTTTTTCAGCTTGTAAAGCCTTTTAAATTTGTTTTTCTGAATTCATTACATAATTTAAAATGCAAATATTGAGAGCATTTCGTTTGATAAAGTAAGAAGACAAAACCCTGTACTCTAATTATGAAATACGTATTTGTTTGTTTGTTTTTAAATTAGCTATCTTTGTATTTTTCACGTAATCAGAAGTCGTTACAAATATCATGTTGCTTTTAATAATCCAGACGAAGCATTCAATATGAAATAATTTACGGTGGAGAGGTTTCACAGATAACCAAATAGAATTATTCCCTGTAATATCTTCATGTCCATATAATATGTGGATCGACCTTCAGCGATCCTTCCTTACGTGTTAACATTATCGGCAATTACTACTTTCTCTGGGATAAGAATCCTTTCCAGGCCGCGCTAATGCCTTGTACTTCATTTCCAATTTCCAGAAAAGAATAAAAGCAATTTCTAAACATGATCGTGTTACTAATTTTGCTGACGTGAAACACAAAGATAAGACACGTTAGATAAGATTGTTTATTATGTCTCTGCGTAAAAATCTTCGTAGATTTTGGAAGTCGATAAAAAAATCTAATTTATTTAACGCCAATCTAAGCAAGTATAAATTAATTCAATGTTTGATTTAAACGGATGTATTTTTTTTTTTATTCCAAAAATAAAATATAGTGAAAAAAAAATTAGCTGCTTTATATTTTTAATGTATTTATTCAGATATTTTTAAAATAGATATTCTTAAACTCACAGTCAAAAATATTTTAATATGAACACAGTGCGATTATACAAATTTTGTAGTTATGCCGGACTAAGTTTTAACAAGCAGTTTTGAAAAAAACAATTTATATTAAATATACCTGCAGTAGACATAAATAAATGACCTATAGTTAGACTATTTATGTTTTATTAAATTGGAGGCAAAAGCTTATTTTTGTTATAATTTATATTGTATTGGTTGACAGCTTGCTTGTACTGGGATTTTTTTAGTCAAATAAAATAAAAAAGCTGCCAAATTCAGGATATTATTTTTATGTTGTTTAGTCGAGTGTATTCTGCGATAATTCTCTTTTCTGTTAACATAAATTATTGTCACATAAATTTTGTCCCGCTTTTGCAATGCGATATCTGATATCGTTTAAAATTTATGATATTTATTTGTAAACGGTTTAATTTCTATTATTTTATAAAAATAATTATTTTCAATTGAACGCTCACTCTTCTTGGATATCTTTTTTTTAGATAAATTACAAAGCACATACAAAAAAAAATATTTAAAAATATTAGTAATATTTTTCATATGCAAAACCTGATCTCCACTTCGATATTAATATTCAATATTCTTTATCACATGATGCATCATGACGTTTTTTAAACAAGAAAATTGCCCTTAATTTGACTTTCAAAGTGGAAGAACTCAAGAGGGTTCTCCCTCCCATACTGGCTCTTCACACTTTCCGTTTTGGAATTATTTTATATCTTCCGGAACCACTGTACGGTGCTTGCTATATCACTTCAACATAATTTAACATTTTTCATAATTCGAAAGACAGTGAACCTCGAGAGTAAAGCAAACGGGTCGTGAAAGTTCCTGTCAGTGAATTTCACATTATCCGACGTAAGCCGCACGGTCGGAACCGGAACGTGTGAAGCGACTCAACGCGTGCGGTGCTAACCCTCACCCGGCTGTAACAAAAACGCGTCGTTCTGAAAGGCAAGAATTAAAAATACCCACACAGGCGAGACTCGGCGGGCGCTGGTTGTTTTAAGGACATTCCGGCGCGAATATACCACCACCACATATTTTCACAGATCGGAGACACACGCAGTGACAACTTGCGACCGATTTGCAATCAAACAATAGCGTGCTCCTTTACGTTGCTTATTTTGGCACAAACCATAAAAAAACACCCAAAATAAATTGACGCTATTGGGTGATTGCAAATCGTTCTCGACGTGTGTTGAGATGACGGCTTTTCATTCAGGTGATAAATATTTTTATAAAATATTAAAAAAACACCATTCAGAAAGGGTTTTTTTAAATGGTGTAAATGTAATCACATTCAAGTTAATAATGATAAAAGTACCTTTGTATTTTGTCTTCACTTTGAGTTTATTAATTTTTTTTTTTGCATTACTAGTTTTGACCCAATTCACTGGGTCATCATCAGATGCATAATCATCAGATCTTCACGAATCAAATGCCTTATCCCTCAACAACAAGTTAATATTATTTTACTATTAAGCATTTTTGAAAATACCATATAGATTATTAAGATTTTGGTCAGAATGCATTGAACGAGCAAAAAGCACCTGCGCTTTGGTTCAAATGAATTGGCATGCACGATGCGCCGCTGAACTGGTCCGTGCGTCGAGTTTGCTTTTCAAGCAGGTCGGCTCCGGCCGTGTGCGATAGATAATTAAGTTCATCAAATTCCGAGAGCGAACCTCCCTGAAGCTCTCCGTTTTCACGCATGGGGTCCAATTTCAATCGCAAAACGACGAGCTCCCGTCAGTCTGCAGCTAATCGCGATTGGCCGTGACAATGGCGCAACTTGCCCGCGCTGACGGCGCAGTAAATTAATTAGTGTTCGCTGATTTCGGCGCGCTTTTGGCGCGGTTTTTTTGGCGCAAAAACCGGCCTGAGCTCCGGAGGGATCGCCCTGACAATGAAACTAATTTACAAGGTGGATTTTTCGTTATTTTAGAATTTAAAAATATACCAATAAAGCATACAGAAAAATAAAAAATATTATGTGTTTGTCATACAATCATCGAATAAGGATTTGATTATATTTATAATACTTAATATAATATTACACAAAAATAACCTTGTTTAATTTTATGGCATTGACTTAAATTGAAATCATTAAATTATACTTTTATATTATCTAAATTTAAAAAAAAAATTATTTCTTATTAAATAGAGCATAACCCTTCATAAACCATAGATGATATTTTTAAGTATTAAATAAATATAAAATTGTACTTCTCAAGGATAAAATATGACAAATTAACATCACAAAAAAAACACAAGACGCTTCGTTAAATATAAGCGATACAAAAATAAACAAATGCTGAATGAAATTAGTGTTCGCAATAAATTTGCATTTTCTGCATGATAAATCTAATGCTCGGCTCAGAAATAATAAAAAACGATTGGGTCATGTGTGGTCACAAATAATAATGACACACCCGGCCTACAGCGTCCGCGACAATATGTTGAAAATGTTTTTCTCTTGTTTCAGGTAAGCTGATCTTCTGAATTCAGAATTTATGAGCGAGAATTTTCCGTGGGAGGATCCATTCATTGGGAGGTAGGCTTTTTTGTGTCTACTAAAAAATAAAATCCACCTCTCGTTTGGCTACGTTATTAATTATTTCTGTATTTATGGGAATATTTTATGTTATTATTTATCAGTTTGAGCAAACGAAGGGCTTTAACGTCTTAGAAGCATGCAGATTTAGAAATGGCTTTCCTTACTCGAAGGTATATAGCGCCAAAGTCTTTATACACATACTTTATACTCTATCAATAAATTTTTAATGTATCGTAAGCATTTTTTTGAAATACTGTGTTAACTTACTTGTTTAATAAATTATATCTCCTGTTAATCGTTAGTATTATAGAAAAATAATTCATGATTAAATTGACAACAAATTATATTCAAACAACATACAAACAGCTGATAGGCTTGGAGAAAACGTTTATACGTATATTCGCTCTTAGGGTTTCTTCATACTAAAGACGAAGTACTATAAGAAGTAGGCTATATATATTTTGAAAATAAATCAGAAAAAATCGTGACAAAATCATAAAGATACTACAGTGTCAAATATGAATTAGTTGCCCTGAAATTAATAATAGATTCGCGAGTCACGGTCACACATACAATATTCTAAAATAGAAGTTATTAGCAGAAATAATAATTGTACTCTTCGCGATTAGAAATAAACCCAATAATGTTATTTCAGTCCTGAAGTCTGTACTATAGCAGTCGGCGATGATCTGTATTTACTCTTCCTCGAAGACGACACAAAGCGGCTCTCGGCTTGGGGGACGCTCCTGCACCGATAATTACACAGTTTATATACAGGGAGTGACAGGACAGCAAATTGTCCTGAAGTATCTGGAGCGGAAAGGAACTCGCGCCGACTTCAGTGAATGTCATTTTTCAGGAGTTATGGCGTGGTTGTCAGTGTCAGTGTGAAGTTCATTTGCAAACATATATTTTGCATTTTATTTGTTCTGGTCATATTTCCAAGGGACGTAGTCGCTGGTTTATTATATCTTATAGATTATTTATATATTTCTGTTCTCACAACAAGCAATATGACTCAAATAAATAACTTATTTAAATAAAAATATGAAACAATTTTTATCATCTCACACAGAATTACATTAAATAAAATTTCAATTCCTTAAACGGTTTTCTCTGAAACAACTTTTTTATAATTTAGAAATATTATCTACTACAAGCATAAAAATATTTTTTTAATGCGATTGTAAACTTAAATTATCTCATTATTGTTGAGTTCACTATTTAATCACTTTTCCAACCCACATATTTCATAACCTGTAAATAGATTACCTTCTCGTGAAGCTTCTGTATAGAAGAGGCTTCACAGTCAATTAACTGGATTAATCGAATAACGGGTAACTCAAAACTTTACTTTTTTGCTATCTGTATTTTGCCTTTAGCACAATATGTGTTCAACGTATACTCTCAAAATATACGCTGAACACAAATAGTGTTATGTTAATATTTAGAATTTAATTTTATCCGGTCGATACTTTTTTACCCGTGGCGAGCTTTAAAATTTATGATAGTAATTTGTCAATGGCAAAAATATTGTATGCATCTATTATTAAGAAACACAACAAATTATCACTCGTCTGACATTTAATAGCAGAAGTAAACTGTATGATAATATAATATTATATTATCCCACATTTATGTACCGAAGGCAATAGCTACTTTGTGTTACATGACTTAAGTTAGTAGCACATTACAATTTAATGCAAATAATTTATCTTCCACTAAATTTATCTATATATAGATTAAATGTGTTTCTCGGCTAAGTAATAAAAACAATTTTGAAAAGAGGCAGTTTATAAAATATAAATACCTAATAACTATACATTATCCTGATACAAAAAAGTATTTATACAGTTCTCGACATTTCTAGCTCGAGGAAAATCTAAAATAGGCTCTAAAGATGCTTGACGAGGTAATAAGCAAAAAAATGTATTGCTATTATAATCGAGCTGCTTGTTATCGTTACAATATTTTTCAGCAGCAATAATTCACGCTACACATATGCTTATACGCTTTATATATTAAATACCACGATAAGTTTGCATTCCCTAACGATAACCGGGATCGGATTACCGGTAAATACGATTTACCGCCAAGAAAGTGTAATATCCGAGGAATCAAGGCTTAAGTGAATAAATCTGTAGAAAATCGCCGCACAATAACTCAGGCGATCTTCATACATTCTCCGTGAAATCAAACCGCGTCGCTCCATCTGATAAGCCGGGAATTTATGTGAGGCTTAGCAAGTGTCCGGCGCGAGACGGGGCGTGACGTGAGGGCATGTGCCACTTCTCGGGATTGCACGGTGTCCTTTTTTTATTTTAATTTCAATTTAAGTCAATCCAGTATGTAAGTTGCATAACGTATATTTTAAAAACTCAAAAAAAAGTTTAAATACATTCATATTTTAATAAAACGGAGTGACCTTTTGGGAGGCAAAAGTTTACCAATTAAATTGATTGATAATTTATAAAAGGATTGCTTTTTGTTGTTTACGTGCAATGCGTAATTAATACAAGCGTATAATGCGTTTGATGAATAATAAAAAAATCATTTTTTATTTTTAATAACATCGAGAATTTTGAGCAGCTTATTGAGAATATATCTGAATCTTGACAGTTAAAGTTTTAGTCGGTAAATCATCACATTACCACTACCATCTTAAGCAAACAATCTTAAAATACCGATTCCTACTTATTTAAGTTAGAAGCCATGCCTATCATGTCTTAGTTTATACCAAATATTCCGCATAATTTCTTTCAACGTGTTTTTTTCACATATGTTAAAAAAATACTAAAGTTCATTATTATTCAAATAATTTCTTTTCACATCTGAAGACTTCTGAGTACATCGAATGCTGTTTAATATCTTGAATTATTCACCACTTAACGCAATGTAAACGTTCTTTGATTTTCTTCAGATGTGGTTTTGGTTTCATAAACATGTTATTAAACAGTATAGCATCTTGTATATTTACTAATCATTAAATACCCTTTAATATTTAATATAAGGTAGACAAAATTGGGAGAATATTTTTAACAATTCACAGTTTTTATGGACTGAAACGCATTAATAAAAAATATAGATAAAATAAAATTAGATCTTTGGATGTTATTTCCCATTTTAAACTTCCTAACTTCAATAACTTATTGAGTCTTCTACAAGGAATATTACAAAAAGAAGTATTTTTTAAATTTTGAAGACATAAATAATTCCCTAGAAACTTTAGAAGTATCTTTGAAGTTCACACATTTTAATTTACAGGCTATATTTCGTACTTCTATTTAAAAAATAAATATTTTTGCCGCTATTGTATAATTTTATCAAGATAATTATTTTAATTTATTTTAAGGGGGTTTTTTAAGTAACATATTTATGACGTCTTTTGAAAAGCTGGTGCCAAACTTGAACTGGAGTCCTCCATAATCCCCAACGTATGCTGCGTTGCTAAATTCACTCGTCCAACGGCTGTCTCGTCCCGCAAATAATTCGACGGAGATATATATTATTTTATTTTTCCTCGACAATCATTTACGACTGGTTGAGGATTAGATGTTCGCAGTATAAATAAATAAAAATACACTTAAACAGTGTGAAGAACCGGTAGGCACATGCACCGGTTATCTATATTTTCCTGCTTACTCTGAAAACCTGAAAAATACTGCTAGTTATAAAATTTGATGCTTGCACAAATTGCGGCTATTTCAAGATCCCTGATCTGATACTTCAACTTCGATTCAGCTAAACAAGGACTAATATTCATATAAACAAACAAATATAAACATACCACTTCAAACAGCAAACTCAAAATTGCAAGTTTATCTTATTAGTGATAAATCAAGATAGATGCGCATAGTGTCATATGTTTTTGTAGTTGCTAATTTTTTATACATTGTTAAATCCTTGTTCTATGGGAGTTCGATCCGGGTGTGGTGATCATATTTAATTATCATTAAATCATAATATATGCCAAGACGTGGACATTTACACAATTACCAAGTATACGCAAATAAATTAGTCTGCTCAAACTGGTAGATTCATAGATTTTCCTGGAGTAACTGTTATATTAAATAAAATATGGGTTCAGTCATTCCTTACTCTCAAAGACTTACATAGCTCCGAAGCTTCATTTGGTATATTTATCATGTGTAATATTACGTATTATATTTTGATCATTACCATCTCATTACTATACTGCGGCAAGTACCAGAAATACTCAACGACCGTTTTCAACACATTGTTGACTGACGTACTAGCTTTCTTATATTTTATGTTGGCGTATTTTACACTTATCACGGAATCCATTATAAAGTGATTTCCACACGACACTGCATTAGTATCGGAGCTCATGATTTGTCCCACAATATATCAAACATAATCCGTGGATGTATACGAGCGCGTTAAAGTGAAGCTATCAGCGATAAGTAAGTATCTCTTATACACACTCTCTACCCACGGGAGATCGCCCAACGATTTGTTAGGATTTCTTCGGTGATAAAAGTTCAATTTCAGCGATGGAGTTAAAAGAAATCTCTGATAATGATAATTTATGTAATGCATGAATGTTATTTTAAACAAAATATAAAATTGAGACGTTTCTTCATTTATTTAAAAAAATATTTCTTTATAAATTCATATTATTTGATTTAACTTTAATAAACAATAATTATAGGAGTTTCTCATTTTTTTAATAATATAAAATACGTGTTAGTCCATCTGCTTTCTTTTGCTAATAACAGGATGATGATCAAACAGACTTTCTATGTTCAAGTAGCTTTCTCAAATTGCAACATTTATCTTGATCTAAGCTGGTACTAATAGTTATTATTAAATATTTAGTAAATCCGTTTTTTTTCCATACAGTTTTGCGTATAATACATGTTTGCTCATTACAAACGTCTAAGAAAAATTCTCGTAAATTCGTTTTGTGTCAGCTCATGTGTGATTACCTAAAATATATTATAATGAAATAAGTAACTTTTTATATCTTCACAGTGAGTTTATTTTATTATTTGCATTACTAGTTTCGACCTTATAACCGGGTCATCATCAGATGCACGACTTAAACTTCTGATCTGATGATGACCCGGTTATAAGGTCGAAACTAGTAATGCAAATAATAAAATAAACTCACTGTGAAGATATAAAAAGTTACTTATTTCATTTTATTAATGGATCTTCACCATGCAAATGCCTTGTCCCTCAACAACTAAAATATATTGTTGTGAAAACAGATTGGGACTTGTCATTTACCGTACATTGATGTAAGATTATTCTAATAATGTCAACATAGTTCATGAAAGATAATACGACTTAAAAGTAATAAGAATATTATATTTTAAACATGTGAACTTTAGAATTATACGATAATTACAAGCTAATAATGTTTTCAACAGTTATAAAGATCAAATACGATCTTTTTTATAATCAAATTTAAAAAGTATAAACAGTTTTTATAATATTTTATATTGTAATTGTTTAAATAAAAATAGGACTATAAAATCTTAGTCAGTGTATTCTTATTCCTATCATTTTATTTTGTGATAAAGAGTTATTTATACTGACAGCTAATTTTTTATTTCAATGCACTATCAAATTAATGGAAATTTAAAAAACACCACTGACAATTAAATTAAATCTTAATAAAATTATTTTGATAATTATACTCGTTTACAACACAAGTACAATTATACACTTTAATGTGTATTATTATACCAAATCCCTCGAATTTCACTCTCTCGAGTTTTTTTGTTACAAAAATGAAGTAAATTCGTATTTCACGATCCCCTATTTTTTTGACCACTTACCGTCACCCCGCAAGAAAGTTACCTTTTTCAATCATACACCGACCCCAATATTCATTCTATATCTGAAGATGACCATAACGTCACTTAGTTCATGTGCCTACCCTCCTCCTCTCAAGGGAGGAGGGTCATGACCCTCTCAGCTTATTCCGAGCTCTCGTCTGTAATAGTATTTAAACCTTTGACATATCGATTGAAGTCGGAATCGAAGTGGGCGGACGGCGTTTCCAGTCCAAAAGATCAACCGAACAGAAATGTCACCGTGAGTAGATACCAGATACTATTGTGCAAGATAACCAGGAGACTTACAATAAATAGTACAAAGTACCTGTCTTCGTTGGATTTATGGCACTCGATTGTTGAAACATGTGGAAACATGTTTCCACAATAATCTACATAACTTTTTATATGTAAAACGGTTTAATTTAAAATGCAAACTGACTAATTTTTAATTTGAAAATGCTTAGATATCTAGTAATAGTTATTTTAATTCAAAACTAATATGATCACTCTGAAGATTATTATAATGATATATACTATTATTATTTTTGTGTGGATTAAATATATTTAACATTATATTACTTTCATTTAAAAAAAGGCGTTAAGGACATCGGCATAACTCGGCTGTGTGCTATTTGCACAGCAGATTGCAGTCCCCCCGCACCATCCAGCATGTCGGCTCGCCGCCTCTGGGTCAGTATAATTGCCAAAGATTTATTGCGCCAATAACGGAGCAAGTCTACCATATTGTTAGGATAGATGTCGGCTAGACTTTTCATTGTTTGCTCGGCTCTATCTTGAGCTTTGGAACACTTTGTTTTATTGCGGAGGTGGGCACTGCACTTTTTTGTTCGCCGGTATTTATGGTGTGAAGTCTGGGAATTTGTACCAACGGGTTAATTGAAATATACTACTTGAATACTTTTACACTTTCTGTGATTTATGTTTGTTTTACATAAATCATTTTAATTATTAATATCCCGAGTATGTATGACATTAGTGGTTTAAACTAATATATTTAATTGGCTTCAGCTTGCGTGACAAAACATACAAAAACATGAATACTGCAATATAAGTAGATATTTAGTGGTACTAAAATATTATTAACTCTTAAATAAAATGCTTACTTTCTTTTGTAGTCCTTTCCTAATATACTGTATTTCAAGGATACGTAAAACTTTTTAACGATCTATATATTATGTAAGCAAGTAAGCCGAGTTTTTCTAAATTTTAACTGTGCTTCTAGAAGCGTATCTACTCGGAGATATAAAACTTGTTACGAACGAGTGTTGCTCCGAAGTTGAATAGAATTTGACGGGCAGGAAGACGTGGGCTTGCCGAAAGTTCAAAAAGGTTAGCAAACACTTCATGTCAGCTGACAAAATACATCAAACGGCTTCGTGGATAATTCAATCGACGCTGAATAGCACATATGAGTTAAATTTAACCGTTAGTACTGGCTTAGCTAGGATCGGCCCATTTCTATCCATAATATTTATAACATGTGCTAGATTCAAAGAACTGATGGATTTGAATTTAATGGACTTCGGAGATGTTTGCTCATTCATATGTGCTACCGTTGCTGCACATGGAGCTTTGCATCTGAAGCAAAGGCTTAGATGTTATCTTGAAGATTATACTATGATAATTCATACCGGTTCATACATTTATGTGGATTTTTTCAAAAGTAATTTTTCGAGTAACGGTTGATATTATGTCGACTATACCGCAGTAAAAATACACGTTTTTAGATTTGTGTATGAAAAAAACGATAAGCCTCTCGTTATTAAATTATTTTTTCCCTTTAATATTAAACACTCAAAGTAAGATAAGTACATGTATATTACAATGAAATCAACAAAATATGTTTTCAAAGTCTTAAATCCACCAATTGTACATTTGTAAAATAACATTGCTGTTTATAAAATATATTAAATTTGTTAAGATTTTACTTAGTTACTTTGTATACTTGTAAGACATTCTTTTCAATTTCTGATCCAAAAGAAGTATAATTTTCATAATGAAAACAAATATGATAAAGTTAAAAGTTGTTAACAGCAGCCCCGTATATCAGAACTAACTTTTGTTTGCGTTAAAGTTAAGATAAACATTACACCGAGCACAGTACAGACTTGCTCGAGTATTTGTATCAATTATTTCCCGGCGCGCTTTATTGTCTATTTGCACGGGAGCCAAATTGCAAAGGTAATTACGCGTTCAAAAGGGTTGCGCTGAACGATTTTTCAAAACAAAGCCTGAATATATATTTATTGCGAGTGCAGAGAGTTTGTAGCTTGTTAGTTATAATTCTATTTTAATCCGCTTATTCATGTGTTGTGTAACAAATGCAAAAATACATCGTAATATATTTTTTTAATAACAATGTTATTATTATTTTAAAATGCTTTTTTTATTATTTATTTTAATGACTCAAAAGGAATTAAGTTTTGGCTTAAGGGGGCTTTTTAATAAATACATATATATGTATATAAATTTATACCTACATGTAAAATTTTTATTAGTTAAAATCAATTAAAGAATTAACATTCGTGAGGTTGTTTATGGCATGTTTTCACCTTAATTTAATCAAACATCACACTTACGCTAAGAGCCCGGAAATATCATAATTGATTGGCATATCCACTCGGACGAGCTCCGGCTGACTGACATGTTTACACTTTTAGGATAACAGATCTTTTAATAGAATATCGAATATTGATTATTTTGATCAGAGTGCGATTTCAGCCTAAAGCTGAATAATTATTGCATTTATAAAATACGAAAATTTGCTGCGGCCTAGTTTTCCACGACATGTGCAGCTGACATAATATATATTGGTATTTCTTATTTGAATTTAAAACTTAACTACCTTGTAAAACAATATCAGTAATTATTAATAATAACACGCATTCATTTCAAAATAACTTTATACCTGTTCGTTTCTGTTTTAAGGAGCAAAAAAATGTATAGAGTATCTATATGTTCAAAACTTTGATTGAAACAAGTTACAAAAAGCCTGAGAGACTTTTGACTGTGGTAGAAACTCATAGTTTGTATTTTCATGTTATTTTGAACACACGTCATTTTCATTGCATTGATAGTTAAATCTAACATTTTTGGTGCGGAGGTGGGGTTGGCTGTGGATCGCTGGGAGGTCTGCAGCCCCACACGTTGGCAGGGGTGGCCAACGCCCCTCCAGCCAGGAGAACTGCCCGTCAAGTGGCTGCGCAGCGACTCAAAGGGTGCTGCTAATGGCCGGGGAAGGGCTGAGGCACAAGCCTGCAATCATGTTATTTATATTTTATATGCTTACTACCTTTGTGCTTAAAGCTAGTCCCGGAAATACAAGAATCTTTTACACATTTCATAAATTTAAAAAGCAAGTTTTTTTTATCTTAATGCTTATACTATTCACACAAGAATGCTTGAAATCCAACGGACATTTATAATTTCAAACATGAATATGTTGAGCCTTATCAAACCTTATATTTTATAATTTTATTTTACATACATTACTATTCATGATGACAAAATAATTCTTGAGAAAATGTTTGAAATTTGCTTAACCGCACTAATCGTTTGGTTTTTTTTTTAAATCCCAAAACAGCCTTAAAATAGAAATATAATTTTTAAAGCCACCTTAAATAAAATCATATATTTGATATACTTAAATTTTTGATAAGAAGAAAGTAAATACAAAAGCATTTGGAGATTTTAAAAATTGAGTTTAGCATGTTGCAACCCCTGTGGTGCGTATCTACTCAGGCTTAGCCCAGAAAGCACAGAGGGTTGATCACTTCCGCGTAAATACTCGGTGCCTCCTCGTCCACCTTGGTTTTATTTGCGTTCTATGCCTTGCGACGTGCTCGCACAACCTCCACTGTGAGCGACCCTTTAATTATTCAAATTAAAACACATGAAAGGAAAACGTCATTCTGTTTACTCAATAATAATATTGGGAAATAAATATTACGAGCATGTGAGTAGACGGTTAACGGTTTGATTAATATGTTTTAATATCGGATTAGACCAAAAAATAATTATGTACAAATAAATTTATTTAGCTCATATCAATCACATCATAAATATTGTACATAAAATTACTTAAAATATTTTAGTTTGAAAAGTATACTACAGAGAGAAAACTGTAAACTTCTACAGACATTAGGTTCCATAGTAATATTCTTCACAGGTTCTTTTGATGTTTAATATGCGTCCCGCATATCTAAAACTAACGGTTCGATATTTTAACACATACCCAATGCCTGCTTTATATTGACATTGATCAGATTTTTGGCGAACCTAGCAAAATATAAATATTAGATAACATCGATGAAAACTTTTGAAGTCATTTTTAAAAATACGTTTTCAAGAACTCATAAGAAATGTTATAATTTGAATAATTGAAAAAATTATTTAAATGTTTATGTTTTATAAGCGTGAAACATTTTATAGTATTACTTGAATATTATAAACTTAGTAAGCTTAGTATTCAAAAACATGTGTTTCTTATGATCTCTTAACATTTCATATTTTATATTTGTACGCGTACCGTTATTCATTCGCACGCTTTTACTGCGTGTTAACTACATGCGCCGGACGCACCGTTTGTGCAAACAATTCCAAAAGCCATAGCCAAATAACCGGAGGTAGCAGTTGAAATTTACTGCGTTTTAAAGATACACATATACAAGAAAATATGCGGCAAACTTCACCAGTAAATAAAATAAACATAGATATTTTAGCTGATATTGTTAAAATAGTACATTTTATAGTAGGGCACTGTATACTTGAGCATCTGATATTTGACTCCAGTTACAAGCCATTGTCTTTAATATTACTGTTATGTGTCTGTAAAAAGGAAAATGACACAATGTGTCCTTTAGTTTATCGGAGCAATGAAAATCAACATTGAACTTTTCTTACATTCTTATACATTTCTAGTCATTCAGTATTCTTCTGCAACTAGACCGATTGGTGAATCAATATTCATTTTATAATAATAACATTTATACAAAAATTTGTATGTAATGAGATATTGGCTCGTTGGTTAAAAACGTTGGCTCTGAAACGAGAGATCCCTCGCACGATCCCCGTCCTGGCAAGTGAATCCGAAACTGTTTTTATCATTTGTTAATCGCCTGTTTCATTTTGGCCGAAAACGGTTTGTATTGGGACATTGCATGCGTCGATTCGAATGGTTATCAAAATTATGACATAAAACATTAATCAAGTTTACTTATTAGAAGTTTGCTTTCGCTTTGGACCCAGGAATTCGAGAAACACCGAAAGTGTTCGGGGCAGTGGCCGCAGGGTCCTGCGACTTGTGATGAATGAAGATTAATGCACTTCTCCAACTGCCAACCATGGGACGTTGCGGACTTCGCAGTCTGCATTCTCAAGGAGTGGAATTCTGACTTCGAGTACCACATGTTATTATGCATTTATCATACAAATTGATTATTTTGCCAGTTTTGAGAATGCTTCTAACGAACGTCAATCGACCCATTATTTTATCAATATAAGTAGTCTTTCGTGAAATTATTAAGTTGAGTCATTTGAAATTAGCTAAGTTGAATAATTTTTGTCTTTGTCAATAAAATGGTTCGCCCGCGTTGAGCGTTATTATCTTCAAATTCTTAACTGTATTATTCGTGGATAAACTTTATTCGATTCGAAATTAAAAAAAATGAAAAAACCAAATGTAACCATTTTATTGGAATATTTATTTAGGTTTAAATGAAAAGGGCGGCTCGTAAAAATATTACGATCCATAAAACGCAGGCCTACCGAGAGGATGGGATACTCTTCGGAGATATTCCGTCGGATGTCTGTATAATCCTAAAAACTTTTTATGTGCTTGGTGATAAAGAAAATCAACAAATGATTTGAATATTTTTTTTAGTATTTGTAGGTACACAAAGTGTTCAGATTTCCATACGAACGCCACGTTATACAATTGCTATATTTCCGTCTCTATTACATGGGTAAACTACTTTTTAATCACAAATTATTTTAATACTTAAAATAGCATAACTATAGGGTATAAGTTAACATAAAAATATTATTCTACAGCTGCGTACATAAATACTAGATCTTGAAATTATTTCGTTACGTGCAATGCAACTAAACGTCGTTTCATTGCCGATTGTAAACATGTCAGACATGTGTCGTGGCAGACATAAATTTTAAATGATTATACTATCACTCTGACAGACAAATTCGTGTCAGTGGTCGCATGTAGTTGTTAGACTATTTTTCTAGCTCTCTTATTATTTATTATCACTTGAATCATACAGTTGTATTTATCCGTGAAAAATAAAACAGTATTTTGTTCGTTATTTACATAAAGCGTGGTTGTGCGGTCCGGAATAATATTTTCATTTTGTACAACCTCTTTAATTCTTTTTAAACTGGTCGCATAGACAAACAATAATTTAATTATTCCTCGTGACAATACTTTATCATTTATTAAAGTAACAAATTTGAATTTTCGTAATTAATAATAATTGTGTCAACTTACGATTTTACTAAGCTTTTATTTTTCTAATGCTCATTAATAAAAAAAATATCTATTTAAATATTACGTGGGTTTTAATATTTTAAAACGGAGGACAAACAGATTAATATTATTATTTCAGAAAGCATGAAGTTTTTCTACTATTTCATTCGTAATATTTTTTCATTTGTTCTATTAATCAAAGTCACTGTGGAGATAAAAATAAAACGCTTAATTTCCGGTCAAAACATGAAGCTAAAAAATACCTCTGCGACAAGCACGACCAAATTTTATTTCAATGCCACAGATAAAAAAAGCACCAACAGAAGCTGCAGACGTTCTACATGACCGTGGGAACAGAATATAAATCAGACAGATTTTTTATAATTGTGGTACATAATTATTACACTCTTCAAAAAACGGCAATCAATCACTTGTTTATCACTCAGTTCAGGTTCAAGGCGGCAGGCCCCGCAGTCGTCGCCAAGTGAGAATAATAAATGAGGCATATCCACAAATTCGTTTGAGGCATCCATAAATCATCTTCCCACATTAGAGCGTTATCGTTTTCAATTTACAAGCAACTGCAGTCTCGGTAATTGAAGGGCCGAGTCCTCGGGCCGAGAACATAAATCTAGCGATAAACAAATATCTAGACAAGGCGCTTAGTCGATACTGCGCCCTACTTGCTCCAGTATATTTACGTGTGTACGTATACTGCCATGCATTATACATCGTTTATTGGTATAAAATATGTATTATTTAAAATTAAACATTTCTTAAAAATAATATACAAAAGCTCATTGGCATAATCGACATACCACAAATATTCAGTGCATGCAAAAATTCGTAAATATGCCTTTGAGTTACCGATTTAATTAATTTTATACACTATTTAAGCTCGTTGAAATGTGATACCTAAATATGTTTAGACAAAAATAAATATATTTTTCAGTATGTAATAACAGAATGCTAATAAAAACACAGATCTTAGGAGGTAAGATCATTCTTTAGCTGTGATTAAGCAAATTCAAGTGGTCTTTACTACACGCCATGGTTGGCCGCATTAGAGTTTTTAGTTACTCCGGAAGTTTTCTACAATTATCCTCAAAAATAACAGTACGCACCAAGATACAAATGCATTTTTTTATTCACAAAAAGTATAAAGTAGGAACCGTATTTGGCGGTGGCAGGTCATTTACTTGAATTGTAAAATTATTCAAATGTAATATTTGTCTATTTGTCAGTATTCCCGGGCATTCAAACTCTGGTGCAAACACACAAAGGTAATCTGCTAAACAATGCAAATTTGACTCTACTATTACTGTATTGAATACCAATAGCCACCGTCGAATGCGTCCATCATCCTACCTCAAATGGTTCCTATTTTATCATCCGCAGGCCCTATATATTTTTTCAAATTCCATCCAATGTTATTCATTCCGCATTCGCATAACGAAAATTCTCCCTTTTATTGTGGTCCATAGATATTTTATCGCTCAATAATGCTGAATGGTTATTTATTTAGTTTGCGCAAAATGAATAGACACTCGACCGTATTCACGGTAAATATATTTGTCGGTTGCCTAGAAATTCATTTAATTTTTTTTTGTATTAATGCTCAAATTTTAAATAAATAAAATGTTAATGTACATACAGGGGTTTCTATGGCATGTAAAATTTACACACGAAAACACTGTTATATATACTTTTTGGAATTACATTTATGTTTACAATACAATCTTATTGTTTTTATTTTATTTTATAATTATATCACTACTTAAAATTACTCAAATAAAACCCATGACATGCATGTACCACCTGTAAAAACAATAAAACTCAATTTAAGCAATATTAAAATCAAAAAATGTATTTAAAAAATTCCAGAAACACATTTTTATCATGAGCAAGATTGGCTAAGATTTTGTAGATTAAACTATAGCTTTTTTCGATTTCGCTATATGATATTTCTGGACTTCGCTGCAAAAACCACATTTTGAGCTTATGCCTTTATTTGATGTCTGTGATATAATATTAATTTATATTAGCGAAATTATAAAATAATCTAAATAAGTATATAACTGTGCGTCTTTTTTGAAATTTAAACGGCCGTGTAAACTTTTTTTTCTAAGAAAGGTTTATTACCTTATTTTTGAGAGACATATTTTCTTTTGAAGAGTGAAATATTATGCAAATAAGCTTTCAACGTGAAGTAAACGGGTTTGGGTAAAAACCAAATTATTTTTCACCTTAAGAACTTCGTTTCTATTTTAAGTTTATATTTCAAATTGTAATTTTATAAGAAACATGTCCATGTTTTTTAAAAAGAAAAAACCAAAAATTTGAAATGAGTAGTAATTTATTTATTATCTGTTTAGTTTGGATTATCGGTTAGCCAGTGAGAATTTACCCCATAGAGAAAAAACTACTTTGCGACTCGCATTGCGCGGAACAGTTCGGCTTACAATGCTCTAAAAAATGGCCACTCTGTTAAGAGGGGAGTTTATTGGAAGGTCTCCCAATTCAATAATGTATTTATGTGTCTGATACAGGCGTGAAAAAAGTGCCAGCCTGGCAGGACCGGGTACGTCGATGTAACTCTATAGCCATTGTTTGTTTTAGGGGGAGCGAAAAAAAGTAACTGGATACCACTTACTACGCGAAAGTACCGAAGAGGTTGTTTAGGAATATAGAGAGTCATTTGTATTTAAAACATAGAAATAATACTAGTATAATATTTAATTTATTATGATTACTATTTATATGTGTGGGTATGGGTTGCTTTTAAGGTAGACCCTGTGTTGAAAGTGTCAAAGTGCCAATTGTCACGTCCGGTGCAGTAAATTGCAATAATACTCTACCCAGCGTAAGCGTGACGTCATGCAAACTACGAAAAAAAGCTAATGGGAATACGTTTTAAAGTTAGCTTTTATGTATTAAAAAAATATTATTTCGTTCCGAAAAGTATGGAAGGCTTCCGGCAAAATATATATTTTAGCAAATAAGTTATTTCATTATTGGTAATTTATACACATAATTACTTTTAATAATGCAAATATTCGAGTATATAAAGGAAAATAAATTCAATACCAAAATGTAAGCTCTTGGTAAATATATTATAATGAGATAATTGAAAAATATTTGTAAGATACAATAATTAATTTATCGCTTATGATCAAGTTTTAATTAGTAAGGTATTCCTCGAGGCATTTTAATTAAGAATTATTCTCTCGTAACCTTGAACCTTGAAGAATTCATCTATATCAACACAGCCGCGCGCCCGACCCTCGAATTAAAAAATATCAGTCTGCCGGAGAGCAACAGTTTATCCACGACAAAAGCGATAAATAATAACAACGAGTTAGAGCGCCACATATTGTTAATATAAAACCGTGAACAACCGCAGAGGAAACTCAAAGGGGTAACGATAGGGGTAATTATTGTGACCCGCTATGAATATTAATTTATTTATTCCCTTTCATTTTTTATTATGCGCTAATGCGGGTTAAGCCGCGCGTATAAAAATAAACGCTCTCGCGCCCGGCAGGGTTACTCGATTAATAAAACATTTATCATGTTTTTTTTTAATCCTTTGTCGGCCGAGACCGAATTGCGTGAAATGATACTGTAAGGATTGTGTGATATGTCTTATTTGAATACAGTTGTTTTAATATATTGTATTTGGAGTTGTACATGACTTTGTATATGGTTCTAATGTTGGGAAAAAAAATTCTATGGTATGAAGCGATTTCTTCGAGAAGTGCCATTTCAATAATTGACGGATTTGGATGATTATAAACAGTGAAAATATCTGATACATGCAAGGTTTTTTATATATTTTTTTATATACTTAGGATTTAAAAATAAACGTGAAAATAATCATTAATCTTTGAGTACTGTTGCAATAAAGCCTTTTTATATGTATAGTACTTATTTCTAAAAGAAGATTCATGTAGAAATAGTATCCTTTGTTTTGAAAATACATATAATAACACCATTAGTGTTATTGCCAATATATTCACAACACGCTTAACGATTATACGAGTATGTACTAAAATTACATTTTTATGGATATGTGCAAATCGTAAGTTAACGAGAAAAAAGTATTCTTCGTTTTTAATGAGTCTCGTAAGATGTAACGAACGCAATAAACCTTTTGCTTCAGAGAAAACACTAAATCATACTGAGATTTCTGATTAGATGCTCAAGCACATAAAGGGAATCGTAAAGTCGTGTCTCGGAACATTCATATCTACAGGAAGAAGTCATTTACCATCTTCGGGCTTTATCCGTTCTACTTGTGATTTGTGAAGCCACGAACCAAACATTTATTATTTCGAGCGGTAAAAACTCGGCTTTGATAAATGCTTTATAATGATGCTTTTATAGGAGAGATGCTTCAGATTCTCTTTCAACATCCAAAATCTGAGTCCGACGGCGAAACGAATCGAACTCTAAACGCCGTCATTTTCTGTCCTTCCCCCATTACCGCCGTTGAACATTAGAGAGCGAGAGCACGGCCGATCGGAAGAGCGTTATTTAAATGTTGAATTATTGGGAGCCTTTCGTTTTTCTTCTCGTAAATCTACTTAGGGTTTCTCGTTACATTATTCCGCTCGACTAGGCCTCGTCTGGTGCAGGTACCGCGGGGCGACTCTTAATTTGTCAATCAGTTTTGATTTGCGCCGAATCCGCTCCCACCGCCCGGTCCGGGGAGGCCGTCCCGACGCATTTGGGGAATCGAATTACCGCCGATCCTTTAAGAGCCGCCGACTTCGACGTCTCGTGGATTAAAAGTTCTTCGACTTATTTTTCGGGTTAAAACTTTTCCCCGCATAGTTTGGACGAGATCGTGCCGTCAGCGCCAGAAATCCCTTGTCTCGTAAAAGACATTACCGCTTGGGAAACTAAAAAATAGGCCCCCCTCCCTACGCGGATCCGCAGGCCTCGTAAGCTATCTGTTTTGTTTAGGACTACTGTGATATTTTATGTTTTGTGGCCATTACGTACAATTCCTTCTGTTCAAATGTATTATTTTTTGTTTGTTTGCTATATCTATCTACACAGGGCGTGCCGTTATAAATGTGACAACATAAAATAAAATTAATACAATGACATCCATGCCTCTATTTTTATCAAACAGAAATAACAGGGTGAAGTATTAAATCTCTGCATTACATATTTTTACTCACATGAATGTGAATTCACAATTCGCTGAATGATTTTTGGCATATATTGTGACCGCGCATTCAATTTAAAAAATAAGTTTGTCACGTTTTACGACATGATTTCCGACCCTCTTCGGCGTTGCGATCGTTTCGCCAGTGGCTAGACTCTGCGAGGTGCAGTTTACGCCCCGGGCTCTCCTCCCGTGCCGAGTACCAATAAATACACCCAGTATAGCATACAGCATCATGTAGCGTCCCCCTCGCACAAAGGCACCCCAAATCAGATCACAAAGCTGCGCTTTATGCGTGACGGACTTGTCAGGATCAATAGGGATCTAGATTTAGATCCAGGATCAATTTAACGGGTACTAAATTATGAGCTAGGGTCGCATTTTTGTTGGAAAACAAGGATTTTATGTGTATTTGTGATTATATGAACATGTGTCTGCAATTTGTATTCAAACGGTTCGTAAACCAAATATGTCAATAACGATAAATCAAATGAAATTCTTTATACCAAGGTTTAAATATAAATTATTAGCTTAAAGTAATATTTCGTTACCGTTTTATTGTTTACAACGTGCATTTAATTATATGAACATCGTTGAATATATTTTGCCAAATATTCTGTTATTTAGTTGCCGCTACATATTTTACTTCGTACACCCGGTCAGCATATTCACAATAAACACAAAAACTTAAAGGCCCAGAATTTCTATTGTGAATGAATAGAACCGGTACATAATGCTTCTACTGAATGCACTGGATGTGTTTATATTTCACATTTACTCATGGCTCATAAATACCAGCTTTGCTATAGAATTCACTAAATACATGACATTTAGCATAATGAAAAAAATTGCACGAACAGCGCTGTACAATATCAACTATACCAAAAAATATCACAAAATAAATTTAATAGTTTATCATTTTAAATCAATATAGCAAAATAAGTTTATATGCTATTAATATTAAATTTTTTTATTTACAGGTGAGAGCATTTGTTCTTAAAGTAAGCGGAGCAATCATTCACAGTGCATTCAGGTATTACTTTGCGCATATTTTTATTACAAAGGAACACTTCTAGGTTGCATATGATTCCACGTGCAACTGACTATTTTAACAATTGTAATAAACAGGTACCTTAATTTCTCTATATTTTTCATTTTATTTGACAAATAATTTTTGTAATTTTAAAACTAGTTTTAATAACAGTGAAATAATAACATTATTTTAGCCAATATTGAATGTTAACTATTTTTGCGCAAAACCTATAAATTAGGCACTCTTGAGCCAAGTCTATATAATTCAGATAGCGCATAAATAGTGTTTTCCTTTATTATTTTGCCATCGACGTTACACACAATAGTTTGTACAATTTTGAGTAGAAATTATTGTTATGTTTTGGAAATTGATTATATTATTTTCATTGTGCACTTTATGAACCATGTGTTTTGTTACGTCATTATTACAATACTTAGTGCAAGTTTCATCATTATGAGAATATAAATTGAAAATATCTTTAATATTCCAATACCTACCTGCAATATGTCAAAGTTACGTGTAAAAATTAAAAAAAAAACGCATGAAGCCTTTGTAAATGGCTAACAAGCTTTTTATTGTATACCAAGTGCTCGTAAAGAATGAGCAATCACAGTGTAAAGAAATGAATTTTGCAATTCCTTTATAACGCCACGTGAAATTTTGATTAATAACTTAAAATAAATATTCATTAAGAAGTGATTCTGAAGAAATTCAAGTCATCGTAAAAAATCAATTTTACAAATGTAGGTTTCATTGTATTTGCATTATTCGATGACAGTCGAATCAATGTCCCCATTTAATTACACATAGCAGACGTTGACAGTAATAGTGATTGAGCCGCTCCTGGAGTCTCGCTCTATATAATTTAGTTCCGCTACTGCCAGGCTATTTTGTGACTTACAAATAAGTTTGTCTTCGGCTCGGAACACTCAATAGCCATAATCCCGCGACGAGAATCGATTCGAAACAGCACGGGAATAATTCATCGCAGCCGATCTAATGAATAAAAGCAGGCATGACCAAAAGGAAGCGTGCCATAGATTAAGGAGGACCCGAAAAGGTGGGGGTGAATTTTATGGGAGGTGTTCGTTTAACAATTTATTTGAATTATTTCTTATTCTATCAGAGGGGTGGAGGTGATTTAAAGAGGGGAGTTTTGTTTTATAATCAATCAAAATAATGATTTTAAAAATCTTTTAAGGAATGTGTTTTCTTTGAAAAATAATCGTCACAATAATTTATTCCTGTTTTATGTTAGCTTGTTTCGTTGAAAATAATTTCTATTAAATTTTAATCAAATAATTTTTTCTAAAATATTCCACTCTAATAATAAAAATATAAAGATTTTGTGGTTTTTTTAAATAAAAATTTCTATTTTTATGTATTTAAAACTTTTATTTATCCTTACGGACTTATTCAATTTTTATCTTAATAATAAATTGTAGGGGATCTATTTATAATTCAATGCTACCTCAATTATTTTTATAGTCAGTCTATCTTCCCAAAAGACTAGTGAAATCATTTTTCATCTTTATTCCGACATTGTTATAAAGAAGAATTTCACGGGTTTTTTTTTATTTATTACCCTTCTTTTAAAATAGGGGATTTTGGTGCTGTTACAGAGTATTATAATAACAATATTAAATTTTGTTGTGTTTGTTATTTTTTTCAAATTTAATAAATAGATTAACAAAATGAAAACTATTACCAACTACAAGTAAATTGAAAATTAGCATAAATTTTTAAACATAAGATAAGTAAAAAATGGAAACAGTACTATACTCTGCATCTTTTTACTGTCAATATAGTGAAATATTTATTATATTTGGAGATGGATAGTTTAAATGTTATAAAAGGTCTTCAGTTATAGTATATGCAGTAAACTGATTATTTAAACTGATAATAATTCCATAGTAATTGTGCCGTTTCATGTGGTATGAACTTTAACATAGAATTGTCTTTTTCATTATGAATTTTCCAAAAATATAATTTTATTAAATGCAGACCTTACTCGGGAACTATTGGTGACTACTTTACCTTAACAACGACATATATGTTCAGAGGAATGAACATTGTTATGGCGGATAATATTACTTAATATATTTAATATGGCATCATAATTTAAGCAAATTGTTGATGATTTTTTTATCTCGTTGATAAATATCCCTGTCATTAGCAGGGGCGTATTCCATATCAGGTAACTAATTCTGCTAATAAATCAGAAGAAGTGACATAAACGGCAGTAAAACTGAATTATTGATTCTCATTCAGCGTGCCCGCCTTTAATCGCTTTCTATTTGTTTTGAATGCCTTTCGTTGCAATGGCGCATGAACTAAAAGATTTGTAAATCATATTGAAAAATAAATTACTTTCAGCAACTTACAAATTACTGAATTGTTGGTTTTATAATTTGTGAAGTTTTTATCACTGTGAACTTGATAATAAACATTTTTTTTATGAATTCTTAAAATACCAATAAAAGTGGATAAATGTTAGATTGTGTCCTTTGAAGAAGTACTGTACATTGTAAAATCTGTCGTTAGTACATTATCTACAAACTTTTTGTAATTACACGTTACTCGAGAAATATACATATATGGCTAAGCGTCACTTTACATTCCATGAAGTCAAAAACCATAAAAGTGATAAGCGGTGTTCGGGGTATTTATAAATTTATTACGCTTTTTTTGTTTGTGATATCTTAGAGTAGTGCAGTGTAAACAAACAAAATATATATAATAACCAAGATGTTATAAACCAATTTTAAAAAAAGACGTATATTTCACGATTACTGTTTTTTTTAGATTGGATCATCAACCGTATAAAATTATACATTTTAGATAAATAAATACTAAATGATAGCATTGTTACTTTGTTACCAAAATTTTGTTGGGTTACGACATTTTCTTTGAATAAAAAAAATACACCAGGTTGATTTAACCAAATTGGAAATAATAAAATTAATGTATCATTTTCCCGTACGACTTCCAGTCGGCATTTCAATGCTAATTTGATTCAGTGTTCGAGCTGATTTGGATTCCGGTCCCGTTTTAGTTTGCGGATTTACATGAGCGAGTTTAGCCAAACGGCAGAGTGGCGTGAACTTGACTGTTAGAACAACCCACTGTACTGTTCACGGCTGGACAAACCGTGTTAAATATGAATAAACGTAAACCTGAAATAGAGAGGTTATGATTTGTGGTATTCTGGATCTTGACATAAATAAGCTTACCAAATAAAGCAATAAGAGTTTATGAAAGCGGTTTTATCTAGAGCAATTTACATAAATGTAATGTATTAATAATTTAGTGAATTTCAATTAATTTATCCTACCTGCAAAATTCGGTACACTACTATATTTCGTATTATTCAATTATTGCTTGCTTATCATGATTCATTTTTAAATTGTAAGTGAAAAAACAAAGAGATGTATTAGTATATGCAGTATAGATAAGGTGGATGATGCCATGATATTTATAGGTGGTTGTGACAGACCTCGCGCCCCGCAGCTTTTAGCCCCTCGGCTAATGGTTATCAACCCTCTCTCAGCATCCCTCCAGGCCTCTCCATCACCGGGATTCCTCCCCAATTGTTATAGTCTATTTGGAACCCATGCGTGTCCTGCTCTGAGTTAGGGTCATTCCTGTGGTGGAGAATCTCCACCTGTTAGACTAAAAGTGAAAATACAAGTTAACATTTCCTATTCAGCATTTATGTACTTTATTAAATAAATTATCAGTATGATTGTATTTTCGTTATAACAACTTTTTTTTATTTATTTTGTAAAAAATTCACTTGCGTGAGTTTTACCTTAAGTCATTGATCACGATGCAATTTGATAGATAAAAATTCATTACCGTGGTATTACATCAGATTTATGGCAATTTGTATTTATTATGAATAAAAAAAATATTTATAGATTGCACGTGCATAACCTGTAATTAACTGACTGTATTTAACAGTATATTATGATAGATATATCTCACACGTGTTGAGAATAAGCACCCAGCAGGTGTCTAATAATAAATTATCAATACATATTTTCAAAAACCTGATTCAATTTTTGAGTTTGCGCCTGGCTTGGTTTGATCGCAGATGATTTAAAGTGACTTGTGAAGTGAAACACGTGTCACTTTCGATTATTTAAAGGCAAATGTAATACACATGCGATTATATTATATTTGAATGAAACCATCTTATATTTATGAAAGAGGACGGTGACATTTTAATTTTAAAATACCAATTTTGATAATAGTTTTTTAGTACCGCCGTTCGTTTTTTTTTATATTCAGAAAAAATGTATGAATAGGTGAAAGAGCTATCTTTCACCTATTCATACATTTTATAATAAAGATACACGAAGCTTCAAAATTTAAAAAACTACCACTATGTACACAATTTCTATGACTGCAAGTGTACAATTTTTTTTCGTAAAGCATTACATACACGCAAGTGGTATAATAATATTTTTTTAAGGATTGACGACTAGGTTTTATAATTTTATATATTTTTGAAATAATAATAATATCATACAAATCAGAAATACAACTAAGTTTATTCATCGGGTATGCTTTATAAAATATTTAAAAAAATAAACTAAACGCAAATATTGTGTAAGTGCTTTCGTCATGCAGTGAATAAAAAAATATAAATATACCTTTGTGGAATGTCTAACGTTTAGTGCGAAGGTGTACCCAACATTAATATTGTCTAATGAAAACGCGCGCCGAATTCTAAAACAGACTTCTTCTATAAAATTTTAGTTAACAAAGATTTACAACATTTAGACAATTAAAACTGCAATCAATTAAATGCTCCCTCTTGCATCCGCGGGCCAGCTGCATGCCGTGAATACCTTATTTGCAATAACGTTTCATTATGCGCGGGGGGCTGCTAAATGCGACTGCCCCGGGGGCGAGGGAGCGAAGTACGTGGAAAGGTGAGTGATGATAGAGGTGCGGTGTTATGTCTGCCCTGGGAGAATTTCATCTGTTAATGGCGTAAATCATGATTAATATCGTTGCCGACATTTCATTCTTGATTAATTATTTTTTTTAACTCTTAAATATTTATCAATTAAGTGCGCTCGTGTGTCTCATTGGCAGCATTTTATTTACGTTGATATTATGAATGAACAGTCGTATCAGGAGGAGTGACCAATATTATCTCGGCAATAATAAGTACTAGCTGTTTTTAAAATGTTTAAAAGTTTAATTGAAATACATACAGTTGTGAAATTATTGAAACCAGACAATAATCTGATTACGCATAATCTACATGAATAAATTTATTGAAAGATAACAATGTATTGAAGTAAAATATAAAACTAAAGTACTTAGGATAATTTATAAAATGATTTATAGATTTCATGGAAATGTATTATTTATCAGTGAATGAATGAAATTTGATACAAAAAGCCCTAATAAATTAAATGAAATATGCTAGAACTCGGTGGAATCGATCTAAGAGCCTTACTTAAAAAATGTAAATATATACAACGAATCAATTTCGCCCAACGTGGTCATTAGCAGACAATGTCACCATACTTCCACCGATCGAATTCTAAGAAGGGTTGTTACTATAAAAATTAAGATCATTTTACAATACGTATAATTTTCAAGTTATCTTTTGGACATCAGCTTATCTGCCATCTTACTACCTCGCCGCACCGGTAATAACATAAATCACATTAAGTTTCCACGTTCCGCGGCGGGGACACCGGCGAGGGCTCGGGAAACACTATCCGGCCATTACTTCTCCCGGCGGTCTTTTAATTTCACACCTTAATTTGTGATGAGGGGAACAATCATAACTCAAGCACCTTTCCGCGTCTTTATTATCATTTTTTGTCCCAGGCGGCCCGCGGTGCCCCCAGAATGGCTGGTCATTCTGAAAATGTGACGTTCGATATTAAAATTTCATCGTTAAAGATAATATCTGCAAGATGGCGAGAAAGCGCCGGTCTTTGCTTCTCCTGTAAGAAATTTAATGTGTTTTAAGAAAATTTTATATTTTTCTTAGAACCACCATTTTAATATGAATAAAGTTTACATTAAATATGAGTACCTCATTTCTGAATGGAAGTTTACTATACTAATTTTATTCAAGGAATAAAATTTATTTTTTACTTATTTTTTTTATTAAAAAGTAGATTCGTAAAAATACAAAAAAAAACTTGCTGAAAAGGTTTCCTTATATTTTATTGATTCTATAAAAAAAATATTTTAGAGTTTTAAAAATATTTTATACTTTGAAACAGTTTTTTGTTTTATTTTATTTCTAAATATTTTGAAGTAGTAATACTAATTGTTATTATGGAAGTTGTTCTTCTAAGATATTACCAGTCACACGACCAATCCTCATGGGAATGTGTCCAAACTATAACAGGAGGGTACAGTGTTTATATCGCGGTGGAATGGTTACAGTGTGGCGGTAACTGCTGCAAGACGTGACTGCGGCCAGATTCGGTGTTTCCAGTAATGACCTGCTGTCATGTCGGGACCTTAAAAGCTCTGCATCAGCCGGTAATGGTGTGATGAAGAACCAGACTTACCTCGCAGGGTTACCCCTCAGCGGAAGTCAGATTATTTGTTTAAAGCTCTACATCTCTTACTTTTGAAAAAAAATCCTAATTATTTTTTGTATTTATAATTAATTACTACTTAATTCTATGTAAATCAGTCTCTTGCTTTATATTTCACGATTAAAGTTAATTTACTCTCCACTGCAAGATTACAGTCTCTCCGAATCTTATAATTCGTATACCGCAGCACCTGTGTTTTTTTATACAGTACAAAACTATTTATAAAACCCTTATATTTTTGGTAGCCCTATCGTCGTTAAGTCTTAAAAAAATTGCAGATTAAGATTTACTTCGGTTTAAATATTTAAATCAAGCAAATATGCAAGACAAATGATCTATTTTTAGTTTTGTGGGTAAACGACATTACCGATCTTCATCCTGGCAGGTGAATCTTTAAGCGTCGGTTTTTGATTGGCTTAATCCGATTTGTATGAAAAATTGCATGTGTCGGTTAAAATATATAAATACTGTATATTTTAAAATACTCAGTAAAAATAAATATTTTAATTATCAAATAACTTAGAGCTTATGATTGATCTCTATTTCAAGGTAGTTTACGCGGAACCCTGGTCCTGTCGTCAGCAAGTCTCTTCTCGCAAGCTAACTTCAGGGTAGATGTTATGATGTTTATCCTTGGTATAATTTAAACTTGTTTCTACCTCAAAAAAATAAACCCACCTCACTTATGCGTTACGTGTGTGTAAGAATGATATTTTATTTAATTACGGTCGGTCGTTTAGGATTAGAGAGACTTATCTAGACAAATTGTTAGAATCGCTTTAAAGTGTGAACACTAATAGTATTATTATTACACGTAAAAACCTGAGAATCAGGAGATTTCAGTAGTAAAATGTATACTTAGTGACGCTTCTATAACTGACCATTTTTAATTATTTTATATACTATGAAACCATGATCCTTTGTAGTAATTTTCGGTGAATAATATTCTAGGGAGATGACTCGAGGTGTTTAAACTAGTATCTTTTATGATGTTTTTCTTGAATTTTAAAACTTCTGCTGTGGCAATGAAAGCAATTAAAATAAACAAATATATTGTATAAAAATATTTTAGTTACAAAAATAAATATTCAAATGAAGGTTATTTACTGAGATTTAGTGTTGCATAATGTGCGGTAGGCTTACCGAGACTACGTTACAAATGCTACATGCAATAAATAAAACATATCATAATTACATCTCCGCAAACGCGCGTACAGGCAGGCAATGACTGGGTGCGATTAGTCGCCTCGATTAACCATAAAATGGTTTTTAAACAAACATGGGCCAAATGCAGCTGGAGGAGGTCCAAGTATCCGCCGGTGTTTACACTGCATTTATTGCTTAATGATTCTGCACACTGCGCCGTCCTGCATATTGCACATGCAACGCCCATTAAAATAATTATTTTCATTGAGATTTTTCAGCCGGAAAGGAATACATTCAGCGTGGGTTTAATAATGCTTGTATTAGCTGCTTTGATTTCGTTGAATGTTTTCATTTTTAATAAACAATTTTAAATCGCTTTAAATCCATACCGTTGATGTGAACCTTGCTTATAGATTTCACGCATTTAATGTAATGACATAACTTGAATTAAATTGAATTGCTCATTGCTTTTATTTTCAATATGTTAACATAAACGGTACACTGTGTAATATTGAATTCACTATTTTTAGATGTAAATATCAGTGGTTAAGAAATATGAAATAATAATATAATTTAATTAGAATAAGGTTTTAACAAATAAATTTAATTTTTTTTTCGTCTGTGTATCCTCGTTTAAATGCAAAACCCGAAAATATTTCCAGCTTGGTTTAACGTTTTGGTGAATAATAATTTTTTACAGTCCTCTTCGGCAAGCTGCCTCCGGAGCGGCCATCCGTTAGACGCCGCCTCAGAACAGAGGAGCTACTTGAATTTGTAATTCATTTGAATTTAAAAATACCTTTGTTCAGCCGCGGTGGATTGTATTGATAAAAAATATACTGTTCTGTCACTTTTTGCTTCTTTCCGCCATGAAATACTTTCTACCCTGAATGGGACAAGATATTTTATAACCAGTGCTGGAAGGTCCACACAAGCAATAATGTATTGCTTGCCACAAAATATAATTAAACATACAAGTGTTTTTGTAATATTTTTTTTTTAAATTTAATTGAAATTATATGTAAATTACTCGTGATGATATATTTTGCGATATTTATAATAAAATAAGTAATTTCCGTGGTTTATAAGCAATGCTCAAAACTGTTGGGATTTATATTCGACTCCCACTGTTTGTATCTTTTCTCTTTTACATGTACAAGACTTCTAAATAAAAGAGTTATTTCAAACATATTTTTTTGTTGTTGCTTGTTTATTAAATTGTGCGTACTATTTAATAATAACTAATAAAATATATAATATATTAATTCAAGAATTGAAATTAAGAATTGGAAATAAGTTTCACGTGATTTTTCATTAATAATGAATATATTGAATTTCAGTGACGTAGCCGGGTCTGAGATATAAATGTAAATCGACGTATCCAATTGTTATATAAAGTCAGAAAAAGTGCTACAGAATGACAGCTAGTTTTAATTTTTTATTACGCTTATAAACAGACCCGATTGTCATAAAAATTACCTTTATGGTGAGTAATAAATAAAGTATCCCGTTGTTATACATGCATTGTTATCTCATAAAGCAGTTCTCACGGACAAGTTTCCATAAATCACTCAATCAATAAATTAAAAACAGGTATTCATTGAGCTTTATCACACAAGGAGATAATAAAATCCATCAAAAATCTCGCCTTTGACTTATACGAACACTCCGACACACCCGCCCACTACCTCCGAGGAACTTTCTGTTCGGTAAATCATTTCTCGTTCTGATGAAATCTATAAAACCCCATGGTTTTTATACGCTTGCATAGGTAAGAAGCTATAGCCGCATATTGAATTTTCTGTCTTTCCTACCTTTCCTCGTAATAATCAATTATAGGCATTTATGCAAAAATGGAGAAGATGCATGTTTTATGGCAGCACCAATTGGTTTTTATTTGGTTCTCGTGATTGATTAACACTTTAATTTATAAAAAATAAATAAAAAATAATGGTAATAACTTAACAAGCGAGTCTAATTTTTTTTCGAATTGTTACGTAAGTAATTATTTTTATTTATTCACCCATTCTTGAAAATAAGTGAATTCTTGACAATACACATGGAATGCTCGCAAGAATATCGTCAGTACTTCGTCTATTCTGTGAACATAGATCAGCATGTTGTCACCACGTGTCATTAAATGCATTGAAACTTTAATTTATTATACTGCGGCAGACGCCAGATATAAATCGCGTCCTCAAGCCTGATGAAGGCTTGTAGCGGGAGGTTTTCAGTAAAGCTTGCGTTATTTTTATTGAAAAAAAGAGCTGGATAATTATGCAAACCTTGAATTATTGGTTTGAAGAGCTTAAATTACGATATACCTTTAAGCTACTGTAAAGCAGATTACATTTAATTATTCAGTATTTTATATATGTACTTGTAAATTAATGTTATTCTAGTTCTTCGTTATGACCAATTTGCTTGCAACTTCTAGATCATTGTGGTTCATTATGGGACAGTAAGTTTTAAACACACGTTTATTAATACTAAAAGACTCGTTTTTATGAAAAATATATACAATAACAAGTATATTATAAAACGATATTTTGTTTATATTAAGAAAAACAATCCAATATGTTTTGAACAGAAACTTTGAAATTTCACCATGCATCCAACAGCAACGTACTCGTAAATTTTCACCGTGAATATTAAAAGCTCTGATGACATTTTCTGTCTGGTAATAGAATACAAAACATTAATATGCAAATGCAGCCGATGAAAACAGAATATTCTTCTTTCTCTCTGCGTGTTTCTGCTAATGGAGCCTAATAGCACCATCGCCTACTCTTGCCTGCGTCGGCCGGCGGGGCAGGAAGAGAGTACTTCACAGTATCGACCTAACGATAGTATAATAATAATTTGTGATTACTTTTAGAATTTTTTTATTTTATGCTATTGCTGTACATATTTTTATCGAGAGAAATAACATAGAATCTTATATAATTTTTGCAAATAAACACAAACAATGAAAGATCTCGTGCTATTGTAATGACTTTTTCGTTTAACGAGCAACTTCAACGAGTAACATGTATAGTAGATGAATCTAAATATCCTTTATCGTTACTTATGCACAGGTTAGGTTATATCATCACACGAAAAATGTAAGTTATACCTTTAGTTAAATAACACAAAAAGAAACAGCTTAAGAAAAAAAATGTGTAAATTATTATTTTTGATAAAACAACATGGTATACTTGTTAAACGCAATCATAAAACAATATAAAAGAAAAACTTTGTAAAAGTATGACAGAAAATAAATATACATTTAACAAATCTACAGATAATTAATTTTATAAGAATAGAGCTACATTTTAAAAGTTTTACACGAAAAACATTTAAGATTTAGGTATAATATATATATTTTTTAAATATCTTACATCGATTATCGATTAATTTGTGTTATTAAAGTTGTATACAAAGTAGGCTTTGATTTTCCGTTAAATGTAATCGAAGGCTGTCTCTAGTCGTGGTTTATGGCAGGCATTATACAGCTGACTCTAAACACAACCCATTAGGGATTAATATGTATGCTCAGTTTATATGATGAACATGTGCCCTCGCTGCCTGCGTGGGCGCAAATAGAAGAGTATCAATCACTATCGCCCAGGTACCATATCGAGTGAATCACGGCAGATCCATACTTCACGATAGATTCATATCTTATATCAACTGTAATAAGTTATAAGTAATCTGTTAAACACACAGCTGAAATGTTTGGAAAGGCTACTACAGCTTTACAACTAATGATAAAAGTTCCCCCGAAATATCAAACATAATTTACCTATAACGCGATATATTTTATATATTAAAGAATTGGTACAAAATTTAAAAGAATACTGACGGTTAAATAAAATAAAATTGTACATATATTTTTATAATATTCATTCATAAGAATCATCATCTTGTTCATTCACAATTATATATTTTTATAACACTTGCCATAAAAGCTTCAAAATTTCTTACTGGATATTAAAACTGCTCCTAGAGTTTTATTATTTACAGTTAAATATTTAATAAAAAATACTAAATCTGTATTTTATTCATTTGGCTAATAAACATTGGTAAGTTTGAAGCGATGTATTTTTATACAATGAATTTAAAAAATATTAGATTTTAGTATCTTCTGCGGTAAGCTGATGAACTTTTGGTTGATTAAGGTATTACAAATGAATAAATCATACACCTGAAGGTACATTACGCATATATGAAGGGACTTTAGCGTCTGAAAACTTTCCATGATTGCGATGTGATGACATTCCAAATTGCCCCCTTGTCAAACACTTCGTCATTTTGACAGCCCCGTGATGTAGTGTGTGAAAATTGGAGTTAATAATTCAATTTTTGACTGGAAGTAAAGACCGAGAACAATTTTTTGAAATATATTTATTTTATTTGATGTTAAATGTCAATTTTTTAGCGTGTGACAATGACAAATAACAAGTCACATTCGATAAATTTAGCTAAAAAAAAAAAAATTGTATTTAATCGTTTATCAATGTTTTTAATAATTATTATTCAGGAAATAAAAATAATTAATTGATCTAAAAACCAATAGTATTTATGAGCTAGGTTATATATTTTTTTAATTGAAACATAATATGTATACTTAAATTACAACTTGAAATAGACCTTAAAAAGTTCTATATACTATAGTATGGAAAGTAATTATGTAATGGAATGGATACTTTTTCATGTGATGTTCAGATTTGTATCTGCCATTTGTATACAAATATGGAGTGAGGAGGGTACAGTCATACGGAAGCCATACAAGACAGCTCCTGTGTCATGGGATTTTCCCTTTCTTCAGTATTATATCTGTCATAAAAGAGGCAGATCTTTTTAAAGGGCATCATGTTAGACTTACAACAAACAGAAAAACAAACTTTTCTATATGACACCAGTAAAAATATCATAAAAATGAATTAAAATTAGAGAGGTCTGTTATCCCTTGATTGTGAAATTTGTAAAATTAAATTTAATGGATTAAAAAAACGTATGATTTCATTAGTATTAACGTATTTTTCTAAAAAAAAAATTTTTTTTTTAATTCCATGTATTTATTTTTTTGATATATTCAAAATCAGAGGTGTCAAACTCAAATTTGCAGAGGGCCATATATTAAATTTAGTATGTGTTGGCGGGCCAGATTTAAATAAAATAAGTCCAAAAGCTCTAAAAAACATGATTTTTCTTTCTGTGACACATTGCGATCGCGGGCCGTATCTTTGACATGACTGTTCAAAATGATATTAATAATAACAGTGAATGTGTTAAGGAATAATAATAAAAAAAACTATCAAAAATGATTTTTTACATTGGCATCTAACGTCCTTGAGGCAGTGTAATATCTTTGGATGGGCCCTCCATCACCTGCAGCGCAGTCCCCAACCGGCCTGAGGCATCTAACTGTACACTGGAAGATGGACGAGCGGCTAAATATATGGAGACCAGTGAAGCAGCAAGCAGAGAACGCACACAGCGTACCTCTCTAGACAGATCAGGAGGTACATCCTAAAATTTATCCACGCCAGTACCCAGTGATTTAATATAAATTTTTAATTAGTTTTCGATCAATCGTTTTATCTGTGGATGGTGCTAAAACGTTTAATAAATATTATAGCAGTTGATTGACTACGATTTAAGGCGATATTATTATCGGTACGCCTCTAATTCAAAATCATATTTTTTCTTTAGAATTTGGATAAGATTCTATATAACAGGTCTACAAATAAATTGATTGATGCTATTTGGTTTTTATATTACAGTATTTTATGATTTTAGTAGAGATATATTGAAATAACGATAACTTATAAGGAATTGGTTGACCTACAAACATGGATGCTGTAGGCATCATAAATGTCATCATCATCTTCAGCCGTTATTGAAGCACTCTCGATGAGGTCTCTATTGCTGTATCTACTCTTTATTAATCTTGCTACAAAACATCTCAAAAGCTACGGGTTTCGGCGATCGATATTATTAGTTAGCGCTCTTTGAATCTTCTCATAGTTGGATTTCACTTTAGGCGTTTTTTTCTAGATATTAAATAATAAGTATTAAATTTCATCAAATGGGTTGATTCAGTGTTTGAATATTGTGTAAACATTGCATGTTTCATAAAATTATTAATTTCTTCATAGTTAATATTTTTAATTGAAAAATATAAATTAACTGAAATAAATGAAATGTTTTCGTTACATAGTTTTCTACAAAATATATTATTAGACGAAATTTAATGAACAAAGAGAACATCGTGAAAAAAGCTTTTAAAATATTGGATCCCGGCGGCTTACTAATCCCCCATACCCTTTGATTATCACAGCCTGGGGACAAAATCCATTTTGCAACATGTCCAGAATTTTCAATATTAATATTTATAGTTATTACTCGTGTTTTTTCGGCTTTTCGTGAATGTATCTGTAAATGTACATACGTTGTAAAATAAGTGAAGCAGTATTCGAGATTAAAACGAATATATTTAATATTAACATTGAAAGGTTATAGAAAGGAGTTAATTTAAAAAACCATTATTATTTTTTTTTTTGATTGTAGTTAATTTATCAATGAGTTTTAAAAAAATGAATATTTTTATATACATTGACGAAACAGTTTATTTATTAATAATCAATGAGTTTTCAAGAAGAGATAAAGTTTTGAAGTCACTGGCTGTATTGAACATAAGTTTGAGATGTACGAGTGAGTTTCAAACATCGTGCGTTCAAAGCATTACCAGATGTCCATACACCGGGTATGGGATTCATTCATGGATGTTGGTTGTTGGGTGCAGGCACGGTGGGTGACCTTCCAGCCACCACGGAGCAGAGCCGTACCTGCCGCTCTCCGACCACCGCGACGCTGACTTGTCAATAGACGCGGTAATCATTTGTGTAAACACGACCACTAAACGTCTGAATGCCGAGGACTTAGAAAGGCAATAAAATACATGATAAATATAGGCCTGGATCGTGGCATGAAAATATTTCATATTCTTTAAAAAGCAGAAGGTAGTAATAGGAAGGTTTTGGGAATCCAAGCTGGCTACACACGCAGTGATACAACTTATTCGGTTGTCAGTTGTGTCGCAGCTTGAAGGCTTTATTTGTAAAACTGCTCCATATTGTGATCATAAACGACTTTTTGAAGTGGTTTTGATTAAACATTGTTTTAGCTATGATATTCGGATTGTATCCAAATAATATATTATTTACTTGTTCCTAGCCTCTGGAAGGCAATTAATGAAACTAGAAATCTGTTAAATACGTCACGCAACTTGAATACATTATTTTTATTTTCTGAATTACAGATAACCGATCAGTGAAATATAACATTGAAAAATCTTAATTAAAAGAGTATTAATTATAAATGTAGATTTTGTTGAGGGACAAGGCATTGGTGAAGATCCATTATTATAATGATAAAAGTAATTTTGTATTTTGTCTTCACTTTGAGAAGTGAAGATAAAATACAAAGTTACTTTTATCATTATAATAAATGTAGATGATATAAATATTACAAATGCGAGTATTTTTATCATAGCTATAGATAATACTTACAAATTTTTTCAACTAATATTTTCTCTAGAATTCGCTGAATAAAAGTTTACTTTTACTATGAAATACTGAATTGCCACACTCAGGAAAGTCTACTAAGACAACGGCAAATTGATTTTTCGAGAAAGGTTTCATGTACAGTTCGGTCTTAAAGAGCTAATTTAAATTATACTAAAGACTTTTATTGAAACGCGCAACTAAATATTACTTAACGTAATGGTGTATAAATGTCCATTTTGGGAGTTTAGGATTTTTATTACTAGATTTATAGCGCAGGTTTTCAGTTGCGTCTGCTTTTTTACGAGACTTTCATTTTCCTCGCTGCGACTGATTCCAGATTCCACGGCCGAACACTCCAGGTACTAATTGATCAATCTCCCGTCACAGATTTACTGACTAAAGACTTCATTAGGCCGAGTCCTCAGCCCTGGCAGGGTCGCCCACCGCCGGCTGCGTCTCTCCGGAAACCACGCGTGGGCGGAACACTACCAGATTCTGAGACGCCGGACAACTATTTGTTATAAAATTCAATTCAATAGGCTTTATGGATTAGGCTAAGCTTCATATCTAGAAACTCAAACGTAAATAAAAACAGTAAATTGACTTATCTACTCTGTGGGTATTTTATAACATCATTTTCGTTTGACGTTGACCTACTGTCAAATAATATCAAAACAATAACGCGAACATATTTCAGACCTTAATTTCTTTTGTCTTATACATTTTAACTTGAGTTTTATTCCGAATATCAAAAAAATATATAATGTATTATATTAAATATATAATAAATAACCTGTCGCTTTACAAAATCCTCAAATGTCCATTTCGTAAGTCAGAAGTAGTTTTATAAAAAGTTAGACATTATCACATGAATTATAGATAGTACAAAAAATGTATTTTATCATCGCTCAATGAACACCTGACTTTATCAGAATCTGTGTTAATATTATTACCTTTAAGTGGTATACCTTTATGATTTTTTTAAATTTGCTGTACTAAATATGAAAAAATATAACGAATCGAAAAAATTGTGGCGAAGTAATAAAAAAAGTAATCAAGTATAAATTAAATTTTTTGACGGTAATAAATAACAATACATGAATTTTACAACAGGATATTGAAAGAATCTGCAATGACCCCTGCTGTTCGCCATCTAGCTTTTTATTTTTATAAATCTGGTAATTCTTGATTGTTACAAATGAAAAAAATATGCACATATATTTAAATTAATTAAAGTTTTTATAAATTCATCATATTTTCATAAATCATCAAAAATAATTGCTATGATGCATATCATTTAAATTATAACCATCGGATACTTAACATATACGCTAAGTATAGTAATTATAATTGTGTGTTTATTTTAATATTTTCGGCTGACTTTGATATTTCTGGTCAAGCTTAAATTAATATTTTATTAATAACGAGTCATTACATAATCACGAAGATTGATTGTGCAATGAAAGAAAACCTAACTTCATTAGACCAGAGTTGGGTCAAACCATTATGATTTTTGATTGGTATTAATGACCAGAACTTATAGTTAATAATCATGCTGTCAACCAGCAAGTACAGTTAGGAAAAAAATATATAATATTACGAAAGAAAAAGTGCCAAAAATATAATTATATGCTATACATATTAGCAAATCAATACTTACAAACATATCATGTTTGAAAGCAATCAACGGATATTTATTTGTCGCAGTTTATTAAGTACCTAGAAGTCGTGGAATAAATTGCTTAATACTACTTAAGACTTCTGAATCAAAAAATAATGTGACTAAACCTTTTAGCTTTTTACTATCTGCCAACTGTTATTTGATAAAGCTGAGCATAGACCGACAGATGACCGGAAAGTATAGAGTAAATAGCCTGAGTTTATCTTTCTATTTTATAAAACCATAGTTTTAAACGCTTACTATCAGTCAGCTCCCAACTGTTAATTTGCTCATGGCAGGCTTTATCGACGGCTATCTTCAAAAGCTTCCAATGCAGCATTAATTAAAAATCTTAAATTAATTTTATCGGTCTTATCAAAGTTTCTTTTAATAAAATCCCATGTCACTTTTTATTAATTATTTATCGAACGCATATTGAGTAATCGGAGATATTCCTCTACAAAACGGGTCCTAGCTATCTCTGAATGATTGTAATAAAAATGGATGAACTATTCGATTACTATTAATGGAGAATGAGAGATTGAAATATATTTATGTGAGGTGTATGTGCAATATTTTATTCATAGCTAATACTCATTATAATTAAAGTTGTAATCAGATAATAGTGCTCTTAAAAGTGAAGAGAATATCAAATCATTTTTCTAGAAAAAGAATTACCATTAGAAAGACGAAGAGTTAAAAAAAAGGGGTTACGCTTCGATGGGAACGATTTTACCACACACTCGTGCAAATAGTCAACTGCAGGAACATGGACCTTGACAGACTAGAATCACTGAACCTTTTAGTAAAAGGTGTTTTAATTTGGTTTAGCTAATTGTATCTACCTATAATTACCCATTTTATGTAAAAACATTATGATGTTAAAAATATTTGTTTTCACACTAATATGAATTTTAAAATAATGGTGGAATACATTGATTACAAAAATTATAACTCACTAGAATTATCCTTTAAAAATATATTATATTAAAAACCAAACTCAAATAACAAAAAGTGAAATGATTCAAAGTTCGACATTTGTCAATTGGAGTTTTAATTAATTTCTAAACTTAATTTTCTTGTTGTAAGAACGATTAAAAAAATAACATTTTAAGAGACTTTTTAACAGATATTATTTTAATCACAAATAGTTACCAAACTTTGATAAATGTTATTACGATTAATTTCTATTCAGAGAAATGTAATCAATATATTTGACCGGAGTACTTTGGGAAATTCCTTTTTTAATATTTTAAATAAAATACTTAAGTGATTTTTCCACTTGTTAATTTTTATTGGTGACCAGTTTCGCCGACCTTTCACGTTGGCATTATCAAACTGAGAAAACCGAAACCGGTATTAAATTTAAAATATATAAAAATGAATAATTTTATAACAAGCAGTTTTATGAAAGTCTTCGATCGATCTTGTAATAAAAAGCCGAGTGTCTCCTCACAGGCTCTGCCCGATCAAGCCCGTCCCCGAAACGTTTCGGTCCGCGGCGCAGGCAATCCACTAACATCGTCTGCAATCAATTTGCCTGACAATGACAGCCAAACGATCTGTGGAAATGTAATTGTGTCAAACTGAATAAATCAATAATAAAACGATTGTTGGCATCTCGAAGACGGATCTTTATTGGCCGAGATAAGAATCCATCAGTAAAAAAATACATTACGAATTGAATTAAGTGTCGTTAATTTAATCTTGAAATCTTTATAAGCTCCCGCTGTATTTTACGTTGTTAAGTAATAGTTTATGATTTCAATGTTTAATTTAATATGTTGCATTCTCAATGAAAAAAATAAGGCTCAATAAATTGAATGCTTTCTGCGATTGGATCCAGATCCGGTTTGTACTTAAATAGGTTTCATATTTTAAATCAACGTATAATAACTCGAAAATTATAATAAAATATAAAGTAATAATAAAAGACAAATAAATAATTATTGTTTGTTATAAATGAATTCATGGATGTTTATGATTTAATAAGATATAAAAAGAAAATATACAGAAACACTGCTGTTAGCGATATTCAAAGTAGGACTCGAATTGAATAACCAAGATTGATTGACAGAGAGGTCATAGTTTACAACCATTTGTCGGTGACATTAAAAACATCTAAAAATATCTACACTGTAGAAAAAAAATCTAATCTATCATGGATAGGTATAATATTAACGTTTGTTATTTTCTGTATTTCTTTTCTTTACTAATTATAGTTTTAACCATCAATAAAAAATATTTTAATTTTCTATGTTAACCATTTTCTTTAGAGTGAGAGCACTTTTTTCTCTAGAGTGAGATTCTCTTATGAACATATATATATATATATATATATATATATTAGGGTGTCCCTTAAATTTCAAGTTCGATATTTTTTTACGCGTACCTTCTTAAAAGTTTAGTAATAACCCTATATTGTCTGGAAAAAAATATTAGTTCGATTTATAAACGATAATCTGTGCCGACTTGCGATTTTAACTTGTCCATACAAGTTGCGTAAGTACTGCGCTGTGACTTTTACAAATAAAACATGTAGTTACCTACATGTTTTATTTGTCATTTCATACGTGATTTTTGAGATTAGTAGTGCTCCATTGTTTAGTGCGTTAACATGTCGGTGGAATAACGGAGTGATAAACAAAATAATTTCCCTATCGGTTTGCCTAGATATCAAATAAATGGTGCAAAATTACCATCTAATCGACAAGTTCTCTCAGTCCTATTTTACAATATTCGTGAGGTTAAACTGACGGTTAGTGAAAGTGCAAATCTTGTGATTAGGGAGTGCATCATATATTGGGAAAAAGCAAGAATTCCAACAAGGGCATTTCCTAACTTCGAGAAGAAACTTGTTGATTTATATTATGTTTGGAGAGAGTTGCAAAAAAAATTGTAAGAAAACTCAGGTTACGTTCAAGAGCCGTGAGAACAATTTCAAAATTGATCTTGATAATATGTTTGATATTGCACATGCTGATGCTTTTGAGAGAATGAAAATAGAGGAAGATAAATTATTTTTAATGAAACAGAGAGAGCCAGGTCGACCGGGATGCTTAGGTGGTGTTGATAAAAAATTGGCGGAAAATGAAGATAGATCTAAACAACGACGATTGGAAGAAGAGGAAAGGGTTGTAAGACAAAGAGAATCACTAGCTGCTGAAACTAGAAAATCAAGGGCAGAAGCATTAAAATCTGACTTCCAAAACAATGTACCCGACGTAGTTACAGTCCATTGGGATGGAAAACTATTACCCAGGTTGGATGTACGAAGTTCTAAAGAAGAACGCTTGCCAGTTATTGCTTCGTTTGACGATAAGGAACAGCTTCTTGCAGTGCCGAAACTAGAACATTCTTCTGGAAAACATCAAGCTAAGGCTGTCTCAACAGCTCTCTTTGACTGGAACCTTCACGATACAGTACAAATAATGTGCTGCGACACAACAGCTTCCAATACTGGCCATTTCAATGGCTTGCTTGTGCTATTTTGGAGCAAACTTTAGGAAGAGAATTGCTGCTTTTCGCCTGTCGTCATCATGTTTATGAATTGGTCCTAAAAGCTGTCTTTGAAAGCAAAATTAAGCTAGTAGCCCAGATATTCCAATGCTTAAAAAGTTCAGAGAAAATTGGAAAAAAACATCGACGCTAGTAACATTGAACCATCTCTTAATTTCGTAAAACAACGTGTTGCCGAGACAGACATTCAAGCTTTGTATTTATTTTATAAGGCAGAATTAGACAAAGGTTATGTAAGAGATGACTACCGCGAATTGGTCGAACTGTGCGTAATATTTTTGGGAGGAGACACAGAGGTAAAATTAAAACTAAGCCCCCCCGGAGCCATGCATCAGGCACGCTGGATGGCGAGAGCGATCTATTCTTTAAAAATATGTTTACTTCAGTCACAAAGCAGAATAACTGCGAAGGACAAAAAGGCTCTACAAGATGTTTGCTTATTTGTCGTGATGTTGTATGTTAAACCTTGGCTCGAATGTACAGTGGCGATCAAAGCACCTAACCAAGATTTGCGCTTCTTGAAGATGTTAAAAGAGTACGAAAAAGTTGACGCAACAATTTCTAATGCTTCTATAAGCAAGTTTAGCCATCACTTGTGGTATTTATGTGAAGAGACAGTTATTCTATCACTGTTTGATGATGAAGTTGATAACCAAACTAAGAAGAAAATGATTGCCAACTTCAACCGGGACAAAACCTCAGATTTTAGCAAACGCTATGACCCGTCAAAGGAAGAACTGCCTCAAAGGTTGTTTAGTAAGTTAAATTGACTTTTTGTGATATATTTAAATTGTTATTTGAGAATTGTGAATGATACTGCTGAAAGGGCTGTTAAAATGATGCAAGATTTTAACGGACTTATCACGGCTGAAGAAGAACAAAAACAGTTCTTGCTGCGCTGTGTCCAGGAACATAGAAAATTGTATCCGGACTGTAAAAAAACAACTCTAAAAAAAAGTTACCCTGGCTGATTGTTATTACTTTATGTTTTTGATTAAAGATTAATGTTCATCTAATTGAATTTTTACTATTATTTACTTAATTTATTGCATTTATAATGATTTTATACCAGACCGAAATATCAAGACAAAACACGTTTTTTACTAAACTTTGAAGCTCGGTCGGCACTGGTTGCAATTACGCTAGAAAGATGAAATTTTATATTTAAGACTCTTATAGCATTACTAAAAAAAGTAGAGGGTACCCATTTCGAAATTTGAAAAAAAAAATTTTTTGGTCATATAAGGGACACCCTAATATATATATATAATTATTAAACGTGCAAGTATCACTACACGAATATTTAAGTATCGAAGAGCAAAAAAAGTCGACCAATAGCATGCAAAGCTGCTGTCCCAAATCCAAATGTGATTCGAGACACTCGTCAGTGCGGAATCAATTGTAGATTGCAAGAGACCGATAAGAACATATTTCAGTCGAAGCCAATTTCATCGCTCCATTTTAAAAAATATTATTATCAACTTCAGACCGATTGGAGGTCCCGGCGTGTTGATTTTTTCCAACTGATAAAATTGTGCCTGTCAGAATTTTAATTTTGGATTGCCCAAGTTCCCACAAAAAAACCGCACGATAGATGATGGAAATATATTATTTACTATTCCAGCCACGAAGCGAGCAACTTGCGCGTTGTGTGTCTGTTTGTTAAGCCAGTATGATTCAGCATGATTTTAGTTTTAAATGTCTGGGTACGTTGCCGGCTCCGTGTTGCAATTATTTAAATTAGCACAAGTAATGCACACCTATACGTTTAAAAATTACTTTGTATCGAATTTATAGTTATGAAGATATGTTTTTTTTAATTTAGCAGTAATAACCATGATAGTAGTTTTATTAATTTTAATCAAGACGGATCATCACTTAATGGGCACACCGATGACGTGCTTTTATGGAAGGTCATACAATCCGATATGCATTATATGCCCTGCAGATGTGATTAGATAAATTTGAATATAAAGTTTTACATGACAATTCAATTGAAATTAAAAACCATATGCCACGATAACCATTCTATATTTTCTTTAACTTATATTTATTGAAAATTATTACTTAGTTGTATAACATCTCCTTGACAGGCTTTGCTTTGCTCCACGATCGTCCATCAAACATTTGGTCTTTTTTTATCATTGTTCTATCTGGTCGGCGATCTCTCATGGTCTTCACAGTTAGTTTCCCGAAGTTATTTTCCTGATTCTTCTTGCTGTTTTACTAATGGAATAAATAACCATTTAGAGGGCACATCGCCCCATGATCTTGAAATAATTAATTATTTAAAAATAAAAGGTATATAAATAGTCCGTAATTTTCCTAAAGGATGTATACATAAAATATCTCTACATTCTGTAGGCGTGAAAGAAAATACATAAAATATATACATTTAAAGAAATGGTTGATTTACATATGCCTCTTAACAACCTTATATAACCAATAAAAAGTTTAACGTTATTAGTAATTAAGGGAAATATTTATTAATCAAAACGGCTCTAATTGTAATATTGGTTTACGACATTTTATCGCTGCACGTACATACCATAACTATAATTTGCTTTCATAATCGAAATCGTAACTCTTATTTGGCCAGAGTATATTTGGCGTAGATAATATTTTACGTAAGCTTATTGTAGTTTAGAAATGGATTAAGAATCAAAATATTTACGAGCAAAGAACAAAGTTATACGATGTGTTTACATTACATACACGGCGTGTACGGATCCCTTTCACGGCCCAGAGATCCGAATTTAATCCAGCATGCTTCACAGAAGTTCAAAAGTCAGGCAGTACACGGAAATGTATTAATTAGAAAGCACCTAGACTAAGCGCAGGTAAGTGCTGGTGTCAATGGAGCTTTACTCGAGCGTAGCCCGGCCTCTCGAGTGCTGGCGTGAATGCGGCTGTGCTACAGCGTAAGCCCGCCTCACCTGGGGTAACGAACCATTGTCGGGAGGTTTACCTTGCGCGTGCATCCAGAGGTAATAAACCTTTGGTTGAATATTTAAGTTAATATAAATAATATCTATGATTTCATATTTGATATCTACGATGTCTTTAAACATAGATAAAAATAACTAAAAAAATATATTTCATTATAATAAAAAATTAAGCTTTTTGAATTTTCTCTAATGTAATCCAAATTATCTCTAATGTTACTTTGTAAATGGGCAACCATTTACGTTTCTCCTCCACGACTGGATGTCGCGGCTGATTAGTTACCTGCGCGTGCTCATTGCTACATCCTCACCTGTCTCAGCTGCACGGTGGAGGTCAAGTCTTCGGTAGGCTGAGACATCGTGAGATGGTAAAGATGAGTAGACATGCAGAACGTGCAGCCTTTTAATCAACGTTTAGGACTAAATTATTTATATTAAAGACTGTGGAAAGTGGGAGTATACTTAGTATTAATTATTTCTCTAATTTATCATAATACATTTTTTTCTCGAAGTGCATTTTTCTTTTCGTGGTGCAGTTATTCAAAAGCCAGACTATCACGTGCGGTATAAACAAAACGACAGAACCCTCATAAAATAATACAATTTAATTCAAAAATTTAATTTTTTAAGAAGAAAATTTTTAAACGTTTTATTACAGTAGTATACGAAACAATAAAATACAGAAAAACGCTATATTAGCTAAATACATAAGTTTCACTTCAACAACATATTATAATACGATTCGTTATTTTTGAGCCACGAATAAAATTAAAATATAATAGGTTTTATTTTACAGTGTTTATTTACAAATTTAGATTTTTCCTTTGAGTTTAAATATGTATCAAATAAACATGTTCATATATTAATATTTACATTGAAATTTACTAAAGTATTAAATTATCAACTTGAATAGAAAGGTGCAATAAAATTTTTATTTTTGTTGTTGGCGTTCCCTGCGGTACATTAATTGTTTTCAAAATCACCAATTAAGTCTGGCTCTAAAATAGACTAAAGTCGGCGGCGCTACAACATCCAAGGCTACGGCGATCGCTAACTCTCAAAGGCTTTCTGCTGCGAAGCCTGGAAATCACCGATAATCCCTACCAGTTCCGGGGTGCAAGGCAACAGGAAACGACAGAGAATATACAAACACGTATATATGTTCATTTGGTAAAAAAATACCACAAAATATTTTAGATCTTGAGAAAATACTCCCCCTAAAATTTTCTAATAGCTGTTCTACTCGGGGCTGCTTTCCACTTGTTCTTTGGTTTGAAATTAAAAAAATATTGATTTTGATGGGTCGGACGACTTGTTTATTTTACACATATATTTTCTCTGTTATTATGACCTTTAAAATAAATCATTGAATAATTTTTTGTACCAATTTCTATTCCAAACTTGGTATTGCTTTCTATTGCTTTCAAATCACTTAACAGAATAATCGGGTGTGCTATCTCAAAAATTATTTTCAATATTTAAGGTAGTGTTTCGACTCTGTCTTTTCTATCGTCAGTACTTTCTGTCCAACCTGATGCGCCGCTTACTGGAGGGAATCAATTGTAGTTTATTTTGCAGCGAACTTCTTGTAGTTGAAACGAATCTTCTCGAAAGAAAAAGTTTATCCCCGTTTTCTGTAGGTACTTTTGCAGTTTATCCCTTGTGTATTAGACTCTTGTGATCTTTCAATAACGTCAATTAGGTATTTTGAAATTTAAAGGTAAAATAATGATTTTATAATTAAATACAAAAGCAAAGCTTATAAATGTATATTCTTGTTTTATTAACGCTAAAAAGCGTTATTATATTGATAATTTGTTTTTATTTATTTTTATTTTACGCTATAAGACTTTAATATAGCTAAGTTGTATATCCTATAGATTGTAAGGTTCCAAGGTGAAATATCTGCTACATAACTAATCTGACCTGTTCTTCCTGCCTGAACTTCTAAGCACTCAATATTGAAACGACCTGCCATCAGTTGGCCCCGTGCAACATTACCTGTGACAGGCCGATCAATAACTGCAGGTGCATTTCAATAATTCAACATCAGTGGCTTAAGGCTAAGCGGAAGTTTCCGTATCCCCATGAGTTTGACATCAATCGAAACAAACGGAATCATGCCGTTCGACTACTTTATTTCATTATTTACTAAGCATACTGCACTTGATTTGTTTGTACACAAATATTGAAATTATAAGATAACTCATATATTCAATTAAAAGTTAAAAGATTTATATTTAAAACTTTTGCAAAGCTATAGATTTTAAAACCAATATTTTTAAAATAAAATATTGCATTTATATTATTTAAGATAATTTGTACTTTTGAATAAACAAAACAACCAAATTCAAAATTGACAATGATTTGTTTTCAATGATGTTCCATGTTTTTATATTTCATGCAGCTAGTGTCTATTTTTTGTACTTCAAGTTTTTCCCCAAGTATTAAAATAACTAACAGTACATTGAAAATAGTGTTTTCATACAAAAATATAACTACTCATCCATATGAATACATCATAAATACCACTAAGTATTTATTTTCGTTTAACGTTGTTTTGATTAGTCTGGTGAGTGAACCGCGCAAAAAATACCATCAAATATTTAGTATTCAAATCGTGTTTCTCACAGATTACCACGTTTGAGTGACGGAGATTAAGTTTTTATTTGAACCTCTGATGTGCTGTTTTTTTTTGATATTTTTTTAAAACTTCATTATAGTAAATCCGGTTCCGCGTACCTTGATCACAAAATATATTATTAATAATATTTATACCCGAGCTTTGCATAACTAAATTGAATTTCTTTGTGAATAAGTAATGTAATTTTGAATGTGTGTATATATTCAAAGTACGAGGAATAAATTAAAATCTTACACCGAATAAATCTGCCGCGTATTACTAGGCGCAAAGCACTTCTGCTGCACGCTGGCCAAGGCGGCACAAAGGAGCAGAGAAATATTGCGGTTCGCCTTTACAATCTGACTTCGGTTAAATAAAATCAACCGGATCTCATAAGTTGACTTCTGCAAAGTCTGTTCGTCTGAAAAATTCAATAAAATTGCAAGACATACCCAATCACTTGAAGGAAAAAATCCAATCTAACTTTAGTCGTAAGGGATGGAACAATATCGAAATGATTTCAAATGAACCGTAAGTCTTGGGGGCAACTCGTAGAAAGTAATAAGTGAAATTGCTTAAGTTACCTCGGAGAGCCTTTTAAGTTTGTATCTAGTTTATTTAAAGAGCAAATTGTTTGTGGAAAAAGTACTTGCATTATCCGACTTTCATGCATTTAAATCTAAACTGTCGGTCAGTAAACCGCATCAGTCAAAATTGTCATGTTTCAAGTATACTCGAAATGTGATGTAGAGTAAAGTGGTATGTGTGACCGATAGAGATATTTGAAATCATCAAATAACTAAAAGTTTAGCAAACATTGATGATCTTAACTAAAATATTAATACATTTTTAAGATTTTAGACTTGATAAACAAAACTCATACTTTTAATTTCCGTTAATTTTTTTGAGTAATTTGTCATCATTATTGTAGGTTGTTATAGTTAAATATGAACAACATATTTATTTTGCATGGGTCTTGATTATAGAAGTTCGATTATTGTGAATAAGATTTTAATATTCTTATATTGATTTAAAAACAATAAAATAAACGACCGCGCTGGTTTTACTTACATCAAAAATTAAAAAAAAATCGTACTCAAGCATGTATAAGCAATATTTTTTTATAAAAAACAAACCAATAGTTCTAATACATGAAAGGATAAAAAATATGAACCTCACTTAATATTATTTTTATATTTCGTTACCATAATGTTTAAATATATTTTTTCCCTCGCACTAATGGAGATAGTAAGCCCTTCTTCCAAATTAAATTTCATTATAATTACAAGAACTTTTTCTGAAGAACAACAGCTACAAAGTTTTAAATTAACTTACAGCAAACCTTAACAAATTACGTTTCAAAATTATTTTGTCAGATAAATGATCGAGTGAGAGTTTGTTTGCTGTCATAAGTTTTAAAGGTACAGTAACAAATTAAATTTGCTGTTACTTGCATTTCACCTTTACACTTTTTGAATGAAAAAGTTTCTAGGTTTTTCCTTTGAGCTAAATTATTACTAATACAAACTAATAGTTTATTTGATATGTAGCTCGCGTTTTAGGAAAATTTTATTAAAACTAATGTTTTAAATTAACTACGTGAAGGGTTTTGGTAATTGCTCTATATTGTAGCAAAATATATTAAAGGGATGGCGGCGTACATACTCCTAAGCATCTGTGTCCTCGGCAGGTGATGGGCTTTGTTTGAATGCACTTTAATTGATTATGTTTTCAGAATGCACAAGACTTTGAGAAAGTAGAGTCATAAAATATAATGAAAAATAATAAATAGTGTTTGTGCATTTTTACTCGACGTATAAATAAACTGCTAGTAAAGATGATTATTTATTAACAATATCTAGGTAAACGGCTCATACAAATAATAAGCATATACACTTATAAAATATGAGAAACGGGATTTTATGTTAGTTTCCTATTTTTTTTGCAATATTAAATTATTTTACCCGATATCAGTTTGCCCATGTACGAGAAGTAGAGTGTAAGTTTAAAACTAATTAATTTTTCAGTTACTCGTTTTGCCGAGTAACAGGATTATTAATTACCTGACATTAACAAATCTTCGCGACTGAGGGAGGAGTCTAAGGCTGCGAGCAAAAGGGGCATTCTGACGGCTTGCAAAGTCTCGTGACTTTTACAGAGCCTTCCAACAGACGCCAGTCAAACTCCACTTGATGAGTGAATAATACGTATAATCTCGTTACTTCGTTGAACATTGTGTTCAACACCAAAACTTTTTAAAACAAATTCAAATTTTAGGAAGAAAATTAATTTGAAGGTTTTTTCTGAGCTGCTTTTCAGAATTTGTTGAGGATATAATAAATTTATCTTTAAAATTCATCACTAGACATCTAATGAGTGACCACACTGAATCATTTTAGTTAATACGTATCATTTTTAATAAAATTAAAATATCTACATCCTTTTAGAAATAACGATAATATATCTCTATTTTATTTATTTATTTTTTTAAATTCGACAGCAAAATATTTTGTCTAAATAAAAATTGACTTTGCGATGATTTTTTAATTTTTTTTCACCTCATATAACATCATTAATATAGTAATAAAAATTCTGCGCGAATTCAGTTACTTAAACAAATAAAAATATAACAAAAGAGTAGTTCTTTTATGAATAGAAATCCAATTAGCCGTCAGTCAAAAAATATCAGAATAACAGCAACCATGCTTTATTTGGTAACGTCTTGTTTTTTTTAAATTATTTTTATTTGTAGTTCTTCCGTTCTTTTCCAGTAAAAAAAAAACGATTCTCTACTTCAGAGAAGGCAACTTGAAAGAGACCTCTCAAGAGCAATAATAGTAAAACGTATATTAATTTTCCAAGAAAACTTTCCATTGATGTTGTAAAATCTGCTGAATCAGTTTTTCCAACCCTTTACAAATAATACAAGAAAAAAACATTGGGGTGGTTTACAGTACTGGCGGAAAAGGCTTCTCGGAGTCGATCAAAAACGGACGAGTCTCGGTTGCTTGTAACGACTGTGTCAACAAAAAGGTTTACCCAGAAATACTTTCAAATAAACCGAATGCGAAAAGTAGCGAACTGTGCTTGTATAATAGAGAATATCGATATTTTTATTAGTTATAAGAAAACTAAAAGCACACAGCATTTGTACAAGCTTTTCCTACTTTTCCGGTATAGATTTTATTACGAAAAATTACGAAACCACAAATAACACAGTAAATGAGGCTATTTAAAAAATGAAGATTATTTGTTCTGCTGTCTTAAAACATTATAGATTTCTTGTTATTTCAAGAAATATATATCATAACTCAATAATGAAAGCTTAATTTTTGTGTCAATTGAATGCAATTAAAATACATTAAAAAAAAAACACAAAATTGAACGCTGACAATTTCCATACGAATAATGGAATTTAGTAAGTTTTTTTTATTATATTTAAAATAAAGACAAGTAACAGTGTTCTTATATTTACTTGTTAACGTTACATGATATTTCTCAGGATTACTATTATCTCTATTTTCAGATGCACTTTTGCCAGCATCCGGTTAACACAAATCTTTTTGAACAAAATCCTGCATCTCTTAATCAACACGACTCACAGTCCACTCAGTATTCAAGCAGTACAAGATCGTAGCTTCTAGAAAAAATTTGCTACCTAAAACTTGCACCAGAGGTTTAAGAAATCTCAGATATGCGATACTCGTGACAAGTATTTCCAACAACAAAAGTATGCTTCACTATAACATTATACATATGTACAGCAATACAAAAGCTAATATTGTTTTAAAGCGCTGTTGTTTTCATACGTGTAATTAAATAGGTATCACGATGTTCTTGGGTTGGTAATTACAAATGGCAGTGAGCCGGTCCGGTCCCAACCCCTGCGTTACTCGTGGCCGGCTGAGTTTTAATCAGAGACGGGCAAACAGGGCGGTGGGGTTGTGTGGCCACTCGCGTTGTTTTGGTAAGGCTTTAGTAACGTGTGGGGGCGACTTTATGGTGAAAAATATTTTAATAACGCGTTATTAAGAGAGCTGGCGTTTAAAAACTAGCGTAGTAATGTTGTCATTACCATTAGCATAACGATATGAAATACCAAAACCTTTATTTACTCAACTATAATTAAAATGAATATTGCATGTTTGTGTGATATTTTTTTTGCTATGTTTATACTGTTTATTTTTTACATCATTTTATTTTTTGATTTAATATGTGAAATCTTATTAAAACATATTAAAAATGTATAACAGAAAATTCAATTCAACATTCACATTACTTTGATCTTGTAACAAAATTGCGTGGAGGTAAACTTATGATTTCATATTCTATATCAAGTTTGTTCTGGTAAGGAATATTATGAAGTTTCTGTATTTTTTCGTTATAACACTTTGGGTAAATATTCATTAGTATAAATAATAATATTTTGTTTTTAACGTATGTGTAAAGTATGGTATAAAATACTATAGAATTGGAATATCTTAAATAGCAAATAGTTTGTTAACTAGCAAAGTTGTCGGATGTTGAGATCAAAAATATTTTATTATGTTTATTCCAATCTAACCTCCAACGGTCTTCATGAGGATGTATAGAAGAAACGATTCTACTCGGGAGGTCTGCGAGCGACAAACCCAGCTTCTGTACAAAAAATGTTTGTTCTAAGTTTACTCACATAGAAAATACACTGTCGGTACTCAATGCTTTTAGCCGTAATAAAGAAACTAAAGTAAAAATGTAAATACCTGGAAACGTTGTCAAATACCTGCTCATATAATTAAGTAATTTATGTTTCGTTTTGTAATAGCAACATTGTATTTTTCAATCATCATTATGTTCAAGTATCATTTATAAAACATAAATTACGAAGATAAAATTATCCTAAAATTATCTCATAACTTATTATAAATAAAGAAATAATAAAAAAAAATAAAAAAATAGTATACCATGATATTTATACCTATAAACCGATCAATTAAATATTACTTTTTACTTTTGACTACTATTACTTTGAATTAGTAAAATAATGTTAAAAGCGGTAGGTTTGTAATTTAAAATATTTATAAATATATAATAGTATTACTATTTTACCATCGTTTGGTGTTTAGCTGTGCGATTTTATGAGGATTTTATGATCGTAAGCTTAGAAGGCAAGCCGTTGTATTCCTTTAAGACCATTCTAAAATCTTATATGATGTCGTAAAACTGCCATTTACTCTTACACCTTTTCTTTTAGATATGAATTTTTATTCGCAATAGGTAGCAATTGTATTGGAACAATAATAAAATAAAATATCTTTTTGAGATCTTTAAACGGGCATACCTTTTCAGAGATCCATTGTTAAAAAAAATCAGGGGAAAATGTATTTGCCACAATTTATCTTATCAAAAAAAAAGTTTATTTCAACAGAAAATAAGATAAACAAATCGAAATCAGTTTTTTTAAGTTGCCTTGCATCAAAATTTGTTAAAAAAATATATATTTGCTTGCTTGTGTTCAACTATATTGATCATTGCCATTATATTAAATAATTTATTGACTGTCACGATTTTATAACAAACCCAATAATACCATGCTGCTTATACTACGCATTAAAAAATATTGACGTACTAATTTTTATGTATAATGCAAACATGTTTAGCTATGAATGTCACATATATAAATAAATACTTAATAGATTCTTTAACATTTCAATGAAGCCATGCAATATTAAAAGATGTAATAAATTAAATATAGTATTATTTTGGAAAACAGAGCATGTATGCCGTGTTATTTTCAAATATGACGTTTATAAAAGACAAAAAATTGAAACCCAAAAAAAAAGCAAGGCACATTTTTTTTTTAAATTTAGTTTAAAAAACGCGTTATAACATGGACTGCAAACAAATCAATTTGGAAGAAAAAAATCAATTATGTGACACTGCTTCAACCGGATTGTGAATGGTGGATTAAGGGCTGTGAGGATTGTCCGTTTCGGGGGCTGCTGCCCTGAGGGCGGGCCCGAGTGGCCAGGGTAGTCACGAAATCAATTTCGGTACATTTTATTACAAGTGAGAGACACTCGGCACCCGGGGCACGTGTACGCGTGTACGGGCGAGCAGTGCATCGATCTGGCCGCCACCAGCCGAGTCTGCGGAGGAACGTTTAATGAATAAATTAAATCCGCAGGAAGAGATTAGGAATATTTCTCAGGGGCCGTTAATATAAAAAAAAACGAAAATCGGGTTTTTTCACTTCTTTTTAAAATATTTTCTATATGAAAAAAAACGATTTTTTCTTAAAGATGCTTATAAGACACATATTATTTTAAATATAACGTATACATATTTTATACGTAAAAAAAGCAATCAATTACTCACAAATTCAATAAAAACGCCTCTTCTCACTATAAAAGTTTTAATCGAACATAACAATTTATATGCCAAGAAATAATAAAATATTATTTGTTTTACGCTGTTTTTTTTTTAAATCTAAGATTCGTGCCGAAAATTCGTGACGGGTTTTTTGATTTTGGATGTTGTGGGAGTGTCGTCATATCACCAGTAATGGGAGGAACACTTGCGCGAGCTGCCCCTTGTGCACGCCAGTACCATCCCAAGCGTGTCTCGGCTGTTAAGCCGGCTATATACGACATGCAGCCGATTTTCAATTAGCCAATTACGTCCTTTTTTTTTTTTTTTATGGGTTAGCCTAAGTAAACAATGCGAAAGATGACGCCTCCGACAAGTTACCATTCGGTTGTCAATTGTGTCGTAGCGTATGAGGGTTTTGGGCATTTAGACGTAGTTTGATTTTTGGATGTTGTGGGATTGTTCGTCATTACCAGTAATGGGAGGAACACTTGTACGAGCTGCCACCTCGCTCGGCTGTTTATCATTTGAACGTACTTTGATTTTTTGTCAACCAGTTGATGTATTTTGGACTTCAATGCAAGCGTAATATATTTCAGCATCATTCACTTTCATTTTTCCATAATCTGGTACCAATTATCTTCCACGTGATTCCTCTTTCAGGTTTAAAACGTGTTATTTTTTTTGTTCCTGTTCTCTGAATAGACATTATGTAAAGCCAAATAAAAAACCTTTGCAACTTTCAAAGTGCTGAACTTAGAAACGAAGAATATATAAAAATGATGTGACTAGATTGTGAACTAGCTCCTTTTTTTTAACTTTTGAGACTTTTATTTGGTCAAAAAATATTTATTTGTTTTAATATGAATTGCATTAAAAAAACAAATATAAAGGTCGGTAATAATTCTAGAAAAGCAATTTCTAGACATATTTTTTTTATAACTGAATAAATGTGTGATAGGTTATTTTCCACGACACGATGTGCTCAAAATATACCGAATTCTTTAGTATCTCAGGCCAGGCTAGGTCATAAAGAAATAATATCGCGTTGATGCCTTGTAGGTCGTCTCCGGGGACATATGGCTGACTTGTAATTCCATGATACGATTATATAGAAGGTCTGTCTGCTCCGACTAAACCGCAGACTACATTCTCTCACTTTTTTTTGACAACGCAAAGCTACGTTATGAAGAATAGAATTTCTTGAAAGATATCTTAATTATAACAATTCATAATTATGTAACGTGACTTAATACAATATGAAATGTTATGTATCTATCTACAATTGGATGAGTCGTTACCGCAAGGCATTAAGTGATTCAGTTTTTTTTTATACGACTATAAGCTTCATTTTGTTTATTAAGTAGCAAATAACTAACTATATAATATAAAAATATAATTTATTTGTTTTAAGTTACACTGTGCTGTTTTGACTGTGTTTCCAAATCCAATTAAATTGAAAGATTAGCTTTAACCCTACAAGTTGTAAGTGTAAAGTAAATTTTCTAAGTTAATTACACATCTCAGTTATATTATTAGTTTGGGGTTCTTAACCAATTAATTTAAAGGTATTGTACTAACCTGTAGGTAGAACAATATATTCTACATATGACAGGCGTATTCCATGTGAAGTGACTTATGTCTTATTCCTCCACCTTTGCCATCTCACCTGTGCTGTACAAAGCGACGCAGAAATATAATAACGGGTTATAGAGTGCTGTAACAGTGTCAGGCTTCGTGGGCAGACTGATTAGCAGGTGACTCCGAGGGCGCCCGTGGGTGGAATTCTACGTGTGTGTATCTCGGCGCTAGTACCTGCTCGGCGAGTGATGGCTTCATGCCGCTAACGTCTTAATTCTCTTATTTCATTAATCAGAATTAATTAGTTACCTGCATTTAAAGCAATAAATGCGAAGTCTTATAATATATGCACCTAAAAAATAAGGAAGATTATTTGAGACTTTGTAAAATCCCATAAATGAGAGCAAGAGGACGTACGCCGTCGAGGTGATCGAATTAGGCGGAACCTTTGATAAAACACAGGATCCACCCAGTAAAGCAGCGCAGCGTCGAAGTTATTGGAGAAATCCGGTTATCCAGAGTGCATCGATGCATCTGGGGGAGGAATCACAGAGCTCTGACGTTAGTAAAAGCAATAGAGTAGTGATTTTTAAACGAGATTAACTAAAAGCAAATTCAAAAAAAAAATTGTACTATCCTGAGTATTAATATGAATTTATTTGAAATTACCTACCTAGCTAACCAATTTGTTAATTCCAACAAATGGTCTATGTTTTATATGAGTGTTTTTAATATCTTCTGACATGATATTTTTATAAATAATGTTTGTTTATAAGTAAGCTCTACCTGCGTACGACAAATGTACACATATGTGTACGTTATCTAAACAAGTTTCAACAAACTATTTTTTAATGTTTTATTTAAGAAGACGATTTGTTCAATTTGCTCAGGATTAGTCGAAATGCTTCTTATCTTTAACAAAGAGAAAACTTCTATCTAACTTGTAATGATAAATTTCATATATTTCCAACACTCAGATCCGCTTTTTATCTTAAAATCCTTATTGTCATTTTCATAGACGAAAGATTAATTAAAAATAAACGCGTAATTATAATCGAAACAAATCCTTAAGAATTTGATGAACAGCTTGTTTTCCATGAACATCAAACAAAAATAAGACTTTCGATAAATAAACAGCATTTTGTACATGCTCTTGTATTCATTATTGCTTCTAATTGTTAGTATTAATTATTGATTAACGTAAAAACCCTAAGTTTTATTACAAAAAGTGTCTAGTAAAGAAATAAAAAATGAGTAATTAAATAAATGTATTAATTCAGTGTTTAAATGCCTATGTATTTTTTTCCATTGAAAAATAGTTACAAGTGATACATATTAAACCCAAAAAGCATTTTCTTTAACAATCGCTTTAAATTTAAAAAACAATATATTTTAGTACTTTCATGCATCTGAGAAGCTTAAATACAGATGAATATTATTATAGCTACAAATATTTATTCTTGAATTTCACAATTCTGAATCTACGACTACTCTTCCGTGACACCATTCTACGCCTCTGAGATAATCTCGGAGAATAAGGCACGCGACACCAGCCACCCAGCATCTGTCGTTAGCCGCCATTTTAAGTAAGTTACACCCCTCCCGCAGGTTTAAATTAAATTTTATACCCTTAAAACCAAGCCCGATACAGTAACTGTGGCCGCCCCCGCGCGGGGGTCGAGGGTCGTTAAAATTAGCGAAGCGATTATTTCAGGATTACGACTTCTAATTTAGTGATATGGAGAATTTCGCGTATGTTAATACAATCCGTTTTAATTGATATTCTATGCAATTATATTTTACTGTAGTGTGAGATAAAATTCAACGATTGTGACTGCGAATAAGCCAGGACTGTAAAAATTAACTTTGCAATTAGCTATGTTTAATAATGAAAGTAATAGAATTTTCTATTTGCGGCACGGTTCAACTTATAATATATATATATTTTTTAACAGAAATAACTTCACAGTATAACATTTGTAAAGTGTTTTTTTAAGTATACTATTTGACCCTCAAGAAATATTGAAGTTATTAAATCTACGATGGTGCGAGTAAGTTTGGTTGATGAATCCAAAAGTTTACACAGAACTCTGTGCAAGTATTTATGGCATCCGTCAGCCGACATTCTTCCAGTCAATAACTTAGCCCGCAGTTCAAGCCGGCAACTGTAAATTAGCACCGTGGCTTTCGTTACTGTCTGAAATTGCGAATCGCGAAAGCGAAAGTAGGAATGTCGGAGGGCAAGGTCGGGAGGGCGAGAGTGGACAAACTACAAACTACCCTCGCAGCCGAACAGCATTATACGCTCCTGCACCATCCCCCCTTATTATAAGACACCCTTTGCACCCTCGATGGAGTGAGTAATTGAGACAATTCAAATAGATATGACTCCATGGGGTTTGCAATTTTGGTTTAAATATTTTATATAAAAATAATTGTTTTCATAATAAGTAACGATTACTTAGTACAAGAAATATATTGTTTTTTTACCCTTCCAGTGATATAAAATTTTGTTTTTAAATCTGTTAAAACTTACAGCTAAAAATATTTCTTTATGCATCCTCTGAATAAGTTGAATAATTAGAATATTCCGCAAAGCTCAAACTGAAAACTTTCTGTTATTTTTCTTACATATGATCATCTTTAGTGAAGCTTGTAGATTTCTTATATTTATATTAAATAAAAAAATAAGCTACTTTTAGTAACTACGAATTAAATGGTATAAAAACTCACAAAAAAGATGAACATAAATATAGTAAAAAACTAAAAAAATGTACTCGGTCATTTATATGAAATTCTTACTTATATTTTTATATACTATAATAAATAATTTTTAATAACGATACACGTTCACCAGAATTACTTTTAGATTGTATCTTGATTTGGCGAAATTATTTTTAGTACGTTTAAATTGACGTTTTATTCTAAAAATTGTAAGCCCAACAGAAGACAGTAATGATTTAATGTTTTTAAGGGGACACTTTTAATTTGACGCGAGATGAATATCAATTTTTCACTTCCCATCCCCTCTGCTTAGATGATTCCCGCGATGACGCCACACTTTGAAGGGCTGGTGTTTACAAGCAACGTTTGTAGAGAGCACATTCCTCCCACCCCAAGTAATTTAACTTTAAGAATCCTACCTCATTATTTTGACCCGATATCAGAAACAATCCCCCGTCCATGGAATAACGTGCAAAGTATGTTGATGTCATTAAATTAACAGTTTTATTAAATTAATCAACATTAAAAATTGTAAATGAATATATTTTTTCTGATTTCAAAAAGAAAATAAAATATTTTTTTGTATATAATATTCATAAGCATCTAATAATACTCATCCTCCACATATAATTAAATGACAAATAATGTTGTTTCAAGACTTCCATTGCAAGTTTCTGAAAGTTGTCTAGAAGACTATTTCGCAACTTAATGTCTACATAAATTTTATTGCATTTAATTAACTCAATGATATTTATTTTGAAATAAATAAGGAGGCAAGAAAATATATTGTATCATTCAATTCGCTAGTTTGGTGTTTTTTAGTTAAGAGCTTAATCAAACTTTAAAAGCATTGACCAGGAAACGCTAAGAAGGTTATTAAAAAAATTGACCCTTTGAAATGAAATCCTTTTTATTTTTGTTAATCTATATATCTTTTGACAGTAAATAATTCCCATAAATGTAATCAATTAACACTACAAAATTCTCATTTATTGCCACAACGCTGATTCATATGAATAATAATTACCAAATCAACGCTTTTTTGGTTTATTTATAAAAATATATATCACGAAATGTAGCAGTATCATAATAGTATAATTTATGATTCTTAAATATTTTAATATGCTCCTCGTGTTTTATTGCAGAGCTCTCCCCACGGCAAGCTAGTGAGACAGAAAAACACTAGCTAATAGATATTAAACACTGAGGGTTGCTCGGGTTTGATTAGGACGCCAGACCTGGGGCGAGATGGAGGGTCGGAGATCACCCCTGCTTTAAGAGAATCCCTTATTGTCATTCTGGGATGCAGGCTTATGCACCTACATAAAGTTTTCTTTTTATGTATTCTAGGATGCGCGAATGAAATTTATGGTTATGATACTGTAAAAAAATTTGGGAATTTCCACTCGGATACCAAATATTTTGATAATTTTATTTTTACCAATAATAAAGTTCAATTTATTTTTTACTCTATTTTAAAGAGGTCTTAATTTTTATTTTTACAAAATCGCATGTTTTTTTTAATAAAAAACTATAAAGGAGTAGTATTACAAAATAATGTTTACATGTTTATGAACAGTATTTATATTCAGGTTTACATTTCCATGTATTAAAATGGTTTTTTATATGTGAAGTACGTTTAATTTGATATTAATAACAAGGATTCTTATTAGAACGATTGAAATGTCATATTATTAGAATTAAAAATGAGAAATGTTGTAACGCAAAAAATATATTGTCATAAGTAAAAGCATATTTCAAGGCTATTCATTTAAATATCAAATAACACATAACATGTGAATTCTCGTACTGGTGCTTAAACATTATAAAAATTCATTTATAACAAGGAATTGGAATAGGATTCAGTATTATAAGATTCAAACTTTTAACATTAAAATCCTTTTAGAGTATAAGTCTATTAAATAGAAAGTACACTTTTTCAGTATATTTCAGAACCAAGAAAAACATTTTGCAAGAAAAAGTGTAAGCATATGGAAAACTCTTTCTTTTATTTTTTTTGGGGCGACCAAAGATATTATTTTGAATTTATTATTGTACTTACCAGAGCTATTTGCACAAGTATTCAGATAAACTTTACGGAAAAACCTACTTAATATAGTTTCTCCGTTTCCACTTTTAACAAAATAAATATTATTAGTTTTTGTGTGTAAATTAATTTTCATATATTCAAATATTTAATCATTTTGATAGGTAGATATGAAGGTACCCTGTGCTATAGTTACATTAATCTTCGTAAATGGACTTGTATAAAAATATGTTCGTATATAAATGTGTTTATGACATGTTTTCTTCCCCTCAGTAGGGCGACTGAAATAAGATGATTCGGTGGAATTTAAATGACTACTTTAAAAACGCTAACTTTATCATAATAACATTATGAAAAGTTTTTTCGTATAAATTTCTTTATAATTCAATTTGCAAAAAAGATCGAACAAATAATTCTTCACTCTACAGAGTTGTCGATATTGAATGAAATAAAATATTTTTCCAAAACTAAGGCAAAAAAATTAATCATTAATTTTAAGCATTAGTAATTCAATGCGATGTTGTTATTATTATTACCTTTATCGTATACGACAACGTTCATATTTATATCAGATATTACAGTATATCCCAGATTAGTTTTTTTAAATTAATATCAGGTTATGAACGAGTCGGAGATAAGAATTATTTAGAAATAAAGTGTGAACTTTGTATTTCTAGTGCAAATACAAATAAGTTCGAAAGTTTAATCTAACTTAAAAGCAAGCTTTATTAATATATTCAATTCAAACAGAGATCTTTGTAATCCCTTCTTATAAGCCAACCCTTTGATAAAGGGGATGACTTTGAACACACATAAGTTATTATTAACATTTGTAATATTTTATTCTAAAATCACACTGTGTTTATTATTTTGTAATTGTCAATCAATTAGTTTAGTGTGCTTTTAATTTTTATAATATTCTATAATTTACAATTTAAAAAATTAACTAGGCTCTCCATAACTGATGATAATTATTGTGTGATTTTATTATCTGTATTAAGTTAAATCAACCTTTTTATTTATATTTAATTTTTTATTTATTACACTTTCTCCTGTTGTCATAGCAATTTTTTAACGTGTAAACTTGCATACAAATAATTATCTACTTTTGTAATATATTTTTACATACACTGGTTTGTTATTTATGCAATTAATTTTTGAAATATATTTATACAATACATATAAAGACTAAAATTTCCTGAAAGTTGCAACTTAAATTTTTCCCAATACTTCTTACATATTTTAAAACCTTAAATTGGTGTTTATATAAATCTAATAATCACTAGTAGTTATCATCAATTATAAAAAAGGTATATCCGTAATTTTAATTAGTTTTTTTTCAAGTATTGAATATCAGCAAATAGTTTTATAGATCTCCCTAGTCCCCGCATATTTGCAGATTCAAACCTACATTCACCCGCTATCTACCAAACTGAGGGGGTACGTGGCTGCAGGGTAGGGGTGGTTCAAATTAATATGATTTTAATTAACAACCCCTCCCCCCCCCCCCCCGCTTTTCTGGCCAGGGACTGCACGTGACCGCGTGTTTGTTTATTTCTGAATAATGAATATTGATCTTCATTGATCTTTTGTATGCATATTTGCAGCACGGTCACACCAAAGGAACGATTAAAAATCCTGATGAGAAGTTTTGTGATTATTTACTTATGAAGATATTATAATTTTATTTTAACTATAGAATTAATGGTGTATTTGTCTTTATTATCATTATAAAAAACCTCACAGTGCAGCAATATAACTAAATGTCACATTACTACGGGTGCCATTAAATTTGTAGTTTCAAATTGTCCCTGTATTTTTGTATGATATATTTTTATATAATGGTAGAAGTTATCAGTATGTGAGACTGCCAGCAAAGGTTTTACTTTTTTTACATTTTATTTTTATTTTTGTTGTATTGTTTTCACAAAAATAATGTTCTTCTGGAATATACTGGATACTTATCTATAACTAAAGTTTTGCAACTATTATTTAAAAAAATATCGATTTATTATAATTTTGAATGACGTCCATATAATACGACTACTTTATATATTTATGTTAATTTTAATAATAAAAATAACTATGATTTACCTTCCCTGAAGATCTACACGCGTAAGTTTAAAGAAAGTCAGTATTTTCTCAGCCGGCTCCCAAGTTTTTTTACTCGTTTAATTAGAGAAAATATTTCATTTAATTACTTCTCAGCGGCCAACGTGTCTTTTTCAGTATATTTTATGAGAAAACTCATAAAAGTACTAATCCATAACGCCATGGGAAATTATGTTTTTAATTTGTTTTACTTGGCGGAAAATTGCTGTAAAATTTATTCACCTGAAAAACCCATCTGTACATCCATATTTGTAATAATATGTTAAAAAAATTGATTTGCTCATTTTATCAATTATTTTTATAATTTAAGTATCGCTTCGACACTTAAAATGATTATTTTATTTTAAGTTTTTCCAAATGATCATAATAATTTTTTGTTAGCAAAGATGCTGATTAACGGAGTTTCGATTTTGAATAGTATTATTTGTGTACAAAATATTGCAAAACATTCATATTTGTTAGTATGATTTTACGGATAGTTTAATATGATAACATTTATCCTAACTTCCTTACAGTACTTATTTGTCTATAGAACTTCTGTCTTTATACAAAAAATATTATATATTTAGATGTAATTTAAAAATCCTCGTATCGGTTTTAAAGATTCTGTATATTGATTATCTACTATAATAATATCCATTGTGTGTATGTTTCATTTTTTGGTTCTCTATAGAATATCTTAAAAGATACAACGCTGATTTTTTGCATGTAAGTTCAATAAGTTTTTTCGCAGCTATGTGCCGAATTTCAAGACGATAGGATAATATTTTCATTCATAAACTAATTTAATAAAACTGTAAAATATGCTTTAGCGAGTTTCAATATGTACGAATTATAGGATTTTACTGTTCACCGCGAGAATTTCAAATTTAGAACTTTTACAAAAAAACAAATTTTGATGCTTCTTAGAAATTTTCAGTTTATGTCAGCTTGACACAAGTGCCAATTTAATTTTTTATCGAAATTGCGTTAGAAATTATTAATCACATCATTAATAACTCAAAATGCCTCCGAAAACGTCATTCTGTGACGGGCAACATTTCTAGTTTTAATATAATTTTGATGTATCTACCGAAAAACATTACCTTTTTCCTAAACATTTCCAAATATTAGGCGAGTCGAGGGTAACATTAATAAGGGAATAATTCTACATCCAAGGGGTGAAATCTTTCAGTGGTGGAGGGGAAGGTAGGGGGTGTAGCATCTGCCCCGGCGCCCCTCGCAGGTGCACCGCGATTTACTTCGAGAGTTCAAAGAGCCCCTATAACTGTAAACCTACTGAAGATAAACATAAACTTTCCAATTTATTATTGTGTATTTTATTTATTATTGGAAAAATTAAACAATATTCTATTTTTATATATGAACTATAACTACTTTTTTTTTTTAAACATTTGTATAATAATATTTTTGAATAAAATACTTGAATGATTTTATTAGTGACCGGTTTCGCCAACCTTTCACGTTGGCATTATCAAACAGAGTAATAGTAATAGTTGATAATGCCAACGTGAAAGGTTGGCGAAACTGGTCGCTAATAAAAACAAAAATGTGGAAAATCACTCAAGTATTTTATTAAAAAATATTAAAATGGAATTCCACCAAGTACTCTCTGTCAAAAATATTGAATTTCTTATTTATATAATACTTTAAAAACATTTATGTTTTTTATTAACAGAACATAAAACGCAACTTGTCTCCCATAAAAAAGTTCTAAACACATATTTTATATTTAATTTAAATTAATATATTTGTATTCGCAACAGATAATGTTAAAAAATACATTGAATTATTCCATAAAATGTGGTATTATATTAACGTAATTGCAAGTCATTCGTTTATTATTTTTAAGACTCACGATGTGTGATAAAAATTAATTATAAAGGTGTGGTCATTACGTGTGATTTATTTTTTAAGGATATTTATCCTGTGAAGTTAGCTGCGCATCGGGGGGAATTCACGGAGAATAATTTTTAACGTGGCCATTTGTTTTTGTCCTTTCGTTGTCTTGTTGTTCAGCCGATCCCTTTGGTATTCAAATGTGATCCGCTCCACAATTAAATCAAGGCCTGTTTACCGAAAAAGGTTTCCTTTGTGAGAGGTGACTGTTACATTTAAAGTTTAATGGATTAACTCATTCAGAACTTCGAATGTGATTCTCAAACTAATATTCGATTCTCACCGTTAATCACGTTGTTACTCTTCAACCAATACTTTACAATTATAACAAAAAACTTTTATTTTAAATTAGTAAATTTGATCAAACTTTATATTCTAAATTGAATAGTAAAAACACATTTCAATGTAGAACGTTAATTTATTGTTGCTTTACTAATTATGAGATGTTAATTTAAAATATTAATTTAAATATATTATTTAACAAGTTTTTAAACAGTTTATCGTTTAATATATAATTAATTAAATTAAATTTTTATTTAGCCCTAGTAGTTCTAAGGGGTGTTGTAAATCATTGCACATTCTATTAATATCAATTAGTGAGATCAGATAACATCCCTTTTAGATCCGAAAATACCGAGAGAGGCGCGAGGGTATAAAAAACCCTGAATCGGACCGTTTGATAAGTTCTTCTAAATACTTAAATGATCCGGACACCTCCATTGTTACATTTTTTTTTATTATTCTACCTTTGTTATTAAATCCAAAGTGATACAGTTTAAGCTAGGATAGCTGCACGGCTATAAATTATAAACGTTTATTTCGTATATACAACTATTTAAGAATTCTTTCGTCTTTGAAAATATTCTTTGTGAATAAAAAGAGATTCTTTGAAAAATTCATTTCATCTATTATCTCAATACAATATATATTTCCTCAGTGAGCTCTTTAATGATACGATTAGATACTCAGATCAGGTTTTGTTTATTACTTTATCACTTGAAATTGATTCTAATAATATTGCAACGCAAACCTTTTTTTATAGGAAAAAAATGTTGTAGCTTTTTTTTCTTAAGTACATCACGGTACTCGTGGTTTTGATGTAACACATATTCGTAGACACGAGCCACTGTCTTCGTTCAATATCCTCAAAGAAGTACGAAGTGGTTCTATAAAACCGTTCAGGTGTGATGAACCCGCGGGTTAATTACAGAACCCAGCAGGGGTCGAACCCGGGCCTCGGGATCCCAGAACTGCGTTTCTCTCCAGCCACCTCGGCCCCGCACTCCTGCAGAGACAATAAATAATACGGTAATTTCTTCTTTCCCAACGCAACGTCTCCAAGATTAATGCAATATTGGCGTCCGCACGAGATTTCGATGAGATTGTGTACTTACACGTCCAAATATTTTATACCAATGATTATCAATCTGTTGATTGTATTCTTACTTACCAACGAAGAAAGCTAAATAATACACGTTTGTAAAGCTTTCTTATTTTTGACAAAGTGTTAATAATTCATTATCTTTTAAAAAGTCAAATAAACACAATTATTTATAATTTAAAATCCAGTTTTTTTTTAACTCACGCATATTTCATAAAGTACAGGATTTGATACAATCTAAATATATCCACGGTGTAAAAGTAATATCAATTTTTCGTATTGACAAAAAGCGCAACGTGAAATATTATTAATAATGAATCAAACTTTGTTGCCAAGGCTAGTGGCATCATAAAATAAATAATGTAGGAGCGTAACATTATATATTTACTATTTTAATATAGAAGGCGTCGTTATCTTTTATTAATACAATCTCGGGTTGTTAAAATAGTAATGAATACTTTAATAATGATATTACGGTACAATTTCCTACCCACAAGGTGTGATGTTTAATAATACCGGATTGTTAGCATATTTCGCCATATTGCTGCATACAACTGTATCGTCTGTTTAACAGGCTGCAAAAGCTTTTCACTACATTTCACGTTTGTTTCTCGTTATTCTTTGCAATTTGTCTCAGCTCGCCGCGAATCTCGACTCAATTACGGCGCGCCGTGTTCTCGCGGCTCTAATAGCATGCCCTCTGGGCGTGTGTGTTCTAATAGCGTGTTCTTTTGGGTTCTTATGTGTTCAGGGGCGTGACACGCGTAATGAGGTGTGCCCTCTTTAGCGGCTGCCAGGCCCGCCGCGGACAAACTGACTGGAAGATTTAAATGATACGGGAAATTAAATCTGTCTACGGTTTTCGTTTGTGATGATGCACGTGAATTGTTTCACGCTCTTGGAAACTCCAAGTTATTTTGTATTTTTTTTTTTAAATAAATATCAACACGATTAATGAGGAAGAAATGTAAAAATTATTCTACAGTAATACCCCGCTTTACGCGAGGGATACGTTCCGGAAAAAATTGCGTTAAGTGAAATTCGCGTATATCGGGGTTTACGGTTAAACATACATACATTGTCAAAACGTAATACAAAAAAATACGAATCATTTGAGTCAATCACTTTAATTCTAAGAACACTTTATGCAGTTTTACATGTTATTTTTACTGAAAAATACATCTATTGTCTTTTGGGTAGCGTTTCTTTTACATTCTTGTAAAATACGTTCATAACACCCAACGCTGTTTTTAATTGTTAAGAGGAGTCAATGACTACATTATGTTCAAACACATTCTTAAAATAAGAAATTCGCGTAATGCGAGGCATTTTAAGGCGAAACCGTGTATAACGGGGGTCGCGTAAAGCGGGGTATTACTGTGTATGTGTTGTTGAAATATTACATGTTATTTTATCTTCATCTACTATAAAAGTGTTTTTTTTTTAATTTTTGTATTGTCGTGACAATGTTTTCAAGTTCGTTTCGACTTTAGAGCTGATGAATATCTTTTAGGCTGTCCATTTTAGTCCGCTGTAATAACCAACAAGGTAGTAAAAGAACATGGACTAAGTACTCATTCAGCCCCATACATCTATTCGATTTGATCATATAATCAGAAGAATTACATCTATCTTTTGTTTAATGCAATTGAATCATCTCTGACATTGTTTCTCTTTTTATAAAACAAAAATTAAAAATATGAACAAAAAAAAAACAAATAAAGCACAAAAACACCACAGCACAGTGTAGCTTTGTTATTCAACAAAATAATGCATAAGCACTGTAGAAATATTCAACAGTTTTACACAAAAACTCTTTCTCATAATATTTATAGTATATATTGTGCGGGGAAAGCTGGGCAAGTGTGCAATAATACAGCATTAGCATCTGGTAGTAAAATGTGAAATATGGGCATAATTGCTTCCTTCCCGGCCTGCACTCAGTGACGTCACTGTTTCAGTCCGGATCTCAATGCGCTACCTTTTCAGTTTCACTTTGAATCCGGAATGAATGAAAACCGCCATTACATTTATTTTCAGTCTTTTTTCCTGCTTTTCGTCTTTCATGATATAAAAACTTACGGCTCGGAAACAAACCGCAATTTTATACTCTGCTGTATAAAATTGTATGTGTCATTATTAAAAGATACTTGTTTGTAAATAAAAAAAAAGAATTCCCTTTAAAGATCTCAATATAATAGCGCGGCTTTTTTTTCACCTTCGCTTTGTTAAAAACTTTTATATTACGAATAGCACCATAAATTTAATTCTATTCTTTTTCTTAAAGCAGCTTCTACGTTCTTTGAATTTATTCAGTGTGTTGATTTTCTATGAGTTTCAAACTCATTTTAATTACTACTTTAGCAGAGATTTTCATTGTAAATATATATCAAAGCACTCATAGTTTATGTTATCTTATAGTTTTGAAATATAATCAAACAATCTAGCAAACACAATGTTCGCTCCGTTACTTAGCAACCGTTATCACGAGAAACCGCAAAATGGCGTTGTAAACATGGCGGGTGGTGTGACAATGTCTTCGTGACTTACTCCTGTCAATGGTGATTCTTAATTAAAGCTGAAGTAATAATATATGCGCACACTTACATTTCATCGTTTAATTAAATTATAAATTAAATTATCCTTTAAAACATTTTGTTTTTAAACAGATATACGAAAATTTAAAATAAAACTTTGAATAACTAATTGAATTCTTAAAACAATGAATAAAAATAAAACTGTCTATTGACTCTAGAACAGTAGATTATCACAAAAAATAATTTTGATTGTAGTAAGCTTAGAGATACCATTTTAAGCATTTTTTATAACGAGACCATTTGCAAATAAAATATAAAATTACATACACAACTTACCTTTTTAGATTTTCATGAAAAAAATGGTTTTTTTTTTACATAACTAACACGATTGTTTATATTAGTACTACGTCTCTTGTTTCAGTGTAGAGTTAAAATTACCCTAAAAAATAATAATGTACTCTTCATAATATTCGTCTACTAAAATATCAAAAATAATTGTATTATTGGAGTTCTAGTGGATTCGTAAAATATTAATTTTAGAATTAAATATTTTTAATTGACTTTAAAAGATATATATTAATATTAATCGTAAAATACAAAAATCCTTATTTAATTAATAAGATAATATGTATGTAAATGTATGTAATATGTAAAGGTAACAAAAATTTATACTTCATTTATGTATCGAAGAATCAAAAATTTCATAGTATATTTGTTGCGGCGTGTATTATATATAAGCCTTCAGTAAAATGATCACCGCGATCTTCCAATATAAAATCAAGCACCTCGTTAAGGCGTACAATTCCCTAGTTTATAGAATTTACAATCCGCCGTAAAGTGTTCATATACGCGATATTATACAACCTCGCTTTACCGACAGAAATGCCGGTAGTGCTGTACTCAGAATTCATAAATTACGAGTAAACTCCACAAGCATTGATTTCAGCCATGTTTCAATACAAATTTATGACTTAGAAATGCTGTAGAATTTCTCGTCAGTCATTTCTGATTTTCATTACACTGCATAAAAATTGCGTGTAGTGCTTTGAGATATTTTACTTCTACTGTTTTGCTTATTTTTTTTTTTTTTTTTTTTTCAAAATGAATAATATATATTTTTTAATTTTCAGAGTGCAACTGCAATGGCCACGCGAGGAGGTGTCGCTTCAACATGGAGCTGTACAAGCTGTCGGGGCGCGCCTCGGGGGGCGTGTGCCTGCGCTGCCGCCACTTCACGGCCGGACGCCACTGCCACTACTGCCGCGAGGGTTACTTCCGCGACCCTCAGCGCCCCGTCACCCACCGCAAGGCCTGCAAGCGTGAGTCCCCGGCGCCCTCGCCACCAAGCCTTAGACCCGAACTAAAAATATCAAATATGGATAACCGGAAGGCTGATAATTACCGTCGTTTTTCGGCTTCTTTAGTCTAGTCCAGTGCTTCTCAAAGTGGTCCCTGCGGACCCCAAAGGGTACCTGGGAACATTCAGGGGATCCTTAGAAAATTAAAATCGATTTGGGGGTCCCTGAACAACGTCAGGGGGTCCGCGCAAGGTTTAATATTAAATAAAAAAATTATGACATATTTTTATTAATATGAAAGTTAAAATAAATAACAATGAATACATTATTAGCGATTTTTACATGGTGCATAAAATACAAGTAATAACAGGCATCGCGGTGAGTCAGGCAGGTTTATACTTGCACCAACTAGTCTATAATATGAATTTATGTAGTTTTTCACCCAGGGTCCGTAGGCAAGTTTTGACTATGAAAGGGGGTCCGTGGGCAAGTTTTGACTATGAAAAAGGGTCCGTGGGCCAAAAGAGTTTGAAAGCCACAGGTCTAGTCAAACTATTGAAAGACGAAGCCGCTCACAAACAAAGTCATTAATTATCTCTCAGCCATTTAGTTATTCATACTTGTTGTTTTACTATGGAATGTTACAAATTAAACCAGTATGTCGTGGTTAAAAAAATATCAATAATGAACTTTCTTTTGTTTTCGCTATCCCCCCTCCTTTCTACAATTTATATTATTATTACAAACCTTAATTTTAATTCACGAAGGTCCGGTTCAAAATGTAACACTTCATATTAAAATGGCCAAAGAATTAGAATTATTTTTGTTTGTTAACGCTCAAGGGCTTCTTCGGATTCACTAATTAAAGTCTGATGAAGCCCGTTTTTACCGGAAGCGCTCACAAACAAAAAAGATCACAATCTCTTGGCCGTTTGTCCATTTTTATTTTTTTATATTTATTATGCACAGATAAATAAACACGGCAAAAAGAATCGCAACCATCAAGACGATCACTTTTGTAGTTATTAATTACAACGTATGTTTCTGTTTATAATAATGCAAACTTTAGGTTGCCTTTCCAACGATAATTGTGGGAGTGATGTAAATAATACATGTCATATTTTATTTTTGAAAATGAAAATAATATAATTTTTAAAAAAGTCTTTTTTTCAATATAAATAAAATAATTTAAATTTTTTGCTATTAAGGAATTTTTTATCTCTATCGATCGGTAAATTATTATTTTTTTCTCATCGTATTCAGCAATAATATCAAAGGCTTTGTATTTACCTGCAGCTTGCAATCGTCAGCCAGTACAGTAAAGACCCTCCCTTAACGCAACCGGGATCATCCCCTGGCAGGCTGTTAGCAATCCCCCACCCAATGGCCATTTGTATGCTTTGACAATTAGCACCACAGACGAGACAGGAATGCTTCATGCAAGGCTTTATATGAATGCAATACAAGGTGAGCTTACAGAGTTCAATGTGCTTTTGTCGGTTAATATTGACTATGCTCTGCTAATGAAAACGTCTGCCATGAAAATCGATGATCGGGTTATATTATTTCGGTATTCAAGGAGTCTGAAGATTATTAATTATTTTCACTTTCGCTGTAGTTAAATGATAATCAGTTATGTGGGTACATCATAATTTTGTATTTTAATTGTTTATGTGTCAGAACACCAGGTAGCAATTCTTTGTTTGTTATGTAGCTTATTTGTTGAAACATTGGTGTTTAATTGTTACGTCGTTATTAAATGATACTATGAATAAATTATTACGGAGCTTTATTATAAACAATAAAAGCAACCACTCGTAAAAACCAATTTAACGTTCAGAAATCAAGACTAGTTCAAATAAAAACGGGCGTTATCTGTCTTTTACGGGATGGTTGATTTCTTACCTAATAAATAATGAAATAACCTACCATGCTTGCTATAATAATTAGTATATTCTATTTGATATTTGTAAAAATTTATCAAAGGATATCTTCTACTCCTGCTTTATCTTTTACAAAAAATCTCAGAAATCCTGCAAATTTTTTTTTTTTATCAATATTCTCATTAGGCTCTTCATTGATTTGAATAACCTAATTAAACTATTCACAAAACATATATAGTGTATCTAAAAATAACCTACCAATGATTATTACTATAAGTGTTTAAAGTCAGTATTTTTCAACCGTACATGTTATCTGTGCATACAATACTTTTTTGGGTAATCGATTCACCCAAAAAAATAAGAAACAATTCTTGATGAAAAAAATTCGCCGCTCAAGTGAGATTCTTTGGTGAGGTAAATTGAGCTCAGGTCACAGTAAAAAGCACGATTTTGAATGGTTGTAACAATAATATACCTACAAACAATGGTGTTAATAACACATTTAACAAATATAATTACTAACTCTTTAACTTTCTGTAAATAAAATGAAAACAGAAACTCAATTCCGTTTATGAAAATTATTTTTTGAAGAAAGCATACCAATCTTAATTTTTTTTTGTTTTTAAAATAGTTCTTAGTGCTATACTTACAATACGAATGTGATTGTACCCTGATCCTGCGTGTAGGCTGTGAGGCTTACAAGGTGTGGCTTCGGTGGGAGCGCACACGGATTTCTCTTCACGGATATTATGCATCACATATTTACAGTGATTACACACAACGTATGCAAGTATGTATTATCTCGCTGCCTGATTATCCGTGATTCGTCTTCCACCAATCCGGGGCACCGCTTGTTTACATCCAATCAGTTCAAATCTAATTATGCACATGTTCCCGGATCATCGCCGCGACTCCCCGCGCCCCCGAGTCGCCGAAACCTCCAAACAATATCAATCTGGATTAGGGCGGGCGAAAAACTCCGACGGCGAACTCGCACGGGGGATGAAATTTTAATGCGCTCGGTGCGGGTGTGAATTCGCATTAAAAGGGTTATTTATTGCTGTTTTATAAATCAGAGTTTCGAATTTCTAATATTTTGCCAATACAGTTTATTATTATTTCTACTACAAGGAGAAAAAGTTTTTTTATACAACGTATTATAATTAAGTACGTTTTATAACAAATCTTCTTTGGTAGCATTTGTTGTTTGATGCATACTCGTTATTCAAATTTTATCTAGCCCAATATTAATAACTAGCGGATACTCGGCGCGTGCTACTACGCTAAATAAAATATTTTTTTTATTTTTCGAAAAAAAAAAAAAGGAAATTTTGTTTATTTATTAACTTTTTTATCTTAATGGTAGCGGATAAACAATATAGTGAGTTTTTTCGGTAGGTGTGTAAACATAAAGATGTTTCGGCGTTCTGAGCCATCTGAAATTAAGTGATTTCATCGTTTCGATTTGAAAGCTCAAACACTGCCATGTCACTGCCTGTGTTAACATATTTGCATATGTACTTAATGGTTTTCACGGAGTTGCAGTATTCCACATTGATATATGTTTAAAATGTTTTTGACAGTATTGGATTGTATGGAACAATCCATCTGTTATCAATGTCAGTATCAACGTTTCTTAATTTAATGGTGGTGGTGAATCCTCCATCTTCTGGCTTTCGTCGTCTGTATTTCGGATATCCATCCTCACCAGTTTGAGTTTCATTAATCAAATCGCGTGGATATCTTTTCGTGCATTTGCCGTCTTTTATGCAAGGCGAATTCATATCGCTTCACTTCACTTCGCCGTATATATGATTTTTATCGTCAGATCCATGAGTATTTGTTTCTGCCAGATCGTGTCTGTGATGCGATGACTGACCAGGCGATAGCAAATCTTTGATTTCCGACCAAGCAGGATTGTACGTAAATGTGATGAAAAGATCTGACAGTTCTGAGTTTGTTTTATTGTTGTTGTTGTGGCAGCCTGCATTATATAACGGCAACGTTGTACTAATTTAACTAACATCACGATCAGATTTTTTTTTTTGTTGGCAGCCTGCATATACGCGTAAATGTTTCTGTTCCTCTTTTTAAAAGTATTTGCTACGGCAAAATGTTGAAACTTTTGTATAGGAAATGTCGAAAATCTATTTAATTATTATTCTATTTAATTTGATTATTAATTGTTCAATTTAAGTAGTCTAAAATGTTTTCAGTATTATTGGCTTTCAAATAAAACCGGTTTGGGGCACATCGGTAGGACGGTTCTAAAGCCTATAGCGGTCATGTAACCGCCGGTTTTTGAGTTTGTGTTTTATATATATAGATTAATACTGACCAGTTTAAAAGATATATGTAATAAGATTTTTTTTTCTTATTCTTCGGGTGTCTTTCCTCAGAGAAGGTTGAAGGAAGGCTAAGGTAAATTTAGTATTTAGTCAGTAGTTCTCTTTCTTTGCGCATTCTGTGCGAAATTCTTTCATTTGTGATGTGGTTAACCTAAATTTTAAGTAATCTCCTACCATGCCAAAAATGTTAGAAGCTTTGATTTTATTTATAACTAGAATAATTCGTATTTATCGTTGTCTTGAGCCTTAAAATATCAATTATATCTACCTTTATAGATATTTATTAATTAATTATAAAATTCGTAATAGGTATAATTTCCTTGCGATATGCAATATTGATAAATGACCCGAGGTCGTCATTAATAACCCCGGCACCTACAAACAGCTGATCGTCAATTCTAACCCTGTCACCCTCCTCCGCACTCCGCCAGCCCCGAGGTGGCTCCGAAATATGCCGCCCCGTAAATGGATAATGATATAGGCTTGGGACGGCTACAAAGTACAACAAAACACAAGCTAATGGAAGGAAACAGAGTTATGGAAAACTTAAATGTAGAAGGCTAGTTTACGATTTAGATTTTACAACTGCCTTATCCTTTAAGGACAAAGCAGTTATTTTCTAATTACAAGTATTTTAGTTTTGGTTTGTGTCGAGGCGAATAAATTGTATTAAGATTTTTGTAAACATTGAAAATTAATTACTTATCTTCAATCCTGATTAAAATGCAATGTGTATTGACGGAAATTATTATACATATTTATGCCTCAAAAAAATTTCGTTTATTACTATTTATTTTATTATTGTACATGCAACAAACCAAGTATCCCTTAACCTTACGTTAAATTAGGTTGAATGTATTAGATCAAAATATTACTCTTTTCAAACAATTTTTACAAATTCAGTTATTTCATTTGATGTGTATTGTTTTCCTAGTAGTCACTGAGAAACAGTTTGTAATGTAAAATTTGTTTAAATTTAAATTTTTGTTTAAAAATAATGGGTCTCCTTATGCAAAGTTTATTATAATAATAATAAAAACTAAACATAAAAACGGGTTAGCATGAGCTAATATCGCGGTCTGCACTCGCATGTACTCGCACGAACAACTGCATAATTATGTAAGACATCTGTCCAGCCCGAGTCATCAGCTGACCCGGCGGGGCTCTACAACATCCGCTCATTCCTGAGGCTTCGCTTGCGAATGCTTAGAAATTTTAATAAAATTATTAATTCAAATTAAGTATAAAAAGATTTTCATTGCGTGAAGAGTAAAAATTTAATTAGTAAAAATATACAAATCATTTTTTTAAGAAACACTCATAATTAAATCTTTATTTAAAAAGTATCATCAACATTTATTAATATTCGTTTTGTCGTAAATAAAAATAATGTAAAGCGTTACAAGTTTTATTTTTGGCGTGATAGCATTTTAACTTTCTTATCTTGTATACTTTCAATTTAATCTGAGATTTCCTTAAATAATCATAACTTGTAACAACAATCATGTTTATTTATAAATACAATTTTGATTGGTTTAATTTTATAAAACTTTTTATGAAAATTCGATAGTATATCTGTGCATTGCATTTGAATCAAAACAAACACATTAAAACTTCTTTCTACTCATTGGTAAAGATGAACATTCGAATAAGCGGCTCGGTAAAAAAAATGTCAACCGCATTTGAAACTTCTTAAGCACAGCCACGTTTATATCAATGAAATTCCAATATGTATGTTTGTATTAAAAAAAAACGTGTTAGTGAATCAGTACCTTCATTCATAAAACAAAATGGACGCGACATGAATATCACTCATCAAAATTATCAGGCGACAATCCTGTTCTGAGAACATGCAACGCTGCCGATTACCAATTTAAATCACCGCTGGAGAATTTCTCCTCTATAATTTTTAATGACGCACTGTCTTTGACTGCAAGGCAAAAACTTGTAGGAGACTCGGCCCTTGGAAGTGGATTCATATAACTTTCTTGTTTGCAGTTTGGTGGTATAATATATCGACTGCCTTCTTAGAAACGTGCGGGAGTAATTGGAACATTTTCGGATTTATTTTTTTAGAAAACCTCGATCAATCAAAAAAGAAACTAGTACTCGATGCATTCTACCGTTTCTGTCTTGTACTCCTACCATATAACTGATGATACAAGCATGTTTACTAACTGTATATTTTTTATATGTATGTCGAGTGTGTTTTATTAACAAAACATTAATTCTCACTAAGTCATCGATATAAATAATTCGTTGTGGGTTTTTTTAGAGGTACTAAATATAATTAATTTACAAATTTCAAAATCATTTTATTTGTTGTTTTATTACTAGTTATGTTTTATTGAATTTTATAACAAACTATTGGAACTATAAAAAAATATACACTGTAAAAAAAAAGAAAGGATAAAATAAGTTTATTTTGATTTTGGAGGAGAATTATTGGGATCATTGTTATTTGAGTAACAATTAACAATGTTTTTTTCATTTAAATCTATATATTATTTTTTATGTGAGTCGAGGTCGGATAGAGGACGCCCGTTAAATGTCTATCTTAAATCATAATTTTAGAAATTGAAAGTGAATTGACCGTTGTATTTGATATATAAATTATATTGATTGATTTGTGTATTTAAGTACGTATATATAATTTTCGTTCTGCCCGCGGTCCTACTGTGACTACCCCTGCTGCAAGCACTACTTTTCATCGCTACTAACTTATTGCGGCGATTTATCAGAGGCAGGGGTCGCTAACGAGGCCACGGTCCGACCTGGTCCTCGTTGCGATATAATGAGGGTCCGCGATCAGCCCCCGGGCCCACCTTGGCATCCCCTGCCTCGGGCTCGGACTGCAGACGAGTGGTTTAATAATTCATAGCGAATACAAATTATCCGTACAAATAATAATAAATTATCCTAATAGTTCTTAGTCGGTCTTCAAATTGAGCCTGCTGTATATTTAACAAGTAACATATACAATAACGCATAAATGCATCTTACCTTCAGATAATTAAATGATACTTTTTTTAAACAATCTATTTGATAAATACCGTTTTTCAATTGGTTCACTGTGATATTTAAACAATCTAAAAATAATAATAAAGCTTGCTTAACTACTTGCTTACTATTCAATATCAATATTGAAATACTCTTAGCTTCTCACACACTGGCGTGAAGTATCTACCACGCTATTGTTGCTTTTATTGAAACTACCAATCTCTTTTATCATCTCACACCGAAGCGATACAATCAAGCGTGAAAAATGCTGAGGTTTCATCTCGTGCTTGTCCTGATCAATCGGTGTTTTATAACTGTTGTAATCTACAAAACTGAAGTGTTTAAATTAAATCCAAAAGATCCGAATTACTTTAAATTTATTGTTTTGTTTTGAAACCATTTTATGTAATAATTTCTACAATCTTTATAAGTAGAGTAGAGTGATTTTCAGGAACAGACAAATTTGAACGTCTAAGAGTATAATACCAAAAATAACATAAAATGGTATTTTATATTAGTAAAAAAAACAACAGACAATGAAAAAAACGAAAATATACAAAACTAAGTCCCACCACCATTTCAATTGAAAATTATTATGTATGTCTTTCAGTATGAAAACCTTTATTCAATCCCAGGCCAGCTAGATATTATTCTATTGTGTTGTGATGAATTTCTATATAAGATAGAAATTAAAAGAACGAAATTGGGAACAGTACAAAAGCTTTGCTCTAACTCATAATATAAAAACTCTGAAAATATAAAAACGCCATGATATAAATCTTGAAGTTATTTCGCGTCGCAGATAAAAAAGACATTGTATATTTAAGTATTCTTAAACTCTTTGATAACTACCTTATTCTCTTATAAGTTCAAATAATTTTATAGTATTAGGAAATTGATATTAAATAAAGAATTACAAGAATTTTTTTTTACTAACCAAATAAATCTAGTCACTTAATTGGAGCTTAATGTTTGGATTAGGACAAGAAGTATTAAGAAGACTAACTTGACTTTTTCAAAGTCCTGGAAACTTAAGATAAAAAATACCATGTACATATTCACGCATCGATACATTATAGAATTGGCAATCTGAAAAAGTCTCTTTGAAGGAGGTGAGGCACTGACGCTCACTTAAGGCTGCGAAGCATCCCCGGAATATCGACAGGCTTTAATTCCATCCACGTACAGAACACTGATGAAGGAATACACACTGTCTCCGAGGGGGTGAGAGTGACTGGGGCGGACGAGCCGACGGCCTTCCCTTGTGTAGTAAAAAAAAGCTTTTAGAAAATAATAGCGTTATATCATGAAAGCATCAATTTTAATTTTACTTTTAGAAGTTTCAATACAAATTACTTTAAAGTAAGTTACTGTAATATTTTTTAACTTCCACTAAGGATGCATAACATAATTATGAAATATTTAAAAACTCATTGATACTAGTTCATATATTGTTTCATATGTTGTTCTATGTGTGTTTTTTCTTTTTTCTACTTTGCAAATTAATAAATTCTACCGAAAAAATATATAAATTATTAACCCACTAAACTGTAGTAAAAATGATCAATTTATTGAATCCACCACTGGGTAGAGGGGCTTAAGTCTCCTCGCAGGAGATAAAAGAACGGATTCCATTAGCGGCCGTAATCACCTCGCATTTTCATATGTCAAAGCCTGTAATTTCTCTGGCTGGGCCTGGTAAGCCCGGCTTTACATTCCTTCAGTACTCCACGGTCTGAATGCCGAATTATTTAACGAGCCCCAATTCGACTTCCGAAATTGATATTTCAGTCAGGTAATTTTTTTCGCTCCGAATACTTGACTCCTTTATGTTTTCGGTAAATATTGATTTTGCTTTGATTTTTTTTTTCTTTTGCGCCCTTTATTTTAGTTTCTACGCTTAGTATGATTTTTAAGAAGCGATGAAAATATTTTATATTCATTGCACGTTTTAACATCAGCGATGTGTTTTTAATTTACGAATTCATTTTGTTTAGATTATACTTCTATGTAGTTTGATTTAAATATATATATAAAAATTATAAATTATCGTCATATTTGGACGATGAGAATAATAATTAGTCCGTTTCTCGTTAGTCTTGCAAACAGACCCAATTCCATAAATTAATCGCCTTGCATATATTTTTTAAGGAAAACTGAATTTTGGTTCATGTTTAATTATAATTATTTTCTTGTGCAGTTTTAACTTTCAATACTGAAAATGTTATATCAAAACTTAAATTACATTAATTTTTTTATATTTTTATTAGACCATTTAAATTATAGTACTTTTGATTTACGTACGTTACTATGTTTTCTCATAAAAATAAATTCACTAAAAGTCTTCTGTAAATGTTTACTCTATGTAATCTATAACCATGTCAAAACATTTGATTTTTTTAATATAATGAACATAAATTTGCAAAACTCCACATTGTCGGCGTAATCAACTGGTCACGTACGGGTTTTTTTTTTAATACATTGAAGCAATAAAGTAACCAATATTTCAGTGTAGGGTCTCCTGAAATAAGTTAGGTCTGAAGAAACGTGCAGCGATCACTCAGTTTCACGGCCAACTTATTCAATAAGGCTCAGCGGGACCCGCAGAGCCTCGGGCGCGCAGCTGGCCGGCCCTTCACGAGCAAGATCGCCATTCAATTGTTTTGTGAACGGCGGCCATCTTGGTTCATTGCGTTCATTTATTTTGTGCTATGTACCGTATGCTGTGAGTACGCGAAGGTAATGGATTGTTTAATACGAACATTGGTTTTATGCGGCTAAAGCCTTCGAATACATATCGCGAAAATATATAAGATTAGTATTTTTTCAATAATCTCATTTCTCAAATAAATAAAATTGAATGTGATGTATTATATGAAATGTAATAGAAATTAAACACTTTAAAGTTTTACATTCGTAAGGACAGACAAGTTTATATACTTCACTAAAATATGATTTTAAGTTGGCAGTAACAATAACGAGTAACGCTATTTGGCTACCCCTTTTTCGTACAATTACCTCACACTGCTGCACTTACCCCTAACAAAGCTGAAACTAAAATAAGGGCTACATAGAGTAACAGGTGAGGGTGAGGTCGTTTGCCGAGCAATGGACACACTTCCGGAAAGGAAAATGGCTTTCGGAGGTAAAGCGGCAATTAAACAAAGAACCCCGAGGGTGTGCGTCGAGCGGTCCTTTTCTGAAAATTTTTGTAATTAAATATCGTTTTAAAAAAGAATTTGTATAAAAAATCATATCTTAATTTTTTTATTCTCACATTTAGCGTTTGGACCGTTTCGTAGGCGTCAGATTAATTATCTTGCTTCAAAAAAGTCTTTTTTTTCTGTATTGGGGAAAAGATAAATCTTTACTTATCTTTGCTGCTATAAATGCAAAATTTAAATTTAATCAAAGTTGTTTTATTCAATCAAACCACTCATATGTTATTTTATGTTTTATATTTTTAATAAAACATTTATTTTTATTACAAAAATATTTCTCTCAAAAATATTAATTTTAAATGTGCAAATGTAAGATCCCAGATCATTTAAATAGCTGGCATATCGTCCGTGTAGAGATGAACAAACAAGATAAGGAAGTCGTGAAATATTCAGAATTAATTTATGATTGATGAGCTTCGAGTTTTCCCAAGGTCCAGCGAGCTTCCTTAATCACACGAGCGTCTACCCGAGCTGTCAATCTGTTTAACCTAACATAACGCTGTTTATAAACAACTTTTAATATTTTTGAGTTAAAATAAGATTTGTGCATATCTTTATTTTGAAAAAATTGTGTTTTTCAGAAAAAAGATAAATAATAGCAGATAGTTATACGCTATTTAATGTTTTTTCAAAATGTAAATATCCTTTGATTTATAACTAGTACTGTCAATATTTTTAAATGCAAAGTATTGAAAGACGATATTTTAAATATTTATCTTCAGCATTCAAGTAATCTCTAAAAATATTTTTGAGATTGCAATTCATTCAAACAAACAAAAATATATTTTAGAAAAATATTTATTTTTTGAAAATGATATAGAATGTAATTATTAAAACAATGTGCATATTTCATTTCTGTTGTTTGGGTTGCTTTCCGTTGGTGGTAAAAATGATAAGCCATCAATCTTCCAGCCAATTAGCGTCCAGTGTGGTCGCGGGTGTTGACGATGATGATTATCTCTCGCTCGGGCCGTCCGCACTTCGCAAATCATTAGCAGCCGCCTAGCCGGAGATGTGGTCATTAGATAGTGCCGGGAACAAGAACTCGCCCCGGCGTTGAGGATGCAGGACAATAATGTATGGATGCTTGATTGAAAATTGAGTGCGACTGCTGTTTGACTGTGATCAAGTGATTATGTATCATTGTACCGCATCTACCTAGGCAAGGAATATATGACAAAAATTTCTTTTAAAATAATGATTTTCAACATTTACTTAAGTTAAGACATAATTTTTTGTCATGCTTATAATAATAACGAATTATTTATTTCACCCTTATGAAGCTTTGTTAATTATGTAGTTTTAAATCACCTTGTACTGTCAATCAACCCCTCCATTTAACTTCGTCTATTGATTATATAAAGGCAGCTCGTGCCGTTTCTTTCGAATTCAAATTAAACTCCCCATATTTCTAGGGCTCCCTGTGATCCAGACGTTAAGTCGCATTGGCTGCTGGAGCAAATCAAGGCAAGTCCCGGGCTACTTTATTACCGGCAGGCTCCGTGGGCGTCTGCCTGGAAGGCTCGCCTTACAATATCCATCAGCGAACTTTATTCCCTACTCGTTTTGAACGCTCTCGATTGATTTATAAGCCGAAGGAGCATCGAGTCGCTCCGCGAGTACGCGGAAAATCCAAAATAATTTATTGAAAGCTCGCTCCGTTTAAAGTTAATTGATAAAAAAAAACTTGGCGTAGTTGCTTGTCTTGATGTTGATTGAAAATATTTTTTTAATGTACAAAAACATTTGATTGGCGGAATAAAGTAATGAGATCCACGAAGGGAGCTTTTCATAAAAATATTCTGCTGGATATGAAGTTTTGTTTAATTTAATGTTTTCCTAAAAAAATTAAACATGTACATAAATCAATAAAAACCTTAATAAAAGCTCACGCCTAGATTGTTACCGATTTTGATCGCTTAATTTTTACAAAATTACATGTCGTTTACACACTTTGTACTGAATTGAATTGCTTTGAAATTAATAAAAAAAGATGTATTTGCTTTCATATACTGGCAGTATAAATTTTTGTTTTTTATAAAATGCTCCACAAAATATATTTCTACGGAGTACCTCGTGAAGTTGTTAAGTGCTAACATTGAGTGCCCCCGTTATAAAGTTGCCTAATATCATAATATTGTATACTGTCAAACAAGCGGAAAATTCTAATGAATTGCTAAGTAGGTACACACACTCAACCCGCTTTATGGTAGCATGCGATAATGTCACACGCTTTAAGGAATGAATAAATTCATGAAAACCTTTAGTGTTGCCATGTCGAGAGAATAACGCCCACGTTTGGGAACACGAACAAAGCCGGAGAGTATAACTGGAATGACTCTCGGGGGATTGTCATTTTCTACCGACTTGCATCGGCGCCGACCGACGGGGACCGATTGCCTTAGCTCCGAGCCAAAAGAAGTCCCTAAAACTACCATTGACTGCCAAGTCAAAAGACTATCCAACTTATTATTTTTGCAAAAATATGTTTACAATATTATTAAACAAAACAGAATATTCTAATGCATACTAGACGGCCAAATGAAACAAGAAAATAAAATATTAAATACTTTTAACACAAGTAGACTTTAAACTTAAAGCTAAAGCAGCTTTATGACTTAGCTTATTTATAATAAAAAAACTTTAAAAATATACTTAACTTCTTTCAAATATTTTAATCATTAAATAACTTTACGGTTGATTCGTTTAAGTGATTGCATTACCTTGAATGTTCGGTAATTTCTTCGCGTCTTCAGTCTAAAAGTGATCAAGATTATCTACCATTTCTCAAGTTAGACTCCTTTGTTCAGCCCATAACAGGTGGTTGCTAGTTCCATAGATCCACCCACGATCCTTGGATCTCATCACACACGCGTAGGAGTCGCATTCGATCTATTTATCTCGAGTGATACGTTCTCGGCTTGAAGCGGCGCATCTTTGACATGAATGCATGTAAATAATGAACATTCGCAGTCGACGAAATGTGAGGTTAAGTAATCAAAGAAGAAATGAAGCTTTTTAGATGACAGTAAGGCATTGTTGTTTAAGTTGAACATTTTTTTCTATAGACTAACAAAAGAGATGTGTAAATTAGAATCATAGACCGTGTTACGAAATGTAACCTGCAACAAGGTTTACAAACTGTTAGGTTGATAAATGTTATGCCAACAAAAATCTGATGATTACAATAGAATGCAAGTCTTTTTTTTCAGCCAATTTGCAATAGAAGTGTGTTTAACCCATAAAACTATGCACACTTCTTCACAGCAGAAAACTTTCGAAACCGTTTCTAAATACGATTTACGACCAATGTTACTCAGATTAACCCTATCTTAACACCATTACGACAAGAGCCGCCTCCCAAACGGTCCACATGCAAATCGACTGAAAAAAAAAAACTCTAATTCTCCGGCATAAATTACCTCTGCGGCATTCCAACCGATATAAAATACATCCCGGCCGAAATATATATTTTATTGAATACTCGCCATTCGTGCTTCATGTGCGTGAAATCTTAATTTGCTTAAGGGGCGCCTTTGATCAGTCCGCGGCCGCGATATGTCCGCCAATAAAATGTCGCTCGCCGCTCGTTTCGCGCTTTTTTGCCTGCAGAAAAAAAAGGACCCCTGTCCGTAAAACAGGGCTCTGCATATCTGCAGAACCTGCAACCGATGCCTTTAAGAAATGGCATTTTGACATGGCGATCGGTTCTACTGTTTCTTAACTTTTAAATGCATGCTTTTGTCTCTCTTTGTTCATGAGCGCTGAGTTTGAGTTCGCACTTTGGCTTAAGATTCTTAAGATTTTCGTGTCAACATGACGCTGTCTTAAAACGATTGCAACAAAACGAATTGTATACCACGATCATACAATTTAAGTATAAAAATAAATGATCAGCTTTATATAAACTAAGCGCCCTAAATAATTAGGATCTCACTTTAAAAAAAAACGTTTCATTAAAAACTAAAATTGAATAGTGGATGAAATATAAAAAAAAAACTTGAATCAACATTACGTGAGTAAATTATTTTTTTGTACAAAATTATTTTGAACTCCAGAAAATAAATGCTGCTAGAAGTAATTTATTACAATATCGTAATTATGTACTACGTACGATGAAACAAGTATGGCGTTAATCAAAAAATCAATTGCGTTAATTATTGAAAGAGTAGGTTCATTAATATACCAATAGATAAAATTAAGCGTTTATTATTTTGGCAGTATACATGCGAAACGCCCCTCTTTTACGAAGGGCAGTAATAATCTTGTTAATCCCGTGTGTTTCACTCACTATATTATAAGCAAACGTAAAATTTTCCCTAAATGCTGATGTCAAAATATCCATTGTTTGCATTTGTTATATGGCGTTAATATAATTAGCACGCGATTTGTATAAACAGAAAAGAATTAAAAACAATACTCCATCTAAATATAGACAATCTTAGGGTAATCATTTTCCTTCGAAGTGTTGTATTTAAAATATATTATTTATTTACCAAATAATAAAATGATGCAGTATTTTATTTGTAAATGAATTAAATTTATTAAATAAATGTTATTTTATTTTGTTTCTTGATTGGTAAACACGACTTATTTTGTAAGTCTCCTTTTACATTTTGAAAATAACATCACAGCTTTTTAGGTGCAACTGATCTTATCTTGTCAAAATTATTCCGCCCCTCCTTTTGTTCGCGCTGGAATGAAAGCGATGATCGTTTTAGATTATTTCATTTGACAACGGCTGTTTTAAGAAAAGTATATATTTTTGTTTAAAATTTATTTTTAAAACAAATTTTCTGTTCTAAATATTCATTTGGTAAACACCAAAAATATCGTGAGAATTAATTAAGGTAAGTTTTTTTTTGATAAAAAGTATTTGTACGATATATTATTTTTTGAATTTAATAACTGAGTCCCTTTACGGAATACATTTATTTGGGAGACGATGATCGGAGATTTGCAAGAGACAACCTGTTTGGTTTCTTTTATTTCTTTTTCATTTTTGTTTGTGGCAACACCAATCGCATAAACAGTTCAGAGACCGTCCAGTTCTCGCCGTCTTGGGAAGACCGATCTCTTTTTATGGGCTTCCAGCACGGATAAAATCTAACAATCAGAGAAATAAATCGCACGTTTTTTGCCATCTTAAAAGGAAAATATGTTTTATTGTAAAAAAAACAAAACAATTAAAATATGTAATAAAATTTCACGTCGGGTTTTTAATTATTAAAATTTAAAAATATTTGTTTTTTGATCATTCCCACCTACTTGAGATATTATATGTAACTAGAAATGTAGCCCGTCACAGAATGACGCGCATTCGATGAACAATGCTTACAGTAATAAGATGAATAATGCTTTAATTTTGTACCATCAGTTGGATGAAGGTGCGAAGTTCTGTGATATACCTTGAACTTTGAAGCAGAGTGGCCCACTGTTAATTTAACTCCCATTGATGCAAAAGATATACTGTTATTGTATGATCTTATTTTTCTCTTGTAATTTACATTATAAATATCCTTTAAATATACTGGGGAAATAGGCCTTGCTGGTAGTTTCACTTTATCTTTGTGCACATGAACTGTTGAACTTTCCATCTGATGGGTTTTCTGCTTGATAATGTAAAGCATTGCAGAATCGACAGGTCACACTAATTAATCCGAAGACAAACGCAGCGTTCGCTGTGCATCAGTTTCTTTTTGTCTTGAGGTCGATGCGCGTACTCGAATTTTAAGAAGACGCTGCTCACGTTTTCCTTCCAACTCATTGCTTGACATTTATGTCACATTTCGTGTCACAAACAACGCATCACTTTTCACTGCACTGTTATTTATTTGATGCAGTCTTTATCACGTTCAATAGTGCAATTCTTTTTTAATTACGTTTTCTGTGCGTAGAAGGTGTTATTTTGAGTTATCAATGATGTGATTAATAATTTCTAATGCAATTTCGATAAAAAAATAGAGATGGCATTTGTGTCAAACTGACATAAGCTGGAAATTCCTTAGAAGCATCCAAAATTTGTTTTTTTTGTAAAAGTTCTAAATTTGAAATTCTCACAGTGGAGAACAGAAGCATATAATTCGTACATATTGAAACTCGCTAAAGCATATTTTAAAGTTCATGAATGAAAATATTATCCTATCGTCTTGAAATTCGGCACATAGCTGCGGAAAAATTTACTTAACTTATGTGCAAAAAATCAGCGTTGTATCTTTTAAGATATTCTATAGAAAACCAAAAATCGAAACATACACACATACAAACACACAAACACACAATGGCTATTATATATATTAGATTACGCACTCAAAAAATTTCTTAATCGCGGAAGCAAATGAAACGTAATTTTATTAGTAATTTCATATTTGTGAAACATTATTATTTTTTAAGCTACAAAATCACAAGTACTCGTATTTACGAAAGACTTATTTAAAAATTCATATATAAACGACTTTCTAAGAAATCCTTTTATCTTCGACGTTTATTATTTATGTAAACAGCAAAAATCACCTACGCGTGCGTAAAAATGAAAAAGAGATTGTCATTTGTGGCGAGACGCCCAGGGCTCTCACGGAGAAACTCAGCCACTCTGAAGATTGCCTGTATCTCTGAGAACTTCACCTCAGCCACTAGCCAAAGTTAAGCATCTCACTTTGTATGGCAGTCCCGACGTAATGTTTTGGCACTTGTCCATTTTCCACTGCACGTATAAACGATACTGAGATTATGATCGATCAAAACTTCGTAAAAATTGACATCTATAAGTCTGATTTTGATTCTGATTCTCTTAATTTTGTAATGAATGAGAAGCGATGTGCTGAAAACCTCCGTACAATATATCAAGATTATTTTTAAAATTGTGATAAATCATATTTGTTGAAAGACCATAAAATTAGCCTTAGTTTATATTTTAAATTTATGAGTCGTGTATGAAAATCTTGTAAGGCCGCTTTCTTAGTTATTTCCATTTTTTTTAAATATAGGCCTCGTTAGTTGAGATTTGGCATCATTGTATTCTTCAGTAAATTCTATCTAGTAGATGTTAACATGGAATGAGGTCGGGGAGGAATTTTTACTGTGTGATTCCGTTAGCAGTAGTCAGTGCGAGCAGATGAAGCCGTCCCACCCCTCCCAGCAGCAGTTCATCCGACTGCATTTTAGCTAGTCCACAGCGTAGCTCTCTGTTATTGAAGACGAATAAATATATTTAACAATTATATTACACATTACATTATAAAAAAAAAAATATTTGATTTATATATACGTAGTATACGTAAGTATTTATTTTTAGGATTACGCAATGTTGTGAAAAAAATAAAACGCACACATAAAAAAATACCCTTTGTATTAAAAAAGTTAAAACAAAAGTTATTTTATCATAATTATCAACATAACTTTCACCGAAAAAAATATGTAACTGTAAACGAAAATATTGCATTCGACATTTATAAACTGAAGCCTAAATATTATATTTTTAAAGCACAGTAAATGTAAGTCATAACTTATATGGGCTTATCGTAATATCTTGAATGCATGTCATCAAATTTATTTTTTATATATATAAAAATTAAATTTCGCACGATGCAGACAACGCCGCAAACGCACTTTATATTAAAAGGCTTTCTTGTTCGCAAAATAACAGGACAGTCAAGTGTGTTCGCCTCTAATGAGCGCCGACGCAGCCACCATCTCAGTAAAAACTTTTTTTATTTTTTTAAATATTCTCCAATTTTCCGGCTCAATTACTGAGGCCATTCCTAACCAACTTCCTGTCTTCAAAACGTAAACTACAATATAAATTTTCTACACAAAATCTCTTCAATTAAAATTTTAAATTAAGATTTCACCCTCACCGCGGGGCTTTGTAACGGGCCACCCTAAAAAATTAGTAACCGAATTAGAAGCTCCGGAGGCCGCAAACATTTTTTGGGGTAAGCCACGGCAAATTAGAAAACTTGAGAGTTCATTTCTCGACCGGTTGTTTAAACTGCAATGTATTTTTATACAATATGAACATTTCCCCGCGGGACAGTACGCCGGGGAAGTTCCCCGAGCTCTAAATATTTGCTTTTCAGTTTTCTCACGGCTTACTCGAGCGTTTCCCTTCGCCCGCGAAACTCCATCTAAATATTGTTTATAAATCTTCACTCTGAAACGAAATGTCGAAAACTTCTTCAGGAATGGAATAAATATAAATGAAAGTATGTATTTTATATGACAACAAGCAGAAATGATATCATTTTATATTAAAGAATACTTTCAAAGTATATTCCGTTAGTATAAGCAGCATTTACTTCTCGCTAGAATATCGCTTTCAAAAGTTACTTGGTACGAGTTATGGACAAATGAATATTTTATAAAAAAACTTTCCAACTTTCTTTAATTCAATTGATTTAAACATGCATGCATACATAGATACTTGGCAAAGTATCCAATGTTACTTATTTAATATTTCTTACAAAAATTTGAAGATATCAATTCTCATCTAAAATATAATTTTAAAAAAATTCTAGTGTCAGGTTTTAATTGAAGTTTTTCACTTTAGTTTGCTGGAATTCAATCTTAAATTATTAATAAGAATTATTTACAGTATTTTTGTCCATGGTCAAAAACTGTCAATGCACTAGCTACAAGTTAATCGCGGTAGAATTGTGCCATACGTATTGCGTACTTACCAAATATTTGTTACTACTCATGAAAAAGAATATCTTTGCTCAACATAAATAAATTTATTTATATTTATGCAAATTGAAAAAAAAACTGAAATGTACCGGTTATTTAATTTTACATTTATTACATTGACGCTTCCCGCTGCGTATTAGCTGTTAACACCTTCGTCGACTCGAAATTAATTACCCAGCATAACTAACCGTTGTAACATTTATATAAATCTTATAAGCAATTATCATACAATACAAAAGTAAATTTAATTTGCTGGGAGGATGTACGATCAGCGAGGCGCACTACCTCGCACCGTGTTATTAACAAATATATCGGCCCACATACGAGAAACAGCAATTTTATTCTAAACAATTGGCTCGCAATTCTCCGCGCAATCTCCGATGATAGCTTTATTATAGCATACTTCACCGGAACGACCGGCCTGATCTTTGTTTTATCTTTTATTCAAAGTTTTTTTGGGAGATATTACTGAGTAGTTTTGCACGAACAAAAAAAGGTAAACTTTGCAACATTTAACTTATTTCCATGAAATGAACTGTCTTAGTTATTTTTAATTTGTTCATAATTATTCATATATTACGAAGTATTCCTTAGCAAATGAAATACAGTAACCTTTATTTAAATCTATGAATAATATCATTTTGTGTCAATATTTATTACCATAGATTTTACTAGTCTTTGATTAAATTGTAGTATTAGAATAATATGAAAATATTGATAAATACATGAATAAAGTAAATCATGTTATCAATAATAAAAATTCCAATAGAATTTTTTTACCCATAACTTTTTTTTTAAATTTACATATTTAAAAAAAACTTTTTATTGTAAAATAAAGATCTGTTCTCAAGATGCCTTAAATATTTTTTCCTTGTAGTAAATTATTATATTTAACGGATGAACCTAACCATGTCCAAGTCGATGCCGCACTCGACCGTAATTTTCTACCCCATGGTGTTGTTTGCACCTCTGTAATGACAGACATGGCAGGCTCACACCTTCACTCTCGGCGCAGCATTATTCCTGTGATGATTTTAAATGTTTTGTAATGATTTGTAATGGGCCTCGCCGCCTACGGCGAGAAGCGATCAGAGTGCTGAATCACCGCGGAAATAATACCCGCCAGTGCAGCTCATCTCCTGATCTTCAATCAGAGGTTATTTGATATCAATAATACGACATGGAGGGTTCGATTATTTTTGATAGCTGCAAAACGTCTTGCGGTTTTTCAGTTTCATGAAAATCAGTCATACTAAGTAGCGTAAAAGTTTCAGCCTTGAACTTACAAAAGTATGACTGGCTGTTAAACTATTGTGATAACAAAAATAAAACAGACAGTACATTGACGAAATAAAACAGCTCTAATTTTGCAAATGTAAGCGTCGAGTATAAATGATACAAGGAATCTTAACAAATCAAATATTTTCACAAAAAAATAGCGTATTATATTTGTGAGAGATGACTTCTGATATTGACTTAAAACCGGGTCTTAGTAGTTTAGTAGAGTCGTATGTGCCTTGTTGTCAGTTTGAGGTGTGCACCGAGCGGTCTGTGATCGCCCATCACCCAAGATGGCCGCCCAGACGTGGAATGGCGGTCGCGGCGGTCCGAGAGATGAGTCGCGCTAATCCGTGATTTATGTGAGAGCCCCGCGCCGCCTGACACCCCCATTCATTATTCGCCAGCGCGGCCTCCCACCCGGTGGATCCTCTCGGTCTTGGATTCACACGTCGAGGACTGATGGAAATTCCGTGACACAGCTTCTAGTCTTGTACCGATATTTTTCAATGCGAATGTTTTTAGGCCAAAGCCGTAAAAATCAATATGCTTTTATTTATATTAATACTATGAGTGTGACTTAATGCGTATATTTATAAGTAGGATACGTAGGATGATTTGTACTATTGTAGGAATAGAAAATAGCATTTTTTAAATAAATTTTCGTAAATTATTTTTTATAGGTTTTAAATCAATAAGCTTATTTTCTGTTATCATACTTTATTTGAAACTTTATAAACTATTATCAAATAAGCTAATCGTGAGGTGTTTTTTAAAAATTTGAGAAAATTCATGTTTTTCCTTGACCGACGTTGATTGTATTTTCTGCAGACCAACTGCAAACGCAACCTGCATCCCTCCTGCATCCCTCCTGCATCCCTCCTGCATCCCTCCCGCAGACCTCCCCCCATCCATCTAGCGCGCCTGTCTTCACACCGTAATGCAATTTGAATTTAGAATAATGACGATCGGTCGAATCGAAATGGCTGTCCGTCACGTGGCCTGAATCACAATGGCCCTAATGCTCCTGAATTGTTTGTCCGTTTCAGTGGCTTCTGAGAACTGCAATAGAAATTTGTCAAATTTGCAGACCGTTTCCGGTTAAGACAACTTCGTCTAGACTTCATATAAACTTAAATCGGATGGCTTTTATCGGAAACGTTTTATTTATTACAAAAAATGACGAATGTAGTTTTGAGGAACATATTTCCAAATACGCTTTAGATGAAGATACAATAAATATCTATGCTGATTAGGTCAAAAAATAAAATATATATAGCCAAAATAATGCATAATATATAAAAACTGAAATGTATTATTCATTCAGTTTGTTCGTATTTAATTTAACGTTAATAATTAAAATAAACGTTTATTATTCAAATTCATTACGAATGTGTAATAAAAGTTAACAAAGATAATTTCAAAAAAGTAATTTAGTTAACCCTTAATGCGTTGTATAATTTCAATTAACCCCAAAACAGTATCAACATGGACCATTTAAGCGCCACTATCAGCTGGTTACAAAAGAACCGCTTTCAATCCCAGAGTACACGAGGACTACTCTTAACGCAAAACAATGTAAGCAGAACCCATCAAAACACCAACAGAGCGCTTTGTTCCAGAAGTTACTTTGTAAAGCGAGTTGGAATTGCTTTAAGACTACCGCCCTCAATCAGAGGCTGCTCATCGGGTTCGTTTTCGCCCCATTGTGGCTGATTGGACTTCTAGTTCGGATGACGCTCCAGACAATCCAGGACGAGGATAAAGCGCCGGTCATTCTCGTTCACAACTCGAAGCCATTCGATTCGCAGTCCGTTAAATTAGAGACGTGCGCGGCGAGACGGAGAATCAACCTATTAAATGTCCTGCACTTTATACGGTGAACTTAGGATAATGGAAAACCACAAGAGCACTGCGTTTAATGGAATCGCTTCTGGATTGTATTGCATTAGATTAACAAGCCAATGTTGTAAATGGCTTCCTACTTTAATGCCGCTGTTTGAAATGCACATTAAATTGCATGCGTGTTCGATCACTTTGATTGTTTTGTATTTATTATTTTCGTAAAGAAAATTTTAATAAATTTGGTTGCGTTTATCAGTTGTATAAGCAATTAAATCTTATTCATAACAATTTTATGAATAAACTATAAAATAAATATTTATTGTTTAAAATTTTTATATAAATATAACAGTATAGTAAAATAATCCAAATCACACATACTTATAGTCAAAAACTATGTTACAAGATCTATTCCTCAAACTCATATGCAACTGAATTTAAAAATCGTTTATGCTACAATTTTTTTTTCAAAACATAAACAATAGATTCGAGCCTAACATACAAAAAATAAATTTGGTAATGAATCAGTTACGCGTATTTATGTTAGAAACAAATAATTTAATTTTGCTGAACATACTAAAATTTTAAATATCAGATGTTCATCTAACTCTTTTTCGTGTGCAATTACAACTATATTTATTTAGAATTTAATTTTTTTTTTACTGAGCAAAGTACCTTTCTTCCTTCCCTCCCTAAACATCTATTTATTAATATATATATATATATATACATATATATTGGCTTAAAGCTTCAAGTTTATCACTAAAGTTGGAGTCGGCCGTCTTTGTTGTAACTTCGGTATCGGAAATTATGTCGAGATTCTATGGAAACTACTTCCGCACCAATCTTCATACAAAAAAGTACCCACGCAAACTTGCGCGGTTCTCTGGAGAGTCATTAGTCAGATGTCGATTTCCAAATAGAGACACTACTTAACTATTGTATGTGGAAACTAAGGATTTCTAAAAATATCATCATAATGAGTGGGAAGTTTAATTGATTCCTGCTTGTTTTCTATATAAAACCACCTGACTGCTGATTATTAGTAAATATTTTTTATATATTAATAAATCGTAATTTCCACCAGTACAGCTTTACTGTGTAGAAAATACACTTTTATGTAATCGATTCACAAATAAAACGACGAAAACAATCTTACCAAGATATATATATATATAGCTAAAACAAGATGCACCAGTTCCTAGATACTTATAATACTTGCTTATGACGATTTTTGAGAATTACTCTCGTCTTTCGAGTGTGCATCAATAACAAAAAAAAAAACATATTATTTAAAATTCCTGGCAAAGGGTATGATATTATTTTGTATTATTTTCCAGTAGGTATGTGGAAAAATAAATACATACGAGAAGAATACAATAGCAATGGTGTGAATGTCCAATACAAGAGATAAACAAATATTGAGGGCTCGACCAAGTCTTTGGATTCAATGGTATTGGGATAAACTACACGGCGTTTGCAAAAAACACTTTATGTATTAAAAAAAAAATTTATGTATAAAAATTATTTTTTTCCTTTTTATGCAGAGAATTCAATAAACTATTTATCTAGTTCCAACTATTAATTGATGGCGTCTTATACTTAAATTTCATTACTAATGTTTCGTATCAACAATATATTTACGGGTTTAGTGGTGACGTCGTTTCCCATTTCAATCCCTTGAATTCAAGATAGTGGCAGACAAACTTTAAAAAAAATATTTTTATAATATTAGCGTGGTAATTTTTTATTGGTACGTGCGGTTTGCATTTATAAAATTATATCAAGAGTTTGCCCCGGTGAATTTTATTCGCGGTAGCGCAAATCAGTATTTATGGTCGTAGGTGCAATACAGCATATATCCCCGACTCGCGGAAGAAGGTGTTCTTCGTGCAAACAAACGTCACGATCTTATTGTTACCGCACAAACAATGGAGGGTCGTCTGAGCCAGCTCCCGACCAATAGCAGCACGCCACGGTCGCCATGGTAACAAATGTTATGTGATCACACTAATGTTTGTTATTGTTAGCTATCACACTCGCACTGAATTAAGTGGAGTTGTAGATTTATTATTGTAATATATTATTTAAAAAATTACATTCTACCAAGGATAATGCTGGCTACACTCGCTGCGACATAACGTTTGACATTTATTATATCTTTGCACAACGTAAAAGAGGATTAATTGAATGTCGGTCGAAAGTTGTGTAGCAACGTGTGTAGAAGGCACAGTTGCAAGTTGATTGGTAGTATATGTAATTATTGACATTATTACTATAATTCTAAAATAAAAGTGTTTTTTTTTTAGAAATGAAAATCTGAATCATCAAAATGCATGAACACTTGCACAAAATTTGACACTGTATTCATGCGCCTCCCCAAAATACCTCTTTCCACGCCCACCCCGGAGATCACCATAAAAACGTCCAACGACCTCCCCGTGATCTTGGACAGAATTAGGGGTATGACTGATGCCTTAGTCCCAGGAGTATCATGACGAAAATCGACTTACAGGGGGTGATAAAAACTGCCCCAAAAACAAAAGGATTCATTGGTAAAACGTAGTGCATGAAACGTTTGTTATTTTTTTAGATTTAACGTTCATGTACCAAACGCCATGAATAACAACCATTTACATACATGTTTGGTACATGAAATCTAACATTTTTGGCAATGAAAAATTATGGTTATATAAGTAAATATTTCAATCAATTATACTACTTTTATCATTATAATATTAATTCCTGAACAATTACGATGTCAGTGTTTAAAAGTACGTTGTTTGAAGACAACTGCCTACAGTACATAAATAAAGCCAGACAATTCAAAACAATCAAGTTTCACTGCAATTTCAAAAGTTAAATCACAGTTCAGTTGAAACTGACAAAATTTTACAATTACTGCTCCGCCGTCGTCGGTCACCCTCGGGGGAGAGGGGTAAATAGCCCCGCTATTGTACGCCGCCAGCCCTGCCTTACACTCGATATGCAACCTCCATGGCCCGCTCGGTAAGCCTCGATCATAAACATAAATGCTTAGATGCATGAAGCATCGTAAAAAAAAATTTTTTTTAAATAAACTAATTATTTTAAAGACACACTGTAATATTAACTTGTGTGTAACTTTTTTTAAAAATTTGTTTATGCGTGTATTGTCGATCGCTCCTATTGACTCCATGCTCGAAGGTGTACTCTATTTGGACAGTGTCTGCGACCGGCTGCTCAGCTAACGTCATGTACGACATAAAAGTTAAACGAAAGTGGACAGTTTGAATTGTTATTTAAATGTTAGTGCAGGCGAGCGCCGAAGCCTGCTTTAATTTACTTTTATTTTTGTTTGGATGTGTGGTCGACCTGGGTAATGGCGCATGCCACGGAAACTGCAGTTGACTTTGGCCAATTAAACTTATTTGAAAAATTGTATTTGCTCAAAACTGCAAATATGCTGCAAAAAAAAAATGGTTTTGATGATATTTAGGAGTATCCGTTCAACTTAATTTACTGTTTTACTTTATTCAGCTCCTAGACATAAACTATTTATAATTGAGAATGTAAGCATACATGCAACTAAATGATATCATAATTTATTATAAAAAATGTTTACTTCTTATTTAAATTATACGAAGTTTGTCGGCTTGATTTTTTAAATTTATTTAGAAAAATGCCTAAAAATTTAAATGTTATATTTACAACCAATCAAAGTGTTAATTTCTTACTGAGGTTTACAAAAAAACCTTAAATTTCAAAACCATACGAATATTTTAGCAAACATATTTTATCAAAATATTAATTTACAAATATAATAGTGAAGTAGAAATATAAACGGGACATCCATGCTTTTAAATTATCGTCTTATCAACCTTTCTTACAAGTTTAAATATGTACCTTTGTACTTATGAAGATAAACAGAAATCCTTTTGTGCCTACCTTTTGATAAAATGCAATTTCATAACTGGCTACCCCTTCCGCGCGGGTAGGTCGAGGTATTATTATGTCTGCCCGTACCCCTGCAACGGCAGTCTATTCCGACCCCCTTGGATCGGTCTCGGTTTCCGAACTGCCCCCTTGCTCCCCGCGGCATCAGCTGTGTCTCCCGAGAGTGATTTCCTCCCTACATCCGTACCCCCGGGCTCCACCACCCTCTCGTCTCTCAGTCACAGAGTTTCTGCTCGTAAAACAAAACTCCGATTTGTGGAGCGCATGGAGTCAACTGTCATTGTTTTTTTGATAAATTTTACGAAATGTATAATTTATTTTATAACGGTGGATTTTCAGTAATTTTTCTTTGTTGGGTCAAATTTAATTCAATTCAATCCCTATTAAAACAACCATTATTACCGATTTCCGCAAGTCAAAAAATCAATTGTTATTTCTTCTTCTCGCATCTTTCCTATTCCACTGAATAATTATTTTCATTTAATTTACTTTTTCTAGCTTAGTAAAATATGAATAATTTTATTTCAAATACCTGAAAAATTGTAATCCATATAATGTTTCCTGTTTATATATATTAAACAGTACGTAGTTATTGAGATATGTGGGATTCTGGAATATATTTTTCCTAGAATTGGTGGTTTCTCCTCCTTGTTTCTACAGGGACCGCACAATCCGCTACAGGGTAATTGGAAAATAAGTTTTATATCGCCCCAAGGGCGTCGAAACCTTTCGTTTGAGACCAGGGGTGAAATAAAGACATCACGGAATTGCGGGACACTTTTGCTTCTCGAATTTCCTGTAGCTTTTTTAAAGAATTCCAACAATATTACTTATTTAGAGTATTATTTATCAAAATAAAATACTGTCTTTTATTGTTTTTGAAATCATACAAAGTTACCATTAGAATTCTCAACTAATTAAAAAAAATCTAAACTGCACACTTTATGACCTCAACCATTTAATTTTTTTAATCGGTGCAAGTTACATTAAATGTATCGACAAGAATATTAAAATACGTCTAATATAACTATTGAATTCTCTATTATTCAAGACACGTAATTAAATATTTATTGGTTATTTTTATTTTGCAGTCACTTTCTTCAGCGTTGTTGGAGCAAAATGAAAAAAAAAATATTCGCCGACATAAAAGACGGAAAGTAAAACCTGAAAAATAAACTGCGGGGGATAAATATACCCAAATAATCTGTTAGTATATCTTTATATTTTATTGTATATAATTTTTTTTATATATTTGCTGAGTTTATCATTTCGCTATCGTATATAATTCAGTATAAAATCGCTGTACGTCCTTATTTTGCTTGCTTGCGTGCAATAAGCATAAAACTGCATAGTGCCTTGTATTTTATAAACGAACGAATAACAGAACATAAAGAGCTTGTACGTGGATCAACATCATCTCCAGGCCAATCTTCTCACAATGGAAAACTTGTGGTCAGTCAGTCATGCTCAATAGTGTACTCAATGTGAACCCTATTCATAATAAATGATCCCTGATTTCAAAATACATTTGTTGTATTTAATTATTAACAATATTTGAAATGGTTAATTCCTAACAACTTTAAAGGTACAATAAGTCAAGACTGCAAGACTTCCGATTCGGTTCAGTTCAAATCCCAGAGTTTTCTAGGTAAACTATGTTCAAATATTCAAAAAACTTTAACAAAAAAGTTAAAAGCATGAAAATAATATAAATTGTGTATTAATTTAATTTGTACGACATCGTATTGAATATATTTGTACAATTTTTTTTTTTTACAAGTTAGGTCTCCGTGGAAAGCAATTTTAAAAAAATGTTAGTAAAATTACGATCACCTTTCATTATCACCAAAAATAGAGGCATTTCTTGACATTGAAAGTCTGAACATAGCATCTGGTATTTTAAGACCCCGTAAACCAAACACTTGAATAATTACCATATATTCAGGTTTCAAACGACGCGTAAGCAAATATTGTTTAAAGGTGTGTATTCAAAAAAAATAACTAGTTATAATAATTGACAAACATATTAATAATCTCAACATGCTAATTACGTTTTTTGTTTAATAAATTGTATAATTTTCGTTACTCAAACAAAGAGATTGGTGCACGTCCAATTCTGCTCGGAATACAATAATTTACGCAAAAAAATATTTGACTATTTAAAGCGATTAAACTATAGATCACGTAGAAATCAAATAGATAAACTATACACCATGTCATGACGTGTTTCATTATATTCCGTTATCTTTTTCACAATTTAATTTTTTGACACGTACTAATCTGGTGATTCGCTCCAGTGTGCGTGTGATTGGACTTGTGATTAACAGAGGAGTATCGCCAGTCTCAGCAGGTGGGCGACAAGCTCGGCGGCACGTAGGATATTGAATTGGATTGGGAATTGTAAATTTTGATTATCTAATGATATAGAATTGGTAGCCATTATGGCGCATACGCTCGAATGGCACGTACCGAAGATGAGGATACTTTGAGACATAAAAAGTAATAACGTTGTTTTTTTCTACAATCATCAGTTTCTAATGATGCAGGACAAAGATCTTCAACCTTCCATAAATATTTAACACAATATTTATTCAACTTGTATAAGTGAAGACTTTTAATTCAATTTTTTTTTTTTAATAAAAAACAATTTTATGATCTAGTTGATTAAGCTTAATTTTTTTATATTGATATTGCGCAATGTATGCGATCAAATATAATTTATTCCACGTGGTATAATTTTTTTCTAAAAAGTTTAATATGCATCGAATATACAATACAATTTTTTTTTTATTAAATCTAGTCAATATAATTAAAATCTTCAACATATATATTTTATTAAAAATATTTATTTAAAAAAAATATCTCATAGAAACATTTTGATGTATTACAAATCACAAATATTATTTTAATGTATTTATTGACTTTGAAAAACATTATTACATGAATTTGATATAATATTCTTACTTTCCCAAATACAGAAAAAAGTGATAGAAAAAAAAAAACAAAAAAAATAAATCCTCGATGTTCTTAACTTTTTCTTTTAAAAACATGACTAGTAAAGGTTTCAGGGCTTTGCGTTTACACAAGTTTGATGGAAGTCGTGAGAAAAAAGAAAATTTCAATATTTGTATGAAAACTTTGTGAATCATCCATCGATCAATCTTTCGCAAATCCATAGACCCGAAATATATTTCTATACTATCTAACTTCTTATTCATAAGTGCGTCTATATAATATTTTTCGAGTGTTGAATTCACGTTAGACCCCAGAGACACATCAAGCTATTTATCTTGTTTCTAAAATCCAAATAAAACTCCGAAATGTCGGCAAGCCCAAAAGTAAAACCAGAAATCGACGTTTCGTAAGAGAATATTTTATTCATTACAAAAATACTCAAAGTTCAAATACCTAAATAAAATATATTCCGGTGAGTACGAGTAATGTGAAGTTACGCTGCTTATTTTAAAGGCTGATTTCTGGTAAAAGTAAGTACATTACTTGAAAATAATTTGTAAATAGTCAATAAATAAATGCTCTTATTTAAAGAACGATACTACTAAAAAACTATTATATTATTGAAAACTTAACAGAAAATTTAAATAATAACCTTGTCTTTAGCTCTTGAAAAATTTTAATTGCGTTCAGGTTATAATTATTTTTATTACGTGAAAAAATTTTGACCTCCTTTATTGTAGGTCGATATGTAAGATCAAAAGCTGAAACAAACAAAAAAAAATTGAATAAATAACCTAGAGCTCTTTGTGACATCAGAAGACAGATTAAAATATAAATTCGAAACATTTCTTTGAAACTTATATTTAATTATGTCAATAAAAGCAAGCGATCCTCATATTTTTTAATTTATTTTAGCAAGCTCAATAACTAATACGAATTTCTTACTTTAAGCATCCGATAATTAGTAACTTTTAATGATCAATTAGTGAATTTAGCGACTTCATAATTATTTTACGGTAAGTCCAGAACATAAAATAAATCATACTGTCAATTTTTAGATTACTTTTTGGAAGTGTTATTCTGGGGATACATTCGAACCCCCCTGTTTTTGTAGCCCTTAGATATGAATCTATAAATATCTACGAGGTACTTATTAACAATCGTGTTTTTTATTAAAATTTATTGCCGCCTACGCATTCGTAGGCGAAATCAGATTTGTATTTATTGTTGACAGGCATAACGATTAATAACAACCATTTGCAGAATACCAAATTTTATTTTGCAGCTAAAGAAAAATGCAATCGTATTTTAGGTGCGAGTGTAAATTTAAAAAACCCACCAGTTGTGCGAATGAAAATATTTTCATCCGCAATAGATTTTCATTATCTGCGTGTTTTTCGGGCGCTGAGGCGAAATAACCCTTGAGAGGCTTTTCGGCTATCATTTATCCGCGGAGGCTGTGACGCATGTAGCGCGAGGGCGGCACACCTCGCCTGGCGATGGAGATTATTTACCTGCGACAAGCGGCCACACACCTGACGCGGCAAACTGATGGCTCTCCGCCAAACACTAAGTTGAAACTAAGTGAGAGTAAATCTTGCGGCGAAATCCTTTAAATGTACAAAACATATTACCTTGAATTCATACAAGACGCGTTATTTTATGTATGCGTAAGATATATTTAGTAATTCCTATTTATTGCTTGATATAAATAAACACCGCATCTGAGCACCTAAGGAATAAAGTAGCTATATATAATTTTCTTTCAAATTGAATATCATAAATTTATGCTGTGGAAAATAAAAGTATTTCAGATTTTGTTATCTTTTGTTTAATGTTTGAGGTTTTAATTTTTTAACTATAAAATTTTAAAATACCTAAGACCTAGAGTATATTAACAAATATATTTTGATATTATTACTTTGTATTAAATTTATTTTATGCATGGGAAAATAATTGATTTTGCTTCTTCATTACTGCTTAGTAGCCATGTAAATCTCAAAATGACGACGGACATTCGTAAATGATGTATTTCAATTTTTTAATTGAGTTTATGCTATCCAACGGCTTCACTTTGAAGAAATGAAATAATCATAAATCTTTGACCTTCATTTAACAATCACACATCAATTCTGAAGATATGTTTGTTTTATTGAAACGCAACTATTAGAATTTTGTTTCTTTATCATGATTTTACTAAAATGTCATCATAATTGAAATATTTGCAAAACATATAATTCAATAATGCATTTGAATTATGTGTTAAACGGTCAGTGTGCTATTATTGTTGTTACCAAATATCCCAAAAATAATTTGTTCTTTACTTTTATGAATCGGAAACATTGAAATGACTATTCCAGCATCCTAAAGTAAATTTATGGTTTTATTTAGTACAACTGACTACATATTACTCTTTATTACGGGCTTCATTCAGAACCTGTCTCATTAATAAGCTTAAGTGCTTATTTATCATTTTAACACCGATTCGACTGCAATTCTTTTTTCGCATTCGCGCCTGCTTGCATTTTTATCGTAAGTTTTTACGGCGAATCCATTTCAGAATGTCGCGGTGTTCGTTATCAGAGCGCAAGGTACCTGATGTACGATAATGGGCTTGTCCTACATTTGTTATTTGGCAGCGACTTGCTTCCTTCGAATAAATTTAGATCCGTGTATAAAAAAGATAAAATTCCGGGAATTCAGAGAACCCACGTTAAAGCAGACATAAAACCTAAGACAAAAGGCTTCGAAAGCTTAATGTATTTTTCATGCAATATAAAAAATATTTATTGCTCTTGATTTTCCATTTCTATTTCGATATCTTTTCATGGAATGTCATGTGAAAAAACATGATAAATTTAATTAATCGCCAAAGGAACATTAGCCTATATTCCGATATAGTCATGTCGGAAAATACAAATGAAAAGTCGTAAAACGAGCTAACTTATTGCATTTCTAATAACTGAAAGCTTTTAGAGCGACTCGACAAGCACATAAAACGCTGCAAAAAATAAAACATGGCTGTCTGCTCAAAAGCCAAACAAAAGCGGATCGCTCTCGAAACAAAAGAATTACGAAATGCGTTTTATTGCCGCGGATCTGCCCGGCCCTTCGAATTAGTGACTTGTCGGTAAGCGCGAGGTCTCTGCATCTGAATACATCCTGCTTTGTTACATAAAAATTACCTACGGCAATCATTCATACAAAATCTAATTAGCTAATATATATAATATTGTATCCATTAAAAAAATCTACCGTACAATATAGCTTTGCTGCTATTACCCAAGTAAAATTAACAATATACCCATATTGTTAATTCACGATGAGGAATCTTTAAAAAAAAAATGGCATTCAATATTTTTTAAATGTAAAAAAAATATTTTATTCTAGCGTGCTATACGGGCGGTTAGTTTTTTTTGATAGCATTTTTAATCGTATTTTTTTTTTTAATTTAACAGTAACCATACATGTTAATTGTTTTCGTATTTGCTCTGGCTTAAAAATTTCATCCAACGAATAATGTTTTTTAAAACTTCTTCTCAAACTATTATTACAATTTGCCTAATAGTATAAAAAAATAACAAACTATTTTCTCTTCATTTTTAAGGCATTACTTTACTTTGAACACTTAAGAAATTTATGAATGAAAGTAGACATATTCAAATATTTGACCCACAATATTTAATAATCATTTACAGATTAAAATTTCTTAAACAACATCATTAATCAATAAAATAAAAATGTTTCATATAATATCAAATATATAATTAATCTAAGATAATACGTATTTTTTATATAATTTGTATTATAATTCTAATTATAAGATAACGTGCTATTTCATTGAATAAATACACATAACTCATAAAATTAATTACTCTATAACCAGGCCGTTTTTTAGGCTAATAATTAAAAAATCGCTTACGTCCTATTACGCAGCGTGAAATCCGTAGTATTTAGTAACATGAAGTGGTACTTCCCGTGTTAAGTAATAAATTTGCGTTATCGCACACAACACCTCCCCGGCTGGCCCATACAGATACTATTGGCCGCTGCGGCTGTCTCACTCAGGTGTGAATGGCAGTAACCCCACCTGGAAACAAATCGACCGAGAGGATTTTTCACGCCCCGAGATCTGTAACTCGACAACGGCGATAATATTTTAAATAATACGCATAATTAATAACCGAGGAACGCTTCTTTCAGCGAGATATTCTCCGAGGAGATTTACGCGCGAAAGAATGACTGGTGATATATCACTTCTTTAAGCACGCCGTGGAAACGATCCTGCGCGAACGCCTGTACAATGAGTAGTTTGCCTTCTTTTCAGGCTTCATTTAAACTGTCGTAATTTATTTCAATTAGGATTCATTCACTTGTACCAATGCCAATTATTGGCAGCTGTCGAGAAAAAATGAAGAATGCAGTATAACGATGTTGTTTATTTGTTGACCTTGTCATGTTTGCTTGTATTATCAACAATTGAGACAGTCTCAAGTTGTTACAATGAAAACATATTTATACAAAAAATTTCATGGCGTATATCAAATATGTGTATTACTACAAACAGTCCAACTTTATAGAGTGCTTTCCCTGCTCGAGAACTATATAACATACAAAAAATATTTAAGTCTTTTTTTACTTTTTTCAACTCTGTGCTTCATATCGGTAAGCCTTAAACTTATTTTTGTAGTTGTATGTTACTTAGAAATTTGTCTAAACGTATTTGTTATAAATATACTGTAATAAAAATTATGTATGTTTAATTCTTACCGGGAGTTAATAGAATTCTCGTGAATATTTTTAATGGTTATGCAAGTCGGTTACTCAGCGTGTAATTCCGCCGAGTAACGCCTTTGTACATTAGCAGCGCTCACAGTCTAGCACTTTGTCGTATTCCCGGCGGTATCGACTCGCCTCCGAATCTTTTATAATTTATTACGCCAGCACCCCGTTTCATTTGGTAATGCACTTGTCCCGCGAGCCACCCCCTCATCCGCTCCTCCCCCGCCATAGCCGGGCGCACCGCCGCAGCTTCCGGAGGAGTGGCACAGGATAGAGTAAACGGGGGTGCGGGGGAGCAACTTTGCAACTGATAAAGGCAATAAATTTCTAATAATACTCACTTGAATATTCCGACCGTTAAAGAAATAATATCGAGCGAGCCTACAATCCCCGAATGAGCCATTTAATGCATCGTCAATTTCGTACAAATGTTATACTTAACATAATGACTAAATCGATAGAAATGAATGTGTTTCCTTGCCCTGAACTTACATTGTATTTTCATATGCAATTGTTTAAATTAAAATTGTATATTACAAGCACATAGAGTATATAATATTATTTTAACTTCAACAAAATATTTTTAAAAAGTATAGGTTTTGCGGCATGCATCGACGCACGTAAATTTGTCACCAATTAAGTAGAAAGCAAGTCACTAGTTCAAGGGTCCCCAACCTTTTTGCACCCAAGAGCACATTCTAGAATGCCGGTCGGGTGGCGGGCACCATATATTTTTTCAAGATATATTTATAGTTGGACATAGTCAATAATACATAAAATATTTAATTCCAAAATTATAAAAAATGTTGTTGACATTTTAATGTAAAATAATTAATAGGTAGTGTATAATAGCATAAAAATTCTGTTAATTGGGTCAAATTGGGGCAAAAATGTAACGAATTATTATTTTTAATAACAACTTTAAAATGTACATCTATAGCTAAAAATTTCAAACAGCAGGTAAGAATTCGAAAAATATCAGATAGAATCCAAGCTAAGCTTATTAAGGTTTTAATGCACCAACAATATTGAATTTAAATTTTAATGTCTTGATTGGCTGATTTTTAAAATTATCAATATGTTCATCTGTAAATCAAGATCTATACTTTGGTTTTATATTCATTGTTAAAAGCAATGATTCGCAGAACCGAAAAATGAATCAATTTTGTATGTTGTTGTTTATGTCAACTATATTCCAAAAGCTTTCACATTGCTTTCTCCTCACTTTTATCAACGCAAAAATATCAGGGATTCTCTCACATAGCTTTCCTCACTTGTTCTACCGCAAAAAATATCAGATAGACTTTCACATAGCTTTCTCCTCACTTTTACCAACGCAAAAATATCAGGGATTTTTTCACATAGCTTTCTCCTCACTTGTTCTACCGCAAAAAATATCAGATAGACTTTCACATAGCTTTCTCTTCACTTTTACCAACGCAAAAAATATCAGGGACACTTTCACATTGCTTTCTTCTCACTTGTTCTACCGCAAAAAGATCAGGGACACTTTCACATAGCTTTCTCTTCACTTTTACCAACGCAAAAATATCAGGGATACTTTCACATTACTTTCTCCTCACTTTTATCAACGCAAAAATATCAGGGATTTTTTCACATAGCTTTCTCCTCACTTGTTCTACCGCAAAAAATATCAGATAGACTTTCACATAGCTTTCTCTTCACTTTTACCAACGCAAAAATATCAGGGACACTTTTACATAGCTTTCCCTTCACTTTTATCAACGCAAAAATATCAGGGATTCTTTCACATAGCTTTCTCCTCACTTGTTCTACCGCAAAAAATATCAGATAGACTTTCACATAGCTTTCTCTTCACTTTTACCAACGCAAAAATATCAGGGACACTTTTACATAGCTTTCCCTTCACTTTTATCAACGCAAAAATATCAGAGACACTTTCACATAGCATTCTTCTCACTTGTACTACCACAAAAATATCAGATTTATATTTATTCAGCAACTTTTCCATCGAGTATCTGAACAATATGGTGAAGACATAGTAAGAGGGTGTTATTACAGAGACGAAGACAAACCAAGCTACACCTATAGATGCTATTTCAATAGGCATATATATGATTTTCTGGAAAGAATTATTATTTTGAAAATATTACGAAATATTTTTTTCGCTCTGTTTAATTACTGAATATTATTTTTTTTCGTAACATTTTATTGTAAATTTAAATAATTTTTTATCGTGGTTATACATCGGCGGGTACACGTATAATGGTCGGCGGGCGCCATGGTGCCCGCGGGCATAGGGTTAGGGACCACTGCACTAGTTGATTGAACTCTACTCGTGGCATGCAATTTGAAAATACAAAATTGATCAAAGTGTAACAGCACACAAAGTAATGTAATGAAAATACTAAAATACAACAATGTTGAAAAAAAAAACCTATTTCAAATACTTCGATTTCATTCAAATATTTTTCAAGTATTTAGTAGATCAAAATATGTTTTTTTTTAAATTATCTGTTATGTTAATTTAATTTCAAATAACCATACTAGCCTCAAAAAATGCATTTGACCTGATAAATTCAAACAAATATTTTATTATAAAAAAAAATCAGCATTTTTTTCATGTCATTGCATACAGACCCATATTATCCTGAGCGAGCTGATAAAATGCATTGAGACTTCGACACCCCGAACCGGACGTCCTCCCGGCATGATTTACAGCCCACAGACAGATTAAGCCCCGGCTTGGGTTAGAACCCGCAGCCAGGCAGTTCCCCGCTCGGCTGCCGCCCTGCATCTTAAATCTTTCATCTGAGACAGATTTGATTACGGAACGAGATGCAAGCGCAACTATACAGGGTGGTGTTATGTACTTAGAGCTAGTTATTACATTAGACGGATTGTGTGGTGTAACACCCCGAGAGGTATTAGTAGCGTTTGTAGCATTTAGTTACCGCGCTTTAGTACACGCGATGCATAGAAATACTCTAGTTCAAGAATAGTTAAGTTTTAAAAAAAAAATTAAGATATAAGAAGAAGTTTTAAAATAATACCACATTTAATATATTGAAAAATTTACTAAACACAAAATGGTATATTGTAAAAAAGTTCAGTGAAAGTTTAAAAATTTGCCTTTGCTGACGTCCACACAGCTAAATATTGAATGTAAATATACTTTTTTTAAAATAACAGATGCTATTTATTCTCCATTAATATTAATGCAATTAATTAAACAAATATTGGTACTCAAATTTTACCAGCAGTCATTTTTCATTATATCTTAGTTTCGTTCTAATTATGAGAGATGGGCGAGACTTAAGTTATTCTTTTGAAATCGAAAGACTACTAAAAAATTAACATTTTTAGAAAAATTTTAATGTAAACTAGTAAAAATATGGTAAAAATTTTTTTTTTCAGAAACGAAAAAAATATTTTGAAATCATTAAAAAACAAAGTTAATTTGAAATTTATTATACATGAAATTAACTAAAATACTAGCAAATTTTTTTTAATATCTGAAATATAATAATTAAAATCTTAAATTTAAAACTCGACTGGTTCATTAAAATCCTCATTGCGAATCTAATCCAGTTCTGTGTCCCTGGGGTAATTCCACTTAAGGTACTTCGCCGGCACGGTGGTACCCGTCATTCGCACCTCAGCCACGAGGCAATGACAGTCACAGCGTCTGCCAACTTGACGGCCTGAGAAACTGCCTCGCGTCCTGCAGTCGGAGGTGCCAACTGCAGGCAAATAAAACGATTTGAATAAACGGTCTCAAGGGCTGCATAACGAGCTGCGCCAGAAACATTCGCATCATTTCGAGGGCCGTTATCCATTACAATTGGTACTTCGTCTGCAGAGAGCTCAACATTGTAATAAATATGAAAAAAAAAAAAAAAAAAACAACTCGCAATTATAGTAAATACCCAACACAATATGAATACAAAACTAAGTACAAGCAAGTAAGTGAATATATTATGTTTTGGCAAATAATACTTAAAATTAAATAAAGGTGTGCAATATAGGCTTTGGCCTGCCTTTGTTCAACCGAAAGCAATAAAATACCCCAAAGCATCTAATTAACTTGCACGCCAAAGTAACAAGCGCAGATTGCAAACGGAGCACAATGCAAAAATCCGGCCGGCACCGCGGGGATGCAGTTTCAATGGCACGCGGAGTCGCGAGATAAAAAACACGACGCCCGCTGCCAGGAGCGGCCCGCGGCGCATCGAATAAAACAGACGCGAAATAATACAGTCGCAGATAGCCGAGCAAATGACTGAACAAGGGCGCCCCGGACAAGATGGCCGGGCAGATTACCCCGCGGGCTCGCCGGCCAAAACTTCATTATGAACTTGGTAACAATCCAAAACAATACGGCGCTAGTGTTCGGCTGCGGCGTCCCGATTTATATTGTGTCTCTAATGAAGGGACCGGAAATTTCCTCTTCGCTCCATCGGGCGCTTCCAGAGGGGAAATTGCGATAACTTTTTGCCTCTCGGACGAGATGGCCGAAACAAATGAAATCTGTGAAAACGTTTACCGACGCCGTTATTTATGCCGTCCAGGAAACAAATGGTTTTTGTGAGAAACAACGCTTTGTCACTGTACTACCGACCTAGTGAGTAAATAAAATGAATAGCGTTTCTTTGTTATGTGGGAGCACTTTCATTTTACTACGTTATTGTCAAAGAAAAGACAAGAAAACTAGCTTTGCGTAGAAAAATACCACAGTAACACTACCTTATATAATAAACCTTATACATGTTTAAGGTATCATAAAACCTTTGCGCATCCTGCCAAATTACCTATTTAATAAATTTAGATTTTAAGTGCTTTACTGTCGATGTATTTATACGCGCACCGATCAATCAACAAGTTAAATAAGTAAAAATGTAAGCATGCACACACGCACAGCGCAACAGCACCATCCATTATTCACAGCTCGAGCACTACAGCCTAAGCCTGCGGATCCCGTGTAACTCAAGCTTCTGCGTAGTGCAAACTGCTCCCCGATAATCCGGAGCATTAATAATTAGCCCTCGGAAGGGTTGCATCTAAATCCCTGCAAAAATACTGTACATAAGCCTCCCCCAAAAGTTGAGCGCGTTTTTAAGTTGCTGCCTTTACATATGCGCAGGAAAACTGCCGGTGTATAGGGCGCCCCGAAAATGAACACTGATCCTGCTAATGGAATTCACGGGGAGTTAACACATCAGTGACTCGCTTTCACTCACTTAAATATACACTTTTTCCTAAAACATTTCGTATTCACCAAAAACTACCAAATAATAGATTATTTCATTCTGTAAAATTACCCTACATTTTAGTCCATACGCTGAGACTATACATTTCTAAAGATAGTTCCAGCAAGGACACCGAAACGTTGGAGTACAGATAACTTCAAGTAGTTCAACACCAAACAAATTATTTATAATTTATGACTCAAAATGATAATATGACTTGAAGAAATGCGCATCTGGAAGGTGAATGCGTACAGACAGCATGGGGTCGTTGGTGTGTTGTACGGGCCGCCTGCTTTGTGTACTTAGCAGGTGAATAATACAGGCGCCCGGCAGGCCTGCCCGCCGCGCAATCAAGGAACAATAGCAGTGTCGTTAACCTGCGAAATAACCGTTTGGTAACCGGCTTTGTTTTTCTCAAGTTAAACGGCGGCACTTAGAGGGCTGCCTGTTTTACAGTGTTTACACAAAAAACGCTATTTCACGTTTCATGTAAACATACATGATATGCTTAGACTTTTTTCCTATTGAATTATATTTTGTAAAAATAATTTAAATTTAAATTTACCTTTAAAATATGATTATCATTTTTTTCTCACAAAAAACCATTATAGCAATAGTTCACGCATAAGTACACTTTAAAACGATTGGGGATGATCTGTGATAGAACAGTATTTTTATTTTGTATCTATGTATACCATAAAATACACGTTAATTATTTCTTCACCTTCAAAATTCTTAGCATGTTTTTTTTTTATAAGCTCTAAGGATTTCCATAATTTTAAACATCAGTAAAATATTAAATTCATAATCCGTCTTCGTTCATTTTAAGTAATAACGATACGTACTATAATAAATTAAAAAAATAAAATCTACGCTTTAACTATGTTTAACTTTCAATTTATATTTTTAGATTTTAATTTATAAGTTGATACATTTGCAAATTTATTATACGGATAGGTAGAAAATTTAATTTAATTACAAGCAATTTATGGCAGTTAAAGGTTTCACGATTAGAATTTCAATTACCAAAGATACAATGTCTTCGTATCTCGAACTTTCATTACTTCCAGCTATTTGCTTTGTTTAATTTATCTTTAAATTAAATCAAACACAATAAATTAACATCCGGGTCTCAGCCCTTCCATACACACTCCAGATTTATTAGCAGCCAAGCACAAGGGTGCAAACAGAGTGGTGCATAAGACATTTCATTTGTAAAATAACTTAAACGTAGTATTCAAAATGAAAAATGCTAACGGGGGTTGTATTAAGTTTCCCTAAGAAGGGGTGTTTTCTTACCGAACAAAGGTCCCAGGTGATTAACTAAGCGGTATTGTGTTTCTCTGGGGGATGCCCTCCCCTGCAGACGGCCTGTAAGCTGTTGATTCCGTATTTAAGGGCGGATGCGTTCATTTAACGGACCATTCGGTTTCAAAGTAATTTTACGTTTGTATTGTTTTTGACGGTTTTAACTTTTCAATAAGCGGAAACTTGAGATTAATCATTCAAAAACGTAATGTTTGTGAGCAATTACTCGTTTAATCAGTTTGAATTTCCAAAGCCATGGAAGTAGATAAACCTGTGTTTCTCAAAAGTAAATTAATAAAAATTGGACTCGTTAAAAAATATTTTCAATAATAAAAAAAACAAGTATATACATAAAAAAAATATTTTATAATCAACTTAAATATAAGAATCTTGTTTAAATTTTAATAAATTATTGGTTTTTTTTGTTACAAAGTAAGAATAATTAAATGATAATGCGGCTCCTAACGTCTCTGTTTTTTTTAATGCATGAATCCCACTCCTATCAGTCAATTTAAAAGAAGTAATGTTGTGTTTGTTATAAAAAAAACATATATATATATATATAAAGTACGGTTTCTATACAATATATAATATTTGATAATTGTTGAATAGTTGGGATCTGTCTCTGTAATGGACTGAGAAATGTGATGATAAGAAAGCTGCTATTACTCTGCAGCCCAACTGAGGCTGTCCACTTCTGAGAGAACTTTTTTTTTATCTCGCAATGGGTAGCATTTATCCCAGCATACCTGCCAGTATTGTCATACTTTATATAAAGATTATTCAAATGGCGGCTTTATTTCGTAGAGGAATCACATCGTTTATTATTCGCAGATAAGAGACTTGATTAATTGTCGCTCCCCGCCTCGCCGCCGATAGCATCGCGTCTGCCGCATCGCTCGCGTGGCGTGCATCTGCGCGCAGTGTGGCCGCGGCTGTGTGAAATCTCTTCAGTGTCCCATATCGTATGAGTTACTTTACTCACATTTAAATACTCTCCTCTAATAAAATATGAGCAATAAAATGAAAAGATCATATAATAATGCTATTGGGCAGCAGCAATATGCAGACTTTTCCTTCCAATATAAATCTGCATCGTAGAAGGACGCGGGAACCCACTTCACTATTTTTCCCTTAGAAAACCATGAACACTGGCTCTGCATGAGTATATGCTCAGTGAAATGGTCGCTAGCCTCCTCTGAGGAGAGGCACATGATGAAGAAGAGCAATAAAAAGTTATCTAATTAGCTATATTGCTGTATCAAAATGCATTTTAGCGTTTAATCTACTTTTTTTTCATACGTAATCAAATAATTTATTATCATTTTATAAAGTCTAAGAGAATTTATATAAATTGAAGTTTAAGCAAACATAATCTTGTTTTTAGCGGTTTTCTTGAAATGAATAAGACTAGAGACTATGATGACGAGTACAGTGATATTAAAAAATTCTTGCACAATTTTTTAAATTAAATCTTTAAAAAGCAATGCAGCTGAAGGCGCGATTATTAGACTATAATCAATATCTACAAAAATCATCCCTTATTTTTAAGAATCTGTCTGCTTTGAATATACAGTAAAGTTATGCGAATTTACAGGTATATATATTTTTTATATAGTACATATTTATAAACAGTAAGTGCAAATAGTACAATGCTTTACAACCAGAGTCACTTCAGCAAAAATAACTTACGTTTACCGTGAGAGCCCCGCCCCATCAGAGACTCGCTCGAGGCTTGTCATTACTCAGCCTTGCAAGCATTACCTGCCGGGTCCCGCGGCCCCCGGGGGTGAAGGGTGCAGGCAGGAATACAAGGACGACCGCCGCACTCTACAACGACAATTACTTTAACGACAGCCTGCTTTGGTTTGTAATACTCCACACTGAAACAACATACATAAAAAGCTAAACCAAAAGAAGCCATTAAAGGTCGTACGCAATTTCAAACAAAAAAATCGCATCCCTTAGTCATTTCACTGCAATTTTTTTTAAACAAACATGATTCTCAAATTTGAAAAATTTACTGTTGGAGACTCTTTACGTATATTATTGTAAATAGATATCAACTTATATGCATATCTAGAATATATTTATTTACTCACGAATATTTTATTTTATTTATTTATTTGTTATAACAGACTAAAAATAAACAAAGACTGCATTTAATTAATAACATGTAAAATCAATTAAATTTAAATGATTTATTGCTTAATAGTACAAATTATTCAAAACGACAACGTGGTTTTCACCAATTTACTTATTAATGCTTTCTACAGTTACATTACTTACCGAAAAAGAAAAATGTTATCTTAATAATATACCTGGTAATTCACTTAACTTTACCACCTGAATCAAAGCGATGGGCCATAAGATAAATCTCCTTAGCGGCTGATAACGATGTAACGTCTTAATTACGGAACCTGCTTTTTAATTCTCCTCGGTCCAGCCCCTCCCCCGGCGGCCGCTTAAGGCCTCGAGTTACGCCCTCACCACCAGCACTGCCGCTACCTGCATGCCCTGCATGCCCTGCATGACAGCAGCCGCCTTCGTGCCACCCTAATAGGACTCTCGCCAACAATCAGCGAAATCTGCGGTGACGACGATTTATATTTCAATTCACTGAACATATATCTCAAACATGTCAATTTTTCCTCGCAGTCGGTATGAGCAATTCGTTTTCAAAATTGCCAATGAATCATTAACAAAAATAAGTATTCATATATTTATAAAAACCATTTGCTTATAAAACTCTCTTATATATTTGAAACGCTGGTCGCCACCACAGATTTTCCATCAAATTAAAAATAAATTACCATTTACTATTTCGTATATATAATTACAGTGATAATGTATCTTCGGCATATAATCATATCAACGCCATCGATATCAATGATATTTTTCATTAGAAATGCTGCGTTTTATAGATATTTTACCCTAAATCCTTAAAAACAGCCCCAATACTGAGACCGAATCGTAGAATACGGATTTCATATTTTTCATGTTCATTCCTTACTAAATCTTTTCTTGTAAAATACATTATATCGAATAAAGCCTGAATAAGCCTCCTTATAAAGCGGCAAGCAGCACTGAGCGTGCACTGCCTCACTGTTCAATACATTCTCTACAATGGAGCTCATCTCTGCGGCTGTCCGGTCGCAGGTGTCCTGAGCGCCAATATTGATATTTAATTGAGCAATTTGTCATATGAATGCATTTGGAATGGCGTGAATGCATTTGGGAAAACGGAAGGCTTTTAAATGATAGCGCTGTCTGTACTCTGGGACTGTGCGAATAGCAAATGATACTTTTTGTGAGATGAAAATTATTGCGATTTCATTGTCAAGCTCCTCAGCTTTTCCAGCTGATAATAAAAATAAAAATTGATTTAAAGAATTCACCGATAAAGTACTTGCCACCTGAAAATTTTAAAAGACATCGTGTCATTATTTGTAATAAGACTAATGATGTTAGTATTTAAATGTTTTTTTTTTGGTTTATAAGCTTTGTTAGCATTTCTTCTTTCATTTTAAAATAAATAATGTAATTTATCTAGAGATGGTTAGTGGTAAATATGCTTAAATACTCATATGGATGTGAACATTTGTATTATTATTTACACACGGTTTTGTGTTTCTCCATTGAGGTATTTATTAAAACCACAACATCGGTTACTTAACAATACAGGCTGCGAACAGAGTCCCACGCGCGATCGACGTGCCCATAAATTATGAAAGCTCATATAATTTCATAACCTGCTGACGTTTTAAATGCAAAGTTCATAAAGCTCCAGTCACATGTGATTTGTTCGTGGCCAGTCGCTCTGTGTGCTGTGCATTGGCCATACATTCATAACATTCATGTCGGAGCTTTAAGCGCTAGCAAATGAAACCATAAATTTTATATTTTTCGTTTCGAAAAAATATTTTTTTTTTAAACTGTTGCTAAATAAAGGTTAGAAATATTTTCTTGTGCTCCTTAGTATATGAAATGCATTTTAAGATTCAAAATATTAAATGTCTTGGTAGGCATTAGTCTATTAGACCAAAGATTAAATTAATGACTTTTTTAGGTAGTCAAAACACAAAAAAAATAATCAAATAATAACAAAATATTTTTTTGAGTGAACACGCTCTTAGAAGCTCACATATTATTACATCGAGAACTGTATGAGAATTTCAAACAAAAAAAATGGCTGACAATTGGCATAAGTAAAAAATATAGCATTCGTTTGTGAAACGTATCGTGTTTTTTTAAAGCTATATCTCAATATATTACTCTTGTTTTGATATTTCGCTATAAAAGCATTCTCCAGTTCATTTTTCCCGATGGTAACTATAAGTAATAATATATTCTGTGCATTTGAACCTAATTATAAATAAAGACGACAAGAAATTTTTTATAATTTTAAATAATATTTTTTTATGAGTAGTCTTATATTGTGAATAATTTTTTTTTTTTACAAAAATAGTAATTAAGGGTTTGAAACGACTTTTCTAGTTAGAATTCAAACATTTATATTCTCTAATGGAAAATATTATTTTCAATGCATAATCATTTGCGCCTATATATTTTTTTGTATTCAAAAGCAGGTTTCATTGTACGACTTATCCGTAACGAGTTATTTTGCAACGCGTTTGCCTTGCTACACTTTTAATCGCAGAAATTCGAACTCCTCGTAAGACAGCTCGTTACGGCTCACTCGTAATTTTTAAGACTTGCGTTACTATACGGACTGCCTTATCAACCGGCCGCTAACCGATCTCCGGTTGCTTGCAATTTTATTTAATAAATATAATCTTATTACCCGGCCTGTGGGATACCCTGATCGCCATGGCAGGCGCTTGATGCAGTAACTGACGCGGAGCAGGGCCACCGCCTTAAAGTTGTTCTCCTTCGTACCCCTTGGCCATATTTTTTTAAATATTAAATATAACCTACTGTAGCTGATTGTTCAGGAAATCATCGAAGGAAAAAGAGGCATTGAAAGAAAAAGAACTAACGGGGATGCGGAATTTACGCCAGTGACTCCCAAATTACACCCAAATTAGTAAGATTGGTGCACGACAAACATATGTTCAATGAAATGGTTATCAACCTCCTGTGAGGAGAAGCACTTGGACACAAAATTATGTTTAATAATGTTTTTTTTGTCTCGTAGCCTTTATTATTATATGTACTTTTTTAGTAGATGTCAAGCAAAATTAATCTTATTGAATCTCATTTAATCAACAATAATTATTTCATATTTCAAAGATTTTATATAAATACTATTTTGATTTTCCATAACTACAGCAGGTCATTTAAATTAATGAAGTCTGTTGTTGGAAGTTCAGTGAGTCTTATCAACATTAATTATGAATTAGCATTTTTTTCAAAAAGTTTTAACTTTAATTATTCATTCTAGAAATAATTTGGGTAATTATGTAAAAAATATACGAGATATTTGTGTGCACAACCTCTTAACAAATTGTATTTAAGTTTTTTTTATTATTTTCACAGCTTAAAATAAATTTAAAAAAAATGATTTATAAAACTTATTTGTCGGATTCTCATTCATTGCTTTAGTTTGATGTTCGATGTGTACATCGAACCGAAGCAAAAGACTGCTTATAATTAATAACCCTTGTTCTATGTAGTATGTGTAGTCTATCTTTTCGGAGGCTTTTTTTTTTATTAAGGAAGAGTCATTCGTCATTCCCAGTGCTGATCTGGCAGCCCTGCCCGACAGGGACTCGCCAGACCTGTTTCAATTATCCGCTGCCAGATTGCGCATCTAAACGTCGTTTTAAATGGCGGCGAAATAATTTGGCGAGATTTTTGTGCGTCGCCGAGGGCGGCAGAGCTGAAGGAAGACGAAGTGAGATGAAGCCTCCGATAAGTCATTTAATATTCCGACCTACGCCAGACGCCCGCGCGGACTTATCCGACGCCATCAGAGACCGCCGATAAAGTAGGCATCTCGGGCATTTTGTTTTGAGCTGATGCCTAATTTTTAGCCGTAAAAATATTTTTTCAGGTTTACCCTCAAATTGATTTTTAAAATAACTTTTATGAATATTTTCACTTTGGAATAATCTTGATTTATATACAAGTTAATTCATACAAAAGGTTTAAGTGAATTCTATGGTGCTGTGTAAATCTCAAGATCTCACAAATGCTACTGAAATATTGTCTAATATATTTTTCGTAAAGCTTGCGATTACATATAATTTATTAAATGTAAGCAGCGATCAAATTCTCAGGAGTTCTGGTAAATTAGAATACTATTGAGAACATACATAATAATAATAAAGAACTTTTTGAGAAAGATTTCTCTTCGTGCATCTTTATACACAAATAAATAATTTATTGCATATTGTACTTTAAAACATTAATAACATTAGATATAATTATTAATTGCAATATCTATTTTCTGTGGATAATAACATATATTTATGCACACGTTTACGCCTCGCTGCCTCGATACAAGAGATTCCAGATATTCTTGTTTGTCACCTACATAGCACGTATAGAGGAATGCATATTCCATGTTTACGGTCACACAATCTCTACCCTCGAGTATACACACCAGATACAACTTACCACGGGCGTGTTTACTCAACTTAATTAAAACAATGTTAAAACATAATAATATTTTTTAAAAACCCGCGAAACGTTAACGAAGGCATAAATTCACAATGTTAAAGAAATCCAATAAACCCACTTTATATCTCCAACTTTTTTATTCCTCTTAAAAAGTCAATTGCACAGGCCAGACAAGCGACCTTATATTTATTTAATTGAAAAGGATGAAAGTTTGCAAAGAAATACATCTTTTTGGAGTTCATACGTCATTCGTATTATACGTGATGAATTATAAATTTAATTTCGTGGCTTGTGTGTACGTGAAGATATTTTAAACATATTTGATTAAATCACGTATTAACGTTTTTCCAATATTTGATACCCATTTAGTTTACTTCGCTGCAAAACAAGAAAACCTAAACATCTGTTTACAAGTAGATATATATTTTTGAATAAAATACTTGAGTGATTTTCCACATTTTCGTTTTTTATAGTGACTCTGTTTGATGATGCCAACGTGAAAGGTTGGCGAAACCGGTCACTATAAAAAACGAAAATGTGGAAAATCACTCAAGTATTTTATTAAAAATATTAAAATGGAATTCCACCAAGTACTCTCTGTCAAAAATATTGAATTTATTAAGTAGATATATGTTAGAAGCATTCTCATCTAGCGTAAATCATTATTTAGGTGTTTTTTTTTTACTTTTCTTTATTTTATACTAGTCAACGATGAAAAATACCTATTGTGTTATAAGAAGGTAGCATATATGAGTTCTTATATTCTCCTGGTGTGGATGGTCGAAGCCTGCGTGCTCTGTGGTCTCGGCGTGTCCTGATAGCAGAACATTTGCGTGCAAACTTCGCGGGCAACCACCATCTCGGAACAAGTTACTGCCGCGCTATCTTCGCGAGAGACACTTCCTTGTTTATCGCGGCATCTTTTCAGCGTCGGGATCGTAGGGTCGTCATATGGCGTATAAATAGCATTTAATAACATTTCACTGCTGAAACTGCACAAAAATAACGACTTAAACTGACGTGATACCTATAATGTTAAATCAAACGTCAGGTTGTATTGCAAGCGCTAATCAACACCAACAGTACATTTAAACATTGTGAGATAGTCTGACTAGGAGTACGTGTGTCTTTGGTAGTCTGGCTGAATTTAATCCTAAAATTCAACGCTGCGAATAATCTATTTAAGGCAAATCGGTATTCGTAGCTTGTCACTCGATTACTCCAGCCCCTGTCCCTAAGATCCCCTGGCGAGAAGACCCCCGACTCGGCACTGTCGCATTTCCTCTCGCCGGCCCCGCGCGTCTGTCCTGTCGCCTACTCAGCGCCGCGGTCGTCACGAGGACCTTAAATACTTCAGCAGGCATGACAATCTCCGGTATTTATATAATTGGCTTCTTAGTTGTCTGGAGAAGCGATACGCAACCAACCACGAGCTGAAACAGGAGGAACACACATACCAAATAAATTATAGCTCTCATACAACCTGCATTTTTTATGATATTCACGACAGTATTTTCAAATAAAAAAGGTAGTCCAAGTAAATATTATAGTATGTTTTACTACATATTTTTAATACTCAAGATAATCAAGGTATCAAGTATTGTACAAGGCTCGTAGTCAGTGTTGGCATTTGATGTGAATTTTATTTATTTTATAATACTTTGTGCTATGTTTCTATAGAAATATTAATACATTATTGGTATTTCTAAAACATTATTTTTATTGGAAAAACTTTTCAAAATTGTTTGAATAAAGCCGGTAACATCACTTATATATACTTAGTTTTAGGCACCAATAAAATCAAATGCAATATATTATTGACGTCTACAATTTTATTATTATACTAATAAAGTTTGTAACATTCTTCGTCGTCAAAGTTGAGGAGCTCTGCACCTCTGATTACCCCTTACCTCACGTCGCGACGGCTCTATTGACAAGTTTATCGAGAAAGTGGTGTCGTAAATAGTCCTGCTGATATTTTAATTGCACAGATGTGCTGAGAGCAAGAAAAATGCAACCATCGCCAGCCCGAAATATAATGCGTCCAGACGCCGCCGCTACATTAACATGCAATTCTCAGCTGTGTCACAAAAAGACGTGCATAAATTAAACTCGTATATGTACGCAATATTTATTTTCATATTTGAATCAGGGTAGGGTTATTAGCTGCTGAACCTTGTTGACTTTATATTTGTCCCATAAAAAAAACTGAAAATTACGTTTATTTCGAAAAAATATCAATATTTAGTTTTTATGAGTAAAATTTTCCGAATTTTAACTTTGCTGGAAAAAATATTACATTAAAAGCAACACAAGTATTATATAAATATCATATTAAAATCAACTTATTAAACGCAATGCCTTTTTGCGTGTACGTATAAAAAAACATTGTATGTACTAGAAATCACATTTATATACTTTGTATAACATGAAATTTTGTAGGAAAAATTCTTTGAAGATGTGTTTTTAATTCATTTAAATCATTGATTTCAAAATACACGGAGCGGAAAATTAGTAAAAATTCTCTCAAAGAGTTTTTCTTAAGAGTATACTTTTAGTCTTTGTTGTTTCTGAAACATTTCTCTCGCAATACTCTCGTTAGCGAGCTTGTGTACACGTCAAAAATATATATAAAAATGTAATTGAAAATTTTGCACCAAAGAAACCGAGCAGAATATCAGAGATGGCAGACGCGATATTAAATCGTCGGGCGAATGTAATCAGCCTGCTGTACCAGAAATCATCTGCAGCCGCTCACTTCGCGGTCGCCTCCGGCGCAAATCCGCAGCTACAAAAAAACAACAACTGCTTAAAAGCGCACTAAGGTGGCAGACCACGAGCCACCACTGCAATTAACTTGTATGTAATTAGACGGAGATGTCGTGCGGTCTGTACGGGCCCGCCAGTGCCGGGGATGGCTTAATTGCGCGTTTTTAAGGAGCCTCGCGTAAATTTTCAGGTTTGTGCGAGAGGAAAAGATCCCCACGAAGCGACTGGGAAACGGTCTGAGGCTTCTTTGTGGGATATTTTTCTTTTGAATGCGACGCGCCGCGATGCTTGGAGATTGGCGTGAAGATGAAGCTGCATTTTTAATTAAGTTAAATTTGTTTTTTGCTTATCTCGTCTGGTTATCAGAGAATTTCTATTATTGCCTCGGGTCTGGTTGTGTGCAGCACATTCAAGCAGCTAAAACGTGGTTTACGAAATATCTGTTTTGTCTACTTTCTCCGTATTTCGGGAACACTCGCGCGATACAACGGGCCTATTGTTGTCTCCCGACATAACGTTCGGGCGAATCTCCATTCGCCAGCGCCGAGGACCAGGACCGTTACAATAATATTCGGGTGTAAGTGCGGCTTTGTGGTATTATTGCGTTATGAGAAACTTTGATATAATGTATGGCAACTGCGGAAAACACAAAGAGAACTCTAATAACAATAATACAAATATTACTTAGCGTTAATGAAATTTTCTTACACACATATATATAGTATTATTTATGTAGGAATTTTACAGCCTGCATTTCATTTGGTGACAGTGATATCTTGAAACCTATTCTATTATTATTTAACACGATTGAAATTTAGAATAAATATACAAACGTCTTTTCTCAGCCTCATTTTCAAGGTGAGTTGCCTGTGGTAATTTAACCTGAATAGGCGCAGCACGAAGATTGGTTAAGGCAATTGTCACGCGGAGTGGCAGGGAGTACAGAAGAACAGGCGAGGTGCGAGGCGAGATATTAATATGCTAATAATGGCTATCCTGATAAGGTGGGTTACAGCCTTATCTAGCAGGGGTGGGTCACTGGAGGCAGGAGAACATTAAAATAATAACAAAGGCAACCTATGTTGTTATCCTTATTAATATTTATTTGTTTGTTAAAAGTTTTATAATTGTTTAATTGGATATGAAAAAAATAAACCAATTTTCAGTTTACATACAGTCAATTCATATACATTGTCATAATTTTTAAAAAACTGTTGTTAAATTTATTTTTATGTCAATCCTGTATCGTGTTATCTAAATTAAAAAAATACTATACGATTGCATGTTCATACAAAATACGATTTTTTGTTGTTGTTGTTTATAACACGGCATAATAACATTTTACCATCATCGTGATGCTTTTGTTGTAACTACACGAATAATACACTTCGATGCATACAAATTAAAAGACTTTCAGACTACTTTCTACGGTGACTCTTCAAGTTATATGTGTTGTTATATTAAACTGTATTCAAACTTAAATATAGTAATGCACTTACTTACTGTTTTGTGTAATGTTAGCTCGGTCAACAGTATTAAAAGAAGGAACACAGCTAGAGCTTTGTGTAGTGTTTCAGGGTGTGGGGTGGGTAGAGCGTACGTGAAAACGGCAAACTTCAGGAGGAGCCTACAATCTTAATTAGATGGAGCGCACACGAGAGAGCTCTACTCGACTATAAGTACGCGATATCGAATGATCGATTATTGAATCAAACATTAATTCTATTGAATGGCACTCATCTATGTGAAATCTAGAGAATAATTCCACTATGCGAAACCAGACTCTATATAATGTAGTATTTGAGCATCACAGCCTATAAATTTTTGCTGTATATCTTGAGAATTTATTATGTATGTGATGATGATGATATAAATTAAATTCTTTACTTATACATCAAAAAGTTTACTGTGATTTTATAAATAGATGTGTCCAGGATGTAAATAACCATTATTATATATGTGAGTTTTTTAAATTATTTTCTTCTTATTACGTATTGGGAAAGAGTCTAACTTATCAAATAGTTCTGTTTTTGTTGTATTGAGTTTAATGAGAATTAATAATCACATAAAATGTTGATAACACCACGTGGAAAGTAGGTGCGCAATCTGTGAAGCCACGCACTTGTATCTTAACGCCATCTCGGAAGGAGTAGCGACAGAGCCGACTTATTATTCCGTCCATCCGGGTCGTGTTCCTGAGGCCTAAACTGTTATTTCTTTGAATTCCTGTATAAATCTTCATATAAAGCGACTCCGACTCTACGGGTAATTTAATAGCCGCTTCTGTAAACGTTATTATCAATGAGGGCTCAGTTGATAAGCCTGCGCGTGACTTTTTATTATTACATTTTACGTATGCACTTTTATGCATTCATGAGAGAATAAAATGAGAAAACGTTGGCACATGAATTTCGTGCATATTTTTTCCTAAAAAAACGAAAAAAAATACCATGCTTCGATGAGACTAAATAACATTTTTTTAGTAATACATAAAACGAAACATGAAAATCTTTGAAACAAACAACTGAGTTTTGTTTTTTTTTATATAAGCACGAGTGATAAGTTAATGATCTACTGTATAATGTTTGTTTAAAGTGTTACGGATCCTGTTGATTCAAATTTAACGCAGTTTGTTAGTGGTCTGATAGAATAGATTAATATATTCAGCTGGTGATTAAAAAAACGTCATTATATTACCAGGTGCTTGTATTTTTGTGTTATGTACACCGAGCCGTAATTAATTAGCATTATGCCTGTCATTTTCACACTGACAGAATGATTCTCGTACCGGCGTGACATGCAACAAAAAACAGCATTACCTCCGACACGTTTAAGGCTGTCAGATGTTCTCCATGCTGGACAGAAATAATAAATATGAATACTTGCTTGTCGCGTGTGGGAATATTATTTTAAATTCAAACTTACAAATGAGCATGCGTGCAATGAATTGTAGAGATAATTTCTCTTTTGCTTGTCTCAATACTCGTGAAATGTGCTCCTTTGTTAAAAAAATATAATAATACAAGCATATTAAAGAATACAGTCATTTGGATTATTTTAATTGTTTGTTTTTTGTTAAATACGATGATATTTTATTTTGTTTGATAAAATCTAACTGTTTATATCAACCAAAATTAGAAGGTGCTAAATAGTTTATTTGGAATGACTTAAGTAATATGTTTATTTTATATATCGACGCTGAAAATGAGGTTTTACTCGTGTTATCAATTATGATATCATTTGAAGATAGCAAACATATGATTTTTAAATTTTGTTATATCGTTTTGTACATGATTATTAGTATTTACAAAAATAAGGCATGCCTATGGAATTTATAGTATTATTTTTATTATATGTATAAACAAATTTAAGGTTTTTAAAAAGATGATAAAATGTGAGAAAGATAATATATATATATATATATAATCTTTACAATATATATATAAATATATATATATATATATATATATATATATATATATATATATGTATATATATATATATATATATATATATATATATATATATATATATATATATGTATATATATATATATATATATACATATATATATTTATATATATATTGTATATATGTTTTAAAAAATTTCTTTGTATTTTCATGTTAAGTATACTGTACAATGTAAACTTAATCATCTATGATAAATTTAAATATGTTTTCGTTATTACATGCTCAATCATAAATTATTACCTCGTAATAATTTGCTAATGTTATTTTTTACGGAAAATACAAAAACACAATTAGTTATGCTCGACATTAAAATGGTATTTTTTGGACACATAATGTATTTATTTGTTAATTATAGTAATTTTCAACACCACAATATTATTAAAATAATTTTCCTTGCGCCACTAACTCCATTTTTTATTTTAAATATATATTTGATGATATTATACACAATAACATTAAATGTCACAAAATTTTAGCTTAAAACTTACCTGATAAAAAAAATACTATAATATGATTTTTCAGTTCAAATTTAACTATCCTTATTTAACTTGTGTATTTCCTGGGTGTTTAAGCTATACCAGATATTTTTACATTGTAAGTATGACTTTGTATATCAAACAGTATTATAGATAGAATATTACGCGTTGACGGTGATTTCTATTTTAATTAGTTGTAAAATAAAAATCGGCCTAATAACACGGTTCAATACTAGTTTTCGTCTGTCATCGACTACGGGTAAAATTTCTAAATAAATAGGTGGATACTTAACGTAAAATTTATATTTAGTTCTGTACTTCCAAGCATTCCTTGGGAACAAGTTCATCTATAAATAAATACAAATGCCGCAAGTGTGGACATTCTGAATTAAACTGCCTGCGAGCACGCAGACTTCATTTGCATGCAATGTAATATTACTCATGAATCACATTTAAATCGCTATATAATTAATTCAAATATCCTTTTTGTATGTTTTGCCATTTTGTATCTTAAGCATGATCTGCAGTATCCAAAATAAAAGTCAAATTTTAATAATACAAATATTTAACGCTTATCAAGACCAAATCAGACACTAGAATAATATTTTCAATGCAAAGTTAATTATATTAAAATTAAGCAGTTTTGCCTTGTGAACGCATTATGCAGATGCGATTAATCTTGAACTAACCTAACTAAAGTAACAAGAATATGATTATATGAGATTGTTTTGTAGATCAATCTTGCTACTTGACGTATCTCGTAATTATCATTGACTTGTATATATTTTTTACATGCTCACATGTTAAGGTTAACATATTAATTTTATCCCACTCGTTGCGTGCTGTTGTAACGTTTGCTTTGAAATTGTAATCATTTCACACTTCTATAAATTTAATTAAGTAAAACATTGGTGTAAGGCAAAATATTTTAATATTTGAGAATTATTATATTGTTTACCATTAATTGTATGATATTTTTATTTTACAATGAATACATTCGGCAACTTGAGGGTGAAATAATATTTTTAAATCGGAAAATAAAGCAAAAACTTTTTTTTTTTTCAAATTAAAAGTTGCCTATAAAATACTCTGATATTCAAATGCATTTTTTTTTAAATTATGTAAACAAAAGCGAATGAAGTAAACTAGCTGTAATATTTCAGCAAAAAAAATATATTTTTAAAATTGTATTACAGTAATTGAATCCAAAATATGTGATCCTCACTTCTCTTTTACTCGTATTAATGAACCCGTAAATGTGTGTACAATGTCAAAAAAATGTTAATTTATATATATATTATTAAAATAGCATTAGTGGGAATAGCCCAAGCTAAGTTATTTAAGCTTGACAATAATATATAGTACGGTGCTTGTTGAGCAAATGTGATGCTTTTAACAATAAATAATAAACCAGGTGTTATCTACTGTTGCCTCCAACGCACTCTCGCCGCGTAAGAGCGGGGCTTCATCGCTAATTGAGCAGTACAGGTGAGACCACGCGATGTCACATAAGCTCCGCCCCTGGTTCTGCGACCATAAAGCTGCCTACACACGCTGTGACACTACTGAGAAACGATCGGTGATTAGCCAATCTTCTTTTGTGTTAATTACTTAGGCAAAACCATAAAAAACACAAAACAAAACAATTTAAATATTACTGTTACAATTACATTAAAATATATTTCTAATTATTTGCAAGCAATACAAGCTAATTGAATATATTTTTTTTATTATGGCTTTGCTTCTTATATATTCTTGAATGCACTTCCTCCTCGAGCCTTTCCGCCCATGGTTGCCCACGCCTCAATCCTCGTCAGGTCCATCCTAGTGGGCGAGCCTATACAAATTGGACATTATTCAAACCCATTCGCAGGTGTTATACACTATCAAATATCTCTGCATATTCAACTATAACTCTATGCAAAAAAAAAACTACGAATCATCCACAACGACATAAATCTATATAGCTATTGAATTGTGAGATTTATTTGATCACTTTAAAAGCTGCGATAAAATATAAAGCAAAACTACCATTGTTATGATATCATGAATATTTATATGTATATATTAAATACAATGTTTTTAGTCTTTGTATGTATGAGTGCGAAGATAATATACAATTTGTTTGAAAAAAAATTATAACTTATTTGTTTTTTTAAGTGCTTCCTATTGACTTAATCTTTAGGCGTACTTCAAATTAAAACTATAGAATATTAGTCAAAAATATCATATTTTGTATTTTTACGTTTTTTGTTAATTTTGAAGCGAATTATTTATCGAGCCAACATACAAATACCTTAATTTGTCGGTTGGGTTAGGTCCACCTGTCTTACGTGGTGTGGGTGACGGTCGGATTGGGTTATCGCCTGGTGAGAGCAATGTCAATATTAGGAGACACAATAAGACGGGAGAGGCTCTCGAGGGCCACCGCGGGGCAGCGGCTTCAGGGGTATCAATCCCCTCATATTGTAGGGAGCAGCGGTCAAGATGGACCGTGGAGAGATTAAATACTCCACGACCAGAGTGTCTATTGATCCGTAGTCTCTCCAGACCAAATTCAAGCAAATTACTTCACGAATCAATCAAAATATTATTTTCTTGTGAATATTACAATCATGGCTTTTACGGACACGTCAATAGCAGTTTAAGACTGAAACCAACAATCAATATAAAAAAAATATTATTTATTTAGTATATAGTCTCATTGATGTAATTAATATTGTTTTTATTAACTATGTTGTATAATACTATTTTTTACTATTGACAAGAAATATTAAGTTTTTTCAGGAAAAGATGACTTGATAATCAAATATGAATTGTAAAATGAATATTTTACTAAAGTTTTGTTTGTTGTGATTTTGAGATAAAATATACTGTACAAAATATGAGATAACAGAATTACGTTTGAAATTTGAAATATATCACAGCAAAAATATAAAATGCTTTTAAATGGTACAACAATGATATATGACAGATCGTTGTTCGGTTTGATCGTAACGTATAGATATTTCTGTATTTTCTCATTTTGATTAAGTCTTCGCACGTCTTGTCTTATCTCTCTTTTAAACTGAAATTGAAACATTTTCACTCCATTAATGAGAACATTATTCAACGAATTAATTAAGCCCATTGCCTCAAAACACTGGCCTTAATTAAAAGCGTGACTTGTGTATCAATTGTTAAAAACGCGCCATTCGTATTTTACCATTCGTATTTTCAACAAAGGTGGGTCTCTGACTTACGCCTGTAAAATAATAACCACCGATTATTTTCTTTATACATTATGAATGCCAAATTAAAATGAATAATTCATCTACCACATAAATTTTAATGTGATGTGTGCACTTAGGAATTACACGTTTTGCGTTGAAGACGTTGAAATCATTACCATTATTGTTATTACCTGTTGTGAATCACATTCCGATATGGTTTGATGCCGGAATATTTGATTAAGAGGTTTGTTATTATGAGCATTTAAAAATAAAGTAGATTGAACGTTTGCATATGATTTAAATAAAATAAACGGTATTGCCTTACAAGCATCTCATTCAATATAAAAAACCTACAAAATCATGCCGATGACTAATAAAATATAAAAAATCATGAGCTAATATTTATTAAGTATACAAACTAATATTTTTTTTATAATGTCAAATTTGATTTAAGTTAGATTAAGCCCCCTGCTCATGCAAGTATAAATGGAAATGCTTAACGAATTTATATTAAATCAAAAACAACGCATTTGAAACTCGCAATTTCAACACATATTTATGAATTAAATTAAAACAAAAATCTATTCCCAACCCCCGCGTTTCATAATACACGAACAAAAAGGATGAAATTATTTGCAAAATTCTTTTCAAGACTAAGATATTTATAAGACTATCTATTATTATTTGAAATTTCATAATTTTATAGCCATGCACACTGTAGAGTCTCTATATAACTTTACATTTCAAATAAATTAATTTTCAATGTATTTTCTATCCATATTTTTGCTTATATATATAGGTATTTTATTTACATATCATCGTATATTATAAACATCCATTTAACAGTTTATAAATAAAATGCTACTCAAGTTCAGCCAATAGTGTATGTATTATGGTAAACTTGTGTAAAATTATTTTAGGCAAATTTGAATATAAGTGCTTCGGAGAAAACATCTCGAGAAGCATTTATTAGTTTTGGGCCATATTTCTGTCAGATTTCAGCCCACGCTGCAATGTAGACATGAAATAAAAATAGACACGGGAGCTTATTCCGAAATGTAAACATATTTTGAAAATACATATCAATTCTACTAAAATTTTAATGTCCATAAATCATATCAAATTTGATTTCACAACAATACCTCCGCGAAAGTTTATACGCAACTGTATATGTTACTAAAAAGATGATGGAATTGTATCTCTATTACAAAATTATATAGCTTGAATCTCACAGTACGAAAAATCTGTTAGGCTTTTCGTCTGGTGGATTTATCATTTTTTATCATTTCACCTGATCAGCCATCTGATCAACCACAAACAAAAGACATTTCAATCAAAAGTTTTCACCGTAGGAATTGAACAAATAATATTAATTATTATACATGACTAACATTCTGAATGTGAAACCCAGTTCATAGGAAATGTGAACGCTGATTTATTATACCTTTTAAAGAATCTGCACCCTTTTCGAGAATGTCACGATTAAATTATATTATCATAATATTATAAACGTCTTAGTCAATTTAAACTCCACATAAGACAATTAGGAGTTAATAAAAAAATATATTTACTGACTTTTGACCACATTTGCATAAGTTTTTTAATAAATTATAAATATAATATTTATCAATATAAACTACAGAATTATATTTGTTTGTGTAGTTTTATTGTTTACTCATTGATCTTTTCTCTAATTTCTAAGTCCAAATGTGACTTACCAAAATAAAAACTAATTTAATTTACATTTTAACGGCAGCTGAATATGGCTCATCCAAATGCAATTTAAATACCGCCATATCCCCTCGGGCTGAAAATATTATTTGGCATCCATTAACTTCACAAATTTAAATCGGATCGCCTCATAATGTCTGTTAATACTTAATAGATTTATTTTTTATGGATAGGTCTGACCTTTACTGTATTGCCATGATGAAAGCTTTATTTATTTGCATTCAAACTTTATTTGTCCCGCGTGCATTAATTTTATCGGAAAAATAATTGGATTACATAAATTTAAAAAAAAATGGCGGCACTGCTCGAATCGTGTCGTTTTAATTTTTTTCATTTGTGGAAATTTATTTTTTAATTATATTGTTAGCATTATAAACTATTTTGCATAATTTTTTTATTGGGCAAATAAAACAGCTCCTGCACATGTGTTTCACAGTTTAAAAATGCATTAAAATAATATATAGTCTTTAGAATTTGCAGGCGTCCCGATACTTAATACATGGCAGCTTTATTGCAAGCATGATATGTGAGGAGAGCCACTCGTCCTCGTGTCAGTTAAAAGCAAATCTCCCAGCGAAGTGACAAGCAAAAATGAAATAGCACTGGCAACCGAAGGAGGACTTTCTAATAATACGACTGTTCCAGACCTATAAATGTTTCCTTCCAAAATAATTCCTAACAAATTATGGCTTCATGTTTAGGCTATAACGCAGTACATGTTTTACGCGAAATAAAAGCGTACAAACATGAGCTGTCTTCCAACGGTGGACGTTCATAATAATCTCCGTGCAATATTGAATACGTGTTTTTTTATTATGTGTAATATTTTTAACACAGTGGAAAATATACTTTAAACTGTGATAAAAAAGATGAAAATTTTTATTTATTCGTTCTCAATCAAATAGTTACTTATACAATATCTGTATAAGATATCACGAGTTTTCTTGAATGTCTGCAAATCTCACTATTTAATCTAATAGTTTATTCTTTCTTTCTTCCTTCTTTTTGATAGATCACCAACTACTACAATCTTAATGTCTGGCAATGCCTCTCAAAAATACATGTTCAGTAAATAAGTTGAAGTTTACTGTTTATTAAAAAAAAAAAATTATGGCTGTAAACATACAAATTTATCTAGTATGAGACATACAACACTCTTATAATTTATATTGAAATGTTAAGTAATACAATAAAGCAATTTTTCTTCTCATGCCGATAGCATCTTTTTTTGCATTATTTACTTAGACTAAATCATAAAAAAATATATTATGCTATTGGCTGAGTTGTGTGGTTGCGTGTGTAGCGGGCTTTAGAGTGTTGTTTTAGCACAAATTATTAATCGTTACTAAGATTCATAGCATTGAAACATGAAATGAATGTAAATATTTGGTTTGTTCCAGCGTGCGACTGCCACCCCGTGGGCGCCTCGGGCAAGACTTGCAACCAGACCAGCGGCCAGTGCCCCTGCAAGGATGGAGTGACGGGCCTGACCTGCAACCGCTGCGCCCGCGGCTACCAGCAGAGCCGCTCGCACATCGCACCCTGCGTCAGTAAGTAGCCTCCCCACCCTCGCACTTCCCTGGGGGTGACTCCTGGACGACAACCCGCGACATGGTCTCCTCCTTTTGCTACTCACACATCGACTTCGGTACTTCATATCCACGCAGGTGCATAATACACTAAAGATGACCTCACTAAGCTGGCATCACTGACCAGTAAAAAAAAAACGAAAAAACTGCATAGTACCCAAGAATTCAATACTATCAATCAATTCAAATACACATGGGCTTATTTTCTTTCAATCAAGAGCAAACAAGATGAACTATTTCATTTATTACTTCACAATATTTATTACTTCCAACGTAAATATCCAATGCCTCACAGGCCACATGTTGCTTACTGCTCCGATGATAGCTTTAATATAAAAATATATTATCTAGGCAGCGTTCTCGAGCACGGAAGCCGGGCCCGGCCGGCGGAGCAATAATAACACTCGGGCGGGCCTCTTGCGCGGACATGATTGATCTCTCATTCCTAATTGCCTTTGTTACCAAAGGGCATTCCATCTTTACCTCTTTAACGGTGCATCTTTCTTGGGAAGACTTTTCTTGCGGCAGCAACTGACACGCCGATAAGAAAAGAGAGGTTGATTTATTACCTCGACTCTGTTAACCACAAATTAAGTTACTTCTTTTTGGATAACGCTATTCACGCCTAGGTCCAGCAATATTGCCAGAGTCTTTGAGGAATAGAATGAACCGCGAGCAGTCCATGTGACTTTATTCCATGCTTAACTATACCAGAAAGTTATACCCACTATCGTTATTTCTACAAATTAACTTTATATATTTATTTTATTTAAAATAAGGCATCATCGACTTCTTTAAAAAATACAAGTTTGCAGGCATCACTGTGGAATGCATTTGCCTAAAACTATATTCACCCAATAATTCAATAAACATTAATAAATGAAACAACAGAAGAAGAAAAATGCTCCGTTTCATTTGTGATATTATATTTTTGTCATCGTGTATAAATCTAAACTAATATATTGATAAAACTAATACTGCTTTTATAATGATTTATGATTCAGGAAAAAAATCACTTTTATTTTCAGTTTAATGTTTTCAGGGGCTATATCAGTTCGGGAAGGCAGCCTTATTTTCTGCTTTCGATATAAATTCTTGTGTCTAGAGAGGTTAAACTCATTTTTCTAAAGCAATGTAAAGGTCAAATAGTATATTTGTTTCCGAGAGGTAAATTCGCACAGTTTTACAAGATTTATAACATTTTCCCAGCACGATACTTTACCCCTAGCAACAGACATTTGCTGAAGATTACTTCATTATTATTTATTTCACTACATCAAGGCAGAAAAAACCTTTTGTGTTTCTTGAATAGAAATTATTTTAACACAGATAATATTAATTTAAAATTTATTATCTGCTTTCATATGTATTAACTACTACATGATATTGTAAGATAGAGAAATTGATTAGAGACAGTTGCGATTTTAACCGATTAAGTGAAGTGTTTAGAAAATATATAATTGATACTCCTAATAATAATTAATACTCCATAATTCCAAAATACATTTGAAAAATTGTTAAATATTATATGGCAACCAAGGACTAAGGTAGGGTAGTTTTTGTGTAGTTGGAGGTATTCGTTAAACAAAATATTATATAAAAGGATGGACTCACTTACAATATTGGTTTTGAAATTTCAATTATGAAAGACTCTCCACATTTTTAGGTTATTTTTACTTCAATCTAAATAAATTTAAATTTCAGATTTAATAAATAACAATATATTTACAAAGCAAGGCAACTCTTCAATATTTACCCGTGTTCTTAATATTCAACCGCAAAAAAATATTTTTTTTAAATCTCGGAGGGTTTATTTAGGATGAAATATTTTTAAATAAATAATCTGGAGTTTTTCCAAGTCGTTAGAGCAGCCACTGGATAAATCTTCCGGAATTTAAACGTAGGTCTTTAAAGGGAGCCGTTTGCGAAAATAAATGGCGGAACACTCACAAAAGAAGATCTTGCAATAAAGATAATTGGAAACAAAAGTGAAATGGTACTTGAAGCTCACAATTAACAGACTGGCTGTTTTGTTTGGGGACCATGGGGGGGTCATGTGTGCAGCAGCCTTAAGGCTACGGGATCAGATTCAGCCCTGCTTTGTGAGTGTATGGTGTTTTAATTTTATTTTTCAGAAGAAAGCTTGTCGTGCTTTTCAATATTGCGTAAAAGCGTATTCGATTACAATAATCATGCCATGAAGAATTATGATTAAAAAAAAAAAAATTATTGCAAAATATATATTACTCTTTCTTAATGTTATGTAAAAAATTGCTTGAACGCTTATTTTTGATCAAATAATAATTATAATAAAAAAAACCGTTCAAATTATTTAAAAAAAATAAGGTTTGACCAAACTTGAGTTATTATTAAAATATTGTTCAGAAAAGGCAGATTAAATTCTTTGAAAAATATATTTTACTACAAACAACATTGGTTTGTTTTTGAGTTGTAATTACTTAACAACACACACGTAATAACAAAATGTTTAATTTAAAAAATTGGTTATATTTCTAATGTTTAAATATCATAAAGTAAAATAATTTGAACTGTAAAACAAACTGTCAAAAAATTATATAAATTTGTAAGTAAATTATTTGCGTTGGTTTTTCTCTTCGGCTATATGATTTAGGAGACTCGGCTAACAGTCTTATCATTTTTACCAAGACTGCAAAATGAGTTCTTAAATTTTCTGACTTACAACTTCGACCAGTCAAAGTTGATTTCTTGTTGTTAGAATACGTAGCCATTTGATTTTAACTATTTTACAAATTCTGGTAAATTTAATTGATGAAGAATATTATAATAAAAATTCAAGGTTTTTAAAGCATTGATTCGGTCTAATTTTCTTGGCTCAGTGGGTTATGTAATTCGACATCTTTAACTGGTAAATTGATATTTCTACAGTAATCATACTGGTAATTCTACAGTATGATTACTGTTGAATTAATATCACCCTATTTGGTGTTGATCTTAAACTGTTTATACTGATATTACAATATTTAACCAAATGGCATAAATAAATCTTTTTTTTTTCTTGTGAGATTTCTACATGTGGACTATCACAACAGCTGTTACAATTTTATTTGTTAAAATATTTTAGAACCATATTATCAAATGCCTTATTTGGAATAATATTATCTTTTAGTCCATAAACCAATAATTATTTTCATTCGTTAATGGCTGCAGATTTATGTCAGATCATTAATACGCTAAAGCAGGTCTTTTGTCTTTTCATTTAATATAATTCCCCCCTTCCTTATGCCTGACATCAGTCCTAAAAATGAACAGCCTTATCTGATCGATCCTAATGTTCCGTCACTTCTGAGCTTCAAAATTCCGAAATTATAAATAGGGTCCGAATTAGAAGCTGAAGAATGTTAAAAAAAATTAGGTTTTTTTTAAATTTTACTATTTTTTCTTTATGAAATACTTAAGTTATCCTCTTTATATTCGAGCAAGTCTTTAAATTTTATTTTTAAATATTGTTTAACCAAATAAGATTAGTAAGTTTAATAGCTTTTGTGGCACGGAATTTGTGTATAAAGTTGTCATCGTAGACGTTAAAATAGATTTTAAAAGAAATTACGAGATATTTTTTCTATTATCATGAAGTCTAGTATCAGAATAATATTATTTAAGTATCATCAAGCACTCGCAGTATTTTTCTGTTCAATCCTCAATTCTTATAGATATATCACAAGGATATGTGTGCATATTAAAAAACAAATTCATTCAAATCACCCAGAATGACTTTTAAAAGAGTTTAACATTCTTGTATTTAATATATTTTGTATCGGGGTATGTTATAAATCTTGTAAAAAATATATTATATGATGACATGCAATAATAATTTGATTGATAAATCTTAGAATTTTACGCGAATAAGTGGCCAGACACAGGTAAGTTTGCGTTGCCCAAATTTTTATGCAATAATTTAAAAGATAATTTATTTAAGAATAGGTAAATATTTGCTTTGGTGTTTTTGTATATTTAAAATATCGATATATATATATATATATATATATATATATATATATATATATATATATATATATATTATTGTGTCTGTTAAATAATAATAAAAATATTTCAATATAACAATATGAGATATAACGTGGAAGAAAAGAGGGTGAGTGAATTACTTCCAGGGGCGACCTCCCTGGGTGACAATCAGGGCCGCTTTCCGCTTCCCGGAAACGGCCGCCAGGCGAGCGGAAGTGGCCGGAACACTTCATTACTCCCTTATTATTCGCGGTCTGCTCAGCCGGCGCAGCCAGTCGCCTGTGGAATCATATTTGATTTGGCATTTTACTCTGACTTTGTACTTAACAATTTCACGTGTTGGTGGGCTCGCAGTCCTTTCAGTTTAAATTATTGCGCTATTGTCAGGGCAGAAATTATTTAAATACTATTTCAAACGCTACACAAACATCGCAATATTTGCTTTCAAATAAAAGTATTATTTTATATATTTTCTTGTTACTTCACTTTCTAAGTATTAATTTCACAATTACTAAAATTTAAACCGAGTAAATTCGTTCAGTTCACCTGTAATGACAAGCTTAAAATAAATAAAAAAATTAATGAGTTTACTTTTTATTTCTAAATTCATATTCATAATCAATATAGTTTTTTTACTTATAATTGTATGCCACATCTTGATAACCACACATTCACCCTTAAAAACCTGCAATGAAATAAATATTACTCCGTACTCGTATCTACCTCTCCTACTCAACGGGAAACTCATAATAAATTCTTCATATCAGCCCAGTGTTTTTCAAACTGCTTTCATATTTATGAATAATGATTAATTCGATGTTCTGTTCCCTTTCAGAGATTCCCAAGGTGATCCAGGCAGTGCAGGCCATGGAGGCGGTGGAGGCGCCTCCCGCGCCGCGTGGTAAGTAAGTGCGCCCATCACATTACTTCACTGCACCACTTTCTTTACTTTTGCTTTTACTTTACATCTGCCCGAGGAAGAAACAGAGCTACAGAAGCTAAAGTCCCCGGCAGATCGATAGCTCTTGCGGTCACGAAGTACAACGACTTGTCCTCAATTTAAATCTACTTTTCCTGTAGATTAAATGTAATGCTGATTCGTTGCTTGTGATTACTAAAGTTTTCTAATCTTGAAACGCTTTAATAAAAAAAAATCATAGAAGAAGTCCTGAGCAGAGTCATTCAATACTACAATACAAATAATCATTTGGTAATTCGATTCAATAATCTTTCATGGTTTATTCATATTACAGTTATTTTATCGATGGATTTATGCCACATTAATTTTTTTTTTACCATAAAACATGTATTAGCTATATTTAGGTATACGCAGTAACAAAAAACTCTTATAATTAATTTTTGATCCCATATCAAAAAAACACACAAAAGCCACAAAATGATTCGTACCAAGTGCGTTCTTCATAAGATTTGCAAATATTTCATATTCATTATAAAAAAGAGAAAAAAATATATAAAACACGATAAAATTCATAATTCATAATTTTTTTTATTTTTGTTTGATTTAAGTAGAATTTTATTTTCAACTGGTTTTTGTTGCCGTTTGATAAATGGTATTTTTTTTTACGATTTCCGTCTCAATCTGCCGCACTATTGGAAAACTCTGCTCAAGACCGGTGCGGCCGCTCGGGCCATTGTTTGCTAAGCCGGAATAACTCTCCACTAAAGTTTTAATAATCGCCAGAGAGATCTCGTATTATGGCGTATTAACGCATTTATGTGTGAAATTATAAGTAAGGCTTATATTTTTGCATACTAATCATTTCAAACTTGATTCTTTACCTTATAATTTATATATTTATTTTATGCATGTATTTTATTATAAAATGAGTTTTTACTTTCTTTGTTTTCGGCATGCTTGATTAAATATTCTGTTATGATTGGGTTTATCACATGTCATCTCATCCACCGATCCATCCAATTACTATATATCTTTAAATATAAGTTTTTTAATAATTAAATATGAATTATAGTGATTACCATAAATATTGAATTAATCATTCTGTAATATGATAACTCAAGAGTAGTAATTTGATATTTATGCTAATTTCAGTGGTAATTACTTAATTATTTTGTACATGTAAGTGAGTGTGTGAGTGTAAATGAATTGGAAATACTTGTGAATACTTCTGCTCGTGCATATCAAGGTGGTGATTTACGTTAGTCAGGTATTTAAGCATATGAGCAGAAAATGTGACAATAATTGGGGCCTAATTCTGTCTCTTGGAGGCTTCTTGTCGAGCACAGTCGGCCTTCGTTTAACACTAAACCTACCTCAAACAACGTCATATTTTTGGAATTCCGTAACATTTTTGTGCTAATATTCACCCCAGAATATTTTAATAAGTACGAAAAAAACATTTTTTTTTCATGGTACTGCTGCTTGAGTTTTCTATAGAATATAAAATTGTCCATGCTTAGAAGAATGAATACCATATTAACTCCAGGGGTCAAATTGACTCTCGATGGTAGGAATGGGTATGCATGCAATGTCGGTAGGCTTGGTGTTAATCTAGGTAAAATGTTTACTTTATTTACTCGTCCCAGCGATACGCGGGGGTACCTTGAGTGGGCCCTGCATGCTCGGCATCGTCTGGGCACACAGAGAACTGACATTGTAATTTCATGTTTGCCAGTGACGTACGTCAGAGTCAATAGCACAAACACCGTGTGATTAATGAACAGGCGTTACCTGAAACTATGTGGTAACTCCATAGGTAAATCTTGAGAAGCTTTTGCCTTGAACGACGTTTCTTTGTTTCCCATGAATTTCTATCGATATGTGAGCGATTTAAATAAATAAATTGATAATCTTACAAATATCAAAATTAAAGAGCGATCGAAAAGAAATCGTGTGCTTTGATACTGAAAGTTTGAAAAAACTTAATTTTAGGCTTTTGCTGAAATGAAACAAAAATATTCATATAGCAGAATAAACATAGCTTTAAAAAAAATAGAAAATAAAAAAAACCGCCAAACTGTATTAAAATAAAATCCATTGTTGGAATCAACCGACGCCCATCACTACTATAGTAGTAATCTAAAATATTTAAATCGTGTCAATGTCTTGTTTTGGCACAATAATAAAAATATATTGCTTACTATACCATATTAAATAATTAAACTCCCTAACAGGATATTTTTTAGCCACTGGGTATATTGTGTCTTACATAAAAGTTTTATTCACACGTCTCACACATAATAATGTAAAACCTAAATGAAACGCTAACTTATGCGAGTGGGTATTTACGTTTGACACATCTCGTGTCCTGTATAATGTCATGTTACCAAAGAGCTTTGATTCTCTGGAGGTTTTACACAATAAAAAATAAACGCGACTTGGCGTATATTTATACAGCCTTTAACATTTAAACCAATAAAAAATATTATTGTTCATTTAAACGGGTTAACCCGTTAATTTATTATTTAAATTCTTTCATAAAACTTTGTAAATAGAAAGATCATTGATGGCAAAATAATGTACTGGCGTTACTAACAGATCTGAAATTGTCAATGAAAATTAAAATTGATATTTAGAAAAGATATAATTCATGTGGTCGCTCCATAAGTGTGAAAGCAGAGTTACAGTCCAATACTGAAGTTTATAATCGTTAAGTCAATTTGCCCGTCTCTTGTCGAGGTTGTATCACAAAAGGAATAAACGCATAACATTTTTTTACGAAAACGTTTTCAAGTGTTGTATTGAAAATGTCTTCCACCGACAGTCAATATGGGCAAGTTTGGTTGGATAACTTTTACTATCAAAAGAACAATTCCTTTTTTTTGTTCAGTAATAAGCGTTTCTTATCGATGCTTATTAAGTAAATAAGTTTTGGGTGAAATTAAACAAAACTAAAGAATAACTTCGAGTCAAAGTTTTGATAAAAAAAAACGTTACACTGAAATCAATTTCATGTAATTCATTTTGTAGAATTTTAATGCGTCTTGTAAACTAAATCCATAATTTTAAAAATTCTTAGAGTTTTAATCATTATACTATTGAGGCATAATTTTATCCACTCATATAACAAATAACCATTTGCAAACTTGTTGCAAAGCATTTTTTAGGTTAGTATAATGCTAGAAATCGGTTATATTTTAAATTTATTTTCATATTCAAACTATCACAATTGTTCTCTTGAATGAATGCATAACTGATCAATCAAATTATTTTTTTAGATTAGTAAGCATCTTCAATTGTTGACGTGTGAATAATTAATTAACTCTCGTTTCAGACTAATTTGGGCTGAGAATTAATTTTAATGATACTGTAAAATATCAATAGGATGCAATTTTAATAATAACAGTTGGCTCGGTCAGCCTCATCAATGCGAATTTAGGCAAAGCTTCACCTGCACTTGAATGAGAAGAAAATTCTTTTGTTCCCTGTAATTATCCTCCATTTGACTAAATACTGTAACTCGTGTCGCTCCAGCTGCATTGTTTTCACGTTTGTGTATAATATTAGTTAACAAAGGGTATTCAGAGCCAACGTTGTTAGCATTATATCAGTTCCACACATGCGAGCAATACTTGAATATCCGAATATTATTTAGACATATTAAAAAACAAAGTCCTTAAAAATAACGAAGAGAGAGGTCGCCATTATAAAATCAGAGGCCGTGAATGATTGCGCTTATTAGTGTCTCTTCTTGGTTTGTAATATTTTTTTTTAATCGCGAAAATATAAAAGTTGACAGCGGAATAATTAATTACGATCAAAATTAGCGGTGTCATATTTTTAAAATGAAATACCATTTATGATTTATTGTTTTGAATTATTTATGATCCGTTGAAATAATTTTCGTTATTTGATTTGATATTTTTCTATGTTTATGTCCTCAGTGATTTCACTTTTATTAATAGTCGTGATTTAATAAGTGTAAACTTTATTTCCGCTTTGTAATTCTTTAGAAAATCAGCAAAATCAATTTTGGTCTAGAAATCTTGTATTGAAATTAACGTTATAATTAAAATTTGATTTTATTATTCAAATATATATATTTTTTTACCTATAAATTTAAAAAAAATTACACGTTTTAAATATTTAGCTCCCAAACCCAGACATAATTTTTATCTGGTTGGCGAGACTGGCGGGGGCGTGGGTTATCTTGAGTGCTCAATTAATTAGTTATCCCGACCCCAGGGGAAGGAAGGTCTGAAAGTAGGGGATGACTTGCTCAAAAACAAATGACAGGGAGCCCTCCCCCCCTCTCTCGCTTCTAACCCCTACTCATCTGCAAAGTTATTATTGCATTTTTGTCGCGACCTCAAGTACTATCATGACAGATTTGTTTTTGAAATTTTGAATATTGTCCTTTGTGTCAACTTTTGATTGTCGTTTATTAAAAATTAACGAGGTATTACCAAAATAAAAACACCAATCTAAATTAGCGCATCGTCTCTTGGGCGATTGGCTCACTGTAAAAAACGACGCAGAAAACATAAATAAAGAGTTTGACAAATTTGGTCGTTGCTAAAAAAAGCATAACCTGGCTCTAATTTCTAAAGATCTAAGGATAAAAAACCTTTTTTATTTTTAAAATTTTGAGTTTCATAAATAATTTTATAGGCTTTGTCTTATCGTTTTGTTGGCATATTTTTTTAAAACATTGTCTTTTCATAATAAGCAATGACACAAAGTACCTTCTTTAAAATAAGCTGAATTGTAAGATGTATTAGTTGATCGTAAATGATCTACAATACTTTTGAAAGCACGCGAGATCTGACTTTGATATCATTTAATGAAATCTCTTATTTTGTAAAATTAAATAATTTATAATAGGCAAAAACAATATAAATCCCTGCATTTTAAACTTCAAAGAAAAATATTCCAAAGAAACAAGTTAATTTAGAAGTCCCCAATGCTTTTGGGGGAACATAATGAATACAAATAATGTATTTCTCTGAAGTTTTCTAATAACTGGTAACAATCTTCTTCGTTTCCGATTAAAATCATAATTATAAAAGTTTCCCCCCGACATCGATCTATTTGCGAGGCGATCCATTTGGGCTTCTTTTTCTTTGAATATATTTAACTTTATTAGTAAAAGTGAAATTTGAGTATGAATTATAAGATTGAGCACAAATATTACTTCTCTTAAACTTAGTACTTTTTGTCGGAATTTAAATATACTTCTGATAGAGAGGTTATGATCAATGACTGTTGTATCTTTTGCACATAATAAATAATGTATGATTCAAATAAAAAATCACGTCTAGTCAAACTTAACCAAGTAGAGTGAAATCATCATATTTTCTTTGAAATCATCATCATTGTTTTCAACTATTTTTCAATCAGCAAGATCTTATGATCATTAATAAAATTGATATTAAACTTTCTACAACAACAATATCTTCTTTTTTTAATGTTTAAAGGGATAGTTGATCACTTCACTAGTTACATTGTATGGTTTAAACTTTAAAGCGACACGGAAATCAACAAAAATTATTGTTAAAGAAATATTGTGTTATAAAAAAATAATTACTAATGATGTGGATTTAGAGTACTTAAATACTCTAAACGCAAAAAAAATTGTCACAAAAGATTTCAATACATGGGATTAAATGTGTCTGCTTTAATTTAAGCTTTCGGAGTAAAAGCTAATGAAACTGAATTAATAACTTGTATAAAATGAACCTCCAGGAACTAACACAGTTCCTAATACAATACAATTGCAACGTGAATTTACTTTTATTTTTACATAAATTTATTTTTCAAGAAAGGGGAATTATGTTTTTAAAAAAGCCTATAAATATTTATTAAAATAATTAAATTCTTAAAAGGCCAACAGACAAAATGCAGACCTCGTGGCATTGAAGCTAAAGAATATTATTGCAATTTATGGTTGGGTATTTTATTAATTTGATTTTGAATTCCATTAATAAATTTTCAATAAATGAATAAATCAAAAGTTTGTGAACGATTCAGAAAATCATTTAAAAAAGTATTTAGTATTGACGAATGTTTTGGATATTTTAACATAATATAAAATATGAATATTTTCGAAATAATAATGTTAGTATGTAATTGAAAGATAAACTACTTTATAAGTTCACACAGACACGGTTTAGTACAAACTTAATAAATCATTGGCTTTCATAATATATTTACACTTGTTTTTATATTTTTTAAGTATATATTTTATGGTAATTTAAAATGCACAGTCTTCATAGGCTGAAAAAATATTTTATCTTTCAGACTCTAAATGCAATAAAATCAATAATTTTAACTTAGGGGTATAGCAAGTTATCAATTTACAATGTTAAAAAAATTGTTTAAATATACTCTTTTTTTAACTTCTACAATTTTTTTCTGAAATAAGTTTATTTTCAAAAAGCATATTTGAAAGCACAGTGATAAAATCTTTAGAATCTGTCCGAACCCCGAGAAACAATCAATACTGCAGGGGTTGGATACCTTTTATGGTCCCCACTAAAGTATAATTTGACTAGAGGCACTTTGGTCGAGTATAGCCACACATAACCTGGCAGCACCCACACCACCATAAAAATATCAATACTTAGTTTTATAGTAAGGTTTATTTTTATATTTAAAACCATTCGATGCCAATATTTGTATAAATAATAGTTATAGTTTAATACAATTTTAACCGTTAAAAAAAATCAAATATACACCATACAAGCAAAACTTATGGCATGTATGCATATTTATTTTAATCTATATTTTTTAATATTTTTACCGCAAAAAAATATTTAAAACAGTTCAATTTCTAAGGCGTTTATTGAAAAAACATTAATACGTATAAGTATAGTAAGCACGAATAAAATCGTACTTTAACTACTAAACGAATAACACTTTTTAAAATTATATTAAGATGTTTAATGAGATCGTAGAAATGATTTTTTTTTAATATTATAGATATTTAAAGAGTAGTCGTTGTACGTATTAAAATTGAGCAGACTATATTTTGTGACAGATTTTCGTGTGCTTATATTATTACGTAACCCTGCCGAGTCGACACTTTTTCCGCAGTAAAAGGTTGCGCTAATGTTAAATGAAAAATCCAGAGCCTGCGGAGTTTCCCTTCGGAGTTTAACCCTATCAGAGGAAACTGGAAACGGAAAAATACAACCGAGACTAAAATTAATTATGATAAACCCTAGTACTTAATCATTTTTATTAACTGAAATTAAAATACAAAAAAATTTATACGAAGATTAAAGCTATGGCTGAAATAGTACATTAAAAATGATTAACATCAAGAATCTACATATATAATATAATGCTCAAGTATAAAAGATAATAAAATTGGATACTAATTATTTTTGAACTTATGGTTTATTTTTTACGCAGTGTTTGTGTTTTTAATATGCATATCATTAATTATGATTCTAAGAGTTTAAAATAATTTAAACTAAAATCAAACTTTTTACTAACTGTAACTGAATATCTAAAGCATTTGAATAGTAGTTTTAGTTTCATGTTGTAAAATTATATTTAAAATAAAACAATATACTTGGATTTAACATATTCTATTTAAATTTGGTAGAGGTTTCTAAAATATGGTAATAATGTTTATTGAAAAATAATGCTGGCGATTTTGCTGAGCTGAAGTAACAAAAGTCCCGGGCGGCAAGTCTAAACAATACCTGCTGTCAATTACTCTCAAAATTTATTGCCACAAATGTCATTCTACTGAATTTATCGTTGTATGTTAGTCACAATGTATTTCACTCTCTGTATATTGGAGAGAAACTTAACAATATCACATTTTTCTAACCAAAATAAATAGATTTATAGTTATTATTTCCGCCGTGTTTATTTAATTAAAATCAATCGATGTTTTTGCGCAAACTTGCAGAAAGTGGTTGAGTGTTATTAAATTTTATTAAAATATACCAATACCACAAATATATGTGGTAAAAATCGCTTCGCTCTTAAAAACGACAAGCCCAGCGTGCTCGAATGGCACGAAGTAAAAAGGCTTTCAAGGCATTTTTTTTTATTGAATTATATATTTTAACTTCGGTAACAAGACTTCTAAAAGAGTTCCGATATCTAAATACTACCGGCCAGGCTGGCACTTCAATAACTCCAATAATAATTCCAGTCCGCGATGTCTCGGGGGTTCCCCTCCGTCTCAGAAGTTTCATTTTTGATATCATTTAAATTTTAAATGCCCTGCCCCTGTGCCTTTGTCCCGCGGGGGTCCTACAGGTCGCCATATGTCCTGACTTCTGACGTAATTGGTTTCGGAAAGACTCCGATCCGCGTCAATCTCGGCGTTACTTTCAAATTGAATGCTTTGTTTGGAGCTCTCCAATTTTATATTCATCCCTCGCTGTGTTCTGAAATTGCTATTTAAAGCTGTTTATTATTATTTCCCTGGAAGTTGGATATGTTCTGTAAGCGTAGTATGTAAAATAAATCACGAGCACACCGCTGCCGTGGATCCTTTATAAAGCTTTTTGAGAATATTATCATACAAAGAAATCATTCGTAGTATTTTCGAATAAGATAGATAAATTAAAACGATTTTTTTCAATATACGTATAAAGATATTGATAGTACTATGACAGCAAAAAATATTATCACAACATTTTTAATTTAATGAGACACGTACATGAGAAAAAAGATACTCATTTCAATACAAGGACGACATATCTACAACGAAAATATAATACGTTCCTTAATAATTTTATATTTGATGTGAAAGTTACATAATTATTTCTCAACAATCAAACAATAACAGCTTATGAACGTAACGTCACGCTGGATTAAAATAATATATATGAACAAATAAACAAAAAAATATATATTTTTTCTGAAAATTTAAACATAATAAAATAATCCTTTCTTCACCCGCGGGAATAGAATATACACAATTTCTTGCATGGAAACATTTTATGGAAAAAATGTTTAGTCATCCTGAAAGTTGTTTGTTTAGGAACTCCACAGAGTATGATGCAGAATTCTCTTCACGTATGGAGGAGTAACAATTTAAATAAACGGTTACCTTCGTCTCCTCTGGAAGCTGTCATCTATCGAAGGAACCAATTGAGAGTCTGCCAATACAAGTGGAAGGGTGAACAAATACGTGAAAACTGTAGCTCTTCCCCGCTCAACCAGCCTTCAGAATATTGTATATTCAACATTACCACAACGTATTGAATGTTTATTATGATCAAAAAGCATAAACCTTTTTAAATCTCTTGCATATAAATTATCAATTCACTTAAATTGAAATTATTTCTTGATTTTTTTTATAATCAGCCAGGACGGGATTTTTGGGATAAAACGTAAATGATGGACACACTCTAAGAAATACATTGTGTGAAATTTATCATAACTTAAATTCATATTATATCATAAATATTTTTGGCATTATACATTGAAGCAGAAGAAAAATATAGTGCGGGCATGTCACATAATAATATGTTCTTATCAAATATTAGCATGCAAATGACTGATTCCCATTGTTTCACAAATCTGTTCATTTGAATCAGATGGTAAAGCAAAAAAAATCTGTTTTAAAAACTGTGTTACGTTTCTGTATCAATAATTAGTTACAAAATAAAAAAAATACATTTTTCAAATACTACTTAGTACAACTACATCGCAATATTTTGATCCCGTTTGCCACATTACCCTTTGGTCGTGGTTTTGGGCGTTGGGGATATCCCCAGATTATTTCGATCCCTTTGACATCGCAGCATCGCCAGATTTGAAATGATAGAGCTTTTATAATATTACGTAGGGATTGAATTAGCACAAATTTTGGCTGTAAAATTTACACATGACAAACAATTTCAGTGTGATAATATTATTTATTCTGATGTAAATAATCGTCGGATCAAATACATATATTTTTGACAGACTTAACACAAGCTGGTTTTCGCATTGTAATATTTAGTATATCCTGTATTGGAAAGGTGTGTTTATTTATATAATGTGAACAAATTATATAATTGTCAAATTAGTTATATTAGTAAACATCCATAAAATACGTCAAGTAAATAATTACATTTTCTTTTTAAGGCAGCGTCTTTCAGAAAAAAAAATCTATATTTTTACTTCCTTTCAAGCAGCAAACCTTCACCATTACAAAATAATACTTTGTACACAGAAATGTCTTTTTAAGTCTGTCGAGTTTCTTCTAAGGCCCCCGAAAAGTACACAGAGGCCTGGTGGGCTTTATTCGTCGCTCGTCTCCTTCCTCGGAGCAGGATGCCTTAACGATGGCCAGCTCCCAGCAGAATGGCACCAAGACGGAAGTCATTATCTTGGGACTCCTTCAATGAACGCATTCAGCGAGGATCATTGATTTTCTTCAAGCCGGATATGGAATTATCACTGAATGTCGCCATCTTGTTTACCGATGTCAAAAATAATGAATAATCGATGTAGAATGCATTTTCGTTAAGTAGGAAGCCATTACTTATATCCGTGAAACTCTTTTCGATTAGAAAGTGAACTGAAGTTGTATGAACAAGGCGGTAATCAAACACATTATACTTGTAAATCTCATCACTATCAATTGACAATATGCTTAAAACATTATGTAATGAATATTAACAACGATAGTATATTACATCCGTTTTGATAAACTCTTTATAATACACATTATTTTGAGTTACACTCGTTATCGTAAATTGTAACACAATTATTAAATTATGTTTGTGCAGGTAAAAATAAAATTTTAGTTATAAGTAATAAATTATTACCAAATATTTCGTAGATTTGTCTAAATAAATCAATAAAACTGAATGATTACAGTTTAAAAAATTAATATGTCCATTTAATTTAAAAAAATGTACAAGAATTATTTCCTTTTTAAACCTCACCCATTTTCGATGTTTCTTTTTCATTGAAATTGTTTCATTTACTCCGGAAAGATAATACCGATGCTCGTAATCGTTGTCTATAAAAAAAACACTTACCATTTAGACATTTTTAAAAGAACCAACATTTATTCCAGATTATTGATTGCCGTAAACTTTCGAGTATTGAATCAAAGAATTTTAATGTGATGTATCAATCGGGAGACCTTTCATTATATTTCATAATTATGTTTGAGTAATAAACGATCTCCATGTTGGAATTGACAGGCGGCATCCATCACACCCCCTGGGCTCGGAGAAGCAATCTCAGTCTGATTTGATATTCCAATAAAGGGGAGGCCGGCGCATCTAATCTGGCCGATTTGTTCAAATCATAACTTGAGACGAGATGAAATATTAAGGACAGCGAGAGTTCAATCACTCCAGTGCAGGGAAATGATTATAAACTTGAATACAGCCTGTGGTCAGGTGCAAAATAAATCTGACAAGATAAATTATGACAACCCTTCAAAAGCTTTATTATCATTAACCTATTGAAACCTTAACGACTATAATTTTAAACTAAACTTTGAAGTTTTTAAGTAAAGTGTTCACTTTCAAATACGAAGTCAAATTTTATTATATTGGAGCGGTATATTAAAAATCGATCTATACATAGACCCGTGAAATACTGCTTGTATTCAAAAATCACATAAATACTTTAAGTTCAACATCCGTGAACACGATGCATTCAGCATAACCAAATATTAAATAAAATATTACCCTTTATGCATACACAAATTAGGCAAAAAAAATTTATAATTAATTAATCAAACTAAGGTGTTCAAATTATTTCCGTGTAGATTTCAAGAAAAATCAGCAGATATATTTTACCAACAGACAACCAATTTGTTTGAAAAAAAACGGTTTGATGCATATATTGATAAAACATTAATTGACATCTCGTTCAAGGCCTCAATTATCATCTAAAAAAAATTAAAAATATTCTAACCGCTCATGGTATCGCATGATATATTTACATGGCCACATCGCACACATCCTTAACCCTTGGAGGGTGGTGCGCCGGGCGAGGCTCCTTGTTCAAGTGTCACAGTACCGGGCCGCGGTCTCCGATGGAGGACATCGAAATTAATGGCGGCTGAAGAAACTGAAAGCAACTCTCCGACAGCCGTGACTCCGCAAAAAGCAACAATGCTGTCGAACGGTGCCTCCTTGGCGCCGAATAAATATTGCGAAATAATGTCTGCACCTCTTGTAATTGCGTTGCGAATACATTTCAATGAAATTCAAAGGACATTTCATAAAGCACGTAAATATTCTTAATATTACAAAATTAAAAACCTGCTATCTAAAAATAAATAAAAATATTTTTTATCACACTTGTAATGTGGCATGTAGTTTCGTCGGCGTCAAAAATTCTCGTTATAGGCGCCCTATTTCAAAAAGATATAACCTGAGATAAAAATATTTTATGGGTAGTAAAATTATATTGTGTATAAAAATAGTTTTAACCTTTTACCGGTTGCCTCTCGATATAAAATATATCAGCTCTTCGCGGTTGGCATTGTCCGTCATTGCTGAAGAGACCTGAAACTCTCATATCCTGTTTTGTACTGGACAAGCACTTTTACATAACCATCAGAAGCGTTGATTTTATTCAGGCCTGTCCGCTGAGCTCCAAGCTTTTGATTTGCTAAGCTTAACCATATCTTAGTTATAAATTTAAAAAATATCAAATTTAGACATATTATGCATTGAAAAACGTAAGGCAGTATAAACTAAACAATTTTATTCATTAAAAATTATATTTCTCTTATTAATCTGAATCAACTACAATAATAGAACTTAAACATATTTTATTTCGTGGTTGAATTATTTGACTTTAGTCCATGCTTCGAAAGGTCTATAACTTTTGATGACACGACTGGAGAAGTCGCTTCGCCAGCTTTAGGGTCCTTAAATCTCAGGATAAAGTTCTGCGTGGAGTTAAAACACTAAACAATCGTATTTGCTACAAAACTCGTAGACTTGAACTTCGCCAGTAAGAAAGCAATTCTGTTAGACTTTAGGCAAAGAACAATTCAGTCGCCCTTGCGAGAGAGTTGTCGCAACTCTTAATGCATGAATTTAAATAAGGTTATAATTAAATTAATGATTTTAAACTTGACTATTCATGTAGGTTATATTGAATTTTTTTAACCATTGGTCATTTAAAAAATAAAACTTTTGATCTATAAAGATACAGGGTTATATGAATAAAATATATTTTTTAAACTTTATTTCCAACAAAATAAAAGTTGAGTAATGTCCATTTGAGCATATCCGAATTATAGTACTAAAAATGAATGAATATAAAATTAATGTTTCAGTAACCTACATGATTACAAAATTAATTATATACAAAACAGAACTTTAATTAGACATGAAAATATCAGTAAATTTAATTAAATTATTTGTAAATTTCCGAATAAATATTGCTTTATAATTGTACGTCTGGGCAAATTTTCTTCGAATTTACAATTTATCGTATTTGTATTATTGAATACAAAAACGTTTTGCTTTCTTTGGCACCGTTGCGGGGGTTTAAAGTCACCCCCGGCGTCCCCTCGCATCTGACTTACGACCGAAGTTTTTTATATCCAAAGGCAGTTACTGTCGAAAGTGCGAAATGAATGGGAGATTTGATGCTTCGTTTGTATGGAGAGCCATTGAACTTGGCCTTTATGCCGGCGAAACTTGCGAAGGAGAAACATTTCGTGATTAATCGTGCCAGCTCATGGCAGTTTGCCGTGTCACTGTTTGGTGTAACACTGAAACTTGTACCACAGTTAAAAAAACTAAACATCAAAAATGTATCCGATGATAAGTAATCAATTTTTATAATGTTTTGCTATTCATAATCTATATAACATATATGCAACTGAATGTTTTCAATCTTCTTACATATAACAGTTGTTACAAATTTTCGGTCCTTTATAATGTTGAGTATATGTATATAAGCATATCTTAAATTAACTTCGCTGTGAAGACGTATCTTGTTTTGCTGAGAAATTTCTATCTGATAGGCTAGTTTATTATTCAACAACAGTAAAAAAACTATATCATCATTATTTGAAATAACACCTTTTTTATTAATTAAAAACGGAAAACTTACAAAGCTGTGTTACAATTAAGCCTATATGTGCTTTCTGCAATAAAAAAAAACTAAAGCCTAGCTTCCTATTTACTTAACTGTGGAAGAAATACATACTATTCCTAATACGTAAATTTGTATGGATATATTTTTCCATCGGAGATTCGTACAGGTAATGTTTTCTTTATCTCTTTATTCGAGTCAAATACAGAATTTCCCCGTTCTCCATTAAAACGTCTGAAATACGTTACCCGACTTAAGCTCCGTAAAGAACCCATAGTTACTTTAGAATTGCTGCATTAAGATGCGTCACGCGCCACTTTTTTCGTTTTCGTTTCCAAAGAAACAATTTTCCGAGCGATTAACTTTGCATTGCGCGTCTTTTATTTGAGCCCCCGCGCGCATGCGTGCCCAACATGGCGGGGAGAAATGGCCGCTCATGTCCGTCAAACGGAAGTCGGAAGGTTTTACGACTTTGTCGTTTCGATTAGCGATAAAATATGGTCAGCAAAGAATTGCACCGCGTGGCCATGTACTATAAAATAATAAGATCACACCAAAGAGTAGAATAAATTTCTTGATATGTAGACTCATATAACAGATATACTCTGTATGCATGAAGACCAATTTTATTTTCAATTAATATTTCATGAAAAATCAATATAGAATTTTAAATAGCTTTTCCGTCTATAGATATAGCTTTGCTTTATCAATTCCAATCCGAGACCGCAAATAGAGTATTATTGATGACGGTCCGAGCAAATACGAAAGTCGCCCCCCGATAACAAACTGTAATCGAGAAAACGTCAGATAAATCATTTCGCCGACGGCCACATTGTTCCTCGGTTGCCGTCTCGTGTGTACTCAAGGCGGCCGCCATCGGAGATAATCCCGAAATTCTTTGTAGTTCACGTCACGGCCATGATGCCCGAGGCGGTCGTGTCAAAATCATAAAGCGAGTGCATGCAGAGGCATTGCTTGCCGTGGGGGCTGGATCGGGCTCTCGGTACTCTTCACCTACCCAAACAAGCTATGTACTCGCAGGCAAGTACCTAAGCCGGCCTTCTGCTCTCTTCCAACCAATATCGATAGTATTTTATTTAAAAATGCCTTTGTCCGAAAATAATAAAATAAAAAAACGATCCCCACGAAATCGTCACTTCATACATTTTACTCAAGAAACCACTTCACACGATACCAAACATTTATGTAGGCACGGACAGATGAATTTTTTTTAAAATTAGAAAACACGTTTTAAAAAAAAAAACAATAAAAAAATAATCAAAATTTTGCCGCTCTCCTCTCATCGTGTTACTCGTTAGCTCGGCACTTCTTCTATGACAAACGACAAAATTATTCAACACCGAGAGTACTGACGGCCAATGACTCGGTTTGATTAAGCGATGAAAGTGCACAAAGACGTCAGAGAAGATTAATGTGTTTTCTTTTTCCGATTCGAGACGAATGTTGTCTTTGTGAATGAACGCAACAGCAGCGGTAGTGACGAATGACATGTTGAGTAAATTGTTTACTTGCGAGGAATTCTCTGTGACAAATGACGAATCTGATTTTCATTGCAGATCAATGCGGAAAGTGCCGCGCTGGTACAAAAAGACTGAACCTAAACAAGTATTGCAACAGAGACTACGGTAAGTTCACAACCAAAATACTTGTTGGCGCTTACATCCCTCTCAACTCGAGGATATAATTAATGACTGTTGATCATTTCCATTTTTAATGTATTTGCCATTTTCGACTTCTTCATTTAACCTTCAAACGACAAATCATTTTTTTATTTTTTCCGCACGTGCCAGTCCTTAGGTGACACGCAGTCCATGCTTGCAGTTTTCCTCAATCCACTCTAGTAGTTGTAAGTTATTTATGATAATTTAGTTGATTTTTGAGAAGGGTCATAGTAGGTGTCTTATTGAACACCTTATTGTTTCATTTATAAAAAAATATAAAATGTATGTTTAATTCAAAAAATATTCAGCAAGTCAAAGTCGAATACAAAGCACTTCTAGGTTTCCTATAGGAAATAAATACATAGGTCGATAGTATTTTAAGTAAATATATAAATTTTTAAAAATTGACACTGTCCTGTTTATTTGTTTTGCGACAGTTGTGATGTATTATAATATCATTTATAAAAAAATATAAAATATATTTATCCAAAAAAAAAGGTTTTTTGGACACAAAACATCTTTAGGTATCTTATGAGAAGTGAATACACGGATTGAAAGCAGTTGAGCCCTCTACACACGTCGCGACACGACATTCGACCGATTTACAATCAGCCAATATCGTCCCTTTATTTTAGATTTTTTTATGGTTTTGCATAAGCAAACAACCCAAAATAAGACGTTATTGGCTGCAAGTCGGTTGCAAGCTGTGTCGCAATGGATGTACAGGGTTTTAGGAGTAAAAAAGAGTGGCACAAATAACACTGCCTTTTCACACAATTTTGTCGTTTGAAGGTTAAAATGTCTTCTTCATCGGCTGCCTGTCCTCAGAGGAGGTTGGCGATCAAATTTATGTTGAATTAGTGTTCATGGATTTTTAAAGGAAAATAGTGTCTCTGGGTTCTTGTACACCGCAGTTTTATATTGGAAGGAAAATGCTGCGTATTGCTGCTAAAGTATTATACTAGCGGATACCCGGCGCGTTCTACTACGCTAAATAAAGAAATAAAATACTTTTTTATTTGTTCTATGATTGTACATATGATTTTTTATCGTGAGATCCATGAGTTTTTGTTTGAAAACTCTAGCTGTCAGACCATACCATGTCTGTGATGCGATGACTGACCAGGCGATAGCAAATCTTTGATTTCCGACCAAGCAGGATTGTACTTAAATGTGACGAAAAGATCATGAATGACAGTTGTGTTGTTTTTTTTTTATTGTTGTGGCATCCTGCATTATACAACGGCAACGTCAACCACAAAGATCAGTATTTTTTTGTTGGCACCCTGCATATACGCGAAAATGTTACTGTTCCTTTTTTGAAAAGTATTCGCTACCGCTAAATGTTGAAACTTTTGTATGGGAAATGTCGAAAATCCGAATTTGATTATTAATTTTTGTACTTAAGTAGTTTAAAATGACCTCAGTATTATTGGCTTTCGTTTTTGAGTTTGTGTTTTATATATATAGATAATCCTTTCCTTACAAAACTTTGGCGTTTAGATCTGATACTCCTACAGGCTACAGATACTTCCAGAGCGCATCTACAAGTCCACCACTCCATTACCGATCCTTTCCACACGCTCAGGATACAGAATGGCAGCCATGCACGGGAGCGGGGAGGTTGTCAAAATGTCATGCTGCTGGGAGTTGTGGTCGCGTTCGGGTGCATTTGTGTGATTAGTGTATATGTTGGTTGCAGCAATAATGGGGAAGATCGTGGGGCGTACCCCGAGCGGGAGCGCGGGGGGCGCGGGGGGCGCGGGCGGCACGGTGGGCGCGGGGGGCGCGGGGGGCGGGGGGGGCGCGTGGCAGCGCACGACTCTGGCCGTGCAGGCGGTGTACAAGCGCGGGCCCGCATCTCAGCTGCGCCGCGGCGCCACCGCCCTCTACGTGAGCGCCGCGGATCTGGCCTGCAAGTGCCCCAGGATCAAGCCCAACAAGTCAGTGCCAAACCGATCCTCACATCAATCCTCCATCAACCTCATCATCCTTATCGTTCATCACTTTACCGGCCAGACATACGCACACCCCATTTTTTATGTTTTCCAACGGAGCTGGGAAACCGTCTGGTAAGCTTCAAGCTCTTGTTTCATCTTATGCGATGCAGCCGCAAAACCGATGAAGCAATCGGTGCTTGCTGAGCTCTCTCCAGCTCTTCTTTCTTGCGTTGGATCTTCTCGCAGAAGTCCGCGACTGCATCCCCAGCTGCTCCGCTTACCGACGTGAACGAAAATGTGAAAGCATACCTCATATCATTCCCTTACGCGCGTCGTGACACAGCTTGAAACCGACTTGCTGCTAGCCGATAGCGTCCTACATTGCGTTGTTTACTGCAAAAGGACGCTTTGGCTGATTGAAAATCACTGTGTCACTGCGGGTGTACAATATTTGGCCAATTTACAATCAGTTTTTTTACGATCAAAGTAGGACGCTATTGACTAGCTCCAACTTATGTCCCAACGTCTGCACTAGGACCTACAGCCACATCGGCAGTAGTAGGTAAATAAATAAGGTTTTCAATATAACCTGAGTCAATTGCAACTGCACTTGGCATATACCGTTCTTGGCGTTTTTCTCATAATGAGATTTCAGAAAATCTGTATCAGCTTTCATACTTTCGTAAACCTGAAGAGAATTTATAATTTAGATTAACCTGAAAAACCCGCTGTCGGCAAGCAAACATGCAGATGCTCAACGTCTAAAACACTCTCCTTTCAATTGCAGTTGTTAATTATGTTTTATTTAACATTATTTATTCCCATTTACTATGTTTTTTAGTAATTTATATTCAATATAGTAAATGTCATATGATATTTCTCAACTTACTCCTACTAAAGTCCCCCACACACGTATCAACAAATTGACGTTTCGTTCAACAATTTTAACAATGGTGTAGCCATATACCAGTAGTTTTTGTGAGATTTCGCCGATATTCACTGGTATATGACTACACAATTGTTCAATTTGTTGAACGAGACGTCAATTTGTGTCGATACGTGTGTGGGGTCACGAAAATTCATCCAGTGCGAAAAACGCCTGATGGTATGCAACTTTCGATACACTCAGCTGAAATCGCTTCTAAAACGTCACTTTTCAGCATGTGATTTTACGTGTGTTTTTTTGTTCGTTTCTGCAGGTCCTACTTGATCCTCGGCATGGAGGATGAAGACGACGCTCCGGGGCTGGCGATCGGGGAGCGGACCATCGTCATCGAGTGGCGGGACGAGTGGCACCGGCGTATGCGCAGGCTGCAGCGGCGCGCGCGCAAGTGCGAGTAAACTCAACTCAACCAACCTGCAACCATCGACCTTGTCTTGTTCCCAGCTACAGAAAATAAACACTTATATTTGCTACATTCAAACAGGAGTGTACCTACCTAATTTCACCAGTACACCCAGCATGATGCAGATCGACATGCCGAGCGAAACCGATTGAAAAATCTTTGATAACATTATGAGCGCTATTAATGCAATTGCGGTATTATAAAAAAAAATGATAATAATTAACGATGAATCTCTATTATTTAAAAACACATTGAATGCATTTATGCATGTGTGATTTTATTTGCACACCACAATCAATAATCGTAAGGTTTTACAATGTGGCGCACTTTTTGGAATTCACTAATAAATATAATCTAACCTTTAACACGAAGGCTAATTTCGTAAACTTTTTAAACAACATCGAATTTTACGTAGTTTCATTTTGTACTTACGCGCTATGGAAATTGAAAGATTACAAAAATCGTGTGCTTAAAGTTTGTGGATAATTTTAACGGTTTGTGTTTTTTTTTTTTTTTTATAACTTTTGAAGGTCGATGGAGTTTTCCGCTCCCTCGCGGAACGTGACTTGACAAAAACTACAATTTTGTATAATCAACCTAACGGGGAATAAAATACGAAGACAAACAAGCAACTAATGATGTTTCTTTAAAATTTATTCAAATAATATTATTAATACCATGTTTTATTTACGTATCGATACAAACACGCCATTTAAAAAAATTGGATTGTTGTCAACTTATTTATTAGTTAAAAAATAAAATATTAGTATTGCTGTGCTAATCAATTAAATTACAATATTTTTTGAATGCATGTATAATTTCCAAATTAACACAAAATTAAAAATGAATTGATTTGTTAGGTACAATGTTTCGACGTTGTTTGTTCGTTGTCCACGTTTCATTCGCTATTTAGGTCGTATTTTACAATATCATATTGTATTTATTATAGATGTAATATTGTTCCATATTTTCTCTGTATAATGGATGTTAATTTATTAAACTTTATAAAATATAAATTAAGATTAAAAGCATAAATGTTGGAGATAGTTTGTAGTTTTAAGTTTTCCCCGTGAATCTATAATTTGTGTAGTTATTGCTAAAGTTAGACTTCAGAGAAACAAAGGTAGTAGTGATATGTATGTAGATGTATATTACCACTCCTGACTACAGATCGTATTGAAGTCACTGTAGACTATGACCGCGGATTCTTTCAGCCGTAATTTTTATAGAAAGCTTTTCTAAATATATTTCAAACTTTGTCTATACCTACTATATTTTTAGAAAGCCTACTGTAATCAGCAGTGACCGTAGAGTATAGGACTTGTCATCACATATTATTCAGCGTATTTGAAAGAGGATGTACGAGAGTCAAAGATTTTTCATGATAATTGCAATGATAACGAAACCACTAATTTTTATTCTCAAGTGCAGTACTTTACTTAATCTAAAAAAAACTATCAATATCATATTAAATAATGTTTATTTTAATAGGTATACGAATATATCTATTAAATAATAATTTCATGAAAATATCGGAACTTTGTTTGAATATCGATAATAGTCTTACTTGATAAAATAAAAATAACCCGTTCACAAACATTCAATAGTAAACTTATAATAATAAAAAATAGAGTTTAAAATTAATAATATTTAATTTTTTAATAACTTACCGAGATCCTTCCGAAAAAGATGTGACTTTATTGATATTAATTTTCCTATTTAAAACGACAATTTTCAATATTATTAACAGTGAACAGGCAATATCCCAAAAGTGTACAGTATTACTAGACTTAACATATATTGTTTATAAGAATTTATATCTTTTAATATGTACGATTTTAGTTATAAGGCACGTAAAAAATATTCACAGTTCGTTGTCTCCAAACAGCACAGATTTGTTGTCTCCAAACAGTTGTTTTTAAATTTCAAATACAAAACCAGTTACTTTCCTCGATTTGCGTGCCATAAACAAGCAATTTATTTTTTATTCATAAACTTTAATCTGAATGTTTAAATGCATTTACGTGAATATAATGTAGTAAGTAGGAGTCAAATAATGTCTAGATTTTTTAATGAAAATGATTTATCATTAAAATAATTAATTATAGTAGTTTACCTACTTCACGAATTTATATGTATTGATCAAATATGACCTACGACCTAGTTCGAGGCACTTCACCATCCACTGAATATTGTATTTGATACCTACAGATGAGTTCGTTACAATTCTTTACCTCTTTTAAGAAAGTGTTTAAAATATTCCTTGTAACATATTTATTTATAGTTTATTAACCATTATCGTGTAAGCAAACAAACAAAACCTTCCGTGGGAGACAATCTGGAGAGAGGCTCGTCAAAGAAAGTTTATTCACCAATTTTGACATCACAGAAAATTGCAAAATAAATTATATGCATGAAATAATTTTCAGCTGCAATAGTAAAACATCTGGCACGAGTATTGTTTACTTGCATATTTTTATTATTGTTCCCAATCGCTTTCATTTGATCCTAATCGTACTTGGACCAACCCCAGTGCGGACTTTTTCTTTTAATCTACAAGGATTTTCAGCAATTAAGTGTCTCAAAAATTTCTAGGTATGATCTGACTTCACAGTATTCTCTATAGCTTCAGGTTTCCTCGTTGCGAATTCCACTGATTGAACATCCTAGATTTTATAGCAAAAAACAAATATGGAAAATCATGTTAATATTTTTAAACATCTAATATTCAATAGTGGTATGTATGTATTTACTCACTATTATGAGATCAATTTTTTTTTTCATCGTATTTAGATATTGAGAGAATCAGAACCATTCTTCTTAAGTCTTTATTTTGACTCTCCATGACAGTATTATTTAAGGTATTTTTTTCTGTGTTGGATGATATAGCTTGTACACTCGATGTTTACTTTGTGTATGTGTAAATCTCCAGATACCTGTGTCTATTAGTATTTTTGTGCCGTGGATTCCTATTGTCAAAAACTTTTTTTGTATGTTGCTACGTATCAACAAGCTTACTACCAGCCCATGTGGCAATTGTCACCATGATTGTATTTCACTATCCTGATGTTTCTAGCTTATTGAAGAGAATCCTTAGATCGAAACTTTGATTGGTAATCGACAGATCGTCGGTGAGCTGACAGTCGCCTCTCCCCGCACCTCCCGTTTGCGTTCGGAAGCCTGTGTCTTGGTATTTTGTTGTCACTCTGATGAAGCTGTTAGAAGCCTGTGTCGCGTGTCGTAGCCAGTCGTCAGTGTAAGAAGCCTGTCTCTAGAGCCGTGTACAGACCCCAGTTGACCGGCGGGCCGCAGTGATCTAGATTGTCTGTAGGTATAGCACTTCGGGAGAGATTTTCCGGCGAAATTTCCCATTTGGATAAAAAAATATCTTTAAATTATATCGTAGTTTAAAATGTCTAGTAGAGTACATTTAGTTTATATTTGTAAATTTATTACATCATACGCGTAAAATGCCTAAGTTCGATTTTCTATCATTGTAATTTGTATTGTGACGTTGCAGGAAATTATACACTGAATTCAGTTAACTAAAACGAGTTTTATTTCCCCGATTCCCTTATTCCACGATTCCTCTGATATCACTGTCGATCATCCCGGACTGCAAGTCATCGCGAGGACTGAACCCAATATCAAAACATCCAAAAGGGGTAAGTAGGGTTTTTCCATGGTAAAAAATATTATCTGCCCCATTGTGTCATGATAATTTAAAGGTGAGAAAAAAAATTATAAGAATTACTAAAATACTTTTAATTTGGGTGCTTCCGAACTTAGTCAGTTTATACTTAATTAAAATGATACACACTCAATTTTTTGTAAAAAATACATAGGATAAATAATATATTATCCATTTACAACCTATTAAAGAAACATATTTTTGAAGTAAAAAAAATATGTCGTTGCTTTAAAATTATACTACAGCAAATAAAAATATGTTGCAGTCTTGTATTTTTATGTGTGGCCATAATTTTGCCGAAAAATATGAAGCTTCATAAATTGTAATCGATAAAAAAAATCTAAGATGAAACTTTATCATATATCGTATTATAATTTATTTTTTATATAAATAACTTTGTACTTGGTATGTTTAAGGCAATATTCGTACAAGTGGTCTAATGTGAATTTCAAAACCATGCATAGTTATAAAATACATACCCAATATATCACGCGGGGTAATTTTAATAGTAATAAATCTATGAGAATTGCCACCACGCAGAAGTTACACATATTAAGGTTGTGAATTTCGCACAACCTAAACGTTAAAAGAAACATTACAAGACATTCAGAGTGGATTGCACGCCACTGATACACACCGAGGGCAAGAGATACCAAAATACGCAATGTGCGTGGTATAAAAAGTATATTAAAAATTATTTTTAAAAAACATTTCGTTTATTTAGCGGTGAACTATTCCTTTTATATCGCACCCTTCACCCTTTGCTCTCGTCAGATGCTTGGTGTATAAAAAATGGATGGCTGGAAGTATCCAGCAGGAATCCTGCGGAAAGCGCTGCAGAGGGTCCCCGAGGCTGAGGGCGTCTCCAGGAGGCTTCATGCAAATTTATTGTAATAAAGAATTGATATAATTACTGTAAATAAAACCAATAAGTCTTGCATCAAAATATTGCAAGTGTATGCATATGTTATATAAAATTATAGTTTTTTTTAATTAGTGGCATTGTACCATCAGATACTAACTAGATTTAAAAAAAAATGATATTAAGAAACTTAGAAGCCTTCTTGTCTTTAGTGCAGTATTTTGACTGGTTATAAAATTTGTATTAGTTTTGTATTTGTATGAAGCAGGTTGACATGTATTTCTCCCTTTTCTGTCTCTTCGATTTGTGGTTAAATTAAACTTTAATGCATAAAAGTTAAATAGCAGATTTTTTTAAAAAGTAATTACTGACTCTAAGAAAATATTTATTATAGGAAATCCGTGAACAGACACAGAAATATCTTCAGTAAAACGGTCACAAACCTGAAAAATAAGTAAATAGTAAATGTTCTGCGCTCAGTGGAAAAAGTTCAATTCTTATCCAATCATTTTTTTTATAAACGAAAGTAAGACTTTTTGTGAAGCAAGGATTCGCTAATTTTACCTAATGAAACGCACCCGAGATTCGTATCGCAAACGATTAAAAAATCGTACCCACCAAATAAGGAAGTTCAATCGATTGGATTCGTTAACTTTTAAAAAACGCGGCATAACACCCAAAAACAGAATATGGATTATTCGATTAATTCCTCACATTTTTTTTTTTTAAATTCGCACATATATTTTTTAGAGTATATACAAATAGCACTGTGTTGATATATATAAATAAGCACGACACAAAAAAATTTAATTATTTTTTTTATTTTGATTGTTAGTTTCGGAGAACATGTTTCGGAGAACATGAACCAAAAAGCAACAGTTGATTAAACACCATTTCATTTTATTGTACATATGATTAATCTCAATTTACTACAATGCTTAGTTATAATTCATAAATAAATTCATGGCATAGCAATCCCTAACATATTATTCAAAAATTTGAAATCGTACGACCGACCTTTTTAACATCTCACAAGAGTCTCAAACTTCTTTTGAATTCCAAACAGACGCTTCTGGTGACGATAACCGCACGGCGTGTGAACGCAACCGAAAATGTAAATAACCAAATACGTTTATGGACCAGATACGTGTCCTTACGATGATTTGGATGTCACAAATCTCTCCACAGTCGGCCCCTTCCGACGGACCCACATTCTCTCACGTCTCTGCTCATGCCTCTTCATAATCAGCCCCTGGCTTATCGTGTACCCGTCAGAAATAACAGAAGCACAAAACTACTAAAAAAAAATAATAAAAATACGTCATATCCGGTAAAAAGTATTCGAAAGATTTTAGTAATTTATAAAAATCGTCGTTTGAGATATAAATCTTATTTTAAAAAAAATTTAAAATATATATGATGCATTTACGTATTGTACGTATGTATTTTATAAATATTTTTCTGGCTTGATAAATTCTTATTGGAATTTATTTAGTTATGAGAAAATAAAGCAAGGTGTGGGTTTAAATGCCACCTGCATACAGTAAAAGATGTCAAAGATTTTTTTTTGCCTTGCCATGTGTGTAAATAAAAATATTTTAAATGTTAATATTGAAAAAATCATACAAATCGCATTAGACCAAACTGAAACAGGTGAGTCCAATGCTATCAGTTATGGATTAACCTATCAGGACAGAGAACGATGCTCTGGACCTCAAGAATCAACTTCTGATCCAGTAAGCGAACATCAAATATTATTTAAATATAAAACTGATTTGGTAGGATCTTTAATACTGATTTTCTGTCGTAGTGTCACTATCAATTATAATTTTTCTTGATTAAACTTTTAATACTATAAAACTAATAATCACAATCTAAATTCTTACAATTCTCTGGACAAGAAATAAAATGAAGCAAACTCAGTTCTTTATTAATTAAATAATAATTAACTTTTTATTTATTCTAAATTAACTCTTAATTGAATCTTAACAATCATGATATGTTAAAATAAAAAACATTATACATTTATGATACTTTATTTTCTACTTAATAATTAGTTTATAGAAAATTATCATTTATCATAACACAATATAATACATTATACATAGAAAAATACTTATAATCTTTTTGGTGTCATTTTAAGTAATGAAATACAAATAGACCTTTTATAATTACTATTTTTAATAATTTATTATAATGCCTCTTAATTAAAAATAGTATAAATAGTAAAAATGTGAAGAAATTAAAAAAAGTAATTTAAGAATCGCAAATAACAATTATTAATTATTTAATGACTCCTCATTTTTACTGATTCAAGTATGTTGTATACTAACAATATTTTTAGGTAATCAATTCACACATTAACCAGTAAAATATTTTTTAATCCAAATGCAAGTGGGACTCACCCTTCTAATGCTATTGAAACCAGTTAAACGTTTCAAATTAAAAAAAAAACAGACTCACTGTGGTTGAATTGGATACAACACATAGTCATGATAGCTATAAAGCTCAAATCCGAAGTGTCAAAACAAAAAAATAGGTATTTTTCCCATTATTTCATGTTTGAATTGATTTTGGTATTTAAGAATGTCTAAATTTGATTTCCATGTATTTCTACCAATAAAATTATAATTCACTAATGAACTATCATCATGACTATGTTTAAATGAATTAATCACATATTTAAAAAACACATTAAAAAATGTGCAATTGACTATTCTTCATATAAATGATAAAAACAATGAATAGTATAAGTATCTAGTTTAAGTCTATATTTTTTTAAATAAATATGTAAATGGTCTTCTTAGTAAATGCCCATTTTGGATCTAGGATATTTATATAAATACTTAATGGAATCTTGATAACGCAGTGTAAAAATAATTATAATATTAAAGAAAAATACCCACCAAAATGTTGGCGACAAGTAAAATTATTATAATAGTCCAGTAACCTGAAAATAAATATGTATATTTGAATGTTATAATTATTATATTTATGTAACTAACTTAAATTTGATTGTAGTAAAAATATAGAATGAATAATTGTAGTTACATGTTTAAAATGTAAACAGTTTCTTAATAATATATTTTATAAGTAATAATGTTAATATCCAAATGGAAGCAATTGCCATAAATCACATTTCAATTATTGTCAGCATAAAGTGATACTTTTTAAAATAATAACAGCTTTTTGTGAAGAATTACTCACGACATGTAGAATCCTTCATATCGACTTGTCTTATAAGACCTGTCTCGGACTGAATATGACCGTCCGTTCTATCAACTTGATCCGCCAGCTCGTCGATCAAATCTAAATATTAACACACAAAGAATCTTAAGTATGTTAGAAATTTATTTATTTAAACAATGCTACTTATTACAAATGTAAATACCATTTTGAAATGTGACTTCGCTCTCCACTGTTGTAGCAATTTGTTTTTGGCGAGCAATTATTTTAGAAAGTTCGTCGAGGCCTCTATTTTGTTCTGGAATTTTAAAAATATTTAACGATGGTTTGTTAATTTCTTCAAAATATAATCAAAATACTTCAAAGCAAGTGCTATGTGCATGAATATATATAACCATAATATATATATATATATATATATATATATTTAATAAAAATAAGTTATGAATGTATGATTGTTGACTGTCAAATTGGTTTTAAAACAATCTCTAATCGAAATCAATAAAAAATACTAGCCTTGTATCCTCTCATCATTTTTTTTTTTAATTTGCTCTAATGAATTAGATCCGTCGAGCATCTCTTCATCATCAGATCCTGTACCCCAATTGGCAGAAGTCACATGCTTGGCAGTGCTATCTGAAAATTCATTACTAAATTAACTACTCTTCCTAAAAATATATTTAAAAAATATTAACTCCCAACAGTCTTGTATAACTAATATCCCAAAATAACTTATTGCCTTTAGTTGATCACTATCTAATACTTCAGAGGTGCGATAGCTAATTACCTTACAAAAAGGCTTAAAATATTTGGTACTTTCAAATGAAATTCTTCTTTTTAAAAATCTTAATATCATAACAAAAATTTACTTATTCTAATATAAGGAATAGTATTTTGACCTCTATTTTTATAACCAAAAAGTTCTTGTTTTGTACTGTCTAACATGACTTCATGACTTCTTGAAGCTGATGCTTGTATGCCATTATTAAACTGGCCTTGTAATTGTAAATATTTAGATTGCAAAATCTCTATTTGACGTGATCTTCTCTCACTCTCAGCATCAGTTCTGTAGATACAACAAATAATTTGATAAGTATAAACACCTACATTATAAATCAGTGAATTGAAACAAAAAATAAGCAATATTATTATTACATCATTTGCTCTCGAATTGTTTTGTCTAACTGCTGTTTTAGTTGAGTTATTTCAGAGTTGTACTGTTTAAGCCTCAATCTTATCTCGGCAGATAGAGAGTTAAACAAAGCTGACATGCGAGACTCCCCACTCCACATAACCAACTGCGATTGAATATCTCTACATAATTTCTCACATGCATCGTGAGCAGTGATCCTGAGAACAGAAATAAAAAATATATTATAAAGCACTTTGGAAGATAATAATAAACCTCTTTGTCAGATTTCAATCTAAGATAGGTTAGAAAATTATTTCCTTTTTTAAATGTTTTAACAACAGTTTGATAAAATAGTAGTATTTAAGTATAATTACCAAGGATCATCATCAAAATAAACCAGCGCCATGGTAGTCTGTTGATGTCAGTGTCAGAGAAACTGTCATTCGCAGTTCAATTCATAGACAATACATTATTATGATGTCATGGTCATTCTATATTTTATTTTTTGTCAAATAAAATTCAAACAAATTATTTGCTAAACTTATGTTAATTTTAAAATTATATATTTTATTTTAGGATTTTAAAAGTAGTAATAGTGGATATTTTATCTAAACAAAAGAGTTAACATGCCATAACCAACACGTTCAAACACACTGAGTAGCCTTATAGTATAGAGTAAACAAATAATCATCGGCGCATATTATTATTGTGCTGTCCAGTGCGCAGATGTAATAGTTGGTATTTAATATCACGCAAATTGTGGGTCATAGGCTTGTGAAATATAAAAGTCGAATGTACGTATCGTTCTCTAAGGTATATTAGATCTTTTCTCCTAAAATTTAACAAGTAAATCGAATTCGAACAGCTGATTGCGTCATAAAGAAGCCGTCACCATTGTATCAAAACAAAAAAAACAAAGTCGCAATAAACAGCTCGGGTGATTCATTGTGAAATCGTAGTGCATATTAATTTCTAAAATGAAGTTTATGTACAAAGAGGAGCATTCCTTCGAGAAGAGGAAGGCTGAAGGCGAGAAGATTCGGCGAAAATATCCTGATCGTGTTCCCGTGATCGTGGAAAAGGCAGCAAAGGCAAGATTGGGTGACCTTGATAAGAAAAAATATTTGGTTCCATCAGATTTGACAGTGGGACAGTTCTACTTCCTCATTCGCAAGAGAATTCACCTTAGGCCCGAAGATGCCTTGTTTTTCTTTGTGAATAACGTCATTCCCCCGACGTCAGCTACCATGGGGTCCCTCTACCAAGAACACCACGACGAGGACTTTTTCCTGTACATCGCTTTCTCTGACGAAAATGTCTACGGAAACTAAGACTTAATCTCGTATTGCCGACTCTATCCTTAGTTCTAATTCGTGACTATAGATCGTATAATGCGCTGATAAAAGTGTATCTTTTGACATATTGGCCCTGCTGCGCCGACTTGTGCAATTCGCCATTCGGTTTAATGTATCCAATTAATTTGATTGTAGATTAAAATACTTGTCATTTGATATCATAATGTCCCATCGCATTTCTACAAGGATAGAGTTATTTCCTTTTTCATATAATAAATATAAATCTATTGTGTATTTCTTTATATTATTATTAAATTAGTGTTAAGTCCTTTTAAAATTTGGTTAAGTAGGTATATATTGTGAAAATTGGTGTTATAATTGAATTATTTTGATTTTTGCATTTCTTGTGTACCACATCAATGGGGTTAGGTTATTTAAAACAACAAAAAAAAACTTTATTTTATTAGCTTTGAGCACTTTGAATGGTGAATATAACCTTGTAATAGCCTGTTTGTAAGAAAATTGTAATTTAAATAAAAAAACAAACCACCAACCTCTTTTCTTTACTTTATTTAACATTACTAAATTCTGGAATTAACTCATAAAAACAGTTGTGTTTTTGTTCTATGATCCAAGCTGCTGAAATAATATGGAGTGAATACTTCATTTAAATGTCAGCAACTAATTGCAAACTAAATAGGTATTATTATCTTATAAGTATCATTCATGTTGAATGATACTTACTTTTGTAAATAATTCCCTTGCTTCTTACTTTTTATGAGTCTAACACTAAATTTTTATGCTTTCTTATATTCACCTTGACTGAACACCCGTTAAACTTTTTGCCAAAAGAACTAATAATTGTTGCTATCAAAAAACATAAGAAAAAGATGGTTATATCAATCAGTAAACATTAATTTGCTTTTCCGAAAGAACATTAAAAATGATGATAATACTATTACTGTGACAGTAACTTAACGTGCTACTGTTTGACTGAACAAAAAATTTACGTTATTAAATTTCAGTCCATAACTTTCATTTGAATAAATTGGCGGCTGGGTCATTGATTGGTGCTCGAGGGTGGTGGGGTAATGATACTTCATTTTTAACTTAGGTTAGGATGATTTAAAAGCGAAGATCTTGGTTTGGAAGACAAGGAGCTCCCAGCTGATTAGAAAAGTTTGAAGATGAGGATTGGAGGCACATCTTTATGAAGAAAAATGACCATCTTTATATATTTGAAGTCAATGGGTATAACTCAAAAGCAAGGTAAACAAACAGACATTGAAAGACTGGCGATTAAAACCAGTTTATTATGATAATCCAAACTGCAAAAGTCCAAAGTGCAAACTGGGTCAACCACTACCAAACTGGTCAATAAAGGCATTAGAACTGCTAGAATGTTATGTTTTATCCTATTCATCAGACATTACCCGTTTCAATGACAATTTTATTGATCCATGCAGAACCATCTCTCTGACTAGCATATCGTTTCTTTTTGATTTATTAAAAAGTGGCTTGATTAATGGATAACCTCAAACGACAACTTCTTCCGCCAAGAAATCCTTATTTTAACAAAAAAAAATTAAGAAAGTAGTAACCAATGACGGACAATACTTTGAACAGTTTTGAGAAAATTATTTCAAAATACACAATTACTAAGCACTCGCAGAAAGAAAAAGTCCTCGCTCTCATAACAAATAATTTTTATTGAAAATATGGAATGTCAAAAAAAGTGCTACAAAATGAAAACAATGATAAAATATTTGACTATAAAACATAACATTTCATAAAATGAAACTAATTTTAAAGATAAGTCTGCACGTTACAGTGAGCAAGCATTCGCAAAAGGAACTTTCTATTTTTCCTAATATTATCTAAAAAAAAAAGCTTGTTGCTAACAGATTACTCCGTTATATAAGAGTTATAAAGTATAACACTTTTATTTATTAGAAAATTATTGTCTCAAAAAAAGCAAAATCATATCACATTTTTTATTCATCATATATGGCATAGATTTGCATTGATTGAGCTTGAATTCATATTTACAAGAATATACATTGCAAAAACATAATATATTGTTTACAAAAACAAATAAACCTACATAAGAAAATCACTTGCATTGTCTTTATTACAATTTTTCACGTGAGCGTTGAAACACAATCATTGAAATAATTTCAGTCATTGATTGGTTTAATAAGATGTATGACTACAATCTGAGCGTACCATCTGTAGGTGTACAACCTAGAATGAATATAATAATTTACTATAAGAATTATACAAAATACATTTTGGTCAAGAGGGTAGTCAAAAGTATAGAAAGAGGTTCTAATATTCTTCACTATTAATAGTGATAAATTTCCTTGAAATACTATTGATACCACTTCACATATATATTTTTTTTAATATCTAAATTCAGAAATATTTTAAATCTAAAAAAATTGACAGATTATATTTTTGGCAATTACACAATGAACTATATATTTTTATAGAATATAATTATATTAAGATATTTGTGAAGATCTACAATATTTCTTTATTCAATGTGGACAATGCCGATAAATACTTTTGTTGTAAGTACGTATGTAATTATTTTCACATAAAAATATTCAATAGTACAGGCATATTGCAGACAAAACAGTAATATTACACAAAGACTATAAAATATTTGAGTAGTACGGTATATAATTTGATAAAGCAATTTTAAGTTCAACGTATCGTTAAACTGAGTAAAAAAAAATATGCTTATAAAATAATTATTTGTGCTTTTAAACACAGTCTATAAATATCAATATTAGTATGAAAAAGACAAATAGTTCAAGATTTGACAAAAAGGACATTTCAGAAAGACATCGGCAGAATAAAAGATTCATTTCAATGCTTCAAGTTACATATTTCCCTGTATGGAACAAGTTAATATACATTTTGGTCTTTGTCAGTCTGGGAATAAATGTACACGCTGACAATAATACTATAAAAAATTACAATAGAAAAAAATATATGTATAATTACAAATCTAATTGGTGTAAATAAATTCTTGATTTTTGCAATGACCTTCGTTGACCTTGGATAGAATTTAGATTGTCGTAACTAAGAATAATTATCTATTTACAATCTAATATCTATTTTTTTAGAATTCAATCTAGACTCATTACTGCTCATAGTACAAAATGAAGAGATTAAAAACATGTACTTGTTTGTATTGACAAAATGGCTATTGAAAACGTTTAAAGTTGTGCCTAATCTTTTATTTGCTTAAGAAACTGTTACTGTTTTATTTAAGATAAAACTAGAATTATTATTTCGAATATGAAGATTCAATGGGATTAAAAAATATATAAAATTATATAGATATATGAACACTGGAATTCTAAGTTTTATAAATTCATAAGCTCTCTTTCATAAATTATGTAAACAAATTGAATTTCAATAAATTCATTCAACATATAAAAAATATTGAAAATTTTATTGCTAGAATATTATTCCTTTACCTTTCATAGTGGCAAACTAGAAAAAAAACTTAATAAGTATTGCATTTGGTATACGTACATGCCTACCTAGAGTTATTTTATATTGCAGTTTTAACTAAAGATAAGAAAAGTTTTAAACCGACACAAGTTACTTGCAAGGTTTTACATAAAAACTATAAATAAATCAATAAAATAAGAAATGGATGTGGTAACAATTCTCTACAACAAAATGGCAAATTAAAAAGTATCAATATCAGTTTGGCGAGGAGTCATCGGGTAAAAGCTGGCATCTGGCAAGTCGTCTCGACTGCTAATTCGTTCAATAATCTTGGCTACTATTGATGAAGGTGGAGAATGTGGGTGGCCTGGGGAACAGAAATCATAAATTAATATTTACTAATATAAATATATACAGTAATGCCCCGCTTTACGCGAGGGATACGTTCCGGAAAAAATCACATTAAGTGAAATTCGCGTATATCAAGGTTTACGATTAAACATACATACATAGTCAAAACTTAATACAAAAAAATACGAATCATTTGAGTCAATCATTTATGATTGAGTGCAAGAACGCTTTATGCAGTTTTACGTGTTATTTTTACTGAAAAATACATCTATTGTTTTTTGAGTAGCGTTTCTTTTACGTTCTTGTAAAATGCGTTCATAACACCCAACGCTGTTTTTAATTGTTAAGAGAAGTCAATAACTACATTATGTTCATACACATTCTTAAATAAGAAATTCGCATAATGCGAGGCATTTTAACGCGAAATTTGAAATTCACCTTATAATGAAACCGCGCATAACGGGGTCGCGTAAAGCGGGATATTACTGTACTGCATATACAAACACATTATATACAGTCGAAACAGTAAAATTATTTAATAACTCAACGTTTCCTATTAAGAATTAGCTTCCAATTATATTTTCACAAGTTTAAAACCTGACGCAGCACTGGTAGTATTCTAGACTTATATATTCTAGATTCTATTCACCACATTTTTTTAGATAAATCTAATACTCTGATACAGAAACACTATATACCTTTTAGTAATAAAAATAAAATCAATTGATAAAATGATTTTAAAACTACCTGCAACAGGAAGATTTACAAAACAAAAACTAATTTATAAAAATAAGTTCGAAGTGTAATAATATAGTACATAAATATCTATGTAGAATATAAAATACAAACATTACACTCATTAATATTGCATTGTTGACATCATAGAGGTAAAAAGTGCATTTACAGAAACAAAAACTAAATCAAGACTATTTGTAATGGCAAATATCTAAATTACATAAGGAAGATCTATCAATGATGCGAAGAAGAAATACAGTTTACATACAAATAAAAACAAGAAATAAGTACAATACAACAATGAGAAAAATCACAGAAGAAGCAATGCAACCAGCTAACAAAATGCATGAAGATAAGGGGTATGGAGTTAGTAGATCTGTTCCTTACTGTACAGTGACCATCGGTACAGCGGGCGCCGAGCGAGCCCTCCCCCGGCGCTCGGGAGACTTCATGAAGCGACAAATGGGGGTACAGTGCTCTGGTTAGTGACGAACACATGTATTAGTGATTACTTTCATTCAAATTCTAGCATACTGATAATATTAGTTAAGCCGTGTAAATGTTAAAGTATATATTTTTCTAAAACAGCATAATGAATCATTTATGAGAAAATAATGTTGATGAAATTGTTAAATTATTCCAGAAGGTAAACTTATGTTTAAATGACTTATCACACCAAAGATGTATTGATCTCTTTTATAAACCAAGCATAAATAAGATATGTGGATGTGCACTACTTCAGATTATATGTGTTTCCCAACCAAAACACCACATTTGATATTATTTATCAATTCATCTTTTAAAAGCGAAGATAGTCACTTCATACCTTACCAGAATAAACAGTGATATAATTATATAATTTTAAAGTTACGAAGCAAATGATGATGGTAAATGAAAAATTTAATTTGAATGGTAATCTTGTAAAACTTAACATAATCTGCTAAAAGTTGCACATAAGCCTTTACAAATGATTGAAGTGAAACTTCTTTAAAACATCAAATTTACTGTTTACACCGCTCAATAGAATCACAATTAGCATATGATCAAATACAATAAATCATTATCTGTGTTTCTCCGTCTTATCTATCTATAACTAGAAAAATATCTGATTTATTCACAACGATAAAAACAATCCAAATTGTTATGATGAATTTTCTATGATTTTAATTTTTAAATTTAATTCAAAAGATCCATAATGGATTAACAATCTGATATTTTTATAATGTTAACATTCTTAAAGCCTTCAAAGTTTTAAGGATGACATTTAGACTTAAAGATAGGGAAAAAGATCCAAATATTTTCAAATTATACTTATCGCGTTAACCAGCATTAACTTTTTTTAAAGGATAATTTATAAATTTATATTAACTGTTTTCTAATACTACTGATTTAAATAAATAACATAAATGTTACCACTGCCAGCAAACGATACTTATTATTCAATATATTTTTGGCATAATTATAATGAATACATTTATGATAAAATCAATTTAGTACAGTGAACTTAATACCAAACTCAAAATAAATGCAATTATAAATGATGATGCGAGTAACAACATAAAAAGATTTGTTAGTTATTATATTGCTATCCCGAGATACCTTAAATCCGAAAATTGCTTTATGCATTCCTGAAATAATTAATAAGATTTTTAAACATCTCATTTATAGCACATTTTTAATATCACAGCATTGAATTTAGATAATGTAATTTAAATTATTTTTATTGCAGTGTACCTGAAAATAATTTATTGACATTAATTGAAAGTATAAGAATTAATTTACCTGTTAATCCACGATATCCAAAAACACCACACTCGTGCATTTTCATAGATCTTTGTTCTTCTTTAATAAATTTCTCAGTATTTACCCCTTTCACCTGCATATTTATGAAATCAAAATATTAAGTTATCAAGTAGAAATAAAAACACACACCAAAACCATTAAAATTATTTAAAAAAAAATCAAAGTGTTCATCAAGGCATAGCATATTTTCAACTCGACAAGAACTTCTTTAGATTTTTGTAGTGTTACTAATCATCGCACTGCTTTTGAATAGAACCATATAATAATTTTAATATTTCATACAAGTAACAATAACATTTATGCTGGGGAAATACTATAGAATTGCTTGCAGCTGTGAAGTGCAAATAATTTCGGCTAAAGATCACAATCAACATATAAGTATCCAATTTCCAAGATCAACAAAACGTCTTCAATAATTTTGGGAAACTAAAATAATGCTTTTAATTATTTCCATTCATACAATTTATTTCCAATTTGAAATGAATACCTTGAACATTTTCTTAAAAAATATCTATTAGAAAAAAAAAACAATAATTTTACAATTTTCCCTAATGTTTAAATATTCATTTAGTTTTAATTTTATACTTGGATTTGTAACTATATATTATATGCTTAGATATTATCACCACTATTAAATTTTCAAATCAAAAATTTCATAAAAACAAATATAAGAGTAGTGTTTTGATTGAAGAGGTATGGTTAAACTGGTTTACGCCAGAAATGTATTGACTGTCTATAGAATAACAGTCATAAAGTTCTAAAGGTTAACAATATGTTTTAATGAGGACCAATAGACAGTCCAGCCTCATATCAATTCCACCAGTAATGTTTAATTGTGTGGAATTAAAACACAAATGGTTTTTTGCTAGTAGTCTTACTATATTAATGAGAGAAAATATAATATAAAAAAATTAATACCTCAATACAGTGAGAAAAAATATCAATCCAGTAAAAACACACCTGAGATGGCTTAAGAAAACGGTCAGGAATGCGAGCCAACTGTTGTCGGGCCGGACTAGGACCGAAGCCAACTCCTCGCAAAACAGCTTCTGCATCCACCCGGCGTGATTCCAGCAAACTCTCCACACTCGAACACCGACTAGTAGCTCCATCAGACTACAAAGCAAAATGAACTATCAACGTACCAGTCTATTACAGATATGAAAGGTATAAGTATAGTAATAATAAAAAAATATGTGAAATATAAAAATAAATGGTTCAAACTGCTATCGTTAAATTTGAACACCGGACCTAATTAGAATTTTTAATTGTGTGGCGAAAAAAAACATTGAGATAGTGACTAATTAAAAATTAAGCTTGAAAGGAAGTTAGGTAGTAGATAATAAATACAAATTTTGAATTCATATTGTAAATTGAATGGTCACCTGCAGTGATGAATCTCTAAAAAGGGCATTTTTGTGTCGGGGGCTGTTGCCTTCTGAATTAATAGATCTTTCCCGGAGAAGTGACCCTTTAGATCTATTGAGCAAAACATTCTCCACCGACCTTGAGTACAATTCCAACTTTACATTTCTGCCGGATTCTTTTTGCTCACCACTATTTTCAATATCACATAAATTGCTTTTATCACTTTTTTCTTCTTCTGGCGTAAAACTGGTGTTTTTGTACAAAGGCACTGGAGTGCTGGTGTTTTGAGTTTCTACTTTTTTAATTGGAGATAGGAGACTGTCTTCGGTTACGCTTATATCATCTTGAGAAGTAGACTTTCGAACTGGCTGTTGATCTTTCCTTGGAATTGAATCAACCCACTGCTGCACAGGACTTTTGCGACGCATTTCAGTCAAAACCCCCCCAACCCAAATTCGAAATCGAGATTTCCACAGAGGAGAAGACGGGTGTCTCGGTTTCTCTGAAATATACGGTCAACGTATTAATTAGGGCCATCTGAAAATCGGCCTTGTAACAACAAGGATCTAATGACACTACTTAAAAAGTATAATTTACTGAAAATACTTCATGATTTCCAAACCTGATCGAGAATCCATCCTCGTAACGTAAAAGCAGCATGCAATAAACGAACATGTAGAGACCAATTGCAAATAATCACAACATTGAACAAAAACAAAAAGGAGGCTTACCGTGGAATTACGGCTCTGCTTAACCAAAAAAAAACCTCAATGCACGCAATACCATATTTATTTGAGTAGACAGTCTTACAGTATTGTATAAAACGCGAAAATCATAGATATCTAGAACAAAACACCCAACAACCCAACAGGTTTCTCATAAACTTCGGCACCATTTGACATCCACTCTGGGATAGACGAAATACGAAATTTACCATAAACACTGAGTACATTTTGACACAAATATGTGTGCATGGCTTTTTATAGAATTTTATAATTTTGATTGTTTAAAAAATTATTAAAATGTATTAAAAACGTATTTAAAAAATATTTACTTTAAGCAAGCGATTAAAATAATAATTACAAAAGCTTTTTATGAAAATCAATGTTTTTTTGTATATTTCCAAACAAATGTATTGATGAAGAAATAAATTCTTTTCGGTTTAGATTAGTTAGGTCTAAAAGTTATTAGTTTTATCAAGCTTGACGTGCGTAATAGTTGTATAAACAAATAACGAGTTATAACTTCTGCGTACATTTTTTTTACATATTTATATAAAACATTAGTAACCAGACACTTGTAACATTCCAGTTATTAAAATTCAAATATAAATTATGATTAAACATTTCTAAAATGATATGCTATAAAATAGTTTATATCTAAGAATAAATTCTTGTAAAAGAAAAACCAATAATATAAGACTAGCCACCTCAAAACTAAATTATTTCATTATTTTTTTTAAAATATGTCTACTCATAATAAAACTACGGAAAATTACGCACAAATGTTATTAATCCCTCCAGAAATTATTTTAAAGTCTGAAACAAAAATGATACGCTACAAGAAAGTTAAAAGTGAACATTTTTTATTTATATATACAATAGTTATCATCAAATTTAAAATATAATTTATACTGTCAAACAGACATATCTTTCTCTTGTAATTCATGAGAAATCAAGAAAACATACACGTAAAGGTTTTAACAATGAGCATGTTTTACACCTGTAGTAATAACATATAGTACTATTTTTTGAAAATAAAATTTCGGTTTACGAAAAGCGAGTCCATTCTGGACTTGAATTGATTCGTGTGTGGGGGGTAGGCTCAGGGCGCTACCCCTGTGGGCGCGTCCACCCTTACGCGGTCAGCGGTCATCGAAGCTGACCAGTATCGCCCGGCGTACCGAGCGGCGTGGTGCCGTCACCGCCTGCTCCCTGACTAGTGACATTGGATAGCGGTCATCCCTTAAAAAAACACTGCCAAACGAGATAAATAAACCATTCAACTATTTGGATAAATCAAGTTAAAAAATCAAAAAAACAATGTAAGAAGATAAAAACACATTCGCCAGTGCTGATAAATTATTCCAAAAAAAAAAATAGCACGTGGGTATCGGACGCCACATAACTTTGCGCAAAACATCGAAATTGGCCATCTCCAGCTTAGTTGAACATTAAAAAGATTTGTATCAAAGCAGATCTTTTCGGGTATTTAGGATAACGGTGATAACGAAGGGACTGATGATAACAGAAGGACTGGACAGTTAGGATGGGGTGTGCGAGCAGTGCGCCCTTCATGGGCGAGGGTGGGCCCCTGGGGGAGGTGAAGACCGTGACGAACGACATGGTGGAGAGCGGCGAGCAAGCCCTCAACGGTGAGGATCACGATATATTATACATCTCATCATTCTCATCCCGACTGAAAAATTGTTTATTTTTCCTTTCCTACTTTGTCACGTGTTTGTACCCAATCTAATGCCATAATGCTATAATTCATACAGGAAACTTGCTAGATTTTATTTTTAACCCATTCGAAGTAAGGTAACTCGTAAAAAAATTATGAGAAGATTGGTACTTTAACATTTGTTTACCACGTTTTTATTCAAAAGTAATAACTTTTTTAGAAATCGACAACACAAATAAATATTTTTTCTGTTTACTTATCACATACTCACAATAATATAAAACTATCGGTTTACGTCAACGATACCTCGTAGTTACTAAATAAATTAACTCTGTACAAATTTGACTTTAATATTTATTTGTATGGTTTATATTTATAGTAAGAGTACAGCAAATATGACTCAGCGAGATGGAAAACTTTTGATTCCATTTCGTATGACATTTTATAAAAATTATACTTTTTAAATTGACATTTTCCATTACTTTTCATTGTTGCTAAGAAATAAGTGACTTACCCGCTTCATATTATAAAATCGTCATTGTATAAAATCAGATTAGTCCGCCGTGAATGCTTTTGCTAAGTACAAATGGCGGTGTCACCGATCAAGATAACAATAACTTTGCACGCCAATTTTTTTTAACAAACCGATTGCTGTGATAAATCTATCGTTGCCATTATTTAACTTAATTATTTTTCGTTACAAATAAATCTGGCAAATCAACCGGCAGTTAGTCAAAACGAAACGTGAACCTCGTATACAGGACGATGTCCGATTCTTTGAAAGGTGTAGGAAAGCCCATGCAATAGTTTATAAGCACTTAAAAATGCACCAAATTAAATTAATTGCTGCTTTATTTACTTTCCAACTAGAAAAGAAACGTGCTTGTAAGTTAAAATGTATGTAACACTTAAGGTATATCCCAAAACGGAATGGTTCACTTAATTAAATAAAAGGTGTTTTTTTACATTCATGGCCATCTTTGCGTGTTTTTAGTTAGTACATAATAATTTATAATAGTAATGTAATACAATTGATTTCAATCTCAAAACAATATGAAATAACGTTGAAACTGTTTTAAGCGTAGTATATGTTTCCAATTATTATATTATCGTACAAAAAGTAATGAACGACAATTTCAGTTTAAAATGTTCACCATTATGGGCACTTTGTTTTTGGATTTTTTGCTAGTATAAATTTTATATGAAATGAACGAATAAAACATTGATTTTATTCTAATGAATACGCTTGCTAGATTTCTTTGTTACCCGTGCTATCCATTATATCCTCATCATCTAATTTTTACCACACGAAATGGCTATAAGTCGTGTGTATCATATTTCTTATGAATATGCTTTCATTTCAAAACATTAAATAACGAAATTTAATTAATAATAATACTTTAAAGATGATAATTATTCTACTTTAATGCAAACTCATAATGTGTCTTGACATTTTCCATATATGATAATAAAAAATACTAGATTCTTTACTTTCTATGTTTTCAAAGTGTAGCTTACACGAATTTCTCTCTTTTCGTTATTGAGTTTATGTAGGGAAAAATATGAATAATTTAAATAAATAAGCAAGGATTAAACAACAAGAAAAAACACTCGTATCATTACATATGAGTTCCAGCAGTAAAATCACAAAAACCACTCTAGCAATATCTAAAATTAATATTTGGCTAGCAACGTCATTAATATAACGTCCATTTTTTGCCAACCAAAAAAAGTATAATCATCAAAATTCAATCTGGCAATTAATCACGTCGAATTTGCTTCCAATCATGCTGAAAGCAGTTTCTTGACCGCGTTGATCGATGATATCTCACTTCTTTATTTAACCCTAAACACGACCAAACATCGCCAGGAGGGGTCACTACACGCCGCATCGATTTTTTTTCACAAAATTAAGTGTTTTCAGTACCTTTTCATGTGAGACTTGCACATGACACCTCGCACACTGTATAACCCACTTTTCTTTATAAAAGTTTTTATAAAATAAAAAAAATTGCATGCAAATTTGATTGCTAGCATTAGCATATAAATATTGCTTTATAATTTTTTTAATATTCAGATTATGAGACGTGTGCCATTTTTTTTATTACAATAAGCTAAATATAAAAGATTTATTAGTTTCTCGTTGACTTTTGCGAAGTTGGAAAAAGTTTTTTCATTAAAAGAGTTTTCACTTATCTTACAACTCATTACTGCTGAACTTTTCATGTCAGCGTTTACATAATCGATAATGATAAATTGTCGAGACATTAAAGTACGCACCGAACATTTTAATATTGATTGAAATTAACCAAGTTTTAGGCAATAGTGTCGTGGTCTCATAAATCACCTCTGACAACTGAGAACGGTGGTTCGAGTCCAAACAAAAGTATATTCGGCCTTCCACCTCAAGCCTGAGGCACAGTTTGTTATCAAAAATGTACAAAATACTCTTCAATATATTACTTTACGTTGCTAATAAAATTGATATCAATATCTCGTTATTAAACTCACATTGTTTTCAATTGGAATTAATACTAAAGCTAGTATTTTTCTTCAGTTATCTTTTATTTTCCATCTGATTCAATTTGATTAATAAATATTTTTACGCTGGGAAATGGTTTTTTTTTTGTATATTTAAAGACATATTATAGAATTTAAATTCGATAAAGCTTACATATCTTAATCTATTATTTTTGGAACTTTGACCAGTTGTTTTGACCCAGCCGTTGATCCAATGTTGTATGAAGGCTGCCTTGCAATTTCACCACGTCTCTTGTTCATATCTTGGAAATCTAGGGCAAACGACACGGCATCGGCAACCTTTTTGGTCTTTTCGTCCTTTAACTTACTTTAGTACTACTCCAGAATCTTGCTTTTCCATGAACGATTCAGGTCTTGTCTGGTAACTCCCTCGATGTGCCCACATACATTTTTTTACCAATCGTGATGACTTTTGCCCGAGTAATCATAGGATTGATTTTTAATTTCAACATATATCATATCATGCTATACAGGATATTCTAGCTTTCAGATTTGTTTAAGAAATTTATCGTCAATTATTTACATATTTTTTTACAAAACTTTATTAAGATGAACTACGTCTTGAAATAATACGGGAAATCATTCATAAGTATGAATATCCTTAAGATTTCTAGTATATCTTATTTTTTTTTTTAAACCTTATGCTTATAATTTTACTATTGAAAAGCAAAGAATGTATTGATTTTGCAAAAAAAACTTCTTCCATAAATAAGAAAAAACCATCTTTGTGACTAATATGGTTTAATGCAAAATTCATTTCTCTAACATAAAAGCAACGGCCGTGAAAGTTCAGTAGAAATCACGCGATGAGCATAGAATGGATATAGACGATTTGTATTTTCTAAGGAAAGCTCTTGGTAAACAGCATCAATAATCTAAAAATCATTATAATAAAATCGATAACGTGTACTACACATTACGACACACAAATAATTTCAAGAATCATTTCTACGGCAGATATATCCATAAATATATTTTCTAAGAAAATAAGAGAAATCCAAATAAAAATGTTTTTCAATTATACTTGTTGCTTTAAAATCTATAAATATATCATTATAAAAATGTAAACTGACCAAAATGGCATTTATTTTTAAATTTTAGTACGCAAAGCATTGATTTCTTTATTTTTAAGTTTTAAATATAACCAATGTATAACGGGTTAGAGAAGAAAACTTTTTCTAATGTAAATAAATTTTTATGAGTTTTTAACTAGTTTTGGCGGTTGTCGACTGTCGTTAACTCTGTGTACAATACAGGACTTTCTGATATTGATTTTTTTATTTATAATTTTTATAACCTACTAAAAATTAGAACACCAAATGACAAAAATACCTGGTGGTAAATTTTGTTGAAAGTCATATTTATTTCGAACTAAAAGTATGTACACTTATATCCACAATAAAGAATGAAATATATATATATATATATATATATATATATATATATATATGTGTGTGTGTGTGTGTGTGTGTGTATGTGTGTGTAACTGAACGAGTACATGCATTAGCAGACGCGCCTGAAAGCTTGGCGATTTTATACTTTACTTTAAAGTTATTTCCATGTAAATTTTTCAATTATCTGTTATTTGTGTTTTCCAATAATTTTTGTTTAAAAATAAAACCACTGCTTAAAAATTTCAAAATAACACACATTAGTAAACAACATTACTCATAGTATTATTTTTTGCTTTAGTGAAAAATATCATTAGTCGAAAAATGTTCACGCTAGCAAAGTAGCGTTAATTTTCAGTTTAAAAAAAAATACAATTCATGAAACAATATTTTATTCAGAAAATAAAACAATTTTATGCAAGAAGGATAAAAATATATAAATATCCTTTGTTTTCAATGAGTCTGTCTACCTTCCATATACATCGTCCACGTCTGGGGGAACTTATCGCTACATATCAGGACGGTATTGCGGAAAATAAAAAAACATATGATAATAAATTACTGCACTTAATGTTTCTTTGCCTCTGATAAAATATCGTAGGGCATGCAATATTTTAATGCATCTACCTATTGCATGCTACTGTATATTTAAAAGCGCACCCCTTTTATTTCTTGCAATTTCATTTTCAATCATAATGTACAACAATTTTCATTAATATTTAAATATATAAAAGTGAGTTTTTGGAAATTCATTCTCAACCAAACATGCCTTTTCGAGAGTAGTGTCAGTGCTAAATTTTCAATGACACTCCAATTGTGAGGGTTAAAGTTAAAAGTAGTTAGGCCTATCGAAAAAAATGGTTTTCTCTCAAATTTAAGAAAAATACTTGTACGCGTATTTTATTATACCTAAAATATGTTTTGATTAATTTATTTTATAAGTATGTCTATTTTTGGATTGAACGTCAATCAAATGCGTATTTATTACCTATTACAGGTTTATATTATTTACTAATATAATTAGGCACATTAGTTTACATATAGAAGATGATTTAAAGAAATTCTCCGAAAAATATCATCGTGATTTGTGTGGGGTTTGAACCCACATCCCCAGGCTTACATGGCCGGTGTACTGACCATTGTACTAACGAACCACATAATGTGGTTCTCACATGTGGTTCGTTAGTACAATGGTCAGTACACTGGCCATGTAAGCCTGGGGATGTGGGTTCAAATCCCACACAAATCACGATGATATTTTTCTAAAAATTTCTTTAAATAATCTTTTATATGTGAACTAATGTGCTTAATTATATTAGTAAATAATTTATTTTAGTTAAAAATATTATTTTATCCTAGGTCGCATTTAGAAAAAAAACATCAAGTGTGACCTTTATGCCATATTCTGTCCAATAAATATAGCTTTATAAGAAAATCCAATACAAGCGAATTAAAAGCCTTGGTACTATCTGCAAGACATCGACAGCTCAAGTGATTGATTTGAAGCTCGCCATGGGGGCGGGATCGGTGGAGTTCGCGTGACCAGTGCATCCTTGGGGGTAGATTACCATCCACAGCTACCTGCACCCCTACCCCTGCATATCTGTTCACCTGCACATGCTCCACGCCTCCAGCTATAGGTGATGGCTAGCAATTAACTTGGAGGACCTGCTTTAATTTTCACTATCTCTGAGTTTCTTTATAATCCTTGAGCTCGTTTTAACTACTAACTCTCAAGATGTTAATGGGTGGACATTTATTCTTGATTACTTTGAATGTGAACCAAATTAGATCCTATTTGTCATGTGACACTAAGAAGGTTAGATAATCAGTTGAATGATTCAACCGCAATAATAAACAATCCGTTAATAAATATGACCTTTATATTTTTAATTCCCATTTTTTTTATATACTACGTAAGTACTGCGATGCCGTTTCTTAAGCTAATGTGTTAAAATCAGTTTGAAAATGCAATTTATAAAAATAAAAAAATAATTGTAACACTGCTTGTTAACATGATTTTTTACTGTTGTAATATTTTGTCAATTTTCTACAGGACTATATACTACTCTAAATAAAATTATTTATATTGTACTAACAATTTAAAATTTCCATGCTTAAAATTAACTTGTTTAATTACATAAAAAACTCGTGGTGTAGTGGTTTTTTATATTCCCGTGGATATATCATACAGTAATTTTCTGTTTTTATCGCAATCTATTCGGTCTGTGCCATAAATCATGTTGTAAAAATAAGCTGCGTGGGTTGACTTGCTGTTTTCCATTTTGCTGCGGTTAAAAACACTTCGGTTATTAAGTCTGAATTGACCACAGAAGAGTCGGATCTATTTTCACACTGACTTTAATAACAGGGAACACTGCCAAGGATGTTCTTGATAACAACTCCCTCGATAAAGTCATTATTGCTTCCTTCCTTCCTCCGCGATAATGCCAGCACGGCCATTTAAAAACACCCCCAAGGTGACAGTTTTACTTGTTTGTATACAAAGTAGATACTAAAAGCTTTTGGATATAATCGGAACTTAGAATTTGCCACACTTATTGACGACGTAGAAGATTTCCAAAAAAGTAATACCCTCATTTTTAAGGTTATTATAAAATATAGCTCAGTAATATATTGCTTTAAAAAAAATTTACAGTAACCAATTCCACAATGCATCGTCATACAATAATAATAATTTTGATTATTAAATTTAAATCCAAAATATTTAATTATATTAAATCAGAGACCAATCACCATAAAAGCACTTACGCCTGAATACTTTTATAATATTATAGCTTTTCAATAATAATAATTATATTGTACTTCAAAATTAATATATTAACATTTTTTTTGAAACACTGAATCAAAAAAATTCAAAATGATTATAAAGTAATTTTTCGTAGATTTTTTTTCATGTTATATATATCCAAATTTATTTTGTTAGAATTTATTCAATATACATTTTTTGATTCTATAAATTTATTTATTTGTGTTATATATTTACGTGTAACTCTAAAAGTGCACTGAGCTTTTAATATCATAATAACAACAACAAAAAACGATATAACCTGAAATTGGCCATATGAATAAATTTACAAACATTTAATGCTTTACTCAGAAAATTAGTAAATTTAAATTTTCTTCAATGTATATTACTGTCCCAAAATAGATATTTCACGTACTAATTATCATAATACTGTGTCTGTGTACATTCCTTCGTTTCTTGGTAGCAAGTTTCCATTTAGATTTCTAAGAATGATTATTTTACAATTTCATAGAAGCGTACAATTTATTCCACAAGGTTTCGACTTACTTATACTTCAAAAACGATAATTATAGCGAATGCCATAAATAATAAAGCTTTTATTATTAAAGTTACAGTTTTTTTAATTAATGATTGACAAAACGACGTTGTGCGAAAAAACCAAAATTTCCATTGTGTAATTTTTTCACATGAAAAGTTATCTAATCACTATGGTGAACTGTAATTTGAAAGTAACGAACGAAATTACAGCCATAAACTGTGAATGGGCTAATTAAAAATAAAAGCAAGCATTTTCTTTATCGTGATGGATTACCTCAGCCCAATCTGCTATACTTTCAGTTAACCAGACTTTTGGGGAGTGGCAGTTAAGTAACCTTCAAAAGCCTATTTTAGTTACGATAAAAATACATTTTTCATTGTTCTGAGTGTTCTATAATTTAATATATATTAAAAAGCATGTAGATAAAATTTTCTTGGATGCTTTGACCTTCTATTTCTTCCTGCTTCTAAATGCGGTTTCTTGCATTTGCTCCGTCGTCGGATTATTTTTCAAACGTGTAGTGTGCAATGAAAATTTACATAAAACTATGTAATTGTCTAAGGGCAGCCAAAGCGACGGCAATTACTTTATGTAAATTTCTAGAAAGAAAATCGGTCATGATCAATCAAAATAGAAAAAAAGATATGCAAGAAAACAGCGCGCAAAAAAAAAATAATTACATAAACGACACGAATAATCTCTCTTCTAAAATACATGAAAATCGTTACAAAAGTCCATTAGCCGGTATGAATGTCTAATAACGTGGTTAATGCAAACATAACTCCGGCACTTGGCGTTGGTAGAGCTAATTTGAAAGCTTTATGGAAATGGCCAAAATAATAAATAGGGAGGAGTGCTTAACAGCGATGCTCGCCATTGTGGCGCTGATTCGTAGAATTTCCATGACCACTTCATTCGTGCTAACAGGGACCGCATGCAATGTCTGCTTCGCACCTTTGCATAGGAAGTCTCACCCCAAAAACTCTGAATTCAATAAAATTTATCTCTTTCGTGAATCATAAATAGTCTTATTGGGTAGTTTTTTTTATACCGGTTGAATATAAGCATCGGAAGCTACCCTTAGAATGCCAAACATTTATTCAATTTACAGATATACAACATGCCAATTTGAAAAGTTACATGTTTTACGGTCAATTTATTTATGTTGCGGAACATATCTACTGTAGTAGATTCAAAGTAAGTAAATTTGTAAATAGAGTAACTTAAAATTATTATTGTCCATTTGAACAATTAGTTGAAATATAACTCCGTTATTATACATGAGAACCATTTTGCTGTTGCTATTATTTATATGTATTATTTCAAATATTCTTTGGATACATATTTTACATTCACTATCCACGAGGAAGAGAGTGGTGGGAGTAAATAATTCTTCCATAGGGAAACATCGTCTAACTCTATACTTTATTCTGGTGAAGTAATTTATATTAAAATATCCAAACGATGGCAATGATTCCAACGCATGTAAACTTTTTGAACGTTCGACTTTCTTTAAAAAAAATTGCAACGATTCATGAAAAAAACCTTGCGGTGTCGTGCATTCATATTATATATTAACAGCACGATTCCAGTGAACACAATTATCGCATAAAAATAAATTAAGCAATACTTTGTGTTGCAGTTTATTTGTAGCTATATTGTAGTTCACAATGGGGCGGTTTGTAATTGCAGACCTGGGAAAGGCGGCAACGGAGACCGCGCACCACGCAGTGGAGCAAGTGAAGGAGGCAGCGGGCGCCGCGGCCTCGGGGCTGCAGAGCGCCGCCGAGAACGCGGGCGCCGTGGCCGGAGACGCCGCCAAGGGCCTCGCGAGCCGCGCCCAGGACGCCGTCCACTCGCTGGCCCCCCAGAAGCCGGCCAGCGAGGCGGGAGCCGACCTCGCCATCATGGACATCCTGGACACGCCGCCCCGCTCGCCCGAGATCGCCGGGCCCGCGGAGATGTTCAAGCCAACGCCCGTGCCCAGCTTCGACAAGCCGCCCACGCCCGGCGCCGCGCCGCTGCCCGACATCCCCGAGGCGTCCGCGGAGGGGGCGGAGGGCACGCAGGCCACGCAGGCCACGCAGGGCACGCAGGGCACGCAGGCCACGGACGACACGGCCGCCTCCGTGGACGAGCTGCTGCGAGACACGGCGGCCGCGGCGGAGGACGCCTCCGCTCGGGAAGGTGACGGTACCGACAAACCCTCCGACCCAGAGTGAGTATCCGCGGCCCGCGCCCGACCGAGATTCCATCCATCCGACCGCGCCCGCCGCGGTCCGCATGCGGATTATTGTTATATTTTAAATTGAATGCGGCCGAGACTTCGTCGTCCCTAACGTAAGTCGGTGGTTTTATTACGCTTTTCGTAGCATCGTAGTCCGCGGAGCAGACGCCGAGGAGCCCGGCCGGAGAGTGGGCGCGGGGCTAGTAATGGCTTGTGTGTGCAGGTGCGACCTGCGGCCCACCAGGTGGGAGGCGCTGGCGGACGCCATCGTGGAGCTGCCGCCGCGGATGTCCATCGACCTGGGCACGGGCCAGCTCTACGCCGTGGTGGACGAGGGGCCGCGCCGCCCGCACCCGCGCCCCGCCCTCGCGCGCCAGGGCTCGGGGGACGCGCCCGCGCCGGCCACTCTGGCCGCCCCCGGCGCGCGCTCCTAGCCCCGGCCGCGCACACGCTCGCCCGCGATACGTGTGAACAAGGTGGCGTGGACTCTAGCTCTCTCTCCGCACGCGCACGTGCAAGCCCCCCTAACGAGCACCGGACGTTTTCGACGATTCGCCTCTTGATCGGTTCACCCTCTGTCGGTCGTGCTGTATGTTCCGGTTTCCCTGTCGGAACGTTCGAGCGTGAATCCCGACCGAGGGTCGAGTGCAAAGAAATTAGCCTTAAGAATTCACGGATACCTTTAGTCTTCAATTCGTAAAAGTAATATTTGACATGTATTTCTGTACCTTCCCGGTATTCTACCGATCACTAATTCTGATTATCACCATTGCAGAATCGATTATTTTTTTCAATTATCACGGAATGTTTCACAAAAATACAATGCAACATTATTAGTATCCAGGTAGAAAAATAATATCTCCCTACCCCGAAACGACTGTTATTTATTTTTTGATTGTAGGTACAGAAATATTTTGTTAAAAGCATTTTTTGTAATACTACATTCTGGGAATAAAGTAATATTTTAGGTAACACCGTGCAATGTGTCGAAGAAAACATAATTGTTTATTTTCATAATGTTGAATTTTTAAAATCATCATCTAATATTTATGTATAATTTAACTGTGATAATAAATGTTACCTGTACTATTGATTTTCCGATGATTGCTAGTTTCGTTCTTTTCGATTCCGAATCTTCTTGTGGCCGAGCATAAACGTTCGTAGAATTTTAGTCTTGTCTGAGAACTCCGGTGGCACCGAATATCACCAGTCATCCAAATCAATCACCCTGAGGGACGTTTTCATTTCAGCGCATTAATAATTAATTAGTCTGGTTAGGAATAAATAACCAGATTTTAACTATTTTAGGGCGCTATTGTATCCTACTAGGATTTTAAACTAAAAATTTACGCATATTTATGGCCGGCTTGAGACCAAATTTTGATACATAGGTTTATTTAGCATGTTTATTATATAAAAAAGTACACGCCTGTCTTGAAATATCTTGGTGCTTTTATGAAAACTTTTTTTGAATTTTACGTGAATTTTTATATAATATTAATTATGGTTGAAAATGTAGATTTTTTATTAAAAACTATGAGTATAAATTAATTGTGATTTCAAAGCATTTCACTTTTAGGTGAAAAAACTTTTCTATTATATTAAAATTAAGAAATTAATACTATTATATGTCATATCAAGGAATGATTGTTGTCCTCACTAATGTATAATAATTCAATTGGAAATAGTATCTTTGATGCAGCGCCACTTTTAACCGCTTATGGTGGATTTCACACTTAATTTTTTCAATAATTTATTATTAGGTAACTGCAAATAATGTACGAACGCTTTTCAAGCATGAAACACGAGTAGTTCAGAATTTCATTTTTTTTAATTTTCACTGAAATTAACACAAATACTACAAAATTTTTTGCATCATACAGAATGAGATAGAATTATAAAAATATATTTTCTTGTTAATTTTATATATATTGTTTGTCCAAGTAATTAAAATATATCTGAATGTATTAAGCCAACTTGAAGTTCCATTGCCCGAGTCACAAGATGTAAGGGCCTGAGACGTAGTAAAATTTAAAAAATATTATTTCAAAAAACTTTATATCCTGTTAAAATAATGCTATAAACAAATATAATAAAAGTGTTTCAAAATTTTAGAGTTTTGTTTATAAATTTTTATGCTGTTTGTATTAAAAGATTAAATTCAACTATCTATATATACACACAAAAATTCTTAAAAATTGTACTTCTATATAGTTTTGAATTGATTAGTAAATAAAATACTGTATGAGTAACCTTAGGTTATAAAAGGCTTTCCATTCCAATATTGATGTATTCTAAAAAAAATATGTGTAAACGAGAATCTTCCAGAAACTTTTATCTAGTATAAATTTGTATTTTTAACGACGAAGTTAAATTCTGTAATTTTCAAGGTTTACTCACATTTTCAGAGAGTTTTCATGAAAAATATTTATGTTCTTGCTTTTTCTTTACAGAAGTTCATAAATGGATTGAGAATAGCCAAAATGGTAAATTAATTTGAATATTTCCAAATGCTTGATAAATTTTAAACTTCACCATGAATAATATTTAATATTTTATTTATATTGCACTTTAGAAACCATTTATAATATTTTGTAACAATAAAAAATATTGATATTGGTGCTGATTATTCATAAATATATTTTTTTCTATTATAAATAGCGGTTTAGATAGTATTTATATGAATTCACAAAATAGAATTTAGATACACAAACTATTTAGCCAATAAATGAAATATGCGCATTGCACTTTCCCTTAAAAGTATTTTTAGTATTCGTATTTACTTGCATTATAAGTAATTATTTCCTATATATGAATGAACGTAGCACAGTAGGATATAATAATTAAAACAGATAAATATTTTGTAATACCGCATTATTTAGTTAAGGCAATTGTAATACTAATCTATAATATAACCATTGTCAAATTTTCAGTGAACTCTTCAATTTGACGAAGAAAACTTGAAAATATTTTAATTAAAAACCTTCTTCAGGACTAAAAAATACTATTGTGTATTGTGATATTTATAAAGTGCTTTTATAAAATAACCCTATAGAGTTGATATTCTAATAAATCTAACTAAATTATTTGAAGAACACCGACAAAAAGAATATACACTAATGGTCTACCATTATTTTTTATGTGTCACCGAGTCTTTGGTATAAAAATTATAGTGTTACATAAAAATAAATTACAAAAAATTATAAAATTTATCAAAACCCCATAAGTTTCATGAAATGTAAATCGTGCATGACAAAGGCATTCCCAGGCATCGTAGTTTTAATAGCTTGAAAATACCTTTGTCAGAAAAAAAAGCACGTTTCTAAAAAATAGATTTTATTTTGCTAAAATATTAATTTGTTTTTTAAATCATAAAATTTAAAACTTTTGAACTAAAAATATAGCTTCGTTTATTATCCCGCCATAAAGCAATGTATAATAAACAGTTTTTTTTTATTTCAATTGTAAGGTTTACTGGGATAATATTTTTTGGTATTTGTCACGAATACAGAAAACCCATTATTTATCTTTAAAACTTATAAAATAATATATTCATTTTGTTTAATGAGCCAAATAAGAAAATAATTGAAAATATCAGTTATTTTAAATGATAGATCAAATTATTTAAAATTAAATATATCTCCAACTCTTTTTAACTTAAACTTTTTAATGAAATTTTAACACACAAATTTTGTGATTTTATTGTAGAATTAAGTATTTTTTTATTTTTCTTAAATATAACTTCCGGCGGTGCTAATGCTATTTGACGAAGGGTATAATTTCTTATCATATGAAAATACGTATTTTTAAGTTCTGTTAAATAAAAAATATTCATTTAAATTTTCCATAACGCCAGTTAGCACTTTCACGGTCCATAGATTCTCAAATGTATTATTTTTTAATGGAATTTTATCCATAAATTGTGTACCAATCAAATGTTATTAGTCTAAAACATTAACTGTGAAACTGTGAAGAACAATGTACTGTGTATCAATACCCTTTCAATATATCTTGATAATAATTTTATAAAATATTTACATCATTGTGATTAATAAACTTTTAAGATTATTTTAATGCATGTTTTAATTTAATTTTTCAATAAATATGCTAACCCTGCGTTCACGATCACGTATTAAAAAAAAAAAAGAAAATACAATGAATAATATTTCTTTTCAAAATATCATAAAACGATTGCATTAAAATATTCTTTCCTAATAACCGTTAAAATTTATTTTACAAGTTTCCGCATTAACATTCTGACTGAAAAATAGCTATTTACGAATAAGAAATTTTCAATTGAAATATTATTTTACAGTTAAAATTTCTAAGTAATGTGAGTTTAAGTTACAATTGTTTTTAATTTTTAATAAAGTAATTATTAATAATTGTTAATAAGTAATTGGCATACACTATTATAGCTCAAAATAATTAATTCGAGTTTTGTTGGAAATTATAGGTTATTTTCGTTACAGGAGAACGATTAGCACAGTGACGTCACCTGGGGTCAAGTAAATCAATAAACAGCTGTGGTTTTAATTGATTTTATGTAAAAACGTGTTAGCCATATTTAAAACAAAACAAAATCGCACCCAATTTTTACCAGGCGTAATTTTATAATGTGAATTTATTTTATGTTAATGCCAGTGGCGTGCGGTGAGGTTATGCAGTGTACGAAAAAGTGTATAAAAGTATGATTTGCTTCTCTTGATAGAAGGGAAGAACTATTTGGCTATCCTAAGATACTATTTTGAACTTTCTAATGAAAACCTCAAGCCATTGGTATCTTTTTATGCATTGCATGCCCACGTGACGTGCTACAGCTTACGTTTTAATTTAAGTGTTTAAAAATTGTCATTTATTTACTATGTATTATAATAAATGTAAGTCATAATATAAATTTATTTTAAATTGAAACTGTTTTTTTTTTTATTGTGAATGATTAAACAAAAAAGTTCGTATTATTTAACAATCATAATACCAAAGATTTTGGCATTGATATATTTTTCACACCAAAAAAAATATTACGATTTTTTTTATTTTATTCAATCACAGAGTTCATTCAATTTCAATGCGAATTACCTTCAATGCCCAACATTTGCTAATTCAATTACAAAATAAAACTATTCGGAAAGCGAAAGGATCGAAAACACATAATACCACGGGTATTATTCACGTGCCATTACCGTATTATTAACAGCGTGAGCACTTCGCACAAAAACAATGGAACCCTCCTATCGCCCTGGCAACGGCGTGGAAACCACATTCGGGGTTTTCACCCGCCAATGTTTGGGTGGTCAGCGCGACCCTTGGATGAACTCCCACCTTCGACCTTTGTCGGGCTGCGTGCCGCCCCTGCGCGAAACACCGCCGCGTCTTATCCGACCACATCTCACAATAATTTATAGCCCCACGGCGATAATCTCTACATCTATAGCACAGTTAATAATCAAGGGAGCTGTGTATTGTTTAGAAACGTCATACAGAAGTAATGCCGCGTCCAACCGTAAATATCAATGCAATCGAGTCAAAATGCCATGAAAATAAACTGGACTGCTGAATCAATGCTTGAACAATGCTCAATGATTCGTGAGTTCAACTCTACTATACGGTAAGACCTCGATATAACGGACCAATTGAAGAGGGGGGGTGTCCGTTAAACCCGCATGTCCGTGATATATAAAAAATAGGTTTAAAATAAATCAAAAAACATGTTTTAATCCTATTAAAAAGGAATCAACTTTTATTTACACTTTTGTAGTTTGCTGTTTTTTTATAACCAACTCTCAAAAGTAACGAATTTTTTTTGTCCGTTTAATAGAGGTCTGTTATATCGAGGTTTTAATGTACTGTTGAATAATATTTTTGAATAACATACTTAAGTGATTTTCCACATTTTCGTTTTTATTAGTGACCGGTTTCGCCAACATTTCACGTTGGCATTATCAAACATGTTTATGGCATTATCAAACAATAATTATGTTTGATAATGCCAACGTGAAAGGCTGGCGAAACCGGTCACTAATAAAAACGAAAATGTTGAAAATCACTCAAGTATTTTATTCAAAAATATTAAAATGGAATTCCACCAAGTACTCTCTGTCAAAAATATTGAATTTCGTATTGTTGAATCTCAAAAAAAACCCTTGCGGATATATAACTAATGAGAATTGAGCAAATTTTTCGATAAAAAATTAAGTAACAATGCCAACTGTCTACATTTATTATCATATCACTAGGTGCAAATTTTTTATGTTATTATTTGATGTTTCGATTTTTATTTGATGCCTTTCAGGATTTTGGCATTACGTACAGAGCCTGACAAAATTTCAGTTTAAATACGGTACGTAATGGCGACCTTATCATTTGGTACTAATGGACACAAAATTTCCTGAAAGGTGCAATTAAATTGCTGAATCACTTGTTCTATGTTAAATTAATCGATAATATACGGTTTATTGCAATGCTGAGGTTTTTTTAATCTTTGTTTTTGTTCTGGCCGGGTGAAAAGCTTGTCAGAATAGAAACCATGAACCAGTTCTTTCCACACAACATACAGGTGGATACTCGTGCAATCTAAGCACAACTTGAAATCCATAGTGAAATTTTTTACACGGTGAGATCTTTTTTTATGCAAACCGCATCTAAATATTTTTTCAGCAATACTTCTTACACCATATAAAGTTTAAGCTAATTTGAACGAAACAATCACTTCATATCAGCATCATTCGTTGAAAGACTCATATTTTTTTACAAATTGAGCTCATGTGATAATTTGAATCTCAAATGTGTTAAATTATGAAAAAAGCCTCTTTGTTGTAATTCACACTTTTAAAATGTTTCATATGAAACCATGTTTTATAACAACTCTATTAAAAGCCACAATTATCAGATTTTTATATCAATTATACCCGCAAATAATTAATCAAACTTACTAAGCTTTTTTATTTTTATTTACAAGAATTGAAATTAATATAACACTTATCCAATAAGCTATATAGATTTAAGAAAACGTGGCAGCAAAAATCCCTTCAAGGACTTATTATACTTTTCAGACGTTTTATAAATCGGATTAATTACCAATTTATTAACATTCACATATCTAAACATAAAGGTAAGCTTTTGATTTAACCTTTAGACATGTGAGCTACGAAAATATAACTTAGTGCTAATGGTTTATCGTGATTGTAGGTTACGTTAACGATTACAGATTATGGTGGCATAGCGGCCATACAGTTCCTTACTACATTGAAGGTCTATGTATTAACATTAACGCAACACCACAAAATAATGTAATCCCCCAAAGAGAATAATAAATCCATCACTTAGCTTTTTTTGACCATTAGCCTTATTCCGATGCTAAATTAGGACAAAAGTAATTTTTTCACCGTTCTTACGTGAAATTTGTACATTTTCTAGATAAGTTTATTAGAAAAATGATATGTAGTATACAAAGCATTATTAAATAAAATTTTGATACATTTTTATATAAAGGTAGGTTTTCGAGTTATTTCAATTAATATTTTTAATTAAAAACACTATTTGTGATTTTTCCACGTAATAAATAATAAAAAAAACACAAATTATTTATATTATAAAATATCAAATGATACTGCATCAAGTAAACTTTGTCAAAAACATTGAACTTATATTTTTTCAATTGCTTAAAATTTGATGAACGAGCAGTGTTCATCAAAGTTTGTAAAAATTACAACATCTTATTCCAACTGGAAAACGCCGTAATTTTATGGTTAAGTTTAACTTTAAAACAGTGCACTCGAAACAATAGAGTGAAAAGAAAAGATGAAATAGAAATGTGAAAAAATCTGTCTCCACTTTACTCCATTTTCATGACTGAAAAAAAAATCTAGTTTAAAGTGTTTAGCAGCGTGAAAAATCTTTACCTGAATATTTTGTGCTTTTACACAACTTGCAACCGATTTGCTCTTAGCGAATAGCTTCCCTTTATTTTGAGTATTTTTATTATAGTTGTAAACAATGCAAAAATTGACTTTATTGCCTTTTGGCTGCCAGTTGTGTCACGGCGTGTGTAACTGGCATATACTAAAAAATCAACAAACATTATGTGTTTGACCGCCTGTGAAGTTTAGTACTCATCGTGCACGACAACTGCCTCGTCTTGTTGAAAGCATTACCTTATCAAAGCCTCTTTTCTTCTATACAAGATAAATTTAATAAAAACGCTATATATTTTGTTTCACATTCAGCAAACTACTTTTCCATATTACCTTACATTATTATTTTTCATACATCTTTTCGTAAAAATAATACTTCCATTAAATTGGCTTTTAGCAAATTAGCTAGGCATTAAGGGTAAAAAATAAATTACTTTCAAAATAAAAGTATGGAGGCCACATTGATGAAACTGATATAAGATGGTTATAATTTCACAAATCTTTAAATATTTCCTGTATAAAATATTACACAGTACTTAAGCTCAGCTACGCCTCGAAAAGCAACACCTGCATGTAATCACTTATATTACTTTCCATTTTATATTAAAGGAAATTAAATATAAATATTGTTGCTTTGGCATTTCATGAAGGTATTTAGTAGGTACCTACTTATTACTTAATCAAAATGGCTTGCCAACTTAATTAATTAATAAAAAAGGATTGGTTTATATTTAGCCTTGAGTGCGATGCTATCGCAAAAAAAAACCACACAAACATGCCTAGCCTCATGAGTTCATAATTATTATTTTAACGCATTCGCTGTTATGACTAAAATTTATTGCCGGCCAAAAATAGAAACACCTTTATAGCATCGAGCATGCACAAGATCGCTCGACATTTCTGCGATTCTGCGTCCAGTCCGGCGCCTGATTAGCGAGCAACCGGACTTACGTGAATCACAATTCCCAATATAGTCCCAAAATTCTATAAATGTTCGCAGGCATTCATTCTGGTCCAAAAATAGGCAGACCAATTAAAAGGTAGCAGGTCGATCGCATCCGCCCGGGGGTGAACGATTGCTCGCTTTCCACTTGGTTATTTCAACAGGAAAAGTTAACGACGCGCCTGGGAAATAATCACACCCCGGCACGCCAGCGGAGGCTCTCCATTTTTCTCAGTCCCCGCCAGCTGGAGCACCCGCTAATGCGGAGGGGGGCCCTGACCCCGGTGGGGTCTCCACCTCGGAATTTCCAGATTTGAGCTACGTTACGATATCTACTCACGGCCGAGTAACGATCTGGAACCGGATAATATTTTTTTTACTACTATTTTTGTTACTAATATGTACAAATTGTGGACATTATTTATTATGACAAGAGTGATGTTAACAGAGTAGTTATCATTACTAATATGATTAGGCAACATTAGTTCATACATAGAAGATGATCTAAAGAAACTCTCAGAAAAATATCATCGTGATTTGTGGATTTGAACCCACATCCCCAGGCTTACATGGCCGGTGTACTAAATTCTTAAATTAGGTGAAAAAAATTCTCGATAAACTGAAGTGATTCGTTAGTACAAGGGTTAGTACACCGGCCATGTAAGCCAGGGGATGTGAGTTCAAATCCCACACAAATCACGATGATATTTTTCTGAGAGTTTCTTTAAATCATGTTCTATGTATGAACTAATGTGCCTAATCATATTAGTAATAATATAATAAACCCGTAATGGGTAATAAATACGCATCTGATTGACGTTTAATCAAAAAATAGACAGAGTAATTATCAACTGACTGAATTATTTTTTTTAATTATGTGTAACGTATGCGTAGGTTTTGGCAGCTGTTATTAAGTTTTCTACCTTTTTTGGGTGCTGCTCTGCGTTATGTTTTCAATTTCCCGCATATTGTAATTAACTTCAGTACCGAGATAAAACATATAAAAATCAAAATTGCTACGCAGCAAAACACCCAAAATGTAGTAAATATATATATATATATATATATATATATATATATATATATATATATATATATGTGTGTGTGTGTGTGTGTGTGTAACTTTAAAAGGGAAACACGTAATAAACCTAAAATCAAGCTTAAGCAAATTTTTATTTCTGATTTTGTTTCATAACTTTGTATTTTTCATCCCCTACCATACCCATCTTCTGATGCTTGCTTTTAAAGTTTTATTTTCACCTTCCTTAAAACTTATTGATTTATATAGCATAAAAATTTAATGGTTCTAATGTGTCTATATGCGTCGAAAATATGCTTCAATAATTTTCCATTATCGATAGTATTAACACACATGTATTGTATAGCTGTCAACTAGAGTTGAAACTCTGGGGCTACACGCTATCGCGCCTCAGCAACGCAAAGGTTAATGTCGCTTTACTACAATCACACTGTCACGTCTACTTTTGCAGATTTCCATTTATCACCAATCAACTTTTAATTTAAATATGTTGTAAGTTTTTTTTATATAAAGCTACAAAACCACGTCCGTGTTCCTGAATCGGTGAAAGTGACAGGTACATCACTTCGTGACACTACTTGCCTACGTTTTTTACGACTGGTAATGAATGTTCATTAAAATAATAAGACCTTCAAAATAATAAGATTACGCAAGACGTTAACCCGCCGTGATTCCCACCGTTTCAGGACTCGGTCGATAGGAACGGACCATTAATCTAAAAAAAACGGCAGTTTTGAGCGACACTTTATACAGCTGAGTCTTCTAACCCGTGTTTCGTGCCAAAAATATGCTCAATCATAACTACTGAGCCTTAAAAAAATCTTGAAAAATACGAGATCAATAAACAAAAACCTCAAACCATAATATATTCTTAAAGTCCCTTCCTCAGAGGAGGTTGTTGACCATCACACTGAAAATATATTTACCTGAGCCAGTTTTACTCATTCGGCTGCATTAGTTTCTCCTCCCAACACCTCATTTTCTTCGGATTTTTCCCTGGACAATCAGCTGCAGTAGGCTTTATTTATTATCTCTGAAAATAAAGACAAAATCGGATAAGTAACACTTTTTTTATCGTTGTCAGGAGTTCTCTTTCTTTGCGCATTCTGTGCAAGACTCTTTCATATAAAACGTAGAAATTCATGCTTTTCTCTTTTGTAAGTATTCAGTATTTAGAACAATAATGAAAAAAATACATATAGTATTATATACAATATAATAATCACAGAATTTAAATATTCTTTTAATTGTGCACAAACCTGCTGCAATCAGTTGATCTGAAGGCACAACGGCGCCAATCAGGGATAGAAATAGGCTTAAAAAAACAATTTTCATATTTTTACATATTCAATAATATATATATTTATATTTGAGACTGTGAGTGGGCGATTTGTCACGAACGCCGGAAGTCAGACTTAAATAGCCTTCGGTCCTTCCTCTTTGTGAAATTTCGTATTATTATAGATGTTATAAAATAAATATATACTTTTCGATCCTTTCAGAGTGTTTATTTAATGGCAATGATACCTTATTTTTTCAGACATTTTTATACTTGCTAACTTGAGTAACTTCACGGTCCGTATGACTCCGTGATATTTCTAAATTGTAAAGCTTTACTTAAAAAAAAGCTTTATATAATATCAACCCAACTGGTTCAGTGTGCAATACTTTTATGATCAATTTTAATTAGTTGTTTTGATACATCTTCGATGGCCAATAAACATTCAGAAAGTGGGTTGATAGTTTCAAAAGGTTAAAATCCTAAAAAAAGGTTTTAAGGCTTCATTGTACACTTTAAAGTGTACAGTTCGCGTGCCACTCTCAGATGTCCCGTCCATATTGTGTTGTAACGACACGCTGAAATGACCCACTGAAAAAATATACCTACCCACCGGTGCGAAAAACTTCAAGATTTAACAGACGATTGTGTTGCCATGGAGGTGTGTTCTAAGTATTTCCACTGTACGCAAACAAAATAAATTTACTTTATTTCATTTTTTAAAACTCCTTGATTAGATTCGTGAGATTCATTAGAGAAGTTAACCCAAATAAAACAATAACCTAAATATTTGGTCATGTTTTATTTTAATATTACATTTTACTGTTTTTGTTCAGTCTTAAAATCCTGGCAAGTGCATTCTTCAAAATATTGCCTACTGCTAAATATTAGTTTGATAAAATTATTAATCGAAAATTGGCCTACAGTAATTTTGATAATAATTGGATACTCATTTTTCTCAAACACTAATTCCGTTGGCCAAGACAGGTATTAAATAAATATTATTTGCTCTTATGCATGCTCTTACAGTGAAACAATATGAATTTACTAAAAATCATGTAACGTTTTATTTTAGTAGTCAAATAAAAGTGAGTGAACTACTTAGTACGGTTTACGGCTCATTATATTTCCATTGTGTCAGATTTCCGTGCAAAATACTGATTTGCATTTAACATTCCTCTTTCGTACGAAAGCTTTCATTTAACCCAACATCGCCTACCCCCTGTGAAAATACTTAACTTTGAACTCCATAAATAGTATAACTGCTCTTGTAAAATGCAAATCTCAACGTTGTCCGCTGACCTTCCGTATAAAATAATTTCATTTCTATGGGCTTTATTTCTATTCAGTGTAACGAGACTTGGCCATTATTCATCCATACGTGTTAATTTCAAGTTTAAACATTCCGACAAAAAAGTTTCGTGAGAAGCAGCGGCGGCCGGTAATTACAGGCAACGTTAATTTTATGCCATAAACCGGACAAAGAAAGCGAATCCTATTTATAAGAAAACTATTTTTAATGAGCGGCGAACAAAGCTTTCTGCTACCGAGCTCGCTCCATAAAATGGAAGGAGAAATGAATTATGCATTGCGATATAGAGTCGGAAAAGAAAGACAGGCGAGAATTCAGCAGAAAAATACCAGACTATTTGGTTACTCGAGATATTTCTTGAATGCTCTAATCTAATCTTTTTTGTTTAAACACTTCAAAGCAACGAGTTGTTTTCTTTACCAAAGAACAAATGCTACGTTTTTAATTCAGAAAACATTGAATAGATCACACCTTTTTATAATTTTTTTAAATTTATACTTACTTAATTTCAAACAATAATTAAAAGTAATATATTGCTCTCATAAAATAAATAGCGTTTTATCACAACTAAAAATAGCGAATTTTTTGCAGTATTCGTAAAGTAATAAAAACAAATAATACATGTGTGTACTATATATATATAATAATATCGCCTGACTTAAAACAGTATTGTTTATCCAAAACACAAAGCCTAAGTTCTAACCTCAGTTTACCGGGTTCCAAATAAAAATATTTTAATAACATTATCCAAACAGAAGTGAAATAAAAGTATATTTTAATATTACAGTTTAAGCTCGTGCCAACAATATAATACTCGTCGTGCTGCAAGTGTTGCGTGGCGCTGGCCCAGCCCGCCCGGCGTTGCGAATTCACAAATTCTCCCTTTATCAGGGAAATATTTTCGCGCGGCGCCTCGCCGGCACGAACGCTGCCCTTTTAATCTAGACCAGGGGTGGCCAAACCATTTTCTATGCTTTTCAGCTTTCACGCTTTTCAGCGCATCGCGGAGACACTTTCTCCATAGATAGACAGTTACGAATGTCAGAGATGAATAGAATGGAGGGAGGTTTCACGAATGGATGAATCAAATGCATGGTATTTATTAAACGAAGACCAGCTGTCGGCCACCGGAAGTACTACCACAACGCTGCCCAGGGCCAACAGTAAAAAAATATTTAATTCATTTTTAAAAAAGGGGTAAGTAAAGCGTCGATCGCGTGACTATTCCTACTCCCCCTCCTGTTTTATGTGTACATATCTCTGACGCCCGTCCCACATAAACTGATTAGTTTGAGAGAAGAAATCATTGTTTTCTCTTAATAAATTGATATTGAAATGTTTTTTTTTTAATTTAAGCTTATTTTTTACTTTATTGTGATTGATATTGGCCTATAATTGGCCACCCCTGATGTCCGCGCCGAGTCAAATTTGTGTCGCGCGTCGTTTCCGACTGCTCCCATGCCGAGGTAGCCGTTTGCGTATATTTATGTTCTAATGGCAATGAGATATTATTGTTGTTTTACAAGCCACACATTCGCTATTACCGGTTGATTCATATGACTTAAAAATAGTTTCAAATCCATTAAGAGTTGCATAACATATTTTACACTTGAATATCTTGATGTGTTTGTGCATTTGTAAGTAACTACCGGTGGAAATTCGCTTATCGATTCTTTCAAAACACCTCGCTATTTAATCTCGCAGTCACGCATTTTCATCAATTTCGCCCCCATAAATGCCTCCACTGCCGAGGCAGGAAGTGCGATTGAATTTCATCAGGCAGCCCCGGTGTGGAAATTTATTTACACAACCCGAAAGTCGTTTGGCCAAGAAGGCACCCTTAGCCGCCCTGCGAGGTGCTTTCCCTTTCCTTGCTTTGCAACAATACGCTTCACGTCAAACCGAAATAAAAATGCCAATCACGCGCAAAAAAAGAGGTCCACGATCGTATCATGCGATCCAAAATATTTGCTAAATAATGCTCTGATGTAAGTTTCATTGCCTTTAAATTACAAGTACTCATATTTTGTTATTTTGCAATCAACTGTGATACCTTAGGTAAATTACCATTCACTAAATAGCTAATATTCACTATAGATTTTTTTGTGTTGAAGTAGAACATATAAAAACTGATGCTCTGAATTTTGACTGTTTTTATTTTATTTTTTAAGCATAAATACAAAACCTTAACTTTGAACATAAAAATTGAGGGACCGCGGGATAAATTTAAGCTTAAATTATCTTCAACAATAGATAATACTGTTTATTATAGAAATTGTTTTTATTTACACATTACCGCGAAAGATTATAAAAAGTTTTTTTTTAACCGAGTACAATAATTTTATTTTATGGCAAATTTATCCACAATACACTTTAACGGCGCCATTCTTCCCTGTCGTGGCTGACCGCGATATCCAGTACCTACCTATTTTTTTGGGTTAAACACATGCAAAACAATAAATCCATACTTTTTTATATGTACACACAAACACCTGTAAAAAATCTGTTATTTTAGGCGACACCGACAGCGACGCAACAATCTAGAAACACTCAGCGCCATGTAAAAATATTTTTCTAAGAATTATGATGTTCTAAAATAAAAAGCATTTATGTAGTATATATATTGAGAAAGATGCGACATCGGCTTCTATACTTAGGGGTATAGTTTCACATGCAGAACGAATGTACACCGTAAATAAAACTCATTTGTAACTGATATAATTCATTTTTATATTTTATTAACACTTTGTTATTATATTGAATACTTTTTATGCTCAAAATGCATAAAAAAATATATTTAAATTTTCAATATCCATGGATATCACAATACAGCCCTTGCTTGTAAGCTATTGAGAAACCTGGGCATTGATTTGAGAAAGCTATTCTTAAAACAACAACAACAAAAAATATATTTGAAAAAAACTTTCTACTCATTAAAGCCAACCATAATTATAGGCATTTATTTGTATTTCTCGTGAAAATATACGAAAATGAATCTATTAAAGGTTTCACGCTGATGAAATGGTATCATGTTTCAATACTTACGCAAATCCATTGTGAATGCCTGTGAAACATTTTCCACGCTTGTCAAACTTTATATATTGCCTTTGCAAATGTATATTGTTCACAGAGTGGCAAATACATAAATAAATAAACCATAAAACCAAGTGTGATGTTAAAATGTAACACAACTATATTCAACGTTATTGTGGTCATAGATTCATCGTCCAAAGTACAAATCATAACACAGTATGAACATTCTGTAATGAATCAATTATTACATAAGATTTTTATTGTATTTATAATTATAAACATGAATTATACTGCACCCTTAAGCTCGTCCTTGCACACTTTTAAGAACCCCCGACGATGTCGACTACAACCACGCACAGAAGAGGTCTTCGCGACATGTTACTATTCACTTAGAACTACCATGCTTTTCTATCAACTTGGCGTTGGAAATTGTACGAGAAACGACCTTCACCTCACATACGAGAGCACGTGACCTATTAAAAACTTCTTCTTCTGAGGCCTCTCCTCAAAGGAGGTTTGTAACCATTTCATCGAACATATCTCTGTCCTGAGCCAGTCTCATCAATTCGGCCGTACTTCCGATATTCAGCCACTGGAGCAAATTCCGCATCCACGTAAACTTCCTCCTTTCAATGGCCCCTTTAATTCCGATTTTTTTAGTTGTAGAATGCTATATTGACTGTTACGAAAAATATAGTCAAAATAGAAGGCCTTCTGTTTCTTTACCTACGTCACTTCTAAAAACTTCTAGACACACCAATAAAGACGTTATAATGCTTATAAATACTTTGAATTCTCTTCAGTAGGTATATATTTTAAACTGAAAAGAGGCGTGCGATTTAATTAATTCACCGATATACTTACGCTTATTGATATAAATTTTATAAAAAAAACTCCGGCATGACTAAATTACGAGGTTAATTTTTATTGCAATATTACACGCGCTCCCATATTAGTCATTTCAGTGTAATTATTTTACCACAGTTTGCATGAAAACATGTCAGTTAATATTCGGACAGGCCATCGCGATAAGCGCGGGGTTGAATTTGGTCACACCGGAGGAATTGCCGGTGAGCATTATTATCCACAAATACCTTCACTGAGTAGTCTGAGAATAGGGGTGCAAAATAATTAAATTCTTATATCAACAAACATCCAAACATTTACAGATAACCCTCGATTTTCGGATCAAAATACTTACTGCTCGGATTTTCTTAGTTTTAGATTTTTGACATCTTTTACAGCACACTATAAAAATATTTCATAATGTCTTTTTTTAACTATTGTATTACGTTATCCTGATTTTTAGCTTTATATAACTGTAAAAAAACATGATAAATTGTATGTACACTTAACTTTATGATTTAAATTATCTATAAAATATTTTGCGTTTAAATCTAAATGTAAAAAAAAAATAACGAGGCTTTTGGGGAACGACTTGCGTAATATTCAATTAATATATTGCAAATATAATTTTATTCATCTGAATACAAATTAACACCTTTTTTATTGTGTGTAAAGCAATGTTCTTGCCACTTAATGATATATTCCATACAAACTCCAGTGATAACACAAATAATAGTGTGTAAACTCAATGTTAGCTATTATTTCATTTTCTCCGTGACTTCACCATGCTTTATCATTATTTATGTAAATTACAGACTGAGACTAGTATTAAATGCGGCTTTTTATGTATACATTTTTTCCTATTGTATGTGCACGCTCTCGTTTGATGTTTAAGAATAAAAATAAATATTAAAACTAGTTTCTTTTAAACGAAACGAAGTATTTCATTGTGAATCCCGTTGCCCATAAATAAAATATCAGACACCATAGAAGGAAAGTAACTCACAATCATTATTCTGATCAATAATATATACTTCGCATACCTGTTATGCTCGCAAAACATGTTACAATAGTGTCGAACGTGTAAAAGTGCCATGAGTACATATTTGCTTATTCACTCATTCCCAAGAGCGATAAAAATAGGGGATAACATAAGCCAATAGGTTCAATTGGAGTGACTCATCACATACACTCAATATTCATAATATTTTAACGCTTCTGTTAACGTATTAAAAAAATATATAACCACAAATATATGTATTTAAATATGTCAAGTCTTAAAACAAAGATCTTTGGTACATTCATATTTTTTTTATATTGATAAAATTTTTGATACTATATTAATGTGAAAAATGTAAAACCATGTTAAAAAATATTTTTTACCATTTTTTTTTTTATTTACTTTGATGATATCATCTATAATGAATCAGTCCACAACGCCTACAATTCGACGAAACTAGGTTACAAAACTCCTGTCCCGAATGAAACAATTTTATTATTCTATTACTCGTTTTGAGGTCTGAAATCGTGGTCTCAATCAGGCGAAAGAATATCGGTCTATAAATATTTTATTAGTAACTCAATTTGTTATTTTGGTTTTGATGTGTAACTTCGTAGGGATTTTGGTTGCACTGTCAAAAATGCTTTGAAAATAAGTTTTCTTATAATTTAACGACATTTTCACAACACATATTTTATGTACAAAATATACCCTTTTAATATTTTAGAATTAGATGACTATTGAATTCAACAAGTTAATAAAAATTGATTGTTGAGTGCAAATTAAAATAAAATACTTGTAATTTTTAAATATTTTTTTAGAAAAAACTGTATTGATTTATAAAATTGCTTTAACTTTTGTACATTGCGTGGATAAAGAAACAAGGCGTTATAGAGAATGTCGTGAGCTCGAAACCCACACCAGACATTTTTTCTATCGTTAATTCTGCTTTTTGTTGTAAAAGGTACAAAGTATATCCATAGAAATCTAACAATTTATTCATAACTGAAACTCGACAAACTTTCACATATTATAAAACCTACTCAATCAACTTTACTCGTGTTAAAACCTCATCTTATGACCTGTACTTCGCATATAAAATTTATGGAAGTTTAGGGTAAAATATATAATATAAGGACTCATACAGTTCGTTGTGTCGCTTTTTGTATTAAATTGCGTATAAAGAAGATCGCCAGTTAGTTGCAAGTTAGTATGACCACAAAATGGATTCGATACCACCCTTAACAAGTATGGTAAAATCTACTAGAAAAACGCCCCCTAAAGCAAGATTTTTGTGATTAAACATAAGAGATACTTTAAAAAAATATAGATCAAGTCCGTAGAGTAGTATAATTATAAACTCAGTATTTTCATCTTCATTGAATGTCTCCGGCTTGTATCATATGAATAAAAAAGTAGCATATTTATGAAAACTAAATAAAACTGAAAAGGAAAAGATGAAATAAAATCATGTATTGTTAAAAAAAATTAAAAATGATGTATTTGGTAAGAAACTCTGGTTACAGTTACATTGTCATTCTATGGTGTCTATCACAGACGACTGGTAGAGTAGGGACGTTCCTCCTCTGTAGGAGTCTTCTCCTCAGAGCGTCACGAGGAAACGGTCTTGACGTCGCCGACCAGAGCCACCACCTCGATCTCCACAACCGCCCCCAGCGGAAGCTTGCCCACCTGGTAAGTGGAGCGGGCTGGGAAGTCCTTCGTGAAGACTGGAAAAGAACCGTATACCATAAAAATACTTATACACAAACCACAGTAGAAGAAAAAAAACATAGATCATAGTTAGCCAGTTAATAATGCATCTGATATTTTGAATAAAATTAAATATTTATCGGAATGTCTTATTATATTTGCTGCTTACAAATGTGCACGAGCTCAAAGATTAAATAAATATGTCCCCTAAACCTAAAGCGACGTCGATTCATACTGGATTCTCTTTATAATTTAATCATAATATAATTGCTATCGGTTATATTATTCTTTATTTTAAGCAATCGGTTTTTTTTTACATTTCTCAAATCCTACTAATTAAAATTTTATGCAATGAAATATTATCAACTTCAAATTCTTTCTAAGAGTCTTATTTTATTTCTTCATACAATATGAATGCAATGTCACAACAGCGATTGTATTTTTGAATTTATTGATATTACAGTGTCTTAATACTACAAAACAAGGCATACGAACTTAAAGTAAAGTGCATTTACATATTTTTGATTTAGTAAAAAGTCAAACAAGAAATATTATTCATTTTAAAATCATAATAATCGCAAAAATAATGACTGTCATAAAATTTTACACATAGTTTTAATAGCATTTATGTATCGCGTCATGTGTATTATGGAAATCAGACCTTGGTTGATAGTTTATATACACAATTATAAAGAATTTATATATATTTATGAACTTATAATTTCAAAGGCGTCCGTACACGCACTATACTTAAATATTTACAAAGTAAACATAGTCGCAGCAAAAGTAATGTACTCTATATTATATTCAGTTGAAATCAGGTTGTTTTTGTAATTTTATTTCGAGTCAGCAAAAAATTACTTATATACACTTGTGTAAACATATGTAAAAAGATAAAAATTTTACATAATTTTACAGTATCTAAACGACCGGTTTGATAGGCTTCATATTTATCTCGAAAAATAAACGTTTTAATATTTTAGATGTTTGATAGTTTTTTTGTGTTTTGAGTTCTTATCGAATGAAGATAATCCATGAAACTAACAGCAAATTAAAATTATACAATTATCTATTATATTCGATTTGGATTAAAGTATATGTATATTTATATTTTATTGATTAAACACAATTTTTACTCAAATTAACAAAAAATGTATTTTAATTAATTGGATAATTAAAGGTTTTGATTAACTTTTGGTCAAGCATCATTTTCATACAACGGCTCGAGCATTTTCCATACAATGGAATTTTCCATGAGTGGAGCCAGTCTTAGATATTTTATGAATTTCTCTAAAATAAAAATAGTTTAATATTTAATTGCTCGTAATGCTTACATTCTTGGTAGACGGTATTCACAGAGGGGAAGTCGGCGATGTCGTTGAGCATGATTGTAGATTTGACGACGTTGTCATAGTTGGTCCCCGCTTCCTTGAGGATGGCTCCCAAGTTCACCAGAGCCTGTCTGGCTTCAGAACCAGCTCCTCCGGAAACCAGCTTCATGGTGTCCTTGTCGATTCCGAGACATCCTGACACGTAAAGGGTCCTGTCTGCCAGAACAGCCTGGCTAAAGAGACCACAACGATCAAATTTTTCAAAAAATCACTTTGCGATATCACAACGATAATCATTCTCAATCTTAATAATATTCAACTAAAATTAACCATTTCAAATTACTTAATTTAATCATGTTGAATATGTAAAATAGAAATGTGTTTGTAAAAGATATAACTAGCAATGAATACTCGAGCACCTTGAGTCGTAATAAATTCATAACGTACATAATAATTTATTACGGTTACCGGGTCATTGAAATCAATCGACCGAATGGAAAAAACATAACAATCAACATGTAACTACGTGCTTTAAATTTATACCCACATAAGCATTATTTATTGCAATGTACTATTTATTTATTCACTTATGAAAACTAACGATTTAGTGCATGATTTACCTAATGAAATGTATTCTTTATAAGTCTTAAAAAAATGTAATTTGATATCCGACTGTACCTGTAAGGTCCCACGGGTTTGTAGGTGTTGGTTGAGGTGATGATTCTCCTAATAATCGACATGGTGGAAAAAAGACAAATCGTTGATGGTCACAGCCGGGAGCACAGATATCAACTGAGTTAACAAAGTATAATACGTAATGGTAATGATTGTCATTATCTTTGAATAGGTTAAAGATAATGCTGATAAAATAGATAAGTCAGTATTGTGTATTATCAAAGTTCAACGTGTTGACGTGTCGACGTGTCGACACTCGGAGGTATAGGCGATAATGAACGTAGTATAATATATATTTTTGAATCCTTCTTAAACATTAAAATAAATATAATAATATCATCTACCTACTATTCTTTTTCAGAACAAAATATCAGTCTTAAAGATATCCTTTTTTTCAAAACAATAAATATGGCATCCTACAGCTAATTGTCCAAGGAAAAGTTGAAGGAAAAAAAGACATTGGAAGAAAAAAGCTAACTTGGATTCAGAATTTATACAAGTGGCTGAAAATCGCAAGTATAGCCGAATAAGTGAGACTGACCCAAGATAAATATGTGCTGGTGGAATCGTCACCAACCTCCTCTGAAGAGAGTGTTATGATAAATTATCCGTAGTATCACTGATTATAATTACATTGTATAGATTTGCTTACTTGTATGTATAAAACAAATGAGCAAAGACTTTTTTTTAACTACTGTAAAAAAAAATTATATAACGCTTATATGCTTTTAATAAAAAGCATTTTAACCGGTAATTACCGGTGAGCAATTGCTCAACATATTTATAGACTTGATTTTCAATCAATCAATTCAACCTTTTTTTCCGTTTTCATTTGTAAAATATATTTTATTGTCTATGAAGTCAAGATGCCAACCGAATGATTTTATTCAGTATTCTGTGGTTACCCACAGAATACTGCGTAATTCATACCAGAGAGAAAAATCCGTTCAACACGCCGTAGCCGCGTGAGTTTCGTTTCCCGTCACTTGTCAAAACAAATGCTAGTAGATTCGGCGGGCCTGAGAGCTTATGTAAAGTTGTTAAAAGTTTAGTGATAATATACACTGAAAATAAACATGGAAGATAAAAAGGAAGTCGTCCAATTTGATGCAACACTTGGAGGGGATGAACAATTACCGTATGATGTTCATATTTTAAAATTTGCTGCTGCTAGAAGTAAGGAGATATCTGCCATGACTGAATGCATTCTAAATCCTTGTCATAACAAATTAATATTTCAATCTTTACCTGTACACATGAGACGGAGAGTAATGAGCCATAATTCCAAGCGTCTCCCACGGCGCTTGAGATTAGCTCACGAATCTCAACTAAAAAGAAGCGGTCTTCCTCTTCCTCAAAAAAGACCATCGAGAAAACACCGGCGAAGGCCGGGAAATTTAGTTGAGGAATATAAACGACGGCAAAAACAAAGCCTTTGGCTTGAAACTCATATATGGCACGCTAAAAGGTTTCATATGACAAAGCTTTGGGGTTGGAAACTTCCTGAAGCACCGTGTGACAAAGCTTTTCGAGCGTGCTACAGGGCAGGGTCTAAACATTGTCTTTTGCAAGATCTGTCATATTACCCATCAATACAACTGTCTGGCACAGTTGAAGAACTGTTCGAGGGCTTCAAGAGAATCACTAGTTCTAATTGTGGCCTCGGACTCACGTCAAAAGCCTATTTAAGTTCAAAGAGAGAAGGTGCCGCTTTCATTTTCGATATTGACAAATATCCTCATGAGTGTGTAGGAAAGGTGTCATTTTTTTGGAAGCCAACTGAGAAAAATTGTAAATACCGAACCATATGGATGTTTATGCACCCCTCATGCTATGATGCCATAATACATGTTTTGTGTAGTATCTTTACATTATCCAATGAGCGGATTGAATCTTTATATGCAGAAACTAAATTTGATGGATCAAAACGTAAGCCTTCTGAAACTATTGAAATTTCAGCAAAACGTCTTAAATTAGATGAAAATAAAGAACTAAGTATTGATTCTATAGAGATAGATCAGCACGTATTCACAAGCAAAAGTTCTGTAAGAATGGTCGAATTTAAAAATATGATGAATAGATTTAGACTTACAGGTCCTCTTTCCCAAGCTATTTTAAATAAAGCTCTTGCGCCTTTATGTTCAAATTTTGGACCTCCCAACTCTATTTCTAAAGCCAACTTAAAATATAATTGGTTCAAATATTTTTATAAAGATAATTCAAACAAAAAAAATCATCAAATTCAATCATGTTTCTGGTCTAAAATGAAAAATGTTAAGTCCCCTGCGGAGCTTTCGTGTAAAATGATAATCAGCTTAAACGTCAAAGATCCGAGAATAAATTTACCAAACAGAAGAATAAAAGCTATATCAGATGAAAATGAAACATTGAAAGCAACTGACCTTGCCATCATACCTGATGGCATAAGCTCTTCTGCTTTATGGGATATCAACATTTTAAAAGATCTGGCTAAACAGAAAATTCCAACTTTACAAATAAATAAATTACGTGAGAATTCAAATTTGGTTCCCGGTTCTCCATGCAACTGGTTTTATGAGATACCTGGTATACCTATTCTCCTCATACAACGTCCTGGAAGTCAAGTATCCGAATATAAACGAATTGGTAAATTTATGATTTTTATATTAACCTATTTTTATTTTACCTACTAATAAAAAATAAGTACATTTTTACTAAGGATTTTTTTATTTCAGGGTACAATAGTGGCTGGGATATACTCATCCCTGATGGATACGGCATGCCTTTTTGGATGGCGTTTATTCTCCGCGGCGCAAGAGCCGGAGGATTAAGAGAATCTACAAAACTAGCTTTTGAGTCTGGACAGACAGACTACCACCCAGACACGCTTGCTTCACAAAATGAAGACAATAGGCTCTATGAAATCCTAAAAACTAAATACTTCTGTTTGCCTCCCAACAAAAGAGTTAATTTCGCCAAGTTATCCATAAACAGCCCTTTTTTGTGCAGATGGAACATACTTTTTAATGATTGGAAAAATAAAACAACCGAAGAAGAAAGCTTATATGTACTTCGAGACAAAGCAATTTTGTCAAATTTACAGGTAATGCTTAATTTGTAACTGATAATATAAAAATGACCAAATACTTGCTTTTAATGAGTATTGATAAGATATTTATTTTGAAATATATGATTTTGTAAATTATTCGCCCTGTACCCTGTACTCTTTGTCTTCATAGGGTGAAACAACTTTATTTGTTGCTAAAAATGCGTTACTATTTCAGCTAATGGTCAAAAATAACAAGATTATTTCTGAATTTGACTGGAGTACTAATTGTTTAGTACCTGTTAAATTGTTGACTCGTGGCAAAGGAATGATCTCAAAGTATACTATCATATGTCTTCCAAACTCAAATGATCATTTATCAAATAAAAGCTCACAACTAGTCGAACCCTTAAAAAAGGATGTAAACCAACGAAAGAGACAGGAGATGCGCTCAACGCATAAAAAAACACTTGCCAAGTTGCGTAGGAAAACAGTCCGTACAAAGAAAATAAAATTGGTAAGAATAAAACCCGTACCTTTTATGATGATCAAATTTTAATTTAATACTAATTTATGTTTTTATTCCAGAAGAATGCTGAAAAATGTGTAACCTTTCCAAAACAAGATAATGGGGCAATGATCAATGATTACTTATCACAAATGAGAGAACTTTGGTTGCCATCAAACATTGACAATGTCAGGTATCAGTGCAATAGAGAAGTTATGGGTTATGTGACTCATGGTGACTTCAGTTTTACAGAGGCACAGAGTGCTGGTGTTGGATATGTCACACTTCCTAGCATAAAGTTATTGTTACAAAATAGTTATAAAAAATGTTATGTGTTGACGAGAGGTACATTAACTAGGCAGTATAGATTCGCTTCCTTGAATATTATCTGTGATTCTCAATAAAATAATGTTAAATATAAATAAAAACAATAAAATGTTAGATACAAAAAGTTTTCATTCAAACTGTACCGTGTACTGTGGTGAGAATCCTATAAAGCATAGGTGGCCAACCTTTTTCAGCTGCCGGGCCAAATTAAGGAAATGAGATTTCCTAGTGGGCCGTACAACAAAAATTCATTTAATATGTATAATAGGTATATAACTTAAAAACCGGAATTTGACACTAGATACCAACACTTGTGTATGCGCTGTTGCAAATCATTGATATACATATACTAGAAGTAGACTCTGGAGTAGAATCGCTTTGATCGATTCTATCGCTAGCACGTTACAATATCATTTTGAAGCTCTATTCATAAGCTGTCAAAATTAGTCAACAGTGTATTATTTGCTTGTGCGCATCATATTTTTTTCAATCATGGAAAATTTTGAAATATGGCGGAAAAAAAAAGCATTTTCGGGAAGTTTTGCTGAGTCACTTTTTTACTAAGAAAACTACAGCCGAAAGTCATCGTTTGCTTGTGGGATTGTATAGTGAACATGTTTTTGCGAAAACACAGTGTTTTGAGAGGTTTCAACCCTTTAAACGTGGCGATTTTGACATCAAAGATAGAAACGGCCTGGACCGCCGAAAAGGTTTGACGATGAAGAATTGTAAGCGTTACTCTATCAAAACTCGTATCAAACACAAAAAGAGCTTGCGGAATCATCGGGCCTGACTCAAATAGCCATTTCCAAGCGCCTAAAACCATTGGGATTCATCCAGAATCAAGGAAATTGGGTGCTATACGAGTTGAACCCGAGAGACGTGGAAAGGCGATTTTGCATGTCTGAAATGCTGCTCGAGCGTCATAAAAAGAAGTCGTTTTTGCAACTAATTATTACTGGCGACAAATAATTCATTAAGACAACCCAAAGACAATATGTTTTCCAATGTCGTCTACATGCCTGATAATAGTTTAACGAGGCAGGCTTATTTTTGAGAAGTCCGTTGTCTTTCAAAATTGTCACAGAATTTCAATGACACTCTCCAAACATTCCTTAACCATTTCACCATCTGAATATGGGTTCGATTTTTTGCTAGTATCATAGCTACTGGATAACTAGCTTTTACATAGCATTCTGACTTTTGAGTCACTCTAGTAAATATCTGATGTTGTGCAAAAAAAATTATTTTTAATAAATTAACATGGCCATGTCGAAATTGGCCCTTGTACTTATCAAACCTATTTGCATGCTTAGCCTTGTAATGCCGTTTAATGCTATACTCTTTCAAGGCAGAAACAGAATTATTGCATATCAAGCATATTGGCTTTGTTTTAAATTCCATAAAAAAATTGTTTATACTCCATCTGTCTTGAAAACTTTTCAGTTCTTTGGTGACTCTACTCTTATTTGGTCCATATATTACGTCTTTACTACTTGACGCCATTGTGGGTATAACTAACCAACCACACGTCTTACCGCTTTGCAAGCTACCCGCGGACTGGCGGTCGCATCCCGCCCCATATCACGCATTCAAGCTCACGACAATCCACGCAAGATCGACGTGCTCACTTTTTAAAATTACCTAAAAGTAAATTACGAACTATGTTCAATGGAATGTTTTTAGGTGGTTTTACGAGGGCGGTCCGATAAGTACTTAGCCTCACCGCCTAATGGTGCTAGTATCGCAAAAGAGATTTACTATCGAGTAGTACATTCTCGTAGACGGCTACTGTCAAAATTTCAGCCGAATCGAACTCGTAGTTTTGTTTTGACTGCGTGTGAAAGCGGACCTGTATGCGCATGAAAAAGAGCAATATCGGTCGGTGATTCGATTATTCGATCGGGGAAGGGAAATCGCGCAGCGAAATCAAAGAGCGCTTGGATGATGAATACGGTGACTCTCCTCCTTCGATGGCGACTGTCAAAAATTGGTTTAACGAGTTTTAACGTGGTCGCACGTCGGTTTTTGACGAGCCACGTCCAGGTGCCCCAAAAATGGCTACCACGGAGGATAACGGGACAAAAATCCACGATCTCTTATTGATAGATCGCCGATTGAAGGTGCGCGAGATAGCTGAAACAGTAGGCATCTCAAAAGACCGCGTGGGTCATATCCCGCATGAGAAAGCTGTCGGCGCGATGGGTGCCGCGTTTGCTCACTCTGGACAACAAGCGCAACCGTGAGACCACTTCGGAGCAGTGTTTGACGCTGTTTAAGCGCAATCGAAAGTTTCTGCGTCGTTTCGTGGCCATCGACGAATCATGGATCCACTGGTACACAACAGAGACCAAGGAACAGTCGAAACAGTGGACTTCACCTGGCGAATGTGCTCCGAAGAAGGCGAAGACTGTCCTATCGGCCAGAAAGGTGATGGCCACCGTTTTCTGGGATTCACAAGGTGTGATCTACATTGACTACCTGGAGAAAAAACGGCCCCATTTGGCGAAGAAAAAAGTGCTCTTCCACCGTGAAAACGCATCGGCTCACACCTCTGCCGTCGCCACGGCCAAATTGGTTGAATTGCACTATGAACTGCTCTTCGAAAGTCTAATGAGGAGGTCATCGCCGCCACAGAGGCCTACTTTGCAGACCTCGAGACAACGTATTTTTCAGATGGGTTAAAGAAGTTGGAGCATCGCTGGGTCAAGTGTATCGAGCTAAAAGGAGACTATTTTGAGAGAAATAAATTGCCACTTTTCAAAAATTTTCGTTTTTCTTTTGTAGGCTAAGTACTTATCGGACCGCCCTCGTATGTACTGTAAAAGAAAAAAATGTTTGCATATGCTCCGCAGGCCGCATTTTGGCCACCCATGCTATAAAGGAATCTTTCTGCGAAGACAATTATTAAAACTGGGATTATAAGTCGGCCATGTATTATTTCATGGCTTAAAGTTGCCTTCAGGTGGTGTTTTCAATTCAATAGATAAAAAAATTATTTTGCACTTCTAAGTAGTATATGATATTAAATTGACAGTGTAAAAATCATGTAACATCAAAAGTAATTACCAGTACTCTATATAAATAAATGACCAAATAGCTACATTACATGAAGAAAATTTAAAAAATATATTTTGTGACTCCTTATTGAATCTGTCAACTGTCGCAGTACCCGAGTCTTGAGCTGAAATACTGAATTACTCTCACTGTTGTCCAAATCAGATAATGCAGTGTTTTGAAGTAAATAATGTGAATGCACCCATTTTGCGTAACCTAAATGATAACAATAAAAATTTGACAGTTCAGTGGAATAGGATAGGAGAGGATAATCAAACATGAATAATGGATGTAATTTACTTTATTATCATCAGCTTTTGAAAGTAGACATATAATAAGTATGTATTTACTAATATTTACAGAAGAAATTCAAAAAGTTTATCTAGTTGGGAGAAATAATGTACCCCGTGTGATTTTATGTATTCATTAATAATTGTCATAATTTAACTTAGGGGAATATTATGTGCCATATTTTAGGGGTTATTTGGTTTGAATGTAAAAATGTAATGATTGAAAAGCAAATGTTGGTGCTCAGAAGTACGATGCACTGATATTTTATCAAATTTTCAGAATTGAAATTTCTATCATACTGGTTTCTAACGTACAAAAATAAAGTAAGTGCTTCAACTAATTTAGTAAAAAATATATTTGTATAGTTTTATCTATAACAATATTAATCTAATTAAAAAAATATGGTTAGCAATCAACTTTGTTAACTTCAAAACTTTCAGCTGCAATTTTACTAAATAAATGGCTTGAATTGTTCATCATGACAAATATATTTCCGATAATTAGGCTATAAATGCATAAGTTTTTAATTTGCAAAACAATACTGAGACATCAGCTAGTTTATATATATATATATATATACTAGCAAGTTTAATGAATCTTTTACAATCTAAAGTATACGGAAAACTAATGACATCATTAACTATGTACATTATTTTATATTTCAATGGAAGTTGAGTATTTTATGTAATTATGATTTTTTAACAGTGATTTCTGATTATAGAATCTATCAAAATCATATAAAGTAAGATGTGAAAAAATACAGTGGATGGACACCGGAAGCAATAGATTTAGAATTTAGAAACTAACAATGCACTTAAAAAGCAACACCATGCTAGAAATATCGTCCACAAAGAATCATAATATATAATATTTTTTTGGTGATATATATATATATATATATATATGTATATATATATATATATATATATATATATATATATATATATAATAAATAATGAAAAAACTTTTACAATAAATATTTTTAAAAAATTACTTTATTGTAGCGAACTATAAATGATTAATAAACATACTAAATTTAATTATGCTACATCTCTAAGTTCTTATTTTTTTATAGATGTGTAAAGTTCCCTGTTTGAGTCCACTGTTAGGTGCAGGAGATACTGAATGTCTGATGAAGGAAAATTGCAAAATGTTCTTATATTCCTTATATTAATACCAATATTAAAAGTAGAACACTGAGAATTAAGAATTGATGATTAATTTCATTTAATATCAAAAACTACCTCACAGTAAGGAGCTTTTGATATAGTTCCCAAGGGGTAATAATTAACATATTGACATACACAAGGAATATCACAACACAAATATGATTTTTTCACTCCATAATCTTCTCAAGAAAGACAAAAGTTTTTTTTTTTTAAATTTTAAATTTGAAATCAATTGAATATTAAAATTCAAGTAATTTTGAATGACAAAAAGAAACTAAACATTGTAAGGTTACAAAGTTCTTGAGTATGCATGTTAGATTGTTATGCATTTCTAATGAATATTCAATTAACACTTTCCTATTCTTCAGGTGAGATTCCACCAGGGCCAATTCAATAATAGCTATTGAATTTGTAAACGATACCTAAATTACAATACAATAAGGAATGGTAGTAGAGTTTATGTAAATAAATACTTTAGGCCAGTCAATTACTTAATGACACGTGAATCTATAACAAAAAGAAATCAGTGTTTGCCATCAATGTAGTAATAAAGGTAGCAGCAGTAGAGTAAGTGTTAATGGCCTTATTTTAGAAAATTATTTCATGTGTATACATTTTTGCATTCAGCCAATTGTATACCTTTTCCACAAAGTTTATAATAATTATGTATCTACTTATAAAATAGTACTTTCAAATATGAACCCATCTTTAAGGATATTCAAATTTATCTTTTACCCCGCCGCGAATCATGTGTTTGACAACAGTAAACTGCACACAACATCAGACAAGAATTGTAACATACAGATATCACTCTATACTGTACCGAATAATTCATTTATTTTATTTTATCAATAAGCTCAAAAAAGGACAATATTTAAGTAATCAGCATAGCTTTGATAAATTATTGTGAAACAATATTTTTTTTACAGTGCAATCACTCTGGATTGAACTCGGTTTCTTGTTAGAGTGAAGGAAAGGATTGCAGCTCTTTGGTTAAGTAATTTTTTTTTTTCAGATTTTCAGTTCAAGACATAAATTTCAATATTTCTACAAAATGCAAGCATTTCAATAAAACAAATAGAAGAAAATAACTGTTTCAGTAACAATAAAATAAACCTGATATAAAATATATACCGATAGGATTATTTTAGATGCTAAAAGTAACAGATTAAAGGGAAGAACCGATCACTTTGTGAATAAACGTTTTCATATCTTTTAATTCTTCATCGCATGATGTGTGCATCATTCCACGGTATGATTTGAAGTCAGTGCCAGTCAAGATTGTTTTTAAGAATGTTGCAGTCATCTGACCCCACTTGTACGGGACCACTGGATCACAGTCGCCATGGAATTGAAGGACCTACAGAAAAACAAAACAGTTGAGATCACTCGATTTCAGTAACAAAAGCTCTACTTTCCATTCTTGAAAAATAATAATGTTAACTTGATAATGCCAAAATTAACCCAAAAACCATATCTTCAACCAACAATTAAAAGAATTGCAGGTCTTTTTATACAATGAGTAACATACATAATTTATGAAGAAAATGTTTCAGTCAATAACTAAAATTAGGTACTTACTGGTAAATCTTTGGAAGACTTGAGTTCAGCTGGGAATTTTTTGTGAAGTGGCAGCCAGCATGACAAAGCAATAACTCCTGCCAGGGGCTGGGAAAATGTCATTGCAGCATGAAGGGCGAGAGCACCTCCCTGAGAGAATCCTCCCAAGACAATACGGTTGGATGCAATGCCAGCCTGTTAACAATTCAATGTCAATTTTAAGTGTAAAATTATTCATTAGGTCACTAGCAGAAAGGTTAACCGGTCATCCTTTGTTTACTATTTTCAAATTGTTAAAATTATCAGAAATTTTTCAAGTATTAGAAAGAATAATATAACAAACCTTAATTTCAGAATTGATAATGTCATGCACTAGTTGGGTGGCTCTGCGGATGCCCTCTTCGTCCTCAGGTCCGGTCGCCTCAAGTGTGCGTAAATCAAACCAAGACGGCATCCGGAAGCCCGCATTAAGAGTGACCGGCATGGTGGCTGCCGTAGGACAGATCACCTTGCAATGCGCCGGCCGCAGGCCCCCCATTGCGCTCGCCCATCCATTTCTACAAGAAATAACAATTACTGTTAATTCAATAGAAAGCTTCAGAATAAAAAAATTTCAAGTCCACACCACCCTGTTGAAAGTAGTAAATGTGTTCACAGGAGATGGTTGTTTATAATATAAAATCCAAGACGAAAAAAAGCCCTTGCAATGATATATTCATCTTTGTATACATTTACCATCATTTAACATTAATAAAAAAAATGCACAGACTCAGCTTAAAGCAATGAAGCTACTACAAGAAGAATAATGGTGAATATACTTCATACTGCCTAACTTTGGAAATAACCTTTTTTTTTTTTTTTAATAAAATAATAAAAATAAAATAATAAATAATGGAAATAACCTTACTTGTATAGTAAGTAAAAGGAAAAAAATATAAGTCACCTTTTATAAAAGTCATTTAGCAAATATTAACTAAGTGAAAGCAATAGAGTGATAGTGTTTTAACACTAAGATAAACATATAAAACCGTCTGTTCTTTGCCGCCCTTGAAATATCCATAAGCCATTTCCCTCCATCGAAAATAAGCCTTGAACATCATTCAAATTATGTAAGTAAATTTGAAGGCAAAATACATATTCAATAGTGTCAACCTTTTCCCATCTTTTCAACAAAATAAAATAAATTTTCATGGCTCTTTCTAATCTATAATCTCCCAAAACCTCCATTATCATAGCTAGACGCTTGTTCCTTACTTAAACTTACCCTCAGACTCCTCAACATTTTTCAGGCCAAGACAATTTCAATATTGAAATCAGGTTACTCATAGACAGCTATAAACACCTCATGGAAACTATTCAATCTATTCTCCACAGATAGAAGACAATGAGTACAGAAAATCTCAAAAAATGAAGTACATCCAATCTAAGACTTTTGTGCATGCTATATATAACTCTATGTCAAGACAATTTAATTTCTTCTAAGCTCTAAAGTTGAAGTCATTTCCATGTGATTGATCTTTGGAAACATCACTAATAACCACCAGATAAAATCAAATACATATGTTGACCTTTCCAATGTTATTTTGAAAATTGGCTTCACAATCTACTGCTGTGAAGCCTATGGATACCTATTAAAAATTGAAGCCCATGATGAAGAGGCTTGTTGGCACATTCCCCAAAATAATTTTAAAACTTGCTTCTAGACACTTTTCAACTCTGGTTACATAGAGCAAATGAGTGGTAAATGCAAGTATGAGGTGCGTGCAAAAGGATCATTAGGACAACTTTGACTATGAATGATTAGTAGTGATTTCTTATAAATCAACCAAAGTACATACCTCTCAAGGTAGCAGTGTAAATAGAAATGAAAAAGGCAAGGCATGAGTAGGGCTTCTGCAAATCAGATGACCTTTATTGCCAATATGATTCAATACATATGACCTAGACATAATTATTCATGATAAGCAATATTTTTAAAATATAATCTAACAAACTACATTCACAGATCCTTGCATAAATGTTTGTATTCACAGAGGTTTATTTATTCGTTTATTTGAGCTCTTATCTTAGTAAATTTACTTTTTGCAAGTACCTTTTGCAAAGACTTTTTTTATTTAACAGTAATAACGAAGTAAGGTATTATTAAATATTTATTATTGCGATTAACTTTTTTTTGAGCTCTTTGAAAAAATGTAATGTATTAACTACAATTACTATGTCGTTTCTTTTTCTTTTTAGAAAGAAATTAGAATGCCGGAAATTATTATAATTTCCCACATTCTAATTTATCAAAAATTTCTATTATATAATACATTTAAAAAGAAATTGAACCACTCACCCGGTGTCTCCGAGTCCATGTAGGAAAATCAACTTTAAATAAATAAAAACTTCCAATTAGAAATCATGTACATACAAGAATCTTTATAAATGAATTATGCAATTTGCAAGGTAATTTACCGTAGCGGTGTGTTTAGCAGAGGCAGCAATGACAACTGGGTTCGTCATATCTATGTTTTTTAGATCAACTTTAAATAAAAACTGCCGAAATAAAACTGTAAAATCGCTTTTATATACAGACAAAATCGATATGAAAGACTGAACACTGACATACGCCAACTTGGTTTTGAAACCTGCTACAAGAATACCAACGTGACGGCTAAAAGGTGTACATTATAGGCTCCCAACCTTTTATTGACCACCGCCCCCTTGACAAGGAAAAAAATTCCAACGCCCCCTTTGACATGACCGTTATAATTATACCAATTTTTTTCTATATAATTTTTTCCATAAATACCATAGAGGTATTTCATAACGCCCCCCCATTTTCCCTTGGACCCGCCGTCGCCCCCTTGGAAAGCTCCAGCGCCCACTGGGGGGCGGTACCGCCCCCGCTGGAAACCTATGGTGTACATTTATAAAATGTTTTCAAGTTAACCCTTAACTTGTGTTAATTTAAGGAAAAATATTTTGTATATTTTTCATGTTTTATAGGAAAAAACTGAGTATAAAAAAACTGAAAATGTTCATATCTCATTAAAAAAAGAAACTAATTCATTTTGATTGATTATGAAAATAACTTTGAAATTTAAAATATATTTTTGAAGTAGAAAAAAGATCTCCAATAATGTATTCCAATAACATATACTTAAATCACGTTTTCGCTCGTTTGCCAAAATTTGGCAAATGTCATCATCTAATACGGTTTGTGTCTATTCTAGAGCTGTTAGTTGCAAAAAGTTGATTTAAATTAATTAGACAAGTCTAACATTGATGCCATAAGTTTTTATGGGGTTTAAAAAAAAAGGTTTTATGGTTTGTTTCCGATGTATCATTATATGCAGTTAAGGGTTAAATTACCTAAAATAAGATCACGGATATTTATTAAACATTTTTGACAGAAAGAAGTTGGTTGAATTGCATTTTAAAATCCTAAATAAAATACGTTTGAGAATTTTTCACGCGTTTTATTATATTGGTAATAGGTTTAGCCAACCTTTGCGTGAGCGTTATGAATAGATAATGCCAACTTAAAAGACTAACGAAACCGGTTACAAATAAAATAAATCACGTAAAATAATCACCAAAGTATTTAATTGAAAATATACGATTCGTATATAGAACATATTTTTTCAAATTTAAATATTTGTTAGGCGATGAATATTTGATTCAACTAAAATTGTAATGATCCATTTACTGAATTAGCCCTGAGATACTGTTACTTTATAGGACAAAAATTCCGAAAAACAACAATCTTAAAAATCAGCTTGTTTATATATGTATATAGATATATATGTTTGTACACTGACTATCCCATAGACATTTTTCCGTAGAGCGTGGTCAGCCAGCACCTAATTACCAACCTGCGTTTCTGTTCGCATGTGCTCTGTGGTATTTCTGTCAAAATACGCCATGTGATGTGTACTTTTAATAAATGATAATTATTTGAAGCACAGTTCAAATAATGCACCACATAGATATATTATATATGGGGTAAGCCTACTCTTATTTCGATGTTTATATCTTATTCTTAAATAGTTTTATTACGCCAATCAGCTTGGTTTCAATGCGTCGGTGATTTGGTATTCAAAGTGATTTTTGTAAATTTTAAAAATATTAAAAGTAAGCTTGATTCTTCCATAAGAAAAAAAACCAATTTATTTACATTATCAATTTACAATACGGTGGGTATACTCTGATCCTCCTCCCAGGCTGTGGGACTTACCATGTGGCTTATGCGGAAGCGTACATGGTTTTCTCTATTTACGTTATTGAATTTGTGTAGGAAAAAATATATAGGATTGCAAATATATAATATGATCGCATGTTGCCAGTAACATGTGTGGTTTCTCATTTTAAATGACAATTTGACTTGGAACAAATGAGTTACACCTATCATATTTGCAGTTTATTTAATATATATTTAAAAATCTCGTGTGTATAGGTCATAATATATCATTTTTTTCCATTTAGTATAAGATATTTTATTATTCATGTTTTGTGTTAAAGAATCTACTTATTTTTATTTGAAACGACACGCATTCCCAATTGTATGTTAAGATATGTTAACTTGTCTATTCTATTTTATCATTTTTATTTTGCATAAGCCATCAGATTAAGAGATATTTTCCTACATTAAAGGTTACTTGTATTGTTATGTTCGATATGAGTATGGAATCTGCGTGCCTTCTCTTTCACGTTTCATTTTAACATTGAATCGGAGATTGATAAATTATTTTTTTTATTTTCAGAAATAATTAAAATGTCAAGAAAAACAATGAAGTCTCATTCATCTAAAAAAGACATAAGAAAAGAGAAGAAAAAGAATAAAATGGTTGCATTTATAACTATAGCCCAGCTCAATGATAGTGATGCTAAGAAAAAGACCCAAACTAAAACTAAACCAGTTGACGAACATTGTGATCATATTGGCCCATCAAGAAAAAAACTTAAAGTTGAACATCAGAAGCATGAAGTACTTGAAAAATCTGAAGGTTTATAAAAATTACTTTTGTTATTTTTTGTTTTTTCCCATTTCTTTTATTCATAGAAAAATATTTGCTTGCAGATCAAAATGATCCACATCCTGAAACCTGTGTAGAGGACACTGATGAACATACAAATACAGTCCTTCAACTTGAACCAATAGCTTGTCAATCATATGAAAATTTGAAAAATGAAGTCAAGGCATTTCAAGTTAGAAGAAAATGTACACCTCAGTTTAGATTAAAGTCTGTCGGCTACCAAGGCTCGTTATCAACTCTGGTAGATGATAGAATACCTTTACTACTTACAGATATTCAACACTTACTTCTTTATTCCTTACTCGGTGAGCACTGCCCTTATTATCCTTTAAGGTGGTGCCATTTAGAGAGGTGTAAACATATATCTCAGACAGTAGTTCTTATCGTTGAAGGTGTCTCATTATATCATTATTGTGCAAATGAATCACTATTTGTACATATCACAAAGCGCTTTGAACACAGTTTAGAAGTGATTACTCCATCTTTGTATGGAGGGACTATCACTGATGAACTAGCAACATCGCCACTGACTGAACTTGAAAGAGATAGTCTCATAAAGAAACATGGTAGTATGGACGCAGCTATGGAAGCTAGAAAAGATTTAATGGTTATGTTAAAAGCAGTTTTTCCCGTAATTGATGGCTTGCGTCCTAGACTAGCTTCAGACCAACAATTGGAAGATAAATTTCCTAGAACACAATTAGTGTTGTCAGCGTGGCAGCTAGTAGAGGAGAACTACCCTCTTCCACTTAAAGGAAAGCTTAAAAGTAACTATTTGGGCTATGTAATGACAAAGGATGTTTACGAACCTGTCACTGCTGATTCACCTATGTTTGGCTTGGATTGTGAGATGTGCCGAACATGTGCAGGCTCAGAGTTGACTAGGGTTTCTCTGGTAAATGAAAAATACGAGATCATATATGAAAAACTTGTATTACCTTACAATAAAATATTAGATTATTTAACTAGGTATTCTGGTATCACACCCCAGACATTGTCAGGTGTTACGACTCGACTAGAAGATGTACAGAGAGATTTAAGAGAAATAATACCAGCTAATGGTATATTGGTTGGCCAGTCATTAAATTTTGACCTTCATGCATTGAAAATGATGCATCCTTATGTCATTGATTCTAGTATCGTTTTTAATATAACCGGGCAAAGATCTCTTAAATCAAAATTGAAGGTTCTTGCAAAGGTGTTTCTTAACATGGACATTCAAGATAGTGATGATGGTCATTGTTCAGTAGAAGATTCTCTCACCTGTTTGAAACTGATACAGTTGAAACTATCCAATAACATAGACTTTGGAGATGCAGTTCTTCAAGGAAGAAGAAAATTTCAAGAAAATTATGATCACCTAAAATCAAAAACTACAGAGTTAACTACAAACATATTTAGTAAGGTTGCTGAGCAAAAAAAATCTTCTCTTATTATTGGATGTCAATCGGTCACCGAAAAATACTCCAATTATGCAAATAAAAAGTCTAAGAAAAATGACTCCACAATCCCGAATAAATCTATGAACATGGTAACCTGTGCAACCAATTCTGATGTGATTGAAAATGTATGCAATATATCAAAAGATCATAATTTAACATTGGCACATTTGAAAATAGGTGAAGACCATTTAAACGATCCGAAGACGTTTACTGACATTGATACATGGGTACAAGATGCTTGGATAAATTTAGCAAGAAAGGGTTTAATGATCATAATGTTTTCTGGGGATAAAACTTGTAATGGAGCCTCATTTATTAATATAAAAAAATAATTAACTATCATACATTTTTAATTTTTAAATACACAACTTGTTTAATTTTTTTATATTCTCAATATGCCTGTGGGCTTAATTTTATGTCACAAAGATTTTACTGCTTAGGTCATAAAACAGGTTGGTAAAGTTTAAGTTCTCCGGTGCAATCTTGACCTTACAGAGGAATCCCGAACTTACACCTGTTGCACTTTGGTTGATGAGAAATGATAGGCGAACATCTCTAAAGCCACGTCCAACTTATTATTATTCTAAAATATATGAGGTGTGGGAATGCCAAATATTGATATAATTGATTTCTTGTTTTTTTTTTAAAGAACTTTCATCTTAGATTATGCTCATAGACGTTTCATTTGTCGTGGATAATGCACTTTTTCAAATGAACATTTAGGAATATTAACCAAGGTTCTTGAACAATGAATATCAACATTGTGAAAAGTATTTTTCAGCTGAACTGCTTCCCTTTTCACACCCATACTAGGTTTATATAGGAGAAATATACTAGATACAAAATATACCAGCACACTTACTAGTCTTAAAAAAGCTACATTATTTTGATTCAGAATGGCTTTCTGATAGTGTTATACAGCAAAAATCATCATTTTAACATTTTTATTGAACGAAAAGCTTTTTTTGTTTGGAAATGGTTTTAAAACGGAATTATAAGCAAGTTCATTGTGGACAACTCGATTATTCAAATAAAACACCGGTTCACAAAAGTAGTTACTTTTCATTTCATTAAGTCTATTAATAATTCAATAATGTGTGAAATGTTGTAGTTTTTTTGGTTGTATCTTTTTAAAATTAAAAAAAATTCGTACTATGCATAACGTCAATTTAAAAATCAACTTTATTTAATTTTTTTGAATGCTTCGTTTAGAATACTCCTGTTTTATTTTATTATAAAATATCTATGAATTAAATATAACTGTAAGTAAGATTTTTTCATACCAATAGTCCAATTTTATATACAATAAATACATCCGCATACAATGATATCTTTGAAATTACCCATGAACATATGCATGTTTTTATGCCTAAATATCAGATATTGCTTTCTATGCCTTTAAAGCCCTCTACACACGTAGAGACACAACTTGCGACCGACTTGCAGTTAGCTAATAGCGCCTCTTATACGGCGTTTGCTTAGGCAAAACTATAAAAAAACACCCAAAATAAAGGGACGCTATTGGCTTATTGCAAGCGGTCGCAGGTCGTATCGCTCCATGTGTAGCCAGCTTCTTGGCTATGCCCATCGCTTATGTCAATTGTCAGAGCTTTAAATTGTCTATGGTCATAAATGTCATTGTGTATCGCAGAGATGTGTGTCATATCGTTGAATTGAAGCTTTGTTTGTTTATACCTATTTATTTCACACACCATAAAGGCCATGATTAGATAAAACAGTTCCTCATTTAACTTGAACAAGCACGAAGCTAATCAATATGGAAGAGACATGGACAGAGAACTTTTCGATTTATTTTCATAACTTAGCTCCGTATTATGCATTTAGTGTAATATTGTCTGTTATTGCGATGTTTCTGTCGTGGTGGTACAGCAGGCATTTGAACGAGGTAAAACAAATTTAATTTGCAAACAATAACTCAAAAATATATAACATCGTCGCTAATATAATAAAAAAAGTGTATATAGTGCAATGTATTTTTTAAATTATAGGATGAAATCGAAGAATCGGTAGGTAATGATATAAAATCGGAAGAAAGTGTACAGACTATAATTAGCGATGAGACTGATGATGAATTGGGTCACGAGAGTGACAATGTAGATGCATCACAAGCTAAAATCAAAGTTGCTCGCCATCAAGCTATTGTCAACAAGTTGAGTGCAAATATGACTCCCGAACAGTTAATTGAAGAAAAAGAGTAAGTAGATTTTTCTACAGCATTGTGATCTTCCATTTTGATAATAATTTTATATTTACAAGCCTATTTATTCATTTCAGAACAGAAAAAGCCCAACTATCTGCTATTTTAAATCTGCTAAAGAAGCAACAAGAAAAATTTCAAGTGTCGGATATGAGTGAGCTTGAGGAACAATTAAGTTTATATCGTTGAAATTATCTCAAAAGGAATGTATTCATTCATAATGATTCACTAACTATTGTAATATAATAGTTTTTGCCATTCGTGTTGAATTGGAAGAATGCTGTCAATTAGGTGACTGAAATTCTGCATTCTTGAATGTTATATTATATGTGATTTCTTGAAATTTCCCACGGTTCGGTCCTGGTATTGGTTCCTCAAAAAACGCAGTATAAAACCCTAGAAAGCAGAATTTCTAGTAGCAACAGCCACCAAGACTTGACACATTTATGTGACTATTTACTATTACTGTTTTTAATCTTGGTTGTAATATATTATTCTAGTCTGTTTACACTGATATCGATAATTGTCATTATTTATGTTTGAAAACACAACACATTAAGTTAGAATAAACAATGCAAAGTAGAACAAAGAAAATTTAGTTTTTGTTACACTGCCTATGCACACATTTGGAGTTACTATAATACTCCTTTGTTTTGTTGTACTCTGGAAGATGTTCAGTTTTATTTTTGTCTTTACAATTTACTTTCATTGCAGTCAAAATAGACTACATATATTAAAAATATGAGTAATCCCTGCGTAAAAACCGACATTCAAAACTTTTATCTTGATTAACTCGGAGTTCCTTTATTACAGCTTTGTGCTTTTAGTTCTTTTGAAGAATCTTAACATTTAAGCATCTTAGTATTTTTTTTTACTAACGACTGATTATATTGTCAATCAGTTTTACTAGGTAGTAGAGTATATATTTAAGAAATAACTCCAACAACGCACTGGTGTTCTCGATCTCCAAGGGCTAGCCCGCTGCTTCCTTGCTTGACTAGTCCTGATGAAATGAAATGGTTTGTCATTGTAAAGGATGCGTCTCAGCAGAAAGAAACTTCAGCATCATAAAGTTGGTTAAGAATTGATTCATAACCCACCTGTATGCATATTTTATGCATTTTAATTTTGTTAATAGATTAATTGTCACTCTGTGTATCGTTTATAGGATTAGGATTTTGTGATTTATAAAATAATAACCTACTTACTATAATTAATTGCATCAATTTTGGATAAAAATTTACAATTTTATATTTTCTAAAAAAAAATTGTTTTTATTTGTATGTTTATCACAATAAAGAAGATAAAAAAGTAAACACTTATTTTTTCAAAACCTTATATTATTTTAATGAATCAAATATTACTCATATCATAAACATAATCTTAATATTTAAAGTTCTCGAATAGGGATAGACAGGAAAAGGATGTTTTAGATATTTGTTCAGGATTAGTAAATGGTCTTGGTCAATATTATTTTAAAAGCCATTTCAATATTTGTGTTGGTTCTCTTAAATCATGGTAATTTATTTACTGGTTCAGTATGTTCAGATGGAAGCAAGGTTTTATCTTTGCTTATAACATACCAGGCAATATAATACACAATCTCAGAAACACAAACTACACAGTATAAAATGAAAGGATCATTTTTGAAAATAAACAAAAATCTTAAAACACATTTAATAGTTAAAAATATATCATCTGTAACAAAACCAATCTTCACATTTTTATTATCCAAAATTAACAAACCAACCTGAAATTATGCTTTAAATCAATTTTGTGTCCAAAATTAAAATATAATTAATTTAATCATTTTTTAAAATTTAAGTTAAAATCAGAATTGACTTAAGTTAATTTCTTGTGTATGGAGATTATGCCAATTGGCGTCGATATTGATGATATATCAAATATACATAAAAATTAAAAAGGTCCATCAAGCACCATATCAATAAAGTAAATAATCATTTTAGAAACAATGCGATTCACCTCATTAATACAATATTAAATTAAATTAACAAGGTATTTGTATCTCACTTTAAAATGATTTTTACAAAAAGGACCTAATGGTCTTTTACAGACTTTAACACTAACATCTTAAATATTTCTAATGAAAAATCTATACTATTTATTTTTACTATACATAAATATCAAGTTGACATCTGCTTATAAGAAATTCAAACATATTACACTTCAAAATCATTCATAAAAATTATTTATCTAAATGTTTATTTAATGAATGGATTGCACAAAACATCATGAACTATTCAGGTTTTAATTAAAATTATTTTGATTAAAAATCAACTTTGATATTTTTGTAACTACATTTTAATGGGGCTGGTAGGTATTGAGATACATTTCTATATATATTTTTACCAGCAGTAAGACCAGCTGTTGCAGGTTATCTGTCTGATGCTTTTTTTATTTTTGGTACAGAATGCCCGTTATTAGCTAAAAATGCACTGCATCAGACTTATATTGACAAAATCAGAATATTACAATATCATGTACAGAAAATAAAAAAAAATAAAAATGCAGGGAATTATCAAAATAATTCTCACAAAAATATTACACATAGAATATTCTAGGTAATCTGTTTTTGTTGGATATTCAACTTTGTACGTGTTTATGTTCATGTGAACAAAGTAAACAAATAAAAAGAAAGTATATCAAAAAAGATTTTTTTTACCCTGGTTGGTTTTAGATCTTTTTTTTTACCATATAAATCAAATTGCTTTGTAAATACACTTTACAAAATAAGTGGTAAATCTACTAAATCCAAAACAAAGTTTGAGGAACACAAAATACACTATTGGATTCATTATAGATACCAAATACGCATATTTTAAATATGATATTCAAAAATGAAAGCTTTTGTGCACAGAATTTTATTAAAAATCAACAATAGGCCCTTTGGACACAAAAAGTTTTGTATCACTGTTTTCACAGAAACTTGTTTGAATAATAATAAACATCGAAAGTGGAGATAAAAGTGTGTCTTCTTGCGTAAGTAATAGATATAAAATTAACATTATTTTAAATTTTCAATATTAAAAATTCATTAAATATAAAGGAAAATAAAAATTGACAAGAGAATGTAAATTATTTCAGTGAAATTGACAGCTGAAAAAGTGGCATTTCTTTCAGAAATCTTTTTGCACGTCACATTATGTATCTTCTCCCATCCTCAAAACTGCCATAAAGTTATTGGGTATCATCATATCTTACTCTAAAATAAAAATAAATATTAAAATCATCAAAAAATAAAGTCAAATGGCTTTTAAGACCAACTTAAAGCTCCCAGAAAACAAATTCAAAATAGTATAGATTTAAAATAAATCCTTCAAAATAAATGATCATCTTCGTGAGCTGACAAACAATTTTGAATATTGCACAATCAACATACCAACACTTGCACATTGCAATTACAAATCACAGGGTACAAGCACAGGCATCAATGGAAATAATCACTATTTTGGTATTGTCTTGTAGTTGGAAGTCAAATATTTGCATATAATTTATCTTTTAAATTTAAAGGTAGTGAACAACCACAAAATATACCCACAAGTGTAAAGAAAATTTTTCTTCTAAAATAAAAATAATTCAAGTGTAATTTATAAAACTCAAAGTCCTTACCTTTGTCTGTTGTTGGACCTTTTACTTAGTCGCCGTCCTGAATCTTTACTAGACAGGGTGAAGCGGTTGGTGGACTTAGGTGCCACTCTCAGGTCTCTACTGTCAACAGATTTTTTGGCTTTAACCTACAAAAACCAAACCCATTTAGAAAACATAACCAATTTGACTTCAATTAAGTTTTAGAATATTTCATTTACTTTCATCATGAATTTTTTGATCAGTTCGGAACAGTTGAGGTTCTCTTCTGGTTCCCAGCTGTCGTGTCGGGCAGCCCAGCCCTTCCAATGGATGAGAAACTCCTTTTTTCCATTCTTCTTGTGATGAACTTCAATAATTTTTTCAACCTATAATTAAAAACAAAAAACAAATTTTACATTAGGTAAAACATTTTTAAATGATTTTGAAAATAGATAGAGAAAAGAACAAAAATAACATACCTCATATTCTTCCTCCTCTTCATCGTCATGTTTAGATTTTTTAGATTTTGGACCACCTGTTTTTTTCTTCGGTCTTCCTCTTTTGGCAGGTGGGTTGCCATTTGCCTAAACAAATAAAGATATAAATGTATGCATATATATTTATTTGCTACTTTTAAGAGCTAAACTTCACAGAAAATATATTATTAATATCCAAAACAATAATTTGAACACAAATTACTTACTTCCTGTGCTTTAAATTGAGCAACAAGCTCTGGGCAAGCTACAGTATTCTCTGGTTCCCAAGTATCACTCTCAGGTTGATATCCTTTCCAACGTATAAGGAAATACACTTTTCCTTTAATTTTTTTTGAAGCCAAAATCTCCTCAACCTGATATAAAAATAATTACACTCACTGTATTGTAGAAAATTTGGTAAATCTAACTTTGGTTAACTTAACCTGAGTTATACACCAGCAAAACCAGCACCACAACGATCAGCATCTGGAAGGAGTGGTAGTTTTTTCGACATCGAAATTAAGGTTTTTTCTTAATTTGTCAAATGTTGATCTCTTTACCACATACTTGCAGAATTTGGAATTCTTTGTTGAAAAAATATTATTATTAAGTATATTGACATGTAAATATGTTAACTAGTAACCATTATGATAATACAGACAGTATCTTAAAATTGATATTTTTAGACCCCGTGCTATCATATAAATAAGTCAATTTAGTAAAAAAAAAAAAGAATAGGAATGTAAAAATTGAAAGACAACTTCTTCAGAGTTTCTCAACGCAAGTGGTGTCTCTACTGAGCAGATACCACTTGAACACATTATTTACAAATATAGTCAGGTTAAAGATGTTCTCAATTTTAAAGAAAAACTCGAGCTAAATGACTGATTTATATTATTATCAATGACTCTACTTTATTATTAGAAGTACCTAACTTATACATGTTAATAAATATGCATGTGTTCAACAATATATCACTAGAAAATATATAACTAGCTGATAACATATTAACTGGAACAGTAGTTATTTTCTTTTTCACTTTTAAAGTATATTCAAATAAATGTATTGAATAGACCTACGCTGTATGAAGCATAATAATTATTACATATACACAAATCCGGTAGAACTTCATTATTGTTTTGACAGTTGTTGTGAATACAACTTTCAATGCACACAAGTACACAGCAGCAATTGCATACCTCGTATTCTTCTTCCTCCTCGTCGCTCCCTTCATCCGCTACCTTTTTGCTAGCCTTAGTCCTCAATTTCCGCTTCTTTGGAGGATCTTTAGGAAGAGGAAGCGTATCTTTTTCTTCTGTTAAACTTTCATCGACTGGGCTTTCCTTTTTCGGCACATCTCCGTTTCCCAGCTCGTCTTCGTGACCTGAATCGCTAACAGGCGCATCCTCATTGTCACTGGAATTATTTTTTATTTTTGATTTTCTCATTTTGAGTGTAGTTTGCTCGGATCTGATTTTTGGCGGCGAATTGTCCACTTCGTCCAGCAATAATTGTGATTCACAATAATACAACGAGTGGCGACGGCAGAGCGCGCAATAGAGGACGCTGCACGAACGCTCGTACCAACATAACGACTGAATTAATGCCAACACGTATTGCAACCATTAAAAATTAAATTGTTAGTATTGATTTTTTGTTACTAAATTTATATTTATTCCGTGAATAAAACTCACATAAGTTAATAAATTATTTTCTTAATAATTTATTACCAACAAAAATTTGAAATAATCTTTCTGACTAGTAATATTTCATATATTGCAAGCAGAGCAAGCAAACTTTTTCAATAAAATATTGTTTAATTATTATCTGATAGGTTTGAATTTTTAGAGCGAGGAATCTGTTGCATTTCAGCGTCGTTTGAAAAATTTAGTTTTTAGTTAAAATGAACACTTTTACAAATTCAAGTGTGATAAAAAGGTATAATAACTATTTGAAATGTTGAAAACACTGTTTAATAAGTATATTGTCTGAAAATATACGAAAGATTTTGTTTTTGATTAGTAATTATTTTGAAAAAACGGAATCAGCCAATGAAATGAACGAAATTGACATTTCTAAATCGAAAGCGTCGTTGTAAAAAAATTTTTTTTTTAACTTGCTGACTTGATTAGAGCAAGGGTGAGCAACCTTTTTGATCAAAGGGCCAATTTAAATTAAAAATTTTTGCAATTAAAAAAAAAACAAAAAAACATTAGAATTAAAAAATATAAAATTTAAAAAAATGTAAAGATTTTATATACAAATTTTAATGCAAAATAAAAACAAACAAGAAAAGAACAGAAAAACGAATTTACTTGAAATTTTTAATGAGAAATTTGGCACTGTTTTTTCGATACAAGGTGATCAACATCAACCGGTAGCTACACGTATGCAGTTTTCTAGTCGTGCATCACTCAGTCTTGATCGATGGTCATTTTTGATAAATTTCATGGTTGAAAACAATTGTTCGCAAACATACGTACTTCCAAACAGAGACATCATTTGCTTTGCATTTTTCGTCAAAAGCGGAAATTTCTCAAGGCTCACATAAAATTTATAAAAATTTTCGATGTTTACTGAAATTTTTTTTTTTTTAAACCGGTATTATTCTGCATGTTAATCACTTCCATTTGAAAGTCTTCGGGAACTGTATTCACATCTATATTAAATGGCGAGGAAAACATTTTCATGGAAACCGCTGTCTTCTCAGCTTTGAACTTTTTGAAATTCGTTGATTAAAATGTCTATATGTTATGCGTATTTTTGAGAAGTAGTAACGTTTTCTTTTTCTAAATGTGGAAAGTGAGACACATTATTCTGCAAAAGATGCTGTTTCCACAATTTTAATTTGCACTCAAAGCCCTGAATTTTATCATACAAATTGAGAATAAACTGTCCTTTGTCTTTAAATTCCACATTAAGATCGTTGAGATGCTGAGTCATGTCGATAAGAAACCCAAAATCGCACATCCATTCTTTATTACCAAAATGAGGAAAGGCTTATCCCTTCATATCCAAGAACACTTAAAAATATAGCCAGTTGTGCTGTATCGCTAATATCGCAACTCTCATCAAGTGCCATATTCGAATTGTGCAATGCGTTCACGAAGCGTTGTTGCTATGTTCTCGGAAATGTCTTCAATTCTCCTTGCAATGGTGAATCTTGATAAACTAATGTTTGAAATAATATTTATTTTATCAGGAAATGCTATTTCTGCAACAGCAGTCGGACATTCTTTTATCAATTCTCATAATTAATTTTATAACAATTTATTGATGGGAGAAAGTCGATAAAATAAATTAAATTTTAAAAATGCTTGGCGGGCCGCATAAAATTGCTCATCCCTGGATTAGAGTATGTCGAAATTATCTTTTCACTCTATTGACGACTTTGTTTTTAATGATCGTGACTGTATTTCTTTATTTTTTGAGCTTCCAACTCATTGAGCTCAAAGCTATGAAATCACAAATTATATATTTTTTAAAAACTGGTAAAATCACTAAACCATACCAATTTTGTGAATGACTTCAATATAATTTTTAGTAAAAAATGTTTTTAGTGTTGTTCTAACATGATGCTACTAGTTTTGTCAACATGCTAGATTGGGATTTTCAGGCAAGTAATATCGTCAAAAAATATAAGTTTGAACAACAATAAAAAAGATGTTACTAAAAAATATAATAATGAAATTTCACCAAGTATTTCCACCCAAAATTATTAAATGTACTGACTCTAATAAACCATTCTACTGACATATCTACTGACTATTAAACCATTTTCAGTTTTAAAGTACTAAATGTTTAAATTAAGTAATACATTAAAACCCATTGCATTAAAAAATTATAAAACTTTTTGTAATGTGAATATAAGTTATACATTTGCTTGTTTGTAATAGTCATTTTGATATAAATTTTTTTAATGCCTATGATAACCCACTTTTAAATTTGAGTTTCACAAAGGCCTCAATATTTTCAGACACATCTATATATAAATATCGTTTATACATAGATGTATTTTTACAATAAAATACCTTTCACAAAGATTAATAGAAGTAAATTGAAGTTTGTTTAAAATATTTTTATTAAAATATGATACAAAAAATAGTTTCTATAAAATTTAACAAAGTTGCTAAACTTCTCGCTATTACAATAATTAATTATTTTAAAGATAAGCATTTCGATACCATGGAGACTCTTTGTAGACTCGCTGTCCTACGAAATCACTTTTATCTAAGACTACAAATGATTTTCCACTGTCAATATTATTTACATTGTTATCATAAATTATTCTATTATTATCCATGACTGTTTTATTCCATTGTCGTCTGCCGGTGGAGTTGGAATAATTATTATCATATTGATGGAGAATATCACTTGGTTTTGAATGGGTTTTTGGCGAGGAAGATCTTGATTTCACTTGAGATGAAACTGTAGAGTGATAAATGTTATTGAAAATTGTATTCGAAAAACAGCTTGGAATAAATTAAAAAAATAATTACTGAGGTTACCTTTTTCGGATTTCGGCAGCGGTGGTTTTGATCCAAAGCCTTTTTTAGGTTCGTCTACATTAGTCACATGCAAACGATAAGAGGGAGATGTTGAACGTAGTCTTGGCGAAGAATGGACACTAGAAGTAGAAGCCCTACAAATAATATAAAGGTATCAATTATTTAAATATAATTTTATAATATTAAAAGTTCTCTCAACATACCTTCTTGAAGTTGGTTTATAATAAGAGGTAGCTGCAGCATTAATAGGCCCAAGTCGCTTTTCTTCTGCTTTAGTCCCTTTAGAACACACCAAGTGAAAAGAAGAGTTGTTTGGATCATCTTTCCGCTAAAGGAAAAAAAATGCATAAATATTTGCAGTATTTAGTACATCTAAAAAAAAATACCAAGAAAGGAAGATGTGAACCTTTATCCAATTTAAATTTACCAAGGGTGATACAACTTCTGTTGTGTCATCAGGCTGACGACTTCGGGGTAATTTTTCTCTAACAAGATAATCAACATATGCTTTTCTGTACTCAGGTTGAGATTCAAATTTATTATCCATCATCAAACTTTCTGGCCTTCTCATGACTCTAGTTTTTCCTTCTAAATCATAGTTATTATTGTCTGCTCTATCACCATTGTCATTAATTAGTTTCTCCTGAAAAAAAGTACCGATTTTGACAATACTTTTAGCAATGCGTTATCTAGAGAGGCTACTACAAATACCGAGAGCGCAATACAAGTAATATTAGGTGCATTAAATAAATATGGATTTATATTTATTGAAATATTTAGGTTGTAATTACATTCATGTAAAGGGGTGTACCTGACTATTTCTAATGCATGAATTAGCTGTTTGAGAATATGTCCGTGATCGCCGTGATTTTGGAGGCCGTGTTGTTAGGCGATCTTCAATTGGAGTGTTTGACCGAGGTGAGTTATTTGATTTACAGTAGTCACGAATTGACCCTTTCATGTTTGTTTTATTTAGTAATTTTGTATCATTGCTAGTGAACTTTGGAGACTCCACTCTGCGCGGTGTTGGTGGTTTAGACTTTTTAGGTGTTTGATCTGTGGAAACATTAAGGTTGCCCTCAGGCTTTAAAAGTAAATTAGGTGTATTTGAAGGTGATGATTTCTCTAACGATATTTCATCAGGATTTGATATTTGAACAGTTGGATCATCAACTTGGGGATTACCCAACGGAAAATTATTATTCTGCACTAGATTTGGAAAGCTAATGTATTTTTCTTTATATTCTGGAGTTATATACAGCTCTCCTTCAAGCTTCAGATTGGAAGGTTGTTTAATTGAACGACGTCTTTCTATCGGATACTCTTTAAACGATTCTTTATATTCTGGAACCAAAGAAAATTCCCCCTCACATTTGAGAGTCGAAGGTCTTCTTAACCCTTCAGGTCTTTTACTACATATGGCATGATCTGTAAATTTACTCAAAGTTTCAGAAAAAAAATCCATTTTCCCATCACTCTCTACTTGAAGCCAAGGACTCGGTTTTATCGTCACCGGCCTGTGTCGCGGAAAATCAACATAAACATCTTTATATTCTGGGAAATAGAGTAAATCACCCTCCAGATGTAAATTCGTATCACGCTTTGCTAGAGAAGGACGTTTGCAATTCTCATAAGATATAAACTTCTCTTGATTTTCAGTAAGAGTGTACAAATCTCCTTCTAGTTTCAATTGAGTATCTCTCCGTAGAAGATCGGGTCGTTTGCTGAGAACATATTCAATAAATTGATCTCTCTTTTCTGTTTGGAACAACATGTCACCTAGAAGAAACTGTATTTTAAAATTATAATAACATGCATTTCAAGCTCTAGGAAAAAGTTGCGTGTCATCAAATACCTTCGAGGCGAAGTCCCTCCTGTTTAGGTGGCCGGCGAAACTGACTGTACGCTTGACTTGGCACTGCAGATTTTATTTTTCCTACTATATCTTCCGATTGACTCGAATATTGTCCAATCACCTTTTATATTTTTGGAATTATTTATTAGATTGTTTAATATAAGAAAATTAACTGTAGAAATACTATGACCATGGAGCATACCTTCTTCTTGGCTTCGTCGGGGTCTGCAGTAAGGTCTCCAAGAGAGCGCGCTGCTTCTGGTGGAGGAGCTTGGAAGCTGCGAGTATATTCTGAGGTGATGTCTTTTAAGGATCCAGATTCCAAGTATAGATTGTCTCTAACACGAGTATTATCTGAAATAAAAATAAATAAGCTTGTGACTTTACTTTGTAGGTAGCTCTGACCATAGGTTTCCAAACATTCACCCCTAATTGTCTCTTAGCCCGTAATCGCTTCTTGAAAATTTTCAACATCCACTGATGGGCGCTACCATACACTTTTACTTATGGAAAAAATATAGCTGTAGAAGTAGCTTGCAGACTAACCGGTGGGGCGACGCCTGCTGTACCAGTGTAGCTCGTCCACGGTGGTGCCCGGAGGGAACCCGGCGGCGGCTCTGCCCCCCGCCAGCTCGGGCTCGGAGGTAGCCCTGGCTCCCGCGCGCCCACCTGTCCCCGCCCCCGCCCCCGTCAGCCGCCTTCGCGCTATGTCACGCCTCCTGAAAAACAACACACGGCATTGTGACTCTCATGGTCTACACAACCGACCGATGAGTTAGCAAATACCCCGCATCGGGCATTTTCTGACACAACTACAATAAAGCACAAAACAGAAGACGCTATTGCCTACTCATCGGTTGGTTGTTGTTTTTTTTTGTCCCGACTGCAGAACACGTCAATCCTTATTTTATTGTTGCAATAAAAGCCTATTACAAAAAGAATGATAATAATCCATACATCAGTGTTTCCTGGATTTAATTTTCTAATTATTCACAGGTCTGGAAAGAAGCAAGACTTATGCAGCTAAACTTTGTTTAACACATTCTGCTATGAGAAGTATACACATATGCATCAGTTAGAATGAGAGCATTTTTAGAAAATATATTCACAAAATATGAGTAAAATTACAAATAACCTCTACGTGCTCAATAATTAAAAAATCCACCGAACCCTTGAAAAATTGTAAACTATATCCTGTTATGTCCTCGCTCCAACATTAATATAACAGACACCATAAATATCGAATTTTAAAAGGAATTAAAGTTACCAAGAATTTACAATACATATTTTCATATTAATATTGAAGCGATAGATATATTCGTGCAGGCTGGATTTACAAGTTGGTGAAATCAGACATGAGTGCGGCTGTGGCTGAGTGTTTTGCGCATATCTCAGTTGGAAATGTGTAATATGCAGGTGCTTATTTTTAGTATGGGTCTATATATTTCGGTGCGACCGTATTTATCTCGACTTTTATTTGCCAACAATGCTAAAAGATTCTAGCCACCAAGTTACAAACTCACCGAAAGACAAACTCGATGAATTATGTGTATTTGGATGGATGAACAAGCGCACTTGAGCAAATTTAAAAAAAATATATATATATATTAAAATAAGGTAATTTTAAACTTCTTCTAGTGCCTCTCTTCACAGGAGTTTGGTGGCCATTTCGTTGAATATATATCTATCCTGGACCAGTCTCACTTATTCAGTTGTATTTCTGACTTCCAGTCACTGCTCCTTTTTCCTTGGATAATCCAGCTGTAGGAAGTTATACATATTGGCCATTTTTCCTAAAATATGGCCAAAATAGGGAGTCAAGAGTTCTTTTTCTTTGCGCATTCAGTGTCATACTCTCGCATTCGTGACGTGGTCAATCCATGGTATTTTAAAATAATAAATGCAAATGTGTATAATTCAATGATTTAAATGATATGTTGTCATTCATAAAATAGAATTAAAGCCACCAAGAAATACTATGGTTTATTTTATAATGGAAATATTTAATTATGTTGGCCTGCAAAAGTTCGCAGGTACTGTAGTCGAATGATGGGGGCTTACAAAGTTTGTTTTGTGAACACAACGCAAAGTTTGATTAACTGAACGTCACTTATCTACACACGGAGAGCAGGTGGAGGAGTGGCGCCACGCCATTAAATCGCCGAGTCGGATGGGAAGTGCCGAGAGAACCTACCATTGTAGGCCACCATTAGCTTCCATGTTGTAGCATTCATGCCCCGCGGCCGCGGCTAATGGCTCGGGGCGTTTATCGAGTTCATCACACACCAGCAGTGGCCCGGGCCACTCCCAGCTCATTCCGAAATAATATTAATATGGAAAAGTTCGCTGTTATATTATGAAAAATGAAATAACATACATTAATACTTATCAACTGATTAAATCGATTGATGTTGTTTTAAGAAATGCAGTATTCATTTTCACAGTACTGAAGGCATTTTCAGGATGTTGGGTAGTAGCTGTGTGGATTTTTGCGCACCTCTCCGAGCGGACTTATTGTTTTTCATTTTATGGTTACCATTCTGTGCCCTGAGCGTGTGTAAAGGATCGGCAATGGAGTAGTGGACTTCTCCATTGCCGTTCTCCGTGGAAATGGTTGTGGAGAGATGTGCTCTGGAAATGCCTTGCCGAGGTGGGAAGGCTCCTGCTATCTTTTCTGTACCTTGCTGCAGAAAGAGTATCAGATCTAAACGCTAGAGGTTTGCAAGGAAAGAACTATATAAGGTAGAAGAACCCGGGGACCCACTTTACTATTTTCCTTAAGAAAACCATGAACACTAATTTAGCATAAATGTATGGTCTGTGAGATGGTCGCCAACTTCCCCGAGGAGAGACACCCGAAGAAGAAGAATCTTTGGATTTTGCGGTGAAACAGGAGAACTTTCTCCATCACCGCTTTCTTACGACTAGGGTAGAGTCGGACATCGAGGGTTATTAAATTAAGACCGTTGTTTCTGTTGGTGTTGTTGAGGAGTTTGAGAATTTCAATCGTCCTTCGAACAAAATTGTTTTTTTCTCATTTTTTTGTTGCATTGCAAACAAAGAAAAACAGGCTCATTGCACCCGATAACACAGCGTTTCTAAGAAAAATAATGTTGACGGTTATTTTTTAGCGAGAAACTGATTAAAAATTAAGACATGTATGAAGATGTAAATTTATTATAAGTATACCAAAGTACTGCCAATAAAAGTCAATATCTCGATATTTTAAAAAATCACCCGCTAGAGCAACTCCCATGCAAAAATGTAAATGAATATGAAAGAGTGAATTTATGTCGAGCTAAATTGTAAATAAACATTTATGCATGAATAATAAACATGCAGCAGTGAATTTTCTCGCGCACAAGCTTAGAATTCCTAAATTTACATACATTTAAGGAAGTTAGAGCAAATTGTAGACAAAAATGCATGAAATACGCTTACATTTTCTGAAAATGCTGACCTAAATGCTTTAAAAAAATTATAGCCTCCAACCTGTAAATTATTTTGAGGAACTCGAATAAATTAGGGATACGTATATTCACTTAGCTTGAACATGACTTAAAACATCAAAATAATTAAATTTGAATATACAAGATGCGTAGGTTTATTTATGCATAAATAAACATAATTATTGTAGCTTTGCTTGTTACGTACGTGGAAAATAATAAAAACCAAAGTTTTCTCTGAGATTTTTTTCTGATATCTCTCCGGTATCAAGTCATACTCCAAATCGAAATAAAACAATAGACGTGTATCTTTATATATAAAAAAATAATTGTAGATACCACTACTTTTGGGACTCATGTGCACATCATGCTTCTAGTTGATGGTGCCCAGTATAAAGGTATCTCCATAAATATAAAGCCTATTTTATTTCTCCACGTCGCACAACTTATCCGCTGTTTGTAAACTTTATATACCTAAGCGTTTTCGCCAGGTAGAATATAAAACACGCGATCAGAGATTTATCGATGCGAGTACAGTCGTGTCTACAAAAATATGGCTCACGCGTTTTATTGCAATACGAGTAAAATAGTAGGATGTGTTGTAGATTTTAGTTATGCAATAGTATTGAGATATTCTCATTATACTTGCCAAAATTATCATTGAGTTTTTTACTGTATCTTATCGCGTGTTTGGTGTTCCTAGTTGAAGACACTGAGCCCAGACAAATAATGAGCTCGATTGCTTTGGTAATTTTCCTGCCACTGGTTTTTAATTTCAAGACACGATAGCTTTACCTTCCTATTGATAAGGGTTGAGTAAAAAATAAGACTACACATTTATTTGGAGTTATTTATTGCAATATATTTTATATGATTTCGCAATCGGTAAAGAAAAAATCACTAATAGAAGTTGCAATGTTGAGTTACGTTAAATTAAGTTTTGCGTAGATTTGATATAATGAGTAATTCATTTTTCACAGTGTTTATATGTGATTTCAATGCTTAAGAACAGAGAAAACAAAAACAACAACAATTATTATCACTTTGTGTCATATTAGTATTTTTGTAAATTTACAAAAAAAATACCTTTTTGTGCCTCAACATTTTTCAAACCTTTTACATACTGATGTTACAATTACATAAACTATGGATATTTTTTTACACACATAAAATTACTCCCTACACAAACTCAATTACGAAAAAAGAGAAACCCATGTACGCTACCGCCTAAGCCACACCTTGTAAGCCCCACAACCTGCGCGCACGACCAGGAGATAACCACATACAGCATTGGAAGCATAGCCCTAAGAAATCAACCTCGCCATCTTCTCCGCTCTTCCCATTATGTTGCTTGTGCGTGGCTGTAATGGAGTAGAGGACTTGGAATGATTCTGGAGGAATGTGCTCTGGAAGTACCTTGTAGAAGGAGTATCAGATCTAAACGCTAGAGCAGTCATGTCAAAGATACGGTCCTCGGGCCGCATTCGGCCCTCGAGCCGTATCAATACGGCCCGCGATCCCAAGTGTCACAGAAAGAAGAATCATGTTTTTTAGAGCTTTTAGACTTATTTTATTTGAATCTGGCCCGCCTACACATTCTAAATTTAATATATGGCCCTCTGCAAAATTGAGTTTGACACCTCTTCGCTAGAGCGTTGTAAGAAAAGGTAGTTTCCCCGTTAATGTTATGTTGCTTGTTGATTATGGATGTAGATCAAAAAGCTGGCGAAATGTTTGCGTATTCGTTTATTAAGATGATGGACAAACAGAATTATACGTGGTTACTGTGTCTTTACGTTACTGTTACGTGGTGTCTGCGTCTCTCTGTATGGGGTTGTTGTAAAATTAGAAAGTCTCTACCTGCGGTAGGGGCGGAGCTTAACAAGTCAAATAATGTAGCGGTGTATTTGCACTGACCGCTACAGTAGCAACAATACGCAAACTTTTTCTTCTAATTTAAAACTGCGGTGTAGAAGGACCCGGAGAGTCACTACACTATTTTCCCCTTAGAAAACGATGAGGACTGTATCAGCACGAGTATATTGCTCAGTGAGATGGTCGCCAGCCTCCTCTTAGGGGAGGCACTTGATAAGAAAGAAATTAAGCTATAGAAGCAATGGAATATTTTCTTTGGCTAGACAGCCATATTAAGCATAATATAAGAAAGTGGTAAAGCTAATCTGCCAGATGCCTGTTGGCAGGAAGTGGGTTTTCTTGCATTCGCGAGCTGGCGCGGCTCCGTGTCAGTGGGCTAGGCGGGGCGGGGAGCATCGTGCCTGGCCGCGCCGGCACGGGCGGCGCCGCCCCGCCCCGGCCCAGCCCCGCCCCAGCCCCAGGCCTAGCCCCCCGAGGGCATCTTCGCAGATCGGCTGATAACAAAGCGCGATGCGAAAATCAACCGACGCTTTCCACGATCCGATTGATCGATTGATTCCGCAGCATTTTGCTGAATCGAAAAGTTAATTTCACAATTTTTTAATCACTACTGCTGTTCGCTTGTAATGACGTTTGCACTGTGGAAAATCAGCGAATTCATTCAGTTCACCTTCTTGTTTTGTTTTGTTCAATCTATTGAATAGTGATCCTTGTTGTGAAAAAAGAGTTTTTTACACAAACTCAATACAGTAAAATTCGGTATAACGGACCGATTTGGGGGAGGGGGTGTCCGTAAAAACCGAATGTCCGTAATGTAAAAATAGGTTTAAAATAAATAAAAAAACTATTTTTTGGTCTATTTTAAACACAAACAAAATTCTATTTAATTTTCTTCAGACACTCTTCGTAAAGTAAAGTTGTTATTTTTTTACAATGAACTCTCGAAAATTACGAAAAAATTTTTTTTTAATTTTCGACCGGATTTTTTGTCCGTTATATCCGAAGTCCGTGTAATAGAGGCCCGTTATATCGAGGTTTTACTGTAATGAAAATAGAGAGATTTCCCGTACGCTACCACCTCGTAAGCCCCACAACCTGCTCACAGAATCAGGGAATAGCCACATACCCTATTGAAAGCATAGCCGTAACAACTATTGTAAATTAAGATAAAAGAAAATAAAGAATCCTAAAAAAAATCAAAAAATATCACTGCCACAATCACGAATACTTTTACGTATCTACAAAGCCTTGAAAGTGCATACCCGAGAAAATAAAATCTTAGAGAAATAATATTACTCGCTTAAAGAGGTCAAATGTTGTTACTGTTATAATATTTTGATACATTAGGACAGCAAAATGGATTACTATACCGATAAATCTGATTATACCAATCTAATTTGTCATGATAAACATCAATACACCAATACAGACTTCCAATAAGATATGAGTTTAATATTTGTCTTTGTGATAGAGATAAAATTATCGCAACGATAAATATCACACGATCATAATAATATGTAATTTTTAACACGCTGAAGCTTGCTATGATATTTTTATTAGATAATTTAAAAATATATTTTAACTGCTGATAAGAAAGAAAAATATTCTGAGTTTTCATAAATAAAGTCAACATCACAAGAAACTATATACCAAATAAGATTTCCGAGATTATCTTTATGCAGCTCGATCTAAATAAACAGTCTGAAATTTTTTCATAATACTGTCGTGGCTGAAAAAAAGCAGGTCTCACTCACTCACAGTGTAAATTTAGAAATTCCAGCACATAGCTACAACTTTGTATGCTATTGTTTACACGAAAAAAGCTGGAGTGAACAACCCGGTAAACTTTTAATTTTCCCTTTGAAGGCATAAATATTTATTACGATCAAAGTCCCGAAAACAAATTAATAAAGACAAAAAAATGTGTAGTAAAACAATCCAATTAGAATATTTGTTTTATATTTGAGTAAGTTATTTCCAATTTCTTTCAGCTTGCTTGCATGTGTAAAAGTATTTCTAGAATTCGCTAATTCTCGTAACGATCCTTCCTTGTTCCGAACAGCATTATGTTTTTTTTCCGGGATACTTAAGACAATAAATAGTTTCATTACAATTATAGTTGCATTGAATATTTTTTTATTTTTTATTAATAAACAAATGTATTTGAGTATTGGTTATAGGAGTTGAATGCATGATGAAACCTAAACATACAACGATTCTCAATTTTATAATTAAAATTTTTATTTATTGATTATGATGATATCAATAAGTTAACAAAGTACCATATTGACTTTTTAAGTTTGTTACTCAATTTTTATTATGGTACTTATCAGAATCTTATAAGGTTTGCGGTCAAAGTCGTGCCAAAATTTATCCTGTTGTAGACAATAAAATAGCTTAATGGGTCAATGCCTTCATAACTCTGTTAGAACAGGAAAGTTGTAAATAAATAAAGCTGACTTATACAAAATATCCACCATAGCGACGCAGAGCTTCTCGTGCGCGGCGATTGTTATCGCAAGACAAACTGTGGAATCCACCGAGTGTGTCTGCGATACGAAACGGCTACCTCTGATTATAAATTCACCTTTATTTTTATTGAAAACACCTGGAGAATTTATTTCAGTGCTTTTATGATCAAAATATGTAGAAATATGTAACCGAGAAGTTAGCTCTACCATCGTGTGTTTTTTACGCAAACCACACAGTGATTTAATAATGTATTTTATTTCATTAAAATATTTTTTTAAATATATGATTACAATGCGTAATTAAGTGTAACTGTAATATCATTTAAAGTCTGTAATTGGAAACCTATTTAAATAGTTAGTGAAATTAGAAAAGTTGACCCCAAAATGTCTATCAGGGAGTCAAAGGAAATGTACAAAGGGTAAACCAGCATAGGTATTAATGCAGGCCATGATTATCCATTCATCAGTACGTACATAATTTATATTAATGAGCAGTGGCGTGCCGTCACTTCAGCGGAGGGCAAGACTGAGTGTATTTATTTGAGATTTCGTTAAAGCACAAATCACTAGAAAATATTGAATATACCACAATAGATTTATAAAAGTTTCAAATTCATTACTATTTGTTGTACTAACAATTTCGTATTGAGTATTAAATAAACACGCAAATTTCGATGCATTTTAGGCAGATGGTTTTAGTAGAAATAAGTTACAACACAGTAAACTGAGCGCTTTCATGACAACGCTGATTACAAGACAGACAAGTTAACTTGAAAATTCAGCAAATTAGTCTGTTATTGACTTTGATAAAGAAAACTTATGAGTTAAAAATGTAATTTTATTTTTAGGAAACATAAAAAAAACTAAATATTATACTCCAGATAGAACAAATAAGGTTTCCATGAAAAAATCTGTAATTAAAAAAAAATAATAATTGAGCTGGTTTAAACTTTCGTTTGTACTTTTGAATGAGTTAACTTGTATATTTTTAAAATTGACCTTCACTTGCAAACAGACCTGTTTGATAAAATATCGGAATCCAAAATCAGTTGTCAATCAAAGGTAACCCCATTTGATTATCACAATTTACTATCAGTGAATTGTATTCGTGGTAAATTATGATTATTTTAAATGAAAATAATTATCTGAAAAAAAGTACGATGGCAATCGTAAATTTTTTTTCTTCATTATCAAAATGAAAATAATTGAGTTAGTTAAGTTATATATTACTCGAGTGTATTTTTACATTTATTAGTAACAATTTAAACTTAATTCTCTATAATTTATTTTAGGTAGTTAGTAAGAATTATGGGCATGCTACTATATTAAGGGTGTAATATTTTATCAAAGAATCTGTTTTATTTTCACTGTGAAAACATTGTTAAAATTTTAGACTCAGTTACATTGAACTGAAATGAGACTATAAATAATTGTGTTCATGTTATAGTAACTTTTTTGAATAGGAATTTTTTTCAATTTATATTTGATATCACCAACTACTTTTTTTGTAATATGGCTAACGCAGGAATTTAACGAGTATTTGTTGAAAAAAAAGCGATGAATTTATATTTAATTTCCTCACATGCATTAAATTCTATGCAAGATATAAAGTAAACTCTTAAAATTGTTATAATTTAAATTTACATACCAACACATGACTCAAACTTTGAGGGGTCTTTACTTTAAAATTTGTAACAAAACAAACATCTTATTGAACTATCATAGATTTATTTAAAATAAAATATTTTACAACGTGTCAAGTATTTTTAAAATAATTTAATAAAAAAAGGACTGAGAATCAAACACTTTGCAGTTCATACAAAGTAAAACGGTTAACTGGTTATATACTTTGCATTTATTTACAAATATTAAAACAATGTGTTGATAGTGTTAGTGAGCTTATTTTATTTTATTTTTTAATTTGTGTATATATATATTTTAAAAAAGCGATAGGATAGCCATGTTAACAATTTTATTTTAGTTTGTGAGTTAATATTTCGCACTGGTATTTCTAACTGCTTTTCTAATACATTAGAGTTAACGGGGTCATGGTCGCCAATCGAGAAAGTGGCAATGAAATACTATTATGGACGGTGGGGTATTTTGGTATAAACTTGTGACGTGTGAGGTGAAGAAATAAAGACGCATGTCAAAAACAAAATACTGCTTAAAAGTCGCTATTAAAATAATATAAAAGAGAACTTTTACTAATGAAAACTTTAAAGTTCTTAAATCACAAATAACCTATTTATTCATTTCGATACTCAAGGACGAACTAAGGGCAAGCGAAAATTTAGCGAAGGTTTTTGTAGATCATTTATGTGGTATGTTTACCACATTGTTAAATAACAACTATAAAAAAATAATGTATAAATAAGTATATGGTATATATATTATATATAAATTGATTTTCTCACGATTAATTTATTGTGATACTTATATGTGATACGTAAAGAAATATCAATGATGCAGGCCGCATAAATATTTTTTTATCGCTCATTGCTCAAACAGAAACAACAGGAGAAATATCTCAGAAGTCAATCAAGTTTACTGCAAGCCATAAAATACCATATAAATGCTTTTCTGTGGCTACACAGGTGTTTGGCTGCCATAACCTTCGGGTCCAACACCCTAAAACGAAATTATTTCTGGGTGAAAAAATAACGGCAATTATGGGCGAGTGCAAGATAAACAAGCCAAACTGGGGGATTGTCGTGTATAGGGGAAATTGCCTTCATGGTCCTCAATACAGATTAAAACTTCATTTTGTTTTCTATTAAAATCTTTATTAATATTTTTTTTATTTAAGCATTACAGAGAAAAATCATCAATGACGATCAACACTTATTTGAATTCGAGACTGAATTATGTATTTTTGTGCACCGTACTCTTTTCATTAATTTTGAGGCTTAGTGCAATTTTCGGAGAAAATTTTCAGATTAACCACATTTACATATTGTATATTGATTATTTATAATTTAATTAAATGATTATCGTAATTCAGTCAACCCAATTACAAAAAAAAGATCTCTTCTTTTTTTCTAGTTTTTTGGAATATGCTTATGATATCTTTATGTACAATATTCAAGTTAGACTGTGTGCCAAAATAAATTAATGTTTTATTAAAGATAAGTTCTAAAAAACACTGGGAAGTGAGCAGCATTTAGATTTAGCATATGTCATTAGGCATTGACAAATAAATTCATATTCAGACGATTCATTAAAAATCATTTCTAAGGTTCCTTGATTTTGAGTATTGAAAAACGATGTGATGTGACTTTATATTTACAGGATGACGTAAGTAATTATAAATTTTCCCTAAAAGCGCGTAATGATATCTACATTTTTTTTCTGCGTATTTAAAAATAATTATGCTAAAATATCTCAAGTTTTCAGTAAATTTGCATACAAAATACTTATTTTATATCGTGCATAAATATTTGACACGAGATAACACGATTTACTTCCAGAGGTTAATCTACAAGCCTTTCTAGTTAAGAATAATAAAATCGTTGAATCCAATAATTAATATTAAAAAAAAGTAATTTTATTGCTTTAGTAAAAACAGTTTTTACATTTAAGACGATATTCAGGACATGTGGCATTCAGGTGGTTTTTTTTAACTCAAGACGTTATCAAATTTCATGTTCTAGTTATTTACAAATAAGTTTCACTAATCTTCTAGTTAATGGAGACCAAAAGCATCATCTTTTAATTTTTTTCCAAAGCTTTTAAATTTCTAGTGTACCTCCCTTGTACATAGCACCTACCCTTACCGACAGCACTTTAGTTACACCATCAGACGGGGTAGTTAACATTTGAGTCTGGGGGGTGAATAAAAAATATACTTAATAACATTTCAAAGTTAATTGAAACATTTCTGATTTTATCTAAGATTTATTGACTTGCAAGACACATTGATTACATATAATTTAACAAAAAGGAATATCACAAAGCACTACTTCACATGAAATAATCTAATTTAGTCATTATGTTTTTTCGGAATATTCGTATAAACGATAACGAATATATTTTCATCAGACTCAAAACGACGATACGTTTTAATAAAGTAAATAGAGTGAGCGAGAGTGGTTTTTCACAAATGCTTGAATTAATCACAAATATTAAATGTGGATTTATCGAAATACACTGTGCAGTGTTTAAAAGTAAAATATTGCATTGCATGTGTACAATAGTGAATGGCATAATCAAATCATTTTTTTATAATCAGCAAATTAGTCGCCTTAAAAAACTCGCTCCACAAAAATCAACCGAATGTTGTTTGGTCAAATATTTATTTTATTTGAGATTGCCAACTGTATTTTAGAATAATCATTCATTATTAAAATAGTAATTGAGTATTTATTGCAAAGTCTGAAGTCAATGCAATCTTCATTGATGATATATGAATCAATGACTTATTTGGTGGATCGATTAAAACAAATTGTTCATAATTAATATTGTTTGCGATTTTATTGATTATCAATTAATTTGAAAATAATAATATATTTTATTGGATATTTTGAATAGTTATTTTAAATAATAATAATAATGGTGCTGTTAAGAAATGATCGAAACGGTGAAAAATACTTTGGGGTATATTAACAAGTTATTCGTTGGATGATCATACTTTGTTTGCATCGTTTTCAGAAAAGTGTGAGTTTTGATTTGTGTACCTGCCATTAATTGATTCTGTAGAATGGGGTGACCGCATAGCGCTGTAATTGAAAATGGACTAAGTTATTGGCATTTTTTACGAAGGTAGCTTTTTCGTGGTATTGCGGATGTATTTAATGTGTCGATCCCAATGTTGTGAATGTGAATAATTTTGGTGTATCGATTTTTTGCTCGTAATTTTTATTTCTGTAACACGGTTTGTAAGTATTTCATTGAGCTCTTTTTCGAGAGCTTTTAATATATATATACTGATACAATATTAAGTGGAGTAAAAATCACGAATATTTATAAAACTATGGCTTGTAGGTTTAGTAGATTAGAAATTTAAACAGGAACTCCAAGATTCGATTTTTCACTCTTTGTATTGAAATAATATGTAGTCAATACATTTTTTTAATTAAATTAAAATACTAATATTGTATTTATGAAGCTATTGATCAAAGAAAAGCTTAATATATATTATTCCATAGCAAATGGAACTGTATTTTTTGTGTAAAAGAAATAGTCAACAAGAATCTAAATAATTGACAATTAAAGAAAACTACAAAAGAAAAAATTTCGTATTGAATATTTGACTATCCTAGTTTCGATTGTTTGGTTGTGGCAATAATTATCACATTATAATTATTATGGGTCGTAATTGAGTGTAAACCAATGGTAGGCTTATCTTAATGGTTTCCTTTGATCGCAAACCGAAGAAAACTATAAAACTGAAATGTGGCTTCCAGTATTCAATATGTTTCACATGTCGGTGTAAATTTCTCTGATGAAAACAGATCAAATAGTTAAAAATTAATAATAGGTTTTCTAATTCGGATAATTCAATACATTTTTAATTTACAACTATCAGTGAAAACGTTATATTTTATACTAATTATTATTTTTTAAAAACAACTATTTTACATATTTCACTATAATTTGAATGTCATATTTTTACGGTGTGGTCAAACATGAAAATATTTCTTTAAGGTGTTAGAAGCCTAATAAAAAAATATGTAATAATGATCGTTTTTTATTTGCAAACTTGCAAATGATTTAATTAATACCAAATTTAAAAAACCTGTGGTTGATGAAAAAATTAATAATGTATTAAATTCTAAAAAAATGTATGCTGTTAAAATAACATTGACATACGCCAAACAAATTTCTTTCCGCGTCACTTTCGGCGACAAAAACTTAAATCGCTTCATATTTGTACATTTATTTAATATAAGTAGGTGAAAATTCTTTTACATGCGAGGTTGAGTACAATTTTGAGGTTTTTTTTATATAACATGTGAAAAAATATAGAAACGTTCAAGTCATTGGTAATAAATTATATTACATTCTTCAATAATACATTGAACTACTTTTGACCTTAGTAACAGATTTAATAGTTTTTCTACGATGCGGTGTTTTCTTTAGGTTTTTTTATATTTTGGGTACGTTTCACTTTTATTCGAGTATTTCAAGATTTCAAATATAAATATAATAAAATTTTGAGTAGACTTGCTTTCTCAAAACTCCAAAATAAGAAGGTAATAACAAACAATGGCTTAATCTTATAATGGTGTCTATAAGTTGAGCATCAAAGCACTTTATTTAATCATTTATGCCACAACAGGTCTTTTAAATTATTTAGACCCACAATTCACTAAATAAATGGGGATTTATCAAATAAAAATGATTTTTAACTTCGTTTTACAAAAAAAAAAAAAAACAGCAGAGGCTCAAATTTTACATGCATATGAAAAAAGTTTGTTTAAAAGCGTTGTTAAAATAATTTTTCAAGTGATGTGTTGTCTCATTATGTAGCGAGGAAACTATTCAAGAGATTGCACAAACGTTCAAAAAAAAAAATATTAAGATTTAGTTTAGCTTATTGAAATGATTGATAAGTCTACTTTATATGCATCAAATGATATTGGTATTAGATGATATTCAACATAATGAGTTACGTTGATTTCCCTTATCTCAAATGCAGGGTGAATATTTTTTTACTGGTCTAGTGTGTAAGTGTTTATGTTTATTAATGATGATGTAAATCGCTTGCAGTCCTGCTTGTTTGAGTTGGCAAAGTTTAATACTCAGCGGAGGTGTAGTTTAAATGGTGGTGTAGATGGAGTGAAGAGTAGTTAGGAATAGTAATAGTCATAATCACCAGGTGCTGACCAGCAGAGAAAGGTCCACACCCACAGGTTGCAAGTCCGCTGACCCAGTTAATTCCGGAACAGTTCGATATGTCAGTCCGGTAGGGCCGAGGGTGCTCCACTTACTGCTTCTTATCACCCGAGCAATCACCCTCTATGGAGGAGGGACCGAAATGAACCAAGGTTAGTGCGAAATAAAAATAGACGTTAGTTTGTCTGAAAACCTTAGAATACCATGGATGTATAGTTATCTACGTGGGCCAGACGGGGTTACAGCCCGGGGCGGCAGAATTCGGGGGTGAGTAATTTTCTGACACTCGAGGACATTGAGAATTCATGCAGCTATAAAGAAGTCTTGTTATATAATTATTTAATTCATGAAATGCCACGAGACTTGGTTGAGTCTTCGTGACACAAAAAATAGTAGAATTTCTTATTTTTTTGAAAAGTTTAGTTTAAATTAAGTTTATATATTTTTGCTATCAAATATTACCCGAATATAACTTAATTACCAAGAAGTTGCCGAAACTAGTTTATATTAATTTTAGATTAATGTTAATCAGGATGCGTATTTATTTACCCATGCAGGTATTAGTATGTTTATGTGATTAAGCATATTTTTTCACACATTGAAAACGATTAAAGAAAACTCTCAGTTAGCATAGTTGGATAAATGCACCGGCCATGAAAGCTTGGGGATGTGGGTTCGAATCCCTCACAAGTCACGATGATATTTTCTGAGAGTTTTCTTTAATCGTTTTCAATGTGTGAAAAAATATGCTTAATCACATAAAGAAACTAGTTTAAACAAAAAGAAAAAATATATTATGTTATCTTTCATGTGTTACTTTCATAAATACCATAAAATTTCATTTTACGAGAGGAGAAAAAGTCTAAATACCACTCTGGTAGAACAAAACGCGGAGTCTCTGGGGGTGAATATAATTTTATACATTAAAATTTATAATTACTACCTTCTTTTATACTATCTTTAGATAATCTTATCCATTCAAGAACGTAGCACCAGATAACCTTGGGTTACGAAGTTTTTACACATAAACTTTATTTTTGATGAAAATATATAAATTGTATTGCAATTTAAATATTCTTGAAAAATCGATAAGTATAACGGGACTGAATTTAAGATGTCTTCAACGTGTTGGTATATATTTTTACCTAATTTTAATTCTTCAATAATTAAATTTTTCATTTATGCAAATAGTTTCATCGAAAATCCATCACTAACCCTGTATCCTATTATTTTGTGGTAATAAACTAAGTGGCTCCCAGTGATGTGTAAAAAAATTCACATTTGCACCAAATATAACTGCTGATATGTTTTCGAGTTAACAATTTTTTGCTGCCTATTGTGCTTAAAACTATTTGTTGTGATAATTTACACATGCTAAGACCAATTAAATAGATCAGTGAGGTCTTAGTTAAACCTTTGGTATTTTGCTCCGTTATATTCTATAAATTCATCGATATTTATAGCCGAGGCTACCTAGAAGAAAAACCAAATGCCAAGGCTAAGTATTTGTGCATTTTTAAACCTTTCATTGCGTCAAAGTGGAATGCATTTATAACATTGCAAGCATTTTATTCATTTTGCTGTAATTTTTGATTATATAAGTGCTTTATTGTAGCTAATGTGGTCATGAATTTGCAAAAAAATAAATTCAAGAATTTTTTAAACTACCTAGTCATCGTCAGGAATCAGTCATTGGCCTGAGTTATATAAAAGTACACATTAATTATCCAAGTAGATGGCTTCAGTTAGATTGTATATACATTGGTGATTTTAGAGTTTTTTTAAATTTACATATAATTGATAAAATTCACAATATTTGAAAGGTTTTCAAAATTATGTACTAAACAGTTATTCCAGAAACGATACTAGATTTTATTTTAAAATATCAACAAAACCAAAATAATATACTGTACACCATTTAAAATGATATCATGTTATTTGAAATACTACTTGTTTTTTTAGTAAGATAAGATTTAAAAAAAAGGCAAATAATGGTGGAGTCGACTCAGTCGGTAGCTCAGTATTAGGAGATGATAAGAACGACTGCTTTATCACTAAAGGATTAAAAAATGATTTACCTAAATATATTTATATTTATACAATATTTTGCATATCAATACAAATATTTCAACTGCTATAGTGGCATTAAATATATGCTGCCTTACATACCATATTTTTCTGTAATATTCACAAATTCTTAAACTATTCGCATATTTCCTCAAAAATGAGCGTGAGAGTTTCAGGATTCTTGTGGTAAAATATATGCATTGAATGTGTTCTAAGCTGTTGCGAATATGTGTGAATATAAAGTAAGTTTTTATTCACTTTTAACAGAAGTGACTGATTGTATCCACGAAATTAGTAATTATTTCTGTTTAATGGACGAATTTCTATTAACAACTCGTAATAAACTACACGAGGAATGACGGATTTTTTCCCATTAAAAGCGATGTTATTCGACCGAAACCGGAGAATATTAAACCTGAAATAGATTGGGTACTTTTTGTAAACAATAGTACTTCAGTTCTGGCGAGGACCGGTCGCGACACACGCAAACGCCGAATTAAAGCCTTGCAATCAAAATGATTTAACATCTAGTAAAATTTGACGATTGGATGTGATATTATTGGGTTATTTAAACAAGTAGGACTGCAATAAAAACCAAAAATAAGTGGTATCTCACATCAAAAAAAAAAAAAAATTAAATTATGTAGATACAATACGAATAAAATAATTTGGATTGCAAGCTTCGTATTTATTCAGTAATTGAATGCTTAATAAACACAAAATCTTAGGATTCACATCACAAAAAGAAAGATGTGATTGAAACTATTTATTGGTTTTTATTTAGAGCACAAAACGACATCAATGACGATTTATTAATAAGTTAAAAGTATCGTCTTTTCAAAAAAGTTTTAAACTCATATGACCTGAAGCAAGTTAATTGAATACCTTAGTAAAAACGTATTATTTTAAAAATATTGTCAACGAAATAAAAATATACCTGAAAATATTACTTTTCCGTAATTGGAAAAAATGATTTCTATAATGTTCTATGGAAGGAAAGTGACTAACACCCAATTTTTATAATACTATGTATTTACTGACGTTCACATTTTCTTTATTAGAGAGAAAAACTAAATTCACGTTTATTTGAACAAATTTACTATTTGATGAATGTGATTTTCTCGAAACGGTTGAATAAAATACCCAAAGAAATTGAAATGGATTTCAAGGTTCTAAATTGACGGGTTTGGTGGGTCAAAGTGATGTAAATAGAAATAGAAATACAGCATGAACAATATAAATAACAGTTTGATAATAAAGTTGTAAAAATATTTTTAATAAGAGCTTAGGAGTAGTTCAAATTTATCTGTATAAAAATTATATTTTACTATTTTATTCAATTGCTGGAAAATTGCGTAAGAAACGAAAAATTAAGGGCTTATAAAAATAAAGTAGCTAGATATTGAAATTACTTAGGAATAAGAATAAGAATTTACAATATTACTAAATTTATATGATTTCTATAAATATTTTAATAATTACTAATACAATGGCATTTATGTCGTCTCAAAAATCATTGCATAAATTAAGAAAAAATGACAAGATAACGCTTTTAGACCCTATAAATTTTAATATATTTTTAGAAACGATTAAAATTATTTATACATAATTTATCATGTATGTGTAGTTTTAAAAAATAACACAGACATTTTTTTTGTAATAAATAATTTTTAAATATTTTTGTTTAGTAAACAAATTTAAGGTTTTTATATAAGTTTAAACAACTTGAAATCTGTACGTATTTGGTTGTGTTTATGAACGATATTAAAATACTTCAATACAAAATAATAACAAAAAACAAAAAATTGAAATAAATAGACAATGCAAAATTAAAAATGAGAATAAAAATATTTATCCATCGTGTATTTAAATTATTGCAATAACACATTTTAATTTACATTTTTACAATTTCTACGAGTTGATAAAAACAATGCGTCGGTTTTTAGTAAAATGCTAAAGTTATTATGCAAAACTAAATTTCTAATTTCACAGTGTATCGCGCATAAAAGGACGGTTGTTTATTTTAATGGTCCGTTATTAGTGGAGTGTTTTCGTTCTCAAAACGACTTTCCTTTATAATTAACATTTAACCACATGACAGTTTATTGAATCGTTGAGTGGATGTAAATACTTTTATGCGATAATATTTCATTCGGCTCCATTGGACACTCACCCCATATCTGCAAGGTAAACTGTAAACAATTCCTCGTGTTCGGAGCAAACTTACTCGTGGCTGTGGGGGAGAAGTGGAGTGTTCGTGTTCTCTCCAGAAGGCCGAGAGAGCCACTGACTGAAAGCAAAAAGCTCTGGGAGCTTGAAAAGCTGTCGTGGATATTGCAAAGCCTCCGAGCGCATGCGTTGTGATAACCGCAATGTGCTCGGAAAGCTACGATGTATTCTGAAGATTATCTGTTTTAAGTTTTCTTTTGAAACTAAGCTGCTTTGTGTTATGATTAAATAAGAGATTTTCACTTTTAATGGTCTCATCATTAAAAACGCGAAGGCTACGAAAAAACTTTAAATAAAATAACACACACATAACTTACTGATACCCAAGCAAAGCATAATCATAATAAATCAAGTAGCAAAATCATTTTTAAAAAATTGATAAAAAAATACACGCACAGTTTAAATATTGTACATACGTAATAAGGCGCTGCTCTAAACATGTTTTTTTTGCATAAATAACGTAATCTAAAAATGAATTTAATTACATAGAAATACAGCAGTATACTTATGATTATCGATTAAGTGTCGTAGAAAATAAAACTTGCAATTTATTAAACAACGCCATTAAAATGTTGTGCAATGCGGCGGATATTAACGGTGTAATTTAATCGAGATGAAGCCATTATCTTAATCGCACGGGTGGTGTAAGGAGCAAGTAAAAATCCAACTTACAAATCACCCCGAACAGTGGCGATTTGCACGAGTCGCTCATTAAAGCATATTGGTTAAGAGGATATCGATTGATGGGGTTTGCATCCGCTCGACTACACAGAACATCCATCAGCTCGACCTCGCCTTGTCCTCGCCCAGCTGTTTACAAATTGATTACACGTCCATAGATCGACTGATAATTTGCCAAACTTTGCGGCACACCAGTGGCGTAGCCAAGCTTGCTGGTACTTACATAAAATGATTAACGAAATTCTAGAAATTTTAATCACAATAACGAGCTCTACAGACTATACGACTAGAATTTTTTTATAATTAGAAGTAATTTCTACAGTAAACATAAAAGATACGACAAAGAGATTATGAGCATCTTCTTGAGACTGAAGAAACTCGTGAAAAGCGAATCGAAAGGTCTGTCGTATATTTATGTGATATTATATTCAACATCAAGATTAAAGTATTTTTCTGTGTGAGTTAAAATATTAAATAAATTTTCTAGTTATCCACATTTGGGAAGATTAACGTTTTCCGTATTCCAGGTTACCAAATAGGCCTCTCTGCTTATTGCGGTCGCAAACTATTGCACGGTTGAGTTGAGAATAATTTCCGTGGATTAATTTATCGGTTCGTTTATTTTACCATCGCTTGACCTCAAAACTTTTTTGTAGAATTAATCTTTACGACTGCTCTCAGGTAGAATACAGAAGGTTAAAGTCCATTGAACATATAGTTTTAGACCACGCTCAAAAAGCTCATAAAAATCGCACCTAGAATGTATTGCAATTATGAAGAAGGGGATTTAAGGGGGTAGTATTTTATTTTATTAATTTAATATATCCACGTTATTTGAAACAAGCGTACTGTTGACCAATATGGTAAAGCTCATATAACTAAACTAGTAAATTTAGTCCATTAGCTCCTATATTATTACGCCACTGTGATCTAGTAATATTAAAGATTGAACTTTTACTACATGTCTTGTTGGCACGCGAGCAATACACTTAAGTGCGATTTATTAGAAATAGAGAATGGATTGGAAGGAAATTACATCTCGGGAATGACTGCAGATCCATTCATTTAATATAATCATATTTGCCAAATTAGGGAGCTTTATTGCTTCCTTGATTATATTGGTTTATGTTTTTTTTAACGGAGTAAATTATTGTAGACATCGAAATACCCCTAAAAGGTGGATCAAGGACGTTTCATTGGTCTGTAATTAATTATCTTAATTTTATTTGTGAACTCATGAAAACTAAAGGTTTTAAACACATATTTTTTCCTAACCAAATTTCATAACACAAAGAAGAATTTCATGTACCTACGCTACCACCTAAGCCACTTATTGTAAGCCCAAGAACCTGCGCGCGGGATCAGGGGATATGTAAATACTAAATTATAATAAAGGCACTCGTAAAATAAGTTTTTTTCTTCAATAACGGTGTATTAATGAATATCGTATATTTTCTATCGTTGACGGAAAGCTCCGCACGAAAGCTCAACGAAAGATATACATTTTACGGGAAAACCGCTGCTGACTTTTGTTGATACATTTAATTGATTATATGTTAAATAAATGTTTAATGGTTCAATAACGAGCGCAAAAGCCTCAAAGAGAAGATTCTACACCTTTGTAGTAGAAAGCTCATACCAAAGCCCCTACAAATGACTATCATATTGTAGTTTGCTCTTACTGCTTATACAAAATTATGAATTTAATGTTTGTATACAATAATTTTGAATACAGCTCATAATAAAAAAAAATAAGTCGTATACCACAATGTTGTAGAATATTTTTTTGCTGAAATCATAAAATAATGTGTGCTATATAACATATTTATTACCACATAGCGATATACGTTGTTACATAGTCATTGTATTTCTTTATAACAAAATTTACGTAATTTTAATAAAACATCATAAATGCTTACTTACTGTACTGTGATTTACAAAAAAATGGGCAAACATTAAAACTCTTGTTGAATTTTTTTTCTAGTCTTAATTTTAGATTTATTTATGTATCATGAGTGTTGTACATAATTCTTGGGTGTCTAGCGTTTTAGTCTTTACTCCCTTCATGGATTTCTTTTAACATATATAATACAATATTTCGTAGCTATAAAACATAAAAAAATGCGTCTATAAATCAAAGTTATGAATAAAACTGAATTAAAGATTAAGCTTGTACAGTTGTTCACAAAAAAAATCAATGTATTTCATGATGTGTGCTCTTTTCCGTGTACTAAGAGCTGTCGAAATATGAAGCGAAAGTAAATATTTTCTAATTTCCTTTATGAAAGGCAACTGAAAATATAATGATTTACGAACAAATATTTACAGTACTTCAAAGCTCCATTATAAATACGACCAGGCGGAAGTGGAGTGAGTCTCTGTGTTCTTCAGTGCTGGGGTGGAAGGGTGCGATGAACATCGCGGCCGTTTGGATTCTTTCAGGGGTGCTGTCGGTGTCCGCCCAAGATTTATGCACAGTTCCCGGATATGACGAATATTCCGATTTGGCTTTGGACTATTTTATCACAAAGAGGGTGCACAATGTGATCATGTTCATTTGCTGGCCTATTCAAGGTGCGGTCTCACTGCGAACTGAAAAACTAAAAATCCTATACGACTCCAACATGTACAAATCTACCAGGTGTCTTAAAAGTAATGGTGTCATCTTAAAAAACCTCTGGATACTACCTCAAAATATTTTTTATTAATTAAAAATATTTCTGATTGAATATAAATAATAAAATGCATTTTCTTCAGGGATTCTCTGATAATGTTCCCAGTACCGGGACTGAAACGTCGGAAGATGAAGTATAACACCTAAGAATGAAAAAAACGCCAAAACCTACGAAAAATATTTTTGATTTGATACCATAATTTTTACGATAATATTTCGATTAAATATACTAATTATTTAATTTTTTTGATATTTGGCTTATTAGGAATTATAATATTTTCATTAAACTATTTTTTATTTAATATGGGATTTTATTCCAGAAAAAGTCAGATTATTAAAGAAGTTTTCCGAATCAGGATTGAGTGTTTCTTTGCCAGATGGAAGACACAAGAAAGAACGTAAGGATGTAGATAACTTATTTAGATCAATTGGTAATCCCATGGGTGCTATTTTTGACTCTCGCTGTTATTCTACAAATCCTCCGTTTTCTCAGGTAAGTTCATTTTAAATAAACCATACCATCCCCATAAAAAAATGACCCAGAAAAAATAAACCATACCATCACCATAAAAAATTGAGAAATATAAGGAATAAGGGATAGATTTTTAAGAAATTCAATATTTTTGACAGAGAGTACTTGGTGGAATTCCATTTTAATATTTTGAATAAAAATACTTGAGTGATTTTCCACATTTTTGTTTTTATTAGTGACCGGTTTCGCCAACCTTTCACGTTGGCATTATCAAACAGAGTGAACTCTGTTTGATAATGCCAACGTGAAAGGTTGGCGAAACCGGTCACTAATAAAAACAAAAATGTGGAAAATCACTCAAGTATTTTTATTCAAAATATTAGGATAGATTTTTCTTGACGTTTAGATATTATGATTATAACTTAGATGCCGTAGAACAAATTTTTCTATATTATTGGTTGTTTTGTGTACATTGGCACAAACCACTTTGTCAAGAAATTGTCGAGTGAGCAGCGTTTTAAAGGAGAATAAATTTATATTTCATTCTTATGGATTGGTTCTCCGTGTAATGGTGATTTACTCTGTCAATATATTGTGCGAGTAACTGTTACAATTCTATTCAATTTCTAGTTTCTGTCATTCATTCTAAATAATGACGCTTTAATATGTATGAAACCAACGGAAAAGCTTCACCATGACACATATGCCAATCATCAACCTAGATTAAAGGTTTATACAAATATTTTCTATGGTTTAGTTGTAGAAGTTAAACAAATACTACTAATATTGTCCAAACAGGAGGATACTTTAACGTGCGGAAAAAAGGGAAATGGTAAATATATCTCATCAAAAATAGCACTTAATGCCCAATGAATTGTCAATATGTCTCCACTTTTATTCTTTATAATTAAACTTTGAACACATAAAAGGCCATTACTGTGTTAAAACTGGAACTGCCCCAATGATGACATCAAAACACTGCTGAATCACTTCAAGAATAAAAAAGTTCAATCTCATAATAGTAATTATATAGAAACATTAAACTCACTAGCCAATAAATTTCTTCTAACAATCGTTGCTGCTCTCTCTAACACTTTGTTATTTATTCATTGCAAATATGATGACACCAACCAAGAATATTTAGTGATACTAGTAGTAAAAAGTTATTGAAAGTATTATTTTACTAATAGATATTATAATTTTGCCAAAAATATTAAATATTTGCAGTAGAAAACTGTACTGATCATTTTTATATTTATTTTTCAGAAGTACACATATTTCAACAACACTTATAAGTGGCTGGTATTAAATGCATGCATACCGTTTAACAGTACCATAATGTATCTCCAGTCTCTACCGATAACAATAGTTTCGGATATCGTTGTAACAAAGAGCTCAGTACAAGATAACAATAGCGTCATTGAGCTGTATGATATATATAATCCAGGCTTCGACAGAGGAGGAACTATCAATGTAACTTATTTGGGAATATGGCAGAACAATTATGCAAACGAATCGAGCAGCTGGAAAAATTTCATAAAAATATCTAAATCGATTAGAAGATCTAATCTTAACGGACTTGTTATAAGAACTGTCACGTTTAATGAATACAATGAAAATAAAACAGATCTTCATACTTACCTGATAGATGATCATTATCCCTATTATGATTCAGTGTTTAAAATGAACTATCAACTGGTGCTTCTACTCAAAGATTTATATAACTTTACGTTAGTATTCATATTGCCTATCAATGTTATACATAACCAGTATTTAGATCTGCAATATTTGTTTGATTATTCGTATTTCAGGATCAAATTGATCTTGGCTGAAAATTGGAGTGATAAGAATGTAAATGGCTTGTATAGATCTGGAAATTTACTTGGAGTATTGGCAAATAAAAAAGCAGATATAATGGGAGGTGCTTTGCAATTGATGGAAGATAGAGTTGAATTAGTAGATGTAATTCATATGACGTACCCGTTTAGGTTTATAGCTTTTCTACTTCTTAATAAAAATACACTGAAATTATAAACTGCTATTTTAAAATAAATATATTTTTTTTACAGATGCGGCTTTGTATTCAGATACTCCGATAATTTTGGAAGTGTCAAGCCAACTTTTCTCGCTCCTTTTGTTTCTGATGTGTGGTATTTATTTTTGTGTTTGTCTTTATTAGTCATAGTTATTATCTGGGCCATTTTGGGTTTTGAAAATAAATATTTAAGCCAAGTGAACAAAATCACGTGGAAATTTAGTGATACATTCTTATCTGTTTGGGGAGCATGGTGTCAAATGGGTAAGCGATAACAATTTTTACAATTATTCAGTTTAAAATAATAATGCAGTTTTTATGGCATCCTGTAAAATTTAATTAATAGTAGTTGAATCATATTTTAAATAAAATACTTTTGTGATTTTTAGATGTTTTATTTTATTGGTGACCGGTTTCGCCACCCTTTTGCGTTGGCATTTTAAAAGCACTTTGATAGTGCCAACATATGTCATGTGGAAAAATCACAAAAGTATTTGATTAAAATATGAAAATGAAATATTAGTAGTTGAATAGTTTTATTATTAAATTAAGTAATTTATATAAAGATAAAACTTGCATTCTTCTAGGGTCTGACGTACACCCAACAACTTCAGCAAGTCGATTTGTTTACTTTACACTTTTCCTCAATTCCTTGATAATGTATAATTTTTATACATCAAGTATTGTGTCATCTCTACTAAGCTACAGATTCCAAAAATTTACGATTCCACAATTAGCCGATAGTCCAATGGAATGTGGATCAGTCGATATTGGATATGTACACAATTTGCTCTTTGACGTAAGATATATATTTCTTCATTTTCATAAATATATTAAAAATACATTTCTTATTTTCTAATATTGATTTTTTTTAATAAATTTAGACTCCTAGTTATCCAAATATGGAATATTTTAATTCAAAGAAGAAAACGGACCATTTTTATTTCACAATTGATGAAGGCGTAAGAAAAGTAAGAGAAGGAGGTTTTGCATATCATGCTGAGTACAGTTCGTATTATGATGAAATAGAAAATACCTTTGGACCTACAGAAATATGTGAATTACAAGAAGTTGACACAATCCCCATGACACACTTAGGAATAATGGGATTGAAATATTCTCCATACTCAGAAATGTTCAGAGTCGGGTTTGTTGCTATATAGTAAATTTGTAATTAAGAAATAACTATTTTAAAATTTTTGCTCCTTTATTTATTGATATATTACTTTTTAGAATGGTTAGAGCAAGGGAAACTGGGCAAATTTTTAGACTTCTGAATAAATGGGTATCGCGGAAACCAATATGCCAAACTAACAAAGGAATCACCGAAGTCAACATTCATCAAATCACATCTTTCTATGTTCTATTGTTGATGGGACACTGTTTGTCAATAATCATTGTAGTATATGAACGAAGAAAAGTAAAGGATGATCATAAATTAAGAACTAAAGTATATAAAAATAAATGGAAAAAAATTAAAATACTACAGCAAATGAAAATTTACCAAAAGCAAATTTAATTTTTTTAAATTTGTTTAGAATATATTAAGCAATCCATTTAATATTAAATTTAAAAAAAACCCCTACTTAAGACAAAGTAAATAAACAAAATATTTATAATAATTAGCAATGGTATATGTTACGTACATCTGCTGAGTTACTCATACATTTGCTGAATTACTCATACATTTGCTGCAATTAATGTCCCAATAAAATGTTTAGTTTTTTTTTCATGTTATAAAAGATATCTGTTTAATATTATCAATCGAATTTTAAAGAAGTCTTTTATAAAGCTTTGGATCATCAAAAAGAATTCTAAATGAAGAAATTATTATGCATAAATAATAAATTACAAGCTTAGAATGAGCATGACTATAACACTGGAAGCTCACGAGTGCATGGGACATTCGAGCACGGCAACATGAAGGGCCTTAAACTATATTGTATTTTAACTATTTTTCTAAATGTAGTATGTTATTCAAAGGCTATCAAAATCAGCTCTGAATTAGTTTTTCAATACTTTAAAAAAAAAGACATAAGTAGCATTATTACCTTTTTTCAGTGGAACATCTATGGTATGTTTTATACAAATTACTATTATAAATCTTATGAAATAAAAAAATCTGATATTTGATAATAAAATTGAAAAACTGTACACTTATTTCAGAAAGTGTTGAATTTTCAAAAAATCTCTCCAGACATGGAATTAGGGTTTCACAGGTTGACTACGGAAACGTTTTTGATAATTTACCTTCTATTGACAATGTCAAAATGAATCGTGTTCACCATAGTAAGATTGGTGTAGTTTTTGAAAACAATATTTATGATGACACTAATATATTGATTGATGTGAGTATACTTATTTTTATTTTTTACATTTTCTCTACTTGCCGAAGACTTCCAAGCTTAGATTATCTGAATGAAGAGTTTTCAATTTCATTTCATTCCACTCTGTATGAGTTAGGGGCACATCACTTCTCGTAGAAAATTTAAAATTATTAACATTATTTTTAGCTGTCCATGAATAACTTCATGAATGCATCATATTCCTGGCTTATATACAGTGAAGAAAAAAATATGACACTTGCAACTATGGACAACATGAATTTATACATGGATGCAGATATCACATTAGTGATTGATGAATATTCATCAGATTTGGAATTACTGGATGTTTATAATCCTGGATGGAAAAGAGGATCAAGTGTAGTTCTCAAAGAATGTGGATCATGGAACAAAGGTAATCAAAAGCTACAATAGAATTTTTTTATTCAACTATTGACTGCTTATTATTTTTTTTAGATACACAAACATTATCTTACACTTGCTTTATTGGATACCGTCCTGCGAATGGTTTGATTGTTCGAGCTGGTGTGGTACCGAGTACATTCTACCCTAAAAGTACAAAAATTGAAGATCAAATGCTTGATAGAAACAATCCTTATATCGATAGTGTATCAAAAGTTCCATATGCCTTGTTACTATACATGAAGGACTACTTTAACTTTACGTAAGAGCCTATTATAGTATAATGTATCTTAAATTAAAATATAATACAACTACACGCCAGGCTGCGATAGCCGGGGACGTGGATTTGATCCCCACCTGTGTCCAAGAAAAACAATTCAAGAATTTTGGTTGTATTGTCACCATTTAATTAAAAACTTATAATTAATGTTTACAGAATAGAATTCGTAGTGGTTACTGCATGGGATGATCCAGGCATAGTTAGTATTTTACGCGAGGATGAAGCAGATATTGCAGCTACTTCATTACTATTCCTTCCAGTAAGGGCATTAAGCATGGATAGTGTGTTCCAAATTTACCTTTTCAGGTAAATTTTTTTTCAGTTTTTCTTTTTTACATTTTTTTTCAGATTTAAGAAATTAATTAATTTTTCAGGTCAGCATTTATTTTTCTGACCCCACAATATGCAAGTGGAATCAATAATATCTTTCTGATGCCATTTGAAGATGATGTATGGGTGGTAATCTTTGCAGCGGTTGTAGTTATTGCTTTCTTACTAGCCTTGACTATTTGGATAGAGAGTTCATTTTCTGGTTCATTTTGTCCTATATTATTGGTTTCTGCCTTGGACTCTTTAGGTTCACTTTGTCAGCAAGGTAAACACAAGAACATTACCTTACTACCTTAGTTAAATAAATGACAAATAAATCAATTAATACATAGATTATTGTTCTAGGTAATTTTTTGCTACCTTCAAGAGCATCAGGTCGGATAGTTCTATTCACATTATTAATGTTGAGTTCATTTTTCTACAATTATTATACATCAAGTGTTGTATCATCTCTTTTGAATGGTAAAGTTGATTATATTAACAATTTGAGGGAGTTGGCCAAGAGTAACTTGGAAATCGGAATAGATTCGCTCGACTATGCAAGAATACACTTTGAGGTAAATAAATACAGTATGAAATGAGACAGGTCTGAATTGTTGCTCATATTCATTCTAATCCTTTTTTTTAGATTCGACCAAAAAAAGAGACCAAATATTTAGTTGATGAAAAAATTAAGCAACAGAAAAAAGATAGTGTGAAGGAATTTTATATGTATCCTGAAAAAGGAATTCCCGATGTTAAGAAAGGAACTCTTGCATTTCATGGTGAAGTAACCAAGCTTTATCCTCTTATAGCAAGGACTTTTGATCGATCTCAAATATGTCGTTTAAAAGAATTAGATATCATCGAACGAAGTAAATTATCCATGGCATGCAATAAACGTTCAATGGCAAATACATTTAAAATAGGGTAACTATCTACAATATTATACGCTATTTGAATAAGAACATTGATATGAAATTATAAATAATTTGATTTAAAATTCATAAACGAAAATACCAACCAATTGTAAAACAATAAATGTATTCTAAATAATTTTTTGATATGATATACTAAGTAAAAATTAAATTAATTTCTTGTTTCCAAAGTTAATGAAACAATCTGATTGTAAGAAAAGTATAAATTACTAACAGTGAAGATTCATACATTGGTTAATTCACAGTGCAATGAGAGCCGTCCAAAGCGGATTGGTGGCACGCTCGCTGAAAGTATTTCGTCCAGAAACTCCGGAGTGTCAAGCCGAGGGAGAAATTCTGGCTGTGAATGAGGGTTCGGCAGCTCCGGCTTTACTACTGTTGGTATTAGGGGCAGCGGTGGCTACCATCGTTCTAGGAGTGGAATTAAGAATGTATTGGAAAACAAAAAAAAACACACAAGAATAAATAGAAATTATAAATAAAAATAAACAGAATTTTAGTTTTTTTAAGTTTAGTGTATTTAATGTAAATTACTGAATGTTTTTAATCAAAAATTATGTAGTGTAAAAAAATTCTAGATTGCTATAATATATCTATTGGTATGGAAAACATTTTTTAATTTGTACCTATTCAATCAAATTAAAATATTTTTTAATATATGTATATAATATATTAATGCTAGAAGTAATTTTGATGGAAAACGTAGGTTACAATATAAGTATAAGTTTATGTATGAAATAGCATATTGAGTAAATGGCCTCCAATATGGCACATACGATGCTGATTTTCCCAACAAAATCATCTTTAATGACTCAGTTAATTCAGTTCAGAAAATCCATGAGTGATAGTTGAGAATTAAATGGATCCACTGTTTGGGCTGGAAGCATCATTGGATCATTCTTCTTCGAAATGTGGCTGGTCAAGCAATAACAGGCTATCGCAACATGATAATCCACTTTTTGTGCCAAATTGCAAGATATGGATGTAGACAACATGTGGTTTCAATAAGACAATGCCACGTGCCATACAGATACATATATAATGCAACAAAAATATCTAGTCTGGTAATTACGTTGGTACAAGGTCTCCAATTATATCAATTTACTTGAAATTTGGTTGCACATTTGATTGACATCTAATAAAAAATTTAAATGATAATAGAAAATTGGTGGAAAAATTTTGATGGTTAACATCAAAGAGACTATGTAATATCAATAATACCTATAATTTATTACCATTTTATAAAAGAATTTCGTAAAATGCAATCGTCATTTAAGAAAGAGCAAGATGGTGAAGTTAATATATTTTCTACTAATTCAGTATCTTAGTTTTTTTTCAGTTTATACAGAAACAATGGAAAACCAATTGATTGTAGATTATTTTCAACACAAAAATATAAATGCCATTATTACATTTCTTCATTGGAATATTCAAGGTATCATTTGTTACACGTTTATTATCACTTAGGCAAGCATGTTCTTGATGTAGTAGAGCACACGCTTCAAACCTGATACCAACTGTTTACCACCTCAACAGTTTTTTTAGCACACACCTCAATTTGTTATCCGCATATTAAAACTGATGCTGTATAAGAGTTAAAAAACTGTGTGTTTTTATACTTACCATTAGGTGAAGAACTGTGGGATCTTCAGAGAATCTTTAGTTCTAATTTACTTATAGCATGATAGTAATAGTAAACGGAGTGATTTATTTCATGAAGTTGAATTTATCTGCTGAATTTATTTTAGATAAGGTGGCATTATCCAAGCTCTCTTCACAATATGGAATAAGGACATTACATGTCAACTGTGAGCCATATAAACAAACCTACTCATTGGATCATATTTTGAAAAGTGGACTTGCGATGAATAGTTTGAGAGTTGACTACAACAAGATTGGTATAGTCTTTGAAGATAAGATAGAAGATCTTTTGGTTCAAGTGTGTACAGTAATTTTTTTTCAGTTATAACATTTTTCTATATTTAATTAAAACCTACATACTTTCAGTTAGCCAATAATAATTATATGAATGGTTCCTATGCCTGGCTCATATACGGTGAGGAAATGAATAAAACAATAGAAAATATGGAGAAATTGAATTTATTCATTGACGCAGATGTTTCCTTAGCTATTGATGAAAAATTATCGACTGTCAAATTAATAGATATTTATAATCCGGGACAGAAAAGAGGATCAAGCCTAGTTATAAATGATTGTGGATTTTGGGACAAAGGTAGCAAGGAATATGAGAATATTATAATATGATCTCTTTAACTTCCAACTTAAAATTGAATTTAACTATTTTAGAAACTCATAAACTAGTATATACTTGTTTTACGAGATACCGAGATGCTCATGAGTTGCCGATATACGCTGTAGCAACAAGGATACCATCTTCTAGTATAAATAATTTGCATGACTACCTCACTGATCGTGATAATCCCGTTGATAGCATGTCAATGGTATCTTATGATCTCTTGCTTTATTTGGAAGAATACTTCAATTTAAAGTTGAGTATACCTTAAACTTAAATAATTTCTAGCATCGTTTTTAAAAGAGTTTTCTGATGGTTTATTAATATATTTGATTTCAGATTACAATTTATAGTGCAGAATACACATAGCGACCAAGAAGTAGTTAATACTTTGGATGAAGGAATCGCTGACATCCTAACCACCGCTTTAGAGATTCGTTTAGGGACAATCAGAAGTATGGATAGTATCTACCAACTTTATGATTTCAGGTTATTATTCCAGTTATATTTACATTATTTGTGGAATTTAAATAAAAATTTATTTTAATGGATTTCATGTCTTGTCCCTCAGGAGTGGGTTTCTTTTCTTAAATCCGGATTATGGAAGTGGGATTGAGAATATTTTCCTGAAACCATTTACGAGTGATGTCTGGGTAGTGGTATTTTGTACAATAATCACAATAGCCTTTGTATTGGCTATTACTTTTTCATTTGAAACAAAAGCAATTGGGTCCTTTTGTTGTAATCTCGTGGTTACCGGACTAGATTCCCTGGGATCTATCTGCCAGCAAGGTAATCTACATTATTTGATTTAAAAAAAAATATTTTAGGTAAAAATTTTTTTTTTAATTAAAATAACATTTTAGGTGTTTTTACTGTTCTATCAAGAATATCAGGTCGAGTTGTTCTATTCACTTTATTGATGTTTAGTACTGTCCTTTATAACTTTTACACATCAAGTGTTGTTTCTTCTCTTTTAAACGATAAAGTTGAATATATAAATTCTCTTCGTGACCTAGCCAATAGTGACATGTATATTGGAATTGAAGATACTGAATATGCTAAGATTTTATTTGAGGTAAAAACAACATATTTATTTACTTAGTTTGATGAATAAGGTTTCAACTTAATTTTTGATTTTAATTTTGAGAAAATTTTCAATTGCACTTTAACCATTAAAAAAATATATTTGAAGAAAGTAAGAACCTCTTTTTCCCTTTAATCAATTTCACTAAAACTATCCTCCTTAATGAGTTCTAAAACTATAATATATGAAATTTGACCATTTACAACATTATCTTATATTGTATAATTTACTATAGACAGCTCCAAACAAAGAAGTGAAGAATCTGATAAAGAAAAAAACCAGACTACAAAGTAAAAATTTAAAAGAATTTTACATTGGCGTTGACGATGGTATAGCTGAAATAAAAAAAGGAACATTGGCCTATCATACTGAATTTTCCAAGCTATATCCAAAAATAGCCAAAACATTTAATCGGAAGGATATATGTAATTTGAGAGAAATACCAGTCACGAAAAGATGTAAATGGACTATTGGGAGTCGTAAAGGCTCACCGTTTACCAATATTTTTCGAATAGGGTAACCATTTTTTCAATTTATATAATATTACATATTGTGAGGTAAATATTTGTAAAACTTCTTTATTATTTTTTTCTAGTGCTCTGAGAGCTGCAGAGAGCGGATTGTTAGCACGTGCAAATAGACGGTACTATTTTAAAACTCCTGAATGTCAACCGGAGCCCGAACTGCTACCGGCAGACGGGGGTCAGGCAGCTCCTGCGTTGGTAATATTGTTTGTGGGGATTGCGGTAGCAACTCTATTAATTGTTGTGGAAACAATTTTAAGCCAAAAAAACAGAAATCAAGGGAAGTTAGAAATCAAGCTTTAGCGTTTAAATAGACAAGTAGAATATTTGGTACATGAGTTTTCTGATATCAAAAAAACGGTAGAAATAAGTTTGAAGTTAAATATGTGCTTCAAAAGTTATATTGACACTAACACTATTAGTAAGTACCCGAGCTAGACGAAAGCTCAGGATTCACCTGTTAGGATAGAAATTGAACTAGTAAACATTTGATCAAGATTACATGTTATTTACCACCTAACTAACAGGCAAATCTAGCTTTTATATTTAATTGTATAGAAATATAAAGAAAATATGTTAACATAAGTTTATTTATTCAATCACTTAATAAAAACTTCATTTATGACATTCAATAAAATGTAAAATATAAAATATTTAAATGAGTTATAAGCACTAGGTAAGGTTATTTATTTTACAAAATAATTTTAGTACAATAACATTTACATAAAAAAATATTAAAATTAAAAAAATTATTAGTTCTTATTAATTAAGTAGCACTTTATGGAAGACTTGAAATCTTTTTAAGAAATATCTTATTTACAAAATACCATACACTGTAACCAGATAAAATCTTTATAAAAAATCTTTATAATATCAACAAAAAAATATTGTACACCCAAATGTTATAACGAAGAAAGGTAGTGTTTCAATAAAAAATAATAAAATATTTACTATATTATTCAAACCATTTTAGATGGTAATGGTTAATTATCAACACTACCAAATTAGCCTCCATAAGTACTCACTGTAAATGGAGTTACAGCCTGGAAGTCATTCCACCTCCAGCCACTATAGTCTCGCCTGTGATATATCCGGCATCATCGGAGACCAGAAACGCAACGACAGCCCCCATCTCCTGGGCTTTACCAAGGCGGCGCATGGGAACAGAGTTTAGTGTCATTTCCAAAGCAGAATCAGATGACACAAGCTGAAATATAAATAAATACTTATTAAAATATAAATAGTGATAAAATAATTAGTCTTTATATTCAACAGTGAAGTATTATTTTAAATTAGTCATCACAATTACAACTATAAATATATACATGAAGATGTGCTTTCATCACTTGACCATCATAGTCAATGATTCAATTTGGAGTTAAGTACATAATAAATAATACATATGTTAAGGTAACTTACCGGCCCAGAAAATTTTGTTGGTACAATGCCTGGGGCCAAGCAATTGACTCGAATGTTTTCTGGTGCTAAATCCAAGCTTGCAGCTTTGGTTAATCCCAAAAGAGCTGTCTTACTCACAGAATAAGCTCCAAGAATCTATAAATTTAACAATTTGCCTCATAACTATTCACATTTTGTTTCAAATGATTTATGTGATAAAATTAAATAGACAGAAACATACTGGTATTGGCTGGAATGCTGCAATGGACGCGACAAACACTATACTGCCTCCGCCTCGCTTCCTGAGTAGAGGAAGCGACTCTTGTGCTAACAGGTATGCACACTTTACATTTATTTCAAAGATTTTATCCCAAGTGGCCTCATCTGTCTGTTAAAAATAGGTAATAAAAAATTGTAATTACTAATATACAAACAATTAATAATAGATACTTATGGAAAAAAATATATTGCAATTACATCAAGAACAGGACCAACACTTGGATTAACGGCGGCATTAGAAACAAGGATGTCCAATCCACCAAACTTTTCTACAGCCTGCGAATAAATAAAACAAAGATGAATTTATATTTTAATTAACAAACTTTATAAAAATTATATTTATAAAAGTAAACAAACCGTAGTAAAGAGTTTTGTTCTATCTTCCTTTTTACCGACATGACAAACAATACCCTCCACATTCAGTCCTTGTAATTTCAACTTTTCCACAGCAGACAAAACATTCTTCTCTTTTCTGCTGCTGATCAACACGGATGCCCCTTCATTAGCTAATCTCTCGGCAATAGAATATCCGATTCTAAACAAAAAAAAATAAGTTAAATGTTGATCATAAAATATTATTTTTTACGTTATAAAGTAAATTACCCGTCAGTGGATGCTGTTACTATTGCGACTTTTCCTTTTAACCTATCTCTCGGTATACCAGCAGCACAGCTCATGGCTCTGATAGATACTTGATTTATGACTGCAGCATTTGTAAGGAGTGAGCGAATCATCTTAAATTATTTAGTTTAGGATAATAAAACTTCGCCGACAGCACAGAAAATATATATCAGATAACTAGAAACACTCACTAATATAATGCTATTATGTATTTAACTGATAAACATATATATATATTATACCTATTAAAACTGGACTTTGTACTAATGGAAACAAGGAAAACTATTGATATTAGCAACCAGTCACATTTAATTTGTGGTTATATTTTTGACATTTAAAAACCACAACATTATGTCTCATCTCTGATTATATTCCACAATGCTCAGCAATACTAACGTTTTAAGAATTTCATTATCATATAATAATATAATTTTCATTGCTTTTCAAGATTTAAAAGAGAAAAATAAAAATCTTTTATATTTGGTTGCAATATTGAAAAAAAAAATTCATATCAGCCATAATAATAATAAAAAAAATAATGGAAAGTCACGTTTAATTTGTGGTTATACGTTGACATTTAAACACCATTACATTATGGTCCACGATGCTCAGCAATACTTCACAAAATATTTTAAGATTTATAGAATCATGAAATAATATAATCTTCATTGCCTTTTAACATTTATAAAAATAATATAAAAGTAAAAAAAACTTATATTTTAGGTTTCAGTGTTGAACAAAAATAGTTTACATATCAGCCATAATAAAAAAAAAAAAAACACTCTTGACTACATTTATACCGGTAAATTTAAAATTTAAACCAAGTTGTTATATTAATATATATTTTATAATATTATCACAGAAATAACAAAAAAATATCAGTTAAATTCAATAAATTATTTTTTAAGCATATAGGTATTGCTGTCAAAAATAAATCTCATGTTTCTAATAATTGACTAGTTAAGTAATAAATGGTTATTTAGTTAAACCGTTTAGTAATAACTATTATATATAGCACTGCTTATTGATGTTTCAATGATAGGTAACTACGAGTATATTTCCAGTCATTTTTCATTTCAATGAACATATAGGCTATCATTCAAGCGATGCAAATTCAATACCGTTGAAAACTTCATTTTTATCACAAACCTTGAAAAGTAATTCAAACGAATCGTAATGTTTTCACGATAAATAAATAACTATAATAGATTCTAAGTAACAAATTAGAACCTGCTATTAATTTTTATTTTTTATTTGCAACTGGAATAGACTAGGTTTTCGAGATAAATCTGCATTTTTGCAGTAGTACTTTTAATTTAAAATCAAAACTAATTTATCAAAATCTAAACATATTTACATGGACATATGTATAAGGTGTCCCAAAACTCACGCTAGAAGTAATTTTTATAGAAAGTAAATAGTTTTTTTCTTGGGTTGCATTGCATGCGGTACCGTCTTGTTGAAACCACATGTCTTTCACAACCATATCTTGCAATTTAAGCATAAACAAAGTGGATTATCATCTCGCAACAGCAAGTTGTTGCCTGATCAAGATGAAAATGAGCCTCATCGCTAAAAATGATCAGCACCGTATGTGCCAGCAAAGCTTACCCTATAATTAATCCTATACTGTATACTTTGTGAACCAGTAAAAAACCAATAAGTATTCTTTATAAACCTGTGTTTTCCATCAAAATTACTACTCACATGAATTTTGGGACATTCTGTATATGCCTCGCTTTTACCATAGGCGTACGCTAACAAGTAACCATTTAGTGTCCTGGTAGCTAACCGGAAACTGTTTTAGCATTTTAATGCCTTCTCGTATCAGTACCTCTGGAAATAGCGTAAACGCTAAAATGATGTACCACTACTCTATTTTTCCACTACTCCACCAGCTCACGAGGTTCCCAACGACCATTATGTGCGATGACTCTAATCGCCGCGTCACGTTATAGCACCGAGCAGGGGTTTCAAACTAAACTAAGATATGTATTTAAATATATAAACAGAGAAAAAAAATCCAAAAAGCTAAAATTATAATTTACAGTGATTATTTCAATAATGAGATATTTCGTTTTTGGATGCAGATGGGTATCCGATATTTGAATCATCTGACGGTGTATTTTTGGTCGTCGTTTATTTGTGTTGAACGTGAGTCGAGCATTTTGCAGCACACTTGCCGGCGCCCGAGGCTATTCTTAGAAGTTTTTTGTTCACTTTGACAGACCTGCACTCGAACCGGACGGCTTCGCATTGGAAACATCGCAATAATATTGAAATACCACTGAAGCCGGCACCCGAGAAGGTTCTCTGTTGATGCGCCATCGCTGAAGCTTCTCTCAGTTCAGTCGGCGAGGAAAACTCTGCAGTCGGGCATGTCGGGCATTGCTCGCACCACTGGGAAAATGGCTGTATCTACGGGATTGGTGTTGTATTATCACCCATACAGCTTCTATTCCCAAAAGGTACGAGTAGATACAATCAATTACGAATGTATAATCTTTTGTATATCGTAGTATGAATATTAAACGCATTTAACTAGACTTGATAAACTATAAATACGATGAGGAATGTAGAGTGTGAAAAACTGTGCAACTCGAGTGTTATCGCTGAATTTTAAAGGAGCCAATATATTGTTGGAAAATACTTAAAGTGATTGTAGAAAATAAAAATACGAAAATTTCCGTTTATTCCTTTTAAAAATTATTTTTTGGCTTTTTTTTTTTTATATCTTTTTAAAAATATTTTTACGAAAAACGTGTAGGAGTATCACAAAATTTGTGATAATTCAGGGAAAATATCACGTATACGAAAAAAATATTATTTGATTATTATGAAAAGCGTTAATTATTTTATTGACTATACATATTTTTGAGCATAGTTTTTAAAATATTGTAGTTACTACCACTAAGAAATGTCATTGAAGATTATTTAACACCTTTGGTTCAATTCAATTACGATACCATTGGTTATTATTATGTAATAAACATTACCTCAGCGTGGTCTAATGCTAGAATACCAATGAAGTTTACATAGCAGTAATTCTATTTGTTACCTAATTCTGTCTTCACACTGCGAGATTGTACAAAATTAACTATTTGAATGTTTGGGTATTGCATCAACTGAAATATGACCTGCTTTTTCCCATCTCCATTTTTTTTTTATCTTTATTATGATTTTTATTAATCTCACATATAATGAAACAAGAGATTTACATTTATATGACATTGTGTGTGCAATTGCAAAGAGTTTTATTTGCTCTTAGTATACATGTTCATAAGATCTACATAGCATACAATCATAAATTTTATGGCAATCTCTGTAATATTTAAAAAATAAATAAATCTTAACTCCTTCGCTACAGGCTAAATTTTCATTTCAAATTGAAAATTAAGGGAGTTAATATCTTTGAAAATACATTGAGATATTATTTATTATTACTTGTATTTCTTAAAAATAGTATTATGCCATTCCAGATATATTGTGTGAGTAATGCTGATAAATCTTTTTGATTAATATCATGACATAATTTTTTCAGGTTGTCATGACCCTACATGAGAAAAAACTTCCTTTCGAACCTGTGATAATCAATATAACGAAAGGAGAACAATATTCACCTTCATTTTTAAAAATAAATCCAAGAGGGGAAGTCCCTGTTCTCCAAGACTCTGGAAAAATCATACCGGATTCAGCAAGAATCATGGACTATCTAGAAGATAACTTTTCAAACGGTAAATTTGAAATATGTAGTTTTATTTAAATATAAGGAAAATATCAAGAGTGCACTGCAGTATAATCAGATTTTACTTTTATATTCAAGGTGTTTCTTACAGGTAGTCCACGGTTAATACCGGTCGGTAAAGGAGAGGTGAGAACACGAGTAGAAAAATTCCGACAAATGATCGATGCTCTGCCGGCAGGAGTGATTACTATGGGCTCATTCTTTCATTCGGAGCTGTGTGAAAATCCAAAGATGCCATTTCTTCTACCTGTGAGACGAATGCTTAAATGTAAGATTTTGATTAATTATTTTAATTTAAAGTATCGAGAGTTCTAAGGGAATCTAAGTATACAAATTAATATCATGCTTGAGAAAATTTCATTAATAATCTGAGAAATAAAGTGTATATTGTTTTTTACTTGCAATCTCAAATAACCAACTACTAGTGAGTATAACTTTTTTGAAAATTTACTAGCTGCTGAAACAAACAGTTCAGCAACTTTACGACAAAATGCAGAGCTTAATCCGGAAGTAAAGGATACGTTGCTGAAAAAAGCTGACTTTCAAGAGAAAAAGCATTCCCTTTTAACCAATAAAGAAGAATACATTAAGATTTTAAAAACAGTAGAAGATGTTTTGTCCGAAGTGGAAAAAGAGCTTGAGGGTCACAAAAAAGGTTATATATTATATACTTCAGTGATAATTTTCTTAAAAAAGTAAACATTGTAAAAAAAAAAAAAATAAAATATTTATTATTTTAATTTCAGAAAACAGCGACTGGTGGTTGTGTTCAAAAGAGTTTACTATCGCAGATATCAGTTTAACAATATTGCTAGTCAGACTCGATTCTCTCGGTTTGGATAGTCATTTTTGGAGCAAGGGGAAACGTCCAAATATTGAAGATTATTACACAAGAGTTCAGCAGAAACAATCGTTTAAAGAATCAATTCCAGACTTGTGCTTCCATCTGAAGGTATTATTGAATTCCCAATCTCCATTAGGGATAGGAGTTGGAGTCTTAGGAACGGTAGGATTTATCGCAGGGGCAGCCATTCTGTTAAAAAGATTAATATTTTAAATAAAACACAGGAGTGTATTTGAAACAATATGTTTTGTCATGTTTCATTTGTCATATGAAGTGTAATTTTACATTTAAATATTTGGTTATAGCTGAAGAAAACAGGTACAAATGAAAAATATATTAAAAGCAGTAACTGCAGAGTTGAAAAATGTTGTGCCAGTATTACTTTGTTTTACAAAATTTGCATAGCTATTGCACAAGCTTTTAAAAAATTAGACAATGGTGTGAATTATTGTAAAAATAAATTGTATTACAATTTCAAAGTACACATTAGATAAGTCTACTATAGTGATAAAATATGTATAAAAATATTTTTATAATTTAATAAAGTTTTCTATTTGCAAGTTTTTAATAATTTATTCCATTATATGAAAACAAAATCAAACATATAAAGTATACTTCATATCTATTCAGTCCAATGCTTATTGAGGCCATACTATTTGACATTATTTAAATAAGTGACTTGTATAAATAGCTGCGATGTTCAAGGTTCACTTTACAATTAAATGCATTGGAGGTTGTGCCTGTTTTAACAAAGTTTCCATTTAATTTTTTTTTTAATATCTTATATTTTCAGTTCAAAAAAGGTTTAAATATTTTAATGCATTCTGAGTTCATTGACAAAGTCCCAAAGTATTTTCATCATTTAACTTCAATATGCTTTGAAAAAAATAATGAGAGGTAGATATTGGTAATATTCAAAATTAATCATAACGAAACAATATTGTTAAATAAATTATTTTTTATTAAATTAACTTACAATAAGTAAAAACAACCTAACAATTTGATATGATTTTATTTATAAATAAACCCTCTCACATGTTTAAAAATTGTAATTAACAAACCAATAATTTGAAAAAAATTCAAACCACTTAAGTATAGATAAAAAAAGTACATTATAAGATACACAAGAAAAATATTGTGAATATTTTAAAATACAAAATCTAATCTTATCACTCATAATCATTAAACTAGTAATCAGATAATTGAAGGCACAGAAGGATTTATGTGATTGACTTGTGAGATAATTTGATTATGTACTGGTGAAGTATTCAATAAAATTAAACTGGGTGAGAATACAGAAAATGACTAATTATTTACATAATATACTAAAAAAAGTGGTCAAGGCAACATCTTAAAAGTTATGAATGTCAATTTTTTTCAAATTTAAATTAGGGACGGACAAGAGGATGAAGTTCACAGAAACTAATTCCAACTCAAATAAGAAGAAAGCTGTGAAAAGTTATGAATGGAGAAATCTAGTTTCCAAAACAGTGGACAGAATAATAGTTAGTGTCTTCTGTTATGAATATTATACAAGTTTTCATATTGGCAATTCCAGTTGTTGCAATAATCCCTTCAACTAAATTCATCTAAAGTAATAAAAATGTAAACCGAGATAACAGGATATAAATAAATAACACAGGGAATATGTATGTCATGGCATATAAATAATATAATAGAAAATTAATATGAACAATAATGAGTTTGGATAATTTTTGTAAATTCTATCAATGCACTTTATACAAATTAAATTAGTTTGGCAATTTATTACAAATAAAAAAGTAAACACACAGATAAATACACTGTATCTCTTTTAAAAAGACAAATCCAAATATCAATAAATAATTGATAATAAATAATAAACTATCTAAAACTAAAAAAATATAAAGAGTACAATTCATTAATGTTACACAATTTCCATGTAAAAATATTATGTTATTGACACTATGTTGAATGTTTTCATAATATAATATTGAATGTTTTAAATCTTTGAGTAAATAGTGCCAATAATATTATAAGCCACCTTTTTAATAGACACTAAAATTAAATAAAAAGAGATAAGTAGTATAAATTTTTTAGAGACTATCAAATAATCATTAGTTGCAGTATTTTGTGTATCATTAAGGACAGTTATTTCAATAGCAAAATTTTAAAGACAAAACATTAAATATACCACAACCTTTATATAATAACATTTCTTCCTTGTTTGTAAATTGAAAAAAAAAACATTTGGTTCTATGATAGTTTTATCTTGGGGTCGGAGGTTGTTGGTCGTCTGCAACAAAGTCTCCGGCTTCCTGAGGTCGGTTGCCATATAAAGGCATTCCCATAAAATGTCTTCCGTTATTAGCCAGACTTGCTCTCTTCTTAGAAGCCAGAGGAACTGCGGTTTGCTTCTCTTTGCTATACTTGAATATTCCTTCTCCTGGGAGATTAGGGAAGAACTTGGGTAATTTATACCAAACCATGTAGGTAACATACCATGTCAGGATAGCTATCACTCCACTAAGAAATTTTTCTACCATTACATGATAATAAATCAAGGTACTGAACAGCATAACATCCCACAGAACTTGAAGTACTGTCATAGCAATGAATAATCCTCGAACATAAGGAGTGAACTTTGTGTAGCTTGACTTTAGAATATTTAGCTCACTACTCAGTAAGAATCGCAGTGGATTGGTGCGGACACTCTTGTCATTTGTCGATCTTGAATATTCTTCATCTCTTATGTAGGTGCGGATCCCTTCCCATCCAACAATAGCTTTAGCTTCCTCAATAAGGATCAAACTGGAGTAGATAAGAATGAAACAATGTCCAGATATATCAAACCCATTCCAGAAGTATCCTTCTTCAAGACATTTGGGCTTAGTAGTGATCTTGGGGTAATTGCATCGACCGTAAGAATATTCAATGTAATTGAAAAATGAGGTCCAAGCATACCAAAACACGGTAGCAATTGCTAGTCGAGTTAAGTGGCCTTTGAGCACTCGTTCTTTTTTACCACAACAGTACGTAAATGATGATAAGAACGTAAAAGGAACAGTTAAGGCGAGAGTCCAAAACCAACCAATTTTTACAAAATACTGATTGAACACATTATCACTTCGCGAAAAGTACGATTTAGGAACAGACGCAAAATCTGCTATCAATGACACCAAAAAAAGAGCTCCTAGGTACAGAGCTACTTTTAAATGAACATTAAAAAATATAGATTTCTTGCATGCATGAATGAGCATCAATAGCATGACTTCTTTGACGGATGCCGGGGGAATTGTAGGTTTTGTGCCTTTAGTAGGTTCGCCGCGCATGTTTTCAGTAGAACCTCTAAAATTCATTTTGGCTCCTCTTGCGTTCCCGGCCATCGTTACGTTTTATTTTTGTGACAGTTTTGAAGCATAGACAATAGACAATCTACAGATTTGTTAAATGTTACCAAAAATAGACGATGGCTACAAACAAATGAAAGTTAATTCCAAATGAAACCATTTAAAAACTTTGTGTATGGAAGTATGTCGAATTCTGTTAGTTGATAAGTATTAATTTTGGAAAAATTATTTGACCTTTTCCGAATCAATTATTTTTTTACACTTCTATTAAAAATTTAATTATGAAGACCATTGTAAGAAGAGTTCAATTTGGTTTAATCTCAGATAAAAAAGGGTACTTGTTTTTTATCCGACCACCAAAGAACTTTGTCTATTGTTTTGCTTCTTTTGTTGGCAACAGCGAGTAAACACGTATTGTTTATTTATTTAATTTAAAGTATAACCATCAAAGAAATGAAAGTTTTTTTTCAATTTTGTATCATATATTTATATAGTTTTTAGTATTCAATAAAGTCACATTTTATAAACAATGAAATATGAGACATGCATTATCCTGGTGGCCAGAATGTTACAATGCCACCCACGATGGTGTCGAAAGGATCTATGTGTCGCATTTTCACACGAAATACCACGCTGTTGTAGAAAAAGAACGCTACTAGCCTTGTCGTGTACGATTGTTGATAACTGAAGTAAGTTCATTTTTTGTTTGACGGTTATCTTTGGCGGTTATACTTTGAATTAAATATATTTATTTAATTCAAATACGTAATTCACAATACGTGTTTACTCGCTGTTGCCAACAAAAGAAGCAAAACAATAGACAAGTTTCTTTGGTGGTCGGATAAAAAACAAGTACCTAAAAAAGTAATTTAAAAAATTTAGATGTTAAATTTTAGATTTTTTTAAATTTTAAGCTACCAGCATTTCAAATGTTTTTTAGACGAAATATTTTATTCCAATGTAACAAAAGTCTATCGCATGGAAATTATTGTAATCTGCAAATATTACTAAAAAATACTGTTATATAATTACGATAGTAACTAAAGGAAAGTAGTTTGATAGGTTGGAAATTATTAATAATCGGGACAGCATCAAAGTTAATCTTTTGATTACCAAAATTAAATTGGAATTTTTTATATTGCAATCAATATTTATAATATTTCTGTGAATTGCGTCTTACAAAAAAAGTAATGATGTAGTGGCTTTGAAATGTTGTTATCTAATAAGTTTAAACTTTTGTGCAAACAAAAATCTAGCCAATCAGACAAAAGTATGTAAAGGAATGTTTTTTGTGTCATTTTATTAATTTGGTAAGGTATCTAAAATAACACTTTATTTCATCAGAAGTACCTAACGGGGTTGACGAAAATATTGATTTATTGCATATTTTAATAATTGCTTTATTAAAACATAAGTATCTTCTATTAAAATTCCAAGGTATTATTTACCTACTACAAACAAATAGTGTCCTATATAAATAATTCATTCAGTTGCAAAGGTCACAAAATTTCCAGTATCGTTTCCGTGCCATAGCTTAGGTCATTTTATGTATTGGAGATTATGAATGTTGTTTGTAAAAATATCTCATAATTTACATGCAGATTTTTTTAAAAATATTGATATCATGTCAGTTAACTGGCAGCAGCAGGAGGAGCATTAGTGGTTTGAGAGTTTTCTGTCACAGCTGACGCAGAATCTTGGAGTGGTTCGTTAATTGCTAACCAAGGCAGGCGTTTCTGTAGCTCCGTTCTAAATACAAGTAGTAAGTATATATATATTGAAGGAAGTATGTAATTTAAAAATTATAATAAAAACCAAAATAAATTACCTGTATCTCGGATGACTAATAGCATATATGTAGGGGTCTATACATGCTACAAGTTTGCAAGCACATGCTGGGATCATTGTAACCTTAAAGTGATAAAATATAACTGTTGAAAAAAGAAAAAGTAAAATGAAATTTAAAAAACTTTTTAGATAGATTTTTACCCCCGGAGTAAGAAGTTTGTGGTCACCAAAGGCACCTATAAGAGCTAAGACAGCGTATGGTGTCCATGATGCAACAAATAAGAAGCAAATAGTAATAGCTGCTTTAGCGATTCTTATTTCTGCGGACTGATTAGATTGATTTTGGTTGCTCCGTAGAGATTCGACATTCATCTTTTTTGCTTGTTCTTTTAATGCTTTCTCATGATCGATAACGTGACTGACAATTTGACTGTAGTAATAAATAATCATCGACATGGGTATCAGATAGCTGAATGTAAATATGACAGCAACAAACATGTGGTTATCAAAGGTATCAGTCAAGTAATCGAATGTGCACTGAGTTAGATACCCCTCTGAAAATGAAGATAAGATTTTTAATACAATTATACAAGGATATTCATTCACGATCTATGTTGTTGATTTAGTACTTACCTGGAACAAATCTACCCCATATTTCAAGAAGGGGTAGAACAGCCCATGGAATTGTATAGGACCACACCAACCCCACCATGAATATTGCTTTTGTTTTTGAAAGTTTCACATCAAAGGGTTTCGTAATTGTATTAAACCTGTATAAAGTTATATAATTAATTTAAATATACACCCACTATTTAAATATATTTTATTATCAATATCACTCACCTATCATAGGCAATGCATGCATTTGTCATGCCAGCCCCAATACCACTAAGAGATCCCATAAAAGCAAAAGCTTGACAAGCGGCAATTCCTGCAGCAAATCCTCGATGAAATGAATTGTAGATAAATATAGGAGTTTTAGCCATCATTATAAAGTCACATACGGCTAGATTCAGTACAAAAATATTACTAGGTGTTTGTAATGGCTTAGCTCTGAAAAAAAAAAGAATTATTGAATAGCTAAATAAAAAATTAAAGAATTTTGTAAATAGAAAATTATTATCATAAACTTACGAGGAGAATACCCAAATAACAAGACCATTTCCAATCAAAGCCACAAAAGTGAAAGCCGCATAGATTAATCCAAGAAGAAAGTGCATGGAGGCTTCGGGCTCTTGGAATTGAAGCCAGTGTTCAGGAATTTGATGGAGTTGATCTTGCGGGATGTTCCAGCCCATGAGTCGAACCTCATCTGCGATCCTTTAAATATTCAAAAGGCATGATTATTTAGTGTGATTTGGATTATAAATTTATATTATCTGAAATGATAGCTTACCTCGCCGCCGGTCGTAGAACAGATATATTACTAAGAGAAGCATGTTCTAACAACATGGTTGTAAATGTAAACTAAAAACTTCAACTGAAAATGTATCTGGGTGTATTTAAATATAATAATACAGTTATTATTTTGTCCTAGACACTTAGCTACATGTTAAGCCAAGTGCCCACTGACATTAAAATGTTTGTTAGACTTGTTTCTATATATATCCTTCGACAGTGGAAAATTATAATTTAATTAGAAAATGATTTAATTTGATTTGGATTTAGGTTTATTAGAACACCAATAATATAACTCTTTCCTAAGGTTTCACATCAAATGGATTTGTATAGATTATGGGATAATCCATAAATATAAAGCAGGTTAATGCTAGAGTATGCGTAAACCTGACCCGATTTTATAAACTGAAATAAATAAATGTTATAAAGGTGAGCATTAGATATCTAACATAGATTATTTTATATTTTTACACTCATATCTAATTAACTAAAAATATTTCAAGTATGAATTTATTTTGAATGAACATGTAACTGAATAAGAATTTGATTCGTTATATACAAGTGCGGAGCCAATGTATTTGGACTGCAAGATAAATATTTAATAACTAGCCAGGATTTTTAGATACATAAGTACGAAATCCGGCTTTTAGTCTCATTTGGGGATATGATTTATTTTTTTAATTTTCGGAGCAATATTTTATTAATTATTATCAAATGTTTTTGTTAAATCTGAATTTTTAACCCATAGAGGTGCATAATGGATACAATATTTAGTGAGTCGATTCACAGAAAATACTTTAATTTTTTTTGGCATTTTCTACTATATGTTAAGAATGCTTGCGAGTCATTAAATATTTACCTACCCATCAATTATTTAGAAACTTAGGGATATTAAGTTATTCTTATGTAGCTTAATTGGTAGTGCTGGGCTGCGACAGCCGTGAAAGTATGGGTTTAAATCCTACCTGTGTTGTGAATATTTTTTCTCATTGTTCACTATAAAGCTGCGTGGGTAGAAAATACGCATTTAATGATAATAATAATTATCATTGGTAATAAATACTGATTTCAAATTTCAATAGACTGATACTGTGTTACAGTTGAACATACCTATAATAATTCACTCTGTGTTTGGTAGCACTAGTGAGAGGTTGAAACATTTTATATTTGAAGACCACACGAGAGAAAAACTATTTTTACAGTAAAATTGGGATTCCAAGACAATCGCAACATCAATTCAATTTGTTTATTTAATACAAGCAATTAGTTTTCGACATTTTACTTTCTGATTTTGAGTTTTTTTTAGAGTAGTGAAAAATTATTTTTATTGAAATAAAATTTTGTAGCTATATCATTTCAAAACTGTGAGTGAAAAATATAATCTGATGAAGCTAAGATTTTGGTGGATGTCCGAATGCCCAGTGCCTCTTGGGTTTGAATTACTGTGATGGTATCGATGCTGGACACGTGAAATGGCTCATTGGTAAGCTTTGAGATGTCTCAACACTGATTTTCCAGACATCAATGTTTTGTTTTCCAGACATTGTGCAGTTTGCATTCAAGAGAAGTTGGAGCAAGTGTTCAGTCAAGTCTGTTAGTTGACTAGTAGAGGACAGGAATGGTAAATTTAATGATGACTGTAGTCAGTCTGATATCCATAGTTTCCATCATACATTTATGGGGATCAGCTGCCATGAAAAACCTAAAAAATATGTGTAAAAATATTATCCCTTGAGATGTGAATTAGTGCCATGGAAGCCATACAAGCTGTGTGTGTACGTGAGAGAATGCTTTTTGTTTGGTAAGCACAAAAAAAATACTATTTTATCTTTATGTTTTAAACATTATATTTTATAATAACAACAACAACACATTCAATAGGTACAGTATAATAATATACAATTTCTATAAAGTAAATTTTCATCATAAATATGGGGTTGACACTTTTAATAGTCAGTTCTAAACATTAAACAGTCAGTGGAGAACGCTTAACCTAGGTAAATAGGTAAGATGCTTAGTTGTAAATATTAAAGATACAAATAATTACGACTGAAATTAATAATCAATCAACTTCATTATTTTTAATTTTTAAGTATTTTAACATTACATCAAGTCATGCCTGTAATAAAGCAGTGTGTTGCATAGGTCAAATGTGCTGAATTTTGGTGATGAAAATGGTTTAATAATCTTAGTACATATATCATATAAATTATTAGCTTATATAAAATATTTTTTTATGATATTACTTATTTTAAGAACAGCCAGCATGAGCTAATCCAATTCATTTATATTATAATGCTTTGTAATGCAGTTACTGAAAAGTTTAAAAATAATTTTTCTTATAAATTGATACCTACCAGATTTTGTGACAAAAACCATTTTATGAATCACATTTTTCTACAATCATGCCGACATTTTTCAAAACAACTGTTCAAATTATTTTAATTACATTAGAAATATATACTTATTATTCTATTTTACACATAATAACATGCGTGAATATTTTCCATCACGAATTTGTAGATGTTACACAATTTTAGGCATTTTACATACCTACAATGAATATAAAAATCTATGATGTATATTCTCTTAAACCAAGTACACAATTATATTTAATTGTAATAAGCAAGTTGCTCTGATATTTAAATTTAATTCAATCCCTCAATGACGATGATATTTCTACTAAAAAAAAAGATTATTTTAAATGCACCTAAGAGTTTATTGCTTGTTTAATCATATGAAATAATAAATCATGATGGTATTATGTTTTATAAAGGGATTATTTTTTCTTTGGTTGAAATACGTTAAAACTAATAATATATATATTTTGATGTAATAATGCTCAACCCTGGTCCTGCAGCCTATGGCTCAGTTTGACGAATAAAAATTTCTTATTATTTTGAGCTCATTAGTATAAAATAGTGTGGTTATACTTTCATTGAAAATTTGAAAAGATTAAAAAGTTTTACAAAAAAATGCCTAAATTTTCATAAAAATCTTCAATAGTTAAAAAATCATTTATCTATTCTACAGGTGAATTGTTAAAACCCTGTTGTTGCATCTTCTTTAATTGGAAATAACTTAAGAAAAGGCTAGGCCATTCTATTTTATGCATTGAGTAATAATTCATCATGATTAAGTGCAACATCCGAATCACATTTCATCAATATTGACAATACAAAAAGATTATACGTTTTCACATAAAATATTCAATAATTATCTAGTAATTATTATTGTACTTGAAGCACTGGAAGAGTAATAGCATATCATTTTACTAAGACGATAACAATTCGTGTTTTATACTTTCCAAAATTAGAGCACGTTAAAATAATAATACTGTAAGTTTTTACATCTTTCACATAGATTTATATGTCTTAAATACTCTTATAAAATTTAAACACAAAGTAAAGAACCAATCCATTCCACAAAACCATCGGTATTAGTTGATATAAAAAGATAGTCGTAACAACATTTTTTGTAAAATTATTGAATGTAATTAGTAAGTGTATACATACACATTAATTATATTTACTATTCAACGCTTTCATCTTCTGGGCCTAAGCAACCGAGATCGACAATTGTTGAAGCATCATTATCTTCAAGTTTAGAACTTGTAACATCACTATTAAAAGTAGGAGTTGCATCTTTACTGAGATCTCCGTCTGCATCATTTTCAGTTTGAGAGGAAGAAGGAGTATCGGCTTGAATATCAAACTCAGTCATACCATCTTCGCTGTTATTAATCTCAGCAGTGTGAAGTGTTCCAGTTTCAGTTGAAAATCTAGAATCTCTGCTATCAACCGAATTAGGATGTACAAGAATTTTCTGCTTGTTGCTTTCAGAGGTCGAGTTCAGATTTTCATCACAGACCGTATGATATTCACTATGCACAAGGTCTGGAGATAAGTCAGAAGGTTCATCCTCACAAATGGGATTGGAGAGACCGAGGTCTAGGCTGGAAGGAGGAGGTCCCTGCCGATTACGACGAGGCTGTGGAGAAGTGCTGGCAGATCTCCGTATTGGGAGATGCTGTCGGATTTCAGGGCGTCTTGTATGTCGAGTATGTAGTATTGCTGATGCATTTGAATTTCGCCTAGGGTATTTGAAAAATTTAAAAGATTTACTGTGCTACTCTATATTCATTAGTATGTTTATTTTTATATATTTATAAAACTACCTTTGTATTTTCATAATATATTTTATACCTTTTCTCTATATTAGAATTCCTATAGCTGTCATGAGTAGTAGCTCTTTGACATCCTGGTAAGTGAGGACTGCAGGAGTGACTCGCACGTATTCTGTCTCCATTTTGAGTTGCTGTAATCAAATAAAATAATGATAATGGAACAGAAAGCAGTGATATATTAAATACAAGAACAATAATTAAATACCATGGGTCTCTTCATCATCAATTTGCTTTTGACGTGATAGCATATGGCGCCGTGCTGTATCTGAGCGTGTATTAGGTGGTCTTGTCGTCATACGTGAATTCCTAGTGGCTGAACGGGAACGATCACGAACTCGTAAGGTGACCGGCCCGTCACTCGGAACATGGAGGTCCATTGCCATTGAGCCTTGCGATCCAGCCAACGATTCTCGGCTATATCTATTTATAGAATAAAAAAAAAAAAATTATTTGTGCAAATTTACTACTTGCTTGTAAATTGTGGATTATAATGATGGGCAGGTCTGATTTATTATTTTTAAGTGCAAAAATTTTGACCAATTATTTAAAAAGAATGAGTTTTTATTTTTTATTATCAAAAAAACTGACTGTCATCATTTAAAATTATTTTGAATAGTCAAATGTTATTAATGTACCAATTGGAAGGCATAAAGTAGAGTAAAATGTGAAATTATGAGAATCACCTGACACTCCGGACATGAGATTCATCCACGGAGAGCGCTTGTCTCGGTAGCATAGCAGGATTCAATAGAGAGCAGCCGAGTCTCATGGGGCGACGAGCCGGCGGAGGTCGCGGGGTGATCGGAGCTCCCGGCGGTCTGGGACCTAGATCAGGCACAGAACCACTACGCAGCACTCCTCGTCGTTTGGGACCCGCCGGAGACAGACTACCAGCCAAGAGGGGGCGGTGGGTAAAGCTGCTAGTGTGCATGGGACGTGGTTCCACATTGCTAGAAAAAAAATCATTGATACACAGAGCAGAAAAGTATACAAAATATGTTTTAGCAGGAATTCAAAGGTAATTCAATTGATAAGATGGAGGGATATATTTCTCATAGACTTGTTGATTTCTAATAAAATATATAGGATGAAAATGGTTTTTTGTTATCAAAAGAGTCTGTAATGCGTGCGTCTAGTTATGGGCATAATCCACCAATTCGAGTGAATGAAAAAATATAGTTACAGATGGTACTCTAGATCGGGAGTGATTAACAAGTCTTAACTTAGAAACCGATCAGACTACATGATAAATATAGCACTAATTTAGGACCCTAGTTGGGGCAGGAGTGATGGCGTTCTGTTTACACTGCACTAGATCGGGACAGTAATTCAGTCTGAGACCGAACATATACCATTGACCCGTGCTTTCTGAGTATCTCAAAATAAGCATTGCAGGTACTCACCAGCTCGGAATGCATGAATGAAACACAGGCAAGTATATCTTGTGCTCTATTGCAAGTTAGATAGGTGGGGGTGGTGGTGGTAGTGGTGGAATGAAAAAATATATACACTGCACTATACGGGGACAGTAATTCAGTCTGAGACTGAACGTATACTGTTGACCCGTGCTTTTTGAGTATCTCATAATAAGCATTCCAGGTACTCACCAGCTCGGAATGCATGAATGAAACACAGGCAAGTATATCTTGTGCTCTATTGCAAGTTAGATAGGTGAGTGGGGACGGTAGTGGTGGAATGAAAAAATATATACACTGCACTAGAGTGGCACAGTAATTCAGTCTAAGACCGAATGTATACCGTTGACCCGTGCTTTTTGAGTATCTCAAAATAAGCATTTCAGGTACTCACCAGCTCGGAATGCATGAATGAAAAACAGACAAGTATATCATGTGCGCTATTGCAAGTTGGATACACAGAAGCGAGGGGACATTGAAAGGTGAGTGGGGGTGGTGGTGGTGGGGGTGGGTGTTCTGTAGTCACCCGAGGGTCCGGGAGAACTGCACGAGGGCCGCGGTGAGTGCTCGGCGGTCGCCGGCGCGGGGGTCGGGGGTGGCGGGGGGCGCGCCGAACACGCCCAGGTGCTCCCAGCGGCCGGTCTGCGAGGCCGCGGAGCGCCGTGCCGCGGCCGCCTGCGCCTGGCGCACCTTGCAGCCGGCCGAGGACTTGAACCGCGCCGGCATCACCTTGGCGGCCGAGTCGCGCGCCTCGAACGTCATCACGCACGCCGCCACCACGATGAAGCCTGCCGCCGAGCCAGCCGCGCCGGATCGATCGCAATTGTAATTTTAAATTATTTTATAAAATATTTTCATATATTTAATATTTTAAATAAAATACTCGGTGACCGGTTTCGCGAACCTTTCGCGTTGGCATTATCAAACTGACGTAGAAAAATAGCTCATGAATTTTATTTAAAATATCAAAATAGAATTCCACCAAGTACTCTCTGTCAAAAATATTGATTTCTATAATAAATTTATGATTTTTATTGAAAAATTATAATTGTTAATAAATAAATTTAAAATGCTTTAATAAATTTATTATGATGAATGATAGATGAATGTTAAAAAAGACTGTTTTTTAAATTTATTTATCCCTGCTGAATAATCGCTTTGTCAATAAACATGTTCATCTTCATTTATTTTATAGTAAAAAATTATTAATTATGATGATTCACGATTACAGATCGTAATGTCATAAAATTATGAAGATAAGCAAAATCACGGACAAGTGTTCGTCCGATTTCATAGTTATATTTTTGTACGCTGTTTTGCGCTGGCGCGCTGTCGGCCTCCATAGCTCAGGGGCAGAGCACTGGTCTTGTAAACCAGGGGTCGAGAGTTCAAATCTCTCTGGGGGCAGCTCGTGCAATTTTTTTTAATTCGGAAAAAAAAATTCTAGCTATTCCAGCTTCTTCCGCCCCCGCCGTGACTATTGGGCTAGCATAATTTTTTTTGATTCAGAAAAAAATATTTCAAGTCTAGCACTTACCGCCTACTCCCATGACTATTGGGCCAGCATATGATAGATTGTTCAGATGGAATCCTCTTGACTCATTTTTTACTCGCACAGTGTGATTCCCACGGATTTCTTGCCCCACAGAAAGCTGGTCGGCGTAGTATCCTGAATAAAACGAACAGAATATAAAATATATATAAGTATAACTATGATGTCATAACAAATATAATATAGGACCTGAAAATTTTGGACCATTTTTTTTTAATGGTTTTTGGATTAAATGATTTTGGCATATCCCGAGTTTGAAAGATTCATTTTTCACGATTACAAAAAATAAATATTATTTTTATATTTTTGAGAAAAAAAAAGCACTATTCATGTATACCAATGCCTATTTATATAACAATATATACAAACTTTATATACGTGTTGTGACGAGGAAAGACGATTAGGATGTCTGTTTTTTTAATTCGACAAACACACTTACGAAATTGATTAGCAATTAGTAAGCTTTAGTAAGGCGTGTAATGACCCTAAGCTTGTTTCATTTTACTTACGTTTCCAAAAATTCTTTTGACGCCATTTTAGACAGTAGAAATAATTTGTGGTTAAATTGAATACTATTTGTACCGTCACTTTTTACTAACGTATAAACCAAGATATGATATTTCAACTGAAATATTTTGAAGCTCCTCTCTTGAGAGAGAAACACACGACAATGGGGTACTATTATGAGTGTTCTCAGAAAGTTTTCGTTGGATTAATCAAATCCCGTAAACGTGTATTATGCAAATAAACGGGAACTGTAACATTTCTTGTTCGTAGGCTTGTTGATATTTGCTTGTTCGTCTGTCTTCGCCGGCTCGGTGGACTCGTGCCAAGACGCGACTCGACAAGGAAACTTCTACGAATGCACTTGTAAGTTTTTGAGATAATACATACAAAGGGGCACAGTCTCTCGGTTTCATGTACCCAACGTATATGAAACGTGGTACAGCTCTGCCAGTGAAAAAAAATAAAACTGAGGAATACCGAGAAGCCACACAAAAGATTCCCGAAAACCCTGGCCGGGAAAATGGCCCAGGAGAGTAGCGCATAATAAATTAAAGTAACGACTTCTCATTCCATTTCATTATATTCCAGGTAATTGTTTATAGCTATGTGCTTAAAAAGTGATTTGAAATGGCGTGCTTAAATATATGAAAATAATATTTTTTTATATTTAGGCAATATTACTTCAAAGAAAACTTTACATGAATTCTGTACCCTCGAGGTAAAAACTGTCTAAGCCTACTTTGACGAAATGTAGAAAAAGTTAAATAATTTTTTTCAGCTGCTCGTCTTATTATTCAGATTGAAAAGGACTCACAAGGTTATATAATATATATATATATATATATATATATATATATATATATATATATATATATATATATATATATATATAAGATATAATTATTTACGAATTATAGAGTAACTAGACATAGTGTTAAAAAAAGCTTAGTGTATAATATTCAATTAAAATATACATTCTATAAAAGTTTTTTTTAACAACAAAGTGTTGATCAAACAATCGCAGAATTAACAATGCTCCTATCGCAAAAAAGTATTTTTTTATATTAGTAATCATCTGCTAGTATGGCTACCTCCATTTTATTCACAACAGATAGAAACAGCTACAAAGTGTGGCGTGTTTACATTGAATTTTATATTTGCTTTTACTTAGTATTATGTTTTTTCAACATCTTGATACAGCTTGAGTTCTAAGTAAAAAGAAAAAACATCACATATGAAATAAATTTGCTAGGCCTTTGCTTAAAATTTACAGAGAAAACAAGTACTTTTTTCTTTATCGATAAAGTAACGTAATAAATCCTACGCAATAAACGAATTCCAATTTCATGAACATGGAAGCAATCATGCATTAATGTTAATATTAAACGCCATATGAAATTGAAAAAAAAAACAACTTTTGTAAAAGGTTTAGTAAATATTGAATAACACAATTAATAAACATGCGTATAATCGAAGCAGAACATCATTTGGAAACGAAATGTTTTTTGTCACATATTCCTCTATTGTGTGCGTCTCTTATACGAGTATACCTCCTCTATGTGTGAGGTTTACATGCTGACAAAGGAAACAGAGAGCAGTGGAAGGGAAGGGCAGAACAGGGAACTGGGGCAGTGATAGAATGAAGAGTCCAACGAACTAGCAAAGCAACTTTTATGTTTCAATAGCATTTTTCATTATGCTGTTTTTTTTTCCAAAACAGACTCGTAAAAAGCTAGACGTCGTTTGTAAGCACTGAATATATCCATAAAAATATTTTCATCTCCAGCGAGGATTATAACGACTCATTTGAATATTTCCTAGCTAGATAATATTTTCTTTTGAAGAACATATTTCTTGTCGATTTATATATTTTTTTGCTCATTTACATCGTTATCACAGCATTCGCGTGCAAAAAATGTTTTGTTAAAGAGCTTGTGAAAAATGTATCCAATATTTTTCAAATTCATTGAGTCATGCATTTATATAAAAATTTCCTTTAATAATGTATTACATATTTGTAAAAAAAACAGCACGTTTCCCTTATATATCATAATTTTAGGCAGAAAAAAAAACAATAAATTACTTTAATTCAAAATACTACATTTTTTGGTTTTCTACTACAACAAAAAATACGGGACGTTTATAAAAAATGATGCCTTGGTTTTTTTATTTTTGTAGATAAAAAGTAATGGACTCTTGTTGTTTTAATAAATAATAATTATTACCACTTTTGATTACGCTACTTTTAAAATTGCATGTCAATAAAAATAGGACAAAACCTAATTTTCTACCGAAGATTTTTTTTGCCAAAACACCATAAAGATTTGACAATCATGTAAGTCAAGACACATGGTTAGAAAATATGGCCACTAGTTTTCTAAATCTTGAAATAAAAATACGAATTTTACGATGAAATCCCAATGAGTGACTATAATAGCCTAGAAAAAAGTCAATAAAACCATAAAACGGACTAATAAAATTACTTATTTTTTTATTTGTTTTTCTTAGATAATAATTTTTTATGATTTTATAACAAAACCGTTTTTTATTTTTTTTATTTAATTTAATTAAACCTCTAATGTTTTTATATATAATAGTTAAAAGTAAGATTTTTTTAAATATTATTAAATGGAATCGTTATAAGGGTAAATATTTAAAAAAGATGGCTGACCAATGGTGGCCATGGCGGCTCCCAGCACCATGAGCAGCAGGCCCAGGGACAAGGCTCGGCACGCGTGCCACAGGCAGCGTGACGTCACCTTCCCTCGCACCACCTGCGGACACCATCATACTTTTAGTGCCTATGAACAAGCTGTCCGTTATCCGGATCCCTGGAAATAATGCAAAGTAGTAAAGTATTATTAACGTTTGGCAGTCCTCAAGTAACACACTGTAGGCTAGTTACGTCTATTCATAGTAAATGGAATAAACTGTGGAAAAGAAGATTAACTACCTTCTCACACACGAGCTAATGCAATCTCCAGATTATGAATACATGTAAATAGCTTTTTGAATAAATAATATTCTAGCAACGGTTTTATACTCACATAATCTTCGGTACGCGAAGTACGCATATTCACGTATATTTGCATATATTTTTTGTAGATTATACCAAATGTTCGCATTAGTGTTTAAAAAAATTCAAAAAATATATAAAAGAAAAGAAATATCTTTAAAAGTCGATAATTATGACATGAAATTTTATACATTTATACACACACACACACACAAATATATATATATATATATATATATATATATATATATATATATATATTTATATTAACTTTGTTTTACTAAAAAAATATAGTCAGAACTTCCCTCGAGAGTTTTCGGAGGTTTTCTCAAGCGCAAATTATTGATAATTGATAACCGAGGCTACCAAGCAATAAATCACACCTTCCTTAATTTAGAAATATCCCATTTCTATATTAGTCTCTTATCCGCTCTATTTTATTTCAAAGATGACATTTTCTTACATAAAACAAACAAAATCGTTCCTGAAAATGACGCTTCATAAAATAAGCCCAGCCAACCGAAAGTAAAGTAAGTATTCAGATATTCTTAATGTAAACACGTGGGAAGAAACGTTACAAAGTTATACTTCGTCTAAAACAATTTGTTAAAACAACCTTTAAGGCAAACATAGTCAGGAGGGTGGAGGCAAAGGGGTTGAAATATGAAACAATGTGTTGTGTTAGACAACACGTGAGATGTCCATATATTCCATTCGGTGTGTGAGCCGGCCACCTGCTGGATATTTTAAATGTATTTATTTTGAAAAGACAAGGATAAAGAAAACACAAATAAATGATTATGCATAAAAAACAAAATTCATTAAAAATAACGAAAATAAAAATGACAACGCCGAATAATCTATGAATATTTATAAGAAGAAAAAGTTACAATATATACTATAAAAATAGCCACTGTGTGTATGTGTGTGTGTATGTTTCATTTTTTGGTTCTCTATAGAATATCTTAAAAGATACAACGCTGATTTTTTGCACGTAAGTTTAGTAAGTTTTTCCGCAGTTATGTGCCGAATTTCAAGACGATAGGATAATATTTTCATTCATAAACGAATTTAATAAAACTACCAAATATGGTTTATGTACGAATTATATGATTCTGTTGTTCACAGCGAGAATTTCAAATTTAGAATTTTTACAAAAAAACAAAATATGATGCTTCTAAGAAATTTCCAGTTTATGTCAGCTTGACACAGGTACCAATTTTATTTTTTAGTTGCCTTAGAAATTATTAATCACATCATTAATAACTTAAAATGCCTCCTAAAAAAATAACACCGTCTAAACACAGCAAACGTAATTAAAAAGAATAGCACAATTGAACGTGATAAAGACTGCATCTAATAAAGAACAGTGCAGTGAAAGTGATTCGTTGTTCAAACACGAAATGTGATATTTCCTAGAATGGCTTTGCTTTCGAAATTAATATCCGGTTATTCAAAATATGTGTACAAAATGAAATCAAATATTCATCTAATTGTCAGCCAAACATATGTTCAAACACTATTGCATCGTTCATCGAATACGTCATTTTATGACGGGCTACATTTCTAGTATAACAATAATAACCGAAACATGAGAATACTTGGGTATAATTAATACTTATTATTGTAAAACAGTCCTGGCTTTCGTATAAATTGGCTTGGGCAGAGAATAATGAATTGTTAAGCCTAAGAATGTGGGTTTGAGCTCCGTTATCATACCTATTCACTTGCTTATAATAACAATATTCAATAACCAATAGTGACCTAAACTTATCCTAGAAGTGCAAAACAAACTATTTTTATAGTGACTGAAAAATAAAAATGATCTTTTATGATATGCTAATATGATATTTACGAATGTTTGAAAGGTAATTTTTGGACTAGCTATATCCACGTCTTTCAGGCCCCCGATTATCTGGAGCGTATTTTCAGGGTGGAGATTAAAATTCCAGCGAAACTGTGTAAACCTTTTTACAGCGGCGATCCAGTTTCCGTAATCTACTGCCTGAAGAGTCAACGAGGTTAATACCTCCGGGCAACACTGAAAATAATGTTTATAAAACTCCTAAAATTGAATTTGAATCAGACGTGTTAATAAATCACATAATTGAATATTCTTAATAATAATAAAAATATGATTCTTACGTGTTTTCTTGCATTGTATATATTTTAATAGAATATTTCTACGTTATACAGAACTAAGAAAAAAGTTTTTCAATTATTGAATTAATCAGTGAAATATAAAAATATCATGTGCAAATTCTATCGGGAAATATTTTATTACATTTGAAATTTTTTGTGTCAAAATAACGTCTGATTAAAGGAGATTTGATTACAGGATATGATTTACAAATAACAGACACAAAAATAAACATGTCATGGTTTTATAATAGATGCGGACAAATAAACAAATTTTTCATGAGTTGATTAAAAAAACAGGCAAAAGCAATCACTCGAACATCGTTGAAAAGATCATTTCTCTGAGAATTTTCGGTAGCAAGGTACGATGGTGATAATTTATTTCCAGTTTGGTACCATTGAGAATTATAAAAGGTTTTGAACTCTGTGATTTGTATTTTTGGCTCGTTTCCGGTGCGACCCCGCCGGTCCTTCCAGTCGGCTGCCCGGAATTCGCCAAATATCCTCTTTAACTCGTCCTCGGAGACCTCCTCCGAATGTGCTGAGGCTCGTTTATATTCCAACTTAATTATTTATTACGGTAAAATTATTAATTCTCAGGTAAAAACGGCAAAAGTTGACTTCATTTTATCATATCACTGAATAAATATTTTTATTATAAACGCAAAACGGCACCGCCAAGGGTTATATTTATTAAAATAGCAAGTTTATATGAAATGTACAATGAAACAATACAATAAATTATATGAAATAATATATTAAGTAATTTGACTAATAAACCATACACCGCGATATTAAATTTTTTAATTTCACAGTATTGTATTTATAAACTGTTATTTGTTTAGTAAAAGTTTTGAAGATACAGGTACACTCTATTAATGAATACCTGTGTCACCAACAAAATGATAATGTACAATTTGAATTTTAACTAAAATGGTGGCCTCTGGGTTTTTTTTTACAATATATTAACAAAAAGTAACTTAAATTTTTGTTTGCATGTCCGCGAACACGAAATACATTTAGAGGTATAAATATATTTTTAAAGGTGAAAATATATTTTCCACATTTTCAGACAAGCAACAGTCATATTATTTTTACGATTTTTTTCTAAAAAAAAAAGCACGAAAGTACCTAAAAGCATATTGCTTTTTTAAGCCTCGTTAGCCGTTCCGGAAACAGGAGTTTAAATCTCTGACGTCACGAACAGTCATGCTCAGGGACAACAAATTGTAAATTAGGAAAAAAAAAACACGGCGCTCTGGTTCAAACGCGTTTGTAAAATTTTCCATTACACGCTTAGCAAAAATATTACTCAATCTATTACGTCAACTACCGGCCTGAAATATATATTTTAATGTAAATGTAATTAATATCTTGTGTACGGTTTAAAATTTAACACAATGTATATAACGGAGCGTCAATCCGTTCAGGGTATGAACTATTTCTATTGTAGTAAACCTATAGGAATTCTGATCAATAGGTAGCCGATTTAGTAGCTAAATACCTTTGAGGTAATATATATTATTTAGACATTTCGATAAGGCGTTGATACCAATGATTGAACATGTGTTTCTTGGTAATAATTTGAAGCGTTTTTTAGTCTTGAATTTGCAGAATACACATGATGTTTACCTGTACATTCCAGGTAGCCCCGGAGGCGGGGTGGGCGCGGCGCACGGGGCCCTGCACACAGTGCTTTCTGCGCGTCGTCCACTGCGAGCCCAGCCGCGCACCCGGCAGCATACTCCGCCTGGCCTGCAACATAGCACACCAATTAGCTCGCCAGTCACTGTGCCAATCATCGAATCACTCAATCACCTAATATGTCAATTCACCAATCAGTCTCATGCTGGTAATTGAAACCACACCCAGGAAACAGGTCGACAGCGTCTGACGTAAAAAGACCGTGACAACCAAAATATACACACTAAAGGCAGGGCGGGTACTAGTACCCGTTTCGCGGACTGCTGTCTAAAGGCGGGGCGCGAATTAATACCTTTTTGAATGTATTTACTCTAAAAGCGGCAGAAGGTCATTTTACTCTTTAGTTTTACAGCTCGTAATGTCTGTTTAGGACTCGTCAACGTTACTTCTATCAATACTCTCCAGTGATTCTGAACAAGAAGTGGAGTGGTCAGAGAATGATAAGCCTCCAATTATTGAACAATTTTTAGGACAAAGCGGTGTTGTTGTGATGCCAGGTAATCCGCAAAGTGTGTATGAAGTGGTTCAACTTTTTATAGGAAACGATTTATTTGACTACATGCAAATCAAAGAGTGTATAGACGAGATTTCACACGTGCAATTTTACGCGAATTTCGTCCGCTTCGCACATCAGTTTAGTCAATTTGGTTACCCGCTTAAAATATAAATATTATATAAGCTATTTTGTATCAATAACATTTAATTTATTAACAAAAATCTTATAATTAACTCGGAGTTGCTAAACGGAAGAAAAAAAAATCAAAAAGTGCAAATCAAAGAGTATATAGACTAGATTTCACACGCGCAATTTTGCGCGAATTTTGTTTAGTCAATTTGGTTACCCGCTTAAAGTGTGTTAAGTGATAAATATATGAACACTCAATCCATTGGTCAGTCAGTTAATTTATTAGTTAACACGTCGCATTTGAAAGTGTCGAATGTAAACAGCGCGTAAAAACCTGATACAATGGTGGATTATGCTATAGTACATATGTCAACCCTGGGTATGGCTTTTCAGTGAATTTGAATTCCGCCCAGGTAACAACTTGGCGTCACGTCGCACCTGGTACGGTTGAACAAGTCATGTCATTGAACCGAGGCAACCTCGTCCATGCGGCAACTGTTTGTTTCTGACCCGACATTCGGACTTCTCTAAATCTCACCACCAGGCCATAAATTAATGCTTACTTATTGCTAGTAGTAGTAAAGTGAACATTGATTATATTTCAAAAGAAAGCTTGTATGTGAAAAGCAAACCGCTCGGATTAATAAATTAACTGTTTTAAAATGATGTCTTAATTTGAAAAATAAAAGTAAAATTGATAACATAAATTATGATAGGAAGCGAAATTGATCTCGATTGTTGAATGAGAATATAGAAGGCAATAAACGTAAAACAAAATAAAGGAATCATAACGTCTTTTTCGCTTTAGTGTGCACTTAGTTATTATATTCGCCCATGAATATTTCAGTAGATAAAAAAATACCTTATAAAAAAAAACATGCGATGTATTTTAGTTGACTTCCTGTTTGCTTAAATTATCTGAGTTTGAGGAATAAAACTTTATAAAAAAAATAATTTAATTTGAATACCTTATACTTATACCATTTATTTTATTCAGACTGTGTATTGCATTACCCGTATAATAAGTTATAAAAAGATACGCTGAAACACATCCCTAAAAGTACGCAAGGAAAAATATTCAGACAAGACGAGATCATGACCCGAGAGTGACGGGACTTACTCTGCAAAATTTACTTTTCTTTCCGCCGGAGCTTCCTTTGGATACAATAAATCCCGATGAAAAATGATGGCAATGGCCATCCGCCGACTCGGGCCGCATTAATCAACCAGGACGTGAATCCGCGACATTCGTGTTGCTAAGGCGACGAGACGACTGCTTATGATTACCGAGTATTTACAGAGAAATAATCACGTCCTGCGAAGGCGTGAGAGATTAGCGATCGCGACTCGAAAACTAATAAACGGGCTGGGGAAGAATTTTCAGGTTGAATCGGGAATTCTTCAAGTTTTTTCATTATGAGGTACTGCCTTGCGAATACAAATGCCCACTGAAGTTATGATTGCTTGTAACAAATGGAAATAAAACAAGAAAACAAAAATAATAAAACACCCCCCCGAATAATCTTTCACGCTACGATTACGTTTTTTTTTTTTTAAACAAAAAGTCGTAAATTAAATTTCTTTTATATTAATTACTTTGAAGAGTTTAAGCACGTTTATTAAAGATTAAAAAGGATTTGAATGAGTATTTTATTTATTAAAATTAAATATGTATAGTTATCGGTAGTGAAATTTATAAGACATTTGATTCTATCGGTATCTTTTTTTACACAGAGACGCCATCATTTTACAGCTAACAATCACTTTAAGAGCAAATCCGAAGGCTTTCAGCTGAATAGGGGCGTCTAAAGAAACATCATAGTACCTATATATGAGTTAAGGCACTCAAAAGAAGTAACTCACGTGCGGGAGGGACACCTTATTTGCTTAATAATAGACGTCCTTTGTGATATAAACTCAACCTCTGCAATTCACGTAAAAAGCGAGTAACGGGTCCCGAACAGGATCTTATTTAATAGACTACAGAAGAGGCTTATTTCGGCTTAGTGTATCTATTAAAGCTTGCATTGTCGGACGTCTTTACGGCTTTAGTTTTATTTCTTAATGCGGTCGAGGCTCCATAAGTGGTTAGTTGAAACTTTAACAAAGCTATAAATGGAAGGAAAACAACCCCCAGAAGCCTCCGAGTCCCACGGCTGGAGGGTCCAGCCTGAATGGGCGGAGAAGATAAACAACGGCCTCTGAAAACCTCCAGAGCGAGAGGTGCTGTGGCTTCAGCTGCAATAACGCCAAGGCTTGTCCCGTGTTATTTCTGAATTCTTGGAAAAATACTCCATTTTACTGTTTCAAGAGCTTGTATATATTTTGTAAATGTATTTCGATTAAAATACTTTGAATATTTTTTAGTAAAAGTACACGAAAAGCATCGGATCGCTTTAAGTTTTTTTATTTTGATATTTCAGATACTCAGTAACAAAACGAAAAGAAAAACTGGTGTTTCAGTTGTACATAATAAACTCATTTGCAAAGTTTATCTATAGTCTAAGGGTTGTTCTTTGATAGTTAAAAGGGTAGCTGGAGTAGGGAAGTCAAGAAGATAGGCAAAGAGAGATTCATTTAATATTGATACTTATCTTTTGTCACTTAGGAGATCAAACAATCTTGCTTTGCTAAGACAAAACAGAAGATTGAGGATATGCAATTAGTTTGACAAGCATATATTCCAATTAGTATTTACTTAATGATTAAATTATGGTACTATTAATTTTTTTATTTAACAATTCATTAGTAGATAGTTTTATAACTATACTTGTAAATATATCCCATTCAATACCTTTATATTAGTATTAAAAGTAACAAATTATATCGAAAAAATTATCTTTCATCGATACGTTGAAATAATTGTCAAAAGATTCAATATTACAAATAAAATATGTTTTTATGTTCTGCATATTACCTGTAGTACATTAGGAATCACTTTTTATTTTACAACTGTTTGGGATTACAACGGAAGGAGGTCGTCAGTGCAAAAGGAGGTGAAAAACAAAGAATGTTTCTCCTCGGATACATTAGTATGTACATTTAAGCACAAACTTACGAAAATGAATAATTTTCTTCGAATTAATATACTTTTTATTTAAGCAAACATCCGCACAGCGATGGGCTAAAGTTTTCTTTAATTTTTTGAAATTTTATTACCAATTCCAATTTGAATAAAATTGTATATTTTATAAATGCAAATGATGTTACGATAAATTTGAAGAATATATGTGTTTTCCAGATATCTTCTAATTAATTTCGAAATGTTAAAACTAAGAACTACGAAAAGTGAATATAAATATCTGCCCTTGGAAAAAAGAGAACCTTAAATTGAATAAGTTTAATTCGTCCCTAAAAGTTTATCGAGGAAGTTTTTGGTCACTGAATGAACGGTATTTAAACCGTGAGCAAAGAAATCTTTCCAGAAGGCTTTATTTAATTCCATTGAAAATAAGTTTTAAATTCTGAAATTCTCTCCCTTTTTTAACGATCGCTAAGTATTATGATTCGAAATATCTTTTGGAGCATGTACCACTCAGCTCCGTCCGTGCCATTTCTGGGTCACGCAGAAAGCTGTGCTAGGGATCGATACATGTCGTTGATTTGATCAATAGGTTTTATGGGAATTCTTCCTCTATTTCGTTATCTCTTTACTGAGAAACTATCGAATAATCCAAGCTATCTGAATTTCAAGCAATATGCTTAGTCAGCTAAGGACATAATCCTTTTTCGATTTGTGAAAATGACTTTGAGAAAAACTAAAAACTGATATAATTTATAATTTTTTTTTAAACACTTGAAAACCTCTGGACTCCACTCTTTTTATAGCAATAATCTATAGACTTTACGATAAGCTTGACTCCGGTCAGAGACTTCCGTGGCATCTGAGCTTTCAACCTTTCTTTCTGCAGTGAATGAATCCAGATTTATTTTAAATAACGCTTTGTTTCTATCTTCACATGTGATAATCTGTTACAAGGTAGATAAAATCTGTTGCATCCCCTCAATCGTTCAGCACACAAGTACTTAAAGTTACAGCAACGCGAAAAATCATTGCCTGTGTATTTATTTAATAACTGGGATCTGAGATGCCCGGGATTTCAGGCGTTGTGGAAATAATGAAACTCCGCATGTGATACACAAACGAAGCGGTCGGCAACCCTCGGCGCGCAATTAGATTAGTTAATAACATTGATCTAACATCCTGCCCGAAATCACACGGAGATTTACGGGTATCGAGAAAGCAATTTCTTCTATTGATTTTATCAATATTACTGCCCTTAAGTGCTTTTATCGCTGATATCAGGAATTTTATCGCTTTCGCAGGAACAAAGGCTGTACAAACGTTATGTATTCTTTTTGATGAAAAGCGGCTGATAGTGAAGGTTATAATTAATAAAAGTAATTATGCTTATCGCAGCTCTCATGACTTTTTCATTTCTTCTGTTTTCCTAACTATCATCTCTTAAATAGAGACCTTCAAATAAAATATTCATAAGTTAGAAGTATCTATTACTTACGTCTTTTAGTTATACACATTTGTCAGAATGCAAATACTAAGGATATTGCGATTCTAGAATTTATATTCCCAAATTTCATCTAAAAAAATAGACTGACAAATTCCCAGTACATATTTTTAATACTTTTAAATACGAAATAATGAAGCTTTATCGTAAAAAATAACGTTACTTTAACTTAAATGGTACTTTTTGTATCCTATGTGATAAATTATTAACTGTTGTTCAAATCAAATCAAATCAATGTTTAAAAATTTAAATATACAAACAATTTATTGACTTCATAAGATAATGGTTGCATACCACGACAACCTACACATGTCTGTTGAATATACACATTATATTCAGTTTCACATGAAGAGAAACTTTTTCTCGCGTTAAAATATTTACATATTCTGACAATAAACGCTTCCTTAGAGGCACTAGTTACAATGGCGAGATTGTTTCAGTTTATTTAACTTTCGTTAGTCTCAGAGAGAACGCGCACAATGGCCGCCACCGCGTGGCTTCTGGCAATCAGCATCTGGATCGTGATATATATAGAAGCGATGACTGCAAGATTATAAGCAGTTTACTAGAAAGTAGCCATCAAAGACGGGACTCCGCGATGAGAAACGCTGATTGACGCTTAATCAAACTTAATCTATTTTCACATATAAAATAAAACATAACCCCCATGAAATAAAACGTTCAATAAGCACCTACGAGCACCATTACCGGCTGATCACCAACATTTTGTTATTAGTATTTTATAAGAATACCATTGCAGATTATTGAGAATACATTTTTTGAAAGTTCATGATACTTTATAAATTTAAAAATAAACAATCCCTATTTCAAGTATGATTTAAAACTATATATTTTAAAATTTCAATACCAATGCTGCCTACATCTAAGTAGCAGCTTCAACATTTACATACTCTGAATAACTAAACACAATTGAAAGCTCTATAGCATTTTTAAAACGGCAATAACGTACAAGTAGAGTGTTTTTTAATGATGTTTGTATGTTAATATAAAACAGTTAAAAAGTGTTAAAATTTTTTTTTTTTGGTATATACAACATTTCCTTTGCTGAAATATTACACAAAGTGTTACTTGCTGATGAGTTCTTTAAAAATAAGCAAATTTAGAGATTATTAAACAAATAACTATAAAACGTAAAAATTTACGAAAGCAATATGTATTATGAAATACAAAAGTTTACTCTGTTTATTTTAAGACCAAAAACCATGAAAGCTTTCAAATCATTTCCCATTTAGATACACCGACATGTTTTCCGCTGCATTGTTTGAATTTTTTGTTTGTTTTTGGTTGAGCGTCCAAGTTATAACAATGTTGGGATTGTGCTCTGGTTGGAAGTAGACAAATACATTTTAGAAACACAATGGTAGGAAGCTCTTGAAAAACCACATTCAGTTTTCTGAATGAAGTTTACCTCAAACCTGCTAATTTCCTATTCATTATGATTGTATCTGCATTTTGAAAGCTTATTAGGAAGAAAATCTAATAATTATGAAAATAAAAACAACGTGGCACTTTATTACGGAGAATCAAAATGATAATTAAAAAAGATACGTCTTTTTTATCTTAAAAAGTAATAACTTATAATTAGATCCTTCAAATGATTATTCAAGATGATCTTGTCAAAAGAAAATATTTATGAAAGAAACAGAAATAAAGAAATATTAATTGCCAGTACTTATTCACATTGAAACATGCAATCAAATATTTTATTTAAGTAAAATTCAATAAACTGAATTTACTTTCAACTAATTCAACCTCATTAACTAGAACACCCACACCTACAATGCTAGCAATTTTTAAATATGTAAATAATATAATAAGATATTTATTATTGTATATTATTATTATTTTAATATTTTTCTATTGACACACTTCGTAAGTTTAACCTCAAATGTAACCCTTTTTAATATGCATAAAGTTAGTATGAAGCAAACTTTGTAGGTTCTAGTTGATATATCCTCATGGTAAATAATTTACATACGCTTTGTTTTATTAATAAAAAACAATTAAAATCAAAATAAGTTTTAGACAGAGCCCAATAATTAATTTGGGAGTAGTTTTTGGTTGAAACCATCGTTCCTACAATGTAAACACAACCACAAAAGTTGAGGGTAACTCCCTTCATTTGCATATTTTGTTAAAGGTGTTAATCTAACAATAACTTTTAATGTCGTACAATATTAACATATCCAACACTCAATAAAAAATAGATAAACTAAATTATATTTATTTCTTACGTTTGTAGTTATTTAATAAAAAAACTCAAATTATTGTTATTATTTGTTTACTAATATAGTAAGAATATATTTTTTTAAACACATATGCTACTAAATATAGCTTTACCTTTTTATATTATTATGTTGAAAATTTTTAAAAATTACTCTAAATGTGACATGACTTCATCATACTGTAAAATAATGTTAAAAATTTATTCATATTTTTTTAACTTAAATTAAAATAAATATTTTAAACGAGTCTTGAAAATAATTTTATGTATTTATGTAGAATCGACGTTCATGATTCATTTATATGTATAAAAATGATTTGTTCGATTTTACTTCAACAATAAAATACATATCACATAGATTTCATCAGCATTTTTTGATTTTTGCGATAAAAAAGGATACAGCAAGAAATAAATTGATGTTTCCACTTTAGAGGCGACTTTACATATCAAATGTTATCAAACTTTTTATATTAAAACTTCGATATTAAATATTTTGGAAACATCGTTGAGATTTTTTTTAGCTTCAAGTAACTTTAAAAAAATTTCACCGCAGTGAATTTAACTTCTAGCTTTGTTTGCATTATAAAAAGCTTTTGTGGTCAAAAATGTAGAAAAAAGTATGTACCAACAAAACAAAGTTCAGTTGGAAATTCTAAAGTTTTCTTCGCCACTCATTCATTACTCTAACCAGTAACAATTCTAACCAAGTAGATGTATTTGAAAGCATTTGTATGTATCGAGCCTGTCAAATAAAAGAATTTAATACTTGAAAATGTAGAGCGAGTAATTCCCACGATGGGCATTGAAAGAAAAAAAAAGTGAAGAGACAAATTTTTTAAGGGAGAATGGCGGACGGTGGGATTAAAAATAAAGAACTGAAAGAAATTGAAAAAAAAAGACTCGGAGGTTTGATAAGTATTTGCGTAAGCCTTTATTTAAAAGATCCATTAGGTTTTTTTTTTTTACAAATATTCCAAAAGATTTTTTACGGTCTCTTGCTGTCATTATATTTATTTCCTTGAGGGAAGATTTTTTGTGATATGCCGATAATCATCCTGAAATTTCGCTGAGTAATAAAGAATAATGGGAAATTGGGATAATGCATTATCGCTTAAGAATTTATTTTGAGTAAAAGATAGTAGTTTCGCAAGTGATTAAGATTTCCAAGACAATGATACTGGTTGTCCCTTTATTGGCTATATCCGTATAACAAAGTTTAGATGGTCTCATCAAGTATATTTGAGTTAGTAGATAATGTCGCGAATAGTTTCCGTTTGAAGTAAATTTGAGCCTCGCTGATAGTAACGGGATTTCAGTGAATTTATTAGGGGTAAGACCTTGGCTCTGCACACTCCCGGGGCGATATATTAGGATTAATTTATCTACAAGTGTAAATAAAATCAAGTAGGAGCTTCTAGTGACCGCGTAAGCCATTTATTGCCTTCAAAATAGTGTTATAGGGGTTATTTTCTGTTTGTTTCTCGGTTTTCGTTCATATTAAACAAAACGATTAGACTGAAAATAATTTGAATGGTTATATAAAATAAAATGAAGATCTTTGCCAGCGCCATTGTTTTTCTTGATTGAATTTGAAAAAGTGTAGAAATTAGAAAGGTAAGTTTCATTATAATATGAAACATATATAATTATGATTTTTACAAGTAATATTAATTTAACTCTGGATGATTATTAATCCTGAAATATAATAGGTATGTTTTGGAAATATGAACAAAAAATTATAATAATTATACGATAGATATAATCTATTTCTAAAGTATGAACCGGAGATTTTTCGTGCTCCAGATCCCTTGTGTATAGAAAAACGACGTACCTTTTTGCTCTATATACAGGCAGTAGTTTCGCACGGGCAAATATTAAGGCGAACGTTAAAAAAGTAAAAATGAACAAAAATTCCATCGGTGTGTGTTTAGGCCTGTGCACGGAGATGAAAGCGAAATGCTTGATTCCGTGCAAAGCTCGTGTTCATTTTATTTGCCGAGCTTTTAAAAGCTCTCCAAGAGCAGAAAGGTGAGCTAGACTATTTCCCCCGTTTACACTGAGCAGACCGTTCACCAATTCATCTAAATTATTTATCCCACTGATCGCTAAAAGAAATAACTGACGATTCGAATTCGCCGGCCCTAAATTCAAAATGGCGGGTAAGAGGGTCCATTAAAAATTCAATCTTAATTATGGCGGCTACCTCAACCTGAGCATGGCGAAAATTTGAATGGATTTATTACAACGATTAAAGCGGGGACGGCTGGGAAAAATCTCAAACATTCAGAAATTTTTATTATTTTATGTTGCGGAAGGGCTGTACAAAGAAGGTTATAAAATAAACGGAATAAACGACGAATAAATGTTATATGGAACAATAATTCTGAAAAATGGCAGCCATTATATCTAATTTTGTTCTTCCGTTTTATGAGAAGGCACTCCGAGTCCGGGAATAGTTCTCTAAGCCAGTCTCCATTCTTATTTTCTGGATAAAATTCAGCTGCAGGTACCAGCTATGTGGGAGAAATATTCTCCGTGTCAAGTGGGCATAAAGCAGGGGAAGGTGCCAGATATCCGTGTTTATGGGACAAGTTTTTATGTGCACGAGTGAAAATATATGACGCGGTCTGCCAAATACAGGACCTCCAAATAAATTTTGCAATTCGCAAGAGCATTGGAATTAATTGAATAAACCAACTCAAACAACATTTAAGTAATAGAGGCATAACGTGTAAAGCAAATATTGCACTTAGTTTAATTACACTGAGAATAATTCTGATACCATATTGAAATCATTTATTGAGATAGCTCTTGATGTTGAATCAAAGTAATTTAATCGCTAGATATTTAATTCAACAAGTCTCAAAATTCATTTGCAAGTTTCAGAAGATCGTATGATTTATGTGGATTACTTACTTGAGTCTACGAGTATAGTAGAATTTGGCTTTGTTATTTTGATTTTATTTGATGTTTAACTCCACATATTTTAATAATTTGAAAAATCAATATGCTAGTGAAGCTTAAGTTTTTCTTTAATATCTAATTGATTTTTGTCCAGTCATAAAATCTTGGAATAAATACTTCAATATTTTTGATCAATAACAAATATGAATTGATTACTATAATTATCATATCTTTTGAAAAAATACACAAATATAAAATATCATAATCTTCTTCCCGTTTGGAGTTTATATATGTTGGAAAATAAAACAATTAATCGTGGATTGCTGGGATCAATGTCATGTTTATAAAAATGTTTAATTTATCAGTCACATAGTGAGTAGAGATAATAATCATCTGAAAAAGCTTTATAGATTAACAGGTAGTGACAAAGAGATGAATTGATACTATAAAGAAGGTCATAAGGTACATTTCGATAAAATTATTAACACAGTGAAGAGTCACGGCATTATCAGGAAAGTTGCAGAAGAATTGTCATGACTCAAACCTGATGATAATGCTAATTTAACTAAAACATTGATTATAAATGCAAACGGTAATAGACCAAGTATCTGCTATTTTTCTGTTAATTTTAATTTTGATTCAAAATTACTTGAGGATGATTATTAAATAAATAAAAATAATCAACGATGTGAAAATCTCGATTCAACAAAAGAATTTGCCAATTACTCGGGCGCTCTCAAAAGGCGTTTCTTATTTAAGAAAAATACTTTTTATTATTTTATTTTCACGACCTTTTAACTTTGAGCAATTTATTTTTTTGAGTTTTTAATGAAATTCTTTTTTTATAATAAGTGATACGAAAAAATAATACGAAAGGACAGTATAAAGGCAGCGTTATTAATAAAAAAAGTATTTTTAACGAAGTACGATTGAATTAAAATATCATTCAATTAAAAATATTGGCCTCGCTCGCAGTCTTCATTATTTGCAAAATTTTACGGTCAGTTTTTTATAATGAGATAACCAGGTAATTTCGTTTTAACGAATTTTAACAAAACTACACAGAAAATAACTTGCAAGTACTTGAAACTCGAACTTCACTCTTACTTGGAAATGAAAATTCACGTCTGTGAAGTTATTAAATAGAATCATCCCATTAGAAATACTGAGTACTGAGAGATAAATAAATGAGACCATCTGTGAGGTTGATGCTGAGAGGTCGTCTTCCATTAAATAATTCTGGATGAAATACGGCCAAATATACCCCAATTTCGGAATAAAATATTGTTTACCGCCACGCCTATTTAAATATCTGGAATAATAAATAAGTGGGCCTCCTGTCACTTCAGGAATTACTGGAATTAATTTACAAAATAATTTTAGGCAGTCAGCAAAAATAGAGGTACTCCACAGACTCAAGATTTAAATATTTATGTAAACTTCCATAAACATTTTAAGAGAAAGAGGTTAACTACATTACACCTGTAAGCCATGATAAATTTCTGTTTCAATTATAAAAAAACTAGATCCTATTTCATCCGATATATTTTTTTTATTCTATGAACGTGACATTTAAGCTCAAATGATTGATGAACGCTAACTCTATAACCACGCTACCCTGAAAAATAGCAGGGTACACGGAAATAGGTAGATACGGAGTAACTAGATATTAGATTGATATAGTATTTTTTTTTTAGTACAACTAGGAAATCGGAGACAAAAATTTAGGTTTTATAATCTTAACGTACTGTAAAAACGTACGTAAAAAAACAGACTGGTATATGTTATAATAAAAATATATAATTATCTAATTACGACCATGTTATTAGTGGGGGATTTGATTTTCAAGAGCTAACTTATAAAAAATAAACAATATTATTTTTTACTGCGATCATAGTATTCCACCAAAAATCTTTTATTTTATCTTAAAAATAAAATTATCTATCTTATATTCTAGGTGGGATTCGAAAAAACATAACTGAATTTTTAGTATTGTTCAATATTATTAGAGTAAATCAGTTTTTTTTAATTCAATAGAGTATTATTTTTGGTTTGAACGCGAAAATAAAGTGAACATAGAAAAAAAGTGCCTTTTTGTATCAAGTTAATTCATATTTTTAAGTAAGCCTTAAAATAATACACAGAGACTGCATTGGGAAACGGTAATGTTTTCTGTCAATAAATCATCGTGTTGGGTAAGAAACTTCTTCGAGAGGTTTGCTTTGCTTTCTTTGATCAACGAAGAAGCGGCAAAGTAGGGGCAAGTTTGAAGCGTTGCGCTCATAAGCCTGCTATTGACATATTGCTCCTACCTTCAATTCCTGAAGACGAGGAGTTGCAGCGTGCTCAGAATACCGACAGGAAACACATTAATGTGTTTCCCGATATGACAGACCTCTATTTAACGGACAAAAAATCCGGTCAAATATAAAAAAAACTAAAAACGTTTTAAATGCGAAAATGTAAAAAAATTAAAAACAGTTCGTGATTTTCGAGAGTTGACTATAAAAAAAACAGCAAACTTCTAAAGAGCAAACAAAAATTGATTCCTTTTTAGTAGAATTACCGAAAGCAAGCGCGTCGATATCAAACATCAACGTCATTTCACGACAACTGTCCGAAAACAATTAAATAGAATTATGTATTTCTTATTTATATCTTTTTATACACACAGTGTATTTTCAAAAAAAAAAGTTTTTCGATTTATTTTAAACCTATTTTTATACAACGGCCTTTCGGATTCAACGGACACTCCCTCTCCCCAATTGGTCCGTGATATCGAGGTTTTACTGTATTAGTACCACACTCGCGGCCAATTCATCGTAGAATCTAAATTATTTTTCAGTATAACTAAAAACTTGATATAAAAGGCTTCAATTTATTTCGATCATACAATATTGTTTCAAATACATAATATTAACCAAGAACCTTACTCCAGGTGATTGGGGCAAGAAATAATACTGTCTGTGAAGTTAAAAAGGGTTGATCGATGGACGCTTCCTAAATTCTAAGGTTCCTGTAATTGTATACGGATACCTTGTTTTGAATAGGATTACCTTATTTACAGAATATTTGGTGGTATTATATTAACCGGTAATAATTAGTAAAATATCAAATTATTTATATCACATTTGACATGATTGATGCCTAGTATTTGTATTAGCTGCTTTCTATTTAGAATTAGGGTGAATATTTCAGAGGGTGTGACTTATCTGAAGTAAACATATCCGAAATGTGACGTTAATATGGTAGTGCTAATAAAGCGTACACCATACCACCATAGTTTTTGCTTTTGTATGCGGAAATTAAGGCGGTGTGTTGGTATTTGCCGTAAGGAAGAGGATATTCAGAAGAGATTCACATTCCGTTTTAAAAAGAGTTTATTATTTCAAGTGAATAACAAATATCATTAATTTGAGTATGGAGCCTCAATGGAGACGATATAAAGCTGATACATACTCAAATTAGCATTAAAACTAAAATCACTACAAAACATAAATGGACTAGCATTGAATAAAATAGCTTAAAGTAGTATTTGTAAAAATTTCCTATTTGTCAAGAACATTAAATTATTTTAGTCACTTTGTCATTTGCTCATTTGAAAGTAGACTACAAAACTTTTAGCATATTATCAAAACTAGTCACATTAAAAAAATTGGAACAACGCTAAAAATATTATAATGAATTTCACCAAAAGTTTTTTTTTATAAAATGATAAATTGCAGCTAGAAATTTAATTATTAAAATGTAAATAAAAGTTCATTTTTTTATTATAAAAAAAAATTTCAAAATTTTAAATTTTAAAATTGTAATTTTACTATAATTTTTTTTTTAAAATTTGTAAAGTGAAAATTTCTCAGTTGTACTCGGAAGTCGTCACATAATCCAATGTAAACATCGCAGGTACAAGCCAATTGCAACGGCACGGTTAGATTCGCTTGAAATTGCGCCGGGCATTTCCAAAGAGAGTGCAATAAGCTTTTGCAAACGGAATTGCGCTATATACGTAATGCTATTTCTATAACAGATCCAGTTCGTTTATACTAGTCCAATGAGATATTTCCTGAATTTATTTGAATATATATAACAAAAAAAAACAAATTTTATGTTTGAAACATCACATTTCAACGATCGTATTAATGCAAGTCATTTATATAAATAGTTTTCTGATTCGTTCACTTTGATTAAAAGGATTATAACTGTGTGGGATTTCAAAAAAGTTTTCAGTCTCTTTTAAGCTATGAAGGTATCCGGTCGACTTGCTAGTTGTTAATTACTTTTGAGATTCCTTTATTTGATACTATCAGCGATCAGAAACTTTTCTAGATTTTTCTTTCAGCTATTTACGATGTACCCAAGCTTTATAAGTTTTCATGGCTTCCTAAAATTAAGTTTTAAAAAGCTATGAGTCATTTAGAAGTGTGTTAAAATATAAAAAAGGCTTAAAACATCTGTGTCGTTAATTAATTTCAAACCCCTGTTTTTAGTTCAACAAAGACATACACAATATTAAAAGCATATATGAAAAATATATTGATTTAAAAATATTTTTAAAAGTAAATAAGAGGTTTATTAGTATCTATACTTTTTTTTAATAAAAAGAAAAAAATATTTTAAAAACACCCAAGCTTCAGTCTATGATAAGATGTCGAAGGTACTATTATTTCCATTATACTTTCAACATGTTGCGTATAAGCAATACAAAAGGTTTTCTCGAATGCCAAAAATGTGAGTACATTGGAGGAAATTGTGAGATAAAATATTCCATAGTTTATTTCTTCAATGCGGTGTTTTATATTTCTTCAATACGATGTCGTATTTTTAGATGTATTTTACAAAATAAACTTTATTATAGAACCCGTCTGAGAGTCGATTTTCCAAATAGATTGATTTTAGCTTTAATTAGAAACTGACGGAGATAATGACGTCAAATTCGCCGAAGTCAAGCTTCCTGAAGCAGTGCTGTAAAGTCTTCGAGATCATTAAGTTCTTATAATTAATTATAATAAAAAGCATTGAAAGAAGATTAACTTCAAAGCTTAAAATATCATAATGTGTTGTATGTAATAGCTGATTTTATAATTTAGTCCATACAGTCTGCTAAAACGTAACAAAAAAAGGTTGTGCTATAATGATGAGCAATTAGCAAATAGAGTGAGATTTCAGATCGTCGTCGGTATGATGAAGTGATTTGAAATTTTAGCTTCTTTTTTTTCAAAGGTGAGCAAAATAGCTAAAAAATATTAGGGAAGTCAGGATTACACTCATGAGAAACGAGAAGGTCGACCAAAGAGAGTATTTAATGCAATAAAACGATTCCCTTAGCACTGGAAACACAGCCTTTAAATGAGAAGGGCGGTGATTACAGTTAAGGGTGATCTAATTTACAGTGAAATTTGACGACAGCGTCATCAAATTAACAAACGAGTCACGGAATTTAACAAAACGCCTGCGAGTACTCAAGCCATTCTCATAATAGAGTCGTCAACCAACCTGAGTATATAGTATATTATTTACCTCAACAAGTAGTTGCTACCGTCGACTGTTTCTTTAGCATGAAAACAAACTGTTGATTTTCTACAACAAAGATTCCATATATGCGTATTCAACATATTACTATCTAAAGGTAAAACATACGTTAATAATTAATTTACTAAAATTACTATACATTAACATGCAAAAAATGTATTTTAAAACATTGAAATATTGATTGTATAAATCAATTTTTAAGGTATTGTATATAATGAGATATTACCTTTTAGCTCATAGTGTGAAAAGTAATGATTTTCAATTTCAGCATCATTAAAAAACACGCTAAGTTCTGAATAACATATCGTGTAATCTGAGTTTTTTTAATCACTTTGTTTATAATGCATTCAAATATTTCCGTAAAAACACTTGTTATTACTTATCGCAACAACAATAACAAAGGCGCACCAACCTAAACACAACTGCTATTTGATAACCACTGATTTTAAACTATTTTGAACGGTGCGTGTATTTGTGCGATACACCGAAGGGGTATATCAAAACCGAATTCGAAGAGGAAAATAAATCGTTTTGTTTGCTTTGCAAGCTTGCGGTGTGCTTGATGAAGTCGTGATCAGATCGAGCTCCGGGCCACTTGTGGATGTTGTTTTCGAATAGTGTTTTCAGTAGGGGTTGCGTCTGGATGGTGAGCCGCGTAGCTGGGCGCGGGGCGCGGGGCGCGGGGCGCGGGGCGCGAGGGCGCGGGGGCACGTGCGGCGCGGGCGGCGGAGGGCGGCCGACTGGCAGCGCCCGGGCGCGGGCGGCCCGGGCGGGGCGGGGCACCCCGCGCCCGTCATCGCACATCACCCGCTTCACTCGGGGCTACACTCTGGAATCATCGGAATCATGTGTGCCTTTGATTTTATTATCAAACTAGAAATGCAGCCCGTCACAGAACGACGTATTCGATGAACGATGCAATAGTGTTTGAACATATATTTGTCTAGTCTAGTGTATTTGGCTTTATCGGCGAAACTGGAAGATTTTCCTTCAGCGCCTTCAAAATGACTGGGTGACTTGTGTCACCGTGGGGTTGTGTTTGGGGTTGGGTGGGTGGGGGGAGGGGGGATTGTAGAAGGGGGGGTTGTGGGGGGGGGTGGCTTTTGGCCTTTTTTGTGGATGCAGTCCTCGAGGTTGAACTCGAAGAAGGTGTTGATTGAGGGGTTTGGAATTAAGTGGGTGAAGATTTGGAAGGAGTGTGCGAAGTCGATGGTGACCTCTTGGATCGTTTTGGTGTTGGTGTCTCTGTGGAGCTGGGCATTTTGGATGAACCTCGGTGCATTAAGTGCCTGACGGAGGATTTTATTTTGGAGAGGCTTGTGTTTCTCAGATGTGATGTATCCCCAGATGGGGATACATCACATCTGAGGGAGGAAACATATATTTGGCTGACAATAAGATGATTACTTGCTTTCATTTTGTACCACCAGTTGGATGAAGGTACAAAATTCTGTGATATATTTGGACTTTGAAGCAGAATGGCCCTGATCCTGCCTCTGGATCTGCTAATTTAGCTCCCATTGATGCAAAAGATATACTGTTATTTTATGATCTTATTTTTCTTTTGAAATTTCCATTATAAATATTTATTGGTTTCTTTTTGACTTGAGGTCGATGCACGTGCTCGAATTTTAAGAAGACGCTACTCACGTTTTCCTTCCAATTCATTGCTTGACATTTGTGTCACATTTCGTGTCACAAACAACGCATGACTTTCGCTGCACTGTTATTTGAAAAATTCTAAATTTGAAATTCTCGTGGTGAACAACAGAGTCCTATAATTCGTACATATTGAAACTCGCTAGAGCATATTTTATAGTTTAAATATAAATAAAATATATTCTATCGTCTTGAAATTCGGCACATAGCTGCGGAAAAACATACTAAACATACATGCAAAAAATCAGCGTTGTATCTTTTAAGAAATTCTATAGAGGATCAAAAAATGAAACATACATACACACACACAATGGATATTATTATTATAGATTCGCACATGGTTGATGTTTTAATAAACACGCACGGTTGTCAGTGGAATTCGAAGAAGAAGTCTGAATTATTCATTATTTTTGTCAGAGTGGAATCCCATTTTAATATTTGAAATAAAATACTTGTGTGATTTTTCTATATGTTTAATTTTATTAGTATCCTAATGTGAAAGGTTGACGAGAAATTTCACAAAAGTATTTTATTTATGGAAGATCATGAAAAGATATAATAATGCTATTGGGCAGCAACAGTACGCAGACTTTTCTTTCCAATATAAAACTGACCCACTACACTATTTTCCCCTTAGAAAACCATGAACACCGGCTCAGCATGTGAAATGGTCGCCAACCTCTTATAAAATTCAATTCCCAAAACCAATTTCATAAAATCACCTGTGATACTTTAACAGATAGACTTAAATGTTGAAATCTTATATTTCTTCTTTTTATGAAAGTGTTTTTCATGCGTCTGTTAATTAGTTTATCTCAAAATTTTATTTTTGAAACTGGTTGTGCTTTATAATTTTATTTATAGAAATAAGTGAAATGTATAACCATAAAAAGCAATAGTTCTTGTCAATCTTTACGATGTTATGTTATCATATAGTTTTAATGTTTTAAACAACCTTTACTTCCAATCAAAAACTGACTACAAATAGGTGTACAGAAAATATATAAATTAATAACTATAAAGCTTACTTACACTCGAAGTAAATAAAAAAAACAATTGTTAGAAGGGCTGTTCTTTGAGTCATCCCAGGCTTTTGTCAGATAATACTTGTGTAATATTGACCGGATAGAAAATCAAACCCTCGCAAATCATATTAGGGGGATGTCAGCCTGCTTCAGTGGGTTTGGCTTGCTACTGTAAAAAAGTTGTAAGTACGCCCTCGAAATATTGATAAGTATAATAAAATGATGATGTTATATTACTTGCTGAAATTTTTTTATGATATATTATTTATTTCAAACATCCTTGTTTGAAAATTATTTACATTTTTAATGCAACGTATTGACTGACTGTATTGCATGTTTAATTTATAACTTCTGCATTCAAGCACGGTAATACTAGTTAAGAAACATCATATCACTGAAAATTTATTAATAAAATTTTTGTGCTCTCATAAGTCGGTGTTGTAAGCCAAATACAAATTTATGAGGCCAATTATATTTTTAGGAGATGTACTTGTCAGAGGGGTAATCAAATCGGACTTTTATCAAATCAATACTGATCATTCTTTGAAGTGTTTCGACAGTTTATTATGAATTAGCTTGAGATCTATTATTATTTTATTTACACAAAAATCAAACGATGTTCCAAAAATGTATTTCAGTATAACTGTATCAAAGAAAATCTTTCAATGTAAATTATATTATTTTATTTTGTTATGGTATAACTTTTCTATGCTTTGGAATTAATAATAATAGAAAGCACAAAATATATATGTATCTGAATATTAATATAATATAATTTAATTAAGAAACTTTCGACAATGTAGATTGGATACGACGTATATTGGTAAAGGATTTATCTAGAACTTCGAAAGGTTCAAATATGATACAAATGTATTAAGCAACTATTGCTTCGAACTTTGTTATTTTGGGTTCAAGTTCGGTTCACAGACGAACGAATAAAATCACACCGTCGTTTCGATGCTGATGGTTTTAGATTGGAAACGAAATCGGTCATGAGAGTATAACGCTGATCTCTCAGGAAAGTTAGTTTCAACTAGCTAGTGCTGCTATTTATTCCCATCTCCTCTATCTTTTGAACCCTTCGCCCGGCCATCAGAGCTGGCTTATATACAGTATTGACAATACCAGGAGTCGGGGTTGTTTAGTAGATAAGCCATACGATTAACGAACGCTTTTACGATACGGAAACAGCTGTTCTTCACAGAAAAGGGATTTTTTCCTCGCTGGAATTAATTGAAATTGTAATTACAATTCGGCTATAAACATGAATTTAGTTTGTATCGACCAATTTATAAACAGGGAGTGTGTATTTCTACTTATGGAAAAAGCCGTATTAATTTATATTATTAGCTCTCAAAATCTTCATTACCCGGTAGAAAAACAACACAGACGATAAAGGAAACAAACAAAATATGTCTAGAACTGGTGTCTTCTGTCAACAAAGTTGAATTAAGTCTGAACAAATAACAAGAACCAATGATTATCATTGGTTGAAGTTGAAAAGACTTCTAAGTTCCTCGGATAAAATAAAATATGTTTGATAATAAAAGATTTCGTAAAAAAACACAACAAATTAGTTGTTTTAACCAACTTACAATTTTTTATCAAGGTTTTTTTCCTTTATTTTTTTAACTTTTCAACTGAACGGAAATTTTAACATTTTACTTAAAAAAATATACATCTATTTGACAAAGCAATGTCAATACACAAGATATAAAATACATCCTAAAATAACAGTGCTTCAGTCGTAACGAAGTATACCTGTGAAGATATTAATTTAATTTGGTTTCAACAAATTCTGGGAAATTATTGTAATTTTAATACCGCAGAAACACTAATGAATATTGTTTTTATATTTCAAAATAATATTATGAGAATTACATATTATCTTTACCCTCAGTTTATATTCATTTTCGTTATCCATAAATATAATATTTTTTTATATCGAATCATTTACGTGATTTTTTTTTTTAAAATAACAAAAAGCTTTTATCAAAGATAAATAAACTAGAAAGCATTTAAATTCAATATTTAACATTGAGAAAAAGGATATCTCCTTGTAAAATACTTTACCTGTAGTTAATTTATTCAACTAAGCGAAAAATCAATTGCAAACTTTGTCGAATTTTGCTCTCGGCGTAAAGCGATTCCTCCATTATTATCTGTGTGAATTCTATTTCGAAGGCAAACTCCAGCGTCTAGCTGGCTGTCACTACCCCTTTATGTCTCCCACCCCCGGAACCTGTCTCCGCACCCCTTCAGGTGTACTTTGATATTTTGCAATGGTGTAGACGCATCTCTTGCCCCGTGGCTGAGCTCCACCTCACTAAATGGCTATGGTCACGTCAAATTGGTCGGTTATAGATTCAAGCCACATACCATCGTTTGGACACAGCGACAACGAGTGATGAATGGACATTTGAAATATGTTAATGAGTACTTCACTTCAGTAATTTGAGAAATGTACTTAGCATAAATTTATAGCACAACACATCGGAGATTCGTGTAGCTATTTAAGTGTTTAAAATCAAAGAATATCTGCAAAATGGAGGCTGGAACATTATATTGATCATCATCACGAACGTTATATATAAACATATTATTCTACATAAACATCCAAGAAAATACATTAAAATAAATGGCTAAATCTTTTTTTCACATATATCACAGGTCGAATCTCAAGCGTAGCGCTTTTATTTTTAGTTAACGTGCCTTTTACTTGCTGTAAAAATGCACTCTCCACATTGATTGAACATGAAATCAAAATTTACTCTAACTGAAATAAATCTTAAAACTTATTTCTAAATATTTTTACTAGACCCGAGAACGGACTTTTTCACAAAGTGTTTTCTCCTACTTATAAACAAGGCATTCCAAATAAATATCAACGGATTTACCTCCACAGACTCACAGCTCCCCAGGAGTGTGGATCTAAGACTAAGAAGGAAGATTATTCTCGTTAATGGATTTATCATTGAATAAAGTTAGTCCAAAAATCTCTAGGCTCAGCAGCCTACAATGTAATACGTTATTTATTACTGCTCAACAGGTGATTATAATAAATACGGAAATTATGACTTGCACTAAAGGGAAAACTTTTCGCTGAGTTATTTATTATACTACTTGTTAGTATCTATTGTATATTATACGATATACTACATAAATACACCATTCGTAAAGGAAGAAACGTATTTCAGCTTCCCTTAAAACATTATTAATATATCCTTCAACTTTGATTAACATTTAAAATATTTAAATTCTGTATTTTCTTGAAAATCACTTAGCTTGCTCTGCGGAAAGATTCGTGGAAGGACTGTTATAAACTCCTTGTCTGGAAAGTCTCACCCCTTTCATTTTATATAGAATTAGAAGATTACAAGAAGGGTGAGTCCTTCACATGTAACCAAAGCTTAAATACAACAGTATAGGTTCACGTGGTGAGTTCTTGCCAAGCTGTCAATCATGATTTGGATACCCATTGAATAAGATAATAGGGGAGAGTATTTGCCCCGTACCCGACAGCGAGGACGGTTTCAATATCTAAATATAAACCACCGTTATAGAACTCTCTCGAATGATGATGAAATTATAAAATTCTGAATGAAGATTTTTATTTCATGGCGTAATTGAGTTTATGCATCGAAAAATTTGAATACAAAAAGTCCTTTTAAAAAATCCAGCTGTGAAAGCCTTTTAGTGGTTATATTAAAAGGAATTGCTTTATAAACCCTTTTATAAGATAAGAATTTAATTTAATGTTTCAGTGTTTAAAGAAGAAAAAATATATTTTTTAATTAGTCTGGAATAATATTAAATAAATAATGATCTTGTATTATCATGATTTTATCTTATATAAAAGAGATATAATATCATACAATTATTTTTTTTATTTGATTGAGTCGTGTAAAAACACAAAAAAAAATTATTTCACAGAATATTTTTAAAGTTAAATAATTTGTTTTTTATATGATGTTCACTACTCAATAGAGTAAAAACGTATTATGAAACATGATAAGTTTTAAATATAGAGTTTACTAAACAACATGAACTTGTGTTCTAATTATTTATAATTGATAGTAGTATTGCCTCCATCTTTTATAGGAAAACTGTAATACTTAGTTGTTTGTGGATGAAATCGAAATCTGTATCGTTGCTTTAAAAAACTCAGGTATTTTATGAATTACTTTGTTTGGGATTAGAATAATTTCAATAATATACATAGTAATAAATAAAAAGCGTTGTATGTAAATATATTTGTAAAATCAACATTTACGTAAATGGCAGAAATCAGTTCGAAATTTCATCGAAAATAATGGATTTATCCGACCAGAATCCCCGTTTAATCTTTTCAGATGTCTCGTTGATTCGAGACTCAATGTGACGGATCGCAATGTTACAAGGCATGGAGTGTTGACAGTGATATGCTTTAAATGGTTTCGTTCGTTGATTATTCGCAGAGAGTAAATTACTAAGCTACTTCATCATGCTTTGAGCGGCTCAACGTGCGAATTTGTCTCTCAATGCCTTTTATTGCCTAATATTGTGAGAATGATGGATTATTGGATTGATTGAAGAAAGCCTTTGAATGCTTTAGATTATATTCATCTGGGAAAAACACTTCTATCTTTTTATCTATAAAAAGTTTATATTTTTGATTCAGTCAATACAACTGAGTTTTTCAATGTTTCAAAATTTCAATAACGCCATGACTAATTTTTCTAATTAAATACACTTAATTTATAAAGTTAATTTTTTTAATAAAGTGTTAACTATTTAATCAAATGCCTTGGATGCACAATCCCCAAAGACGCCAGCGAAGTGTTCTGCTAAAATTTGGTGATTTCTAACTCCTCCTATTGTCTGCTGTTCTTACGGATGAAGTGAAGTCGACTACTATCTCACCGGAAGAAGGCTCTTAGTGAAATAACCCTTTCAAGACAATATAGCCGAAGAGATTTAAGATCACAAAGACTCTATCCAGTATTCAGCAAAAATATATCTATATTCAGCGTTATCGTTTATTTTTAATATGCAATTTTTGTTTTTATTTGAAAGTGATATTATAAAAAACTGCCATTAGGTTGCTTTTATTTTTTAAAGATATTGTTTTGCTTATTAATTTATATTTAAAAGTAGAGTAACTCACTCATGATGCGATGTGAAAAATCTGTGTTTTTTTTGAATTTTGTAAAATAATATTCTTAGAAAATATATGCCCTAAAGCAGAAACTTTCTTACTGCAGAGCATTTATTACTTTTTTAAATTAAACAAAGTATACATTATATTGTAGATGGCGATATTCAACAATTGTTTATCCATGCGATTGAATGCGCATATTTAATAAAAAATATCACTTTAAAAACAAGAAAGTTATGGGTCAATAGTTTTACAAATAAAGTAATGTAACTTCATCTTTCTTCATAGTTTTTATTAAGTAGTGTAGTAGGTGTGTCAACTTTCAATCCAAATTTCTTTCAGTACTTTGGTTTTGAATAATTCAGCGTTAAACTTAAGAGTAATTTTACGATTTTCAATATTCTTTTAGGGCTCAGCCTATCGGTATTCATCGCAAAAAGATGGAAAAAATAAGACCTTTTATTAGCATCTCCACGGAAGCGGCGAGAACGCTCGCTCTCTCAACCTGTCAGCGCGATCCGTCAAATTTCCTTTGGAGGGTGTAAAAACGATACGTGGAAATAAAGCATAATATTACCACTGGGCTGGTTTGCTCAGAGCTCAATAAGTTTCAGATGCAAAGGTGCCCCGAAAAGGGCTGTGTAAATTTGATAGTATTTTAAATAAAATTTATATTTAAAGGTAGAGTATCTCACTCATGATGCTATGTGAAAAATCTGTGTTTTTTATTTAGTGAGTAGATAAAATATATACGTCGGTTTCACTCATACATAATAAAATTTTAATTTTTGCTCAGTGACAAATTGGATGTGACACCAAGTAGAGGAAACTGAAAGGTGTGACTTAAAATCTCATCTGTGTTTGATGAAACAAAATATACATGAAATGATAACCTAAGCTCATATTTTTTAAATTATATACAAGTGTGAGTTAAAACTGCTAAATACAAAAAAAAAATATGGTAAAACTTTATGTAAAAATATGTATACAATATCAATCAACAAATTAGGATGTCACGTATTTGAATATCACAATGGGACAACCCTAGCGAGGTTGGCTACGCTCCGAGTTCAATAAGTTCCCGAGGTAAGCAGACACGACCTGTTTGTGAAGGAGACGACAAAGAAGCCCAATAAAACACCTTTATCTTTTTCTGAAGAATACCGAGTAGCGACTTATTATAGCGCAGAACAAAGAGATATGCAAAGTTGCCACATCAGTTGTAGGGGCAGAGTCCCCGACGCGCTCAGTCAAGCTGGAGATGAACTTCTGAAACTACGCTTTTCAATTCAATCATAATATTTCACCAAAAAAACATGACTTTTGCATTGAACACAGCACAAGAAAACAATATGTCTCATATTTGTAGTAAAAAAATATATGGATACATTTAAAGATTTTTCTATAACAGATGCAAAATTCGTGTTGAAAGTATTATTGAGTACTGAAGTGATATTTAGAATAGCATGTTTTTATGTCTATTTTAATTTTAAATACATTGATGAAATCTTTAAAATATTTTATTCCACAATTGTACAGAGGTAGAGAGGCAAAAGAGGTAAAAAAACATATTTTTATATGAAAGATAGCAAACTGTAATATAAATAGCTGTCAGAAATGAAAGACAGTTTTCACATATATTACGTATAAATACAATGTTTGATGTCGTATTTAAATTATTATACAAATAATAAACGCATACTTCAAAAAGACACACATAAACAGAGAATTATGTGCTAATATATATTATATATTGTTGGCTATTTATAAAATGTCTAGTATGAAAGGTCAGTATTATTCGACGAGGTCGCCAGCGCTGTTTGTAATACATTTTTGGGTGGCTCTGATATTGTCAGGAAAAAGAAAAATTCATTTTGCCGGATAGAAGAAGAAGGATAGACTGAAATTTGCATGGCGGTAAGCCGGGGATTTTTGTCGGCTCGAGCATTTCCTTAGCGGAATTTATGAGAGAATTGGCAAGCAACGATGCTCACTGACTAAGATACGGGCGTTTGAAGAATTCCTTCGCGTAAGCCAAGAAATACTGGATTTTTTATTTAGACACGGACTCAAACCTTTGATTTTGTTATTTATTGTTTTTTTAAGCAGAAAAGTTTTCTAACTCTATAGCCAAACATAAGTTGCTTAAGACTTCTATACGCGCTTTGGCACAACCGGCAAATGAATATTACCTAGCCCATAGCATCCTCTTATGCGTTGTTTTTAGGCTAAACAAAAAAAAAACACCAAAAATTAAAGGATCTCAAAATGGTTGCATGTCGTGTAGCTACGTGTGTAACCGGCCTTAGGTAGAATAAAATATGTTGTTTACAGAAAAAAACAACGAAAACCAAATTAAAAGTCTTGTCAAAAAAGTGGTATAGCAGTATTTTCAAGAAAAAAAAAAGTGTACATACAATAATCATTTATTAAATCCCACAAGTTCAAAGAAAAATAAGTTTATCTGATATTAAATTAAAACCATCCATCATGTAATAAAATTGTATTCGTTATAACTTATAACAAAATGTCTAAGTTAGTTACTGATATCATTTTCTAAATTGATTAGGTTGATGTGCCAAGGCTTAACAAGAGATTAATTTTGAAGAGTGAACAATAATTGAGTTAAAAATTACGAAATTTTCAGAAATTAGAGTGAAAGTTTTCAATGCCTTTAAATTGGAAAATATTCGTGCGTGGGCTCGAGTGGTCAGCTTAGATGGTAAAAATAGTTGATGTATGTTTGTGTTCAACGATTTTTTAATTTTTTTCTCAAAAAAATACGTTAACCCGAAGTTGGGGCTTAAACTTAAAGCTTGGTATTTTGAAATAAATTAATCACGTTTCATATTATAACGAGTATTACTTATTTGTTTTTACTTCTAGCATTATCAAAGAAAGCTAAATAATAATAAGTGAATAGAAAGTAAAATGTTGTTTTTACTATGTTAGTTTTTTGTCAAACTGTTTTCATCGACTTTATATGTGTGAATCTGTACCCTATAAAAATATTTTCCCTTAAAAAAAAATAAGCCCGAATGTATCTATTATTAATATTTTATAACACTCAGACGTTACACACTGATTAAAAAAAATTAAATTAAAATTATCGATTTTTTATTATTTTTTCAGAAACTATGTATTATTTATAAAAAAAAAACAATGTTAATATGCACATGTACTTTTTGGTTTTAAAAAAAAAGTATAAAATAAGAGTATTATATGTATAAGTATAAAATAATTATTTTACATTATATGGAAAAAGATAGCAATTAGGGATTGTCAGTAAAATACCCAATAGGTCTGAAAACGTGAATTAATAACAGACACTTGTAACACAAAATATGAATAAAAGTACAGTTTATTGCATATCTGAAAAAAATACTGATTTTTGTTTCATAAAAAATAAATATTATTGCTGTATGCTTTTCATATTTTTTAATGCCGATAGCCGTGTGCTTTGACTTTATTGTTTTATTGGTTTTAAAATTGAGCGTTAAAAAAGAGATCACATCTCAATATAACGAGGGTGCTTTCATTAAAACACGAATCGCTTCCATTAATACTACACTCCCTGTCATAAATACCGATTTGAAAGAAACGCGCCGGCGTGTACTTTTAACGAGCGATAAAAAGGCGATGCTTAAATCGCGGCGGTGAAAAACATTCACGGCTCGTATTGTCTATTTCAGGGCAGCGCGTGATTGTCTTTGAATGCAAAATGGCCCCCGAAAGGCGGAGGATATCAAAGCCGCGTGAAACATGAGACATTTAAATGGTTACAATTACGCGCTGCTAACGTGCTCTGCCTCGCGAGCGATTTACATTCGGAGATCTGCCGGCCTTTATTATCCATGGCGGAGTCACGGGGGTGGAATGAGTCGAGTTCTACCATTAAAAATACAAAACGTGAGGTAACCTCGTCTCATCAAAAGTAAGTACAGATGCTTTGGATTTTCTTATCAAAATAACAAAGCTTTATACATACACACACACACACACATACACACGTATATATATATATATATATATATATATATATATATATACATATATCTTCTTGACCATTTCATAGAACATATTTCTTCCAACATATAAACTTCCATCGATTTTTTTTCTGGCCAAAATAGGAGACCTTCCGCTTCTTTGCCAACGTCAGGAATTCTCTTTCTTTGGGCATTCTGTGCAAGACTCTCTCATTTGTGACGCGGTCAACCCATGGTATTTTTAGGATTCTCCTATGCAGCCACCATTATGTCGCCTTGATTCTTCGCATAGTCGCTGCCTTGAGTGTCCGAGATTCAATTCCACAAAGGAAAACTGAACACCAGCAAGATTTCAGTGCTATATTTCTTGAACATAGTACTTTTATCAAGTTATTAAATGTACTGCGTGCTGTCTTAATTCTAACTCGAATTTATCGATATATAATTGATACATTAGTATATAAGTTTCATATTTATTCATAGCAAATAGTACATCATTAAAAAAGCGCTTGACTTGTGTAACGTATATTATTATGTAAAAAGTCATACCGATATAAAATATTGTTAAAAAAAAATGAGCCAATTAATAGCTCCTTATTTTCAAGAACGATTAATGTGCACCATGATTCAATTTTTTTTACCAAAGATTGAGCACTGTTTCCAAAGGGGATTTATGTTAATCACTAAAAGTAGGTATTCTATGATAAGCAGTATTACAATTTTTATTTTGTGTAGGTATTTCTACAAAAAATAGTTTTATATTTAAAAGTTAGTGCATTTTTTTCTATGCTCAAAGTTTATAGTAAGATATGAATTATTTTCCCTGAAAATAGAGATCATTTTAATGTTAACTTTTTTCAACAACGCGGCTCAAAATTACAATCATGAATGTGAATCTAAAAAACAAAACTATTATAGTTAATACCTTGCCTTATTAATTTAAATTTAATGTTCTTAGTACTTTTAGATATCTATTAAAATGTATGACATATAGAAAATTTGTTTTTGTGACACGTGCTATTTTTTTAAATTGTATCCCGTCTGGTCCAAAATTAGCTCATGTGTGCACTGAGGTGGAGAGAAGGTCATAGAAGCTCTAAACCTGCCATGTGCTAAAATTTGAGAAAGGCGCATGGTCTAGCTGCTAGACTCTAGCATCAGTGGTTATAAAAAGCAGAAAAATACTCTAAATATTCTAATCAATTATATAACCGTATGAAAATCAAATAAAAGTAATCATTATTTAAAATATTCATTATATCGTTTGTAATATATTTTAAATATTTTTGAGTAAAATACTTGAGTGATTTTCCAGAGAAACACTCTGTTTGATAATGCCAACGTGAAAGGTTGGTGAAACCGGTCATAAATCAAAACGAACATGTGGAAAATCACTCAAGTATTTTACTCAAGAATATTAAAATGGAATTCCACCAAGTACTCTCTGTCAAAAATATTGAATTTCTTAATATATTTTTGAAATGTTCAGTGTAGAAGGACCCGGAGACCCATTACACTATTTTCCCCTTAGAAAACCACAAACACAGGCTCAGCATGAGTACATGCTCAGGTAAATGGTCGCCAATCTTCTCTGAGAAGAAGCACTTGACGAAGAAGATAGATGCTCAATATTATATTTAGTAAATGATGCCATGAACGATCTAAGTTAAGAATAATAATAACACGTTTTTTTATTAAAAGATTTTGCAGATATAAATTTAATGATTGAGTAGCATTGAAAGAGTTTTTTTGGTAATACACGATTGCACCCAATGATATATTTTGTACTCTGGTATAAAAGAGAGTCTAGTATATTAAATTACTGTGAGCAGTCACCAAAATCGATAGCTACTGATGAAAAAAATGAAAGAAACATTATTAGATCAACCGGGATATTTGATCATAAAATATCCATTGAAGCATAATCAGATCCTTCAGTACAAGAGAGAATTTTCAAGTTGGTAAATGTTTGCTTGGGCCGCAATTAGATGGCATGCCATATTTAAGGCAGTCAGAGTTGTTCTTTTAAATTGTTAATGTCTGCGACTGCCGCCCAGGGGGTTGAGTTTGTGTGCCGGGGGTTGTGCTCGGTGCTGGGGGTTGGGCTCGTGTGTCGGGAGCGGTGACTCCGGAGCTTTGAGCGGGGAATGCGACCCGCTTACATAATGCAGCCCCGGGGCGCCTGGGGGATGACGGTCGCACTGAAGTACGGGGGTTGTTGAATGTTTTTAATTTAACGAGTACTGCTGCATCTACTCACATTGCGTAATATACCTGAGACATGCATTAATTATGACCCGTGTAAAAGCTTCACGTATCAAGCGAATAATCTTAAATTATGACATCACTGCATTCGCATGTTGACATTTGTAAATCGATATTAAATTTCAAAGCATTGTTGTGATGCTACAAATTTTTAAGCAATTCGGTTTTTCTAATTTTTTACACACAAATAAGTAAATTACTAGGGAGTTTCAGGTATTTTTTTATTATCAGCTCTTTCAGATTTTAAAAGACTCTTTGTCTATATGTTTGTCGACGCTCTTCAAAGACAAAAGCGCGCATAATAGAAAATGGTCATAATTTATTAGATATTTGCTTTATTTAATGCAATTTGCATTTGATGATTCCCCTTTGTAAAGCATTTTTTTTGTGTTATGATACTTATTTTATCTTTTAAAAATTTCTATTTTTTGCACTATGTTTTATACGGTGCACTATATTTTTTCCTGGTATTAATAACAACGTAACATTGATTATTCGTTTTTAACCATACAAAAAAACATCCTTCAAAACGCAGAGAAAATATTATTTTTTCTTATGTGTAAATATTGATGAAAAAACCTATATTATTTGATACTGTTAAACATATTACGAATAGTTGGGTATGTTCTAGTGGCATACAATATTATTTATAATGGAAATAAAATATTAGATTTTTAAGTGGGTTTCAAAGATTAGGTCTCCACGTTTCACATAAAACTACAATCATAAATAAAAGCTCTCATTTGGGGGCTACGAAGGGTTCAAAACTTTTAAAAAAGCTCATCACAGTAGCTCACCAGCCTTTAAACAGTTTATATACCTATAAGTTAAGTGATGCTTTTATATCTGAAATTGAACCAACGAGAAAAGAGAATTTTAAACAATATCGATTGAATAAAACTACACGCCATATCAGAGGTTTAAATTGAAGTGATATTTAACCAATTTGAAGGTATCGTTATCAAATGACTTTATTTCGTAAACGTGAGATTGCAATTAACACGATTTATAAAACCGTCACTGCCGTGATTTTGAACTGAAATTAATTTGTGTGTTTGTATAAATTTTAATTTTAATTTAAACAGAGCACGTAGTAAGCTTGTTTAATAAATAATGCTAGATGAATATTATAAACCTCAGCACATGTGATAATTATATTAATCATGTGTCAGTTATTGTCCTAAGAGTTCAAAATTTTTGTACACTTATGTTTTTTATGATAATAAGCATCAAGCATCAATTATATTAAAACGAAGTGATTGTATTAAGTTGGTTTATAATTCATACTGTAATCGCTAAGGACTTTCCGAGAAAGCCATTAATAATGTAAAATGTCATACTCTGCTGATATTGAAGATGAATTGTAATATTCCCTATCAAATCGTGTAACCTCCTACTTAATGTACAAAAATCGACTGCTAAATTTTGTAGTGGAGATAAAATGCGTAAAACTACAAGTTGTTTTCGGAGTTGTGAATTAATGTTTCCCATAAAAACGGCTCTAACATTTGATGGTGCGATGTGCGTTATTCAAGACGGACCACTTCCATACATCTTACTTAAGTTATTGCGGTAAATCTATATGGTACCATCTATAGGTACAGCTATAAGTAATGTAGCAAATGCGAGATATTTAAAACAAATTAAAAAAACAAGTAAACATACCCAATGATTCTATTTGAACTTTTAAAATATTTTAATTAGATTTAATTTATTACAACTTCAATTCAAAGTTGAGATTTTTTAATATACAGAAAGTGAGTGAGAGAAACACGTATTAAAGCATGTTGATATTTCTATACATTAGTTTTATTTTTATAAATTATTTAGTAAAACATTACGAACACCAAAGTTTGTTGGTATACTATTATAGAGTTTATTAAAGAAAAAAGCCACTCGTCTATTTCTGAAATGCTTTCAGCAACTTTACGAACAAATCGATATATGAAAACAAAAAGTATTGTACTATTTATCATAACATCAAATATCAAACAAACAAAACATTTAATAAAATTCACTTGTAAATTTTCAATAATATTATACTGAGACAATCACATTGAACATTTTCAATATATTTTTCTTTATTACTAAAGGCTGTATTTTATTTTGAAAGATAATATGACAACCTAAAATATGTTGTCACATAACAAAAATATATGGAAATTTAATGTTACATTCAAAAGTACCATTACAAACTCCAGCTTGAAATATTGATGATAAGATTTCCACTTTTGAGAATGTCTTGTGGAGAGTATTTATAAAGCACTGGTGGAATATTTTTTTTTATTACTAAGCATCACGCGCAATAACAAATTTATAATTAAAGTATTCAATGGGTTCCACAGTTTATATATATTTTTTGACCATCATGTCGGAAATTGGCGACAATGCGAAATAACTTTTCCCGACTTTTGGCTGATCTGATGAGGGTTCCAGAAACTTTAGTTCGGGAATACTTTCTTAAGATATTCACCCACAATAATCCCTTTTATTTCACCCTTAACTACAATTTGAAGAAGGTTGACTTTGGAATTTCTCAAGATATGATACGAAATTCAATATTTTTGACAGAGAGTACATGGTGGAATTCCATTTTAATATTTTTGAATAAAATACTTGAGTGATTTTCCACATTTTTATTTTTATTAGTGACCGGTTTCGCCAACCTTTCACGTTGGCATTATCAAACAGAGGTTTCGGTTTCGCCAACGTGAAAGGTTGGCGAAACCGGTCATTAATAAAAATAAAAATGTGGAAAATCACTCAAGTATTTTATTCAAAAATATTAAGATATGATACAACAATTTTTTTTAACATTTGTCAACAATACTCAATTTTTCATTTTATATTTTGTCTTAACAATATTATTTTACATTTTGTAGGTTTGATTTAGTTAAACAAATGGTATTTTTTCAAATTACTTACAAAAACCCTTACACATGCATTAATTGCATTGTAAGATTTTTATTCAAACTTATGTTGTATTAAATATTCACATTTTACGTTAGTATAATCAGTTAATATTGGTCAAAATACTAAATTGTTGTGAAAATTGAATAAATAATAGGCTTTAATATAATCCGTGATCACTATGCTGAAGCGATGTACTATTCAGAGATGTTTGAAGTAAAGCATGTCACAACTTTCACAATTTCGTAGTTAACCGTTAACTTGTGTTTTTGCAAGAAAATACTCGAGAGTTGTTTTTAATGGCTTTTCAGACAAACTGTTCTCTAACATTGTAATTTCTTACCCAGCGTCTTACTAATGTGTCTTTACTTATTTTTTCCCAACGTTTTCCTCATGATGGATGTACTTTCCATTATGTTAGTGCCACATCTGCTGAATTTCTTACATAATAATAATTTCCAGACAGAACTTATAATACTACTTCGCAATAGCTGAACAAAGGATTAATTTCATAACTTTATACAAATATTTTATATAGGTTATTTTTTAAACAAAACTTTGATTTATTTTATGACACAAAAAATGCATCAATAGTACTGAGAATTTTATACGTTTGATACATATTAATTTATTACTTATCCATCAAGTCATCATTAAAGTTTTTAATGAGTCGCTTTACATACTTTCCATTACAAATTGTATGCAACAGAAAGAAATCGAGTATACAACCTTTGGGTAAATACATTGTTGCTACGAGTTATCCAACTCAACTGAAAAGCTGAATATGTTCTTTCATGATAATATCACTGATTTTGAATATTCTTTATCGTAAATATTATATATTGTATTGTTATAAAAAAATTGAAAAGTTTAAAATTTATGAAAAATATGTGCATTGTTAAAAAACATAAACAAGTGATTTATTTAAAATCAATGATTAATTATACTTCTAAATGTGAGTATAAGTATTTAAGTTTTAAAAAATACTGAATTTTAAATCAATAAACATTTTTTTGTTTTTTATGTATAGCATATTCAGAAACTTTTATGACTTATTTCCCAGTAGTCCGAATAAAAGGTCCAGAAGAATCCTTTCAAATTTCCCGTTATTATTACACCTTTATTGACTTGGGTCCGATACCAAGAGGGAGTCCCTAGCGATCTAGTGTCCTGATTTCTGTCCAGCACATACGAAACCCTCCGAAAGATAACACTAACATTTTCAATTCTAGGCTTTAGTAATCGATACGTAATGCTTGAATAAACATTTTTTCATATTGAGATATAAAAATGTCATATTTTATATAAATAAATATAACCATTGCTTGATGTTAAACATACAAATATATATGTTATTACAAGTAAAATTCTTAAGAGGAATATCATTTATTATTAATATTATGTACTCTCAAAGTGAAGGTAAGGCCTCTGCGACGCGGACTAATTATGTTACTCTGTTTACGTAAGAAAATATCGCTTTAATAAAGATTGAGATCAGAAAAGAGGTGATGATTCATCCCTTAGGTATTAAATAATCTTCCTGAGAATTTACTACGGTGCTTGGCTAATTGATTATTTGATATTTTATCTACTTATCTTGACATTTTTAATTTCGTTGATTGCCTATATATATATATTAATAACCAGGTAATTTTAGCTCTAATTTATTAAATAAATTGTATTAAACCTTCACATGGCAGTAACGTACGTGAAAATGGCTTTTTCCGAGGACTAATTCTATTTTACAGTTGGAGTAACCGTTTTCGACTGAGTAAATTTTAGAGGAATTCGTGTTCTTATCTGGGATTGGAGACAACAAATGGTGAAACCTCTAATAAAAGCAAACCGCAGTATAACCGCTTTGATAATGTAAACAACCAAAGAATTTATCGTCTGGTTATAATTTCAGTAAATATTTGAGTGGAAACGCTTAGCACCTATGAATTATATTGAATATTGACTGTTGCTTTTTTAAATTAAAGTATTGAAAGTTTTGGTGCGAGATAAAGGAAAGTTAGTAAAATAAATTATGAGTATATTTTCGTAGGTTTCTATGCTGAAAAATAAAAGTGATTTAAACTAAAAAAGCAAAGCTAATGACAGTAATGTAAATATAAGTTAAAAAAATCAAATGTAACCGCACATTTGTAATATATTCATATCCAATTTTTTTTAAATTCTTTGGCGAATGAAAAATATATTTATATTATAAAAAATAGCACTTAAATTATCATAAATTGATAATGCTGTTATTATTTACTAAATATAAAATCGAGATTTCAAAATATGTCAATCATTAGAGCGTTAACGTACTTATGTTTTCGTTGTATTAATTAAGTATTAAATTAATTTGAATAATATATAGTATTACAAAATCGATGTAGCTCTTGATGGATAGATTATAATTAATAAATTAAGTATTTTAAGGTCATATAAAGGATGTATAGATTAGAAGCTTAGTTATTTAATTTGAACATTAAAATTATAAATATTTAAAAAATTACAATAGTATGAAACTTTACCAAAAATAAATTCTTTGTTCCTTTCTTCAGAGGTTTTTCGTAGGATTATGCAGATGGTAGTTATTTACTAAACGCTTACAGCGCCTGAGACAGAGCAATTCTCTTTACCGAGTCGACTAATCTGTTGGATTAGGCGTTACTCTCTTAAGTCCTTGTAATTAAATGTCTCTCGTGTAAGGTGTCAGTTCGGTTCGGCTGGGACCTCAACTATTCATAAGGAACACCGCCGGGCCTCTCACTAGGCTGACGAGGGTGGAGCTGAGGGCGCCGAGTTAATGAGGATATATAAGGAGCCGAGGGCTGATATATGTGCTGAAAATAATGATAAACGCCTTACGGAAATTATTACCTATATGTCATCACAAGGTCGAGTATTGCCTTTGTTGTAAGCTTTTGCTTTATGCTGCTTGAGGTAGTAAAGCGAGTGTCTTCATCATTGTCATAAACAGGAATTATCGATTCACTACTAAGTGAAGAAAAGTCGCAGGACCGTCAGTTTTCTTCTTTGGCAATTGGGTCCGTGTTTAATAGTAAACTATCTGTTTTTATTTTGCAGTGTGATTTTGTATACATTAACACCTTTTTGGTGCTTGTATTATGAATGAAAATGTCAAAGAGACAAAATTGCTTATCATAACCACTCACGTGATAAATTTTTCTAGTTCTGTGACGTATTTTTTTAATGTGCAACATATAAATGTTGTAAACATAAAAAGGCGTAAAAAAAATGTGGGCTGCGTTGAAAATTTCTCAGCGTTTTTTGCTGTTTCATGGGCGATCCGTGTATCTAATTAACATTTTACTTTACATATGTATATGTTTTGTTTTTGTAAGGTATATATTTTTATAGATTTTTTATATAACAATTTAAGAATCGATTTAAGTTAACCTTTCTTTTATAATAACGTAATATAAATATTTCCCTGGATTTTACTGAAAGGGTTTTAATATTTACAAGTTATTCGAATATTTTCCAAAGAATATTATTAAATAAAACGTTTATGAACAAATTTTTCTCAGTAAGCAGTCTTTTTAAAAATTATAAAGGCTAAGAGATTAATATTTTATGTAAAATATTACCTTAAACGAAAGATCAAACAGATTAGTCAAAGCAAATAACGCTCTGTTGAATATGAATGTAAATTACGTTATAAGTAGTTCTTTGTATTTTTTGCTTGCAGGAAGGATCATTTTGTAAATTTTTATTATTTTACTCTGTTTTATTAACGACTTAATGAAAATTGAAACACAGCGTTAATAGCTAGACCGTAAAAGTATATTTCACAAAACTTTGAACAAAGAGGGTCGCGGGTTCAACCACGAAAAGAGAGAAAATGGAAAGACCATTAAAACACGAGCATACAGAGAATCGCCGAAACTCGGCTCGGAGCAGATTGTGAAGTCGTCGCTCTCGACCGAGAAATAAATGGGACGTCAGAAGAGGCAGTCGGTGGACTCGATTTATCGAATATAATTTTTCTTTGCAAATCTCCGACGGGGTTTCGAGTGGAAGGTCTTTCAATTTATTTTTCACTTTCTAGTAGTTTGCGATTAACTGCTGTTTATAAGCTTTCTAGCAAATTAGAGCTTTTTCGATTTATCAGTTTCTGATTTGCTTGTTCGACTGTGTTAGAGATTCGTAAGTTAAATGTCACGAAAAAAGAATAACTTATGCATTATTTCAAGGCTTTTTATGAAGGTTTTGGATTGTAAATAAATTTCTTTGAGAGAATAGACCCAAAGAAAGGCTGATAATGGAGGGTGTCAAACAATGCGGTGGTAAATATGAAGGTATGAACCGCTCATTCTGTAATCAATATTTCAAGATTTGGAAGACTTCCTTTGAGCGGGATTTGGCTCAGTGAGGCGTGAGAGCCTGTCAAAGGCAGGGTGTGAAAGCTTAGGGTTCTTTTTCCGAGGAAAATTCAAGCGTAGTGTGATCGGTTAGTGTCAGTGGAACCAGACCGCTGGCTTCATGGGGCGGGAGCTCCGGTATGTTATCGTCCAAACCGCATAAAACCGCACGTATTCACAGCGTGCCTTGGCAAAGAGACTCCAATAACATAGCGAACTATTTACACAAATAAAATTTAAAAAAATATACATAATAAAAAATAATTTTAGTATAAATCAATAATTTAGACGCTTTGGTATTCTAAAGTTATAATAATACAATGTACAATAACATAAATTATATTCTAAAATAAAATGTTCCTTTTCTATTTATGCTATTTCAATTGGAATAAAACAATCATTAATGTTTTACGGTAAAATTTTTTTTACTGAAAACCCGTTCGAGTATTTTTAATCCATCTACAATTAACATGAAATTAAATTTTAAATTTATTTTGTTGTAAAATTTATTTTGATTGAAAAAAAATGTAATGGAGGTCTGGCTTAAATAAATGAAATAAACGCATTTGATTTAAAATGTAGTAAATTTGCAAGCCACGTATTCGAAAGCTCGAAGGAAGTAGGCTCTATAATTTTGCAATGTTGAGTTTTCGTCTCTCGTGGTTTCTGTTTCGGGGACCTTTTGTCCCAGGGATCACCCCTCCCACCCACGACCCATACTTGTGAAACTACAAACAGTTGATTGTCGATATTGAATTCATTTGTACAGAAACATTTACTGATTCTTTTTCTAATACAGACATTCTCAATTTATGGACTTAACAATTTTTCTCACAACAAAAGCTTTTTACGCTTTTCAAGTGCTTTGTTATGCAGTTCACATTTAATTGATTCGAATTTAAAAATAATTAAAATAAATTAAAAGGCACGCTGAATTAGTACGCTTATAATTGCAGCTTCAAATTACAAAGTAAATTCAAAATTCATTCATTTTCGCAGCGTTTTTTCCAATATCGATGAACAAAAATTTATTTACGAATTTATAAAGAGTAAAAGGTCGAAGAAATAAACGCGTATGAGCAGTGACAGATCTTTGAAAGTAAAGTTTCTTTCAGAATGTTGTTTGGTATTCTGTACGTGTTTCAGCAGATGCTCACAGAATTTACGTTTGGAAAAAAAAAATAGAAAAACCTACCCTGTTACTTAAATAATTTATAGATTCAGAGTATTTCAAACTTTTGAGTCGTTCTAACACAGAATAAATAAATGACAATATTCGTTATCAATAAAGTGTAGTACTAGAGAATTGATGCGAAATATATTATTTTAACATGTTTTTATTAGAAACTGAACGTTTTATTTTTCAATACTTTTTTGAAATATTATAGTCAGAAATCTGAGTATAAGTACTGTATTATGTTTCAGCGTTCATTATTAAAAACTACACAAAGATAATCCAGGTAACTGGGACGTTCGATCAAAATGACACGTCGTATTTATTATTTATTATAAAGTAGCCATTCTGGATGCAAATGCCTTTGTTTCCGCGAGAGATGTGCGCGGGGTGCGGGAAGGGGTAGCAACAGGTGACATGCGCGGATCGATTGAGGGGAAGGGGCGCCGGGGAGAAGTCTGGGCACCACGACCCCGGGTGATGCTGCGAGCCGAGCAGACTGGAGCTATGATGAACGATCGCGCAATTACTTCTCCTACATATCTCACACAGCGGCTATTTCTCCCGACGGCTGTCACGTTAAATTAGCTATTTTTTCAATAATAAATAAAATTATAATATTTTGAATAAAATACTTGAGTGATTTTCCACATTTTTGTTTTTATTAGTGACCGGTTTCGCCAACCTTTCACGTTGGCATTATCAATTCACTCTGTTTGATAATGCCAACGTGAAAGGTTGGCGAAACCGGTCACTAATAAAAACAAAAATGTGGAAAATCACTCAAGTATTTTATTCAAAATATTAAAATGGAATTCCACCAAGTACTCTCTGTCAAAAATATTGAATTTCTTAAATAAAATTATGTCATTAAATATTTTAATGATAAAAGTACCTTTGTATTTTGTCTTCACTTTGAATTTATTAAAATTATTTGCATTTCTAGTTTCGACCCAATACACTGGGTCATCATCAGATAGTTATGCATTCATCATTTAGTTAGTTATGAATACAAAGGTACTTTTATCATTATAATAATGGATCTTCACGGATCAAATGCCTTGTCCCTCTACAAGATTATGTCATTAAACTTTTTATAAAATATTTTTTTGTTATTAGTTGCTTGTACAGTATTTTTAGGGGTGAGACTCTGCTTGAAAATGTCAACTCTGCTTATAGAAAAAACTAGTCGCGTCAATAAATAAAAAGTGAGAACACTATTTAATATTTTCTTTACTATGGATGTACAATTCCTATCATGATTTTTTTAAGCCTTTTCAAAATATCTACAACCTTCCAACTCCAAGAGATCTTGAAAATATGTACCGACATATATTGTTATTTATTGTGCCACGTTGTTTATAAGTTTATGTCTTTTTTCAATATAACTTTGAATCATGGAAATATTTGCTTTTTGGAATGAGAATTTATGTACTTACATAAAAAGCACAAAGAAGTAACGTGTAATACAACGTTGAAATAAATTATAGATTTATTATTTAATTTCTAAATGTTGTTTATTTTTATCTTTTATTCTTATTTAATAAATTTCGGTATACGAATTAATAACTATTTAAGTAACATATAAAATCAGCTACTGACACAGCACACTCAAAATAATGCAGACGATTTTTTTTCTAATTTGATAAAATTGATTGAAAAAATAGATTTACTTTTTTAAAACGCACTCTTTGGATTGCAAGTAACAAAAAAATTATCTCGAAAGGTCGCATTTACTTTTTTTTTTACGAAGTATTTATTAAATACGGAGAGTGTTCGAGTTATACATGGAAAGGTTTCTCTTTGATGTTATCATTTCTGCATACTTAGTTAATTCACCAAGTTAAGAGTATGTGGTAGGTTGTATTGCATACTTAAGATTCTACTGGACTTTGTTTAGTGAATTTATTAGTCGTGAGGGAGGCTGATGAAAATACACGTTCGTCCAAAAGCCAACTTCTTCAGGCAAAGTGCTCATAAAGTGTAACATAAGCATCCTTCAAATGTGATCACCGCAAGTATATGATGCCATAGAAGTCATTCATGCTGTGTGTGTTTATGTAGAATAGGTATTGTTAGGTTTGGATAAGGCCACCTCTACAAAAGCCCAGAGCGGGATAGTAATAAAGCATGCTGTTCTGTTTGAAGAGCATAGACGCTTTTGGTTTTTAAGCTCTCATAATAAACAACATAAAATTGTTTTCAATAAAAATCTATCATAAAACTGTACTATTATTTTTGTAGTAGAACAAAAAGCCTAAATGTTGTAAAACAGTAAATAATTTTATATAAAAATGCACTAAACTAGTATATTTACTCCGGCTTTCTGATTTAGGTAACTCTAGTTTGCTGGTAAGTCCCAAGAGTTTTACTAATTTCCTTTGCAACCCTGGTCATGATAAGTAGCCAGGAGGTTACGGAACTAAATTACAGTCAGCACCATCAAACTTCCCCTACGGAGTATTCGGCGACTAGCAACCTATCTGAATTACCAGCAGTAATCCACTGCGATTTACAATGCTTCCCTTCAGAAAACATGCTTACTTTTTGTGACATCATTGGACTAAGAATAATATCTGCTGTTATAAATATTTTAAAAGACTGGTATTTAAAAAAATAAAATTCTACTAAATAAGATAACAGAGAGATAACAGATAACAATATATATATATATATATATATATATATATATATATATATATATATATATATATATATATATATATGCTGATACTATCAAGTCCATATCGGTTAAAAATATTAAATGTTTGATAAATGTAAATATAAATAAAATTAAGTAGTAGTAAACGTCAACCAGTAAAATATATTTAAAAAATCAACTATGCATTTCTATAATATCCATATCAAGAACGCAGGAAGAAAATGAAACCATATTTTGTAATGCCTAAAAACACATACAATCACTTATTATAATTAAAGCAAATAAACAATTTATAAATACATAATACAGAACATTGCAAATAATTGAAGATGCAATAATTGGAAATATAATTTAATTATACGCAAATACGACCACTTTCAATAATTACCCATTACTTGAACATAAGGCTGGTTCTAATTTAATTAATTCGTAGCTTCTCATGTCATTAATGGAGTAAAGAGGAGTAGCATTATATTCAGAAACACAATAAGTGAAGTTTCATTAGATAAATATGCTATTAGAGTACATTGAAAAATACAATGTATATATTTATAAGACGATAAGAAAGCTTAATCTTCATAAAATTTTAGCGAAAGACATTTTATTTTTTATTATTATTTTATGTAAACTGTAAAAGAGATTATGTTTTATAAGAAACGCTATAAAAATTCAAAGCTTTTATCATTATGGCTGATGGTAATGCTTGCAGTTTTGGCTGTCTTATTCTTTGAATGCAGCAGTATTGTGCTGTCTGAAATTGCTTATTTTCTTTTTACTGGGATAGCTCGGGAAATTATACTATATTTTAACTTTGGTAAAATTCATGGAATTTTATATATTTTCTTTTTCATTTATAAATAATTTTGAAGTCAACAGTTCACACAATAACGAACTGAAATATATTTTTATTCACAGCAAATGATCTTTTTCGAATAATATAATAAAAAATAAAAAAAATATTTTAATCTAATTAAAATTCGCCATAAATGTATATATTATGAATTTTAAGACGGTATACAGTCTTAGATCTTTCATAAAAATGAGATCTTCTGCACAGTTTATCTTTGAAAGGGTTTTTTTTTCATTGCAATTGTATAACGATGAAATAAAAAAAATTCATGAAATAAAATAAAAAAACCATTGCTAAGAAAATGAAAGTAAGACTCGGTTTTATTTTGAATAAATTAAACCTTAGCTTTTGAACTCGAAAAGAATCGCACAACCTAAATATTTTTTATCAAAGTTGCTTGTATTTTTACTTTTTTTAGGCAAAGCTAATAATCTTTTCTATTCTAATAATATTCTCTAATCCAATCAGAGAAAGGTAATTTTCCGAATAACTTAAAAAATAAATTTGATGTTTCTGTTTTCGATGTTATAGACTGCGACGAGTAAAAACACCAAAAAGGTAAAATTTATGTAATGAATATATTTATAACGTACAATATGCTATTTTTTAAATTATAAAATAATTTTGTAGTTTTTTGTTGTAAATTTTACGTGGGTAAGAAAATGATCAAACCAAGCAGACTTTAGGGGACATTCAGGGATGAACATTCTGTAGCATTCAGCCATTTTGGGGTATATAGCGATACGTCGACATTCAGCTATAATAACGCTGTACCTCAATATTATTATTTTTTTACTTCCATTGAATTCATTTGGTTTTATTCGTAATAGACTGATTCTGATTGAATATCGATAGAATTAATCAATAAAAATAAAACATGTTTTCGCAGTTTGAAGAAAAGCGCAGGTAAAAATGTGGTTTTAGAGTTATAACGTAATTCGCTGCGAGTGTAGATATTTTTATTTGAAGGCTTACCGCGCGACCTTTAAGCCCGAGCCCCATCGCGGGTCATGGGGGTTGATGTGAATTTATCCGCTCAGGATGTTTGGGGCTGCGGGTAGAATGTATAATAATTACACCTGTTTTCAGATTTTATAAGTATACCATAATACTGCGGGGCTGAAAATTATTTATGAGTTATTTTTCAATAATTTATTATTAAAAATGTGTTGTAAAATATTACATAATAAAATATTCACGTCGAACATTGTTTATAATAAAAGTCTCTTGAGAACCAACATTCATTGAAGTTCAAGAGTAAAAATGGCAAGGATTGTTTGTACTTGAAGAAATAAATTGTATAATAATTCTATTGGAATTCATTTTTGTTATTAAAATGTACTATTTTTTATTTTAAAAACTGTAAATGCTGGCACATATTTAAAGATACACCATTTTATTTTTGCATGTAATTATAAAACCTGTTTTTAAAGCCTACATAATTTTTAGTGTAAATGTTATAAATTTTAAAAATATTAATAAAATATTTGACGGTAACATTAAAGGTATATTCGAGAATGCGATTTGTTACTTAGGTGTATTATTCAAAGAATGTTGTCGTTAGGTTAACGAGAAATTCCCCGTAAGCCTACATTTGGCCCTCCCGGTTCATTGACCGAGTATCCGCTGCAACCTTACTGGGTCAGTGGGAGAAGGGGAAGATATGAGTGGGGGTAGTCGGGTGAGGGTAGAAGATGGGGGTTAATTACAGAGCCCCCCCCCCAGCTATCGGTGGAAACTTGGGTATTCTACACATATGTAGCATGTACCCCTCTCTATAGATCAGAGAAGAATCTGTTTGATTGCCTCCATCACATCGAGGCATTCATAAGATTTTTCTTTTGTAATGTTTATTAGATATTGTGCTTAAATTGAAATTCTTTCTTAGATACAATAATGGGGAAAAGGTTATATCTAATAGTAAATTATTAGTAAAAGAATGATACACAAAAGCAAATAATTAAATTAATAGGAAAAGTAATTCGAAAATCTTCAAGCAAAGTAAATAAAAAATATTATATGTAATTATATCAAACTTATTGAAAAAAATTGATAAAACATACATACGATACGAAATCACCATTTTTGCCAAATAATTAAATTCATTTGTATTATTAATAAAGGTGAAAAGTATTGAAACTCGTTTTTATGAAATAATAATGGGTTTTACTAAAATTATAAGTATTATTAGATTTAAATATGCGAATAACTATGTTAACTTTTGTCATGCAATTTCCTACATGATTGCAGATGATTTTTTATTATATATTTGTGGATTTTATTTCGTGTTTGCTTGGTGTGTTCAGTAGAGACCTGTTCTCTCGGGACGGCGAACAAACATCTTTTGTACAGTAATTACGCATCGAGGCGTGAAGAAAGGATTGCTGGTTCACTATAATAGTTTAATATGGTGTATATAAAACGTAAATTATCGAATACCTTATCGGTAATTATTAGAGTTTAATGATTGTATATTAAATATTTAAAAATAATTTAAGTATATTCAGTCATACAATATTAAGGTGTCAGCCAATATTTCCCAAATCCAAATCAGATTCGTGATTTTTCAAATTCAAATATTAACATCGATTAGGATGTGGATAAGATGATAATGATTTATCTTTACAGTTCTTTAGGGATAAAGAGGTTTTAAGGGTGCAATCGTAGGTTTAATGGGTATTTAATCGAAACGTTTTCTTTCATAGCTTGTATTGAAACCCACTCTTACCATTTTGCACTGTGATACGTGATCAAAATACATTACGTTTAATATGATTAAAAATATATTTAATTATTTGCAAGAAGAATTTATTTGTTTACCAAGTAAGACTAGAATAATAATCTAATTTATAATGTATTTTGATATTTTTTGCCGTCTCATATTATTTATACCTTTTTCGGAATCAAAGGATAGCTTGAATAATATCCCGGCGTCTAATACCCCGGCTGACGGGATAATGGACTTGTTTAGGGTTATCCTTATCTTTTTATGCAAGAGCTTTGTAAAAGTTACAAAAGCGATTTAAGCGCTTGTATTATTCATTTTCTTTCAAGATTAATTTGCAAAAAGGATTTACAACACTAAAACTCTTTTGATGTTATAAAATAGTAAAATGTATCAAATGGCTTTATTTTTTATATAAGCTATTTATTTTTCAGTTTATAAAAAAAAATTAAGAGTTCAGTTTTAGATAATCTTTATGTACATTTAAGAATAAACACTTCTTATAGAACTAGCAAAAATAGTACTATAAATTAAAAAAAAACAACTCTGAAAGGTAAATAAAAATTTTAAAGGTAAGAAATAAAGGTTTTGCATTTGATAGATTGAAAAATAAATTGAACCTACATCATTTTTTATGTACCAAAGTTTTATTTTCATTCATGAGGTTGCAAAGGATATCCAAAATCGTTATGAGCAAAATTTCATCCTATCATGTAGAGGTAATCCAAATACGGAATTTTTTTCATTATTTATCAATCTTTTTATTTTATTCACGGTAAAAAAAAATATTTCACTAACCACAGCAGTTAAAATGTAAAATTGTTGCTTTAACAGTTTAAAAACGATGGATTGGTTTTAAAATAAACTCAAAAGCTTATATAATTTAAAGATTGAAATTAGTTATAGGCAGCTTATGCTCAACTTTCTAATGTTTATCATAGTCTTTTGAGACTTGATTGTCTTTAATTAAAGCATGTGTTATTGGAACGATTTACTAAGTATACGTATTTCATAAATTTTTTTCTTTTTAGTTGATATTCCTTAAAAGATCTGTTCATCAAATGACTTTTAATTTCAACAACTGATCTCATCAAATTTAATAAATGAAATGCTTCTGACAGATTGTAATAGTCTCACCACGTCTGGTCTAGGATGAATTTATTCTATGTGGCTATTGAACTTTGTCCTCTTCTATAAACGACTACATTGATTTAATAACCTGAAACCCTGTGTTTTTCGAAATTTACTAAGCTAAGCGTCAACATGTTAAATAATATCTTTTACATTTCAGATGTCCATATTTCATTATTATATCACAAAATTAATTTCGTGATATGTTGTGTACACGTATTTTTAAAGAGCAAAATGCTTTATTTTTATAAGTAAAAAAAACATCCATGTTTATCAACGAAATTTGGTTTTTTGTGGGTACATCAGCATAATTTAATAGTTCAGTGATCTTGGTTTGCGCATTTTAGGTGTGGATGGAAAACTTGGCTGTGCCAAGCTGGGTGGCAGTAACTAATGAGGATGGCAGGCAGATGTGGGCGGCAGATTAGCGGTAAGTTTTACCTGCAAACTCGTATTTGTCGAGAGATATGAACAAGCGAGTGCTCTCGGAGGCTAAACGGGGTTAAAACAAGCTTTTCAGTAATTTTATCTCAAGTAATTTTAAGAATAAATCTTTGATAGCTCAACATTTATTTAACAAGTGATTGCTCTCAGAGGTTAAACGATGGTAAAGCAACCTCATTAAAATATATTAAAACATATATAATATATTAAGCGACTGCTTTAGAGCTTTAAAAAAAAATAATCACTGTCTACTTTTATATATAAAATAAACATGATTGAACTCTCAAAATCACATTTCCAAGTGTTTCATATCAGTGTTTTTCATTGAAATTTATTCTTCGTAGTGCTAATTTATTTTGATTAAAAAGGAACCTTTAACACAAATAAGTGTGCTTATATTTTTTGCTTATCTCTACAACGCTTAAGTTTCAGCGCGTTTATAATTTGTATTGAAAGAGAAAAAATGTATTAATTTGAAAACTTACATTCATATTAAAAAGAAATCTGATTTTGTTCGATTAATATATATATTATCTAACTTTTATACTTAATTAATTTCGTTGATTTATTTAAAGGACCAATTCATAATATTGGATAATATGCATATAATTATTTGAAATATATTTTAGAGTTTCAGAGGTCTCAATAAATCTAAGGGTTTGAACTGTGTTTGGTATATTGGATACTTTTTGGCAGCAAAAACATCACAAAGGCCTTGATTTTATTGATATTTGAATATTCGCAATATCCACATTTTCCCTGATCTATCATGAATTAAAAAGATTATGAAATGAATTTCAGATTTCATATATGTTTTCTTGTGATTTAAAATTCCGCCTTAAACACAAAATAAAATTTTCATTGCATTCAGTTTAAGGACTTTCCATTTATTTTTTTTACAACCGTGATTTACCTGTTTTGTAAAATCCACAGGGAAATGCTTTCAACGTTATACATGTATGGCAAAAGCTTTGTTTGTTGAAAAGATTGTGTTCCTCGCTCAGTGCACTCTTCACGGTTCCTCGGGTAATGGCTTTCTAGCGGAATATATTAATCTATGTGCGGAGACACGCTGTGGTGCTCTCCAAATATTATTATTTATGAACAGGTTTTGTAACATAACTTTAAATTTATCTCGTGAATTTACAATGAGATTTATTATACAAAGAAAATTGTTTATTCTATAACGTGAATTACAAAAATGTACATAGAAATTTATGATGAGGCTCTACGAGAAAATGAGAAGCTTGTATTAATTCCAAAATATTATTAAACAACAAACAAAGAGATAAATACTTGCTTTAAATTCCACATGATTAAAGTATTAAATATAATTTTGCAAACCTTATTTTCAAGTAAGATTTTGGGGAATGTAATCATTGGCCTGAAAGACTGAATAAAGAATCCGTGGAATTCTTTCCAGATATTTTATTTACAGGCATTTACTATTTGCATTTCTAATTAATCTAACAAATGAAATAAAGCCATGAAAAAGATGTCATGACTTTTACCATGTTTTTATCAGAAAATATATACGAAATTAAAAAACAATAATATCATTTTATTTCTACACAGATAAACAGATCGCCCATATTAAAAAAAAGTCCCAAAGTAAATATTTTTTTTAGTAAATGAGTAGACAAATGTTAAAAAATCAATGTTCCGAGGTACAAATTCTATTTTTTCTATCCAAAGCTGCTTAGTCAGTAATTTACTTTTTTTTTTATCTGATTTGAAATGTTGTCTACTGACAACAGTAACGAATAAATTTATTCAAGAGAACTTTTATTCTTTTTAAAACAGTTATTTAAAATAAATATTCTTTTGGAATTGATATTCATTTCATTTTAAAATATCAAAAAAGACAGAAAATTTAAAAAAATACACTCAATTTTCAAACAACGTCGTCAGTAAAATATAAAAAAACAAATTCCCTGTAAAATGTTATTTTAAATCATCCATTGATTTTTCGTACGCCATAAGAACGTAGGCAGATTTTTATTTTGTGCCTAAGCCAATAAAAGCTGATTTAATTGAATATAAAAATATATTTGAATTGTTTTATTCAAATTTTTAGAGAAGAGAGCTTAGGCCACTTTAGAAGCAGCTGAGAAATTGTTGGGATCAGCAAAGGATCAGGAAAGGTTGATGGAGGTCGTTATGACGTGCTACCACCTCAAAAAAATTTCAAATCCCCAGTATAAAAATCCATAATACCCTTGTAGGTATCATTAATAGATTTTTTATATAACCCATAGAATGACGGTAAATAATAAAACTAAAATAAAAAAAACAGATAAAAAGTCTATTATCGTTCTGTAGGTGAGTTTGGTAACAAGAAATGTGGTAACTACTTTTTTGTTCCGATGAAAAAGAGAAACGGAAAAGTTTAGCTCCATTGGGAATTATAGTTTTTAAATTGTTTGTTGTTAACACTTGTTTATTATCAAATTTCGATTGGGTAAATTATTTTTATCAGAAATGTTACAACAGAAACTAATAAAAAAAATTAAGTTAATTTAAAAAATATATATATTACTGTAAACTGTGTCCGGATACAAAAGAAGAGAATATTGTCTCTGATTTAGGTTTAAAGTATTTTTATCAGCTAGGCAAATACCAAAGGCGAGTCAAGTCGTAAATAGCTGCATTTGCTTTAGAATGTTTATAACTGCTTATTTACCTGCTTTTTTCCGTTGGCTTAGATTTAGCTAATAGTTAAATTGTTTATTCTTGACTTTAATTCTTATTAATAATACTTTTTATTTTAAATTTGTTACAAACCTTTCTTAAGGACGGTGCGACGCATCCCAACTAATTAAGTATCGAACAACCGAGTTTATTAAAATTATATATTGGAATGTCAAAAGACATTGAAATAAATGTTTTCTTCAAAACGACAGTTGTATTTATCCGTAGTTTGTAGAAATCAACCACGTTTCATTGGAAATCGTACAAGCCCGAAGCAATTATATTGAACAAGGCAATCACTCTTGTACCAGACAAAGCCGTCGGCATCTCGTTCCAGTTTCTTCCAACAATAAAATACGCTTCCCTTATCCTAAGAAATTCCGAGGCACACGCAGATACACAGTAATTACTATTCGTTTGTTCATCGATCTTAATGAACGAGAGGATAGGCAAATTAATGTGTTCTCTTACAAACACGAAGATTAATTATTTATTTACTTGTACCTGTTATTGACTGATCCCGGCGTTCTTCTTCAACAAAAAGCAATAATGTTTTGAAGTCGATAAATAAAAAATAAATATTCTTATTTTTATGAACTTCTAATTTGTTTTGCTTTCAAAATTTATGAATATACTGCATGGAATTTGGAAAGATCTTACCACCTATTTCTTTTTTAAAATATATTAAAAGCAGTGCAAATGCAGTGTTTACCTTATGAGATAATACTATAAAGCCACTTGAAAACTATAATGAATTAATATCAACAGTTGGTGCTTATTATACGTATTCTTCTGGTACCTCTCCTCATTGGAGGTTGGTGACCATTTCGATGAATATATTTATATTCTGAGTCAGTCTCATTAATTCGGCCAAACTTCCAATATTCAGTCACTGGCGTAAATTCTTCATCTACGTAAGTTTTCTCTTTTCAATGCCCCTTTTTCTTTGATTTCAAATTGTATTAATAATTAAATTCCACCAGAGTCACGTAGAAAGTCACTAAAGTTTAATTTTAACAACTTAAGCAGAGCTACTAAAAAGTATATATTACATAATAAATATACATTAAGAAGTTCCTGGTGTCGCTTTTGATAAAATCGATTAATATCCGTCAAATAATATAACCGAATTAAAAAAGCAAGATTGATGAGGCTTAACATACTCACTATGCTAATATAGTTTTCAGAGCAGTATAGATTAGTATGTTTAATGGTGTAGTGTAAAGTAAATGAAATAAGCAACACCAGAAGTTAGTAGGAATTTAGCCATGTGCAATCATCCGAGAACTCGGTCGGAGTTTGTCGTTTTGCTGTTCACCGCGTCATTAGGAGCTGCGGCTCTGCCTAGTTGGGCTATTTTATCTAGTTATGCATTCTGTTTAGGATTTGAAATAGTTCAGCCAAGTGAAATGGCGAAATAGGTACTTCCCTGAAATTATATTATTCAAACATCCCCTTATTTTATAAATACAGTGAAGTTTTGAATAGCGTATTTATACTTACTTATAAATCAATACTCAGAATATCCGAGATAAAGATTGACACTCTCACTTTATAAGGATCACTCTCACTGCTATTTATTAAAATACAAGCTTTTTTTTTAAGGACAATGTTTAAACATGTATCATAAAAAAGCTTTACATTTTCAACGTACAACCAATTAATTTACCGAGTCAAAATTTTAGCTTGGGGGTACTAACATCGACGTGTACTTTTCATTGAAACTAGTTAGCTTTTTGTACCGAAAAGCTACCAATTAAAGCTGCCAAAAGGAAAGCACAAAACTGTGACCTTATTTTTATGTAGTTTTGGCAAAGTATAATAAATCAAACTTTTTTCAATTCTTATTTAGAAAATTATTTTTTGTTGAAAACATAATACATGTTGCTGTATTAATTATAAATGATAAGAAAACGGGGAAAAAACATATTTGTACATGTCAACCGTTTTAATGTAGCCTTTATGATAAGGTACTCGGATATCCCAGGGAGAGTGGGGTGAGTAGACATAGACGGACAAGCTAACATTGTGTCTCGTAATATACACAAATATATACATACAGTATGGTCCATAGATTAATTAGAGTAGCGAAGCAGTAACGCCGAGTGGAGTAACGTCAAATCAGGTCACATATTGTACACTGTTATTGTAATGAAATCATCTGAGAGACGTTTTAATTAATATATTAATATATCAGTAATCTAAGCAATACCCGAAAATGTTATATGATATAAAAATGGTATTATATTTGTTGTATATAATATTTTATTTTGAAATACTACAGACATATGACCTAGTAATTCGAAAAGTTTGTTGAAAATTCGAAAGACAATACATGAAAATCAGTATAGTACTGATTTGTATAATAAGATGTGATAAAACATCTGCAAGGATTTTTTAAATTTTTATATAATCTTTTGAAATCTGCATTAAAAATATGAGTGATAAGCAAGAGTAAACGAAATTCTCTTCATTGCAACTAATCATAGTTGAGATTATTGACATGTATAGTGTTATAACTAATCTCTAAGAGTATTAAATAAATTTTTCATGCATTTATTTTTAAATTTATCAATTTACCAATATGAGATATGATTGTAACAATACTTCGTTATTTTAGGTACATTGAATTTTAGTTATTATTTCAGAAAAATATGTAACAATATTTATTTATTTTTTTAATATACGTAGCATATATTTTAATAAAAACACGATTCGCAAACAAGACTGAACTAGATTTTTTATCAAAACATCCCACTTATGATAAAACTCTGCCAAACAAGATACTCCCACTGCCTCGTTATAATCTCGGAGAGCTAGTCATTTTCTTTTGTGTATTATAAGATTTCAGGCTACCGTATATTCTTAATATGTAATATGTATGAAGCGAGAGCTCTTTCCAAGGAACGTGATCAATTTCCTCTATCAGGGAGTCCACTAGGCCAAGTTTTTGCGATGATCCATAACGCCGGGGAAGACGACTCCTGGGAAGTGACACTGGGCGGAGTCACGGCCGATAAGCCAATTCGTACGTTAACCGATGTCATCGCGAATCTAGATTTTCCCTATCATTTTTGTAATATTTACCCTTAAATCCATATCAAAATATAGTGATTAAGTATATTTTTTCAAATATTGAAAATTGATTAAAGAAACTCTTAGAAAAATATTATCGTGATTTGTGTGGGATTTGAACCCACATTCCCAAGCTTACATGACCGGTGCATTACCAATTATACCAACGAATCACTTGTACTAAGCAAGAATTTTTAACAATCAAGTGAAACAACGTACTTATTATGCCAATTAAATATTGTGTGACTTGCAATACTAGAATTTTAACCCAAAGTACTGAGTGAAGGATTTAAATCCGATCTGGATATTATTGTTTTTAAAGTCTATTTAATTAAGCCAATAAATTCAAATCCCACACAAATCACGAGTTTCTTTAATCAATTTTCAATATTTGAAAAAATGTACTTAATCATTAGCAATCAATAAAACCTGTATAGGCATAATCGTACTAATAAAATATAGTATTAAAAATGGTTTTATAATTTTTTTTAAATAAATAATCAATCATGTTCAAGTCCTGCTAACTGCTACGAAAACATCATATTATGATTTAGCTAATGAATGAACTTTTCATCGAGTGTCTTCAAATCATGTTTGTATCACCACATCAAATTTATGTTTTGTATTTTTTTAGCAAATTAAAGACAATTATTAAAACATCTTTTTTTGTTCCCTTTTAGGTACTAAACATAGAAAATATCTCCAAAAAATTATCATGTCGGAGTTAAATAGACAAGTCAAATTTTGGTAATGCTCCCATATTTTTTTCAAATCTAAATGTTGTTAACTTGAATATTTAGAAATTATGTTGCTTTAGTATTTATAAGAAAATTGATTGATTGATTTTGAAGACATCCCATAAAAAAAATGCTTACGTACGAATGACACGTGGCAAAAAAAGGAGTGGCGATTTATCAAAGGTTTAATTTTTTACACAGGTTTTCTTTTTGAATATTTATGTACGAGTAAGATATAACTACTTTGAAATGTAAATTTTTGTTTATAAATTAGGGATTAAATCAGATGGAAAATCTCGTTTCTCAATATCAATAAAAGCGCTTATTCACTATTGCCTCATTTTTTACCGGCCCACTCAAGGGTTTTGTCGTTATTACAAGCAAGTCTACTATTATCATAAACTAGCATATCATCACTTTTATAATATATATACACATACACACACACACATATATATATATTTATTCATATCTGTTATCTTAATATCTGTAGCTTTCAAATTCGCGAGATATTTTTGTTTCTGATCTTTAAATAAAGATTCTTGAAAATTCTGTAAAATTTCCCTATTCCCTTTTCCTAAATGTAAATAGTTGATATAGTTTTTTATTAATTAAAAAAAAAATTGTGGATTACGATTTTTTATGGATTTTTACAATTCTGTGATATTTTTTCTGATCTGTAAAAGATTTTAAAATATTTTTTGTTCAGATTCTGGATATTTATTCAGTTTATTTTTTCAGAATAACGTAAAAGCTGTTGGGTTCCCTTGTAATACTTTTACAAATAGTAGGAAGATGAATGATATATTAATCAGTCAATATTTTTATGCCAGTTTCATTGAAGTATATCAGTCGTATTAATAATCGTTTAGATATAAAAGTAAATTCTTGATTTGTGACTGTTATGATGTTTAATTTTTTGGTGATTTTTCTATAAAAAAAGAAAAAAAAAGTAATCAATCTTAAGGAATAAGGGTACCTGAGGTGTATACTTATTAGGTCTAAATATTTACTGACATATATTTAAAAATCAGGAAGAATTCTGACAAATGATCGCTGTAGAAATTGAAGCCTGAAAAATTGCTTCCATGCCATCGGAATTCCATTATTTTTACTACCAGTTTCCTAAAAAATGTTTAATATTTTTTCGAAAGATTTTCTTTGTGATATTAATAAGTTATCAGAAGGTTAATTGATTCATTATAAATGAATATCTATCTTTATAAGAATTTGAAATTATAAAAATAATAATAATACGATTTTATATTTTTCTGCCAGACAGCATTTGTGAATCTAGCAATGTTTTGGAAAAAGATCAACAGTCTTAATATAAATTAATCAATTGTATGTTTTTTAAATGATATTGAAGTTTTTCAATGTTATAAGTAGTTTGCATCTTAACACAGCTTTAATATTTACAAACTTCTCTGAAAGCACGTTGTTGTCTCTTAACTTGAAATATTTTGATAGAGGTGTAAAATTTTCTGCGAATTTTAATTGCGATGAGACATAGCTCTTTACTAAGTAATGTTTTTTGGTTAAATTAAAAGAGTGAAAATGTAATCTCTTAAATTTCCAATTTTTTGTTTTTTGATATTACAAATAATTGATATACTGAACGAAATAAAATAACACATATGCTTTTTTAATAAAACAATCTATGCTCTTTATCTAAATGCTACATTGCTAAGTACTTGCAGTCTTTACATTGCAAGTAATATTTAAAAAATAATATTAGCTTTGTAATCAAAATATCATACTTAGAACCCATTTAAACTTCCCAAGATTTCAGTAGTTAATTATTGTTGACGCACGTATTTATTTAAATCGTTAAGTATTACTATATTTCTTTAACATAACTACTTGAAATTAAAAATGTTAAAATCTACTTGAGAAAAGCTTATTAGAAAATTATATTTTGATAAATATTATCGTCATGAGAAGTCTTGTAATTAAAGCCATAAAAGTCTTTTGGAAGTAGTATAGTAGTACCAGAAATATCTATTAATACATTTCTAGTAAACAGTAGTGACTATATTAATATTGAAAATAAAACGTAATTGAAAATGGCGGTAAAAATACTTGTTACTACGATTACCAAACACAAAATAATAAACGAAAAAATATATACTTATTTTTAAAATGAATAGGCTGTTGTAAAAACACATTCTATTAATACATATTGTATTATTAGAATGTGTTTTCACAACAGTTTTCAATATTTTTTGATTATTTTTATGTTTCTATAAATAACATTAAGTCTCTAAAGATCGGAGATAATTTATATTGTTAACAAAAATATATTTTATAATAAAGGAGAGTTTCATATTTCAAAGCTACAATTTCCTTTTTTAAGCTACTCTTTGTATAATTTTTACTGTAATTCAGTATTGTTAGAGATATTTGTGCTTAAGATTTATTTATGTTCCGTGTTTTACTTCCGGTCTAATATGAATATTCTTGTTTTTTGCGAGTGATCTACATATTGTAAAATCTAAGTTAACAAAAACAGCACAAGGCATGTAAAGTTGTTAGGTTGAATTATAACATTAAACATAAAAACGAAAGTCATATTAAATATGGTTTTATTCAAATTTAAGTAATATTATTTTTAAATTCCTTATTTAGGATAAAATTAAAAATCGTTTGTTGCAATATACAGCTGCGAGCATTGTGCAATATATTTATTTAGTTTATTTTTATTTATAAAATAAGTAATGCTTTCTATCATTCGCCTTATTTTAATTATAGAAATTATAACGAACATAAAAATGTACAGTACATTGCCTCTAATTAGGCGCATAAAACAGATCACATGTTTTTATTTTGCCTTTGGGGTGCATTGTGTAAATTTTAATAAAATTAAAAACAAAACTTTTTTCTCATTGAGAGCGAAAAGGTTTATTTATAGTGGAAGTTTCAATGGCAGGGTCAGTGGGTGAAAAAAAAAAAACCCAAGAAAAAAGCAAACTACCGGGCCGCGTAATAAAAGATAATGCAAAGTGCTTTCGGTAAGTTGTACTCGGGGACAGTGTAGGCTCACCCTTAAGTAAAATAAACTTAAGAAATTCAATATTTTTGACAGAGAGTACTTGGCGGAATTCCATTTTAATATTTTTGAATAAAATACTTCTTAAAAGGACTGTGTTTGATAATGCCAACGTGAAAGGTTGGCGAAACCGGTCACTAATAAAAATAAAAATGTGGAAAATCACTCAAGTATTTTATTCAAAAATATTAAAATAATCTTGTTTTAGATATTTTTTCTTAAACAATTATATATTTTTAAACATACATTCATAAATATATTCTCACTTTAAAATTTTTGAAAAGCCTTTTGTATAAAAGATTAAAGTTTAAATAAAATACCTTTACATTTGAATAAAAATATTTAACCTTTTACGTAAAATGTTTAATTTAGTTAACCGGAGAAAATAATGAACAAAACAAATGTTGTAAAGTGCAATTTTTTTTATTATTGATATGTGTTTGAAATTGTGAAACCTTCAAATAAATTTAATGAAAATATTCTGGCAAATGGCTACCCTAGTGCCGTACCTCTTAATGGGCTTTGTCTCGACAGGGCTGGCTGGTGAGGCCGTGGACAATACTGAAGTAGGGGAGAGAGAACTTCCGGCGGGTGATGTCATCGTTGCTGCTTCAACATCCGGAATACTTTCCGCTGCCGTCATGAGTTGTGATGATATTGAACGTTCAAAATAGAAGATTTGCGCATATTTTTATAAAAGTGAAGTTTCTTCGTACACAATGCTTTACTATTTATAATATGTGTATCAAAAAAACTAAATTTTAAATATCGATTGAAGCTCTAGGAAATTTGAAAGTTGAATCTAGTCCTTCATAAACATTCAAGTGATATAATTTTTAAAAGTTTCTGAAATTTTTTTGTTGATTAAAAATATGCGTATTTACTATTCTAATTTTTCGTTATACATTAATTCATTAAGTTCCTGTACTAAAAATGTCCTGTACATAATATTTTTAACAAAAGCCGTTACCTTATTTTCACATTTGCTTTAATGTAAAAAAGAAATAAAAAAATACCAAATATTAAGGGTGAGCTTTTTTACACCCTTGCTGACATAAATTTAGGGTTGAATTGTAATTTGAATGCCTTGGTTTTTTGTTTACAAGACTGAAACAAAAGAATGCACATTTTATTTCCCAATCTATTTACTGAGCTCGTGACCTGTTTCTCTCTTTTTTTTTTCCAAAGTATTTTCCGACATGTTTTGTCGAAAAACTGTTTTTAAAAAAGGATGTGAAAAATACGTACAGTTTGGTCGTTCGTAAGATACATCTAGTAATGGACTTTTTATACGAAGTGTATTGGTAGCGCGTTTTCCATTCCATTTGTGTTTTTAGTTTTCAACTTCAAAGTGATTACCAATATAAAAAGAGTGTTTATTTACACACTAAAAATATAACGTTTCGAATAGCAATGATCTTTGTTTACATAAATAATAACACAAGTAAAAATAAATAAAAGCCAACGGTTCGTTAGCGTTTATGTGATCATTAATTATTGTATCTTTGGTAGGTCGGACTATTTCAGACTAATTAATTAGGCACAGCAAATCTGCTTGCGGTAATTTGAATAAAGACATTATCTGAAGGCTGTCTTTCTACAGAGGGATATCTCTGAAGGTTAATTCTTTGGAATTAATAAGTAGGTAGAGGCTTCTCTTGGACTCCTTACAAAAGCTCTGTCTAACTCGGGGGAACTTATAATAAGTAATATGAACTGCTTCTGATCTTCCGTTGTTTGCGATTTCATATGAATTGATTCATAATGGTAATGCGATTTAACAAATAAAACATAATATAATGTTATTTTAAAAATATTAGGTACTTTTTACTGGTTTAACATTTCAAAGTAAATTTAAAAATAAAATCTGTTTTTTTTTATTCTTAAAAATAATAATTATAAATAAACTATATAGTATTTATGAAAGAAAAATATTACAGCGAAATTGATGAGTCACAAAATTTTAAATAAACCCAACTACACGGCCATGTATAATACACGGCCAAAATCAATAACAATAAAAATAATAATTATTATTTACCTAATATATTTTATTGATTCAGTTTGTTTAAAAAAATATAAGGTGTTTTTACGTTAAAACTGTTTGCTTCTTTGCCAGCGTAGTTGCCCTGGAGCAAAAAGGAGATCATGCGCAATTTTATCAAGTACAAGGCACAACTAAGTGCAGTGTAGACTCACTGTGCACCGATACTTGCATTATGTATGAGGAGACGTAGCTGAATAGGCGGAGTAGAGTTGCCAATTTTTTCTCAGGGTCAAGGGATAAGACCTCAGTATTAGTCAAATCAAAGCAGCGATAAATTTTATAAAAAATAATCCAGTAAAATTGATTAAATAACATTATTCTATGGCACTCTTGATTGATTCAAATAGCAAAAGATCATGAATAAAACACTTGTGACGATACGATTAATGTATAAGAGCTGTGTACTTAAAAATTTGTCTCAATGCCTATTTTGTCATTACAAAGAAAACCGGATTATTTGTCATTCTACCAAGAGAATTGAAGATAGTATATTTTAGAAATTGTTTGAATTATCAAATTTAGGATATATTGAGTATAAGTTTTAGGCTGTATAATTTTTCACTGTTAGTAATATAGGCGTAATATTTTTTTAATAAATTTTTGATTCCTTGTTCTTATTGGTAATAATTTAATCGAGTTGTTGGATCAGAATAATTCGAGTACAATTGAATTCAATACAAATGAGAAATTGAAAAACCAATGCTAAGTTAATATTTTTTATATAATAAGTCACTCTATAATGTATATTAAATAAATCAGAATTTAAATATACTATTTGATGTAACATTATTTACAATGTTTAAATATAAAGATGAAAACCAATTGAAACAAATATGTTTTCTAAGTGAAGTGAAATAGCCCGGAGATGTCACGCAAAGCACGACTCCGGGTGATCTGACTGGCAACACTAGCCGGGAGGGAGGGATGGAGGCCTCCCCTTCCCCACCAGCTGCGCCACAGACTACGCGGGAAGTCTTATCTTAATTATTATTGCCTGTTAAGTTCCCCGGGGCAACTTTTCAAATGGGGAAAATTTGGGATGTATGGCAGAAAAGTTGAGTGCTTGGTGTTTTATGCTATAAACTATAAAATTTATACTATGATAGAAACATTATGAAATTACAGTCATGAAATATCTAAAGACTAAAATCAATAGTTTTATCAAATAAAATATCTGCGTTGTTCTGTGCTCAAAGAACTATTCTTCTTGATAAAATTTCAGTTGAGAGTTCTTTTAATATATAAAAAACTTACAAGTAAACTCAATGTTCTCATTTTGTTTACAGCTTTAAATAATTTGATTCAATAACGACAAATATATAATGAGGTCAAACTAGTGAAGAAACTCACGGATTAAATCTCTTAGAGTGTATTTTTGCAGAAAATCTCTGATTCAGCTGATTTACTAAAGAAAACTCAGTCCACGAAAAGCAACATTGTCTATTTTCGTATATAGAAGCAAAAAAAATCGGACAACATTAGATTTAAAGGTCTAGAATTTAAATGATTGCAGGTTTACGGAGATTTCAGATATTTAATTTATTTCAGTTTTGGTTATCTACGGTTGGCACATTCAAAGCTTATTAAATGTTAATTGAAATTCAAATTGATATCTAGGCTCGGTTGTGGTGTAGGAAAATGAGATGTCATGGTAACACCGCTTTAAATCACTAGGGGATGGTTTGATGCTGAAATATTTTCGTTGCGTATAAGCTACCATTTTTTAATGAGGCTCGAGTGTACTAGCACCTAAAAGGGAAACGCTTTAGGGGGTGTGTGGATTATCACGTTGTAAAATAATGAAGGGTATGTAAAAGATAAATTGAATTATGCCTACTCAGATTATAAAACATTATCTTTATTTTTTAGCAAGCAACCCTTTTGTTTTCATAAAAAAATGGATTTATCAAGAGAATTAAAATTAAGTGCTAAAAGCATTACTGCCAAGTGGTAATGGCGGTTTTTTTAAATCATTATTTCAGCTTTATGTTCTTAAATTATGATTTCTTTGAATGCCATAATATTTGTTGTATTATAGTGTGCTTAATAAACTTAAAAATAATACCAAACTGAATATGAAAGCGAATTAATACATTTATAGTTATAAAATTTTACTACAAAAAAAATTAAACCTATCATAATATGATGAGGTTTGGTATTAAATCACTTAACTATAGTATCTATCAACATATTTATTTTTTTTTAAATTATTTATCAGTAATTTACGTAAACTGATTTAATAAATAGGAGTTCTTACGATGTTTGTTACTGTGTGGCTTGTTGACCTACCTCCCATGCCAGAAAGTGTGATATTTTATTCAATAATGCGTCCTTGGCGGTTCTTGAATATAATATATATATATACATATATGAAACATTATATCTTCTGTTATGTTCAACAAGAAAACTGTAATCGTCTTCCACATTTTAGCAGAGCGATAAATCCATGCTTGTAATTACTCGCAAACTGCCAAGAACAACTTCTCATAAATATTAAAAGTAATATTTGTCATAGAGTATAAAGTTCCATTTCCACAATGGAAGGGCTGATGGAAGCATAATGCTTCATTATGCTCTCAGTCGCAGGGCGAGAGACAGAAATACTCCGCTTTCATACAAACTTGCAAAACACGGATATGGCGGCACGTGTATTATATGACTTTTAGCAGTAGACAGAGTTTCTCTATAGAAAAGTCGACGATTGTTGTATTAAATTGCTTATTTGATTGTTAATTCTACAATATTAATTAAATTAATCTATTTATACTTAAAAATAAAATTTATAAACAACTATAACAAATCTCTTAGTTTGAACTAATTTTTACAAGTAATCTTAAATAAACCTGCATTTTTATTCAAATGGGTTTATTGTTTATTCTGTATCTTTTAGGTAATTGATTGTTACATAAAGTAACAAGACAAAATTTTGAAGATTTTTCACGTCGGTTTGTGTGTGAAGCGGTTTATTAAAATAAATTATAAAAATTTTAACAATGAACTTTATAGATCTCAACTCAAATGCAATTTTGCCCACCAACAACTTTGCTCACCAAAAATTTTCAAATTAAACAATCTATCTGATCGAAACAGTGTTTATAAATTCTGGCGCAGGTAAATAAATTATATTCATGGTAAATTGTTTTCTCTCCGAAGTATAAATAATGGTTTTCATATTCAAATAATTTGTTTGTGAATATTTCAAATTTCACTAACAAAGCGATCTGATTTCGGGGCGTACCAGCTAACGAAAATTGCAGTTTGGGAAAATACGTTGCGAGTGAAATATATTAATCATCAATTGTGTTAAGAGTTGTTTGGGATGCAGTTCATAAAAGTAATCAAGCATTGCATCTCTTTGAGTTTATACATAGCGAGTTAAAAATAACGATATACAATATTTAAAAAACACGTTTTCATCACAATTATGTTATGGTTTTTTATAATATAAACATATTATTTTACTATCTATTTAAAGCTTACTGCATGCTTCTAAGTGTAAAATACTCATGTTTTTAGTATAAAAACGGTTTGTCAGTTATATTTTAGTTTTATTTATTAAACGATTTATTTTGCGATACTTTCCAAATGTTTCTAAATACTGTCAAGTAACCCAAAGTCAAGTAAAATCTGTTTGTAGGGTATTTATTTAATGGGATGAATTATTTGATCCTTTTAGAAATTTATTACTCTAAGTGAGATGTAGGGTTAGTATAATTAAATTAAACGAATCGTAAGAACAACAATCATTACGAAACAAAGGCACGAAAATAAATTAATCCAATTATTGGAATTACGATTATAATTTTTAATGAGAAACGTTAAATTGTTGCGACATTGTAAAGCGGAATTTCCAGATCGCCCAGACCATTTCCGTTTAAAATTTTTTTTTTTTTACGCTTGTTATTGAATTTTAAGCAGTAAATGTGAGAAAATTGATAATAATTTTAAAGGCGAAAATTGTAGCATTTAATAAATGAAGCTATTTTATTACATTTAAAAATAATATTCTATTGTAAATATATAAAATTAATGAGTCGAAGAAAAACCTAATACATTTAAGCTATATTTGAGTTTATAAAAAATAACTTAGAAATGTTGATTTGTCATAGCATTTTATATCCGCAACCAATCTAGCAGAAGCATAATATTATCATTTAATTCTTTGATTTAAGGTATTCGTTATTTTTTTTAATTATAGATGAATAAAACTATTATATAATATTTATTTGGTTTTATAAGTATTAATAATACGTTTAGTAACACCCTACGGTTTCATAAATGCTCTGATGAATCCTGTGCCGTATATATGTTTTATCTCATAACGTGTCAGTACATTCGGTGGAGTGGTGTTTCACCACGGTGGCTGTAGTTTCATTAGCACCCCTCCCCGCCCAGCACGTGACCACCCTCTTCCGCCGGATGCTGTTGTCCTGCAAATGAACACCATCTCTGGATAGTGCCGGGAAACTACCCTGAATAATTTTGATATATGCGCAGCAACTAAAAACGATTTACTTACTAAGCTCGGTATTTTGATCAATTTAACAAGATTATTAAAAAAACATTAAACATAGAAATAATAATTGAAACAGTAATACAACGTTTTAATCATTGAAAATATAGATTTTTACTTGTCGCCTTCCTTAATGAGCATATATGAAATATACTTATAAAAATCATCAGGTTTTGAAGGTGTAATAAAAGTTAATAATGTTGTTTAGTTTGTTAATTAATCCCTGATTCGAATTCTTATATATAAACATAACGATAGTATCAATAGTCCAGAGTGAAGAACAAACTTATAAACCTCTTTTGCACTCTCGCACGGAACGAAGTTTAGTTTACCCAACGAAGACTCAAAAAAATATTACGTGGGTAATAAACGACGAATAAAGGCTTGTAGGTTGTAGAAATTATAAGGATGAATCACAAGTATTTATGACTGTCTCTATTTATGACTTGGCATTTGTGAGTAGCTGCCACCCCCCGAGCACACCGACTTCCGTTGTTGTCCCCCGGCAGATCGCAGTCATGCAGGTTGCATTGTTCGCGCAAATCAATATCCCTCCCCCCAGTGCGACACGTTAACCGGCAGGCATGCCTGGTAAACTCACAACAGCGAGAATAAAATTTCATGTACATATATACCGATCTCAAGTTACAAGTTATAATCTTCACAGTAAAATATGAACATATGCATAAAAATTAAATCGAACCATCTACTATAATAATAGCCATTGTGTGTGTGTGTGTATGTTTAATTTTTTGCTTCTCTATAGAATATCTTAAAAGATACAACGCTGATTTTTTGCACGTAAGTTTAGTAAGTTTTTCCGCAGTTATGTGCCGAATTTCAAGACAATAGGATAATATTTTCATTCACAAACTAATTAAATAAAACTATCAAATATGCTTTATGTACGAATTATATGATTCTGTTGTTCACAGCGAGAATTTCAAATTTAGAATTTTTACAAATTAACAAAATATTATGCTTCTGAGAAATTTCCAGTTTATGTCAGCTTGACACAAGTACCAATTTTATTTTTTAGTTGCCTTAGAAATTATTAATCACATCATTAATAACTTAAAATGCCTCCTAAAAAAATAACACCGTCTAAGCACAGCAAACGTAATTAAAAAAGAATAGCACAATTGAACGTGATAAAGACTGCATCTAATAAAGAACAGTGCAGTGAAAGTGATGCGTTGTTTGTGACACGAAATGTGATATTTCCTAGAATGGCTTTGCTTTAGAAATTAATATCCGGTTATTCCAAATATATGTGTACAAAATGAAATAAAATATTCATCTAATTGTCAGCCAAACATATGTTCAAACACTATTGCGTCGTTCATCGAATACGTCATTTTATGACGGGCTACATTTCTAGTTAATATATAAAAAGTATTAAATCAGATATTCATATTATGTATATGTGATAGATATACAGTATAGGTTTCGGTGTAAAAATCACGTAGATATATGCATCACAATAAGTCTGGTTTGCGCTCTTTAATTAGAGGGCTCAAAGGCTTGTCTAGCCACCACACCCCCTGAAGAGTGCTCCTCCCCCGCTCACGACCGTCCGCTGCATCGCTAATTTGTTCACCCGCTTTGTCGGGATACAGAACAAAAATTAAAGGCATTATTCACGACGAAAACTTGCAGTACAACTCACGCCGAATGCGTTGAACTGGTATCACAAAGCTCGTATGACAACTTGTAGGCTTTTTTGAAGGTTTATAATTTTTCAGATGTTATACTTTTAGATTCAACACACCGGATATACGGTACCTCGTTATAATTACCGTCACTTTTGTTGAACAAACTGGTATTTTAAAATTGTATAACAATCAAAAGCAAAGTTTTAATTAAAAAGTTGACAGTGGTTTGAAAATTCTACTTAACAAAGCTTTTTACTTTTTTAGAATATGTTTTGAATATAACTGTTAGCTTAAAAAGCTGATATTATATCGAAGGATTGTCTTTTACATTATTTCAATTACTTATAACGTGATTATGAGAATTATTTCAATAGTTTTTGAGATGATTTTGGACTAGTTTAGTCATTTTTAAATTATTCACATCGTATTTATAAACAAACAAAAAAAAAATTACCGGTATTTTGTGCAAATTAATTCGTGTTAAAAATTATATAATGTTGTATGTATTTAATCAAAAATTCTTACATGGTTTTGACAATAATATCATAAAATATAGCCAGCATAACTCGCACGGATTTTTCCCTGCCAATGGCGCCAAATCTGCGTTGGCAGAATATTTACAGCCACGGCAATACATTTATGTCACTTTGTCTTATTTTGTAAACAGCGTGCAGGCTGTTACGGCGCTGCGGTTAACAAAGCCCCGCTCCGCCAGTCAGGAAAAGGAAGTCGTCTCATAATTTAACTGCGCCAATTAATTATTTGCACTGCCAGCAACACTTCCCGGGGAAAAAAACACCCAACAAAAAAGAGCAGCGCAGCGCCATCTGTATCAGCGCGAGAGAAGCAAAACGAGCTTTTTGCGCTCCTGAAAATGGTGCGCGTCCGTGCTAAATAAGGGAAGGCGCTTCATCCGTCAAGCACTAGGGGTGCGGCCGCGGAGCTTTCCAGGGGACGCGGTTTTCCGCGGATGATTTATTTGCCCTGCGAGTTTGTAGAAATCGCATCTAATGAAACGGGAAATGTCGCACCGTCGAGCAATCCGTGCAATCCTGCCGCGTCAGATTTGCAGTGATTGTGATTTACGTGCACGGGAAAGAGCTGCTGCGTATTTTAAATTTGTTTTCATGGGGGGTTCGTTATTTTTTTGTAGTTTGTTTTTGTTGTTGCAAAAATTCACGTTTTTATGTATTGTAACCGACATGTACGCTTAGTGCCTTTTATGTCACTCCAATGAATATTAATTTAAAGTAATTCGGTAAAAGCATCAAGTTATGTAAATAATTAGATTTATTACTTTAATGAATCGCGGATGAAGAGAGGATCCGGTGGGCGCTTTCTAAGTTTATTATTTTTAATGCGCCCCCTCGCAGCTCTATTTACTTCGTTGACCTTAAAGTTGTTGTTTCAATGGGGGTACGGTTGGTGGGCCGGTTTCTGTTTGCTGGTTGACAGAGTTCGTTACCTTTGCATTAGGGGTTCCTAAATCTGGCTGGGGCGGAACTGGGCGGAGCGCCCGCCGTCCTTGGCATGAGATATGAGCCCCCCACCAGCCGGGAAATTACAACAACTGAGTAAACAAAGTTGTACTATTGATACTGCGCATACAGCAAGCCAGCCAACTTTAGTTTTTGACTATTTAATTCAAGCTACCTCCCCTGCGTTAGAAATACGCGAAAACTTGCTCACACAAGGGTGATCGCTTCCACCGTGTTTCTGTACATAATAATAATGAATGTTTGAAATCCGTTGTTAATTCATAATCCATTTATATTATTTATTCATCACATTTTGCACTAGATGCAAACATATTTTGATTATGATATTTTTATGAGTAAATAAACGCAAATCATGAAATTGTTCACTTCCATAAAATTTACGTTAAGCAGAATCAGAACTACATTCAGAGCATAGTGATCTTCAGTAAGTAAAAAGCAGAAAATGTCAAATAAGAAGATATAATGGCTTAATATGGAAAATACTCTAAAAAAAATAAAAAAATGCTTTTTTTATGTACAAAAGCAAATATTAATAATTAATTTAAAAAAATGAATAAAGCATTACTTTTAAAAATCTATTTGGAAAAAGATGGTAAAATTACTAATTTTAATTAAAGTTTTCAAAATTTCTTTGCCATATAATTTTTTTCTTCATATTTTTCCTTTATTCAGAGTGAAAAATAAGATATTGATAGGGGATGAAGAAAAGTAGGCATATAAAAACATATATATTGGGTGATTCAAATTCATGGGGTCATAGTGCATAGCATGGCGTTAGAGGAGACTTGTGAGGGTAAAAGGTTAAGTAAATACACCACAGATATAGTGTTCAGTAGTATTAGTGTGCGTTTTCTGGTAAATAACTAAAAAATAAATAAGCCTATACGTACGTAAAAAAAGCGTGAGCTGAAAACGTGAACTCAATAATGACTTGAATGTTTAAAATAATTTTTTAAAAAAATATCGCAGCATTATTAGCAATAAAAGTACTATTAATTATTTGTTAAATGAACACAAACTTTAATATATCTGATATTTTTTTTATACAAGTGCTGGTTATGACTCGACCATCTTCTAGACTCCACAGTGTAAGTTCGATGGCTAAAAATATTCCAAAACTTACTATAATTTTTATATTTATAGATATGCGTATTTTTCTCAGCGTATAATATTGTGATGCTTTTAAATCTCAAATGCCGGAGTAAAAAAACAACGAGATTAAGATATAAAAAAGGTCTGCATTGGATCCATTTAAGTCTATTATGTAAAATATACCACAATTAGTAGTAAAATAACAATTAGTAATACATCCATGTTTGATTCAATTGAAAATTCAACAAATATATATTTTGACAACAATCCTGTTGGTTATCCTGTTACTTGTATCATATATGTATCATATTACAAATGCATTTGTAATTTAATAAATGTGCACTTATGATTTACAAATTGAAGTAATACAATATGGTTATTGGTTTTTGAACTAAAGTATAAAAGTTCACATTGGTTTTTATAGAAAATTATTTGAATACTTGGGAATTGTTTGAAGCTTGACTCTAGAACTTTTCCAAAATGAATGGCATTTCTGTAAATTAAGATATTTTTATTAAAAATTGGTTCGATGTGAGTAAATGTGCATTTCATTCTGTAGAACCGAACATCGGCGTTATTTGTTCCGACGCCGCCGTCGCGTGGCGCAAATAAATAATATTCCGAATGGAGAAATATCGACAGCAATAAAGGCGGGGACATCTATCGGAACAATCCGCGGATTTCATCTGAGAGTTACGGAATAAGGAAAATAGGGACTTTCCAATCCCGACCGGTTGTAAAACCGGCCCGGAAATAAATAGCTTATGAATTGAATACAATAGAAACGAATAAATAAATCTATGTAAGCATAAATAAAATGAATTGTGTTTGAATTTGATTTATGAGCAAAAGTTGCAATACGTTACTGTGTTGGTGATTTATCTTGTAAGATTTTTTGCAAAAGGCGTTTTTTTATTTTTTTTATTTTAAACACAGTCGCGAGCGCCGGTGATATAAAAACGCCCGCTTGTCACCGTTCTTGGTGGGGTTTTTTTATTTATCGGATCTATGGAAAATTTATTGCGGATATCGAGTGTTGCAAGACAACGGCTTCGAGAAGATATTTCCCTCGCACGCTGATTACTTTAAAAAGAAGGTAAAACGCACGGAGACCCGGGCGCTTTAAAGTTTCTCTACGGGCCAACTTCACAATTTACTCTCGGTAATTTCGCAGAAGTTGGTTGTGCCGAAGTCATTATACGCCTTGACGACGGTGTTTTTTGTCGAGTTCTCTTTCTGCGGGGTCGAATGTGTCAGAGTGGCGGGAGATCGAGTAGGTTTGAAGTAGTATTTGGCGTGTTTTTGAAGAGCAGGAAGCACGGGTGGACACACACGAGGGGAGTCCTCGACAGGAACCAATATTGGCTCTGTAAGATGGAGCGGCAGAATTAAAAGCAAATATTTATTGCTCGAGATTTGTTTAGTGAACAGACGATGTGAAATGCTATAAATAATAAAGTTAATGTGCGCCTCTTATGGGCGCACTCACGCGGTGTTTTTTTCTCATAATTATCGCCAAGGGCTGTTCTGAGTCCTGAATATTTAAAGCGTGCGTATCGTGCTTCATAAAAGGGGTTAAAACTTGTGAAAACATAATAATTTTGAAATAGTAAAAATGTAATATTATTCACAGAAAAGCTGCTAATTTCAATTTTTTTTTAAATGTATATATCCGTATATATTTTATGATAAGCGATAGAAAACCTCTCAGTTGAAGATATGAAAAAAATATATTAGTGTCAATAATTGCGTACAGTCAAACCTATATTTTAAAATATTTTTTTATAAATGTAAACAAAATATTTTAGGTAAAAAAAATTTTTTTTACAATATGTGTTTGTTGAAAATTATACAATAACTCTTCTATGAGTATTTGTACCACTTTTATTTATTTAAGTTAATTTCATTTTATTTCAAAATAAAAACTTATTATTTTAACAACATTGAATCAAGACAAAGTGAAAGAAACAGGAAAAGTCACAACACTGTTGTGAAATTAAATGAAACCTCGCTGGGAGGGATAAAAGTGTCGATTTGTCAACCCCTTCGTGTTCAGAGGAACCTCCGTGTTCAGGAGAACAACCGTGTTCAACAAATGTCGCTGTGATCATCTCAGTTATACCAACATTCAAGAAATTCAAGTTAATAATGTCGTCTTAATGGAAGCAAGATAGTGCAATCTATAGGTATATTATCAACAATTCTTAAATATCTAATTTTAGCAAGTTTTTATTCAACTCGACAATCATAACAATGGAAATAATGCAAATGAAATTTTTTTTTAACACAAGTACAATAAAATGTATTTGTACTTTTAAGGTAATTGGCGTAGTGAAAAATATGGTATTTATTATTGGTTATGCTGTGCTAATGAAGCAAATTGAAAATGTTTTGTATGCAATACAAAGCAATTTAATCAAGCATATTTCCAATGGACAATTAATATTTATACTCATATTTATGTCAAATTTACTGGTTGGTCGAAATATATTTTATTTTATAATCACAAAGAGGCAATATAATATGTTCATCAATAAAAGTTGAAAAGTAAGGCTAGCAATAGAAAATCTCTTGAATTCAATGAAGGCAGAATAGTAAAGTAACTAAATCAGTACTTCTTTTAACAGTGCTGTGAACTTGTATCCAAAGACGAAAAAAAAAAACAATCAAAAGAGTCATAAAAGGATGCCATAAAAAATACTCCAATATAATTGTATTCTGCCTTCGTTTATAGGTTCTTCCTGATTAGTACTGATGCTTTTAATATACGAACATAGAAACACAAATAACGCAAATCGCCATAACAGCTCCAGCGCAGTTCACAATCCGACATTTTCCTTTGCTTTGCGGACGTTCGCTTCCTGTCTGCGCTCTGATTGGTGCTGCCAGGGTCACGTGACATTCCCGAAAACAATATCCAATAAATACATAACCGTTAGGGGTGTTGTTCAAAAACAAATCTTATTTACTGGATAAGTTCTCAGGGGTCGGAGGGACGGCCGGGGGAGGTTCGGGGCCTCTATCGAAAATCTTGGGGTCGAAGGGTGAGAAGTTGCGACCTGTTTATTGTAAGGAACGGCTACAAACACAAATTAAATAGTACTTAATTGATTTAATTCGAATATTAGCAGCCGGTATGATTTATTACAATGCTAAATAAACATGTTCCTAAAATATTACTTATGAGATTCTAGAATGATTCTAGGGGAAGAACTTATTCCTTATAGAAGCATTGTGACGAATAAAGCACTTGATGGAATTCCATTTTGATACATTAATTATAAAATATTTATGTGATTTCTCCACGTTTTTGTTTTTATTTGTGACTGGTTTCGCTAACTTATCTCGTTAGCATTTTCAAACGAAGATGTTTGAATACTTTAAGATGTTACAGAAACTGGTGGAAGTGATATTTTTTTGTTCTGTATTTGCAATATTTTTTGGTTAAGGTTTGTTGTAATTTGTATTGTATTGATAGAGTATGTGCTAAAATGAACTCTTAAAGCTTATTTGATGACTTATTGATGAAAAAATTATCGATCATTGAATTGAACTCTTTGGTAACTAGTTAATAAATTTCCTACATAAAATAAAATAAAAATGCTTTATTTATGAACGATTTCAGTGTGTATCGTTTATGTCATGCATGAGATTTTATTTAAGTATTGTATTTGAAACTGTTTCTAACGCTTATAAATGTATAAAAAAAGTATTAATATAAATGTCACAAGAATTCAAAAAGTATAATTTAATGTTGTTCCCTAAAATTTGAACGAAATGAAGGAAAATATTAAAACGTCCGCCATTTAAATACGCAGCTGTTATTGCGAAGCGCAATAAATTAACAGGACCCTTTATGCGTTCCCAAGTTCACCTTAATATTTCATTGCGGGCACACCGAAAGCATTTAACCTCACATTTATTTGCATCCACAGGATAGCAGTTTACAGTTCCCTTCCTAAGCGATTGCAATAGCCAACATGGCCGCCGGGACAAATGGCGGGCGTTTGTCGCGCGGAAAATTTGCACGGACCGTTTCCTGATATGATGCATAAAATGTAATGTGACTCGGTTTTTATCATTTCCCTCTGCCCTGCCTGATTTATGTTATTCGTGTAATTATTTATGCGGCCATTTTGTAAAGTGCACCTTTAGCTCCAGGCCAGAGGACAGAAGGATAAATATGTCGATCGTGATTAAGGGATGTATTGTTTCGGATACAGAATACTTTTGTTCGGATATCCATGGGCAAATAATTTTGGAATTGGGTCAAAGACATTCAATAGTTTCCCTTGTAAGATAATATCGTTGTGAGATATTATGCTGAATACTAAGCAAAGCAAGTATACTATTTTGCATATTATTAATAAAAAAAAATTGAAATGTTGAATCAAGACATAGCGTTACCTCCGATATGATTATTTGACGATAGTTCCAATAATTATGCATACTTCTGTTGTGCTTTTACTTAGGTTGTTTTAACAGCCCATGAATTGACTTATAGTAAGTGTAAGAAAACATACAAAAATACCGTTGGATTTTTATCTAAACAAATTTATTAATATTTACGAAGTCACATACCATTAAAACTCCATCACCTTCAAAAAACCTTGAAAATGGCCCTATCACCGAGAGCAAAGCATTGGGGCTTAAAAGAAAATCGAAGCAAGTACAAGAGCACCAAGTGGTTATCTACACAGATTAAAACTTTAAGATATTAATATAATATAAATTTATTCAGATTACCTTGTTATTCAATTCTTTGTAGAAACATTATTTGATTAAAAAAATAAGAATAGTATTAGAGCTCTCGTATACTTAACGCTCAATCTAAAATAAGTTCTGTTTTCGGCAGTTAGCCCTTCGATCTTCTTGTCCTATATCAGTTGGCAAATTGGCTCTGCCTTCCCGCACAAAGGCGGCTTCTTCCGTCCACCGTGCCTTCTGTCTTGCAGGACCGGGGGTATAATTTATGGGGAGGCAGTGTTGGGACAGCAGAGACGAAGGGATGCCGTAAGGTGTGTATCCTTCCTGATAAATGGCCTCCTACGGCGCCCGAACGATGATTACCACCATAAAAATGGGCGTTAAAAATTTAATGGTTATATTAATTAAAGCGTTATGAAGTTAGTCTGAACTTCTCAAAATATGTTAATTTTATGCCTGAGTAATGTTATTATTTTGGGATTGAGATTTATTTAAAAACAATATTAAAAATTATTGCTCGTATAATTAAACTTTTATTTGATACACTAGAAATGTAGCCCGTCATATAATGACGTATTCGATGAACGATGCAATAGTGTTTGAATATATGTTTGGCTGACAATTAGATGAATATTTTATTTCATTTTGTACACATATATTTTGAATAACCGGATAATAATTTCGAAAGCAAAGCCATTCTAGGAAATATCACATTTCGTGTCACAAACAACGCATCACTTTCACTGCACTGTTCTTTATTAGATGCAGTTTTTATCACGTTCAATTGTGCTATTCTTAGACGGTGTTATTCTTTTAGGAGGCATTTTAAGATATTAATGGTGTGACTAATAATTTCAAACGCAACTAAAAAATAAAATTGGTACTTGTGTCAAGCTGACATAAACTGGAAATTTCTTAGAAGCATCATATTTTGTTTTTTTTTTTTAAATTCTAAATTTTAAATTCTCGCTGTGAACAACAAAATCATATAATTCCTACATAAAGTATATTTGATAGTTTTATTTAATTAGTTTATGAATGAAAATATTATCCTATCGTCTTGAAATTCGGCACATAACTGCGGAAAAACTTACTGAACTTACGTGCAAAAATATCAGCGTTGTATCTTTTAAGATATTCTATAGAGAACCAAAAAATGAAACATACACCCACACAATGGCTATTATTATAGTAGAAGATAGAAATGTTTGAATATTACCAAAATAATCGGTTGACGAAAAAGTTCGAAATACCAGTTAAAGGATTAAACATTTTCGGGAATTCGGGAAGCGGTGGTGTAATTTAAGGGTGAAAAGTCTATTATAAAAAACATATATATAAAACAAAATATTAAATAAATAAGTATCAAAAAAAAATATTATTTTCATTTTCGTTTTATAAAAAAAATTGTAGCAAGTTAATAACGATGTACACATTATTTTAACGGAATTAATGAATCGAACGTAACACATAGTTCATGGTTAATCAGTGAAAAATTTACCCTTTGATCTAGACCGTCTCAAGTTTACGGATTAAATAATTATGTTTTTATTTAAGATACTGAGAATTACAATATAATATATACATAACCTGATAACACAACGTGCTTTTACGTATATAATATTAATTAAAATTTATTTGGTAGCCAATAAATCTCGTCTTTTAAATAATAAAACTTATATTTTAAGTACACACCTTTGTGTATTTTGTTTTAGTATAATATTCAATAAATGTGAAGTTACATTTATGTTAGATTTTAAAAAAATATGTATAAATTTATTACGACTTGGATACGTAAAAATCACAAAGTAGCTAAATATTAAATCTTCTGTATGTTCCAAAAACATATCGTTACTCGGTTGACTCATATTATATTACTAGAAAGATAGAATACAGAACAGAGGTAGAAGGAAGGCTAATCATCCATTAGACGCATAGCTGGCTGACCAGACAACTCGGATTAGTGTTACTCGGCTGGTATAGCTGGAGAACTTTCTGCCAGATATATTCTGCCCAGCTTTTGACCTGGACAGAAGTGAAAGCTTTTCCAATGAATTTGCTTATGACTTTTATTGGATAATAATTATGAAAACTATTTGATAATTTTAGTTTGTTATTGTAAATAATATTGTCTTATTGAATGTATATCGATGGCGTTGGTTGTTCTGGGATTTGATAAAAAATAACACGTGCAAGCGATTTCCTCTAAAAAGACGAAGAAAAAAACATTTAAATGCTTCATTTTGAGAGTATTATGCAAAATATCGTGATTTTATCTCAAAGATAGTGGAAAAACACCAAGAGCATTTAATAATAATTGATATCTTTTCCTCTTTAGCAGTAATCATCAGAAATGTTGAAAGTCTTTAATTTTCATTAAATATCATCATTGAGAAAATGAGACAACTTATATAATAAAAATATATACTAAGGCAGAAATGAATGTTTATTTTTCTTGTTTGCAAACAGGATTTTCTTAATAAAGCTGACGCTAATCAACTGGGATACTTTGACTAAGTATAAATGCATTTATTTATTCACAAAGTTATATGACTTCATTTATCATATTCATATTTTGCTTCTAGATTGTAGATTTTCCGGCTTGTAGATGTATACATAATATTAGATGGAACATTCTTTTGCTGATTCAGGAATATTTATATAAACTGAGATAATACATTATGTTGGTGATGCTCGTATATCTTTCTGGATGGGTTTCTTGTATTAATATATTCTCCTGGATATTGGCAGAAAAATGCAACCCATCAATAATAATATCACATCATAAATCATAATGCAGTTAATAAATTGTATTATCTATCAATACATGCAAAAAATTTATAAATCATGGACTGTTTTACCTTTATTAACCTGAAAATAATTTTGATTTTAATTTAACATAACATTTAAAAATAAATACTATTCTGCTCAATAGTTTAATAATATGAGTATATTTAAACTCGTTAAAAAATACCACACGAATGCCTCTTTTATGTTGACCATTAACGAATTTATGTTATTTTTGTAACTATACAAGTTTTACCTTTTATATATTCAAAATCTCTTCTATTTGCATGTTTTTTTGAAAAAAAACCTTTGCTTTTTAATATTAAAATGTAATATATTTTTTTTTAACAAAAAGGTTTTGTATATTACCGAGGGTTTTAGGAATTATGTCCTCGATTTGATTGCAAATTTTTATGTGATCCCGTATGGTCTATTTAATTACAGTGTGTAACATAATGTTAATGATGGGGCTTAACCCTTAAAGACGACCTTTAATTTTTAATTATCTGTAACCCGTACTCCCCTAATTAACCCTGCTAAGCACCGATTTAATATATGCATGGAAATACTGTGAGTGGGTGATTAATATTGTTAGGGCAACATTATACCACATGTTATGGCTTCAGTTCTTTGGTCGTTATTACGAAACTGTTCAAATTATAATATTTGAAATGTCAAAATAATATTTAACTTAGATTGAAAATAAAATGAGATGTTACATATTTCCATATCTTGAATTTGTCTAAATAATTTATACTTATTAATCTGTTCTGTTATCATTATATAAATCGTCGTGGAGTATGTTTTTACTTTCTTGATATTTTTATATATGTACCGCCTATAAGTTATTTATTTTTTATATTTTAAATGTAATATTTTAGTATAATTTATACTGATTCAGGACAGCCTTAGCTTTGATAGTGCAATCGATGAACATTTGATAATGGAGCTGGTAGTAGTAATACCGGAAGATATCTGCATAGCAAACGCCGGAAGTCGATGGTGGCGGTCGCCAACGTTCCAGTCCATCACACACGAGCTCCATTCACATCTCGGATTAACATCACGACTATTTACCCAACAGCACGTTTTTATTGTTTCTTAAATATTTTGCATTTACTTTAAATTATTTGATAGTTAATATATATTTTTTGAAGAATCCTTTTTATAAATGAGTAAACGTATCTTAATCATGGTATAAACTGATATTTAGCGTATCACTACAATATCCTGACCAGAAGTGATTGTGGCATGAGTTTGAGGTTACCTTGATTACAACCACGCCCGAGTTCGCTGTTTTACTACTCGATAAATTTAGTCGTCATTTAGACTAATTTTCTTGTGTGCGATGGTTTTTTTCTTTTTATGAAAACTTTATTCCTGAAAATTATTACGAAGCAAAGAAATAAAAAAAATCTAGAAGCCATCATTCAATATGCAGGTGTCCAGGTATTTCTCTGCACAATATTTTCTCAAGAGGTTTATGACACGAGCGGCCGGATCACTCCTGGGACGAATTAAGGAACGGCCTGCGGCGCAGGGTAAGAGCGATATGATAAATGATTTGCCTTTTTCCTTACAGGAAAAAATATATCATCCGGGTAATTCGGCTGAGGGGCGAAAAAAATGTATGAACAAAACCCAACCAAAATAAGCTTTTTGCTTTCGGTATTTACAACTATTGTATGCATTTAATCTACCTGAAAATTTTATTCTCTTTCAAAACTTTTTTTAACTAGAAAATATTTTTTTGGGGTAAATAACGGATTAAATTGACGATACAAAGGGCTTTATAACTTTAACACCATGTATGGTGTGGTGGAAAAGAGAAAACCATTTCATCAATGTTAATAACGTAAGCCTTAGCGTGTTTTAAGCAAAGGTAGCTTTTTTTTATTTTTTTTTATATTTATTAGTGATTAAAACCTTTTATATTAATTAACTATGTAACAATGGGATTTCCATCTGTGAGCATTTATTGTAATTAAATTCCTATGTATGGGATTTTCACTAAGAGATTTTTATCACTTAGCTAGTGGATGTCTTCCCGTCGTAGAAAGTTGTGAGGTGTACTGTGATGAGGTAATTAATAAACGTAAAACAGAGTTCGCTGTTCAGAGTGACAAAACAAGATTATGTCTTTCAGAATTCACTAATTGCGACATAACTATTTGACGGTGATTTTATGTTAGACATTTAAATGCAAGCTTTTAAATTTTGGCGGATATTGTTTTTGGAATAATTTAATCAGAATTTTAAAAAGGTGATATTATAAGATTTCTCTCAATTTTTTTAAAAGAAATAGTCATAACCGTGCAGAGCATTCAATAAAGTAAATGTTATCAATAACTTTTTTCACAAACTGATCGCAGCTAGTTTTAAAGCGAACCGGACTTTAAAGAATATTAATTCAAGTTAGTTAAAGTAAGTCAAAAGTCATTCCGTAGAAATTTTAGGGTAAAAGATAAAGGCTTTACAAAGCGATTGATAACCTACGCTATTGGAATAAAATAGAAGATCTCAGCATCTTAAAACACACAATTATAGAAATACACAGTATCTTCTGAGAAATGAGTCGAAATAAACTCAGAACATGATTCATTAAAATCTAATGGTTCATACATTAGTACCGGGACTGAGGAATTTAAAAAAATAAATAAAATCGCATTTGTTATCTGGACTGTCAATTGAGTCAAAGTTGAACGAAGCACAATACCCGAGAACGAAGTAAATCTAATCTATTTGTAAGTATAATGTTTGAGTCCAAATCACGTATCTGCAGGGGATTTTGATACTTTCAAAATGAGTCGAGCCAAACTTTTCTCTCAAACTGTACAGCGTCTGTTTATTGAAGTGTTTGAGATAAAAATTAAGTTAAAACGCACTTTCGGAGGCTCGAAGATAAAAGAGGGAAGGACGTAAAAACTTTATCAAAGTGTGCCAAGTAATGAAAACATGCTACCGAACGGACCCAACTTTTTTATATGATTTAATTTAAAATCTGAGTGCACCGTTATACCGCGAAATGTTATTTTGTGGAAATTGAAGTACAATACGAGACCAGAAGTTATGGGACATAAAATTGCTTAACGGGAGAAGATATTAAGTTAGTGAGTTGGGATTAGCTATGGAATAAACAAAACGCACCTTGAAAAGAAAAGAGAATAAATAAAATATTTTTATCCATACTTTTTTTCTTCACAATATTTGCGTATTTTGAAAAACAAAACGAGAAGATATTTTTTGAAATGATTCGTAAAATAATTATATTATTAAAAAAATAATAGAATATGATAATGATATTATTTCATTTGTGTTTCGTCATTATTAAAAATTTTACTAAATAATATTAGCTTTAACACCTCAAGTTATTATATATTCTTGGTTCTTGGCGCATTTTTCCCAATATCTACAAACATACTTATTGCAAAGTTGTTTTTTTTCTTTTTCATAATTAACTATAAAATAACACATCAAACCACAATCAAATGAGTTTTCTCGTTTGCATATCAACATAGTTTTATTTGACATCCCTTTTATAACGTTTCAAACATTTTTTTCCATACACTCGTTGAAAACTGCGAACGCAAAACGCCAACCATCGAAGCACTCGTGAAAACTAAATTTAATTAAGCCTTCATATGTTTATTGGTTTGTGAACCAATTAGTACGTTGAACGGCTTCGGGTGTAATTGATATGTGCTGCAAATTCGGTTATAAATACGTGGACTTTGCGGTTATTTATTTACTTTGGTTGGGAAATCTGCATACATGACTGGCCATGACCAGTGTAAAGGGGACAGTGTATATTTCATTGACCGAATTACTAAATAATTTGGCAAATTTGTAAAGTTCAGTTAACAAAAATTTGTCAACACATTTTAAAATTAAAATAACGTATACTGCTAGGGTTACAAATATGACGAATCGTTTTTATCTTTTGCTAACTGATCAACAATGTTTCAATAACTCCCACTCCTGTCAAAAAACTAAGTAAAGAGTTGGTTATTAGGAAAAACATTGTATGTTTTGAAAACTTTGTTTGTCTTGTTATGTTTTAGTTATTTTCTCTAATAGACTAACAAGTATAACAGAAAAACAACGGAATAAACCACTTTAACGTCTGAAAATGATTTTATTTTATTTATATTTCTTTAGCGTATATTTTTTAATGGGGCAATCGAGTCCTATTTATAAGATAAAAATAATTTTAGACACGTACTATTATTTAAAAATAACATGTTTCTTTTCGGTACTATTATATTAACTTAAAGCCAATACAAATATCAAATATTTAAAACGACAGGTATCATACATTTTTATTGCCTACAGAATTACACATTTTTATAAATATAATCACCCGAAATTTAAGTAAATATTTGTTTTATTTTTGATGAAGTCTACACGTGGCACTTACTTAGTTTACAAACTTGGTAATATGGTAATTCATCGAATTAATAATTCAGATTCAATTGCTGAAAAGTTTTCGCACAGCGGTCAGTCGAAATTATAATTTGACGTTAATAATTAATGTGATTTTACATAAGGTTGGTGACTGTGGCTTTGTCAGTCAGTAAATATGGCCTTCTAATGATAAACACACGTTTTAATTAGCTTCTTTTCAAATAAAAATATTTTTCGACTATTAGTATTTAATATTTGGATTTATACCACATGAGCACACTAAAGACCTGAAATATGACTCAAAATATATTTATAAAGCTATAAACGATTAAATACTAAATATTGTTTACGTGAGGAGGTAAAAATATGAAGAAATAATGTATTTTTGTTTTAGTTGCATAATTTAAATCATTTTAAGCATTATTAATTTTCTTCATAAATATTGAATATGTTCATACTTTCCTAAACAGATAAAAACAGAGTAAACAAAATAGATATACAGAATAGCGCTTAATACATATTTTTAAGATTTTCAGTGATGTTTCAGATACATTAAGCTTTAAATACAAGCATTTATCTTTTCTGCATTGTTTGTTTTAATTTATATCTCTGATGCGCAGTGCAGCTGCGGTGCGTTGCAGCTAAAGCCCCAATTATCGCAAAACTTTCTATAGACGGTTCAGAATCTTGTCTAGGGTTAAGAGCTTATAAGAATTTATTTTTAATAAAAAATAAACCATAGCATAGAAATAACAATATATTGTATACTTATTAAATGAAAATCTAAACAAACGTTTTTTACGCACAGATTGAGCCATCGATTATGCAGTCATTATTTTCGTCTGAAAATTATAAAACACTGGGGCATTGACTCCTAATTGATTGTTTTTATTTTATTGTAATAGAAACAACGTTGTCTTATTTTTAGCATAGCAGTAAATAGTCTTAAATTAAAATCACTGTTAAAATTATTTTAAGTAAAACATTGAAAAATAAATCTTATACTTGTAAATAAGATTTAGGTATTTTTTCACATAATACAAGTTTTTTGTAGATATATCGTTATATTACTAAAAAATATTTTTTCATAAAACATTAAAATAATATTACATTACTTATTATTATTTTTAAGTTTGTTTGTTTTTTGCATTATCACAAAAGTATTGAGAAACCTAAAAATATCCCCAAGGTCTTTCGTTCATTCTTTGAGAAAATTCCCTAACATCTTGATTCTCACAATTTCATAGCACTGACCTCGCATTTCGCTATCGTTGTTGACAGAAGTTGTTGATGATGCGTTGTCGGACGTGCTCCTGTTCCGCTTATCAACGTTGAAGGGTCACCCCACATGACATGAACCCGAAAGCTACTGAGAACTCGTGGTCACCGGATATCACAAAAAAATATAATGAAATCATCGAAATAATATTTATTTTCTTTGTTGCCTTTCTTAAATGTAGAAATAACAAAACTTGCAGTTCTGATGATCAAGTTTATAAATAAAATAAATATAACTCTATTTCATTCTAGAAAAACCCATGCTATTTTGGTATAAATTATTTTTTTTAAATAATTTGACTTGTTTTTATGAAGAACATTCAATTGAATACGTTATTAATACTTGTAACCTTCTGTTACTGAAACTATTATGAACAAAATTGTTTTACAAATTAAATAACGCATTATTTATATAATTAAATACAACGCATTTTAGATATGATTTTTTTCAAAAGCTTTCAATAAAAATAAAAAAAATATATACATTCTCCAATTTTTGCATTTTGTAAATAATTTAACGTAACTCAGTTATGCGTTCAATTTTATTCGTTCATCGTTCGTAAACCTAAGTGTGGCTGCATGTGAACGTATGAATAGAATGCATGATGCAAGTACGTGCAGAATAGGTATATAATCAGTGATCAATAGGGAATGTAATCAGCGATCGCCACGGACCTGTCTACTGCGGAAGCAGCCCTGCGCTGCACGCCACCGCCACCGCGCCGGACTCCGCGTCCCCACTCACCTGAGGGACTCTAACTATCTACGTGAAAGAATTCAAAACGACGAGGAGAATTTTTATATTATATTTTTCAATAATGAAATTCTAAGGACATTTTCCAATTTTCAATTTTTATTTAAAAAAATTAAAATACAGTTGAAACTGTAAAAACTGTAAATTCAATACCGTTAAAATAACAAGCATTCAAATAATATGAATATTTAAAAAAAAAAAAAATTCAAATGTAATGTGAATTAATTTAACTTTTCTGCAATTAAAAATACTTTATTTGAAGTGTTGCTCATTGATTTCTTTGATAAATGTAAATATTTTTTTAATATTGTTTTTATTCTGGAACTGGTAGGTTAAAACAGGGGTGGCTTTTGTATACTATTATTTATCAAATAATAAAAAAATAATATATTAATTGTACAATACTTCAAATAACAACTGAATTTGTAAAACAACTGTAACATATTTACAAAAAAACCTACTTTTTTGTCATATATATAATAATATACTATTTTGCCAGTTGAAAATGTTTGTATTGATATAAACATGATTATGATATCACTTATGTTTGCAAGCATTTTATATTTATATATTTCACGTAAAATAAAAATAAGCAAAAATCGATATGTTTACAAAATAATTAATGTAATAGGAGTATAATTACTGCCTTCTAATGAATATTCTTATTGGTAGTTAGAGGCGTAATTTATTTGGTGGGGAAATTTCTCCGCTTATTTAATTGGCAAAAAATATATAATTAAAGACGCCGTGATTCCAAGGCTGTGTACAGTCGCACGTACCGTGTTTATCTCCTCCGCATTCTGAGCACAAAAAGTTTGCGACCGTCCAGGGGCGGGGCGGGGCGGGGGGGAGAGAATTGAAAACGTCCCCGGGAGTGTTTACCGGAGGACCTGCAAGCCTCTCGGATGCCACTAAAGACGGAGTCCCTCTGCTCGAAATGGAGATTGAATCAGATTTTCTATTTTATCAATTTGAGTAAAATTGCATGTTCTTGAATTTATTTAAATGTTTGTTCCAAGTGAAATTTAAAAAAGTATATATTTATCAATTTTAAAATTTCTGATTCGTTTTTTTTTTAAGTCACGAACAAGCAAGTACTGATTCAATTTATATTAGAAATTTTATATTAGAAGTAGTTATTTAAAATACAAGTGTTTGCGTTCATCAGATAAGAATGTCAGTATATCAAGATCTATACGGTGTGTGCATTAATTTTTTCGGATACTTTAGCATTTCATTGTGAAGCGTCAGAGTTGCGCTTTTGTTTTCAGTATGTGTCATATCGCAGAAGTGTACACAACATTTTTTTTTGAGCTCTCAACATGTCAACTTTTGTACCAACAAAACGCAATTTGCGGGAAGCTTTACTTTTCTGTTTAAATTGGAAGAAAAAACCAACTGAAAGTCACCGATTGCTGTGTGAAGTTTATGGTGAACATGCTCCATCGCAAAAAACGCGTGAGAACTGGTTTCGACGCTTTAAAAATGGTGATTTCGATGTGGATGTCAAAGAACGTCCAGGCCAACCAAAAAAAATCGAAGATGAAGAATTAGAGGCATTGCTCAGTAAGACTCGTATCAAACGCAAGCAGAACTCGTAGAATCATTGGGAGTTGATCGAGCAACAATTTCAAGACACTTAAAAGCATTGAAAATGATTCAAAATGTAAGGAAATTGGGTGCCACATGAATTGAAGCCGAGAGACGTCGAAAGGCGAAATGCTGCTTGAACGACACAAAAAGAAGTCATTTTTGCATTGTACCATCACTGGTGATAAAAAATGGATTTGCTAAAACAACCTAAAGCGTAAAAAATCATGGGGTAAGCCCGGACATGCATCAACATCGACGGCCAGGCCAATATTCATGGCGCCAAGGTAATGCTGTGTAGTTGGTGGGATCAGAAGGGTGTCATCCACTATGAGCTGCTGAAACCAGGCCAAAATATCACGAGCAAGTTCTACAGACAACAATTGATGCGTTTGAAGCGAGCGTTGGGAGAAAAACGGCCAGAATGCGACCAGGCACCAGTCTGTAATTTTCCGTCATGAAAATGCTCGGCCACATGTTGTTAAATCGGTTAAAACCTATTTGGAAAACAGTGGATGGGAAGTTCTGCCTCACCCGCATTATAGCCCAGACCTTGCCCCTTTCGACTACCACTTGTTTCAATCGATGCAGATTGCTCTTTCTGGAATACGCTTCACTTCTGAACAGGGTATCAAAAATTGGCTTGATTCTTTCTTGGCTTCAAAAGACGAAGAGTTTTTTTGGGATGGAATCCATAATTTACCCGAAAGGTGGGAAAAAGTAGTAGCTAGCGATGGACAATACTTTGAATAGAATATATTGCACCAATTTTTTAATAATATAGCTCCAATTTCACGAAAAAATCCGAAAAAATTAATGCACACACCGTATATAAAAGATCGTTTTAACTGTTATATTAATTGAATTAACTATTTAAGCTTGCGTTTGTTTTAAACATACTTTTTTTTAGTTTTTTTACTGAAATAAAAATAATTAGAGGAATTAATCCAATTTAATAAAGCATTACCTACGCCCCTGCGTTGCTTACATCGCCCAGGAGCGGCAAGTTAGAATCTTCCACCGCGCCAAGTTCCCGGCTACCTGAGCTAATTTATGTGTAATCTTTGAATCAGGGTAAGGGAGCGCCGAGGGGGAGGGTTATTATGTTGTTCTTGTAAATGAGAATGTTACTGCAACATCACAAGTTTTTCTTTCACCTTTGTGATGGAAATTACGCAAAGTTGCACAATGCTGCTTTAAAAGCTACGTTAACATTTACTCGCGATAATAGCTCCAGAACACGTAAAAAATAATATATTTTATATAAAGGTTTGCTTCACATGTAGTAAAAAAAAACACATTTGTATTATATTTTGATTTTTTATATTGCAGCTGCAAAGCTTTCTCACGTGTGGCGTTTTATGTTTTGATGCCTATGATTGTATTATATATTTTATTTATCGCTTAATATAGTACCCAAGTTTCCATCAAAAAAGTTTTTCAAGTAATTTTTTTTAGTTTGTAAAAAAACGATTACGATAGATAGTTTACGATTTGATTTTAAAATTGCAGATCGAATGGTACATAGGTGAGAAAGTATTTGGTTGTGTCACTAGAATTTACGTAACAACCAAAGGCTACACTGGTCGCGTATACAATGCAAAAGATATAAAAATAAACAGTCTTAAAGGATATAACGATCGCCTTTGTTCGGCTAATGACGAGCGGGCGCAATCGCGCGGCGACCATTGGCAACACGGTCATAGACATTAATTTGGGCGATGGCTTCCGCCACCATAAATAGGGCGTTTAACAACACTAACGATACATAAAGCCACCCGCGCACTGCTGGATGATGGCTGGGGGTGAGGGGATGGACTCAGTAGTCATTATCAGGATCAGGGAAAACCGCCTGCAACCAGTTTTACAGAATTTTTGTTGATGATATCTATCTAGATTTTTTTATATTTATCCATCTCACGATTCGTTCTGATAATGTTTTGAACCAAAAAAAAATAAGGCTTAAAAAAAATCATACAAAATATTATATTTATTAAGGTCGACACATTATTTGAAATATTTCTGTAACTTTTTGAATCGAATCGAGTTTATTCCATTTATCTGTTAGCAAATATTGAAGAAGACGTCTATTAAATGCATTTTTGTATAGTTCCAAATTTTTTTATTATTATTAGTGAATTCATCATAATTTTAAAAAAAAAATATTTTTCCGCGATAAAAAAAGTATGTATGGTATGTTTATATGATTATCTGTTTATTGTTTTATTTATTCTAAAATCCGTTAAATACAAACTACTTTTATAAATTATAAACAAATAATTCATATCTATAATATCAATAAAAGTTCAGTGAAAAAACTAAAGCCCTATTTTTAAATATAAATCTACAAAGAAAATAAAGAAAAAATATTATTTTTATTTAAATTTAAGGGGTTGGTTTCAGTGACCCTTTGTGCCAGCTGCTGTGCCTCCGATGGCCGGCGTATGTCCTGACAGATGAGAATTTTTTGTAGCTTACTGTCCGCCGACATTATTCGGACATTAATGATCCGACCTTGCGATTTGTTTTCCCTAATACCTTCTTGTTTCCCCCGCAGTGGACATTATTTTCCCCTCTGCATCTCATGTGTTTACATTATGGATGTGTTTTTATCTTCTTATCTGCCTAAGTGATTTGTAATCCTTTTAGTATTATGGTAAACAAAGATAAATTAAAATTTATTGCACCATTTATTTATGTAAAATATTGATTATAGAAATAGTATAAGGTTTTATTAAAAATATTTCATAAATATGAACTCATTCTATAAATTATATTTAAAAAAAATTATATACCTAAAAATAGTAGCACACATTTAAACTCAGTCAATTTTTTTAAATGTAAATTCGATATAAATAAATGTTTAAAAAGTTCAATTTATATATCTATTTATAAATTAATGAAATTTGATTTAATGTTTATCAATATCATGTGTGATACTCGAACGAAATAAAAATGGATCAATATATTTTAATTTATATTTGCGAATTATCATGACAAACACATGCAATTACAAAACCATTAAATAAAAACTAAGAATCATTACATTTCTTCTTTGCTATGAAATGCGAATCGCGAATTCATAAACAAGGTTTAAATTATTAAAATGAAGCGTTTTTTTTTACTACAACTTAGGGGAAGATACTCAAGATTATTAAATGTTTTAAATCTGGCAATCACAACAAACTTTCACCCTCAAGATGAATACCTTTGAAAATACAATTATTCCAATAAGAAGTGTAATTTAGGGTTCCGTTTGAAGCTCGCAGGTGAAGGCGTCGGGGCGACTCTGAAGCGGGGACTCATAATTGCATAAAGCCTAATTTCATGAATAATCCATGTCGTGCGGGCTACTGCGGTCGCTCTGTTTGGGCTGCAGTGGTTAAAGGGTTAAGCATTAAGGGACAAAATCCCGTTGAGAAGTGTTTTTGATTAGCAGATATAACGTGTGTCTTCATAATTTATGAGTTTTTAAAACCATCATTTGAATATTCCGCATTCGTTTGGACGTAATTAAAGTGCTGAAATATTTTATGATTTTTACAACAAAAAACACAATGAACGTTTATTTATGATTTTCGCTAACGTATATATATTGTTTCGTGCAATGCTAATAATTTTTAATACACCTGAAATAAATTATGACGCGTATAATAGTGTACGTGCAATTTTGAAATATAAACAGTTTTACTGGCTTTTGTTGAGATAATCACATCAGAAGTAGCGCTATGCAGCTATGTTTTGGTACTAAGTAAATATGAAACTCCAAGCAAACTCTTTTCACAAACAAATTAAAGCTTACATACGTGAACACATTTTGAAATTAAAGTTATAATCCTGAGCGATATATAACGGGACTATATTTGCATACTGCAGTGTTAGCGGGTGTGGGAGATGGTGGGGGTGAGGGTGAGATGTTTTCGCCAAAGATGCATGCAACTGTTCCGAGACTTGGCCGGCCTCCAGGCCATGGGAGATTAAAGCGGAATAGCCTGTCGCCACCTGGGAATATTTTCACACCCTGAATATATACGTGATGACGTCACATCAGAACCAGGGGTATCCTTGTTTCGGCCAACGGTTCAACTTGACTCCCCGTGGGCTGGTTATTGCTCCCCGCGCTCTAGTTACACGGACGCGTCCAGGTAATGTCTGTTAGTGTCTTTGAATTATCCAAATATTGTTATATATATGTATTAATCAAAAATAATAAAATAAAATAATATTGTGGTTGCAAAAATATAATTAATATCTAAGTTTTAAGTTGTAAAAGTTGAATTAACACAGGAAGTTTACTCTAGACTGTTTTATGATTAATCGAGCTACACAATCTGAGTAAAAAATGGAATGAAAACATCTTGAGATTTGTATTATTTTGACTCTCATTAAAACAATGTTGGATGATCGCTATCAAGGAATGTGATATATTTTAAATTGTTTATTAAATATTTAATTTTTATTTAAATAATATATATAAATCATGCGGTATTTATACTTGTTTATTTTCAAAGCGACCATAACTGCAAAGGCAAAGCTACGAGTAGATTTGATTTAAAAAAATACTTTTACAAAAAAATCAAAGTGTCAATAAATAAGGTTTTTTAACACCATACTATGTTATTACAAAATATAGTCATTTTATTTTCATAAAAATTGTTTGATCGATATAATATGGTTTGGGAGAAACATGTGATAAATACACTGAAATTTCATTACTCCGCACATCGATTCACGTCTTGCTATAACGGCAGCACCGTGCTATTTCCCATGGAAAGATTGGCGTCATTCACCAATTTAACACAACGTTCAGCAAGAGAGAAGGCGAGAATTTTCCCATTATAAATTTCTATAGCTGTAGATACCATTGTATGCAGACATTGATCAGATATAAAGGAAGAAGAGTAGTTCGAATGATTTTACATTTTGCAGCTATCGACATTACCATGAAAATAGTACAGAATTCATCAATATACCACTAATTTACTATGGAAAAAGCTTTATTTGCTAAAATTCTATTTTTATACAAATGATATTAATTGTCTTTATAGGTTTATTGTAAAAAAAACTTGAAAATAATTAAGAATAATCTACGATCTACGCAACAAGGTGTGGAATTACTATTTTTGTGGACAGTTGATATTTAAATATGGTTTAGTGAATGAGTACGATTAAACTTGATTTGTTTGGCGATAGCCGTGTTATTTATTTATGATTTATTGTGCTTGTAAAACATATCTGTAATAAGTAATCGCCTTTACAATAATTTACAAAAGTCAAATTTCAAATCACTACCTATACTGAAAAAGGAAGCACTCTTAAATCTATGTCTTAACCAGTTTGCGATCCACTTATCGGAATAATCTCACCTAACCTAACCTAATCTTCCGAAAGAAGTTTTTTAGGAAATCAATATTAACATTATCAAAGAGCCTTACGAGTTTTCAGTGTTGCCCGAAACTTTGGATCAGACTTAAAGCGCGTGACCTGTCTCCACAAAATATAAAGCAAGTCTGAAAGAAACGGAACTCAAGTAAATGTGAAACAAATATATATTTTTTAAGTCAGAAATTTTTAAATATATTTGAGTAAAATACTTGAGTAATTTTCCACATTTTATTTGTGACCGGTTTCGCCAACCTTTCACGTTGGCATTATCAAACACAGTGAGATTTTATATAATAATAAGCAATTAGGTAAACAATTGTTAGAGGGAGAGGTTGTTGGAAAGAGAGAGAGAGAGAGTGATTGTCAGGTGGTAAGAGCTAATGTGATTTTAATGTACCTGACAAGTGGAGTAAATCACTCAAGTATTTTATTATTACTTATATGATTAGGCACATTAGTTCATATATAGAAGATGATTTAAAGAAACTCTCAGAAAAATATCATCGTGATTTGTGTGGGATTTGAACCCACATCCCCTGGTTTACATGACCGATATTTTTCTGAGAGATTCATTAAATCATCTTTTATATATGAACTAATGTGCCTAATCATATTAATAATAATATAATAAACCCGTAATGGGTAATAAATACGCATCTGATTGACGTTTAATAAAAAAATCGACATATGTCAAGTATTTTACTCAAAAATATTAAAATGGAATTCCACCAAGTACTCTTAATCAAAAATATTGAATTTCTTCAGAATTTTTTTCATATTATTATCGTTGTGTTTACGATGTATTCACAGGTCAAAGAATAGCTCGGCAGAAGTTTTACGACGGGCTGTGAGGGTATTGTTTTGCATGGCGGTAACGCACCAACTCACACGGAAGAGCGTTATTTTTTGTTTGCTCACGGAATAGACTCGTCCCGGCCGAGGTCGCGCAATAGTAGCGCCGTCATAATAGCGCGATAAGGGCCGAGGTCTCTATCGAAATGTGGCGGAAGCGCGGATTAGGCGCGGCGTAAATCATGACCCAGTCCGGGCCGGGGCAGGTGGGGCATATTAAATTCCGAGCCGACCCTGGGAGTTATACCCCGACAGGAATCCTGGATAATTTAATCTGGGAAAAATTATGTCCCGCTGCCGCACCGTGCGAGTGTGGCCCTACAAGGAGCGTGAGCTGCCCGCTCTTCGTTTGCAGTCGACAGGGAAGGCTGTACTTTAAAATCATAAATACATTTGGTTTACATATCTTAATTGATACACGAGAATTCTTAATTTCTTATGTATAACGTAAATTGTAGGATATCTATGATTGTGGTTCGTCAACAGATTAACTCTAAATAAACACGTGAAACCTCATAAGGTTTTAAGTCAATCTCATTTAAATCCGCTGGAAATTCTTCTGTGGAAAACGTTACTATATATCACTAGGCATAGGATAATAAAGAAGGAATAATTCTTTATGTATTTACCGAGCAAGTGGAATAATTTGGAAATAGTTCCGGGCGGCTCAACTTTCAGCATTCACAAATCCTCGTTCCGCAGTTGACGTTTGCCTTCCTTCTCAATATTTGCTGGAATATTTCAGAATTTACTTACAGAATGGGAGACTGTGTGGGAGAGTGCGAGTCTCTCATATTCTTGATGTTTTTCAAAGAATCTGGTGAAGCAAAGCTATCATAGGTACTTCAGATGAGTATTATTTATAAACGAATTTTTGTCTGTGTTTTTTTTTTTTGCTGTTTATTGACTATTGTGTTTAAAAGTATCATTATATGGTGTATTGTGAATTTTTTTTCCGTACACGTTTTTTACATTGTATTATACAATAAATTCAAGAAACACCTTCTGAGAGAAAAATAAATTTTGACCTAAAAATAGCAAGATTGTATGAAAATCCGAAATTCCCAGAAATGTGAGTGGGGGCAGAAAAAAAAGCACCGTAGAATCGCACTCCGCGAATAACAATAGTGACATAAATATTTCATGAGATTTTTAAATCGGACAATCAATTGTGAATATCACATTCACTTTCAGCAGTCTATTTAAAAATAAAAATGTTCATTAGATTGACAATAGTAAATTAAGCAATGATACGCATATAAGCATAAATACAAATCTGAAGATCAAAGTACTTATAGTATTTAAAAAAAACCTTTTTTTATTTTTACACGTTTTATTATTTTTTTGGCTACGTTCAAACTAGACTTTGTTTAAACAAACGAAATCAATAAATAAAAAAACGTGGAAAAATCATATCATCAAACTGCCTGAGTATTGTTTAAAAGTATGAAAACAACACATTTAAACAATAACTTTTTAAAAGGTTTTTCTTTATGTATTTGTTATGCTGAAAATAAATGCTTACATAAAGACATGTGTTTTCCTATTGTGATCTAAAGTCTAAAATAAAATCGCTGAATCTGACTTGTTACAAATAAACTGTTTTGCAATTTAGTGTATCAGGTATGGCTAAATACCTCGGCTTGAAGTTTGAACCGAGCGTAGCGGAATAAACCTGCAAATAAGCTGAGCTCTGAACTATCAAATTTAAAATCAGTTAAATGTCGCAATAAATTGCGAAGTTGTATCGTCCGCGAAGCCCGGCCGAGGCGGCTTCGGTCGACTTTCACTCCTCCTTTGAACACTGCGACCGTATTGATATATGGACCGGCAAAAGGAAAAATGTGTATAATAAAACCGTCAAGAAGTTAGAATAAACTGGAGTTTTTTTTATAATTTACGACTTTTTTTATTTAAATAAAATGTTACTTCACGTAGGGAGGTTTTCATAAAAAATATTAATATGTTATGATAATGCCCAATAAAAAGCATTTAAAATATTTTACATAAATACAATGTATAAAACGGCTCAAATATTTATATGAATTATATATTATTTTTCATAATAATCAATTATTTTTTTACAATAAATAACCTATCAATATATTTGCTGTAAACACAGAAAAATGAGTGGAACGGTCGCTGACCTCTTCTGAGGAGAGGCACATGATGAAGATGATCTGTATTCACGAATTATTTGGCGTTCAAAAATCTGAAAAGAATGTATTATAAATGTATAAAATGTATAAAAGTATCGTTCGTCTTGACTAAACACACAAAAATCTTGCTATTTTTTTTATTGAATTTTAGAATCCAGAAAAAACATAATTTTTGAAAAACCAATTTTATCTTAACTGAAAAACATATATTGATTTATATTCAAGATAAAAAGGCACTGGAAATATTATTGACATTTCAATATACCCCATAAAACTAACTTACAAAATAGATGTGCTTTTCAGTTTTTGATAATCTGTTTCAGAATGTTAACTATTAGTGATTGCTTGATTGATATTCATGGATACTTTAAAAATATATATATTTAATGGTTTAAAAGATTCATTGTGAGATTTAGTTTTTTTTGCTTCCTTAATACCACTCTGGTGGCAGCAGAGCCAGATCCAGGCTTTTGAGAAGCACTGCAGAGTTATGGGTGTAGCAAGTTTCTACATAAGTTTATCGCCGGATATCGTCCAGGGCTGAGGTGCGGGGCTGAAAGGGAGGTGTTGACGGCCATGAGACACGAAAAAAAAAATTAGCATTTACATAACATTTAGCAAAATCTTAATTAATTTTATATTTTATGCTGTATGTTTAAATATGATGAAATAATTTCGTGTAGTGATGAATCTGTAGATTTAATGTTTTGACCTACCAGTAACGATTAATTGATATGACTATGGTAATTTAGCATGTAATGAATTCAATCATGCAGCTGAGCATCTATTACACAACTGATTATGTTATAAGTTTGAAATGATTCTCGGTTTTTAACTAAATTTTTGTATTAGAGATTGGGGAATGGGATGCCAATCAAGGGACTGGTTTAAAATAAAACGTATTTTTTCTAAACATAGTTTCTTTTAGAGATGCCGGAAGATATCGGATAAGATGTCTTGAATGTAACATCATATGATACGGGAAGAAGGCATTGTGTACGTGGAGGGAGAGTAGCGTGTGTAGTGTTTTAGCATGCGGGGGCTGGTACAGCGTCAGCGAGCAGATGGTCTCGACAGGTTGATGTATGGGGTCCAGCGGCAAGGGGCCACTATGAGTGACACACCCTTCTCTCCTCTTTGATCTGACTTGCTTAGATAGTCCTACCAGCAGCAACGGTTACCGCATATAGGTCGCAGAATCCACGGGGCGCACAGGATTTCTTAATAGAGCCAAATCCGCCAATTTTCCACATCGCCATTAGTACCAAATTTTAATTAAGGTATTTGTGAGATGATTGTGACGATTTTATTAGTATCAAAATTTTTGTAAATAATAATACGATAAAACAGTGATTTTAACTATTTTAATGTTAGGATGTTAATGTTATGTACACAAACTATTACTGGCATATTACTTATTGAATGAAATTTAAACCTTAAACTTAATTTTTTTAGAGAAGTTTATTGCAACAGTATCAAACACTTGTCAGAAAGCAATATCGTTTTTTTGCTACTTATAGTCTAAAACTACGCGTATTTAAGGTATGTTTAATGCTTTCATCAATTATACGGCGGTCTTTTAATTAATGATTATCAAATCAATTTATACAATTGGCATGTATTTCGTACTACCAATTTATACTTTTATTGTTAACTAGCGGATACCCGGCGCGTGCTACTACGCTTAATAAAGAAATAAAATACTTTTTTCATTTTGTTCGAATTCGGTCTTCGATCGGTCCAAGCAGAATCGTACGTAAATGTGATGAAAAGATCAGGTTGCAAATGATTGACAGTTCTGTGTTGTTTTTTTTTTTTTGTTGGCAGCCTGCATATAGGCCAAAATGCTACTGTTCCTTTTTTGAAAAGTATTCGTTACCGCAAAATGTTGAAACTTTTGTAAGTGAAATGTCGAAAATCTATTTAATTAAATAAACCAAATTTGATTAGTAATTGTTTAATTTTAGAGGCCTAAAACCATTTCAGTATTATTGGCTTTCAAATGAAACCGGTTTGGGACACATCGGTTCGATGGTTTCAAAGCTAAGCGCAGCCAAATAACCGACGGTTTTTGAGTTTGTGTTTTTTATATACATATATATATATATTGGTTATGTTCGTGTTACAACAAATGAGATAATCAAAATATGTACATAACAAAAATATGATTTCATTCAAAGAACACGAAGAGAGTAAATTAAAATCCTATAAATCAAACTAATATTATAAACATAAAAAAAAGTTATTTTATATCAGGAGACTTTAAATATATCAGTAGACTTTTAAAATACAAAAAATCGCAACTTAAGTTTTTGAGCAAACACACATTCTTATTAACTTATCTGAGTATTAGTGAGCGGAGAGTCTCCGCTCTGAGCTCCTTTAGCTCCATTACGGGAAATTGAACAAAACTTCAGGAGACCTTACTGCCTGCCTGGGGTGGGGGCGGAGGGCAGAGCGCCGAGTCCTGCGCCCACCCCTACCTGAGCCGAGGCCGCACTTAACATACGATGCAGACTACATTAAATAGTTTACGTCTTATAATTAAAATAAATTAAACTTCATAAATTCCGACCGAGTAAGATTAAATTTGAATAATTTATGCACGTGGGAAACGGTTCTCTCATTAAAGACATGTGAGTTTTTGCAGTTATTAGAAAATCCGATGAGCTTTTAATCGGATGTTGAAATTCATTACGACATAGCATACTATTTATTCAATTTAATATTTAAGTTATTGATAATTCATACTGTAATTTTTATCTCTCTCACTATGAAAATTAAACGTATTATAATGATAAAAAGTAGCTTTGTATTATTTCTTCACGTTTGAGTTTATTATATTTTTTGCATGACTAGTTTCGACCAAATAGATTTGGTCATCTATTCGGTCGAAACTAGTCATGCAAAAAATATAATAAATATGCTAAATTGTTTGGTTATGCATCTGATGATGACGTAGTCTATTTGGTCGAAACAAGTCATGCAAAAAATATATTAAACTCAAAAGTGAAGAAAAAATACAAAGTTACTTTAATCATTATAATAATGGATCTTCACCAATCAAATGCCTTGTCCCTCAACAAGAACATATTGTATAAAAGACTAAAATAAACATTATTTTTATTATTTAAGTCTTGATTCACTGGTTGCGGTATGAGAGACAACTTATTGGAAGGAGTATTATAGTAGTAAAGTGATAACCATAAAAAATAGACCAAAAAATTTCATAAAAAAAAGAAAGAGTAAAAATATTTTTTTTATTGAATTACAAAATATTTTTAACTTTAAAGTAATTAATATTTTTGAACTAAATACTTTAGTGATTTTCCACATGTTCGTTTTTATTTGTGACCGGTTTCGCCATCCTTTTACGTTGATATTATCAAACAGAAACACTCATGTGTTGTATTCAAAAATATTAAAATGGAATTCCACCAAGTACTCTCTATCAAAAAAATTGAATTTCTTTAAATTAATTCACAAAACGACAATTTCAATTTGACTGTATATCTAGTTATATTTATTTCCCTTTAATAAAATGTATGATTTTTGTTGTTTGTGTTTCAATAAATCTCACATTGGTAATGTATATAATATATATCGAATAAATGTTCAATATAATATAATATTAAAATATAATTTTTAACGGCAAAGTTTTTCAAGATATTGAAGGATTTGCTCGACAGTAAAAAATGTAAAGTATTTGAAATTTACTTCAGTGGTATTTGTATCCGGCACTGCATGCCTCCACAGCTCATTTTAATATGAAAACGTTTCACTTACGGGAGGCGGAAATCAGCTCCAGTGTTTTCTTCCCCATTTAAATGGGCGGTGGAGGCCGTCACATACATCACCGGGAACATTAGGTGCAAGGGTCCCGGTTATGGACTTGTTTGTGAGTTAAGATAGGCAAAGTTTCATTGCTTTTATCACTTTACAGCTCACTAGATCTTATCGACTTTATTCAGTTATTTATTTGTCAACGGTCTGCTACTTATACTGGTAAGAAGCCAAAATTCTGATTGAAATGTCGTGCCTTAGGTCAGTTTATTAGTGTTTCATATTACTTATATAAAATAGAATCCATGTAATAGAAATCTAAGAGTTAATAAATATTTATTTGATCACTTTTACTTATTTACATTACTCGAAATTGCTTCTCATCTGAAAATATATTATATAAAAAACCGAATATTTCTAAACATGATATTTTAACCATTAATAAAACTAGACTTAACATTCAAATAAATGTTACAAACACACAGAAAGGTTAAATCTATAAGTATAAAATACAAAGGTAACAGTTTAAGAATATCTCAATACACTGTATAATACTACCTCGTCCGCATTTCAGTTTAAATAATTTTTTTTAAATCAATGTTAAAATGCTAAACTATTTCTATAATTATATTTTTAAAATTTAAAACTGAGTGTGGTATCATTTTAATTTTTTTTTGCATGCAAGTACAATGAAAAAATTCTCACTCTCTAACCGTGCATGCACACGATGGTAAAAAAAAATCACTAAGGAAATTAAAAATATTTTACATTGTATTATATTTAACTGAATTACAATGCGCCTGATTCATAGTCGGGAAACTACTGACGTAAAGATTTCATTTCCATTATACAACCCAGGTTTAAGCGCTTATCTGTAATTCGTCAACGATAAACCGAATGTTTCTCCTCCAGAGTAACCGCTGTACAGCTTGTCTTGTTTAAATAGCGCAAATTGAGTGTAGTCACTAAACTAGACAGACAAAAGTGCCTAATACACGTATTAGGAATGTAATGCCAATAAACTAAATGGCGAAGGCACTGCTTTTGATATATGGTTTAATTTCTCCATTGAAAGAGGTCACGTGCTACGTACTACGTCAATTACAAACTTTCATTTTTGTTCGTGTAGTTTTTGGATATTTTACGGAGCATATATTTTTATACAGAAAGTTTTTGTAATTAATGATCATTTAGTATGTTTATATATCTTGAACATAAATACAGACGTTATAACGTCATAAAAGAGTACGTTTAAATATAAACATCATTATAAAAGCCAAATAATATATGTCTACAGTATAATAAAAATGGTCAATTGGTCAGAAGATTATAATAATTTTTTGTTTTCGAGATTTTTTTTAGAGAGAATCTTTTAATCTCAATGCCGTTTGCAAATTTCACCAAATTCAACTAATCTGAGGCGGATAAAAATTTTAGAATTTAATATTTGACTTGGTATTTAAAACAACAAGGCAGACACGGCCGTACAGCAATAATCTTTGCATTTTGATATATTTAATATCTAACACTTTGAAATATGTTTTTAAATATTTTTAAGTCGATTCGTTTCTTAAGTGGATCAGAAAAATAATTTATTTTTTCACGAAAGTAATTATTGACAGTTTGAAATAATTTAAACCTTAAATAAAAATTTAGTTCCGCATTTCATAGAATTCAGCCGTGGTTTTATGCGATGGGGTATTTTCAAAAATTTATTCTGCATGTCGATTTCTCGTATTGAGAATTCGGCCAACGTTTCCACGAAATTCGTTTCTTTCATCACGTTCTAATACCAAATATATTTTTATAAATTTCAAATAAAGTTGTTTTGCTGGACATATACAGAGATTTATAGCTGGGCGAAGTATAAAATCCCACATTAACGGATTAATAAAAAAAACCTCTAAAATAAAAAAGAGAAGAAATCCCTTTTAGAGAAACAAACTCTTTCTTTACTTCCCGCGTTATTCCATAAAACAATATTTATCGACGTGCCTCCGAAAAGCAAAGACTAAAGTGATTAGTTACCGCGCCTCGCAACTTTCAATATAAGAAATATCCCACCAATAGTTCCAAGTGACTCGACCGCGCGATAGAAACGACCGTACAGAATACCTTAAAAAACAGACATATCTCCCATCGCCGGTGCGGATTCAGCCTGTCGTTGCGGTCTTGGAGTAGTATAAGGAGGCTGTGTGGAGGCTGTGGAGCTCCCATAGCACGAAGTAGTATCGGAATCACAACGGTCCGCACCAATCTTGGGAAGAGGTTGTCTCCGCACAGAGATACGGCGCTACGTGTGCGGGGTACGGCCGGCCGCTGCTGAGGACTGACTTATATGGACTGAATTTTACGGCCATGTTTGTTTTTGTTAATTAAAAAAAAAGAAATGAATCGCTTTATGATTGCTACAATACAATAAGACAGAAAAAAATAAATAAAAACGCTTTTTACAACTGATACTATCAAGTAAAACTCTTTGAAATAAAAACACTTTGAATATAACATGAGACACATTGAGCAATTATATATGACTTGACAATATTTATTAATAAAAGAGTATGTATTATATATAGTATATATATGTATAGTTGATGTCTCATAACTAAACCGGCGGGATTAATCAATATGAAAGAGATAGGTAAATAATTCAATTTGCGAGATTGAGGCAACGTCTTGGTGTAAGGCATCCCTTAGTTATGCAGTCGCGGAGGTCCGCCACAGTATCTTACAAGACTTTATACCTCGAGATCTGAGGTTCTACATAATTGATAGAAGGTTTCCACTGAAATAAACTAGAAATCATATGTGGGTCTGTATCAGATTTTTCAAAATTGATGTTGATTAGTTTTTCACTCTAGTGAAAGTATGCTATTTTATTGCAAACCTGAAAGTGGAATTTAATATTTTTGAACAAAAAAAAATCAGGTAAATATGCCCAAAATATCTCTTTGATATTATTTACAACTCAATATTCTTAAATTATATTGTTTGTTGCTACAGCTGTTTTTATAGTTATTGCGATGGTTGGCCCTTTTTGTATGATTAGTAGTTGAGTTCAGTTATTCAGATGATTCCACAAGTAAAAGACATGTCAGAAATATCATTCTAAGTCTTAATACATAGAAGAGCTAAGCCTCGGCAGCCATAATTAGCAGCTCTCTCAGTAATAAGACAGTTAGATAACTCTGCTTGTACATATAGACGTCCCCATTAGTGCGCAGAATCACTTAGTGTAAGACTTGAATCCCATCGCTTAGCAAAATTTAGCGAGTCTGCGTCTATAAAGTACGCGGCACCTCAACTTGTGAGATCTTTAGATTTTTAATTTAACGAAATGATACAAGAAGGCTATTTTTTATATCTTAAAATGACCATAAAGATCACTTGCACTCATGTATTATGGCCTGTGGCATATTTGAACTTCAAATTATTTAATTAATAAAATCATTAATATTTTTACCTAATTTTACTGAGTGATATATAGTTGTAATTTTAATAAAGAATTAAAAAAATTTATTTAACCAAAATATCGAAATTAGAAAGAAGGGTGGTCTCTCCTATAAAACTTTATTTAGGATCAGTTACTTAGTTGCCTGCACCAGCTACTTGTTGTCATTATAACCATTAATAAAATATTATTCATTTGAAGTTCCCTTCAGAGTTAAGCATTTTAAATTTTAAAATCATTTACTAAAGAAGGAAGACAACCAAGATGATATAATCTAGAAACAAAATTGGAGTCATTATTTCTCAAAGGTTTATTATTATTGAGAACATATAAGCAATTGGTTAAGTTAATGAATTTAAAAAAAAACTGATACCAATTTGAACTTGATCTTGAAAAGGCCAGCCTACTGATCCTTGAAGAAGTATTTTGAAAATGAGGTGTTGTCTTATTTATAGATAATTTGAGAAATCTTAGTAAAACATGTCATACCATAATAAAGTGCTATTTGGATTGAGTTAGGTTAATAAAAGTACTAGAATATAAAGTATAAGTAATTAACACAACATTGGTTTGGGCAGAACTCTCAATAGGTCTATGGACAATATTTAAAGAAAAGTAATCAACTGTTATATTAATAGGCAATTAAATTCACAAACCACGCCGAGGAAAACCATCAAGCAGCTAACACTTTTCCGGCACCGCCTTATTAATCCTACAGAAAGTCCGAAAATAAAACATAAGCGGAGGAGATTCGTTCTCGGGGCCCCTTTGGACCGCGGGCCGTCAGTGTCACCGCCAGGCGCCCGCCCGACGTTTAATTATACAGCATTGTGCCCGGCCAGGGGCGCAGCCACGCCGGCCGCGGACAATTACACCCCCATTGTTCAATGCCCTGCTTAATGGGAAATTGTAATTTTTGATGCGTGCACTGTGCACCTGAAAATTTCTTATATCGAAAATTTCAATAATTCATCCATAATGCGCAGCGAAAACTTAATTTACCAATATAAATGTTCACGTTTACCTATTCTGGTATTCACTATATACTCCCTATTAAAAGCGGTATTCATATCTATTTATATATATATATATATACCTTATATAAAAGTAGCTCTAAGTATACACTATTTCCATAGTATTATTAGCATCTTAAAGATCACAGCTGTATCAAAGTCAAAGTAGAAATGGAAGCTTGGAGACAGACTGAGTCATTATTCATATAATGAATGTTTCATAAGGAAGCAAAATTTATAAAAATCGACAAATTCATTCAACTTAAAGAATAACAATAGGTAAAATATTGAGTTTTGTTTTTAAAAAGAAAATCAAGCAAAACGTATCGATTGAAGTAAATCATTTAATGGCAATACTAAAAAAAAATTAGTGTGGCCGAAGCGAGGTTAAAACGTCTTTTATAGTTCCAAAAAATAATTTCAAAATTTTCAAACAATTTTAATATTAATGACAGAGTATATTATATAAATCTTGTTTCAATATTACAAATCATACATTTTTCAAATTACTGACACGGCTAGTCAAAATATTTATTTTTATTTGCTAACATATCTCGTTAGAATTATCAAATGAAATTTTGCTTTTTCCAACGACAAACTATAAGTTGCCAAACATAGTTAAATAGTAATAAATACAAAAACAAAAAAAATATTTTTAATTAAATATTAAATTGAATTCGACCAAGTAATTTATGTCTTTTTGAAAAATAAAAATATCATTTTGTAATAAAATTGCCTAAGTTTTTCAGAAAAAAATTGAAAGAGCTTATAATAATATTGCGGATAAGAGTAAAACGCATTTTTTATCATGTCCAAATATACACGATCTAAAAATGAGAGAACCATTTCCGTTTATATTTCAATCCATCCTTTCTCTATAAATACTCGACTACTAAATATTTCCACGGCTTTGGCCGAAGCATCAGAAGTCGGCCACATAGACACAGAAATAACCCTCGCCTAAAAAACGACGGCTCATTCTTCGTGAATGTGAAGACCAAATAAGGATACCATTAAAAATGTACCCCAAGGGTTGAGGCATGTGGGGCGATGATCGAGATTTAACTATGCTGCGTAAAAAACCTACTTCCTGAGACTATTTTATTTTACTACGAATACATAGTATTTTTTATGATATGAAAACTAAAGGAAGCGATTTTGAAATTTGTTTGATAAAAAAATATTTTATTTGAGAATTTTAATTGTATAAACAATTTTTATAATAAACGGTATTTTATAGTGAGTGGGTCGGTAATAATATCCTTAATTGGGATGCAGACAATAATTTATATTCCATAATGGTGTCCCGCGTATTTAATATTGAAATAATCAATTAAACGCCTCCTCTATTATAGGCGCCCCCGGGGTGTTGTTTGTACTGGCGTCCCCCGCACTTCCGGCGCCCAGGTGACTCTCCGCCGGTGTTCTGACACACACAGGTGATATTTGCATGTGCAGGCTTAAGTTCCCCTTACATAGCACGCACAGGAATGTTAATTAATTTACTTGCAGGATATTGGCAAAATCTTGAGGTTTAATTTCGAGAACGAACAGGTGCTATCAATTTATTATATTGTACATATAGTTGTAACCATCAACATTTATTATTCAGTACTACATATTTAAAATCGAATTTATTAAACAGTTTCGGGTATATATTTTAATTTCATTATTTAAATTCCTGATTAGTTCCTTGTCTAATACAATCCATTGTGTGTATGTATGTTTCATTTTTTGGTTCTCTATAAAATATTTTAAAAGATACAACGCTGTTTTTTTACATGTAAGTTTAGTAAGTTTTTCCGCAGTTATGTGTCGAATTTCAAGACGATATGATAATATTTTCATTCTTAAAGTAATTTAATAAAACTATAAAATATGCTTTAGGAAGTTTCAATATGTACGAATTATAGGATTCTAATTTCAAATTTAGAATTTTTACAAAAAAACAAATTTCCAGTTTATGTCAGCTTGACACAAGTACCAATTTAATTTTTTTTCCCATAACCCAAAATGCCTCCTAAAAAAATAATACCGTCTACGCACAGCAAACGTAATTCAAAAAGAATTGCACAATTGAACGTGATAAAGACTGCGTCAAATAAAAAACAGTGCAGTGAAAGTGCTGCGTTGTTTGTGACACGAAATGTGATATCCTATCGAAATGATATCCTAGAAATTTGCTTTTGAAATTAATAACCAGTTATTCAAAATATATGCGTTTATATGTTCAAACACTCTTGCATCGTTCATCGAATACAACATTCTGTGATGGGAAACATTTATAGTATTATATAATAATTATACCCACACTTAAAAAATATAATTACAAAACTGCTTGCAGATGTTTTTGTTTATAAATTATCTTTCCAAAACTTGCATATTTTTACAATATATATATCGAAAAATATTATATCATAGCTTTGGTAAATTTGCGTTTTAAACTTAATCTACAGACGCATGTTTGGGTGTATGTAGATTAAATTGGGTGCTTCCTGTGCGGTGCGATGTTCAGTACAGCACTTAGCCGCCTCCAGCTGGAACACCACCTGATGCTGAGGATGTCTGACACTTCAGGACTTAAGACCGGCTCACGGCAGCCGCTCCTCTGGTGGCTTTAATGCCGAGCACCGCAGGCAAGCCGCATCCGAGCATCTGGATAGACGATTGATAGGATATTATCGGGCCATGGACGTGTAAAATTACTCGAACAGCATTGACTGATGTGCGCTTTATCGACTGTACATCGTAACTTATATATTTCGACATAGATAGTTGGATTTTATAGTTTTGGTATCAATATTGGTTGTTGATATGGTATTAAATTTTATGAGGCGAGAATACTATGAAAAACTCTTTATAGATAAATTTATTGCTCAAATGCAGTCTACTGTTTATATTTAATAATTTTCGCTTCTGGGCACTATTTTAGGATATTTTTTTGAAAGGAAAAACCTGCAGAAGACGTATTTTTAAAATCACCACGGTTAAATAATAATATAAAAGTTTTTATGAACAACCACAACAATTTAGTTACTTACTTGCTTAATTATTAAAAATGTAATCTATTAAAAGATAAACACAAACCATTTCCCCTTAAAATATTTTATTCGAATAATAATAACGTTCAATAGTTTTCTTGCTAATAGTTATCTCCGCAACAAAAACATCATAAACGTAACGATAATTTTATCTTGGAATTTAATATGTTGTAACATTTAATAAACGCGCGTACAATATTTGTACGGTTAAGCCAAATGTTTGCAGGGCAAATAAAAACAACCTAAAAGGTCGTAATATCGCATTACCCGGGCGGTGCAGTTATCGCTCGCCAAGAATATTGCTTTTGCTCCACCTACACTGGATTGTTATGTTATGAAATATTCAAGAAGCATTAAAACTGCCAAGTTAGGCAACTTTTTATTCTTTAAATGGTACAAAATAAATATTGATCGAATTAAAAGATATTTAATATTACCGAATTCACTGAGCATGTAGTGCGTGATAGTTTTATTTCTTTTGAAATGTTATATGTTCATTATGTATTTAAGCATGTAAAAAAAATATTTATCGTTTTATCATGAATGTGAAAAGTAAACAACTATTATACTCTACATGGATGTGAAAAGAAAATATATAAAACTATTACCAAATCTGTAGAAGCCAAAAGTGAAAATATTAGTGATATTAAATATATATTATAACGTAAAGCAAAGTTGGAAATATACTTAAGGCAAACTTTATTTCTGACGTAGAGTATTGAAATATTATAAAGCCCTGAAGTTTGTTGTTTGTTATTAATAGCGATTATATCAAGTTCACAAATAATTATGAAATATCTAAAAAAAAAAAATTATATTTTAACGAATTTTTAAGTATGAGCCTGGTGCATAATATGTTTTAAATACATAGTTTAGATACAAATATTATATATATAGTGCATATATTCAAAATTTGGCATATCTTATTATTAGAAACGTGTTCGCTGGAGGTATATTTGATACGTTACAGCGGCAGATAAGCTCCAGTGAGAATAACACTGTGCGGAGTGTTTTGCTGCAAACGGCTGCTGGAGTATCGGTTTTCGTTCTGCGCTACAGTGACCTCTCCACGAACAGTAGTCAGTTAGGCAAGGCTGCAGCCACTTTAACGATATGCTATATTGTTGAATACCAAAGTCATGCACGAATAAAATGTATATATAATATATACATACCTGTATACGACTACATATAAAATATACATTAAATTTTGAATATTATCAAATTAAATTGTAGTTTTGATACCGAAACTTATTTTTATTTGTAACGTACAGTGATTCTTTAAATTATGCTTTATCGAAGCGAAATAATGATACTAAACATAATATATTTTAATTTTGGCTTATATATGCTTTCTGCTTATGAAATACAATTGAAAACATTCTTGCTGCACGCGCTAGACTCCGAAACTGTCTTTAGATTTCAAGGTAATGTTAACACAATGATAACGCTGAATGATTTTTGATAGTACTTGTTTGCTAAATTGCTTAGATTGGTCGGAATAAATTTAAAACTATTTATTAAATTAAATAACTTGTATCAAAAGCAAATAAACGCCATTCATATTTTTAAATATACATAATACGATCTGGTTAATAATGATACAAATATACAGAATCACAAAGAAAAAATTCTAAGTTAATAAATGTTTACATAATTTTCAAAGGTATTTCTTTTTTATTTTTAAATTGAATTTCACAAGTACAATTGAAAATGTTTTATTGTTAAAAAGTTTTAATGAATAGGAGTTCTTACGATGTTTAGAAACTTTTGTAACTGGTGTGGCTCGTTGACCTACCTCCCATGCCAGAAAGTGTAATATTTTATTCAACAATGTTTTCTCTGCGGTTCCTGAATATAATATAATATATATATATATATATATATATATATATATATATATATATATATATATATATATATATAAACTTTTATGGGATAAAGAAAATGAAGCAGAAAACTCAAGGGTTAAATAGCGAATTAGGGAGGGTAAGCTGAAACGGAGGCTGGAAGCAAGGAAGTACATTATTGAGAAGCGACCGCGAGTTTTTAATGTTGCCTCGATTTTAACTGCCTAATAAAAGTATTTGGAAGGTCGTAAATGTGGGAAGAGCCCTGAATGTTGGATGGGATACAGCAAAGGTGGGATAACGCAGATCCGGGGCTTTATTGCAACAGGAGAGGGAAAGTAACACAAGAACGTGTTTACAATGCTAGAGATAAGTAGGAACCTTGACGTTAAGATGACGGCTACAGTATGTTTGTAAAAAGCTTGAGCATGTGTTTAGCAAAATATTTATTTAAGATTTGTGTTGATATGCACTCGAGTGGTTTTTGTTAATTGATGTACGCCAGGTTGCCTGCTTGTACACGCAAAATCAGGAAAAATAATTTTATCATGTATTTTTAAAACACAGGGAAAATACAGGCTTTTATCTTGGATAAAAATTAAAATAAATATATTTTATATCTTCTCATTTGCTGTTATTAATAAAATTAAATTGCAAAGTATTTGCAACGCATTAAATTGGTTGTTAAAAGAGTTGGCAAGATCGATTGGACGATAGCCCTAAAAGTCTGCTTGCATTCCTTAATACAAACAAAACCGGTCCAAAAGGGGCACAAAATCAAAGAAGATTTCAGAGTTTGATAAAACTGATAAATATAGGCTTAGAATTTCAGTCTCAAATCAAGAATTAAAATTAACAAGATAATAAATTATTATAAAATATACGGAGCGACACCGTAGAATTCAGCTTTTAAGGAAGAGAGTTATCTTCTTAAAGAACAGACACTTCTCGTTGCTCGTCTTTCTCCAGCTGGTGGAAGATGTCATAAATAGAGCGATGCTTTGTAGAGAGGGAGACGGAAGGTGATCTCTCGTTAGCGACTTTATGGGGTATTGGGTCTCAGCGCGCGGTTCGTATCGGCAGTTCCTTTGTGGTGAAGTCTTCTGCGGAATGAATGCAGAAAATTGTATTGTGGAGTCTGTGAACTTATTTACTTTCGTAAATGGATCAAAAAGGAACGTATTTATGTTATCAACTCCATGTAAATTTTCATTCCGTCCCCAAGGACCTTTCATTCTTGCATCTATGACTCTTTACATCTATAAATAGCCCTGTGCTTTATTTATTTTATTTGTAAATGCAAACAACAGCACTCACATTATATTACACAATATATGAATCATTATGATTATAATGATATAAAATGATTAAAATGTGATTGTAATAATACAGAATACAAAATAATCTTGTTTTTACAATTAACAATGTAGATTTTAACTGTTTTCATAATTCTCTATATTAACGTGAGAATGAAAACTTTTGTAATATTTCAAAACTTACAAGAATCGATTACAAAGATCCGTGACACTGAAGAAAATGCTGAAATTCGGATACAAATTGAGACTCTGAGAAGTACTTTAAAGTTTCGGTGAGCTCTTTAAACGCTTATTTAAAAAAATATCTCTTTTTTATTATGACTTAATTTAATGAAACATTTCTTAATGAATTCGCATTAGTTTAGCTAAAATGCCTTGTATTCAATGTTTAAATAGATTTATTTATAATATAAGAAAATATTACACTTATTAGTTTTCGAAGCAAAATTTGAATCAATCCAAAATAATATATTAGTTTTGGATTGAAAAAAGCGGGAAATTTAATTGAAATAGTGAAAAAGTCAAAAATAATCTCTCAGATTTTAACTAGAGCAGTTCGTATCTCGCATAAATCATACAAAGTAATATGGCGTGTATACACAGGCACTCTACAGTAAGTTTCGTATGATATATAATGTGAAAACTTAGTGAGACTCACGGGAATTCAGAAATGGCGCTGCAGTGAAAATAGGCAACGGTAACAAATGTGAATCAATAAAAATATATTTTCATATCTTTAAACTTTTCATTTTAACATGGTTATTTAAATGTTATTAGTTGATTATTACTAATATGATTAGGCACATTAGTTCACACACAGAAGATTATTAAAGAAATTCTCAGAAAAATATCATCGTGATTTGTGTGGGATTTGAACCCACATATTAGTAATAATATAATAAACCCGTAATAGGTAATAAATACGCACTTGACTCCAATTAGTTGATTAACAAATCTAATCAAATTTTTTTTGGGGTACTGTTTTTTTATCATTTTATAGAAGTATACAATAGCATGGAATATATTTAGTTTTCCACATGAACTAAACGTTTATAAGAGAAAACGTCCATTTTCTAAAGAATTATGGCTGAAATTATGAAGGAAAGATCCCCGTTGGCAGCGCATTGCATAAATTTGTTCGCCGCTCGGTTCTTTATGCTTTCATATGCAGAACAAAAAGTAATCATTTGAATACCGTTTAAGGCAGACATCAGCTCTGCGGTGCACCGGAAGTTACCGGAGCGGTCAGTCCAGGCTGTTAATAAATAAAAGCTCACATAATCTACAGCTTAATGTGTTTTAAATATGATTGAAATTATAAATCAAACAGATGTGTTTTTATTCTTGAACAATTTTATGTACATTATATATTTTTGAGTTACTGATTCACACCCAAAAATTATTTTTGCAACGCAGGCAAAATTCGAGGCAACACTTCTGCAGCTATCGCGGTTCGGCATTGTTATCTCCACTAATTTTTTTGTGAGCCAATAGCTGTATTGATAACTTGTGCATAAATTTATCTTTAATTAACGTTTGACTAAGACTTACTTTTAAAATATAATCATCTGAAACTTTTAAAAATGCTCACGGAAGTTCCCCGCGGGAAATGACAAAGTTTTGCGTGTGAAACTCTATGACTCGATAATCATACCGAAATAAAAATTAAAGAAAAATGAAAAACGTATTTTACTCTCGCATTGAACTTTTGTCGCTTCGCCGCTGAACTAGACTGTAAGAGTCGCTTTTGTGTTTCGTAACAATTTTCTGATAGCTGTCTGCTGAAAATATGCGAGAAAAATACCGAAAATATGAGCGAATTTACAAGTACCGAGGAGCATCTACCGCAGCCGCGGTGGAGTTTAAAAGGATGAAGTTTTTAATACGATTGAAAATTCTGCTTGTTGTTGCTTGTGCGGGAGATATTGTAAAATAGAGTTAGTTGGAAAACCGAAATTTTAGTTTATTTGTGTTTATTTGCTGAGGAATATTGGAAAATGTATTAATTTCCGCTTTTGCTGTGTGGGTTGATGTTTGTATAGAAAGGTAATGTTCTCTAAATCTTGCTTTTGTATTATATTTTGGAATGTTTATTTTTTGGTTACTTTGCTTAATTTAAATACCAAATTTTATTTCTGTTCACCACCTAACAATATGATAATTTGCTTTAAATATCATGAACCTAATATTATTCTCGAAACGATATCATACTTTGTTTTGCTAAGTAATTGAATAGAAACCTAATAAACATACATGCATTAGGTACAGTTTTTTTACAAAATCTCGTAAGTTTGTGAAAGTTAAAATAATTCTTGACCAATGGTGACTCGAATAAAAATAAAATTTATAGGAGGTAATCACATAAAATCCTACAAAACAAAGCTGTGATATATTGATGTCACGCTGGGTTTGAACTCCCAACCTGTTGAATTGCAGTACTTTACCGATTTAGCCACACCAGACCTCGCCGCTTTACGACGTACTCTCAATTCAACCAACGTATTGATAGTTTTAAACTATCTTCATAAATATAGAAGAGACCTTATTTACCGTTAAGTAACAGACACTCAATTACAACCCTTGAAATGACACACGTATTGAAGACTGTTAAAAAAAATTAACGTTCTGATTTTCGTTTATTGAAAATAAATAAATAATATAACTTTAATATGTATTGTTTTATGTATGTATTATTAATTTGAATTTTTTGCAAATTCACACAGTAAATACAATTTTTTTTATTTAAGCTGAAAATTGGATTTTTAATGATTTTGTAATTTTAATTTTCCGCATAAGTTGGTAAAAAGCCTCTTCAAATGACTATTTACAATAACTGATAAAACACAAAATAAATATATAGAAAAATATTATATAGATGCAATTATATGCTCTTATTTTTACGTCAACATTTGATACAACTTTCATTGTTATTTACTAAATGGCGAAGTGAATTATATATAAGTTAGATTTATGAAATGCTATAAAATATTTTTTTTTCGTAAAAATGCACTAATAAGATATAAATGACAAACAAAGAGCAAGTAATATTTCTCCACAAAGTTTCTTTCATTCGCTAGTCCTGCGAGGTGTTGCACTCAAAAGCAAATGCGCCGAGCGCAACTGCACGGATAACGAAATAAAGAACAGAAGATAAGTGGCAGTATCTCATGTTTTATTGTTTGTTGTTTTGTTATGTTATGGGAATGCTTTATGGGTATATGAACACACGGGTGGACGCTGAGCTATGGTGCAGACATCTGAATCAGAAGAATTTAGAGACGTGTTGAAACGTTTAAAATATACTCTTCAAAAAGAACATACTATAAATTCATGGATTCAATTAAACAAAACACAGCATAATAATTGTATTGCAAATTATAATTAAATGGTATTTTCTATAATTTTTTTTTTGAAAATATACATTTTTACTTATAACGTTTATTATTCATTCATTATGAAAATAATAATAATCACCCAAAAATGTTTATGTCAAGACAAATTCAAATCGTTTTATTGAAGTTTTTTTTTTTAGGTCGACTCGTTCATACTTTTATAAAGTTTTATATATTGTCAAGGTACCTGTTTTCACGCAAGAGAAGCGGTATTTTTCCAATCTAAATCAAAAATGCATTTATGCATGCCATTCTTACGCGAACGCAAACAAATCTGACGATATCAAAGAGACTTGAGCTTTATCAAAACAACCCTAATGTATACTCAAGTAAAAAAATAAACAAAAACAAGCCCAGATATTTCCCGATTTTCCGAAAACCAGAGGGTACAATGAATTATTTATTGTATAGTCACCCTCGTCTCAGTATATTTATTCTATCGAAAAAAACTTTTTCTCACAAGTAGTCTAATCCGTAAAAGAATCAAAGCTATTTAATTACTGAGAATATTGTTCTAACTGCAAAAAAAGTACTCGAAACTGTTACCATATTAAGAAATACAAATATTTATGAGACAAAAAGAATAAATAAACATAGATGTGTAAGGCTTTGTTGTTTTGTGCGATTTAAAATTTTATATATAAAATTTAAACTTGAAACTTCTGGAGTCCTTATGAATATAGGAATATTAAGTTTTATATAATATTGTTGTATTAAGAAACACTAAAAACTTTATTTTAAAACAACATTAAAATCAGAGATTTTTTTATGTTTTGTGGAAATAAAATTTATTTTGCGAAAAACGTATCAACCTATCACTCAGTATCGACTTATAGCGTCCTTTCTATTGCAGGCGTAGACAAGATCGTAAAGAACCTTATTGTAAATATAACATTTGAAGTCAAATTGGATTGTAATTTTAAGATATTTTTTGAAACTCTTACAAATGCTAATGAACACTATATTTGCCAAGCGTTTAATACACGATTCAATCGATGAAAGATTCGTTGTGTGAGTAGATTTTCACGCTCGGGTGAGTTTCAGCCAATACGTCATCCGAAGGGTCTCGAGCTGAAAATTCTAGCAAGTCGATGATCGGTGAGGCGAATAAGTTATAATGGATGTGGGGTCTGCGCGATAATTAATTTGTTTGATCCCCTGAGTTTATTTTACCCCGCTGCACTGATATCGCAAATAATCACGTAGAAAATTAATGCCCTCTCCAAATTAGACTCGCTCAGGGGGCGTCTCGTGCCGTAAACTATCTCATTAATGGCGTATTTTAGTTTAAAAGCGTTTATACTTAAATTGAAACGTTCAGTCGTACCTAAGTGGATTTAAATTTGACTAAAAAGATAATTGGAGACGTTTAAGAAGCGACCGTTGCACACTTCTGTCTGATGATAAATTCCACCAAATTAAAAAAAAAACATTAAATCTTACCTAAAATAATTTTTCAAAATAAATTTGAGAAAATGATAAAAACACAATATACTGAAATAGAAAATATGATATAAATATTTCTCCTCTTATAACTGTGTATAATAAAAAAATATTTTATACAAAATCATCGTTTTTTTTATAATGTTATTGGTACGTTTTAAGTTTATGTGTATTAGGCTAAAAGTATATGGTTGAATTCCATAAAACTATTTGAAACAACTAAGATCGCTGAATCCACTTAATGATACCAATAATGCTTTGCTAAAACAATTAAATTAAAGATCAAAACAAATCCTCGTTATTTTATTATTTTTTTCTGCGCTGTTAATTACCTAAAACAAGACGTAAAAAAAATAATATATTCACTCAAATAAAAAGTAGAAAACGTAGACATAATTCACAAATATTTTATGAATTTCATTAATATTTTTGCATTTAATCCAGATAATATATGATTCTCATCTTAAGGCCTACATCTCACGGAAAAGATCTTATTTTAGGGGCTGGTGCAGTCATAAACAGGGGATTAAAACGTTTTCAATTAAGGCCCTTGCTACGACGTAAGTGATGCCCCGCATTACAGGGGGTTGACGTCTCACGGCTCCGGGAAGAGCGGTCATTAGCGACGACTTTGCTTTGGATATAATATGATTTTTCAATTGTATTATGCCCAGAACAGTAAAATATCTGAGCACACATTTAAGAATAGTCCCACAGAAATCAGAGTATATACACATAACTAATCAGGCGGTTTATATAAAATAATGAAGATTCATTTTGATACTTTTTCACTAACATTATTTTAAATCTTGTATCATGTATATTCTTAACTATTCTACTTGGATAAAACCTCAATACCATCTTATAATAATAAATTCAAATTCTGATGATGGTAAAAAAAGTGAAGTTTTGACAATATTTTCTGAAATACCAAATATAGTCTAATGTAAAAATCCATGGAAAAGAAGCACTGAAAAGAAAAAAATAACATGAATACGCAATTTTTGACAGTGGATGGAATTCAGGAGTATGAGCTCAGGATAAAAAAATGTTCAACGAACTCATCTGAGGAGAGGCATTTGATTAAGAAGTACAATAGATAAGTATAAATTTATAACTATATTTTAAAATAAGCTTTATAAATTTTAATATCGTATTAATTAAATTTGAAATCGAAATGTATTTAAGCAGGTTTTGTAGGCAATTTTTAAGAAGATTGTGTTTTTTTGGGCGAAAAACCTATTTTTAGTAATTCAGTTACTTAGCCAAAATCGTTCAATTGGTATATGCATATAATAAGTATTTTCCTAGTCTCATATTCCCAAATACAAAAACAGGTGTAGATTTTTGAGCGTTGGCCACTGATTTTAGAGCAGACGACGTGGTCATTAGTCTCTTGGAACTGACCGAGCCATTGTCGTAGGACTTTAAGCCAGAATGGCCTTCGCCTGTCTCGACCACGATCACCATTTCTCTTTCCTTGCAAGATTGTACGTAGAATATCTTAGCACAAACTAGCTGGATGTCTCAGTATTTACCTTAAATCAATTATTTTTTTATGTATAAATATACTCTATTTAATGAATTTCGAACGGTTTGTACGTTTATATTTATCCGGGCTTAGGCGTTCATTAATAAATCGATTTATTTTTCAGGCTGCTTATACAACTTATTACAATAAAAAAAAATCATTTATATTAATATATTTTTTCGCTTGACTATTTTTATTTGATTTTTTTATAACTGTATGCCTTTTATAACATAAAAATTCCAATTTTCGGTTCAAAGAATTTCTTCAAGAAATGCTGAACATAAATTATGAAAAACATTCTCTAATGCGAAGCGGCACAATAAGCTGAAAACCCAACACCGCGTCTTCTCCCTGGCACAAAATCCTTCGCAATCACTTGCCCAGATATCCTTATAAACCAACAGGATCAAGTGCGGGATCAACTTAGCACAGAGACCTTTCCTCTTTTTAATATAATTCATTTAAAAAAATCTCTAACGCTTTTTAGCACTTAATAATGAAGATATTTAAAATAATTAATCAAGGTCCTTTTTTTAAACTGAAAAAAAAGAGTAACTGTTTTTTTGAATAAATATGACTAATTACTTTTTCGAAAGCATTAGTCGGCAAATAAAAAAAAAAATAATATTATAAAACTAATCATAAGTGCATAAACATTCTTTAATAAATAGAAAAAGTGTCACAAAACAACGATTAAAGATAACTGTTATATGAAAAGAGATCTATTGATATTTTTTTACAAAATTTTGGGAAAATGTGATTGTAAAAACATATCAGGTTACTATGTTCAACTAAAAGTAACATAATATTTATATTTTCCAGTGGGTTTCAATTATTTAAGTAAAAGTGAGTATATATATATAATGTATTTTTAAGGAGAATGGGAGGCGATGGAATCAATGTCAAGATATTTTCTTAAGAAAATATATTAAAACGATAATAGAAATGATTGATTTTGAAAATCCACACAATTTTGATACAGTGAGACCTTTATAATAAAATATAGACAATCCGGCCTTCTATTTTATCAAGAGAGATATTTTTTAAAAATAAAACTCGACATTTACATTATTACTTACATAAAATAATAAAATCGGTTAAAAGCGTGCGGATCAAATTATTCATTTAAAAAATCTTGTTTTTTTTAATTGAATCTGAACTTACAGTAAATATATTTTAATATACTTTTGAAATGCTCTAGAATAACATTAATACTGAATGTATTGACGTAAATCGATGAAGGCGTGGTAAAAACCTTAGCAAATCTAAGCACAAATATTAAAAAAAAAATTGAGAATGTTGATATTAAATTCAATATTACTCAAGTATTTTAAAACATAAAAAAGGAAAATACATGGCATTTTTGAAATAAATTTGATGTTATCTTTACTTTTAGTGATTGGTGTTCCTGTGAATGTACTTAATAAAAAGAATAACACATTGGTCACGTTCGTTTACTTTTCATTTGGAAATCAAACTCACATCCATCATTTTGGACGACAACGTATACATGTAGAATAACAGAAATATATATTTTTAATTAAATTGCATAGCGTAATACCTTTTTTATTCTCGTACTTTATCTGTTATGTTTGAAAAGTAACAATGTATGACAGATCGTCAAATAATATATATCCACTCTGCCCATTTATAAATAATTGTTAAATTTATATCATTACATCTTTTATTTATAATAAACATACTAAATAAGTTGCTGTTTTTTTAAGCTTTATTTTATAAAAATAAATACAGTATATATTCTATTATTACTTTTGGACCTGGTGTACTCAAATTGCTGATTTATTAGTCGTTTTTGTTTATGATAATTTCAAGGTTCCGAAATCACGTCGGTAACTTTAAAAATACTGTTTCATTTTCTAGAAAAATAACTACTTCTCCAAGTTCCATACAATGTCACTGCGCCTGTTTTCTCGTGAGAGATATTTCTTTCTTTAGCGTATTTGCGGCTTTTTATGCGCCCTCGTAAATAACACGAGAAGACCTCTAATTTGGTAGAGAAATGAGACAAAAGTCATCCGTGACAGCCCGGAGCCCCGAATACTAATGTGCCCATGCTTGTTCTCGTGTATTTGATCAATTTAAGCGGCGACTAAGGGAGCCGTGCTGAAGACAGGTGAATTTTAATACCTTTTGTTATCATCTTAAAGACCTAGATGAAAGATTCAAGGCTTTAAAGGACATTAAAAAATATATAAGAACGCATAATTTAATATTGATTAAAATATGTTTCAAGTATACGATTGAATAAAAGTAAATTATTGTATTGCAAATGTTCTCTTTGAGTTTTACTGAAACAATTTTTTATCTATTGACACATTTCAGTATACATGTCAGAAATAGTGAATATTTTTTTGTATTTTAAAACTTCAAGTTTGCATGAAAATACTGACGTTTCAATAAGCAATACACAGTATTATTAATTATTATAATCACTTTATATGTCTTGATATGCTTTTGTAAATTGAGCAAATCAATTCGTGTAATATTTTTATTTCGCATGTAATATTTTTTATTATAAATGCATCAAACTTTTACGTATAAATTTACCCATTATAATTACTATTTACGTAGCCTAAAATATTGATTTTTGATATTCATATGAAATATTTTATTGATGATTAAGTATATTTTAAGATTCAATAGTAAATGTACATATCTTTTTTTTTGGTTTTATAAATCTGTGTATGTATTATGAGATAAGAAAAGCATGCAGTCAAGTCTAAAAAATTTCCACGCAAGCGTGCGCGAATACCGCAGTCGACCGGACGAGGCATTATCGATAAACAATTTATATCAGGCGGAGAAAAATGAAGCAGACGGCAAGCAGTTAAAAATGAAAATGTCAATCGCGTCTTATTCCCCATACACTTGGTGCAGGTCGAGTGGCCGAGCCCGCGATGGCGCTAATTCCCGGCTGTCACCTTGCAGGGCGGGGGCGGCGGGTGGTGGTGGGGGCGGTTGCTAGGCAACGGCCGCCGCCGCCCGGACCGGGGATGCCAGCCGCGCCGCCCCAGATCCCGCGAGTCCCGGGGAACGAGCGAAACCGACGCTGTGTGTTCGACCATTTCATATAAAACTCTTCAAAAAACAGACAAAATATGAAGAAAATATCGAAATCCATCACCTAAGAGCCCCACAACCTACGCGCAGAATCAAGAAAGCGTCGCATATCGTATTGCAAGCATAGCCCTAAGAAACTAGAAATTTAATTAAATTAAATGTTTTATCAGTTATAGGCATGTTTTAAGGAAAAATACAGTATTATAAATTCGTATAATAAAAATTATAATTGAGTCGATATGGTAGTAGTAATAAATTCGCTTAAATGCAAGGTGGAATTCGGTTGCAAAACGAAAAAAAAATAATACTCAAATAAGAGTACTCACCGAGTGTTTCTTGGGTCATACGTGGATTTGTTACACTTTGTAGATGAATTCACTTCTATTTTTTACCATCACTGCGAACGCATAATGTGTAAAAATATAAATACGTCTAAAAAGCCGTTAACTATAGTCAGCTGAACCAATGAAATTACTACCAAAATACTACGAAACGAATGCAGAATGTTTCACCACAGTGATTTGACACTACAACTTCACACAAATTGTTACACGAACGCTATTTTAATATATAGAAATCAAATGTTGACAGCGTTAAAAAATCTCTCTCAGATTTTTGTTTTTTTTTTTAAAATTAAAATTTACTACGTTTTAATACATATTTAAAATAAAACTCTAGAGCGATTTTATCACATGTTAATTTTTATGCCAACCCTTCACGCTTGCATTATCAAAATATTAAAATAGAATTCCACCAAGTACTCTCTGTCAAAAATATTAATTACTGTACGAAACGTCGGCGAGGCAGTTATCATGATCAACAACAGCCTAGTGTTTGCTTGTTTTCCGCCTGATGTTCCGTCAGCAATATTCACTAATCCCTTTGGAATGCCTTAAAGGCTAGACATTTATAGAAATATGGACGATTGATATTTTTCCCATAACGATGGTACTTTCCCCAACTGCTGTGACTAACTTCAGCTTGTATATAAAACCGTAATGCAAAAGTCAGAGTCGAAAACGAGCCGTTTGAGTACACACCTTCCTTCCTGCGACGTATCTTTCTTAAGATACCAGCACAGATCCCTGAAATCCAAGTCTATCAAATAATTACAGTCTTTGTGCGAGATAATTCCCGTATCCACATTTGCGGTGACGATGCGATAGTTGAAATAAAATATTTGTACACATATTTAATTTATACCAGCAATAATTGATATCGTTGAAAGTATAGAGAATTTCTTATGCGACAACATTGCAAATGAATTGAAAGTTGGGCATGGAGTTTGCTTTCCCCGAGTGCGCCCCAGACTCCCGCGTCCCGGGGTCGGTGCAGGGAGGCTGTGGCGGTGGCAACACCGGGGCGGGCCTCGCGTCCCGCGCGCCAGTCTCCGCCGGTCGCCGGCGCGCCCGCACGTCTTCACGCGCCGCACGCGGCAGCCGCACGCGGCACGGCAGCCGCCGCACGCGGCACGGCAGCCGCAACATGTGACATGGAGGCGCCCTGGGAGGTGGAGCTGGAGCTGCGCACGCACATCCAGTCGTGCGCCTGCACGTGCAACCACATGGGATATGGCAACTACATGGACTACCAGGTACCCCCCGAGCGACACCGTGATACTTTTCAACAATACCACGCATTCAAATTATTTGTGTGATTTATGGTGATTGCCAGTTTTTTTTTTTTTTTTTTTTAAATATTCGGTTTTTTTTATTTGGTGATACATCTGCAAATGTGTGAATTCACTGTACGGTTTGTGGTGGGGAACAAATCATTTATGAGGGCTATAATATGAACCTGCCGTGTTTTTGTGATATTAAATTTGAGACAATAGTGGATTTTTTAAAATAATTTATATAAATATAAATTAAATAATATACTACAAATAAACGCGGGTATCAAATATTCACGAAATGCATGAAAACACGTAACAAAAATTTTAATCAAGCGTTTCAAAGGCATGACGATTTATTGTTACAAAATATGCAAAACTGAACGGGACAAATACTAGGCCGGTTCGGTAAAGCGAGCCAGACGTGTGCCAATATACCTGCTCACTGAGGCAGGTAGACGTACGCAGTCGCTACATCAAACGCAAAAAATATTACACTCAGTATTTAAATATTGAATGAATTCAACTCGTGTATATTTGCTATTTGCTATTTCAAAAAGATCAAGTGTTAAATTCTGCTCGGTCATTTAATATCAATTTCAATTCAATACAATAAAATCAAGTGAATAATAAATATCATTTCAAAAAAAACATTTTATTGTTGATGATGAATGATAAGGAAAAACTATTATTATTCAAAATAATTTGATCTTGGGAACTTTTTTTTCGTTGAAATAGGCTTAAATTATTTAAAATAAAAAATCTCAAGGAGCTTGAACTGGATTTTTTGCCTTGGGTGGAGAGCAGCGTTTTCGACATTTGCTTTTGGTTTTAATCATTTATAGAATCACAGGTGATTTTTTTGTTTTATTTGTGTTTTAAATGAAAGCAGATGGCAGGCTGTGTCTACTCATAAGGGACAGCCGCCATGTTCTAACGTGTCAGCTTTAGCACTCGGCGTGGCGAGGAGATATTATGTGTGCGAAGTACCCGCATGCGGCGTGCTCTCTGGGTCGCTAATCGTCGAGTGGTAATTTAAGGACTATAATTATGGTCTAGAAAGTCGTTAAGGTTAATGGTATTTGTATACGTGCGTTAAGGGTTGTTTTACATGTTATATATAATAAAGATTTTTTAATTAACGGAGGATCCTTACATAGTAAGAAACTGATAGATTTTGAACGCTTGTGATAATTACAACACCCGAAAAAGTGGTCTGATAAACTATATATTTTAACATACTTAAAATAAATTAATTTAAATATTTTTTTTGAAGCGTGACGATTGACTTTTAAAGTGTATGCGTGATCATACGAAATTGCGTAGTAACGCGTCCGTTGAAATAATTACACGATTGTTTTTGGCAAAAAGTCGCATTGAATCTCACCTGATTTTTAATTAGCTGATTTTTTTAAAACAGCGGTAATGGCACGCGGCCGGCATTTTGCCTGGTCTTCTCGCCTCGGCCGCCACTCGGCAGGGCTAGGGTTTATTTGGATTTTGCCGCCCGGCGCTAACAGGTAGGACTTAATTTGATTCCGATCAATGGACTGAGAGAGGACGGGGCGGGTAATGGGATATGCTAATTCCGGAATGGACTCGTCCAGGTCGGGGAGCGTGCAAAAATACGCAGACCCGCGCGCCCCTGGCCGACTCATTATGCGAGATTTTTCACAAATTGCCACAAACAATATGCGCAAGTGCACAAACACAATTTACAAAAATCAAACACTGTGTAATATTTCAAAACAAACCGATAGATTTTTAGCCCAAAGTGAATGAGTTATTATCTTACTATAGTTGCGCTGCAATGCAAGCGACAACTGAACGATAGCGATATATATATATATATTTTTTATAGTTTTGCCAAAAAAAAAAAACAACACAAACCGAGACGCTATTGGCTAGCTCAGCGATCGGTTGTCTGTCGTTTTGCAGCGTGTATTGCAGTAAAACTTATCTATTTTCCACTAAGGAGTGGCGATCGTCTTGTTGCAATGTTAAGATCTGATATATTTTTCGAGGGATTTTTAATAATATATATATTTATTATTTTAAAAACTGATGATGCTATATTAATTTTATTTAATATATTGAAGTGACCATCCCAATGTAAATGTTTGTTTTGACATTGAATTTCAAAAATTTTAAGCAAGTGAGAACGATGATTACTCTTGAATATTTTATGAATCCGCATTTATAGCTCAAACACGTTTATTTTAATTACAGTACTAACATTAAAATAGGTTTTATTTTATAAATTTAAATTATAAATACTCTCTTCTGTAAATACTTAAAGTTTTTATAAATAATACTTAAAATGTGATAACTGCACTGCCCATTAGCCCTTTTCGATATTCAATGTAGGTTTTTCACTTTACTTTGGATTTTTTGTATGTCGAATTATTGATAATAAAATTTAGTTGGAATATATCCTTAAAAATATAATCGGTAAACAATAATATTTATGTATTACTTAATTAATATCTGTTCATTAAAATATATTTTAAAATTATCAAAAGGTCAAAAATATCACTAGAGGACAAGTAAGAGATCGAAAGTAGACAAATATTTTTAAGAATTAGAAAAAAAATTCGGAATTGGGAAAGAATGTATAAACAGACCGATGTTTCGACAGCATTATATCGCTTTGTAGAGTATTTGATAAAGAATGCTTCTGGCATACCTACCGAATACCTTTCAAGGGATTTTCTGACGTTTAAATTCCGTTTTAAAACAAATGTTTTCACAAGGCAGGTACACCCTTTCGGCACATTTTTCCTGCGTATTTATATTCAAGGCTTGGAATTTTTGGTTATATTTTTACTGTGCGTTGTTTTTATTAACACTTTCTTTGTGAGATTTAGTCCAGGATCTCACAAGTGGCCAGTTTGTTTCGCTCAAGCCACACACGTAAGTCTCTTTTATGCGGTTCAAAACTTGAACGGAAATCCAGGCATTTCGGAATATTTGAAGAAAAAATATCAAACCATTCAAAACCTATATAATGCCCATCGTAAAATTGCATCTAGCCATAAATAGAATCAATCATTATAAAAATAAAGATGTTTTGTTCTGCTTATTAAAACTAAATGGTAGTATACCAAGAAAGTGCTCTATTTTTGTATATGAAAATATGTCTCGTGAAGTTTTCTCTCTGTGTTATGTGTGTTGTGATATTCCCTGACACAGTGCTGATGTGCCAGCGGACCGAGAAGATGCAAGACTCCACAAGAGTCGTATAGGTCTCAAGCTCTGAATTATATATGACTATACAACATGACACATGTTACTTTCTGCCTAGAAACTAGCCACTTGTGCGATCAAAGCAATAAAGAAAACTTTTAAAAAAAAAAGTATGCATAATATTTTAACGTTAAAAACAATTTTTTTTTTTTAGAAAACGCTTTTATTTTTAATATTGTTCTCATAAGAATATCGAATATACAAGTAGAATATATAAATGGAAGTACTTTCAATAAAATAACTATAACATAACAAAAAATATTTTATTAATTTTAAAAACATTCTTCATTCGATGTAACATGTTTAATTTTCTTTTAATATTATAAAATTAATTTTGAAAGGATGCCAAATTTGATTTAATGTTTTCTGCACGAAGATTAAATACAAGGGTAATAGTTTCCTTAAAAGAAGTCCTCTGTTAATCTCCACGTACATTTCCTCCCCTACCGAGTCGGTGGCAATGTTAAGATTCTGTTTTATAACATAATTCTCTGGCGTGATGTACTTTGTCTTCTTAATATATTCTGTAATCTTCCAATTCCTTATTATGCCTTTCTTCCCGAACTGTCTTCCGTCTACTCTGTAATATATGGCTTTATTATTTCACTTAATCATTTGTAATTTAAATATTTTATTAATTGGTAGCTCTAATGGACACTCTGGGTGGAAATCGTATTGATCGTAAACGATTAAATTGAGATAAGTTGTCCTTTTTTATTGGTAATACGACATTGAATTTTTGAATAAATGTCTTTTTTAAACATTTAAGTATGCTTTTTTTAAAATTAAATATAAAATTTAATTTAAGCATAGAAAAACAGATAAAAATTAACCTTTCTGTGTTTATTTTTATTAATAATTTTAAAATATAGCAATCCGTTAAATAAAATCATCGACAGGAAATATTTTTTGTGAGTTTTTTATAATAATATTATTGATAAGTTTTGTGCATATAAATTAAATTTAAAAATTAAACCTATAAATTAGGTACTAATTTTTTAGTGTGTTCTGATATTTTCTAACCGATTTTTTAAAAATGAAAAAAAGTAAAGTACGAAGACGCCTACGCTGAAAAACATAACACCTTCATTCGAGACATGTTTTTTTTATATTATACAGCCCACGCACTAATAAATTCAGAATTACACTGAAATTTATCAATCTTAATATTTCAGGAAGTCAAAAACATCAAAGGTGGGATAAATAAATCTACCTCACATTTCCATGTGACCTGTTGTAATTTAAAATCACACATCATTACCCCGACCCCCACAGGTGGCAGTCGCAACAAGATTTTCTCAGTCTGGATCAGCTATGTTTCCATCCCTTATCACGTTCCCCTACAGGGGGCAAGGGTGTTGAACCTTTTCCAAGATGTAAAATCTGGGAATTTATCGCACCGCCTCGCCTGGCACCTTTGTTGTATTGAAAATACATAAAATAAATTAGATACGTAATTCTATTTTATTTTATTTCTTGTTTTTTTTTTCTATGAGACTTAAATAGTTAGGAATGATTTTTTTCTATATTGCACCTTTTACATGCTGTAGTTTGATTTTACTATTGTAAATAATTATGACCAAAGTGCTTTAAAAATTGTATTTACCAAAATTAAATCTCTAATACTACTTATATAAAATTATTATCATTGTAAACAAGTCAGATATTCCTCATTGGGGTAATTTAATGAAAATCAAAGGTTTGTAATAAAAGAGTTCCTGCGTAAATAAAAAATCTGTATTCACTTTTTTTTCAAATGATAAAATAATTCTGAGTATTTTTACAAGGTTCCTTATATATATAAAATAAAGTAAAAAAAAAAATGGCACGCATCGCCCAGCTAAGGGAAAAGTGAGCCCAGCCAAGCGGAGGCGGTACAAAACGCAGTGGACCATTATACATATTACCAGCTCACAAAATACATTGAGGTAAATGTCGCTTGAATCCGTTGCAAATGCGACAAAGATTTTTCTCTTTTATTTGTAAGAAAGCATTCTTGTTTGATCTCAGGTTATTACGACCTATTTCTGAGAGAACTATTGTTTGTGTATCTCTTATTTCCGCCAGACCGGTTACGTTTTTTGAGGTAATATTTGCTTGGATTTTTTCTTTTGAGTCCTTTCTATTATTTTATGCTTAGACTGTATGTGTAGATGGCAGGTTCGCGCACTGCTCCGGAGTGTAATCTGGGTTAACTATTATTCCCTCGATTTTCCGGGTCATGTAATTTTGCTTCCGATTGTATGGAATCTTTGATTGCGCAGCCTTGTAACTTAGTGGAGTAAGAAGTTTGTTATAATTGACACCTGAATATAGTAAGATATTTTAGGGTACGTGAGAAACTATATGAGGTCGTAAATGTTCGATAGAGAACATAACAAGTATCAATGTAGTAATTTTACAATGAGAATCCTTCTCCTCTCTAGGTCTTAGATAGGTTGCATATAAATGCAAGATCAAGAGGTACAGTATTTGATTTTGTGCCAATCCGCTGTGCGGTACGTTTCAGTATCCTTAAACATAGTTTGTAGTTATTATCGACCAATATATTATGAAAAATGAGAGTGCATTGTTACTCTCTATTATATGTTTAAAGTATAGTAATAGTTTTTCTTAAATACAATTTGTAAGTGCTTACGTATAAGTAATCAATATTTTTGAAAGAGAGTACTTGATGGAATTCCATTTTAATATTTTTAATAAAAACTCGAGTGGCATTATCAAACTGAGTTAAGATAAAAAAAAAAAAACAAGCAATTGAGTGAACAATTGTTAAAGGAAAGGTATTGGTTGTTAGAGAGAGAGATACTCAAATGTTAAAGTTGAATGAATTTTATTTACGAAAGATGAAGTTTTTATTCGATTTAATACAACAGTTTTTAATTAAGCAGTTTTTTGATGTTGCAAAATAAAGTGTTCAATCCGCAGAATGCTAGCTCATCCGACTAATTTGATAATCTACAATGGTGCAGCACAGCCTTCGCGTGTGCTCGAGGAGCCTGTTCCGCGCTGTCGCCTGCGAGCGTCCTTAGCCAGACCACAATGGCTGCGACGCGGGGGGCAATATTAATGGCGCTATAATTAAGGGAGCAGATCTCGCCCCGGATAGAAAAGCGCTTGTTTTATACGATATAATGGATGCCACTTCTGTTCTCCCGATTTCAAGGGTTCCGTAAGAGTTATGAGCTTTGTTTTATTCGTTCGGTTCCCTCGACAGTGGCGTTAACGCGCCCACTGCGTGAATTTAGAAACTACTTAACAAAACCAAAAATCTACATACAAAGCCATGCAGACATTAAAAATAACATTTAAAAACCAACCATACTTTTTTTGTTTTTGTTGTATAAATCATTTTTAAGATATTTACGAGTATATTCACTGTATAATGTACATCGTATGTTTTCAGATAACCGTTGGAATGATATTGTATAAAAAATGTTGCAAAATGGGATTTGTACAGAGTTGCTAGCCTGTTAAAATGCTTAAATGTTTCAGTGGATAGTGAGTGTCAAAGAATATATGCTTAAATTATGAAAATACACATAAGTATCAATTGCGTGCCATTAGAGGGGTTGTTAACATTGTTTTCAATTAAACATCACATGTGATTCTGGTCTCATAATGTGATCATTCATATTCGAAACCCGAATAAAAAAAAATGGTTTATTATTTACTGTTAGTTGCAGCTATTAAAAAAATATTAAATTAAATAATTTTTTTTTCAAAAACTTGTCCAAATTTGAAAATGCTGAAAAATCGCGACAAACAAAAAAAATGTTTTTTAGTATCTTGTAAATACTTTTAAAAAGTTAAATAAGTATTCAAGATTTTTGCTACCACGTTGACGACTGTCTTGTAGTGATGTGCAATAATTAAAAAAAAAATGGTCTGATATCACAGAGAAGATATTCTTGATATACAAATCACAAATCTTTACCTGAAGTCATGTTATGCCACACTTAAAATAGCTACTTAATATAGAGAACCATCATCACAGTTTTATGGTGTAGGGTCCTGCTCGGGTGGTGTGGAGGTCTCCGGGCAGGAGGGATGGCGAGTGGCATGCGCCGAGCCCGTCCAGCATGGAGTCGCACAGGATTATCCCGGGTCACGTGGGTCACGGGGGTCGCCATCTTGTTTTGAACTTCAGCGGCTTACAAATATTTCCAGAATGTTCTGTTTGGATTCAGCTCGGAGCGGTCGTATTTTATTGCGGGCAATTAAAGTCTCAGTCCTTAACCGTATCCCAAAACAAATTTATATAATGCTAATACGAGTTCGATACAATTTATCGAGAGCTGAAGTGAAAACCGTTTAATATTTATATATATATATATATATATATATATATATATATATATATATATATATATATATATATATAATTATAAATATTGTTTGTGATCCTAAAATATTTAAAGCATATCAAGGATTATTTAAACTTCATAAGCACAAAATTTACTATATCAGAAATCAAGAGACCCTTGACTTTTTTTCTAAAATTGTATACTGTATTTGATAATTGATCGAATGATAAATACATGTTTTATCAACTTAATCCTAATTTTTCTACATTTCATAAGTCATATATTTCATTAGTCTAAATTTTGATGTAATGTTGACACCGTTGTGTTAAAATGAAGACTTCAAAAAAAATTCAAATACTTATAGAGAATATATATGTATTGCCAAAAACTGGATTCATAAACGTGTGGTATTTTTATTAAAAAAAATAAGTAAGCTACCATTTACAAACAACAGTACAAAAACGTTAATTAAAAACCTAAGCCGATCGACACACAATCGTTCGTAAATATGCGTAAAATTGATGGTAGAATTTCTCGTGGTCCCCTGTCGATCCGCTCCCAGCGCTCCGGGAATTTCTAGAATTTCCAGACCTTTAGGTTTGCTTTGTCAGCCATTTTGTTTTCCGTACCATTAAAATCATGAACTGCTAAAAAGGCAAAAAGTTATAGCGCGAAGCTCTTGTTTTATCCGCCACTGGATGTTCAATAATTTCCAGATTTGTGGCAACACACCTGTGCAAAAAACAAGTATCATAAATTTACCATATAAGTTTAAAATTTTTTTTTAAATACTGATAGTTTAAAAAAATATTTTTATAAAAATAAATAAATCAATTGTAATTAAACAAGAGAATGAGTAAAAATATTAGTGTATACACAAGAAAAAAAAGCAGCAATTATTTCGTCAGAAGGTGTAATAATTAATAACCTATCTCAATAATAATCACTCTAATCTCTATTTGATCCAGCTGTCACAAAACTTATCCAATACAATTTATATCTAATATATTTGTAATTAATAAACCTATCGTGAAACAACAAAACTGAACAATATGATACCCATATAAAGGCAACCGATGAACATATTTCTTTTATTTTTTATATGGATCACTAACCATACGTGAACATTTATATACTTTTTGTTGATAAAAAACATGTAATAAATCACAAATAGTTTAATTTAAACACTCAAAAAAAAAAATTACTGTGAGATCTATGACAAATTCTTGTGAGAATTAATTTTTTTTCTGATACAGTAATACTACTTTCCAGTTCATTATTTCTTTAGCAATGTTTGTGATATTTCTCATTTTCGAAGTAATAGTGGTTGTGTTGATGATGTGTTTTTATATGCTCTTCGTCGCATGCAAATAAAGTATAAACATGTTCTTGGCGTAAAATTATAATTTCACACAGGACATGACGATAAAAATAATCTCAATCAGAAAAACTAATTAATGTAATTATTCATTATTATCTATTTCACTTTTAAATTTCAACTATCATTTTACCTTCGATTGATAGTCGCTTATGGTTGCACCACAGTTAACTTGAAAAATCAACTAATTTTATACAAGCTAGAAATGGTTTTATACTAGGAGGAGAGGTCAAATAAATCTTTAATTTTTACACAGAATTTATGGTGTAAATGTCGAATCCCTTTCATCAGAGCGGTATAGTAGCGGCGCGTGGCTCGGGGGTTTTATTGAGCAGGTAGATTTACGGCGCCCCTGCCTTACCAACGTCCTTGGGGGCCAATCCGCATTATTAAATTGAAATAATCCCCTCTCCCCGCCCTTAAGCTGTTCTTAATCTAAATGGGGTAGTGTGTAATGTCTGTTTGCTCTGTGATGTCTCATGTGGTTGCCGTCTGAATGTGAAGTTAAAATTTAGGTGACACGAGTAAACTTGCGAATAAACCTTGGGTGTAACAGCTTACATAGTTTTATTCTCAATTTATTACATCTTGCAATCAACGTTTCTTACATTAAGCCTGCAAATAATTTTACTGTACGAATTACTTTAATTAATAATTTATAGGGTTATTTTATAATTAACACGGATCATACTAGTTAAACGATTTCTATGATCATTCATAGCACTTTTTACGAAAACTAAAGCTATTAAACAATATATATATATCCGCTTGACTTACGTCACAGTGATTGAATACAACGTGTTTTTAAAAAAATAAATTTTCGCTAATTTAGAAAGGAAAAAAATGTTTAAAGAAAACAAAATCGATTCGCACTTCAAAAGTAGCAATAAAATACGACAAAAGAGAAAAGTCTACATATATTAGTAAACAAACGCAAATTTAGGAAAACAGAATATAAGGGAGGATGTTTATACGAAGGTTTTCATTTAAGGCCCTGTCCTAGATCAGTGGGTGACTGCCTACAAAGCTTTGACGCAGAGTTTTTCAGGAGAAGCGGCGGTGACTGCTTCCCTCGCTTAATTTCCGCTATGGAACATGTCGCTGAAACTGATTGGAGTAGGGCTGAGCAACACTCTCAATAACTTTTCAAGTAAATAATTCTGAAAACGTCAATACTTTTGGTTGTACTTTCATTGTTTTAAAAGTGATTTCAATTTATAATTTTGTTTATAAGTAAATAAACCAAAAAAATATCAATACGGTTATCAGGTATATTATATTTTTACTAAAAAAATATCGCATTGACGTTGATAGTATGTATGTAGTTCGTTGTTAGTTTATATATGTGTGTGCATAAATATAATTTTATACATAAAATACGTTTCAAGTTTGTTATCTATTTCATACACGTTACTTCAAAACTGCTTACATTCCAAAAAAAACATTAAAGATAAAACTAAACAATCGCACTAAAATAAAAACTAAAGAGCGATTCGAAACCATAACACGAGGGGGTGACGCAACAACAGCCCTTGGGGAGTTTTTCAGGATGAGAGCATCCCCAAGAGCCGTGAAGGCCGTAGCCTGTGAGGGAGGGGGTAGGTCGATATGTGTCAATACCGGTCAGTGACCAGGGAGACGCGACGGTTCAGATAATTGCAAAGAGGTAGGAGTGACTGCCACGCAGTTTATCTTGTGTGGGTAGCAATATTGCGAAAAATCCAATCAAAATAATTAAATTTATTATTGATTTTTTGTGAAGACCGTCTCACAGGAAGTACGATTTTGCCTATACAGGTTTTATCGATTGATAATTATTAAGTACACTTTTTCAAATATTGAAAAATGATTATAGAAACTCTCAGAAAAATATCATCGTGATCCCACACAAATCACGATGATATTTTTCTAATAGTTTCTTTTATCATTTTTCAATATTTGAAAAAATGTACTTAATCATTATCAAAATAATTAAGATGAAAATTTGAAAATATCTCATATACAACAATTTAAATAAAATTTTAATAAAGTATAATATTTCATTGTCAATTGATATTCATTTTCTCGCAGGTTTCATTATTACAATATTAAGTGAATATTTTTTAATCATTGCCATGAGTACATATTATATATCCTTTAATAAAATATATTTACAACTTTATTTAACTATAATATTTCGTCATTCGTCATTACTTTAGTGCGTACAAAATACATTTAACATTCATAATCAAAACATCATCAGTTAAATTTATCCGATTAGTTGATTGATACGTGGCTTGTACATGTTTAATACAGTGTACGTATACGCGTAAAGTACATGCGTAGAATATTTGAAATAACCTATATATCAATAATTTAAACATTTAGCTATAAATTATAGCTCCAGAATAATTAAGTGAAAACAAGCAGATATATTCAATATATTATTGATCTGTGACCCATTTTTTGATTTTAAATGAATTTTAGTCAACTCAATAAGGAAGTTTTAATAGGTATGATTTTATTACATTTTTGATATTTATTATAAACTAGCGGATACCCGAAGTGTGCTACTACGCTGTTATAATGCTGTTGAGGAGTTTCAGCAGCTCTTGTTGTAGTAGCTCTGATTAGAGCTTGTTCTAGATGTGCTTCATGTTGTTCTAGTGTTTCTACAGCTCTTGACTGTCGCTCTTTCAACCTTTTTAACCCCAAATGACTTCGTGTTGTCCGGCAATTTCGGCTGCTGTATTTCTTCCAATTACAGCTCTTTTCGGTGCCATCTTTTGATTAACCTCAAATGATAAAACTCTCTGTTGTGAATGACAGATAGTGATTTTGTTTTATGCGCGACCTTCACAATGTTCTTGGCGAGGAACGATCTCGACTTTACAGATGTTGAAAATTTTTGTATGAAAAATGTCGAAAATTGACATAATTAATAGACCGAATGTATTTAATGCATTGTTTTAATAATCTCAAAGATTCTTAGTATTATTGTCTTTCAAATGAAACCGGTTTGGGGCACATCGGTTGGATGGTTTCAAAGCCTATGACGGACATAGAAACATCTTTTGTGTTATATATATATATATATATAGATTACTTTGAGTATAAAAATAAATATAAAAATAAATAATTTTCTTTAATAATCTTTAAATATAAAAATAAACAATCGATTAGATAATTAAGCATATGGCGATTTTTGTTTGTATGTGAACACATTTATCAAATGCTTGTTTCATTGTAGAATGAAGATGTAAATAAATATTTAAAAAATATGTCGTTTATATAAAAATTAATACAGCTAAGCCTAGCGGGGACAACATAAGACTCGATAATGAGTTCTGCAAACCGAAAATAAATTATATGTTTTCTTTATCGTTTAATTGTTTTACTGGAATCATTAGTGCCTTATCCAAGCAGGCATTATTCTAGTGTAATAATTAAATAGGTACTACAGGTAGGGTTTTGCGAGGATTCAATAACCGATAATTAGAATGCTTAAGTTGTAGTGGATGTGCTAATAACCCGACATGGCCGCTGGGGTGAGTGCCACCCGTCTGGGTTCAGAGTCTAATGGCGGACTGGGTCCGGGGATTGGCCTATTTAAATTGTGTTGGAGCTCTGTAGGGTTTTAATTTTATTTCGGGTTTACTTTCAACTTATTAGAGACAGCTTATAGCCGAGGTTTTATTGTCTGTTATATATTTAAAAGCTAGAAAAATCCGCAGTAAAATCTCAAATTTATTTAAGTGAGCATTTAAGTAGTTTTATAATTATATGTAGTAAAGAATAGTTGTTTTTATTATTAAAAAAATAGTTATTGTTTGTTTGTGCAAACTATATTTTTTTTCTTTCTAAAAACAGCTCAAAAAAAATGTTTCAACACGAAGGCGTATGGAGCATTTCCTATATTTGATCAAGTGTCGCTTTAATTCAGATTTATTTCTCGAAATATCGATTTAAATGCTTAATTTCATCCATAAGTTCTGAAAGTTTAAGAAATGAAACTCCAAGCGCGTTAAAATATTTAAGGCATAGAATGCATACATTTTCTGCGCATATTAAACAGCTTCTTAACGGGATCGTGAAGTTAACAATATCAAATATCACAAGAATTATTAAGTAACACACAGCGCGCGTGCTCAAACAATACGTCGTTAATATCACAAAACTTTATAATATCACAAACGGCACTTTGTATATTGCCTTATTTGTATGGCACATAATGAAATGTTTTTAATTAAGCCTCGGCTTGGCTTGACAGCCACAGGGAGCTGCGACGGCGGGGTAAGATCTCATTTGGGACTCCGGGCTGATTGTTTTATTTACCTTTAACTATTCCAGGTTTCGGAGACTGGAGGTTACGGGCTTGGCACAAAACACAATCCCTTTATTGCTAGTTAGAATTTCCGGACGCCTGTGCTGCAGTTAGAAATTTGAATGTTAACACAGTTAGGTGTATTTTCTAACTACTTGGGTTGCTTTACTTTCTGCTTTCTATTTAGTATACTCGTAAATGTTAGAGTACTAAGCAGGTTTTTCTTTATATATGCTAAACTGTGACTGTTTTAAATAATTTGGAATGAAATTGTTTTTTCAATATGTTTTGAATAAAAACATTACTATTTTTGGGGTTATATATTTATTATATTCCAAGAAAGTTCACAAGCGGTCCCTGCTCTATTCTGCTATCCGCCAGTTCGTATCATCCAAAGCACGGTAAACCTCCGTTACACCATCCAGATAAATCATATTCGGTATATTCACACTCCGTTGCCCTCCAGGGTCTCTGTACAACAACCTTTTTGTCAGGTCTCGATTGTCCATGCGGTGCGAATAGCCAGCCCGTCGTAGTCTGACATTTTTTATCGCCTTAATTGTACTGATATTCTGCTACAAACCACTCTTACTATACCAATTGAGTAATTTAACTTAAATTTGGCTTTTCAAAATTATATTGGAAGTAATGACAAATTCACGGTGTGACAGATTACAAATACGTTCAATATAATTTTTGTCATTATTTATATGTCGTACATTAAAATTTTTAAGCAGCGAAATAAAAAAGAGCTATCGAACTGATGAAATGTTATAAATACAAATTTATTTGAAATATTTATTAGTTTCGTTTAATATTTAAATAACAAAGCGTTTTATATGAATTATTAATGTATAAGTTATTACGTCGTCAGGGATTATTGTGGTAAGGCTCTATCAATGTTGTACATGTGAACAGCTAACTCTGTTTATTAATTACGATGTACAAATCGTTTATTCCATCAGCAATATATATCCCCCTACTGACGGCACATCAATAACGAGAAGGCTTTTGTATTGAAGTAAATAGTACAGTGGATACCTCAAAGCACATCCGTTACAGTATTTATTATTTCATATTTCCAGCGATTCAAAGGCTGGAGGGATGCGACCTGCAGAATATACCAGAGATTTATCCTTAGTTTCCGGAGAGGTACTCGTTCGTGTAATGTGAGCTTTAGGGTATGCACGCGTCGTGATTCTCGTGTATTGATTTGCTTGCTCTGTACATTGAATGAAAATTGATTACTTTCAAACGGAAACTCGGAGAGACTTCACGTACCAATATTTAGTTATATTCAATCAAAATGATAAATCAAGAGTTGTATTATTATTATATGTTGGCATGTTAAACGATAAACAGTTGAATTATTTTCATTATAACGTTAATAATATTTGAAACTCACAGATACTTATCTAGCAAAAACTAGCTTCATCAGTTTCGCACTTATACAAAAATAATTATATTCTCACTTGATTATGGTGCTATAGTTGTTCAATTGTATGTATGGATTTGTTTCAAATCGTTGTTTCAATTTATAAATTTAGCATGCACTAAAACCTGTTTGGGTTAAAAATGCGGAATATCAAATGTTTTGAAATACTTATTTGTTGTTTTGTATTTTTGGTACAATAACTTTATTTATCAGCCAATATATTTGTAACATTTATGATTTATAGGCTAGCCTTTTCAAGTATGAATTGTTGTAGCTTTTATGTTTGTTTTTATATTTATTTAACGTAGCTATAGATATTGATGTATTTTCCAATTTTTTTCCATTAAATTTGTTCTATGAGGCCACGAAAGTGGTGATTACTCATACTTTAAAAGAGTGGTTCGCAAATACAATGTGTTTAGGGACCTTAGATTTGATTTACAGTAAGAAAAATATGAAAACCTTGCAACCTGGTTTCTTTTTAATATTTTATATTGTATAAGATGAACTATAAATTTCCAAAAATAATTTCAACACCGAGTTGTTTGAAAAGTTCACTATTATCAAGTAATTCTTTAAAATCCATATGTGTAGTCAAATATATACAAAACTATACGTTAAAGTAATCAATTGAGATACTGAGACTGAAATAGATTGCTTCTTGATGTATTTATTTTGATAAGTATAGGTGCTTCACGACAAACCCTATCATACCCATGCCAGATACTCTACTAAACATACGTATGCCTAGGAGCCAGATATCTAGCTGGGTGTCTGGTACTAACCCTCTTGAGGGTTTCCTCCAATAAGTCCAATGGAAAGAGGAGGGGTTTAATGGGTACTCCGGAGGGGGAGCTGATGGCTACTCATGGGGAGTGTACGAGAGGAAAAACATTCTCAGAGATATAGCTTATTGTTAGCTTTCAATAAAATAATTCAATAGTGAACACTAGCGATATCTTTTCATCTCCATTATCGATTATTTTTTTATTGCCCCGACAAAAGTAAAAAAAAACATCTTCCGGCGAATGATTTCAGCCACAAAAACATAATCTCTTATAGGCACGAAAATAAAAAACTTTCATAAATTTTGGAAAACTTGGCTAAATTTATGAAAAATAAACTACTAATCTAATAGGTTTTCTCGGTCGTGTAAAAAGCTTAGAGCTATGAAAGCAATAACAATTGCAGTGGATAAGAAAAAACGTTTTAAGTATAAACCGTTTTTGAAGCTTTTATTTTTTTGATATTCACTACAAAGGTGGTTTAAAAAAAGCCCTGCTTAGCTTTTTAAATAAGCAAGACCTCCTTATTATTAATAAAAATAATAAATAACTTATATATATAAATCACTTGAATTGAGCATATTTAATATTGGGTTAGGTTAGAAGATTCAATACTTGCTGATAGCGACGGGAAAAATCTTCAAAATATTAAGTCTTTTTGACTTTAAGCCCAGTAACTGAACGAGAATTTTAATCGTCACGTCTAAGTGTGTAACGGATTTATTTTAGCAAATTTTTTTTTTAATAAGAATAAAGATTAATTTCAACATAAGCGCTGACCAGATATTTTTCTTTCAATATCGAAACATCTAAAGGAAATAGTAGAAAACTAGCATTGTGTGCGTGAATAATTTAGCGATGAAACCTTCAACAAGTGCCAGCGAGGGCGGCCCGTTCCGGCTCCGGTCGCACGAGGCCTCGGGGAGGGCACTTCCTTCCCTGACCGGATCTGCTCACTTTTAAGGCGGCACTTTAGGGACGCCCTGAATATTTTAACAGTGTATACTAATTTCACGGGTAGGGCTGTGAGGTTTAAGTGCCCGTGAAGACCGCTATCACGCCGCTTGCAGTCACGCGAGGACACTGCGGATTTCAGTGCCATGTCGTGAAGATTCGTGGCGTGAGCTCGCGTCACTGCAGGCGGCGTGATGACATCCTAAGGGTCTGGTTTGGATGCGTTTACTTGGCGGATTCGCCATGTTGTTAACGCCCTAACCGCAGTCGGTTGTTTTTACTTATTTTGCGGATGCATGCAATGCTGTGTGTGCTCATGGTTGTCGGGATTTTGTAGTTGTTTTGGGGGTCTGTTAGAGAAATAGCAGCAATAACAGTTTTGACATTCAGGATAAATTAGTTTTACAAGTTAATTTTATATTATAAGCAAAAAAAATTTGTCTGAAAAAAGTACTTCATTATAACTGGAAAACTTTGTAAGATAATTTATTAAGATTAATGCGTTTTAAATAGCTACTTTAAAGAAACTTTACGTAATTTGAGTTATTAAGTAAATTGTATAATAACAAAATAAAGTTCTAAAAATAGATTTTATACATAAATAAAAATACCTAAAATTTTAAATTATTCACCATAAAAGCATTTACACTAATTATAAATTCATTACTTAAATTTTATGTTATTTTCTTATCATATTCTCAACTAAAATAGTTTGACGCAATTTTATTTACTACCGAGTTTAAAGCAAGAAAATTATTCTTGAAACCCATTTTGAGCTTTGATTGTGATGATAATATTTCAAGTTTATGTATTATTTCTCGCATTGTTATTATTTATCTTTTATAATGATTATTGTTTACACCAATAAGAGATGTGATCTCATTTTGATTAAAAAGTACATATTGTACGAGACATAAAATATTTTTTTACGATACGTTTTTTTAATATTTTATGTGCATAGAACTCAAGCTCAAAATACAAAAGAACAGGGACTTTATAACTGTTCTGCAGAGCTATGAGACAGCAAAAGAAAATGCAGTTTAAGTAGTAGTAAACGTCTGTATATTGCTAGATACGACTTCCACATTTGATATGTTTTTAGTAGAGAAATTACAAAATATTTTCACCGGAGAAAAAATATTATACTTTGCTTTAAAAAATTACGGCAATGTATCATAATTGAAGAGACGACGATTTTTTTCTCAATCTCGATTGACTCAACTCTATCGTTAGCAAAAAAGAGTGCTTAGTCTTCACCTACTTGCTTTGAGTACTTCACCGCAAAGCAGTATGTAAGTTCAAATTATAATACAAATTAAACGAATATCTTATTGCGTGTAAATCTCCGTTAGGTAAACACTTCAATCTTAGCAATGACGTTTGTATATTACAAGAACAATTAAACACAAAATGTAACATACAAAGCGCAGCAACGTTGTGAATACACAAATGAAACGTTTACTTTAAAATGAAAACGTAGAAATGCTTTTAAATTGATGAATGTATCTCTCATTTGTCACGGCGCCTCGCGAGTCAGCCAGCACATTTTAAGTGCTTCTCTTACCGGAGAGCAATAGTTCTCCTTTGCCGTCGAGCAAGCGATATATATTTGGTTGATGCCAACAGTGGCTCTCTCAGGAATCAAAGGGAAGAGCGCCCAACTTCTTGAGAGGGTAGGTTTCAGTACAAAGAAACAGTTACATGCGCTCCTCCGCGCAACTTCGCACAGCGCTTCTGAAGTTTTCAGCCCCAAGACAAATTTTCCCACGAGACACACATGTTTGAAAACTTAACCTTTAAATAAATTTAATATAAACGATCAATGTAATGTTGTAAGTAAGCAGTTTAAAACTGTTTTTGATAATGTCATCACTCATACTGTTAAGTGTTAAATATTTTATTCCAATATTGTACCTCAAAGGTGTTCAATTTTTTTCTTTCTAATAACACAAGAAAGTTACTTAGCAAGTCATGCGATACTTGTTTTTACTGCGTGTGCATGAATAGGCAAACTGATATTTCAATATTCGTAATTTTTTTTTTTCATCACGTTTCAAAATAAACAAATAATATTTGTTTAAATTCAATTTTTTTTTTTTAATAAATTATAATTGAAATATATTTGCCGTAACAAGAAGGGCTTATGGATTATTCGCATGAAGGCAAATAACACATCACGTTTGCTAACAATTCCAATTTATGTCGGTAAGCACTTGGAAATGTTATCGTTGTAAATATACGCCAGATAGTGCGTTTGTATGTACTAAGACGTGTAATTATATTACATCTACTAATTTGCTGTATATCCTTGCTACGTGAAATAAAGACGTCCTTTTAACTGCGCAAGTAAGGCTCTTTGAAATAGCCTAACTATTTTATTGTGCCTGTAACTACTTAATTGTGAAGCAACAACCCTTAAATGTGGGCATTTAGGCAATCTCAGGCTTCCAAAACCTCCGAAAGATTTGTACTAAAATATGAAGCTTTTTCATGTATTTAAAAATGTTTTGGTGAGATTTTTTACTGAAAACAGTCTTTCATTCTATATTTATAATAAAAAGCTTGACTTCATCATTATATTACGAAGGACCCTTGTTTGACGTCGCATTTACTCTGTCATGAAGATCGGCCCAATTTATTTTTCCCCTTTTGCCCAGCTTTGCGAGTTTCCTTCCGTTTTTTTGTGATCATGTTTTCTCTATTCCATTGAAATATAATATAATTTATAATGGATCTGGCAGAAATCGACTGGAATGAAGTTAAGTTCGACATGATAAAGTAAATTAGTGTTTTTGATGGAAAATATGTCGTTATTCTGCGGATAAATTTTAACCTAATTAAAATTAACCAATAAGCATTAATTTAATTATTTTGTTTTTGACATACTATAATTTATATATGAAATTAAAGTGTATTTATAATAGATAAATCAATCAATATACCACTTCTACATAATAGTCAACAATAATTCCAAATAATTTTATTTATAACCAATTGTGTCTAATACTTTAATAATATAATGAGGATCGATCCATTTTATTATTTAAGATTTTGTAATAACCAATATCCCAACTATATACGTACATAAATAAATATTTTACTGGTTCACTTTAATTACTTAAATATTTATCATCAAAAATTATCGAAGTTGTGTCACATATGATAATTGTGTATTTTTTAAAAATATTAAGGTGGATTAAATAAAAGCCTATTGCACTCTGAAAATACGCTGCAAAATATTATACCTACATGTATACAAAAAATGAAGTGAATTCATCACAGTGAAATTACAAAATGTAGTTAATCCAAATTATGAGATAATAAATAAAGACCGCAAAGAGTAAATAGATTTATCATTTCTGTTGGAATATGTAATAGAAAAAAAATGCTATCGTTAAAAAAACACCAACCATGGTGAACTTTTATAAAATATATACGATTCCACAAATTAATAATTTAAGGTATTATTGTTACTAAATAGAAAGTTTTGATATTACCAAAATTAAAATGTATAATTTTATATTGACCAAATATACATATATATTGATTTATATTATAATAAATGATTTCAAAAAGTCATACTCATAAATTAAATTTGAGACAACCTAAGGTTTTTATAATATTACAACCACAGAGGTTATCATTCATTAATGTGAATGGGTTTAACGTTGAACTCTATATTTTTTAAATTCTTATCATTTTTGTACTCAAACAATGCGCATTTTATTTGTGAACATTTTATTTTTGTAAATGAATTATCAATACTTTAAAAAATGGTTTTACAATCGTCGCAATACTCCAAGACTGGAGAATTTGTCATTATTATTGAGACAACTTAATCTTTTCCATAAAACCGTAACCCCTGAGGACTAATTATGATAATTACGATTATGAAGTATAATACGCCCCTAACGAGAATGATGCGGATGATGGACCCCTGTAATTGCAAGTTAGACCTTCCGGAATGAATTTAAGCTCATTTTGCGAATCTCTTAAGAAAATGCTTTCTTGATCTGCGTCGACTAATTGCCATGCCTTAAAGCGCCCCTTGGCTCATAAATTATCAAAAAAAACTCAATCAATTTTCCTTATAGAATAAATGCCAAAGACATATTACAAAAGTTTATAGTCTTTCAATTTTAATTTCAATTAACACAGTTGGTTTCTTAGAGCATTTATTATTTTTATTATTTTATCGCTTTTTGTAAAACAGTAAATAGCTATCGAGGACTATGAAGAAATGCTTATAAATGGCTTGATTTATTGATACCAAAACACCAACGAATTTCCGTACGATTACTGGAAATAAAATTAGAGTTATCAAATAAAAATTCAACAAAAATGTTGACGTATAAATAGACTTAATATTTATATAATATACATCTTATTTTAGATGATTAAAAGATATACACGCGGATTTTTTTTTTTTAATTTGGCTATAAAAACCAAAATTAAGTAACTAATACAGATTTCCAATAAATTGTATGTATTTGTACGAAAGTGTTTGCGTTGGTTAATGAGAATTTTTCGGGATTGATTTTGCTAAACACAAATTTCTTATTCCAAAATAAATAAGTCTGGGGTGCTCTTGACATTAATAAGTACACATACAATATCGCGAGGCTGGGTAGAACTTTTATCTCGTTGGTCTTCTTTCAGTTCCAGGCCTCGTTAGAGAGTTACTCAGGAGTTTAAACTCATCGGAGCCATGTCAGGAACTCTGTTCTGAGCAACTTGTTGCTTTCTTGTGCACAATACTGGAAACAGTCTCTTATAAAAAGATGAAACAACAAGAAAGTTACTATCTCTGTAAGTACCCACCCACTTTCATTTAATAAAGTTTTAGCCTTGATGAAAGAAAAGCACATCTTTGAAGTTATTATTTTTCAGTAAGAGACATACCAATAAACATAATTCTCAACGTTTAGTTTATATTTATTTTCATACAGTATATTGTTTAACATCCTATGTTTTTATAGATAACTAAAACTAAACATATAGTAAATTAAAAAAATAAATACTAAACCAATGTATAATGTTTGTACTTTAATCTTTATTCATTGGATTTTAAATACATAATGTATATTAAATGCTATCTACTAAATTTTGGGTTTCAGATACATTGTCTCCCGTTACTTACTTATCTTCGATCTTGCGTTCTTGTTTTGGGAGTCGTGACCGTTCTTGGAAATTATCCAAATCGAATTACATTGCACCCATAAACCGTAAAAGCCTCGCGCCGCAACTTAAAAGCGATCCGAAATTTGCAAGCAGAAATCCAAAAGCTCGAACTTGGTAAATCCGATCCCGCGATTTGTCACTTAAAGCCCGTCGCTTCACCGCAACACTATCAGGCGGCAAACTGCACGGAAACATTCCTGGAATTTTCAAGTCAATTGATTTGTTACGGACATTTAGAATTGTTTTAGTTGCAATCCCCTGCAGTTCAATTTCAGAAACTTTGAATGCAGTGCACCTCCCCTGGGGCGATAAACATGTCCCGGGCCCGCGGTAAGAAACCCCGCGGGCATTGGAATCTGGGAAATTTCAAGTGAAATTTCATTCTGAATTTGGGAAATCTTTTTGGAATCAAAATTATATATATATTAATGTTTATTTTTGAAAATTTCATGCATTTCACTAGAGCCTGCCAAATTGTTTCATGATTGAATTCGTTGTATTCATCAATGAACACAAATTTTGTAAAATGATTTTTTGTATATTTTTTCATTATTATTTATCTAAATAACAAAATATATTTCATTGGAATATATAAAATCGTATTTAATGAGAAATTTACATGAAAAATATTCATAAAGAACCATTGACTGACTCATGATTGCGTACAAAAGCGTTTGATTAAAAAAATGAAGATAAAAAGAAATCACTGTCATAGTGAAAAATGATTTCAATATTTTATTTAAATGTGACGCAGTTTTTACATCGGAATTTTTTTTTAAATTTTGATATCCCTTCGATTCAATGTGGATATTGTCGGTTTGAGAGAGAAAATCAACGCATGCTGTGGCATATTTGCTAGCAGTTGGGAGGTTTTCGACATCGATACCTTAACTTTTACTAGAATTTTCAGTTTGCAATACCACACGAAATAAACCAGTATATTATGAAATAACAACATCTGTATGTTATAAAATATAGATCTACTTTATGTGAAATACGCCACATTTTATTCTAAGAATAATGTATTATTTATTTCTAGTGCAAAGTAAATTCAGCCCAGAGTGCATTAATTTTAAAACTTTTGATATCTGCAGGGGTCGTAAAGTGAGGGTGAGACTGGTGGCGTCGGAAAACGCAGGGGCGGCCGCTTTTATCATGCCCTGGGGCGCCGAAGGGTCTCCGAGCCGCTCGAAATCCCAATAAGGTGCTCTGCCTCCGCCTGATTGCTTTTCAAGCATATTTCTTGCATAGAAGGAGGCAAATGTCTTTTGTATTACCAGCGCTCTCTTTCGCAAACGTCTCACCTCTGGCGTGAGCAAATACAGCATTTCTTTATTTTGACTAGAAGTTTGCTGTGAGCCTTTGCGTGATGCAGAGGTAATAGATTGAATGCTTAACACACGTGCATTTTTAAAAAAAATAGTGTCAGAAGTTGAAGAAATAAAAGTAAGTTCTCTTAGCGAAGTTAAAAGCTCACGAAGAGCATGCATTGTGTCTGAATACTCATGATGTTAAAACAACGAAAAAGCGAGCCTTTAAATTATATTTTTGTGAATAGGAATATTATACTTTTGAGATTATATATTTCTTAATATTTGTTTCAACACAATGCAATATTTGAAATAAATATTCGTTTTGAATGATCTCGTAAACAGCTTGAATTACATCGCAAGTGCTTTTTTGATCAGATTAGAAATGTTTTCAATAAGTTCTTGAATTCAGTTCAACATTTTAGTACGATCAGGACCGTTCACGACTTAAAACGTTACTTCTCCGAGTATATACGAATGCAGACGTGATTCGTTTTAAAATACTTCTTCCAGTATACCCGAAATGTACACTTGCTTGTCTTAAAATGCTTTCGAAAGATAAAAATCTGCTGTTCTTTTTTTGGTAATTTTTACACCCTTATTTATGTTTAAGAATTTTTTTATAATAAACATACTTTGAGTTATAATTTAACCAACAAGAAATTGTATTTTTTTGTTTAATTAGCTAACTCATTATAAACTGCCATAGCTGTTAGATGATCAACTCCGTGTGACATCTGCCAATCTATAGATAAACCGTCCAACAATACAAGCAGGTACAAGTTGCCTGCAAGTCTCAAACTTTGTTCCTTTGAAGATATTGTCTTTGTGTATGTATCTGGTTTGGAGCACAAAGGAATGATTATCCGTTTACTTATAGCTTTACTCAGAAACGAGAGTTGTCGATATGAAACAAATTTTTTCATCAGTATTTCAGTTTTTAGACTTATGAAAGATATTTTAGTTTATTAGTTAAAACTTAGTGATTATTTTTATTTAATAACATCAACATTATTTAAGTGGTTGAGGTACAAAGGCATTGAAAATATTAGCTTTGCTCATAATACTAATAATAGTAGTTTTATAAATTGAAATTTACAAAACCGATTGAGCCACAAAGACTTCTAATGTTATTCCTATTATTAAAAGTCATAGTAAATTATGAAACTTCTATCCTTTATCGAAAACATACACAGGTTTCTGTACTTGCAACATCAAATTTACTAGCAACATGTTGCAAACATAAATTTAAAACATAATATTTTGAAAAGTCCAATACTTTCTTTGTTATTACACTGACTTGCATAAAATGTATCGCATTTAAGAACAGAATTATGTTCCTATATGAAATTGCATATTCCATTTCTTCAATGTTTTCAGTTTTTAGTGAGCGAGAGCATGAAATTATAATTACCCTTCCAGTTTTTACTCTGTTGATCACTTTTCATTCTGTATGTTTCGCAAAAGTAACACGGCACATCTTTTTTTACGATTCAAGGTATCTAAAATATACCTCTTCTATTTGGAATTCCGGTAACGTAGGCATTTTTTTTACTAACGTCGATGCACTCTGTATACAAATCTGTAAATCCTTTGACATTTGTGAAGTGCACTCAAGTTATTTCCTTTTTTTATTTTATTTGAAATTGAGTTTTTCTCCCGTTTTGCTTGTCAATGTTTTGAAATATTTGAACGCGTAAATAAGGCATGTTTATTTTTTGTACCTCATATCGAGGTTTGAGGAATGATAGAGCTGAAATTGTAGCAGTTTTTAAGCAAATTCGTATTTAGCCTCAGAGGTCATCGACTTGTGATGGGATGTGACATGTGATGCGAAAATCGTGCAAAAATGCTTTATATACTATTATCAACTGCCGTTATTCAATTGTTAATACAGCTTTATATTCATGTTTTTTCTCTAATATCTTTAGCTTTATTTCTGAGAATATTATCCAGTCATAATTATCTTTAAAACTGTCAACATCATGAAATCCTATCTGTGTACTCTTATGGTTGATGTATGTTAAAATCTTGTTGAATTCTCGAATACAACCTCATTATTCTTACCAGATACGTTGCAACCACCAAAATAATCCATTTAATTTTATTTAACTAATTATTGTGATAAAATTTAACAATGACTAAATATCTCAATAGAAATATTTGAGCCTGCTCCAGCTACTGTTTTAATATCTCTTTACAAACCTGGTAACGTTAACGTGCTTAAAACATCAATAATGAGGTTTACGAATTTAAGAACATTTACTTTGATTTCCTTTTATGACAAAACGTTGCCTAGAATACAAAATTATTTTGGAAAATCCTAAATTTCTTGACGATTTAGAATTAAACTATTGTTTTTTAGAAACAATAAACACACAATGAAGAATAATTGATGTGTCTCGAGCAGTACTTAATTCTGATGAGAAATGAAGCCGAGTCTGCCAAAGTATTTCATATCGCCTTGATTGAAGGCCTCCATGAAATCAAAAGTTTTTACCTTAGTATATTACAATATTAAAATTGAATTTAATCTTATAACAATTTGAAATTTCTGCCGTGAAATAATTACGAATTTGAAAGTTTATCTACTTTCGATACGAAAACCGCCGGCCTCTCTGAAGTTTTACAGTAGCAAAGACGATTTAATGTCTAAGGCTTTCTTCTCAAATTAAAATGCCAATCAAACTCTCAATCAGCCAATTCAGCAATCATTCACAGAGCCGCAGCTGTATTCAAATTTTCTTCGGAACTTCGTAATCGTATTATGAGACCCTGCCAAGGATTATGAACGGAGACCTTATCATTTTCCATGAATATTTTTATGTTTTAATACAACAAACCGTAGATATTACCGTTGTTCTAACGTATTTTCTTACTCTTTGCCGCGTCTATTTCATTAGTGTGTTAAATCATATCTTAACATGTGATATCCTAGTAACTTAACTAATTAGATAATTCAACGCTTATATATTATTTATTTTACAAACTAAACAGTTTTGTTAAAAATTTTAATTGACATTGACGGACAGATGTCAAAAAGTTTAATGTGATTCTTACCGCCAACATCAACCATTACTATTAGAAAAATCGCTAACTTCAAAAAATATTTATAAAATGTGGTTACCAAAAAAAACACCCGATAAAGACAGACAGGAAGCAAAAGCAAAACTTATTGTTAAAAAAATACAAATCACCTGCAATTTTTTTTGGAAATAAAACAATTGTTTTGGTATATATAAATTAAACAATGATTTTTTATAGCTATTCAATTTTAATAATAATTTTTTTTTATATATAATAGTTTTTTTTAATATTTGGTTTATTGGTGTTGCAACATACAATAATATTGAAATATTCAATTGATTTTTTTGTACTTGCGCTTTGAAATTTCTTACGGACGATTTCATTGTATTAAATTCTGTCAGCAACGTCGTGTTCAGTCAATCTCGATATTATCCTTCCTCGAGTGCCCTGCCTACGGGCAGAAGTTGGCCTGCATCCAGTGAGAGTTCTCTATTGATAGCTGCATCTTAGCAAACTGTACTCTGTCCTTCGCAATAAGATGAAAGTTTTCAATTTTAAAACAGGTCCACTTTCCGACGTTTTTTTACTGAAATAGTTTTTTCTGCCAACTCTCTAACAAATCACGTTCATTCTTTTCTTTGGAAAAGTTATGAAGATTTGTACTCTTGGCTGCTTTAAATAACTTTATTATGAGTGAAGTATTTTACATCGCGGATACTTTAATGCTGCGTTGTTTACTTTTGATAATTGATTCCAATACTATAATTCATCTAGGCAATATAAGAATATATATTGAGTATAATTTTCGTTCTCAAAATAATAGCTCTCTCCTTCATATTTTTCATAAACTATGTGCAAGAGCGGAATAGTAAGAAACGTTATATACTAACAAAAAATAAAAATGAAGTCATCATGTAGAAATAGCAGCATGTCGATAGCCGAACATATTAGATGACAAAAAAAGTACAAGAAAATTGGACTTTGATCTTTTCGCATTGAGGTCTTCGGACACTGTCGGCTCGGTAGTGGCAATGTTTTTTTGCTGCCTGTATCTGAAGGAGGGTTATTATTTATAAATAAGAGTCCCTTCCCACCCCAGGTCGAGTTTATCACCCCCTGTTTGTGGAATTCCAAATATCTGAAAAAATACCACAAAGAGAGCTTCCATTTGTTTTCCTTCTTTTATGCGCCGTCAACTGTATTTTTTCGTACCGGAGTACTCGACCTAATTCCTGTTTATTATATACACAAGAGCTTTTTTCATAATGAATTTGAAAAATGTCCACATTCAATTTGTGTACACTGAAAAAGTGTGGGCTTATAATTCAATTAATTAAAAGTCGGGGGGTAGCACGGACGCCCTTGTGCAGATACCTGCAAATAAAGGTTTACACTTTCACTAAAGAAAACAACTAATTAGTCACGTTTAAACTACGTTAATAAGCTGAAACTAATTTGCATCTTACTGTGTGAGTTAAAAAAATAAAAATAAATTTCATGAATTAAGCTTAAAATAAAATAGCTGTCATATAATGATATATGCAATTCCAGTATTTATGTATTTTTGAAAAATTTATTTACATTCCTAATTATCAGGTTTTTACGAAAAAGTTTTTTTTTTAAGAAATGTTAATTATATTTAACGAAAAGAAGATATTGCAATATTTACAATCTTTAATTACAGATAAAAATAGATGGCAATACGTTTTGTGATAAAGAGTTCATACGTCACACAATAAAAAAACCTGATTTTTTATATTGGAAAAATATGAGGCTTGAAGCTTCAGCAAAATGTAAAAACTAGTGCTATAAATTTCTCAATTACCGTAGCTCTGTTTCCAAAATATAGGTTTAATTGTTGTATGCAAGCGTGTAATTTATGTTCCAAGGCTGTGGTTATGATACAAAACATTGATCAAAGCTTTTATTATATTATATAACTCCAAATTACGGCTTGTATATGTATCACATATGTGTTTCAAAAAAAGGTTTGAGGATTTTTATAGTATGTCGATTTTTTGATTAAACATCAATCAAATGCGTACTTATTACCCATTACGGGTTTATTATATTATTACTAATATGATTAGGCACATTAATTTATATATAGAAGATGATTTTTAAAGAAACTCTCAGAAAAATATCATCGTGATTTGTGTGGGATTTGAACATGATGATTGTTAGAAATTCTCGATAAACGGAAGTGATTCGTTAGTACAAGGGTTAGTACACCGGTCATGTAAACCAAGGGATGTGGGTTCAAATCCCACACAAGAGAAAGAGAGTTTCTTTAAAAATCATTTTCTATATATGAACTAATGATTTATATAGTCGTTGCATATGTACCTTTGCACCACAAACACAGCTTTTTTAAATTTATAATAATCATTTGTATTAAAGAAGACCATGAAATATGTAAAAAAGTCAGTACAGTATGATCTTCTGTGCTGTTGTTATACTCCGGGAGAGCGTTGGCTATAATATAACTATCAGCCATATCGCTCTCTCCCCTAATTCTTCCATTCTCCCCTGATGATATCCTCCCGATGCCCATCTCCCGCGCAGTGGGTCTCGGGGGTGCTCTGCTCACCGCTCTGGAGCTCCAACTTTATTTTTATCTGTGCATACATATGAAAAAAAAAACACCCCCAGCTTGTATTGTGCTGAAGGGTTCTCTTGATACAACGCGGTTTTTTGCCAACGTTTCGATAGTTTTTGATGAAAAATACCGGCAAAAATGAATATTTTTGATAAAAGTGTAATTTAAAAACGAAGAAAAAAAACATCCTACTGTAAATACATTTAAACATATTAAAATACCATGGTGGTATCGAAACCCAGGTATTGTTTTCATCGAAATATTTTCAAAAGGTTATGGAAATTATTCAGTTTAGCATCCATGACGGTAAATATAATTTAATATATTTATCTATTGATTTATTCCGAATATTTTCCCGTTTTTCATTTTTTTTTCAATAAATGAATATTTCATTGATAATTTGTCTTTCAGCTGCGTAATTGAATAGACTAGATAATCACTAAGTTGGATAATTTTTATATATGTATTATTGTAGAAACACAGCATTTTATTGAGATAATTTAACCAATTAAATTAACCAGTACGCCTGAAAATAAATCTATTGATTCTCTTAATTAGAATTTTGCAAAGGAATTTTATCGAATTTTTAATACTTACAAAAACCACTCCGTGTTTGTAAGAATCAGGAGATAAGGAATTCAGGAGTGGAATTTCAAGAGAGGGGGAAAGTGGACTTAAAAATACCGGAAAATTATTTTTTTAGAATGCCACGTTTTATGCTCGCAAACATTGTTTTATATCAAGCATAAATATTATTCGTCACCAGCGACTGTTATAAACGCGGAAGCAGCATTATAAATAAAAATTGTTTTTGTTTGGAGTATTTATTTTGGCTTTAATTCCCGGGATTTTACGCTATCAACTCTCCTCTGAGTATTTTCGTAGCTCGGATCATGAATTCGCGTGTTCCACTGGGACTTAACATCTAATCCGATGTGAGAAGGCTGGAAACCTCGATCAAAAAGTTACGATTTCAACACAATAACTCTACAGTAATTGTAATAACCAATAAGAAGCTGTTTTACTACTAGTGAATAGGCTTGTTTCACAAAATCGTTTTACCAATTTTAAAATATATGGGAGAGGTGAAGATCTAGTCTTAAAGAATTAATTCACTACCCTTTTTCACTGAGATATTATTCCTCTACATACTAAGAGACAATAATTCAAAAGTTGTAGGTTCTATTTTTGTTTGTGAAGAAGAACCAATTATATTTTGCCTACACAATTTATTATTGATACGCTGAAATTTTTTTTTACTTTTTATATATAAAATATCAAATTTGCGATAGTAGCTCTTACTGTGCTATATTTTTTGAACTTTTAAAAAATGATACAAACATAAAAATTTTACAGAAAAAAATCAAAATATGTATTCTATTTATAAAGTATTATTTTTGCTCAAAAATCAAAACAAGCGTGCATAAGTCGAGATCAGATGGCAAAAGTTAGGGAAAGGATGATTATAAACTAGTAAAGGGATAGTGTATTATAAACAAACCGCAATCTGTAGTATTACGGACTCCACGCGCCGGGCGTAACTCCTCTACTATACAGGATGACTGCGCAGCACAGTGGTATATTTCCAGATATATAATTAAATTAAATAAAAAAATATTTAATTTAATTTAATTTTCATGGTATTTATTGGTATTAATGGATTTCTAAGGGACGATAGTGTAGTGGGTCCCCTGGCCCTTCAGTATAAATATTCATTCAGTGAAATGGTCACCAACTCCCTGTAAATAATAAAATAAATATAATTGTAAATAATAAAATTAAAATGGTATTTTATGTGCACTGATAAGTATTGAAAAATATATATTACTAAACAATTTATTTTTGTAATACTTACTTACTTAAAAATGTGTAACAGATTTACTCATTACGATAAGCTAACAATAAAAATTATGAAATCTGCATATTGTAGCAGTTTTTCCTTAAAATTTTCAAGTAAGAAGTGTCAAATTAAAAAACACTTTGAGTTAAAATTGATCACCGCAGGGAATATGCTGGATTGTGCCTTTTTCCTATTTTGCCCAGCTAATTCTGAATTCTGGTCCACCGTGCGGAGGGCTTGGGTAGTGAAAGAGTCCAGAATGTGCGCTACGTGAGGAAAATAGGGGATGGGGTAACTTTACAAACGGCGATGCATTAAAAAGTAAAATAAAATTTTATGAATAATTGCGTTTGTATTGTTGGAAAATGGTGTGGGCGGTGCCATGAGAGAATATTTCACGCTTGTGTATTTACGCAAAAAATAAAATAATTATTGAAATCTAGACAATTTATCATACACATTAAATTGGTTGTAAAGATAGGCAAATTATGAACAAAAAACGTTCATTTTACGTATACAGAATGGTTTTATATTTTTATAGATTATGTCAAAAGGTTGCAATAGATTGGGTGTAAAAAATTCGATTCCCTCTTGTATTCCGTTGATTTTTACTTTCTGTTTTTGTGTGTGAGAAAATAAGTTTTAAATTTAATTTGTAAAGCCTTATATATTCTTGCCTTAAAATGTCAAAAATATTTGACACACGTAAAATACAGATGAAATATTACATTTGGTGTGAAAAAATTATGTAAAACATGAAAGGCATCGAAATTTTTCAATGTCTCTCCTTCTTTGCTACTACGTTCATTTATTCAAAATGTAAAATATGCTTTAAATGTAAAAAGAAGAGAGGTACAATATTTACCTTGTTCAACATGTATTATAAAACCTTGCAGGGTGAATGATATTTCGCGTAGATGCTTTGTTTAAATAGCTTTTATCGGAGGTGCTATCACGTGTGTCGCTTTATACTGCTCATGTATCGTAGGGCGCATTTTAAAACTCATTAACAATATAACAAGATTTACGCTCAAAAACACCTCGGATATCACGGCCCGCCCATAGACGGGGTGCGTAATTCTGTCTCCAGGGATGATCGATTGCGCCATACATATTAATAAGGGAACACATATTGGTGTTTATCGGGGATGATACAATGTGAAGTGTTCAGAAGGGATAGGAAATAAGCTTATGTATGTATGTATGCGTGGCCCTGCGATTATCTAGGTCAGTTTCAAGTTGTAAGTTTTTAACGGAAAATTTAGTTACTTAAGTCCAATCCTCTGGGTAAAATCTTTTAATACAAAAACTTTAGTTTTGGCTACTTTTATCACTATATTATATTGTTAAATTTTGTTTTATAAAGTTTTTTTACATAAAATTTTTAGAGTAAGGTTTATTCATAAGTAACGATGAACATTTTATAAAATACAAAGAAGAAACTAATACTTTAATATAACGTTTTGTATTAATTATGTTTTGGAGTTCACGCTTACATTTTTTAAATAAAGTATTTGGTTTTACTTGTATACGTGTATAAATAATTAGATAGATAGATTCATATTTAAATATTAAATTGGTTGAACCGTCAAACCACAAAACGTTCTGTTATTGTCATCATATGTGTTAGAAAAACCGCAATCCTGTTGAACAATGAACACAAATAAGCCAAAACCTACTTAACAAATCATAACGCATTTTATTTTTAAAATACCAAACGAAATTACAATTTTGAATTATAATATTATAAATTAACATAGCGTAAAATATTTTCTTTAAATATACAGATAATGTTTTACCTGCATTAAAATTGAATACTCACATTAAAGCTGCACGTAAACTTAATCAGAACACATGTTTCTGTAGGTAAATAATGAATGGTTGACATTTAATTACGCCGTTGTAAATATATGTGATTTTCATGATGATAGGGTACCGTCAATCTCAGCGCAATAAAGTTTATACCGAAACCTAATTTGAATATTACGTTTCGTGGAAACCATTCGTCGCACGTTATGTTCGTGCATGTGACTCACACACCAGCCAACAAGTAGAGTCACAAAACATACGAAATTGTCTGAATAGACTTACACGAGCAGATAAGCCCGTTTATAATATTATTTAATTGTGGTGGTTGTAAACTATACACGTACAGGCTTGGTCGTATTGGGGTTTTGTTGATCATAATATAATACGTGGAGGTTTGTGGTCCGCGTTTTGGAGAATTCTTAGTACTGAGTGCTTCACAGTAAATCTAAACTACTTGAGGCAATAATGGATGAGGGTATTCTACATACACACCCATTGATAATAAGATTATTATGTGTGCTTACATATACTGACAGGTCTCAGTATGAGAACCTGACAATACAATAAAATCGTGTCTGAATCCAGTGTTTGTAATCAGTACAAATTCAGTCCACGAACTAACGAAACACTCAACAAATGAATTGATTTTTTGGATAGTTTTTTTCAAGATTAGAGTATTTAAAAATATAAATTTATTTACTTATATATATACTGTGAGAAAATGCGTTGTAGTTATAGTGAATCGAAATCTTGCTGTATTTACACTATACGCTCACATTATGCTTTGAAAGTGTAAATGAATGTAAAATTTTGTTTAATGAAATAAAATTAAAAATGAATTAATAAATCAAGAGTTACCAAATGTAAGGCACAAGTAAGGTACAAATACCTAAGGTCTAGGACCCGTGTAGTTTCGTACAGAGAGCCACTGCCGACGCAGCGGTACGTCATAACAGCGCTCATTACAGCGGAAACAGCCCAGACCCGGACCCTAGTTTTTATGCGATAGTTCAGGTTTGTTGCTAGTTTCTGAGCCGAATACACGTTTAATACAGCTCGGAATAGAGCATGGATGTATGTTTTACTACGTATTTTTGCAAAGTTGAGTTATTTGTGGTTTTAGTGTCTGCTCTATGTGATTGTTTGCTGTGAATTTTAATCTTGATCAGTTGACACGGTCGATTGACACTGCGAGTACTTTTTCTTTCCTTGAAATGAATGTTCAACTTCTACAGCATATGTATTTTTGCATTAGAAAGAAACTGATTTTTAATTTTATTTTTCAATAGTTTACTGATCACTCTCGATTCTTGCACATTATTTTTAATCAGTAATATTTAATAAAAATATTTAAGAGCGTACACGGTTTTTCATGGAAAATATAAATAAAATTATAAATATCCCAAAAATACACGACTACTGTGTCTATATAACGAGACAAACCATTTTATAAACTCTTAAATAACATATTCCAAATCATAATATTTCAAGTCTGGTTTGTTTTTAAAAACGCATGCATTTTAATATGGATTAAATTGCCTTTTGTGAATCACCCAATGGAGCATTATTTATTTCAATACCCTATTTTTCAATATCTTATTAATATTTGACACTATATAATTTTAGTATTCTTAAAAAATATTGAATTAGGGACGGATCATATAAGAATGCGATAATTAATCAAGAATAGTCAAGTAGTTTAACAAATTTAATTATTTTTGCAACGTAATGATGTAACACGTAGTCCTAGTTATATTTTGCAAAATAATCAAAATGATTGACAGGCATTTTGTTGCTTCGATGACGCGCTTATACAATAAGCTATTAGGGCGTTACGCGTGTCTCAAAATTCATTAGAAATCCCTACACTCGTGCTAATCTCCGTGGAGTGGTCGGAGTGCCTTACAGGGACGGTCCTCACTGCTGAAGGGTTCCTCCCGACCCTCCTCCCTTTGTCTGGTGCGGGGCCCTCAGTTCCACCCCGAAGCCTTTGTTTTTAAGACCTCACTTAGAAAAGGTTCGAATTAAAACGGAAACCCTCGGTTGATTTTGAAATGCGCGACGTGTTGTAGCGCCGAGTGATAGTTGGTTCGTTTTTTGCTGAAATAGGCACGCTCGAACAGATAGGGGGGTTTTTAGTGTTTTTGTGGGGTCGTTATATGGCCTCAATAGGGATCTTATGGCTATAAAATGTAGCAGATTTTTCGTTATGTATGGTGATATTGTTTTCATGAATAAATAAAAGTATTATGTTACGTCGTATAAGCATTCGAATATGCCATATGTACACGTACGTACAGATTCCTTATTTATAAATATACGACTGAAATAATATCTAGAACTTAAATAATGTGTATCGATAAAATCAACCGTTGATCGTACACTGTTGGATAATGGCCTCCTTGTTCTTTAAGTATGAAAATAAAAGGCAAGTTTTTTATATGGATAAAATAGGGTTTTAGATGCTTTCATTTTATTGGAAACATACAAAACTGAATATTCAATAAATATAAATATTTTTAAATAGGTGATTCTCTGTGAAAACATAAAAAAGACTACTTTTTCACTAAAATTTCGGCCCAAAAGCTGCATTGTGACAAATCGCACAAAGCGGAAGGAGGACCGAAAGGCTCTCGCATCCCTGCCGTGAAATAATTCACAAAGCCGCGCTACATGTGTTCAATCTAAGCCCGCCGACTCGGCCGCTGGAAATACCGAATTCCAAACAAAGTCTCCGAAATAAAAATATAAAAGCGGCGACGCTAATGCTCATAATTCCGCGATACACCGAGTGACGTCACATCCGGGCGAGTCCATTTCAATATAGTCGCGGCGGCCGGAATCGCGAAAATCCCTGACAAATATTTACAGTAGAATATTCAGCTTTTTGCGAAGGGTCTTAGCGTGCCAATTAAATGCGAGGTTTTTTATGGCTCAGCCTGAATCGTACATTGTTTAATTAGCGAATGTCAAAGTAATTATTTAATCAATTCATAATAGAATAAAGCGAGTAACTTCGCTTTTACTTTGCCGCGGATTGAGTTGTGTCTGCGTGTGTTTTGTTTGTTTCCTTTTTTCCAATGTCGCATATTTTTTTTGCATTTATAACGAAAAATGTTTACGATGCGAACAAATGGTTACACTCTAAAAGTAAGGTTTGCAGCAGAAAGGATCATAAATCATTTGCATGTGGTCAAAATATAAAAGGATTTTAATATTTTACTGCTTAAAAGGGACCGCGTACCTAATGCTTAATAATAAATATATCAATGAGTAGAAAAGGAGACATTTTTATTTTCTTTTGTTTTTTAAACAAAAGAGGCACGGAAACATCAAATACCAGTAAAATAAATAGTACAAAATTCATTAATAAGAAAATAAAAAGTACGGCCTATTCGGTTGTTTTATATTGAATAGTCTGCTATCAGGATAAGATTTCTTCATTTTTTCAATCAACATAAGAATATTCAAAAATATGTATGAAGCATTGTATTACAATAATACACAACAATCGTATTTACTAAGCAAAAAAATAAAACATTAAGTAAAAGGTTTTCCATGTCAAATTCAATAAGGAAGTATTTTTTTATTATTTTAGTAACGAAAGTAACCAGTTATATATTAGAAAATACTTACTATTTGCTTGATTTGGATTACTATTAACATATAGATTTTGTGAACAAACAATATTCTATAATTATTACTCTATCAGATTAATTATTACATAAACTTTCATGTTTTTTTATTTAACAAAGTGTAATTGATTAATAACCCAAATCTTTAGTTTCATAATAAATTAACGTGAAAATATATTTCCTGTTGATCTGATGAAATTATTAGTATGTACTCAAAAATTATATGCAATATCCTTGAAAGAAGAATGAATTGAAAGAAACGCTTAATAACAACAAAAAAAAAATAAAAAATAACTATTTAGTAGGACATCCCGGAGTAAATAGTAAGATCCACTTTATAACATTTATGCTCACCTCTTACATGTGAGAAGGGCAATTCCACATCACATGAGGGATGCCTTAACTCACGCGTACGCCGGTTTTTATCGTTAGCAAATAAAAAACGAGCACTTTATAGAGTTTTTTACGTCGCAAGTAAAATACGGGATGTGGGAGTCTGCCTTGTGAAATAAATGATTCAATTTTCAGATAACATCGATCTAGACTCTATTAGCGTGTTATCGTGGACTCGACCCGCGTCCTTCGCCTGGGGACGAGGATCCTTCAGCGATAGCGAAACCGGAAACGCCATACAAACTTGCATCAATCCGAGGGCGCATCAGACGCATGGCCTTTTCTAAAACCCTGTGGCGCAATGACATCATCTCAAAACTCGCGATGATGTCATTCATTTTGCAAAGACTCATTTAACATTTTTAACATATTTTTACCTAACCTAACCCATACTTTTTGTGGTCTTAAACTTTAGTTCTTTTCATCATTGTGACCCCGTGTCTCATGACTATCCATAAAACTATCGTTTTTTATTATTGTTTAAGTATTCTCTAATGCTATTTTGTTAGTGCCATTATATGCGGATTACTTCGTTACACCAAAAATCAAATTTCTAGAATAATAAAAAATATTCTTTAAATATTCGCCCAAATAATTATTAGGAAGATGCATAGAAGAACTGATGATTTTATTAATACATTTACATTTTATTACAGCATAAGAAATAGTACTCAATTTATATATTTACCAAGTCAATATTGTTGAGCTTCTTTCTATTAGATTTTTCTTGTAGCTTATGATATTCTTGGCACACAGTATTATACAAAATATCTCGAAATAGCTTTTTTTCCCTAGAATCCTCAGGTTTGGTTCCATGACTTAGCTTGAAAGAGAAAAATGTAAATAAACTGTTTGTTATGTGTGTGAAACGATTAAGCGATAAAACGAACAAATTTTGCTAGTTTTAAGATTAATAATGTTTTATTATTAAAAATATATTATAAAAAACCCATGCATAAATTCGGCTGGATTTTTCTATGTGAATTCAATTATCAATGTATAAAAACGTATAAAAATTTGATTGGCATTTCGCGAGCAAACACTTCATAAAGAGTGCAGAATTCCATCGTAAAGCGGCGCCCAATGGCGCGGCGCCGGGTCCGGCGGAAGCTGCTGCCCGTAAAGAGGCAGTAATTCTGCAATCGGAACTTGCAACGTGCAGGGGGCACACGGGGTGGGAGGGAGGGCCAGCACCGAGGGGGCACTGCAAAGGGGTAACTTGGCTTGCAGCTCGCGTTTGTAGCTATTTTTTAATGTTATTTACAGAGATTTTTCAGTAAATGTTTTTTTTTGTAGTTCTGAAATGCAAGAGTTCGCATTTTTCTTTTAATGTATAGGTTCCCAAAGTAGTTAATATCGACCCTGCAAGGGGTCAATGACAGCGGAAAATTAAATTGGGGGTCCACGAATGTTACTATATTTACATTTTGTGTATTTTTAATTAATAAAGGTATAATTAACTTGACATGTACTTTGACTTTTATATTTTTAAATCCACTATACAGTTAACCCTATGAAAGTGAGTTGTTCTATATCAGATGTCAAAAATATGTTTGAAGTTGATGAATTCAATATTAGCAAGGCAGGGGTCTACGAAAAACAGGAAAACTCGACAAGGGGTCGACGGGACAAAATAGTTTGGGAACCTATGGTTTAATGTTATGAATGCAATTAAATATTCCATACAATTACGTTTATGTTAAAAAATAATCCGTTGAGTGAATAGTTTTCGAAAGGAAGACAGAAATGTTGTGTTATTGAAAGTAGTTTTGAACGATCTACAGCTACCTGAATTTTCTTAGATTAATTATTTAGACTCTTTTTGCTGTACTTATAGATGTTTAGCTTTTGTGATTAAGCCTATGGACAAACACTCACATATTATTTATCATTTCAAAAGAAAAAAATCAAATAATTTGCATATTAAAGATTAATTACAAGATTCGTATCCGCATCTAAATTCATCCTACTGCCTCTCACTTATATAAAAGTGCGTACACACACCTTGTTCTTAAATTGTTTGTGTTTAGGTGTCTCTTGCTCGATGAATAAAAATAAAAAGAGTAATGCAGCATCTTAATTGTACTCAGATGTGTTCCCGCAACACGGATAGGCTCTATCGCCCATTTGTATCTTCTCTAGAACAAAAAACCTTGCGCTAACTCAGCGAGATTTGGTCCAATTTAAGTTGGCAATAGGAACTAGGGGGTATTCTGAAAGTATCAGGTATTTTATTGAAATTATTTGCAAAAATATTTTAAATTAAACGGCGGATCTGCAATAATCCTGTATTTGTACATTTTATATTAATTTTAATGTTGTATTTTATGATGTATACTTTCAAACGATTTATAAAAAAAATCGTTCAAATACATGTAGCAAACTATTTTTATTGGCTGTTTAACGTATATTTATCGTAATTTATTGTTAAGTTTTTCACTCTACTCCATAATAGCATGCATCTAAATAGAGTTTTGATTGTGAAGCTTAAAAATACTTATATTATTGATTTTGGTGAAGACCGTCTCACAGGAAGTACGATTTTAACTATACAGGTTTGATTGATTGATAATGATTAAGTACATTTTTTCAAATATTGAAAATTGATTAAAGAAACTCTTAGTGAAATATCATCGTGATTTTTGTGGGATTTGAACCCACATCCCCAAGCTAAATGTAAAACCGCTGCACAAATGCATGAAAAAAACATAAAAAAATATACAAAAGTAAATGTATTACAGGTACAAGGCAAACACTGTAATCTGGTGTGTATTGCTATATTTTAAAAATGTTTTATCGTTGTTTCCGCATTATATGAGAATCTCAAGAAAAGCCACAAACTAATTTTACGTTGTGGTTCTACAACTGTCCAGGAATATACTGTAAAATTGTTGAATTAAAATCGGCATCAATCGGCCTGCTCTTGGGTACAAAACAAATATGAACTGCTTTTGTGAATCAAAAGTCTACAATCACGCGAATCCCTCAATTAAACTAGGTGAGCAGGGAATAACAAAACAGTTATCTTATCTCTACAAGTTGTAAACCGTAATAACTTCCAAATTATACAGTTTTTCGTACTGCTATCGCCCGAATTGCACCGCCATCCATCATACTAAAATCCCGGCGAAAGTGCATTTTTTCAAATATTGAAAATTTTGCTAATTTTATATAATGCATTTTCAATGAATAAATGTTAGGTTTTCGTATGAAAAGTCTTATCGAGAGGAGGGTTCGTTTCGTTATCGGCCGGCGGGGCAGAGTAGGCCCGGAGCAAATGGCCCGGCCGAGGCGCGGTTTCTTTGCCCGAGAATCCATCCGATTGCGAAGTTGCGCTCGTCACCGTGACGTCACTGTGACGTCACTGTGACGCGGCTTTAGGGTTTGTTTTTTGCCACCGAAGCGTGATTCGAGATTCCTTCGGAAACACTGCATTGAAATCGATCTAAGATTGAATTATTCTTTTGTGTTGGGAAATAATTTAACTTCGGGAATCGCGCGATAAATCTCGCGCCATTAGGAGCATACTGTGGTTTTCTTTCATCTGTATGTAATACTAGTAAAATTGCTTGTTCCCACAAATTTTTCCAAGATAATTTTTGATATGTACGCTAGTAACTTTTTAAAAAACAATTTGTTTTTAAAATGATTATGTTGATCTTGTAATAATGATAAAAAACATACTATTGAATCCTTGTAAGAGCAATAATCATAAATCAAAAGCATTGTATTTAGTTTTGATGTGAGTTAATTAAAGTAAAATAAAATAATGCAAGTACGTTATGAAAATAATTAGTACTTTTGGTTGATAACAATGAGTTAATTTTTAGTTAATTCTTAGTAATTTATTTAGTAATAAGAGAATCTGTCATCGAGTTACGTTCCAAATGCGTCCAAAGGGTGCAATCCATCAATGAGGAAACTTTACTTCTGAACGATTACCGTTTCCGTAGACTTTCACTCCATCCCCAGCCGTCGCCGCCGAGCCACTACCTTATTCGACTAAACTTTCAAATATCATCAATCTAAAAGAGATTCCGATATTGTTTTTATCTCTTTTCTTGTTTTACTGTAACATTTTTGGCTAGCTCTCGTGCGCTTATGAAAAGACATAAATTATTGGTATATCTTAAGAAATTCAGAAATTAATTTAATGTTCAAGAATTTTAAATATAATTCATATAGTTAATTGCTACATTTTTTTAAAATATTAAAACATGCACATTGATATATTTAACTAATTTAAAAAAATATATCAGTTATATTTTCTTGTCTTGCAAATAAATATATTTTTAATGAAATATGTGTACACCTTATATTCTTTTAAACATATATTTATACTTTGCCCAAGCTTCGTTCTCTGGTGAAAGTCAATCTTATGTCTTTGAGTCGGCGCCTTAATTTTAAAATTCATGAAGAAGGGTCTGTGCCATATTTTATTTTTACGACATAATTTTTAAGCAACGCCATCAAACTGCTGGGCTCCATAATAATTCTCAATCGTAAAATCCCATACGACATAATATGAAGAGAGAAAAAGAGCAATTTATTATGTAAAACCTACAAGGAATAGCGGTTTATATAAAAAAAAATATTTAAAAAAAATACATTTATATTTTTGGATTTGCATCAAATTGGTGAAACTTAAATCAACAAATTTTTTTTCAAACTTTTATACGTATATAAATATATTTATGTATGCATATATAAATTTCATCTTACTTCCCGCATGATATGGATAATTAGTCAGAATCACAACATATAGTTTATTTCTTCGAAGCTTCTAACTAAATTATTTACCTTGAATCTCCAGATTGTTCTCCTGGTGAAATACTTGCAGAACTAACCAAACGCGAGAAGTAATGCTTCCTCACCGCTGCTTCAGAACCACTGCACTGAATAATTTATCAAACAGTTACAAATGTTATGTGATTTGTTAAGGCCCTGCTGTTCTGCGATTTGTTTGTAGCTTACAGATGTCTGAAAGCTGATACCGGGCTACATCCACAAACCATACTAAAGTAGTATTAATATGTTACGTCATATAGCATTATTACTTCGATTGAATACGGTTTAGCAGAGAGTGCAGAAGTATACTCCATCGAAGGACATTTAGTGGTGTAAGCTCGGAAGGATGCGCTCATTTTTATAATACTACCATACTGATCTCAGATAGGTACTTTCAGTGAATAATAACGTCTCATATGACATATTACTCTCATTTATTTGAAAATGGCTTCTCTTACGGTAGCTAAAATATCAAGAGAAAAGATGGGATGTATACAACAAGTACCTAAGTAGTATAACTACCTAAAAGTATTAGAAATATATATTTTATTTGAGAATAAATTAGCCTTGAGGTGAATTACTTTTCAAATGTTAAAAAAAAATGTTTTCCCTTGCACGCTACTAACTGTTATTCACTTTCACAAGCCTTTTAAAGCCTTTCACTATCATCCCTAGATTTGTTTTTTTTTAAATTATTTTCGTTGTGAACGAGTAAAATTACAGGATTATTCAAACATTGTTTACTGCCGAGAGGACGGTTCTATTTGCAGTTTTCAACTAGATAAATTATACGGAACAAAGTCAACTTTAAAACAGTTGCAGCAGGAAAAGCCTGCGAAGTAATAAAACTTATTTTTTGCAAGTTTCATATTTCTCAGCTTTAGAGTTTGCAGCTCGCGAGCAGCGGGACTTGATGAAGTATCAAAGTAAAGGGGCCCGGCGGGCGGCGTCACCGGACTATTGCTCGGGAAGGAAGTTTGGGCCCAAGTGGAGGAATGACTGGGCACATTGTCGGCAACTTTTGTCACCTGGCCCAGGTAAAAAGGGTTCCCGTGCGCCATCTTGAGTAATCGTGGTCGGATGACACAACACACGTCTTGTAAAATTTTCTTGTAAATCATTTTAAATAAAAAAGTGATTTTTTAATTCATTATCAACAGTACGATAAAGTAATAAATTATTTGAATTAGTATTTAATCTTGTAAAATTATTGTTGGTTTTATGATATTTTAGTTACCAGGTTGGAATAATTTTAAAATAAAAAAAGGTTCTAGTGAAAAGAAAGTTGAATTTTAAATGATCCCCGGTTTTGTCATAAGTAAAATACTTGAGTGATTTTTCCACATATAGATTTTTATTGGTGACCGGTTTCGCCAACTTTTCACATTGGCGTTATCAAACAGATGTTTGATAATGCCAATAAAACTCGTGAGACGGTGACAACGTGCGACGGAAACAACGTGAGAGGTTGGCGAAACCGGTCACCACTAAAAATCTATATGTGGAAAAATCACTGAAGTATTTTGCTTCGTATTTTAAATATTAAAATGGAATTCCACCAAGTACTCTCTGTCAAAAATATTAAATTTCTATATATTTTTACATTAACACAAGTCAGCTTTATGTAAAATATATTAATGAAAATATATATTTTTTTCTAAAAGTACAAAACAAAGTTTTTATTAATTAATTTTTTAGCCGAAAGATAATTAATTATATTGTTAAATATTTTTTAACATAACGATATTAAGAAAATATTTTGTTTTAATTATTATTTCTAAATCAAACGAAGGTCTACTATTAAAATGAAAAAGGCATGAACGTTTTAATGTTTAAAACATCCGACTCGAGGGTCGAGGGTTGTGTTTTAATTCACTTTAAATTTATTATGTTAAATATGTAGGTGGAGATAAGGGGAGGGTAAATTATGCAATCCAAATTCGGGGAACGTCCACCCTTAAACACACGGACATAAAAAAAACATACGCTTATGTTCTATATAACCCAGTTATGGGAAGTATATGTAGGCTTTTTGAGGAATTATGTATTTTCTATGGAGAAATAATAATGACAATAGGATAAAAACGTTATAAAAGCTTAAATATATACAGAAATCATTTAAATTTGCACTCTGAATAAAATCATTAATTAATAGTTTTTATATAAATAATTGCAAATGACAAAATGGACACTTTTTAATAAAAATAAAATATCAATCAAATAATTATAAAGTCAATGCATTACTTTTAGGATTTTTTAAAAGAGTGAGCAGATCTATGATTTGCTTGCACTTTTATTACACATTGTTGGTATGTACATCTAAACTTTATAAAATATTTGTATACAACACATCCACGAACAAGGGTTACTGCAATCCAAACAAAGGTTAAAGTAAAACACATTATGAAATAATCGATATCATTTGTATTTATTTATAAAAATAGACGGTAACGATGATAAGTAATGTTAGCCTGATGTGTTCAAAAAAATAAATTGGATGTACATTTTATTATAGTGTCTTGCAAATGATTGTATACTAATAAGTATAAATCACCAGAGCAAGCATTTCAGCTCACAAGCTGTATAATTGCAAAGCCCACAAGAGTTGCTCTCCCTGTTCGATAAAACTGTTCAATACTTAATCAGCCTTGTGTACTTATAGTAAATAGTTAATTCAAACAGCATTCGCACAATGTAGAGGTTTTGAATAAATAAATAATGAGTGTTTAATTGGTTGCTCTGTTTGTATTCCTCCGTGAAAAAGTATTTGATGTATTTGTTTTGTTCGAAGCATTGGTAAATAGACATGTCTAATTTATGACTGAAAAAGAACTTCACGGCATTATGTGAAAAATATAATACCATTTTAATTAAAAGTGGATTATGACAATATAATAAATCTTACAAAATAATTTATTACTTTTAATATTTTAACAATTTCAGATCATAAATATATTTAAGAATTTGTTAATTTAGCCTCAAGTAAAGGTTTACTCACAATCTGTTTATATTAGTAATCATACCGATATATTTTAATTATATGAGAAAGCTCAATAATTTATTGATATATTTATTCATACATTTTTGACAAAAAGGTGAAATAATATATTTTATTTTTATTTATTACATGTACGAGGTTCTCTCTTAGGAATCCTTTAATTTATTATTTTTTTTCTATCTTGAAACAACTCTAAAGCCTCAGTTAAAAAGCAGGGGTACATTCCCTGTGGTCATGCTCACAAAGGGCGCCTTTCAGATGTTTTTAGGAACTCTTTCCATTTTAATTAATTGCTGAAATATTGTGCGTATTACTTTCAGGTTAATTCCGAGTAATTTTTAAATGCTTTATTTTTAACGAAGGTTATTTTACTGTCGTCTACAACAGACCTACATAGAATATTTTATTTCTTAAAATATTATAAAAAGGGAAAAAGTTTTTTTGTATGCACGTATATATATATTAATATATATATATATATATATATATATATATATATATATATATATATATATATATATATATATATATATATATATGTGTGTGTGTTTGCGTGTGTGTTTAAAAAATATATAATCTTCAAAAATCACGCCTTTTGAAAAATAGAGTTCAATCTTGCTTAAATTATTTTTGAAAATCTTAATGAGTAAACTAAATATCCATTTAATTATCTGAATGATTCCATTTCGCTTTCATCTGTGAAAATTGTAGTAATTGGTGGAATCACAAATATTTAACTGGATCAGACTTCGATCAACGTCCCAAATGGTTGTTTAAAGCAGTTAAAAAGTGGTAATTCAGTTTACAGGAAAGGGACGCTCGGGGGTGGGAGAATCCACCCTCGATCCCACATCCCTTTCCGAAGGATAATTTGATAGAGAGCTATCGAGATAAACGACAAATTCTATCAAAAAACTTTTAGAATATCAGTTTTTGTCGTTCTTCACAACGATTTGCTAGATTTGCGTTCAATATATGTTATAAAAATACTTTTTATTTTAACATTCATTTTCAAGTTTTATTTCCATTTTTTTTTTATATTAATAATAAGTTACTCTTTATAAATATAGTTTTAGTAATTTAAATGTGTAATTAAAACTTTATTTTTTATGTAAATTTTATTAAAAATGAGGAATATTTAAATCACCAACAATCAGTACGGTTTCCAATTAAAGTGACTATATATAAACAACTAAATTACAACAAATAATACAAAAAATATAAATGCTCAATTTTTATCAAAATATTTATGGTTAAATGCTTTTGAAATGCTAAAAATGTTGACTAATAACGTTTGCTTTTATGCGTAATGAGCTTTATATTAAGCATATTTATTCGTTATAATATGACTGCACTCTAGTCCTGAATTACAAAACACATCAAATATTTCAAGTAACGCATTTGTTATCGAAGTAAATACGTAAGAATTTGAAATGTTTTTCGAGAAATTGGGTCAGAATAATACAGGGATAATGAGATTTGGGGTTTGTTCGTCCAAATATATTTCACTAGCAAATTTATTCAGAAATTTCAAAAATAAATAAAAGACAGTGTTAAAACAAAATGAATTAACTTTTACAAGGGTATGGCCACTAAGTACAGAGGTTGTTGTTGGAGTTCAGAATGACCATAAATCTCGCGTTACCTTGTGCAGCTTGAGTCATTCTCAGTGTTATCATTCCTAGGCAAGCAGATAGATTTTGGAATCGATCCAAGGGCATCTTTTTAAACTATATATAATTTTAAATCACTTTCAATAATACTTTTAGATAATCCATATGAGAATTTTTATAAAGCATCTTTATTCATCTGATATTATTTTATATATTTTTTCGTGTTTGCTAAAATAGGGAAAATGTTTTCTTCTGTATATTCATGAAAGTTTTCATAACCATTTGTTGAGTATCATCTCTTTGGGATATCTTTTCGTCGCTTATGTACTTAGCGTTTTCTTTTCTATACAACGTCTCAAATGTGTTACAATGCGGCACATGACGTTATGAAAAGACAGCTATTTTTTCCCATTACATTACGATAAAAACATGTCATGAAATAAACGAAAATACTTTTTTATGTGTATTTTTTGTTTTTATTATTTACGACGATAGACTACGATATAATTTAAGTAACTAGTTTTAAATTGTTAACATTTAATAATTTTTTTTTAAATATGTCTAAAAGCACATTGACAGTTTTTATTTTTGATTTTAAGAAGAAAAAAAAAAACTAAAACCTCTATTACCTTCAAAAAGCCAATTTAGTGAGAAATGGGTGTTAAGCTTCTTTATACATAGCTTACGTAATTTTCCGTAAAGTACGTAAAATTAATTGCGGTTTCCTTTATCAGTATGCTTATCCTAATTTTGATTGTAATACTTACTCGGAGATCGAAACGATATTCCTGAAAGTGAGTTTGCCTTCTCAGTACTCATGAACTAAGTTGTTTGTATGCCTAATGTTTGGCTTACAATCTTCCCTGTCAATATTGCCAGATCCCCCACGCGGCCCACATTGTGTTCTAGTACATTCATCACAAAACCAATACAGAGAATTTCCTTCGACAGCGGCTCTTAACATGCGAAAACACCATTGTCTGAGACCAAGGGTTAATACGTGGCGATTCTCTAAATTTATAATATATCCGTAAAAGCAATAGATAGATGAAATCTCAAATATACGTAATAATACACAAACTTGAGATTTTTGCCAAGAAGCCACAGGTTTGATTTTGTTGTGTATATTTTTAATTGAGAAAGAAGAACTATGTTTACACTGAATCATATTAAAAATTCTGAATGGAAAGATGTTGAACAAAAAAAAGGAGTTCCAAGTCAAATTGTTACACTTTTATTTTATATAACAGGGTTTTAAATAAATTGATTTATACATATTATCAGTATCATAATAATAACTTTTAGAATACGTTATTATTTTGTATGGTAAATGTAAATATAACTGTTGTATTTTGAGCAACAATTGTTTTGATTGCTTAAATCTGATTGCTTGGATGTTAATTTTCCGCTTGTTAAAAATAGAGATATGGATGCTTAAACCACACCACACCACCTTTTCGGTGATATTGGCTCAATGTTATATGTTTAAATAAATTCGCCGTAAAGGTTTGGCGCCGCTATTCCATATTACAGCCGCAAGCTCTACGTATAACTCCAGCCAAGTTGGAGGAACGAATTAAGCAGACAAATGTTTTAAGACTGGCCTTATAAGACAGTAGAGAGCTGAGCGCGGTTTTATCAATTATTGTTCTGGAGGAGGTTGGGATATAATGGTCATTATTCCGCTGTATACCATTCTACCAGTTTAATAATGTAAGACCAGATAAATACAAGGACGAAAAGCCTTTAGGAATCAATCGATAAAAGGGTATTAAGACAATAGTCCGTGAAACTTTTTTGATTGTGAATATATACTACACTTCGTTTTTGTAAATGTGTATTTTTTATATTTATATTTGAATTGGTGTAACAATATTTTCAATGTTGTTTTATTTGAGATTATGTCAGAATGCTAAAAGATGTATCGAAAGAAGCACTCTGTTGCAATTGGTTGATAATTGAAAATTGTTTGATTCTACGGAATCCAGATGCCCCAGAGAAAATTGTTCGGATATCGGCTACGTTTTATAAGAGAAACAATTTCTTATACGTAGCAAAATTAAATGTGTTACAGTAAAACGCAACTATATCGTGCACTTTGATTAAATTTATAAATTCTTTTCACTGTAATTAAATTTAAAAATTCATTAGATCCGCGTTGAAATGGTGAATAAATATTTTAATATCGTCTGTAGTAAAAAAATCTCCCTATGCAGGCTAGCTCGCTTCATTAGGTTGCTAAGTACTATCCTTCCAGTTTAATAAAACCACTCATCCCATCTCGCAGCACATCACGTGAGAAGGCTGTATAACCGAACGTGACGGCACAAAAATACACCACACGATATTGACGTTTTTATGTTGTTTTTAGGATGTGATTAATATGATATTAGCTTTAAGATCAATTGAATACGTAAAGATTAATTTTTTTTTGTGAATATTGCCACGGATCTTAGATTTTTTCAAATTTTATTTCTTTAGTTATCTTTGTACGAAATTTTTTGAAAATAAATAAATTCATAATACACCACAGTTTTTTTTCTATCTATGCTACACTAAATTAAACTTCTGTATTAAATATTTGGTTTATTTATTAAATTTATGTGGATATAGATCAATTAAATATATATTATGTAATAAATAAAATCACCTGTTTTTTAGTACATATATATGTATAAATATTACCATATTGATACTTTCAACTATATAGGCTCCCATCAATATCATTTTGAAGCAATTATGTGAAAACCCATTAACGTATGCAAGGATTTAGACAAACAACTCACATTACGAATGCTTTCAATATAATATGAATATTTCTGCCTGAAGTTGAAATTTAAGTTAATTTATCGTGGAATTTTAAATGTAAAATAATTTGATAAAAATAATCGAAATGGTTTACTTTTAGATAGCTGTTTCATATTAGTAATATTAAACACCCCGAAGCCTGCCGCCGGTTGTGCTTTATTTTGTGAATTACTTTATTATATTTCTGCTAGTTTCGGATTCTCCCATAAGTGGCAACAGAGTTGTAAGTAGCAGTCTTCTGTAACTTACTCTTCTTGTAGAATGTACTTTAACAAGATATATCGCGTTTCTTTATGTTTAATCGCGTGAAAAACTCCTACAGTATCATCGAGAGATGTTTTAATTATTCAATAATAGTATGCGTTACTATTTTTTTACTGACGCACGTTGTTGTTTAACAAATAGATGGCACATAATTAAAATACTGATATTAAACGAGACATGCTCTTGTGGGTGGAAGATATGAAAAATTGGAAAAATTTTAAACTTGTTACTTTACCCCATCATAATGAGATCTATTTTTACCTACCAAAAATATTGTTCTTTTTCTGTCCAACAGAAAAAGGCTTTAAACACAGTCTGCTTTACAGCTAGCAATATGTTTAAAAGGTGCTACACTGAAAGGTGGAAGAGATTCTGTTTACATCGTTTGACTATGCCAAAACAGAGTAGTTTGTTCGCTTTGCAATTCGGTGACAACACCAACAGCCAAAAAGAACTTAATGATTTGTAAAAAATAAAAATATTCTTTAGGTAATAATGAAAGCAAATAAACTTTGTAATTATCTATCACACCATTGAGTAAGTTTCAATAAGTCGCTATAGAATTTTCTCAGATCTCTTTATATAAACAAATCTTCATTGAAAGCTCTCTGAGCTGTTACAATTTGCATAAGTAGTTGGCGCAAGCTTGTAAGTAAAATTGTGATAATTTAATCTGTGGAATTGTTTTATAATGTGTTTTCATAATTCTCGACTTAAAATATTGATCATTAGCATCGCCATTACACTTGTTCTTAATAAACATTTCCAAAACAAAAGTTCAATTAAAATGTTAAATGAAATCATCTTCAAATTTTTGAGCAGCACACATAAATTAAATAACAATTATTACGTGTATGTAAAATAAATCCACACATATTATATAAAAGTTATGTAGCTAGCGCTAAAGTTTACCGACTACGCAGTACGCAGTTTAAACTTGTAATTATAAATTACCCTGTGTTCAAAGATAAGAAAAACCCTTATTAAAACAACCCTCCTCATAATAAATGATTTCTCTGTAATTTTTTAATTTCTTCAATGTAGGACTTAGTCACATACATATTTATTACATCCAAAATCATTAAAAGATTATTTCTTTTTTTTATGAAAAATTTTATTGGTCAATAACAAATAAAAAAACTATGTAAATTAAAAACAACAAACTTGCCTAAATTTCGCGGGTTGGATTCTAGTGGACTTCGGAAATCTCAGAAGCTTCATTCCCCTATTTCATGGCGTTTTTATGTGTTATAATTCTCTTAGGTCGGTAAAATGACTATCTTGTGCCTTGTTTTGACACCACTTGCAGTTAATTTGTTTTTACGTATCCTTATATGCATTGTATGGTTTCAATGCTGATGAATCTTGTTCTGTTTGTTATAATATTATATGAGATGATCGTGTTTATTCTTAACTAGAAATGTAGCCCGTCATAAAATGACGTATTCGATGAACGATGCAATAGTGTTTGAACATATGTTTGGCTGGCAATTAGATAAATATTTGATTTCATTTTGTACACATATTTTGAATAACCGGATATTAATTTCGAAAATATCACATTTCGTGTCAAAAACAACGGATCACTTTCACTGCACTGTTCTTTATTAGATGCGGTCTTTATCACGTTCAATTGTGCTATTCTTTTTTAATTACGTTTGCTGTGCTTAGACGGTGTTATTTTTTTAGGAGGCATTTTAAGTTTTTAATGATGTGATTATTAATTTCTAACGGAACTAATAAATAAAATTGATACTTGTGTCAAGCTGACAAACTGAAAATTTCTTAGAAGCAACATATTTTGTTTTTTTGTAAAAATTCTAAATATGAAACTCTCTCTGTGAACAACAGAATCATATAATTCGTACATAAAGCATATTTGATAGTTATATTTAATTAGTTTATGAATGAAAATATTATCCTATCGTCTTGAAATTCGGCACATAACTGCGGAAAAACTTACTGAACTTACGTTCAAAAAATCAGCGTTGTATCTTTTAAGATATTCTATAGAGAACCAACAAATGAAACATACACACACAATGGCTATTATAATAGTAGATAGTTATATATATGTACAATATTTAGAGTTATCCTATTTTATTTTTGGGTAATTTTTTTATTAATTAATATATACACAAAAGAACTTTATACTCTTTTTGGAAATAAAATACTTTAAACAGTTCCAAGTTATATTTTGTGATTTTATTTGTAAACTCCTATTTTACTTGTTAACTACCATTTCATTCACGCAAAGAGGTCTCTTTCTACCTTAATTCACATCACGGGTATACCCAAGTTCAATACAATAAGTTGAGGCCCCATTAGAGGCAGTATCGGCAGTGCAGGGCCGGCGGATGATTTGTGATTTTATTTGGTCGCAGCAGGGCCGCATTGGTATGCGGGCCGCGGCCCGAGCAGCTGTGCGGACCGGAAATCACTTCCTCCCGCCATATATAACGCCACCGTGTCAGCCGAGGTGTCATGGCGGCAAACATGGCCGCCGAGCCGCCGAGACGTTCGGAACAACATTACAAGATATATGTCCAAAAAATGTGTATTTGTGGGCATCGGGGAAAGTCGAATATATCATACGCAGACTTTTTGTTAGGAAGTTCCAAATGAAACACTCGCAGCACGTATTCACTCATTTTTATAGAACGTTAGTAGTATGTCGATTGTATATACGTTTGTTATGTTGTGCTTTAAGTTAGGAAGACGTAAAATTACTTTAGAACTAAAAAAAAAACATTTTCGGTCAAAAAACGTCTCATTCTTTTTGCGTTCAATTTCAGGTACGTTTATCGAGCAAAAAAGGTATCAACAACAAATAGTTATTCATTTTACTTTATCAAATATAAAATGACAAAAAAATATTAACGTCGTAGTAAATGATTTTTTTACGTTGGTGTTTACCTTAGGGATAATTTTGACTAGTTAAAAACTTTTGAAAACATAATGAATGCAAGTTTTTTTAATGCCTACATTATTCATATGTCTATTTTTTGATTAACGTCAATCAGATGCGAATTTATTACCCATTACGGGATTATTATATTATTACTAATATCCCACACAAATCACGATGATATTTTTCTGAGTTTCTTTAAATCATCTTCTATGTATAAACTAATATGCCTAATCATATAAGCTTTTATTATTGTAAATGGGCACTTAAGTAAGAATTTTTAATTAATCACTGTATTTATTAATGATTAAAACATAAAAATAGTTCTATTTTATAATACTGGTGATAAAAATCAATCCCAGTTTTTTAAAGTTTTGTTAAAAATAAATATTATTCGGAAATCAAATTAAATTCTAGTACTGAGTTATTTTACTACGAAAGCAAATTAAAACTGCAACACTTTTACTCCCAATTTTGCTTTTATTTGACGGGCAGTCTCGCGTCGATCGGGACTGATTTACGATCCAAATAAATCTGGCGTCTCCCTCCTACCCATTGAGGTTTTATTGCACCAGAAGAGATGCATATTCCGGGGAAAGTGTCGCCGGAATTGAATGATGCTCGCTTTTATTGGATCATATTTTGCAGTGGCGCGAGCGGAGCGTTTGATGTGTTGCGAACATTCTAGAACATTCTGGAGGCTTCGCAAACGATTGTAAATGTGAACACGCCGGCGATATATTTTTGTTGATTTTTTTGACATTATACTTTTCTCTAACGCTTTGTCGACGTTGCAGAGTTAGCGTTTATTAAATTTATTCCGACGTGATATGTGTCCACACAGTACCTCAAAATAACAACGTCAATGATGATACTTAAATATGATTAGATTTATAATGTATATATACTACCATCTGTAATATAATAGTATACTAAGATTCAATCAATACGCTTGAAGGTGTATGTATAATGGTAAATTTTATATCTTATTGCATTTGAGACTAGTTAAGGTAAACTGAAATATGTTTTAACGTACCTAGTGATTGAAGGTAGGTTGTAGAAACATATAAAAATATCGCTTAAGCATTCGATTTCAGTAAGCAGCTATCTTACGTAAAAATTATTATTTGGAACAATAAAAAAAAAAAAGTTTTTTTACGTAGAATTTTAAGTCAATCAGAAAAAATATCCGCAGTTGTATACACGGTAAGTAAAATTTGTCAGACGTAATAGATATTTTTTTGATACCTGCTTGTTTTTTCAAATGTCACGTCATGCTTCGACAATCCCGTAAAAAATAAACCTGTCTTAAAATCACAATAGCAATAAAATACAACAAATAAAGCGGGCAAAGGGAGCGGTGCCTCGTGTTGGGCGCGCAGGCCAGTACACATCGCGAGACGTTCAAATATTGCCTCAGAGGCCGCGCGGCCCGGGAACTTTTGTTTGTATCGTAACATAAATTTTCCGCATTAATTCTTGAGCAGTCTTTGAAAGAAAAACTCATTCTTTCGCTAAAAAGCGGGGCCCGCCCGAGCGGGAGGAGATAGCCCTCCGCGAGTATTGTATCAGGCCGGAATCTCCTTCGTTTGCCTTGAATCATACATTAGTCCGCGTTCCACTTTGAACGAATCCGCGCCTGTGTGCCTTCTATTTTCATGTATTATCCAAAGTGCCAGAAAAAGGTTTCTTCTTTCTCCGGCGGTGTGATTTTTAAGACAAACGTTTCACTTAATTATTCAATATTCGTTTTCGCCACAAAGCACGCGCATGGGTGAAATGTACGGAAACGAATACAGACGGAAAGATACTAACTTTGCATTTCCTTAGTATCTGTTTGAAGTCGTATTTGAGGGTACAGAAATATTATAAGCGAGTGATTGGATATTTGTATCTAAGATAATCTTACGAATAATTCTTACGAGCAAATAAAACATAGAAACATATTTCAAATTGGGATCAGATTATGTTTACGAATTTCAAGAACATAATCGTTTTTTCATGTAATTTGAGATAAGAAAATAAGCATGACTTCCGACAAAATATCATTAAATTTCCTTATTTTAGCACAGTTGAAATATAAAAAAAATAATTTATCAGCAACCGTTTTTTCTAATTAAAATATATTTATTTTTTAGTACAATAATTGTGAGTATTAAAAACATCGGAATGATCACAGTGATACTAATGAAAATATTGAATATATTATGATAAGATACAAAAACTTTTTTTTTAAAATTCTTAACAAGATTGAGAACTGCGTTGGGCATTAATAAAGCTAAGGATGCTTGCAATACTCATATTTATTTATAAAAATCTATTTATATCGCTTACATTTACAGTGCTACGGTGGTTTGGTTGAATAGAAAATTTATCCGCGATAGACGTGGAGGTGATTGTTCGTATCACACCTGTCGTGAAACAAAATTTGGTGGATATTTTTTATAGTTTTATGTGTGTTACTTTATATCACGGTGGTTTTCAATTTGTCTCAGAAGAAGTGGCATTGTCGACATTTAATAATATTATTGAATTACACTCAATATATTTATTACAAAGGCACAAACACCTCCCGCTTTTCTATTCAACATTCACATTGGTAATAATGATCGTGCTTGTTTGTTCGATACCGAACCTCATTTAAACAGCAACAAGACAGCGCCTGTTTTTGCTGACCACAATGGGTGGAACAGCCTCCGGCTATAGCTGCAGCTGTGGGCTGGATTACCATAACTTACCGCGGGTGGGCGGAGGATCTGGATGGACTTTGGGAGGCTTCAGCACCAGGGAGCCAGGCATTAACTGTGTTGTCTATAAAATGGGAATATATAGACCCGGATAGAATACCGGGTCTCTTGGGTTAATAAAGACAATATAATGAAAAATATAAACATGATTTTTTTGTATCACTATATCACTACAAACAAAATCAAATATTTTGATTAATGTTATATTTTACGAAAGGAATCGATACATATAATAAGTGATCCATTTATTGAGATATAATATATATATTCTTATAAAATATAATTGTATTTCATGATAGTCGTTATACAGGTTGATCTTCTCACTAAAGCGAATAAAACGTGGGTTATGATGTTTTTTTTTCATTAGTTATTTGAATTCTACAGCGTCGCACAGATCAGTTGCAGTGAATTGTAAAATAGGAAAATACGAAACTCTTTAACATCACACATTTTAAATAAAATAGAATGTGTTTTAAATAATACAATTTTATTTGTGACTAGTTTCACCAACCCATATCGTTGGTTATTTCAAATGAAGTAACAAGTCGAAAAATTACGGTTGTCATTTTTATCTTAAAATATCAAAATGGAATTCGACATATACAATATTATAGATCTATATTTTACGTTGTTTTTTTTAGTTTATATGCACAAGTAAATATTACCAAAGTTTGATATACACAATGTGTCCACGAACGATTACCATATCTACTCGTATTTATAGAAATCGACGAAACCACTTGAGAATTTAATCTCATGTTAAATAACTTCTCCAAGAATGGCAATATAAGATGAAAAATAAATATTCAACAAAGTAATATATAAAAATAACGTGCTTTTAATGATGACCTATTTTATTTATTATTACAACCATAAAGAAACTGTACGAAATAATGATGATCAACGGGGTGGATTCTGTGTGGGTACTGTGCAATAATAAATCACATTAATTACCTTACTTGTATGGCAAAGTGCTAACTATAAATAATACCCTGAAGTCATTGATTCATCTCATATCGCCGTCGGGCAATTTAAAGTATGAATGTGTTGATGCTTTTAATATTGTCCTTAAAACACTCTGAATCTTAGGTATAATTAATATTTGAAAAAATGTACGTAAGACTAGTTGTGTACATTGATTTGTTGCACCTTCTCGTTCAAAATGACATCTATTTACAATATGATTTAAAACATGTGTGATATCGCCCTGAAAATAATCTGTTTTAAAAAAATGACATAATAATAATTCCGTGAAAGGAATAATGTAAATAAAATCAATATTCATCGTTACCGATGAATATTTATCGATGTTACAGAAAAAAAAATATTGCGGAAGAACAGTGAAAAGTTATATTTTGAAAATATATTTTGCTTATTGTACTTATTTTTACTATTTTTAAAAGGGAGAGAAAATCAATTTAGTTAAATCAGTAATAAGATTTTTTCTTTATATTAATTTTATTTACTTTGAAACAAAAGGTTCGGTATAAAATCAAATAGGAATTTTGCATTTTATAATATACCCATTTCTTGTTTGGCTGATCCTTTGACCCTGTCTGACCCTTTCATCGAAAATATCTTTAGCTTCACCCACGTCAGGTATTATTACACTAAATATGCGCGATGATAGGAAATCGGATCGAATCGTATAGATGTTGCTATTTCTAATATCCGTTTCCTTCTCACCCTAAAATAAAAGGTTGTGATAGATATCTAGGGTTGCTACCCGTCCACACGGAATCTGGCCACCGTATTTGAAGTGCTTTGTTGACATCCGATAGTTTTTGTAAAAGTTTGGCGAAAACAACGGACTTGGGGTTAAATATGTTTGTAATACAATATATCTGTTTTATTTGAAAACTTATTTCTGATACTTCATTATTATTCTTATCGTTTCCTCAGATAAACAATTTTTCTAATAAATATTTTCTTTTCTTTTCAGGTATGATTTGTGTCTACTCTTCGTAGTACATATATTTAAGGTCTACATAAAATCCTTGGGAGGTAAGTCAGTTATTTTGGTTGTAGTGTTATTAATTGCCGTACATTTATTTTTTAGTTTTATCAATGAATCTCAAGAGATGTAACTTGGTAAACAGTTTCTTTATTGTTCGGTGAACTGTGATAGTTTGTGGTTTGAATATAAATTAACTACTGAAATTCTTTAACAAACTTTCAGGTTTTGCTGTTTAAATAGAAATATCCAGGGATTCCAATTTCATTTATATAATGAACCAGTCTTTAAATTAATTGAATTTCATATGTATTTTAAAGCGTTTACTTCCCAATTGTACAAAATTGCCACAAGAAAATACATTACTCTTCTTCAGTAACTTTAAAAGAGTGTGAGTTTATTCTGTTTTGAAAATCCATTAAAAAAAATTCGTGTTTATCGTCCACCGGTCTTTGCATAGATACAGTATTGCTGCCACAAAAACCCAAATACCTTGTTTGCCTTATTTTAAATATATCTAATGATTGAATTTCTTATCATTAAGTCAATGAACAGATAAATGTGATTGAAAATTAAGGTACCAAAAAGTTCATAAGATATGCATACTGTTTTGAGTTATAAAATGTTTTCGTGACTGCTGTAAATTCAAATATGGTTGTATCTTGTATCTGTAATAATCAAACATTTAAATGAGCTCAAACACCTTTTGAAAATTTAATAATTTATATTTTTCAATGTTTAGAATATATTCATTGGTTTTATGTCACTTAATTGAATGGCCTGAAATTTTATGAAAAAATGAGAGAGCAGTTGAATAATATATTTTTCAATAATTCAATTATTTTTGCATAGTTGTCTAATGTGTAAAAAAATTAACGTTACTCCACCTGAAATGTTTATCGTTTGCTTTGATAAAATATTTACACAATTTACATAAGGGTTTTTATTAATATTATAAAGAAATTACTAGTTAATTAAATTAATTATTTTAAATTTAGTAATGATAAATTTACCATTGCTTTTTTCGCTCAAAAGTCGATTAGGTGTATTTCGGTTAAAATCGTCGACTTAAAAGATTAGCATAACGATATTTTTCATTGATTCAAATTTATTAAACTTTAAAACAAAGCGATGAATTATTTAACGTTTTATTTTAAAAAAAAAAAACATTCATACGGAAAAAAAAGTATAATCACTTGTAAATAACAAACAACAAAAAAAAAAACAACTCACGCATAATGTAAAGCAGTTACTTGGGATCGTATAATATTTAGTCTCAGAGTTGTGCTCAGTTCGCAGTTCGCTTCAGATATATTATTCAAATGACCTGCTTCGGTTAATCCCAGAAATGCGAACAAAGAAGTGAACTCCATCGGGCCACGAGAGCTGGCTGACGCTCCTCGGATCTAATGAAGTTTGGGACGATCCCACAGCCGAGCGTCATGCAGACGGGCTGAGAGAACTTCAGATCACTGAATTGTACTCTTCTTCACCGGCGAGATTTCGTGACTTGCATCAATTAATTATAACGATTCGCCTCACTCAATTATATCTGCTTAAGTATGCTCTACCTCAGGGTTGAGCGGTGGTTGGTTAATTCGCCAAATTCTCAGACACAAAATCAAACGGATAAATATTTTAGACGATTTGCTTTGGTTTCTTTATTGAAACGCCTTATCTCATAGGTAAAAAAACTTACTTAATAAAATGCGTAGCGGGTATAAAATATATAAGTTCACCTATATAAGTCTTGCCAAACAGTTTACACGGAATTAAATAATTTGTTTTATCACTTGTGGTTTTAGTATAGAATATTTAATATTCTGATGGACTAATTAGATGTGAATTTTAAAGTGTTCCTGTTTTGCTATCAACAGCTTCACAATAATGACAATACGATACGATACAGTACAGTCAAATATATATATATATATATACATATATATATATATATATATATATATATATATATATATATATATATATATATATATATATATATATATATATATATATATATATATATATATACTATAATATCACCTTTTATTAAGAATTCTATCCTTTAACGCAAAAAGGCTTTTTTTAAATATAAAACTCTAGTTTTACTATCGCATTCCAAAGAAGGAAAACACTATATAACAAAAAAGGCACATTTAGCTTTAATCGTATTTTAAACACAACACGTTTTATCTGTCGCCGAGAGTCACCACAACAAGGGTATCAAAAGCATTAGCCTTGTTCGCTTTCCGAACTCCCTGTTTCCACAGAGCGAACCACATTCAGATTGTCAGCATTCATTGGCTGCGACTTCTCTTGTATGTTGTGCGTGTTCTGCCCCTAACGTTGGCACCCTGGTCCGGTGTAATGTCGGCAATTCCGATTTGCGAACACGGCCCTGGTGAACTTCGCGGCTCTCAAAAGCATTCAAGTGAATAACAGTGAATTATTACTTACACACAATATTTCATGACGCTAACACACCGCCGCATTGACGATATGTATATATTTTTTTACGCGTTCTTGTGAAAAAAAATATCGGTTGTATATTTGTAATAAATATCGAATAAGTTTAATGTAAAAAAAATTAATTTGTATGACGGGTAGACACGAAAAGTTTAGCACATAAAATAACTATAACCAATTGAAACACTCAGTCATCAATGAATTCATCTTCCTACTTCTACCAATAACCTTTTGTAAATTTGAATCACAAAGATCGTACGACTGTGATTAAAATTCGTTTTGAATTTTAATCCTGGTGATGAATTTTTTTCCCATCAAATACTATTGATGATTTTAACCTTGAATATATAAATATTTGCTTCATAATTATGTATTTTTTAGTATTAAAAGTCAAATATACACGATGGCGAGTTTTAAGTTCGTAGAGTGCATTTCTTTGTACTACGTAATAATATATGATCGTTTGGGTAAATAATTTGTTTGATCATTTTAGGCATCAAATATTTTTTTTGCATAATTTAATTTAAATCAAAATGTACAAAAACTAAAAGTACTGCAGTAAACTATTATTTTACTAAAATGTGTATCATTTTGTATGCGACAATTCCTGCTATTTTGCAGTAACTGCATAATTGACGTGACTTGACTGCACTGCGTTACATAGAGCCTGGAGAAACCCTCTCCAGATAGGATCACACCCCTTGAGACGTACTCCCTGGATAAGTGAGTGCTCAGTGCCTTCTCAGACCCGACCATCCAACACGATACAATGTTATTATAATTATATTTAAATTTATAAATAAAAATTACTAAAAATATAAACATAAATTATATATTAATGAAAAAACTCTCCACTGTGGATAGTATTTATAGTAATAATTTAATGAAAACGACCACATTAAATAATTGTGTAAAAATTATTTTACTTATTGTCAACTAAGATTTAACGATATAAAAAATTAATGAAATTTTAAAAGTAATATACTTTAAGTACAATTAAAGCCAGGCTCTATTTTTGATATTTTTACATATGATGCCTTAAAAATTGGGTTACTTATTCGGAATAGCCAAAAGCCATCCGGTCGGATTCTACGCAGAACGCAGTCGTGTTGGACGGAACGAAGTGAATTTTCAGTTTCAAGTATGTGCCTCCTCACTCAAGCGACAGCCGGTGCTGTTGATCATATATGCAAACGTGACGGAGGGAAGAATGCGAGGAAATTGTGGAAAACGTTCGAAATGAAAGAATAAACTCTGCATTTGGATACTTCAGCGAAAATGGTCACAAGTGGTATATTTTGTAGTCTATTTCAATGTATATACCTACATATATTTGTGTCTGTGTGTGTATGTTAGTATTATTTGCAAACGATTCAAGAAGCCTGGATGTTGTGAGTGTAAGTCGAAAACTATAACTGCAATTAGATGTACTCCGTTTAAATAAAACTGTAGTGTAGGTAGTTAACAATTGTACCACAATGTGTCTTGTGCCGAGCGATGGCTTGACAGTCTTATAATAAACACCATACCGAACAAACGTGTTTCTCTCTATACTCTACAATGGCGACGAGGATGGAAATTATTTATTTATTTATTAATAATTCAACCAAAAAACATTTGACGCAAAAACATATGCGTAAATGTACGAATTCGAGGAAAAAAACAAACCCTCCGCCAAAAGGTTCAAGAAGTTATTTCGCCTTGTTTTTTTCTTTGATTCTAGAGTGCGCATGTATCAAAGACTGGCTAAGAGACATTAGGCGAGGCATTTCACACCAAGCATAATAACAAAAGCTTCCTGAAAAAAAAAAACCCACCCAAAGAAGTCATCCAAAATAATTATTCTCTATCCAAAAGCCCGAATTTAATCACGCAGCCCGGGGAGTAAAGAAAAGGTATTTTATTTAATTTTATCGTAGCTCGCCCTTTATTAACTTATTACCCGAGCGACAGAGGGAGAGAGGGGCACCTGACTAACGGCATTAGGGGTAAGGTCAGCGGCAGTATGGAAATGTAAACGTAAATATATTCACGACGGTTAAAATGCGTCAAGAGAGCCTCGCGATGCCCTCCCGAAGGGCCCTGAGCTCCAGTTTTAATTGCTACTCAAAACATACTTTACAATAATTTTTTTAATACTCATTGTAAAAATTTGATTTAATCTAAGATTTGAAATACTTTTACTGAAAATAATTTACTTTCGACAGCGATGTTAACCGTTTTTAATAGTTTTAAACAACTCTATTTACAAGTACATGGAAACTTTTGAAAGTGCCAAAATGAAGTGTATTTAATTGATGAATTTATTTTTGGGGACGAATTCAAGTATTGTCAAAATAAATTACAACATTTCCAAGTTGTTTTTAAGCAATAGATTCACTATTATTGAAAAATGGCTGCGTCTCAAATAGTTGAGCACTGATTGAAATTATTGTTAAATAAAATTGGTATTATGAATTGATAAAGTCGAAATACGTTGAAGTTTAATTTATTACATATTTACGTTAAATGCTATATAGCGATAAAATGTTTATTCTTTATAATATGAAACATTTTCAACTAATGTGGACTTTCGCCCTTTAAGTTCTTTTTCAGACATTGATTTCCTCTAAAAGTGCTCACAAATGAAATACTGTTTGGGGTATCATTGTTGTTGTAAAAATACGGAGTTAATAGAGTTACACTAGTTTTTCGTGGATGAAAAATTAACGGAAAATACTATCCACAAACGGGTTTGGATTTCCATCAAGAGAGAATAAATTTATTCACGGGCCCTCCAGACGCAGCGAATTTATCTCCATTATCTATTTAAAAAGTCACAGCGACTCAGTGTCCTCTAAGCCGGCAGCCGAGTTAACCAAATGTCCTTTTTTGCATGAGGCATGGGAACATTTGCCCCGAGCGTAATGCGCCCCTGTCTCCCCGAACAAGTGCTCCCTACTTCAGTATCCGCAGAATTTCGTATACTAATCTGTTCGTAATTAAAATTTTATTTTATAAAGAAAAGGAAACAAAAAACAAGTAACTGTAGTCTTTAAGATTATACGACAATTTTGAAAACTGAAAATACGCTTAGCCATCGAAGTCATTTCTGATTTCAGCTTGATACACTTACGTTGTTTGCACAAAAAACACTTACAAAATGAAGTTTTAAGCAAAATATTTATTTGTTTACACGATAAAAAAAACTATAAACTTACATCAAAATCTAATACCATTTTGCCTGTGACCAAGATTCGTATTCACTGAATCAACAAGAGCTGGAAATATATTTTACAACGGTCTATTTTATATTTTACGGTTTAACAGGTTGCATTTGAACAAAAATATATAATAAAGTAAATAAAGGTTGAATTTTACCATGTATTCAAAAAGGTGAGGGAGCTCTGCGTTAGTATCTTCCACTCCCCAGACCCGGCATGCGGAATAAGGCTGCCCCGTATTATTTCGCCTGTCAAATCGGACAAGGGATTCTTTGTGCCAGTGCGGTATGATTCGTTTTCCACGATCCGGAATTCGAGGGATGCTGGACGTGTGTTTACCCAAAATCAGTTTATTTTCTGATGGACGTTTGTTTTAATAACCTTTTTCAACAATATAATTGTTATTCATTTTTAAAAAAAGACAGGTAATAAAATTTATTTGATGGAGATAAGGAATCTCCCGTTTTTCATCCACTGCTGAATGGTCTTCCAGTTAATAAACGAGTAGATTCACAAAAAAATGATAAGCACAATAATAAAGGCAGCACAAGTATTAAAATATTACACGTTAAAAAAATGACCCAGATATTTTTGTACAAAAGTATAATACAAGTCTAAATAAATATTATTTTTGATAATATTGCACCCTTATACAAAGTTCAGGATGCGTGAGACTGTCATCTTTAAGACCGCAATATTCAAATTGCATTCGTTTTGGGGGTAACTTAGTTTTCTTGTTTGAATTTCACGAAAGTGTCGCAAAAAAAAAGCAGTCGCAGCTCTCCCCCGACGTAGGGCGGTAAATCCGACGGTAATTTTTAAGTGAGCAATCCGTTAGAAAGAAATTCGCGGCGTCAATAAGTTTCCTTTTTATTATATGCCCGGCAACCCTTATTGAGTTTGGCGAGAAAGTTGTCTAAGATGGCGCCGCTCTCTCCCTTACTTATTTGAAACTTGAAATCATTTTTCACGTTACTTCATTGTTAGCGATGTGCAACTTTGTTGCGTGAGTAATTGCAATTATTTTTAGGTTATTGCATGATGAATGTGTTTCTTTTGTAAAGGAAAATTTTCGGACGACCGGTAAATTATTGATTTATTGCTGTCTTATAATTATTAAAAAAATATATTTTTGTAATAAATTTAGCTATTGTTTGATAAAATTGCAAATTTAAACAACATTAACAAAAATTCAATATTTTTGACAAAGAGTACTTGGTGGAATTCCATTTTAATATTTTTGAATAAATTACTTGAGTGATTTTCCACATGTTCGTTTTTATTTGTGACAGGTGAAAGGTTGGCGAAACCGGTCACAAATAAAAATGAACATGTGAAAAATCACCCAAGTATTTTATTCAAAAATATTTGTTAAAAGTAAAACTGTAGATTTATTATACGTGAAAATATCTTAATAGTTTTCAAATTTATTTCCGATATTTTGGGTATTAGTAATAATGTAACCCTTGAATACTATTTAGTACTTTATAATTTAAATTTAAAAAACTCTCACTTTATAAATGAAAATTTCACGAATAATTAATTTAAATGAGTAAATTGAATCTCATTAAACTTCCAGCGGAATTGTGGGCAATTTTTCCGTTCTCTCCACAATGGCCAATTGATTACTTTGATTGCCTGTAACTTATTCATTTTATTGTATTTAAAATTTTGTAAGGAATTAGGAATTTAAACTTCTTACTTATGAATAGAATTTAAAGAAATACTGAAAATGAAAGGACCACTGACTATAAAATTAAATCCTTCATTCTTATCTATTTGAAAAAATTGAATTTTAAAAAATTTATGCGAAAAAAACTATTGCTCCTTTGATTATAATAAAAACAAAAAAGGTTAAAATTGAATAAACTTAAATATCGAATTAAATTGTTTTAAGTTTTATACAAACAAGAAATATGTTGAGGAATTAAACTAAAATTAAAATTTGATATTCGCTTTAGCACTTAGCGATGAGAAAATTGTAAATTTAAAAAAAAAAATATTTTACAATGACAGAATAACCGTCGATTATTTACAATTTTAAATTCAAGTAATATATTACATGTTAATATAGTCACATACTTACATTCATAATTTAAGCCTTATATTTATCAAACAAATACTCGTAAAGCTGTTATTAATTTGAATACTCAATACTCTGTTGAGTTATTTCAGTTTTCAGCTTGTGACTGTATTATAAGCCTAGTGTTTGTCACATCACAAAAATAATTCTAAGATATGAAGAATGACTTTTACTTATCAAAACTTTTTTAAATCAATAGTAGGTATTTCGACATTGGCGGAAGCAGTGGGCCCTCTGATCGTTTCACATTTAACAATAGCCTAAATATACAAAATTTGAATGCACACTGTGAATGAAAGATCAGAAAAATTCTGTTTTTATACGTTTCAGTTCACTTCATTAGCTCTTGTACGCAGGAAAATACATAATGGAGGGCACACACATTGTACAAAATGAAAGGTCAAGGTGTCAATTAAATGATGTCTATTTTTAAGTGAAAACATTGTTAATAATTTTTTTATTGGAACAAAGTAAATGCATACCTTGTTAGATATATTGCTACAATTTTGTATTTTATCTATTAATAGTCTAGTCTAGTCTCATAAAACTATTTGACTGTCTAACTAAATTACGATATTCTAGAATATTATGAATTTTTGGTGCTGCTTTCATCTATTGACAATTTTTTAAATATATTTTAAGCATTGATATGGGTAGATATATCGTTGTGATATTGTAGTAGCTCATTTGCCGTCACAACTTGAATCCTTTTATAATATTATTGTGAACCATTTTTGTTTTAATATTTACTTTTTACTTATAAAGCTGTTAGTTTCATTTTTAACTTTGAATTATGTTGAAGGAAACATTATATTTAAATATATTTTTAGAGTTGCAAAAAAAATTTTCATTACTAGAAAAATCAAGGTGCAAAAAAAAAATTTGAAAAAGATGAATTTAGATATATAAAAAACTATTTCAGAAATGAAAAAAGTAATCCATATTTATGTGACTATACTTTCGGAACATATTTAACTGAATTTTTTTAACTTTAGCACGTGTAATTTAATGGATATTTTAACAGCTGTAAATGGCGACCGTCAGCCATTTTGGACCGTAATGAGAACCTCGAAAAATTGTGCCGCAGTAGTCGCATGCACCGGTGGATGTTTTCACTTTACATTCTGTAGTTGGCTCGCCGGGATAGTTGGGCCGTGGAAACGAGTCACAATCAGGGCAGGGTCGCCACAACCCCGGAAATCGGGTTACCACAAACAACAGGATACGCAGCCATTTTGGGCATTTTACTAGCTTTAAAGATGTTCTTAAATCAGTAAGAAGTAACATACGATGTTGTTTTAATCCTTTAAATTTAACTTTGATTTTATTTAGAGTATTTGTAGTCATTGTAGATTTATAAAGATTGTTTTGAATTATGAAATTAATTTATTTGAAAGTAATGAAAATTTAATTTTAATCACAAATATTTTTTAAACGAAATCAAAAACCGTAGCAAACGATTTCTCTGAAGTATAAACATCATTTGATAAAAATGCGTATTTTATTTTTATTAAAATTCAATTTTAAAAATATTTTTAAGACATCAATGAGAGCACAGGTATAATAATTTTCCTTTTATATTAAAAGCTATCCAAGGAGTGTTCCACCTTTAATGCGGCGCAAGAGTCGATGAATATCTGGGCCATCATTTTTAAATAACAAGAACGGCGTACAAAGGCGGGCGAGTCTGTTACCGGCAGGCGTCAGTGGGACTGCTCGCCCTGCAAGGAGCAAAGTTTTTGTATTTTCCCGAAGGCATAAATTAAAATATTCATGAATGTCTGCCAGAGTCCAAATGCGTTTTTAATTTCCGTCGCAGAAGCGATTCCAGTTACGCTTCGCCGCGGGGCGCACCGAGAGAGTAAAAAAATAATCCCTGCTTTATAATGATTTACTTGCCCGAACACTTTGAAGTTGTATTGAACCCGGAGAAAAAATTCAATTTATTTTAAATTTGATATCCGTGAGTAAGCTGGATATTGCTGTAAAGATTGATATTAAGATGGCCGGAACTCGGGGCTTCAAGGTTTCTATGTCTTTAAAAAAATTTAAAACACTTTGTTAAATTGTGTTTTTAGGTTCTTGCGACCGCTATTTTTTATAATTACTACGTTATTGAATGTTATATCTTAGTATTTTTTTAAGTTTTAACGTTTCTATTCTCTTATTAAATTCAAATTGTTTAAAGATAGTCGCAGTATCTAGATTATTTCGTATAATTAAGAAAAATTACGAAGTATTGTATATAGAAAAAAATTTAAAAAAACTCAAAAGCTGTTAAAGTGATTGAGCTGTTCAATTTAATTGCCAATAAGTGGCGTTACATTTCAACGAATCGAATAAAACTTTTTACGTTAGTAAATTTATTATAAATCTGTTATTTTGCAATGGCAAAACTAAGATATGAAAGATATAAAAATGTTTTATTTATAAAATATGATAATGAAAAAAATTACTGAAAAAAAAAAATTAATCGCTCAAACTATATAACATTTATCTTGAATATTAATAAATCAATGATAAATAAATAAAAACACGATTATTTTTACTGTTGTAAATATGTTATTACTAATATGATTAGGCACATTAGTTCACACATAGAAGATGATTTAAAGAAACTCTCAGAAAAATATCACGTGTGGGATTTGAACCCACATCCCCTGGTAAACATGACCGGTGTACTAACCCTTGTACTAACGGATCACTTCCGTTTATCGAGAATTTTCAACAATCATACTCTACATGGGTAATAAATACGCATCCGATTGACGTTAATAAAAAAATAGACATATGTTGTAAATAAGGGCAAAAATTTTTTAAATGATAATTTCTTCATATTTTATCCATAGTTACATAAAACAGAGAGATTGAGCATGAATCAATCAGATGTGTGCATAAATAATGCCATTTGCAGTCGAGCGCCCGCAGTTTCGGATTATCGTGCACACGAAAACTGATTGGAATATCCGTATCACGAGCCGCGCATGAACACGCGTGATGGCGGTGTTATTGTTACGGCCATCGCAATGTCACGTTCTGGCGCTGAATCTGTTGACCGGGAGTCGCTGGTGCTGCGACCTTGCTGACCCAGATCACGTGACCCGCCAGCCTCCCCCCCACCCCCGCCCCACCCCCTAAACCACCCCCACCCCGCCCCCGCCCCCTCCGCCCCGCCCCGCAACCCTTGTCCCAGGGATGAATTTGCATTCTTTATTTATTGAAAATTGCTTTGTGTTAGGATGGAGATAATCAAATTCAATCTTTTGGGTTTGCAGGTCCATTGTTTTGTATCAAACCGTGGTACTGCGTTAGACCTATGGGTACATATACTGTGTATTAAAAAACTATGGGTGTTTTTTTTTTTTTTTTTTTTTGGGTTCGGCAATAAATATTTATCATTTTTTTCTATGGGCGACTGGGGATGAATTAATTTTGTTTAGCGAATGTTAACATAAATAAAACGCTTTGAATTGGACCGTGAAGGCTTACGAAAAATACGACGGAACAGTAAAATATATCGGCGATGTATTATTGTGAATATTAAATCAATATTTGTATTTGAGTTTAATTGATAACAGAGATGCTGTTGCAATGAAATAAATAAATAAAATACGAATAATAATTTAAAGTAATATTTAAAAAATATATATATACTGATGTAATTTCATAAGAAATTTTTTTTAATAAATTTTGTTAAAATCTGCGTGACGTAAATTATCGTTGTTACTTACACTTTAAAGATGTTGAAGTAAAAACGTGAAAAATATACCAATGATTGCTTAAATACATTCACCGGTCGCTTAACATAAAAAATGTAATTATTTTTATTTTTTTTAGGCAAATTTGCTGTTCCGAGTTGTAAACATAGCTTTACTTTACCTAACCCGGCGGAAAATTATAGTGGCAATATTCCAAGTGCGAGTAGTGCGCCTGGTAGACTTTCGTCTTTCGTCTTTCGCCTTTCGTCCAACTAACGGGGGAGAAGAAGTTAGCTAAGAAAACTTTAGGGCATCTCGGCGACGCTCTCCGCCCTCCGCGCCGCGCTCTCTCGCCTCGACCTGATTTATTTAATTTTCTCTTTATTCTCAGCGCTGTTTGCGGGGGTGAGTGTTAAAAAAACTCCTAAGTAAAATAGCAGTTTAGTGCTTGGGTTTTAAATGAATTCAATTTGCTGTCGTGTGGGTAGGGAAATTGGTGTCCTGGGAATATTTAAGTTCAACCTCAAGTGACGAAAATTCGCTTATTTTTTTCATTTTACGTATGAGCTCATGTAGAAATATATTTTTTATAAATTTGTGTTTGATATATTGTAAAGTCTATATCAATAGCTGAAATACGTCAACAAGCTGATTTTTAAATCATATCACCGTATTTTAAAATAATCTTAATGGTCCCTTATCAAAAATCTGATTTATTTTCTCTCTTGTTCATTTAAAAAAAGTATAAAAGATACGTTTAGTTTTATATTTTGGTTTACTACATTTATATCTATTGGTATATTTTATTCTCGGCTTAATAATATAAAAAAGTATATTTAAAAAATGTATTAAAAAGTTCAGTAATTAATCATGAATGTTTTAACTTGATTTCCTATACTAGACTTGTACTAAAAAAACACCATAATCGATGTATGCCGTTACTTTATATAGAACTGCTATCACTGTAGTCCTAGCAGGCTAGAGTGTTTTAATAAACCATCCTTTTTTCATTCAAAACATTGATTTGAATATTGAAAAAAAACACCTATACTGAGTGGTAATAAATTCACATATAAAATAACCGTTTACGAAAATACCTTTTCCTATATCCATATCTTTATATAAGACTATTTTATTGAATAATACAAAAATAATGTACTAACTTTTACAAATAATAATTTTTATATCTGTATACAGATCTGTGTGTTATTGTTATCCAAGGAAAACCAAATGTTGGTTTCTCAAAAGATATAAATGAATGTACATAGATTAAATATGTAACCATAATTGTATCTGAAAAGTTAAAAAAAAAAAGCTTTTGTGCTTTCCATGAGGAAATTTTTTTGATTGCTATGTAAATTATAAATAAAAATTTGTAAACAATAAATATGATTAAAGTAATTGCATATTATTCATGTTTTAAATTTAAATTTTACATTTTCTTACAAAAACACTTAAAAAATAAATGAGAGAAAAAGTAAAGATTGTACAAATTGGTTTTCTAATAAGCCTCTCTTCAAATACATGCTCTTAATTTTAAAATGAAAGTATTTAATCTGGAAAAAACATTCTAGCTTACTTCATAAATGTAAAAAAAAATGAGTTTTAGGTGTGTAAATTAGAATTAATGGAACTGGCATTTATTTTGTAATACTCCATTTTATTTTTATAAAATAAAACCAAGTGGTTTTGGAGACTACGTTTATTTCACTGATAGCGAGAGCTCTTTCGCCGAACACGGCATCTTCAAAACTGAGTCTAAACAGAAAAAAGTGAGCTTATACATAAAATTTCAACAGTAATACATGAATCATAGATTATACTATATTACAAATTTATGTATATTCTGTTGAATTTGTTGTACATGTGAAATAAACGTAGTCTCCAAAACCACTCGGTTTTATTTTATTATATGTAAAATAGAAGTTTTCATGATATTATTTTGCCATATCAAATATTGATATTTCATCATTAAAAATACTGTGCGATTAAATAATTTAAATTTTCATAATACCATAACAATTTAATAAAAAGTTTCGAAGAAGTAAGCAAAACGGTACTGGAAATAAAATTCCCCATTCACAGCAATGATACCTTATCTAAAACGACTTCATAATTTATCGAAGAATCTTAAATTCTTTAAGATGATTTGCGAGACCGGGATAATTGGACGATCATTTCTCGGCGTCTCCTAGGCAGCCGGGGGGAGGCTTTCGAGGGTCGGAAGGCGGGAGTCTCCTGCCCGGCATCCGCCGTGCCCGATATGGATCGATTTTCATTGTATTAAGAGGTAAACAACGCGGAAATAAAAAGAGACGGCTGCCGTGGAGCTCTCTGTCCCCCGCGCCGGTGTCATGTGATCGCGACCGGCCGTCTTTTGATCATTTTAATTATCTGCACGTTTATAAGCCTGGCTGGGTTCCGTCAAATTTATTATTTATACCTTATACCTTGGAAAATTCAAAGAGGCACTTGAAGCGATGCTTTATTTCATCAAGTAGCATTTTTAGGTATTAAAAAAAAAATATATATATTTTTGCAATATAGAGCGATTTGCATTTTTATTTATTTTAATTATGAGACACATTGTTGATTGTATTTAAAAATAAATAGAAAAATATTCGAAAAGTATGTTTATCTTCTCTTTTCAACAAATTCTAAGGGGCTTTTAACGATCACAGTAGTACTTGAGAAAAAGGGACATAACATCCCAAAATGTAGACTCGTTATTACATTTTCTAATTTTATTTAATAAAACTTCCTAATTTTAGAAAATAAATTCAATATTTTTGACAGAGAGTACTTGGTGGAATTCCATTTTAATATTTTTGAATAAAATAATGTTAGTTTTTATTTGTGACCGGTTTCGCCAAACTTTCACGTTGGCATTATCAAACAGAGTCATTGTTTGATAATGCCAACCTGAAAGGTTGGCGAAACTTACAAGTATTTTATACAAAAATATTAATTTTAGAAAAATCAAAATATGGAATTAAATTTCTTAATCTTGAATTTGAAGAAACAAAGCATAGAAATTTGATACTGTTACATATATATTGGTACATAATTCGTATTTTATTACATACTGATATTTTATTCCGATTGAAAAATCACAACTCTGAGACCCAAGAGCTATTTTCTTTTTTCCAAATATTCAAAATAAAAAAAATCATTAAATATTCAAATAAAAATATTAACACCTAAAATTATTTTTTGTTAAGTTTTTTTATTATATAATTTACAAGCTTTCTGGTATCTAGTAATAGAGGGAAAAAAATTGTATTATATCAAAATGGACAGCCAAATGTAGCTATGTATTTGAAATAACGTTAATAAAAATCGTTTACAAGCAAGCTTTAACTGCAAACAAATTAATAAAAGGTGAAGCAGTCTTAACACCTCTATGGATATAAATGTGAATATGGTGCTTGATTATAGATAAAAAATAAAATATGTGAATCAAGCACTACAGAAGAAAGTCATGTTTCGCTAATTTTCGGTGTTGTAGCAAACATCAAGAGTTCCATTTTACACACTGGAATTAATATATGCTAAAATTATGAAGTCATTCTGCAGGATATCCATTAAAACCAAAACTAACATAATAGCTAGAACCAGCGAACAAGTGAGATAGTTGCCGAAGAAATTTAATTCCACCCATTAATATGGTCTCGCCCTCCCACCCTTGCTTTAAATGTGAATTATATACATACACCATCCCCCGGCGTCGGGGAAAAATTTCATTTTATAGGCGGGGGAAAGCCATAAAACAAATATTATAATATTCCATAAGAATAAATTGCTGTAAGGAAAGTCATTATACTCATTCAATTATACCAAATGAAAAGTTTATGTGTTTTTCTATCTTTTTGTGCACTTTCTGGGGTGCTCAACAAACAAATCGACGCTTCGCTTAATGTTTTGAGCTTTATGAAGTAAGTTATCCTTTTAATTTTATACAAACTGGAGTTGTTGTTTGAAAGTTTTAAGTTAGGTAATTCAATTTTATTTCTATTTAGCACATTCATTTTACACCTAATACCATAAGAATTATTAAAACTGATAAACACCAATACAATTAGTTATTTATTTTGTTTATGCAAATACCTAATGTAATACGAAAAAAAATTATATATAATACTTAATCTTATATTTATGAATTATTAAGGTGTGTGGATGAGCTTGTTAATAATGTAAAAAATAATAGTATTATTTTAAGTTAGTTTTACACGTATTATTTTTTTTGAAATTCATGAAATACCCGAAGAAAATTCTGTACGCTGGGTTATGCAAGGGGCGATTTAAAAAAACACCTTTTCAATTGTTAAAAATATTCCACAAAATCTTTCCTTTTTTTTCAAGTTAAGATTAATTTGCAGGCAATTTTAGACGTCACCATTATCGGCGGGCCGAGCTTTCACTGCCTTCTTGGTAAATCTCCTCCGGTTAGGACAGGCGCGGGGCTCGTATTAAGCAGCGCCAGCCCCCTTTATATTCCGAGCCCGGATTTAGATGTTTATTGATTGTGGAAACACCGCATATTAATGTTAAAAGGAGAATGGAGTTGGGAGCTTAAATTCGAAAACTGCTTTTTTAGCTGTTGGAATAATTTGTTTTTTTTTTTAAGCAAAGCGCTATTATAAAGTTTAACCAGTGTGTTTTTTCAAGAGTATAGTTTTTATCTTGGACATGCTGGTTGTTTGTAATCATCTTTACTCAATTGTGTGGTTAGGTTTAAAGTACTTAAAATTTAATAACAAATTATTGAAAGGAGATTACGCCATTTTTATATATTTATTTTCCGGCGTTTTCGTCTTTCAAGGGTTAAATGCTTAGAGACAAGCCGCTGAAAAGATTTACCATTTGATCTGTTTTTAATTTTTAAAATAAATAAAGTTTAATTTACAATAACGAAACTCATAAATTCTTTTCATATAAACTCTTATTTAAAAAAAAAATTATTTTAATTGATGGTCACGCTTTATTTCGGACCTGATTTGGTTGTGTAAGTGATGTACGTTATGATATATTAGTTATTTAATTAATTTATTTTTTAATAAAAATTTACTATTAAAGAAGAATTAGAGATTCATTTTTTATTTGTCAAGTTTAATCAAATTTTTTATTTATTAATTATTTATCAAAAGTATATATACATTTTTAAAAAATAACCACATTATGAAAGTTTCTTAACCAAGCGATTTAGTTTTATAAAGTTCTCTACGAATACGTGCTATCTTATTTTCATTTCTGCCTCTCAGACTTGATTGTTGTAAATGAGATAAAGAGAAATCTGCCAAAAACAATACATTTCTTAGATCGAAAAATATATATTTTGAAAAATCGATAGCTTTTATAACAGATTTTAGAATTTGTTTTTAATCAATATATTTTTTGTTAAATTAAATATCTTTAACATAAGTTTTATTTTAATGAATTGTATTGGTTTGTTTCAATTCGCAGAGGTAGCTCAACTAAGAAAAGTATTTTGATCCAATAATTGAATTTACGCATTGAGTGTTCTTGAACAAAGTCTGTACTGCAGGATCACGACACAGGTGCCAATACAAAGATGGCGGTACTTTTACCTATCGGGAGGACCTTTATAGGAACGCAAATAGTTTCAATATAAAAATAGAGACAGGGGACTTGTGGCGACGCCAGGGTCTAAATATTTAAAAAGGTTTTTGCATTACCGATTTCGTGCTTCTGGGATGGCAACCATCAAATATTTTTTGTTAAAAGTACTGTTTTTTTATTTACTGAAAGAATTAGCAAAGAGTTTAAAAAAATATGAGTGAAATCTTTTTTAGCATCGTGGCTTTGTTTTATTTGACCAAACTTAGAAATTTCTACATGATCTCTAATTAAGAGTTGGCTAACTATTCCGACTCTTTCAAGTGTTTACCGTAATTAAATCTTTTTAGCAAAAACCTTTTCTTCTCGGATAGATTAAGTTACCTTAGTCCTGAAATGCTCTTCGCTACCATAATTGTATTTTGTAAGTTAACTTTTACGATGGTAATTAATTCTTTATATGTCTCAGAAAACAATAGTCTGATATTATTACATAAAGTAAATAATTCTATAAAAAGTAAATAAGGTAATATCATATATATGTGAGCGTGGAATCTCATAATAATTTTGTTTTATTTTAGTAAAGCAATAGCTGTTTGCAATTAATACGAATAAAAACATTGTGATAAAAATATTATAAAGATATTCACAGCAGAGTAAGTAAAAAAAATTAAACATGAAGATCACATGAATAAACATTCAGTTAAAAAAACTGTTCATATTTTCGATTGGTCTTCAAATTACATTTTCATAATATACTACTACTATATTACTTAAATATTGTTACTTAAATTGATATTCAATAAAAGCATATACTTAGGAACGACAGACTTGACACACAATACGGCGTCACCATTGTTTTATTGCAAGCAGGTTTAAGTCTTGGTAATTTTCAATTTATATGCAATTCGCTGCATTTGTAGGCATTCTCCTGATAAGTAATCACTGCGCGAAGGCTCCGCGGAGTTCACCCTCTTCCATTCATCCCCTGCAGTGTTGCAAGGCGATTGTTCAGAAGGTCACACTGGCTGAGAACTCACTGTTACTCAAAATCTTGTTAAATTGGCAGAGTGTGAGATTATTTCAATATCGACTGCCAAAAATACCTTCCATGGTTCCATATTATATGTTCATATTATTCAATGTTGTAATTGATAAATTTTGATTTAATTTACGAGCCACAAAATATTTCGATCTTTTCATAATTTCATACGATCTCTCAATGCTTGTCACACAATTCAAGTGTATAATCTGAATATTTTAAATAACTGAATATTTCATAAAAATTCAGCATACATATTTTTTTAAATTTTAGAATTAAATATAGCGGTTGAACGGTGGCAATTTTTTTTTCAATTATTATTTAATAATTTATTCATTACGAATTAAATAAACGCGTTGTTTTTTTTTTTAGTTAGTATATCCACCTTTGAAGGTCTAACAAGAATGACAAACTCAATATATCAAAAGAGCCGTTTCCGCATTCAGCATACTGATAGAATTTTGTGGTCTGTGAGAAAGCCTTATAATATAAAAGCATGATTATCAGACCTTCTCCCTTCGTTATACTTTCTTTGTAGATGATTAAATTGATCTGATGCTCCATTTTGCGATTCTCTCTGGCTCTGCTACTTTACTTACCCGGCAATCAATTTGCAACAATTTTGTCCAATGAATGAACATAAAAGAAACCACAAAAATTATAACATTAATTTAAAAAAAAAAAAAATTAATTACTTTGAAAACCGTTGAGAATTTACAGTAATTTGTTCCGTTAAATTGTTAGACTGTTCTTGAAAATGAGTAGTTTTCCGGTTCTACTCTGTGCTAATGAGCAACCAGTGTAACTGGGTAGCCACCCTTCCTCTGCCACCTGCAAATATTAACGTTCCCTTAGTAAAAACAATGTCTGCGAAAATATTTGGAGTCGAGCTTAAAATATGTATAACGCTCATGACAAAGTAATATTTCATATATCTTAAATGTGCGGGCAGAACTAAATATTGAACAAAGAAGCAACATAAAATAAAAATGTGATTAATTTTTGAAAATCTCTTAATTTCTTTCTTTCTTATTGAATAAATAAACTTTAATTATCATGTTCGTTTCTTTATATGTGGATCGAAATTATTGTTATGCAGTAGAATTTGCATTATAAGGCTTTTGCAAAAGTTTTATGATTATGGCGAGAGGAAGAGAAATGTTGACAGACTCCAAGTCAAGAAAGGGTAATAAATCCTTGGGCTGTTACTTTCAAAATTCAAACCTCTCTAAACCGTAGCAAATACTGTATTAGGAAGTAAAATCTTTAAAATAAAAAGGGCTGTAAATGAGTTCATGACTTAAAATGTGAAATAATAGAATAGTGTTTACGTCACCACATAATAATATTCAATTGCCTTTTTGTCAGTATTCTATCAGAAGATACATTCAAGTTTGAGCAATCTGAAAATAAATATTCTGAAGCTACATTACTCTGTTATATAAAGAAGCCGCAAGAAATAAAGTAGGCATTAGATAATAAGAACCTAATAATTTGATTGAAATACAATTACATCCGTGTCGGTCTGATGTCTCCGGAATCAATCTTGTAAAAGGCTTTGCATTTTCAGGGAATTACTGACTATTGAACCAATTTATTATAACAAAACACGTATACCTTATATCTTTAATAAATCATTGACTTATTAAAATCATAAGGATAAAAAATAATTATAAACATAAGTACATTATCGCTGTAATATTTTTTAACATGTCCAGTGATAATATTTATACATGCGCGATTGAAAAAAACAGTATCAGAATAAGAGTTTGCTTATATAGCTACTAAGCCCCTACCACGAGAAAAGTAGCTACTGCATATTTTAGAACCCCCATAAGAGGTGCATTATGTATTTAATAGAGCTCTTAGGGTTTCAAGAAAAGCTTTCGAGATTCACGATTGATAAATAATAAAAAAACAACCCCAAAGAACAATTTAAAGGAGACGTGCAAAAAAACCAATGAGTTCTATCGTATAATAAATATTCAAGTTTTCTGAATCTTTTTAATTTATGAGTTATATATGAAAGAGTAAATGTATGCGTGTTGAAAATAAACAATAAACGAGCAGCTAAATATATTTTGTGCACATCCCAGCTTAATTATTGCATTTCTTTTCAATTATTTTATTAATTTATTCTAATTAAATTTTTCGTTTTATCGAGCCACAATAATAGGAATATAAATTGTTTCTATTATACATTTGTTGACAACGCTACCAGGTATAGTTCTCAAGACACTGGCAGACGTTCATTTTCTTTCGATGTTTAGCTTACAAATTCGCCAAGGTTCATAAGCTATCAGTGGACTGTATTGTAGGTGATTCAAAGACTTCTTTCAACTTTTATTTAAACTTTATTACAAACTTGGTTATAATATATGATTTCCAGACATGTTATATTTAACACTTTTACTTCACTTTTGAGCCGACACAGGGGTCGGTAATTTAAAACTGCGTGACAATCCGTCACAATATACTTCCGAACTCGCGGCGGTATATTCAGTGAGGTGTGCGGAACCTCCCACGATATTTACGTCACCTGACGCGATGTTAGCACAGAATACGCCAAACCGTGGTCGTATCTTCACGCACGCGGACGTGGTTTCTACGCGCGTTGCTTTTTCACTCATAAGGGTTTGTAAGGTCCTTATGATCATCACAGCGGGAATGAACCTTTCATAACCTCGCCGGATATTAACGATAAGATCGCAATTTACATCTCACCGGAGTGCTGTCTTCGGGCATAGTTACCCCAAGAAGACACTTCGAACACTCGTCGAACACACGTCGAACACTCGTCGAACACACACTGGCCCTTTGGGGGCTCTCACTGGTCTTTATACGGTTTCAGAACAAAGAAAAGTATTTTTAGAAGATTACGCACTCAAAACATATTAAAATTTGGCAATCAACTAATTATTTATTAACTGTGCTCACAATCGTAAAATATACTTTAGTTTCCTGGTTATCGGATTACACAAAGAAATCTAGTATTTAAACAAGCGCGAGGTTTAAAATCAAAGGAAATAACTTCGCGAAGTAATGATTTCTATACCTACTTTCAAATATGAATTAGTAACACGTAATTCTAAAAGTCAACTAAATCTTATTTTTATAGGAAGCTGTATCCCAACAATTCATTATTACAGAGGAATAAGACCCTGGTCGGCTCGTTAAACTAGTTTAAACTTAAAAAGCAGCGCCGGTCTGGCGGGCGCCATTTTATTCAACAATAGTAAATAACATCTAGATTAAATTCAAACTTAAAATAATCTATTGTCTCATCGGGTTGGTAACAACATTATTGTTTATATATAAGACCCAGTACCAAATTATTCAGATCTGTGAGCAGATGAAACGTTTCTACAACATAATTACTTACATTAAAATGACTCAAAAACACTACCGAAATCAAAATGGAATTAATGTTTTGACTATAAGAACTATTCTACATACAATATTGTGGAAAAAAAAGCGACCTACGTGTTATAAAAATTCAAAAAATCCAGTAAACACCGTGTATTTTCCAGAAATTTCAATGATTACAAGAAAATAATAGCACCCCAATATATAATATATGTGTATATAATTTACTTTTCGCTCACATATATTTTATCGATTTCACAAAAAACAAATATTTTCTTTTGATGAATTTAAATCCATATTCGTAGCCGAGGTACCATGTCATCACTTTTCAAAGCGTCTCTGTAAAAAGCAATCTGAAAAAAATACCGACATGCTTTCTTTTCCCTCTCTGCATTGAAATATAATTTAACCATTTTTTCTCCAGAAAGAACTTAAGCACCTTTTCGGGAAGTGAGTCAAGATTTCTCGTGTCATATTATTTTACACACTAGCGTGTTTAACACTCACATGACTATAAATAAAAACAAGGCACTTTGTGCTTTTTCAGGAAATAAAATGTAAGCACGTGAGAGAGTAAATTTGTAAACGTTTCCTCGTAAAAATATATAATAATAAAACTCTGAAGTATTGTACAAGCTGCCTGTGCAAAAATGTACAATGATTCAATAACTTTAATTATAAATTATTTCTTTTATACGGTAAATAATTTAATACCCGCATGAATTACTTTGAATTATTTCACACATTTTCATTACTTCTAATATAACTTGTGTAATAGGGTTTAATGTAGGTTTGTCATATTCGCTCGGACATGTGACAAATCTATAAAATATCTTTTGAATCAGAAATAATAACTTTTTTTAGTTTCATATAAACAAAATATTTTTTTGAATCTTCTTTATACTTTATATATATAAATATTATTATTCTAATTTGAGAAAGACACAAAAAATATCAGACTTTCATTTACCACTATTCATACAGAAAAATAGACTTGAAGAGGATATCTAGTTTAATATATATGAATATACACACCATCGTTAAATTAGAGGACTACCAACCTTATTTTGAAAAAACCCTGCTTGAGTTCTCAACGTTTATCTACTAATTAACAATGTTTTAGTTTCTGGAAATATACAAACATGTTATTTCAGACTGGTAATTAAATATAATTGAATCAAACTGATCAAATTATATAATACTTCTCATCAAATATAAACTCTTAGCTCGAGTCTACGTGCATTGCTCTTTTTATTAATACATGAATTATTTTTTTTATTAAGTATGAAAAATCACATAACATAGCATCACTATAACGCATGTTAGTTTTTTTTTTTTTTTCGTTTTTGAAATCATTGGTTTTTTTCTGGTTGACGTGGCTGATAAAAAGGGTCATAATTTTATTGAAATATTCATGCAAGTTTGGTTTGTGACTGATTGGTGCAACTCTGTCGGCGGTAATGTTATTGGTGAGCGATTCGCCATTTGTCGTGAAGCAGAATAGCTCTATCTATCATCCCGTTTTGCAGGATGCATTGGCAGCCCCGTGGCACGTTTAGGGTTGTGCTGGGGGAGGCTCGGGGTGAGAAACGGCACGGGGTGTGGATGGGCCATAAAATGGTAGAGACGTTCACTGTTACGTAAATAAGCAATGCTAACGGAAAACGACATGTTTTATAACGGCTGTAACAACATGAGCGATGTGTTGCAATATCGAAATTTACATTGACATATTCCATAATTTGGAATCTTTTCATGAGCGAAAATGATTCTTAAATGTTTCCTTACTATAGGTGAACTTTTATTTTAAAAGCAACCCCCAAGGCAAACAGTAGAAATATAAACTTTGAAATTTTATTAACTACTTTTAGTGTAATTATGTTAAGAATCTTAATTGAAAATTGCAGATTGTTTAAAATTTTAAATATTTTTGATTTTTTGATTTTTTTTTATTATGGCCTCCAACAGCTTTATTAGTGCCTTTTTCATTCTGATATCAACTTTTTTTTATTTAAAAAAAAAACATCTATAATATTTCCACATATTCATAATTTATTAAAATAAAGTGTTATTAAGTATAATAATTAACATAGTAATATAAACGTCTCTCTAGTTTTCTATAAGGTTATTGCTTGTATTTGAATAATTATGAAAATAAAATATACAAGTGCTCCATTACCCTTCGGGTGTGCACGAGGAACCGTCCGTGTTTAGCCGTTTAACTGTTGAATACGTAATAAAATATTATGAATAAATACGACAACCCTTGCTTGTACTGATGTACTAAAGGTCTCCCTTTAAAAATATTTTTATTGGGATATGTACGTATGGCAATTTGCAGTAAAATATTGTACTGTTGCTTTTATTTAACTCTATATTCTGAGTGCACCTTGTGTTGAAAGGTAATAATTGTTAGTTATTTTAATATGTTTATATTGTACATAAATTAATATAGTTAATTTGTTAAATGCCGATTTAATGTATAAATTTATAAATGACTATATTAAGCCATTATCAATTATTATCAATTGATAAAATCACCTATAATTTTTTTTAAATATTATGTATATTTGCAAATTTTTAAATAAAACAACATAACTATTCAATACAGTCACATTGTTCATGCGGAAACTGCTAATTATTTTAATGATATGGGATAATAATGATTTTTTGGGAGCAAATAAAAAATATCGAATCATTTCTTTGAAACGACACATTTATGCAAATATGCGACTATTTACAGTCGCAAATCAATTGTACTATGTAAGTAGGCTTTTTGAAATATATATTCGTATTATATACTAGCTGCAATGTATGAGCCTTGGAAAATCCATTTCTTTAATGTTCAGGGAAAATTCAACTGAAAAAGAGGCGCCAGAAGGAAGATATTAATGTGGATGTGAAATTCACACCAATAGCTGGAAGTAGAGAGTAGAGCCAAATTAGTGAGACTGGCTCAGAACAAACATGTGAAGTGGTCACGTGGTGTGAAATGAGGAGAAAAATATACGCCACGACCATCCCTCTTTTAATACTCCAAAATCTTCAAAACCAATTATAAAATATGCACATTAATGTTTATTTAAAAAAATACTTTTGTTTACATCTAAATAAACCTTTGAAATGAAGATTAGTTCGTATTAATATAACTTTATATTACAAAACATAAAGGTAGACCGCAAAACGTGAAAACTATTTCATATCTGAATATAACCGGCCTTTCCATAACATACACGCATATAAATTTCCAGCGCCGGTTTACCACAATCTCCCCGGAATAAATAGGCCGGCATTCCTCGGGCCCTTTCACTCTGCGACTCCTCGTTGTGTGCAGAAATGTGAACTTTATTTCCACGGAGGGCCGCCGCCGCATAATACGACCTTTACATTCTGCATAAACGAGACGGCGATGCCGGCGTTTGAATTATTCATTCGATCTCTTACAGCATGAATTGTGCACAAATAGTTAGCAGGTGATACGGATCCCGTTGCATCGTGCTATTTAACCACATACTTCCACTCCATAATTCCATTTGACCTATTAAACTATATTAATCTTCACGTGACGACCGAATTCGATATAGGAGGTTGGTGACCATTTTCTTGAACCTGTATCTATCCTGGACCAGTCTCACCACTTCCGATCTTCAACCACTGGCGCAAATTCCGCATACACGTGAACGTCCTTCTACCAATGCCCCTTTTTTCTTCAATTTCTACTTAAATAATCAGCTGGAGGATGCCATACATATTGTTGCAAAAAATGTGGCCAAAATAGGAGACCTTTCTTCTTTTGCTTCTTTACCAATGACAAGAGTTCCCTTTCTTTGCGCATTCTGTGCAAGACTCTTTCGTTTGTGACGCGGTCAACTGGATTCTCCTTTACAGCCACATTTCAAATTCTTCAATTCTTCGCATAGTAACGGTCTTGAGTACTCCATAAAGGAGAACTGAGACGACATAACACTTAGTGAATTTACATCGAGACTTCAGGCTTATGTCCCTTGAGCATAAAACTTTCCTCAAATTATTGAATTTTTGCGTGCTGTCTCAATCCTCACTTTGATTTTCTGGTCAGGGTCCCAGTTCTCTTTCAACCAGTTGCCTAAATACTTGAATCTTTTTATTCTCTCCACTATTTTGTTGTCTATATAGATGTTGAAGTTGTCAATCAACTCTCTGCTAACAACCATTGTTTTCGTTTTTTTAATGTTCATGGAGAGGCCGTATTTACGGCATAGATGCATGCCGTCATACAATTTTTAAACCAGTAACTTTAATACATCTACAATAAACAACGATTAAGAGTTGCACTTTAGACGATTTCGCATGATTTTATCACAAGCCTTTATTCCTAAGCTGCAAAGAATGATTCAAAAATAACTTGTGCTAAGCCCTCTTTTAAATTATTACATATGACCTGACTTTTTAAAAATATGTAGTAAAATTTGGTTTATACTTTATTTTCAGCGGTAAATAGATAAATCGGTAGCGTGCAAAATGTTTTTTTTTCTTCCAAATAATACTAAATATAAATAACAACATCGATTGAGTGTAGAAATGCAGGTAGTTGATTGTGTACATCGCTCAGTGTTACAGAGAGCTACAGCCTCGCCCAGCACTTGTCCCGCCTGCGTGGTTGCTCAAGGCTCCCCTTGAAGGAAATTCTTCACGGGGCTCATGCTTTCTGCTTTGAAGGACTCACGACTGGTGGCTGGCTTGTTAGAATATGATGCACCTTGAGTGGCTCAGTGTAAATCTTGCCATCTTTTGAATTATGCAAAAACCGGATTGTTTGCTTTATATTTTTATTAAAGTTTCAAGGTCACATTTTATGGAAAAAAATGATAATCAAATCATTGAAACTTAATAAAAAATGCGACGATTGAATAAATCAAGATCAACTTTTGATTAAAGAAAAAACGTGTAATATATTTAAATAAGGTTTTGTTAGTTTTATGAAATATCATATTTATATAAAACAATAAACAATTCAAAGTAACAAAGTTTTGTGACGATTGATCAACAATGCTTTTTTAAATAACGTATTATGAATACAAAACCACACAAAATTTGAATAAATATGGAATATTGTAATTAAAGCCTAGTGAAAAATAAATATAATAAAGTCTCAATCTACAGTTCAAGAAAATATACAGATAAAAGTATTAGAACTAAAAAAAGTATTTCTGAATAAGAGAAAAAACAGAAATGTTGAAAATAAAGCGCTATTTGAAATTTAAATCCACCCCTCGACATGCTGAGTTTCTTTGGTAAGGCAAAAACTTGGTTTATACTCCTGAAGCAGACGCAAGAGAGTTGCAGTTGTATGCAGCCAAGCCTCTGCAATAGAACCTCCGCCGCGTCTGGCTGTGATGTGTTTAAGGTTGTCATAAATAGTCACGAGGACTGCTTTCTTATGGCGCGATAAGTGCGCTGAAAAACGATGGGAATGTGGATGGGGAATAACAGGGGGTTGGGAAATAGATTATTATTTACTTATCAAAAGTTTGTAAAACTTTATTCAACCGTACCATTATTTTTCTATAATTCTAAGATTTTTCAATGATAAAAAAAACATTAATATTAACAAACTATAAAATCGAAAGTCTGTTATAAAAAACACACATTTCATTACCTAGAAAAAAAACTCTTTTGGATAGTCAAAATTGAAGTATAAAATTTTAATTGTAAAGGTTTTTTTATTTGACCGTAATTTATTCAGAAGTCAGATTGTAAAACTATTTTTCTTAAAAAAAACTTTTAGTACCAGTCATATTTAATTAATGGATATTCATATAAACTTAAAGCATCTTGTGGTTTACATAAACCGTTTTGCTTTATTAATAAACCAAAATAAAATATAAAGCAAACATTTTATACTGACGTTATTTTTTGATTGTATAATGTTTATAAACGTAAGAAAAATTTAATTTTTTTATTAGCTGAAAGAAAGATATTACATAATAAGATGGAATAAGTAAGTAACAATAAACGGGCAATTGGATTGGTCTCTTGCGAAAATCTAACAAAGCTACGAGCTGTTTTCATTTAATACAAATATTTTCATTCTATATGTCAAAGCAAACCAAGTGATGTTATTTTTCAATGTCACAGCCAAATATTACATTCATCATCTGTTTGGATGTGTGTTTCTATTTTAGTATTTCGGGCTTATAAAAAATACAGTTTCAGTATCATAATTTTATAAAACTATTAAGTCTCAGAAGATTCTTAAAGATATATAATTTTTATTAGTCAGAAATTACTTCAACTGTTTTCCTGTAATACAAGTTTTTAGTTATAATTTTTTTGTACCCTACAACTAATCTGACATTGGTATAATTATAAAAAAATGTATATCGAATGGATTATTTTCATACATTCTTTAATGTTAGCTTAGGTTAGACCGCTTGGTTAAACTGGTATTAGAAATCATTTTTATGTTATTTCACCTGCGTTTAATACAAATACAACGAAATATAAAAACATAATTTTCAAAACATATTTTAATATTTACATATATCAAAATAAATTTTGAAAAATTATATTACTTATTGATCAAATAAACGGTGATTTCAACAAGTATAAAATAAATTTCATAGTTATAAAGGTTTTTTACAAGTATTCATTAAATCTGAAACTGAGAATATTTTGAAGTTCAAAAAGATAAATTATTATCCTATATTTGACAAAAAATATTGTAGGTTAAATTAAAATACAATTATTTAATTAGTATCCACCGTTTTTAATTTGAATATTTTATATATATATTATACAAATATAATTTATTTAATAAAAATAAATATAATACCACAAATAATATGGAGTCAGAAAACTTTGTTAGATTTAAAAAAGGTAAACAAGGGTTAATTTTAGGTAAAAAATTAGGTGGAGTCCTAAATAATTTCCCGTACGGGTAGAAATAAACTATTGTTTGAATTTCACTATAGTGAGTTACCCGGACAAAGGGTTGTTGCATTATATATCATTTTTGTAATGTTAGTCATTCGATAACTGTTTGGAGCTGTGGACATATATTGAACTGATATTCTTTTCTCTCAAAATGCAAAGTCTTAAATCCACACACGTTGAAATTCAATGCTGCGGCAAATACTTAACAAATATTCAGTATTTAAGGTAATGAAGTAATTACTAATAAACCAGTAAAAAATTCGTTTGCCAAATTTCATTCTGGAGGGTGAGTTGCCTTTTCGATGTTGATAACAACGATATTATGAAAACAGAATCCACTCCAATCTACAAAAAAGTCAGCTGGGAGGCTTTACACATCGCAACCAACTGTATGCCGACATTTTAGAAAATTGGGGAGTCAACAATTTCAGAGTATGGTTACTTCATAATCTTCGTGAACGGAACAGAGAAGTCTAATAAATTTTGTGATTAAAGTTCAAAATTAAAATATTGAAGAAAACATTGGCTTTTTTGTTGCAGGTAAACGACAGCCGGGAAGCTATCCACGGCCACGAAGACGATGATTACAATGGAGTCAATTTGTGGGAAATCAAGGTACATTCTCAACACAAACGTTTAACGTTCATCCACAAGACATAGTTGTAGCCTTGAAATATTTTAGGCTTATTTGCTTTACGGCCCAAAAGGCGCTTTGTCGAGATATACCTTTGTAAAAAGAGCCTCAGCTGGTTTTTTTTATGAGAAAGCTTTGTGCATGCCATACCGTTACTTTCAAAGAGATTATTTTTTTTACACAAAATATTAAACATTTGTTTGTAACATAAATACTTTAAAATATAAATATCAAAAATATCACAGCCGATATAAAGTAAATTAAAAATATATGAAAATCTCTGGCTGCATTACTGCATTACAACGATGCCTTTATATCCATAAAGTTTTTGCATCGAATAATAAAGACTTGCTTGCATCGTAGTTCGCTTTATTAATTTTCTTTCATAATATTGCTTAAATTTTAATATATTTTGTATTTTTTACGTAACATACCTTTGAGAAAACTAAAAAACATATTTTGTGGTGCTTTTTTAATATAATGGCTTCAATGAGAATTTTAGTATTTTTTTTGTCAGCGCTAAAATGTTGGTTTTCAAAGAAAAAGCCGAAGCATAAAAATAAGAAAACATGAAGTCTCTTACTTGACGTAATAAAAATATACTTTGAAAAGTCATAAACAATATTTTGAAATCAAAAAAATATGTGAGATTTTATTTAAATTTTTTCATAGTTTCAGGTACTATTTTCCCAAAAAACAAATATGATAAATATTGATGATAATAGATCAAATATTAAAAGTATACTAAAAACCTACTTATTGGCTATACATGAATATTCAATGGATCCAAATATGTTTATTTTAAAATAAATATATCTTGACACGAATATAAATTGAAACAGCATTGAAATTAAGCTACGTTTCATCCTATTTTCATGTTTGCACAATTTCTTTTTATTCCCAGGTAAATGTAATGTTATGTGTCCATTCACTAAGGAAATAGTATCGTATAAGTGCAAAGTCTATAAATATGTTAGATACATACTCGTACATTGCAAGTATAAAAACCGATGTTTATTGTTTAAAATATGCAAATGCTACATTTAGAAGGCTCTCCATTCTCTCGTACCTAGTTACGAACGACAAAAATTCCCGCTCTGTTCTAAGGTTCGTACGTCTCGGAAAGTCTGGATCTTTTCTGTTCTCCTTTCTGAGTTTCTGCATCGACAACTGTGTAGTAGGCAGTTAACCTAGCACTCCAGGTCCTATATCAGCCACCAAATTGGCCATCCCCTCCGCGCAATGTGGACTTCTTTTGGAGACCGCGTTGTTTGTTGGGCGGCTGAAAGAGAAAAAATATTCTTAAGTGTACCCAGGGTAGTAAGAATGAAGGGAGTCTTTTATGGGACACTTAAAACGCATGTACCCTCAAGCAACTACGCATTTTTGTGTATATTTTCTGCAAATTTATATTTCTTATGTAATATTAAGAATACCAACGACCTATTGTAATGGTGCCCACTCTATATTTTTACACATTAAAACCTGTAATATACCAAAATTCTTATTATTTGCAAATGAAGAAAAAATTGAGAAAACTGTTTAAACTCTATTTTTAGAATTCATAAATTGCAAATTCTCAATGTAAGAACAATCTTTAAAAGACGATTGCTTATTCATTACCAAAATTTTGAATACATCTTAGATTTTTTTACGTTCAGTACTTTATGATATCAACGTTATATGGAAATATTTAATGGCTTTTCATAGAAAACAAAATATCTCCAGAATATATGACATTAAGTAAGTACCTACGCAGCATCAATGAAATGGATATTCCGTGTAAAAAAAATACCATCGGTATTTGTGAAATATTTCTCACTTTATGTAAAATTCTATAAAAAAAAACACGTTTCTTGCTCTCCTGAATATTGACAAAATGTTTTTCTCGCTTTTTTACGATGAAGGTACAAATATTCGTTATTGCTTTATAAACTGTATTCCTGGGGGCGCACTCCGCACGAGCGGCTCCGCACACTTCCGCGACCCTGAATTTCACGAAAAATCAATCCAGCAACCCCTCACGCAAAACTATCGCGGACATAACAAACGCAATAAATTTGTTCAATTGCCTCACATTTCGCGAGCAAACATGTTTGTGTTTCGTACGAAGCAGTTCTGGAAGCGAGCGGCTCGAGGAGAAACTCCGAACGGGGCAAAAGTTGAGCAAAGTACCGCGGACGGGGTCAACAGAATTCATCCACTACACTACTTGCGCACGCCGAGGAGAGGTCCTTCCCGAAAAGTATCTCCCTGGCAGTTTGAAAGACGCTCCCGAGAGTTTATTTCATGTTAATGACAATTTCTCAGTCAACTTTGGTAATTATGAAAGATTGCAAAAGTTATTTCAAGTTTCAAACGAGCATATTTAGCTGTTTTAAAATTTTAGATTAAAGCCAAAGTTGTCTTTCATTTCTATTGCTCTTTTGTGCGCAATTATAACTAATAATGAAAGTAAAACACGTAACATAGATGTTGCAAGTTTCTGTTTAATTTCCTCGGAAAAAAAGAAAGTGCGTCTTAATGGGGTAAGCACATACTTGAAGAGCCTTTGTTGTATCATTTAGTGTTCAGAACATATTTTTATCACTCTAATAAATTAATGTTCACAAGTAGAAATGTATGCGGTTGCTCTAGTTTTTTCATGAAGTAGTCCTCTGTGTTATAATAATGTTTTTTCTCCTAATTGACTGCGTATTGTCAACATTAACTTTCCAGTTTCCGTATCAAACCTATTTTATTGCGTAAATAACAATAAATTAGTATTAATAATTGCGGGTAGCAGATAATATTTTGCTAAGCTATTATTTTCAATTCAAAGTCTTGCTTATTCCCCTCTTCTTCGGCCAAGTATTCTGTTATCAGTCAATTGAGCCTGGGAGGATACTTAGCAATATTTCAGAAAGTTATTTAATCCTGTTTCGACCCTCTTTCAAAAAGAAAACTTGTGTATTTTTTTTTATTAAACAATGATTAATTGTTACGGTTAAAGTAAAATAATTTATGACTCAACAAGTTGTAAAAAATATACAGGCTGTCACAGTATTTTAAATAGTCCCGGAACGCGAATAACCCGTTCGGAGTAAAAAACGATCTGAAAAAGGAAAGCGTTGGAATGATTTGTATCGAAGTGGCCGCGGGCTCGGCCGGTCTACAATAATTACCCCGGCATTTCGGTTTTCCCCCTGGAGCCCGGGCAGCACATTTATCTTCCTTAGCGCCTGTTCCTCTCTTTTCTTATTCGACTGCAGGTACTTTATATTTTTAAGCCGGAAACCCAAACTTTTTCCCAACTAAGGATGTACTTGTGCTGTTTTTCTAGTAAGCAAGCTACGCGGAGAGCTCAAACGATATGTTTGGCGATTTATTGAAGGGAGAGTTTTTTTACTAAATTTTATCTTCCGTTAAATATAACCTTGATCCTAAATTATGATAGTTGGTTTGTGTTATGTCGAGTTTAGAGCTTTTGATTTTGTACACTGTAACTTTTCACTGAGATTCCCTGCTCTAAAGATAATTTTCTTTCATTCTATTATGTCAGGTTATTTGCAAAGTTCTAGCATCCTCACAACATAAAATAATAAATCGTTATAATAAATAAAGAAACAATTTACGAAGACCTTCTCCACGAGGGTACTGAGCGGCCCGCACTAGCTTGTTTGCAGAATATTTTGTGCTCGGGCCTCCAATAAGGGAGGGAGCCGTGAGATTCTCATCTTCTGAGAAGGTTGTAAAAGAAGAACAAGATATAATTGAGAACGTTTTCACTGAAGTGTTCCGTCTCGCAAAGCAGTTATTGCTACAGGCTTACAAGCTATTAGATTGTTATTCTTGTGTTTTCTTTATTTTTCAACTCATCTTTGCTATATTCGAATTTACAGCGAGATTGCTGGGATACTTGAATGGAATTTCAAACGAATTTAAGACTTTTTAAACAGAAAATAATTATAATTGGTGTACACAAGAAAAAAGATTGTTTTACATGGCCGTTTTAATATAAGACTTTTGTCATCTTGAAAAGGTTTTGATTAAGCTTACTTAGAAAAAAAAATACGTAAGTTATCAGTTAACACATTTTGAAAAACAGGATGCCATACTTATCATAGACGTTAATCTCGTCATATCTCTTAGTACCTAATCAGACCAGTTCTTCATTTAGCTAACTAACTTTCGTCGAAGCATCCACGCTTTACCTAAAATTCTTGGAAAAGTTTTCGTAGAAATTTCCATTTTAATTTGTGGAGATTACGGACTCATAACTTGGCTTGTTTATTTCGGGTACTCGCCCGAGGCCTCTGCTCCAAGAGGAATCGATTGATCCGGGTGAGGGTTCTGACAATTCCTCGTCTGATTACGGAGAGAGTCATGAAAACTGCGCGACATGTCCGAGGAAAAAGAATACTTCGCTATTATAAATTAGCGACAATTGAAGTTTAGTTATTTACAAGAAAGGTTTTTGATTCTTACGAAGGTTCGAAGGTTCAAGGTTCAGCAAAACACACTAGAACCCATGAATTCTACTAACAACACCTGCCAAAACATAGGAACATATTTAGATAAGCTAGTATTGAAATTTCTGTTAGCATATACCCATTGAATTAGTTGGATATTCATATCAGGATGATTAAGTTTGCACTAAATCAATATATTCGACAGCTAATTATGTCGCGGCCTCTCCATCGGCCCCATCATTTCAGCCATGGAAACGTCCGGCCAATATTTGAGGTCTGGCCGTGACGGGGCTTCATATGTACCGAGTCCTTCCGCCTGTCTCCATCGCCAACAGCCTGATCATGAATATGCACGCAGCAAAGCATATTGACAGATCGTGGCTGCCAATACGATCAGCCTAGATAATCTTACAATCCAAATACCAACCAGTCCCAAAAATTAGCAAGCTCAGATTACCGTTTAACAATAAATACACAATTTTCTATAAATACTTATTCGCTTCTTGTTTTGAAACGTAGCTATAGTGTTTATCGTTTCTGATTTACATTATATTACTATTATTTGATATAAATATTACTTTATACGGATTTGGTCTAAAAATATCTGCTACTTTACTGAAGTACGAGTCGTCGCTCGGTAAATGACAGTAAAAAATACCTGTTTATTTTTACGTGCGAAAGAAATCATCGCAACAAAGCATGTCGAGCAATATTTTTTGAATAGCTGAATTACTGAAGTATCAAAGAAGAATTTATTGAATAATGACGTTTATAAAAAAAGAATATCTCCGAACCGAGAATTCGTGTTTTAAGGGCTACTTATTTTTAAAATGTTTCATTACATCTTCTCTACTATTTAAAATACAATTTATTTAAGGACCTAAAAAATATTGTTTTTTAAATTATATTTATATTTATTAAATTTATGAATTTGTAACAAAAGACAGTTACTAATTATGATATCTCATTTATATATTCACAAGTTAAAGCAAAGATATTCCAACAAAAATAATGTTTATTTGATTATATATTACTTGAAATTATAGAAAAATTATAATACATAATATGTAAAATGTATTTATGAAAGACACAATACTTTTGTATTAGAAAGATAAATTTACATTTAAATTAATAGTTTCTTTTATACTATTTCGGTAATATTAACAAAAATAAATCTTAAATGGCAAGGAAGTTTTACTATTTTTTTTGTTAATATTCTACGGTTATTCTACTGACACTAAAGATACATCACTCTCATCAAAATGGGATTTCAGAATGTAGTTTTATGGGTTTTTCTCCATAAGAGGACGTGTTTCCGGGGAAGTGATTCATCACCGAAGCCACAAACAAAAATGGAGACTTCATTTGGATAATGTGGAGTGCAAACTTCCCTGATCTGCTTCCTTTGATCTCCCTAGATGAAATACGACCTGGCGAATGTTTTCTTTTCCCCATGAAACTTGACATTGTTCGCCGCTCCTTTCTTGCTACGGAAAAAAATTAAACTTGATTATTGATTGAATGTAACAAGACCTTGGTAAATTAAAGGATTTTTTCTTTGTAATTAAGCGCTCCAAATATTTCTCCGAAGAAAACCATTACAAACACAATAAAATAATAAATACATTTTTTTATTCTAGTGTAATTTAAAAAAAAAATAATTATGCGTGAATTCTTTCACGGTGCCGAAAACATAAAGTAGGTAGAAGTACAGCAGATAGTTCTCCTTTACCATAAATTTCAATGAGTTGTCTCTAAATACTAGTAGTATGATTAAGTACTCCTTGTATCGAATTTTTGAGCATCAGTTTCCCATAACAGACTTCTCATGGCCGGCAGTGCTCTAGTACATCTCCATCACACCATGAATACCTCCTCTGAAAGTAATGGGACAGTTGGCCGGCGAGTTCGCGCCGCCTGTCGGTACACGAACAGAAAGGTATCGAATTGGCCCAGCTCTGGAGGCAGTCAAATTTACATATATCGGAGTTGTCGTAATTGCTGGCACAGTGAATACGAATTTAATATATTATGCTATTTCCCGCTCTACACTTGCTATATATTACCGCAGTTACTATTTTAAACTGATTCGATGGTATAGAAATAGCAGTTAAAATATCAACGCAATCTTTAAAACTGACTTTTTGCCGTAACTATCATATCATTGAAATAAAGTGCAAAATATTTTATTATATAATATTTGATACGTAAATCATAAATCTTCTTATTTATTTTTTGGAGTCACATACACATAATGCTATTTTCGTATCCAAAACAAAAAAATAAGATATAAAATGGATAATATCAATGTGAAAGTCAATAAAATGTTTATATATTTATAACACCTTATATATGTTTAATCTTAATATATTGATGCCCTAAAACAATAACACAAAAACAATAATTAAATAATTTATTTGCTATCATTTAGACCAGTAGCTTTTAAAATCTTTTTGCCCACGGACCTCTTTTCATAGTCAAAACTTGCCCACGGACCCCCTTTCATGGTCAAAACTTGCCCACGGACCCCCTTTCATAGTCAAAACTTGCCCACAGACCCCTTTTCATGGTCAAAACTTGCCCACGGACCCCTTTTCATGGTCAAAACTTGCCCACGGACCCTGGGTGATAAACTACATAAATTCATATTATAGACTATTGCGTTCCTGTATTAACCTACCTGACTCACCGCAATGCCAGTTATTACTTGTATTTTATGCACCTGTCTATATTTATATTTTACTTAGGACGTAAAAATCGCTAATAATGTATTCATTGTTATTTATTTTAACTTCCATATTAAATAAAAATGTGTCACATTTTTGTAATTTTATATTAAACCTTGCGCGGACCCCCTGACGTTGTTCAGGGACCCCCAAATCGATTTTAATTTTCTAAGGACCCCCTGAATGACCCCAGGGATCCCCTGGGGTTCGTAGGAACCACTTTGAGAAGCACTGATTTAGACGGATATAAAGAAAAAATCTTCAGTATATAAATTTATAATTAACGATTGACACAACAAAAAAAAGTCAAAATACTAACTTCAAAATCAAAGTGACCGCATTGCTAATTTCGTTTTATGGGTGAATATGCAATAAAATAACCCTTATAAGCCTCTTTGATAGTTCCCTTTTGCTTACTGACACACTGGATCTCCATCCCTTATCCTGCCTCCGTATGGACAAGTACAATACGAGATGCACGGTTGACCAAGCAGCCCGAGCTCAGCGCGCCAACTCGGACGACTTAACTCGGCGGGATCTACCGACACCAGACACGCCACGAGGGCTCTCCGTGTAGGCAGCTCGACTTCCCGTCCTATCTTCAACTCACTACACTTGTTTTTACTTCTGTAAAACTGTCGATAGCCTGTTTTCCGCACCTATTTTTGAATAATTCAACCGAAATATTTACATATATCAATTCACTCAAATATTTGCTAATTCATCTTTTAATATTGAATTACTCATCTTATTCCATTAGTCCATTTATAAAACATGTACATTTGTTAAAATATTTGTGCAACAATCTGAAATTCTTTCGTAATCAAAATCTTAAATTATTTTGATCAATTAAAATATAAATTTATGTATGCAATGTCACTATTACAAAATTGTTTTTAATAATATTAAATTCTGTAAAAAACAACAGGTTTAAATACTGCAAATTTCAAAATATGTCAAACTGTGAATATGATTTCAAGCGTATTGCTTCTATAGGTGCAAGGGTGGCTACCTAAGCAAACAACGTTTGTGATGCCTACCTATACTTTGCTTTAAGCTTTAAAGATTTAAATCACTTCTATCCTGTAAGGCCTAGTATTTGTTGAGTCATTTGTGGCTGCGGCTGTAGTTGTCACAATCAGTAGTGACGCAGTTAAACAAATTAATTCATGCGAACGCACTAACACCGCCTTAGTAAACCCGTAATGCCAAGCACCATTCTGCTCGTATGCCATAGAGGCGTCACGTTTAAGCCCGGGTTTCTTGAGTAGGGGTTAAAAAAATAAACCAACGACAAGCGCCGAGCTATTCAGATGTTCAAGCACATGGCGTGCAAGAACGAAAGCATTCTCGTATTTGGATTGTACGGCAAACGTTTGGCGACGTGCAAAGGCCGGATTATACTTTTCCTTCCAATGTCGTGAAATTTTATCAAGCGCTTTTCAAACCAACAGTAACAATATAAATTATGATAGTTTTTTTGTTTGTTTTTTAGCACTAGAACATTGTTAATTCAACTTCTTTACATTCTGTGTCTTATATGATTAATACACTAATAGCAGTTTGGTTAATAGCCAAGCATTAAAAGAGACATGTTTTGAGTGGCATATTTACGTATAAGAAGTTATAACTGTTGTCTATCTGAATAGTTATAAGCACGACATAAATATATATAATCCACAATCAAGTAAAAGCATAAAAAACATGCAGTGTGAGTGGTATAGATGGAAATATAATACATTTTTGATACTCAGTCAAATTTAATGTCAATTCAATACGTTTGTTGTTTTCTTTATTTATATAAGATGTCCCAAAACTAACGCAAGATTTGAATTTGTCGCCATTTTTGCAGTAAAGTTTTAGGAACACTTAAAAAAAATTATTTGACAGCAGACAGTTTAAGGTCAGTAAAAATGGAGCGTTACACGATAAAACAACGTGTCTTCATTATTGATCAATATTTCAAAAATAATGAAAGCTTGGCAGCCGCAGTTCGAAAATTTCATACAAAATATGATCGGAATAGTATTTTATAAGCACCTTTATAAGCAAGTATAGCGAGTCCAACCTAGAAATGGTTGGTAGGTCTTTGGTGAATTAGACTGAATTGTGTTTGTCTTTATTGCGAGCTAAGTTCATAATAAACTATCACCATAACAACAGAAATATGAGGTCTTCAAAATTTGAATCTACTATAATATTAGCCATTGTGTGTGTGTTTCATTTTTTGGTTCTCTATAGAATATCTTAAAAGATACAACGCTGATTTTTTGCACGTAAGTTCAATAAATTTTTCCGCAGCTATGTGCCGAATTTCAAGGCGATAGGATAATATTTTTATTCCTAAACTAATTAAATAAAACTATCAAATATGCTTTGTGTACGAATTATATGATACTGTTGTTCACCGTGAGAATTTCAAATTTAGAATTTTTACAAAAAAACAAAATATGATGCTTCTAAGAAATTTCCAGTTTATGTCAGCTTGACACAAGTACCAATTTTATTTTTTAGTTGCGTTAGAAATTATTAATCACATCATTAATAACTTAAAATGCCTCCTAAAAAAATAACACCGTCTAAGCACAGCAAACGTAATTAAAAAAAGTGAACGTGATAAAGACTGCATCTAATAAAGAACAGTGCAGTGAAAGTGATGCGTTGTTTGTGACACGAAATGTGATATTTCCTTTCGAAATTAATATTCGGTTATTCAAAATATATGTGTACAAAATATTCATCTAATTGTCAGCCAAACATGTGTTCAAACACTATTGCATCGTTCATCGAATACGTCATTTTATGACGGGCTACATTCTAGCACTTTGATAATATTTAGCCATCATAAATAGACGCGTGATGTGAAGGAGGTTTCTTCAAAATGAAATGTCCACTTTAATGCGGGGTGTTGTTTTCGCAGTGGTGTCGCACCGGCCGCAGTGTCAACCTTTTCTGAGCCAGCTCGTAACCTGCAGGAGGTATTTTAGTATCGGAAAAGCGAGATTTCCCGGCCCGCGCCTGGGACGGGCGGAGGCATTTCCCAGACTTCCGGCACCGCTTCGCTGCTTTATGCGCCGTTACTCGGAATCTTCACTTTTTTATGCTCCCCCGGTATTTATTGACCCCATACGCCCGCCCGCCTCTGGCAGGGTTCAATTTTATTTGGATAATAAAATATTGATTGATATGAGTTTCCTTATTTTTTGACCAGTGAATTTTTGCGCTGAATAGTTTATTACTAAGATAAATTTATAAAATTTGCGTATTTTGGCGTAAAGTACAGACTGAATTTATTTTGTTGGTTTGTGAGCTGTAATTTTGGTTTTTTTCTGTTCCAAAAATTTAATGGTATACCAATGCAACGAAATATAATAATTAAATCATAAATTTCTGACAAAAATTTTTAACACGTGTCCATTTTCTAATTTGAACCTGTTTAATTAAATATTTATGCGCTAATAACGGTATTTTACATACATTTATAAAATTTATAAATAAATCATAAAATAGTACGTTTATTTTTATAATCATCAATAAATATTTAAAAAAAATATTTTAATAACTTGTTTTGTATTGAGTAATGTTTTATATGAAACTCAAGTGTACAACAAAATACATTATTTCTAATTTTCAATACTGACTTATACATCAAATCAGTACTCAAAATACGCCTGACTTGGCAGAAGATCTCATGAGGAGTGTTTGCAGATAACCAAATTACCTTTATTAAGACAATGTCACGGGACAGGGGTTCAAATTTATTGAATTTCATCAAATTTCCTCGACGGCTTGCAAAGGTTAAACTTTGTACATCGCTTAAGGCGCCTGCTTGTATCTTACCTGTCAGTTGGTGAACTAATTAAAACGTCATTTTATTAGGGCACAGCCCAAAGTAAATATCTTCAATGGATTAATACCGTGCGGCTATGTTTAGATTGCAAGTTTAGTGTGCTGAATTTGTTGAATCTATTAGTGCAGCGTCTGGGGTTTGCTGATAAGGCATTAAGTAGTTTGAAGCACTTGGGAAACAATTAAGATATCAGATATTGCAATATATAACTGAAATGTATTAATTTAGTAACAATATCTACTCAATATCTAAAACAGTTTACAATTATCTTACATCGCTGTATGTAAAAATATATCGGGTATACTTGTTAATTATATTTATATTAGGTATTTAAAGAGCAAAACTTATTTTTTATTTATTGTACGAATGTTAATGTTTTCAAGTTGATTTTTTAAAAGATGTTTAACGGGTTTTTTCATTTATTTACAGAAAAAATAGTGTAGTGCGTCCCCAGCTCTTTCTACACCGCAGTTTTATATTGGAATGTTATTACCCAATAGCATTATTATATAATCCTTATCCCACAAAGCTCTGGCGTTTAGATCTGATACTCTTTCTGCAGCAAGCTACAGAAATATAGCAGAAGCCCCCTCACCTCGACAAGGCACTTCCAGAGCACATCCCTCCCCAATCATTCCAAGTCCAAGACTCCATTACTGGTATTTTAAACACGCTCAAGGTAAAGCCATGCACAAGCAACAGAATAAGAAGAGCGGGGAAGAAATATACACTTATATAAATTTGAAGTAAATATATATAGGATGTCCAAAGAGAGTTTCGGGTATTTGTTAGTTCAGTAAAACAAAAACTACTAGTGATCAAGTATATTTTTTATTGTTGATTTAAAGGATACAAAATGGAAAATTATTTCAAAAAGATGATGTTACCCAAATGGTAGCTCTTATAATCTGGAACGAAGATTGCTGATAACACATTGCTGCCATTTCTGACCTGATGTTTTGTTTCAATTCCGTTAAATTCGTCAGATTATTCTCATAAACCCTACTTTTAAGTTTTCCCCATACAAAATAGTCAAGAGGGCTAAGGTCGGGGCTTCTGGGAGGCTAGTTTATGTTACCTCTACGTGAAATGACCTAATCAGGGAATAATTCATTAACAGCTTCAATTGATTGATTGTCTTGTTGGAACCACGTTCTTGAGTTGAAACCTTGAAACTCCTGCAACTCTGGGCCCAAAAAATTTCGCAGCATATCGCAATAACGGTCACTATTCACATTCACCCGATACTCTTTTTGAACACCCATATGAAATTGAAAATTTAGCAAAATAAGTAAATATTTAAGGCATAGCAGGAGTTAACTTTGCCAGTATCTTGCATAAGTAGCAAATAGTGTTAATATAATTTGGGGTAGTATTATTGTAGGTTACCTGGCAGGGTTGCTTGCAGCCGATCGAGATCGCCCATTAGCCGCACGTGGAGGGGGTAATTCTATAATGTATCGTTAGCGCTGCATACTAAGCGGCCCGCCCAACTAAATGTTATCCACCAAACATGAGCGGCCCCCAGTCGGTGTGAATAATTTTCTAAGCTACAATTAGCAACATTACCGCAACGTGTTTGTGCCAACCCTAACCATGTTTGAGTAAATAAATTTAAAACAATTTTGATAAAATATTTCGTTTTCTTGTGTACGACTAAAATTATATGTTGTGGTATGCATTTCGTATCTATTACACACTTCCCAAGTATGTATAACGCAATATGCCAATTATAATAATGCTCTAATATTGTTTACACCTACTAGATAATGTTTGTGTCTCCGCGTAATTTTTATGTTAGCTTTTATCTTTATCTATGTCCTATTAATTATTTCAAAAAAATACCTATGCAATATGTGCATTTATATTACTTATCATACACTTGTGAATATTTTTAACAATCCTCCAACAAAATAAGAGTAGTAGTAGTAAAACAGAGTAAGAGTAGATCTGTTTGATAATGCCAACGTGAAAGGTTGGCGAAACCGGTCACTAATAAAAACGAAAATGTGTATAGTATTTTATTGAAAAATATTAAAATGGAATTCCACCAAGTACTCTCTGAAAATATTGAAATTCTTATTTATGTTTAGTCAATCTTATAGTTTTTATTATTAATTTATGCCACGTATTATTATTTAAAAAATGTACATATTTCAATATACCCGAATAAATTCCATAAATTCTCCAAATGCTTATTTTATTCAGTACAATATACAAACCAGAAGATACTGCGGTTCTATGAAAATTAAAACTTTTCAAAATGAATGAAGGTGATATTTTCACCTGTCATCATAACGCTAAAACTGAATACTGGTGGTTTACCTTAAATTCTTCAGATGAATCCACACTCGCAATCAAACTGTTTGATATTTATAAAAATTAGATTAAATGGCTTTATAACAAATAAAACGTTGAGTTGAAGATTCAACATATACATTTTATAGTTTAGTTTTGGGAAATTATTCAAGGACTTCATTACACTTAAAGATAAACTCAGTACTGAATCCTAAACGGCAGAACATCCACACGAAAACATATTTTAATATCAGTTGCCAAAACCTATAAAAATACGTTGGAAGGTACGTTTAATCGGTGTTATATTTATAAATTGATTTAGATTTAACTGAATGATTGTGGCTGGTAATGTTTGCTGAGAGCAGATTGTTTGTGATGAGCTTGTCTGGGGACTGCGTCATGCCCGGGATGGTGACATGGCCGCGGTCCGGACCGGGCTTTCATATTTAATAATACCCAACGTCGCTCTCGAGCTACAGAATTATCATAAAAACAATTCATTATAATTTTTACATTTTTGAAAGCGGCTAGGAAGCATTTAACAATTTGTTTCAAGCAGAAAGCTTTGCTTCATGGAAATTTAAGTTTTTTTTTGTGTTTGAAAATTTAATATAATTCTATGAAAGAATCTCATTCAAGAGCTTCTTAGGGTCTTTTTAACAATAGTTTTAAAATCCTTTATTACTTTGAATTGTATAAAAAAAAAAAACTTTTTTATAATATTCTTGAATATTAAATTATTTGGTATAAGTACGTACTTGTTGCACGCTCTAGAAATATTAAATGAAAATATATTTTCTTACTCTACAAAGTACATTTTAAATAAGATCAAATCTTTTATCAGATTGTATTTACCTCTTCTCCTTTGCTGTGTCTTAATAAAAAAATGCATATATTCTTCAGTAAACCCTAAAGTTACTTCCTTGCTCAGTTTAAGTATTATATTGATTGACTAGATATGACCCACTAAAAATAAAGATTATTTATTAATATTAAATATATTTATTTTTTCGCGGTCAAATATTGTAGGCGAAAAGTAATCATATTTTTTATATGCGATTTTAAATACAAAATATACTACAAGTTAACGTGCTGGATTTGTAAGTGTGATTAAGTCTGAGATGTATATCACTTCAGTATATTTAGCAGCGGCAACTGAAGGCGGTGTGGAAGGTAACACTGCTCATTAAGGGAGGTTTACTTCCAGTTAACTATCTCCGGAAGCGGGGGATTTGGTTATTCAATGGAACCTTGAGACTAACACTGCGCTCCGCGGAATCGTTTGACATCAATTATATACATACAAATATAATAGAACTACTTGTTTGTATCATTGTAAAGCAAAATATTCAATTAAGTAGTCATATAGTCCAATCTAAATTTGTTTATGAAACTAAAAAAATATATATATGTGATTATTCGTTATTCTAATTACAACCACAGGATTTTAAAATTTTCTAGCGTTAGTATAATTTTTTTTTTAAATTTAATTTTTTTTTTATTTAGACCTGTTTTTTATCTACAAAGATTTGTATTTTATGCGAGTTGTTGTGATTAATGTTGAAAATGAGCATTTACAGTGGGGATTTCAAAAGTTCTTTCAGCGAAATTACTGTTATAAAACTCAATTTAATTTTCCATCCCTGTTGACACCCCCATAAGGAAGCTAATGCACCGTCGTGTGCAGGGATAAATAACAGTGCAATAACGTCAGCCCTAAATAAACTGGCTTGATGCTCCCTTTGTTGCAGAAATGACAGGAAGTTCCGAGGAAACCGTCCGTTAAAAACGTCTTTGGGGAAACCAAGTCCGTTACACGTAAAGATTTCAGCACTGAAAAATAATTCTCCCTCTCAGGGCGCTTTAAGCACGTCACAATGCTTTTGAATTTTAAAATGAGAGCAAACCAATTTCTTTCCTGAGATTTTTGTTTTTCTGGGAATTTCTTTAAAGCGTTATTCAGAGATACTGTTTTCACCGGGTAATAAACAAAGGAAGTAGAAATTACAATTATTTTATACAACCACTATTACTTACGTTTTGTTTATTACACACAAATTTTTACGTTGTGTGTATAAAGTTTTATTGTATTAGTTACATTACATTTAATAAATTTTAAATAACTGCTAGCATGCTCTCTACCGACTTTTTAAAACTAACAGCGTAGTTTTTTCAAAGCGTAAAATTAATTTTTATTCTGAAAAATGTTGTTTCATGGCTGCAGGATCAAGTGTTACTTTAAACGAAATTGCAGTTATTTCAAACGCAATAATAACAAGAGCCCCGCAGCAGGAGTGCTCAGAGCCTCGATTGTTTAATGCTATGATATCCGGGAGTGCAGTTTGCAAAACCCTTTTTCAGCTCTCTTCAAAGTGTCCATACAACGGTGTGTTCGGTTTCATACAAACTTAGAATGCCCGATCTACAATGGAGGACAAAGCGCCTGGCAGAACAGAAATGGTTTTGTATTTTTCATCTTCCATTTCCCGCTTCGCTTACAAAGAAAATATGCCACTTGTGCGATACAATGTTACAGTATTTTATTACTGCACAAACTATTGTGCTGACTGTGAGTATTTTGAATTGTTATCTGGAAATGTTTGTTATGAGAGAAAATTTACGTCAGATTTCTGTGTTTGTTCATTTTTGACTAAAGCACAAGAATAATGTTAATATTTTAGATAAAAACCAACATTGAATAGTTCAAAAAAATTATATATACTTTGCCCATAAAAATCCTAGAAACTGTTTATATAAATATTTTGTATACCTAACAAATGCTAATTTTTATATGAGTTCAATATAGGATGATGTTAAATAATTCACAAATTTGTTTAAAATATCAAATATTTTTCTAAAATTTTATTATTTTATTTTAATATCATAAAATGCAGTTTTCAAGTAGCGCTTAATGCTGCAATGAACACTTCTCTATCTACGAGCACAGCATCGGAATTCGGAATGCCTTTTCACCTAATGCTAAAATACATTACGAGGGTATGTGCTAGTCATCGCAATCCCATTAAATGGAATGTTACAAATTTATCTGCCAGACGTCAAAAGTAGATTCACAAAAAGCGCTTCTCCGTAATTAAAAATGCATTTGGCACCGCAAGTGTGACGTGAAGGAAGGTAGGGGGCTTTTATCAAAGACGATTCCTGAAGAAATGACCGGTTCTGAAAGAACCAGGGGATCGGGTAGTTAGTAACTCTATAAATGTCTCCTCTGCAGATATGAAAAGCATCCAGAAAGAGAGCATACATTTGACGACTTTTGCTCTACGAATATTTTTAATAAATTTTAACAATTTATAATGCAAAAAAAACATTTCACATAAAAGTATGAATTATTTTATCTTCTACAACACACTTGTGCAAAAAAAACGTATGAAAAAGGTTAAAAAGTATTATAAAAAATTATTTGTATTATTGATTTATTTGGTCACCAATAAGGTGAGTTTAAAATATATTAAAATTGCTCTAGATAAATTATAATTTTTTATTTAAATTTCATAAAAACTTCTTATTATTATTCTGAAAATAGATTTAATTCATTGAGAATATTTCTGATGATTTATAATCAAACTGGAATATATATTATATTTTAAGTATACGTGTAATGTGTACTTTGTTCGGAATGTATGATAGAGAGGAAAAACAAATTCAAGATAAATAATAACTGCAGAAACGTCTGGCATTTTATAATATTCCTAGTTTCAGCACTCACTTGTACTTACCTGGCTCATGCAGCAGCACATTCATTAATATATTTCTCTAATTAAAATTCCTGGTAAGCCGTTGATCGCTACGCCAGTGGAAGAAGGGAGATCCCTCTCTCAGCATGTTGCTGATGAGAATGTGTAATGAGAAGCAGGAGATCTTGACGGCATTCACACCAGACCTGACGAAGGTCAAGAGCCCATTTAGGGTTGACAGAGCACACACCCACCCCGTTGTTTATTGCCTTAATTTGTACCCAAACAATACCTACGGGGTTGCAAAAATTTTATTAGATGGGCACGTAACACTGCAGATGGTGGCAAATATAAAACAGTTTATTTCAAAGTAACATAGATTTTTGGAAACATCTCTTTTAATAGGACTAGTAAATTTATTTCAATAAAAAGTTATAACCAATTTTTTTAATACATAGGATGATTTTGCACAAAATCACCAAAGTAAGATGTTTATTGCTATTAATTTGTAACTATAAACTATACGTTTTTAATTAAAGCTCTGAATAGCAAACAATTGAATAGTATTACTAGTATGTATACCTAAAACTTTCAAAGCTTTTAAAAGATAAAGCATATTTTCATCTCAAGCCATAAAATCAACCTTGATTTTGTTATTATTTCATCAAAAAGAAGCGTGTAATATGATGCAAATACTGAAACAACAAAGTTTAATTTTAAATAAGATTATACAAGACTTTGACGGGGATATTTGAAAAGATTGAGGATATTTTCTCTCTCCGAGCAAATTTGAATAAAAATTACTTTTTGAATGAAAAATTAGAAGGCAGGTAAATATTCTTCGTTACATTTTGTTATTGTACGGGAAATGTACACCTTTTTCGACCCACGCAATTCTTGAATAGACTTCATTGTATTGTTATATATTTTTGATTTTATTCCAATATTTCAATCAATAATGAACATGATATTTATTTAAAATAAATAAATAACTTTTAATAATATTTTCAATTTATGTTATAAACTTTTATCAAGCTTTTTTGCCATACTAACAATTTTATTTTATTTTGGGTATGTTCAGTAATTAATAAATATTTCAATTAAATATTTCAAAACTTAACATTAAAATTATGAGCCAAGTTCCGTGTGTCGCTTTACTACCAATGCTGAAAATATTCCCAAAGTAACTTAACGATACTTTTCACAAAATTGTATTCATAAATACTCTCTAACTGTAAGCTGTGGAGTTTCATCCAACGTAACTAATTATGCAGGCAAATTAAATGTAACAAACATACGGGAAACGAGACGAATATAATTTCAGTGACTGCTCCTAATTGAAACAAACAAAATGAATATTAATAATTTCCAGAAATTTGTTTTATGTTTAAATTAAATCAGAGCACAGTGCTTTCAGCCTCCTGATTTTTTTTGTTTACGAATAAGTATACTTTTGAGTGATATTTAATTACAAAATAAATAACGAGAAATGTTTCCATTATACGTGCATAATAAAGTAACAGTTACAATTAACAAAGTTAGCGCATTTTTAGCAATCATCGTACTGTTTTTTGTTTGTGTGAAAGTTAACGTTTTTATAATATGAAAATAACAAATTCTTGATGTAGATATTATCGTATTGTATTGGCAACGCAATGTCTTTACTCGAGAAGAATGCTTGATAAAATCCGAACCCAACCTTACGATCCGTTATTTACACCAAAATAGCTGTTATTGGAAAATAAGAAATACTTTTAAAAATATTTGTTTTCTAAATAAACTTTAAAAGTAATTTTATATACACACATATACACATATATATATATATATATATATATATATATATATATATATATATATATATATATATATATATATATATATAGTACATACACCCAATTAATATAATTCACAAATGAAAAACAACGCGGCCGCGTATTTAATTTTCAAATAAGTAAAATATTATACCAAGAGATATTAATATTAATATGAAAATATATCGTTTCTTTTTATGAAGAAAATAACACATTATGAAACGAAAATTGAATGGTTTAATAAATATTTTCTTATTTGGTTATTTTTTACCAACCACTTCAGAAAACATTAAAGAATGCATCGATGGAAATATATGCGTATGTTTATTATTTTCTATTTTACCGTTGGTAATTGCAATATTTGGCTCAGATTTGTACCTGAATTGACAAAAGAGAATAGCTGGCCAAGCCTGCTCGGACCTCCTAAAGCCTATTAAAGAAGGGCACTGCATCAGATCAGATCAGACGGCCCCGAAAGGATAATCTTACTTCAGATTCTAAAAAGGATCTGTTCTGATATTACCGTTCTTTAAGAAGATAATGTCATTTTTAAAATCATTTGTACGCTAATAGTTTGAATAATTTATATGAATATTTATATACATGTATTACGACAGCCTTAGCAGTATTGCAAAACCATTTGCAAGGGATCAATAGTGTATCAGAGCCATATTATAAAAAATGAATAAATAATTAAAGTATTCAGTTAATATGCGCGGGACAAGGCTCTGGATTTAAATATAAAACCCGTACAAAAGGATTTAAACATACCCCTTTAGCATTTCCATCGCCGAAGATTTAAATTTCCCGAACCTAACCGAGCGGGCGCTTAATCGGGCCGTTAGAATTACGAATTCAGGGCATTCGAATACCAAATGCACCTTCAGCCGGGACAAATAACCGGATTTAGCTCTCCAGTACACCTGCACGGAGGAATTAGTCAGCCGGCGGACTGGAGCCGAAAGCTGCGATGTATGACGTCATATTACAGATACCTGCAACGAGGGCGGCTTTTGCTCTCTATCCATTAGCTCTGATGTCCGCTTTAATATGGAGCTTTAAAACTTTTCATTAAATTGTGTAGCATTTTCGTTTGTGATTTTGATACTTAAATGATTGAAATTAAACAGGGTTTTGTATTTGACAAAGGCACCATATTTATTACTAAAGACTTAATTACTCGTTTTAAATGAAAAATCATAATAGTTGAGACATCGAAGTGGAAATAAATACTTCAAAGCATGTTCTAATGTGGTTTTTATTACCCAATAATATATATGTAAATATATTCTGATTAAGAGCACATTCACTGTGTTATGGAGCTTTTTTTAAACCATTATTTAAGCATTTATTTATTTTACTAACTTCATGTTTTAAAAGAAAAATATATTTTTCTACAAGTAACCAAGCTTTATTAAAATTTTGAAAGAGTGGTTATGATTTTATATCTGTTAATTTGACTATGCAGGCTTATGAAACTATATGACAAAACCAATATTTTACCTGGAATACGCTTTAATTTGTTAAGTTTACGAGATAAGAAATTACACAAGTGTTCCAAATCATTTACATGAGTCATCATTCCGAAAGATGATGAGCAAATAACTCAACATTAGAGAAGTATGGGCTACACATTAACTTTTTATTAATATATTCTATAATTTTATATAAAATTAACATTTTTAGTTAGTTATGCTATGTTATTTATAAGGATTCACATCTGTTAATATATTTCAATGCATACACTCAATTATATGTATAAATATCTACAACAATAAATTTCAGATTTGCTTTTTGAAATTGTACTTTCGTAAAAAAGTGGATATTTAAATCTATATTTTTTCATTACTGAATTAATTGTAAACTTTAGATCACCTAAACACTTATAAAACATTGTTGTGAGCATCAAATATTTTTTGAAAATAGTAGATGATTTTGTATTCATAATACTATCTAATTATTAAACAGGTAACGTAGGGAGACAACTTCTCTCCTGTTGTCAAATGTCACAATACATTACCACCTGTCAGGAACCACTCGACGTATATTGCCTGAAACCGTGAACAGTAGATACTATTGTATTCAAAACTGCACACCAGGTATGCTGAAACACAATGAATTACGTATATGTGTGAAATTACACGGTTTTGCACAATTTTTTTATTACCACATATACAGTCTTGATATAATTTATTGTGAGAAGCATACGGTATTCAATTTGTTGTGATCATCAATAATCGTAATTAAATTTATGAGATCTCGTATCATTGCTATTTTCCGAGGCTGCATCCGTTTCCATGAGCGATCCCCGTAAAAACAACATAAACCCCATACGAGCTGCATTTAAATAAGCATTCGCATCGTAAACGCAGAATGGGGTATTTTTGCAGCAGACGAGCTCGAGTCCGCGGAGCGCTCCGATTCCCGCAATAAACGACCTTCGCGCACACTAGCGGCTTACTAACAATCGTAAAGGTCTTTACGACGAAGGCGGGGACTCGGTCCTCCCCCGCGGATGCGATAAATTCATAAGAACTTCACCTATTGATTCGGGAAATCCCCGGATGTGATGTGTTTTTATTTCACCCGTGGCGCGCGCCAGATCCCGCAGGAGCAAAATATATTTACCATTTTATGTAATGCCGTAATAAGGAACAATTTATTTTCACTTTATACTTCTTTACTGCGCAGTAACAAATCTGCCGTTTGGTGGGCATTGACGGATAGTTTCCCTTCTTTTTGAGAGAATGAACATTATTTTTACAGTGGATCGAATTTCTTTGCTACCATGCTTTTATTAAGTTGACTGTGATATCTATCTATATAATGAGACTTTTTAGAATCAAAAGAGCTAGAAATGAGACCATCACCATCAACAGGAAAGTTCATAGATTTTTTTATTTTCAAATAAAACACCATGATATATAACAGACATCTTTAATCGATCCATCTTGTTTATGTCAATAAAAAACAATTCAATAATACCATTTTCTTTTTCTTTCAATATAAAAAAATAAAACATACATATGGTATATATATATTTAATATACCAAATAAAACATGCGCACCTTGGTCAAAACGACTTTCCCCCGATGAAATATTATTCAAATAAATGACGTTATTACCAGATTAATATATCAAAAGTAAATCGTTGTAAATGAATGGAGTACTTGAGCGATTGTTTAATGAAAGTGATAGTTTTGAAATTAGTTTTTATGTTCACTTTAACGCTTAGGCAGGTAAATGTAAAAAATAACAAATACATCCAATATAAAAAAACATATATGTTTAATTTTAATCGTTAGCTTTCAATATTACACGACCGATTTTATTCAAAATCAATAAACCTAGTAATATAACCAAAGCAATTCCAATTGAATTCTCTCGATTCTTAGTTGTTAGGGGTAGTGGTAGGTTTTTGCATCATAAAGCAAGCAAACCAATTTATTATTAGACAAGAACAAAGAACGTACGCTCGTATTGAGTCATTTCTTTTGAATGAGTTCCTTATTGGAATCCCTCAGCAAAGTAGGTTACCTGTCTATAAGACGCGAGGAAATATTTCTTTACGTTTCCTCGTACTCTCCGCCTTTTCATTATTTCTGATCCTATTACTAAAACAATCGATGTAACCAAAGATATTTCAACCTAACAATTTGTAATTGGTGCTTAATTAGATTTCATTCGAACACAATAATTAGAAATAAATTAAAAGTAAAACAATTACGTATAAAGGTAAAATAAACAAAAAAACCCTATGTCGAAAAAGTAAACAGAGCGTCCGGGGTCTATTTATTAAGCACATGTTATTTTTTGTACTACCAATTAGAGAAGTTGAGACAAATATTATGTTTTTGTTAAATGATATGTAGCGACGAATTTAAATCGGTAATTTTTTTAACAATAAAAGCCAGTTGGGATTTGTCACAATGCCAAATGCGCGTTATCTCCTGGCCTTGGCTATTCATATAACTATAATACATCTTCTTATTATAACTATATTTTATGAAATCTAAATAATTTTATCTACAAGATAATCCCTGCATGTTTTGTTGTCTAATTCTAATTTATAGAAGGGGTAGTTGTTAAATAACAAATTTTTTATTTTGTTTTTTTTTTGAATTAATCATAGATAATCATCATTAACAAGTAATACATTTTAGACTATATTAACAGCATGATGATTAATGCTTTAACAAGTATGTTTTGTCTTTCATTTTGAAACACTTCCTTCTAAGAACATATGATTTCTTAAAGTTTTATAAAATGTTTAATTACAATAGCACAGAATCAATCCTCAAGTTAACCAATTATAACGCATAGCAAAAAGTATTGGGCTCTTCGTGGCTTCTAAAAGAATGTTCAGAAAGGCTTCCGCCTCCCATGCCATTTATTTGTCTCGTCATGGTTGTACGCCTGGGTTTCTAATGAGGTTCGATAGGGGCGCTCTGATTGGTTGCCATTGTCACCCCTGGGGGCGGAAAAGGGATCTAGGGGGAGTAGCTTAGTGGTCAGCGAAATGGATTGTTCTCCGATAAGTCATGGGTTTGGGACAAAACAGTTCATCACGATATGCGGGCCGAGCTAGCCCAGTATTACTTTAATAGCAGTTGAATGGACCCGATGGTAAATTTAGTATTATTATGTTAATTAACACTATCAAAATAATTTAGATGTTATTTGAGGGATTTGCTTTATGTTCGGACCCAACACATTTTGTTTATTGTTTTCTACTTTCGCGGGTTTTCACACATAAAACAATGAAATTACGATTCGACAATAAACACTTGTAAAGACGTTTCAATTTATAGTAAGAACGGAAATACTTTATTAATGTATTTAAAATAATTGTGTTATTTATGAGAAAAACAATAAGTACTATAATACAATGAATTGCGGAATTACAGTTTTTTACAAAAAAAATTATTAGACAGATTAATTAGATGAATAGTCAAATATTGTAATCATTTATAAAACATTTAATATGTTCTATTGATAATCAGTATACAATAGAATAGCAAAAAGTCAGTTTTTTTTTAATAAAAGGTGAATATATAAAAATGTCTTATTCAATTTATTTGTTATTGTGCAAGTATTTTGTATTGCAAATCTTATAGTATTTTAATATATATTTATAAGTTTAAGAGTTGAAAACTAATGACAATTAAGTGAAAATAATGTTGTTATTTTTAATTTTACCAAATGTTAGGTTTTTTATCAATCAGCATATTTTACATTACATTAACTCAATTAAAAAAAAACACACTCAATAGAGAGCCTGCTTATAGAAATCGCAAACAGTATTGGAAAATAAAAAGGAAGCACTTTAAAAATAAATAATGTTTTAAATTTATGAAAAAATCAATGGTAAACATAAGCCGTCCCTAAATGGAGGCATCAGGGGTTGTTGTTTGATATTGGCCAAATGGAAGAGGGTGGCGATCGAAGAAGGTTTTTTTATTAATTAAAACTCTGACGATCAATCAGAACATCGCTCAGGCAAATTATATAAACACGCAATTTATCTAAGGAATGATTTTATTTCCATGAATTTATTATGGCATTAAATGCTAACTTTGAATGTTTTTATTAGATGGTTTGAATGTGAATGATATTATAACCTTTTAATTGTTATTTGATAATTCATAACAATGAAATCATTCTTAGCTGAATTTTGTATATTTCAAAAATTCATATTATAAAATTATTTTATTCCTCTTATGCTAATTGAAAAGTTTACGTTCTATAGAATGAATTTACATTACAAATATTTCAACAAACCGTTTCGTGGTACCTCAAAGCCACCAGAAAATTAATTAGGTACAAGTCAATATACCTGCTAATATCAGTCCAAATATTGACCTGACCTCCGGAAGGGCTGTTCACAGATTGGTAATCCTTTGGAATAGGAGACCTTTGATGCAGCATGTGAATCCTAAATATTGGCAAGGGATGAATTAATGTGACACGAATTGTTTGCCAACTTCGGTCTCAATTATTTTACGTAATAAATAACTATTTCACACTTGCGAAGTAAGTGTTTTTATTATTAAGATTTTTTACTATAATTGAGTTATGATTTCTTTATTGTAATAACCACTATTTATTTATTTAAAATGTGGATTTATTTTATTATGACCAATGCAATTTACAAAATTTTTACGTGTTATTAATTAGCAGAACGAACTTTTGAAATTAGTAAAAAAATTCGTGAATATTTTGCGCACGAATAAAAGGATGAACACCGCTCTGGAGTTGGTTTATTTTACAATGGTCTGTCTAATTATCCTTCACAGCCGCCAATACGATCAATCAATGATTAAACTATCAGGGTATTGGCTCTGTGCAGGCGATTGCTGGTTGCCAGTTTCCGGTGTCCGTGCGGTCGAAGTCTCACCGCCAAGCGGCCCTAAGCCGGCTCAAGCGGGACTTATCAATAATTTGAGCCTCGCCTAAATATTTGATCTCAATAATTTTGATGGGAGCATCTCTCCGGGATTACCGTCAGCATGTATGCGCTGAGTTGCGTAACCAATCCAGAATAGATTTGGGTTGAAGTTTGCTTGTTTATCGCCAGAGAGTATGCGATCATCGTGGAAATTACTGAATATGGAATAATATTTGTTGAAGCAGGTACATCATTTATTTTTTTACGTAATAAGGCTATTTTGCTTATTTTTGACCAAAACTAATGATTGTCTAAGTTACTGGGTATTGTATTATATATATTATTTTTTGTCACATTTAAAATAAATGGCATATGGATACCATTTTATATATTATAATTTTAACAAAAAAATATTTTGTAGGGCACATTTAAATTTTTTTTTTTTAAATAAATATTTTAGTGATGATCCTAGTTTTATGTTTGTTTATGCGACTTGTTTCGTATTAGGTTGGTATCTTCAAGCAGATATCAATATATTCAACTTATATTAAATTTTAAATAAAGCATGTACTACATAAACTTGGCTTCTAGCACACAAAAGGAGAATTAAATAAACTACAATGGCGAAATAATTACATAAAATCATTATCATTTATTCTAAATTTTTTGTTTAATTTTTGATTTCTGAACTACTAAAAATCGATTTTAATAATTTATTATTTATTCTAGTCCAAATCAAGTTAGTCAAGTGACAATAATTCTTTTGCCTGAACGACAGTAGTAGAAAAGAACCAGAAATAAATATAAAATAAAACTTATTACTGGAGAGACTTCAATGTTTGCTTCCATTGAAATGAAAGTCCTGAAATGTTGGTTTTAATGGGCGATGTGCCAAACCAGGTTACCCAATAAGGTAAAGCAACCATAACATTAAGTAATAGTTGGGAACCAACCAGTGTTACTTACCTTAGTGCAAGTAATATAACACAAGTTGAGGATTTAATATTCAATTGAACTGTTTATTAAAAAATAGTTTTGATCAGTTATATCATTATTGTCAATTCGTTTTTATTCTTATAAATACCAGTTAAAAATTATTTGTGTGTGTACATGATAAAAATAATATATTATATAATTTATCTACTTAATGAATATTTGGTAACACAAATATTATATTGGAATAACAAAGCTTAAATTATAACAAGAATTATCGTTGTTTTCGGATTACATAGCCTTTCGTTCTTGAATCCATAGAAGTGGTTAAGATTTTGAGATAACAATCACAGACTGTCTGATTCGACAATTGCCTTCAGCTCTATTGAGAACTCGATATTGTCAAAATTAGTAACACAGAGTTCAGATTAAGTTTATACATTAAACGAAAATTGCCAGAATTAAGTTCTTAGTGTAACGTCGGGATAAGGCCGCTAAAGTTCTTGATAATTATCTATTAATTAAATCCTCACAAATTCATACATAGGTTTTCGTTACATAATTTTTAGTCAGACGATATTTAGCAGTCAGCAGGAATACAAAACAGAAATATTGTAAATTATTTAATAATGCTTGTAATATAAGATTAATATTGAAAGTAAAAAAAGCAGAAGTAAAAGAAGCTAAATATAGCAGAAAAACAACAAAAAAAATATAAGAAATAAAATGGATCGTATCAATGCAAAATCAATTGTGATTGCAGTATTTGCTTGTATTTCAAAATTTTGAAGAGTTTGAAACTATTAGGATTTATTTACAAAAAAAATAATCAATTATATATTGCAATTTTGACTTTTTGATTAAAGTTTGTAAATCATAGGATGTCTTCTTGAATGTGAATTCGGCTTGGTTGTTATTATATACCCAGTTCACATCTAGCCTTTTCTTTATTGGCCGCAATAACCACTAGCTCGGCCCTGCATTTGAGGGCAATTTGGGCAGTGGGCTTCCGGAGCGGCCCTGGTAATGGCAGCCGATAGAATCATTATTGGACTATCCTTATACGTCCTAGGCTGAAAGGGGAGATGCAGCGGATTGGACGATAGATGAGAATCTAAATTGTACATCATTATTTCACGAAAACAACCTATGGCTTTAAATAAGGTAAAAAATAGGTTTTTTTAAACATGGGCGTATTGAAATCTTAATGTCGTTATAAGGACAAAAATCAATTAAAAAAATATATTTTTTAAATTTGAAAACGTATATTTTCAAAATTTTGGTGTTAAAGGTGCAATTAAATATATTTATTTACCATTTGATTTTATAAAATTTATTTGTGAAAGTGAGTAAATTGAAGATTGAAATGATATGAATACCTACGTTGTTACATTTATTTTCAAACAGATAGCAAAAGTTTTGAAATAAACTTTCTGTAAAATATCTATCCAGGAAAACCATTTAAATTTAAACGTCTTTTTTTTTAGATAAAAAAACTATATTTACTAATTAATGTGTCATTTTATACAATAATATGAATGATTTAATTAACTTGTATTAAAAAAATTAAATCAAAAAATAAACCATAACACATTTTTAAACAAACAAGAATCTATTGATAATGATTAAGAACATCTTTTCAAATATTGAAATTCGATTAAAGAAACTCTTAGAAAAATATATCATTGTGATTTGTGCGGGATTCGAACCCACATCCCCTCGCTTACATGGCAGGTGCATTACCAACTATGCTAACCAATCACTAGTACTTGCTTCACTCAGTACTTTGTGTTAAAAGTCTAGTATTGCAAGTCACATAATATTTAATTAGGCATAATAAGAACATTGTTTCATTTATAGGATATGATTATTAAAAATTCTTGTCTAGTACTAGTGATTGGTTAGCATAGTTGGTAATGCACCTGCCATGTAAGCGAGGGGATGTGGGTTCGAATCCCGCACAAATCACAATGATATATTTTTCTAAGAGTTTCTTTAATCGAATTTCAATATTTGAAAAGATGTTCTTAATCATTATCAATCAATTAAACCTGTATAGGTAAAATCGTACTTTCTGTGAGATGGTCTTCACAACCAATAATAAAGAATCTATTGTTTGCAAATAATGAAATTTTATTGTTTAAGTTGACTTTTATGAATGAATTTAACGCAATTCGTTTTAAAAACCATTTTAAACTTAATTGAACTTTAGACTTATTATTTTGAAAAACTGTAAAACTAAAAAAATACATTTAAATAATATCTACCGAGGTGAGTGTCTTTTATACGAAAAACCGCAGAAGCTTATTTTTTAGTGCGTCTCCAGTAGCGGATCCTGTTTCAGGATTTTCAGGACTTCCGGCGAGGTGGGAAGGCGTAGCTCGGTTATGTTTTTGTGATTAGGCCTCCGCGGACCGTTTTTATAGCGAGTCATTTGCTTTATAGTTTGTATTAAGGGTGGGAACGTAAAAACGGTTGCCAGGAATTGTTATCATATTCGAATTAGATATTGGAGTATAAAAAGTAGCTTTCCTGAATGAGCATCATGAATAATTTAACTTAAAATGCGTACAACATGAGGATACTCTGCCGTATTAGCTGTGATATTTTAAGGAACTTATAATTTAATTTTTTTTAATACTGAGTAAATTTTGTTCTATTTCTGATATCCAAAGCGTCTTTGGACAATTTTATTTTCGTTAAAACAATAATAAGGCTGTTTTCATGAAACATACAAAACTACAATTAATTACAAGATAGACACACTTTTGAGCTACAGTTTCGACAATATGATCATATTTGCATTTTTTAAACATTACAAAATATAATGTTATAAAGAAAGTCAATTGAATAAACGTAAAAAGTGTTTAAGATTTTAAAAAAAAGTAAAATAAAGATGATTTAAAATACAATTGTTTTTTTTTTTTTTAATAATAATTGAGCTAACTTACTTGGCAGAAAACTGTCCCAGAGCAATTCGACTCCTGTGCGAATATAAAAAAAGAAATAAAATTTAGTTTATTTTTGAGTTCCACTGTAATTTGGTTCAGCTTAACCGCCTCGATGTTCCTTTTATTGAATATAATTCGAAGTGGCTGGGGAGTCGAGAAAGCCAGCGCTGCTCGCTGAAATAAGTTTCCTCCTCTAACACTTGCTATTTTTAAGGCGTTGTTTTGACGTCTTGACTGATGTGAAACTGAAAACCTGGAAGTGTTTTCTGTAGCTTCTACTTGGAAAACTGGTGTATAATTTGCATGTTTCTAAAATGCTTAAGGATATTTCAGCGTGTACATGAATATTGCATGTAAAGTATACAGTGAATTATTACAACGCTTGTACAGTATTCATGCATAATAGAATTTAACCTTCCTGAATATTTTTGATATTAAAAACTATTGCGTAACTTTCAATTACAAATTTTAAAATATAAACATTTTTTTTTTACTAACAGAACAATTTAAAAAATATTATAACTTTTATTAATAAGTTTTCATTACATTACAAAAATTTCATTACAAAAAATTATAAATTAATTTTTTTTCAAACTTGAGTAAGTGAGTATAATAAGTTTGATTAATTGTTTTCGTATAAGGTTAAATGCTTAAATGTTATTATATCAGTAAAACAACAGATTATAGGATAGCAAAAATAGAGATCCAGAAGCATATGCAAGCAAATGAATAATCAAAATGAAATCCTAATTAGTTTGATGACAAAATATAGTGTATAGTACATTCAATCGGCAAGAGATACTAACTTCGCTATTATTTTAAGCTAGACTTAAATTGATATTTTCGAATATTAGTCAGTTGTAATCAATGATTAGCACTTTAGGATATATATCATCGTTTTTTTTGTTTCGTATGCATTATACACTTGATTTTTTTCAATGTATACGAAAAAGCTATTTTCATTTATGTTCCAAAATAAATCTAGAACATTTTTCAAGTATCAAAAAAGTTTGAAGTAACGCAAAGCTTTTAATTCATAAATATCAAAAATGCAGAAAGTATACTTAGCAACATAAGCGAAACTCTTGAAAGTTACGTATTTTATCAAATCATTAAAAGTTAAAAACGTTATCCAAATATATAACGAGCCCAAATACTCTCAGGTTCCCCGAAGAGCTATAATAATAATAATCGTGCAAATCTTCTGTTGGATGTGGGGCCCTAACGAATGGGTCTACCGTAATGTTTTATATCAAATTACAAGTTAAACAATAATTCAAATTAAGTTGGTTACCAAGTTTACTTTGGCGGCCGTAGCACCCGGAGAACTTTCTCGAAGAAAATCGTCGGGCGCTTTGGACCTGCCAATGTAAGGCCATTTAGCAAGCCAACGGAACCGTAGCCATAGAATCTTAAGGCTGTATACAATTATTTAACCTCAGTCATTGATTTGGAAACACTAACAAGTATGTTTAGATAAGATTTTTTTTAAGATGATCAAGAGATATCTGGTACTCATTTCCTTTTTCCAGCTTTACCTTTTTGTTTTAGGGTTAATATCTACATACTCAATATTGTTGTGGATATACAATATTTTAAGTTTTCTACGTTGTTTACCGAACTATTAGATTTTTTCTTGTTTAAACGGGACTTCAATTGAAATAAAATAACCGACGTGTTTCTAAATGATTTTCAACACTTTATTGAAAAGAAAAAAATTAAAATTTTGATAGGGGTGAAATAATTATCGTTTCTTAGAGGTGACTTTTAACAATTAAAAAATTAAACTTATTCGGTTTGTAACTACTAAAATATATCGATTTATACTCGTGGAAATACTGATATCAGCAAAATAGAATAAAATCATTTAGTATCTGTATTTAGATATTTTAAAAAAATGCTAAAAAAAACAAAAAGATTAGATAGTTCACCTAAAATATGGATTGACCATATTAAAAGGGATTGTAAATATATTTTTACTGTACATATGATTTCAGGGAAAAATATAAACATGGTTATATAATATTTTTATTAGTTTAAAAGGTTGATGTCAATCATGATAATGTAATGAACTAGAAGAGGAAATGAAAATGGTTTGCGTAATCGGGTTTATAACGTTTTAATAATTTTGTAATTATTCAGTTTAAAATTGGCTCTAGGCCTAAAACATCACGACGATCCCTTTTTTATTATTGTTCGATATCTACAGAAAATGATAAAATAATACTGGTCGAAATTGTGATGTTAAATTTGCTAATAATCGATAAAAGCACGATTGCATAGTATCAGATAGCTTTCAAAACAATTTATTGCCCTAATAATCTGTAGAATTAATTATTTTACAAAAAACACCTTGACTTGTTGGCTCAGTTGGGCCAAACAGCTGTTTTTTTCAATATTCTCTTCAGTGAGTGCTTTTGCTTTTTAGTTTTAAAGTTATAAGTGCTCTCTCCATTTGATATTTGGTAAAAAGTCCAATTCATTTTGTAAATTTGTGCTGCTATACAAATTTGAGCATAATGCTTTGTACGATTCTGCAAATGTTGTGAATATTTCTAAATAAAGAGCCAATAGCTATGGGAGTGGTTTCTAGAAAATTATATCTTCTGTTATACCTTTACAAGTGGTGTTCTGCGCTTATAGTGTGACAGGCAAAATGAAAATCCTGGCAAATAAGCAAATCACCTTATCATCAATGTCATAAATACTAAATATTACTGTTTTGTATTAATTTTTGATAAAGATTAAAGATTATATAGTGACCAGATTGTAACTAAAAGAGGTTCATGGATAATAACTACGGAAAACAAATTATAAATTATTTTATTTATTGTACTTTTTCAATTCAAATTTTGATAAATATATTTGAAAAAAAATTTATAAATTTTATTGGAGCGTTATTATATTATTATTATAGTTCAATTATAACAAGCTTTTATAAAATATACTGTTCAAGCTTGTTATTATCAGTTAAAAAAAAAATATTACAGATTTAATCAAACTTAACAATTTCAACCATTCGTTTATATTATAACTATATATTTGTGTTTGAGAATAGGAGACAATACACACCTGTGCTTTTCAGTTCTGTAATTCGAATTAATTTTAATAAATTGCTGTTCAGATAGCGGCAACAAACAGTAGTTAATATTTTCAGACTTCACATAAGTTACTTTTGATGTCGCTAATTAGCAATGGTATAATTCTATACTTCCACATGTGCATGAAAAATTAGGGTTAACCATTTTTCACGCTGGATATGTACCCCATCTGCAGTGCGTATTATTCCAAAGAGACTACCTGCAAACAGTCATCACCATAAATCAACCAAATGTCTTCAACAATAAAATAAAGGGGAGGTAGCACCCCTGGCTGCGAGGGTTGGAAGTTCCGGAGCCAGGTGGCTCTGTCCCTAATTGTCCTTTTATTTTATTGTCTATGCGTATTTTTGCTTTAATAGTGAGTATTCTATGGACTTGGGTAGGAAATGACCGCTCTTACTTTATATTGTTTAAAAGGACATCAACAGTATAATTAAAAACGAAAAATATAAAAATGTAGGTCAACAGCAGGATAAAAGTAATCGTCACAATGTATCTGTTTCACCTAAAAAATATATTCCTAGTTGTTGTTTATTGTTTACAATAACAAGAGTGGGATGTTAACTTTGTCATAATTTTTTAAAAAAATACACTTTTAAATGTAATTTAGATCATTTATAAACCTCGACTCGATTGACTCAATAAACCTTGAAGATGGAATATTTCATTTGTCGATTATCAAAAAGTACGCATTTGTACTAGAGCTATCATTTTTCAAATTTGTAAACATCTGCTAAATATTAATAAAATTATATTAACTAACCTATCATACTAAACGAAATCTATAATTGAACATCATTTAGTAACTGAGTGGATGTAAATACTATATTTAATATGAGCTGCCGAATACTTTAAAATATCGCAAACACCTGGTCTAGGGGGACGGTTTGCTTGTATGTATTTGCGAGAGGGATAAAAGTAACTGAATAAAAGGCGCTTTAGAAGAAGAAGTTCCATCAGCAAGTTCTTTTAAAATTGTCAAGAGGCTTAAATATAAATAGCTGTATAACAATAGATAGACGACGTTTCAGTACTCTATCATTCTTGTCAAAGGGTGAAGCTTAGTCACAGTTACAGCGAATCGGCGCTGCACATACATATGTATGTCTTCAAGCTCTACGATCCACAGAGAGTTTCAAATTCTCCCTATTCCGCATTATCGGGAATCCAGGTTCACTATTTACTACACCCGAGGTCTTGCAGTCCAGCCACCTTGGGGTCCACCTGCCAAGTCATCAACGACCATGCGGTCTTCACGCTCGTATTCGACGGGATTTAATCCCAAATCTTCTCCTCGGATGAAATTTGAAAACGTAAAATAATGTTATAATATTACAATAAACGCCATTTAAATTGATATAAGACGTTAACGATATCGATTTCCAGTGGAAACATTTTAAAAATATTACCGTAAGTTTAACAATATCGGAGAATTCATGTCAGGTATACTTTAGTCTTTAATTATTATATTCAAATAAATTAAATTTGGTGAAAAATAGAGTTACCGTTGTTTCACTTATAGGATATGATTGTTAAAAATTCTTGCTAAGTACTAGTGATTCGTTGGTATAATTGGTAATGCACCGGCCATGCAGCTTGGGGATGTGGGTTCAAATCCCTCACAAACCGCGATGATATTTGATGATAACGGGCGCGAGGATTGCCATTTTAGCTCGGCAAAAGAATTTCGGGCAGCAAAGCGAGATTTCATGCACTTTTTGTTTTTGTTTTTTGCATTTCATTGGTAAGAATTACTGCATGATTAAACTAATACAATTCATTATTGATATAAATATCCAACTATAGCTAGAAAAAAAAGGTTAACATACATTATATCTTTGGTTTGATCTTATTTATTGATATTGAAACGATAACAAGCTGGGTTGACTTGCGCGCAAAGAGTTATTTTATATTGATGAATTTATTATATTGAAGTTTGGAAGCTCCGGAATATTAAACAGTTTGATAATGATCAAGTTCATTTTTTTCAAATATTGAAAATTAATTAAAGAAACTCTTAGAAAAATATCATCGTGATTTATGTGGGATTTGAACCCACGTCCCCAAGCTTACATGGCCGGTGCATTAACAATTATACTAACGAATCACAAGTACTAAGCAATAATTTTTAACAATCATATCCTGTAAGTGATACAACGTACTTATTATGCCAATTAAATATTTCTAAGAGTTTCTTTAATCAATTTTCAGTATTTGAAAAAAATGTATTTAATCATTATCAATCAATAAAACCTGTATAGGCAAAATCGTACTTCCTGTGAGACGGTCTTCACAAAAATCAATAATATAAATCAAAACTTTTTTATTTTGATATAATTCAAATATTTAACATACAAATGAATGGTTCTCAGAAACATACAAGAAATTAAGATCAATTGACTTTTCATCTGTATCCAATCACTTAACAATACAAACGCCGGGGTACGGCCTCGGTAAGGTTAATCCTGGTGAGATTGCAGTGCCGCATCGGCGAGCAATCTTCGTAAATAGGTCAACGCAGGCAAATCCTGTGCGCGAGTAGGGAGCAGGGAGCAGGGAGCAGGGAGCAGGGAGCAGGGAGCAGGGAGCAGGGAGCAGGGAGCAGGGAGCAGGGAACAGGGAACACAGGGCCGGGCGGGGAGGGCGGACGTGCCCAGTGCGCCCCTGGGCCAGCGTGCGTCAATTATGCATGCCAGGCCGACGAGAGCTCGGAATAATACAAAATAATTACTTGGCAAGTAACAAAAAAAAGTAGAAATTAAAAAATATATAAATGCGCAACCATTACGCTATAAGTGTGTCGGGGTTTTATTATGTGATGAAATGAGACTGTACGTGTTATTTAATGCCGCGCCGGGGGTGCTTAGCGACAGCAAATATATTATAAGCCACGCTTCTCCGCGCATTACATTTATATGAATTTTGCATCGGCTAAACGTGGAAATATTCTACAAAATGTGCACGTATGAGGCACGCGTTGTCTTCTCCGCCAGGCACCCGCCCAGATGCTTGCATGCGTACAATCGTGTTGGTTTAATACAGTATCCAGCGATGATACTTATAACGCACAAAACGAGTATATTCATTTTTTTTTGCAATTATGAAGATGACTTGGATTTAAAAATAAACTACTATTACATTATAAAATGTGCACTACATTTCCTACAGTCAAAGTGGGCCGTGTCTCTGTGGGGGTGCTTAGACAGCTTGCTCTACATTTTATATGGGGCGCCCGAGAATAGTTCGTTGTACTGCCCTGGAATGCAGGTCGCGAGCTTACATTTCAATAGATATACCCATATTTTACTATTATGAGAAATATGACTGCATAATAGATACAATTGTGGTCATATTTTATTCAATAGAAAGTGAATACTCTTGAGAATATAATACATATGAAAATGCAATGAAATATGTTGTATATTTAATATCAAATGTAAACGTAAATACTGAATTCACAAGTTAACTACACATGCGTTAATAAACGAAATATTAAAAATTAGCCTAATTTCAACGTAAATTCTAAATGTCTTATTTTGCAAAGATATGAATCTAGATGAGGAAAGGTACAGCCTTTTTACAACATACTAAAAATATTACTGTTAATAATTTTGGTTGTAAGGCTTAACTATACAATTTAAATACCTTGTAAGTACGCTTTTACTTAACTATCATGCTGTAAAACCGCAATAATTTTAAGCACAATACAACTTGAAAAATAATGTGAGTATACTGTAATTGTCACGTTTAATCCTCACATACCTTATTTCCGTATATGAATTCTATCCATTTCTACTTTCTACCCACAAAAAAACCCTTTTTATTCTTTCTATCACTTCCAATCTCATATCATTCAAATTTCCTGTTACTCTCGCCTTTCAGAGATTCCACCATTTCCCCCAAGCGATGATATATTTCACACGTCATAATATACGAATTTTATTTGTGGAGCCTTGAAACTTATACATACAAAGATATTTCATTTCATAATTTATTACGCGTACCAAAACCCGTTATTTTTATGTTAAAATAATGGAATAGGTTATCGGCAGATATCAATGTGAAATATTTTCTCGGAACACAGATTATTTTTCAAGTACGACTGCTACGAATGCGGCAAGTCGAGCGAATCTCTAACTTTTATATCACTAGGTAATAATAATAAAACAATGGATATCTAAACTAAACTAAAACTAATGATAAACAAAACATTTAAAAGCTTTTCTGTTCTCGTGCGTAAACGACGCCACGTGGGAACCATATTGCAGTATTTACAGTACATTATTAAGTAGTCAGGTGATAATCCACTTAAATAGATTAATAACCGATTCACAAATCAACAAACATTTTAGATCAATAAATTATGAAAAAAATACTACTTATCATAATTTTTTTAAATTAATACATTCAATATTTTTAATACTTGGAGGAATTCCATTTTGATTTTTAAATAAAATTCCTTTATTCAAAATATTAACAAGAAATTTTTTTATATGTCTAGATAATAAATCGAGTACTTCGTAATCTATAATATCTAAAATATCTTAAAATTCTAAATCAGTGTTTGCAATAGATTTCAATTCTGAAAGGTTTGCACCAAATTTTATAAATATGTATTATTTCAACCCCTAAATGCAAAAGTATCGGAGACCCTTTTCATCTATTTTATTTATGATCGTGTTTTAGATTCAAGAAACGCTTTCATATTTAATACTAATGACAATCTTTTTATTAGCTTTAAATGCGATCTGAACTTATTTCTGAAAATCAAATGAAATTTATTAATATATTAATTTAATTCCAAACGAATAATATTTGCGGAACCACTTTCGCTCTGAATATCATTTCTTTACTTGTTCTAGTTTTGTCTTTGAAAAAGACTTGTGTTGCATTATGTACATAGCTTATGATTATTCCCAATTTAATTTTATATAATAACTGAATATTAATGAGCTGCTCAGAGTTTGCGAGGCACGGAATCTTAAGCTCAAAGTTAATGTACTTAAACGGCTGTTAATGGTATTGACGTAAAGTGCGCCAGTATTAATGCTTGGCTCCGAAGTTCCACCTGGAGTTTGCTCGCAAGTCGTCTTCGCTCGAGGAGTCGCCTCATTCGGACACGTTGATCGGCGATCGTCCCAACTTTGTTATTCATTTCCCTGAGAATGTATGTTTAACGACGGATTGTCGTAAATAATTCAGGACTGCCGGGTCCTTTTAATTCATTGTTTGTGCGTGCAACATGTGCGAGCAGAAGGAAGCTGTATGGGAGTTTAAGTGGACTTGTTCTTTGTGCGTTTTATACAAAATATTCAGCATCTCTTCTTGTTTGGGATTGTTTTGTATTCAATGCTCAAACATGTGGAGTATTGTTTTTGTATTGAATTTTCTCACAATGAAACTAGGAGTGTATTTTAGCTTATTCATGGGAACTAAAGGATTAGAATATGCTTATGAAGCTTCATTATAATTTCAGCCAAGTGAACAATATCGTTGACTACTTTACGTTATTTCGTATTTGTATTCCATAATGATAAAAGACATCAATCAGTTTGACTTTCATTATTTTAAAATCATTTGATTATGTAAATTAGATAGGACAAGTATAATAAATTGCTATGGAAACATATTTTGCTTCAGATCTATTCATTGTGCCTAATTATAAAGTTTTTATAGCCATATTTTGTCTAGAATGTCAGGACACAATACTTATAAAAATAATAATATGTACATATTATATTTTTATTTTGATAAAACCTTTACCCAACATATGAATATAAATTTATAAACAGGATCAACTCTACTATATGTATGGCTTCATATGTTGAGAACTAAACCTAACCTAACCCAATTATTGCGTACGAAGGTTCTACTCTCGATTATTGGACATTGACCGTGAGTCTAAATTACAAAGTACCAAGAATGGATGCAAAAATATACACATAAAATAAAATACTTACTGCCTCTAAATGCATGTCAACCAAGAAGTGAATTTCATTTAATTATATATATTTTTTTAATCTTAATTTTGTTTAATAACTGTATAGTTAGAATTATAACAGCGAATTCCCATTTTTTACTAAATTCATCGTCCGTATCATCAAACCACTATATTTTCATGAAAATCGATAAACTTTGTTACTGAAATATAATTTATCATTTTCAAGAATTAATTAACTTAGTGTAACATTAATATTTAATATGTATGCAAACTATTAGATTTGGCAAATTTACAATTTGTATTGATTTTAAATAACATATAATTAATACAGCAAACTTAAACATGAAATACTTATACCTTTTTTAATATTAAATACTTATTTGAAGAAGTATTTCATTATTTAGTTCCCACGGTTATTTTAGATCTGAAAAAAACATTTGTGCTTATAATGCGACTCGGTTTTATACATCTGCATTATTAAAACAGCTTCTGGAATAAAGGGATATCTCCAGCACGATAACATAATCTCAACGCAACTTACAATAACTTATCCGCCAATCTGCCTGGTTGGATGCAGGCCACTGAAACATTTATTTCCCAAATCTGTGGGAGAGAAAACCCAAAGGAGGACACAGAATAATGTGGCCACGTACTCAGGGCGGCCGCTCAACGCAAGAGACGTGCCATAATAAAAGAAACTGGGAGCAGGGTCAGCCAAACGTTTACCAACCGCAGGATTTTCTTCATTTTTTTGGTATATCTTCTTCATCAAGGGCCTCTTTTCATACGAGGTTGGTGATCATCACATTGAACACATGTTTATCCTGAACCATTCTTACTGATTTGGCCATGCTCTTGACTTCCAGCCACTGGCTCTAATTTCACATTCACATAACCTTTCTTCTTCTAATGCTTTTTTTGACAATTAGTGGCAGTAGCTTTTATTTATAGTATCAACAAATATGGCCAAAATACGATACCTTCAACTTCATAAAGAAAAACTGACACAACATAACATTTGGTGAATCTCCATAAGTTTCTCCGTAATCTCTGGCACATATCACTTTTCTTAGTGCTGTCTCGATTCTCATTTTAAATTCTTGTAATTTGTACAATGTAATATAAAGTATACTTTTAAAATATTTTGATTTTACATAAAAAAAACAAACAAAGGAGTCGCTTTAAACTTATGGGAACACCATTGAAGGGGAGAGTGAGAGCGCATACCTAATTACTCAAAAGGCATAAAATTTATTGGCACTCAATTCACGCGCTGATTTTTTCAGAACTGAATTTTATATGGGCGTGTATTGAAAGCATTGCTTTGTGAGCAATCAAGTTCTTTACTGGAAATTTTCATTTAAAAATTTTCTGCACGACAAAGTGTTGATCATTATGATTTTTCCGTTAAACGCGTATTTTTAATATTATTTTACAAATAATATTTTTAGAAAATCTTGCTTTTTCAAATGAGTTTTTCAAGATTCTTTAAAATTGATACCCGAAAAACTGTTCGAAGAATATTATTTTATGGGGAAAAAACCTAACAAATAGATTTTCTTTCAACATCTTTTTAACAAGTACAATTGAGATAAATCAAGTTATCTTCATATTCGTGATTAAGTTTTATGTAAATTAATTTATTTTGATTCGTTTTTTTTACTCGCATTTTTGCTCCACGTTTCCATAGAAAGTACTTAAACAATGAAACGTCATTCAAAATATGTTTAACGCTAAAGTTGTCCCCTTTTTTGGTTGACTTGAAAAGAAATCTCCTCCATTCTCAGTTTCTCACAGTAAAACAACCCTGGGTGGTGCCGAAGTACCCGCATAAACCAAATATGATGGCGCCCGAGAGGGGAGACCAGACAAGTCCTTGCGGCGGAAGACAGACTCCGTAGTAAATTTGTTAAGGCATTTTGTTGTAGCTTAAAGTCGCATCGGACCGCTTCTTATTTTATTTGTTGCACACTCTGACTTTGTTTTGAAGGACGTCCCGGAGACTGAATGTTATTATACGCTCACTGAAAGTAAATATATATTATTGTTTCCCGAGGTGTAGCTTTTTTTTTTTATTATTAAAAGGCTAAGCCTACTTTGTTTTTTTAAGTAATCGACAAAAATGAAATGAAAGTATTTGACCGTGGGCGATTACTTGTATGTTTATTTTTTGGATTGAACGTCAATCAAGTGCGTATTTATTACCTACTACGGGTTTATTATATTAATACTAACATGATTAGGCACATAAAAATAATATCCAGATTGGATTAAAAACGCTTCACTTTGATTAAAAAGTCCAGTGCTTGCAAATCACTAAATATTGGTTGGCCTGGGCACATTGGTTCATATGTAGAGTATGATTGTTAAAAATTCTCGATTAATGGATGTGGTTCGTTGGTACAAGGGTCAGTACACCGGCCATGTTAACCTGGGTGTGGGTTCAAATCACGATGATATTTTTGTGAGAATTTCTTCAATCATCCTCTATGTGTAGTTCCATATTTGAGTAAGATATTAAATAATTATATGCAAGTGTGAAACGATATTTGATAATTTGCGTATGGAATAAAAAGCTGGATATATTCACAAGTTTTTATCCATTCTAAATTGAATATAAAATTTGATAAACAAATTTATTTTTTAAGTGGAATTTAATTTGAACTAATTGATAATTATATATACACATGAAAAAAATGACTCATACATTTATGAGAAATTCAATATTTTTGACAGTGAGTACTTGGTGGAATTCCATTTTAATATTTTTGAATAAAATACTTGAGTGATTATCCACATTTTTATTTTTATTAGTGACCGGTTTCGCCAACCTTTCACGTTGGCATTATCAAACAGAGTGAGATTTTATATAATAATAAGCAATTCGGTAAACAATTGTTAGAGGGAGAGGTTGTTGGAACCGGTCACTAATAAAAATAAAAATGAGGAAAATCACTCAAGTATTTTATTCAAAAATATTCATACATTTATATCGAATATATTAATCTGTCGAAAAAAAGTGTTTTTTTTTTCTGCAGTAAACTTTTGAAATGTTGTGAAATAGCACTCAAGAAAATACAGAATGAGAACAACACAGGGTCTTACCGGATTTTTTCTTAGCAGAAACTCTATTAAGTAAAGTTCTCGGAGGAACTGTGCAGGTGGAATGGCTCGAAGCAGCTGACCTGCTGGCCTGACCTCCCAGAGTAAGCGACCTTCCCTGGAGCGGCACCTCCCCGGGCCGCTCTGGGCCGGGGTGAAATAATTACACCCCGCAGTTCTTCGATAGTCGTTTACATCCGTACGGATTTGCCATCGCAAGGTTTTCTTTTGTGTTTTCGTAATCTGAAAAAAAGGGTTTTGTGAAATATTGGGTTAATTGCAACGTAAAATTTTATATTTCTCTGGTTTTTCATATTTCGAAGTGGTTTGTTTTTATTATTTTGACTTTGATTTTATACTAAAGTAAAATATTAAGAAGCTTTTTATAATCAATGGTGTTTTAATTTAAAAATAATAAACTTATTCGATGGAGAATTTTAAATAGAAATTTTCCTTAGTCATAAAAAGTTATGTTAAAAAAATAGGTAAAAACACTGATAAATATTTATTTTATATAAAAAAATTGATAAATATTGTAACATTTGGTCACATATTCATCATTTTCGGTGATAAAATTGACTTGTACAAAGGAAATTGAATATATTAATTACTTAAAAATAAGTTCTAAATAAATATATTTTATTCAGAACATCTCCTAGATGTAGCGAGCGCTCAATGTGGGCATACATACTGCTTTTTTTCAGTACCATCCATTTGTACGCTAGGATAACAATTTGTTTTCTACTGCAATTCACGATGGATCACGAGACTGGCAACTGACAATTCATCTAGGATATATTGTTAAACGTGTGGAAAAGGCAAGAGCGCATTGCGAAAAACCATTGTATTGTAGGTGTTTAAACTTAGGCAGTGCTAATTTTTCCATTTCATAATTTTTTGATAAAACAACAAAGTTGTATAGTAAAATTTGATAATTCTATATGCGCTATAATATGTACTTTTATATTCAAAAATGATAACCAGAAAAATTCAGAATATTGTTAATTTTGTATACTGACACAGAAAATGTATTTTTATTTAAATAACCCAAAACCGTGGTTAGAAATAAAAACAATTTATTTCATATTCACTTTAAATATTTTACATTCTCATATTCAGGATTCCAATATTTGCTTTTATTGCGGGTAAATTTTTCCAGTCTAGAGGGTGGCAGGCCTTAGGAGTGCCTACCCTCCGTTCATCTGCAGTGCTCGGCCGGGGCACATGTTCCTCTCGCGAGGCTGCATGTATATACAGCTCGTAGCAGATTTTGTAATCCAATATGGACCTTCTTCAAATATCTCGTTCACAGAAACAGTGAGCCTCCAAAGTGGGGCATGTTTCAAATAATACTTTTGAATTGACTTATACTCAATAAGCCTTCGGCGTTTTTTACGTTTGTGGGTTTTTGTTTTGATTATTTTTATTGTAATGTAATAAATTATTTCCATCTTGTTTTTTTTTAAGTTGCTTGTGAAACCTTATCAGACTCGCGTTTCTATTTTTGTTTTATAAAGCATTTAAATAAAATCCGTTGCGTGAAAATATATTGTAGCATTAGCATAATTAAGACATGAATATTGACTATAATTTTATCACAATGTAAATTAATTAAAAAAACACCTTGAAATAAACAAAAAAATTGTTTTTTAATAAAACATATTTTTTTAAATTTTATAAGATTTGAAAATATATTTCGTAACCTTAGGTTTTAGGTTTGACAATTTATTAAACGGTTGTAGTTTTAAAAGGTTAAATTAAAATAAATAAGCTTAAATAATTGAAAATAAAAACATATTCATGAAATTAATTTGTGCTGCAATAAATGAAAATTAAATAAAATTATGGTTTCGAATTCAAAAAAAAAAAATTGTGCACATTTAATTCAAAACAATAATTTAATAAAAATAAATAAAAAAAGATTTGATTTGGTTTTTTAAATTGTTTAATCAGTAGTACGTCAAGCACACATTTTTATTGTGTTACAATATTATCACAGCGGATTTCTCACACCTGATATCCAACAATCTTGTTTTAATTTGAATCTATTCAAATTATACCTGTGCTTGTATAAATAACGGGCTTTTCGCGAATATGCTAATAGGCCGTCGGGGATTTAATAAGTGAGCAAAGCAAACTTATCAAAGCAATCATTGTACACAGCCCGCGTCTAATGAGTGCACAGAAACGCGCGCAGCCTTCAGTCGTGTCAGCGAAGACTTCCTGTCGCACGCCGTCTTACAACACAATATTAAATATGATTAAATACATTACAGCTCCGTGTAAAAAAGAAACCGGAAACAGAGCGATTCTTCTTCATTAAATAATAAAAAATAAAAAAAATGGGACGCTACCTTTCATGTCCGATTTTGGGATGTATCCAAAAAAATACAATTCCCCAAAGAATTGCTCTCGCTCTCCCTCGAAAGGTCTAATTTGGTCGCAGCTTCCGCGGGCGAGTGAAACGACTTTTTTTATTTTATTAAAACAATCCCGCGACGGAGGGCGTACGAAATAAAATTAATTATGGAATTCCTGTACCCGCGGCGGCACCTTACCTGAGAACTTCCGCTTCCGGCGTCGTTAGCAGCCCCTGTGCGTGTCCCGAGCCACCCCGACTGTCCGACCAGAAACCTTGCACTCCACTATTATAACTAAATTAAAATTAAGTTACGTAAAACATATACGCTCGAAAGATTTATATAATCAAGCAGTGATTATCAGGTTGTAAAACAAAGCACATACTTTTATTATTTACATAAAAATAAAATATTTTTTTTATCAATTTACTGTTTTGTTTCGTCTCCTGATGAATATATCTAATTCATCGAGCAAAACCGTTGTTGATATAATTGTACATTAAAAGAACCATAAAGTTTAAACTATTTTTTAATAGTTTAATTTAGATGAATTAGATATATTTAAAAATAAATTAAATTTTATTCCATTGTTATTCTAAATTACGTTTATTATTACAGTGTTTTCTTTTAAAGTAAAATTTCGTTAACAAAATGTTATTTTTCCGGTATGCTCAAAAATACGGATTTATACAATATTATTTATGTTTATTACTTTTCGTTTGCTTTGTCCTTGCTAGATGTTTATCATAAGTTAAAAATTTAATTGGGCTTCAGATTTTTTACACTTGCAAAGCATTGTTCATTTGAAAATCAAAGGGTAACTTTTGAATTAAACTATTTTTTAGTTTTATTCTGAATTTTTTAATAAGAAAATATTTTTAAAATTTATTGGAAATTGATCGCGTTCAAGAAACTGTAGAGCCTTCTGAAGGCATTAGGATGTTTTGATAGAATGTGTTCATTTTGTTTTAAGACGATATTTATTTTTCGTATTTTTGTGGTGATTTACCTATAAAAACTAAAAATTAAATACAAGGGTTTTGATAATTGGGTCATTGGTACGTGAATCGTTTAGAATAATTATTAGGTCGATTTTTGTAAATCACACTCTTATTATAAAATAAAAAAGTTCCCAGCCATTTTGATAAACTCAATTTGATACTTTTTTTCTGAAATGAAATAAAAAAAGACACCGCGAAAACTCACTATGTAAAACATGACTTGACTCGTTAGAAGGTACGGATAGAAGGCTGCATTATATACTTTTTAAGATGTTCCATTACAAAAGAACATAAAGGTGATAGAAATTGGAATATTGCCTTATCCGACGACAAGGAAAAAACATTACAGCTTCGTATAACCTAACCCATGGGTACAAGGGGGGAAAGAGGGCTGCGCTAAGGACGCGAGGGAGATTTGTTTCACGAGGGCTTTGTTACTAAGCCAATGTCAGAACAGATTAACCCATTTTATATTTAAAACTAAAGTTACATTGATAAAAAAAGTTTCATTTGAATCAAAATATTTGTCGATGTTTAAGCATTGTTAGAAAGTATATCGATGAGTTTACTGTATTATTTTTAACTGAGATTATCGCTTGAATCTTTATCTGTGTTGAGATTTTACTGCATTGCGTCTGTCATAGGTTTTTTGCTCTAAAATTGCAGAATTAAGTTATCGATGTATATAGAATAAACTAATAAATAATATTAGATAATATTTCCATTTAATTTATTTTTTCTCAGTATTCAGCTTCATTCAATATAAATACGGATATTTCTCATCTAAATATTATAATACAGCAATATTGAGAATAATTATTCAGGTCTGTCTGAATCAGAACGTTATATTTAAGAATTCAATTTAAAACAGACATGATAAATCAGGTTGCCAAATTTCCCTCGGTATTTATTTTTGTTAGAATTTCAGTTGATCGTTTCTAATTAACAACCGCAATTAGGAAAGATAAATCGTCTTAAAGACGTCCCTCTCCCAGCGCTATTGATAACCACAGACAAATCAAGTAGTGATTTGGAAGCCTATTGTACCGAGTTTGGTAATATATTCTACTTCTTTTTTATTGTTGCTAAAAATAAGTGAGTTTCAGCTTAATTTAGTCACATAAACTTTAGTTATCCAGCCTATTTGACCGCATTACATAATAAAGAATACCAATAATTTAATATTAAGTTCACACTTGTCAATCGTGTACCAAAATATTATATATAATTTTTAATTTTAATAACTCAGTTTAGCGTTGATTCGGTAAAAATACAAATTTTATATATTTTTTTGTAAAGGTATAACGTATTTGAAAGTTTAATATTGAATCGAAGCCTTCGATGACTTTTTGACATATAAATACACAAGTCAACAGTATATTTGGGTCCATTCAATATTTTAAGCTACAATTATTTTTTGTAGTTTTTTTATATTTGTGGAACGTGGTTATTTTGTAACAACATCAATTGAAGTTAGCATTGCTAGTCTTAAAATACCATTTGTGTATTTAAATAATGTTTAAGTTTATATGTAAATTACAAATCATTTTTAAGTCAATTTTATACTCAAATGCGAGAAACCATTAAAAGTACACATTCATAAGGATTTTTCTACAAAATGAATGATGTTTTAATAAGTGTACGTAAATTGGAATAATGTTCAAATAAAAATACATCCTGGCATATTTATAAAACCTATTTACATAAATACCAATTATATAACAGATATAAAAATATCCCTACTAGTGAGATATATATAATAAACACGTGTATTTATTCATTTTGTTATTCCAAGCCACGTAAATTATATAAAAATAACAACGGTTCATTAAGCATTTGAATTAAAATAATGAAAGAGCAGTTAATAAATTCTCGTTAAAATATTATGCTGCTTTACCTGCCATAATTTTTAAAATAAAATGAAGGTATGCAGAGGAACGGATGGAAAGTACTCTAAATCGTCGGAATAACGTAAATCTTTCCTTTTATACAGAATTTGTTAGGGCGGCCGGTCGTGCACTGCTAAAATTGACCTGGATGCTGCATTAAATTTTAAAATACTCCGTTGTGGACCATTAAGTTATTTTTTGTCGTAATTTGTCCTGAGAGATAACACTTTTGATAAATCATTTTTAAACTTTTAAGCCCGCTTTTCAAATGTGAAGCTTATTGTGGGTATTGTCCCGAGTAACTATGAGTTAGTTGAAAAATATTAGTCGTAAAGAGTATATATATATAACTCTTATATACAGGTAATACCACATTATTGGGTGAAAATAAAGATCCTTTGAATTGATTGTGTGCTTCTGTAAAAAAACATTTCAGGTACAAATTTCCGGGAGTTGATATCTGAAATCGATTGCCAGAATATTTATAAAGGACAAAAATCTAGAGTCACGATGGGCTCATTCTATTATACAAGAGATAATTATTAACTTCGAATTCGTATTCAAAGATACCGAACCCCCGGCCATTGTTACTTCACGTTTATTCAAATAGCTTATATTTGATACCAGAAGAACAAAGAAACTTAAATAAAATATTTCAGGGCAAAAAGTTTCAGGAGTTTCTGGGGGAAATAGGCATCATTCAAAACTAGAGCATAATACACTGGAAAATGTCGGTCATGATTCTCACCGCCATCGTAAAAACTGGTGCCACATTATTCGCGTCATAAAATCAACTTTGTATGTAGTCTTGTGCACGCGGACTTTTATGTGTTGCCAGTAAAATGAATATTCTCGTATACGTGCGTCCGTGTTGGTTTACCAGGTGAACTTTTATGCAAGAATACACGGGCAGAGAAAAAAGAAGCAAATCAACCGCGCTGCTAAAGTTTATTGTGGCTTGCATGCAGTTCGAGATGCAACGTTCTGGTTCTGATGCCTTACCAGGATGTTTTCAATTCTCTTCGGAATGGATTGTTTGTAGCTCTATTTGCTCTGAGTATTTTGTGTGATGTAAAAATAATGAACGCAAAGGTACAACAGCACAGGTAAGCTTCGCTTAGTTTGCGTCAAGTAAAGTATTTGTTTTATATTAAATAAAGCAGAAAAACAAATTACCATATATTATTGATTTTTTTGAAGACCGTCTCACAGGAAGGACGATTTTGCCTATACGGGTTTTATTGATTGATAAAAATTCTTGTCATATAATAGTGATTCGTTGGCATAATTGGTAAATGCACCGACCATGAAATCTTGGGGATGTGGGTTCGAATCCCACACAAATCACGATTATATATTTCTGAGAGTTTCTTCAATCATTATTCAATATTTGAAAAAAATGTACTAAATCATTATCAACAAAATACCACTCTTCTTTATATAGTTACAATAATTTGATTGATTCATGTCAAAAACATAATTCAATGAAAATTATATAAAACAGTACCGTAAATTTCACAGTTGTAAAATAATATTATGCATCATTATAAAAAAAACGTTCAATCTAACACTGAGACTTATATTTAACTAAATAATAAAAGTCTCATTACTTCATTCAGTTCTGTTGTATTTATGAAAGATGAAATTTAAGGCGGTCTAACTTATCGTTGGGTTGATATTTTAAATTAAAAAAATAATATTTAAAGGCTCACGTTTGCAGTAGCGGGATTATTGATTTAAATTACAAGCGGTATTTATCTTATATATAGTTTCCTGTCAGGATTTGTAATGAGATCGTCCCGGCCAGGCCTGCAGCGGCGGGCGCCATTAGCCCGGGCTGAACCGTCGGGAAAAATCTCTTTAATTGAATTATGGCGGCGCTCTTGGCGGGAGAGGCGGACATTTTGTTAGGACTTCCGCTCGCACGAAAACAAAATGGCATTAAGAGATTAAAATATTATTTACCTATTAGTTAACACTGCTCGCGTCAGATGCATTACTTGGAGATTTATGCAGAACACTTGGCTTAAAAAATACAAAAAAAAATGTTTACTTTCCACATACTATATAAATAATTTGAATAAAATTTTACGTTTTAATAAATTATTTTTTACCACATATGAATAAAAAAGGTTTTTTAAATATTATAAATTAATTTCAATATTCAAACCACACAAGAACTTTACGCATTCACAAGAGTATTTGTTGATGCAAAAAATGCAAAAAATATAAGAGGGGGTATAATATAAATTACCTCACGTGAGTCTTTTTAGTGTTTATTTTGAAGAAAAATAAAGCAAATACGTTTTTGATTGCACGGATGGCGTTGAGAGATGATATTTTTCCTGTACGACACAAACTACTTTGAAAGTATAAAAACACACAAACAATTTTTTTGATGTGGACATTTTCTCTCAAAGCCTCAAAAATCCCTCTACGCCAAAATAGCAAATCTGTAGATTATTCAAATCTAAGCAACAGTCATCTAGCTAGCCACTCGACAACAAAGGCCCCCCCCGGCCGCAGTTCTGGGGCGCCATGAATATGCGAGCGAACAAACAGAAGCCTTCCCTGAAAGTATCTGAAAACGCTTAGGCCAGGTCCCGCTGAAATTGTCGGATCAAGTGAAATGCGAAACAAATGACGCGCGCCCTGTCGCCGGGGAAGGCTTAGCGCCTACCTGCGCCCCCGACTGAATAAAGCTCGGTTTCACGCCAGCGTCTAGCGTACATTACAGATACACTGAAATCCAATTACATTCACGGGACTTACCTGCGATCCATATTATCAGAGAAATAAAAAAAGGAATACTGTCTCTCATATTTATTTTACTTCATATAAAAACATCAATCATTTCTTTTATTAAATTTAAGTGATATTAAAAAAATTATAATTTTATAATAAATCTACTCTTCAAAAATATTTTTTTCAAAAAAAAATATTATTAATAAATTTTTTTTTATGAATTTTCCACATATTTTATTTGTTTTTTATAAGTAAAAAAATATATATATTTAAGGCTCTATTCTACATCACTGCTTTTAACAAGTTTTTTGCACTTACTCGAAATAGTGCAAGAGCAGCACTATATTGTGATTTAATATCTCGCACGCCTGCTTGCTTACCATGAAGTCTCGGGTCCGAATCCCGGTTGAGCAATAACATTCTTCATTTAATTTTAATAATTTTATCGAACATCTCCTTATAAAAGAAAATGAAATTCTCCAAGGAATATTCTAGAGACGAAGCTCCAATCGCCTATAAATGCTTTCTACTGCTTGCCACCCTGCCGCTACTCATTTAGAAGAGTAGGCTTATACAAGCTTTGTTCATAGATTATATGAATTTGGTGTCTCCCTTTCATTGGACATAGATAAATACTACACGCACAAACTATACATTTATACAACTACTTTTATTCAATGAAATTAATTTTATTTGCTTTTGTTATCTATTTTACTGTGACTTATTTTAAAAATTGTCTTGTTTCAGATGTGTTGCCCCGGCCCAGGCCACTCCTCCACCGGAGCCGTGTGCCAGGTATTTGAAATTATATGATCAATAACACAACAATCGTTTGAGTTTAATTTAAACAAGCTTCTTTGAGGTCATTCGTGTAATCTTTTTACATTAATTATCTCATTCAAATATCATTGGAGCTTATTTATGATTCACGGTATAAACTAAGTTTAATTATTTAAAAATTCATCTTGGTCTAAATGTCTATTTTCTTTTAATTTTTTTTATAGTAATAAAACGTTTGTTGTTTTTTTGTGTAAAAAATGTAATAGATTTACCCAAATTGTTGAAGGTTCTAACAAGGTCTCAAAATGTGAAAATAAATAGGAAACATTGTATTTTACAAATAATTTTATACAATCTTTTTACTATAATGACAATACATAATACACAACTATTTAAAGTTGCATGTTGCTAAAAATATATAATCCAATATACAGTAAAAAAAAATTTACGCTCATTGCTTTGGTATTTTAAAGCCTTCTAATCAAATATCAAAATTTAATTGATAATTAATAGAATGTGAAATTGCTCCATTAAAATTTAACTCAGTTCTTGCAGTCTGCTTTTGTAGAGGGGAATAAGAAATTCCATCTCGTTGTTATCTATTTTCAAGTGAAATAAGTACTAAAAAATGCAATATAAAGTTATGGCAGAGGTGGAGAAAAGGCGATCTGTTGAAGGAGCCAGTATTAGGGGGAGATCTGGGGTTCGAGGGTTAGTGATTTAGATTTTATGTCATTATTTATAACTTTCTCCGGATAAAAAGGTAGCTAAATCTTGTCCCTAATACATAAATTACTAAAAACCTGTATAAAATATTATGACCCTATTGATGGCGGTAAAGTTTTATACGAATTCAATTACACTGAGGTAATACGATTCCTCTGAATGACCTGCGGCTTGGGCTTAAGGTTATAATCATTGCCACTAGACGCTTTCAAAGCACAGATATAAAAAATTTCATTATTATTGGGCGAAGCAATCCATCATATCGAGTAAAATATGTCTCAAACATCTTTGTTTATCATTTTTGTTATTATAAATATATATTGACTGTCGTCCAAAGACTCAAAACATTTCTGATACTGGAAGGGGGGGGGGGACAAATCACAGACTACTCTCTTTTTTATTTATCTATTATAATATTTTTCAATATTTCTTCAGCAGCTTTTAAATTCATTTAGTACATATGCTGCGAACATAAGTAAATATTTACAGGTGGTAGTTTTAACAAGGCGGTGGCGAGAACGCCAATCATCAGTCATCCTGCGGTCAAAGCCGATCATTTGTTACGTCATTGGCAAATGAACATACGTTTTATTTTGACGGATGAAGCTGTCGAGATATCAATGCATATTCATCCAACTAACAATGTGCTTCTCATTAACAGGCGCTCTTTGTGTGATCTGTGTATGAAAAAACGAGGTAGGGAGCTTTACGAAAAATATCAATGCTATCCATGGGAAATATTAAAAATATGCATATCAAAGTCACAATATTTGAAAGCGGTGAAAATATACGCACAAATTAGTCACAAACTACTTAATTTAAAAAAAAAATAATAAACGTCTTATTGATAAATATATAAAAATGACATTTTATATATAAATTGAAATTCTTGAAAGTAAGGTTAAGCAATAAATTTGTGAGTAAAATAAAAAAGTGCCTTTCAACAGTTTTATTTTATAAAATCTGAATGTTTGATATATAGCATTATTGATTTTAGTCAAAAAATATTTTGATATTAAATTTCAACTCTTACCATAACTCTGGTAATTTTAAGTTTATTTGATTCCGTTTATGGTATGTACATGGTATTTTCACTTCAATGTAACAAAGAAGTTAAACTTAAATTAAAATAAATATTCTTAAATAACAACAACATAAAACTAAAGTCTAAACTCTAAAGTAATATTTTGAAATTTGAAAGTGAGTTAAATACTATTACTTTACGGCATTTTAACGAATGAAAATGTGTTCGTTTCGTATCAAATTATAGCAAATGTAATAATATTATTCAAAATCAAAAATACAACATGCGGTGATAAATTTGATTATTCATGCATCCAAATCGCGATAATTTATAATTTTATCCATGCCAGGTATTCAACAAATTAGTTATTAAAATCTATGGCAAATTATTTATTAAAGTTAAGTGTACATATTTGTTTATCAACGGTTCGCCAAAAACACGAAGCGATTCATGAAATAATTATGACTTCATTATTTAGTTAGGTCTCTCATCTGCGTTCCATAATTTCCGTTTAGCGCGCAATTAATGTTGGTGTAATGGCCATTTGAATATGTGAAATGGTTTTACATGTAAATATTAGTATTACAAAATAATACATCTAACATGATAATTCTCATGAAAAACAGACCACTCTTAATAATAAACACACTAATCATATTAAATCTAAAATTATACGCAAAATACAAATTTAAATACATGGAAAAACTGTAAATATAGAACTCAATAAATAAAGGAGCTTTCGTGCTTTTGTACTTTTGTGATTATAAATCGTCAAGTAAATAAATTTATTGATAATGATTAAGAACATTTTTTTAAATATTGAAAATTGATTAAAGAAACTCTTAGAAAAATATATCAACGTGATTTGTGCGGGATTCGAACCCACATCCCCTCGCTTACATGGCAGGTGCATTACCAACTATGCTAACCAATCACTAGTACTAGACAAGAATTTTTAATAATCATCATCAATCAATCTTGTCTAGTACTAGTGATTGGTTAGCATAGTTGGTAATGCACCTGCCATGTAAGCGAGGGGATGTGGGTTCGAATCCCGCACAAATCACGTTGATATATTTTTCTAAGAGTTTCTTTAATCAATTTTCAATATTTAAAAAAATGTTCTTAATCATTATCAATCAATTAAACCTGTATAGGTAAAATTTAAATAAATTTAATGTTACTATTGATCATTGATACTAACGTATGTTAATTTTGCTCAGAAGTGTCAACAACAAATTGATTGGGTTTTCAGGAACTTGCAGAATTACAATTACAAAATAATTCTCTCAAGTATATCTGCACTCACATTTTTAAATACTCTTTATAGTACAATAATGGTACTGCTTTAAGATTATTTTCTTAGAAAATATAGAGCTTAGTGTTTTTATAATATCCAAAAATAGTAGAACTGTGTATAATTAAATACATTTCAAGGCGATATTTAAGACTAAAAAGAGACTCATCAATATTTTTTATTGATTTTGACATATTCAATTGAAAGGAAGATTTCAATCAAAACGTACAGTTAGTAAAATACTAAGAATACACAAAAGAAATTAATTACTTTACGTAGAATAATCTAGAAGTGACTGACAGTCGCTTTGCTCCATATCACTGGGTATTAGATGAGAGCCCGAGAATCACTTAGGTATAAAGGATTCGTAACTACTTTTTGTGAATTTGCCTTACCATAACAAAGCATCAAATGTGGAGAGATATCACAATATGCGCCGTGGATTCGGGCAATTGATAAATGATAGGAAACAATAAAACAGTTATGTTGTTATTGAATTTAAATCTGATTTTACCTACATGGCCCTATAAATCAATTTACAATTTGCATGAATACAAAAATTTCGTCGGCAAATTCGATTTTCGGCAATTACTCTTCCATTATTTCTAATTTGATAAAAACAACTTTGTGTGTTGATCTCAATTTCGTTCGGAATTTAGTCAAAATATGTAAATATAGAGCATATATTTTGACGAACGAAATACATAAATATTTTTTTATATATATTTCTTCGTTTTTAATCCGTAAGTAACCAATTACTAAATATTTGATTTGATAAATTTTAGATGACTTTCACTGCAAAAATAAATGCACAGTTTTAAAGAAAAAAATTAAATCTGCCCTTCGATTATGTGTTTTTCTATTGTTCTATAAATTGGAATCCAAACATATTTTTATGTTATAAATTTGACCTTTTTTGGTATACACGCTTATATTTCAGTAAAAGCTGAAATTCTATCAGTTTATAGTGTAGATACACAATTTCCGTATTGTTTCGGCTCAATATTTAGTGTTATTTTCAGGTGCGGGTATGAATATTTAGAATAGTTACGCCTATAGTTTAAATAGGGTATAATGGCGGGTGAAAGGTTAAGAAGTTGTAGAGGTTAGAGGTTATAAATGGGATTAACCGACCAACGTTGTGACCTTTAATATTTCATCTATAAATTTTATAATATTATAATATTTTCCCCTACGCATTATTTTCTTGGCGGAACTACGAAGCTCTAATACTCAGAGTCAAATTAATTTTAAATAGTATAAAATAATTTATAATTTCCAAATTTTTTTTTTTTTTTTAGGTTACTCTTTTAAACTGATTTTTATACTTAATTTTCATTCGATTAAAAAACTATACTTCATATGTTATAATAAAACCACGGGTAGTTGTTCCACTTGTTTGCTTCACATGAACCTTCGACAAGAAAATATACTTTTTAGGCTATACAATATGCATTTATATTTGTAGGTCTGGGCGTTTGGAGGCTTATAAATAACGTTTGTTCTGGCCTGGCCTAGGGGAGGTTTCACCCATGACTGACTACGTTCCTCACCCCTCACGTGTTATCAGCATTCCCTCTCACGCCATGCTGATCACCGAACACCGCATTTTTAATATATTAGACAATGAATATTCATCTCGCTGATGTATTCTCTTTTTAATCGAATTTGGTACCTTACAGTCGAATGTATTTTCTATAAAACGTTCACATCCAATTTCTTTTTTATTCAATATTCTGATATATTGTTACCCACTTGTGTCAATCAATTTACTAGTAAACCCTTTTTAAATAATTAAATTATCACCGTAAAGATAATATAAAATTTTCATTAGTAGGTTAAAACAAAGTTATCACGTTATTGATTTTTAGTTAATTTATTCTCACAAGAATCCTGAATAATATACAACACTTTTATACTCGATACAGATATTCTTCATTTTCATTTTAATGTTTACTCTAGCATTACGAATATATTTCAAAGGCAAAAGTCAATATATATTCTCTGTCGTGTGAGCCAAATGAAATAATATTTTTGCCTTTTGACAATAGCATACATTTTTCATTCAAGATTCCTGCCGTGCAGAAAAATATCTATCTCAACGTTACTCTTTATCGTTGTGTTACTCATTTAAAATTCATTATAGTAATTTTCTAACAATAGTTTCATATTACTAAATTAAATGTTTGCCTTTAAAGGATCCGAAAAAATTCAATTTACATTTGGGTTTAATTTATTTTTATACTAGCAGCCTAGTCAATCAATAATAATATGGAAGTATTATCCGGTTCGATTTTTACTCTTTCAGGTGATTTTTATACTTCAAAAGTATATAAATTTCGACTCATGCCTTCTTTCGTACCGTGTTAAGCTATTTATAAAAGCGTTGTTATTTTATTACCGACAACACAGCGTTTTAAAAGTATTGACATGTAAATACACAGCATTTGGTACACATTAAAAAAAAATACTTTGTCCTACTTTTATAAGCATTATAAAGCTTACGGAAGACATAAAATACCCCTCAAAATGAATACAATAGTTTAATGTAAAGATCCCAGAAAAAACGTGTACAAAATACGGTTATAAAATCATTGGAGTTTTGAGGGTAGGCTGGAGTTTCTTCAGTAAGCGCGAGAGCCTCCCCGACCCGCGGGCCAATGCGCGTGAAATGGGTTCTGGTACAAAACGTAGACCCGCCGAGGTGCGCCAAGGCCCGGGAATCAATAAAAAACCCAAATATATAAAGCATATTGTAGCTACCTGCCGAGAATTGGATATTATGGATTCCGGGATATATTGCGCTGATCCCCTTCGCAATTTCAATGCATTTCGCTATAAGCTCTCGATTGTTTGAAGATAAACTAAAAGTACGTTTTATATTATACTGGGAAATAAATAAGGCATTTAGGTTTATATCCTTTCGGTGATGTGAATATATTGGATTTAAAACGGATGTGGACTCTAAGTCTTAACAGCCGTATTTCGATTAAACATTGTTACTTTAATTACAGTTTCGTGCAAAATAAAACACATTTTGTATTGTACTTTCAAACTATTTAAAATATTTATAAACTATAATATTTTTGAATTTAATTTTGATAATGCTGAGATCACGGAATCTGGTATAAATATCTGTAGGTTGGGTTAAATCTAAAATTTTGATTTATTAATAATTATTAAATACTAGCGGATACCCGGCGTGTGCTACTACGCTAAAAAATACATACATTTTTTTTATTTGTTAGATAAATAGGAATTTTTGTTTTTTATTAACTTTTTTATCTTAATGCTAGCGGATAAACAATATATTGAGTTTTGCGGTAGGTGTGTAAACAAAGATTTTTCGGCATTGATTTTGATTGCGGCTTCGATTAACTACGTGGCATGTTTTATTCCGTTGCATAATTTAGGTAGATTTAAGTGGTGAATGAACATCTATGGTGAACCAACATTTAAAGTTAAGATGTGTGGTGACACTCCAGATGGTTCCATAGAGTTAAAAAATTCTATTGGATAGTTGACTCTATTTTAGAACTTTATTTATACAGCAATTTTTCGCAAAATTATTGTGGCTGTCCTGCTCGTTATTCGGTTTTTTTTCAGGAAAATAAACACGTTGTTCGTTATCTAAATGAACAGTTGGGTATCATTCGTGAATACTGAAACCAGGAATTTCATATTTTTTCAATTTAATTCGTGAATACCAGACCAGGAATCAATATCAACGTTTCTTACTTTAATGGTGGTGGTGAATCCTCCATCTTCTGGCTTTCGTCGTCTGTATTTCGGATATCCATCCACACCGGGAATTGTAACTCCGAATGTTTTCCAAATGCTTGGACAACGCTGTGTTGTCAGAAACGTAGCTTTTAAGCGGTTCTGGCGGGTCAACCAGCGTTGACAACTTGGCTTTTCCATTTGGGCAACACGTACCGGATGATTCCTTTTGAAATTTCATTGCATGGCAGTACAAACAAAGAGAGCTCATCGCCCAATTACAACATTCGGATGATTATTGTAGTCACAGTCTTTGTCATAATTGAATGCCGCCAACTGAAAATCGATTCTTTGTATCGATTGAGCCGCTCGTACCTGATTACCTTTGAGCCTGTTTTCATGTTATTGAGGAGTTTCAGCAGCTCTTGCTGTAGTAGCTCTGATTCGAATTTGTTCTAGACGTGCTTCATGTTTTTCTGGTGTTTTTACAGCTCTTTACTGTCGCTCTCTCAACCTATTTGACTCTGTACGCACTTTTCGTTATCCAGCAGTTTCGGCTGCTCTTTCGGCTCTTTTTCGTTTCGCATCTGCTGTATTTTTTCCAATTGCAGCTCTTTTTGGTGGCATTTTTATAAATATATATTTTTTTGATAGCCTTAAATGAAACCATATCTTTTAATTCTGCAGAGTTTATTACAGGATTTTTTTAACTACGATTGACAATTGTACTGTATTGAATATGACTTTTTCTCAATAAATTAATTTATGTCAAACTATAATCAAATTTTAATTGTTTCTAAAGTTGAACAAATTTAATTTGAAATTTTTAAATTTATAGCATAAATTATATGAAAAAAATAACACATAAATGATTTATAATAATGCTATGATACAGAACATACCTTTGTATTGTACAATCCACTTTGTGGAAATGCCTTCAGTATTCATGGTTGCTCACTCGGGCAGTGTTATTACAAATGCATCAGGTTTTTGTGCCCCGCAGTGCGCGCGGCGGGCAGCTCGGCTTTTTATCGCGGCGCTAATATCCGCTCGCAGCACCAACTACGGTTCGGTAATTGAACCACATTTGAATCCGCGCCTGAAACGCCGCCACGCTTCAATTTTGAATGATACCGCAAACATTGCGCGAAAAAGCGCCATCAAATATATGCGGATTGCGCAAAAACCTGAAATCCATTCAGCGCTTTTTATAAAGAGCGCTATCGGACTTTAACCATTCAATTAATGTTTTATTCAAGCAGCGGGGAATTAAATGCAACAGTTTTCATTTAGTGGTGATTAAAAATTTATGGTGAAATTTTATGCTCATATAAAGTGTATTTTTATGCGTTACTTAACTGATGATTTGATTTTGATTAAATTTTCAAAATAAGTATGATTGATATTTTCGTGTTTTAATTACAATAATGTATACTGTAATATGATATCGTATGATAATATTTTGTTTAGACCTTCATCAGCTATAATATTGATAATACTCAACATTTATAAACCTCATTTGAATTTTCCGATAGCTAATTAATAGCACCGATGTCAAAATATAATCAACAGATTGTTATCAATAAAACAAAATTGGGCCTAATTTAAATTGGATTTCACGTGTATATACGCAATCCGCGTTCAAACCAATTCGACACTCAAACGTTACACGTGCACAGCATCACACTCGCAAGGTAGACATTACTCATTACATATACACAGGCTGTACTACAGTCAAACGTCAACAGTTCCGCATTGGAACATCGGCCGGCGGATCCACCTCGCCCCCATGCAAATGCGTTTTGATTGGTCTGAATTGTTTATGAGACAGCCGCCGGGTCACCGGTCTAATGAGAATGACGTTGAATATTAACACCGGGCCGACCAACTTTAATTAATGAGACCAACTTTGTGATTGAGGCGTGATGCGTGCCTGAACATTTTATTTATAATTTTAAATTAAAAAGCCATGAAAAAGAGTTTCCAACGCGGGTATTATTATTTCATGGTATGCATGGCGCGCGCGAAAACATCGACAATGAAGTGCTTCGTCTAAAGTTGGTGTTACCCTTAATAATCAGTACTGAGCCTTAAAACACTCTGTTTTATTATAAAATTTATTATGAATGAGAAAAACACCAATAACACAATAAGTAATAGCTTTGCTTAACCATTAATATAATACGAAGTGTTTTTTTTTAAATTTGTTAACCTAAAAAAATGGTTGCGTTTCTGATCATAGATAATTATACCTTCTTTTATATTAAATTTAACTTTATTCTGGAAACATTGCCACAAAATTTATACCTCTACCTACAACAATGACCATACAAACCAAATAGTTGAAACGAGGTTCCTCCACAATATAATTAAAATTATAATGACCGAGGATGTATTATGGTCGTGGCAACAATAAATAAGTTAACTGAATATTTATTCAAATATTTCTAATACCATTATTTAGTTGAACGTTTAGCTCAGTTTTAACGATTCCTGTAATCTATCAAAATAATAATTATCACGCATAAAAAAAAACATTTATTTTATGACAACCTCACATAAAAAAAAAAACTTGTTAAGAAACAAGTAATGAGCGGTTCGTTCGCAAGTACCTGCGGGTTCTGTTTACCCACTTTTCACTTGCGAACAAAAATAAAAAAAAGTTTACGCATCCCTTCGATATCCGAGACCCTCTTTTAATTTCTTCTGCCGCGAATGGCCCCGGGGACGGACTGGTCCCGGGGACGGACTGGTCCCGGGGACGGACTGGTCCCGGCCGGGGATGCGGGACGCCGCACTGAAAGTTCCCGCATAAACGAGGTGAAAACGCCCGGACCTGACGTTGCGGGAGTATTTGACAGCCGCGGGCTTATGTGGGATTATGTGCCGCAGTCCCCGCGTCATACCCTCTGCTATTAATCTGTTTTCTAAGATCGTTACAACTTGAAGGTGAACTGCTTGAGCGGCCGCCATCTTGCGTATGTTTTTTTTATATGCTCCGTGTTATTTTTGAGTAACAAAAACCCATAAAAAAAAATTATCGAGCATCTAATCTACTGTCAATATTTTTGTCTTCTTATACAAGTGACTATATCACTGATCGTAAATTTTTATTCAGCCTGTCTTGTCCTGTTTAAATGCAAAAAGTATGACCTGGATTGTCCAATAGAAGCTATCTTTTTCTTACCTAACCTAACCTAACCCATAAAAAAAAATTATCGAGCATCTAATCTACTGTCAATATTGTTGTCTTCTTATACAAGTGCCTCTCCTCAGAGAAGATTGTTGACTATATCACTGATCGTATATTTATCTTAAGCCTGTCTTGTCCTGTTTAAATGCAAAAAATATGACCTGGATTGTTTAATAGAAGCTGATGCCTTTCCTCAGAGGAGGTTGGCGACCGTCTCACTGAGCATATACTCATGCTGTGTCAGTGCTCATTATTTTCTTGGGAATAATAGTGTAGTGTAATTGGTAATGCACCGGCCATGTAAGCTTGGGGATGTGGGTTCAAATCCCACACAAATCACGATGATATTTTTCTGAGAGTATCTTTAATCATTTTTCAATATTTGAAAAGATGTACTTAATCATTATCAATCAATAAAACCTGTAAAGGCAAAATCGTACTTCCTGTGAGACGGTCTTCAAAAAAATCAATAATATATAAAAAAAAAAATTTTCAGCAGTAGTTTTGCACATTTATTGTTTATAATATTTGAATTAAATAACATAATTTTTTTTTTTTTGTGATTTTTCAACGTGTCGTTTTTTATTGGTGACTGTTATTGCCAACCTGCTTCGTTGGCATTTTCAAACGAAGTTTGATTTGATTAATATGTATAAACTTAGTAGCGTTTTATTGTTGACGATCTTTCACCGTGTAGTCAAAACCCAAACAATCCGTTTAACTGCCTAAGCCTCGGGTATCGCCATTATAATCAAAATGTTGTTAGTTTTCACGGCACACGAGTTGGCATCCACTAAGGGGATGACAGCCCCTTATGACCGTCAGGTGGGTCGCATCCCCGAGGAGTAATGGCACCTCCAGGGACGGGACGCTTCCGCCCGGCTTACCCTGGCGCGGAACCGCCTCCTATTCCACCTCCTCTAACAGCACTGTCAGCCAGATCCTGGATTGCATCCTCTAAAAAAGATACACGATTATTCCAGATTTATGCGTCACTCTCTGCGCGCTATCTCAGTAACCTTGTTCTGCTTGGATATTACGTTGATCTATATTGAAGCATGAAATGATTTATTTATGTTTAAACATTTTGTAACTATAAAAAATAGAATGATAAAATAATTAAATATAACCATTGATAATCGTGCCTTGTACTTTAAAATTATGAGTAAATTTAAAAAACAAAGTGTATAAAATAAATGCAGGATATAGAATTGTATACCGTTTTTAAACATTTTTTTTTATTATTAATATACGAAGTGTAAATACGTAAGTACCAACTTATCTCGAAGTGAAAGAGCTTTCTTTTTCTAAACGCGTATTTTTAGGAAAATGCATAAATTCTATAGTGCTTTGTGGATTCGATCGCAGGTCTTGTTGTGATAAGGAAACCGTCGTTTTAGCAGAAAGCTATCTTGAGGCTCATTTTCTTTATAAATAATACTGGATTTTCGGCCTTTATTTTCTACGAGAATAGATGATAAAGTATGTATATTGTAACAATGGAGAGTATGTGAGGAAGGGAGCGAAAAGGAAAGGAAAGTGCTGCAGAGATTACCAAGCCGAGAGTCGCAAAATAAAATACCAAAAAGTTTTCCAGAATTAATCCGACTCAAAATTATCAAAGAATAGAATCAAGCAAGTATATACTTTAAAAATTGTACATTTAATTAATTTCTTTGCTATTTTCTTTTCTAAAAATAATAAATAGCAAAGTTTTTAAGTCCTTTGCAACGCGAGAGTTAATTTATCTCCATTAGTTCTTCCAAAATTAATGTCTCGTAAAGCCTACCAAAACTTTGAAGACTTGCATTTCTAATGCGATAAAAGGCAGGGGTTGAATAAATTCACTTTTTATGTATCATTAAGACCCAATTAAAGCATTAAGGGGAAAATTTCTAAAATTTCTCCACGCACATTTCTTGGGTTGTTTTTGGCAGCCACTGGGGCAGGTGATAAAGAAGATCAAGATCCATTCAGCGCTAACGGCTTCCCTGAAAACTTTTGAACTTTCTCGGAGCTTCCTGAAAAAGAAATACAAACTGCCATAGAAGGGATCACACATGTGTCCACCCGCCTTAAGTAGAGATGCTTTTTCAGCTGAAAGCTTAAGGCAGCCCCGAAAACGATCACCCTTGAAACGGTCTCCGGCATCGACTAGGTTCCAAGACTTATATTTAATTAATCGTGAAAATAAATAGATTTTTAGCAAACCAAATGAACTGATGTAATGCATTTCTATTCAGCAGATGTTTTTTTTTCAGTATGGTGTAAAAATACGTAGTTACTCTTATGTTTATGAATAATTCATTTACTTAGCTTTATCGTAATAACTTATTCACTAAAGTCTTGTCGAACAATTCAAGGTCATACATAAAATTAGTTACTTCAACCTTCAAATTTAAAAAAAAATGTTTATATTGCTACTAATTTCATTAAAAACAATTTACAATATTTTTTTGCATTCTTTTAGAAATTTTATTTACCACTCATGTAATTTTATTATGGTACACTTAGAAATGGCACTAAAATTTGACCGTATTAAAAATAATCCGTTTCATATTGACGGGTAGGTTATAATTTTATTTGTTCAAAAATTAAAAATTTTGTGATTGAACGTCCAAAAAGATTTTGTCATTGCTTCAGCAATGTCTGTCGTCCTTTCAATCCAAGACGAAATTGTGACCTAATTTTTTTAGAATAATGCCACTAAGCAAGGCCAATTTTATTATTTTATATGAAAAACAACAATACTTTCCCGGAGAGAAACGTCCCATACACCCAAAACAGCACAATTCGTCTAATTGTCTTCCCAACTGACACTAATCTCCCCTAACGAACTTAAACAAGTTACAACTTGATAAGAGAGGGGATGGGCAAGGGGGGCGGAGGGGGGGGGGGAATAGGGGGGTGGGGGCTTAATTGAATTCAAAAACAAATAAAATGAATATTTATCTATTTATCCGTCGGCGGAAGTGGCCGGGCGTGAAGACTGCGATAATGTGATCATTTTAACGCATTCACGCCCCGGTTTAGTTTTGCCGGAGGGCTGGCGCAACGCCAAGTGCACGCAGCTTCCGGTAAGAAAGTTGGTGGGTCGCAGGATCTCGGTTGCTCCGGCCGGGCTCTGCGCTAAGTGGGCCGCTTTTTATCATCAATTAGTTGTTTTCGAGTTGCGAGGGTAGCCTCGTGTGCCCGGAAAACGAATTAGCATTTGTTTTTGCGTCGTTTGAATGTCGGGATTTTATCGCAACGGGGGTTAATTCTTTTTTCTATTCATTCTGGATTCTCAATGCGAAATCTGTTTTACGTGTAACTGCTTTGTTTTAATTAGTAGTGTAATTTGTAACGTCGGAGTTGTCCATAATAGGTTTCGTATTGTTTGTAATTTTTCTTTGCCAACCTAGTCACAGTGTAAATATCGTGTTAATTTTAATTATAAATTTAATATTTTTGACAGAGAGTACTTGGTGGAATTCTATTTTAATATTTTAAATAATAAGTAAAATACTTGAGAGATTTTTCCACACATAGATTTTTATTGGTGATCGGACTGTGTTTGATAATGCCAAAGTGAAAGGTTGGCGAAAGCGGTCATCAATAAAAATCTATATGTGGAAAAATCACTCAAGTATTTTACATTTTAATTGTTATCCTCGTGTTTTTAAAAACGCAATTGTTTGGTACAAGACGAAATAACACTCTCATTAGTAATATCGGCCGATACTTGGAAATAATTAAATCATTTTTTATTAATTTTACTTCCAATGTTCAATTGTATATGCACTTTTACATAATATATTTGTGGAATTTCTTTATTTTCTTACGACAATTCAGAGCTGTTGACTACAACACGTCTAACACACTCCTGATTATATTTAATGTTAAAACACCCTCTTCTTTCGCAAACTTTGCTACCACAATGCTCTGTTTTTTTTCTGTTCTGGAATGGCTACTAAAAAATTGATGTTTTTCTAAAAGTATTTTTTTTCCATTATAGAATTTATTTAATTTAGTACTACACAACTGAAATAACTAAAAACCAACTAATTTCAGGAAAATAGAAAACAGGTTGACAAGTGATAATAATTGAAATGCGGAAGCTTTTATAAACCGAAGAAAAATTATATAAGCTTTTCTTATTTTGATTACGTGATCTTTCATCGCAGATCTGATATTTACTATTTGAGAACATTTAAAAATAAACGTTGCTTAAAAATATTAGCTATTTTTCTTTATAATTTTTTTTATCTGTGAGAGAATTTCACGCCGTAAAAATATTTTTTTTGCCGATGTACGGTTTGTATTTTATCAAAACTACTACAAAATATACATTGATTTTTCAATTAAAATGAAATCGCCTTTCGAAGCTAAGCTTTGAAAGCTCGAACTGAAAGCTTATTATCTAGAATAAAAAAAGCACCGTTGAAGATTCTCCAAGCGAAATATTAACAAAAATTTATTAGGGATGTACGGAAAAATTTAAAACGGGTATAATAATTTGAGCCCTTAGTCTCAGGTGGCCGCCAGCCCGAGGGCGCCAGACAGGGGAGTGACGTTGATTGGCGATATTACCTGACCCGGGACGGGGTTCACCCGCGCATTTGTTTAAATTATCGCGAATCATTGATAAGGAATCTCCCCGAGCGGCTATCTCGCCATGATTGATGTTAGAAATGTCTATATTAGTCATTTCCGATGAATTTCGCAAAATTTTGGTCTAATTTCTTTTGGAAAGGTTCGCTTGAATTCTGAGGTGCCGGTTTTGTTTCGTTTGTATTTAAATGCTAATGATATTTTACTTATGATAACACATACATATTCATAGTAACAAAGGATTGCTGATTTATGGATAGATACATCCGCCGATATCTTATTATGTTAAAATTTGTATTTACTTATGACGAATATATATTGTCGAATTGGGACGCAGCGTAAACCAATGAATTTGCGCGGCATTCACACATCGTTTTAATTCTTTGATTTATAATTTTAATACATCACAATGAATAATCGTTTATGGGTTTTATTTAAAAAAAAAGTATACCTGTGTTTCAACGGAAAACATAGTGATCAAGTCACGAGTTTGGATAATTACTAAGATACAGATAAGCTAAGAAAAGAATATAGTTATTTAAATAGTAAGAGTGGTGTAATAAGACGTCAACTGTTATTTATTCGGATTTCATGGGTTAATTTGATAATTTTCGACAAAACCAAGTTTCTTGAGTTGTAACGTGATTTCATAATTTCAATGTATTTTTATATTCTATCTCATTTTCCACCCCCAATGTTACATACATTTACCTACATATTAACTTTTGTTTAATATAATAAAAGTTTTTTTCTTTACAGTTGTTTTTTGGTTGATTTTATTTATACTTTATGTAAAATATCATGTTTTTTAATTAAAAACACTAGAAGGAACTTTTAATAAGATTTTTTTGAAATTGCATATTCCATAACCGTTAAAAACCGCTTATGATTGTAACATTAAAGTTGCACATCCGGCTCCGGGAAACTGCAGATAAAAACATCTTCCTTTTTAATAATTACATTTTAGAAATGCTCGGTTTAATTAAAAAGAGCAAACCAGACTGTTCTTCCTGATAAGCAATATTTAAATAACTTAACTGCACTTATTAAAACTCAAACGAACTAGAATTCTTTGTGAAAATTTCATTTTTACTTTAGAAGGTTTCTATTGAAATCCATTTGAAGTTGGTTAAGTCTATTCCAAGAACCAATTTTTTACAAAGTACAGTTTTAACCTGATAATTTTCACATTTAACTTTAATTTACATTTAATATTTTTTGCTCTTTTACATCTCGTAAAGTATCTGCAAAACTAATTTTCTAGTCAAGAATCTACAAGGAGACGAAACCACAAGTTATGGTCCCTGTTTTATATTGTGATTAAAGAGTGAGAACATAAAAGACTAAGAGTAAATAATTTATTGCTAAATTGGTTTATGTGCCTTCAAACCATGCGTGGCTGTTCTCAAATTAACGGATAAAAAAAAAACCTTTAAATTCATAGTTTAAACTTTTGTATAATGTCTTAAAAGCAATCTGATTGAACGACTTGGATTCCATAAGAAGCCTTCGAGCATCTCTTCTGTTTTTAGTCGTTAGAGTTCTGAAAGCACCTGAGGAGGCATTAATGCAGTCTGTGCCGTTTCGGCGGAAGACTGCATCAGTAATTAAATAGATTGTAATTCATTTTGATTTTTAAAAAGCGGGAAAGTAGAAGTCCGCCTGCTTTTTATTGCGGCATTTTGAACAAACAATGGATTTAAATATGAAACGAAAAATTCCCGGCTCAAATTTTGTATTGTGTGGAGTAAGAAACTTTGTCTTTCGAAAAGTTACTTAAGTTTTTTGCAGATTGTTATAGACTACCCAGGGAATTTAATTTTTTTGAATAGTACTCATCTTGCAGCATAAGGAAAATATAATTTGACTGAAACTTTGAAATATATTTTAAAATATGGTTGTATTAACGTTTAAATTAATCAGATACTTTTTTTTCAATTCTACGTGCATGCAATATTATTAAAGGGAAAAAAAGCAATCAACTTTATAATATTTATTTAACAAAATGTTTTGAATAAAGCGATAAAATGAATTTGATTTTAAACGAAGATTACTTCAATTTATAAAACATTTTTTTTTTTGTATAAAAGGATATTAATATCTAATTTAATTTAACTACGTGAAAAATCAATGACATTAAATATTTCAATTATATTTTATGTTTTTTTTTACGTTTCTCATGGAATAAAAGCAAAAAAAATGTTTATTAAATCAATTCTCCAGGCTCAAATCGAAAAATATAAACTTTTCACAAAAAAGTTAGAGCTGAATTCAGCAGAGATTTCTCTGTTTTTGAATCCAAATATAATATTTACATAATATTTTTTTTTCTGCCTTCCGTTACAAATTATTTTTTCCAGAGGATCGCAATTAAAACGGGTGCCTAATAACTTTGCTGGATTTTCAGTCAGGGGTTGAGCCGGGGGCGGAAAATAATTTTCACTTCCTCGTTGAAAATTGCCGTTCGAATTTCCAATCATCCCCTACAGATCGCATTAGTCGCCTACAAGTTATCGAAGGGTGTCTAATGTAGGGCGGCCGGTAGAAGGAAAGGGATGTCTTGCCCTAAAACTTCTACGTTTGAACCACACATGCCTACTTTTAATCATTTCAGTTTATTTTCCGGCTTCCTGTCCATTTGCTCTTCCTCTTATAGCAGAAAGTAATCTCAACCATACCCTGTACAGCGTAGTATTAAAAAAAATATTAACACACTGGAACGGGTACTAGTACCCGTTCCGCGGACTACTGCCTGAAGGCGGGGCGCATATTAATACGTTTTTGAATGTGTTTAATTCATTTCATTTTATTCTTTAGGTTAACAGCTCGAAATGTTTGTATAGGACTCGTCAACGTTACTTCTACCAATACTGTCCAGTAATTCTGAGCAAAGTGATAATGAAGAAGTGGAGTGGTCAGAGAATGATAATCCTCCAATTATTGAGCATTTTTTTGGACAAAGTGGTGTTGCTGTGATGCCAAATAATCCGCAAAGTGTGTATGAAGTGGTTCAACTTTTTATAGAAAACGATTTATTTGACTTCTTGCAAATCAAAGAGTGCATAGACTAGATTTCACACGAGCAATTTTACGCGAATTTCGTCTGCTTTGCACATCAGTTTAGTCAATTTAGTTACCCGCTTAAAATATAAGCTATTGTGTAACAATAACATTTAATTTATTAACAAAAATCTCAAAATTAACTCGGAGTTGCTAAACGGAAGAAAAAAAGATCAAAATGTGAAAATCAAAGAGTGTATAGACTAGATTTCACACGTGCAATTTTACGCGAATTTTACCCGCTACGCACATCAGTTTAGTCAATTTGGTACCCGCCTACAGTGTGTTAATACAATTATGTTTAATATTATTCAAATAGTTTATTCAATAATTATGTAGGTAAACTATTACAACAATACTTTTTTGAGCAATCATACAATTGCGTTACTTTTATCTCTGTACTTGTACCTAAAAGGCTACAATTCAATCAGTTTCGAGGCACAAGCTAATATCAACAAAATATGTCACTAATCTCGAGGGATGAAACATGACAATTAAAAAACTTCCCCATCCCTTAACAGAGCCCTGCGAGCAGTTCCTCTAATTAATACCCCCTCAGGGATACATCCTATAGTGAGATGGGCCAGAGATATGTGTATGCGTACCTTCTGTGCCTACACTCAAGAACGGTGACAAGAAACGGCGAATAATTTCTTATTAATATGCCCGTAGGGGCGACAACCAAAGTGATATTTATAGATCTTATGAAGTTTGAATTTAACTTTGTACATTCTGCAGCCAATATTATTTATACATTATTCATTCTAAGTATATATGTATTATTAAAAATAATATTCATGGCTGAAAGAGAATATATGTTTGTTATATTTATAACGTTTGTAAAATTAAAAGTAATATCCAAAAACAAATAAATGCATATAAATATCACAGCATATAAATGTGACTTCGCACTGAAGCCAGATTAAGTTGAATATTACTGTAAAAAAGATTGATGATGTTTGCTTTTCAATTGAAATGAGAGTTGTTTTATCTCACATAAAAAATATTACGTGTACCAATACTTATTAAAAAAATAAATAATTAAAACTAATTATTTATTTGAAAACACAAGCAGAATAAAGAGAAAATAAAGATTATTCTTGTGTTCTTTTATAATTAGTATCCTTATAATTAAGGACTGTGGTTGCTGAGTAACCTCCCCAACAATTTTCTTTCATGTTTCACGGTCCTTCACAGGGTGGATAGTTTCTGTCAGGAAGATAGATCCAGTAATCTGCTTGATATTGCCGGTCCATCCCCTTGATGAAATCTCACAAGGTCTTATGTCCTTGTGTAATATACAATAATAATCTACAGGTCAAATTAATTTTGGGAAAGACAAAACTGGGAAAATAATCAAAATTGTGATAATCATATAATTTTATTAAAAAATATACATTTTACAATTAATACAGACATCTTAGTTATGTTTATTTTTAAGAAAACTAATCAGATAAAAATTGCCATGCATTTAAAGATAGTGTATAAAAGCATTTAACCTACCAAAAGAGCTTAAAATATATAACATAACAGCACCTTTGATATTAATGTCATACTAAACAGAAAATCAAATGCTTTGAAAAAAAAAACAAATTGTATCGACTCATGAAATGTCAATACAACCTTTTTTTCGACAGAATTTTTCAATTTAAACAGGTTTAATAATATTAATAATAGCAGGGATCTAACTGGGAACTCTTCGATCAAGAGGCGAAGTTTTAACCACTGAGCCAACACTCACATTTAAACTCACCCATAATTTGAAGGTTTTCTTAAATATATGGATAATGGTAAAAATAATAATGGTACTAATAATAGATAAAAACATTTTAAATTTTTTAAATTTGTTTTATAGTTATTTTTAATGTCATGTTACCATTTCTTATTTTTATATATGTTCAAAATACCAATGTATGATGTCTTTTTAACATTTGCAAGTATTTGAGACTTGTTGACAAAGGTAAACATTGAAACTTTAATCTTCGCACGCTGACACTGTAGTCGATGCATTTGTTTATTCTCGTTTCTAGAATGTTCCGCTCGCAGGAAAGTATTGAATTCATGCAGATAGTTTGTTTTCCGTTGATGCTTTGTGCATTGCCTTGTATTCTCTGCACTCGTATGGAGCTTCAGGGAAATTTAAAAGCGCCCAAACAACGAAAAATAGCTCGTCAAAGTGAATCTTTTTTCGTAGCGAAATAACAGGATACAGTTAAATGAAACAGCTCGAGCATTGATGGCGATGAATGGACTTCAATAATCAAGTTGTGTCGTAATGAATTCAATACGTGTTGATTACATTGAAAAAATATAGAATAACCTATTTCGAGCAGATACCTATCTCAAGTATTTGAGCGAAAATAATACTGAGTATTTTCAATTTTTATTTCAAATATTACTTTTAAGAATTTCAGAATGTTTTCATTATAATTGAATTGAAAGCATTATGATTTTTAATGTTAGCACAAAGCATTCTTTTACTGTACCTATATTATTATTTATATACTAGATATTTATTATTATGCTAAAATTTTAAAAATATCATTGGGAATAATATTAAAAAAATATTTCAATATCAAGCTAAGATACATTGAATTCTAGAAAATTGAATATATCGTTTTGAGACCGTTAAATAATAAAAATTACCCCAGTACCTGGCTAGCGCAACCGTGGGAATATTTTCTTTTTAAAACAACTCACTTTCTATTTGCAAGTTTCATGTCTTGAAAATACGATATTTTGGCAATATAGATATAAAAACAATGTTGGCAAGTCGGCAGCTTACGCGAGCGCGTCACTCTCCAATATACTCGTAAAACAAAGAATAAACACATTTGATATGGTATTCAAAGTGAATATAAACACAACCCCCACCCTGGGCCGGGCCTGTTTTTCCTGTAGTTTAATAAAACATGCAGCCGCTCCAGGGCCGAACTTCCACACTTCTTGCCACTCTGCGCTAACTTTATTTATTTTTTTCGCCCCCTCGGCTTTTAGTTTTCTTTTCATTTGCCTCCCCGCTTGCCTAAAGTTGTGCACTCCTCGGGAAACACTCGTATTAGCGACTTGTTTTTCATTTTTGCGCCATTATCCTAATACGGCTTTATGTGCGATCATGTCATTGTGTTTTATTATCATCCTGTGTTTACGCAACGTTTTTTGTAATATTTTGAACGGATTTAATTAAATCGTCTTACGTTTGAGTTTTTATTTAAAAAATTTTATTTATCTCATACACACAAAACTACTAAGCTCAAATATATTAATTTGTGCTGCTACAGAGACGTTTTGGTTATATTCATTTCAAAATAGTATATTTGCGAGGATATACGATCACGATTTGGTTCCTGGCGTGAGCAAGTACTACTCACTCTCTTATCGTAGTTTTGTGTGAATAAAGAATCATTGTAATATATTTCACTCCAGTCATAATTGGCGAGAGTTTAGCGTTTTCCTTACAACGTGGGGAGGAGCTCTCGCCAGGCGTAGCGTGTATAACGGGCACGACTAACGGCCCACTATTCCACGATTATAACCGTACCTCAAGTTGGTGGGTTCTCGTTACACAATGCGCAGTCATAAGATATGGGGGACGGAGGAGTCCTCCAAAAGGTTTTTGTACTCGCGCCGCCCCCGACCGCCAAAAAAGGTACCCGGCAAACATCAATCTGCGGCTCGCGGCCTTGTTGACGGGACAAGCACGCGGAGCTGTCTAAGGTGAGTGTATATTTAAAACTAAAAACTGTATCGCGAACACATAAACGCTTAAATGGTGATCGATCGTACATATGTGGGGAAAAATAAATATATGTATTAGTCCTTTTCAATTTTTTAAAAATATATTTGTTTATAAATTACAATAACAGAAAATAATAATTAAAGTCGTTTTTAGACTTATTTTTATATGAATATCAATAAAAGTAAAATATATTATTTTATTATTTTTTTAAACTAGAATCCCTCGGCCAACCCAGCTGGTTCCACACAATCTGGAAAAGTCTTTATATGCATATCAGATCTCAAAAACAGTATTTATTCCAAAGGTGTAAAAGTTGTTAACATACTAGACAAGCCTGTAATGAAAATAGATATAAGTATCAATGTATCTTGCGGTGTATTTAAACAAACCAATACTCCAAACACGGAGCATTACTTTTATTTCATCTTTTTGTTTGATCTAAGTCTACGCGCGTCACATTTTTTTTTTATTTGAGTGAGCCCACATATCTGTTGATTGTGTGTGTTTTAAGTTTCCGTGTGTGCGTGCGTAGGTTTTTCGTGGAATGGAGAGAGCTTGGATAGACATACTGGAGGGCGTGCATGAATACTGGATTATACGTGGGGATGGATTGAGTCCACAATTAAATCCCTCTCAGTGCTATCAATCATTTAGCGAACGAGAATTTGATAGCAAAACATTTCTTTTGTGACTCGCTTAGACTTCTCCTTTGTGGAGTGAGTGGGCTGTTGGGAACGTTTCCTTGATTATCGCTCTTTTCTTGAGAATACCGCATTGTTTTAATTTAATATATCCATTGTGTATTTTGAAGCTAATTTTACGGCATTATCTTATTTAAAATATGTAAATATTCATAGCACAGAAAATAAATCATATAATAGATGTAACATTGCCTAAAGCGTAGGGGCATACATAAAATGAATTTCAATTTTCAATGAATTTTAATTTTTAAATACTAATACATATTGCTAGTACGCAAATGAATGCTATGTGTTTAACATTAAATTATTTTTTAATTAAAAAGTTTAATATTTTTGAGATTTATTTAACGAAGTAATCAAACGTCTAGTTGTTTACTTAGGTGGCTACCAAACATTCAAAATACAATTGCGAAAAAATCCATTAAATAATGCCCGCTGTGTTCAAGCAAGCAAACATAATTTTCCATTTATCCCTTGTCAATGTTTTCGCAGTCAGCTTCGGGCTTACGGCCGGGCCCGTCTTCTCGCAGGGACAGTGGATGCCTTTTCCGTGTACGTCCGAGGATTACCGGAGCTTTGGAAAAAAAGGTCCTACGGATATTCCGAATTAATTATGCCCTGTGGTCGCGGTCCAGGAACACCCCCGATATAAATACAGTGTTATTTCTGGGGAGGCTTCCGTGATATTATTTTATTTTTTAAGTCCTTCAAAAGGGATTTCGGAATGGATTAGCTAGAAATTACATCACAAAGTAGACGATTTAAAAATTGGAAATCGGTGAGACTGGCAAAAAGTCAACTTCCGGTTACGGTGTTATTCGTTTCTTTCATCGTAAATACTGAAGTATTTCTACGTCGTTTTCTACCCAATGATAATCTCGTGAAGTACCTTTATAAAGGATATATATTTTCTATCACATTTGATACCATAAAAGAGCTGCAAGTGGTCGTATAAAGTATTACATTACACCTCATTGGCGAATTATGTCTACTCAATTGATTTTGGCTTAGAAAAATATATATAGTTGATATAAATAATCTTGAGTTTTTTTATTATGTTTTATACACAGTATTTACTTCAAACATTTATCTTAAAGATATAAAATTTATTGTAATATATTGTAATAATATTTTTTTTATACATATTGTATATATAAATGAATTTATAATTCATAACCCACTCAATGCCTTTAACTTATTCCCTCAGTGTGCAAGTTTTTTAGATTTCATTTAAATCAAAATTTCACGAGGTACTTAAAATTTATCACATAAAAATATTCATTGCGTATTATTTGAGAGATACAAAGAGCCATTACAATATAATTTATTTTTGTGGGGTTGTATTTATTATCTGAAGATAAATCTGTGAATGATAGTTGTCCCAATGAAGTAGCAGCACATGGATATGCAAAACAGCTTTATCGCATTGCGTTCCAATTATTACTTGTGAAGATACAAACAAAATAAACTCACTTGCACCGCAATTCAAGATGCTAACTATTCAAAACAGCGCTCCCACTAAAACTTCTTGGGAATTTCAAGTTGCTTTTTAAAGCATATATAGTGTAGAAATATCAGTATCTGCTTACAATTGCTACAAAATATAATGTGTGAAATTCATTTCACATATTTAAAGAACGCCATATTTACCCCTCAACAATGTTCAGATTACGATTAGCTTTATAGTCGAAATATCGGTACATTTTATATATTTAATCTTAACCTGAACTAACTTAAAAACAAGCAAACTTTTAAAAACAAATATAAAAGATAGATGATAGAAAATACAACCATATTTGTTTGTAGAGACTTTTGCATTTCAATGGCTTCTTCAAACTCTCTTCGGAATCAAAACTAAGATTATCTTCGATTTTCTACACCCTTAATTCATAAATTTAAATCACTGTTTATTCGAATTATAAATGAAAATGTACTCACTTTCTGCACCCCATGTTTTCATAATTAATTTAATGTTCAATATCAATGCATTTCATTTAGATTAGGTAAATGGAAAAAGGTGGAAAAATCACTCAAGAATTTTATATAAAATATTGAAATAGAACTCCACCAAGTACTTTCTGTCAATAATATAGATTATTTAACTTATAAAAGGTAACACGCCAACATCCAACACGCGATGGTACTATATTAAAAATTAGTCTAAGAACAGTATATAATACTAATATTTAATTCAACTTCATTTCACTTACAGTTGAGATGCAAAAACTGTGTGATACTTAAATTGATTAAATACATTCATTATTTACAAAAGAAAATCATACTAGCTTAGTATTTTTAGTCTTTTACCCAAAGACTAAAAATTTTATTCAAATTTATTTAGTTCTGAAAACACTGAACAAATATAATATATGTTTTAATGTGCTAGGTTCACTCTCAGAGCGCCTTGCCTCGTGTCGCCCCGAGTAGCACGCTGCTCGCTTGCAGCTTGAACTTAAGGCTTCTACGCACGTAAAAACAAATTGTGCCCCCAACTTGCAGCTAGCCAATAGCGTCTCATTATTTTGGATGTTTTTTTTTTTGTGGGATGGTATTGGTGGCGCGTTTTGTGGCTTCGGGTGTAGTCGTCTTCTGGTAAGGAGTCGCCCGCATGGCTCAGCACTCGCCTGCACCAAAACACGAGTCGGGGCTCAAAATCGCGCAACAGCTCTGCGGGCCTCCCGGGGCGGGGCGGGGCGGGGCGGGGCGGGGCGGGGCGGGGCGGGCGGGGCGGGGCGGGGCGGGGCAGGCGGCCCGGGCGGGGGGGGGCGGCGGGGGGCATGAATGAACTTGGCCCGGGCCGCCCACGCGACGCACAGGGCTGCCGCGGTCGATACCCACGCCAAAACAAACCTCCTGGATCATCGTGATTGTGTCGATATTTGATGGATGATTCTTCGATACTTCTTATCAAATTAAAAACGCCTCATATAATATGCACAAAAAATATTCGTCTTCAATCTATTGAAACACCCAATATAAAGTGTCTTTGTGAAAATACAATAAAACAATTTTTTTAAACGTTCAATATTGCATGAAATTAAAAAAAAATTAAAACGCAGAATAGCTGTTTATTACCATTTAATGCCAGACCTTTGTAAATAAAGGATAATATAATAATGCTATTGGGACGATTTATTTTATGACCCGGGGACTCACTACACTATTTTCCCTCTGCATATATTCATGCTCAGTGAGATGGTCGCCAACCTCCTCTGGGATTTAGGTGCACATACAAAAACGTTTGCACACAAGGAGTGGCATCGAAACCTATATTTAGCTTAACATCTACGTGTTGAGTGTGTAGCGGTCGGAGCACATGCACCGAGCTACAATTCATCGGCAAGATCGGCACACGACAGAGACTTCGATACTCAATACTCAACTTGTAAAGTTGTTAATAAATATCTTGACCTTCTGATTAAAAACCACACCTGAATCCTGCAACCAAATACTCCACATCACGGTTACATCAGGACATCTCAATTATATCGGCGAAAGGTGGTTTTTTTTTTAAGTGTGTTAAATATTGATTCAAAGCGATGTTATGTGCTTGTCGGCGACAGTGTCGATAGGGATCGATATGGCGTGGGCGGGTGTGGGCGGGTGTGGGGTGGTGTGGGCGGGTGTGGGCGGGTGCGGGGCAGCCCTAGCCGGCCGGGCCCATTGAGGCGGCCGGGGCCCCGGGCGAGCTCAGGCGGGGAGTGTGACCTTCAGCTGTTTATTCCATTATATTTGATTCGGGATCTACACCTCGGCAGTCACATATCATTGCAATATCAGATCAAAATCGATACACATCGAGTTATTTAAATTTAATACACTTCAGTTTGCTTGTTTATTATTAGTGATTTTTCCACATGTTAATTTGTATTGGTGACCGGTTTCGCCAACCTCTCACGTTGGGATTGTGATCTTCAACTGTTTATTCCATTATATTTGATTCGGGATCTACACCTCGGCAGTCACATATCATTGCAATATCAGATCAAAATCGATACACATCGAGTTATTTAAATTTAATACACTTCAGTTTGCTTGTTTATTATTTGTGATTTTTCCACATGTTCATTTGTATTGGTGACCGGTTTCGCCAACCTCTCACGTTGGCATTGTGACCTTCAGATGTTTATTCCATTATATTTGATTCGGAATCTACACCTCAGCAGTCACATATTATTGCAATATCAGATCATAATCGATACACATCGAATTATTTAAATTTACGTTACCCGAATAATACGCTTCAGTTTGCTTGTTTATTATTAGAGGTTTTTCCACATGTTAATTTTTTTTGGTGACCGGTTTCGCCAACCTCTCACGTTGGCATGATCAAACTCGGTTTGAAAGTGAAAGTGTTTCGAGAAAGGAAAAATCACTCAAGTATTTTATTTAAAATATAAAATGGAATTCCACCAAGTACTCTTTGTCAGAAATATTGAAGAAAACGAGATATTTGTGTTCACATTTTTTGCTTATCGCATATTGTAAATTAATAATCCGCATCTATAAAAACATTCATAAATATATATATAACTCTTTGATACCACTTCTCAAATTATCTAATTAACACAAATAACTATGATTGAGTATTCAAATTTTCTTTGTTTCGTTTTTAAATAATTTAGTTTTTGAATAATTTTAATCAACAGTAAAGTATTTTTAGAAAGTTTTTATAAAACTTGTCAATTAGGTCATACAATTTAAAAAAAAAGAAATTTATGCACCCAATGTGAATGAGAATAACGAATTTCATGTATTGTATATATAACAGATATAGTTTTTTCATAAAAAATGTTATCATTACTTAAAATATTTAGATTACTTACAGCGCGATGTGAATTTTGGAAGTGATCTTTCGAAACAAATGTACATCGTTCTGTAAATAATTTTAATGCAAAACTTTGTATGCTACATTTATAAATTTTGGAGTTTATCACCTTTTTTACATTACTGTACTACTGGATGTTGGTCTTCTCACGCTCGTAAATATTTTAATTGGTAGCGATAGCCTAAAAATTTATCAACCATGTTGGTAAGTGAGCTATTGATGAATGAAAAATTATGTCAGTAACGTTTGTTTACAACTTTGAACGATTTATTTTTCGTCTCTTATATTTACCTAGTCGATTACTGATAAATCACCGAAACCACGTTTTAAAAATGGTTTTATTTATATTTTTTATAGATAATGTAGTTAATTTTTTTTTCAATTCAACCAGAATCTCCAAAACTTTCATTATTCTTCACTAAAGCACCGGGTATTTTTTTCCTCAAAATGTCTTATTAAAAATTTGGTTACATTTTTTATTAAGATCTTAGAAAAAATCTGAAACAATTAAACGGAGCGAGCTGTTTATTTAATTATTCTAAGTCTTGGAATCTGCTTCCAGAGCGTTTCTTTAAAATTTGTTTGTAATGGCTATCGATTTAAAATAAAATAATCTTATTATTTCAGTTCGAGGCAGAACCTACCGACGAAAAGCTTTAAAATCGATCTTGCCGCAATTTATTTACTCCGTTGTTGTTTTATTCGGGTTTTTTCGCCAGAGAGTGCCCCAAACATCGATACCTCTTGAATAATTAAGTAATCGACTTTAAAGGCGCGTACAGTAAACAAAATGCTTTTTAAAAAATCAGTTCTCATTATTTAGTATAAAGTTATTGTAACATCTGGAAAAAATGGCATTCCTTGATTGGGTATTTATTTATTATTTTTTGACACTTAATGATTTTATAGAATTAATTTTACAATTTTGACACAAAAAATCTTCTTACTTGATTGCGATTTTATTATTTGTATACACGCTTACAATCAGCCGTTATCTATCCACAGCTGGAAGAAGGTCTCCCCGCGCTTCCACCACTCCTGCCGGTCCTGTGCCAGTCCCTACCACACGACAACGGCTGCCCTGAGGCTGTCATCCACTCAACGAGCCTTGAGGAACCCTCTCGGCTTCTTGACTCCTCTTGGGTACATGTCCAAGACTTTTCTCACCCATGGCCTATCAAACCCCTTCCCAACAGTATTCCCGAATTCAATACTGCCTTTTGTTGTTGTTGCGTATTTTTGTTCTATCTACAATTTTATTCGTTGGATTTCACTATATTTGTGGTCACGAAAAAACAATATATACCTGTTAATGAAGCTAACATTTTTAACATAGGTTTAATTCTCAAACTGAATATTTTGCATGGATTTGTTTTAAAATAATTTTTTTTTTAAAAAAGCATTAAATAACAATAATTGCTGAGTATTTTCACGCTTCTTGTCGTTCGATTATACATTAATATCTGCATTAAAATAAAAATAAAAAGGAAACAATCGTGCAATCCGTTACAATGAAATATACAAAAATTAATCACAGAAAACCGAGTGTAACTGCTTTAATACTATTTATTTTTCAGTTTCGTATGTTTTAGTACACAGACAAGTATGACTTTGAAGAGAGAAAGAATTTATATAATAAAGAAGTTACGGCTATTCTAAATGAGTGATAAAGTATTAGAGATAAATAAATGGATCATTTAGTGAATTAAATGAGCCAACAATGCCAAAAATATATCTTAAACCGTATTGTATTCAACCTAAAATATCTCAAAAAAATAATACAGCCTCCAGAAATGAGGGAGTCGGCCAAAAATAAAAATATGTTTCAGTTTATAATGAATACTTATTGATTTAAATAATTTTTCTTACTATCAATATTTACGTTCTAACAAACAATATCAGCAGAAAATTTATCACGGAAAATAAACATCGCAGCTGAGCATATTGGAAATTGGCTTGAGCACGTAAGCCGCAGGTAAGCTGGAAAATAGTTTTAAAATTGATTCCAATAAAAATGGCATGTGACTGAAAATGCAGTCGTCGTTTTTAAATTGATCGCAACAAATAAGGCGTAGTAAACGCGCAGAAGGAGATATCCTTTATCTCTGAGGAAAGTGCCACAAAAACTATGCCAAAATAACATCAATACCCGAAAAAATATCCGTAAAAGCGGAAGTAAACTTAATCTCAGAATAAATCAAGGAAAAAGAAGCGGTGAAATACATGCTAAAGAATTGATCGCGACGGGTAACGAAGCGGTACGCGGTTAACCCCGAGCAAAGTCTCAGGCCGGGAAACTCTTGCGTAAAATTTGCAAGCATTCTTATTAAAAAGGTTTATCATTTCTCCGAGGAGCAGCATGTTTATTGTGTGCTCGAGCCAAACAGAATAAAGTATACAGCGGGGATGCTGAGATTAATCGGCGACACGGCGCTAACACAACAGACCATCTCTCCCCCCCGAATGCACGGCGGAGGCTTTCTGCGAAGAATTAAATTAATACGAATTGAAGTGCGTCGAGACCGCCGGATAAAGCTGCCACTGCCGACACAATACTGAAGTCAATGCCGGCACATCCGGCTCGCCGTGCCGGATGGAGATGCTTTATGGCGTCATAACATTTGCAATGAGAATGCCGCCGAGATAATTGGGCGAGAAATGTCGGCGTTACGGCGAGTCCTCCGCGCGATATTATATTTTTACGTTTCGCGACTCTTCTGAGAATATGTCCTCGCTTTAAAAGCCGCCGAGACAGTATAATATAATACATGAAAAAAATAATATCATTTTCATCTCCCTCGCGGTCATTTTCGGATTCCTTTTCATATTTGAAGATAATCTATTATTATGTTTCGGGGGCCTGTTTGATTTTCTTGTCAAGTAAATAAAATCAAAATGATTTATTACGCGGAGATGGATAACTCGCGAAATTATTATTTCCCAGAAAAATGTATTTTTTTATAAATTTTTAAGAAAACACGAGGGAAATACATAAAAGAAACGCATACACCGTGACAGTCGGATATTTACTGAAATGGATTTTCTGCTCTGTGATACAATCCTTTTAAGCAAAATATTTTAATATTTTCTAAATAATTTCATTACTAATGTGCTGCTTGGAAAGCGAACTGATTTTCGAGTTGCCCAAAAATAAAATAAATAGTCCAGATCATATTTTTAAATATTATATTAATATAAAAAAGTCGATTGTCTTCTTAAAATTAGATTTTTAATCCCAAGAATATAAATTTATTCAGTTATATAATAATAATTTAAAAATTATGAATAATATCAAAAATACGCGAGAGCCCAAAATTAAATTTGATTTTTTTTTATTTTGTTTAGTATCCATGTCTCCTAATTTATGTTGTGGATAGCATTCTTTGTCATTTTATGTATATTTATGACATTGTTTAGCCAAAAATACAACTCTTGGTTTATATTTTATTGTAATTTTATGCATATGAATATATTTAAATCTATGAGATAATATATTAAAAGAAACTTTTATTAACATTGTTTCAACTTTATTTATTAAACGAGAACTACTTCGTTTCAATGAAATCATATTATGTAAATAAAACATTTTTATAAACTCACCTCATACACCTCAACAAAAGTATTGATTTTATACCTAATTTGTTTGCTTGGTTAGCTTTAAAATATTTTTTTTCGTGGATGCATTTCATTTTTATGCCATTCTAACCGATGCTTTCAAAAAATTATTCGTTTAATATTAAATTATTTTATCTTTTTGATGACGTTGAAATCATACGCATTTTGGCTGAATATTATCCAATATCGTCCAGGGTCACATTATTTTGGAATAATGTGACGCTGTGAGCAATCTGAGAAAAAATGAAAGAGATTTTAAAACTGTTTGCGTTGCTATTATTTGTGACTCAATAAAATCTTATCTTAAAAAAAAATATTTTATCTTTTTAATAAGAGGTTAAAATGATTAATCGGTTGAGACGCTACTTTCAAATAAAATAAAAAAACTTGATTTAAATTAATCTTATCAGAATTTATTAAAATCGTTTTACAGTGTTTAAAAACCATTATCTAGTTTTTTTTATTTTAAAATGTTTCATTTTCAATTGCAGGTGTTTTACCAATTTATATTCACACAACTGATCGTTGAAAGGATAGGGTTTTGTTAATAAAATTTATATATTGCGTTTTTAAGACATATATTTTTCCATGAAAGACATATATTTTTCCACTTAGAGAAATTCGTTATTCAGTTTCATCAACTTACCTTTTGACTACCTTTTTTAATCAGTGTATCTTTCAACTGGCCTATATATTTCGATTCCATGCATTTTTAATTCTCATAAACTGATTTTTATTGGATTTATGTTATGTTTGTCATCTGACAATTTCTCGATCCTTCGTCTGTAAACACACTCAGTCAGTGTATGCTAAATAGTCGAATAAAGAAGATTGAATATTCATGGGTGCTCGAGATATTCATGGGGTATAAGGCTCTGCAAACGCTCGCAAGGAGGCTTTAGCTGCAGACTGAACAGGTTCACATCCGAGACGCCAGAATGACGTCATTTCCTCAAACTTGCTTCTGAAGAAACAGCTCTTCACTACCTTTCAGCTTACATTTATATTAAATACTTTTTATCTTATCCAACTAAATTTAACTTTTATCATTTTAGTTATAATATAAAAATGTTTTTTGAATTCTTGGCTGAATCAATAAAAGATTTTGTAAAAGGTTAAATTGATAAAACTTATTTTCTTGTGTAAAATACGTATTGAAATATGCTTTTTTACATTATTTAAAGGAAATTTCAAAATTAATATTTATGCAACATAAATATTATATCTGACAGTGTCAATATTTTAAAAGTATTTATGTTGTTACTAAGATTTAGTTATATACATATAAAACCATAAAATACGAACTCTCTTCGTTCAAGAATGAATGAAATGTAATTTTTTAGGTGATAATAGAATAATATTTTTTAGTAAAATACTTGAGTGATTTTCCACATGTTCGTTTTTATTTGTGACCGGTTTCGCCAACCTTTCACGTTGGCATTATCAAACAGAGTTTTAGAGGGAGAACTCTGTTTGATAATGCCAACGTGAAAGGTTGGCGATACCGGTCACAAATAAAAACGAACATGTGGAAAATCACTCAAGTATTTTACTCATAAATATTAAAATGGAATTCCACCCAGTACTCTCTGTCAAAAATATTGAATTTGATAATAGAATAGGCAAAAAGTAATACAAATGAAATGTGTAGTTTAAGTTTATAAAGTTCAACTTCAAAAACGCTAGACAGCGATAAAAAATGCAACAACATTAAATAGCAATTTTCAACATCAACTGGTACCAATTCTAAAATATAAATCACATTTCACGTTTTCAAAAGTAATCAAGGTCAAATCCCAGACTCGCAATTTGTAAAAAGTCTCGTGAAAGGGGATCGATAGCATCTTGGAAAAGAGTATTATCTCAGTTTGCGGAGCACAGCGCCCGTGAGAAGGAGCAAAAAAAACACAAAAGATACGGCGCAGCCTTCATTAAAACTTTAGAGTCCGCAGGTCCCTCCGCGAGGCGCCTTTGTGCCCTCCTGAATACGGCAACATGATTTTTCAATGCGTAAACACAAACTGCACGGAAGAGATCACCAAGGGCGGCGCGTGGGGGGGGGGACACATTTATTTCTCTGTTTACTTTGCGTCTAAAGTCGGCAGAGATATGCTGCCGGTGTGAATTTAGTTACTTGAATTATCGTTGCGTTGCCTGAAAAGATTCTTTGGAAAATAATAAAAAAAAAATGGAAACTTTATTATAAAAAAAATAATTCCGTGCTTACAACTAATTCAGGTCAATGATCAATTTTACACCGACGAATAGTCTTTCGATATTTATTCAAAGCGTTTGATCTCATAGAGATTTGTAAATGTAAATGTTTTCTTTTAAATTAAATTAATTTTTAAATATCTTTGTAGAAAGTGGTATTTATTCCTCATTTCTGCGGATTCTACACAAGCATGTAATAAAAACACTTGTGTACTTGATTTTGTATTTGTGATCATTGCTGACGTTATTTTGAACAGTTTACAGTCACAGCCATTATAAACTATCAACAACAGTATTATAAAAATATCTTAGTAAATAAATATTAAATATATTATTGATTTTTGTGAAGACCGTCTCGATTTTACGATTTTGCCGATGATTAAATACATTTTTTCAAATATTGAAAATTGATCAAAGAAACTCTCAGAAAAATATCATCGTGATTTATGTGAGATTTGAATCCACATCCCTAAGCTTACATGGCATCAATAAATATTAAGTATTTCAAAGTATACTTATCCAAGGAGTACAATTTAAATAACTTAGCACAGGGACTGCAGTAGTAGCTTAACTTTGTAGATGTCCCGGCGCCAATAATATTAGATTCGTAGTGGCAGTAAACAAGAATTGCTAAAAACATATCTGACTTTATCGTGGACATTTGACAGTAATTCCTACGGATTAGTATAAAATAGATCTTATCCCCAGAGGCTCAAGCTATGATGCTGCTGTTCACAAAACCGTCATTGGTTAATCCTCGCTGACAGAACTGCGCATAACTTCCTAAGAAATATAACCAGAGAAAATGGTGCATTTATTTGGATTAGATATTATACCTTATAAAGGTATCCTAAATGTTTTGGAAAAATCTACTTGCCGATTAATAGTTTTTATTTTATTGTTAAGTTATCTATATTTACACATATGCTAGAAACCAGTATTAATACATTCCATTAAAAGCTGCTACTATACGTAATTGAATTTTGTTCCGCGAGTGTGGTAAAAAGCTTGACATGGGTATATTTTAAAACTTTGAATATTTCTTTGAAACAAAACCTCATATTCCGGTTGCTAGAAATGCTGTAAAACGTAAAAGCTCACCTTACAGACGCTGTTGTTTTAAAGTTGCAAATTTCTTTTACAAAATTTGTAAACGCTAGTTTCTTTTTTTAAAAATATTTTTGAAAGGTCAAAAAGAAGTAGGTAGGCTCAAAACAAATACACTTTTACTATTTTTGAAACTCTTTTAAATACCCTTACGTTCTTTGATATACCTCTGCTTTTTAACTGAACCCTGAAAATAGGGCTGAAAGATCAATAGTATGATTAGTTACAAATACAAAATGCTGTGATTCGCTACATTGTTTGTACTCGTAAAAATAAAGCACGCTGACTAGTTATGTGTACAAAACGTCGATTCTGTAGGTTCGACATTTGACAAACAGCTAAAATAAATTATGTGAGCTGTTGGGTTAGAAAGCACGACAATTAAATGGTCGTATGAAAAATAAACACATTTACTAATCAAAAGCTATTTTAGTTTGAGTACCCATCAAATATGCCGGTATCTTCAGTGTCATAAATTTAATTCACCTTACTTTAAGTGTGGTGTGAAATAAAGATAATAATTTTTGTAATTTTACTTGTTTGCCCCACTAATTAACAATAATAGAAAATATCCAAAATCTTATTTGATAATTTTAATATAAAATAATTCCTTCTAAGTAATATTACAGCTTTTTTCAAATATTATATATAGGCACTTTTATTAACATACATAGCTTGTTTTGTTGTGAGCTGTATTATAACTTATATTTATTTTTGAAATATAATTTTCGCGCTCCTGGCCAGGGTCGCCAACTCAAAAATGCAGTGATCAAACGCGAAGGAAAAAAAAGCGTCCCTCAATGGGGTAAAGTGCCTCCCTACCCCATCTCCCCTCGCCCGCACCCTCGGCATACAAACCTCACAGGAGGTCCCGGCCTGATACCAACCCGAAGGAATGACTACCTATGGAGCCTTTCTGAAAAGGAAATCCCTATTTTCTCAGGAAAAGGTTTTCTTTGACCTGTCCATGATACACCATCTGTTCCGGATGATCATTAGATGTATCCTGGTTTTCATAAAATTATTATTAAAAAAATATATTCCCTTGGTTATCATTTTTTTAATCAAACTTTCATGTTAGAAACTAAATATTTAATGCTTCTACCATCAATATCTCAGAGATAACCAAATACATATATAAACAACCTTTAAATATAAAGGTTGCTCGCTGAGCATGGGATGTCGCGGTAGAGTAATATTCTATAAAAGTTTTTCAATTTGGTCACTATCTTTAGATTCAAAGAAACGAAATACCCTTTCGAGAAAACACTCTAAAACGCTTTTTTGTGATTTTCCTGCATCCAATAATGGAAATGTCGAATTTGAAAACCCTCTGATTTTTTTAACTGCATACTAAGCTACCCATTTTTTGCGGTATACTAATCTATCTACTAATGTATCTGATTTTTTGGATAACCTGAGATCGAGTGTCTCGTGTAAGGTCAACATAAAAATATTCATATTATTTTTTTGAATGACTTTCTATTTAGTTTTAAAGTGTATTTTTTGTAACACTCGAGATTGGCTTATACCGAAAATAAAATATATTACTTACTATAAATCGTGATGGATTAATTCTTATGTGAAAAAAAATCGGAAATGAATGGGAATCAATAAATTAAACATATTTGTTTTAATATTTTTTATATATAAAACAAACATTGGCGATCAATTTACAAATTTAAAAACAACAAATACAATTATTTTAATCCTAAAAAAAAAATGTAAATTCAGTTCAATTCAACTATAATATATAATTATGTTTAAAGTGCTCTACAATGTACATTGAATTGATGTTTGAATGTATTAAAATTTCATTGAATTAAATTGTAGAAAATCCCTTGCCATCTCTATGATGTACAAAGAAGTTTATCTTTTATCGCGTATGAGGCTACATATATCTGACAATTACTGAAACTTTTATACACCTTAACAAAAATATTTTTAAATTAAATCCTCACAGAACGGTACGAGGGTTTCTCTTTTCAGTTAAAATTTTAGAAGTCGTAAAGAATACAGAAGTCTAACGAATTCTTCACATCTACCTCAGTGCGCTGAGCTTCCTCTCCAGCCTTCCTGTAATGTGAGTGGCGGGGGCGGAGGCGGGAACGGGGAAGGAGTCCATTTTTGTTCCCAGCTGCTGAAAAAAGCGCGGAAAGTGTTTTCTTCTCGAGTGGGGTCCTGAGACCTGGACTGCCGGCTGTACAGACCAACCCTGACTGCTGATGCACACCACTCGAGACGAAACAATTATTTGGTTAAGGAACGTCTGTTTGCACTGCATAGTATAAAATACGACACCTTTAACCGTAATGAAAAAATAAGTTTATACAAAAGTATTTATATATTTGTAATTTTATTATTTTTCTTATAAAATGCGAAAATAGTCTCCGCCAAGTAGGTTTGTACACAGATTAAGTTGCGGGCCGTCTCGTTTCCTCCGCTGCTCTGTCTTGCCAATCTCGATAGAGAACACACACATCTTCCCGCACTAGCGTTTAGGGGTAATTGATCACAATAGCGAGTAGCTGTTCAGCTGTTCTTATTCGATAACCAAAACATCCCTCAGCCCAGCCCGGCCATTCATCTGCCTCCCCCCCCCACACACAAGCGTGCGTTATTAGTAGATACTTCGGCCTGGGGTTGTACGCAAAGTGACCAGATACCCTTTATCGAACGGGACAATCGTAGCTCTAAAATATTGTGAGTACTCGCAAGCCTAATTAGACAATATATAAAATCTGATATATCGAAATAGTCAATAAGTTAAAGTTATTTTTTAATTCTTTCACAAAAAAATGTAGGCTGTAATTTTAATTATACCATTTTTTTTGTAGCAATTATTAAAGTTCAATGTGGTGAGTGTTTCATCAAGGGTGTTTTGAAATATTAGAGTTATTTCAATATCGAGCGCATTGCTATTTGAAGAACCCAAAATATATCGTAAGTGCAAATTTATTGAATTATATATACATATATATGTTAGTGTGTGTGTGTGTGTGTTTTTTTTCGATAGATTTGGTAGTTCCGGAGGTCTCCCTAATTGCCCTGAGTGGACGCTCTCTCGGCGCGCACGCCCCGTGACATACTGTGACGTTCCCGACCTTTTAGACCTTAAATCTAAGAGGAAGAGGACCGACTGAATCTTTGTCAACCTTTAAGTTAGGCTAAAAGGATGACTCGGACCCAAACGTACTTGAACAACTAAACCCCTAAACGTAAAATAATAATACTACTGACTCCCTTGAAGGTGTCACGTCTAAACTGACCTAACCCAATGTTAACGATTACTATGACTACCCTTAAAATATAAATCTTAATTTTAAAGTTTTCTCGGACTTGTTTGTTTTGAAGTTTATTTTACAATCCCGTGAGGTTAAAGTAGATGGGAAGGTTCGGTAACAGACCGCCCCCCCCTACCAACTACCATTGTCGCCTTACCATGAGATATTAACGGATTTAATATTTCGCCTCCCCTTGACTCCTTTAAACCAGTCCAACTTAAGGTTGAATTGACTCAAAAGAGGCAGCGACCCAATCTCCGCCGAAGTAAATCGAAGAAGCTATTTCCGCGTACAAACTCCGACTGAAAGGTGAACCCTTTTGTCCTAATATTTAACTGAAGACGAACAGGATTTTATCTTGAATAAAAACCAAACAAATCCGATCGAAGAATTAGAAGTGCGATCCGTTGATACGAGAATGTAAAGAATTTTAGTAGCTTTTGACAACTTCCTCTAACCGCCAAACAGGATCCAGTATATTCTCGTTCCGAAGAAATTTAGGTTACAGTTGCGGGCTGCTAATGCAGTGTCCCGATTGTTGCCTCGTTCCGATGAAATGATGAGCGAATTGCCTTTAGAGCAGTTATCGCTTTCTGGATCCGTTGGACGACCAGAGGTCGCTGATGAAATTATAATATTACAGGAACAAGGGGGATTAGCCCTACAGCAATCGGCTCCTGTCTTGCGTTTAATATATGTCTTGACGCTGCATTTGAATCTTCCCGTATTTAGAATCGCTCCTCAATCTCTCCGTTTCTATTTCTACGGTTCTAATTTCTACTGGTTAGTAACTATTTTGGGTATGGTGACTCGGAACGTCCCCGACTTTCCCGGAAAACAACTTCTGCCTATCCTCGGCCAATAGACTTGCATCTACACCGGTCTGAATTGAGGAATTTCACCACTGTGTTGATTCCGAAATGTTCGGTTCTTCCGTAATCGGACTCCAGACACGATGACGAAACAATGTCAGCCGTCCTTAACAAAGCACGTGTTTCAAGCGATAATTAAAATCCGACAAAACCGAGTTCACTCCAATTCTGTTATAATTATTTGCAGGAGATTATTGAGCAAGTAGGCTCCTTCTAATCTAAAAGGTACTAGTAATTACAGTAACCTACTGGGGGGGCGGTTCTAGATATTTCTAAAACCACAAATATACGGACAAATTCTACAACTAAATTACTCTTATAGATTAAATTATTAATAATACACCCTCTGGAACTGCACTGAAATAAAAGACCAATCAACTCGAATATCTCCTAAATCCAATATGAATCTTATTATAATACTATCTGATATACTACGCTTCATTTATACCGTGTGTGACGCATCTACCAATAATAAAATGCACCAAATATTTGCGCTTTAAACCCTCCGAACGTAATTTCACAATCGAAAGACACACGCGATCTTAACCAAACTAATTTTGACAGCTAGTTGACAGTTGTTTGTAAACATATAATAATCCAACATGGCCGCGCATTCCCAGCTGGTCCCTCGACGTATCTGACAGCTCCCTCGCAACCTAAGCGCGCTGACGTTGGCGTAAGCCTATCCTCGAATGCTACTCTTTTTAACTCGCAATACAGAACTTTCCGAACAGCGCGCGCTTACGAACTCAAAAATGGCCACCTTCCGAATCACCGTAAAGACAATCAATAATTATATTAATTTTAACCAATTTCAATTAAATTCCGTTTAACTCAACACAATTTGAAAACGCTCCATAAAACATCCATACCGTACCAATCACCACCTTAAAACAACCAAAATCGGAAAACAATTCATCCGAAATATATCGGGGATCGAACCCGAATAAATCTCAAACAAATACCTCTGACTTCTGTCTCAATTACATAAAAACCGTAAATCAATCCGTTCTAATACTCCCCAAATTCACGACATATCATATACGATGTTTAACCAAGAATTAAAATTACCGAAACGCAAACGTACAGAAAAATATTAATTCATTCCAGAATCTAATTAGCTTCGCTAATAATATTACTAAATATATTTTAAAACTCTCGCGGTTACACTAAAACAATAGAATAATTATCTCTGCATTATTAGGGATCGAACCTTTTGATAATACAATATGATAATACATGACAATTTACACCTAACCTCATTAATACTAATTTAGCAAAATGCTATGCATTTACACAGCAATGGCCGCCAGAAGATGGGACTGATCAGTCCCGTTAACGTAATTTAATTAAAGAAATATGACAAAGCTTTATCCCTCCGGCGAATTCTCGTACGCCAAATGGTCCTCCTCGGCACAACACCTCACAGATTCCACCATTTAGTTAAAATTCAAATCAAAAGTAATTTTTACAACTCAAAACACTAGCAATCGATAATCTCCATCCTAATCCTTCCGCGTTCCTTCCCTCTCTAATCCTCTCTTAATGGCCGCCTGGCTTGCTCCTCCTTAACGCCAAAAAAAAACCTCTGTGTAGACCCCGTGGGACAATCCTTCTTAACCCCAACGTCCGGTCATCGAATTCTAATTTTTGAAATCTCCGTTACTCCGCGACAATGTTGCCCTCTCGAAAAATGATCTCTTAAAACTCTCACTGTCGCTATGCAAATTCCAAGCGAGAGGCGCGAGTTCTGCGTGACGTCACTGGTCCTGCTGATTTGTAAAAATCGATATCTGCGGGAATGTGCGGGACGAGGGGCATGCGCGCGCGCCACATTAGCTCGGCAATCGGTGACAGAATTCAAGGTCAAACGACAAAATAATATTTACGTAATACTTTCTATACAAAAAAAAATTTTTTCTGGGTGAAACTAATGCAATTCGTTACAATCCTTCCCATTGGCTGTCGGGGGTGAACATGTTTCATGTACATTCTCGAGAGCCAACACCATAGCTCGTTATTTAACAACTAAAATCAATCAATCAATCATTTATCTCGTACGCCAGGTCTCGATTCCTGCGATACTTGATAACTCCCAACACCTTTACCATATCTTAAAATAATATAACGCGCGAATAAAATCTAAAGTTTACTACACTCTCGAAACACCAATTTGTTATTTGTTAGGAATTGAACCCAAACAAAATATCTCTATCTCAAAATCCTCCTTCCCCCGATTGGAAAAGTATTGCTACTGCCTCAATAATTATCTCTGTTTTAAATCTCGCACCTTCCCCTGTCTATAAGAGTATCATTACTTCCTTAGCATTTAATATCTCCAAGAATATCAATATACCAAGTCGATGGAATCGATCCCCAACGAAATCCAATCACATAGAAAACTATAACTTAAATATCCTAATTAAAATATATTAACCATCTTTTATTTCTTTTATCAATAACTGTCAAACAGTTTTGATATTCGCATATCTGAAAATAACATCCTATAAATAGAGTATACCTTATAATCTATTTTTCCTTCAAAATATCTAATAATATAATCGATCGCTTTATCTCTAAAGACTCAAGACCTTCCCCACTCTATAATTATCGCATAAATTCTGAATGATCTCAAACTATTTCATACTTTCAAAAAAAATATTTATTTGTCTTTGCAGAATATTTCGAATACGACTTCAACCATTCTCTTCATTTTCGTGCACATCCCTATAAACGTTTCCCATCCCTAGCTTGGAATGTCCGAGCCGTCACTTTGACATTTTAGTAACAAACATGAAGCTAGTAACGCTACGCGAAGATCCGTATACGAATTTCTTCCTAACCTTGAAATTATCACACAAATTTCGCCGTAATACAAAACAATATGATATCTCCTCAACAATTATATTTGTATTATTTACAACAGCAACATTGCCGTAGAGATTAAACCTTATTATTTGTTTTCTGTAACTTCCTTTTAAAACCACGCGTCTCGTTCCAATTTTGTTGCCAGTATAAAAATATCCTAATGTTTGACAACCGTCAAATCTGAATTTAAATAAATAACATTCAATTTCTGAGACGACAATAGTCTCTTTCCGTGTCAACAATTTATTTGACATAACCCTAAAATTATTTTTCCAGTACAATTAAGACAACTTAACAATTTTAAACCTTATAATTATAATGCAACTGGATGCAGTTATTTTACGATTACAATTTAAGTAATTTTAACGTCGTGTCTAGCTATTTTAACTCCCTTTACTGTTTCTTAAATTACTATGGCCAATACGTCTATTTCGTCATACTCTAAAATGGACCCCTTTTTGTTGTGTAATGTGGTAACCCTTTAATTCTTACGAAGTGAAACTCTATAAAATTATAAAGATTTCTTTCACGAACTCCATACTCCTGAGTCGCGGCAACCACCTGTGACGTTCCCGACCTTTTAGACCTTAAATCTAAGAGGAAGAGGACCGACTGAATCTTTGTCAACCTTTAAGTTAGGCTAAAAGGATGACTCGGACCCAAACGTACTTGAACAACTAAACCCCTAAACGTAAAATAATAATACTACTGACTCCCTTGAAGGTGTCACGTCTAAACTGACCTAACCCAATGTTAACGATTACTATGACTACCCTTAAAATATAAATCTTAATTTTAAAGTTTTCTCGGACTTGTTTGTTTTGAAGTTTATTTTACAATCCCGTGAGGTTAAAGTAGATGGGAAGGTTCGGTAACAGACCGCCCCCCCCTACCAACTACCATTGTCGCCTTACCATGAGATATTAACGGATTTAATATTTCGCCTCCCCTTGACTCCTTTAAACCAGTCCAACTTAAGGTTGAATTGACTCAAAAGAGGCAGCGACCCAATCTCCGCCGAAGTAAATCGAAGAAGCTATTTCCGCGTACAAACTCCGACTGAAAGGTGAACCCTTTTGTCCTAATATTTAACTGAAGACGAACAGGATTTTATCTTGAATAAAAACCAAACAAATCCGATCGAAGAATTAGAAGTGCGATCCGTTGATACGAGAATGTAAAGAATTTTAGTAGCTTTTGACAACTTCCTCTAACCGCCAAACAGGATCCAGTATATTCTCGTTCCGAAGAAATTTAGGTTACAGTTGCGGGCTGCTAATGCAGTGTCCCGATTGTTGCCTCGTTCCGATGAAATGATGAGCGAATTGCCTTTAGAGCAGTTATCGCTTTCTGGATCCGTTGGACGACCAGAGGTCGCTGATGAAATTATAATATTACAGGAACAAGGGGGATTAGCCCTACAGCAATCGGCTCCTGTCTTGCGTTTAATATATGTCTTGACGCTGCATTTGAATCTTCCCGTATTTAGAATCGCTCCTCAATCTCTCCGTTTCTATTTCTACGGTTCTAATTTCTACTGGTTAGTAACTATTTTGGGTATGGTGACTCGGAACGTCCCCGACTTTCCCGGAAAACAACTTCTGCCTATCCTCGGCCAATAGACTTGCATCTACACCGGTCTGAATTGAGGAATTTCACCACTGTGTTGATTCCGAAATGTTCGGTTCTTCCGTAATCGGACTCCAGACACGATGACGAAACAATGTCAGCCGTCCTTAACAAAGCACGTGTTTCAAGCGATAATTAAAATCCGACAAAACCGAGTTCACTCCAATTCTGTTATAATTATTTGCAGGAGATTATTGAGCAAGTAGGCTCCTTCTAATCTAAAAGGTACTAGTAATTACAGTAACCTACTGGGGGGGCGGTTCTAGATATTTCTAAAACCACAAATATACGGACAAATTCTACAACTAAATTACTCTTATAGATTAAATTATTAATAATACACCCTCTGGAACTGCACTGAAATAAAAGACCAATCAACTCGAATATCTCCTAAATCCAATATGAATCTTATTATAATACTATCTGATATACTACGCTTCATTTATACCGTGTGTGACGCATCTACCAATAATAAAATGCACCAAATATTTGCGCTTTAAACCCTCCGAACGTAATTTCACAATCGAAAGACACACGCGATCTTAACCAAACTAATTTTGACAGCTAGTTGACAGTTGTTTGTAAACATATAATAATCCAACATGGCCGCGCATTCCCAGCTGGTCCCTCGACGTATCTGACAGCTCCCTCGCAACCTAAGCGCGCTGACGTTGGCGTAAGCCTATCCTCGAATGCTACTCTTTTTAACTCGCAATACAGAACTTTCCGAACAGCGCGCGCTTACGAACTCAAAAATGGCCACCTTCCGAATCACCGTAAAGACAATCAATAATTATATTAATTTTAACCAATTTCAATTAAATTCCGTTTAACTCAACACAATTTGAAAACGCTCCATAAAACATCCATACCGTACCAATCACCACCTTAAAACAACCAAAATCGGAAAACAATTCATCCGAAATATATCGGGGATCGAACCCGAATAAATCTCAAACAAATACCTCTGACTTCTGTCTCAATTACATAAAAACCGTAAATCAATCCGTTCTAATACTCCCCAAATTCACGACATATCATATACGATGTTTAACCAAGAATTAAAATTACCGAAACGCAAACGTACAGAAAAATATTAATTCATTCCAGAATCTAATTAGCTTCGCTAATAATATTACTAAATATATTTTAAAACTCTCGCGGTTACACTAAAACAATAGAATAATTATCTCTGCATTATTAGGGATCGAACCTTTTGATAATACAATATGATAATACATGACAATTTACACCTAACCTCATTAATACTAATTTAGCAAAATGCTATGCATTTACACAGCAATGGCCGCCAGAAGATGGGACTGATCAGTCCCGTTAACGTAATTTAATTAAAGAAATATGACAAAGCTTTATCCCTCCGGCGAATTCTCGTACGCCAAATGGTCCTCCTCGGCACAACACCTCACAGATTCCACCATTTAGTTAAAATTCAAATCAAAAGTAATTTTTACAACTCAAAACACTAGCAATCGATAATCTCCATCCTAATCCTTCCGCGTTCCTTCCCTCTCTAATCCTCTCTTAATGGCCGCCTGGCTTGCTCCTCCTTAACGCCAAAAAAAAACCTCTGTGTAGACCCCGTGGGACAATCCTTCTTAACCCCAACGTCCGGTCATCGAATTCTAATTTTTGAAATCTCCGTTACTCCGCGACAATGTTGCCCTCTCGAAAAATGATCTCTTAAAACTCTCACTGTCGCTATGCAAATTCCAAGCGAGAGGCGCGAGTTCTGCGTGACGTCACTGGTCCTGCTGATTTGTAAAAATCGATATCTGCGGGAATGTGCGGGACGAGGGGCATGCGCGCGCGCCACATTAGCTCGGCAATCGGTGACAGAATTCAAGGTCAAACGACAAAATAATATTTACGTAATACTTTCTATACAAAAAAAAATTTTTTCTGGGTGAAACTAATGCAATTCGTTACAATACGATGGGAGTTCCCCGCGAAATCGTTCCCATCAGTTATTGAAATATATTACCCCCCGCGGCGGTATCAATACGAATTATTTCCCGAGCAGTTTTTGTACCGGCGCACTGTGTCAGAGAGGTTTTTGCTGTTCTTCGCTAAATCCTGAATATTTCGCCGGGTTTCAGATCCTCGTTAGCGTCACGGTACATCCCCGGGGGTGAATGCGCGGGCGAGCTTACCTACTACAAACATTTCGCCGTTGGCTTCCGAGCTGCCGAATCTTTCTTCTTTATTATTTTCTTATTAATCATAGGTCACGCTTTGCGCTTATTCGATAGCTCCTGCTCTCAAATAATTAACTGTGAGAAGTTTCAATGTAGGTACATACGGTCAACGTAAGTATTATTATTACATTTCGTGATTGAAAAAACAACCTAACACTTAATATTTCTTACATAAGAAGTTTGCGCTATCGATCTGATGCGTTTTACAAAGTATATATATATATTCGCCATACGCCTGCGGCTTCTCGAATGACAGAAATGTAGGTATACTTGTAGCTCGCAGCTCCACGACCCTCCCCGGCTAGGGCGGTCGCCTTCATTAATCTTGCATATCGGACGCCGTGCATCTGCGGTATCTGATCATAGAATAATCTGTTAGCAAACGTTCACGTTATTGTAGCAACGGGAAGGCCGAACAACAGTCAGATAACATTTCTATAATATCACGTCCTTACGTTATATCCACTCGGGAATAACCGTTTAATATTCAAACATCAATACGCATGTTTCAATTCTGTCATATTTCAATGCTATATCCGAAAATTGGGATGAGAATCACCTCGCAAAGTACTCTCCTCGGATAAGTTTTCGAGCGTCAATTTTCACATGCTACCCATTGTTGCTCAGTAACTAAAACTATTTGCACACTCCTGCGTATGTTTTCTCGGAGCACACAAAAGGAGGTCTCTTTTGTTTACATGCCTCGGAAGGTAATAATTAATTGTTCAGCCGAGTGCTGTCAGCGCCGACAAAGGCCGCTCCTCTTCTCTCATCCATCACCGCTGCAATCCACTCAAAACGAAACTTCCGCCGAACGATAAACGCTCGGGCGAGATTTGCGATGCAGAGCCGTCGATCGCGCGCGCGAATCGTTCGATCGAATCCGATCCGATCGCGACCCGAAGCGACGGACGTCGAATACGTCGCAGGAAAACAAATCAGCGGACCGTGCGGTCGCCCCTTGTGAAATAAATTTGCACCGAAAGAGAGAATCGACAAGGCTTTCGGGGTTCATATCGGTAATCGAACGATCGGTTTGCAGGGAGGCGTCAGAGACCTGCCGGACGTGGCGGAGCGCTGCAACGGGCACTTCCTGCCGCCGGACTCGGCCAGCAGCAGCTACAGCTCGGCGGGGGACCCGGCCAAGGCGCCGGCGCCGTCCCGCGGGCCGCGCTGCCTGTGCCTGGTGCTGGTGGCCCTGGCCGCCGCCCTGGCCGCGGGGCTGGGCCTGCCCCTGGCCCTGGGAGGCTCCGGGCGCCGCGACACCCCCCAGGCGCGCCTCGACATCGTGCGCAAGCTGCTCCGCGACGCGCCGCTCGTGGACGGCCACAACGACCTCGCGTGGAACGTGCGCAAGTTCATGCACAACAAGATCGGCGCGCTCAACCTCAGCGCGGACCTCGGGCGCGTGGAGCCGTGGGCGCGCAGCCAGTGGTCGCACACGGACATCCCGCGCCTGCGCGCCGGCCTCGTGGGCGCGCAGTTCTGGTCGGCCTACGTGCCGTGCGGCGCGCAGCACGCCGACGCCGTGCAGCTCACGCTGGAGCAGATCGACGTCATCAAGCGCCTCATCGAGCTGCACCCGCGGCACCTGGGCCTGGCCACGGGCTCGCGCGAGCTGCTCGACACGCACCGCGCGGGCCGCATCGCCTCGCTCATCGGCGTGGAGGGGGGCCACTCGCTGGGCAACTCGCTGGCCGTGCTGCGCTCGCTGTACGGGCTGGGCGCGCGCTACCTCACGGTCACGCACGCCTGCGACACGCCGTGGGCGGGCGCGGCCGGCGGCGACCGCGGCCTGAGCCCCTTCGGCCGCACCGTCATCCGCGAGATGAACCGCCTCGGCATGCTCGTGGACCTGTCGCACGCGGCCGCCGACACCGCCCGCGACGCGCTCAACGCCACCAAGGCGCCCGTCGTGTTCTCGCACTCGGGCGCCATGGCCGTGTGCAACAGCACGCGCAACGTGCCGGACGACGTGCTGCGCCTCGTGGCCGAGAACGGCGGCGTGGTCATGGTGAACTTCTTCTCGCAGCTGGTGACGTGCAACGACACGGCGACCATCCCGGACGTGATCGAGCACATCAACCACATCCGGCGCGTGGCGGGCATCGACCACGTGGGCATCGGCGCGGGCTACGACGGCATCAACATGACGCCGACGGGGCTGGAGGACGTGTCGCGCTACCCGCACCTGCTGGCCGAGCTGCTGGCGGACCCGGGCTGGAGCGAGCGGGACGTGGCGCAGCTGGCGGGGCTGAACGTGGTGCGCGTGCTGGCGCGCGTGGAGCAGGTGCGCGACCAGTGGCGGCGCGCGGCCGTGCTGCCGGCCGAGGAGGCCGCGCCGCCGCACGCGCGCTCGCCCTGCTCGCACGAGCTCTCCTGACCCCTTCACCCCCCCTGGACTGCTTTCGGTTGTTTTTTACGCGGTAAACTCGTCCCGTCGACGTTCGTTCTTAAATATAGTGATATCGTTTTTATACCTGAGCGAAGGTACCCCAGTCGCGGAGGAGCAGTCGAGTCGATGTGATCGACGAAAAGACTCATCGCTCGACGGCTGTGGCGCGTTTCCGACGAGTCTCCGCCGCTGCGTACCCTCGTGATCCTATCGGTCCTTGTCGGCAGCGGCTCGGCCCGGTCCCACGCTAGTCCCCAGTGCACCTGACCCTCTCCGCGCCGACCGCCGCCGGCGAGCGTATCTCGGTGTGTTGATTCTGTCAATCCGTTTTTTTATTTCTGACGAGTAACGTCATAAGATACACAAATACTATTCTAATAACGAGTTATAGGAACCTACAGTAAGTCGCGATTTGATGGCGTTCGTATTAATGCGATCATTGTTGCAGATTTCAATCATCCTTCAATCGACAAAAGACTCATTCGATCATACTAGATAAGCACTGATTATTGTGTACGCAGATAAGTATTTTCCTCGAACTGATAATGCTTCAAAAATAATAATTAAAATCAATAAAAAAAAACCTCCTAAATATTTATAAGGTACTGACCAGTATCTTGAAGATAAATTTTATACCAGGGTATGTATTACCTTAAAATTGTCATTAAAATAACACTTTGAAGTAAAACAATATAACTTGCGGTCCCGACAAAAGACCCTAACGAAATAGACTGTCCGTTCAGTCTGTGAGAGTTAATATCTACATTTAATGTTATGTCTCTTAATTGTTAGGTATGGATTTTTTTTCAATTAAGTTATTGTAACAATTGAAGATTTTCATCGATGTACATTTTATGTTAACAGAATTGAAAAAAAACAATTATTTATAATAAAATGAAGTCTCTCCAAATTTTTTTCCTTCATATTTTGAATTCATTTTGTAAATTATTTCCTAATACCAAATTGTTTCCTCCTCATCTACTCTTTATTAAGATAATGATAGATTGATAGAATCAACGACACACAGAGTTATTGATACAAAAATATGAAGTTAGTACATATTAAACCCCAAACCATTATTTTAAATATAAGTAATTGTTTTGGTCATCCAATAGTAATATTATTGAATCAAAAGCTGATATTTGAACGATATCTTAATATTTATAGAAATATTAAATGTGAACAAATCCTTTAAACGCACAAAAGAACCTATGAATATATCAGTTATTAGACCTAAATCTTTGTATTGGTGTTTTCACAAAAACATTTTTATTTTATGTAAATTCATTTATGTTTTGCAGTAGTACTGAATTCTCTTTTCAATCAACTTTATTGTACATAATATTAAAAAAAAAGTCTTTACCTATTGAAATAATTTGAAGAAATACATTTTAAATTTGAAAGTATCCTTTTAAAACATTTACTTTTGGTAGTATAGATAATAAATAGTAAACAAAAATACCCACAGAATCATTAATAAGAACTAGTAGAAAAAAAACAATTATTATTAAAGTTTCTCTGTGTAGAATAATATTATAATTATGTTGTTTAATTTATAATTATTGTTTTCAGTTAAACTAATGTTGTTTTTATCAGCATCAACTGTTATATGGTTGTTCTAAAGAGTTTTATTTGTGAAAAAATAATACAGCATTGTACCTATAACAATTTCTGGCACAACAGTTCCTTCGTCTTCATCTTTCTTGTAGAAATTTAGAAAACGTAGAAAATTATCTGGTATATTTGAATTATGATCAATACCAAAATAGAGCATTTTGCAAACGTCTATGTAAAGAGACTTAACTAAAATCAATTTTATATGAAAATTTAAATCACCGAATCGTACAGAAACCAACAAAATAATTATAGATGACATTTTTTGTCTGCTGTGTGCCCGACACAATATGTTCACGGCCATGTTCAAACTATGAGTGAAGTACTGTTAAGTTTTTATAAGGTTTATTGAATTAAAATATTGTAAAAGTAAACAGATTGAAACATCTTGCACAGTTCAAGATAATGAAATTATTTTACTGTTTAATTTATGTTTGATTATTAACTCTATAGTGAGATTATTTATGATAAAAAATATTTTATGTATTTAGAGTGTTCAACTTTATAAAAAAACAAATCTCTGTTAACTCATTACAAAACATGTACTAAGTATTGTGTAATGTTGAACTACAAAGTAATGAACTATTATTTTTGCCGCTGGCAATGTATGTGTCTATAATTTTTATTATATTTCTACAAGTTACAATGGTGATTGATGTTCCCTTTGAGAAGGGATGGCAAATATATTGTTGATGTACCGTGACACTATTATTAAAAAAAATGTCTCTTTAAGTACATATTAAAAATGAAATTTTAATTTTTCACATCAAGTGTGTATGAACAAAAAATCTAGCAGACGAAGAAAAAGATAAAAAGCGAAATAAATAATCCAAACACATTATTATACCCTATTTTTACTTTGGTCATCCCCACTAATCAAGACTGAAATACTGAAAAGTTTAGGTAAAGTAGTAATGTACGAACATTAATTATATTTCAGATCATGTTACTGCATTTCAAAATCATTAATTGCGCGACGTTGGATACACTTGTAATCAGTAATATTTCAGTATTAATAATTAAGAAACAAATATAAACCTGCAATTTAATTCAATTCGTAAGAGTCATCAAGCAGTTTCTTTGCCATCTCTGCCTTGTAGAACATAGAGTTTATTGTCTTTTAGTTGAGATTTTTATTTTAAACTTGCTTAAAAGCTAATAGATAAAAAAATGTTGCCATTACAGTTGTAGTATTGGAAAAAATATTTATTTATTAAATAAATTCACTTACTCCACATGGATGGATGTATATAAAATTAAAAAAGATATTTGAAATATTAAGGATAGGAATAATGTAGAAAATAATAAATATAATGCACTATTTTGGTTTCATTTGGAAATTGATTTGTTAATGCTCCATAGAGCAAGCGATTGGTAAAATAGAAAACCGAGTCTCAGAAATTTATATTGCATAATTTAACAAAACAACTAGTTCATACAGAACTGATGTTAGTATGAAATCAATAAGTGTGAATCCTGTGTTTTTAATTGCTTGTCCAATGATCATTTCATATTATAATATTATTGATGATTTAAGGTGATTGTGTATTTCTTTACTGTGTATTAACGTAAGATAATTTACCAAAATATAATTGTAAAGATATAGAGAAATAATAAAGGACTTTTATTTTTTATGGTGCATGTAAAATTATTCAGCTTAGAACTTAATTGAATGTATTAAACCATCTTATATTTGCCCCTACCAAGACGTCAGGGATAAAAACATTTCCATGGATTCAAGATCACATTTTTATCTTCCAAAAAAAAAAAGATGGACATGTTTATGTATAATAATTTTGGATAGTAAATTTAATGAACTGCACTTCTCAATACAATTCATTATTGGCATAAAAAAAAAACAATTCACATGTGAAATATCATATTTTTACAGAAATATTACATTGCCTGTCAAAAATGAAAACTTGATCCTTTGAATTGAACAAATAAACGTAATAACATGTATAATCAATATATTTGGCACGTGAAAGAAATCCTGTCAACTTATTCCTTACAATAACATATTATCATATAAAAAATAAAACCTACATTAAATTATACATTAAGATAATACGAAATGAGTTTTCAAATGTAGTTTTAGGGCAGGCATTGTCTTGGGCGTATGATCACATTTATGGCATATAAGAGGAGTGGCCATTAATTGCTTATGTTTTTCATCCGAAATCTTTTTCACAGAGCCATTAACTTCAACCATTTGAATTAGATCTAGAAAAAAGGTAAGCATTGAGAAATGTACACAAACGAAATAATCACTTTACATATTGTATAATTTATTATGGAGTTCATGAAACCTGCTGAAGCCATAAAGAATTTTGACGTAAAGCTGTTCCAGTGTACTTTAGTTTTCAAGCAAGTGGAGTCCATGTCATCACTGATAATATGCAGATGCAATCTCTGCATACTCGGAACAGAATGGTAGCCTATGTTAAACGATGCGTCAATTTTCGATGCAAATTTCCTAGCCACCTTATCCATGTGTTTTAAAAGAGGAATGTGAGTTTTATCTAGTTTTAAGATTCCACTTATCTCTTCTTTACACAACACCATATAATGATGTTTGGCTTTGGGATACTTGTCATTTATAATAACAGTTAAATCGTCACTTTCCAATACATTTTCTGGGTCGTTCATAGCAGCCACCAGGCCTTGAGACCAGTGGCCGGATAGGTTAGGTTTTTTGATAACCACATTTGTATCGGAAGTCTTCTCATCTGGTGGCCTCTTTGGCATAGTCACAGTAATATTTATGAATATTCAAATTACTATTAATACGTAACGAAAAAAACGTTTTACCATCAGACACCAATAAATCTTTTATGTAAAAATAACATGTACGTTAAAAACAAATCGAGATGACAGCTGCTTGGTGTGACAAAAAGTGTTGCCAGGATCAATATTTCAAAAATATATATATATACAAATGCAAGCTCTACACCGACAAAAATATTGTGGCATATCTTAATATAATAGTTTAGGGGTGATAAATGACAAAAATATGTATAAAAAGAAAATATACATGTATTACTTTTCGATATACATAGTACATTAATTAATAATAATCTTCACTTGACATCCATATTCACAACAACAAAAAAAACATGCTTACAATGTGCTAAGAATTCATAAAAACAATTGCTTTATTATTTCGTTTATATTTTTATTCTCAAAAGTAATTATAAAAAACAAAAACGGATGCCTTTCAGAACCAACTATGGACCTTATATTATAATAATTTAGCTATGTACAATGTTTTTATTGTTTCATTTTATTAAGTTTTGAGACACCTGGTAATTTTTTTTTCATCAAACACAAAATCAAGAGGACATAAAAATATTAGCAACGGTTCAAATAAAACATTGAAATAAATCTTGATGCATGTAAATTTCTCCTTACTCTAATCTACAACTAGTTTTACATGACTGCAGTAAAGTATTTTTATTATGTGTTAATCATTGGTAGTCAGTCACCTATTTATTTAGAAATGAATAAATAATAAATTTATAAAACAAGAACATTCTGCTGTAGGATGCGACTGCTATTGGACATTTACAGCTTTTAGTTTAAGCAATCAAAAATATTAAATTATTTTTCATAAATAAGTAGATTTTGCCCAGCCATGGAATGAGTCTACTTATTTACGAATTTTATTAAATATAGTTTAACTGCAGTCACAAAACACTATATGAGGGATAACAACAATATAGTAACGATAAACAGCAATAACAATTCATTCATCATGGGCATAACAAGATTTTAAACCAATCCTGATATTTGTTTCTTAAACAAAATGGCTCCGTGCTATAAAAATGCAATGTTAAATAATAAAAAAATTGATTACGACACATACCATTGGATGAATTTATAATGAATAGCTATGCTACAAAAATGGATGAAAATGTATTATTTTTAATGGCAGTAATGAGGTAAAATCATTAATATGTATTATAATTAATCCATAAGAGGTGTCACAACGATATCTAGAAACATGTGCACATTACTGAACTCTTCCTCATTTGTATCTAATTATTATTATTTTTCAACAAAACATGTAAAACTGGATGTTTTAGACATATTCTGTGAATGAATTGAGCCAAACTTTACATACTTGTCTAAGTCCTACCATGTTACACAGTCAATTTAAGAATTCAAATATTTTATTTATTAATTACAACACATTTTTACATCTTTATTTTTATTAAAATTTACTTTAAAATGTTACATCTTAAAACATAATTGGTGTCAGAAAATCGACCTTAATCGTAGAAATAATACTGTTTGATATTCAAATCCGCCTTTGGCTAAGTAAATGCAGTAAGAGGAATAAAAATAAAAATGTAATACCTATTACACAGTTTTGGCATTTCACCACGATATTTGAGCACAATAGTATGCTTTCCACACATATAATATTATTTATCCATTTCATTTCCAGATCACCATAGTGAACCGCTATTTGGCAAGACATCACTAATCTATGTACAATCATATTCATATTATTAGAATTACAGTAGTTAGTTAATACTCATGGAGAAGTTGCAATATTCACAAGAATAATGAACAGGAACGCTTAATAAGTTTTAACACAAACTTATTGTAATATATTCTACCCATTTAAGTTACAATTGGTATATTTGAACCTTTTGATTCATCATATCATGGTGATATAATATCCAAAGACATACAATATAGTTTTATATATTCCAAAATGGGTACAGTCAAATTTAAGTAACACCTTATCTTAAATCTATAAAATTCGTAATTTTTAGACAAATATATGTAATATTTACTATATTTCCAACGATATCTTACAACTTCTCCATCAATGAATATATGATGATGTTTATATTCAATCTGTAATAATAATCAATTGTCCACAAAAAAAAACAAAACAGTTTATCGCTTCATAAGAAATATGGAAGTATTATAACAGTACATTTTACCATCACAAATTATAAAAATATGATCTGCTTATACATTTTATACAATGAACTGAAAAATAATCACTGTGCACAGTAGAGCATCCCTGTTATTAATTAATGAATAGTTATTGTTAGTGAACTCAAAGAATGAATATAAAGTCTTTTTTACCTTTCTGTAAACAAAGAATTATGGAGACAAGAATAGAATGCATGAATTTTATAAATTAATATGATGGTAAAAAGTATATTAAAATAAAACACAATTAAAATAAACCGATTTATAGAAAAACGCCATGAAATGAAAACTTAATTAAAATATTTCGGAATGTTTTAATGAACTTCGTTGATCACAGTACAGTTTCCATTTCAGCAATTTCTGTTCTGTCAGGCCTGAAAAAAATTTCATAAAGTGTTTTATGAATAATTAATTATTATTTTACCAGTTACAGGTGAGATGTATCTTTGACTTTATTCTAAGAAATATAAAAGTGCAGTTTGCAAAGCATAATTAAAATATATGGTGCATAGTAGAATCTGCTTTTGTAGATAAATAAGGACAAAAGTACATTAGCTTACCTATAAAGATCACGAGCACTACCTCCGAGGTAGTCTGGAGAAAGAAGCTGACTTCTCGTCATGTCTCTGGTTCCAGCACGAAGGAGTTCCGATGCACTTGCTAACCTGAAAATATTATTTTGGATTATGAACACACAGCTCCAAATTAATTGTTATCTCTGCTGAATAATATTATTACTCATTGAACTAATACATTGATATTAGGAAATGGATAAGCATACAAGAATACATCATGCGTGTGATTTCCGAAGGAATGTAAACATCGGAAAATTTCACATAAATAGAAAATTCCGGATGTATGGACATATATTTTTATGAAATTGGACTAACAGATCCAAATGAATTACCGTAATAACCATTTACAAAATTATTGTTTTTGTCAAAAAAAATATCATTTTCTGCACAAAGTACTATATTTATAAAAACAGTTATTTTTTGCATAATAAGTGCATTTGGTGAACGAAAACCATGTAATGCACGATAGGTTTGAAAATAATAATATTTGCTTGCACTTTAAATATACAGACCTGGTATTTTACTTTATATGAATTGTGTATTTAAAGTACAAGCAAATTCTAAAATATGCCAACCTTTCATACACTTCATGTCTATACCAGATGCCACTTGTAGCTGAGATTTCTACAAAACTAGTGATTATAGTTATTTTATTTATTTGTCTATTCTATTTTTTTGCACATTTAATTTATTTTTCAAAAACATATAATTTTATTTATTTATATTAAAGCAGTAAAGCAGTAAAGCATAATGTTGAATATTTCATACCTAGGTTAAGAATTCATACAGTTTCATTTCCAACCACTATTTTACGTGATAAAAAAATTACAGCGTTCAAGCAAAAAGCAGAACTTGTTTATGTCTCAATAAATAAATATTTTTTTTAAATAATATATTTATTTTTTCGATATTTGTGATCACCACCTTATAAAGCACTGTATGAAAAAAATAAGCATTATGTATCAAACCTCATATATTTGAATAAAATATTTCTGCCAATCAATTGAGCAAATTAAAACCCAAAGAATAATATCCAAGGAGCTAGAAATATTTATTACAGGATTTAGAGAATGTAGAATAAAAGTGATTCTGATATAGATCAATTGATTGACAGATTATTCCTCTTGATATTATAGCTTCTTGACTGACATATATAATAAGCTGCAGAGGATGCATTGCCTAACTTGGAAAGAAACTTACTCTGCGATACGTGACTCACTGGCTGAGATGTCCAGGAAGGTCAGTGCCTCAGGCGGTGAGTCCACGGGTCCCACACATGGCCAGCACGCGCGTGCAGGCAAACGCCTGGCCAGTGACCAACAAGCTAGTTCTTTAATACCCCATATGTACTATTTATCATTTATGTTCTTTCACACCATTCAATAAAAACCCATTGTTTTTTACCATTAAGTATTAACAACTAATATTATTTGTAAATACTTGATATTAACAATGCAAGGATAATGCACACACTATATTATTCATTGTACTTATAAATTAAATTAGTGCTATAGTATGATTTGATAGAATAGATATTTGCACCCTTAATTTTTGACAATATTTTAGGGTTGTTGCTGAAATAGTGTAGTATATATTAAAATATAATTGCACATGGAATACAGTTATTAAATATGAACAGTTATTGCTTTACGCAAATTTTTTTTCTTGGCAAGTAAAAAGGTAATCAGATTTTTTTCATATCATTATTAACCAATTAATTGGTCACATGTCTATATTCTCAAAACTATGAGCTTAATAAAGAAAATAACTACATTATTTTTCTTACAGTATTTTTCATACAAACTAGTATTTTTCATACAAATTATCCATGCTTGGATGACTCCTCCTCGAGGGAATGATGGTAAAACCTATTTAATGCACAGAATCTTGAGAATAAGATGTTGACATCCTATAAAATGAAATAAAAATCATAGTTTATATGAACATAATAACTCTATGCAAAGTGTAACCAAACTATACAAGTATAATACAATGTACGTAAAAACCTTGAATGTCCACAGTTTGTAGGTTGATCTTTTGCACTTTGGATGTCTATCATACATTCAAATACTTGCACAAATATGTAAAGAAAAACTTGATATAAGTGTAATCTTTGATTTATACTATAAAAGATTCATTGTGTATTTCAATCACTGTTGAAAATATTTGATAATAGCATTATTACACCTTGATTTTTATAATTTAGAGTATTAAAAACCAATTTCATTCAGAGATGCATAACACAGAGTCTAATCTTTTCTTTTCTTTTCAAAACAATTTTTTTACGGATAAGCGATAATTCAAACGTTTTTTATGGTTTCGCTGTAAAGAATCATCGAGGCGTAAGGTTTTCACAACCACATGTGAATGGAGTTGTAACACTATGAAAACATGCACATCATTTTCCAGTCAGTAGTATTTAGTGTAATTTTAGGTTAGGAACTATGTAAACAGTGGAAATATTTTTAATAAAAGCAGTGTACAGACCAAAATTATTTTCAAAACATTACTAAAAAGTCAAAGAGGAAAAAATTTTTACACATAAAGTGACGAGGTCAAAAATACACGTAAACTTCAAAGCCAATCAGAATTTTGGTAAAGGAAAGGCGGACAAAACAATCTACAATTAAGCCAAATTTTAAAACAAAGGAAATTTTAATAAAAATACACAACTGAAAATAATTTTATAAACAAATTATTGAGAATTTTTTAACAAACCTACATTGAATTTTTCTAAAACACTTTATTTAATTTTTTTTCATCATATTCATGGTATTTATACAAAAAAAACAAAGTCACATATATACAATAGCGTGTGCATGAACAAATCAACAAACTGATTGTTATTATTTTTTTCATCTCAACAAAGAAACTAAAAAATTTAACATAAATTATGAGACTATAATTTATAAATTATATTACGTTTTAATATTATTTGAAAGAATTTACCAAAATGAGATTAAGTGGAAGCTTTATTTATTTCAAATTATTATTAACTTAATCATTATGAATTAATGATTTTGCTAACCTGCGATGTGGGGCTTTGACTCCGTGAGCCTCCATTTCTTTGAGCAGCTGTCGGATCCGAAGTCTCGCCATGTCCAGCTCGTGGCGCGCTTTCCACAGTCGTGTGTCACAGATGGGATCTCTGCAGCGGTGCTGACGAATGATGTCAGTTGCCTCGAAAACAGCACCACGGAATGTGAGAGATTTGCCTGGAAATTGTGGCCCAGAGTCTTTATCTTTTTGACACGTAACCATTTTATGATATATCTTAAAAAATATATATGATTTGTATTTGAGGGGAATGTAATAGGATTGATATGATGAAAATTAATATTAGATAAACTATTTTATAAGCTTGTATCTATGTAATGTAATGTTATACTTATAAAAAGATAGTAAAGTTATAATATGATAAAAATATCATTTTGTCTAATCCTATGTTGATTTTCCTCTTCTGATATGACAGTGATAGATTTTAGAGTCAGATGATTTGATTGCTATTATTTTTTAAAGTTTGTAAATTATTTCATTTAACTTTATAAAAATATAAACTTTAGGTTCTAAAACCTCACTATATGGTTACTCTATTAAAATATCTAGGTGAACGACGATTACTTTCTAAGTAAAGAGAAAAAGTATCAAAATTTGAATTATAAAGATAAAATTTTAATTACATGCTTACCAGAAAACGGGCATAAATTATAGGTATAATATTTTTTTGAATTATAAAATTTTTATATTACTCAAAGCCTAATATAGATACATACTGGAAAAAATGTTAAAACACACTTCTAACAATAACACGTCCTACAATAATGAAAAAATGTTCACAACTAACATCATAATATGTAAATCTAAAGGCACCAAACATCAACTAGGCGCATGAGTTTTTAGTTAGGCATTAGGCGTTACCTATTAGCACCTAGAATATTTTACATTCCAGAATCTAGATTCTGGACTAATATTATTATTTATCCAAGCCTCTTGTAATTTGAATAGCTAAAATGAAGGATAAAGTAGTTTTAAGAAGTGAGTATGATCCTTATAAATAATATATATATTTTGTTTACAACCATACCACTGTAGTCAATAATGGCTTATCCTAAAATTTTTGTCAGTTGTTTTATTGAAACTACAACATAATACAATTTTTATAAATATCTAGAGCCCAGATTTTATAAACATCAGTTTAGAATATATAATTGTATTACAAATGTGGATTTACTTGTAATAAATTTTAAAATTATAAAATCTGGTCTCTAATTAAAATAAATATGAATGGGTTAAATGAGACACATGAAAAACATTGTAAAATATTAGGACAAATTGGAATATATTTAATTAAATATTTTTGTTTTCAAATTACAGAGGGTAGACATCGAGATAAAATTGCAGATCTTAATCTACGCTTTTTCGTCGATTGAAATCAGCTACCAAAAATTTTGTATCAACCACAACATGCCAATTTACGAAAAGTCCTAATAAGATATTGTGGGTGAGAAATACCGGCATAATCCATACCCATAGAGAGAGAGATGAGGGCGCAGCAACCGCCGCGGTCGGTCTTGGCTAAGTGCTTGCGCACATACTTGAAGTATAGATGCTCCATGAGGAGTAAGAGTGCTGCTAGCAGTATGCCCGCCATTAGCAGTAAGAAGGCCGACAAGAACTGTTCCAGAGCTAGGGGATCTGAAGACTTGTGCTCCTGTTTGCCAGGCTTACAGGTGCCTGTCATCCAGTACCTGAAATCATATTCCATACTAAGTACATTGTTAAATAATGAAAACATTATTTTTTATTATTCTTTCACATATTCAGTAAATTCAGATTTATTACTTGTACATGTTTATTGAGTACACTGTATGGTTTTGATTTTTTTATGGATTCACACATAAAATCCGCATATCCTCAAATCCTCATAATACTCAAAACCTACACCTTTTGGTTACTGCGGCTTAAAAATATAATCAATAGCACTGTGACGCAATTGTCAGATAAATATTTGATGACTTATAAGCACGACCTTATGTAAGTACAAATGAGGCACTATGTCCTAAAAAGTCACTTATATATTAAGAATTTAGAAGTGCGTAGTATACTATTTATATTGTTAATTATAATTATTTACAGTAATGTTTGATAGGTTTATATTTCAAAGTAATAAATTTTGAATTAGAAATAAATCATCGCAAAAAATATTACTAACAAAAAAAATGTATTTTTATTCGCCGTGTTATAAATAATTAGAAATTTTGTAGTTTTACCTTCTAAGTCTTTCAAGATCCCCGTTAGCCCGAAAGTCTAATAATCTTTTGTTGAACATTTGAACATATTTAGAGTTTCTGCTGAAAGCCAATCCATAACCGGTCATAGCGTACCATGAACCCACTGTCAGAAGTCTGCAATCTTCATCCTGAAAATTTATTCAATTTATTGTAAGTGTTTTTGATATTTCATTTATAACTCCAGTAGTTATAGAAATAAATAAAGCATTGAGACAGTCTATTTATAATGACAAATAAATAATTTTTAAATAAGTAATAAATTAAAACATGAAAAGAAAAAGACTTGCCTGTGACACCAAATAATCAAGAACAGTTCCATCATAAATGAATGCATCCATTTCACCAGTTAATACAGCTCCTATGCCATCAGCCACACTTGTTTTATTGTATCTGAAAAGTCCAAAATAAAATAATGGATAAGCATAAGTATTCTATCAAATGCAACAATTAACTCACTCTGGTAGTCTTACAACAATACTAATTTTATATGGCTTACGTTTTCATGTAGGCATGCATTTCTTTAAAATAACGGTTGAGGGTAGAATCAGTGTGACTCCAGGGAATAGTACCAAACTTGAGCATGGGCTTATGGGAGAATGGGCGGGACAGTCGATGATCATCAAGGCCAGAAAATTCATGGAACTCTTCCCTGAAATAATAGAGCGACCAATTAATGTTTGAATATTTTATCATTTAATTATTATATCATATTACTATGATTGAAATAAGATTAATAATTTAAAAATAGATTAGCATATTTTATTTTGCAAGTTGTTGATGTATATCATATTGTACCCATTTATACTTATCTGCTGATAATTACTTTAGTTATATGTTTTCAAATCTTCTAACAATTGTTTCACTTTTAAATTTGTCAGTAAAAAAAATTATACTTATAGCAAAGTTGGATGAAATAATATGTCCAAAAATAAGTATTCAGAAACCAGAAGACGAATGTGTCTTACTTTTTTCATTTAAAATATTCCGACAGTAACTATATATTTCCTCTAACATATAAATTCAACGACAAAGAAAACCACTTTGTCACCACTAATACCCTTAAAGATTATTATATGATTAAATATTCAGTAATTTTTTATTTTTATAATAAAGATATTCAATTTAATTTCAATGGTTTTAATTAATGTTTCGTTACCTGGTTATCATGAAAGCAGCCAAGTTAGCAGTGTAGATGGCAAGAAACACCACAGCAAACATAGCCCATACATTAGTCATGAAGCGAGCTGTGAAGCCTCGGGGAGAGTCTACGTGTACGGCAGCCTAGAATATTAGTTAAAAAATATTGATTACATCCTTTGCCATCATAAAAATATTCAAAATTATTTTGTTTTTATGTTAAATTTTCAAACGGACGCCATCTATGAATAATTAATTACAGTAAAATGCTAAGCAAAGAAACAAACCTTAAAAAATAAATTATTTAAAATGATCGACTTTTTAAAAATCCATTTTTAAAAATTATTCATTTCATCCTCAGCACCAATTTGCTATTTTTTTAAAAATATTAATTTGATAAAAAACTAAGGGCGATAAAATAATTTTAATTTGTGAGCTGAAGGGTAGCAATCGGCGAGTAGCGAAAGCTTAAGTTAGCACGGCAACAAACCTGAAAGAGCACCGCCCACACGAGCCAGTACGTGCGGAAGAGCGAGAAGCGGTGCGGCTGGGTGGGCGAGTCCGTCCTCACGGACAGCTTCATGTCGAACCCACTGGGGGAGAGCCACTCGAACAGGAAGATCATGAATGTCGCCGCCTGGATGGCCACCACGCCCACCTGAAAAAATAATTGACATAAAAAAATACTTTTTTTCACATAAAAGGCATTAAAATTTATGCATAGCTGAAATATGTAAAATCCCATGTGGTTGTAGATTGACGTCGTGTATAGAAGGGGTAGCCAACTTTTGTGTACATAAGATCAAGTCTTTATCTTAAAAATGTGTCGCCATCGACTTGTTGTCACAGAGAGAGGGAGGTGTAAAATACATACTATGTCAATACACATATTGTATGGGTAAATAAGCAAAACGTGAACGGGATTTTCACGTCCAGAGGATTTTTATTTACTATGCTATGTAGTCCAAGACATCGCGAGTGATCGACTAACATTGGCTTCGCGATCGACACGTTGGCCACCCTTGATGTATAGAATAAAGTTTTTCCCGTGGTTCAATATCTTGTGTAGATATAATATTATACTTCATACCAGCCTTATACCAGCAGCTGTGTCTTTACGACGCAAGTTGCTTTGTAAATGTAGAAAGTCTAGAATGTTCGAACCTGCGCAAAGTCAAGATGAAGTTTTAATAAAGCAAGTAATTTCTCTAGTCTTGAATATATAATAAACACTTGTCGCTTCACTCTTCGGTGGTAAATACTAAGCCGTAAATACTTTTTTTAATTTTTGATTGATTATAAAATACAATCAAAAAAATTATTTATTTGAATTGTTGGTAAAATGTCACATGCAGATTTAAAATCTTGTAAATAACGAACGAGAAAAACATTCCATGATACAAGTTTTATGCTAAAATAAACTACTGCTTATTTCAAAACATTTAAAATTTACTAAGTAGATAGCATCAGATTTCAGGTTTCTTCAAAAAGAGGTTCCACAATTACACAACCCCACATATAATTTGATAATTTTCCTCGTAAGCCTTATCCTTCGACTGGCGGTACAATCGCCGCGCCGGTATTACACAAATCCCAATCGTATAACTTGAGGCACTTACAGACTTCTATTAATCAATTTATCGGCATCGCGATATCCCGTATTCCTACTTCATACCCGGAATTATATGAAACTAAAATACATCTAAATATATTCACGTGGCTAAATTGAATTATATGCTTTAACTTTTGCTTATGAAATAAATTTAATTATCATATAATAAAGACAGTAATCTGATTTGTATGTGAGATATTTTACCTTTTGTGTTTTGTAATACTAATATAATATGCTAATACTAATATGTACTTGCAATAAATAATATTTAGAAACAAAAATGTATTTAAAATACACTAAATCAAGTTTATTCAGTAGTATTAGTAAAATATACCTGTATAAAAAAAATCTACCCTCAATCTGAATGCCTTGTCTTGTGCAAGGTTATTCTATTTTATATAAATATATATGCTGTTACTATTTATATAATACTAAACAAATGCTTGGCAGTTCTTATTTCGGCACAGTTTGTTATGAAATCAACCTTCTTCAATCTCACAACATTAATTCTATTATCCAACAACCAATCATTGATAATGTAAACATGTTGATCATATTACATCTTATTTATGTTCTTCGTTACACCGATATAACATAATTATCAGACTAAACTACTACCGAAAAGTACGACCAGAAAAAGCAATATGTAATAAATCAAAATAAAAATAGTATAATAATATTCCTATATAAAAACACAATATCTGCAAGCGTGTAGTTTCAAGTTGTGAAACTACAAATTGCTACTATCAAGCGTCGCTGTAGCGTTGGATACAAACGACATTTTCGTCCGGGCAATATATTTCCCGATAGTTGTGCTCGTCAAAATGGGACGCCAAAGTAAGCACATCTCTCCTGAAATCAGTCTCGTTTCCATGGTAACAGTAAGTGCACATAATATAATGCATCCCTGAAATGTCTTACCTTGCGAAATTCAACAGTTTTAAAACAGATGCTCGCAGTTTTCGCGAGGCTGGAGGAGGACATTTTATTTGCATTTTTGCCGTGTGTGGAATAATATTTTGTTTTTATAGGCACTTATGTGCAGGTTTTTTTTTTATATTAGCTGTCTTATATACAAATTAGAGTGAAATATATTACTATGACTGACAACATCGTACATATTTTTAAATCTCATATTCAAATAAAACATATTGGTACACTGATTTTTTATGACGTAAGATAAACGAGGTTTCATGTAGCTATAAATATATTTATTATAATTGCAGGTACAATATGAATTAAATTGAATCAAAATTTGTGTCTACTTCAGTTGACTGTCGAAGGAAAATTTCACGGTACAAAATACATTGGAAGGAGAAAACTTTCGAAGTCGAGACTAAGAGATAAGCCAAATTAGAAAAACAAACATATGAAGTTCGGTGACTATCTTTGCGGAGAGGCACATGAAGAAGAAGTAAATTGTGCATATATTGAACTAAATCGACAATATTCACGAGTCAAACCTTTTTGGGGATCAGTAAATTATAGTCCTTAATAAAGAATTTTTAAACTTAAACTTAAATTGAAACATAATTTCAAGCGTTCTTTTTTAATCGATACATATATATATATATTTTTTTTTTTTTAAATTTATTTCAGGCTTTGAAAGCTATTATAAAATGTATTTACAATGTCCATCTCGACCGAGACAGAAATATCCGTTGTAAGCTTACGTGTATTTTATACTCTATTCACGAAACACCCCCATGGAGTCTGGTTTGGGAGCGAGCGGAGACGTATAGTGCAGGATTCTATTTTGGCATCGGAAAACACCAGAGCTTCTCACGACGTATTCGAGGATACATTTGTAAGCTTCATGCACGGAGTTAAGTAAGAAGGTGACATGAATAAGGTATTGGACTCTCCTGAAGATCCTTTCAGGGGGACACTGTATCTGGATTACAGATTTCAGTAAAAAACCCTCGAAGCTTATTTGTACGTACGTATAAATAAATTTGCTTTGAGAATGTGAGAGCTTTTAATTAAGCTTTTTGATTCACAAGAATTTTTTTAATTAAGTTATTTTCACGTAAATAGTTTTAAACTCATACGTGGATTACAAATTTTAGTAAAAAAAAAAAACACTCCATGCGTTTTTTATTCGTTGGTATAAAAAAGGTTACATTGGACTTTAATCAAACATTTTATTTAATTGAACCTTTTTTAGTTATCAAAATAAATCACCACCTCATGTTAGTGGTTAAATCATCAAAAGAAAGAAGTTAATGAATTTTATTTAAAATAATTTTTAATTTATACAAATAAGAAAACACCTTAAAAGATAATTGTAATAGTAATATTTACAAACTCTGGTTATTAGTTGGGTGACATTTAAATGAAAAATAATCAACCTTAAAATAAAAAAAACACGAGTGAATACGAATTGTCAAATTCAATTATTTATATTCTCATGTCTGTAGTAATACAAGTCAACTTCCATCCTGGATGATTTTAAAGGTAAGATAATTAATTATAAATGTATAAAAAAATATTACCCCTAACGACTTTTAAAAAAAATAAGTACAATTATTTAATAATTAAATTTAATTGCAAATAGCGATGACGATGATCATACTGTATAAGTTTATTCTAGTTGGTTGGTGTTTTGACCAATAAAATCAATTATAAAACGTTGAATTTATTTACTAAATTTACAACCCTTGTTGGATATTCAATATAAATAAATATTACTTCATCACCATTTTAATTATTCGAAATTGTAAAATCCAACATGAATTCGTAGAATTGTGTACAAAATTCTTGATCAAACATGTCATTGCCGATTGTGTACGCTATTCAGTAAATCCAAATTACAAATATCTATATTTTTATATAAAAATCTTTTTTTAAATATAAAAATAAACTACATGTAATTTCAGTATTGATTTCCAAACGGAAGTTATGAAATGTAATCATGTTTTTAATAGTAAAATAAGGAGAATAAATATATGTCAAAAAAAACATGTGAAAATGTCCGAAATATACATATTTTATGTTTTGAATTTTCATATCGTATATTAAAAGAAACCGGAACAGATTTTTTAGAAAGTATATTAATTAAAAGCCATTACATAATGTGACAGTTTCTTAATTAGAAACTCTGATCTGAGATTTTCAGTGATTTTGTAATTCTAATTATATTTTTAATATAAAAGAAAAAAATAATTGAACGTTATATTTTAATGTGTAGCCTATTATTTTATTTTTCGTTTACACGTTAAGTGAAATATAGTATTTATTTATGTATTTTACGTAACTCGTAATTATTATATACGCACTCAGGTGTAAGATTATCAAAAAAGTCTTCTTTTTAGAAATTAAAAAAAAAACACGTGTCTGTTAAGAGTAGTGTTATTAATTCAATTATTCTAATCCGAGTATTATTAAATCACCGGAGACTAGAAACGGGAGAATCCGCACCAGAACCTCGCAGATAACTTCCGGCGGACGGCGTGATACAAATTAGGCCTTACAGAAGTATTTGAGACTGATTACATCCGCTGCAAGGGCTGTTACATTCAACATTTAAAAAAAAATAAAACATAATTAAACATAAACTTATTCTGTTTCACATATTTTTAGACAAATGACTAAAAAAATTCAGTAGAAAAGGTTGAAGTAAAATTTACAACCCCTAGCCATTCTGGTCCAGAGCTTCTGATCATCCTATAATTGCGCGAGAATTCGCGGATAAAAGCAAGGCATTTCATTAAATTCAATAGTAGCTCACTTAATGGGTTGGGTTGATATCAATATTAGGTTTTAATAAGTCTAAATTCTTAGAAGAAATATCACCTACGTCTACAGTATAATAAGCCCTTAATGAAAATGCTTTAGCTAATACACGTCGACATATTGGTTCTTGTTTTACCGTTTCAGATATCTAGTACGTATATTTAATATATATTGGCGATCATAAATATTTAAGTGCACTGGCTTGGTTTTCATGATATATATTTGTTTGCGTTTATTTAAAGTCTCTTGAATTTATTTTCGTACTTCTTGTTGGTGGATTTAAACGAACTGCGACTCAATTTACGGTCCGCTTGTTTTAATAGCCTGAATTTAGCATTCTTATACATTTCTTGCCTTTTCTCGAGCGATATGGTACTTTTATGACATATGTTTATATATATATATATATAAAAAGTAATGTAATTTTATATATTTTACCATTGAATTTTAATTTTATTAGGAATGTCGTTTTCGTGTGTGTTTAACAGTATTTTCGTTAAAATTACTAACTTATTTCAATTATTTCAATAACATCAGCGATGTTATTTTTATAATTAAGATACCTTGATTTTCTAATAATTTGTACAAAATGCTCTTATATATTAACTGTATATTTAATAATGTTTTTTTTACTGAAAAGAAAATAATGTTTATTTTTTAATATTCTGAAGTGTTTCTAATAAAATACGTCTTGAAATTGAAATATTCAAACAATAATGATCGTCAGAACTATTCCTTTGTTCTTTTACTTAGGACAGTTGTAATCTATGCAAATCTACCCTAATCTTAAAATATAATATACCTGTGATTACAACTAAAATTATGATTATTATAATGATGTTATGACAAAGAAAAGCACACATGATTTACAATGGTAGTAATATCACTATTATTATATTTTTCAAATGAGTTTTTTTTAATGTGTAGATAAAGTTTTAAGTACGTATTGTATTATACTAAAACTCACGTAAAAAATATAATTATATCAAATCTGTTATAGTGCTTCAAGAACAACAAGTCGTGCAAAAAATGTTTTTTTTTGAAGCGCGGCGCTATGTACGATAAACTGATATATATATATATATTTTAGTCGTGATTGAGGTAAATTATAAACAGGGCACCAAAGTCAGAGTAAAAATGTATTTTCGTATTGAAATTAGATTTCTGTGGTAACCCTGCGCGTAGCTAATGCGATTTCGAGGGCATCAGCGCTAGGCTTACAAAAACTTAATTATTCACTTCCTCGCGGAGTTTTTGCAATTTTCTCGAGAAACGGCGCGGAAATGCCGGCATCTGGAAAGCTGTGAAAAGTTCTCCGTCGTTGCAGCATAAAACAAAAAGTGTGTTTTTGTCTGCCCTCAAGCCCCTGTGCGTTGTTTCTTCCCGTCCCCGCGGAGTTTGCATGAACTCGGTAACGCGAAAATTTCACATGAAATTTGTCCTGAAAATTCAAGAAGCCGTAAATAACAATAGGTTTTAAAATTCCATTTTTTGTAATCCTTTTCACCAGAGTTTTAGAAAAAAATCATTTTTTTTAACCTATAAAAAAATATTGGGTACTTGTTTTTTATCCGACCACCAAAAAACTTGTAACTAACCTAATCCAACGAATCAAGTGGTCATGGAAATCTGCAAAGGAACGAAATAAACGCCACAACGGGACTCATCGTCATATGATAGATTCTTATCTCTGCGAGTACATGTACATTAAAAAAATTTGGTGGTCGGATAAAAAACAAGTACCAAATATTGTTTTGACCACATGTCAATTATACTTTTTTGTTAATACACATCTACAAAAATTAAAAGCTGTGAAAAGATTTTCAATATTGATTCATATGGTACTGAAGTAAAGTTTCTAAAATAAAAATTGTAAACAGCCTAGATATCTATAATTCCAGTTGTACCTTTCATTGATCAAACGAAAAAAAGCACGATCACAATTATCTTTGTATTGTTAAAAGTCAAACATTGAAATATCAAGATGAATATATTTTAAATTATAATCAAAAGGATACACCAAAAGATAAAAATACATTTATTTTAGTTGAAAAATATATATTAAATGAATTACACTTTCAATGATTATAAAGTATGTTAAGTCCTTTCATAAATCCTATTTCAAATAAGATTCTTGTAATGCGATTACTCTTTATACTCAAAGAAAAACAGCTCTTAGTACATCAAAGACAGAATTTGGATCAAGGAAATTTTAATGATATTAAAAAAGAACAACAATATATAACAAATAAGTAGTCAATACATGTTTAAAAAGATTATGAGTAATGAGACTGTAAATAGTTCGTTGACTGTCATTGTGCAACAACCATAGAATAATCACGAAAGTTCGAGTTTATTCTACAATCAAAAGTACTTGTGAATTCTGTGAAAAGTCACAGAATTCTGGTGTCCAGCAAAAGCATCGATATTGACTTGGGATATTTCGTATCCCATAAAAACTGATTGGAAGCCGATAGCATGTTACGTGAATCAATAATTACTTTTAAAAACTCGCATTGACAAATTAATTGGTACAAGATACATTATAAAAATTTTTGGAGGGGTAGACTCAAATATCAGATAAGTACTCGTAATATGAGGCTTATATAGTTAGCAAAAATTATGGGGCCGCAGTTGAAATACAAGCAGATAATACAGAGAAATCACACAGAGACCTAAAAGCGAGTGCTTCCTTCTCTATAAATCTATACGCAAATTATATTTCATAAAGAATAGAAAAAAAACGTGTCATTTATGGATTCCGATCCACGATTCTGTGGAAAATATTATCGGGTGATTATTCGCACTTGATTTCTTCATTACAACAACGTTTATTAAAGAAATATATTTGGATATTTTTGAATAAAATACTTGAGTGATTTTTCCTTTCTCGAAACACTTTCACTTTCAAACCGAGTTTTCGCCAACCTGTGGCGAAACCGGTCACTAATAAAAACAAAAATGTGGAAAATCACTCAAGTATTTTATTCAAAAATATTAAAATGGAATTCCACCAAGTACTCTCTGTCAAAAATATTGAAATATATTTGGCACAAATCAATTATCCATCAATTGTACTAATAAGTTAATTACTATAAAAACTTGATTACTTGAGATTACAAGTAAGATTTAAAGAGTCCCTGGGGCGGCTTTACAAAATATTATAATATTAATTACACCGAGCCATTTTTGTGGCTTGAAATTTAAATTAACCCCAAAACCGTTACAATATTAATAATGAGTCGACTGATGACACAAAATGCCTCTCATTTCCGGCCAGCAGCCGACGTTTTATATTTACCCTTTGCTATTGTCGCACGGTCCTTTGAGGAACTTTTGTTCGAGGAGAAACAAATTCTTTCGGTAAGCTCTCATCCCTTATAAATCTTTCTTGTTTATTGGCCTGGGCTCCCTCTCCATCTTGGATGGGATTCATTTCGTGGGATTGTGAGTGCGCCGACATCAAATATTCTGATCAGTCATTTACGCGAGGGAATCTTTTGGGTTTAATTACGAATAATTGAATGAAATTAGAATGATCAGATTTCGAGGGGTGGCTGGAGAGTTAAAAATAAGTTTGCGGATAAATTCTTGAATAAATATCTTGAGATGTAATTATGCGAGAATATTTATATACAGTGACGTTGTTTGAGAATATCAACCTATGTTAATTATTTACATTTAATTTCTTAAACTGACACAATAAGATAAGCTCTTTATTGAAACTTATTAAAACAGTAGTATTTGAATATTTAATGATTTGAATTAATATGTTTCGCAAATATGATAAGTTGGCATTTATAATAAAAGTTATCTCCAGGAAAAGTGCCCTGGAGGTAACATATTTACACATTTATCAAATAACATAACAATACCTATATTTATACGAAATACATTTTAGTTTATATTTATATATTTAAAAAATAGTATTATTGAAGATGAGCTTTGCTATTGAAACTAGTTATATTACTTAAGCTGCTACGAGTATTTAATTTTTATGTAAAAAAATAAATTATTTAAACCATTTAGCATTAATGTTTTTCTTAAATTAAAATTTATTTAAATACCAGAATCGCATTACTCGGTTCGTTTAAAGTAGTATCTGAGATAACCATTATCATGAAATGTGAATGTTCTAGTAGAAACGAAGAAACGAAAAAGTAGAAGCTCTAGTAAAACAAGAGAAGCTTTCTTAATAATTTTTATAATAAAATGTATCTTTATTATAAAAATATTTAAATTAATAATTATTTATTTCAAATAAGTCACAACTGTCGTTAGTTGATGCATATATTACCATAATTCAATTAAAATCTAAAAAAATGCTTTTTTTAAATTATATTTCATGAGGTGCACTTAAATCTCAAATGAATAAAAAATAGAAATATCGTCGCCATATAATTTTGTAAAAATAATTAATATTGTAAAAATAAGCAGATTCTTGTTGGTTTATCCTTAATTTAAGAAAAGAAGATATTAAAGGTAATAAAAGAGGTTCTAAAGTTATGGGCTGGCTGTGTAACCTTAATACCCCTCTTTTAGTTTAGCGGAAATCCCACATTTTACCGCCGCCATTACATTTGCCCTCGGACCTATGGTGCCTTATAGTTAAGTACAAAATATGGCTTTCCTTCGTGTTAACTATAGTTAATATTAAAATTCCCGATTGACTGAACATGAGGGATGAACTTTAATTGAACCGATATTTTGACTAACTAAACTTTCTCCCAAACTTATTAATACCTGCACACGTGATTTTAAAATATTTCTGTAAATAAACTTTTTTTACAGAAGTATTAAACCATAAGTGTGTTTGTATGAAAAAATATATTGGTGGTTTCTACTTTCATATGCGATGGAGGATCGGTTCTTTGTGTGTTCATTTTTGATTATGCTGAATGTATATTATACAGGGACACTGTAAAGAGAGTACGTAGGGTGATATTTTATTTCTCTGGATAAATTTAAATGAATCCTGCTATCGATTTGCCCGAGGCTGGTGGTACAATATTTGTATAATATTGGCCCGATGTATGAAGTGATTACCAAGTATATTTAGTTCACGCACCTCGCTAATGTACACTAATGAATATGTATTGACGCGGAAAGCGGTATTTTCACAGACACAATAACATTTAATAATAGAGACTGGAAAAGCATGTCGACCGATTCTGGATTATCTATGGAGATTCAGCAGTGCGAATTTTAGGTAAAATGGTTTAGACGTCGTTATCGATCGTCGTTATCGAGACAATCGTTAAACACGTTTAGACGTGTTTAACGATTGTGAATTGAGTCTTGTGGGGCGAGGCTGTGATCGTTAAGATAATTTGATCATTGGTGGAATCGTGTTACTTTGATTTTATATGAGTTTGGAAAATATTCGACTCTTTCAAAAATTGATGCTGTAATAATGTCGAAATTCCTGTTACAAAACGTATTTTACAAATACTTGTGAAAAACAAAGCAAAGGCATTAATATAAGTTTATAAACTTGAAAGATGTATATTTGGAAAAAATTGCATGTGTTTCAAAACTTTGGAGGTACAAGCAGTTTTTTATTAAAAATGTACTATGATTTAAACGATACACACTCATAATTTTTACGCAATCTTTCTAACGAAGAAAGCTAAAAGGTTTTGGCAACTATTGTTAGTAATTGATTCGGCTTTTTGAGTGTTCCCCATGTTGATACTGAATTCATTACAATTCTATATATATTCACATACATTTTCATTAATTACCATCTTCAAATGCAAGTAAGCAGCAGAAATGGACACAATAAAAATCTCTATGTGTGGTCCCAGCATAGGAACCGCAGCGCAAGTAGCGCAAAACCCAAGAAACTTAATAAACTCATTACAATAAAGGACTTAACATAAATGCTATGGATTTCTATCGACTTTTTGTCTTTGATGGTGATGGTCTCGAAATATTTTAAAAACTCAAGCACTTCTCGCGATATATTTCCACGAAACTTCAATAGATTCGTATTGCGGATACTCGAGTGGAAGTTAGATTTACGAGGCGGTACTTTCTCTTGCAAAAACTGCTTGATTGTATTAAATTTTCTCTCACCTGTAATTAATTGAGCCATAAATTGTGCCATTAATCGGGCTACAAGGAATTTCCCCACACAGCTTCTTAACTAACTCTCCATGGGCAGCTACACTATGTACATATTACATGATACTACCTAGGCCTTGTGTTGTACCTAAAAAGAGGTTTTTCTGTGAAATTACACCGATATATTCCACGTTGTACAATGATCGGGTGAGATTTTTTTTATTAAAGCATGTAATTTTAAAAAATAAAAATTATAATAAGTATTGAGAATTGAGTAAAAATAGTAAAAATATTTCCACAAATAATCATATTGATAATAAGTTAGAAATAAATTCAAGTTTGTTTCAAGATTACTTTCAGTCTAACTTAAATTTGAATTTTCCAAATTTAACACAAGTTTTTAAAATTTGAGTTGCTTAACTTTTGAAATTCATATTGAAATAAAGGATGACTTGATCTTATACAAATAAAAGTAATTCAAAATCTAATAAAATATTTTAATACGTTTTATTTTATATATGATAACTTTGTGTTGAGTATAAATATCTTGATTCTTATTGAATATACCTTTAAATAAAAATAAAAAAAAACACTTCTCAAGCTCTCGAGTTCAAGACACTTATTTTTAATATGAAATCAATGAATTAGTTCATAGCTTAATGTACGAGTAAACACGCGTATATTTTTTACTAAAATGCAAAATATTAAAATGCCATCGCAAGAATGCTCCCACTGTTAGTCCATGGAAATATAAAAAATACTTGACTGTTAGCTTTCTCCATAAATGGATTTTAAATACACCCGGTGAAACGTAATATCGTAACTCGTTCAGTCAAAACCATCCGCGGTGGTTTTTCAATCGTTTACCAAAATCTGGTCTATTCGGTCCGCCGAAGGTTTAACTTTGGGATTGGTTTACTAAACAATATTGAATTACAAATGGAATAAGGCACATGAACATAAATTAAATTGAAAAGCTTGTATAACGAAAACAGTAATTTGTTTAGTATTTTTTGATGTGCTGGTAAATAAGTACCTACGTTTGTGGAGTGATTAAATATTTAATCGGTTTAAACAATATATTATTTTATAAACGTAATTATTTTATTATTCCACTCATACAACAGTTATAAATAATCCCGAAAATTTTAAAATTTAGCATATACATACATATTTAAGTAGCTGATAGTGGAAAACCTTGAGAAATATCATATTCATGCAGATTTATACATTTTTAGACAAAAATATATGTAGAAATAATTTATTAGCTCATTACACTTTGCAGCAGTTATTGTTCTAAAGAATATGAAAAGCTAATATGTAAGAGAAAATATATTTTATTTTTGATATGGTTAATTTCCATTTTTTTAAATTAAATTTTAATATTATAGAGATTAATAATAATTTTGAGCTCATTCATTTGGAACAAGCAAAAACGGATATCAAATTGTAAAAAAATATTCACGCTGCTTAGGTTAAATTATATGTTTTATGGTATTATAAGTGTATCACTGAAAATATTTTCATAATTTATCAGCATTTCTATGAAAAAATTTCAGAATTTCTATGGTGTTTTTCGTTTCTATGAAATTTACAACGTTAATTATTTTTAAATACTCTGCAAAATTTTCTGAATAAGTATGCTTGCAAATTGCAACATTAAAATTAACATGACCGAACACGCATTAACTTTAGCTAGAGCTTGTGGAATAGATATAGTAATATTTTGGGGTGTAACGCCATTGTCCAAGTTTCCATTGTCCCCTCAATTTAACAACCAAGAATATTAATATGCGAACACATGTTAAAACCCCAGTAAATAGCAAAAGTGCATTAAAAACAATTTACTTTAGTATAATTTATTTTAAACTTAGTCTTAAAATTTATTTCATACAGCCAAAAGACAGCGTTTTAGAAATGAAGCTAAACCAATAAATATAAATGTTATTAAATTTATAAATATTTGTTGGAAACATTTATGTTTTTTTTATGCAAACCAAAAGGAAAATAAAAAGTTAGCAGGGAGAGTCTGGTAAAAGGAACGAAAGAGTAATGAAAGTGTTTAAAGACAATGGCCGAGCTGGTTAAGCAAAATGGTAGCTGACTGAAGAGAATCGGAACAAATTAACTGGAAGACGGTCTCCTGGACAGAGTAAAAAGGCTGGAGTTTTTTGAGAGCAATTCAGAACCTACCCAGGGCTGTAGCACTAAGAACTAATATGATTGCAAGAATGATACATATATAGTTTTTTTTTATAAATAAACAAATAGGCCATATAGAAATGGTAGACATGAAAAAATCAATTAGCTTATTCAGTATTTTTAAAGTATCAAGTTCTCAACTTTTCTATTGGGCTTGTTACTTCATACAACCATAAATGTTAGTTATATAGAAGTATAATAATAATCTATTAATAAAGCGCTCTATTAACATTTGTTATATATAAATTAGATAGAACAATTAGATATAAAAACAAGTAGATATAAATTACCATGAATCAAACAAATAAGCAAAATAAATCATAAATCTGGCCTAAATATTTTATTATTTATAACTCTCATTTGAAGTTTATTCATGTAAAAACCAACATGAAAAAAAAATAACTTAATTTACAAGTGAATTTGGAAATAGTGGAGATGCTAATGTGAAATTCATATTTCTCTAATAAAATTATTATTTTTTTACTCTTAAAATAAGATGTAGTTTTTTTTGTATTTGGAAATGAATTTAAATATAAAATACTGACAAAGAATAAAAACAATACAAAAGCAAAATTATTTAAAAATTATATAAATTCTAGTATGGATAACTATTTACCTGACTCCTGTGAATGAGTTTGGTTTAAAATAAATATAAAAAATAGCTGGAACACCATTTTCTCATTTCACTTATAAACCATTAGCTCCGCAAGTGCACATGATGTGGACTGAGATCTATAAAAGCTCGCTACCGCTGGATTACAGGCCAGAAGCTCGGCTCGGAAAATTAATGTTCCCTTATAATAGGGTGAAGTAATAATAAGTAATTTTATGTTACAACTTTTATAGTTTCTTATTCATAATTTTGACAACAAACCACTGTTTATTTATAAAAGTAGCAACATTGAAATGTAGATTAGTTTAAAAAAGGTTGTTTTACAACATCGCAAGATTAAAAATATTATAAAGCATATTGTACCAGATTTGTTGTAAACGTCGGGATTTCTTTATTTTGAGTCATCTAAAATTTAAAATAACTTAAAATTCAACTGACGTAGTCTATGCAATTTAACTGAGAATGCCTGTCATTCTACTTGTAAGTATTAAAAAATTGCATTTATTAAAGTAAATTAGTACTAAACAAGTCTAATTTATTTCTCTTTGCATGAAATTTTTTAAGGGTGTCATTAACCGTGGAATGAGGCTTTATTAAGTTGAGTAGTAATTTGGAAGTCAGGCTCGCGTGGGCGTGGCGTGGCCAGGAGGCTGCGGGGGATCCAGCAGACAAGGGGGTCCTCTCCAGGCGGGGCACGTACTCCCGTTATAGGCTGGGGCGGAGGCTCTGGGGGTAATTCATTACACTGCACTGCTGCCTACCCGCGAGGGCGAACGAAATACTAATTTACAAACAAAAGTAACATCATATGAGTCAAAATAATTGTACTCCTATAAGAAGTGTACTACGTGCATTCATTTACTGTGCAATAAACTATTTTAATACAAAATTTTGATATTTGTAACTATAACTTCACCAGTAATTTTTTTCTGCATGTGATAAATTGACACCGATATTTAATTTTACTATTAATGTGTGAGTGAACAAGAGTTTTTTTTAGTATCATAACACTTGCGTGGTTGAAACATCAATAAAAAATAGAATTATTTAAATTAAACTTATTTATTTAGTAAATATACTCACAGCACTCAATGTTTCAAGCCAGTCAAAATGCTTCATAATTTTATAATTTTACAATATATGGTTCGATGTTTTAGGTTGATAGATTTATAATTGTGCTTGATCATAATACCGATATACATATTTGTTATATTCAAAACTCAATACAATTTTTCACGATTTGAATTTTAATCCATCTATTTAACTAGGTTACAACTATTTTTTCATTTTTAACGTTAGGTAGTTTTTACCCAAACTTATATCTCCACAATAATCACAAAATTCTTTATCTGAAATATTTAAATTTATCCACTATAATAGGCCTTACTTTTACTTAAATTAATAAATTGAACAAAAATCTATTTATAAGATTAGTTATTATTTTTAGACTGAGAGGCGTTTAAAGTTGTGAAAACTGAAAGAGGTCAGCCGCGAGGGGGGTTGGTTGGGGGGTTACTTGATTTATTGGTGGATGGGGAGTGGAGGGGGTAGGCTTCACAGCTGGGCCGAGACAAAAGAGTTTGTAGCCTAAAGCCTACAGGCTAACGACTCTTATCTGATCAGTATGCGCCGAGAGTTACGGAGTTTGGGGATGGTTCTCACCCCTATATCCACACCTTCCAAGGCGGTGAATTGGCTATTCGAAAGAAGGCAGCTATCAAAATTACGATATCGTCTTTCTGTCTTTAAAAGAGATGCTGTAATCTCCTTAAAACAAAATATTATTTGATTACGGAAGACCATATTAATTTTTATAGTATAAACCTCACAGTTTGGAGATAAAAAGTCATGAATATAGAAAAAAAAAAAATTGATACATTTTCAATCGAAAAAGTAAAAAATAAAACATGTAAAAAAATATAATAATTTAGTAACCTTGAGTAACACTTCCATTCCTAATTCTTGTGTGACTTCAGAGTTTTTGAAACACCATGGGTTTTTTTTTCGACCCTTTCATGAACAGTATTTTATAAACTTTTCGTTAAATTATAGGCAACTTTTATTCTTATTCTTTGCTAAATAATAAGTCTTGTATGGAAACACTTTTCACCTACAAAGAAAATCCAAACAAAAACGATTTAAAAAATAAGATTAAAAGCATAACGTGAAAGCGCTTTTTTCCACAGCATCCTATTCTTTGACAGCTTTTTAAACTTTGCTCAACTTTGTATCAACATCGTGTTTTTCGTTACAATATTTCAAGCCAACCGGGCCGTTGATGGCTCGAAGAATCTTAAGGAAATAAAGTTCCCCTTTGCATTTTCTCGTGCAATTACTGGTATAATATGCGGGGTGTAAAAAGTTTATTGTGGGCGGTAATTTCAGCGATAAATCCAATGAATACGATTTGTGTAAACGAAGACATCACAATGGTTGTTTTTAAAATACTTTTACAAGCAAACAATTTGAGAGGAAACCTTTTAAGCGAGCTAAGAACAAGATTTATTTTGGTCAATTTTAACATTTGAGGTAATTTCGAATTCTAGTCAATTTTTTTAACCTAGTTGTATTACTATTAATCATATATGTATATAAATTTACGTCTTGTCAAATGTTACGTCAAAACTTGCACCCATGCCACGGAAAATATATCACAAGGGAGTTTATTATTATGTATTTACTTATTATATGTGTGTAAAATATTTATCGTTATTTCAGCGAACAGTCAGTCAGTAATTCGATTAAACTACTAAATATTCCTTAAAACATTAAAACTCAAGATACAATTTTTGGTTGTCATAAATGATTGGTATTCATGAAAAGTTTCGTTTTTAGCACTTTAAAATTAAGCAAATACGAATACCCAATTTTTTAAAATTATTATTGACCGTATTTGCTTTTAGGGTTTTATCAGAATGGCAATGTCATTGAGAAGCAAAAACGCTTACTATAATGGAAGATTGTCATCTCATAACCATACGGCTATATATATATATATTTTTTTTTTTTTTTATTTATATATTTTTTTTAAATATATAATTGTATATTAAAATATATTTATTTAATAAATATCCAAACGAATCTTAAAAACACTGTGTAGTTTTCATTCCTAATAATTAATATAAATTTACAAGCCATTAAAATAAACAGAACATTATTTTATCAATATCCAAATTGATTATCATCCTTAAATTTTTCGCAGGTCGTATTTTCGAATTCCTCGTTATGCCGACATACTTTTCATTCGGCAGGTTTATATCGTCTTGAGCATTAATACCATTCGTAAAAGAGTTGTATGCCGAGTCAATAAAAAGTTTACGCTCAAAGTTCACGGAGTATTATGTTACTTTGGAACTTTTGCTGAGATATAATTCTATTCCGGCATAAACCATAAATGGTTTTGGGAAAAAGCCGCGATTGGGAATACACTTGCTTCCTATAAGAGTTACTAAGATGTTTTGTATTTTTAATGGAAAGAATATACACATAAATCATTGAACTAACCTCGAATAGTCTGGAAAAAAGCTTCTAACATATATTTTATGCTCCTAGACCTCAAGTAAGTGTTTTTTTTATATATGAAACTTGTAATCATAATTTTTTAGTAACTTTTGCCAGATCGAGTTATATAGAGCAGACGACTGGAAGTACTGTAAGCATGACGATTGTGTAAAAGGTTCTTAAGTCCTAATCTGAAGGTTGCAAGCCTTCGGATTCCACTCGTTTCAAAGCACCGATCTATAAGCTACACGATGGGATCGACCTTGATAAGAGTCTTTAATTGCAGCTAAGCTCTTGACATCTCTCTCTATCTGTCTTTCAGTTTCTTTTGATAATCAATTTACACACAAGACGGCAAGAACAACCTTTTTTGAAGCACGGGTGTGATGAAAATATTACACCTTCACGGCTACCTTGGCTCGATGTTGTTGCAATTTCAATTACTAAGCGAAAATTTAAATCGATATTTACGAGCGCGAAACCGTTTACCTACTTTTCTTGATAAATATTGGCTTCTACTCTGGGCTACGAAAGAGGATTTCTTTGGCATTTCGTATGTGACAATAAATTCGGATGGGTAAAACATGCGGGTTTATTAAGTATATAATACTCTATATTTTTGACATAGCGAACTTGGTGGAATTCTGTTTTAATATTTATTTAAAAAGCCTGAATATATAAAATTTTTACAATCTTTTCGTGACATACGAGTATTATCGTTATTTTGATGTAAATCTTGCGGAAACGACATAAGAATTAAAAAATTTATGGTGTATGAAATTATAAAATGATAAAGAGCTTCACGTTGTTATATTTTAATTTAACATACAAAAGATGCTTCGGAAGGGTATGTAGGCTAACATCATACTATGAGAGGATATTTCAAAGACATATTATAAAATAAAGCAATTATACGAAATATTGATAGATATGATTAATTCGCTTATGACTACAAAATTTCTTAGAAATTCGTTATATAATGAATTTGAATTGCTAATATTTAAAACAACAATAATTTAAAACCTCTTTGAAGTGTAAAATGTAAAATAACAGTCCATTTTCAATATCCTAAAGCTAATGGATGGGAACGAATACTCGCTGGCTGGAAAATACAAACTTCAAAACAAACTCCAGGAACTGATCGAAGATTTATTTCTTCCATTTCGTATTTCACATCCGCAGACTTCCATCTTGAAACGTAGCTTTTGGCACTTTTTACAGATATTTCCATCTTATAATTGGAACATCACGCTTCAAGAAACCAGAAAGTAGTTATAATACTGATTTTGTTGTAATAGATTTTCATTGAATCCGCGGTATACTGATATCTTGACATCAAGTAAAGTTAAGGTAAAAGTTCCACATTAACGATTTTTTTTTAGTTTATCAGTTGGCTTTGTGAAATTCGTCTCAAGGTTGTCATGGTAACGTGTATTTAACCCCCACCCTGTGAAGTCACCACCCCTTTTTTATCTCTAAATTTTTTTCAAAATCTTAAAACGAATTAAAAACTTAAATGAAAAATCGTATTAATTTGAAAAAAAATGTAGAGATCAGAAGATAAGATGATACAATAAAATATATATTTTGCTTACATAACTAGAAATCATAGTTAAATCATGAGCTAAAAATCATTTTATAAAAAAAAATTAAAAATTAGGAGGATTAACAGATACCAAATAATATGTTTTTCCAAATACGTGGGATCTATAAAGATAAAATGTTTGGAATATTTTAAATAGAAGTATATTTTTTTTGAGATTGTGTGTAAAACATTGATAAACTTAACGATAAAAAGTTATACTCTGCTGTATAAGTAATACATACGAACGCAGTTATGAGCTATGCTACTGTATTTTTTTAATACATAAATTTTGCATTTTATGAACGCTACTTGTGTTTTGAAATAATTTAAAACAATAAATAATTACAACGTATTCATTTTGAATATCCATAAAATATGAGATATGTTGCATTTATTCATACTTTTGATATTAAAATAAGCATATATTTCAAATCAAAGTCACACAGATTTATATTTTTAAATAAATGTGAAGAGTGGTAGACAAAAGCATTTCTTTTAAAACAGTAAACGTGAGACTTGTGTAGAGATTCTTATTACTGTGAAAACACTTCTCGGGCCTTTATGGAAAACCGTCGGTGTTAACTGCATGCCCTCAAAACCAGATACCCGACCTGGCTTCGGTTTAGCTTCCCACATGTGATCTCCTCACATCAAAGGGTCTTCACCATAAGGGGGGACTCGAAGGATGATAGTGATTTTTATATATTGAACGTGTATCGTGAGGGATTTGAAAGCAGATAGGGGATGAATTTTGATTTTGTGTACAAGAGATGTGTCAAAATTTTAAAACAAAATATTCGTTAATCCAAAAACCTTTTCTAGAATAGGATAACTTATATGATTTTAGAGATATTAAACAACACTTAACTTAAAAAAAAAAAACAAACATAATAAATGAAAACAGTATCTTTGACATATCTCTCAGCTTTAAAACTGAAAGAATTTTCAGGAGTCAAGCAAGTCATTATAATTTTATTAGCAACTGTTTTCGAATAATTGGTAACGGCTGACTTAGCACATTACATATAAAATATTTTTTAAATGAACTGAAGTTTATATAAACATATGTCTGCAAAGACCGCTTGTTAATAATCATTCTAGAAATGCTCTCATAATCAATTCCTTTGAAAAACATTGTTTGAGTAAAATAAAATCAATCTAAGTACAGGGAATTTACGAAAATTAATAAGATTTCACACCAAAAACGGTAAAGCTACATCCGAGTAAAAAAATCGGTAGAAAACTTGAATGCCGAGTTGGTTTCTATGGAAACTCATCAGGAAAAAAGACATTCTTATTCTAAACGGCACCTGCGAGACGCATTTTGCGTTTTTGCGAGGAATACTAAGCCATTTGATAAAAAAATAACAGATCGTGAAGATTTTTTTTATTGTGATTAGTTATGATAAAAAGCGTGAAGGTAATAATATTTTTTATTATTTCAAATATCGCAATGAATGAAAATATGATGATGATTAAAACATGTGCAACAATGGTTAAAATAATAAAAAAAAAAACAAAAAAAAGTTTTTTATCCGCTTTCCAAAAATTATTATTCAAATAAAAACAGTCGTTCATGTCAACTGGCTTATAATAATAAATTATGTTTTTTAAAAGTTTAAAGTTGTTGTTGTTGAACTGTCATAATTTAAGCTTATATATATTATAATGATCAATAAAAATTAAACTAGAAATTAAAACAAATAAAATTTTATTTATGTTTTTAGTGCAAGTATATTTCATTTAAAATCGATTAGATTCACTCAAATGGATCGGAGCACTCTTGGCCAAAAGTCAACAGCCTAACCACTAACCCAACAAGATAAAATAGATTTTTACGTTTTACGCTTTTAAATATACTTTAGCAAAAAATTTTATAATGTGGTTGTAGAGTGGTAATATTTTAGAGTCTACATGTAAACCGAAATACATTCGTCAGACAAAACCTGTAGCGAGTGCGCAGGCGGCCAAAAAGAAGGCGGTGGCCCGATAAACCTGTCATTTCCACGTTTCAGTGACATAACACGAGGTTAAAGGTCTCGCCTTTATTGAGAAATGACCCAAAAAATAAATAGGACCTTTGTGAGTGTTATCGGTAAAGTATGCATGCGGGGTACGGATTGCCTTTGGGCTTCAGGGGTCTCAAAAAGGACGACGACGACGGTCATCTGGGTGGATCTAATATGACTCGGAAACAGACCACCGAGACACTGACTCGGTAAATATGTCTGGGCGTATGAATATAAGCAATTCTAAAAGAAATATTCAGGACGTTGGTTTAACAGTATATTCCATGTTTATTTAAGGCACTGAAGACTCTTGAGATCAGATAACCCGAAATTTTATTTATTATCTAAGAATTAAAGCCGCAAAATGAACTCACTTATGTTCACCCATATTTGAATCCAACCAAGCAAAATTATACAAGAATGCCATCTAAAAGACGATATTTATAAATTAAATATTGTTTTAAAAATAATATCATCATCATAAAATATCGTCGCTTATAAAGTGATTATCGTCCTGCATCATGTATCCGCAATCGCAATTAATTTGATGTATAATAAAAAAATTGATTAGGTTGAGGATTGATTGAAAGAGGCTGCTGTTTAACGGTACGTACCGTTGATTAAGAGTATGCCTGAAAAACACGAAGCAACCAGATTTAACAGGAAGCTGAATCAATTTAAATTTTTCTTAATATACATTACTTATACAAAGTCCAAATCGTAGTTTTGAATGGCGTTTCAAAATAGTTTTGATTCACGACAATTTCGATGTCTTAATGGGATCGGCTAATTGATAAATCTGTAAAATTTCAATGTTCCGTTTGCTTGGCTACAAAGCGGTTCAAGTTCTGATTGATTAGAGTTGCAGTGTTTAAAAATAATTTATTTTGGTTGGAGTCTTCTACCTAGCGGCGGCTGCCGACGCCGAGATTAGTCGGCGCGACATTGACACAATGGATTTTGCGAAGTTATCACAAAGTTTTGGCTGTGAAGCCGATGAGGAGTAAAACGGGGGGATTAAATATAAGCACCTATTACGCAAGAATAATACGGAAAGCTTCCAGTATAATGGCGTCGATTTATGTTTTGGAATATTCTGCGAAAGTAGAGATTGTAAAATTTCCGCCGCTTCGAAACACATGTGATAGCATCTGTATAACAGTTTAGATGTTATATTTTAATTGAGTAGAGATTGTAATATTCACGTTATTTCAGAATTACGTTATGTTTTTAATTTAATAAAGTAGAGAATATCCAATGTTCAGTGACATGAAGTATACGTGATATTACATATTTTGATATGAAACTACATTTTTTGTATAAAAAGAGATTATAAATTGTATATTTATTTTTGTTGAAAAAAGGATGATGTTTTCAGAAAAAGTAAAGCTTTCGCATTTAATTTTTTTTTAATTAAATACGATCTAACCCAACTATGACAAAAATAAGCATTCATTTTTGTATACACTATGGAGAGCACAGTTATTTAAATATATGTTATATCACAATAAAAAAGGCCTTTGAGGATTTGAAATGATGATTTATATAACTTGTACTTAAGAAAAGGTGTTTATTTTTGTAAAAAAATTGGAATAAAGCACAGAATTAATGTAATATTTGTTTTTTGAATGGTAATTCTATCTATCATATTTTCGAAGCATTGAACCAACCCAGACGACTTCCATATTAATAATAATATTCTTCAGCACAAAAATACATCTGGCTATATTCTAGAAACCTAGAGATTTTGTGCAGTAAAAATGGTTCGGCTGAGAACTCAGACCGGAATGCCCGACCGTAAGAGGTTTTCGTGAGTCTGTAATTCAATATTTTGGACATTAATGTGATATAAATTCTTGCTTAAACAGATTAAAATATTGAGCAGTATAAGTACTTTAAAATAGAACCCATAGAGATAAAGCTGAGAAAATTATCAAAAATGTTCAAGACTTATTTTCTTGTATCAACAAAAAATGTTTCCGAGAATCCCAATTTTTTTTTGTGTAAGCCGTCTTAAGCCATCCTATGAAATTATAAACAACTATATAATAATTCGTAACTGTAATGAGTACTTGTAGTTATTAGTTTTGGTAATTGAAAAAGTTTTACTTACCAGCATCCAGGAAGCTGTGTCAAAAGGTTCCAGAAAAGCGGTTGGTGAAATTATTCCTGTGCGTTTTGCAACTACTATGGCTATGCCTGTTTCCATGAAGGGTACGCTGAAGTCTACGACGGCTTCTCGTTCTGAGTTGATCATCAATGACGTCATCACCTGAAAAAATATCACATACGATCGTTGAAATTCTAAAAAAACTTCATTTTTATAGTTGATGGGTGGATTGGTATAGTTGTATAGCTAAACACACTTGCTTCTCGAATTTATATTTTCAGGATTTTAATCGACGCTTCATGTGCTGTCTGATTATTTTATAAGTCTACTGCTAAAAATATATACTAACAAAACAATGTTTATTTGATTCCACCGGGAACATCCTTTGGTATAATACAACTTTTGATACAGTATCAAAAATATATAATCATTACGTCAGTAACCGTCGTGTGGAGTGCCTAATAATGATTTATTGAATAAGTTCTATTTTTTTTGTGATAAGCCACATTCTGGTTTTCTTTTTTTGTTCCGCCCTAATCCAACTATTCCATCACCTGAGCTGAAACGTCGGAAAAAGTGTGAGTTAAAAACGACCGGCCTAATCCCAACAATTCTCACTAATTTATAACAGCTGTCTTAGTCCGTAAACATATTTATGGTAAATGGAAATCATAATAATAAGTTTGAGGGCACTTTGGTTATTTGAAAAGTAAACTAATGTTCTAGGATAGTTTTGTGTTGTTTAGAAATTTCGTCGAAAGATAATGTTTTCGAAGTCTGTTATCTTTAGACGAAGTCTTCCGTATGTGATGGATTGGCTTTCTAAGACATCCCCTGTCGTATGCCTAACAATCCGAACATAAAAGCATCCAAGACAATGCTTTTTACACTTCATCCGTTATTTGATATACCTTGAGAATATGTTGAAAAAACAAAAGATTTTGAGAAAAAACAGTTATATCCAATATAAATCGTTGCTTATATTTAAAAAAAATATATTCCTAAATAATATGTTGACCAATATTCATTTTGAATTAGCGTACTTCGTCGTTGATATTGTTGCATCCATAGTAAATTTACGCTTAGAAACAATTTAAATTTTTTTTTGACAAGATATACATCTAAACAAAGCAGTTTTTAACAGAAAAATTACCTGTCTTATATAGTGGCTTCAATCTTTTGTATCCAGATACAAGAACACTAGAGATTATTTTAATGAGTTATTTTACTATTGCTATTGTAGAGTGTATAGTAAATTAATTTGAGGTATGGATTATAACCAAAAATGTTTACAAGTATTTCTCGTAATAAACAAATAAGCCTATGCTTTTAATACAATAACCCTTGTTTGTAAACTACTCATATGGTGAAGTGATGTTTCAGAAGCACCACTTGATCTGTTTCCCCGGTATTACGTCGCTCGCATTACATTGGCATTAAGGTGACCTCTGGAGGTCCCGGGAGTCGGTGTTCGAGTCCCCGGCTCGGTGATCCGAGGCAGGTAACGAGGGGGATTATATTTGAACTGCTCCAATGACCATCACCATTACCGATAACGACTCTTTGAAACTGCACCCATACTAAGCATTACGAGGGTTGCACATTTTCATCAAAATAATATTTACAATAATCGGTATCAGTACTAATATCAAAAATATTACTTAAATTATTTGTAAAAAAAATTGTCTCTATAAAAATCAAAAATATTAATGGCTTGAAGATTACAAACATTTTTGTTTGCGAGTATTTTTGCTTCTCAAGGAATTTTTCTCAACACTCGCATACAAACATGTATGTAATCTCCCACCCGTTCGGCTATTCATATTATTTGTTTAAATATGAAGTATAAATAATTGTATCAGTCGGTTGTAGATATGCGTATTTCAGTAATGATTTATACAACGTAATGACGTTCAATCTTAAATTTATATAATCAATGTTATATTATAAGTATGAAAAGAATTTGTATATATATATATATATATATATATATATATATATATATATATATATATATATTAAATGCTTATTAAGATATATTCGTTTTTAATTAGTTAGATGAAACCGCATAAAAGCAATATTTTATGAAGTACACATATTCAAATTCAATTAGAAGCACATATAATTAAAATACGTTTATGTGAAATATATCATATATGCGCAAAATTAATCAAACCAGATAATATTCTCGTGGAATCTCTTCAAGAATTTCAGGTATTTTTGATTTTCAAGAATGCCTTTGACTTTTGAATTTCTGCTAACACTTGCGGTAATCGGTGTATCTGGAATTGCGTTTTTTCACAAAGTTCGACGAGAATACGTGCCTGGAGTTACTTCGAAAACACGCATGTAAAATTACTGATGAAATGAAGAAACAATGTGTAGATGGAGTGAAAAAAGTCCCATACTGCAGAGATATTGAAGCTTTCGCATAGCTTTTCGACAGAAATAGCCATAAATAAGATATAGACTTTACTTCTTGATGATTTGTGTGAAGGAATTTGGTATGTAAGCGTTTACACTATAACACATTTTTGTTGATACAGTATTGATATATATTCCTAATAAACAGTGTTTTATATCAACAATAAAAAATACGCCTGCTCTCTGTTTTAAGGTAAAGGTAAAATATATATGATATGCAAAATAAAAAAGAAATTTAATGCTTAAAACATTTAGTTATTTTTTTTGTTATTCAATTTTGAAATAAGCGTTAACTTATTTTCGACAGTGTATTGTTGTAATTCAGGTAAGAGCGATTATTTTGTTTGGGTGGTATTTTGATGAAACTGGTTTCTCCCGTAAGAAATTCGTCAGAATTTTGATTCGTGGCTTTTGTGTGGCTGAATGCCTCAAACGTAAATACGTCGAGGGTTTGTTCAAACAATCTGCTTTATCACTCGAGCTCAGGCCCATGGCATAAGTAGGCCACAGAGCATCAGTCTTTATTGTTAAGATGGTATTATTTTACAATCAAAAACATTTAATAACAAAAACCAATATTTCGTATAATTCTCAGACAATCTTCAAAAGATACCTTTTATAAAATCATCTTGAAATTCTCGTATTTTTGATCTAATATAATACAATAGTTGTGACTTAATATTTTTACAACATGCATTTGATCTTATTTCAGTTATTAAACTACGCAGGCTAATGACACGTCTCTTAAGAAAACAATTTATTCACACATTTAACAATTTTATTAATTGATATTTAAAGTTTTATTACATTTAATATCAATTTATCATTCTTTGATGTATTTTACTTGTAACACAAATAAACGCAAATTTTTGCAAAAATATCACCTCAAAATCAGTCTTTGTAATGTTGTCACATTGTCGCGTATTCAAGAACACTTCAGTGAATAGAATGACTAATTCCAAAATCCTATCATAAAACTTGAATGAGACTCAGTTGAATGAATGATACATTTAAAGCGTCTCAAGACGTATTTGTTCACGTTTTCTCAAAAATCATATATCATTTGACAGAGGTATCTTTAAAATGAAATCACAGAGCAATTTTAGATGATTTTTTAAAACTTTTAATCAAAGTATCCTTTAAAACGTCTCTGATAAAAATATGAAATCATAACTTGATTAAATATTATTTCTCACGTTGTAAATATTAAATAAAATATACTTTTTCTTTAATACAAGTAAATATGTAAAATTAAAAAATATATATAGTGACATTTCAATAGTTTTGCCTATTTTTTTAGTGAAAGTAGCAACGTTGATTTTAAAAATATTTTGCTATTAGTTTTCGGAATGGTTTCAGCTGACTGAAACGAAACATCATCTTGGTTTACATCGAAAAGAAGAGGAAGCCAAAAAAGTTTCAATATCAAAAAACATCCCGTAAAGAAAAACGAACTAAGTTGAATCATCCAATTATTTTTTTATTAGATTTCTTTGAACAAAACTCAGATAAGAAATCCAAAAACTTCTTTAAAATATTTATGTAATGAAAATATGACCGGAAAAATATCTTCGGAAAAGGAAAAATTACAGGTAGTTAGTAACATTGTTTCTAACTACCTGGGATCTATTTATAAATTATATACACACTAGATTTTTCTGATGATTATTTGTTTACTTCAATAAAAAAAATTTCAACATAATAAATGAATTATTGATTTTTTGGGAAGACCGCCTCACAGGAAGTACGATTTTGCCTATACAGGTTTTATTGATTGATAATGATTAAGTACATTTTTAAGTTCGAATCCCACACAAATCACGATGATATTTTTCTGAGAGTTTCTTTAATAATTTTTCAATATTTGAAAAAATGTACTTAATCATTATCAATAATAAATGAAATTTGGACACATTCAAAAAGATATTCACGGTTTAGAAGCAAGGTCTAATCTTTTCTTTATGGATAGTATAATGACCTTTATCTAAACCTTCATACTTTCTTTTGATCAATGTTGTTTTCCAAGTGAATAAATGATACCGTTTTTATTTACAGCTTCCGAAGTGGGTCTCACGTCTTGAAATAATCGAGCCTTAAATCTCATGCTCCATTCCATTTCACTTTTCAGCTACTGATGGATGTCAGTAGTTTATTATACAGTATTGGAATGCCGACAGTGAAGGAACGACCCTTAACGCAGGAGTGTGAACTTGCGTTAGAATCACGTCCAGGCTGGCACACGTCGATTGCGATCAATCAGTACATCTTGAGATACTTATTGACTGCGCCATAGTTTTCAGTCAATCGGTTCATTTTTTTAGTAATTATTTTCAGGCAAACTCAATGCGTATTAAACAGTCGCTTCATTGAAGTTTAAAAAAGAGAAATTCAATATTTTTGACAGAGAGTACTTGGTGGAATTCCATTTTAATATTTTTGAATAAAATACTTGAGTGATTTTCCACATTTTCGTTTTTATTAGTGACCGGTTTCGCCAACCTTTCACGTTGGCATTGTCAAACAGAGAAAACTAGGTTTAGCCAACGTGTAACAAGTATTTTATTCAAAAATGTTTAAAAGAGAGTAAGAGAAAAATTTTATATACATACTTTTTTTAATCTCAGCTTATCATTCGGATATTCAAAAAAGATTTCATTTGTGCGTTTTATTTGACGTCGGGGTTTTAATTAATATTTGTTTTTTGTCCCTGTCTAAAATATCAATTTTAATTAGTCGCCATTTTTTATTAAACCTTGTTTTTGTTTATACTGATTTTTTCTAAATATTTAAAATAAGCCTTAAATTTCAAATATAAAGTATTTTTATGTTTTTACATTTACCATATACGTGAGTTGCTTATATTTGTTGAGTATTGATAATATTTTATTTTAATAAATAAACATAGTGTAATATTTAACTGAATAAAAAAATAATCCACGACTACTTTATTAGTCTACTTGATTTATGACTAACCAAAAACTTTTTGGTTTTAAGTAAAAATTTATAATATATATTATAATAATCTAGTTTAAATTAAATTAGTATTCATCATGATAGTATTGAGTATTCAATTTTATATAATCTCATTGATTCAGATGGGTATAAATTTTTACTTCAAAATTACTTTTATCAAAGACTTTATAATGGTAAAGCATATTGTATCAAATCCTAAATACCTATTGGATTGTCTTCAGTGATTTAATTTTTCTTTAAAATTGAATTTGAATTCTCTCCAATCAGCATTTAAAACAGGTCTACATTTCATCTTCAATAAAATTATGATGATACATTAAAATTTAAAAATAAATCTCCGCTGTATTTGCCAAACACAGCATCGACATATTTTTGCCTAAAAACTAACTTCTTGTTCAAAAGATGAATATATTGAAGTTTTATTGGTGGTCACTTTAAAAACATATATATTTATATGATTGATTCTTCAATTAAGATTTTTTACTTGTAACTGGTGGGTTTCTTTATTAGAAAAAACAATTTAAGAAATTATATTACCTGATAGTTAAGAATATGTGCGAAGTGTTAAGACAGCTGTGGTTGTATCACTTCCATGGAACATAAGCTTAAAGTTCTTTGGGTGGGTGGCATATTTAGGGCAATTAAGGTTTCGTACCAAATACTAGTAGAACCGACAAAATTGCTATCTCGAGGGTTGTTTTCATGAGTATCTCACAGGCCGAATATATACACATATTTATACCATTTTTGTACGAACAACATTTTAAGTATAAATATTAATTTTGGCAAAAACATACTACGAAAACTCCAATTTGGAAAAACTGCCTGAGGTTTCATAATATATTATACTTTTCCTTTAAATTTATTTGATTCGAAAAACTAAGTACAAGGGTGGAGATATTAGAGCCCGAAACATTTTATAATACAATCTTTGAAGAGTTTATTGTAATGTCATATTTTTTAAAATGCTTTCTTAACAGATGAATAATCTTATTGCTCCAAAAAAACGACAATAGTTTATAAAATAGTTATGAATATTTAATTGACATTTTTGTCGATATAACCTAACTCGAAAAGGTGTTAAAATTTAAAAATAATAATTTGTTTTTACAGCCCAAAATCAATAATATGGATGGTGATAAAGATAAAATATTTATAAACAATTCGGATAAATTTAAGGTGTTTTAAAATAAGTTGAGCAGCTTCAGGTCTCTTGAGGAAACTTACATTTGCTCGCCAAGTTCAGAGTACTGACATGACATTATATGATACACAGTACCATGGGAAAACTCTCAAACAATACCCATCAGGGCTGTTACACAAGTTAGTTAGATTGACAGCCGTCCAGCAGGAAAGTTTGGTTCTGGACAGGTAGAGAAGAGAGTTATTAATTCTGAAATTTGAGCTATATAATGAGTATACCAATATCAATGGCAGTAATAAAGTATAATCCACGCGTACTGAAATCAAATTGCATCGCTTGGGTAATTTTAACGAATAGTCTATATCAATTGCACAGTAGGAAAGAGGCAGGTAAGCAAGCTGTCGTAGAGATTAAAGGCAAATGCGACTGTGTGTTGGTTGGTTCTGGGTACATTGAAATTTATGTGACCTACAAAAAAATACTAAAACCGTCCCCAAAACGAGTTTCGAAAGGTTAATATTTTGTTTGAACATAGAGGGAATCAAAATGTTCAAAATTACCTTGCTCGAATCTAGGAACCCATTGCAACAAAGCAATCGTCTTAACCACTGGAAAATAAAACTGTGAATTTGATTTGAAATCTCTATGCCATTTATTGTAATACATAAGTAATGAATAAGTTACAAAAAAAAAATAATAAAGAGGAATTAAAATTCCTAAAGAATAAGTCGCCTTAGGTGAACCGAACCGAACCGATGGACTCGATTTTCGTAAAACTTGGTAATCACAAAACCAGCAGTATTAAAAAAACTCTGTAAGGATTCTGTGGTTTTTGATTAAAATTAAAATTAAAACGAATTTCCTCAATATCTAATTTCAGCATAGTCAGAAACCTTTCAACGACGAAATTTTATTTTAAAAATAAATGTTGGTTTTTTCACGGATTTCATTTAATTCTCAATTTATTATTAAATACTAATAAATTCTTTATTTTAATTTTAACATAATACTTGTTATTAAATTATGTTTATTAGACAAAAATGAAAACAATCACATGTAAAACCTTATTATAACGATCAGCACCATTTCTGATTTCAAGAAACATTGTCATATTTTGAGTAACAAAATATGCTAATAGTTATTATTTGCTTCTTGTAAAATTTTTCCTATTTTCTTCAAAAATAATTTACACGTTTTAAGTAGTAGATACCAGAGATATCAAATGTTTCATTAAAAAAAAAAAATAGGCGACCACAAAATATTTCATCCATCATTTTAAAAATTAAAGTTATTTTTGTGAAAAATGCAATGGACCTTTTCGGATGTGTGTATGTGGCACAAGTGATCAACATTGTGAACTTAAAAAGAAAATTATGCAAGAAGAGCTTTCTAGCTCATGCATATTTATAACTGTCAGTTAATCTTAATCTGACTTAAATAGACGACGTCCGCAGCCTCTAATGTAAGACGCTATTATAAGCATAGCACTTACCAAGGTAAGATTATTTAAACTATATTTTTAAATAATAAAATACTATGTAGTGTTCACGATTTGTTCTTGAGTTCTACGCCAATTGAATTTCACCTTAATTTTATTTACTATGTGAGTCTTAAGGAGTATCTTGGAACCTTTCAAAGTATTTACACCTTAAAGTCTTTAGTTTTAAAAAATGGATATTTTTTTACACTAAATTGCATCTGTAATGCGGAAAATCATCGGTGTCAGTTTTTTAATTTTTTGAAATTGTACCCTAAAAACCAGATATTTTTTGATAATGATTCTACTAAAATAATTAAAGTGATTGATCAAATTTACAGACTAATAAAATACATTTATCATTATCGTTTCTTTTATGATAGAAATTTAATCTTCAAATGATAAAAATGACGTGTGAATTCCATCAAAACTTTCTAAAAGATTTCTCAGTTGAATTAACGAAGAACCTTTCATCCCCTCGAGAATCTTTTGAAAAGGAAAATGTCAATAATTTCACAATATTACTTGCGATAAATTTTTGATTTTGCGATGGACTACACGATGAAAAGACTTTGGAATTGTAAAATGTTATTCTATTGAAAATTTAATAAACAAAATTATATTTAATAATAAATTTTATCTAGAATTTTTTAGTTTTTGAAATTTTTACCAGTCTCTCTAATTGTTTCGTGGTTAAGGTTATGAATATTTTTCTTTGAATGTGAAAATAATCTCTATATTAACGCGAAGTTGTATAAGATTGTACTTTCTATTAAATAAAAAAAAATATTTTTCAATTTTTTATTAAATAAAAACCGATTTTTTACTTCGGAAATAAAACAGAATTTATTTATAATTTAAGTCAAAATTTAACATTTTCTTGTTGGAAATAACTTTTAAATACTATAAGGCTTGTTTGGACTCAATTTTCTTATTATTAATATTCACAAATAATTCTATGCCGCGTGAGGTAGTTATAAATAAAAATTTAAATCTGTTTTATTATCTAGATACTAAGCTGCTTCGAGTGTTTGTATCTTTGGTGATTCAGTCCTCGTATTAGGACCATATTCAGGGATTTTCTAAAGACCGATCGTCAGAGTACCGAAAATTTGAAACTGTTCAAACACAAGAAACCAATTCAAATCATTTCTACTTTCTACTAGCTTTCCAAACCTACGAACATAAATATTTCAAGGTCGAAACGCAATCTCTCTTGAAGAAATTCAACCAGATAAAATGATTTATTGCTTAGAGGACGTTGAAGACTGACATATTTTCCTAAAACAATACTTTGCGAAAATTATCTTTAGCCCGCAGGTCACCCAATATGTTTATCAGTAGAAAACACTCCTTGAAAGTCGTGGAGCGTGAGCTAGAATTAAAAAGCGAGTAACTCGACACACAGGAGAGTTATCGTCCTGGAGATAAATGCTCTGGGGTAAGGGATGGTCTCTGGAAACTACACCCTCGTCGCCCGGTGAGAGGCATTTGTGAACATCATACTACGGAAGCTGGCTATTTGTTAAAATACCTATCTACAAAGTTATATTTACTACAGGCAATTATTTTTTTCAGCTTATTCAAAAGTAAGACCATTTTTTATCGCTTGATTGTTTATTTTATTAATTTTATTGTGTCCTTGGCTATGACACTATCTTTAGTTTATATAATTTTATACTTTAATATAATCTTTCATCATTTTTTACCTATTTATATACACACACACACACACACACACATATATATATATATAATTATTTTTTTTTAAATATTCCCACATCATGATTTTTCTACATTTAACGATTCATCAAACTTTTAAGGAAACTTTCAATGGTAAAAACTCTCATAATTGAAAAAAGCTTAAGTGTTAACATTTTAAACAAATATTACAGTTGTGTAGGGGATATTTTTTGTTTATTTTATGGAAGGTAAAATAATATTCTTACCATATCTGTTTTTCTGTTGACAAGGTCGGCGATGAGACCATTCCATTTCCCTTTGTCTAGAGTACCCCACCGCCCGTCTTCCACCCTCACCAGCTCGTAAGTGAAGCCCAACTCTTCAGCAAACTTTTCGAGAAGGTCAATGCAGAATCCTGAGCAGCATTGATAAAAAGAGGCGTTTCGGTGTGCCGCGCCAACGTCCACTCTAGAAAGAAATAAAATACATTTAAGTACATTATATATTTTATTTATAAAAGAAAACTAAGCAATTAAATATATTTCATTTAAAAAATACATATTTTAGGTTACCTTAAATTTAAAATAAAATAATTGTTTTAAACCAAAGGATGGTAACAAATCGAAAAAGTGTTTTGAATGGTCATGACGTCAAAGTTTCTATTTACCAGGAAACGGTTGCAATAACCAGGTTTTGTTTACACGCCTGGAGCAAGTCGTAGAGTTTATACTATATTTTGTAAGAATCGCAAAGCCTTGTTTCAGTGGTTAAATCTCAACTACCCTATCCTTATTTTAGTCATGTATCGGTTGGAATATAAAAATATACACTAAAAGTTTATATATATATATATATAAAAAAAACATTTTCAATGATTACAAAAATTAATTATATAAATTGAACATGAAAATGCTGATGTTGCACAGTAATGAGTTTTCTTTGTGAACATATATTGTAAAAATAAGTATTAAGGCTTTCTAAAATTGACAAAAATCAACTGGTTTGCTAATTTTAATACTGGCACCGTTAAAATGTTCACTCATCGAAAAAAAATTCTACAAACAAATTAAACAAGATTTAATTTGTTTGGAAATTTTATTGTTAATGCTTTCAAAACAAAAATATTTATCGTATTATTTAACTGATTATGAAACTAAGCTATCACTGTCTTTGTTAAATTTAAAACTATTTTATTTCATACGTAAATAATTTTTATACACTGCTCATTATTTTGATCTTTTATTAATCTCAAGTTATATTATAAAGATAAAAATATATTAACCAAAAAAACTAAAACGGTTCCATCCAAGATGTTCAAGTAACCTTAAATAAGTAAATCCGAGAGAAGGAAATAATTTACAACTTGCCTTAGGCGAAGACTGACATTAAAGGAAGCCTCCCTGAATCATAAATCTGAATGAAGTTCTTCCCTGCTAACTATTTTAATTTTCCGCTTCAAATTATATCAGAGAAGGGCTTACAGATTGTCACCACCGGGTATCAGAAAAAATTCAAATATGAAAAAAAAAAACTGATTAAAATCATTTCCTACAACCACCCTATGGATAAATTCAAATAATCGAGATGCAAGTATGACAAATGAAAATCAATTATTTTTTTTTATCATTGCTACATTTAAAAGAATATACGTACGTTGTAAAGTAATCAAGTCTTCAAAGCTCATATCCACTAGAAAATTCGTTGTAGGCAGTATTTACAGGCCCAGATATAATATTATTAGGAATGCCTTTTTTCGACTTGCTTTGAACAATATTCGCATGCCTGTATACACACAAGAGGCAATCAATCTACGCTCGTTGCAAAGCGATATTTTATTTCATATCACAATTTTTTATTAATATATTTAATCATCTCTGATTGTGTTTCTTTGATCAAACAAAAAAATATCCAACAGAAGTAAATTTTTGATCAACCGTATATATCCTTAAAGATAATAAATCTTAAAAAAACATGAATAATTAAAAACTAAGAGTTATATTTATTGGTTTTATTTTTTTATTAATTTTATGAACACATTAGAATATATAAAAACAAATAATGAAAAAAAAAACCTCTCCGAACTCAAGTGCCGGATCATAAAATATTCAGGTGTCTTTATTGGAATATGTCTCGCGGTTTTTACGAAGTTCCGGGCTTGTGCATAATTGTTCTGAACAGCTCGGAACAAAGAGCGAGAGTGAGAAGTCCCCACTTTTCCGACGAGGTGAGACTTTCTCCAGAGCGAAAATTATCTCGAAGCAAAGCGGAACTAGCCGAGCATAGCCGAAAACAGCCGAGCAATCAAACACATCAAAGCAAACCGCGAGAGTTATATACTACTAGTGACTATGAGCTTGTATTTAGCTCGTCGCCGCACAGTGTATTCCGAAACACGATGTAAAAAAATGCCTATTATTTTTAATTTCTGATGATTATACAATATTTAAAGCTTTTTAATTATTGGTTTTTGTGAAGACCATCTCACAGGAAGTACGATTTTACCTATACAGGTTTAATTGATTGATAATGATTAAGAACATTTTTTTTAAATATTGAAAATTGATTAAAGAAACTCTTAGAAAAATATATCAACGTGATCAAATCAAAATTTAACAAGTACGTGTATTGACATAATTAAATAGACTAATATCCAGATTGGATTTAAAATGCTTCACTCAGTACTTTGTGTTAAAAGTCTAGTATTGCAAGTCACACAATATTTAATTAGGCATAATAAGAACATTGTTTCATTTATAGGATATGATTATTAAAAATTCTTGTCTAGTACTAGTGATTGGTTAGCATAGTTGGTAATGCACCTGCCATGTAAGCGAGGGGATGTGGGTTCGTATCCCGCACAAATCACGTTGATATATTTTTCTAAGAGTTTCTTTAATCAATTTTCAATATTTAAAAAAATGTTCTTAATCATTATCAATATTTAAAGCATACTCATGTTTGATTTTCCAAGTTAATTTTATATAAACAAATCTATGATATTTTCTATGAAACAGTTTGTTATTGTTAACCTTATAGTATAGAATTATTTATGAACTATAAAAGAATATTAAAAAAATAATTTTTGATAGGTATTTATAGCTAGACAAGGCCGCAATAAACTATTTGAAAGTCACGTTTCAATTTTTATAAGTACCCTTTTGTTCGTTTAGAATACACCCCTAAGTTTACGTGCTCGTACAGAATTTTCTAGCAATCTACACTAAAGAACCATTCCTTGAAACTTTGCTTGTAATCGATGCTTATTGATCACTATACAAAGGAGGCTATTCATTATAAGGCGTTCTCAATTTCACTTAGTTGATTAAAAATATAAGAAAGTAAGACAAGTGAATATTTTTTGTGACCATCCATTATTATACTTAATAAAGTCATATTGTGAAACTGATCAACATCTTAGTGACTATTTTATAATAGAATATAAATATTTCAATAAGTTTTTTATTGCGTTTAAAAACTAGTTTAAATAAGTATTTAACACTTGACCTCTGCAGTAATTTTTTTTTTTTGTTCATATTTTCATACGATTATGCTATTTGGTACTTACACTAAGTAAATCGTGATTTCTGGATATCCAGAAATCAAATTCTCGACTACAATCTAAATTCTGTCTACTCTCACTTTCATGGGTGAAATAAATGTCTTAAAATTAATAAAATAAGATGTTAATGAGCAATAAACTTTCAGTTTCATTAATCATATATATCTTCAAATAAATTTCTCACCGTCGTATATTTTTCAAAACCAAACAAACACAGATAAGAAAGTTGCTAAAATTACCATATTCGTTACCGCCAAACATTAGAACTTTAAGCACAATAAATCAGCGCGATGCTTATTTTGTCAAAACTTTTTTCTCGTCTGACTCCACCACACACTTTATTATTTAATAGATTATGGTAGAAATGCCGGTGAGTATGAAATGCGACCGCTTGGGCCTTCTTGTTGTTTGACTTGATACGTAAACAGCTTCAATTTGTCACTTAGTTTCACAAGACAGCCTTGGGACCCGGAAATTCGGACTTATTACGCAAGGACTATCCTCTGAACCAGGGAAAAGATTAAAGGAAGAAGTTGGCTACCGAGGAACATGACGCTGAAAACATAATTCCAAAAACACATAAGGAGATAACGAAAGTATAGGGAAAATTCCTCGGATAGATTCAACCCATTGTTTATGTTTTAGGTTATCACTTATACCTTTACCCTTTGTAGGTAACTATTTTATCGTTACATTATGTTTGTTTTATTATCGCATTAGGGGTATTCAATTAGTGCAGCTGAATGATTATAATTTAACTTTTATAAATTATTTAATTTCCCATTTTACAAAGATTAAAGCTACTAACTGATAACGTGAATAATTATCCGCTTTGTTTTTCCGTAATTTGGAGAGTGCTTTAATTCTTTTCCAGGAGACTTTAGGACTCTTTACATTATTCATTCAGAATAAATTTAAAACGTCTCCAAAGCAACAGCCTTAAAGTATTTTATTTCTTTTCGTAAAATTACATCTATTAACTTCTATAAAATTCAAATGTATAGCATGTGCTTTATTAATAAAATGGTTTGATATATAATTAAAAAAACACATGTGGGCTTTAAAAGTGAACCAATAATGCGATACAGTTAGTGTAAATATATAAAAATTCTAAGTTCTAGTTTATTGTTCATAGCAGTTTGTTAAGCTTTTTTTTTTTAACTGAATATTTATTAAAGCTGAACTTGCAAAGATTTTGTGCGTTTAATAAATATAAATATTGATTTTGTACCTATTGAGTGAGATGATAAAATTATTTGAAAAAAAAACACAACGAGCACGTGTATTTTAGCTAAACCTTTTGCCCAAATATTCTAGATTAACTGCTAAAAAATAATACTCAAATTTGTTTACAAAAAATTAGATTTTTTTTCTTCATAAAAGTATATATTTTAAATGAATACCACAAGGCTGTGGTGCAGGTCGATCCTGATTATTCCGCAGCACGAACCATTAAAGTCCTAAGTCCATACTCTGTAACGCAGAGACGTCCGGATCCTTATATCGGCAAGTACAGCAAACATTAACCCGAACTTAAGAAAAAAAAATTGAAAACAACAAAGTCTTTAGCGCCCTTTAATATCCTTGATGGAATAAAACGGCAAGAAAAGGCGCAATAAACGTAGCTTTAATGAAGCGAACTGTGAAATTGTTTATCTTACACGACTGTGCCAACATAATTCATTTTGACTACAGGAGGCGCTTCCTCCTGCAATAATACACTTTATTTAGGGATCCTTCACTTTATGGCCGAGAAATTTAAAAATACAGAAGAAACGCGTAGTGGCAGTTTGGATTGATGACTCTCTCCTGCTCGGCAGTAGCGCTGAACAGCCTCCCGACATTAACGGGGGCTGCAGGAGGCGACAGAGCCTATTATTGCCGCACTGGCAATACTGTTAATGTCTCGAGTGCCGCTCGTAATACGCTAATGCATTGAAACTGTCCACCGTCCCAGGGCAATCGCGTTAAATCAAATTGAGTGTTTCATTCGAAATGTCTCTTAGTCTGGAGAGTCTCCACGAGTTAAAAAAAATAATTTGCATTTAATAATATTTTAATTATTACACATATCTAACTATTACTCAAATATATTTCTAATCGCACACCTAATTAGACGACGAATTTTAACGACCTCAACACAATTAGCGAGAGATTATTAAGAGTCGTTTATCTCACTAACTATCAAACAATTTGATAAAGATGGAACATCAATATACCTTATTTATCGTGCTTGATAAATACTTTTTTTACTAAACAGTTGGTAATACGAGTGTTGGGAGAATTTATTATATATTAATGGTATTTCACAAGTAACTACGTGCAGAAAAGAACTTGTAAGCACCTCTTCTCTCGGGGTGTGCTTTCTGGTAATATAAATTCTTTTGAATATTCTACGGCATTATGCTAATACCGTCGCAGCCTCTTGTTTAGGAAGAGCTAATATTTTATTCGAAGCTCTCACGCTTCTAAGCGAATCTTGTTTGTAAATAGGCATTCATTACCTGAGGCTAACGACTGAGACTGCAGGCGGAGGCACTGCTGTGGGGGATTTGAGTTGGATAAACACTTAAATCGTTTGTTAGTAAAAGACAGTGTTTGTTCCTAAAATAAGCGAGGCGCCTCTATATATATTATACAATGCACATATTTAGACAATTAATTAAAAGCAGTGTTTACTTTAATAAACAAATAGAGTGTCCGCAAATTCACAGGTCTGAAGCTCGACTTTTATTGATACTCCAATTATTTTTATGTGAAGACGATATGTAATAAATAATGCTCATGAAATATAATTGCAAAATTATCATTTTGTTTTATTTAACCTGACATATATTCAATTAATATTAATTTATATTCAGTGGAGTTGTTATGAATGAAAGCCTATCTAAGGAAAATCCTCGCCTGATTAGAAACCTCTCTATTACGTAAACGGTTCACTTGATAATTCCGAACATAATACATATTACTAACACTTCTGATATAATAATAAAAAAATATTGACAGTGAACTTTTTAACAGCAAAAAAAAAGTTAAAAAATCCATGTATTTTGTGAATATTAAATCACTTTCTTTGAATGGATTATAATATGTAAAACATTATCTCAGCTAATATATAACATATAAGTACTTGATTTTCTACATTCAATGACAAACATATTCATATTCAATGCTGTGAAACATTTGGTTTTTTTTCAACACCATAGGAAATTCGTGTAGTTCTAGATATATAAATGGCTTTAATTATATATTATTAGTGAAAACTGTCATTTTATATATATCGTCTGTTAGAAAATAATCTGCTTTAAAATAAAATAAATATAACAAAATCATAATTCAGAAAACTTTTAGGATTCTATGTACCTGAAAAAACAATCAAAATAATAAAATACGAATTCTAAATATTTTTTTAATTTTAAAGGTTTTTTGGCAAGCTATGTACGGTTTCCAACAGCGATCAAAACAATTTAAATGTACATATCTTGGTATGTTCACGCATAAAAACATCAGCAACACACATATAAGTCCCAAAGTGCAGACAACACACTCATAACGCGCACACCGGAGATATATGACAATACCCGCAAAAACTGCCTCACTTATCATGAAAGCCCAACCCCTAGACATTAACCCCCACCAAGTTCCGGTACAAATGAAGCCGGAAGTCCGGAACCACGTGACCCGCAGAGGCCTCTCTGGTGTTTGCAAAAGTTTGCGGGAGTTTTCTTATCTTGTCATAAATTTTATAGGTAAAAGGGTCGCTGCATTTGCTCACCTACAGCAGAACACAAATTGGGGAGTTTTATTTTGTGAAATTGTACTATCGCACAACTCTGATAAAAATTTTGATAGTCAGTTAATTTTATGAGTACAATTTAAACTCATTTCGTACAGCACACTTACCTAAATCAATTTTTTTTGTGAATAAGCGATACGTATGCAAAGTATTAAAGCTGTTGAACTTAAAGTTTTAGAAAAACCAAATTGTTAATTTTACATGGTTAGGTTTTGTATCTAAGATTTGCACGTTTACAAATAAAAATATCTTATAAAATATTGCTTAACTTTTTATGAGAATAACCAAAGATAAGGTAACTTGGGCATCGTAAGTAATGAATAAAAATATTTTTTTTTTAATTTTTAAAAAGCGTGAGCGAAAATAAAAGCTTAAAATTTTATGTTTCAACGAAAAACGAATGCGGATTATCCGAAAAATAATATTTTGTAAGCGCCGTGTTTTAAGAATACTCGAGATAATTTACGGCGTTCTTAATAAATTTACGGAGCCGGTGGTAATATTCAGAAAGCGTCACATGGACAATTTTTCCCTTCCCGAGATGGCAATAATGAGGTTTCAGATGGTAACGATCGCCTTCTCGCATTACTAATGATGTCGAAATCTCTGAGCGCGAAGGAAAACAAAATACAAAGTGTGGAGAGTAATTTACGACCTTCAGCGAGTGTAGCACAAGGCCGTGGACACAACAGAATTAATCAATTACCCAACGTCCGATAGTGAAATTAAATACCTACACAATGATTTAGATCATAACAAGGAAATAATTTTCTTAGGAATAATATTTTCCCCTTAGAAAAATCTGAGTATCGTTAGTAAATTAGTGTAAAATAAAAAAAATCTGTGTTTTTCTTTTTGTTTCGCAGACATTTGTTTTTGTAGTATAGGCTTATAAACTGTTTTAGTTTTCATCAAATAAGTTTTGTGATGAAGCCACGTTGTGGTTTATTGAGTTGTATATTTGCTTTCCGGCAGTAAGATCTTGGTTTATATAGATGTGTTGATGCAAGAAGGTTCATTATAAATGAGGATAGGTTAATATTATTACCTAACTCAAAACTAATGAATACATGATGATGATACTAGTGCTGGAAAGTTCTCTTTTGTGTGCTTTATTTCACACTGGAAAACAGATGCTACACACCTGTATCAACTTATAATTTCTAACGATTTAGGACCAAAGGACGGGGTTGTTATCATGTATATTTTGAAGCGGAGATAGCCAAGTCCTATTGTTTGTATTTCGGAATGTTGTTTGTGAGATTAAAAATTATTTACTTTGACTGTAGCGTTCTGGAATGACAACTCAAGTACAACTTAAAGTAGATAAAGCATACAAACACAAACATTTACCATTCATCATTGTAATTGTTACCGAGTTTACAGTCACATACAGATACTATGCGTAACCGGGTGATAATCAATTATAAAAGCTGTTTTAGGGTAAACATGAGAAAAATCTAGTAAATAATTGGATAATGTACGAATTTGAAAAGCACTACGAAGACATAGTAGTAGTTTTAGAATATATTAAATATTGATAATATTTGATATTATCCAAATTATTCTCACAGATATTTAGCAACTGTACCAAGTGTTTTAGGTTTGGAAGCTATCCGCGTTTATAATTAAAATACGAACTAAAATATACTTGGGTATTTAAATTAGGGACGAAGAATCGCAAAGGGCCAAAGTTGAAGTAATCGTATCGAATTCTCTTCGGCGCAGTCCAAGCCCAAATTACAGTAGACTCGAGTGGCGCCCTTGTAACTTGCGGGTTCTCCCTTCACTCCTCGGGCTCTGGTTATTATTGTGAGTAAATACTTCAACTAATATCAAAGGAGTCTTTCAAGTCCTGCAGATATTTCGCAGAACGTCGAGAGTTTTGGTAAAACAAACTCAACATAGAATACTGAAACGTTTCATTACATTTTCAGCAGTTCACTTGATGAAAAGTAATGATATAAAAATTTTGTGAGTATCTGCTATAGATTGGATTACTATCGGAAAAGTACTCAACATGGACGGTTTTTTTTAATATTTTTGGTTTCAGACTAACGAATATAATGAAAAAAAATTCTGTTTAGAAAAATTTTAATCTTCCTTATAATAAATTTTTTGGGCTTTCCTAAAAGTTTTATAACTTTTGAACATATATTGCTTTACTTATAATTTTATTGGTTTTAAAAAAATTGTCAAACTGAAAGCGTATGGTTTATTACTTGTACTTTTTAAAAAATATGACACAATTTTTTACTAAGCAATTATAAGTTTTTGTTTTAAAACGAGGAAGACATTTTTCTGTTAACAAATAGAAAAACCTTTAAGTAAATATGTATAGTCAAGTATAAAAAAGTTGGAAAATTAATCTCTTAAAATTCTGATGTGAAGGTTTAAAATTTTAACTATGTACACATGTGATAAAAAAAAACTTACGACTCGCAGAAGTATATACGAACACGATAACGGAGATATTTATTCTATATTATTTGGAGTGTTAAAAAAAGTAATGTATCCCGCGTATTGACACTAGACCTTTTTAACTGTCTTTATGATATCGTAAACCGTTATTGGTAAGGTCCCCGGCGAAATTTTTATTTTATGTCCTTGTTATTTTTAATATGATTCTATACTTGGCAGATTTTCATTGCTACCAAAATCTATCCTATCTTTTGATGAAAATATTTTTATTTCTGTGTGTTACATTTGGCAAGAAACAAAGGCAAATACAATTTTTAAATAGATTCGTAGTCAAATTCACAACATATTTTAATAGCAAATTGTTATTTAAATTACTTGCGTTTAGGTGTTATTTCGTAATATCTGTTATATTCACTACTACAAGTATTAATAATATAATCTAGTACATCGAAAGCGCTAAATGTAGAAACCTAGATCTTAAGTACAGGTTTTATCGTCAAAGAATAATAAATTCAAGGCAAATTAATATAAAACGAACTACCAATTCGATACACTCATTTTATCTATGTATATTTTTATCACTAGATAAATATAAATTGAATGTTTATACTTTAATATAAAGTATTTTATAATTATTATATATTGAAATTGAAATACCACTACTACCAAGTATTTTTTTCTAATTTGTTTAAAATATTTATTTTTAGAATTGATTTTTAAAAAATCTGATTAAGGCTAACGTCCAATCACCATCAATCTCTAAGCTCCTCCAAAGCTTCTTAAAGTATTAAATAATTCAGAATTAAATTAAGCTTTTATCCTACATTGTATGTCCCCTATCGTCTTAAGAGAATCAATCTTAGCCGGACACGCTACAAGAGTGGCTCTTTGTCTTGGAGCGACCACACAATCTCCAGACGTGACATTTAAGTTACTACGTAGTAAAAAACTAACAATAACAATAAATAAACCAATAATTTAACATTATGATTTTAATAATCTCGAATATTCAGGTGTAGTAATCAGGCATTGTTATATTTGTTATGTGTGCGAATGATGCGGTTTTTTTAATCTTCTATGATTTTGTAAATTCCGTAATAAAAGCAGATTAAAAAGTTTACTTAATAATATTGAAAATCTTGTTATTATTTATGGCATATCAAAAGAGAGAAAAGATTTGGAGATTGAAGATAGTTAGATGTCCAAAAATGTTATATTTCCATAAAAGTAGTTACCAGACCATACATTTTACGCACCTTTAAAGGCAGTTCAGTTAAAAATCGTTTAAATGATCTCCGTGCTATCTACGTGATATAAAACCGATATTAACAATATCAACATGACTCGTAGCAATCTTTCTCTTTGTAGCTTGTAGTGCAGCTTCCGTAGAATTCAGCCGACCGTAACGTTGGAAAATCATTTATCAATCTAAAGTGAATCAGTAAGTTTACTTAAGTCCTGGTTCTATGAAACATCCCTCTACTAAGAAAACGTTTCTAACACAGATCATTCTTATTTTTACTTATTTTATTTTTACCCTGAAAATGGACGTTAATTAAATGATAAAAAAAATATATATAATTTTAAGGTTTTTCAATACTCTGTAAAAAAATCAATTTTCGACATAGAAAAATAAAGTGACAATTAAATTAATTAAATGACACGATTCGCCAGGTAATGGACTTCCTCTTGTGTCCGGTTGGACACCAGAGACAATTTAAAGGCTGGAAGCAACTGCCTAAAAGTTCACTTTGATGAATCCCGATACAAATCTAAGCGCTTAAAATATAATATAATAATTTCAGTGATTACAAGTATTTTGATTTCATTAAATTGTTGGTGTATAAGAAACTAATTTTGAATGAAGATATAAACGGATATCATGGTAAAATTATATTTTATAAATCATTTTAATAAATTTAAAAAATTTATGAATTGTAATGTTGTTTATCGTAAAAAAATTGGAAATGTGATCTAAAATGAATTAAACTTTTTTGTAAAATTATTTACAGTAAAATATATTTATTAAATACTGAAAAATAAAAGTTCGTAATTTAGGAAAATATCATTTGCCCAAAATAAAATATTCTGTTAAACGTTTAATGATGAAAACAAAAACTTATATTCGGTTAAAATTATATTTTCGTAATTTCTTTTTACATGAACTAGCTTACATTGGACTCTACCTGAAATTATACAACCTGCGGCCCCCATTTTTTTAAGGGCAACTTTATAACGAGAACAGAGAATTTTTTTTTAATTTTAAGGTCATTTGCTTTAAATTTTAGCTTTCCCAAAAATACAAACACAATTTCTCCTCCATGTTACCAGCCAAGGTAAGTAGTAATATTCATGCGATAAAAATAATTTATATTGTTGGGCATGAGAATGTGATATTCAAGAGCCACAATGATATTTTAAGATAAAAATAATTTGTCAGAAAAGATAACATTTTCTGTTAAATAAAACCTAACGTATTATTAATTATGACAAAGTAAGAAAATCTATACACACAAAGCAGTATTTTTTTACATTTGGAGTTGAGTATTCAATAAATGAGAACCTCAGCCACATCAAGCTAATACTGAAAAAAATTGCAAAGGGTAGAATTTGTTGAGTAACCTTTTATTTTTTTGGATTTCGTGGAATGAACATTTCACGTAAAATTAATTTGAGAATGCCATACGAATTTGGTTTTTTCTATTTTTCTCGAAAAATACCATTTTATTTCGTATTGCTACCTTAACGCATAAAACAGTTCCATTTTTCAGAGAAATTGTATTATTCAAGCAATGTCTCCCAGAGGGAAGTTAAAGTATAAAAAGGATTTATTGAATCCTTACAGACAATTTATTTGCGCTAAATTTAGTCGATAAGTGCGTTTTCTTTCCACTGGCGACAGGCAGCATTATTTTTATTGAGACGATGAGCAATTCTCTTTTTTATTCTTCGCTTCTGTGGTGTATTAATAAAATTATTTTGAAAAATGTAAAACTGACAATAATCTAGATATATGACTCTTTTTATAAAAAATACTTTCAATCGAATTTTTATATTAAATTTGTACACCTATCGATTCTCTACAAAAAACGATTTGGGGTTTGATTAATTTTGAAATGCTTAAATTTATAAAACTAGAAAAAAAATTTAAATGAAAAATTGCTTTATTTGAAAATATATAACAAATATGTCATTTTTTTGTATCTTAAAATATTACATATATTTTTGTGAAATAATTATTTTGATGTTATTACTGGGTATATTTAAAATATCAAAAATAATAACTTATTACTGAATACAAAAAAATAAACTATTGCTAGCTGATTCAAAAGTTTTATTTTTCAAGGAAAGCAAACTATAACGGCGAATATTACAAATTAAAAAAAATTATGTACATTGAAAATATAATATAAATAAATTATGATCTACTTTGTTAACTCGAGAAATAAATACATTAATTGGTTTTCTCTTTCATAGAAGTTTCGTAGAAAAAAGTAACTGGAAAAGTTGATGACTATGAAATTAATGTCAGCTAGATATAATAATCTGCTTAAAATAAAAGTAGAAATAACTGAAGTCGAAAGCGAAGATAAAAATAGGCAATGAATAATGAGTTTCGTTCCAAGCTAATTTGCTGTAATAAATCAACGGATTTTCTGGACGCTCGTAGCTTTATATGAAATTCCAGCCTGGTCTGGAAGGACAATGGAGTATTGGGTTGTATCGACAACAAAGGATTTAAAGAAAAACCTTATACATTTAACAACAGTAGTAGTAACGCGAAGAATAATTCATTTTACTTATCTCCATTGTAAGGAGAATACTTTACACTAGCGTCTTCATTGAGAAATTACGATGTTTTTATTTTGCTGTCACTTTAAGTACTTTACCAATTTTTTAATGCTAAAAAATCATTTATCAATCTGCTTTTATATCAGAATTTAGAATTTTCTTTGAATCTACTTAAAAGGGTTTTATTAAGTTTGATTCGGCAATAAAATTCATCCTATCTATCCTGAAGGAACATAAGTTAATCAGAATCAAGTAAAACCGATCTTTACTGATCAAAGAAATCCTATTACCAGGATAATGAAAATTCGAGATATGAAATATTTTTGGTACAGAATAAAGTATTCTTGGAAATAAGGGGTGTAATTCAATAAAAATAAAATTTAGAAATATTTATGTATAAAGAAAAAAATTGATCATGGAATCTTAAAAAAATATATATACATAAATATATATATAAATATATATATGTATATTTACCATTTTTTATACATTAAATATAAAAATCTGAAAATTTAAAAAATTGAGTACTATAATTATTTTTGGGATGGGCAATGAAATATCATTAATCTTATAGAAATAATGTTCCTTCAGTGGAGTTTACTTTAAATAAAATCTTATTACAAGGAATTCTGTGATCGATAAATCATTGATCAAAGCTTTTGACCACGCCGTAATGAAATGTTGAAAGAAAAAGAGCTCAAGGTATTTCGAAAGTGAAATTAGATCGAGAATTAGGGAGAGCAAACAGAGATGACGGTTACAAAGGCAACGATCGATACAAGTGTGACGTGTCGAAGCACTGTGAGGGAAACGATTAGGGAATTTAAAGACCTAAGACCTTAGGGAGTCTTTCAAACACGCAAAAGTAGTTTATTTTAACGAGGCTCCAATGATTGATATTTTGAAATAAAAATTTAATATAAGATTTTTCCCCGTTTTCGTTATTATTTGTGACCGATTTTTCTAAGCTATCGCGTTGAAATTTTCAAAATGTTTGGAAATGCCAACGAGATGGGTTAAGCTTAAGCTTTAATTCGCGAAAGCAATTCATTGTTCGGTTTTATCTTTCCTGGACAAGACATTAGAAAGGATGGCAAAACTGGTCTCACAAAAAAACAAAAACGTCAAAATATCACCAAAAGATTTTTTACGTGAAAATATCACAATAGAATTACACCAAATACTTTCGTCAATTTTTTTTCTATAATTTAATGTTTTATATCGTTTCTTCCTATTGGATGATTTCTGCAAAAAGATTTCTCTTGGGTTTGGGGAATAATTGTTGCTAACGTTATTGAGCAAAATATTTTCATATTTATATAGTTAGTTTTATTGATGCTTATACAATATAATTTCAGGTAGAACTATAGAATTAATCGAAACTTAATTAAATAATATTTATTTGTCGCATAGTAAATTTATTATACTAGCAAATAAAACAAATCACGACACATAAGACATTATCAATGTAATTTAATCTACGTTATTCGTTGTGAAATAAATATCATTATTTTCAATATTTTAATAGACCAGCCCAGATTTATAGATACATATTCAAAATAATCGCAAGATTTTTTTGGCAGACTTAGCTTTTATAATAAATCAAAATGTATTAAAATCATTCAAATAAAGTATAGCTCAATGTCAATTATTGAAATGACATATATTTTCATATACCTATTTTTTCCATGAAAGGTCGTTTTTTTTTAGTAATTTGCGTAATTGTTACTTTAACATTGTATTGTATGTATCAAAGCTGTGAATTTATTAATAACATTTATAGATCATTGGTGCTTTGTTTTCATTGCGAAATGCGATTTTTTTTATTTATTTCTTGGAAATTGTTTGGTTTCCCCATATTCATATATATGTACATGCAAATGGACATCATTTATTTCCTAAGTCCTCCAGACTCATCCAGATAAAGTTTTCAGTCAGAATGGAGTCGTGTGGCTGCATACGTCGTGATTCCTCATATTTTGTAGCCATTACCCTATTCTAGCAGTTCATATGCCAACGGAGGGAGCATATGGCGGTCCGCGCGATTCGACTTCGTACGTGAGAGGAATTCACAAAGCAAAACATATATCTATGTGACCTAAGCCCGTGTACATGTATAATGTTGACCGGAACCTAGAGTGTATATTTGGAATGGAAAAGCGTCCCGGAAATGAAAAATGTGTATGTTAACATTTTTTTTCCCGCAAGGTTTTAGTAAATAGTTACAAAACTAAAGAATTTTTTTTGGTATTATGTAGTTATATATTAAGCAGTTCATTTTTTAGTGGATGAAAAACTTTTAATTTACGCTTTAAACTTGATAAAAGATATAACAGTATTTTCAAAATGCTTGTTTTTTAAAACGCATTTCATATTATTCACTACATAATGGAGTTATTTGTGTGTTTTTATTATTAGTTTCTTTATGAGGTGTGAGTTTACAGCTCGAGGCACGCCAGACAAAAATAAAACCTGATATTCGTAATGAAATGGTAAGTATGCACAATAAAATACCAATAAAAAGTAAATTGATGTGACATTGGAGTATCGAAATTGACTATTCAAGTTAAATGCGTTTTTTATATGTAAAATGCAAATTTAAGCAATTATATTTGATATTTACACAATATTTGAAAACATACATACTGCTTTATACAGTTATACCAATTTATATTATAAAATATCCAATAGATTTGCACCTCTACTCATACTGGTTTTTTAAGTTTATTATGTTTAAAAGTAATTGAATTAAACATTACATTTTAATATAGGAAAAAAATGCTACTTAATTAATACTAAAAAAAATATATATTTCATAATAAAATCGTCAAAATATTTTATTTTTACTATGTCACATGTTTTTAATTAACCACAAGTAAAATGTCTTGCATGGAAGCAAGCCAACAAAAGTTTGAGTTTGAAAAATCACACGATGCAGCTGCATGTATACGGAGTTCCAAAGTAGGGGCTGCTTTTACGAAGCAAAAAAACTTCAACCCCTGGTTAGTCCCGAGGGATCCCCGGAGTCGGGTATATCCTCGTATTAAAACAGGTTGTTGCAAAATGGTTTTACCCTGCCGGCTGTGAAGCTGCCTACACACGTTGCGATAGAATCGACAGCTAAACTACACTCTCTTTTCCGGTGTTTATTTTGACAATACTATATAAAAACACTTAAAGTAAGAGAACACTATTGGCTCCCGACGCAAAGCTGCCTACACAAATTACAACACAACTGATAGCCTAACAAAAACTATCCAATAGTCTTTGCGATATTTAAGACGAATTAAAAAATAGCTTATAATAAGACGACTCAATTGGCTAATTACATATCACTTGCCAGCTTTGTTGCACCGTGTGTAGGCTGCTTAAGAATTTCCCAGCCGCTAATATTTGATAGGATCGATGGCATGGGTATTTTGTGGAGATACTTACACGTTGAGAATTTATTAAAAGTTGGCAAGAATTTATTAGAAATGTTGCTTGTTTAAGTTTGCTGTTCATTTGTGTTTTATAAATAATTAAGATAGAAAATAATTTTCATTATAATCGTACCTGACTTGCGATGTGGGTATTTGTGTAATTAAATATCTCGAGCGGATATTTCATAAGAATAAACAACAGGTACGTTTTTTTTAATGTAAGAGATATTTTATATATTTTTTGGTATTGAAAAATTATCTCAGTCCATAAACATGTTTATTAATAAGAAATTAAGAAAAAAAGGTATAAATTAAATTAATTACGAAAACTCATAATAACAATATAAAATATTTTTAGTTTTAAGAGTAAGATGTATTTATGATTTCATTATTTTAAAAACCATTTTTTTTGCATATTATATGTGTTTAGTTACATGTAAGACTAAATATCCATATACTGTTATATTTCACTACGCAATATATAGGTCGAGAATTTTTTCATGAGTTATCAATTAATACACTAAACATCCTCAATTTATCTGACTATTTTGTCAAGGGAGGATTTACCTCTGTCTATTGATCACGTTACCCAGGGTGTCGTCGAGTTCCTATATACTCATTCTTCACGCGGGATTACATCAATCTGGCTTTAGCAATCGCCTGAGAAATACGGCAACTCTTCATCATATGAAACTTTGTTCGACCCCTCATCACAGCGTAGAACCTGTAGGCCAGAGCCGTGAGGAACCTTCGCCCTCCTAAGCCTCACTGGGAGTTTTTAAATTATGGCTCTATCCGTTTTTCACTCTTTGTTAACCGTGCCCACTTAATCACAATGTTTTTCTGAGGCGAGTTTGGGTTATTTAAAATTTAAAGGTTTCATTAAGACAGGAATTTTTAAAATTGCTTTTGTTTGAGTTATGATTTCTAATTTTTAGATGTATATAAGACCCTTCTTGCTTCATTGTAAATATTTATCTTGCGAGTCAACCCTTAATTAAAATACATGTCTCTAAAAGAAGCCTGGGCATCACAATTCATTAACGAAGACAGCCTTTTCGAGTATATTTCAACAGTATAAATTATACTTAAACAAATTACGCACATATTTATTATATTATTTTTAGAAATCTGCTTTGGAAAATTTATTCTACATTTTCTAGTAGGTTTTTTATTTTTTACCGACACGAAATGATGAAAATGACACTTTAAAAATAAACAGTATTTGTGAAAAATAATTAAAATTGTGCGGATTGCAATATTGCTGTGGGGATATGCTGGTTGAAAAAAATTTGTTAGCAATAAGCAATAATTGAAAGATATTCGCCTTTTTAATTTGTTTTATTAAAAAGACCAATTATTATTTTACGGTTATGTTTGATATACATTAACTTATATAAAAACTATACAATTGTGTAGATATTGAATATGGAAATATTATATTTTTATAATTAATGGACTTTTATTGTTTTTCAAGTATATTGTGATGCAATATCTTGTATTTATAATATATTATTTCTTGTATAATATTATAATCAAATTGAAAAAGGATCCTCTGGGATCCAGTCCCGGCGGCGACCTATTGATTGTTATTCTTTAGAAAATTCGCTATTCTTTAGAAACACAGCTAAAATTAAATTAAATTTCTGGTTAATAACCTAGTATATATAATTAAAGGAGTCATTTTGGTATTAACTATTATACTACTACAATTAAAGACTGACATAAAATCTTATCCCTCAAATAATAACTGTGCTGAAAATATATGAAACAGCTTCATTAGTCTATTTTAAAACATAACAAAAATTCAAAGTCAAATAAAGACCACAAAAACCTGTTTATTACAAATAATTGATAAGGTAAGTCATTTTAAAATAACATTTTAAATTTAAAAATAACTATTTTTTTAATGATATTTATGAACTGAATAATGGAGTAGACTGAATACTAATTAATATAAAATAATAGAACCGAAGTAGCAGTCTATTTAATTTTAAAATTTTTGATGTTATTTGATTTGTTTTAAATGATGAACTGATCTCGAGGTTCCTTCTTAGAAGTGACTGGCTGAATTTTAATCTGTCTGAGTAGCTTCAGCCGCTTATAATGCTCGGGCATTTGAACTATTTGCAAAGTAACACTTTGATATTTCAAAACGCTGTACCAATAAAACTTCAAACTTTAACAGTTCTGGGTTAGTCGAAACCAATGAAATACAGAGCACAAGATAGTAAGCATTTGACTTGTACTTTAATACTACAAGTCTTGACATTGAATCTATACAAATAAATCATTAACTTTCATTATCGCTAACTAATTTAAACAATTGTTTAATAAATGATTACCAGTGTTTACACAAATTTATGACCCAAATAATAATATAACTTCGCTTCATGGTTCCAAAATATACTAAGTGTTCTTACAATTTAATTATTTTTTGCACTCTAAATAATAAAAACCATATGAATATATTTTAAATATTTTTAAGTTGAATTTACTAATGGTATTGTATTTAACTATTTTATCATCAAGGTAAAATATTTTTTTAAATTTAATATTTTAAAATAGTGATACTTTTTGGCAAGAGTTGAAATTATTTACGTCATTATTATTATGTTTAGTTGTAATGATTCAAAAAATAATTTCTTTCTATAAACGCATCTCTTTTAAATAAATGCTTTAATTGGTTAGTCTGATTTGATGTTAAAATTAAGATTTCAAGGCTAATGTTTAAAGGCAAATATAAAGTATTAATGGGAATATAAAGACGTTCATATAAAAACAGCAATAAGATTAAGCTACGAATATCTGGATATTTGTACAAATCTCAAGCTTTACCTCGTAAACCCTGAGTGTAGGAATTTATATGAGACAAATAAAAGAGGCCCAATATATATTTGTTTTCCCCGAATTCGTTTTTTCTTAAGTATCGTGATTAGAGAGAACCAGCTGCTCTCGAATAGATCGATCAAAATAACAAGCAGTAATATCATACAAGTTATTACTGGCCGGCTCAACTTTCTTGATGAATATATTCTTCGCATTTTATATATAAGATTCTGAAATAAGGTAGCGGAGAAAATCAATCCATCAGAAAAAAAGTCTTGGCTATTTTATATTATTTTTTTAATAATCGAAATCAATACAAAAAAATACAATAAAAATATATTTATACTCCTGGCGATATTGTTTGCTAGGGTTTCAGTGTTTTTTTTTACAGTTTTCGTTTTAAAGGACAAAAATCCTTTTAACATAACACCTGAGAGTGTTCTACAAATACATATCACTAGGTAAAAAAAATAATTTGAATATTTAAACCGAAATATTCATAATTAAAACAACATAATTATTTTACAAGCACAAAACTTTCTCCATGAATATATTTTTGTCATCATTTCAGCCGATGCTATAAAAATTGTACGTTATTTATATAGTAAATGATAGGACACATATAAAATATTCATTCAATAAACAAATAGAGAAAAGTATTTTATTTTAAAATGTGACGTTAAAAAAAGTGTTGAAACTAGCAATATCAATAGAACTCGTATTTTACCAAATCAAACCATTACCACTCTGTTTGATAATGCCAACGTGAAAGGTTGGCGAAACCGGTCATAAATAAAAACGAACATATTGTACTCAAAAATATTAAAATGGAATTCCACCAAGTACTGTCTGTCAAAAATATTGAATTTCTTAAATCAAAAAATCGTGAGTGTAATTATGTCAATTTGGGATTCTCCTGGCAGGATGGAAATTGAACTGGGAAAGTTTATTTGTCAGCTTGTATGAATTGTATAATATATATTTGCATTGAAATTAAAGTATAAGTATGAATATTTTTGTGAATTAAAAGAAGGGTTTGTTTTTAGTGAAGCGAGTGAGAAGGTCCAGCGCGGCCAGCGGCTGGTCTCGGGGCACCATGAGGCCCGCCTTCAGCACGAGGACCTCGGTCAGCTTGCCAGCCGCCTTGGCGTACCCTGCCACGCGACCGCCCACCCGCCACACACCCCGTCGGGCCGACTTGTATTCAGCTGACGAACCGAAGTTCAGCTGCGATAGGAAGCTCTCCATGAGCGAGTACGGTACGACTATATCCAGCTGCCCACCGTAAAATACACCTCTGTACTGCGAAAGCAACTCCTCCACCCACGGAGCTACCGATTTCATTATATCCTCTTTCAGCTGAGTTCTGACTTCTTTGCCGCTGTGAAACGTCAAGTTTCCTACATGGATGGCTCGTCTAAAATTACAGTTCCGGAATAGAATTGAGTAATCTTCGATAACAGAGGTATCCACCAGATAGCTGTTGTTATTTCTGAGTCCAGTTAAATTATAAAACACTGAACCATAAGGAGTTGTATCATCAAACATGATATTGGCTATATCCGTAGCCTCTGACCATTTTTCTGCGGCAATAGCCGCCGTGGCAGCATATTGAAGCTCTGCAAGTTCCATCAGGCCTGCTGCATCCAGCAACCCCAGCTGATAGAGATAAGGGACGTAGTCAAACTGGTTTATAGGATCGGAGAAGCCGTTACCGATCGCGAATCCTTTCAAGTTGATGGGTGCTGTGGTTAAAGGGTTTCCTTTGTGGATAGCACGACACACAGCAGGCACATATTTTCCGGCGTACGATTCACCCATCACGAAAAACTCGTTCTTTCGAAGCTCTGGAAAAACTCTGAAGAATTGCTGCAAGGCGTTTTGGATTTCAGTGCCGATGATTGTCTGGTTTTTGCTGAACCCGCTGCGTGTGTAGCTGAAACCGGTACCCACAGGGCTGTCGATGTAGATGACGTGATGCGTGCTCGCCCAGGATCCGTGACGCCGCCGCAAACGACCGCGTTCAACTTTCAAAGGCCCGTTCTCTGAAAATAGACCATGAAGAGACGAGACCCCGGGACCACCCTGCAGCCACAGCACGACAGGAGCAGTTCCTCCCATGTCGATTTCCGCCGGGAAGTACCAGAAGAACAGGATGGATCCATGGTTTTCTTCGACGGTGAAGAAGCCGGCGTAGCTGCGAACTCCGAGGAAGCGTGCACCCCGTACTTCAGCCAAACGGCGAGCCTCAATTGCGCGTCCTGACTCCAGCAGCGGCGAAATTAATAAGGGCTCTCCACAGATACCAGTGAAAGATTGATCTGGTACTTGCGGGTACACATTTGACAAAAAAAAGCTTTCACTTCCACTCAATAGTGATAAAGCCAACGCAAACCACACCGCAAATTTCACTTCAGACATTGTACTACCTAATTCAGTATTTCCAGACGATGTGCAACTCTGGACACCTCTCCTGAGACTGAATCAATGAAATATATTTACATTATTTTCAGACGTTTCGGAGCGATGGCCGGTCTTGAAAGATCAGACACAAGATAATAAAAGGTTGTTCCAGGGTACAAGTTAAAAGCATCGACTGCCAGACGAATACTTTATGCAGCTTAAATTGCTTTGTTTTTTCCGATTCAATATTTACGACAGATAATAAATTTTGAACTATATTGATCCTTATTTGACACTTGCTGAATTTAAATGACCTGTCTTAAAATTATTTATAGCACACCCTTTGTGGTCATACTATTAAAATGAAATGGAAAAATATCATATTATGAGAATGAATATATTTATTTTGATAGGCTTGTGCTTTACATACTTTTTTGTACCATAAAATATTTATATTTTTTTATTTAATACTTTGTTACAAAGTCGTTCATATGTGTATTGCCTTTTATGTTAAGTAGTTTTTTAAGATTTTTGAGTTAATATTTCACTATGCTGAGACCATTCTACAAATTTTAAAAAATACGTATTTTGTATCAAAAAATAACAAAACCGTAAAGTTCTCGCTAATTTAACGTCTATTGTAAAATGTCCCCATGAGCACTTAAAAAGTAGAATTTTTGATCATTATTTTGTGCATCTAATTTTTTTCTTCCAATTAATTATATGTATTTTTTAGATATTTTATTGAAAGTAAAAACAACAAACTCATTTTAAAGTAGCTTTTTTTTCAATTTCACCCCTTATCCGTTTTTAAATTGTTGGGATTCCAAAGGCTGTAAAAATAGCGAACAGTGATTTTTGAATATACAAAATTATTTATCCGACATTAACGCGTAAATCGTTCACATATTTATTGAACGATTTACGTGTATTGTATTGTATGGTTCACAATTGTATTGTATGGTATTTAAATAATAAACATTGTTTTGTGTGTGAAATCTTTTTACTCTACTATCGTTTAATATGAGTTTAATAAATATGAGAGATTATTATGAATTAAAGTGTAAATCTAGTTTGGATTCTCATATATTATAAATCAACAAACACACATTACTAAGCAAGCTTATTATGTTGGCATGTAGACAATTTAATTATTATCGAATTGAGCACTTTGGTAACCCCACTACGTTTAAACAGAGAGATAATGGCGGTACAGGCCCTTTGTTTTGATACTTGGCATATTTATTCAGATATTTGTGTATGAGGCACCTGGGGAGTAGTTCGCTAGAGAGATAGTGAAATTTCCCAAGGGTCCTAGAAATGAAGACAGTCAGTCACCTAACACGGTGCGTGACGCCATCGTTATGAGAATCCAAAATGGATTCCCGTATCAAAACAAGGATTTGTTATTATTTTAGTTGACACCCTGAAATAAAATATTATTCTTGATAAAAATCTTTTAACACTGTATTTATTGATTTTGTTAAATTTTAGTGAAATACAAATTGTAATATATTGTTTTTACCCAAGTTCAGATTTATAATACTATTTGCACGTCTAACCTATTGTATTATTAGCCAGGAAGCCCCTTCAGCTTTATTTTCATGTATTTGTATTTGCACTATTTGAGGGAAGTTAGGGTTATTGTTCTTTTTGGTTTGCTTAGGATTCAGAGATGACAGCCGGCGAAAGAGAAAACAGTGGAAGAGGTTTATCTATTGAGGTGCAAACCATATAGTGGGCAAACACAATAAATTTGTAAGCTTTAATTTTATTGACTATTTAATATATTTTTCAGCTGTAATAAAACATTAAATATCAGTTTAATTAAGATTATTTTGAGTTATGTACTGATTTATTGAGATTGTTTTATGATTCGACGAAATTCTCTAGGTTTTTGATCATCTTATGAATAGTGGTGACATTAAATGGACAAATAAATATTTGTAAAAAATCTCTGGTAGACATTAATGATGTGAATAAATGTATATAACCATGTATGTCATTCCAAGTGTGCCTACTTGATGAGTATAATAAATTTGAATAGAAATATTACAAATCATCAAAATGAATTCCGATGAACTTATTGGATAATTATAAATTGATAATCATAAAATAAACAAGGAAAATAATATATAAAGATTTATAAACTATCTTTGTAAGTTTCCATTAAGATAAAGTATTATTTTCTGACTATTTATTATTGCAGTGAGTCGCTTGGTGATTGTAATTTTTGCTAACCCGATGGTCCCAAAAAAATCATGAATATTTACGTGACCAAGTGGTTAATGCTAATCCGTAAATGACATGGCCTGGAAAAGGTTAATATATTCCAGGTTTTATTATGACTAGTGAATATATATATTTTTTAAATTATTTTTTAGATGAACTTAAGCTTTTAAGATGGTTTACAATATACTTCGAATCGCAAAAGCGATGCTTTCTTTAGCATCTAGTTAAGAAATTATAATGCTCGTACACAGTATAAATATCTGAAATAATATTAAATATAATTATCTCTCAAACTACAAAATAATTTTTTTGTATTAAAACATAGTTTTCAAATAATATAAGAAAATACACATTTACCTTCCTAAAAATAATTATTAAAAATTACTCCGATCTAATTAAATTTGAAATAATTTAAGGTTCGTGTAATTTATCATTTATATCCCTTATTAATTTGTTCAATTTTATTATCTAATTTAATTGAATCTCTTACAAATAATAAAAAATAAAAAAACATTTATTTCTCAAAACCCGAACGTAAACATTTTTGTTTTATGAATACTACAAATCTTAAAATATTAAACAGAAATACTGCAATGTTATAGAAAGTCTTTCGTTGGGTTGAATAAAAATGAGTGGCTTTATGGCTTTTAATAATAAAACGGAACAGATTGTTGTGAGATCTAATAAATCATATTGGATGTATACTTGATATTCCAAGCGTTTACTAAACAAGTAGCTATAACCTTTTTACTTCACAAATAATATTGTCGTACAAAAATACAATCATACAATCCACAAAAATATCTAATTTTTCAGTATTTACTTTATGCTTACTTGGAAAACTCAATATTTATGTATAGTATTGAAATTTATCATTAATATTATTATAATAAATAAATAGTTCCAAAATTTTAATAAGGGTTTCATTCAGATTATTTTACTGATCGAAGTATTAAAGACAATAGAAAAAAAAGCCATTAGTGCCATTTGTAACTAAAATGCTGAAGTTAAATTAAAATAAATTTTAAAACCAATTGAGCATCGTCTTATATGCCTTAGCAAAACACATTTAATTTATTTATTTTTGTTAGTTTTACATAACAAAAGGATTGAAATACATTTGACATGTTAAAATATTTTATTTTTCAAAAGTCATAATCAAATCCTTAAAATATTTTTTTTTCGTCGATTCACTAGTGAAAAAAAAAGGTGAGATTCCTCACATCCCACGTCTATCAAATCACTGCTGTGCCCAAAACTAATTATAAGATGTTATATACAATAAAATTTGTTGGGTGTAAAACATAGATTATTTATTCAATTAAATGAGTTAGTTACAACAGATACCACTTTCTAAAAATAAAAATTACTGCATGTGTACCCGAAAATATAAAAAAAATGTAATTGCAACAGTTACGAATATTAGATGCAGTCATATCTCACAATAAAAGAATTCCTACAAAGCAAGCTTTGAGTGCTAAAGGCTACAGTGGGGTGGTTAAACTAAAGGCCACCGGAAGAATGTGGTGCTCATGAAAAATAATTGCTGACCCGCGTCGGGAAGTGGTCTGGCTCGGGGGACTTCCGTTAATGCAGCAAGGGAAAGGGAGTTTCAATTTGAATCTACCCTGAAATATGAAAGCTTTCTGGAAATATAGGGGATTAAAAGGTGTTAAGTTGAATACAAAATAAATTTTTAGTAGCTAAAAGCTTTGGTGTTTGATGCATTTAATTCTTCAAAAAAAAAAATCTTTTCTTATGTATTTTTCATATTTTCCTTTATTTTTTTTGTTTATTAAATTATTGAAAAAACAAGCACATGCAGAAATTATTGAGTACTGTCCACAAATCGCTTCATCAATATGCACAATATCCGTGCATAAAAGGTGTAAATATCCGAAATACACAAAAGTATTATTGACATTTAAACAACTTTGTTCAATAATTTCTTGGATATTTTTAACAGTTGATTCATTTAAAAGTTAAAACCAAAAGCAAAGGTCTGATTCATTTTCAATTTATTTAATATTTTTATAACGTTTTAAATAAATTTACATTAATCTTTTTTACTTGGGACGAATATTTTATAGAAACTGTTTAAAAATTATATACTTAAGGGAAAATATCATTTATATTATAAAAAACAGCCTTACTCAAATGATAAAAAAGATGCAATGTAAAAAAAGTTCTATTGAGAAAGGGGAAAAATGTCCGTCTGCTTTTAGCGATCCTAAGAGAGCAGGTCAATGCAGCGGCATTTCTTATAAAGGGAAGAGGCATACCAAAGAGGCCCATTGTTTGCACGCCTTTGTCGTAAAAATCTTAGTTAAGAGTAATTAAAAAAAATGAACAACGTGCGGAAAAAAAGGACACCTTTAAGAAATAAATAAGGCACAGCTTAAAAACGTGATAATGGAAAGCGTCTCTGATGTCATCCGAGATGAACAATGGAGGCGTTCCAGTAAATAGGGAATCCCAAAAAGGGATTAAGAAGGAAACAGAAAAGGTGTAAGGTGGATTAATTTGATAAGCAACCTTAATGTTTTTTCGCTAAAATCAAATGAGATAAGTAAAAGAGGTGTGCGAAACGAGTTTGGCCTCCGTAATGAAATAGACTTCGGGAGAGCCGGAGTAAAGTTGCCCGAAAATAAACAGGCTGAGAAAACCATTTAAGCCCAAGGCAAATTAAAAAAGAGACTTTTTTGTTAAAAATCTAAATTATTCTTCTTCCGTCAACGTAATCGAGTTTCTGCAAAAACAAGATATTGAAGCGTAAGCCATTAAATGTACCAGAAATTGCCTTTGTGGCTCCAAATATTCCTACTAAGTATTTGGAGACTTTGAAACCATAAAAAAATGATCTACAAGGCAATTATCGCTTATTTAATATTTTAACAAGTATTAAACAGTAAACCTAGACTAAATTTGCTATCAAAACCCAATTCAATCATATTTACACTTTTTTTTTACAATAAAATGTAAGTAAAATTAAATGTCATGAAGAAAAATGCGGTTAGAACCAAATAAGGAATAAAAACAAAAATGAAGAGATATCCATGACCATTTATAGAACGAAGGCTCGGATAAATGACTCATAACACGTGTTCCCTGAAAGCATTTTTGTTGCCGCCTGGTGACCAAAATGCTGAAGCTAATTTCTACCACAAATAATTTAAATTAATATCAGTTAATAATTTTTAGAGATACTTTGTATCAATATGTAGTTTTATTCACAGGCAGAAAAAGCGAATTACAATCGCCATTTGGAAAAATGGATAACGCGTTTTTTGACTTTAATGTAAGATAGACAAAGTTGGTAATTCCATTATATATTTGTGTACTTTAAAACCAGAAAATACTGGATTCAATAAAATCATTTTTACTTAAAATACTTAAACAGCAACCCTATATTATTTCTACAAAACAACTGATTAATTTACGAAGTAATTTAAAGTGCATACCTATCAAAATGACTTTCATTAATAACACTTTATTTTAAAACCAAAGCCTATTGAATTTAACTTATTTTATATCTAAAAATACCTCGCAATGGAGAGTAGTTTTCGATATAATTAAGTTTTTTCTTTGTCTCACGCGGGAAGCGAATAGAGTGCCGGCCCTATTTTTTTTTTAGTTCATTTTCATCCATCCAGGAAGCACCTATTGGGTTTCAGGGCAAAGTGTTTTTTAGTGATATTAACAATTTTAACGCTACAGCTTGAAAAAAATAACACATTGTAAATTATATCTCCGAGAATGGTGCTCTGTACTTGAAACACTGTACTGAAAGAGGTCTTCTTTACATTATAACAAGTTGCAATGTAGTCCTCAGAAACTGCTAAATGCTTCTTAACATGTAATTATAAAAAAAACTAAATATTGAGTTTTATATATATATATATATATACTCGTGTATATATATATATATAAAGGATACCACATAGCGTTAATGTTGGGTTGTCCGTATTTTTGAAAGTATTTTGTAAATATTTATCTCGTATCATAGAGCATAAAATCCTACCATAGAGCACAAAAGCAGATATTCGCCATCTAAAAAAATGACAAAAATAAAACGAATAACAAATGTGAATCTACATATTTAACAAGCAATGACGTTTATTGCGTTTGTTTGGAATTCTTTATGGGAGAAAAAATCAAATAAGACGACGTGGCGTGAAATAAAGCCCTGGCGGTTTGAATAAAGACCCGGCACAGAGATAATCAGGTAGCAATGGCTCCCCCTGGAGTTGTCTTTCCTTTATCTTTATTCACAAATTTAGCATCCAGGTGTTATTGAGGGGCTCTGCTTTATGTTCACATGTAATAAAAGTTGGGATCTTCGGCGCAGACCGGGTCGGGGCCTGGAAATAATTCAGACGACAGTGAAGATTGCGAAGAGATTGTGTGACGTCGTAAATCTGCCATGGCTGTCGGGAAAGGAGTGAATGGAATTGAAAATGATGTCAGAATAATTCCCATCAAAATGAATACCTTTCACATTTTATAGTTCATTTTTGTTTTTGATAGAAGTACAAATACGACATACCTGTAGACCACTTCAGAAAATACACTTGCTTGGAGCTAGTATAATTCCAAATAATACGATTGATTCTAATTTTACAAACATTGGAATATGAAATATATGAAGGTTTATACTCAGAAAAAAAATCACACTTTTATAGACTTCTGTTACATGTTTATTATTATTATTGTTTTTATAAAGTGTGAATTATAAAAAGCAAATTAATACTAATCAACCGTATATATGTAGCGAATGAAACTGATTGATCGTGTGTTTAAAATTAATGTGTATTAATTTAAATAATAATTAACAATTTTCTCAATTTTTAAATATATGAGATTTATAATATAATAAAAATATTATTGTTATTTAGATTATGGGATTATGTGGGTAATATAAATAGTGAGAAATGCAATTTATTTGTTGTGTTAAATAAGTACTAAAAGTATAAACCAGTTTCAGAATATTTTATATTTTTTAGTGCTTTGCATTATAACCTTTTGTTTTATTTTACTTTTGTTAATTCATTATCCTCCTTTGTTGTTTAATTTTAAATATTAAGTGCAACTTAATTCAAATAGAATCGTTTATTTATTCTATGTTAGTATTCGCCAATATTTTTTTTTAAATTTTAAGCTATGCTAAACTTTGTATCTTAAATCTTTTTTGAATTCCCAGAAAATCTGCAAAAGGAAATTGTAATAAAATGAAAGTTAAAGTTTTGGACCTTATCTCTTTGAAAGTTGCTTGCACGTAGTTAGAAACTTGTAGTCTCACTGTGACCAGAATAGTGAGCGCGAGGCTAAATTTATTATATTTTTCATCCTATTTCAGACATAAAATATTTAAAAATACTAAAGATCTAGATCCTGGTGATAAAAATATACAACATGATTTGTATATTTATGTATTACTTAAAACTACTTAATTAAATAAAAAAATAATTCTTTCTTTCTGATCGTGAAAATAGGTCTATATAATTTAAAACGTTTAAAACTCTTGGAAGTTTTGAAAAAGTTTATAAAAGTTAGGAAAAAAATGGATATGCTTTGTATTAGAAAATATACAAAAAACGTTTTGAATCCACAAAAAATTAAAATTTGTGTTATTTCTCAATTTTAAACATTGGAAATTTTGAAATTCTGTTACAAACGAAATAATACATTTGATTTGCTTTAAAATAATGACACAATAACATCTCATTTATAGGCAATGACAATAATTAATATTTCTTTTCAAATACGTAACATTGATGTTTAATAAAAAACTATGTTCAATAGTCAGTAACAGAGAATACTAATCAAAGCAATATCGAGCTTGTGTATAAATGTGAAACCAATTTAAAAATATCAATCTATGAATGTCATGTCAATAATTGATCAGTCTAGACCAGGGGTCCCCAACCTTTTTGCACATTCTAGAATGCCGGTCGAGTGGCGGGCACCATTTATTTTTTTAAGGTATTTTTATAGTTGGACAGTTTATGTTAAATAAATAATAAGTAGTAAATAATAGCATAAAAATTCTGGTAATTGGGTTGAGTTGGGGCAAATATGCAACGAATAATTATTTTAAAAAGCTATTTTAAAATGTACATCTATAACTAATCATTGCAAACAACAGGTTAGAATACGAAAAATATCAGTTAGGGTCCGGACTAAGTTTATTAAGATTTTAATGCACCAACAATATTTGATTTAAATTTTAATGTTTTTATTAGCTGATTTTTAAAAAAATTGATCATTTAGAATAGCCCAAATTCGACGCAATTACCAAAATTAATTATAAAAAGAGAGAAATATCAAATAAAATGTGATCGTTGGCATTGCATTTCATTGTCCATTGCTTCGTTATTAGGAAAGTATGATGATTTTCCTGCTCGTAAGCAATCATCAAGATCTGTATTTTAATTTTATGATATTCACTGTTGAAAACCAAGGTTCACACAAATATGCAAAACTGAAAAACGATTTAATTTTGTATGCTTCTCTTTTCAAGAATGGACGTTTGTTTATGTGTACTAGAATATATCCCAGAAGTTCTCATCTGATACATTGGATTTAAGAATAGTTACTTTGAAAATTATAAATATAATTATTTCAAAACTATACTCAAGTATACTTTCAAATAGCTTTCACCTCACTTTTAACAATGCAAAAATATCAGAGGCACTTTCACATCGCTTTCACCTCATTTTTATCCACACAAAAATATCAGAAGCGCTTTCACATCGCTTTCACCTTACTTTTACCAACGCAAAAATATCAGAGGTGCTTTCATATTTCTTTCACCTCACTTTTATAAATGCAAAAATATCAGAGGCACTTTCACATCGCTTTCACCTTACTTTTATCCACGCAAAAATATAAGAGGCGCTTTCACATCGCTTTCACCTCACCTTTATCAACCAAAAATTATCAGTCACTTTCACCGTACTACCGCAAAAATATCAGATTTATATTTATTTAACAAATTTTTCACCAAGTATCTGAACAATATCGTGAACGCATTTTTAGAGTGCGTTATAACAGAGACGAAGACAAACCTTAACTACACCCATAAAATGCTATTTCAACAGGCTTATATATAATTTGCTGGAAAGAATAATTATTTTGAAAATTATAACGATAAAATTATTTTCGCTTATATTTCTCTGTTTAATTACTAAATATAATTTTTTTTCATAACATTATATTGTTATTATTATTGATTTTTTGTGAAGACCGTCTCACAGGAAGTACGATTTTGCCTATACAGGTTTTATTGATTGATTATGATTAAGTACATTTTTTCAAATATTGAAAAATGATCAAAGAAACTCTCAGAAAAATATCACGATGATATTTTTCTGAGAGTTTCTTTAATCATTTTTAAATATTTGAAAAAATGTACTTAATCATTATCATTATATTGTTAACTTAAATATTATTTTCATTGTGGTCGCACAGCGGCGGGCACACGTAAAACGGTTGGTGGGCGCCATGTTGCCCGCGGGCATAGGGTTGGGGACCACTGGTCTAGACAATAAAATGATTTAAATTATTTGAAAGTTCTAGACTGAGCAAACATTTCGAATGACTAATGGTTAACACATTTATATAAATAAAAATATTAAATCAATTCATAGTTGTCTTCCACTAATGAAATTCCAATACAAAAATACTATCTCCAGATAATTGATATACACGTGTGAGGAAATGAGGATTTTATCATACTTTAATAAAATTTATTTATTAATACAGATAACGTTTAAGATATAGTATTATTAATATAATTATATTAGCTTCATTAATATTTGTATACAGTACTGCCAATTATTTAACGAGTATATTATAAATTTCTACTTATCTTGCCTTTCTTTCACTGAAAAAAAAAAAAAAAGTAACTCTTTAGAGAAAATAAAATAATTAAACTATAGGCAGCTTACCTAATTTATCCAAAAACAATGTTATTTTGCTAAAATATCGAATAAACAATTTACCCTCTTTAAAAAAAAAACATTACCATATTGTCACCCTTTTTTAGAAACATACTCGGAATACCATTTAAATTTAGTTTTAGGTTGTGGCTTGAAAATACAGATTTTTTTTCAAAGGAGATTTCAAAAGTTCTTTCCATTTCAGCAAATATGATGAGAAAAATTGGCTTCCCTGTTTGTGATTCCGAAATGCCAAAAGGGGGTTAAAATTAAAATTCTGGGCAAAATCAAATACAAAACAAGATCAGAAGTTTTACACAAACAACTAAAGAAAGGAAATTAACTATTTTTCTTTACACAGTTGGCTATATTTGAGGAATAAGTTATGTTCGCGTATTCAACAAAAATAACTTTTCAAAATAATCCAATTTCTACAGGATCAATAAGTTAATATTCAAAATAATTGTTCGTTTTGATTATGTAATTGTAATTTAATTAAAAATACAGGTATATCCAATGTTTACGATTTCACACTTTGATGAAAAATATTGTTTACTTTTAAACAATATAAAAAATAATTTGTCTGAACGTAGTTGGGGCAATTCCATTTAATTATATGTAAGAGTTTTTTTAGTAATATCTCCATTTATAATTATTTGTCGCGACTAATTTCCCCAACATGGTCGTTTGGAATTTTTCAATCAGATAAAACAACCTCAGACGATAGAAAAACTAGTCGCATTAAAATATTTAAAAAAAAGGTAACGACACTTTATATTCTTCTTTGCTGTGTTATAAGTAAAAATATAAAATACTTGAGAAAAAAATATTGACTGACGATTTTAAAAATTACGTCGTGTGTTTGGGAGTTAAAGCTTTTTAGATGTCAGGTATGATCAAGTAATATAACTTTAAAATTCTTTAACATGAGTGGCCGGTGATAGATTTGTCTTTCAAATATAATAAAACAATACAAAATGTTTCTAACTAATCAATTGGCACACAAAATGACGAGGGAAGATTGATTTTATGATTTAATATTTCAACATACTGTAAAGCCATCATTGATAATTATAAACTGTTAACATTACATTATGTTAAATAAAACATAAATATGTACATACCAACTTTAAAACTATATTTTTTACGATGATTCTTGTTTAAAATACCCTAAATAATATTGATTTAAAAAAAACATCGCACCACCAAACAGTGATACCAATCGATAAACAATAACTTGTTTGAGTTACTGTATTTTTTTATTATTAAAACCGAAGCTTTCCATTGTCTACGTGGTTGAACTGGAAGCCACTCGGTATTATACAAGCAGCCTGCCGAGGGCCTGCTCGGGGCTACACAAAGCAATTCAATTACTATTCGCCATTTTTGTGATTGCAGCTGCCATTGTTACTGTCATTATTTTTTTATTTTTCATACTTATTTTCAAAACTTATTTGTGTTGTTATTAAAATACAAATATACATATTCCGTATTTACAAATATCCAAATTAAATTGATCATGAACAATGGTTTTCTATAACATGTAAACGCATAAATCTTTTGAGCCTTTAAATGATATGAAAAACTTGAACGCATTAAAATCCATTGCATACAATTTTTTTTTATAAACTGGCAAATTGCATTCACTAATTGTCTAAAATAAATTTATTTTATAAGATTTTAATTGATTCAAATAAACCCTGCAATAAATATTCGATCCTTTTCAATCAAGATAAATATGTGAAGTGGGAAATTTCCATTACCAAATCAAGTAATGTGTGCTTGGAATAAAACATACAAATAAAACCTTTGATCAATTATAAACCTTTGCTCGCTCATGACGCTCACGGATATTTGATAATTTTTTTATTACAAACAGAATCAAAGTGTCCGGAATAAGTCCCGACTGTGTGCACAGCACAACATTTATATACCAACATTCTATCCAGATAACCCGCATAATCCACGCTTGCCGGTCGGATCCATATCCATTGCTGCAGCTGGGAGGATAAATGTGTATCCGCAATCCACGTCTCCCGGAAGTATAGTCCTCCTATCAGGGATGTCGATATTCAAGGATTTGAATATCTTATTCCTGTGATTTGGAGAGAGAACCACTCGCGACTTGTTCTGCTTTCAAGAATATTCGATTTCATTTAGAATTCACGTTAACTTGGACGAGTAGATTCAATTTGTTGCACTGAATGTCTTTATCGTGTTTTGAAAAAGAAATATAGCTGTTTTGACATTCAGATGCGAAACACAATATAGTTTCTTATTTTACACTAATACATTTAATTGTTTTTCTTAGCTATATACTAAAAAATATAATTTTAAAAAAGGTTTAAGAGATTCCAATATGTATCACGGCTTTTGTATATTATTGATGCCTTATAACATTTGATACAGTTAGTTTATACAGTAATACTTAAAAACCACACAAGTTATAATTTAAAAACGCCTATTTTTTATCACTTTAAAATAAAAATCTTTGGAAATTATTATGCGTAAATTCTATTAAATTTAAAGATTCCGCTGAAGAAAACAATAACTGTCACATTTAAATTGTTTAAACTATTAGACAAAGTTATGTAATGAAATATTGCCAAACGACACTTTTTAAAGTAAAAAAAATGACGTTTAAATAAACATATTGATACATTTAAAAGATCAGGTTGTAACTGCGCCAATCTTTTGAACCATCACTCTTTTTTAAGATTGGGCAACACGTTAACCATGTGATAGCATTGAACTTTTTTTCAATAAATACTTAAAACTTAGATAACTATTTCGTATTTAAAACAGTTTATAAAATAAGTACAGATTTCTTAATGTTATTGAATTTGAATATGTTTTCATGTATTTACAAAATAATAAAATATTGCGTAGAAACTTTTGTATCCTGAGTAAGTTAGAAATTATTTATTTATGCAGGGAGAGTAATTTATATACTAAGTTTGCCGTGTGGTGGAAGAAATTGTTACGTCGTAAAATTCAGGCTGAAGAGAGGTACAAGAAGTTAAAGCAAACTGAAAATAAATTTACAAGAAAAAACAACGAGACCTCTAAAGCCTTGGTTTATAGCCTTCTGCTTCAAGATTTTGTATTGAGACGGTAGCAAACCAAACACAACTAAGACTGAAGGCTTTGCTACAACTAATATCTTACACTCTTCGAAAAAACACAATGTTAATCTTACATCCGACCCACAAGGCTGGGGGGTTTCAGCCCATTAGAGGCTTCATCCGGCTATGGCACAAGATCCGACGTATAACAAGGAAATTCCGGTTCCTCTTTACTTTTTAGAGCTTTATTTTATATAAAATTTTAGGTGATAATATCATAAAAATGTATGTAAAAAAGATTTATTTAAAGATAAATTTAAAAACACTCGTTTGTAATATTTTTCCCAAAACTTAAAAAAATACAGATTAAATACACTTATGGATAAATATAAAGAAATAAGATAAAATTAAACAAGTAAATCCATAGGAAAAACTACTTTATTAGAGACAGCAAAACGACACGCTTATACCAAAATGAACATCTCATAAAATATAAGCGTGTAATGTATAAAAGAATAAGATGATTCGTTATAATAAAGATACCTCAAATATATAAAATGGATATAAGATAAATAAATAATGGGTATTCATCTAAAAACGTATAGATATTTATGAGGACGATTACCTCAATAGAAATATGAAATATCAAACAAATGCTATCCAATAAGATCAAAAAGACAACTAAGAACGAGTGAATATAATCCTCTCATCCAACGATTGAAGCTAATGTTTGTTAATAAATAAAACAAAAATGATATTTTTATTGTGTTTTATTTATAAAACAATGTTGCTTTTTTATTACTACGTAACGTTATTATTACCGAATAATGTTTTTATAAAGATATGTTTACTAACATCAAAATTTAGCAATATTAAATGTATCTTTTCATTTCTTGTTCACTTATAGGTGAAGAAATACGTACTTATTTAAAATTCAATAATATTTATTACAAATCTGTCGTACTGGTACAGTAATTAGTGCAGTGCAAATTGTTTCATTATCCAGTTTGACAATTCATCATCGTATCAATAATGATTACCATACGATGATGACACTCGTGACAATTTCGGTTTGATAGAATATGATTTGTCTCAGTATTGCTTTTCCTGGCAATCATTCAAGAATCGATAATCTAATTATTAGTAAAAAAACTTCAGTAGGACATGTTAAAGTAGTTATATTTAAATAACGCATTTCAATAAAACACTTTCAACCATCACATCCAAATTGCTTCGTAGTTTAATAAAATGTCCTAGTCACTTAGTCTTTGTGGTTTTTTAGTCACCCTCGCACTTTTCAAACATGACAATAAATAAAAAAAGATATATCCTCCAGTGTCCAGTATTTCAGCAGACGCTTTTATCTCGGGCAGGGTCCTCGGGCAGTAATTTCATTACTCATTCGTTTCAGCTGTCATTACCAGTCTTGGAAAAGTACCGCCGTTCCCTTGCGAGCCGCTTTTAACTAACCGGATAGCGCTAGTTTCCGGGAAATTTTAAATTGCAATTTAGAAATGTAATTCCTGAATTACAGCTCCCAGTAAGTAGTGCAAATTTACTGTTCGCAGTTTCATAATATGAATACTGAAAATAATATGTGAGCATTGTTAGTATGTTTGTCTATTGTTACATATTTACAAGAGACGATAACTATCCTTTGCCTGCGTTTTACCTATTAATTATATTATATAATAAACAACAATAACAAACATAGTTTTTTTATTATTTGTTGGAATCCGTGCTTTCTGAATTCGTGTTATTTTTATACATACAAAACGATATATGTCAAAAACAAATTAACAAAAAAAATCGTGGCGTTTATTTTTTCGAAATAGTGTTAATATTTTAATTGTTCATATCGGGAGAAAGATTTTATCTGTTTTTCAATGATCAATTAGTTTTAATGAATATGAAATAAAATTATTAGTGTCAGGTCAGTTTTAATCTGCAATGTCTGTTTGTTAATAGCTCTCACAAACATTTGCAAAGAGAATGTTTGCTCTAATAATTAATGAAGTGAGAGATGAAGAAACTATAATTATTATTAAGAAATATGTCTTAGTTAAGCGTTCTATTGTAGTGTTTTTTTTTTATAAAACAATTAGCGAGCATACAAAAGCAGATGACAAAAAATATGCAGCGTTTTTTAGTTTCAAGTTTAAGTGCTTTAATTGGCTTAAAAAATAGTATTATTTCCACATCAATAGTTGGTCAAATGTGTTTAGACGAGTAGTATGATTAAAAATGTTTCTGGTAGTATTAACACATTAATACATCATGTTTTGGAGAAATTAACTCATATTTTTGAATTCATGTAAAAATAAAATACGTTGTTATTTGATATTTAAGTCGATTAACGCTTGATTGAAATCCTTCAAAAGGTTTCTGAAATACCTTGTTTTGATTGAAAAGAATTACTAAGAAAAGTACTTCAAATTATCGTAATAAAATATATTTTAAAAAGTATGATTAAGAGAGCAAAAAGTTACCGTCCAAAATACTTACAATTTAATAAAAGTACAGATCAATAAAAATACGTATCACACAACTTTTCTAAGCTTCATGCAACTTTGTTTTCCAGCTAGCTCGTAATCTAATCCTTTTTCTACTCTTGTTTCTCTCGTTTCAGTTTCCTCGAACAAGATAAAACCGCTCAATATATTTTTAAGGGGACAGTGCTGTAGAGATCGAGTTTAAAATCAAATATAGCAGGGATAGAAATCTTTTAGAATCAGAGCTTCGCAAACTAGTATTGCGTCGCCGGCAGATAGTTGGGAAACTAATTATATGCATTCTGACACACTCGCATCTATAAAAACTCGTAATTTAATTTTCTCAGCAGTTTTATTTTTAAAAATAAGTAAAGTTCTTGAACTAAGCCGAGCGTAAAATATACTGCAAGTGTAAGAGGATAAAGTTAAGGATCTGCTCAATCATGGTGTTTTATAAATTGAACGTGTCATTCTTTTCTACGACGTATTTGTGTAAAAGTAAAACCGAATTTAATGTAGTAAACAAAAATTCTGCAACAAAAAAGAACGATACAGGTCTAAATATTTTATAACATATAAAATCAAAGATTCATTATTTTTAGAACAGTTTATCTTTTAAAAATGTATAATTATATTTATCGATAGATGAGCGAACACAAGATCCAGAATTCAATTTACTTTAGCTGAATCAATAGTAGCTTTTTCTGTCTGGCCATTTTAAATCGAGCTTCAGTGCCAAGCATAAGCTTTTGGCAGCAATCGATAGGTCTGATTAAACCCCTAATACATTTGAATATTTTCAATGGATTACAGAGCATTTATATTTATCTTTCTAAATTTTCATAAGTTTAATTTAAATAAGTAATAATTTTGTATTTCACACAGGCTGTATGTAGAAGTAAGATAATCTGCGTGAGTTACTTGAAAGTGTATGAGAGTGACTGCTGTGTTTATGTTGGGGAAGCATTAACCAGCTTCTTATGTGTTGTGTTGATTTACGAACAGGAAATACTCTCATCGCTGAAACGTCACATGAAATATCTTCCGTGTTTGGGTATGCGGTATGCTGTAATGCATGTATATATTCCAAAATTATTACAGTAAAATTATTAGCATAGTAAAGGAATATACTAGCGTATTAATCTATGAATTATTAGAACCATCGCTCAAATACCATAATACAATCAACACAAACGTGATACACACGCGTATATTTATAAATCATTATATTTATACTATTACTTCGATAGAAATAAAAATGAATAGCACACGGAGTGTCGAGAGTTTCACCTACAAACAATAAAATAAGGCGAAAAAGATTGAGAGTGGAAGTTAGAACAAATTCTTAGTTTATAGGCACTTAAATGATTTTATCGTAAGCGTGAAAGATAATAAAGTAGAATGAATGGATTTCATAGGTATTATAAAAGTGCATAGACTTAAATACCACTGACGAAATATCTATTTAAATAAAATTATATCGTTCCGGTTGCATATTTTTCTTAAGTTAATTTCTAACGAAAAATGAGCGCTAGGAATATAATTAATCATACTGTCAAGAGAGGCTATTGAAACATCGCGCTAAGCGGCGTCTCAAGTATCGGTAAATATTTTCCAAAAGCTACTAGAGATCGGCAACTCCGACTGGCACTGAGTCAGAATGACTGAATAGGGTGATTTGCTCTTAAGCCGCCAAGTCCCAACGCAGAAACTTGCTGAAGTAACTTACAAACTGCAGTCATACTAGATTGAGTTATTATGCTTCTAATGAGCTTGGCTTATATAAAATTAAAAAGTAACACAGAACTGAACATGAAACGAGAAATATTTATAATGAAAATTATAAAAAGTAACATTGTATTTTTGTCTTCACTTTTGAGTTTATTGAAATTATTTGCACAACTAGTTTCGACCCAATGACCGGGTCATCATCAGATGCATGACTAAAACAGTTTTAGTCATGTATCTGATGATGACCCGGTCATTGGTTCGAAACTTTTTATGCAAACAATTTCAATAAACTCAAAAGTATAGACAAAATACAAAATTACTTTTTATAATTATAATTATAATAATGGATCTTCACCATTCAAATGCCTTGTCCCTCGACAAGAGAAATATTTACTTTTATGTGCAAAAAAGAACAACGTGAAAACGGTGTTGTACACAACAAAAAGTCAATTTAGATAAAAGAAGTTAAATCGAAAGTTTGTGTTTATCATTAAAAGTGGTTACTATTTGAATTATTTTATGTAAGTAGCGTAATTTTTTTAATAAAATTATATAAATACGGATATATCTTCGTTTAAACATTGAAAATAATCAATGAATCCCACACAAATCACGATGATATTTTTCTAAGAGTTTCTGTCAATTTTCAATATTTTAAAAGATGTACTTTATCATTATCAATCAATAAAACTCGTATAGGCAAAATCGTACTTCTTGTGAGACGGTCTTCACAAAAAATCAATAATATATTGTTATAAATATTTTACGAAAAATCGCTTATTTCTCGTTTCTAATTGTGCTGATGTGGAAGATAAGTAACTTATAAACCTGGAAAAAGGGGATGCATTACTGCCATTTCGACAGTAGTACCGGTAGCGAAAGTACTCGAGGCATTAAGTTTGATAGGCGGGGGATGAAGGGGCGTACAGCCCTCTCGGGACAACTGGGTCAGCGGTGGCGACCCATTTTGCGAGGGGTGACCTCCGGTGGGCATGGGGGTTCGTATTGAGGGGGTTTCAGAAGCGATGCAGAACGAGGAAAAATTAAGCATTCGAACCGGATTAGTGGCGGTTTTGTTTGATTTCAATAGGTCTCACGGATTACTCATTTAGTACATTATAAAAAAGTAGATAAGAAAATAAATGTATGTAAAAAAATATGCACTATGTTAATATCTAGATTGCTGCTTATTTTGTAAATTATAAAAATACTTTTAAGAATTACTTTCAGTAAAAAAACCAAACGTTTCAAAGTATAGTTTTATGAGTGTTAATATATAAAACGTATAATATATTTCAAATATATACTGATACGTACCTCCGGGAAATGGTACCAATGTTTTTTTTTTCATATGCATACGCATGAGTTGTTTCGAAAAAGCCTTAAAAGCGTTGTTCCTTGAAACTTACGGTGGACCCAAAGCTGTTATAAAGAGCGGCAGGGTCGCGGCTGAAGTCATCTGACGTCTCGGGACAGCCCATAACTTACGGGGCGGGTACTCGACTACGGACTTTTCTTACAAAATATTTATATTTGCTTCCCGCCATCGCTTTGTATGCCAAAAATATTGTCCTCCGGCTTAAATATGAACTTTAGGGATCCGGCGGGTACCGGCCATTTAATAATTCTCCGGCTGAAGGAAGGTTTTGTATCTTTTTGAAAAATAATAAGATATGCTTAAATATTCAAGCGAAATATATAAAGCATAAATATGCTCGAAGAATATTTATACAATTGTAATTTTTTGTTTATTTTTAACTGAACGTTAAAAACCACTTTCATTCCATTTATTTTACTACTTAAACTATATAAATTTTACAAAATTTCTTTGCGTAAACAAAAATCAAAAACATAGAAAATCTTGTATTCTGCTTGCGTAGTCTTTTGTTAATCGTCATAGATAAATCATATCAAATTTTATATTTTAATGTCGCATTCATTTTGTCCAACAAACCGTTTCAAACTTTTTTGAAACGGTTACTATTAATAACTTAAAGTGATTTAACGTTATATAATCTGATACGCAAAAATACTGTTGTGGGAAACAGTTAATGTAATAAATGACCTGTTTTATTTAGAAAACTATTTTTTTAAATAATTTTAAAACTAAAATATTTTATCCATAAAATTTTATAACCAGACGGTTTAGTTGGAGTTTTCAATTGTCAGTTCAAATTTGGCTTAAAATATGAAAGCTTTCATGCATAATTTATACTTCCAGAGCTTTATAAAGCTCCGCATCTGGATTGTTCAATATATCACAAGTTCAAATGCACACAATGCTAATGATACAAGTTGCGCTTAAAGTTTGTCCCTGACCGAGCCCGGGCTGCGCTGCACGGAGCGACTGGCGCCCACACCGGGAGCTGCGCCGTCGAGCCTGACCCCACTGGAAAATTCAGGGATGGTTCACCTCCTGTTTTAATGTGTTTCAGTATGCTTTACGGCAATCAGTAAACAGTTGATAGTTAATTTATGGCCCCAACCCTATTTTAAATGCAACAAATATTAATATACTAAAAAATTACGTGAACGCTCTCAGAATTCTTTTGTCGAAAAAGCGATAGCGCTCACAAATCAAAATAATCATCATCTCATATACATTCATTGTTAAATTGACTATCACATGTTTTGGATATATTTTAAAGTAAATCACAGAATAATTTTCCCGTGCCCTTTTGAATGAGATAAAAATGTTGTTACTGTAAATTATTTGAGTTAGTTTTAAAATAAACACTTTGTTTTGGTTGAAGTTGACGTATTTTTTTTTTCTTAGAAAGAAAATAGATACAAAAGTAAAAAAAAAATTATTTCAACAATTTTTTTTATTTTTGATGAACATTTAAGACCGTCACAGTAAGTGTATTTAATTTGCATACTACGTACGTTGGTTACTTTAAAAATTCTCGATAAGTACCGGTGCACCGGCCACGCAAGCTTGGGGATGTGGGTACGAATCCCGCACAAGTCACGTTGATATTTTTCTGAGAGTTTCTTTAATCATTTTTCAATGTGTTAATAAATGTATTGAATCATATCAATCAATATATTTCATTTGAAATTTTTCATTTAAAATTTTTCATTGTTTTTAAAGTGAAGAATAATTTCGTAGTTTTGAGTAATTTTTTGATAAAATTTATGTTTTCACTCCATTGTCGTCGTTATTTATTAAAACCGTTAAACTTTGAGAATTCAATGAATTGATTATGCGGGGAATCCGAAAGACTCCCCGGCAGACAGAGTCGCTGCCGACCCACGCGTATCTGATATCGATTCGCCGCAGAAGAGTGCGGGCCGGGGCCGGGGGGCGCCGCGGCCAGGCGAGATGTATGCAAAGCCAGCCAATTATATTACACGTCACGACGATTACTAAATAATTCGACAGTGCCTAGAACTCTGCGCCGTGTAATACAGCATATTAATATTGACACACCGAAAGGCCGCTCTAGCGAATCCTAATTTAATTCTACCGACCCCCAACATGTTGAAACTAGCGCTGCTTTAGTTTGAATAACAATCAGTAGTTTGCTTTTCGATATTTTGCGTCGCATTAATAACAACAAAAAAAATTACAAATTTTTCCCTTAAAGACTTCGTTTCATCATTCAAATGATCATATTTATCATTTCACTTAAAATAGCAACCATAAATAAGAGAGACTTACACTGAATGCGTAAAAAATAATAAGTCATCATATTTGTCATATTTTCAGAAATATCAAATATTGCAGCGTCAAGAGAAAATCCAAGAAAAAAAAAATACTTTGAAAGAAGACAACAATTATAAATGCGAAATTTGTGCTGTGGCTAAAATAAGCAAGACTGGTCCTGGATAAATATATATTCTTAGTGAGATGATCGCCAACCTGCTACGTGTAATACAGCATATTAATATTGACACACCGAAAGGCCGCTCTAGCGAATCCTAATTTAATTCTACCGACCCCAACATGTTGAAACTAGCTCTGTTTTAGTTTTAATAACAATCAGTAGTTTGCTTTTCGATATTTTGCGTCGCATTTATAACAAAAAGAAATTTACATATTTTTCCCTTAGTGGCGATGTCAATCACCCCACATTCGTATCTATTAAAGTTCAGTCTCCGATGAGTAACTGCAAAGGAATGAATCACAACAATGCAATATTGTTCCACGTGTAAAGAAAACCAACAACGTAATATTGTTTACTTATAGGAAAAGAAATTCGCGTATTAGCAGCCACAAAATACAGACACCCCACGACGCTGCACATTCCAATGGATGCTGCGGAGGCACGCACAAAAACTCAATATAAGTCGACCCTCAGTCACCTCTTTAGCACTCTTCTGGTACCTTCGACGTAGTAACTTCGTACTCCTAATTGTAGTTTCTGAATAAAAGAACATTGCAAATTCTTTCGCCGCCTTCTGATTACATTCCTACCGAGAGATTGAAGCAGTTGGTGCCACCTCAACCATTCCTGGCGAACCTGGCAAAACATCAACAACAAAGGCGAAATCATCATTCAAATGATCATATTTATCATTACACTTAAAATAGCAACCATAAATGAAAGAGACTAACACAAAATCCGCAAATAACAAAAACTCCCAACGACGGTAAAAAAGAATAAGTCATCATATTTTAGTCATATTTTCATAAATATCAAATATTGCAGCGTCAAGAGAAAATCCAAGAAAAAAAAATACTTTGGAAGAAGACAACAATCATAAATGCGAAATTTGTGCTGTAGCTGAAATGAGCAAGACTGGTCCAGGATAAATATATATTCTTAGTGAGATGATCGCCAACCTGCTTTGAAGAGAGACACGTAAAAGCGCGGATAGCACCTGGATTCAAAAAACCTTATTTCTATGCAGTGACAAGTAAAAATAAAAACATAAAACAGATATTTTACTTAAATCCTAAACAAGAATAACAACCTGTCACTTTGGCCGTGGATTTATATTAATGAAAATTTGGTGAAGAGACTTGGCGCATGCGATGCTGCCACGTATTGCTATCGCAAAACGAATCCCGGGAAGCAATAAGCCGCGTTAATGTGAATTTTGATTCTAGCCAAATCGAGATTGTAATAATATATGCAGAAACTCTCGCTTGTCTGCTAGAAACATGGAATATCATTAAGAATGGGACTCTCGAGCTAGGGAGTTTGAAACTATTTAATAATTTTAGATTGCACGCAGTCGCCGGTGTTGACTAATGATCGTTTTTTAATTAGAAAAAAGTTTTAAGTGGTATTCGCTTATTAATTATTACGTAAATTATATTAAGAGATAAAATCGTCATAATCATCTGTTTAAAGACCTTATATTTTAGACAAAAGTTATTGTCTCATAATTATGCAAATAATTTAAAAAAAAAAACGCTATGTTTGCTTTTAGTTATATTTAATATTTATTATCTTGTTAATAACTGCCAGGTTCACAAAGTCAGCATAAATTATTATATTATTTATAGTTTAAACAGTAGAAACCACTTATCATAATTTTTTTATGGTAACGTATAATATTCTTCGACTTCGAGCCTAGTAATTAATCGTGATTAAGTAACGTTTCTAATTTTACATACAATATATAAATAAAAAAAAACAAAAATATTTTAATGATTCAAAAGATAAAGCCAAATATCATTAACTACCGATTACAAATCACACAAAAAGTAATCGATTTGTTCAAAACATTACAAATCTCTTTATGAGTCTATTAAAGGATTGATTTGAACTTAGGTCTCGAAATAAAAATAAATCATCGGACTATGACGAAATTGTCGATTTTACTTTGGTGATTATCTGTTTTTAAATTACACGGAACTGAGGAGCGTCACCGGGGAAGACAGCGAAGGGGCATTACAAACTGCTTCTAATCCCTCAAGAGACATTATCGCAGAACGCAAAGTGCTCGGGAGCTCCGTTAAATATTCGTTTGTGTCAAAATTATCTCTCAACATCTATAAAATAAATCCCAAACAAGGCTGCGGCGGCTGGCAGGGCTGTCGTGTGAGGTTTTAATAAAGGACACAACGTTTGTTTTCAAATATGCTAATAAACTTAAAATTGCTTTAGTAATATTTAATGAGTAAATGCGTAAAAGCTTCTTGTGTTTCAAATGTTAAATCACAATCAAAACCCTCGATCTTGTGTTTTAAGTGAAATTTTGTTACTTCATTCATTTGGTGGCATCAAAAAAAGTATACATTTCCTCAATAACTTGTACTATTAATAATTATCCGTAGTATTTCCAAGTATTGATTTCCTTAACAACCAAGATTGAAAATTATTTCAAAAATAATAATACCATACACGCTATAATACATACATGCTGTCTTAAAAATATTTTTCATTCTTTGATTATTTAAAAATAAACAGACTACTTCAATAAATATATATTTTTTTAATATCATGTTAAAAAAGCAATAAAGCTGCATTTGATAACATATTTTTGAAATCTATTTATTATTTTATAAGGAAACAGCCAAACACTGTTTGATTTATCATATATTAAATGACAGTGTCATTTTCAGATTTCTTCAGAAAATAATGTCCTCAATATTCAGTTGGTAGCCCTGGCCGAGGCATTCGGCAGGCGGCATTTTTGTAGATCGATCGAACGGTGATATTTCATTATGGAGACCCAGATGAGACGAGACGGAAGTAAGTGCCTCCTTTTCTGCCCCATCCCTCGAAGCCTACCCCCGTGGCGTCCAATGCGAAAGTTTTCTGAATCTACCTCGAAATATAAATCAAATAGGAAAATTCTCAAGCTATTTGCATCGGAAGGCTGCGGTATATGATTGAAGGTAATTTTTAATATTTTATTTACAGCATCAAATATGTTTGAAATAAGTTTTCTTTTAAAATTACTAAATATATTTTTTTAAAAATACATGTAAAATGAAAATAAAAACACTTTAATGATTAGTTACTAAATAGTTTTTATTCATTTTAAGATATCAAACAGTTTATAGTAAATTTATAGTTTATATGTTAATTTATTGTTTTCCAATATATGTTGGTAGTAAAAAAAGAATTTCAATTTTATTCGTAAGTTAAAAAAATATTTCTAAAATATCTGCTACCATAAGATTTCCAGTTGGTAAACATTGTGTAATTATTCGTACTCTTATAACATTACTTAATTTTAGCTGTAGTGTGTTAGCATACACTTTTTTTTTTTATTCTCAAAAACAATCCTGAGATACTTTGATCTTTACATTATATGTACAAGGGTTATAAAACCTTATTTCTAGATATATTTCGGTTACTACACGTTGGATAAGTAATTAAATAATTTATCCGTTCCGTAAAGTTACGAGAAAAATTATCGATGATCCCTTGTGCCTGTCAAGTCTATCAGAAACTTAAAACCAAGCTGTCAGCATAAATAGGCAAACGAGGGTTTCATCCCCTATTGATCAAAACTATCTTCATTATGGGAAAAACTTGTATTGTACTGCTGTAACGTATAGTATGTATATATATATATATATATATATATATATATATATATATATATATATATATATATATATAAATATATATATGAATTTTGGATTGTAATTAATTTATGACTTATACCCAAATTTTGTCGTACATAACCAATTTTAGTATAAATATTATAACTTTTCGTTTTAAAATAATGAATGCTTTTATAAAAATATATCACTACCATAAGATATACATGGAATTGAGGACATATTTGTATTTAGGTATGTTGTTTTCTTCAAAACAGATATTTTTTAGTATGGTATATTTTTAAAAAAAAACTACAATCATAAATAAGTGCTAAAATATATTTCATACAGTATCGTAATTTTTAAAGGAAAATACCCTTTCTATGTCTCCGAGCCTATTCTAATCACTCTTCAGTATATTCAATATTTTACAAATATATATGACTTACAAAGAAATAGGAAAGCAATAGCAGTTAAATCTTATTTCAATGAAAGACAAAAAAACGAATTAATCATTGAAAGAAAATGTAATTTCAATCTGTCTCAGTGATTCTGAAAGTGGCTTTCATATGAATATTGCTCAGCATGATTTCTATGGCACAAATATTAAAACAGAATATTAATATTGCGATCCGGAGCTATTAACTGATAAGCCTTAAAAAGTTGTCTAGACTCTATAATAGGCAACAGGGCGCCCGGGCAGATGAGTCTTGAAAACCGCAATTGAAAACGGTTTTTTGGCGTTACGAACGATTAACGCCTGTTTAGAAAATTTAATTAACTGAAACGCTTAATGTAATCCTGAAACTTGAACACATCTTAAAGCCTCTACATTAACAAAGTAGTGGAGCTCGCTTAATAGTGCGGATTAAAAATGAAGCATTTGCATACTTGAGTATTTTCTAAATAAGCTGGGATACTTTATTATCATATAAACTAGTTGGGATAATATTTTACATACAATTTCATTTAATAATTTATAGTTACGGTTCATTTATCTTGACACTAAAAGTTAAATTGTGTTTGGAATAATGTTTTGTGGCTTTTCTTACACAAAGCGAATCTCGGAAACAACAAAATCAGTTCAATATAAAACCAAAAAGTTAGATTTAAAAAATAAATTATATCAACAATTTTTTTTGTAACTATGCAATATTATTAAATACGCGGTGAAATAAGTCTCACTTTAAAATCTATGCATCTTTAAATTAATATATTATTTCTAATAGGTACTATGTATGAATAAGGTAGTTAATACAATACTAGTAATTAAAAAGTTATCTTAATTCATTAATAGTTAATACTCGTTTGTTATTAAAAATGAAAAAAATCGATCATATAGCAAATGTGGTAGTATAACTTCCAAATACTGTTTTAAAAATAAGTTTTCGAGTTATGTGGTATTATCATATTTATTGCCTAATAAAAGTTCAGATAAAAACAAGGACATTTTTGTACTATCTTCAAGTCAATAAAAACCTGAAAAATTTCATTCTTGCACAAGACATACAGACATCTATAGACTTTATGTATTTGTATACTTGCATATTCTCAGGTTTGTGTGAAATCGTCGCAGACAGGGATAGTTTAGCATATATAGTGCGAGGGGGTTGTAGAGGGAGGGAGATGTGGTTTCGCTCTCCAGCCTCCCCCCTGGGGTATACATTCATCCAATGTTTTAACTCGTAGAGAAAATTCTATTCGTATCTTTTTATTTATTTAGAAAATGTGGGTAGCTGTAATTTAAAATAACGTTTTAATTTTTGTAATATCAGTATCTTCACATCAATAGTTATATTTTTGAAACTATAGCTTTTTATTTTAGTCAGTTTTATCAGTTATTTTAACTTGAAGGTTCTAATATTTTTGTATTTAATTATTATAAAATTTATAAATTCTCTTTCATCTATTGTTTTTATAACATCACATCAAAAATTTTATATAAAAATTCATCAATAAAATCTTATGAAAATGATCACAGTCACCAAAACAAGTTATTTGGTTAAAGCTATATATTTCTCAATAAATATTTAAACTGCCTACAATTACCAATACGAATCAAAACCACACACGCTACGGCATATATGTTATGTAACGAAACACGTAGAAACTAAATCCAATTTAAATTTCATCCAAAAACTTGTGTCAATAAACGGACGCCAAGGTTAACCAGAGGTCCGCTGGGGTCGGACAATCCCAGAGTAATTAGAGCCTCTCGGTTGGGGCCGGTTCTCGCCCAGCCGTCCAAGTAATCCGTGTCCGGATGAGAGGATTGTATAGGATTCAAACAAACCATATATAATATTTTTATGAACTTATCGCTTTTTAAGTGAAGTCAGCATAAAATTATTGATGCTGATATCACCTAGCTGATTATATAGCAGGCAGGAGCGAACCTTAAACGCATATTCATTTTATTTCGGATGTCACGATGTACAGAATTATCTCCTTGAATTTTTTCAAAGTACATTCAGTTGTAGACAAATCTTTAAAGCTTTATTATTATGAAATGAATCCAGCTTTAAATATTTATATTGCCGCATATATGATTCTCTACTGAGTGGCAATGTTTCAAAGTTAAGGAGTACCCTGAATGTCTAACAAAATAAATCAAAAAAGTTTTCGCGAATTTCTGTTGGAATAACGAAGAAATCTTGTCTTGAAACAATTACATAACTTAAATATTACGTTAATGCAATTAATTTTATTACATATAGTATACAATGATGGGTATGAATGTGTTAAAAACATATTTTTTTTAATATGAAGGTATTAATTTTATGCTAAGTAATATTTATTTTTGATGCAATACAAAAGTAATTTAAACTATTATACTTTTTTATTTGATGTTTGGTCATCATATCCGTTTTCCAATCGAATTTAAATAAAAAAGAGACTTTTTTATATTTAGAGTAAAAATATATTTATGACCATAATTATTTTAACCTAAGTTTATAGCCTATAAGGGTTGTTCATTTGTCCACGTCACTATTAGGGAAGATATAATTTGCAATATTTATACCATTAAGTCATTAAAATGACAATCAGTTCATTCCAAAATAAATTGTCTTTATTTTTTAGCTATGTGAAAATAAAAATGCTTGTCAAGATTTTTTTTTTAAATGTTTGTGTTAAAAAATGTATGAAGCATTTAACCTACTTGCACAAAAATACTTGTATTTTATAACATGACCCTGAATTAAATTAAATACCTCTAAACTAAAAAATGATTAAATGTTTATTTTTATTGGGTATATTTGATCTTTTTTTTTTAGCAAAAACAGAAAGGATGATTAAGGCCTAAATGATCAATGTGAATTCAATTAATTCATACTGAAACGCACAAGAATAAAAATAAAATTGCTACTAAAGTTGTTGAGTGAGATTTGCCAATGATCTACGTTTTAAACTACAAGGATAAACTAAAAAAATATATGTGTGAATTACCTTGATTTAAGTGGTTAGTTTTTTGGGCAGTTTAATGATATGTTATTTCTTAGTAAAATAAGCATTATAGGAGGAATATAATACATAACAGTTTATTTGAATGTTGGTACTGAATAATTTAATGGCAAAAGAAATGTTGAGTTATCCGTGAGTATACTAGAAGTGAAAGGATGTTATCTTAGTAAACAAAAGCATTACAGGCCATAAATGTGTGTTATGCCTTTAATATAAACAAATGTGCTTGTGATGTTTTCCGTTTGAAAGCATTAAACATGTTAATATAGGATAAAAGGTTTCGAAAGCGAAAAAGGATTTGAATAATAATTTGCAAATATTGTGATTCAGAACGCTTGATTGAGAGCTGAAAACATTACTAATTTGAAATGTTATTTAATTCGTTTAGTTTTTAACCCTTTAGCCCGAAATTATTAAACCATTTTCTAGGAAACTATAACATATTTTAAAGCACTATACACAAAAGAATCTAAATGATTTATTTGCCCCTAGTGGTGCTGAGCCAAAAAAACACTTTGAGAGGAGTGTTGACATTTAAAGCAATTATAATGTCAAAATGTTATACATACAACGTATACCAAAATTTTTATTATATTTGATATTTTTGAATATACATAGTAATATAAATGAAAAATTATGATAAAAGTAGTATGATATTGAATAGTTATAATATAAAAAAATATCTACTCATAAATAGATTTTACTTTGATAACATTGCTTTAAATGTATGCTGATTTCCGAGATTTGCTGTGAAAACAGGCATAAATTTTTCTTTTCTTTTCAGAGACTGATAAAATTTAAGCCTATTTATAAAGCCGCAAACCCTCACCTCAAATGGAATGAGGCAGTAATTATCCAGAAAATTAAAAGGGTTCTCTACGGCCAAGAGGGAAGATTCCGGTCAATAAACTTTTCCATTGGCGTGGAGATAAACAATGTGTTTGTAATAGTTGTTAAGGACATTAATAATAACATTTTAAAATATTTATTGTAATAATTTATTTAAATCTAACCTTACTCTCAAATAAATTTTTCGAAGTTTTTTACATTTTGATTTTTTCATTTAACCCAGTTCAGTAACTCAATACATTTTAAAATTGTATTAATTTGCTACATAAAACTAACTTTTAAACAGTAGTTTTAACGACCAGAAATACAAAATTTACATTGAAGATAGTAGCACGAACTATTCAGGGGTTCTTAAACTCCTTGCCATCGCGGCTCGCTTTGAAACGATAACACTGTTCGCGACCCGAAATATGCATTTACAGCAGGAATTCTCAACTTCTTGAGCGTCGTGGGGTGCTTTTTAAATTTCTAACACGTCGCTGGTACATGCCGACACGAACCAGGAGGGGGAAAACTTCTAGCATAAACTCTTAAAAATTAAAAAAAAATTCTAAAGTGAATGATGATGATAAACTATTTTTAAAAAGCGATGTCGCTTAACGGCAATGGAAAAGGTACTGTTATTAAATTCATTAAAATTAAAGATTTTTCATTTTTCATTTGCAAACACGGTATTACATCAATTGCATTTTTAATGAAAATGTTTATGTACTCAATTCAATTTTGATTAAATCTATGTGTACATAAAATTACTCAATCTGAAAGGTTCAATAATCTACCGATACGATTTATTCCAATGTTTAAAATATACGTTTTTAATTAATATGAGATTGTACACCTCTCAGTTAATTTTTTTTTGTAAATGTGCTTAGGATGTATCGCATTGATTTTATAATTTTAACTACTTTAAATAATAATTTATAAGGTGTTGACTCTACTTAGTATTAAGCTGAAAATGAAGCCAATCATAATTTGTTTATTTTAAATCGACACTTAAGATGTTAACTATTGTTGACGTAATTTAAAAATACAGTGGTCGTTTGGGGCGATGAAGATTTTTTGTAAAACATATTTCGCTGAAATATTAAAAGAAGTAAACGAGCTCTGAAAAATTCTTATCAACTCTATAAAGCAAAACTCCTCCTGCAGAATCATAAAACGTATGCAAATCCCTTCATTTTTCTCGCGTCGTATTTTCGTGCTGTCGAATAAGTTTTCTCGGCTCACGTACCGAAGCGGAACATGGCGGCGACGGCTCAGTCGGCCGGAGACATAGCAAACAAGGATTATGGAAACATCCCTAACAACTGTACTGAAAAAGGTTTTAGAACTATTCAAAAATGAGTTATTATGAACTATATGAATATCAGAAAGTATAAGTCATAATAATTTAAATATCTAAACTCAATTTTTTAAACAACAAAAAAAATCTATTACAGTTTGTGAAGAGTAGGTTTTAATGGATTCATGATCACAACAAGTTGACGCATTTAAAGCTCAAAAACATGCATATCTTAGTAAATTTGATATTTCCTACACGAGGAACTCATTTTTTGCTCGTTTTATTAACATGGGCAAATTTACATTAGAAATAAACTTTCACAGCATCTAATTTATATTTCACGGTGAAAGTCAAATTTGAAAGTCTCATCGTTTTACTTTGCTTACTGAATTATGCCTAGAATAACTTAAAAACAGTTTTTAACAGCTATTTTTGATCTAAATATTAGATCTATCTAAATATTAATCTGGAGGATAATATTAAAGTTATTAATTTAACATAAACCAAAGTAAGTATAAATTTAAAATTTATCTACTTTTGTTGTATGTTGTTGTAAATTTAGTAACGCAAATACATCAAGATATGATATTCGATTAATTTTTTCCAAGACTTGGGGATGTATCTTGCTTGGCTTGAAATCAAAGTGTGATGTAGTTTATTAGATTAATTGGTACTCACTCGGCCATCTCGTGGTCGCTGGCCACACGGCACAGGACGCCTCTGTCCATGGAGCACTTGCCGGTGACGGGATCTGGCGGGGCGAGGTTAATATAAGGTGGCTCTTCCAGGAAAGTGATTTTCAGGTGAAACTTTTCGGGGACTCCCTGAGGTGGGGTGTGGGAGTTTCCAGGCCAGACAATGTCCTTGATATCAAGGCCTTCTTTCTGCCATGACTTCCAGACTCCGATCTAAAAGCAAAAAATATTGTCTTGAGATTCAGGTCTTTACTAATATGATTAGGCACATTAGTTCATATATAGAAGATGATTTAAAGAAACTCTCAGAAAAATATAATCGTGATTTGTGTACAAAGGTTCGTACACCGGCCATGTAAGCCAGGGGATGTGGGTTCAAATCCCACACAAATCACGATGATATTTTTCTGAGAGTTTCTTTAAATCATCTTCTATATATGAACTAATGTGCCTAATCATATTAGTAAATATAATAAGCCCGTAATGGGTAATAAATACGCAACTTGATTGACTAATCCATAACATAGATATTCAGGTCTTTGATAAGAACGCAAAAATATTATATTTTGTATTAATTTTTACGATACTGTAAATTACTGAGAAATAATTGGTGGTGATCAATGAAAATTCTTACTGACGAATAAATTCAACTGTAAGCTTTATTTAAATTGATCTCAGTGTTTCAGATTATCTAGTACTAATATACAATGAGCGTTTGTATTGTTTTATCATAACCTAACCAAAGTCAAAACTTTTATTTTGTCTAATTTATTAAAATAATATGTATTTTAGGGTGTGTTCAAGTTTTTTTTTAAATAAAGCAGAAATAAACAATTTTTTAAATACAAAAATTTCATAATTTTACCATTCAAAAGTAAGTACAAGGTCAAATAAACAGAGTGAAATTTTATTATTTTAATTTTTTTAAATGTAAGATCAATCAAACTTTTCAAACCACAAAAACACTCTTATATTAAGTACGTGTAAAAAAAATTGTTAAGGTTTATACCACTCTTGATTACAAAGAAAAGTTTTTTTTAATCTTCCTTAGTTGTTTTCTCTTTTAAATATTTTTTATTTTTTAAAAAAAGTAATATTCCAGAATAAATAAAAACAGCACATAAATAATATTGTTTATAACTTCGAGGTCTACTATAAATAGTCCCAGACGTTCTTTGTTTCTAAAAGGTGCTGGTGTTTCGATCCAGAGACCGGGCTTATCCGGCCACACAAACAACAACAAAAAAAAGAGACTGCAGTCAATTTGTGTGAGCGTGGGCACAATGCCAAATAGGATGCAAGCGTAGACGAGAAAGTATGAGAGAGGCACCAGGACAAGGTATTGTTTAAACACGATGGCACTTTTTTCCTCGTTTTGTTGGCAAGCCTGAAAAGACACTCTAGCATGAATGATAAGGTATTTCAATGATTCTCACAGCCGTGAGGGTAGTATTTAGAAGAGATATAGTAAATTGTATTATATAATGATAAAGTTTAAACGTAATTTATTTATTTTTGTATTCATATTTATGCACAATTTAAATAATGTTTATAATGTGTATAATACATTTTCAAGCAACCATCAGTATCGAACAAAAAAATATTATTTGAGGCAAAATTGTCAAACATTGATCAAATATTACAGTAATCGATGTTTTTGGCATTTTGCTGTACTTTAAAGATGACTGTTGTGTGGAAGTTCGAGCTTTCAAAACAATAAAACAATCAGGAACTTTGAAAGCTCCACGCCCTGAAAAAAATAACAGAAGCATTTAATTCAAAAGCTCTATGTGTGTGAGATTAAAAGCTAAAAAAATACCAAAGCTGGTCTAAAAAAATAGGAGCATTTAACTCAAAACCTCCATATGGATATTTGGTTATTGAACTTTCAATTCAAAAGCTATGTATGTCTACTCCAGTAACCTAGACTTCAGAGCTGTTAAAACTAAAGGTATGTTGATTGAAGACGACAAATGATCTAGCATGAGTTTTTAAGGCCATGTTGAATCCCGATACATAAAATATGTTTTTTTATACAGTTTTCGTTCAAATATAATATTATGATTTCAGTGATTTTAAACAATTTGGTTCCATCAAAATGTTAGCTTTTATGTTGAACAGTTTAGGTATTTCATATTTATTTTAATATGTAAACGTAAAACCGATATAAAAAAGGCGTATTATAAAATTATTTTAAAATTAAATATATTGCCAACACTTTACTGTGTGTGGCTTTACTTTGCTTGATGAATTGAAATATACTTTAGTACTGTATTTTTAACGTTTTTAATAGGCACAAAAGCAAGTATAGAAAACTATAAAATGAAAATATTTCATTTAATCAGCATTTTTTCACATGGTGTTGTATGAAATAAAATAAACTTTTATCGCTCATCGTGCCATGCAAGACTTCACCATATCACACATGGCTTTTACATAGCAGAAGCTACCCGAAATGTCGGAAATCCAGAGATAATTCCCCAGGGCACCCTCGGGCTCTCCCGGGGGTGTGTCCCTCTGTCCCTCAATTCAAGCCTTTATAGACCATCCCTGCCGACCCCAAGACGAATTCATATATTTATATATATATATATATATATATATATATATATATATATATATATATATATATATATATATATATATATATATATATATATATATATATATATATATATATATATATATATATATATATATATATATACGGATATATGTATAGGAAAAAATAAAATAATGCAAACATATTAATAGTATTCAGAAGTCACACCAGAAACCACAAATGGTGACAAGTGTAAAAGATATCGAACTACTTTTTTTGCTATTTATATTTGTTGCCAAGATATAAAATATTGAATATTCAACGATTCCATGGCGAAGTTCAATTATAGGTAAGGCCATAATAATAAAAACCCGGTAAATATTATATTTCTCACAGGACGCCCGTTATTTCGTGAATCCTTAAGGAATGTCTTTTGGTGCCTTTGGGAGGAGCAAGGCCCAAAGTGGTGATTTCTGGAACCTCTAAGTGATACCAGAAGGGCACGCACTACATTATTTATAAGGGACCTCTTCATGCCAGCGGTGCGTGGCGTTCACATTCTTCCTTTGACATCGGAAAGGAAACGGCAAATCTCAACAATACGTGAAATACGGATAAATAAAAAATAATTGTTATTCAAAACTAAACTAGACTGCATTAACTGTTTCAGCATTGTAACAAATAAATTTTTAATGTTTGAATTCTAAGTATGAAATTGATAAAAACCAATATTATTCTTTGATGTTTTTTATAATTTGGGACTTATTTGAAAGATATTCAGAGCTAAAAAACAACTATTAAAATGATTAATAAATGTTTAAAAAAACGTATCCGTTGCATTTTGTGGACCTTGTAAAATTTATACATAAAACACGTTTTTAAGGAAAACATGCCTACATAAGAATGTTATTTTTATGTAACAATTAAGCTTATCTTGCTTTTCAAAGTATGGAACATATTCCCGTGTATCGTGGATAATGTTTTCTAAAAATTATTTTATAGAAATAAATGAAATTCAATATTAATTCTATAAATCATAAATATTTAAATTCAATTTTGCCAGTCAACTATCATAACAACACTATATTATTAGGGTTTGTCAGGTGTCAAGCCTGCATTCGTAAAAAAGGAGATATCTCGAGAACCTCAAAAAGCGACATTTCTTACATACCCAAAATACTGGAACGCAACAGACCGTTCTCATGTGATTAAAATAACCTTTTTTTATGCCAAGAGAGTAATAAATACGACCTTCCTAACGTCACATTCCTAAGAGTATCCAAAAGCGAAAAAAAGCTCCTGGATCCGGCTTATTGGTTACGTAAAGGTGATATTGTTTATAAAAAAAAATTGTGATTATACTAACACGGTTTTTTCCAAATTTGTATTCTTTAAATTAAATATTATGAATTTCCATTTGAATTGAGGCTAAAATAAATTGTTTGAGTATAATAGTGTATGTTTGATATGTATTAACGTACTTTCCAAATCAATATATCGTTTTAAGCTTGATCAGTTAATTAGTGTAATGATAACGTTAATATAATAGATTTCATTATACACAGCAATAATATCATATTATCAAAGAAAAAACCGGCTGATCATTCAATATAAGTAATTGGTGAAGTGCAATAATAATTCTAATCTTCAGTCGGTAAACAAAGTGGACTAATACATGTGGCTAGCATTTCCTTTCATAGCTGCTGTGTTTCCTCTAACCAGTGTTGCCTATATAAGTGGCTCTCATCCCAGTTGCTAGGACGTCCCGAAAAGCTTCCAGGGCTGACGGTCATGAATAAATTTACAATCGAAAGTACTGGAAACCTTCAAATAACTTCATTATCATAGAGAAATATGTTCTGAACCACTAGTTACCTTAACAGTACATCGCTTTATAAAACAAGATACACTTGTAAATAATGCAAATATACTGGAAATGTACCAGAAGGTGTATATTTTTTGTTTCAAATCTAGTTTTAATAGGTATTAGAAACTTCTCACCTTGCGTCACCCTATAAATTTAATAATTTTACATTAGAACATCATCTAGTTTTTTTTCCAGTTACGAAATTGACACATGACACCCTACTAAAAAATACTGTATTTCGGAAACTCAAAAGGTTATTTTTATATATTTTTTAATGTGAATCCAAACTCAGAACTGACTCGCGTAGCTGGAAATAATATTATTTCAGTAATGTAAATATTTGCCTGACTTCCACTCGAGCCGCTCGCAGGTCCTCTCACAGGAGAGCGGTCGACCCTTAGTTACCAGGCAACCCTGCCGAGGTGTCGGCGCTGACAGAGCGCCGGGCTAAAGAGGGCAACCCTCGATAGAGGGAAAAACTGATGATTCTAAAAGTGATTCTTGAACACTGCCAGTTATTTTTTTAAATCAAAAATCTCAAAGTGCCGAGCCGTCATTTTGAATTGATAATAAATATTCACGATTTGAATTTGCGCTTAGTTATATTATTTTAAAGTAACGAATTTACCATTGAAATCTAATTTGGAATAATGTTGATATTAAATCAACATTCATAAGATATTAACTGTTTGGTGTTTGAAGTATAAAAAAAAATTGTAAAAGTAACACGATATTTTTGAGAAAGAATAAATTATGAATTTCACTTAATATTTTTGTGCCTTATGTACTTTAATGAAACGTTCATTTAAATTTCTTAAAAGGATTATAGGCTATGTTGTGTGTTTACTGAACAATTATTACATGTTTCGTAACCGTAACGTTCTCCCCTTGTCTGGATTTTGTTTCTACCCAAGCTATTCTCTTAACCACAATATCCCTTATTTACTTGACTGCATCACAATGTGACTGAAATATATCACCTTTCATGTTTTTACGTTACAGATCAGCCGTTTATCCCTGTATATTAAGTTCATGACAGCTTCATTTTGAACATTGTCAGTTATACTGATAATCCAACATCTCAAAGGCTTCTGCGTGAAGTATCTTTCCGTTCTTATAAATATGAAATGAAATCAGCCATTTTCTTCATAAATATTCCATGAGAAATGTAATGTTACGTCGATTCACACATATAATGACAAAAATATGCTAGAACTTTTTTTTGTGAGACTATTAGGATTTGAATAAGCACCTCCGCAGCTGTCACGGTTTGGTGCTGTAGCCAAGCAAAATTTTGAATTGTTTAAACAAACTATTAGGCAATAGGTTCCGAAATCGTATATAACGAGTAAATCATCACTCGGTTAGAGTCAAAAGCACCGAGATGCAATAACCGCTCATAATAAATAATGATCCATGATTGATACTTAGCATTCAGATACAACCCTTATATTTAGCTGAAACACACAGTTTGAAATGAAATCACAAGCCCAACACTTATCTTGTTTCAGTGCGCCATGTCCATTGACATAACTGAAAGTATATCTCTCCCGCCCGTTTAATGGGAGGCTTACGCCGAGGCGCTGGCCCGGTAGTTAAGTCGGGGGAGGTTTATTCACAGCGACTTTTAAGATAGCGCGTTTATTCCCCCGATTATAAGGCCTTTTGGTATACCATAACAATGAGCCGACTGAAGCCTGAACTTGTCAAAAATATTTAACTTAAAATATTCGTATAGTGACATAATTCAAAAACTCATAATATAATATAATCTGAAGATACGTAAAACTTTTACTAACTAAGAAAAACACATTTAATTACCTGGCGTGTTGAATCGTTATGAATTTCGTTAATTATTTTTTTTGATTTCAGAGTAAAACGCACTAAATATGAAATGAAATGACTTACATTTTTACATTCTGCAATAATTCAACTTCACTTTTTCTTAAATAAATTAATATTTGTACTTAAATAAACTCTGTATAGCATAATCTCAAGAGGTTTTTGGTTGTTATATTAACTAGATATATTTAATGTGTGATTTGATGTACCTAGCTACCGTACATCAAATCACTGTAGTCAATAGCTTTTGCCATGCTTAGCGCAGGAATTACAACACATATTTTATGGTATTTGCAATAAGCGAACCAGATTGCTTGCATGCTAGGTACGTTGTAAAATTTCTCACTAACTTCCAAAATAAAAACGCGCATTCCGGCGACGTTTGCAACCCTTTAGACCTCCATAAAAGTCTTAATTATCTCGTAAATCCATGCGAGTAACCAAAGTAATCAAATAACATTTATGTGTATTTTACAACTATAGAATCAAACCCAAAAATAATCGTTCTGGGGAAACTTTATCGCTATTTTTTAATAACCTCCCATTCCAAAAATTATACACATTTTATATGTTTATAAACCGATACCTCATAACATAAATCATTGTAAGAATGAGATTTATTTTATAAAAAAGTGCAGCCGATATACGTTATGGCTTAAATTTATAGGTTTGAATCTAAGCTGCATTTTAAAAGTTATCAAGCCATAAATGTGTCTGACGTACAATGAAATACATTTAAACACTATTCAACTACAGCCAGTAACCCTGTGCCCTGAGGGTTGCTCAAGTTTACCCTACCCGAGGGTACAGTCCCCTAATGCTCCTATTGCATAACTCTATGCACGGGGAGTATCTTATCACTTTTATTGCATTTCCTTAAAGGCGGTAAACGAAGAAACTTGTAGTTTGCTCCTAATGGCTGCACTCTGCGCATTGCGACTAACTTTGAATAATTCTGTGAATACCTGCTTTATGTTTTACTGATAGATCTTTGCCAACGTAAAAGAAAACGGCATTTCAATAGTTATGCTTTGTTTGATGTAGACATCACTGCCATTGCAGAAAAAACTTTTCGATAAAAAATATTAGTTAGTTTATAAGTAAAAATATTGTAATTGCTTTTTTTTTTAAATTTAATTGAAACAATGCATTGAAGTATAAATTTGAAAATCCTTTAAGATCTGGCTCATCATTTTGAATAGAGCTTTTGTAAAAAAATACATTCAAATTATTTCCAAAACAAGAAATCTATTTTGTAATTGAATAAGAAGCTACTGAATACATATCCGTTAATTGAAGAATCAATATGTATTTATAAGTGTTTGATGTATACACTATCATTAAATACGAGGAATTCGTTAGAGTCTTCTGAACCAATATAAAAGCTATAGATGTAATGAAGATATCGCGCGTGATCTGAAAATAAATCACAGCTTATTTGATACTTTCGCCATCACATAAGCGGGGGTAAATTGCTATATCTTTCAAAGTATCGATACAGGACCTACTTTTCTTCCAATATAAATTAACAGGCCATACATTTTAAAAGACTGAAATAATCTAGATTTGGTGACAGTACTATTAAGATAACTGCGATAAACTATGTCTTATTGGAGGATTTATTTTTAATTATGTTAGAAAAGTATATCTCTAAGCTATCGATATCAATTTAAAGCATTGGTTCACATTGGTAAGAAATTCAAAAATAATATATATATAATTTTATATATATATTATTTTTCTTTTGTAACGGTATAAAATATCAAGGTGCAATGAAGTAGCACTTTTTAATAAAAGTCAGCATCAGCCCATGGCAATAATGGCCATAATTTTTAAGTGACTTGAACCAACAGAATAGATTTTAGGAATAAAATGTAATTTTCAGTGGCATTACTTGTTTGACAAGAAAACAAAATTACGAATAAATGTTTTCAATTTTATAAAATTTGAATGAGCTGTTACGAAACTTAACCAAAGCATAAAGGTGCTAAAGGGGTGCTTCAAAGAGAGTGACTGTAACAGGTTTATATAAAAAAAAAAAAAAAACGATAAACAAGTCATCGGAATATTAAAGGCCAACGAAACACACGTCAAAATAACACCGGCATTGTCAAAAATAGGGGGAAAATGAGATAAATGTGACAAACCTCCAGTCGCATATTGTGTGACGTATAAATCACAACCGGGGAAATGTTTACCCCGTTTTATGATTTTGCCCCCGTTTCCCCCAAATCGCCCTCTCGGCTTTATGTACCGTGCCGAGGAGGCGAGGGTGACGCTGATAACATTAATTTACCGTTAAATTAATTCCGTAAAAAATAACAACACGCGTGGAAAAATAAATACGGCAAGCTTTTCAAAAGCGTTGTACTTTTTTCTTGTACTTTTTAAATGCGTAGCAATGCGCTAACATAATATTTTTTATCGTTTTTAAAAAAGAAAACTTAAATTCAATTCAATATTTTTGACAGAGAGTACTTGGTGGAATTCCATTTTAATATTTTTGAGTAAAATACTTGAGTGATTTTCCACATGTTCGTTTTTATTTGTGACCGGTTTCGCCAAACTTTCACGCTGGCATTATCAAACAGAGTGAGTCTGTGAGTGAGTGAGTGAGTAAAAACTCAAAAATATTAAATTCAATTCACATGATCACAAAAATATTGAAATATTTTTTATTCAAAACCTTATAATATTATTGTTTTTAAATTTTCTTTAGATAAATCATTTGTGCTCTTGTGTGTTTTAAATACATTTGTGTTCGTAAAGATATTTTACTAAAGTTTTTTTAGATTGCTATTTTATATTTGAGCTAAAGGCTATATTGGTATGGGATATTAAGAGTATATTCAGTAGAATTGCTCTTAGCCTTTCAAGTTTACCCCCAAATACCAACGGACTAGCGCGCTGTCAATAAATTACTTCCCAAGCACTCAATAAATATTCACGTGAAAACTTATTGAGATATATATGTATATATTTATTTACATTTATGTAATTAAATGTGACTTTTATATATTTAGAACATTTTACTTTATTAAATGTATAGAAAAGAGTTCAATTGCATTAAGAGTTTTTATTGCATATATTATAGAATAGAAAATAGATTCAGACTTCGTTTATTAGCTTACTTACACGAGATTTTTTCTAATGAGATTTGTGTGAAAATATAAATCTTAAATTTAATTTTTAGAAGACATGCTAAATATGATGTATTTCAATTCAGATAACAAAATAGGTTTAAGGCGTCAAAATAGCTGCGAAACACATTACGTCGTAATAGACATGGTACCCCAAAAAAACAGGTAATGGTATTTGACACAAAGAAACATAGCAAAACATTAAAAACCAATGACATGTAAACAATGAACCAAGTACTAACGCGTATGAAATGGGAAAAAACGTTATACAAAATTTTAATAAGAAAATATTCAAGTGCCTCATAATGGAATTAAAAGTACTTTCATGTAATAACATACATTATTTATTATAATTATATTATTATATAGAATATATAATACCATTTACAGAACGATGCACACATTCAGTCCCTTGCGAGGAACGCGAAAAGGTTGTTTTCTATTTTATTTTCTTGAAGAAAATAGACATCTCCTAACATTTAATATCTTGCATTCGCTGAATGCCTGTTATACGAAGTACATTCTGGAAATGTCGTTTAAAGATTATCGACTTTTCTTTGTCAAATATTGAAATACGTCTCAGAATAGCGTATTTTGTATGATATTTGATACATGATATTTGCTTATATTATATTATTATGAATATAAGCTTTTCTCGAATATAACCGAATGCGTCACTGCAAGCATAAAGAAAAATAATACTTCTGACATCTACAGTAAACGTTCAATGATTTTTATGTTTGTTTTTTAAATTCAAAAAAAGTATAGTTTTTCTTCATTTTTAATATCAAAGAAAAAATCGTTTACCAAAGTCTAAATTTAGACCTTGACTGTTTTGTATTTTGAGCTACAAAATTGGTAATTTTATATGAAACACAAAAGAGGTAAGAATAAATTGGCAATGTTGAAAGGTTCGATGTTGGTTATAAGATGCCACGTATGTAGGCTTTGAGGCATAATTATCAAGCAGGATTCTGTCTGTAACTAAAATTATGGTTACCCAAAGATTTATTTTAATATGTCTGAATGTAAACTCATACTCGCCAAATCAATACACACATAATGTGACAATGAAGTAACCTCAAAATATTTTTCCGTAGCACAAATGGGATTGTATAATGCATCGATTGTAGAATTGCATATACCAATTCATATTTTCGCTCAGTCACAGAGCTACACTGGTCAACAGGATTACTGGACCAAGCCGCAGTAAGTAGGATTTATGGGTTTGAATACCACCTGTGCTTGGAAAAACATTTTTTGAAGAACCTTTAGTCAGGTTATGGAGGCTAGTATACGTTGAACATATGTGAATCAGCATCTTTAAAATATTTTTAAAAAATTGTTGGTAAGACTTTTTATCATTGTTTTCAATGTAGTTGACCTGCAATTCAATAATTTTTTTAAAAATAATAATTTGGTACTATTTTTCAACTAGTTGAAATATCTACGTAAATATCTCATAAATAGTTTCATCCCGGTGTACAAGCACCGTAAAATGGCTTTACGCAAACATTATGCATAGTTTACTGTTGACCCCGGTTATCAGTATTTGCCGGCGTGGTGAATATTGCTTGGGTGGGCGCCGCCATCTTGTGGAGTCGTCGGACGAGTTATGACGTGCCACTGGCACTTCTCACTAATGAGGGGCTCTGTTTGCAAACTTTGCTTATGGACTGATACCAAATGTTGCCTCCTTTGATTATAAATTGAAACAAAAGTAATGACGCCAAGTATACCATGGAATATCAATATTAAATGTATTTTTGAGTTACCCAAGTGCCTATGAGGTAAAACGCCTGTTTCATATATCAGTTTTTCATTGCTTTTTTTTATTTAAATATGAGGTTTTGCGAAATAAAATATAATGAAAATCATGGAAAATAAACAATGAATGTTCTCATACTTTTGAATTTGTTTTTATAGTATCTTACCTATGGGTATGTTTTTTTTTCCACTGACTACTAAAATTATGTAAATTTATTTCCTGAAATTCGTATTTCGTTACAAAAGTCAATTATAATTTGAATTATATCATAAATCAACAACCCTTTTATACGATGTTAAAATGTAAGGAGTTGATATTAGTATTAAAGAAAAAAAAACTTTTAAATAAAATTAAATTATTCTCTCAACCTTTTAACTAATCCAACTCTGTTATATCAAATTTGTTTTTGATATTATATTAGTTAAATAGAAAAATAATGACAAACCCTTTTTAAGTCGCTCCATGCGTATTTTTAAACAAAAACAATGTCTAAGTGTTTTATATATTTTTTATTTGAAAATTAAATTTTTATGTTTAAAAAATATATTTTAAAAGTATTTATCGTAAAAAAAAAAATGTTTGAAACAAATGCGTTGAATTCTCTTTCAAGAGAATATTCCAATGCCATCGTTCCACTTACGTCAGCAATGCTGCGGTATGTGACGCACGCAGTATATTGTTCGTCTTCCCTATGTTCGCCTACAGGGTCGTGAAAGCATAAGGGATGCGGCTATGACGTCATCTGGGGGTAGTCTGCTCGTAATTAGCATGCAGTTAATGGACTGGTAAATGGTAAGTGCCTCATTCGTGCTTAGAGAATATATCTTGGGCATTGTTATCGAAAAAGCAGTACCTGTTTTTAAACTCTTGAAATATTTATTTAAATAATAATTAATGGATAGTATAAGAATTGTAGATAGTAAACCACAAACCACGTGTAATTTAAGTATATGTTTTAATAAAAGAATTTTGTTTTCATATATGCTAAAAAAAATACACCGTATATTTCAGTAAAATAAATTGAGAGTAAATTTGCTATGTAAATTAACCAAAGTTTGATTTATGTAAATATTCATAAAATAAATGAGTTAATTGATATTTTTGGTAGAAAAATATATTTTTAAATAATTCAACGCTAAAAACCTTTATTTGTATAATATAAATTGCGATTGGAATCACAAGGTAAGATAAATATATTATACAATATATTTTGAATGTTGGGACATTTCTAAAAAGTATAAGGTATTATTTTATTAAAGGCCTCTAAAAAAATTGATGGGGTAATATCGTGGAGGTGATAATATCGTGTTTTAAATATTGGGTTAGGTTAGGTCATACCCGCGACGTGACATAGATCACCAGATTTCCCGCGGCCTGGTCTCTCTGCCTCCTTTTCTCATTATTTATTCATGGCGAATTTCAGGAAACTGACCGCTCTCCTCTGTCCGGTTATGCGTATCATTTCCATAGTAATAAACCACCGAAAAATATTTTCTCGAATGGTGATCACATCAAAAACCTGTTGACACTAAGACCTTTGAAAGTAATTTATAAAATTTACTTACTTACTTACTTACTTTATTTACAAGTAAAAAAAAAACGTTTTCTGAACTATTCGCGTTCCGGTATGAAAAAGTAGCTTATTCAAGCCCCATATAAACCGCTAGGGTAATAATTTTCTTTGAAGGGAGATAAAATACGCAATGGAAGAAAACAGACGGATAATATAAAAAAAAGGTCTCTGAAATAAGCTGCGTCATTCGTGTGTATCGAGATTTTAGCTTTTTAATATGATTGTACATTTTTACGTTATATATGTCAAACGAAAGCCGACGCTTATGAAAAATATGAAAATTCAATAAAAAAGAATGGATATATATAAATTTTACTAATCTTATTATTGAGACTGAATCACCAAAAAATAAAATCATTATTTATTCAATTATATTGTAAATGAGTTACTTAAAGGAAGAGAGGTAACAAGACGCGTTTTAAACAATATTGAAAACATATTGCAAATGCACAAAATTAACAAATATTTTGCTACACATGAAATATCTTTCAAAAATGATGTTAAAATCATATTTAATATATATGTAATATGTACCGATTGTTTAAAAATTATTTTTTCGAAGTGTTAGTTTCATTATTTTGTTATTACTTAACCACCTCTTAATATAAAGTGCAAACTTTATTTGACATGCCCTTACTGTGTTGACCAAAAAAAATTATAATTTGTGTTAATTAGATCAATTCAAACTATAAACAATACTTATTTAATATACTAATTAAATATATTTGTGCTAGATCTTTTCTCTTGGACCAATCGATCCTCCTTGCTAAACGTTCTAGTTCCGTATATGTAATTATAAAATACTTTAAATTCTCTATCGTTATCTTAAGCTGAAATGTTCAAGTATGATTATGAATTTGAATTATATTTAAAAGCTACAAATATTATTTTTTTAATGTTTCCGCGAGATGATAAATCCCAAAAAGTTTTTTGTATATACAGCCTCACAATTTTATTAAATGGCATTTTTAATTTACACCAGAAAGTTTCAAGTGAAACAAATTAGATAGGGCTTGAGATTTCTCGGGAAGAATGTTATTTACGATATCCTTCGGGGGTGGCCGAGGGTTATCTCCGCGGATGGGCTACAATTATATTTCTACTAAACTTCAGCGTTATGAATTTATTACCTCCGCTATCGAGTTTGGTCTGCCTTTGGCGATATTGAAGCAGATGTGGCGTAGTTACACCGAGATAGGGATAAATAAAACTCATTGTTTGATTTAATGTTTTCGGATTGATTTAAATATTTTTTTAATTTAATGAATGACATCAATAATTAAATTCAATATTTTTGACAGACTTGGTGAAATTTTAATATTTTAAATAATAATAAAAAATACTTGAGAAATTTTTCCACATATAAATTTTTATTGGTGACCGGTTTTGCCAGCCTTTCACGTTGGCATTATTATCTGTTTGATAATGCCAACGTGAAAGGTTGGCGAAACCGGTCGCCAATAAAAATCTATTTGTGGAAAATCACTCAAGTACTTTACTTATTATTTAAAATATCAATAATTAACATATATATATATTTTAATTTAACTGTTAATAAACTATACTAATGAAAACACGATGAAGTCTCATATTAGTATATTTATTTTATTATCTCAATTTTTCTACAAATCTAGAAGTGTAAATGCTACAACAAAGAGTTAGTGAATACCATAAACAAAATAAACTAGTTTTTATGTAGTTTATATATTTAATAAAAATTTCAGCTTTTTAAAAATCAAATAATCACAATTAAAAAATATGCAGTCGATCCGCGTTCTACAATAAAATAAATATTATTATTACAAACTCTTAAGGGCCAATTTTTGAAGATCCTTTCAATTTTACCTAAAAAAATCATTTTTATTGATTATTATTGAAAACTGATTACACTATCCTTAAACCATAAAAAAAACCATCTCATAAAAAACAATTCATTATTGTTTCGTTGAATATCTGAATTAAATTTCAGCATCGTAAAAATTTATATTTTTAAGAGAAAAGTGAAACCCTAAAATTTGTGAGCAAAATAAAGCAATATGTCTTCATGTTTACTTTTGAAGATAGAAACGTGAGAGAGAGTGATATTGTGGTGTTAGGTTATGTGACAAATATCAAGAGGCATGGATCGTCACTAATGTATTCCTTGTAAATTGAAAATAAAAGTACTCGTGATGTAAGACACGGCGAAACAGTGAATAATAAATGATACAAACAGATACCGCAGAAAATAGTCAAAACAGGCAATATTGACACCTTACAAAAGTAAATTGGTGAAAGTGGAGTCTTTGCCAAAAAAATATATAATTTAATTGAAATTCTTGCTTGTGACGGTACAAGACATCAAAGCTGACGTTAGATATGAAAAATCTAATACAAAGGTTTTACACATTTTTATCCACCGCAAGCACTTATTTTGATATTATATCTGATCACAGGGAATAACCAGGGGGTTTTAATTTGGAAACAATCAAACAATCGTAAAATAAATATGGATCGAATTATCCCCACGATCCTCCTTTTTATTCGTCGATAAAAAAAAATATATATATAAATAAAATATATTTTTTCTTTCGTTAAACATTTTATGAAGCTTTAACATTTTTACAGAATTTTTGTAAGTGGTCAGCAAGTAAAAATTGTGTTGCGTATTTTTCAAATGATTTCTTAAGAAAAATGCGTAACATGGTACGCATTTTTGTTTGTGTTCATGTTACGCTGTGATAGAATATTGCTGGAAATCGCATTCAGTGAATGTCGCAAAAATAATAAAAGATATATACCCAATATCACAATTTCAATACAATATTCAGTTCTTCCCGTTTCGTGCCCCTAGGACCAAGAGGCTCATTACTGGCGAGCCCCAGGGGTCCCGCTACGCCTCTATGATTTATTTAGTGACTCTGAACCTCAAAATTTATGAGTACCAACAGGTTTCTTACGGACGTGCACGTATTATGGAGGTGATTGAAAAAAATACACGTTACGATATAGGTCCTCATAAAAAACTGGTAAATAAAAAGTTTTAAGGTTATTTTTTCACATGAATTTATGTCTCGAGCTATACATCTTGCAGTGCTAATTATATTTTTATAAAAGTATGATTTATGTATGTTTTGACAACGTCTTATCGTGTAAATTTATCGAGGAAGCAGTGACATTATTTATATGATTTAAGTTTTAATTAAAATTAAATATTTAGTGATTCAAAAAATGTAGAAAATCAAAATTCCCGAAGATGGCCCTAGAGCCGAGATTATAACGCCGGAATGTTTTACAAAAAATCACGGCAAATACCCAAAATCGTAGCATTCCTAATAACGAACACCAAAACCTACACACACATACGAGTAAATATATTTTTAAAGTTATTCAACCTTACAAAACTTTCAAAAACAAAGCTAAGCATAAACCTTTCCTAATATTTTCAATATTAATAATTTTACGTAAGGGGTTGGCAGTAGTATTGACTTTCTATAGAATTGAATTTACGATTATTGAACACTATTTGGCTCTTCTTTGTAAAGCCGCGAATAAAAATATTCCAGCGGCCATGTTGGAAGCATTCAGGTTGAGTATTTTTGAGGTCTACCAGCTCAAGGCTGAAACGAGTTTCCTCGCGATTTTACATATGAATCAGATTCGAGTTCAAGGAAAGTCAAAATTACATCTTACTTGTTCAGCCACACACTTCCGAGTATTGGACCAGATTTATGTATTTTTTAAATGTTTGGTTAAATTTATTTTCATACTTTTGTTAAGATAATTCATATGAAAAAATCTGCAAATATAATGCACTGTTGATAACAACAAAAGACTGTGCTTTTAATCTGAGATTATATTTAATAGAAAAAAAAATATTTTGTAAAAAAGTACGCAAATTTTTGGTTAACATGTAATTTGTATTCAAAACCGCTGAGACAAACATTATAATTAATTCTACCGTGTGAGTATGTGTTGCCCATTTAATTTATGTTTTATACATGCCAAAATACACCATATACTTATACCATTTTGCTAGAAGGACTTATACAATAATTATGGATTATACAGCACTTTTATGATTATTATATTGAAGCCGGCATATATATTTCTACTTTTGAAATTACTAGCTATTTTTTTTATTTAGCGACACTCATTATTCAGCTTTCAATGAAATTTTATAATCATTACTAACCTCTTCCCATACAAGTTGCTTTGATACCCCAGGACGTAAGTTCATAATCTTCAACTCGGCAGCCTTGAGATCCCCGTCGGCTGTAAACTCCACGTTGGGTTTTCCTTGATCTCCTTCAACAGAAACGTTCCGGAGATACTTGAAAAATCTGAAACAACACAAAGATCAATATGTACAATAAACTTGAAAAATATGAGTTTCATTATTAAAGCACACACGATTTTTATACTTATAAATATAATTGTTGTTTTCTTTTCGTATGTTATAAATAGATCGAATATTTTATAAACCTAAGATTCTTTAAAAGTCTTTTACTAAACTACAAAATAAAACCTCATTTTTTAACAGGCTACAAAGATAATTGAAACTGATATCTCTTGGCCATCGCGTCGTTACATTTTGATCTTATAGATAGCTATGCCTGTAATTCTGCGAATTTTGTTGTCATTTCATGAAAATGTGCACCCGATAAAATTTAGCGGATCGTTAAACGCAAACGTGTTGTTTACACAGTAAGCTAAAACTGATAAAAAATGTAAATGTATAAAGTAACGTGTTGATTATTCAGCTGTATCATTAGAACTCAAACGTTTTTGCATTTATTAAAATTAAAATTAATATTCATATTCCGTCAATATCGTGACAACCGCAAATAAAATTAGTTGCGAATGGAGGTGCTGTTCCTCCAGGATGCTTTCAACCCAAATTGAATTCCTCGCATTATTCGGAATGGGGGAAACGGGAAACAATAACCGGGGTGGAGGGTAGGAGAGGGTTGTCGAAGGTAAGTACGAAGATAAGAGGTACCATCATTAATTAACCAGCGTCGCCAACAGATATCTTCAGAACAGGGGAGCCTCTTTTATCGGTCTAATTATTGACGTATGTAAATCTATAAATAATTATTTTAAAAATTTAAATTTATTATTTATTATAAACGATTCTCATCTCAAATTTATCAAAAAAATTGCATTTTAAATGTATCTATCATTCTGTACAACTCTATTTAGATAAAACTAAATTTAAGTATGTAATAAAAATATATTGCCAAGATATGAAAATTCAATCTTCGTTTGAGCACAATTTATCGACATTATAAATTTGTATCGAGGACTATGCTTTTAAATAAAATAATGTTTCTTTATATCGTTAATAAAATCCCTTATTATTTTATGTCTTAAAAACAAAGGCAAAAATAAAAATCATATAAATTGAAAAATATTTGTTATTGCTTTAAAAAATCTTAATAAGATTGTTACGTAATTGCTTTCCAAATTTATAAAGAAACTTTTGTTAATTCTTTACAATATTTCTTTGTTTCTAGTTAAAATTGCTTTGATAATGTATTTTCCTTCTGTATGATAGAATAATTGCATGTTCCGGTCATTTTAAGCGACATTTTTCCTATTCTACAAGTCTTGCATTTTCAATTATTTGAGTTTCGGTAAACTTTCTCAGTAACTTAGAAATAGCAAAAATAAAGATTGTAGAGTATCTTTATGGAGTAAGATGAAGTTTTTATTGAAACAATATTAGTTTATTTGAAAAGTTTTTCCTTTCACTAAAGCAGTTCTACCGATGTATATTTATTTGTAAAGTTAAGAATATCAACAAAGAATCAATAAATAATACTCATTGAAAGACATTTGCACATAAAAACCCTTGATTTATATTTTGGTCTGACAAGTGTTTGGATTGGCATGTAAAAAAATAAAGCATTGTCTCGTGTGAGTCGTATTTTCTTATATTTTGAATCTTGCTATCTTCCATTAATTATCAACCATTCAAATTTTTACAGTTTTACAATTAGTTATGTAAATGAAAATTATTTACAAAAAATAAAATAACTGTAAAATTCTCATATTACGAGTATAAACATATGATTTTGCTCTTATATTAGTAGTTATTCACATCATAGTTAGCAACAAAATGCTAACAAGAAGTTGAATAGAGACTCAAAATTATAATTCTGATGAATTTCGATGTAAATAATAATTAGTAGAAGAAGGATTAAGGAACAAAGTTAAACTTTATAGTTTATAAACAAAGGTTTATAAACTTGAAAAGTGCTTTAGTTCAAGAAGTTTTTCTTTACAAAGCAGTAACTAAATGATTCAAAATTACAATACAATTCCGTCTTATTGTATTTATCTTCATTGCAATAATTTTGGTTATATTATGAATTTATATTCAATGATTGATCAAGAATTTAAAGTTTTATTCACTTTATAACACAATTTGGTTAGCACATTGGAGCTGAATACTTAACAATAATTTATTGTAATTTTAGCGATTTGAATTTATTTGTTGGCGTAAATATTCAATATATTGCCTGCCTCCTGTAAAGAAATTTACATCTTGAAATAAATACATCTCCAAATATAATATGTATTGTAATTCATAATCATCGCCATATACCTCATGTTCATTATTCAATGTGAAAAGTTTGTATTATTCACGCAGAACTAACATGTCATGACTGTGAAGAAGGTTTTATATTCGACTCATCAAATTCAATTGTAAAATGAATCATTTTAGCAAGCTTTAAATAAAAAGGTTGTCATTGTAGTTTGACAGTTTTGTTATGTATTGAATGTATATAATAGATAAGACAAATTCAAATTCGCAATAAATGTAAAAATATTCAAGTATCAAATGTCATTAATAAAATAATGTGTCATTGTTGACGTTATAGTAACAATCAATAAATATTATGAATAGATATGGGTTTTGTTTAATTATTTGGCAGCTAATCTTTCAAAGCAATTTCAAAAAATTTTCAAAAGTCTAACCTGCCGCGAGATATTCTCCATTTCTTTCCTTGCATGCGCATGGATTGTTTCGCGAATTGTATTTTTGCTCTAACGTATTTATCCACATATATTGATCACAAACTTTCACAAGGGAATAAAGTCAAGTTTAGATAAGTTTGGGGTATTTACTGACTTTTTTTAGTTGTAGCGAATTATTTGCTTACTCATTTCAAATCAAAATATTTTTTATCACTTAAAACATTTCTCATGGTTAGCAGAAAAATCCTAAGGTTTGAAGATTATATAATACAAATATATGTCATGGATACTTACAAATCTCCAGTGGGCCACCTCGCGTCTCCCGGCCCATCACAGGACAGCTGAGTTCCCAGGGGTCTCTTAGCATTTTTGGAGTCTGCCACATATTCTTCTACACCGTAAGCATACACCTTTATTGCCGTTGTGATCTCGTTTACCAAAGATGCTGAAGACGTGTCAAAATGAACACCTGCAAAAAAATAACCATGATAGAATGACGTTTACATTTACATACATTTTTTTATAACTGGATGATAATTTGAGCCAGGAAATGCAAATTCAAAACCGATGTCCCCAATATTTAATTAGCAAACTAGAAACATCAGCTATGAGATTGCAAACAACGATTTAAATTTTTTGGTCACTTGTGGAGTCATAACAGTCGAACAAGACAGATTGGTGAAAGCATCAACAGTAGAGCATGAATTCAAATCTCATCTATTTCTTAAAATTTAAATTATATTAAAATCTCGTCATAATATGTACACAAATAATAGTTTGATAATAATATGCAACCTGACAATTAAAGTACTTTTCATTGGTTGGTTTTCATAAAAAATTTGATCACCCTTATACTGATGATGATTAAATAAAAACGTATACTACGTGGGAGGAGTCGTTGGGGTAGTCTCGAGAATTTGGATGTTTACGGCTGATTTTGTACCCAGAACTAAATTATTCTATTTAAGTCGATATTCGTGTCAAAAAAATCTTTTTTTTAATGTAAAATTAAAAAAATAAAACTCCCTTTACTGATATACAAAACATTGTAAAGACTTTGAGGAGCTTTCGTTTAGAAATATGATTATTTATTATTATCTGCATAATATTATCTTTAAAAATGTCCTTGAGGACATAATAAGGTTATTTCATGACTTGAAGTTATGCCATAAACTACACCTAATCAAATACTTTGAATATGTAAGCATTTAGTATTTTAAAAAAAGTGAAAAGTCTCTTTTATATAATAAAAAAAAACGTTATTGGTGGATTCTATAAGTTTGATTCCAATCTAAGAAGAAAAGCTAACGAATATTAATGTAAATGTCTCATATTTCTTATTGTTTTGATAGAAAGTACATGGTGAAATTCTAATTTCACCAATATGCTAGGTTAGCATCTTTGAAGGTGCCAATCCTAGCATGTTGGCATAACAATTCTTTTCAAAAGGTATAAAATTGATTATTAATAATAATCATTTATAAATGATATATTGAACAATTTTAGTATAAAAAAATAAGACTAACCATAACTAAGCATAACCTACATCACAACAAAATGAGAAATTATTTTTAGTCAAAACTTTAACAACATTCAAAGTTTTGTGTATAATAAACTAATGCGTAAATTCGGTATGATTTGATTTATATTTACGTTGAAAATATTGTTTTACTTGGATTTCGAAGAACAGTTGATAACTTGCCGTTCTATCTAATTATGGGGTGAGCCCCCGAAGGCTGTTACAAAACATGTTTATACCAAAAGTGTCACGAGAAATAGAATTTTCGAAACCTCCGGGGGTGGAATGTGTTAATTTTACATGATCAACTGAGAATAATTACGGCTCTACTGCTCTTCGTGATTTAGAAATCAAATCAACAGTGAGTTCATTATATAAATTTTCACAAGCACTCAGAATGACCGAGAATTGTAACTAATTTATTCAGGATATTTGAAAATCTGGTGGATGTTTTGTAATCGAATAAGTAAAAGCCTTAAAATGTTTGTTGCTGCTAAAAATTTATATCTTTTAAAAAAAGGTTCAATTATCTCAAAATTATTATAATGAAACACAGTTAACAGTTATATGATTAAATTAAGAACTGGAGTTAATGAGTAATTTTAATCTTCAATTTTATAATTTTCAATACATTTAATAAATAATTGAAAAGCGTGTACTAAAAATTTTAATTGATAATTCTCTCAAATAAAATAAACAAGAAAAAAGGGCTTCTTGAAAAAGGTCATTTATTACTCTTGATTATTAGAAACAGGGGTTGTGAAAAATTTCTGTTCAAGGACAACGTTGGGGTCGTTTTCCCGGTAGGCTCGTGTACCTTGCCTGGTGGCAGGTAATCAGCTTAACTCGATCTGGACTAAGTGAGACGTCTTCTACCGATTCCGATACGCCAAGCTACGAGGTCGAGACGCTCGACATGGCTATTTAACCAATGTTTATGAATAAAATATTCAAACTTTTCAATATCACAAAAAGATAATAAAAATCGCTCATCTTATGACAATTTAAAGCAGCCAACCAAAGAGAAACAAACGGGAACCATACTTTCTGTTTTGTACAAACTGGTGCTGTATCCAATACACGCACCATGACGAGAATTTATATAAACAGTGTATTTTAAATTTTGGTGCTTTGCAAGGTTAATAGTTAAATAAATAAGATAACTCACGTTGTCTCTCAAATATACAAATATATAAAATATGCGTTGGTTAGATTTGTTCTATTTATACTGAAAAGCTTTGTTGTTTCAAATGTGCTTTTTTTACTTACACAGCTGATGTTATTAAGTTACTGAACTTTGTTAGGGAACAAACAGCTTTGACGTCACTACAGCCATGACGTCATAGTCCTATTGTCGAACAACATGGCCGCTTCTGAAGACGTAAAAAGACGAAAGAAATAAAAGGGCGAGTAATGAAGATAAATGCCTAAGATAAGTTGATTTGTGACGTCAGGACCCGCCACTGTCTTAGTCGGCAAGTATCAGAATCCTATTTATTAATTGTGTCTTAATTAATTAGATTGCCTCTAAGGAGGCGACGGTCTTTCCTAATTCAGCTTATAAAAATTATCATCATTAATGCTTAAGAAACAGTACTTTATAAAGGATTATTTATAATAAAGATCAAAGGAAACACATTTTTCACACTTAGACAAGACACAAGCTAAAAATATATTTAATAATAAATAATTTAGTATTGTTTTGATTTTTAACATTTAGTCATTATTACTAGGATAATTACAAAGAGTTATTCTCATTTACGGAGTAAATCTGTTAACTTTTTATAATTTTCAGTTTCATTGAATTGAATAATTATTGGTTTTTGAAATATTCATAAAACTAAAAGTAATGACTGGTGGTGATAATGATTTATTAATAAAAATTAAATTTCAAAATTTAAATATTACAAATAATTATTTTATTACTCATGACTAGTTTTTACACAAAGGCTGTAAAACGACAGGTTCAGAGGCTCGAGCAGAGGTTCACCCGACCCATTACGTATGAACTCCGCATGCGAACATTAATCAAAACTCTCGTCTCCCATTTCGTTTTCAGGTTATTTACGGAACAAAAACACAATTAAATAAAATGTTATCCCGGCAGTATCAACAACCTGACAATAAATGACGGCGAATTGTGGGTCGGTCAACAAACTAAGCTAATAAATAATTTACTTGTCAGATCTTCTCCCTTAGGAGAGGGAGTGTAAAGTATCGTGACTAATGATTTTTTTTTGCAAAATCACTTTTAAATATGCCCATAAAAGATATTTAGTATCACTTTTTAAATAATAGCGTCTTATGACGATTTTTAAATATTTGATAAATGATTCACATCAATTGTAAAATCGAAATAGAATGACTCAAACCATTATTGACTAAGAGCATATTGTTTATTAAAAAATGATTAAGTACATTAATATTAACCAGTGCTTAAAAGTATATTTGTATAATTTTATAAAGAATATTATAATTTTTGAAATATAATGCTAATATTCCTTTGACGCAAACATTTTTTTAAAATTATATTAAACAAACATCAATTCTAAGTAAAATCCGATTGAAGCTGAAAGGATTAATTTAAAAATCCTAGAATGCTTAGCATACTTAATATGAAAAAAAAAAAAAAACAATACCGGTGGATTTTTAAATAACATGTCAAATACCTTTATATTAAAACGGAAATAAAAACCGCTTCGTTTTATATTTCAAATTATCCACACCCAGTCAAATTTTTATTTCTAACTGTTTATGACTAGAAATTATTTCTAAAAATGAAGTAACTGTACTCACACATTTTAAAATATATATACCGAGTACTGATAAGTACCATTCAAAGTTATTTCACATAATAAACAAAAGTTAGTTTGAGATTTTAAAATCGTATTTTTATAAATCCAAATACAAAAAATAACAAGGAAATCGTATTGTTTTAACGACATAATTTTTTTTTAATATCAAATATTTAAAATAAATATATCTCGGTTCTTTATTGTCAGTCCACGTCCGTATTCTCTGTCTTGCTTTATCAGCAGACGCGACGTTCTTTGGTTTTCATGTAAGATAAAACGCTCAAGTTTCATTCTGCTCCCTCGTTTCATAATATGTTCCAGCTCACTAAACAATTCTATAATACGTATATTAAAGCTTGCAACGTTATATACGTATGCATGAGTATAACATGTGTTTGGAAACGACAATGAACTGGCAATCTTTTATTTAAATTTGCTTGTTCAAACAGTGCCTTTTGAATTTGTGTTATATTATATGCAAATGTGTAGGGATCTGTACTCATTCAAACAGTACTATAGTTGAGTGATTGTATAAAAATACATTAAACTTAACGGAATCTGCGTAGCTACTATACATTTGGCTGAAATTCACGCGAGTTTCTATGATTTTTTACTTTACAATTAATTACAAAGTATAATAGTAAATATCTCACATTCTTCTTGTCTTGTGGGTGTACATCAACGAGGCTGTAATTAACAATTTTAATTCCATATAAAATTGGTTAAAGAATATATTGCGGCTTAAGATAATAAATTAAAACGGAACTTTAGTATGAAGTAAACAGAGTTGAATCATATGCGTAATTGACAATAATGTTCATGTTATGTGAAGTGCTTGCTAGGCCGCACAGAGTCAGGTGTGTGAAAAACAAAACGCGATGCGACATTTATTTGAGTAGATTTAATTTTACACGTCCCAGATACGCGGCTTCCACGTGTTTCCATGGCCATCATGAGCAACGGGGTGACACTTTTATGACGTTTTATCCAACGAGGAAGCAGTGGAGGGTGGATTATGACGATGGCGCATGCGCCCATCACTTCCGCTACTCTGAAACAATGCCACAGCTGAGCTATCGAGGATCGCAGAAAATCGGCAAACATCGGTAATGGGCGGCGATTCTAGATTGGAAGTCATCCATCAATGTCTTATCAATTTTGAATAAAAAAAGTTTTCATATATATATTTTTATAATAAGAAAAATTATGGCTTTATTTAAAGTATTTTTTTTTATTTGAAAGCGAAAAGAGATCGACGAATATTTAAGAGCCGTGATACCAAATTCGAGTTTATTGACCATTTGCTTGTACCTATTGCAAAAAAATCGACTGCACTAATCAAAAAAATTTAAATGCAAAAAGTTAGATACATTCTTTCTTCTACTACCATTTTTTTATTTCTTATACTTTACTTTTAATATGATAAATATGTGTTTTTCCGATTGAAGTTTCGGGATTGGAGTTTCGCGATGTTCCTGTTCCAAGAATCCTAAACATTTATGACTCTTTTTTTCAATTGAAATTAAAAGATTAATTATAAATCCTCCTGTTGGGATTAGTTTGTAAATTAAAAAAAATTATCAAACTTTGGTTTTGAAGGTCGTCATTTTATCCAATTTTTCAACATCTTCAAGATTTTATTATACCCTGAAAATGGACGTTAATTAAATAATAAAAAATAGATAAATATAATTTATAGTTTTCTCAATATGTACTCTGTAATAAAATCAACTTTCGACATAGCAAAATAAAGTGACAATTAAATTAATTAAATGTCACGATACTTCAATCGGAGCTTCAATCGGAAAAACACATATTTATCATATTAAAAGTAAATTATAAGAAATAAAAAAAAATGGTAGTAGAAGAAAGGATGTATCTAACTTTCTGCATTTAATTTTTTTTGATTGGTGCTGTCGATTTTAGGTACAAGCAAATGGTCAAAGAACTCGAATTCACGGTATCACGGCTCCTAATAGTTATTTTTAAACATTGTTTGTATAGTAAATCTCAATTATTTTAATAATTACCTACATGTAAGAAATGAATAATCAAGTAAACTAATATGTGAAGTAAATTCAGAGGTAAATTGGGTTCGGCTCATGATGTTGGTAATATGAACATATTTCTTACACACTTAAGTTAATCAGCTAAAATCTAATAAGAAGAGTGTTAAATAATGATTATGTCAGAACGAATGTAGACGGCCATTGATCAAACTCAACTACCACAGCGGAGAAAACTTTTTGGGTTCTCAAGGGACACTCGGTTATCTTATCGTCTTCCCGTTAAAACAAAGCCTTTACGCCAAGAAACAAAAGGTTTTGCAGCGTTTTAGCATTATAGAAATCAAATATGTCTGTTCGAATTTCTAGAAACTCTTGCTTCTGATATAATCTTAAAGTCAAAGTAAGTTCAAGCAAAGTTTACTCTAAATCATATACAAAGGTAAATAAGAGTATCACGTTCTAATGCGTTATTTACATAATATTACGAACGTATTAAATATTTACATATTTGCTTTAAAAACTGAAATTTCAAAAATCAGGTGAAAACATAACAAGTCATAATAATTCATGCTTAATATAAATTTCTCCTGTATGTGAAAAGTAATTTGGATAAAACAGGTTCTTGAATATTAATGGTGTTGTTTCAAAGCTTCTAATTATAAGGCTTTGTTTACCTCTTCCATTTTTTTTGTTTTTTTAAGTTAATAATTTCATAATAGAAATAAATTTATTTTACAAATTAATTTTAAAAAGATTAAGGCTTATAAGAATATTTAATATTTGGTCTTTATATGAGGATTTTTTTAGTATTAGATTAAAAAATTATCTTATTTGTTAATGTTTAACCGTGGTAGGGTGTCATTTTATTTACAAACATCAAATACGTTGTGAATCGGCAAACAGCAAACTTTTGATTATTTTTTTTCGTTAGCATAAATAAGCACCTTTTAGATACGCTTTAAAATCAGGTATACGATTGTTTGCTTATTGATAATCTAAATGCTACTGATGAAGCCGATTGGATGGGTTAAAAAGTTTTACTGACGTGCAACGTATTATTGTGAGTCGTGATTGCATTTTACTGTTTTTTGAGAGAAAAACAAAGTATTAGTAAAGCATGTAGCGAAAAAAAAATTCATGTGCTACTAGCCAAAACTGAAAATAACGAAGTGTTTTGAAGGGTGGCTTAATTTGTGATCGTCGCGACAGTTTATATTTTTAACTCAATTAAAAAATCGCTGTGATATCTAAGCAATAAAAAGATTCGCAATATGCGTGATTAAATCAGCTTTATGGTAGACAGCGCAATGTGATATAATATTGCATGAGTTAATAAAGCAGACGAACGTTTCGTATTTTCATGCAACTTCCTCATACTTAATGTATTCTATATAACTCGAGATATACTTCATGAGGAACTTGACGCGTTTGATATTACTTGGGCAGCTTGTAGCACGGAACGGGGATATTATTACACATAATAAACTTGCGTATTTAATATGCATAGTCCTTAGTATTTCAAGTGGGGAGAAGTAACTTTTGAAATTTGAGAAGTATTTTAATACAATGGTGTGAAAAAATATTCTTATAAAAAAAATTATTTTATATATAAGATATAAAATTGCTATAAAGCAGATTTTACTCTTCTTAATAATGTACAGAATTTTTTAAATTTTTAATAAGCTTTTCAATTCGGAACTATTAATGAATAAATTTCAAATGAAAAATAAAACCAGAAAATACTGAAAAATTTATATTGTTCAAAAAAATACACACAGGCAACACTGATAATGTAAAAAAACTACCCCTTAATTGATTGACTACATTTATCTGTTCTTTAAATATTTTTTATTTAAGAGTTTTATTTATTATTGTTGATATTATTTGATGTTTCAAATCAGAAATTCTTATTAACTTTTAACTTACTGAAAATATATTATAAAATGCCAAGAAATAAAATTTGAAATCTATTCTTTCTAAAGGTAAAATATTTTATTTTTTTAAAATTCACTTTAAAATTAAATAAATTTTATGTTCTTGTCTTGTTTTCTTCATTGGATAAAAAGAAATGGTTAAACTTTTTGCTTTAATAAAAAAAAAATCTACAAGATTGTGAATAAGATAATTTCATTGTGTTTTAGTGTTGTAATACTCTAAAAAGAAAATTTAAATACGGGAGGTAAAAGTCGCAGAAAAATGTGCGGTTCGGGTCTCAAGAAGGTAATATTCCCCAGAGACTAATAAAACACATCGTGTCCATACAAGGCTGCTGCATATACTCTGAGACGAAGCAGCCTCTAAGTAATTCTATACGGAAGAAGGTCCCTAACCCGAGGATAAGTGTTCAAATAATGTCGGAATTTTTTTCTGAAAGACAGTGATCACTTTGTAAATGAAAATTGCTTTCCTTGATCTACATTGTAAATGCTTAAAGTTGTAGCAAAATAATTCCAGAATACTCGCGTTTTAATATATTGAATTAATTTATAATTCAATAACATCATATTTGTGATAATAATATATTTTTCAGCATGTTGTATTAGAATTTATTATGAAAATCATAGTTTTTTTTAAATCAAAATCATATACTAAATTATTTTAGTAAAAAAATCTGAAGGTTCATGATTATGTTTACTTAAACAAAAATACAACAATGAAAAAAATATTTTAATAATGTGATAAAAAAGCAAAGAAAAATTATTCAAAGCATGTTGCAGTTTTAATTTAAATCAAAACTAAAAATCGTGATCGGATGAAAATCTTTTTAGGGGTTGGGTGGTCCAACATTTGGAGGTTGGGGTTGAATTTTATCAAAGTTAAGGGGTTAAGCCTAAAAATAACACAATTACAAACTCTTTACTGCTAGGTATTGTTTGGTGGAAATAGCCCGACAACGAACGAATATAAATCTTGGAAATTCTATCTTATTTGGCAACGTAACTAAATTTATATTTGCTTTCACCGTATTTAGATATAGTTTATTCATTCGTTTCGTAATAAACCACATACGATAAAAGATTACACTAAATATGTATAAAGCTTTTCAAATAAAACACAAATTTAAACTTATAAAATAGACACCAAGTTAAAACATTTTATAAACATAATCAATTTCACATCAAGCGATAAATATAATCTGACTTTAAAATATTGACAAAACGATTAAAATTGGTGAAAAAAATATTTCCTTCTCATGTCAGATCTGATATCAACTGAAAAATTGTAACTTTTTCTGGATCATCAGTAAATAAAGAAATCTATATTTATTTGGTTTTTTAAATAAAATAAATCATTCATCATTCATCGTATTTCTTATTTATCCATTAGTTATTTAATGATACTTCAAATCTTAAAGCTGATGAAACGCTTCAGATTGTCAAAAGCATTGAGATACTGGCATTCATTCGCTAGACGAATTGAGTCAAGCAGATGATTATACATCAAACGAACCGGAAATCGTAAGATGAAGGCAGTTAAAAAAAAACCCTTAACAAAAAATAAGTATTAAAATTGCGATATACAGAGTAGGAATTTTTTTATTCATAAATGTATAAATAGTTTGAATTTTTAAGTACACATCATAAAAATATAAGATAATTTTAAGGTTTGAGTTTAATTTTTAAAAAAACAGGTTAAGTTTTTATAATTCTAAATTGCTTGAGATAATGCCTTAAAAAGGCAGAGAAAGGTGAAAACGAATTATTTGAAAGGTTAACCCTTTTGCGTAAACAAACGCCAAGGGGTAAACAAAATATTTGAATAAAAACCGAGCAATTTGTTTCAGGTAATCACATGATGGAGGGACCTTTATTAACATTACCAAAAAAGGGTAGAATTAAGAAATGTTTCAGCCGAACCCTGGAGGTGGAAGCTTCTCCCCGGGGACGCTGATGGATGCCACCCCTAATAAACACGTAAGGGAATCCAACTAAAAAAATCACCCCTGCTCTCGGAGATGTTCGTACGTTCCGACTTTGATCAAGGTTACGACTTTTATCAAGCAAGATCAAAGTCGTCGAAGCGAAAGTCACTTCGTTTTGGTGATCGAAATATCAAGTAATCTGGTACCAAAATTTACGGAAACGACAATTTGAGGTCATACTACTTAAACATTTTTTTACAGCAGTAATAATCAGATAGGTAATAAAGTTAATCGATTACTGCATTTAATAATATTAAATTCTCTATAAAATACTATTTTTAAATAAATAAAGAATTGCAAATTCCAGTTTTGTAAAATGAATTAATTTTAACGTGGGGTTAAAATGACTAAATTTTAAACAGTACAACACGTTTCTTGCTTTGAAAACCGGAGTGTGTGAAAAGGCCTGTTATGCTATTTGAGGCGGTTTAGGGTTAGTGAGTTTTGTGAGCTTGGAAGAAGAACATTTGGTAACATTCTGGAAGGAAGCAGACGTAGAAATAAAAGGCCGAATATCGTCTTGAGTGCGTCACGCGAAGAGAAATAATACGCCTTGCGAACGATGATAAAATTATTTTTACCTGAAGTTATTTGTTGGAATTACCAGCGTTTATCAATTATGCCAACAAAAGAAACACAAACATGCATTCAACCAAAAAATACTTTATACATCTCTAGAATGAGAATGTATACGACATTTCTAATTCATAAATAATTGTTTTTCAAATCACTCAATATATTTTAATTACATATAATTTGGTAAAAATGTTATGTAAAATTCGATACTGCTTTTCGTGAGTGAAACATCAAGCCATAAATCTGATTCAAAAGTTCAAATCTTTTTTATAAATTATATTAAAATTATTTATTCTGACATGTGTTACATTAAGTAAATTTTACAGCTTTATAACTTTATTTACTTTATTTTTGATTTTGTTGAATTATATTATTTCTGTTTACTAAGACAAGGCTATGAATTTCCTAAAATAAACCCATGTAAAAAACGGTGTGTTAAAATTTAAAGTTTGAGCATAAAGTTCTGATTTAAATTGTGATTTGTGCTTATTTTTCATTTTCCCCAGTTTCATAGTTAAAAAACATACTTGAGTTGGTTATTAAAACAAATTTGAAATTTTAATTTATGTGGTGTCATACTATAAGTTGTCATAGATGCGGAATTTCAAATAAAATTTATTTTATAAACCCTATATTTGGTTAAATGTCACATAAAGCTTTTCCTACACAAATACTTTAAACATTTTCTGTGTAAATGTATCTAAAATGAACAACTAATTATCCTCTTGTTATAAATTACTTTCAATTTAATATCGAGTCAATTGCGATACCAATTTTTTTTAGTCATAGACTTGTTGAATTTTTCATCGTGAAATAATAATGTGTATATGATAAAGCTTTGATTTTAATTGAATTATTAAACACACACACTAATAAGTTCAAATTTGTTATGTTTATGAACCATAAACATTGTGAAAATAAATACTCCATACACTTTCGTAAATATTAGTGTACAAACACATTCATATAGTTATATTATTTTTTTAAATTTAAACAAACGACCTTATCAGTCGCTGTACAAAATTAAATTACCTTATATTTTAACAACTATTAAATGTTCTCTTTTCAATTCTGAATTGAAAGGCATTAGAATGACAGAATCGGCTGTAGAAAACCGATTGCTTAAAGTCTAAAAGCTTTAACGCCACCAACTATTTTATTGTACCTCGTATAATCTGTCGCCATTGTAACCTCGAGCTCACATCGTATAGTATTTTGCCTCTTGAAACTTTAGCTCTCTAATAGTGTTCGTCCTTTACTTGTCGCATTTCACAGTGTAGGAATTATTTTGGTGCATCCCTTCATCAGACAAGAATTGTATTTTACATCACAATATTTGAAACAGAAACAATTATACAAAAATTTCAATTAAACTTTGAAACTGGCCAAGTTCATTTAATGAAAATAATATTACTTACTATTATTGATATAATAAAGTGGCTATGCAAATAAATGATACAAAATAATTTTATTAATTGTAAACGCCAACTCGTTCTCACTGTTGTCAAGTCAAAATATAAAAATTATACAAATTCTAAATGGCTTTGAAAAGCCTTAAATTATAAAACCAAATTTATACAGCGTAGTACTTCAGAAAAACTTTCAACATTAATGACATAAGCTGGATTGTTTTTTTAGCATCCATAGTATTTATAGTTAAAACAGTTTTATAAATATGTATATAGTTTAAAATTAAGGCGTTTTATTTGAATAAAATGGTCTACGAGAAGTGTTCTCACTTAAGAAGTGTGGGTAAGTAAATTTTCGATGACATAATTATTCGTTCCGATCGAGCTACAGTTAACGTGCGCCCAATTACAGTTTAGTTGAGTTACGCCAAGTTTCACTCAAACATCAAACAAAGTTATCGAAATCGCAAAGTTATGGTGTCAACTAATCTAAAATTGTCACTACCTGTTACCAATGTCTCTGTCTATAGGGTTACAATTGATTTATTAAAAAATATTATTTTTAACAACTTGCTGCACTCATTATATAATAATCACTTAAGGAAACGTAAAAGTAATTAAGTAATAAGTACTTCAATAATTTAGGTAACACGTATATTTTTTTTGATACATTCACACTAGAAAAATATTATTTTGAAAATCAGCTAAAATACGCGAATTTATATCAAAATACAAACTCTTGCCGAGAGTGGAGGCAATAAATCTTTATTTTTTTATTCTTTTTCTTTATAACCGTATTTCCGAAGTGCTATGGTCTTCGTGTGGACTATTTTCCATTTCCATCGAATCAGCATTCAAAACTTTCCAGGAGTTCGTAATGCAGAAGTCTACCCTTCCTTTATAGAAGTAAATTTCACCCATATAAGTTTATAACTCAAAAAATACTTATTTATTATTAAACCAAATTGTTATTTACGCGTTTTATTCAAAACTACTCATAAATTTACTACAACGAAAAGTTATTTCAATCTTATTTGTTACGCAAGAAGCGTTTTCAGTATTTTAAGAATCTGATAAAATATTTGTTTATATTAAAAAATATCAATAATTTAATCAAACGAATTCTTTTAAGATCCAGTTACTAATTCATTTATCGCTAAGGATTTATTTAACATATTCAAATATTTTTATTTGGTTTAAAGAATACATTATAGTTCTCCATTTCAAATTGAAATTTCTAGTATTTGAGCGGTGAACACTTAAAATCAAACATTATATCGCGTGAACATCATTTTTATTTTTAAATTCTGTGTTTACTCAACCCATCAAATCCAAAGCAAAACTTATTTGTAACTCATCGATAAATGTATCTTGACTTTGCTATCCAGTCCGATTGAAAATATCGCAAAGACTATTTTTAGACTGAACAGTTTGATTGTGCGACATATCTGTACGATAGAATGATAGTGCGACCAGTCGTCTGCGACCGAGTGAACAGGCGTTCTGTAATCGACAAGAACAAGGCAACTTCCAACATATTCAAGCCTCAATGTTTAATTAACTTCCGTAAATCCTCGCGTTTGAAGTTGGTGGAAGAAGGCATGTTTAGTCGGGGCTACAATTGCATTAGCTTCTCATAATTGCGGTGTAAAGACTCCATTCTGGGTGGCAAACTACTGATTATAACTGAAGAACAATAGAGAATAATGAAATTCAACGTGAACCTCCAAGCTGCTTGAATTTAAAGCATGAATAAAAATTAGGTAATAATCTTATAAAAAAACTACAAATAATACACCATTAAAATTTTCTTGTGATTAAATATATTTATATAATTATAATCTTTAAACATCATAATATAAATAAAATCTATAAGCACCCAAGCGACGTTCCTTACGCCGTTTCAGTTTTTTTTCCATTTGATAAGGTTATTAACAGGTATATGTATATATATATATATATATATATATATATATATATATATATATATATATATATATATATATATATATATATGCAAAAAAATCCGTGATCAAATTTTAATCAGATTTAAAATCCAGACGAAAATAAAATTTATTTTTCACTCATATTTTATATACATTTACAGTGAAATACCTGAAAGCACACAAATAGTTAACGCATTTGCTTAGATCCAGCCAAAAAAAGTTATATTCAGTAAATTCCAGCAACATTTAATTAATCTTCCAAGACATAAAGGTTAAATAAAGGTTAATTAAGAAGTATATAAGCTGGATGTATTGTGGACAGTATGTTTATAAAATGTTAACTATGTCTACGGCTAAAAAAGTTTTTACTTCTTTTTAAAATTTTAAATAATATTGTTTGTGAACCGTATACATGTTATAACTCAACATATGTATATAAAGATTAAGAACATTTTTTTAAATATTGAAAATTGATTAAAGAAACTCTTAGAAAAATATATCAACGTGATTTGTGCGGGATTCGAACCCACATCCCCTCGCTTACATGGCAGGTGCATTGTAATTGTGCCATGTAAGCGAGGGGATGTGGGTTCGAATCCCGCACAAATCACGTTGATATATTTTTCTAAGAGTTTCTTTAATCAATTTTCAATATTTAAAAAAATGTTCTTAATCATTATCAATCAATTAAACCTGTATAGGTAAAATCGTACTTCCTGTGAGATGGTCTTCACAAAAACCAATAATTAAATATGTATATAAAGTTTAAACATTATGATTTATTTACAAAATAATTAATTTTATTGTTTAAAAAAATGCAAAAGACGACATAAGTTTTTTTAAATCTATTTAACTTTAAAAAATTGAAAAATATAGAATATAACACACAAATAAAACCTTGTGATAGTTTCTTAATTGAATATTTAGGATATTTGTAATGTATAATTAATATTGTAAAGTTAAAAATTTAGATTTTTATAAAAGGTGCTTGACTCCGCCTTGCTAAGCGATCAAAGTTCAAAATCAAACAAATTTAATGAAGGCTGTAGCTTTTCCGGGTTCCATGATGATGGTTGTTTTTTCGTGAAAACGGCATCATCAAAATCAAAGGCCTGATTTTATTACAATCATATTACACACAAAGATACTGGCTTTTTCGTATCACTCGAACCCGTTTTAATTAGTTCAATTAAGTCCACACAACCACACAAATGTTTTGAGTATTATATAGAAATATATACGTGCGTTTGATTTTAAACGGTACAGGATTATTTTAATACATGTGTACATGGACAGCGAGGAGTTGTTTCATACAAAGTAGACTGCATACTCTTTCAGAGAGTATGAAATTGAATTTCGCCCAAAGCGCTGAAACATTATAATTCAGTCTCACGGAAGAAAAGGAAATAATTCGAGTCGCTCGCAGCGCGGCTTCGGCGAACTCATTACAAGGGAGCTTTCAGCAATTCGTCTCCCCTAGATTCTGTCAGCACATAATTTTTACAATTTGGTATTACCAAGAGACTTTAGAAGTTATTGCACTCTGCTCAACTTGCATTGAAGATTTAATAAGAATAAAGAGTTCAACGACGTTGAGAAGGTGCATCCACCGAGATGGCAGCTCGACTTTATCGTTTTGATATTTTTACATTTCTAATTATCTGTTAGCACTCTCGAGTATAAATGTAAGCGTTTTACTTTCGATTTATTTCCCAAGTCTGTGTTTTTTTTTCCGCTTAGAAAAAATCCGCCTTTTAGAGACCTGATAATCCAGTCTAGCCGTAATTATTTCTAATCGCTTCTAACCACTCGGCTCTTCCAGCAGCACTGCGGCTTATGAGTGGGGGTTGTAGACTCATTCAAATATTCTGAGTTTAAGTGTGCCCCGGTCCTGGACCTAAAACAGCGAGCTAAAATATTTTTTTTACACGAAACCAAAGTATTTGTGCTTAATTTAATGTTTTATTAACCAAAAATAAACAAACAGTGATAAAAAATATTTTTTTTGGCATCTAAAGCACTACATATTTTACAACTACGTACTGAGTTGATTCAACCAGAGTAAATAATGAGAAGATAACGATTATTTTTTACAATAAGGGCTTTTGCTTTCAAATGCCTATATTGCACTAAAAATACAAATCAATATCAACAGATTATGTATGCCAGAAAATGTATACAATACTTTATGTCTGCGTTTGTAAAACTTTAACTTGCAGGGTAGTAGAAAGATATTGCTTTAAATAAACATAATTTATTTTATTTTGTTTTGTATATAAATTCATTTATAATAATAAGTAAAACCTCTTTATGAAAATGAAATCTTAATTAAGTATTTGTTCCTTAAATCTTTAAGCAAGTATTCATTCTCTCTGGTAACATTTAATGCTATATTCGCATCAAATGGTTGGCATATATTATATAAACCGCCAAGCCTTTTCTTGTTGTAAATATAACAAAGCCTTTGAAATATAAAAACGGTCTTTGTTGTAATCTTTTCGTTATTTGGCAGTTCATATTTGTTTTCTTTCAAAGACATCTATCGTCACAGAATTTTTAATATAAAAGAACGTTGACCAGTAAGAACGTGTTTTTTGTAGTGCTAGGGAAAGGACAATTATGTATTCGTCGTTTTCAACGAGCCGTAAAATAAAACGGTAAAAGTAGTGAACAGTAAACGCATTACTAAACACAGATTAAGTGGATTATTGTAGACGATATTCTAACAGGGCAAATATCCACGAAACACTATAAAAGAATTCTCCAAAACGGCGAAATCACGACCCCCAACCTTGAGAACGAAATTGAATTGAAAAAGTAATGGAAAATACTTGTTAATATTGCCCACATGTTCTCTGCAAATGGTTTCTAATAGTTACTGAAATTATTTCGGGTGTGGCAATACGGATAAAGGGTTCAGCATCATTAGGGGAAGGAAGTGTAATTACTGAATTGGGCGCTTTCTCCAGACAAAGGGAATTGTTACAGGCGAGCGAGTCGCTACTAGAGTAATTGTATAATTTGATATTGAAAAGAAAATGCAACGAACTTATTGATGGTAAGTGGAGAGCTGTCATATATAAAAACGGACAGTTATTTATTCATACATTCAAATTGTCCAATAAATTTGCATACAAATAGAACGGCGCTAGCGGAAAAGATGTAAATCTATCGAGGCTTTTTTTTGTAATTGAATATCAATTTTTATCATGGAAATAAGAGAGTTACTATGTCGGATATTTAACAAGAAAATGTTTTTTGCTTCATTGAAATATGATTATATGTACTTATCAATAAAGAAAAGTATCATGAAAATTTATTAATTCATAATTTTACTACCATCATTTCGCATTTAGCATGCAGTTTTACTTGATAAAAGTTTTTACTTATGAATAGAAAAAAAAAATTGCTAGCAGTAGTGGATTGGACATTTAATCCAAAAATTTACCAGTTGGACAATTATTAAAGAAAGAAAGAAAGACAGTTGATAACGGTATTTATTTAATCGTGTACAAAACTCACAAATTATTAATGTGAAATGACTTTTATTTCAAATGATAGATTTGAATTTATTTATTGATTTCAAACTTTCTGCTGTAAGCTGTGCTTATTTTTATCGCAAGTTTGTTTGAGCTGTGAAAAACTTAAGTCATTTTTGAGGAAAAAAGTATTTTTATGAATTTTTATTAAAAACATGTATGTAGGTTAGTGGTTTTATCCAAAAAAAAATTATACCTCAAAACGACATGTAATTTCGCTGTTCTTTCATTTGAATTGATAAAAACAGATTTTATTGTTAATAGTCTATTAGTAATTAAATCTTCTCAGAATAGTACGCTCTAGCAACAGTAAACTTTCATGCCTGGTTTAATTTAACTCTATTTTAGACAACATCGAATATGAAAAGTCGAAATGCTACGAACAATAAGTCCGAATATGCCCATGAAAGTTAAAAGCGCTTACTACCAAAAATTGTATAATCTCCTAGATAGTTGATATTTAAATTTGTTTTATAAACAAAAATCTTACCCAGCATGCCGACGGGAAACTGATTTGGCGTTTGCAGGTTCTCGATGACACTCTGCGTGACGACCCAGATGTAGTTTTCCCCGGTGATCTGCAGGTCCCGCGCCGCCGCCAGGATGTGCATGGCCTCCTCTCTCGTGGCGTACAGCAGCATGACCCTGGACTCGCTGCTCACCAGCTCCGACAGGTCGGCCGGCTTTGTAACCAGCACCGCATTCAAAATCGTAAACTTGAATCGGTCCTACGGAAATAAATAAATAAAATTATAATTGGTCTATAACATAAAAACCGGAATTTTACACTAGATGCCAAAACTTTTGTATGCGCTGTAGAAAATCATTGATTTACGTGTCATTTTGAAGCTCTATTCATAAGCTGTCAAAATAAGTCAACAATGTTTTATTTGCTTGTGCGCATCGTATTTTTTTCAATCATGGAAAATTTTGAAATATGGCGAAAAAAACAGCACTTTTTTTGCTAAGACAACTACAACCGAAAGTCATCGTTTGCTTATGGGATTGCATGGCAAATATGTTCTTGCAAAAACACAGTGCTTTGAGAGGTTTCAACGCTTTAATAGTGGCGGTTTTAACATCAAAGACAAAAACGGCCTGGACAGCCGAAAAAGTTTGAAGATAATGAATTGGAAGCGTTACTCAATCAAGAATCTTGTCAAACACAAGAAGAGCTTGCAAAATCATTGGACCTGACTTAAGCAGCCATTTCCAAGCGCCTAAAAGCATTGGGAATCATTCAGAAGCAAGGCAATTGGGTGCCATACGAGTCGAACCCGAGAGACGTGGAAAGGCGATTTTGCATGTCTGAAATGCTGCTCGAACGTCATAAAAAGTATTTGAATCCTGTCCAACCAGCCAAATCGACACTGAAGAAGAATATTCACGCTGCCAAGATAATGCTCTGTATTTGGTGGGACCAGAAGGGCGTCGTGTATTGTGAGGTTTTAAAACCGGGTGAAACCATTACTGGAGAGGTTTACCAACAACATCTGATTCGTTAAAAGAGAGCATTGAAGGAAAAATGGCCAGAATGGGAGACCAGACCCGAGACATTGATTTTCCAACATGACAATGCTTGGTCACATGTTGCTCAACCCGTTAAAAACTATTTGGAAAATAGCGGATAAGAAGTTCTGCCCCACCCGCCATATAGTCCAGACTTGGCGCCTTCTGACTACTTTTTGATTCGGTCGATGCAGAATAGACTTTCCAGAATACGCTTCACTTCAATCCATGGCATCAAAAATTGGGTCGATTCGTTCTTTGGTTCAAAACATGACCGGTTTTTTTGGGATGGCTTCCACAAATTGCCAAAAAGATGTTGAAATATTGTAACTTCCGATGGACATTACTTTTAATAACAGAATTGTACACGATTTTCTTAAATAAACGCTCAAATTTCCTAAAAAATTCCTGTTTTAAAGGAATAGACCCAATAATTTTTCCAACTAAAATATTTCTATTATTGGTTTTTGTGAAGACCATCTCACAGGAAGTACGATTTTACCTATACAGGTTTAATTGATTGATACTGATTAAGAACATTTTTTCAAATATTGAAAATCGATTAAAGAAACTCTTAGAAAAATATATCATCGTGATTTGTGCGGGATTCGAACCCACATCCCCTCGCTTACATGGCAGGTGCATTACCAACTATGCTAACCAATCACTAGTACTAGACAAGAATTTTTAATAATCATATCCCATAAATGAAACAATGTTCTTATTATGCCTAATTAAATATTTCTAACATGAGATAATTGTACCTAATTTTTGCACTTTTGAATGGAATTTAAAAAAAAGAAATAGTTACACAAAAAAACAAAAAAATAGACATGTGGTGCAGTCAAACCGTACGAAAAGAAAAAGAAACATATTTTTAGTGGTAAAAAATACAACTGGGCGAAAAATATTGGAAAAAATATCTGCCTTCACCGAATCACAAACTCCAAAACCAACCGCGGGGAGGCAATAAACCCAGTTGGGATATTTGTTTAAAAATGCGGCGAAACTACAAACGGCGTCATTAAGGCCGGCACACACGGGCGCGAGGATTGCCATTTTAGACTCGACAAAAGAATTTCGGGCAGCAAAGCGAGATTTCATGCACTTTTTGTTTTTGTTTTTTGCATTTCATTGGCAAGAACTACTGCAATATTAAACTAATACAATTCATTATTCATATAAATACCCTACTAAAGCAAGAAAAAAAAATGGTTAACATACATTATATCTCTGGTTTGATCTAATTTATTGATATTGAAATGATAACAAGCTGGGTGACTTTCGCGCAATGAGTTATTTTATATTGATGAATTTATTATATTGAAGTTTGGAAGCTCCGGAATACTAAACAGTTTGATAATGATCAAGTACATTTTTTTTCAAATATTGAAAATTGATCAAAAAAACTCTTAGGAAAATATCATCGTGATTTGTGTGGGATTTGAACCCACATCCCCAAGCTTACATGGCCGGTGCATTACCAATTATACCAACGAATCACTAGTACTAAGCAAGAATTTTTAACAATCATATCCCATAAGTGAAACAACGTACTTATTATCCCATTTAAATATTGTGTGAATTAAATATTTCTAAGAGTTTCTTTAATCAACTATCAATATTTAAAAAAATGTTCTTAATCATTATCAATCAATCAAACCTGTATAGGCAAAATCGTACTTCCTGTGAGACGGTCTTCACAAAAATCAATAATATACTAAACAGTTTGTTAAGAATGGTGCCAAAATTAAAATATCTTGTTTAGCAAAATGAGTATTTAACGAGCGACACCACGCATGTACAAGTTTGTTTTGAATTGAATTTGATTTCACGCTTTTATTTACCTGCATTTCAGAGACCCTCTCCCTGACGGCCTGTATGAAGTCGTCGTGGCCCGCTATCTGTGACGTCACCACCGAGAACTGGTGCCACTTGTACCGCTCCAGTATGCTCAGCATGGCCGCTGTCTGGTGCTCGATGGAGGGAGCCAACTGCAGTTGAAGCGTCGATTGCGAAGCACGTCGCTCTGGTGACAAAATATAAATTAAAACGCTGACATGTGACAATACAGCATTGGGCACAAACTTTTTATTTTTCAATTTATCTACAAGACAAAATTTAAGGGTCTCATCAAAATCACCTCTGATCAATTTGATTTAACATTTGTCAAGGACTAAATTTTATTTCACAAAAACAACATACTAGAATATTATTCATTAATTTCAATGTGTAAAAGTTATTACGGAGTGATTATTTCAGAGAACCTAATGTAAAGAGGATAGTAGAGAAGTTATGAAAAATAAATTATAACGAGTAAATAAGTTATGCAGCTCTGGTCGATCTAGAGAATAATGTATGCAATATATGAGTTTTTTAAACCTCTATCAATTTCATATTCAAAAGAAAAAAAAGGGTATTCAAATGACGCTGTCCCGCCGGGCCAGATATAAAATATTCAACTATTGAAATCGGTGCATTAAACTGAATATAAAGGCATTCTTAATAAAAACTGAATACCTTTTTTCTGTTTTTCAATATTTTTTTTTTATGAAAACCTCGCCCACTGTACAAACAATAAAATACATATTTGAGTTCACAGTTATAAATTCATATTTAAAGTAAAAACAACAAAAGGTATCAAGAAGATATAAAGGATGGTACTGATTTCATTATTTCAAAATTAAAGCTTTTGATGACGAGAATGACAAAATATTTGTTTAATTAAGGAAATTACATTAAAAAATATTTTTTAAAACGACAAACAAACGACGAAAAGATGAAATTAGTTTGCTTATTATTAAATTTGTTTCACCGTGTCTTTTTTGAGAGTAAAATCACGTGCTTAATCAAGCAAAATGTATATTTTTAAGGTATTTTAAATGCTAATATTTGAATAATCACTCGAATCGCAGGTCTCTCCAATTTTTAAAAAAAATTTATATACGAAATTTAATTGTCAATTATTGTTGTTTTTATGTTTTTGCATTCAAACTCAAATAAAAAATCTTAGAGAATCCTTCATATAGTGATAACATACAATCAATTTATGATAACTCGTATTTATGATAAAACTCCATTTTATAAAAATAAAAAAAACCGATAATTAACTTTTACTCTGGATTTTCATTTTTTATAAATTTGATTTGTCTTGCATATTTTTACTAAAAAAAAATTAAAAAAATAAGGTTTATAACTAATTGACATTCTTTTTATTTAAGTCAACATTGTATAATGTTTAAAACTACTAATATTTAAACTGTTTACTATAAAAAAATATTGAAACATTGGTTTTTTAGATAATATTTTTTCCTCACATATATTGCAAATGACATTATAAATAAGAATTAAATCCAAATATCAAGAGAGATTTTCAACTATAGTAACAGGCAATGAAAATAAACAAGTAGTTATTTCAGGAACTGTAAATGTTAATATTCCATCTCATTAATAATAATATAAAATTAAACATATTTTATCCAAATAGTCACTCATCTTCGTTTGTGTATTTTTGCTAGCCCACAATTAAATACCAGTTGCTTTTTTATAAATTGTTTATTCAGTCATTATTAGTAAACTAATATGGTATTAGCCTCTTTTTTTTTTTTGGAACCAAGCCAACGATTTTTGTTGTATTGGTAAGTGTAATGTCTGTTAATAAAATAAAAACAGCAATATTGTTTTGATAAAAACAAAGGAATGTTTGTAGTACTATAACAAACATGAAAAAATATTAAAAAATCAAACCATAGCACGCGAATTTCAAATTTATTTATAACTATACAGGGCTTCATTTAAAAATCAAATGTTGGTATAGTTAATACAAGTACAAACATCTTATAAGGGATTATAGAAACAGGTTAAAGTAGAAAGCTCTAGAATTGGTTTTTGTGAAACCTTTGCATGAATTCAACTTAGCACAATTAGACGTCCAGCATTTTCAAAAAAAAAAATCAACGAAACGTACAGCTGAGTGAAGGCATTCAGTGAGTTAGAAGGTTACACAAACAGTGGGGGATAAGTTATTTGTTTTATTTCACGGGATCGATTTTGATAAATGGGCGCTCTCTCTTTATTTATTTCTTTATTACTTTTGTGTTCGAAAAACAGGAAATTGCTAAATTTGCCGAAGTGAATATTCACAAAAAGCCTAATTATACCTCCTTGCTCATTGTAAATAGCCTTCAGAGAGGCTTTCCCACGCTAAAAGCCTGTCGACTCTGATGGCTGGCGCGCTCAGTCTCAAGTCACTGAAGGGGGAGTTTAAAGGGTTGTTAAGAGCCACTCAGATGTCTTAAAATGTATTGTTGAATTATAAAAAAATATATATAAACTTTTAGTTTCAGTTGCTTAACGGAACACAACACGTCCATATCTTTTAATCTCCCGTAATCTTTTTGGCGTACATCCATTTCATCATGAAACAAATAAAAACAGTAATATGTAATTTATAAAAAACTAAAACTAACACTTTTTTTTATAAATACAATTAAAGATCCCAATAAAACGTATATGCCATATGAATAATTTTACTTGTAACATTAACACTTGTTCACACAAGAACATATCTTAATTATTTTTACATGTTTTTTTTAAAACAAAAATTATAAAAATATTTTTGACAAGTTAAAAAATTAAGTAATTAATCTTTTTTACATAGAGTACTTTGTGGAATTCAATTTCAATATTTTAAATAAAATCACTCGAGTGTTTTATTTAGAATATTAAGTTAAAAATGTTATTAAAATTAGAAATAAAGCCTCGGTGTATTGCTACTCTGTTGCATACATCTTCATATCAATTAAATTGAGTAAATGAATTAATTAAAAAATTTCGAATTCGTATTAAAATAAAAATAACGTTGTTCATTGTATTATCAACATATGTACTATCGATATTAAGTTAAGTTCTTTTGACCAAATTATATTGTAATAAAAGAAGTTCTCGTTTAGAACCACGAAATACGAAGAACATTCTAAGAAGAGCAAACTGTGTCTGAAGTTGGTTAATCTCACAACTCTAATGGAATCGTGACGCTCAATGAACGCGGCTGTTGGGTTATAGGATCCACCTCCAAGGGGATGAAACAAAACGCCACACCTTTTAGAAGAACAAGTTGGAAAGTCTGCTATATATCTAGAGGTTTTTCGCTTGCAAATTAAAAATAATAATAAACGAGTTTATTGCACATCTTATTATCTTAAGGACCAATATATAAGTGATCGCTTAAAAAACTAATAATAAAATAAATATTTTTTTTATTGGTTCAGAGCACAACTCTATAAACAAAATAAAAATATATGTTTTCCCTAACAGAAACGTTGCTCAATGAAAAACACAAAAATGTTTTACAACAAACAAATCGATAAAATATTTGATTAAACAATTTTATGTTATATGGAATAATTAGTTTCTTTTTACTATATTCTTAATAATAATATACTCGTATATGAACATATTTATTTTTTTAACCACATACTTTGTATTTAAAGTCGTATCTTTTAGAATTCGAAACGTTTTTTTACAAATACAGATAATACATTTTATTGAAATTTGATTTTCTATTTTTTTTCATAAACTTTACGATTTAGAATCATGAAAGCAGATAATTAGTTTCAATTAAAATAAAACTCTTTATCTTTAATAATATAGAGAAGTGACTCGGTAACGATGCGGTAATCATAATAATTATCGTATAGTTCCGCTTTGCACTGATTCATTTTGAAGTGATTACGTGTGTTTATAATGACCCATTTTTTTTAGTTTTGAAGCGTTCTACTGATATGTCGTATGAATTCACATATGAACTGACCGTAATCTTCTAGTGGTTAGGATGTCACGTTGTGGGCGTGAAAACCCAGGTTCAAATCCTGGTTACGGTATTTTTTTAAATAAAATAAAAAATACAATATTTAAACCTTATTTCATATATCAGGACGTAAACGTCCTGATATTTTTTTTCGTAAAATTGATATCTAGTTTTATACTGATATGAACCATAAATTTTACTTAAGAATCCCATGAGATACTGCTTTATTGGATAGTACGCGAAGGTTATTGTTAATGATTATGACGTTTCGGTCCCGGCACTAGAACTATCTTATGGAACTTGAAATAGTAATTTCTAAAGATGGCTCTAGTACAAGTAACGAAATGGAATTAGAAGATACGCAGATTACTGCATATTCTAATAACTATGTACAAAACCCTTTTGTATACAAGACATATCACACATAATATTGATTTGATATTTATATTTAAACAACCTTATTTTTTTGATAAATGCAACTATAAAAAGGCCATCTATATATAAAAAATAAAAACAGAGGTTTTTTTTTTTTGGCAAAATCGTAACTTTGCGGCTAACCGCAAATACTTCCTGCATACTGCTGAAGCGCAATAAAATGTAAAGTGGATTCTCACCTAAGCCGGAGTTGTCAGCATTCCAGGCAATGACAGGTATGCCCAGGTAGCCCGCGAGCTGCAGGAAGTACTGCGCAGACGCAGTCGATCGGCCATATTGCTCATAGTTCATGAGGTACAATATGGCGGACACGTTCACGGACAGAAACTCCTTGCACAGCGAGTTCAGGATAGCTGGGAACAAAGGAAAACAACCAAATTAAAAACACTTCAAACCTGCAGTATTGCAAATATTAAACAATATGTATTCAGACCAAGCGCATGAAAGTATTTTAATCAAATTTGGTTTTATTATAGTATTAAAAATTTAATGTCAGAACATGTTTATTAATTGACACTGTTTTACTTATTTTCCTTTGTGAGGAAAAATATATTAAAATATATAAAAATGAGTTCCATTACATCAAAAGTATCATGATTTTTACTGATGTCATTTTAAACGCATGAATGGCCAAGTGATAATTTAGATCATAAATGTGAAATATCGTAATAAATATCACTATGATCTGATTTTTGATGTCATTGTTTTTTTTTCTGATTTTAGATTAATTAAATTTTATAGTTCTTCATAACATTTATAGTCACGACGCAACATTTACACAACAGTTTATACAGAAAAATTGATATTGTTTGAATTGGAAGCTGATATTTTATTAAGTTTTATCGAAAAATGTAAAATAAAACACATTGTTCTTTTTGTTTCTACCAAAAAATAAACATTCAGTAAAAACTGGAGAAATTGGTTAATTTTCTTGTTAAGCGTGAGTGTTTCTTTCAAATGTGAAAGCTTTCATAGTAAACAGGAAGGTTTTTTAAAATAAATGTTGAATAATGTGAACATCGCCCCGTCGTCTTGGGTTTACGTGGTTTTTATGGCAGACGCGCGTAAAAAAAACTGGCTTCATCTCGATTTCGCCGTAAATATATGAAGACCTAATGTGAAATAACAGAACGAAAGCTGTAGGGAGCCACGTCTTAGAGGGGTATAAGGAATATATTTATGCCTTGTTTGTATTGACAAGTAACATGACTAACATTGCAAATAAAAATAGCAGTTCAGTTTGGCACCGAACCGAAAGGGTTGAAAAATAAGGGAAGCGGTTTGAATGACAGTTATGATAAAAAATAATAATAAAAAGTCGTAAAAAACGTTCTGAAAATTGATAACATAAACTAAAGTCTTTGGAAAAAAATAGTAAAGTATATTGGCACATATTTACTTTAATATATCATTTATTATTTATTTGTGTATTATAACAGTCAAAATTTATAGAAAAGAAATAAATTGAAAGTATATTGATATTGTTCAACTTTTCTATTATTCACACAACATTTACATAGTTCTTTTTAAATTTGAAGGGAATTTTATCATGAATATCACAATTTTATTCTATCCTTTTTCCTAAAAAATATAATAAAAGTATGCAATATTTAATACAATTTACATATAATCAGTTATTTTAATATAAGTTTGTATTGCTTATGAATAGAGAAACAACACCAACTAAGTGAAAGCTTAAAATTAAGTATAAATCATTTACAGTTCTTTTATTTGTGAAAAATACTGTTGAAATAAAATCTCTTCGGTTTTTATGTGTACTTTCAATTCCGAAGATTTATTTTGTCTCTATATGATTTTTGTATCAAATAAAAGAAAAATATTCAAGGCCCTCGGGGTAGTACAGAATTAAAGGTGGTGTTGTATATACGACTATTCTGTGACCTAATTGCACTGAAAATTCTCCACGGATTTACTACCGCACTGTAGTTTTTTTTAAGGAAAAATAAAGATATTTGCTTACTAAATTTTATGTTGTGTGTAAAATATGTAGATGAAAGCTTTAAATAATCACAATTTTCACAAACATCCAAAAATAGTGTATTATTCTAAATAATATTTTTGCAGGATCTTAGAATACAAACCGTACAGAGCAACATAAAGATTCTGAAAACCGAATCAAGAACTTGCAATAAAAATATTGTTTTTAAGCATTGTTTTAATTTTTATCATAATAATAAAAATACGTCAAGCTTTATTTCTTTAGATAAAGTGATATTGACATTTTAAAGCTACGTAAATTTAAAAATCAATAATCATATACCAACAACCTGGACACTGTAAATATGCAAAGAAGGAAATATATAGAAGAATAAAAATAAATGTATTTAATTATATATATATATATATATATATATATATATTATCTCCATGAAAAATGATTTTTTTATGGTAATTTCGACATTTGATATATGGTGAGGACTGGTCGGTACATTTGGACTCTTGTACAGTACTCACCCGCCAGCTCCTGCAGCCTCTGGACTCAGATAGTTTACGTGACAAATTCTCCTCTTGTGGTCTTTCCCCTATTCCATTTTTACTGAACAACACACACTCTGTTTTTCCACAAAATAGATATTTATTTGCTTTCGTGGGTAGTTTTTCTACATCTATTGGGGGTAAATATATAAAAGAAAATGAAGAACTTTTTTTATCTATTTTAGGATACGGTTTTCTTATAAGCAAACCAATTTATATATATATAATTATATTATTGATATCAAGCGTAATGAATATTAAAAAATATATATATTATTTATACCAAATCTTTCGTTATTTATAATAAATAAAAAAATCATTTCTCACAATTTATCTTCCAAAACTAAACTCATAGGTTTTCAAGTGTACACATCTGCAAACGATATTCATTCACAAAGTTATGATAAATTGTCTTTTCATCTCAACCAGACTTTTGAAAAGAATAAATTTTGGACGATTCTCACACATTTTGACTGTGATTAATTGAATGAATAGAGATTAATCTTGCAGTGAAGACATGCATCCGAACGCTTTTACGGTAACAAGAGAGAAATATTCCCGTTTTCCGTGTGAGCCAAACAGATAAAACCTTTTTCCACGGAAACGGGGCGAGGATCTGAGAACAATGCTTGGGTAATGCAACAACGTTTTATCTTTACAGATTTGCATTTAAAATGGGCAAGTGATGCAAACTTAAATATTTGAATTGAAGCTAACTATTAAAATCCGTTGGAATAGTTAAGCTATTTGGCAAGAGATGTTGTTTATTCTTGCTTTTAGCATTAGGTATACGTTAATTTTAATGTTTACTTCGTACGCGCATAAAATTATTTTATGTTTTTCAGCATTTATTGTATTCAGAAAGTATAATAGAATATAATAAACCAAATTTTTTAAATAATAAAATAACTAATTGTTAAAACAGAGTAAAAAAACAAGTTTCTATTGTAGGTAAAATGATAAATAGGGTTTTATGATTTCGCTTATTTGCGACAAGCTTACAGTATACAAGCATTAATTTTTCACAAAATAGAAATAAACGAAGAGGCTTGACAGTTATTCTGAAGAAATCTAAGCTATTACAATATTAGTTTTACTAACGCATAATTGATAATTCAATATCAGTTTGCAGAATAAATTAATTTAGATTTTAGTGACCACAATAATATCTAGTTCAATCAAACCATTAGGCTTAGTGAAATAGTATATCATTGAATAACCACAATATATCTAAATGATTATGATTTCATAAAGTACAAAACATGTGTATTATAATCATCCAATTGAATGATATTGGTTAATATTGCGACTATAAGTTTTGCATAAAAATATATTAATATATATTACTTTACCTATGTTTTTTATAACTGCATTTTTATAATTTCAGAAAACATTACATATTAGGGAGATTTGGAAGCATAAATTTATATTAAAATATTACGTATTTCAATAATATTACATATTTTCTTACACTTCAAAGTAAGGACACCCACTTTATTATTTCATTTGCTTTAAATTACACTGACCGCAGTGCTTGGAATTCTTAATATTATGGAATTACGAGAGTGCAATGCTCCAATTGAATGAGGAATTCTGAAAGCAGACAGATATGCGGTAAATAAGAGATGCTTGGAAAGCTTGCTACAATCCATCAACAAAAAAGACAAAATTTATGTTAAAATGTAATTAAATGTATCACATAATAATGCAATCATCGTTTTAGGAGAAATATGCATGCAAGTATTAAGGATAGACTGCAAACGTTTCTCACAAATGTACTGGATAAAATGCAGTTAATCTGAAAGTACTTTTATTTGGGTAATTTTTTTAATGTATATTTACACGGTTCTTAGGTGATGTGTTGCATGTACGTACGACGTTTCGGTCCCGGTACAAGAAACGTATTTGGTACTGGAGCTCTGGTATCTCTTTATACGGCTCCAGTTCCGGGACCAAAATGTTGAAAAGCTTAAATTATAAAGCAGCGCAATACTTGAGAACGTAGTAAATTTCAGATATGAAAGGAAGCTAAGAAATGACTACGAGCATTCTTTTATAAAAAAAGGTGTTTCTTAAAAAAAAATAATCTTGCTACGTACATACTGTTTAATATTGTAAGTAATGGCATGTTATTCACTGTGTTTGCTTACGATCACAGTTTATGGTGAATATTATTGATTAAGTAATACAACAGCTTGTCCGCAGCACTATGGAATGACGTAGCATACATTAATGTCACCATGCCTGACCAGATTTTAATGGGTACAGTTAAACAAAGCAAGAGACACATTGTTTAATTTTTATAAAGAAAATAAGTATTAACAGTGTTATGCTTTTTATTATCAGACATGTATTTTTTTTAAATTTACTAGCAATGTTTTATTTATTTTTATTACGTTTTGTTGGATACGTAAATAAAATAAATACAGCGAAAACCCATAAAATTGGAAATAACAAAAAAAAAACACATAATTGGCGGCTAACGCACGCTTTTCCTCAATCATCCTTCACCAAGGGTAGTTCCACACGAGTGGTTGATTGAATTACCCGACAAAGTTACGGCCAAGCTGAATTATTTGAACCCTATCTACCTGCGCAGAATCAGCCATCCGCAGAGCTCAGAAGATCCAAGTTATCTCACCTGCTCGGAGTGAGGTTCGGTCTCTAAATTGTTTGATACAATAATGCATACGTCTCAATGAATTTGCCTAGTTCAGAAAGTTAGCTCCTGAAAAAGACAGCAAAAATAAATGTAGTAATTTTATTATCAGTATGCATTTATCGATTACGTTTGTCATTTGTTTTGATAATATGAATATAAATTTTACAAAAAAAATTATAACATCACTTTATCTAAATAAATTTAGTTAATTTACGATATGTCAAATTAAATAATATCGTAATGTTTTTTTATGTTTTTGTTTTATTAAGAAGCTAAAAAGTTGTTAACTAATAAACTAAAACAGACATTCGTCAATCAGGTGTGAAAAATATTATTTGAAAATAATAGACTATTACAACACAAAAATATTTCATCATAATTGGCAAGTTTTTAAAATGCTGGCATTACTTTTTTTGCAGGAGACAAATTATTTTGAAATTAAATTAAAAAGTTTATTTTTCCATATTTTCAAACTATAGAAGATTTTAATGTAAATTAAAATAAATTTATTTTTTTGGTCAGCTTTCATATGATTTTCTAAAGTAAAAGATATTCCTTGAATGGTTACAATTTCATTTGAGATAATTATCACTCGGTATTGAGCATAATATTTTGTTATTTAATATATCCCTGGAGATTCATCGGGTTTTTTTTTTCAGACGAGCTTTCATGGTGAGGGATTTATTAGTTCATCAGCAGTGCGCCCGAGTGGCTTGCCTGATGGTATGGAGTTAATAGAGACTGCTGGGAGCGACGATATTAATCCCCGAGGGAGCACATTATATAATCCTGCGCCTAAAACTTCCGAACTAATCATTCGGAAGTAATTGATCAACTTGAAAAAAAATTAAATCTATGAAATACCAATTACAATTTGAATGTTAAAAAACAAGCATAATATGTGTTTTATAAATTAATATGTAAATCAACATATTATTTAATTCTGTTTTTTATTATTATTTTCATATAAAGAGTTCTGTGAAATGTGTGCCAAGCTAATGTATAAATTGCGTTGTAAAATGAAAAATAAAACAAATATTAATTTTTGTTCACGAGCTCTTTTGTTTTATGAAGATTCCTTCAGACTACAGAGTCTGCTCTTGAAAGATATATTCATAAAATTGATCGTAATTTTGCGTTAAAATTAGTATTAAGTATTAATTCAGTTTATTGTTCATAAACCTGCTTAAAATAAGTTACCTTCTTTACAATGGATATATTAATAGTCGTGTTAATAAAAATAAAAAAAACCACGGTATGCAATACATATCACAGTATTTTTGAATAAAATACTTTAGTGATTTTCCACATTTTCGTTTTTATTAGTGACCGGTTTCGCCAACCTTTCACGTTGGCATTATCAAACAGAGTGAGAGATTTCTCTGTTTGATAATGCCAACGTGAAAGGTTAGCGAAATCGGACACTAATAAAAACGAAAATGTGGAAAATCACTCAAGTATTTTATACAAAAATATTAAAATGGAATTCCACCAAGTACTCTCTGTCAAAAATATTGAACATATTACAGTACCAACTGCCAGCTTGTTAACAATTTCCATCAAAGATCAACCTTTCAGAAACAGAGCATTAGAGCTGAAACACGGTAATGAATTATTACTCTGCCCATAGTGTATCTAAACTTCTCGTGGAACATGGAACAACAGTTAAACGGGGAAGTTATATTCCATCCGCAAATCTATTTCCGAGGACAGTAAAATCTTTAGGGGCACTTCACTGAAAGCCTGTAGCCGCGTAAATCAAACAATGATCTTTCCTCGTAAACTCCTCCTTAGCGTTGCGGGCGTTCTCGCCCCCGAATCCGCGTCCGCAAAAACACTCGCGACCCGCTTATGCCCACAATGGAGCCCACGAACGAATTCATGTATTTTATAAAGCATCCCTTACAATTCAAATCCTCAAAGCTCCACACTTACTTTACTAAAGAATGTGCTCGCGTATTATAAGCATTTTTTTACATTTAATCTTTATTTGAGGCTTGTATATATTATCAAAATTATCTCTAAGCATTTTGGTTTTATGGTAATATATTATTTAAGCCTCTTCCCTCGTTCTGTTGCTGGTGCATGGCTGCTATTCGTAAAGAATCGGAATTGGAATTATTGTGCGTTCTGAAAGGACCTTGTCGAGCCCAGCTATTGTTTCTGCAGCCTGCTACAGAAGGAGTATTAGACCTAAACGACGGGGCTTTGTAAAGAAAGGATTATATAATAATACTGTTTAGTAGTTCATCTGAAAGAAAAACTTACGACTATTTTGGTTAATTTTTAAAATATACATTTAATATTTCCATAACAAATAATTCGAAACTTCTCTCTATATTACCGCTAACGCCATAGCAAACATTTCCAAAATACTAAAACAGTTCTCTAATTTCTCTTTACAACCCTCTTACTTCAGACAAGAAACACGTGCCTAATATACTTCATAATAGCACACATTGTACGTACTTCACCCAAATTACATTTGAACATAACTTAATAAGCTCTCTAATGGCACCCCTCAGTAAGTTTAAGTGAACGAATCAATTTATCATTACAGCATGAACAAACAGTTCTCACTACAGCCTCTTAGTTATCATCCCTCACTTGATATCCTCCAAATTTTAGAAAATTTGGCCGACTAATATCCACTAACATCAGCCCCTGCTTGGAGGCTCATCGATCGTCCTCCAGAATTTCGTGTTTTTCACCATATGTCACGTAATCAAGTTCATTACGCGTTTAAATATCTCTTCGATTGGGGAGCATACTCGGCGACTGTGTTTGCTCTGGAGATTCGGGAGCGATACGCGAAAAGCAATTTATTTTTATGGAATCGAACGAAAATTCCGAGCGAAGACCTGATAAAGTTGTCTAATAATTTTGAATAATTCATTTTGAGCTAACCTAACCCTTACTCGCTTATTTACGAAAATATACATCCCAATGCAAAAAATCGCCCAAATGATAAAGTAAAATCAATTACATGGAATTTATCGTGTCTCTTTGTTTCATTTTAGTCTTTAATAAAAAGGCTTCAGAGGTTTCGCTTACAATTTGGATGAAATTTAAATTAATCCGGCTGAGTTTAAATGGATAAAAAATTAATCATCGAGTACAGCTGAAATATATCTGCCAGGGTATTAGAATAAAGCCACCCAAAAAGTCATGTCCGAAGAAGTGGAAATTATAAAATTATCGTCGCTCAGAGGCCCGCCCCGCCGGATAGATTTGTCGAAATATATCCGCTTTGGGTTTATTCAATAAGAACGTTTAACAAAAACCGAATTTATTTAAATGTTTATAAATAATTTAGTATAAAAAAGTCGATTTTTATTCAAAATCAAAATAAAGTCCCAAAAACTATAAATAATTTAATAAAACAAATAAACAAATATTACTCATCACACACAGCGCGTGAATAAAAAACAATCCAAGAAACACTCCAGTGCTCAATTCAAAACCCCCTTGTATCTGTTATACATTTTCAGGAGTCGGAAACAAGGGGTGATCATACTCTGACAAGGCCCCGGGGCAAAAAACTTCCTGACGTGTTAGTATCCTGCCAGCCCGGGCACCACGGTGAGAGAAATGAGGATGGAAATATGTTTATTTTAATACAAGCTCCTCGCGTTCTACCAATGTACAGCCACCCTTTGTAATGAATATTTGATCAACTTTCATTATGTTTTGAACATTTCTCTACAGGAAGTTTATTCGCCAAAAATGTATTTTTAATTGTGCGCTAATAACAAATATGCAAATGAACTAAGTAGATTTAACTCCCACTATAACCTAATACTATAAGTGTGAACAAAAACGTTCTAGTCGCTTCACTACAACTCTTTAATATATACTGAATTTATACAACGGCTAAGAGTACGATGGTAACTTTTAAGTTGTTAAAATGTAATATAAATACTTTCTGTCTGGCTTGCAAAATATACGCAAAAACTTATATATTTGTTAGGGGTGATTTTTTTAGCTCTTAAAGTGTCGTGAAAACTCCGTAACGCTTCTTCTGAGACTTTATGTTTCGAATTTCTTAGTCGTTTGAGAGATATGCAAATGCCTTCACGCGTTAGTACTTTGCAGTCAGTTCAAAACGTGATTAATTTTCAAATAATTGCAATCATTTTTGATTTAAAAGAGACACCACTTACGTCAGGATTTATTCTGAAAACATTTTGCATAAAACAACCGTTTGTATTCATTTGATTTTCAGTTTCATTGCAAGCAACTAATTTGAAAAACACAACGAAAGTATTTCAGTACAAATGAGCGTACAATAATTTGCAATCTAAGAAGAATTATGGTGGGATAACCTGAGTTGTTTTAGGCGTTTACTAAATCAAAATTGGTTTTGATGTCTAAATTTTGATGACGAATTTTCACGGTTCACAATGAAAAACTTTATTTTTAATTAAATATCTACATTGTAGAAACTACAGAGAGAATAGACACAAAGGTTTTCTACTTTGAGAGATCTACGTCGATATGGATTAGGAGGATCCTCATCATGTGGATCAGTTGATTCTTCTCCCTTACAACTTTATATTTAGCTAGAGGCCTCTAAACATATATGTAAATCCTATTTGTAAATAATTTCCATCTAAATAATCTTATGAAGTAAATCATTTAAATAAAGTTTTATTTTTTTATTGGTGTTGAATTATACGAAAGACATAGTGTTTTATATAGTGACATTTATTTGTGTGTCGTATGAAATAAATATATACATTTTGGAGAACAAAAACGGATGCTGCTTTATAAATTACAAGCCCAAAGTCCTACACAAAACGCTTGGGTATCATAAAAAAGTCACTATGTACGACAAAGGATCGCTAATCTATAAGACCCAAAAACGATAAGTTATTTGCTTAAGATTCTATTATATTAACGAATTCCAAGGACAAGCCTGATTAATTTTGGTTTTAAATTTCTGTCGATGGTATATTTGGTATTTTACAACATCAACGTTTAATTTTGAAATATAAGATAATAAAACAATCTTGCCCATCTGTACTACCAACTTACACTGTAGTAAATATTATATGAGCTTGCGTGTGTTACAGTCGTGTAGTTGAGATGAAAAAGCGTAAAATATTTCGATGAAATATTGCTATTGATAAATCAATTCTGAATCGCTGAAGGCAGGTATTTTATGCAAATTCAATTAAATCACCTATTCAAAGGAAGCACTACACATTTTTGAGCAAATAAAAGGATATCAATGTTCTGAAATAAAACTGTTCGGTGCCCAAAGCCTATTCACGGTTCACCTAAATGTTTAAAGTCCTCGTACTTTACAGCCTACCGCTATTCATCTCCCGCCTACCCAGCCTGGCCACCAGGGACCTGAGAAATGAGATAGGGCGGCTCTAGCGGCTGGAGATACATAATCCAAAAATATTAGATATTTATAAAAGATTTATTGGTATTCGATGGAAGGTAATGCTTTGTGAAATACTCTGCAAGCCCAGCGTTAAATTACAGAATAAGTACGTTGTTACTTTTTGAGAAAAATGTAACTGAAATTGTTGTATATAAAATTAAAATTATTTTTATATAATCAATATTCAATGATTTCCTAAAAGGTGTAGTTGAATTAAACAAGTCATATCTGATAAAAAAAAACAATAGAGATAAAAAGCCTATTTTTTATAAAGTATGTACAACCGTACTATTAAAAAAATATGTTGTGGCAATTCAAGTTACAGGAAAAATCCATGTATGTAGTTATTCAATGAAATACTGAGTATTTTAACCATCACATTATTAAATTAATAAATATTTTATTTTTTCAAAGAATTCTTATCAAAAAAAGACTTCTTCAAAAACAAATGTATGTTTACAAATTGACATTGAAAAAAACTTTAAGGTGATCAAAAAAGTGATTAAAAAACAAAAAAGGAATTGTTTTCTATAATATGAAAACATTTTTGTACTGTTTTTTTAACGAACAATATGTTTTTAGAAACTATGTATAAAAGAGAAGCGATCTTTAAAATATAAATATTTCTACAACAATCATAATTCAATAAAATTTACTTCATTTATGACAGAATTTATAACAATTCTTTTAGTCGTAATTATTCAATCAGTGACAATTTAAAAATATATTAATAATATATATATATATATATATATATATATATATATAATAATATTTTACAACAAATTACACGTGAATAATTTTTGAGTTACTACTTAAATTAAATGGAAATTTATGATGTTTAAAGTTAAATACCTTGACAAAAATAAATAAAATTAGGATTTCCAAATGTAAAAAATACATAATTTAACGTCAAAAAAGTTTCTAAGCCACTTTTACAATTTTCGTAAAATTTTACAAAACATGTTAAATAAATTTGACAGAACTTTTATTGGCAAAAAATTGCGAGCAATATTTGCAAAAAAATGTGAAAAGTTTCACTTGTTGTAATTGAAAGCTTCAAAAAAAGCTTACGGGAAAGCTTTCTTACAGTCAAGCAAACATAAGAATTCAAAAGTAAAAATCCATTCTGGTTTGGGGCAATTTATCAAACACAAATAATAAAGAATATTTCGCTTGAAAATCGCAGAACGTCCATAAAAATATTTAATCAATTTATGTTTCAAATCACGTTTATTCGAGAAGGTCTCGACAAATCTTCGTAGTACGATACAACTTTAGTCCTAAATAACAAAATATTAATTTGTATGTCCAATAAATATACATCCTTTTTTTAAAATATATATGTAATTTCATGCATAAAATAATTTATTAGGTATAATTAAAAAGAATATTGCATTTAAAAAATGTTTTTTTTTTGTTATGATGAATACTACTTTATTTCCTTTTCATAAGTTGTAATTCATATGATCAATATACTTAAATCCAAGGCATTCGTGTGATTGGTACAAATTCAAATATTAACACAACAAATTAAATTCTAGTTAATACAAGACGTGTGCATGTTTCCATGGATTTGTTTACCCACAATGTTTACGCTACGAACAAAGCTCTGTTAAAGGAGGGAGGTCCTGTTGCCATGACGACTAAAAGACAATACTGGAGACCCTTCAATGTCACATCCAGACTGCATTATTGAATAATTGGTGACACGCTTGGGTGCTAGCCAAAACCATGCAACATGGTAATAATTCAATACTCGTAGTACCATTAAAAAGTGTTAGCTGGCATGTTATAAACTAAACATTAAAGCATTTTCAATTTTAAAGTTTCATATTATTTCTGTGGACATAGAAACCAGGAGTTTCTATAGCTTTGATTATTATAAAGACGCTTTGATTCTAAAGAGAGAAAATTTGTATTTAATTTTATAGAAGTATTTTAACAAAAAGTGTGAATGAATGAATAGAAGTACCTCTTGAATTAAATTTATAATTTTAAAAGAATAACAACTGTTTCTTTAAAGGCTTTTACAAGACTTACCATTAAGTAGATTAAATAGACTATTATTCTATCTTGTCTTCAAACTTTGCTATACGTGTAATAATATAAAATTTATTTGATAAGAGACCACAGAGGTTATAGTTTTGTTTTAAAAACCTCTAATATTTATTATTTTACGTTTAAAAATATTTTTAAAAAATACAGTTAACACACTGTTGTATTAAATGTTAATATTCACCAAAGAAAAGGTAATATTAACATTTTAAATCCATTAACTGACCCAAAAATTAGTTATTAAAATATGAGTTTTCTAATTGTAAATTTATTCCAATCACAAAAGCAGCTATTGATGCAATTTATGTACAATGAGATATTGAATTGTAAAAACACAAAAAAAAACAGCAGGAAAGTCTACATTAAAACATTGATTATTTATTTAATCTATCTAACTAAACTATATGCTTTGAATGAGCAGACTTAGTGAAAGGTGGTTTTTTTTAAGGTAATTAACGCAGAGTACATTTTTTAAATATGTTTTATATATATATCGAGTAATATTTTTCTGATAAATTTCGATAAAAAAAGTTGAGGACTTATTCATCAATTGATAAATCTTCGTGAATAACACGATTATATATAGTAAAACCATTTAACACACAAATTATTTTATCTCAATACGTATTTTGCCTGCATACTCTTTTACGATTTAAAGTAAAAACTTTAAAACAAAAAAATAATGTTTTTTTTTATATTTAGTGAATTTCATTAAAATACGTATAAACTGATTGAAAGTTTGTGTGTGTTTGAAATATATAAATTAAATTATATCCATTATTTCTGTTTTCTTCCAAATGGTATATTTCTAAAAATATTCAATGGTTTTGATATGTGGGAAAATCTGAAAGAAGATTTTAGAATAAAAGGGGCTAAGTTGAACTACAAGGAATGATGGATAGACGAGACGGCCTGGCCCTTGATGGATCGCAGGTCGCAAACTTTCAGCTCTGTTTCAATAGTAGCCTGTGCGGGGAAAACTCACCCCATTTAAGCGTGAAATTGAATGTGATCGCTCGAACACTTGCTACGTAAAATATTATATTTATTCATGCAGGAAATAAACTAACACAATAAAAAAATTCAATATTGTATTTGCGCTCATAAAACGCAAAATCAATAAGAAGCTAAAAACGTCATAGTTTTAGAACGCACAAAAAAATCAAAAAATTAAATCTGTAAGCTTTGGAAATTTGTTATATAAATTTTTATATTTTAAGCAATGTTTTTTGCAGCCAAGTTATGGATTCATTTTATTCAAAGTGTTAATAGCACATATTTGTAGCTTGTTTTGGATTATATTTATATGTGTTGCTTTAAAAATGGCTAACTGTGGTGAAGTCTTCGTGACAGTAACTTATGATATTCATTTTAAAATCAGCAATATGCAAATACATAACACAACGTCCATTTATGTGTAGGAACCAACAATCTCCAGTTTAAAGGGCTATTATACCGTTATTTTTATTAACATTGAATAAATTAAAATTTGATAAAATAATAATATGTTATGTAATGAACTAGTATCATTATTCGATAAAAAAATATGGTTTTATTCTTCTTTTAAAATTTCTCAGTATAAACACGTAATTCACAGATTATACGAATTCGTTTCTTTTAACTTAAGTTTTACCGAAATGGAGGTGAAGACATCGACAAAGGACCGCATATAAACGGACCCACTAGACAAGTCATATCGATAGCCTGGGTGCTCTGAAAATGCTTCGTCAGGGACTGTCCTTAGGGAAAGTATTCACCCAAAGCTTGGATGAAAGAAGACTACTCTACTGTTTTTAGCCCTACATATAGATACTTTGGCAACTCACACACTCATTACTGTTTCATTTTGATTTGTGATATATATATATATATATATATATATATATATATATATATATATATATATATATATATATATATATATATATATATATATAATATATTTATAAATGTTTTTATATACTAACAGTGAGACTCTGGTATTATTTTAATTTCTATATCCATTTGCGTAACTTTTTTTTCTCAATCAATCTAAATAAATGTCATTTTTACTAATTGTGTACTCCCAAGGTACGTCTCTAATAATATTTTTGATTTTGATATGTTTCATCTTTGAGGTTGTTATTGATGGCTTAACTTTTTGTATTTACATTTGATAAAAACAGAAAAAAGTTTATAGTTAGACAGAAGACGAGTGCGTGAATGTTGAAATTTATGTATTTTCTCCTAGCGGTTATTTTCTCTTTTCTTATCTCAAACAAGTGTAGTTTACAGCTGAGGGCTTTTTGTTTCCTCCATAAAAACTAATTTCATTAGAATTTCTTCCCTAAAGTGGGTGTTACGTTTCAGCCGGGATTATCTTGCCGAAGGCCATAAATGGTTACCAGTTCAGCCTTCGACTTCAGGACTTAAGAATTTGCAATTCATAAGGTCATTATCATTTTTAAATCTAAAATTTAAATTGAAATTCTGATTCACACTACAATAAATAAAACTAAAAATATAAAAATCTGGTAAACGAGGCAAAATTACTTACAACCGACTGTCTGTCTATATATGTGCATTTACTAAATTAGTTTTAATATCACGTCGGTATAATAATATATGTTTGATTTAATTTTATATTAAAACGAATATATAAGGCGAGCCCTATCGTTAACAATGCTTCCCATACAAAAGTTTCAAATTGTATTGTAAGTTCACGAAGTTAGCAAATCATAGTTTGGTGGCGAAATGCCCAAGTAGGTCGAAGCAAATCCCTTAAGGGGTAGGACCTGGCCAGGCTCGGTTGGGAAACCACCAGAGGAGCCACTCAGGCCGTGTGCGGCATGTGCCGGAGAAATTGCGGCGATATTAACGAGCTTAGCTTCGATATTGGCGATTAGAACCTAATCTGTATTCCACACGGTTGGAGATTTTAGATTGACGCGATGAGATCCTGTGAAACACCTGACATCATGATTGGCTTTGTAGATTAGTCCAAATTGTAATGAAGAGGTATTTCGGAAGAAAACTTCAAACAGCTATAATATCTCTTAATTTCTCATAGGAGTAGCCACGTTTAATTTATTAATTTAATCATTTTAATCGTGTTAAAAGTAGTTTCGAGTACCTCTTGAATGTATTGGTATCTAATAATAATGTTTCTACTTTTTTTTCAATATTATTTGTTTGGTTTATCGTGTTTTCACACCAGGATTATAGTATCTGAACTGTCAAAATACGAAAGGTTGTGTACTGATCCCAATGGATTACCACTAAAAATATTATCCAACGATACGTATTCTATCTCCAATTAAAACAGCGCTATATATGTGAAAGACAATAACAAAACAGGAAGTTTTGAGACAGAAAATAAATATTGATTGAGTCAAGTTCCTTTTAAAGATCAAAAAATACCAAATAAATAAATTTCAATCAATGTATATGTGTGTTTTTTCATCAATTTTTTTAAAAATCTTCTGCATTTACAGATGCTTTCTATGTATTGATAATATTATTAGATAAATTTTTTTAACGTTTGAATGTTTAATTAGTTTAGTTAATATTTTGATTAATTTCGAAAAAAGTATAAAAATTATCGACTTGGTGTGAATTTTAATAAATTTATAATAAATAATAAAATGAAAATATCTATACAGCTGGAAAAAAAACGACAAATATTTGCTTTAGAAGAGCTTTGCAAAACTGAAAAGTTTTTTTTGTTCACTTAATGTTTAATTTAAGAAATATTAAACTGATACGAATCGCAAAGTTTGAAGCAACCCTCGATGATCGCAAGTGTTCAGAAACACAAATTAGAAAAAAATGTTATTTTAGACTTGTTACTTAAATATGGAGTATCACAAATTAAACCGGTCTATTGTGGATACGTTAGCGTTCCATCTCGCTTCGGGAGTGATCGATAGGTCACGTGACTTAAAGTGGTTTCCGGTCCGGTATTAGCGCGGAATATACGCAGACCACGCGCTCGGGTGGGTGCAGAGTACACACCACTCATTCATCACAGGAAGCACCGCTATCCGACAGCAGTATCATGAATTATTCCGGAAAACCTATTATACGTGTGTCAACCATTAAAGAAATAAGCTGTACCCTCCGATAAGAGAAGAAATTGCGATGGAACACACCTAAACAATTTCCCAATAAATTATTTATTTTTAGATAGCATCGACTTCTTGGAGAAAATCTAGCAAAAGAGTCAGATTCCAAAAAAATAACGTACACCCTTTCATCAAGCAAGACATTTATATAAAATCCCATCTTACTAAAATTGATTAAAAATCAATATAAGTGTGTTTAAACTATGTTGTTGTTGAAATTGTAGCATTAATCTTAATGTACTCTTTCGATGGCGTATAAAAAAATCGTTTTTATTTAAAGATTTCACATGTAATCGAAATGAAATGTTACAGAAAAAATTACTTTATTGTATTTAATATTTTTGAGTAAAATACTTGAGTGATTTTACACAATAAACAAATATGACTATCACTAATCACTCAAGAATTTTACTCAAAAATATTAAAATGGAATTCCACCAAGTACTCTCTGTTAAAAATATTGAATTTGCTTTATTGTATTTGTTTTGGTAAATTTAAAAAAAACGTCTTCCGGCATGGCAAAAGTAATGAGGAACAACATTTACTTGAAAAAAATATTAACACATATTTTTACCCTTACAGTTTTCAAGGCTCTCAGTTGGTTTTGGGTTTACCCGAGGCAAAAAGGCGGTCGTCGAGATATGTAAATGTGCTTATTTGTGGTCTATTTATGAACATGGGCGCAAGCAAAAAGTAACGTCGATTTCATTTTGTGAAATCAAAAATTGTATTTACTGTATTTTTTTGAAAGATAAATAGTAATCCAAAATAAACAAAAACATTTTATTACAATTTTTATTTATGTCTATTAAAAATTTAATATGCGTAATGCAAATTAGCTGTTGTAAATATCTACCATAAAATTGTTTACTTATCTAGATATTGTCAAATGTTTTCATATTTCAAGTTATTTCTAATGCTGTTTTGAAATAAAAAATCATATTTTAATAATGGTTACCCAACCAACTAAGACAATTCATTGAATAATAATAAAATTAATATAAAATATTTTTTTTTTCCAGTAAACTCTGGGTTTATATAAAAGATGAAGAAGCACCAATAGGAAAGACGTTTTAGATTAAAATTGCGATATTCAAAGAGAAGTATAATTATTTTTCTTCAAACTCAGTAATTAAATAAGTTACTGCTCGGCGAGCATGAAACGTGTGAGAGTACAGCAAGCCAGACGGTTGGAAAGTAAGAGGTAAAAGCTTTTCTCCGCAAAACTTAAGTATTTTAATATTAAAAACATATAATTATGTCAGTCACTTTACCGGAGGTAGAATATTATTAATGTACCATGCTATATGGTCAACATCTTATTTGTTCTAAAACAGGCTTCTTTGTAAGGGGCAATTTTTACTGGATAAAAACTAAGCAAACGAAACTGCGGGACCGTTGCTTGTCTGAAAGCTGCTTGCTTATCCCCGCACATCCCTTCAGAGTAACTTCCGCTAAGGAAATGACAAATGTGAACGTATTTCGGTAGCTTATTCAGAATGATAAAGTGCTTTGTTTAAAGAATACAAATTTAAATACATGGTGCTCAAATTATTTTCACTGTACAAAAAAAACCTATTTTATGTAGCTAACATGAGTGAAAAAAGGTAATATGTTTTTCCTTAACATTTATTACTTCTTCTCAATAATAATGACTAATTTTAAGTCAAATTTAAGAAATAATTTTGATATTACTAATATGATTAGGCACATTGGTTCACACATAGAAGATGATTAAAGAAATTCTCAGAAAAATATCGTCGTGATTTGTGTGGGATTTGAACCCACATCCCCTGGCTTACATGGCCGGTGGACTGACCCTTGTACTAACGAATCACATCCATGAATCGAGAATTTTTAACAATCATACTCTACATATGAACCAATGTGCCCAGGCCAACCAATATTTAGTGATTTGCAAGCACTGAACTTTTTAAACAAAGTAACAAGTGAAGCGATTTTAATCCCATCTGCATATTATTTTTAAAATCTATTAATTTAACCAAGACGCGCACCATCATATACGTATGTCTATTTTTTGGATTTAACGTCAATCAGATACGTATTTATTACAATAATTTTGAACATGTCTTTTATAATAATTATTTCAAAATTACTTTTCAATTTGTATATGTCGATAGCACTATACCTCAACATTCTCACGCCATTAAAGAAAATATTTTATGATATCGTTTTCATGAAATAATAAAAATTAGATAGGGGGGGCAGCCCTGAAAATAATAATTGGAAAAACATACAATATTTACTCAAAAACGTGGAGCACCAATCATTCGAATGTTATTTTTCACAACACCATTGCTTCGCGTAGATCTCAGCCCATTTTATTGAAACAACAAACACGAGGGTGGCCAGGATGTTGGCAGATGGGAAACGAGATATTGCCGAGGTCTGATCAGGGGGTGCACCGCGATTGTAAACACGCCGTAAATATTCAAATAAAAAATTTAATTAAATAATAAATTGTTGTTAGATGCGTCATATCTTAAATTAAAACTCATCATATAGCCTTATTTTTATGCACGTCATACAAAGGCTGACTTAATTGCGAATGAGTACATAGTACTTTTACATTTTAATTTACTTATTTAAAAAAAATATGTTTTCAAATTTAATGATTTTGCTGAAGTCCAAAATTATTTATAACTAAGAAATTTCTGCTGATATTTTTAGTATTAATTTTTATATAAGTTATCCTAAAAATCACAAGTTCAAACCGAATAACATTATGGTATGATGATTTTTTTTTTGGTTTAATGTTTTTAGACAGGATCGTTTAACAACAGCTCGTATTGATGTAAGCACATTTGGGACTAAAATATTCCATTTCTATCTGATTATGGTTTATTTAAAATCCCTGTAATTTTGTAACATCAACATCATCAATTCGTTTACTTTTCGCTTTTATTAAGAATAAATCTACTTTCAAGTAGTATCAAGTACACTATGTATGTTCGTTTTGACCTATATTCTTTTCTAAACGGAAAAAGCGTTGGCAGTCTACTTCTTGAATGGTCTGTTGAAACTGCTACGTTTTTTTTTATTTGTACATTTCATTAACTAAGACAGTTGGGTTGTTCTCACGGAAAAAGGCGAATGGTATTGAAAACTAAAATAAAAATATAAAACAGTTATCTATAAAATTAAAATTCTTTCGGTGTAGCTTAGACTAAGAAAACAGTTTGCAATTTAGGAATGTTATAAAGTTCACATTGTATTACATTAATACATACAGAGCATTAATTTGTTATAAAGATGTATCCAATCTGATGAGATCAGACTTAAACAAGTTAGTTAATTTCTTTAGGTATTCTTAAAATAATGTGTGAAATGAAAAGAGAAATAATGCAAAGAGAAATGAATGCAAAGAGAAATATTATTCAATTTTTTTAATATATAAGTCTTGTGTATATCAAGAAAAATATCTCAATACTCTTGTTGTAATAAATTTTTGAAGTATTGAAAAAAACCTTTAAAAACTGTTCACCAGTTCGTCATTATAATTTGTATATAAAAAAAACAACACAGTACTTTATATTAAACATATTTTGATATTTTCCACCTTTAAATGAACCCAACTTTATAAATTATTCAATAATCTTTTAATTGACAGGATTATTTCGCAGATAAAGTCTGGCTTAGCTAAGTCTGTTTTAATATTTACACAAAATTACTAGTTTTACTTTTGTACACATTTTAAACAATACAATTAACATAAATCTACATTATTCTCGTGAGAAAGTTTGTCCATAAAGAGGCGACTGTGTGTTCTGTCCCTAACTCCTTTTTCCCTACATTCCAACCAACTGGTCCAGAGGATCCACTTTATTGTCTCGTAAGTAAAATTTACTGCAAGGCACCATCTTTATTTGAGAACCTGAATTGAAATTAATTTCTTCAAAACATTATTTCCAGCTTCAACTAAACACCGTGAAATAGGAATTGTTCTATGATTTATCATTGTGTTCAACTCTTTCTTTGCTGTTTTTGTTTATGCAAAAAAACATTTCTTTTTTAGTTTAATACAGTTGAGTAACAAAAAATCTCATTCCACAGCCTTGGGAAGTATCAATCACCAGGCCAAGAGGTGTTCGATCTATTCCGTTTCCAGGAAGGTGACAATTTCCAATAATATCCTGAGGGCGGGCCGCGGGGTTCAGTTCTGGTTATATTCCCAATCTATCCCCAAAGAAATACAAGCAAAAGTTGACAGTTATACACTGTGGAAACATTTGGTTTTATGTTTGCTATTTAACATATCTGAATGCGCTATTTATTTGTTTCCTTTAGACTTTATTATTTAATTTTAATTTTCAAATCTTTGAAATGTATCTCTTAGATAATTCTATTGCGCAACGCATATACGTTTAATTAATCTAATTTTAAGTTGACGCATATATATTATACTTATAAAATTATGATCAATGCAATTGATAATAATTTTTTCGGTATTTTTTTATATTTAAATATTACATGGCAGCAAACAAGTATTTATATCTGGGCATATATTATTTATCAAATTTAATTCTAACTGAATTTATGTTAAAAACTAAGATTAAATGCATTGAAAGGTTATTTTATTGAAGGATACAAAAAAACAGTTTACTTGCATGGTGCTTGTTTAGTGACAATATTAATAAATGAACTCTCTGCAAACTCGCATCTAATGGGTGTGGGGTTTTTCATACCATTCTAGTAAAACGATACTTTCCCATAACTGAAAAAACTGGACATAAATGAAGAAACTCTGGTTAGTAGTGCAAAAAAGGTTTTTTATTCGCGTTTTATTTTTCTTTTAAACTGTCGGGGCCAAAGCGAGGCCTACAACTTTCTTGGAGTTTTGCGAAAACAGATAATAAGAATGCTGAGAGGCAAATTTGTACAAACAACAAGGGAAAAGGGATGGAAACCCCAGCTCCTTTGAGGAACGAATTGGCAGCCATTGAGTTAAAGCATGGAATTAATGGTATTTTTTTTCAACATTCGGAGTATCTTTCTTTAATTAACTCACCGGCCGTCAATCGATCGGAAGAAAGTTTTTTTGCTTATAAGACCTTGGGAAGTTTTTTTTAATTAAAAATATATTCACGTATTTCAAGGAAAGCCTCCGTGTTTCGTGTTTTGAATACTGAACTCTCTTTTTATTATTAAAAAAAAACTCAACAACATAATTTTCTCTTTTTATCTAATATAAACACATAATAGTTTATTTAAACTTTCCATAGTTGATACACAGCAAAATAATTGTAGGAAATTGTTTAAGTGAACTAATAAAAATAAATATACTAAGGACAAGGAACTGTATAAAAAATAATTAAACATGTATCATTAAACACAGCTTATGTATTTATTAAGTCCCTTTTATTAAGTATCAAAAACATTTCAGTTTTATGATCACCACAAAATAAAAGATTCTCATCTCTAGATCAATATAGAACAGATCAGTGAAAAGAATGAACACAACGATAATATTGAAGGTTTTACTACCTAATTTTTTCGTTATTTATTTAATCGTTTGATCAACTATTCACGTACCTTAAAGCTTTCAATGTTTAAACATGAGATGTGATTTATGAGATATTGAATACGTGGACGAGCTTCCCTAAGTATTTTTCATCAAATAAATCAACTATTTATGAAGAGATTCCAGGTGCGAAGTAAATACACAGTGCGCTGTGTGATGTGTGAAACAGTAGCATGTTTGTGACCTTAGGGATATAAACATTGCGACAACCTCACTAGAGAAGGCTTTGTTTCATGTATCTAAGCCTTTGTAGAAAGCACCTACACCTCTGCAGGTAAACCGATTTCTGCATGACAAAGCGATACACTGTAGAATCTCTTGATGCCGCTAGCATCTACTAAGCTTGATTAAATTTAACATTTAAAAGATGCACTTTTAAACTGATTCAACTGCGAAAACTGTTTTTTTATAATTATAAAGCGTAAGTGATAAAATTTGTAATTTTAAAACATATTTTATACTCTTGCATCTTCAACTAAAAAAAGTTTTTTGCAAAATAAAAAGTGAAATGAAAATGACTTAATTACTTACAAATGCATAAGAGTCGTCGTTCTATGGATTTACACCAAATTTTACAAAATCATTTTCATCACAAGATGTATAAGAAAAGAACACCTTTAAAACTTTAAATTAATTACTAAGTTAGTAAATCTATCTTTTATTATGAACAAGATAACGTTCTATGACTTTTTGTTTTGTTATGAAATATCGATTTGAGAATATGGGTGAAATTTTAACGTTATTCCAAGTTTTAATCAACGGTGATTTCGCATCGTCAGTATCGAGTCATGAATAACGAATGACGTATCAGTTATAATTAATATCGCACCGTTACATTACGGCAGATTTATCGAGCGCTAACGACCGTCCCCAACAGCTGTGCGCCTTGTGACTAGGCGACCACAAGAGGGACGGAGCCGTTTCATCCCCCGGCACTTCACCCCAATTCTACTGAAAGTGCGCCTGAAGCTCGGGTTATTAATGAATTTCATGATTTGTTAAAAATAAAAAATTTAAAAATATTATTAAAAAAAAAAACCATTTATATTCAATCTTGTTGAGGGACAAGGCATTTGATTGGTGAAGATCCATTATTGTAATGATAAAAGGTAACTTTGTATTTTTGTCTTCACTTTGAATTTATTAGAATTATTTGCATAACTAGTTTCGACCCTATACACCGGGTCATCATCAAATGCATGACTAAACTGCTATGCAAATAATTCTAATAAACTCAAAGTGAAGACAAAAATACAAAGTTACTTTTTATCATTACAATTATATTCAAATTTTTAATATGCGTTTTATTTATGCATGGATTAGTTTACAACTTATAATTTTTTCTGAAATGCATTCTAAGACAAATTGTCATATCGTATAGATTTAGTACATTTCTATCAATTGGGTGTGTTAAACAAACCGAATTCTTCTTAAAACTTATTCGACCTTGTATTTTAGATCTCAAACGTTTCGAGGTTGCTCTGGGGATTCAATCTATTTACCTATGCATATAGACGTATTTACTCAATCAAATATAAGATGGGCGAAGGATCCTAAAACAACAATCTGGGACAAAATAGAGTCCTTTCGCCGGGGCATATACCTTTGGTTTCAACAATGTCATAGCTATTTGATCAAGATATCAGTTATCCAAACATATCTAGTAAAATCTTGAGAAAATATTATCAAATGATATAAACGTAGGTTGGGTATAAACGCTCAGAAAACATAATCAATGTTTTATTTACTTACTTAAATTAATATACAAAATTCGTCAAAATATTTTTATTTTTGAATTTTATTGTATACCAGAATATGGTCTATATTTGACATATTCAATATTTTTAACAGAATTTGACAAATAGATGGAAAATACCAGTTATTTTTTTAAATACATTAAATTACAATTCAGTTTATATTGTAGTGCAATATAAACTGAATCTTTCAATCTTTCAGCTAGACTCTTCAATTATTGGTGTTCTGAAAACTAGGTTTTTGTGTTTACTTATTATAATTTTTTTTTTTTTCATAATTACCTGTTGGACTTGGTGTCAGTGCAAACATGACAAAGTTCACATTCTTGGGGGTAAAATCGTACTGCTTAAAAAACTCAAGCCGAGGGCCTCTTCCGCGATGCAGGTTCCCTACCGCCGTATTCACAGCGCGTATGTACTCCCGCACCCCGAAATTAGTTTTCGGAACGATGAGGCCTATGTTCAGGGGCTTGGTGCTTGAAGGCTTGCTCTTCCACGCCTCCGCCTCGGCCTCTCCCCCCAGGACGGCTCGCAGACACAGCACCAGCAGGATGGCCACGAAGAGCCAGGACACCCGCGGTCTGTAGGACGACCCCGTGGAGACATCCGCTCGTCTCGCAGCGTGGAAACTTCTAGAAGGGATGTCTTCTTTGCGACTTCTTCTACGGTGCGCGTCTAGCTGCGGCAGGCTTGAGGTAGTCATTTTAGTATAGGCTAGAGCAATAGTCTCTATTCTCTATGCTAGAAGAGAGAAGAAGGTAACTACTGTGCTACCTCCACGGCATGTCGCCCTCCCAACTCGGGAGGACTACGGATACTTTTGGCATTTGTCCACTTTGTTGGCATTACGTAATTTTATCTGCCCGAAACACTGTTTTTGTTTTTCACGAACGTGCATTTTCAACGAGTCACTTTGAACCATTTTAATTTAAGTGCATTTGTTTTATTATAATAAAACCTAAGAAGATAAACATTATTAAGTTGTTTTGAAAGTAATAATATTTTGGACTAACTGACTTTTGACACTGATACAAAACTTAAGTGTTATATAATTCTTCAAATCATATCAAAATTTTCAACTAAAAAACTATCAAGAGACACAAATTTTAAAAATAATTGTGAAAATATTACACATAAATAAATATATTGTGCAAGACAATCTAATATATATAATATTTTTTTATTATTTTTTAAAAATTAATCTTAAGCATTTTATGTTTTTATTTAATCAAAATTAAAACACAAGATTCTTATTATTTGAAGAGTTTTTTGATTCTACATCTTACTACGTAAGATATCACTTTACTTAGATCAAACATATGAACCGAACTGCGAAGGCTTTGGTTATTTATAAGTATATGTGATGTTTTATTATATGTTCCTGAAAAATAGCTACAAAGCATCAAACTGGTGTATCATAAAAATCGAATTAATTTTACGGCGTGTTTTATCATTTTAATAAAACTTTCTCTTGTGATTAATTAAACTTATTAACAGAAACAAAAGAATAAACAAAAAAGGTGAAACAAATTTCTAATTGTTCTGCCAGCACAACGAAAAATGAATATACTTTTTCTCATGTTATATAACAGAGCTTAAAATTTTATAGCCTAACAAGTATTAAAAAAAATGTTTTAAACGAATGTCCAATATTATGACGGCTCAAATGGCAAGTACGTGTTCATATTACCAATTATCTTATTGAATTATTTGCTGAATAAGTTTAAGTAAAAATAATATGCTTCTCGAATATTCTAGGCAAAAAAATCGAATGTAAACTGGATTTTCTTATACGTGACAATTTTTTTTTGATATATGCACTCTGATAAATTTAACATTAATTCATAAGCTTTTGAATATGTATCATAAATTGCATATTATGCATTGCATATAAATTTATATAGTAGGAGGTTATTAAAAGTTTTTAGTTGAAACGATTATTTATTTGGGTATTGAATGTTTTGTTTTTGAATAACACTTATCGTATCCACCCCTAGTGAAAGCATTAACGTTCTGAAAATAATTAAAAAGACTATTATTACTTCACAGTTTATATTTGTTTAATTATAAGATTAAAAAAAAAATGAAATATTCAGGTCTCATCAATGTTTTTGAAATATTAGTGTTGTCAAAAAACAGAAAAATATAAGGTCTGAACTTTGAAATATAAATAGCCATTTTTAACTTTTTTCTCCTGAATTTTATATAACCATTAAAAATTTCTTTGAAAAGTAACGAAAAGATTACAAATTATTTTGAAGTAAAAGGTTATGCCTTTCTGTGACTTTATCAAACTTCAAGTTTGCTTAACAATCGCAGGCAAAAGGGCTCACAATAAATATTTAGTAATATCTCATTAACTTACAATAGAAACTCTCTTCGTTTCACGCAAAAGTTTATTTACTTTGATGAGTATTTTATTTGAAATATTAACCTGATTAATAATAATATTGACGCTCAAGTGTAGGATTTTTTTTTTAAATTTCACTTTTTTCTGTTGCTTCTCTGGAATAACCAGAATAGGGATTCTGCACGGGTTTAAGAGGGGTGAGAACACGACAGAGAGGAGTTGGGGAGGAGTGGGTGGGAGAGAGGCGCATTCCCCAAATTCCTTTGAAAATTAGATTTCAGCAGTGCGGCCCTGATCGCGTCACCAACATATTAAAAAGCGTTTTTTTTAATTGGTTGTTTTGCATGAAAATTCTAAAATTGATAGAAAAATTTGTCGAGATTCCTATGACACGACTGAAAATATATATTGGGAAATTTAATTTTCTACCCAAAGCACTTTGATATCATATCATTTTTAAAATCCAAGTTTCTTATTTTTCATCAAATTCACTTGTTAAAAAATATATATATATTAAAGTAAATTAAAATACTTCAAGCACAAAATATGTTTTTAAAAATTTATTTTGACAATAAAAAATTTTTGTGAAAAATTAATTTTAAGATTTAACATCCAAAAAACTTTGTATTGGAAATTCAAGGAGATCGAGAATTAAAGAATGTGGGTTCGTTTAAAAAGTATTTTATTTATCAATGTTAAATCGCAAGTCGAGATTTATAAGAATCATGGAGAATTTGTTATTAAAAGAATTCATGGAATACTTTGCGTTACAATAAAAACTCAACAGAATTTTGAAACTGGAAATGAAAATTTTCTTTTATTGGAAAAAATAACAATTATTATTTGATTCCTTTGGGCAAAATGTTTTTTTTTTTTATAAATGACTTTGTTGTGACAACGTATTTAAAAACTTTTTGTAACCTTATTTACTAATGAATTCTATAAGTCAATTAACTTGAGTTATGGAAATACGTGGATGTGAGTGTATTTAACGACTCCTACTGGATGCTTAAATTTTTTGCTCTCCGACGTAGAGCTTTTATGGGAATAATTTCACGTTTGGAAAACTGAATTTGAAAAAGCTCACTACAACACACGATTGTCTATTTTCTTTCAAATCCCCACCAGACACTTGTTTTCAGTCCCGGGACACCGACCGGCTGCTCGGAGAACACGCTCGATAAGTTCAGTAGTTCTAAGCAGGTTTGGACAAGAAGTTCAACAGCTTTCCGTGGTTCAAATAGACGAGAAAATTTAAAAACAAATATTAAACACCATAAATTCTATCTGTTAATATTCCTAACTGTTGACCTATACATCAAATTTTAGATTAAACTTATTTACAAATATATACATTGCTTATGAAATATGTTTCCAAGCTTTTGCAAAAATATGTTTTAGGTATTGTTCGGCGTAAATGTTACATTGATGTTTGACATTTTGGCTGAAACCATTTTCAAAAGATGAATCAAGAAAGTGTTGACGTATTCAAATATAAAAGAGGCGTAACAACAAGGAAATTTTTATATTTTTTTAATATAATATATATATAATATATATATATATATAATATATATATATATATATATAATATATATATATAATATATACCCTCAAATTTAAGTTTTTTTCAGATCTCACGATCCTTATGCAATTCCAGCTAAAGTTTCCTAATGCGCTCGGTAAAGTTGCTCGCGAGTTTGTCCGTAAATTGAGCTTTTTGGATTATGCGCTCGGGTGCAGTGCTCGTCCTTTAGCTGGTTGGAATTCTACTAGAATTTCCAGACACCTGGATTTCAGGAATTATCCTTAAGAAAACCTTACTCAGGATTTGACCCTGAGACCTTGTTAGGAGCCATTAGATGTGAGCCAGCAAAGGATCCCAGACAAACTGTGTTTAAAGGGAAAAGTTTATTTACGACCTGGTTATTTCAAATCGTAAAAAATGGACGCACGATTACTAATTATAAAACAAACGATACAGGTACTTATAACTAAAGCAGTATAAACATCAAAGTTTCATAATTATACGACAAAGATTACAAAATCAAGTTGCTTTTTTTAAACATAAGATAAAAAGTCACAAGCCATTGTAAGTAAAATATGACTACATTAGATTTATGAGCTCTAAAGAATACAATAATTGAACATTTTAATAGCATTTACACAGAGAGATTTCTTAAAGTTGCTATAGTTAATATAATTTTTCTCCATAATCCCTGGTTAATTATTTTTAATTTCATAATTAATAAAAATTAGACAGTCGAGAAAAAAAATTGTTTTTACTTATTATGGAGTTGAATAACTTTTTACATTAAAATAAATAAAATAACTTTGAAATATACTTAATAAGTTATATAAAAATTCATCAAAAACAAATATGAATAAGAAAAATTCTAGAAGATCATGATCAGTCATTTAGTTGTAGATGTTTGTTTTATGAAAATGGACTGTCGCAAATTTAATAAATTTTGTCGTGGAAATTAACATAAAATTAAAATATTCCAGAAAAAAATCAGTCAAATAAATATTTAAAAGTTGATATTTTTGAATATAAACTTATTCATCAAAATTTGTTTTTTTATGTGCGAATAATTTTCAAGAATTTTTCATTACCTTTTATTATTTTCATTCGTAACATTACACAAAAGCCTCTATTATTTTGAGTTAAAATTTCGGGTCAGGATGGTTTTGTATGAAAATTCCTTTATAGAAACAACCTTGCGGTAACAAGACCACTGTTAATATATATTTTCAGTTCATTAGATATTTCGATTAATCATTATACATTCTGAACTTCAGATTACTTAGCATATTTCTTGATGCAAAATACAAAATTAATAAACGGGTTATTTATACATATTTGTAATTACGCACATTTACAAAAATGTTTGTCGATTAATTATATTGTATATGTGTAAATTTTATACTACATAAATTAAAAAAAGTTTTGAGCTTTCGCCTAAGCTAGGGGGGGAGGAGGGGGGGTTTAATCTGCAGAGGTAGGCCTCTAAGAGACCCCGGGAGCAGTGCACACGCCGTGACAGAAGGGGGGCAGAGTGTTATGTAACCTTCCCGGTCAAAGTGAGCGCTGTCACTTACCACGAAGGATTGATTTTTTTAAAAACACTCAGAATACATTGCAAGACAGTACGAGAGACAGCGAGAATTTGCACACGCATTGTTGCTCTTAAAAAAAATATGATTGTGCCGAAACATTTTTGCATAAAATATTATTTTTTATGCATGAAGAATTTTAGTTACATTTATTGTTTAAGTATTTTTTTATTTTAATGTGTTTACGGTTGTATCAGTTTCAAAAGTGTGTATAACAATGAATATTATTATTTGCAACAAAACATACGTTTTGAATTTAACAACTGCATGCATCACTTTTCACTGGAGGCGCGCGCTGCTCGCGCTGGTGCGGGGCGCGCGGGCGCGGCGGGCGCGGGCGTGGGCACGGGCACGGGCACGACGGGCACGACGGGCACGGCGGGCACGTGACGCGGGGGGCGGGCAGGAGCTGCAGTCGCACAGGCCGCCGGCGCGCGGCGACGCCCAGCATAGACTGAGGCCGGCGGCGGCGGCGGGCGACGCGCGCACCCCGGCCGCCCCCGCCGCGCGCACGTGAGCGCCACTTTGTTTATTGCTCGCAGCCCCTAGTAAACAACCCCGAGGTCCAGCACACGTCCTAACGCACATATGTGTCCTCATAATCCTGCTATTGTTCCTTAACTCGACTGCCCTTTCTTAACACACTAAAGGCGGGGCGGGTACTAGTACCCGTTTCGCGGACTGCTGTCTAAAATATATTTTTTTAAATGTGTTTACTCTAAGCAGAAGGTCATTTTACTCTTTAGGTTTACAGCTCGTTATGTTTGTTTAGACTCGTCAACGTTACTTCTACCAATACTGTCCAGTGATTCTGAACAAAGTGATAATGAAGAAGAGGAGTGGTCAGAATGATAAGCCTCCAATTATTGAACCATTTTTAGAACAAAGTGGTGTTGTTGTGATGATAAGTTGTATGTGTATGAAGTGGTTCAACTTTTTATAGGAAACGATTTATTTGACTACGTGCAAATCAAAGAGTGTATAGACTAGATTTCACACGTGCAATTTTACGCGAATTTCGTCCGCTTCGCATATCAGTTAAGTCCATTGTGTAACAATAATATTTAATTTATTAACAAAAATCTCATAATTAACTCGGAGTTGCTAAACGGAAGGAAAAAAATCAAAGAGTGCAAATCAAAGAGTGTATAGACTAGATTGCACACATCAGATTAGTCAGTTTGGTTACCCGCTTAAAGTGTGTTAACATTATCTCACAAATCACCAAAACCAACACCATATAGCCACACACAAATATTAAAAAAATACTCAAGCAACATATTCTTTCGTTTAATATTCTTTTGTCCTGAAAACGATTGACATTCAATGTATGAAAGGTATCAAATCAGTATTGAGTAAATATTATTCATCTCCTAATAGGAGGTAAGTGACCTTTTCATCGAACATATCCCTATCCTGGGCCAGTCTCACCAATTATCGTCATGTAAACTTCCTCCGTCCAATGTCCCCTTTTCATTGGACAATCATCTGTAGGGTATTATATTTATTGTTACGTTTAATGTGGTCAAATCCGGAGACCTTCCGCTTCTTTATCACCGTCAAAAGGTCACCAACAAAATCAAAACATGGGGAAAAACCACAAAATAATTTATTTTAAATATCATTATAGAAAGCTTAATTTGGTCGTGCATAAAGGTTTTTGTACTCATCGAAACAAACATACACACTGATTAAAAATACACGGCATTCATTATTTTACAGATTTGCTTAGCGATGAACCACAAATGTGTGTAAATAGAAGACAAAAGACAAAACATGTTATTTGAAAATATATTTCCAGGAAGGCAAAGTCTATCGCACCATTCATTAGCTAGTATAGAAGTAAACAATATAATATGATGTCTTTCTACTCTTTGTAATGAAATGATCAATTCTATTGTTCGGAAAACATCACATAACAAATAATAATTCTTTAAGTCATAAATAAAAGTTTTTACTTTGCTTATTGCTTGTGATGTCTCTTTTAATATAAAAGTTTTACATTGTACAATAATACATATTGCGCTTGCTTTAAATTAAAACAGACGAATGTCTTTTAATGTTATAATTTCTTGTTTCATTAATAAATTACTTGAAAACACATACTTCAAATTTATAACACACATTAATGTTATAAAAAAAAAATAGCTTGTATATGGAAATGAAGAAAACATGCGCAAACTTAAAAAAATTTAAAATAAACATATTCTCCTTTTTGGTTGAATTAAGAGAAAAAACATCGTAAGGGAAGCCTTCGGGTTAAATTAGGAATTAAAACTTATTGCCCGGAAACTGACGTAATTGAAGGCATTGTGTGCTTGCAGGGCCTCTTTGGGACTCATTTTTTAGAATTCTCGCGTATATCCATAGAATAGGAACCACAAATTGTACTTCATTTGTAACATCAAAGACCTGAATAATACTAACTCTATCTTAGCGACCATTTGAAATTGTGAGGTTTATATTTATTATTTGGTTAATTTTTGAATATATATTAAATAAAAATTGAAATAGTTTGAGAATTCGCAAAATTAATAAATAATTGAGTTTTTAATTTAGTCTTTTTAAAAAAACATATAAAACTTTCTAAGCTCTTAAAATTTCATTTTTTGAAGAGCTCTAACACTGAAATTTACCAATTGATAATATTCATGATCATTGTCCTTGGCTCAATAAATAGTTTTTGGACAAAAAGGTGTTCTCAAAAACGAACAATCGATAAAGTATAAAGTATTTGAAAAACTGAATGCTATTTTCAATATTCCCTTACAAAAATTAGTTCATAATCCTTAAACTTATTTTCAAGATTTATTTTTTTAAGGCAATATAACAATGTCCAAAGACATATCTATGTTCCTGAATCCAAATTTCGCATCCAAATTTCTATGTGCATTCTAATTAGTAAGTGTTATTTCTTGTAACTGTAACAAACAAAACGGGTAGGATATCGTTCATAAATGTATAGAAAATAGTCGTTTAGCGTTAAGTAATCACGAACAAAATTATTTGCCATATTTCAGTTGGTCTTTATTAAAAAGGTTTTCCTATTGTTCTTCGTTATTATTCTACAATAAGGGTGCTGAAGCAAATTCAAGTTGCCATAAAAAACAATTCATTATACTTACTTTTAGTAAGTAAAATTCGCAATACTTTTAGTGAATTACACCTGAGATGACTTAATAGAAGGCAATCTTCTTTCATTAACTTTACCATCGGTACAACAAGTGTTCATCGAAAAGTAACCACCACAGATCTTAACCTAATTTATTATACTTAGTTACCATTAGGCACCGCACAATAATTTTTATATAATTATTATTATTTTAGTATAAATCTTAACTAATTTTTTTTTCAATGACCAAATATTTCACCTTTTCCTTACTCTTTATACATATACAACAATGAATTTATAAATAGTACAACAAAAAAATATCCAGAGAAAACGAGAAGTAATAGATAATACACATTTGCTTGTATGAAAGTTTGGGCGTTGTCTAGGAGAATGATACCTAATGTAAATAAATGGGAGATATTTCTACCGCTATTCTACTTCTAGTCTCATGTCTAAGCTAACCTAAAGTTATTGCATCTTTTGTGAAGAGGACATTATGTATGTGTATTAAACGACGTTAAGCGGTGATATTATTACTATTTATTAAATGTTTTAGTGAAACAAGTATTCTTATTAATCAACAGAATCAAATCAAACAAATTTTAAAAGAATCAAGATGATGAAAAGATATTGAACAATTGGCATTCTTATCAATCCTTAATTTTGATACACCTAACCCAATGAGCCTCATACTGGAAATATTTAATTATACTACCTCAAAAAACATAAAATGACTAAAGCTTTAGATACCTGTGGGTGTAAATATATTTGTACAATTTTTAGAGAGTAGATTTTCTGTCATATTTATAAAAAATATTGACGATGCCCATAAAGAACGAAAGAGCTGTCACAATTGTGGTGTCATAGAAAAGCGAACAGAGATATAGTTTGCTTATTTATATCGTGAAGTATTAGAACTAAATGTGTCTGTTATAATAGAATAATATATATATTGGCTGCTTTTTTAACAAGACCTTTCTTCCATTTTACTAAAATGCTTTGGAAACCTAAAATATTAGTAGGGAATAAATATACTTTCAACTGACCGATTTCCATAGTAAAAAAAGTATTTGTATAGCTTTTTTGAATGTTTACTTATCTTTTAAAAATCTTTATACAAAATTCTGACAGAAGATTATCATTATTATACTGTGCACCCAATTCTTAAGATTACCTAAAAGAATATTGTTCGAAACAATGCCTTCGATTATGTTCGTCATTATTAGAAAGTCCTTATATATTTCGTTTATTGGAAGAGAACTTATACTGATTTAACAATGGACTACTTAATAATACACGACATACTGGTATTGTGTAATTGAACGAAAATTTTGTAATTCTCCATATGTAAACAATACATATAAGTTACTAAAAACCTTTACAAATAAGTTCACAATTTTAAAATAATATTTTTTTAGGCATTTGGTTATTCAAATTTATTGCATAGATATAATTATATACTTTTCAAAATATAAATTTAAATAATCTAGTTTTTTTTAAATTATAACCTTAAGAAACATTTTATGCATTAGTTTCGAGTACAAGTATGCTTGAGGTAAGAATTTAAGCACGATCCTGAAAATTAACTTTAGTGAAATCCATGTACGAGCAATTACATCTGTAGATAGTTTATGGCTCTAATGATGTAAGATGTAATAAAATAAAAAAATTCTCAAGTTAGTGATCACATTGTGGTACTAAAATATTTTATATGTCCTCTACGGTTAGCCTTTTTTGGTAAAATGAAACTTTCAAAATGAATGAAAAAAGCAACGATAAAAGATTAAACAGACGCTAATGTAATGAGACAAACTGGAATACTTCAACCAAAAGTTGTCTCAAAGGTACACAAAAATTCAGACAGGATAAATACGGAGTAAAGATGAAACATTAAAATAAAAAAAATCACCCAGCGACAGACTGAGCAGCTCTGAGACTGCTTTTAAGATCTGATGTTTTGATTCATCTACAAAAACAGTGTTTATGTACAATATTTAGCTTCCATAAGAAATATTTAAAAAAAAATTATATAATAACAATAAATAAATTACAGAATAAAAATAAAACATTAAAAAATAAAGTTTGCACCAATTTTAAATGCGAGTAATAATAATTTATATACCTACTCTCTCTTATTTAGCGTCTTTACATTATTATCATATTATAAGATATTTTCATCCTTTCTCACGATTCATATAGTTAAAGCTTAACTTTTATTTATCTTAAATTATAAAATAAATCTACTTATAAATCAATTTATTTTACCACAGCACCAGATCATAAAAATATATTTAATTTATTATTCGATGACTCAAAACTAATTCGTTTTAAGAGAACATAGCCATCAAAAATATTTGCTCAGTCAATTTTTTTCGATGTTCGGCGTATAAGATAACATTCGTTATTATTCATTTTTAAATAAAAAGCAAATTTACGTACGCGTAACGAATTTTTATCCATTACTGAATAAAAAATAATGTTTATGAAGTATATTCAATTTTAAGAAAATGTAAAAAAAAATTTCCGCTCATATTAAATCTAACTCACTGTAACTTTGAATCTATTTACCAGCGCTTTCTTTTGATGATAAAGCAAATATAACATAGTAAAAAAAATGGACGAGTACGTCGTTTTGTGATGTATTTGAAAATTGTCTTTGTCTGCCAGAAAGACGCGGTGTCTTGAGATTTTTACGGTTTGAAAGTCAGGGCGGGTCTGCTCAGCGCCGGCCAACCGCCAGATAATACCACACCACTCTGCTCAAAGAAAACGCCCATGAGAAGGTAATATCATGTCATTTTATTACAATAGCTACAAAGATAAACTATACGATAAATATAATTATATTTACTTTCGTATAAATTATTATATTCCTCCAATATATGTTGACAAAACGACATGGAGGTTCACGAAATGCTGTGTTGTCTCAGTTCTTCTTTATGGAGTTGAGATCTGCTGGACACTTTAGACAGCAGCAATGCAAGAAACCGAAGCGAGCTTATTAAAGAATCTTTATAACACCATGGGTTGAATGCACTTCATATGAGAAAGTCTTGCACAGAATACGCAAATAAAAAAGCTTCTGACAATGTACAAAAGCGTAAGATATATTATTGTGGACGTATGTTTTGAAATAATAAATGTAGCGTACTGCAGATGATTATTTAAGGAAAACGAAGAACTTGAAGGAGGAAACCATTAAATGAATTCCACATTATACTCATGTATTTTTTTAAATATTATTATCGATTTTTGAATGTGACAGGTATTATGATCAAAATCAATTTTTTATCATTAGTAGATTGATAAATTTGGAGGCTGTCAAGTTGATTGACAAATAATGTTTATCAGCCTTAGAAAAATCTTTACAAATATATTACATTAGTTTTTTTCTTCATTTTATTATTATACTACACGTATATTAAAAGTTTATCAAAAAATATATTAATAGTTCATATATTTATTTGTAAAAATTAAAATATTTGTTTAACTCAAAATATTTTTAAAACCATTCCATGCTCACCACTTCAATGATTTGGATAATTTAAAAAATTATATTTATTTATTGAATGATCAAAACACAATTTTCCAAAGTAATACTGACCATAAACGTAATAAAACCCCTAGCAAGATTTATTCACTTATTTCTCGAATGTAATAATACACCATTGTATAACATATGGTACTTAAACCTCTTATTATTTGTTAAGGTATAGATTAATGATCTGAAATGAATTATATTTTTCCATATAATTATAATTAAGATATTATCAACTGAGTAATATATCAACGGTATTTACATTAATCTATTGGAATTACAATGAATAAACATCACGGTTGACCGCAGCTTTTCGCGGTGGGGCGCCGCAGGGGGTGTGTGGGGTGGGTGGAGCGATGGGTGGGGGATGGGTGAAGAGTGGGGGTGGGTTAAGGGTGGGGGTGGGGGTTGGGGTTGTCATGGCGACGGCTTCGCGACGTTAGCGCTGCCCGCTCCAGGGTCTGGCGATGTCTAATCTCCGATAGTTCCAGCGTTCGGGCGGTTGGAGAGCAAACGTACAGAATTGCGTCCAAGGGGCGTTCCGCGTCTACGAAGAACCATATACTTTTATAATATTGTCATTAGAATTTCTGATTAGAAAAAATTCAGTACTTTTCTTGTGTTGGTATCGATTATTGAACAAAAAAAACTGCTTATGCATTGACTGAAGTATAAATACAGCAATTTTTAAAACACCTTCTTCATAACCCGTTTTTATCACGCAAAAGCTTAGTTTCATTAAAAAACGTCAAATTTTATCTGACGTGCATCACACAGATTTCATATTATATAAAAGCATTTTTAAAAGAATATTTCATAACGGGGTATAAAAGAAAAACTGCGTCACAAAAAAATTATTCTCTAAATATAAAATTGAAAGAAAAAAGAAAAGTTGGATTGTGTTGTAATTAGATTTAGCAACTTTTGTTTTTATTCCACGAAATTGTATTATAATGTTAATTTCTTTATTTGTAATTACTTAAAACATATTTTAGCTAATTATGCATTATTTATAAAAATGATGCATGTTATTATTTAAAAAGGTTTTGTTTCGTTTCGTGACTTGTTCAATTTAAAACATATTTGTTTTTTGATAATTTTTTGGAAGTATTAAATACTATATACAATAATATTTATTTGTTTTTTATTAAACCTAGTTAAGAATCATGATATTTTACGTATCTAAAATATCAAAAGTAAAATCATTATATAATATATATGAAGGACATGTCTGCAAGTCGAATTTATAGTGTAAACAATATGCTTATAAAATTTGATTTGTCTTGATAATCATTGTAACAGTTTCATATTTAATCTTATTTAACCCTAATAAATCAACTGGCATTCTATTATGCCTAGATTTCACAGTTTGGGTCTTTTGAAGATGGAGATGGACATCTGCTTCGGTGGGCAGAACAGAATCCTTCTCTGTCTCTTTGGACTCTCGACCTCTTGGAGTCCTTAAGGCGGTAGACCGGAACCTACCCTTTAGGAGTCCACTACTCAAAGCCTAACATCTCTTACAAACCGGAAACGCAACGTTTGCGACCTAGAAACGGTCCTTGAATAGAAGAGAGATGAGATGTCTATTTGATAACTATTCATTTAAAATAATTATTTTTCACCAGAAAACAATGGAATATTACAACTGCCTAAACTTAAAAATCAATATATGAAACCCTGTTATATATAAATATTTTTCTCTAACCTAACGTTTATTCACTAACAATTTATACATTTTTTACAAATTATACAACAAAACAATCTTAGAAAAATATTTTTTGAGCACAGATGGAATTCAAGGCAAATAATACTTGGAAGTAACAAAAAATGTTTATACAACGATAGAAATATTTTTAAAAAAAGGGAAGACTGGTTATGTTTTTAATATACGACTTAATTTATGAGGTGGTGTGATATTTGGTCGCGAGCTTCGATTGCTAATCGAGTGTGAATATTTGCCACTCGTTGTCCAAGAACTGCTCGTGCTACTTTGAAATTGGGTATTACTCTGATGTCAAAAATAACTCACGCACATCCTCACGGTTACGAAAATAAATAAAACGACTAAATTGTTTATCTCTTCTGCCAGGACCAAAAAAAAACAAATTCTGTTAAAAAAACGAAATTGATTTTCTTTGGAGTGCCTCCTTTTAAAAGAGAATGTTTATAAAATACCTCGTTTCTTGTAAATACGAGATAAACGAAAATAAAGCGTATCAAAGACATCAAAAGATTCTGTGGGAACAGTAGTGGACCTACAAAAAGGCTCATAATACAAAATAACCTCAACATTATCATTGTGTAAGCCTTTGGCAACCTATTATTGTATGAGTACTTTTCTATTTCACTGTGTCTCAAATATCTTATAAAAGCATTGGAATTTCAGTCAAATGTTTGTACACGAATAATCTGTAACTGACATTGAAAGTTATTAGGCGCAATAATTAATAAAATTACTCAAACTTTACTACCATATAAGAATACAGGTAATTGAAAAAACATTCAATAAGTCAACGATTCAAAAGTATTTGATATTCCTTATAAAAAATATTTTTTTCACAACTAGTTTAAACAAGACTTGACATGACTTATTTCTCTTTTTTATTGTAAAATTAATTGAATGGTGTAGTAATTTTATATTCAATCAGAGCTCGTCTTCCAGTTATTTAGCCTGAAAGAATAAATGATTGGAGATAAACTGTCGAAATAAAACGTAGTGTATGATTAATATTTATTGATTTAAATATCTGTTGCATAATGATATGTATTTTATTAAATCATTCGTTGAGTTTTGCTTCAACTATAAACTAATTACAAGAACAACACTCAGTGGAAACTATGCTTCTTGCAAAACACTATTTGTCAAGGAGTTAGCGTTCATTACTATGCGTAGGTCAAAGATCTAGACTTGTTTGAGTTCGAGAGAGAGTCATTGGGCTGTGAATTCTCAACAAGCAGAGAGGATAACCTTCGGTGACTATCTAGTTTTCAAATCTATTAATAAATTGTTATTTTGTGGGCCGTGTTATACAAATATTTAAATAGATTTACGTTTGAATACTTAATTCTAATGTGAGTTCGTAAGTTTTGGCAGCCGTTGATGATTAAGTTTTTTGGGTGTCAAGCTACTTTATGTTTACAATATTCCGACGTTTTGGTTTTCGTGTTGGTAGTATTTGAAGGTTTTTTTTGAAGATCACTTTAACCTTGAAAGTGGTCCCAGCACGGGGGCCGAAACGTCGGACTACCCAAAAACATGAAACAGTTCAAATCCTAAAAAATCAAATCAACCAATTTTATTCATAATCTGTGAAATATTTATTTATAATATATTTTAAAATATTTTTAATAACAATTTGATATTTCAATTTATTTTAAGATATTAAATTCATAAAATATGAAATTTGAAAACCGTTGTTTTTAAAAATCATTGAATATTTTAATCTTATTTTGTTGCATAAAATAAATGATTTTAAATTTTATAACTCGGAATGTTTCATCTAAAGTAATTGCTTTTTTTCAGCAAATCTACTTTTTTTCGATAACTAAATACGCATTTTATTACAATAAAAATATACCCAGTCTTTGAATTCACTTTTTTTATTTTAATCCTTCATTAGAGACGAATGAAAAATATTTTCAATATGCCTTTCTATTGTGAGCCTGTCTCATCCCACGGGACTTTTCTTTTTTCCGTTCTGCTTGTCTTGAATATTTCAAAAGGAGGGAAATCCTCGGATTACTTCTGATCTATGATTTCACGGTGGGAACATCCATATGCATCGCTTATTCGCAGGGCCTTCTTATGGCGAAATCCATCGAATGCTTTTAAAGGCTTTTTATTTTTAGAACTTTCTTGTAGATGCTCAACTTGAGCAGAGTGATTTGATGTATTAAAAGTACCCAAAATAAGATTAGGCGACTAGAATCTTTAATCTCCTTTTGGGACACTAATATAAAAGTACGTTAAAAAGTTTTAAAAATTATTGTCTCAAGACTGTCGTGAACATTTTTTATTGGATGCCAATAATGACCATTTATACGATTTTTTCATGTAAAAAAATAATATTCGGATTGTACTTTAATATATCATTGCATATTAAATAATATTAACACACGAAAATGAATGTGTAACCAAATTATAAGTAGAATTTTTTACTTTATCCACTGTGAAAGATCTCACACCTCTGAATAAAGCCATCCATTTTTAAAATTACGTGTTACAATAGAAACCGAATGAGGAAAAAGTTGCGAACAACATTTAGCTTTTCTCAAAGTTATATTCAAATAAAAGGTTGACACATAAAACCAACACATAAACCTTTAGTAAAATTCAGGTATATGGGTTAAAGAGACGTCCAAATAATGCTTACCAGCGAAATTCAGGAACCTTAGTCATTTTGACTAGAAACTTTTTGAAGAAATTAATAAATTTGTAACTTATTTATCGTAAAAATACTTAAAAATTTGTACAGTTGGCTTTAAAAAGTAGTAGTTATTTTTTAAAGTGGAGTGTATAATATTGGCTCCGCAGTCAATATGGATAAATTCTTAAATTCATCGAAATATTGTAAAACCATAAAAAAGAATTGTGAAATTTTATAACATATCTGTATTTATACTGTTAAAATTAAAAAGATAAAGGATTGTCCAATTCAGTGGAAAAGAACTCGGTTGGACAAGAACTAGAACAAGAAGGATGAACAAAATCAATTCAAACAGGCAAATAGCTTTTCCACGACTTATTATAGTTTTAATTGTTAATATAATATTTGTAATTAAATAAATTGATTATCAGAATAGGCTTCTAATAATGATTAATATGTAAGTATACCCCGTTGGGTGGATTTCTCTCATAACTAGTGTTCATCTTGTACACGACCGATGTAATTAGTATTGTTTTGAATGTGCCATTGTGAGAGGCTTGAGGTATCCCGAGCCTGTGTTTATTATGGAATATCAACCCAGACTACGTACAAGACTCTGGTACATATCAAAGTGAAATTTTACACATAGCTTTTATCATACATATCATTATCAGGTTCTCTGAATTTTAAAAAAAATTAAGAAAGTATTCTGTAATCTGAATATAAGAAAAAAATAATGAAATAGAAAATAGATTTGAACATAAGATCTTATGGTTAGTAAGCAAGTTAATAGTCACAAGGCAACAAGGTAATTTAGTGAATGACGTTGTTTTATGAAAATATATTAGGTAATACAATCACAAAAATAAAAATGTAACTCTCTTATACATCATGTAACATAGAGCTTTTCATTATCAATATTTCTTTTATATTACACAACAAGTCATCCGTTTTTTTGTTTACATTCTGTATTGTTCCGAATATTCATCAAATACACTCACCATTTCCCAGACTAATCTCGTATGTACATGTTTGAACGGCAGACAGTAATAAACATGTTCCTTGTAAAAAAACAGTTTTCCAACAATTTACATAGCTCATAAAAAGTTTAGTATACAAGATATAATGAAATATGGACCGAGTCGTGCTCATGCTGCAAGCCGAAAATACTTCATTTTCAAACAAAATCAAAAAGTTCAAGAAGATATTTAATACATTTTCAAAATTCATGCTTTACAAAACAATAAACCATTTTTAAACAACATATGATGATCGTTTAAAAAAGCAAGTGAAATATTTGTAAAATTCAAATCATTTGCGAGCTGTGAATCCGCAGGTTTTATTTTCAGGCAATATTGAAATGAATCCACATTGTTTTTCTGTAATTTTGGACCATAAAGGAAATCGTATTGTAACTGTAACGTAATGAAATACACGTCTATCTTGTACTGTGTTTATTATAAGACTGGCGAAGTATGGGAATGTAACATAGGTCCTCGCAACATAATGCTACCTACGTTACACCCTCATACTTATTTCAAAATAATTTTTACATTGCAAGTCATTTACAAAATTACAACATTATACAGTGTTCTACAAATATTATTTTACATTGCAAGTAATTTACAAAATCACAACATTAAACAGTGTTATATAATTATTATCAAACGGTCCTGTCTTCTCTCCACACATCGCTCGCTACACCTCATTTTTTTTTTTTTTTTTTTTTGTCCAATCTACAAAGTTTTACAGTCCTGTCTCCTCCTCACACATTTCTCGCTCGCGGAGTGCCCGCGACGACAGTCCTGTTGACCCCTCTTTGGCGCTTTGTCCAGCGCCTCTCGCTCGCGAAGCACCATGCTTCGCACCTCTCTCGCGCCTTGTCTGACGCCACTCGCCCCCGAAGCACCATGCTCCGCGGTGACGATCCTGATGCACCTCCCTCGCGCTCTGCCCAGCGCCACTCGCTCGCGCTCTGCCCAGCGCCACTCGCTCGCGCTCTTCCCAGCGCCACTCGCTCGCGCTCTGCCCAGCGCCACTCGCTCGCGCTCTTCCCAGCGCCACTCGCTCGCGCTCTTCCCAGCGCCACTCGCTCGCGCTCTTCCCAGCGCCACTCGCTCGCGCTCTGCCCAGCGCCACTCGCTCGCGCTCTGCCCAGCGCCACTCGCTCGCGCTCTTCCCAGCGCCACTCGCTCGCGCTCTTCCCAGCGCCACTCGCTCGCGCTCTGCCCAGCGCCACTCGCTCGCGCTCTGCCCAGCGCCACTCGCTCGCGCTCTGCCCAGCGCCACTCGCTCGCGCTCTGCCCAGCGCCACTCGCTCGCGCTCTTCCCAGCGCCACTCGCTCGCGCTCTTCCCAGCGCCACTCGCTCGCGCTCTGCCCAGCGCCACTCGCTCGCGCTCTTCCCAGCGCCACTCGCTCGCGCTCTTCCCAGCGCCACTCGCTCGCGCTCTTCCCAGCGCCACTCGCTCGCGCTCTGCCCAGCGCCACTCGCTCGCGCTCTGCCCAGCGCCACTCGCTCGCGCTCTGCCCAGCGCCACTCGCTCGCGCTCTTCCCAGCGCCACTCGCTCGCGCTCTTCCCAGCGCCACTCGCTCGCGCTCTGCCCAGCGCCACTCGCTCGCGCTCTGCCCAGCGCCACTCGCTCGCGCTCTGCCCAGCGCCACTCGCTCGCGCTCTGCCCAGCGCCACTCGCTCGCGCTCTGCCCAGCGCCACTCGCTCGCGCTCTTCCCAGCGCCACTCGCTCGCGCTCTTCCCAGCGCCACTCGCTCGCGCTCTGCCCAGCGCCACTCGCTCGCGCTCTTCCCAGCGCCACTCGCTCGCGCTCTTCCCAGCGCCACTCGCTCGCGCTCTTCCCAGCGCCACTCGCTCGCGCTCTGCCCAGCGCCACTCGCTCGCGCTCTGCCCAGCGCCACTCGCTCGCGCTCTTCCCAGCGCCACTCGCTCGCGCTCTTCCCAGCGCCACTCGCTCGCGCTCTGCCCAGCGCCACTCGCTCGCGCTCTGCCCAGCGCCACTCGCTCGCGCTCTGCCCAGCGCCACTCGCTCGCGCTCTGCCCAGCGCCACTCGCTCGCGCTCTGCCCAGCGCCACTCGCTCGCGCTCTTCCCAGCGCCACTCGCTCGCGCTCTTCCCAGCGCCACTCGCTCGCGCTCTGCCCAGCGCCACTCGCTCGCGCTCTGCCCAGCGCCACTCGCTCGCGCTCTGCCCAGCGCCACTCGCTCGCGCTCTGCCCAGCGCCACTCGCTCGCGCTCTGCCCAGCGCCACTCGCTCGCGAAGCCCCATGCTCCGCGACGATGGTTCACTTGTCTCCTTTTCACACATCCTCGCGCTGATCCTTCCTGCGCCCGACATCGCTCCTCCCACGGCCACGCCGACGGTTTCCGCGCTGATCCTTCCTGCGCCCGATATCGCTCCCAGCGCGGCCACGCTGCGGGTCCTCGCGCCGTTCCTTCCGGCGCCCGATGTTGTTCCCATAGCGGCCACGCCGCCGATTCCCGCGCCGATCCACCCGGCGCCCAAACTCGCTCCTGCACCGGCCATGCCGCCGATTCACGCACCGATTTTCCTGGCCCCAAGGAACCCACAATTGCTATCCCGTTCCTTAGGTGTTTACATCTCCACAGGATTGCTCGTTGCTCGCCGCGGCCGTCGGCGAGCGTGATTCAACGCAATTAGCACTTGCACGCCACCAGTATCCTCGTCGCCATTGTAACGTAATGAAATACACGTCTATCTTGTACTGTGTTTATTATAAGACTGGCGAAGTATGGGAATGTAACATAGGTCCTCGCAACATAATGCTACCTACGTTACAGTAACCAAAATGAATGCTTGTTTTGCGAACAAGAAAAACAAATGTTTTCAAAAAAATACCTTTAATAGCTAAACACTGAAGCTCGTGGCGTAAATTACTCTTCCATACAACTTATCAGGTTCAGAATCAGAAAAGCGGAAATACGAGATTTCAACAATAGCTTTTTAAATATTTCCATAGTGATGAATATGATAAGATATATTTTAGTATATTGTTTTCGTTACATTTTAATAATTTCATTAGATTATTTTTAAAAGACCTTTTTTCTCTTATTTACATTTTTTCCACTTACTATTGAATAACTTGTTAAGAACTTTTAAGTACAAATATATTAATTTTTAGAACTATCGATTTTTAATGTTAATCTTTATAAAGTTATATGTAGTGCTATTTTTATTTTAAATTATTTTTCTTTATTATAATATTATGTAGCCGTAATTTCCCCAACACATATTCCAAATTAAAAGTTTTCGTTGTAAAACGTTTTTTAATTAATTATAATTAAAAAAGTAACTATTTAGTTGTGACATCCTTCCAAAACAGTGAGTAATTTAAAATGGTAACAAAATTCCTGAAAACATCTTTTTGGCAGTTTGAATGACATTTTCAGGTTGAGTTTTTAGCGGATATTTCAGAACACAGGCACAAGTCATTTTTGTCATGAAAAATATCGCTTGTCTGTGCACGATATACAATATGATTGTTTTCATAAATTTGGTTTCAAGCGTGAGTTTATTACAAATATTATAAGTAGTTACTATTTTGTACAATCAAGGAAAAAACTCATTTTATAAATAAATTATGGTAGGTTTTTTGACTACATAACAAAAAGAGTTTATAACCAATCCAATTAGGATTTCTTATGTAGTCGAGTAATAAATATATTTTTATTAAGAAAATTAAAACAACGTTTTTATATGAAGCAAGCATAACTGTTTTAATAATGAATTATAATTTTATTTGCACAAAATTATTTTTAATTACCCGTTTTCTAAAGATTTAAGTCTGAATAAAATGTGTAGAGGTTATTTATAACAATTTACTTCATTTCAAATATGTAAACGGCAGATATTCTATCTCTACAAACAAAAATTAGTTAATGAGCTTATTCACAAGGTAAACAAGTCTATTTTGGTATAATATTTATGCTATATAAAATACTTTATATACACAATAATGCGTATCTTTTCAAGGTAGTCACATAAATCTTACACATTTCAACTTTTTTATACTAAATCCAAAGAATAATTTATGTGGTTTTTCCTGTTATTCCGTGGGTATTTTGATCGCATTATAAAAGATTAGTTATTCTTTTTACTACTTCTACATAAATATAAAAAGAAGAATTTTCCATAAAAATACTTAAACTAGCGATCGATAAGACGGTGGCCTTCATCTTTTTAACAGTCATTCTTTAACAATACATAGTAGGGAATCAATAAATTTTCCATAGAAAGCTTGTTTTCTAAAGAGAGTATATGAGCGACGTAGTTTTTTTTTAGTTTTCTACCCTCACAGTTTGACTTCAACAAGCCACATTATCTACCACATCTCAGACGCAGCCTATCTTTCAAAAATACGTTAAAAACTCCATGCAATGGATGAAATCAATGTCACTGACCTTACCTAGCCCAAATACAATACTTTTATCTATTTATAAATTGAACAAAATAAGGAATCACCAAAAACAAACCCAAGTAGAATATTGAACCCACACCTCTTGGGTTGGCTACAATAGCCTAAAAAGTATGGACCTAAATCATACCTCCAAATGTAAAAGTCTGAATTTGGCAAATAAATAATTGTTTTTATTATTATTTAAAAGGTGAAGTTTTTATTTGGTATTTAATAAACTTGGTAATAGAACGTCTAAAATATTAAATGCTCAGAAGTTTTACTGGTGCAATGAAATCATTAAGACCTGTGGTCCCCAACCCTAGGCCCGCGGGCACCATGGCGCCCGCCAACCGTTTTACGTGTGCCCGCCGCTGTGCGATGACGATTAAAAAATTATTTAAGTTAACAGTAAAATGTTATAAAAATAAATTTATATTTAATAATTAAACAGAGAAATATAAGCGAAAATAATTTTATCGTTATAATTTTCAAAATAATAATTATTTCCAGCAAATTATATATAAGCCTTTTGAAATAGTATCTTATGGGTGAAGTTTGGTTTGTCTTTGTCTCTGTAATAACGCACTCTAAAAATGCGTTCACGATATTGTTCAGATACTTGGTGAAAAAGTTGCTAAATAAATATGAATCTGATCTTTTTGCGGTAGTACGGTGAAAGCGATGTGAAAGTGACTCTGAAATTTTTGCGTTGATAAAAGTGAAGTGAAAGGTATGTGAAAGTGTCTATGATATTTTCGTTTTGATAAAAGTGAGGTGAAAGTGATTAGAAAGATATATATTTCTCCTTTTTTATAATGAATTTTGGTAATTGGGTCTAATTTGGCAATTCCGATTGGTCAATTTTTTTTGAAATCAGCTAATAAAAACATTAAAATTTAAATTAAATATTGTTGGTGCATTTAAATCTTAATAAACTTAGTCCGGACACATACTGATATTTTTCGTATTCTAACCTGTTGTTTGCAATGTTTAGTTATAGATGTACATTTTAAAGTTGCTATTAAAAATAATTGTTCGTTACATATTCAACCCAATTACCAGAATTTTTATGCTTTTATTTACTAGTTATTATTTATTTTACATAAACATATAAAAAATAATTTTTAATAATATTTTTGGAAGCAAATATTTTGTGCATTATATGTAATATTGACTATGTCCAACTATAAATATACCTTAAAAAAATAAATGGTTCCCGCCGCTCGTCCGGCATTCTAGAATGTGATCTTGGGTGCAAAAAGGTTGGGGACCCCTGCTTTAGACAATCACATCATTTTATTTAGATCACCATAGAAACATTCAAATGCTTACAAAAATACTTTTTATAATATTCCAGTCAACTTGTATCTTATCTAAGATACTTGTCTATAAGTCTGACTAATTTTTATATAAAAATGACTATAAATTTAAAGTTTCGCTTATTTATGAAAAATATGCAAAAATTTAGTAAATGTTAAGGTCATTATTAAAATTTTGTATTAAACTCGTAACAGTATACGTGACTTTCATCCCTTTAATATTATAGCGAACTATACATTTGAGGACGGTTGATGATAACTTTATGCTAATTCAAGTAGTAGGTGAGTTTCGCAATAATTTTAAACAGCCAAGGCCTTATTTATAGAACTGAAAATTGGGGAAATTTCAGATTATAGTGGAGCGAGTGTTCTCAAACCCCTAAACGTGGCTATAATGCAAATGTAAGAGGACAGAAGCCTACCCGGTTAAATTTATTTGTGACTTTTAATAAAAGCAATAAAATACATATGTAAAAAATTTTTTTTGATAATTTTGTCTTTATTTTTGACTGTGATATATCTGTTTTGTTTTTAGGAATTAAATGTGTAATTAGAAATGCATGCAATAAAAAAAAACCGTGCCATGAGTCTCAATATAAACCACATCTCATAAAGCTCTCTCATCCCTCAGTCTCTTGAGTATCTTTAAGTATTCCTTAAGTGTGTAGTACACTGCTCTATAATTACCGCTCTCAGTTTTCTGGCATACAAAATCTTGTAACTAAATCAAAATTTAATTATAATTAAATCACAACCGATAACGTATATGGACATTATTGACAATTTTTTATTCAACAAACCATTCCATTTTTTAGATGAAACCTCACTATATTTCATTTAAATCAATGTTCTTAGGTGATATTTGATTTCACTGTTATTATCTTTACAACATTTACCATTTGTATTTGTCATCATTGTCTGCTATTACTAACAAGGTTATTTGATTACTGCTAGGAACAATCAACAAGAGATTATTGAAAAACTATATGAAGTTTAGGAGCTAAAATGATATTGTAAATTGATAAAATATGTAATTTAATTGCATTGAATTTTTATTTGTTCAATTCGCACAATATTTGAAAGATACATTTTCAAAATCAGTTTATATTATGCTGTAAAAATATTGACAGCTAAGAGTCACATTACATTTCAAACTCAGCAGGTCTAGGCTTTTATTATATTCTGAATTTCCAGTCTTGGATATATTTACATAGATTTCAACAAATATAACTATTTTCTTGGCCAATTTTTTTCAAAACATCATGAAAAATTTACACTCGATCCTATTCAAGATTATTCAGAAGGCTCGTCGAATATGTCAGGAAGAATTAACGTCACTTTTCCTCCGTGAAAACTTAAATTAAAGGAATATTATTGTAGTTTTATTTTATGTAGACTTGATTTTTATGATAACAGTTAATCGGTATTTTTTTATTAAATGTGGCCGATAATTTTCAAACTGTATTAAAGCTTGATGTAATCGTCCTGTGTATTTCATAAATTGATTAATTCGTCTCATTTCCATTTGATTTCGTATTAGAAATTTCATCCAGTTAAGGAAATATAAAGATAACGAAAAATATTAAATATTTGTATTCAACTATCAAAAAATAGTTGAAGTCAAGTTGGTTATCGAATGCTATTCTATAAATAAATCCACTTTTTATGTACTTATTCAATCTTATTTTATAAAAAAATATATTATTTATAGGTTATTAAATTATTGGGCTATTGAATGTAAAGTTTATTTCAAATAAAAAAATTATTATACTTAAAAATTACCGCTAATGGTTTCATTGAGAATGACTTTTTGGGTAAAATTAAAAGCTTTACTTTAAATTAAAACAGAAAAACAATCTCATTATTAGAAATAAAAACTCATCAACCCAGGCCTTAAATCTAATAAAACTCATCAGGTATAAGAGCTCATTGAGCCTCAAGCACTTAAACTTTTATTTCAAATTAATTACGATCCCTCATTACAGTATCTCAAAATGGTTTAGACTTTTATACTTGCCGAAAGATGATTTTCCTTGCAATGTGATAAGATAAAATATAATCGTCATCATGATATCTGAATATTTTTGTATGCTAAAATATATTTCTATACTAATGTATATTTTTAAAAAATATTTTTTTTGTAAGTAAAACTGAAAATAAATATATTGTAAAATAATATTTGACTTATTAAAAATACATTTATCGAAAATTCAATGCATTATTTAGAATCCTAGAATTTTATTTTATAATAAAGGCATATAAATTTTTCCAATTTATTTATTTTTTATTATCGTTCTCTTAATAAAAATTTATGTGAAATCGATAAACCCTTAATTTATCTAGAGCATGTTTATAGTCCCGCAGAAAATTCAAAAGTCGAGATCCATTACATTTAAATATTTTACCATAAGTTATTCCCAATATATGACTGTGCAGTTTGTGGAAGGATCCGATTAATAAAGGGAATAGAATATTAGCCTCGGGCCACTGAGTGTAATAACATCTCTAACGACATTAGCATCCTGTCGATATCAATATTATAGATAAGGTAACAGAGCGCGAATCAAATTGTTTCCGTATTCAGTACAGTTAAATAAACATACTCCATAATAATCAATAAACTGTTTATTCTGATTAAAAAAAGGTAAACTCTTTAATAGAACATTATAAGGGATTTATAAGTTTATTGAGTATGAAAGATAAAAGTACAAACATGTTATCAAACTGTACATGTTTAATTTTTGTCATATTGTTAAATAAGTGTTTAATGGAGAAAACATCTCAAATATTTAAACCCCTTGAAGATTTCTTCACTGTTTTGATCATTATACTATTCAAGATATTCGATTTAATCAGTTGAATGGTTTTTTAATTTTAATTATAATAAAAAAATAAACTTATTTTACCATATGGTATATATAGTTAACAATAAAATTTTACAATAAAACCATAAGTAACAAGTGAAGCTCTGGTTTTTCGCTTAAAAAACATTAAAAATTTAGATTATGTTTTATAATATTGTAAGGTCCTTCTTAATAAATTAATGAATTAATATTTTTGAGCAAACCTTCTTCATTTTATAAAAGGACTTTATAACTTCAGAAGTTTGAAAATGTCCTTTTAAGAGCTTCTGCTGAAAAATATGAATAATATATACCAAAAAGCTCTTGTGTACGTACTTTAAAATTTCTTATTAAGAAATTTTGAAATAAAAATTTGTTTATTGAGGTAAAATAATATATCAAACATACTTTTTTTGTTGTGGATTTTGCGTTGCTCCAAAATATCTGAAGTTGTAATATAAATTATAAAATATCCTGTCATTATGATACGGTATTTTTCTTTTCTTTATAAAAAAAACTAAAGCTATTTGTTAGGTCTTTCTTATTAAAGATCTCGGTAATATTTATTTAGCTCAGCCTTAAAATCAATATATACTACTAAGGTCAAAGAGGTAAGACACATTTTTTGTAAATGTTAATCAGCTACCTTTATATAATAGAACAATGTTTTTATTTTATATATTGTATTTGTAAATATATTCTTTATTTACAGACATAAAATGATCAATACTTATATTAATCGCAATTGTACACATATTTTAGATTGCTCCCGGTTTTTATATTTTAAAACTAGATATTCATAAAAGAATACTTCAAACTACAAATAGCTGCGTAAAATTTATCTTAATAATGAAATCGGCAAGATAAGAGTTAATTCTCATCAAGGATTTCAAATTTTGTTTTTAAAAATAAAAAAGTATACAGTGTTCTCTCTTTTAGTAGCAAAAAACTCGTGGCAATTGCGGTCTGATAGTCGAGACCTGCTGAGAAAAGTGATCCCGTTATATAATTTGATTTGCGGCAAATATCTGCCAAAGGTCGGCTTTGAAGTAGCGCCCCTAGCAGCAGGGGTGGCAAAACCTCAGGGGTGAACCGGGATGGGGTTTAAGACCCCTGAACATAGATTTAAAAATCGCAGCTGTGCTGTAAGTTTTATGCTGTTTTTTTTATTAAAATTGAATAAATATTTAAATACTGATATTCCATATAGTGGAGAAAATGTAAAATGCCTTGATTACAAAGTATCTGTTGTTTATAAGTTTATCGTAAATGATTTATTAAGACACACTACAGTCAATAGCAAAGTAAAAAAAATTAATAAGTTTTAAAATTTCATTTATTTTCTGGCTTAAAGTGTGGAGAGTTTGAATCCCACTACTGATGTCGTGAATAAAAATAGAGGGTTTTTGTCACCGTTTGATGTGTAAGTCGATTGCCTGAATATTGTATTTTATTTTAGTTTGGCAACATCAGGGCTCATGAATATCGGTACTCTGACAGTGACAGGGTGCAGCCACCGGAAGTCATCGGCGAGACTTAATCCCACGCCTGGCTGTACTCCGGCCAGGGTATTTATGATTATTGATGATCAACATTTCTCCTGGCATCTTGGCCGCCCTAGTGGCTTCATTTTTTTTCATCTCACTGATTCGGCTGCGGTGTTTTCCAACTATCGGTGACAGATCTTGTTAGTCGAATCGTATTCTTTATACGTCTATCTGTGTTTTGTATTTTAGCTTTTTTATACTCCATTTATTATTGGGCATAGACTTATATTCATGTTATTACCAGATTTAATAGGTAAAACATGTTGAATAAAAATATGATATTTTGTTTGAAGTTTTTTGAAAAATTTTCTTTGATTATTTAAGCATGTTGTCTCAAAGGCCTGAATATAAAATAATATTTTCTTTATTTCGTGTGGTGAAATTAAATTATTAGAAAGTGTTCTAATTAGCATTTCTTATCGTTAATCATTATTTTCTACTACATATCACGTTAATTGCTAAATATTATCAAAAATATGATTTAAACATGGCAAAATAGAGAAATCGATGGAAGAAAATGCTTAAAAAGTAATACGATCTGTGGTCTCATAATTTTTTTAAATAAATAATTATGGTAATCAGCCCTAAATAAAAGAATATTGCGGTTCTAAACCATTTTACAATTAAAAACAGAATTAATTTTACCGACGTGAAGATATTTATTTTTGATTATAAAATTACTGAAGACATGCTCAAAGCCTGTTGATATGTCTTCTATTGTTACATAATTGCGTGTTAAACGGTTTACTCGCCAAGTATTGTTGAGACGTTCAAACACAGGAAGTCCTCTAGAATTCCATATCACCATCTACCATCAAAGCCTTCAGTTCCAGGCCTTCCTGAAAATCTCAAGGATCTATAAACTGTAGTGTTTACTCTCACTATAATGAAGCTAACGTGACTTGCGTTGCCTGAAATTTTAACTCGTTAATATTACACGAGTGTTCACATAATGAAAAGTCTATATTTAGAATATTACTTACGAGCCAAAATTATTTAAAGAACAAAACTCGTCAATTGTGGAATAATCAATAATTTTCAAATTCATTTTTATCACAGCTATTTGATTTTATAATAACAAGAATGTATTTTAATTTTATTTCAAAATTCCATACACTCTTATGAATGTGTAATGAAAAATATTATTCTATCAAAAAACATATTTATCAAAAAATCGTTATTCTTTCTTAACTTATTTATGAGAGTTAATTTATATAAATATTTATTTTTCAATATATTATGTCACAGCAAGCTGAAAGCATTGGCATTACAATATGATCATTTATTTCCAATTTAAAGCATTAATTTTAATTTAAAGTAAAAATGTTTGAAATATTTATTTGAATTATGCCAGTTTTTTCTAAAATATATATTAAATATATGTACTTTATGTGGGTATCAAAGTCGCCCTTCGTGTCAGGCTATCAACCAAAGTCCCCGACCATTGTACACGAGAGCCTAACAAATCAGACAATGGCCAGACTCACTGGGCGGCAACAAATAAACAATAGGGATGATAATGAAGTGTCGAACTATTCAATATTATCAATAGACCGAATTTAGTTGGGTTTTCGTGTTTCAAAGGATAAACGATAAAATATTAAATGAATATTCATATTAAGATATATGTGGGTATCGGCTGTCTCGATACGTTGAATTGTTGATTATTTGTTATTTAATAATACTTTTACTATTTTTGTTAAGTAAATATACTGAGCCATCTTTTGTTAGTTTCATTTTTATTCAAAACAACAGACTTTCATGTAAATTTGTTAAATAATCATAAACTTTCTACACTTTTTGTGAAGACACGTTTCAATTAAAGCCTCGTTACACTGCCCTTTTAAATACAGATAAAGTGATACGTAATATTTTTTTTAATAAAAAGCTAAATTTATTATTTCTTACAAAATTATATTATAATAAATAAGGTTTAATCGAAATTTATCATTTAAATAAAACCGATCATTTAATAAAGTTGTCGTGATTGAAACAAACCCTATAAGTTCCGACCTTTTATAATGTAAATTAATGGTATTTAAAAATGTATCCTTACAAGCACTTTAAATAATTACTTTTAATTTATGTGACTTTTCATATGTTTGTTTTTTTTTAAAGTCACATAACTCTTTTATTTTATCCGATCATATCAAATGCTTATTACGGTTAATGTAAATATTACGCCTAAACAATAAACACTTTTATTACTTATTCCTATATTTTGTGGCAAACCTGTCATTTTGAATTTGAACAAAGTCATTTTAATTTTCTGAAAGCCAGTTCAATATTAAGTTTGCAATAAAATTTCATTGTGTTCCAAACAATAAACATCTGTAAATCGCTCAAATATAATAAATGGCGAACGGCAGCAGAGTTCCGCTTTAACTCCAACTTTCTAAGGAGGCTTTCGGGGTGCAAGTAATTGTGTTATATACAATATATAACTCCTGAGGGAGGCAGTTCCATTCTTAAGGCCCTAAGGGAGCTTTGGACACGTGTGTCCACTTCCTGGAAACCCTCAAATATAGTTACAAAATATAGTTTCTTCCGGCCAATTTGAAAGAATACAATTGACTAGACGACTATTATTGAATTTCAGCTTTTTTTGTAGTTCTCGAAATGCAATTTTCTTTACAGACATACGGGCACAAAATATAAATAAATGTTATGTCAAATTTATGAAATAATTAAAAATAAAAGAATTTTATTTTTTTTTCAACTTACTATCATAAGAGATATTGAAATTTTTTTTTTTTATGAATATTTGTTTTTACGTTTTAATATTTCATATCATATATATTCATAAGTAATATTTTGACTCAAGGAAATAATAGACAGACTCACCCATAGGACTCGGCGTCAGCTCCTTCATAACGTAGCGTACTTTGATCTCATGTCGCTTGAAGAGGGTGAGTTTCCGTGTGAGGACGCTCAAGGCGGAGGTCACAGCCTTGGTATAGTCTCGGGTACCAAAGGACTTATATGGAACCACCAACCCCACTTGTAGCTCACGAGGACTCTGAAAATAGTATTGACATATTCAAATACAGGTAATATTTGCAATATACAAAGAATCTAAAAATAAAAAAACCGAAAACATCTTCTTTACTACTTTTAGCAAGAGTGTTATGAAATACATAAGTTTAAAAATTAAAACGAAACAAAATTATATCATTATATTAAATCATCAAAACTTAGCACTGTAAATTAACACAGCAAAAGTATTGTTATTAATATTCACATATCGGCAACACACATGTTAAACAAATAAATTTTTGTTTAAAACAATTTAAAAATATATAAAACAATGGAAGAGTTATATACTATAAATATATATATATAATCCCGAAACTCAAATATAGGCTCTCCGTCGAAGCAAAAAACCTCTACGCACAGATCACAAAAAATTCGAATCTCTGTACTTTGGTAAAAAATGTAAATCTGAAATCTGTCTTTTCACGTCGACGCTCAAATGATTTCATTTTGTAAAAAAGTTCACGTCAGCTGCAGACAACATGAAATATACATTAGGTTAAAATTTAATATTATATTCAACATCTCTTAGGTTCCCTTGTTACTGAATAATCCCATGAAAATTACGAACTGTTATTTATTCAACAGATTTAGCTTTGAATATTTTTATTTTAAAAACTGTAAACTTTAACTATTTCTTTTACTTACTTATTTATTTTTTACAAATACTATATTAAAAGACGCAATCAAACGTCATTTTTACGTTGATTATTTATTTTATTTATATTAAACAGATCGATATTGCTTACAGTTGTTTTTTTCAATATAAGTTATTCTTAGTTTTAAATTTAAATTAAAGTTGTGTTTTTAATGATAGCAAGTAAAAACATATATATTAAGGAGTCATTTAATAAATTTTATTACAACTGATTACATGTTTATGTATTTTTTTATTTTCTCGATGGTATTTTATATTTATTTAACTGATTAGTAGTTTACTGTTGCAGATATTTTAATGAAATATGAATGATTTCACGTTAAGAGTTAAAAAGACAGACGAATCGATCGAAAATATTTTTTTCCTCATATTAATTTGTTGATTTATGAAAATATTTTTTTAAGTTTATTTGCAGTATTTTTAAATATTATTGTCTTTTTAACTGACTTCAATGACGTCTTGTTGACAATGAATACAATCAGTAAAATAGCGTTTACGTGTCTCTGGCGGAAATCGCAATCTGATTTAATAATAGTTGTGTTACAGTGTGATTGTAATTGTACTGTGATCTTATTGGCTGTATCTTGGCAGGTGCTAATTGAGCAATTGGCTCTCATCCGCGGTACCAGAGGGTTGCTAATTATGTTACACACGACACAGACATTTCTCCCTACCAAAGGACTTGGGTCCACTACAGAGTAAAACCACGGAAGGTGATCAGGTATTTTATGTACAACTATATATCAACTATACTCAATATTAATACTTTTCACTAGTTTAATAATATAGCATGATGCTTACACATATATTCAATATATTTTATGTTAGTAATAACATCATTTTAATTTGAATATTTAATACAACTTTATAGATATTAAATTAAACTTATTTGTGAGATTTTTTTTAGTTTCAACGTTTGATTGAATAAAAAAAAAGTATATTGTGTTGATAAAATACAGAAGCGGCTAGAGAGACTTTGATATTTCATGTATTCATTGTTGACCACTCACTCATTTTGTGTATTTTTGAATTGAATATTTCACAACCACGAAAATATAGCTTTGATTATCGGCTGGCTTTTGTACATTTTTTTATTTCTAATTTAAGATTGAATGGTTCATAAAAAATATATAAATTGGTTATTTATATCCATTTTTTCAAGGATTCGATAAAAAGTTAAAATGATATTTCAGTTCACCGCCAAAAATAAAATGTCTTACTGAGTGGTAATTATCTTTTAAAAACTTTCATTCAATATAAACCTGAAAAATGGATATTAAAACCTAGTACTAAATTTCATAACCACGTCCAATCTGATTATGTAAGAAAAAATGATTAATCGACGTCTACAATTTGTGTCTTTTTATTTTCTATAGAAAATATATTTTTATGCTTGCATGGAATCTAGTAGATTCAGTTTTCTTTTTTATTTACGTGAGATTTACGAAATATTTATTTCGAAAATAATGAAATCTCTAATTTAATAACGAAGCCACGTGGAATGTAAAAAAGAAGTCTCGAGAGAGAATAACCATGAAAATATAATAAAAACTTCAATTCTTTGGCAAAAGATGTCTCTATGCGTTGATTTTTAAACGAAAGTAATTAAAGTTACTCTACTCGGCGCTGAATGCCGTGGCGCTAATAGTCACCGTTTTTGATACTAGCGGGTTTCGCTATCAGCCGCAGCTGAAGAATGGCGCTGACATCCCAGATAGCCTGGCACGGGGTCGCGTCACGTCCTCTCCTGCCCTCTCCTGCCCTCTCCTGCCCTCTCATGCCCCCTCCTCCCACTTCCTCCCCATCCTCCCCCTTCCTGCATCATTCCAGAGCCCCTCCCCAAAGAAACGCCCCTTCGTTACGTCACGAATAACTCAGCTATTCCCCTCGGCGTGAAAAGGGCGCTAGTGGAGGTGGGCGTGGCTTTGGTAAATCACACTAGCGACGAGTAGTGAAACTTTTATATATTGTTTTAAAGAGACAAAAGATTTAGTTTTTGTAGAAAATACACACGAAATTAAATCTGCGTGAATATGACTTAAATTCTAAACAAATAAAACAGAAAAATTATTTTCTCGATTTTATCAATAAAATTTGTATACATAAACAATTGTAAAAATATGTTTCCAATTTTTATTTATGAGTTTAGTTCATCGGTTTGTTTAATTTAGAACAAAACTATTACTATTTTATATAAAAATATGTACAACAAAATTTTTTTTTTTTTTTTATTCAATCATAGTATTAAAAGTTTTCATTTCTTAAAAATAAAATAAAATTCGTTTATTTTAAATCGCAATGAATCGCAAAAACAATGTTTATTTTCAATCGCATTTGAAACGACAAAAAAATACACTGTACAAGCAAGCATTTATTTTTTCAATAAATTGGTATCAATCCTAAATATCAAATAATGAAAAATCACAAAAAAATATTCTATATATGGATACAAAGATGCCTCTTTAAAATACTAATAAAACCATTTTTTTCAATAATTAACTAAAAAATACGGGTTAAATTAAAAATTTTGTCATTGAATATTCAAAATATTTTTATGATAAAATTTTATACAAAAATTGTAAAGAGGCCAAATTCCCGTGCAAATTTCCTCCAGGAAATAAATTTTAATAATATTTATATAAATTGAGGGTAACTCTTTTGGTTTTCTTTGAATTGATTTATTGAAACGCAGGAATTTTGTTTGATCATATTAAAATATTTTATTTAAATCGTAAATGAAGTCTTGAAAATTAGATTTATTAATCAAACTGAATTTAAAAAGAATCCAGTGTTTCAAACCAAAAGTATAGCTTATTACAAGAACCAAAATTTTTGATGATTTATAATTTATAAATCAATATAGTTTTTGGAGGTTTATGTAGATTTTTTGAGATCAACCACGAACCGTATCTATGAAGTATTCTCATACATTCCAATTATGTGTATTTTTTTCTGTTCAGGGGGTCATTTAAAGTTCCCAAAACCACGACATCTATCATAAAGGGGCAATATAAGCTGTCACGGACTGGGAAATACTTCGGTAAAGTGCGCGGAGCTGAAGGAGCTGAAACGCCTCGGGAATCATGTGCGGGGCTCGCGAGGGGAGCCATTTGGGGGGTGGACTGTCTCACGACAATAAAACCCTACATTTAAATTTACTCGCACAATTCATTGTTTACAAGTAACAATTTTTAGATTTAGTTTAAAAAAATAAATTTAAAAACCATTAAAACATTCATTTTATGAGTATGATGATAACTCGAAACTCGAGGATCTCTCTATTAAAATACTAATATAATTAGGCACATTAGTTCACACATAGAAGATGATTTAAAGAAATGTGATAGAAATGATTTAAAGAAGAATGTGTGAACTAATGTGCCTAATTATATTAGTAAATAATATAAACCTGTAATAGTTAAGAAATACGCATTTGATTGACGTTCAATCCAAAAATAGACATACAATTAAAATACGCAAATTTTAATTTCGTTTGTGATTAATTAAATTTCTATCATATAATTATTAATCCATTTCATATTAGATAATTTTTTTGAAAAAAAATTATGTTCAGGGTTTAATGTACAAAGCTTTAATAGGATAAAACAATTTAAAAAGCTTTTTATGCAAAAGTGTAATCACAGGTTTTAGTGAACGTTGTTAAAATAAATATCCGACTGTTGGACACTATGCGGCGTTTCTGTACGTCAAATGCTCTAACGTTTCATTTCCGGTACAAAAGTCTTTTCAAAATTGCAGCATAATACTCATTACCGATTATCTATTTTTGTAAAACCTTGATTTCTCTGATAAAACACTGCTCCGTACAATCAGACTTATTCAATATTCTAAGTATCTCAACAGCTTTTTAACTCTCATGCCGTAATAATTGAGAATATCGATGCTAATACAGAGGACTTTGAGTATTCACCTGTCGTTTTAAGTTAAAAAATTATTCAGATTTTGCTGATAACACATACACTAGCTATTTAAATTTAAAAAGTTATCAAAAAAACAATTATATAAATAGTCATTAAAAATACATTTCTTTGAGTATAAATAATACTTCAAAGCATTAATTAAAGCTCAACCAAATAGAGTATTATTTGTTTGTACGTAATTCGTCTCTTTTGAGAAAATATTTTTACCATAATTTTGAATTGAATGTAAAGATAAAGCAGAAATGTTACATGGAATTCACCATTTCCACAGATTGGCAAAGTCTGTCAAGGCGTCCAGATATAGGGCTGGTCCCTTCTCTCGTATATTGGATACAAATTCAAGTAAGGGATATCCGAGGAAAAGCGTTGAATACTTTTCACTGTATTGGAATTATCGTATATATTTTTTTACGTATTATAAACTCAATAGTATAACAAAAAAGAGTTTTAAGCTATCAAATTAAAAAATATAATTTAATCACAAGTTTTCAAGGTATTTCTTTCTTATTTAAATAATTTATAAATTTCCAGTAGTCAATGTTTTATACAAAAAATGTAATCCATATCATTAATTTATATTAGAAATTTAATAGGTATTTGCAAAATTGCTACAAAAACAAGTTCATTAATGTTTTCTAAAACAAGAAGTGATACATAATATATAACTTTAGGTGTATTTATTTACAAAAAAATTATGATAAAAAACATACGAAAGCTTAAAAAATCTACCTTTGTTTAGGAATAGTTAATGTATAAGTAAATTCTTCCCACTGTATTTTGCAAACATTTTGAATTTAAATAATTATTGAGACATTTTCTCAGGAAACCTTTCGGGGAATGTCTGGAGAATTTCAGTTTATATTTATTTCAGACTAGTTAGAAAAAATCGTAAAAATTTACATTGTTTGCTACAGTGGCTCTTAGTTTCTTTTTGTGTAAAATATAATGTGAAAAGTTAAACGAGAAACTTTCTGCGTTCGAGCAAAAATTTTTTTCTCACTTCTTTATTTTTATTTTAATAAATACTTCCCTGAAAAAAGGGAAGAAAATATTTTGAATAAATATTAAACCAATTTGGTTTATTCACGATAGGCAAGTTTGATTTATAATACGCCATATATTGATAGAAAATACGAATAGCCACGAGGCCAATAAATTACAAATATGTATATAAAAAACTTTGTTTGTAATGATTTTTTTTTAATTTGTTTACTGAAAAACTGATAAAAACTGCTTTCATTAATATTTTCTAAGAAATGTGAGTATCTTCTGACTTGACTGCGATCATATCTGTGTTTTTAAGGGTTTGGGGATTAAAGCATTATGACAGCGACTCGCCCAGGAGACACACACCAGAGCTGCCATTAGTAAAAACAATAATAAAATTAGATAACTCATCCCCACTGGGCTGGAAATGGAGAGGAATTTTTAATTTTAACTCCGAGCGAGATGGGCCATAATTTTGTTAAAATGCGAAATGTTTTTTTTTTATTTAATATATTTTTAATTGAATAATTTGTGAGTTTATGATCTCCAAAAAAATTATATAATACAGAATATTATATAAAATAATATTTTTTTTGTTGATAATTTACTAACAATGTATCTATTTTACGATGTTCTGTATTAAATATTTTCATTATTATTTAACAAGGACCTCCTCAGAATAAATATAAACCATATTTGCTATTTTTTTTTTATTTATTTGAGACAATAAATATTAATTTTATTAGGGCTTACTAGTTTATTTCTAGAAATTAGTACAATATTTTATGCTGATTATTATCTTAATATTAAATCATTTTAACAGAAAATACTATCGATATTGTGTTAATGGATAGTCAATACATAAAGCTCAGTGATTCTTTGGAATATTAAAGCAGGCTCATATTTACGTGAATATATAATAAACGACAATTGTTTTTATGTATTTTAAATATCGGATTGGATTTCGATACAATATGTATTTTCAGTTTAATTGTTTATAGAAACATCGCAGGCTTATAAAAAAGTTACGTATCACATTACGGGATACGCACCAAATAAAATATTTACGACAGTATTAAGCCGGGCGGCCGAATAAAGCGATGCGTTTCAAATACAAAAAAAAATGTTTATTATAAATCGAAGGATCAACCCCACCAATAGAGACCTCGGTACACATAGAGCTGATTCTGCAGGGACTAGAATGCCCGCCGAGGGTTTATTGACCAGCAAGGGGTGGTGTGTTTGAGGCAGGGTAAATACGAGACGATATAAGTCAGAAAAGATGAAAGGGATGATGATGTTGTGGCTACTGGTTACCGAAAATTGGAAACTTTTTTCATTTATATTTTTGACAGAATAATATTAAAAATCATGATCGTAGTATACTGTAAAAGATTTTACAAAGTATATATATAAAAAAAATACTTGAGCAGGTCGGTCTTGAAAACCGATTAACAGTAGTTTCAAGTATATTTATTTTACAGTTCTTTTTATCACCTTGTAATGACAAATCATGAAAGAATTGCTACTATTTACTGTAAGAATATTAGTATTTTTATGAAAAAGCTTTCGAAACAAGACATCTGGGACATGTTTTTTGTACAAACGAGTTTGCGGATAATAAAAAATCGAAAATATTTTGTATAAAGGCACATCAACTTGTGCTTATATTGTCTCCATTAACATTTTTTGCTCAAGAAAAAAGGAGTTCGAATAAATCAGAGGGTTGTCGTATTTTTTACAGCAATTTATATGTCGTTTATGTGTGAACATGGTGAATTTCCAGGAACTTGTTCTTTCAAAGATTTTTTTTCGCCTATGAAAAAAGTAGTATCAAATTGTGTGAATCTTAAGGAAACATGTGAGTAATTTAAATAAGATAACAGTGAATTTTCAATCTATGTTACTAATAACAAGTTTTCCAGATATGTAACATCAACTAGTGAGTTGTGATTTTCCGAACAAGAAATATAAAAAAAATTGAGTATGCGATTGAGAAAAAAAATTGTAAAATTATTTGGAACGTATATGTAATTATATATAGTAAATTTTCAGTTGCTGTTTTAAAAATCGTACTTTTTATTTTACTCAAGAATTATAAAACTATGCATATTTATGTATATTTTTGAAATGATACTCGTAAATTTATAGACGTGATTTCGCCGGAGATGGTAGAATTTTTTTTTTTGGGAAGACGTAAAAAAGCAGGCTTTTATTCCGGTCCGTGTCTCTGCACATAGATCATGTAATTTCCACAGTTTTTATGAGCCGGATTACTGGAAGTGTCCGTCTCCTCGCGTCCACCTCCGCGTCTCTGGGAAGCATAAAAAGCACCGGAAGGCGGCAGGAAATGGACTCGAGTGAGCTGAAGATGCTCTCGCTCATCACGCCCTTTGGGTATGGCTCAGAAATCCCAAAGACGGCTCAGATCCACCTATGACGATAGCTTTATACGACCAAACTAGGTGATCCGGAAATGTAATAAAATCAAAGAAATAAAACTCCTTTCTTTGCCAACTGAAGCTGTAAGTGGCATTGAAGTTTTTAGTTAACACAAAATTAAATTATTTTCAGTCGTGTTCCATTTTGATTATTTCCTTATTTATGAACTAATTCCATAAAATATAGCTTAATAAAGCAATTTTTATTATTGATTGGGTAAGGTATTTAAGGCTATGGTGCAAAAAGAAAGTGAGATTTTCTTGGATCTGAGAAGAAAAACTTAAAAAGGTTTGTTTTACATTTACAATTTTTTTACCATACTCCTAAAAACGTTGAATTTGCGTTTTGGATGAAAGTGTACTTAATGGTATAGAAAACGCAGAAGGAATAATGATTTTTTCAAGGCAATTTTATTTTAAAATATATTAAACTAATAATACATGAAATCGTAAATTATAATTACAATAGTATAAAAATACTCCAGAAGTAAATGTTACCTCATGTATATATTTCTTGCATTTTTTGAGACATTCGTTTTTTCATGAGATTTATACAAGCAATTGATTTTGTTTAAATTTAACTAAATAAACAAGAAACTAGATAGTGTTGTGAGTAAATCCTAGCCTGGTTTTAATTAATAAACTTGTCTAGATTTTCAAAGGGGCGTAGTTATTCAGAAACTGTAGACTTTAATTACAGTGTGTATCAAATACTAGTGGGATAATTCTCTAACTCCCTAATCATCTGTGGCGGAGCTCTATCAGTCGAATAACAAATGGACGCCGGGGAAGGAGTTAATTCATTGGGGGCGTCAAATTTATAACAGAATTAGTTAAGCTTACTAGGGCTCAAGTTTATTGGAATATATTCGATTGCCTGAAAATAAAATGAAGCCCGTAGGTGGAAGCAAGATTTACCGATGTGATCGATACTTATTCAGGATGATCAATTTCTCAAGTATAAGGTGGTTGAGATTGCAACAAAATTAAATACCACATCTGTAAATAGTGATATTAAATCACTAAGAAATTAATAGTAATCATTAAAGCTAAAAGTCTAATAATATTAAAAATAAAGACACCAATAAAAACAAAAAATTGAGACTACAAAATCCAATGTACAAAAAGTAATTTAATACTAGGTTCATCAAAATTGACCAAATAACAACCATTTGATTTGCATTTTTTTTTTCTAATAAAAACAATTTTTTTTCATGTTGGTTTTTGTGTCTTTTAATATGAACCATTAAAATTCTCGATATAATCGGACTCTCAAATCAAAAAAAAATTAGGAAAATATAAATCAACGCGTCGTTTTATCGGAAAATTTTAAATGGAATAAATTAACGATATTTTAAACTAAGTTCTAAATTACTAAAGTACTCTTTCCCAATTGCCTCGGTACCAATTTCTATGATAATTGGAATTTTCTTTCATGCCCAACTTTAAATGTGCTGTAAGGTAGATAATTAATGCAAACGCTGCGATTCTTGCTGAAGTTTCTCCTTTCATGTCTATAATTGCTAAATGATAATAATTCCATTTACTCCGTGACCGACAAAGATAACTGATTTTTTTCCGAACCAATACAGACAAGCCGAGAGCTTAGCATAACAAAAGGCATCCACTGGCTTGTACATGAAAATCTAAAACCGAATCACATTCAGCGACCGTAATTGGTTTGTTTTAAAACAAATACCCAGAGTGTTCTCGGGCCTCGTTTACAAAGATTATCTCGACCGACAAAAAAACCCTCACTGTTTTCCTTTTATACCTTATGTTTTTTTCCGAATATGCTCTTATTTTTTAATACAAAACAATGAGATCCTTTGGGTAAAAGAAGAGAACGGGTTTCATGAAAAAATTCTTTCTCCGTCTTTCCTATGCAAATAAGGTTGGTTACCTGATGAAGAGAAATACTTAAAATTTGTCGAACGAAAAGCTCTTTACCAAGCATAATAGGTTTGATCTCTTTTTACTTGTAAATTCGATATCATTAACCTTACAATATTCTTTTGAATATTTCCAGTGATTAAATGAAAGGAAGCAGAATGTAACTACAATATCCGTTAATAATTCCGGAGAGTTTTTATTTGAAATTTGCCTTTGAAATTTGATATATAAATCATTAATGAACAGCCTTAAGGTGAAATAAATTCAATTACCACTATATTTTACAGAAAATATCTAGATATGAGATATTAAAACTTCATTAATATATTTTAAATAAATAATTCACAAACAAATAATTATACCCAAAAGAGTTTCTTTGACAGGTTTGTAAGTCAGATTATATTAAAAGAATTTAACAGATTTTTTTCAACGCAAAACATTTTCATTTCATATGTCTAAATTATTTCAGCTCTCTTGTTATTTACCAAAATCATATATAAAAATGAATAGCACGAAGTCCACTTATTTCTACTGAAAGAGGTCTCTTTTCAATACGTACAAAACGAATGGCTCCCATTCCTTCTTATGATTGGCCGTCTTCGTGATCATCGCTCCTTTCAGCTCTCCGCAGAATTTTCGACTATATTGTATTTGGAAATATTTTATTTTACTATTTCATGATGCACAAATCCAATTAATTTAATATTGATTATATTGCACCACTCATTCTACAGAAATAATTGCCTTAAAACTTAAAAATAAATATACTACTAAATGATTGATAATAATAAAATAAAAATGTGAGATCAACATGCTGACAAGTTAAATATAATTTTTTTTTATAAATACGAATATGTGTTACTTTTAAATAATATGAGGTACAAACTTTAATTTAAATTTTTGCTTGCAATTAAATTTACTGTGTACTGTAATGTAGTACTTGTGTGTTATTCCATAGAATTTCACATAAATTTTAATCACCTAAAACAAAGATATATTCACATAAACTTTGAACACTTTGATGTTGGTTGCCTGCGTTTGCAATGAAACGAAATATCCCGACGTATTCTGAATAGCTTTTGATATAATGTGTTGTGAGTAAATGCGTATATTTCAAAGGTCAGAATAAGTGTAAAGACAGGGTGGTATGTGCGCTACATTTTATGGGACACTTATCCGGCCTATAGCGAGGCAGCCTCGTGCGCTGCTCTCTGTAAATCACTTTTGGCATTTATGGTCTGACCTACTGTGCACTGCCAGGAGCCGCCAACCCGCGGGACGCGGAATAATTATTGCCCAGCGGTCGCCAACTCGTAATTCAACGCTCAAGGGTGTGACATTATCAACAGATAGTTTACAGCTACGCTCTTTTAACGCCAGCCTCTTTTCGTGGTTTAAGCATGAACGCAAAAAACTACATTTGTGCATTTTTTTACATATGTTCATTTGAATATATTAAAGGATTTGCTTTTAACTTTTTATATGAACACGGTAAAATAATGTCAATCCTTGATCAAATATCTAAATTAAACAATTAAGTTGACATACGTGGTTAAAATCATATCAAAATATATTTCCTTAAAAACACACTAACATTGGTAACTTATAGTGAAACACATTTTTTTTAAATAAACCTGCGGTTTCATTATTGGACACCTTGATTTTGTTACTAAGTAGGAATTTGTGTTTTTGAATGCATGTTCAAAATCAATGTATATCTTGATAATTTGCTTTTTTTCAATATAATAAAAAACTGGCTTTATTGTAGAAGAAATTGAGTCATTGAACATATTATAAATACATTAAAAAAGTTTAGATTGATTAAACAAATCAAATATTAATTTATTTCAATGATATAATTTTATGCACTTTTTAAGCAAAAAAATCAACTCAATATCCTTTCTTTTTTTTCAATAACGAGTATAGAGCCAATATTTTATAATCTATTTTGCTTTTTATACCTGCAAAATAAAAATAAACAATAAATAATATTTCATACAATAAGTCAGTTAGTAATGATCTGCTAGACATTTTAATATTCTTCAAATTGAAACATCAATGCATTTTTACAGCCATAAGAACAGTTTTTTGCTGTGCTAATATCTATCACTTGGAAAATTACAAAAGATGAATAATTATATGATTAAGCATATTTTTTCACACATTGAAAACGATTAAAGAAAACTCTCAGAAAATATCATCGTGACTTGTGAGGGATTCGAACCCACATCCCCAAGCTTTCATGGCCGGTGCATTTATCCAACTATGCTAACGAGCCACTGCAATTTAGTGAGAATTTTTAATAATCATATTCTACATATGAACTAATATGCTCGGGCTAATCAATATTTAATGATTTGCAAACACTGGACTTTTTAATTAAAGTAACAAGTGAAGCATTTTTATATCCAGGATCTGGTTATTATTATTTTTAAAATCTATTGATGTTTAGCCGAGACGCGCACCATTCAATTATATTAATTTAGATTAATGTTAATCAGGATGCGTATTTATTTACCCATGCAGGTATTAGTATATTTATATGATTAAGCATATTTTTTCACACATTGAAAACGATTAAAGAAAACTCTCAGAAAATATCATCGTGACTTGTGAGGGATTCGAACCCACATCCCCAAGCTTTCATGGCCGGTGCATTTATCCAACTATGCTAACGAGCCACTGCAATTTAGTGAGAATTTTTAATAATCATATTCTACATATGAACTAATATGCTCGGGCTAATCAATATTTAATGATTTGCAAACACTGGACTTTTTAATTAAAGTAACAAGTGAAGCATTTTTATATCCAGGATCTGGTTATTATTATTTTTAAAATCTATTGATGTTTAGCCGAGACGCGCACCATTCAATTATATTAATTTAGATTAATGTTAATCAGGATGCGTATTTATTTACCCATGCAGGTATTAGTATATTTATATGATTAAGCATATTTTTTCACACATTGAAAACGATTAAAGAAAACTCTCAGAAAATATCATCGTGACTTGTGAGGGATTCGAACCCACATCCCCAAGCTTTCATGGCCGGTGCATTTATCCAACTATGCTAACGGGTGGGTAAATAAATACGCATCCTGATTAACATTAATCTAAATTAATATAATTGAATGGTGCGCGTCTCGGCTAAACATCAATAGATTTTAAAAATAATAATAACCAGATCCTGGATATAAAAATGCTTCACTTGTTACTTTAATTAAAAAGTCCAGTGTTTGCAAATCATTAAATATTGATTAGCCCGAGCATATTAGTTCATATGTAGAATATGATTATTAAAAATTCTCACTAAATTGCAGTGGCTCGTTAGCATAGTTGGATAAATGCACCGGCCATGAAAGCTTGGGGATGTGGGTTCGAATCCCTCACAAGTCACGATGATATTTTCTGAGAGTTTTCTTTAATCGTTTTCAATGTGTGAAAAAATATGCTTAATCATATAAATATACTAATACCTGCATGGGTAAATAAATACGCATCCTGATTAACATTAATCTAAATTAATATAAAGATGAATAACTCAGAACTTTAAATATAGATACCGTTTAATACCAGTTTTTTATTGCGTATTAAATTCAGATAAGATTAGTGTTTTGAAAGTTTCAGACGTTTCAGAAAACTTCGTTTTTAAATTACCTTTAACACATTTCAAACATTTAAAAATACATTACTGTGTAAACATATATGACCTAAAATACATTGAGACTAAATTTTCAATTCAAAGCCAAGTAAAATTTTGGATGTTTCATTTTTTAATAAATATTTGGACGAAACGGAAATACGAATTCCGGAAATGGGCTACGAACAAAGTGCCACGCATTCTCGATATTTGTGAAATGTTGTCAATTAAAAAAAGTACTAAGGAATGACAAATAGGCTTTGAATTTTTTTTGCAGGCTAACTGACAGCTTCTGACTGCAGGCCCGTCAGCGCAAAAAAATAAACCCAAATACGCAAAATACACCAAAGTGTTTTTTTCACATCCTACCGGAAGATTAAAATGAAAAACAACAGATTATATTGCTATTCTGGCTGAAAATACAAACGAAAAAAAGACAGACAACAAAGATATCATAAAAAAATATTTTTTTATTGCTTTACTTGATTGAATATAATAACGTTAAAATGAGTATTTTAACCTGTTAACCAGGCGGGACGTATAAATACGTCCAACGTTAACAATATCGGGTACGAACGTATGAATACGTCCTTGAAATATATGTTGCGCACTGAAAAGAAATATGCGTATATGAATCTCTTTTATTATGGAAAGGGAATTTATTTTGGAAACAATATATATCTACAAAAGAAGCTAGATTTGGAATGAAGTTGTTTATTTTGAGTGAAAGCCAATCTGGATTCGTACAAAATAGAGTCGTTCGACATGTCCTAGTGAAAGAGTACGCGCCCGTTGTATGTTGCGTAATTAAAAAGGGAACTCCCCGGTTAACAGGTTAATAAATGATTAAGTATTAACAAAAACATGTTAGCTCCCTAATTATATTATATGAATATTATTTTAAGAGCCGTGATACCAGTCATTTAATTGATTTAATTGTCACTTTATTTTGCTATGTCGAAAGTTGTTTTTTTTTACAGAGTATTGAGAAAACTATAAATTATATTTATCTATTTTTTAGTATTTAATTAACGTCCATTTTCACGGTAAAAAAAAATCTTGAAGATGTTGAAAAATTGGATAAAATGACGATTTTTAAAACCAAAGTTTGTTAAAGATTTTTTAATTTTCAAACTAATCCCAACATGAGGACTTATAATTAATTTAAATTGAAAAAAATAGTCATAAATGCTTAGGATTCTTGGAACAGGAACATCGCGAAACTCCAATCCCGAAACTTCAATCGGAAAAACACATATTTATCATATTAAAAGTAAATCATAAAGAAAAAAGGATGTATCTAACTTTCTGCATTTAAATTTTTTTGATTGGTGCAGCCGATTTTTCGCAATAGGTACAAGCAAATGGTCAAAAAACTCTAATTTGGTATCACGGCTCTTAACACTTAGATAAAAATATTACTGGTTATTCTTTCTTTTTGTCTTTTGCTTTTGTGGCGGGACAGGAAAAAATGTAATTTCTTCAACGCCTTCATTCTGGCTTGGTGGCGTGTGTCACCATGGGGTCATGTGTTGGGGTGGGTGTTTGTTTTTTTACGTGTTATTGTATTCAAAACAAATAGCAAATGTCTTGTGCTTATCTTATGTTATCAAATGATAAAATGACAATTTATAATATTCGATCGGCCGTAATTATCCATGTACCAGATATTATCCCACCAGCCGGGGAAGATTAATGATTTCCCCCTTGAATGTTTGCGGCCCGACCGGGATAAGGCGGGAAGTGGGAACAATGAATCGTTGTTCTGGAAAAATCTGCTCACTCACTAGGAAAAAATATACCGGCTAGTCGCTTGTACGCGTTTCGGGAGCTACAAACTGTGTCCAATAATCGAGTATTTTTGATCATTTTCTAGTCCGTTTTGCGAAAAATCAACTGCACCAATCAAAAATATTGAAATGCAAAAATAACCCAACACAATATATTTTTATTTCTTATAAATTTACTATTAATATGATAAAAATGTGTTTTTCCGATTGAAGTGTAGGAATTTGGAGATTCGTCCGGCACATTTTCCAAGAATCCTAAACTTAAAGTCTTTTTTTCAATTGGAATTAAAAGATTAAATATAAACCATATGGGTCTTATTAATTTAAAAATTTTAAAAAAAAAATCTTTAACAAACTTTGGTATTGAAAAGTCGTCATTTTATCCAATTTTTCAACATCTTCAAGATTTTATTTTATCCTGAAAATGGACGTTAATTAAACAATAAAAAATAGGTAAATATAATTTATAGTTTTTCAATACTGTGTAAAAAAATCAACTTTCGACATAAAAAAATAAAGTGACAATTAAATTAATTAAATGACACGATTTCGCCAGGCAATGGACTGCCTCTGATGTCCGGTTGGACACCAGAGGCAATTAAAAGGCTGGGAGCAACTGCCTTAAGCAAAATAAAGACTGTGCGTTAATTGTATGTCAAATAGACATGTACAATATTTGTCTGAGATTTTAATAAAATAAACTAAGTTTACTTTTATCTAGTTGAGGGACAAGGCATTCGATTGGTGAAGATCCATTATTGTAATGATAAAAAGTAACATTGTATTTTTGTTTTCACTTTGAGTTTATTAGAATTATTTGCATAACTAGTTTCGACCCTATACACCGGGTCATCATGCAGATCAGATACATGCAGAGTTTAGTCATGCATCTGATGATGACGCGGTGTATAGGGTCGAAACTAGTTATTCAAATAATTCTAATAAACTCAAAGTGAAGACAAAAATACAAAGTTACTTTTTATCATTACAATAAGTTTACTTTCGAGAATCCATTAAAACTTTTGGTAAATTGAAGTGGTTTTTTTAACGACGTTTTTGGTAATTTATAATAAAGAGATATTTTTACGAATAGGTCAAAAATTAGAATAGTAACAAAACTACAAACGGAAACACGATTTAACAGCCTGTTTTACGTGGACAGTCATTGAATATGATATGTATGGAATGTTTTTAGTTTTTCTTGGCTTGAAACTAGTAAATAAATATTTGTGATTTCGCGTAGCCGGCAGCGGCTCACGAACATAAGAAATATAACGATAATATGGCGCTCGTGTCGGCGCTTCAGAGCCCCCGCGGATATAAACTCACTTTGTTAGTTCCCATGAGGCTGTTGTTGTCTTTCACTAGACTTCATTTTTCTATCTAAACCTTTGGAATAGAATTGCGTCGAATTTTTATAAACAAAATCAGAAGCGCCGCCTGTGCACACCGGGGACTCCTTTATGGTATTGATAGAAAAGGTAAACGGTAAAAAACGCTTACAGAATATTTTATCAAGATTTCGGATGATCTCTAAGCACCAAATTTGTTCGATTTAAAAAAAAATTCGGGCTAAATCGTAATTTATGTTTTGAAATATCTGTTTTGCTCATATATCTTCAGGCTTTCTTAAATAAGCTAAAATTGAAAAGAGCGACTCGCCAAGACATGATTCCTGCCAATGACAATAAATACTTAAAAAAAACTGCATTTTCCAGCAATACAGATTTATGATTTCAATATAACGCAGTTTCTTGATTCGTGTTTAAAGGAAATTAATATAAACATTAAAAAATTTTCAAGACTATTTTTACTCCTGGAGGGTAGACCTTTTATGCCATTTTTTTCAGAGACCTTCGGCCTGAAGAAGAGCCTCCATAATAAGCAAATTTGACAAGTCAGCGCTATTTCACGCTAGTCCAAAATCTCAGATCAGCTTACGGCTCTAAGTCAACATATCTGTCATAACAAGCAGCTTTTAAAATTGTTTATACAGTTTTTTAGATAATACAAAGTTTCTCTTTTTGATTAATTTTTATTTAAATTATATTTACAATTAAAAAAAAATCTTATAGGTTTTTTTATCTAAGAAACAGATATATATTTAGCTTCCACGGATTTATTTAATGAAGTAAAATAACAGAGAATCTCAAGTTGCTGAAATACATGGTATTGTTGGTCTATGAAATGCTTATCTTAAGTACTTTTTGTCTGTCTGTTCCTACCATTTTAAAACTTGCACGGTTTCAATCCAACTTTAGGATTCTTGTTTCCGAGCAAATTTAGCAAACCTTAAATTTAAAAGCCAGTGAGAGCTCAACGAGGTATAAAATATTTTTTTATTTTATTTAGTATCTTCGTACAGGTGAATAAATTTTTATTTATTTATTGATACAATAATGTTATATTCATTAAACTGAATTAAATTTATTAAATTTTTGGCTTATTTCTAAATTCGATATAGGCAATATAAGACTGAACGACTCTCTTTATGTCTTGAAATAAATCATCCTATTCTTAAATAATTCGGCATTGATTTGAACAGCGTTCTTCTTTTCTGATCAACCGGTAACTTTTAATCAAAATATTCAGCTTGCCTTGTATGGAGTAAATACGGAACGCTAAACGTATTGCGGTCGAAGAGTCTGGCCGCCAATACTCCCTGGAGCAACAATCATGACTCAGAAATAACGCAAGGGTCAGGAATAAAAGCACAAAGCCACGAATGGGAATGATTGTGGGCTTGAGTAAATATCCAAACTTAATGAAGAGAGAGTATTATTTGATTAAAAAAAGATTTCCAGTTCCTGAAATAACACCCCGCCAATAAGTACACCTCTAAATAAATAAAACGGTTGAGGAAAACAGATAGCCTTTCGGCTTAAGACTAACTCACTCGATATCACGATAATTTGGCAGTGACCTTATAAACTAACAAATATATTATATATGTTTCGTTAACAAATAAAACAGTTGTATTAATATATTGAATTCGTATGGATGTTGTAAGGTGTTTTTTTTGGTTAACTTCGTAGCCACAAATAAGACACATCCCAGGCAATAAAACTAAACAATACACGCAGAAAAGAGATAACAAAAGTTCTTCTATTCGCTTCTCTATTTAACTAGTTCTGACTAGGGGTTTTAACACTACATTGAAAGAAAGCCTTTGGCTGATAAATATTTAATAAAAAGTCCTGCCACTTCGAGCGGGAGATGTAAATCATTTAGTCAACAGAATAAAATTAATATTTTCTAATTACTCACAACGATTTATGACCTCTACTTTTGTCTCTTTGGTAAATATATTTAAATTTAAATGAAAACGGATGAATTCGATGAGGATTTTCTTTGATCGTATATTTTCTAATAACCTAGGTAAATTTGCCTATAATATTACTCTTAAGTAAATTTACATCCAATGCCCCTCAGGTCGTACGGCTCAAAGAACTAACGCTTTGAGTCTTCTCAACAGACTTCTCTCAGTCTTTCCTTATTTTGAACAGAAGCATGATTACAGCCTGAACGTCTTAATAAATCCATTTAGTAATCATAAAAATTTCGTTTGAATCCTAAAAGTAAAATCATGTTTCTATTTTCAATGGTCAAACATTACCATGCCGTTTCCATAAAAATTAAAAATTCATTTAAAGTAAATAAAAAAAACAATTTAATGCCAAAAAAATCGTATTATTGTAAAAAATGGAGTTTACACATTTTTTGCTATTGTTGTAAAATGATCACGACTAAATTAATTTGAAAATAGTTTCAACAGTATGTGAATTAAGTTCATAAAAATTGTATACAATTACAGTTTTTTGATCATTTTATGATTACGACAAAGCTTTTAAGTTATAGTTTTCAGTCGCAAACTATTAAAAGCTACCCTGTTTGATATACTTTCATATATCAAGGGATTCTTATCTTGTATGTTATACTACAGCTTTTGATTTCTTCGCCATGCATTTTTGTTTATCTGGATGAATGCAAATTTTCAGGGAGGTTCCATATTCCACATTAAGTATTTATTCTTTTTGAATGCAATGATCTTAAGACGTTTAAATATTGCGATACTTTTGTATACTGATTTGAAAAAACCAAGTACATCCTCTGGTTAAAGACAATTTTACTACTAGCATTGTTACTATACAAACTATTGTAACAAGTATTGACATATTATTGTTATGTTTTATGTTTGCTCGTTTGGCTTGGAATGAATTACCAACGTCAGCGCTATATTTAGGATATCGTACTATTATCATATCAGGTGTCTTAGTAAATCACTTCTACAGGAAACATACATAAACAAACATACAAATTAATTAATATGTGTTTTAACAGGCTAGGAACAGTCTTATCATACATCAAGGTGCTTTACTATGATTGTTTTGGAGAGGAACTTCAAAGCCAAAAAAAAAAACTGAAAGTCTCACCTGGCACATATAAATAAAATAGATTGTGATGAAGCTATTTTCTCAAATAGTTTTCTTCGCTTTTAAATCTGAAGGGAATTTAAAAACTCCAAACGCTAAAGTAAACAAGCAAGTATGCAATAAAATAAAATAAGATGATAACTATTGATTGTAATGAAGCCATGTACAGATACCATTTTATTTATGTGTACGTGTAAAACCTCACCACAGAATTTCTTACATAATTTTTCTGTAGACATTAAGAGAACCATGTTAATTAAAATATGCCCATGAATTTTGGTAGTGTTATCTGAATTGTGGAAACTTTAATTAAATTATATATTTAAAAAAAAAACATAATCGTGCAGAGTATCCTATGTAAAAATTAGTTGACTTTTAGTTGAGTAGTAAGTATTCGACATTTAATTCGAAATTCGTCCAAAAACCTCTATACCGCAAGCATATATTTACCTTTCTATATAAAATCGTTTTGTGGCATCATTAGTAAAAGAGCATGCCAAATTTATCAAAATCCACATATTTCAAATAATATTTCATGCATGACAAACTGCGTCATATATAACATCTCCGCTCATTTAAAATTCCTGACGTTATATCTAGGAATTATTTTACTATCATTCTTGAAAATGTACGGGGTAAAGCCAGCATTGATATATGCGACAAATTTGTAAGGATCGTACCAAAAATTCCTCATCTCTAAAATAATACCGAAGGTAACTCTCTACTGCTCGACGAGGTTCTTCTTAGTAAGCGCTCCCTTTGTTTACTCCGATCACGGATACCGTGAACTCAATTTATTCCCTGTAATTTTTATTTGACCTTTTGTTTATTGAAAGAAAATATAAATATACATAGTATAAATAAATTTAGTTTAGTTTTACTAAGAATTAACCGGGTTCTAAAAGGTAACATAGTTTTTATTAAACATTCATCATGTATATTTTTGATCTTATAAAATATATATATACATAACATACACAATTTTTATAACCACCAATGAAGATATTTCAAATTAAAAGCCTTTTATCATTTCAAGTTATTCCAATGGAAAAAAGCAATTGTTTTCTTAATTATCTTTCTCACAAAACATAGTTTATGCAAACTCGATCTCAATGTTTAATTTGAAGTGTCCTTTGTAATGCTAAATTGGTAATTTAAATTTATTGTTGGCTAGGATGAGAAAAAATTTCATGTACATTTTAAAGTGTTTAATTTTTGATTAAAATAAAATTGTCTGCGTATATTTTATGTAAATATACAACGTATGTAAACCTGGTTTTATTTATATATCCGCGGGCTAAAAAACCTTATCGTACGATTGGTGATTTTAATTCATTAAAAAAAAGGTAATGTTCCATGAATACTCAATGTGTATTATATTTAGCATTGTAATGTATGATAATATATTCATATTTAAATTTCTACCACGACTATTTTTATCTAGTAGACGTAACTAAATACTTTACATTCTATTATTTTATTAAACCAACACTAATTTTTCGAGTATTTTTTTTTTAAATACCTCTGTAAATCAGATTGAATTAAAAATGATATATAACAAATGGCGTACGCGTAACAATTTGAGACAATAATAGTTTTTGTAATATAAATTATTTTGCCTGTAACCATTCGCCAAAAAAAAAAATTTTGATAATTAAATATATATGTATTTTTAAAGAAATATTTATATAGATAAATTTAACTTTGTTTTATATTTTAAATTACAAAATTAAAAATCTCGACGTTCAATTAACACGAAAAAAGACCTTTAAGACAAATTTTCAAATAAAAAAAACAAAGTTATAAATATCCTCTCCGGACGCGCGAAGTTTCGAGTCAAACAAAAATAAATTAAAATTCTGGATAAGGTTTTCGTTAGGGAAATTAAACTTATCTTCTCCTGACTTTTTATCCTGAATAAATTTTCGCTCCATAAAGCATGCAGGGTGGTGGGAAACCTCGAATGTTTCAGTAGCCGACATATTTTTCATCACATTGTAATTTATATCGTCCTCTCCGTTGTATTAAAAAAACCCTCATTTTTTACTTGTCGAACTTTTTTCCTGGATGATTTATTGATTTATTCAATAAAAATAATAATTTAACAAAAAACCGTTTACATGTATTCGATCTTCAATGTGTAAAAATATATGATGCATAATATATTAACATTGATTGTGCTGATGATATGAGTTAAGTATTTAATTTATTATCATTAAATTTATAGTAATTCTATGTTAAAGCAATTTGTCATTATACTATGATATCTTGATAACTCATATTTTGCAGTATCTCCTCCATCAATCACTGTTCAAAAGTTTGGCTTATAAATATTTATCGTTCTTATTTTTTTAAGTTACTACATAATTCCATAAGAAGTAACGATTTGATTTTTATTTAAGTAGATTTCTTTAGCCGAAGGAGTTTTTTCATCAAAGGACAATAAATCAAGGCTTCCTTCTGATAACAAACTAACGAAGTGTCATGCCCTGATCTCGAGTCGACGCCTGGCATGATATATCGCACGTCGACTGGGGACTCACAACAAGAAACAGCAAAAACCTAATACAATCTTCGGGATTGCGTTGACTGGAGAATCGCCCTTCATAAAAAAGCATTCATCAACGTCATTTTAATACAATCTTAATAAATTGCTTTCATTTTAATTAACAAAACATCGGACGTTGCTTTAGCATGAGTCGAATAAACTTTCAGTATTAAATACTGTAGTACTGATCATATTAAACTACACTTTGAAAACGAGACTATCCGTTAACCTTTATATTTTATCAAATGTAACATGTAAAAAAGTCTTGATTTTTTTTATTTTTTGACAATTGACTTGAATGTCAAAATCAATTGAATGTTTTTGTTTTGTATTGAATTCTATAAATATCAATTGTATGTGTTCAATATCATTCAGATCGCAATAAGGTTCACATCACCAAACCAACCGTATCAAATATATCCCCTACTGTTTGGTATAAATTTTATTTTCAGATTCTTCCGAGTTTATAATTTAATCTTGACTGTTTTACAATCCAATCTTTTGATCTTTAAAAAAGAAATATTAATGCAAAAATCGGAATTTCGCTGAAAAAAAAACTTAATCAAGTTAACTTGAAGATCTTAAATCGATATTTCATACAGCACCCCTCCACTAATAAATCGTAAGAGCCAGAAATATTTTTTTCCTCTTTGTAAGTGATGTTTTACTTTTTTTATAATAGATTTACTGCTTCATTTTACCTTATTTCATTCTCTTACCATTTTTTATCAAATGAATATTTATTATTCCTTTACCGAATATATGAAAGCATTTTTAAAATAAAACAAACATGAAACAAAATAAATTCTGATCCCTCTTCCTTGTTTTTTATAAGTGTGCTTTATATTTCAAATTAATTTATCCACACGCACCTGGTATTTTTGGGGGTGTATTATATATGGTCTTCTTCTTATATTTCGATTATTTGATATGAAAAAGATTTGTATTCATTAAAATTATTATAAATGAGGTCATTTAACCTAAATTTTCGAGTGCACAATTCTGGATAGGATATAACGACGATATGTAAAGCTCAGTGCATTTTACTGGTGACATTAGGTATTGTCATTTTTGTTTTGATATATTTAATATTTTAAAGCTTACATTGCTAAGTAAGCTAAAGCTATACGATGAGTTTTCATTTCTAACAGTGTTAATCGACCATCGAACTGTCTAAATTGGCTATTTTATATAACTAAACTTAAATGAATCCACAAAAGAATATTTACCATATTAATATTTATAAAATAAAGTCAAGTTCTGTCCGTAAGCAAATAACTGAATAGTGACGAAGCTACAAGTTTTTTTTTTCTACCTCGCCGAATTCTGAGAGGTAACTTATAATTACCTTTTTATTTCTTTTCTGCGTAACAATTAACGGAGATTAAGTGCGTAATTTTCTTTCTACTTGCGTGTAAATTGGCTGTTTCACTGCCCCGAGGGTAGAAATTTACCAACAACGATGAGGTTCAACAACAAATTGAACATGGGAAAAAGGAATAAGAATATTCCAGCGTTTCATTTTATCCCTTTTTCGTTTTATTGAAGAGGACTTTTCCTTAATATTTCAATTCCTATGTTTTATTTTAAGCGTTTAAAATAAATTTTACATTGTGAATCTTTTTTCACGTCGGCATTGTTAAATATTTAAGCATAAAAAACGCTTAATCCTAATGCCTTTTTTAAAAAAATTTTAAAGTTTTTATCATGTATAATATATTATTAATCAATGTTTAAGCTTTGACAGCCTCAGACCATGCTGGCCTGCTGGTATTGAAACACCCTGCCCCAGAAGTATTTCCGACCTTTTTTCTACCCTACAGGAATAGCTGGAAAGATATAAAGTATCAGCAAAAATAGAACCTAAAAGAACAGGCGGTGTAGTCTTTTATTACTTTTTAATCTGATATTACCGCACAGGTTTACTTTATGGGGGAAGACTGTCGGTTATCCGTCGGTTGAGGCGCTCCATCACACCCCGACCGTAAATCAGCATCGGGCTTGCCACCTGGCAGCCGGTCAGGTAATGAGGGCGAGGGGAATTAAAATCTGTTTGAGCGCAGAATTAATATGCCCATTTCCGGCAGCCTAATTTGTCTGTGATGTTCGTCGGCCGCCTCTGCGATGAAATTTTTTGGCATAAATCTCTTTAAAGCGCCGGATGGTTTGATTTGTGTAGCAGTTACGACCCCAAAACAACAACTCTGTGGACGGATCCTAAACTGAATAAGAAATATTTTATGTACTGAATATACGATAGTATGATGAAACGCCTTCAAATTATATTGAGTGTTATTCGCGGAGTCTTTAATGAACTTTCAAAAGCATGTCTTATAAAGAAAAGAAAAACCACGTGATATTAATTACATAAGTTTTTGAGAATTATTATCGTTGAGGTTCGTAATAATTACATAATTGTAAGTCGATTTGCATAATAATTAATCACAATCTTTCAAATCGAAAGCTAACATAATGATATAGCTTTTACATTATTTTCATTTTTATGTGTTTTTATCGATAAAGTTAGTCTTTGTACAATTTTATCAATACTTAAGAAATACAACTTTCGATTGTTTTGTAGATTATATAGTAGTTTTATTTGAAATGATTCAAATCGTATACATGTACTACTTTTATTTAATTGTTTTTGACTAGTCACTTTAACTTGGAATTTATAAATACAAGTCAACTGAAAATTCGAATAATTAAATAAATACAAATAAACAAACAACCTAAAAGATATAATGAATTAACAAAAAAATCGTACATTTGTATGAAATCTAAAAGTGACACTTATAGGTATTGCTACACTTTTTTTTAACTTAACAAATACCAAATGTAGCAGGCTTTTCTTGGATTTTTTTTCAATTTAAAATTAGATTTTTTTAAAATATCCCTGGGCAAAAGATAATTTTAGCATACTTTTATAAGATATTTTATTCCCAAAAAGGATGGGTAATTTGGAACAATATCCTATGTACCTACATTACGTGAATTTCTCTGAACAATGGATACCGCAAATTAATTCTGTCTGGTGCGAACGGTCTACGCGCATTTTAAATATTCAAATCTTTTCAATTTAATTATTTACGCCTTTCGTGACTCAATTTAAATGTTGTTGAATTTATGCAGAAGAACAAATGTTCGCGGCGATTTTTTTCGTTCACAATCAAAAGATGTTAATTAAATTATTATCACTCAACCCACGGTCATGGCGAATAGCACGCCCGGCGTTGATAAAGCGTGTATCAATTATGGCGCAAACTATTACCAACTCGCATATTTTACGGAAACTATTTAATAAAGTCCCCGGGGCTCGGAGCACATTTCCCTGAAAACATTTTAGTGCTGGCCGCCACGTGTGGTCGGCATTGCAGCGCCTGAACTTACAGGCCGCAGTCCGTATGACAGGAGGTCATGGCGGTCATGGCGGTCATGGCGGCCATGGCGGCCATGACGGTCGGTAAAACAGAGACACCGCCATTTTGAAGTACCGCACGAATCTTATAATTTCAACCAGACCCGCTCCGGGAGAAATTCACGAAAGGACCGTATTAATTATACTGTAAGGGCGGTTTTTAAACTATGCCTGTGTGTTTTATAAGTATCTACGTCATAGGTGGCCAACCTTTTTCAGCTACCGGGCCAAATTGAAGAAATGGGATTGCCTACTGGGCCGGACGACAAAATTTCATTTAACACGTTGACTGTCATTGTAATTTTCAAAAATCTGGTTGAAAATGACAATTTGATTGGCATTATATTATTAAAAACTCTCATTTTAGTGCATGGTTATCATCAAAAAGCAAAATTTTCTGTTCATGCAAGCCAGCATTGATTTTTTTTTCATTTCCCAGAGGCCATCTATCGATATTAGCACTATTCCGAGTTTAATCGTAGCTGCACAAAAATGGCAAGTAAACAAGGATGAGATAATTCGTAGCGGCAGTCAACGTGTTAATATAAAAAGCAAGCAAGAAATATAGTGTTTTTATAGAAGATACAATTTTATTTGTATATAAAAATAAACAAAATATATTACATTTTAATGAGACGTCTGATTTTGTTTGTCAAGAGCAAGTGCATCAATGTTAATATCGATTGATGTTGTCGCTACACGCAAACAGTTTTCCAAATGGTCATAAGTGATGCGTGATCTTGTATGAGATTTGATGTGCTTCATTCTAGTGAAAAGCTGTTCACACGTGTAAGTGTTTCCAAACAGCGAAATCATCAAAAGAGCATGTTTATATATTACAGGATATTTCTCCTTATCCAAATATGTTTTGTAAAACTCTTCCAAACCAACTTGATTGAATTTCTCCTTTAACTGTGTATCACAATACATTTCACAATGTTCCATTTGTAAAAATCCTGGCAATAAATTCACATCTACGGAGAATGGCGTTGCAAATGCAGCAAAAAGCATGCGATGCTTTTTAAAATCTTGAAATCGGTTTTCAAATTCCAGCTTCAAGTCTGATATCAACGAAGCGTATTTATCAGTCGCTATTTGTGTGACGTCTGGCTCCAATAATAATGTAGGAAAATGAGTGTAGATTTTTGCCCTTAACTGTTGTTCCCAAACCCCAAGTTTCATTTGGAATGCGCAAATATGATCATACATGTTATTGATTAGTTGATCTTTCCCTTGTAGACGAGTATTAACAATATCTAGATGGCTAACTATATCGACCAGAAATGCAAAGTCTCTAACCCACTCCTTGTCTTCAAATTCCGGGATACGTTTTGACTTGGTTGCGAAGAATGATTGTATTTCTTGCTTCAAAGCAAAAACTCTTTTCAACATTTTGGCACGGGTCTGCCACCTTACTTCTGCATAAAATGTAACGTCATTATAGTCTGAATCCAAAGACTTAAGAAACTCTTGGAACTGACGGTGATTCAACCCCTTCGACTTAATAAGGTTTACTGTTTTGATGACCACATTCATGACATGATCCATTTTAAGGGACTTGGAACATAAATTTTCCTGATGAATAATGCAATGAAAATTTAGCATCGAAGTATTACCAACTTTCCTGGCCTCGTCTTCAATCAATTTTACTAAGCCATTGTGTTTACCAACCATTGCTGGAGCACCATCTGTTGCTAAGCCCGATAAGTTGTCGAGTTGTAAAGATAAACGATTCAATGTCGATGTAACAGCTCCTAAGAAATCTTGTGAGCAAGTGGTGTCTTTAAGTGGATACAGTGCCGCTAATTCTTCTGTTTTGTTAAAATGGACATCAACACCTCTAATAAATATTGCCACTTGGGCGGTATCTGTTAGATCTGTGCTTTCATCCAATGCTAGAGAATAAAATATGAATTTGGATGCTCGATTTTTCAAATTATCTTCAATATATTTTCCAATGTCGTCCACACGCCTAGTAATAGTTTGACGAGACAGGCTTATTTTTGAGAAGTCTGTTTTCTTTTCTGGGCACATAAATTCAACGGCACTCTCCAAACATTCCTTAACAATTTCACCATCTGAATATGGCTTCGATTTTTTTGCAAGTATCGTGGCTATTGCATAACTAGCTTTTACATAGCATTTTGAGTTTTCAGTCATATTAGTAAATGTCTGATGTTGTGCAAAAAGTTTTCTTTTTAATAAATTAACTTGGTCTTGTCGAAATTGCCCTTCGTACTTATCAAACCTATTTGCATGCTTAGCCTCGTAATGACGTTTAATACTATACTCTTTTAATGCAGAAACAGAACTATTGCATATCAAGCATATTGGCTTTGATTTAAATTCCACGAAAAAATAGTTTATACTCCATCTGTCTTGAAAACTTCTGTGTTCTTCGGTGAATCTTCTCTTATTTGGTCCAAGGTTTTTACTATTTGACGCCATTTCTGTCTAACTAAGCCTAAATAAACAACCACGCACTTTGCAAGCTACCTGCGGACTGGACTTTGCACGATAGCCGGGGATTGCCCAGCAACCCGCCCCGCACCCCTCCCTCCCTTCCCCACGGTATCCCGCATTCACGCTCACGAGAATCTACGCGAAATCGACGTGCTCGCTTTTTAAAATCAGCTTAAATTTGTGATTGTTAACACAAAGAAATTGCCACGATAGTTGAATCAATGTACTGAGATATTTCCATATATATGATATGATACGAACTACGCTCAATGGAATATTCTAATGGTGGTTTTATGTAAAATAAAAAAAAAATGTTTGCATATGCTCAGTGGGCCAAAAATAAACGCCCGCGTGCCACGCGTGGCACGCGTGCCATGGGTTGGCCACCTATGATCTACGTTCTTCGGTTAATCCAGTGCGGGGTTGATTTATGAAGGATTGTTAAACTAGTTTTGAAGGCTATTATGAATTCAATATTGTCCTTCGCGCTTCTCCTTGTGTAGACTAGCTAATCTCAAACAGATGTTCATAACACAGAGATGTGCGATCAAAATTAATAACATCTGTTAATGAAGAACCTTCAATTACAGAGGTATGTCGGATTGAAGGGAGAATAGAAAATATCAAAATTTATTGTTTTATATTTACTAATGAGTTTTTTTGTTATTTAATTTAATGAGTATAATTTTTTTTTGAAAACTGTGCTAAGATTGAATATACACAATATTCAATACCATTTGAATGTTATTAATAACAAGTATCTTAGATATTAACAAGAAATCTTATATTTCTAAAACCATCTTATTTAAAATAGATTTTCAGATCTTACTGCAGACTTTAAATGAAATTAAGAAATTTTCAAATAATAAAACCTTAACTCCAGAGATAATTAGATTTATTTTTCACAAAATTCGTGAAAAAATAAAACAAAAATTCATAACCCAAAATTTTACTACCTTGAAAAGGCATATAATGTTTTAATATTACTTTAAGATAGTATTTTTTCTCTCACCGTTTACATTTACTAAAACTTAATCACAATAAAAGCTTACAAAAAAACCAGGCAATCTACAAAATACGCTATAAACAATTATGAAATTAATCATTTAAATATTGGCATTTGAGAAAGTTTATTTAAAATAATTGCATTGTGACATTTATTTATTTAAGTCAAGTTAGATTAGTTTGGAGGCCGTCTTTATCAACTTAGCAATTCGGTAAGAGGTCTTGTTCAAAGAAAATCGCCGCAATACGAAATAAATAAATGATTTCCTCTCAAAATTGTAAGTTTAAATACAAACGCATTAAAGCGGCTTTTACTTACAAAAACTCGTATTAATGACGTTAAAAATAACATCGAGTTAGCCGTTTCCTTTCAATGCGATTACGCTAAAGGGATTTCTTTACGTTCTTCATAAAAACGCTCCCAATCTGACATTCTCTCGCTAATTCTATATAAAAAGAGATACCTGCAGTATACTTAGCTTTCCCCCCTGTCGAATTCACTCTCTATCGTTAAGATTCAAGACAAAATTTATGTGCTGGGAAGTTAAACGAATCGGAAAATGTATCTCAGGTACAATACACCGCCAGTGAAATAGAGAATTCGTCGAAATCTGCAGTTATTTCGTATATTGAGTCTGGGGGAGTGATTTAGAATGAATTATTTTTATTTAACTTTTATAATCAATTTATAATCTTTATATTTCATTTGACTACACAAAGATAAATAAAGTACCAGCACACAAGTTTTTTATTTTTCTTTTGAATAAATTTCATTATAAAACGTTATTGTATCGATAATGATTCAGTACATTTTTTCACATATTGAAAAATGATTAAAGAAACTCTTTATAAAACTCTGAATTAAAAAATCAATAATATATGTTATTGTATCAGTTAATTAACACTGGGAATTAATTTTTAGGTACTATAATGTTAAGGTTTTCATAATCTAAGAGAGAATATTATACTTTTGATTAGTCATTCAATTTATTGTACAATAGAAACTAGTTATTTTATTCTGCTTTTAGTAGACTCTTTTATTTAAAGCGCAATCACTTGAGAGGATAAACGGCATTTTTTGTATATTGGGCTGTTGGCATTAAACTTTAAAACCATTTAAATAAAATAAATCCTTAATATTTTATTAAGTAATCTAACGACTATTGTAAAATAATCTATGTTTCGAGAACATAAAAAAGAACAAAGCTTGCTTTTCAAAACATTTCAAAAGCAATTATAATATTAATTGTAAATTTATTATTTATTATTTCCATTACGAGACCTTCAAAATATGTCTTTATTTCCGAATCCATTTCAATTTACTCAGATTCTTTACACACACTCAAAATATTTCAATAATGTTTATTACGGGTTTGGTTCAATTCGATTGTATTTCAGGATTAAACTTTGGCGTCTTACTGAGTCGATCAATTATCAAATCATCACAAAATATGCTCTCTGTATCTGACAGTATCATCCAATTGCCTTTTTTATAAATAATTTTGTAAAGTACTTCAAAACCCAACAAAGAGTAAGTACCACTACTTTAAGTGCTATGTAGTGCTATTTTATTTTATATGTGCCTCTATCTGGTTTTTAAAAGGTCTGCCTTGCTGAAAGCGGATGTATTTGTTGGGTGCACTCCTGCCACCTGGTTGGCTGCTTCGGTTGACGTCACCGGAAAAGTCAATGACGTCACCAGAGATGCTTTATTTTTACAATGGCGGCGCTATGCAGCATAAAATGGCTACTCGCGGTGCAATATCCACGAGACACTTCAGACTTCTTGTCACATAAGAATATTGCACCTGACACATGGAAACTTTCGACATTGGGTAAAGTAAACTCATATTATGTTACCAACATTTAAAATTATTTAAATTATCAACACTTTCCAATTTATTAAATAATACTTGTAAATATATAATCATTAAATTAAATAAAGTTAACAAACTGTATATTATTTTTAAACCAGTATTATAATATCACTTAGGCAATTCTAGACGTTAATTCGGCTCGTGTATTAAACACAATGCATTATCTTTATTAGACTGAAATTTCTCAGTATTATATTTACGCGAACATGGCTTTCTGCCGGGAAAACTCAGATCCTATTAAAATGTTACATCCCTGCTGGTGGCTTCTCACCCCTTCGTATATTTTTAACTGAGTTGAGCCACTCACAGATGTGGAGCACTGTGGGGGAAAATACGTCGATCTACTGACTATTCTCGCTCGATCTAGGGCCAATTTGGAAATAAGTATTCGTCTCAACACCCTTGCGTTGAGGTTATCTGAAGTTTCAGGATTACTTCAGTAAGTTCGAACTAAGTTAAGCCACTAGAGAGATATCTCGATCACTGAAATTTAATTGGTTTCGACAGAATTAGATTATTATCATTTGATTATCTTGTGCACATCTGTAAATGATAAAAAAAGCATTCATATATACTAATTTTATGTAAAAAAAAAAATACTAAACTATACAAACCATCATCGATATTATTTTTACAAATCATCAAATACTGGTATAAGTCATTTCAATTATAAGATCTACGTAAGAAGTTTTATTTTAATAAAATAAATACGTGATTTATCTCTAATACAATAAACTTCTCGCAAAAACTGCAATGATTATTTTTTTTTTTTAATAAAGGATATAAATCATGAATTTTATTTTAAAATAATAATTACAAGTTAAAGCTAACCTTTACTTTGATCGTAACTGTACATATAAATATCCATAACATTTGCATATTTATATACTAAACCAACATAAAGCCTGTTATATTCATTATAATGTATGCAAATGCTTTATTTTACCCATAATTTTTTTTTTATCAGTTTTATGGGAATAAAATATGATTTAAACTAAAATAAAGCAAATTAATTGAAGTTTCATTCTTTGACTTTATAGTTTAGCTTTTTTGTAAAACCGAAAGATTAAAAGACCAATAGGTAAACTCTTGACTGGTACTGAAATATGTTTTGTTTTAATTTCTTAAATTATAAAATTATTCAACGTTTCAGAAGATTTTTTTTGTTATACTTATTAACAAATATTGTCTTTGACAGATTTCGTAAGATGGCAGAAATACTAACGATTCCTTGTTTGTTTATTGTAGGGTACGTTAAAACGACATACAGAGAATGTTGACATTTTAACGAATCGTCTTGCTTTCAGACATTGCCATTCCTAACATAGTTATCCTGAGGGCAGCCACGAAGCTAGACGAGTCACACAAAAAGGCCACCATGGTTGTATAGAACATGCCTGTTTCCAGCCGGGTAAGCCAACATGACACTGTGCGGGAATTTCATTACACCATGACTTGGCAGATAGATAACACACGGCGGTCGTATCTTTTTAACGTGACGTATCGTGTAACGTAACATCTTGTCTGTTTTTCTATGTGCATACAGTTGTATGCATAACTGTTTCATGGACAGTATAAAGTTTTGCAAACTAAAAATATATGGCTTTTATGATCACTTATTCTTTGCGAACATTGTTAGGGTGACGAGCCGTCATTTAACGCGCTTCCGAAATGTATCAGTACGCACAAAGTAATTTTAACACAACCTTGAGAATTTTCAGTGCGGTAAATAGAAATGTAACAAAAAATTTCTTTCAAATTTGAATAGGAAACGGGATAAAAAAACTATTCGTTTTAAGTAAATTTCTCAACTGAAAATTATAGGAATAAACCTTTTATAGGGACTCAATGGTATTAAATTTGATATTTTTGTGATAAATGCCTTTTTATTAAGCGAGTCTTTTGAGATATTTCTTGTTGAAGTATTATCAGTTCAAACGAATTTTCTTTTTCTTTTGATAAAATAAGTAACTCATTATTTGTCGAATTTTAACATTTTTTGTATGGTTTAAAAAGTAATTACTTTTACTTGAATCTAATTTAAATGTACATTCCTAAAACTATTTTTGATAAAAAAATTGGTAAGTTGATTAAAAAATCAAAAGTGGTAACTCTCCATATTAACACTAATATCAACATTGAATATTTTAGATTAACCAAACCATTGCAACTAATCTTCAATGAATAATAAGCTATATCAATCACTCTGAAATCTCAGCAATTTCTAAAAGTTCCAAGTATACGGATAAAAATAGTGTATAACAATAATACGATACTCAAGGGGTGTTTGTTTTTATTTTATCTATAAGTGTTTGTATTTTGCGTTAAAAAAATTATCTTGATTCAGTTTTAACTAAAAAAATTATTCTGTGAACGTTTTTATGGAAGACCACTTTTTTTTCGTTTGATTGTAGCAAATGTGTATTCATTAATAAAAGATAATGAAAATAACCTCCCAAATGCTCTTACCCACGAACGTCAATAAGACACGCATCAGTTACAATTCACATGTTTTATTTTGTCAATTTCTTTTCATTTACAATCTCCATGTGCGATCTTTTATTTACGATTAGCACGTAGAAGCAAAAACAATTTTCCCCAGACCGTGAGTTTCCAAATGAACCAATATTTTTTCTGGCACAACGATATTACAACAGAGGTCTGATACATGGATATATCCCATTTTTTTGAGTGACGCCTCACTTATACGGAAAATCGATATATTTGACTTTGCCGCATAAGATCGGCATTCTGCTCGAGCACAAAGAAAGAACTGAAAGAACTAAATCCCCATAAATCTCGAGAGACAAGGGTTTTTCTTTAGTTTCCGTATAATCTAATAATAGGCCGCGGGTACTTCATTTTCCAGTGGAAAGTTGCTAAGTGAGATCCAAACTAAACTGTTCGAGTGCGATCGTGAGCTTCGAAACTGTAGACCGGTGCCCCTGGGCGAGCCACCTCCCCGATCCGCCCCAGACAAGACCACGAGGGATCAACTACCGATATATAAACTGAAGTTCCTGAAATAAAATTGATTCCAATGTTTTTTTATAATTTATTCAAGAGGAATAAACAGTCCGTAAAAGCGAGCTATACACACTCGAGCTTCAAAGGTATTATGTATAACCGTAACCTTCCAGGTTTAACTAAACATCTATCTACCTTCACAAAAATTGTACCAATATATTATTTACAAGTAAATTTAAGTACAAACTCAGTAATAATGTAATATAATATTTTCAGAAATTTTATTTTATGCATTCCATTTGTTTTGCTATTTTAATTTTTAATATAATAATGAATATTAATCAACTGTGTAAAATCGTACGTTCTGTCTTTATTGAGATGTTTTTGATACAAAATAATTTTCGAAAACAACGTCATGAATAAATCATGCAAATTCCCTGCCAAAAACAAAAGTTATTAATAATTTGCGGATTGGCACCACAGTGGTTACAACTTCTGACTTCCAGTCATGAGGTTTAAAGGGAGATGAGTTATATCAGAGAATATATCTATTTTGTCTCAACAGTTGCTTACAATTTGTTTTTAAATTAGAGAAAATATTATAGTAAAACTTAACGACCGAGTGAAGATTTTAAAACCATAAATTAACTGATGATATACAATATTATTCAAAGTAAGAAAAGACCATCAGCAAGAATTTCCCATTTCAATGAATGAAATATATTTTAAACATTTTAAAAAACATACACTTTTAATTTTTTTTCGATTTTGAAAATTTTCAGAAAAACAATAAATTTGTTTCCCAGAATCCAAGTGGAAAAAGTAATTTTCGTTTTCAATAGAGATCTTGCACGGGCAGTTTTTTCGCTTGGAAGTTTATCCCTGTTTTAATCAAACGTTTTTGCTACCAAGATGTTTTCATTTTCTCGCACCGCAAATAACGACCACCTCGAATAACTGTACTTTTACACTGTTATTATTTGTGAAATGGAAACTCTATCAAACTGTCATGAACGTTTCTTTGATGTCGGTTTTAGTTTCTTTGAATACAGCTCTTCGTATTTGTTAGCTTCATTTACCCCAGATGTTCATTTAACGAACGAGAATGACACATTTTTTTAAATTATATAAATATAAATAACGTGTGGTAAATTTTCCTTACTTTTGAATTTTGAACTTTTTACATATTTCAGATTAATACATATCCAAAAGTTTCTTTTTGGTACGTTTCTTCATTTTAGATTCAAAGTCATAAATATGCTTGGCTTTCTCTGAATACTTGAAATACATTGAAGAAAGCTGTATAATAGTAACAAATTTAACGAGATAAATACGTTTTGCTAATTTTAAATCTACTCTGAACTTTAAAGCTTTACAAAGAAAATTCATCGACATAAAATACTGTTTGAAAAAAAGTAAGTAGTTTTTACGTTTAAAATTTAATATAGTGTTTAAATTTTACAGGAACAGATGTAATTTCTAATAGAAAGTTCCTTGTTCAATGATGTTATCAAATTTAAATCGAAATTTAATGATTGTTAGATGGTAGGATTTTCAATGCTTATGGATAAATAATAATTTCAACAATTGAGAGGAAGAAAAATATTTGTCAGTTTTCGATAATATTATTGGGTGAGAAATTACTTTTCCGGCTGAAAAATGTAATATAAAAATATCGTTGCATAGAAAAGAGATTCTACCTTCACCGATGTATTCAAATTTATTAAAATATTCCCGAAGTAAAAAGATCTGGAGTAGAGCATGGAGGGAAAAGGCGTTTCAAAGGACAAAATACATTATAAACAGTCACTAGAGCATCACTTACTATAGTTATCTACCAAAACTGCATCAATTTGAATAATTTACTACAAAGAAATACACATACCTAAGCTTTTGAGAAGTCTGGCGACAGGTATATTCTCAATGCTGTAAAGTTAAAACATACAATAATACGAATGATGCTAGCATTTATTTCAAATTATAAGGATAGTTGTCATATATGGGAGTCTTATTTAACTCAAACAAGTAAAGATAACCCAAACATGAAAAAATTTTAAAGAAAAAAAAATGTATTTTGAAAAAAATGGATAACAATACAATAACAAAATGATATTAAATATTCAACATCGCCAAATATACTTAAAAAATATTGATTCGGTATACGTAATGTATATAGTATCTAATGAGATAAACTTGGTATAATGCTTTTTTTATAATGTATGAAAGCTGAAAACAAGATAAATATCTAAACGGAAGATATTTTAAAATATCTTTTGATAAAATGGGATGGGATAAGTTTTTATTTGACTAAAAGCTTTTGTATAATTTTAAGTTTAAAAATAATGCATGTCATTTGCTTTGGGTAGACTCTTATATCTAACTAACGTCTAACTTCTAACCTCTAATGTCAGCACACGCTGCATACCTCATGTCTTAGTTTAAGTCCAGAATGAGGGGGTGGATGAAGTTTGAGAGAACTTTCCCAAACTGGGTGGAAAATACATCTAGAGCACGTGATCACGCCAAAGCCCTATCTAGGTTTTAGATTACATTTTTATTATTTCTTTTAAGAAATAATTTAAATAAATAATGAAATAATACCTCAATGAATGATAAATAAAAATTAACCACTTGGTAATAAATATTTGGAAATAATTGATACAAAGCAATACAAAAAATATAATAAAAATGCACAATTGAGATACATGAATTTATCTTATGGCATCCTACTAAAAACATTGCAATAATTTTGACTGCTTGTGCTTTAACGGATGTTTAACACAATTGAACACTTTTTGAGAAAGTGTTAAAAAAAAAAAAGAAAATTAACCGGAGAATAATATATCTGCAGTGCCTGAGTCACGTAGTCGGTGCAAGTACCGGCTCAGTTCTCCCCTTACCTACTTTTCCCTGCTTACCCTCGCGTGCAGATCACCTGCCCAACGGGGGTGCCTGACCACGTCTTCCGCTAAACTACAGGCTAGCATCAAGTTTGCGGCGCAGAGAGAAAAGGATGAGAACGTGCAAAGAGCATTTGTGCCCTTCTAGAAATATTTCATGCGAAAAGATGATTTTTTCCAGTAAATGTGTCAGAGTTCGTGTTCACAGCTTTGTTTTTTAGATGGCATTTTATTTTGATATCCCGTAATTATCGCTACTTTGTTGTATACAACACTCGGATGAGATGTTTCTGAAAATAGTATGACATGTTAAAAAAGAGTTTATGTAACAGAAAACATAACAAGCTGACTCGTTTTTTTACATGTTTTTTTTTTTAAATAATATTAATTTCAATAAAAATAACCCATCTCAAATCCAAGTAAGATAAAAGTAATATGATTAAAAATAAAAGCGCTTTCGATAATCATAAATTCTGGTAGGTCTTCTTCTGCTTTGATTTATTTTTATAAAAAATTCCTGTGCCAGGGGCAGGCACGATCTCCGACGACGTGATGCAAAATAAAAAAACCTTCAACAGCGTCCACGCAAGTGGACACGAAGCACAGAGGCTAACTCGATAAGGGCAGGCTGTGGCCCCGAGCCGCACAATTTGTATGAAAATTTCGATCATCTCCAGTAACGCCAGAAGTCAAAAAACTACTTGATATTGAACTTCTGTCCAATTCGACGGGCCCACAATGTTTGAATAAATTATCCGCAATATCAATTTCTTTTGGGTTTGAATAAATTTTAGGAAAGCTTTTAATCTATTGTGGGAAAAGATCTTATAAAATATTTTGAGGCCAGTCAATAACTTTGGAATAAGTAAATTTTTTTTTATTAAATTTTAAAGAAACCAAAACAAAAATAAAATATGTGCTATGAAGTATAGCAAAATATTAATAATGACGACAGCCTTAGGTGCAAATCAACTGTGGTTCAGATCCTAGAGGTGGTTGAAGGTGCGCTCAAATTCACATAACAACATGAACTATTCAAACTTTGGTGTCGTTTTGATAACTTAAGATACTACCGTATGTCATTTAGGTCAAATTTAATTCAGAAAAAAAATCAGCAATATATTTATTAAGCTATTTTTATATAAATATATATATAAAACTAATAAAAATTAATGTTTTTAATAAAACAATACATAAATGTAAACGCAAAGACAATGCCAGCATAAACCTGACAAGAACAAACGCCTCCAGTAAAGAATTCCTGCATTATGCGCACATTGCATAAGATTTATCGAGACCCGCGATATTGAAGTGTACCGGCGACCCTCGTTTGCGTTAATCTATGCGCTTCTATATCTTTTGGTAAGGAGATTCTTACTCGAGTATCTTCACTCACGTATCATACTTATATTTCAATGATATTCCTTATCTAAACATACTTAATAAAAACATTATTAACAACTAAAAAATACTAGTTCATGTCAAAAGTTTATTGTGCTATTATTCTCAGAAAACCATACATATTATATACACAGAGCGATAGTAAAAGAAGTATACTTTTCATTGAAAAATATCTTTTCTTGGTTGTAAAAGTTCTCTTGAGAATCTTTTTAAAGATAAAAACAAAACGCAGCAGTTTTATTGTAACCTTTATTTGAGAAGAAATCTGAGATCTCAATTCCCAATACAACCATGAAAGAACCATCATTACAAACAAACCTCATTCTTCGGGCCCATTAGAGGCATTAGCGGGCGCCTTGGATCCGTCTCTCAAGCATAATGCAGGCCCTTTGGGGAAAATTATAAAGCACGAGTTCAGACCTCTCACAAGGGAAGGTTCACAGCCCTGTCCATCTGGCCTCACAGGGTGTTCACCCCCCGGGGCTCCAAAATTTAGTGCTCCCAGTCCCCGCGCAAAACCTTTCTAAGTTTTCTGACCATAGAATAAATTCACATGTAAGTTTTTGTTGTTTAGTTTACTTTGGAATTTAGAAACCAAAACATTTATCTACAACGGACTCATTTAATAATATATACTTTCTATCCATTACAAATATGATAAGCCAAAGATTAGAAGATATATTTCGATTTTTTGTAGTAAGCGCTTTAAATAAAACAAAATTAAATCACATGATATTTTGATAACATTACGAGTTTTTATGACGCTTCAAGAATTTTCGTAAAATAAAGTAAATTAACATCAGTGATCATATAATTTCATTATTGTGTACTTATATTGCAAAGCAAGCGCCCGTGAATATATATTTGTAATTTTTCTACTTTATTCGCAAAGCAAAAAAACCTATGAGACAGAATAGCAACATTGAAGAAATATAAAATATTGATGACCTCTATCTCAAGCGGTGGTGGCCATCTTATTTTGAATTAACTGTTATTTTCTAATTAATACAATTTAAATTTTCATTAAATTGATAAGTCTTATCAATTATGTCGACAATTAACTGTTAAATTAACAAAAAAATAATATGCAAATTAATTTAAATTACATTGTTTTTATTGTGTGTACAAAATAAATCATATTGTAGAAAAATACTTAAATTTTCAAGAAGTTAGTACTTGAGTGTTTTTTAAAAATAAAAATTAAAAATACGTGTTTAATCTTGATTAATTGATTTTTTCAAGGTTATTGGTTAGACTTAACGCATAGAAAAATTTACAAAAAGTGTGTAATAAAAGAATTTAAAAAATTTAATTTATTGAAAATGATAAAAAGAAAACGAATTCAAATAACTTTAAGTAGTAATTTTGACATATTCAATAAATTTATAATCAAATATTTTCAAAATTTAAACATTCTCTTTATACTAAAAAAAATTTAACTAAGGAAAACACTACCTGAAAAATTATCTTATTCAACACAGTGACACAAATATAAAATAAATCTTATTTTTAAATAGATTATAAGTTTTTATTCGACATGTATGTGCAAATAAAATAAAGCATGTTTTATTTATCACATATGTAATATGATACATGATACAACATCCTGTATTCTGTTTATGCAAAATGCTTTAGCACTTATAAATCATATTTTAAATAAAGCAGGCATTAAAAACATATAGCAAGCATATCTTTTTGATTTGTAAATTTCCAAATAGGTATCACTGTAAAAAATAAAACTAATTTACGTCTGAAAATTTAGTACTATAATTTCCGTTTATTATACACTAATAACTGAAAAAAATCACAAACGATATCTCAATACAAATGAAATCTACGTGACTCGTTTACAGGTAACAACATTTTTACGAAAGTAATCAACACGTTTTATAATGATTCATCTTTCTATATATTTTTACCTGGTTTCAATTTTCTTTCAATGGAAAAATATTACAACTAAAAATTCAGATTGTGCTGAAAACTACTTCACGTAGAAATGCACCGGAAGTCGAATAAGTTTCAGCACAGATATCAAATCAGGAAAGCTTCCGACGGGTGAGCGCGATATTAAATTTCTTCGCAGAGAAATTATAACTAAGAAATTTGCTGTCAGGTTTTCATACATTTTTTCAGAAAAGAGCCACAAAATTTTTAAATCGTTATTTCTACAGTGTATGTACTAACGGAACCGGCATTTAAATCAACTCCGTTAAACAACATCGCCTTGTCTCGGAAACAAGGCTTACTTACGGAAGGCTTGAAGAAACCACACGTACAGTCATAAATTCTCTTCGTAAACGTATTTTGATACGAGCATAACGACGGTATGCTCATTAAATATTAACTGGATATCCTGGTTTGTTCTACTTATCAACTCCTATAAGAAAATAGCGAGATCATCTCAAGGTTTATGTGTATATTTTTTCAAACATAATAAAAGTGATTTTTATTTAAATACAAAAATATTGATCTGTGATCTAGATATCCATATAGTAGTTCTTAATATATTATAAATATTCTACCAAATTGATAGTTGCCTAGTGGATGAAGTGAATCAAACACACTATCACTAGAAAAGCGTTAAATAAATAATGTGGGTTTCACGTTCATTCGAATAAAAGAGGGAATGCTTATACAAATTCTGCTTTACGTATAGAGTATATGTTTTTTTAATTTTAATCTATCAATAATTTGTTTTCATCTTCATTGAATATACGTGAGAAATATATAAGTCATCAGTAACTGAAAACTCAACATACTGAAAATTTCGAAAATTGTTCGACAGTACCAATATTTTAAAGCAGTTTATAACTACTCTTCAACTCTTTATTAAAATAAAGTAGACAAAGTCAATCACTCTTGTATTAATCTCAATATTTGAAAACTTGAAAAATTTCCTTTAACTGTGCTTATAATAAAATAAATAACTGGTGGAGTATTTAAGTTAACAAATATTTATGAAAAAATACATAATCTATCAATTTAGAACGAAAATCTTATATTTTTAATAAGAAAACTATTCCATTAATCATTATTTTTATTGATCACAAATATATTATTAATAATGGGGACGTTTAGGATCCACAATTATTGTTTACTATCAAAATTTACCTTAAATTGCTAGCGAAAAGAAATAATATCAAGTATGGTTTCTTCTTTACTTTAAAAGAACTATACAAAGAAACATTAATTTATTAAGTTTTATCTTTTTATGAAAGGTTGTGGCCAATCTTTTGTTTTTTTTTTTCATTGGAAGCAAAGAGTGGCTTAAATCAGGCGAAAGTCACCTGGAACAAAGGCAAGTCATAATTTAATATCCTAACTTTCTACCGTGGAAACGAATTTTTATTCGCCGCTTCTGGACGATCAACTTTTATATCTCCGGCGCAAAGGAGACAAAAGAGTTTTTTTTTTTACTTTTTCTACAAAACTCGAAGTATATTGCACATATTCAATAAAGAATTTTACTCTAAGAAATACTTTCTTGGCCGAGTATGACTTAGGCTGTAATCATTAAGCTTAAAAAATGTCTAGTCTAAAGTAATATTCTTGTTTTTCTACGAACTTTTTATTGAAATAAAGCTTGTAATATTACTTATTACGAATATCGGGTCATTATTTACAAAAATGTATAAATTTGATGATAAAACAACATTTTTAAACTTAGTTCTTGTGGGTATTAAAGGACAATTTGGAAATCATTTTTATCTGTTGTTTAAACGCACTTATCTCAATTTAATGAATGTACTTACATATAAAGATTGGTTTTTCTTAGCTTAAATTATAAATATAAGCTAATCGATGAACCCACCTGAAACAAAGAAAAAAAGTACATTGTATTTTGTTATTTTTGATAATAGCAAGTCACTAATACAATAGCAGATTAAATCATTGCAAACATTTTTGTTATGATAACTCTTAATTAAACTTCAATGATTTGAAAAAATGCTGATGCAATTTTTTTAATAAATGAGCTTGTTGATCAAATCTACGCCTACTAACAAATATGTTCCCAAAAAGTAACGTACAAACCTTTATATACAAAAAACATAATTTTTACAAAAAATAATTACATGATGCTTTGTAATATATTTGATCATTTATATATAAATATATACATGATAGACAATTCGATCACTAACTCTCAACGATAATAAGAATATTCCAGACAAAATAATAACTACTTTCTCGCCTATCAGCATTTTGCTTGCAATCAACTTTTTGCCATAAACCACAGTGTATCATTAAATGGCAGTCTCATAGCTACTGACAGCACTTTTGACTGTTGCAGCTTTTTCTATATAATTAGTTACATCGAGCTATTTAATCTCCGTTGCTTCCCCGCATTTCAAGAATAGTTGTTGCTTATCTCAGAATATTAATCCTGCGTGTTACACGGAAGTGGTGCTTTTCCCTGATATTATTGCCGCTAGTAAAACAGATCCGTTGTTCCTAATGCATACTAAGGGCGAATATCTCTCTATCGCTACTGAAAATGTCTTACTTTATTCAGCAGCTTCATATAAATTCAACTCGGGTACTAAAAAGTGAGGGCATGCCACTGTAACCCCGTCTCCTCCAAAGGATACTATTTGAATGAGAACACCGTGTCTTGAGTGGATCTCCGGTGCATGCAAGAATTTTAAACCTTATAAATGTTTGTATAGGTATGACTGGCTTCTATAATAAAATCTGATGTAAAACGAAGATTTGAATTAAAAATGTATTTTAAAAGCTTTCAGGTTTTAGTGTTTAATTTAAAAATAACTTTTGTTGTTATTTAATTCTAAAGACTTTGTGATTCAAACTTAAAAACTGAAATTTTTAAATAATTGAAACACAACAGAATCAAAATTATTAAATACAACATTCACATAATTTAAGATAAGAATGACAATAAAACGGTTTTAAGAAATAAAAAATACAAATAAAATTATTAACAATTAATTAAAAGTCTTAAGAACACATAAATTATATAGAATTTTAACATGTATTTATTTTTCTCTTTCATAGAGGTTTCTGTCTTAGTCCTATCAATTACGTGACTGGACTTGAGCGAAAATTTTAAATTGTTAAATACACATGCATTTGGGATATATTTTAACTGTATAAATTTATTTATTTCAATTCATAAATTGTATTAAAGCGTAGGTATTCGTATTGACTTACCGAATATTTTAGAAAAACCTTATATCTCTCTGTGAAAGTTCCAGATAAAGAATTAAATAAATAATTCATTCGGGAAGATGTACTAATTCTTAGCTTTGTGCTTTTCTGAAACTGAAACTGGAAGGGGAGCAAGGAATTGCAAATGCCTGACTTACGAGACCAATAAAGAATTTCAAAGGCCTTAGCGTGCTCCGGGAGGAAGCATCTCTCTTATAGCATTTATTTATTTATAATATTATAAATCTCAAAAAAGCACAATCCTACGCAATCTAGAAATAAACGCAATTTAAGAATGAGATTTTCTCAGATTCATAATTTCCTAGTACAATAAAATAGTTCTCATTTTGCATTGTACTTTGATTTATATCAGTAACATGATTATTTTTTATTTGAATTTTTTTGTATATAGTATATATATATATATATATATATAGAGTTTTTCATTCGAGGGTTTTACTTGCAACGAATTTAAAATATCAATAACACATTTTTAATTAAAACTTGAGCAATAGAAAAATATTCAATGATTGCTAAAAATGTAGAAGTAACAGTTTAACAAATATTTTTATAAGCAATAAACATCCACAGATTTATTTACGATCCGTGTCAGATATTTTTTCTGTTATTTAAATAAATTTACTTAGAAAATAAATCAAGCTTACTATCTAACATTCGCTTTATAGTATATTTCATATAGTTAAGAAAAATAACTTAACTATGCAATGTAGTACATGTTTAATAAGGATGGTATGGTTTTTATTAAAAAATTAACCCATTGTTGTGATCATTTAAATATTCTAAGATAGCATCGTTTTCTCTCGAGCCCATAAATTCAACTGTAAATCAACCAGAACTTCCGATTACACTCCGTGTGTGCTATTCTAGTCTTTATTTTGTTTATTTATTGCTTTATTTATTACCGCCGATAGTTTTTGTTGTTGTTTCTTTGAATTTTCTCAGCTCTGTAGTTCTAGTAATACTCTATTTTCTGAAGTCACATTTAATAGTCGTGCTCAATGAAGTACTGACCTTCTATGCAAACGCTATCAATTTTAATTTTAATTTATCATAGTAGTTTTATGATTATTAATATTCAAACATAAATAATATACTGCGCATAAATTTGTTTAATGTTCAAAATTATAATGAATAAGTCAAATTGCGGCACCGAAATCTTAAAATAAGATAAACTATTTATATATGATAAATTTTGGTGTATGTGGTTCATTATAAAAAATATGAAGCCAATATAAAAATCTTTTCCTCTCAAAAAATTTCGAATTCAATTTATTACCCCGAGACTGATTGTAAGTGGACTGGTGCCAGCAGTGTCACTAATCAATACGCCAATTTAGGGGTTGAAAAATAATTTGATTTGCTTCCCGATACTTTAATATTGCTTTGGAAGAATTGCGTGACATTTCTTTTATTTTTTTTTCAAGCTCACGGAGTAACAAAAGCGATATTTAGGGACCTGACACGACTGTACCCGAATATCTATCCCTCAATTAAATAAAGTAATTAGAATATAAAGTGGGTAAGTTTTAAAAAGGTTTTTTTTCCAAATGGCAATTGGATTTTTGGGAGAACTTTTTTCAAATGAAATTAAGCATTCTTTCGTGTTAATTTGAGGAGCAATTTAAGATATTTAGTTGTTTAAAAATAATCTCTTTTTCATGGTTTATTTACATAATAAAACTTTAAATCGGATCAATTACCAAAACAAAATAAAAAACCGTTGTTTCATTGAAAAAAAATATTTTCATCTTAAACATCAAATTGTTAATTTGAGAAAAATTTATTTTTTAATAAATCATCATAAAAGTTAAATAAAACTTCATAAATTTACTACTGTGATGTTATCAAACTAAAAAGTCAAATAATATATTGATTAAACTTTAGCAATAAAAAATCTGACAACAAATATCAAATTTCCAATAAAAATATTATTTAATTAGTAAAACATAAAATAGTAAAACCGTGTAAGAACTATTTTGCTGTATATAATATATAATTTAAAAAAATATTAACTTCTTGGCTTATTAATTAATTTATTAATTAAAAAACATACGGAATGTAATGTGTAGATAAAAACCACAACAACGATAATAATATAGACTTGGCAAATACTTTTCACTCTAAACTTTTTTTCTTATTATGTATAAAATAAAATGATTACATTGAAATATATCTAATTTAATCCAACGTGTTATTATACTGAAGTTCAGTTTTGAAAACCATCGAAATATCTGACATTTAAGGTAATTAAATATCCATTAGGCTTTTTATTACAAAGGACCAAGCTCAGCTTCATTCAATTTTACGCCGTGCATAGACTCACATAGTTTATAAATAGGAATTGATAAAAAAAATCTGTTTTTTTCGATGCTTTTGGGTCGAATGTTATTATTTAAAGTTTTTTTTTAAATTTTAATTTTTTGTTACTATCTTTTTTAGTTAGTTACAAATTTGGAGCAGAACCTTTTTATGGTTAATTTACAAACAAAACATTTTATTAACATCATTTTAAAATGTTTCTTTTTATAATAAAATAAAATATAAATATCACACATTGTTATAATTATCAATTATTAATTAAATAATCGCTTAAGCCAAAGACTCTGAAATCACTCCAGTTCACAAATGAAATAAATCAAAATAATCTTGACCTCACGTTAGTACTTTTCAGGGCGAACATCAAAGAAACAACGATACTACCGTCTGCAAGGCTTCGTTTGGCCTAGAAAGATGCCGTCCTTTTTATTCGTTGTAATAATTCAAATGAAAATCGGACTTATATAAAACAACGCACAAAAAAACGATTCGCTGTATTTCGTGAAAAGAAGACACAATATTTTCTGAAATAAGCAATATCTGAAAAGAATCGCAGATCATCCTCTTTGTTTGAAAATTGTTTACGTGGCCTCGGGACCCTGCACAAATTGGATTGTTAAAATAAAGAAGACTCCCGGGTCGGTCCGGACACATCTTCCTTAAAATGGAAAGTCCTGTTGATTGCAACGACCGCTGGTCGCTTTGTCTGGCAAGCAGGACACATTGTACTACTGTACATGGTTGCTTTTAGATCGTCTTTAAAGTACCAGAGATTTAATGGATATAGTAAGCCCTTATCTTTTATTACTTTCTCACAGTACTTTTATTGTAAAATTTGTATAGTTACTAAAATATACACCATATAACAATGTTGCTTAATTATTTAACGAGGATTTTTTAAATAAACCTATTAGCACAGAATTCAGTTGTCTAAAATACTGAATGACTGAAGACTGTCGTTCTCTCAATTTTTTAACAACAAAAAAAATGATTTAGTGTTTGTGATTAATTGAAAAGAAATTCAATATTTTTGACAGAGAGTACTTGGTGAAGTTCCATTTTAATATTTTTGAATAAAATACGGCATTATCAAACAGAGACTGTTTGTTAATACCAACATGAAAGGTTGGCGAAACCGGTCACAAATTAAAACGACCACGTGGAAAATCACTTAAGTATTCAAAAATATTAATTGAAAACCTAAATTTTCTAATATTATATATTTTTTTCAATTGTTCTTTTAACATACTGTAGTATGCACTCGAAATTACAAAGACCTCCAATAATTCTGTTTATGTTTAATATTTATTCATTTTATACTTTCGTCAATATAATGTTTTCTCTATAGTAAGCATGCAGTTAATAGAAATATAGGGCGCTACGCTGAAAAATTTATGTTTTGATGATACAAATTTATATATTTAAGCTAATTATTTCACTGGCGCTTGAATGATTATACCTTCTAAAACAAAATGTGTTAAAGATCACAAATTCGTTAATATAGTTATGTAGTCATAAACAACATAACCATATAAACCACATAATCATATAAAAAACGAAATCTCCAAAACACAGAGGCGGAAATCCTGCTACTACAACTTCCGTCTCCAACGTGAGAAAATTTGCATAAAAAAGTTTTTCTTTTCTTTTCTTTCAAAGTAAATAAATATATCAATGTCAATGCTATCCTAAAAAATCGTAAAATAAATAAATAAACATTTTCGGAAAAATAAAAAATGTTTTTTGATAATTATTCACTTCGTTTCATTCTGAATTTCTTTTCACAAAAAGCTTGGAAGATTTAAATTAACTTAAAATACTTAAAAATAGCCTTAGGTCTGACAATTTTTTTAAAATTTAATAATTTGACCTAATTTCGATCGAATTGCTTATAGTTGATAAATAAAAATGGTATCATCGGGTTGTTTTTTTTTAAATATATTTTAGACTGGTGGAATATAAACATGCAATTAAAATTTACAAGCAAGTTGTGTATAAATTTCTTTGTTCCTATGATAACATCAGATTAAAGAAATGTGTAACAAAGAAAATAGGAAATCAAAGAAAATAAATATTTGAAAACATATATCTTTATTTCCCGTATTTTTTTATATAAGTTATAAAAGAAAAAAGTACTTGTATAATATTGAAGTAATTTTAGTAAAGTTGTAAAAAAAGTTTATTTATGCTTATTAATGAGTAAACTCCGCTAAATATCAAGGAATTTCCATCTAAATGGCTGATATTTACAAAAAAGATTAACAAAATATGTTTTCTTTGAAAATGATAAAGTAAACAAACCCATTCCTTATATTCTAATTTATTCTGAGCAAAATATAAATGATCTTTAACATGTTTAATGTTTTAAGGTAATGGCATTTAAGATGTTTTTAAAATATTCCAAAATGGAAAACAAGAATAAATTAATCCACCAAAATCGAGGCTCACGATGTTCGCAAAAATCTGAAATAACAAAATCAACCAAAGATAAATACAACCAAAGCGTTGAAAATTAACGAAATATTTCGAAAAAGATGTTATATACTTTAGAAATGAATATATTCTAGGGTATCACATAGAATAATATAGCAATACATTATGGCAAAGTCATTCTAGTGATTTGATAGGTATATCGAAAAAAGGTAAACCAAACAAACCAAATGTATAACAATGTATTGACCCAAAATATGATCATAAAATATTCATTTTTTATTTATGCGTTCCCGTTTTAGTACTTCAGAACGGACTGTTTATATTTCTTCATAGTATAATACAATTTAATTCAACTATATACACACATCGTTTTTTTTTTATTACAGACTCCATTACAACTGAATTTATAAATAATTTGATCGAAAACAATATCACATACAGAAAACAAAATGGAATACGCTGGATGTAGCTGCCATTTATAAAATTGATAGATTCATGTATGCGGCAAATTTGTCCGGAACGGTTTGAGAAAAAAGGCGCTCAGCTATGGGGCCTGGGATTATCCCTCGCAAACGTATCGACATTAGAAATGTCCTGGGGATAAAATGATATTCGAGTGGCGACTGTTCAAGTTTATGGCCTCTGTATGGGGCCTGTTACCGATTTAAAGAAATAAGGACCTTTTGTGCGAAACCCATCAGCTGCGCTCCGCTACACGCGTTGCCTAGAATAATGGAACCACTGGGCGTTTATATTAGATAGACAATTTATACAAAAATTTATATAAGCGCACCAAAAAAATATTTTTATAGTACAGAATATATTATTCAGATCAATCTGTTAGGCGTTTATTTTCTTTTCTCGCTTTGCGCGCAGTTATCGTTCGGAAAAGGCTTTCTTTTGAAGTGTCAACATCTAACGTGTGCGCTACAAGCATCGTGATTTCATTTTGAGCATTTTAGAAATGTTTTAAGACTTTGTCTTTTTATCTGGTTCCGTTGTCTTTTAGCGTAGGGGCATAGTGATACAACGCCGATTTTCTGTTATTAAAATTGATAGGATATTCGAGTGAGAAATTTTAGAATTTACTATTTAAGTACAGTATTGTTGTAACCAATTTAATATCTACAACAGAATACTCTCGAACAGATTCTTAATAAAATCACTTATACATTGTAGCACTATTTTAATCAATAAAGCGTCATATATACATAAAATTGCGCAGCTTGTCATATAAAGCAATACTTTAGGTAAAGTAGGAGCAGAAGTTAGTTTGACACGACGCTTGGTAATATTCAAGTCTCGCACGCCTAAACCGCTGCCCTAGTTGGCCATCAACTTGGGCTGAACGATCCAATGCAGTTCCACTGAACTTTCCTTATAACGAGCTTCGAACTACTGCAACTCCCCGCTTGCCCACACTCGACAATCCGCCGATATTGGGAAATGCAACAACGTTTAATTTGAACTTTCAAATTAAACGTTGTTGGTTAAGACGGGGATTGAACCGGTGATCCTCTCGATCGAGAGTCAGCAGTCAAACCACGTTGATTATAATAAATATTCGTATTTTCAGATAACAAAATTATTTAATTTCTAAAGTTTAATTTTTTTCATTTTGAAGAATTACTAAAAACTCATCGGTCCTTCGGCGAAAAATCATTCAAGATTCAATCATTTATAGATTGTCTTGCAATATTAATTTATGACATACTACATATCTTTATTACAGCAGTAGATAAAAAATATATTTATTTACAAAACTTGTTCTTACATATAAAAACTACGTCTTCTAAAACCTAATAAATCATTGACATAAAAAAACACAGGTGTTGCTTTTACACCACACTTCCAAACAAATAACAAACAAGAATCAATTTATATGCGAGATGTTATTTGTGGAAACGACCAAACTAGTTTTTTTTCCGAAGATAGGAAGAAGCATTTTTGTATTTCAATGTACTCGAGCAGAACGGCGTGTGCTTTTATGCTGAAACAATGCGTAAAGACAATTTGAGGGTTCAATAGACTTTGTTTGAAGAGACTTCAATATAAACTGATTAAAATTCATAGCTCAGATGTTGTAAATGTTTCCCTACGTGATTATGTTTGTTTATAATATCAACTTTTCATATATTAATACGCATTTAGAACTTGAATATATTTTATTTATACTTATTTAAAATACATAGAAAAAATTTTTTTTTACACAAATTAAATAGCTATAAAGAATCAAGTCACCTATGCTAGATTATTTATATAAATATATAATCTCGCATCATAAACTTGCTTCCAGAGAGTTTTATAGAATTCTTTATTTGGATAAGCAAATTTTTTAAATTTAAATTAAAATGAATGGTAAATGACAAGCTTCAGCGTAATATATACAAATAGTTAGATTTATTATTTGTCATCTAATTTATGTAGGGATATTTTTGTTTTATTTTAAAATTTGAATGATTAAATTTTAATTTTAAAATTTCATTCATCACCAACACTTTTTATCAATGTATTTGCGTTTTGCAAAAAAAAAAAAAGATTAGAGAAAATGATATGAGATTTATCAGTCATATTTAAAATAAAATTGAATAAAAAAACAAAACTATTTTAATTGACTTATTATGTGAATAATTTTATGAAAAACTAGCATTTCTTTAATCAAGCTAATAATAAGAGTTTTAAATTTTAAGCATAACAGTATAGTAACGTAAAGTGTTTTAGTTTAAACTAAACGTAATTTTAATTTATACAGTTTTTGTGATTTATATTAATTATATTTTAATACTTTTAGATCCAAAACAGGTTCTTTTAGATCCATGCCTTGGTGGGTTTCTGTGAAACAATCTCTGCAGAGCATTTATACAAACCCCTCCAAGCGACTAAATTTTACTTTATATCCTCTCTGCAATAATTTATGATTTAATTTTGCTGAAACTCAGGAGCAAAAGAATCACGAGGATCTTTATACGTTATACCTCTCCCCTTAGTCACTCCGAGATGCTGATTCTGCCGAATATACTTAAAGGAAATATTAACAAAAGGATTCCTGGGTGTAACTCAAATGATGTAAGGGTTACCAATTAGCCTAAATCATATAAAATTAACCGTTTATTAAACTGTTTTGGCAAAGTATTGACTTTTTCTATTAATTTTTACTATTCGTTTTATTAATTATCAAAATTTCACATATTTAATTCTAGACCTAAAATTTAAGAAATTCTATACAAATCCTTCAGTTTTATAAACAGTAATTCACATATATGTACCATATTTATTTTGAGGCTACCGGTCAATATCAATATTTTTATGCGGAAGTTAAAAGTCATTTATAAATAAAAAGTTTTAGAAACTACTATTTTATATTATTTCAATATAAATTATAACAAAAGCAAAATATGATAACAAGGAGTAATATTATACCATGCTCTGAAAATACAAAAACCAATGCATTAAGGATTGAACTGTTGTTAATATAAAAACTTAATATAATATAATCTTAGTTTTTTAGTTCGCTATTCAGTGCGTTATTTAAAATAGCATAATGTCAACATAATTAACACCTGCGATTGCATAACCAATTTTTTCATCCACAAGCATGAAAAAAAGTGCAGGTTTCAAGTTTTAATATTAAGCAATATAATCATTCTCTGTTTACGAACTTAAATGGCAACCCTATCTATGTCTCGTCTGTCGTTTGATTTCCCCGAGGCGGAAGTGAAGTCATAAACAACGCAGGCGAGCAGTCTTTCCGGTATTCGCCGACTTTTCCTACACTTCCGCCCTTCTTCTGGGACAGCGTTGCTATTCGACTGATTATCTCCCGGTGGACTTAGCAGGGGATTTTTCTAGGGCCGCAAAATGTATCATTAATTTATCAACTCTTGATTATTGCAATATTACATGTCACCCCCTTTTCATTGTGTTTTTGCAGGTCCTGGTGACCGTTGGTGCTTAGCCATGACCTCGGAAGCCAAAACAATAACGCGTTGAATATTATTTATGTTATAAGCAATTCCTAGCAATGCATGCAATGTAAATAAGTTGTGTCTTCAACCGAACTAAAAAAAATGTGTAGACCGATCAGTTTAGAAACCACCAGCTTAAAATGAAACACTCAAAAGCATAAATTTATCATTTTCGTGTGCAATCATTTTTTGAATGCTTTTCAGTTTAGTTACATCAATATTTTTAATGTAACTGATAATCGCCTGTTCGGGTTTAAAAATGCGTAAAAAAATATTTTAAAAATATTATGATTGATTTGTACTTGTTCAGAGTATATTTAATTTTAAAAATTTATAATTTTTTTACAATCGGAAAAAGTAAACATTAAAAGAATGTGTATCTGTAGCATTCCAAAAACGTTTTTAATAATATTGGATTATATCCATAAGCTTTCTACATATAAACATCAAGGAAACGTGAAATAAAATTAAGGTTGGAATTAAATATCTAAATGCGGCTCCACATTAAAATAATGTAGAAAATTAAAAATGGATGAAGTACCTTTGAAGGTTAATTTATAATACTGAACATATTTTTAATTCGAAACGAAACATTCGCAACTATTTAAAACTTAAAACGAATCCAAAGACTAGACGGCAAAGAAATTACTGCAAAAGTAAGAGTTGGAAAAGATAGATTTCCAGCAAAACTGCTATTCAGCCGGGGACTTCTGCATATTTTCCGAGTTTGCTGCTTCTCTGACACATGAAACAAATGTTTGCCATTACAGAGGTAATTATTCTTACTTCCTAATAACTTAAGTCATTTTTATGCTAGCTCGCTATAATTAATTTCCGTGCGTTTTTGTTTTCGTCCGCAAATTCGTCCACTCTTCCGAATTTATGAAATAAGCCAAAAGTTAATCCTTCGCACCGCAATAATGGCAAGGACACTTAAGAAAATTTAACACCACAGATAGAGTAATTACACTCGTATAATAAATTAGTTTAAAGGGGTGGCTGTGGATCGGTTTACACGGAAACATGGTGTGCTCTTTGTGTTTTGTATTTCCTAATGCTTAGAACTTTAAATACGAAAAGAAAATATGTTCCAATCATCTTATTAAATAGTAATAAACTTTAAAATGAATAAATGAAAAGCATTATAAGAATATAAAAAAAGTTGTTTTATAATTGATTCTATTACATTTGCCATTTTTCTTAAATTATATTAGCTTAAGCTTTTTTTCTTCAAGTTTCAGTTTAAATTTTTTTTTTTTTTTAATTTAACTCTATATGAATATCGCCTTTTCTTTGCTAATTTAGATGTGTTCATCCGAGATATATTTTAATAAGAGAAGTTTTGCAATTAAAGCTACGCAAATAAAAATATACTTTCCAAATCAAACCACCAGTAGAGTTCATGATAATTTAGTCTCATAAAAAACTTTTGCCGTTAAAGGAAGTAAATCTTAAGAAGCAGTATTCAAGTACCGAAGAAGTCATAAAGAAGTTGTAAAAACACAGTTGCACTGGTTGGAGGGCATTTCACAATTTCAAGAAATAAAAGCATGACTTTTATACGTTGCAGAAAGAACACGCAAGTCCCATTAGTTACATTTCTGTCAAAGGGACATAAAGAGGAATCATCTAAATGGAAAGTCACATCGCATGTGCTGTATTATGGCTTTTGTATTGCGATACGCCTGAAAAAAGTACACTACGAATATTTTTTTTATCCCAGATTTTTATACCACACGCTTTTTTGGATAAGGTGTTACTTTATTATAAAGCCTGATATTCTCCTACGTTATGTGACTTTAGAAAACGCGTTTATACTAAAATATATTTTTTTTTACATTACGTTGAAAAAATAATAAGACATATTGTAAATCTGTTAATTCTTAGTTGAAATAATAAACAATAGGCTGTTTTGATCTACTTTGTCTCTTCCGCGACAGACTAGGTCCAGTCAATTTCCCTAAAAAAATTAATACACGCCGTTTAAGAAATTCATCAAGTCAGTGCAAGCATATGCCTTAAAAATGTAGACGCTGCGGATAATAAAATGAAAGGGTCTATGACACCTTTGAGCGTAAAATCCCATTTATGCCCCCATAAAAGACAGTGAAATTTGGAGGAGAAGCTACAGCACTGAGCATTGTGATTTTTACTGGGATGTCAGCGTAGTTAAGCCAGTTAAAATTGGCAGACTGCACCACCTGAGTCATCAGAACTGCACAAACACTGAAACCCTACAGGTTTGTGTTGAAAAGCAGGTCTTAGGACTGTCGGAATGTGGATAGACCTAGAATGGAATGGCTGGATAGCCCAACAGAGAACTTTTGATCTTTCACATCTTTAAACAAATACTTATTGCGCATTTTCACCAAGTAAATGATTTAATTTTTATTTTTATTCATAAAAATGTTTACAATGAGTCTATTCTCACTCAAATTATTTATTTATAAAAAAAAATATTTCTAAAGATATAAAAGCGTCGTATACACGTTTTTTTATAGCAATATAAATAACCTGCTAAATGAGCCGCGATTCAAAAGCCGCGCTGTAAGAAAGTTATAAAAACAATACACTTGACGAGAATGAGCAATAAAAGATATTTTATAGAATCCGAATAAATTTCCGTCCCTTTTGTGAGAGCCGAGAACCCATTCAATTTATTCGCGCAATAAAAATTTGAGTCTCTCGCGAGTGTTGACTCCCGCAGGAGGATTCTTAAACGAGCGAAAACAGACCTCAGCCTCGAACAACCCCGCGGCCGGTAGCGGAGCTTTTTATTCCATCCCGTTCACATTTATATCACAATCGGCTGGCAAATCTACCACAGGGAGGGCGACAGCTGTGATTCCACGCCAGTAGCGTATTTTGGATCAAACGCTGTAGAGTTTTTCAGCCGTAAATAAAAAAATACCGCCTCCATAATTTAAAATTGAATTAAATACACTTTTTGTTTTTTTTTTTGTGAATTCAAAAAAAATATATATACAACACAACTTTAAGGTTGTTTAAAAATTTTTATCACACTATGGTTAGATTTGAGCTATCGGTATGAATAACGAGAGCTTGTGATAACACAAACATTGGAATTAAAATATAAACAGGATAATAATTCCTTGTAACCGTATCCTTTATTATAATGTTTTCATCATTCAAATTTGGTGTAGAAGAATCCGGGGACCCACTTCACCAATTTTTTCCCTTAGAAAACCATGTGCACAGGCTCAGCATGAGTAAAGTGCTCAGTGAAATGGTCATCAACCTCCTATGAGGAGAGGCACTTGACGAAGATAACTCAAATACAGACGCAATTTTAAACCCGTTAAATCAAGAAAAATTAAAAAACATTAAAATGATAATACTTATTATCATTAATACATATTTATAAATATATTATAAGCAACAATGTGAAAAATTGACGCTTCAAAAACATTCCCTTCTTTTGATGAATTTCCGTCATTTTGAAAGTTCTTCGTCCATCTCAGTATTTATTCGTGTCCAAGTATTTTTTTTAGTGGCATTTATTCAATGGTAATATATATTACTGAGAGTTCCCGCATCGTCATCCAATAAATCTATAAGCCCATCACTTGTAAATACCCTTATTTCTTGCTACGCCTTCGTCAGTATAAAACCATCACTGTTTCAACTTGCTCCAATGGTATTTTTTTCTAATTCCAAATAACGTGACAAAGAGACCACTTTTCTTTGATAAAAAATTTTTGGTGCTCATATATAATTTTTCTCAAACACAAAACTTAGTAAAAAAATTAAATAAGTTTATGATTTGTGTGTTTTATTAAAGTTATTAATCTTTATTTTATTTCAAATATATCATAAAGCAAACATTATTAAAAAAATCATATTAAAACCAATATCCAAAAGAAGGAACGTTGTTGACATAGAAGTACCGGATGTAGCTGATACAACAAGTAATACATATAAATATCAAAAAATAATATAAAAAAACAATTTTTATTTAACAATGCTTTAATAGACTCTTACTAAGGTCATCTAAGAAAAAATATTTGGTTAAATAAATTTATTGTGTGAATTTTTGATCCACTTTATGTACTGTAAATAATGTTTTATTGTTATGAAATAAATATTTTATTTAATAGTACGAAATTTCACGATGAGTGAAAAATTTTCCGTCAGGGTTTATTTTAAATTCCTAAATACCATTTATTAAATATTTAAAAAACGCAAAAATTTGACTTTATAAATGTGCTCCCGTACGCCACTGCAAAAGCCATGGGGGCCAAAAACGTTATTCAGAAGTGTCGGTCAAAGGTTTTACTTCATCTCTGCCTGCGAATTGCTCAATTGGTTCTAGCCTTTGTGAATAAATTGAAAATTTTTATTTTATACTAAATACTCTTATTATTTAATATTAAAATAATAATTTTTTTTTAATAAAAGTATGTATAATTTATTTTGAACGACATACATTTAATTAACATGAAGAAAAAAGTTGAAAATTCCAATTTGAATATCAGCAACTAATTGTTTTACCATTAATATTGTCTTTTTTGTCAATGCAAGTTAAAAAAATTATATATGATAGATTTTCAAAATCATGAAAAAAATCTTGTCCAAATATATATTTTTTTAAAAATGAAATTATATCCAAAGTAATTTTTTTCTTTAATTTAATCCCAGGTTTATGAATGTGTTTTAACATAAAATATGAATCATTTTTTAACAGTTTAGTTGATAAAGATTGAGAGGTACATTCGTTGATTGTACAGCTTTATATATTCACTAATCTACTTAATGACACTCTCAATGGTACTGTAACTCAATCTCTCAGATCTAACGCTCTTCACTCGTGAGCATTAATAGTCTGAACCGCGGCCTCTGACGAAGGCTTTCAGTTCTGGCTTAACAGCTTTCAGTTTGTGCCAACAGGACTTTTATATTTCAGCACCCTAAACTAATTATGCTTCATGAAACCCTAACTGATATTCCTCTACCTTGTCACATGATTAATGGCACTTTATCACATCCATATTGTCTCGGGTGGCATTTAATATGTCTAAAATGATTAACATTTAACTTCTATTTAAGGTCGTAGTTCACTATGTGTTACATTGATATGCGCTCCCAACTAATTTATATTATAGTAGTAACATATTACAGTTGTTTAATTGAAATCAAATAATATTATCATGCTCAAAGGATTTATTATTTTTGCACTGACAAAAACCTTTACACACTAAAATATAAACTTTTAATCATTTGTATTACTCGCATAAATCTCATATAAAATTACACAGAGAATATTTATACAATAAAATATTATAAATAAACCATAAAAAAAAAATATGGATCATTTTTATTCATGACATTATTCAAAACCGTATCATCGTATATATTTATGTTTTGTGACTTATACTTGTACCATAATGCAAGATATCATGTAAAGTAAACAGTTTATTTAATGACCCATATAAAATTTGCAATGCAAAGCACTACTTATGCACACACTACAAATATTATTCAACGTTCATATAATTCACTGTATTTAGGTGTCCTTGTATTACGGGCTCATGCTGGCATGATCCAGACCGGTTAAGCTCGATAAACTGAGTGAGTAAAGCCGTTTCGCCATACACGAGACTAATCCGCTAGAGACAATGGGACGGTGCGGCGTCGCACTGGGGCCCTCGTTCTCTAAATATTTACCATCCATACACCCCAACAAATAGCACTTCTGCTTTAATAATTTAATCTTCATCCTATGGATGGATATTACTTATTTATTATTTCAAATATTGCTCTGAAAACAAGGCAGTAACGCAGATCTGGTGTAACATTGCTACATAAACAAAGGACTTACAAATCTTGCGATGGTCGGTCTTAACTAAAAACCATTATGGAAACCATAACAGAGATTTTTGTTATATGTTTGTATAGTATAATAATGTTTTACCTATAATATTCGTTTAAATAATAAGGAAAACCGTGTAAACGTGATATTAAATTATTGTGAATATAAAACAATAACATTCAAAATCCACTGGTTTATGAAATGCCGTCAGTAAATTTAAAAAGTGCTTTTTTTGAAAATATTTATATTTTCTATTAGACTTTGAGTTTTCAAAATGTTAAAATGATTGTAAAGATATACAAAATTTGAGTTAAAAAATATTATATTATATTTTAAAAATAATGACATCATTTTAGCAAATGAAAGTTAGATACATATTGTTAACTTTTGAAGTATTAAAATGAATACAATATATCACAATGAGCTTGAGTGATAATTTTTATTGTAAATGCATTCTTAATCAAATTCATAAAAGTAAACAAAACCATTTTATCAAAGACACTGAATCCATTTGTTTATTGTTTCTTCTAAAATAAATATCCTTAAAACCCATAAAAAATATTTTTTAAGAATTTCAATCATCATTTTCATTTTTCTATAGATATTAAACAGGTTATAATACAATTTGTTTTGTCATAACATTTTACAAGTTAGGCAAATGTGTGTCAATATTTTAATATAACGTTTGCCTACGGATTTCCGTGAATCTGGAGGAAAAATACATATTACCCGATTTTTTTTACATCTTGCAGTTTATTTGATATTTCCGATGGGGTCGCGATTCGCAGTTCGAAGCTATCAGATCTTTGAAGGTATTCGATAAGGACATAAAGGATATCTTTGTGAGGCGGATGTCCTATCACGTCCTACAAAGAGACGGATTTACTCGATTTTCGGTGATTTTTTCAATCTCTCCTCCGGGATTTGAGAAAATGAATAGAAAACCCACCGAAAATAAGGCAAGCGAGGCAGACGCACGCTTAGATATACCTTTTTTATTTAGAAATATAAAAAACAATGTTAAAAACGCTGTACAAATGTCACGAATTAAATTTCCTCGAACATACTTATCCAAGTGATATGGGACTCGTCTTCTTGGAACGATTTTTATGAGTGGTTAGAAAGCTTAGAGTAACGTGCGAGAGGTTGAATTTATCCTTGAATAAAAGCTTTCAGTCTGAAGCATAAATATTACAACTGAAGCGGTTTTCAAAATGGTTTCCTACAATTTGAAATCTACGTTGCTTATAGTATATGGTCTCAAATAGAATGTACCAGGTCGTGTACTCTTATTTCTCGAGACATCTTTACTGAAATAGAATCTGTTGGTATTGTTTCATGTCACTATCATATGACAGAGTCGAGATTGACTAAGAGCTCTTACCATATAAACAAAAACCTCAGTAAAAGCAGTATAAAGAAAATCTTTTACGTAAAATATTTTTTCTTAATATTTTCTGGTTTTTATTCAATATTTAATGGAATACAGATATAATATGTTATAAACATAATTTATATTGTAATTTTTTAGAAAAATTATTGAAAACGTATGTTTATTTAATGCTTTGATATCAAAAATACATTTTAAATCGTTTATTTTTAAATTAATAAGTACAAATAGAATCTTTATATTAAAGCAATTAATTATATTAACATCATCACACACGCAGATTGACAAACTTGGAGCTGAAAGTAGTTAACATTTTATTTTTTAAATAAGTTATATTGTCGATGTTGCCAATGGTTAATAGTAAAACCACTATGAGATCTAAAAATTATTGAACAACGCCAAATATTTTAAAAATATAAATATCCAAATGAAAAAATAACTCTTGAATAAAAAATAAAAAACACTAAAGTAGTTTTTCAAAATGAGGTACATTTTTTTTACGTTAACGTAGCGTTCTTAAGGTGTTGATTTATCGCACGAGTAAACAAGCCGTACTTGAAATACATGAAAAATGTCAGAAACCCTATAACTTGAAAAATTAAGCAATTCCTTGTGATACGCTTCCTTCGGTGTTATTTTCGCAAAAAAAATCACCAACAGAATTGAGTCTGTGAAAATGTATAGAGTGCAGAGTTCAAGAGCGGATGTGAAAAAGAGAAAAAGTGCCGGCTTAGAATAAAGATGCTCGGACTTCCCGCGCCGGACCTCGAGAGCTGAATCACGCCCCGCCAACCCCTCGGGTGGAATACTGCCCCCTTTGTTTAATACTCCTGAAATTACCCCTGCAGCTAGATAGGATGACCTCGACCACTATAGTCTCTATTTTACTCTAAATTGCTCGTGTGAAATTTTCATGTTTCAGTAAAGGTTTTCTCTGTGAGATTTTTCACATTTATAAGTTTGGTCATAAATTTTCTAACAATAATAATATTTAAAGCATATTAATTTTAACATAAATTATTCGTTATTAAGGTGTAATCGAAGATGGCCACAAATGATAATATACGAGTATATCACAAAAGCGGTGGTTTTGTATATATATTTTCATTAATTTGACTTTTAAACCTTTTATTTGCTGTATTACATACAAAATTGAGCTTCAAGTTTTAGACTTAAAAATGTAACAAATGAAAAAACTCCATTCACAAATAATTTTTAAGACAAAAGAAAAAATAAACCCAAAACTGAAAGATATTTTTAATTGTATTCAGTACGGTTTATTATGTTAAATTTAAAACACATGTAAAAAAACTTATAAAAAAATATATTACGGATATTCATCTAAATACCATTGTCATATATATATAAATTGTCAATATAAAATAAACAAGTTTCTACAGTTATTATTGGCTAGAAGAAAATTATTTTTATAAAGTCGTTAAAGAAACACAATTTCTCAAAGCTGTCACTACATTTCTGAAATGTGTGGTTTCGACATATTGACAAAGTAACATGAAATATTATTTTTCACAGACCAATTAAGGGTTAAAAGTAATGTCACCACCAAGTAACACTTCCGCACAACACAGGGCCACCGGATATCCCCGGGTGGGTGCAAGGGGGTTCACCAATCGGGGTCCCAGTGTCTGGGGACCTGGCATGGGAGGCCGGCATACAAAGCCCGGGCTGTTTTCACATTATTGCTACTCACACGCAGTGAAGCAATAATTAACGCTCACATGTGCCAATAATGTGGCCCGGCTATAATTCATTTAATTATAAGGATAATTAGGGCTTTTGATATTCAGTTCAGCCTTTATTTGACGTTATTAACAAAGTACTTTGTTGAAATTACCAAATTAATCGGTTGTTTTAGTATCTCTACGTGGTTTGGTTGATGCTGAAAATGTATCATTTTTTTACGACTAAGTGAATGTGTAATTATATCTCAAACAATAACCTAGTACCAATAGTGATAATTTTTAAAGTCAAAGTATATAAGAATATATATATATTTTATTATTATTAGAATATAAAACAACTTAATCAAAGTGAATTAATTGCAATCTATTTTGTTGATTCAAAGCAACAACAAGTGAAATCACTAAAGAGTATACCTACACAGTTTGTAAGCCAGAAAAGGTTACTCTTGTACTGATAGAATATATCACAAAATTCTAACTGTATTTTTAAAAAAAAAAACCTTTTTCCTAGAATAACAAATTGGCTAAAATTAAAACGTTCGTTTTGAACCATCAAGGTTTAATATGCTTTATCAATTTGGGACTCTTGAAATGCTGAAAAATTTAAGGGTCAAAAAGTTAACACTAGGAGAAAACAGAGTCGCTTTAGTTTGCCGGTCTGGACATGTTAAGGCAACGTACAAAAGAGGTTAAAAGTTTCCACAATTACAACAAATTTACTTTCAGTGCGTTTTGCTCACTGTGTTGCAGTGATTCAAAGTTAATTAGGATTGTTTGAAACCACACTCCATTCTGAAACATTAAATAATGCTTTGTGCGGGTCAATTTCTAAACTCATCCTGTCGCTTAAAATCAACGCACGACTTTTAATAAACAATAAATGTTTGATTCGTGACACGTTAATACTAAAAACAATATGCATTTAGTTAATTAATATACACATAAAACAGCGAGAAAATCATTGATTTTTTTTGCAATTCGGGTAGGATAAGACTTTATACTTCCACGGTTATCGTAGTTTGGTGCTCTGTCCAATTGGGCAAAAGGAAAAACTGGAGCAAAAGTGCAAAAAGGATGCATTTGGTCTTTGCTAGATTAATATCTGTCGCAACGTAAATCTCTTTTGCACTTGCGTGTTAAATTACAGCATTAAAGTATCCTAATGAAAATGAGCACCGCACAATAACTTATGAAACATGAAAAATGATCAGGGGTTCATTTCGTCAAATTAGATCAAAGTTCAAACTAATGAATTTAGTAATCTTACTTAAAATGCCACAGTCAGGGATGCAAGCAGGACATTAGCAGACTAACGAGCGGTTTTTGAAAGGGTCAGAGGTAACCATTTGTGTCCGGCTTATAAAGCCACCGTGTTTATCTTGAGTAATAAATTCACCCGACGAAACGAGTCTGTCGGTGAAACTAGTCGCTTTAAAAATCTCCATAAAAAGTTTCATTATGTTTATTAATATTTTTGATCTACTTTTTTCATTAGAGAAATTTTGGAAAATAGAAATAAAAAATATAAAATATTTATATAAATTATAATTTATAAATATTCCTATCTGTCAACACTGTGAAATATGAAAGTTTCACTATTCCGGCCATGAAATACCTCCATCAATATATATATTTATTCTGATCGTATCAATATAGCACATATACTATTATGTATTATTCATCCCATATGAATAAAACGATTTCGTGGTAACGTTTGAAAGAATTGTATGATTTTATGTATACACAAAATTTGCCAACAAGAAATTTCAATTATCAGTTTCGTGTTTATAATTATTTTAACGTTTCCTGATTCAATTGATATGAGTAGGTTTATACAAATATGCAATATTTGTGAATGTTATAGAACACTCATTAGTATTGATAAATATGAACTATTATATTGATACAACTATATAATATTATTGAGCACCAAAGTATAATAAGCATCATTAGACTTCAGATATTGAAGAATATTAACTCAAAAATATTACATTACAATAAATAATATGTTATAAAACATTTTTTCAAGTTATATTAACAATACATTTCCCTGTTATCTATTCACACAAAACAGCAATATAAAACCATTATTTTTCACATATATCGCCGCCTAGCGTTTTATTAATTTTAATATAGTACCACTGTAACAAAAAGAGAATTTTGGAAAATTACTTCGACCATAAATTTTAATGGGAAAAAAATCCGAATATTTAACTCTGCATAAATTACATCAAGTGGAATACTAATTCTGCATTTGTAGGTAGCTTCTAATTTATCTGAAACAATCTTGTTCAGAACCCTGTTTATTGGTGGTTTACACATTCAATAACATGTCTTCCTTAGTGCGTCATAACCCGCGAGATTAAAGGCTCTGATGCATCTATCTTGCTACACGACAGACATAAATAATTTTATATGTGTTATTAACATTCCCCCATAATCTTCAGAAGTGTAATTCAGACTAATTAAAGACATTGACAACAGTGATTTTTTAATTAAGTAGCAAAATAGTAAAATCTATTATTTTTCATCAAATATTATTGAGTGATTTTTCCACATATAGATTTTTATTGGGGACCGGTTTCGCCAACTTTTCACGTTGGAATTATTAAAAAAGTGAGATTTTATTTTATATTTTTTTATATAATAAGAAAACCAATAAAAATCTATATGTGGAAAAATCACTCAAGTGCTTTATTTATTATTTAAAATATTAAAATGGAATTCCACCAAGTACTCTCTGTCAAAAATATTGAACTTCTAAATATTATTGCTTAAAGACGAAGTATGATATAATATTTAGCAAAACAGATTGGTTATTTTGAAAAAAAAATTATACTTTTTGTCACTCCTTTAAATTTTTAAATATATACAAAAAATATTTTAGAAGTTATTTAAAATGAATGAAATATATTTAGAGTCAAAATATATATTTTTTAAATAATTGTACAAATTTCTAAACAGGTTATATAAATGGATGCATTAAATCGCTTCTAAAATCTATTTTAAAGAGATAAAAGATCCAAATCATATTTCCATATATAGTTTCGTGTGAAATGATGACAATATTATGTTATAATTTTGGAACATTTTCTTTATTTCTTGGTGAAACATAAGCAAAAATTTACACTTACGTGTATTTAATTATCAAGATTCAGCATACGTTGCAAATTTGTTACTTTATATTCCAATACATGATATTTATATTACATTATAGCACCAAATACTTGCGATGACTTAGTAATTAAATATATTTCACACCTAACAATGTACGATATAATCGAGGTCATTTTTTTACATATTTGCTACCAATTGCTGCAATTTGCTGATAAAATGTTAATGCTCCAATTTATTTATCTGGCATCAAAATATTTATTCAAATCTTTATTAAATAATTAGTTATTATTAAAAGTATAAATAAGAATTACCCGATCAGCTAGAAACAAATATTATGAATTAAAATTTGGCATTTTGCTTTAAAAATAAATACCAAACATATCACACGTATTTAGTGATATTACTTATCATAAAAAATTTGCACTCATTTGCATTTTGAATTTACCTACGTGAGGCCTTGCCTAATATGCGTTCTTGCTGATGAAGTCAGTGGTGACTTATCATGTTTATTAACAGAAATTAATGAAAATATTTCATTTATGAAATAGTTCAGAACCACGTTTATTTTGTGGAGGGGGATTTTTAAGTCATATAAAAGAGAGTTCGTTTTTTCAAAAAGTATCATTCACCTCTCTAGCATTGTAATAACTACAATATTAAAGATGGCAAGACAACTTGTAAAGGTTTCGTGCCTAGTAGTCCTGTTGGCAGTTCAGGTAAAATACAATTTTATTTTTTCTCAAATACATGTTTTATTTCTTTTTTTGAATAAATATTATGTGGTGTTTCAAATGCACATAAAGTAATAATTGTTTTCTCTAGGCACACTCAGCTTGTATTCCTTGTGGATGTTCACCGCCACCTCCATCGTGCTCATCAAGCTGCGCTCCACCTTCTCCACCACCACCTGCTCCATGCTCATCGACTTGTGCTCCCCCAAATCCTCCACCATGTGCATCATCCTGCGCACCTCCTAGCCCACCACCATGTGCCCCAGCTTGCGAACCTCCAAGTCCACCACCATGTGCATCATCCTGCGCACCTCCCAGCCCACCACCATGTGCCTCTTCTTGCGCACCTCCCAGCCCACCACCATGTGCCTCATCTTGCGCTCCTCCTAGCCCACCACCATGTGCTTCATCTTGCGCACCTCCAAACCCACCACCATGTGCATCACCCTGCGCACCTCCCAACCCACCACCATGTGCCCCATCTTGCAAACCTCCAAGTCCACCACCATGTGCTCCATCCTGCGCACCTCCCAGTCCACCACCATGTGCCCCAGCTTGCGAACCTCCAAGTCCACCACCATGTGCTTCTTCTTGCGCGCCACCAAGCCCACCACCATGTGCCCAATCTTGCGCTCCTCCAAGTCCTCCTCCATGTGCTCCACCTTGCGAATCCAAATGCCCATCTTCCTGCAATACTTGCGCATAGTAAGAAAAACCGATCTTCTAATTTGAAATATACCCGGCAAAATCCTCTATAATGAGACATTTTTAAACATAATAAAGATTATAAAATTTTTGATAAATGTATAGAGTACACTATTTAGCATGTTACCTTATCCTACTTATCATTCAAAATTTCATTCAACTAAATTAAATCTTTAATCACTGTTTTATTGTTATATTTACCATTGAATAAATTTAAGAAATTATGAACATACATATGTTTTTTTACTATTTATTCTCTTTATTTTCAATACAATATCAATTCTGATATAGAACTGTCTTATTACAAATGCTTACATTCATTTAGAGTTTTTGTTGTTATGAATATATTTAATGAGAATTCAATATATTCTAAGACTTTCAATTGAGGTTCATAATTTATTCATAACCTAAATAAAAAACAAAAAAGAGCCATTCCATTCATCTACACAAATTTCGAATAAAAATGTAAATAATATCATATCCGCAGTTTACCGAGAAAACTGATACAAGTGCAGAGTGTGCTAGCATTCTGAATAACTGGAGACCCATAGAAGTATGAAGTGGAATTGTATCACCACGAAATGCTCTCGGAGCGCGCGAGGAAAATGAACCAAGCTCAAGGCGGATAATTACATTTCATAAAGTTCAGTGTACGTGTTGGTATTATTTCGAAATGTGTGGAGTACTTTCAGCAGTATTTGAGAATAGTTACCTCAACATAAGGGTGGGTTCAATTAGATAGAAGGTAATCGGCGAATAAAAGATGTTTAAGGAAAATTTGAAGAGCCTTCTTTACGATGCCTGCGAGTTTGCTGAAACTGTGCAAACTTTAACTATTAAGTATTTCTATACATGTCCTGGTGTTTTATTAAGATAAAAACAACAATTTCTTTGAGATTACTGAAAGCTGTTAACAAAACGACCCAGAAATGGCTTTAATAACAGAGATAATTAAGACGCATGTGTAGTCTCTTGCTTCAGGCTCAAATCGACATATAACATACAGCGAACTATAAGAAAGTTTCTCTTAAAACGTAATTTTTATTCAAAAAGTACGAATACATTTCCTTAACAGCCTCATAAGATATTAACAATCAGTTCGATAGCAATAAACGAGCTGAAGGTTGCAGAAAAAACCTTTATTTTCTCCAAAATCTTGCTCGAATGTGAGGCGAGCACTCTGTGTGATCAGTGAGGTAGTCTGAGAGATCTAATATATTCCCAGCCCCAGGCTATCTCTTTGTACAAAATCACGTCTTCATTAGGCGAGCAACGCGCTACCTCAAAATTACAGCTTTACAGGCAACAGTTATATCTCTTCAAACAACCACCTAAAGCCAAACAATTAGAATTTTATTTCATGAGTAAATTCAACTTATTTTTTTAAAACAAAAAATCTAACTATTTTACGAGGATTTATTTGCACAACGAAACCGTTATTTGTTATGTTTGTAAAAAACGTTTTAACTCAACAGTGATTAGTATTCGATTTACGTTAAAGGTTTTATTAAGAATTTTAAAAGAACATGTCAATATAATACAAAAATACAAAAAACCGATTCTTGATCTTTACATCTTAAAAATCTACAAAACGGATTGTTTATAACCATAAAAACTATTACTCAATCAAATTCAGAAAAATAAATTTGTAAAGCTGCAAATATGTTAAATCTTGTATATATTTGATACTTGCTCTGGCACAAATCTAACGATGTATTTGCTTAATGGTCTAATATTTGTTAAGTATTCAATGGTCGAATAACAAGTTTTTTCTACGAAAAGATTTACTTCTCGAAAATATGAGACGTATTATTTGTCTCCTTCGTCTGATTCTACGCATTCAGGGAGTAAATAATGACCAAGAATATTTTTTTGTCTCAGTCAAGAGCATTATGAAGTCTGACACATTTCCTAAGCAAATATTTTTCACTGATGACTCTGCCTCGTTGGAGGTTTTTTTGCGTTCTTCTTATAAATTTAAACAGAATTTGGCCAAAACAGTCTCGAAAAACTTTTGAACTAATGAAATTCTGGGTATCATTAAACTACTGAGATAACAAAAAAGAAAAACATTCGTAATTATTAATTGAATGACAAGGAACTGGGTTTGCGCAGCTTTCTGAAAAAATTGTACTAAAAAACAATGTAATCACGAACTCAATATGTCAGACCCTTCTTTGATTAGCATATAAATTAAGAATTATTCACATAACTTATAATTGAATAATTTTTGAAAATAAGGCATGATTGTGTTTTTTTATTTTTTTTATTGTATGCTTATGAAGAGAGAAATTTTACATATGACTAATTTAATAATTTTTAATTATATTGGTAAAATATCGCCTTGTTTTATCCGTTTAAATCAAATAATCATTACTCTTTTTGGTAATTATGAAAGTTGTTGCTGATTCTGTTTTCTGATTAATTATAATAGCAAAAAAAAATCTCAAACACCACTGTGGCAATTAGACCCTTGATTTCTAATTAACACCTCTGAACTTTGACGTTTTAAACTTCTCGTTTAAATATCCAACAATATTAATAAACATGAATACCTTTGTATTTAAAAGTGATACAATTTCTACTAGAGGATTCCTTTGATCAATTTTTAAAGCAGAATCCTCAAAACGGACAAATTCATAAAGCTCTAGAAATTAACCCGCTTATTAAATATGCATGAACATGGCACCACCTTCCGTGTCTGCTGGAGGTTGTATGGTAAAGTTGGAGTTCACCCTACACTTGTGAATAAATCTCCTCGTGGCTCTACCCTTAAATGTTTACAGCGAGACGGTTTCATTTGCGACTACCCCGGCAGACAGGAAAACTCGCTGCACCAGTGCAATCGAAAAACACTCAGTAATTTAATTTGAGAGAAATATCTCGTTAGTCCGTGTTTTCTTCGTACTTGTTCTCCTATATTTATAAGTAAATAGTCCACTGTAATTGTTTTTAAGTGTGCTCTAAGATCGGCGTAATTATCGCTATATCAAACATTTTACTCGATTAAAAACTAACAGTATATTTTTGTACTATCCTTTGTGTATAAACGTAAATTGAAACATTTTTAAATAAACAAAGCCATTGAAGCAAGTCAAACTTAAATATACAGAAAATACAACTATAATTTGAAAACATAAATAAATATTAAGCTATAGATATAAAACATTAATGACAAAAAGCGTTATAAAAATAGATACGTTAAAAGTTTTATTGTTAAAACTTCGATAGAAAAAATACTTTTTTTTGCATTTTTAACCAGATACCAGGAGTAATATTTAAGGCTTTTCTTTGACAAAAGATGTGTATCAAAAACAAGGTGAGTCGATCAATTAGTAGAACACCCGGCCACGATAGTTGTGAAGGTAAAGATTTGAACCCTACTTTTTTAAACCAATTACCTAAAAAATATACTTTATTAAACGAGTAATTGAATTTGTTGCATTAATTAATACCAGTTGAACCTGCTGAGCCCAACGGTTGCTTCAAACCAATCAACTTCGAGTGTGTCTACAACCGGTGCATGTTTGCGCATCCCATTTGCCCTCCGCGACTGATGTGCAGGAAGCGCGGCTGCATGGAAGGCAATAAGTTTGCCGTTCCGTTCAATTGAATTATTCAAACAGAACTAATTCCCATCTCGGCACGAAAGATAATGAATATCAAACAGTGCAACGGTGACAAATACTGTGTATGTGCTCGGGGTAAAAGGATAAATCGCGGATGGTATATGAGCAGGGGACGGACGTATAATTTTCGATTTTAGACCAGTGGTAAATGGCGACCAAACGCATTGAGGCGCAAATCCGTATGCTATGTGATTTAGGGAATTCAGCTGAAATTCCGGCTTGGATGATATTAATTTGATTATTTACAGTAGTTTGCTTGAATTGTACTCGTAAATATCCATATTAATCTCCAATTGCAATTTAACGATACTGTAACATGAATATTTGTAATAACCTAAAATTTAGAGATTTTTTAATAAAACTGAAAATCAAAATATATTTTTATATAAAAAATATTGTTCACTGTTTTAAAATATCAGCTTATTTAATTTTTATTTTTAAGATATTGAAATATATCATATTTACGGATATGTGAAAAAACTATTCCGTGTTGTTGCTTTTGTTTTTTTTTTTTTGCTACATGAAAATAATTTTATACTAGCGAGATTCGAGAAAACTTACAAAGCTTTTTTTAAATTTTAGACACGAAGCTTTTTAAGCTAATTTTTTTGGTTTCTGGATAAGTTCTAAGTAGACAGTCGTTGAATAGCAAACTGAATACCAAAGCAAGTTTTGCATTTTTAACGAATTTTACCTCCGCCTTAAACGCTGTAGAAATGTGTCTTGAAAATAATGAAAAAATACCACTATAGAAAAGAAACGTTAAGTTTTTTAGCAGTTCGAGAAATAAAGTCTTTTCATAAACCAGGATGTGGGCCACGGCGCTGCGGGAGATTCACGAACAATAAAGCACAAAGTACCGCAAACTTTTAGCACGCCACGATATAAATATGACCCATTTCAGGCGGCGGCTTTCTTTTTGAATGGCTTAATTTCAAAAAAACCGATATTCAGTTATCAAAAATATATTTCATGCAGTTATTTTTGTTGTGTCTAGGTAACGCGTTTATCAGCTAATCTTTTTTAATTAACTGTTTATATTTTTCCTGGAGTTATGTTTATCGTTATCTTTAATACAAAAGTGCTCCAAATTTCATATATATAAACTTTTTATTTCGTTGTGTCATAGACCAATACTTGACATTGTATTATAATTTACTTTTACAGATATCGCTGATGGTACAGTAGAATTAGTTTCTTGCTTGGCTTTCAATTTATATTGTATATTTTACTTGGTCAAAGTCATCATTGCATCAATCGACAGAACTAAGCAACCACAGTATTTATTCATGCGCTATATGTGATCCATCGACTGGCTTATATTAACTCCGGATAATATTTCCTTTTTCTACCAATTCAGTATATCTCAGTGGAAAAAACTGCATATCTAAATCATAGTTAAGTGTCATTAAATTATTATTTTTGAGTTTTTTGGGCAAAAATTTGACTACTCAATATATTCAAATAAGATGATATTGAAATGTATATTGCCGTTTATCAAGCAGGTATATATCACTCAAAACCAAAAAGCACTTCCGATATTATATAAAAATTCAGAACGCATCTACATATCGCAATAAAAATGTACAATTCACGCCCCCAGCGGTGGTGGATCCCTGCTGGCCCGGGCAGGGTGAGCCCCGGCGACCTCCCCCGCTGCCCGCAGAGCCTCCCGCTGCAGGTTTATTGCTACCCTCGCGCCCCCGATCAGCGACGCACGTATCTTGTTATGTTGGTACGCCTTAGTAATAATGTTGCAACACTTGGGTGTTTGCCAACCTTTCGCTTTCATACTCTCATAAAAATCTAAATTTTCTAGACATTGCATTTTTATAAGACTAACAATAATGTGTAAATCATTTATATTCATACCATGCATATGTACGAGGGCGGTCCGATAAGTACTAAGCCTACAAAAGAATAACGAAAATTTTGGAAAAGTGGCGATTCATTACTCAAAATAGTCTCCATTTAGCTCGATACGCAATCGCACGGGGCCAAATCTGGAGAATACGGTGGATGGGGAAGTAGTTTGAAGTACAATTCGACCAATTTGGCCGTGGCGACGGCGGAGGTGTGAGCCGGTGCGTTGTCATGGTGGAAGAGCACTTTTTTCTTCGCCAAATGGGGCCATTCGGCGTTGAATCGGCCCAATAGTTCGGTAAAGTAATTCGGCTGAAATTTTGACAGTAGCCGTCTACGAGAATGTACTACACGATAGTAAATCTCTCTTGCGATACTAGCATCATCGGGCGGTGAGGCTAAGTACTTATCAGACCACCTTCATATGAACTACAAAATCTCTCGTTACAAATATATATTTTTTTAAATTATCTCTCCTACCTCTCTTGAAATTTATTAACAAAATAAAACTCGTTACTACCTGATGATTCCACGCCAAGTAAGTTGTATTAATGTATCTAATATGTATTATACAATCATATAATCCTAATAATTCGAACGCATAACTAAATAATCAGTTTTATAAATATAAATATTATTAAAAATATTTTTAACTTTTATGGAAGTAAAATGTGATATTTATTAAACATTTGTAATATTTAAAATTTCATTATAAGTATGTATAAACGACGTCTCTGAAAATACTTTTAAAGTCTCTAAATGAAGCCTTCCATGAACTCTTGTAATATAAAATGTGTAACTTTTGTGGGCGGACTGCAGTAAGAGCATATGTGGGTCAAGGGGTGGTCACAGCCAGTCTCACCCCCGAGGCCGAACAGCCACGCAAACACTTGCATATAGTCAATATCTAACCGATGCGCTCGTCTCTGACTGTTGACTCATAATCCAATCTCTGTGGATTCTATCGATACTATGGCAACACAATATTCTTCTTTTGTTTTAATAACAAAGCTTATCATGCTTTGGGTTTAGAGCTGACTGTAGGCACAACCATTTGTAATCATTATAATATTTTTTTTATTATAAGATGAATCATTACACAAACGAACAACAAAATAAATAATTGTGTGTGATATCAAATGTGTAATTATCAAAACTATTTAAAGCCTTAAAATGCGTATTTTAATAAAGATATCGCCATATGTGCGCTTCTTAAAAATTCGAGAACATGATACTACAATATTAGAAGAAAATTAAAACGATGTTCATGAAACTACCATAATGTATATTAATAAAGTAATTACGATAGAATATTTGTGAAATAAAAATTTTGAAGCCACGTATAAAACTTCCGGCTGTCATTCCTCGGATTTGGCGTCGACGCTGCAGGTCTGTATCCTCAAAGGAAACGCTATACGAATGCAGTGGATCGAGTTATTGTATAGAAGACTTCAGGTGTACCAAGGTGCGCCGGCGCCTGCGGCTTTTTATCTGATAATATGAAAGAGACTGAAATTGCATTTCAGGCGACGAATTTTCCGCGAATAGGGAACTTTCTAAGGAAATGTTTTTGCAAAATCTTTGAATTTTCTGCATCAAGCCAGGCAAATTTTTATTACAATTCAATATGATGATTTCATGTATCCACAAGATAAACTGGTTATCTCCAAAATATGATATATTTATTTTTATTGAATCACGTTAACTAGATTACTGAAAGTCTTCATTATTATTTTTTTCAAACGCAGCGTTTGCTTGTTTGCGTTTAAATAGCAAATTAATAGTAACAACTTAGTATTTTGAACACGCAAATATACCCTAATTTAAAATTTACGATATATACTTCACGATATTTAACACCGTAACTTTCTTAGATAACATTGGTGCTTTAATAAAATATTTATTTGCTTAAAAATAAAAATAAAAATCTTGCTACCAATAAAAAGTTATAAGAGAAGCCGTTAAGTATAAAAAATATTCTCAGCGTAACTTGTGTGATTCAAAATGTTTTCCAATCACGTACAATAACAGGGGTGATTTTTGCACTCACCCCTTTCTCTCACAGCTACCCTTAACTCTCAGGGCTGTCCATCAGCACCACCCCCGGGCCGTGGGGAGCTCGTTAGCTATTCCAAGAGCACTCGCCTGCGACTTGCCGATTATCTGCCGATTACACGCGAGAATAGGAATTCCGCCCCCACGCTGGGGTCGCCGTGTAGTTTTTACATAAACCAGGAACAAGTTTGTCATTTCCAATAAATCAATGAATATGCATTATGTAATAACTCCATAAAAGCACTTATGCATACGATCTCAATTGCCAAGCCAACAACCAAAAAAAAACAATAAATACATTGACTATATATTTCAGCACCCGCATAAATTATAATTTAAAGCTGTTTAAAAACTTATCAGTGAACATTTATTTCGTGCATTACTTTATGAACATGTTCATAAAGATGTTAAGATCCTGAAATATAACTTAAACTTTTGTTATGACCTTATATTAATGCCTTGCTATTTGTTGGAACATACATTACACAGAGCACATTTACTTAAACTATGTACATTAAAATAAGTTGCTCTTACATTAAAGTACCTATCATGATAGCAAAGTATAACAAAACAAACAAACCGAACTAAAAGCTGGTGCTATATTCTATAACTTTTTACACTAATAAGTTATCGTTGGCCCTCATATATATTATATACAGTATATTTATTTGGTTTAATACTTACATTTATGTTTTATTATAATTTTATTATTTCTAAAATAATTTAATTCAAGACCATAATATTCCAATGCCTGAAAGATAGTTACCCTAGTGTCTACCCATGGAACAGTATATGTCAGGCATTGGTTAATTAAATAGCCCTAATTCTGGATAGAATTATGGACCTTAGCATAAAATTAATCAATAATATTTAGTTAACCCGATTTCCGTAATGCGAATGTGAAGTTATGAAAATTTAAAAAAATACACCGAAATATTCAATTTTCGTTGTTGTCTACACAAAAGGATAGAATTATAGATTCGTGGTTGAACAAAAATTATTTGTTTATAGTACATACTTTTAATAAATAATATTTCATTAACATTTAATTTATGATATTATTATTATTATAATATACAGTAATAATTATTATAATATACAGTAATTTTTTTTATTAAAAAGTACGGAGCACAATTGTAAATAAATCTGCAAAAATATATTTCTTAAAGTAGTGCTGCCTCTTTAATGACAAAGCATTAGAATCTTTGGTTATATTTTTGAGAATGGTTGACCGAATATTCGGATTCTTGAATCCACCATTGGGAACAAGATCTCAAACCAATTTTCAGACTTTATTGATTCATAAGTCGTTGTATAATACCATTTGTACTAACTAATTCACTAGAATAATAGACGCATGCGCTGAGTCATTAAAATAGACAAACGTCTAGACGTCAGCGTAATGATTGAAATTATATCGCTGATGAAGGTTTATTCTGAATACCCACTCGTTTAAAGCGCCTGCATAATTGAATAAACAGCAATCAAAACTAACATTCAGTGTTACTGAACTTCGGAGAAGGATCAGTAATACTTTAACAAATTTCTAATAAAAAAACATTAATGTTTAAAGAGATTTTCTATCATATTTTAGGTTCAATATAATAGATAATTAAAAAAAACGAATATAAAAATGCAGTACATAAAAAATGCAAATACATAAAAATGATCTCTTCGCCATAAACACAAATCATTTTATTCATCCTACGTTTAAAAAAATTATATGTTTGTATTATTTGCGAACAATCGAAAGATAATCTAGAATTCACAATGTTTTTCTCGGTTGATTGAATTGCTTTTAGCTGAAAACATTTATTTAATAAAAATGTTGTTAAAAACACTAGCGGAAATAAAACACGGTAAAATAAACATATTCGCATTTCCTGAATGGTAGTCTGTATTTTTTTTTGCTTGTATGTGATTTATCTGAGTATATATTTTTTAATTTACTAAACGGAAATAATAGTGACACTAATTAGTAAATAAAATATGAACTCAAATATAATTAATAAGTCAACAGCACTTTCAATTCATTATTTAACATATTTTAAATAAACATATTTTAATATTTATATAAAAAATAAGATTCAATAATTTAACAGCACCGTAACAAATTTCTTCATTCAACAAGCACAAATAATAAAAATTAACATAGACATAGTGATATAAGACAATCGCTATTGGTAAAATATAATATTGTCAAAATAATTAAAATGTTTCAAATGCGTAATTGCAAACTTTGAAAAATTATGACGCAAATTTATTAAATAAAAATTTATTTAAACAACTAAAGATATTTCTTATTTTGAGCTATTTTCAATCTCGCTATCGACAATTGCAAGCATTTTTTTTAATATTCCTAATACGGAAAAAAATTATTTCCCATTGTCATATTTTGGGCTGATAAATAATACCGAACACGCCTCAGAGAAATGCAATAAAAAAATATTTGCGATTATGTGAAATAATAATCTAAATATATTTTGCCTGCTACAGAGTTAAAGAGTCGAATCATTGGTCAATAGAAATACATAAGTAAACTTGACTGAGAATCTTTGCATTGTAAATTATTGAGAAGATGGGGACTATTGGCCGAAATGGAGCTAAGGGTGGACAGGGTCACTCTCCCGAGGGTGAAACAAAAACATTACCAGGAGTAACGATCTCCTTCGTGAGTCTGTAACATAGTTACATAAAAAACCCGCCTTGCTAGAAAAATCAACAAATGGGGAAATCAGCATTGATTTAAAATGTTACAGGCACTACATGAAACTTTTATGATATTCATAATATCTTCTTTTCTGAATGTTTTTTAAAAAAAAATTGATATATTTAAAAAAAATTATTCTATGTTTTTCAATATTTGTTCACCCAGAGCTAATTATTAAACATTGAAAAACTTTTGAATATATGCTAATTGATTGACGCTCAACCCGTTTCGTTAAATGAATAAAAGTTTTATCAACATGTCAACCCTTTACTATCGCGTAGAATTCTGATTATGAATTAAAATTGAACAATAAATAATTTGGATGTAAAAAAACTACTACGGTATTTAATAATTAATTTTGGTTCATCCGATTATAAACTATAAAACGATTTAAAACATTCTTGGAACTTTCTATAAAATTATTTAAATTAAAAATAGTTTTTACCAATGAATAAATTAAACGATAAATATATATTTACCTTATTCAAAAAAAAAGCAAGCTACATGTTTTCTCTTTGCATTACAAAAATTAAAATTAATACGCTTTTCGTTTAAATTTGGTATGCCTCTGTTTTAATTTTTTGTAAAGTTTTTTTCATTTGAATACATTTCCCTCTTAAAATTCTCTGTGAAAATATAAAGCGTAGTTTAAATTCACAAGTAGAGCCTCTCTCGCAGACAATGTTCATAACATTATAACTGTGACGTAAGCTCAGTCTAATTTTCAAAAGCCTTCAAAAACTGTCCAGAAAATCTCTTAAATGTTGTATATTCCTCCTGACAAAAGCCATTAAAAATTATGTTTAAATACAAAAATATTAATACAAAGACTCGACTATTCAACAAAGTGGTTTGCATATTAGAATTTTAAATGTGTTATAAACTTATGTAATAAATATTAGATTCTTTGTTTTATACTAGCTCTGTCTTTTGCTCAATAAATTTCTATAGTTAAGTATAATCATACATTACGTTAAATCTTTTAATGACGTCACATTCTGGTACCACCTTTACCCTGGCATCCCATTAGTCGGCCATCACTATCCCTCAGCCTATAATCTGCTAAGTCTAGCTTTCCCATACATACGCATTAACAGGGATAAGCCAATACCAAATTTGCGCCGAGGCCCCGTGCCCTTAACCCGGCCTCGTGGATTACCCACCGAGTGTTTGTTTTGTGCTTGCACCTGCCTTCCCCATTATCTAAGGTGCCTGTTGATTATAACGACACCTTACAGGTTGTCCGGAACTTGGCCGCGCGTCCAATTTAGTTCCCATCACGGCTGATATAGGTTCAAGTGAAATGCGATATAACCAACCAAGAACGGAATTAATCAACTTCAGAAGCCTAATTTATTATTATAATACTGTTAAACTTGCTTTAAATTTCCGGCATTTCTCTTGTATTTCCCAACTCAATTTTTTCGCGGATCAATTGTGTTGTTTTGAAATATTGAAGAAACAAGTATTCAACTGATATTTATATAAGTAGCTAGCATAAGTATGTTTTTCTTGTATCAACATTCGCATTTTTATGTTTTTGATAAATTGTTTGCCCGATATATGAATGCAAATATTGTGAAGTAATATTAACTGCTTGAATTGATACCAGGTCAATAAAACAGATATTTTTTACAGAAACGTTGAATTGGTACGTCAACCGATTGCGTGTATATCGTTACAAGAAACCTATAGCTCAAAAGAAGACAAAATTTTATTTGAAGGAGAGTGAATTTTTTACCTCTATTAAAATACCATTAAACCTATTCACAAATGATAAACATTCAATTAAAACTTATTTAGATTTTTAAACAGAATGTAATAAATGAAAATTAACAATTTTTAAAACCAATTATTGAACTTAGTTTACTTAACTGATGATATTGCTGCGAGCTATCAACTTATGTTGTATATCGTCCATTTTGAAATATTTCTTTCATAATATCTCATTATCTAACAAACATTAAACAAAAATCATTTTCAAGATGTGATAATTTCTTAAATGAAAATATTTTTAAATTTACTGGCTATGTCATACGTTTTTGAACAGTGGGTATTATTATACTCACAGTGATAAATTATGTCTTGCATATCTAAACGCACATTTAATAATTCTTCCCGCGTACAATTATGCCCGTATATTTAAGTCTCTTTAATACATTAATTTATATGCAAACTTTGATCCGAATAACAAGTACATATTTCATAACCCGTACAAGTTGCGAGAGGGTAATCGTAGTCGAATTTTCATTAGGTAAGGGTCCAAAGCAAAGGAGCTTAAAGGCATGGATCCTCCCCCTTAGTCTGCTGCCCTAGAAGCCCTGCATGTAAGCAAAGGGCGGAATTTCAAGGCATATTGACATATAACCCAGTACACTACAGTTGCTTCACAATTCTACACTTAATATATCAACAATATCAATTATATTATATTATTTATTTCGGGGTTATAATGATCATATGTTGCAACTTGTAATTTTCAATAACCTATAAGCAATGAGTCATAAATTAATAAGAATATCTATTTTTATTATTACATCTAAAAACGATAAAAAATATATTATTGGTGTACTTTCACAGATAGTTAAAGTACATTATTATTATCAGAATGCTTTAAAGTCGTTGTACACATTACTAAAACAAAATGTATAAAATAACAATTGCGTAAGGATGTATCGCAGAATAACAACCCTGAAGAGAGAATGGGATAATCTGCTTTTATTTAATATGGACTTGAGAAGAATCAGTAAGCTGTCTTCTTTCTTCTCTTCGTATCATTTAGATGGGTCCAGGGTATTTGAAGATGCGCTTGAAGCAGAACAGGAACTATTAGGAAGCGATTTTATCGACGGCGCGGTAGTAAGCTTCCGGTGGCCAAGTAAAATTACCCACTCCGAGACCATAAAATGCAGAGCATAGGCAAATACGAAGTATAGGCAATATAAATTCATATTCAGCATCAGGATATATCTCAAATGACAAGGCTGTATAAATAATTTGCTGTTGCAGCGAAATTCTAATGAAAACGATATGCTTATGAAATGTGTTATACGCCCGTTTTATAGTAAATCGGATATCTGTGATACACAGCAAAATGACACGATATTTCAACCTTGTTATATGTATAAGCAAAAATCCGAATTCACTTTGATAATAATTATATTGAAGTTGTGACACGTTACCTCGATTCGATATAGTTGATGTGAATACCGAAATCTAGCCTTACCCATTTAAATTAACGTGATATTCATGACAAACTATCTTAATTTGTAAGACGACATATTGTAACAACAAATATAAATAACTTAATGGCTATAAATAGCTTCATTCAGTCTAAATAGCTTGTGAGAAGCAAAAGCGCTCGCGAACAAAAATTAACGTAATAAAAGTAATATAATCGTTCATAATAGGATTTTTAGTAAACGGTACAGTCAACTGATAATAAATATCAACATTTATTTTTTAATACATGTGGGATTCAAACCATCGTACCATAGTTATTGCGGACTGGTGTCTTAAATCTAGAAACAGGCGTGATACTCTAACGAGGCCAAAATTTAAACATTATTTATATTTGTAAAACGAGAGTGCTTTAGTAAAAAAATATGATGACCTACAAACATTTTGACTCGAGTACAAAAATAATTTTTTTTCTGAGTAAGAGAGTAAATACAACAACTTAGAAAGGCTATTGAAATATGCAAGGACTGTTACTTCAAATTTTCAGCAAATATTGAATATTCAATGTACCCGCACTTGTACTCATAAGGATCATAAATAGTGTTAACGATTCACGCATAAAAAAAATATTCAATGTTTATTTTCTCTTGTTAAGATGTTTATTTTGGAAGCCTTGTTTTCTTATCAAGATTTCAAAATGAAAAAATACGTGTGAGAGTGAGGAAGTAGCAATGAAAGAGCTAAAAGCTTAGAGATGACCTGAATAGATGGTTAAGCTGACAACGGATCCCGACAAGTTTTAGGACCTTATCTTATCTCAACTTCCAAGAGGAAACAAATACGAAAAATTTATCTTCGTTTCCCAAATGGTTTTCATCGAGTTCCTACTTTCAACTCTTTACTAATTTATTATCACAAGACTGCTTTAAAAAAAGGCTCCATAATAAGATGCTTAATATTATAATATCTTTTTAAAAATTACGCCCTTTGCCAATGAATAAACAGGAGGTTTGGTAAGAAATTATAATCGAATAAATTTGAATAATTTTATCATATTTTATGCTAGAGTCCGTGTTTTGGTATTACAAATTTATGCCAACGATTTTCTTGACAATGCTGACTATGTCATGCATGTCTTTTTTACGCTACTGAAAATGGCCAAATAATGGCATCAAATTAGATTTATGGATTGTATTCATCGAATTACATACTTTATAGTTATTGTACAATAATATAAAATAAAAATATTTAATATCGTTTTCATATATTAAAAAAAAATTAAAATTAATCCTCTATTTAAAAGAATTAATTAGTATCACTATACATTTTTTTGTATAAACAAATGCAGATTTACAAAAGAAGTAATCAACATGCATTTCAAGTCTTTTCAAATTTTTGGTGACAATACAAACTGTATTGTCGTGATCTTTTACTATTGGTTTTTAAAATAAAATTTTGAAACTACGCATCTTTTGAGTCATTGAGAAATAAAAACCAAGCGCGGAACATATTAATTAAATTGAGAAAAACCTAATAATTCACAAATTAAAATTTATTGTGTCTAGCCATCTCTATTAAAATTTATATCTCCAAAAATCTTCACAAAAGATAAACCATCAATGGGAATAGCTCAGTGGTGAAAATAGGTTTATTAGTTGGCATAACGGAAAAAACTAAATCATAACAAATAATAATGCAGAGCTTAAGCGAGTGGCTTGTAGCAGTTTTTGTATGCATGGCATTAAAAAATAAAATTGTCCATCTTCAAATAATGATAAAATTTATATTAGTTCAAAATCGAGAAAATAATGCAAAAGATTCCTGAAATTATTAGTATTATTATATTAAAAAATAAAATAAATGACATCGTATTCATCAGAAATACAAAACAAAATCAAATGATAAAAATAACAACGAACATCAGGAATATAATTTGTTTAGCAGGGGTAATAAATGCAGAGTTATTTTGCATTTCAAGAATTTTCCAGACATTTTATTCGCTAAACTTCTTCGAACGGAAGTAAAACCCTTGTTATTTATTCATATTACTTCTAAGTCTCTTGTTTATGTGGATTCTTTGGCTCCCATCTTGAAATTTTATTACCCAATTAATTGCACTAACAATTCCGTATCACTTAAACTGAAAGCAATTCCATATAATAACTTCGTTCTCTTTCAATCTTCAGATCAATCCAACAACTCGGGCGTATTTTTCATCCCTCATTATTTTAAAAAATATATTTCACACAATTTTTTTAAAGATAGTTTGCGTTTGAAAATATGCTGTACACAAAAATGAACCAATTTTTAAGTACGTAAGTGTAAGTTTTTACAGTTTAACCATTTATTTTTGATAAATTTATTTCTATTTGTGTATCGATCACGTAAAACATATTTAAATAATAATAAATTGGAATGAAAAATTTGTTATTGAGAAATTAAATATATTAAGAAAAATTTTTTTTTGGCAGGCTAGGATCAAAAATATAAAATATATTTGGTGATGGTTATAAAACCTCAGGCACTCAAAAGCTTTATATTAAATAATTTAATTTCAATTTCAAATGATGAAATATTGTTTACAATTCAATAGATATGAGAATATAATTAAAAAGTTCATGAAGCAGCGTTCAATATATTTTTTTTTATTAAATATACTTATATTCTTAATAAGTCAGTGAGACGTCGATATCAAATAAATCTTTTTACTCTGGCATTTTGCCTGGGTAAAAATTGTCTTAAAATTAATATTTCATACCAATCATTTGGGACTTCAACACAGCGTATATTACCCAAAAACCACCAAAGACCCTAGCAAATACATAAATAATTTTAATCCTGGTATGTAATTTCCTTTCAAAATGAAATTTTAATTATAAATAATCGTAATTTCTCGAAGAAGATAAAATACTTATATCATACTTTTACCTTAATATATTTTATTAAACTAAGCACATCAATATGAAAATATCTAACTATACAAAAAATGGATTTTATGATGGAATGAAACATAATATAGTAATGATTTGACTTTAAATTCTATAAAGAGAAGTAAAAAGTATTAATGTAATAAAATTGAATGATTCATAATGCGCATGTCTATATTATTTTTTGGATAATTTTAAAACAATAAAAAGTCATAAAAATATTTCACGTATTTTATCTATGGAATTAAAAAGAATCTTTAATTCTACTCCAAACTCTTTTTGGTCAAATATATTACTTTAAAAATAAAAATATAATTTTTAAATAAAAGTGATTTAACTATGGGTTTGTTAACGGGTGTGTTCATTTTTTAATGAATGGGGTAAAAAACAGTTACATTTTTTTACAAAATACAAGCACTTTTTTAATATTACTTAAAACATAAATTCACACTAATACTAGGTTTTACGTTTCGTTATTTTATATTTGCCAGCCATTTTATATGAAAATATGCGTAATTAAATACGAATTCACTTTCTTTTAATAGAGGCAACGTACAATGTTTGTTACCTAAATATGTTTACAAGAGTAGAATTTATTAATTATTCTGCTGTTGTGTTGTGTGCATAGAAAGTTATTTCCTTTTCCCAGAAAGTTGAGTATTTTTTTGTTTTGCACCCACAAGCGAATTGCTCAAGAACGATCTTTATTAAATATTTTTCAATGCTCGAGATGCAGACAGGGCGGTTCTCGGAAGCCTTTTATTATCACGGTGGGAGATTGCTAGCTGCTGTAATTGAAAATGATAAACAATAAATTTAATTAAACCAACTTTACTGTGTAAACTTAACCGGAATTTCGATTTAAAAAACTACAATTAACTCTTCATTTTAAATAGTATTCGTAGTGTGTTTATTTTTTTGTTAACCATATTTCATACTATGTTATTCTTACGCGTAAAATATCAGCCTAATATGAATTTTTCTTTGTTGTAAAAGAGAATATCTTATTTAAATCAACACATATATTTAAATCGGTTTGAAACACAAATGGCTGTGATTGTTGATGTTTGAAATAAATCATGTGAATTATTTGATCAGTACAATAGCATCCGATTTTTACAATTATTTGATGAATTTTTATTTAAACTGAACTTTGAGTTATGATTAATAACTAATCTCAAATATATAATCTAGACAATGTATTTTTTTTTTAATCCTAGCTGTAAATCACGCGTTGTTTGAGAGGTTATAAATCTATAATGACAATGTCATGGCGTCTGGATCGTAAAACTTAATAACGTTTATAATCTATACCAATGCATTATACATGAAAAACTTGTCTACTTTAAATTTAAAATGCTAATAAACTTACCCAAAATGTAGATAATTTGTGTCTAGACTGCAGCAACAGACACTATTTCACAGAACATTTCTGAAATGGTTCTAGCCTATATACAAAGTCACCCCACAAATCACATAAAACCTCGCAATAAAAGCACTCATATTTTATTTCAAATAAACATTTCACGGTTTTCTTTTAAGTATTAAAATACATTTCCTTTGAAAACAAAACATTTACACCAACAATAATACAATGCGAAACCGAATTGCACGACACCGCACCGTTTATGTAACGCGTTGTACTGAAAAAAATATCTGAGTGTTTTATGGTACCAGTGACTTTATGGTAGCAATAATATTTTTGCCAAAAACTTAAAATATCTATGTTAACACAAATTAGTAGAGGTCATTCCATTGAAAAATGAGACAGTAAAATAAATCTAACATCTACCCACATTATAAAATATTAAAATAAGCTGCAATTCGTACTGTAGTAAAGACATTGAACTCTAGTGTTGGATGCATTCGTATTTTATTAAAAAAATCAATTTTACGCTAAATTACACAGCCATAGTAAGAAGAAAAAAACTCAAAATATTTTAAGGCTTATGAAAACACAATACTTTAATATTTCTAAATAAATACAGATCTTCTTAATATTTAAAAGTCATTCATAGATTTTATAATCTGCTCTTGCATGGGTGATTTTATTATTGAAATATTACGACTAAGTCTGTTCGTTCTTGTTCCTTGGATTTATGTTTTCATGCATAGTTTTGCTTTTACTGAGTTATTTCGATTTATATTTTGAATCCAAAGAATAACTTTTCAATTATACACATCAAAAGGTATCCCTATAGAGACCCCACTGAGCCAAAATATCTAGATATAGTAAAACGAATGTGACTCACTTTTTATGCACTCAAAAAAAGTATTTCTTGTAGACAGAGCCCTAGTTCGTGCAAAAATATATTTAAATATAACAATTTTTTCAGTTTCATATATTTTTTCGAAGGAAAAATAGTAAAAATTCTTATGTGATCTATGTTTTCAATGATTTATATACTATATAACAAGCCAAACGCTATAAACCTAAAAAAAAAAAACTGAAATCAGAGCAATTGTCTCTAAAGGCTTTCAACTGCTATGTTATTTGCCTAGTAAGTTCCTTCGTTTATACCATAGTTTCCCAAACTATTTTGTCCCTTCGACCCCTTGTCGAGTTTTACTGTTTTTCGTCGACCCCCTGCCTTGCTAATATTGAATTTTTACAAATTATCAACTTCAAACATATTTTTGACATCTTATATAGAACAACTCACTTTCATAGGGTTTACTGTACAGTGGGCTTAAAAATGAAAAAGTTAATGTTATGTTAATTATACCTTTATTAATTAAAAACACACAAAATGCAAATGCATTCAGAAAATCAATATTTTTGACAGAGAATACTTGGTGGAATTCCATTTTAATATCTTAAATACAATAAAATACAATAATTAAAAACATACAAAATACTTCTACGCTTCAGGGCTTTGATTCGTCACAAAGTACATAGGTACAATCTGTGTTCGGTGCATTATGACATTTACGAAATGTCTAAATTTTTGTGATGACCTGCTTAAATGGGATCCACTCTCGTAGACCCCCATTTACATTTCATGGACCCCCAATTTTATTTTTCGCCTTGCATGGCGAAATCGACCCCTGGGGGTCGATATTGACCACTTTGAGAACCTCTGGTTTATACAGTCATTTGTTTATGGATTCCATTTGTTCTTTGACTAATGAAAAAAAAACTTATATTTCTGTCTAGACAGAATAACATTTCCACGCAAATATACGAAAATCACCATAGTGCAGACAAAAGCCAGTCGCTGAAAGCTACACTTATAAAATACGCAACTAATATCAATTCTCCGACGTAAGCAAGACAGCGTTCCTCGACGAGCTTCGTAGATATAATACAATGTGTACAAAACAAGATGGGGGATGGGGGTGCCGAGCTCGTCCTGGGGTGGAATGTGCCGAGGAATCCCCGGCGCCCGCGGGACCCGGACGTGCCGCGTCTGAGGGCAGATTGCGGTGTTTTACGGCCCGCGATATTAGCATATCTGTAGTGAAATGCAAACGTACCCGGATTGCTACCCCTGTACGTGGAGCCCTCAGCCTCGACTGGTGTGTCTCTCTTACTGTGCTTTGCAGTTATAAACAACAAAAAAACTGAGTGAGGGATGAAGTATCCCTCTGCATATATTTTCTCTGGCGCTGAGCCGTGCAAAGTTTTGATTAATACTCTAACGATTCTGTTATGGTACAAAAAACGTTTTCAAATAATAAAATGATTTCATACATTTACCAAGTGCTATGTTGAGTTTATACTCCGTAATATATCCGTTTTAGTCCCAGTACTGAAATCTCTTGACCACTATGTATCTTAATCAAAACGTTGGAAATTTTAACTGAAAAAACAGCAATTCGAATATAATAAATACTTCAAATGCAATAAGCATCAACTTTGTACAAACAAAATTTAGAATGTAAATACGTTTTACTTAAGTCGCTATGCGTCTTAACACCAAGAAAATAAATAAACTTAAAATCAAAAATGAAACTTCGAAACAAAGTTTGATTTCAGTGGAGTTTTTCAACAAAAAATATCTCTTCAATTATTAAATATATTTTTACATATTTTTTTTACAAATTTATACCAGAAAACGCTTGTATAATATATATTAACTGATCTGTGCACAATATTCAGAGTTTTATTCCTGAGTTTATATATACGTTCAGCAGTGTTAATCTGCCAAAATATCTTAAAAGAATCCAAGTAACGGATATGAATCGTAGAATGAATGGAAAACCCAAAAGAATCTTGCAGTCAGCAATTTCATGGCACAAAAAGGAAGATCATGCTCGCTGGAAGTTTCCAAATAGATAGAAAAATGTATTGATGTAAACTTCAAGTTTTCTCGGTTACGAATCTGTTCACAACGTCGAAATAGAAAACGAAGAACGAAATATCAGAGCCAATAAAGTTCAATAGATGAGAATGAAGGCATGCTAAAAATGCAGCAGGATGTGAAATATTGTATTATACTAAACGGAAGCACATGAAAACGTCTCATCCTTAACTTTACAGCTTACTTTCAAATATTAAATTAAATATTCACAAATAGCATGAGCATCCCTATTTGTGCCTAAAGCCTAGTTATAACATTTAAACCATTTTCAATTAACAATTGTGTATTGTAGATACAAAATTAAAGTATTTGATCCACATGAAATAATGAGAAAATCCTTTTTTTGTCTGTAATAAAATACAACCTGTTTCAGCAACGGATGCAATCCTGTGTTTCTTTTGGGCAAAGAATTAATCATTCTAAAACAAAGGGTAAGTTTGACGAAAGTTTCTACTGTAAGTTTACTGTTTCCTGGCTGAAATATTAACCGTAATGCTAAAGCCTGGCGCTGACTTGTTGAGGTGCCCGGCATGACGTAACGTGTGAAACGAGACTAATCCCTTGCGAGCCGGGGAGAAAGAGATAACACAGCAGGAGAGTGCAAACGCGGCATGTACTGTGCAATTTTGTATGGCGGTGCATATGTGAATTATCAACCAACGCAACAGATCAAATATGAAACACTATAAAAATTTATGGCAAGCTATTATATTCAATCACTAGCGGATACCCGGCGTGTTCTACTACGCTAAAAAAATAAATACATTTATTTTATTTGTTCTAAAAAAGAAAATTTTGTTTTTTATTAACTTTTTTATCTTAATGCTAGCGGATAAACAATATAGTGAGTTTTTTCGGTAGGTGTGTAAACAAAGATTTTTCGGCTTTGATTTTGATTGTTGCTTCGATTAAATAAGTGACGATAGTTTTTTAACAGCAAGTCTTGTTCCGTTGCACAATTTAGGTGGATCTATGTTGCGAATGAGCAACTATGGTGAACCAACATTTAAAGTTATAAGGTGGTGGCATTCCGGATGGTTCCAAAGAGTTAAAAATCTCTATTGGATAGTTGACTCTATTTTGGAACTTCATTATACAGCAATGCTTTCGCAAAATTATTGTAGCTGTACTCCTCGTTCTTCGACATTTTTTTTTCAGTAAAATAAACACGTTGACCGTTTTCTAAATGAACAGCAAGATTGGATTGGACAGTTGGATATCATTCGTGAATACTGAAACCAAGAATTCAGCAGACAGCTTCGTTGCTGTTAACATATTTCCATATGTACTTGTCAATATCAATATCAATGTCAATATCAACGTTTCTTACTTTAATGGTGGTGGTAAATCCTCCATCTTCTGGCTTTCGTCGCTGTATTTCGGATATCCATCCTCACCAGTTTGAGTTTCATTAATCAAATCGCGTGGATATATTTTCGTGCATTTGCCATCTTTCATGCAAGGCGAATTCATAGGCGAATGTACAGAAGCCGCTCGCTTTCAATTTTGGCGTACATGTCAATAATGAACTGATGAAACACTTCACGGCATTTTAAAATGTGATTGGATTGTTAGGTTCTTATCATGCGATATGCATAATAATCCATAGATGAAACTTGTAATACGAATATTTTTGTTTAATATATTTTTTCCCATATATAAACAGACAAACTCACTATGATAAAACTCTCTGTTGCGAATGACAGATAGTGATTTTGTTTTATGCGCGACTTTACAAATGTTGAAAATTTTTTGACTTAATTATTAGACCGAATGTATTTAATGCATTGTTTTAATAGTCACAAAGATTCTTCGTAAAGATGAAACCGGTTTAGGGCACATCGGTTGGATGGTTTCAAAGCCTATGACGGACACACAAACATCTTTTGTGTTTTATATATATAGATTATTTTCTTGTTATTGTTCATGACCTAAAATTCTCATTTGATTTTTTAAATTCCTCTCTTTTTGTGTTTGATTTAAAGCATTTAATCACTTAAGATATTCTAGAAAATAACTGTACTAATCACACTTTTTTTGTATACTTAGGCGAACTGCAAATACCACAACATAATAGAGCGCTAACAAATATGGTCGAATAATCCAATACCTTGAAGCAATTGAGATAAATTGCAGCTGTTTCCGAATCACAAATCACTGGAGTCAGAAAGAATTTTTCTCGCAAGGTTAAACAAGCATTAATTCTGAATGAAATATTACCGATAACTTCGTGTTTCGAAAACAACTATATTAGTCACGAAGCAATAATTGATGCAAACAAACTGGTTCAATTTGTAATATTCTAAATTTATAAGAACAAATATGAACAGCCAAATGGCTAAGAGCATCCTGTGGTCTGTAGTTTATTATATTATATAAAAATCGGTGATTCGGATACAATATTTAAGCGTCTGTAATATTTGATTGTTGAAGTCAATGTACCAAAAAAGATGATTTAAAGACGGTCAAGTACAACACGAGGCGTTTGTTTTAAAGAATTGATGGGGCAGGCTTCATAATTAATATAATAAAATAGTAAAATTTAAAAAAAAATTATTAAAAAAAAACAAATCTGAATATAGAATAAGATATTGGAAGTTTGTTTATTTGATAAAATAAAAAAAAACATTTCTATTCACTTATTGGTACTATTGGACTTTATTTGTGTTTAGACTTAAAATAAATGCTTAAGTTATGCATGATAGATATGTTAAAATGTTTATTTATTTTTAAATCTTGAAAAGTTACTTCACATTTCAAAAGCAAATATACTAGGAGATTCGTATATAGAAGTTTTCAACAGTTAGCGTTTTCACATTTTATGGTTGTATTCTAACGACACTCTTTAAAAGGCTTATCACTAGCATGGTAGAATTTTTTTTATTTTGCAACTGTCTATATTTAATAAAATAAGATTAATACTTTTTAAGATATTTGTGTAAAAATTATAATAAGTAAAAATTAAATTCACATTATAAAAGTTTACAAAATTTACAGGAAGAAAATTCAGGGCGCAAATATAAGTATTCTTTATGACACAGTGTTATAATTTTTCAGTGACCCGACAGTGGTGTTAATTTTCTCAGGTTTTTAACAGGTCTTTAACAGGTTTTTAACGCCGAATAATGTTAAGTTTGCAGAGGGCCTGTACGAAATTGCCTCAAAATACCAAATGACCTCCTGCAATAATGACACTGCACTGTAATTACTATAAACACAAACCATTAGCCTCCAATTTCATTAAATATACTATAAATAAAAATCGGTTATTGAATTGAATTAATTATCATTTTTTTATTAAACTAATGAAGTATTATTGTTTTAGAAATATAATAGATGTTTTATACTGAACATCTAATTAATTTAATTTAATATTGCGAAATACATACCATTATTCAAATCAAATTCTTATTTCCTTTGTCTAATAAAACTGAATTAAAAAAGTATAAGCATACGATTGTAAATAAAATGGTTATTTAATAAACCCACACTAAAACTGTGTACTAATTATCTTATATTTACAATAATAGTATTTCAGGTAATTTTTTTTTTATGATGAAATATTGAAGTAAAATTTCTTCAAAATTTCAGAAAATCTCTCATAATTAGTATAAAAGCAAAATTTCGTTCTCACTTTGTAAAAAATCCCCCATTGCTGCAAACACCGAGTACTGCCGAAGCGAAGATTAAGCCCCAGCATAAAAAGCCTTGTATGACATTATTTTAAATTGTTGTAATAAAAACTAAAAAGGTTCGGGTGCTTTACGATCCGCCAATAATAGAGCCTCCGTCCTCTGTCTCTTTAATCACCCTCCGGAGGCTTTCGACCGACGCTTTATACGGAGCTGCGCGAAAGTTGGTCCAAACGTAAAACTTAATAATCACACACTAATGATTCTCCGCCGGCGCGTCCAATTTTAGAAACATTAAACTTTATTGCATGCTTCACTTTAGTATGCGCGAACACTGGTGCTTTATTGAAAACTGCTAATCACTCTCCAAACAAAAACATCTTATGCACATTTTTCTTAAAAAAATGATTAGATATTTAAACGAATCATACGCCCAAATTTTTTCATAGGTTTTGGTTGTCATTGATATTCTTGAAAGTTGAAATATTTTTTTGAACATATCAGTTTTTTTATATTCAAAAACAAAATTTACATAGTGGAGTTTCGCCGATGATATCTAATTTTAGAATCATTAAACTTTATTGCATGCTTCACTTTAGTATGCGCAAACACTGGTGCTTTATAGAAAACTGCTTATCACTCTCCAAACAAAAGCATGTTATGCACATTTTTCTTAAAAAAATTATTAGATATTTAAACGAATCATACGACCAAATTTTTTCATGGGTTTTGGTTGTCATTGATATTCTTGTAGACAGTTGAAATATTTTTTTGAACATATCTTTTTTTTTATATTCAAAAACAAAATATACATAGTGGAGTTTCGCCGATGATACGTTAAGCAGTTCTTACAAAATTTTATCCGTTAAAATATTAAAGCATAGATGTTACTTATTTTTAAGCTATCCCACATCAGATGCTACATATGGCATTATTCTTTTTGTGTGATGTTTCTTGATACGTTTAATATAATGTCCCATCTGCACGTTCACAGGCAATTTTGTATTTCTAAATTTATTCATGATTCAAATGCTTTTATAACTCCGGAATATTATTCTCCACGCATACACCAAATGCGTGCTGTGCGAGATATGATTCTTCTCTTTGAATTGCGAAACAATGTGCTCGAAGCCTCCCCGCGCGGCTCGGGAGGATCATCTCGGCCAAAAACCAGGATCATCTCCGGTGCGCCGTGCCACAAGACACGTGTATTAAAATTAAAATATCCACCGCTCTTCCCTGCCAGGCCAGAAACTCAAGAGAGTTACTGCTTTATCGCTGGTGTTTTTTTTATCATGAATTGTCGGATTTCCGCTGACGTTTTGTAATTTCCGTGAAAAAGCTTTAACACTTATTGATTTTCTCATTTATAAATTGTAAATTCTTTTAACACAACTAGTTATTCATGATATCAAAATTTCAGGAAATAGAAAGTGGTTTAATTCACATAAATGCATAAAATATAAAACTTGTTATTATGGGTGAATTTCATAACAGATTTTTTTAATTTTTGTCATTCAAATTGTTGATGGGATACGCATAAAAAAACAGAGGAACACTGAAAAACTGAAAGAAAGAAAAACAAAGCACTCGATTGACATGGAGAAGATAATTAACGTTTTACCTGTACCTGTTTTTTATATCGTACATGTAAATATAAACTATTGTATATCAGATAAAACGAAGTCAAAAACTCAACACAATTGATGAATCAAGCTTTCATCAAAAGCAATTCCTGTGCCAACTACCATAAAGAAAGTGTTTCAACAGTTTCCTTAAAAATAAAAAAAAACCATGTTGCAGTATAAAAATATAAGATAAAAAAAATCACTCCTTCTCGTATAAAAAAATGTAGTATACTGGAAGGAGCCATTTATGTTTATACATGATAGGTTTTTTTGTCGGTTTTGCAACAGCGCAGCGCCTAAAAAAATATGTCAAGACAGACATGTTTTTTTTATATTTATGTTAATGTTTTTGTGATTCTGCTTCGCGGAAAGATTTCACATTACCATACATATTTGTACGACAGAAGTTTTCTCCAAAAAAAACTGAGCTGTATTGAAATGAGAACGTATTGAAGCGAGAGCAGTATGAACAAATTTCTAATAACTTGAACAATTTATAGGGTAGTCACTCATATTTCATATGACATAGAACATGTTTGACAGGCGTTTTTCCGGTGAATTTTTTGTAAAATATAATCCACCGATGAAAATATATATATTAAGATAAAACTCTTCACGATGAAAATTGAATTTTTTGTGTGCAATTTATTAAATGCTCCTCTTCTTAATAAGCTTCAAATATAAAATAACATAGCACTCTCCTACAAAAATATACAATAAATTTTATCTATAGATATATATTTTTAACAAATTTATTTTTATATTGTACAGGAGAGTGAAAAACAGAATAAACCCTCATTTCATTATACACTAACTACTGTACTTGGAAAGCAGTGCGGATGACCTGGTTGGGGTGCGGTACAACCCGCGGATTCCCTTGTTAAGAGATAAAACATTGTCCAAATACACAAGCCTCAAAGGATCCTAGTGAGGGAGTTTTGAGGGCAGAAAGGAAAACAGCAGAATTTAAATGAATTCTACTTCTTAGTAGTCTTCCGGCGTTAAATGGGGGACAGACCGCGATAGTGACAGCCGAGATAGGTGAATCAGCTCGTTTCACTGAGACAGTTCCAGCTGACCTAAATGCTACAGCTCAGTGAATCAACTCAATTGAGCCGCTTCACTCTAAAGGGTTCCTTCATAATATCAGCTGGTAAAGCTCAGTAAAAATTCACAGCAAATTATGCAGGTACTTTGATCATAGCGAGAGTAAAAACAGCAGTACAAGAGTAATTAATCATAACCATACATTCACGTCAAACTGATTTTATAAAATCGTTTTATTATATAATATTGTTGATAAGTTTGCTCAATAACCGACTTAACATAACTTTAAAAGTATTAATAAGAAGGTTTTATATGTAACGTTATTACCTCATACATTTCAAACACAACCGTTTTTTGATCTGCTGTTAAAAATAATACATCCAATTTGTTTAATATGGTGATAATACCCATCTCTAAAATTCAATAATTGAAGTATCCAAAACTTCAAAAACTTTTCGAAAATATTAATAAGGTTATAGAGCTTTTGACTGTCGGAAACGGTTGGAGATTTCCAGGAAAACCAAGCACTCGCTGAACTTTATTCAGTTAAACAAATGAATGAGCACTGAGAAAGTTCTGCAAAAATCGAGATACATTAAAGGTTTTATTCAAAAACATTTTTTAATAAAATTAAGTAGAACATTTACTGTTACAATAAAAAATTCAAATAAAACTTAAAAAAAGCAACTTTGCTCTTAAAAAACAATCCAGTAAAAACTTATTTTTCCATTGATGTTTTTGTGTGAAAAATTCATGATATTCTTTTGATTGACGTAGAAATCACTTTTTTTGCAAAATTTTGAAAAAAAAAACACCAAAAATTATGATAATGTGTGTAAATATATTATTTAAATAAATTTTATAAGCAAAAAATTTCAACCGATGACTTTTACATTTTTAAAAGGTCATAGTTTTGGTATTCATAAAGGTACAATAATTATTGCTTATATGTTTTTGTTTAACAAATTTAAGAATGTTAGGAAACAGTCTAACGTAGGAGCATCTGTTACATACTTGTATATTACTAATTTAATTTATACTCAGTAACGTAGCCACATTGGTCAAGTACAGTGAGGTTTCAGGCTTCAAAAATCAGGAAATACAAACGTTTATGTAAACCTTACATGTAACCCTACCTGTTACGTATTCCAGAGATATTTTTTGTCGTTCTAGGCATCAACTCTAGAATTTTAATCACATAAATTTACTGAACTTCATTTAACAAAATTTTAAAAAATGCCAGAAATTTCATACAAACTTCTATACAAAGCTGCAAGTATCTACTCGAGTGTAAGAGGTCCCTAAGCAATTCGATTGTGTCATTCAACCTAATATGAGCAGCTCAGTGAGTCGCGTACTGAATGCCTCATCGGGTACTCCCATAACCTATGGTAATTGACGACCTGAGAACCTACGTAAGTTGATAGTACCAGAATTTTATGACAGCTTTGGGTTGAGATATTCTATCCCATATTATAATTTATGGTTGATTTATTGGCTTAGCGGTTAAGAACCCTGACAAACGCTCCAGCAGAGGCAATTCAATAAGAATTCAACTGGGTGAAAACCTTTTCTTATATTTTATAAAATTTTGTTTATATGTGTAAAAATTAACTGTTTTAAAAAATTAACAATTAAGTCAAAATTATTTTCTGTATTTGTTTTTTGATAAGCAATTTTTTTAAAGACAAATCAATAACTCCAATGAACTTGGGATTGCTAATAAGAAAAATATAAATAAAATACAAAATACATATGCTTGTTTATGTCATTCTAAATCAACCATTATTACATACGATTGTCTGATTCCAGTGCGTATAACTCTCTTTGCAAGCTTCAAGGGGCGGCTAATGAAGGTTACTCAGTGGAACATGAAATCTCGCATTCTGGCAGATAACACCGGAGGGCAACCCTTTCATCGAAAGTTGAGTTTAAAAAAACCCTGAACCCTGCCCGGGGGTAGTCGGCATCCGGCAAAGGGGGCACACGCGTCCATGACGTCGCGTCATATCATAACTGCTAATGGAACTTTGTCAAAGATTTTAGCATTTGAGGCTGTTGGAATTTTCCCGTTTCCTGTATTACTTCCGCCCTTAAGGGTCCCGGCTAAAAGCTACCGATTTAAACGAAAGCAATAATAAATAATTTTAAAAAACATTCAAACGAAATTTTTTTACATTGAAGCTTTTTATGTTTACGCCTTTTGATTTTTTGTATCTATCACGCTACTCACATTTAATATTCTTGTGATGAGTAATATTAATATATTGTATAGCACCTTGGAACATTCCCTTTTTTGAAGTTAAAAAAGTAACGAAATAATTATTTATAAATAAAATTGTAAATAATAATATCTCACGATTTATTACGCACATCCAAAATGCTTTTAAGTTTTGCAGTGTGGCTCAGGTAAATCATATTTACGCTTTTTCTGTGTATATTCTTTGAGTCTCGTTTATTTAGTCATTTTTTTTTAATCCCTGCATAATCGTTCTAATTAATGTAATGCGTATTTTGATCACGTGATTAAAATAAAAGCTAATGGAAGAATTAGGCTTTTTACTTTTTTTATCAAGTCGTACCATTAGGAGAGCCAAAGTAAAAAATCAACAGCAACAAACAATATTTTCCAATTTTCAGAGCCATTACAGTGATGAAGTAAAACTCTCGAATGAAAGATCAATCTTCACGCTTTTTTTATAAAAGAAAGCTTTTCAGTTAGCAGTCTAGCCGAGTACCTAATGACTTAGTAAAGTGTTTTCTTTTTTCTACCTGGACATTGTTCTTTGCCGCTTATTTGAAAAAAAAACTTTAATTATTTACTGGGCATTCCTGCCGAGCCAAAGTTATTATACCTACTTTCTGGCTTATTAAAAGTCGAAAAGGCTTTTTTATTTACGTGAAAATATCCTGACCCTCCACCCTCTCTCGGCAGAAGCTGCCCTTAAAAATACTTCAACAGAGAAGATACGATCTCTCTGATAAAATTCTTTCTAAATTAAATTAAACAACATAATTTTTTTCTTTTTGCTAATTCAGTTGATACAGAAATTTCTTTGAAGACAAGATATCCTATTCTACGGATTTATAAAAAAATAGTTTCTTAAAGGTCAAATAACTTATATTTTTTAGATTTTGGAGGTTTAAACAGTAGCTACTTCTGTTATTTATTATCACGTTACTATTTATTTCTATTCAAAATGAAAACACAATCATTTTGAAAAATGTTTTATCACAATTAAATTTAAAATAAGTCATGCATATCCCAGAAGAAAAATTATCACTTTCATTATTAAATCAAAAAATATTATTAAAGATACAGATTAAATACAGAATACAAGATAATAAAATCGCAAGTGCATTCATTTACAAGTGACAATTACTCTAAAAATTTAGGGCAATAATAATAATTTTAACCATATAAAATTTTTTGCTATTGATTATTTGTCATTTTAACACAGAGAATGCAACAACATATATTTTTGTTAATTTGAATTAAGGTAATCAAACAAAACTATTTAATAATATCTTATGTGATATTATTAAATAATGACAATAAGCACATCATCTATTGAAAGAATACATTTTAGCCATACATCAAATTTTAATTTAAAAAAATTAATAACCTTTAATAAAAATTAAAGTACCGTTTCTTTGAAAATTTGAGAAAAAATATAAATTAGTTCTTATGCTTCTGTAAAACGCCTTCCGGCGATTATCTCATAAGTACGGTACTTATCAGATCATTATCGCTATAATCATTAGATCTAAAAATATCCCAGAACATTTTTTTTTACACTTAAGTAATTTTTCATGATGATAAATTATTTTCATTGATATAAAATATATTTTTAGTAATTTTTAGAAAATGATAAATGCGGTGAGTTTAATTTAAATAAAAACTAACCTTAACCACGAACAGAATTAAAATTATTTTAACGTTAAGTAATGCATTACGCTGATACATTGTATTTGAATGTAAACAAATTATATCGATGTCTACTAAAACAGATATAAACTATTTTCAAAATTTTCCAGGTTCAAAAGTGTTATAAAAAGTTTTATTATAATTAATGGCGTTAATTTAGAGGAGTTTAACATACATTAACAATTCTGAAGAGAGGGTCAATTGAGGCAACCTCTCTAAGTCGACCTCAGTAAATTTGGCTAAGCTTACGCCTTGCGGGTTGGTACTACACATAGAAATACTACTGCAGCTTTATGAAGCACCCCGTACCCGAGCTTAAGAAAATATAGGTTAACCTCATCAGCACTGAAGGCATAGAACATGAACCTCAATATGGCGGATCCAGTCTAGAAGACGAACTTCCGTACAATAGAAGGCGGGACAGTCAAAAGTGGCACTGCAGAAATTCTTAATCTAATAGATTCATTTTGTGGCATCACTTCAGATATACTACGGTCTAATTAAACGCAGTATAACATATATCAAATTCCTCAAGCCATGCATTAGTAAAAGCACTTAAGGAAGCCCACAGAGTGAAATAGTTCTGCATTCATGAACTCCATATTTGGATTGGATGTGAGATATTGCCACTAAAAGGTCATTAATGAACTAATAATATTTATGTCACCATAAATTCACACTTAATGTCTACGCCTCCAACATTAACAAAAAAACAAAAAAAAATGATTTGTATAACATAGGATATTGCTACATATAACAAGGCGCAAATTATTTACTAAAAATAAATATTTTACCAGATAACTTGAATCGCTTATATTGATTTTCATAAATTAATCTTAATTTATAATATTAAAAATGCATTGGTTACGAATTAGAATTTCTGATTAACCGTAGTTATAATAGTTCAAAGTTTAAGTCAATGATGGTTTTAAGTCATAATCTAATTATTTCCGTTCAATAAACTTAAAGTGATATGAAATTCAATATTTTTGACAGAGAGTACTTGGTGGAATTCCATTTTAATATTTTGAATAAAAATACTTGAGTGATTTTCCACATTTTTGTTTTTATTAGTGACCGGTTTCGCCAACCTTTCACGTTTGATAATGCCAACGTGAAAGGTTGGCGAAACCGGTCACTAATAAAAACAAAAATGTGGAAAATCACTCAAGTATTTTTATTCAAAATATTAAAGTGATATAGTATATTTACTATATCGCAATAATATAATTTAATACAGTAATAATCCAAACTGATCTCTCACCACAAAGCTTTTACATTAATTAATTGATTCCATTATTCCTTCTATTTGAGTCGTTAATATCAATATCCGCAAAAACAAAATATCTCGACAAATAATACAGTAAATGTCGCCATATCCGGGAGTCAGGCACTAATCAAATAATTAAAATTATACTCACAGATCTCGTATTGGTTTCCGATACATAGCAGAGAGCTAGCTGTCTGAATAAATCGAATCAGAATATTTTACCAGAATGCCGCCGTATGAATTTTAACGAACCCTCGAGTGAGAATGATATTTTATGTGATAAAATTATTCAAATATAAACCACATTAATCAGAACAGAGATAATGGAAAAATCAAACATAATACTCGCGTGTATTTTGCTTTGCGACTGTAATTAGGTTCTTGTATTTTGATTGCATTAGGAGTCATTACGAATGTACGTCTGTCATATTTAATACAAGTGAAACATTTTACTGTGTATATTTAACAAGACATATTAATAAATCATATGATATTAAAATCTACGATACTCACTCATTGATTTAAATATGTTTTGAACAACTCAATAAAATCGTACAAATGGTCTATATTTAGTATCTATGTATGGCGACATTTTAGTAGTCTCGTAGTTTCAACAGTTAAGCTAATATATTATTAATATGTTGTTTGTGGTAAAATGGGTACTTTATAATAAATTGCTTCTCAAGAATACTATTCTTGAAAACACATGTCGGAGTCGTGTATCCCGAAACAAGTTCTCTACTACTTGTCAACCAATATCCAGGAATCACACGACTCTCAAAGGAAGCGGTACAAGGGCAAGATGGTGGACTGAAGCACACATAGTGGATATATACGTCTTATGTTGAAGAAAAATACGAGTACTTACACATTCAAGATTTATTGGATTCGTGTTTCCTTAAACTTCAATACAGAAATATCACAAAGTATAAAAAGTAGAAAACCATCTTTTGGGTTTTTAAAAAACACGTATATTTATGTTAAAATGTTATAAATAATCAATATTTTTGACAGAGAGTACTTGGTGTAATTCCATTTTAATATTTTAAATAAAATAAAATACTTGAGTGATACTTCCACATGTTAATTTTTATTGGTGGCCGATTTCGCCAACGTTAGCATTATCTGTTTGATAATGGCTACTAATTTAAAAAAAAAATTCTAAAGAATTACTATCTATTGTTTTGTCTGTGAACATTTCAGGGAGTCAGATCAATTCTAATATCAAAGATTCTAAGACATTTACTGAACTGGAAATCTCATTGTAAACTCATGTACAAAGGATCTAAATACAATGTTAAGGTAATGCTATTTGAACCATGTAATTTGATAATAAGTTGGAATGCAATTCACAGCAAACAACAATATCTTACATTCGAATTCAAAATCAAGTTTGTTTTCAAATGCTTGTATTCGTTATCTTTAATTTAAATTTTTGAAACTATGTAAAAAAATACCTAACTAAATATAGGTTTTTCTTTGCTTTACAATAAAATTGATTGTTGTATTTTAAGATACTATGCTTATTAAGTAAATTCAAAATATATTACTATATCATGATGATTTTAGACTAAATTTATTGTCTACGTTTTATTTGGTCGTGATTTTTTTAGAAATAACACAGAGCGTGGTAGTAATGTTGGTAAAAAAATGTGGGAAGTTTTTATGTGTTGCAAAGTGAATATAAATACAGCACAGCCAGTTTTGTCATTTTGTCATTAGCGAGTGCGCAGCTGGAACATTTCATCAAACTCGAGCATGCACACCAGCTCAGGGCTTCCTTTTGAATGAAAGCTCGGAATTTTTCATCTATAAATATTTCAGTTGAATAGATGGTTCTAGAAGTCTGGCTTTATATATTTTTTTATAAACAAGGCAATTTTTTTATTAATGATTTGAAATAACTTTTTGTAATTTCTTTTGTAACAAATCAGTTTAATTCTGCATCTGATGATGACCAAGTCTTTTGGTTGAAACTAGTCATGCATAAGTATTAAAATTAACTCAACGTGAAGAAATTATAAAAAGTTATTTCAAATCATTATTAAAAATCTGATCTTCACCAAACAAATACCTTGTCCCTCAACATGATAGGCTAATTTTATTAATTTTCTCTTTTAAACCCGAATGAGAAGGTTTCTTACTTGTCACTCCAAACCAAACCGAGCGTATCATCAAGTAATATCCAATTTTATTTTGCTTATTAAAATGTCGTTTTATGATATGATATTGATGACCAACTCTAGGGACAAACTAGAAGAAGGGTCACTATTTGTTTTACATCCTAAAAATGAGCAAAACACCAAAGTAAACAATTTATTACTTTACATCTTTGGTTGGCTAAATGTCTTAGATTTTTTTTAATTTGCACGGAACGTCAAAACTTGCAAACATATTATCAATTTGTGAAGTCATTTACAAGATAGCAGTAGGTAAAGAAGTCGGTAATATAAGCTGGGACTTAAGCCCGTCGTCAAGCGTGGCAAGCTAGAGCACACTAGCGGTATTGTACACGTCGTGTATGAGGAGACACAGTCAAATTATGTGATGCAATATGCAAATATAGATTATAACCTTTGCATAGGAATTACTACTATTGTACTGGACATATAGACAGACATGACAAAGAAATTGCAACACGCTGTATGCACCCAAAGCATATTTAAGACCTTTGTTTGTTGTTTTCTTTCAAGACAATCCAAAACATATTTAATTTAATCATTCTGTACGTATTTGTAGTTTTATTAAAAGAGTAAAATAAAGTAAAAAAATTCTTGTATATGCGTACAACTGTGCGTAGACATAATGCTGTAAACAAGATAACGAAGAGCCTGGTTAATTAGTTACCTGTTAGTTTCCATTGTAAACTAAATAACAAAGTACAAATAACTGTGATGTGACGGTGCCGCTAATACAATATAAGATATGTTTAATTAAGTATGCAAATACAAACATTGGAGCAAATCATGCTGACGAAGTAGTATAATTCATGAAATTCATCGTTACTAATCATTCGAAGTTATGAGATTCAATGCTCGTATTAATTGACTAATAAAAGATTTTTTGTTTAGTGCGCACACAGCTTCTATTTTAAACACACTTTAAAACATTCAACAAAGTATATGAAGACGAAGGACTGAACGTGAATGGGTGAAGAATATACTTGTAAATCAAACTAAAATTTGTGAATGCCGTTGATGGCAATTCTGTTTTTTTATAAATAGAATAATAAAGATTTTTATGTAATCGAATTCAACATAAATCTTCAGTATTATTTGTTGAACCCACGCCCCCTTCTCTTTTAAAATCCTAGATACATAACACGTAATGATTTTTTTTAATTTCATTCAATCATATCACGATTGCACTTAGTATACAATATGTACATTATGTTTCCATTAATTCAAAGACTTTACACTATCTATCCTTTCACAGAACGTAACTTACTATACATATTTATTTCAATATATAACAACCCTTGTTTGTATAATTATTCACTGACCACAGCTCTGTGTGATTTCTCCGTAAATTCCATGGGAAATTCCCGAGTAGGAACGCGCCAAGCACAACCGCAACCACTGACTTATAGGAGTGCAATCGATGCTTATGCTATCAAATAGCAAGAGAGATGAAGAGAATTTCTGAGCTTAATATCCGACAGCAAATTCAACATTGAGGCAAACCTATTCACCGAAAATTCTGAGAATAATTATCACATAATTGTGTATGATAAGACTATGTAATAAATGAGAGCTTGCAACTGAATATGTAGAAGTTTTATTTTTTAATAATGTTAAGTACAACTGTTGTCTCATTGGTAAAACTACGGTCGGTTTAACATGGATTATTGAAAAAAAATCTGGAGTTAAGATAACCGAACAAAAAATAAATAAGTTTTCTTTAATTTTCAACTTCATGCAAAATATACTTTATTTCGTTAGTAAACTGAAAATTAATTTACTTTATATTGGGTATATTTCTTCATACGTGTTATATTAGAGGTGGTTTTGTCCTAATCAGAGCGTTAATCGTGGTATGATAGAATGTTATATTTTTAGATTAATGTGCTGATATCGCCCGTTAAGTACTGTAATGTGTATCTGAAATTCACGAGATAACACAAAACAACCATAAAATATTTTATAGGTTAGAACATCAAATTTATTTAACAAGAACATTATGAGCGCTATGCATTATAAGTAAATATCACAACTCATGCAAATATATTTTAAAAATAGATTACACTAAAGAAAAGATTTTAAAAGCACTAAGCAATTGCCATTTAATGTGGCTGATTAAAACTTTCATTTTTCGTGTGTTTTTTTTCCATTTTTTTAAAAATAATTTTTTAATTTAATTTCATTTTTGTGATTTGAAAAATGTTAAAAATTTAAATCATAAAAATACGGAGGGGAATATTTGTTACTGCAATGGAAATACTATAGTACATTTTGAGATTATTGTTACTTTTTTATTGGTTTTTCTTATATTTGTAAATGTTGGCAATATATATGTATTATAAATTATCTCAAACAAATTTAAAACAAATAGTTTAAATTTGAATTGGGTTTACTAATGAAGATGTTACTTACGAACAAATATGTAACTATTTTTTAAATATAAATATCACATACTTAAAGTAAGTATAAAGTTTTAAGTATATATAAACTATTTGTAAGCCACATAAATTTTTTTAATATTTACGGTTATTTGACCTTTGAAAAACAATAATAAAAAAATTATATTCAATGTACTATTTATATCAACATTTATGGTGGAATGTTTATTAAAAAATGTGTTTTAAATTATATTTTTAAGTGCTTATCAAACTATAAGAGCCTCAACAATATTTTTATAACGTCATTAAAACTTTAGTAAAACTAATAGTTTATACAGAACCCCCATTCAATAAAAATGAAAAACCGCAATTGTGGAAAGTAAAAAAGTACTTGTTTATATTCTTCAAGAAAATGTGGGGTCTGTATAACAAAGGAAGCACCAAATTTCTAGACTTCGGCATTGTTATTGAAAGGGGAGTTTCAGAAACTTTTTGTGATAAGAAATTTCATATCGATAACAAGCTAGAGCCTCCCGGGCGGCAAGAACGACTGATTAAGGGTGACTGATTCCAATATAGTTTCATTAAAAAATCAATATACTTTCAAAAGCTGCTTTCCAATAATGTTAAGAGAAAAGTTTTTCATGTATTTTGAAGTATCTGACAGAAATACAAATGAAATTCTTACTTGCATTTTTATATCAATGCCACATAAATGAGTGAAATAATCTTATAATTAAAAGTTTTAAAAACAACTTATCTTTTTTTTACGTACAGTATTTTATTTTATTTTAATAAAATACTTAATTTTACTATTACAATATGGATGAGATCTTAATAATTATGAAAAGAAAATTCACCCATCTCTTCAATATAAACCAAGACATTTTTCAAAAAATGAACATCAAACAATTTATTTTATGGATAGTTATATTTTTATATTTCACTGTCAAGCATTTTCATGCTTTTTTCACCATTTATTTTACGTAATACAGCATTAATGTGTATATCTCTTTAGAGCATTAAGAAAATTCATTTTATATACATAAAATATTTTGCGTTGCTGTTATCAAAAAATTATTTTATTGCCGAGAGGTAATAGTTTTTTCTTCATTCTAAAAACGTTTTTATGCCTAGCAATACTCGAATAAGGAGCCACCATGATGAATCCACAACTCTTACAAAGAGCCTGTCCCCAACTGCCGGTGGTCTGTCGATGTGCCCATCCCTACAGCCACGTCTCAAACCGCCCTACGTGCGTGTGGGGTGTGATGACGTCACACCATTAATTTCGATCATCCCTCTCAGGCCTGGTGGCCAATAAGTTCCAGTTAACCCCATCTTGTAACCACAAGGACATGTCTGTCTTCTTAGCCTTGAATTATATACAAGCTCTATTTGTTTTAAAGGTTATGTAAATATGTACTAAGGTGTTTTTTTTTTTTTTTTTTCGTGAATTGATATTTTGCTACTTCAAGCAAAAAACTAGTTTTCAATCTGCAAAACCGCAGTATTATTAGCATTATTCAAATCTAAATTAGTTATCGTTAAAATTTATGAAAAATTTTTTGGGAGATATTTTTTTTAGCGCCGAATTTGTCTGCTTGTTTAAGCTGCATGATTGTCTATTTAGTGCACTTGTTACTTCTTACTTTTGCAGAGTAGTACTGTAGCTTTTAGCTCATATAATCTATGGCGATAGTAACAGCTATCTTTCTAGTGTAACATCTACCACAACAACTACACAAGTACACACGTTTCATATGTATTCAATGATCATTGAATACAGTTCAGATTACTATGAGATAGAATGAGCTTACATTAATATTTAAGCAATAAATGGTGTTGTTTAAATGTACAAACATGTGTTTTTTCCTCGAATTGAAGCTCGAATTGAAAACTTATACTTGAAAATATATTATTAAAGCCGTTAAGGTATATAGACAGTTGAATTTCCATTACTGCGAAGTTGGTTTGTATTGAGTTTGTCGGGTGCGCTGAGGAGCGATGAAGGCTCACAAAGCACAGAGAAACAGGTGGCCGAGCCGAGAGTCCCATTGAATTGCCATCGAATTCGAGGCGCTTTTAGATTCAGTCCATTAAACACTGTTAAAGTCAGTACGAAAGCAAAATCGTTATTTATAACCTAGAGTCTTACCGCATGTTACACATTATAACAAATAATAAATAAGCACGTCTCGATTAAGCTATGAAAAATGATTCAATACACAATGTATTGAATCTTTGAATTTATTGGAAATTTAACTTTTTTTTTTCTCATCAAATTAAAAGCCATATCGAATATTTTTATGATATTAATTTTCAGAGAAATTTGTTACATAACAAGAGCGATAATTGTTCAAACAAATCCCTAACATTTACTTATAATTAGTAACTAATGTAATGAAGTAATAAAGCTTATCATTAGTAACTATCAGAATGAATTATATTATCAGCATTCGTAAACTTTTATCAAAATTTAAAAATTTTAACATAAAAAGGAAATTTACATAAAAATAAAATATAACTGTAGTACTTCAAACATAAATCAAGTGTTTTTCATTACAAAAATAATTTATTATCGTTCAAAAATAAGATATTTCATATTTAATGTTCACAGTATTTAAATTTGAAAATCTAATTTAAGTTCATGGTAATATCAAAATAAATCAAAGTAAAAATTAACAAAATAAACACAATGCTCTTTTTTTAAATTTACTCATAAATTGAATGAATAATTCTCAAAGAAATTTTGCATAGATAACTAAATTTTAAAGTTCTTAGGAAAACTGTTTTTTATTACGTTTTTGCTCAATTCAACCGATAAAACGTAGTATTTATGTATGGTAAATTTATACAACTAAAAAAAAAGAGTAAATGAATGAAGTGTTTTACTAGCACATAAATCCCATGTTTTTCATTTAGCCAAATATTATCTCGGCTTAAAAATGCCTTTGAATAACAATGATGTTTGCATTGTTTGCTCGTAGATGATTTATTCAAAATTTATTCTTTCTGAAACTAGGTTGTGAGAAAATGCATAATGTATTATTTTAAATTACTTTCTTTTGAGTATTGAAATTTCATTTGAATTTCATAGTGATTTGATAGTTAATTTATAAATAAAAAATCAAATGTTTAGTATTTTTACTCGAATAATCTGAATTAAAACATTATTTTGCTACTTGTAATAAATAAAAGCATTTACTATATATAACATTGGTTTGATATTAAAATGGTCAAACGCTATATATACTCTTAATATTAAAAAAAATCTTTTCGTGCAGTATATTAAAGCTACTAACAGAGATAAGTGACCACATTTCTCTAAATTAGTAAACTCGTATTCCACTGTCACTATAGTAGGACAAATAAATTTATATCTGTTCACGAACCGGACATGAAGATAAAACGTCACAAGACAAGTTCAACACAACAACAAAAATAAATAAATAACAAGACTTAGCTATTAAATTTCTGTATGCAGGAGCACATTTGTACAGCATAAAATATTTGAGATTCACGAGAGAAAAACAAAACGCGAATAGTTATTTTAAGACGTAAATACTTTTGGTGTTAAGAAGTGTTAGAACCTGACAACGAAAAAAAACCATTGAAGTGGCATTCAAATAACCTGCATAAATATTTCAATTTGCTGAGATATTTATTTGTGGGCTATTTTTGGGACCGTAATATTGGTTTTCAGTTTTCTTATTCGATTTATTTTTAATCAGAAAGAATTGAAATCAGACATCTGAAGTAAAACACGATATACAAACAAACTTTAAAGATTTTTTATGTAATAAATTTATGACACTATACTTACAACTTAAACATCAACTTCAACTGCTCAAGTCCATTCATAGTAAAGATATTATTTCTTTTTTAAAATTAGTAAATTTGGAATACTTTAAGAAAAACTGTATAACAAAACGGTGAGGCGAGTTTGGTGTGGTATATTGTAAGTGTGTGTGTATGTATGTATACATATATACTTGTAAACTGCGATGATATATTATACATTCTCATGTAAGCCGTCAGTCATGAAAGTTTCATGAGAACTTGTCAACAGTCCTGAAGCTTCAGAGCTTTCATTGCCCTACCAGCCTAAACTGCGATATAATATCTGAAATGCTGGGTCAAGTGACGAGAGGGTTAGTCTACACTCATGGGGTTGGACATCCGGTCTGGTCAATTTCCGGTCCGCCAACAACTTTCTTTAAACGTATACCTATCTTTCCGACTTTTTTCTAAATTTTTTGTTCAGCTTGAATATCTGTTGTAGAAAAGTATTTGTATTTACCGGAAATAGAAGTGAATACTGATTTTGATTTATATTATTCAAATTCTTTTTTGGTCACACATTTTCTGGGAGCACTTTGATAAATATTTATATAAACATGAATGCATTTTCTTAATATAAATTGAGCTTATAATTTTAAGCTAATACAAATTAATTAAAATTAATAAAACTAAGTGCTGCAATACCATTATGTTAATGTATACATAACATTAGTTAAGTAGTGATTAATCACTTCAGTATACAAATGCGTCTCGTTTACACAGGTGCAAAACAAATTTTAAATTTTAAAGTCACCAACAAACACAATAAGTGTATGAGTATATTTCAACTTAATTAAAAATTTGACCCTTTAATATTTTCCCCGTTTAATGTCATTTACATATTTTTTTCTGCTTTTTAAACTTTATTTTACGAATTTGATTTTTACAACAAACTAAATCATCCACTTCCTTAACTGATTACCTCAAACGAAAATAAATCACTTTTAGATTACTGTAAAATGCAACTATAGCGTTTGTGTAGTTAATTTTGTGGTTCATAAAACGGTAATACAAGCATTAATTTTTTATTTATATTGTTTCTATGGTAGAGAATATAAAAAATCAATTAAGACACTATGTAAAAATTTTGATGTTTGTATAATTACAAGAATGTATGTTAAGTTGACATTGGAATGGTTCTATATTATTATTATAATGAGTTTTGGGGATATTCTCATCTTGTGGGTATTTCCGATGTACTTAATACGGCCAAAGTTTGGATAAGCCTCTGAAAGTTATAAATGGATGAGCAAAATTCGGTCGAAACTCGTCCAAATTCAAGCGCAATCCCTTTTTTAATAGTGAATTTCGCGGCCTTAAACTTTAAATTAGATTCTGGGTTTTATTTTGGTGATTGGTTATTTTATCTGATTATTATTGGAAAGCGGCCTCTATTTTATTTTTTGTTTTCCGGTTAAGTTTTATCGTTAAAAAAAAGATTTCGAAAAATCGATTTAATTCAATGATCAACGTACATTTGTTTTTCACGTATTAAAATAAATCAAAATTTTCTGTGTTCATAGAAGTAATATTTTATCCTATAATAAAAGTAAACTTGCTTGAACGCTGTAAATATGTTATTATATTAGACAAAAATAAAAATAAAACAACGCATAAACAGAAAAGTTAGCACCGTTAATAAAATCAAAATACATCTAATAACAACTCACAACATGTGCCGGGGAAAACTTCCTCCGTAAAACAGCGGGATGTCAACGTACGACTCGTAAATTCAGTAAACCTGCATTAGTAAGCTTTAAGAAAATTCTTTATTCAGGAAAAGTTTCGCCATATTTTCGGCTATATAAAAAAGCATTCATCTTCTAATCACACGGTTATTGTAAGTTTTCTCACATTTCGAATAAATCCTAATTACATATAACGGCTCCTTTGTAAGGGGTGCACGTTTAGCTCTTAATCTTTTCCTCTACAAGTTTCCACGTGTAGGGATAAAGTATAGGGAGATAAGCCAAAAAGATATCACCCCTATCGATGGGTGACGTCACCGGTGCCAACGAGGGCGTCCCGACAGGCCTGGCCGCGGCGTGAATGCTAAGCGACCTACTCTCGCGTGAGCATAAATCTTGCTCAAAACCTTATAAGCGCTGCTACGTGCGAATTCTAAATGAAAAATTATATTTGTCTTTCACGAATGTTACGTGTTTTTAGCTCTAAGTGATTTGAAAACCATTATTTGATATTAGAAAAGCAACGTAAGTTAAAAGCTGTATAAATTTTATATTTTTGGAGATGTAACCTAACTCACCATTAATATAGATTTGTTTTGGAAGATTTCTGCTTTAAAAAAAAACAATCAAACTACACTTTAACATATTTTTTTGCGTTTATATGTAGTAAATTTCCGTCCCGATAAGCTTAGATGAATTTTGAGTTGATATTTTTTTTGTAAATTAAATAACCATTAAATTTTTGTATTCCGTAACATGTATACTGTAACATGAACAATAACCGGTAAAATAATAATAGGTTTTACTTTGTAAGTACAAACTGTAGAAATTTAAAAAGCAACTTTTAAAAATGAAAAAAAACAAAAACCTTTTTACTGTCTTTTTCAAATGTCGCAGGTAGTTATTTTGATTGAAAAAATCGTAAGTACTATAAAGCCGGATCTCTCGTTCGGTGTGAGCTCTGATTTTGTTTGCAGCCTCTATTATTGGGCCCCGGGGGTAGCTTTGGCGGCGTAATGCCGAAAGCCGGGAAGGGTTGAGAGAGGGGCGGGGTTCGGGGAGTAGTAGTAGCGGAGGAGGCGAAACCGGAAGTAGAACTGCGCCGTGCAGCGGGCTGTCCGTGACAGCACAACGTGTGAGCAGTGCTTTGTGATTCTACGGGAACGTAACGAATGTCGACATGTAGTTACAACTTGCATTAGATGAATACAGATTGAATTGACTATTTCAAATATTGAAATTCAATATAACAGCTTGAATAGATTTGCCTTTCTATCGACATTGATTTATTTTTTTAAAATATGTTTTAAGGTTTACAATATAAAACGACAAGAAAAATCCTTAAAAAAATTAGAACAGAATGTGTTCAGATTCACTGCATGCGATATTTTATAATACATCTAAGGCAGCGGTGTAGAACAATGGCAAGTTTGCTCAGCGTAGATCATTAACTTCGTGCAAACAATCCAGTGTTGCTAAATGCTCCCTCGATATTTCCCCCAAAATGAATAATTCATCGGCCGCAAATGCATATCAGGATAATTTAGCAGAACGTTTGTTCCAGTAAATTATTAATAAAGCACGCGGCAATTCACGTGTGGGCTGGAGAAGTGAAGCCCCCTACATCCATATTACCATCGGATCTTCATGGGCTATCTATGTATGGCCTGACTTAAAATGTCTTATGATATTTTCGAGAGTCAATTATACTAATTAAAATTCATTGTATAATTATTTAAGATAAATATAGCCCATGGAAATGAAACAACCGTATGTACAGTTTAAATTATGCCGGTTTGATGGAAAGTCAAAAACCGGGTAATATACTAGATTTACTCCTTAATTTATTCGTATGCTTGAATTTTTATTATAATATTTTTTTCATGTGTTTGGAATTAGTATCGAAATGCAGAACTATTGATTAATCTACTACTTATACTGCGTACATATATATAAAACAACAATATAGTCAATTTTTTCCTATCCTCAAATATTAATTATAGTGAATATGTTAGCTCTCAAAGAAAGTATATAAATTCATCTAGTCAAAAATATAAATCATAATACAAAGAGCATTATTACAGTAACATATTTTACAAAAACTGGATAAAATTTATCTTCAGAAATAATACTTTCCTTGATTCTTTAAGACATCTGGTTTAGATGTTCAAATGGAGGCCCCTTCTGGTGTACTGAAATTTGTAAATATCCAAGGAATTTCAAGAGCTTTTATTGTTTTCGCATGAAACTTCCTCGTATACGGCTGGGTACATAACAAGGAATTTAATGCAGGAATACATATTTGGTAAATATTTTGAAAAAAACAATGTTGAGTCCAATGTTAATTAAAAAGCTCGATTTATATTTTACTTCTAACAATTGACTAGGAAGTATTTAAATGTTTCAGTAACAGAAAAATTATTAAAATAATTATCAAATGTTTCTACTGAGAGCGTAATTTACATAAATTAGTTTGCTATAATATTGACATGGCAACTTAAATTAACAGATCAACCAAACTAATTTAAGCATTACCAAATACAAAAAATAAATAAAAATTATATCGAAGTTTAAGATATACGTCATACAATATTTACTAAACTTTAAAAAAAAAAAAAAATGGGAATGATCCTGCAGTTTTATGTAAACCACATTACAAATTTAAAATTATCGGGAAGGCTTTTTAAAGCAATCACACAAGGTCTTCGCTAAAGCACATCGGATTTTAACGGGTATGTTTGCTGGAAGCGCGTTCGGGTTTATTTTTTTTTAATCCACGGCGGGCTTCTTGCAAATGCAAGTTGGAAAACAAATTGCTTTGGCCGTAGTTCAAAGGTGAGCCGACATTCCGCATTCAAGAACTTCACATACCCTCGAGGTACTCAGCACATCACGTCGATGCAAACTCTATGTATTTATAATATATATATGTATATTTCGGATGTTTGTGAATTTTTTATTTGTTTTATATATTGTTTCTAACATTATAAAGAAATTTTATAAAATAATTTTTAAGAAATAAAAAGCTTAAAATACAATACATATATGAGAAGTATTTACTGTTTATTAAGCCCGGGGTTAAGCCCAACGTAATACGATCAAATGCACAGTAGGTGAGAACTAATTTGGCTTAGTGACAACATAAAATATCGCTTTAATTTAAAAACGTAATGAAACGTTCCGAATTCAAATTGGGGGCAGATCGCAAGCTATTGTTTCTAATTAAGTGTAATAGGGCGGTGACGTCACTGTGCGCGTCACGGCTTGCCAGCTGGCTGATGGCCAGGCGCCCGCCATTCTAGAGCATTCCAGGCCATTGGAGAATAAGTCATGCCAATTGTCAGATGCACGGACTGACAGCTTGATAGTGCAAGCCTCTAAATTATAACGCACAAGTGTCAAAATATACCATAAATAATGGTACTTGTTTTTTATCCGACCACCAAAAAACTTGTACCTAACCTTTTTTTTTTAACCCAACCTAACCTAACCCAACGAATCGAGCGGTCATGGAAATCTGCAATGAACGAAATAAACGCCGCAACGGGACTCATCGTCATATGATAGATTCTTATCTCTGCGAGTACATGTACATTAAAAAATATTTGGTGGTCGGATAAAAAACAAGTAACTAAATTATTTATTTATTGATTTATTGAGCAAATCAATATTTTTGACAGAGAGTACTTGGTGGAATTCCATTTTAATATTTTTGAATAAAACACTTGAGTGATTTTCCACATTTTCGTTTTTATTGGTGACCGGTTTCGTTTTTATTAGTGACTCTGTTTGATAATGCCAACGTGAAAGGTTGGCGAAACCGGTCACTAATAAAAACGAAAATGTGAAAAATCACTCAAGTATTTTATTCAAAAAGATTTATTGAGCATTAGTAATGGAGCTATAAAATTTTATTTTTTCATCGAAAAATTTTGTTGGAAGAATAAGTCAGATGCAAGGACTAACAGCGTGACAGTGCAAGACTCTAAATAATTATTTATTAGTGTCGAATATATCATAAATAAATTATTTATTTTTGTATTGAGGCTTACAATTTTTGATTGATGTTTTTCTTAGTGTTATTTTAACACGTGACATTTCCGTTCATAAAAAGCTTTTTGAAAAATATGATGGTTATATTGATTATGCATTTATACGTCTTCTATATTTATGTTTCCACTGAGCAATTATTCAAGAAACTATTATTATAACAGCTAAAATTACTTCATGTTGAAATATTTGGTTCACTTGTTATAACAATTGAATGAATAATTCAGCTATAATATTTGATTTTCAGTTCAAACAATATTAATTTAAATATTATTTATCCTTTGTTTTATGGTTTTCCTGAAATCTATTCTGAGTATTATAATATATAATAAGCATAAGGTGTGAGACGTATCTCTTTCATCGAAACCGTTGTAGCGCTTGGGTTAATGTTACATTACCTTTATTACATACGATAATAAATATATATTATTTGACATCTTATTATATTTAATATGATAATAATCAAGCTTTATTTTTTTAATTTAATTTGATGATTATGATAAAATATATGAACATAAGAATATGTTTTTTTTAAGCAAAATATCTTCAGTATTCTTTGCTGAGTTTCCAACTCTGAACTGTATTCTTAAAACGTCCAAAGCTCTGCACTATTCCAAGTTTATTTACTGCAGATGTTAGATAAATGAACGAGAACGAGAAACTTAACCGGTGTAACATTAATATTATCAAAAAGTTTTTAAAACAGGCATGCTTAAAGACAGTAATAAAATTACGATTTGATGTTAAATTTATTACCATGTTCATTACTCTCATTCTGTTATCAATGAAAAGATTGTCAGATTTATTATAACCGGGATGAATTTTGTGGATTCTGGTTAAAATTCATTATACTTTATAGCTACATCGTGTTTTTAATTACAAAATTTTACTGCCGGATTCATTATGGTTAAAATAAATTGTATTTAACATTTAATAATGTTTATTTTTTATATTGACTCTAATAAATTGAGAATTAGTATTTTAAGCATAACAGGTTAAATTGTCTGCTCTTATTCACTTGAATTGTAAAAATAAATTATTTGGAAGAGTATTTTTAACGAAAATAATTGCTTTCTACAAGCTTCAACAATATTTAAATTTTCGGTAAAATCTTGTATAATTTTTTTTTATGAACAGTATAAAGACCTCGTGTAGTCATCTCCAAAAACTTTGTGCAAGAACAGAGAACAAACTTTGCACATTAACTTGTAATACACCATTTGTTATGGGCATTCGCATATAAATAGTGTTGTATCGGACGTTCTGGTCGTTTTCGTAATGGCGTTACCGCCGCCGTGTTCTTTTTTATAGCATTGTTAGGTTGTAACAAGAAACTGATGCGAGGGTCCGGGCTTATCACTATGCATGGTCGCCCTATCAGCACGTTCGGAGGCACTTTATATGCGCCCCAAAACAATTTTACAGCTGATCGGGACCTTTATCCCTGACCTAAATCACGGCGCGTCAAACTGAGAATTTCTCACCCAGAATTAATAGAAAATTCTTTCATTAAAAATGAATGGCTGCGGTAAGAAAATTCTTCCAGGTTTATTAATTTTAGTGCTCTTTTATGCTGCTTTGACTGATTTAATTAAGAAGGTGTCGTTTATTAAATTCCTCCTGAAAACAAAGATCTTGGCAGTTTGCTGTATTGATTATTTATTTACTTTTGTTTTCTTTCTATGGGATTGTTTAGACAAAATTTAGTATACACTTAATACAATCCGAGAAAGAAAATTTATTCATTGACTGAAATTTTGGCAAAAACATTTGTAAGAGCGAGCCACGCGGTGTAAATACAATGTAAATAAATAAAACCCTATGGTGTAATTCTAGAAGAGAGAGAAAGAACCATGAGGATACATTTATTTTAAAAGTCATCATGGAATGTTATATATTTATTCGTGAATCTACATAGTATAAATTTTTACCGCAAGTATTTTATTAAAGCAAAAAACCTTTTTAAATGCATAAAAAATAAGTTGATTTAGTTTCTTAGGTATTCTGAGACCAAAATCCCTGAAGATGGTCCCAGCACGGGGACCAGAACCTCGGAGGAGAGAAAAGCTTCAAGAAGTTCAACATTCAAAGCACCAAGCCATTCTACAACAACGGCTACCGAGACCTACGACATGCGCATAAAATTTATTAGGATATTTTATGTTTGGATAAATAAACATAGTAATTTTATGTTTCGAAATAGTTTTAGTTCGCATTGTGTTTTGAATGTTTCCCTAGTGTCACCATATTTCGAATGACTTTCGTCTGCTATTGGAAGACAGCCAAAGCAATAAAACAATCCCCCATAGACTCGTGAAGTAACATATTTAACCGAGACAGTTTACGCATCGAAACTGGGAGTATGATATTAGAAACAACGACCCTCGGAAACAATGAACTCGCCGCAAATGTCAATGATTGTGAAGTGAAATATAATCATTTTAATTTTTCTTATAAATATATATTTATAAAAAATAATTTTACTCTTATTCAGGTAGCAAGTAAGTCAGGATTTCAAAAATGACAAATGATAAAAATACAATTGACAAATATGTTTTATTTTTCAAAAAGTGAAAAACATACTTAAATTTTTATTGATAACAATTATGTTGAAATTATGTTCAAATTGATCACTTTTGTGTAATTGTAAATAAATTGTTAAAATAATAAACACAACCACGTCAAGATAATGAGTTGAAGTGCTCGATTAAAACACTACGCGCAGGATTGGTTACACAAGTAACAAGGCAGATCAATTTCCAAGCTAATATCCGTTCAGAATAATTATTCCGAATTCTAACTTCCAACAATCCATTAGAGACTTCACAAAGGATTATGTTTCCTTTATAATATACCCATTGTCAACGTGGATCATTAATACTCTTTACAAAGGCTAAAACTTCAACAACACTTATTTAGGAATCTTCGTTTGTAAGCAACTTTATAATTCCTAAATAAACTGCGATATTTTTGATTAATAAAGTATAATAAGCCATCCTAAATATGTGCGCGTGGAAGTTTATTAACTCGAAACAATCAATCTGAACAATATAAATTACAAGAAGAGCTTTCAGAATAATAATGTACGTTCTTTGGATTTCCTGTCTTCCATTTAAGTTTCCAACAACAAAATTAAATTTTAAATAGAAACAATGATCTAAATATTTAATTATTTTCTTGTTACGAGAGTATAATTATATATTATACACGCACATAGATAGATCGCACTCCTTGTCAAATTAGACAAACAATGTAAATATATTCTGCCTAGTGAGCCTGTTTACTATAATATATAAGAAAAACCACCTATTCATTATATACACATATACATAATAAGAATAAGAAAAAAAAATTGCGTTGGATGTTCAATTATTAATTATGCATTGCAAATATTTGAAATACCTAGTCTACAATAAGCTCAGAGCTCATTATTGTTGTAATAATATTTATTTGCTTTGTGTGAAAAATGGTTTTATTGCATAATATCTTATATTATATTAAGAAAACTCGTTGGCACCAAAATATTCAGAGACCCTTGTGTTTAATCATAACTACGTAAATTTTAATCACTTTGTATTATTCTTAGTGTTAGTTTTGTCTGTTTACATCAAATTATTTGTAAACCCTGGACCAAGAAATTGCTAAGCTTAAATCCCCGTAACTTGGGACAATTCCCAATTGTGTAACACTATTGATTCAAAATATTTGTAGATTTTATACAAATATATTTCACCCATATTTACTGAGAAAAAGAAACAAGTTCAATAATTATATTATTGCATTATAATAGACTTATTTGAAATACAACATTAGAGACTGTGCGTATTTTCAATACATTGGTTATCTTGATTTATGTAAATTTAAGACGTGTGCTTCTATGTTAATACAAAATAATCAAATAAATGCTTTTTGCTTATATTTATTAATAACATTCATTCTCACAGATATATAGTAATAATAAATTATTCCATATTGCAAAAGTATCACAATCTCCTCGTTTCTTATTACCCTTATAAATATTAAGCTCAAAGTGACATAATACACGCTAAGACAAACGAATTTGTTCTATTTGCGGAGTGTACTAGCCCCGGGGTATAAATAGCCTGGGGAGGCTCTCTGGGCGCGTCTTGCCTCCGTGGATGTGTACGGGACGGTACAATATACGTCCACGTTATGTTGTATGATATACGAGCCCTGGCTTTCCTCCTGAGGCACCACGAGGCGGCCTCAGCATCAGATTTGGGCTGCTAATACAATGAGTATGGTCAATTTGGAAAATTATGTTATCGGAGCTTTCGGGGCTGCGGGTGGTAAGCCCCCCGATATTGAAGGAATTGCGGCTTGCTTTGCGTTACTCAAGAGCCTTCTGTTTTCGATTAGGTTAAGATAAAATACGCATGAGAGATATTTTATTCGTTTTCTTTAAGATATTTGAGAGGCTGAGTATCAAAGGCGGATAAATTTAATACATACGCTCTTTTTTTTTTAAGAAAAACATTTTTATTTTCAAGTTTAAAATACTATAAAGACTTTATTTTTAACATCATAATAAATAACTTGAATGTCAAAAATGTTTTACCAAACTAAATTAAATTGTATTCTACATTTTGTCTAAAGAAACCAAATTAATTGCCACACAAAATCTAAGTCTCAACATGTGATAAACTTCTTATTATTACTTCAATATAGATTGAAATGTTATTCAAGGACGTTTCGAACCTTAGTCAAATATCCAAAATATCTATTACAATAATAACATTTACTATAATATCTCACAAACTATTGAAATTACCATTACTGTATTGAAATAGAGAATTAATGTGCTTTGCGTAAGTTCTCTGAAAATGCCTCAATTTTGGAATTGTAACAATATCGACAAGGATAAATCACCATTTATTAAAAAAGCTACAATCAAAGCAAAAGCAAAGTTTTTTTGCATTGACCTTTAAGAATTAATAAAATGTTTTAATTTTATGAAAACGTAGCAGACTGTGAGATTCTCTTTGGTTTAGAATAAATGCTGCTTTAATGCACTTCTTATGAAGATCTAATTCTTAGATATTCCAGAAATTACTTATGAACCCTTAAAAAGCGCGACTGTGCTATAAAATATTTCATTTGAGAGAAATTTTCATAATTATTTTATTCATGAATAATATTATAAAATTGAAGTGTATTTATTACTTTTTATCTTAAATAAAACATTTTTCTTTCGTTACATAAAGATATCAGTAAAAAACATTTATTTGATAAATTTATTATACCTATTATATATTTTCATAAAAAAACTCGATGACAGTGTATTCAATCAACAAATAAAAGAATAACACAAAATTTCCATTATTGTTTTCAAATATATTCAATGCTAGAAAGAATCAAATGAATTTAAGAAAAACACGTTTGCCTAGCGTAAGACAACGAGAGCACCAATCTACCTTATTGGAATTATTTTTATATTTTCTATGCCCAGTTGAAAATAAAACACTCCTGTCAAAATCGATCACTTAATGGCAAGCTGCAGACGCCTCGGAGCACTTCGGGGATTGGCGGGCCCCGCACCGCTGATGCTGTAATGCACTAATGGCAGAGACAAGTGGCATTACCTCCTCCCCCACCCTTATAATAAAACCGCCACCGCCCTCCCGCGGCGACGGTGCCCTTAAACGTCTGCCGCTCTCGAATATCTCCGCCATAGTCAAATAAAAACAAACGATCCCAAGAAAGTGCCCAGTTTTGCATTTCAATACCATCATGTTCTTGTTCACAGTAGATTACAATTTACATAATAATTGTCAACAAAGTCTGGTTATATGGAATTATCATATCTTAGAAGCTCTTAAAAGGTCTCTCTCGCTGCTTTAGAATTATTCCAACACTGTTGACCTGTTTACAGAGCGAAGAGATGCGAAAGTAAACCAACTGACTAAAGCGCGCGTTTGAATTGGTCGTTCTGCCCATACGCAAAAGTCAACGTACAAATGTGGTTATATTCTTTCAATGCGAATTGGAATTTGTTTAAATAACTTTAATTTAAGGGATGAGTGAAATATGTGACTCACCTGATCTTCGTACTCCTCCGTGGTGGTCGGCACGGGTAGTTCCATCATGGATCCCGGCAGGGGTGGCAGCGTGCTGCGTGCGCGCGACCCCGTGAGGCGCACCCCACTGCCGCGCCCCGTCGTCGTGTTCCCTCTCGCCCCCTGCCCCACGCGCACGGCCGAGCTACCCCTCTCGCGCCCGGTCCACAGCGAGTCGCGCCTTTGCCGTGAGCCAACCCTGCGCGCTTTCCAGAGCCACCTTCCTCTTCCGTCTTTCGATTTAGCCTTATTCGCGACGTCTTCCCCTTTGAGCCAATCTAGAGCACGCTGAGACCATTTTCTATCATCGACGCCACTCAGCCAGTCCATCGCTGTTTCTGACCATTTCTTAGGCGATTCTGTGCGCTCATCGACGAGCCAGTCTAATACGGAATCCGGTTCCGGAATTTTGGAATCATCTGCATACCAAATGGATTCCCCAGGCCATTTTTTATTATCTATTTCAGACTGTTTTGTATTGCTCCCTGAATCGAGTTTGGTCCACGTTTTTACATCTTCCGAATCAGAATCGAAATCGTCGTCGACGGTTTTTAAGCGTTTTTCGCTGCTGGCGGACCAGGTTTGAGGACCCTCGGAGTTTCTTTCGGCTCTGCGCTCAGTTACGGGCTCTGCGTGGGGCCACCTGTCTCCAATGCGAAGACTGTGCCCTCCCCCGAGAAGTCCCACAAATAGCAAGATCACTGCGGCTCCCATTTTGGCGCGACTTTAAAAAGCAGTATAACACATTATCAAACTTTCAACAAATTTGATTTCCTAATATACGATACAAAGCTTTGACACCGTTATTTGTTCACTAGATTAATTCTACGTTAAGATTAAGCTTCGAATGGACAGAAACACTTATACCACATATTGATTAGACATTGAACACCGATTATGCAGATAATATTACGCAATATTACTACAAACACATTGATTTTGATATTTTATTATTCTAAACATTTATTTATTATTACGCGCACACAATAACTACTATATTATTAAAACTAATTGTTGTTTTATATAAAAATGTATAAATATTTTTATTTTTTATATAAATCACCTTAAAACCTATAAATAAAAAATAATTACCAATTAAATAGAAAATAAACATAAACTAACCCTGACTTATAATTTTTCCATTTTCCTTACGCTTCTCTCTCTTATCCTGATATAATGATTTAAGGGTAAAAAAACTGGTAATTAGTAGCTACCTATTTTATTGGCGCCCAACCTGATTAGCCACGCCTCATCGAACACTGGTGGAAATTTTCCATTCTATATGCAGCCATAAATCACATATGGAAGAATGAAAGATGTGTAGATAATGGACGCTCGAAAATCACCTCGTTAGACAAAGGACTTTTTACACGGGGATTTGAAAACACCGCGAGATGGCACACAAAAGAGTTGTTTCACAACGTTTATTTTACTTTTGTTTATTTTTGGTCAATTATCATTAAAAAGATGTAATATAAGCAGTTTTTTCCATTACTAGTTTCTTTCCTCGATTATCTGATAGTTGTTTTCTTGTTTGTTTTCTGCTAGAATTGGATTATGGAAACTTTTCCTATCTCATGTAGGAAGTTTCCTTTTTATTCATAGCGTTGTTAATATCAGTCCAAAAAAATTAAACGTAAAATATTCTTATAGATCTCACTTTGTACAAACGTTATTTCTTACTCTCAAAAAATGAGTCAAGAAACAGATATATATATATATCTGTTAATACAAACTATAAATTTGCTCATTCAGAAATAGATAAGCAGATCATCGAGGCTCATTTTGTGTTTGATATTTACTGTATCGTATATATTATCGATAGTTTGTTTACTTATGGGACCGCAGAATTAAGTGTCAGGCGAGTGTAGGATCAGCTTTGAGGTAAGATTATTATCGTAATTATATAAACCCCTAAGCTCAGGGCGGGAAGGGTTGGTTCCGCCGGTCCCTACAATCCCCGATAGATAATCTCCATTCGTGTGCCATGGCACAGAGGAAAGACTTGAATTATCGCCGAAGACATAATCCGGATTGTCGTACACGACCGAGAATCCGTAAATATATTTCGGAGCTGTAAAGTTTTAATTAACCACAGATGCTTCTGAAATATTTAATGATATTACTCTCTTTTACGCAAGACTGCTTTATGATTTGGTGGCTATGTTAAATAGGGAGATCTGAAAATGAGTTATTTACTTTTGATGTAAATTTCCTCATATTAGTAACAAAAGCGTGGGGGGGGTTTCGTTAGATGCTTTTAATTTAATTACAATTTATAACTTTTAATTAGTTCACCTTTAAAAATATATATTATAATTTAAAAAATATGTAATAAAATCAATTATTGATCTACGGTTAAACGTAGCAAAGATTATGTTAATTAAATTACCTAAAACGGACCATAAAAATATTTTATTTCATAAAAAATTACCTTAAATACAAAAATGTTTTCTGCATATTTTGGATACAGTAAAAATACAACAAATGCTCATAAAACCAGGTGCGTTACTCTATATTTTCTTTTCTAGTAATGCCGTGAGTTTAAGAACACTTTTGTTAATATGTTTAAAAAAATATCCAGTATAGAGCCTTATTCACATATTCATTGCCCTAATACGCGCATTTCTTAGAGATATCTCTCGCTTATTTACACCACAAAATATCCTTTTCTCGTGCACAAAGCAGCAAAAAATATACAAAAAGTTACGAGGCAATATAAACGTCTTCCGGCATAAGCATAAGCGTCGCCTCTAGCATTTCTTACCGCATTTCCGCTTTTTTAGTCAATTCAAGTACCTAGGCATGCTTGAGAATACATTTAATTTAAAGATTGATTAATTGTGCCCTCTGAATTTTCTACAGCTGCACGAAAATAGGCTGATTTATGCGATATTTATTTAGAAATAGTATTGTGTTGAAAGAATCTGGAGAAATTCAATATACTGTGTTTATAGAATAGAAGAAGTGTACATGCATGCATTTTATAATGAATTACTATATAAGGTAGATAGTTTATTTTATTTGACTTACTTATTAGTAAACAACAATTAATGCAATACTAAAAAAAAGTTAGACTGTAGATATCAATAATTAGGCTCATGCAAGAATGATACATCATTGATTTTAATTACTCATAGCATTACCTTAGCGATATCTTAATAATTGTGTTACCTATACAATTTCCTATTTATTATCTTTAACAATAGATTTAAAGACCTCATAATGATTTTGTGTCATTATTTGTTATAAAAATATTTCACTTAATTTTAACGCCATTAATTTGTAACGACTCAAGATTTCTTAAAATAAATGTACACCTTTTGCTATATAAATATAATAAACTTATTGTCCTAGTATAAAGTCAAATACTCACTAATTTTTTTTCAGTTTTAACGATTGATATAAAAAAGTTGTACTGTGCTAAGTTATAAATTAAAAAATATAAATATACAGTCTAGAGTACTTGACAAATTATATAATATAATTATAATATATTAACTATTCAATATAATAACTATTCAAATAAACATAATATAATATAATTCAATAATTATTGTGGAAAATATGCGCAGCAAAATATTGATTAGGTTTAAAAATCAATGAATTTCGTTATTTTGCCTAATATTAGGGTCTTCGTTTCTTTGTATATGTGTCAGTAGTTTAATTGATTGATTATTTTTATTTATAATTGTTCCTCCGAAATAGCTTTGGATAATTTCGAGAATTTCGATTTGGATAATGGATTTATTTCGAAGTCTCTTTTACTTTAATTTGGCGAACGCGTTTTTAGGATTTGACTTTCGTTATTTAAATCAAAAATTTACATAACAATGTTAATTAATTTGGTATTCGAGTGATCCTTAGTATATTTCCCCGTGTAAAAACATACGTCCAGTATTAATACGTTTACAATAAGTATTTGAAACCAAATTACTCAAACCCGACATGCCAGAATCAATTTGGTATGTAATCAATCAAAGCATTATACATTCGAGCAGTTTCTCGTATACATTCGATGAATTTCAAACATTCTCTTAAAGCAGAAAAACAATGAAAATGTATAAAATCTGTATGAAAATTTGAAGACTATTTTTTGAAGAGTTTGTTTCGCTTTATTTAATTAGTAAAAGGTAAACCTTTTCGTTTAATTATTTTGCGTTCAATGATTTTAAATAACATATTTTCTATTTTTTTTTACTGTTTTGACTTTAAAAAAAAATTACTTTTACCACTTTTACCAATTTAGAGCAGTAAATCATTTATTTTTTTGATTGTGTAGATTTAGATAAATATTAAATTAACGTCTTATGTAGGAATCCAGCTAACGACTTTCTTACTGAAACCCGGTTATTTTAATTACTGCTATTTTTAAGTTACAACTAAACGATTTAACAAAAAATTTGCGCATTATTGTCAGATTTGCACGTTTTGTAAAAAAAATAATATTTATTATAAAATTTGTATAATATACAGTCATTAAAGATCCAATGTTTTATAATCTGTTTATTTTACCAAATTAATATTTTATCTTCCAAAATTTTTTTTTTAGTTTTTCTGTTTATGATTTGATTGCATAAGCAGTAAAATATTTTTTTTAAATTATTACAATAAATTACCCTATTTTCCTGTTACTCGAGCGCGATCCATATTATTTTTATTGTTTATATAAATGGCCAATTTAACCAATATTCAGAGTCTTTCGAACTACTTAATGATCTTAACGACACTTCCTTCCCGTCCCTACCCAGAGCCATATTCCGATGAGTCATGCCAAAGATAATTAGTTTCCCATAAATCGCTTCCTCTTCATTAAGTTGCTACCAGAAAAGTGAATTGTCTTGTTCCATGTGGAACTAAATAGAGCAATATCATTTCCTTTTCGTTAAGTCTCGCCAAAGAAGCAAGTCATTCGTTATGTTTCATACTATATATTTTTTTAAATTAAAAGAAGTATACATTCAATTATTTATCTCTTTTAAGTTTAAATGATGATAGTTGATATACATCTTACGTAAATTTTGAAATAATGTATTTATAATCCATGAAATAAAATAAATTAAAATCTACAAGTATATTGAGCATTTTGATATTCTACTTATTACAGTCAAGAAGTTTTATTCCATCGATTTCTAATATATTTTGCCAATATCACATTTTCACTTTGCGTTTCTTAAAACCGATCATGCAAAAGTACCTTTTACAATATCCGTTTTTTTTTTCAAAAAATATCAAACCATAGATACTTGGGAAGTAATCCGTAGTCTAGTATTGAGTAGTCAGTATCCAGACTGATCCGATTTCATCCTTTTGCAGGAAGCGATGTGCTGTCAAATGTAATTTGTCCAAAGCCTGCGAGGCCGCGCGATCCGGACGGTTCCGTTCCGATCCGACATTTTCCGTTAATACGACAGCTTTGTCATTCTGCTTTATATAGTGCCAATTCTATATACCAGGGAAAATCGATATTATTTTCGAAAGAATTGTGATGCTACTATTAATGTTACAAGAATCCAATATATGTCTCTGCGTTCGAAGTTTTGGACGCTTTGAATACCAAATTCGCTCCAAGGTGGTGTCAAGCCTTTTATTTTTTATTTTAAAGAGATGACTTTCATTATTATAAAAAAATATATTGGATTATATAAAATAACATCATAAATTCATATGTCATTGTATCTATAGTTTTATGTGTACTACTATTATTATTTTATATTCAAAAATAATGTCAATATCAAAATAACAGGTATAAAAATACATTTTTTCGTCGCTTGACGGCGATGCAAAAAGGAAATAAAAAAACATGAAAAGAAAACGGATGGATGCTATATTTTCGCAAATAGATTTATTACGCTTAGGTATAAAAAAGCGACGTATTTAATCTTGCCCCTCGATACATGCTAAATGCGCGGATGGCATTTTCGTTTAAAAAATACAAATGGAGACTCAGAATTTATGCGTCCGCCAAAATATGAAAAAAATTATGTATTTCGAGTAAGATCCCCGGCGCGGATACAACGCACGGCTGGCTCTCAATAAATAATCAAGGCGGAATCCGTCCGGCACTGAAACGGCCATAAATTGCGAGGCCGGTGGCATTTTTATGAGACAGCCCCTGGAGAGATCGGCCCGAGTTCGGTGACACCTCTTAGCCATTGTCACGTTGTCAGACCAAAAATATTAACGTGCTCAGAACAATATAAATCACGAGGGTTGAGCGGGAGGACGGACAAGGGCTTCTCAAGACGCGCGTGGCCCCTGAAAAAAAAACTAAATTGAATCATTTTGAACATCTTATTTATGTTTTTGAAATTTTTTGAGTGAGGTTATATAAACTGTGATACTTTACAGACGAATCGGGTATGGTTAAATTTGTATTAAATTTCTTTAATACACAAAAAAAATTCACAACAAAATATGACAAATATGTATTGTATAAAAAATACAGATAAATAAAATAAGTCTGTATTGATCTGTTTTTCTTCTCAGTAAGCTTTGGGACTTTGTTAAGCTCGTGGTACAATATGGCCCTTGTATGAGCATTATCAATAATTCTCGAATGTAAAAAGTACGTGTACAATCAGTACGATCTCTGAGTACGAGTGTGCACCCATTAATTTTGTATTTAAAATAAATGTAAAGTTTTGGAGATATATAAATATGCATTGAAACTTATTGCTTCTTCGAGAGATTTGGGTTTCTTTGTGAATCTCCAGTCATTTATATGCAGATTCAATATTCCCAGGAGCGATGTTGCTTTTTACTGAAGTCCCATTTAGGTGTTGAGCAGAGAAGGCGGAATTAAGTCGCCCAGCGCCTCAGTAGTGCAGTCCTCGTTTAAATGAGTTAAGACTTGTCCGCGGTTCTGACAGCTTTCCGCTCAAAGTGCTTTGGTCGCTTGTTACGAGAAAGGATAAATAAATAAGTAACGCCGAGAAAGGCACCGTCTTAGTCACTGTCGTGCTGTTTTTTCAGTCATTAAATCGCTAGGTAAATTAATTAATAACTCAAAACAGGTACTCTTTATTGAACACGACAACATTTTTAACTATAGGTACTTATGTAAGTAACTTGAAAATATATATCTTAATATTTTTTTTAAATACAATTAAAATTAATATGACAATGATATTGAGTATTTGGATTTTTTGCATCTATTCAATCGTAAAGTTTATTTGATTTACAAAAGCGTATTAATTTAAAAAACGGAATTTGTGTGCTTTTATTAAAACCTTTTTCTCATAATTAATGCTTTATCAACACTAATTAATGAAACAGCTTCAAAACCTTTGAAAATGTCAACGTTAACTGAATAAAGGAAGATTCCAAGCGCTTAGTAACTTTTTGCTGCTGTTTTTCTCTCTTTGTCAAATTTGAATTATTTTTTGTATGAATTAAATACTCGATCAGTCATAAAATAATTCATATGTGTATATAAATGTACAATACATTGATTTTTTGTATTTTGATTCTGTGATTATCAAGTAACGAAAAAATAAATATATATATTATATGTTTTTTTTATTATGTAAATGAAAATAAAAATTAAATAAATATGGTTTTTTCACACCCTGCGAGATTTTGGCCATTCCATGTGATAATTTTCCACTTCAATAAGAATAAGTCAAATCGATAATCTGTAAGAAGAGGCATTATATTCTTTTCTGGTCTTATCTATGAATAAAATCTCATATTGTTTACTGAAAAGAATTTCTGGTGCCAGATATTTTTTGAGTAATATTCCGAGTTAGTCAAGATATATTTTACATTAAATGGATAAAAACAAATATACGTTTTTGTTATTTTAAAGATTTTATATATGATCTGAATTTCAAATAAATTAAATTATCCTTTTCTTATTATATCTTTTATATTGACAGTGGAAACAGAACCAATTTATTCCTAATCGATAAAGGTTTGACCAGCATTCTTTCATCGTAAGTTCTTATACAAGTATACCCATTTCTTCCGAATAATTTTAGAACCCTTTCTTATCTGTGTCAGCCTTCAGGTAGGACAGGTTCCTTCGAACACCGTCACGTGATGGGACATCCATCCATTTGCAAATCTTTAGTCTTGTTGAAAATAGGAACCGGAGTATTTTATGAAAAATGAAGCATTTTTCACGGCACGAACGAATTTACCACTTATAAAATTAAATCTTTTTTAATAACGATAAAATTAAGTGATTCATTTATTTTTTAAAAAATACCAAAGTGGCACTTAAACGTTTACATTTAAAAAGGCTTCAGAAAAAAAACTTTGCTATAAACTTCATTAATTCATCAATTACATTTTTAAATATTAACGTCACGTTAAATTACTGTTAAGCTTAAAAATTTAAATCATTTGATCTAAATGTATTTGTAGGTTATTTTTCATTTAAATATTTGGGTACTGAAAGTATAACACGTGCGCGTTAGCTTATATTTAATTTTTAAGTGTTCCTATTTATTACAACTTAGTTGGCAAATTTATGGAAAATTTATATGAAACATTTAGTTTTCAAAGTAATTATTACGAGAACATAAATAGTTACAATCGCTCCAACAGAAGTTTAATAACTTTTAATATTAACAACTTCAATCGCCCTAAATCTAAATTACCTTAAAATCAGATAAATTGCATGAACGAAATAAATAAATTGGAAAGATTTTATATTGAAATGTTGTTTTTTTGTTATTTATAAGATTAGTCTATGCTTACACGTAAGAAAGAAAATGTCTGATTGAATTCACCTTAACGCATTATTATGCAGGAGTCTCTACTGCTAGAGGGGTGCGAGCGACGCGACTAGCCTTCCTCTCTCTCTCTGACCGGGGATCTACAACCCCAGGGTTCGGATATGTTTAGGGTGTCGATCGATGAATACGTATGCTTTTATAAGCCAATATTAGATTGATACTGAGATGGCACGCACCGTATACATAGTATATATCAACTCTACAAACTAGAGACATAAAATGTCCTTTTTTATTCAATCATTTGGAGATATTCAATTTTAAGTAATCTGAGAACTATAAATTTACCGTAGAATTAAAAAAGTAATAAAATAAAGTCTAGCAATAGATATAAGCAATACAAAGTAAATAAGGCAAATAGACTAAGTAGTAGACACAATTCAGAGGCATCTGCAGATATGTCATTTTTCAGAAAACTGAAAAAGGATGATTTTTATAAATTTTGATTACTCATCTGAACATAAATTATAAAATTCCGTTGTAAGCAAGCAAGCGTTATACCCGCTGAACCGAGAAACAGTTTGAAGCAGCAATACTAAATTGGTATTTTATAATTGTATCTGCCTGTCTATTAATGTACAACAAATAATAAAAAAAAAAGCATATATCAAAACCAAATAAAATAGCTCTACCGATTTACAAATGTAAAAATCTTTAAAGCAAAATAAGCGGAATTCAAAAATGTATTTTGATGAACATTTTTATTATAACAATAGAACGGTGAACGTGTGTAGGCAACCATAATTGAAAAGGTGGAATTTGAGCGATGAAATTCAAGCAAAAAGCTGAAATTTATTCGTTTGTACATACGAGAATACACACAGCAAATACTTATATTGTAAAGCGATGACACACGTGCACAAAGCAAAATTCGCGCGGATATGTCGGGCTCAGACTCTGCGTTGCGTTATACGTACGTGGTTGGGGACTTGTTTGTTCGGGCTACGTGTCGTCCCATTTAACCCTTGACCGACCGAAATGACACAAACCGAGAATCGCGAACTGTTCACAGATTTCCTGTGGAAACGCAGAATTGCGCACTGTGCATTGTGTGCGGTCGTACATCGCTGCAGACGACAATGGGCGAGTTATTTCAACAAAAAATTTAACAGACTATCACTGCGGTCATTTTCAAATGTGTGCTATGAATTGCCATAATATTTTAAATAATATACTGAAGTGATTTTTAAAAATCACTTAAGTATTTTATTAAACATATTAAAATGGAATTCTACCATGTACTCTGCCTAAAATATTGATTGCTTGAGCTGCAGTCTGATAAAAACAGCCCGGATCTAAATTTAAGCCTAACGGCTTGGCCGAGCGAGCTTCAGATAAAAATAAACCTTATCTGGACAAACTGCATCTTTTATGAAAGTATTTTATTTTTATTATTCGTGAGTTATTGATAATTTTTTTCAAATAATTTAAACAAGGTTGATAAGTAAAACATTAATTTTAAAATATTATTTGTATCGCTTTCTTCCTTACGTGTATATCTTCAAAATCTGACTCTCATAAGTATTCGATAGGTGATATATATTAAATATACTAAAGTAAAAATATAAAATGTATATGTGTACACAAAACATAATTTAATGAGTGAACAACTGTTGAAGTGAATAAGTGCTGCTGTATTTTACTTCACTGGTTTTAATTTGATTTTAAGATTTAGCGCTCACAGACCAACACAGTTTCACCGGTTTAATTCTTGTCACTTCTTCCGGAACACCTGCAACAAAAGAAAACTAACTTTAACAATTTGATTAAACTCCTTCTCTTAACCGTGACTTAGTCTTAGTGAAGCCAGAGGAAATAAATCGATTTCAAGAAAAATACCATTAGGAAAGTGGCTAAATACTTTTTCAGCTTGTTAAAGGAAGAACCTATCGCAACACAATGGAGATTTATCAGGAAATTTTAACAAAGAAATAAATAGGGTGTGTAGGTTAAGAAATCACTCTTTTATTCCTAAGCAAACAATGCGTCGACATTATCTTCGTTTTTCATGTTTTATAATAAGTAGGTAGGCACATTTGATTGATGTACACACGTAAAAAGAGTATGTATTAAACCAATATAAACATATAATCCAATTTATCCATAAACTTATTAGAGATTGTAATTTTTCTAATACGAGACGGCTGCCAGTAAGTAATTTAAAAAAAAATGATTTACGCAAACAACGAGAAAAAATCTAGTTATGTATAAATGTAATTTAAGAATTAAATAAGTCTATATTTTTTCTTCGTTTGAAAATGTCAACGAGATAGGTCGGTGAAACCGGTCACCAATATCTGGCTCAAATAACAAAACAGGGAAAAATCACAATAATATTCTTTATTAATTTTTTTTAAATTCCAAATAAAATTTGTTACAAGACAAATCCATGATTTTTCAAAATAAAATAAAATTATATTGCTACTACTTGCAAAAAATTGTGAGTATTATTTGTTTGCGATTAAAGTTTTGCGTATCAAAAATCTGAAAATCATTAATTCATTGCCTTTGAGAACTGTATTTGATTAAATAATTATATTTGAAGACTTTTGAAACAAAATACTCAAGAAAGTATAATATAGGATGTATAAAAGATTCACACGTGAACCTAATGAGTAATGGACGCAATAGAGTATAAGCATAATACTGCATGAATCTTATCTATCTTTGTTAATTTTCTCATTTGCTATACATGAAGTTTCAATAATTGAGACATGCTCTCTGTTAGAGCTGCGAGGATGAGATTGCATGGATGAGCCACGTGAGACTACAGGCAGAGATACAGTCTCTCGCACCGCTGATCGCCCATTGTCTCCAAAAGCACTAATCAACTTCCCTTATAAACACTGTATATCTGCTGCGGAGATTGAAATGTATTCTGACAAAATATCGCCAAACAACAATGTTTACGAAGGGTATAATGCAAAGAAAATCCACTTCGTTTACGATAATTCCATTAACTTTTATTAAAAGACATCTGAAACATTGAATTACCTCTTTCAGCAACTCGAAATATTCCATTAATTTTCAAATGGTATTTTCGTTGAAAATGTTTATGTCAGATTAGATTTTCTCCTACTTTTAATTATCAGACTCTTCAGTAATTATAGTTTCTTGTTACGTTAAGTTATAGTTATTCAATTGTCTAATAATTCCTTTCTTATGGAACATATGAAGTGACAACATCAATGATGATGAGTCTTGATGTTGGAGCTGATGAAATTCTAAGTAGTACATATTTATTACAAGGAAATTATATTACGGTCTATCAACAGGTATTTATTTTATATTTGTTATAATATTGTCGAAATATAATAATCGTTATAATATTTTTGGTTGAAATATTTTTATCAAAAACTTTAAATTAATATTATATTTGTTTTTGAATCGATAATTTAATCACTGAAAAACAAGTATCCAATCACTGAAAAAAGTTCCCTCGTAAAGAGAAATACAAGAAAGTAAAATATACTTGTTAATACGTTTATATATTAAAACTTATTGCTATTACTGTAATCGGATAATTTATTACTATATCAAAGTAATTGGCTGCGAATTCTGAATCAATGAAGTTTTCTCGATTAAGTGGAAGAATTCCAGCCGAGGTGATTGAGAGTATAATAAAGATTCTCCTTTTGCTGCTGAAACTCGTTAAATTAATCTTAAAAGCAAAACATTTGCTAATGAAACTTAAACTATTAATGATATCGATTTTATTAAAAGCCTAGTATTTCAAATAATAATGACGTTTTGTGTATAAATTAAACATAAATACTACGATTAAATATAAAATTACATCAATCATGACATAAGGTTTATTTTAATAATAACATTAACGAGTTCATCAACTTGTCTTGTTTATTTAATCCCTTTTAAATCTCATAGAAAACCACTCTTTTTTACTGCAACTTCACTTGTGTCTGAACAATTTGTTGAAAAATCTTAGACTCTTACCTATAAAAAGCCAAAAAGCTTAGACAATCCTAGGCTAGAAAATCTATTTACAAAGCTCACAATTTATTTTAAATGAAGTTTCATATAATATGTGTTCATATATCATATTAAAATTAAGCTTTAAATTTTTTTTAACATCTTATAAAAAAAATATATTAAGGCCGTTATTTTGGAGGTGACTAGAACATATATTGCTAATAAAACATTCGGTTCGAAAGCTAACGATCGTTGGTCTGGGTGGTATTGGCTGATAAATATTTTTTTTTGTTTTGTATTACAGGTACATTTTCAGATGAATTTATGGGATCGTAATTTGTGCCATCTAAAAAGGCACAATGCTGAGATATATATTGATTAGCGTTCTTTTATCAATAAAAATAATGAAAGATTACGCTGCCAAAGACATTGCTTTGTGGTCCACAACAACGTGTGGTTAAGAACTATTGACATAAAACTGTAACTTCTTCACAAAGAAGAAAAATTCTCAAACTTGAATCCTCTGTTAAGAGAGCTTTCAGCAATTTCTTTACATAAAGTAGGCCACAGGCCAGACATAGTTATTGATGTCTCGTATCACTTTAAACTCCTTACTTACTTTCATTTTTATATCCCCCAATTTTTTTGCGAAAAAGAAAGTTTAGAGACATCTTGTTAATATTATTTTAGATTGAGTTTTTTATGGTTATACTTTGCGTATATATTGTACCAAACCGGATTAATTGCCTTTAAATCCGTAAAAAAAAAAACAGAAATAACCCAGCGTGGTCAAATTTTTCTATGGTCTGGAAAAGCAGGAATATAATTCGGTCATGGGTAAAAAAACCCCAAAAACAGACACGATGCATATAATAGTAATTATTTAATTATTAATCTAGATTAAATCTACAATTCAGTGATAATGTGTTTATAAATATTCAAATTGCACTGAAAGTTCTCGTTTTATGATTCAGTGTTGATATTTAAAGCTTTAATAGTTTCATGCTTACACAGCGCAAGTCAAGTCACTTATCTGAAATTACAGAGTGTCAGCCAGAGAGGAAGTTCGGGCACTCACGAGGCTGTGCATTATTTAAGTTTCTGCTGCGAACTTTCAATGTTTATAGTGTCTGTACAAACTTCCTGAATACTGCACCAGATTTGTACAAAATAAAATGTATTTATCTAAAATAATAACTTATGATATATTTGATACAGAGATAATATCAGAATTGACAGAGAATACTATTCATTGTCATTCACAGAATAATGTTATTTTTCATATTTCAAAATATCGACTGTGTTATTGTTATTTTATTTTGTAAAATAATGGTTTGCTAGAAGGTGGAAATATTGTTTCAAAAATAAATTGGCATATTTCATATGAAAAGATTTTTCTGTCAAACGGCATCCACAACTTTAAGACTGTGTTCTGTTTGTATAAATATATTATAAAAGTCATACAATAATATATTTAATAAATATCTAACAATTTTTTTTATCATCAAATAATTATCTTTTCCTGATACCCAAGGTTGTATTTAAGAATTAAAAAATATTTACATTATCACTATTGATGAATTTTTTTGATTGCTCAACCATAACACTATCTTAATAATTAATCTAAAAACAGTAAAAATAGTACACTTGGCAATATATTCAATATAATAAATTGAAAACGGATAAAACCCAATACAATCTTTGATTTCATCAGATAAAGCAAACAATAGCGCAAAGACTCAGACAAATTGCCAAAGCAGTTCTTAATAATATCACTGAACCATCCAAGAGAAGTGCAAATAAGAGAAGATACGTTATATGAAGTATATTCTAAGCGGAAAATCACCGAGATAAAAAGGACGCTGGTTGCAGTTACGTAATATGCAACTGAACCAACAGCAGCTGGATGGTTGAAGATGATCACCGCAATAAGCTCCCATTCAATCCCAACATATCCGCAGAACCATTGCAATCAAACTTCGTTCAAAATGTATCCGAGACTTATACAACTGAAGCCTGGGATGACGTATTCCGCCCTGCCACACAGTGGGATAGAACTTTATCCCACAGGATATTCTATATAAACGCATTTTTTTTTCAGAGTACATATTTACTAGAGTAACAATATTCAATGGAACCAACGGGTGTATACATGAACTGACATAAAAAAAACTACCAAACATATAAAATCGAATTTGTGTGTCTAGAACATTTGGCATAGAAAAAGATAAAACCTAGGGTTTTTTTTAAAAATCTTAATACACTTTGTTTTTAATGTTCCCGCTTTCTAAAACACATGTTAACTTTCGAACTGAATTAAATAATAAATCAAACCTCTGTGGAGCGTAATTAAACTTTAGACCTGCTTGTCCCAGATTCAGCCCGCTGTGCACTCAGGGAGGCTCATATTCAATTAATGCCCCCGAGCCTGAAAAACTCCGCCCTAACTAAATGAAAATCTTGCAATTTATTGCGGGGCTGAAACTGAAATCCTTGCGTATTTATTTAAAGTAAACTCGTTGAGTGTTAAAACAGTCGGAGTGTTGTGTCAGATTTATTGTCACACACGCCAGTGAATTACATTTAGAAATACAATTTACTACAAAAATATTTCATTGCAAAAATACATTTTTCTCATTAGCAAGTTTACATTTTCTATTTATATGACTTTTTGGGTAAATCACGCATTAACAAAAACCAAAAAAATTATGTAGACCAGTAATTTTTTATATTTAGAGATTGAGAATACATACAAAGAAAAGAGCCTCTTTAGTCTTGTTAATGTATAATAAGCATTACTAAAATAAATTGAAATACTTTCAAATATAAAATAATGTAAAGCATTGATAAAATTTATCTTTTTAATTAAGTATAAATTTCCACTTAATTAGGTAAATAAAATCGACAAATTTAAAAGGAGTGCTCATAGATTCAACCCTGCCCCGGGAGGTAAACCCTTAAATAAAATATTATTGGAAAAACATTTGACATCAAGATAATTTTTAAACCTCTTATAAAAAAGATATTATTCTCAAAGGTGTGTCGATTATCTTATTTAGTTTATTTTTTTGAAAAAGGCTTTTTTTTTTAATTCACATATAATATTTTTATTGAATTCATTGACCGTAACAATTTTTTACTCTGTTATTTTTAAAAGGTCAAAATTATAATTTTCATGGATGATAAGTTTCTTTCAGACTCTTTACATGGTTTTCAGACATTTTATAAAGCCACTGGCATAAAAAGTCCAACTTTATATATCTATGTGTTTACATACGAAGCCTTTGTTAATAATGCCAGAAACAATCGGGTTCCATTCTTACTTCGTAAGTAGGCCCATGACTTCTATAAGTCCTTGCTTTCTGTTTAATTTGCAAGTGACTCTGCGCTTTATTTTACTCTTTATGTTGATAAATGACCTCTCATTCCTCCGAGCGCACTGAACCATCATTTTCTCCAATATTTTTCTAAAGCTTCCGGCATCGACTCCATGTCGGGGCAATATACAGCTAAATTATACGGCGCCATATTGTGGCCGGCGGCTGACGATACAGCCCATAAAACTGTTAATTTACTATCCCTTAAATGTCACGTCTTTTCAGTTATTTATTTTGGTTAATTAACTTGGTTTAATGAAATTCACACTAACAGATTGAAGCTGAACCCTTTTCGTTGTTTAATCTAATAAGTTTCTCAGTAGGATATGGGATTTGGGAGCTTAAAAACTGAGTTTCGTGAAAACATCATCCAAAATCAGATGTGATTAGCCTCGTTTTATCAAACACTAGAGGGATTGCTGCTGAATTGCCACATAGTGTAAAATAATTAAATTACTCGTTTATAAGTGCTGCAACGAAATGTTATATTTTATTATTAGTATGATCAATTAGATATTTTACAACTCAGCTTGAACCCTTAATTTTGTTGAAAAAAATGAAAAATATTAAATCCTTTGCAAAGTATTGCTTAAAATAGAAAACCGTTTTGCGTCGTTACTCAAACATGATACTAAGTTAGGATATATAAATGCCACATGACCCGCGGGCTAAATATGTAACCATTTAATTTTAATTACCACGTTTCGGTTACAATCAACTCAGCAATAAACCAAGGGCATCCGCAGTCTATGTCAAGAGATGCAAATGTAATTACGTTCGGACGCATACTAATGAGAGCAGATCTGAATGTAAATGTGAGGCATACATTACGCGGGGAGAACCTATCGGTGTATGTTTCAGGACTCGAACTGGCCTGCTGTGAAATCGCACAGGGCAATCAATGCCTCTCGTCACATGTCCGCACTTTGCGGCGCTCGGTCCGCAAAAATACCGACATTGCAAGCACTTAGCGGCCCGGAATGAGGGGCGGCCTTTGAGTTTGGAGGGCACGAAAATAATTGAAGCTTGCGAATGGATAACGCTCAACAATTGTACACCACTACAGGATGGGGCAATTTGTGGCGTAACTGGCCGACGACATATTCTGCTCATTTTTAGAACAAAAGTAAGTTGTTTGTTTTGACATAAACAATCAACTTAGTCATCTCCTAAATACTCATGGCAATCTTAATAAAAATACCTGCCAATCTTTGAATCTTTGACTGCATAAATATTTCAGTCTACAAGCTTTTAATGGATTATGACGTTATGCATTTTAAAACTCTTTTATCCAAAATACACAGTAGATTACTTAAGGGTCTAGGTCCCATAATCGAGTTTTTTTGATCATTTTGTAGTCCGTTTTGCGAAAAATCAACTGCACCAATCAAAAAAAATTAAATGCAAAAAGTTTGATACATTTTTTTTTCCGAACACAATTTATTTTTATTTCTTATAAATTTACTATTAATATGATAAATATGTGTTTTTCCGATTAAAGTGTAGGAATTTGGAGATTCGTCCGGTACATTTTCCAAGAATTGTAAACATTTAAAAGTCTTTTTTTTCAATTGGAATTAATAGATTATATATAAACCATGTGCGTCTTATTAATTTAAAAATTAAAAAAATTAAAATCTTTGGTTTTGAAAAGTCGTCATTTTATCCAATTTTTCAACATCTTCAAGATTTTATTTTACCCTGAAAATGGACATTAATTAAATAAAAAAAAATAGATATATATAATTTATAGTATTTTCAAAAAATTCGATACAGAAAAATAAAGTGACAATTAAATTAATTAGATGACACGATTTCGCCAGGTAATGGACTGCTTCTGGTGTCCGGTTGGACACCAGAGGCAATTAAAAGTCTGGGAGCAACTGCTTTAAGATAATTTAATTTAAAATGATTGTGCATATTTGAACACTGTAAAATATTATTAGCGTTGTAACAATTTTTTTTTTAATTTACCGATTTTCAACTATATCACAATGATTCGAAAATCTTAAAACAATTTTGCAAAAATTAGCTCTACTATCATTCCATATATCTCAGCAATACGTTGAACTATTTCAGTGCCCTTCTATAACTGTGACTTTAACCTCTTTTTATCTTATTTAACCATATCAAGATTACTCGATCTTTACAATTCACGAGATTCCACTCTAACTGTTTGAGTTTCCTCATGCCCGCACTAACCGATCCTCAACAATCTTGATTTGACTTGGACGTGAGTTACTTCAAGCACTAGTGAATTTCCAAGGGTCAAACAATACACTCGACCATCCATGCACCCACTATCTTATTTGGGTTGAAAACGATCAGAGAGTATCGGTAATTTGTACACAATGGACCTTAATAAGAGCATAATGCGTTGTGATAAATTATAGTATAACATTGTTGGCTTATGTAATTATTGCCGCTTTGCGATTTACAAGCACATTTCTTTGAGGTCTTTGATCCCAGTTCAAAGTCAAATTAAGCAACAATTTGGCATACACAAGTACTGCCAATTATGTAAGATTATTTTCAAAAATAAAAAAAACAGTTTTCCAGATATCTTAGATTTTATATTAGTAAAATATAATTAAGCGTGTAAAACCAAAAATATTATATTTTCATATTATTACCGAAAAAACAGATAATTTGGAAACTGCGCAAATTGTATTGTAAAAGATAGAGTAAAATCATTCAATCGTGAAATCAGTCAATACAAATCACCCTATAAATTGCCAAAAATATTACTGTCGTCAAGTAAGCTATTAAAATGAACAGCTATATTAGAGAATTTCAAAACATCAGTGTGACTGGAATGAGGACAATAAAGTATTTGACGTTTTCGACGCCCACCACTTGTGTCCACTTCAAATTGATTAATTCAAAAAAAATTAAGCTTAGATTTATAAATGAAAGTACATACCAATTTTTTTCACGTTTCGAGTTATAATATGAGTAAATAAATGGGACATGACATAATATTTTATTCATATAAGATATATGACAGCAACCTAAAAGGTTTAAACTGTATTTTTGCGGGTAGATTATCGCGGACAGCAATCCTTTACGGACATGGCACTTCAAGAATAAGAAGGAGCTTTAAATTTATGGGTTCCCATAGTGCCGGCCGTTGCTCGCTCGCGCGGCTCCATCCCCGATGGCCAGTGTGAATGAAAAATCTCATTTTCTCGTAGATCACTCGGAGGGCCGCTAATGGGCGCGTCCCTTCCGCAAATACAGCGGCCGCTTATTCCAAATGCCCATTTTTCTGCTCGAAAGGGGAATATCTCCCGGATTTATGTGCGGAGATTTAACGGAAGATTAGAGACCGTTTTATTTGACGCCGGAAGCGGTGTGACGTTCAAATAATTCTCTTTTCCTCGTCGGAATCCGGAAGTCGGTATTGTGAGAAACAAAAACAAATTGACTGGAGCCTTTCTCTCGCCCCCCTCCGCCCGAGTCGGGCTAATTAAAGTCAAACAGGCATTATGGCCGATGTCTCGGGTGTCTGCTGCTATATTTATTGCTTTTCTTTTAAAATTAATAAAACATACGAAACAATATTATAACAGATTTGAATTTTTATAAACGACATATTAATTAATGAGGTTTATTAAACAATTTCATGAGTATAAATCGTTTTCTTAGATTTTACTAAATGATGCAATTTTTTTTATTAAATTATTTTTTTTATTAATATTTAGGTACAAAGCTCAAAAACAAACATTTTGCATGCGATAGAAAGTCGCCAATATTTAATAAAATATATATTGTTTAATATGTATACACTAGTGTTTTTCATTTTTGTTAACTTTACTTTTTTTGTATTTGTACAAACTATCACATTTGAAGGGATGAAGGAATTTCATAGATAAATTTTTTTTATAAATTTTTTTAAAGATACGTTTTTTCGGTTCAAATTTAAAAAGAATAAGTACGTCAAATTGTATAATCCATTAATATAAATGTTTTTTTTTATTAATTAATAAAAAAAGCTCGATTTGATTAAGTTTGAAAAATCACTTAACAGAGCAGATATACAATCGCTTGTTTTTCTCAACACAAGAGCGAAAATATTAAAAGCAAACAAAAATACAAAATTTGGTTACAAATTTGAATACGTTATCAGCATTAGATGTAAATTTCCAATGTAATGATCATATTTTCGTGTCAATAGTGTATGGGAGTCGCCCGTTCCGGAGGCGCTATCGGCACACAGCATTCGATACAATGAAAGGGAGAAATGTTCTGTGAAATAAATCAAACTCGTGAGAAAACGTACCCCGGAAATGTAAATGCTCCACTCACGACTTGTTTTGCATTAGCTTGCTTTTTTATTCATAGATATTTTTTTCTGTTTATTCAAACATTTTCGCCTTCACCAGACGCTATGTATGGTTTTTTTCCGTGAAAGGAACTAGGTGTATTTTTTTAGGTGGCAGCGTGCTTTTTCTAAAATTGAATTCGTGTTTTTTTTTCATTCAGCCTTTATAACTTGCACCTGAGATAATAGATTTCTCACTAGCAGCCAAAACATGTAGAAAAGTCTACATTTAATATATGTAATCGAACAGGGTGTTTCTTTTCCTCGCATTTTTTTGTAGTCTATTGTAAAAATAACTATATTTCAGATATTTTTAAAGTGGGTTTTTGTGATACAATTTGAAATTAAAAATATAATACATTATAAATAATTTATTTTAATATTCGAGTAAATCCTAAAATCAAACGGATAATTTTCACCTTTCTCAAATTTTATGGATACATGAACTAAAATAATACTGAAATAATGGATTATGTTAATAAGCTGACCAATGTGAGGATAAGCGAATAGTACAAATTCAAGAATCAACAACTCATAAGTTGACTAGGTAAGCTATCTTCATTTTTTGGTATAGATTTGTGAAGGATTTTTTATTGATTAATCTTCTATATATATAAATAAAGAAAGAATTTAAATTTTCTATTGCTGCTGAACCCTTTTAAGTATACATTTCGTATACGGTTGTTTTATGACAATATATTTGATATTTATAAAAAGAAAATTTTATATGAAATCCTAATTCTCTTTTGAGAAAGAATAAATACCAATAATCTGGACAAGTCATTCCAAAATGTGAAGAACAATTTGAGGAGATTAAATAAAATGTCTCCAGCGGATGTTTGAGAAAAGTATTTACAGATAAAGTAATATCCTTTTGTACTAAGAAGATTATTTAATCGAAATAGGATGAATATAAAACCTCTCGCAACCGTACTTGTATAAGAAATAATTCCGACAATGTTACCAAACAGAGATTGTAAACAAATACCAGATTTCTATTTTAATATTTTATGAATCACTTTGATGTATGACACACGTTGAAGCCGATTATTGTTGATATTGCTTTTTATCAATCAATTAACCAATGCGACAACAGAAGTCACTAAACTAAAGTAACTAAAGCTCTTGATTACATTTCATGTAGTATTATTTTTTGTAGGAGTTCATCAATATCAGTATTGAATATCTTTCAAATATTTCAATATTTAAAATTTAAAAATAAAAAAATGTTTTTTCTCAAATAGTGAGTGTCTTCTATTAAACACTTTTTATATATTATATAATATAACTTGTATTTTAGTAATATTTGATATGGAATCTTTTTACTGATCTCAATTATATCAAAATAATTAATAAATATTTAAAAATGTATATTCAAAGATTAGTTTATTTTATAATATATTTTATTTAAAGAAGAATTATCATAATTGACATAGTCGATAAAAAAACTAAGCATAAAAAATTGTTTGCAATAAATTCTATTGGTCCGGAATTTTCAGTAACACGTGTCTCATTGAATAAAACTACCTTTTTGGGGTGCTTTTGTTTACGTGAGGAAAACTAAATTAAGATACGGATTAGCTAACGAATCTCATCAGTCCAAGATTAGCCTACCAATTTATTTGTTCGTGGATCCACGGTGAAAACAGGCACTACAGGCTAAACATATATACTCATGAATAAGAAAATAGTAATGTCAGATGAAGAACGATGAGTGAGCTATGAAAGAAATAACACAAAAGAAAAACCATGTCGAACAAGTTGTAAATATTCTTTGTAACTTGTCTGTCATTTGTAATTGTCATTAACAAATATTTTTCAATTAATTTTCTTTCTGTAATATTTCATAAAAAAATAACTCTATTTATTTTCCGTCTTTGTTAATTAGTTAACAAAGATTTGTTTCAAGGTTTTTGTAACTATTTTCCGCCTAATACTTCAATTTAATTGATGAACAACGTCGTATATTTACCAGCAGCTGTTCAAATTTAATAAACGAGTATTATTGGCTTTGAATGGCATTTGTTTTTAATAACCCTTTTGTTATTGAATTTATTATACTTTTGAACTACCCCTCATATTGCGCTTTTAAATAATCTGATAAAATGTTTATATTAAATACGATTCATTGAATTTAATATTTAATAATGGATACAAATTTAAATACAGTTAAGCGATTTATAATTTTTGTTTTTTAAATTTGCTTTTAAATACAGGAATTTCTGAATAAACGCGTAATGTTTATGTACCAAAATACGTGAAAAGATAAAAGATTTAAATTTTGAAACCAATTATGAAGATCAGGGCGCCATAAATATCAAAGGGATTATATCAGTAAATACACACAAAAAAACTGGTAAAAATGCCAAAGATTAACCACTTTTACATTGCTTTACGTGAAATATTATTTTCCCTTATCACACGTCGAGAGCAGGTCTCTTGATACAGTTTGTTCGTTTTTTCGTAACTCTCGCTGTTTTTTTTTTTAATTATTGTTATAATTGAATAAAAATAAGCACGTGTGAGATATACCAGCGTTGTCAGTTGTACGTTCAACGGATAAGCAGGAGGCTGAAAATGCGTTGTTTAATCCCAAAAAACAAATCCAATCGAGATTTTTTTAATATGTTTGAATAAGCTTCATAAAAAATATACACATTGACTTTTTTAAAATTCAGGTAAAACATTAGGAGGATAATGAAACATTTAATTAAATATTGGTGTCTGACTAAACAATGTTAAAAAGAAGTAGAAAACCTCCGTGTGACCTAATGACCAACTGACTAACATGATATCCCATGCTTTATTTCGGATAGAGGAATGTTTTTCATATTTTTTGCAACCTGATATAAAAAATACACACTCTTAAGATTAATCAATAAGGAGATAATTTCAGTAACCATCGATTGCATCCTACTCTTTGTAGTGTGATTATATTCTGCTCGTAAAATGGTGACAAATAAATCAAATTAAAAAAAACACAAGAAGTTAAACTTATGTTCATTGTTATTAATATGATGTGACATTCCAAACTTATTAAAAAGGCATAAATATTAGAAAAGTGTTTTCCGATAATTCTACATAGACACATTTATATAACATTTGTCATACATCAAAAATAAGATTTTTTTATTAAATTGATAATGTAAGAGCATAATAGCTGAAAAGTTCATGTAAGATATTAAGTAATATGAAAGATATAAGTAAACTCATGCTTCGTGAGTTCTCAATGGTAACAGAAGTTGTATAAAGTATAAAGACAAATTTTTCACATTCTAACTGACTAGCATAAATGCTGTTTTTTTACCAATAAACAAGATATAAAGAAAACTAATTATTGATAATTACTTACATTCTGGGGAAGGCTTTTTTTCTAATGGAGATGAAAAAAAAAAATTACATTTTAAAGTGCAGCGTAAAGAATGATGATACAGCCGCGCCACTTGCTTGTAAGAGGCTGTATCTCAACACATTTTTAGGAAAAGGGTTGAACTGTGAAAAAGCTTGTTAGACGGCCAAAGCACGAACGGGTTAATGAAATTCAGAACTTTCTCGATTCAGGGAGGTAGCAAGTTGCCAGTAATAAAAAAGAGAAGAGGTGCTAAGAAGGCTATAGATGATTAAACCAATAGTGGAAGTACTAAAAACCTTACATTGTCTCGAGGGGAAGTTGAATTATTTCGAAGTAATTGTATAATACAATATATCTAAAATGTAACGTTATCAAATCAGTATTTCGCTGTAGTAATATCCGCTTTATACTTTTTATTCAAACTGCGCCTAATAAACCTTTAATTTATGAAAAAAATTATTTATTTTGGATTTAACGTTCATTTTCTTCGAATTTGTATTACTTCAGAAATTTAAATTATTTATAAAACTGCATGTTATACGCAATTATTTGAGATATTTAAGAATTACTTACTTAAGAAGTTTCATGAACGTTAAATAAGCATAAATATTTTATGAGCATCTTTTTATTCCTTGCTTCGGAAGATTGCATTATCATAACTTAAAATAGGGACATGATCTCTACTGACCTCAGATTTCTTACATAATTCACAGAAAACCTTTATTTTTAGCAATTCAATTGAAATAGGGTCAACTGGTTTGTTAGATACGTTTTTTTCTATTTTCAGTTTATATTTTGGGTTTTTTAATAAAATTCAAGGCACGTTTTAAAAATCGAGAGTTACTATAACTCTCCCGATTTCCTTCGATCGATCATCTATTTATATGACTAGTTAATAAATGTTTAAAATGATATCAAATCATATAAAAGTATTTTAAGAAATTCTGCTTTAACAACTAAAAAACAAATTTTTCATATTTGGAAAAATAAGTTTTCAAAATATATTATTAGATAAAAGAAAATCATCGATCGTTACTTTTTGAAAATGTAGGAGTAAGTACAATCAATTTTATTTAAAAATATACCTAATATTAATTTAAAACAGTTATTAATTACAGAATGACCACAATTGATTAAGAAAACAATTAATAGAAAATTTATTCAGTGGCTCGAGCCCAAAACCACTCAGTTTGTAGATACGTTTGTTTTTTGAACCCGGACCCACTACTTAATACCCAAAGGATTCTTTTTGCTCAAAAGGGATGTTTTTGTTACTTCGTAGTGAGTCACAAAAAATTCTCAGTTTGGTATTCATAGTTTTTGTTTAAATCGACACTTCTCTAGACTTCACTGTCGGTTTTCTATCTCTAAAGTTAGAAAACGATTGCGCTCTTTGTAAATTCAGTAAAAAGGTCACACAGAAATCAATAATTTTTTTTTATTCTTTAAATAATAAAAACATCTTTAGAGTACCAATCAAAAGGAAGAGTTCTTTGTATATTAATAATTCAATAAGGCGTAAAGGCTTAATATTTTTAAAATATACTTATATGATCGTAGATATTCAATTTACAACAATCAAGAGTCAATACAGCGTTGCTTTGTGGCAAATTAGAAAAAAAAATTAATTAAATTTATAAATACAAATGTTTTTAAAAATCAATGCGGAAGATATTTCCAATGTCTAAGATTTATTTTTAGCCTGATGGAAAATTTTCTTGCAATAATATAATGTAATATATTTTCAAAAATAATATACTTCGATTAAGTTACTTTGTATTTTCTGTATAAAATCAACCACATTTTCGCGAGTTTTAGGCAGGTACATATTTTTATCTTCTATAAAAAAATAAACCAAAACTTTTTCCCAAGGAAAAACCATTTTTGCGAGTTACATGTTTTTATTGCAAATTTTATTTAAAATAGATTCTTGAAAATCTTAAATATATATATATAATTTTACCACATATGTAAAAAATTCTTTACATCGATGTCTTTTTAAACAGAAAAAATATTGTGTGTTCCAAAGTAAGCCACTAAAGATTTATTCTTAGTTTTTTTTTTAATGTTAAATTTTCTTTGTTTTGCCTTTTTGAAAATAACTCCTCACAATTAGAACTTAACAAACCGTGTATTTAAATTCTGTTAAATAATCATTAAGTCAAATATCATATAAATATAAAAAAAATTCTGATTAATAATAGACGCTGGAAACATAACAACTTTAATTTGAATAATATATATGAAACATCACAAAAGCACATTCATATATCTACAGTGGTTGTAAAATCCCTTTAGACAAATCGCTTTCGACATCCGATATTTAAATAATTCAACAATGACAAGTTGAGACGTGGCACTCCGTTAAAAACGGTTGGCATTTTATCATAAAATGCCAGCCCCAATAAAAGGGATCCTTCTCAGAACCAAATCCTCCCGGAGGTCCTGGATCCCCGCGGCAAGCGTTGTTTGTTCTTGATAGTGCCGGGGTATTTTATTTGATTCTGGCCACGCACTGAATCCTGCTCGGCTGTTTAAACAGTCCTTCCCAGCGGCATTTTACAACGTTGTAAATATTTTATTATAATTTTATAAATGCTTTTCTACTTGTGACCCAACAACGGCCGAAAATCGATAAATCTGAAATAAAAATCCTCGAACAAATGTGCGAGAAATAACGAGCTGTTGTAATAAGCTTTAGGTGTGTTAACAATGTTTACAAATAAAATACAAAACGTTGTAAAATTATTTTCTAAGAAACCCAAGGAAATTATTTTATGTTGCGGGGGTATAATTTGTGTTATTGGCCTTTTGCATTTTATTCATACTTTGAAAGGCAAGAGTGTCTGTTTTTATAAACAATTATATGTGTTTTGAAATCGAAAAAAATACTTTGTTGTATTGTTCAATCGAAAACGCAAATGTTACTTGTATGTCAAATACAATACTCTCCTGCTATTTTGTTCTGTATATTCGACTGATGGGATTCAAATCGAGTAATTATACAAAAACCATGAAGAACCAAAATGAATATATACTAAATATAGTACATTACATATTTTATTTTCATCATGTTAAAAAAAAATTCTCTATTTTTAGTATTTTAACAAAATTTTCTCGTTTTCAATTTTTATATCCTGAATTTATTTAGAATCTAATGGCCAAGAACATAGATCTTGACATATTTCACTGTACTGGCTGATATGATTTTTTGCGGGGTATTTTATAAAATGGGTTCATATTTTACTGTTCCTCTGACATTTCGGCAAAATTACTCATGTATTTTGTATTAAGAAACTGTTTTCGTACTTTAATATTTCATATAAATAATATATGTAGTTTCCTTCGTTTTTTTATCTTATATAATCGCGAATGCTAGTTTGTTTTTATAATGAAATTTTTTTTCGAGTTCAAAATATCTTTATTTCACTTTCGCCATATAGATACGGTTTTTTATAAAAAATAATTAACCTTAACACTTTTGTGAATAAATGTGGCTTCTTTTACGGAAGAATTTTCAAGAAAAACGAATAAAAGGTATATTCTGCACAGAACCCACTGCCTAATACATCAGAATAATATAAAAAAAACAAACATATGTACATAAAAGAACACTTTTTTGTAAAGTGAGGGTAAACTAGAAGCCACCTTTTATATTAGTACAGAATGTGCCAGAGTTTGACAGAGGGTGCGAATATTGGAAATTTACCTCGCTGCATTCTCGATAAACTTTTTGATATTCATCTAAACTTTTGTGGTATATAAAAATAACAAGGCAAAGTTACACAACTATTACCTTACAACTTTCAAAATGATCAAAATATTATTTTTTTACATCGAACAAAAAAAATTACTCCCTTGATTTAAGTTGTGATATTTTCCCGCTACCCACTTTAAGATGTCAACTTAGTTTAGTTAAATATACGATTCAATTATTATTCAGAATTTATAAAAAAAATAGACAAAATATATCTTTTCATTTATTATTTATTTTACACGTAATAACCAGCGTATAAATAGTTATCAAAAATATATTATTTGATGAAATTCGTTTTTATTTATATTAGTATTTGATATACATTATAAATTATACTAAATAAATAATAAATTAAAATTGAATTTAAAAAATATTATATTTAAATAGTTTTTTTTTTATTTTAACTGACTCAATTCCATAATAATTCAAGGTTTTTATTTACGCAAATATTGAATTATATTTGAATAGTCTAAAAGACAACATCGCACTCAGCAAAATTGTAAAAATGTCCAAGTTTGCTTTGATTTTTTTACTAAAAGAAAAATTTCTTTGATTTTAGTTAGGTTTAGGTAACGTAATGTTTCAATAATGCGTATAAAAAATATTACATAGTATATTTATTCAACGTTACGTACGCATTAATAAGGCTTTTATTTTTTTTAATAAATTGCCTAGCTATCTCGTGTTATTATAACTTGTCACCTCGTAACGATGTCTGGAGTGATATTACATGAAACTGTAAACGTTACTAAGCACATAAAAATGAAAAACGCCAGGCTGCGCAGGATCACGATGCCAGGCAACAGCGAAAGCGACTGGTAAAAGGTTATATTCAAAGTGATTCATCTGAAAGAGTTTGCTTTTATTTCAAAAAATATGAAAGCTTACAATAACTAAAAGTCGAAAATAATTCTACTTAAAATTTATGGCGGCAATTATTTCGGCAGTAACATTAGCAGGCAAAGAGTTCCCTGAATTCACTGCTGATGATAGCGCACCGCGTAGTCTACGCTAATAAATAATCCCGGAGGCAGTATCCTCCTTCCAGGAAACCCCTATGTAAATAAAAGCCTTTCGCAAAAGGGCAAGAAAAACCACACACATGAAGAAAAAATTTAATCGTAGAATTAAACCATGAAACGAATATTCATGCTTATAAACCTTTTTTTTAAATTTTTTGAAATATATGTTATAAAATAACTGCTAAGATAATTTATTTTCTATATTTTTAAATACATTACTTTGTTGAAATTTCATTATATATTTCAAAAAACTATTTTTTTCAGTTAAGGTGTAAATCAGTTTCCATAATATATATACATTTAATAGTAATATTTTGAACACTATCGCGAAAAAAAACCCTCTATGGCTAACATAGTCTCGAAATGTTCATTTAAATTCATTACATTCACGTGGGTGAAAATGTATTGTTAACCACGAGATAAAGTGCACATTATCACTCGATTGTAACAATAATCACGACGAATCATTAGCTAAACACATTGGTGTGAAATTGAATTTCGTTTTATAGGATAATCGCTTGCTATCACGGTGTACCCAATTGCTTCTCGGTCATAAGAACAGTATGCAATCAATAATTTTAATCAAATATACATGTTCCATACTACTATGATAATTGCATTTACAACCGTAAAATAACCCAACATTTAAGTACAGATATAAATATATTTATATATATATATATATATATATATATATATATATATATATATATATATATATATATATATATATATATATATATATATATATATAAATATATATATATAAATATATATACATTTTACTGCAGATATAAATATAAAAATTTATATTTATATGAATTATGTGTGCGTGTTATTTTGGAAAGGATTCTTCATTTTTATAGGGTGAAATAAAACATCCTATTTTTAATACAAAACTCCTGTTAAAAAAAAGTTGGAACAAAAAGATTTTCTAACGCTGTTAATTAAAATTTTCCTCCTTTGTTTTGTATTGGATAGATATATAAAACGGAAATTTTTATTTAAATAGCCAGAGTAAATAAGGATATGAGTAATACATAAATAATACAAAACCTGTTAATATGCGGAATTATTTTTACATTATTTGCAGTTATAACCAAAGACGAAAATTATTATATTAAAATTAAAACACCTTGTATCATATATTTAGACAAATTAATGTTAGAACTATAAACAACATTGTCTTTTACTTTTTAGATTTACCTTCGGTTCACAGTTATCAGGTAAATTATTTATATCTGCATGCTCAAGCATTAGCATTTGTTTTAAAGTTAATTTATAACTTACAAAAAGACTTTGGTCATTTAAATTCAACGAAAGTTAAATACTTGAATATTAAAATCATTTATTACGATACTGATTTTTATTTTTTATAAATTAAATCCAACCCATCGTTTGCCTTTGACAAATTTCAATGCCGAATTATTTTATTAAAATGTCTAAAGAAAAGTTAGCAAGTACTTATACAACTTAAAAACAATGAAAAGGATCTACTTGTTATGGTTATTATACTATTGTCTCTTTTCACTCTTTAATAATTTATTCAAAATATTTGTTTAAATACATAAAAATTTTCTCTTTAGAATTCACCGTCTAACAAAATGGATGGCATTATTGCATAACAGGAACAATATATAAAAATCGCCAACACACATAACAATTATTACTTGATAATTATAGTCAATTACGCGTGTTGTAAAAATTCATCATTCTATTACATTAATGAGGACTAATACATTTCTGCATTAAACATTTGCTCAAAACGTGCCACTAACACAACATAAACGACCCATACCACATTCCGTTGTAAGCATTAAAGATGAGATGGCACCTTTAAAAAGTACTTAAAATCGGACGGAACTGTAAAGACGCAATAAAAGAGCACTTACTACCCTAACTCGATTAATTATTCAGGGACCCCTAATGACACCGGACGGCGGAACTCTCCTGGGACACCAACGAACCTGCTCGACAGGATCTCCTGCAGACTCTCAAACGACGTCACACCCGTTCCCGTAACAATCGAAGCACCTACATCAACCTCATTGCAATTTAAAAACGTGCGAACCTTTAAATATTTTAAAAACCATATACAATTCACGCTATACCACATACTAAATAATTTCATACATTTTTTAAAAATCGGTATAAATCTTTTAGAATTACAGAATTGCATCAAAATATATTTTTAAATGCTATTCAATAGGCACTTAAAGCAAATATTTTCAAAACGAAAATTTAACATCGTACCGCTTATAGGAAAAATTGTTTACAAAAGCTCTCGGTCCATCACGGTCCTACATAAGATGTTTAACGCATTGAAAGTCTCCATAGCGAAAAATAGCCTTTCAACAAACTGAAAATCTTTTGACGCGTATTTTTGTCGGAAATAGCTAGAATAAAAGCCTCATTTACACGAAAACCACAGTTATCGGCTTCGATTGAATGCGATTAAATAAAATATCGCGTATCGGTCCAGCGAAACAAATGTATTTATGGCCACGCGCCAGACCGTTTAGTAATATTTCAGAAGTCGGTGATTTTTTCGGCCAAAAGAGATTTATTTCTCAGGCCAGGGGTTGTTGTGCGCCCAGAGTGACTCCCTTAAGAGGCAATAAAGGTTTTTTCTCCGCTAATGGATATTAAATGTACTTACATTCTAATTGAATTTTGATCAGGAAACCTATCATCTTGTATTAACTAAGATATTTTCGAGTCTTACCAAATTAGTTTACTTTTGACAAGAGAAAATAAGCTTTAATGATATATGAACTACCCGTGAAACCGTTTTTTATACGTGAGTGCTTTTATTTTCTGTTTTATTTTGTACGTTTTTTACAATTCAATAGTGCAAAATAATAAATACGTAATTTATCAAAACAAAAATATTTTTTCTGGGTGTGATATCAATAATAAGCATTTTTTTTTTCACGAAAATCAATTATTCATTTTGGTATTAAATAAAACATAATAAAACCAATTATAGCCAAACGATAGAAATATATAGATGCACTTAAGTATATTTTGATGAATTATGGTTGCTCGTACTTTTTTTAAAAGCATGGGGTGTTTTAATATTTTAGCTGCAGATTTGTATAAAATGATGGATAACAATATTGATGGATGAGACGTTCATAAGATGTATTGCCAATTGAGTTACATTTCAAGGCTTAATGTAATATATAAGTTTAATAAATTCTAAATCTTCAGAAAGCGATATTATTTTGTATAGAGTCAATATTGTGTTTATATTGACAGAAACATTTTGTAAATAATTTTTAATATATTTATAGTAAATAAATGTAAAGAAACATAGTACAGCTTCTCGGAGTAAAATTATATTTAATGTATCAGGTTTTATTTTTTACTCTGATATTACGCCATTTTTATTATCTTCCAGATAGACTACTACCTTGATTATAGTAAATTCTTTCTTTTTGAAGCAGACGCTTTAATTTAGCAACATTTTTATATATTTCACTTGATTGTATACATTCAAGCGATATTAAATTATATCTCAAATTAAAATTAAAATTTCTGAAAACGTAGCAGCTGTGAAATATTCCCGGCTTCTCAAATCTTTTTATGCTCGTGATTTCCTACTCGCAAAAATATTCAGAATAAAATTATATAAATCCTGAAAATAAGAATAAATACATATAATATATATTCATGCGGGATTTAGCGAGCATTCAACCCTTCTCTAGAACCAAACACAAAGACACAACGTTATGAAACAAATAATTCTGCTTCGATCTTGAAAGCAAGACAATGACAATAAAAACTTTACATCGCAGTTCACAGTAAATATGGTCTCAAAAGAACCCAAGTTTGGATGTTAAAATTAATATTTAACCGAAAAAACTAGAATAATAAGATGGGCTTATCAGACGGAGTATCGTCTGTTCGAAATTAATTTGGCAAAATAACCAAACGGTCTCTTCAAACTTTGGCCATTGGTCTAGTGGTTTTGTTCTGTTTGTATAGGACTTGTAGTAACTTTGAATATTATAATTCATATTAATTTATCTGATTCCTGGCGAAGTAAAAAGTTTTCTCTTTTGTATCAGACAGCAGTTAAATACACCCACGTTAAAAATTTTAATTAAAAAAACAAGTAAATACAGTAGAACTTGACAACAGGAAAGTAATAATGAGGAATTCTAGAACGGCAACTTGTTTGTATTATAAAATTTATCTGTTTAATTATATTATATTACTTAACTTGATTAAGGTCACAGATTAAAAACAAAATATCCTCACTATTAAAAAACTTGTATTAAAAAAATATTTGATAGTCCGCTTGAAACTTTTGCACTGTTTTTTAATTGTAATATTATTAATAATAATTACTTTGCGTATGTTAGTATTGAAAATAACTTCATAAACAACAGTTAACTAGTAAGTATCTATACAGACGATAGGTTTAATTTCCATAGTATCAAACGGTTAATTTAAACATTGGAGCTGCAATTACGTCTAACATGAATGAATCCCAGTAATGTTATGGCGTTACTACAGTATATATTTTTTTGTTTAGTCCAATAAAATAATTATTCACAAATGAAAACAATTACTTATATATCTTTTTTTACTCACAGAAAATAAAAAAATCACTATTTTAAGTATTTCATAATTAATTTATATAAATAATATTTTTTCTTTGATGATTGTTGTATTTGCATTTTTTTAATTTTTGTTTATTTTTTATGAAATAAGGTTTCTCGTGAAAACGGCACTAGGATATGAAGTGTAGGGGGCGTAGAGCAGCCGGCTTATGTAACTTGGGTACACACTAACTCCATATCACATAGTTTGATCGCGAAATTCATTACTACAGTATTGTTAGCAATAATCTAATAGGTTATTCAAAATATTAAAACCCCTTTCCTTATCTTTATTTGGGTCAATATTAAATTTTAAATTTTTTATATTATCTGATTAGCAGTCTCAAACTAAAACTAATAAAATAAATTATTACAATCATAATTATTGATAAATTACCACTATATCCAAAAAATTTTATCAATGTAAAAATTTATTTGTCACATTTCACTCTTAAAAATTTACTCGTATACGTTTGTTTTAAATTTTTTCAGTAAAAACATGTTTCAGTGGATATTTTGCAAATTGTTTAAAATTCACTCATACAAAACAAAAGTCATAAATTAATTCCAACCAGCACAACGCATTACATTAAAACAAATATACTTCTAAAGTAAATTAATTTGCGAGTACTTACAAAAAACTTAGTGGAACTCGCGGAAGGGGTCACATTCAGAAAAGTTTTCGCGCGAGCACGGACTGGCAGAGAACACGACCGGCCGGCGTCCTCGAGCCGCGGCACTGGCGGAGCTCGCGGGGACCCGAGGGGACCCCGAGGGGACCACGAGGGGACCAGCCCCGCGCACACCCTGCTCGCTGCTCACCACCCCCGTGACTGCGTGCCTCTAGTGCAACCCACTGTTTACGCATGACTTAATTACTATGGGAGTTGAATATTTATAAAAATTGTGTATGATATGACTGCGTGCTATTGTTTATACGTGATTTAATTGCTTACTTTATAAATATAGTATGGGACCTAAATATTTTTAAAATTTTCATGAATAATATGACTGCGTGTGTGTAATGTAAACTATTTTTAATACATGATTTAATTACTATGGGAGCTAAATATTTTGAAAAATGTGTATGATATTGAAATCCATTTTTTTAATGAATAATATGACTGCGTGTGTATAATGCAAGTATATGCATGATTTAATTACTATGGGAGTTCAATATTTTTATAAATTGTGTATGATATTGAAATCCAAAATTTGTTCACGAATAATATGACTGCGTGTGTGTAATGCAAACTATTGTTTACACATGACATAATAACTATAGAAGCTAAATATTTTTTAATATTGTGTGTGATATTGAAATGCAATATTTTTTTTATGAATAATATGACTGCGTACGTGTAATGCAAGCTACTGTTTATATATTATTTAATTAGCATGGGAGCTAAATATTTTTTAAATTGTGTATGATATGGAAATGCAATTTTTTTTATGATTAATATGACTGCGTGTGTGTAATGCGAGCTATTGTTTATACATGATTTAATTGCTTACTTTATAAATATAGTACGAGAGATAAATATTTTTTAAATTGTGTTTGATATTAGAATGCAAGATTTATTTTTAAATATGACTGCATAAGTGTAATGCTACTAGCTATTGTTAATACATGAATACATATAGCATAGGAACTAAATATTTTTTTAAATTGCGTTCGTGGTTAAAATGTTAGATTTTTTATGAATAATATGACTGCGTGTTTGTAATACTTGCTATTGTTAATACGTAATCAATATTTTTGACAGAGAGTACTTGGAGGAATTCCATTTTAATATTTAAATAAAATACTTGAGTGATTGTTCCACATGTTCATTTTATTGGTGACCGGTTTCGCCAACATTTCACGTTGGCATTGTCAAGCTGAGTTTATGAAATGAATAATATGACTGCGTGTGTGCAGTGCAAGCTTTAGTTTGCGTTTAGTTTAATTGCCCACGTTGTAATTATGCCATGGTAACTAAATATTTTAATTGTAGATGAAATTTAAATGCATGATTTTTTTAATGAATAATATGACTACGTGTGTGTAATGCAGGCTTTAGTCTGTGTACAATTTAATTACCTTACTTTGCATGTAAACTATTTTTTATAAATATTGTGTTTCTTAAAATGCAAGAACTTTGTTTGTGTTCAATTTAATTTCTTACTTTGTAATTGTAGCATGTAATCTAAAAATTCCTTAAATTGTAAATGAGATTAAAATTCAAGCTCATTATACGAATAATATGACTGTGTGTGTTATGCGAGCACTGTTTTCGTGTACAATTTAATTCGTTAATTTGTAATTATGGGACGAGACCTAAATATATTTAAAATTATAAATGAGATTAAAATGGAAGCACTTTGTCTATAAATTATGTGACTGTAGTATGTATTTGTGTACAATGCAACCACATTATTCGTGTATAATTTAATTTCTTGCTTTGTTATTTTAGCATTGGAACTATATATTGCATATTGTTGATATTTTATAAAACTAAAATGCAAGCACATTGTTTATGAATATTATTTTTATAACTTGGAATCTAAATACTGTGATTTTTAATTAAATTTTTAGTTCAACCACACTGTGAGTGTAAAATTGAATTTCTTACTTTTTTGCAATCAAAGCGTTGCATTTAATATTCTAATAATTAGATGCATTTTTTGTTTGTTTGATTTAATAGTGCAAGTTCAAATACTGTAAATTACTTTACTTTGTTTTTCTCATGAAATAAAAATATATCTAGTTATAGCAAACAAGTGGAAATAGTATGCGCATTACGTTAGTAATACGAGTATCGAATGTTTTGGTACAGTAACGATTTATTGTGGTTTTTTTTTTGCTTTTTATTCATTTTTACTACTTTTAGATAACCTTTAAAAGTCTTCGTTGCAGACAAATTCAAAGAAAACACACAATGAATAACCGTATGGAACAATCTATCTAAAAACAACAATCTCGGAAAGACCCCTTTATTTCATTAGACAAACAAGATACTTAACAAAACAAAAAATAGCATGTAAATTTCTGATTGCCGAAAAATGGAAATATATTTGTTTTTGGAAAATATCTGGTTGGAGTAATGAAGAAGATATTTTCGAGGCTTACATCTAATAATGAGGTCAATGACCTCATAAATATAAATCTCAATAAAAATATAAAACATATTATATTTTAATAATAAAGCACATTAACTTTAGAATATCTAATTTTTTTAAGTCAATTAATGTACATAAATTACATGCCAGTGCATCTTAACAGTTAAATGGTTGGGATATAGTTATTGAAAAAAATCTATTTATTATTTTAGGGGGCAAGTTTAAAGATTCTGAATGCAGCATTTTCGCATCTTGGAAAGCATCTGCATCGTGTGACCTTTTCACCCTAGAGTGTATTTGAGAAGGCAAATCTAAGTTTTGTAAGGAATGAAAACAATCCCTTACTATTTGACAGGTTGCAATTGGCTGAAGTTTCCGAGCAGTTTTAAATTTTTGATCTACTTTGTATTGTGATTTACAACATCGCCATGTTTTTAAAATTATATTATAAGTCAAAAATATACATTTCTTCAAATAATTTTATTAATTGTGTTCATAAATATATATTTACATTCATAATTTAATAAGTTTTTTAATTCCATCTATATAATAATATATTTCCAAGAACTTTTACATACATAATCTAAATGGTTCGAAAGCATGTTTATCTTAACTACTTCATCATTTTAAAATTGTGAAATACGAAATTTTTAGTGTACAAAACCGTTTATAACAACGAAAAAAGAGATTGTGGTAATGAAGGTGACTGGTTTTCATGCCCATCTATAGCCTGATAAAATTAAGATAAAATTATTCATTAAACATATCCGTTATGGAAAACAGTTTTTTCAAATGCTAATTGTAATAAATTAAACACTCATATCTAATTTTTTGACCCTTCATTTTTATTAAAAATTTTATTTTTAAAAAATTATAAGAGGATTTTTTAAACCAAAATTAGCGTGTATTTTTGAGAAGACTAAACTATTTCTTCATAGCCCATGTCAATGTAAATAAAAAAAACTTTGCCTTTTTAAATTTTTTCACATACATTTTTAGACTATATTCTAAGATACCCGATTTTTCAGAAATACTATTGCTTTTATAAACAACAGTGACTGAAAATATACTGCGCACAGAAAGCATAGAGTAAAATATTGATGACACGAGTGCTGCAATTCCTTGGAAATATATTCTCGTGGAAAATATTTAGCTCGTGTTTCAAAAGAGGTAAAATCCAACCATACGACATGGTTTCTTTTTAGGTTTCATTTAATACTTCCAAGCTGCTATCTTCAAATCAACCAAATAAATCTTAAAGTATTCAATATGTTTGACCGAGAGTACTTGGTGGAATTCCAGTTTAATTATAACACTTTTGTGCTTTTTCCATACGTTCAATTTCATTGGCGAATTAAAGGCAGCTTATTTTTAAAAAAATAAGCTTTCTAAATTCATTTGAATTTAGAAAACTTATCTTTTTTCTAACTTCATAGCTGCCTTTAAGCACTTTACATTAAATTACTCAAAATATACAGTAAAATGAATAAAATAATATGGTTTGTACAACATTTTAAACTGTGTGATGGAAAGTTAGATTATTGGTAAAAATAATTCACATTAATAAAATCGTGAACAATTATATTGTTATATGTTTTTATTAACTTGGGTGTCCCTTTACCTTCGATACAATTCCTTTTTCATTGATACACCGTCATTCGACAAGCCTGAAACTATAATATTTCAATATACATGCGAGCATTTGTAAAAGAAAAAAATGGTCTGTTCCGAATGTCTATTTTTAAGTAGAGGTATTTGGAATGGCGAGGCACGTTTAACACCCTGCGGTTTTCGTCAATGTAGCATCATTTTACAAAGGAAAAATCTGCGTTTCCCCACATCCATTGTTTTGTCTAACAACGCGGACTATGCGTTCAGAATTTCGATGGCTCTCGCGTATCAAGCGAGTTACTGGATGTTTAAAAACTTGAAGCCGCAAAGGGACCACACACATATCAAACGTTTTTGATGCTCCAAAGCTATTCTACCTTTGCAAAAAGATTTACGAGAATTTCCGTTTCAAGCTCAGTTAACTTTGAAACAAATATTTGAGGTTCGGAGTATTTGAAGGCTCTCTGTAATAAAGATTCTGTAATGATACACACAGTACCGGCTCACAGCTGGAGTACAAACAATAAACTTTGCAAAGTTAAAGGGGGTAATTACTGCGATGTGTTTATTGTGCGTTTATATCAAAAAGTCGTAACAATACGTTATTTGTTATTTGTAAATTGAATAAAAGTTTCGTGGAAATAACAAGAGGATTGAATAATTTCTGAAATAATATCTTAGAATCATTAAAAATTTATTTATTTGGAACTTTTTATAAAGGGTATTTTGTTTATTTCCTTGATGAAATGTGGTAATGAATATTATGTTCATAAATTTATTAACGTTTTTGGGTTTTATGCATTACACATTTTTTTTTTTAAATCACATTACTATTTTTTTAATAAAATTATATTTTAGTGTTTTTCCCACACATTTGCCAACATGCTAGGTTGGCATCTGCAAGTATAGTCAAACAGCTTCAAACATTACACGCGTTATATGCTCAATGTATAAACTACGAAAAAATCACGAATTTTTCCAGTTCATAAGACAAACAATCGCTCCGCCAAATAAAACACGTGCATGTTTTCAGGACGTGTCACCAGCTCTTGTGTTTTCCCTCGCCTGCTTTTTATGTTTTTTTTCGCTTTATGAGATTAACTGGAAGACGTATTCTCCAATCACTCCCTAATCTATCCCACGTGGGTGAGTTCATCTCAGCTTGATTACGATTTTTCAAATCAGAAATACGAGCCTGCGAATGAGTAGCAAAAAATGCGATTGGGTTTTTGTGTGAGAGCAATGAGAGGCAATTCGGTAAAAGAACTGTTAACAGTTCTTGAGATTTTTGTCTCTCCGATACAAAAGCTATAGCTTTTGAAAAAAGCAGATAATAAATGAGCTCACTGTATTGATGTTAATACTTTCAGTGTTAAAGGGCGTTGGCTGATCGATATTCGATTGAACACTTATAAGTGTAATAAAAATGCGATAACGAGACTTTATCGCGTTTGTATTTACATCAAAATGATTTATTACTTAAATTTTGTATAATAAATGTCAAATTTGTACAACGTTATATGTGAAAGCTTTGCGAGATTACTCAAATGTTGTTATTATATTATATATAATTTTAAATTTACTAAACGTAAATGGGCTAGGCTCATGATTAAAAATTCTATTTTTGGTTTTAGACATTAAGCTGACATGTCCTTTTTAATTAACGTTATTAGGAATTATAAAATAGGCTTCAATCTTTTGTTAAATATTGAAAGTCTTTTAATAACCATTATTATTAATAATAATCGTTACAACAATACAACAGACTGATTCTGAGGAGGTGGCACTAAGAGTTCATTACATTACTATAGATAAGCAATATATATATATATATATATAGAATATGTAATAGAATGTATATTTCCATTCAACAGAGACAACAGAGGCAGTGTAGAAATATTTTTCTTGCTGTCGTTTTATCAATGGTCAATCTTAAAACTTTTTAACAACATAAGTATTTCACTTAGAAGATAATTATTAATACTGTTCAGATTATTAATGTTTGTTAACTTGTGGATATTTCATAAGGGACTAAATTCTGGAAATATATTTATAAAAATACATTTTATATGAATTAATTCTTGTCAGTTGGTTTTTTAATATTTTTAGTATTTTCTCAACCTGTTTAAAAATATATATACTTTTAATTCATATATCAAATAACGTTGAGTTTTGATTAAAAAATATTCAAAATTGATATCAAACGACACAAAAAAAAATCCTTTAAAATTTTCACTCAATTACCGAATTATTTACTAGAACTAACGACGTGACCACGTGATATGTATGTAAATGCATTTTTTTTTATAAATAATATTCACAGAAGCACCTCAATAAATTATAACCCTTTTCGTTCAAATTCAGTTTCAGCGGGACCGATATCCAAGTATAAAGCCAGTTGCAGTTGACCCTATAGTTGACAGATGACCGATCCTAGGGGTGGTTCAGAATACCGATATCCCCCGTAAATCAAAAACAGCCCCCCTAGATTCTGCGCTTTCGAGCTTTGAAGTCTGGTTACACATTTCTTCGCTGTTTCTCGGCTACCTTTTTTCTAATTTAAAGTTTAACTTTGCATAAAACAAATGGGCTTTCGCTGATTAGAAGCGGCTAGGAGCGCAGCTGATTCACTTGCAACGTAATTAGAAACGAACAAGAGACTTCTCTTCGTCGAATGTCGTAAATTATTTTTCTCAACTCTCGAAATGCAATTACTGGTGGTTGGTACTCTGGGGCTATATTTACTTTAATTTTCATAAGAAATCATACTCAGCCATAATTTTATTGCTGTCAAAAGCACGCTTTTCTTTTGGGTTTCTTTAATAATGTAATCATTTCGATATACTTGAAATATTTAGAAAGTTTTTCACAAATTTGAGTTTCAAAGAGATATTTCTACTTATTTTTAATAAGTCATAAATCAAATATGACTTTATTTCCAGAAAAGTAAATGTATACAAATTAATATATAAGATATATTTACTGTTTGTATCTACATATACCTAAACGACTGCTATTTCTAAAGCATAAAAATGTTTTTTTATTTGAACATTATTGTGAGTTTCGAAATTTGTTAAGTATTGAACCAACATTAAATTAAAATAGTTAAATAACGGTTGTCATATTTTTGTCTAAAATTATTTGCATGGACAGAATAAATATCGATGAAGATCTTTAATATATAAATAATAGCCTTTTTAAAAATCAAAGATTTTTAGCTTAAGACTAAAATTTTCTTTAAATCTCCAAAAATCATAATACAATAGTAAACTATCATTAATAATACAAAATATAAAACTGGTAGCACGATGTCATTAAATTTGTCATTTCTTTTACAAAAGTCATATTTCTGAGTGGTAATTATCCGAAAATGGCTACGAGCTTAAAGTATATTTTTTAATAAGATCACGTAGGTAACGTAAATTTTTTTAGATTTTTTGTGATTTTTCTAGTTTTAATATACTCGGAAGTGGGAGAGGCTGGAATCACGTAGGCTACTTTATTCAAAACATGCTTAAGGGTTTTTAGTTACTACAAATTTATCACGTTTTATTCTAAAAACGTAAAAAATTTCAAACTAAATGAATAATTGAGTACAGTGAATATATAACATAAGACATGATGGCATCTGTAGATTTATAAAGACATATAAAATTTTTAGACATTATTTTAACAAATAATCTTTAGACGTATAAAATACGATGGAAAAAAACGGTAGTTTTATAGTGGCTTTTAAATTTTGGATAAATATCTAAAGAAACAGAAGTTTAAGTTGTAAGTATAGTAAAACCACTGAATTACTATTGGCATTTCCTGAATATTTTTTTTACTTTGATACTTTTTCTTAGTTTACGTTTTCTATGAAACACGAAGAGTACTTGAATGTAAATATAAATATTATATTTATTACTAAAAAAGAATTAACTGTTCAATCGAATTCTAAATTTGCTACAAACATAGCCATTATTTCGTTAAATTAACACAAACTTAAGCTTTCAATTTCAGATTTTCAAGAACGAAGTTATTTTGAAATCTTAAAATTTCAAAATATTTCCGGCTTCTCTTTCAGAGGTATAATTTATTATAACTTTCTTGTAATCTGTTTAAGTATTTTAACCTTTATATATTAGTTATGCCCTTTTATAAACAAATATGTGGCCTGTCTTGAGTATCTTCAGAAAATGATGTGGCGTATATCGTATTCAGTCTGTGAAAAATGAACCAAACGGTGGCTACAGACCCTTTTCATACATTTCCTTATAAATATGCTTTTTTACTTAGAAAATATATTCTGAAATCGCTGTACTGCTTATTTATATACTATTTTTAAATAATTGTACTGTATTTTTAATACTGTATACTTTTGTAGGTCATTTACTTAAAAAACGTAACGTTTCATGTAAAAGTGTTTATGAACTCATATGTAATAAATAATAAACTTTTATTAAAATTATACATATATTTGTGGCTTTGCAATTGTAAACCATTTTTATAAATTTTTAGATTTAAAAAAATATTAGAAGAACATACATTTAACATCTTGTTGAGTTATTGGCTCAGTAGTAAGACCGTAGACTCTTAATCAAAAGGTCCCTTGTTCGATATCCGTCTTAACAGGTGAATCCCAAACTGAATTATTAAGCTCACATATATCTGTATTAACATTGCATGTGTCAAAAAAAACTAATCCAAGTTTAAATAGTTTTCTCTTGATACAGAAAAAACAGTTTCAGAATAAGATAGTTTTAGGGTCGTAAATTTTTTATTTTTACGAGCGTCTGACCTCAAGGCTGGATCAGAATTAATTATGCGGCGCTATTTCGACACCCAACTTAGAATAATTCTAAATATATTTTAGCTAAGCGTATTAGAGCTGTAGATAAGAACCTAACCATTAGCATACCCTAATGCTCAAAAATAAATCATTAAAGCTGCCTTAGTCTATCCGTTGAATATATCCCCTATTTTATATATGATTTGAATATTTTATTTGCAAATTCTAAACAACAAAAAATATCATTAAATCAATGTTTTAGGAGTTAAATATTCATATATTTGGGTGTTTTATATAAAAAAACTGGATATTCCAAATATTTTCAATTAAATGCGTTACCTTCATCCAATTTTAATTTTAACATTTATTTGCGTAAATTCTAGCAGATTCTAGATCAGTACATCTAGTAGATTTTGATATTTGATGTATTTTTGGAATATCAGCATATATTTGAATAAAAGCCAAGGGACGTAATATTATTTCAGGTTAGTGCTTACACATTTTACAGGGTGCCCCAAAGTGTATTGGGGCTGGCTTCAGATCCAAATACGAATATAGACAAATTCAAACATTTCATACTAAAACTATTTCTGAGTACGGAAAGAGGTCAATCAATTTATCCACATCCCTTTTTGCATAATTTGAAAAGTTTTATCCTGATTACAAAGGGTGTTTTGGATGTCGAGAATATTCTATCTAATATTATTACTATTACAAATGATAGTCTCATTCATAAAAACAGATATTATAAAAAGTTTTTTTTATTGAGAACAATATTTGGTATCAGATTGTTATTGAAATTAAATATAAAAATATTGTTTTCTCTAAAAAAAAACTACTATAGTTTATAAAATTTAGTTGATTATATGTTTATAGTAAATATGTACTTATTATAGTTATGTTATTCAATGACTTAAATATACCTGCATATATTTTTTATGTAACTTTTTTTTTTTAATTACAATGAAATTATGTTGAAATTGATTAATATTATATTATCTTCTCAGTATTACTACTATATAAATTTATTGATAAGATAGTATAGAACCTCAGCTATGACAAGAACCCAAACATTCAAGAACTCCCCCCAAGCACGTGGCTAATACAGGGGGTGGGTCTCACGCCGGTATAGGTCATGCTCCGAAATTCCTTGAGTTTTTTTCCTCCACTATACGCCTTCTATCGATCCTCAGAATTTAAGAAAGTCACCTCGACTTTATTAGCTAGCTTTTTTTATCCGCATCGAATTACAGCTCGCCACATAAAAAAGCATGATAAATCTATTTTATTGTAGAAAACCCATAGCTCTCGAGCTGGCAAAATAAGAAAAATGATCCTCGATTGTACCGTTATTAACTGATCCGATGTATAACAGCAATAAAAGGATCACTTCTGCTAAAAACAACTGTTTTTTTTGTTTACATTTATTAATAATAATTTATACGTTTAAAGTATTTTTACGCGAAATCTAAATAATCTTATAAAAAATATTATTTGAAGATAACACAAACAAGGAGAAAAAATCAGGATGCCCATTCAGTATGGCTCATTGGACCTTTGGTATATGAGTATAATAGATCTTTTAATATAATAATTTTGAAAAACAGTCCCAGAGTGCTATCTAATGGATTTCTTCTATTATTACAGATCGAGATTATTTAATGTTGTTCTTAAAAAATGCATGGTACGTCAGATGGGCTGACTCATCCATTACTCAGGGCGATGTCCAGGGCAGCTCCGCCCCACCATCTATTATTCTGAAAGACTATTGTAGATGGGAGTCCCATCAAATATGAAGGGACAGAGTTCTCCACTGTGTCTATGATGGGGAGCCCGCATCCTCCACATCACCGTCCCGTAGGAAAAATAACGATATATTCAGCCAATAGATCACTTGAATCTTCCATCTATTTTTTTTTATTTATTGATATTCGGGTGTGAGTGGTGCTTTTCTTACTTTTCAGTATCAATCAATTATATTTGAGGGAGAGCAAAGGTACAAATGTGTGAAGTGATATAACTAAATAATACATTTTACATGTAAATAAAATACTTTTTTTTATAGATTCTGCAACATAACAGTGGAAAGTAATACTTATGGTAGATAACACAACTTTCAAAAATTTTCTGAAAAATGTTTGATCATAAAAAATACTTGAATTAAAAGCCATTTTCAGTAGCCCTCAAGAGGGTTGTGTTTACTTTTTACTTTAAAAAACACAGCCTTTAATTACAACACTTTTAAATTCGTAACTCAAACAGGTATTTCTGTTTTTATATAATTTTAAACACTGTTTGAACAAAAGGGTCTTGTGTGTATTTTAGCGTAAATGATTATTGTTTCTTTTATAATTTAAATGACTGCGTTAACTATCAATTATTTTTTAAGAAATAAATTTAACTAGAAAGAGCAAACATACTTTAGAACTGTAGCAATGAGAGAAATAAATGGCAATAGACGAACGACTTTGTAAGGCCTTGCTCCGTAGACAAAAAAGAACCGGAATCGGAAGTCAGGATTAATGGTACCCTAAAGATTACCGGAATATCTGCAGACTGCACTGTTAAGATATATATCGGATGGAGGAACAAAAGAGGACATTCCTAATTCTTAATGGCTAAATCAATAATGGGAAAGACAATGCGAGGGTATAGTGCGAATAATGGACGTCATATTCATAACTCTTACTTACTCATATTTCATCGGAAAAACATTTTACAAATTATTTTTACTGTACTACTATTAATTTTCTATATAACAGACTTATTGATATTAGATATTATATTTTTGACAGAAACCAGTATTCTATTTTATTAAAAAAATTATATTATTACGATATTGTTCAATTTTTTATTTCTAGGATGTTGGAAAAACAAGTCACAAGGTAGAATATTACTAAAATAATTATATTCAATGAACTGTTCTAATGTAAATATAATAAATATAATTAACCATATAATAAGAATCGGTTAATGGTGCACTACAATGATACAAATTTATGTCGATAGTTTCTATACGCAATCGGTGGTGTTTTTTTTTACATCAGCGTATTACAATAAATAGTAAACAATAAATATTTTAAAAATATAACAAATTTTATCGGCATTGTTATATTCATATTTTAATATTTACGTTTCTTAATCTCGTTGAAAAGTTAATGTTTATTTTTAACAATATTGTGTTTAGATAACATAATTGAAAAATGGTATTGATTTACTAAAAATACTTTGTTACAATCAATGTGTCTCAAATCAAGAAGTAATATAATTTTTTTAAACCCACATTTTTTTTGTTTGTTGACATAACTAGTTTTGGCCACATCCAATGTTAGCCGGGATAGCAAATAAAAAGTGGATTACACATATCTTTCAAATAACACATTTAAATATTTTATAAAAAGATTAAATAAAAAACACGACTTTCTTTAAAATAAAAAAATATTAAGACCTTTAAACTTTAAGCACATTTACATATTAATTTTATTTATTATTCGATATATGATTAAGTCTCGGGTTTTTTACTAAATATTTAAATTTGCCGTATATGTAAATCTGATACTTTAATCCTGCATGCTATTCTTCTACACATTAAAATCTCAAAGCAAATTGGTTTGTCTCGTCTGGAAGCGGTACTGGCGTAGACACGTCCTATTGTGAGAGCTCTTACTATCCAGACGAATACTAAAGTCTTACATAATCCTCTCCCAGGTGACATTGGCCCCGTGGAGAGGGCTTAAAATCATAGATAATCCTTCAGTCATATCCCATTTTTCTGGAAAATGCTTTTAAGCTGTCTGAGAAACCTTCACCTCTAAATTCAATGTCGCAGAGTAATCGATGCCAGAATCTAATATAAATTTTACGAATCAGTGTAAAAAAAATCATTTTTAACTCATAACTCTACGTAAACTTCTTTGAAATCAATATATTTTTTAAATCAATCCTTATTCTGTTTATTCTAAAAAAAACACATGAAAGCACTTTTCACCGTTCTACACCATAAATAATTATCAATAATTGTGAAGCACAAGTCATTTGACTGTCACTACCCGTATTTTATATTTACGTCCTTAAAAGTTTACCACCTCTACTTATATAAAACCGTATTTTATGCGACTGCAGAGTCGGGGGAAGAGTTTCCCTGGGGCCGGGAAAGATGAGCCCCCCTGGTCGCTAATTTCCTCACGCGCCGGACACATTTTTTGCAGTTAAGCCCAGTACCATTTTAAAAGCCGTCGCAAAGCTAACGAAAGCATGAAATATATATTTGGGTTGTAACTGAAATCTGTGAGACGTTACTTAGTTACATAAAAGGGTTCTCGGTTCTCCAAAACGAAATATTCGTTCTCCAAGGGGTGGAGAAAGTGCATATTGTTTATACTCAGTCTAGACTTATAAAATAAAACTCTAGATTTTGTTGAAGATTATAAAGGTCGAAGGCCGATTTGTAATTTTTTTGGAGGCGGTGGGATTATCCAATGTCTAGAATCTTAAAGTTGCTGAATTTTGAACTAAAGTCTAAAGTTTTGAAATTAAATTCTTAAGAATTATGAAAAAAATGGAACTCCACATTAAAATAAAACAATTTTATATTAAGGCTTGTGGGTATGAATGCAATTCATCCGTCAAAATTCAGACTAAAGAAATGTTTTTAACACTTGCTGAGAGTAGTTTTTTTTTAAACAAGTCTTTGCTTTGAAACCAATTCTAAAAAATATTAATTAATATTTAATAAATCTACTTTTTTCAAGCAGTTTCGTTTACAAACAACGAATTTTTTGGGATACTGGTAGCCCATAGTTTTAACAATAACCGAACGGTGATAATCATGGAGACTAGTGTGTTGTAAAAAAAATCGAGAACTTTTCTCGTCGGTGTAATAAAAATTTTGATACTTAGACCTGATAAGATAAGTAAGCTGGAAGTAGTGCTCAATATCGGTTCAGATACATTGTTTCAGTTATTCAGGACTGAAGAGACGGGTGGCTAGCGTCTTTGCATACACTTTCAGTAAATCCTACTGGGATTTTGTACCACATCCGACCTTGTTCTAAGAGTATTGTTACAATACTCTAGCATTGGTTCAATATATAGAATACTTCCGATTTATATTGATAAAAATACTACGTTGAAAGTTACAATGGGCTACTAAACATCAATTCACATTGGAGTCATTTAAATTTTATTTATTTGCATTCTTACTATTTCGATAGTCAATAGCTAACATATTTTCTTATTGACTGTGGGATTTCGGTTTTTTGTCTCCGCGCTCAAAGGGAAGGAAAGACTTTTGAATATAAATCCTTCTTTGAGTTCTCGTAAATCACATCGCAAATATGATTGACAATAATCTGAACTCAGCCAATGCTGTATGGTTATTTTCTGCCTCCCTTGCAACCCATTATTTTTAAACATATATTTGGTATAGTTTATTTATTCCTTTTATAGATCCCTTGTATTCAGATTATCTGATTATGAATGACTCTCGTGAAGTAATTAAATTTTAACATAATCAATCTAAAAAAGATCTTTTTCTTTGAAAACTTGTGCTAATTTGGTCCGGAATATCACAGACAAAGCTATTAAAATGTTTGGCCACTTATTCCATGGCAACGTTTAGTTCGCAAAAATGTAAGTTGGCTTAAAATAGGTATTAAAGATACGTACGTTTGATATAGGTCCAGTAATTACAAATCCTGGTTTAATCAAATTGTATATCTCCACGTAAAGATAAACCAAAAAGCATGATGAAAAAAAAACAAATTATTTATAGTAAATATGTTTGATTCAAATTTAGTTTTGTAAATAATATTAAAATAAAAATAATTGAAATTAAATCAAAGTTAACTCTTATCTTCTGAGGTAGGTGAAACCCAAATTGCTTCTCCATCATATATGAATAAATTATACAACTGATATTAAAAGCGTCGCCTTTCAATGTCCATATACTATAGAACCCCAAACTTACATGAAACAAAAAGATGTTTCATAAAGTTTTGAATATCCAGGTAAGCAGTACACTTGTCTGGCCAAAAGCACTCGTAAATCTCATATTTGTCAGTTATTGAAATAACTTCACATTTTGATAAATGTTTGTTATTTTTAAACCAAGAAACAAAATATATATTAATTTGACTTTATGATATTTTTTTGCCTACTCAAACAAAGTTGTTCTTTTATTTATTTACATTCGTTTTATAGACAAAGTGTTTTGACGACAAAATTACTATATTCAGATAATTTTTCCTTTTTTTCAATTTAAAATAAATAAATGTTTATTTAGATCTATTCTATTATCTTGAGATCTATTTTTAAGAGTTTGCCGAAGAGATTTTCTTTTGCTTCGAGACGTAATATTGGGTGACGTCCTTTGACGATTCTACGCTAAGTAATACAAGCCTTCGTTCGTAACCCTATCCAGGGACGCTGAAAGGACTTCCAGTCGGGCTAGCTTATCCCACGTCTGCTAGAGAGTGAAGTTTATTCTGCATTGATCACGATCGTTATGACAGCTCCTAACGGTTATTGCGACTGCAATTATAACGGAAGGTTTCATAAAGCAAAGCAATAAATATAGTCTTGGTTCGCAAATATCATTAAATGAAGTCGAAGGAGTTATAGGGATTTTTTTAAATAAAAGTTTCCACAACATATGTTTGGTTTCACGGTAGCAGAAACCATCGGAGCGATGATTTTAATAAACAGTTTGCATGAATATTTGAATCACATTCGGTTTTTTTAAAAAAGTATTTATAATAATTTTTATATTTTTCTAAATTTATACTGATTTTAAGAATAATGTCCATTTTTGTCCTTAAAATATTTTTTAAGAATTTTATTTTATTCGTGTGATTAGGAATGAAGGCATTTGCAATCCTCAAAATATTTATTATATAAAATATCGTCTAATTCTATATTTTATCCAAAACAGTTATTCATGAATATCTGTTTTTTTATGTTTTTCTTTATTGTTAATGTTACACATTTATCACGTTTATTTATAATTTTGTTTATTCAACTTTTAAAGAGCCTTAAACGACTGTGTATTTTTATTATATGCTACTGAAATAATAAATATTAATTTACAAATGCATTTTTATTATAAAAAATACGAATGTGTTCGTTTTTCCTACTATAAAATATAACTGTAAAATTATATTACTGAAATAATATGTCTTTGACGCATAAAGTAAAATTATTTTTTTACTGATGATGAAGATTTAACACAAAATACAATGCATTACAATTTATTTTAAAAAGCTGCCTCTGCCTCATTTCTTTATGTATGTAGTAAAAGCAATGAAGTAGCAACTGATGCAGAAATATTTATTATTTTTATTTTTTTGTTATTACACTTACATCGCAAAAATACATACAAAAATTTGCGAAAGCTTTTTGGTAGTTTAAACTCAGCTGAATTTACGTCTTATTGCTATCCTTTCTCGACTTTGTTTAGACTTTTTATAATAGTAATATATGCTAATTTTTATTTCCAAAATGTTAATTTTATTCATATTAAAACATAAAGTCTAACAAAGAAGCGTATAATATTTCGAACAATACATATTTTTGTCTCGTTTGCACTTATGTTTTATTTTTACTTTGTTGCTGCGAACAGTAAAACGTAAATCTATAAAATGAATATTTCATGAAACTGTGACAAAGCACGCTGTGTGTCAAGCCCGAATAAAGTGCTAAATAATAAATAAATTCTATCGTTAAAGGTTTTATGAAATGTGATATCAAAATATGTTTTTCATAAAAGCAGTATTATGTTTGATTAAGCCTTTATTTACTGATTACATGAATTTATGTACTTTTATTTGTATCAACAAAATGACTGTTATAATCAGAAAGCTTATAAACTAAAACAGTACCGAGAAAATATTTTTTATCACTATCAATAAAAGTCAGCGTCTGGGGAAGTGTTAGACTGAAAACAATACAATAAAGCAAAGTTTGTTTTTATTCCCAGGGTGTAAGTTTTTCAGTGAAGTAATATTTATTTTATTACACAGCATTTATTTTTAATAAAGTTATATTGATATTTAATATTATGTTTTAAAAAATAACAATATTTCACAAATTAATAGTGTATTTTTTCATTTTATAAAAACAGGTTTTTTAACAACTTTTCAAAAATGTTTTTTGTCTGAAACTAACAGAGAGAATATTTTTTTTTATATTCTCTTACGAGACTTCAGGCTGGGAAATCAGCGGAAAATTGTACAGGGTGCGTGATACTCGCCTCACTTCACCCGCACCCCAGCAGATGGTCAGTTGGGGTGCGAATAAGGAAAAAAAAAGTTGTATTTGAAACGAGGCCCACAGGTCACATGCAACGACCTATGGATTATAATTTTACATCAACAAGTATATTGAAACATTTGGATGGGTCAAATAAAGTGAAATCTATATTCCGTGGTCGTACAGTTTAACTAGTTTTTTCTTATATTCCCTCGAATAACGAGCGGCGCGGCGCTGTGTTTATTTTCAATTAAAACCGATTTATTTGTGGACGGAGACTCGAAATGAATTTACATAAAGAGAACCGGTGGTTGAAATGCGTTTTAAATAAAATAATAATAAAACATCATGATTTTATGTTCCTATATATTTTGAAAATCGTAAAAAAATAATATTATTTTATAAAAACTCTTAAAATATGTCACAATGAAAATTAATTTAAAATGTATTTATATCGACATATCAATGCGTTAGTGAAACAAAGACCATTCTTGTAAAATATCCATTGTCTTTTTTTTTATTGAACTATTATGGATTAATAATTATGACGACTTTCTAATTTTAGTATTTAGAAACTTATAAATATATGAATATCAATCATATGGACTTAAATGAATATTAAAGTGAATTTGTCAAGACATAAAAACTATATGAAATTTTAACGTTTCTATTTTTTATGATTAATGTTTCACTTATTCACTTTATTTGATTTTGTTATTCATATATCCAATCAAAGTCGATCTGTATTTTTGATATTTTCTTTGGTGTATGACAGTATTTTAAACAAATATAAGCAAATTACATTATTTAAAGAGTTGATGAAACTCGTATTTTAATATTTGAAAAAAACAAACTTTTTTTGTTGATAAAAACATGTTTTTAATCATTACTGCCATCTAATAACAAGTTTGAGTAAAGCACTTTAAGTCTTGGCACTCACAAGTACTCTGGAGCTTTAGCTTTGTCGGATACAAAACCAATAATTTGTCAAAGAAACATATTATTTCTGTGGTAACAGCCATTTTCCTATATTTTATGGTTTTTCTCTTTACAACATATATTATCAACTAACAGATTTATTTTATGTCGAAAAATAATATTTAAGAACATAAAAAATCTTTCAAACTTATCATGTTTGTTTTATATTCAACTAAATGTTAATATTAAGCATACGTTGAACAATAATTTATCTTAGTGAATATTATTGCAACTTCGTCAATACAAATGCATTGTGCATATCTTTCTAAGCATAACTGATGTTTATTGCATATACTAATGCGCGCGTATTTCAGACATTTAAAAGTAAAATCTGCGGTTATCTCTGATATTTGATCAATTTAATAGCAAGTGACAAAATTTGATTGCCAGAAATAAAAGCCGATTTAAATGATTTGTCGGCGCATCGTTAGGCGTAACGGCCGCGAGTCACTCGGGCGGCAGAATTGCACCAACAAGAATTCTTCACAAATGACAGAATTACGATCCAAGACCAGTGGCGTTCACTTTTATTTCCCTTAAATCATACTTTTCTTATTTTAATTTATATTCAATTCAAAAAATAATAATCATGTTTTTTTTATGAAAAATATATGGTAGCACAATGACTGTTGAATTTACTGAATTTGTAATAGTTTGATGAACCACTACTATACCAATAATAAGAGATAATATATTATTACTAATATGATTAGGCACATTAGTTCACACATAGATGATTCTGATGATCTTCTATGCGTGAACTAATGTACTTAATCATATTAGTAATAATATAATAAACCCGTAATGGGTAATAAATATGCACTTGATTGACGTTCAATCCAAAAAATAGACATACATAGATAATATATATTTTTTCATACATACCTTCCTGCTCTCTTTCTGTTGTTTGTGCATGGCTGCCATTATGTACCCATTATGTGTAATGGAGTAGTGGACTTGAAATGATTATAGAGGGATATGCTCTGAAAGTACCTTGTCGAGGTGAAATGTCTCCTGATATTGTTTCTGTAGCTTGCTGCAGATAGAGTGTCAGATATAAACGCCTGAGCTTTGTTAGGAAAAGATTTTATAATAATACTATTGGGCAGCAGCAATATGCAATATAATACTACGGTATATAGTACCCGGGGATCTGCTAAACTATTTTCCTTTAAGAAAACCATGAACACTAATTCGGCATAAATTTATGCTTAGTGAGTTGGTCCCCAACCTCTTCTGAGGAGAAGCACCCGATGAGTACACTTTCGTACAACAAAACATATAATAATAAATGTTTTTTTTCTAATAAACAATCAATTCAATATTCAAGTGCACAAAGCAACGGAGCTCCCTTAAAGGCCGACACACACCACTGAAGATTAAAGACTGTACCGCGGCGTATCGAGACTCCGCGGCGGTCATTTATCTCTGAACTTTAATTAAATTCGTTTATTATTTTGGACTTGCGCAATCCCCGAGCTGCGAAGATTCCGTATCACCAGCGGCGTCTCGCGTTATTGGATTAAAACTTATTCGGAACACTTTGAAATCCGCTGCTTCGCATCGAATCAGCGAGGAATCTGCCATAACTTGGAGCAAAACACAGGCGGGGCGAACAACAGCGGAGATAACACCTCACCCACCGTGCCTAAACATCCATGGAATGTAATTAACTGAATTTATTATTCTATACAACAATTAATTACTGTTTATTTACCCGCACAAACATATTTATAAATATATATAAAATCTCGGTGTCATCATGCAAATCCGAAGTAGCATCATGCACGTAGCAAGTAGCATCAAGCAAATGAAATCGATGCCATACCAGAATAGCTCTCAGCTGTAATAAGCTCTAAATAATTGGGATAATAAAAACGCGTAAATGACATCAGAAACATATTTTATTTTTACATTTATAATCTCGTTATCCTCTCCGTTTATAAAATCAGTGTTTAATGTTTTCTTTAAAGTAGAAGGAAATAATTATAATTTTCTCATCATTCGCGGGGTTTTATGCATGTAAATTTTTTTTACACTTTTTTGCATTATATGCAGCCTTATTACATCCCTTCCTTTGAGGGGTTTTCCCTCGGATGAAGCGGGGATGGTAGCGTGACGATATGAGCCAGGCAAAGCTTTGCAAACTCTTATATTGACAAACTCAATACCCGTGCCATTACCGGCGCGCAAATGCTTTTCTTAGTTGTCGTTTTTTTTTTCTTGTAGTATAACGCTTTTTAATTTGGTTAAATACTTTCTAAAGAACGCTTACATTAACAGATAATTTTAGTTACATAGCATCACACCATGGATTTTTTCAATATACACTTTTAATTTAACATACGAACAAACTATATATATTTTTTTATAACGGATGTGCGTAAAATAATGAACGTCTTTAAAGCGAATAAACCATTTATATTTTTTTTTTAAATTATTTGACACGTGGTATTTCCTTAAAATAAGATTACAATAAATAATGTTTACAAAACCATAAGTGCATGTATATTTTATATGACAATAAATTCAAAAGTCTCAAGTCCAATTACTTTCATATACATTTACTGCAAAATTACTCTAGACACAAATTTTACTTGTGGAAATCTGTAGAGCCTACATATTGTAAAACTTTAGTGTTATCTATAGTAGAAAAGACCAAAACTTCAGTTCTTGAAATATTGTCACAGCGAGAGAAAACTTAAATATTTAAGACACACAAATTTAATTTTGTAAACAATCATTAATATGGGTTAATCATAACAATTTCGATTAACCCATATTATCAAAACTTCCAGTAATATTTATAGTTATACTAGAATACTTCTATAGATAGTATTAATTGTTTACTTACAAAATATTTATCTGATGCTTTTAGTATGGAAATCGCAACTCCCGCAGCATTTAATTTAGCGACATTTCCTCAACAAGATTCCTCCCCAAGGAATTGTATGAGAACTATGATACGCGTGAACTAATTGGTAGTAGATACATAATTGCTGTCAAATCTAAGCCTCGTATAAAGAGAGTTGGCAAAATGTACGGTATGTATTACGTTTTAAAATAAAGGACAACACTTAATCTAAAATTTTGTTAAGATTAAAGTTTTCGTAAATATATTTTTTTAATAATAATATTGAATGACGCCAATGGTTGTTTTAAGTTGTATCATAAACAGAAAAATCGGAACCAGCACACATTTCATAAATATATTTGATTGATTCAATTTTATATAAAATTTACAAGTGAGTATTTCAAATATTGGAAAATATGTATGTATCAATACAAAATTACATCCTAAAAAATACCAAGCGTTATTTCATATCACATAAATCTAAAATAACAAACCAAAACAGATTGAAGAAGCTACAAGTTTTCCGTTTCATCTAGAATGTTCGAAAAGAGGCCTACCATACTTTTCTGAAAGTAAACACGGAACTTGAAATATGTATTCATCATAAGTTTCAGTTGACTTTGACAGCTTCACTGTTCAGCCATTTCCTTCTCTCCCCACAGCCACCCTGTGGAGTATCCGAGGCGGTGGTGCCTTCTGTCGTACGCCGAATAATAATTAAGTAAATAGGCCTATCGCCAAAGATATATTGAAACATATATCTTGGGGAACATTGTAAGTACATGACATGACGTGATTATACTTACAAATGTAGAGTATCTTCACTTATCAATAAATCAGATTTAATATAATTTTATTTATAAGAAACGGCTTATATATATTGATAATTATTAAGTCAATTTTTTTTCAAATATTGAATGCATTACCAATTATACCAACGAATCACTGGTACTTAGCAAGAATTTTTGGTATAATTGGTAATGCACCGGCCATGTAAGCTTGGGGTTGTGGGTTCAAATCCCACACAAATCACGATGATATTTTTCTGAGAGTTTCTTTAATCAATTTTCAATATTTGAAAAATGTACTTAATCATTATCAATCAATAAAAAACCCTCTATAGGCAAAATCATACTTCCTGTGAGACGGTCTTCACAAAAATCAATAATATGGCTTGTATATATCAAATACAAAAACATTAAGCGTTGCGATAAAAGATTTGCTTATTTTCAGTAAACAAGACTTATTAATGAAATTATAATAATAGTAAATAATAATACAAATAATTTCATCGCAAGTATTTACATAATTTTTAAAATTAACATAAATCGTACTTTTAGACAAAATTATAATTTTTCAACAACATATAACAATTACACTTTTAATTTTGATACTTTTTTAAATATAGAAATATATTCTTAAGATTTGTATACTTGTTCAAGAATTATGTTAAAGGTATCGAGAAAATTAACAGGAGGAAATTACATTAAAATAGGACAATGCTTTGAAAACAAGACAATATTGGAACAAATTAAGACAACAATTGAAAAGATTTAACATCTAATGCCTTAAGAATTCATGAAAACGCTTTACTGCAACCTTCATCAAGATAATGCGACAACAACGGACGTTTCGTGAATTTAGGTGCAAAACTTCCAGGTTTCTTTTATCACAAAATCCGTTAACCCATAAAGGCAAGTTATTGTTTTATGTATCAACATTAAAATCTACTCATCAAAAGAGGAGTCGAAATCGTGAAAAATAAATCAATAAAAATCAGAGCTAATATTGTGCAATGTATTTTTTTAATACCACTTTACGACGGCGGTCGTTTATTATTTCCGTTTTCAACAACCCAAACTCTTCGTTATATACGCCATACAAATGCAAACACTCCCGAATGTTGCCAAACATGTGGGTAGGCGAAAATGCTCTCGATCTTCGTTATTCGAGCGATCCGTACTCAATTTTTCAAAGAAATAATCATGAGTTTTATTCCCTTTTTTTCCCTTTGCCTTCTTTATTTATCCAGCTAGAATGTAAAGTATGAAAATAATTTAAATCTCATAAAAAATTCTATTGTGCTTTGTGCATTTTTATAAACTTCTATAACAATGTGAATATTATTAATCGTTTAAAATATTCAACGTTATATACTCGTTTACGTTATTTTAAATTAAATGCTATCATTTTATTGCGTAGTTAGTATTTCAAATTTCTTGTGTGTATTTAAATTTTATTTTCGAATTTTTTTTTTTTTTTGTAAAATTTTAATTTATTGGTTACAAAAGCGTATATTATAAGTACATTATATTTATTTATAACTGGATATTTATTTTTATTGATTGTTGTTAAGAAATAAATATTCAAACAAAAATTCTGATAACTATTGAAGAAAGCCGCCCGCTCTGGTAGTGATAAAATGAAAGCAGAAAGTAACGACACAATTTCAAAGGTTTTTTCTGTTTTTTTTAATTACTTCAGTTACAATAATTGCTGTAAAGTTTCTCAATTAAAGCAGACCACGTACCAGTACTCTCAAAATTTTCTTTAATATTATTATAATAAAATCATTATAAACTTTTTTTCCATTTTATCAAAGGGACCTTTTGAACTACGTGATAAAAAGTTTTTATTTTACATTAAGGAAACAAAGAAGCTATTATCTTAGGACATTTTTTTTCATTTATTACGTTTTCAAGTCAGAACAGATTGGATATTTGATGCTACACGTAGACGTATCCAGTTGACTTTCTTGATATTGGAAAATGTAGGGAAAATTTTGTTTGCTTAGGAACTCGTGTCAATATGAGTATTTATGACAATGATTGATATATGAAAATATTGACTAATTCTTATAGCTATGAAAGATAATGCGTACATTTTTGAAATATTCATGTATCCAATCCAAGGAATAATAGTAGTTAAGATAAAATATTATTTTATTAAACGAAAAGTAAATAGAAAAATCAGGCATATTTTTTCAAGTATCCATATATAATTTTAGAAATACTAAGAACACGTTTTTAATATTTGTATACTTAGTTGTAAATCAAATTATTTTTTTAACAAAAGTAAAGATCTTATTCTTAAGCAGATTCAAATCATTTTATTACACTGACGATACATCAAAATAAAATCTTATATATACTACTTCTTAAGGTAAAATGTAGAATTACTTGCAAGCACAACTTTAGCGATCTTCCTGGCAAAGTTTTGGCAATTCAGATTTTCAATCGAGAACGTTACGTAAACAGTTTGGACATGTTTTCTCCACGAGTGCAATATCGTCCATCCGTTTTCAAGATAATTAAAAATTACCTGTATTTCATACTGCAATGCAGCATGAGATGTTTTTTTATACTCAACTATGCTTTTTATTTCTGAAAATGTAATAATATCATATATAATAATATAATAAATCAATTTTTTTTTTAATTTTTGGTTTAAATATGTTTCAGGTGTTATTTCTAAAAGCTTTGCCAACTCGCTTGGTTGTCATCTCCAGGCAGCGTGAGGTTTCATAAAAAGTTACAATGAGCAAATGTCAAAGAGAGGCGATAATCGTCAGAAATAATTTCATTAGCCCATGGTTTTAATGTTCTTGACTAATCGGAGATTCTATACAATTACTATTTTTTTATAAACGCTAGTAAATTTATCTATTTTGTAAAAGATTTTAGTTTCAATAATACTTTAAATATAAAGCAATGTAATTACGGGCTCATTAGGGCGGTTCTAGTCATAAGTTATTTGTTCCTATAGTGAGATTGTTTATTTCGAATATAGTGGCGAACAAAAATAAATGTCGTTAACAATTTCTTACTTTAAAATATTATAATGGAATTCCATAAACGACTTTCTGATCACTAAATATATGAAATGTATCTAATTGATTTAACATTTTTTTAGGTCATAAGGTAGTTCCCTCGACGTGTGTTTGAAAATGTATTAAGCCACCCGTGAAATGGCAACAGAAATATAAAAATAATATTCCCTTCAGACATAACATCGGTCATTTCTTCCCCTCGACGCATACAAACTGGCGGTAATGGTTCTCATAACTCTTCTACAAGCTCTTTTTCATTTTCACCGCAAATATCACACGTATGAAAGCACTATAATTTTTCTAAAAAATTCATCGTCACGCATTTAGCCCCGAGTCGTTAATTTGTTCCAGAGTTTTTATTTTGCTATATTCTTTAAACCGTTCTGTAAATTATAAACTCAAACACGTGTAAAATTTATCTCTTTTGGCTTTATTTTCGAGAATTTTTTCTGCGACAAGGTAATTTATACTAGAGTGCATTTTCACTTAGCCCATATACTGGCTAGCCTGTACTTCATGCTACTAAACAGAAAAAGCACCTTCTTTGATTGTAAAATTCCATCATACTTTGTAGCATTATATTGTGAAGAATTTTATCAACATTCTTATTAAATCTATTCAATATTTTTTTAAGCGTTGAATGTTAGTAAATTAAAGTTAGATGAGTTATTAAAAATCTCAAATATTTTGTTAACGTTGGTTTAAGACAGCGCTTCTGTATTCTGTTAAGCTTTTCAGTATCGAACGTGACTGAAATATATTTGTGCCCAACTTGCTTGCTTACACTATGAATACAACATTATTTTAGGATATTCATTTTTTAACATGTGGGTATTTTACCACTTTAAAGCATAACGTGGTTTTTACTCCACAAAAAATATTAAGCTATATCATACGCGTGACTTCTTTTGGGAATGAATATTTAAAACCAATATAAGTTTACGTCTAAATAAAACTTCAATTTTACTTTTTAATCACAGCGTATACAAGAGTATATTCATTATCATAGAGTCAAACACGAATACCTTAATAATTAGTTTACCTTATGTTTCGATATTTCAGGCTTTCATTCATTATATACTTCTGATCTACCATTATTATTAATTGATATTTAAAATTCAAATAATCAACAAACATATACCATCATCACGGTGGCACAAAAGTTACAAGACTTTCAATGTAGATCTACATAATAATTACAAATATAAATGCTGTAAAAGATAAATTCATAGCTAGAGCATTACAAAACTTAAGTCAACCTGTGCCGTTTTATGTTTATAATCTTCTAATATACACACACGAATTCCATTACACCAGAGGCATTCACTTTGCACTGTATAGTTTAGAGGCTCCTTTGAAATATATACATTTTATAATAATGCTTGAGGAAGCTTCAATAGCATTTTCTGAACGCTACAAAAGCATTCTGGAGACTATGAGCTTCTACGTGGCTTACATGCTTCTAGACTTATTGCAATATTAAAATTTCTAACATCATAGCGAAGGCACAGTAAACAGAAGCATTAGCTCTGAAATTTCATTCTAGAAAAAGCACCGTAGTTTTTTTTATACATTAATTATTACCAATGCTGTTAAAAATTTTATTTGGTGAAAAATTCTAGTAACATTGCTTTTTTAATTAGTGATAGTTCAAATCTTTATTTTTTTTGAGTTTAGTCTTACTTGTATTGCTATAAATTGAAACATTATCAAACCATCGCAGGTTTTTGTTTATTTAATCGCTCTCATTTTAGCAAATATTTAAATCTTAATAAATGATAACCATGGCAACATTTAAGCCGTGATTTTTTATATTTATTTAATTACTGAGATTTGTGCAAGAAAATAAAGTAAAGCTTATGGTACATAACGTATTTACACAGTTAAAAATGGATATGTATACGTGAGAACTGTAAATTTTGATTTTGCAAAAGTACAGTAAGACTACTTGAAATCACTATTGTGTATTAACAATAATCGTGTTTGTTAAACAAAACAAACAATTTATATTTCTTAAACACGCGTTTTATTTTTCTTAATAAAATATATCAATAATACGCCAAGTATTAACGTGTGTTTTGTTTGTTTGCATTCGATTAAATTGAAGCTCAGCTTACCAGTGGTTATATTATAGACCAGAACTGCATTACAGTAATGTTTGGTTACTCCTTGGGTGTTGCCAGGTCACGTTCTGTGCGAAGTATTTTATGTCGAGCTATTCATGAGTTTAAATGTCAGCGGCATTAAAATGCTTCTCTCGCCAGATTTTACTCCAAAAGTCTGATTTTTATTAATTACTGATATTATATTAAAGTGATACATTTTTATATTATTTGAATTCTTCATTTAAATCGCTTTTAACAATTTTTACAATAATGGTGATGATTCAATTATTATTTCTTACTTATTATAAAATATATTAAAAACTATAATTTTGATAAAAATGCACAAAAATTCATTATGTGGTTATTTGATGGAATGTATTGAAATGCTGAATAAACACCATATTTTTGTAATTTTAATAAATAATAAAACCAAGCAAATGACATAGCTGCGCTTTACATCCATTGTTTACATTAAGATCAAATACAACACAGCTCTAATAAATTCTTTTACAGCAGTGTATAAGTCGTTCTATGGAGAGAGCAAACACACGGAGCGGCTGTAAATAAAGTGCGCTGCAACTCGTCCTGCCCCACCCGCGCCCGGACAATAGCCCTGGAGATATTTTACTTGCTATTATTACTACTGCAACGTTCTTCTTAATTATACCTTTTACTTCACTTGCATTAAAAACTGCATAAATATAGCTTTCGCACAAAAATGTATTTTCAGATTTTGTAAATAATCCTTTTTTGTATTCCATATTTTCTCTGTTTACAGTTGAGTATTTATGTTTTCAAAGCATTAATTTATTAACATTAATTGCTTCCCCGCTCTTCTCATTCTGTTGCTTGTGCATGACTGCCATTCTTAAATGGTTATAGAGGGATGTGCTCTGGAAATACCTTGTCGAGGTGGGGGGCTATAGATAGCTCCTGCTATTGTTTTTGTAGCTAACTGCACAAGGAGTATCAGATCTATACGCCAGAGCTTTGTAAAGAAAGGATTATATAATAGTGTTTTTGGGCAGTACTAATACGCAGACTTTTCCTTCCAATATAAAGAAGGACCCGGTGACTCACTACACCAGTGGTCCCCGACCCTATGCCCGCGGGCACCGTGGCACCCGACGACCGATTTACCTGTCCCGCCGTTTAAAATAAAATTTTATGAAAAAAAATAGTATTCAGTTATTAAACAGAGAAATATAAGCGAAAATAATTATATTGTTATAATTCTCAAAATAATACTTCATTCCAGAAAATCATATATGGGCCTTTATTATAATAAAATAAAACCAAATGGTTTTGGAGACTACGTTAATTTCACTATTTCGCGAGTCTTGAAGATGCCGTGTTCAGCGAAAGAGCTCTCGCTAATAGTGAAATTAACGTAGTCTCCAAAACCATTTGGCTTTATTTTATTATAATAAAATGGAGTATTACAAAATAAATACCAGTTCCATTAATTATATATAGGCCTGTTGAAATAGCATCTTATAGGTGAATTTGTGACCTTCTCTGTAATAACGTTCAGAGACTTGATGGAAAAGATGCTGAAAAAATATAAATCTGATATTTTTGCAGTAGTACATGTGAAATGAAAGCAATGTGAAAGTCTATCTGATATTTTTGCGGTAGTAAAAGTGAGGTGAAACCTATGTGAAAGTATATCTGAGATTTTTGCGTTGGTAAAAGTAAGGTGAAACCTATGTGAAAGTCTATTTGATATTTTTGCGGTAGTAAAAGTGAAGTGAAAGCTATGTGAAAGTCTATCTGAGATTTTTGCGTTGGTAAAAGTAAGGTGAAACCTATGTGAAAGTCTATTTAATATTTTTGCGGTAGTAAAAGTGAAGTGAAAGCTATGTGAAAGTCTATCTGAGATTTTTGCGTTGGTAAAAGTATGGTGAAACCTATGTGAAAGTCTATTTGATATTTTTGCAGTCGTAAAAGTGAGATGAAAGCTATGTGAAAGTTTATCTGTGATTTTTGCGTTGGTTAAAGCTATGTGAAAGTCAAGTTAAGTAATTATCTATATATACTTATCAAATTATGGATAATTCTTATGCCAAATATTAAATACTATTATTATCCAATATTTTTTATTTCACATACGGGGGATGGCTTATATAGGAAAATAAAAAAACACCGTCTCCGTGTAGCTACCTTTAAACAAATAAATCTCTCCTTCAGAAGAAAGGTATTAAATTCTCCGAGACTGTGGTTTGTAATAATTCTATCTTACGCTGTACAAATGAGCATACTATATTTAGTACTTTATGTAAATAAAATGTTTTGGTTTATGTAGTATTAAAGCCTACACAATAATATTTGTTGTTTGCAAAGGTAAAAGTTAAAGTTTTAATATAAACAAGTGACTTCAAACTACAGAGTGTCTAGCCAACACTGTCTGCTGGCCGACTTATAAGTACATTAATTACAGGTAAAACTACTAATTAAACCATACATTTAGCATATGATACCTCAGATTATTTTAAGAATTTTAAAAACAAATTTTTTTGTTTTGCTTTTGATATTTATTTTTGAATATAGACCATATTAACAAATTACTGAAACAGTTAAATTGGTTGGCGATTATAATGTGTTTATAGTAAAAATAAAGGAAATTTAAAAATATATATATTTAGTATACATTATGAAAACCTTTTTTATTTAACCATTCATAGTAAATAAAGTGGCATTAAGTGTCCTATTACGAGATGAAAAGTATAAAAATATTATCCAAAAAAAATTGTAATAATTTTAATGCTCTGTGTTAATTATAATCTGTATTTTATTAACTCAAAATAAATTTATTTCAAAGCTGACCATAAATAATGCAATAAAATGTAGACCTACTTGCACAAAACATATGTTTGGTAAAAGCTTAACTTTTATTGATTTGTATTATACCCATCTTAAAACACACGTATTCATCATATGTTTCTCATTATTTTTGCAAAAGAAAAAGATTCGTTGCTCCAAGATGAGTCCAGTTTCTAACCGAGGGGAGACAATAGAGCCACTTTCTGAGCATTCATCGTTTTGTTATTCTTCTCTCCATTACCCATAAGAAATAATATCTGGAATACCAAATTGTTTTTCTAAAATCATTGCTTTTAACAATTGCTTATTTTAATTTACAATAACTCAAATTCAACATAAAATCTTTGAAGCTGTATCAGGTGATTAAAACGACCGCAATCATTAAATATGTAACTTTTTATAATGAACTTTTGGTTGAATTACGAAATGTTTTATTAATATAATATTTTATATTTTGAGTTTATGGTAATTAGTGCGCCAACTTTGACAGCTTCTTTTTAGATTAATTAAAATACTTCAAACGTAAACTTTGTTTTAAAAAAATATTGTATTTTTTTAAATTAAAAAAACTGCGCGCTTTTTAATTATAAAATGCTGATAATCGAACAACTTTTAGCAACAATTAAACAAAATTGGATTTTTTTAGATAAATCTTGGATTTATTATATTTAGTTAATTTCATACTAACAGATGTTTCATTTGTAAGAATGTGTACACAAACAACAAATTAGTTAATTAATAAAGAGATTTTTCAACTTCATGGCATGTTTTCCTCTTTGAATGCTCATTTCTTTTTTACAATTTCGAGAATTGTGTGTTTAAAAGCATTGTTTAGTTTTCTAACGCACCAATTCAGTATCCTAACGAAATTAATTAATATATTTTTACTTCCACCAGAAATGCTAATGATACCAGCAAAAATATTCAAAACGGAAAACCAATCAATATTACAAAATAGTATTTACAATGCTCAAAAAGAGATATAGCTTAGAAACTTTTGCGAATATGACATGTTAAAAAATACCAACTCACCTCTTATTAATTTTTATTTTATTACATTTCAAATCATGAAACATGTTGAATATGTTTGATTAATTATTAACATATCAAATTATTAACACAATTTTTTTTCATGTTATACAAAATGTGAGTTTACAGAAGCTTTGCGTGTGTTGAGTGAGCATACACAGAACATTATAATCACTTTAGAAAATACCAAATATACCCACATTATAAACATATATTTTTCTAAAAATAACACTTACAATGTCAGTGTTGTATTCATTGTTGGGGAATTCACGATTTAATTCCATAGTTATTCAAAGATATAGATTTCATTTTACCATTCATAGACCTCAGAATAGAGTGAAGCAGTTTAATACCACAGCCGCAAATTAATTCCCCTTCTGTCGGATGTTGCCAATTAGCCGCAAACTCAATCACAAACCGACTTTTGCGGATCTTATCGCTTCCGGAAGAGCAATTATGGCTGCACTGTGGTATCAAAGCACTTAAGAGGCTTTCAGGTGAAGTGACTCGTGTAATGAATCAAACGAACCGATCAATTTAATCACTAAGGCAAAACGAGCAATACTAGCAATTGTCCTAAAATATTTTTTTTATGTTATTTATCGATATTTTAATGATAAGCTCATTATTAGTAAACAAATAGTTTTTATAATTAAAATAAAAATTCATTTAAGTGTTTAAATATTAAACGTTTTAGACGCATTTTTTTTTTGCTGAGCTTATACGTTCTGATGCTTAGGATGAAAAATAAACTGCAAACAAATAAGTTTTCAAATAAATAGGGTATTATTAAAATAATATTAAATTATTATGTACCACAATAAGTTTTTAATAACTTTGCGATAACAACGCGAAATATCCTGTGATAATCTTTCTCCGTGTCGGCAGCTGAAGTCTGTAGATAGGGGATAATGAGTACACGGACAGCCTGGAGTCTTCATCCCTCTGAAAGCTTAATGTCGTGCACGGGGACGAAAAGGATTGTTCTTTTCGTATCTTTAATAATAAAATCACAACCTGAGTCTGGGTTTTATTAGAAATTTGAGAAGTGTCGCCTTTATTACTCATTAGAGACTTGTTCATTAATCATTTGGCTTATATATATATATATATATATATATATATATATATATATATATATATATATATATATATATATATATATATATATATATATATATATTAATATTACAATCTAACTTTGATTAATTTGAAAATACATGAAGTAATAGTAAAAACGACTACGAAAAAACCTTTTTCTATAACATACATCATTGACCTTACAATAAGCAATTAATATAATGAAAACAATCGGTATTGGTATATTGATTTATATATATATATATATATATATATATATATATATATATATATATGTATATAATATATTTTCTTCATTTGATTGATCGGTAAAACAATAGGCAGTCGATAAAATAGTCGTAAAGTTCCATAGGGGGCGCCATCAGTCATCAATATATATTGTCTTATATATATATATATATATATATATAAAGTTTTGGGAACAACACGTTTTTTTACAAGCAAAACTATTCTGACCATATTTTGTATGAAATTTTCGAACTGCGGCTGCTAAGCTTTCATTATTTTTTAAATATTATTCAATAATGAAGAAACGTTGTTCTATCGTGTAACACTCCATTTTTACTAACCTTATACTATTAGCTATCAAATTGTTTTTTTTAAGTGTTCCCAAAACTTTACTGCAAAAATGGCGACAAATTCAAATCTTGCGTTAATTTTGGGACACCCTATATATATAGTATATATTTGTATTTGTTTTGATTAGCAAGGAGAATTAAAAAAATATAATACGGTTAATAGAATGGGCCAACATCTTTCATCCGTAAAAACTTGACCGTTTTTCATTAGCAGGAAAATTCGGATCGAAAGGTCCTCCGCCGTGGAATAATTAGCAAAAATTGTATTTTCTCGAAAACGTGCTCACGATCCCGAAATTAAGCATGCGGGAAATGCGAGCACTCGTAGCAAAGAATTTTTTGGTTTGTGTGCCACAAAAATCCCTTCGAGAATAATTATTTCCGACTCCACCCATGTCTTGAATTCGTAACGAGTTTGCAAAGTCGCTATACTTTTCATAATTTTTCATTAAAAATCTTCAAGATGAACACTCCGTATCTCTTTAATAAAGAAAGGAAATTATCACTCTGCTCTTGGTTGCAGGCATCACTGGCAACATTCACTGTGAGATGTCTGCTTTATTTTTTCTTTGGCGAAGAAATTCACTTTCAGATAAAAAGATAACACTTTATAAAAAATTTCAATCCTCATTTTTCGCGTGCATTTATAAATTATATTAAAACTCAAATACAAGACCTTTTTAAATATATTTCGCTTTATTTAAGTTTTGCTTATATTTTTTTTACACCTGAATTTTCAAAAACTTTGTTTATTTCAAATATATACTATTTTTATGTTAATGGGTTGACCTTTTTACTGTTTTTTTTTATTTTTGAAATCTAATAAATTATTTAAACCTAAAAAAAACAAGCTACAAACAAAAAAAATACTTTAATATAAAATCCGTCTCTCGAGAAGGGTGAAATAGAAGAAAAAATCGACGGATATGCAATTTCCTTGAAACAACAAGCGAACCCTCGAAAACCTCAATAAACCCTCAAAAAAAAATCAGATACCTGCGTTGTATTTTTCAATAGCAAAGAAAATTTTCATTATATACCGATTATATTACTATTTATATATTTCTTTAGCCATGATATTCATTGTTTACCAAAAATGTATAATATCTTAATTAGTTATACTTGAATTTTTTTTAGCTTCATAACATAATTTGTTTAACAATATTCTTGAAAAAGTAAAATGATCAGATAGGTGACCAAATTGATAGTAATTTATCAATTTTATATTTATAAAAGTATGTATTTTAACATTATTTAACACGTTTGAAAACCTGCACTCTCGCAGCAGTTCCCAAACTATCTCGACGCCGCCTCCCCCCGCGGCTTCGCGGGATGGTTAATTTTGCAGGTAAGGCTTGACGTTTCATTAGCGCACCGCCCCGGGACAAACACACGAGGAGTTTCGCATAAAACACACCTTTTGTTTCAACAACCTTTCCAGTCGAGCCTCCGCCGGCCCCATTGTTGCTGGAATATTAATGCGCTGAATTGGAAACTAGCTGCAAGATGGTTAGGCGCTGGCTTTATTCTTACCTAGTTTTATGTGATACTAAAGATCACAAAGGATAATCAAGATGGAAAAACTTATGAGAGGGTAAAAAGCTATGACCCTTTTCCCATAGATATGTATTCGTAACTAAACGTGTGCTTGATGTAAAAATTTAAATAACAATACGAAATCAACAATTTCGTCTTATTCATTCTATTATTGATCGTTATGCTCAGTAAATTATAAAATGCTTTTCGTATTCTTTTAAACCATGATTTTACTTATGATTAAATATCTTTAGATTGATGAATTTAACATCTAACTTTTTAACATCATTTAAGTATATTTTTTTTATTTTAATCCTGCAAAAACCTTTGAAATAAAATAATCCAAATAAGTTTTATGTTTTAACACAGAGTATAACATAGTTACATAGTTTTTGCTACGTTATATTTTTCGTCTGTCCTCACACTGCACTTCAAGGCCTGCGTCCTTGCCATTTAAAAGGTTCGTCCTACCGAGAGCTCTTTAGTCTTTTGTCGCAAACCTGACAAAGGAGGGTTGAAATTAAATAATATCTTTATGACTAAGAGCACAGTCCCTGAAATACTGAGGGACTTTCAAAGATTCTCGGAGCCACTGCACTTTATGTACTGAGCCCACAACTAACTTAATTTTACTTGGAATTTTTTCATAATGTACACACATTTGTTACGTTTCAATTTAGTTCTAATAGTAAAAAATAACCACGTTCAAAAATAAACCCATATATGGATATCAAAATATTTCGAATAACATAGTTTCTTTCAATGATGAGATGGGTCAAATAGTTTTATACAATATAATAAACTTAGAAATGTTTAAGTCAAACGAATTTATTAAAATAAATTAAACACTACAAATTTCCGCCATCAAAAACAGTTTTTATGGGTATGCCAGCAGAAAAAGTTTATTTGATATTTTGATTGTAACAAAACATAAATTATGATGTCTGGAAATATTTTCCCTGGATGTACAAGTGATAACATTTCTATAAGAGCAAATAGATTAAAATAAAGTTATTTAATGGTTTATAACTTTATACAGAATAATATCAGCTAATAGTTTTTTTTTAACAATTTCACTTTATTTTAAATTAATATGATTTTGAAGTAGTTTATTCAGAACTGTTAGAAAATATTTTTTTCAATAAAGTTTCCAACTAATCTCCATAATATTAAGTATGCTAATATCATTTTACTCCGCGTCTGGTATGTAAAAGCTTTAAATACTTAGAAAAACTATAGGCACTTTGTAATGAAAACAAAAAGTTTTCACTTTGAATTTATAATTAAGCTTGTCGTAAAACACAAGATAATGACGAAAGATTTCTGTACGTAGCTGACTTGACATATCAATTAAACCTGAGAGATTTGTGAAAATTCTAAACATTGTAATGGTACTGATATAATTGCCGTAATGAAATTGGCTCCAAAGCTTCTTAGACATACAAAATGCGAATTAAAATTCTCAGAAAACGCTTTGGTATCAATGTTTACTTTTTGCCTGAAGCGAAACGTCAAAGTGTCAGTCTGGTAAAGTTAATTTAAAATGCTGCGTAAGATAAGCTCTGCAATGCTATTCGGGCAGCTGTCATATAAGTCAGAGACAATTATTGGGCTTGATGATAAGCGCGACTACCGCTACATTCGTTTATGCTACATTTCAGAAGCAGCTACTTTTGATTGTTAAATAAACTGAAAGTATTTTTAATCAAAAACTTTTGTTAGCTGTTTAAAATACAATTTTTTTAAAGACAGTTTTTATGCTGCAAACTCAAACTCGATTACTCAAACACAACTTTTGATGCTTCTTTTTATTTTTAATTCTAGAAAGACAATCAAAGATCCTCGCTTGACTCCTTGCAAATAAGTTCTTTGAATTTCCATATATACTCATTAAAAATCAAGTTTATTTTATTGCTTCACATAAAATAGCTTCATTAGCTGTGTGTTTCTTCGACTCTTCAATACTTTGCTGAATTATATTCAAAGTAATAACTCATAGATGTCATATATATCAATAACATATAACTCTAAGTTTTGATAATAAATAATGCTATGAAAGAAAACTGTTTTGGTTTTATATGAATATAACCATTGAGTAACTAGCATCAACTTCACACTCCCCGCCTGGAAAATTTGTTGGTTTTCTCCGATAAACGATGATTACCTGTTTTATTACATATCATCTGTAACTATATGATAATGTCGAGTAAAATATATTTAAAGTAGCCTTACTGTGGTAAAAAAATATCTCATTTTTTATTGGACAGAGTAAGCAAAAATCCAAATTGTAAACTTTGCACACAAGGGTGCTAACTGCGTAATATATTTAAATACGGTACTTAAAACCCAAACTAATCTCCCATGTTTTTTCTTGAAATATTTTAAAGCTCAACAAGTTTTTTTATGTTGCTACGTTGTTTAAATCGCCCGGGAATTGCCTCGTCCGGATGTCGGGACGCGCCCAGCCTTTTCGTACACACATTACACTCCAGATTTCAGGAAAATGAAAACTCTAAGACTGTAAAGATTCCCTCGGGCGATCGTCTGCTGTGAGAACAAGCAGCTTTATATGGTGAGACCACGGATCTGTTGTCTAATTAAAGCATATGAATTTTCAAATTCTATTGGACGTCAACTGAAATATTGGTGTCCAGTTTTCTAACATTCGTAATTACTCACTTATTCATTTTTTTCTGCTAATGTATATGCATATATAATCAGTTTTCCAATGAAAGTAAGATCAAAATAAATAAATTTAAATACAATTATTTTAGTGCTGTGTGTTGCCTATATGTTTAGTTTTTAATTTAAATTCTAAAAATTAACATATAAAATCTAAAAGAAATATTTTTATAATGAATTTAAAGTATAACAATAAAATAAAACCAAATGGTTTTGGAGACTACGTTTATTTTGCTTATAGCGAGAGCTCTTTCGCCGAACACGGCATCTTCAAGACTGATTCTATATAGAAAACACGAGTTTATACATAACAAAATCAACAAAATTACATGAGTCATAGATATTACAAATTTATGTGGAAAAAAATTGCTTCTATTGGGTGCTGTGAAACCCCATTAAAATGACATTAACAGCAATAATTTTAATACTAAGTACTTAAATAAACTATTTTATGATGATTCCTGGCTGTCCTGGCCGCCACCTGAAAGCAATTAGTTTGGAAGCAGAATCACATTGTATTTTTAAAAATATTAAGAAGGGGAGAATTATGGTTGTTAAGTTGTTCATTGATCAAAGGGAATTCTAGATTTTGGTGCTTAATTATTTCTAATTGCTCCAAAATATTAAGTCTATAGCCTTTATTGGAAACATGAAGGAGACTTGGCTTATTATCAACATTTAACTTATGTTTACTGTCATTAAGATGTATTGCAAATTGTGAATCTAATTTATTATTTTTAAAAGAAGCCAGATGCTCTTTGTATCTTGTTGCAAAACTACGACCTGTTTGACCAATGTACATAGCTTTGCAGTCATCACACGTTAATTTGTAGACTCCACTCTTTTGGAAGGCATCAACTTTGTCCTTACTATTTTTTAAAAGTATTCCTAAGTTGCTTCTATTCTTAAAGGCCATTTTAAATTCTGGTAATTGTTTGCAAATATCAAGTGAGATTTGACCAAAATATTCAATGCATCTAAACGGCTTCTCTTCATCGCTACGGCTAACAGGGTATATCTGAATAGAGTTTTTTGCATATGATTTTTTAATAAGGATTTTATCAATAATATTATTTGGGTAACCATTACTTGCTGCAATTGATTTTATTATTTTTAATTCTTCATTGAATGCTTCTAATTCTAGCGGTAATTTAACTAGCCGGTGTACCATGCTATAGTATGCTGCTAATTTATGTGACCAGGGGTGCATGGATTTATGATGTATTGTAGTATCAGCGAATGTCGGCTTACGATATACACTAAATTGGTGACGGTTATTTACATTTTTAATTGAAAGATCTAAAAAATTTATACTCTTATCAACTTCTTTCTCTAGTGTGAATTTAATCCGCGTATGTAAAGAATTTGCAAAATTTACAAATTTGTCCAATTGTCTCTCTGTTCCACTCCAACAAATCAAGATATCATCTACATACCTGTAGTAGTAAATGATATTTTTATCCCAGCTTGATTTTAGTAACTTCTCTTCAAACGCATCCATGAAGCATTCTGCTATCAATGGACTTAGGTTACTTCCAATAGGAAGGCCTTCAAGTTGCTGGTAAATTGTATCATTGAATTTAAAATAGTTAGTGTCTAAACATGCTTCTAATAACTGATACATCTCATCTATTACAATGGGTCCCAGCTTACTTTTTTCCATAATATTACGGACAATTTCCAATGATTCCTTAACAGGAATATTGGGAAAAAGGCTAGTGACATCTAATGAAATGAATTTATAGTTCGTTTGAAGAGGTATGTCCTTGATTTTATCCACCAAGTCTAATGAGTTTATGACACCATGCTTCGGTTTAAAGTTAGTTAAATCTTTAAACAAAATATTTAATTTACTCGATAGTAATGATGCTGGAGTATGGTTAAAAGAGACAACCGGTCTGATCGGGACATTTACTTTATGAATCTTGGGTAGACCATAAAGTAGAGGGGCTTTAGGGTTCATGACGATCAATGCTAATTTTTGGGGGATTTTAGGAAATATGGCATTGCAGCTATTAACGAGTTTACGGACTCTACTAGCCAATTTAAGAGTAGGATCTTTCTTGAGGGTAATAAAATCTGAGGGATTTAAAAACGCAAAAACTTTATCCACATAGTCCTGCCTGCTCAGAACGACTACTGAGTTGCCTTTATCTGCTTTGGTTATAATTAAATTATTAAGCGTGACTTTAGTTTTAATATTGTGAAGCTGGTCGAGTTCAATATTTTTGTAAAACACTGATTTACCTACTGATTCTAGTTCTTTCTTAATGATATTTGCAGTGACATGTTTAAGTAAATTGCCATTCTTAGCTTTAGTTAACGCTATTTCTGTGTCTACCGCTAACGATTCTAATTGACGAGATGACACTTTTTGCGGTATACTATATTTAAAGCCTTTGTCTAAAAGAGAAAGTTCTTTAACATCAAATACGATATTACTTAAGTTAATTGTCCTCTTATAAAATTCTAATGGGGCAGTTGATTTTTCAGGTACAAGGGGAGACGACTTTGGAACCAATTGAGTGGCTTTCAAATTAACAAGTTTTTTACATTGAGTTTTATATTTTAAATAAATGCTATTATTAATTTCATCGTTGATTTTAGTATATAAATTATCGAATTCAACAGGGTGAAGAGAAAAGGTTAATTCTGAGTGTAGTACCTTGATATATTGTAGAAGGGCGTCTCGCTTGCGGCACCATTCTTTGGCTTCCTCTTTCAGCCAAGTCACCTTAGCTCGTCGGATAGCAATGCTGGACGACGCTGACTTCGACTTGGTACGTAATTGAACGAACTTCGGAATCACTTTCCACTTTAAACACTGCTGAACAAACCAGAAGTTTTGAACTACTGTTCTCTGCTTCAGTTTCAGTTTTCTATATAAAAATACCTGGGTGGCTATATCAGCCACCTTGATATAATTAATGGAACTGGTATTTATTTTGTAATACTCCATTTTATAACAATAAAATAAAACCAAATGGTTTTGGAGACTACGTTTATCTACGTTTACCCTGGTCACATAAATTAGCAGCATACTATAGCATGGTACACCGGCTAGTTAAATTACCGCTAGAATTAGAAGCATTCAATGAAGAATTAAAAATAATAAAATCAATTGCAGCAAGTAATGGTTACCCAAATAATATTATTGATAAAATCCTTATTAAAAAATCATATGCAAAAAACTCTATTCAGATATACCCTGTTAGCCGTAGCGATGAAGAGAAGCCGTTTAGATGCATTGAATATTTTGGTCAAATCTCACTTGATATTTGCAAACAATTACCAGAATTTAAAATGGCCTTTAAGAATAGAAGCAACTTAGGAATACTTTTAAAAAATAGTAAGGACAAAGTTGATGCCTTCCAAAAGAGTGGAGTCTACAAATTAACGTGTGATGACTGCAAAGCTATGTACATTGGTCAAACAGGTCGTAGTTTTGCAACAAGATACAAAGAGCATCTGGCTTCTTTTAAAAATAATAAATTAGATTCACAATTTGCAATACATCTTAATGACAGTAAACATAAGTTAAATGTTGATAATAAGCCAAGTCTCCTTCATGTTTCCAATAAAGGCTATAGACTTAATATTTTGGAGCAATTAGAAATAATTAAGCACCAAAATCTAGAATTCCCTTTGATCAATGAACAACTTAACAACCATAATTCTCCCCTTCTTAATATTTTTAAAAATACAATGTGATTCTGCTTCCAAACTAATTGCTTTCAGGTGGCGGCCAGGACAGCCAGGAATCATCATAAAATAGTTTATTTAAGTACTTAGTATTAAAATTATTGCTGTTAATGTCATTTTAATGGGGTTTCACAGCACCCAATAGAAGCAATTTTTTTCCACATAAATTTGTAATATCTATGACTCATGTAATTTTGTTGATTTTGTTATGTATAAACTCGTGTTTTCTATATAGAATCAGTCTTGAAGATGCCGTGTTCGGCGAAAGAGCTCTCGCTATAAGCAAAATAAACGTAGTCTCCAAAACCATTTGGTTTTATTTTATTGTTATAAAATGGAGTATTACAAAATAAATACCAGTTCCATTAATTATATCAAGGTGGCTGATATAGCCACCCAGGTATTTTTATATAGAAAACTGAAACTGAAGCAGAGAACAGTAGTTCAAAACTTCTGGTTTGTTCAGCAGTGTTTAAAGTGGAAAGTGATTCCGAAGTTCGTTCAATTACGTACCAAGTCGAAGTCAGCGTCGTCCAGCATTGCTATCCGACGAGCTAAGGTGACTTGGCTGAAAGAGGAAGCCAAAGAATGGTGCCGCAAGCGAGACGCCCTTCTACAATATATCAAGGTACTACACTCAGAATTAACCTTTTCTCTTCACCCTGTTGAATTCGATAATTTATATACTAAAATCAACGATGAAATTAATAATAGCATTTATTTAAAATATAAAACTCAATGTAAAAAACTTGTTAATTTGAAAGCCACTCAATTGGTTCCAAAGTCGTCTCCCCTTGTACCTGAAAAATCAACTGCCCCATTAGAATTTTATAAGAGGACAATTAACTTAAGTAATATCGTATTTGATGTTAAAGAACTTTCTCTTTTAGACAAAGGCTTTAAATATAGTATACCGCAAAAAGTGTCATCTCGTCAATTAGAATCGTTAGCGGTAGACACAGAAATAGCGTTAACTAAAGCTAAGAATGGCAATTTACTTAAACATGTCACTGCAAATATCATTAAGAAAGAACTAGAATCAGTAGGTAAATCAGTGTTTTACAAAAATATTGAACTCGACCAGCTTCACAATATTAAAACTAAAGTCACGCTTAATAATTTAATTATAACCAAAGCAGATAAAGGCAACTCAGTAGTCGTTCTGAGCAGGCAGGACTATGTGGATAAAGTTTTTGCGTTTTTAAATCCCTCAGATTTTATTACCCTCAAGAAAGATCCTACTCTTAAATTGGCTAGTAGAGTCCGTAAACTCGTTAATAGCTGCAATGCCATATTTCCTAAAATCCCCCAAAAATTAGCATTGATCGTCATGAACCCTAAAGCCCCTCTACTTTATGGTCTACCCAAGATTCATAAAGTAAATGTCCCGATCAGACCGGTTGTCTCTTTTAACCATACTCCAGCATCATTACTATCGAGTAAATTAAATATTTTGTTTAAAGATTTAACTAACTTTAAACCGAAGCATGGTGTCATAAACTCATTAGACTTGGTGGATAAAATCAAGGACATACCTCTTCAAACGAACTATAAATTCATTTCATTAGATGTCACTAGCCTTTTTCCCAATATTCCTGTTAAGGAATCATTGGAAATTGTCCGTAATATTATGGAAAAAAGTAAGCTGGGACCCATTGTAATAGATGAGATGTATCAGTTATTAGAAGCATGTTTAGACACTAACTATTTTAAATTCAATGATACAATTTACCAGCAACTTGAAGGCCTTCCTATTGGAAGTAACCTAAGTCCATTGATAGCAGAATGCTTCATGGATGCGTTTGAAGAGAAGTTACTAAAATCAAGCTGGGATAAAAATATCATTTACTACTACAGGTATGTAGATGATATCTTGATTTGTTGGAGTGGAACAGAGAGACAATTGGACAAATTTGTAAATTTTGCAAATTCTTTACATACGCGGATTAAATTCACACTAGAGAAAGAAGTTGATAAGAGTATAAATTTTTTAGATCTTTCAATTAAAAATGTAAATAACCGTCACCAATTTAGTGTATATCGTAAGCCGACATTCGCTGATACTACAATACATCATAAATCCATGCACCCCTGGTCACATAAATTAGCAGCATACTATAGCATGGTACACCGGCTAGTTAAATTACCGCTAGAATTAGAAGCATTCAATGAAGAATTAAAAATAATAAAATCAATTGCAGCAAGTAATGGTTACCCAAATAATATTATTGATAAAATCCTTATTAAAAAATCATATGCAAAAAACTCTATTCAGATATACCCTGTTAGCCGTAGCGATGAAGAGAAGCCGTTTAGATGCATTGAATATTTTGGTCAAATCTCACTTGATATTTGCAAACAATTACCAGAATTTAAAATGGCCTTTAAGAATAGAAGCAACTTAGGAATACTTTTAAAAAAATAGTAAGGACAAAGTTGATGCCTTCCAAAAGAGTGGAGTCTACAAATTAACGTGTGATGACTGCAAAGCTATGTACATTGGTCAAACAGGTCGTAGTTTTGCAACAAGATACAAAGAGCATCTGGCTTCTTTTAAAAATAATAAATTAGATTCACAATTTGCAATACATCTTAATGACAGTAAACATAAGTTAAATGTTGATAATAAGCCAAGTCTCCTTCATGTTTCCAATAAAGGCTATAGACTTAATATTTTGGAGCAATTAGAAATAATTAAGCACCAAAATCTAGAATTCCCTTTGATCAATGAACAACTTAACAACCATAATTCTCCCCTTCTTAATATTTTTAAAAATACAATGTGATTCTGCTTCCAAACTAATTGCTTTCAGGTGGCGGCCAGGACAGCCAGGAATCATCATAAAATAGTTTATTTAAGTACTTAGTATTAAAATTATTGCTGTTAATGTCATTTTAATGGGGTTTCACAGCACCCAATAGAAGCAATTTTTTTCCACATAAATTTGTAATATCTATGACTCATGTAATTTTGTTGATTTTGTTATGTATAAACTCGTGTTTTCTATATAGAATCAGTCTTGAAGATGCCGTGTTCGGCGAAAGAGCTCTCGCTATAAGCAAAATAAACGTAGTCTCCAAAACCATTTGGTTTTATTTTATTGTTATAAAATGGAGTATTACAAAATAAATACCAGTTCCATTAATTAATTTAAAGTATGTTTATCTTTTGTTATTTCAATTTTTTTAATATGACGGTGTCCTAAATACACACTCCATAGCCGTTTCCAATTAATATCCTCTTTTTTAATCAAAACGTTATCTGAAAATTCTCATTTTATTTAAGGATAATTTGTAGCATATAATCTTCTACAGACTTGGAAATTTGAGAGTAATTAAGCTAAATGATTTTTGTGCTTTAAAGTTAATTTATTTTATGCAATTTTTTTATATTAATATTTTAAAATAACTATTTGATCAATATGCAAGCTTTCATATTTACATAAACTACGATTATTTTTCTAAAGTTCTGATAGCGAACCTAACACTGTAAAAAATATTTTTCAAATATAACATAAGCTCGATGCGACTTTGCAACAAAAAAAATAAGGAAATTATCAACGTATTTTTCATTTATGAAAGTGAAATCGCACTTATAATAACAAAAATCAAGAAGTGACTGGCTTAAATATGTTTGATGTTATTAAATGTTTTGCTGCACATAGAACCTTTAAAGCTCATATAAATGCCAAAATTGCATAGTATTTAAAGTAAATCGTTTAAATTTTACTATTAAATTAATGTTTTGCGACAACTGCTGGAGTCACCGATAATTCGAAATGAAACACTCAGTCTGTTTATTTTAATTACTTTTCTAATTACCATATTCGTGAAGTTTTTTTTTCGAATATAACAAATATTTACACAATCGCAAACAACGAAGAGTTTTTCTGCGAATTTAAATTTATCATAATTTTACTTAAATATTTAATTTGCTTCAAAGTATTATAAACGATAAGTACAATATAACGATAAGTCGCAGTGAGTTTCTTCCTACAGATGCCTAAGGAAATTGAGTAAGCTTGGGAAAATTTTGCCGTGGTGTTCAGGTAATCCCATCGCCGAGCAGCTTTAGCTCGGGGTATTTTCAGGAAGCACAGCCTCCAGGCAGTGACCGGGAATATATTTTGGCATCTTAAGTAATAGGAATCTCCCTAATTTTCGTATATCGGCAACTTGTTTGTACATCTTCTATACGTATTTTTTGTGCATGCTTTACATATTTTAGAAAAACGTTTAGGACGATATTGGTATAAAAGTTATTTTTTTTTTTTTAAGGTTTCTAGTGTTTTGTTTGCTGTCTTTGGTTAGTATTCTATACTTACCAACTCGTGTCTAGCTCTATGAAAAAGCTTTTAAGATTTATCTCATCTTCTTCATTCTGTTTTATATTTTCTTCGTTTAAACAGATTTTATTAAAAACTAGAAATGTAGCCCGTCATAAAATGACGTATTCAATTAACGATGCAATAGTGTTTGAACATATGTTTGGCTGACAATTAGATGAACATTTTGTACACATATATTTTGAATAATCGGATATTAATTTCAAAAGCAAAGCCATTCTAGGAAATATCACATTTCGTGTCACAAACAACGAATCACTTTCACTGCACTGTTCTTTATTAGATGCAGTCTTTATTACGTTCAATTGTGCTATTCTTTTTAAATTACGTTTGCTGTGCTTAGACGGTGTTATTTTTGTAGGAGGCATTTAAAGTTATTAATGATGTGATTAATAATTTCTAACGCAACTAAAAAATAAAAATTGGTACTTGTGTCAAGCTGACATAAACTGGAAATTTCTTAGAAGCATCAAATTTTGTTTTTTTGTAAAAATTCTAAATTTGAAATTCTAAAGCTTGAAAATTCAATAGATTTTGAATAACTCGTAGATGAGCCACAAATGAAGCATTAAAATTAATGTTATTAATTTTTATATTTTACAAACATCCAGATAAAATTTTCATAATAAACAACATTCAAAATTTAAAAAAATATTTTCAGTAATATCAAAGCATTATTAAAATATTATTGTTTATCTTTTGTTGTAACTAAGTATGATTAATAATTTATTAAACTAACTACCTAATAAATACTTTTATGTCATAAATTTTAAATATGGTTTAATAAAAAAATCTCTTAACTTTTCAGTGTCAAGCTGAAGTATAAATTCAATGCAAGCTTATAGCATTTTTGAATTATTTTATAAAGCTACGATAAATCACATCAATTCAGCTGATGCTTGATCGCTGTGTAAAGCCATCCTTTATAATTCAAATGCTAATTTGTATTCCTAGCGTAGAGAATATTTTTCTATTCCCGAGTCTCCATACATAAAACAATGAACTAAAGCCCACTCGGGCAGGACAGAGACAAAGCACCCAGATCCTTTTCGACTTGCATGGGGTTACCATAGAGATACCATGAAAAGAGAACTATATATTTTTAAAGGCATAGAGTAGCGTCATTAATAAAGCGTGTGCATCCGCAGTGATTCCATTTTAAAAGTCCTGGAACTGCTGCATTAATTTTAGATGTATTTGATATTTGAACCACATTTGTAGTAAAATTCTTGTTTATTTTATAAATAGCTTCTCGTTGCTTGTAAAATATGAGAAAATTAATAAAATACCCAAAAATTTAAATTGGTTGCGGCCATAATTTTAAAGCAAGACAAATCACCTTTCCTTGACAAATTCAGAAAATTTTCAGACAAATTGAATCATCCGCAAAAATTGTATTATTACTTAAGTGAATTTTTATTATCTAAATGTTTACTTATTAAAAAATTGATATAATTTTTTTAACCAAATCTCTTACGTAATCTAAAATTTAATTCATCGTTTAATTCATTTAATTTAATAGGGTACCTTAGTACCCTATGGCTATCATTTTCTGTGTAAGTGGCTAACTCTCTTGTAAAATAGTTTTTTTCCCGAACAATGAGCACATGGGGCAAGACTATCGACCCTATCCGTGCAAATTGGGGTGCAAAAGTGATAGCCATTACTTCTACTGCGAACTTTTCAATTAAAATATTCACGTCCCGTCGTGTTTGGCCAGCCAAATTGTCGTATTCGGACCAATACAGCGTCCAATCAAACGGAAATGAATAATGGATAAAATGCATGAGGATTCGCAATAAAAATTGTATGTGTATTCTAAAGTCTCCATATAGATTTTTATTTCGAATTTATTGCTATCGCTTATTACATAATGCCTATTACAATATATAAATGCCCAGCACTGACCCAAATAAATATTGTTTAGTTAGTATGATTGACAATTCAAAAATTACAATTGAAAATCTACTAATCAGATAAAAATGTCTATCGAGTTATTTGTTTAAAATAATTACCCGTTTATATTTAGTTTTGATCTATTAATTATAATTTTAATTAATTAATTCTATAATTATAATTTATTAATCTTTTAATTAATCTATTAATTATAATTTAAGATATGAAAACGCCTAAAAGATTTTTTTAAGTGTTAAATTTAAGTTACTTGGTAAACTCTCTTACTTCCGATTGCCTGTCAAATCTGAAAGGGTTGAAATGATTGCCTGGGCATGTCAAGGCTTCGACACCACAAATTAAGCTCTTCTCTGTGGAATATAGCCAATTAGATGCAAACTCAATCAGGAGCCGACTTTTGCGGATCTTCTCGCTTCTCGGTAAACAATAATAGGCCTAGCGTGAAATTATAATGCCCAGAATTGTCTACCCGCCAGCAGACACCTCTCGAGTACCGGAGATTGGGGCCGTAATCTAATTTTACTTAAGGATTACAGAACCTTCATACACTAAAAGTCTTCAAGGTAAAGTTCAGAATCCATTAGCAAAAATGTGAAAATATATTTTAAAACTTTTATTTTAATTGAATGAAAAGAAAAAATTGCATTATTTATAGAAATTAATGTATCTAAAATTTGGAGGGGCTCTGCCTATATCAGTTTATAAATACTAAATAAATTTCAGTATCAATCATAAATTGACATAATTGAAATCTTTTAATCATAACAGTGAACTAATATCGTGTTTATAGATCTTCTGGCAAGTCCCTGTTAATACATTATTCTTTTTCCAGATATATTTATATTGTTCTTCTTCATTAAAGATAAAACAGAATAAAAAACAAATACTTGAACGCACTCTCACATTCCACTTGAAATATTTGTAAGTTTAAAAATTCACTGGCGTACAAATTTATAAAATAGATCCATACATCTATTTTTTCTCATACATATTTTGATTTATAGTTGCTCGAAACATAACTATACAAAACTTTTCATGTAAAAATGTTTGTTCATAGTGATTGTGTTGACTTTCTTTAGAGTCTTCAGTGAGTTGACACTTTAGCAAAAAATATAAACATCCTTGACGCGCTGGCAATATAATCAATCTTATTCGATTATCAATCAAGTCTGCCTCTATATTTACTTTTCTCTGGGGTGTATGGTCGATTACCTTCCTACTCAGGAGACTTATGTGCTTTTGACGGTATTAGTGACAGACGGCTGACTTTTCAGGCGACTACAGTACAACTTGCCCCAAAATACTCAAGAAACATACCATAAATTAATATTAGAGTTATATTATTAAAAACCACTCAAAAATAATTATACCATTGCTTTTAAATATTTCGGTTTTTTATTTTTTGATTACGTAAAGTAAAATATGTATGTACATGTACATATATATATACAATATATTCTTGTTAAATAAACTTATATAATAAAAGCATCAAAAACCTCTTTCTAAAATCATTTTTGGCCCTTTCAGCAACTACAACTCTTTAGAAAGATAATAAGAGCAATATTTTTTCTTGTACTCTTATTTATAAAGGCATAACAAAAAATTTTCAGAAGTTTTTGGCAGTACATTATATCAAATATAATAGTGAAATCAGTTCCATGCATGATCATTAATTAAAATTGAATACAGTGGTCAAAATACACTACAGGATTGTATAAATTTAAATACTACTTGCGTCCAGTTAAAATAAGCTTAAACTGAGTGATTTTTTTCTTACTACGGTGACAAAATATCCTTAATATATTGTTTGAGTTTAATTATAAATTATTTAAATAAAAACATGTAAAAAAAATATTATGACAATAAACATTAAATAAAGAAAAAGGATGTTCCGAAATACGAATACTCGTAGTATATTGGTAATTTTGAAGATCTTGTCTTATGAGCATCGCAGCTATCTATACTCGGCGATTGTCTCCAGCTGCAAGGTTAGGTTAGGTTCTTGCAATAACTGCACTGCTAATTCGATTAGCAGCCCAGATCTGTGAGCGCTTGTACCGCCACGTGTGACTTGGCAGAGACAATGTCCGTGTTTCGTGATGCCGAATGCTATTTTAGAACATGGCTGTACTAGCTCAACTAAACATTATTGTATGTATAATTTCTATTTTCAATTTTGTTTGATGTCTCCTTTAATATTTTTGAATAGAACAAAAATATCACTTTATAGTATGAAGTCTCTCTAAATTCTAAAATGAACATATAATACATTTGGTCTCATCGATTATAGTCACAAAACGTCCACATTAAACGCATAATGTAATAATAAAAATTTTAAGTTTATTTTAAAATCATTGTAATAAAAATATAAGTTTTAAGATTGTTAAATTTTGCCTAAATTTTGTTAAAGATAAAGAGAATAGTACGGTTTTACAAAACTTGAACATAACAAAACGGCATTCATCATTTAGCGACTATCTCTATTATAACCTAAAAAACGATCTTTCAGATTCTGTAAATTTATCCACAATATTATTCCATATATGAATATTGCAAGCCTTGTTTATAAAGCTGCTTTTACACGAGCAACTAAAATCACCCAAAAAATTAAATATTATAAAAATTTATCAAAATACATACATGTTAAAATAAATAAAACTAGAACTTGTTTAATTTACTTCCACAGTTTTATTTTTATTGCAATAAATAATAGACCTTTGAAGCTATTTTTTACAGTAGGAATACTTTGGTCCGCTTGCCGGCGGCCGGTGAGTGATAACCGTCAATTGTTCGTTAATTTTGAAGCCTAAATTAACGCGACCTGGAGAAGGACTTCAGCGATATGGAGATCATGAATAAGTCCTGAAGAAGCGTAATTTTGAGGACGCTTTTTTCACAATGGTGAAAAATTCTACTCCGGAGATAGCATCGTCGGCCTGAAGCAGGGACGAGACACGGAATTTCCTCCACTGACGCTCTCTGCTCTTAGGCTGAATAGTTCACGTGGTTGGACAATGTCTGAAATTATTCGATGACACTCCATAAAGACTGATTGCGAAAGCTACACTAACCTAAAAATTAACTTCAGGGAACTTCAGGATTAGCTGGTCACATGAGGCTTCGTAACCGAGCATTACGAAATATACGTAGTCCTCTAAAACCCATTTCCAAATCCATCAATATCTATTTCATAGGTGAAACATACAAATGAGGCATAATTATTTTCATGGAGAATTTATAACTTGACCATAATACTTCACATGGTCCGGGACCGCCTGTGTCAATGGTGGTCACTAAGACTTCTGACACTAATGTCTTTTGTGTTTCAACAATAAATACAACCGAAGGTCAAACCGGCAAAGAGAAATGAGTAATCGGTATATATGCCGAAAATTGCTTCACATCCGATAAAAACAATGTACGAGCAGGACTATAATCACCTTTGGATAAATATTAAATTCCTCAATATATCAAATATATCAACTATTATAATATATAAATATGTTTTTAAAAAAATCAGATGAATTTTAAACATTTTAAAAAATATGTCTCATTTATTAACAAATATAAAATAAATAAATATCAACGTTAAAATTTTTATGCGATAATTATTTTAAACCTAGTAATTTAAAAAATTACTAAGTTTAAAAAAAGTCTGTGGTGCATAATTGTTCTTTAGAATGTAACAAATGAATGTTGATTGTCTTGACAGTTCGGTGTCAGACCTCGAAGCCGCCAGACGTTTCGCTTTGCGGTCTCGACTTCAGAATATTTAACATCGCGGTCAGATTCAAATATATAATATTTAAGCTCATATATTGCATATGTGAGCTTTTTTAATCGATAAATATTAATTTTTCCAGTTTGCAAACATCAGGTCCTGTCCTCGCAGCCGCCAGACGATTCGATTATCCGTCACGACTTCAAGTTATTCCACATTGCGGTCAGTTTCAAATATTAATTATCTCAGCTCATATATAAGCTTTATTTATCAATTAATATTTATTTTTCCAGCTTGCTACACCTTTGCAGCTTCCTGTCTGCTGCTTCTTGTGTTTCTGCTTCCAGTATATTCTGCTTTCTGTCTTTTCTTTTTCCTGTCTTATCAGCTTCTTGTCTTTCCTAAATCATGTCTCTGTTGCTTTCAGTCCATCCTACACAAGGACGCCTGCCCGTGCTGCCGCCTATCGGCTCAACTCCAGGACGCCTGCCCTCGCTGCCACCTGACGTCTCAACTTCAGGTTGCCTGACCATGCAGCCAACCTACTTCTCATCTATACGGTTGCCTGCAATTGCCGCTTCCAGTCTTCCTACTCTAGGTCGCCTGCCCTTGCTGCCTCCTATCGGCTCAACTCCAGGACGCCTGCCCTCGCTGCCACCTGACGTCTCAACTTCAGGTTGCCTGGCCATGCAGCCATCCCACTTTTCATCTATACGGTTGCCTGCAATTGCCGCTTCCAGTCTTCCTACTCTAGGTCGCCTGCCCTTGCTGCCACCTATCGGCTCAACTCCAGGACGCCTGCCCTCGCTGCCACCTGACGTCTCAACTTCAGGTTGCCTGGCCATGCAGCCATCCTACTTCTCATCTATACGGTTGCCTGCAATTGCCGCTTCCAGTCTTCCTACTCTAGGTCGCCTGCCCTTGCTGCCACCTATCGGCTCAACTCCAGGACGCCTGCCCTCGCTGCCACCTGACGTCTCAACTTCAGGTTGCCTGGCCATGCAGCCATCCTACTTCTCATCTATACGGTTGCCTGCAATTGCCGCTTCCAGTCTTCCTACTCTAGGTCGCCTGCCCTTGCTGCCACCTATCGGCTCAACTCCAGGACGCCTGCCCTCGCTGCCACCTGACGTCTCAACTTCAGGTTGCCTGACCATGCAGCCAACCTACTTCTCATCTATACGGTTGCCTGCAATTGCCGCTTCCAGTCTTCCTACTCTAGGTCGCCTGCCCTTGCTGCCTCCTATCGGCTCAACTCCAGGACGCCTGCCCTCGCTGCCACCTGACGTCTCAACTTCAGGTTGCCTGGCCATGCAGCCATCCCACTTTTCATCTATACGGTTGCCTGCAATTGCCGCTTCCAGTCTTCCTACTCTAGGTCGCCTGCCCTTGCTGCCACCTATCGGCTCAACTCCAGGACGCCTGCCCTCGCTGCCACCTGACGTCTCAACTTCAGGTTGCCTGGCCATGCAGCCATCCCACTTCTCATCTATACGGTTGCCTGCAATTGCCGCTTCCAGTCTTCCTACTCTAGGTCGCCTGCCCTTGCTGCCTCCTATCGGCTCAACTCCAGGACGCCTGCCCTCGCTGCCACCTGACGTCTCAACTTCAGGTTGCCTGGCCATGCAGCCATCCCACTTCTCATCTATACGGTTGCCTGCAATTGCCGCTTCCAGTCTTCCTACTCTAGGTCGCCTGCCCTTGCTGCCTCCTATCGGCTCAACTCCAGGACGCCTGCCCTCGCTGCCACCTGACGTCTCAACTTCAGGTTGCCTGGCCATGCCGCCATCCCACGTCACATCTTTACGGTTGCCTGCAATTGCCGCTTCCAGCCTCCCTACTCCAGGACGCCTGCCCTTGCTGCCACCTGACGTCTCAACTTCAGGTTGCCTGGCCATGCCGCCATCCCACTTCTCATCTATACGGTTGCCTGCAATTGCCGCTTCCAGTCTTCCTACTCTAGGTCGCCTGCCCTTGCTGCCACCTATCGGCTCAACTCCAGGACGCCTGCCCTCGCTGCCACCTGACGTCTCAACTTCAGGTTGCCTGGCCATGCCGCCATCCCACGTCACATCTTTACGGTTGCCTGCAATTGCCGCTTCCAGCCTCCCTACTCCAGGACGCCTGCTCTTGCTGCCACCTGACGTCTCAACTTCAGGTTGCCTGGCCATGCCGCCATCCCACGTCACATCTTTACGGTTGCCTGCAATTGCCGCTTCCAGCCTCCCTACTCCAGGACGCCTGCCCTTGCTGCCACCTGACGTCTCAACTTCAGGTTGCCTGGCCATGCCGCCATCCCACGTCACATCTTTACGGTTGCCTGCAATTGCCGCTTCCAGCCTCCCTACTCCAGGACGCCTGCCCTTGCTGCCACCTGACGTCTCAACTTCAGGTTGCCTGGCCATGCCGCCATCCCACGTCACATCTTTATGGTTGCCTGCAATTGCCGCTTCCAGCCTCCCTACTCCAGGACGCCTGCCCTTGCTGCCACCTGACGTCTCAACTTCAGGTTGCCTGGCCATGCCGCCATCCCACGTCATCTCTTTATGGTTGCCTGCAATTGCCGCTTCCAGCCTCCCTACTCCAGGACGCCTGCCCTTGCTGCCACCTGACGTCTCAACTTCAGGTTGCCTGACCATGCCGCCATTCCGCTTCTCATCTATCCGTTCAGTATCGTTCCGTTATTTTTTGAAGTATTTATGGCTTCGTTTATTTTCTAATTCTTGTTTTTGTTGCTTCTAGCCCATCCTACTCCAGGACGCCTGCCCGTGCTGCCACCTGACGCCTCAACTTCACGTTGCCTGACTATGCCGACATCCTCCATCACATCTTTACGGTTGCCTGCCCTTGCTGCTCATAAAACCCATCGCTGCAAGATGCCTGCTTTTGCTGCCCCCTGACTTCTCAACTCCAGGATGCCTGACCATGCCGCCATCCTCCATCACATCTTCACGGTTGCCTGTCTTTGCTGCCCGTAAAACTCATTACTGCAAGATACCTGCATTAGCTGCCACCTGACGTCTCTATTTCAGGTTTTTTCATATTTTCTTTTATTATATATATATATTTTTTTCTTTTTTATCCTATTTTATATTTTTCTGTTCTGTTATTTGTTCATTAGTTGCGTCGCGTTTTAACTGGCATTTCTTTTTCCAGACCATCCTATTCCAGGTCGCCTGTCCGTGCTGCCACCTGAGGTCTAACCATCCCAATTCGCATCTTAACGGTTACCTGCAATTGCCGCTTCCAGCCCATCCAACTCCAGGACGCCTGCCCTTGCTGCCACCTGACGTCTCAACTCCAGGATGCCTGACCATGCCGCCATCCATTATCGCATCTTTACGGTTGCCTGCAATTGCCGCTTCCAGCCTCCCTACTCCAGGACGCCTGCCTTTGCTGCCACCTGACGCCTCAACTTCACGTTGCCTGACTATGCCGACATCCTCCATCACATCTTTACGGTTGCCTGCCCTTGCTGCTCATAAAACCCATCGCTGCAAGATGCCTGCTTTTGCTGCCCCCTGACTTCTCAACTCCAGGATGCCTGACCATGCCGCCATCCTCCATCACATCTTCACGGTTGCCTGTCTTTGCTGCCCGTAAAACTCATTACTGCAAGATACCTGCATTAGCTGCCACCTGACGTCTCTATTTCAGGTTTTTTCATATTTTCTTTTATTATATATATATATTTTTTTCTTTTTTATCCTATTTTATATTTTTCTGTTCTGTTATTTGTTCATTAGTTGCGTCGCGTTTTAACTGGCATTTCTTTTTCCAGACCATCCTATTCCAGGTCGCCTGTCCGTGCTGCCACCTGAGGTCTAACCATCCCAATTCGCATCTTAACGGTTACCTGCAATTGCCGCTTCCAGCCCATCCAACTCCAGGACGCCTGCCCTTGCTGCCACCTGACGTCTCAACTCCAGGATGCCTGACCATGCCGCCATCCATTATCGCATCTTTACGGTTGCCTGCAATTGCCGCTTCCAGCCTCCCTACTCCAGGACGCCTGCCTTTGCTGCCACCTGACGCCTCAACTTCACGTTGCCTGACTATGCCGACATCCTCCATCACATCTTTACGGTTGCCTGCCCTTGCTGCTCATAAAACCCATCGCTGCAAGATGCCTGCTTTTGCTGCCCCCTGACTTCTCAACTCCAGGATGCCTGACCATGCCGCCATCCTCCATCACATCTTCACGGTTGCCTGTCTTTGCTGCCCGTAAAACTCATTACTGCAAGATACCTGCATTAGCTGCCACCTGACGTCTCTATTTCAGGTTTTTTCATATTTTCTTTTATTATATATATATATTTTTTTCTTTTTTATCCTATTTTATATTTTTCTGTTCTGTTATTTGTTCATTAGTTGCGTCGCGTTTTAACTGGCATTTCTTTTTCCAGACCATCCTATTCCAGGTCGCCTGTCCGTGCTGCCACCTGAGGTCTAACCATCCCAATTCGCATCTTAACGGTTACCTGCAATTGCCGCTTCCAGCCCATCCAACTCCAGGACGCCTGCCCTTGCTGCCACCTGACGTCTCAATTCCAGGATGCCTGACCATGCCGCCATCCATTATCGCATCTTTACGGTTGCCTGCAATTGCCGCTTCCAGCCTCCCTACTCCAGGACGCCTGCCCTTGCTGCCACCTATCGTCTTAACTCCAGGACGCCTGCCCTCGCTGCCACCTGACGTCTCAACTCCAGGATGCCTGACCATGCCGCCATCCAACATCGCATCTTTACGGTTGCCTGCAATTGCCGCTTCCAGCCTCCCTACTCCAGGACGCCTGCCCTTGCTGCCACCTATCGTCTTAACTCCAGGACGCCTGCCCTCGCTGCCACCTGACGTCTCAACTCCAGGATGCCTGACCATGCCGCCATCCATTATCGCATCTTTACGGTTGCCTGCAATTGCCGCTTCCAGCCTCCCTACTCCAGGACGCCTGCCCTTGCTGCCACCTATCGTCTTAACTCCAGGACGCCTGCCCTCGCTGCCACCTGACGTCTCAACTCCAGGATGCCTGACCATGCCGCCATCCAACATCGCATCTTTACGGTTGCCTGCAATTGCCGCTTCCAGCCTCCCTACTCCAGGACGCCTGCCCTTGCTGCCACCTATCGTCTTAACTCCAGGACGCCTGCCCTTGCTGCCACCTGACGTCTCAACTTCAGGCCGCCTGCCCTATAGATCCTATGGCAAGTCCCTGTTAATACATTATTCTTTTTCCAGATATATTTATATTGTTCTTCTTCATTAAAGATGAAACAGAATGAAAAACAAATACTTGAACGCACTCTCACATTCCACTTAAAGTTTTTGTATGTTTAAAAATTCACTGGCGTACAAATTTATAAAATAGATCCATACATCTATTTTTTCTCATACATATTTTGATTTATAGTTGCTCGAAACATAACTACACAAAACTTTTCATAATAAAATGTTTGTTCACAGTGATTGTGTTGAATTTCTTTAGAGTCTTCAGTGAGTTGATACTTTAGCAATAAATACAAACATCCTTGACGCGCTGGCAATATAATCAATCTTATTCGATTATCAATCAAGTCTGCCTCTATATTTACTTTTCTCTGGGGTGTATGGTCGATTACCTTCCTACTCAGGAGACTTATGTGCTTTTGACGGTATTAGTGACAGACGGCTGTCTTTTCAGGCGACTACAGTACAACTTGCCCAAAATACTCAAGAAACATGCCATAAATTAATATTAGAGTTATATTATTAAAAACCACTCAAAAATAAATATACCATTGCTTTTAAATATCTTGGTTTTTTATTTTTTTGATTACGTAAAGTAAAATATGTATGCACATATATATACAATATATTCTTGTTAAATAAACTTATATAATAATAGCATCAAAATATATCAAAAACCTCTTTCTAAAATCATTTTTATATTATTTCTTGTACTCCTATTTATAGAAGCATAACAAAAAATTTTCAGAAGTTTTTGGCAGTACATTATATCAAATATATTTGTGAAATCAGTTTCATGCATGATCATTAATTAAAATTGAATACAATGGTTAAAATACACGACAGGATTGTATAAATTTAAATACTACTTGCGACAAGTTAAAATAACCTTAAACTGAGTGATTTTTTTTTTACTACGGTGGCAAAATATCCTTAAAATATTGTTTGAGTTTAATTATAAAAGATTTAAATATAAAACATATAAAAAAAATATTATCACAATAAACATTAAATAAAGAAAAAGGTTGTTCCGAAATACGTATACTTGTAGTATATTGGTAATTTTGAAGATCTTGTCTTATGAGCATCGCAGCTATCTATACTCGGCGATTGTCTCCAGCTGCAAGGTTAGGTTAGGTTCTTGCAATAACTGCACTGCTAATTCGATTAGCAGCCCAGATCTGTGAGCGCTTGTACCGCCACGTGTGACTTGGCAGAGACAATGTCCGTGTTTCGTGATGCCGAATGCTATTTTAGAACATGGCTGTACTAGCTCAACTAAACATTATTGTATGTATAATTTCTATTTTCAATTTTGTTTGATGTCTCCTTTAATATTTTTGAATAGAACAAAAATATCACTTTATAGTATGAAGTCTCTCTAAATTCTAAAATGAACATATAATACATTTGGTCTCATCGATTATAGTCACAAAACGTCCACATTAAACGCATAATGTAATAATAAAAATTTTAAGTTTATTTTAAAATCATTGTAATAAAAATATAAGTTTTAAGATTGTTAAATTTTGCCACTTAACGCATCAAATATTACTTTTCTTAGTGGCTAATGCATAGAAGTAAAATAAATGTTTTAATTTGTAAAACACATAGTAGGAAGAATTATTATTATTTTTAATCACATAACTGTTTCTAACACTAATCAAAAAAATATATAAAAATCTTAAAAGTATAATAAAATATTTCATGAAATTTTTTATGTTTTTCACGATTTCCAAAAAACCCATGGTCTTTATCGATTTCGTCGATGTAGATAACGCTAGACCCCATAAGCAAGTCTTCGATTGAGCGCCGAATCAGGCCAGAACCTCCAAAGCAGGGGGGTCAAACTCAATTTTGCAGAGGGCCATATATTAAATTTAGAATGTGTAGGCGGGCCGGATTCAAATAAAAAAAATGTACTGAATTATTATAACATTTTATTTATTTAGTTATAATAATATTGCATTTTTATAATAATATACGGTGTGTGCATAAATTTTTCGGATTTTTTCGTGAAATTGGAGCTTTATTATAAAAAATTGATACAATATATTCTATTCAAAGTATTGTCCATCGTATTCCAAGCGTATTCCAGAAAGGGCATTCTGCATCGATTGTAACAAGTGGTAGTCGGAAGGGGCAAGGTCTGGGCTATAAGACGGGTGAAGCAGAAATTCCCATTCACTGTTTTCCAAATAGGTTTTAACCGATCAACATGTGTCCGAGCATTGTCGTGATGGAAAATTACAGACTCGTGCCTGGTCGCATATTCTGGCCGTTTTTCTGCCAATGCTAGCTTCAAACGCATCAATTGTGTCTGTAGAACTCGCCCGTGATAGTTTGGCCTGATTTCAGCAGATCATAGTGGAAGACACCTTTTTATTTGGCCTGGCCGTCGATGTTGTTGCATGTCCGGGCTTACCCCATAATTTTTTACGCTTAGCTTATCAGGATATATAGCGAATCCATTTTTCATCACCAGTGATGATACGCAAAAATGATTTCTTTTTGTGGCGTTCAAGCAGCATTTCCGAAATGCAAAATCGCCTTTCGACGTCTCTCAGCTTCAATTCATGTGGCATCCAATTTCCTTGCTTTTGAATCATTCCCAATGCTTTAAGTGTCTTGAAATTGTTGCTCAATCAATTCCCAATGATTCTGCGAGTTTTGCTTGCGTTTGACACGAGTCTTTATCGAGCAATGCCTCTAATTCTTCATCTTCGAATTTTTTTGGTTGGCCTGGACGTTCTTTGTCATCCACATCGAAATCACCGTTGTTAAAGCGTCGAAACCAGTTCTCAGACGTTTTTTGCGATGGATCATGTTCACCATAAACTTCACACAGCAATCGGTGACTTTCAGCTGGTTATTTCTTCCAATTGAAACAGATTAATTTTTTAAACAAACTTTGGTTTTGAAAATCATAATTTTATCAAATCATCTTCAAGACGGAAAGGAAAGGACGGAAATTAAATAATAAAAAAATAGGTAAATATAAATTCTAATTTTTATAATATTCTGTAAATCAACCAGCTTTCAGCCCAGTAAATTGATAATTAAATAAATGAAATAATGAAACAATTTCGATTTCCGGGCGAGATCTGTACTGACTGGGGCTGAAATGGGTGTATTTTCTTTCCCTGAAAGATTTTGTTACTTTTTTGCGAAACGTTTCATCATATTTTTTTAACTATCGATTTATTTTTCTTTGTTGAAAGTTGTTTTTTTTTATAGAATATTAAAAAAGCTTCAAATTATGTTTACATATTTTTTATTATTAAATTACCGATCTTTTTTAAGGTAAAATAAATTCTTAAAAATGTTGATAAATTAAATAAAATTACGACGTTTCAAAGCCAAACTTTGTTAAAAAAAAATTGTTATAATTTTTTAGCTAATTTTTTAGCTAGTCTTTAGAATAAGGAACGTATCTAACTTTTAACATTAAAATTTTTTCTATTGATGCAGTAAAGTTTTCGCAAAAATTTATCAAAAAACTCAAAAATTGATCCATCAAAGGGATCAGCCACCATAAGATACTATTTCAACAGACTTTTTTATGATTTTCTGGAAAGAATTATTATTTTGAAAATTATATCGATTAACTTATTTTCGTTTACATTTCTCATTTTAATTAGTAAAAAAAAATTTTTTTTTTTCTTAAATAATTTTTTATTGTGGTCGGACAGGAAAATGGTCGGCGGGCGCCATGACACTCGCGGACTCAGGGTTTGGGACCACCGTGTTAAAGTATAGCCTGATGCGGTTCAATAGTAGTAACGCCATCTCTTAGAAAATCCGAAATAATGAATGCACACATCGTATATATATAATATAGGGTTGTTAAAAATCATATCAAAGTTATAAAAGAGGGTAATTATTTTGAGTTTGAGGATCCAAATACCTGACTTCTCTTGTTTTTGACAAGCCCATTGATGTCAGGTATCGTATTCGTTGTAATTATTTTAAGAATTGATTGGAGATGTTCATTCGTAAGTCTTGTGCGATGTTTGTTCTTATTTATTTTCATGACGGAAAACATCTGCTCACATAAAAAGGTACTACCAAACATGCACAGAATGCGTGCTGCATGCTTTTTTAATTCCGGGTAGTTATCCAAACTCTTGAAATATTGTGTATAAAATGTAAGAGCGTTAACCTCTTTAAATTTTTTTTTCAAAATACTGTCTAGGCACGCGCTGCCCTTGAAATTACTTATAAATGTGTGCGCATTTTAGAACTTCCGTAGAGGAATCGAGTGTAGTCTAAAAGCTCTAAAAAACATGATTCTTCTTTCTGTGACACATTGCGATCGCGGGCCGTATCTTTGACATGACTGCTCCAAAGTTAAATGGGACAAGCCTTACGATATAAGGCTCACTTAAGCCATGCGATCCTGTTTCACCACCACCCACTCTGCCACTGGACGTACCGAGGTCGACCACTTCTTGGTTGCAAGCCTGACTCAGAACAACATGAAACAAGCACCCAAAAAACGCGAAGAAAGATCGTATCTTAGCATGTTGTTTAAAAATAAAAAATTGTTTAAATATTCGCGGTTTATGGTTGAACATTCAAAATATTTTTATTTTTTCAATATATACTTACAAAAGCTTTCATTTGTAAAAAATATATTCTACACACTATTAACCACAAAAGAAAAGTTCATTTAAATACTCAATATTAAAAATAATAATAAAATTATGGAGTAAAAGTTTTTGCCTTGAAATGTGAAAGCTTACTCGTAGCAAAAATATTCGGGAATTTCCTTATCCTTTGATTTTAATATATTCGATCATATTTTAAAATACACGTGATGTTTCTTACATTTTGTTAAGTTTTTTAAATTTATAATAAATTCAATCATGTGTCTTTGAAAAAAAAAATTATGTCAAATTAAATTTATAATTTTTTTGTACTTTGTAAATATAACTTCATTTCAAGATGTTCCAGCTGTTTATGTGAGTGACGACATTCTGCGATAATTTTTTTTTAATCTATTCATTAATTTCCTTGCACGTCCAATGCACTTGCAGCCCAAGGGATTGTGATGGATGACGTCCTCCGCCTGTGACAGCATTAGCTATCAACACGGTGCATCATATTACTGCAGCTTCCAAGAAGAGCATCTTAAGTATAAACGTATGCACTAAGCTGTACACAACACCCAGCGAGGTATTTAAGTATTCAAAATAGTATTTTGTTTAAACTTTTCTAAAAAATATTCATAACGAATACATTTTTTCCCAAACATGACGCTCAGGTTGCTAACAGGCCAGGTGCATGATAATGCAAATAGTAAGCAACACCAATAATTACGCGTTTTTCTCTCGACACTTTTGATACTCGTCAATTGTTCCAGTAAAATCGTATCGAGTGATTTTTTTTTAATGAATTTTAAGGGAATTTCAGTTCACTTATTTCAATGACTATACACGAAAATGAATGCTTGTTTAAATGCAATGAGTCGCATCTGCTTCTGGCGCCAGCCAAACTGTCGTACTGCCACAGATTGCCACCGCAGTTGTAAATTTTATAGCGGCATTTAAATATACACTGCTGAAGAATAATTCACCAAATTATTTATGCTTAGACTATTTATATGTAGATTCACATTAAATTGTGTCTTGCATGTTTTCCGTAGTGTTTATTTTTCTATTATTTTCTTTTAAAGTAATCGAACGAGTAAAACATATAGTTTTTCATTTAAATTATTGAAGATATATTTTATTTGTTTTAAATGTGGCTTAAGCATGTTGACTTTAATAAAATTATTTTTTAATTGCAGTAATCATTAATAAGTCAATTGCTACTAAAAGATTAATTATTTATTCATGACCAAAACCGTTGTTAAAACAACAAAAAAAATTCGTGGTGTTTTCAATCTAAATTCAATCAGAGATTTTTTTTTTTTCACATTTCATTATTTCTAAGAATGATAAAGTTATAAAAGCAGCAGGAAACAGAATTTTTAGGTGCTCTTTTTTTGCGTAAAATCAACATAAGACGCACTCCCGAATAAAGTCCGTACTTCCTTCGGACAGCCTCCTTTTTGGGGATCCATCGAGGAGAGCCTCGCAGCAAAGCGCCTCGGAGTGAATTGGTATGCAAACAGGACGCAGCGTCGGAGCGACGGGGAAGTGAAAAGTCAATATTTTGCGACAAGACTTGCGAGAAATGCGACCCGTCGCATCATCTGCACGTGAACTCTTGAACGCCTCGGATCAGCTGGGAGAACACTGCCTTCACACCCATCCACTGAAAAGTGATCGCAAAAATATTAACCATCAAGTTATACCTCGTGAACATATACGCTGTTAACTTATGCGAGTTGAGCAAATATATAAATAATTTATCAGGAAATAAGTGCTCAGCAAAATTTGTAAATGAATTAACTGTTTGTTTAGCTGTGCATTTTCTTAGCGCTGTATATTCCATCGTTAGAGTTATCGGTATAATTTCATTAGTTTTGCAGTGCCGTCAAAATAATTTGAATACATTGAGGTCGTATAAATAGGGCGCAACCTTAATATGACAAAACTGCAAGTAATAATTATGCATATTATATAGAGTACATGACTTGGCAGTTTAAAACTAGTCTATTAGCGAGACATAAAGCTTAAAGTTATTTTCATTACTAAGTAAAAATTTAAAAAATATATTTTTATTATTTCACTGATACAGCAGTGATTTAATAGTAAGAGTAATTAACGTAAAAATTCATTTGATCCCACAATTCGTATCTACTATAACAATATCCATTGTGTATGTGTATGTTTCATTTTTAGGTTTTCTATAGAATATCTTAAAAGATACAACGCTGATTTTTTTCATGTAAGTTTAGTAAATTTTTCCGCAGCTATGTGCCGAATTTCAAGACGATAGGGTAATATTTTTATTCGTAAACTAATTGAATAAAACTATAAAATATGCTTTAGCGAGTTTCAATATGTACGAATTGTAGGATTTTATTGTTCACCGCGAGAATTTCAAATTTAGAACTTTTACAAAAAAACAAATTTTGATGCTTCTTAGAAATTTTCAGTTTGTGTCAGCTTGACACAAGTACCAATTTTATTTTTTTATCGAAATTGCGCTAGAAATTATTAATCACAGCATTTATAACTCAAAATGCCTCCGAAAACGTCATTCTGTGACGGGCTACATTTCTAGTTGTATAATAATTAAAATAAATTCCTTGACAATTCATTATATTAATTTAATTAAAAGAGATAAAAGATAAATTACTAAGTCATGAGGAAAATGCATTAAGTTAGGGGAGGATTTAATTCGCGGATTTCTTGAGTGCCTACACATCCCGCGACTCACCCCAGCCACCCCCGGGCCAATCCAGATTTTCCATTAAACTTTCTTTGGCTTTCGTTAATGTATTGACTGAGGAATCTCTCGCAATCTATTATAAAAAGATTTTTTTTCATGATTTTTTTTTATATTTAACTGGGAATCTCTAAAATATATACCAATAGAATTGAACATTTACCCGTTCACAATACAAGCGTGCATTTCCCATAAAAAAAAATAAAGAGCAATGAGTTGAAGATATAAACGATTGTTTTTAATAAATATGCTTTATTCGTGATTTTCTTCGGCTCTTAAGTAAACATGTTTATATATATGATGTCCACATGTTTGTAATTTGTTTTTAAATCAGCCAATCAAGTGCTGTATGATATGAACGAAAAAAAGTGATTACACAGGATTAATTAAATAACATCAATTATATTGTAATAAAACACCATGGAAATTACTGCGATATCAGTTATTTTGATAAACGTCCAGGGTGTATATGTTAGTTTTAATTTTTTTTAATATTTTCATATAATATTATAAACTGCTTTGAACAACAGACATCGAGCAAGTACAGAATAATTAAGTTTACCAAATAGAGCAATAAAAAAATTCAGCAATAAAAAAAAATTATACTGAAATTTTAAAATAAAAAATGCACTGAATTTTAAGATAGTATTTATATAATAAAATACATACTGTGGTAATACTTTGAGCATTAGATATTCGGTCTCACATAGTATTCGCATACATCTAACATGTCTCGGGTCTTATTAATACCCATACGACGCCACCCCAGTTTACACACAAACTAAATTTTAAAGTTGAGAGCACTGGCGCATCTAATAGTATTAGTTTTGGCTGCATAAAATGTAAATATTTGGAGCGGTCCTGTCGAGCCACTCCTTCCCCGTGTGTACTTCCCCGGCTCCATGCGCTCCCCGTGAAACTCCATGCGGCTGCCCGCTATACAGGGTGCCTTACATGGTGTTTTTATTCATTTCCCCAACTAGTTTCGAAACTCGGGGTTATCTCCAGCTTGTCAAAAATATTGAGCACGTGTTCGACGATGCTTTTAAGTTACTAGTTGTTGGCAACGCGATCATAGTTTCAATTCTTTTAAAATAAAAATAATATAGATATAGTTTTTTGCTATAAACGGCCGCCGGACCGGCGCCTCGACCACGGCCTCCGCTCCCACGGACCACACGGCCGGGGGATTTTTATGATTATTGCTCCTAAAGGGACCGCCGCGTTACCTTTGTATTTGCAATGTATATGACGCCGCTCGGGTAGGTTTATGATTGTTTCCAGAATCAGTCCGGACATACGTGCCGAAAGCCTGATCTGGGATTCATTGTTCTTAAACACGGCCCGCCACCCGGGCAGCCGGACGTTCCAACGGTATAAAGACCGTTTCGTCCAAAACAGTCTCCGACGGCTCCAGGGGCACCCTATACAAGAAGGAGCGCCAAGTTCCCAAAAAACCTACCCAGGAGTGAACTTTGCATCCTCCTGCCCTACCTGTTATTGTTATAAATTTTATCTTTGTTATATAGTTCGTAGATATTTATTACACATAAACACATGCGAATAAAGGGTTTTTTCCCACTCATTTTCCCTGCCTAACACAATATCACAACCATAGAAATTCATGTACGCTACCACCTAAGTCACACATTGAGAGCCCCGAAACCTGCGCGCAGGACGGGGATAGACAAACACCTCACCAAAACATTAGTTATAAGATCTATTGTAATAAACCTAATGAAAAATAAAAGAATTTTGAAATTTAATTTTAATTTTCGCAAGGAGGCAGTACTCGATTTGACTCCACGGGGTGACGCTGCCCGGGAGCAAGGATACTCCGACAACCATGCAGGATCGCGTGTCTGTCGTTAAAAAGTTGAAAAGAATTCGAGTTGACTCCACGGGCTGACGCTGCCCGGGAGCAAGGATACTCTGCCAGGATACGATGCGTTCGTATACCTGCCGCAATGGTTAGAGATCTTACAAATCTCATAAAGTAATACTGCCGCGAGTTCGGAGTATATTGTGTCGAAAGTGAAGTGAAATTAAACGACCCGGTTATCGGTCCAAAGTTAAAATCAAGTGTTAAATGTAACCTGTTTTAATATCAGATAAATGTTAAATTGTAATCAATGTTTGTAATGAAGCTTGAATTAAAGTTTATACGAATAAAGTGTTTTAAATGAATGATAATACAATCCACTGCTAGCGTATGAACCTTGGCGAATTCATATGCTGAAGCCGAAGAAGTAAACCGACTGCCAGCGTCTCCTCGAGAGAATAAATCTGGTAGCCGTCGCCAATACTAGTAATAAAGCTTACTTGATTTAAATAAAGCGCAGTATTGCGATAAAAATAAGGGTATTTTTAAATGTTTTTGAACGTTTTTCCTGGTGGTTGGCGATTTGTCTTGTCTTTAGAAAGGACTTTTTTAACCTACGGAGACCTAATTTGAGATATCTGGTATTTGATAGACATCAATCAACAGTCTATATATATATATATATATATATATATATATATATATATATATATATATATATATATATATATATATATATACCTATCGCTTTAACGGCCCTTTTCAATCCGAGCTATTTGAAGATGTCATGATTGAGTACCTTCCGAAAAATACAACAGCTCTGATCCAACCAATGGATCAGGGTACAATAGCCACTTTTAAGGCATATTACCTACGCCAAACTTTCCGACAGCTCATAAGGGAAACCGATGGTAAAGCAGCAATTAAAACATTTTGGAAAAACTATAACATCAAGGATGCTGTTGATAGCATCAGTGAATCATGGAAGGAATTAAAATGAACAACAACGAACCATGTTTGGAAAAAAATATGGCCAGAATGTGTAAAAAGTGTTACGATCCCATTGAATTTGTATGAATTTGTATTAGAATAATTGATTCCTTATACGGCGTTTCGCTTTGCGGCCAAGTTTCGTGGAACGTATCTAGGCCGTAAAGCGAGGTATGGGTGTATTCAGATTTATCTTAGAACTTTATTTGATAGGAGGAGAAATACTCGTATACTTCAAAGAGATCCTATCAATTTTACATTTAACCATTCTCAAGAAATATTTAATATATTTTTATAAATACACAAGATTTCCTGTTTACGTAGAAAATGTTTTTTTTGTATAATTCCTGAGAAAAAAAATACAATTACTCCACGGCAGAATATTTTGCTCTACTGCTAAGACATTCTTTATAATATGTAAGTAGTATATATATTTATATATAGGCACACAGTCTTTTAATGTAAAAATATAAATGAAGTAGTTCTATGAAGTATTATGTATCATTTGGAGCTATTCATCAAATTTTAACAAATCTAAATCTTAAATTTCTTTATATCTATGACACACATTTTGATTAGGAACTATAGGCAGAGTATTTGCCTTTCTTGTATAATTTAATTATTAGTTATCAACATGCCTATAATCGATTTGAATGTATCCGACTTCTTCAGAAATTTAGTCAATGGAACCATGAAGACCCGAGAGGAGCAGAACATCCACCGGCGGACATGATCCAGCTGCTCATGGCGGCCAAGAAAGACTCCCTGCAGCACGAAGCCCACAAGGACGACAAGGACGCCGGCTTCGCTACAGTAACGAGGCCACTGTCGGGAAGCAGACCACCAGGCGAGGTGGACAACAGCCCCTGTGAGACTGAACACCCCGCATCGCGAGTAGTCTGCAACTGAAATCGGTAATTATATTGTTAATTTGTATCTTCAAAAAATAATCATCAAAGAAATAAATACCTTGTAATAATAATAATAATACAAAATACACTATTCATACGCGAATCGATTACCTAAATATGCGAACGCATCTGCTGTATTTCTTCCAATTACAGCTCTTTTGGTGCCATTTTTTGATAACCACAAATGATAAAACCCTCTGTAGTGAATGACAGATAGTGATTTTGTTTTATGCGCGATCTTCACAATGTTCTTTTTTCAAATTTTTTGCGAGGAACAACCTCGACTTTACAAATGTTGAAAATTTTTGTATGGAAAATGTCAAAAATCGACTTAATTAATAGACCGAATGTATTTAAGGCATTGTTTTAATAGTCAAAAAGATTCTTCGTATTATTAACTTTCAAATGAAACCGGTGTGGGGCTCATCGGTTGTATGGTTTCAAAGCCTATAACGGATAAACAAACATCTTTAGTGTTTTATATATATAGATAGATAAGCACTTGATAATTACAGTCTTACTTATTCGGCCGTACCCCTGAATTCCAGCATTACTCAAATTTAATATCACGGTTGCTATGTTCGGGATATTTATCGGGATCGCGTGCATTATTTACACCCCCATACTAGAGCGTATTCTAATAGAATCACAGCCCCGAATATCTAAGTACATGGGTACAGTTTGTAGTAAAAAAATAAAAGATAAAGAGAATAGTACGGTTTTACAAAACTTGAACATAACAAAACGGCATTCATCATTTAGCGACTATCTCTATTATAACCTAAAAAACGATCTTTCAGATTCTGTAAATTTATCCACAATATTATTCCATATATGAATATTGCAAGCCTTGTTTATAAAGCTGCTTTTACACGAGCAACTAAAATCACCCAAAAAATTAAATATTATAAAAATTTATCAAAATACATACATGTTATAATAAAACTAGAACTTGTTTAATTTACTTCCACAGTTTTATTTTTATTGCAATAAATAATAGACCTTTGAAGCTATTTTTTACAGTAGGAATACTTTGGTCCGCTTGCCGGCGGCCGGTGAGTGATAACCGTCAATTGTTCGTTAATTTTGAAGCCTAAATTAACGCGACCTGGAGAAGGACTTCAGCGATATGGAGATCATGAATAAGTCCTGAAGAAGCGTAATTTTGAGGACGCTTTTTTCACAATGGTGAAAAATTCTACTCCGGAGATAGCATCGTCGGCCTGAAGCAGGGACGAGACACGGAATTTCCTCCACTGACGCTCTCTGCTCTTAGGCTGAATAGTTCACGTGGTTGGACAATGTCTGAAATTATTCGATGACACTCCATAAAGACTGATTGCGAAAGCTACACTAACCTAAAAATTAACTTCAGGGAACTTCAGGATTAGCTGGTCACATGAGGCTTCGTAACCGAGCATTACGAAATATACGTAGTCCTCTAAAACCCATTTCCAAATCCATCAATATCTATTTCATAGGTGAAACATACAAATGAGGCATAATTATTTTCATGGAGAATTTATAACTTGACCATAATACTTCACATGGTCCGGGACCGCCTGTGTCAATGGTGGTCACTAAGACTTCTGACACTAATGTCTTTTGTGTTTCAACAATAAATACAACCGAAGGTCAAACCGGCAAAGAGAAATGAGTAATCGGTATATATGCCGAAAATTGCTTCACATCCGATAAAAAACAATGTACGAGCAGGACTATAATCACCTTTGGATAAATATTAAATTCCTCAATATATCAACTATTATAATATATAAATATGTTTTTAAAAAAATCAGATGAATTTTAAACATTTTAAAAAATATGTCTCATTTATTAACAAATATAAAATAAATAAATATCAACGTTAAAATTTTTATGCGATAATTATTTTAAACCTAGTAATTTAAAAAATTACTAAGTTTAAAAAAGGTCTGTGGTGCATAATTGTTCTTTAGAATGTAACAAATGAATGTTGATTGTCTTGACAGTTCGGTGTCAGACCTCGAAGCCGCCAGACGTTTCGCTTTGCGGTCTCGACTTCAGAATATTTAACATCGCGGTCAGATTCAAATATATAATATTTAAGCTCATATATTGCATATGTGAGCTTTTCTAATCGATTAATATTAATTTTTCCAGTTTGCAAACATCAGGTCCTGTCCTCGCAGCCGCCAGACGATTCGATTATCCGTCACGACTTCAAGTTATTCCACATTGCGGTCAGTTTCAAATATTTAATATCTCAGCTCATATATAAGCTTTATTTATCAATTAATATTTATTTTTCCAGCTTGCTACACCCTTGCTGCTTCCTGTCTGCTGCTTCTTGTGTTTCTGCTTCCAGTATATTCTGCTTTCTGTCATTTCTTTTTCCTGTCTTATCACCTTCTTGTCTTTCCTAAATCATGTCTCTGTTGCTTTCAGTCCATCCTACACAAGGACGCCTGCCCGTGCTGCCGCCTATCGGCTCAACTCCAGGACGCCTGCCCTCGCTGCCACCTGACGTCTCAACTTCAGGTTGCCTGGCCATGCAGCCATCCCACTTCTCATCTATACGGTTGCCTGCAATTGCCGCTTCCAGCCTCCCTACTCCAGGACGCCTGCCCTTGCTGCCTCCTATCGGCTCAACTCCAGGACGCCTGCCCTCGCTGCCACCTGACGTCTCAACTTCAGGTTGCCTGGCCATGCAGCCATCCCACTTCTCATCTATACGGTTGCCTGCAATTGCCGCTTCCAGTCTTCCTACTCTAGGTCGCCTGCCCTTGCTGCCTCCTATCGGCTCAACTCCAGGACGCCTGCCCTCGCTGCCACCTGACGTCTCAACTTCAGGTTGCCTGGCCATGCAGCCATCCCACTTCTCATCTATACGGTTGCCTGCAATTGCCGCTTCCAGTCTTCCTACTCTAGGTCGCCTGCCCTTGCTGCCTCCTATCGGCTCAACTCCAGGACGCCTGCCCTCGCTGCCACCTGACGTCTCAACTTCAGGTTGCCTGGCCATGCAGCCATCCCACTTCTCATCTATACGGTTGCCTGCAATTGCCGCTTCCAGTCTTCCTACTCTAGGTCGCCTGCCCTTGCTGCCTCCTATCGGCTCAACTCCAGGACGCCTGCCCTCGCTGCCACCTGACGTCTCAACTTCAGGTTGCCTGGCCATGCAGCCATCCCACTTCTCATCTATACGGTTGCCTGCAATTGCCGCTTCCAGTCTTCCTACTCTAGGTCGCCTGCCCTTGCTGCCTCCTATCGGCTCAACTCCAGGACGCCTGCCCTCGCTGCCACCTGACGTCTCAACTTCAGGTTGCCTGGCCATGCAGCCATCCCACTTCTCATCTATACGGTTGCCTGCAATTGCCGCTTCCAGCCTCCCTACTCCAGGACGCCTGCCCTTGCTGCCTCCTATCGGCTCAACTCCAGGACGCCTGCCCTCGCTGCCACCTGACGTCTCAACTTCAGGTTGCCTGGCCATGCAGCCATCCCACTTTTCATCTATACGGTTGCCTGCAATTGCCGCTTCCAGTCTTCCTACTCTAGGTCGCCTGCCCTTGCTGCCTCCTATCGGCTCAACTCCAGGACGCCTGCCCTCGCTGCCACCTGACGTCTCAACTTCAGGTTGCCTGGCCATGCCGCCATCCCACTTCTCATCTATACGGTTGCCTGCAATTGCCGCTTCCAGTCTTCCTACTCTAGGTCGCCTGCCCTTGCTGCCACCTATCGGCTCAACTCCAGGACGCCTGCCCTCGCTGCCACCTGACGTCTCAACTTCAGGTTGCCTGGCCATGCCGCCATCCCACGTCACATCTTTACGGTTGCCTGCAATTGCCGCTTCCAGCCTTCCTACTCCAGGTCGCCTGCCCTTGCTGCCACCTGACGTCTCAACATCAGGTTGCCTGGCCATGCCGCCATCCCAAGTCACATCTTTACGGTTGCCTGCAACTGCCGCTTCCAGCCTCCCTACTCCAGGACGCCTGCCCTTGCTGCCACCTGACGTCTCAACTTCAGGTTGCCTGGCCATGCCGCCATCCCACGTCACATCTTTACGGTTGCCTGCAATTGCCGCTTCCAGCCTCCCTACTCCAGGACGCCTGCCCTTGCTGCCACCTGACGTCTCAACTTCAGGTTGCCTGGCCATGCCGCCATCCCACGTCACATCTTTACGGTTGCCTGCAATTGCCGCTTCCAGCCTCCCTACTCCAGGACGCCTGCCCTTGCTGCCACCTGACGTCTCAACTTCAGGTTGCCTGGCCATGCCGACATCCCACGTCACATCTTTACGGTTGCCTGCAATTGCCGCTTCCAGCCTCCCTACTCCAGGACGCCTGCCCTTGCTGCCACCTGACGTCTCAACTTCAGGTTGCCTGACCATGCCGCCATTCCGCTTCTCATCTATCCGTTCAGTATCGTTCCGTTATTTTTTGAAGTATTTATGGCTTCGTTTATTTTCTAATTCTTGTTTTTGTTGCTTCTAGCCCATCCTACTCCAGGACGCCTGCCCGTGCTGCCACCTGACGCCTCAACTTCACGTTGCCTGACTATGCCGACATCCTCCATCACATCTTTACGGTTGCCTGCCCTTGCTGCTCATAAAACCCATCGCTGCAAGATGCCTGCTTTTGCTGCCCCCTGACTTCTCAACTCCAGGATGCCTGACCATGCCGCCATCCTCCATCACATCTTCACGGTTGCCTGTCTTTGCTGCCCGTAAAACTCATTACTGCAAGATACCTGCATTAGCTGCCACCTGACGTCTCTATTTCAGGTTTTTTCATATTTTCTTTTTTTATATATCTATTTTTTTTCTTTTTTATCCTATTTTATATTTTTCTGTTCTGTTATTTGTTCATTAGTTGCGTCGCATTTTAACTGGCATTTCTTTTTCCAGACCATCCTATTCCAGGTCGCCTGTCCGTGCTGCCACCTGAGGTCTAACCATCCCAATTCGCATCTTAACGGTTACCTGTAATTGCCGCTTCCAGCCCATCCAACTCCAGGACGCCTGCCCTTGCTGCCACCTGACGTCTCAACTCCAGGATGCCTGACCATGCCGCCATCCTCCATCACATCTTCACGGTTGCCTGTCTTTGCTGCCCGTAAAACTCATTACTGCAAGATACCTGCATTAGCTGCCACCTGACGTCTCTATTTCAGGTTTTTTCATATTTTCTTTTTTTATATATCTATTTTTTTTCTTTTTTATCCTATTTTATATTTTTCTGTTCTGTTATTTGTTCATTAGTTGCGTCGCATTTTAACTGGCATTTCTTTTTCCAGACCATCCTATTCCAGGTCGCCTGTCCGTGCTGCCACCTGAGGTCTAACCATCCCAATTCGCATCTTAACGGTTACCTGCAATTGCCGCTTTCAGCCCATCCAACTCCAGGACGCCTGCCCTTGCTGCCACCTGACGTCTCAACTTCAGGTTGCCTGACCATGCCGCCATTCCGCTTCTCATCTATCCGTTCAGTATCGTTCCGTTATTTTTTGAAGTATTTATGGCTTCGTTTATTTTCTAATTCTTGTTTTTGTTGCTTCTAGCCCATCCTACTCCAGGACGCCTGCCCGTGCTGCCACCTGACGCCTCAACTTCACGTTGCCTGACTATGCCGACATCCTCCATCACATCTTTACGGTTGCCTGCCCTTGCTGCTCATAAAACCCATCGCTGCAAGATGCCTGCTTTTGCTGCCCCCTGACTTCTCAACTCCAGGATGCCTGACCATGCCGCCATCCTCCATCACATCTTCACGGTTGCCTGTCTTTGCTGCCCGTAAAACTCATTACTGCAAGATACCTGCATTAGCTGCCACCTGACGTCTCTATTTCAGGTTTTTTCATATTTTCTTTTTTTATATATCTATTTTTTTTCTTTTTTATCCTATTTTATATTTTTCTGTTCTGTTATTTGTTCATTAGTTGCGTCGCATTTTAACTGGCATTTCTTTTTCCAGACCATCCTATTCCAGGTCGCCTGTCCGTGCTGCCACCTGAGGTCTAACCATCCCAATTCGCATCTTAACGGTTACCTGCAATTGCCGCTTTCAGCCCATCCAACTCCAGGACGCCTGCCCTTGCTGCCACCTGACGTCTCAACTCCAGGATGCCTGTCCTTGCTGCCACCTGACGTCTCAACTCCAGGATGCCTGTCCTTGCTGTCACCTGACGTCTCAACTCCAGGATGCCTGACCATGCCGCCATCCAACATCGCATCTTTACGGTTGCCTGCAATTGCCGCTTCCAGCCTCCCCACTCCAGGACGCCTGCCCTTGCTGCCACCTGACGTCTCAACTTCAGGTTGCCTTACCATGCCGCCATCCAACATCGCATCTTTACGGTTGCCTGCAATTGCCGCTTCCAGCCTCCCTACTCCAGGACGCCTGCCCTTGCTGCCACCTGACGCCTCAACTTCACGTTGCCTGACTATGCCGACATCCTCCATCACATCTTTACGGTTGCCTGCCCTTGCTGCTCATAAAACCCATCGCTGCAAGATGCCTGCTTTTGCTGCCCCCTGACTTCTCAACTCCAGGATGCCTGACCATGCCGCCATCCTCCATCACATCTTTACGGTTGCCTGTCTTTGCTGCCCGTAAAACTCATTACTGCAAGATACCTGCATTAGCTGCCACCTGACGTCTCTATTTCAGGTTTTTTCATATTTTCTTTTTTTATATATATATTTTTTTTAAATATTCTAATTTGAGTTTCATTTTCAAAAACATCAAATCAATTTTAAATGAAGTTAATTTTTTCCCATGATTTTTTTCCATGCTGTATTTACACGAAAACTTTTATTTTATGAATCTCTTCCATATTCACATAACTCTCAACTTCCGATGTAATTACAGTTTATGTCATTTAACTTCGAACATTTGGCTTAAATTACTCGCAGATCCTACTAGGCGACAGTAATGTAGTTTCGCATAAAATCAATCTATCAATATCATTTTATACATATAAGATGAACTCTCGCTTATTTTATCATACTACATGTCATTTATTTCCCTTTGATTTAATGTTTTAGGCAAACATTTCAAACTTGGTTAAATTATTGACTATGAGTAATTTGCTTGAAGCTTTGCTTTTAAGAGGCATAACTTGCCATCACGTAATTTTAGTAAATATAATATATGTTTTGTATGACACTTATACATCAATTCAAATACTTTGATATCTTGTTTTTAATGATAATTGAAAAAATATTTAATCATTTCTATTGTATTTTTCCTCCGAGGTATTCAAGTGTGTTGACGCAATTTTGAAATGAAAATTTGATTTATTATGTAAGGTACAAACCATTTCAAATTCACTGCCGTTTCAAAAAAAATGAAAACATTATCAAAAAACATCCTATACCTTATCCTGTCATCCGGAAATTAATTTTTTCTTCAATAATAAAACGCATTGAGCTCTGCGCAGAGTTATTCGGTTATATATATGGTGTGTGCATTAATTTTTTCGTGAAATTGGAGCTTTATTAAAAAAAATTGGTACAATATATTCTATTCAAAGTATTGTCCATCGCTAGCCACTACTTTTTCCCATCTTTTGGGCAAATTATGGATTCCATCCCAAAAGAACTGTTCGTCTTTTGAAGCCAAGAAATAATCAAGCCAACTTTTGATACCCTGTTCAGAAGTGAAGCGTATTCCAGAAAGGGCATTCTTCATCGATTGAAACAAGTAGTAGTCGGAAGGGGCAAGGTCTGGGCTATAAAACGGGTGAGGCAGAACTTCCCATCCACTCTTTTCCAAATAGGTTTTAACCGATTTAGCAACATGTGGGCGAGCATTATCATGTTGGAAAATTACAGACTCGTGCCTGGTCTCATATTTTGGCCGTTTTTCTGCCAATGCTCGCTTCAAACGCATCAATTGTTGTCTGTAGAACTCGCCCATAATAGTTTGGCCTGGTTTCAGCAGCTCACAGTGGATGACACCCTTCTGATCCCACCAACTACACAGCATTACCTTGGCGCCATGAATATTTGGCCTGGCCGTCGATGTTGATGCATGTCCGGGCTTACCCCATGATCTTTTACGCTTCGGGTTGTCTCGAATCCATTTTTCATCACCAGTGATGATACGATGCAAAAATGACTTCTTTTTGTGGCGTTCAAGCAGCATTTCCGAAATGAAAAATCGCCTTTCGACGTCTAACGGCTTCAATTCATGTGGTACCCAATATCCTTGCTTTTGAATCATTCCCAATGCTTTTAGGTGTCTTGAAATTGTTGCTCGATCAACTCCTAATGATTCTGCGAGTTCTGCTTGCGTTTGACACGAGTCTTTATCGAGCAATGCCTTTAGTTCTTCATCTTCGAATTTTTTTGGTTGGCCTGGACGTTCTTTGTCATCTACATTGAAATCACCATTGTTAAAGCGTCGAAACCAGTACACACACGTTTGTTGCGATGGAACATGTTCACCATAAACTTCACACAGCAATCGGTGACTTTCAGCTGGTTTTTTCTTCCAATTGAAACAGATAAGTAAAGCTTTCCGCAAATTGCTTTTTGTTGGTACAAAAGTTAACATGTTGAGAGCTCAAAAAAAAATGTTGCATACACTTCAGCGAAATGACAAATACTGAAAACAAAAGCGCCATAATGACGCTTCACAATGAAATGTTAAAGTATAGCTTGATGCGATTCAATACTAGTAACGTCATCTCTTATAAAATCCAAAAAATTAATGCACACACCGTATAATACAATATATTCAAAATATATCAAATATTAAAAATATTTGGTTCTTGTTTATTTAAAAAGTAAATTTTGACCCTGTTATAATATGTAATAATATTTTAGTGAACTCCAATACAATATTTTGGTCATAAATTCTAGAGACAATATAAAACAATCAAAATATAAATTTTAATAACTCAAACAATTGAAGAAAGTATTGGTTCCAATAGTTAGTTTATTTGAGTTTACAATTAGCCTAGTTTAGCAACTTTACTTTCCCGGCATTCTATCTTAACTAAAGCTGTCATCTTCCAAATCTTAACATGTAACAAAATAATACATGGAATATGTTTTTTTAGGCTATATACTATATCTCATAATACCTTCAATAACGTTTATTAATACATACTATAAGTGGTATGAAATTTAATTTCCGGTTGCAAGGCAAGCGTCTAGAGCGGTACTGCAGATCTAATAAAACCACCTAACTCTATATGCCGAAGAAAATTCTGCAACACCTCTAGCAGCGAGAATTTGATAATTAACAAACCACTGAGAGAATTTACAAATGAATATATTGAAGTAGGAAGCATCAAGAGTAGTGAGCCTCAAAAAAATGGAATGAAAGCCAATTGTGATTAGTACAATTCCTTATGCGTCTTAGGCATTTATTTTGTTTATACTAAAACTACATAAAACCTGCGTCAGATGTAGTTTCTTAAACGATTTTTTAACCTGAAGTAAGTTGTTAACATGCAAGCATGCTCACATCTAAACCCGAATTGACTAAAACTACGATTATCTCGCTAATATTAGTTGTTTAGTTAAATAGATGGACGAGCTTGAAATAAAATTGCATAAGTTTCTTTCGTGAATAAATCATAAACAGGCTCAATATAGAGGCTATTTTGTAATATCACAAGTATAAGTACATCTTATACCCTCTCCCTGTGGAGGAAGCTAAATTTCCTGCCGGCCCTGGAGATCGCCGCCGGGCCGCGCTCGCAACCCTAACAAGATTCTCTGCGAGATTAATTACAATCTCCACATAGCATTTTTACACGGACAATTCAATTTTTATAGCAGACAACAAACTTATCGCAATCAGCTGATCGATCGTGAAATACCCTACAGGCGAACACGGTTCTCGTCCGTGCACAGAGTGTTTCAGAATATTCTGCTAGTTTGAGTATTACTGCCTGCGCTGAGCGCTGTCGGCGCTTGTCTGTCTTTATGGCATATCATGCGGTCACGATCGGTTTATGTAGTTTTATTTATATATATTATGGATAAAACCGTGTATTCTCCAAAATATACAAATCAATATTGTTGCTGAGAAAATAAATATCAATGAAATGAAAAGTTTCCCAATTTATTTCAAATAAAACGAAAGACACATTTACCGTGTAATTTAAAATTAATGTTGATTTATTTTTCTACAATATCTAAACTATAAACATCTTTATTCTATAAAGACTTGTATAAAGACTTTATTGTATAAAGATTGTAATTATTTGTACAATTATTAAAGCCACAATGTATAATATTAGTTCTGTAATGAAATAAAAAAAGAATTGCCATCACAGCACTAGTTTTATCGTTTGAAGATAATTTAATATAATTTTTGTCTGTTGGTTTTATTTTAGTCTGAATATTTTTTTATAAACGCTTCTATCATAGATTTATTTTTTTTAAATTTTTTAAAAAAAAAAACTCGTTTTTTTCCAATATACAAATTTTGCATACCATAATTAAAACAGCGTATAAATTTCTAAAAAAATAAATTAAATGAGTATAAAGCATTAATATTTTAAGCGCACTGATTTACTTTTCAATGCGGCTTTGTGTTTTTTTTTTTAATAGATAATTCAACTTTCATTAACAAGTGTACTTATAGCTTAAAACACTACCTGTTTCAATTATTGATATCTTCAATACAATGAACGTTCATGGGTGCAAGCAAATCTGTCAATTATTTTTTTTCTAGACATCAAGTATCTTAATTTGTGCTCAATAGAGATGTCATGAAAACAGCCCTATCGGATTCCCGAGAGTATAGGGCCTGTTTGATATGCTTTATGAGAGAGCATGGCAAATTAATAATTCAAATCATAAACAATAACTCACAAGAGAGATATCTGCAGCTGTTTACATGGTGCGACGGGCGCGGTGTGGTGCCTTCACCGCAGGTACAGGACCATGCATCACAGTCCGCGAAGGGGCGTGTCTCGAATACAAACAATCCTAGCCTCCAAGCTTCTATGATTATAACCAAATATAAACTGGATTTATCCACTAATAAAGCTTTAATACTAAATCCCCGTTTCCCAAAACATTATTACGGAATTCATATTGTAAACGTCCAGTGTTTTTGAAAAGTCGCGAAGGCAACATTTCGAAACCCTCAAATCACTGCAACCTCCCACCCCTCTTATAATAAACTTAAACTTTATCGCACAATTTTTTATTCTTCATAAAAGTCTACGCCATCATAATACTAATATAAAAACATATATTTGCATCAGATACATTTGCAGAGTAGAGCAATAAGATTAGTGGGACATAACGGTTCGACCAATAGTAGGTCACGAATGTATACGCGTATATTTATTATTCTGATAATACAATTCTGCTGGTTTTATTATTGATCAATATCCATAATGAAATCCGTTTCACATTACGCCGGCGCATAACTACCGTTTCACATTACGTCGACGCAAAACTACCCAAGTCTTAAAGTGTAAAGGGTTCGCTTCGGCACGATTGAATCTGGACGAACATAGAACCTGAAACAAAAGAAATCGAGTTGATGGAGGGGCAAGCACGTCAGCCACACCCACCCCCCCTCCCCTTCCCCCCATCACATGTCTGAAATTGCACAGTGTCGTCCTGTGTAGATAGCATTTAAAGTTTTTGAGATGTGGGTTATCTGCCAAGAGTTAAAAATCCTACACGAGATTTCATCATGTGAAATCCCTTCGGGTTAAAAATATTACATAAAATGCTAAACTGTTTCATAACATAATTTCTATATAGCTCTTAATTATTTTAATTAAAAAAATACACAATGCTTAGGACGCGTTTGCTTATTTTTGGTAGCATCCTGTATCTTTAAATTTAACGCCAAATAAATCTCATATGATTGTTTCGTTTAAATTGAATGCTTGAAACTCTACAGTGTTTTATTTTTCAACATAAACACCGATTCTTAATGTTCATTTTTAAAGAAAATATTTTATTAGCAAAATAACTTCTATAATTATTAGAAGTGTTTTTATATTTTTGATGTCGTGTATATATATATATATATATATATATATATATATATATATATATATACAAATTTAATATGAAGACTAAACGACATTTTTATCTCAATTTTTGGAAATGCTCTTGTGATTCAATTGTATTCGTAAGTGAATCCGTTGAAATGACTTCATTCTATCGAGTCTCAAATTATATTATGTGCGCATCAAAACGAAAGATATTTTTACTTCAAATATTACTTTATTTCATTATTTTCAAACGGCATTATTATATTCAATTAAGAGTAATATCATATTGTTTTTTCCTGAAAACATATGTTAGGAACGTTCAACAACCTTGGTATCTTCAAAAAGTACACATATATTCAAATTTATATATATTTAATCTATGTTTTTGGTGTCATTCAAACGACTCTATTATCCCATTCAGCCATACAGCATCGATTGCATTTTACTTTATATTCTTTGTATATTTGCGAAGATTTTTTAAGCTCGTTGTGTTTGCTATAGTTTTAATAATTTTTCTGGGCTCCATTGAGCAATGACAAAAATCAGATCTTTCAAAAGATGTTTTCAAGACATTCGTTTTAAATATATAGCCATACCAGTCCAGCCATATTAATTTCCTGGACTGACAGAGTTTGGATTGTCTCTTCCCGCAGGGACACGCCACAACGTCCATTTGATACTAATTTACGGAGAACGACAGCCTGTCGTGTCAGTCGCCAAATGCCGAGTCAACATGGCGTCCAAAAATAATTTATATGGAAAATATAATTTTTCATTTTCATGTGTTTTGTAATAATTTAATTATAATTTTAATCTAAATCACCATTGGTACCTTTCTAATGACAGACGGAAATGATAACTCTATACTCAGAATATTGATAACAATAAACTACAAAATAAAGATTTTTTTTTAAACATATGTAAATTGATTTAAAATATATAATTTAATTATATTTTCATGATAAAAATACGTCATAAATAAATTGTGACTTCTTTCGTACTCATTTTGATATTTCATACTTGCCTCCGTGTGTTGTGTTTTCACCATTCTTTATTATGTTGATAAAATTTATTCGTTCTTTTCTTATCATGTTAAAATTTTAATGCTTTTTATACACCATCTACGATTAAAGTTATAAAGCCGCACCGCTATTGTTCAAAGAACAAAGCTATCTGTAAACATTTTTTCTAAATTTATTTTGATTACCTCTTAAATAAACTTAAAGGACATGTCAGCAATAAATAACACCGTTCTTGCGCTTTAAGCTATATGCTTCAAAGATTTGAAAACCATTTATTTGTAAATAATACAATTTTCGTATTACACGAAAAACAAATTACCATATTCGTTTCTCATTTACGTGGAGATAATATTTTAAGTCCTTATTATTTTTATTTATTACTCGTAAACCCCACGCATAGCTTCTTAGTTGGCGCACGACCTTCATCCATTATTATGAATAAGTCATAATAAGAATTTATTTTGCAAAGAATGTGAGCCTCGACTGATACTTGAGAAACTTTGAAAGATTTCTTCAGGAGGAGAATAGCTGAAAACCACGATGAGATAGCCAATCGAATTAAGGAACCAAACGTGTTTTTGTTCTTTTGACGTCTGCACCAATTTTCATAAATATGTATTTTTTATCATCTTTTTGCGATTTTTTATTTTTTTCTGTTCACTCGACTGCGCTCACTTTTACGAGTAAACATGTTGTAAAGCTTTCATGTTTCTGAAAAAAAATTAAAAGCAGTATTTTTGCAACGCCTGTGATATGAAAAATATTTCTATTTTCTTATTCCTATTTTCTCCCTTTTTTAACAATTAATTGAAGAGCTTTTTTTAAAATAAATGTATCCATGGTATTTTTTCATGTTAAAACTTTTGCAATTCGAGCACACTTTTGCGACTCTCCCTTTCAGTATTTCCAATGTAAAAAAAAGGACTAGGATAAGCGCGCGACTACCTTGTTAGTAATTTCATAGATCGAGATAGACGTCAATGAATTCCAAAGTGTTTCTCCAATCTCATCCTTGAATGGCACATTCTATTCTATTCTATTACATATATAAAATATATATAACATTAGAGTTATCTGATATTGTAATCTTAAATTGAAATTTTCAACCTTTTTTTTTTTTTTACATAATTTTTTCCTCCGAAGCCTTCAACACTCCCGTTTATTATAGATACGCGTAGTTTTCTAACATGTGTAACGTTTTACGATCTTGTTATTTTTTTATTAAAAGGCATTTTCTTTACCTCTTATACTAAAAAAACTCGTTTAAATAGCAAGTAAAACTCTAATATAAACCCTAGTATAGTGACTCGAGATAATAGTTTCAGAATTTTTTTTAGATTTGGATTCATTATTGAAATCGATAAAAACATTGAACATATTAAAAAACAAGTACAGAAGCAATCAAATTTCATACAAATTCCGTCAATTAATATTCACATTTTTGATATTATGTAAAGAAAGCTACAAAAAGTATCATTTTCCTCTCTTCCTCTTCCGTTGATTTTTAAATTAATGTAGCGGAGATATGATTCAATCGTATAAATTTTAATTCAAGTAAACATTAATTAACTCCCAGCAAAATTGACGTGCTATTGAGAGCAGTCGGGCTTATGATTATTTCTTTTCGAGCTTTTATAAATATTATCTTGGTCAAAAGCCAAATGCGATTTTTGCTCTTGGTCTCAAATGTTTTTGCACAAAAGCATCGTTCAAAAGTATATATTATATTTCTAATTCACTTAAAATAACTCAAAGTTTTACTGCAGTTTCAGTTGATTTAATGCCAAACTGAAAACTCAATGCTTGCAGAGCGCAAAGAATATCAAAAATATTTTTCATAATATGTCAGACATTTATTTCAGAAACCTTTTTACAGATTTATGAGTGAAATTGAATTTGACTCGTTATTTTTTTATATTTGTTTAAAACGAACTTAATGCATGCAAAATAATTTAATAAAAAATTATCTATATATATATATTTATTTTTTTTTATTATTAAATTATACCTTAATTTAACTACGAGTTTATAACATAAAAAAAATATTTATCATCATTCGTTATGGATATTAATGTGTACAAAATCTACATAATATTTTCTTTGTTTACGTATAATTCGTCAGCCAAATTTGATAGAAAAATTCCACATAAATTACACAAGACTGATTACCCATTATTTAATAACTTTTTTGTATATTTAAAGACTTTTTATTCCTAGCTTATGTAGGCTTCTTTATTTATTTAAGCTTATTACGTCTGGTCTCAAATATTAAAAAAATAAATAAAAAACGCATAAATAATTCTTGTTTTTTTACCACTTTAAAACAACCCTCGACCATCAAAACTCGCTCAGCCAACATTAAAAGGAAAACCATTCGTTTATGTTACGAATCGTCATTGTCGTTCGTTGTTTATTCGCAATGGACCACAAGCCATGATGAACGATGCCTGGTTGTTCGGGTGTATTGTCAACGCCAGGTTTCAGACGACTGCTTACCATAATCGCTCTGAGATTTATAGATATGCATATTTACTTAAATTCCAGTAAATATCTAACACAAAATATACCACCTTAAATTAAATGCAGCCTGAAACCATTCAACGCTAACTACACGCTAAAAATTCACATAATTTATATAGTTCATATTCGACCGTTTTATTTATTTATCAGTAAACTAAATATTATAAACAAAGTTACCATTAATAATTAAAGAAAGCTTGGCATCATTTAAAATAACTATAAAGCCACCTAAAAACGCTAGATATAACGTTATAAAACATAACATACACGATTTGAAAAACCAAAACAAACAATATCTATAAAATATAAACGTATTCTTTTACTTTTAGAAATAAATTAAAAAGTATATCATTGATCTTTTAAGAATAATGCATATGACGTGGTTACGTAGCATTAATATTTGAACTGTTAAAGTTTTTTTTTTTTAACGACAGCATTAATGATTGATTGAATGATGAGTGATTTTTCCACCCTTTTTGATTTTGCCAACCTTTCAGACCTCGTCAAACAGAGTTTGTGACTCTGTATGACAATGCCAACATGAAAGGTTGACGAAACCGGTCACCAATAAAAATCTATAGGTGGAAAAATCACTCAAGTATTTTACTTATTACTTAAAATATTAAAATGGAATTCCACCAAATACTCTCTGTCAAAAATATTGAATTTCTAATCCATTTTGACAGCGTAGAGGAAAAAACTCAATGGCTCGATATATCACGCAGGAGCATATTCATTTTAAAAATTGAGCTAGTTTATCAAATTACATGTTTAATTAGAATTCCTTTAAATAGCATGATAGTTGCAGATATAATTTTTAATTGGAATTCTCATTCTAGAGAAACGCTATTGGTGTTTTGCATCAAAGAGTAAGTAAGAAGCACAACGCAAACTCAAATTAATATCACGGAGAAAGTTTGTTTATATTTCTTGTAAGGGAAATGGATACTCTGGCCGTCGCAAAGAGCCGTCGTTTTTTCTTCGTTTTTGTGGTATTTTTTATCTCCTGTGTGTCCTTGCAAGGCGGAGTGCGGCTGCCTGATATCGTTATGTCACGGGGAGGCTCCGGCGCTCTCTAATTCTTCTTCCCCTTTGAAACTAAATGAAGTGTCGGAAATGAAACAAATCTCTCTGAGCCCACCGCCATTATCCATTATCACACATTTGTCCTAATTTAATGACCCGAGCTCTGGTGATAATAAGTCATTGCTAAGTCTTTTTTTTCTATCTGAATCAGCTGTTCGTCTTATTCCTTCAGTATGATCACTTGCATGATTTACTTGATATTTTCAATTCACAGGCGATATTATCATTATGTGGAAAACTTATTACAAATGTTTACTTCTACCTTTTTTGAAAGAAATGCTTTGAGCCGTGTATTATTATTTTTATTTCCATTATTATTAATAACTGAAGGAGGGGGGCTGTATTACTAACCGAAACACCATGACTTTCGTTTAAGTCTTTACTTTTTAACTATTTTTTCAATCCAATCATTTTTTTGAATGGTAAAAATAACCTTCGAATAAGGATGCATCTTAACACGTTTCAATAAATAAAACATAAGCGCAACTAAGCATTTGCTGGAAAAAGATAAAAGTTTAAATATTCCAAACTTTATAACCGCTTGCTCATCTTTCGTTTGGTTATTTATTTGTTGAATATTGAATAAACTCATTATTTAAAGGTTTAATAAACCACTTCAACCCCAATCCAATACAATGTTATATTTTTATTATTATAGATTTTATAAACATTAAATCAAAATGCATCTCTTATATCATTATTTCATTATTATAATGTGAAAATTCCCAAATATAATCCTTATAAATTCAAATCGCTGGCTTCATTCGAGGGCTCTAGTTACATTCTGGGACAAACTTTCGAGTATCTGTCATAATGCAGCGAAGCTCCATATCCTCTTACCGTAGTTTCATACTCCTCCAGCTCTATTGAAATGCAAACACAACCTCCAAACAATCCTGTACCAAAAGCTTCGTGGAGTTGTATTATTCTGATGTCTCGGTTATTACGTAAAAACTTTCTGCTTCCCCAAAATCGAAAACGAAATTCGCGTCTACGCCACAACAAAATGATTGATCGCGCAGATTTCACCATCCTGGGATATAATATATCAACAACGTTAATGTGATAAGTGCTTTCATAGAATAAATTATCCCATATATAGCTTTCATGACTTCTACTTACGTGTGAACCTCAGATTTTAAGGTTTCCTAATAGGGTTAAAATTCCTACTATTATATAAAGTGATCATTTAGGTGCTATTTAACGCTGCTTTTATCTTTACGTTTTTGCTCTTTTTACTCCCATTTCAGAGGTCATTTTCAGGAACTTGACTTTTTATGAGTCAAAAAGTTTGTTACGTGTCAACTCTGTAAAAAAAATATTTATATTCATAGTACTACTCAAGGTATACTAAGCATCATATAACTAGTGCTAATATTTTCTCTGTACACGAATACCATAATCCTGTGCTAACAGCTTATTAATATTACAGTGGAGGATGTGAGACACGTATTAAAAGCTAAGCGCTTATAATAATTTGCTACGATAATTTAATGTATCATGAAATAGATTAATTGTTTTGATATCTTTTAATGTCAAAAATTTAATTTACTATCTATATGGCCTTAAATGAAAATTTTTGTACACCAGCATCTATGCACGTGCAACTCGAACTCTCTCATTTGCTTCAATTCATACACAAACAATGTATTCAGGTAACATTTCGAGAGCTTCTCTTTTAAATGCAACACAACAAAAAATATTCATTCTCGTATCCTGAAAAAATACTTGGTTCACTTGCATAGCGATATCAAACCTTTGCTAAGCCTTCTACGCGAGATTGTTGCATAAAGTTGTTTCGCTGCTATTCAGTCATAAGTTGGGGTAAAAAAATAAATTGCTCGCTTCCGGGGATGAAAAATAAAAAAGCTCTGAGGGTTTGAACTGATTGGGGAGCCATCGGGATCACACGAGGGCCGGCGGTTGATGGACCCTATTTTTTAAAGTGGCCACACAGCATCGCTCGGTAGATTGTGTTTGCATAACAAACGGGTTCTCTGGCTATGTCTGCCAATGTATTATATTGAGTTTTAATATAGTTCATACAAAAAAAAATTGGTTGTTCGGTCAAGTCGACGATACTTTACGACGATACGACGATCAATAGATTTTGGTATTTAACAAAATATTGCGTTTTATTTGTGGTGACCTGTTTTAACAAATGTTTTCCTTGTTTTAAAAAAAGGAAATTTATGAATATTCAAATATTGCTTTGATGATGCAATTTTCTACACGATGCATTACTCAACGGTTGTTTTTGCTTGTCTCTGATTAATGGTTAATTTTATATATTCATGCATATTTTAGAATTATAAATATAACAGAAAATTATTACTTTTTCATTACGTTTGATTTATGATGGTGGCATTTTTGCTTTATAAAAACTTGTAGTAATATTTTTTAAAAAAATTAAATTTATGTTTGCTTCAAAAAAAATACCAAATACCACTTTGTTGAACGCCTGTTTTTTTTAAATGAATGTTGTAAGTTAGTTAAAAAATTTATAATTACGAATTATGTAATTTATTTCAGTGTGTTCGAAAAATCTTTTAAATAAAAAAAACATTTAATTTTAAAAAATATTTATCTCTATGCATAAAAAGAGAGCACCTTTTTAGAATAGTTAGGGAAGTTCAAAGATTTGCCTCTTAAATCGGAGGATATGGTTTACCCATATTCTTTGTTAGTAATTTCTGCGAGGGTAGGCTTGCTTTAAATTTTCAGACCTCATCCCCAACTCAAGAGTAAAGATCAAGTCCATAGCGGCCAGGAGCCGTTACTACCCCGGTCAAGGGTGAGTTTTGACCCAAGATCGATCTATGAAAGGTCTGCCAAAAGGCTTCTGCATTACAAATAGGTTCCAACTAGTTTAATAAAGAAAACCAATTTTACTTATTGGGCTATATTCAGGAGAATAAGGAAATTTGATAAAAATTGAAATGTGCTTTTCATTACTTTCTAAAAAAAAATTATGTATGGTAAATTTATGGTTACGAAATATTTAGTTTGAATTTGAAGTAGGTAAATTATTTTCAAGTTTTGTAAATTACGATATACGGGTAGTATAATAATTACAATAATACTTTAATAGTATTATTTGGTATTATATTGTCGTAGATAAAAAAAGTCCTTTGCAAATGAACAATAAAATTATTTCGTTATTTTATGAGTATTTTTGGTCTTCCAATACATGAACCACTGTCAATAACATAAAGAATAAATTATAACAATACTGAAACATTATATATTCTGAAAGATTTCCTAAGTAGTTTACAATCTTTCAATATGTTGGGACTTTCAACAAGTGTTATTTATTGTTTTATTCTGTAATCTATATTTTATTTAAACCTTGTTTATTGTTTATAAAACTTTACAATGGCTCTTATTATTGAAGACCGAATACGTAAGTCTACTTAATTTAAAATACAAAACAGTTCAAATTTAAATACAATTCATGTCGTTTTAAAATAAATTTCGTTAACTAGAAATCTTTGATCACACAAAAAATTAGATTCACTAACCTTACCTTACACACCTAATCATTTGTAATGCGGGGTAAGAAGAAAAGGAGGAGGGAATTGTGAAGGGGAAAAGAGACACGGGAAGGGGGAGAGCAAGGGTTAAGGAAATGAGCAAACAGAGGTCCTCTAGGGACTGTCTTGGAGATAAACCATTTCTGATCAGTTGATGAGAAGGAGGAGAAATATGGAAGAGATAAGTAGACTTGAAGTTTGCGTCTTATTGTATATCAAGTCATTAGACAGTTTCTCAAGAACCCTTTCTAGAGCGTCAGACAATGGACTTATATTCCTTTTCAGATCCCTCGCTTACTAAACGTTATGAGTGGGAATACCAGCCTCCTTAGTTAACAATAAGTTCACGGTTTTGTCTACAAGGATGCACACGTGGTTCTACGCGTGTACTATCTATTACCTAGTTAATAAAATACCCAAAATATACATATAATATAAAATTTAATATATTTAGATTGATATTCGTGGGTGAGTGGTTTTTAGTGGCTGTGACTTTATAGACGAAGAGCGAAGTTTGCCGGCGACTTTCCTTGTCACTCGTGTTGTATTACGTTTCACGTCGAGTCTCCTCTCGACATATTTCTTATAACACCAGGCAAGAAAGATTTCTCGGTGAGTTTATTTTCCGCTTAACACGTGTCAGAGCACGCTTTAGGTTCTATATTAACGTGAGCTTTAAATATACGCTAATAATTTAATTATAATCGTTTATAATTGTACCGATCAAAATAATTATATATTTTATTATGAAGCGTATTTTTAAACCTGACAAGTGTTAGACAAAAAAATAAATTATAATACATTGACTTTTTGTCATATAGACTCTCTATTTTAAGGTTTTCTGAACTAGGATGTCAACCGCTGGTGACACAAGGAAAAAAAAAGAAACACCCCACAGTCTTATCGTGTAAATAATGTCTTTAGTTACACGCGTGAATTCACTAGAAAAAAACCTCTTAAGATAAACAATTTACGAGACACAGATGGGGTTCGAGTCTACACCCCCGTTGACCTTTCGCCCAACCGTAAGCGAGAATTTTACAGATGATTTAAGCTTCTTATTTGAAGGCAATTCCTCGATACCAGCAGCAGATGTTACCCAGAATACAGTTGTTTTAAAGCGAATTTATTTTCCGAGGACCATGAACCACAAGATCGATTCTGAAACAACAAAAATCCAAAGTCTGTTTTAAAATAAAATAAATAATTCAAGCTCTTCGTTGAACTTTATACAAGAAAAAATATTTTAATAATATCCTTCTCCGGATTCCTGATTCGTCGAGGAAGTTCTTGAAAAGTTAAGAAAATAAAAACAAAATAAAAAGAAATTCAGAATAGAATCAGTAAAGCATCAGGCCTGGATCAGGAAATCCATAAAGATGGCCCCAAATCATCGCCCCGGGGCCAGCGAGGCGATATTTATCTTCTTTTTTTTCCTACTGACTGATAATGATCGCGGGACGTGACTGCTTTCTTTGCAGTTTTAATATGAACGCTTCTTTATACTCACTGTCACGATTTTTAAAGAAACCTAATAACTTGTTTTGTCTACACCTAAAATGACAATAAAAAATGATTATCAAACCTCAACTTATTAATGCTTAGGACATCTTACTGTCAAAAAGGAAACATAAATGTTGTATATTGTTTGCCATTTCCATAGTTCTACAACTTAACAAGAACAATAGCAGTTATGCACATGTCTCATCAATTTTTAATAGCATATTTATATATTCATCCTTTGTAGCTAAAACAAAATCAGTTAACTACTTGTGTCAGTCAGATTTTTTTAATTAAATGGTTCTAACTATTTAGTTACCATTTAGCAAAAATAAATGTATATAAAAATAGTGAATATTAACATGAAGCACACATATTGATTTTACCGTTGTATCACGTTTCATAACTCTCGTCAACTATTTTAGACAATATAAGGTATTAATATAAAGTAGAGAGTTGTTTTCATCATGACAAAATTAATAAAGACTAGAGAGCTATATAGAAAGTCCACTTATGAAATCAAACAAATTTACGTGTTGAATGCTCAAAAATATGTATATTTCCAGGTTTTATCATTAAAACTACTCTGAAAACGCTTGTAGGTGCCGTGCATTGAAGGGTAGATATTTTGAATAAAATAAAAATAAAAATAATTAATGTTCATCTCTCTCGTGAAATTCAAAATTTCTAGTAAATAATCTTTCGAGTTTTTTGAGTGAAACTATGTATATAGGCTTATATACAAAAGTAATGACATTAACTTCTTGTAAAAATTGTAAAAAATATTGATACCAATCGTGTTATACATACAAAGTCTTTCCCAAGCCAATATTGAAAAATAAGCAAACAGGTATAGAAAATAATTTAAAATCTGACGAAACCCATCAATATGGAAACAGGAAAACCTCGCAGCGATTTTAAATTGCTCTGATATTTTCCGTCATGAAAGTCATCCCCGTTGATTGTACTCCCTCGGAGAAAATCTAAAAAATCCCGTTTAAAGTTACCCTCCGCAAAAACTACCGAAACAGAACGAATAATATTTCTATTCCACTACCTTTGCCTTGAACTCTTTCATGAAGGATTTTCTTTTTTCAATTTCATTTTCGCTCGCTATGTTTATGAAAACAAATAGAAGAGCCTACACTAGACAATATATCCATAAAAAAATTGCTCTCTATACCTGTCAAAGACTAACACATCACTTCAAAAATATATAACTCACTTATTTTTTACACTTATTCGTGTAAGAATTATTTTATTGGCAGACAACACTCTTCAAAAGACAATACCAAAGTAGCTTCTGTAACCTCTCAGAAAACAACATCCCTCCCTTGGACTATTATGGATATATATTGCGAAGGTTTTCGCGGCCGTTTGTATTCTGATTTTTCGTGGGGATATTTCCCAGTAATGTGTTTTTCATCCTATTTTGGTATTTCGACTGCAAATGCAAAAGCCATTTGAAGAAGAAAAAAATAGTCTTTGGGAAAACATAGTTTTTTAACTTCATGATTTTCAGTACTGATCCAATCTTATTTGTGCCATGTTAGCACTAATTTTAAAGAATTGTTTATTTGAAGAATAAACATAAATATCAACGTGTATGTTGAGATTCTAAAAAGCATAATTTTGGCAGGTTTCTGTTGTCCCTCATACCTGGCTCAGCCGTCGAGCTTACGTGGGATTTACATAATAAATACGCGTGTAGGGATCTAATATATGATAGATATAGTTCCACTACTTTCATTTATTTATTTTTTACTCAATACTAAGTAGCTACATAAATTACTAAAATAAAAACACAGTACCCGATTCTATTAACTTTGTAACCAGCACCTTTTTTTTCAATGGATGAAATCCGAGCTTTGGAACTTTCAAAGTTTGCTCAATCGATTCCTAAATTTGTATCAAGCATATTGTATTTTGAGCTTTGAGATTCTTTTAAAGTTACTTTAATTTCATAAGTATAAAAAATACACCCATAAAATAAAATAATAGTGGAAACATGATTTGCTGAAAATTAAATGAAACGAGTAGTACAAGATATATAAGACGAGCTTCAGTTAACTTGAGATAACGTGTAGAGCAGTGGGAAAATAAACTGATGGACGTGGGTACAAGCTCCACTGATGACAGGCATTTTTCAAATGTATTAATCTATGCAAAGCGCTGTGTGATGAAATAAATAATCGTTTTCCGTGTTTTTTTACACTCTTCAGCTCACTTTTTCGGCGCTTTAATACATTTCAGTAAATCTCCAGACGCGCTGCCGTTAAAATTCAGGATTTTCCGCCCTCGGCTTGATAAGTAAGTCAAATTAAAGTTATGTGGCGAGTAATGCGAGAGGCGATAAGGGGTGTGCTGAACAAAACACACGTCCCTCGGGATTTATACCCACGGATATTGGAGGATTTATTCCCAAACTCCTTCCCTCAGCCACCGCGATAAAAGTGCTTTTAAATATTAAAATAACTTAAGCATAACAAATACTAACTGCATGCTAGCATTAATGGGTTGAATATATCACATTAAATAAAATTTGCGTTTGCATTAAGTTGTGGGTAATTTGTAGTACTAATAAGCAGCATAATAATTAGGCAAGTGGAAAATTAATTTTAACAATGAATTATAAATTTTTCGAGAGATCGTGATGGTCATTCGTAAACAGTATCTGAAAATTCATTGTGTATAGCTCGAAAGAGGAATACTGGACTTAATGTCTTTACTTAAAGTAGGTTCTTCACAAGATCGATTATTTTTGTCCTCTCCGCAATTTGGAGTCATCCAACCTCAGAAAATCTGTACGAGATATCGGAAAACTCAACAAGAGGTCAGAAGCTATTAGAAACTTTACTGTGATCTAGCTGACATTTGCAAAGTACCGAAATTGATTATTTATCATAAAACTTACCTGCAATAAATCCATGCAAATTAAAAATGTATAATTTACCGGCCATTTTCGATTATTTTTTCAACCTAAAGTTACATCGTGTATGTAATGACTATATAAAATAATATTATTCAGATTAAGTTTTAAGCTGAATGAAGTTCAACAACGTGAACAAACAAACTGTTTTCCTGACTTAACATTAATTAATTTATTTGGTGTTTTGATTTGTGGAATTTATTAATTAACCAAAGTAAGACGAATTGAAAATACTGAATTATTTCATCACTAAAACATTATTCAACTATGAATATTACATTACGTAGATACCAGCGGAAAAGTTTGATATTTTAAATAAAATTTCTATCTAGACTCGAAGATAGCAGTGACTACAAAACACTTGTAAAAAAATATGTATCACATACGCAGTACTCAATTCGTATTGAATTATATTATGTGGAAAAGCACAAAAGCTTTTACGATAGTAACGCTAAAGCTGCATGCTTATCAATTTATGGCTCCTGGAAGCTTCTGCGCAACTTCTTGTGTGTTGTCCCCGAGCAAGTGTTGGCGAGGCTACGAATACTACCCTTACTTGCAATTACTGTCACCTCAAGCGCGTATCTTTTCATCTCAACTTTCTTTAGTTTGAAAGAATCGTCCATTTTTCTTGCGTGGCTTCGTCGTATGTCTCCCCTCTCTCTGCGCGAGGTCTCCTCCTAATATAAAATGGCTTAATCTATCGGGCAAAAAATAAGCCTCCCACGGGTATTACGTGAAATCACGCCCCGTATTTCATTGAATTTTATAGAACTGATATTGAAACATGAACACTGCTTCATAACCTTAATGTAATCTTTAATAATGACTGCTTCTGCTGTTTTTTTTTTTTTTAATAAATAATTACTTTTGGGTTATAAATCTTCAGAAAAATCGGTTGAATTAATTATGAAAATCATGAAAAACGATAAACATTTTTACATACAAAATACGTGCGGAAACGATTTTTCAAAGGCTTATTTTAAATATTAAAAATTTATTTTATATTAAATCTTAAATAACACCTGAACTGTGCATCAATTATAAAATATGATTTTCATTTGCCCCGTAAATTTATTTCAACCAGCTGAGAAAATAATTCTCATGAAATGGCAGGTTTTTCGCACCCTCTACATTACTTGGGCTTGACATTTCATTATCTATTTAGAACAATATTTTTACCATCTTTTCTTAAACATCAAATATATAAAAATTAATTAATATTTTTTTTAAATATGCATTTCCAAAACAATTTGATTTTTCTCAGAAAAAATAAGGTGTATTCTGTGAAATGTTAACTAAATCACCAATCATACATAATGGGACAAATCACACTTGTGTGATTATCAATTAATGTAATAAAATACCTTTTGTAAAATTTGCTTTCCTTAGTGTATATTTATATTATAAGTACTTTACTAAAATTACTGAATAATGTTGAAATAAAATTTTACAGCTACCTATTTTTGTATTTTCAAACTGACCACAGCTTTATAACACATATTTTTGCTTGGGAAAAGGATAGTTTTTTGATGTCACGTATGTAATATATTGTAGATTAATTCACAACTCATAAGTTAATATTATTAAATATGTTGTATATTATTTTAAAAATGTATTACACCTTCAGCTAGAAGTTCTTCTTTAATGTTAAACTTATTACAAGGAATATGGACTTTTTATGTAGTGTTTGATACATACTTTTTACTGCCAATTCTGGACCGTGTTTATCACCATCATAACTGATATATGTATCAAATACAAAAAATATGATCATCATATATTTTACATCACAATAAACATCAAAGAGACACTTCATGAGGGACCCAGAATATCTCAAATGATATATAATTTTATGTCGGTTTTCCAACTTAAACCATGAACATAAAATATAATAAACAAGTGAAGTTTTTTATAAAAGTTTGTTAAGTACACAAAATAATCCATAAATGTACTATGAAATGTAACAAAAAAACACAGTGAATATCTTAAAAAATATATTTATTTCATCAAAAATCACACTGAAAAAATCTAATTAGGACTTATTTGTAAATATTATAATAATAAAATCAATCTAACTCTTTTAAAATGGCACAGGCTTCGACCAGCCCCAATCCTTCCATTATATAAGCCAAATTTTCGATAGATGCATCCTCATCGCTGTCAAACCATATTTTCAGCATGTTGTTGGCTCTGAGGATATTGGTATCATTTGATGTTTCAAAGAACAAAATCTCATCAGCTGCAAACGCAAGTTTCGTGGCGAGTTTCTTCCAGTCTCCCTGCAATTTCTCACACACAGCGTCGAGTTGCTGTGTAGTGATTGGTTTAACGGTAGGTCTGAATGGCTTTGTTTCATTCACAAAGTCGTCATCATCTCCTTGTTGAACAACATTGCCCTGTATCTAAAATATAATAAAGGAGTTTGTAAGTATGTTATACTAAATTAAATAATTTAAAAAAACTATAATCACATCTTATCTGAAAATTGATGCAGAAATTATGGTCTACTTATTAAAACAATGTAGACTGAAATCATAAATAAATGTTTTAAGGGTAAAATTTTAAACAGCAGGCCTATTTTACAAAAAGGTATCATTTATATGTTTAGCTTGAATGCTGATGGATGATCAAGTATCTACTAATTCAAATATAAACTACTGGAGTTATTTAAAAGACATTAAATAAATTTTCTAATTAAAGTACACACCTGTTCAACATCATTGGGGTCTCCTTCCTTCATGAGATCAGCCTCCATCTGTTCTTCAGATATTTCTTCTTCAGCTGTATCCTGTTTAAACCGAAAAATTTATTAATTTATATTATTAATTAATATTAATGTAGATTTCAGAAATAATCTCATACATTTACATTGCAAAACACCATTTTTATAACAATTTTCAAAGTGTTATACCTGTTTACTCCGCTTTGAATCAGCAGTGGGCAAGTCCTTAGCAATCTTCCGCACCATTATGTCCAAATAATCAGGTAATCGGTTGATAGGATTGTTACTGTGTGTGAAAAAATGCGGACTTCTACGAGCTAATAAACGTAATGCTCGCCAACCGAAGCACCCGTCAGCTACAGCACGTCCCTCCCCAGTCACACCGCGCTCAGCCTGAGCTATCGCCTCTGCCAGATATGACTCTGTAACAATATTGTTAATGCTAAAATTAATTACAGTTTAAATGTACAATGCCTATTAAGTTTAATGATTTGTATTTAATTTTATGAATAATACTGCGATTAAATTAAATTGAATCAATAGTTAATGAAAATATATTTTACAACCTAATGATGGCAGGAAGTCTCGTTCTTTTCCTTTGCATGCTTCCAAGTTATCAGGACATAAGTTCCATAACTTTGTTAATTCATTACTGAAACAAATAATTGAAATCGTTAAAAATGTACATATGAAACTTTTTTTCTGTAAACAGAAAATTATCAATAGATGAATATTTTAAATGAAAAAGTAAATAGCTCATACTTTCCCATGTAAAATTTTCCTTGGGACTCATAGTCCTTGACAATTTCTCCAAGAAGTCGTTTCCTGCGTGGCTTCAGTATTTTACGGGACTCTTCAGTACCCTGATCAATCTGCACGGGGGATTTTAATTTTTGAAACTCTGAAAAAGATTTATAAAGTTTTAATAAAAAATAAAATATAGAAAGCAGTACAATACAGTAGCTAAATGAAAGTAAAAAAAAAAAAAATTTCATTGTTACAAACATATGTTTAGATCAATCTGCAGCATCTCAAATGTTCAAATAAAATCAATTCAATCAAGGCAGAGGCGTCAATGACCTACAAATATATATTAAAAGCACCCTAACCTGGACAGCCTTCATTTTTCCACACATTCCAATGCTCTTCTCTTTTAAGTATATGTTTCACGCATATGGCAAACTGTTTTCCATCAGGAGGAGTCTCAGATAATAGCTTGAAGACAAGATCAGTTGTCTCTTTTACCCAATCGGACTGATCAGTTTTCAACTCAAATGATTCTCTTTAAAACAAAACATGACATTAAAATTTTTCAAATAAATATAATGATAGCAAATCTAAGAAAACTGTTCACTTACGTTTTAAACTTTACCGAAGAGTTTAAATATTGAAATAATATCAAAAACTGTACTAGGACACATCGACGAAAGTTAGAATCTGACAATTGCAGTTCCAAGAGCTTTTGGTTGGTAAGAAATTTGGCAAAGTAATGAGTCTCTGTAGAGTCTCCTCCATTTTCACTGGTGTCCATCTGAGAGGAACTTCTCTTACAGCTTTTGACATCCTTAAGGTGGATGGCTTCTAGCTTATAAGAACTGAAGGCTGATAGAACGCTCGAGGAATGCTATAGATATAATAATATTAGTAAATAAATATTTTTAGTACATGATACATAAATTGTGGTAATTGTCATTTTTTCGAGAGCAAATTATTCTGATTATTTTATTTTAGTTATTTTAGTTAGTTGTTAATTAATTATTTCAGTATGTGATATTAAAAATTCCTTACTGATGCAAATGTCTTCCATTGTACTTTATTGTAGCATAAATTTGGGTTTCTAAAGAAGTCTTGGAGTGTCCAAAATTTACAATACAAGTTAAAATCTATTGTTAGTTTATTCTTGCTAGTCTCTTCAGCACTATCTTCATCCAGAGTGTCTTTCAATATGGAACCGTTATCTCCACCCAATTCTGTTATATTATCCAAGTTAAATTCAGATACAATATTCAAACCAGATCTCTCCGAAAACGGAAAGAACTTAGCAAGGAAAAGAAGGATTCTCCCACAAAATATCGTATTCTGCGAACGTGATAAACGACGAAGTAGATCGTTGCACATTCTCAGCAAGTTATTTTTACAAGCCACGAAGAATAAATCTTCTTTCCAAATGCTCACACCTTGTTCGACATACGAAAACATCTTTTCACATTTTTCTAGAGTCAGGGCGTCAAATATATCGCCAAGAAGTACGACCGGCATAGTTGGTGTGACCATCTGTAAGCGACAACATCGGATGCAAAAGGTTATGTACTCCTCGAGGCAATCTTGGTCCCTTTTTAATAGTTCCAGAAGTGTGTCTCGGAACACTTGGTCCATAGAAGCTTTTTTGTCGTTATCATATCCTGCCGATTCAGTAAAAGCACTTAGCAGGGAGCTATTATCATTGTTTGAAAATGACTCTTGCAGTATAACCTATAAAACACGAAAACATACTTTAGTATTAAAATAAATGAAGCCACATTAACTGTGTTAAAAATACGCGGTAATTACTTTGTACTCTTTCCGTAATTCTTCAAATCCAAATGGTTTTGTTTGCGCCATGGTTTTTGAAATTTATTACAAACAAATTTAAAACGCCAAAAGTGCAATGAAGTTTGTGAAATGACAGATACTGCGATTGTCTCTCACTTCAGACAACACGCCCGTATGCTGTGAAGTTGCAATCTTGCAATACTGTTATCAAAGGCGATTATACTTGGTGCTACCAGTATAATAAAAATGCATTTATTGTAATGTAAATGTTATTCTTAAATACAATTCAATAAAGTCTCTTTAAAAAATAATAATCATTGTTTTATATATATTTTTTTGTTTGCAATGAAAATAAGAATGATTTATTATTATCTCACTATAATAATTTTCTGAAAAATTACGATGTTGCCAAAGCTAAGGCATGTTCAATGTTGTATATCGTTGTCACAGCTGTGACAGTAGTTGTTTGTCGTGTGGCGTCTTTATCAAAACAAAGAGATATTCAGTCAAATATTATCGAGTCAGTTTTAAAATTTGATTATTTATATCACTTATGGCTTTACTTTTCACTATACAGCGTTTTCGTTAAGTTTGGCTTCAATCATAATTAGGTTACTCTAACGAGGTTGAATCAAGTGGATAAACAAAAATATAGAAAAGATGGACAGAAATATGAGGCAAGTTAATTTTATCGTCGTTAATTGTATGGCTTATTCACTGATAATATTCAGATCATAATCTAGAGTGATTTTCTGATGTCGAATTTCCGCTAGTAATCATTTCCGAATGATAGTCAATAAGCAGTCCCATGCCATATAACATAAATTATTCAGCATTTTATTAGTTCTATTGACAGAGTGACCATTGATTCTGAATGCCTATATATTAAATGCAAGTCGCTTTATTTATAACAAGATTGAAATTTATATGTATCTTAACTCAAAATTATTCATTTAAAAAGAATTAAATAATTTAACCGGATATTTTCAATAGTGATGTTGAGTTCTGTGTGTATAAATAATTTGTTGTTATACATTTATATTTCACCCTAGTTAATGTCTAAATTCATTGAACATTAATATGAGCAAAATTGTATCAAGATTATTGCATTTGTTTGAAAACAATCTTAATCCTGTTTTATCTATAAAACATGTAAAATTCTGTTATACTGATATTATTTTTTAGTATAAATCCAATAATATTAACCTGAGCATAAACATTGTTTATATGCAATATGAATTAGTCAATCATTAAAATACAATCAAAATCAACCTTTGGTCTTGAATCTGTCGACTCTCACAATACCAATTAAGTATAAGTGTTATAGTGAACATATTACGAGTATATTATTTTTATTTAAAACTTGTTAATGTACTTAAAATTCAACATTTGATGACAAGTTGATCATAACCTATTAATGTATTGAGGCCAGATTTTCTTTGTAATTTTTTACTATTTCAATGTCTTTGTTGTCTAAAAATCCTTGGTCTTCAATAACCCAATTATCATGTGTGAAATCAATTAATTTTTAATAAATTATCACATTGTTCTTTAAACAATTTACATGTTAAATACACTTTTATTTCTTAGTTGCTATGTTTATTATAACAACATTTTTTTAATTTAAAGCTGATTTACGCTTTAAAAGTAAATAAAAAATGCCTCGTTCAATTTTCTTTTCAAAATATACTAATTTATAATAGTTTTAGTCACAATGGTTGATTTATGTTTGAATTTGAAATGTGATAATACGTTTGGCTAACAATGATGTGCTCTCTTTTCAGACACAACTCATACGGAGGCGCCCGGGCACCGCACACCATGAACGGGAAGGGTCGCTCCGCCCCCCCTCCTCCAGCCCGCCTCAGCCCTACAGAAGGGCCCTCCCAGCAAGACGACCTCATTCATTACATCTATGAATCCTGGGATAAGGTAAATATCTTTGTTTTATGCTCTTATTCATCATTTTTCAATACATAGTAAGTCATATTCTCGTCTATGAATGGTATTGAGATTTTAAAGTATTTTTAAAAACATGCTATAACTTTCAGTACAAAATCAATTACAATTTATAACAAAAGACAGTTTATTTCTTATCTAGTATATATTTTAATAATAATACTGAATTATACATTAAATATTGATCTTTACAAAAGATGGATTTAAATTTACTCAATATATCAAAATAATATTTTACAATGGTAAATTTTTACCATTGCAAGTAAAAATTTCACACTAAAGTCAAGTTTAATTTGTAAATAAATTATCAAATAAGTTAATAAATAAAGCTTCACAATAAAATCCCTCACCCATGAGCTCTATGCTCTTGAACATGAGCTGTACTTCAACAGTGTGTATTTACATGTGACCCGCACACATCTCACAGCAACAATTGCATCTATTATGACAGATTGAGTGATTGTTTAGCATACACGTGCATGGATGTTTGAGTTCAATGTTCTATTGGTACTACTTGAATGGTAATTTTATTCTTAATACTGAGTGGTGACTAACTTGGCACAGGTATCCCGGGAGATGGAGCGCGGTGGAGGCAGCGATGTTCAGTACTACCAGGACCCTCGACAGCTTTCTAATTTCATTCCATTTGACTTGGAAGCGTTGTGGAGTCGGCGCCGTGTACAAAGCATCAAACGTCAGCACAACTCATAGTTAATTCTTTAACTCGATCTCGTTCTGATGGATGCCTTCAGTTATGGTGTCTCTGCCCCGGGTGTTTTTACAGACTCCCAGCGCAGAGAAACCACTTTTGATTGACGATTATCGGAACGGTCTTTTATTTTAATATATATTATTTATAAAACGTCAAGTTTTTTATTACAAAATTTAAGTAAGTTATAAAATAAAATGGACAAGTTAAATATGCACAATCTAAACTGTGGTCTGGCCGTTTATTTCATTACAAAGTTGATTAACTCAGCCATCGTCAATTACTAACTCTATGGAAATTTTCTTTTCCTTATTTATTAAATTTCTACCTGCCAGGACAACAAGTTGGATAGTGGATATTTTACTTACTTGTAATTTTTAATTTATGCTTTACTGAAATAATAAACTCTTTTATTTCTTGAGAGAACCTGGACTTTTAAAAGTGAAGATGTTGTTTATTATTTATAAGTGCATCAAAATAAAGTTGACAATATTTTAAGGCCGCTTTGAAGGCCTGGCATCATTCAGTATTTATCAGAGATCTCACATTAGCTCTGATATCCTGTCTATTTTTTTACCATGAAAATAACAATATTTCATAATTTTAATAACTATTTCTATTTTCATGAATGCTTCAGCATTATGTTGTGGAAATTTCACTTATTACTACAATCACATTGTTTTTTTTTCCACTTAAAATATAATGTCACAACTTTCTTGTAAGATATGCTCACATTTTGATTTGAGCCCTATTGCAACGCTCTTCTGTAAATAGGCTTCACTTCCGATGCCTTGTTTTAACTTTTCGAAAGTATTCCAGATTTTTACAAAAGCTTCAAATTTTTAAATAATGTAATTTTTTACTAAAATATCAATTAAAAAATAAATAATTGCAATAATTCCAAAGTTCCTCTTAAAAAATAATGTGTGATTTCAAAAATTAAACGTAGCATTTTATAAGTTCCATGTTTTTATGTAATGAAAATTCCGTATATGTAATGATTCCAAATACATTTTGCTTGTAAGTGCTTTGTTTCATTAATTGAGCATAAATGTTAGATTTATATTCTAAACAACCAAAAAGCCAAAATCATAACAATAAACTGTAAACACATTCCTAGTACTTTTTTATTTTGTGACTTGAACCTGATGATAATTTTTTATTTTCAAAAGTTTTAACTCGAGCCTCGGTCTTCATTCTTTATTCGCTCAATTTGTTTGTCAGCTCTTCTGAAATTTTCTTACCAAACACAATTGTGAACACATCAAACCTTTAAATGTTTTCTTTTTATAAGTCTTTTTTTTATATCAGTCGATGACAAGTATTATTACATATTATATCATAAAGTATGAAAACGTTTTACACCCGAGCATCTGTGGGATTTTTATTTTAATAGTACATTTTCTTAAAATCAATTTTTTAATACTGCTTTCATGTGTATGATATTTTCAATTTTCGCAATTATTATTTTGTTATCGTAACTGACTGATAGTCTTGCTCGAAGAAATTATATACCAGGAAAATGTTAAATTCATGACAAATTTATTTTTGTTTTTTTTTTTTCACATTTATTGTACTTTTACATCTCTATTGAAAAATCTTATAAATATTTCACAACTAATGATTTTTCAATAATACCGTAGATGCCTCCATTGCAATACCTTGTAGTAATTACTTTTAAATGCCCTTTATTTTCTCACTATTACTAAATGTAACAATAAAAGACTTGTACTGGAATTTGTGATGTGAATAAAAAACCTCTGTATAATCTTTACAAAATGTGTATAGGGAATACCATTTAATTGTGAATTAAAACTTACTGACGTTATCTTTTAAATTTTATCAATACAACCAACATTCCCATAAAAATGTAAGATTAATTTACTGTATAATAAATGTTGTGATTTTTCATACTTTAAATTAACTTGTCTTTTCTTTTTCTTTCAATAAACGAAATCCCTACTGTTTATTTTGTAACAAACTTCGCCGCCCAAAATATTTTCATTATTAGGTAATGGTGGAGTTTTTTAAGTAATAAAGTGATCTATAATGATTTTACCACAATTAATTTCCAATAATATGACCTTTGAGAATATTTAAAAATATTAACTATATATCTTAGAAAGTTCATAATTAACAGATGTGCCTGTAAGTACTTCCCATCATTAGTTTTATGAGACCATATTTACATTTCATCGACTTTAGAATTTATCAGCATCATTAACCACACTGAACCATCTATTTTTTATGCTTATCTTAAACTGATTTCAATAAATTTAAGTATATTTTTAATATAGCATATACAGTACTCAAGAACTGAGTACACCAATTAGGGATTGAACCCTCGACATTTTTTTTCTCAGTTTTAAAATACCAAAACAAAACTCACAGCTTACCTATTTTTTCATTTTATCCTAGGTCAATTCTATTAGCAAAACAAAGAAATAAAAGGTCTTATTATCATATATATTTTATTACTGAATAATTGATCCTTTTTGTAGTTCACAATGTAATAAATAATAATAAAAAATCTCATGATAAAAAAAATATGTCACCATTTATTGCATTAAGGACCTCGTAGAGATCATGAAATGTGTACATATAATAGTTACCGAACATTTAGTCACTATTTGTACTTTTACATTCTATTAGAAAATAAGAAAATAGGAAACATTCATCAGGAAGAGGCGGGATATGTTCTTCTCTTTGCGCACTACTTACAGGCTACCACATATATCTTCACAACTTAACTAATAATAAATTATCATGATGTTCTCGTTTTTGTACCGGTCTGAGAGTCCGAAATAATTGACAACAATAATTGTTTAATGTTCGCTTTGCACATACAAAAGTCTCTAAAAAAATATTAATCACTCTTGAATCATTCGAATCCCCCGAAAGGAGAGGGAATGATCGAATCGATATCCACCCGTCGCGGATAGACGCGGTTCTGGGGCGGCGCGACTAGATGCCCTCCACCTTGTCGGCGTTGACGTCGCACGCCTGCAGCCAGTCCCACACGCGGCTCGAAGGGGCGGACGGGGTGGCCGGAGTCACCGGCCCCAGCAGGCCCAGGCGGGGCGGCCCGCTGCCCCGCGACCCGCGACTGCCGCCCGGGCTGCGCTGCGACAGCGGCAGCGACTCCTTCCGGTCCGCGATCTGCGAGCACGAGCTGGACGTCCGCAGGCCGGCCTCGATCCAGTCGTCCTTGGTGTACTTCAGCACCTCCGTCACCGGCGCCCTCTTCTCCGGCTCGTGCTCGAAGAGCCTCCGGAACATCCGCAGCGCCCGCGGAGTGAACTTCCTGAACGCCGGCGGGATCTTCGTCGTCCGCCTCCGCTGGTAGCGCCGGAACGCCGAGCACTCCGCGTCGCCGATGGGGTCGGCCGCCCGCCAGGGGGGACTCCCCGCGAGGCACACGAAGAGCGCCACGCCCAGCTGCCACGCGTCCCCCGCCAGCCCGCACGCGTAGCGCTCGTTGCTCACGGCCTCGCAGGCCTCGGGCGGCAGCGAGGACTGGCGGGTGCACGCCGGCTTGGTCACCATGGCGCCCTCCTTGCGCGTCGACCCGAAGTCGCCGAGCTTGACCCTGGAGAAGTCGGGCGCGAACACGAGCACGTTCTCGGGCTCCACGTCCCGGTGCGCGAGCCGCCGGGAGTGCATGAAGTCCAGGGCGTCCGCCAGCTGGCGGGCCAGCAGCTTGCAGGGCGCCTCCCCCAGCCCCCCGGGGCGCACGTGGCTCGCGAGGTCTCCGTAGGGCGCGTGCTCCTGCGCGAACACCAGGCAGCCCTCGCTCGCGAACGACACGTCGTACGTGTCCAGCACGTTGGGGTGCGGGCTGAGGTGGTAGGAGTAGTGGAACTCGCGGAAGAAGTCCTCGGCGAGAATCGCGTCCCGGCGCACGGCCTTGAGCACCACCGTGCGGTCTGCGGCGCGGTGGTGCGCCAGCAGCACGCGCGAGTAGCGACCCTCGGCCAGCACGCGCCGCACGTCGTACACCGCCCCCAGCCTCAGCTCCGGCAGCGGCGCGGCGCGGACCCTCTCCAGCCCGGCGCGGACCCTCTCCAGCCCGGCGCGCGCCGCCCCCGCCCCCGACTCCTTGCCCAGCTCCCTGTAGGCCGGCGCGCCCGCCCCGCCCGGCCCGCCCGGCCCGCCTAGCCGCGGGGCTCGCATCCGCCCTGGCCCCCGCTCCTCTCTGCGACTGGAAACATCACACTTTCATCAGACATGACTATTGAAACGATGACAAATCGACCGTTCATAACTAAGCAAAAAGCATCAAAGATCGATGACTGCGAGATTTGTATTCTACCACAGTAACCGTCGACTATGTGAAACGAAACCAACCGATAATGAGGTATGTGAACGAAACTCTAATTTTTCAAATTTGATCAAGTGCAATACAACTCAATATCAACTGTTTTACATTTTATTACGACTCTATCTACAAGGCTTAAACTACTACGCTTTGTAAAAATCTATACAATATCTCAAGACACAGGTTGATGAAAATCAAACAAGTACCACAAATCAGTTTTCTTTAAAAAATATATTTCGAGATTCTTTATTTTCTTGTTACGTTTACAATAGCTCTTACTACTATGCTTATGGAATTATAAATGGCCATCCCCTGATCCTGCGCGCAGGTTGTGGGGCTTGCAAGGTGGGAGCGCACACGAACTTCTCTATTTTCGTTATGGAGTTTGTGAAGGGAAAATATATGTAAAAAAAACCTTTGATTCGGTTCTCCTTCGATACGCTGAAAGATAGCAGACAACTGAACTGCGTTCATTGAAGCGATTTCCATTTTACTACCCGTTTATTTTTTCCACCTGTCTGAAACGAGGCATGTTCTATTTCACGTATTGCGCTGTTCGTTATTGACAGGTAGACGGTGGCGCAGTCTGGGTCTGAGAAATGTTGGGGCGGAGGTGTTGGCGGAATAAACGGACGTGTACGTTAAATCTCAGTTGATTATTTACACAACCGAATGTTTACAATGTTGTTAATAGACGGAGTTGCCGGCGAAACTTTGTAATTCTGAAAGCTATTTTGGCACAGGTACGCATCTTCCAGTTCGCTTCTTGTCGACGTTTCTCGTTATTGTGAGCGCTAACCGAGTTACAGAGCTGGAAAATAATTTGATTGTGAATCAAGACTCGCATAGAAACGTACTTATTAATAGTATGTGTTTGCCTGTTTGTTTAGAAAAAAACATCGGTATTTCCAATTAAAAGAAAGGAAGACAAGATGTAAGGAAAATATTATATAATGATACTATTGGACAGCAGCAATACGCAGACTTTTCCTTTCAATATAAAACTGCGGTGTAGAAGGACCTGGGGACCCACTACACTATTTTCCCCTTAGAAAACAGTGAAATGGTCGCCAACCTCATCTGAGAAGAGGCACTTGATAAAGAAAACACGAAGTACTTGTCTTTATAGATATTGGTTAATTAAATTTAGTAGTGTTTTTTTCCTTTAAAAAATTGAAAACGATAATCGTGTTTTTTTACATTTATAATTAATATTACAGGCGATTAAATAGTTGTGTTTGCCCGCCCTGTTAAAGCAGACAGCCTTATAATTTTAATCAGCAACCGTTTCGTTTTATGGATGACAGAGAAAGCAGTTAAGTCATAAAGTGAAAAGCGGCCTATCGCGTCGTTAAAACAGAGTGTACTTAGGACCTGATGAAGCTGAATATTCTACATAGGAGACTATAGTTAACTCGCATAGTACGGAGGCTGGGTTCCATAATAACACCGCGCTATAAAAATCGCGTAATGCAAGACCGTTACTTTCCTGAGTATTGAAATAAAAAATCAAATCAAATAAGAAAATGCATGCCTTGACATCTCTGTTAACAAGATTTGCTCTGATATTCAATGGTTAAACCATATCAAATATTACAGTACATTAGTATACCACACCGACCGCATTTCTATAAAAATATTCTGCCTTCAGTAAATTTTTCTTTCGCAAAAGCCGTTGCCCTTAAGCGTAAGTTTTTATCGTTCAATTACATGGAACAGTACAAATCTCAATCACTTACTCCAGTGAGGACGTGAACTCGAATGAGTTATTCGTCTCGTAAGGACTGCGGATTGTCAAGGAGTTCCACGCAGTCATCGATTATTATAATATCCGGTATATTCGGTGGTTCGCGTTTCCACAGTCGCGTGGATACGTTTGCTCTGGCCTTGCGGGCCGCGTCAGGGGACGCATCGGTCGCGGTGCAGGAGGACAGCGGGTGTTGCCCCACATAGGCTAAATTAACTCTGTGGTCTAATAATAGAGGTCTTTAAATACCCGCCGAGTCTGATGCATATAGATACGGATGCCCCAAGGCTCGGTGTTGTAACGGCGGCGGTGGTTGGCGGTGGGCGCGCTCGAGGACCACTGCAGCGAGGACTGAGTGCTCGCCAGCTAACGACACCTCACCCTCTATTTACAGAACTACACAAAATGACAACGGTACGAAAATACGACATGTTTACCATTTGCTTATACTTCATGAACACAGCCGAATCCGGATACAGCAAAAACACTTTAGTTCTATGTTTGTTATACTATTGCGTTCAGGCTTTGTATCTTCCTGTAAACAACAAGTCACATAGCGAAAAAACCAACGGCTTTTTTTTGTGGATTATATTCTAAAAACATGTCCACCTCTAAATCAAAAGTCATAGTAAAAAAAACTGCCTTGTTGTAATTATTATTTTTCTTCAATATAGAATATGTATTTTTTCATTGAAATCGAGGCGGAGGATTAAAAATTTTCGACTCAATACAATAATTTAGTGAATATGAGGAACAGACATTTATATATATTTTCAGATCAATTACGGAAATCTCTGTTTATATTAATTATACATCTAACTGAGATCAAAATCTTTGTTCATTTGAATTTAAAACAGTTGGATCCCGAACCAAAAAATAAAACAACAAACCTACATGTTTCTTAGCAGTTAAGTTCCTAAATATTTGCATTCGTGTGACATGGATTGGCCCTGTACTCAGTCCATTTTTTTTTATTTCACAGCTTCAATAGTTCATATCTACGAACTAATTTAATGAGCTGATGCTATGTCGAGCCCCTCGGAAGCTACGCAGCGCTTGCATAGTAATCTCCTGGAATACAAGACCGATGCAGCTACTCTCGCCGCATTCACGATAATACTGTCTATTTCTGCCGAAATTATCATGAGCTTAAAACCACGAATCCAAAAACATGTATAATTTATAAATAACCAAACGAAAATCAAACCGAAAAAATATACAAAATTCTATGCTATGATTTAATACATAAATCGAGCTAAAGTAATTTCTCCGAATAACCGTATTTTCAGGTTGAATAATTTCACCCCACTTACAAAAGGCTATTTATAGCTTCTGTGTTCATTGATTACGTCCATTTCGTAACATCATTAGGCGTTCGATTAAACATAATTTGGTTATCCTTGTAATCACTTTTTTCCAAACAATGTTGTTGATGAAGAAGCGAGGCTTTGATTTTTTAACCGATTTAACGTTTTAATATTAAACTGAAAAAAAAAATTAATCTGTCGGACACATTCCGCTGTAAAGTATATCATGAATTCGTGTTGGCATGAAAGTATTTAGCTTCAGTGATATTTCTCTTTGTGAAAAAGGTACAAGAGCGCTTTAGTGATGAAAATATATTCAAATTTGTGATGTTTTAATTTTGGTTAATATTTTTTGTTGAGCTGCGTTTGAGGGGGGAGGCTGTTGCTAGGCAGGGATTAATTTGCAAATCCCGCCCTTGCGTCCCGCCCTTGCCAGCCCGCCGTTCCCGAAATAGACCGGTCGATAAGGAGACTGTCAACTTGTTGCTAAAATTAGCTTTCGCCTGCCGCCAGACCAAACGGGATAGACGAAGCTCGCTTGTAGAAGTCATGCGGCGCTCACGAGGTACAATTTTTATCGCATAAACCACCCAACAGCTTTATGAACCAACAGTTGATTGAATATTTCAATCAAGATTCTTCGTGCAGAATTTCTCTCTCAAAATAGAAACATTTCATATGTGTATTTTAATCACGGAAGGAAACTGCTTTCTATACAACCTTTCTATGAATACTTCAGAGGGTAACATACCTTTTGCCTTTGTGTGGGCAAATACATTTTGGACACACTACATTTATAATTGGCATCGTGGCCTGAACTCGAGATTGAAAAGCATTATAAATTTTGCATGGCGGCGTGAGACATAATTTAAATTTTATGTTTTAACACAAAATAAAAGTACTGATTTTTCTGCATTTTTATTTTATAGGTTACCGATTTCATTTCTTTGGTTTCTTTTGAAAATTTTATATATACATATATATGGACACCAAAATTATTTTATTTTCATAATAATTTTATTATTCATAAAATATCTTTTAACATAGATTTTCTGAATCTAGTTAACGTATTTGAATACTACACGTGCAATCAAAACTACTTTAATATTATTTTAGTCAGAATATTATTTTGTTTATTCGATGAGTTAGATTTATTTGATGGTAATACCTAAAGATTTTTTTTAAGTTAATTCTTTTTATATACATTTCCGGTTCCGCTACTACAAAGATCATGATTTTCATAAGTTAAAGATTTCTACAAACATTAAAAAAATTTATAATGAAAATTTACCATCTCAAAGCAGTCTCATCTTAAAACCGAATAAAAATCATTGGATTGTGAACATTCTATGTTTATAATATCAATTAAATATGTAAAACAAAGCTGGGTATTCCTTGTTAGCATTTATTTTTTCAGAATTCCAACGAATACGAAATCTATCAAATAATATAAGTTAATGACTCTTTGGGTGAAATGAGTTATTAAACGTAGTACTCGTAAATTTCTATATAAGTATTATTTTTCATGTCTAATATACAAAGTATCCAAATTCATTAAAAATCACAGCAAATATACATAATACCGGCCTTCAAATAATCATGAAAAATGTCCATTCACAGTTCTCCATATTGCTTCTATAAATATCCTATTCACCCCCTAAAGTCACATTTACCCTTGGATATTGAGGCTCCGTATTTATTCACGCCTTCGTGATCCCGATGACCCCTGACTTTGAGAGATTCTCGCAGAGAGGCCTTCATCACACACACATGCGCATTTCGCTTAACCTCCGCCAAACCTTTAATCCGGCGCGTAATCCTTCCAACCGACCTTGATTAAATTATTGAATCCAATGGGTTTTAGGGTGAGCCGATATATTGAATTAATTAAATAATAATGGGTATTCTGACGGGGTTCTGAGACAAAGTAGGTTTGTGAAAATTTAAGCCAATTATCGAATGACAAATTTATTATATTTATAAATAGATCATGTATAAATCATTTTTTGTAATTAGATCACGACAGTAATGAGTATATTCGTTGACGGGATTGATAGTATTTATTTTAAATCGTAGTTAGTGCCACTCATTGTTCTGTATGAATTCAAAAGGCTTTTTTTTATAACAATCAATCCCTTGTTTTCTGATTTTGCGTGATCTAGTGACAAAGAATTGAGATGCTGGAGATCAGTGCGGCCCATTGTCTGCGTGTGGTTGATTTTTTTCAGCAATCATTAGTATGATTGCTGGAAAAATTAATATACACACGTCATTTATTTTAAAATGTGCTACCCTTAACCTATTCAATTCTCGTTGTATAGATACAAAAACTTTTTATTAAAAGTTTGTGTATACATTTAAACTGTATCATTTTTAAATGTGAATATTAAGACCATATTTTATCAAATCTTATATTCGATAGTAGTATCAGGTATATATTCGAGCAGACTTACAATGAAAGTTTTTCTCCAGACTTTTGACTCGGCTCGCTTGTCTTTCTAGGCCAGGCGAAGAACACAAAGCGTCACTGAACTCGGTAAGAGATGTCCAATTGGTCGAATAATCGGCGCAAAGCAATCGCAACTAGTATAGTGATAGTGTAAACAAAATGCGAAGGGAGAGCGCGGCGAGAGCGGAGCGGAGGGTGGCTCGAGGACGACTGCCGCCTCCGCCGCCCCGCCCGCCCTCTTATAGACCCTCTGCCGTGACGTCAGAGCCCTCCTCCATCCTCCCTCCTCCCTCCTCCATCCTCTCTCCTCTCTCCTCCATCCTCCCTCCCCAGCTTCCCGGAACACCGACGCGAGAGCAAGCAAGCCCCGAGTGGACTTTTATAATATTCCCTCTGATGTTTTTGTTTGCGTTAATTAAAACACCGTCAACCACGGCATTCATCACCATCCTGAAGTTTCTTATACCTGTACGCGCGCCATGATAAAAAAAATCATTCTTTTGTTTTTTTTAAATATTTTATTAAGGATTCTTTCAATTGTTTGCGAAAGTTCAGAATTTTATTAAATTGGTATGTTAGATACGCAATTATCAGTTCATGTATAACGGTATTGTTGGCGGAACATAATGGACGTTTTTATATTATATGATGTAATCTTTCAAATGACACAACATTTTTAATCCAAAATATAATTGTTTTACTTATCAAATAAAAAGTACTGTGCTCAAAAATATTTTAAAATTTTCTGAAAACATGAACTACGAGTATTTTGTGCACTACAAAAATTTATGTTGGCATTGTTTTTTTTCTTATAATGACTTCTGATACTTGACTTGCGCCTTGGCGTGTTCTAGCAATCGTGAACCCTAGCGTGATTTGCTCTTATTCTGTTCAATTACAAGGATAAAAATTATACTACTTTTTTCTTTTTCAAATTCCTTTTTCTAGAAAAAGTTGGCGACTTATTGAAATCATTATCCTGGGCCAGTCTTACTATTTCTGCTGAGACAAATTTCTCATCCGCGTTCGCATTCTTCTTTCAATGCCTTTTTTATATGGATTTTTCCCTGGATAATCAGCTACAGTAAGCTATGCACTACTATAAAATCGATTAACAATTCTTTTTTATTTATATTCAATCGTATGTTTACTTATTAAAAACCTTATTCCATATAGGAGTGTAAATTTGTATATCACATATCAGTGTTTTATTCATCCTTGGCCGCAGTGAAAAAGCTCACACTAAGGGCACGCGTCTGAGAGTGATTTATTGTACTACGATTAATCTAATGAAAATACGGAGAACTGAAAGCAATTACAATTTACCTGCACATTTGTATGGAAACCGAGATTCAATAATAAAGCAAGTGCAGCAGGAGACGTAAAACTACCGTAGGATTCTGTACCTAGAATTACATAAATAAATTGTTTCCAATGAATTTTTTTAGTGACAAAAAGTTAATAATATAGAAATATATTATACATTGTAACAATCTCTATTCTTGTTTCTTTGTACATATAAATTTTCATCATTCGTAATATAGCTGGTAAAAGATAAAAACGGTATTTTCTCTGAGATCAACATTTTGTTTTTTTATTTAATTTTACTTTGAATCCATTTTTTGTGTAATTTTGAAATTGATTATATTTAAGAGTATATAAATGTTTTTGAACATATCAGTATAAAAACTAAATTAAATACTAATATCAACAAAAAGTGAAAGTGACACCAGCAAAAACTAATGCGCGAGCAACTTGCGGCAAGCATTGACTTAAACGAATACGAAATATTTAGTGAAAACTATTCCCATGTCACACGAAGCTTGTTCTTAAAATATCTATATTAACATCAGCGAACAATTAAATACTTCGATTTAATTGATAAGAACTGATGCACAATTTATTTTTAGCCAATGAGATGAATGCAGTCCCTGAATTATCTTTTCGCGAAGGTAGATAAAAGGTTATTTAGAGCAAGGTTTCATTAGTGTTTTCGCTTTTTAATAAACAATATGCACGCGTAAATCTTTTGACGAGATACGTCAGTTTGGCTTGTATTCTTCTTAAGATCAAGCCATTCACTTGATTTGCGCAATTGCAAGCACGGCGCCAATTTATCTTGTTTATTGAACGAAAAACCCACAGACGATCTGAAACTTTTCAATGGCGTGAGAGAATTCGCACCCATGCGATGTTCATGATCTGAATATCTTCGAGGCGCCAGCCGAGTGCAAGACTTTAAAATCAACAAATAATACGCGCTTATTCAAAATAATATCAGATATCAAGGACTGGAGCAGTGATAGAAAACATAGATTCTGAAGCAGGGTTTTAACTGGTTATTTAGAGTACATTAAAGTCAAAATTTAATACAGATAATTCCAGTACATAATTTTATGAATAATAATTTATGAACACAAAGAAAACAGTTCAAGACTATTTTAGGACACCAGGATGGTTACGGCAAATGCAATTCTTTCAAATAAATCTCCAGTGTACCGAGCTGACTCGGAAAATCTCCGGGTAGATTGAACCGAAGTTCAAAAGTTTAGTCTTAATACGATCTTTTCTTCGAAATAAAACCAATGTTTTTTTAGATGACGTGGAGAAATAGAACCATTATCAATTTAATTTTTTGGCCATCCAGCGTATGTGATATTGCGGTAATCTAGGCGCAAGGTGATCAAAAGCCTTAACTGCGTCAGATGGAGCATCTCTCCTGAAAGAGTTCAGCTGTAAAGTGAGATGAATGTCACAATTGGCAGTATCGAAGATCTCTATGAACTGAAAGTAAATAGTTGGTTTTGATATGTAGCATGACGCAAATATTCTTGCTTCACACACTTATTAGAGAATAACAAACAGTGAGAAATTAGAATAACGAAGGCGAAATACCTGATAAAAAATATATTTAAACTTCTAACTGACTAGCTTTTAAAAAAACATACATACAATCAATAAGGTATAACACTTGTGTTTTTTTAAACTAATAATACAATTTCAAAACAATATTATATCTGTACCAAATTTAGAAAAATCGTTTGAAAATATACATTCGACTGTCAATTGAATCGATCAAAATGTTATGCACTCATCTGATAAGATCAGAACACTACTATATTTTACTAACGATCTTCCTAGTGCAAACACTTCAAAATAAATAACCCAAACGCTAGATTCAATAACTGATATAACACAATATCGTCAAACACATTATTAGTAAGTAAATATTACTTGCTATAATATAATACTATTACTTACTCAAAAAGTAAGGAGAGATATTTTTTCACCTATTGGTTACTTAATCGCTTAGTTGCTTGGAGTTAGGGATTCAGGCTTATCGTGAGATCTGTAGATGTGTATCTTTCAGGATATATTTGAAAGATCCTTTTACACAATCTTAATTATCGCACTACTTCCATTCGTCTGTTCTACACAGCCAGATCTGGTAGAAGGCCGTAAGTGGGGTCTTTGATATTCTCTCAAGGAATGAGGTAACCTGTCTCCATGATAAACCAAAATCCATAAAAATACGAAGGAAAATCCCACAAGCGCAAACCACAATAACATAATTCTAAACCAAGTAGCTTTGTATTGATTTGATTATAATATTGCAAGCAAACGCGTGTGAGGCATTGAAGACGATTTCGTGGCAATTTTCAACTTGAAGAATTTCAATTATACCACATAAGCCAATCATGACTTGCTAGCACTTTGCTGATGGTTTTTCCGTGCAACATTACTACTGACACGGGTGTCTTTTCGGCACCTCTCCAACTACATTAAAACCACTGAAAGATATCTGCAACAACGACCAACTCAACCGTCTCTTTGACAATGGACAGCTGAGTGGGAGTGTGACTGGAAAAAATCTAAATAAGATGTAGTCACAAAAAATCGTCAGAATAATATCGTGACCACCCTGCGTTGACAAATCTGACGTCATGTCAGCAACTGTCGCTTATTCGGGCGAAACACAAGCTAGAAGACTGCCTCTATTAATCATTGTGCGTTATTTTACTGAAAATGTGGCCATCCATCCTAGACGACAATTTGTTCCTGCAAAGTCGCCATATAAACGTTCGCATGATTTGTTTATAATTACTTATAATTCAGTACGATTTAAAGCTATATTTTGTGAATCTTTAAAACAAGATTCTAGAAAAATATCAGTCATATCTTGTGCCGCATTCGTTGAGTCTGGAGTGTTTCACGGAAATGTCCTATCGTTCTGCCAAACGACTCGATTGTAAAGGACAGAATTAGACCTGAGAAGAGAGTCTAATGTCCCCGAGTTACTGAGAATACTCGCTACTCTTGCATTACCGAGAAAGCTGCAGCCGACCTATCTCCGGCCAACTCTCAAGAAGTCGGGACGTCTGCTTGACTCCCTGTAACTCTGGTTCCAGACTCATTTCATCAGTCGTAAATAAACGAGAGTTTTACAGAAACTAACAAGCTTATCCAAACACACGTAGGTAAACACATTTTGGTGTTTTTTCTTGTAAACGGTTGGATTTGATTTTCAACAGTTGAATCAATCGCAAACAAACTGTTGCGCAGTTTGTCGAATATTTTGCTTTTTTAAGCTTAGTTATAAACAAATATCTTAAATTTCGCGGCTTTCTTAATGATACGCGAGGTTATTTCAAACAAAAATATTTGTATGTTTTATAAGAGATTTCAATTTTTTAGTAAAACTCTTAGGGTAGCCAATTTTTTTGCTCACGTAACCTGCAATCGTTAGTACTAGATAAAGTCATATCAAACCAGCCAGGTTTTCCATTTTCCATTTCCATGAAGTATTGACATATCTGTGACAAAAAATATTTTGGGTCATTTTGAAACCTTATTTTATTTATTATTTAAAAACAGCCGCATTACAGGAACGTCGAAACCTTGACACCCAAGAACGTACTTTTATAGAGTTTATAAGTTAAGTTTTTAGATCAAGGCTAGGACCGTGAACTCTTCAATGAAAATTCGATGTTATGGTAACTGATTGAAATTTTACATTAGATTTTCTTATATAGTACTACAAAAATGAAACTATTTTATTTAATATTTTTTTCTTCTCTTTCAATGTTCACAAATTTTGAAGGCATATCATAAGAAATACATAAACATTGATGAACAAAATGTTTAAATACTATAACAGCAAAACTTCTCAGTGAGGTCATTTTAGGTTTAATGTTATCTTAAGTATTTTAAAACATTTCAATTTTTTAAAATTTAAACTTATATTTGCAATGCGTAATTATTATTATTTATTTAATTCAGAAAATATTACTAAAATTAATTTAAAAACAGATTATATGAAACTAATAATAATTATTATACACATGCTAAGTTACGGAAACACTCTACATTGGTTTATTAAGAATTTACTTGGGACAGATTTACCATGGAGTCACAGGTGGACTTAATGTGGTTTTCTTACTAAAATTTTAAAAATAAACAGTTTCAAGTGTTATTTCTACGTAATTCATTTTAAAAAGACTGCATCAGCGCTTCATCTGCACTGAGTTGACATTTTCGTTGGATTTTTACTAAATGGTATAAGACAAAATATAAAAAGCTTTACTTACAATTATCTCAATTAATATCTCGTTTAAATAACGACCTTTGTATTTGAATAAATAATCAAAAGCGTAAATTAACGATACCTTACGAAGTCAATAATTGTATGGAAATCGCTAATGATATTAATTAAGTCAATATTACAAATAAGTGCATGATAATATTTTCAGTTGAAAAAATTCTCAATTATTTATCCTTGAAGCGAATTGCACTTGAAAATATTTACCCCAAAAATAATTATGTCACAAAATAATATTGTTGTAAAAACTGTTAATACGTTGTGCAGTTGCTCATAGCTTAATGTGATATTTCTTAAAATAAAAATTCATAAGAAATTACAAGTTAATAATGGCAGTCAAAATTGCACACGTGGGTGCATGCAGATCGTAATAAAGCGGTTATCAATATATACTCACACATAAAATAAGTACACAAATAGCTTTTAAACCTCATTGCATTTTTGCAAACAAACACAATGAGAGCGATAACCTCCGACCAGGGTGTGGCGGGTCTTCGCCGAGAATGGCATTTTTTAATTAATTAATAAACAAACTGAGCTGAAAGTGGAAAGTCCCACCCTCTGAGCCAACGACCCCACTGCGGACTCCTAGTTACTACATTGTACACGAGATACTTCGAATAGTTGAGCAAATAGTGTGAATTCTTGGCAAGCGTACTAAACCGACCTGTCAACTGAGTAAAATCATGGCATCGTGACTAGACACTCGTAGGGAAAATCCAATTTTAACTGCACAACTGTTAAATGATTATTTTGTTGACTGTGCACTTATTCAATCAAAGTAATTTTCATAATAAATAAACACGGTGCTATTAATTGCATTATAATTTATTGCAGCTAACGGATTTAAAGAATGTTAAGTAAATAATTTTCTTGTCAAACGTTATGGACTAACTCCATGACCTTAGAATTCACTGTGCACTTACAATTAACTGAGGAGTGCTACGTGCAACTATATGAGTAATTAAGTTGAAAAACCAACTCTGAGTTATGCTTTCTTAAATCAAAAATGTACTTAAGAGTCTCATCGGGTTTATTATTATTTTATTTTACTAGAAGCTTTGTACCTTATAATATAACACTAATGATAGAAACAATAAATATTTTCAGTGCAGGTTTTACTAATTGATGATATACATAAAGCATAAAATTGATCATATTTGATAAGTTCGGGAGAAAGTTTTTCTTTTATCTGACAACCAACCGTAAATTATTCCATTTACAACAAAGTTATAAATTACAGACACACCAGAACATGCAATGCAATTTTTTTTTAATAAATAAAACATCAAGCAACAAAATACTTATTTTCACAGAAACCTTTTACTTTTTTGATTGAAATGATAATTCCAATAGTTGCAAATATAACCTGATAATAAAAAAATAAAAAAAAAAAAAAAAACGAAAATTGACTATTACCGTTTTCACTGCCATCTTCAGGATAAGGGGTGTCTTTGAACAGGAGTTGATTGAATAGCTGCCTTTCAATTTTTTTTATTTATTATTAAATGTTTATTTAACATCACTGTAGGTTTTATAAATAATTTGCCATTTTCAAAAGATGGTGATTTACAGTAATCGTGAGGATTCTTTAAGTATAAACTTAAGTAATATCGGTGCGATGTTAACTTGACAGAGTATCGAGCACTACAAATCTTCGATTCTCCGACCTTTTTGATGCATAACCAAACAGACAAGTACCTCATCCACGTGAAACACGTATATATAGTTATTCTCTTCTTGATTTGCAGAAACAACTTTCATATTTCACACCACCGAAATGACTTATCAAATATCAATGTCACATTAAACTTGGATGAATATTCTCTAAAACCATACATACATTTTGCAGTAGGTGAAATCGATGGGATTCGAATCGGCTATTGCGGTCTAGCGCCTTATTAATTTTACACACCTTGTCCATGTACCTTAAAACATATTATACTTATTAATTGCTAAGCAATCCAATTTAAATAATTAAAAAAACCTAGGAATATAATTAAGTACGATAATTGACTTATGAGACATCATTTAAAAATCAAAAGCAATTTGTGTTATTTTAAGCGTTAGCTATATTTTTCATATTATAAAAACAGCAAAAAGGTTGTTTTTTTATTATATGAAATGTGATACGCCATTAGCCTGTATATAGAGCTTCTACTCTATTTTTGTTTTGATTAAATAGAGCTGTATATTTTCCATATAAAATAACATACAAAGAGTGTGGGCTAGAAAATCAACTCACATATCTTGTAATATGATAAAAACGCAAATTCGATTTGGCTATTTCCATATTTTGATAAACGAGCTTTCGGCCTCCGGCGTTTGAATAACAAAGTAAAAGCATTATCCCAGGCTTTATCTCCTGCGCCACACTAATCGATTTACTTTCGAAAATACTCCATTTCAATACACATTTTAGCGGATTATAATCCGAAAGCTGCTATTTTCGTCCGAACAATGCTAATAGTGTGACAACCGCCCACAGAGCCGAGAAGTTAAACTGGGGCGAGCGGGGCTATGTTTAGCATAAAAATCCCACAAATAACTTCTGTTTACATCACTGATAAACTGAAGTTAAAACGCCGGTCTTTTTGTGAGCGATCGGCCATAAAGACTGGAAATAGCCTGATGGTATCTGCATGCTTTGATTTTTAAATATTTTTTTATTTTCTGATACTCAATGTGTCTCCCATCAGCAAGTAAACCCTATTAAACTTGGCACAATAATAATCATCCAACTTTTTACTATCACTTTAGATGCTTTTGTGAACAAAGTAATTCATGTGTTTAAAAAAAATCATTTTGGATAAATCTTTATTGCATATATAGATATCAATAATATTAAACAAACGTGCTTTAACTTATTGATATTATTACTGTGTATCTTAACTTGTATTGTTACTAAAAACAAGATATTATTTATCGTTAGGTTCTTTTGTGAGATTTTGATAAGCTTCAGCACTACATTTAACTACTTAAAAGTGTTTTTGTATTTCGATTTTTTTCAGTGTTTCCACGTAACATAAAAAATACCAAAGCTCACTTTCGACTAGACTGTTGTATACGATTTCTTTATGCAACGTCAGATAAATCATCTTCGGCCAAACCAAAGCAGGCGAGAGAAATTTTATTGGTTTTGGATTAATCTGTCTGAGCGCGAATTGAACCTTTGAACTCTGCCAAGGGTTAACGACCCTCACCACTGACCCAACTCAAGACAAACATACACGGGTAAAAAATACCCTCTATAATAGAGAAATGCATTTACTCTAGCAACGCTGAAAATGGTCCTAACAGACAGTTAAATCTTACTGTAATAATAATTCTAACAAGTACTATCATGCGTGCTATTCTGGGATATATGTCGGAAACAGATTTCATTCTGTCATTTATTACTAGTGTGAATAAATATACCTGATAGTATTTACTTCATATTTATATGCAATTCAGATACAGATTTAGATGTGTTAAATAATAGCTGGTACTGCCTCGCCGCGACTCCCCGCAGGCTATGACTAGTGGATCTAAATTTACAACCTGAGAAATACATTTCACTCTAACAACTGAGTGTATTTTCGATATACCTAAGTGGCATTTAACGTTCAGATAAGCAGTAACTTATTTTTGTACTCACTTTGATTAAGCACCTACTCGATGAATTGCATTTCTCTCACTCGATATTACCATCCAAGCTATTTTTACTGCAGAATCAATATAATTTATAATACTCTCTAGATGTTTTTTCGAGCAAAATCTGTACATAACCAGAATGAAATAGAATATTTACTTTGTATCATTTCTTTCAGACTTATATTTAAAAATGTGTTTTTCTTTCATTCGGGTTGCTTATTAAAGCGAAATCTGTATTTATGGATGATTTAAGTAACTTTTTTTAAATAATGAGATCTCATCTTGTTTCATAATTATTATTAAAAACTATAATAATATTCGTTCCAGTGAATAAGAAGGGTAGTGCAGACTTATACTAATATATAAGTGAACAAAAACTGTTTTTATAAGTATAATACTTAGACATAAGCGAAAGATCAAAAATTATGATAAACCTCGTGATAATTTAATAATTTTTATTTTGAACATTCATTTTAAAAAACTTTTCAAGTCACACTATAAAACTAAATTTATCAATATTGATCTTTGTTCAATAATAAGATTAAGTAGAATTTAAAAAAAAGCTTAAATAATCACTAATATTTTTTAATTTAAAAAATAACATTATGCTTGTATTGTGGTTAGTAATAACATAATATTATACGTTTTTAAATAATTGTATTGGATTTACCATTACATAAGCTTTGGGCACTTTTATAAAAAGTTTAACTTATAGTTTGATAAATTGATGATAAGATATCGCTTGCGAACAATAATTAAATAAAATGCTTAAACATCTAACGTTCTTGAAGTTGCATAAATATCTACACCTAGGAACGTATTTCTTATTCTTGATAATGTATTAATGACAAGCATACCGAAAATAGAATCCGCTTCACATAAAGGAATCTCGGAAATTAATAACAGATTAACTCACACATTAATTTTCTTTTCTCACAATAATTATTTAGTTATGTGCGTACATTTTTTGATATTGTATGTTCACATTTCCCTGTTGATCAACAATTAAAAAATAATAATAACAGGTGTTTTTAACAACTAAGCATTGGCTCTGAAAAAGATTATAGCAACTCAATAATTCTTGAAGGATGTGTTATTTCAGTGTTGGTGCCGTCCATAAAGTGTTTTTGGAATTCGTCTCTTGGAATGGGGCCTATTTTTACTAATTGACTTCAACAAACTTTGCATTCTTGTTTATGAAATATGTCACACCTGAACAGAAGTCTGTTTTTCCTTTAGTTTTATGAGCGCAATAGTTTTGTATACAGCATCAGGTCTTCTTCATCAAACATCCAATGTTGATTCTTACTAAAAAAATCTACATTACTTTAAATATTTTAAATGTTTGTGAAATGTAGATTTTTTGTGTTCTGTGTTTTCAATAAAGAAAAATCGTAATGAAACAAAATATTTTTTTTCATAAATGAGTGTAAAGTGTTATCTAATTGTACAAACTAAAAAATGTTCACTAACTGAAAATTTTATCAATAATGTATTTTTTCTCACAATAACCCCAAGATCAAAACTTTTGTTGATGTTTACTTAAAATCCATGAGTAACTTCAATTTTATCTCCTGAAAAATATTTCACGTTTATTATGAGAAAAAAATAACTCCGTAGAGTATTTCGTTGCGTGAAGACTGCGCACAAAAAATAAGCTTTATTAGAATTCAAGATACGCCCTTACCCTCGGGAGACGAATTGACATATTGAAAATGGCAGATACTAAATATAAATAAATAGCGTCATGAAAATTCCCCTTACATAAAGACGGAGCTTACTTACTTACCCTGGCTGTATCTGCGTGACGTCATTGGGTGTCCTATGTCTTCGCTTGCGTAAATACTGACAGCATGGCCCGCCTACGCCACTGATGCTTCTACAGTATTGCACAACGACTATTAGAAAACTGTTTTCATCATTAATGGACTTGTGTATGTGAACTGTGTGAATAGACTTTAAAAAATATCAAAATATTGCACATTATTTTCTGTACAGTAATACCATAAAATATATGGCATATACTACGCTTGAAATTCTATCTTGAATATATATGCAAAGTAAAATATAAATATTTTATAATATTTATCACACCATAAAGGACAAGACTTTCTAGAATCATCATCACAAATAAATACATCTATTGCACCATAAAGGTCATCAGATCATGATTATACAATAGATCGTTATTCTCATTTGCATATTTCAGAGGGTGCGAGTCTAAACATTTCTCTAACAGCGGAAGCCGCAAGGTAATCGTTAGAATCCTCTTCAAAAATAACAAGTTAATTGACGTCAGGTGCGCACGTAATCGAGGCAACTTTATTGCGTAAGTTATCAAGTAGCTTTCATTAGCAGATTGCGTTAACCTGAATATAAATTATAGCACATTGTAAACCGCCGGCTATTTATGATCTATTATAATTATTGATATAATGATTTTTAAAAAAACATATTGAGGATTGCAACCAAGCTATCAATCAATCGCAATCGCGAAACCCAATTTTCCTAATTACAAGATTAATGCGAATAAATATCACTTAAAGTAGAACCCTTGAACAGCTGCTTTCGATTTTACTCTGGACGATGGTCTCCCCTTTTAAGCTTTTATTGCTTGTAGTACATTGTCTTTCGATATATTAGGCTGGGCTTTATCAATGCACGTCAGTAATGAACGTCTGGAGAGCATTTACACCCAGCAAGATTATTTCTTTGAAAACCCAATTAATACTGAAATATTATTTAGCTGCATACATTGTTATATAATAATTTCAAGCTTTAATATTAAAAAATATATTTTTTATTTTATTTTAGTTATCTTGAGAAACGCCGGCCTCAATAAATCGCTCCATGCTCTGTCTGGATGATGCATGTTCCAGGAACTGTCCAACAGACAGTAAAGCGACTCAGGCCAAGTGCTCGGACAAAGACAATAAGCAATACTTTACATGTCAGCTCTGGACTTCTCTCGAAACAATGGAAGTATATCCACTAGCAGGAACTGCCTTGATGTCTGGTTAATAAAAATAACTAGGGTGTAAACGATTTAACTTGATAAATAATGACTTAAAGTTCTTGCAATTTACCTGCCAGTCATTATTTAAGAAAATATAATTTTATAGTTAGTTTTAAAAAATTATAATAAACAGTTCCTGATTATGATTTTGTGATTGAAAAATACATTGTAAGCTTCAAATACACATATCATGTTTGATAAAACTATTGAAGAATAATACTGCATATATATTTGTGGAATTTCTTTTCTCGTAGCTTGCATTATAATTGATAGTGTTATTATATTAAATCATAAAACCTTTTACAAATATTTTATATTTAAAATGAACACTGATTATCAAAGCACTTATTAATTTTACCCATACAAAAAATATATTTTGTTTCGAGTATATTATGTTTTATGTTAAAGGTTGAATTCGTGTTATGTTAAACTTGACTCAACTTTTATTTCAGCACCCTCGACTTTCCCATCCCCTTGGTTTTTCAATAAGAAGTCACATTTCTTTCACGATTTTTTTTTCGTAAAATAAGCTTAAAGCTTCTTGCTCCAACTTTCGCATGACCTAGTTAACGAATTGGAAGTTTTATGTTTCTGTTTAATTTTGACGATTTCAGCATTGCTTGGTTTCTTATCGCGTTTAATTGTCGCACACTGCCTTCGGCCACTTTTAATTAAGTGTACCTACGATTCCCCATATTTTAGACTCGCGCCATTAAGTCTATGAGCTACCATAACGATGAGTAAATATCACCTAATTGCAATCTGCAACCGTGTGATGCATTTTCATTGAAATGCCAGGGGCAAGGCGCCGTGCAGTCGAAATGTCGTTTCCGTAAACAGGTCTGTGATGAAAATAATAATAATAATTACGGAATTAATTCACCTCATCGTGTGACAACATTCTAATTGGCCCATGGCCTATACTTTAAGTGAATATAATTTAAATGTGTCACTGTGCCTTTTGTCGCGTACGCACATCAGATATAATCACTATTATCATTAGAAAAATTGCAACTTGTTCCGGTAATACATTGCCACGAGTAGGTAACCTTTGTTTTGCAATCCTGTTAATTTCATTTATATGTTATGATTTGATTCCAGTAATATAAAATTTCCAATGAACTCAGTTAAATTAAAAACGCGGCATATTTTCAGAAATCCAAAATAAAAACGACGGCAAGTGGAGTTCAACTTGACTTTTTTTCAGCCACACGACTGAAACTGAAAAACTTTGAATTTAAACATGTCATGTTACTGTGTATCTTTCAGCATTTCATTTTTTTTTTTTTTTTATATTATTCCCTGCCTAAATACTATAAATATACTTCACGGGACGAATAAATAATGCAATAATTTAATACCTAATAATATAACGTCTTGTCATCCTTCAATTGATACTCATGTCAATTTTATATGACTTACCTTATATGCAATTACGAGTACCAAAAATTGATAGTGTCACATTTTATTTACGTGCAATCAAGTCGATTATTATCTGTAGATTTTCTGAAAGTCCGTACCATGAGAAATTGTTCAAAAATGCGAGTGTCGTTTCGGCAGCCCCGGGCTCGGCCGCTAACGACTTTGTTTGCGCATTATAAAGCTTGGGTTTACTTTTCAGTGCCATTGTTCCGCTCGACTGTCTTGTAGCATGGACCGCTTCTTTGTGGTAAGACCTTAGCGACATCCATATTTATCATATCGTGTGCATTTGACTGCTGTTTCTCCCCCAACTGCTTTTTTGAGTACAACTTAAAATGATATGTAATCGTATTGTAAAAATACACATATGTAATAAATTATTTATAATTTTACCTGTGTATTTTTTCGTCACAGAATGCGCAATAAAATATAATTTTATAATATGGTTACAATAAATTTGGAATCTGAACATCCGAGGAATTTCTCAGATGAAAAGGATATCGTTATCTCAGCTGATCACTTGTTTTAAATGAGGAATATTACAAATTGAACCGCTACGTTTTTGTATCTTACTGCTTGTTTTTATTAAATTTATTGTAAAATTGCAGGTGTTTGCATGCTTGGTGGCCTTTTGCAATGGCAAAGCCTTAGCAGGCGAGCCCTTCGAGGAGTACGGGCTCCCCCAGCCTGTCCACAGAACACAAGACACACCGACCACTGGAAGCATCCTGCTTCCAACAGGACGCTTTCCTTCAATTCCAAAACTGGCTCCACTGACTAGAAGTGGATTACCAACAAGAGGAGACGAGTTCTCTCCATTCTTCAAAGTACCGACAGGCCTGGAACTACTAAGTGAGAGACGAACCTTGCCTGAACGTAGAGAAATTGAAAAACACATTCCAAAAGCACCTACTCCTTTTACTTTGACACCTGTTAAGCATATTTCATCGCCATCCTCAATTATTTCTCCAATTGTTCGAACATCTCCAGTATCTTCTGCTACAATTCCTAGTGATGGAAACATTCTATTAGACACATCACGGACACCTAAAATACCAGCCGGAGTATTAGTATCGGATGACCGTGGTCAATATTCAATTGGATTTGAAGAACCGACTGGTACTCGCGTCCGTGAACAAGGCCATCTTATTTCCGTAGATGGAGGTTGGGAATATGTTGTAGCCAAAGAAGGCTCTTACAGTTATACTTCTCCCGAAGGTATTCCTGTGGAAGTCGATTGGATTGCAGATGAAAATGGTTTCAGAATCATCAAGATGACGCCTTGAATAATAAGTCTCTAAACTAAAAAAAAAAACTTTTTATGGAAATGTTCAAAATGTACATATTGTAACATTTCTCACTATTGTATAGTTTAATTTATTATTTTGAAATACTAACCGATATTACAAGTTTGTGTATAGATACTTGTAATGTAACATTTTATAATACTAATAAAAGATATTGCTGGTACTAAGAGAAACCCGATGATCATAAAACTGTACAAACTGTCGGAAGTAAACAATCACCATCAACATATCACCTACAAATATTATTAATAATTTATTTATTGTATTTTACTTTATATTAAAAATTATTAAAACACATGTAATTTTCATCTTAGTTTCTTTACTCTCCAATAAATTACCAAAAGTTGACACAGTCATAGGAAATAAAAAAATAAAATTTGATAATCAAAAATATTATAAAGTTAAAATAACCATATATGTTAAATTTATTTATAAATTTAGAAAATATACTTCTTAATATAAGAAACATAATTTTACTAACTACTTAATAAAATAACTAAAATTGATATTCATTATTCTCACTTTTGACCATATTATAAAATAAATTATATTAAGCGTAGTATATTAATCAATAAAATAATATAATTTCATTTCCCTTGAAAAATTTCACATCTAAAAAGTGGTATCATTATGATGATATTTGATTTTAAATTTCAGTAAAATAAATGAAAATATTTAATAAGGTATCTAAAAAATCAAATTGAAGACAGTATTTTGTAGTTTATTACATTTGATTTTACCACGGTAACAGCAATTAAAAACCAATATCTTCTATATGCCAATAGAAACCTTTAGTTGTTTTCCACGGATGAAAACAGTTCTCTAAAGCGTCTTGCATCATCTGGTGATCTACAAAAGTCTTCAGAATCTTTGGGCAACAGCAGCAGCCCAAGACTATCTTCCCTACCAGCCATGAACTGTCCCCCGCGAGGATCTTCATCAAATATCTCAGTAAAGATTTCCACATCCCCTCGTAGCAATTTTGGAGATGCATCAGTGGGTGGATTTCCCGCTACGTCAAATACTATCACACCTCCTCCACCTTCTATAATCTCTTGAGTCAGCAATTCTGGAAGTTCTGGTTTCTGCTCTGGAATGGTTTCTGAAAGAAGGACAATAGATTAAACTATATAATACAAAGAATAGCAATGAGAGTGCAGTTCATTTCTACTAGTAACAATAACTATTTTATGAGTCAATTATGGATGCTTGTATTTTCCTTCCAATCTGTATAAAGGTTGGCATGTTCCTAACTTCCAGGAAAGAAGGCTCGATTAAATTAATCAAAATATGTGTTCCCTGGCCACCTCTATGTTGCCGACTGGGGACCAGACAGGAGTTTATTTTTACCACAAATATTTTACACATTTTAACATAGAAAATAATACAATACTATGGGAAGCAATGGCTTGCAGTCCCATATACTTACAATAACATTAAAACATGATTAATTATTCATTTGACATTTTTCTTGCTACACCAAAATATATAAATTCAAAAAATTATATTATTTGAATACCTGGGTGTTTCTGTCTGATATGTCCATTAAGATCTGCACGCAAGCGGAATGCTCGTGGACATATAGCGCATGGATGCCGACGTTCTCCGGAATGGATGAGGCGATGATTCTTCAATGCGTATGACCTTCGGAAAGCCAAACCACAAATATCACATGGATAAGGCCTTTCCCCTGTGTGAATCCTACAAATAGAAAATAAACATCATCAATATATTTATAGAACATCCAAAAAGAATGACACAGCATGTGAGTGAGTCATGCAAACTCCAAAGGGCAAAAGTCTAAGATAACATCTTCAAGGAAAAACAATCTACTCAAAGTTCTTTTGCAATCCCGTTAACATGGGGCTCATAATCGGAACTACACTATAATCCAAGCGTGTTAAGCAAATCTCCAACTTAGTCAATCGTGATCATATTTTTGACTGATTTATCAGTCCGGTACATAGATATGATAATGCATAAAATAAAAATTTATTTATTATATAACAAACCTGAGGTGCTCATTGCGCATGCCCTTGGTACGAAAAGCATGGCCACATACGTTGCAAGGGAAGGGCCTCTCTCCGGTATGACGACGTAAGTGGCTTTGTAAGTCGCATGCGCTGTAGAAAGCCTTCGCACAGTGCGTGCATGAAAAGTTTGCTTCACGCATGTGCACACGTCTGGAATTCAGATTATATTTGAAAATAGTCTTATTTACAAATTAACTCAAGAAGAGGGAGATATGCAAATTAAAATAATCTATTAACCACCTTACTATCTAATATTCAAAGGCTGCAAGCTGAAAACAAGCATGTAGCATGTATCTAGCTGGTTATGATCAAATATTGTTATTTTTACCACCAGAAACCAGATTAGCCAAATTTATTCTTGAATCTCACATAGTATATATATTTGACATTGTGTTCTTATACAATATTTACCGTGGTTAAAGTAAAATAGAAAAATATTACATATACTCTTCAACCAAATTGAAACAATAGTAACTTCAACTATGTCAATTTTGGATTTACTGCAGCTGATGGATCAATAATTTACTATTTTGATGTCTATATTGAAAAACTGCATATGCATGTTTTAGTAATAGATACAGTTTTAATCATTTTATAGCATTTATATGCTACTTAATAGTCTCTATCATATAGAAATGTACTGAATTCTTCATAAATTTTTAATTCCAGTTTTTCACACGATTTATTTTACTCTCAAAGTAATATCAGTGAACAATACAAAGAGAGAGCACTGTTTTGTTTTATATTAATACACCCCAAAAATTTAAATACACAAATTAATTCGTCCACATGAGTGATGATGATTCTTTGGTTTTCTTCAAGAATTTTATATAAATTACATTATTTCATACTTTTTTCAATTTTTTTAAAAAATAATTTTAAAAAATTCACAAAGTTATTTTTATAGACAAGCACAGCTTTTTAGTCAATTTACCTGGCGTGTGTACTAAGACCGGCACTGTGTACAAAACTTTTGCCACACTGTTCACAACTGTGCGGCCTAGCTCCCCCTTCGGCTGCTCTGTGTGATCTAAACAAGATTAAAAATTATCAAATTTAAAATAATATAATCCTAGATATTCTTTCAATAATTTTAATTGATAAATAAAATGTAATCGCAAAAAAAACTCAACACTCACTTCATATGACCATTGTAGCCGACTTTAGTAATGAACCGTTTATCACATTTCATGCACACGTACACCCCTGTAACATAAAATGTTGAATTATTAGGAATAGACTTTAAAATATTCAAAGTACAAAAACCTATTAAAACTTGACAAAATCATTTCACGCGAATTTAAAAAAAAAAAAAATTAGTCATTAGTTTTTAAACTAGTTTCCAAAAAAACTTTTTTTAAAAATTATTTTTACTAACTTTTTACTCAATGATAAATATTGATTTGACTATTGTTTTATTTGCTAAATACCTACCTGGGGTGGGTGCTTGTGGGTTTAACAGCAGATCAAAGACACCATGAGCATTACGGCGATGTTGCGCCAGCTGACCAGGACGCTTCATCACTAATCCACATTCTTCACATGAGTAGATAGTTCTGAACAATCAAAATTCATAATGAGTCAATATTGCTAACTAATAGCGTTTAGTATGAAATTATGAATCAATGATGTAGACCTCACCTTTCAGCAGTTTCACCATTGGTAGTACTGCTAGTTTGGCTATGCATTTTTTTCCTATGGTATGCAATACCCCAACTAAAAAGGAAATTCAAAAAACTTTGTAAATTGTGAATATATAGGAATTGTAAATCAGGCCATAATCGAAACACCTTGCAATCTAAAGTTAATAACCAAGACTTATACGACATATTATGTAAATTGCTAGCTGTGCTATTATAGACCAATAATAGATAAGTAATTATAGAAAATTAATTTACCTGCTAGGAAATTGATCTCCGCAAAACTTACAAGTATACATGTGCACATTATCTGAGTGCTTCTGGCGCCGGTGTACTTGAAGATAAGTCCAGTGAAGGTAAGATTTACCACAAACCTACAGACAGAAAGTTATAACATATTGCTTTTAATACTTTCACTATTTTGATATAGTGTGTAATTTTTTAAAGTCACATTTCTTTGTTACATTTTTGCTAGAATCCTAAAATTTCGATACCATTCTGTGCAAATTATTTTAGGACCCATGACATTAGTCGCATTATATTTTTTAAAGCTTGTTACAAAAAATGGTGCCTGAAACATGATAATTCTATACTGTTTTATAGCATGAGAACAACATGACAATAAACATGTTTTCAACAACAATCCTCTACATTTATTTTAAGAAAAAATCTTTCTCTTAAAATAAATATTAATCTCGCTTTATTGTTTGTCAAGGTCACCAGCATGCCATTTGAAGTTCCAAGCAGGTGAGGGCAAAATAATTAAAGCTCCCATACCTCACACAAGAAATGTTTGACTACAGGAAAGGAGTCTTGTCGCAATGGTGACGAGGCTCGAGCCCCACGTCCTGCTTGGCCGCGGTAAAATCCGTGTGTAGTTTTGTGTGTGGTACATCTGATAAAATACAAATTCAACATATGAGGAGTAGAAAAATAATAAAATTGTAAATATTAATAATTGTTCTTTATAATCAAATCAAACCTAGAGTAGCTAGTGAAGACGGCACCACAAACATGACATTTGAAGGGAGTACGGACACCAGAGTGACATTCACGATGTACATTTAAAGAATCTGCTACACAGTATACTCTGAAAATATAGAAAGCAATGATATACAATAATTGAAATAAAATAAATCACATCTTTGGGTGTGCTAAACAAAACAATTCATATCAATTTTGGTTACCTTCATAAATATTATACTATATATTCAGATTAAAACGATTTTTTTTCCAAGACAGATTTTGTTTGAAACAATTTATAAATTGCATCAAATAAAAGAAAAATTAAAGCAATAAAAAAGTCTCTCGTTTTCGGATAATACCATGAATTTTAAACTTTACAGTTTGGCTTACTTTTCGCAATATTCACAGCGGTACACTTTGTCTATTTCTACCGCCTTTATGCACTTTCGAGTAACCTCACATAGCTCCTCAAGTTTGTTCGCCTCTGTCGAGGCCTCGTTTTGATCGGTAGATTCACATTCCATCTTTGGTATTAATGGTTCTTCAAAGAGAACAGGTCCAGGATCATCCGGATTGCTGCTTACTTCTGGAGGTTCAAGACACTCACCAAGTTCTGATACATGCTCCTGAAAAAGAAAAATGTAACATTTAGAAGCGATATATTAAACCCAAAAGCCAGACTGGTCTCATAAAATAATATTATACTATTTTTTCAAATTATATATATTTTCACAACTATATTATCCCTGTATTTGAGACATATAAATAATAACCAATAACCATTGTTTGCAGTTTTATATAAAAGTTTTAATTGTTCTGAACTGAGTTTTAATGAATGACTCTAAACAAATGCTTATAGTTACATGTTTAGCTTCCTTTTAATTATTCTCATTTCAGAGTTTCATCTGATTTGTAATGATTTGCAATGACAATGCTTTGAGAAAAATATCTGCATGAGCTCTATTTTCATGAAAATAAAAAAATATTTAAGAAATAATGAACTTACCTCTGCTTCGGCAGCAGTACCAAACGCTCTATCACAACATCGACATGACAGTACAAGCGCAGCCACAGGCTCAGATGCATGAGTACGCAGATGCATCCGCAAGCGAGAACGACGATTCAAAAACTTGTAACAAATATGACACTGGAATGGCTTGACCTATAAACAAACGACACACTGATAAATATCTTATTATAAAATATGAATCTGAAAAAAATAATACACTAAAATTAAAAATACCTCAAGATGTGTGACACTGTGTTCACTGAGTGTCTGCCGATCATAAAATGTTTTTTCACACACATCACACTTATGTGTACGCTCTCCAGCATGACTGCGTGCATGTGTTGTAAGTGAAGCTCTACAAAAAAAAATTATAGTATAAATAGTTAAAATCATCTAAGATATAGGCTCCCAACGGGGGCAATACCGCCCCCCAGTGGGCGCTGGAGCTTTCCAAGGGGGCGTTGGCGGGTCCATTAGATGTTTTTGCTTTTTGTTATTTTATTCACAGTAATTTAATGGTCTGTAAATAAAGGTAGTTTTGATATTAAAAAAGATTACTTTTTAAGTTATTAGGAGACTTACTTTAGGTGGAAAGCTTTGTCACAGCCAGGCTCTGGGCAAATATGGTGCCGAACACGTGGATGTGCAAAGTGCACATGATCATATAAACCTGCCTCACTTGTAAATCTCAAATTCGGACACAACGTACAGCGAAGTGAACAGCGCTGTGGTATCGCACTGCCCACTGGGTGCAAGTGCCGTCTGTAACAACCAAATAACGCAAACATATGATCAGACTAATATTCTCAACTTTTGAATACAATAACCACTGATATATTTTTTTGTCTTATCTATGATAGCATGAAAATCACACAATATTGTTACAATAAAGATGTCAAACTTACGTATGAAACTGCAACCGAACTTTGGTATGGAAGCGAGCTGGACATAAATTACACATGTGGGCTCCCTTGCTTTGAGTACCATCCTGGTCATGATCCTGATTTTCTAAATCTGGATCATGGATAGTTCCCATGGCTGCTACACAATTGTGCCGTGACATGCGCTCAGCAGTGCTGTAACGCTTCCTAAGAACATTAAACATAAATGCTAAGTCAAAATAATTGTATGGACTTGTGTTTTGTGTCAAACAAGGAACGTACAGGCATTGAGGGCATTGAAATGCACGTGGAGTTGGTGGATCCTCAGGAAATGCACCAGCTTGCACAATCCAAACTCCACCATCTGAATCAGAGTCAGACTGATCCTGAAAAGAAATCCAAATAAAAATAATTTTGTTGAAAAATTTACAAAAGACAGATTGGATTTTTAGTGTGACGTAATCAGAAGGAAGCTTTTATCAGTACCTGTGAATACGGTGAAGGCGGATCTTTAAGGATGTAGACAGGATTCTCTAAAAATCAAACATTAGAATAAGACCATAAAACCATATAAATGTGTATTAAAAATAAAATACAAATATGAACTTACCTTTTTTAAATAACTCCCCGGTGTCTTCATTCAACCACTCCTCCGTTTCAACCTATTAGAAAATATAAGAGTTAGTTATATTCTTAAATATAAGCAATATTATTTTCAAATTATGTGAGAACCTGCACTATCACACACCTTAACAGCGGTTCGCAGGCAATGTTTTAGTGCACGAACAGCAGAGCGTGGACATGCAGGTGGCCCTGGTGTTGGGAACACCTCCACACGCACTCGTGCTCCGCGCTTTTTTATTTTATCTTCTCCTAGCCCCTCTAGACTGTCGTCACACGTACTATCAGATGTACTATATTCATTTTCATTATTAAAATTTGACGACTTTACTTTTGAGGAATTAATTTTTTCTTTATTGTCAACATTTTTATAACTTTCAAGTGTTGAGTGATTCCTCTCAGTCTCCTTGGAGTGTTGATTTAAGTTGATTGGTTTACGTTGCGAATTTTTCTCATACTGTGATTCATCAGCATCATCTTGGCTACCCTTAGAGCCCTGAAGTTTCATTTTCTTTGAGCTGTGCTCAGTACGCATGTGTTGCCTTAATTTTTGAAATGTTTCATAACCTAAAAGTAATGTAGTATGTATTATTAAAAATATGAGAATAATTGCATGCATGGTCACTAAAGAAGTATGTTTTGAATTAACTACCACCAAGGCAAAGAACACAAGCCACATGTGCAGGTGGTGGCATTCGATGCTCCAAACAGTGAGTCACTGCAATAGCTAATTGTTGCAAATCCATTCCACAAATCCTGATAAAAAAAAAATTAAATGAGTCAACATATAAAATGTAAAACATAAAGCATGGGTTACATAAAACTGTTTTCAAAACAAAAAATATTACCTGCAAATGTAATCTGGCTTACTGATATTCTTTTGGGAATTAGTTTCTCCGTAATTCGTTATTTCCTGTTTTATACTACCTGCAAAATCAGTAGAATCGCACCCCATTATTACAAAATGGCTTGTCTCAGCAGATTCATCGGACACTTGCATGGATTTATTTTCTTTCAGATTGACACAATCTAAAGACTCAGTATTGGGTGGACGTATCTTTTTCTTGAAAGTCATCTGAATCTTATTTCTGATTACAAGAAAATGATCCTTGCCTAAGATATGTGGTACGCAAGGTTGGCGTTCATAGTCTCGTACTAAGCAAACTCCACAGATGATTTTGGGTTGGTTCTGTTTTTTTCGACTGGAGCCCTTGAGAAGCTCTCGCTGATCATTTTCATCAAAAATAAAAGTTTTATGGACACTATCAGGGATAGGAATAAAGCAAATATGGCAAGAATCTCCCCCTTTCACCATGTTTCTAGCTTTATTAGGGGGGGGGACGGTTTTGGTAGCAACTTCTTTAGGACCATTCATGCTTTCCGAAACATTTAAACAAACAGAAACGTCAGGAAGTTGACAGTTATTCATTACTTGCACTTCATTAGTGTGGTTCCCAAGATCAAAAGAAGGTTCTTTAAATATATCTAATATATCTTGTTGATCATAAGTCATAACTGCTGAAGCCTGTAAGATGATGGTTTGATTGTCTTCAGTCTCAATATCATTACTATTGATAAGCCTAACTTCACTGTAAGAGTTATCAATCATGAAATTATTCTGATGCAAATCCAATATGACCTCTGCTGTTTCAGCATCAACAAATTGATCTTCTTGAATATATTCATCGAATTGGGGTACGAAATCCAGTTCCTGGGATACCAACTGCAATGGAAAAGCTCTTCCCGAACCATCATCATCGTTAACGATCTGAAAATCTCTCAAATCACAATAGAAATCCTGGGTATGCTCAGCAATATCTGCTTCGCTCAGCATGATGTAGGATAATGTGCCATCTATTTCTTGCTTCAGTACATAATTTCCTTCATTAGCAGCAGCACTAACATGAGACCCATCTTCCAGAACATATAACAGCTCAGATTCAGCATTCATGGATATCCCATTTATCCCAGGGTTTTCAATACTAAAATCCCCTATACCAGGATGACCTATACCCGGATCCTCCATGTACATATTCCCGGCACATGGGTCTTGCACAATTGAAACATCTCCAAGCTGCTCTCCACCCACCAAATTCATCTCTGCTCGAAGGAGAAACTGATAAATATTATCAGTAAGTGGCACATCTTGATTATTAGTAATACAGGAAATATCCACTTCGTACCCCAGAATATCCCTAAAAAAGTTTTTTTTTTTGTAATGATGTATTTTTTTAAATTAACGGTTATATATACTTATAAGACATAAAATAATCATTTTTTGTATCTTACTTTGCTCTCTGGACAAAACTGGCAAAGTCATCTTCTGGATTCACTTGAATAGCTGTATCCTTCCCTTCTGAGTTTTCCAAGTATAGCACCAGTGACATTATTAGGAGATGAAATGCAAAGTATTTGCATTACAGATTGATACGAAACTCAAAAATATGGAAATACGTTACCCACTGTAGAAAAAGATTGTAAATCTGTATATATTTGGAAAAAAAGATTTAATTTTATGGATTAAACCAACAGCAAATATTTTTGTATGATACAATAAGTGCAACTCTCATAACCTAACTTTGTTTTTTTTATTATTAAAGTATTTTAAATGATAAAGATTGAATTAAGATGAATAAAGAAATATCATAATAAATATGATCAAATATCAATTTTTGCACTTCGTTAAATTTTCGATTGAATGGATCTAACTATTTATGGACAGCAAAGAGCAGATCTAATAATGCAGGTAACTAGGCACCTATGTGAGTTTCAAAAACATATTTGCAAGTCAAAAGCCAGCCGGCGCATAGTGAGAAATTGAAGCGCCGCGTATTTTGAGTTTTCATCGGTTTTCATCTTCATTTCAAATTTCCGGGAAACCTGTGGATGAGAAGAGTAGAGCTAAAAAATTATTAGCGGCCTGTCCCCTCGGGGCTGTCAATACCTCAACATGGCCGGTCCGAGCGGCCTGTGAGGCCGGACGGCCGGGGAAATTCAAATGCTATCGAAACGCGTAATATTTCACACCGTAAAATTATACTTAACAAAAAAATAATAACTTACATATCTAGTTAACAGCCTCCCGTTCACTAGCAAGTCTTCATTCCTCTAAAAATATATGTTTAATTATTTGTTTCGCACTGACAGAAATTACAACTCGATTTTATACTGTAGCATGGGGCATAGATACAGCTGTAGGCATGCGCCCTGATAAATAAACAAAACGTTGCATTTAAGCCCGGTACTAAGCTGCCGAACGGTAAGCAAGTCTACGTAAGAAGACACACTGTTTTTATCTTTTTTCTCTTTCAAACTGTTTTAATTCAATAGTATGAATGAGTCAGGAGATAGGGGCGTATATCTATTTTGATTGAGAAACGTCAAAGCTGAGATCGCATCGCAGTTGTTATGAACGAATGGTATGGACATTTTGACATATTGATATCGCGTCCGATGCCGCGCTCGCTCGACACTTTACGAGTTTACTGTTGAGCCTCAACTGTTGAATCTCGAATTGAAAGTGGGCCGGCGTGAGACGCGTCTTCCGCCTGCGAGAAGATGGTGGAACTGAGCGGCGGGCTCGACGGCACCCTAGAGCACGGCTTCTCCAACTCCGTGTTTATAATTCCCGGCATTATTGTCGTCGGCTTATCAGGTGAGAAGCAGAATCACCTTATCTATTATCAACCGCACTGTTACATAAATACGCCGCCTTCAACATAAAAACGCACACCCCGTTCAATAAGCAACAAAAGGTTTTGGTGCATAACTCTCCTGGCAGCTTCTCTCAAATGCTATATTATATATTTACGAAAATATTGCTTTATGATAAAATATGTTGTCTTGTTAACAATTTTAATAACGGCTGAATAAAATAATACAAAGTGTACCTGCACAAAACCTGTAAAATTATTGACTTACCTGCCATATTGTAGCAGACTTTCATTTTTTCTCAATAGGAAAAAAAACAGTTTGGGTCTATGGGGTGAGAAAAAATTCATAGAAAGTTTGATGAAAAATAAATACTCGGCCTAGTTATATTTTTTTAAATTTGAAAATATTTATTGAGAAATGAATATATTTTTTCCAAATGAATTCCACGGAAAATGAAAGAAATTATTTAGGCTGAATTTAAAAAAGATTGCGCCCAACGTGGGGCTCGAACCCACGACCCTGAGATTAAGAGTCTCATGCTCTACCGACTGAGCTAGCCGGGCTTGAGATGATGTGCAAAAATATGCCACCTGTAGCTAACGCCCCTACTGTTTACTGTGTATTCAAATCAAACGGATCAATATAATAATAAAGAAGATGCGGTATACAGGACAAATAGCGAATATTTGTCTTGTAAACATCTAACTAGTAATTTATTTTAAACATTCCCATGAATGTTTGGTATAACTGCAAATTATGAAAAAAAAAAAAAAAAGATGTTATTTTTTAATTGTTATTAGGGCCGTGCTTACAATACGGTATGTGACCATCCCCTGATCTTGCACACAGATTGTGGGGCTTACAACATGTGGCTTAGGTGGTAGCATACAAGGATTTCGTTATTGAGTTTTTGTAGGGATTAAAAAAAAACTTTTTTTGGCATGAGATAAGTAAGGACTAAATAAAAAGAGAGATAGAACAAAGAAAAACATGAGGGTAAACTGAGTAAATTCACTCAGTTTATATTATGCAAACATCGTATTATTACAAATAAGCAGTAGCTACCTGAGGTATATTTTACAACAGTATTGTATTTCGGTGCTTATGTACATATTTGGATGGAGTGCAAATTATGGGTAACCATACTGTTATGAAACTAGCATACTGCTATTTTAAAAGTATTTTTGTATATACTATGTTTTATACCTGTGTACGAAAATATCTGAATGAAGTAAAATATGTATTTGTTTATAGTGTTTTTATTAATCGTCTGGTATTTTCTACTTTATGTATTTTTTTTTTCTTTTGAAGAATGTGTATTTTTCGCTTCAACCGTTGCACCCCTACTAGGCATATTACCTCATATCTTGATCGAAAAATTTTGTTTACACAAATTGTATAATAGTTACATTTAAATTGACAAACAGATTCTCGTAATGTTGATTTGTACAATGTCTGCTATCGGGGACCGTGCCGATAATAAATAATTGCTTTTCATATAAGAATAATTCAGAGTCGCTATCGACAAGCGACGGCCGGCCGCGTATCGCCGCAGTTCGTCTCGCGACGCTCGCCGGTCACATCCCGCGACGCGCCCACGTCTCTGCAGGAAGCCCATCACTGTCGTCCCAGCATCGCCGAGTTGTTGGAGGATTGAACACCCCCTCGGTGCCGGTTAGAATCTCGTTGCGATCATGAGCGGTGAAATTCCCGAGAGTCTGGAGCAGCTGGGAGGCGGCGGCGGGCACACGAAGATGCCCACGCGGGAAGAGCTGCTGGCCGCCCTGGACAGCATGGGGCTCGGTGAAGCGGAGACCGAGGAACTGAGGGCTGCGCTGCTCGGGGGCGGCGGTGGCGATGGCGGTGGCGGGTTCGGAGGACTCGGAGGACCCCCCTCGAACTCTCCCACGTACCAATTCTTCGTACTGATGGGCCTTTTGCTGTTTATGTCTTCTATCTTCGGTAATTGGCTACGGTTTTTTTTTTATATATATAGTTTTTCTTGCGTTTGACAACGAGCTCAAAAATAAACTATAAACATTCAAAAGCATTTTTATATGCATCCTTATATCTGATTAACGCAAAATCTACTTTCATCAAAAACTGCAATATGTTTGATAGAGAAGTTGATACGAAGATACCTGCGTGTTTAATTTCCTTAAAAAACGTAAAATCGAAATATACATAAACTCTCGCATAATCGGATTATATAAACTACAGATAAGCCGAGACTGATGAACACGTGGATTCATTATATCGGCTTATGCCACGGACCATTTCAATGTGTGGCCCCTGGTTTCCCGCGAGTAGATATACACCATAAGAGGTCTGCAACGCATTGGCAACCTGGACCACGTCGTGCCACATTCCACGTCCACGTCCACGTCTGGACCGACTCCCGCCTTATCTCGTAACCTGGCACTCGCCGGCCTCTAATCTAATCTCCTCGCGTAGTACTGCACTGGAACTTGACCACAGCACCCGTGGATTAATACCATTCCGCACTGTCGGTTCTCTTTTGTGTTTTTTTTTTTTTTTTTTAATACAGGAGCCTCAATGCCACCGGACATGATAAACATCATTTGCAATCAAAACAAAATTACATTTTTAAAACTGACGAATTTATCAAATCACCTATTAGTTTATACCTACCAGTTTTTTTTTATCGCCCATCTTGAAATAATACCGGTATGATAAATTAGTCGGTCATACTTGTACCGAGCCCCGATTGCGGCTTTGCATCGATTGCCGTATTGAAAATTTCAAAGGTCATCTTCAAATTTGAATTGACCTTTTTACGATACGATGTAACTATAAGGGCGATTTGATTATATGTTATGTATTGGTGCTCCTCTATCTTGCACCTCTCCTCAACCGTGAGGAAGTCACCCCGCATGATGCGGTGGATCGAGTCCTCGTTCCCCTTCTGCAATCTTAAAACTGAAACGCTTTTACGCACCACGTTCCGCGCAATCGTGGACTTGGATCAAACATTTTCGCGTGGCTTACGCATTTTGGACATTAAACCGTAGGCATAAAATTTAAAGCCGACGTTTTCCTGTCATTTGTTATCAACCGTTCTGGTGTGCAAAAGATTCGTTTTTATCTAAAATTATGATAAGGCATGTTTGTACAATTACCTGAGCAGTATTAAATCGAATTTATTGATTAATTGGTCAGTTATCGAATAGCTTTAACTCCGCGAGTCTGTTTAAAAAACAGTGCTGTTAATACCAATGTAAAGTCTTAATCTCTGTATATTTTTGGAGATTGCAAGCTGTTGCCTAACATTTTCATTATAATTGATAAATTTATGTTGTACTATTTTTGTTAGTCTTGTGATATTTTTTTTTGTAAAATCAGTGCTGTGATTATTTTAAAATAACTGTTTATCTTTTACAAACGATGTAACGGTTATCAATTGAATTATTTTGTAATCAATAAATTCAATCTAGAAACATTATACTTACTCTGCAATATGCGGTCAAATCAGAATCATCTTTTCATTGATAGAATCGTCTTCACTGCTTGGCGGCAGTACGTTTCATTGCGGCGGTGGTCGCCGGTTGCTGCTCGGCCACCACGAGTATTTTTCGTGTGACTTTCAGCGACGCATACTTTTACTTATCCTGCTCTTATTCACATTTTAACAATTTTTCGCTGTTCCATCGCTAACCTCTTCCCCCTTAGCTAGGGCTCAAGTACATTTGACACTATAACCGAGATCTTGATAGCTTAATTTTATTTATATGTTCGATGGCTATGTGGAAAACCCCACAGGGAATGGATGACTCTGGCCTTAATAGAGTCTAATAGAGTCCACTGCCGCAGCCTTTCCGCATCTTCTTTCCTTCCTGTCGTCTTCTCGGGCTGCTGAATCTCTGCGCTATGCAGCATGAGTGGGACCGACTCCATCTGGTCGACTTGTGCTGGACGATTCTCTGGCTTTCCGAATGACGGAATCTTGTGCTTCGGCCTCGGTCCTGTGCGCCGCAGCTGCTATGAGAATAAATTAAAATAATAGTTTTATCTAATCTGTCTAAATCTAATCAATAATATATCTGTCTATTTTTTTCATTAATTCGTTATTCTATTTTTACGAATTTATTTACATGATTATTTCAGTCGCTCGTGTCATGTCTTTCAAATGTAATGATTGCACAGTTGTTTTCGTCATCTTCATGATAAGTGCAGCGAAAAGACACAGTATTTGTATTTGTTAAAAAGCTATATCTAGACTTTACTGACGCGTGCAATTTTTGTGCAAGTCTTTGATCAAACTGATAACATTTGTGAAATTATATTATATTGAGATTCATTTATTGAATAATCGGATGTCGATCTCTCACCCAATAATCTTATCTCGTTTTTTTTTCCCCCGTATCCGTAAATTTACGCCGTTCAATTATTTGTCGTGGTCATTCTTTAACGCATATAATTTTTTTTTTTCGGGTCGGATTCTTTCTAGTACAATAGAGGATAAAAAAATTGTAGATTTTCAAAGTTCCTTTATGATGATGATTATAATTCTGTCTTTGGTAACAATATATTGTGCACATCACTGCACAAATCTTTAGGACTTGTGACAATTTTCAAAATCAAATTGTAGGCTCATGAAATATTACTCATAAATCACATTCAATAGAAAAATATATATATATTGATCATGGCAATCAATGAGGACTTACAGTCGATAGTAAAGATTGTCGAAGAGCTTAGCCAGGAGGGTGAGCAGCTCCAGCTGTTGTCGTCGAAGTTAGAAGATGCCAAGTCTTCAGGAGAAGATGATGCCTTCGCAGGGTTGCGCGAACTTTTGGGGCAGGTCGGAGGAGCAGGGGGGAGACTGGAACGTCTTGTGGATAGGCTGACAGAGTTGTCAGAAAAGCAAGCATTGCTGCCGGCTGAGCATCGTGAGGAGTTTGAAAAGCAAGCTGGTGGATTACTTAAGGACAAGATGATGCAGCTAAAAGAACTCGTGCAAGATCTGGGGACACACTCATTTGATACCACAGCGACTTCTAATCCAACAAATGCTGTAGACAGCTTCTTGCCACAGTCTCTTGCACTTCTATTGTTTGTGCTGATGTTTGCTATAATGGGTTAGATTGTTTTTTTTTTTCAGCTTTGTTTTTTTTCTATTCAACAAACTCTTTTTTTCAATATTTTAATTTATAAAACCATTATTTTGGTTCACAATAATTTGCAAGATGATTAACAGAGTTGTTTATATTTTATTTTATGATAATTATCTATGTACTTTTTGTCATATTGAAACTAAAAATAATCTCGCCAAATGGATTGTGTATTCGATTCTACAGCACCTTGACATCAGTAAAAACATTTAATTATTATAAAAAATATTCCATAACCATTCAAAACCCTTGTTTTTTTTTTCTCAATATGAACAAAATTATATTGATTTGAATAGTGATGTTATTTGGTAGGCACATCGAAGTGTTCTCACAGTAAAATTGTTCATAAAATATATTATTAGAGTTATTCTGATTAGTTGTAATTTGTTCCATGTTATTTTTTATAGATGTCTTAATAACAATTCATATTTATTTTCTAGTATTCTTCGGCTACAAGCTGTTCAAGTCCTTAAAAGACAAAGAACTGAGGAGGGAGGAAAAGAAAAAGATGAAGCAAATGCGCAAGAAAAAGTAAAATATCATCCAGCACAGCTGCAACAACATTACCACCTGAAAATGTCCAGAAAACTGTTCATCATTATAGCTTAAGTAACATGAGTCAAACATTGTTAGCTTTAAGTCTGTACATCTGCTTTATATTCTATTTTAGATGTTTATTTTGCAAAATTACTTGAAGTCAACGGTTAATCCAAATGTAACTCAGACCCGTGCCAAACATTAGAGACTAGTGTTAGAGAGCATCATATTATTGATTTGTTCATCAAAATCTATCTTAATTATCTGTCATTTTACCAAAGATAAATATTTTTAAAAAAATTTCTTGATACTAGTTATGTATTACTTTCCTTATTTCCGTATAAATTCATGATCATTATTTTTACTGTCAAATATAATGCTATGCTTTTTTTTAAACTGTGACCGTGAATCAAACGATCTACAACTAATTATAATTTATTATAATATTTATAATTATTATTAATATGGAAATTCAACAGGTTAAATGAATCGTAGAAAAAATATAGTATATATTTTTTAAATAATCAATATTTTTGACAGAGGGTACTTGGTGGAATTCTATTTTAATATTTTAAATAGAATAAAATACTTGAGTGATTTTTCCACATATAGATTTTTATTGGTGACCGGTTTCGCCAACATTTCACGTTGGTTCAACGTGAAAGGTTGGCGAAACCGGTCACCAACAAAAATTAACATGTGAAAAAATCACTCAAGTATTTTATTTTATTTCAAATATATATTTTTTGTCAAAAATGTAAATAAGATTTTGCCTGATACTAACCGTACATACTATTTTCAGCATTGTATTTATTTATTTTGTTCCTAACTTTAATTTCTAATCGTCATGCATTTAAGAAATACATTCCATTTTATGTAGGTCAATCAAAGCTTAATTAGTTGTTTATTCATATTACTTTCCTTTGAACACAATAAACATACAAATATTTAGATAAATGTTTATTACAATTTATCCCATACATTAAATATAATTCATTCTGTTTTTTTGTTGAATTACACATCTTTATAAAATCACAATTTCAAAAATTATCAAAATTATAAATTTAGAAAATTATTATACTACGTATTTAATGTGTCAATTTATATCAACTAATGTTAGAAGATATCAGTGATGAACCGTTAATATTTATTTAAGTACAATTTAATTTACAATTAAACTGAAGTCGTACATTTGAACAAGACAGCAGCTAAACCCAAATGTGAAAGTTATTTTGTTATCACTTATTTTGTAAAATATACTCAGTTGGAAATATACAGGTATTATTTATTTAATGATGTACTTTGTAAATTCAAACCTAATGTCCAACTCACATAGGTATCTTTTATATCACCATAAAGACACCATTTGTGAGAATGGGTAAAGTGGAATGGAACAGGTGTGTATTACTCAGTGGTTTATGATGTAAAATTTTTAGCTATTGAGATACATTTTAAGGAAAAGATGCATGAGTGAAACGTAAGAAAATAAAACACCATCAATAAAAATTCATACATATATTTTTAAATAACATTTATACACCAATTGTAAATAAATTTGGCTTAAAATAATAATGAATAGCGTTGAGATCAGTCCTACAGCAGAATATTCTAGAATTTTTGTCTCCGTGAAGATAACCAATAGAAATTATAAATGCAAACAGACTCAGTCCGCCATCGTGGTCTTGGCTTCTATTCATTTATTTAATATCACAAAACTTAATTGTAAAACAAAATTTTATATTTACAAATAAGTCAATTTTAATTTAGTAGATACATAAGAGATCCGATCTTGAAAATCATTATTTAATTTATTTTGATAAAACAAATACTTAAATATCATAATCTCAATAACTTGTTTCAAACAGTGAGATAATATCTATGATATAAAATTTAACACTAATATAACACAATTGAGAATAAAAAAATTATTTATTAAGTTTTACTTCAAAAAAATATAAAAATCTAACTCTTACGGTGTTTATTCACCATAGCAATCAAAACATATGAAATAGCACAAAAAATTACAAAACACCAAGACATGTGGTGGAATGCATTGGCTCTCTTTGTTTGTGAATCCACACCTAAATTTATTTTGTTTACAGTGTGCGCGCACCATCAAACTTAAATTAGAAAGTACCATCTATTTTTTTAAGTACGAAAACCCCTATAGGCTATGTGAATTGTGGAACCGTTACATGTTCTAATGAAAGTGCATGTGCTATGCAAACACCTCAAATAATAACTTTCTTTACACTAACCTAACATTTTTTAGAATAGCACAACTACAAACTGAAAATATGAAATAATCAATTTAAACTTACAGATATTATTAAATCATGTAATGTTCTACACCTATAAATGTATAGATAAAAAAAAATAACACTTAATGATAGTCAATTATTTTTACAAAATATTTTCACAATTCAAAATGTGGGCAATACAATATTGCAAGCCACAGTGAATTTACAAGTCATACAGAAAATGATTACTGACCTTTTTCAAGTACATATATGCTATTATTTATCAAAACACAGGTGTGTTTAGGACACGGTAGAGGTAGAGTAAAAAAATTAGCAGAACCAAATATAAACACACTAATTTGTTCATATAGGATAAAGTAAGTCAATATTTTAAGTTTTGGTGGGATAATAGACAATATAATCCACCACTAGTGAGACAGTAGGTTCATGCATTTTAGGTCGTAATTAACATAAATGTGTATAATGATACATGATTGATCACTACAGTACTTTCAAATAAACTATGGATAATGATTTCATAAACCACTTTTTATCTTTTGATTTTACAGCTTCTTCATGCTTAATGTTACTGAACCATGATTTAATCAAACTTCCTTTTGTGAGTAACATTACTTGAGATAGTTTGATTTTCTAATATGGCTTTTAAATTTGTTAGTGCTGGCACTTTAATGTGATTTCATATTATCTAAATATTTAAGATTACTTCCAAATATTTTTTTGAGTCAAAGTCGAATTAGCTAGAGGCATTTACAAAACATGCAGATCAATTTTGAAGAATTAACTAACTCTTGAAATTATCTATTTACCAGGTGTACTCCTAATTAATTTCCGGTTTTTTTCGATAGATGGTGTTCTGTATTTTGCTTTGCTGTTGGTAGCACTTATATGTCATTTTGTTAAGTAGTTATCGAGTGTCTAAACGGCGTTGACGTTTTCCTAAAAAATTCTTTTAGAAAGTTTTTATTGCGTGTCAAAGATGTCTGCATTCGTACCGAATTTTGAACATATGCGCCATGCATTGCTTTTCATGTTTAATCAAGGGAAAAAAGTGTCCGAGAGCCACCGAAGTTTATGGCAATCATGCTTTAACACTTCGAACATGTGAAACGTGGTTTCGACAATTCAAAAAAGGAGATTTCGACCTGAACGACGTCGCACGCTCCGGCAAGCGAAAATCGTTTGATGACGTCGAATTGCAAGCATTATTGGATGAAGACGATACGCAAACGCAACGACAGCTTGCAGAAGCGCTAGGAGCTCAACAGCAAGCAATCTCCAAACGTCTGCGAGCCATGGGAAAAATTCAGAAGTGCGGAAAGTGGGTGCCGCATGAACTGACCGAGAGGCAAATGGAAAATCGAAAAGTGACATGTGAAATGCTGCTTCAACGATACAAAAGAAAGTCTTTTCTGCATCGTATTGTTACTGGCGATGAAAAATGGATTTTTTTAGAGAACCCTAACCGCAAAAAATCGTGGGTGAATCCAGGTGAAGCATCAACATCGACGGCACGGCCAAATCGTTTCGGTCGGAAGGCCATGCTGTGTGTGTGGTGGGACCAGACGGGTGTTATCTACTTTGAACTGCTGAAACCTGGTGAAACTGTGAACGCCGTTCACTACGAACAACAAATCAAAGATTTGAGCCGAGCGATTGCGGAAAACCGACCAGAATATAAAGAAAGACAGAAGCAGGTGATTTTGCTCCATGACAATGCACCATCGCATAAGTCGAAACGCGTTCGCGACACGCTGGAACAACTCCAGTGGGAAATGTTTGATCATGCGGCTTACTCACCAGACTTGGCTCCATCGGACTACTACCTCTTTGCTTCGCTGGGCCACGCACTTTCTGAGCAGCGCTTCGATTCTTATGAAAATTTTCGAAATTGGCTCACCGAGTGGTTCACCACCAAAGACAGTCAATTCTATTGGCGTGGTATCCACAAATTACCGGAAAGGTGGGGAAAATATATAGAAAACGATGGAAAATATTTTGAATAAAATATCTTTAACACTTCTCTTGCAATATTGTGTTTTATTTACAAAAAAACCGGAAATTAATTACAAGTACACCTGGTAACAAACATCTATCCTTGTGCCACAGCAGCCAAAATAAACCAAAGATGTTAGTACTGCCAGAAGCTATCATCCAAACGGCTTTCATTTATAAAAGTATTAGAATAAATAATCATCATGTATGGCAGTTAATATTTGTTAGGTAATTGACTGAATATTGATCCGATATTAGATAAATTCGAAGGGTGTATGGATTCCTAACATAGGAAAATTGGGAGGTCTTTGGACACAGATTCCGTATTTTACAACACTACATATTCATAACTTAGCAAAGGCAGTCATTGCAGGCGTGGAAGTTCTCAAGTCATTGGGTGCTGGTGTCCGTTCACTAAAATACATATAAATAAGAATATTTATATTTATTAGTAGATTATAAGGTCTTCAAATAATAAACTCAAGTAATTTATTAAGACTACCTTCATTTATAATCTCACCTGCAGGTGTAGGCTCACTCATATTGTGCTGTTCACTGAAAACCATGCAAAAGTCCCCGACCTTGCGGAACTCTCCAGCACGGCCAGGTTGCAGAGTAAGGCGCCCCCTCCATATGGCGGCCCGCCCTTGTGTCAGTCGTACAATGTCTCCCGGCACTAGAAGCTGTCCCGGAGTATCCCATACAGACACGTTAATGCATGCTGACTGGTCTGCTACCTAATAATACAATAAAATATAATTAAATTTCATAAATACATTTTCTTGCACAATTTTTAATAAGTATTGATTTAACAAACAAAAATAACAACGTATTTAGATTTCATGAACTTGAACCCTATTTAGAATTTAAAAAATATATTATCATTTTAGAAATAATTAAAATAAGTCACTCTTAACTTCACATAAGATTAAAATATGAAGCCAATAGGTCAATTATTTATTGATCAAGGAGTGCCATATATAACCAAATTATTCAATAATAATCACAGCTGCAAACACCATAAAGTATTTAATAAGGGATTTGTTAATAATGTGAACAAATTTTTATTATGTGCTACTTAGCCAGAGAATAAACCCATTTTTTCAGATATAATTATGTTTTGTATCTCATCCAACAGGTACATTAAGTACATTCTTTAATTTCATAAAGAAAACTTGACAAAAAAAAAATTGGATTTAACAATCCATTATTATTATTGTTATGATATCTATCAATGCAGTTGTCATAACAAGCATCTTACCTTAAAGGTGCGCACTTCGCGCTTATCTTTGGTAATGGTAGGAGGACTGACTTCCAGAATTATGAACACAACATTCACATTTTTCTGTCCTGGGCGAAGATCTTTGATAAGAACGAAGTCCATTGGGTGTTCCATAGTTGCTGAATGTCCTGCACTACTTCAATCTGTATAACTACGCCGTGCGCGAAGGAAACTATTGTGGCCGAGTGGGCCTGATCACGGTCGTGAAGTATGCTTCCACTTTAGCAAAAGATATACCTCGCAGTCCAAACTATCTGGTCGTGCAATTAAAATAGAATAACAACAGAAACATAACTAAAACTAACAGCTGTAAACAAAACAGCTCGAGATGTCAGTTGACTGTTTGTTGACCTCTCCGATCTCTGCAATCTCTGCCTCCCCGTGTGTTTGTGGTAGGTTATGGAAGTCACCCTAAGGACTACTTTCACCAACTTATTACGAGACTTTATTTATATTAGAATTAAACAGAGTTATATTTAACCAAGTCTAATTGAAATGGTCACCAATCTCTTCTGAGAAGAGGCACTCGAAGAAAAATAAAGTTATAATTTAAGTTATTAGGTAAAGTAAGTAAAGTTGTGCAAAACCATTTTATTTATCAATTTTGATTATTAATTTAGTTTCAATCCTTACAATAGTTTTGACTTCCTTTTTTAAATTGAATTAGCATCAATACTTACATTAGATTTGATATATTAAAGAATCTATTGATATAGTTTGTTAAAAAAATAATCATTATACATTAGATTTTTAAAAAAAAGGTACAGCACTGAAAAAATTTTTTTTTTAATACATTTACTAATTAAATTATTGAAAAGTAAGTACAAAAAGTTACGTTAATTTGAAATTTTCAAATAAATAACAAACGTTTTGCCTAATATATATATAAAATGTTTAAATTTTTAATCATTATTACATATTCAAAAAAAAACATTTTAAATTGAACATAGCTTAAGTTTCAATTAAACTAGCCAATCAAAACAGCGATTATAAAGTGTAGTTCTCGCAAGTTGAATAAATATGAAGCATAAGTTGTCTATGGATGTCCGCCGCCATGTTTGTGGCTGGCTGTAGACTTGTCGGAAAGGACGCCATTCAAGAAAAAAAACCATTAATTTTCCCTGCGAGGAACATGCGCTGCACTCAGTAGCCTAGCAAAAATTCCGGATTGTTTTGGTCGGAAATTTGAAACGTTTGCAGGTTTGACAGTCAGTTTATTTTTTAATTTTATTTATCGCTGCAAAATGAATAATAAACGCTTAAAAGTTATTTATCATTTGCGTCGATAACGCCACAGAATGACCCAAAACTGAACGTTATGAAATGGGTTCGTTAAAGTGTATTCAATGTGACATGTTCTTGAGGTCCCCGGCGTTCGTGTTTTTTTTTTATGGATAAGCATTTTGAAAATCAGATCAGCCCCAAATAGTGATCTGTAAGGGTTTCTTCAAAGCTTGCAAACGCTTTGATGATATTGAGTAAATAATGACCGCAGTGAACTAACCTGTAATAACCCTACATGCGTGTTGCAAGTTGTTGTCAAACGTCATTGGGGCGAAGTAAATAGGTAGATACGTAACTTTAACTCTAGTAATAAGATTAATTTAATATTCGGTAGTAATTAGATCAAAAGTTGTTTAATTTCTGTGTGTGAAAATTTCTATGCGTTTATGTTCGTGGCATATGATGTCTTTCTCATTTTACTCTATAAGAATATTTTTCATTTTTTGCTTATTTGTTTAAAATCAGCTAATAATTACTTTTTCAAAGCTTACTTTATGTCTTAGGCCAAGCTGCAGACTGCAGCATGGCGTTGGTCCTGAGCTTGGAGGACTCGACGGGATGCGACACAAATATTGAAGTCCATCCCAACGAGGACTTCCAAACATTCCTTCTCAAGGCTAAGTAAGTTAAGCTACATCAAAATTTGTTATAAACATATTTAATGCATTATGATTCTTCTTTACAATTATGGTTATTTTATTTGTTAGGATTTAAACTCCATCCTTGTGACATGTTGAGTGACACTTCGCAACTAATCGAGATTATTTTATTCATAAAATTTTGTGTAGCGCTATTGGTTTTTTAAAAAATAGTACAACCTTGATGTTTTTTTTTAATGAAATAATTCAATACTTAAAAATAAATAAGTGAAATATTTAAATTAATATTATGATAAAAATTCCAGGAGTATACTGGGCTATGAAGTAGACCTCTCATGCATTACCAAAGACAAAGAAGTCGCCCTCACGGATAATATTTATGAATTCCTTATGACTGTGGAAACAGATGAAGAAGATGGAGGTTCTGATGAGGAACCTGGAAAAGCTGAAGAGGAGACTACCAATACTGAAGAAAACACGTTGAACAATGAAGCAGATACTAAAGTTGAACAAAATATTACTAGAGAAAAAACTAACACTGAGAATGCTTTGGACAATTCTGAAGAAGAAGTGCATTATGAAACAACTAGAACTCTAAATTTGATAGATGAAACAGATAATACTGATGATGAAGCAACAGAAATAGAAGTGCTTGATGATATTGAAGAAACTGAAGACACTGGTATTGCTCTTTCCCAGCAAGAAAATACTCAAGAAATTGATCCAAGTGAGGAAGAAGAAGATTATATGCAAGTGGAGTACCTAGAAGAAGTGGAAGAAGAATTACAAGAAGTAATAGAGGAAGTAGAACAAGAAACAGTAGAGGAAGCAGAACAAGAAGTGATAGAGCAGATAAAACAGGAAATGGTGGAACAAGAAGTAGTTGAAGAAGATATGATAAAACATCAAGTATCAAAGAGTGTTCAAAAAAAGGTCACCTTTCTAGAAAATGTCAATCAATATGACGATGAAACAGAAGACTTGGAAGTTCTGGATTCCGATATTGAAATTGAGATTTATCGGGCTATTGGAGACATGCATGGTAAGGCTCCAAAAGAAGAGCCAGAAAACTGGGATAACCTTTCAGAACCTGATAATAATGTACCAGATCGCACATACACACGTAATGAATTACTAGATATTCTAGGTGGGTCTCCTGAACGTGAACCACCTGCAAAACGTAAACGTGAAGATTCCAAAACCCTGATGCAGGCAGTGTTCTTTGGTACAACAGCAAAGAATTCATCAAAAAATTCACACCGAATTGAACAATTAATGAAAACTGTCCGACAACCAATCATAAAAATTGAAAGAATGTCACATGAACAAGTGAGAGCTTGCATCGCATCTCCAGAAGAGTTGAAAAAATACACAAAAAATTCTCTGGAAAAACCTAGTCAAATACTGAAATCTACAGTTGATGATGACTTATCACGATATATTCCTTCCCAGTATGAAGACATTGATAATGAAGGAATATATGACGTACTAGGAGACTCTGAAGGTTCCAGTCTGTTAAAGAAAGTGGATGAGCGAGCTCTGCACTCAGTAAACAGTGCTGTTGATGAGGTATTCGGACCTGTCAAGAAGGGACGCGGTCGCCCCCGCAAGTATCCTCTATCTTCACAGCCAAACAAACCTGTCCAACCTCGAGTTTCACAGCCAATCAAGGCTGAAGAGCAGCTAGCAATTGCCCAAGAACTGGAGGATGATATCACTCGACTGGAGGGCTTGATCAAGCGTGAAGGCATAGATCCCGATGATGAGGATTATGTGCCTGGTAAGGAGCTGACTTGGGGACGATATAAGGCTAAACCTAAAGCTTCTTCCGCACACACTTTCCCTACTGCAGTGTGTCGGTTAGTTTGATGTTTTCATAATTACTTAGGTATTTATTTTTTCTAAAATTTACCCATGAATTTATTTAACAATTACTGTTGTTTTGCAGGATGTGTCGTGGGACTGTACCTCAGTCTGAGGAAGCTATCACTCATGCTATATCGCATAAACTGCCTGGCCGCAATGTATACCCCTGCATAATGTGTCCCTATGGTAATAAAAACTATTTTTTTATAGATTATATTTTAAATAATCTTGGTTCAATCATAATATTTATGTTTTTGTATAAAATAATAAGTGATAAAATTTTTACGTCGTAAAATATTATTGTATCTTCAATTTTCTAAATTTATCAAAATATTACCGTTAATGTTGATAAAAATTGTTTCTTTTGATTTCTGGTCTTTAAAAATGTTGAATTATAATGTTTTTCCACATTGAAATTGTTAACAGATAATTATTGTCTCTAATAATAAGTACTTTATTGTATTTTTAGGCTTCACAACACCTGAAGAGGTGCGTGAGCATATGGTGAAAGAACATGCACTGGATCAGCCTCCAAAGAAGCAGGGCCGTCGCGGTCGCAAACCCAAAAACTATCAACCACCACTGGTGAGCAATCACCTTTTAGTTTTATAATGATTTTTTTTCACTAAATTAGATCAACAAAAGTTATCTTCCACTAAACTGAATCAATGTTTATGACTAAGGCAAACTCAATCTAAAACAAAATAGCTAAAATATTAATTTCATTTTACAGCTTGTTCCCAAGTTGGAGCCTACACCACAAGATCCTGAAGACGAACTGGTTATGGAAGATGTTGTCATGTTGGAGGAGTGGTTGGATGATGAACAGAATGAGTTCATTCAAGAAGCCCTTCTGCGACCCAGTATGATTACTTAGTAGTAGTATAGTATAATCATAACATATACACTGTATATGTTATGATTATACTACACAAATCATAAAAACACCAATAAATCATTTCACCAACAAAGTGAATCCAACATTAATTACATGCATACATACAATTAATGCACATACATATATAGACGTGTATATATAAAATAGAAAACATGCTCCACTTTCATGTTTGAATTTAAAGATGCACTTAAAATTTTAATTTCAATTGACTACAATACTTCCAGTTGCTCTGTAGCCAGTCACACATAATGGTACTTTTTCTACAGAGTTAGAACCCAAGTTGGAACCAGTGGACTCTTCAGATGTTTCGGAATGTGAAGAAGAGTGGTTGCTTGATGATGATGAGTTAAGCGCTGTTCTAAAGATGGAACTACCTCTGCTGCCACTGCCGGGTCAGGCTGGAGTGTATCACTGTCGAGCTTGCAGGTAGTTACCTCTCTTGTACCCATAACGGTCCATTGAAGATGAATGGTTTCTTTTTTTTTGTAAACTGTTATATAAAAACCAGCTGAGTTTATTTTAAATTTTATAGTCGAGATTTTGATGATGAGAATCGTCTAATGCACCATAAATGTACCGGTGGTATGCGCGGGTCCTTCCGATGTGCATTATGCGGTCAGTGCTTCACCACGAGACCACGCCTTACATTCCACAGGTAATATCTATGTACTGCTATGGTGTTATAGTATTTATCTTTAGGTGATTATAAATTAATCATTCCTACTGTTAACATTCTATCTGGTTGTAGAACCTTCCATCAAGCGGAGCTTTTAGGTCGCTCTCTCCGCTGTAATGATTGCCCTACTGTGGAGTTTGGATCTGAGGCAGAGTTGTATGACCATATCAACATACAGCACAACAATAACTTTTTCTGTACTGAATCTGGCTGTGGACGTGAATTCCAACTCAGGTAATTTTTGTATTTTCCTTCTAATTTCTTGTTTTTGATTGTCTTCCTATGTTTAATTCTCCCATGTTGGTGTTATATTGCAGATCCTCACTGCGTGCACATGGACGCATACACGGCAAGAAACGCCATCGTTGCGAAGAGTGTGGCAAAGTTTTCTTTGATATACAAAACCTCAAAGAACATCGTATCACACATCTCAATGTAAGACTCTTTTACAATAGTGGTTATATTGTGTAAACTATTATTGTCTTATGCTTTTTGGTTTCTTAATTTACCTTCAGGTGAAGCCATTCCAGTGCCATATCTGTCTGAAGTTTGTAAATCGCCGGTCACGTCTGCGCATGCACCTACTGGCTCACGAGTCTCGGCTACCCAACAGAGGAGCCATCCTGGCTTGTCGACACTGCAGTATGGCCTTCCGAGATGCCAAGGATGCTCAGGTTTGTGATTTTTGAGATGTGGCATCTCTATTCATTTCATTATTTAGTTTGTTCTTTAATTCATTCTGATTTTTTGTAGGCCCACTTAGAGAACTCTAAAGAATGCTGTAAAGCTATTGAAGACCTTTTGGATGACGAAGATGATTTGGAATCGCAAGACAGTAATCTCAGTAATGAAAATGAGAATGATGAAACTAATGCGATTGATGAAAGTGATTTGATTAATAACACTTCTGAGAATGATGTAACTGATGTCATAAATGAGAATGATGTAACTGAGGAGCCTTCCAAAGAGGATAGTGATGATCTTGAAGAATTGCTTAAGCTCAGTGTGAATAAAAGACATTCTAATGAAAGCAAATTAGATTCACTTGACACTTCTGAAAATATTGAGGATCCCATGAAAGATGGAGATGATGTTAATGATTCTAGTCAACTTATTGACATCGAGAAAGTTCTTAATGAGATTGTTGGAGAAGATGAGGTTCCCGAGAGTACAACTCAAAATGAAGACACTGAGCAAATCACAGAAGCTATGATCACCGACGATATAGCAGGACTGGTTGAAGAGAAAGCCACTCAAAACGTCACGGATGAAAATACCACTGCTCAAGAAAATGTAAATGATCAAGAAATTGATTTGAATACTATCGAAGGGTCTGAACATCCTGCACCTCATCAGGATAACTTAGAAAAAATCTTGGAAGATGGTAGTAAAGAGGCAGGAGAAATGCTAATGGAAATAGGGGGCTTGGAGGTTCCTGAAATGCCAGCTCTAAGCCTGGACGAGGTTGAGAAACCTAGGCAAATGTTTGTCAAAGAAGAAAATATTGAAAATCAACAAGATCAGAATCTAGAGTCAACTCAAGAATTTCCAATTGTTTCGGAAAATTCAGAGACAGCTTTGTTAGAAGCAGATAAAACAAATGAAAATGGTGAATTAGAGAAATTACAAGAATTGAACAATTCAAATAAAATTCAATTATATTTAGAAGAAACGGGTAACTTACGAATATTTTCAGAAGAAGCACAAGACTTGCAAGAATATTCTGAAAATGCAGAGAAATTACAAAATAGAATTACCCTGGTGGAAGAATCGCAAGAGTTCCCAAGGGAAGTAGAGGAATCAAAATTACATTTAGAAGTTGTTATGAACACTTCACAGGAATACCTTGAAGAATCAGCGGAGCCCGAACAAGTAAAGGAAGAGTTTTCAAATGCAAACCAACTTGTTGAAGAAGTTCAAGAGGAGGTGTCAGACATGTTAGAAGATCTCATAGAAGAAGTAATAGAAACCAAACCTCCTGTGAAACTGGAACCAAAGCCGGAACTCTTACTAAAGCCCCTACCCCGGAGTATGAGACGACTTCTTAAAGCTGTCACAGTGAGCATGGTCTATCGTTGCGAGTATTGTGAGAAGTAAGTTTATAACTAATTTCTCATTATCTTAACTATTTAAGGTTCAATTTCTAATAAATACTACTTTGCAGAGTGTTTTGGCAGAAGGAATCCCTGAATTTGCACCGTGTTGTTCATCGTGGTGTGAAAACACCATTTATCTGCAATGTTTGCTTTGCACCATTTTCAACTTATGCTCGGTTAGTATTCTTATTCACTGCACTACTAAATTTTCTTAGTGTTTACTAATGTTGACATTTAAAAAAATAATTTTTACTTTCATTTGCAGGTGTACGAGCCACAAGACCAGCCATGGTTTCTACAAGGCTAACCCTGACTCTGATCTCACTGAGCGCAGCGCACAGCAAGTCACAGCCTGTGAAGCCTTCCCAGTTGTCAAGCACTTCTTATGTGAAGTATGATAATTGCTATAGCTTTCATTGTTTTTTTTCAATCTTGGAGATCTCAATCATTGATTGAAGTAAGCTTTTCTTGTCAAACACTTTCATGTAAACGTGCTTGCAGGTGTGTGACAAGACCTTCCTCCACTGGACGTACCTTCAGGTGCACCGCCGTCACAAACACAGCGACACTGCTTTCATGTTCTGCTGCCGTTACTGCGATGAGAAGTTTGCCGAGAGGTAGTGTTGCTAGTAAAAGCTTACAGTAGTTTCAGGTATACCTTGAAGAAGTAGTTTCTAAATTAACTCATCCTCTTGTTTCAGTTGGATGCTTAACCACCACAGAAAAAAAATGCACGGTGACCAAGTGAACCAACAGCCAAAGAGTGCTAAGTCAGTAACAAAAATATATCATTAAAAAAACTGTTATTTAAATAAATTTTAAGTTAAGATTCAATCTTTCAAAATTACCTCCTGGAACCAAAGAACATGACGAAATTAATTTGTGTAAATTGAGAATTTTTCCGCGAATATCATTATTATTATTTAATAACTCAGCACGAGCTACAAGTGTGCAGAGTGTGGGGAGGGTTTTAACATGCGCAAGGATCTCGGCCGCCACATGGACATTCAGCACGGAGACAACTCCATGTTGCAGCCTAAAAAACCTCCAGGTCAGTCTCCATCTTTTTATTTTATATCTTATATTACAATTTTCACATATAATTTTTATTTGCTAATCAAATGTTTTTTTATCACTTTGGTCAGGCCCTTTCAAATGTTCAGAATGCAGTAAAGAATATCGCACCAAAGTGGGTCTAGACGGACACATGAGGTATATATTGAGACTTCTTTTGATATTTCTTTTAATATATTTGATTTCTGAACTACTACAGCTTATTGTCTGTTTTAGGATTCACAATGGAGGTGTGTATCTGTGTGCATTATGTGGCAATGGTTTTGCTCACCGTGCTGGTTTGGATACTCACCACAAGTAAGTCCTTTATATGTATGTTATGTAAATAATGCATGTTTAACAAAATTTTCAGTTTGTTGATATAGCAATTTTTCCAGGCGAGTACATTTGAGAGAACAGCGTCATTCGTGTACGGTTTGTGGTCAAGCCTTTTTTTCTATCGCCGAGCTGGATGGACATAGTCGCTGTCATACTGGAGAAAAGCCTTTCCCTTGTAATTTCTGCCCAATGTACTTCCGCACTAAGGGAAGACGAAACGAACATCATCGGTATGAAATTATTCTTTTTGTATGGTATATATTGCCTTTAGTAAAATATTGTCAATGTTATTAGAGTCAATAATGATACAAACTTCCTTTATTTTACTCTCAAATTGCATCACGGTGGTAACGGTATCTGTTTTCTCAGGATTCACACAGGGGAGAGACCGTATCCCTGTGACATCTGCGGTTTGGCCTTCCGTAGATCACATGCTATGAAGAATCATCGCCTCATACACACTGGTGTACGTCAGCATCGTTGCCCGCATTGCTTGAAGCTGTTCCACGTTCGATCCAACCTGAACACGCATATCAAAACCAAGGTATAAAAATACACAACCTTTATTTTATTATTATTATTATTTTTTTTTTTATTTCGGGTGCCCCACTTGTGATTAGTGGGACCCTGGAAAAATCATCTTAGTGTTAGTGTCTTTTAAGAAAAAACTCCCTTAAATGTAATTATTTTCTGCAGCACCCGGGGCAATTCTTGGTGGTGGAAGTACAAGGAGGAGCAGAAGTCCGCGCCGCCCTGGAGGAGTCCTTAAAGCAATTGGCTAGCTCTGACCGTTGCCAGCTTTCTGTTGAAGAAGACCCTGATAATCCGGATGCCCAATATGAATTCCAGCAGGAAGAGTTGGAGTACTCGCAAGATGAAGCTCCAATGGAAAGTGCCAAGTTTGCTAAGCTAGATGAAGAAAATGAAGGGATACAGTATGTTGAAGACAATGAGCAGCTAGAAGACATTGCGTATATTCAGCAGGAAACTCCAGCTGAGCACAAAGATACGGAGGAGCTCGCCGTGCAGTATGCGGTCGAAGGAGAAGCACACGTGCAATATCTGGTGGAGCAAGTCTCTCAAGAAGACGGTGGAGTTCAATACGCCATCAAGTACATTCAACCGACCACCAACTCTACCAACTAATACTAAAAGACTGGCGTTATATTCACTCCTTGCCTTTTTGTTTTTTGATGCAGAATATAAATTTCCATAGTTCTTAATATTCATACATTGTATTTAATTATGTTTATCATTTCTAGACCATAAGAGTTATAAAATGAGAAATCTGTATATTTTTTATACACATAAGCCGATTCGTCTGTGCTAAAAGAAATTATTTTATTTTTACATCATGAATTAAGTTTTATATCACTGACATGTGATGTCGACACATCACTGCGTTATGTTGTGGCCTTTAACTTTTGAAGTTTACTCCAAAGTTTAATAAGCAGTTAAACTTAGGTCTAATTATTTTTTATATAGTTTTAGGTAGTATCTGTTTTTAGGGAAACAGAAACATCACTGATAACAGTACACCCTAGTGGAATGCTTTGGTTGTACATATGAGCATAGAGTAAGATTCTGGGTTCTAGTCTAGAACTGGTCAATCGTTAACATGGGATAATGTCATCTTATTCGCTGTTGAATCAAAGAAAATAATATATGCTGTACTAAAATGTTCAAGCATGTATTTATATATAAGAGATATACTTTTATGTATGAAAATTATTTCAAAAACCTAATGTTTATGTATAATTGGTTTGTGTTGTATTGTGCAGTAGAAGTACTTAAACACGGCCGGTATTTTTTTCAGTAATAGTAAAATTATAATATGTTGAATTTCTCTAAACATTGGTTGTGTCTTTAATAAAAAACAAATCTCTTTTGATTTACTCATTTAATTGGCTTATGTAACTAGGTCTCATTTCTTCCTCGTACTAGACTTTTGATGCATTAATTTTTGTTTTTTCTTCAGGATTCTAAGCTGTCTTGTGAGCATATTTTACAATTATTTGACATATTTTGTATGATTTTACTTGTCCATGTATAAGCACTTACTGACCTTGATAAGCAATAACTTAGTTTCTTTTAATCTGTGCTGATCTAGATAAAATATATTCTTAATAATGTATTACAGTAAGGTTAAATTTTTGTTCTCTCTAATACATCGATGTGGAGAGTTCTATCGCCTTTAAGAAATGTTAGAATGAAATGTGCTTCCTTATATTTGTATATAATCCTTCTGGTATAATCGTGTTGATCCAATACAATCTACAATCTGTATCATTTCAATATCCATAATAAAATATATACATTTAAAATATAGTATTCTGTCATATTTTAATAAAGAAAGAGCGTTAAGATAAGCTGTAGAGAAAAAAACTTGATGTCATGAAAGAAAACTAATTGCTGTTTTGAAATCAGCGTTCTTGTTTAAATCTCCAACAGCCGATAAGTCCAACCCTACAAAATTGTGTTAAAAATGATTCCCTGGTAAAGCAGCCTGTCATGCTTACAAGTAAAAAAGAAATACCTATTGTCTACGAGAAATGACAGCTTATTTACTTGCTACTTAGGACTCTTAACTTTTGCGCATAAGAGTTAGTCAGTTCAATCCTCGTTTTAATGAGCGAATTTCAAACTAATTTAATGTACTTAGTTGATGATAATTTATATTACCGTTGAATATGTTGACAAAGTGGATTGCTTTTAAAAGAAGAAAGTCGCACAGACACAGCCAAACCATTAGTTCTTTGTTCGACAGTATGATGTATGATGGAAAAAGAGTCTTATTTCGTCGTCGTAGATATTGATTTCGTCGATATTGATTTGTTTTGATTACAATCTCGAGTTTGCCTCTGTCACATAGTTTACCTTGTATATATAATATATGAGGACTAGTCTGCTTTTCCCACATTGACCCAAAAGCCACAAATCATATGTATCAATAAGTCATTAAATTTTTTATTAAAAACTGATAAAATATTTTGTAGACTTGTGATTGATTATCTTATCTATAGTTATCTAATCAGATCTTTTTTTCCAGTATAATTTTTTCAGCAAACACAGTTTTTCATAGCCGTAGTAGTCTAGTGATTAGGACCCCACATTGTGGCCTGAATCCTGGTTACGACATTACTGTTTATTTATTTTAAAACTACGATTATCTTTTTATGGGGAAATCATCTCTTCTAATCTAATCTAATCATCTCTTTTTTTTCTTTCTGTAAATTCACTTCTACCTACATTAGTTCTACTTTAGGCAACATCAAAATATTTTTGATTTGATAAATTGAAATCAGTGAAACAAACATGTGATAACAATGTAAATATTTTATTTTACTAATTTGAACAATGTACAATAACTTTTAAAAAAATCTAATAAAAATGTGATATTTATATTATTGAAAGCTAGGAATGAATGTTTACATTAAAATATACTCACATTGAAAATATATAGTATAAAGCGATAAAAATATAAATGAGTATGTATTTACTAACGTGATTCATTATTGTTAATATCTTGGAGTATGCAGAATAATTGAATCATCGTCTTTTTTGAAGAAAATATTAAATGCAATAGGTAGAGTTATAATTTGGTGAATAAGATAATAATTAAGGCTAATTAACAATCAACATTTGTTATAGGTATTACATTATATTGAAGACGTTTCTTATAAATAAATTATTCAACAGGATACATAATAAATTACAACACATAAAAGCAAAATTCTACAATAAATAATATGACAACTACAATATGAGAGATCATGGAGTTCAAATTGAGACAAATAATATATCACTTACTCTAACTTTTAGCATAGATTGGTATGAAATGATTACCTGCGTAAACCATATTAAGCTTGATTTTATTACTTGAGCTAGACTACAGCCACTAGGAAGTTGTGGTTGAAAATCAAACTCACTACTTAAATTACAAAAGACTTGAAAAATAACAATTGGTGTAAGATTATTTTTGTTAATATATATTAACATATTGGTATCTACATGTGGACATGTCTATCACTCGGTTTAACTAAGCAATAAACCTTTTCATAATCAATTTTGTTAGAAATGCTAAAAGCAGTTATTATTCTGAATTTAGTGGCACAATAAATACTCATCATTTGTACAGTTTTTGCTTGTCGTAATAGTTTATTTATTTCTAATGAATCACATAAATTACGATGATAAGTTATTTTTACCGTATAAAAATTATCACCCAGTATATATGTAGGTTATCCAAATGCTATAGCAGACATTTTCGGTTTTGTAATTTTTTAGCATACAAACACATATTTCATAAGATACCTTCAGACTTATAATGCTTATTATAAATTGATAATATTTAAATGATAATACTTTTTATTATTTATACATTTTCAGAATTTTTTGTTAATGAATCTGAATCAGACAAGAGCATGCCAAGCATCGTTTAAGTAACGTTTTTAACTTTGCAGTGAATGTGAATGGACTCAGATATTTGTAATCATACTATATTTACTAGTATTAATTTATATCACTGAAACCATACATTTGTATTATACCTGTGCAACTGAATTCAGATTATTTTAAGCTATTAGTATTGTTACTAAAAATTTGTTGTATTATTTTTTATAAAGTAAATTTCAATACTATTACAAGTTCGACCAATTTTACGATTTGAATTAAGACTCAGTACTGGCAATTGCTTGTTATTTTGTGGAAAAACGCACAAGATATGCTCATCATTTCATCGCCATACGACATGTCGGATCCAGGGAGCCGTAACCAGCACATTGTGGTAGATACCTGGCTGGTGGTCCACTCCACAACCAAACCCGGCACTCGTGATTCCGACCAAATAATGCCGCCCATCTTTTACGACAACCAACGGTCCACCGGAATCTCCTAAACACAAGAGGTTGAATATTAACTTTTATTTTCTTATGTATGTATTTTCTTATGTATGTATAATGAAGAACATTGATAATAATATATTTTTCGCACCTAGACAAGCATCTTGATGGCCATCTGAATGGCCAGCACAGATCATCTCCGAGTGGATTTCTACTGAGATCTGCTTACTTTTATGCCATGTGATGCATTCTTCGGTACCTGAACAGTAAATAATAATGCAAATTACTTAAGATGATGTATTGCATTTTGAATTAGTTATATATTTATTTGGATAAAAATCTTGCTTATCAGGGATAATACATTTTAATGTCTGTTTAATATATAAATGTGTTCACAAGCTTTCTGCAAGTATTATGAATGTTCAAAAGGTGTTTATTTATGTAAAAATAAAGGATGGCTTAATTATGGCATCTGTGACTTGACATTATTTTTAAAATAGATGAAATTTAATTTTTGATTGCATTTTTTCTGTTTTAACTAATGAAATATTTTGTTATTAATACTTAATTTTAAATCAAACAAAGAATATGATAATAACCAAGATGTGCAATAGATATTGTGGAAATAAAGCCTTACTTAGGATGGGCACGGTAGCAGAACGTAGGCGATGCGTTCCTTTGGGAGCTCCTCGACCAGTGCTTCCCCATCCAGCCACGAGTGCGGCTCTTCCTGCCAACGCTTGTGAACTGTGCCAATCCTGTAATAACAATGGTACTATAGATATTGAATGTTATTTGATGTTGAGTATGTCTTGGAAGTATGTAGTAAATTCAATAATATAGTGTATGAACTGTAAACAAGTTTGTTTTTGTCATAAAAGTAATTTTCTCTTTTTTGAGTACGTGAAATAAGAATTAAAGAAACTTTGAATGGTTATATTATTTAAACTTTTTATAATCCTCCCAATTACAAAGTATGTTTTACAATAATAAATAATTACTTCTCCCAGCAAACCAGGAGACCTAGGCAGACACGCCGGAAGCACCCGAGCCCCCAAAGCGGCTGCACGGCTCAACCGTAGAAGAGCCAAGTCATACCGGTCTGGCTGCGTTACTCGGTACCGGAACAGTGGATGGACTATTTTCTGACTGACCCTGCAACAACAAGAGATATATTTTTTTAGAAGAATATAATAATTTAAATACTTGCATGCATTAGAAAAATCGAATCTGGAAATGGCGGTCAAACATTGCAAGCATATATAATTTGGTGTCGGCGAGATTTTGATGCTGCTTGAGTTATATATTTCTTCAACACTTTGGTCCTCGTACTGGAACCATCTTCAGGAATTTGTCAAAAATTTGACCGAAACGTCCGAGCAGCATAACGGCTGCAAAAACCTGCAAACATACTTATTTATATAGTATTATATACATTTACCTGTGCTTCTCGGCAGGAGGTGCCTGCGCCTGGGCCCTGGTGTCCAGAGCGCCCAGCCACACAGCTATGTCCCGTGCGCGTGCCCGCACCACACAGTGCGCTGCTGTGGCCACAAACCACTTGGAGACTGCAAATAAACACATTACTGACTGAGAACACAAATAAGTTTTTTTTTAGAGTGACCATACGATTCTATTATATAAGTTGAAAATTCCTGAAAAGGTTATTACTACATAATTTCATTGATGATTTATTTACCCAGCACTCCACCGCATTGAAAATCTCCAATTCGTATGTGGGCTTGCCAAGGAAATTCTGCAAACTGAGCTGCTCTTCCCCCTACTATTCTTCTCTGAAGTCCTCCTCCACCTGCCACTCCACAGTCTGTCTCCTGGAAAATCAATTCAACCGCATGTTACCAATTTGATATACCCTTCAATACCAATCAATGTCATACCCTTTGCTTTTTTTTTATCAAACCAAAATATGTATGTTTCTTGCTGCTAGTGTGTTTATCACTACCTACACGCATACTTGTCTCTTATAGCAATTAACAAATCAGACATCATCTTAATAAATTATCTCGCATTGGACAATCATTAATGTGGGCAGATAATGATAAATGATACTTATGAATTTATTGGTATTGGCACTAACCTCATCATAGTCATCGTCTATTCTCCGTCGAAAGAGACTGGGTGCTGGTGGTGATCTCCAATTATTGAGGTCTTCAGGAGGCTCAGATCGATAAACAGTAACATGCGGGGGCCTGAAAATACCAATTGTAATGATATACTGATATAATACATTTTCTGTAACATATTAATAAATTGATGTGTTTGTTTTACTTTGATATTTGAAATACCATTACTAGTATCGCTTTCAGGTATCCCTGGCAATATCAGCTGTTGATACGAAGCATGAGGGTTGGGTTTACTCAAAGCTCAGTGATACCAGGATGGTTATACAGGGTGTCCAAAAAGAGTATCGGGTGACTGTGAATAGTGACCGTTATTGCGATATGCTGCGAAAATTTTAGGGGCCAGAGTTGCAGGAGATTCAAGGTTTCAACTCAAGAACGTGGTTCCAACAAGACGGGGCCACTTGCCATACATCCAATCAATCAATTGAAGCTGTTAACTAATTATTCCCTAATAAGGTCATTTCACGTAGAGGTAACATCAAATGGCCTCCCAGAAGCCCCGACCTTAGCCCTCTTGACTATTTCGTACGGGGATACCTTAAAAGTTGGGTTTATTAGAATAATCCGACAAATCTAACGGAATTGAAACAAAACATCAGATCAGATATGGCTATGTGTCAGCGTGTTATCAGCAATCTTCGTTCCAGATTAGAAGAGTGCAAGCAGCGTAACGGTCACCATTTGGATAACATCATCTTTTCGAAATAATTCTCCGTTTTGTATTCTTATAATCAACCATAAAAAATACTTGATTACTAGTAGTTTTTGTTTTACTGAACTAACAAATACCCGATACTTCATTTGGATACACTGTATAAGCGGTTTCCTTCACAAGTCCGGTTCTCCGCGGCAGGCAAGAAAGCGCGGATGCCACTGGACCATGAGGACTATTTTAGGTTTTATTTATTTTCGTTTATATGCTGGCGTGCTGGTGACCGGCTGGTATTGCTGGTGATGGCAGCAATATCGAGGGCTATGTGTCAGCGTGTTATCAGCAATCTTAGTTCCAGATTAGAAGAGTGCCAGCAGCGTAACGGTCACCATTTGGATAACATCATCTTTACGAAATAATTTTCCATTTTGTATTCTTATAATCAACAATAAAAAAAAAAAAACTTGATTACAAGTGTTACTGATTACTTGTTTCTGGAATACGCTTCACTTCTGAACAGGGTATCAAAAATTGACTTGATTCATTCTTGGCTTCAAAAGACGAACAGTTCTATTGGGATGGAATCCATAATTTTCCCGAAAGATGGGAAAAAGTAATACTTTGAATAGAATATAATAAAGCTCCAATTTCACGAAAAAATTAATGCACACACCGTATAGTTTTTGTTTTACTAAACTAAAAAATACCCGATATGTACTCTCTTTGGACACCTTGTACTATTGGTTCTTGGTTGTAGGATCCCCGTCCAGGTGAGTGAATTCTTAAGTATTTGGTTAGGTATGGTGTTATTTTTCTTAAGTAAAGAGTCAGTGGATGCTCACGCCAGCAGCTGCAGGTCGTCCGGCTCGCCGGGCAGTACGCAGCAGGAGAAGAGCCAGGGGGCGCCGCACTGCGCGCCCGCGCTGGAGCCTCCGCGCGCCCAGCACGACAGCGCGAGCGAGCACGCGCGCGCAGCCCCGCCAGCCGCGCACGCGCCCCAGCCCAGCCCCAGCGCGCCCTGCACCAGCCGCCCCAGCAGCCCTGCGACAGCACCCACACTCAACACCCGACACCCACACCCGCACCCAACACCCACACCCAACTCACCGGCAACACGTCCACGTGACTATCGATCAATTCAAAAAAATCTGAGTATAATGCGACATAAGATTAATTCATTAAATCCTTTGAAAATTTTTCAGCATTATACGCAAAATTTGTTCGAGATATTTGGATAGTATGGAAATAAAAATAATCCTGTTAAAAGTGTGTGTATATTGTTACGGTCTAGCAGTAAGTTTGAAAAACGAAACTACAGAACGCTGGAAGACAAATGAGCATCGATGCAAGCGGACTGTCAACTGTTCTGGAAGGATCGAAAAGCCCCAGTATTTGAAAGGCCGTCATATGGCTAAGGTCATTATAATATATATATATAATGTGAAAATAAATACTCTATATGCATAAATAATAAATATAACTTGTGTTAATATAAATAAGCTTTTAATTGTGAACCCCGATACGTTGCAATATGTTGTTTCATAAAATATCGGATTCACATAGCGTAGGAACATTTTTGTACTCATATCTTGTATACAATCTGAGTTAGACAAATATTAAGGTCTGCGAGAATACATTAGTGATACCCCTTGCAAATCTAATGTTTGAGCACGTCTATGTACTGAGGAGTGCTGGTGAAAAAATATTAACGATTAGACCACGCTGCGACGTCACCAAATGATGTAATATTAAATATATACTTTCTATATTTAAAGCATTTTGTGGATTTTAGCCAACGCCATAGTAGAATTATTTTCTATATAGCGGGAGATACAATCACACCCTAAGATGATATCATTAATCTCGGAGGGTGGTACCATTCAAGGGCGGTTCTGGTGGTAAATTAATCACTCTCAGTATGCGATATCCCTCGGGTGTTTTCTACTAGGGGTTGATGTATTGCTGCCCAGTCGCTCTACTGATTGTCGGGGTAGCATTTAAACTTTGTAAATGGGATACACGATAAGAAAATATATTGAAGACGGAAAGAGAGAATATAATTATATTTAAATAAATTGATAATTAAGACATACACTTATTACATTTGAATTAATACCAAAAATGTGATATTCAAAAGAGACTGAAAAATGAGAAAAAAAAATTCTTAACATATTTTTGCTTTAGTATCAATATATTTCGGTATTTTTTTATGTTACTTTGGTTTTAGAGATTAAATACAAAAGCCGTAGGAAGTATAAAAAAATGTACTTAATTTTTTTTGACACACTTATAAATAAGCTAAATTAATAACATCGTGGAAAAAATAGATGATTATGAATATTCAATAGATCCCCAATTTTTACCCATGCGATAATTAAAATTCAAAATATTGCTTATTTATTTAGCACAATTACGAATACCGGCTTAACGCTTGCATATTATAATTAAATTTAACTTGGCTACCGAGCTACTGAAGTCGAAGAAACTGAAGCACGTGCTGCGATTGCTAAGAGGCTAGTTTACCAACAACAAAAAAAATATCTCAATAGTTTTTTTGCCATTTTATGCGTGGATTTACACATATTTCAAATACTATACTAAAAAAAGATTTTTATTTTTTTCTCTAATATCTAAGCTGTTTTTAACGTGACAAAAACTATAAATCATTTTTAGCACTGCATCTGAATATTAAATTTTCAATTAAGATAAGAATTTTCATTGTTGCTTAAATTTAGCCATTATTTTGGGTAGACAACGCTCATTTCTGCGTTTCTACCATTCGATTAGATCTCCGAATTGAGGAAGCAATCTTTTGAGCAATCAAAGCTTTTACGATTTTACCTACTCCCAAGAAACTGAGGCATTCGACTTGAATTGAAAATGCGAGATTTCTATGTGATTTTCCTCACTTTCGACTGGCACTGGGAACTGTGCCAGCGCCTCGAGAGAGACTCAAACCACAGACAATGGCGGTGAGCTTTTCCTCCAGCTAATGAGCCCGACGCTTAAAGAATTTCAAATTAGATAATGGGACATCAACGCCGAACTGATTGCTTATTTCATATTATTATCATACAAATTGCTCCGTGCATGTAGAAGATCTCGCACAGTAGAGCAGCAAGGTGCAGTGTTGGGGTTATCTGAAGACACTAATGATCGTTTTATTTTTAATTTATGTTTCAATTTGTAAGTTATATCCTCACAAAATATTCTAAACTAACCACCTATATTTATTTATTTGAAATATATATCGTAAGCAATCATTGCTTACTAGGGTGTCCCTTATATGACCAAAAATTTTTTTTTTTCAAATTTCGAAATGGGTACCCTCTACTTTTTTTAGTAATGCTATAAGAGTCTTAAATATAAAATTTCATCTTTCTAGCATAATTGCAACCAGTGCCGACCGAGCTTCAAAGTTTAGTAAAAAACGTGTTTTGTCTTGATATTTCGGTCTGGTATAAAATCATTATAAATGCAATAAATTAAGTAAATAATAGTAAAAATTCAATTAGATGAACATTAATCTTTAATCAAAAACATAAAGTAATAACAATCAGCCAGGGTAACTTTTTTTTAGAGTTGTTTTTTTACAGTCCGGATACAATTTTCTATGTTCCTGGACACAGCGCAGCAAGAACTGTTTTTGTTCTTCTTCAGCCGTGATAAGTCCGTTAAAATCTTGCATCATTTTAACAGCCATTTCAGCAGTATCATTCACAACTCTCAAATAACTTATTTTTCTTTTAGCTTCCAGAAAAGCAGCATTATTATTCCAGGAAGATACATCTTCCTTTAGAAAACTGTCGTCGATCTGCAGTCGTGATAAAAATTGTTTGCTCTTTTCCGATACGAAATTATCCAGTGTTTTGCCTGGAAAAAAAAGGAAAATAAGATAAATAACAAATAAATCTACAACAATTTAAATATATCACAAAAAGTCAATTAAACTTACCAAACAACCTTTGAGGCAGTTCTTCCTTTGACGGGTCATAGCGTTTGCTAAAATCTGAGGTTTTGTCCCGGTTGAAGTTGGCAATCATTTTCTTTTTAGTTTGGTTATCAACTTCATCATCAAACAGTGATAGAATAACTGTCTCTTCACATAAATACCACAAGTGATGGCTAAACTTGCTTATAGAAGTATTAGAAATTGTTGCGTCAACTTTTTCGTACTCTTTTAACATCTTCAAGAAGCGCAAATCTTGGTTAGGTGCTTTGATCGCCACTGTACATTCGAGCCAAGGTTTAACATACAACACCACGACAAATAAGCAAACATCTTGTAGAGCCTTTTTGTCCTTCGCAGTTATTCTGCATTGTGACTGAAGTGAACATATTTTTAAAGAATAGATCGCTCTCGCCATCCAGCGAGCCTGATGCATTGCTCCGGGGGGCCTTAGTTTTAATTTTTCCTCTGTGTCTCCTCCCAAAATTATTACGCACAGTTCGACCAATTCGCGGTAGTCATCTCTTACATAACCTTTGTCTAATTCTGCCTTATAAAATATTAACAAAGCTTGAATGTCTGTCTCGGCAACACGTTGTTTTACGAAATTAAGAGATGGTTCAATGTTACTAGCGTCGATGTTTTTCCAATTTTCTCTGAACTTTTTAAACATTGGAATATCTGGGCTACTAGTAATTTGCTTAATTTTGCTTTCAAAGACAGCTTTTAGGACCAATTCATAAACATGATGACGACAGGCGAAAAGCAGCAATTCTCTTCCTAAAGTTTGCTCCAAAATAGCACAACCTCCATTGAAACGGCCAGTATTGGAAGCTGTTGTGTCGCAACACATTATTTGTACTTTATCGTGAAGGTTCCAGTCAAAGAGAGCTGTTGAGACAGCCTTAGCTTGATGTTTTTCAGAAGAATGTTCTAGTTTCGGCACTGCAAGAAGCTGTTCCTTATCGTCAAACGAAGCAATAACTGGAAGGGGTTCTTCTTTAGAACTTCGTACATCTAACCCGGGTAATAGTTTTCCATCCCAATGGACTGTGACTACGTCGAGTACATTACTTCCAAAGAAGTCAGATTTTATTGCTTCTGCCCTTGATTTTCTAGTTTCAGGAGCTAGTGGTTATCTTTGTCTTACAACCCTGTCCTCTTCTTCCAATCGTCGTTGTTTAGATCTATCTTCTTTTTCCGACAATTTTTTATCAACACCACCTAAGCATCCTGGTCGATCTGGCTCTCTCTGTTTCATTAAAAATAATTTATCTTACTCTATTTTCATTCTCTCAAAAGCATCAGCATGTGCAATATCAAACAAATTATCAAGATCAATTTTGAAATTGTTCTCACGGCTCTTGAACGTAACCTGAGTTTTCTTACAATTTTTTTTGCAACTCTCTCCAAACACGATATAAATCAACAAGTTTCTTCACGCAGTTAGGATATGCCCTTGTTGGAATTCTTGTTTTTTCCCAATATATGATGCACTCCCTAATCACAAGATTTTCACTTTCACTAACAATCAGTTTAACCTCACGAATATTGTAAAATAGGACCGAGGGAATTTGTCGATTAGATGGTAATTTTGCACCATTTATTTGATATCTAGGCAAACCGATAAGGAAATTATTTTGTTTATCACTCCGTAATTCCACCGACATGTTAACGCACTAAACAATGGAGCACTACTAATCTCAAAAATCACGTATGAAATGACAAATAAAACATGCAGTTACAAGTCACAGCGCAGTACTTACGCAACTTGTATGGACAAGTTAAAATCGCAAGTCGGCACGGGTTACCGTTTATAAATCGAACTAATATTTTTTTCTAGACAATATAGGGTTATTACTAAACTTTTAAGAAGGTACGCGTAAAAAAATTTTGAACTTGAATTTTAAGGGACACCCTATTGCTTACTCTTTTCAAATTTCAGAAAGCCCTACTTTCTATAAGTGTCATCTTGATGTTTGTTTGGCTTCAGATATTTCCATTTGATTAAAATAATAATGAGTACATATTTTTAAAATTAACATGTTTGTTGTGAATGTAAAAATAAAAAGTACTCTTTTTAATTTAAATATTTCTCATCATCATCATCAAATATGTATCTAGCACAGGTGCATTCGTTACTCTTACATACAACGGTACAAATTGTCACTCGGTCAATTTTTTGTTGTTGTTATAGAATCAACTCTGTTCCGTGAGAAATATCTAATATCCATATCCATGTCCAAGCAACCGAAGAGGTTTATTCCTAACAAGAAGATGCTAATTACTGTGACTTCCCCGTTGCAGCAGATGGCATCGGCGTAGATGATATGTGAACAATAATTACGGTAATTACTAAGCAGCCGTCACTGGAGTAGAACGTTACCGTCCATTGGATCGGAAAATCAGGAAAATACTCCGCAAAGTAAAAAAAAAACCACCCACTCAATGGGCAAAACGGTACTCACAGATTATACTATGTAAGACGTACAAAATGAACTTCTAGAAACCATTTTCATGCTGCGAGGTGTAAGAATTGAGATATTTTTTTGTATAATTCCGAGTTCGTGGGTCTGTATGTGTTTCTATTTGTATATTTTTAATTTTTATAATACATAGTTATTTCAGGACACTCAATGTTTCAAGCAACAATTATTTTTGTTAGGAATATCAAATGCTTTCGACTTGTGGTGAGAAGCTGTGAAGAATGCTCAAACTTCTAAGCTGAGATAGCTCAAAGGTTAGAGTAACTGTGCGCTTATCTGTAGGCTTAGGAAGGATGCTTTATTTTAATACAAAGCACTGGGCAGAGTATAATTATATCTGTACACTTTACTTTTGAATATATTATAAAATTATATGTGAATATAGCATCGCGGTCAAGCAGTCGGCCGTTCGTGAAGATGTTCTACGATTTATGCTAATGAATCGATCTCATCAGGTCAATGTCATGGTTTGTGGGTATGAAATAGTGAGTCCATGAATAATTCAGTATACTTTACTTTTAGTACCCACTGTGTTTTCACTGATACCGCAGATAAAATCACGTCAGACAATTGATTCGATCTGATTTCTTGAATGAGGTTTATCGATACTCGTAATGCGTAAAAAATAATCTCCAGGAGTGCGTTAGAGACTTACAGAGCCTACATGTGAACATATTGTACCCATTTTTTCAAAGTTTAAAATATGAAATATTTAATGAGTTAGTTACGAATCTTAAAAACACTACATCAAGAAAATTATTAAGAATTTCATGAAATAAATAAATCCGTAACCACTTCATATTATATAGTTACATATCAATCATGAGGTCCCAGATTTGAAACATAAAATAATTCGTTTCATTTCCGTAATTTTTTTTTCAATATCTTGTGATCTAAATGAAAGGTTTCCCATTTAAAATAAAAAGCGGTGATTTCCTTTATACATTTAAGTAAATATCGGATGAGTAACAAGCCGGGTCTATGAATGTCTTTGCTTCTTTTACAGTAGCTAAATATGATTATAAAATAAAAGTAGCTAATTTATAAAACCTTCAATTAAATTAACTTAGTTGCATTGTCTTTCGCTTTTGGGAAAACATAAAAAATATTAGAAAAGTATGAGTGCACAAAATAACGCCCAAAGCTTACTGAGTTGTTAAATACATCACACGAATTTAATCAAACGTTATTATTTGCAAATGATATGCAATTTAGACAAAATTATAGAAAATAGTGAGTTGAAGATATTCACAATTCATACATTATTTATATTTGCGAAATTACATGTTATGCAGTAAAAATATATGACGTATTTACCAGTTTGTTAATCACTGCTTTAAGTATTCAGTCTTTCGGAACTTGAGCGTAAAAGGTATTTATGTATTTTACAGTTTTTTTATGTTACGGTTGGATTGGTTGTAGCGTCAAGACTCGCAGACACGGCGTTTATCACGTCACACCTGGATAATTGGCTTCTTTTTGTGTTATCTCGTAAGATCCCTGGCGACTTATCGGTCTTTCTAACTTTCTCGCGTCTTTGTCTGAAATTTAACTTTCGTTCTCACGCACCAGAACATCGCCTCTTATATTGTATTCAGAACTAACTGACGACGCCGAGCACTCGGCTGGAATACAAAACACCTCATAGAAATCCAATCTTCTGCGGGACGTCCAGTGCATGAAGCGACATGATAAAAAGAAAACGCAAAAACGTGTTTGACTATGTCATTATACTTTGCAATTATGATCGTAACAGACATATGTTTATGGAGATATTTAACATTTCACCTGGTGTGCCTTTCGACAAATTTAAAGCTGTCTACTACTTGCGGAACAGCACAACCGATAACCGACCGTTAAGTAGGCAATAGCGTTTTTACAGTTTTATCGGGAAAAAAATAGCGCATTAGAGAACGCTATTGGCCAAATGTGCTCTTGTGTATAAATCGCTAAAATTAAACATGGATTAGGTTTTGACTCAAGCCATTAATTGGCTCACCAACAGATACAGTTTTTTTGTGAAAATGTATTTTTTTGAAATTGCCCCACTAGGTGGACTGCTTAGTCTTAAAATAACAATTCTTATTGGTGTGATTATAGAATCTAACAAGAGTTAAAACCCCACTGATATAATTTGATTATACCAAATTACTGTAATTAACGAATTTTGCTTAGTCCGATTTTGGCTACTAATTTTTTGGGGACCATCATATCGAAAATATATTTTTACTGCAGTGATTATTGTCAATTTGCTTCCGGGAAGAGGTTTTTGTAAATCTAAATTTTATAAATCGTATTATAGAGCTCAGATGATTTTTTTCCTTAAAAAGTTAATCGTGACATTGAATTCAAAACATTATCCATTTTTATAAATGTCGAAAGCCCTTTGCGGTCTACATTCTTTATGATGTCTATCCGGTCTAGTAGGTAATCCATGAATGTCACTTTTGTATTGATTGCCAGTGTTGGGTGGGCAATTTGTATGCAAATCGCCACGTGAGCGAAAATAAATTTAAATAAAACGCATTATAGGTCAGCAGAATGTAGGTCCTTTGAAACTATGTCTACAGTGGGACAAGAAAGTACAATATGGCCAAAATGTCTCCGCGTGATTCATTGCAAGCGGCTGGCTTGTACGGTCATTCGCCATACTGGTGGGCTCGGCATACTAATTTATATTGACATACAAAATCTTTCAATTATCACAATGAACGTATCTAACCACCCACACGTGACTTGGAATATTTTCGCGTTATTCATTTCGTGCCTTGTTAGTAATATGTTTTTGGTAAGCGGTTTGAAACGACGAAATACAACTTCGGATTTTTTTAACTGGTTGGTTTTTAGTACATATATTGGATAAATAAATATTTCATGATTTTTTAAAACTTAAATGTAGTTTATGAAGTCCTAATAAGACACATGTTTTTATCGTTAACATATCGATAGTCGGTATAAAATTATTAAAATATGCTTATATGGATTAGTAAAGAAGTTTGTTTTTTCTATAAAAAATTCGAAGCAGAATATTAAATTGATTTCATGTTGGTTTTTAATATTTTATAAAAGATTTTTCTATGTCTTATGCTGCATTGATAATACTTGGTTGCTTGGAGTACTGCCAGCACAGTGCACCAGATAGGCCGCGGCTCTCGGAAATAATTGTAAATTAGATGCAAGCAGCATCGTTTTGGGCCGATTTTAAACATATAAAAATATATATTTTTAAATATAAAAATAAAATTGATAGTAACAATGCAATCGATGAAGCAATTACGAGTCGCGGCGATATCTCGTTTCCTTCCGGCGGCGGATGAAAGTGAAGTGGCCGCTCGAACGATAGCTTTTTTGCGGACGCCGTTTCGCGTGGCTTATTTCCAGTAGCGACGAAAAAAGAGCAAACAAACGAAGTGCGCCTCGTTCAATTGTTTTATTTAAATATGGCGACCGCGGTTCCGTTTTTGCGGGCTAATAAAATGGCTAAATGACTTGTAAAATTACCGGTCATGATCCATTCATTCGTTTATTACTTATTACACGGAGCTGGTTACACTCCACTTGTGTTGCAGAAGGCACACCCGCTGTTTTATTGCATTTTTTTTTTCAGTGGCTTGGTAAACTTTGAGGTTAACAAATGGATCTTATTCATTAGTGCGAATTTCTTCTTTCGTTTTGTTCAATTATTCATTAGCTCAAACTAGTAATAATATATAAATAAAATTTTTGAAATACTTTATCCATTAATAAACAATTATTTGACTTCGCGCAATAGTTAACATGATGACTTTTTTCTAAAATTCTGATTTTGTCACGTCCGTAGTAATTCTCGAAGATCTTCAAAAAGGAGTTGAAGGACAGCATTTATTTTCTTACGCTGATTTCCTGATAGACTGGTGTGAGTTCTCGAATCCTCTGGGCAACCCTCCGAGTAATCATGCACTCCAGCCATCGTAAAAAGTAAACCAGACCTCAGCAAGTAGACCGCGCGCTGTCACTCTGACAGCAGGATGACAGGTGACTGCGATCAGCTGTCCACCTCGGAGGTGCGGGGAGGCTGGGTCAGGTGATGCGTCAATGTAAACACAAGAGGAGAGTGACCAGCGTAACAAGAAGAACGACAAGGGCGTGTGCACTCGCCTTGTGTATTTTAAGAATTGTGTCCATATGTAATGCTAATTTATTTTTATTTATTCGAGTCAATAACAAGAACGACAAAAAAACTTGAAGTAGCGACTCTACCCAAAATATATAAATTATCACATTCGAACCTTTCACAAAATCAATAACATTGATTTATAGGCTCTAGAATCATATTGTTATTTGATTGTTTTTTTTTTTTGGCACTTTGACTCAATTTGTTGAAATCATGTTCTTGAATATGACTTCCGAAAACGTAAAGGAGTCGTAAAAAAATGTTAATACGAAAACACCGAAACAAAATTTTCTTTAAGTCCCATGGATACCCATTTCTTCATTAAATTGTTAAAATACCCATAATAAACCTTTAGTCTGACAACTCGGTTATTAAAAAAAGTGTATAATTATTCAAAATTAATTTAGTTTAATGGCTATAAATTATATTTCGGTCTATAAATGCTGTCGATTGAGACAGCCTAAGAGGTATCGTAATTTTGCTAATTTTATAATTTATACTTTTTCATAAAGTCATTTCGCTTTAATCGATAATTAAATATTTTATTTATTTGAGATTATTTAAACCATAAACCTTAATACTGGACACACCTGTGTACCTGCGTGTGTTATTTTTTCAAACACCGTTTAATTGGCCACAGCATGTGCGTGACTCGTAGTGACATTTTTTGACCTGATGCCTCCGCACGACTTTCCTGTGCGAGCGTGTAAAATTAATGCTAGACACTTGCAGACCTTTCTTTTTTCTTCTTATTCCGTTTGATACACTTATACAGCTTTATTAATAATGAGGACACTCGAATAGCTGTGCTCAAATACATATTCAATACGGAAGAAAAGCCGAATGCATACAGATTGATAAAATACTTTTGTAGTGAGCACTGACAGCCCTTACAGACAAGAGTGCTTAATAGAATAAATGTAATCTCTTGGTTACTCGGAAAATTATAACTGGTACAATAATATAAAATTATACAATGAACAAACTGTGTTAACGTTAATATGTATTCTTGTAATGCGGTTAAAATGGATTTTGAAAATCTCAAACTTTTTGAAATCATCTTGATGAATACACATTGTATACAAGGTGTTAAATTAATGACACAAGTAAAAAATATTTTTTGAAACTAAACATAACAGATAACACTAATAATATACTAATGGATTTGATGGGCATAAATCTGTTATAATTTATTTGCTAAATTTATTTTCATTCATTGCGATATTCATTACATATGTTTAACCGTTGAATTATTATTATACAGTTAGAAACTGTTTTAATATGTATTCGAAATTGGCTCACTCTTAAGAATCCCGTTAAGATATATTATTGTTTATAACATTTGCATTTGACACTAAATTTCATTTCATTGCTTTGCTTCAGATGTGTTTGCATCTTAGCATGTTATGAGATACACGACATTGATTTTAGAACCTGTAAATTATTAAAGAAATGTTTTCGTCGATGATTTTCATTTAACAACGAAATTTTACTGAAACTGACAAAACCATCTCCTTTTATTTTTTGCAAAGAATGATTATAATTGTTTGTATCAGGGGTAGCCAACTTTTGTGTACATAAGATCTACCTTTTATCTTAAATGTGTGGCGATCGAATTGTCATGATAATGTGGTTTACATACATTACATGGGTCCATGGCACTGAATTACAGTCCCAGTCTAGTGCAGTGTAGATAGAACCCCATTACTGCCGCCCTAACTAGAATCCTAAATTAGTGCTCTATTTATCACATAGTTTGATCATCCCTGGTTTATATCATAGTATGTGCAGGCAGGTCTAATACAAACAAGTAAACGAAACGAAGTCATTTGTATGTATTTTGTTCATTATATAATGATGGTTCTCCGCTCTCCTCATTCTGTTGCTTGTGCATGTCTACCATTCTGTACCCTGAGCGTATTTTAAAGATCGATAATGGAGTAGTAGACTTGGAATGATTGTGGAGGAAGGTGCTCTGGAAATGCTTTGTCGAGGCGGGGGCTTCTACTATTGCTTATGTAACCTGCTGTAGAAGGAGTATAGTTTTAAACGTCAGAGGTTTGTAAGAAAAGGATTATATAATAATGCTATTGGGCAGCAGCAATACGCAGACTTTTCTGATTGCCTAAGAATCTCCCTAAGAAAACCGTGAACGCTCAACATAAATATATGCTCAGTGCGATGGTCGCCAAGCTCTTTTAAGGAGAGGCACTCGAAGAAAAAGAAATATTAATAGGTCATCATGTCATCTCTTTTTCTTAAAATATAAAACTGCGGTGTAGAAGGACACAGGGACCCACTGCACTATTTTTCCCTTAGAAAACCATGAATATTGTCTCACCATGAGTAAATGCTCAGTGAAATAGTCGCCAACCTCCTCTAAGGAAAGGCACTCGAAGACAATGAATAAATTTGAGAATGTGTATTAAAAATATTTTTTTTAGAAGGTAATTGATATTGTGTGGTTTGCCATACCTTGGTAGACTTCAGCTTCCACGGCACGGCCATCGGGCACGACGAGGAGCACGACTAGCACGCCCAGCGCGCAGGCCGCGCGGCCCGGGGAGCGCCGCGCCATCATCGGGACCGCGACACGCGCATGGCAACACCACTTGCCGAGCACTTGCACGACCAATCGCACCAACAACCGAGTCTTCGAGCCAATGGACACTTAGCCTCGAACTTTCAACTAGTAACTAGAAACCTTCAGAGCTCCAAATGCAACTATCCAACATTTCTTTGAGCACTTTTTTTTAATTTGTAACTAGTAATCAGTCGCTTTGTGTGAGTTTGAAACTAGCAACAATTTGTTGTAATCCTGAAAAAAAATTATTTTTTTTACAAAAACTAAGCATCATATAAATCAATAAACGATCCCAAAAAAAGTATAGTAATATTAGTGAAAGTAAATTTTAAAAAAAAACATAAATTCAACACATTGTCTAATTTAAAATTTAAATATATTTATTATTTGAATTTGCCAAATAACAGCTTGTTTTTAAGTTATTCAAAATACAATGACCAAGCATGACTCGTGCGTGTTTTTAATTGGAGATAGTCTCCAATGAAGGTGAAAGGATTGCATTAAGGAAGTGATCAATCCATACACATCAAACACCCACATCCAGCAGGAAAGCATGGTGTTTGAAGCAAAGATTTTTCTTTCAATTGATAAATCACCACCCAATCACAACTATTTTAGGGTAAAAGGTATGAATAAAATTATAAAAGATTTTGTGCGAGAATTTTTTAAAATCCGAGATTATTTAGTGAACATAAAGTAAGTATTTATTTAGATATAATATTGTGCCATTTGTATTTGATTTTTTTATGTGTTCTAGGCGAATGTGCTTCCATATGATGAGCTAAATTTATATCTATTTTTCATTTCAAAACCTAAAAACTTTTGCGCCATACGGTATGAAGTTTTACGCCATCATATTAATTGCCTCACTTTTGAGGTAGTAAAGCTATTTTATTTCGCTCTAAACATTTTTAGGTACTTGATAAACCTTATAATAATTAAATATTATATTTAAAATACAGAATCGAAATAACATACTTATAGTGAATATATTTTAAAATATACGAGTATCTTATATTTATCTTATACTTATAGAATGTATTTAAAGAATATAATAATATTAAAGGCGTTTATCCTACTTATATTTTTTTGCGATCTTATTTTACAGAAACATAAAGAGACTTTTCATTAAGTTTTAAAAATTAAAAATATGAACGCATGTATGTATATATTATTATGATATATTTTTTAACGAACTATTGAGAAAATTTTAATTTGAAAAAAAATGCACCTAATTTAAAATACGCAAATACCAATTGTTTTCAATGTTATATGTGATAGAGTTTTGTCAAGATATATAATTTATTTTTATTTCTACGGCAGAGTATGGTAGCTAAATAAAATAATGTGGGTAATATTTTTCGAATGAACACTTCCACTGAAGGCTTAACATTTATTATTTAATACCTTTTTAGAATAACGGTATTGCAGCTGGCACCGGAGAGCCTCGTGCATTATACTTAATCACACAAGTGTGCCTCTCCGTATGTACTTGCCTCTTGCACACCGATTCAACAAAACGGTTCAAAACACACAATATCTATTATTACTATAAAGTGGATTAAAAAAATTACAAAATACTTATTAACAAAAAATTGTGACTTTTATAACGATATTAATTTGTTTATTTTATTTAAATAATGTTGCAAATCTAAAAACAAAATGCTGTAATGAATGACCTTTTATAAATTGTAAACGTAAGTCAAATTCTTTCTATCAATTGCATTTAATGCTTTATTAGTCTAGCAGGCTCAGTTTTGAAATTTGAATATGTGTATTATAAAAAAAACATAGCTTACGAGAGCCTGTATTTTTATTTAATATATTTCAAATAACTTCTACGGCTATTTTATTTATTATTTATCCCCTGATCCTGTGCGCAGGTTGTGGGGCTTACAATATATGGCTTAAGTTGAGGTGTACATGAAATTCTCCTTTGCGTTACGGAATTTGGCTAAGAAAAATGTGCGTGAAAAAACCCTTTGTTTTCATGAGATGACTGAAAATTAAATATAAATAAATATAAACTGTGCTTAAACAAATATAAATTAAGACGATGCAAGAGTTTTTGAAGACAAAACCGTTTTACACATGGATTTTTTTTTTTAAAATGAAATTATTTATATTTATGCGTCAAGACTGTGGAAGTTTCACAATATATGCTAATAGCATATTAATCGAATTCACAAATGCGTTTTACTATTAAAATAAACACGATAACTCTCTAAATTATTACTTAGTACTTATACTGAGTCAAAAAATACTAAGTGCTATGTTTCTACATGTATAATACATTATTTGTAACAAGCTTTTCTCGTAAAATGTTTTTGTGGTATTCAAGTAATAAGAATTCAGGATAAATGAATGGGTCTAAGAAAGCTGGGCTGAGTGTATAGCAATAGTAAGTACTCACTACATGCAGACGTTAAAAGCTTGTTAATGTCGTTGAGACATGTAAAGGCTTTTCTGAAGTAAAATCAACAATCAAATATACCTGAAACTGTACGCGTAAGTTTTACTACAGCTATTAATTTATTTTATTAATATTTGAAACCTTTTATGTTTAAGATCATAACCACAAATAAATTACTGATAGTATCTCTCTCTTTGTAACTTTCAATGTTTACACCAAACATACAAACCTAGTAAAATAAATTATGAACTTATATCTATATAAAATATATTTTGTTGTTGTTGTTTGAACTCTCGACTTGATTGGAAAAGTTTTGCAACAAAAAAGTAAAAATATTGTTTCAGAAAATAAAATCAATGATTGTACTAAAAATTATAATATCTGTATCTGTAAAATGTTTATATTTTTTCAAATAAGTTTATTATAAATAAAAAAAATATTATTAAATAAAATGCAACTCAATAATGTATTTGTGTAATATTTTGATAAATCCATAATATATTTTAACTTTTTTTTGTTTTGTAATGCATATTCTTTTATATAATTATGGATTTAGTTTTTTTTTTTAAATATGGAAATAAGCAACCTTAATTTAGGTTATTTTATATATTTTTATTTCATATATGAAAATGTAAAACCGCATATTTACGAATATTATATAAAAATATAATTTGTAACATTTTTTTGATAAAATCGACTTTATTTTAAATACTTTAACATTTCATTTGTTTTATGATAAAAATTGTGAATTTTATATTTGAATATTTGTAATTTTGTTAAAATCAGATTCGTTTTGAAAATAGATCATATAATAATAGTTCATAAAAATAATAATAAAAAGGTACTGATTGTTGTGAAAAAAGATACATCGAATTTATGTCTTGAAAAAAAAACAATACAATCAAAAATATATATCTACCTCTAAGAACTCGTTTCAAAAATCACTTATAAACAAAAACTATCACTAAATCACAGTAAAGCACTACAATATCACAAAATTATTAAATTACACTTTAAACTTGAATTTCAAATATATTGTGACAAAACTCCTACGCTAACTCGTGTATTTCTCGATGTTTCTTTCGTTGGAAAGTTTCTATGGGTTTATGTGAACGCGCGCTCCGTGAAGACGCGAAACCCGCTGGCTGCGGACCACGATCGACAGAACTCATATTACAGCGACGAGCAGGCCGGAGCCTCCGAGCCAGCAGCAGGGGAGACCAAGCTCCGGCCGGAAACCAAAACATCACTATTTTAGTTTATCAAAAAATAACAAACATTTAAATAAATTTTTGGTAGATGCATAATTTAAAACACCCAAATAAAATAAGATCGGTGCGAAAAAATATAAAAACACTAGCGAATGCCAAATTTTAACCAGCTGTTTTTGAATTGTCTTGAATTTTTAAGTCAGTCATCATTCATGTTTGTGATGAATTATTATTTATTTAAATAAAAAATCCAATAATATTGCTTTGGTTTATTTATAAATCAATAATATATTGAAAACAAAAAATCTGTATGTGATATAATTTATACAAAATACGTTAACTATATATGCATGATAGAAGACCAATGCTTGAATACAAAATGAATATATAAAAGCATACTTAATGAAAGAACATTAGAAAAAAAAAAAAAAATTATGTCAGATCATAATTTTTGAGAAAAGAGTTAACTTTGACTTTAACAGGATAATAAAAATTAAAATGTGCATATGTGAGTTTTTAATAAAGTTTTAATTTTTTCATATTTACAGTTCGAAATGAAAGTCCCTGACCATGCGGTGACGTCAGGCCGAAGAAAGTGCACCGCGCCCTACTAACGGCGCGTGCCTCGGGGTACATCGGGACACTTCGGGGACCCTCGGGCTCCTCGGGATCTCTTCCATACTTGTCATAATCCCTACACAAATACAATGCTGATATCCCTATTCCTTTTAGGATACACCGTTCCTGGTCTAATGGCATTCTTGGACAAAAATACACAAATATTCTGTTTCTCATAAAATCTCATTCCTCATAGAACCTTACTATTGCAATTTTTAAAATTATTTTAATATCCAAAAATGGCTGGATTGTTTTTCAAGATTAAATATTTTGTTTCACAAAAATACCGCATACGATTTAGAATTTTACAAAAATAATAATCGAATGTTGACTAGTGGCTTTGGATTAATAGTATTATTAGTTTTATTTAATGCAATACTAAATCTGTTTTCAAAGCATTCTTTAACGTGTGACTCAAATTTACCCACCTACATAAGTAATAATATTGAATAGAAAGCAGTTTCACATCATGTGATTAATTCACAATATAAATTTTATCTATCATAATTAAATATAAGTTGAGGAGAAACTCTACAGTTTATGTATTCTTGAACGTTAATATTTATAAATTGTTTATTTCATTGATGAACTCTATGAAAATTTCAATAACTAACATGAACAAGGAGTGATAAGTGTACAGAAATATAAATAATCTTCCACGACATGTAAAAAACCTAAAACAATAAACGAATAAGTAATGAGAATATGAAAAGAGCACTGAAGTAACAAAATTACAATTGATACATTGATCCATGATTTACATTAGAAATCTAAACACAACAAGAAATTCGTTGTAGTTTTTATTAATTTTGCAGAAGCCAAGGAGTGATATTTCAAATTAAAACGTTAAGCTGGGAAAATTTAACAATCGCAAGACGACGCAATTACTTGAAGAACAATAAAGAAAACATGGCCGGTAGTAAAGCTCCCATAATTAAGAAAAGAAAATAAGCAGAAAATCTAACGAGATAATTTATATTTTTCTCTGGATTAGTTTCTCGGTAAAAGTTCATGTACACCATAAGTCGCCAATATTTCTTTGTCTATCTTCGTACCAATATTTGTTTCGCTTAATTTTATTGAAAATGAAAAATGCACTACCTCATTTAATCGGGTGTCTAGATTAGAACCTGCGCGTACAATACGTATTGCAGTCATCTGCTCTAACATTTTTATCTTTCATCACATATAATCCTAACCTTCCACGCATGAGTATATAACTGAAAGTAGCCTAGTTCCTCCTAATTTTTCACGAAGTATAAATTAGTCAATTGAGTTTTGTATAGAGATACCTTTGCCATGTTTACGCAGTCGCAGCATTTCTAGTTCTACACTATCATAATTAAATCTCATAGAAAGGATCAAGATTTTTTATTTAATATGCAAGCCTCGCAGGAAGGTGCACCGTCCGTTGAATCAATGTTTATGGTATATAAGGTGATAATGTAATGTAAATTTATGAACTATTAAAATCAACTGAAAAAGGCTCTTACTCAATGAAATATAACTTGAGTGTCACCGTTGAAGAGATCACAATAGAAAAACGCTTAGTTGATACCGAGAGTTTCAGGAAGTATCTGTTATTGAAAGACGGTTAAGTGCATACTCGATATTCTTGTTCTAAGCGTTCTAGAATCTAGTGCTGAAATATTGCCACAGCGTCAAGTCTTTTCTTTGAAAGAGGTTCACAACAGTCGGGCCAAGTTCAAGAACGATGTCCTTGACCCGGTGACCTTTGCCGAATGTGTGATACGCCATGTCGACTATTAGCATGTGGAGTGAGCGCGCGTGCAAGGCCTAACCTCTGCGGAGTGATGGAGTGTCACCAGCGGCGACTTTCTCCGAGCCTGATGCTGAGCAGCGCGGCGCTAGATGTGGCCCAATTACCGAGGCTGGTCGCGCGGAGGTCAGGGTTTTAGTCTGCGAGGGAAACTTCGCCAAATGGTTCTTGGCGACGATAATGGACTATCTTTACTCCGCGAGCAGATGATACATTATCTCAAATTATTCGAACGAAAAGTCTTTACAGCTTAATCGCCATACACGTAGCAACAAATCGCCGCAGCTAGCTAATAGCGTCCCTTTATTTTGGGTGTTTTTTTAAAGTAAACAACGCAAAGTAGGACGCTATTGGCTAGCTGCAAGGTTGTGGCGCGAATTGTTATGGCCGTAAGCGAAAGGGGCAGATATATGAACAGTGATAAGAAAATTGTCGCTGTATCCGGTTCGTTTTGTCTCTTGTATTTGCTTTGTTTTATTCATGACTTGCATCTTTACTCTGAAAGCTAGAGATTAGTTTGAATTATAGATTTGCTTCAGGTGAATTTTAGCCAACGCAACCACTGAATCATTAGACAGTTTTTAATAGATTTGTAAAAAAAAATTATGTTTTAAAATGTTGAAATCTAAAAAAAATAATAAATCAAGACGTTGAAATCAAGGTGGTAAATCATTTCTTCTGAATGAACACAATTTCGACTAATTGAAAACGCGAGCTATGTTTTTTTTATTGCGATCAGAAAGGACGAAGTTTATAAATGGTGGTGTTATTGACAGAATACATTTATTTAATAATATGTTTTGAAAAACTAGTTGATATTTTAATCGGCTGAAAAAAAAGTATCCGAACTTACGACTTTTTTAATTTAAATGTAAATGGAAATAATATGAACAAATGGTTCTTTACATGTAATTTCATAAATGATATTTATTGTTAAAACCCTGTAGAAGGGTTCGAATCATGGTTGCGACATATTTTTTTACTGCAGAAGCTATGGTAATAGCATTAGATAACTTACGACCAAAAAAGTTTTAGCAGTGCAGCCTCTATAGCTGTACAAGCTGACTTAAAATAGAAAAACAGCACTAGATGAAAGGTTTATATGTTGACAGTTTTGCGTTGGAAAATAAAGTATTGTACCTTGATGCTATTTAAATATATCAAAATACTCGTATAATATAAACTCATCGTACAGCTTGATGTTTTGACTGATTTCTTGAAACTTAAAACTATGAATGTCTCAATCAATCTCAAATAATGAGAAATAAAGAATTTACAGTGACCAAATATTGACACAATATGCAATATTCAAGATTCACAAAAGGACTCATCGAATTTACAAATAAGTAGTCTTGTTTTTTTATACTTCATTTATTTTGTTTATTTCAAATACAATAAATACGTAATATCAACCGATGCGTTGTTACTGTTGGAATTTTTAGTATACAATAATATGTAATAGGTCCAGTCGGTCTGCAAGTTGCAAAATATTTTTTACAATGAAACCACGCTCGCTTGTGCTGCGGTCGGACAGCATCAAATAAGAGCCACCTGATCATCAAAAATTACGTACGATGGGGTCACGGTTGAGGTTTGATTTTTACGTACCGTTTCGTTACCGGGAAGTTAACCGTAAGTGCAATTAGACCATCGAAGATGCGTCCCACAAAGGCCACCATCGGCCAATCTCAGGGAAACCGAATGACCTCCGAATTTGTACAGAACTAGATTCGTATAATACATTCCGAAGATATTAGAAAAAGTAGCTGTTGCTTTGTTAAATGCAGTGGTTTTTTTTTTAAATGTAAATGCGTTGATTCTAGAAGATTATTAGTATCTTAAAGATTGCTTGGTTTTGAATATATATTGGAAAGATTATTTTTTTATATTACTTGCTGTTTTCGAATGAAAAAAAAAAACATTTGTAAAATTGATGAATTAAAAGTGCTTTTCGTTACTTGAGAAACATCTCCATTGGCCTGTGGCTTCTAGACGGTTCTGCTCGATTCCCGGTAGTTTTTTTTTCTCCGCCGCGTATTCGAATCCGTCATCCTTCGGTCGAGCGAACCACTTTATAATTTTGCCAGCAAAAAAAAAAACTCGCCGCTAACGGGTTCCGAACGCCGCACCGTTATCGCTGTAAACCCGGGCTGAATGACACCTGCCTCGGAGGAGGCGCATCACAGCCGATTTATTCGATAAATGTACCGGAAATATCAAACTCAAATTGAATTGTTTAAAAATTATAATTTATGTTTTTCGCCAGCTAAGACATCGAGATAGGAAATCGTGGAGAAATGATAAGTCAACTTTTTGGTGCACAGTAGTTTCGTAGAAAGGCATTTTGAGATGAATATGCCCCTGCAATGAATTGACACGGAATCTCTATATTTATGTGAACCTAAGCATTTTAGGTTTAGCATGTTCGAAAAACTACCAATAAAATATTTGTGCATTGAAAATAAGAAGTATTAATTCTGAAACGAATGATATCAGTGATGGGCACTTAGCATTGAAGTTTGTACCCAATTTACAGAAATATGATGTTTATTACGTATTTTCTTTTGAGTAAATGTTGGTATAAAATAATTTTAAAACTATTAATGAAGGTAGTGTTTGGTTGCATTTTTGGATTGCAAAAATACATTAAAAAAGAAAAAAAAACGTTTAACAAACAAACAAAGCTATACTTTGTTTTGGTCGGGGAGTGTATATATCACAATAAATCAAAGAAACAGTCGAAAATAGAAATATTCTGACTCAGAAGAGAGCTGGAATGCAAATTAAGTCAAGTTGAGTCACTTAGTGTTGCTGATTAAAAATAATTTAAGCAATTAATTAAATCGGTTATCACATAAGATTGATTGAGAACGAGCAACACTTTATTTATCCGAGTGATAGAACAACAACAAACCACTGTACAGTTAGCTGCTTCTGTAAACGAATGAGAGATATTTTAAGGGAAATTTCAAATTGTTATTTTTCACTAAGTGAATATTAAGTAGGTAATTTACAATATCAATTAGCGAGATAAAGAGAGTTCTTTTCTCCGAAATATATTCCAAAGTGTTCATTTACATAGATATTGCTCGAGTCTTTTACTTGTGTTTTCTACAAAAAGGAATGCCAACTAATACTACACAGCGTTCTTTTTGTTTAATGTGAAGCTAATCGGGGTGGCTGTGTTTGATTAAAAAAACAACCCCCCCTTCAACCGATTCTCCCATTTTACTTGTAATTTTTTTTTTAATTATAAAAAGAAGTTTTCGCAGCTTAGAAAAGAAGTTATAAATTACAGCTGTTGAAATATTTAATATTTTTAATCAAGATCCAGAGCCTTGGAGTTTTACTTGTTTTTCAAATTTCAAATTGAAAAATGTTGTATTTTTAGTACATATATCACAGTAAATAATACTAAAAATCTTCTTCTGATAAGGTGTATTATAGAAATATTTTGTCATTGCCAAAATATTTTTCATCAAAATTTTGGGAGGCAGGTTTTGAGTAAATCGCAATTAAAATATATTACACGATTCGTCGTTATTAGTACATTATATGTTTTTAAAATAAAAAATGTATTCTGTATAGTATACTTATAATATATTAAACACGTGGTTATAATATAAATTTTTGTTAAAGATTAAAGTTTCTCTAATACATATTTATGATGATTTTGAAATCAATAATTATTGCTTGCTCATAAAATTATAGGAGCTTTAATACATACAATTAATTAATTTTTCGTATTAAAGATAAGAGGATGGCACCCTCTACTAGCAGAGAACTATTTGAGCGTATCCACCATGTCTAGCTACTAGCATGGCGCCCCATAAATGGCGTAAGCTCTCGTCATGGCGGTGCCAGGGCAGGGCCGCTGTTCTCAGAGGGGCATCAAGCATTCGGCGATGGGCGCATTACGGCGTGACCTTGAAAATTAGCTTTGGCTCGGGTATTCTCATGAAACAACTTTCGGAAGCCAAGTATCAAGGTCACCGGTAGTAAACATAATGAAGCATTTTGTTTTTATTGTACTGCTTAGAGCCGCGGCCCGCGAGGCAATTGGCTGGGACGACCGCCACGCATGGCGTACATGACAACACAATATTTAAGCGGCCTACACGCATTGCAACACAACAGACAACCGACCGGTAAGCCAGCCATTAGTGCCCTTTTTAACGCTATTTTTTCGATCATACTTAAACTCCAAGAATCCCGTTCGGTTGTTGGTCGTCATTGTACTATATCTGTATAGTTAAGTGACATGAAAATGACGCAAAAATAATAAATAAATATATTAGTAGTGTGCAATAATTTACTACTATTGAATCGCATCAGGCTATACTTTATTTAACTTCATTGTGAAGCGTCATTATTGCGCTTTATTTTTCAGTATATGTCATATCGCTGAAGTGTATACAACATTTTTTTTGAGCTTTCAACATGTCAACATTTGTACCAACAAAACCCAATTTGCGGGAAGCTTTACTTTTCTGTTTCAATTGGAAGAAAAAAGCAGCTGAAAGTCGCCGATTGCTGTGTGAAGTTTATGGTGAACATGCTCCATTGCAACAAATATGTGAGTACTGGTTTCGACGCTTTAAAAGTGGTGATTTCGATGTGGATGACAAAGAACGTCCAAGCCACATGTTGCTAAACCGGTTAAAACATATTTGAAAAACAGTGCCCGCCTTATAGCCCAGACCTTGCCCCTTCCGACTACCACTTGTTTCGTTCGATGCAGAATGACCTTTCTGGAATACGCTTCACTTCTGAACAGGGTATGAAAAATTGGCTTGATTCTTTATTGGCTTCAAAAGACGAACAGTTCTTTTGGGATGGAATCCATAATTTGCCCGAAAGATGGGGAAAAGTCATGGCTAGCGATGGACAATACTTTGAATAGAATATATTGAGCTAATTTCACGAAAAAAATACTTAAAATTAATGCACACTACCAATATATGGTCGCCAGCCTCCTTGGGGGAGATGCACCCGATGAAGAAGATTGATAAGGAAAGAGTCTCTTAATAATCTATATAAATGATATTTAATCATGAAAATATATTTATAAACTCACAAAACGTTGCTAATAATAATCGCAGGATTATTAATTATTTATACTCTGCAAATAAATAAACATATTTATAAATTGGTTTTGCTTGGTTACATACAACAATTTTCAAATTTTAACTAACTTAGCTGACACGTAAACTTATGGCATCATTTGTTGGTTTATATTACAAAAATAACACAGCAATAAATTATTACACTTATGTTATTTGATAAATACATATCCGCAAGAAATCATTTTTCATGAATACATAAGTAATTATATTCAATTTTTAATAATCCGTAAACCAATAAAACTCACCAGTTAAATGCTCATCGTACAAATATGTGAGATATCTAGAGCGGTTATTTAAAATATTAGGTAATTTTTATGAATATTTTTGGTAATCTCGGACACATACGGTAACCGCCTGTTCTGTACAGTTAGAGAAGCTCATTGTCATTCTGTGTATCCAGTGATATAAAATATTTAACTGTAATTACTGTTTACAATTGCAAATGTATCCGTCACGATAACCATCTCTGAGATAATGACAATAATATGCAAAATGCATTCTACAGTTACAAAATATTCTGTTAGTTAAAAAAATACATTGTTTGAATGCTTAAGAGTTACTGTAAAAATTGTACCGCTAATATGAAAATTCTCCTTTGAATTGCCCAAAATTTCTTTGTTCATAATAAGGAAAATAATTTGCGAATAATTCAATGGCAAAAAAATGAGTTGTTACGGTTTAGACTCGAATGGCAAAATAAATCTTTTAAAAATGCAGTTTTTCAAGGTAAAATTAAGTGAGACACATTTTTTTTTGTCATTCTTAATGTTGTTTACGAGTATTTAAATTATGTGGCATGTTTGATGCGCTTGCATGGTTTCTTGGATTAATCATATATGTCTATCATTCAAAATTTCCAGGGCAAGAATCAGATATGATATGTTTGCTGTGGTCAAGTCATCTATAAATTTGCAAGTAAACTAAAAGATATCCATAACAACTAATATAAGATAGTGTAAAGAGATATCTTAATCAAATTATAGTGCGAGGAGAGCAGTAAAGGACCAGGCTGTGACGATTCAAAGCCTCCAAAGGTCTGGGAGGAAATCGGTTCACATCAGATTGCACCAACTCAAAGACACGAAACATATAATAAAATTAACATCCCGTTGTATGAGCACCGTATGTATATATATATTAATTTATTTATGTATCAGTATTTTTTACGATTCATATATTTTTAAGATTATCTTGGCATCTTTATTATTTTTGTAAAGAAATAATATTTACGTAGTAATTATAACTGTTTATGTAAACAAACTTGCTCCGTACGAGTGTAGTACTGCGCCAGTGCGTGAAACTCCGTAATATTTAATTAGAAGGATTTATTCATATTTAATATAAATTACTCACATACACCATTTTTAATCATTTTTTTATTGTTTCATATTTTAGTTGGTTTCTCGATTTAATATGTAATTTTTTTCAATCAATAATATTTTCTTTTAATACTCTAACAATTTTCCGTTACGAGTACGAACAGTTATTTACATATTATTTTAGAGTGCTTTATATTAATATAAAACATATTATAATAATAAAAAATACTATTTTTCAATTATCAAAAATAAATTCGTTTAAAGTAAAAGTTGCCGGAAACTTTTCAGTGAAAAAAATATCACGACATCTAAGAAAGAAAATGACTAAATTTTAGAATTTTCTCATTCCAAGTCACGCCACATTTAGAAAACATATACGCTTAAAAGTATGCCATTAAATACACACTGAGACTTCCTATAAAGCCAAAAATTAATTTTACTAAGTATGATTGTAGTTTCTCTTTAAAAAAAACCTATTTCAAATGTTTGAAAAATAAACAATTTTCCGGCGTTTAAACTTGTCTAATAGGTGAAAAGGTAAATTGAACATAAATGCAAATAAAAGTGTTTTTAAGACAATCATTGGGTACGTCTTTGAAACAGAGTAAATATACTTCATATTTAAGGTTTTTTTACAAAATATATTATAGTCATCTCTATTTAATATTTTTTTTAATATTTATGCTTTTAAAACGCAGCTTGTTTTTATACACACAATCTAACTATCGTAGTTACTAATGGCGTCTAAAATCCTTATTATAGAAATGAATATTTATAGAATATTTTAAAATCGTCATCTGTAATTTACGACCGGTATATTAAGCACGTTTTCAGATATTAAAAGATGATCATCTTTGGGTGACTTGGGAGAATAAGTGTGACCTGGGTGGGTTTCAGCATTCGAGGTCGGGTCACGGTTCCTGTTTCTAACGATAGTATCGATGCTGTTTATTTTTAATTATACATTCAGATATACTGCATGCGCCTTGTTTGTTTTTTCTAAACGAATTGCAAGCGATTGGAATAACGGTACATACAATTTTAGTATGTTGCAGTTTGGAAAATAAATTACAAGATAATTAGAATTATTACTTATCCACATAATTATTGTAAGAAGTGTTGAGTATTTTATGAATTAAAGCTGCAAAATTACTAGGCATGCGAATAAACATTATTAATATATAACTAGCTTAAAGTCATAAATGAATAATTTTATTTAAATCTCCACAATGTTACTGCTGGTTTTAATACATGAATAAGTTTGAAGACAGTTATTTATTTATTTTTAATAATAAATTATATGTAGTTGATATGTTCACGTGTATAACACTAACATCTACCAGTGGATTGAGTTTGATAAAAGTGCTTTCAAAAAGTAGAGTAATGATTATCAGAGCAAATAAAAATAAACTTCCTTACTTATCAATAATTTTCAAAATACATCTGTAATTTAAAACACGCACTTGCGTTTAAATCATAATTAATTGTTTTAAAAGATGCATTAAAATGAAAGTCCACCAAATAATTTTCTTCAAAAATAGTTAAAATGTTCATAAATCTTTTAAAATTTAAGAATTGGTAGCGATACAGCAGTAATTGTCAGAAAGATATTTGTGATGCTGATTATTCTCCGGCGCGTACAGGAGAAAACCAGAAAACAAGATCTAGAAATAGATAAATCCAACGCAAAACTCGTGATCTCTTATATTAGAGTCAATTGGAAACTCCTGATTCACGAGGCCTAGGGCTGTAGATGAATTTGCTTTCATTATATCGAACATACCCAGAAATGAAGGTGAATTCGACGTTAAAATAATCCATCGGTATATCTTCGCATCATTTTTTTTCATATTATTGTATGCACAACCAAAAATAATACAAGAAAAAATATCAAAATTGTTCAGCGAAAAAAGCAAGTGGATTTATTTATATGTGCAAAAACGTGAGGTTATGTTGAAGTATTTTAATTATTTTTTTATTTATTATTCGTGTCTTATGCCTGCCATTTGTGGTCTCACTGATGGGGTATTATTCTCTGAACAGCCAAAGCACGGGACGTTTTGAGAATTAGGCTAAGCATCTGATTTATCTACCTCAATAGCGTTACGCTGTTCTCGTTACTGGGATGACTAGATTCAGATTAATTTCAGTTTAACTAGACCGGGTACATGTTCTGCGTGCTGAAGACTAATACTATAAAACTACAAAATAACTCATACACATGGCTAAGAACGTTTAACTGTAAATCAAGAGTACGCCTGATGGGTTTAAAACCTTACGCTGCTGTTATTGTTCTTAACATTATTCCGCAATCTAAAAACATTCATTACAGTAATCACAGGTGTATTAATTATCAAAATTCATACGATTCAATGGACTGAGCCTAGAAGTCGTATCTTGGCCGGTCGATCGTGTAGATTGTAGCGTGTCATATTCTTACCTAGATATAGTATTATATTGGTGCAGAGGCTTCGGCGCTGGGTCGTAAGTAGGTGGGCGAGAGGGGAAAGTGCGCTCGGCGCGTCATCGCTGCAGCACAGTGACGCCTCGTCAATGCCACTAAACGTATCAGCGGCCACGAGGCTCCTCCGCACAGGGATCCTCGAACCGGCTTGTCACTCATGACTCACGCGGGCGTCGTGACTCCTCGAGCGTGCCGGACTGATCGAGAGTCGTCTCTGATATTCCTCGCACGTTAATACACTAAAGTCTCAAAGCAGAATAATAAAAAAAGCGAGCTCGGAGTTTGATTTTTGATGAAGTCACTGGATGGCTTCTTGAAGCGTGTCATCGGAACCATAAAGAAGATAAACCAGGGGGTGTAGCTTCAGTCACTCCCATATATAGCACAATTTCGATCAACTAGTTTGGAAAGTTTCCCCAAATTGTGATGACAAACCTTGTACATAACAAGCAAGGTACCAAACCTATATAAAAATAAAAAAAAAACACTTGAATAAAATATATACAAGCGTGTCCTAAATTTCAACAGTAAATAGCTTGTCTCTGTAGGGAAGAGGCTCGAATCGGTAAATTTTGTGATAGATAATGAAAAAAAGCGTATTTGAAAATGTAGACTGCAGTGGCCCACGCCCGCAAGCCTCTGAGCGCCCCCCCCCTCCCCCTCCCCTGCCCCCCCCACTCCCCTGAAGGTCGCGCAAGGCTGTGGCGCCGGATATGACTATTGACAAGCGCAGAGCGACGTGCGAGCCCGCGGCTGCCAGCCGCTGCAGCAGGGCCTCCCACGAAACATGCTATTTCCTTGAAACAAATAACACAACCGGAACTCCCCCCTCTTTTTTAAAAAAAAGAAAGTATTAAAGCAAGTGAGTCGATTTTTTTTATAGAACATTAATGAGCAATATTAATAAGATGGATCTGTTGTATCATATGCAACGACAAATATTCAAATAAATTGTTCCTTTGATTATAAATAAATCTATGTTTACTTATCAAAGAAGTTGTTACATGGATATTGCAGAAAGAATTTTTGAAGACTTATTGATTAAATCATTGGACAATCCACAAGTTGGATTATATCAAATGCCATTGGTGAGCAAGCACCAGGATCATATATATTACGAATATGTAACGAAAATATTAACATCAAGATATTTAGACCTACGAAGCTACGATCACGCAAACATTTTGTTGAGAAGTTTTTAAAAAACTACTAACGGTTTTATTTATTATTTCTCGCGCGCCGGCAGCCCTGCCGGAATCGGAACCGGATATTTAGGGCCGCCAAGGTCGGCGGACGACCTTGAAGGGAAACCTAAGCACGGCGCCGCCGGCCCTCCTGTTACTTGTTGCTGCGGCATTGTAATTTGTAATGACGACCCAAAGCCGGAGGTTTCTCCGGTGGCGGGTGCGGCTGTGCGCCCACCCGGCTCGGGGACGGCGGCTTAGGACCCACCCTACCCATCAGGGGTGGCTGAGTACCGCCCTGTGCACCCTTAAGGCCCAGCAAGTCCAGCTGAGTGCCCACCCTACCCGACGAGTGCGGCTCAGCGCCCGCCCGCCTGGTTGCGCCGCATACGAGGCCGAGCACCTCCAAATCCCATTTCGACTGAAAATGAGAGTTTCTAGAAACGTGATTCACCGATATTGTTTCTTGTTCAATTATTATATTTTCTTGAGATCGAAACGTGCTACATTTCATTTTTATTTGTTATTAAATTTGAAAACTTGCTTTATAATGTTTACATATATTTATAAGCTGTTAAATATAAACGTCACATTAATTATAAACCATGACGTTCAGCTATGAAAAATGCCTTGAGTATGTTTGATAAAAAAAAAAAAAATATATATATATATATATATATATATATATATATATATATATATATATAATAGAAACAATCAGTTGATTGGTGGATTGGATTGTTGATTTATCAGTGAAACTATTAATTTTTGGCCGGGGGTCTCCGATTCAATCCCCGTCCACAATCAAAAACGAAAACTGATGTTAATTTGGTGAGCCATCGTTGCTATCAAGATTAAATAGTACAGTAGGAAAAAAAATAACATATTTATTTACTGAAGTTAATTTGTTCAATCCTAACACGACATTTTCCTACATTGTTTATGTTAAAAATTAATTTTAAGCATTTTACAAAAAGATCTACAAACATGCTCCAGCAAGTTTTAACTATCGTCTACGATTAGATCTCTCGAATATAAAATGTATTAAATGTCTCCCCAGAAAAATTACCGAATCCATCTGCATTGCAAACAAAGTTGCAACGGAACAAATATTTTGAGCCTTTACTAGCCTTAATTAGTATTTTATTTAGTGTATTTAAAATATTTCATATAAAAAAATTTAAATTTCAATATTCTTTTATTTTCCCTAAGTTAATTCTCTATTTTTTAATTTCTCTATTTCTGTAATGAAATGTGGTTAGGAAAAACGGATGTAAAAACCCAGTATTTTTATGGGTTGACTTAAGAATACAGATAATTAATAAATGGATCGGTATTGGAGAGAAGAGTATTCAATATTTTTACTGTGGTAGCAACGCCATCTATGAATTATTCAGAAAATCTAAACAAATACCATATTAACTCATTTTTTTATACACAGATGGCAGTAGCAATTATCTGAGTATAAGAAATTTATTTCATTTTCCGTTGGACCGACAAGCGATCTGATTGATCGATTAATTTTTATTTCTTTAGTGATTTTTTAATTTTTCATGGTGTCCAATGCTTCCCAGAAAGTCACCTTAACAAAGCTGGACTAACTCCGCGGTTTTTGAATACAACTAGTTCATAGTAAATTCAACGGAAGTAAAAAATACACCGTTTGATGTCTTACTTAATCATTGTAAGTTTATGTGGATATTTTATAAAAGTCGGTTTTTAACGCAACTGTTTATTTAGTTAAGATTCCAGCTCTCCAGAATTAACGCGAACACAGGAAAGATCGCATAAACACTGTACTGAGTTATGTAAAAATATTTATGATAATAGGTAATCTACGCTGTGGGCTCAAAATAAATTTTAATTGTTTTTCTTATATGTAATCTTCCAACTACCCGACCAAACCCTCTCATGTGGGTCCACAGGTCATTACCTGGATCATTTAGAAAAAATAGTACTTAGCAATAAAAGCGCTCACTACCAAATTGATTTTCCTAGCAGTTGACGAAACAAAACATCTACTTTTCTATTTCATTTGACTAGTTTAATATTATGTAGTTGCTACAAGACTCAGTCCATTTTTTTTCTTTATAACATCAGTTGGCATGTGAATTATTTTTTGAATGCGAATATTGTAAATTTACCGCTATCGATTCGTAATACTCACGGGTTTTTCGTTGTTATTCCTCTTTATTTCGCGATCGCGTGTTTTCCGCGTGTAATGTAAAGTTATACACGTACAGCACTTGAGAGCTATAATTTAACGGCAGGAAAATTCCCCGTAATACAATGAAAATGCTATAAAATGAATAGAAATTAAAACCCTTTCCATAAATTAAACATGTTTCTAAAGAAAAAGAAAATTGTTTCGCGTTTATTACTAGTAATAAAATTGGGATTGTTGTAAAAAAAAAAAAAAAGTAGAATACAAGCAGCTTCAATTTTTTGTAATTAAAGGCTTTAAAATTCAATACCTGCAAAAATAAAAAAATGCAAGTCAATAAGGGAATAAAGGAGGCGGCTTGAAGCGATAAAAACCACTTGTGATTATAACGATTTGTGCATAGTAACTATTTCAAAATTCCAATGACAATAATGAAATATTTACCGTAATCTTTACCTATATTATGTATACAGTATATTTTTTATACATATTTATCTAGCAAAAACATCATAGTATACGATAACAAATCGATTACCTAAAATCAAATTTCATACGACAAAGTGCGTTATTATTTTGAAATAATTTCATGCCAACGAGAATATCAAAATACAAGTCCACAAAGTCCACATCTAATATTTTTCTTCGATATAATTTCACTTAACATGAAAAGCTCTCATGACCAGTTTCGTGAAGCTTTTTAATAACTTGTTACAAGCAAGATGAACTGAAAGCGTGTTTGTGCTGTATTCAGGAATGCCACGCTACATCTTGGTTATATCATAGACTTGATTAAAACTGTAAAGTGCAAACGAGTGATATACAACAGAGCTTAGACAGAATTTAATTATTTAAAAGGTTTCCTGCTTTTGATAATTTGTTAAAGTAAGAATATATATTTTGCTGGATGTGAATTATTTGATTACTAAACAATTATTGGGTTCAAGTACATAAAGATAAGATATAAATCGGTGTTTCACAATCCATGCGTTTTTACTCCTCTCAACGTTTTTGAGAAACCAAAAAGGGTGTTGAAGGAGGAAAAGGTAAAGGCGAGGGTGTCTGGACGAGAAAGTACGATAGATCTAAAAATAAACGAAGAAGAAAAAAACCGATGGCTTATATTTAAAAATAATTTATTTTATTATTTTTTTAAAATACAATTCATGCTGTATACATAAAAATTAATCCTGATAATAAAATAAAAAAAATATTACTTACTTAAATTAATTACGCATAGACTTAATTTTATACTACACAAAAAGAAATATATTAAAATAAATAATGAAGATCATATGTTAAAAAAATATGTGTGTAATTGATATTTGTAGGTTTTATTTTTTTACTATAAGAAATTATTTTATTTAATTACGATTTGTAAAAACATGCATTTCAATCTATCTACTATAATAATAGCCATTGTGTGTGTGTATGTTTAATTTTTTGGTTTTCTATAGAATATCTTAAAAGATACAACGCTGATTTTTTGCATGCAAGTTTAGTAAATTTTTCCGCAGCTATGTGCCGGATTTCAAGACGATAGGATAATATTTTCATTCGTAAACTAATTAAATAAAACTATCAAATATGCTTTATGTACGAATTATATGATTCTGTTGTTCACAGCGAGAATTTCAAATTTAGAATTTAAAAAAAAAAACAAAATATGATGCTTCTAAGAAATTCCCAGTTAATGTCAGCTTGACACAAGTACCAATTTTATTTTTTTTATTAAAATTGCGTTAGAAATTATTAATCACAGATTAATAGATTAACAGATAAAACCTAGATTTTTCCTTCTTTTTCTGGTCATACGGTGTGTTTTAAAATAATGTACATACTATCTTTTACGCTCATAAACAGTTTCGAGGTGTGAAGGAGATGGTGTAGTATCTTACGCTTCGCAACCTTTGCTATTTACTTACACGAACAAGTACAAGTTTACTGCAAATGTGTTTAAAGATATAAAATTTCTAAATTAAAGATAATATTTATAATGTTTTATTTCACGAGTCACCCTTAATGTCATTTTCCAAAGCATAAAGAGCACAACTTCGATTTTTATGGTATTTTAAAGAGTCAGCCGTGATAAAGTAAAAATAAACATTTTATTACATTCAAAGATAAAATACGAAAATGTGTCTTACACAATACTGAAATTTAAAAACAGGTCGTAATACGTCAAATTTATTATAAAACTGAATAACCATAAAACAGACTAAATTTTCATCTCGTTTGTGTGAAGTAAATTTTATCATCGCATCAATCACTAATTGAGATCATCAACGCCATAAAAAAAACTTACATTAATTCCCATTAATATGGGGCATTGTAAATAATGAAAGGCTTTCATTTTTCCAGATAGCAAGTCCACATATAATCAAATTCTATCACCCCAAATATCTAATCAAGAATAATCCATTCAGAATTATTTGCTCGCCACCGATATGAATGGCTTAATACCATCATTAATTTATCACAAAAAGATGAATCGCCCAAAATATAGATAATATAATTAAATAGATTGGAAATATATTAAAAGGGTAAAGGTTCACCTCCTATTAGCTGTGAACTTCCTCCTTTATTACTTGATAACGTGACGTGTGCGAATGAATAACGGCCCAATAAAATAAATTTATTCCATTTAATATATTTTATTACACTTTGAAACAGCTCGGTTTTATTTTATACACTTCATCTTGTCACTTTTTAACCTTGAAAAGTCATGGATTTATTAGACTATTTACATTCAACAACCACTTCCGTACTTAATTACCATTTAAAAAAATATAATTCGCACGTCTTCGGTGGATTTTCTATTAGTACTAATATATCGTTTTTATCTTGAATACAAATAGACAAAAAACAATAAAAGAGGCGTTATAGGTTCGCCCACTTTCATTATTTGGTTATCAATTAATAAACTCCTTAAAAGTGTTCAGTACCAGAAGAGTTTCTCCTTATTTTACAGCACTATAGTGATTCGCACAAAATAATAAATCTGCCTATTAAGCAGATTAATTATTAGTAAAAATATCAACAAGTCGGACATTTCTTTGGTGCCATTTATATCTTGCGATCGCATCCTAAAATGGAGATTTCGAGGTGAAGAGATATTCAATACTGGTCTCTGGTTATTTTCACTTATTCCTGAATCATTTCAAATCCATTGTTTTTAGCCATACGATGGTAGAATCAACTTTAAGCTTGACAAACCCATGGTCCAGTACTTAGAGTTACCTTTTGACACGCCGCAATAGCCTCTTTCTTTTTAACCTTCTACTTTGATTAAGGCAGTTGCTTCTAGCCTTTTAATTGCCTCTGGTGTCCAACCGGAAAGTTTTTTTGTTTAGTATATAATTTAATTTTTAATTTTTAATAGTGTTTTGGAAACGATGACTCGAAAAGTCGACAAGGTGGTCGCTCTCGTGGATAATTATTTCATTTCCGGTCATCTGTCCGGCCGGTGGCCTGCATAGTTATAGGGCAAGGATCGCCAGACGGAAATAGACGAGACATTCCGGAGATGCCTCACAAGGGGTACCTCATTGCCCTTTATCGTCTCTTCGGAAAATAGAAATATGAATTTTTATATATTCCGTCATTGCAAATTGCTGTGAATCAAGGAAAATTACTTAATTTACGGTAAATATACTTTGTATGGTAGAGATAAAATGCAACAAAGTGATAAAAACTACAGGATGAAAAATATAATATTTCAGGTGTACACCTCAGCTCGGATAAATTAAAAAGTCACTGAGTTACAATTACCTACTTAGTGTTTTAAAGATAAATTTATTGCAAAATATATAACGATGGTAAAACATTTGAAGTACCTAATATTAAATTACTTTGGAAATCGACGTATCTTCATTGTAATATCCGCATTTGCAAATTCAAAGTAAAATGTCTTGATGCTAAAAAAAAACGCTTTTATCCATTGTTTTGTATGATTTCATCATTCTGTTTGTGATTTTATATTTTCATTTTTGAAAAGATTATAGCAAATGGTACAATACGATGTTATTGAATTCTAGTTTTCCAAGTACTTTCATTATTCGGATTACTGCGAATCCGAGACCTGAAACTCGAAAATCGAGAAGGCTCTCCAAAAACATCCATTCTAGAAAGAATAAGTAATTTTACCTAGAATTATATCTTGCTTCCAGACTTTCGATGTCTTCTGAAGGGCGATCTGAGTGAGAGCGACCGAGACAGCAATATGTCTAACCCTATAAATGACACCCGTGAGAATGAGACAGACTGTATACAACAGTGTCTACTAGAAATGGTAGACTGAAAACGTAGGAGCGAAGATAGAATGCTATTTTTACATAATTAAGTTTTATTGGAAATTTTAAGTGGACGTCAACTTTACTTAAACACATGCAAAAAATAATATATATCCACGTTCATATGAAAAAAAAACTTTAACATTACATTTGACGAAACTCATACCAACTTTTAATATATTGTTTTAAAAGTTCTCCTGAAAAAATGTGAGAGTTTGATTTTATTATTTTCATGTTACTTTCTTTGCGCGTTCTTCGCAATGCGGAATGTGGTGCGAATACTTTTTGAATTGCTTATGGTTAACTTTAGCCCAACCCTGACTTCAGGGGGTGAACTTCATTAACCGCCCGAAACAATGGTCCAATTGCTGAATGCGGGGTGCAGCCTCGGGGGTTTGTGAAAAATACAAGGGGCGGGAAATGCTGCAGTTGCGGTGAATTAGTTTAAACCGTGTTGCATCACCTCGTGTGCTCTGGTAAAACGATGACTGGAAGTTGAAAATGAAATCCCTGGATGCCTGAAAACTTGATGAAGTGCTGTGGACATCTTGAACACTCCATGAAATGAAAAATAAATGAATTTCTATATCGTTGCGGAACTCTAACGACAAAGTCAGTTATATACACTACAGTTTTTGTACTACACAGTACACTGCATATAATAATATTGGTCAGTTGCATTGACAAGAAGTTTATAATTATTAAGTGTACTGATAATATTTTAAATGCTTAAGAAAGGTGTGTTAATTATAATTCAAAAATCGATGATGCTCAGCGATTTAAAATTAATGCTTCAAAATTATTTGGAGAAATTCCCTGAACTTAATCCAGAATTACTTGATTTTTCAGAAGTAATGAGCGGCAGGGCTTGAACAGGAAGTACGGAAGAATCTTCATCAGACCATTTCACGGAATTGGCCCAAGAGCCCCTTCTTCCTAACTAGAGCTGTGAACTATCCATGCTGCACGCAAGAGGGGTGAAGCCGCTAAAATACATTATAAAGATGAGATAAAAGGTCCATATTCGACTTTCTCACCCTCGTTCAGGGGTGGATCGAGAAATTTAAATCAGCCAACAATCATATTTATTATATCTAAATTATTCTTTAATATAAATAAATAATTATTAATTGATCAATCTTTCAAAGTCTGAGAGCAATTGATATGTAGTATTATATAATAACAAAAAATTAAATGATTTTTCCGTTAACTTTTTTACGACAATTTATGATTCGATACATGCAAAGTCAATAAAAATTTTATTTGATCAAACTGAAAAAGGTGTGAGCTTAATAAAATCAGTTTTTAGATTCACCTGCCAGAAAAAGTATCGAACCGGGGATCCCTCGATTAAGAGTCTATAGTCTAACCTTTGGGTCAGCAAGATAACAATAATAAAAGCATGAACACAAATTGAAAGGAAACCTATTTTTTCATCTCGTATTATTACTTTTTAAACACCCAAGGTTTTTTATCTAGTATTTTAGTATATATTGTTAAAATATTTTCAATAAATGAATAAAGGTTTTACGATAGTATTTTATTTTTCATGTATTTATCATGTAAACAGATTTCAACTCTACGGCAGAGTAGTCTATAAAAGAAGTCTGTTGCTGGTAAACCACCAGAAAATTACATCAAAATAAATATTTATTTTTTACGTTGTATTATATATCAGTGGCTAGGACATGTAATATATTGGTTTTATTAGATACTACTTAAAGTATTATTATTATATATATGCTAACTTACTTGGTAAGTAATTTAGTTTTTATAAATAAAATTTAAAAAAACTAGAAGTATTGCAGATTTTTACGAATCTCGCTTTTTGGCTATCTTTAACAATATTATTATGCAAGATGTAAGCAGATATTAAAATATAATATGAATACATTATATCTCATTGAAAATACAGCTCACATTGTATTATATAAAATTATGTATTTTCACGTGAAAAATCCCCCTTTTCATTATCCACGTCATGTCAACGTGAGTGCGAGGGAGAAACTCACTTATCTGATTCACTCTAACCACATGCTGCGTCCTACTCTGTCCCATTGCTAAGCGTGAGAGTGGGAAAGAGACGCGTGACGATCATCTCGATGTATCGGACGCTGTGGGGAATGTAAAGACTGTGAGACATGGAAATTTTTACTATTTCTATGATTTCAATTGTTAATAAATAATTATGATAAAATATAACAATATTAATTTATTGGTATGTTCATACAGACAAAGTGTTATTTGTTCAAATAATATGTAAATGTAAGTATTTGCGTTTATTTTTTTAGACTATAATAAACGTTACATCAATGTTTCACGATCGTGATTATCAAAGAAATCTGCACAGATCCTTTTAATTGTGTTTTTGAAGTATCTTTTAAATATAGCTTATTTTCGTTTGCTCTTCGCTATCAAGTCATTCGTTTTCTTTCGAGGAATGAGACTGACAGCTTTTTAATAAACCAAAACCCCCAAACACATGTTTCATAAATTTGCTAAAATTCCACAAACACTTAATTTAACTGCATAGCAATGGGTCGCGAAACTATTTATTGTTAATAATATATAGCTACTTTTTATTTTACGTTACTTGAATAATAAACTTTTCCGCTCTCCCCATTCCGTTGCTCGCGCATAGCTGCCATTCTGTACCCTGAGCGTGTGTAAAGGATCGGTAATGGAGTAGTTGACTTGGAATGGTTGTGGAGGGATGTGCTCTGGAAGTACCTTGTCGAGGTGAGGGGCCTCCTGCTATTGTTTCTGTAGCCTTAGTATCAGATCTAAACAACAGATTTTTGTAACGAAAGGATTATATAGTACAATAGTGCTATTGGGCAGCAGCAATACGCAGACTTTTCCTTCCAATATAAAACTACGGTGTACCCACTACACTATTTTCCCTTAGAAAACTATGCACACTAATTCAGCAAAAACGATGGTCCCCAATCTTCCGATGAAGAAGAAACAATGAACACTAAGAATTATCAAAATGCATTCTTCAAAAAAATCAAGCACATATGTGGTATCATATTTTTATTGAAAAAAAAAAATTAAATAATTTTTTAAGGCTTGTTTTATTTGATATCAAAAAATAAATAATTAACAATTTTTCAAAAGCTGTATATTTTTATGGTAATTGCGATGTAGGTTTTGACGAAGTAATTATTATAAAAAATCTGTTAGCTTTCGGTCGCGCATTTCGTTCCCTGTACGCCGCGCCTTATCGTCCTACAGAATTCAGGAAAACTCCCAGTAGCCCCGTGTCCTCCCGTGCAGTCGGAGCTCCGCTCGGCAGTGGCCCACGGCGAACTTTCCTCCGCCGGAACCTGCGAGGGGCGGCCTGTCCACTCCAAATCACCCACGCAATCGATAAACAAGACTCCAAACTAGCCGAAACCAAAAAAAACCCGGCTGAAATCCGTTTGTTTTTCAGTGTAAACAGTGTCCGAGCCGCGTGGAAACGACACGGTCCGACTGTCTTATGTAGATTTGTGTGAAATGGCGTCGGTTTATTTTGAAAACACAACGTTTTTAAATAGTGCTGTGTGTTTTGAGTAATCTAGCACTTTCTGCCGTGTTGTTTGCCGATCTCCGGCGGGACTGCGCTGTGAGTTCAGAGACGTTGCGAAGTTTTCTCGCGAAGAATCGAAGACGGTGGTCGATACCGAGTGATCGAGACGATGGATTCGAGCAGGTGTATTTGATCGGTGAGTGATGGAAAAATATCGATGCGATCGAAGCACCCGCCAGGTACTTGCTGGGCGAAAAAAATGCGTGACCTTCAGAAGGGTTTGGGGATGGGACATTTTTTCATGCGAAAAGTCCTAAAACATGGAATCGTCCGGTATTAAAAATTGTCAAATTATTTGCAATGAATATTTAAAAAACCGCATCGCTTAAAAGACATTTTGTATTAATTTATTGTTGTATTTTTTTCGTTGTGTATGATAATCGTTTTCAACAGTCGTAAACAAAGTTATTGTCACATGTTAATCTGACACGTAGTCAAATATTGAAGAACGTTTATTCTTAAATATAGTAGATTTGTGGTAGTTTGATATGTAACCTATTTTTTTGATCAACAGGTTATAGGATTAGGATTATGATGATACTATTGAGGAGAGATAAGAATTTTATATTTCTCTTGTATACAATTATCACGCTTTATGCAAGCGTTTATCTATTATATTATGAATTTCACATTGATTTTTATTTAATTCTATGCTATCTCGTGTAAAATAAATAATAAAATCACCATCCCGTAATGCTTTATTGAAAAATATATATATAGAATATTTAGAAAATAATAGAAAATACTTATGATTTAACAAAATTACAATAAAACATTATAAATAAGTTATAGATATGCGTTAAAATATCTGAATTATGTAGGCAGCAACAAAGCAAAATAATAATAATATTTTGAATCTAGCATTTTCAGTTATTTTGTAATACCTATTAGAAAACCATTGCCAAAATTTGTAGAAGCCAAATCGCTTTTTACGCTATTCCAATCAAATCATTGCATAATTTATTCAGATTTTATACAAAAAAATTAAAGTACTCGAGGAAAATTTAGTTTACTCCACGCATGGATGAAATTTCAATTGAAAGAGTGATCGAGATCTTTAATTTGATTTTTATCGATAAACCACATATTTTAATCGAGACTTAATGTAAGACCAATACAATTACTATTTTTATTTATTACTTTCATCCGAATGCACTATTCAACTTTTGGTACGAAATAAAAGACGATTAAATTTATTTTACGAGCGAACTTTTCAAAATATTAACACGTACTTGTGTAAGTGTTTTTATACAACAGATTGCATTTATAATGAGGTAAAATTACAGTAAAGTCGAAATCACGGCAGAGAAAAAATAATTATACAGTATTTTTTTAAATATTAATTTAATTTGTTTAAAGTTATATGTTTTCTGCAGGTCTTAACGCAAGAGACTTTAAAATGCAAACGCAAGTATCGATGCTGATGACTGAAAATAATTAAATACCTAAGATAAAAATTTCAGTGTAGCCATCTTGAAAATGCTGTACAAAAATCCCTTAGAATTTTTAATTAATATGCTTAAAGGTTTAATACGTACATATTTTTTTATAAGCGATGAGGTGTTGATTTTTCCAGCAGTTTGAAAATAATGAAAAAATATGTTTCTCCATGCAGACTCTCATTAAATTTTAAATGAAACGTTTACGAAATTTAAATTTTAAAGAATACACATGAATTTCGATGTATTTTATCAATTTAGCGATCATTTTGTTGAACGGTGCTGTTCAAAAACCTAAAATAGATTGCCATATTGCTATGGTATTTGCATGTCACGTATTATTAACAAAACGAATTAGTGTAATTATTTAAATTTATGTATCTTCCGCTTGACACGAATACATGACCGACATTTTACATGCATATGCCATTTTGTAAATTTAATCAAATTAAAATAGTCGTCCTTAAAAATATATGTACACAGGTAATTCGCACGTGGTTGGGGCGGCGGCGCCTACTTCTAACATGTCATGGTATAATTATTTCTGTTATATTTTAAAAATAATGTTAAAATGAATAATTTCTAAATGAATACATTACTGCGTGACAATTTTATATTTAAATTAAATAATTACAAGAGGATTTTTTTAAGTTTCACGGCAGATATGAAAACAGGATATACTTGCATATTTGTGTTTTTTGATTTTGGTACGGAAAATAATAAATTTATCACTCTTTTCAACATGGTAAAACTAAAATTGATAACACCACCATTTGATAGTATATTCACCTAACTGTGTATTTTTATGCATTGTATAGCTTTAATGTATTAATTGAATATACGCATAAATTCTACCTTATCCGATTTATGGTTTTAAAGAGGTTTTTTTTTTGCAATTTTTCACCCATAAATTATACTTAAATATGCAAAACATAGTCTAAGCTAATTTGGCTCTGCACACCCTTTCTATGATTAATTTTCATATTTTACTGGTGTAAGGCTACAATTATAATAAAACGTATGCCTAAAATTTCGAACTTTAGAATTGAATTACATGATACTCGTTAAAAATATTTATAGATCCGCGTTAACGCGTTAACGCGTGAAACGACTAGAAAAATTCTCGAATTTATATTTTGCAACACAGTTGCGAATCATTATTCTAGCTATCACACTCTATACCGCTTTGCTGATTTCGTTTTTAACGTAAATTTGCAATCGATACATCGTATTATTAGCATGACGCATTTAACGTACATCGACGGTAAAAAAAACAACTCAATGTAACCAGAAAAAAAAACAAAAAAAATCTTTATTATGCAGTTTTATAGTCTAATTTTGATTTTGAATACCCATATATTCAGTTATAGTTTTTCTATGATATATATATACCATATTTTATAAAATGTAGTTAAAATGCTTCTTTAATTTATAAATATTCTAAGCATCTACTATTTCTTTATTAGCGCCCTTTAACTTACCCACCGTCGAAGTCATGTCTCTGCTATATTTAGCAGGATTTGAACCCAAGACCTTTACATTGTGCTAGCTTGAACAAACGCCGCTATAAAATTAATTCAATTTAGCTTTAAATAAACATCTGAGAGTTTGTTTTTTTTCTCTCCTGGTAATGGATTGACAGCGGTGTAAACGACCAGGTGTATTTTTAAGCCCGCAGCTGGAGTAGAGCTGTTATCAATTATTCGGATCTCGGAGTATTTAGCTTAATCTGTGATGATGTGACGATTCGCACACCTTTTTATACGGAAATCTAAATCCGCCAAACTAACTGGATTTGGGGCTTTAAATAAACGTAAAAAGCAATTTATATATCTTCCATACCTTTTCTTGAATTATTGTAAATTAATAAATAAATTAACAACAAAAAACATTTTATTTATATTCACACTCTTTAAAAATGTAATAATGATGATAAATTATTTCAACTCATTGAAAATGAGTAAATTAAAAATTGACAAGTATGGCAATAAGTTATCAATTACATAAACCATTTTCTGAAGTATTTTAGTAAAGTATCTAAAAATTCAGATTGTTGGTGATACCAATATTTAGAAATCTTTTTCATGAAAAAATATTTGCTCTGCTTCAAATGCCAAATCGTTAAAATTAATGCAACATAGTTTGAATCGAAAATGTCAAACTCAATTATTTTTGTTTGATAGTTTCGTTACTGATAATGTCAAAGTAATAAATAAAGTTTGTTTAACAATTTTCTACTCGAAGAAAGTTGTATGAGAGACGTAAATAAGAAATGTCAGTGGTATCATTAAACCGGAAAAACAGCTTCAAACAAAAAAAAAACCAATACCAATAATGTATTTTTAAAATATATTTTTTTTAACTCAAAGTTATAATGAAGTTTCGTGACACACAATCATTATTGTTGGTTTACACTAAATAAATAAAATAAAAACTATTATAGTTTGTTTTTTTTTTGGTAGATATCTAACAAGTGACTCCTTCAATTTCGTTGAATGTAAAAAATATTAAATAACTTCAAGAATATTACTCTCTCTTTCGTGGTTGAGTAGCGACACGACGCGGTTAAATTCAAATTATTGCGGATTAATTAAAATTAGTACTAATTTTCAAAGATTATTATATTTTATTCGCACCTGAAAACAACATGAAATTTCACAAGCAGAAGCTAAAGTTTTAAGCAGATGCGGAAGAAGAAGAGAAGCAAATTGCGAGGCGCATCGCCAACCTAATTGATTCAGATATTACCTGTAAAATGGAAAAACTTTCCCTTCCGAGGACTCGGGATGAAACGAATATTCTTCGTTCTAATGATGTTCAATAATACATTTATCTCGAGTGTTATTTCCGAGCTTCCATTCACGATTCCTATCCATGTAGGATCTCCCATGGATGCGAGCTTATTATGAATCTATGAATACACTTTTGACTGAATCACTCGACGCGGACGGGAATAGAACCCGAACCCGCCGATCAAAATACTTTACTATCTACCTATCTTTGTAAGTAAGAGAGAATTCTATTCAATGTTTACACGATTTGGCCAGTTCATAACAAATCAACGCCAATTGGATAATGAACATACCATTATTATTTGTAATATTTATGCATTTTGCTTCATATGTCTGCTTTGTGGCAATTTTGTATCTGCATTATTAAGAAATTATTATTGATCAGAAAAATTATTAAGAATTTAAATTGTAAACGCTGGAGTATTTGAAAAGTGATCAGGAAAAAAAGAAAAAAATATTCGAAGTATATTATTACACAAATGGTATTATCGTATAAATCTATTTTCAACTCTACATATCTTTTGTGAGGTTGAAATAGGAAAACAACGGATAATTTATTGTTTTTTGAAGAAGACTATACGTACATAGACTATAAATAATATATAACAGTATTCTATGATATAAGTGGTATCATTAAGGTTTTTTGAAAAAAAAAAAGATTTTTTTTAATGAAATTGAACAAGTAACATCTGTAGTAAAAAAACGCTACTTTTTATGGCATAGATTTTCAGAAATCGGTTTTTCGATTCGTTTATTCCTTACAGTAATGAGTACTCGTATGTGCATTCTGAGATGTCTTGCAATTCAGGCTTCACCTTCCGCTTTTGCTCTGACTTTGCTAAGTCAGTATGTAATGAGGCTATTTATATGCAGTCTATTCTAACACTTAAATAATTTCTTTTTATGAAACTGCATTGAAGAGGAGAATTCACTCCAAGTTTTGATTAATCTGTCACGGGACAAGATTGATGGTTTCTTCTATAAGCCATTGTTTACAAGACAGGAAGAGGGATGAAATCCATTAGGGGTTTCTTTCAGGAGAAGAAACGCCTCTGGAAACTGATCCATGAGAAAAACGATCGTTTTTCATCAAGTAAGTTATGATGACAATTTCGTAGATAAATTTCAAACTAGCCTATAAAAATATATATATAAATATATTTATTATTTAACTATGATATTGTGTCATAAAAAAGAGTCAACATGAAGTTCATAAAATATTGAGAGCGGAAAATCTATTCATATTCAGACCTAATTACATAGACCGAAACACAACTTCATTATTGTCATTAATTTCATATGCAGCTACGTTATATAATATCATTGGATAGGAATACTCTAATAGTTAAGTAGATATTAGATTACACTGAAGCACTATAATATTTGAAACAATCAAATAGCATATAAAGACCAGAACAAGTAAATCTAGATTACGAGTAATGAAGCAATTTATCTAACTCTAAAAAGATAGGCGCTATTTATTACGATGATAAAACGAGGAAAGCTATTAATGTTACCATAAACATATATTCTCTGCATTTTCACAAAAAGGTAACAAGTATATTTTCATATAAATATATATATTATTTATGTATTTAATACAATTGTAAAAAAGACCTACCTCTAAACAGGCCGGAAAAATTGCGAACAAAAATATACTCAATGTAATAGATATCACTTAACTTTCTATTCATATTTTGTTAGGTTCTGTTGTGTTTATTTCATCTTCTGTTATTCTTGTTCGTTTTGCGTTCATTATATTCATTTCTATGTCATCCATTCGTTTACGTCCGACGCAAAATGATAATAGGTCACGCATTATTGTAAAGGCGCGTTCAAACCACGACACACGGCACATAAAATATTTTTCTGAATAAAAGATATCTTATGTGCCGTCTTTTTTTTCATTATATTTTCTTCATTAAAAATGAAAAAAAATCTTTTAATTAAGACGTTGTAAGACATATATATAAATATGTTCGTGGTAGCTGAAATTTGCTGTAGAACCCGTCTGAGAGTAAACGAACATATCCGATAACCACCAAAGTTCTTAACAAACATCGTCGGCTACAGTAAAAAAACTCACTTACAAGTCGACAGCCGAACTGAAAACATCAAAAATCAATAGAATCATCCGCTCTTTGTATCTCGAGGTGGGTCTTGTTTTTACCAAAATCTGCTGTCATCTTGTCTCTTTAGTTGATTAGTCTCAGGATACTAAAGTACTTTTAAATCTGGCCATCAGTTTCAACTTATCAAGTTGTCTTCTGTCTTATAATCTCGACTTCAGGTCTTATGACGTCATGTCACCTCCACCTCTAATGACTTACCTTTATTCGAATTTATCACCTCTATTGAGCCGGTCAAAATACACCTCTAAGAATTAATTTAAATAACTAAAAAAGATTCCTTCTCAAAAGTGTTTTAATACTGCAAAACTATAGAAAAAAACCTAATTTATTGCATTATATATTTATCAACGCTCTTTTCAACTATTTACTATAGAACCTCTTAATATAGGGCAATTAATCAATTTAATTTGTTTTCACCAATGACCCATTTTAAATGTATAATTCTCAGAGTCCTGGATTCATTTTATTTTTAGCAATATTCGTATGCGCCTCAAAACACAACGACGATAAATTTAAAACTTTCTTTTGAAAATGTGCAAGAATATCAGTATTCTAACTTTAGTGCAATAAATCCGCCATAACATTAATAGTTAGACAGTTATTCTGAATTCGTTTGTTAGATCGGTTAGTTTAGACATATTTGACTAACAAATAACAGCTCACAGACGCCTATTTTCAACTATTCTTCATAGGTTTTTTTTTCAGGAATGGCTGAGTGTTAAAACTATTGAATATTTGAAAGAAATGTTTATTACACAAGCGAGAGAAATTTTATCTGAGATAATCTGATTGATTAGTCTATAAACTTAAAGTACTAAATAATAGCATAAGAGAGCACAGCAAAGTTAGTGCTCGAGTTAGTATATCTCCGGAATTTGACTCACTGTTTCTTCAAATATAGATAAACACCTGTATCACCTAAGTTTTTAAATATAAAAGGTTTTCCGTCCTCTGAATAAAAACATGGTCAATATTTAAAATAGAATTGAAGAATATTATATCTCCATGATTTGTAGCCTGAAATCCTATACTTTTTAATCAAGTGCTCTTTTCATTGGACCACAAGAACATTTTGATAATGGACAACATAAAACTAAAAAAAAACCTTTTGTTTCGGTGCTTAAATAGCAATATGAATCATTTTTCAGATATTTTGAAATTCGTTATGAGATTTCTGCAAAGGTTTGATAAATGTTGACAGCCTAATGGGTTTCGATGTATTATATCCAAATGGAATATAGGTTTTTATTTTATTTTCAATGCTTTTAATACCTGATGCTAATATGTTATGTTGCCTTTTCAAAAAAATCAATGAGATTCACGTGCGAATTCATCTGCCAGATGAAAATGATGGATGCGATTTTATGAATGAAAATATATCAATAGCAACAATTTAATGAAAAAGCTACAATAACACAGTATTAAAAGCTATATCAGCGTTAATGCGATTACAACATATTTAGTCTCTTTTATTCATAAAACATCGCCATGGCGTTGAAACCAATCAGGAAAAACGCTGTTAATGAAGTATTGTGTGATTTCTGTGCCATTGTTAATTGCACCGTAGCAGAGAGATGAAACTAAAACAAACAAATTTAAATGAGCCATTATTGTTACAATTGAGCATTATTTTAAAATAATACTAAACAATCTGTTTTGATTTGTTTCAAAATATTAAACTCAAAATTATTTTATTTTTTTTTTGTATTATTCATTATTCCTGGGAGGGAGTAGATCATTCTTGAAGATCAATAAAAATCAATACAATTCTCTGCGTCGTCTAGTACTTGTCCAATAAAATTTTAATATTTGATCTATTTTTGTAACATGCACCTCCACAGCTAAGGTATAAAGGTGAAGGCGTGGGTTTAAATCCACATGTCTATTAAAAATCGTTGATAAATTCAACGTTCAACAAATATATTGAATCCAATTTAACAAATCCTATGTATGTATGAAAAATTTGTGACTATTAAAATACTTAAATAAGTATATTAAAATATAATTGATTCATTACGGTTATAAAAAGTTTATGAATTTCATTCTGAAGAAAATGTTTTTGAGCAACAGATCTATTTGATTTTCAATCTCGCCACTAGAGTTAGTTGTTTTTGGCTCCATTTACCTCCATGAAACTGTAAACTAGAAATTTATGGAGGACATCATCTCTTTTTGTAACTATTTAGCTTGAACATTTATTGAGATTTTAAATTGGCAATGTAAAAGCAAATTTACATTATCTTTGTATATGTATCCAACGCTATATTTATCATTGCCCCCATTCGTTTTCGGAAAATTGCGTTCCATTTTCTTTATACCTGTTGACGCAAGAATTAGTGACGTAAATATCGGCTGCACTTTTATTGCCTTCAGTAAGCTTTGTGTGCAGTGCAGTGGAATATGGAAAATCTATCGCTACCAGAACCCTACTCCAAAGAAGAAAATCTAACTAATGATTGCCACAAATCTGTTATGTTTCCACTAGGTCTATTTAATAAACAAGTCATTATGCTTTGCAGATTTAAAAAAACCCTGTATTTTGTTGTGAATGGATGTTAATGTCAATAGGGGATTTCTTTAATTTAAGGAAGAGAAAATATTTAAAAGAAAGAAAAACCAAGAGTTATGGCTTCATTATATCCTTTTTCAAATAACATACACAATTTATTTGAATAACAAGGCAAACAATGTTGAATTTTATCCCTTTTTTCATAAAACCTTTTCTCATAGGAGGTTAGTGACTATGTCACTGAACATGTATTTGTCCTGAACCAGTCTTACTGATTTGACTGCACTTCTAATATCCAGCTACTGGCATAAATTCCGCATTCACTTTAATTTTCTTCTTCTAATAGTTTTTTCCTTTGATTTATCCTTGGATAATTAGCTGTAGTAAGGTATATTTATTGTTTAAAAAATATGACCGAAATAAGAGACCTGACACTTTATTTACCATCCTCGGGAGTTTGGTCTTTGCACATTCTGTGCAAAACTCTACTTTTGACTCATAGTGATTCTCCTATTTAACCCCTATTTAAACGCCTCATTTTTTGCATTAATACTGCTCTATGTATCTATAATGAAGAACTGTGCCAACATAACATTTCGTGAATCTCTCGCGAGTTTTTAATGCTGTGTCTCTGGCACATAGGATTATCTTATGTTGAAATAACTCACCATGCATAAAACTAACTAAAAATATAGTACTTCAAAATGGAGTTCAAGTTCTGCATGATGATTTAAAAGCAGAAGAAGAAAAATAATTTGAAAAACATAATAATTTAGAAATAATGTCAGAGTAATGTATACCCCCAGAAACCAGATTAACTTAAGATAATTTTACCAGTGGAAAAATCATTAATTGCCAAAAAAAAAATGGTTCATAATTTGTGAGAGGCTGTGCATGTTATATATTAAACCGACTGCTGTGGTGCATCGATGCAATAAAAGCTCGCCTGCGGTGCCGCTGCACTTGCGGCACGTCTCGGCGGTGACTGGCGCAGGCTGGTGGATTTAGAACCGACGATCTGTTTTGTAAATAGCCATTGTTTTCAAGCTTTCAATTTGCTCTGTTGTGACGCTGCTTGCGAGCAACTGGTTGGCTGCCAATTGAGATTTTCAATTTCATTCAATCTAAAAAAAAATTATATTTCGTTGACTTTTTCCAAGCAATGAGAATTGTTACAATTAAACATAAATTTAAGCGATTTCAATGTGACGCTGTGGTCTAAAATGTTTTACGATTTTGCCGAAAAATAAATAAAATATCGACGACACCACTACGATACTACAATTTAACGGCTGTTGTTTCGTGGCATGTCTTTTAAGCGGATTCTCCATTTATATAATCCTCATATTACTCAAGTACGTGAAAAAAAAATTAAACTATAAAAATATATAACAAAAGCAATACATTAAAACTTGGAAGTGTTTTAAGTCTTAAATAAAAACTGTATTTTAGGAATATACTCGTAAATTATTTATACAGGTAAAGTAATTGAATAGATACATTTTAGGATGCCAGCATAAATTGTATGGGATAAATGCCAATATTTATAGATGTAATCAAACGTGTATATAACAAGTATCCGCGTCGAATAATAAAATGCCGTTTCCTTCAAATAGTCCATAAAACCATTTATTACCTGCAAGGGAAATAAGCACGAATTACTGTTTAAACTGCGCCGGGGTGAATGCACCAGTGAATGACCAACCCTCTGTGAACGACTGTGCCCTCGTAAAGTTGTTCAAAATAGCACAATCGTAAATTGGAGTTAATCTAATAATACCATTTATATATATATATATATATATATATAGAATTTCAGAGTAAATTATAACGTCACCTGTAAAATTAAATTTTCAAATATGACTTATTTTTTATTATGATACCTGCGATACAACAAATTCAAAAAATAATAAAACGTTGTGCATAAAAATTTAATTGATAAATATGATAATGATAAAAGTAACATTGTATTTTGTCTTCACTTTGAGTTTATTATATTTTTTGCATGACTAGTTTCGACCAAATAGACAAGGTCATCATCAGATGCATAACTAAAACATGTCAAGTTTAGTTATGCATTTGATGATGACCTAGTCTATTTGGTCGAAACTAGTCATGCAAAAAATATAATAAACTCAAAGTGAAGACAAAATACAATGTTACTTTTATCATTATAATAATGGATCTTCTCCAATCAAATGCCTTGTACCTAAACAAGATAAATATTGTAAAAATAATTGTAAGTGAATTTTACTATTTTCATGAATGTTTTTTTAATGATTAAAGCATTAATTAATAATAAAAAATTGAGTAAGACTAATTAAAATAAGACCGTTGTTTTACTTAAGGTTTTATGTAAAATGTTTTATATATTTTTTTAATTAAAAGTATATAAATTATCTTATTCAAAAATCTTAAAGATGTAGGAACTCAAATAAAAAATTAGTCACCCTGACCCGCTCAAACTCACGAATGAAGCTTACAAGAGTGTCAAAGCACAGCTTTTGTGTCAAAAGTGATGTCGCCATGGAAACAGAGAGGCGTTCCATCTAAGCTGAAAATCTGTCAAAAAGGAGCTTTCATTGCTGAAAGCTTCTCACTGCCGAGCGGCCGAAGAGACACCACCTTCTAAAATACCGCTGTATTGTTTTGCGAAGAATTCTCTGAGTAACGAGGGTTCAACGAGTATTCGCCTACTCATGGTACTGGCTTCTGAATAGTTTTCTTCAATGGCGACCGAAATACTTAACATTTCACGCTGATGGCAAGGCAGTGGTGTGTACAAAAAATAGCTGCTAAAAGTATACTTAGGCTAGTGGCCTGTACTTTATATAAACACTGATGCATTGCGTGTCCTGAAATATCTTTTTATAATTATTATATCAGCGATAATACAACACCACTCAATAATTTTCAATAATTTTATATTTTTGAATTTAAAAATATTTGAAAAATCTAAACAGTTTTTTTTATTAAATATTTTTAAAAACTAAGCATTGAACTTTTATATTCAGCAGGTTCAGTAAACAATAAGATTTTATTCCAAATATTTTATTATACTAAACTTATTTTAAAAAAAGTAAAAGTCTTCATTTTCCAAGTAATCAAAAAGCAAGAAAGAGATTTCATAGAATATTTTAATTTTTAATAAATATACCATAAAAGTCTATTTTTACTGTACATTGCATATTTATAATCTCACATATTAACATAGTTTTATAATCAATTATTTTATCAAAGTTTCTATTCATTATTTTATTTTAGGAAATTATTAAACACATTAATTATCGTACATTTTTTTCATTTATTCCATTAATCAAAGTTTTCGGCTCAGAGAGCTTATTTTGTGCAAAGGTCAACGTAATTAACAAATTCGAAGTGTTATTAGTCCAAGAGTTTTGTGAGTTTCTGGAACATGCAGCTTATTCAGGAATATTTAACAAACAATTCACTAATTATTATTTTGTTTAAAAGATTTTTAAGTATCTCATGGTATTTCTTAAAATACAACGAAAGTTTTTACATTCAACGATATACACCATTTTTCGGCGAAATTTAGCTGTGTTGAAGTAAAAGCTTATTATCCGAATATAATGTTTTAGGTTTTTTTTTCTTCTTCCATTATTTATTAATAGATTACCAATTTTTTTCTCTCATTTTACTGTCATATATTGAGTGTTTAGTAAACATGAAACACAGTCATTGTAGTCGCTCAAAGCTCTCTCTAATGCTAATGGTTTAAATATCTACAGTTTTTTATGTTAACTTCCATACTTACCTAGCTTTTAGCTAAAGCTTTTGAAAAATCGATACCCTGCTCCAGAGCAAACCAGGAGCGCTGGAATTGCCGTGCTCAGCACAAAATCTTGAATATATCGATTTTACAAACGCAGCTAGGCCCTGACAGTCTTCTCAAGCCCTAGAAAGAAATAGTAAAAAAACACGAAAATTACATTGAATCTTACTCAACTAAAAATAGATACTTTAAAAAAAAAACAGAACAGTATTAAATAATTTTAAAAGAAATAGACAATCTATTTATTACATCACTCATAATCCACTTACTTAATTTTTCTAGACTTACTTAATTATAAATTATATTAATCCATTAATGACCTCCTATTTATTTATAAAAATTCTGTTTTATTTTATAAAATAAGAATTATTTATTACTATTATAAGTTACAGCATTACTTTTTATGAACACCTGTTATATTTTTGTTTTTTTTACCAATTATTTTTATACTCCTACACATGCTGTAAATCATAATTTTTAATAGGTCTTTTTTTATGCAATTCAATCAGGCAAAATTGTATAAAAATTGCCACAGCAAATAAACCTTCACGGTTTTTTAATAAATAAAAAACCTGATGCCTTTTATGCTATGATTTACCGGTCGGTTATCAGGTGTGTAGTTTGTATGCAAGCCTTTAAGCCCCCTACACGAGCGGCAACAATTTTTACAGTTCACTGACATAATAACAAAAAAATTGTTTCGATGTTTTTGCATGTTTGATGCAATTCTATTGACATGAAAAAAAAATGACGTATTAAAATTTGGCGTCGCGATTTTTTGCAGCGCGTGTAGAGTGCTTTACAATAATCACGAGCTCCAAGTGAATAAATAAATAATATTTTTAAAGTTGTTTGTCATCTCTTGGCATCGGCACTGACCGCGCCCGCCTCGCGATCAGGAATCATCGACCACGGAGCGAATCTCTCTCAAAATAACTGCTTACATTTTTCTTCCCGGTGTTACACACGGCGACTGTCGGAGCTTCGCGAGGACCGCACCTGAGGCATACAAAAATACTATGGAATTTAGGCCATTCATGAGTTCACATAAATCGAAGGCAAATAAATTAAAACGATCCGCTCAAAAAATATGGATTGCCAAATGGCTAGTGATTACGATAATTTTTGTATGCGAGCACTTTCTTCTTTCAAGGTCTTGGATCTACACAATGTACTCACAAATAAAACTATACGTAGTCTTTTATTCGAATTTATCTTTATGTCTTATAATTTTTTTTTCAATTTATTTACCAATGTAGTGCATATTTTTAACAAATTTTCAGGGGTTTGTTGGGCTCACCCCCGTTCTAATTCCATCAGATGAAATACTGTACTACCTGTATTGATATTTAAATCACTACCTAAATGATACTTGGTGCGTATTATTATTAAATATTTAAGTATTTCAGTACTTAAATATTTAATAGTTAAGATCTCTAGACAGAAAAATAAAAATACTTTAAAAATGACATTTCAATATTAACGACTCTGCAATGTGACAGGTCAAACCAATTTATTATCAGTAAAATATCTCAAAGGATAAAAATAGATAAGAGATCATACTAGAAAGCGAGATTTTTCTATTTTCTAAGTAAAATGGGCTGTGTGATCCAGTATAAGACCCTATCAGAGTAGATAAGTTTCGAGAAAGTTCAAATGTCTATTGATTCTCCATCCATTGTTCTTTTTTGGGAGCTAATGCATAAATATTTTTCTTGTTGGTTTATTGATTAACGAGGGGCTGTTTACACCAAAGCCTCGGCTGCGACCGCCCCGGGTTATTTATTGTCTTATGCTTGAATAAAATAGAATAGATGGTCTATAAATATGAAATTAGAAGCTAGACTTTTCCACAAATAGGCAATGTTATCTAGAATACGATTTATTTATGATGAAAGACCGAGAAGTTTTAGGTTTATATTAAATTCATCGTTTATTCTAGACCTGTATTAAATCAAAACCACGAGTTGAGCGCAGTTGTTAGAGATGAATTGAATATTAAATATATTTTTAAAAATATAGCTCCTGACACGGCGCTATACTATAGTAAAGTCCATTCGATCAATGTGACTTGTATGATATTAATTTTTACGCCGGCCTTAGAAAAAGTTAACAATAAGCAATTGGTTACCTCATCAAAATAAATATTATTATTAACTTCAAACCAAATTGCTATCGTTAGTATCAAGTGAAAATCTTCATCAAAAATATTTATTTAATAGTTCTTGAAACGTCAAACATACTTTTCTTATTGCTAGATCAATGAGAATTGTTCAGTAGCGTGGTGTTGAGATTATAACTGAAAGCTTATATCACAGCTGACATTTAATACATCATACATTAATGGTCCATTATATAGTTTTCAAGGTCCACCTGTCACTTACTTCACCCCTTAGTTTTGAAACGGAACGATCAACAGCAAGGAACAATATCGCGATTAAACCTTTTATACCTTTATTACAATTCTAGAACCTAAAATGGCAAAATCTTTGGGAAGTGGTATATAATCTATGCGTACCAAAAAATAGTGTAGCTTTTTAAAACATGTATAAATATATATTATAACATCGTCGTGTTTATAAAGTTGTTATATCATCTTTACAATACATTTATTCTGTTGATCCACTATTTTCGTATTTTACTCAAGTTAATTAAAAATTCAAATCAGTTGGAGCCCGTCCAGACACTAGAGTGTGTTATTTTTCAATTCTCTATGGTGACCGTCAACTTCTATCAGGATTGACAAGAACATTTAGCAGCAAGTCCAAGGAGCAGCACGCTGTGTTCGTGTTTACTGATATTTTTAAGTTTTATTATTTGTCATAACAGTAAAATAAATATTTAATGGCCGATTTTTACAGTATTCGCTAAACAACTCGTAAACATGTATTTATATAATCACAATAAATAAGTATTCAGATTTAATGATCGCGTTTAAAATATCTAGTATCTATACATACAAAATGACATAAATACGAGTATATTGCTTTAATACATTATTTTTCACTATTATGACATATTGTAATCGCATATTATTTTCTCCTTGTATAGTAAAAAACATCTGTATAAGCTTCCTTTTCAAACCCTGCTCTTAAAAACCCTTACATTACTTCAAAAGGCAGACTTAAAGCACCACGTTTCGAATGCAGCAGTGTTTTCTGCCCATTCATTTGGGATTACGAGTTTTGACACTTAACTTTTAGAACTCAGCAAGTAAATACGGTTTTAATTATAATTTTAAATGCTTTGGTGAGATTCTTCTTGGTCACAATATTAAAGGAAGTTTTTGTTAAATTGATTGAATTGATTACGATAAAAATAAGATAATGTAATAACACAAAATCAACCTAGAATTCACTCCAATGAATCGACATGCCGAAAGACAAAAAATACATTAATTTTTAAGTAATAATTTTCAGAAGAAAAAAATTATTGTAAAGGTACGTGTATTTATCAACTTTTATTCAACGCCTTTCTAATTTGTCAGGCTTTACTTTGCTTTAGGAAAATCCGATAGAGCAAAGGTTATCCTCACTTCCCTTAATGTGTTTTCCTTTTCTGATTAGCCATCACTTCTCTACTTACGTTTCGCACTTGAGTATTAGGTGGCAGAGGAAATGGGCTAATTCCAATCAATTTGGAGCCTTGCTGATAAAAATAAAAGTAAATGAAATTGTGCAAATATATATCGAGATTAAAGGTTTGCCAAAATAAACACGGAGAAAAAAAATCTCAACGTTTAGTTTTAGAAAAAACAAGATGAAGGTTTTTTGTTTTATGTTTTTAGGTGGCAGACTTGGGTGTCTCACGCCATAGTCCGAACCAGCCACATTATTTTCCACAAGTCTCTTGCTGGGTGACTTGATGTACTTGTGGGATTAAATTTGTGAAGAAATATGTATTAATATGAATGAGGTCTTTGAATCAAGATTATTTAGCACCAATTATTATATTGGGATAGAAAGGGAAGCGTCATAACATATGTCCAACAAACCCCGCTTTAATGCAGTCCAGAGGCACAGAAATTCGGCACCACAGATCCAGCAAGAATAGCACAAAGATAAACACGTCAGAAATTCAGTAGCAACAACTCTACGCAGCCGTAATTTATTTCACTGATTGCGTATAATACAGTGGAATTGCTTGTCATATCTCGCTATGATCATTGTTTAAATTACTAAACTACAGTAGCCTATGTTCTGAATGCAAAATCAAACTGAACAGTAATTACAAAGTAGTTGAATACAATGACATTTTTCTGATAATGGTTTTATAATTGAAATCAAACTATTAGAAATCTTATACTTAATTGACAATTAAATCCCACGTGACTGATTACTATAACATTTAATTAAAGATATAACATATTCAACAGCTTGGTAGTTTTTGTGGAATAAAAATAGTTTTCTGAAGTTTAGGCGTTAGTGTCAGTTGAGGGTCGACCCACACTGCTCCGAAAGATTTCAATTTGGTTTCTTCAACCAACCTTAAAAAAATTTAAGTGTTAGAAGCTTTCTCGTTAGAAACCATCTAAGTAATTTTATACCTAATCAATTTATTTATTTTTTGGATTGGACGTCAATCAGGCAAATCACGATGATATTTTTCTTAGAGTTTCTTTAAATCATCTTCTATGTATGAATTAATGTGCCTAATCATATTAGTAATCTTCTACTGAAATAATATCCATTGTGTATGTGTGTGTATGTTTCATTATTTGGTTCTCTAAAGAATATCTTAAAAGATACAACGTTGATTTTTTGCACGTAAGTTCAGTAAGTTTTTCCGCAGCTATGTGCCGAATTTCAAGACGATAGGATAATATTTTCATTCATAAACTAATTTAATAAAACTAAAAAATATGCTTTAGCGAGTTTCAATATGTACGAATTATATGATTCTGTTGTTCACCGCGAGAATTTCAAATTTAGAACTTTAAAAAAAAAAAACAAATTTTGATGCTTCTTAGAAATTTTCAGTTTATGTCAATTTGACACAAGTACACAAGAAATTGCATTTGAAATTATTAATCACATCATTAATAACTCAAAATAACACCGTCTACGCACAGCAAACTTAATTAAAAAATAATTGCACAATTGAACGTGATAAAGACTGCATCAAATAAAAAACAGTGCAGTGAAAGTGAAGCGTTGTTTGTGACACGAAATGTGACACAAATGTCAAGCAACGAATCGAAAAGAAAACGTGAGCAGCGTCTTCTTAAAATTCGAGTACCCAGATATTAAACACTATTGCTTCGTTCATCGAATTCGTCATTCCGTGACGGGCTACATTTCTAGTGATATAATAGTCCGATCCAAAAAATAGACAAACGGGAGTAAATAAAATCGACTTATTATAATGTATGTATCTGAAATAAATAACCAAAGGAATGCGAGGAAAGGTAAAATGCGTTTGTTTTATATTGAAATTCGACCGGTTTAGTCAAACAGTCCTCGCCGGCCGCTCGGAGCAGCTTTGTTGCGGCGTAAACTCGGGCTTATGGGCGTCCATAAAGCGACTCTGGGAGGCGCCCCGGTCGGCCGGTCATTACTATTCATGATGCTTGCGGAGAACTCTGCGGCTTGCAAATACTGCCAGTATAAAATATAAAGCAAATGCAAGTCATGGAATCTTTTCATAACAGGGACCGAAATAGACCGGAGAATGGAGGCGAGCACTGAAGAATAAGGAATACCTAAATGTGGTCTACGTAGATTTATCGCTTTGGGACAGTGGTGCAGAAAAAAAATGCCTCGGGTATAATGGAAAACAAAGTTGTTGCGATGTTAAAAGTTTCATGCTTAATTTTTGATCACATAATCATAATATTACTAATATGATTAGGCATATTGGTTCACACATAGAAGATGATTAAAGAAATGCTCAAGAAAAACGTTCCGTTATGTGATTAATAAAAACGAAAAAAGAAAGAAAGACGTTCAATCCAAAAAATAGACGTACGTATATGATGGTGCGCGTCTTGGCTAAAATTTAAAAATAATATCCAGATGGGATTAAAATCGCTGCACTTGTTACTCTGTTTAAAAAGTCCAATGCTTGCAAATCACTAAATATTGGTTGGCCTGGGCACATTGGTTCATATGTAGAGTATGATTACTGGATGTGATTCGTTAATACAAGGGTCAGTACACCGGCCATGTAAGCCTGGGGATGTGGGTTCAAATCCCACACATATCACGATGATATTTTTCTGAGAATTTCTTTAATCATCTTCTATGTGTGATCTAATGTGTCTAATCATATTAGTGATAATATAATAAACCCGTAATGGGTAATAAATACGCATCTGATTGACATTCAATCCAAAAAATAGACATACTTAATCATAACAGATTTACGGATTGGTTGAAGAAACCAAACCACAACCCTTCGTAACAATGTGAGACGACCCTCAACTGTATTTTGCTGTTCCCATATGTACATATTAATTCAATATTTTTTTAGGAACCGATATCGTGTTTCTTGAATTCCATTTCTTACCTCACACTCTACCATTCTTGGTCGTGAAACGTCGTTCAAGCCGACCCACTTGTAAAAATCGTCGCCTTTGTTTCTTTTCCCTTTTATAGATCCACCAATCATCGCCATCTGAAACCCACGGTTATTTATTTGTTTTTGTTTGAACAGCCGGAGCTTGTGTCTTGGGGATAGCGGGTAGAGTCTTTTCTTCTTGTAAAGTTTCTGTTTACTTGCCGCGTCCGATCAAGTGCACATATTTCATTGTAGTGTCGTATTTGATTACTCTGTACAAACTTGCATAATCACATGAAGAAACGGGCGGGATACACTGCTCTTCCAGATCCTGATCCTTCCAAACTTTGGCAGTGTCAGTATATCTCCATTTGTTGCTTCGTGTTCTCTTTTCACAAATGCTGGATACTTATGCAAAAAAGTCACGTACGACCTATGGGCCAATTTCTTTTAGACCTATTATAACTTAATATATAAGAAAATGTATTTTTGCGAACGTTAATCTTCATACATAAAATTTAATTTAAAAAGAATTTTAATACATATTCTGAAAAGAATAATTTTAATTTGGCTGAAAGTTTAAGTATTCATATTATAATTTAGGGACAAATTATATTTAGATTCATTTTTAATATATTTTAAATCACCGTAGTGTCGTAGTTAAAAGTAGTTGAATGAAAGAAAAAATGAGATAAAAATGAGAGAAAAAAAAATGCTTACACAATCAGCAATTCTTCAAGTAGATAAAAAGTTTAATATTCCAAATGGAAAGATGTAAACGAAGGAGAAGCTTTCATTCAAAAAGAGCTTTTTTCCGGATATTTCATTGTCACTTAACACTACAGCAGTAACTGTGCACAAAGCAAGTTTATGATATTTATTTAAGAAAAACAGAGCGTTTATCTTATATACTGATGAATAAATCAATCGGAAATCTTATTCAAATAAAACTTTTACAAATTTACCATTGGATCTTTGAAAACAGGGACAAAGTTTTGTTAAAATTAAAATTTCCGAAATGAAATTTAAAAAAACTATTCATTTAATAAGATTCAGAACCAAATATATTTCCATATCTTAGAAAATAATTTGACTTTTAAGCATTCAATAAAAATAAATCAATATTAGGGTTCGAATAAAACATTCTGATTAGATATATTTAATACCATTACTTACAAAGCACCAATAAATAACTCGTTACAATAGAATCATCCTCTTTTATTTATTCTTTCTGAATCTTTTTCGGTGCGATACGTGGAAGTACCATTTTCCACTCACTCGAGAAGCCATTTTGGAAACGTGAAACCTGTATCGTTAAATTTCTTCATAAAATCATGAATAACGTCCTTTGTGATTTACAATGTTTGATCTATACGGGCGGAAATCACATGGTAGGAAATTCATCATCTCGCTAGAAAAAAAGGCTTGTTAAAAAAAAGAAATATTAAAAGCTGAATGACTTGAAGATTGTAACAATTTTTGTTTGTGAGCTCTCTGGCCTTTTATGAAATTTGATTTGTATTCATATTTGTTGTTAGTATTGAAAAATACGTTGAGCTGTCGTAGGTAAATATTTGTTACTTTTGATACAAGAGCCAAGGTTGGGTGCCGCTGGGCTAGGCAAGAAATAGACTCTATGGCATAACAATAATAGTTACGCGTGTCCTGGTCTATATTTGGAGCTATGGGGATACAAAGAAATGATCGAAATAAATATAAACCTCCGGTGAGTGAGTTATAATCAGAATGCGAGTGTGTGTGTGTTTGTCCTCACTTATAGTAATTGCTCTGCATCAAATACAAGTTTTCGTTTATACCTGTAATAATACAACATATTATTATGCACTATCAATACTTTTATGAGACTGTATAGATAATTAGTTCAGAATTTGAGAATTCAGGAAAACATAAATTATCATGAGGATATTTTAACATCTTATTTATTTTTTGTTGTCTTATGTATTTAGTTGTGATGTTAAGTTATTTTGTTACGCTGATTCATAAAAATTTGCCTAAAACCTTGTTTTTATACATAGTATATACCATAATACTAAAACACAACATTTCACTGCCTTTTTACGAACGTAATACGCATTTAACTTGTTTATTGAATTATAAAATGAAAAATGCACTTTGTACAGTTATTATTTTTACGAGGGAAAATAATTTACAATCGCTTGTGTTTTAAGAAATGAAGTGAATAAACGCCCATAGTTATAAAAACAAAACAACATTCGCAGTTCTTTGCCAAGAAAATGAAAAAAAATCTTTGAATATACCGAAATTTATAACCATGTAATTGTGTTGATAATTTGTTTGCCAAAAAAAAAAATACAAATATTAATGCAAATATAATTGATCTAAATCATACATCCGATACTTATTTCTTACATATTTAGTTATTAAAAAAAAAGATCTTTTATAATAATTTGTGGACATCAATAATAATCTAGGTACTATCAATATCACATATTATTATTTAGCATCGATAATGATGATGATCATATCACAAATATAATTTTGAATTGAAGATTGTATTTTTATCATATAATTAAATTTAAAGGTATGGCAAGTGCATTTTATTTTGCAGGTAATTTGATAAAGTCCTCAACTTTTATATTATAGAAGGTATCATGTTGCTTGAAAACAATTGAAACGCCTCACAGAAAAGCAGCGCTCCTGTGAAACGTAAAAGTCTGTTTCGATTTATACTCCGTTTTACGTGCCTGGAAATACTCTGGATCAAAGAACCCGGGAAGCTCGTAATAATATACCAGGACAAGAAGCTTTGAAAGCTCTGCATATTGTGTCTATGTACTTTGTACGAAAGCTAAAGTTGAAAGCTTATTTAAACAACATAAATTGTACTCTTGAAATACAAAACCAAATTAGTCATAATAAAACATATTATATCTTACTATATTGTACAAATCAACATTGTAATTGTGCTTTTTATATTTTTTTCAGATCTTAAAACATGTGTTTCATTTATATTGTTTTTAGATTTTGTGATTGATGGAATACGAAAGAAATAAATATAATTAATAATTTTAATTATATCACAGTATTATAGTGAAAATGTTATATTTTAATGATAAGTGAACTTTGAACTTTGACATTTTAATATTTCCGACCTAAATTACCGAATGACACAGATTTTCGACGGTGTGCTCGCTTAATTTCGAGCTGACTACACCGAGTGCTGAGTCAAGGAGTGAAATACAGGACAATCGCGCAAGGATTGATAATGGACGCCATTATTGAGAGTGGCATAAGAGGCGCTCTTTGCTTTTGAAATAGCGATTATGGAGCCATTTTTGGAAAGCCTTTTTGAAATTTTGTCACTTTGAGAAATGTTTTGCTTTTTGAGTGCGACCATTAGACAAGCGTAATGGAAATATGAGTCATTATTTAAAAATATCTTTGTGTTTTATAAAACGTATTGAGTACCGTAATAATTAAAAAATATATGCTTATATAATATATAATAAAATTTATTAAAAAAAAAAATAATTGTGTCTCCGATTTTTAGTATTGAACTGAATATAAGCGGCGACAGAAAAATAAAAATTGAAACGGATATGAATGCTGGAGATTGTAATGAAATTATATAAATTTAAAGTTTAAAAATAATATAATTTACCGGTGTAAAATATTCAAGTAAAGCGATCGTAATTGTTTTCATAAGTACTTTATTTTCTTTACAAAATATTAATATTTCGACAGTAGCTATAATACGTATACAAAAGCATCTGCTATATTTCAGTTTTACTAGCAAGATATTTAATATTAAAATAATAAGTAATACATCGCACTTTTAGCTTTTTTTCATATGAATAATTATGTATTAAAAATAATTTTAATTGGTATTTTTCTGCATTTAAAAAAAAAGTAAAATTTGATAATAGTTAAAGCATTTAAGGCAAATGAGTAGAAAATAGTCAAAAAATAAATTGCTTACGCCAGGTCTAATCTTCATATGATCCAGTGGCGCACTGTGAGATATTTTTCAAATAGCATGATTACGCTATTTGAATATTCAAAGCCGGCTAAAAATATTTTCGGCTTGCTTATAATTTTAAAAAGCATTTTTTTTATTTCTTACCATGTATTTATGCAAGTTACTTTTAGCTATTATTTTTTGTAATGCATGTCTATTAAATCAAGACTAGCCGTGTGCAATGATTTTGTGTATACGTAAGTTAATCTCTTGTGTCGACACCGAAACCGAACGACTGCCAGTAAGTGCGTTATAAAGGGTGTGTCGTAAACTCTTTACGATAAGCGACGAGATGATAACATTATGAGAGTATTATTTATCTCTCTCTCTCTCTTTCTCCCTTGCTCTTTCACAATGAGAAAGTAAACGAAATCATAATCAGACACTGCTACTGAAGAAGCATAGATCCATAGTTGCAGAGAAGTTAACAACTTTAGTGCAAACCGTGAAACCTGTGAGGTCTTTTTTCTGCGATGGAATTGCCACACAAACATGCGTCGAGCTTAAAATACAAAATTCTGTGTTTATAAAAACATTAATTTAATTTTACACCATCCTGAAAACTATGAAAATACGAAATGTTTTGTTTAATATAAATAAATTATAATAATATTAATAAAAAAACTACGTTAAAAGTTTAAAACTTATTGATGTAAGTATAAATATTAAAATAATAAATAAAAATCACCCGAAAGTTGTATTAATAAAATATCTGCAAATACTGATCAAATGACTATAGTTTGTCTTTAGGTTAACGTCTAGTTATCAAATCATTTATAACCCTAAAACAAAAAGCATTAAACTATGGGCTATACTCTTGTCCTTGTCTCGATAGAGGGTTTGAAGCCCCATCAAATATATATTTCATAACGATTATAGAATTAACCTTTTGGTTAGATTAAGCAATACAATTCGCTATTTTATGTCTGCACGTACTGAGCAAATACGAGGCGCTTTAGCGGCGAAATATCTCCCTGAATAACGCCTCGTTACTCAATGGACCACTCAAACAAACAATGGGGTCGAGGGACGTAATTTGTAATTTGAGGATCATGGGGATTGGTGCCGTACGGCGCTCTCCTCTCGTCAATATGCCAAGCGGCGCTAGTTCAGACATGGCATGACAACCTGACACGAATTATGCGACCCAAATTTAGGGTGACCAAATAATACGATCGTGTATTGGATGAAAATGCAAAAAATGGTGAGATAAAAAAAATTGATACAGTTAATTGGTTATTTTAACTACTGAAAAAATATAGTTTAAGTTTACTTGTATCTAGGAAGGTGCTAACATCAAATCAAAGGATCGTGGAGAAATTTAAATAAACCCATATTCAGCAGTGGAGAAATGCAGGCTGCAAAGTAATCAGTGTTTTCAGAGTAGTTTTCATTTGTTGCATCATGAGGTGTCTTTTAAAGAAAAGCTATTATTTTTTCAAAGATGGCACAGTGCAAGTGCCTGCTTTATAGTTATTGATCGACCTCTTACTTGCGTAGCTGGTCACCGCATACTCTATACAAGTGTGTGCACATGCCAGCTGCCATCACAGACACGCCAGTAAACATTTTGGCCGTAATGATTCCGCCAGAAATGTCAGACTTCTCCAGGTTGTATTGATTTTTCGTAATTGACGAATATGCACACTTTCGAAATTAAATATACCTGCTAAATATATTGATTTATAACTTTTATTTTTCATATTAAATTATATAAAATTATAAAATAATAAAATAGTTTTATTAATGTTACTATTTGAAAAACAGATTAATTATGTTGTAGATGTGATAGAATTTCTAAATTTTACTGATCACAATATTTTGATAATACCACATCTACTGTTGACATATTTTTAAAACGGTATAAGTGGTTATATAAATAAACATAAATATGATTTTATGCTTCATTAAAAATACGAGTTGGACAAAGTTTTTGATCATATTTTACATAAAACATTAATCAACATTTCTAATTTTGTAACTGTGCGTACATTCATAAACTGCAAATAATTTAACATTTTCCTTAAATAATTTTTAAAATCTTATCAATATTAACTAAAATCTACGAGGCTTGTTGAAAGATCGGTTGTAATGGTGATAATACTAAACGATTCTATCTGAGGTGTGAACCGTACTGGAAACTCCACGCACAGATAACCTTATAGGTTCAACAATACTAGTACCAAGAAACTAATGTATTAATCATATAAAACTTAAAAACTAATATTGTTAAAATTTTACAAAAGAAACTTATGCAATCATTAAAACCTAAATTACTAAAATACTCTTGTAAGAAAAATGTTCTTATCAAAAAATCAAAAAGACATAAGGGAAATCTTCATAATTAAAGAAACGAATTGAAAATTCATTGAATGGAGACACGTTAAGAGAATGAAATGAAGAGATGATGATTAACATCGTTACTGGAATTCATTTCCAGTATGATTAAAAACACTCTAATTTTTTACTAGGTAAAGTTTATAGAATACTTTTAGCAGAATTCCTCTACTATCAGGGATTTGGTGAAGTGACTAAGCTAGGCTTTTCTATAACGAGGTCTCGGGTTCTTATCAGATAACGAAGGCATTTATACCGCGGCTGGTGTGATGATGTCGATGCCTTGTTACGGTCTACTGTTATGACAATTATTTTTCTGCTATTGTATTGATTTTATGGTCAGAATAGAGAAATTTTATTTCTATTTCTTTTACCCAAAGCTATTTTTGATTGCAAAGTAATTTGACGTTGTGATACATCGTTTTTTGAAAGCCATAAATCCATAACTACTTGATTCAACAAAACATATTACACTACTTTTGCGACTGAAAAAAAAATTATATTAAATTTTTTAAACATTTTTTTAGGCTACAATTAATTTTAAGGACTTATTTATAGTCTCAAATAAGTCAAGTGTAGTTTATTGTAGGTATTTTTTTCGTATTGAATTCTATTTATTTTCGACCTTAAGTATATACTTTAAATATTTTGTTTTTAAAAATTAATTATTAAAACTTAAAATTTTTCACTGTTAGTCATCACAAATCTTTAAGAAGTATATCTGCAACATGCAAAATAAAATGATAATCTGTATCAGAATCCAATTTGGTAATTCCAAAGATCTATCATATTTCTATTATCAAACAAACTCTACAATTTTTATTAGTTAATACGAGGCTTTGGCATCTGTTTTCAATATTAAATGTAATATTACACGAATTACAAATCATTTAAATAAAAAAGTCATTTTTTAAATTGGTCAGCAATTGGTTGACAGTATATATGAAAATAAACAAGGAAGCTTCCTGATTCGGAAGAATGATTTATTGTACAATAAAAACGACAGAGGTGATATATTGGTCATTTTCCAACATGTAAATTTTTTGTAAAGTTTGGAGCATCAAACATTTGTAACAAAAATATAAGCAAACTTTATTTGCATCTGTATACTTGCTCATTGCTTCTGTCTCTCGTCGATAAAAACTTCGCACAACCTTCCTCCCTTTTACTTTGGCTTGGACATTAAACTGCTGTGATATATTTTTCTCATTTCAGAAAACGTGCTTGAATAATGATGCGTTTCATCTATTTTACGATATCCATGAACTTTCGGGTTTTATTTATCCTCTGGGAAATTTTGTTTATGGCATATTAGACGTTTAATATTAATTTATTTAATTTGAATATATTAAACGCTCGCTCGATTAAAAAAATTTTTTTTTACTTTTACTTGCATGCAGAATTCTTCAACCACGCTGATAATGACATTATTTTTTATGTTTTGAATTTTATAATCAATAAGTCTATGAGAACGATTGTCTTAAATTCTCGTAAACCAAGGCAACGCTAATTTTACTCGTGTAACCTTCAATCGCAGTGATTATCGTAAATCAAGAAAAATGCTTTAACATCTAGTCTAGGAGGCATAAATTTATTTGATTTTATTAGCGGACATAATCCAATTAGATACAAAGAGGCGCCGGCGTCGGATTGTTTGACTTCACTCTCTCTAATGAGTCAGCAGTTCCTCACATCTCCGGGCTCGTGTGTACTCGTGTCTTATTATCTTGAGCAAATGACAGATTCAATCAGAACACCTGATATTCTAAACAACGCGTACTAATGTACGCGTATTGAAATAGTCTAGACCTATATCGACCACCTTAATGTATACGGATTTAGAATATTATGCGCACATCTGCTAATTTAAAAAAATCTATTATATCATTTTAAATACAGATTTTTTTAAATGTCATCAAAATTAACTTTTCATTCAAATAGTTGAATGAAGTAACATTTGAAAGATCTTTCCTTTTATTCTGATAAAAAATCAGTCTACAAACGAAGTATTTGACTTTTTTTCCTTATTGTTTCAGTCTATTTTTTTCCATTTGTTTCTTACTTCTCTGAGATTTCAGATCATTTAAAAAGTTGTCATTCAGTAAATATTATTTTATTGTTTTAGTATAAACAATAAAATTACATTTTTTTGTCATTTCTAAAAGCTTTCAGATTGGTTTCGGATATACCGTGCTATAAACACAGTTCAATCAAAAGCTTTTTACTACGTACGAAAACACGTGGAAGCAGACGTCTTCGTCCCTCAGTCCGGCGTCATTTGTGAGTGACGTCACGCGAGCATATCAAGTCTCCCAATATCTGCAGATAAGGCCCCGCGGCCCGTCCATCGCGAGGGGCTCCAGTAGATTTACATCGGGGCGTTTGTTGGGAAGGCTATAGGCGGGATAAAAATCGCCCTCCAACCATATAAGGAAAGCGAGGTTTTTCTAGAGCCTCTGAAAGCTCGTCTTCAAGCCGTAATCTAGATAAAGTCGAGAAAATGCGATAACGCTTAGTAGAGCTGAGATGCTGCCATACATTTTTTTTGTAATTCATTTTTGTAGCAAGCACTTTGACACTGTACAAATAAATTATTTCTGGGATAATACTATCTTGTTAGGTTTACGGTATCGCTTTTAATATTGATTTTCAAATTTTATATTTACTGCTAGACGAAGAAACTCTATAATATATCGTGACTCTTGATTTACCGTTGCTTTCTGCCATGTCGCTCCAGTTTCTAATGTGATCTCGCCTACTCACAGATTTTTCGCACGCCTCCGCGGTTTCTCTGTGCATTGACGTCTCGTTACATTGTCCACATAATGACACTTATGGTTATTTACATTCCAAGCAGAAGAGACACAAACTTGGATAATCTTAATGAACAGTCTACAAACTATACTAACCAGAATATATGCGGGGTCTATTATGTTGCCTCAGTTCTATTATTTGGAGTTGAGCCCTGGAAACATAAATAGGACAAATAAATAACATCTCAAATCCTACATTTTTAAATTCTATATTTTGTTATTACGAAATTTTTATGCTGTATTTAAAAAATATATATTTAGAGTATCTCTCGTAGATAATGATAATTTAGGGGGTTTATCCTCAACAAATTTAATAAGCCAAGGCGCTGCCGACTCGGGAAGCTTCAAGTCTATATTTAGACTCAAAGATAAGTTTTCACCCGAAATATTTCCAGAAACCGTAAAAGTGTGAGTAGGATTCGGCTCGCGAATAACCAATGTCAAGAGAAGCCGATGTGATACTCCGGGCTGGCACGAGATATCCATTTGGAAAATGTAATTCTTGATTATTTTCGTTTCAGGAAAGTAAGAGGTTTTTTTCAGCAAGGTTAATTTAAAATTACCCCTAAAACTAAGATCACGTAGAAGTTTGAAGAGTTCGATTATAACAGAGCTTAAATTAAATATAAAATGAAACATCTAGGATAAGTATCAATTATTAACTATCTGATTAAAATATATCTTGCAAATTATGAATTTGATATATATATAAATGTTAACCATATAATTTCAACGATAAAACATATAACCCCTTAAATGAAGATGCTCACTATTTTTTTTAAACATATTTTTTTTATAATAGAGAAAATTGCGATAGACGATAAGTTTTTATTTAATTTAAGTAAACATTTTATTAGAACATTATAAATAATTTCGAACCCAGAATTTGAGTCAGTGAGTAGCTCCTTTAACCACTAAACCATAATTTTTTACTCTCATACAACGTTTTACTCTTATATGTTTCTTTCTTTAGACTAAGTATTATCTTTCCCGTCTTTATTTTCTACTTGTGCAGCGGCCGCGTTAACAATTACCGGTCATCAAATTATATTTTATCTATAAAACAACAAAAAATAAATTGTATTGGCAACATTAAAAATATCAAGTCACTCGGCTATATTTTATTTACAAAAAAAATTGAACGGAAAAAGTTAAAGATGCATTTGTATTTTTATAAATTTGTTTACGACCAATCTACGTGTTGTATATTATCTAAGCTCTAGGTCTTGTCTCCATAATGATATTTTGGAAGTCACTTACTGATAAGAAACTCTGCAATGCGGACATGCTATTATAAGCTCTACGCCTATACAACAATGCACATAAGTGTATATATGGGCGCTGTATGCATAAAAGGGTGCTTATCAGATGCAAGCCTTGCGGAAGATTAATCCCATTATATAGAGACTTATCGCAATTGACTCTCAGGTACAAAACATCATAAAAACTAGATTAACTCGTATAAATTATTTCAAGAGAACTTTTTTCATACATAATTATTGATTATTAGAAAGCAAAAAAAGGTAAGGAAAGGATTATATAATAATTATATTGGGCAGCAACAATACGCAGACGTTTTCTTCCAATATAAAATTACGGTGTAGAACTACACTATTTTCCCTTTAGAAAACCACGAACACTGGCTCAGCATGAGTATATGCTTATTGAAATGGTCGCCAACCTCCTCTGAGGAGAGGCACTTGATGAAGAAATAAGTAAAAAATATTTTTAAAAATTGACAAAATATATATAATTAAAACTGTTAGCTCGGGAATAATAAAACTTTAAAAAAATATATTCAATCAAACTTAGTTCATGTCTTAATAAAATTTCACTTTGATCAATGATACGAATCGGTTTTAATGTTAACCCAGTGTGAGCTTACACTAACTCTCGCGTGTTAACATTCATTAACAAATCCCACCAAGCTATGTATGATATCAGAATTATTCAGGCGCAGGTGAGCAGGAGATGTTACAGAATGTTCCTGACGCCTCTCACGCCCAATCATCGGTTTGTTGGCGTCGGGGAAATACCTTAACTAAACTACAATTTAGCCTGAGGATTCCAAGCGAGCTCCCAGTGCTCTATTTGCACAGCTTGCCGCGACGGAATAGGATTTATTCTGCAACCGCCCTCTACCAAAGGAATCCTAACCGATTTTATTTAATTTATTTTAAAATAAATTCCAAGGCGTGTTTTCAATTTAGTACTATCTGCGTATTTTTAAAATTGCAGTTTCCGCAGGTTAGTGTCGTTTTCGTTTTAAGTTGTTACAGCCCCAAACTGACAGACAATATTGCATGTGTCAGAATATATTATTTACATTATTCAAGTATTCACCAAAAAAAAGCAAGGGTTGATGCGTTCAGTATTTGTTTTTACTTCAAAGAGGCATCATCGTATTAAATGGGATATAGTGTACAACCTCTTAACACAGAAGGCACATACGTATATATTATCTTTTGTGGTTGATATTTTCACGGTCGAAATTGAGTTTTTTAAATGTTATCATTACATAATATATAAGATATTGTAAAAGAAACAGTGTTTATTCATATTATTGCAACCGCCAAAGTTTTTATTATACCTAAGCCAGTGAGTGTATTCTAATTAAATCCATTAAAGATATATGGTGTAAGTCATTATAAATGAGAAATCAAGTTTATTATCACAATAATATTTAAATTACAAAAGCAATAAAACAATCCGTTTTGGAAAAAGTTACACCCTAGAAGTGTTCGATGTTAGTCGTTGGCGGAGTTATAAATCTATTCGACATAATATGCCTCGAACCTTGAGTATGTACCGAGAGCGCAATAAAAGTACACTTGTTCATTAATACCGTTCGATTCTACCGAGTATTAAGACAATAAATTCTCGCGATGTAATCTGTCCGGCAAATGGTTGTATTTCCGCCGCGCAGCCGAAGGGCGAGAAGCCCCGGAGTGGACACCTCTAGATTAAGAGGGGGTGATGTAATGAGTACCCGAGCCAATATCCCTGGGAGATAAATCTCGGTTCTCGGAGGCACGCGGAGGTCCCCCCAGAGCCGGTCCGGTGATTAAAGGCCTAATGAAATTGCCAGCCGTGGGTCGGGCGCTGACAGAGGACAAGCAAAGTAATCGCTCGTCTTATGTAACTTTGATATCTTGGCTAACGCTAATTTTGATAGATACCTGAATATGGAATAGCAATAAGAGCGCAGTCGGCTTCGAGTTCATTACGACGTCTAGACGCCTTCACGAAGCGTCTACTAAATTTAAAATCTGAAAAGGGGTAAGTCAAGGTTATTCGATATCTCCTTAACTGTTTATCGCAAAACGAGATTTAAAATTAAAAATACATAGAAATTATTCTGCTCGTTTTAGTTACTACAATCGGTACTTGTTTTTTATCCGACCACCAAAATTTTTTAATGTACATGTACTCGCAGAGACAAGAATCTATCATATGTTTATTTCGTTCCTTTGCAGATTTCCATGACCGCTCGATTCGTTGGGTTAGGTTAGGTTAGGTTAGGTTAGGTACAAGTTTTTTGATGGTCGGATAAAAAACAAGTACACTACAATCATTACCCTAAAAATGCATTTTTTTATTTGTTTCTTTTTGTGTTAATGGCGTCACACAATTCACCTTTTATTTTCATTTACCCTGCCACGATTTTTTTTTATCGTTTGGAAGTTTTTAATATCTTTTAGATTTAGAGTGTTCAAAGGGGATCTAATATAACTGCTGTTCTATGCTCACCGATGTATGTGATGAAATTATTTTATAACAATATTAACTATGTAAATTTACATCACATAATTCTGAATTCTTCCATTCATCATATTTATTTATTTTTTGTCATTTTTATGATTTTAAGATTAGATGTCTTATACAATTAATTTGTATTCCAAAAATAAAAGTTAATCTAATAAAACTCTTCAAAACTTCAGATTCAAGCATTTTTCTTATTGAATTCAGTAAAGTTTCTTTCAAACAGAAACATCACATTAACTTTTTATAGAATCGAAATTTTATCTGAAAAAAGTAACACTGCGTAGTTTTCCGACCATTCAACAAATTTTAAATTATATTATATTTCAAGAAATATGTGAAAAATTGAAATATTTATTATATATATATATATATATATATATATAGTTATTAAACTAAATTTTGCACATCTTATGATTCCTCCTGATTTTTATTATCTTTCATTCGAAATTCGTTTGGACAGCTAAATGTATGAATTGAAATTTCATTCTCTTTGCATGCATTTATAAATAAACTATTTGAAGCCTCCATAATTATTCTTATTTTTGAGGAAAGGATTGAAATGATAGAGGCTTTCTTTAATATTGAGCACGGCCATGGATCGATTCTAAAATTTTATTGGAAAGATTTTTTACGTAGGATTTATTTTTAAATGTTTATTATTTTTTCTATTGAATCTCCGGTAAATCCATAATATTGACAATATTTTCATATAAAGCTAATTTGATCTTTATTTGGTTAAATAAATATAATGTTATTTTTACATTAGTATCTGCTTTATATTAATTTTATTCTGTGATAACAACCATTTCTTAAATGTTCTGTAAGCACTTAAACGTCAATTTTTGTATGAGGATAGCTTATAACTGTCGTTTTATTGCTTCTTCTGTCCCATATCAAATCTACACTGACTTCATATTTTTTACGATATAAGTAATATTAATACTTCTAATATTAGGTTCTCGAAGGATACTCATAAAATAGCTTATATAGTTTATTTTATTGCAATGTCTTGGGATATATTGCTATTATTAATCTGAAGATTAGCTTTAAATAGACTGGGGAGATTTTTTTTTAATATCAGGACAAGAATGTGAATATTTCTTATTTTATAAATAATACTAGCTTGTGTGCTACTACGCTGTTTTCATGCTGTTGATGAGTTTCAGCAGCTCTTGGTGTAGTAGCTCTGATTCGAACTTGTTCTAGACGTGCTTCATGTTTTTCTGATGTTTCTACTGCTCTCGACTGTCGCTCTCTCAACCTTTTTGACTCCAAATGCACTTCATGTTGTCCGGCAGTTTCGGCTGCTCTTTCGCATCTGCTTTATTTCTTCCAATTACAGCTCTATTCGGTATCATTATTTTTGATAACCACAAATGATAAAACTCCCTGTTGTGAATGACTGATAGTGATTTTGTTTTGAACGATGTCGACTTTACAGATGTCGAAAATTGACATAATTAATAGACCGAATGTATTTAATGCATTGTTTTAATAGTCTCAAATATTCTTCGTATTATTGTCTTTCGAATGAAACCGGTATGGGGCACATCGGTTGGATGGTTTCAAAGCTTATGACGGACACAGAAACATCTTTTGTGTTTTATATATATATATAGATAGATTGATATTGTATATATAAATAGTAATATTTTTTTTTATACAGACAGTCGTGTAAAGATAGTTGACCGAGTAAGTAATCAAGATATGAAGTTCAATTTCACATTTTTTTACAGCAAAATGTGTGGTATTTACTTCATGATGACATCAGTATCTGCGAGGAGCATCCTTATCGCTCAACGAACACCCCTCGGGTTATTCCGCAGGCTCCCAATAAGGACTCCACTCTTCGAGTGTTACACTGTACGCGCTGTTGGTTCTGATTTCTCCAGCCCCTGGGGATCGATTGCGAAGAGACTAAATTATGTTACCGTTGTTATTCTACCTTGTTAAAAAAAACATCAAAATAATACTTAAATTAAATATATTTTTTGTTAAATAACGATGTCTTACAATGTATATAATTTATTTTTATATCAAAGCGGTGAAAGCAGTTGTGTTTCTGGTTGCTTATTACGGTTATGGATATGTTAAATGGTTCAATTTCACAAAACAAAATTATCCGACATAGGAGAGTTCAAGAATCCAAAAAAACAAATTACTTTAACAAATTTACTTTGTGATCTGAGACATTTTAAGTAACGGAAATGTTTTGACATTTATTTCTCTTTCCTTTACAGTTCGTAATTTTTATACTAATTCGATAAACTTCCTGAGTGTCTTCAATTGTTATAAAGAAGTGTTAAATTGTCACCCCATTATAGGTAATTTTTGTCCTTTGACATTTGAGTAAGTTACATCCCCTTTTAGTAATTAAGTATATCAGTTTCTCAACCCTTGTAGCTTAAAGGCCACGGAACTAATCTGTGGGGGGAGGCTCCATAACAGAATTGCCCCCGGGAGTGGCCCTGGGCTGATTGCGTCCCCCGAGCATCACGCCCCGACCCCTCCCTGAGTTATTAACCTAAAATGATAATGCCTAATCAAACTTTTCAACTCCTTCAACTTGATTTACCTATTAATTATTATTGGAGGTCACGTTTCATATTGTTTGATTTGAAACTGAAATAATTACACAATTTAAGAAAATATTATATTCTCCGAACATTTTGATATTCAAAATTGTTTAATTAATTTGACTCAAATCAATCTTACTAACAAACGAGTGAAATACAATACCTTATATATTTATTAAATGGTATATTGTTTAATATATGGTTCAAATATGAACTTAGTTTACATCAACATTTTCAGGTATTCGTTTTCTTATATTACGTAAGGCTGTGAGTATATTATAAGTAATTTATTTAATTCATTAATCGTTGCCTTGCGCGGTTACATATAAAATATCTACTACTTTTTACATAATTATTTTTTTTCCTTTTCAAGTCGTTTAGAAGAATAAAGAGCACGAAAACAAGCTGTGAGATTTATCTGAAAAACTTGAAACACAGAATTCTTCTATTCACTGTACTTTTACCAGTCTACCACGGGGCTCAGGTACTAATCTACGCAATCAGTTGAAACGCACCCTAACGAGCAGTAGAAAACATTTCTAAGTTTCTTAAGTTTGTATTCATTACCATTTGTTCATTCGTGTTCACTTAAATGTAATGTAGGTACTCTTTGATAAATAATTTTCACCAACAATTGAAGAGGTGCAAAATATTTGAATTTTTGAAAATTTTTACATTTTACCAATTTTAGAACCTACATATGAAAGTTAACTGAAATGTCCATGGTCTTGCATATTTTGATGGCTAGTAACTCTATAACTTTCTTAAAATGAGAAATTATATTTAAGAGTCAAATACATGAGATTATATTTGCATTTCATTACTTTATTTTATATTAACTTTGGTCGCACTTTGACCTTTCCCTTCTATAATATCACAAAACTGCTCTACTCTACGCTACTCTTTTTCTCAATATTCTTTAAATCAAACCCACTGACACATTGAATTTTCAAAAGTTATTATGCTTAAATTATTTTGTTGTATCAAATTACATATTTATTAAATACATGACCCATGGGTAGCTCTTTGGTGCAATATACTAATAATCACCTGCATATGGTGGGATCCTGATACTAGTTACACCTGCGTGAACTTAGTGAGTTTAATTACAGGTTTGAGGAGTATCTCCGCCATTACTGATACTACCCCTCTTCGTCTCTGCTGGGTTTGAACTCTCGAGAATGTTCGGAGTCGTGAAGGAGTTTTGCACTTTCATGATGCTTGTGGCTGGTCGCACTATACCTAATTATTAGTACAGAACTTCTTAGTTCTGAGAACAACAAGAGTTAAATAATTCCATTAATTTCTAAAATATACTCTTGCTTACATAACAATCTCCCTTCTCAAAATTATTTATTGCTTTAAAATTTTTTGTAGTTTTCATTGGCAACAATGTAATAAACTCAAAATATTTACAGCTCATGATTATTATTTTTCAGAATGATTTTTTTATTATATATTTACAGATGACCTATTAATTAACCTTTATGAATTCACGCATAGTTAAAATCAATTTTGTTAAATGAAAACTGTGTTTGACATTTGGAAATTTCATATGAAAATAACTATTAATGTATTTTTTGAAAATGTTACATGTTTAACATAATATTGCTGAATATTTTTTTAACTCTCGAAAATATAATTTTTCTTCTTCAAATAAGAAATGTTTCTTGGGATACAATATTACAAGACATGAACAAGATAATCATACGTACTGTTTTTCATTTCTCAGGTTAAATGTCATACGTATAAACTTTTTTTTATTTTATCTCAAGTAACTTATTTTTGTTATTTATTATCTTGTGTATGTGTTATCTGTTAAAATACTTGTCTTGACCCACACAATTAGTCAAGCTTCGAGTCCTGGTCAGTCCATTAACCGGCGTTCTATCTTGTGTTGCAGGAGCAGAGAGATGGCCGTGCGATGGGACAAGCTGTCCCCAGCGGAGTTCACACAGCTGCAGGACTTGGCAGCTTGTAAGTATATGGAAGCTTATCATCTTCAGATCACAATCAGGTTACAGGCGCACTTCTGCAGCGTTAGCAAAGAGCAAATGCTGGGCAAGACTCATCTTGTATATTTATCACTATACTCGTACTATTCGGCATTACAGAGTCAATGCAAACGCGGTTTGGAAATGAATTGAAATTAAATTTTTATCCTTAAATTTTAAATAATTTTTACGTGTAGTGATTTGATATTACGGAAGGGAGTCTCATATGTTTAAGGCGTACAAATAATTTCATAATTATCTTCAAATTTCGTAAATAACTCCAGTTAAACAAGTCCAGCGCAATACCTGAAACGAGTGGCATAAATAAGCATCTATTATACATTATGAATATAACAAATGAAACAATTATTCTTAAACTCTTATATTGAATAATATTAAACGGATATAAAGAAAAAAATAATGTACAAAGATTTTATGAAATAATCACGGCATGCTACTGAAGATAGGCTGGAACATTTTCTAACTTTGCTTTCATTTTAGATTTTTTCATTTTTCACACTTCACAAGACTCAATTTTACTCATGGCAAATACTTTATCGCTAAATGGTAAACGCGAATGCTTCGCACACTCTGAATCAAGCTTGTGCGATTCAGGATGTGCTCCTCAAACGGTCCGTAATAAAAAAAAACAATTTAGAATTACTAAATAATGAAGTCATCGGTTGTTACTTACTACCCATGGGATACGCAATATTCCGCGCACGCACCTGCGCCTGCCATGAATCCTAATGAACTGCTCCCATCCAATCATCCATTAGCATGTGGCGTCGGGGACATGCATTCAAAAATAATGCCGTGTCTTAGTAGTCGGAAGCAACCCTTTCAGCTTCTCCATTTAGAAACATCAAGCAGTTCTAATCCAACTGATAAAGATAAATGTCAGTAATTCGTGAGGTCATTGAATTAACCGATAATTATTACTCACCGCAATAATGGAACAATTTGTTTACATTAAAAAAATCACTGAAAAGTGGGACGAAAACAGTACTAGAAACTATATATATATATATATATATAAATATAATGTTTTATGTTTCATGTATTCAGAAACTAATTTGTTTTCAGATTCCAGTCGACAACTGCATCAAGTCTTGGACGAATTTTGCACTGCCAGAGGACAAAGCCCTGATGGGGTAAGCAAAGAATTTCTGTTATATATACCAAAAACAATACTAAAAACTTAATAAAAAAATAATACATCGATCTCAATATTAAAATGACACAAAAAAATAATAAAAAATTCCTGTATGTGACCCAATTCATGTTTTACAAGTGTCAAGAGAATCAGTACTTTACACAAAAACTAAAAATTAAAAAAAAGGTTATGGCTTATATTTGATAAATATTTTAAATTTTGAATGTTTATGTCAAAAATTAGTCGCTAGATGTCTCCGTAAGTCATTCGTCATTTGAAGTCGATAAAACAGAACGCTGCGAATGACAAGTAGAGCGAGAACCGTCAGAAGTGAGTGATGGCCTGACAAACAATATCAAAACTTCTATAATGGAGATATGTTGACGCTGCGCTGCCAGGAAGTTGTACGTAAATCTCAGTATGTTATACCAGAGCCAGCAATAAACATATTTGAAATAAACACTATGAATAACCTATTCTGAATCTGTGACCATATGTACTATTTTCATTGAAAATCCCCACAGATTTTCTCACTCCCACGCAGAGCTATGTTTAGATCTGATAAATCTATGGCCATAAAAAAATCGAAGATTCATTTTATATCTAAGGGCTGTGCTTGCAATACGGTGTGTGGCTGTCCCTTAATCCTGCTCGCAGGTTGTGGGGCTAACATGGTGTATGAGGCTTAAGCGGTAGCGTACATGAATTTCTGTATTTTCATTATTGAGTTTTATATGTAAATTTAATAAGTAAGGACTAACCAAAAACAAACATGGAGCTAAGCTGAGTGAATTTACTGAGTTTATTTAATGCAAAAATCCTATTATTATTTTCAACATATATCAAATGCTATCCATAAGGTGATTCTTAAAGTACAAAAAGAAAACTTACAGCTCAGTCGTTTAAGGGGAAAAATTAATTATTTTAAATATTAGCTAAATATTTTTGTCCATACGAAATTTGTATGCATCATTACTCCATACATTATTTTCAAAACGTTTAATTGATTAAAAAAAGAAAACAAAGCTTGATTTATTTTAAGATATTTAATCAAATTCGAACAACAATTAAATTTATCTGTGTTTTTATCGATTTTTTCATTGAATAATAATGCTACAATAGTAGAGCAATACTGTCATTTGTATTCATTAATAATATAAATTAATTCTTATTGTCTAAACAGATGAGAAATGTTTTAAGCAATATACTAATATTATTTCATATTTATCAGATTTCTTTTACAATTATGAATCGTATATATAACTTTTATTTATTTTATAAGTTTAAGTAGCATATGTTTTCTTTTCGTAATCTGTTTGGTAATTTGTCTCTTACAAAAGTCGCGTCTGTCTCTTACAATATAAACAAACAGACCCCAGCAGGTGAGTTGGCAGGACCCCAGCATGAGCACCCCTGACCTTGGGCCATTGCCAATGGTCCTGGCCTTCAGCCAATGGGGTTGACGACCCTTGAAAACTAGCCTAGACATATTATCATTGTTTGCATTGTCACCGCAATCTTCAACTATAATAAATAATAATAAATGACATCTCACAACTACTTACAACCTATCCTGATCGTGATCATTATAAAATTATTATATAAAATACCTTAGCAAATCTCACAGAATACATACAAACGTGCATATGTAGTAAATTTCGGGAAATCATCACATGATTCTTCCCATACTTACTAGTCCTAAAATCACGTTTTGCTGTATACTTTTCAACTTCTGGACATATAATAAGGCAGTGTTTGCATCCAACTTGAGAAATATATTAAAAATATATTTTTATAAAGACTTTAATATTGAAATCTCGCTAAGCCGTCGACAGATGTGCCTAATAAAGAAACCTTTACAGAAAACATCCCACTCTCCCAAACGAAACCCAATCAAGCAGACCGTATTAAATGCCGAATCAGCATTATTGACAAATAATAAGATAATCTTTCCCCCCCGAAATCTCAATACAGATATCTAAGTACCAGCTTATCAGGATCTAAATACGTTACAAGCATCAATAATAACAAATAAGGTTTCATATGTTTTTCTTGGAATTTTCTGGAAGGTTCAAGATACGATTTCTCTCTCCTATTTGTATTCATCCATGCATTCTATTTACCGGCCTGTGGGACACTTCCCTCTATCAGATCTGACAGCCGCTTCGTTAGGTCCCTCTCGGATTACATTGCCTCGGGATGGCCATATTGTTGCAAAATATATACTTCGCCTATTTTTTATATCCAGGGTTACCACGTGAAAAACTGATAAATAATTTATTATTTAGTAACTTAAAAAAAGTCATTTTTCCATGTCGTAATTCAAATAGTAATACACTCACACAAACTTATTTACTTTGCAGTTTATGACGAAATATCAATTAATTTTGTTACAAGCAAGACATATGAATACCAAGCATACATAAAAATTTATATTCGTCTTGTATATATAAAGGTATATTTTAATTCAGAATCTGTCCTCTGTTTGATGGCCAAGGGACAACCCTGAAATTCTCCTTCCCCTATTGATAGAAAAAAATTCAAAACATCTCATCTTGAATACACCGAAGCGTTTGATATTTTTCGCTCTCTTGGGCCCTCGATGATCGGATAAATCGGTTATGCATAATAGCGCGGACTCCGTCTAAGTCGAAGCCCAGGGCTTATAAATTGCTTCAAAGGAAGGCGTGAATTTTCCCGAAGGAGAGTAGAGTTTAATCTTCTTCGAGATAATAAAGAATCTTTAAAATAATTTAGTTTAAGTTTTCTTCAAATAGCTCATTTACTCTTCCATGCCGTTTAGTTGAGATTTACTTTAAAATTATTTTACTCTTGTGACTACTATTGTAGCGAAAAACAGCATTGTGACTATTTATTGCATATTTAATTCTATCATTATTTCTGTTTATTTATCTTTCTGAATATAAATGGCCAAACAGGCCAAAACAAAATTACCTTGTTTTGATTTTTTCCAAAAATATTTTTTACTGAACGTGCAATTATATATAAAATATAGTAACAAACATATGTGCTTTAAAGATCAAAAGTTTTTACTTTTTAAAAATTAAAAACATTAAAATCACAAATAAGATTACATATAAGGTGTATTATTTATAAGTAATGCCTCAAAGACTTTCCACGCGTCGACTATCTTTAGCAAACACCCCCGAATATATAAATATCAAAATATTGATCAAAGTGACTAAGACAGTGTGTTCCAGCTCGGCTCTTGCGGAATCCGGTTTTATCCGGCCTCGGGACAGTTAGGAAGCAGCGGACACCCCCGCTTCTCCCTCCGTCCCCTTCCACCCCCAGCACCCCCAGCACCCCCAGCACCCCCAGCACCCCCTGCACCCCCTGCACCCCCTGCACCCCCTACACCCCCTACACCTCCTTGTCGCCCTCTGCCCCACCCGTAGTACGTCCCTGCATGAATAAAAATAGACTGGGATGAGGCTATGGTGGATTCGGACAATCCGTCCGATTCGCGACCGATTGGGCGCAATTCATCGTGTCTAGATGTAATGAAACGAATAAAAAAAAATCACATGTTTTTATAAACTTAAGTAATTATTGATTTCTCAGTGAAATTTTATCATTATCTATTGCTGTTCAAAATAGTGTTCATAATAGTGATACAACAGCGTGCAAAGAGGCACAGTGCTATATCCTAAAATAAAACAGCCAAAAGCTTGAACTTTGGATATTATTTTGTACGATATTATTATTTTTTTCATTATTTTAAAATCCGAAATTTTGTTTATATTTATTATTGAGTTAATGTGTATCTTGGTTTATTGGGATATCGAGATACTTTTTTTTTTACTTGCAATAGTTATATCGTTTTTTAAAATTTAAATATTATTTGTTTTTATACATTTTATTTATCAACACACCAATTTCACTATCAATTATCGAAAAATCATTTGTGAGCTCAGCCAAATTATTTCTAAATATCATAAAACCATTTGTTTCACTATCAAAGCACCCGCTGTATACATTAGCTTTATTTTACAACGAATAACAAGTAAGACTGAAAATTGAACATCCTATAAAAATGTATTAAAATAATTAGTTTTAATTTGTTATTACTTTCGTTAAACTACCCTAAATCGATGGAACTGCATATTATAAATAAAAATTATTATTTATATAGTATTTTACTCGGTGGTGAAGATCTGCTTTTGCATACGGCAGCATGTCGACGTATTGAGAGTCTCAAAGAGAGATATATTCTTGGGGGTAGTTTGGGTTGTGCGAGTATTCTGTTGGCCTCCGCCCCCGCCGTACTTTATTACACCGCGGAGTAAGCAGAATATATGAGACTTCTTTACAGTGGGCTGCGGACCCCTGTTGTCCCTTTCACAGTCAGTTTATATCTATTTTTCACCCCGTGTTTCATATTACAGTAATAAAAAAAACAAGTTTATTACCCTGGGAGTAATTGGCGAAATGGGTTGCTTGATTGAAAATATAATTATATTTTATAATAAATTATTTTAACCTCTTGGAAGACGTAAATTATTTACTTTGATTAACTGGTATATTTTGTAATACTCCGTGTTTGAATATCAAATAACCAAATGCTAAAAAAATAATTTATTTTCATTTTTGTGTGAAAGTGTTTTCACCTTTCAAGGGCTTCTTCAGGCTAGTCTGAGTTTTTAGTAAACAACATTATACAATGAGCGCTTATGAACATTGTTATTATTCTTCTTAGTGGTTTATATGAATTAAATTCTAAGGTTGCTTTTTGCAAGGTGACATTTTTTTTATTGTATAATAATTTACTTAACACACATTTACATAACCAGAGACATCGTTCATAGCAATATCAACCTCTAGAATAGAACATCAAATTAAAGCACAAATATGTTAAAATCGAATAGCATTGTATGTTATCGAAAACTATTCAATCGAATAGGCACTATGCCAACCAAAGACTAATAAAAGTCTAATATTTCAGAAGCTCTCCAAAATTATTTATTTTCTAGGAATTCAAATTATAAAATGTAACTAAAGTGATATTTAAAAATAGTTGTCGGTGGTAAACCAATAAAAAACAGCTAAAATTTCAAACTTATTAATTTTAATACTAAAATCATTGTTAAGTTACTTGATTGTTGTTAAGTTGTAAGCAACAAGTAAAAATTATTAAATTGATAAAAGTACACCAATAATCAAAATTAAATAAAGGTTTTAGATATTGATAAAATATAATACAGTGTTAAGCTATAAAATACGTTAACCCAACATAAAATAAAATTATCAACTAACAAGATCAGAAATTATATAAGCTTCACTAAAGGAAAATAATAATATTCTTTTAGTATTTTTTTTTCTTAATCGTATCTCACGGCTTTGAGTTTTGGCTCCCCTGAAGAGCAGCACTTCACTTCAGATAACCAAGTTTCTTGAATGGCTGCATTCGTCTGCTGATCTCAGTATTAAATAAATTATTAATCTGGTCGAACATCCCATGTAATGTGCTCGTCTTAAACAAGATTTGACTGAGGTAATTATTCAAATAACAAAATAAACCTCTTTAATACTGTTATAGATGTGATAAATTTTAAACGTAAATTTACCCATAAAACTTTACATCGCCATTATGCTAGTAAATCGAGTTTATTCAATGTCTTTTTCGCCGCTTATATAAAAATTCAATATCTTTCTTATTTCCCACAAATTTTCTGTCGGAAATTATTTCTCAGCCTATCTTTTTTTCTATTTTTACAAGAGCGTCTATTTTTTGGGCTAGAAGAAAATATTCCACTTCTTCCTGATAATATAAAATGCAAAGTCTTTGCAATATTATTTTTCACCTTTTTAGAGACATTTTTGAGATAAAAATCTTCTGGCTCGACGCTTTATGCCACCTTGAAAGCACTTCGTTATTTTCTTAAGATAAAACGGCCGTAATTTATTATTCTTCTTAAATATTTTTTTGATTACTTAACCTCTAATCATCTTACCCGAATAAAAGAATGAGAAATGGAAGTATCTTCATTAATTAAATAATTTTATTTCCATATTTACAATTTGTTTTTTTTTAATTTTCAACATAGATGTGCAAATCCCAAATATATTTTTGTGGTTATTTTCACTAATTGTGAAATAGATTTTTTGTTTTTTTTTTCACGATGTAACTACACTTTTCTCTTTAACAGATGCAAAATAATATTTGTCTATAAATTATAACGTTGTCTTCAATAGATAATAAAAAAAACAAAAACATAGAAATTTAAATCTATTTTGATGCTGCCAGGTACTCAATTGAAAACCACTTTTAATTATATTTATATATTATAAATCAGTATTTTTCAATAAGCCAAATTAATTAACTAATGAAATAAATAATGTGACTGAAGCTGCATTGGTATTTTTTTGTCAATAAACTATTGCTACAAGTTCCGCCTGATATACTAGTAAATTTTTCAGCAAACGTGATTTACCATTCTGTACGGATTTCAGTGACATATTTTATTTTTTCTGTAACAAAAATTTATACCAAATGTTTTCAAACTAAGATTATTGTTAATATTAAAAAAAGCATAGAGTATATTTAATAGTTGAAACATAAATAAAAACGATACCAACAAATTAATATAAAAATATTACAGGAACAAGAAATGTCTTTCGAGCAAATTTTTGGGTCTATAAGTTAGAATGGATTTATAGTGAGGTTTTTTTACGTTCTAGTTGAGTTCATTAAGTGCGTATTACTCCCCTCTGGGAATATTTATTTGTTTTGAAGTGTGGATGTGTTTATAAGAGGAAACGGAAGCGGCCGGTGGCGCTCACGCAGGCGCACGAGGCACTCATTATTGATCTATTTTTAGAAGTTTACGAATATTTATTTCCGATATCGAACCGACCTAACCCGGCCCGTGACTATTGACAGAGGGCGGGTAAAAGAACTAGGATATACATTGAATTATTTATTTGCATTTGACTCAATTAGGTCATTGGATATATTTTTAGCCACTATCCGAGTATTTGTTTTTTTAATGATAAATAAAAAAATACTGGTTTTTAAATAATGTGTGGCTTAAAAATTATCGCATTAGATGTTTTCAATCTTCCTAGGCTGATAAGGCAAGTATTATTTACTATTATCAAAATATGTTAATTTGTAATTTTTCAACAAATCTATTAAAAGCCTTCAATACCATAGGTAAAAATTCATTTAATAATTTAGAAACTTATGGTGAACTAAATTAATATGACATTTGAGTAACTCTCTATAAGCAAATTGCATTAACGGTCACCCAACGATAATAACTCAAATAGTAAACTTAAACGTATAAATATATCGTTATACCTAATACGTTAAGTTGATAAACTAATTTCATTTCAGACCATGTTTTTGAAGCTTAATTAGTCCTGTTCTCATGAAAGGTTTTGTATAGGGGATTGTTTCAACAGCAAATGTTTTCGGACGATGGTCTCTTCGAAAACATGAGTTTTCCACCCCCTAAAGCGTATTAAACTTGGTTTGTAAACTAATTATTTTGAAGCTCGTGTTGTTTTGGTAATTTCCCGATGCCTGCACTTCTTTTCATTGTTTTTTTGCCGCAATTTCGATAATTGTTTTCAGGGAAAAGTGTGGGGGTATTCTAAATAATTATAGTATGTTTTTGCTTAAATCTTTTAGTGGTAATTTAAAAAATCAAAGAATTAACCAATAATATTTTTATTGTTAAATGAAGTAAACAATATTTATACAATAATGCAAACATATAATCACTGAAGTAAAAAAGGTGTTTGATAAATATTTTATTGCTGGAAAAAAAAATTACATTCAAATCTAAAAATGTGATCATATTCTTAGTAAAAATGATATCTGTACTTATTTATATATATATATTTTTACATAAAACAAATTACACGTTTTCTAGAAAAATAAACGAAACCCCCTGATAGCTCTGACTTGGTAAGCTTTGGCCAGATGTGCCCATCTCATCAAATTTCGCAAATTTCATATCGAAGAAAACTTGATCGCCTATGCATGCAGCAGTAGCTGGAGCTGGGGAAGAGCTTGGAAAGGTTATCCGGATCTTAAGGCCAGCTCTTCTTTAAAAAATACACATAAATTACGATTCACGCCAGTGTAGTTGTCTTCTCAATTATTAAACAAAAGTTTTGTTGAAATTTATTATTGGGTGCAACTTTATACATTTAAAAAGAAACAGCCCAGTTCATAAATGGGTACAAATTACGTCGCCTTGAAATACACGCATACCTAAAATCTGTTTACAAAAAGACAAATCAATTAATTACTTTTATGGCGTAATTATCTTTCCAAATACAATGACGGCAGCGATAGCTATTTGTGACTTAAAAATAAAGGCGTATTTAAACGCTTGTTAAAGTCAGGGTGTATTCATTGAAATTTACGATTGCTCCGTGTACGGCAAACGCAAATCAATACAACCGTTTTACTGCGCCCATTGGTTATGGATAAATAAAACCGGCAATTTAACTCTGTGCGAGGATGTAGCATGATCGAATGGCTGTTTGTAGATTTTATGTGGCACGGAGAGAATAGTGCAACCATTGCTAAACAAAGCTGAAACAGAAATTAAAAAGTCGACAGCTTTACCTGCATCTGCAATCTTCTTCATCAAGTGCCTTTCTCGTGTACTCATGCTGAGCTAGTGTTCATGGTTTTCTGAGGGGAAAATAGTGTAGTGGTTCCCCGGGTTTCTTCTACACCACAGTTTTATATTGGAAAGAAAAGTCTGCATATTGCTGCTGCCCAATTACATTACTATATAACCCTTTTCTTACATAGCTCTGGCGTTTAGATCTGATACTCTTTTTGCAACAAGCTACAGAAACAATAGCAGGAGCCTCCCCACGTACATCCAGAGCACATCCCTCCAGAATCATTCACATACGTTCAGGATACAGAGTGGCAGCCATGAATGAGGAGAGCGGGGAGGCAATAATTCAAGATAATTTTAAATACAATAATACCCCGCTTTACGCGAGGGATACGCTCCGGAAAAAATCGCGTCATGTAAAATTCGCGTATATCGGGGTGTACGATTAAACATACGTACATAGTCAAAACTTAATACAAAAAAATACGAATCATTTAATTCTAAGAACACTTTATGCAGTATTACATGATATTTTTACAGAAAAATACATCTATTGTCTTTTGGGTCGCGTTTCTTTTACGTTCTTGTAAAATACGTTCATAACACCCGACGCTGTTTTTAATTGTTAAGAGAAGTCAATGGCTACATTATATTATTACTAATATGATTAGGCACATTTGTTCATATATATAGAAGATGATTGAAAGAAACTCTCAGAAAAATATCATCGTGATTTGTATGGGATTTGAACCCACATCCCCTGGTTTACATGACCGGTGTACTAACGGTGTAGTACACCGGTCATGTAAACCAGGGGATGTGGGTTCAAATCCCACACAAATCACGATGATATTTTTCTGAGAGTTTCTTTAAATCATCTTCTATACATGAACTAATGTGCCTAATCATATTAGTAATAATATAATAAACCCGTAATGGGTAATAAATACGCATCTGATTGACGTTCAATCAAAAAATCGACATATGACTACATTATAAATAATAAATTCGCGCAATGCAAAGACGCGTAAAACGGGGTCGCGTAAAGCGGGGTATTACTGCATACACTTCGAAATACTGTTTCGGTGCAATCAGATCGAACAAATCCGCGGCGGCAGATTTGTTGGATGGCGGATCAGATTCCCCTGCGGCAGCGCGAGCGAGTGTTCTCCGTGCGACAAAATATGATGAAAACAAACTTACACTTTTGCACGAGTTTGTCGAATATTTCCGCAGCATCCCCCGGCAGCATCCCCCGGCACATCCCCCGGCGCAGACGATGACGTCGCGCTGACGCACGCGGGCGGGGCGACACGTGGCCGAGGCCCGCGCGGCGGCAAATGTGCTCGGTTAGCTAACGACCCCCGCCCTATCCGGGGGATAGGCTAATTCCGCACTTATGGAAAATGTCAGATAGGGTGGAAATAGAACTCCAGCCGGGCGGTGAGGACTTGAAGAATGGGCCAGATTTGAGAATATAGACATTGTTTTGCTTGCTGTGACGTCGGAAATCGAGACATCTGAATCTAGTTTAGCTTGAGAGGCATCGCGTTTGCCATGAAAATTTACACACCCGGACAAATCGCCTTGTCGTGGATACTGGGAATTAGCAATTTTTGGTAATGAGTCTTGTTTATTTTTCGTAACAATATTTTTCTCCTTATCTCCTATTTTAACCATTGCAAGTTCATAATTACTCTAACAATATTAAAGTTACTCTTACAATATTAGAGTAACTTTAAAGTTTAAAATTAACGCTGTCGATTAAAACCTAATTTTATAATTTAATATTTTCAATAAAAAATTTTTTTTAAATATCACCGTTTTTGCTTATAATTTTGAATAATTAAGTACAAAATTTTTATAAACAGGCTTTTTTATTCTATCGGCATAAATTACTATTTGTTTTTCATTTTGAAGTGTATTGTCTCAAATATTGCTACTGTACATGTAATTGAAGTCTCAGCGTTACTGAAAACTAATAATTCAGAACAATTTTTAATCATCTGAGGTGATTTAAATCAAAGTAAAGTATCATGCTCTTATTTTTTTATAAACTGCCATCAATTGGGAAAAAAATTGGAAATTTAAATTATCTGAGTTTGTATGTTTTCCGATCGTAGAGTAAGTAAAATAAAAACAACTGTATAAAGAACGAACGGTTATCGTTAATACAATAGAATAAGGACTCAAACCAGCTTCGTGCTAGTATTGAAGACAGACGATGTGCTATCATTTTGATAACGGCCTGACGTTTACTAATATTAAATTATCTGCTAATTGAGCTCCGGACAGGTGTCGTTCCTCACCTGTGGAAGTAGGCCATGTTTACCTGCTCTATAAATAGAATTCTATGCTGAGGCAGAAATTTCCAGTCAAGCAAATTAGCAATACCAACCCAACGGGGCCATTAAATTCCTACAAGGAAAAATTAAAACACACCTAGATTATCAATGAAATTATGAAAAAAAAAAAGCACACACAGCTTAACTAATGAATCCGAAAGTGAAAAGGTAAAATTTTTATAATTTTGTTCGTTTAAATTAAGATATTAATAATAAATTTATTCAAAAGATATTTAATTTGGGCTGCCATACTATATAAATATTATAATATACTAAAAATATATGGCTAGGAAGACTTATCAAATTTTCGCACCAAGATAGTGAAGGCTCTTTGTTTTCCGGAGGCATTTCAAATCTTGACCTTTGATTATTATTTATTTAGAAAATATTAGACATTAATCATAATCAAAAATTCTACTTTAAAAGGATCATTTATTTTTTTTTTAGCTTTAGTAAATATTTTATTATTTTATAAAACCTAGATATATGTAAAAAAATTTGGGTTATTCCCATTTTTTTATATTTTATTTGACAGAAATCTTTTCATATTTGTTACTGTTAATTTTATGTTCTTGTATTACACAAATAATCTTATAACATTTATATGATAACGGTTCACTTCTTTTTACTACTTTAAGAATATTTCTTGTGTATCTTGTTTTATTTTTGCTCAGAAAAATATTATTTTTAGATTAATGCATTTTTGGTTTTATTGTGTTAAATAACAACAGACTGTCTTCTAGCAACTTTGCAGCCATAAATGTTTCATGAAATATCGTGAAATTGTATTAGAAATAACAAAACTATCGTTTGTTTGTCCGCTCGCTTGCTTATTGGGGGATGGGGGTGGGGTTGGTAGAGAGGGCGGGTTTTCGATGGACTCTGATGGAATAATCCCTGATTTGATGCCGCGCGCTCGGTCGTGCGTGGCGTCCGAAATGTTCTGATTTGTCCCTTTTCAACGTAAATATTTACATTTTTGATAAAAAATACATTAGGATTAGATAGATTGATTCCGTAAAAACGGATTAGCGAATTGTATTTCTGAATCAAAATGTTTGTTGGACGTTTCACTAATTATTGAAAAATAACTTTTCTTGGCTGTGACAATAAATAAAATAACTTTTGGACACATTCCTAAACGTAAATATTTTTTTCAAAGCTACTGAAAAACATACCACTCGCATCAAAACATTGGTAAAAACATCACACAGGCTTCTCAACGATATAAGCATCATACAAATTATGTTTTATAGTCGAACATTTTTTTGTACTTTTAATAAAATATTGTCTATTTATATATATATGTGTAAAGCCAAATGGCAAAGATATTATAAACCATGCTTAACAGTGAACGCTTTCGCTTTCAAGTGCTTTATAAAACTCTGGCGTCGTTGTCTGACAAATGGCTTGAAAGGCAAAAGCGATCACTATTAAAATGGTCGTAATAGCTGTCAGAAAATTAGCGCGATTTATGATATCGTCACTTCAAACACTCATGGCTTTTGCCTTCTGTACTTTTGTATATCTATATACTTAAACATTTGCACAACAGTTTCGACGTAATAAACTCAACGATCTGAATACGAGGCACTAAAATAATTTAACGAGAAAGGGGGTGTGAAGGGCTGTAACTGAAATTTAACACCCGGACATAAGTTTCAGGAATCGGAAATCTACCGCCAAATAAAGGAATATTAGTGAACAGATGACAATCGGTAGATTTAATATTTTCACTTTTTTTTACAATAAGCTAAAATCGAAACGAAATATCCACACGTAAGTTTCATGAATCTACAACCTCCCGCTCCAAAAATAAAAAAAAAACTACGGGTCATCTTAACAGTTCTGATATTTAGCTTGTTTCTCGTCTTAACATTATTGAAAATCGGTCGATTTCATATTACGCAAATACTTAATCCTAATATAAACTAATGAGGCAGGGGACGGGTATACGAAGTTCAGAAATCGATACGAAACATCCATTCTTATGTTTCAAGAATTTGAAACATCCCATCCAAAAAGAAAAAAAAAATAGCGTGTCACGTTAAAAGTTCTGATGAAAGGTTTTTTTTTCATCTTTTCGTTAGTATAAAATTTTATATTCGTACCTAAAAATAAGATTCTTAAAATAAGCCAACATAGTGAAGGTCGGGGGACGCGGAGTTCAGTAATTGAAACGAAACACCCATAGATAAATTCAAGGAATCTGAAACCTGCCGCGCGATATAAAAGGATTGTGTTTCATCTTAACGGTAATGATAACTGGCAGATTTTATGGAATTGGACTACTTATTCTTAAAATAGCCCATTGAAACCAACCATAGCACGCAAGCTCTGGAAACCCTCAAGCTATTCTCTACAACACATCCATTTTATTTCATGTAAAGCATATATTGAAATGTTTTAAATCTTACTATCACCTTATTTGAAATAACTACTAAAATATACGTTAATCACGAAAACAGCACTTAATATGTTGATTTTTAATTACTTGCAATTTTCAAAATACATAAATCAAATATTATCATACGAGTAGTTGAAGTTTTTTGTTCAATATAAACACCGCCGCGTTTAATTAATAAAAATTAGATAATTGCATAACTTTCACCATAAAAAAATGATTTAAAAAAACGGTCAAATATTGGCTTAATAAATCGACATATTTATATATATTTTTTTATAACTAATTAAAACAAATTCTCAAAAATTTGTAACCGCAATTTATAATAATGTTTCCAAACATTAAAATACTAATCTCTGATTTGATACTGCATCATTCAACATTTTCAAAGCTTAAAAAATTCAAAATGTATACTCAGTAACGAAGAGACATTTAATCCTGACATCATTCAAATTGCGTATTAATTATTCAGCGTGCCGTGGCGTCCTCTTTCAAACGATTGACGGTGCCTCATATACCTGAAGTAAACAGAGCGTATGGAGTCGTCAGGTGGACTGACGAGCTGATCACCGGGAACGATGCAAATCCATCTGAATCCAATAAAGTGGGAGGGGTGGGGGCGCAGCAACCTCGGGGGCTAATTACGCGGTGGCGTCACGTGACGTCAGCGTGACCATTGCACGCGCTCACGCTCACGCTCACGCTCACGCTCACGCTCACGCTCACGCTCACGCCCACGCCCACGCTCACACTCACGCGCCTTCACGTCCCCGGAAAATGCCCACCATGGCAGAAGCATTCAACCCCTTTGAAATTAAAAAAGTTATAAATTGTAAAACCACAACAATTGTATCCTTTTTTTAAATTGTTTGGTTTGAAAAAAATTGCCACTGAATGTACACATTTTAAAAAGTAGGTGGCGTGCGGTTAGTCCAAAATCAAAGCGAGCAGTTTTATTTTTTTTGTTAAATTTTGAATTAGTCTTCAAATAATTATGCCTTGCAATTTGAAATTTATACTGTATTATAAAATATACATTTGTATTATAATGGTGATTGCAAAATTCAGAGACTCTTCTTTTTGAGGTCGCTGCAGTATTCCTAACTGACAAACATCACATGGCTGGCTTGCTGGCTTATTTCTCGGGAATATCGACTCTTAACCCACATTTCAGAGGTTCGAATCCCTGACCTTATTAAAACTATAAGAACTTAAGCCAATGTTGGCCAACTGCACGTCTGCTCTGGTTTGGTCGAATATGAATTGTATTATTTTTGTATGCTTCATTACTAAGTATACAGTGTAAGGAATTCATTCATTGGGAATGATTGATGCATCCTGAAAAAGTACAGTAATTATTTCCTTCGATATCTCATTCAGAGATTGAATGTATATAGAAGTGTAAACGTTTAGTTGTTAATTTTTTTAACCGTAAAACAAGCTCTTCCTCCTCTTGTAGAATTCACTCACTCTGGAATTCCTCGCTTTTGCTGCACAGTTTATTAAGTCGTTATGTGTGTTACATCAAATGTAATATATAATTTAAATAACGGAGAAATATAAATAAGAAGAAGGTAATGACGCAGACTGTCGTAAAATTGCTAAGGTAATTTTTCGTACGAATTTTCCGACTGGATAATCGAATCCGCTACGAGGAGAGCCCACGAGCCATCCATTTGTACCCATTACATAGATTCAGGCTCGAAGTAATAATTTCAAGGAATTGTAATTTCTGTGTCCCGTTTTCCCCTAAATGCTGATACAGTATTTCCCTTCATTACACTCCACATCCTTGTCTTAACTCATATTCAGTGGCTTCGAATCTGTGCTATTTTTCTGAAACAGTAAAAATACATGCAAGTGTTTTGTCTGAGCTTTCTTTCAAACAATCTTAAAAACCCTTATTTTCATTACCGTTCTAGTGTTTAAAGGTAGTTTCTTATTTTCATCAAGTTCGTGAACTTTCATTGATTATTAATACACGAAGAATTTAACACTACTATACTACCTCTATTGTCTAGAATCTATAATCACAGGTGACTAGTAGATAAATAAATATTTATTTTTATTTTAAATATTTATTTAAATTTATTTTTGCGCACTGGGAGCAATGCGATTGTTTACAAAGAAAAAATATTTCAACTTCTCGTGAAGCTAAGAGAAAAATTTCATTAAAATTGCTATATTTAGAAGTTCGATTATTATTTCCACGTATTAACACAATAAACTCAATGACATTTGATTTTGAACCCAGTGTATTTTTATAATTATAATAAGATAATTTTGTAAGAAGTAAGGCTTTGGCAGCTAGAATTGTTTCTTGTATAATGCGAGTTTCAGTTTTGGCAGCGCTGCTTGTGTACGTATGGAGCAATGACACACCCTAACGACTTCCGGAAGTGGCAGGAAGTGGAGGGAAAGCTTATTGTTACACACGAGCTCCGTAGGGCATTGCACTCATCCTGGAGCACCTAAGCCTAATGCGGTGACCCAAAGTGAAATACAAACCGACATACAAATGATGGCCCAACACTTAAACAACACACAAAGCGAGTGAGCAAAGTGGGTATACCCTGCACACGAGAGATCTGTTTACGTATAGTAAACTGAGAGTCTATTGAAGTTTTTCGACTACTTATAATATGCACGTGAATTTTTTTTTAAATCTTAACTATTAGCCATAGATTGTGAAGCAATTCATTAGATAACTTAATGCCTCATACTAATAATTCAACGTTTTTAAATTTCTGTGCCTTGATAATATTTGAAAAAGGTTGTTTGAATATTATCAAGAAATTTAAGATTGCATTGACATTGCTTTATTCAATAAATTTGAATTGTTCATTGTTAGCAATTTAATACAGATCAAATTGAAGGCTTTGTATCTTGTTTATGCTAACGGATTTCAACCCACAGCACTATAACTCTCAATATAACTGTTGAAGTATTAAAAAAAAGTATTGTTTTTTAAAGTCCTATAGTTTAAATACCGCTACTTCAAAGTAAACCAATGTGTCGACCATGACCACCTTTTATTTTCGGCTATACGAGAGACCACAATCAGTGCAGTGGCAAAAATTTTGTTGAAAAATTAGACGTCTGATTATACTACTCATATGTACATTTTTACAATATTATTTTACGATTTTTTCCTAAGTATATGACATCTATTCTCTTCTCAAAAGAAAAAAACATTTTTCGATTTCGATTCGCGCGATATCCACCGAACATTCGTACACATTCTCGCCACCGAAATGAAAAAAAAAAAAAAAAAAAAAAAAAAAAAAAAAAAAGTACTTCACCAGCATCGACTTCATAACAAGGTCTTCTCAAGAGCGAATGTAAAATTATTTAATTTTGCCTACTTTCGCAAATGTCACCGCTTAAGTCCCGGGCCGGCTGCTGCGCTGTCTGCCTCCGGGCGGCTCCGCGGTTTGTTTCCAGGCCGCGTGCTTTTTCATACGCGCGCCGTGAACTTTGCCCTTTTCGCCGGAGGGGGGGTGCGGGGAGGGAGAGGGGAGGGGGAGGGGGATGGGGAGGGGCCGGTGACGTCACGGCCGGCCTCGATATCAGCTCTACGTGCGAAGTCGCCGCCCCCCCGCAAGGGTGGCCGGGGTGGAAATTTGGGTTCTTTCAAATGCTCCTCGGCGCAGATGATCTTCGTAGTTTTTGCAGCTTCCCCCTTTGGGCCGCTACGCCCTCAGAGGTGGTTTTCAAAATAATTTTGTCAAATTATCTGACGTGAGAGCGCTTCGTTAATTTCACATGTAAAATTTTGTTAGTGTATTCATTGCACCGTTTCATATATCTTCATGACATACGTACATTTTTGTATGGAGCTTCCTAAAATACTTGTGGAGACTCCGATCCCCTTTTGTACACGTATTTAAAAAAAATTGGTTTGCAATGAAAACCAATATTTATTCAGATGTACTTCAGTGTTTCAGAATAGCTGCATTCAGGGCATCGTTGTTTGCTGATCGTGCGTCTGAAATTACACAGTTTACAAACTAGTATATTATTTATTGAAATTTTAATTTAAAAGTTTCATTATATTTCAAAGTAAAGATTTTTATATTTGTGTGTGTGTATGTTTATTCAGATTTTATTTCAACTAGAATATGATATTCTACTTTTCCCAGAGGTTTCCCAATTACGAAATGACTCGAGGCAGTTTTTCTCTCTGGTAGCGAATTTTTCTATGGGTGCATTTTCCCTGGCTGGTACATTTTCTTCAGTGAAATTGCCAAAACGAATACTCTTATCCAGGTCACTATGCAAGCTTCAATTGTGAGTCTGTTTGCTCGACTGCTTGTGCTGTACTTCATAATATTAATATCAGAATTTACAGCGGGATGTGCTGACTTCTGGCTGTTGAGAGATGTTAAATATTTAGTTTGGCTGTGTAAGTTCATATCGAAATGCTTTCATTCATTTTACTATAATGATTTAATCAGAACTGTTTTCATACAATAGTTGATAGTTTTACAAAAAAATATAAAAAAACAAAAACATTTAAAAAAATAAGATTTTAATAGAATTACTAACTTTTTACTACGCTATTCAATCTTCACTAAAAATACGTTGTGTAATGAAATATTTAAAGCGTTTTTAATATGGAATATCTGGTATTGTTTTCAACAAAATATTTGAATAATTTTCACATAACTGAGTCCTAAATCAATGTAGAGAGATTTAAATTAACTCTCTTATAAAAAATTAAATCCATTTAGGTTTAAATACTTTGTAGTCATCAGATATTGTTTTAAAATATTCAACTAACATCTAGCCAGGTAGTTGAAAACCAACTATAGGGTGCTGAGCTCAAAAAAAAAAACACTTTATTAACGATCTCCATATGTATTATTAAATGTCAAATAAATCTAGATAAGAAAAACACCAACTATTAGCCATCAATAACCTGTCTGTTCTTCAGTTGCGGCCCTCGGCGCTCGATAGGTTTCGACGCACCATAAAATTTATCTGATTCTTTATGTGCCCATCTCGGGAATAGCAAAAAATATTAAGCTAAAAATCTTATAAAGCTTCTCAAATTATATTTAATATTTGATCACCATAAAAACAGACTAAAAAAACGCATTAGTATGAGTATGTCTGCGCCCCTCCTTCATCCCTTTCTAATTATATTTCTAATTATCTCGCTATCTATTGGAAAAAATATCAAAAAAACTATCGTTGATAATTGAATAATTTTTCTCTGAAAAATATATTAATGTTGGTATTATAGATCATTTACTAAAAATTTCGATTAGTAAAGTACGGGTATGTTTGAAATTATTATTATGGAATTTATGAAGAGACATGCCAATTGCATTGGGAAATCTCTTATATTCTCCATCGCACGGCAAAAATATAAACCTTGAAGAATAAGGGGAATCCTTGAATTCCTCTGAAATTGATGCCGTAGATGTATGCCATGCATAAATGAATAGACGACCGGGAAAGAAGAAGTATTCAATATATAAAAGAAATCTGCATTTATTAAATATTTAATGAAAGAAAGCGTTCGACCAAAAGGTAAAGATAAAATATGTATTTATTTCTATTTCACATGTCATGAATGTGAAGAAATATATTCGCAAATAAAATATAAATTTTATTATCCTTAAAGATAAAAAGTCTATTTTGAAAAGGCAATAATAATAATACAACGTAATCTTATGATACCCTCAAAAATATATTAATAAATATACGAAATCTGCTCTTAAACCAAATTATTAATAATGTTATTATGGTCTATTCAGAGCGAACCTGAGACGCGACCCCTAATTGAAAATCCCCGACATTAAAAGCCGTCTTACATTATAAAGAGCCTTCTTTATTAATACTGAATGAAAAATCTGCCTTATCTGTCCACAGAAAATGATCTGAAGAAATGTACAAAAAATGTCCTTAGAAGTCCGGGAGCTCCTTTATCCCCGATTCGAAATTCCGTACTTTGAGGTTGCAAGGTGAATAATTAAATTCTCTAATTGACTGTTAAAAACAAGTATTTCGTGTCTTAATTATTTTTTGTTAAATTCTGCGCCATTTCGCTTAGGTTTTCGGTAATTTGGTAAATCGCCCGTTTAACGTTGTATAAACTGTTAATCGTTAGCACTTGTACCAAGGTAATAATTTTTTTGAATATGTAATCTATTTTATTCATTATAATAACTTAATCAGTTTTTCAAATAACTATTCAAGCAGTGGTAACAAATTACATTATTATGATAATAATCTTTAAAATTATCTAAATATTATGAACATTTTAAAAAGGGCAAGTAAAATATACATTTTCATTAAAAAAATATATATTTTTAATGATCAATTTGGATGTTTAATTTTAACCTATACTTGAAAGAATAATGAATGATCTACAATGATAAACTTAAATTTTTTTAAAAATATGTCTAGTTTAGATATAATAAATATTGTTTAGTAATGGTTAGCTACAGAAACTTTGTAAAATTTCACAAAATAAAACTTTGTGATACATTTTCAGCACAATTCATTATGAAAAATTGATTCATACATTATAGTAGTAGAATTCAGGTTTCCTGAAATGCCCCGATCTTCCAAAGCTAAATCAGCCGAGCCTGCACACTTTGGGGTATGCACTGAAAAATCAAGTTCTTAGCTATTTTCTGTGTTAAAAACAGACAAAAAAAAACACATTAGTATGCACTGAAAAATAAGGTTCTTGTTTGCCGCAGTCCGTTTCGTTGTTGGTGGGGTGCAGTTCCCGTTGTGGATATTTTTAGAACTCCGAGCTGAGAATACCCTTGCGATGATTAAAAGGGTAATCGGAGACTGCAGGAGCAAGCCTCGCGCAAGGGTGATTAAATCCTGAGATGCAATAAAGTCGTCGGGGATGGCTTTCTTCCCGAGCTCTTGGACTAATTATTCATTTCTTCTCCAACTCCAGAGTTTTCACGGCCGCGTAAAAATAAAAGGATTATGCCCGATGATGCTTTCAAGCTTCTGGCTGTAAAAATGAATTTACTTTGTCTATTTTCTTGATTAAAGTTTTAAAATATTCAGTGGCATAAACTGAAAATACTTTCTATGCAGCTATGTAAATCTCATAATTTTATATATTTATTGTAACTGGTACTCGTAATGTTATTATATACAATAGTTGCATTGCATTATAATGTAGCAATTTAATCATACTTAACTATATCTCCTTCTTCGATTGTGTGTATATAATTCGTTTATAATTATTATGAAATTAACTATATAAAAGTATTGTTTATGCATAATAAAGAGTAATTAAAACAAAAAGATAGTAAACAAAAAAAAAGTACTATTACTATGAAAGTGATATTTTTTTAATTATTTTAAGAAAAATATTTTAATTCAGTCTTTTAATATAGTATTGATTTTAATCTTCTTATATGATGAAACTGAATAGTTTTAAAATCAATATATGTTTAAAAAATAATAAAACGTTTTTGTAGTCATGTATTAAATGAAACTTATTCACAAAGCCCCGAGTGTTTGAATGACACCGTTTTATTACATTACATGTTTTATATATTTCGACATTATTTATTACCGGTTTTTAAAAAATAACAACTATGCTGAGTGGCACTTTTCTCGCCATAAAAAGTCCACTCCGGGACCAAGCAAATAGATTAAAGCAATATAATGAATTGATGAATGCAATCACCTATAATTAGACTAACAATAATACACAACAATATATTTTTAACCATAGTAAATATACAATAAATGTGTTGATTTTCATCTCGGCGTTGTGTATCCGTTGCTAGGCAACGCCAGCTCCTCATAAATCGTAAATAAACATTACTGTAAGTTTATTATGTTCAGAGACATCTAGCGGGAAATATTGTTACTAAGAGTTTGATGTGGTTTGCGTCTTGGATTACCTTTTGAATTGATGTTTCATTATTTTCTTATTACAGGACATCGACTATGAAGGCTTCCGGCGATTTTTGGACACCTTTTTGGATGTCAAGACACCAGACGAGCTATCGAGGTAAAAAATTGATTTTATATTTAAAATATATTCAAAAAGGTTTTTATTATGTGTTTAACTATGTGTTATTAACTATAAGCAAAGGTCATTGAATTATATTTGAAATAAAAACCATTACTTTAATTAGTCATATAAGTCAATATTTTGAGTATTTATAAAATATTTTAAATTCATTTATGGTCATAATGTTTTAGATAATCTACTATAATAATAGCCATTGTGTGTTTATTTGTATGTTTGTATGTATGTTTCATTTTTCCGTTCTGTATAGAATATCTTAAAAGATACAACGCTGATTTTTTGCACATAAGTTAAGTAAATTTTTCCGCAGCTATGTGCCGAATTTCAAGACGATAGGATAATATTTTCATTCATAAACTTTAAAATATGCTTTAGCTAAACTTTAATTATATAATTCACTTCTTCGCCGCGAGATGTCGTTAACCGCGAGAATTTAGACGCATCGTTCATCAAATTCGTCATTTTGTGACGGGCTACATTACTAGTCATAAATATTTTATATATTCAACCTCTTTACTTAGTAAATTTGGTATCTTTAATATTCAAAAATTTTCTTAGTAACATCAAAATCTGCTGGGATTTTTTTCTAATGTCAAGTAAAATCATTGAAAGTATAATATAATTATAAGTTTCTTTAATTTATTAGTGTCAAACTTTCAACTTCCGTCTCGTGTCGAGTGTTATCATAACGATATTCCTAAAATAACAAAATCAAGGATTAAAATTACGTATTTCACAGTTAGCCCCTAAAATAGCAAATTAAAATTAAAAAAAAAAAAAACAGTTCGCAACTGATTCAGTGCTCACAAATTTATGTGGAAAAACAAACTTTTTACAGCTTAACTTTATATATAAGTTTATCTGAGTTAAGTGCCCTGTTATGGCTGGGCGGGGACACTAAATAAAAAGAGCTTTGTTTTCAATCATTCCCAGTTTTTGTGCGTGCCTTTTATCAGCCAAGCCAAACAATTTAAAAAGCTTAAAAACAGAGCTTTGCAGGGGGAGGGCCATTCGCTAACAATAGAACAAATGAGGCCGAAAGCTTCGATTTTCAGGGCCTCGCCCCACCCCTGCCCGTGACGTCACCCCCGCCACGTGGTCCGGACACATGACATCCAATATTCAAATAAGATTGCCGCAATAATCATCAGAATATTTTACCTCCCCTTCGCCCCGTCTTGTTATGGACCCTCCTCGGTGGTCGGTTTCCTTTTATGGCACTTTGCTGAAAGTCTTCGAACCCTTTTTCGCGAATCCAGGGAGTACGTTGTTTTTACGAGTAAAAAGATTTTTTCAGCAATTTCGATCCACACTGTCTTGCATCTACATATTGTAAACGATTGTAATAAAATGGACACAGACTCTCGAATTCTTATTTTAATTACCATGCTTATTTTTTTACGTTATATTTGATATGTCTCATACAATTTCTTGCGAGTATTTACATTAACATCAATAAAAGATCTAATAGTATGTTTATCATTTTAGATTTTATTTTCCAATCATTCCAAAGACTTATAATAAATAACAGACTAATTATTAATTCAAGTATTATATTTTAATTTATGGGTTCATATATTTAAATCGTCTTAAATCAGTGTCTAATAAATATATATTGTGAATCTTAAAAGAACACTTACTAATATAACTAAAGTTCAAAACATCCTTACTCATATTAATACCAAAGTAAATAACATTATTACACCACATATATCAATATAAATTTCAATTCAAACAATCACCCTAAAAGACATTGACGATTAAAGTTTTATGTTCTTATAGAAGTATCTATGTTATGGATTAGTCAATCAGATGCGTATTTATTACACATTACGGGCTTATTATATTTACTAATATGATTAGGCACATTAGTTCATATATAGAAGATGATTTAAAGAAACTCTCAGAAAAATATCATCGTGATTTATGTGGGATTTGAACCCACATCCCCTGGCTTACATGGCCGGTGTACGAACCTTTGTAGTAACGAATCACTTCCATTTATCGAGAATTTTTAACAATGCCTGGGCACATTGGTTCATATGTAGAGTATGATTGTTAAAAATTATCGATAAATCGAAGTGATTCGTTAGTACAAAGGTTCGTACACCGGCCATGTAAGCCAGGGGATGTGGGTTCAAATCCCACATAAATCACGATGATATTTTTCTGAGAGTTTCTTTAAATCATCTTCTATATATGAATTAATGTGCCTAATCATATTAGTTCTAATAGAAGGTTGTAACATGCAATGATGATTATTTTTATATTAAGTGAACTTTGTTTAGGCAGTTAACGCATTTGTATTCCTTTTTATCAGCAAAGCTGCCTACACAAGCTACAACCGAACGCTAATAATATCCTCTTTTACGAATTTCTTTCGGCAAAATAAACCAAAAAAGTAAACATTATTGGCTAATTACCGTTGGGTTGCTAGTTGTGTTGCAGCGTGTGTAGGCGGTTTTATGTCTTCGCTTTTCTTATTTGGTTATTTAAAATTTAATACAAAGTAAATTTAAAGAGATCGTTAAATTTGTGCGAGATATTGACGTAACGTGTATTTTTTTATATTTTTAATGAAACCATAAAAAAAACTCATTAAACCCAACACAAGCCAAACTGGATCATTTCTTATACCACAGTTTAGAGTTCTTTCTTTATTGAGCAGATTTGGCTAATTAATGTGATTAATGGCGTGCTAATGGTATTTTTAATATAAAAATTTACCATTAATAACTGCTCGGTAGTAAGATCGATGATTATGAGCGCGTATTTGGAAAATCTCAGATGCTCGTGTATCAGAACAAATTTAATTCCATATAAAATATTTAAAAATAATAAATTGCCTTTACCGTTATATAATTTGTTAAATTGTGTATAAGTTGTTATATTTTACTCTTGGGTTAAATGTCTGATTCATTCCTAAAAATACTTGGAGTCAGATCGCAAAAAAGAGCTAAAAAATAATTTGGAGAAACCCGAGTGCCTTAAATAAAGACCATTGTTTTTGCCATATTGCTCGGATATAAAAAAATGCCATTGTGTCTATTTTTTGCATTAAGACGGGAAACGAAATAAAGCACAACCAAAAATGAGATAAAACAATAGAATCAAGGGATTTTTTCTTCAAAGGTCTGTCAGGGCAAAGAAAAAGCAAAAGTAGAATCAGCGCATCCTAAACTATAAATATATTTTTATAATTTATGTAATATACAAAAAGCATAACACAGCATGTTTAATAATACATCACTTTGATTTTATATATCAAGTTTTTTTTGTATTTGAAATATTGATCCAAATGCCCTTTTTTCATCTCAGATTGATGATAAAGAAAATATCTTTACTTTTAATAAAATATCACGATTTAGTGTAAATTATCAAACTTATCAATTGACTTATTTAAATCGTGTGATATAATAATAGTTTAACGACTTTTTTGAAGACCTTGAGTTCAGGGCGGTGATTACCCACATGGCTGTAAAACTTGGTAATGATAAACGTCCCAAGAATCGAAACAGACGCCGCGAAGTTCACCAAGTCAGTCCTTTAATTTACATCGAGCAGTAACTACGGCATGTTTTAAACTTAGCTTTGCAGTTAGTTTTCTTCAAGCCAACTTGTACTCCGAAGTTAAACCAAACTTCGAGGCAAAGAAAATAAACTCGGCGCAGACCTGGCGGAGCCGAGACTCGGGAATTAACAAAAACTGAGTGTCTAGAATTGCGAGAGCGAGAGATTAGGTTATCTGATTGTTTAGTCTTCAAAGTTTTGAGAGTTAGACTCTGAATGCAGCAGCAAGCACCAATAAAATGTGACCTCCAATATAAATAATAAACTGTGCAGATATAATCTAGTTTATAGGTCCGGGATATTAACTAAGGGAATTAAGAATGGCTAAACCCACAACCAAGTTATTCTAGATAAACTTGGACAGATTACGTAAAATAAGACTTAATTATTATAAAGAGGTTATTGTTAATTGAAGAAAGTTTTCATTTCAATTATGTTGGTATCACTTACTAGGCTTTGTTTAGGTCTTTTTGAAAACGCCGCCGGTTTGTTACGCCATGAGAATTGATATTATTTATAACCACATGGAAAACAAACAATATAATTTGTTTTCATAATAACTCAAATCACGACGGGGTATATGAATTTCAATTGTAAACATAAACTTGACAAAGATTGCACCATCTTTTTCGAAAAAAAAAACTTGCTCATACACACATGTAACTTGTTAAAAAATAGATTCGAAAACTCCTCTTCAATATCAAAACTTAACGCTCAAATGTGAAAAGTGCAATGCCGTATCAAGCGTCAAGCTTTAAAGCCTCAAATGGCTCTAGTCTAAAAACCGAAGCGTTAGAAAATCGAAAAACACAGTACTGTTTCCAATAATATTAAAAAAAAAAAAAATAATAATAATTACCTGCGAACATGGCTTTGACGTTTTCAAAAAATTAATATATATATTCTTATAAACTTTCTTTCAGCTGTAATAGCTCTCGCCTCCTTAGAGGAGGGTGATTTGGTCCCTTCGCTCGATTGATCTCGGACCGGATGCCATCACTGAGCACCTTCAAAACATAATTAAAAAAACATTAAGGGTGTTTTGATTGCATTCGCAAGGCTTGTAATAGCCTCTGCAGGGAGGCGTACACGGAGCAAAAGTAATTATTGGTTTTTAATGAGGTAGTTGAAGCTGGAAAAAGTCAATCGAAAAATACTTTGATAATCAATACATCCATCTATTACACCATCAATTTTGCGTATAAACGCGTTGTTATATTTACAGAATAATAAAGGCTCATAATAAGGAACAATCTCTTACCCGAGATCTTACTCATATAGATTTAATCGAATATTCTTTTTATGCGTATAAAAAGGAAATTCGATTATCCGGCTGCCCCCCTGCAGCTTTGAGAGGAATATCGCGGCTTATGTTTGCAAAGCAGCTTATGATCCGTATTCCCTTATACTAACAGAGGGTGGTCGGAAGAGCTTTTCATTTAAGTAGAGATTAATAAGCTGTGTGCTCTGTGCATAGTGAATTCAAAGGATTTATTCGCATTTGTTTGCATAGATGATAATTCTAAGTTTATTTTTTGTTTTATTCATATTGAATTAATATAAATTAATTTGAATACTAGTGGTGCACGTTACTTCTCATTTGTGAAAGTAATATAAAAACTAAAAATTTGCGTAAAAATAAATATAATTTGTGTTGGTATCACATTCACACTCAAAACTAACACAATAAGACGGGATGTAAAGTGCATTCACGTAAAAATGAATTTGAAGTATTTATATGTAACTTTAATAAGTTAACCAAAAATTCTTGTGTGATAATATTTCCTCTCTACAGGCTAGATCACATTCGTAAATTTATATTAAACATTTGTAGTGCCGTAGTATAATACTTATAAAAAACATGCCCATAACCGCAAGTCATCTTAAAAGATTGCATTATTTATGTTCAAGATGTTGGTTTCACTTTGACTTACAGCCTTTTTCGGCATATAATCAAGATACCCAAGCAGATTAAAATCGCCAAGTACCTAAAATATGCACATTAATTCCATAAGCGAGTACGACCTGAAAAGCTGAAAATGAAAAAAAGCAACATATTTTACTCAACGGCCAAGAAAATTAGATGCTGTATGAAAATTAAAGTAGAAAATGACACGCTTACGGGTTTATGGCGCGGGATAATCCCGTTAGGGGTAGTAGGTGGACCCGCAAAGCCTGTTGTGATATTGTTGTGAGCTTCTTTGGCCCAGCTGTGCTTTGGAAGCTGCGGCCCCTCCCACCTTCCGGCGAGGGACCGAGAACAAACACTCTCGCATTAAAATAGCCCGGAAGCTCCCCTGCCTTTGAGCTGTTCCGACTTCCTGTATTAATTACTTAAAATTACACCGCCGAATGCTTAAATCGTGTGCTGGAGAATTAATGTCCTCTAAAACGCTTTTTGAGCTATTTTGGCAACATGTAAATTATCTCGCAGGATTAGTGGAGCTCTGCGCCGCCGAAGGGCTGTATCTTATTAATGGACGATTTAATTTCGGAGACCTGCGGTGCTTGCGCTCTGCCGCAAATAAAACTTTTCGAAGCATGAACTAACAGAATTAGTTACAAAAAACCATCGTGGCAACATCCCTTGTACAAACAGTGGGTGGTATTGGGAGGATTAATAATAAGGAGCTTTTACCCGTATCAAATAAATTTTCATCTATAATAACGTAAATTTTTTTTTAAAACTCGTAACATGTAATAACTCATTAAAATATAATTTTTTTTTTATTTTAATTGTTAATAAATTCAATGCTAAAAAAATAAGAAACCACAATGAGCTAATATTATATATAAAAATATTTTAAATTCACTTTTTGCTTGTAACATAAAGTTTGCATTTAGTGTTTATAATCGGAGTGAACACACTTGAAATCAATTGTATGCACTATATATCACAATATTTTTATTATTAAATATGACACGTGAATATTGTAAATTTAAAATATTTTTCAATTATATAAGTCATACCTAACCCTATCAAGTATTTTGAGATGGATACATTGAATGTGCGTCATTGCCAATGCAACGTAAGGCGTTTCGATATTTTGTTTGCATAACTTTTCCCCTATAGCTTGGATACTAAATGGGCTTGCATTGCGTCAGATTTTCTAGCAAAGCATCCACTTCATGTAACGGGAGTTTCAAAGAAGATTACGAAATCTAATGTTTATTATTTGGATTCTAAAAATATAATTCAAGAATACGAGTCCTACTGCATGGTTGGAAAACTGTCGATAAAGATAATCAATAGATCACTTATGTATATTCAATGGCATCATGAATTAGGATAGGCTCATGATGGTTTCAAAATAATTGGCCTTAAATAGGATTGTTTAAAATACATAAATTAATTAAAATACTCTAAATAAATATCATTTGCTTATATTAATTCTTTGGATTCTTGAGTTGCATAGTCGTCAGTCTTCTCTGTTAAAAAACATAATTATGCTACAAGCTAGTTTACAAAAAAAAAACTTTTTAGGCCTTTTATCAAATCAGACTTTGTTTATTATTTACACCAAAATTACTCAGAAAAAAAAAATGCGATATTGTTTTACCAATTCGAAAAATAAAAATCACCCAAATTGACTCATAGCCGAATGATGCTTTGAGATATAATAAGATTTTAAAAAATTATCTACGGCTATAAAACCGTACAAATATATTCAATATTCAAGTATACAGTTGGAATAATTTCAATGTGCAAATTTACAAAGTCCGATAATTTATTTCAAAAATCAGTGCCTCATTTATCAAAATAATAATCGCGTTAATAGAAATTTGTCATGGTGTTAATATTTCCTTGGATATTTTTAGAATTCATATACCGAGTTTTGTAGCACAATGGGAGTACCCATAAAGCCTACCCAGTCAAATAACAACATAATCAAATTGCTCTGTAAAAATGACGTCTCGTTATATTGTCTGCCATAAATCACGGAGCCACCCTCCGGCCCCCTGTATACAGAATGCTTGTAATAAATTATTGTTTCATTTGAAATTTTAACATTATGGGAATTTTTCGTCCTTATCCTTAAATTGTTTAAATATTTTATGAAATTTATGAAATTTATTTATGACAACTTGACATTTGAATTTCAATAAGTTATGTCTTTTTGCTTTGCTTCAAATGTAATACACGTAACGGTTAAAACCTATTTTTTTTTCATTTACCACACATGCAGAAATCAATTGATGTACAGGCATCAATAATAATATTAACTATGAAAAAGATCTGTTAATGATAAAATATTATTAATATTATATTATTTTTTGTGACTCACTCTGTTGAAAAAAAAGCAAATATCACACATATTTCATTATTTGTTCATTCGCACTCTCTCATTCTCTCTTTCTCTCAAACAACGAGAGAGAGAAAGATAAATATATTTAGATAGTTTTTGATTATTCAGTGACGTGCTGCGAACTTAAAATCCCGGAAAGCCGTTTTATTAATTAAATATACATTAAATTATGTTTACTTGTTTAAAAAATCATTTTAAATGTTCTTCATCAAGTGCCTCTCCTCAGAGCATATACTAATGCTGAGCCAGTGTTCATGGTTTTCTAAGGGAAAAATAGTATAGTGGGTCCCCGGGTCCTTCTACATTACAATTTTAAATTGGAAAGAAAAGTCTGCGTATTGTTGCTGCCCAATTGCATTATTATATAATACTAGTAATGTAGCCCGTCACAAAATGACGTATTTGATGAACGATGCGTCTTTTGTTTTTTTTGTAAAAGTTCTAAATTTGAAATTCTCGCGGTGAACGACATCTCGCGGCGAAGAACTGAATCATATAATTCGTACATATTGAAATTCGCTAAAGCATATTTTAAAGTTTATGAATGAAAATATTATCCTATCGTCTTGAAATTCGGCACATAGCTGCGGAAAAATTTACTTAACTTATGTGCAAAAAATCAGCGTTGTATCTTTTAAGATATTCTATAGAAAACCAAAAATCGAAACATACATACAAACATACAAACACACAATGGCTATTATATATATAGATTTTCCATACCAAGAAAAAATCTTACATAGTAAAATATCTTTTTCTAAATCTCCATTAATTTTCTTATCACACGCAACCGATACATACATAAAAGTCCTTTCGAATACCATAAATTATTTATTACTCGTACACAAAAAAAAATAAACTTGTTCATTGCACATTATGAAAAACCATAACGAAGCCTTTACGATGTTTTCAATCTATAAAATTACAAATTTCATTTTATTTTTGACCCAAAAAGCGCCGGGGTATTTTCGTCCCGTTTTCATGCACTTGTCCCCGAGGAAATCAATCGCCTTTGTTTGCTTCAGTAGAAAACAAGCAATTGAAACGGGAAGGAGACGAGAAGGTCTCCGCGCATGATGCGAGTCACTCGCCTCTCGCCCCGTGAGGAAGACGGATGGTGTGCGAGATGACCTGATCACCTATTAATATTTCTTCTCCTTCGAGTGCCTCTCATTAAAAGTGCTTGAAGATCATCACTGAGCATATATTTATGCTGAGCGTTCACGGATTTTTTTAGGGAGAATAGTTTAGTGGGTCCACGGGTTCTTTTACACCGCAGTCAGAAAAGTCTGCGTATTGCTGCTGCCCAATAGCATTATTATATAACCCTTTCCTTACAAAGCTCTGGCGTTAAGATCTGATACTCCTTCTGTAGCAGGGTACAGAAACAATAGCAGAAGCCCCCCCCCCCCCCCACCTCGATAAGGTACTTCCAGAGCACATCCCTCAACTATCATTCCAAATCCACTACTCCATTACAAAGCAGCAGTTTTTTAATTAGATTATTCATAGGAGGTTGGTGATCATTTCCCGACTTCCAGCCACTGGCGTAAATTCCGCATCCACGTTAGTTTCTTCCTTCCATTGTATCTTTTTCTTGTAGGCCATATGTAAATGGTCTTAATAGGAGATCTTACGCATTTTTACCATCGTCAGGAGTTCTCTATCTTTGCGCATTCTGTGCAAGATTCTCTCATTTGTGATGTAGCCAACCCATGGTTTTTTAAGGATTCTCCTATTTATCCACATAGTTTTCACAGAAATCCGATTAAAATCACTCCCATCGTATTTCGACCAATTTTGCAATGAGTTTTAATTTGAGATGTTGATATCATTATTTTCTGAAATGCTTATTAGCAAAATCGCGTTATTTGCGATTTACGTTCGACAGCAAGTCTAATATTGCTTTTGTCAACCTCAGAAAATTTACAACAAAATGATAGCCACTTTAAATCATACGTGTGTGCATTATAGATTATTGGGACCGTTCACTCTGAAGAGATAATGGTGATGACTGGAACAACCGCTTTGATGTATGTGCCATTATGATAAGCATCACATGCAGCAACAAATAAACAGATTACTATGCATTCAATATTTTTGACAAAGAGTACTTGGTGGAATTCCATTTTAATATTTTTGAGTAAAATACTTAAGTGATTTTCCACATGTTCGTTTTTATTTGTGATCGGTTTCGCTAACCTTTTACGTTGGCATTATCAAACAGAGTGAGATTTTATATAATAACTAGAAATGTAGCCCGTCATAAAATGACGTATTCGATGAACGATGCAATAGTGTTTGAACATATGTTTGGCTGACAATTAGATGAATATTTGATTTCATTTTGTACACATATATTTTGAATAACCGGATATTAATTTCGAAAGCAAAGCCATTCTAGGAAATATCACATTCCGTGTCACAAACAACAAATCACTTTCACTGCACTGTTTTTTATTAGATGCAGTCTTTATCAAGTTCAATTGTGCTATTCTTTTTTAATTACGTTTGCTGTGCTAAGACGGTGTTATTTTTTTAAGAGGCATTTTATGTTATTAATGATGTGATTAATAATTTCTAACGCAACTAAAAAATAAAATTGGTACTTGTGTCAAGCTGACATAAACTGGAAATTTCTTAGAAGCATCATATTTCGTTTTTTTGTAAAAATTCTAAATTTGAAATTCTCGCTGTGAACAACAGAATCATATAAATTCGTACATAAAGCATATTTGATAGTTTTATTTAATTAGTTTATGAATGAAAATATTATTTTATCGTCTTGAAATTCGGCACATAGCTGCGGAAAAACTTACTGAACTTACGTGCAAAAAATCAGCGTTGTATCTTTTAAGATATTCTATAGAGAACCAAAAAATGAAACATACACACACACACACACAATGGATATTATTATAGTAGATAATCAATTATGTAAACAATTACTAGAGAGAGAGGTTGTTGGAAAGAGAGAGAGTGATTGTCAGGTTTTTATGAACAAATGTTTTAATGGGGTAATTATCTAAAGTAGTGGCTTTGAGGTGTAGCAGCAGACATCCTGTGTTGGGGTTTGTCCTGTAGTGTGTTTATCTGTAAATAATATGTGGAAAACCACTCAAAAATATTATGATTACTATGCCATATTTTTTCGGCCTAAAAAAATAAAGTCTACTGAGTATTGTATAAAAAAATGACCAGTGGCGATTCGTTGTTGTCGATTGAGTCGCGGCGTTTGTAGAAGGCTTTAGTCTCGTGCTTACGAGATGGGTTGAGGTCACACTGTATTACATGCCACCCTTGTTCCACAGGCACTTGTTCCTGTCGTTCGTCCGGCGACCCACAGGAGCGGGAGGGCCGGGGGGCGCGGGGCGCGAGCCGGCCGTGGAGGAGGCGCGCGCCCAGGGAGGCCTCGTGGGGCGCCTCCAGGGGCTCACGGAGCGCCTCCACCTCGGCAGCCACCACCACCACCCGCCGCAGGACACCAGACCCCGTACGGGTAACCTCTGTACCATAACCCCAAATGCAATGCCACAAAATAACAGCTTCTCCGTCCGTGTTACTGTTACATTAATTGCGAAGCTATCCTAATTCCGCTACACAGTCCAATAACCTATACTTCTAAATAACAGCTTATAAGACACTATGTAACTTTGTAAAGCATTTAACGCGCGGGTACTAGTACCCGTTCCGCGGACTACTGCCTGAAGGCGAAGCGCATATTAATACGTTTTTGAATGTGTTTACTCTAAAAGCGGCAATTTATTCTTTAGGTTTACAGCTCGAAATGTTTGTTTAGGACTCGTCAACGTTACTTCTACCAATACTGTCCAGTGATTCTGAACAAAGTGACAATGAAGAAGAAGAATGATAATCCTCCAATTATTGAACAATTTTTAGGACAAAGTGGTGTTGTTGTGATACCAAGTAATCCGCAAAGTGTGTATGAAGTGGTTCAACTTTTTATAGGAAACGATTATTTGACTACGTGCAAATCAAAGAGTGTATGACTAGATTTCACACGCGCAATTTTATGCGAATTTTGCCCGCTACGCACATCAGTTTAGTCCATTGTGGTACCCGCCTAAAGTGTGTTTTAATTGCATACCGTTACCAATCGGCAACAAACCATAAAAGCTGTTTTAAAAGACCGTTATGTTAGACTTGTCGAACTAATTAAAATCAACTTTTTTTTCCACTAACAGTCACTATTAGAAGATGACATATGCCATGAATGAATATACAAAATTTCATGAATAATCATACAATTAAGGGTTAACCTAATTAAGAAGCGTACAAATCACAGTTACTTTAAATAATCTTTCTTCACACACTACCTGTAAATTGTTACTATTTTAAAACCGCTCCTCTGTAACGACTACATACATATTTATTCATTTGTTAGTATAACATTTTGATATTATCAAACAGCGTGTCTGTTGCTTTTACGAGAAACTAAGTTAAATCAGTAAACCGATTATTCTGCGGTAAATTTCACGTGTGTATTTAATATCTGCTACTGCAACGCTCACAATGTAAAATCGTGAAACGTGGATAATACGTTATCCGGTAAATGGAGGTTATTAGGTAGCAGCTTCTCTATCACTGTTCCTGTCACATGTAACAGCCTTAACTTGTAACACGTATGGGGAAACACGTACCGCAACCGAGACAGGCAACTCCACTAAATAAAAGCTCCTTTGTCCATGTCAATGTCACTGCTACTGTTGTATGCAATTTATTTTACAGCAAATAACACAAAAAATACTTTCGTTGCAGTAGAACGTATTGGTTTTTCTTACTACAATAATAATATATTTATTTTTTTAATTGAAAATAAACTGAGCTCGATCGATTTTCTATTTGAAAGCTTTAAATAATATTGGCTTAAAGTAAGTAAAAACCCAAACAAATGCGATAAATTTTTCCATGCAATTTTTTTTTTATGTGACTAGTTTCACCAATATTTACTGTTGGCATTTCCAAACAGAGACTTGTAAAACTTAAGTTGGTGATCAGTCACACAAAAAAATAAGACGTGGAAACCACAAAAATATATTTTAATTTAATAAAAAATATCAAAATGGAATTCCGCTAAGTACGTACTGTCAAAAATATTGAATATCTTATTTGCTTATTTAAATATATATATATTACTCTACGAGCGAGAGAAATTCAATCTAAAATAATTTGAGAACAAGAAGTTCAAAGAAACCGCATTGCTCTGTAAGAGTAGAAGGCCGCAAGGGATGAGGCAGTTTGGCAAATATTTGGCATTCAGAAGTAACTGCGGCTGTGTCCAGCTTGTCAGGTTTACAGTTTTACGCTTATTGGATACAAAGAAATCATAGAAAAACTTATACCAACGACGGTTTTGAACCTAGAGATAATTTAATATATAAACAGTATTCTTAAAAAAACTTAACAGTTTTAGGGCTTAACAGTGCAAATTTTCATTTTTCGTGTCTTTAAAAAAAAATTGTAATTTTATAAACAGGATTTTATAATCTTACAAAAACTGAAAGATTTTTTATATTCATACACAAAACACGCTACAAGCATGTTTTGAAGACGTTTCATATATATTCTGTAGAAGACATTTCAGGACCACAGTTCCAGTCAATGGCGTGACAAATGAACGTTATACGACGCGGGTGGTTATTTTGAAAGGGCTCTGAATGGCGAGGCACAGCCTATAATTTATAATATCGTTGCAAAGTTAAAGTGATGCTCGCTCGCCGAGTATCTGGGCGTATCTAGTCACTACCTGATTAATTATGGCTATTCAATAGGCCGACTCCACCTCGCCCAACACACGGCATCATCGACCCGCTCTGACTCGGCTGGTTTCCATTCAGATGCATGTATTATACAATACTCTGCCATATAATCTGACGTATCCCTCATAATATCACAACCTTGCCGAGTAATGGCTGTTTACATCCGAAATAAAAATTATTATTGAATTCCAAAAAAATGAAGTCACAATCCTTCTTCACTTATGTGAAAGAATCTTCCATGCTCACGATTTTTTCAGCTCCATTTCTGAATCGATTTTATCAATAGTTTCAATACGTAAAGTTTCTCGATCAATTCAAAAAGCGACCGAGTCAGTTAATAAGACAACGTTTGGTATTCATACCCCGGGCGGTGTCAACTATTCCACGAAATACCACAAGGGTGGATCTCGGGCAAAGTTTTCACAAAGTTGCGCCCCCTTCAACCCCTAACACAGATTCTCTCGAATCATCCCCAGTTACACGAGTGCTACGCCCACGTCAAGAGATATTGAGATGGAATATTCTCGAGAGTTTCCCGACTTACTCTTTGCTATGGAACTGTTCAGACTTGGCCGGCATTTTATTTAAACGAAAATAGATTAGATTGGATAATTCGTAGAGCACGACTCAACGAATACTGTGAACTTATGTAACATAAAAAAAAACTTTTTTTTCTATTGGTTACTTTGATTTAAAAACTTCGTACTGTGGTGTATAGTGATCAAGGAAGATATGATGAGTTAGGTTAGGTTAGGTTGTGATAATTGCAATCGAGGCAAGGATGTGGGTACAGTGGAGTTTCCTGGCGCAGGCAGCGTGCACCCGGTGCTGACGGTCATGCAAAGCAGCTACTCGTGCCAGGAGGTGTTGGAGAAGCGTGCCGACGGCAGCCCCAACCACAGCCAGATGTCGCGCAACTCCTCACGCAAGTCCAACAACTCGCTGCTCGTCAACAACGGCAAGTACGAAGGTGAGTCTGGTTAGGTCAGGTTAGTGGACGTCTGCTCTGGGCTGCCGCGACCACGGGACATCTCACAGGCGTCGCGAACTTTCTGCTTTCTATCAGAAACGATCTGACAGTATTTTTTCATATATACTATATATATATATATATATATATATATTTTATATATATATTTTTTATATATATACTGTCTAAATTTAAAATCAACAAATGTGAATAGTCAAATCCCCAGATTAAAATCATTTTAGCTTGTAAGCTTCTTCAGACTTCAGGTCTAAGAAGCGCTCAATATGAAAATTATCTTAATATCCTATCCTAGGCTATTCGTTGTTTTAATTATTCATACGCTACTTGCGAATTAAAGAGAAGTAAGTAGAAAAAAAAAACAACTTATAAAATAAAAATACATTCAATTTTAAAGCATTTGAGAAATAAATATTTTATTTGATTTAAAAAAAATAATAAATATCAGTTTACCATATCAATGATTATTCAAAATGTATCACCGAGTGTCGAGCAAGTTACACAAAGTTTTAGAATTTTTCAACGGCCGGCGTCACGCGAAATCGTATGATTAATTGAAAAATTATCACTAGTTTAAAATATTTGCTCAAGTTTTAAATATTTCGTATTAATAATTCCACAAAAAAAAATTCGTGTTAAAGTATAATAAAAACTCAGGTAATTTATGAATTTAATATCAAGATACATGTTTTAGAGGGTAGTTTTTTCTCTTGGGGTTGTAAAAGTAATCGTAGCGCACCTCACAGAATATTAATCTAATGTTTGTGTACAATGTTGCTTTTCTTGTTACTTATCTATTCAGTATTGATGTGCTTAATTTCATTTCTGTATTCTTCAAAATTTAATATGTATATTTTAAAATATATCCATGTTACGGTGTGTCAAACAAATAAAATAGTAAAGAACCCTCTGAAAAACATTTGATTTGCAGATATGAAATTAATCATTTATTTGTTTTAAATGTAAGTGATGGTTTTCTTCAGTTGTGTCGTTCGATGTCACTAACAAATCAAACGTTTGGTATACTTTATAAATAAGCAGATATTTATGATGTGTATTTATTTTTCTATAGATATTAAGAATCTGGTGAGAAAATCTTCCGCCTTGGACGTGCACACCGTAAAGGTTTCTCTCAAGGATATCGTCTGTTACCTGTCGCTGCTGGAGGCAGGACGACCGGAGGATAAACTGGAGTGTGAGTCTTCAACATGCATCATCCATTAGTGTCTCCATATCTACACACACTATTGTGGTCTATAGCCCTTAGCGGTGGTCTATGGGCCAGGCCGATATATTGTCACAAGGACTCGAACGGTAAAGACCACAAGTACATAAAGTAGGACGTACATGGGACGATAGCGACGTTACTATATATCGCACAAAAATACTGCTAATGAAATATTATTTATAATGTATGTAATCTTTTATATTAAAAATAAAAATTAATTTCTGCTCAATCTACGTAAGAAAGAATAGCTGTAAGAAAAACATTGCCTCCTTTTAACTATGGAGGATTTATCTTAAACTTTATGTCATAAATAACCTAAGCATATCACATATTAATTCCTACAAAGTTTTTGTACGGAAAGATAAGTAAATCAAATCATCCCTAATCCTAATCTCGAACTTCCCTGCTCTGGCCCATCACAAGTTCCAACTGACTGAGCTGAATATTCTGCAAGGTAAATCAAACATTCTTATCTTCTACAAACATTGTGTCTCCTTGCAGTCATGTTCCGGCTGTACGACACAGATGGTAACGGAGTTCTGGACACGGTGGAGATGGATTGCATAGTGAATCAGATGATGGCGGTTGCTGAGTATCTTGGATGGGATGTCTCTGAATTAAGACCTGTGAGTAAAAAAAAAAACCCAGCCTTGACCGTCTTATTACAACCTCAATGATATCATGTCAAAATTAACTTTAATAGCGCTTATTGAATTTTACGCCGATACCATTGAGCTTTAAGATACTTGAGGTCTTATCATTTATTATTTCTAAATTGCTCATCATATATCAAAATTATAATTCCCTAAATCGTGATAACTTGATAATAAAGTTGAAAATGTCAAAAATAGTTTTCAAAATGTCCAAATATACGCCAGTACAAATATTATTATTTTTTGTCAGAGATCGTTTAAAGATAAAGTAATTTTATTTACATGTTGACATACAAATATGTTACAAAACGTTTTGCAAACACACGGTGTTTGCAAACACACAAGCAAACCCTGTTTCCGATGGGGCTATTTTATCGAATATTAAACCTGAAAAAAGTGTTGGTTCTAGTTCAAAGTGTTTCACAAAAATAATATATCAGAAAAAAGACACACAATGTGGACAACCTGTCAAAGTAATATCAAGTCCAACTATTAGACATCAAAAACATGCCAGGATGGGACAAAACAACCCTTTATATCAGGGTGGTTGAATCGTCACCAGTTCAAGTTTCCTTTAGAACTTTGGTAATTCACAAGAGAGATTATCCATTCCGAAATTAATAGCTCGTTTCCCTTCCAGATCCTGCAAGAGATGATGATAGAGATAGACTATGACGCTGATGGCACCGTCTCCCTCGAAGAATGGAAGAGAGGGGGGTAAGGGGATCTTTTTACAGCTTCATTATGTGTATCTGAGTTGTTTTTTTTTCTTCCCTGCGCGTAAACAGGACGCTTGATAGCTCGCGAGGGAATTGGAACTTGGGCTATGAAAATAAAAAAAGTTGTACTCTTCCGAGTCCAGTACACAAATGAGAATGTTTTATTGCATTTGCAGTACAATCAGAACGCTTCGAGAAGGACATTCTTATGTAATCGAATTAAATCAAGGCATCAATAAAACTTGTGAGTGTAAAACTTAAAAACTAGATTGGGATTGTATTCAAGACTAACTTTTTTATTATAAAAAAATAATTTGTAATAAAATCAATGAACTCAATCTGACTCGTTACACAAACACACCGAAAGAAGACCAGAGTTGTTAAAATAAAAAGTGTTTTCAGACGTTAATATTTATGTGTAAGGCATATTTTAATTTCTTTGTTTAAAAATACGATTTTACAAAAAAATACATGTATCAAGATTAAAATTGTTAAAATGACGCCAAGACGATGTGAAGAATTTGATAAAGCTTAGTTACAATAATTGCTACACATTTAAATATATTTTTTCAAATCAGTTTTCTTGAATGACATGGTCATCAGACCTTCAAATCATAGATTTTTTTTTGAAATTTTGTGTAATGATATATAATGCAAACAATAAACAAGTAACAAAACTTTATATCTTAGTATTTTTAAAATGTATCTCATTTGTTACTTTAGGTTAACTACCATTCCTCTCCTTGTTCTCCTGGGCCTGGACACCAGCGTTGCTGGTGATGGAGAGCATGCCTGGAGACTCAAGCACTTCAACAGGCCTGCCTACTGCAACCTGTGCCTCACTAAGCTTGTGGGCCTTGGGAAAAAAGGCCTCTGCTGCATATGTAAGTAAACAATATTTTCTAGCTGAATGTCAACAGGTCTTCTAGAATAGAGTAACATTATGAGTGTCACAAAATCTTTCTTCTGTGTTCACCAAATCGTTTAATCATTAAATTGTCAATTCAACGTTCGTTTTTGTCTGTCAAAAGGAATTGTATGCAGATTCAATAGAATACAAAAATATGACATGAGATTCTTTAATAAAATATACTATATATAATTCTTTCTTATAGTATGAGACATTGTAAGTGAGTCCTGCTTTTACTGTCTTTTTGACTACCAAATAACTCCTATAAAGCTTAAAGTTGGATTTATAGCTTATCAACGCATACACAATACTGAAAAATATTTTTCTCTTCTAGATTGAATTTTTATATTCTTACTATTTGCATGTACAGTCTGCAAGTACACGGTGCATGAGCGGTGCGTCCAGCGCGCCCCCAGCAACTGCATCCAGACCCATGCAGGGGTGCGGGGTGGAGAGGGTACAGGGGCAGGAGGCGGAGGAGGCACGGGGGGAGCGCGCCACCACTGGGTAGAGGGCAACTGTCGTGGGCGCTGTGCACGCTGCCGTGCCCCTGTGCGAGGCTGCAATGGCATCTCTGGCATGCGCTGCCGTTGGTGCCAGACCCTGGTTAGTTCTAATTGCTAATTGAATACAAAACATCTTACTATCTCAGCTAATTATAGCAGACCTACCTTTACATAAGTACTCTTATTAAATGAAATAATAGGCAATATTTTAATATTTGTCTATTTTTACAGGTTCACAATAGATGTTGTGGTGGGATCAAGCCTGAATGTACGCTGGGCCCCCACGCTGTCCACGTACTGCCTGCGCATGCTCTTCTCCCACGTGTGCTAGATCGACAGAGGAGTCTTCCGCCACCACCCACCACTCCTTCCGAGGTGATATGTCATCACATTTTTAATAACATTCATTCTATTACATGATAAACAATACTTTTAATTTCCTCAAAGTATCCCTCTAGCAAGTATATGCATTTTTTTGTTTTTAAATGAAATAAAAAAGTTACCGTGTCTACTAGTAAACATTTAACAGTAATATAAATTTCACAAATAACTAAGCTGTAATAAATGCGTGATGGTCGTTGCAGATATTCCCTGGCATGGTGACATGGCAATCCATGCCCCTGGCCCCTCCTGCAGGGCGCACAGCTCCCTCAGCACTGCACGTGGCGCCCCTCCCTGCCTCCTCGTGTCCCTTGTTAGTGTTTGTCAATCCTAAGAGCGGTGGTCGCCAGGGTTCCCGCCTCATGCGCAAGTTCCAGTACATCCTAAACCCCCGTCAAGTGCACGACCTCAGTAAAGGAGGCCCCTCTAATGGTATGAATTGGATCTTTCTTCATCTCCTTTCAATTTAGTTTTTGTTATTCTCTACTTAATCAAAAATGCAATAAGCCCATGCAGAAAATAAGTTTTCTTTCAAGGTCTTGGTTAAGTCTTGATTCAAGGTCGAAAAAACTTCTAGCTTCTTTTGCATTCTTATAAACAATTTTCAGTTTCGAATAGGCTTTTGAAAATGTCTTGGAAGCTTCACTACAGATATTAATTCTGAAACTAAATTACTTTGGTAACGACCGATAACGTCATAGTTGAATAAAATGTTTAAACGCAATTTCAAAAGTCACAAAATGCTAAATCAGTTGTATCTTACCTGTTTCAGGCCTTTCCATGTTTAAAGATGTGCAGAGTTTCAAGGTCATCTGCTGCGGAGGAGACGGAACCGTGGGCTGGGTTTTGGAAACCATGGGTAACCTACTAATGAGCTGAAATAATTACTAACTACAGTTTAAACACAATACTATTTTAATAATATGAAATATATATAAATACATTCTTTGACAGACAAAGTTTCTGTAGAGACCCAACCCGCTGTAGGAGTGATCCCTTTGGGAACTGGCAATGACTTAGCGAGGTGTCTACGATGGGGCGGAGGGTAAGATATCAATTTTGCTTTATTTATAAGTTTAATATCGACATTCTACAAAATTTCTCTTTAAAATAGAAAACTTATTATTTTCATTGTAAATTTTTACTCTTGTCCAGTTCTTATACCAATTATGATCTGAATATTAATTATATGAACATGGTGGACAAATGAATGATTTAATATATTTTAGGTATGAAGGAGAATCTCTGCACAAAATTTTAGATAAAATAGAAAAGTCCAGCATCGTAATGATGGATCGGTGGCAAATTGAAGTCATTACCACAGAATCGGTAAGTGTTTTAAGTACTGTGTATAATTATCATATTCCCTGGTGTCTAGAATCTAGTCTTCATTAGCGTGTTGTTTTGGTGTTGCCACTCCTTATGGTTGTTTATGGTTTGTTTATTCCAGAGTGAGCCTCCTAGCACACCCTCTGAGCCCTGTGCCCGCCCCGCCCCCTCCGCCGCACCCTACAATATTATAAACAATTACTTCTCCATTGGTGTGGTGAGTCATCGTACCAAATGTATTAAAAAATAGGAACTATCTACATCAATTTATATCATTTTGTTTTTTTTTCTTCATAAATATTCATTGCATTCCATCCATGTTGTGATAAATATTTTATAAATTTTGTATACATTTTCACATCTTAAAATGCATTCAACCATAACTTTTTATTAAGGATGAAAATATTTTTTTAGGATGCAGCGATATGTGTTAAGTTTCATGTTGAAAGAGAAAAGAACCCCGACAAATTCAGCTCAAGAATGAAAAACAAACTCTGGTACTTTGAATATGCAACTACAGAACAATTCGCAGCATCTTGTAAAAACCTTCAAGAGCATATTCATATAGTGGTAAGGACAAATACTCATAAATCTCAAAAAAAATTTATCGTGTTATTTGTATAAAAAACTAATAAAAAATATTTATTCAACAGTGTGATGGCAAGCCCCTGGATCTATCTCAAGGGTCTAGATTACAAGGAGTGGCTTTGTTGAACATCCCATATGCGCACGGTGGGTCTAATTTGTGGGGTGAACCACCTCCACGTAGACCGAGGCCTCGGCAACCACCAGCTCTGGCTCAAGCCTCCCAAGGTAAGCTCCCACCATAAGCATGATATCTGTATTACAAACAACTGCTGTTAAAATATTTAATCCAAATATTTATTTATTTAGATATTGGAGACAAGCTGATAGAAGTGATTGGATTAGAAAATTGTTTACACATGGGACAAGTTAGAACTGGTACAATATTTACTTTTTAATTTGATAATATTATTTAGAATGTAAAATTTATTTTTTGTTAGAGGCTGTGTTATTAATTGAATTATTTTCAGGATTGAGGGCTTCTGGTCAGAGATTAGCGCAGTGTAAATCATTGACAATAGTAACCCGCAAGACTTTACCTATGCAGATCGATGGAGAGCCATGGATGCAACCTCCATGTCAAGTGAGTTGATTTAAATTTTAAAGGTATTATTAACTCTCAATACATTTCATAAAAGCATCTCTTTTTGAAAATGATTATTTTCTTACAGATAAACATTACTCACAGAAATCAAGTTCCCATGTTGATGGCACCACCTCCAGAAAGAAGTAAAGGACTGCTTCGGTTTCTTCCTCATTGTTAACATTACATACATCATCTAGTGGACCCACTTGACCCCGACAACAGTTATATGGAGGGCATTTCAAAAACTCTATCTAGTATGTACTACTTTACAATTGAAGATACGTAGTTCTTGAAGATAAATAGTACAAGTCTTAAACATATAAGATTTCAGTATGAAATATAACTCATAATCAACGTTGATAGTAAATAATTTAAATCAACTGAGACTCAAGAATATAAAGAAACCTTTTATATTTATGAGATTTGTTTAATATATATAATCTATCAAAATACAATTATTATTAATGCTTTGACATATTTTTCAGCAAGTCTTGGGTATTTCAAGAAGTAAAATATTTCTTAAAGTTTGTAAAACAACTTACATATAGCTTTATGTGTTGGTGTTGGTGTAAATAGATTATAGATGTTTTAGATAGAAAAGCAGTTTATATAGAAATTTAAGCTTTTGTGAAACAATAGGTGGTAGTATCTTATGAATGAACATGTTGTTGCCGTCCGCTAACAAAATGCTCCACTAGTTTAAGTATTGTCCATATTGACATCAAATATTTTCTTTTTTTTGCATCTGAATAAATATTTGAGCTATTTGGTCTTACCAAGACTTGCTGTATAAGATAAATCAATACTTAATAAATATTAAATGTCAATAGATTTTTGACAACCAAAAAAATATATACTTACATAGGCTTAGCATCCGTCCGTCTCAAAAAGAACCTTTGCACTTCTTATGCCAATTTTTTCTTTTGGTTCTTTTCGCCATTTATCTTAAAACCATAATTATTATTTTACGTGAAAATTAAATTTTATTAATTAGCATTAGAAATTTTGCCTTTGAGCAAAAAGTTTGGTTAATTTAATCAACAGACTTTAAATCATCAGAGCTGGTAAAATTACCTGCTTATTGTGTTACTCAATATCTTAGGTTTTTATTTTTTATTGTCTTGTTCTGTGATGTGTTTTCTTCATTTTGATATAAATAGATGTGTCATAATTTTTATATTTAAAAATATTTTGATGTATTTGGTATCATAACATTTATTATGTGATTTTAATCCTAACTTACCTAAAAAACGATGGAACCACTGATTGGATTCCTAAAGGTCAGTGAAATATTGGTGATTGAATTCTAAACTTGATAAAAGTTGTAGATAAATAATGTTGTATATTTTAAATAAAAACTATGAATGGATATAACCGTTTAGTGGCATATAACTGTTTAATATTTGACTTTATCTCTCAACTCTAATTTTTAAGCTTGAAGAATATTTAAACTTTACAATTGCTTCAATGATCTCGTGATCATGATTCAAAAACACCAACTATGGAGAGATTTAATGCGACCACCTCAGTTATACAATATAATATTAGAATAGGTGATTACGTAGTGCCTGATGTGACCATAGACTATTTTCTCTAAGGGATGATGAATCATTATTGATATAACTCTTCGATATACTCGCACATCCCCAAAATTAAATTTTATAGTTAAAATATTAAAAATAAAACTCTTATGCTTTAAGCATATTCACATGGAGTTTGATCAATATTAACTAATAACATCAAAAGTGATGTCTGTGACTACCTGTCGATAAAGATTACAATTTTTTGAAAAACAATTTTAAAAAATAATTAATATTAAAAAATCACACAAAGCTTAAAGAAGATTATTGAATTTAATTCCAACATTGCCTTTCTATCAAAATGTGTATTTTAGTTGAGTGGTGTTAGTAATACAATTTTTCAAATCCAAATAAGCACTTTTGACGGTACCAAATTTTATGTGAATATCTATTCTATATATATATATGAATGTTAATATGTATTCATAATATTAGTAAGTAATCTAAAGATATAACGAATAGAGGTCAATCTAAACAGTTAACGTCTTCAAACAAAAACTTTTATAGGTTGAGTGAAATACACTCGCAAACCAGACATAACAAGTTATTACAACCAAACATCTACAGAGACTTTATACTCAATTTTTATTAAGATAGTTTTAATTGTAGGCGATGTGAATCAGTGAACCTCACATCATATAAACTTTATGATCATAACTTTATTAACTGTGGCTTATTCTCGTATTCAAATGGTGACATTGAGGTATAGTTTGGCACTAACACTAAGCATTTTTTATATGTAATAATGCTAAACAACTATTATTTATTATCCAGTGAGTGTCGCTTTTCTCAACATAAATATAATAGTATATATATATATATATATATATATATTAGTAATTAAATTAAAAAGATCTTTTATACATGCTTGTATTTATAGGAAAAACACCAAGAAAAAAGTTCATGGCTTAGATGTGGATAATTTGTAAACGTATTTAAAGATTGAATGTATAGTCTTAAATTGGATTAAGCAGTATTTTTTTATACAAGATATAAGTCCTAAAGATTGATCTTTTTTACCTTTATTTTCCTATGGTAACTAAATTAAATTTCAATATCCCAACACACTGACTAAAATAAAATACATATCCTGTCAAAATATATTATGTAAAATGGCCAACTATAACAATACTTAAATAATAACACTATAAAGGCAATCTTTAGTTTCCTGAATATCTAAAGTATAACTAATACTTAGTGCCAAATTATAGATGCCAATGTATAGAGTATATTTTGATAGTACCTTTGAAAAATAATATATATTCTAATAAAACAGACAAAATAATGAACGATTGAACTTTTATAATTGAAATAGAAAGGTTTGGTCAATTAAAACCGATTAGATAATATCGAAATCGACCATATATGTAGTTTTTCCACTTTAGTGGACTAATCTTTTCCTAGAATCTTTACAAAATTATCCTTTCCAGAATAATTCTTAGCTAAATTTTGTTCTCAATACGTATTTAGTTACTTGATATTTCAAATTGCAGGCTTATAAATTTTGTTGTTTTATAATACGATTTTATTTACTTCATACATTTTTTAATAATATTTCATTTGTAATATTTCAATATTTTATCTGAAAATCTATCCACATATCCTAACATAAACTTATAAAACACAATTTTAAAACTCTGCATTATTTTCAATCACAAATTGAAACATTTATATAAAATAAATCTTATAATAGCTTATAAAGTGTCCATGCTTACAAATAAATTATTTTATAAATAGGTCTCTGTGTGATTTGTACACTTAGGAATGTTTGTTATGTTAAATATCTTCAAAATTAGTTATAGATAGGGTTTGAGTGTATTCTTGTCAATATTTAATAATAATTATGTTTGAAACTTGTTTTGACATTGGTGACAAGTTAATTGAACATACCACAGATGCACAGATATTTCTTTTGACTGCCAATTAAATTTTTCTTAAACTTAATTAAATTTAAAATTCAGACTCTTTAAATATTTAAGTAAACTTAAAAGAATATACGTATAATACTAGGTATCACATTTACTGACACAGTGATAAAAACACGTCAAATATTATTTAACAATAGTTTGACGAGCTTACAGATAATCTGGTTTTCGAATCAAATTGACAATCGAACGACAAATCTGTGCATATTGTTTCATGAAACTTTCGGAGAAATTAAATTATTAGATAATTTATTATGTGTCATCAAGAATTTAAGATAGGTTATGTGATGAGTTAAATAATAAACTATTCCAATATTTTTTTCTAATTTGCAACCTTTATGATAGATCAATTTTAATGTTGTAAAGTGTTTCAAAGCTCGTTGTAAGTGGATCTAATTAAACGTGGTACTATATTACACACACACATATAAATAAATATATAAATATATAAATATATATATGTATATATATATATATATATATATATATATATATATATATATATATATATATATATATATATTAATCTATAGACAATTTACATGAAAGAAATTATATAGTGATACACAATACAATTTGTGAATTGGCGGTTTTGTTGAGATATGTGTAGAAATTTTTACGAACCATAAGAAAAAAAGGATATGTTGATATTGTATCATAAATGAGAAAAATGTTTTTAAATACATTATTTTTCACAGATCAATATTTTTCATTATTGTAATATCTACCATAAAATTAATCACCACTGAAAAAACTTTTATTGGCTGATATTTGATGTCTTCTTTCCAGGAGGTAGTTACAGTTAGCTTTGAAATAATAACAGAATTAAAATATATTATATAACTGTTAATATTGAAAGTATTTTAATATAATGTAATTGTTTGTTTTAATAGTTTACGGATTTTCATTCTTCTTTTATATTAGTATATGACGGTCTATGACAGAATTACCGATGATTGATGTTTTTTAATCATTTGTTTGTAAAATTATTTTTTTTATTACTTGCAAGAAGTAAGTGTAAAAGGATGAATCAAAGAAAACTCCTTTTAGTAATTAAAACCCATTTTACTTTTTTAAGTATTGTTGTACTGATATATTCACAACGATGCAAGACAGATGTTTGATGAATGATGTTTACTTCTTTACGGATACACACTGCGATGAACATAGGTTTGGAAAATGAATTAGCCTAGAATGTATTCTAATATAAATTCCGCCCAAATGTTAATTATCTGAAGGCGTTTACGATCAATTCTGTTTTTGTTATTCATGAAATACTTACTCATATACTCAATTCAAAAAATAAAAATTTCAACTTTGTTTAAAAGATAAAGTTATTAAAAGAATTGTCTTATTATTATTGCCATTGTCTATTTTATGAAGATAATGTTCATATAGCAGTATCCAGTACTTAACTAATGTTAAAATTTTTTTTTTTATGAAAGTGTATTTAATTTACTTTTCGATTTTGTATAAGATTTTGAGTATCATAGAATAGATATTGGTTTAACATTACATATATTATACATATATAAATATATATATATATATATATATATATATATATATATATATATATATATATATATATATATATATATATAAATATATAAATTTAATCGTACTTATGTTTATTATTTTTGTCATATTATATGTGATTGAATGTGTATTTACTTAATTATTGGTGTATGTTAATCTATTTGACAATACCTGTGGATTAGTTAGGTCAATATATATAGCTTGCTGAAGATGTTTTAGTTGGTTTGAGACAAAAAAATAAAACACTTTAAATAAATGTAATCTCTCTTAAATAATTTGTTATAAATGCCATTTGATAGGAAATCTAGAGTATTGTTATAACTTAAACTTTTGGTGTACTCTGTATATATAATATTGTTAGTTATTTATGATTTTTTAATGTGTGTGAGTAAAATAATTTCCATATGGAAAGATTTTTTTCATATTTTGTAATAATTACATAAATACTTTTCAATAGTAATATCTTTTTGAGGTTTTTGGGTGAAAAATCAAATTTATGTCTTGTATTATTTACCCATTAAAGAAATTTCTAGGTAAACACAAAATATTATCTACTTTTGAGTTTTAAAAATACTTACTTTACTTTTGAATAAATTTGATAACATATAATTTAAAATATTATGAACAAGATCTAAGTAAACTAAATTTTATTCATTTAAGTCACAATTGGCACTATAAATTTTATAATCACAAACATTCATTTTCTATGAAATCATATTGGTATCTTCCCATCAAAATATGCACATTTTTATGAAAAGATTATTTATTACAGACAGTTATTTTGGACATGTTACACTTTACAAAGGATTTATTTTCTTCACACTGGGACTCAACTCGACAATGCGTGCGCTTATCGTGGAATCGCAACAAAAATGCTCATCTTTCTACTTGCAAAATACTTCTTGCCCAATTTTTCTCTCACATTACTGTTGTTGTTCATTTTGTATAAAACCCTCACTCATTCGTGGAACAATACTCACCAACTTTTAGTGTGGGGAGATAGAGATAGGCCGACAGCGATTCTTGGTAATATTTTTTCCTAAATCTACAGTTGTTACAACAGTGTAATTGTTTATATTCATATAATACACTAGTTAACTGAAAGTCAAAAAGTTTCAAGATCCTAGGTAAAAAATTTAGAAAGTTGGGGACGATGGTGGTTCTAATGTTTACATTTTTTATCTGTGATTCGTGATGTTTTCCCGGGAAGGTATTAATATTATTTTGGATTAAAAAGTACTCAGCACAGATCAGTTGATGAATCTGCCCATCCCGATGCACCAAAAGTTTGCCTAGCTCTATGGACACAGTCATCTCTCGATGTGTTTTCTGAATCAACTGATTTATGCTTAGCTTAAAATATTGTAAAAATAGTAACACATTCTAAAATAAAAGACCAAGCTGTTCCTACAACATATGGCAGATTAAAATGGTAACGTACAGAATGTAAAAATTATTTGTATGTGGTGTGAGTGTTTTATATCCAATTTAAATCTATGCGGGCTTTTTTGCAAACTTCATTGTCTTTTCTTACTCAATAAGTTCAAATTTACTTTTTTATCTTGGATTTTTCATAGCTTGGTGGGTAATTTGTACGATAGTCCGTGTAGATTTAATTATTAAGTAAAGCATTTACTAGTGTACTTATATTGCGATGTAATTGATATATTTTTTAATGTTATTTATTGTTAGTATATAGTCTGAGGAGAAGTAAAATTATGAAATGCTACATAACTTATTGAAATAAGATGGCGGAGGACCTCATAGAGTCTAATTGACAGAATATTTATTCTCTGTTTTGTAAGTATATAAGATTTTACATATCCTTAAGATTCTATGTTCAGAACTTAGTCAGTATCAATGGAAACTTGTTGCTTGTGAATTCAGCTTTTGTCAATTACATTTATGCAACATAGATGTCTACGACTAGCTTTGGTGGTATTTAGAGTACCAAATTTATAAATGCAGATGTTTCGGTGTATCCAAGTATGAATCTGAATGTGACCCATAATTGTTAGTGTTTTGAGAGTCTTTCGCCATCTTAGGTATAGCGGACGTGACTTTATACCGCCATGTACTTCAGTTACAAAGTAAAAGTAATATTCTTACAGTTATTGGTTTTTATTTCATACCTCACATAAAAATTATTCCTAAAACACTATTCTCATATTTTGTGATCCAAATAATGCCATAATTAACCCTTTGCCGTTGAAAGGTGATTCTAAGGTACTACTTGGGTTGATGCGGCAACTCGAGAGGCACAATTTGGTTTGGTTACTTCATGCTATTGCTAAGAAACAGGTTTTTTCTTGTTTAGTGGCGACTAACCCTAAGATTTTACTAAATAGTGGGCGTAATTATGAAATGTTTAAATTTGCTTGCTTGAAAAATAATACATAAGACAGATATTATGAATAAAATAATGCAATAATATTTTTATTTGTGATAAAGAATTTACAAAATATAATTAGATACTAATTTAATTTCAAAATATCACATTCATGTTAATCACTAATCACATTTATAGATAGGTAAAAGTGTTTTTAAAGTAATTTAATGCCGAATTATACGTTTTGCAATTTTTTTCTTCTTCAGTTTGTAATAGTCAATAATCTCAATCCTTTTAACAGTATCAAATTTTTTACAGATCAATTTTTCAGGTCATAAGGCATGTTGAGACAAAACGTTATTTAGTTTTGGCACACCATATTATTAGAATCAGTGCTTTTATAAAAAATATCATCTATAAACACCCACACTGACTTAATAAAAATATATTCTATGAATTGCAACAATAAAATATTAGAAGTTTTTGCATTCAAAGTTTGATTGATTCATCAATGTGACATACAAATAAATCCATCTATATCTTCTTTTTAATCTCTATAAAATTTCTTGTGCAGCAGTTATAAGCTGTTTAAATTTCTTCTCCATATACAAACTGCCTTATAGACTTCATCAATTCTCTATTAGGTACCACTTGATTATTGAGTAGTGGCTGGTTTGTCATTGGGGATACACACTTACCTGAAAAGTTATAAAAAAACACAACAATTATAAAATAATTATTGAAGTAATTTTAAGCTGCACAAATAGATAACATTCCTGGCTATTTTTACAGAAATAATATTTTTACATGACGTCTATATGGTGAAATTAAAATTGAATATAAAATTCTCAAATCTCATACAAATGTCAATCATAAAGCCTCGAATTATTGAAAATCTAGTTTCTAAGAAGATATGGAGCATAATATTAATTAAAAATGCAATAGAACTTCATGAACATGAAAAGATATTGTTAGATTAATTGGTAGAAATAGTAAAACGGATTTGTTCTTACCTCCACTTAGAAACCATTCATTGATTGCACGTCTTTCATAAGTGAAACCATCAGCACAACGCACGGGATCCAGCATTAATGAATGTGTAATAGGACACAATAAGTGATGCGGTGGAGGTTGCGATGGTAGTACAGCACCTTTACGTAACCACTGAAGCTCCAATAAGAGGGGCGTCTGAAGAGGCTCGTCTTTTTTATCTAAAGATAGAAAAAAGCATAATTCAGACTTGGGACAAGACTTCGCAAATTGGTATATCAACAAAAATGTTATAGCATGCATATATAAAATTTTCATGTTAAAAGGAAAGCTAAAAATTGTCACATAAAATATGAAAAAAAAACCAAGTGATTCTTATAATTCAATTGAAATATTTAAGTAAGATACCAACACAATTCTGGGGACACTCTTTTGATATAAGCATTAATTATTTTTATTTTAGACTTACTATGAAAACATTTAAACTAAAAAAAATTATACAGCCAATCTCACCTATGCCGAGCATCTCAAGAACATCTTCCTCACTAGCTGTCATCAAGTCTCGGCCTGTGACTTGTCTTGCTAGTAATCGCACCACTAAAGGTCCTGCTACTCCGGCATAGTCTTCTGTTTCTCCCACGCATTCTCTTGCCCAACGAGCAACATCTTCACAACTCCAATCCAATGGACGACGGAGTCTTGAAAATGATAACTGTGCTCCGGCAGCATCTGATTCCATCTGTAATGAAACAACAAATACTTTTTATGTTAACTTTAAAACTTTATATTCATGATATAAAAACTTGTGCCTTTGTTATGTTTTGTAATTTATTTTACAAATATTGGTTTTGTCTACAAATGCCCATCAGTATTTAACTTACCAAGGTATTAGGTAATTTCCAAATATAGAGATTTCCTGATAAACAACCTGTAGCCAACAGTGATCCCATACGACTGAAAGTACAGCAAGTCACTAAAGATTCATGTTCCATCACATGCAAACAATGGCCGCTATAGGTGTTCCAGATCCTGGAAATAAAATCAATAAGTTTATTATGTGTAAAGTTATTTAAACTACTTTAGTTTAATTGCTTTATTCACCTTGCTTGCTTGTCAGTTGAAGTGGTACAGACTAGGTCAGCTCTTGTTGAAGGAAATTTGATAGAAGTGACGCTGCTTCCATGGCCAGTTAATGTCCGCCACTCCACACAGCTCAGGTCTTGAGTTATGTCTCCCAGCTGAAAAATTTCATCACATATAACAATTTGTACACACATATGTAAAAAAAACAAGATTGCTAATGCCGTACCTTCGGAATCAGTATTTTCCATATTTTAGCAAGACAATCATTTCCACAAGATGCTAATAAATGACATATGCTTCCATCGGGTACTTGGAGAGGCAAGTCCTCTGTTTTGGAAGCAAAATCCATACCTTGGACACCTGTTTTACAATAAAAATATTTTTGGTTATCTTTATGTTTTGTGAATTAAAAACAAAAAAACAAAACTGTTCTCACCTAAATCGTGTGCACAATCTATCACATGAACAGGTTCTTGATTATATTCAGTGCCATTCTCTAACAGCTCATACAACCTCAAGTCTCCATTGTGTGAGGCAGAAGACACTATTCTACCATCTGGTGAAAGATCACAGCAGGTAGCTGCGTCTGAATGTTCTGGGTATACTCTAAAAACAATATGACGTCACTCTAAATTTAGGGTTACTTATTAAAAAAATTTACCACTTTTATGGTAATGTTTTAATAATATATAGAGGCTTGGGATTGCAAATCTGAGTAAGTTTGCACATCTAGTAAAGGCTTGAACTACGAACGACAATTTTAAAAGAATTAGAAGAAAAGGTGTAATAAATTATGTAAACCAATTATTGGCATTCGTAGAATAATTTGTGGTTTCATCGACTGTTATCATCAATAGTATATTAATAGATTAAATGGTTATATAATTTAACAGATTTATCAATGTGTAACTGTAGGAACTAATGTTGACTATTTTGGCTACTTCTATATCATTACATAATACACCAAATCTTAATTTTATATTGTTCCTGCAATGAAATTTAACGTCAATCGTTTCAAATTCGAAATGTATAGCGACATTCAGTCATATATTTTAATTTTAAAAGTAAAAATTATATATTTACACAAGTGGAGCTCTACAAGAAGAGAGTCTCCATAATGCAGTACATCCATCATCGTAAGCGGCAATCAACAGATCTTTATAAACCCGAAAACATCGCACTCCAGCCAAAGATCTAAAGAAATTTCCCATAGATCTGGGAGGTTCACTCTACAAGAAATGTTTGCTAGCTGTAGTTGTACATTCTCAATTCGTAAATATTATTTTTTATGATAGTCTTATACCGGTGGGATCCCCCAAATTGATATGATGCCATCCAATGAGCAAGATAGTATTTGTGTCCCATTAAATTCTACTCCATTTACTTGATAGCGGTGTAATCCGACTGGACTAGGATTGACTTCAAGAAATAGGTCACTTTCATCTGCAGCATAGAATACTCTGACTGTTTTATCTCTGGAAATTAAAATAAATATAATTACCAAGATTTCATAATACTAATACAACAATGAATTCTTTTATTTCATTATTTCTAATAATTTCAGATATAACTTTATTTATACCCACTGCACGTAGCAAGCAGCCCTCCCGGACCAAATTGTACGCCGTTAATGGCGATCATATGAACTTCTACCATCTGCAATAGAACTACATCAGTCTCATCTGACTCTCCTCTCAGATTCACCATGTCTTCTTCTTGAAGTGCTGATATTCCCTAAAACAATATTTGATAACTTAACAGCATTTCTATTTATAACAGTTAAATGAAAAATATTTTTAAATATACTAATGAGGAAAAAGGAAAGTGACTTATCTGGTTTATGACAAACTTTGAACAAAATAATATTTTTACTACAAAGGGAAGACCTATTTTTAAATAATGTATTAATTTTTTTATTGAATATATAATTTTCTTAAATCCGATATTTTTCATTTTTACGTTTTTAATTATTATAATGATAATTTAACACTGATTTACTTACTTCAAGGTCACCTCGTCCAAAATGACTGAGCTTAATACAAGGCAGAACTATTTCTGAGTCTAGAGAAAGTGATCCCCCTGTGATATCCCAGATCCTCACTGTCTTATCATTAGAACCTAAAACGATGTGATGTCATATTTTTATTGTCTCTATTGCCAATGCTAAGATCAAATTTCTATAGGTACAAAAAGTGTTCAAGATTATAGATGATGATTTGGTTTTCTGTGGGTTAAGCTGCTTGAAGCCTTCTGTCCTATTTATCTGTTCTTCTTTCTGATTTCAAGGTGAAGATGGCCCCAGCATGGGGACAGAAATGTTGAAGGATAGAAAGCCTTAAGCAGCTCAACGCGCAAGAAACCAAATCACCTGAAATTAACGACTGCCAAAACCTACAAAAATACTGTGCAAGATATTGAATACGGTTTAGGTAGATCTGATTTAGCAAATGAGTCTGCATAGCACACTTTAAACGTTTGCATCCAAATGATTAAAGGCAATTAATAAAATATATTATGATTGTTGATATTCTATTTTGTTAACTACCCACACTATACACAATCAAATAGATTGGCAAGTGTAACATGCTTAAAAAAAATTAAAATAATATATGCTGTTGTATGAGAATAAAATACATTAGTAGGTACTGACTACCTGAGCACAAAAGAATACCGTCTCTTGAAAATGCAACACAGTTGACATATCGACTGTGGGCATCCAGCGTCTGGATGCAGTTCCCTTCCCCGTCCCAAGCTTTTATAGTCTTGTCTAATGATGCACTGCATACTAAATCACCAGTCTTATTATACCTGAAACAAAAGTTCAATCACAACTAAAACTACTTGTGCGGTTCACGCGCTTTGGACAACTCTTCGTTTATTTTAATTAACTGTGGGCAAGACAGCTTTGTTTCATAATAACAATAAATATTCATAACGTAGGAAGGGTTTGGTTAACATGAAAACGGTACTTTTTTAAAAACGGAAGTGAAAACACGCACTGAATAGCAAAAATGTGTTGTCAAATAAGTATTAAAAAGGACTCAAAATAATGTATCTTTTATCAGTAAAGTTTTATCTTTATTCCAAATAGCTTCACCAAGATAGACCACTTCATGCTTCCTGTTTGATGTAGTTGTCAGAGTGAATGCATCATGATTGTAAATGAATAGTCATTTCAGTTTGAATAGTATCATTTAGAGTTTTACTACTCGCTCACAGATGGCAATGTACAACATATTATTATTAACTTCGAGTGAATTATTTCCTCACCTGACGCAGGTGATGGCACTGGAGTGGGCTCCTCTAGTAATACAATCAGACGTGATCTCAGCCAAGGCCACCCCACCCTTGTGACTTATTTGCCCTTGCACGCGCCACTGCCGAAGGCTCTGATCGTTGCCGCTTGTTGTCAGGGCGTATCCACTACTCAGGTGATCTTCTGTCATGTAAAAAACAAATAAATCATTTACTTTACTGAACATAAGACACAGAAGTAATAAATATATATTTTAATATATACCATCTGCTTTTACAACGCTAGAAAAGTCGCAGCAAAGCACTCCCAGATCGTGGCCTCCGTCTATTGATAGTAGAGGAGGCACTTCGTTTATGGTGGTATCACACAGATCTGTAAAAATATGGAGAATACTATACTAATAAGTAAAGGCTTTATATAGTTCTCCATGCAAGTGTGTAATGGAAACTATAACAATAAATCGATTTGGAGAAGAAAGAAAAAAATAAGTTGTTTTGTCGACGACGACATTTAACTGTGGTCCTTTTAAACATTTCAAAAAAAGCAAATCGTATTTATTTTTTTTCAAGCCTTAAACCACCTTAAACCTCATTCTCATAAATTAAATATAAAAAAACCACAACTCCAACAATGATCACAAAAATTGCGACAATACTAATCAGTTCACACAAAAAGCCATAAACTCCGTATTGACTTATGACAAAGAAAAAAACTGAAACAAATGAACCGGAAAAGGGAAACGATCTTAAAGAAAGTGGATTAAATTTTAAATTAAATTTTAAATTAAATTACGTTATTAGTTATATTTCTATACCTGGCACGTAGTAGACGTTGATGTGTCCTTGGCCGCAGGTGGTGACCATGAAACTTGCATCAGGTGTCAGGCAAAGACTGTGTACAGTGTCTTCGTGGTGTTGAATAGTTCTGAGAAAAAAAATCATGGCTCAAATATATTTCTTAATTCTTACGTTTCGGTCTCAATACTGGGTCCATCTTCAGATATTTGAAAGTCATGCTACCTTATTAACAAATAATTGTTTATCATAATTTAAGCGCGCCACTCAGTATACTAGTATTTAAAAACTTACGAATATGTTTGGCTCAAGCTATGAGCTCTAGAAAAACATTTATCCCAAATCTAAAGCCTCCGGAAATAAACCAGCGTCTTTCCGGAGATACCTCCTTAAAAATGTTAAGGTATTTGTATTTGTTCTCGGTTTTAGTTCAAGCCAAGTTCAAGTTATGTTGAAATATTAACGTTGTTTAAAACACAGTTTTTAAATATCTGTGTACTAAAAATGCAACTGCGTTGATATTTCTGAAAAAAATCATGGGAATTCCGGCGGAATTATTCAGTCTCGTTTATCCTTGTTATCTGAAAGTGTCTGAATACTTTATTTTCATGAAATTGTTTCAAAGAAATCATTTCGCGTAACGCCAAGTAGAGAAAAATAATAAAAAATATATGTAACATTTTCTTTCAATGTCTTTTGACATTGGTTTACTTTTCAGGAGCATTTATTTTATATATAACTGAATACAATATATTAATGATATGTATGGGTATATCAAAGTCTTTGAATATGTTGATTTATACGATCTTTTAATTGCTAATTACAGACATTTCCATCAGAATCTTTATTGTATTTATAGCTTAATTAACCATCATTAGGTAACGCATTTTTCAGATAATTCGGTAGATCAAGAATGAACGGTATGTCATTGGATTAATATGAAATCGATATGGCGGTGAATTTACCGTAACGGATGGCCTGTTTTTTCGTCGGTCAATAAAAGCTAATGCAGGAGATCTCTTCTACAGATATGAAAAAAATGCTGTCATACTGAAGAATCAATAAAATAACTTTAAAGAAGAACTAATTGCTTTACTGTTCGTAAAAAAAAACGTAGTAAATCGTCTTTCGTGCTATTTTTCTAACAGTGATAATCTATAATTGAAACTATAAAAAAATCATTTTTTAAACCATTTTAAAACATCTATAGGGATGAATGATTAATTGAGTGTGTATGTGTGCTTCAAGTCCGTACAAAAGGCTGCTTTGTTTCTAACTCCCAGAGACGAAGGGTTTTTATTACCTAAGGAGTGTCTTATGAACCAAGTCCCACAGGCAGATGACTCCGTTATCTCCCCCAGTAGCTAAAGTGCAGCTGTCCGAGCTGAACCTGGAATACAACCATATTATTTATATTTTTAATATTGGTAAGAATTGGTTTACTTCGATTTTAATTCAAATACGCTTACTTGCAAACTCTGACTCCATCTCCGTTTACTTGAGAGAATTTGTAGATCTTATTGCCAGTTCTGGTGCCCCATAAAACGGTGGTTCCGTCAATACTGGACGACGCCACCATAATCCCCTGGCAACGGAGAAGTAAAATAGTGACATATTCACTTCTCAATATCTCAGGTGTTGAGGGTTTTGGTGGTGATATATCACCTGAGGAGAGAAGGTGACGCAGGTGACGCCATATTTATGACCTCGAAGTGGAGACCAATCCACCTCCACGTATCCCAGGCCGACATTCCATGACCACACTCGCACCGTCTTATCCCTGCACAAATATCACTGTCAAGTTATTTTAGATCAAAATAATTTCTCTAATTTAACAAAAATCCTATTATGTGATTAAGCATATTTTTTCACACATTGAAAATGATTAAAGAAAACTCTCAGAAAATATCATCGTGACTTGTGAGGGATTCGAACCCACATCCCCAAGCTTTCATGGCCGGTGCATTTATCCAACTATGCTAACGAGCCACTGCAATTTAGTGAGAATTTTTAATAATCATATTCTACATATGAACTAATATATTTTCTTTAATCATTTTCAATGTGTGAAAAAATATGCTTAATCACATAAACATACTAATACCTGCATGGGTAAATAAATACGCATCCTGATTAACATTAATCTAAATTAATATAAAAATCCTATTATGAATTTAACTGAAATCCGAGATGATAAAAGATTACGTTGATTTATTTTCAACTCTTAAAATTTTTAGAATAGGATATAATAAAATCTAACTTAATATTTATGATAATAAAACCGACGAAATTAACCCACTGCTGATGAAACTTTCCAAAAATATATTTCGTATAAGGTGTTATTAAAATACAATTGAGTATAATTGTGTGCATACTATTACAAAATAACAAATTCAAATTTTTGATCATTTATTTTTAACTCCTTTAAACTTATTCAACGATTGATAATTTCTACAAAATATCTTAGATAATTTCAATATTTTACTTGTTTACAATAAAATAACACCAGAAAAACTATTTAATATGTGAGGTGTATCTCTTCTGAAAAATACGTGTACTCTCAAAAGGACATGAGACCATACCCGGATCCTGTAACTAGAAGAAAGTCCAAAGAGAAGTCGCAGCAGGTGACGTCATTGGTGTGAGCCTTGAGAGATTGCAACTCTACCATCCCCAGCATCGTGAAACTGCAAAAACCGAGCATAAAAATACCCCACATTAGAATTGAAATAACAACACAAATTCCATAAAAATGTTACATCAAACAAGCAATTAATATAATTGATTGCTTTTAAAAACTATTAATAACCAATTATTATTGAAACTAAAAATAGAATTCAGAGGCTATTCTAAAACGCTATTATTGGAAACATAACCTCAAAGATAAACAAGACGACAAAACAGGACAGAAAAATAGAGCGCTTAGGGGATGATGCTCTGCCTTGCCTACCTGAGGGTTCACTCTGGGACGTCCTTCTGGGGTGACGACACAGCCATAGTGCGGGTTCTGCAGGGCGACGGCGAGCGAGAGAGCTCAGGTGTGGACCGCGGGAGTGGCCAGGTGTGCTCGGCAAGCGCCCCACGTAAGTGAGACGTACGGAAAATCAATAATGGCTAATAATTCATCAGTCTGAAAAAAAAACAGTAAGCTCATATCCAGTACTCGAGCACCGCGGGTGCTTAGCGGAATAAACAAACAATTGCAGTGACCGTCAAAATTTACCTGAAAAATTACCTGGAAAATTACCGTAACCGAAAGCGGTCCCAACTCAATTTCATTATTACAAAAAAACACTGAATCGTTAAATCATTTTGAATATGACCTACATTGGGTTAAATAATGTAAATCGATGTGTTATTTTCATGTGAAAATTAAAAAAGCTGAAATTATATAAATAGTATTTTCACAAATTAGAGCATAGGATAATAACTAGATTATAGAATCAGGACTACCAGAGAGAGTGAAGGGAAAATTTCAATTTTAAAAAAAGTCTTGACGCGAAATAACATCCTTATACATAATTAAATTCACCTTTAATATGAGGATTGGATATATTTGGTTTTTTTAGACTCATCTTCACGGTATCAATTATTTCTAGGCACTAGAAACATATTTGCACACTTCATCAAGAACAAAAGGGCTTAATGAGTTCTGAGACATCTTTTATAATTGCAAATCGATAGAAGTTTAACTGAATACATAGGCAGTTTGTCTTTTGAATAATTAATTACGACTTTATTTTAAGTATTTAATGGATTAAACTTTCAACTAGATTTGTATCGGAATATAAACGAAAAGACGCACTAACCTAAGATACCGTAACTTTTATAACTCATGTCATGTTTATATTTTTACATATGTTGAAATATTATATTTTCTTTATTCTCGCTTTGGGTATATATGATAAAAAATAAACAAAAACATTATTCTTCCAGAAACACGGTTTGGAATTCGTATAGTCAATATTTCTTAGCAAATAAGTGCTTCGCCACTAAATAAACAACCCTTCTATTGGATCCCTTGATGCTTGCGTTGCCTGAAACAGAATATTCATCAAAGCCAACACACATTAAATCTAGATTACGGAGACATTATTGTACTTTCCACGAATACTGACATTAGGTTGTACAAAAAATTGGTTATATAATTTTTAAAGAATTTTACAAAAACTGATATCAGTATAAAAAGGGTACTTAACCTTTGTGAATATATTATCAAAGCAAGCTTACGATTTTATTTTGTATATTTTTTTCATATATTTGAGTTCCTCCAATCGTTAGTAGAAAAATTATTTTTATTTTTACTGTTAAACATAATATTATTTGAATAGGAAAGCCTTTTTGCATAAAAATATTTTTACATTTTCTGTAACTTTGATTTATAATACTTACCAATAAAATATGCTTTAAATGTCAATAGTTAAATAAAACTACTAAGTATCATCATCATAGATCGATAAAATGCCCAAAAACCAAAAACTAATGCTATAGTTACTATACCATAATCTAAAATAACCAAATAATGTGTCAATATAGAAAGAAGATAATATTAACCATAGTGAGAAATTAAATTTAGCCAAAAGTTATAATTCTTTTAATTCATGATAATAAAATCAATCTAATATGAAGTCGGACCTTTCGACGAATCAAACCTGAATCTTATAGTATCGACTCTACTTCGTCCATTATATATCTGGCACAGTTTTCAAACAGGTCATACCAATATAGACGAAACACAAACCAATATTTAATAGATAGCTAAAATAGGTATTCTAAATATATTTTAGGGCAAACGAAGATTTAGTGCTTATATGAACTACAAACCACTGTTTGATGAATTTCAACAAAAAAAATACCACAAGTATTATACAAATGACTTTCTGGGATTTTCTCCACATGTAGCATGTAGCATTTTGGATTCCATAACTATCTGTATTTTTCAGAGAAAGTATTTGCTTTTATGTTTTAAAAATGAAACGCCTTTCTTCTTTGAAATTGATTTAAAATTTATACCTTCTTGGTGACAATAGAGTCGCTTCTAATGAAACATTCACAAACAAATCGATATTAGAAATACACAAATAATTTAAAGTATTTATATGTCGTTGTGCACTTTGATGCTAGGCATGCAGTTGAGAGAAGCCCATACAAAACATACATAAAATAAATGTCTGTAAGATTTTTTGCTTTTAATCAGGGTGTACAAATCTATTTTTACTAAAAACCTGGATGAAATTGTTTAGGTTGTACTTGTGAACAAGAGCATGGAATGTAGATATTTTTCGTGCACTACTAAATAAATTAAAAAATAATCATTTTTTGTAAAATAAATATGGATTTGTACGGGTTATAATATTTTGTTAAATATGATTATGTTGATAAACTAGCAAACCTCTATGCTCAAGAAGGAAAAGCTTTTCAATTTTCTTTTCAGAAATGTTATACTTTCTTTTCATAGATGTCGTTAGCTAAATAATGAAGTATGTTTTATTAGTTAAACTATAAAATCGTCAATAATAAACATAATAGCAATATATAGAAATTATGTACATGGGTATATTTTTGGCAATAATCCATTATTATAAAATATTCGTATATATTAATTTTGGCAATGAATTTCATTAACTACAATTATAATGACTCTGCATTTGAAAAGTAACTTTAAATTTTATATTTATTTTTTTTTAATTTTGATTACTGCATTTATCTTTCTGGTTTATCCTAAGTCATTAAAATGAGATAAAACACGGAATCATCCCTTATAATTAATGCCCACGAAAAAGAAGTATATAGACATCGAATGTCAAAAGGTGAATAAGTCGAATGATGTAAAAACACGGGGGAGTGAGACAAAGCACGCTGTAAGGTGACGCAACAGTTACGTGAGACGACCTTATACATAATGTATGAGAGCGAGCGAAACAAACACAATCTTGCGTCACATATCGTAGTACAATCGTGTCATAAAAAATAAAACCAGCCTCGTAGATTTTTGTACGCATAAGGTACACCTATAAAAGACACAAAATTTACATGGAAAAACTTACCGCTTAAAAGAAAATCCCGTATATAATAGAAAGAGATGCCAATATAAAAGATGCGCTTTTTGTATGCGTTAGAAGGAGACATGAGTCACCTGAGGATAACGGTAAGGCGAGATGGTAATATTTTTCAGTATGGGTTTGAGCAGGACGGTAAACCTCGTGGTATAACGGTTAAGCGAGATAGCACCACGAGACTCCTACGGGATTCCAATAAGAACGAAAGAGAGAAAGGATGTATGCCGGTCAGGGGTTTGGCGGTAGACAGAGGACGGTTTACCGTTGCAAGGTTCATCGACTCCCAGACCGGTCGTGGAATTCGGAACCGTGCGCCAGTGTATTAAATAATTGTATTTTTTATTTATAAATTAATCATTTTTGTTGAATAGATGTTTTCATTGTTAAATGTATGATTGAAATTATTGAGTTGAATAAGAAGGATTTGTAATTCACAATTTTTTTTAGTGTAAATATGTCTAAGCAAATAATTTTGAACATATTTTTTTATATTAATCATATTGCCAATGAAATCGACAGTAATTTGACTTTCATAATTGATATCTAGATATTTTAATCGATTTTTTTAATGATTAGTTTCTCTGACATTTTTTGACTATTATAATAATCATTCAGCAGCAGCAGATTCTAAATAATTTCGCATCAAATCAAACACAATATTAAATTACAAAATTACTATCAAAGTATAATCTTAGCTTTTTTTAATACCTAAAATTTACATTATTACAGCTTCTATGCATTCGTCATTGTACATAAAACTAATAACGAAAGTTGAATGTATTTGAAAGGCAAGATTCCACTGTCATCTCATTTACATCCTCCATTTTTTGTTTGCCTCTTGGTTGCAAGTAGTTTTTTCAATTATTATCCAAAGGAAGCGGGCTTAATCGGATTTTTTCCCAATCCATCCGGCCTCGAGTACAGGAGCGCTTTCGAAAGATTATGGTTAGCCGTTCATTCTACGTATCCTATAAAATATTTATTTGATTATATAACAAACACAACGAGTAACTTATGGATATTGCGCGTGCTGGGAAGATATATAATTTTATACAGTTCTCTGGAGGATTACGGCCGCAGTGAGGGCGCATTTGTCTGATATCAAATTTGGTTGCGAACTGGCCGGGCGGCTGGTGTACCACGCACAGGACCCTGGGTTCACGTCTCCGACAAACCACCAGTGGAGTTATACACCGATAATATAAATAACCTTTGAATAATGCTTAAAATACCACTAGAAAATATTTCTTGTATTTGACCCAGTATCGAGAAATTGCAAGTTAATATGCAGAAACGGCATCCTTTTATTTGCGAAAAAATTATTCTGAATTTTTTCTTCATTTATATTATATGCGATCTGTTTTCGTTTTTGATCTTTGTTACAGTAGATCATTATTTAAATCCAATGGTATTTATTACAGATATAAATAATGAAGATAACTCTAAATTTCATAATGACTAATTTTGAACAACCAGTTCAGTTTCATCGAAACAAGCATCGTATGTTATTTAGAAAAATATTTCAATGGATTTATTTGCTTACTGTAATATAGTTAAGTATATTTTTAGAAGTAATAGTAGGATAAATAAAAGTGTACACGTGTTACTTTTTTGAAATCACAGAAAATTTTACATGCATGCGGCGACCATTAACTTTTAAATAGAGTTGAGTATTCAATCACTTCACATCAAACACCCACATAGCTTAAGGTATGTCAATTGACTGGGAGGAATTAATGCATGTTTTGGTAGTCAAAGTCATTTATTTTTTTCAAATATGACGGAGAATGTATAATGAAAAAAAATTAAGTGATTTTCCGAAGATTTTTTGTTATTTTTTATTAAAATAAAACATAGCAATGAATATATATTTTTTAAGTAGTTTATATTAAAAATTGGAAGTTTTATAGTATGATTGTAGGTTCGTGGAAAAAGTTTTTGGATAAAACAATTTCTTAAGTGATGATATAAAAATTAGTTATTTGTCAATAAATAAAATCTTGTCTCTCTTATTCCGATGATATCATGACTTAAGAGACACTGTATTAAAAAAAACTCCTCATAGTTCAGGAACTTAATGACATCATTGTAAGTTAATTTTAAATAGCTTTAAAAATAATGAGTTACAGAAAATATCACATCCATCACGTTCTAAAAAATGTTAATAAATTAATACCTTTTTCACATTAACATAATCTTATGTCTGTTTTATTGATTAAAAGTGTTGAAACCACATACCAGTGTCAAATAAAAAATTATCAAACATTTTTTTGAAAACAACCTGTTATTGAATAGAAATTTAAATAACCGTATTTAAAAAAAATATTAAAATTAAATCATCAAATTCTTAATATTATTCTTCCCTTATACCATATATATATATTTATATTTACTCATACGCATGGCTTTATTGACAAACAAAAATAATGCAACAAATTTTAAAAATCTCAATACGACTCTTTGTATAGACCTAAAATTAATATTTTGTACAAAGATTACTTAAATCAAAAATATAAATTATTGTATATTATTCCAACGCTTATTATTTTCTTTCCTCCATAGTATAAATCAAAATTGGTTTTCCAAGTAATAATGGATAAACATCAGCATCGTATATTCCAAGTATTGGACGACAATCTCATTTCCACCCAAGAGTTTCAAGTTAAAAACTTTTTCCACTTGTGAGATGAAAATAATTTCCAAAGAAACAAATTTTCTCGCTTATGTTTAGCATTGATCAATTTTGATTCAGTACTAGATAAAAAGTCTCAAAACTTTGACTTGAGTCTGGGTTTTTAACTATGGGACTGATTCTTTAGGCGTTTGATTGATTTATTTACTAAAAAGTTTGATATGTTACTTGTTTTTATTCACAAAAAGTTATACATCGTGTCTGCGTTCTAAGTCTAACCTAACGTAACCAGAATATCTACGATAAATGTAATTGAAGTAGGTTTTTTTTTATTAAAAAAAATTTCGACCCTAATAAATTGTTTATGTTGAGTTTATTAATTTGCTTTCAAATGTAGTCACAAATCACAAATGAGCTTCATAAGTAAGTTGACCTCTATCATAAGTCTTAAGAAATATAAATTCTCTTTTATGTTTATTCCAGAACGGAAGACATCAAGCCTGAAATTATGCAAGCAAAGTATTTATAATCAAACTACTCCTAAAGAATAGGCAGCCGACGCAAAAAGCAAACAGTTGGTACTCATTTGTATACATTTTTCTAATTAGTATGTCTCCAGCATTTTTCGAAGGGTTTTTGTTTTCATTTAATTGGGATACAACCTAAATTTAAACCTAAAAAAACTCATTGTTTTTCCCGGATTAGAAGTTGGAACTCCATGGTCGTCAAACAAGCATATTAACCATAAGACTACGAGCAGTGTGATTAGTACGGTATCTTTTACTCATAACTCGACTTTTTATTACATATTATGGTATTTCGTTCTCGTTGGGGTAAGGTCAAGGAAAGTAAAGCGGTTCTAATCTGAGAGTCTCTATCAAATATATTTTAAATAAATAACAAAAAAATATTTCTCAGTCACTTCATCCAAATTTACATGCAAACCATATAGCGATAGATCTAACGTGAATTTAAAAAGTAACCGTAAACCTTTCATCCAATAGAGTATTAACGGCGGCTGAAATATATGAAGATTATTATCTGAAACGATAGGCAGGTAATTGGACGTGTTATGTTCCAACGGTTTCTGGAGTGACCTCGCACACCTTGTTCATATGGATGCTCGCTGGATGCTGGAAGACATCAATATTTATTATTTCCTTCGAGGTGCTATGTCTTTCGCAACCAGCAATTAAAAACATATTTCATTTCCCATTCCTGCCATTTATTATAAAATATAACTTATTGCTTGTGAGATACAACCTCTTGCGAGAATTAATTCAAAGGAAGCCTTTAAAATATATTTCTTATCAATTATTTATAAGATTTTTTTAGGCAGCCCGCTATTGGTTGGATTATTGATCGGCTTGCAAACATCAAATCTTTTGCTAATTTGAAAAATGATATAAAGAACTTAAAAGATGAGTAAATATGCCATCACTCTAAATTTCTGGACAGAACTTCTACTCCGCAGTTTGAAGAAAAAGTCTGCGTATATAATCCTCAAAAGGGACCCAATAACTATTATATATACTTATAGGGGACATGTAACTATATCTTCTTCTTCAGGTGCCTCTCATCAGAGGAAGTTGGTGAACTAGTGTTCATGGTTCTACACCGAATTTGAATGAACAATCTGCGTATTGCTGCTACCCAATCAAAGCTCTGGCGTTTAGATCTGATACTTATTCTGCAGCAAGCTACAGAAACACTCGACAAGGTACTTCCAGAGCACATCCCTCCAAAATCATTCCAAGTCACGCCCTAACATACATCTGATCTGAGCTGAGTCTGAAGAAGAATATAACAGAATAAGGTTCTCTTAGACGTATAGCTGAAATAATTGGGTATGTGTTTGTGGGTGTGCGTGTGCGTGTGCGTGTGCGTGTGCGTGTGCGTGTGTGGGTGTGGGTGTGAATTTAAAAAGCGAAAAAGAAAGTACAGTTAGGGCATTTCTACTCGTAGGCCGGGCGCTTTGCGCGGCCGGCAATCACCGCGGCAGACATGTCTTCTTTCCGCGGAGGGAAGCAGCCGAAGATCCGAGAGCAACGGGACCGCAGCCGCCATCATCTCCGTAACTGTACCCAGCGCCGCCTAGCCGGCCTAGTGGAACCGGTAAAACCGCGACGCCGGAGCGCGAGTAACGGTTCTCGCGTCCAGCCGCAGTGGCCGGCCGGAGACCGACGAGCGCGGACGCGACACCCGGGCTGCCCCGAGCTATGGCATTGTACATACTGCTCTATCGGGAAACTTGACTCGCGGAACGTGCGCTCGCAACCCCTGCAACGATTCTTCAAAAAACGCACCATCAAAAAAAAAAAAAAAAAAACAACCCTTAAAAAAAAAAAATCATGTGATTCATGTTTTCGTGCTTGTTTTGTTTTTGTTTCCGTGTCGTTGTTTCGTTTTATTTTTTTGCCGTTTTGTTTTTGACTCGAATGTTTGTTTTTGCGAAGTGATCTCCGGACGAACTGTGTTTTTTGTTGTTGTTGTTGTGGTGAATTGAAATTTCGGCGTGCACCCTCTGTGGATATTGTTTTTTTTTTTGCGATTCGGTAAGATTGTGTTTTTTAATTTTTCCGCGTTATGCAATGCTCCGTTAGCCGGGCGATGAGTTGAAGCGTCAAAAGTTGCACAAAAAATAATAAGATTCGTACGTGATTTTCACCGTTATTGATGACTCGGTGACGCAACTCGTTTATCTCGCGGAGGGAATGAAGGAAACAAAATTCATGTAAAAAGTTTAGAGAGTTAAGCGTCACGTCGTTTTTTTCTGTTTTAAATTAAGATGGGTTCAAAAAAATGTTTGTAAATAAACATTTCAACCGAGAGAAAATATTTCCACATCCCGTGACCTTCCAAGGACTTCTGACTAGCTTTATCCTCCACATAACCTTTGTACGCGCCGACGTTCCAAGGGAAGAAATATTCTCATTTACCCTCTACGTATTTTGTTATATTAAATACGTTCCATTTTATAATCATATTATATATTATATATATACCCTGTAGATGTCTATAATCAAATCGTTGTTTTAATAAAAAAAATATTTCATCAAGAACTTTCCTGTCACTAAATAAAAAAGTTGCGTCTTTTTCCTAGAAGCCATGAATAATTATTGAGATAATTTTAGTTTCAACACGTATATTTATTGAAAACTTCTCAAATGACAAATAACTACAATTCAAATGCTGATAAGTTCGAAAATAAAAGAAATTTTATTCATTATTTAATTGCGATAATTTATCCAACTTTTAAAATACACTCAAAGCTCTCCGGGTATGTAAAAAAATGGTTTTGGTACCTGTATTTGGATATTTACTTTCGAAAAGATCAATCGACAAATATCAATTTAATCAGAAATATTACAGACTGTTTATATACATAATAAAAAGAAAATTTAATTGGTAATTGAAATTTGTCATTGAATGGTAATGATCTTAAAAGACACCTCCATGTTAAAAGCTCCCATCAAACAGCTTATTTAAACACAAGCAAATATTTGCCATGTGTACTGTAAAATAAATTGCATATACTATAGATTATATAGATTGAATCAAAACCTGTATTAGTCTGGATATTTTATGTAAATAAAACTTTTGCAAGCTTTGAAAATATCAAGAAGTTTAGGGATTTTATTTTTATATATTAAGGTGCCATGCTTATGGCCAAAGATTCCAGACTTATTTTTGTCTCTTTTTTGATTTTGTTATTAAAATCGAAACCACGTGGGCTCGCCGGGTAAGCTCAGAGGCAATAGAACCTCCGCAGCCTCAGCTCGGCATTGAGAGATCAACGCACTTCTGCCCGCCTGAAATCAATCACCACACGCGGAGGCTTCATCGATCAAGCCTCTCCCGCTTCAGCGGATGCTGAAATATTGGCGGCAAACCGTTAAACTTATCGATCCGACGTTCCCACACAGGGTGCTCCGAAACTGTGGCATCACATCATTTATTATCATATCGCGGCATTGTAGTATTCAGGGTGAGCAAATTTTGTTTTTTGGTTACCCCCGTTACAAGTTACATGAAAATAACAATCAGAATGTAAAGCAGAATCATCCATGTATCAAATTTGATTTTCAGCCAGTTGAGCTTTATTAATTTCCTAAAAGATCAAAAACCAATACTTGTTCAAATTCATTATTTGATATGTGCAGCCTTTAGTCAATAAAATATACAATCACTAGAAATAATTAATGAGTTCATATTCATAAAATATTTATATGCAATTTACGAAACAGAGTCCTGAAAGGGTGATAAACGAAAATATTAAATACATTTCGATACTTTTTGTAGATCACGTGTAGCTATTATTCCTCTTTGAATCTGATATTAATATAAAATAACTTAAATCTCATTAACGGATTTCTCAATTGCCTTTTCATGTTGCGCATGGCTGAAGTGAATTACGTTTATTCCTTTATTCTTAGTAGGACCATCATGATTGGTACGTAACGAATTTCTATAAATTATACTTAAGATCGATTTACGTAGTGAAACATAATAGAAGGGATCTCTGAACAGTTAATATATTATAAAACAAAACATATATTTTGAATAATGTAATAGTAATATTTGAAATAAAAAAAGGTTTTGAGCATGCGAAGATTTATACAAGATGCTGTAAATGTAGAATGAAAAATTATTAGGCTTTGAATTTTTTTCAGATAGCGATAAAAAATCTAACAAAGGAAGAAAAACTTTCTAATAATTATTATTTTCTATAAACAATATATAATTTCATGCTTTTAAATATGCTTCAATCACTTTTATATTTAAAAGTATACTTATTGTAATTTTTATATATGGTGCATGATTTTTTTTCTCAAAATTACGTATTTCTGAGCTTAAAAAAATTTGCAAGTGTTTTACATAAATTAAGAAAAGCTTTTAAATACAAAGTTATAATAAATTCAACCTCATCATATTTACAAGAAATACACAAACAGAATGTAAATTTTGTAAAAATATATGCATTTGTTTACTGTCAGCACTTTTTAAAAATATTATTTAAAAAAATATGTCTGGACTAATATAATCCAAAATTTTTAAATTACTTATATTCAAATATAAAAGCATTAAATTATTTATTTTTTTAGGAATATTGTTAAAAATTAATATTTCAAATAGACTAATTATTAAAATTAAAAAAACATCCAATCTTAACACATACATTTATTCAAGTATTTGATAAAATAATTTGTTATTTCAATATTTATGATTTTTTTCATAACATGACGTCTCAAATAAAATTAAGCCTATAAAATTTAATATGATTTTAAAAATCTATATATAAAACAATATCATGTTTATTTGTTTTTGAGCAAATGGTGTGTAGGATTTATACACAGATATATATATATTTTTTGCTAAAAAAACATTGAATTTAAATATCCGATAAATAAACAAATACTTACTTTAGATATTAATGACCTCTTTCTATCGCATGCGTAAAAAGTTTTTTTGTGTACTTTGTTAATTTTTTTTTAATTAGAAATTGTAAATATTCATCACACGGCACCAATGCCTATCTAAAACCGCATATGCTATAAGAATCCAAGCATTACGATGGTGTAAGATTGGTTGGGATTGATGATCTGCAAACTCGACTTGGTTTGGGCGGTGGCAAAGTTTTAAGGCTCTAGCGTTGGTCGCTCAGAGTGGTGAGGCTGCGGTCTCAGGGTCAATGCCTGGCAAGATCTTTTTTTATAAAATATGAAGTTGCCAGGAACGTTGTTAGATATTTGATACTATTAATAATAATACTAAAAAAAAATCACAGATTTTTTTTGCGTTTATATATATATATATATAAAAATACTAGCTACTGCTAATAAACATAATTTTTAAAATAGAACATAATCAGTAGGAAAATTTATCCTGTATGTATATATATATATATAATTATAAATATAATTTACCCTGGTAAGTGAAATAACAAGTAGCGTGTTCATTCATGCGGGCACAAATTGGCATTTTTTTGTATTAAAGGTGTCGCCTCCATTAAAAAAGAAACCTTTTTTAAATGAAATCCTTCACACTTAAATGGTTATCAATTACATTAAGGGCCCAATCAATCCTTCTATTATTCAGTAGATGTAAAATAAAAATAAGTATCAATCACAACCAACTCTGAAATTTTCTCGATACGGAATCTTTTCGTTTTCTGTCTAGTACAAAATATCAAACTCATGCGTAATTAAGTTAGAAAAAATATTTATTGTATTATTATTTTAAATTTCCATAGAAAAACCGCTATCATAACAAATTGTTTTTTTATTGTAAAAATATGAGCGGTATTATTATTTATTAAAGTTTTAACTGTTGCTAACTAAACTCACAGTAACTATTACAATAACATATGAAAACAAAAAAGAGTTCTGCCTATAAACGCCTAGTGGTTAGGCAATTTTGGTACAGCATTTTATTATTGTCATAACGACACTACGATATCAAAGTTTTATTTGTACTTATTCTTATAAGGTTATCAAACAAAAAAAATATTACAAAAATTAATATTCATTCGATATGATTAAATTACCGATCAACAACTATTTTACTGAAGAAGTAAATTAATAAAAATAAAAATAATAATTTCAAGATCCTTTATTTTCTTTTATGTTAATTTACAATAGTTATTAATATTATGCTTACAATATGGTATGTGACTATCCTCTGATCCTGCGAGCAGGTTGTGGTGCTTACGACGTATGGCATAGGCGGAAGTGTACATGGATTTCATGTGTAAGGAAAAGTATAAGAAAAAAAAAACCCTTTTTTGCATGAATTGAAGAATAAGTTAAATTAATAAGTAAGGACTTAATAAGAAGTATAAATATTTATTAGATAGAATAATAAAAAATAAACTGAGTGAATTTACTGAGTATATAATGAAAACATCTTACTATCACAAAAATACAGTAGCTATGTTAGGTTTACTTTATAACACATATTCTGGTGGTCTTTTGAATAGCGTACGTGAATATCTCTATTTTCATTATTGAGTTTGTTTTGTGAAAAATATGTGTATACAACATACGTACATACATATTTTGCATGAGTTGAAGAATAGATAAAAAATAAGTATGGACTGTATAACAAGGATAAACACTTTGTATTTACCTTTAGTTTGGCTTTTAGAATTGTGAGTATACCTTCGAACCCAGGAAGGGACAAACGTTGCGATTCAACACGTATTCCATGTTGATGGTCAGCATCCGACAGTAAAAATCTGTTGTGAAATTCGTGAGTCACCGTAGAGAGTAGTGCGGGCGGAGGGCTGGGCGGCCGCGCAGGTGTGCGGTCTAACGGTGTGCCGTACCTGTGAAACGTACATTGTGAAACGTCTGATTTGGTTTACGATAACAATAATGCTTAAAATTTTGATTGGCGGATGTGTTTTATTCTCTCGATCGGGGTATATTCTATGCGAAGAGAAAACTAACTGGATTTTCTATTCACTGTTTTATTACTCTTAATTGAGCGTAATTATGTCGTACTATTATAATACTTCAAGATATCCGTATCCATGCAAAACGGTCTCTTAAACTCTATTAAATAAACTGTCATGGAATATAATTTTTTTGTAGTTTAATTATGAAATTATTTTAGATCACCTATATTTCATTAAATAGAAGCTTTTATCATAATATAAAGAATATATTAAATATTTGACAAAGGTTGGTTCTGTAAGACAAATATTCAATGGCTTGAACTCTTTACCTTTATACCAGGTCGAATACTTGTTATAATATTTCTTATCTAAGAAAGATGTTGAAAAATATTTGCTTCTTAGTTTTCCAAATATAAATTTATAACTAAGCAAAATATTTTAATATTGAATTTATAAAATAAAATCTCCATAGCTTGAAGAGTTTCGTGTTTCTCCTGAGATTTGTTATCTTGAAAAAGCATAATGAATGTTTTAAGAAACAACTTATTCAATTAAAACAATAACCGTACCCGTGTTTATTTGAGAGTCTACATTTCCTCATTATAATTTTACTGTATAAGGCTTTTACCTCATATAACACTCGTTATGTACTAAAGGTATTGTCCTTTGTAAGCCGGCCGGTGTCACCTTGCAGCTAAAGGACGTCCTTACCACCCTCCACCCCATTCACCATCTCCCTGAATGTTATATATAATAGAACCTATATATAGCAGCCAAAGAGCAGAGAAACCATTACCTACGGTGTATACACTTTTAATATTTCAATAGGAAATCGTAATTATAACATCAGAGATACGTCGTAACATCTTGGATTTTCAATGTTTGCATTGGCATTTTAATTTGATTCCCATACATTAAGTACATCGGGTCATTGAACTTTGGTACAAAAGCTCTGCCTTATTTTCTGACTTATAAAAAGACTTAAGCTCAACAAAATTTAAAGCCAGACTAACGATATAAAATAGGGCATGTCAGAGGCACCTAATGCATAAAATATTGTGTCTCCACTTTCAGTCTACAAAAAGGATAGGATTTTAATTTTACTTCAATTTTGTAAAAATATTAAAATCAGTGAAACATCGATAATATTTCAGGTCTTTAACAGCTCATACAATGGATTTTTTTCGTTTCAAAAAACATTTATGCTTTCTTCAAAACAACATTGAAACTATTTTTTTAAAGTTTTAAATAAATAAAATAAATTTTAATCATAATAATAATTTCAATCACATAAGGACTAAAAATTAAAACGGTTTAAAGCAAAAATTTAAAAATCATCTGAATATTCTATTTATTTATTTTAAAACAAGTTATTGTTTGAGTAAAGGCATTGCTGTGCCAAATTCTCTAAGCCAAATAAATTTTATGTTTTTTTGTGTTTATAAATTAGGTCGATTTTTCAACATATTGTATTCAAAACCGATGGAATATTGTATGTGCATAAACTAAATAACTTGTTTAAATTGTCATCAAAGCAAATGAAATATTGTGTGTACATTCCATAATTTGCCTTTTCGGTCGAGTAAGTCAGGAGTGTGACTTTTGCCGAGTGCGCCAAAGCACAGGCCGCGCAGGCGAGAGATAAGCACCGGAAATCGAGTGACGAACACCGGAAACCAGGTCAAGTTTGTTTATGTAATCATTTGAATAACTCAGTTACATCATTTCACTCAATACGACCGACCAGCCCGCCCTAATTGATGATTTTTAAAATTTGCGTCATTTGTAATGATAAAAAAAACCGTTATAGTGATGAATGCTAGGTTTATCTATATTTTTAAAATATTTTTATAATACTAATTAAATAAATTCTTCATTGTATTTTGCGTTTGATTTTCCATTTCATCTGAAATTATCAAAAGGCAGAAGGAGTTAAATACGAAACTGAAACCACTCCTAAGCATATTTTATCAGGTAGCATAATTTATATTTAAAAAAATCATGGAACCATTTACAAGATTCTCACCGAAAAAACCATGAACAGACAAATATGTTCAGTGAAATGGTCTCCAACCTCCTCTGAGAAGAGGCACCTGAGGAAGGAAGATATTTATATTTAAAATATTAATTAGTTTTCTAACGGATAATATTGACTATTAAATGTGCATTTTAAAATTCTTTTGATAATACAATTACATATATAATTTAAAAGTGATGAATTGGGCAGCAGCAATACGCAGGCTGTGAAGAACGACCTGGGGACCTACTAAAATATTTTCCCTGAGAAAACCATTAAAATTTGCTAAGCATAAATATATGCTGAGCCAGTGAGCCAGCTTTGAGTACAAAAAGGGATGAATGAGATAAATACGAATCCGATAGTAACATAACAACGCAAGGTGTATATTTTGATTGATAATGATTAAGTACATTTTTCAAATATTGAAAATTGATTAAGGCAGTTGCTTCTAGCCTTTTAATTGCCTCTGGTGTCCAACCGGACACCAGAGGCAGTCCATTACCTGGCGAAATCGTGTCATTTAATTAATTTAATTGTCACTTTATTTTTTTATGTCGAAAGTTGATTTTTTTTACAGAGTATTGAAAAAACTGTAAATTTTATTTACCAATTTTTTATCATTTAATTTACGTCCATTTTTAGGGTAAAATAAAATCTTGAAGATGTTGAAAAATTGGATAAAATGACGACTTTTCATAACCAAAGTTTGTTAAAGATTTTTTTTTTTTAAATTTTTAAATATATAATACGCACATGGTTTATATTAAATCTTTCAATTCCAATTGAAAAAAATACTTTTAAATGTTTAGGATTCTTGGAAAATGTACCGGACGAATCTCCAAATTCCTACACTTCAATCGTAAAAACACATATTTATCATATTAATAGTAAATTTATAAGAAATAAAAATATATTGTGTTCGGAAAAAGGGATGTATCAAACTTTTTGCATTGAAATATTTTTGATTTGATAAATTTTATTTTTAAAAATTAATATTTTGATAAATTGGGACCTAGACCCAGTAAGAAACTCTTAGAAAAATATCATCGTGATTTGAGTAGGATTTAAACCCACATCCCCAAGCTAACATGGCCGGTGCATTACCAATTATACTAACGAATCACTTGTACTAAGCAAGAATTTTTAACAATGAGTGAAACAACGTACTTATGCCAATCAAATATTATATTTTGAAATAAAAACAAAATATTTCGAAGCAGATCGTCGATCTGTTTTTTTTTTTAATAGACGGGAATATCTTTTCAATGAAACCCGCGGTGTCTCCGTGGAATTGAAATCCGAACCGCCGTGCGACGTGCCGCACTCCCGCACTGCCGCACTGCCGCACTCCCGCTCTGCGGCGCCGCAGTCCCGCCCTGCGGCACGCGAGGTGCCGGCCGCGGGTTTACAGTTAGCACCGCTATGCGAGGAACAGTTAGGCAGGTGGACGGGCCCGTTACGTGACGTCACGGCTGTGACGTAGCGCCGTGCGCGGGTCCCGCAAGCGTGGAACCTGCAACGGTTACTGTACAATACACGGGCCTCATTGTCGGCCTTTCTCCGCGCGAGAGCCTCTGATGCCTAATTGCCGGGGCCAGATAAGAGTTAGCTAATGAAAACTTTGATAACAAATACAGTTAAACGGATAGCTTTAATTGATTACAATTAAAATTTAATCCATTATTACGTATTTCTAATATAATATTCAAATACAACTGTAACACAATCGTCGTTAAACTATTAAAGTTAATATATTAGGCAATACGTTAAGGCTAATCAGAAAGAAAAGTAAGATTTTTTCGCAGGTTTTTTTTAGCAGACCTACATTTTAAGTCTCGTATATATGTTACATAACACAATCCTTAATTTAAATATTAATATAACTACATTCCTATGTTGTTTGGCTTATAATTAAAATGAATATAAAAGTTTTTATAATAAGATTTTATTTAATGGTTATTTTTTCTTTTCAATCTTAAGCAATAACGCTTAAGCGGGATCGTTAATTCTTATTATTGAATTTTTATTAGAGTAAAATCAAACATGTCTATTTATATTCATACTTTTATTTTTAAGGTATAAAACTTTTGTGCTATAATATCTAAATTGGTAATAATTCACAGATTCTCTTTTACATGTGACATTAGTTCTATTTAACTATTTTTCATATCTCTAATTTAAACTACTTATTATTAATAAGAATGAATTATTAGTATTTTATTAAAAACAAATTCATTGACACCGTTTCATACGGATATTTTATGTAACACAGAATTTATTTATATTATTAAAGTACATCAAAGCATTATGAAAAAAATTTGATAAAAAAAAATTACCTGTCTTTTCTTATAATGTATTTAATTAAGTAAAAGTAGATAATTTTACAAAAGAGAGATTATTTCCGGAGAAGTAAATTTATGTCCTTTGATTAGTTTGGTCTCCAAGCGAACCATCCCCTGCAGGCTGTAAATAAGTTAAGTGATGTAACCCAACAGGTTAATTGGGTTTTAGGAAAGGTGAGAGGCGGAAATCTACTATCTAGGATGTTTTCAATAGTAGTTACCTAATAAATATTTGGTTTTTCTAGAAGGAAAAAAATAATACGATGATCTGAATGATATATTTTCAATTAGTGAAATGTTACTGATTTAAAAATTAGCGTCTTTATGGTGTAATTTATGAGCTGCATGTTTTCAGTACTGAAAAAATATATATCATGATCATCCCTTGTTAACTGGCTTTAATTTTTCTAAGTAATAAAAACCAGGCTGAATTTTCACTAATTCATTTTTACCTGTAATTTAATTAATTAAATTGATTTGGTTTTTAGAGAAGCAATTGTAACACACCAACTACGAACATAGACATTTGCACTTTTTAAGAAATATTTCCACGATATAAACTAATGATATTTCAATAATTAGAGATGCGAACCTAAATAAAAAAACCTTTAGTAACCCATAGCAACCATACAATGCGATCGGTTTTTTTTACAGAAGATGAAGACTCATACAATATTATAAATATCAAAAAGTTATTGTCTACTAATATTCAACGTAGAATTTGGTTTATGGATACTGTGATGTTGCTATTATATTCACATATTGAAAAACTCCACGAAAATTAGAAATATTGAATAACTCCGAAATCTTATTCTTCTGCCCACTCATTAAGCGTGACCAAATTAATTTATTTATGCAAAATATTTTTTTTATTAATTCAATTTTTTTTTCTTTCTTTCAGATTGACACCGTCCACTCAACTCTACCAAGAAATACGAAACAATATACGATAATTATTTTTACACAAACAAACATACAATTATAATAGAATTACGGCCATATATTTAATTAATTTTATATAAATAAAAGTATATATGCATCACAGTGCCTTCAACGTAAAATTACAACATTTTAAAAAATACTATTATATTTTTGCAAGCAGTAGAAAAAAAATATTTTTACTAAAATAATATTTTTTACACCCGAGATATTTATGACCCAGTGATATGTGCAAGCAAACAAAGTGAATTGAAAAAAAATTATTTTGAATATTGTGAATGTAGTGAAATTTAACTTTCAATATTGTGGTATGGTGAATTTTAAACAATTTTTGGATGGCGTTGGATTATTGTGGATTCTATGGTGACCCCTTGGACTCATGCTGACTTGGATTTAAATTTTTCGAGATGCCGAGCACTATAAGAGGTAAGTTTTTTTCCATTGATTTAAAAACTATTGTAAATAATCTTTATTATTGCATAATAAAAATAATTGTTTGTCGAAATCTATTTAATGTATCCAACGAATTCAGTGTGCATCTCAAATTATTTATATTACTACGTTAAAGAAAGGTGTATCGTTAGAATAATATATGCAACAAAATACAACCCAAATAAGCAGTCCTTATTTTTATTCGTTTTATTTATTATACAAGGTTTTATTTTAATACGTTAAAAATAACAAAACATCCTCAGATGAATTGAGTTATATATTCAGTATATGCAAGTCATTTGCGTAGATATTTATTAACATTTATGAAGTCTGTGTGATGTTGTTCGTTAAAGCCAGTACGAAATTTTAATATATTTTCATCGTTCACAAAGAGGTAGAAAAGGGAGTAGTGATAGAAAATTCTCCACAACTATCACGTACATGGACGTTACGCGACCTTCATAGAAGGACATGGGCAAGGTCACTCTTACCGTTGTTCATAAGTACCGCTCCACTTTCAACATTACAGCCTTAAATAGGTAAATAAAAAAAATAATATTAAAACGTGAAATTATATTATATTATCATATATTTTTAAACAGAGAAGACTGAGGATAATGAGTTCCATTTTTCGATTCGAAACGCAGTGTATACTATTGAAACTAATTAACTATTTTTATTATTATTATTTGACTGTACTTCATATTAATTGACAGTGATAATTTTAAGTTTGCGTGTAAAGTCAAAAAATCATCTGGGTTACATATTGTATTATAAAAATAAAATAATTTCTGAATTCATTCTTAATTTTTTATTAGTGGTCGCATATGTTGTTTTTAATTTTTATTAGATTTATATAATTATAAAATAATAGTTACTTTGTTTGAATGAAATCCATGAAAATTTTCTATTTTATTTTTACAAATTATTTCCAACGTTGAAAGAAGATGTATTTAATGTTTGCCTAGTCAATTTATAAAGAATTTTATGGCAAGAAAAAAATACCGTAAAAACATCTTCATCACCTTTATCACAAAATGATTATTTAGAAAGCAAACGAGTTTGATATTTCTTCTGTTTATATATAATATAGAAATCTTTATCGTTTCAATTTCTTTTATAACTTGCATTGCATGGTTTTTCATATCTTCCAAGTACGACATACCTTAATAAAATACCGAATCGAAAAAAAACTTGTTTTACTAATCGCAATCTCCAGTGATGATGAACATAAATTTTAGTCTTCTCTATCTTGAAATTTGCAAAAATTTTAATTTCGAAATCATCTACTTTACAGATGACATTAAAATTAAATTTGACGAATCTACCGCAAAATATTTCTTGACACACAGATTTATTTTTATTATGTTGCCTAATACTTTTGGTGTTTTTTTTAAATAAAAACCCCTTGTAATCTTATAAATCCAGACAGACTTGATAGCGAATTAATTTAGGCACATAATTAAAAGCGTGTACCTCAATAATTGTCTGACTTGTAAATCAACATAGTTTAAATTTAAAAAAATATGTTATTATTAGATTCAAGACTGCTAATATTATCACCAATTATCTGTTAGTTTCAAAGTTCCTCGTGTTTAAACCAAGGTTAAGAAATTACTATTAACTCAACGTATGATCATAGTAGTGTTGTTTTTTATTTTCATTCATTAAAATTTAAACTGTTAAACTGAAATATCATTCGTCTCGTGTTAGAAATAAATGTTTGCTTTATTTTCTTATAATCAAATCTGGTTTTTTATTACACCTATAAAATATTATTTTAATTAATAGTATATTAAATAAGCAGAATGAGTACTGTTGACTCTATTTTTATATGTATGTTTTACATGACATAATAAATAAATAAAGATTTGCAAATAAATTTCTTCAAGTTTTTTAACAAAACAATTTATTACTGTAAATGTATTGTTATTTAGATTTATACCGTTATTATATTGCTATGTCATTTTTGAAAATTCTCATAAGAAATTAGGAATCACATATTTTAAATACCATCAAATTCCTTTGTGATTAATTTACTGATTTAATGACATTTGACTGATTTTGTAATATTGGGTTTTTTGGAAAGTTTATTCAATACCTAAATTTTAAATACTTGTTTTTATAATATATCTTCCTCACGATGTTAAATAATGTAAATTTTGAAGTAATAGAAAATAATATAGTTTCTCTTGAACAGGTTTTTTTCGTTCTTTGGTGAATTGTTTTGACATTTCTATAATTGTTCATGCGTTTATAATCCCATAAAATGCTTTTGTCCACAATTAAGAAACAATTATATATATTCTACTGAAAAATTGAGGAAGCTGTAATAATTTTTATCAACATTGTTTCATACTTAATTTTATTTGAGTTTTATAGGATATTCAATTTTAATTATATTCTTCAATTAAGAATTTGCGCATGAACGTGTGTTGTAGACCAAAATGATGGTGATTTTTTTAAATTTAAACAAGCATGCTGAATTTTTAATTAAAATTGAAACTTCGTATTTTATTTAACACCAATACTGCCTTTAATTATAAGCATTACAAAAATATTTCTATCATTCAAAAAAAGTAACCATCGTATATCAAGAAAAAATATATATTAACCGGTAAAAATAACTGTACACAGTTTTAATTTTTAATTAAATTATGAAAAATATCTAAACTCATATGTTATTTATTCTGAACACCTGAAAAACGGTATACTTGTGTGCATCCAAATTTGTGTAAAAACAAACAAATATTAGTACTATCAATACATAAAAATATGTATGCTCCTTATTGGTTATATTGCATATGGAGATATTCAAATCCACAGCCAAGTATATGGTTAGCAATATTTAATATTTTAAGATATATCAAAAGAGGCCTTCGAAAGGTGAAAACGCTCTCTGCCAAATGAGTCTCCAAGTCCTTGGCCAATCGTGCTTGTAAGATTGATTTATTTTTATTATTCATAATTAATTTCTAGTTATAACTGAAACTTCGTATTTCATTTAACTCCAATACTACTTTTAATTATTAGCATTACAAAAATATTTCTAAGCATATAAACCGGTAAAAAAATTGTCCCTACACAGTTTTAATATTTATTCTGGATATCTGAAAAACCGTATAAAATATTGGTATTATCAATATATAAAAAATATTGAAGCTAGTAAAAATATATATTGTCATATTGGATATGGAGATATTCAAATCCATGGCCAACGTTTATGGCTAGCAATATTCCACATTTTAAGACATATCAAAAGAGGCCTTCGGAAGGTGAAAACGCTCTCTGCCAAAAATTGTACCTACACAGTTTTAATATTTAAAATTAATTATGAAGTATATCTAAAATCATGTGCTATTTATTCTGGACATCTGAAAAACCGTATCAAATATTATATTGGCATATTGGATATGGAGATATTCAAATCCACGGTCAACCTTTATGGCTAGCAATATTCCATATTTTAAGAGGTTTTCGGAAGGTGAAAACGCTCTCTGCCAAATGGGTCTCCAAGTCCTTGGCCAATCTTGCTAGTTAGATTGATTTATTTTTATTATTCAGTAAAAAAATTATACCTATACAGTTATAATTAAATTATGAAAAATATCTAAACTCATGTGCTATTTATTCTGGACATCTGAAAAACCGTATCAAATATTATATTGGCATATTGGATATGGAGATATTCGAATCCACCGCCAACGTTTATGGATAGCAATATTCCATATTTTTAGAGGTTTTCGGAAGGTGAAAACGCTCTCTGCCAAATGGGTCTCCCGGTCCTTGGGCAATCGTGCTAGTTACGGTACCAGCAGGCGGCGAGCTCGCTGGCGGAGCTTCCCTCGCGGCGCCCGCGGCGTCCGGTGCCGTTGCGCGCGCCGTTAGCTTCACCCACTTCCCAAGGCGCAACGACCTCCTCGTCGGCCGCCGAGCCGAGCCCTCGCTACTCACTCGCCACCACGACCAACCACGAGCAACCACGAGCAACCACGAGCAACCGCGAGCAACCGCGAGCAACCACGAGCAACCACGAGCAACCGACCGCCAGCTGTGATTTCAGCCGGCAGTACAGGCGTGCATTCAACTTCAAGTTTTTCAAAATATGTCACAAGCGACAAACACCTGCTGTATGTCTTGGGTATAAGGTTTGGGTGACAAGTCGAATTATATTATATACCATGTATTTTGAAACATAAAAATAGTATCCGACAGCTTATTTTCTAAGAAAACATACAGGCATTGGAAGCAGGAAACTTACGTGGATTACGCGGTATAGTAAACCTAGCTCTGGATTCAATGAAACCGACCGTCAGCTTTGATTTCAGCCGGCAGTACAGGCGTGCATTCAACTTCAAGTTTTTCAAAATATGTCACAAGCGAAAAACACCTGCTGTATGTATTGGGTATTAGTTTTGTGTGATCCTGCGGACACGTCGAATTATATTATATACCATCTATTTTGAAACATAAAAACTACAGCTACAGCTTATTTTCCAAGGAAAAATCGAAAAAAAACTTGCAGGCATTGGAAGCAGGAAACTTACGTGGATTACGCGGAATAGTAAGCCTAGCTCAGGATTCAATAAAACCGATCGTCAGCTTTGGTTTCAGCCGAATGTATAGGCATGCATTAAACTTGAATTTTTTTTAAATATATCACAAGCGACAAAGACCTGTTATATGGTTCTTTGGAATTAGGTTTGATTGATACTGCTGACACGTCGAGTTGTTTTTTTCATTATTTATACTTTGGCTATATTTTTTAAAACAATGAATATAGTATCGTACAGCTTATTTTGCAAGAAAAATTGAAAGAAAACTTACAGGCATTGGAAGCAGGAAACTTACGTGGATTACGCGGAATTTACGACAGCTGTTGGAAGTTGGAAGTACAGCTAAAAAATATACCTGCCCCGAGATTAATATGTATTCAATGAAACCGTCCGTTAGCTTTGATTTCAGCCGGAAGGTACAGCCATACTTTAAACTTGAAGATTTTATAAATATGTCACATACGATAAAGTCCTGCTATATGGGTCTTGGGAATTGGGTTTGTGTGATACTGCTGACATGTCGAATTGTTATTTTCATTATATATATATTTTGGTTATATTTTTTAAAACAATAAATATATAATCCCACAGCTAATTTTAAATGGAAAATTGAAAGAAAACTTACAGCTATTGGAAGCAGGAAACTTACGTGGATTGGAAGTCGAAAGTACAGCCGAATACTAAGTCTGTCCCAGGATTTATACGTATTCAATTGAATACATCCATTCACACTGGTTTCAGTTATTAATATAATATTGAGTATAGTTGTTTGATGTATCTTTGTAAGCATCGTTCTCTATTCGGCTGGTAATGTTGAGATTCACAGATTCTGATATTTTCCCCATCAAGCAACGTCAAAGGTCAAAAGTCAACCAAAAAGCGAGCAACCCCTTGCAGTACACTTCTGTTTAGGCACTTTGCCAAAATAATATTGACAAAATTCTGATAATATTTAAACTTAATCTAGCTTTTAACATAATAATCTTCATTTATTTTTTTAAACACAAATATCTTATTTGAATATTTCACCGCTTTTTTAAGATGATGTTTCAATTATTAGACAACCCACTTATCACTTAAAAATTCACTTCACTTTATCGAGTTATGACGTTTTTTGCCGACCACAAATTTTATATAAATTATTAAAAGATTTAAAAATTTGCCGAAACAATTTCTAAAAATATCCATGTCGCCCGAAAAATTTAATATTAATTCATTGAATAATAATTAGCCTTCCGTATGTAATCATTGTTCTGATTGTAAGACGGCTGTAATGGTATTACATTATGCTTACATATTCAGAGCCAAGTCATTGTTCTGCGCCTATAATTTGTCTGGATCGATATAAAAGGCCATGATAATGAACCCGAGTAACCTCGCGGCAGAGCCAAAATGAGCATGTCTCAGTGCGTAACTATCCGGCTTCAGTTGTACAATACCTCATTACATCTTAGGAATATACAGGATCGACACAACTCACACGAAGTGTCTTCTGATGATATACATTAACTGCTACAAAGATATTCCTTGCCCCACCAGTCGCGTATAATATGAATCACCACGAATATAATAAAAAAATACACATGTTAAATTATAACGAATTCATTATCATCATAACATATTTACAAATTTTATTTATATATTTTAAAAAATGTGTTAATCTGATTACTCATTTATTAGTTTTGCTCGTCACATTATCATTACTCATATGCAAATCCGCATTCTTGAATTTGTTGTAATACCTATATATTTAGGTCATACGCACCAGAGGTGAATGACTCTAAAAGTTATGTTTAATTTAAATATAGGTCAGGGTGTTTTAACTAACTGACCGCCCGACACTCTCCCACTCCCATAGCTATTGGCGCCTCTAAACTTTGCATGATAGGTTGATCAAATCGTCATGAATGTCTAAAGACAACAATTAAAGAGAGCATTATATCTATAATATACATTATAAATTCTTATAAAATTTATATTGAGACAGTTTTTATAAAACCTCTAACAAATTAATGAGTTAAAACGGTAATGTCATTATTACTTTATAATGTTCTTTCGTGTATTTTTAAGAAAACTTTATGAAATTTGTAAAACCAATAATGAACAGAAACGCCTTCTGGTGTTTATGAGACGAAACAACTACCCTTAAACGACCTTGTTGAGTACTTTGACCCCAGAAGGGCTGCCACGTCACACCGGAAGTAGGTCTTATACCAACCCTGCGAAGGCAGACTACAGCGTTTCTTACACTTTGATTATAAAATCACTGAAGGGCTGGTAACAGCGCAGTGTTTGTTTGACGCTACAACTACCCCTAGACGACCTTGCAGAGTACTTTGACCTCAAAGGGCTGCTACGTCACCCAGGAAGTAGGTTCCGAATCGCTAAAGGGAGGTTATTCACTTCCTGCACTTTGATTTCAATGAATGATTTATCCTTTAAATTACTTTCAAGGGAATTTTTCTCATGTTGTTATAATTGGACAACATTTTATGTCAGAACATTTAAATACTACAAGTCTACTAGCACATGGTTAATATAAAACTCAATCTTATTATAAAAACAAAAAATATATATATTATTTTAAAAATTCCTAACCTATTCACATATTTGTAGTACATATTGTTGTAATGTTTACTCATGTGAAGAAAGGCTTTAGTTCTAAGGCTTCGTGGCAGCAATCACACAAGGTAAAAAGTTTATTTGAAAAGTTACGATTCTGTGTGAGTTTTTTTTTATATTTATACATTTTTCTCTTTTACGTAAAAAAATTATGCGAACATAACCTTTTTTTTAATATAAAATTCATTCAATAGAGATTCTAGGGCTTCTTACATCCGTCAACAAGGGCTGGAAACACTCAAAAACCGCCCTCTGTATATAAATTGTACAATATGCAAATTGTTAAGTGTTTTGTAATAAATTCAAACAATGTAATAACTTCTACGTAGCTTGATTTTAATCAAAACTCTTTAAAATATTTATTTTATTAATATTTGACTTAAAAATACTTTATATTTTTATTGAACTCAAAATTATTATCGATATTATTTTTAATATACATTATTTGTTAGAGATATTTGCAGACTAAAGAAAAAGTACGTGTTGTAATTTATTGATGTTCTTTAAATATAATGTTTATCTGCAAGATCTCAAATTAATTTTGAATCCTGTTAATTGATTTTTTTAAAATCAGACATTACAGATTTACTTTTATTTAACCAAATAAACAGATATGACCAATACGGAAATTAAAATTTAATGTCATTTTTTTAAGTTTTACTAATGTATATTTGAAAGTTTTTTTGTGTTAATTTTGTACTAACGTGTAGGATCATAAAACGATACGATAACACTTTAATTTATGTAAAAAAAAAAAAAAAAACACTGCTTGAACATAAATAATTACATTTTTATTTGCGTTTAAAACTTATAGCATTAGAAAGTGTTTTGTAATCATAATAAATTCACAAGTTTGGAATATGTTTGACCCCTCTCAGGTCATAGCAATGGTGGTTTAATTTTCTATTTTTACTCGGTCAAGAAAAGCGAAAGGAAACTCCGATATAAGTTCGCAAGGGGCGAGGGTTGAACGCCCTCCCCTGCAAACTAACGCCAATTCGAGGGGTGATATTGCATGCAAAGCTCCCTTAATTCTCTTGCATTTATTCATAGTTTAATTTTAACGTTTCCATACTCAACACTTGCTATAAAAAGCTTAAAATTTATTCGTTTATAAAATATTTACTTCCTTGCTTTACTGTTGATATTTATTCAACACAAGCTTGTTTTTCCTTTACGGGTATTGTTTCATATATTACTATTTATATTTAGACTTCCCTCTGCGTTTACAATTTATGTCAATAACAGATCTGTACTTTTATTAATAAGAATAAATAAATAGAAAAAAAGAGTAATTACTGGAATTCCTTTTTATTACTTTTGAATAAAATACTTGAATGATTTTCCACATGTTCGTTGGCATTATCAAACAGAGAAAGGCTAACGTGAAAGGTTGGCGAAACCGGTCACAAATAAAATCGAACATGTAGAAAATCACTCAAGTATTTTATTCAAAAATATTAAGAATAAAACTGTATCGAACAATTGTATTAATCATTTTATAAAGTTTGTGAGTTAAAACAAAATTTATGCAACAATAATTTATGTAGTTGGCCGATATATATTTTAATTATTAAAAAAATATATTTTTGTTGAAAGCAAAAATATTTTTGAATAAAATACTACCGGTCACTAATAAAAATAAAAATGTGGAAAAGCACTCAAGTATTTAATTCAAAAATATTAAAATGGAATTCCACCAAGTACTCTCTGTCAAAAATATTGAAAGCAAAAACACAGTTGAAAACCACGAATCAAAAAAATAATTACACAAAGTGTTTGTTCTTAAAAGCGTTACGGCTTTGATTGGAGTATTTCTGGGGGTTTATTTAAAACCCCCTCAGGTTCAACATTCAGCATTCACCCCTCGGGTGATCGATACGTGACGTAGTCGGTGGGCTTTTGCACCTGCGAGACATTGACCCCCGGGACCACCCCCGGGACCACCCCCGGGACCACCCCTGGACGTGAATGATTGCGCGGGGTGGATGACCGCCGGCCGGAACCGCGGAGTTCCGGCACGCGACTCCGGCCCTCGGACCCCCACCCCCTCGGCCAACACTGCGACAACCACCCCGAATATGCAAAATGGAAAACCACACTTGATCTCAGACGTTGATTTAGGACCTTTCTAAATATACAACAAAAATATGCAGCAGCGAGACACTTTGTTCCGGGCTAAGCGGGATTTTTATATCTTAGAATTTATTATATTTGAAAAAACTGACTGACAACCTCAACGAGTGACTTGCATTTCATGTATATGGTATACTTTGTTTAATTGTACGTTTTATTTCATTATTACTAATATGATTAGGCACATTAGTTCACACATAGAAGATGATTAAAGAAATTCTCAGAATTTAATCCACATCCCCAGGCTTACATGGCCGGTGTACTGACCATTGTACTTACGAACCACATCCATTAATCGAGAATTTTTAACAATCATACTCCACATATGAACCAATGTGCCCAGGTCAACCAATATTTAGTAATTTGCAAGCACTGGACTTTTTAAACAAAGTAACAAGTGAAGCGTTTTTAATCCAATCTGGATATTATATTTAAAATCTAATCTAATTAAATACCAGCGCAAATACGCACTTGATTGACGTTCAATCCAAAAAATAGACATTTTATTTCATTCGTATAAATTTAAACAGTCGTATCTTATGATTAACTAAAATGTGCTTTTATCAAACTTCTTTACCTCATTGATCAATTATTGATCTCAAACAAGTTTTAGAATGCCTGAAATGTTTTATCATACTGTTAAAACTGAAGAACATTTTGTTACATTTTGCCTTCATGTTTTGTTCAGTCGACGCTAAAGAAACTGTTTCAATTCACAGAATTACGAGACAAAATTTGTGTTTGAAAATATTATTACCTGTAAGTAATAAAAGCTCTTGAACGAATCTCAAGAAAATCATTGTATAGTTTATTTTAGAAAACCGAAAACAATAGTTTTGTTAACCTAGATAACAACAACTTTTAAGGGCTAAAGTTAACTTGATACGGTTTGATAGGTTTATTCAATTTGATTCGATGAATACGCTAAAGAAGCTTGAACTGAAGAGGAAGTTTTGAATATTTATAAACATTACTTGCGTTAATAAAGTGTAGCAATCAATACAAATATTACTATTGATGGCTTGAAAATGAATCAGTTAATTGAAGAAGAACAGAACAAGAGACATAGACAGTAGAGCACCACTTTATACTTTCAGTGAATCTTGGCAGATCAAAGAGCACACTGAGTTAAAAGGTACAGTAAATTCCTTTTAAGAATTTTGTAGCAGACTCAGTGGCAAGAAAGAAATTGAGACATTTTTTTTCAGTAGACTTATTCACAAATTTAAAGAAATAACAGCTACACACTAGATCATAGGCTTGTAAGTATATTTTTTGTAGAGACACAGTACTGGGATTCACATGCAATATGTAACAATTCAACTAATGACAAGACTCATAAAATTCAATCGTTTTCAGAACGAGAATCGTATTATAATATTTCTCAAGTAGAGTTGACGACCCTAGCTACTAAATCAACAAGGCAACCAACGATTTTGAACTTTGGGAATCCCCTTAGTTCTCACGGTGTAAGGTAGCGTGTAAGGTGTTGGGTTCCAGGCTTCTCGTTCACTACAGGGCAACACCTGTCGCGTGCTGCCCTAGCACCTTCACTTTCCGCCCAAGCGGTCAGCAACCCCCGCCCGAGTTACCCTTACGCTATTCTAATACGGTAATGGTTCAATAATTAATTAATGATGCGCTGTCGCAAGGGAGCTTACATTTCATTATAATTTATAAAAATATACGTTAAAAAATATTAAGAATATCGCAAATCATTCCATGCGTAAATACTGATAAAAAAATACTTTTCAAAGCTCTTTATTTCAAATAAGTTTTTTATAAATATTATTTTAAAATTTTTGTCAAAAGCTATATATATAACTGTTTAATTTTTTTTTTGAACAGATCTTTGTGGGGTTCGAGTAGTTTATCAACCCCTCTACGACAAGGAGTATTTTCATAATCTGTCGACCTTAGATCGAATTAGACTCGCATAGAGCAGAGGTCGCGAGGGAGTATAACGACCTCTCGAGAGCCGCCGGTGATGTGACCCATATTTAACTATTTTCACACAACGGATGCGTGTGAAGCCATAACGGTCATTGTTACATTGATACCTACGCATTTTGGAGCTGCCTCAGAAATAAAACTCTTCTGAATCCTGGGCTTGCAATTGCAAGCGAGTAAGCTAACACCACAAAAATGTTTTAATTATTTCTATTCTAACTTATTTTAACTATAAAATATACTTATATAATTAAAATACGCATGTAGACTTTCGAATAAAAAAAAAACTCAGCGTAAATTTTTGATAGAAGACTGAACATAATATTTAATCGAAGCAACGGCTCATCGTCAGATACTACGTTTATTTCCAGTTTACTGTTGCCCGGGGCTTTACACAAAATTAACCTTTCACACAGATCGTTATCACCTCGCACGCATAGCGAAAAATCCCACGAGCAACGCTCAGAGCGCGGCGCACGGTCGCGCCGAATCCGACCTGGCCGGATTCGAACCCAATTATCTGGTCGGCGCTAGCGACCCCGCGTGACCCCCGGGTCTCGTGTGACCCCCGTGACGTCAGGCCCTGCACCCCCGGAAGTTGCCGGCGGCACGGAAGTCCGCCCCGCGATCGAGGGCGGGGGCGGTGAGAAACACCCCCGCTGCGATGGCTCAGGCCGGCTTCAAATTCACGCTCTTTGGCAATTCATTATTTTATTGTTAGGAATACATTCCACCACAATAGACTGATACTGATTCCTAACGAAGCAAACATTTGTATATTTACTTTTTTGTATTTTTATAACACAATAGTCTTAACAAAGGCTTAACTAGTCCTAGGGAGCATGAAAAATACCGTATTAGTTTAAAATTTAAAATTATGACGATGTTCAAGATCAAAATTAAAATTGGTAGCTAACTCTTGCAGTGCTCTAAAACTCGGTAGATAGATACATTATTAGACTTAATTATAATAATGCCGATTCAAAACAAGAAAATTTTCAAAGTAAAACGTTAGAAAAATTATTAGTCACTTTAGTATGTACATATATATGTGTGTGTGCGTAAATATATATTTGTATTCATATAATATACTTTTTATTTTAATTAAGTAAAAGGATACACTAAAAGAAAATTCCATTTCGTCACACAAACACCTGTTGGCTCATAAACCTCCGATATCTACAGAAGGGATAAACAAAGTTTTATTTGGCTAGAAACATTGAATTTATCAAATTAATCAAAATCGAAATTCTATATGTATGCTTATAATAAATAACAATTCTTGAAATGGATTAATAAGTCTTATATTATTATTAATATGTATGAAATATAATTGTAGGACTTAAGAAATTTTATTAAATATTGATGGCAAATTCCAATAATCAAACTCCACTAAATGGTACGTTTCAGTATTTCTAAAAAAATAACGTGAATACCATACCCAGCATGATTAAAAGTCTGTAATTATGCGATATTAAAGCACATAATGTAATTACCCATTCCATAATAATCCTGGTAATTAATTACCATGTGAAAGAGTAATAAAATATAAACATTGTAAAAATACCGTAATGCCGCCTGGGAAATTATGTTAGCGTGTAACCGCAACCATTGGATAATCTCACAACTGGTTTGCGTCTTGGATTCTTAACGGAGCTTTGTATTGGCAGAGTGGGGGAACTGCCAAAACTGCTGTCGCTAGTGGCCCACAGATGGCAGTAACGCGGTTAAAAAAACATGTATTTGTCAAACCGTACGGTACTGTAATAAACTGAGTAAAAAAATCTATATTTTTAAATATATATTTTTCCTTACACATAAAGAAATAACGAAATAAAGAAATCCGCTATCACCTAAGTAAAGCACAAACGTTGTAAGCCACATACCGTATTGTTAGAAACGTCTTAATAACTAATGTAAATTATTATAATATAAAAGGAAATAAAAAATCTAGAAATGAATTTTTTTTTTCGGATGAAGAGTAAAAATATAAATTAATTATTTATACAGATAACAGCTATTGTTTATTTTATTGAAAAATTTAACTAATATTTTTTTCATGCCTAATGGGATAGCAACCGACATTGACAATTTTCATCTTGTGGATAATCATTAAATTTCATATAAAAATACCTTTAATTCCTCTAATCATTGCTGAAGAATATTACAGTGTAAAAATATTGCTACAGTGTCTTATAAAGCAGGCCATAAATCGAGGAACATTACAGGCGGTCTTTATTCGCGGGGAAATGTCAAAAAGCGCGCCAAATGTCACGGTGACATTCCGTCAGCTGTTGCCCGGCCGCCATCTTGCCCGCGGTCTATTTCCGGACCCGGCGCGGCGGGGGAGGGGGGGGTTTGTTGTGACTGCGTCCCCAGCGCGCGCTCACTCCCGTGCGAGGGCCTTCATCCCTCCACTTCATCCCTCCATCCCTTCAGCCCTTCCTGTGTAATAACACTGCCTCATTATACACCTCATACTCAATATAATCATTATTAAACACTAGAAAATAATAAACTTGAACATTTGTAAATTTTTCGTTTTAAAAATTTTAATTTTGTAACAAAATTCAAACGCACTTATTATTTTTATTTCACTAAAAATTATTTATATCTTCTTCGGGTGTCTCTCCTCAGAAGACCATCTCACTGAATATCATATCTGTTCATAATTTTCTTAGGGTAAATAGTTCTACACTATTTTTTTTCTAACTTAACCTAACCTCAACAAAAATTGCTTGCCTAAAGAAAAATTTGTTAAGTATAATGTTTTAAAGTATAGTGTTAAATCACAATTATTTTATTTATTGCTGATTCGTCTTCTTATTTAAAAATAAAAATGAAAGAGATGTGAAAAACATTTCCATGGTAAACATACGCAATAAATTTTATAGTTCATAGTAATATATGTAGGGCGGCTTCAATTAATTGATATAGGAAATTGGATCATGACTATTTATGAACACAAAGAATAGGTCCTTTCACTTACACTACAGCGTAGATTTCCCTGAAGCGCACCGTGCAGGTACATGCGAAGGCTGTAGATACACAGGGGAGTACATGAGGGACCATCGACCGGGGGGAGGCGGGAGGCGGCGACACGTGCAGGGGCTCCGCTCACGTGCACACCCAGGGAGCTAGGGACGCACGTGCTGCTATTTATGAAGATGGCCCAACCCGGTGATGAGTCCTGCTGCGATCAATCGATACACGTTATACCAGAAGCTTAATTAACTGTCATTTACGAGCGTATGAATTCACAACTATTTTTAGAACCCTCTGTCCCATAATACAATGCATGACACTTTTGCTAGCAGATCATTAGGTCTCGAGTTCAATTCCTGTTCAAATCAGTTATATTTCATTTGTTATCATCTCCTGAACCAGGCTGAGCATATACGCATCACATTGCTCCAGGCTGCTTACTTTTTAAACTCTTCCTCCTCGTGCCCAATAGTGTAGTAATAAAACTTCAAAAAACCTTAAAAATATTTTAATAAAATTAAAGCATACATTAATACATATTGCTATGAAGCCACCAGTGCAAAAGTATTTTTAACATAGTGTAAATGTAGTTAATTATAAGGTAATATCAGTGAACAGGCCATTACTATTGCAGGGGGTAACTCGGTGAAAATTGATGCATAGCATATCTTAATGTAAACAAAATTCAAGGTTATATTTATATATATGATACCGCATTTGAAGATTTAAAATATCTGAGTACTTTAATAAACTATAATATGATCGGTGTTTCAGTAGACTTGTAAGGTGAGGATCACGGTTGTTGCGTATTCACAGTATTAGCTAGTGAAGAAGCAATGTTTGTTTTGTATGCAAAGTGTCGTGTTCGGATTTTATAAGAACAAGTGTTCATGGCATGCTCGGGTGTTATTAGCGTGCATTGTTGTCGACGGCGATCAGGTATTGTCCAAGTTATTAGACCTGCTCTGTTCTGCTCCTCGTACACGAAGTCGCCAATAGGTCGTGCACTAAACGATAAACCTGACTCATCTACATATTTATCATATATGTATCATTTTAATACTAAGTTTCAGGGTTAGCAAATGATTAAATACAAATAGGCTTTTGACCTACTTCCGCTGCCTACATCTTCAATAACTCTCAGCTCTCGGATTCTTTGATATTTTTTTGTATGAAAGTTTTCTTTTCTCGTAACTTTGATTTCGAAGATGCAACAATTTATTTTGTTATATAGATAATGAATTATTCTTTAGAGATATACAAATAATTTAATATTGTTTTTGATTTTTATTTTTAGATAATAGTTATACATATTTATAAATGAAATTCCTCTTGGCAAACCTATCTCGTTTTTGTGAAATATATGTCATATTTATAATACTTAAACTCAGCTTAAGAATTCAGTCTCATACTAATGATAAACCATTTTTCATCGTTGATATAAAAGAGAATCATAAATTTGATACGAAGTTCACATTTTAACCTGAGCACAAAAAATACAAATTTTGTAACAAAATATTATAACTTTCACGTCCCTTTTCTGCCCCATTTCGTTGAGTAGTGGCTTCTGAAAGGTGGCCAGGTTTTTCGAATGTCATTCAGTTTGCTATGGGATATTGGGGAACCAGGTCATTTTTCATAGTGCGATGCCTAGTTTTCTGGCAGTCTCCCCTTTGCGCAGACTTACAAGAAGAAATATTTATTTTCTAAAAACACGTTTAAGATGGCATTTTCCTTATTTTGACATTTTTAGAGTTCTTTCGGTTTATACAAAACTTTATAATGGCACGCGTTTTCTGTGTTTCACTATCTCTAGAATAAGCGTAGTAAGCACGGTTAAATTTATTAATGCCAATAAATCAAACTACCTTTAATATCTTAAATGTTGAGTCTTTTTAATCATCGTTAACATGACTGTATTAAATAAAATCCATCTCCTCGCACTGTTCCATAAATTATAAAGAAGATTTGTTATTCAAATTATTTTATAAGTTTATAAATGATAATAATTTTTCTATAAGTATGAAATAAAATGTCTTTGGGTGATGCTTTAATATTCAAGGATGAATGTTCGATATGGTGTAGAAACGAGACAGTTCCTACGTAGGTACATCGGCGGGGCATACTACAGACTAGAAGGCTGTATACAATGGCTAGGTAGGTGCACCGACAGTAGGTATAGGCCGCCGTACTTCCGTCTGCCCCCTCCCTAGCCTCCCCTTCCCTCTTCTCCCCTGAAAAGCCGATAGCGTGGAGGATGGGGGAGGGGGGAAGGGGTGCAGCGCCGGCGTAGGCCGACGTACGCGCTAAGGGATGGAGCGAAACAAACGTGATAATACTCAATATAATAAATTTCTTTAAGATTCACATATAACTTAAAACCATTGCCAACATTTTAGTACATTTATAAAAATTATATAAAAGGAATCAGATGTAATTGGACTATCAAAAAATTCAAGGCAGAAATAACGGTAAACTTTTTTGCGTTAACACCAAATATTTAAATCAATATTTAAACAAAATATTTGAGTGATCTTTGGAGACCGTGATATATCTGTTGAAAGAAAAAAATTGAAATCATTATTTTAAATGAACGTCTATCGCAAAAGTAGGAATTTTGTTACAACGTATCGAAAACATTAGGCTAGGCTATATAATATTCACATACGGACTCAATTCTTAAAATGTTTATTTTACAATGCCAATATGTTTTGGGGGTACTTGTTTTTTATCCGACTACCAATTTTTTTTAATGTGCATGTACTCGCAGAGATAAGAATCTATCATATGACGATGAGTCCCGTTGTGGCGTTTATTTCGTTCATTGCAGATTTCCATGACCGCTCGATTCGTTGGGTTAAGTTAAAAAAAAAAGGTTAGGTACAAGCTTTTTGGTGGTCGGATAAAAAACAAGTACCGTTTTGGGCGTCAGTGCATTATTGGGTTAATTAGTTGTAAGTGTTTATTAAAAAAAGCAATGCTTGAATTTGTTTGCTATCCAAAACATAAAATGGATGTTCAGTATGAGGGCCAGCGAGTGTGACCGTAGCGCAGTGCTACGCGCCGTGAGTGCAGCGTGGGCGCATCCCTAGGCGCGCCCGCCCCCGCCGCCCCTGGGCCCCCTCCCCCCGCGCCTCGCGCCCCCCCCCTCCCTCCCCCGCCCACCCGCGCCCTCCCGGCACACGAAAACGCAGGCGGCCGACGCCCGGCAGTCCCGACCCCGAGCGAGGCAGCGGCCAGCCGCCCACCGCCACTCCCGAGCCGCCCGCGCCGTCGCCGAGCAATGGCGCCCAACTAACGCCGACATTTTGTATTTGTTTACATCCGGGCTCCACTGCTCCGCGAATCCCGGAGGTTTCGTGTGATAACCGTACGCCTTTTTCAGACGCTACAGTGTCCACTCGCTCCGATGCGGTGAATTCTGTTCACGGTTTCGCGGAAAACTGTAGTGTTACGTTCAGTTGCTGTTTTGTGTGTTGCTCGCTTTGTTGTGCCGCCGATTTGTTTATCGCCATCAGAAAGACTGCTCGTTTCCGATTGTAGAGTGTATTTTCGCAGTGTAGTGCCGATTTGTGTCGGTTTATCGATCGGTTTGAACGTAAACAAAGCGGTATCGATTTCCCCTGCGAGTTGTCCGGTTCGATTGTTTATCGACGATGCGCTGAGGATCGCCGACACCCCGAAGAATCGAGAATGATTAAGACCAAACGAAGGCTGAGATCGACTGAATTTTCCTCCTAAGACGTAGACTGACCGACCCGACTGATTTTCACGAGCGATGACTTAAGAATTGAGAATTAAAGTAAGGTTGCCGATTGGCAGTGCGAGGCATCACGGAACGGTCGCTCGGCAACTGCAATACTCGGTACGGTGAGGACGCCGACTGCGCCACGAACCTAACCTCACTTCTGACCGGAGAGGTACAAATCACAACATAACCTCGGATCCGCCGTCTCCGCGGCGAGAGCAGTGCTGCCGACAGTCCGGGATTTTTTTTCAGCTAATCGGTCAATTTGGGCCATTCATACTCGAAATAATTTCGTTTTCATTTCGTGTCCCCGCCGATGACATCACGCACACAAACACACAGACAGCCCGGTTACCTTATGACCTTTGACCCAGATCGGATCTGACTGCAATCGGCTTACGGAATCGGCCGAAGTTTTCCGAAAAGCACCTGTGAAAAATACCCCCGACGAATCAAACATATTCCCAAATAATGCAGTGCTAAAAACTACGCAACGGCGAATCAAAAGACAGTGTTTTGTTCCACAATTGTTATCAGTGTCAAAAGAAAAGACCACACAAAACGATTCGAAGTAAAAGATGATAAAACTATGAATGCGGGCTAACTCTGTTTATTCTGTAATCTCAATTACTCAAAGTGCATAATAACAAACTGTAATCACTTAAATCATTTTTGATGTACTTAAATCAATATCTAAAGCGGTTACGCGTTTCATAAACATAAGGTGAATTTAAATGTGAAAAGCTTTTGATTTGCGTGGTATCATTACTAAATTTAGAATTTTCGGTGTGTTTTAGTTCAATTTGGTGGAAATTAGATATCAGTTCGTAAAAGATACAATTCGTAGACGTCACGTATTAAGTAAACATAGTTCTTTACTCGTAAGTCGTATTCATTTATCATTATCGATACCACACATGTGTTCAATGTTATCGTAAGGAAGTATACAATAATAGTTACTGAGCTTAATCAAAATAAATTTTAAAAATCGCGTAGATTATATATTAAAACGTATCGTCTATCATAGAAGTGAATTTGCCTAAAATTCTTCAAGATACTTGATAATAAATTACGAAACACTTTTTACTATGCGCTCTGATCGCTCGTTAGTGTTGAGTGTATCATATTAATATCGGTGTGTTTTGCGTCAGTAGTGATCCAAAAGGTAGTGAGGCATCAGCTTGAAATAGATAACGTAGTGTTTGTATATGACATGGACTGAAGGCTTTATCGATTTCCTGCAATGTTTCACAAAGCACAGTGCATCGGATACCGCAGGCATGAATAACTCAGGAAAGCTCCGCCGCCAGCGTCGCGTTCTTCACGGCCGGCTGGGTCGGTGAGGGGAGCGAGCCCCGCGTGTGTTCTGACCCATTATTTCCAACCGAGCTACCGGGATTCGTAAAAACGAAAATGGGGATCGCCGTTAATATAAATACAGACGTCGACAAGGAGAAAGTGATCCAAAAATCGTACAAGAAAAGCAAAAGATAAACGAAAATAACTTACAAGTATTTCATGTGATGGAAAAATAGCAGAGGCGCTTTTATGAACGGGAAACATTGCAAAAATGGATTGATTTTTGTAAAATTGAAAATGTCACGCGGGATAATTTGAATTTGTTTCAAATATAAAAGGCTTTTTTACTGTGAGGAAGGAACTGTTTTTTTTTGGAAAGGGTTTGAAAAAGGCCTCAAGATGGCGAACCATCGCGAAAGCAGGGACATCCCGGTGTCCCACATCGTCCCCAACGTCCCGGAGACGCACGTCCAGGTCCAGACGTCGTCCGGAGCGTCCGGCACGAAGCACCACCAGATCATCATCGACATCAAGCAGGACATAGACATGGACGAGCTGTCGACCAGGGCTCTGACCGAGTCCGTGATGGAGACCCTGGCGGCCAGGTCTGTCCTCATCGACAACTCGCACCACCACATCTCCAGCGCCGAGGAGAACAGCAACCTGGAGCTGGAGACGCTGACCACGGTGAATGTGATAGTGGCCAGTGACTCGCAGCACGAGATGAGTCCGTCTCCGAGAGAACAGTGCAACAATGTGCCGACTGCCGGCAGAGTGGTGGCGGAGAGGATCGCGGAGCTGACGGGGAGTTTGTCCAACTCCGAGCCCAGCAACTCGGCATCCTCCTCGTCATCCTCGACGTCGGCTTCAGGTACAAAATGTTTGTAGTCTCCATTCTGTATTTTTCTAGTCTTAAGAACCACTCCTAATATAATTACTTGCACTTAAAATTACTACCATAAAGATGGCGTTTATTGCCACTGAAAAAAAATCTAAATACTTCTATTATTATATTTTTAAATTGAACTGTTGTATTATTATGTATGAAATGTACAAAATAATTTTCTATTTTTGTACAAGCTGTTTTTAGATAATAATAACTAATACAACTACTTTAAAAAAAAAACAATGATCATGACGCTATTCTAGCCTCCAATTTTCTTATAAATGTTCAGAGTATAATTATAACAGTAATTGTGAATAAAATAACTTATTCTTATTGGATCATTCTGTTTATTTATTTTATTCCAGAGTTTATGTCCTAGGTAAAAAGTTCCCTAATTCTAATGTCAATAACTGCATGTCACAATGTAATTGATTATCCGCATAAAAAGTGAATAACAAAATAATAATGAAAAATATTACAAGCATGATTGTGTAACTACCTTCAGAAAACGAATACTTTGTTTGCCCCTATCCACATAAACCATAAATATTAAATTATGTGTACGTGAATAGCTTTATTTAAATATATTGAATATATGAAAATATTTATAGTCGATGTGTTTTAATATATAGTTCAAGGAAGAACAAAGAAAATCTTTGTTTATATTTCCTAACTGCATAATGCACTAATCTCTGCCATCTATGAATGAGCGTGCGAAGCTTTATCCGAGTATTGAACCAGGAAAATGTACCGTTTCTGCAACTGGTTTTGTGTCGCTCACATGTTAAATCTTAATATATTAAAGCACACGCGAAACAGTACACTCGCACAATAATATGTAAATGGTCAGTAGGAAAGCATATATATTTAATAATTCATCGATACAAGCAACATAATCGCCACACCAGTTTCTACCCAACTTCTTACGACACGCATCTGACTATGTATCAACCGCGAGTGTACCGGCGTTAACAAAAACCCATAGAGTGAGTACTCCCTTGCGCGACACGCGCTCGAATGCGTGCCATAAATCAGTACACCATAATCTAGGAGAACTCACACAGCGCGGTGCACCGACACGCGACACACATAATCTCGTGTGTGAGTGAGACGCGGCGAGAGTGTGCGTGTGCAGAGTTCAACGCTTCACCCATATTCCGTCTCGCTCGCACGCTAACCGATATTCCGTCCCGCTCTGAGGCACGCCTGCGCGGAGACTCCGCTCCTCGCACGGCAGACTGAACGATTGTTTTGGAATTTCCTTTGATGTTTTCAGAGGAAGCATTGGAAATTTACTTTCTTAGCAATAAAATAATACGGCAGTTTTAATCTACAGTCATTTTAGAATTATTCTTATTCAGTCCCCAGAGGAGGTTAGTGACCGTCTCGCTGAAAATATATTTATGCTTCATGGTTTTCACAAGGAGAATAGTGCAATGGGTCTCCGGGTCTTTCTTCCTCGCAGTTTTATATTCCAAGGAAAGGTCCAATAGTATTATTATACAAGCCTTTCCTTGCAAAGCTCTGGTATTTATATCTAATACTCCTTCTGAAGCAGACTACAGAAACAATAGCAGAAGCACTTCTATAACGTACATCCAGGACACATCCCTCAACAATAATTCAAAGTCCACAGCTCAAATACCGATTATTTTATGCACAAGCAAACGAATAGGGAAAACGGGGAAGATTTTTTAAATAATAATTTTAATTAATTTGAATTTCAGATATCTTAAAAATAAGTACCTATATCTATTTCGGTTTATTTAGAATTATTATTTTTAATCGAACTGCTAGTAGAAAGTAGTTCCGTTCCTTAATATTTTAATTTGCTTATTTACATTTTATAACAATTTTAATTTAAATTATTCAAGTCAGTAATTAAAGCTACGATGTCAAAAATTCTTAAACACTTTTTATTACTTTGATAGCTTATATATTTATACATTATACTTAAAATGATGTTTTATTGATCGATGAGATTATTGAAAGTGTTAAACTTTTTAAAATGAATAATTTGAACATAATTAAAATACAATTTTATGTATTATTAAAAGAAAATTTTATGTAATTACAAAACTTCATTTTATCTAAACTGCGATATTTTTCATTTTGTGAATACAAATATTTTATTAACGCATACATTAAGACGCTAACTAGGTACTGTCGGTTTATCCGATCTTAAAACGTTTTATTATAATTTAAACGATCTTGTGCGCTCATTCGATACTTATTATGCTGGCACACTGTATTAAATTTACAATGTTTTAAGCAAATGTAATACAAAATGTATTAAATACATACAATAAATTAAAATATATAAGCGTCTTTCAAAAGAAAAATAATTCTAACCTCTATTAAAACCACTTAAAACAGCATTCCTATTTTATTGAATTTTACTCTGTTAAATTTTTATTTAACATAGTAAAATTTATTATATAATTTTCAATTCTGGAGTCATTTTAAAGGAAGCAAAGACACCTGAAGCCGAATCGTTTGAGCAAATATATTTACGGACACAGCTCAGATCCAGGTAAATAAACTAAATAAAAAAGCAGCTGTAGACGCTTGAAGACCTTTTTACTTGCATAAATACGCATAAACCAGAGGCGTGCAGTGTGCAAAACTTTTAATATAAATTTCAAAAAATATCTCTAAAATAAAAAACAGTCTATTCGTTAATTGATTTGTGGTAACATGGAGGGTTTGATCAAACTAAACACACGGTTTATATCAATCATTTTCAGAGTACAGATCAAATTAAAATTTAATTGTTAATACCAAATCATGCCTTAGCACTGCTTGAGAAGTGCCCATTGCCTGATGTTCAATATAATGATTGTAAAGTTTTATTATTTCCTCTCATATACAACGATTCTTATAAAAAAACAGTTGCACGCGGCAGGTTAGAGTAGTGGCTTTATTAATTGTAAAGCCGGGCGTACACGTCCCGTTCCGTTCACGCGTAACAGCCTCATCATTACAGCGGAATTTCAAACGAGGCGCAGCGCTTAATCCGCCTTTGTGAATCATAAAACCCGGTACGGCTTGAATATTTATTTTCAGACACACTCACATTAAAAGAACCGTTTTTATATAATTAAGTACAGAATCATCTTTTAATCGCGCATTCGGGCTGTTTGCCGTTTCCATAGTAAAAAAAAGAATCCACATCTGTTACAAGTAAAATAAGGTTTGCCTTTTATTTGAGTAATTATTTAAAAAACGATTTGCTCCTTAAGTTTTTTTTATTCACGAAAGTAGGTTAATACATAAAGACAACTTAATGGACATATGTTCCTGGCAGCCTTTTATTAATATGTTTAATTCCTTTAACAGATAAAATAATACTAATTGAAAAAATATCTTCAAACATCACTCGTTTTTTTAAATTGTCGTAAGGTATTTTTGATGACCTATTTGATCTGATGTGATCACCAAAACGTATTTATTTTGTTTGTTATCAGCAGTAAAATAAAGACTAGAGATACTAAGATATTTAAAAAGCTGTAGCCAAGTGCTCTGAGGCCATAGTTTTATTTAAGTTATTATTTTATTTTAGTTGTTCCAGCAAGAACAACTCTTTCCCCCTAGTTATTGTAAGTATTTTTAATTTCAATAATTCATATATTGTTTTCTTGTTACAGGTAAGTGAGAGAATTTCTTCTGCACAACAACTCATTGGAGATGCATCAATAGTAAGAAAATATTTTTAATATTTCAATTAAAATAAAATTTTCAGTTTTTGAGTTTCTAAGCAAACTTAGATCACTGATCTTAGGTCCAGCATTGCTTAGAATTTTCACTCATACATATAGGAACTTGTATATAAACACTTAAAAACTAATCATAAAACGTAATTTTTGGTAAAAAAAACAGTTGAGATGAATGTGACAAGATTTTAACAAAATTTAAATATTTTTATGTATATTATTTTAAGCGATTTGTTTATATTTATAAAGATGGCTTTTAATAAATTTCTCGATCATAAAAAAAGTATTTTTCTTTTTTTACGTAAAGTTAATTTCATAAATATTAATAAATAAATCAATGAAAAGAGCCGTCCTGCTTTATTTAATAATTTCACTATTATAAACTCTAGTCCAGTCTATTTACTCATTTTATATGTACATTATTTATAAACCAACTTCCACGTGGATTTACATGCATTAACTTACACATAGACAAGTGCATAATATATTTATAAAAACATACAGAATATAGGTCAGATTCAAAAACTGCAGTCTATATATATCTTATCATTACTAGCTCGATATAGTCTGCCCTTTATCTAGATATTCATTAATAATTTCTAAAACCCGTTTAAATAATTATGAAATATTTTTCCTTAAGAGTAATTTATTAAAATCAAATAGTTAAAAATATATGTGTGTGTGGCACAGTTATGAGACCAAAAGGCACATCCTAAAGGCCGCTATAGTACTACTCAATGACTCGTCAATTATTGGAATGGACCGACGCTCAGCATCCGTGGGAAGAATTACATCACTCCTGCTATCTCTATTTTACTTCGTACATAATTCACAAATCACAAATGCAATGTATAACTGCACCTCAGTGAATACAATACGGAGATACATTTTGAAAATAATTCAGAAAATGCATATTTAACTAGTTAAATGTATGTAGATTTGTAAATACAAGATTTTTTCACATCTTGTTACATCTAATTAAAAACTCAAAATATTAAACAACAATATTAATGAAATATGAAGACAAGAGTAAATAGAATATGTCAAATATTTTACATTAAATACTTTAAGAACTATAGAACCCCTCTTGTTAAATGCATAATATTCGTGGAATCAAGACAAAAATTTACCAAAATAAATAAGTGCATTATATTTATGAAAGTAACTTATAATTTTACCATAATTCTTATGAATAAATAACAAAATATATAAACTTATTTTTTTTATGATTTAAATAACGACAATTTAATTAAGTTATTTTTTTTTTGCTTGCAAATTTCCTTCAAATTTTAAAACCTTATATATCTTTTATACTTAATTACGCAACAAACTTGTTTAATTTGATCCTTTATTATTCCCAATTTTTAATCAATATTTTTTTAAGTGGTTATTTTTATTATCGAGATAACACAGCATAACAATACAATCAATATAAAACTATGTAAATAATATTTAATAAACTAGAAGTTTCAATCTTTTAAAGAAAAACTATTTTTAAAAATGGCTATATTTAATAGCTTTAAAAACAGGTCCAAATGTGTGCAAGAAATTTGACTTGTGTGTGAGATTGTGTACATGAAAAGCAAGTAAACTTCTTGCTGCATAGTCTCTTATCGCGGAATTCGTTATCGGAAGGATGTTTTCGATAATAGAAAGTGAAAACATCATGTGGTGCACTTATTGTGCATTATCTGTGAACTCAATTATATTTGTCTATTGAACTAGATTCTCTCCGAGAAGCTCTGATAGTAAACAATACACATATTTATAACATTAAAAGATAAAGAACTAAATAGTTACGAAATAACGCAATTATAATATCCTTTTTAATTGCTTCATTTATTTTTATACTTAATATTTAATTCATCGTGGATTAATTTTATAAGCATGAAATATTTTCTTTCTTCTATTTTGAACGCATTCGAACCAATTTTTTTTTCGTATATTTAATTATAAACTCTAAAAGCTATTTAATTATATATTCCCATTACTGCATGAGTCTTTCAAGTCCGTACAGAGGGTTGCTTCGTTCCTAGCTTCCAGGAACGAAGACTTGAATAAATAACCTGAATACGTGTTCCATGACCGGCTGTTTGTTGCCGACCGGCGACCAAACGGCGAAAGTTTCTATTGACCAGAGACATTCAAGCATTTTCAACTAAACAATATTATGGGAAGCAGTGGCTGGCCGTTTTATTCAATAACACTTAAATACAATCATCGTTTAACATGTATAAACATGGATAGTTTCACACTGAATCCACGCACTGTGTGACTATATTGTCATATTAAAATTAATTAAGACTCGAGCCACTACGTTTTCACGACTTATTAAAATATTATTATCATTTCTAGTGTCAAAGTTTGCTTCGCCTACTGAGCTATCAAGTTTTCATTTTACAAAATCGAAAGTTCCTATCCATTCGAGGTTCATCAAAATTGTCACGATTTTCTATAGAAACTGAAATCTGAATGAGACAGGTCATTTTTAAACATGTTGCAAAACAATATATTTTCATTGCTTTACAACTATACGTATACCAACGTATTTTTTTTGTTTGTTTAATAACGTAAATCTTAAATATATTTTTATTAGTACTGTAACAGTGTTAATAAAAAAAATCATTAAATTCAATCAAGTATTTCGTTTTCATTAATTTCATAATAATATGAAAGCGGTTAATTTATTTTAAAGTATTATCAGGGTTACACCTACTGAAATTCAGTGTGATCAATTAATTGCAACCCTTTTAAAAGTACACCCCTTATACCTCATTATCGCTTTAACCATTTACAAATTGCACTATTTAACTTACTTACAATAATACATTTTAGACGGAAAAACATTGATAAATATATTTTTTTATTTTTATAGTAATATTTGTAGTGGCTACAGTGCATATTTTTAGCCTTTTGATTTCACTTAGTTATTTCAAAGTGGTGATTATTTTTTTAAAACAATTTTACAATGTGTTAAACCAAGGCGTTTCTGCTAGGAACAAAGCTTGTCTTGAGTCTGAAAATATTTTTATTTTGCACCAGGTTAGGTGAGGTAAGGTTAGGTGATGGTTTATGTAAGCGATGCCGAGCGGAGTTGTCTCCTGGATAGAGGCTCCCGTAAGAGAGAGCAGCTGACGCTGACGGCCGGCGGTCTCCGCAGCGGCCCGCGCAGGTATCTGCGAGTCAATCATTCATAATGTTAAATGTACACGGTGGTCGCAATATCTCTTAACCTTCTAGTGATATTTTTTAAAAAAACTACTAAAAAAAAATTCCGTTAAATAAAATATATCATTTTTTTAAAACTTTTGTAACATTTACAGATAGATTAAAACGTAATTTTACTTTATGTGTAAACTGAATACCTTTAGAATTTTATAACACTATTATTTTACTATCGTATTATCATTGAAAAGATACTATGAAAAAAGTAGATTACAAAATTCACAGCAATTAAATAATAACTATTTAGAATATATAGAAACAAATTTGGAAAATAAAAATAATTAAATCGAAATGACCACACAGACTAATGTTGATGTATTTTTAAATCCCAATGGACTCTGATACCGTTTTGATATTGATATAGACCGGTTTCGCCAGCCTTTTTATTGGCATTACTCTGTCAAAAATATTTTATTTTTTTTATTTTAATATTTTAAATAAAATACTAATTTTTATTCGTGACCGGTTTCGACAACCTTTTTATTGACATTATAAAACTGAGTTTGATAATGCCAACGTGAATGATTGGCGAAACCGGTCACCGATAAAAATTAACACGTGCTAAAATTACACAAGTGTTCTTCTTAAAATATTTAAACGGAACGTCACCAAGCACCCTCTGTCAAAAATATTTAACTTTTTTTTATTGGTGACCGGTTTCGGCAACCTTTCACGTTGGCATTATCAAACTGAGTGAAATATATTAAAATATTAAAGTGGAATTCCACCAAGTAAGTACTCTCTGTCAAAAATATTAATTATTTACTTTTTTTTTTTTTAAGTTTTTGAAAAATAGCATGTAATCAAAGTGTTGCATGGTTTCGAAAACCTTTCACGTTGGCATTAAAGTGGAATTCCACCACGTACTCTTTGCCAAAAATATTAATTATTTGCTTTTTTTAAATAATTTTTGAAAAATACCATTTAATCAGTGTTTTATGCATTCGGCAACTTTTCACGTTGCCATTAAAGTGGAATTTCACCACGTACTCTTTGTCAAAAATATTGATTATTTAATATTTTTTATAATAAATTTTGAAAAATAGCATGTAATCAAAGTGTTGTGAGGTTTTCGGCAACCTTTCACGTTCTCATTATCAAACTGAGTGAAATATATTGAAATGTTAAAGTGGAATTCCACCAAGTACTCTCTGTAAAAAATATTGATTATTTGATATTTTTTAAAATAAATTTTGAAAAATAGCATGCAATGCAAAAGTTACGTGGTTTCGGCAACCTTTCACGTTGACATTATCAAACTGAGTGAAATATATTGAAATAGTAAAGTGGAATTCCACCAAGTACTCTTTGTCAAAAATAATGATTTTTTTTAAAAATAAATTTTGAAAAATAGCATGTAATGGAAGTGTTACGTGGTTTCGGCAACCATTCACGTTGGCATTATCCAAACGAATTCCACCACGTACTCTTTGTCAAAAATATTGATTATTTGATTTTTTTTTAAAATAATTTTTGAAAAATAGCTTGAATGGAAGTGCTGTGTGCCAGTGAGCGAGTGAGTAGTGAGACGGGCGATGGCGATGGCGATGGCGATGGCGGTGCAGCGAGCTCTTGGGCACCGTGCCGTGCCGGCGTGTGGTGCAAGCGGCAGCTCGGGGGCTCCGCGCCCAGTCCATCCCAGCGGCCGCCGCAAGCGCACGTCAGCGGAGCTCTCTGCCCGCGCCCCGCGCCCCGCGCCCCGCACCCGCGCCCCGCGCCCCTCAGCCCGCGCCCCTCAGCCCCCAGCAGCCTCCGCGGCGGCGTCGCGACCCCAACCCCGACACTTCCCATTCACAAGTTTCCTCAACTGCAACGATGTAGCGGTGCTCCCTGTGAGCAACATCGACGCGGAGTGTTCGAAGTACCGCGGTTGTATTTTCGCTCGTGTGTTGTAACAGCTCTCTGTTGCAGATTGTGTTCTTTGAAACTGTTGTGCAATATAGCAGTCTTGACGTTGACGGCGAACAGACTCAGTATGAAAAGCGTTTAAGAGTTTTCGTGACAGTGCTGTTTTTTTTTTTTTTTGTTGGATTATTACCTGTTGCCGAAGGTGCCTTTATTTTTTTTGTATGTATTTTTGAATGGGCTGAATGGTACTCGACTGCTACTTCCACAATTGAAAAAAACGGTCACAAATAGCCGCGTTTCTTTTTTTCAAACCGTGATATTATGGCATACAAGAAAGTAAATGTATCTACTTAACCTGCATAGATAAAAATGACGTTAGCCACGCGGAACATTAAATAAGTATAATTTTATTACTTTCTGTTCTATGGTATATTTCTTTTCAGTAAAATAAATTACACTATTGTACGCCACTTGATTGGATTGTAATTTAAAAAAAAAAACATTTTAAATAGATACCGTACGGTTTAAAAAGTATCTAAGTTGTAAATAAAAACTTTGTACTATTTAAACTAATTACAACTCGCTGATTACTTGAGTATTTAATTTACATTTGAACTTCGTGAACCTTCTTTTGCTATCTGTAATTTAGCCATTTACAATAAGAGCTCAAAATTCCTACATCCATGACACCAAGCCATTTATTTTGCGGTAAAGAAAGAAATTAGGGTATAAATTTCAATTGCTTGAAATGACTCACTAAAATCGCCTAACACACTTATTAGAATTTTATATAAATCGATTTGGAAATAGTTTTAGATTGATGCGGATATTCGGAAATCTTACAATACAGGATATAAAGTATTATGATGAAAATTACACGCTGACTAAAAATTGACATTATAAAACTAGTATCTCACTACATAGAATGTGCAATGTTTATTTTTATTATTTTTACCTTCAATTTTGAAAATATTTGAGTACGACATTTCGTTATAGGACTAATAAGCGATTGTTTTTTTTTTTTTTTTTTTTTAATTGGCACGCATACTATAAATTTAAAAAATGGTCGTTGCGGAGGCAAGTCTCGGTTTATTCAAATCCGTCCGCCATCCAGTTAGCTCGACAGTTATAAGGCGCTGCTAGAACGTAACCGTCGGCTAACTCGCCGTATTGTATTATTTACGCCGCCGCGGCTTGCGTAATATTTTCACGTAATTTAACTCGGTAACGGTGCGGTACACCCGCCCGACGTGGAATTCGCCTCGGCTCTAGCCGCGCAGACGCACACACGCAGCGTGCAGATCCGCTGCAGGATGGAGGCCTCTGCCGCCCGCGTTCGCTCCTCGCCGCTTGCGCAAGCCGCGAGCGTACCGAGCTTATCAAAAAGCGAGAACAGTCGCCAACCTTCACCACTTTGACAAAAGCGACTAATTTTTAAAAATAATATACGGTGTGTGCATTAATTTTTTCGGATTTTTTTCGTGAAATTGGAGCTTTATTATAAAAAAATTGGTACAATATATTCTATTCAAAGTATTGTCCATCGCTAGCCACTACTTATTCCCATCTTTCGAGCAAATTATAGATTCCATCCCAAAAGAACTGTTCGTCTTTTGAAGCCAAGAAAGAATTAAGCCAATTGTTGATACCCTGTTCAGAAGTGAAGCGTATTCCAGCATCGATTGAAACAAGTGGTAGTCGGATGGGGCAAGGTCTGGGCTATAAGGCGGGTGAGGCAGAACTTCCCATCCACTGTTTTCCAAATAGGTTTTAACCGATTTAGCAACTTGTGGCCACCGTATTTATCAATTAAATTTACGCGTTATTCCATTAAAATATTTCTAATAGTATCTCGCTCGGTTTTTCAAAAACTGATGAATGATAATATTTGCTAACGAGGTTTTAAAATCATCACACGTGTAATTTATTATCTATCTGGAACATACATATCAGTCTAATTCCATGAAAATCTCAAATACCTTATCAGAGAAATATTTTTTTACGGAAAATGTAACTTATAACGCTCTAAAAAATATTTTTAATGTATGATGATTTCAACGAGTGTTATTGGCTCAGTAATATATACTGATTCTTCTCATGTCAAAGATTGTTTCAATGAACGTTATCTTAGCATTAATTTTTATATAAACTATAATAACAACACTGTATTCTATATATAACAATGAAATATCATTTGTTAGTCCAACTGTATAAGTAAAAATTACATTTCTAGCTCTGAGATCTGGTAGATCAAAAAAAAAGTATTAAATTAAATATCGCTAAATTTTGATATCATAACGTTCGTGAATACATTTAATAAAGTGCTTTTAAATCCAGCACTTTTAGTTTTTTTAAGTTTTTAAACTAATGCATATCTGAATTTATATATTATATTTACAATACATAAATTTGGCCTCGGTTTTTTTCGAATGGCACGTGAAGAATCTATAACAATTACGATTTTTTTAATGAAACAAGCGTAAATTTGTTACCAGAACGGAGTTTGAACCTGTAAACTCTAATTTTGAAATTAACCGCTTTAATATAAATTACTAGCCAATGAATCAGCCAGCAAAATGAATAGCATTTTGAAATAAAGCAAACACGAGAACAGAAATAGTGATTTTAATTTTTGGAAAATGTCATATTGTCAATAGTCTATTTGTTTCTAAAATAATTTCTCTAAATAAAATCTACCATATCAAAAGAAAACAGTAAAATTGAAATCACTTGTGACTGAAACAAAATTGTTATGTCCTGCATAGAAAAAGTGAATATTACATAAATCTAATCGATGAAAATGCACACATAGCTTAAATAAACGATTGGATAGTCGTAACGCTTCTCAGGTTAAAAAAATCAGAATTTAATATAATTATCATAACAGTGTGTCAGCCAAAAACCTTAAAACGATTATTTTTTGTCAGTTGTCTTGTTACTAAACAGAGACACTACAACGTATTAAAATACAAGTGCTTGACATTCTATTCTGTTCATTACAATAATATTGAGAGAAAGTTACTTATAATATCATAAAATAAGTAGGCTTTATAATATTTTTTTTCCTCTCTCACTTCCTATTCGACGCGTAGAAGATATCAGTCGCTTGCCGTGTCTCTGATTACATCCTTTCGTCAGTAATATTAAATATAGCCTATATCCTAAAGCGGGTAAGAATATATAACTAATTTAAATTTCATTTAAATATTAATACCGTCTCAGAAAATTAATTTTCATACGCTTTGAATTGAGCATTCCGACTTTTGGGATCACTTCTAGTAATGCGAGATAATTATTTCAACGAGTTTTTTGATAATTTGAACATAAAAACCGTTCAATAATTAAACTAAAGAAAATTTATATAGGTTTATAAAATTCTAAGCTACCTGTTACATTTATCTTTGAAAAAGTTCTTACAATTACTATTTTTAATTTTAGTATCTGCACGCTTGAGTATTTAAATTTGAAGATTAGACATGCCAATTATTAACATTTTTGTGACTTGTGTTTTAGAGATGCTTTATACAAAAAAAGGTATATCATTATGCGTTATTACACGCAGCGATACAACTAACTACAATCAATCGTCCCTTTATTTTTTTTATGATTTTGCTTAAGCAAAAAAAGCAATAGAGCAGGGGTGTCAAACTCAATTTTGCAGTGGGCCAAATATTAAATTTAGAATGTGTAGGCGGGCCAGATTCAAGTAAAAAAATGTACTGATTTATTATAACATTTTATTTATTTAATTTTATAGTTTATAATATACGGTTGTTAAAAATCATATCAAAGTTATTAAAGAACAACAAGTTTTTGACAAGCTCATTGATGTCAGGTATCATATTCGTTGTAATTATTTTAAGAATTGATTGGAGATGTTCATTCGTAAATCCTGTGCAATGTTTGTTCTTATTTATTTTCATGACTGAAAATTACTTATAAATGTAGTGTGCGCATTTTAAAACTTCCGTATAGGAATCGAGTGAAGTCTAAAAGCTCTAAAAAACATGATTCTTCTTTCTGTAACACATTGCGATCGCGGGCCGTATCTTTGACACCCCTGCAATAGAGGATGCTATTGGCTAATTGCAAGTCGGTCGCAAGTTAGCCGGCTGTGCACGCAGCGACACAACTTGCGGGTCAGCCAATAGCGCTCCTTTATTTTGGGTGTTTTTTATGGTTTTTCTTTAAAAAACATACAATTTTTTTATTTGTATTGAGAACCACTGGAAGGAGCGTGGTTTGAGAGCCACTGGCCGAGGAAGCTGCCGGTCGGCACAGTGATCGCACACTTGCGCAATGCTCCCGCGTGGCCCGTGAGAACGGCTCGGCTCGCGTGAGCCATCGCGCACTGTCCGTTTCTATCGGCTTTCCTAGGCTGTGGTTTCACTGCTGGGATCATCTCGATGCCTCAAAGTAACAATCATTACCCGCCATCTTAATACTGAAACAAGCTCTGAAACATTGAAAATTAAACAAACTTTATATATTTTTACATGGATATCGAAATTCTTTGATTAATTCATTTTATAACACTTGAATACATAAATATAAAAAAATCCCCCAAAAAAGCGATAAACTTTATAAGGTCAATATTTTTTATTGGTTTATATAGTAATACAGTTTTGGATAGTAAATATGAAGAAAACCCATTTAATTTCAACGAGGGTCTTCTAGATTGCGCTTCTGAAACAGGACTTGGGTTAAATTCCACTTCTGCCATGTTCTACTAAGTAATTTGACCTTTAAGCTTCTTTGAAATGTTTAGAGATTAGACAAAATCACATTGAGGTCGAGACTAGCGAAGTTTAACAGAAAAGACTGCATTTTATGTTATAAAAGTCTCTTCGCTAACTTTTACATGTAATATCTAAATACAATTATAAATAATTACAAATACTGTTACTTATTCATATGGATCAGTAATATATTTTTTTATTGAAATCAATGAAAAATTATAACTTATTTTCGTAGTTTATTTTTTATTCAAGTATACAAAAATAAAAATTTTAAGCGTATAAAAAAAATTCGCCACAACATACTTTCAAGATCATTATAACAACACACATAAAATTAGTAATTTGCATTTTAGTGCATTGTTAAATTTAGAGGCTCATATGTAAGAAATATGCTGAAGAATTTCTGGCCTGTATTTAGTATTTCCTCTCGTGTTTTTGTTGGAATTTAAAATAATCATCAAACAGAAATGCACCCGCCGCGTGCACATCTTTAGCGCTCGTTACTTCAGACCAGACTGCCTAAAAATACTCCATCTTTTAAAATGCATCGCCAGATGGTGATTACCAAAATTAAAGCATATTTTGAAGAAAGCTTGCATATTAATGCTTCATTTACTTTATTCGATAATTTTTTTATTACTTTTATATAAATGCATAAAAAAAGAAAATTATTCAATGGTCGTTATTTCTCTAAATATGTATTATATTGAAATGTATCACGAAGCCAAAAACACTCTTTCAGTTTTCTATGACGTTTAAAAAAATGATTTTTGAGCCGTATTTTTTCATAAAAATAGTACTTAAAAAATATTTAAAAATTGTGTTTTTATAATTATTTTAAAACGTATCTAATTTTTATATTGTGATATAAGAACTCAAAATATATTTATTTAAAAATTAACTGCGTGGGTCGATACTGAGCATTGGCACCTCCGCAGGACGCGGTGGCAGATCCAAGGGCCGCAGTTTTTCCGCTCGAGCGCATTCATTATCCAAGCCTTACAGAATTGTCAGGATTCCTCCCATCCTCATCGCAGTGTGCTCTGCAAAGGGTGATGCGAATGTACCGTAGCAACAGGCGATCGGATGAAATGGGTCGCGGAATGGGGCCAGAGTTAAATGCACTCGGGAGGCCATACTATCGGCAATGCCGCTCGGAATTATGAGAACCTCCATTCCTTTCTGCACGTTTACACTTTTTTATTTTGTGGTTATAGAACCATTCTTTAACGACTATAGTCGATTTTACCTTCGTTAAGAAAAGGCAACAGTTACCTGGAAATTTTCTAAAGTGAAAATATCGTACTTTCACGGACATGATTCAATATATAGACAATTTAAAGTGTAATCAATCTGTAGATTTTATCATATTTAAATAGTTAGCTTATTTGTTCCCTATAACATCAAATGCATTGTTCCAACTCCAGCAGAATATATTAGGAAAACTATTGATATTTTCTGAGGATTCACATTCTACACAAACGGATTAAAGTAATGTTTTAAAATATATTTAATATATCCGTGGTATATAATGCATTTTTAAGATCCACTGAGGGCATAATAAGTTCAGTATGTACAGTATTCGGATTATTTGTTCACAAAACATTTTTTTAATAACTCATTAAATTAACATTTTAAAATATGTTTAAAAAAATATAGGCAAACACCATTTGCAGTAACAGATTAGCAACGGTTTATGTTATAATGTTGATAACACGAGATTCGTACCTTGTGCGTGGAAGATATTATCTTTTACTAACGTCCATTTAAAAGTTCCGTTTTGCTGCTGATACTTACGATAAGTCAGTCTCTTACTTTTTATGGCTTTATTTTAGGTTATGATAATTATTTTCTGTGTGCGATCACTACAGTTAGAATTACATTGCTTTAGCCAGTACAACATTAGATTCGAGATAATATTTGATAATCATCTATATTACTGTACTTTTTTGGTTAAGTTATTTTTAATGAAATTTATAAAGCTATTTATAAGGATTGCTTTTTTATTATAACTACACTAGCAGGAGTTGAAATAATGAGTCTATTAAATATCCCACTCATAAGAGCCAGGGACCGCAAGCGGTATAAATACAAATGAGTAAAAGATTAATGTGCTCATAATTAATTTCGGCAATGTTGGTTTTATTTTTACCTAAAATTTTGTAAATCTTTTTTTATATACTGACGGTTTCATACCCAAGGCTGGCATTATATATTTATGTTAGAAGAAAAAAAAATTGGCTATCCAGTTATATTAAAATACAATATTTGAATAACAATCAAAGGTAAACAGTTTTTTTTTTTCAATAACGATGCAAAATAAGAACCGTTCAAATTTAAGAGGTTTCCGTGGGAATTGTTTTATGTAAAAACCTGCAATCTCAATAAGTCAGACACTGAGGACTGTGTCATTGACCGCCTCGTGGTCCAGTGGTTAGCACTCTTGCCTGCCATCCGTGGAGTGTCAAGTTTGAATCCGAGCCAGTTTGAATCAGGTTTTATGTGATATTCAGGGACAATCAAGGTATTCAAAGTTTAAACTGCTTTTAACATTTTCTACGTTAACCTGTTGCCTCTTCTCTAACAGGCATAATTAAAGCACTCTGTGTAATCAGATTTTCTGAATTTGAGTATGCCCTGCTCTTATATTTAATATAAGTATATAAATACAATATTTATTTTAAAAATTTACTTGCATAATTAAATATACTAGCTTACCGGAAAAGATGGTCTAAAAAAATAAAAAGGAGATGAGTAATCTCTGTGACAAACGCTGATTATTCTAACGACTCCACTTAATAAAGCGCACATCCCACGAGGCCGCTCCATAGTGATAGCGGATCGTTAACGGATCCGTTATTCCTATAAAAAACGGAGCTAACGACCTACCAGCCCGCTGTACACTGCAGTAAGAGCTCGGCTCTGACCGCGTGTCTAGACATAATGAGAGATTGCTGTGGGCACTCGGACTCAGGGGGTGTATTGGCAAACAGGTGCTTTAAAAGTTTTCCTCGTGTACACCATAACAATCACATGTATCGCAAATAATTTCAATAATACATTAATTGATTTAAAAATCACATAATGTGGTGCGTCATATCAATTTGAACGTTCACCCGTTAAAATCATAAATAAATAAATATAAGAAGTTAAAACGTTTAAAAAAGCTTTACTGTTCTTGGTAAACATTTGATATCAAAATCTACTTTAGCAATGCATTTGAATCAGTTGCACCGATTTCATCGATGCATTGAGTGATAAAATAAACTTTTGATTTTATTATTAAACTTTTATTTAAGAACTCCACAAATATTGTTCGTTTAAATATTCATGTTTCTTCAAGAAATGGCACAAAGGTCGCAGCGTTATAAAATACGTTCAAGCTGTTCCAAGCCACGAAGATGTCAGTCAAAGCCTCTTACTTTCGAGATTTTTCTCAATTATTGTCGGTGCGAATCATCACACGATGTGGTGCTGACAGCAGGTGTAAATAAATATATTTTTTAATTTATATTTTCGCAGTATCATTGTGATAGCAGAAGCTTATTAGGTGACTTTGCAAAGAATACAACAGTTACTTCGCGAGTTTGGATTCGACGGATACAAATTAAACACCGCAACGTGGTGATGATTGATCACTTGTAGTTAACAGTACACGGCTCGATTGCTCAACGAGAAACGCAAAATCTCCGAGAGACCCAAACGTGAAAGCTTCATTCAATTTATTCCTGAAAATTTCCCAAAACGCATATGAATATATTAAATTTACGTAAAATAACCGTATGATTCATTTTGTGACATTTTTATCAACACTGTCTTCGTTAATAATCGTCACTATTACTGACTCCTTAAAATCAATAGTATTGATGAAGAGATGTAATTTTTTAAGTTACAATGATATAATTGACAAAATAGCTACATATGATAATTCCTATTTCGGAAGAATAACTAACTCAAATCAGCCCGTCTATTTTATTGAGCTAATGCAATCTAGCATTGATGCAGTTCTCTGAACTTCACTAAGCGGATTGTGTTCTGTACTAATTAACGGCTAGACGAAGAATATCCGTTGCAATAGTAGCTTCATTCTAAACAGCTGTGTGTGTGGCTGTATATGAAAGTTAATATTTATAAATCCATCTACCAATTTTTATAATGATACCAGAGAAATGCTATTTCACACCTAAATAAATCGATAATACTACGTCAATGTCCCTGCATAGTACTTGCATGAAACAATATAATAAAACGCTTTGCACGCGTTACATGCAAAACGCATGCTTTATAAAAAAATGACGTAGTGGATAATGACACACAGAAGTTTAATTTTCAATTTAAATATCACAAAGCATGCAAAGCATTATAATGTTTTAATGCAAATCTATAGATCTGTGCACTCAAATACTTTAACTGAAATATTACGTATTTTGATATGTCGTTTTTCTTTGTCGTGAGCAATATTTTAAGAATCATAAAAATAATATTTATCTGTATCACAAAAGATACACCGGATTTGCACCAGATGGTTGAGATATTTAAGTAGGTTACGTTGTTGGGGATCGTTCCAAGGACGCCACTGAACCCGAAACCCTCGCGTTTCCCACTGGCCCACATTCGTGCGCGCCGCTGTGACGGCGTCGGTACGCCTGTGACGTCAGAGCGTCTCTCCACCCCCTCCGAGTGCAGCGGGGAAGAGGGAAGAAGCGAGGGAAGGAGAGAGGGAAGGGCGAGGGAAGGAGCGAGGGAAGCCCCCCCCCCGGCGCACGCGAAGTAAAGTCGCTCGTGTGAAAAGTTGGGGGAAGATTTCACCTTAGCGGAGCAAAGTGTTAGAAGTGGGTTAGTGCAAGTAAACAGCTTATTTGAGATTATTCCACGTGTGTTTATATTAAACACACTATAACAACACCGATAATAAATTTTGGACGTTTATGCCAGTCATGACATTCACACATTCTCAAAAACGTAGTTTGGTTTAAAGGAATTTCATTCTATAATTTACTCAAAAATTGTCTACGAATCTTAAGCGTGATATGTACATATATCGAGCTAAGCATTATTGACAGTAGAATAATCTATGTCTCACGTTCCACTCGTGCCATATTTGTTTCAATAGTATCATTGTTAATACTCTGATACAATACAAGTCTTATTCTCAATGCTATTTTACGGTTCCCCACGGAGTCCCACCAGGTTCTTGTTACATTGATAAATGAACTTTCGCTCCATTCAAAATACATGAGGACCCAATACATTTTATACGTATAAATATACAGCAATAAAACAATTGTAAATGAAACCTACTGAATACACAATCAAAACGGCAGATTTGGTTTGTGACAGCGTCTATCAATATATGCAGTGTGAAAACGTTACTTTTTAATTTAAAGTAAACGAGACTCAATAAATGAAGGATATCAAAAAACTTAAATTATTTAAAGAATTAAAACATGCAAAAATTAAAAATGCATGACATTGTATTCGCGTGTAGTCACTAATGTCCGTGGAGCCAGAATGCATTTGATATGTGCAAAATGTTCGCACAAGTGTCACAAAGTATAAGCATCAAAGTGCAACTCGCCCGCCCATACTTTTTTCAGGGTGTCGAAATTCGTGTTGTATGAAGCTCACCCTCCACCCACTCTGCCAAGCTCTGAGGCACCACATGTCTATGTATATTTATATTTTTGAAGTCTTTACAAACAGGACCGAAGCAAATGATGATAAAAAAAAGTAGTTTTAAAAATATTACAAAACTTTCTAATGACAATGACATTTTTTGTTGTAATTGTTTTTATTCTCAGTGGTATACTAATGATATAGCTGTGTATTAATAAAAAAATACTTTCGTGAGTCATGGCATTATTCCTCTATTAATTTTCCGAGTAGATATAAACCCGATATGAAATATTGCAACTTACTTTTATTTTATAATAACGTGTATAAAATAAAATTCTAAATATAAGTGAGTTTTCTGTGTAATACATCTACTATAAACACAATACGCATTATTAGAACGAATACAAAAAAACTCGTATATTTTATGTGTTCATTTGTCACCATATAAAATCTTTGAATCCAAGCGCTGTTTTTTTTTAAATCTCCTTAACCATGAAGGATAGTTTGCGATATATTATGTGTGCGTTTTTATCGTTTTGTAAAATCAAGTTACGGGCTTCGGTTTTGAAGTCATTCGAATTCAAAAAAATATAAAAATTACACGCCTAGAATTTTTTTTTGCCAAAACACATATCAAGATCACCGGGGTAGTTTTAATAAAAAAAACCAGCAAAGTTTTATAAAGAGTTCGCTTTATGTTTTCGTGGCTTCGTACAAAGCACGTCACTATTCTAGGGCCGCTATGTGCACTTGTGTGCAGCGAGTGCAGGGCGCCATGGCGGGGAGTGTTTTGTTGGCGGATCGATGCGGCGCCTGCGCCCTGCCCAGGAACACTCCGCTGTCTGCATCCGATGCACATCGCAAAAGCCTGCGCTCGCGAAGCCTCCTAGGACACAGGATCCTGGCTAAACAAACATCCACCCCCAAACAAGGGCAGCGAAAACGCAATCTGCCCCACCGTGCACCTTTCTGTTAGTTTGCTGTGTTTATTTCGAATCGTGCGTCATTTTATATAATTACTTTAAAAATTTTGATAGTGTAAACATTAAGTGGTTTAAAATGTGTGAAAGATAATATATTTACCTTAGCTTAAGTGTTGAATGCTTTTAAAAACATAAAAAAATAATATTAAAGCGAGTAATAGTTGTATTCAGTACGAGTACTTTTCGGTCACTTGGCGTAATTAAAACTATACATGCAAAAAGTTTAATATTCCTTGTTATGGTTGACGTTTTTGTGGAATCGCGAGTGGTGGTGGACTTATTCAGCCTTTTCGAAGATGCGAGCGGTTGTATAATAAATATTTCTATATTTTTTTAGATAAAATTGAAGTGTACAAAAAACATGTGAAAAAGTGAATCGGTTCGATAATGTGATGGGAAAAAACTTCTCTCGAAGCTCGTAGTTTTTAGTGGAAACTGGAATATATTCTGAAAAAAAAATAGTTATGAAGAAAAAAAGACGCGATTCGATCTGCTTCAAACATCGATCCCGAAACAAAATGAATGACTCTTCGAATACGTAAATAAACTCTAACGAACAAACAAACAAGGCAATAATAAAAGACCAATATAAAACAAGAAATAGATAAACTGTACATATAGCGCACAAACTTAGTTTGCTCGAAACAGACACTTTCTGACAATACGAAAATTATTCAAAGTATAACCTCGTTGATTATTCTTGGAAATATATTCTTATAATATAAAACTGGAAATATAAAAATATTTACACCCGCCTAATCAGTTTTCCCGTTGTAAATATATATATTTTTAACAAAAGCAAATATATAAATAATTTTCTAGAATTACTAGCGCTAGATATACAAAAAGATCTCTTATTGATAAAACTAGAATAATTAAATAATAATAATAAATTAATTAATAAAGAGTTACCATACATAATTATCATAATCAAGATATTAAGTAGTGACAAAGGATTTATAATTATTATATTTTATACGTAAATATAAAATTATGTGTGAATTCGTGTAAGTGAAGTTATTTTAATCTTAAACTGTTTAAATTTCTCTGACAACGAAAAATACATTTTTTTACTACAAAAAAACAAAAAGTATCTACTTACTAAAAGTGCCGGTTCTAAACGAATTTATTGTGCTCAGTTCCCGAGTGGGTCTTTCATCGTTGGAGTGTATGTTGACGTTGTCGTTGTCACGATGATGAACAACTCAACTATGTTCGAGATGTGGAACAGTGTCAGCTCCAAGCTGGAGCAGGCACAGACCAACATGCAGCAGGTTCAGCAACCGCACACTTCCGGAGGGAGCATCAAAGGTAACTACCGACAACTAACCAGAAACTAACCATACCAACTCAAACGTTAAACTGAAAAGTTCATGAAATATTAAAAATAAAAATACTCAATGCATTGTAACATGAAACTGAAATAACCAAAACTACAAGAAATTTTTTTCATTGTAGATTAAGTTTTTATAGTTTAACGGTTAACAATTAAACGATAGTATTTATTTCAAGCAATAAAAACTATAAATCACACTTTACATTACCAATTTGATTAGAGATATCAAAATCACTTATTTTAAATATTCAGATGAGAAATTCGTTCTTACTACTGAGATACAAAGTCAACTTTGGATTACGTATATTTCGATTTTATCGATGCTAAGTTGTGCTTATATTATTTACGTTATAAATTATTTAAAAAATTGCCCTCACCAAACATTTTTTTAAAACACGAATTCTGTTGTAAATTCTTAAAAGTACAGAATTAACTCACTTGTAGGTTTTCTAAACCATTATGACGTAAATACATTTATATGTACCTATTTAGTTTATAACACTACAAAACAACCTATAGGTTTATAAAAATTCACACGGTATCTTTAATTCACAATATATTTTTTGTAGTGTTCTTTTAAAATAATGTGTCTTTTAGTGAAAATATTTTTCTAAAAACTATATTTATTTATAAAAAAACCACTTAAAGTAAATACTTTATAAATGGTTTGATATTGATGAAATAATGTATAATATTGTGAAGAAGAAAAAAAAGTGATCTAATGGGAATTAATCGGATTTACGTAAATCAACATTTATAAACTAAAGCCACAATAAACATGACAGGCCAAATGAAATAATGGTGTTTGTAACACGCACCTGCTTTATAATATATGTTTTTAAAAAATAAAACAGTGTTTATCGAATTATAGTTTACCTACATTTCAAATCCATTAAATAAATAAAAGCCTTACTATAATTATATTTCAAAAAGCATTTAACATATAATCCCATACTTCAACAATTTTTTTTTTATTACCACAACATTTTTCATATGATAAAATTAACTGCATGCATGCATGCGTTGATGACAGATGAAACTTAAAAATTATCATTTTCGTGAAGGGAGATTTTGGTTTTATCTCTTACTTCTAAAAATTTTAACCTCACCTAACCTCACCTTAAAAATTATCATTTTCATGAAGGGAGATCTTGGTTTTATCTCTTACTTCTAAAAATTTTCATTTATATTATTCGAGGCGTCCGAGTAATTGAAGTTCCGACTGATGATGAGGGCGTATTTTGTGCCAACATTATTTAGTAAAAAACTTAATACAATGAAGTACTCAGTTATATAATAAATCCATTAGGTATATACTATTTAATTTAAATATTTATGCAGTCGCCGGTAAAGATCTCCGTGCATTCACCGAAGTCCTTCCGGTCGTCTGCCGTGTCACACCAGGTGTTTTGACACCTTCGAAACAAGAAATACCTTCTATTAAGAAGTGTTGCTCAATGCAGACTTATCTATTCACTAAAACGAGTGATGCAACATAAAAACCTATTAAGTTATTTTTAATTTCATTTTTAGTTATATCATAGAAAAACGTGACACACGGACGGCGAGCCATGCGAGATGAACAAAAATATATCTTTTAAAGCTGGTACATTGAACTATTAGCAATAATAATAAAATTTTAAAAAAATATCACTGTTAAAGGTCTAATTTATGTGGTTTTTTTAAGTCATAAATATGTTTAATCACGCCCCGTTGTGCAACGGTATCGAGGTTCGTATCTCGCTTGAGAACATTAATTTTTTAATCATTATCACGCCTGAAAATAATGATACATGATTTGAAATTGTAATTGCTTGATTACAATCAGATATGTACAACAATTTAATGTATATAAATAATCATGAGTTTTGCGCCCAGTTTTTGAACTAACCGATGTAAAAAAATACTACCATTACTTACATTTACTGATGAATTTACGCAGCAATTAAATGTTACATATTTCACATCCCTGCTTTTAGCGAGCTCAGTTCTATTTGATTTGTGGTATACTTTATTACCAACAACTCGTTTTAACTCGGGTTAACTATTTTGCGTAATAATTTTAATTAAACATTGTGGCATTATTTAAAATAATAACTACAATAAAATCGAAGCTGTAAATGGTTTAGTAAAAATCACTATTTATATTTCTCGTAATTACACTTCCGGTGACTATCTATGGTCGCTTATATTCTGTTACATTTTGTAGGATTCGAAAACATAGTGTCTCCTGCTCTCCGTTATTCTTCATCACCTCATATCCTATCCATTACCTGCCAAAACAACGGGATTTGTTTTGATTTACAATTTGACGACTCATATTTTTCTAAAATTTTTTTTTTATCGATTGAAAAACTTGAAATGTTTCAAGCTTGTATTTTTTCGCTTGCCAGGGGTCATGCAGTGCCGTGTTTGAATTCTTATGTAGCAATATTATAAATTATCCCAGGATATATATAATTAGGAAATTATCGCAGGGTTCAAAAGTAGTTTACGCAGTTATTCCACTCATACAAACGTTTCTTGGACTGGATTCAAAATTATACGTATAAGTAAATCATAAGCGTTAATTAAAACATTTTTTTATACAAAATCATTGCTTAATACGTAAATATGTTCTCTGAATGTAACACAATTCATTAATTCTTTTGATATCTCTTAAATTATAAAGATGTGCCACGAAAATTTGCAACCTTTTGTATTCACATCGGTAATTTTATGAGTATTAAAATTTCACCAAATTATATTCAAATCTCTGTAAAAATGTTATAATGACTATGAGTAATAATAGTATCTGCTTATAAATAAAATACCTCAGTAATTTGCCAATATTAAGTATGTATAATAATATCTTTGCAGTAATTTCCTTTCTCAAATTGTATCTGCATGTATTTTTCTTCATACCTTCTTGCGAAACAATCAAAATATCGTGCGTATGAATATACGAATCTATAATAAGTCTTAAATTTTATTTGATCCACATATGAATTTTGCAACTATTGTATTATGTATTTTCAATCTCAGCTACAATCACAATTTGTAATATCTATGCCTAATAAATTACAAAGGCCGTTGTTTTCCATACTTTAAAAATTTTCGATTAAATAATAAATACAGCAGTAAAGAAAAATAAAATTACTATTAGTAATACTTGCTTAATTTTATACTATAATTTTTTTAAATAAAATCTAGCGACTTTCTAAAATGCATCGTCTCAAAAATACAGATTAAGCACAGAACCCCATATTTAATTATTAATGTGTTATTTCCAGCGTACATTCAACTAAATAATATATTCACAATATGTACGCCGATACGTTACAATTTAGTCTTTCTCCAAAGTGTCCCCGCGGGGAGTCGATCCAGGTATCTCGATCGCTAACCACGAAGCCCATAAAGAAATTCACCCATTATATTATTTAATACAAAAAACCCCGGCGATAAACAAACTAACGCCGGCCTCGGGGGGACTTGCGCGGCCGTGCAACGCCCCGGGCGAAATTTCAATATGTCCCCCCACTGGTAATTTATGGCCGTGCCTCTTGTTAAGTGACCAGTAAATCTGGTTGGAACAATCACACGCAACCAAGTGGTACTCCAAGACTTGTTAGCACTAAAGTTATATGCTATAATTTACCATCCAACAGTAAATTAATGATCTAACGATTAGATTTTTAATGCAGATCCGTAATATTGATAACGAGATATTTTAAGCGCTCATTAGAAGAAAATCGTAGATTTTATGTTGCTTATAAATTTACTTACATATTTTTATATTGACTTGTGATATACGCAAAATACTGGCAGGAGATCAGCACCTCGATCATAAACAGTAAATTAATACACGCTGAGGCAAAGTATATTTATTTGAAATAATAAATAAAAGTGTTTAGAGCTCTGTTAGACCATTGAAACTTGTTAATGTAAATAAACGTAAATAATGGTACATATAATAAATGCTCGTATATGACTTCAACTTAAACTTTAAAACGTGTCATATAAATGAAAAGTTGGTCTGCAGTTCTAGGACATTCGTTTCTTGGCTCAGAGTTTACAGCTTTGGCCCGCACAACCACGATATTGAATTATGATAGAGTTGTGGAAGCTCAAATCTACGCTCCTTCTTCTTCTTCTGTTGTCTCGTCTCACAGGAGGTTGGTGACCATTTCCTCGATCATATCCCTACCCTTGACCAGTCTCACCGATTCGGCCGCACTTCCGATCTCCAGCCACTGGCGCAAATTCCGCATACACGTTAACTTCCTTTTTCCAATGCCCCGTTTACCATAGATTTTTCCTTGGACCTAATCAACGCTCAGATAATAATACACGTAAGTTAATAATGAATCTAAATATAATAAATTCGCACATGGCGGGAGCGGTGCGGCCCTGCCATGGTTGCACAAGCCGCCCGCGTAACAGACCAGAATTGGAAAGTGAGATTTGGGCAGCGCGTTGTGTTGTTTTTTTCTAGTCGTGATACAACTTTCTAACTGCGCCGCGCCACGACGCCATCTTGTACGGCCATTTTTAATTTTCGTATTTTTTTTCCGCTTACGTAAGAGGCTAACGGATTCCGGCGTTTGATATTTGGAGAAATTTGATACTCCGCCCGTGGTGACTGATGCGCTGCCCCGCGCGGATACATTGATTTGTTTTTTTTCTGCGCCCGCACTGACTCAGCTATTTTTTTTTATTGATACATGCAACCGATTCGTATCTTGGAATGATTCGTATCTGGTACTGATTGATTTCCCAGCGTGTAGCTGGCAATGAATCACTTTGAATTTGGGGTGTACTGTATTTCAATACAGTTTTTTGCTGTTTACTGGTGGTGTGCGGTAGAGACATGCAGTTTCTAAATTCTGACGTGTTACATTGCTCACAACTGTTTGAACCGTATATATTGTCAATGGGTATAATTCAAAAAGATCCCAGTTGCAGAAAAAAATCAGGAGAGAGTTACAATGTAACGTGCAAAAAATATATGATGACTGATTTTCTTCTTCAATTTATAAAAAATTGATAAAAAAAATAACTTCAAAAATATCACTGGAAATCATACAAATAAATACAAGTTAATGTCAATGTATAATTAACTATCAATATATTGTATGGCTTCTTCTTATTCTGGTACCTCTACTCACACATCACTTCCAACTTCCAGCCACTCTAAAATTCTCAATATATATTCTACTGCAATGTGTATTGTCACCACATATAATTAATGTCCAAAAATGAAATACTTACAGATGATATAGCATTTATTGTTTTATGGTTATGTTAGATTATGCCATCCCATAATATTCTTACAATACATATTAGGAAATAACATAAATTTAATTAATATTATATATGCCGATTTGTTGACAGATGTTTTTTGTTACTATGTTAGTTAGATGCAATTATTGGTTGCATGCTTTTTTTGTTAAAACATTTTATATTGTACATATTGAAAGCACATAAAGTCCATGTTTTACATCCGCATCGTACTGTGAGAATCCCTTTTTTTAGAATCCACGAGTACCCAAAGGGTTATCTGAAAAAAATCCTAAATATCTGGGAATAAATTTCTGATCGATTAAAATCAAACACAAAGAATAAAAACATCTTGCTATTGCGCGTATTATCGTATTACAAAATCTTAAAAAAAAAAAAATTAAAAAAAACAACAAGAGAACCCACAATTTCTTACAATCCAAACAATTTCACGAAAAAAGACAAATAAATCTTGCATCCCTCTCGAAATTCTCCCAAAGAAGAGAGACACGCAATATTTAAACTTTAAACATCTCGGCTTTCAAATAAAAAAAACAGGATCGCGTTTCATAGCGGCGTCTCCCTCTCTCGGCATGCGGCAGAGAGAGACAACGCCATACAAAATTTGATGTACCGCTATACCGACCTCATGAGAACCGATCCTCTCATATTATGCATGAACCGTGTACCGTTATAATTTTTTGGCATTTCTTTGTGTAATGATCTATAGATCGATACTGCGGATGCAGGTACGACATCTGGCGGTGGATCTTTATTTTTTGCTCCGATAAATACGGCATCTTCCTGCTATTTGTTTGTTTTTTTTTTCCTTTATAATTTTAAAAGCTTTTATACGGTGTGTGTTATGTATAGAGTACCTACGAATGTAACTTCTTAGTTAAAATAACTTTTTTACTAAAATTAAAAACAATTTTAATGTATAATATTACATAAGATATTTATTAAAAGTATTATATGAAAGCTCTATTAAATATTGGATGACTTGTCATTCACTGAACCAAGTCTAAGCAAGATAATATTTAATACGATTTTGTCAAAGTAAACCTAAAAAGTAAAGTAACTAATTAAACAAATATATTTGTAAAAAATGGTTTAAGTATAAAACGCTCATATAAAATATAACAAAATCATGAATATCGTTTTAATGCAATTCATATATATTAAAAGTGCAATAATTGAAAAAAATAGTCATGTGGATTAGAAAACCATGAAGTCACAATTATAACTAATTTATACCCCTTTTGCTTAATTTAATAATTCTTTGGGTTATTTTTATTTTTTGTGCATATATTATTAAAATTCAATATTAATTTGTAGGGCATAGGCATTATTTTGGTGTTTACTAGGCAAAATACGAAAGAGCTCACATTGTCTTAGGGTCTTAAATATTGATACAAGATTTACATAAAGGGGCTGATGACGTATTAGTGAAAGTGGCTGAATAGATTAGATTCTATATATTAAAGACTCAGGCTTTTGCCAACTTAATCGCCCACAGTATTGACAGGTGCAGTCAAATTTCTGTGTCCGTGCAATCGCACAAGTCAAACACCTAACGAATTAACATAAAAAATCGGCTCGTTTTCGTGATTGTACATTTCACATTTCGTGATTTTTTGCACACATCTTTCAAACGCCTTAATGATCAAACGCGCGTTTTATTTTTTAAATATTATCCGAATGCAGTTTTAATTATTATTAATGTTCAGGTTGCACTACAGGCAGAGAGCATAACGCGTCATGGGAATTAACATACTGCCAAGTTGGAAAGGCGTTATCTTATGTAACGACCCAGCGAAGTACTCTATGTACTGTGATAATCTGCACGCGCATATGTTATGCTCATACTGACATTATATTTTACTAGTGTATGTAACTTATAGAACCTTTCAATACCTCCGATTCGGGATATTATTTAATCACTATTGATTCACTTTGTTAATACTTATATTACAGCTGTCCGTTTTAGCATCGTTGCTTTTATAAAAATACACAAAAAATATATGAAAAAATACATTGAACAATTTTTGAATTAATTTCAACAAGCCAAACCACAAACTATGCGAATATTTTATTATATATAATAAATGAGTATTATTCATTGTTACAACAAAGATGTCAATGTGCGAAAATGCAAAAATAATTACTTTGTTAAAAGAATTCAACCTCCTTATGCAAATAGGATTATTAAACGTTCTTCGTACTCCTCTTTTGCTTTCATTATTTTACAGCATTTAAACTCGAATTGTATAAATTTAAAATAAAATGCTGGTTGTGACATAATTAAAATAAAGTATACTTGCACCTGGATTCTGGACATTGGTTAGAAATTAAATATATTCAGACGTATAGTCTTATTTACTAAATGCCGATAAGATTTTAACTTAAACAGATTGTGTTGGAAATTGTAAAATTTCATACTTTCTTGTAAATACGTGTAGATATCTTGATGTTTTATCTCATTAAATAAAGACTTCGTGAGAAAGTTAAATTTACAAGACTGTTCATGACTCAAATATGCCGATATTGAAGGTGTGTCCAAAAATTCTGTGGTTTCAAGAAAAAGCGCCTTTGTCAATATCGATGAAACAGAAAGATAATCATGATAAAAGTTTATGTTGATTTCTAAAGGCGTAATAGTGTGTTATTCGGTTATAAGTTGTTGTCAAATATCAATGTTATATTTTTTTCTTGCCGATATAGCATAGGATATGTTTCGTGTGAATTATAAGCAAGGAATAAATTAATCGAAACCGATGATGTTACTTCGTAAAAAAGTATAAATATATATTTATACATATTTTTTTAAATATCATCACTAATAAAAGTTACATCTTTTTTTCCTAATATAACTCGCTAAGACCAAAGCGGTGCTGAAACCGCGATTCTGAGCTGTTCAACGGTTATGAATGAGAAGCAAGCCGTGCTGAAACTGTGTATAAAATCTCATTCATTATGCTTCCTTAACAGTATAATAAAATATATTTACACATAATATTAGCAAAATTCCATCCAAAAGCATATATTTAAAAAAGTCTCCAAGGATTCCTGAAGCAATTGAATCTTTACGTTTAAACATTTAATTTATTTAACCACAGTCTTCAGCAGTAGCTTCGTGAAGGCAGGATGTGTATGGGCATGCTGTGCCTCTGAGGCCAGATACTACATCGCACTCGCACAGGGCATTCAAGGTTCTGTCTTTTAATAAAATATACAAATAACAAACTATTAGCGAGCCTCGTGCCCTCATTCTTAGGTAGTTTGAATCATTAATTAAACTGACCAATCTTGCTTTAAAATACCAAGTACGTTTAATTGTAGACCGTTTATAAATATTTGATTCCACGTTGACTTAACTGTCGCGATAAATATGTTTGCGTCAGTTCAAGTTTTCAGGTTAGATTTTTAAGAGCACTTCGACGTTCTTATTCAATCAATCACATGATCCTTTACTATGTAAAGGCATCATCTAATTATTTTTGTAGCACAGTTACAATTTTTTTTTTAAACTTGCCTTTTTGCTTATGGTTTGGGTAGTTTATGTCGCGACCCATCGTTAGTGTACCGCTGATCCCTAGAAACGATTAATTTGATATTATTAATTATTATCGCATGCGTAGAAGTGAAATCACAGCGGATGCGCCCGCCTGGCGATCTGCCAGTGGCGTCGACCAGCCCGGAGGAATGCCACGGACCTGCAGCTAACGCCAACACTCACAAAAACAAACCATGAAACTAATACCATAAAACACATATTTTCAAATATCTAAACCCTTATTTTAAAAACGTGCTTTTTTAGAACCTAACTTCCACCACATCAAAAATAAATCATGTTAAGCGTAATACGAATTCCTTTGTTTGAAAATACACGTGTTATTTTTATTATTTGTGTATGGTTGATGAAACGTATTCGCGATAAAAAATACATTGTTTTTTTTTTTTTAACATGATAGACGTGTTTAATTGTAAACGCAATGATGTCCAGTGTATAAGACCAGCGTAAACAAAATTATGAAAGACGTCGCGACTGCATATTCAAATTATCCAGAAATTTTGCAATGTAATTGTTTCGTCTGTAGCCGAGCAGTGATGTTACCTGACGGTGCAATTTAGAAACAAAACGTTAAATGTTGCACATAAAAATGCATCCGTCTGCAATTGTGTGAACTTTGAAACTCCATACACGCGCTGACTGATGATTTTTTTTTATTGACGGCAATTTCGGTGCTAATACTGTTGACCTGTAATAGGCGCAGTTTACTTTTAAAAGAATTCGAATTTCGCAACAACATTTGCAAACATTATTGAATGGAAGTAAAATTAAATAAATTTCATTATTTAATGCGTGTTTAGAATGGCTTGTGGTATATTTTTATTATACAGGGTGTCCAAAAAGAGTATCGGATGAATGTGAATAGTGACCGTTACTGCGATATGCAGCGAAAATTTTTGGGCCCAGACTTGCAGGAGTTTCAAGGTTTCAACTCAAGAACGTGGTTCCAACAAGACAGGGCCACTTGCCATGCATCCAATCAATCAATTGAAGCTGTTAACGAATTATTCCCTAATAAGGTCATTTCACATAGAGGTAACATCAACTGGCCTCCCAAAGCCCCTACCTTAACCCTCTTGACTATTTCATATGGGGATACCTTAAAAGTTGGGTTTATGAGAATAATCCGACGAACCTAACGGAATTGAAAAAAAACATCAGGTCAGAAATGGCAGCAATATCGAAGACTATGTGTCAGCGTATTATCAGCAATCTTGGTTCCAGATTAGAAGAGTGCCAGCAGCGTAACGGTCACCATTTGGATAACATCATCTTTTTAAAATAATTTTCCATTTTGTATTCTTATAATCAACAATAAAAAAAAAAACTTAATAAATACCCGATACTGTCTTTGGACACCCTGTACTAAAATAAAAGCAACGAAGAGGGGTTGAAACAAGTTTGTATGAAATTGGTAAAAATTATGAATTATTTAAGTGCGAAAAAAAATTATGGATCTTTAGTTCATATTTAAATGTGTAATAACTCAACAATATCACATTAACCTTAGATCAAGCCTCTCACCTATAAAAGTGTAATTAAATCGAATAATCCAGTCGTGGATTTAATATAACCGTACCCCTTGGATTCATTTTATAGTAATAAAATAAAATAGTCTTAAAGTACATATATGAATATTAAAAAAATAAAAGATGATCTTAGATAAAAAATAATATCTTGAAACACTGAAACAATGTTTCAGATTTCAATCGTCTCTAATTATTTTTTGAGACTTTTTTTGAATCTCAAACGATATCATTGTATCTCTAATAACTCTGCAATTTAATTATTGCAATATATGGCATTTTTTGTAAAACATTTGATATTTGTGGCGTTATGTAATCAATATGCTGATATAAAATAAAACATGTAATTATAATCTGTTAAATAATGTGCAATTTACGTAAAGAGATCCTCCACGTGTCACTCAATACTCTGCACGGGTCACTGTACCACGCACTGCGTGGATTGCTTCGTGATTCACATTTCGCTAGGATTTACGCCAAATTAATGTAAAATTATCAAAATATGAAATAGTAAACCTTATTAAAACTAAACATCATTCAGAGCTTCCGCAGGTTATATTTCACCCACACCAGTGACGTGAAATCTACTTACACTCTAGTCCACAGTCAAATTAAAAATTAAACAAACCCAAAATGTTTTCTTTATTTCGTTTTACTAATATTTAAAAATTTAATAAATTCTTTACAACAAGCTAATATCTATATTTTAATCACTCTATAGTATGTAGAATTACTTGGACAGAAATCAGTAGCAGCTCAAAAAACCAATTACATTTTAAATGTTGAAAGTAACACGTAAGAAGCAAATTGATTTTTAATTTAACCAAATATTTGCTCATTCAAACTAGTTCAAGTCCTCACACACATTTTAAATTACTGCATGAATTATATAAACTATATAACAATAATAACATATTTTCAGTACAAAATAATACAAAAAAACAATATGTTCTCTTTTCACTTTAATAACATTTTTTAATTATTTCTATAAAACTACCCGCTACCTTCTTAATAAAAATATCGCATGAAATCACAATTACCTGTGGAGAGTTTTTTGGTATTTAATTTCAAGTATTTAGACTAACAAAGAGCGTAAAAATAAAAGTGCACTGAAAAAATATTTTTTTTATTGCTTTAACAGTAGAATTAAAGCAAATACTACCAATGATAATTTTAATACAACAAGCATATTCATAGAGATTTTTTGAAAAATTATTTTACAGTAATAATCTTTGTTTTATTACCCTCTAATTATGAATAATACTTTTATGATAAGCCTGATTTTTAAACATAATACATAGAGACATAATGGCTGTGCCACGGACGATGTCGAAATATGAATTCGCTTAGTTTTTTTATATGGACGACAACATTGAAAGTGTATTGACCGCAGAACGATCGGCGCTTTTGATTCATGCAGTTTCGCAACTTAAGTGGAAGGTCCTCGGATCACCTATACTTTCTAACACTTATAACACGAGAAATAGTAAAATTTATTTTTATTCAAAATTAAAATTACACATAAAAATGTTAAAATTTAAAGCCTTAAACTAACAAGGTAATATTTTAGAATTAATCTGTAAATATTATCTTCTTTGTTTTCATAATAATATTGCTTTTGAAAATATTTTTAAAAAAAGCCCTGATTTAATTTTTTTTTTTTAAATCATTGATGTATAAAGTATACATCATATTTAGTTATTTAAGTATACATGTATCGTAAAGTAGTTTGCTTGTAGACCTGCGCCTTAAAATATATCTCTGGCTGGTGCGAGCGTAAGCAGAAAGTAAAACAGGTGCGGTCGGTGGCAAAGTCATACAGAGGTGGAAACACCTATGCGTCTTTATATCTATAAAACCATATTAAAATATATATCACACAACCAGACCTGATTCTTCTTTTTCAAATATTTTAAGTATACTCTTTTGCACGTGTGCACTCTTACCTTATTAGTTTAAGTTAAAATTTGATCCTATTATAAAATATGTAACCAATCTTTTCATCAAAAGAAACGATGTTGAAATCAGTTAATTGCTCATTTAAACATTTATATATTTTAAACAATGCGTTACCATAGTTTTGCAGTATATTATAATGTGCATTTTAACACATTTCTTTCTTTTATATATATTCGTATTAACAAGTTCCTTAAGAATATACTGTTGTATTATTAGTACCAAATGTTTTAAGGAGTTGTGGCATACACGGTGAAAGTTTAATTTGAATATAATACTAAAAATACATTTAGTCACTTTCACAAACTTATTAGTTTATTGTACAATCAATTTCAGCTGCTTCCAACCAACTTCAGTTTCGGCAAATTGTTGACATGAACATGAGTCTAGAAAAGAAAGTAATCTTTAAATAAACATAAAGTATTTATAAAAAGTGCTTGGTATCCAATGGTTCAGAAAATTATTTTATATACCTGTGTCATAATTTTATTATGATCGTATTTAGACTTTTAATTGTGTGTTTTGCAGTATACACAATTCTCAAGCTGTTATCTAATAATAAAAAAGAATCAATTACCCAAAGGTACTTTTATGAGAGTATTGACAGCGCATTAGATGTTGAGTACACACATGACATTATATAACGCATTACATATTACGAGACTGGTACACGGCAGGCCCACCTGTATCACACACGCACAGGTATGGGACGGATTAGAAGGTAGGACTTCGAGAATCGCCCTGGGCACTTTACGTGGAAAACCTTGGATAGAACGTGTCTCAAATAAAGGCTACCACACTCCGATACTTAAGCTTTTAATTTAGGATGCAGTTGCAACCCTAGCATTAATAGTTTACGAGCTATATTTTGCAATATTACGTGTACTGGATAAACATATTTTAATTAAATAGACAGCAAATATCCTTTTTTCGCAAACGTACATTTCATTATTTGCGAAATTTTTTACATTTTAGCATTATTTATTTATTTTTTATAATTCTCGAGTAAATTTAACGTAATGTTAATTACGTTATTTCACAAAAAAAATTATATCAATATATAATAATAGTCATTAATACATAGATGTATAATTTTAATTTAACATAATGCAGTTTGTGTATACACAAGATTAGATGAATAGATAAATTATTGATGCAATTTTTTTATGTCAAACTATAACATTTTTCAGTTGGTTCTAACAATGAATTTAAACCCTCACATATGCTGAATCAACAATTATTAATTAGATAATAACCTATACTTGGCGGCTGGCGCACATCGCAGGAGCAAGTCATCGATTCTACAAAATAAATCTATCAAACACGTCGAGCCATTAACATTATCAATATGTTCAGGTATACACACTGCACACACGCTCGGCGAGGTACAGCGGGCGAAGTGGGTCGGGGTCACCGGGTGCTCATGTGCGCTGCGCCGACTGTACCTACCGGCGGCTATCGATATGTGACCACCTCTGCGCGCGGGCCGGAGCATCGCGCCCCGCTCCGGCCCGCTCCGGCCCGCTAGGTGCGTCTTTCTAATAACCTTTGCAGTGCGGACGGAGCCTGTTGAGCTAGTTCGAATATCACGAATTCGCTCGTTTATTGCGCCCATAGGGCTTTTAATAAGAAAAATCAGGTATTTGTGAAACAGATGGAAGGATACATGCATGCAGAAATACTGTGAAAGGTCGACACTGCTTATACTGTGGTGTACAATCGTTGATCGTTTTTAAATATTTTGAAACGAAATTCAACTACCGAGCTCACATAATATGAACGACAAGTCTATGATAAAATTAGCCTACAAGCGTAGGAAGTCTAGAGACAAATAGGCAAGAGTTCTTAGCCAGTAGGAGCAATACGGCTGTGTCCTGTTTTTTTGTGAAAATCAACTTTATAAAATAGCTTGCTTTTTACTTTGGAATCATCGCAATAGACACATGTTTATAAATTCGCGAATATTTGTCGTCAACTGTAATTATACTAGTAGACCCATTTTTATGCATTGTAAGAATATAATATGTTATAAAAAATTATCTGTATATTTATTTGTTTTTATTACCAGTCGATTACCATACAATAGTGATTACTTATATAGCAGCTAGACATTTACCAGACATATAATACAAACATTGTTCCATAAAAATTATTTTTAATTTGCATCAATATAAATGCACCGTTAAAGTTTTTCAATCACATTCAATAAACATATTTATAGCTCAACATAATAGTGCAAGAAAAATAATCACAGTACTTAAACTGACCTGACGCAAGAAATTATTATCAGCTATATTACTGACCTATCACAGCACACACTTTAACAGCTTCATTGAGAATTATACAAATACTTCTTGACTTTCAACAGACAGTCTTTGTGAACCTTATCATATTTATTTGCATTGTACTCATTTTATTGTAAATCCAAAATACACATATCGTAGTCTAATTGGTGACATAAATAAAAAGGAAGGATTACTATTAGCATATACATTAATTCTGGGGGTCGTTTTGTAAATTTAGAAATTGTAACGTAGGAATTTTGTATATTTGTCGAAAATAAACAAAATCGAGAATATAATTTTTTTTAAAATTGAATTATTGATTTCAAACATTTATATTTACTTCTTAGTGACAATTGAATCGATTATATGTTGTAGTTTTGAAACATTATTAAAAAAATGTATGAAATTAATCGATTTTACCCAATTTTTTTTGTTAAAAGTATTTTTTTTCTTCTTCAATTTGTGTTGATTTTAAAAATCTACAAACAATGCATATCGTCAGTTTCTGTAATAAAAAAAATATTTGTCTCATACTACTTTTATGAATAACTACCGTGAGAATTTATTGCACACCGCGTATAAATCATGTTTTAACATCTCGTGTCTACTTGTTGTAAGATAAAGAACAAAAGCATATCGTTGATACATTTGTCTTTCACAAGATAAATAAAATTTTAATTAATGCTAATAATTTTTTTTTTCATAGAGTTGATCCTTACAATTTCAATAATTTTTTTAATAAATAAATTATTGATCTTTATAATATATTTTTATGTAAATTGAAAAGTTATTGTAAACTCCCTTTAAATGAGTCTGGTACTGAAAAAGAGCACTTGAGCTAAACGAATCATTTTTTTATTACATCTCTGTCAATATATATTTCTTACATACAAAGTGATATAATGATTTTTTTATGAATTAATTTATGTTGTCAGTTAGCAAAAGCTTTTAGTACCACCTGTAGAGACCAGGTAAGAGTACGTATCATGAGAATAAGAATTTTGGTCATCTGGACAGCTGCAGACAATTTACTTCAGTGCGCGATAACGACTGCCTATGATTGGTTGCATTTGGCTATACGAGTCTTGCACAAGCGTCCAGTTTGTCGACTATTCGCCTTCGAGACGACTCAATCGGAGGACCGGTGCTTTAAAATGTCAACTTACCAAAACTTCTACATCGTACTAGATAAAAAAAAATAAATCGCCTTGAAACATAAAAATAAAAATTACCATGCAACTCAAAACGTTGGTACTTTCCACACGTGTGCTATCAAAAGTCATTTTGAAATATAATGATAATTTTAAAAAAGATATTATTAATGAGTAACTATTTTCAAGTATATGCTTAACTCCTTTTTGATGCTATTTTCAATTATAAATGGCACCTATTTATCGTGATTCTCCTAAAACATGTTTTAACACAAAAAAAAAAATATTTAATCTATGTAAAGCAATGTTTGACAGAAGTAAAAGTTTTGAATTAAATATTTAAGACAATACTTGAATTGTTTACTCTTTATCCTGGAAATTATCAGAATAAAACCATCTTTATATTTATCAAATTATAATGAATGTATTCCATGTAGAAGAGCACTAATGATTTTAAAAAACTAATTAGGTTTGAATTTCTGTTTTTCGGACTTCAGAAATATGTTCTCAATAATTCCTATATCCTATATTCCTGATACAAAGGCTCACTACTATGGGATTGGTGTGAACTGCCCCATATTTTTCAACAGCATAGTATTATTTATATCATTTCTAAGTACCTGCGCAAACTGCAAGGAATATTTGATAAGAATAGCAAAGTAAGAATGTAAATGTTTTATGATAGTAAAACTGATATGACATAATTTAGTCAAATAGCAAATACATAGAAAGGACGAAACACCTGAGTAGGTCAATAACAGGCTTAATTACATTTGTGGAAAAACCAAAGGTAAAATCCCTGATGCACCTTTATAAATATACCGTTTTGTTTCACTCAGTACCTGCAACTGATATGAAGGCTTCACATCAACTACATAAATTATGTTAATAAAATTATTGATGAAATCTGTTGAATATTTTCACTTCATTTCAATACAATGCAATCATCGTGCTTGAAAGAAGCAAAAACAATTTAAAAATTCTAAATAAAAATGGCAAGAAGTGTACTATAATTAAACAATCAATTACTTTTTATAATATGAAAAATATCAAAAATTAAAAATTTCTTAACTTGTGGGTTTTATTTGTTTTAATAAAAATGTTATCTTTTAAAATATAAAAGTATCAGGTTATAAAAAATAACAAACCTCGGTGTTATTAAACCAAGGCTTGACAAACAATTCTAAAAAGTTGAATGAAGCTGTAGTTGAAAATTTATGGTGTACTTCTTCTTCATATCACATTGCAAATGGTTAGGCGACCGGTAGTACGTGGGTTTAAGTAGACCACGTAAGACCACGCAACCACATAATACCACGTAAACCTCGGTTTGCGTAGACCTGTATGGCTCACTTTTAAGGTTGAACAGTGTTGATGTTTTTTTCCAATCTTGCCATTTGGAAATATTTTCAGTACATAATCATAACAAAATGAACAACATTAAATCTTTAAACGATGGTTTTTAAAAATGACCCAGGAAAGCACTATTCAAATTTGAATGTATTTTTCTCTGTCTCATTACATTGCAAATGTCTAATTGGTCGCCAGTATGTTTTAATAAACCTTACTTCAATATATCAAACCATATAATATTGTACCAAGTTTCAATAAATTGTAATTTAGATAATGATTTTACATAGCATGGTTGAGGTTTGAGTTAAATGCATGACACGGTTGAGGCTCACTGGATACTGACGGTGTTTTCCTTGTCTCGCCGGTCGGCGGTATTTTTAGTACAAAGTTACAACAAAACATAGCATCTTTAAACTATGGCTTAGGAAATGGCTATGCATAGCACGATTGAGGCTTGAGTTGAACCTTGGTAGTGTTTTCCTCGTCTCATCGAGAGCCGAGAGACGGTGGCGTGCAGCTCAGCTCCCGCGCCTCCGCGGCCTTGCGTGGCTGTTCACCCGACGGCACACTTAGCCGCTGCCCGCGGACCTGCAGATTCGACTCCCGACACCTGCAAATGGAGATAAACAGCTGTAAATCCGTACACATATAAGACGGCGAGAAACGTCTGTTTTTTGTGGGATGCAGCTGGGATTTGAACTACTACATCCATTCATATTTGGATGTCGTTGCCCCGTGAGTTAAATTTTTACCGTCATGCAGATGCGTAAAATGAGAAATAATTTATGAATAATTTTTTGTTGGTAAATACATATCTATAATCTTTTATATTTTTAATACCAATAGATAGTTAAAAAAGTAATGTTTGGATTTCTCATTAATTGCATTTGTCAGCTAGTTTTTAATTAGTCTTCTAAAGTTTTTTTAAAGACAGGTGGGTTTCGAATTTCCTCCTGGCGCCTTAATCTTTTCAACCACCATATCTTTGTGAAAAAAAAAAGGATAATATTAATTGTGTTTTGATAACCTAAAACATTTCTAATATATGTGGTATCCTAAAAGCGAATATTTTATGTTAAAAATTATGTGATAAATAAAAAAATCGATATAAAGCAGTCATGTCAAAGATACGGCCCGCGATCGCAATGTGTCAGAGAAAGAAAAATCATGTTCTTTTAGACTTATTTTATTTGAATCTGGCTTGCCTACACATACTAAATTTAATATATGGCCCTCTGCAAAATTAAGTTTGACACCTCTGATATAAAGGTTTTGGAACAATACTTATTATTTAGTATTTTTCGCATATTTTTTTTCTGAAATAAATTCTGAATTCGCCAGCGTGCTTCTAATGACTAAGCTGGTTGAAACATTGTCAATTATTCTATAATATCAACTAGATTACAAAAAAGCATTTACTGAAAGAACCAATTGAGTCTAAAAACAATAGTACGTTGACAAGACGTCACGGCAACCGTGGCTTGGCAAAAAGTTGCCAAATTTCGCTTTTTTATATTAATAACTCGAGGTTCTGTTACAAATACTTTTGACATTGCTTTTGTGTTTATGAAATACCCGAATTATGAACTTGTAAAGACACAACAAAAATTTCATGGTACTCAGTTTTATAATAAAAAAATAAAAGAAACCTAACCTACTTATAAACTGTTAAGTCGTGAAGGGCTCATACCACAATTTTAAAAGAAAAATAAAATGTTCACAATGATGAAATATTATTCTCTAGTTGCTTTGTGCTATTCTCTAGTCGCTATGTGCTATTTCTAGTTTAATTTAAGTATTAATGCATGCAATGTTGCAACACTTTTAGTTAAATAATAATATTATCAACGAAAAATAGCATGTCGAAGTATAATCGAAATTTCACATAAAAATACCTTGTCGATGCTATTCGCTACGATTTGTTTTTTTTAATAACGGTCGAATCGAATCTGATCCGACTCGAATCAGAAGCAAATCTCACAGATTCACAAGGCCCTTGTCAGTTAGCCTGTTTGTTACTTCAGTAAGTCACAATCAATCAAGTGTTATTAATCAATTATCTAGTGATGAATATTTATATACTGCTTTATAATAACGCAATAGCACAAGAGTTCGTCGCTCAAAGAATTTTAATGCAGTTATAACGTAGATAAACAGCGAGTGTTCAATATTTATCAAATCATCACATCAACGATCTTAGCTGGTTGACATGATTAAAAGGACCGATTTTCTTTCAGCATGATTTTTTTATGTTACACCTACCCAAAGTCAGTGTAAATGCTGCCTGGCTTTTTTTTGCATTCCTTACATTTAATCGACATTGTCGTTTATTATCTATTTGTTTAAAAAACTGACTATATCCTTCGTTGTATTAATCTCTTCCATCTTCCAGACACTTCAGTTTAACGAAATTATATTTATCGCACTCTTCATTAAATAATCATGTTAACTCACGATCGGGGACTAAAAAAGTTTATATTATTTGCAAACGAGTTGAATCTATATTTACAGAAATATTAGGAGAATCCGCTCGCTCAGTCAAGTAAAACGGTTAATCCATAAAAACGGTAATTTCAATTTAAAAATAGGAGCGCCTCAATTCCGGAACAGGAAATGCATCTTCAGGGCCTATATTCTAGGAAACTCAATGCAGAACAAAACGGAGGCTGTTTAAAATGTAACCAACCTTAGTTTTTTTCAATTATATTGAAAATCTGTTTATATACTGTTTTGTATCTTAAGGTACGTTTTAATTAATAGAAAATACCGAAAGACATAAAATCTCTAATCATTTCCTGGATTATAGTAAAATTTAAAGACCGGTGCTTTGAGATGAGTAGAATCAAGGGACTTTCTACCCTTAGGGAGTGCTTAAATACCAACATTACTTCCATTCGTCTGCTCTACGCAACCAAGAGAACTTCGGAAGTACGACCTTTGATACACCGGCTTCCATAATAAATCGATATTCTGAAAAATAGGCTTTATGAAGTTTACGAGATTTGAATTCAACTGCATTTGAGAAGATCAAACCATCTGTAACGCGAAAACCTTAAGATATTATTAAATAATTTTTATTTTCATTATCAAGATGTTTTTGATATTTATTCTGCGTCAAAGTAAACATAATATAATTTTTTTTTTTTAGAATTAATTGATTAAAACTACACAATTCTACAGAAAAACGCGTAGAGTTGCACAATATTTACTTTATCTCTTATCTACAACTGATATTAGTCGTTCATAGTCTAAAAGCCAACAAACCTTTAAGGTAATAAAACAGAGAGAAAAACCTTCATAAACATTTTTTTTCGAAATCGGGATCGAACCCAGACCTTAGACTTACCGTCACTCAGCCGTGGACATTACGCCATTACTTCACAGAGTGGTGTCTCAATATTCCTACAAAAACATTCAAGAAGTACTCGTGGCATTGACTATGGATTTCAAACGCGTCCTTCTACACAGATTTCTACAAAAAAAACTTTTTATAATAAATTAAATTTCAAATAAAACATTGTTTTTGATCTGTGTTTACTATTTGTTGTGTCTTCTGTTAAAAGCAGGCTTCACACGTAATTACACCTTTATATAGGTGTATAATAGCGTCTCTTTATTTAAGGTGTTTCATTGTGGCTTAGCCTAAGTAATCAATGCAAAAGACGACGTTATTGGCCATTGCAAATCGGTTGCAAGTTGTGTTGCGACGTGTGTAGAGGGCATAAATTGCGAGATCGAATTAACTGCTATTTTATGGGAAATTTGTCTGTCAGTAAAAATATGATTATAGGTTAGCCTTCATTTTCATATTTTCACATTTGCTAATATGACCTTGATGACTCACCCTGGATTTGAATTTCAAATATTGAAGGTCTGTTTTGAAATTCAAAGTTTCTTAAATTTACGACGATAAAGCTATGGGCACGTTTTTGGAAGCTTTCTATTTAACTTTGGGTAATTGATTTTATTAGTTATTACATTTAAACTTTTTAGTATTATTTCTTATATGCAATGTCAACTCAAATTTAAGCTATGATTTTTATTCGTTACGCATTTATATAAATGGTGATTTTTATTGCAGATTTTATTGTTCATTATTGCAGTTTTATTTCTTTTGGTAATATTATCGTGTGCATAGGTTGCTGTAAAAAAAATCTTCTGTTTACAATTCAATTTAACGCCTTTTGTTTGCAAATTGCATCACATAACAATTATAGATAATGTTTTTTTTTTTAAATTAAAAAAATATTTATAGGTTAAAATATTTATAAATTATTCGTATTTTTTGATGTAATCAAAAACACATTTAACTTGAATAACATATAACGTACGCAATCAATTCGATTTCCTTACTAATAGCAGCAAGTTGCTGTTACTCGTATTGCCGGCAATCATTATGGGTTAAATAACTTGATTATATATTTTACCAGACAAGCAGAATAATTTTCACCTTTTATATAAGATCTATATACAGATCTAGCTAAAAGTTAACACTAAAAAATGTAAATAAACTCAACTGAATACAGGAATATTTTAATCTAATCCATCAACCGAGAAAACAACAGTTATTAAAATAAACAGTAACGCTAATTAACAAGACAAAAAAGCTAATTTAATTAATTAGCGCGCAAGATCGCCTAATTAAAACCGCCGTTAGTCGACGAGCGAGTGCGTGCGAAGACCCGGCCGGGCTGCGTGACGGATGAGTTCCCAGGCGGGCAGCATCCCTGGCGGGTCCAGCCTCGCCGGAGAAACCTACAGCTCCAGCGGCGCGTGGAGGTCACCCAATCAACATAATCGTCACAGGTCGCGTCTCGCTTCACCGCCTGTCTTGTTTCTTCTCTAGCAAGCGTGAAATCAATAAAGCGTGTTATTCACAACTAAATTTGGCAGCGCGAATTATCTCATATATGGCCAACCGAGCAAACACCTGTCGTGTCCTTTCTCCGTTATTGTGTTATGTTATGTACAATACCACGGAACACCAGGTTTTGAATGCTCTCAACTTATTTACGATGTTTATTCATATTCAAGAGAATAATACTAAAATCTCGCTTGAGATTCAACAAATTGTATGTTGTCTCTATGGAGTCGAAGCTTGTACTCTCAAAACAGCTACTAGGAAAAATGAAGAAGCGGAAGGTCTCCTATTTTGGCCGCATTTTTCGTAACAATAAATATAGCATCCTCCAGCTGATTATCCAAGGAAAAATCGTAGGAAAAAGAGGCATTGGAAGGAGGGAGTTTACGTGGCTGCAGAATTTGCGCCAGTGGCTGGAGATCGGAAGTGCGGCCGAATTGGTGAGACTGGCCCAGGATAGGGATGTGTTTGAAGAATTAGTCACCAACCTTTTATGAGAAGAAGACGATTCATATTCAATCGGAAATTGAGATAAAATTGAATATAAAATGAATAAAATATTTAATATGTTTGGTCATTTTTCTTATAGAGAACTTTGAAATGTGGTATCATTTGTTGCTGATGTTATTTAAATACATTCAGTAGGTCTTGTAAAACTAAAAAAACTGATATATTTTTATTCAGGATTAGATTAGACAATATCTATTGAATCCATATCGATTGCTTATATTTATTGACCTTCATTATATTTCCATAAATATATAAAATTATACTATGTATTTATATAAAACAACTGCCGTCAAATTTGCTGTGTTCATACATTTCATAATAAAAATTTATTACTAATATGATTAGGCACATTAGTTCATATATAGAAGATGACTTAAAGAAACTCTCAGAAAAAGATCATCGTGATTATTTGTGTGGGATTTGAACCCACATCTCCTGGTTTACATGACCGGTGTACGAACCCTTGTACTAACGAATCACTTCCGTTTATCGAGAATTTTTAACAGTCATACTCTACATATGAATCAATGTGCCCAGGCCAATCAATATTTGTAATTATATAATAAACCCGTAATGGGTAATAAATACGCATCTGATTGACCAATCCGTAAATAGATATAAATAAAAAAATTATTCAATCAAAACTGCTTCGTTTCTGCCTTTAAAAGCAACTCACCGGGTAACAGCATATAAAAGTATTCCCGAGATTACAACATCAGATCGATTGTTTGATTTGCGCGTGAATGTGACAATTGCAGGTAGGATCACAGTACAATCAATAATGGTACAATTTCAGGTCATTCTTTCCGTAAAATGTTCAATAGAGCCCTAAGTGGCTCGCCGGGGTCCGACCTGTCCACAATGCGGTGTCCACACATCCGCCGCGCTAGAGACAATCGGGGACACATTTTTTTTTAATTCAATAAAATGCAATGTCTTTGTCCAATTTTGATTCATATCCTTTATTTCTCGATGTGGAATAATGTGAAATTGGACACGCAGTTTTATGGCTCAAGATTACAATTCAATAATACATTTACAATTGAATTTGGCTAGGTATATATAAGTTATGTAATTTTAGATATAATAATGATATAACCGATTTTACTTAAAACCCAATATCTTTATTGTTTCAAAATGATAAATAAAAAAAAGTATGCACCGAATTGCGTAAAAATGTTTTTCAAAAATTAATTTTCTAGATAAGCCCTGCAACTATTTTACTTTTAAAATACGTTTAAGTTGAATCACATTTCAACTGGAGATCTGCTACAAATGCAGTAATTAAACAACGAAAAATCGTATTTGATTAATTTTTTTGCAATATTATGGTATATTAAATTCATCCTCTGAATTAAATTAATTTGTAAAATCTAATACAATAATATGAATAATTTAAAAAAAATTGATTACTACAAAAGTAAAAATTAATTATTATGTTCAAAATTACACTTACAATATAATAATACAGTAATACGACATTTAATCAATAGTTTCATTAATAACCAAAAAAATTAAATCACAAGTGTTTGATGCTTTACGATGATATCATGATACACGAAACTATCTAAATACCATTATATTATTTAAGACATGAATAAATAATTGTTTATATACGACTAATATTATTTTTATTATTTTTTCTTAGCACAAATGAAAGTCCAACTGTATAAAGAATGTATAACGGGATTGTTAATCTGTCAGGGCGGCTAACGTTTCACTTTCCACTGAAAAGTTATTTCCAAGCATAACGAACGTCCATTTTGCGATGGGCGGTTGGGTGTATATTCGGAATTTCCGCTGCGTTTTCCTCCAGACGGCAACACTGAGAATATGAGAGATATAATCACATTAAATATTCAATTCTTGAAATAAAAAAAAAACCATGTGTGTGTACAAGCAGAAAATTAAGACTTTATATGCACTGACAACACACTAAAGGCGGGGCGGGTACTAGTACCCGTTCCGCGGACTACTGCCTGAAGGCGTATACGTTTTTGAATGTATTTACTCTATAAGCGGCAGAAGGTCATTTTATTCTTTAGGTTTACAGCTTGAAATGTTTGTTTCGGACTCGTCAACATTACTTCTACCAATACTGTCCAGTAATTCTGAACAAAGTGACAACGAAGAAGTGGAGTGGTCAGAGGATGATAATCCTCCAATTATTGAACAATTTTAAGGACAAAGTGGTGTTGTTGTGATGCCAAGTAATCCGCAAAGTGTGTATGAAGTGATTTATTTGACTACATGCAAATCAAAGAGTGTATAGACTAGATTCACGCAAATTTTGCCCACTACGCACATCAGTTTAGTCGTTTTGGTACCCGCCTAAAGTGTGTTTACTTGCATACCGTCAATCTCAGCTGATCTAAGCTTGCGCAATCATCTCGAAAACTTCGTATATTCGAATATATTTTAATATTTTATATAAGTAACATCGAAGCGTTGCTCTCGTAGATATTTTTATCTGTGAATTCATAGTAAACAGCGGCTATCTCCTGGACGAGCGCGACTTTCGCGCGGGCGCTGCGCGTGACCCACTTTTGCGGCTATTTATACTCTGCGCATCCCGCCGCACTGCAGGAAGTGCACGGCGCGGCTCGGCTGCACCGCGTGGGCCGCCTGTGGACCTCAGGCACTTCGACTCCAGCTGCACTACAAACCAGACCTACAAACATTTAAACAGAAAAAAACTACAGAAAACATAAACAGGGCCATCACAAACCACAGGCTTCTCATCAAACCGTTCCACAGCTGCTCAAGCGTTGATCGCGAAAAGACCTCCGCACACGCAGCGACACAACTTGCGACCGATCTACAATCAGCCAATAGCTTCCCTTTACTGAATAGTCATTTTTTCTTTTTAACGCTGGCCTACTTCTTCGTTTCTAAAAACAAGATCTGCCCGTATGTTCATGCAATCCTCGTCGTCCCTCAAGCATTTGTCGGAACGCATTCCGTACACACATAACTATATTGAATAACAATAATTGGCTCGTATTACAATTATTGGTGCTATTGCATGTATAGTGCTTTCAGATAAATAAGTTTTATTTTTTTTAAAACAATAAAAAAAATGCGAAATAAATTTTGTCAATAATGATTATTTACGTGTTAGATAGAAGCGCCGATTTTGAGAGTAGATTTTTTTTGTTAATTAAAATGAACCGACGTCTAAAATATAAAAAAAGATATTCACGGTTAAAATATTTAAATTTATTGTACTGACAAATCAACGTATTGCGCAAACACTTATTTACTATTTAAATAAAACGGGCATGGCGCCAATTATATTAGTTTAAGATTCACTTTTCAATGATCATTCATGCCAAATCAATAGAAGACACCACTATTTTTTATCATTGATATAGTGAGAGCTCTTTCGACCTACAGAAGCACCGACAAACGGATAAGACCAATGAGCCTTGCAATGTTTATAGATGGTAAAAATGCATGCACAGTTTAAGTGATAAATTTCTGTAATCACTTAAATGATTTGTTTTTTTTTTAATTTAAGTTTATAAATTTTAAGTGTTGTATTTAATAACAAACGCGTTTGATCACACCTCCGACAATCTTGATATTCTAGTATTAAATAACCGGCCGCGGCAATTCTCGCGGAGTTGCATAACGGAGCGCATTTTCACTCCTCGCATTCTTCGGTCCGCCGAGCTGCGAGTCATCCACACACGTGTTTCCACGTGTCACGTGTCACGTGCAGGCCGGAGGTCACCCAGACCCGTGGGCTACTTAAAAAAAATGGTCAAAGTCATGTTACCAGCGTGACATAACGCATATTATGAAATTACTTTCCCTTCATTAAAATTTTTATTATTCTCCTTAAAATACACGACTGTTAAACTTAAGATTAAATGCATACAAAACATATTTTTACTAAAATGTAATTTTCGGGATTTTATGATAATTGCGTAAAAGATTAAAATATTTTAAAAATATCTGCGAAAATATTTTGGGTAATGAATGTTACATATCGTTTAGTCTTAATTAAAAAAGGAAATCTCTCACCACTAAAAAGAACGGTTATTTTTAAGCACATTATAAATGTGTAGTATAACAAATTAAACTACTCTGTCATGAAAAAAAAAAATAGCTTAGGGCGGTGCGCCTTAATATAATGGGCTATAAAAATTTTGTAACATATATGAACAGTTTCAAATTGAAAAGTTTATAGTTATGATTATATAAACGTTTCTCCCACTCAAAGGTATGTTTAATTGTTAATTTGAATCGTCATTAAGAGGCACTGCTGTAAACATTTATCAATCAAATGCAGATATATTATAAAATTGAGCGTTGCGAATATTTTTTTGTTCATTTTGAAAAAAATTATTAACAGATAATGTACGAAAGTACATCTATTTTTAATAGTTTTTGGCATATCTTAAAATTTAAAAAAAAATGCGAAAAATTTTTGAACTTCTTAAAATCTTCAGATAATTGAGATAAAACACTTATCCGGCCGGTCTGTTTGGTGTTATGATTTTTTTGATGGCTTAATAATTTTTTTTATTAATTAATTAACTCGGAAAAACCATAGAGACCCCCGCCCAGTGCGGGCGCAGATAGAAAGCGAATGTGCTTACGTCAGCCGGCTCATACGTGCAGTTACGTCCGCCACTGGGTGACGACAACACTCGGCATTTCGCGTATAAAAAATAAATACAACATCACTATCTTATCAGCTGCTCGCATCCGCTACTGCATCAAGGACTCTCAAACCGCTGTACTTTGGTGTGTCAACTCTAACCCACTTAAAAGCCCCATTACATATAAATACACATAATTGCAGTTATGAAAATGTGTCACAATGCCTTTTTTAATTTTTTAAATATTCACTGCGTTATAGTAATATTTTTATTATATTTATATATAATAAAATAGTACTAAAACTTGTTCGACCGATTTTATAAAATACAAATGGTTATTTAAAAAAACACTCTAGATTTTTGCAGAAAATTAAAAGGATGTATTTTATGTTTAGTTATATCTAAAGAAAGGAAAATTAAGGTTTATATTTTATTTACCAATGCTTTTACAAGTTCTTAGAAAAAATATTTTCATATGCTCTTTAATACAATAATTTGGTTAATATTAGTAAAATGTGTTCATTTTACGATTTACAGTAAAACATCTATTATATTACAAATTTAGTAATATCTATTTATGGATTGGTCAATCAGATGCGTATTTATTACCCATTACGGAGTTATTATATTATTACTAATATGCCTAATCATATAAACTCTCAGAAAAATATCATCGTGATTTGTGTGGGATCACAAATCACGATGATATTTTTCTGAGAGTTTATTTAAAATCATCTTCTATATATGAACTAGTGTGCCTAATCATATTAGTAATAAATTTAGTAATCTTAATGTGACAACGTAAGTAAAATGTGAATGAGAATAAAATGTTAAAGTTAACTTGTGTTTACCCGGTTTTACAATAGATTGTTACGCGACTTTAGGCCCTAAGGCTAGTTCGTCATACGATCATATTAGAATGTCCGCACAAATATTGTGATTTCCCCCCGGGCAGCCTGTTTTTATACCACGCGTACAACTATCGGATGGTGAAAATATTCAATCATTATAATATTTATTTACATAATATGCATTATTGTTTTTGGCTGTAAAAATGATTGCATATCTTAATGTAATCGGTAACATTCGTGTTGGAAAGAATTAAATATGATACCAAGGAGAGAGTACAGGGGAAGGCTGCTGATTGTCTATTGTGTTTAAAATTTCTTGAAAATGTTAGTTTTTTAGTTTCTGAAACACTGATCAACGAATTAACAAGCCGTCAAAACCTCGTGGTAATTACATAAAGCGCTATCATTTCAATTTATCATTATACATCCTTTTTCAGTATACTGTTATCAAAACCAAATATAACTTGCATGTATCTCGCGGTATTTGAGAGGCTATTAATTAACCATTTCCTACGATGGTCAGTCTTTTAGAATCAGAATATTAATTTATATGTGTGCATAGTTCTATGGTTCTAAAAATAAATCCATAAATAAATTTAATATTTTTACTTATTATTATAATACTAGAAATGTAGCCCGTCACAGAATGACGTATTCGATGAACGATTAGATGAATATTTACTTTCATTTTGTACACATATATTTTGAATAACTGGATATTAATTTCTAAAGCCATTCTAGGAAATATTCATCACAAATGAGTGGTACATACCAATTTTTTTATTATTATTTTATTTATGTCTTGTTCCTTTTTTCCTATCCAATTCATTGCTTGACATTTCTGTCACATTTCGTGTCACTGTTCTTCATTTGATGCAGTCATTATCACGTTCAATTGTGCAATTCTTTTTGAATTACGTTTGCTGTGCGTAGACGGTGTTATTTTTTTAGGAGGCATTCTGTGTTATTAACGATGTGATTAATAATTGCATTTTCGATAAAAAAATAAAATTGGTAATTGTGTCAAGCTGACATAATCTGAAAATTTCTACGAAGCATCAAAATTTGTTTTTTTGTAAAAATTCAAAATTTGAAATTCTCGCAGTGAACAACATAATCCTATAATTCGTACATATTGAAACTCGCTGAAGCATATTTCATAGTTTTATTAAATTAGTTTATGAATGAAAATATTATTCTATCGTCTTGAAATTTGGCACATAACTGCGGAAAAACTTACTGAACTTACATGCAAAAAATCAACGTTGTATATTTTAGGATATTCTATAGAGAACCCAAAAATGAAACATAAACACACACACAATGGATATTATTATAGTAGAGATAGGTAATTGCTTCATATCCATACTACACGGGATAGAATATGTCGGGATTTATTAAAGAAGATAAGGTTGTTAAGAGCATAAAGCAAGCAAGTATATTTGTTAATAAAAAATATACGTTGAAATTAATGTATTGACCCATGATCATTTTTAAACCATTAATTATAAACTATTAGTTGTTCACATTGTTTCAATTGTCAAAAATATTTTTAAGAAGTTATATGATTTTGACTGAGCATCACTTAAAATGTTGATATTTTTAAACATTCAAAACACAGGTTTAAATAAATTTATAATCAATTTGCAAGGGTTTTTCTTGCATACATGATCACGGCACGCCACTTTTTAATATAATTCTGAAATTCAAGCTTACAGGAAAACGAAACATCTTGTGGTAGGCATTGAACTTTGTGCATACACATGCATGTTATTACACAAATAGCGCACTTTTCACACCACAAGGACGTTACAATATTTATCAGCTTGGTACACTGATAATAAATTTATAAATAAATACTGTATATAAAATAAACAGGGGCTAGAAATGTATTACAGGTTTTTTTTAATGTAGTTAGCATTTACCAAAAGTATTATTTCCTTAAAAATTTGTTGCGGTTTCATAAATCAATTCTAAAAAAACGCTTTAAAAAAGTACGTACATTTTAGTATATAATATAATCGCGAAACAGAGGGTGTCATTTTTGAGTATACTTATTAAATTTCAGTGTTCCAAGTATAGCCAGATTTTTTAAATGAATCCATAACTAAAGACAAAAATTAAAAGCTATTTTGCCACAAAAATACGTACAGAGTAGATAAAGACTAAAATAAAGCAATACTATTATAATAAATTATAAAGTTTTATAACGTGTTGAATCTACTCAATTATAGTAATCACACAACCATAAGATCGTGCGGTGCATAGATAAATTTAATCTAACTCCAGTTTATTAATAGTTATATTATAAATACAATATATGACAGGCTATCACCTTGTGGCCCAATGCTGGCCATAACTGCTTTCTGAACTTCAAATCTAAAGTTTAAATTCAAATGGAGTGTTTCACAATGAAAAACTACTATATACGCCACTTAACAAACGTATAGTATATCTTAAAAATATAATATTTAAACAGTCATATATATTCATTGTTTTGAAAGAGAGAAAACAATTTATTATTATTATATAAAAACGCAACATTTTCATGCAGTCGAGATATTTACTATAATGATATATAATAGGCAATGTTGATGATAAATTATTTATTTGAGACCCACGACATGATCGGCATTAGGCGATCTTGACGCAAATACTGCATGCGACCTCTTTATTTTAAATTCAGCATCGTGCCGTGACTTCAGCTGCCCGACAAGCCTGCTTGTATATGCAACGAGTAAGACATCACTCATCGTTAACTGCATTTGACACCATAAAATGACAACATTCGTAGATATGGACATTTCATGTATCGGAACAAATTATATTTTGTTTTACACATAAATTACATTTGTTCGTTCAAGTTTGCATAACAAGTTTTAAATAATTATCTAGTGGGTAAAATAAAACTAAGAAGGTGTCTAAACATGATGCTACTGAAGATTACTATTGTATGGTGGTGCCATACAAATTCTGAAGGTAACCTAACCCAACAATACACAAAGTATTCAATTCAAAAGACTACGCATAGCTATTTTTAGGTTGCCTAAAATATTTTTAATTGAATGATATTAAAAAAAATCCGGTACACTTTGAAAATATTCTAATTAAAAATTTTAGTTGTGAAAGTATTTAAAATATTGAACCCCATTGAAGATGGTTTACAATGCGTGTCTTTGTCAAACGCGTGTGTCCTTAAATTTTAAGGTGGTGTTGTAAAATAAGCCAACATGAAAGAAAAGCATTGACAGAAACAGGAAATAAAATTTTATGGAAGTTTTATGGGCGCATAAAATTTTAAATATACGAAAGCTATCCATAAAAAAAATTTAATGCATAGAAGTTGGATGCTTTGAATTAACAAAGAATGAATACGGGAACTATGGCGTAAAAATATATCCGATGATCCAGCTGGCAGCACACTAAAGAAATTGTAACAATACTGTATTTTGTCCCAAGCCTGAAAGTTTTCAGGATTTTAAGATTAATGCTCCACGCATTGTATGAAAGTATTCTGCTTTTTTTACACAGTGTATTGACATTTAAATATACTTTCGTAGTGAATGTGATTTCCTGTGATTAAATTTTGTAATATAACCAAATGCAGTTACGGCAAATTGACTTTTTTATATATTTAATAGTTTGGTAGGATGTATTATGAAGTACGCTTGATATTAAACCTATATTCAGTAAGAAAATAATAGTACTTGAAAGATATTACGTTATTCTTAATATAAAAAAATAAATAAATCTTGTAAAATTTTATAGTTGTGTTAGATTTCAGAATTAGTCCTTGAGTGTGATAATGATATATTTTTATCATCATGTCACCAATATATTGAATGATATATTTAGATTATTATCACGCGAAATAAAAATATTAATATATCGGCAGTGAAACTCAAAATCACTCAGAAATATATATTTCTTTTTTTTATATCAACTGAATGCGTAGCACTGAATAATTTGATAGATAATATGCATTGACATTTAATGAAGATTATATTTTTAATTTCACGAGACTATAAAATGAGTCTTTGATAAATATTTGATCGAATATCTACAATATTCCGGTATCGATCGGTGCTGCACAGCTTTCTTCGCTTTTTGTCGCGGGTATTTTGAATAAATAATATTAATTAAAAGAAAGAACTTAAAATCTCTCGGAATCACTTTCTCTGCCAGATTCGGCAGAACCAGTCGCCTTCTTGCCCACGGAAGTGCCCGGTTGCGTCAGCATCAGTGACACCACTCGCGAGCCTCGAAAGAGAAAGAACACCACCATATACATGCAGACAAATCACATTAATTAATTAAGGTTTTCACCACCTGTCGTTTGTCAACCGACAAAAAAAAGCAACCATCCAAATTGATTTTAATTCATAAAATTCTTTTAATATACATTTTTTATATAAAATTTAATGCAAGGCAAAAAAAAAATTATTAAAATTTGGTCTATAAAATTATTATTCATATTACAAAACATTATAAAGCATAAATTATAATTTAACCTTGAAATTTTTCTTGTGTATTTTTGAGAATTTTTCCTAGTTTTGTAATATTATCATGTCCAACGGAAAATAAAAATATTTAATAGCCATATTTCTTAATTTAACACGATTTTTGTCATTGGATTAAATAACTATATGACAAATGGTTTTATATTATATTTCCATTTTACATACCATGAAATGATTATTGTTATCAATTTATACGTAATTTTTTATAATAACTCAATAATGCTTTTGTTTTACATGTTGGATTTATTTCTTGAATTAAGTGCTATATATTCGATTAGTAAAGGGGCTCCCAAACTCTTTTGGCCCACGGACCCCTATTCGTAGTAAAAACTTGCCCATGGACCCCCCTTCATAGTCAAAACTTGCCTACGGACCCCTTTTTACTGTCAAAACATACCCACTGACCCTCTTTCATAGTATAAACTTGCCCATGGATCCCCCTTCATAGTCAAAACTTGCCTACGGACCCATGGTGAAAAACTACATAAATTCATATTATAGACTAGTTGATGCTATTGCGTTCCTGTATAAACCTGCCTGACTCACCGCAATGCCTGTTATTACTTATATTTTATGCACCTGTCTTTATTTATATTTTACTTAGAACGCAAAAATCGCTAATAATGTATTCATTGTTATTAATAAAAATGTGTCACATTTTGCGCGGATCCCCTGACCTTGTTCAGGGACCCCCAAATCGATTTTAATTTTCTTAGGACCCAGGGGTCCGTAGGGACCACTTTGGGAGCCCCTGGATTAGTAGAACCCTCGTATAAAAGTTTTTCTCAACTTTAATTTTACTTTCTTAATATATTTAAATTTATTGACAACGGTGTTTGAAGATGAGGTATCACAAAGCATAAAAGTTTTTCCTTGTTTTCAAACACATTATTTTGTTATTATATCGTACAAAAAATTAAAAAAAAAAAAAAAAATCTATTAATAGATAGAAAACGCATCCAAAACAAAAATCATTTGCTTTTCAGTCGCCACGAAAATTGGCAGCTCTTCTCGGCCGAAGTTTCCCGAGCGGCCAGCTGCCGGCCGAACATTCCCGAGCGGAATTGGGTCAGTCTGCCGAGTTACGTGATCAGAGCGAGAGGGCGACAACCGGCAGAGAGGGACGGCGAGACCGTGTAGGCTCGCCGAGTGTGGAGTGTTGTCGCTCTGTTGCCGAGTGCAATCTTTGAACAATTTTCGCTTCAGGTTTTTGCAGCTTTGTGCCGACTGTGATTTGAGTGTCTACGATTTTTTTTTGTATTTTTTTTAATGCAGCAATTCCGAAATGGAAACTCGATGGTCCTCTTTAACATTAACCTATATTTATTCGGAATGTTTAGATGCCAATACTATTAACAATATATATAGGTAAATATCAGTTATACGTGACGTCACAAGGTCAACCGTGGAGTATTTCATCTGCACGGTGTCGATACAATAATATGCAATACAAGAGGGTTGTTTTTAATGAATTGTTAGCATAATTTTAATATCAATAAAAATTGTTTATAATGTTTACGTTCCCCTTTTCCCAGCAATACGCTTTGCAGCGTCCTTCATTAAAATAATTATTCCTTTGTTTGTTTCAGGTAAGATGCTTTGCTGTCACGGACGTCTACTACCTACTAAAGACAAGGTTTTATAAAGGATCTGTATTCCTCTACATTTAATATTTTTGTATTTATACATATAAAACATGAACAGCTATTTACAAATATTTTTTCTTATTTTATAAGTATTATTAAATATAATTAGAAATATCAACATCAAAATTACTATGATTGTATTAAATAGTATTTCAATGTTTAGTAAAAATGTTTATTTTATTAAAACTTATAAAATCAAAATTTATCATGAAAATAATTTTCCTCTTTGAAAATCTGTCTCTTATTTTAAGTTAAATAATTATAATCAATCTTTACTCCTCCGGCGCTTAGCGCATGACAACACAAAGAAAATTCACACACACATCCGCAAATTATGTCGTAATACTTGTTCTACGCAGCTCCGACAGAGGTCAATGCACTTAGCCTATTGTATCACTCGCTTGCACTGCCGTCCTCGCCGCGGGTGCGAGCGAGAGGCGGTCAGTAAACCCAAGCGCCAGAACGGGATGCCCACACGCACGTCACTCTTGCGCGCATCGAAGGCCTTGTAGAACGAAAGGGAAACAGCAATAAGAATAGACCACCACGCTGCAGAGCGAGAAAAAGCATCTGACGTCGGTGATTTTTTCCGGCGTGATGACGCGAAAATGAGACGGCAAAAAATACGTGCGGAAAACTCTACAAGTACAAGCGAGCAAGGTATACACGTGCAGTGTGTTGCGGTAAAAACGAACTTTGCAGAATGAAAAGGAACGACTTTGTCTATTAGAACTGCATGCTAATGAGCGAGAATGGCGATCTTACGTGTGTGTTTTGCTAATCACGCGTGCCTCGATTACAGATTGAGATAGCACGATGCTCGGAAAACGTGGTGTATGGAAAAAAGGCGACGGGTATATGTATATTGATTTTGTTTGCATGGAAACAACCGTGCGAGAGAAAGGGCACTATTTTTAGATCTTGTTTATATATAAACGAGCGAAATGCACGCTTGGCGTCTCGTGTACTATTAGAAGCATAGGAAAATTGGCTCTGTGTTCAAAATGCATTTGGAGCAAATAAATGTGGAAAATTTAGTATTTTAATTTTGAAACTGTCTCTTGTGAGAAGACGTTGCAACTTTGCTTATCCTTTGAATAATTCAGTCAGACGAATGCATTATAAAATATATTTTTAAAGATTAATCAAATATTTATAAAGTAAAGCGATTAATTTATTACATCTAAAATATAGGGTGATTGTACAAGATAAATTATCCATATATTCTTATTATATTTCAATTGTTTTGATAAAAGTCTCAAAAAAATAAATTCATTATTTTATTTGACTTAAACTTAGAGGAAGGTTACAAATATCGGTTCTACGGTTAGTTAATAAATGACGATCATTAAAATACTATAAAAAATCATTTATATTATTATACATAATAGAAAGTCGTTTCATGTTTGATACCTAGATACCTGCAGTTATAGCTCTTTGATTATAATTATGTAAGAATCTAATTTATTTTATTGGTTTTATTTGGCTACAATTACTTGTAACCAAGCAATATTTGGCAATACCGATAATTATCCAGGCACCGAGCTCTAATCTACTTTTTTAAACCAGCTATTAATAAGTTTAAGTACTTGCCTATTATGCCACAACAGACTATCATGTCAGCCATTTATCAATCCTCTGCTGGATGAAGGCCTATATACATTTTACATGTTTCGACTTTGTCGACCTTTCGGCGGACTTCCATAAACAACTTTATTTTATAGCATCTTGAAAATACAGCTCGTGAATTTTTATGAATAATTTACGGTTAACAATTGTGGACCCATCTTGCAATGGACAATCGCCATTTATCCAGTCATTTATTTTTTTTTAATTTTTACATTCTCCACCCTCCACTGAACTGGTTGAAAGTATTGCATTAAATGTACAAATTTCACCATGAGATGTATATACCGGGATTATTGCATTATTATGATTATCAACACAATGGTGGGTACTTACAAAAAAATCAATGAATTGATTGATTGAGCACGTGTAAATAAAATTTTAAGCTTATATTTATTTTATAACTTTCAAATAATAATGCAAGTTTCTTAACGTCTTTTTTATTTCTCAGCTAAGAATAACACAATAAACCGATATACATGTAGGACGTCACCTGAAAATTCAGAATAGATCATTTAGAAATTTTATCCATAGTGTTAATAATTAATACCAATATAACATATATACTAGTGAAAGTTATCAGATAATATTTGAAAATAAATTATTGCCATTTGACATATAAAGTTTTTTTTGTAAATATGATTAGCTGAAAATTTGTGTGAGGCTTTTCAACAAAATTAGTTATTATTACAAAAATAAAATTTATATTTACGGTCGTGATGTTTAAGAAAACTGGTGATGTCAATGAACACCAGCAATTAAGATATGATATGTCATTGAGTTGAGTATAATTCAATATGGCTCCCATCTGCCATGGCGGTTTTCCTGTGCGGCGTGTCGTCATCAACCAACCAACGGGAACCGGAAGTTTATATCGATTGTTCTAATTTGGGAAAATGTGACCACTTTTAAAATTTTATGCTACGATTTGAATAGTTTAAACTTAAACACTTTTTGCTAACAAAAACTATTTAAGTGCTTATTTTTTTAAAATGATATTTTATGGGTCTTTTATTTTTAAATTCTTCAATTCTTATTGTTCCAAAATATACGTGGATTTTTTTATTTTTTATAATAAGAGAAAATATTTTTTAATACTACGAGATGCATATTAAATGTTGTTATTTTATCTTAATCAACGCGCATTGCAAAAATTGTAAGTAAAAAAGCTTGCATAAAAACGGTCACTTTTAATGCCGGTAAGCAAATTAATTTTTTTCGCCTTTGTCATTTTAGAATTTACCATAATATGTTACTCAATACCAAAAATAAATATTCAAAAGACAAAATCTTGCGCAATAAAAACACAAAGAAAAATATATAATGACCGGTGATTTCAAAGCGGTGCCGTGACTTGCCAAAAATATTCAAAATAAAAAAAGCGTTCATTCCATAGCCATGCCGGCAGCGGGTCAATGACCTGTCAAAAACACCAAAGCACAGTTCCACAGTGCTCTCTCTGTCTTGCATAAGAATAAAGATAATGTGAAATATTATTAAAATTAATCAAAAAAATTAAAAATAAATATGTCAAAACCTGAAAAAACAATTTTTTTTTATTTATGTATCATTTGTTTTTGATGTTTTGAATAAATAGTAAAAATATGAGGCGTTTTAAAATGGTATTTTGATATCACCGTCCCTCTCTCTCGCCCGAATAGATACCGCTTATCGAATATTTGGAATTATCGTACGTTATTTTTTTCTTTTTCGTTGAAATATATTTTTATTTTGTAAAAATAATTTGTTCTTCAGTTAATATAGGTTGTTGGCTCTATGGAGGCAATGTTACATAAAAATTTAAACAGATAGCATGTTATTATTTATTGTATAATTCATGATTATGGTCCATGGAGAATAGTTGCAACACGCAACAGCTAATCGAAGGTCGCCAGTTCGATTCCTTGCGAACAAAATTAAATCTTAATCACTTATTATAAACCAATAGTTCTTCAACTATACCAACAAGCTGAACTGAACAAAAAAACTAATAAAATCTGTACAATTATTGAAAAAAATATTTAATTTTTTTGATATTTTAAAAACTGTTTTTCAAACCAAATTCAAACCGTTTGGTGTTTACTAATAGAACAATATTTACAATAATTGTTTTTTTCTTTAAATTCATATTGAAAAAAATAGCGTATGCTGTAAAACAGTTATTGCAAAAACGTAAAATGCATTTAACCTATTTATGTGTTAATTTAAAATATGTTCAAAACAAACCTGATTTGAAGTGCATTTTGAAAAAAATACCTGCATTGATATATCTTTAAGTTTGGGTTCCCTGATTGCATGTATGACATAGAAAGAGACTCGGTCCATATGGGACATGCCCTAATTCCTTACCACGGACATGAAAAAGGAAAAAGTCTCTATGAAAAGTCCCGAGCGAGATAGCGCTACGCGAGGAAAGTGCCGTAGGTTCTTTACCAATGCGCGTGCGGGCGAGATGGCGCCATACAAAATGTGAAAAACGTATTTCAAATCCTCTCCGATAGTTCGCACGGAGAGAGATGTATGGCGCTAAAGCGAGACGCCGCTCTACAATACGATGAAACGGGTGTCTATTTTTATCCACGCGGCTCGCAAACGTTCAATGTACCTGCTTATTACAAGGATGTATTGGTGAGGCGGTTCATAGTGATGCGGATAGTTTTCCTATATATATATTTTTTAATTTTTATACATTCTTTATTTAGGTTAACTTAATCAAGCCGATAAAGCTGTTTCAATAAATATATGTAATATAAACAATTTGATTACAGGCCAAAGTGAGTTTTTTTTTGGTCAAAATTATCAGGCATTAAGGATATGACAAGTTAACTAAAGTATTAAACAATAATATGATATTTTTAAAATTATTATGGCTACTTTGAAATAATAGTTTTTTTCAATTGATATTTGATCATTGCAAGAAGTCATTCTTTAACAGCATATAGATCAAGAATTTACAGTAATATATATTTTTAGAGAGACAGAGAGAGGAAAGACATATTCTATATTTCAATACTTTCTCCACTCCATAGGACTGTGTAAGGTGTTATGTAATTCTTATGGTATAGGTTTATGGAAATTATGTTTAGCCTGTGGTCTAACATGTTTTTTTACTTAGCTAAAGCGGTACTATATACAACAGGCGAAAAAACACTCACAGAATAACTTTAATCCATATAAGAAGCCATAGTTTTAGAAAGGGAATCGTTTTATTTATTTTGTAGAGTAGTTATCTATTTATACCTAAAAAATAATAAAATGATAACTTTTTCAGTTTTGAGTTTGCATGACAGTACAACAAATAAATAAATTGTAATATTTTTATGATAAGAAGTATTTTGAATTGAATTAAGCTCTAAATGTCAGAAGAAACTGCTCTAATATTGTATTAATATGTTCAGCCATTAAAGTTGAGCGACCTAATATAATGAGTAAACTGTAGATAAATAATTATTATCAATTTCCATAGCAGAGGTCACACCGACAATGTAGCATAGATCCAACTCTGAAATGTTTCATTAATCAATTAATATATTTTATGATGAGGTACGTTTTAATTATAAATATTCATTAAAATGATATCACTTATCTTCAGCACTAATACAAAACCGGATGAATGTTTATTTTACAAAACAGTATTTAAAAAAAAAAAAAAACATTTAGCACGTGAACTACCTCACGGACACGCGCGCAAGTATTATCGCACAATGAGTACACACATATATGCGGATTCACCAACACACGCGCGGTACACGTGGTGCCCCCTCCCCTCGTCGCACAGTTTCCGTAAAAGCGACCGAACGCGGAAACTGGCGATGGGAAAAAATTTAAAAAAATCCAGTAAAGCCGCACGAGAAGTTGCGAGAGGGTAGGTTCTCGTTGCGGCGATATTTCGGGGTTTTGAGGTGATTTTCCCGCGCGCTGCTAGCGCCGCCGCGGCCGCCGGCGGAAGCAGCGGGGGACGCTGTCAGTCGCCATTTTTTTCTCGCCGTGTTTGTTGTGGTCGCCGCGAGGACGACGGCCGCCTTTATGTAACGGAGCGCGAAAGTGTACGGAAATATCCCCCGAAACGCATCGCGACCGCCCGAGATGCACCACGATCTGCCGGAATCCCGCGTCGCGCGTGGCTCGGAGCGAGGCTCGCGAGCTGTCGCGGGTCCGCCGCCGCCGGGCCGTGTGTCGTGCTCGGGACCTATGGTCATTGACTCGTGCTAGTGACGTAATGCCTGTGATCTAACGCCGTGTGCGACCCCGCTCCCGTAATTGAGTAATCGAGTGACCGCTGCCGATCGGGAATACTCCGATCCCCGATCGCCGCCCGTCCCGTCCCGTCGCCGCCGATCGCTCCTTATCGCCGGCCCCGACAGTGAAGTGTCCGAAACGCGACCGACTCCGGGAACACCTCTCAAAAACACGAAAAGCGTGCAGCCCGACATAAAAAAAAACAACAAAAAAAAAACACGTCTAGATATCATCCGCACCGGAGCTCAGCTCGTTTGAATTCCAGAAATACCCGCGAATGTGCATTATATATACTCTGTTCGCGGAGAACGTCCCGCTCTTGAGAAGTGAACGAAGCAATTGTCCGAAATTCCTCCAAAGAGCGCACTTCGGTTCACTTCCGGGTTGCCGACGTGAAGTTTCCTTCGGCTGTCGGAAAAAGTTTCGGGCATCCGTAATTGAAAATGAAACACGAAACTCTTTATCTCGTTTCACCGATCCGAAGTAATCAAAAGTGATACGTAGAAATGGGTATTTACTCGAAAGTAAATTGTTTGTAACTTACTTTGTAACGACATGAATGAAGTCACCCGTTTCAAATATGCATATACCTCCGTCAACTTTGGATTTCGCAAACGTGTCGCTCGATTGTCTCGCAGATCAAAGTTGTAATGCATTTAAATGCATATTGCTGAAAAACCTTTGAAGCAGTTTCTTTGAATCTAAATATAAATAAGTTATTTTTAAACTAGTGCACTTTTCAACTGCGTTGGTATTCTCAAGTTTTGTTTGGTTTGAATGTGTCTACGTATTAATAACGACGAGTAAAATACCGGGAGACGAATATTATGTTATCACAATTGGCTTGCAGTGGTCTAAATAAAAACTAAACTTTATCACTTTTCTTGTAAACGTGACGTCATCTGCGCTACCGCAGTGTGAATGAACGAATGTATAAATGCATTTATATAAATTTTGTGTTTAACAAGCATTTTATTTTCGAGTTCACTGAACTTTTACACCTGAATTTTTTTCAGTCATTTATTAAAATTAATGTAAATAATTGTCGGAGCTCAAAAATATGAAAAATATTATTTTTCATATCACTTTATTCCACAGTACGTACTCAAACACGTTATCACGATGACCCGTGACGTTCGGTGTCTAGACGCATTCTAAATCATATAAACTGTTATGAATATATAATATATTTTTATTTTCATTATAATCATTGACAATTCATCACAAACAATTTTAAAATCTACACACCTTTTTGTACTCTTTTTAAACGATAACACTGTATGGTAAATAGTAAATTTACTCTAAATAATAACACTATAACGGATAATAGTAAATTGACCCATCGTAATATTTTATTACTGTGTTGCATCGTTTGTAATTATTAATGAATATTTTTATTTTCTTTTGAAATAAATATAACCAATAGTCATAATTATCACCAATGTGGTATTAATTAGTTCGTGTCGCTTAAATTGCCTTCGGCTGCATGTGGAATCGGTTATATTCATTAGGGGTGCCAGCTGAAGTGGGTTCGAGTCCCGAGGGGGCTGTCAGGTTATGCGCGCCACTGGCCGGGGACCTGCCCCTCCCGGTGGCGAGGCCTGGAGTCGCCCCTGGAGCGAGCGAGGGAGACAGCTCCGCATCCTCCGCCGCTGTCCTCGCACTCTCGCCGGGCGAATTAGTGTTGATGATGAACCGAGTGCCTAATTGGATAATTATAAAGGAACCGAGTGAAATCTGACATACTTTGTTAAGTATTTATAGGCGGTTTTTTCTTGGAAGTCTTAACGAATATGTCCTATACTTAAGCATGCTTCTGGGAATAAGAAAAACAAATTTTTAGGCGCAGTATATTTCGGAGAGGCCGATTATATTAATAACTCTTGTAGACGAAAAATTGTGTACATATTATAAAATCAATACATCATTTGTCTAGAATTTCAGAAGTCACGGATTGAATCCATTTTGTAATTTTTTTTAACGATTCATTAATATCACATCTAATTTTTGTCTGTTTTTATTATGGTATGCCATAGCACAGACTCTGTAGAAGTATAAACAGTAGCGTGCACGAAATATCTACAAAATATCATCTGCATCACATGCACCCCACTCTCAAAATCTACGTTAATAATTTTCATTTCCTATTTACGCTGATATCATGGGACTAGTTTTGATGGTGGTGACGATGCACACGATAAAATATCCAACTTATATAAAAATAAAATTAATTTTGTAATCAAATATTTGAATGATATATATATATATATATAAAAGCTTTAGTGAAGTATAGTTAAGCTAAATAACTTGTAAAGTAAAACAGCATGGTTTAATCTACTACACCACAAAACATCTCGCGGCACTCCAAAAGTTGACATAGATCAGTGCGCGACGTCAGCGTCGCGGGCGGCGGCACCAATACTCGAGCAGAGATCGTTGCCCCGCGGCGGCGCCCAGTGCCAGGGCTCTGCGACGGGGGTTCGAATCCCGGATTTCAACCAGGCTTTTAGCTGTTACAGATATTTAACTGCAGTGCATTTATCCACGATCGTCGATTTTAAAAAAATATTTTTGAAGTAAATTAAAAAATACAGATGATGCGTACTTTCGAAACAAAGTGTTGACGTTATAATGTAATTTTTTTTTTTTTTTTTTCCACTGTGTTACGATGCGTACACATCTGTATTATCTTTGTAATTACGCGGTCGTAAACATGCCAGATAAACGAATTATGGTCCCAGGTATACATCTAAATAACTTGTATTGAAGTTTAAAAAAAAGTTAAAAAAAAAAAAACCATTGAAGTTTGCAATTACGAGCATTTGTGGTCGACGAATCATCTTCTTTCGGGGGTTATTCACCTCGCGCCGTCCGCGCGCGCCGTCGATGCGATTCCTCGATAATCGAAACAAATACTTCGTCACGTTTTCCTTGACGTGCGAGTATACCTGCGGTGAGTCACAATTTCGCAATCGCTCCGAAATTGTTGCAAGCTTCTCGCGTGCGTGCTCGCCAATTTAATTAAAACGCCGACTTTGACCGAAAATTTATGATTTCGTACGGGCTCGGATGAATTTTTCCATTTCTGTCGCGTAAGATCAGCGCCCGAGAAAAAAAATAATACACTGCTTGTATGCCTCGGATGTTACTATGAAGAGTAGCCCGCGGTGAGGTGAACTAAGATTCTATGTAATATGCTTATAAATTCTTGTCTTATTTAATAATTGAGTCTTCTAAAAGATATTAATCGATTAAAGACTTATTAACGTATTGAATATAAAAAGTATTAGAAAATAGTATCTAGTCGTTTTGTTATACCTCTTATCTTAATATTATGATGTAATTTAATTTAATTGGTCATAATTTTTAAAAAATGTATATTATTAGACAACAATATACATTTATCAGTTATTATCGTTTTTGTTTCAGTGTATAAGTGAGTATTATCAATTTCTAAATTTTTACTGTTACTATCGAAAACAGCATTACTTTTGTACTACCTACAAGGTATACTATAATCGAATTGGCTTCAAGCAGGGTGCCTGTGGACCGTTTGAATCGATACGATATTTCTAAAGCACGTCTCGACACATAAAATACATTGCAACAATGCATTTTTTATCTCGCTTACGCAAAGTCGATTCCGCTTACGATAACGACAGATAACGCGACGCGGTGAATAACCTCTTGTATATTTATGTAACATACACCTGCTATATTATTTTTGAAATATTTAAATTCAGCAGTTTTTTTTTTGCTGCTTTTTTTTGGATGCATTTATCAAAGGCCTCTACACATGTCGTCACACGACATACGACCAATTCGCAATTAACGAATAGCGTCCCTTTATTGTAGGCGTTTTTATAGTTATGCTTAAGTAAAAAACGAAACGTAAGACGCTATTGGCTGATTGCAAATCGGTCGCATGTCGTGTTGCGACGTGTGTAGAGGCCTTAAGAAAAGCTTTTATACACTTTGCATCAAATCGTGCAACCGAGTTGCAGCTAGCCAATGGCGTCCTACATTGCGTTGTGAACTTAGGCAAAATAATAAAAAAACACCCAAAATAAAGAGACGTTATTGACTAGTTGCACGTGTAGAGGCTTTAACATGGCAAAAACAAAACAAATGTATTTTTTATTACCTATAATTTTGATTGGTCTCGTAAGAGTATTCTGTGTCCAGTCATTCTTAATTTTTACTCAATGCGTTAGGTAGGAAGCTCGTGGCTTAAAATTTTTTTTTTTGATCTTGTAATAACTGTGAACTATTCGATTTACATTTATTTGTGGTTTCTCTGTACAAGACAGGTGAAAGACGTGCTTACCTGCCCACCCTATTCTTACGGTTTCCGAACTTTGATTCAAGTGTTAGTCCGAATTTGAACGTCTCCCCGTTCAAGAGGCATACTTTTGTCTCAACGGGCTTCTGAACATGACCTTTGAGGAGGATCACCAGCTTGAATCCTGAGCTTGAGCTCCATCTATGGATGCCCAGCGTCCAGCAGCACTTTCGCATCATGAAAAAATTTAGTTTCGAAGTCGTGGGCAGAGATGTGGCTCCAACTCGCACAGGAAGACATTATTATTTTTGGAAGTCGTTCTCACGAGAAAATGCGTTCAAAATCACTTATAATAAATCATAAAAATATATTCATTCCATAATCCTATTAATTTAAGGACTATTAATGTTTTTTTTTTTAATAATAAATATATGTTTAAATTATGACAATTTAATTAATAATAAATAAATAACATATTTTTTATCCGTCCAGTAGAATATATAAGCGAGTAAATTGCAGAATAGTGTGCTTTTTGCTCATTGGATTTGGGTTTTATTTTTAAATAAGCCTTCTTTACGCGTTGTGATACAACCGGCAACTGAATGGTAACGAAGCAATTGCCTATTTTTATTTTTGGTGTTCAAAATGCAAAAGAGAACGATATTAGCCAGTTACCGTTTGGTTTTAAGTTATATAGCCGTCCTAGGCTTTGAATATGTTTTCCATTTATGTAATCACCATTGGCTTTTTTTATTTAGTCGAACCGTTTCTTTACCCGAGATGATGTTCATGTTAAAGATGTTCTCTAGTCATGAAATACTGGGATATTCAAATAATAAAGTAATTAACACAATCTATTTGTTTACGTGTTACGATACATATATTTAATATTTTTTTGAATAAAATACTTGAGTGATTTTCACATGTTTGTTTTCACATATATTTATCGTTCCAAGCACACAAAAGCAGTCATTGGCCTTGAAAAATATTTATTTTTTTAAAATGTATAAATGGGTCAGGATGTCGTACAATTATCAAATGCACTGAACCTCGCTAATATTTCTATGGTCACTGACTCCGTGGAATTTGAGATGTCGGTGAACTTTTGCAGTTATGACATTGCAAAATACAAGAGGTGTAATAATAATATATACTCTGTTCTTGGGTGATTCTTCATTAATATTCCGACTTTTTGATTCCGATGCTAGGCATCTTTTGTGATTCAATCCCTGGAGATAAAATAGATATGTTAAATATATAAACTGCACATTTGATTTGTCTAGATAGTTTGACGATCAAAATTGCTTCAACTGAATTATCATGTCAACTTAAAAACCAATAAAAATATCCGATTTTTATATGTAATCAAAATAATATTTTTTTTATAATTCATGCTAGAACTTATGAAATGTAGATCTTACTGCATTGTGAAATTATTAAATAAACTATTGCACGTGGTCTTAATAGAAAACAATTCGATCAACGGTATAGTAATTGACAGTAATTGTGGTGCGATCGATTCTACGAGTGAGATCGAATAGCGGTATAGATTGTTGAGTTCACAGTACGCGGTACTTTTTTTTGTTATTCTCTTTATATTTATATAAAACGGAAGATCAATATTATTTTAGCTACCTAGCATGTAAATTCGATCGCTCGCAGTGCTGTATCACACAGGTGGAATCATTCAACACGGTTCTTATAGCAACATTACTTTTATTTTATCTGAAATTGCGTGTTTCAACTGTCGCTTATCGTACGCAACTGTTTACTACACGTCATTTTAATTTTTCTTATAATTCTAGGCCTGAAGTCTTTATTTTTTCACTATCATAAGGGACGCTATGTCAAATAAACAAGATATTATAAAAATGCATTTACAAGCCACAATGCTGCGTTAGTAGCCTAAACATGTATAATATAAATGCTGTAGACTTATGATTATGAAGGGAAAATGTAGCTGTAAATTTAAAAGTATTGTTTTTTTCTATATATATTGCATTTGGTACGAGCTGAAATCTATAAGACGGTTATGGTGTGTTGGCAAACCAAACGAGTCTCGCCAACAACTCCGACATTACACTGGCGGCGGATGACGTCACGCGAAGAATAATAAGTTTATATATTAAAATCTAATTTGCACGTGCCAATTAGATACTTTCAATCCCGAGCGAATTATCTTTTATAAAATAAATCTCGAATCAAATTGGTCGGCATTTCCTGCCGGCTTGACGCTGTCGGCGCCAACGGCAATTCTTCTGTTCTTAGAAATCAACGCAACTTCCAACCGGACAACAAATTGCACAATCGTTGCCGTCCAACTATGTTAAAACTTTAGCCATCAACATAGTAAGACTTCTGACGGTAAATTGCACATTGTGCAGTGCTGTCGTTTGACTATTTTTAGATTTCACCGAATGGGTAGATCCCGACGAACGTCAATGTATAATCGCCAATCGAACGACAATTTGTTTAGTGTGTAGTGCAGTTGTCCAACTATTTTAATACTTACAAAAAGTTAAGAATATTTGTAGAAAAGTTGGACGACACAGGATACAAGTTGTCAGTCGGTTGGGGTTTTCGTGAGAACGGATATAGGGATTTTTAGAATTAATTAAGAAGTATTCATCATTATTTGTAAAAAATAATTGTTTTCGTCGCTTTTTTGTTGGTGACCTAGTTTTGTAATTTAGTCATTGGAAACAGTTTTTACGTACTCTGCGGTTTGAAAAAATATGTTAGATGTTGCCATTATGGTTTAGCACTCATAATGGTGATTTTGCGGCTGTGGGCGGTGCTACCTGGATTCAGTCCGTGGTTTCTTTGCATATTATTTCATCCTTCTTTATCACTCCTTGATCTAGTTTCATGATGGTGAAGCTAATTTTTAAAATTTCTTTTGATGTGTCCAGAGAGTAAGAGCAATACTGAATACAGATTTGAAATGAAAAATATTAATTTAATCAATTATAAAAAAAAAAAATAATGTGACAAGCTTATTTCGCTGTTTCATATGTAACATGGAAAACTTGCAAACAATTGACTTTTTTGATACGCTTTTTTTATTTAACATAAAATTTTACGCATAGTTTTTACATAAATAATTACTTAGTACGAATAATTACGAATACAAATAAGTATATTTGTGTTTTTTTGCATCTAATATTTTTAAATGCAATTTTATAAGTATAAGTAGTGATTATAAATAAAAATTAGTCTTAGTATCAATATGCCATATAAGGCTGTATGATGCTTCTTGATTACTTTGTGATTTGATTACAGTGATTCATTTCCAGTTTTGGGTATTTGATTAACTAGAATACTTACAAAACCACGGAAAGTCCCATGTCCTAGTTTAGAGCTTTTCTGAAGTAACAGTATTTTTATCGTAGTGGTTTTATTCCGTGTTTTCTGATTGTGTGTCGAGGAAGAACTTCAAAGGGCGCGCCCAACGCACTTATTTTTACTAGCCTTTGTTTTTTTTTATTATCTAGAAACACTTAAATTGTGAAAAAAAAATTCGCCTTTATGAATACCGACGAATGGCAATCCGCGTTATTGATCGATCGATATTTTATTTTGCCGATAGTTAAATAAGTGCACGACGTCGATCATGCAAAAGGCACACTAGTAAGCGTCAATAAATCTGCTAATTAAATATTTTTAATCAATAGCTTTTAAATATAGGTCGTCATGTAGTTTTATAGATAACTACCACTGCGTTATTTTACCGAGACGGAAAAATCCCCATATTTAACAAACCACGATTGCTTTTTATTTATTTACTAGAAACTAGATTACTAAACATTTTTTAAACAGTTTTATGATATCGTAAATATTTCTGGAATTTCAAACAAGATGCTCACGGTGTATTTTTTCTGCGTGCGTTTCAGGTGTTTAGTGAAATGTAGTGCCTTAAAAAAAGGAAAACAAAAATAAAAATAAAAACAAAAAGACTCATACGGGAGCAAGTAATGTTTCTACGAAGATCAGGGCGTGATTTTCTAATTTTTCCGAAAATTTTCCCCCTATTTAAAGTCCTCATTTTCCGAAAACCAAATCCTAAGAAAAATTTCCCTGTAACAACCGTTCAAAAGTTTTAAACTTTCGGTGGAACAAGAAAAAACGTTGAATTCATTTGCGTAATTATTTACTTGAAGCACATTATTCAAAATTTATTTAAATTTTTGATTTATCATTTTTATTATCCAATTTTTGTTTGTTTTATTGTAAATTTTAAGTACATCATTTTTATGTTTTATGTTTTATTAATATTTTATTTGCGTACAAATATCATTTTTTTAATTTTTTTTTACCGAGTCGATAAAATGGCTGTTACAAAAATTCTTCTCCTTTCCTTTTAACATTTTCAGTTTTCTGCTGTGTTAAAGAAAAAAAAACATTCAATCCATTTAAACAAAGTGCAACGCTCCGTGCCTTAGGAGAACTTTGAGATACACGCTTGAGGTAATTTACTACCCAAGAGCTGCACAAACATTGTAAAGCCGTACTCTCACGGCTGAACTGCCACGTCTCCGTTGAATTAACATCAAATTTTAGCTTTAAGCTGTGACAATACTCGCGTCGTTAGTGTCCACCTCCTGAAGAAGCTCGCAGATCGTTCGCGGAGAAAAAGGATGAGATAAGCTCCAGCTGGGCGTCGGAAGCCTCGGTTGACTTGCAAATGTATTCGGCTCCGTCAACAATGCCAACGGTTTAAGATGCTGAGGAGGTACACATTATGCAATAGGTCCAAACTGAAATTCGAGAGGAAGACTCGCGTCAGGTCGAGGTCTATAAAAATAACTTAAGGCATTAATGCCGCCCATTTCCGCTCTCCAAGAGACAAACTACACGATAGTACTGTAAACACGATGTGATTGAAAATACTGTGCCATAGTACTTTAGTCGATAGAAACGAGCCTGTGTAAACTTGCCTTCAACATAATTATTAATGATTACAAGTTGCTAATATACGATTCTACTTATTACGTAGTTACTAGCATAGTTCACTGGAATTTGCCGAATTCATCGGCCGACAAGACAAGAGAACAAATTGAATTTAATAAAGCTTGGAGTTTTTTGTGAGATATATTTATGTACGTACTTTTGGGATCTCTTTATAATAATTAAACGGTTTTTATGGAATTTTTTAAAGTCTACTGTTATGATATTACTAATGATTAAAGTAATTGCTAAGATAAGCTAAAACTAGCAATTGCATATATGACTTGAGAACAATAAATGGGGTAAAAGGGCCTTCACAATAAAGAACCAACAACTTTTTACTTACGTTATAAGAGTTCTTATATAAAATAATAAACTTAAAAAGAGGCCTATAATATAAAAAAAACCCTGAAACCAGAAAGCGCTCGGTCCACGTGAATAGTTACAGGGTACAATAAACCCCAAGATAAATAAATAGAATATCACACAGTACTGAGTGATTCAACGGGAATAAGATCGCCCCTGGCGCACAAAAGGCAATTTTGAATAGCTCCATCCCGTGAAAGGAAGCGAATATCAAAAGGGTCAACATCACTCAATAAAACTGCCCGTACTCCTGGGGTCAATAAACTGGATGTAAAACTAGAATTACCCCAATAAAGACTGTTTGAAACCAGCTAACCCGTAAACAGAGGGGAGTATATATAACAGGAGGTCAAAAAAGTATCAATTTTACGGTGAAATAGTGGATTTTTCTACATAATAAATTGGACACCTCAAGTAACTCCGAACTCTGGATTACGATAAGCGTGAGTCAGCTCACAAGACCTATTGCACATCAGCCTCAGCCGGCTCCGGACTATCTCAAGGTCAGATCTCGGTCAGGCTCGCCGGCGTGGTGAGAGGATGCGGCCAGAGAAGGCTCGGTGAGGGCCCCCATGGAGCCCGCAGGCTTCCCGGAGCTGTTCGGCCCGCCATGGGCGGCGGACAGGCGCGCGGCGGACAGCACCACGCCGCCTCCGCCCGCGCCCCCCGCCCAGCACTACCCCGCCCAGCCGCCGCTCTTCGCCGACAAGAAAGGACCCAACAGCATCAGAGGTAATCCCGAACCACCCAACCCTCGCCAAACACAACCGCCGCGCTTTAACACCTTGACTACCGTGTCAGCCACCGGTGGCCGACACGGAGGTATTCCAATTGGGCCGCGTCGGCCACCGGTGGCCGACACATAGCGACGACATGCCTGACTTCAGCCATGCGCCTTGTATTAAACTACTATTGAACGTGGCCGGCGCGGCCCTATTCTATCTTCCTTCGATATGGCCGATAAAAGTATCTCAAAACAAATGAAATAATTCTATTTCGACCTTCGTGTTAAATATCTGCCCTTTTTACTATGAAACATATCGCGAGGTATTGCAGAATTGCTTGCGTCACACTTGTCGTGTTGGGCGCAGCGTTTTTACACGGATTTGGATCACTCAGTTATTAGTTGTATGTAGAGTGTTTTTTTTTATCTTCCACTACAATCTATCTGCCTACTGTGACATAATAATTTCTATTAAGACAGCCACCAGTGCAAAATTGTTATAACACACTTTAAGCGGGTAACCAAATTGACTAAACCGATGTGCGAAGCGGACAAAATTCGCGTAAAATTGCACGTGTGTAATCTAGTCTATGCACTCTTTGATTTGCATGTAGTCAAATAAATCGTTTCCTATAAAAAGTTGAATCACTTCATACACACTTTGCGGATTACTTGGCATCACAACAACACCGCTTTGTCCTAAAAATTGTTCAATAATTGGAAGATTATCATTCTCTGACCACTCCACTTCTTCGTTGTCACTTTGTTCAGAATCACTGGACAGTATTGGTAGAAGTAACGTTGACGAGTCAAAACAAACATTACGAGCTGTAAACCTAAAGAGTAAAATGACCTTCTGCCGCTTTTAGAGTAAACACATTCAAAAAGGTATACGCGCAACGCTTTTAGACAGCAGTCCGCGAAACGGGTACTAGTACCCGCCCCGCCTTTAGTGTATTAACAAAATCTCTTCATCAAGCTCTTTAACTTTCATGCGGTCATCAATATCAAGGTAGATTGGATCAAATGATCTGCGTTCCTTGGGTCATTCTTCTCGCAGATACTCGAGCTCATCTTCTGATCTCCCGAGCATAGCAGTTCATTATGTAGAAAGACGCTGACAGCACACCGTCGTAACTGATTTAAAGTACACTACTTCAGAACGCCCTGTGCCTTCTATCGATTGGATCGCAGTTTATGTTCTGGAGAGCTATCAACTCGGATTTCTCCCCATCCAGTAGAGGGAAGCGACTTGAACTTTCATTTGTTGACAAAAAAATGCCTTGTCTCAGATATGTACATAAATATTTGGAATAACTCCATTTGTCTGTAGTAGATAAAAAAAAACATAACACTGCTTATCTATCAAAATTAAAATTTGAGCAACATTTCATTGATTTATGTTGAAATAATAAGCATTTATCTATGCGCAGCAACTCTATGTTTTTTTTTTTATGGTTTAGCTTAAGTTATAACGCATAACAGGACGCTATTGGCTAGTTACCGTTCGGTTATCAGTTGTGTCGCAGCATAAAGCTATACCTTCCAAGTAACCAAGCATTAACTTTCTATACGCGATTTTTTCCGTGTAAATTTGAAAATATCCCCATTATACGCAGTAATTAAATATCCATTTTTTCCATAAATAACTAAATCAAACAAAATATCTGAAAAATGCTATTTTTTTAATATCCACATACCGCAATGAATACTTTGACGCAGTAGCTGTTTTATAGCAAATTCGAAACACACAATATAATAAACACCGGGGCGATAATACCCCAATGCGTCCATCCTATTATGCGAAGTTTTAAGTATCCCCGTAGCGCTCTCGTAATATTCCGAATAACCGAAGTGTAATATAATTATCCGAAAACTCCGCCCCCGCACGAGATGTCCCTCTTTTCGGTACAATCCGACTTCGCGTACGAAAAAGTTCGTTGACTCTAGCGGCCCGTGCGAATTGTATGGAAAACGCCGCGCGGACTGCAAAGGCTAAAGGCGTCTACACACGTCGCGGCAAATCATGCCACCGACCTGCAAGTTGCCAATAGCGTCCCTTTATTTTGAGTGTTTTTTAAGATGATTTTTTTAAAAGTAAACAGTGCAGTGTAGGACGCTATTTGCTAGCTGCAAGTCGGTGCCACGATTTGTTGCGACGGGTGTAGCGGATGATATTTTTTTTAGCTACAAACTGAAACTGTCATTTTTTTTTTATAACCGCTACCAAATAATCTTTAAAAATGAAAATATAAAAAAAATAATTCATACTAGTTTACGATTCGGTTATTAGGATTGGAAAGAACTACGTAAAACGTAAAAGCTTACTAATGTATTTTATACTAATTTACGTACCTAGCAATACAATTTAACATTTTTTCTATATTTGCTTGTTGCTAAGTTCTACATTTTTAACAATCAAACCTAAACAACAAGTAAAAATGAATGTTCATACATGGGTTGATACAACTTCATTCTTGTTCCGTCATATTTGATTAACAACAAAAACGATGAAGAAAATGATTGGGCATAGTTCCATAGACATAGTATAAAATAATTTACGTCGATCGCTATTATTAAATTCCAAAAAAACTCTCTTAGATTTAGATCTGTTTTATTTCAATGTTCGATAATCCAAATATACACATCGACTGCAGAAGTACTGGGCAATGAACCTCACGCGTGTTATTATTACAAGTGGGCGATTCCATTAATCATAAAAATAGGCGCGACCTCGCGATACAATAAAAATGTCAAAAAAAAAAAAAAAACACTGCCGAATCTTGCACACCGGTGTTTATTTGATCCGCAATAAAACGGTCACGTGTCGGCAGCCGAATTCACGGCATACGCAGCCTCCCGAAAATAAACCTAGAAAACAAAACTCGGGCGATCCCATTCATCGCGCGGCCGGCGCCGTCACGGCGTGACGTCACGCGGCGCGTCGGCGCTACGTCACGCCGCCATGTTGGCGCACAGCTGTTCGCCGGCGGTATTCTCGCGCGGGGTGACTGATCTCTCCCGCCGCTCTCTCCTCCTGCCCGCTCCCGAGATCGCTCTAGAACAGCACGCACGCTGCTGATGTATCGCCTGGGGTTTGCGTGTGTGTGTTTTTTTTTTTTGCATTTTTTTTTTTTTTTTTGTTTCACCGTTTTACACCGCTTTCGTTTGAAATTATAAATAGAGTTTTGTCTCGGCTCTGGGCGTGCAAATGTACTGTTTGTGTTGGTTCTTTGTGCGAAGGAATAAAAAAAAAAAAAAACATCCTTACACTTACGACATTTCATATCGTAATACAAAGTATGCAATGTAACCAATGAGTATAAATATTTCAAACCAAATGTACACATTTGATGTGTCATTTTATCCAGCTATGCTGGGCACTCTTACAGGTCTCATATGCGGTTAGGCCGGCATGGCATCTCACACTCTTGCGTTTTTCCATAGATCATTCAATATTTGTTATGTCTCCTTCGGTAGCTTTAATTGTTAACCTCTGAATCTCGTTGCTATCTCCTATATTGCCGCAATGTTGATATTTATATATCTTCTATTGAAGTAGGTTTTATGTCATGCTGATACTGCAGACGATACTGAAAACCAGCAGGGGCAGCTTAGCAAGCGTTCGCTTACCTGTACGTAAAAACGCCCTCCTCACTTTCCCGAAGTTGATCTGAGCTAGGACGCTGTGCACAAAAGCGTTTTGGGAATTTGTAAATAAATTTGTAATATTGCAAACATTGGTCTTGTAGTTTTATGTAAGAACATTATCTGAAAAGTAATGCGGCAATTTCATCGATTTACTACGCCCACCATAATAGTCCGAAATGTCTTTCTCCGGGAAGTGGCCTAGACCGAAGGCGCTGTTGCCTCGCACCCCGGGCCGGGACCCGCGGGGCGCGCGCCCGGGCCGGGGCTCCGCTCCCCCGCAGCCCCGCAGCCCCGCAGCCCCGCAGCCCCGCAGCCCCGCAGCCCCGCAGCCCCGCAGCCCCGCAGCCCCGCAGCCCCGCAGCCCCGCACCGTGTAATATGCCATAACTTCGAACAGATTCTGTTCCGCGCGGCTCGAAATATGCTGCGGGGGCAATGGCCGCCGCCAGGGCGCCGCGACGTCATCGATAATGGCGAGCGCTCGGCATTAATGGCGACTTGATGTGCGGAAGGGCGCCGGATGTGCTCCGTGAAATGCAGTGTTTCCAACGTGGACTGGAATTTTGTTAAGAGTTAAAATTTATCTTGTGTTTAAAAAAATATTATAACTACAATGTTGAAAAACATTGTGTGTTTTCGCTTTATCCCGCAGGAAGTAGTAAAATTATTATCTATTCTACATTTTTACTATCTATGTTTATAGTTTTACTCGTACTCCACTTATAATTTAAGTACCTTATATACATACACTAATATCTTTCATTATTCCCTACGAATTTACTTTTCTAGTTCTTTTTTTTTTTGTTTGTAAATATTTAATTACTTATTATTTTTCAAGTACTAAAGGTTCCTTTTAACAAGAACGACTTAGTTATTTTATATACATTTTATAATCAAAACAATTGTCCAATTCGTAGCGCGCTATTTTTCAGTGCGAAAATTGTTGTACTAACGATTATGCTAAACAAGTATATTAATCAAATCCAGGAAGTAACCCTTGGTCGTAAATTTGCATTTGGGCAACCCTGTCTGGACGGAGGACGTTTGTTGACCCCCAAACCTGGCGCCGCGAGTTGAACGCACCTGAATCTGCCCGGCGAGCGTGCGGTCCCACGTTTTCTTCCCGATTTATCCTTACACAAACCAACGTAACCGAATCTCAATACAACAACACTCGTGTGAAATATTTTCAATGCGCTGAATGTACAGTAATGTGACATGATGATTTTTTTAAATTTAATTTTTTTTTTTTTGTGAAAAAATGTTATGAAATTAAGTTCCGTGTAAGGCGATCCTTATAAATAGTCGAGCCAGGTGAGGGCCGTGATTGGCGGTGTGGTGTTGTACAGAGGCCGTTCGTTGACCCCCGAACATCTGCTGGGGTCGACGTCCTCGCGGCCCGCGTACTGCCGAGATGTGTGTGCGAAAAAAAAACTTCATTCAAGATGACGACAAGACTGGCAGGCTTTATGGTTTATTTTTATTTTTACCGCATTTTTTGGTAAAATGCTTTTTTTTGGCTTCACTTTTTTGCATGCAGCTACGCGTGTGTGTATAATAAAATCATGACACGTCGTTTTATTTTTAACGCAATTTTATATCAAAGCAATTTTTATTTTTCTATTGCTTGTATGCCAAGCAGAGATTTTTAAAAAAATATATAAATCAAATATTGATTTTTAAATCAAATTTAAATAAATTTATGAATTGAAGGCGTTATAAGCGTGTAACACAAAAAACGGCTTTTCTTTATTGCTTGGCAACACGGTTTTGAAGTGGGAGAAGTCCGATTGGGGAATGAATACACGCATTATGCTCCCAAATTTTAAATTATTTTATAGGCCAATAACGTACTATCAATCAAACACTTATCTGCAATATAAATAGGTGCCAGATAAAATGAAATCATATTTGGTTTGGAGAGAACCGGTGGCAAAAGGACGTTCAATGAACTCTGCGGCACATTATCGCTTACAGAAAGTATTGATAAGGATGACATAACGAGCATTCAAATATAACTACAGATAGTGATGGCTCAGTATGCTCACGGCTGTTCTACTGTTACAACTTTTTTTTTTTTTTTTTTAATAATAATAAGTCCACACGGTGTACACATTACTGAACAAAAAAAGCAGTTCATAATACTTTGATGGTTCACCGGCTTCATTGTTGTCGATCTTTCAATTCACTCGCGGTTATTCTGGTTGGTGACTTAATCTTCTCGCCCACCGAACCGCTAAGCTTGTCAAGAAATTTTTAGGTTCATGAAAAGATCCTTTGTTCGATAATGGTCTTGACTGGTGAATTTTTCTGCGTTGGGTTCACTCCCTTTTCGACCGTGCTTTGTCCCATACAATGTATTTAGTACTGATTGTTTTAAAACATATTTATTATTATTGTTAAATTACCAATTTTTTAATATTAAATAATTGAATATTGTAATTGTGATCATCTAAGTGAGTTATAATTCACAACATTTTCTTGCATCACAATACTAACATATTTTTACTTTTAACATTTCATTCAGTTTTGGTCACTTATAGTGCATGCAATGTCATTTTTATTACTTGCATATTTCTGACAAATTAAAGCCAAGATCATTTTTAGAATTCAATATCAAATTTGATGCACGGGTATCATTATGGAGTATCAGTATTCTCTTTGTTTGATATCAACATTTATAAAAATATCAATTTAAAAGCACACTATAATTTAATATCAAGCACGCATGTAAAAATATAAACAATTATTTTATTTTTAGCTATTCGATTAAAGTAATGTATTCAATGTAGTTGAACTGTTCATTCTAGTAAAGTACCATTAGATAATTTAAATACATTGGATTTTAATTTTAATTATATTATTTATTCTATTTTTATCATTTGTTTACACAATGCTTCAATTAATTATTAAATCGTAAATAAAATATCAAGATGACATGTTGCTGAAAAAATCCTCGTATTCTGAAATATACATAATGTTACCATGTGTTTAAAAGTAGCATGCACCAAGTATTAAATATTATACAATTGTACCATCTGTCATGGTGTTATGACACATTATTATGTAATTAAACTTCGTCACGGGTATTACGCGTGATGGATATTATTTTAGAGGCCATTTGTTATTTGAGTAAGCATTGTCGGTAAAGCAGTACCTCTTCAGCTTTGTTAAGTTCGCATTTTTATGGCTAACCCCAGATAGCCTTTTTTTTTTGAATTTGTAAGCACTAAAAATTCCCATCTAGAATAAAGCAATTTTTAGAACTTTTTATTTCAGAATAAAACTTTGTGGTTCTTGGAAAATAACTGCACACTCCAGCGTATTTTTTAATTTGAATTTCTACCCATTTCAGGCCCTGCCTTCAGGTTTTTAATGCTACAACATATTTTCATAAATGTTTGGGTTTTCGGGTTAAAACGAAATTCCCCCCAGTATCCCGCGGGCGTTGTTAGTTTTTTGTTGTTAAAAAACTTTAGGCTCCTCTGCTAAAATAAATGTTTTATCCGTTTATTTTTGGCAACTCTTTTCGCAAATTTATATAACATTTAAATTTGGCAACATCTTTTCTTTTAAATCTTTCAAACGGACATGTCTGGAATATGAAAAAAAATATATAACACTAGTGAAATAATATTTATATATATACTCAATGTAACTAAAATATAATAACATAATTTAATGATTTTCATCCTATTTGAAAATTTTGATTTACACGCTAATAAAAAAGTTCCTGTAAGAAATCTATATTTTTATTTTTAATGAAAAATTTGCCATTAACGTAATTTATGTGCGTTGCTGGTCAATCACCAACACGAGCTTTCTGTTTAAAATAGTATGATGTGCATCGTTGTGAAAAACAAAGCCCGAAGAAAGCACCCAAAAAAAGGAACACTATCAGTTAACTGTTAATCGATTGCAAGTTGTGTCGCTGCGTGTGTAGCCGGCTGAAGATATATTTTCTAGCCATCAACCCTAGTTTTCACCGTAACTTCAAAAATTGGTTATCTAGCTATATTGAACATCGAAGACCGTCTATTTGTGTAACTTTCAAAGTATTTGATCGAGCACGACTCTGCAGCATTACATCAAATTAAACCGTGCGATTTTACCGATATAAATTTAGTTTCCAGTGGGTTAGATTCCGGTTCTATTAGACTGCACGAAGATCCCGTCGATTCCAATATCGAGATTAAACTTTTATATATATATATACAGAATTTCATGTTTACATGAAAAAAATGTGTTAATTTTATTTATGCGTATCTCTGACGGAGATCATATATAAAGCTAATAATAAAATATTTTATAAAAATATAAAACATATCGAGTATGATATAATTATACAAAAACGTTGTAATATAAGGGAAAAAAACATGTTTAGTGTAGTTTTCGCGGATCAAATATAAGCTTATACAGTATACTTTATAGTGAAAATGTGTTCTTATCATAAGAAGACTGATTCTGATGAGCAGCTTTGCAAGTCCTCGTTAGCTTCATTTTGTTCCCGCTTCAAAGGAGACGATTACTCTTATCTCATAGTCTGTCGCATGTAACCAGGTTGTACTCCGCAGTACTTTTAGCTGAAACGATGATTTACACTCCCTGAAAAATATATTACTTTAACATCTAAAAAAAGTGTTATAAATGCTCCTGGTATATTATTCTGCCGTGTTTTTGTAGGAGAAGCAAAATAATACTTTTTTTGTACATATCAAATAAATACAAAACTTGACTAGTATTTTGCTTTGTTGCAAAATTGAAACAGTCTCAATCAAAGTGTGTAGATACTTAAGTGCTATGCATACTGGTCGATTATCAAATCTGGATAGTCGTTAAGAGCGTAGGTCAGTTTTTTTTTTTTTTAGGTATTAATACATCATGTCCGCCATAGTGGCTGCCAGTGGCGGCTCGGGCCACCGTACATCCATGCGTAGGACGTTCGTCGACCCCGCGGCTCGGGTTGAACGGCCGCGGCCCAGCGGTGGTGGAGATATGACGATATGACTTGCAAATCTGTTCCCGTCCGCCACCACCGAATCTGACAACCAGATGAGTCAGTCGGCCGACCACACCGCCGAGCCGCCGACCTCCCTGGTGGGCGAGCGAATTCAGCGTTTCCCTCGCCGGCTAGATAATTTTTCACATCAAGTTTGATCTGACAGCGCTGATATAACCTCACCCAAACGGCAAAGTCGCAGCTAATTATTTTTCGGACTTATTTGCGATCAAAATCGCTTAAAGCAGTACTAGAAAACCCCTCATTAAATGTGGGAACGTCTAAGAAGGATAGGTCGTGTTATGTTTGAGACCACATAGTTTCTTACCGCGGAACGCAGAAGGGTCTAAATACCAACACTGTAATAATTGTGTGGAGTTTTCATGGATGCTGAGATCATCGTCGTGTGGAATTGATGAGCTAACATAGCAGTGATATCTTCCGGAGAGCAAGTCTCGATATCGCAGGTCATTGTCTATTGGCAATTGTACCACTATACAATTTATATGAAACTATTTGTAGCATTTTTTAAATTTTTACTATCGGCTAGTCAATACCAATTAGGGTGTTTGCTTTCAAGTTTTTTTTTTAAATCTTTAATTTTTTCGCTGTTGCTACAATGACTGTATAGCAATACAATATCGAATCACATCTCTCTTCAAACTCACTACGAAAACTTTGTTGTTATGATTATAAATATTTTTATAGCTCCCACTAGGGAGAATTCCATTCGAATTCTTAATGAAGCATTTTGGGTATCTTGATTCGTTTCTTTCCCTATTTTCTTGCATAAATGAAGACCTATCGTACCTAACGGAAGTGTTTCTAGCCTCAGATTTCCCTACGTAATGTTGACTGATCACGCAGGTGTGTAACTGGGCTTGGCAAGGGTATCGAACTCACGAGCGCTGATATTTAAATAATACACACGATAAGACACTTCTCTGGCTCAACCACTACGTTCTTATGTCATAGTCAAACCGCCAGAAACAGATTTTTGAAAATTATAATAAAAAATGTTAATTCGATTAATCAAAAGTAACGCAGCTAGAAATAGTTTAAACAAGTTTTAAAAAAATTTCTCATGATAAATTAGTAGTAATTTTTCAGTTATTCCCTGTCATATATTGATTTTATCAAACAATATAAAATTTTAAATTATTTTGTAAATTTTATTATATCTGTAAATTCTGGTATATTTTAATGTATAAAACTTACAAGTTATTAATACATTTTTTTATATCTATTTTATTACTATATCCAAGAATTTTTAATGGCAGTTAATATCATGTCAGTTATAATAAAAAAATATCCTGTCTTGATTCTGAAAATTTTCGATCGAATCGATTTTTCAAAAACGATTGATTTCAGTATTGATAATATATTTTTATAGATATACACGAAATATTATTTAAAAAATGCAATATTTTTTAATACAGATTTCCGGATTTGTTTGTGATGCCATCATAAGTTGTTACTTATGCGATAAACGACAAGTGCCATACATTGAATAGACTTGTTTCTTGTATCGTATCATATATATTTTTGAGTAAAATTCTTGAGTGATTTTCCATTTTTTATTTGTGACCGGTTTCGCCAATCTTTCACGTTGGCGAGACCGGTCACAAATAAAAACGAACAAAAATATTAAAATGGAATTTCACCAAGTACTCTCTGTCAAAAATATTGAGTATCATATAAAATAACTCCAGGCATGGATCTCTACATTTCTTTCCTTAAACATAACTACATATTACAATATGTGCAATTTTTTTTAAGTATATATTTATCGTCAGTCAGACATTATTGATTGACCTTGTTTATAAATTAAAATTTTAAATATGATGGCACTTATGTAAAAAAATATATATTGTATTTTTGTTCGTGACAAAACACAATACAGCCCACTTGTGTTCTTATGTACGCAATTTGTCGCGTGATACACTCGTCGTTTCAATTTATACTGTCCCAAATCTAAAATTCATAATTCCGAATTCCACATTTAAATTTCAAATGGCTTGTTCGATATTCGAAATCCGGAATAGGAAGTGGCGTCCCGCGGGACTGGGAAGTCTGCGCCAGACGGCGGCGCGAGGTGCCCCAGCTGCGGCGAGTGGCACACATCGGAGGACGTTCCTTGACCCGCGCGGGGTGAACGCCCCGCCGCGCCTGAATGTCTCGGAGACTGTGTACTGTACACCAGCCCGCAGATTCTCAAACTTTTATCACCGAATACCTTTTGTAAATCGCAATAAATGTATTTATCCCATAGTATGTTGAGTGAAATGGTCGCCAATCTCGTATGAGCAGGGCATCAAGACAATGAAATAAATTTAAATAATAATATTTTGACTTTCGCAAGTGACGAACTTGTCAGGAAAGGAATAATAAAATATATATTAAATTATAAGTACACTAAAGCGTGCGGGTACTAATAACCGTTTCGCGGACTGCTGTTTAAACGCAGGGCGCGTATTAATTACCTTTTTGAATGTGTTTACTCTAAAAGCGGCAGAAGGCCATTTTACTCGTAATGTTTGTTTACTTCTACCAATACTGTGCAGTGATTCTGAACAGAGTGACAACGAAGAAGTGGAGTGGTCAGAGAATGATAATCCTCCAGTTATTGAACAATTTTTAGGACAAAGTGGTGTTGTAGTGATGCCAAGTAATCCGCAAATTGTGTATGGAGTGGTTCAACTTTTTATAGGAAACGATTTATTTGACTACATGCAAATCAAAGAGTGTATAGACTAGATTTCACACTTTGCACATCAGTTTAGTCAATTTGGTTACCCGCTTAAAGTGTGTCAAAATAGTTTGTGATTATTTTTTTTACACGTTTATATTCTTTAGACGTTATTAAAAGTTAAGTATTTTCAAATATTCAAAGCAAGTTTTTTTTTATTTATTGTAATTTTGTTTCAGATTTTTTTTGTTGTTATGTAGTGTAGACCGCATTTGAAATGTCTGATAGTGAGACTACCGATTTTGTAGATATATCGCAGCTAATCGCTTTCTCAAAATGAGATGTATCACAAAGCAAGCAAGACCGATAATTTGAAAGGGGTACTGCCGTTCACGCGTACCGCAGTTTGGGGGTGGCCGGACCGCCAAGAGTTGGGAGCCTCCGCTCTCGGGGCGTCCGACGAGATTTATTTTTTGTCTGAAATGTGTCACCGGAGGAATTCGGACGAGCAGCGGCCCGGGAAATTCTCTCCGTTCTGCGAGCATCGCAATTCTACTTTATTATTGTGTCATGGTGTTGCTCAACAGCGTGATCGATATATTGCGCCTCGCTGCGGGTTCAACTACCTGCGATGTTATAAAAATTAATAATTGTTTCTAGGTATTGTTTCGAGCCGGCAAATGTACACGCCTCGAGTGGCTGGTCAAACTTCTTTTCCGTACATCTTACTTACGTAAGATGAATTTTTTTTTTATCTGGTTTATCGCAATCTACTTGAGAATAATCGAAAGATTTCTAGAAAAAAATATTCTCAAATAATTGACAAGTGTGTCGGTGTTTATTTTTAATGACACCAAGATATCTGTTTTATAGTAAGGCACACAATCTGTAATTGAATGGATATCTCAAATACATCACTATATTTATTTGGATGAATTTTTTTTATTATTATGTCGCTACATAAAAGCCTTTTCTGAACATTTTTGTCATGGTTGGAAATGTGACACTATAATTTTAGAATCTGCTAGAAGAACATATTTGGGAAACCTGTCTGTGATATTCTCCAAGGACAGATTCGTCTTCGTGGCTGTCCACAAGGACTCCCAGGCAAGCGACGATGACCCTTTTTTCGTTAAGGGTCAACGTCTATGAAAAAAAAAGAACCCCAGAGTTGGTTTGAAGTGTTAGATAACTATAAAAACAGGACATATTCTCAAGTATTTTTTAAAATAAAATCTTATTTTGGAGGACTAAGCATTTGACCCTACTTTTTTAACCCTGTTATTCCATATTAAAATAAATATAAAGATATTTATAATATTTTCAAAATATTTATAAAAAATGCTAGCAGATACTGCTACAAATCCACGTATTACTTCAAACACTTAATATCGGTGTGTCATTTCTAAGTAAATATAAAAACATGTTTAGTTGCGTAATATAATTATAGAAACGATGTTGAAACAACATTTTAACGTACTTGGTTCTTGTTCTTCTTAAAAATAATAGGTATATTACTAAATTGGTTATATTATTCACGTTGCGTACAGTAGAAGCAAAATTAAAAATGTCTTCATGGACATCGTTGGCAAATTCCACCGTCCATATCATATCGGTTTTCCATACATACAATCGAGTTTTATTCTCGAATTATTATAATTGGGCTCGTGTCCGCTGTCATTTACTTTGACTTATTTTCTCTGGACACTCGGTTTTGTGTCCTTTGTATTTTTAACATAATATTGTTAGCGATTCTGGTTCGGTTCTTCCGGCATCTGTTGACGGATAGCACAAGTTTTGCTGAGAAAGCTGACCAGGAAAACTTCCACGAGTATGTTTAGAAGTCTGCACGGTTGCAAATGCATCCACTTCTAAGAAGTATACGTAAGCTTTCACTTATGTTCCCCGTAGACCAATGGCTGATGAATTTATCGCTCTTTCCTAGAAATTCATCATTCATTTAATACATTATTATTCTCTACTGTTTAAATTATCATCGCAGGGTGTTCGGAGCTTTTTACTTGTAAATATTATTATTTAGCACGTCAATCTATGATACAATTTAAATTATATAATTCGTTGGTGGTTTTTAAAGCAACGTTTAATAAAGCTTTTTAATTTTGCGAGGAACAAAAAAATCCATAAAAAACATACGTAAACTAAAATTTAATACTATAAAATGTGAGACCCATGTGTGAATTAGTACTCCAATTTACACGATAGACGTGCCGATTCCAAGTACGATGATGTAATTACATCACCCAATGCCGTTGACTTAATATCCTTTTTTAGATCACTTGAAGATTGACAACGTCGGAATGCTCCGTTAAGACATCAGTCATTATCAAGACGTATATTCACTGCTGGAGCCTCTAAATTAATCAATGCGACTTATGAGTCGCAATGATACTATGGTATCATTCTACAAAGATATGCACATATTACAAACCCACCATCAATTGATTGATTGATAAAGCACGTTTATTATATATAACGATAATACAAAAAAATTACCTGTGTTTTTCTGATACTCTACCTTCATTAAACGGTGAAAACGGTTTTCACTGATATAGTCCGAATCTCATATTTTTTAAAGGTACAAAGCAGATATTCATGAATATCTTATTTCAATGAAATTGACTTCATGTGTATTGTATATATCTGGCACTGTCTTATGTTGTTTCGTTTGTCTTTGCAGCTCAGATCGAGATCATCCCCTGCAAGGTGTGCGGAGACAAGTCTTCTGGGGTGCACTATGGCGTCATCACCTGCGAAGGCTGCAAGGGCTTCTTTCGCCGCTCGCAGAGCTCCGGTCAGTACGGTTAATATCGCACGCTTATTATATTATTTATTTCTATTATTTCATATTTATTTGTGTGAATGAAAGAAGTACTCTATAAATAGTACAAGGAAAACGTGTGTTGGAGTTTGAGTGAATGATGGATTAGTTCGGAAGGCGCCAGCCGGAAATGACTGAATGTAAGCAATGGGAGATATACATAACAATAAAACTAAAAATACCACATGAAAGAACTCTTTTTATCCCCAAACATAAAACCCATGATATAACGTGATACTTTATGACCTGCGATCCATTGTGATTCTGGAATAAATCGAAACACGTGAATCACGAATAATTATATATATATATATATATATATATATATACTTTCTCGATCAGATCAAAAATCAAAAGTTCTCATCATGAAATTGGAGTTTTAAAAAGCATACAGTTTAATGACACTTAATACACGTGCCGATATTTTAAGCACAATAAATATTACACGCACTTAGCTTGGTGGCCATTAAATTGTACGTATTTAAAAAAAATTTCAAGCAACTGGGCTTAAAATACGTGTTGATTTAAAATATTCTGTTCAATTGCGGTCGCTTTATGGTGCTATCCACAATTCTATATTATTTTTTTCTATTGTCTTCAAAACGCTGAAATGCCAGATTATGCCGATAAATGAATCACTATCTGAAGTCGTGCGTAATTCTGCGGTTTTTTTTTTTTTTATATTTTATTGTATACAATGTTCGTCTATTTGGGGAACGTCACTCGGGCGTTCGATAAAACAATAATTTTTTTTTTTTTTGAAACTTGGAAAAATACAGGCGGGAAAGAAAGCATAATCCAATTAGTTAAAAAAAAAAATCCCGTGTTTTAATTATCTAATGCTTCAGAGTGTCGTCTGCTCGGGTCGTTACTTTCCCTGTCCGTCGTTTGATTTATTTCCACGAAAATACTCCGTCACTTGCCACCGCCGCGGCCGCCCTCGGCCCCTTGTCACCGAGCTGGTGCTCTGCCAGCTCGAGTCACTCCCGCGGGGCTCCCCTCTCGAGCATCGGGGCGTCGATAATAGTATAGCCGGCCCGGGCCGCGGCCCGGCGGGGGCGTGTGTCGGCTCGCTCATTTAATAAAACTTCAATTTTTTTTTATTTTATACACGAGGGCGGTCCGATAAGTACTTAGCCTGCAAAAGAAAATCGAAAATTTTGGAAACGTGGCGATTGATTTCTCAAACTAGTCTCCTTTTAACTTCTTTGACCCGTCTGAAAAATACGATTCCTCGAGGTCTGCAAATTAGGCCTCCGTGGTGGCGTTGACCTTTTCATTCGACTTAAATCGCACGGGGCCAAATCTGGAGAATACGGTGGATGGGGGAGCAGTTCGTAGTGCAGTTCGACCAATTTGGCCGTGGCGACGGCGGAGGTGTGAGCCGGTGCGTTGTCATGGTGGAAGAGCACTTTTTTCTTCGCCAAATGGGGGTGTTTTTTCTGCAATTTTGCGTCGAATAGGCCCAATAATTCGGCATAGTAGAGCCCTGTGACCGTTTTGCCCTTCTCCAGGCAGTCAATGTAGATCACACCTTGTGAATCCCAGAAAACGGTGGCCATCACCTTTCCGGCCGATAGGACAGTCTTCGGCTTCTTCGGAGCACGTTCGCCGGGTGAAGTCCACTGTTTCGACTGTTCCTTGGTCTCTGGTGTGTACCAGTGGATCCATGTTTCGTCGACGATCACGAAACGACGCAGAAACTCCTTCGGATTGCGCTTAAACAGCGTCAAGCACTGCTCCGAAGTGGTCTCACGGTTGCGCTTGTTGTCCGGAGTGAGAAAACGGGGCACTCACGAAGCCACCCGCGGCCACGCGGAGAAGAGTCACCATACACAGCATCCAAGCGCTCTTTGATTTCGCTGCGCGATTTCCCTTCCAAAAACAAGAATCGAATCACCGACCGATATTGCTCTTTTTCCATTTTTCTAAAATACGCGTACACGTCCGCTTCCACACGCGGTCAAAACAAAACTACGAGTCCGATTCGGCTGAAATTTTGACAGTAACCGTCTACGAGAATGTATAGTAAATCTTTCTTGCGATACTAGCACCATCGGGCGGTGAGGCTAAGTACTTATCGGACCGCCCTCGTACGTCGCTTGACTTCGCGTCCTCGCTTCTTCTGCTGATGCCTCTCCACATATGAAGTTGGTGAGGCACATGTTTCTATTCACCGATTCGGCCGTAATTCCAACCTCCAACCACTGGTGCGAATTCCGCAACCACATTAACTTCCTAGATTTTTGCCTTGGACAATCAGCTTCAGGATGCTATATTTAGTGCTACGAAAAATGTGCAAAAAATTCCGCTTCCTTACCAACGCCAGGAGTTCTCTTTCTTTGCGCATTCTGTGCAAGACTCTCTCATTTGTGACGCGGTCATCCCATGGTATTTTAAGGATTCTCCCATATAGCCACATTTCTGCCGCCTCTATTATTTGCCAAGTCCAAGCTTCAACTCAGACGACATAACAATTTCCAGCGAGATTTCAGTGTTATATCTCTTGAGCATAGTACTTTTCTCAAAAAGAGCGGGAGAGCGACAAGGCTCATGTCTTCATTACATCCAAACACAAAGATCATTTAATTTTTTATAAATCTGAATTTTACAGGCTTATTCGATTTTGTATTTCGATTTGTAATCGATCACACACGAAGCGCTGAGATAAATTCTCGAATATTTTTATTGCGAGACAAAGATGCGATTTAAACCCACACCTTCCCGGCTTTCGCAAACAGGAGTTCTATCCAAATAATTTTAACTGAGCGAAAATTAAAATCATTATATGCACGTGTCAAACTTGTGTACCTAGTATGCTAGTTAAATATTATCAGGTTTGATAAATACATTTATCGATTCAAATAATCGTTCAGTTCAGATCCATTGTGGTTAAAATGTATACAATACCTGGCCGGGATTATTAAAAAGAAACTTCAGTGGGTTCATGCGTGAATCAAAAACCTAAAAACATATAAAAATTAAATACAATACCAGAATTTAAATTCTATGAAGTTTAGCTAGTAATTTCTTTTTTATTTTAAGTACTGTCACAGCATGCTAATATTTAGAGTCACAACTGTATGGGTTTGTTTCTTTTTCATTTCTTTACTTGTGATGGATTGATCTTTGCATTATATTTCTTATTTCTTGCTCGCGGAGGATGTAGGCGATTAATTTTATACGCTGGGGTTTAAATTTGAAATATCGTAGAGATCAAGCCGCTTTTTGATATAAAAAAATGGCATCCATCTTCTGACTCAGTTGTGCGACTGAAGAATTTAGTCGCTAATAAATTGGCAGCATGTTCACACATATATACGTATATATATTACATGCTCTCTGATAAAATTATTTATTTATGTTTTCGTCGCCATGGTGAGAAAGTGACTACACAGACCCTCAGGTCGCGTTGGAGCTGTTCCAAGATGAAACAGCTTCCCATTAGATACCTGTCCGTGGTGCGTCAAATAAGTGCCAAGAACTACTTCAGAGACGCGGAGTTAATCCTCGCCATGAATTTTGATTCGCTTCTGTCGCCTTCAATCACCCACTTGCTCTATTATTAATTACATGCATTATTTTACTGTGCTTAGTTTAAATGTTGAATTGAACTTGTTAATCTATTCTGTAAATATTGAAATAATTCTTAAATGAATAGGATAGTCAAGGCTTATTATTTATGTAGAGTTTTTGTGATCATATTATAAAGACCACGTATCCAAGCTGATACAAATCAATCAGAGTTGATCTGGATTCGCAGTAATATACAGGTTGGGTCGACTTTATTGAGATCGATGATAAAAATCGTTACGCGAATACCATTCATGTTTAAAGTTTGATTAAAATTTATGATACTTTAAATTTTCTTTGGAAATTTAATGAGACAGTATTATAAAGATCACTTTGCCGAATTGATACAAATCAATTAGCATTGATTTGGATTTGCTGTAATAAACAGGTTAGGTTGATTTATTTAAAAAAAAAACCGTTGACAAGTGAGTATTTTTTTAAGTCTGATTAAAATTTATGATATTTGAAATTTACTTTCTGAATTTAATGAGACAGTATTGTAAAAGATCATATGGCCAAGTTGATCCGAATCAATCGCTCCGGCTAATTGCACGCGCATCGGGGCCGACTCGTATCGGAGTTGGCGGCTCCTCCGCCATTAGTAAACGTCCACCGTCCATCTTGCGGCTTTTCATTTGGACCGTGGCGTGCCCACCGTCCCTCTGCCTACGACAGAATATCTAATTTAAAACCCAACGGATTCGTTGCAAATTTTTCAGTGCCAAGCTGCGAGGTAAATGACCGCGCCGATCCGTCAGCAAACTGGTCTCAACGGTGCCGGCAGAGCTGTCGAGACCACGTGGATTCGTTTGCATTGTTAAGCTGCTTGCACACTTTGCAGTACAATCAGTAACCGAAGGGTTGTTAACCAGTAGCGCCCTTTTATCATGAGTTTTTTTTTATGTCAAGTAAACAACGCAAAAGAGGATGCTATTGGCTAGTTACTTGGTAGGCAGCTATTAGCTCCCTGCCACATTCTCTTATTTTGCGTGTTAGTAAAAAACGCAAAAAAGGATGCTTATGGGTTATCCTTTGATTGTCGGTTGTGTAGTGATGTCTGTACGCAGCTCTTAGCTGCCTACACACGTTACAGAACATAGTTACAACATAACAGTGATTAGCCAATAGCAAAAAAGGACGCTATTGACAGTTACTTTTTGGTTGGTTGTTGTCTCGTTACGTTCGTAAGTAACTTTAACTAATAAATCCATAGCAATAGTTCATTCCATATTTTTTCGACTTCCTTAAACTTTATTAGTATCGATGGTGTGAATGATGTATGCATGAATTGATTTTTATATTTATATATCATTTTATTTAACTATTTGTTTACTACACAATTTTCTTTTGCTTGTATTATATTTTTATTTAAGTATTTTACATTTATTTTTATATGATTTTATTCAAACGTGCCGATTATTTAAAAAAAATAAAAATATTTAGAATGATAATTGTAATAATTTATAATAATATACTATATTATTGTGTTGTTAATAATATTCAATACTTACAGCTGACCCGATTGATTTAGGATTAGATTTATTGCCTAACCTGTATTTTTTCAGGCAATAACAGGTTGGTTGGTAAGCCACTAATGATTATAATATGATGATTTATTTCAGAAAAATCTGCTTCTTCCCTGATTTGTTTAATAACCATCTGAGGTGAAGTGATATACAGAAGATGTATTATATGTTATATTTAAATTATAATATCACATTTTTTCTAAATTAAATTGCTAAATAATGACGTAACCGGTTGTCGCACCTGTAAGTTGACATTCGCGATTTTCAAAAGAGATTTATTTGTATTTTAGAAAACTTTTGTAGTTCCATATAAAATTGTATTAAAATAATACATCGTTGATCAAAAATACCAGATTTGAGCGAGAGACCAGACAGGCATGTTGTAATGATTTATCTGTTACTTTACTAATAAATATATAAAGATACAATACTTTGAAATCTGAATACACAAAAAATAGATTAGTTTAGCTAGAGATATGATACTAATGCCTTAGTGATTTATTATTCTTTTTTCTTGGCGTTTTTACTGAACTGTGAACAAACACTAGGAAAAGTGAACGTGTAAAAGGTGCGCTCATTGTTTGAACACTGACAAGCCCTCTCGTATTAGTATAGTTTTTTTTATAGCTTTGGAAATAGGCGCAGCATCGATGACCGAAGCGTCAAAAGAAAGGAATAATTGGGCATTATTAGTAATCAAACTCTTAAATCTTCTCTAACTAGAATATTTATAAATTTGAAATTAGGATAGTCAGATGCAAGAAGTTAGTGTGGCTAGGTAATGGCCGAAACATGTAAGGGAGTAAAAATATTTCGTAGCTTTGAAAATAGGCGCAGCGTCGTTGACCGAAGCGCCAAATGAAAATGATCATTAGGAATCAAAAGCAGTTAAACCCTAAAATCTACATTTACTTGTTAGCGTAGAAGTATAAAATGAAAAAGTCAAATTCAGAAAGTCAGTCTGCCTAAGAAGTGGCCGAGACACGCAAGATACGATTGACTCTCCCATAAAAATAGGCACAGCATAGGAAACTGAAGGAATTATTAGGCAAAACAATCAGTTAAGGTAGTAAATCTTATTTGATCAGTGAGATTCAGAGAGTCTAGAAAGTGGCCGAGACACGTAAGGTAGTATTGACTCTCCCATAAGTATATTTTTTCATAACTTTGAAAATAGACACAGCATAGAGAACTGAAGGGATCATTGAGCATAATTAGCTCTAAAATCCTTTTTTACCAGAATATTGAATGAGTATAGTCAGCTGCAGGGAATCAGGGAGTCTAGGAAGCGGCCGAGAGTGTTAGGGGTACGGGCCAGCCACCTGGTCCAGTAGTACAAGTAATGGTTTGACTGTCCTCAGTGGTGAACTACCAGTGCCCGCGCAACAAGCAGTGCGTGGTGGACCGCGTGAACCGCAACCGCTGCCAATACTGCCGCCTGCAGAAGTGCCTGAAGCTGGGCATGAGCAGAGATGGTGAGTGTTCCATCATCCCACATGCCTTACCAACCCTCGCAAATAGAACCTCCCACTCCCGTCCCGACGCCATCGCCGAACGGGCGACATATCGGTTATAGATTTTGGCGACAAATCGTTAAAAAAAGTTTGACAAAGCTACAGACGATAAAAATACTGAACATAGTGTTATGTTTGCGATCCGAATACGCAAGTTAAAATTACTTGCCCTAAAAAAATACATTGTTTAGTCATTGATATACAGCCATACACGCATTGATAGTTTACATGATTTTTCATTTAATTTATTATATTTTCTTAGTCTGGTAGAATATTCGTTTTGAAACAACACGATGCCCTCATATGCTGAAATATATTCATGCTGGAAAACTATTCGGTTTTTCTTATAATTGATTTAAAAAAAACACTTATATTTATTAACATTACAAATTATGCATTTGTTTTGTTGGCTTTTTTTACTTTTTTGATCGTGTTTACCCAAAGTTTCGCCTACCTGTATTCACTGAAGATTTTCAGGGGGACGGTAATGGGTTAAGAGACAATTTTTTTATGATTGTCTTAGTGGTCACTTATAAAATAAATTAATATTAAATACTTTGAAATTTTCACTATAAACAAGGGCGTAATTTTTTATTTTTCGACAATGGGAGCGGTGATTGAAAAAAGTTTAGGAGCCTATGGTGCCGGCGAATCCTTTAGTGGGCCATGTCCGGAATACGGAAAATTATAGTGAGTCTTTTAATACTCCAATTTAAAGCTCTTTTTCGTGTGTTGCTTCTATCAGCTTAAATATAGTCACTAAAGGTCATTGCTCTAATGGGTTGAGCTGAACTTATTTTATAATTTGGTCGTACATATCTCATTACTTAAATAATCGAAGTGCTTTACCTTATTTTTAGTGATGATAGAAGAAATATTATATTTAAGAGCATCTAAAATTATATATAAATACCACTTGTCGTTTAATTTTTTTATAATTAATTTAATATCTGGATTTGGATCTGTATCTGTCAGCAGGATATTTAAATAAACTTTCTTATTCTCAATTATTAATATTAAATATTCAAAACGGGTTTGGTGTAGGATCACAAGCAAATCTTAACTGCTACCAGAAATATCGCGAGGAGAATTTTTTATTTATTTTAAAGAAACATTGGACAAAGACTACTTTTAAAAAAGCAAATATGGAAAAGATAGAAATTTGTTGTGGTGCACTTTTACATTGCATAAAATTTAATATAAATTGTTCATAAATGTTCGAACAAGCAATGATACAAAACAGTAAACAAAATAGACATTGGCACAGTTGGCAAAAATATCGCTGTCGCCAGGTAAACTATTCAAATGAATAACCACCCTGCACGAGTAGTGCGACTTGAAGGAGGATGCATCTCTGCAAGTCGACGGGAGCCTTCCCGTCCCGGTGGTGAGTCAATGGCGCCGATAAGCGAGCCCTGACCCCGGAGCTCTACCTACCGTTTAATCTAATGCAAGTAATTGCACTTTTTATCGTCATAGGTATATACGATTTCGATTAACTATATAATAGATATTTTGGAATAAAATCATTCACATAGTTTAGAAATGAAATTCGCTGAATTCCATGACAGCGTCTGGGCTCAAATGTTGGATGAGCGCAATGAGTATCTTAAAAGAAATCGCTTGGATAACATAAAAGAGTGCTTATATTATTAGAAAATTTAGTATCCTTGGAACTGATTAACAAGACACTGTTTCCATTGATTTACACATTAAAATAATCAAAAAAAAAAAAATTACTGAATATCAGATGGTTTATCAAATGCAACCACAAAAAAGTCATTTATGTTAAAATATAATAGTGAATATTTGTTTTTGATTTCAGAAACAATAAATATACTTTAATTTTAATAAAAAATATCTCAGTTAGATTGTGTGTGATTTAACATTTTTATCTATGTTAAATATGTTGAGATAAAAATATATCAACAATATGCAGCAAATATCCCAAAATTATGGGTATTTCTAAATTTGACACGGCCTTAGTTATGCTGTTTTTTTTATTCGAGTTTAGACACACCATGCTGAAAAGGTTCGTTATCCCTGGTCAATAGTGTATGGAAATATTGCAACATTTCATAGAATCATATATAATATATGAATAATTTAAAAATGCTAATTTTTTTTTATAAATGAAGCAATATATATCAATTTAAACCGTCTTCGAAAATGTTAATATCAAAAAAAACAAGCAAGCCTTTGCCGACAGAAGGAATATTTATTACGATACTTACAGAAGAATAAATGAGTATCCGGCGTCATCAAAAATTTACGTATTTTAAAATAAATTACTCGAACAGGTCATACTTTCCACGTAATCATGAGTGCATACAAATTAAATTTACAATATTTGTTTTTAATCATGGTACTCTGGATTCAGCGAACCTTATCGAGCTAAGTTAGCTGCCAATGGCATGTACATTGATAACATCGCATTTGGACTCTGAAATTTCGCATCATCCGCCCACTTGGAGCATGGGTAAGGGAGTCCTGTAACTACGCATAGACGACGAAGAGAATTATCGATTTTATTTTTCGTAGTCTAAATTGAATGACGAGTTTTTTCGAATGTCACTTTGACCATACATTAGCACTGCTTGAAGCTGTGACTGTGTTCACAGATTGCACTTAGTGCCGTGGGTGGTTCAATCATCTCTGTTTACCTTAGTGTCACGTATAAACACATCGACAGTACAAACGGCACGCGCCCAGTTCAACAGCCCTTTATCGGTCAGTGAAGTCAGGAAGTGCGGACCGAGGCTGCTGCGACTGCGACGAGACCTTTGTGGACTGCTTTCTAGTTTCAGGACCTGTCGAATTATTACTGAAGTCATATACCCGTCAGTGTAATAGCACCTTCACGATTCAGCCGAGAATAAATTGTCTGTAAAGAGTTGACACGTGTCAATTTAAACCGCCTTAAAACATCTATTTTTTAAATATTAGTCACTTTTATTTTTTACTCATTTAATTATGTATTAAAAATCATGACTTCAGCAAAAATGTACTAAAAAAAATAATTTAATTTTTTATTGAATTAATAATTTTTTTTGGTAAGTTGGTCTTGTTCTTGTATTTTTATAATAAAAAATAATTAGTATCCAGATATTTAAATCAACTTAAAGAATTCTTGAATAGACAAATTCATTTATATTATCAATTTTTCGAATAGATTTTCTATTGAACATTTATTGATATATTTTTTTAAATTATTAAAACTATTAAATATGCATTATTGAATATCTATTAATACTATTAATTTTCCACGCTTAAAAACAAGATTTGATGCGTTATCGCAAAGTATGATAAATAAAAGAATACATTGATTCACAAAAAACAAGCTTTTTTCAATAAAAATAACTTAGCATGCAGGAGTTTCAGGTCTTTTTAGCAAAAACCCGCAGTTCCAGGCATTAAGTGTTTATGCTTAGATTTAAAGCCTTTTATATTAATAACCTTTTACTATAGTTAAAATAAAGGTGACAATTAAATATCAGTCAACTACAACGAAACTGCTTGCTTTTATTGATTTTCTATGCGAAACGTTTCCTGAAAATACCTTACGACAAGTTGCCATCGTTAATTTGAACACACGTGTTAAATTATTCCCTAATTCGTAACATGATAATCACATCACGAATTTTACCACTATTTATCTTCAGCAATAAATGACCAGCACGAAGACTGAGATGACGTAGGACAGAAAATTTCAACCAGCTCAACACCCTGGAAACAAAATTATATTTTATAAAATTTTCCATGTATTTGTTCACGGGTTCATAGTATTACGCATCGCATGCCTTTAGTCTGCCCACACTGGCTTAGACACGAATTACGTGCCGATCTGGCGGCTTCAGGCGATGAGACAGGCTTTAGAGGTCTGCCCGAGACACGTCCTGCAGCAGAGTCGGCTGTCAAAGTAAACGCTCGCTAATCCAAAGGGCGTTTCGAAGTAAACAATTAACTGTAGTGTAATTGCTTGTACACGACTTCATCCGACAGATTTGTACAGTGATTAGCTAATTAAGAAAAAAAGTTTTTTTTTATAAATTGGCATTTGTTAGTGATTCTTATCTTTTTAATGTTTCAGGTTTTCAGTTGATTTTAATTAAATCAATAAAAAAATCATTGTGCATATGTAAGCATTCAAATGGTCTATAAAATTTTGTACGGTCACAAATCCGTTTTTAAAAAGAAGTGATAAGTACTAGCTTTGTTTAGTACTATCCAAGAACTGTAGATTAATTGTCAGTTTTTGTATAGCCCATATAATAGTATTATTAAATATTGCACTGTTTATCAAACATTGTAAATGCGTTTCGATAAATGACGCACCTATTCATAAATTTCAATTTCGCAACTTCTGCCATCAATATTAAAAATAATAAGTCTACAATCTCCAAATATTTCTTTAAAATAAACATCTCCGTATAATGCACTTTAAAGCATATAAATATATTGTTAAGTGGCTTATAAATCATTTGGGTCTGTGAGATATTACAATTTAGTTTTTTTGTGATCTGATTAACGCGCATGTTATTAAAACGAAATTCGACCGAGACAAGCGGGTTTTATGGAATTTATTGGTAGAACTGCTAGTCCTACACGGTTGTATATATATTTTTAAATTTTAATCGGATATTTTATATACTTCACTTGGCAGTATTTTTTAAAAAAATATAATATGATTATCGACTATCTTATCAGCAATGATTACGGATCGAGCCGAAGCGTTCGAGATCGGGATGCAGAGTGGTGAAGATAGGTAGTGTAAACAAACTCGATGCTAATACGTCGGCCCGTACGGATTCTGCGACCTCATTCGCGATGTCGGCGATTGTGCGACCTTTACTGACCCGCCCCAACCGGGGGACTTCCTCCTCGCCGTGGACTAAATGCTGCTCAGCGTAATACTTATCGACGGACACGACTATAAGCCATATAGTTGCCACACACTTGCCAATCTGCACGATCTACATGGAACTCGCCAAGTGTCCATAATGTGTCTATTTCATTTTTTTATGTCTGCTTCGTTTCCGGTCCACAGTTAGGCATAGTCACCGCTGATTTTTTTCATGAATAAAAATATTAACGCATCAATAATATATACATATTCGCCTCGAATCTCTGTGAAAAGTAGGACCAGAATCAATTGGGATTTGAGTATGCAAGTCTTTTCGCCCCCTGTGCCTCTTTCATTTGTCGAAAACATTATAGTAGCAAGGTCATTTGAGACATTCGATGGAGAATGGATAGTCTCCTGAAAAAAAAATGTATGAATCGGTAAACCAGTATACTTCAATATAACTCATAATTCTTAGCTGTTCCAAAAAAATAATAAATACAAAAGCATGTTATAAACATTTTAATACAACATACCTCTTGATTTTGTAATCAATAAATTGAATATATCTTATACAGAAAATTTTCATTTTGTCGAACAGAAAAAGGAATCTTGCAATGCAATCAACATTTAGAGTAATTTTTGGGATATCCAGGCAATTGGATATGGTTTCCATTGAAATCTCCCATTTCGCTGGTCTGCCATGGGTTCGCAAGTGTCGGGAGGGGCCGTCGGACCGCGGGCCGTGAATAATGAGGATCTGCGTGGCAACAGTGCGGCGACTGCGACACCGAAATACGCACTCGCGCGCACCTACGGGGAAGAAAGCCGATGGAAATGTTTATTCTATCGGCAAGTATTTTTACCGTTGGGCGTATTTTTGTCTGACGCTGTTGTTTACATATTTCTCTGCGAATTTCCGTAATAATAGCGCATTTTATATGGATTTTCGCGAGCCTATTTTCGGGCGCCGGATGCGCTATTCTGTCGGTCCGCGTAGACTTGGCGGCGTCTTGCTGGTGTTTTTTTTTTTTTTTTTTTTTTTTTTTCTTGAGACGGGCTTCGTTACGATATCGATATTATAACAAAACCGTGGCTATTTTTATGGAATTATTATTTGAAAAAAAATATAGTAATATTCTTTTCATTTCGTGATATTGATGAAATAAATTTTGTACAATTTAAAACGTAACTTCGTTAGAAGAAGTTATCACAGAAAAATAAAATGTTTTGAATAAATACTATTCAAAAAAGTGTAATATTGAAAAAAAAAATGTAGAATAGAATCGGTTCTGTTTTTTTTTTTAAATTTAAGCAATATTAAGCTATAAATGCTTTCACTATGAATTTAAATTTATTATTATGCCAAAATACATTTTGTGTTCGCTTTTTTATGCATATATATGTTTTGTTATACTTATAACTTAACTTAACAAATCACGATGATATTTTTCTAAGAGTTTCTTTAGTCAATTTTCAATATTTGAAAAAATGTACTTAATCACTATCAATCAATCAAACCTGTATAGGCAAAATCGTACTTCCTGTGAGACGGTCTTCACAAAAATCATTAATATATTATAACTTAAGTTTAAACTTTGTTATATTATATATATATATATATATAATGATGCAATTGGAAAGCAGCAATACGCAGACTTTTCAGCATAAAACTGCGGTGTAGATGGAACCGGGGGCTCACTACGCTATTTTTCCCTTATAAATCGATGAACACTGGGGCTCAGCATGAGTATTTCAGTTCAAAACGAAGAAGAATACTTTATTATAATAAAATAAAACCAAATGGTTTTGGAGACTACGCTAATTTCACTATTAGCGAGAGCTCTTTCGCCGAACACGGCATCTTCAAGACTCAAGATACCGTGTTCGGCGAAAGAGCTCTCGCTAATAGTGAAATTAACGTAGTCTCCAAAACCATTTGGTTTACTACAAAATAAATACCAGTTCCATTAATTAAGAAGAATACTTATTGCTGAGATCGTTTCGTTTTCGATTTCAGCGTCACACAAATACCACATATAAGGGTAACCGCATAGTTTCACGTTTCGGACCCGTTAATTGGCCTCCAAGATCGTGCGATTTAACGCCGCTAGACTATTTTCTGTGGGGATATGTGAAGTCGCTAGTCTACGCCGATAAGCCCGAAACGATTGACCACTTGGAGGACAACATTCGCCGCGTTATTGCCGATATACGGCCACAAATGTTGGAAAAAGTCATCGAGAATTGGACCTCCAGACTAGACTACGTCCGAGCCAGCCGTGGCGGTCATATGCCAGAAATCATATTTAAATTATAATGCCAAAAAAATATCTTTTGAATGAAGTTAATTTCATGTCAATTTAAAAAAAAAATCTTTGTTTTATTCCATTTCAAAGTTCTATACCTCTATAAAAAACACCCTATATATATAACAAAAAACAGAATCCCGAAATTGTAGAAGTATTGAATGCGCGCCGTTGGACTCGGCCCGCTCATCGATTACCGCTCAACAATTCTGCTATCGTAACGTTATCGCAACGCATTCACACGCCGCCGAATAGCTTGAATGACCCCACGCACGCGCGCTCGGCTCGCCTCGGGCGTCTCCGCCGGGCCTCGGGCGCTGAGGCAGAGATAAGGCGTGGTATTTGTGTTCGCGGCAGGTCATTCAACCGGCGGCTGCCGGCCGGCGAGGACGTGTCGGGCGCCTCGCCTCCCACAAGATCATCGGACTTCGGAATTTCAGCTATTACGATCATGCAGATGACAAAAATACACGCTCAACATATTTATAGCTCACCTTATTCAAAGTACTCCTTCTATAAATTATACGAATTCCTATTTATATTGTTGTAGAAAATGCAGTACTTATTTGTTTCTACTTCTTCAGTGAGGTTGGCGAACATCTCACTGAGCATATACTGATGCAGCGTCACTGTTCATGTCTCCGAGTCATTATATACCGCAGTTTTATATTTGAATTGCATTTATACGTTTTATAAGGTAATCGATGAATGTAGGTGCCACTAAAGTAAAATCATAAGTCTTAATTTCATAACTTTAAATTCGCACGCCCCTGTCACACGCACGTGGTGCAGTTGATATCGAACAGAACGGATATTTTACAATTTTTATCGATACAGAATGAAACTATATGCAAAAGTAAATAAAGAATATGCTGAGATTATAAAATCATTATAAACATACATGAAGCAATCAGCGCGCAGATAACAATCCTAAACATTTTTTTTAAATTGTCTGACTTAAATTTATTTTTTGTAGACAGCATTCTATGTACACTTCATGCGTATTGTGTCATTGTTTTAATTCTATAAACCTATTTGGTTTTATAACCAGTATCAGACCTTAACGGGCCTTTAAACTTGAGGTTCGAGTGACCGAAGGGTTTCCACAAAATACAATTGAGCATCGATCGTTTCAAGCAAATCTCATCAGTCGTGAGTCTGGGATCATTCGCTTTGATGAGAGTCGAACCGGCGAGCCTTCAGTCGAGAAGACAGCCGTAGAACCGACGAGCCAACCATAAGCAGTGCTCAGAATTATAGTGTATGACAACCAATTATACACCACACGTCATCACTCTCTCCGGCACTGATGTGGGTCAGGATGATTTGTACGAACTGATGGATGATTTTTTAAAGTTAATGTCAATTTGTTTTTATTGCGAGTTTATGGCGACACGGACTGTCACAAGGCTGTAGCGAACACGGCTATGCCAAAATGGAATATTTAGTTTTTTTAAAGTAATTTATCATCTCTTCTTCAAGTGCCTCCCCTCAGAGGAGATTGGTGACCATCTCATATTTCTATCTTGCGCCAGTCTTATTCGTTCAGCTGTACTCCCGACGTCCAGCCACTGGCAAAAATTTCGGAATTATCTTAACGTACTATTATATAAATTAGAGTCGACATCATAAATATAAGCGAATAAGAGAATATTTATTTTTCAGTCGATGAAAAACCTCGTCTTGCTTACAAACGTAGTAAATTATTTACGCAAGTAAGCGGTAGATACAGATCATAAAATATATAGAAGCAACCAGAAATAAAATTTTAGGTACGCAGATTCCTTATTAGAGTATGAAAAATCATTTAAATTATTACACGAGTATGTATTGTTATGATATTTAATATTTTTTGGGCTATACTTTGCTGAAAACATTATTTTAAGGCAAGCAATGCTTTATTGTTTGTATGGGCCGCCAAGTTAGCCTGTACAATAAATTATTAAATATTCAAAAAAATATGTTCTTAAAATTTAATGTCCAATGTTTTTGACCGCACGCCACTGGCCAAGGTCCAAGGTAGTTAAGCCACAGTTGCCCATTTCGAATTTCACTTGTAAAGTATATTTTAGAGCTGTGGGCTTAAGTGTCACAGATTTGATTGAAATTGGCGAGGATGGTGGTTGAGTTGGATAGATGACGATGTGCGACGTTGTGTTGCAGCGGTGAAGTTCGGGCGCATGAGCAAGAAGCAGCGCGAGAAGGTGGAGGACGAGGTGCGCTTCCATCGGGCGCAGATGCGCGCACAGACGGACGCAGCGCCCGACAGCTCCGTGTTCGACCAGCAGACTCCCTCCAGCAGCGACCAGTTCCACCACTACAATGGGTAACCATCTCTCCTGACACCGGGCCTCACCCCACTCGCATACCGACACCATCACCATCGCCACCTTAAAGCCCTCTCTCCAACGCCCCGAGCCTTTCGTCACTCTCAGCCGGGCGCTGCAACTCTCCTATTGTGCGTCACACAACACATTAATTTAAACATTAAACAATTGTATACATCTCTCAGTAACCATTACCCAGTAGAAACCGGTTGCATCACGTAAGATTTTATATTTGCTACCTATAAAATCTCTAAGTAATTAAAATGACATTAAGCATTTACACATAGCCTCTGGAAGCATCTAGAAGTTTACACATGTGAAGACTGCTTTCTCTAATATTGGTTACACTCAAACCACAAATATTACACATTAGAAACTGCATGCCTAGCTGTAAATCAATTATGTTTCACACATAACCAACTGATTGATCTTCTCATTCTCCTCCTATGGAACATTAGAAGAAAAAAGATTATGGTATTTGCCATGATAATACATTATAATACAAATTGAACTTCCTTTGTGTACAATTTTAATTTACTGTACTTCTTTTCTATTTAAAATTTCATTCTCTTAACTATTTGATTCAACCACTAAACATTTTGTTTCGGTAGCACCTAAGCATTTATAAATACTATAGATACATATAATATTCATTCAGATTTCATATAGAAAAGGACTAATAGGAGTACAGAACAATATTTTAACAACAAAGAGTTGGGTTTTAATATTAAAAAAAAATATATATTTCTTAATCGACTTGATACGAATTAAAACTGCATGATTAGTAAAATACAATTGCTCAATAAATTGAATTAACACTCATAATCAACATGATAGTGACATCTGTATTTCAATAGCAAGATAGATTTGAGGGCAGAATTGTAATGTTGGTTGATTTGTGTCTTTGCTAAATACATCAAAGTTTTATTTTATGTCAACAGATGTCAGTAAGATTACAATAATTTTTTTTTCTGGATTTTAATAATTGATTATAATTATTGTGCTTGTTGTATTTAAGGTACGCGTACAGTTCACCGCTGGCGTCATCGTACCCGAGTGCGTACTCCGCCAGTCCGTGTGCGCCGCTGCAGGCTCCGCCGCCCCCCGCGCCACACGCCCCGCAGTACGGTGACATCTCCGCTGACTACGTGGACAGCACCACAGCCTTCGAGCCTCGCCCGCCCAGCATCCTCGAAGGAGACTTCATCGGACATAGTGAGTTCATCGCCTACTTTTGCGCACCATCACCACTAATGACTGCGATACAATCCAACTTGTTTCACCACTTATATCATAATTCTCGTCTTTGTGTACTCATGGCCTGAAGTTCTGTAAGGCTAGTTTTTTTTTTAAGTTATTCGTACTGACCATGTGCTGAAGGTATGCAAAAGATGCATCGCCATGCATACATTGAAAATCATATATCAAACAACTATCTTTCAAAGTAAGAAGATGCGGGCTTGATGCAAACATTAGCTACGATTACAATTTACAATATTAGATTGTTCAACTTGTTATTTTACAATATTAGTTTTAAATTAAATGCAGATATCTTATACAATTTGTCCACCATTAAGTGTATTATCAGAATTTTATATATTATTTGGGCGATGATTTAATTATTCTGTTGTTTTTCATATTAAATTCACGAAAACCATTTGATTGTTTTATGGCCAATAAATCAAAAAGTTTTAATTTCTTTATCCCTTGTATTTTATTTCTTGATTAGTCTTTATCACACTGTGTGTATTGGATTTATAATTCAGGCATTGTCCGTAAGTCATAATTTTTTGGGTTATCTTCTGGTTTTGGGTAGTCTATAAAGTTACCGTTCTTCGACAGCAAATGACCAGCAAAAGAATCAGCAGCAGCAACAGCAGCAGCAGCAACAGCAGCAGCAGCAACAGCAGCAGCAGCAGCAGCAGCAGCAGCAACAACAACAACAACAACAACAACAACAACAGCAGCAGCAGCAGCAGCAGCAACAACGCCCCACTAACATCATTCAAACATCCTCCGTCTCGTCCCAACCCTCGGCCCAACAACAGACCACCATCACTCTCAACGATATCAGAATGTCCCGCCTGCAGACTACTCTTACGTCACCACAGAGTGAATTCGACAAATACACATCTGTCGGAAATAAACAGAACATTCATAACAATGAGAGACTTCAAAACAACATGACGAACAGCAGCAATATCGTCACTATAAAACAAGAAAACTCCATGAACTCTGTCGACAGTTTAGTTGCGAGCTATGTTGATTCAACGACGTTCCTTAATTCACCAACGGGAAGCGGCAATGGCAACCAATCGATGAACCAGTCAAACAACTTAATACCGAACCAGTCTATGCATTTGCAACAGACTTCAGTTCTGGTGACGGGACAGACTACGACAGTACCCCTGGGGAGCTTGAGTCCGGACGATCTGACGGGGTCCTCGCATCACCATCATCACAATGTGAATCCACTCAGCATCAACATGGGCGGCATGGGGATGGTCAACCCGGCTGTGGTTTCCGGAAACCGGAGGGGCATGGGGATGCTGGGAGGGGATGAATTGACCAGTGAGTTGGAGATAATCGGATTCCGCTTTTGTACACTCACTTTCTTGTGTATGAGCTTTGACAGATTTTTTTATTAAAATGCAATTAATAACTTCACAGAGCTTTTAGCTTCAAATGCTGTTTTATCTCTTCGATCTTCCTACATCATTGATGTTATTATATATTCAACATTTTATCAGATCACACTTCATATATCCACATTTTGTATGCAATGTGTATACAAACATAATAAATGCCAATTTATTTTTGTAACAAATTCATGTAACCAGGAATAACTGTACACTCTTTTTATTGCTTCTGTTAAAAATAAATTATCAATGTTCATTGTATTATTGATATCCAAGCAAAAATATCAAATCAAGGACATTTTGGTGAATATAGTCAAACACATTCCTCGCAGTAATGGTGAAATGGCCATCCTCTCTGGCTGCAGTTAGCATACCTGACGAGATGAGATGCGCGTAGACGAACACTTGTTAATAGTGTTTTTAATTTGCCTGATACTTGTAGGAGCTCTGATAAAAGTTCTTTGGGACATTTCTGACTTTATTAAAAAATAATGGCACACGAGATGATTTTGCTTGAATTATTTGGCAGTATACAATCAGCGCAATGGTGTTCTTTGTTATTTATGGGCAGGACATTGTTTGCATATTGATACGTTGCCTTTTGATAGCGGAAAATATACTATATTCTAGCCTTTAGGAAATTGCATGATTTCGCCGCATACAATTGCATTGTACTAAGTAAAATTCAAAATCTACATTTATTAAGTCAAATCCTTGAGCAGTTTTATAATGTTATGAATAAATTATTTTATACTCTCACTTAAAAGAAAGCAAATGTTGCCGGTAGTGTTGGTAGATTAGTTAGATTTATTACTTGCACATCATTTCAGACACATTTTATTATCGCAAATATTGTTTCCTATTGTATTGTTGTATTAAATTAAAATATTATTTGTATGCATCAAGTCACTAATGTAGGAACCTGTAGTCAGTAGGATGTGCTTTCACCGTGTTGTTTTAAGAATGCAATATTTACTTACGGTAGAGTAGTCACTATATGTTATAATTTTGCTTATCATGCTAGACATTAATTTTTTTTTTGTGTATTAACTATTGTAAAACTTGTTCTTCAAACATTTTAAATTATATATTTTCAATGTTATTTTTAAAATGTAAGGGAAATTGTACTGTCCCCTATTGAGAATGTCAGAATGTTCAGTGTTTTATTTTTGTGCTTATACTATAGGAACTAGTCATCTCTATAATTTAATTTTGGTTCAAGTGAGATTATCCTATTTATTTTATTTTTATGGGTAATGCTATGGATGTATTGGCTACTAATGTAGTTGTGATGTTCAAGTTTATATTGAAATGTTGTCTGTATTTACTTTAGTTAATTTTATTATTTGCGTTACTATTTACTTGTTTATGCACTACGTTTATTAATTTGATAGTATGTTAAGGTGAGATCATAAAATAGTTAAACTTGTACTGCATTGCTTGAACGGAAAACACAAATATAAATGACAATGGAATAGTAATTATATCAATTTCCTTTTTGTTTTGGCAGTGCAAGTTTTTGAAAACTTACTTGTGTATTTTACTTAATATTTATCGTTTCCGTGTTTGTAATTGTTTGACTGTTATTTTCAGCGGAAGGTCACATCTCAGAGGTGCTGGTGAAAACTTTGGCAGAGGCGCATGCCAACACAAACCCCAAACTGGAGTACATACACGAGATGTTCCGCAAGCCACAAGATGTCTCGCGGTAAGTACCAACAAAGCAATATGTACCTTCCTAATTTTTCCTTGATCACGGTGCAAATATAAAAAACTTACATGAAACAAATATTGAAAGAGTTTTAATTTATTTTGGTTCATTTGTAAGTGTTAAGAACAGATTTCAGATGCAGCGTTTTACCAAAAATCATTGAAATGAACTTGCTACTCTAGCTTCTAGTTCTGTCTGTTAATTAATGATTTATTTGTGGATACAATCATAGGTTGCCAAAAATACTTTACACTTGGTATGAGTCTAGTAATGTGTAACAGATTTTGATTTACAATATTTTTTTATAATTGTTAGATTGCTGTACTACAAGTCTATGTCCCAAGAGGAGATGTGGCTGGATTGTGCGGAGAAACTCACAAGCATTATCCAGAACATTATTGAGTTTGCTAAACTCATCCCCGGCTTTATGAAGCTTTCACAGGATGACCAGATCCTGCTGCTCAAGACTGGTAAGATTTACGATTTGGCATCCATATTTGATCATTGCATAAGCTTTAATCGCTCTGTTCTTTGATGACTTTTGAAAATAAATTATATAAGCTTGAGATATTGTAAATTTAACAAGAACAAAATCTTTTTTGTTTTTTGATATTATCAACATTTTATACCTATGGTGTTTGTTATTCTAATAAACATATAATGTAATGACAACTACCATTGCTTAGTGATATTTTATATAAAAACTATTATCATTTTCAGATTAGTCCATCTTAGACTCGACATAACAATTTTTTCCATGCTCAATCTTTAAAGCACTAAAATTGCATCCTGGATGGTCTTCTCCCGACCTAACTTTATTTTTGTATGGTCCCAGGTTCCTTTGAGCTAGCGATAGTCCGCATGTCGCGGCTGATGGACCTGTCGCAGAATGCAGTGCTGTACGGGGACGTGATGCTGCCACAGGACGCGCTGTACACGACAGACAGCGGCGAGGCCAAGCTGGTGGCATGCATCTTCGAAGCTGCCCGTTCCATCGCCCAACTCAAGCTCACGGAGACTGAACTTGCCTTGTACCAGAGTCTCGTACTTCTGTGGCCAGGTCTGCATTCTTACACAAACACAGATAAATTTACTATCTTTCAGGCACTTAAAGAGGTTTTTTTTCCCAAAAATGGAATTATAATAAAGTTTTTTGCTTGTAGAATGAAATTAAAAAATATCTGTAAACATTATGACAGCAAATTAGGATTATTATCAATTACTGAGATATAATAATTGCTGCTGGAGGTTAAAAGTTTTATTGATTTTTCAGAGAGGCACGGCTTACGGGGCAATACCGAGATCCAGTGTCTCTTCAATATGTCCATCACAGCGATGAGACATGAGATCGAGATGAACCATGCGCCCATCAAGGGTGATGTCACAGTACTTGACACACTGCTCGCTAAGATTCCCACCTTCAGGTAACACAATTACACCATTGCTACATCCATGTAGCTACAGTGACTGCATCATTGTAGATATCATAGAATAATTAGTTCTCGAGAGTTTAAGTGTCACGAAGCTAGATTTTTTGTAAGTGAACTAATGAAATATAAATTTAAAAAAATGTTATGATTGTTACAGAGAACTCTCCCTAATGCACATGGATGCATTGTCGAAGTTCAAGTCAGCGCATCCGCAGTATGTGTTCCCGGCGCTGTACAAGGAGCTGTTCTCCATAGACAACTCGCACGACTTCAGCACGTAGACGGCACAGCAAGACACCCAAAACAATTACAGCCGCCATCATGTACTAACAATCGCAAACACGACCGGTCCGCGGGTCGCCCCGGACTTGAATGTAATTCTAGATTCGGACGTTCGGCCGCAAATCGCGAATTGGATTTCGACAATTTTGTGTTTAATTTTATAATTGACGAATTTTGTGGTAATTTATTAAGTGCTGTCAACTTTGTGATAGATTTGATTTATGTTATTCTTGAATCGTCGCAAACGTTGCGAATTTTTTTTAAATGAATCGTTCATGTCACTTGATATATTATTATACTGAAATTGATTGGAGAATTTCGATGATTAAGTTAATTTTGAATTCAGATTATCTATTTATAAGAGTTAATTAGTTGTCTTGCAAGCGTAGATTTATCTCATCGATGGAGAGGATCTTTGGTGAACGTCGAATCGGACTTTGTCTTCTATCAAATATTAGAACAAACGTGCGAGTTTCGATCAATCTATTTATACTTGTCCGAGGATTTTTCATTTGAACCGATTCGAAAGAAAATCTTTATACCTTAATTCAAAAGACTTCAAACAATAGAAAGAGTCGTCTTCTGTTAGAGATATTGTACGCGTGCTATACGTCGTCGTGACTTTTCACAATGCGATTTTATTTTTTATTTTTGAGTGTCGTGCGTTAGTTTGTTCAAACTTTTAATACGTAATATTAAATCATATTATATATGTATTCATAATATATATATATATTCTACAAATATATAGAACTTGCACTGACTGAATGTTAACAAATGAATAAAATAAAAATTTGGCGGACGCTGTCGAAAAAAAAACAATTTCTATTGCGTTTGTGTTAGTGTTTGGTTTCTCGCGTACTTTTCCGACTGTACCGTGGTGCCTTGTGAAGAAAATGTCAGCCACCTTGACGTCTGGTTGAATATTTCGCCTCAACACTCGCTTAGGTCTATTTGAGCTCGCGATGACGCGCGTCTACTCGTTTTTGAATTTTAACGATTCCGGAACGTTCCGAATTCGATTGCGTCCATTCCATATTTGAAAATTGTATTTAAACGAACGTCTGACTCTCGATAGACGCGTTTGGATATTGCGTAGTGTCTAAACTCGACAGTGTAGTTTCAACGTAAAAACGTAAATGTAATTCACGCATTATATTCAAAACTAGCCATTGAATTTGTTGTTACTACTCATGTTCGTTGTATTTAGTTTTGCATTGACTTGTTCTCCATTTTGAATCGTAAACGTTCAATTGTTTTTGTTCTTCATTTAAATTAGGAGATTCCATTTTCAAATCGTAAATTTCTATTTTAAACTTAGATATGACTTTGAAAAAGACTTATTGCGTTTTGTACGAACACAACACGTCGGCACAAAGTACGCTCGTTGTACACTATTCTAAATCTTTATTGGCTGAAAAAATAAAAATTGAAAAAAAAACTTTTATAATTTTATATTATGCGCTCTCAGTGAGGAGCCAATTGGAAAGGGACTTTACCTCGAAATCTGATCATTTTACGTTTATCATCAGCTGTCACGTTTTTATACAATAGATGATTATATCATTTTTAACAGCATATGCAATAGAGGCTAAGCTTTGAAACCCGTAGCCATTGTTTGAATTGAAAGTTGCTTCAAATAAATAAAGCAATATATTTTAACGAACCATACATGTCTATATACGCAATTACTTAAGTCATAATCGACTTTGTAATTTCGTTTGAAGTTATTGCGTTGCAATTCTTTTGGAATGTTTAGCTGTGCTCGTAATGTAGGAATCTTCAACAGCCACAACATCTCGTACAAAGGTACCATCATGTTTAATTTTTAAATTTGCTAAATTTAATTTGCATTACTGTAATATAAAAGATTCAAATTGCTCTTTATTAAATATCTTTCAATTTATTTTTATATCCTTTACTCTGCCGATCTACAGGTGTTTATATATAGCTCAGTATTCACTTTGCGAATACACTATCTAAAAAGATTCATTGTAATACAAAATTCGCTTCGCAAATAATTTTTAACTGAGTAAAATATATATCTCTTAATTATATGAGAGGTTTTAAGAAGGTCTTTTGTTACTCGACCTCGAATTTATTGTTGATTTTAATATATTTTTTACGATTTCAGAACTGCCAAGAACAACATTACTGACTCCATTCGACTCAAGATTCAACATACGTACTGTAATAATAATAAAATAACCACAATTATAAATATGAAGATATGTTTCTAGACATCGCTCGTACGTAAAATTCAGTCAATATCGCACAATAGGGGAACATTAATAATATAGGCACCCTTGGAAAATTAATGTCCTCATCATCACTTCACGTGTAGGGGTAATCTTACTATACATTTGTTGTATTATTTAAGAGAAAATTCATTTCGAGGAAGCCTCGGAATTCAATGCATAATTTTATGAAATCTGTGTTAATCAATTAGACCAAATGTGTTCGCAGTTATTGTTTACGTGAGGTTTTTCTCAACTAAATTTTAGTGAGCTCTGTTTATAAGAATCGTGTTTCACTTACTTATGACATTTCTTAAATCAATCAGTTTTTGTTACTAGAAGCACCGGTCATACAAACTTGTTATAGTGTCTGTAACTAAAGTATAATAAACAAAACAAATAATAATTATATTATAAACAAATATATCGATGCATAATATTTATTGAAATTAAAATTAAATATGAAATATTTATTTCTCAGTGTAATATTTTTAAATACGGGTGATTTTTTCATTGATGGCAGCATAAAGATTGTTTTGAAACTCTAGTAAGCGCTATAATTAAAACAAATCAAGTATTTCATATTTTTTCTAATGCGGACGACTGAGATGATAATAATTCTTGCAAGCGTATATGGCATGAATTTTTTTTTGTTTGGGTGCTTTCATTTCATTTCATATTCATTTCACATCATCTATTCCATATCATATTAAATTGGATTAATGTTAATCAGGATGCGTATTTATTTACCCATGCAGGTATTAGTATGTTTATGTGATTAAGCATATTTTTTCACACATTGAAAACGATTAAAGAAAACTCTCAGAAAATATCATCGTGACTTGTGAGGGATTCGAATCCCTCACAAGTCACGATGATATTTTCTGAGAGTTTTCTTTAATCGTTTTCAATGTGTGAAAAAATATGCTTAATCACATATTCCATATCAATCATTTCATTATCACGTTTATTCATTTCCATGCTTGCTTTTTACATCATTCATTAAATTACTCATATTTATTCATTTAACAACTTCATGTCTTTTATTGATCATTATCATAACTAGTTACATCATAAATTTTCATCATCACAATCATCTATCATCATTCATATTCATCAGAACCCAGACAAAATATTTTCCTTGCTTGTAAAAATAATATAATATTTTTTTACTGTCCAGTATCTTGTCGATTGCTGAACTACGAGTTATGCGAAGAAAAAAAACTATCACATAATTGCAAAGTTGATTTTTTTTAATTTACAACACCACCGAATTGATATAAATAACAATGCAAATCAAATTAAAAATCGTTGAAAATAAAATGCAGTTTTCAAATTTCTCATTAAAAACAATATGTGAAATTCATCATTGTTTTATAATGTTAGAAGCTGATTCTTTCCAATTGTTTATCGCTGGATTGGACGAGTGGCTTGCGGCGACATGTGATAGTCCCCACACAGCTGGGAGGGCTCGAGCAGCATGTGCGGTTGACAAACTTGAGAGCGATTTGAATCGTGATTTATTTGACTGATGCAAACATATTTTTTTTAACGTTTTTTTTTTTTAAGAAATATTGAATTCTTATGAGGACAAACAGATCTGCCGAAGAGACACAACATATTTTGAATAGATGAGCGATTTTGTTGATTAACTTCCCGATTGCGTATGTATTTATTATGAAGAGTTAGTTTTTCATACAAAATAGAATTGTGTAGAAAACACACTCACATCTTGTTTTGTAAAAATAAAATTATTTTTTAACCACTGTTAAACTTCTATATATATATTGAAATAGTTTTAAATCACCCGTACAGATATAGGCTTAGGGAAAACATTATAAATAGTAATTATTATATAATATATGTTATTTTTGAAAATTTCTTGCATGGGCTGATTTTAATATTAAATATTCTGTGTTCAATGATGTATGTTTAATTAATGAAATAATTATTTTTTAAGTATTTCATATTAATAAATAAAATGAAAATTGTTCTTTTATATGTTTCGAGGATATATTTAATTTCTTCCATTTAACACTCGACGAATATTTCCCAAGGAAAATTCTTATTCTGCCTGGATGCAATTTGTCAATATTAAATAGTAAGATGATGTTATCTTATTTTATGTCCATGGATTTCAACTACATCATGAAATGGTAAACAATCCGTCACAATCGTGTTTGTATTCTCGAAGTGTATAAAAGATCAGATTGTCAACTTGTACCTGAGTAATATGAAATATACTTTTCTTCTATGGTTTTGATTTTTTTTAATTTAATTTTTTATTTGTAAATATGAATTCGTAATGTCTTTTGTGTATCTTATAAAAAAAATATATAACATAGTTATGATTCATAATATGTGAAAGCCGTGCAAGAACTTTTCGAAGCTGTTTTGTACATAATCCTTTTATTTGCTAAGTTGTAACAGATTTTATGACAGTTTTTTTAATTTTCTCACAATGAGGCGACCCCTGAGTGGATTTTTTGTAAGAATATCACATTTTTTCTTTTTTGATTCGCATTTGAAATACTCGAAACATTTCAAATTGTAACTCTATGTAAACTCTTTACAATTAAATGTTTATTAATCAATTGACCGATAAAGTTTTAAAATGGTTTATGATAGATCGAGAGTGTCTTAAAGGGAGTTCGATTCTCCCAACTGTATTACATTTTTTGTAAATTTATAATTAAAGATCACGTAATTCATATTTTCAATGTGAAACAAACAAAAATAAATGTGATATGACTAAGTAGTACTCAGCGTACAAAATTTCATTTTATAGGATTTTTTAAGCGCGAGTCTAAATTTATAGCTCTGGGTTTATATATCTGAGAAATATAATGTTAATTTACTTAATAAAAGGGCAGTCTGAGAAGAGAAGAGGTGATTTTATACAATTCAAAAAACATATTTATCTACGTTTTAAAATAAATCAGTAGTATTGTGGATTACAATATTTTTTTATTACGCCTTAATTTACTACTTTTCTCGTAATATTATTTTTGATTTTCTTGTGTTTGAAAAAAAATACTAAGTCGAATTGAGATAACCTCTCCTCTTCTGATACAGCCCTAGTTAAAGCATTTTTATGTGAAACAAAATGTTATTTTTAGATATAAATGTAAAAGAAATATTTCATAGAAGTATTTTTTATATGATAATATTTTGTTCCACATGGAAGCCCGTTAGAGTTACTCAGTAAGGTTTAGTTTCCCATAGGTTTTTTATATAATTACATATAATATTGTATGGTAAAGTTAACAGATAACTGGATTAATGATTGTTATAAGTTAGGTTTAACTTTGGGACGGCTGCTGTTCACAATTTGTATAAACTTCTTGACAATAAGGACACAATTTATAAAAAATATTTTACGACTCTTTTAAGATATAATCGATAATATTCGACTTTATTTACTACTTGCTGTAATCAGACACGCCTTAAGCTAGCAACACCCTAACGTTTCAATATTACCAACATTTAAAATGAATAACATTATAATTACAATTTTTATAAATTTTGACAGTGACTATTTTAGTGTGGAAAATTTATTAGCAATTTAAAAGCAATAAAACATAACAGTAACAAAAATCATAAAAAATAAAATTGGTAAGTTAATATATATAGTTTTCATGGTAAGATTTTGTATAGACCTAAAAATAAGCACATATATTTTCTATGATATTGTGTTGCGCTTGTAATCAAGCTGTTTATACAAACTTGTGGCGCACCCCCCCGATTAATAATATTTATTTGTACGGGATATTACTAGGTATACTCGACTTCTTTCTGCTATTGTAACCATTTACGATTAATTTTATTGTTATTTTTATTGATGAAATCGATTTTTATTTTATTTTAAGCGAGGTTTGTGAGACAAAGGACACTGTAAATGTTTATTTCACTATACAAAAGTGCATCTAATGCACAATTTATGAATAGAGGAGAGCGCTCGGAAGATGCGCCTCATCCATCTCAATGTAAAAGCGTTTTTTTAAATGATTTTTCAATAAACTTGTACTTGAATATAGTTTTTTTTTTTTATTTGTTTATTATTACCAACTTTTTTTTTTTAGATTTATTTTTGAATCCCAATAATTAAAGTTACAATTTTTGGTGTTTTTATGTTAAATTCTCGGAGATTTACTATTTGAAAGCGCTTAATAAAAATTTTGAGGCAGGAAGTATTTGTACATAAGTGTTTTTATGTAAATTTTGTATCTAACACTTAGGCAAAAGAATTTTTGGTTTACGGCGAACTCTTGTAGATGAAGACACGCAAGTACATACACATATTTATGAAAATACAATAAAATATATACGTCGATAAGGTTTTTTTTTTATAACCATACAATGTTTATACTCAAGTACAAAGATTATTGAGAGACAGAGACAAGAGCGTCTTCGACACAATTTTTGCATAATCAGAAAACAAATGAGCGGCGATAGTGGAAAAACAAATGAATAAATATTGTATTAATATATAAAATACATTTATATATATTCACGTTAGGTTGTTGTTATAATTTCTATGTTTATTAATGAAGAAATAATGAAAAATAAAAATATTAGAATTATTTATAAACTGACTCTTTATTTAATTCTAGTATTACCCGAGAAGATTGCATGGAATTACTGCTGACTACTTTTACATAGCAAATTGCTTCCTCTACATATTAATAAATAAACCGTTATTGACAAAAAAAATTCATACTTATCTTGTTACCAAAAAGATACTCTCCCAAGTTTCAAATTGAGATTTAAGGCGATACAAGTATTTGTGTAATTTGCTGGGATACTTTAAGATTTTGAACTTCCTAGGAGTCGAAGCCCTCTCGTGTCATGAGATAAATAGATGTAGTAAAGTTACATATTATTTAGTACTATGGAAATACACTATTCACAATAATACTACAGTTCAGTACATCAAATGTGTAAATTTAGCTCTGTTACCATGTATTGTAATTATATTTATGAATTACCAACGGTAAATAAATGAAATTGCTTACCACTTAGAAATATAATCACAATATTTGTAATCTTAATGTAAAGGAAAAAAAACAAGTTTTGTAGAAAAGTAAAATAAGTGTGTTATTGAATATTAAACACATATTTTATTTTAAAAGGACATCACTCAGCAGTACAGTAAGAATTGTATATATATATATATTTTTAGAAAGTAATCTACAAGCACATATATGATTTATATTTATATATATTTTATTTTTTTTAAGTATTACAAATAACTTCATTTAAGCTGCCTACACACAACCGACAACTGAACTGTAAAACGCCACTGGCCAGTTGTCGGTTGTGTTGAAGTGCGTGGGGGTAGCTTTATTTCTACTCCCTGTCAAATGTGAATTGCGAGCTGTCGCTCTATCATGCGCAAAAGTGTCGGCACTATATCAAAGTCGAATTGCTTGAGTTAAATTAACAATTCACGTGGCACGATTGCCGGGCTCGCCAACATGAGTTTTTGTCCGGTAGATTATGGTTTTACAATATTCGATCCCGTTACGCCAATAAAGTGAGTTTTTACACTCCGCGAGAACAGGTTCAAGTGTGCTGCTAGAGAGTTTTTTCGAGTGTCATCAAATCTCTTCCGTGACTTCTCGCTTGACCGTGCGATGGTTACAAAATGTCGGCATTCCTGTCGGGCGATGAGAAATTAGTATGCTAAATAATAAGTAAAATACTTGAGTGATTTTTCCACACATAGATTTTTATTGGTGACCGGTTTCGCCAACGTGTTTAAAATATTAAAATGGAATTCTGCCAAGTACTCTCTGTCAAAATTATTGAATTTCTAAATTGGTATGCGATAATTAACAATATCAAAAACTATTTACAGGTCCAAGTGGAAGTTTCTCTGTTTAAGGTTGTGTGTGATTTTCTTTGTTTACAAGGCAAAACCTGCCTTCGACTGCTTGCTTACTTTGCAGATTCCTTTTTCTTCTAAGTAGTGTTATTATAGCACTTTTTAAATTATAAATTATCTGAGTTTGTAGGTCTTCCACTCTTAGAATTTACATAAAAAGTTACAAGTCATTTTGATGTGTGATGTCCAATAAGCTGCTGTCTTTCAATAAGCAGCTACACGTCTCTTTTTGTTCATTTACTGACTGTTTTTTCATCTTTCTATTATTTATAAATAATAAACAAATTAAAACCACGAAGTACATTATTAAATATTAAACTAGGTTTAATGAGTCAAAGGCGTGATTTTATAATTTTCTAAGTAAACAACGCAAAAGAGAACGCTATTGTCATGTTACCATTGTGTTGTCGGTTGTGGTGTGACGTGTGTAGGCAGCTTTATTATTTTCAACAGCTACTCATATCATTTACAATATTGAATAGTTAGACCAGGGTTTTAGATAGACCACTTTTTTTAAGAATTGTTTGGTATTATTTAGGCTCGGAACAACTAAATTTATGTTAAGACCAGTGAACACCAACAAATAAACTGTTATTTTTTTAATCAAAATAATCATGAACAGCTCAAGTATTATATTATTGTTTGGAGTGAATAATAAATATATTTTAATAGTACATAAGACCCATTATATTGCATTAAAAAAACGCCAAGGTCACATGCATTGCAAACGAAGTTGCTACGGGGGTGAAGCACAACTCGTTGGAAAATTCGTTTTTGATTTATCTTAATGGCCATATGTAAATATCTGAATTTGATTCATATCACATTTGCAATTTTTTTTTTTAAATGTATTTTGTAGACACCCTGTCTCGGCTATCAAAATACACTTGTATTTTGAACAGTTATTGATGTTCCAGTTACAATGGCGAATGTTTTATTTGCTACAGAACCTGTTGGATCCATTCACCTCGTTTGCAATGTCTTCATCGTCAACTTGACAAATCATCTTTCGCCTTAACTGCGAAGTGATAAATGACTGTCTCTTTTTTACTACACCTGCAAAAATGTTTGGTTTTTTCAAAGCGCATACTTAACTGCGCTTTTAACAATGTTATTTTTAGAAAAAAGTAACAGGATTGTCTAACACCTCAATTATTAAGACTAGTTTTTTTTCAGCGTATTAAATTTGATAAATTTAAAAAAAATTAAATACCATTGGCACGCTGCGAATTTTAAATCAAATCAAATAATATTTGAGTTTATGGAGTTTTTTTAAATAATACAGCCTTGAAGTGGATAATTTTTAGCAACCGTACTTTAAATTCTCACTTGGTTGCAGTAGCATGCAAGCTCAATTGGCAAGAGCAGAGAGTCGCGATAGCCGTTTAAAGTATATGTTTGAACCTCACCTGAGTTGCATATAAAAATTCAAGAATGTTATTTCGTCGTTTCACGTGAAATTTAAATACCTCAAATATAGTATCCAATTCATTATTTAACCGTTCTCTACTTTTGATCTCTTTGGCGAAGTCTCCGCTTCAGAATTGTACGGTTTGTCAGAGGTTTATTTCTCATTATTTTAAAATGCATTAGACACAAATGAAGTTCTTTGGCTGTTTCAGGTACACTCACCTCTTGTCCGTGAGACAGAGGCGATCGCACCTGTAGATAAAATGCAAATTAAAGATGTGATTAGTAATGTTCCAACACTCTTTGTTCTAGTTTAAATGGTAACATGTTCACAATACGATTTTACGCATCGCTCAACTCTGAATTAGCAGATGTTAATAAAACAATTATATTTGTGTTTCTAAAACAACCACTTCCTCAATTTACATAATAAAATACTGTTTATTTTTTATCAGGGAACAATTATTCTACGAATGGTAGTTTTATAAGTGATCAAAAATTACTTTTAATCTAAACTAGCAATTCTATGGTCTCCATGCAAAATATACCTGATGAACAATATAGACTTTTTTAAATATAAAAACCAACGAACAATACAGAATTTCTTGTCACAAATCGCTTAAAAAATACAACAAGAAATTGCATTTATTTTGAAGAAAACATTTTTGTATATTTTTCCAAGCAGTTTTGAAAACTTTATCTAGTCACAAAAATCCCCCAAAACTTTTGACTGTTGATGGAAAAACAATCTTATTCAATAGCTTGTCGATGACATTGTGATTTAAGAAATCAGTTCATATTTATTTGATTGAGATATCCTGTCAAGAAAAAGTGCACTAAAAACAAATATACCAACTGTGATCTGAGCTGAAAATAATTTTAAAAATACTAATAAAAGATGAAGTGGTATAAATTTTTCTAATACGTTTAAATTGCTACTGAAAAGATTTCAATTCTCTTAAGGATACATATTTTGATATTGTTTATTAGTTGGTAAGGCTGGTGACCGCTTTACAGGGGTTCTTGTACATGTCCACTGCAAGCACTCTACAAGCGCCGGAACAAACTAAGGTATTTCTATGGCCGTGTTAACAGAGACGCCTTCCTCCTCTCAAGTGGGGTCATCTTTGTCTTGCTATCGCAGATCTTTCGAGGGAGGGTGTAGCCAACCCAGCCGTGAGATCTCGTCATAATAGCTTGTCTTTATTATAATACAAAAAGTGTTATTATTTATAGAAGTGAACGAAAAAAACCGCCGTAGCGTAAAGCTGCAATCGTACTTGTTTGCCGGTTATGGGGCCTAGGTTATAATCCAAGGAGAGAAAAAAGTTTTAGCAACCTTCTACCATTTTAAAATAATGCGGTTGTAGACTCTTCATTCAGTTTGTCTTTGTCTTTAATCTAACTCTGAAATGAACAAAAAAATTAAGAAATGCCGAATGACGATGAGCATCAAAAGGATCTCAAGATCCTCGAATAACTAGATCGACAAGGGTGAGGTCCGACTCCTTTGACAAGGTTTCAATGGTTCCCTTGCAAATTCCTGTTTGATTAAACTCATCCTAGTTAGAAGCATCCATCCAATTTTTACTCAATCCTACCTTCTTCACAAATGCAAGGTCCTTAGCCTTAAAAAAAAGCCTGAAATGTATTTGAAAAGTACATGGATATAAAAGTATAAATAATAAATAATTGTTTTTCAAATAATATTGACGGACTTGCTGGTTTACAAAATATCGATTGCCAATGTGCTCATAGTCTTCTGTTTTTTTCTGTTGGATCCATATTCTTGATTATCCGAATTAATAACGATGTCTTCTTAAATGTTATACATGTCAATGATTTTTTTGCTGCCTTTACGGATGAGAAGAGGTCAACTGCTATCATATTCTTAATCCAGTTGTTCCACCTAATCGAGATAGTCTCTATTTGACTTCCACTGCAGATTTCGTAATTTATTTAATTGCCTTTATGTTTTGTTAGGTCGAGTCGTTTTTTACTAATTCGAAGTATTATATACTCTTGAGTTTTTCGAATATCCAAATAACGACAAAAAGATAATTTAGGAAGGTTATATCTGGTGTAGAAAAGGGTTGTTAAGACAGAAAACGGTTAACAGTGACTCACGATGGTGCTATTTTATAAGTATTATTTTTAAATTATAATCTGCATCGAAAAACTGCAATAACAATAAAGGCAATAAAGTCGAAACGAAACAGGTTTTAGATCAATTTAGACATGATTATATCTCGAGGGAAGGTGCATTGAAACCCAGGATTTAAGGATGACTGGTTTAAACCACAAAGCAATATTTAATACATTCACATTTTTTACGTCATTTCACGTGTATTAAAATATATCGTTTATTAAGCTATTTTATTTTCAAAGTAAAATAATATACGTAGATGAAATTAGGTTAATACAATAAATATTAAAAAAATTAAATTTAATTAAATTTAAAAGCAAAAATAATAACATGTAAAAAAGAAAGAATGAAAGTGATACATTTGTATTTTAAACTTATTAAGTTATGGGTATTGTCAAAATAAATAAGAATAATGATATTGAATCTTTTGACCACTTCAGTGCATAAATTTAATATCTATAATTGTACGCAGAATTGATTAAAATAAATCAATCGCATTCATAAAATGAGAAACTAAAATATTTAATCAATTTCACAGCTACTAACGAAGCTATAATTAACACGTAAAGCTATTGGTTTTAAAATGCAAATTATTTTTCAATGTTAATCAAAACCATTCAAAAATATTTAAACGTCTACAGTATACTAATCTAAGTGAGCGTTAATTTTTTTACTGGCAGGATTTTTAGTAGAGGCTGTACGAAGTCTCCTGTGACGTCACAGCTCACCTGCGGGCACCTGCCTGGAACAGGTCGCTGTTAATTTGATAGTTGGATGTCTCCGGCTGTAACGAGGCAGCCGTTCGCGAGCTCTCGGGCACAATGGGTGACGCATCCTCCTCGAAACTGTAGTAACCCAGGGAAAACCTGCAAGAAACGGCTAAAACACGTTTCAAAAATATAACAATATTCTTCAAAAAAAAATAAATTATAAGTTCATGACTAAAATAACTTCCAGGACTATTTTTAGTCGCAAACTAATTTCGGAATATAAAAACGATATTTTTAATATTTAATGAATAAAATTGTAATTTTAATTTCATCCTTTTACACACACGTAGTCAGGCATATATATGCATTAACACTTTGTTATTTTAACTCGCATTAAATAAAAAATCTTATTCACCTCAATTCATTTTACATAAAATATTTATGAGATATGCTTGCATTGATATTTTGATGTACGTGAAAGTGCAGATTCTGGTTTATAGATTACGTGTTTTTTTTTTATCGATAAATATTTTAAATGATACAGAAAAGGGTTTCCTCAAGTGGACTTGACTGGTGCTTCCCCGAGCTGCGGCGGTCAAAGCCCGGCCCAATCATTCCACCTGATGGTTTTTTCTGTTGCCAGCGAGACGCATAATGTCTTAAGTCACACCCAGGTGACCCCAGGGATACTGATCTTAATACCAACAAATTAACATACCATGCAACAATACTCGTTTCAAATATAATACAATACATATTATTAAATTTATCAATAGCAGCCAATTTAATGCACATGACTAATTCAAGTAAAATAAAAATATTTTAAAAAAATTATCCCTTTGAATGTATGTAAATGTTAAATTCTGCTTAAGAAATAACTCTTGCAGCAAAACAACGAGTGTATATGAAGATTAACGGCCTTTTGCTTCTATTACAGTGCTTTAAGATTGAAGCCTTTTTTAAACACGCACACTCAGAGGCACTGCTGCGGTCAGTTGTATACGATTGTAATATGCTTGATTTATATATTATTATTACAATTATTTTGATTAATATCAACTAATCGTTATTACAAAATTAAAATTTTCTTAAAAAAGGTAATAATGATTTCAAGTTAAGGCACAATCTAGAAAATGTTATATAACGTTTATTTTGGTTATTCTCACAGTCTCGTATGGCCAAAAACTTTAAAAAATATTACAAAGCGTTGTAAAAAGTTTTTAAAGATAAAACAGCATATTTCAAGGTGAAAGCCTTCCATTATAATTACACTTAATGCTGCCTTCTTTAGCGCATATTACACACAGTTTTCATACAATGTGTGCAAGCCATTTATTTTTCGTATATTAAGCTTTCTCTAACTAAATATAAGAACTGAGATGTAAAGTGTACAAATATGATCCCGGATATTAAATAAATATACAGTAAAAAACAATTATAAATACTTGATAATCGAAACCTATAAAAGTATGCAATCGGATTCTGGGCTTGCCTTTACCATGCTAGGACGTGCAATGAATATTAAAATTTTATACCTACACTCCTCATTGCTTTATGAATTTGTTACAACACACAATGCAGTATTGAATTGTTATCGATAAAAAATAATATTTATTTAATAAATGTGTTTTTAGACATTACTTTACGTACATTCCCTAATTGACAAAGTATGATGTCCGTTGTTAATATTAAAAAAAATTATTGTGATAAAAATTTATAGTCTTTCCTTTTTTATTGATATTCTGAACACAAATTAATGCATAAAAATAATATGGAATATTTCCTCAATTATTTTTTAAATTTACAAGTATTTCCAAATATTTTTTTTTGTGATATATGTAGCTTGGTTTATTTCCAAAATTAAATAATTTTTGGATGTAAATATATCGTTTTTTTGTGGAATGTTGGAGTTTATCAGGTGTTCCTGTGTTAATTCGGAGTCGGCTCGTGTAGCGCGGCTCACCGGAAGACGTCTCTTGAGTCGGTGTAGGTTTTTTTCTTCAGGTTTTTATAAGTCCCCCCGAAGCCTTCGCTGTCACTCGAGTGGACGGCTCTGCCAGCGCCGGTCAGCACCGCGTGTCGTGAACGCTTTTATTCATTCGGGTGTGTTTATAAGTGATACATTAAATAATATTATATTTAAAAAAAAAACTTGAAATTAAATTTATCAAAATATAGAAACATCGCTTTTTAATATATATTGAAATACGTTGTGTTTTTTTAGTGCTTAAAATATGTATGAGGGTTGATAAATTGTATTTTTCAGATATTTTCATAGACTCGTTGTGTTTACCACATAAACTTTTTTATTGTAATTAGCTCACGTATAAAATTGTAAATCTGAATAGTACAGTAATAAGTGAAGTAATAAATAGTGTGTGATTATTGTAAGTAAGAGTGTAAATAAATAAACTTCATTTATATTAGCAAATAGGCTTTAATTCTGTATATGGGCGGTGTTTGTCCTGAATTATGTTATAAATAATATTTGTTATCTGAAAAAATATAAATAGGTTTCTCCAAAAAATATCAACTCTATGGAAGAATTTAAAATTGTTGTTAAATAGCTTCCTAGCACAAAAAATTTAAAAATATTACATAAATTACAGGTAAACAATGCATTTTTAAAATTTAGTTCTTAAATTATTGAAGAGATTTCCTTATTACAGACATTCCATAGATCACAGATTAGTTAATTAAGATGAGGGCATTGTTACATTCTTTGTTCGTTTAAGAATTTAGAACCAGGGCTGCGGATTTACAGTGTTTCCAAAACGGTTCTGATTCTGACTTTACCTTGATTTAAAATTCTAATTGAAGATAATTTACATCAGTAGAATCTATTGAATCAAATCATACACTAACTTTGAACGTTTTTTAACATAAAAATGCTGAACGCCTATAATAATTTTTTAAAAATATACTTTTACATATTTAAACTAACGATTAAATATAAAGACACATAAATAACTTTAATGTTGAATTTATTTCAAGTCTTTTGCATGTTTTATTATCTTCTTATAAAACAAAAACACTATTTGGAATATCTTTTGTATAAAAGAATACTTTAAAATGAAAAAAAAATTACATGCTCACCTTGAGCATCTGATGCAACTTGCAGAAGCACAACTTTTCATTACAATATATTTCACAAAATCACAACAATTATATTCATTTTTCAGAGATAAACATCACACACTATAATGAATATAATACCAAGAAACAAGGGAATTCATTTGGATATATTTCCAATAAATATTTTCGAAATCATTAAAACTTTTATTTTACTAACGTAAAAGATCAATTTTGATTCAACACATTTTTGATTCAATAAATATTTTATTTCAATCGATATATTTATTTTATACTAAAAGAATTGGAAATGTTAGTATAGGTTAGATCAGCTGGGTTAGTTTATACTATCAATGGAATCTTTTTCTATAATTCATTTATTGTTTTGAATAGCAATGATAACATAGGTTTAAATACATTTAAATGAAAATTTTGGGCATTGAGAATGAATCAACTCTTTAATCGACATCGTCCCCGATGGGTGTTATTTTCGGTGTTCTGAAGGGATGAAACGAGGCTTTGGACTACCATTTATAAAATTAATGTAAATGGTGTAAACAATTTACTAACTATAACATTTTTTTTCTTTTAAAAGTTTAGAGTAACCAAGATTTCTATGATTAAATTAAATTGAGAGATGGGTTTGCATGAGACGAGCTATATTTTATTAACCGAATTGGTTCGTTGGAATCAGTGTAACTAAATCTTAGCACTGTGTTTATTGTGAACGAGATCTTCACATCTATTATTTCATACAGAAAGAGGAGACTGGTTCAAAATAACTCTATCTTGGTTGTATACATCAAATATATTTTCTTAAAATAGCCCGTAGTTTTTTACTTAAAGCTATTATTTACGGAAATTTGTAAGTGTATTTTTTAAATATATTTATTTGTGGGAATGATGCAAATTTTCTAAAATTATCTTAATTTATCACATGTACTTCTCATTCTTCTTCTTCTTGGGTAAATAAAAATAATAAGTTATTAGTCATAAAAGTAGTTTACGGAAGCACGATGTTACGCCATTCGGCATTTTCCCACGCGCTTGAAAGCTGTTGCGATGGATTCTTACTTTTGAATCAGTTTTTATTTTTGAAAACGATCTCCGTTTTACCAAATACACAACCGACTGTGAATATATTAGTCTTTATTTATTGTGCTATTCAAATAGACGTTACGCTGTGAGATGCTGCTCGGCTGGTCATTTGCTCTAATTCTCCCCGGAACACAATGGGACTTAAATCCAAATAAGGAAAAGATAACAGTTTAGTGTAAAATCTACTTTTACGATGCTGCACATTTTTACATAATATCGAATTTTCGTAAGAATGTATTAGTGTGGAATTAAAATACAATTTGGTAAATTTACTTAATCCTTTTTATAGGACAAGAATGTTGAGGATAAATAGCATAAAAAAATAATGCACTTTTTTTGTATTTTGTGATTTTTAACCTAGTGGGTCCCGGCGCTCTCATGTGGAAAGCTAAATGCTCGCATAAAAGTGCTAAAACAGTAAAATGAATTATACTGTTTTCTAATGCAGATTAAAGTTCAAAAAAATTATGTATTTTTTCATTTGTTCACAGTTTTCACTCAAATTAAAGAATTTACACTGAATAAGATCACACAGCCAAGTGTAAACGAGGTTATAAAATGACGTGATTTTATATCAGTTGTCAAGAGGAAAAGTGTAATAATTGAATATATTTATTAATCAAATAAAAGCATTTTATTTTGAAATACGTAAAAGTGATTTATTATCTTCAAAATTATTGCTTCAATATTAAAGATTTTTGGACTGTTTATTTATAATTTATCATTCTGAATAAACTGCGCCAAAAAAATATGCTTAGTGTACAGAACTAAAAACTGGCCATTAAAGATCTGGTTATAATAGTGAGTTATTTTATTTTACATTGCGTCACCATTTCTACGTATTAACAAATTATAAAACAAACTTTTAATTACAGAAAATAATTTATTACTGAACAACATCGCAAACTAAGACATGTTCTTCTACGAAGAGCATTAAATTAATCACGATCCACCTAATATTCTGTTTTAACACATTTAAATCCTAATCGTATTATCTGAATAATTTAATATATTTTTTAAATATAATCACACAAAATAAAAATATATCTACTACATACTTTAGTATGTGCAACAAATGTGTATAAGCCACAAATACTTCTCCCATATGCAGAAGAAAAATTAGGTAATAGCAAACAGTGTTGATTAAAAATCACTTTCGTAAAATATAACTAGCGTCCAATTATCTCTTTAATTACGTAAAGAAATGGAATATTAATTGTTATCAGTTGAGGCAATCTAGAGTATTGTCTTTCCGAGTTTATTACCTTTGACATTTGCTCATAAACTGATAGTAACATATTTTAGTATAATCATAAAATTTAAAGATAAAAATAACATAGCGGATGACATAATGGCTCACTAGTTATAAACGTTAAAGAAATTTCATGTTTCTGGCCTCACGTTTGTTTCAATTTGGTATACGACGGATTGTATTGAGTGTCGATACAAATTGTTAAAAAAATAAGTAAACAGTGTCAAATACGATATCAGAATTAACCATCGGAATAGAAATCTGTTGAAATGTCTACATAAAATATTAAAACCACTATTTCAATATTTATGAAAATATATAAAATATAAACAGTTTTTTTGTTGCTGAATTTTTAACAGTGAAGAGAGATAATTATTCATTTTTGTGCACTTCAAATATAAAAGTGTAATTTTTTTAATTTTAGATTTATTTCATCTTAGATAACTTTTGCGTGCAAACTCAATATAATTTTACAACAATACTTCAACGTCTTACAAAACTTTTAAGAAAGCATTTAGCATTTTTTTGTTTTTAATCATCGATTGCTGCACTGCATAGGTATTCTGCATAAGTAAAGCTGATATTGTCTAGTTAACATTCGGTTGTCAGTTGTATCGCAACGTGTGTAGCCGGCTTCGATTTTATGGAAAAAAAGATTTGGAAGATGTGCGGCTCACCGCCCCAGCAGTTTTAACCATATTCACAATAGAAAGTATTGTTTTTATGGCTCAGAGAAGCTGTGCCGATCTCTGAGAGGAGTTTAGCGCAATCTCCATACCAGAAGCGTGTCAAGCAGATACGCGACCTAGTCCCGATGTCTACATTATTTTTTGCCAAGTTTTTTGTCGCAACCTTCACCTTCCAAACAGCTCATCTTCAATCTTGTGTGCTTTCTTGCCTGACACACTACCAGGTTGCTGATTGACGATTAGTACACGTACATAGATCCTGTTCCTGTCATGTTATGTTACAAAAGTTTCCATATATAATTATGATAATAATCAAGCTTATAAATTATAATTACAAGTTTTTTTGTTGCGTCCATCACCTCCCGATCAACTCATCTTTATTCTTGTATACTTTTTGCCTAACTCACTACTTGGTATCTGATTGATGATCAATTATTAAAAGTATTCCTGTTGCTGTCATGTTATGTTACAATTAAAAGTTGTTACATATATTTATGATAATTTTCAAGCTATTAAATTCAAAGTCTATTTCTGAAGATTTTTTTGTTATATGGTTTTTTTAATAGTAAATGAAAGTGTCCTTTTTTATTAAAATCAGATACATCCATCGTGCAAAAAAACTAACCATTTAAAATAATGAAGTGCTAAGTTGTCTACGGCTTTGAATTATTGAAACTACACACATTTCATACATTTTTTTAAATATTACTGTTATAATAAACCAGAATTTATTTAATAACGACATTAATTTTCTGCATCATTTAACTCAAAATATATATTTTTTTATAAAATAATAAACGATTAACCATATTTACTATATTTATCAAATAAAAAAATAGTTTGGTTTTATACCCACAGAAGATTAATATGCGAACAAAATGTTTTTTGGTAAATAGTTCACACATGGTCTAAACAAATGATGTGCTAGACTTTAATAGATATGGGCTCAAATCTTACTTGTATCCTGATAATTTTCCAGGAATTTACCTCGTCGTTTCAAGTGTGGATCGTTTACATAAAAACGTACTGTTAAAGGTCAGTTATAATAATTTAATCATTGTAATTTAAATTCAGTGCCGAAGTGAGACATTGTAAAGATATTTCGTATAAACATGCATCAAAGACATTTTTCGTGGATAAACAAGTGACAGTGTTCAGTTATAAAATAAAATAATAAAATAAAGATGGCGACCATAGGGGGGAGAGGAGGGGGTGCCCTCGTGGTGATGGTGGTGATCACGCTGATGATGGAGGCAGCTGATTCTCTCAGTGTTATTTCACAGTTCGTGGAAGCAAAGAAAGGTATGTGTATTTTTTATAAATAATTTTTTTTTCATATTTTAAAATTTCCTTACAATTAGTTTTTGGCTAATACCTAATATCATTTCCAAACTTTATTCTATAAATAAATATTTCATATAATAGTATAATATAATGGGTACTGGAAATGAAATTAATAACGTCAATAATTCATTACTAAAATTGTGACAAATATAAGCCTTGTTAGCAAAACTATAATGAAAATTTAATTTCACATGCATGATTCTGTAATTAACATTAACTTATTTTGGTGACGGTAAGTGGAGGTACCATCTTAATTTTTCCCAAAAAAATCTTTGATAGTTAACTATTTGAGTATTATATATTTCGTTTCTCCTTATTTATGTTATTTTTAATATGTTTATATCCATCTCGGGTCTTTCTCATTTAAACAGTACAGTATAAACACTAACATAGAATGCAATAGAGTAGTGAAGTTTTGACGTGAATTTAAACACGTTTTAAGAAACACAATATTTATTTTATGACCAAATACAGAAGCATAATTTATCTTTAGTTATTGTGCATCATTTTAAAAAAATAAACAAATTAGGCAATTATAATTTTTTTATATTCGTCCTAATTTTTAAAAACCTTTACCTTTGATACCAAAAGTCAGCATGGTATTTAGTCAAAACTAGCAACATAATTACATGTAATTTGACTACGTTTATTGCTTTAAAATTGCCAAGCCAAATAATAAATATAAAATTATTTATGTATTTAAAAGTATGTAAATGATAACCACTAATGACGGCTTGATTGTTCATTTACACCTGTAGCATTGAGTATCACGTTCAGGCAGTTTGTACTTCCCCGGGAGCCTTGCTGGGGCAATTTCATGAACATTACACGGAGAGGTCAATCGCTCCCATTTTCATTATTCTGGTGATTTTATTGTTCACAGCTTGTTATTTACACAATAGACTTATTTATAAGTCTTCAGAGCTAAGGTGACGTCCGATTTATCCTAACAACATTAACAACACGTTTGCATTCATATTTAAAAATGAATAATAACAAAACAACAAAAAAACACAAAAACTGTGGAGGCAAACGATTAAGAAAAAAAACATTAAAATTAATAAACAATAAAATGACCCTTAAAATTGAGTCTATTTTTTTTCACGAAACACGGAAGTATTTAGCAACGCCGCAATAAGTTTTATAATAACTTTTTGCTGCTTTGTAGAGTAATTAAGCTTTTTTTATTAAAACACCAACTAATGAAGACATTTATCTTTTTTTTTCTCACTTTGAATATGCATATATTCAAATGAATGAATTGATTTGAAATGTGACTATCTTTTATGATAGGTTAAACAAGTTCTCATCAATGCATTAGTTGGATGTGTTGATTGCGAGTGTTTTTTTAACTGGTGCTGACGCATTGGTTAAGTTAAGTTAGATAATTAATTTATATATATATATATATATACTTTATAAATAATATAATTTAATTATTGATGCTTTTACAAATTTTTAACAATATATAGTGGCAATAGTTCACACAACAGATTTTTTTACATCAAAAGCTGATTTTAAACCTGCCTTCTCCTGTAAATATTCCCTAGTTTTTTTTACGCAAAAACCGTAAAATTGGATCTTGTCAAGCATGGTTTTTAGGATTTTCTAAGCAAAACATTTTCTTTGTGTTAAACTTATCAAACAATTTTCTTTGTTTTTAACTGTTTAAAATTGCAACGATCTAAAAATATCGTAGCACATACTGGATTTGAAAAGAATAGGAAAGCGACCTTTTTGGGGAAATTATTTGCTCTCATTTAAAACGACTTTTTGTGAGTTTTTATTTTTATCTTAAGGGTTTTAGATGTTAAACATATTCAGATAATTGAATTTTGTTTCTAGAGTGCTATGTTCGCGTGGCGCTTGGATCTCGGTTGCCAAGTGAGGATGCAGTGCGTCGTGTGGACACTCCATCCTTACAGAAATGCGAAGCTGAGTGCACCATGGATAATGAAAAATGCATGTCTTTCAGTTTTGGGTAAGAACTTTTAACATACATTACATTATACAAATATATTGTATGTCTTTCAAAAAAATACTCACACGCTATTTATGAAAACATTTTACACAGACACAAAATTAAAAAAATAATCCTTTGTTACTAATACATTATTTTACAAATAAATGTTAATACTTTATATCAAATGTACCCTTAAATGTCACCCTTATCACAAGTATTTTCAAAGTTTTTTTTACATTAGTTGATTTCATATTTTTCTCACAATGCACATATAAATAAAGTAGATATTATCAGGGATAGAAAATAACTTTTATAAAATGTTATCAATTTGGATGGTAGCATATGTTTTGAAACATCCGCATTTGAAACAATTGCATCAAAAATATTTAACAAAAAAAAAAGAATAATGAATTGCGTGAGAATAATAAACTCCTCTGTGTATAGTTAGCAGGTAATTGGTTAACATTTAACAGATAAGTTATCAATTAAAATGGAAAAGATCTACAAGTACGACGAACACCGACAGTCTATTTCAATCTTCATTATGAGTCAGCTGTTATTCAGTTACATTGTAAATGGAGGATGTTATTATCTCTGCAAATCCGCCAAGTTATTAGTTGAACACACTTGCCGAGTTGTTATTGGGTATCGCATAATGAGATCTTCACGAAATCAATTTAAACTTAGACAGAAGATAATCAGGAAATTAATCTCATGCTTCAATTTATAGAATCAGCGCAAAAGGCAACGGGACGTGCGAGCTGACTGTAAGAGAGTTGCCCTTGGCTGATGTCAAAATTGGCGGCACCATCACAGATCCTGACTTCGACGTCTACACGAAGAAGTTTAACTGCGATGCTAACGGCGGCCAAGATCAGGATCCTCTGGTATCTCCAAGGCCAGACCCCGACCCCATATTCGATGATCATTCGGATTCTTACTCCGGGAATCAACGCCCTAGCGGCGGACAAAACGGTGGAGGATATAACGGAAACAGACCGAGTGACGGATCCTACGGAAGCTCCAGTGGAAACAATAAGCCTTATGGAGGATCCACCGGAAGTAATAAGCCATACGGTGATAATGGTGTTTCATACGAAGGTGGAGATAAGCCGTATAATTCAAATAGCGGTTATGGGAATGGAGGTGGAAGCTATGGAAGCAATAGTAAACCGTATGGTGATAGCAATAAACCAAATGGTGGTTCTTATGGTTCTGGAAGTCGTCCTTCTGGAGCAAATTCAGGAAGCAATAGTGGAGGATCTGGAAGTTATGGGAGTGCTATCAGTTCCACGAGCGTTAAGCCATATGGGAGTGGAACCTCCAGTGAAAGACCGTATGGTTGGGGTGGAAGCAAACCATATGGCGGAAGTGGTGGATCATACGGTTCTAGTAACAGTTATTACAACGGAGGCAGTAGTTCTTATGGCCAGAGTGGCAGTTCGATTAGTGGTGGTAATGGACTATATGGATCAACCAATTCTTTTTATGGAGGAAGTGGAGGGTCTTACGGGGGAAGTAGCAGTTATTACGGAAGCAATGGGTCCTATGGCGGAAGTAATAAGCCATATGGAGCAGGCTATGGGTATGGCGGAAATAAGCCTAATGGTTTAGGTGGGTATTATGGTTTGTCTAATGGTCCTTTTGGAGGTGGCAGTAACTATTATGGCTCACCAAATAAACCTTATAATCCGAGACCATTTTTCAATAACGATAAATTTGGTGGATTTCTAAGTTACAATGGAAATAGATATGATTTTACTAGACCACAGGGTCCTTATGAACAAAATAGCGGTGGTCTCAATAGACCTTACCCTTCCATTTATGGTGAAAAATATCCATATGACAGGCCGAGTCATATGTATGGTAGTCTAAATGAAGATAATATGCCTTACCGACGACCTCAAAGTTACTATGGAAATGGCAATTACGATGATAGAAGACCTATGTATGGATCTGGGTACTACAAACCTAACACCTACGGAGATAGATTTGATAATTATAGACCAAACCATTATTACTATAGACCCATTGGTCCTGAGCAACCACTTTACTCTGTTTCCAACTTTGATAGACCACAAAGTGATCCTTCTTACACAAGACCAGGTAATGAAGCTAACGTTTATGGACAAACAATATCAGTTTCTCACGGGTACCAAAATGGGTATGACAATCGAAAACCAAACAGAAAAGGTGACAAAAACAGTCCAAATAAAGGGTTAAGCTACTATTCTGACGATTATAGAGGACATGGTTATGATAATCTTCCTCAGTCTCAGTCTGAGTCTAACCGTGATAGACCTAATGGTTATGGTGAGGAAAGACCTTACGGAGGTAGGCCAAATAACGGAGGCTATGGTGAAAGACCCGATTCGGATTACCAAGGTAATGGAAGACCATATAACGATAATAGAAGACCTGGATACAACGACATTGATAGATATGGTGGTAAACCACAAAACTCAAGGCCTAACTCAGATACTGGTTATAATAAACCAGATTCTGATTATGAGAAAGGTAGACCGGATGGATATGGTAATGGGTGGAGCAAAAGACCAGCATATGGCGAGTCCAATAAATATGACCCCGAAAGACCAGATCCCGGTTTCGAATATCAGGCATTGAGACCAGGAAATTATGGATTCAATAAAGTAGATTCTGATACTCCTGGAAGAAATCCTGGCTCATATGGAGGTTCCAGCTATAGTAGTTCTAGCTCTCATAGTAGTAGCAGCTCAAGCTCATATGGAAGTTCAAACTTCTATTTAGACAAAGATAGACCTGATGAATACGGAAGACCAGATTATGATAGAAACAAACCAGGATACAATGGATTTTCAGATCAAAGAAGACCTGACTACCACAATGATGATATTCCTGTGCAATATGGAAGTGATTCAGATAAAAACTCAAATAATAAACCTGATATTGGATATGGAAATAAACCACAGTCTGATGGTGATGGACACAAGCCAAACTACGGTTCTAGTATTGACAGGCCAAACTACGGGGATAGGCCTACATCTGATAAAGATACACCAGATTCCGGTTATAGTAGACCAAACACAGAAAGACCTGAATCAGGCTATAGCAATAAACCAAATAGTGATAGACCTGATTCAAACTATGGAAATAAGCCACACAGTGACAGACCAGATTCAAACTATGGAAATAAACCACACAGTGATAGACCAGATCCAGAATATAACAAAAAACCATTAGATGACAGACCAAATTCAAGTTATGGAAATAGACCAAATAACGATAGACCAGATCCAACCTATGGAAGTAGACCCAGTAATGATAGACCAGATCCAAGTTACGGAAATAGACCCAGTAACGACAGACCAGATTCAGGCTATGGAGGTAGACCCAGTAACGATAGGCCTGATTCAGGCTATGGTAATAGACCAAATAGACCAGATCCCGGCTACGGAAATAGACCTAACAACGACAGACCAGATCCGAGTTACGGCAATAGACCAATAGACGATAGACCAGATCCAGGTTACGGAAATAGACCGAGCAACTATAGACCAGATTCAGGTTATGGAAACAGACCATATGACGATCGATATCGGCCAGATTATGGAAGTAGACCAAGCGGGTACAACGATGATAGAAGACCAGGGGGGAGCTATGGTGGTGGAGGAGATGGGTACGGAGACAAGAGACCGATCTACGGCTATGGTACAAGTGCGATGGGAACAGAGGAAGCAAGAAGACCAGGGTACGGATCGGTAGCTCAATGGCAGGATTTTTTAGAGGGTAAGTGGCTGTATAACAATTTCAACACAGTGAGGCGTAGATGCTGAGGAACACTGAAATCTCTTTACTTATTTTTTATTTAATTAATATAAGCAAGCAAATTAGTCATTAGAATAATCGTTATTAGTTCATCAACTATTTTAGACAATGTTTAGAAACCGTAGACATGTTTAGACGACCTTTGAAATTTTAATGAAAATTATAAATAAATTATTTTACAAATACACAACATTATTACATTTCATGACTTTTACTCTAATTTGATAATTTAATACAAATATGCTACACTTGTGAGTTAAAAAATTGGAAATTGTATTATAATAAAAAACAGCACTTTTAAATTTACACCATTATTTAAATAATAGTTATTTTCCTTATGCCGTAAAAAACTGTATGATGTGGATATATTTTAATAAAAATAGTTATTCTGAGAATATTTAGGAAATTCAATCGTTTCAAATAAAATGTCTTCTTATAGACATCCATAATATTTACAATAGCAATAACTGAAAAAACAAAATAACTTTTTTGATCCTTGCGTTTACTTTTACTAAGATATATATACTCTAAAAATAAACATAGAACACTATTACTGTTTATATCTTATCAAATTAAACATATTCATTTCTTAAGCAATACATTTAAGATATAGCAAACAAAAATTAAATAAATTGAAATAATTATCAAAATACTAAGCTCACCAACTCGTGGTCCTCTATTCACAGACAATAATAATAAATTATCTCATTAATGATATCCGTCGACACCACCACTTTTAATTCAACCATGACTTCACAGAGGAAATACCTACAATTTTTTCTAATATCTTTTTTAATATCTTTAATTATAATCGTCTCTTTAGTTACATCTTCATATATATAATTGGATGTTCGTGTGTTTTATTCTTTATAAGTCAGTAGCAATATAATTATTGTGTTATTTAAAAAAAATACCTAGTGCTGTTCCCTTGGTTAATTTTTTTTTTCAATGTTTAAAGTAAATAAATCTACTCGATAAAGCAAATAAAAGCTAAGTTCCACCCTAAAAATAATAAGATTTAGATTTATTTTTAAATAGTCCTGTAAAAATACTTTTCGATAGCTTATTGTAAAACGGATGTTAGCCATTAAAGCGAGTTTATTATGAACTATTTATTTCATTTGATAGTATCAAAATAACAGTTTTATTGATGGTTCTTTCCCTAGTATTTTTCCCAAAATATTTTTTTAATATTGCTAACAGGTTTAGTTAGATATAAATTACTCATAGCTACCATTATTTATACCATAGACTAAAAACCACAAAAATATCGAGACGTGAGGAAAGCGTTTTCAAGCATTTTTCATTCGGTTGGAATAAATATGAAAAAAACATCTAAATATTTTATAATATCGCCTAGAAACGCTTGTTAAATAAAAAAAATATTTTAATTAGTTTTAAAAAATTTATATAGTTTGAATTTGTATCATTTAGTTTACATAATATAAGTTTGAGTACTTATTTTTATATATATATCAGAAAGCACTTGACCACACATTGCTTACCGAATTTATTTATGGTAATAAAAAAAAATATCTGAACTAACACGCGTTTTATTTTATGTACTTAACTAGACTTAAAAATATTTTTTTTTATAATTATAGAAAATATTGACAATATCAGAAGACACAAATTTTAATGCAAATAAATGTAGTTAAAAGAATTATTGATATTAAATTACATGGTTAGCTTTGATATTCCAATTTATTGATATTATTAAAGCTTGAAGAATAAAATGAGGGCAACCAAAAGCTATAATTACAAATAGTTCAAACCAAACAAATATTTAAAAAATATATAAAACTTTTAAATTTTTAAAAATCTTAGATACAAATAAACATAATTTCTTATTTTTAAGTATTATTATACCAGTTAATTCAGTCAAAATGGAAACAAAAACAAAGCTCCATCACTAAATTCGTCACAGAAGAATCGACCTTGCTCTGCGGGTTTCATGCATGCGTGCGTTCATCTCTTCTTATAGAATCTTATTGTGTATCTTTGTACAAAATAATCCTCGCCTGCCTTGCAATTACACAAGATGACCAAACAATATAGGAGTCTTAATAAGTATTTGAACCCATAACGTAAATTTATACGAGATTTCCCATGGAATTAATTAAACGAGTTATTCAATTAGCCACTCTAATTAATTTTTCTATATGAATCGCCCTGGCGAAATATAAACCTTTTGTAAATTTTTTTTTTATAAAAGTATTATTATAAAATCTGTTGTAACGAACTAAGTCTTCATCGAAATGTCTCTTTGTAAAACAGACGGTGAATTTTATTGATACAATATTTAAATATAATAACAAATATATGATAGTGTTGAGGTTTGTAGAATTGTTTTTATAACGTGGTAAAGTTTTTTATTGTTTAAAATATGAGTAGCGCCATCTTTGAAATTGTTCGTGGATTTGGTGGAAGTTTACTCAGCTTAACACTGAGACCTCGTCTGGTTGCTTTGTTTTAACGCAACGAAAACAAAGAATAATCACCAATTATAAACTCATACGAATCTAGTAAAATAAACTTGTAGTCTTAGATAAATTTGAATTTTCTCTAGCATGAGTTCGTTGTAATGAAGTATATTTTATGTTTAAATATACGCAAAATTTATCTTTTAAATGTAAACGGTTTTTGGATGCACATATCATTTTACGTTGCCTTCAAATTCGTTCGTAGGTTCTGACAGACATTGTCATTAAAAGTGCGATATTCTTGAGTCCCTTTATGTAGATCATCTCCGGAGAAGTGAACAGTTCCCTGAAAACTTGAAACATCGATTATTTCAAGATAAAGCGTGAATGCAGCCTTTCTAAGTTTCAACGAAACATTTAAATCGATCGTTTAAAAAGATCTATTTCACATATATAAATTTTCCTCACAAAAAAAAACGCTATACACGCAATGACACCGATATGCAATTAGCCAAATGCGTTTTGCGTTACTTCATTATGCACGACCATAGTTGCAAGGTGTGCGGCCGCATGAGTAGCTGGATTTAAGCTTTCTAACAATTCACATGTTTATAAACAAGAATCGCATATCGGCATTAGGCAATGGTCCTAATTATTCCCATTTGGGCGCCAGGGTTACCCAACAGTCGGACACATGCGTGTTACACGTCCCCACATTGTTCGCTGCGGCGCGAGCGCGCGGCGGTCGCGTGACCCACATCTCCGCGCCGGGCCCGCATTGTCTGTCGCCAGATGACAATCGCATATAAAAATATTTTAATTAACCGAGTGCCTGCAAAAATGGCCGACGGCAAAGAGATTCGCATTAATAGCTGATTTGTTATTATTTTTTGGGTAAATTTTGCAATAGAAATAACGCATGGTTTTTGTATGAATTACAAAAATTCTGCAATTCTCAGAATACATACATATGTCTTGATATGTTACGGTTAGAAAGAAAATATTTTGCATAAGAGTACTTTGAAGTACACGCTGGTTTATTATATAAAAAAAATGTCCAAAAAGTTTTATTTGGCTGCCAAATAAAAAGCATGTTACAGCTGTTGTATTTGTTAATTCTTAAATAATTTTATATTATTCAGTGTTGCGGTGTGCTGTGCATTTAATTTTCTTACGTTTCAGTCCAAGTACTCTAGGGTCATCATTGAAAATTTACCGTTGGTGATTTCCCTAGTACCGGGGTTGAAAATATTTGTATGATTAAAAGCACAACGCAGCATAAAATACAAGAACGAAGACTCATATTTCATATTTCAAATATACGCTTGTACTATAAATTAAAATGTGCGTTTTTTGGGCATACAACGTTTTTGCACTGTGGCCAATAGTCTCTCGTTAGAATTTGATTATAATGTTTACGTTGAAGCTTTGATAATGCGAAAGTGAAACAAGTCGCTGATGATTCCGATAAGGGCGGCCTACCATCACGCCAGCGCACGCGTTCACGTGACGTGAGGGACGCGCCTTCGGTGCAACAATAAGCGATGTTCTAGTGTGTGGACATTTGTCCAGTCTTTGTCGAGCGCCCTTGGGTCGATATCTGATCATATTTCTATTCAAATCGGTAATTACGTTTATTTATGTGGTCGTTTGTTTAAATTTCCATGTTTTTGAGGCTGTTAAGGTTATGGTGTTTAAACAAGCAATACTACATAAAATAAAAGCTGTCAAAGCAATTATGTTTTTAAAGTACTCACGTAGAAATCTCATTTTGATTTATTAACGCGACAGTGAGCATTCTACTAAAATATTGACTTATAAGTAACGTAGACTTTTTGTAATGAATGTAAAATTTACACCCAAAATATTTTGGTTAGGTTAGGTTACGATAATATATGTTTGAATAAAAGTTGACACATTTCAACAATTTTCTTCTGCTTTTAAAATTGCAAAACAGGTTTTTTTTTAAAGATTAAGTAATTGCTTTCTTTTTGTGTCTTTTACTCGAAAACTCGAAATTGTCCTCTACGGGGCAACAGCTTGCAGCTAATGTAGCTTGGAGTGACGGCTGGCAGAGCTGGTCATGATGAAATAGGAAGTGTCTGGCGACCTTGGGAGGACAGAGGCCGTGGTCCAGTGGTTCGGCGATGCTGCCGAGATAGAGGGGTCCGGGTTCAGGCTCCGCACCTGGCCGAGGAGCGTAACCGAGATGTTTATTTTCCTGTGGCGGATGTGTGAAATTGCCGAAAACTTAAATGATATCACTTCCTTTTGAATCAGCAAAATGGCGTCACTTTTTAAACGGACAATTATGTTTTGGTTCTTTAAGTATATTGCAGTCTTATCTGATTTACTTGGATTTCCGTGTTTTGTAAAATTGAACGCAATGCTGCCTTTGCGTGTAATTGTATTAACAATAATATTTAAAATATGGGATTTTTCGATTCTCACGCTCGTTTCAATATGCATTTGCCTCACCCATTTCTTACTTTTTAGTAAATAGATTTAAAAAATATATTTGAAAAAATTTTTATACATCAAAACATAACAACAAATTATAGATATGGTGCCAAAAAAAAATACGAAATATAAATAATCAAACAGCAAAGAAAACAGTTTTATTGTATTCTCTTAACAATGAATCACATATATTAAATTATTACTAATAAACGTATTGTATAATTGATTTAATAAGTATTTTCGATTGCCAAAAATTAAGGCACTTTTCGTTTAAATTCTAATTCGTAATTTCCGAGGATGTCATTAAAAATGCAATCGGATTATTTGATGACATCATTTAATAATGTGCTACTATAAAATGCGCACTGTGTTCTATATAGAGTGCTTTTGAGGTCATTTCCTTCTATATGCAATAATATTATGCATGTGACATTAACCCTCTAAGTAGAGCGGGCTTTATTTTGTTGGACTACTTTAGGATAATTAAAAATGATCTAAATATATTTGTTTAAACCTTATTCGACTCAAAACAGTCTTACAATGAAAACAAAAAAAAGTAGCTAAACTCTCTTATATACTATTCAGATAATGCAAAAAACCATTGTTTTAAATATACTTTTTAAAGAATCTTGAATCATAGATTTTTATTCGAGAACAGTTTAATCTTATGAGTAGAAGTTAGTTTGAATTTATAACAATATCGTTATATTTTATTATTTTCGTTTTCCGTTTTATCGCACGAACATATTTACAACTAATTAATCAATATTTTAAATATTCATACAACAGTTTCAAACAATCTTTAAAAATATTTATTTACAAATATACATATAGTTTAATATCTGCGTATTAGGAATGACTTGTTATAAAAAAATATTTTTAATGTTTAATCCACATAATAAAAGTGAGATTAATAAAATAAGTTTCATCTTTAATCAAGTTACTTAAAAATATTTTAGGTTATGACCTATTTCATGCAGGTAAACAGGGTTACCCATGATGTCACACTCTGGACTGTAACTGTGCATCATCAGTCCAAGGACCCTCTCGCTTGACAATCCCAAAAACTGTACTTAATAAATTATCTCGCAAACAGATGCACTTCCGGAAAACCGCAATAATGTTATCACTAATGGTACTGGCGGCAGCTTTAAATAAATAATTACACTCTAATATCAGCAGACCGGGCTGAACAATGCACCTGTTGATATAGTCTTTCTCATTAATTAAAAGAATGAAGATAATTTGTATAATTGTTTGAATTAATGCCTAATTATATGATTGTAATCCTCGGTGTTTATTTTAGGAAAATTTGTGAAACCGTGGAAAAAAGATACTTGAACACTTTCGGTATCAAAATAAACTTTAAATATAATTCTGGTAAATTTCATCACATATATTCATTCAAGAAATTTAAGGTCTTTTGGTTAAGATATATTTACGAAATTTTTTCTCAAATTAGTTTATTGATATAATTATAAATTCTAAAAATTGTTAAATATAGCGTATTCAATTAAAAAAAATCAGAGCTATGGATAAGATGTTAATTTTGAAGCTAGCCTTATTAATCATATGTTAGTTTCAACTGCATCGAATTGTATAAAATAGCAAATCAATGAATCCGTTGCTTAATTTTTCTTAAAAAAATATTTTTGTGTCATTTATTTACAATAAAAAGAAAAACTTTGAGAAAAAAGCCTTTGATTTTCTTGTACGCTTCCCGGATACATTCTTAATTGCATCTGAATATTTCAATCGCTTGTATATTTGTTATTTATTCATAAAACTCTATGAAAAAACTTAAGTCTGCATATTAATCAGTTTAATTTGTATGCAACAAATATTAATATCCACACGTCAAGGAGATGACGTTTTCGCTACTCAAAGGCTTTTTCAGATTGAATAAGTCTTAAAAAGCTCATAATAGGCAAATATGCTCCCAATTTTTTTGCATAATCTACTAGCCATATTTGTTGTACCCAGATTTTCTGATATTTCCTGCTCGTGGAGTGATGATTTTAAAATTAAATAAGGAAAGACATTTATTATTTCTAATCCAGATAGACTCGTTGTTATTATTTTTAGATGGTAAATCGTTAAGCTGCCTACGCATATAGCGACACACCCGATAACCGAATTGAAACTGGCTAGAGCCGTTTTTTGCAAAACAAAAATACGCTATTGGCTAATTATGACTGCGGTTGTCAGTTTCGTTGCATTGTGCGTACGCTGCTTTAGTGATTTTCTTGTTCAGATTGCAATGTAATTTTGGCTGAGTCAGGAGTTGTCGCTTCAAGGTCACGTCCGTGATAATGATGCTGGATGATGATAATGGCGTTGATGATACCAGAAGTGCGGCTCTTCCTACTCCTGGGTAAACTCCAAATTGGTTGTTTGTATATTTCATAATTTTGGTGATTTGATATAAGATTGGTAAATACTACGGAAACCTTGTCTTAGAATTCTAATCGCGTAACCTTTATATCCTCGGATGAACTTTCAATGCTAGATGGATAAACAATTATTGTAATAAGTTATACAATAATACTGTACGTAATCTTTGTGGTAACCTAATATTAAAATTTTAAGATAAAAATTTCGATAAAGATTTTAATTTAATTTGATTGCGATTCCGAAATAATTAACTTCCTTTTACAAGTACAATTTTTTTTTGTTTTTTTTTTGGTTGCTGTTTTGCCATTATTTAGGATATTTCAATAAAAAAAAAAGGAATACTTATTTGCTGCCAATGTTGTAGCTTATTAAAAAATTGATAAACACACTGAAAAGGATACAAAAATTGCACTTACTCTATAACTAAACAAGCACTTTTTTTTAAAACGGAAATATCTTTTTAGATTAAATTTACATATTAAAGTAACGTGTATATATATACATATGTGTGTGTGTGTGTGTATGAATCAACAATAAGTCTGCATTTTAAAATATTTTATTAACTACATGTTTTCTATTCTGCAAATGATGTGATTTGAAAGAGTGGATGAGACATAACCTTGCAGTTGCGTCATTTGTTGGAATTAAACTCGTTACGCCGTGGCCAATAAAAACAATGGTCCAACTTTAACCGTACGCGCGGTGACCAATGTTTGCAGAGAAATGTGGGACTGCACCGTCACAATACTTACCTGTCGCTAGTCGTTACTCACTAAGTACACTGGAAGTTATTAGTCACATATTTTAGTCGGATTTGTGTTAAAAAATCACTAATGTCATCCGGCCTCCTTATAAAAATAGCATATTTCATTAAAATAATATACTATACAAGAGCGCATTCATATGCATTATCCAATTTATAAAACTGAGATAAAGAATGCAAGGATACATACCCGATTACACATTTTTACATTATAATAAAATAAATAATAATTTTCCACTAATTTATTGCTGCAACGATTTGTAAAAAGTAGCAGTCGTTAATGTTTTTAAAATTTATTTGTATATATATAATTCTTTGAAATATTCTCAAAAATCGTGATATCGACTTTTATCATTGTGCGCAGGTATTCAGGGATATATGAGTAATTTTATTTAATGATTTTATTTTTATATAGTAAAACGATAATTGAAAAGTCAATTATTTTTAACGTGCACACTTACAAAAAAAAAGTATTTTTACATATTAAAATAAAACATTATAATAAATCACGGCACATTGTTCTTGTGCCAAAATAATAGGTATGCAAACGAGGTTGTTAACAATGGCGCTAAGTCCGGCTCAGGGGTAAGCGGGCCTTTAATTCTGTCTTCGGAGCCTTCGAGGGTTCCCACAGCCGTCCTTTTGTCGCGACAGAGCCTCTCGTGCCTTCCTACCAGACTGGTTGTTTGTTTTCCAAGGTGGCTATCTGAACAATTAAATTCGTTGAAAATGGATTTTTCGAGAATTAGTTTAAATTTTCGCCAGCACAATGTCGCGGGCATTGTTTGCATTTTTATTAATCTGTTTTATATTGTTTATTGTTGTTAATATTAACGAGGCAAGGCTGGATCGACATGAGAATTTGTTTAAATTAGTTTTTTGTGTTGTTTGAACTTGCACCTGACCAGTGTATGCGATTTCTTAATATTTTTTTAACACTCAAAACACCAACACTTTAAAACGGTCAGTAAAATTGTCACCCTTCAGAACAACCTTTGGAGATATCTAGACGCCTCCGATTTCAGCGTTCCTCTACAATATTACTTTACCGACATAAATTATACTACCCATACAATAAATTTAATATTTGGCCGTATATATATGTTCATTTCAATCATAAATCTACTCCAAATGCTTTTCACTTTGTTTTAACACCATAGGCATTCATATTAATTTTGAGTTCATCTTACAGCGAATATTTTTTAACCACTTTATAAATCACATCACTATTTTCACTTCTGTATCACGAAACAATTTTAATTATTAATTATTTATAGTATATTCAAAAATGTAATATCACTTTTTTTAAATATAAATAAAAAATATAACAAAACATCGTAAAAATAATACTGAAAAATGAAAAAACAAAAAAAAAGTAAATGTACATTATGGATCGGTTATTTTTCGTTACATTTTTTTTCTAAGGTTACGTTTTTAAAAAGCTGTATTTAACATAGTAAACTTGAGAAATATATTAACCGATACAAAATAAAGAGCCCATTGGCGTTTTGCAAGGTGTGTAGCACTGTCGTTCAAATTATGTGTTTTTTTTTATTTTAAATTGAATATGAATAAAATTGAGTTAGCCGATAGTGCCAGACCCGATGTAATTTATCGGTCGGTTGTCGGTTTTGTAGCAGTGCGTACACAGGCCTCAAGTCTTCCTGTGACCCAGAAGCCATGCACATGCACCTGGCGACGTCTTGAAGTGAGACCGGCCACTTAGGAGCGAGGATATTATAGCGAGTCGATTAGGTACAAACAATGGGATGGAACAGCGAGTAGGCACCGCTGCAAATTATCTTGGCTCATTTTATTTGATTTTTTCAAATAAAAGCTACGGTACACTGTCGCAATAATGGCACAAAGTTGTTATTTTTATAATTCGTTTAATGATAGGAAGTTACGTATATAAATGATAAAATAATCGTTATTCTAATATCGTTGTGCTAAAAGGATTCCTTAGTAAATCATTTTTACGTTAATATAAGAAAATATTTTAGATTTAGGTTTTATCGATTTATTTAATTTTTATAAATATTATGTGTTTTGGTTCAGTTTAAGGTACAAAAGTGGCTAAGTTGCATATAAAAAAATGTTTATATATTGATCACAGCACTTGTTTTCACGACGACAATTTATTTATGCGTTGTTATTTGATTTCGTTTTTTTTTATATCACTGGTTTGAAACAATACATATTTCATGGTAGCTAAAAAAATAATTGATTAAGCCCTGAATATTTTGTATTTCCTTGTTCCCACTAGAAACATTCATATTTATAGAAAATAAACTCAAACCTTCTATTTTTTTCAGTGTTCATTTAACTGCGACCGGTTCTAGCTTTTTTTTTTTAATACTTGCAGTGTTTTGATATATACTATAGTATTCTACAGTAAATTTATTTGTTAGTATAATAGTGACTATACGCTTAGCGTGTATTTTTTAACGCAAGCCGTTATTTTTAACTTGTTGGCAATACCGCATATTTGTTTAAATTAAGTTTAGAAATATTGTAGAATTTCTCGACCTATACTGAACAATATTTGATTAGTTTGTTTCATAATCTAACAATAGGTTTGAAATCACGTATGTAGTGATGAAATTTAGAATGAATTAGAGATGTGTATCTTCAGTTATTGTAAGGGTTTGACAGGTTGAAGAGATATTTCCAAACAATAAACACAAATGCATAGAATCAAAATGCACAGACTCAACAAAGAATACAAAAAGAGGAAATTGCAGTTCAAAAAAGATGAATAGTTTCTGAAAGGAAGCCTGTTTCTAAAAATAACTTTATCAATGAATAACCATTAAAATATATTGAAAGATCAATAATTAAAGAAAAGTTCGTTGTTTTATAAATAATTATTTAAAATATACATTTGTCTTTATAAATATATGTATTATTTGAAATATGTCTGTTGGTCATAATTTTCATCCAAAATAATTATTTACTTGTGGTTGTAATCAGACAAATCGTGCGTTTAAATTATGGATATGTACACCTGACATTGAAAATTAATAGGAAAATATCTAAAATATAATAAAATAGCTCTGTTTCTTCGTTAAATCAAGGGTACTTTTTAAAATGAAAAATATTAAAGGGCTCACCATTCACAGGGTTTTTTTGGCTGAAGAAGCCATTGAAAGGCGAAAGTGCTCAATCCACAGATCGATTAACGAATTTGTTAAATTTTACCGATGTTAAATTGGCACGGGGTCCAAATGCTGTCAACAACACACAAATTTATCTCATAAAATTTAAGAACGCTTATTTCTTGTCAACATAATTGGCGCGACATTTCTTAAACTGCGTTTTAGTTATTCTACTTTTATTTTTATGTAATTATTTAATTTTGGCACACTTTAGAAATAGTGCGTGTAATGATTTTAACAAATTGTCTACTTCTTATGTCAGAGCTCTAGCTGACGATTCATCATTCATCATCAATAAATATATTTTCAATAAGTTATATTATTTAGCTTGATTTGAGTACTTCATAAATATGGATTACATTATTATATTACTTTATCTTTGGATTTTTGAAACCGTACATTTCGGTCAAAATTCTGAGTCAATCTTCAGGAAACGAAAATGATAAATGAAGATGCTCCCAGTACCGAAAACAAAACACCACAAGAACGCAACAATTTTAATAAAAAAAGCTGCCTATACCTACGAACACATTTGATTCATAGTTCACACGGTATTTTACAAACGTGTAACAATATTCACAGGCCTGTTTATTGTAAGCGATACGCGGTGTCAGAGGACGCTCGGGCTGGCTGCGAACCCTCGGCCGCTATCAGCGAGATGGTATCAGCAGGCCTCATGTCCGAGAGACCAGAGCCTCGAGCTGGTGGATTTCGTAACACCAGATCCAAGTCATGGGTACGGACCTAAGCCGCTGGGCCAGGGGAGAACAACCTTCCCTGCACAAGGGGACGTCCTGAACATGACACTTGTATAATTGAAACATAACGAAACGAAACGAAGCCAAAGCTTATATTATCATTTATGATAATAAAAACTCAAATAACATACAGAATAAAAATTACTTGAATAATGGCGTATATTTACTTTTATGGCTTCTGTTTATTTGTTATTTGATTTATACAAAAATATTGAATATATCGTTAATTACATATGCTTGAACAAATTATATATTAGGTATCGAACGTCGATTTCCCAAGCAATAATAACATATTATATTTCTAATGTAACTGAATTTAATATTCAACAGAAAATTTAATTAAACGATTAATAATATGAAGTATGTTGAAACAATGAGAAAAAATCGTAATTTTATATTCTGCTATCGCGACCTGGCGCTTTATCCAATTCAACTACCGTTGATCTATAACAGAGAAAATGTGATATGATTGCAAAGAAAACGAGGGTTTAAAAATATTAACTGATTTTCATTGGCAAAAGGTAAAAGATCCCAAAGATGACAACACCTGACTCTGAGGGGTATTGCATGGCAGGTATATAACAGTAGTCGAGGCGAATGTGATTCAGTTGTATACAGAAAGCGTGCCGACACACTCCGTACTCACCTGGCAGGTACGCAGTCAACAGTCCCCGTACATGAATAAAGACAATGACTTGATACTCGAACCGTTGTTCTCATGTTAACTGATTGTGATGATGCGATGATTTTGTCATTTTGCTGCAGTCGTGTGGTGGAAATGATGGCGTCTAGTGAGTAGTGGCTGGACAGTGATTTTATAGTTTTATGCTTAATTTTTAACAACGCAATGACTTCTAAGATCCTGGAACTTGACAAACTTTTAAATACAGTGGTTTGCAAATACGAAACGAGTTTTAACTTTTAATATAATCGTAGTTTCATTTTTAAAAAGCTACAAGTTAACATGTTAAAAAGATCAATCAAACATTACTACTACAATATAATGTGCTAAAATATATAATTTTTAAATCAACTGTTACCATTTATGCCAGTATTATACATAATAATTACCAAACTGCACCAAATGAATATAAAATAATACTATGCAATATTAATACAAGTGATAGATTTTTTTTACTGTAAAAATATAAAAATAAGTAAAAATGGTGGAGAAATTCAAATACGTTACTGTGATATTTTTAGTGTTGAATGTTTACTTCGTGAGTGCTTACAGTTCTGTCATTATCGTGGAAGATGCTAAAGGTAATTCATCTTTATACTACACAAAAATGCACATCATGCATAGCACGCAACTTATTTGTCTTCAAATAACGCACTTGCAATATGCAATTGCAAATAATAAAATTCAATGGCCATTAAAAGAATAGTGCTCTGTTTAATTAATGTTATTTATATTTCTAATTCTTAGTTGCACTCTATTTTAACATACATTTCCTTTGCACCTTTCAATTTTTAAACCAATCGCTTGCAATAACACGTCAAATTAATACTAGTTGAGCATATCACTCAAATATATTTTGTAAATATAAATTACGTTTTTGTTTTTATTGTGACTAATTTCAACAACCTATCTCTTTAGCATTTTCAAAATTTAGTTTGAACTTCGTATGAAAAATTTAGACCCTTTCGTTGGAAAGTTTGCCTCAGGTAATTAAAAGTATATTAATACATTTTTAATAAAAAAAAATAAACCTGTGATTTAATTGCTAGATTGTATATAAACTATTCACGCATGTATACTGAACCATATAAAAAATTATAATTAAATTTAGAAGTACTTCATTTTTTTTGTTAATTTATGCTTAGTACCCCTGATCCTGCGCACAGGTTGTGTGGCTTACAATATGTGGCTTAGGTGGTAGCATTTCTCTATTTTCGTTATTGAGTTTGTGTAGGTAAAAATATGATTTGAGAAGTATTTTAACTAAAATATATATGCTGTGTTTTAAACTATATACGTTGCAGAGTTAATCGCAAGGTTGTATTCATAGCTATGTGAGATTTTCCTGGGCGGGTTGAATAGAGAGGATGCGCGAGAGCCGCAGGACGATTGCGCCTTTCATATGCAGATGTCGAGCATGTCGCGCGCACCTGTGAATCTGTTGCTCTTTAATAGGCTAATTCCTATAAAACACTAATGTCATTGACTGTTTCATACGTTGAAACTCACAATGTACTCAAAAACGACTGGAAAGCTAAAATTTCATAAATATTCATTCTGCTTTCGGTACTTTGCCAAATCGATATTAGAAGATTTTTCTTACAGTAGTTCAACAAGTTAAATTGAGTAGAACGTACATTTCTAGAGACATGTCGAATAAGTCGATATGGTTTATACGATTATAGTACATACTTGAGACAGGTTTATTTTTTAAAATTATTTGTATTAGTGGTTATAAACATCGTACGCATAAACAGTTATTTTTATTACAAACGAGAGAATTATTGCACAGTTTTTATTTTAAGATAAATTATAATATACCAGAAATTCTATATATTAACAATCTAATAAATAAAAACATACCAAGAAATAGTTACAATACTTTATGAAAAAAATATACATTAAATGTAATTACATTTTAAACAAAATTTAATTTAGGATAAAACACAAATTCTTCACATTTTAATTTTTTTAATAAATATTTTTAACTGGCGTACAGTTTTCGATTCACTTTTTAACTCATAAATAAACATCTGCATGTTTTAAGATCGCACAATGGATAGTTCATGTTTTAAAACAGTTTCACTTTATTTAAAGAAAAATGAATGTTTTTTTTATATGCGATGAGAACTAGAATTTATATTATTTTATTGTTGATCGAAAGTTTTCAACTTTTATTCGACTTTAAATGAAAGCTATTAAATTTATGCTCATTTAAAAAAAAAAATGTTTCCCAAAGATATATCCTTCTTCACGTTAGATTTTCTTACTCTAAGTAATGACGTTTTAGAATCGCATTAATTTTGGATATGTTTTGCTAATGGTATTATAGACAGACATTTCAATTTAAATAATTGTAATAAAGAGTAAATTAAGCACCCTGCTCTGTAAATATCAGCACAAAAAAATTATAAGCAATTGATCTCACCTGAACACCTGGCAATTGCTTTTTTGAGTACATAAAAATCACAGGGAACCTTTTATGGTATTAAAGGTTTTTTCTTTGGGTTTTTACTTCATTGATCTATAACAAGTATGTTTAGGTAATTCTATGTAAGTGTCATTAGGTTAACTGATTCTCTCGTCGAAGATGATGCTCACTTCACGTCATGGTCATGCTGTTGTTTTAGTTCAGAAGTAGGACAATTGTATGCAATGATCTCATTAGCTTTAACTATATCATTGTTAGGTGGACTCATTGTGTATAGCTAAATACCTAGTTTTCTTATCTCCTAAATGCGTAAGAAAAATTCCCCTCATTTGCTCATCTGCCAGTTTAATACTACGAAATGAAATTGGCCATATATTTAAAGGCGTTCCAACACATGTGTTGAAAAATTTTAGGCAACCTACCATTCTCCATTTCTAATTGAATTCTTTCGTATGCGGATAGTTAAAAAGTTTGTTAATTTTTGGTGTTTTGCAAATTTTATTATTTCACCGAAAACACCAATGCTTATTTATTTAATTAGAAAGGAAACGTTGTTACTTAAAATATCTGTGTAAAATAAAAAAAATGTTTTTTTTTAGCAGGTAGTTTATAAAGAAAGTATTTGGGCTACATAATTCATAAATTAATTACATAGAAAAAGTGTTTGAATAAATTCGCAAGAAATAATAATTCAAATAAACAATGTGCAAATTATTTATAATCTTGAACTTGTCTTAATTAAACATGTGAAAAATATTTTTCAACTAGGTCATAACAAAAATTTGTAAATAGAAATTTTGAGATGAATGAGTGAGCAAAAAAAAGTGAAATGAAGATCTCGATAAAATCTTTGATTAAATATTAATAAAATTCTTGAAATACTAACGAGATATTTTATAAAACATCTTAATATTGTTACTAGAAAATCAAATTAGTCACCAAAAGCTATACATAACTATCGATCAAAGTTTTCTTACTAAACATTTGAAATTAATTTAAAATAAAATATGTTACATTACATCTTTTCACGAAAAGCAGCTTTTGACAAGTTAATATTTTTAAATACAGATATAATAAAAAACTAACCGAATAACTTAAAGCAAAAAAAATAAATTATATTGTTATTACTATGGTTTCTATATATAACAGAAATATACGTATGGTATATAATTGGAATATATTTATATTCAATGGAAACTATTAACTTATTTAAAGTTTTGTTTAATATTATAGTCTCATGTTAATTGTATCTTCACATTTTAATGGTATGATTTTTCGATTCCCTTTTTTTTTTTTTTAATATTACTAAACTACATTTTTGAGACAAACAAAGGTGGTAAATTTTTCGATAAAGAATAATTATTTAGGATTTATCAAATATATATTTTAAGTTTTATGATTTGATTTCTTTGGTATTGAGCTGCTTGAATTTTCCAGTCCTCCGACGTTTCGGTCCATTTCGGGAACAAATCCCTGAAAATGATTTCAGCACGAAGACCAAAACGTTAAAGGTCTGAAAACTTCAAGCAACTCAACACCCAAGAAATTAAACCATCCAATTAAAACGGTTACCAAAACCAACAAAAATTACCTACGTGTGTATTTTAGATTTAGCTAGAGGACGCGTGTTTCATCACACAGTACTCCGATCGTGGTGATCCAAATGGATACATTTACCCTGAAAACAAAAGCTTTGACTATATTTGACTACATTGACTATACTTTCCAGCGTGTTACCGGCGTGTCCTGGCCGGGAAGCGCGTGTTGGACCGCGTGGTGCTTCGCGTCATCCCCTGCGAGCGCCTGCAGGACTGCCAGAGGGAGTGCGCCGAGGAGAGGAGGTTCGACTGCGAAACCTTCAATTACAGGTATGTCCAAAATTTTCAACGTACTGCCATTCAAGATTCGTTTTCGAATATATATTTATATATATATATATATATATATAATAACCAGCCCTCCTTTTGCAAAGCTCCGTGCGTTCGTTTTCCCTTTTGTTCTCAGAAACACAATGCGATATTCTGAAAACAGTTGCAGCAAGATGGGTTCCCTGAGATATCGCTGGAAACATAAATAATGCTAGTCCTACATAAGATTCGATTGTTATTTTTCTAACAATAGGGAATCAATAAAAATAAAAAAAACAAGCAAACAATGAACATACAAATGAACTGGCGCTTCCTCCGATGCACGCAGAATGCATCTCGCGCCTACCAAGTGCATGTGTAGGGACGCAGAATAAATAACAACTCCTTTTATTTTTTATATGTTTAATATGTGTCAATTGAAAAACCACTTCGATAGAAATTGCTATTATTATATTGGTCATGGCTTCCTGTTATTTAGCTAAACAAATTAAACTCAAATATATTTATACAGTACCAGTAAGTATACTTCCATATCAGAGTTTATGTATACAAGTTGTATTTTTTTTAAATATTAAATTATTTAGTCCTTTTTTAAACAAGATTGGCGTTAACAGTTCAAAGAAACGAATAACTAAGCTTAATTATTTTTCAATAAGCCTGTGTTTTTTCAGGATTTTTAATGAGCTGTAGTAGTATATGGCTACATCAAAAAATTAAGCGTACCACTCTGAGCACGCGTATAATAATAGCATACTCCGTTAGATCTTGTCTGGTTGCAACACGTTATATGATTTAATTATTATATATATGAATGTGTATTGTAAAAAAAACTACGTTTAAAGCTCACCGTTTCAAAATCTATTAATAGCAGGATAATTTTCGCACTAGTTACTGCTTTATAGCACCCCGAATTTGCCGGAACGTAATTTTCGCGATGGATAAAAAAACAATCAAAATTATCTTGATGACTTTTCTTTCCACATAATTTCTCGCTAAATTATAGGAGTTTCGTTTGTAATTCCTAATTGCAGTACAAATTTTAAGTGTGAGAGTGAAATAAAAACTGTTGCAAAAACTGTATTGCAACCTAAATAGCAAACGCTTTTATGGCCAGAATTATACATATTATCCACACTCTAGGTATTTGAGTAACAACACTTATTTTTTTCATGGTTTTAATTCATATTTTCAGCAAAAAATTATTTATTTTTTCCGAAATATTTTAGTACTGCCATAACCAATGGTTTTTTTTTTTTTACAAAACACTATTCTAAGATTGCTTGAGGGTTATTATCATCGATCACCAAAAGTGAAGTCGTAAGTCTGTGAAGAAAGCGTCAGTAGCAGGAACTTTGAAAATCACGTATTTATAATAAAATCATTAAATTTTATTAATAAATAATTTTTTTGGGTTAAGTATGTAACATGAACTCTAGTGTTTCCATTATTGAAGCACTTACTTAAAATATACTCTCCAATTACAAATAAATAATGTTTTCATGCAATATCATTTTAATAATAGAAAACCGCAATTTTGTTCAAAATTGCTGGACCTGGTACTCGAAAATTACTATAACCATCATATAGAGATATATGCATTGGTGCATGCATAATATCTTTAAAAAATCCTTGATAAATAATAGTATAAATTATAAATAATTATTTTTAATTTAATCTAATAATTTTATTGTATTGAACATATTTTATGCTACCTGTAATAAAATAAATAATAAGACATAAAATATTTGATCGCATAATTAGTTTTTCAATACATATTTACATAAATACATTATATCGATCTTAGAGGGTTTCTCAAAATTGTAGAATTTAAAGCCAAATATTCTGAAAGATTTAATGATAATGATTTAAATATTGGTGTTAAAACGTTTTTCCCGACTGCAGTAGTTTGAATACATTTTTAAGATATATGAAATCAATATAAAACCCTGAATGAAACAAATGTACAAGACCCGGATTTTAAGCTCACGACCTTTGTTTAAACTTTTAACTGATCTTACTACTATGCCAATGTAAAACAATCAAAATAAGACTATAAACATTGTTTGTAAAATATACATTCAAAGGTAAAAGCGATGCAAAATAAAACATTAACGCTATCGTACCTGGATCTGAATTGGCCAATTGTAAAATTGACATTATTTTTTATTAAGGTATTGTTCGGGTTTGCAAAATGTACATCCCTGGACTAACAATAATCGAGTTTGCGCTTCCTTTGCGTACTTGTAGATGCTTGTATACATATCTGCGATCACTTGCGATTTTAATGCACTGCGTTGGGGTTAATAGAGCGAGACTACGAGTCGTAGTGTGTAATATGCAAATGCAGTTCTGGCAATGGCAACAAATGGAAAAACCGTACAGCTATTTCAATGAATTTATTAAAATTTTTGCTAAAAATATATTTGAACGCAAAAATAACTCGTCGATAAATAAAGATTATCGAATGTCGTGCCCTCATTTTGAGGCTTTAAATTTCCGCCCGGTTAAGTTTTTTTGAAATGTGCTTTAAATGATTAGTCGCTACTGAAGTTTATCGGTTAAAAGATATATCATTAAAATTATTTGGGAAAATATGTTTTTTATTGTACACAAAAGTCTTATAGAATATCACTCTTAATTGTTTTTACCGTGTAAAAAAATTAAAATAAATTTTCTATGGCAATTCTGTCAATTGTCAACTCTTACTACTGACAAGTAAATCATATAACTTAATTAAAGTTTCAAGACTTATTCCAAAATTTAGATGAAGGATTTTAATAATCTAAAAATAGCACAATCTCTGTCCTTGAATATGAGTGACCAAGAACAATGTGGAATCTCTTAATGAAGTAATTAAAAGTAGAAAATGATATATCACCTGATTTGATATCTACTAACACCCATGATAACGGATATTCTTATATTATTAATTTGATTTTTGTAAGTTAACCTATTGTGTATTCATTGATAACCATTTCTGATTTAGAAGCGTGAGAGACTTCGGATTTGAATAGGACATATAATAATTAATACTCATTGTTATAGAAATGGAAGCTTTGCATTGAAAGTGTTAAATATAAGGTCATTGTTCCTGGAACTGTATGGATTTAATGACCATGAATTCTATCAATTGTACAGTTATAACGAAAATACGCACATAAAGTTATTTTGATGGGTGCGACTATATATTTGCCGCTATAGTCCAGAATGGGTCGTGGTTTGTCAAAAGGGCCATTGACTTCTCAATACAATAAAAAATACTACTTTTTAATATCCCTCTGATAGGTTAGTAGCCCTTTTTCTTGTATTAGTTTAATTACTAAGGTTTTCATGATTCTACTTCAAGAACTCTTGAGAAAGTTATAATATTTTTAAGAAAAATCAATTTGTCTATCGACTTTTTTATTTATATAAAAATAATACCAAAAACTTACAGAAATTTATTTTTTACTTTGACAATGAAAAAAAATATAAATGAATGTATAAATTCTTGTGCTAAATTTTTAGAAAATAAAACTAAATGTGCATGATAAATAAATTAAGGTGTTTCTGATTTTCCATGAAATGTCCAATTTAACTGCGTTGAAGATATCAATCGCGATAAAATTATTCACAGGTAAAAATGAACATTACAGGTGTAGCGAGGTTTAATTATGCAACCAACACGTATAGAAGTCATAATTCTGCGTGTCTGGTAATAATCGGATAGTTATCAGCGAGTAATAAAACCTACTTATTTTCTCAGCAAACTGACAATCGGGCTTTACTTTGAGAAATGAATCGGCGAAAAACCTCAGTAAATAATACCATGAATAAACTATGGGAAACACCTGGCATATAAAGTCATTATTAAACAGGTGTTACCCTGAGTTTACAAAGCCCTAGGTTGTAAATAATCAATGTAAAACTTAATAGGACTATTCATCTATAAGGAGACAATAAAACACATCAAAAAAATGTTTTCAGTTGTAATAACGATGGGTACCTTGAAAAAAATTGACCCATTTTATGAAAATTCAAAGACCTTTGTAATAAGGAATGAATTTCAATTTTCAATAACAAGTATTACTTCAGTATAAATTTTTAGAAATAACATCAAATAATGGTCTTAAGTAACCTAGAAGATAGAAACGCTATTTTAAAAATGTAACACGATGTGAAAGATGAAAATAGTATTACGTAGATTTATTAACAGAGTTTTTTTTGTTTTGTTTTCTCTATTCTTTGCTTTTTTCTAATACTGTAATGAATAGTAAAAAGTATTTAAAATATTAATTTATAAATAAGTTATTCAAATAATTCATTTACTGTTTTACCACATAAATTATAAACTAAGTCCTAGGTTAACTGTGCGTTCACTCAACAATTTTTCAGCATTAATTTATTTATCAGCCAAAGTGTCATTCCTATACTTTGAAATTTAGTTTAACAAATAATACCGAAGCATAATACTGACTTTTTTTTTAATTTTAAGTCTTAATAACGACCTGCGCTGCGTGCTCTAAATGCGAAAGAGTTGGCTCACAGCGGCATTCGAGGCAAGAAAATGACAATTCATAATTAAAAATGTGAAGATAAATATTTAAGATTGTTCCGCGCGTTACTTTATGTTTAAAAAAACTGATTTTTCCTATTGAAATTTAAGATTTCAAATGTACCTAAATATAAATATCCAACTGAATAAACGGTTAGTTTAATTGATTGAAATTGATATTTTTGTTATTCAAGCCATACATGATTGTGTGAATATAACAGTAAGTTTACAGGAACCCTTTTTTCAGTTTATAGTTGAAATGTCTCTGAAATTTGACAAGCAAGCTTCATTTTCAATAATTACAATTCAATTGATAATATGCAAGCATCGTATTGCTTAAATCCTTAAATATTTATTATCATAGATATCTCTAAGAACAATTTGAAAAGATTGCTCTTTTTAACCAAAATAAGTAACTAACAGAATTCTGAAATCAGGGATGTATTGTACGAGTATATTATATACTATTTTTAAGTAATATTAATTTATTTTAGATTATTTGTAACCAACAAGAAATAGTTGTACGTAACTTAGCGATGCTCTAGTAAGATTTATATTAAGATTTAAAAAAATAATGGTGCTCATTTTGTAATGGAGTATACAAAATATAAATGTTTTATAATATCCCAAATTTGGTTCCCACCCTCAACCGAACCCCTATCTTATATTATTGGAAGTAGGATTTTTATTATTAATGAATATTTTATTATAATTTATAAATATACATTAGTTTTTTAATAATTATATATAGTAAATAATTTTTAATTTTGCGTTATTCTATAATTTTTCTCAGCTTGCATTAAACATATCAAATAAAATCTAGATGCTCAGATTGCGCGTATTAGGGTAAAGCACACAGAGACAGCCGCGGGATTTGAGTTCAGGTTAGGATTTTTATTATTATTAAATATTTTACTAAGAAATTCAATATTTTTGACAGAGAGTACTTGGTGGAATTCCATTTTAATATTTTAAATAAAATAAAATACATGAGTGATTTTCCACATTTTCGTTTTTATTCAAAAATATTTATATATTTTATTATAATTTATAAATATACATTAGCTTTTTTTATACAGTAAATAATTTTTAATTGTGCGTTATTCTATAATTTTTCTCAGCTTGTTATTTAATTAGCAATAAAACATATCAAATAAAATCTAGATGCTCAGATTGCGCGTAATGGGGTAAAGCACACAGTGACAGCCGCGGGATTTGAGTTCAGGGTTCCGTGCCATTCTGGTGTTCGTTCGGAGCAGGCTGACCTTGGTCTGGCTCTCCGATCCATCCACTGAGGTCTTCCACCGCTGCAGAGGAGAGCATTGTTCGCTTGCGCAAGAGTTGCGAGATCCAGATAGACGGCTTGATAGAGGTCCGCCATTGTGCGGCTGGGGTTGCCAGCATTCAAGCACTTTAGGTACACGCACCTCGCCTGGTTTTATATAATACTAATGCTATAAAATAAACTTCCTATTTTTTTTTTTTAAATGATACATGTTTCTAAATTCATTATATCATACGAAATTGGGTCTCAAACAATAACAAAGCAATTGTCGCTCTGGTGTTATCTCACTCCGTTCAGTGGGGTAACATTTTAAAGTTTCACTACAATTATATAAAAAAAACTTCTTTAATCAAAATATGATATATCAGATAATTTAAATGAATAAAAACTATCGATATTAAAGAAAAAAAATTCCGGGACACGAACGAAATATTACTTAAATAAATATTGAATAGAACTGACAAAATGACTTCTCACAAACTGTTTATTTTAATAATCTCTTCATAATTACATATTACTTTAAAAAAAACAAACATTTATTTATTATTATTGTGTTTTGGTCGCTCTTTTGTGTACAAGTTCATTCATTGTAAAAATTTTATGCGAGATAGTGCGTTTAAGAAATTAGGTACAAGGTATTGCCACAAAGTTGAACTTTACCGTTTTTAATTTATTTGGTTTCTAATATTTTGAAGTGTTATTGTAAATTTATGAAATACGAGATTTTGCTTTGTAGACATCTTATTAATAATAGGCAGTTACTTAATACAATAAAAGTTTTTTATTATTAAATATTTGATACTTAATTGATTTTTGTTATAGGTAAGTTCCGTCATGGAATACAAACACATTAGAGTAATTATGTAAATATGAATTAGAAATTAATGGTTAAGGTCTTTTTTTTAAATGGAATAATAGTTCACACTTCATTGTCCATAATAAAATCGTAACGATCCAACGTGTGAATAAATAAATATTACATAAGAAATATCAACGCTTGCGTACTTTCAAGAATTACTCATTATATAACAATTTCCATGCGATATCAGGTGTAATAATCACTAATTGTATGCATTGTGAATATTTTTATTTCTAAATATAATTACGTTTTTTAATCACATTTGAATACAAGTAGATAAAATTGAATCATCGACTATTCAAATATCTTTTAACTTGACCTGTTGCATGTGCTTAACATAATAATAGAAGAAAACTATGAATAATGTTTACAAATCGTTCACGATTCACTTACGCCGTAATAACTACTTTTTACATATAAAAACACTTGTTTATATTCATAAAAAACTCAATGAAACAAGATAATAATAATTATTCTTTTAAAAAATGTCTTTCTGCATTTTAATGGTTGGTTAATTTAATTTTAATTATGACTTTTTATAATTGATCTGACTGCTGCAGTATCAGTGGCTTAATGAATTATAAAAAGTGTTCTTTTAATACTTGTATTTCTATAAAGTAGGTCTTAAAATATTTATTTGTACATAATCGTGGGATAAAAACAGCACTTAAAGGCTCGTTACTCTACGAGTATTTATCGTTTGCTGGAACAGATCTTGGAGGACTTGCGATACAATAGGTTGCGAGTTCGAATCGTTTATTTAATTAGGAATTGATTTTTATCGTTCATTTCATTACGTCAAACGGCGCCTAATTAATTTCTATTAAATTCATTAAAAAGTTTGTAAAACAAATTAAACGTTTTCGTTGTTGCATCTTTGTTGTGTTACATTTTACTTCCTTACAAGCTTTTTGAACCATGTGGTTGATTTCAGGAATGTATGGTTTATTTTAAATTCATAAGACACCAGATTTGTTTAAATGTGATTATTGCTAGCAATTGCGAATGAAATAGTAGGTAATTATTTTTTTTTTAATTTCAGGCTCGATCCTACAAACCGAGGGAAAGGAGTTTGCGAGTTGACATCTTCCCCACTTTCTCATCTGGATTTGCGGAAAGATTTTATCGAAGATAGGGATTATGACTTCTATGAGCTAGACAGAAATAGTGCTCCAGATTGTAGTGTCACGTGGTCAGACTTTCAAAGTGGAAGCAAGCATGCCTACAGACCTCCTTGGAAACCACAAAGTGGATACCATGGAATAAAGCATGATGGAGGAGGATACTATAGTGGTTCTGGAGGATTCGAGTCGCACAGCAATAGATGGGGGAGTCAGGGATGGAGTAGTTCTGGAAGTTCAAGCCATGCTCATGGACATCACAGTTCAAACGCAGGTCATCAATACGGTTATGACAAGCGACCAGAAAAAGGAAGCGGAGGTTACTTTGGAGGCGGAGACGATAGATTCAACTTAGGAGGATGGCCAGATAGACACGATGGATATAAAGGGGGTCCAAGTGGAAGACCCTGGCCAGGAGATAAAAGGTGGGATCGAGACTTTGTTCCATATGAAATAGGTGGAGCAGGAGGACATAAAACATGGGGACAATATGGAGGATCTTATGGTCATGGAAGTGAACATCACTCTCATCATAACAGTCACAAGGAACATGGATCAACGTACGACTATTGGGGCCTAAACGGAAATGACAGACACTATCTTCCAAATGCAAGCTTATTCCCAAGTAAAGGTGTATCTCATTACGGAGACTATTACGATGGCTATAAAAAGCATGACCATGACTTTAACTACTTCAACTTGGGACAGCACGATAAGTGGAATGACGAGAGGTTCTACAGTAGCTATGGAGGCGGTTACGGTGGTAATTCTCATGGAGGTAGTTCTCATGGCGGTAGTTATCATGGCGGTAGTTCTCATGGCGGTAGTTCTCATGGCGGTAGTTCTCATGGTGGCTATCACGGAGGAGGTGGTTATACTAGTGGTCACATCGGTGACCACGGAGGCGGCTACATCGGGGGACATGTCAGCGGGCACGGAGGTGGCTACACTGGGGGACATGGCAGTGAACACGGAGGTGCTCATATTGGAGGACATTCCAGTGGTTCCTGGAGTACCAGTGATCACAATTATGAAAACGAATATTACGATCATGGGTATGGAGAATACTCTGGATACGGAGGAGAGTACGACTGGGGAGCATCTTATGGAGGACACTTCAGGCCTTATGGTAAGTTAAATACAAGATATCGGTATACTCACATATCGGTTCGAATCCTGATAAACTCTTTGCAGATTCAAAAGGAATATAAACTACACATAAAACAAATTGACATCCGTGTATCATGTGGTTTCCTATGATAGACTCCTTAGTTAGATTGTTAAAGTTTGCAATGAATAAACGTTTCTGCTCGTGGAACATATTATTAGTATTCCAGAGTCATCAGAGCTTTCTAAAAGGCATAAGTAGACAGTTGGTGCATTCGGTGAGTGAAAATGGTTTTTTTTTCATTTTTGTCAACTTTTTGGAGCGCGACAGCGTTGACTGCATCGTGCTGGCTGCTGTCGCGCTACAAGTCGTCTCTGTGCTTCTAGATTGTTCCTCGCGCTCCGGGTCGGGGTTCCGCTTGAGCCACCGCGTCGTGCGCCGCGCCTTACTCGTGCCAGACATCTACGCGTGCGAGGCCAGCTGTGTCTCCGAGGGACGCTTCCATTGCAGCTCCTACAGTTTCAGGTCATTAACATCACATGTTTTACTTAAAATCGCACTCGTACATGTCTCACATCTGTTAATAACGCGCTGGGTGTCGTCGGCAGAAGCATCGAAATAGAAAAATTGTTGGAGGGAGCTAAACGCGTCGTACGCTGTTTAGCCCTCTACAAAGTCTAATTGAATAATGTTTAATATTTTTGAGTAAAATACAAACAGAGTGTTTGATAATGCCAACGTGAAAGGTTGGCGAAACCGGTCACAAATAAAAACGAACATGTGGAAAATCACTCAAGTCTTATCATAGTAAAAATATTAAGATGGAATTCCACCAAGTACTCTGTGTCAAAAATATTGAATTTCTTAAATAATGTTTAGTATGAATGAAAATTGCAGGTGTTTACATCATATTTTGAAATATATTTAGGGTGTCCAAAGAGAGTGTTGGGTATTTGTTTGTTCAGTAAAACAAAAACTACTTGTAATCAAGTTTTCTTTTTTGTTGATTATAAGAATACAAAATGGAAAATTATTTTTAAAAATTGATGTTATCCAAATGGTGACCGTTACGCTGCTGGCACTCCTCTTATCTGGAACGAAGATTGCTGATAACACGCTGACACATAGCCTTCGATATTGCTGCCATTTCTGAACTGATGTTTTGTTTCAATTCCGTTATGTTCGTTGGATTATTCTCATAAACCCTACTTTTAAGGTATCCCCATACGAAATAGTCAAGAGAGCTAAGATCTGGGCTTCTGGGAGGCCAGTTGATGTTACCTCTTAGGGAATCATTCATTAACAGCTTCAATTGATTGATTGGATGTATGGCAAGTGCCCGTCTTGTTGGAACCACGTTCTTGAGTTGAAACCTCGAAACTCCTGCAAGTCTGGGCCCAAAAATTTTCGCAGTATATCGCAATAAAGGTCACTATTCACATTCACCCGATACTATTTTTGGAGACCCTATATATGCATACATATATGGTAAGTCAAAATAGCCTTTTGCATTCAACTATGCAAATATTTCACTTCTTACAGTAATAGGTGATGCCTATGCTTGTTAAACTGTGGTGGTCTCTGTATGTCTGACAGGTACTCCCACGGACCCTCGGATAACTGCTTCACCAGCGATCGTCCGTATTCCTCTCTGGATCTGTACAATGACGTAGAACCAGATCGAGATTTCGATACGTACGCGGTCAACAGTGATCGCCAGTTCTGCGAGGGGGTGGTGGAGCATGGACATCACGAATATCCTCACAGGCACGACGACAGGATGGAAAGCGGTAAAACAAATTTACATAAATAAATATATTTTTTTACTAATCATAAATCATAAAATGCTGAAAGGAAATAATAAAAATTTGAAAGTTTTTAACCAAATAAAATCTTAACAACGGTTAACGATGGCAGCAAAAAATATTACCTGCTTACAAGTAAAGTTAACTCACAATTAAGATTCACACTTCAGTGCATCCCCGTGCAGAAAAATATATTATTTATATATTTATTATTGTAGTATTATTTGTAATATTGCACAATCGGACACAACGGGCACAAATGGGCAAGTAAATAGTAATTGTAGGAAACCAACACTCAGAGTCCAAGTCCCCATTGTTGCAGTAATTGAGTCTGCTGGACGCCGCGTCCGTGCAGATGTTTTGTCCGAACACTGAATTATCTGCTAAACGAGTTCATTCCGAACAAGACAATGGGCTGCATAATGTGGATACAAAAATGTTTATCGCTGTTATGGGGCAACGGTGTTTCGCAAGGAGGAAATGTAGATGATTCATATCGGACGAGTGCTGCAGGAAATTATCCATTCTTGTAGGTTATCACAACCACGGGCACCGGGTCGAGATGAAATGTTTCTAACGGCATTTGGAAGATTTTTATTATCTGCTCGCTAGCCCACCTTCTGTTTTTTTTTTAGTAAATTATGCATCCTTGAAAGTAGAACGGTATTTTAATTGTACTTATCTGAAACTATGGATTTTCAAGGAGGGGTGTTCTGATTGACTTTCACGTGAAACACGCTCGATTCCGACTAAAATTTGAGATGACTCCGCATGTTAATCAAACTATTTTCTTGGTGGAGAGTTCGTCAATTTGATCACCGTCTTGACAAGTAAAATTCAAACTGACTAATTGGATTACGTCTTTTTCTGTTTGGTAGACAAATATATGCACTGTCAGTTCTTATGCCACAAAAATATAGCTTGATAGTTTGGTCATTGGTGGCCTTCGTGAGTATTTAACGATAATCCAAGATAAGCTTTAAATGCTATTAGAATACCGACATCAGCGACTGGCCTTGTGGTCTAACCGTTAACACAGTTATGAGGTCCCGGATTTGAATCGGTTAGAGCAATTATAATTTTTTTAAATTATTTAAGATGTATAGATTGCAAATAGGGAAAACTGCGAGAAAAATTAACCTCCTTGGTACATGTTTTTTATTTTTAAATTTGAAACGTAAAAATGATCATTGGTCTCTTCGGACAGCTTGCTGCTCTATTTCTAGGTTTTAAAAATAATTACACTACTTAGTAAAAGTGGATGCAGCTTATAGGCATTATTTTAGATCGGATGCTTCTCACTCGATAATTAAACATAAAATTTGATGTTCTGTTTCTGTTAGTATAACATGTTAAAATATATTGTTTTCAGACTGTTTCTGGCGAGTGCGATCAGGTCGCCGCCTTTCCACGTCTTCCTCTCGGCTGGCCATCTCCGCTGAGAACATCGCCCACTGCGAAGCGGAGTGTCTCCACCTGACTACCTTCACCTGCAGGGCCTTTAGCTTCAGGTAGCATAGCCACCGATTTGTAATACACTTTCTACTGACTGAGCTCTAGCAATCAAATAGAGGACGCTGCTTTGAAGCCTACATTTCAATGTGAACGATTTAGGAGCGAGGCTAAGACGGAAGGGAGATAAGAATATTGCAAACGGCAAATTATCAATCAGATCGACAGGAAAATATACCATATCGAAAATGGATCTTACACGTATTATATATAACTTTGCAGTCAAATCAAAATTGACATTGAAAATGCAAATTTCTTTTTGAATCATCACAAATAACTACCATGATAATAATGTAAAGTGGCAGTACAATTTGATATCAAATGATTTCATGACTATTTACACGTAACAACCAACAGGAAATTTCTATGAAACGTTTTTAGTATTGAGACAGTTAAAGCAATGTGGTTAACACACAAGTAGTATAAACAAGATATATTAAATATTCATATACGAAACGGTCCGATAAGTACTTAGCCTACAAAAAAAAAAACGAAAGTTTTGGAAAAGTGGCGATTTATTTCTCAAAATAGTCTCCTTTTAGCTCGGTACACTTGACCCAGCGATGCTCCAACTTCTTTAACCCATCTGAAAAATACGTTTTCTCGAGGTCTGCAAAGTAGGCCTCCGTGGCGGCGATGACCTCCTCATTCGACTTAAATTTCTGCCCGGCGAGTGACTTTTTCAAGTTTGGAAACAACAAAAAAATCGCACTCAATCGTGGATGGGGGAGCAGTTCGTAGTGCAATTCGACCAATTTGGCCGTGACGACGGCGGAGGTGTGAGCCGGTGCGTTGTGGAAGAGCCAAATGGGGCCGTTTTTTCTGCAATTCGACGCCGAATCGGCCCAATAATTCAGCATAGTACAGCCCTGTGACCGTTTTGCCCTTCTCCAGGTAGTCAATGTAGATCACACCTTGTAAATCCCAGAAAACGGTAGCCATCACCTTTCCGGCCAATAGGACAGTCTTCGCCTTCTTCGGAGCACGTTCGCCGGGTGAAGTCTCTCTTGCGATAATACTCTCTAAGTACTTATTGGACCGCCCTCGTAAGTGTAGGAAAATTGTTATATTACTCGATATTCTCCTTGTCAGGCATGGACCTCCGGAGATTGGCGAGCCTCTGGAGAACTGCCAGCTGACGGACGTCAGCGCGGGGTCCCTGGAAGGCCCGGCCTTGTCCCCCGCGCCCTCCTGCCAGCTGTATGGCCGCGGCAGCTACGGCAGGGGTTGCGAGCGCGCACCCTTCGCCCTGGACACCCCCTCCCCGGACTCACACGTGCGCACCGACAGTGAGTATCCCCTGGACACTAGAGTTCCCAACTCAAGGGTTGCCTTCGGTCATATTGCCTCAATGTAATATAACCATATTTCAGAGTGAGCTCGTTGCTATTAATGATATTACTAAAACCATCTGGCAGGTGGCAGTCAGTGAAAATACTCACCGATTGTCGCTCGGGGGTAGACAGTATATCTAAACAATCAACCAACCCTCTAATAGTTAACATCCAGATAAAGCTGAAAGAAATACAAGCAAGTGTTGGCAACGAGAACGCTGACGAAAAGGCTAAATAAGCCACCAAAACGAAAAGTAATAACGTATTTTTCGACTTTCCTCTGAGTTTTGCAAAAAATCTCCAGAGGAAAGTTACAATGGACACATGGAATAAAAGGTACACAAGCTCTCCGCAAGGGAACGTATCAAAGATTTTCTTTAATTCTGTTACGGACGCCGCTGTATACAGGAATACCTGCGGGATTAGCTTTGAATTAACCCAGCTCCTAACGGGTCATGGAGTGATGAGAAGTTATCTTCGCAGGTTCTACTTGACGAGCGACGACACATGCCCTTGTGATGATATTACTCCACAAACAGTGATCCACCTTGTGAGTTCATGCCCCATCATTAGCCTTCAGAGACATCAACTGGAGAGCCAATGCCTGTGCCTGGATGACCTGAAGTCAGTGGCGAGACACCCACAGATGATGAAGTCACTGGATGGTTTCATGAAGCGTGTCATCAGAACCATAAATATGATAAACCAGGGGGTGTAGCTTCAGTCACTCCCATGTATAGCACAATTTCGCTTGACTAGTTTGGAAAATTTTCCCAAATTGTGAACCTTGTACATAACAAACAAGGTACCACATCTATAAAAAAAAATATATATATAACCATAAAAACTCTTAATATTCTTATTCACAAATTATTTTTAAAAAACATTTCAAATACTGCTTCTCCGCCATAGTCTTTCTCCAACTTTATATATTTTTATTTATTTTTGTTCATAAAATGTAGTGAGATGAATCAAAAAATAATTTATTCGTAAATATAATTTCAGAATGCTACCTGCAATATGACACATCTGCCAAGCTGCTGCCAGAAGCTGTGCGCGTTGGTGCTCATGTCCCCACCGAGGAGGACTGCAAATCAAAATGCGCTGGACTCAGGGAGAGAAGATCCTACGATCATGAATCTAACGCTTTAGTTCCGCCAGGGTTCCGTTGCATGAGCTTCAGTTATTCGTAAGTCCCGTATAGATATGTTAATAAAAAATACAATTTCTCTCACAAATCTGAAATCTAAATATTTTTGATAAATAATTGAATAATTTTTTTTCCACAGATCTGACCCTCTTCTGCCACACTCTAAAGATAATTGCCTGCTGTCGGACATTCAACTGAGGGATCTACAACCCGGACTCGACTACACACCGTCTCACACTCACTGGCTCTTTGCATTTGACACATTTGATCCAAAATGTTCAAGAGGACACTACGGGCATGACAGCCATGGACATGGTCCACCACATTCAGGGTAAAATGATAATTATTACTCTAAATCACTTTGTTATAAAATAATCATAATCACAAATATGTGTTTTTTTTCCAATTCTCCTATTACATATGAAGAACATTTGCAAATATAAAAAATATATAGTATGGTATTCAATTGAAAATAGTGTTTTTCTATAATGGTCATAAAAAATATACAGGTCTGGTCCTGATTTACCATATGACCCCCATTCCGGCCCACACTCTGGTCCACACTCTGGACCACACTCTGGTCCACATTCTGGACCACACTCTGGGTCACATTCTGGGCCACATTCTGGTTCACATTCCGGACCTCGTCCGGGTCCATATCCAGGTCCACCATCTAGCGGAAACTACCATCCTTCTGGACCTGGTGGAGGAGCACTAACACCATCATACCCAGAACCTGATCGGCAAGATTATGGAGGTAAATAACTTTATTTTATATTTATGGTAACCAGTGAGACATCTATTGTCAGAAAAATTAAGCATTTTGTTGAGATAATGAAGAAACCTGTATTTTTTAACTGTAAAAAAATTCAATGCTTATAGATTTTAATAACTAATAATAAATTTAAATGTAAGTGCTAATATTTATTGTTGTAGATTTAGGAGTAGATACCTGGGCAGTGTTTACTGTTTCGGGATGGCCGTGTGTCAGAGGTACAAGGTGTCAACCAAATAAAATCAGTGGGTACTACAGCTGTGAGTTAGAAGGTGGTGAGCAGGGAGCTTGGGACTATTGCTGCCATCCTGGACACCATTGTGGACACTCCAGAGGGTTCGCCTATCCATGGTAACAAATATTATTTATAATTAAACTTATAATTGCTTATGGGTTAAACATATACAAAGGTTTTAACAGATCACATCATTCTTTTCAGGTGCTATGTGGGACAGTCTAAAGAACAGTGGCGTCCATGCAGTGATCAATATTATCCTTATGGTTCGAATGGTGGTGATCATGACTCACCTCCAGGACATCGTGACAAGCCATGGTCACATGACAGAAGACCAGATCATCACCGACCAAATGGGTATTTGCCTGATGCTGATAGAAATGATATTCCAGGTAAACAACCACCAGTACATTTATTTTAATATTTTCTACATGTCTCTGAACATTCGATTGATTCAATTTGGGTTTTTATGTATGTGACAATTTGTATAAGATTTCAACTATTTATTATTTATAGGGCATGGCCAAGGAGGAAGACCATATCTTCCTGACTCCAACAGAAGATATTGGAATAATCTTCACAAGGATGGGCCTCAATCGTATTATGATGAAAACAATAACCCTAGACCTGGTATACTGAAACTTTGTTGTTGATCAAGAGTATTTATAAAAAAATTGTTATTATTATTCTTATTTGTATGTTTTTATTTCCAGGCTATGTAAGAGTGCCAACAATAGACCGACCAAACATCAGGTATCATCATAACTATGGACCGTCCTCCTCTTCACATTCTGGAAGTCCATACTGGGTGCCTATCAGAGCACCTGACCAGGGACCTGGATTCCTCGACCCACCGAAACCAGGAGGCTTTGGTACCGCGAGGTGTGTGCTTAAACAGAAAAGTTATTTTTTAAAGTTTTAACCGTGATTTTTTTTCAAATTGCACCCATTACTTAACATGAATAATAATTTTAGGTATTGGCCAGTTGCTTACCTTCACAAAGATGCTCCGCCTAATTCCACATTCTTCAAGTCAGACAGAGAAAATTCAAGAAACAACATTCCTTCAAACCCTGATGGGAGACCAATACTTGGTGTTTTAGCAAATAGAAAATTAGATGATAAAAATGATAGGAATGAAAAGAATAATACAGATAACAAGAAACTGGAGGAAGAAAAGAAAAATGATAACAGATCAACTTCTAAGACACAAGTTTTGTCCATTGACTCATTTTTAGATGGATCTAGAAATGGAAGAGACAAAGACAACTCATCAACAAACTCTACTAAAGAAATTACAAACTCAACTGAAAATGGTTTGGTTCTAGTCTCCAGTAGTGATGATAAAAAGATACTCGTTGACCCGATGGATAAAAATGGAAGAATTACTGAAAAAAATCGAAGGATAGCAGAAGAAAATGATAATAAATATAGAAGTAGGCTCGATGACAAATTAGAACATTTCCCCGGAGAGAGTGTAGAAGTATTCACCGTTGATCAGCCATTTAAATCGTCACAAGACAAAGAAAATACAAAAGCAAATCTAGAAAGATTGCTTAAAGAAGAAAAACAAATTGAAGAAATTGGAAAGGCGTTTGCGAGAAATAACGAAAGAAAAAGCCTAGTTGTTGAAAAACGATCTCAGCATGATTATAATACAAAGGATAATTTTAAAGATGATTTTGAGCCAGTTTTTGTTCCGGTACATATCGAGAGGAAATTAGAAAAGGTGATTGATGCTAGTGATAATTTTAAGTTTACGGTTTCAACTGGAATAACCTCTAGAGATCGTAACGACGATAATAGGGGCTATGATTCAGACTTTTCTAGATCAGGAAGAGGCAGATCACTGTTCAAAGATGAACCTCCAAAAGTAAATAGTGATAGCAAAACCACAAATCCTACAGCACCGAATTCCGGTTCTGTTAGATTTCCTTCTGATATAGAAAGAAGATCCTATGTTGACCGTCCATTTTTCGAAAGTGACAGGAGATTTTCAAATAACTCTTCTTATAATAAAATGAACCGATATATTAATTCAGCACCGTACTTAGCATTAGGAAACAGTGAAGATTACATCCAAAATGAAAATAAAAAGAAAATCACCGAAGTAACTAAACCACCCACTAAAACCGAAAGAGATTCAGAACACAGCAGCACGGAAAAAAAAGCTAAATCAGTGGTGAATAACGGACAAGTTTTTTATGAAGTTGCTTCTAGCAACGGAGAAGATATAAAACAAAAAGCGCACATTGAAAGAGTTGCTCTGAAGAACTATGCTGTAAATGTTCAGGCTGGTCCCAGAAACCACGAAGAAGATAGTTTAAAACACAGAAGTGAGGAAGAGACTACTTCAAAGAAAAATATAGAATTTTTTAGAGCAAGCACCTCCAGAACCACTGACAATTCTGCAAATTTAGAGCATAACACTAAAACCACATCTCACCAAGAAATAGTGCAATTTCCTATAAAATTGACAACAGTTGATAATTATAAGCAAACAGATAATACGTTTGGAATACGAAGTGGGCAAATCAAAAAAGTTGAACTTCCTCTGTCCACGAGAAATGCCACTCGCATTGTTAGAAGGGGAAGAAGAAACTACCGCCTCAGCTACAATCCAACTGAAGTCAGGAAAAGGCTGTTGGAAAAGCAAAGAAGCCAAGAGTCAGAAGAAAAAATATCTTGAGATGCTCCAAGCATACTTTAATATTTAAAACCTAGGATAATACAAGAGATTTTTTTTTATAAACGTAGTAAATAAAATTCTAAAGGAACTAAAATAATGTGCTATATGTTTCTTTTTAATCAAAATAATCGTCAGAGTTACAAAATGTAAGACATGTTCCTTTATCAATAAAAAAAAAAGCCATAAAACACCATGAGGTAAAATTTTTGTACAATTAAACATAAAAAAACTGTGAGTGCAAAATTTCTTAAAAATAGTTTCATTGCTACAAAATTTGGACAAATTACTAACACTGACATTTTTTTGTTACTAGCTTTATATTAAAACAAATTGAAGGTTCATAACATTAGATTTGACAATCATATTTACAATACATATCTACCTAGATTTTTTAATGCAATTTTGTTCTTATTATAATAACAATATAACCAACTTAAGATAGCTTTAAAATAATATACCTAGTTGCATAAAATATATGATGATTTTACTTGAACATCCACGATTTTTGTTTGTACAAAAACATGTGTTGTACTAAAAAAAATTACAAGGAAATTTTACTTGAATTATAAATTTCTAAATTATTACTACTCAAATTCATTTAAATCCATATAGTATTTATTCAATACATAATGCGCATTTTTCAATAGTTTGCCTTCAACAAGTGAGTAAAACGATAAATTTCTTGTAAAAATGAGCGTAATATAGTCTCTAGTATTATATCGTTTAAATTTATTAATATTTTAAAAATTTGTTTGTAAATCTGACATGTTTTTGTATATATAGAAACCTTTGATAAAATGTGAATTCCTTAGAATTTTCTGAAGTGAGTGACATTAAAAATGATTTTCTAAATAAATATATTAATATGACGTCGTGCAATTGAAAAATGAAAGTTTTTACAAAATGTATTTGTAAATGATTAAAAAACTATCATTTTTAATTCCATTCACTTATTTATTCTTAAATTATAAGCCAGTGATACTTAGTTTTTAATTAATTAATAGTTTTATACTAAATTAATTTCCTATGCTTATTTTTTATGTGTGATTTTATTTGGATCAATTTCAACTTTCATATCAATCATCTCGAATTTATTTTTTAGTTTGATCGATTTTGTACTTGTCTTGATATTGGTCCTCATAAAAAATGTATCTGCATTTACAAATATAAAAAGATTTAATTGTTTTTTATTATTTTTAAGGTATGGATGACACAGTGTCATCTCGTCACAGTTTGCAATGTTTTTAGTTTTTATAACATTCTTTCTATTTATGTTTTACTCAAAACCATATTTTCCCAAGGGTTTCTTTTTGTTGTGTGTTATTATATCATTTACGTTAAAACTTACTGCCAGATACTATTTTTACTAATTAACTATTGCAATGTAAGTTATACACATTAATAAAAATATATATTTAAATTAACGATTATTTTATTTTTTCTATTTTCAAGTAGCTATAATAACTTTATTTTTTACAACAACAAAAAAAATAACAAATATTACAATTATAAATATCACCATAAATTAGCAGATTAAACATTCACTTTTTAAAATATGTGAAATTAACAAATATTTCCTTTATTTTTTAAAAAATACTTGTCAAGGCATATTTATTAATAAATTATTTTTAAAAAGTGCCATCTATGAGACACCTTGAAAAAGCAACAATAAATTACCGCAATAAATTAAAAGCATCTAATAACATTAAATTACTTGTAAGTATTATTTGTTATTGTTTTACAAGGGATTTATTACGATTTTCACTTAACATATTCATGAACTGTATTGAATATTTAAAATCTTTGAAAAATATTGAGCATTTATTATTTTATTATATTTTTTTAAATTAATGATTATGAATTGATTTAAAATTATTTTTCCTATGCAATAACGTAAACAATTCAATGTGTACAGTAAATATAAAATATTCGATATTGACTCTCATGATTTTTCGTTTTGAGATTTTTATTTTAGAATCGGGAACCCTCAAAATTATTAAATGCATTGGGAATCACAATCGATCTCGTCTTTGTTGTCAGTGATACTGTGACATTCAAAACTTTCTTAACTTGATATTAACGTAAACTAATTTAAACCGCTACAGCCGTAGTTTCAGGCAAAACACAATGAAACATCGACGCTCTTTGTATATTTCGATTGAGTAGTTTAATATTAATTTTAATAACAAAACAAGCAAAATCAACCCGTCCTTATCAATAGTGTTATTATAATTTGGATGGCTGAGGACTGTGGACGCCTGAAACGGATGTCTGATGTTTCAACACAAAAAGTGAAATTACAGACAAGAGGCCGTCTCGAGGCAGTGAGAGAGCAACAAGGCGAGATGTGTCATATTTGTTTTAGTAATGTGAAGTCACTTGGCACGTCTTGCTGATTTATTGGCAAATAAAAGGTTTTTAAAAATAACAACTTATATTGCTTATTCACTGTCGTTTAACGCAGTATCAAGTGGTAATTATCTGACATGAAAATGCTAACAGGAAGTTTAGCCATAAACTTGAAAATCAATTCATTTTATGCAAGCCCAAATTACTGTGATACTGCGATTGCTGCTGCCCTATATCATTATTATATAATATTTTCCTTACAAAGCTCTGGCGTTAAGATCTGATACTCCTTTTGCAGCAGGCTGCATAAACAATAGCAGGAGTTCCCCCACTTCGACAAAGTACTTCCAGACCACATTCCTTCACAATCATTCCAAGTCCACTACTCCATTACCGATCCTTTACACATGCTCAGGGTGCAGAATAGCAGCCATACACAAGCAACAGAATGGGGAGAGCGGAAGGTTACTTAATGAAAATGTTTAATTAATGTGTAACTATGAACTTGAATTATAGCGCAATCACACAGATCCGATGGTAATGGTTAACAAGCATATTTAACTAACTATTCGGTTTGTTATTCAGGTTGTGAGTTTTCTCAGTGTGTTTGTTGCCCAAACAGGCTTGTTTTGTCGCTGAAGTCGCGGCACGCTACCGGTGAACGGGCGAGATTTGAAAGTTTGCTAAAACAATGCGAAGGCGGTCTGCCAAAAAAGACATGGGCGATGACGCCTTGGGAAGGCCTTCGTCCTGTGGTGGACAGACAATGGGCAACTTAGATATTAGTGCACAATAGAATTAGAGGATAATTTAAAAACTACCACAAAAAATGTATATGATATCACTGCAACATTCAAACCTGTTGAACAAAAATAATATTAATTGAGTTTATTATAAACAGGTATATTTTTATCCAAATAAATAATACTCTTATTTTATCAAATTGAGTTTCTGAAGATTTTTTCGATGTCGAATAAAAAACAAAAAAGGTTACTGCAACTAAATAAACAAACTATATTTTAAAAATTATTACGTAGCTTTACTCCTCTTAGTTTCTTTTTTTTATTTAATTTTATCAAAAATAATATCAAAACCTGTATGTGATGAAAACATTAAATCTTTGTAGTCAAGTTTTAGAAAAAAAAAAACCCCTACTTTTTTACATGTTCTCAATCACGTCACGGTCATGGTGTTACATTTAATATAATTACCTTATATATATTTTAATATTTTTGAGTAAAATACTTGAGTGATTTTCCACATGTTCGTTTTTATTTGTGACCGGTTTCGCCAACCTTTCACGTTGGCATTATCAAACAGAGTCAATGATAATGCCAACGTGAAAGGTTGGCGAAACCGGTCACAAATAAAAACGAACATGTGGAAAATCACTCGAGTATTTTACTCAAAAGTATTAAAATGGAATTTCACCAAGTACTCTCTGTCAAAAATATTGAATTTCTTACCTTATATATATTAAATATTTTTTTGTTTCAGAAAAAAAATTTTTTTATTACTTTTAAATTTCGACCTGATTTTATGTATATACTAGAAATGTAGCCCGTCATAAAATGACGTATTCAATTAACAATGCAATAGTGTTTGAACATATGTTTGGCTGACAATTAGATGAACAATTTTGTACACATATATTTTGAATAATCGGATATTAATTTCGAAAGCAAAGCCATTCTAGGAAATATCACATTTCGTGTCACAAACAACAAATCACTTTCACTGCACTGTTATTTATTAGATGCAGTCTTTATCACGTTCAATTGTGCTATTCTTTTTTAATTACGTTTGCTGTGCTTAGACGGTGTTATTTTTTTAGGAGGCATTTTAAGTTATTAATGATGTGATTAATAATTTCTAACGCAACTAAAAAATAAAATTGGTACTTGTGTCAAGCTGACATAAACTGGAAATTTCTTAGAAGCATCATATTTTGTTTTTTTGTAAAAATTCTAAATTTGAAATTCTCGCTGTGAACAACAGAATCATATAATTCGTTCATAAAGCATATTTGATAGTTTTATTTAATTAGTTTATGAATGAAAATATTATCCTATCGTCTTGAAATTCGGCACATAACTGCGAAAAATCTCACTGAACTTGCGTGCAAAAAATCAGCGTTGTATCTTTTAAGATATTCTATAGAGAACCCAAAAATGAAACATACACACACACCCACTTACCCACACACAATGGCTATTATTATAGTAGATTGAAAGATTTTACAAGGGGGTTTTGTTTTTTTTTTTTTTAGCATTTTTCTATCGATTCCCTATAAATTTTGATGCAATTTTTTTAGACAAATGACATTTAGTAGTTAAAATTTTAAAAAAATATCTGCTTGTAGTCGCCTGACTCGCCAACTCAGTGTCCCAGTTAACGTGCCGCGTTGGAAATTTGACTGCGGCGGCGAAAGTGATCGAGTCACTGCCAACCCGGGTTCGTGGGAACAGAATGTTCGGCTACCTTTGTGTTTTGCACTGTTCGATAATACGGGAAGATCCGGACTAACGAGGTAACACCATATAATTCGGATGTTACGACGTCTGAATTTTAAAATAATACGCCATTATCGCGATAAACGCATTTTTACTGCCCCATTCAGAAAATATACAATGAGGCTTCGGTTCGCTCTGGGTTGTTATATATTATCCAACCGTACTAAATAATGAAAATGATCTTATACTGAATTGACTTATGCAAAAAAAATGTGCCATAACACAAATAGAATATATTGTATTAAAATAATACATATGGCAAGTACAAGTAATCATTGGTGAAAATAAAATTATACAGGTACCTTCTAATTGATATTAGAGCTGAAAATAAAATTTCTACAATATTTTTTTACAATGACGTCATTGTATTTAAAGGCTTGAATATATAGATCTAGAAGGCGTAATATGATTACTTGTGTGTTGTTCCGTACAGGTAAGAATGGAAATCGCTCTGAAGGTGCTTGGGTCGAGTCGGGGTGGGGGACTTCAATGTCAGCATTTTTTGCGTTATTTGAAAAGGGAGAGTAGAAGATAATCGAAAATACTTGTATTTTCAATACACCAAATAAATTACGTTACTTTTTATTTGGAATTGGTCAATAAAAAGAAAAAGTGGTTTTCGTATTTATGAAAAGCGACCTAGTCTAAAAGACGTTTTATTTTCTCCGTATTTCATTTCAGTTTATCGCAAAATGTTTGTAGGTCTTAACATAAAGATGAGAAGTAATAAACTCATTTGATAAGCAGTACATTGATAAAATAATCTATAATTTATTGTTGTATGCTTTCGGTTCAGAATGTCCACGTCCCCGAGGAGATTTCAATCACTAATAATTCTGATCGCCCTCGGGTGGATTATCAATTTCTCCGGAGTTGTCTTCTTATCTGCAGCACTGGTAACTGCTGAATGCCCGAAGCTTCTTATGAGAGAAAACAATCGATTTATTATAATACAAAAGAGAGATCTTATACATACAAATTGGCCTTAATTTCATTTCCAATAAGAAACTGTCTTTGCGGTGAGAAGCCTAAAATTCAATGCAAAAACAAAATCGATCCATTTTTTGAGTTTCACACAAATATTGAATAAACTTTTAATTTTTTTTCAAATAATATGCGCGAGGAGCTTAAAACTAGAGTACTCAGAAAAAGTAGGAAGCCATAAGAAAAAAAAAGTAGCCGAGCATGTATTTTGAATCATTTAGAAGCAGTAGCAGCTGTGCTTGGCTTGTTATTTCTTTGGAATTCACTTTATTGTTAATTGAAGCAACTCTTGAAGGGATGTTCCTATTTATGAGCTCGGAACCAATTTATCTGAAAAAATCGATTTATCGGAACCAATTTATCGATTCTGCTGAAAAAAATAAGCAGTCGTAGCTTGACACAAACCTTGAACAGCATGTCTAATATCTCATACACGTGTTTACCAATGCACTATGAAACGATGCTTAGATGACACGGTCAATAGCTATAAAATATATATTTAAATAAATCTCTATTTGTTATGTGATATTTTTTATAAGAACTATGTTTGATACTCATCTTTCGCTATCTGACAAAATAGAAATGTCATCAATCAGTGCATTCTCCCAGTAAATAACTCACAAATCTTAGTCTCCACACAAAAGAATAAAATGCGAGTATCAGGCAGAGACAAATGATATAGAAGAATGGAAAAAAGACAAAAGTATAAAAAATATAAAAACGACCAGTACACAGCTAAATTCAAATAAAAAAAAAACACAATGGTTCTTGTTAAAAATCGTCCAGGTGTTGGGTTTTCTATCCACTGTAGCGACAAAAACAAGGTTAAATTATATTCGGGAATGATATTGACAAGTCTAAGGTAAATATCCTCTGTAAAAAAGGAAGGAGTCTATAAAAACGATTTTTACTAAAATCCTTTTGAGCATTATTCAAGATATTTAATAATAATATAAATAAGTTCACAAGTGTTGTGCAATTCAAGTAGAAGAATGTGGTAAACCAAATAATGATTTACAATTAGTTTCTTTGTCATTTGGTAGTGTAAACTGAAAAAAAAATTGTATTAATTTCAGTACATATAATAATGTTATTATTATTTATTTTTTGTAACTTGATTAAGCTGGTATATTATTTTTTAAACATCTAATGCTTTCAAGTGTAGATTTATATATAGATGCCTGTTAACATATTTTACAGACCTATTTACTGGGTCACCAGTGCAGCCACCACTGGTGACTCATTACTAATACACTAAAACATTAAAAAAACCACCGCGAGAGTACGAGTCACTCCATATCCTTCAAATCAAAAGGACCGTCCACATTGCGGTTAAAAATTACCAAATACATAGTATTGTCCACTTTGCGAGTATTCCCAAAATCACTTATATATAATGCGCGTCAGATTAGCAATGATAAGTTTAATCTACCTAAATCTACGTTTGGAGGTAAAAACTTATCCTCACGTTGCGACCCCGTCAATATAAGAATAAGTATTTCTTAGATTTTATGGACACAGCACTCTAGCGAAGTACGCCTTACAAAACTGTCTATCAGAAGTATTATGAGTGGTCCAATAGCCGTGATTCATTGTCACTTCGGAACAAAACCTATTGGCGTTCGTGACATTTTCAGGCGATGTTGTTATCCTCGTAGTACCTGGTTTACAATGATTCAGGTTTTAATGTCCAAATAAGCCAATCTTTATCGTTTGAGTTTCAGCAAAGCAGATTGCAGGTGGTTACGCGGTGAGCGTTTACGTTACGCTACATCCAATTGTTGGATAACAAGTACCCGGATTTACATTTCAAATTTTTATCTATCTCTGACTTGTCATTATTTTAAAACAGCGCGCGACATTGAGCATATATCAAATGTAATTATGTTTGATCGGAATAAAAATTTCTAAACAGGCCTCTTAAATACGTACCTTTAATCTAATCGACTAAATAACTTCCGTTCTGCCAGCATTATCATTTGAAGTTAATTGTGTAAGTGTTGCGGTGTCGGCATTCGCAAAGCAACTTTTTGTATAATTTACATTCGAAAGGTTCTAATCTAACAGTAATGACATGAGTATATGTTAACAGACAAATCATGACATTGTGATCGTTAAGTGTGCGGCGTGATGAACTGGTATTTCTACACGCTGAAATCATTCGCCAACGTCATTATTGAGGATGATTCCTGGAACCAATTATCTAGAAAGAAATTGCAAAATTAATTTAATCACTTACTTGAAAGTTGAAAAAATGCATGTCTTTACCATTTCAGAACTGTAAAGCTTATTTACAAGTAAAAAAAATATTAGTAATTTTTAGAAATCTTGTTACATTTGTTTACACTTGTTTTATTCGATTAAATTGACTAAATTTTAGATCGATTATTAAATAAACGTTTTATTTAATCCGTGTGATGCATTTAACTGCTACGCAATCAGTGTTGAATTTAACCAGGGTTTCAGAACACGGTCAATAAAGTTAATTTTAGTTTAAATCTTGTACAGTAGATTTTACAAATATTATTATGGCTTATAAATTTCAAAGTGCTTCATTCGTTCAATGAAAGCGCTGCTTCGATTGTAGCAGCTTCGTTGACTGCTTCGCTTCTTTGAACCATGCCTGATTGCTGGCACTCGTCTAGGACGCAATGTGGCCATGGGAATATCGATGGCGTGGAGGTGCAGTGCTTTACGAGGCCGCGGGTGCCTTCGACGACAGTTTCCATAGTCGCCGGGCGACACACTGACGGGTGACTGACGACGAAACCTGTTCGTATTCAAATAGAAATGTCTCGCTACAAGAAGAAAGCGAACTCTTCGGTCGGAACAGCTGATGGAGCGCCAGCCGCGGGAAACCTACCGGAGTGCCGGACGCAAGTGTGAATAAAAAACCTCGTACATGTGATTAAACGTTTCATATGCTCTTTTTGACTTGATTTTTTAGTTTTAAAAAAATGTAAACCATGATTGAAATTTGAATTACAAATTTAAAAAAAAAATTATTAAATATTAATTGATTATTAAATATTAAATAAAAACGCCGCATGAGATCAAATAATATCCATTCGAATCATTAAAGAGGTTGTTTACTACGTGTGAAGTTTATGGTAAATTATATATATTTTTTAATTGACTCTGCTAAATCTATTTGAGATTATGCCTTACTGGTAAACTGCTACATCATCTACTACAAGCTGTTATGTTGGATATAATTGTCGTATCACAGCAGAGTTTATATAAGTATTTAATGTGTTTTCTTAAGCTCATGGACCAATAGTTCCGAATCGTCACGAGAGAATGTATGAAGCAAGGTCAAGGCGCAGTCAGTTCTAATCCATATAAGAAATTTTATGATAGTTTAATAAATACATTACAATCAAAGGTAGAAATTTATTTGTAATCTAAATCCTCCCCCCCCAAAGCATTACAAGAAATTCAATTTATTCTTCATATGCAGACAAACGAAAAATACAATTAAAAATTGTAACACGTGAACGTTTAACAAACTGTGTTAATATTATGAAAAGAGGATTTTTTTAGTAGAACATTTTTTTTTTTAAATTAAATATAAACTGTTTTAAAATAATATTTGTAATATAATGATAAAAGTACCATTGTATTTTGTCTTCACTTTGAGTTTATTAAAATTATTTGCATTACTAGTTTCGACCCAATACTCTGGGTCATCATCAGATGCATAACTAAACTGTATAGTTTAGTTATGCATTTGATGATGACCCAGTGTATTGGGTCGAAACTAGTGATGCAAATAATTTTAATAAACTCAAAGTGAAGACAAAATACAAAGGTACTTTTATCATTATAATAATGGATTTTCACGAATCAAATACCTTGTCCCTCAACAAGATTAATATTTGTAAATTGATTACAAAAAAATATTAAATCTTCAGTGGGCTTTTACATTTTGTAGTTTTATAAATATTTTAATCTACTTACTATATTATTAAAATAAAAAAAAATTCAAATAAATATTAGTTTAAAAATATTTAAACCACATTTCTTGTTTATATGTTACTTCAGCCAGTGCGTATGTAAAATTGGGCACAACTACTGACTTCCCCTCTCTACTGAAGAGAGAAATGTCCAAGCTGGTCCGCGGCGCCGTCACATCATCAGTCCACTTCCCGTGCCGCTAGAGAAAGGCCACCAGCGCAGGCCGCAGACCAGAGACACCCACACCCCTCCCAGGAGGGGCAGCCACCAGCCCGACCAAACATGGAGTACGACCTTTAAACAATCCCATAAAATCAGTGAATTCACAGTGAAATTTAAAAAATAAAACAAAAGTGAATAAAATCATATAAATTCGATTAATATTGTCTGTGGTCCTGGCTGCGTTGCGTGATTGTCGATTAGCCATAAATCGAAGCTTCTATTCACTATGACAGTAGCAAGTTTCAAACCAAGTGTCACATTGCGGAAAAATGAAACGACACGCTTGTCGAGATTCCACGCTGTTATAGTTGTTTTTGTGGTGTTTATTGTTGCTGTTAGATGTGATAGAATTGTATTCAAAGACGATGTATCGGACAGTAAACAATCTAGTGAAGACTTAGAAGCCGAAGCAAAGTATCTAGTGCAGAGACCCGTGCATAGAGACAGATGGACTCTCGTCAGTAAAACTCCTATTATTCCCCTGTCAGGTACTGTTACAAATAATAAACGCGTGCAATATTATGAAAATCAATACCCAAATCAAAATGGCTTCAATCCCCACAGAAAGAAGTATTACATTACCAGCGTGAATCGGCGGCCTTTCGACGAAGACAATGATAAAGCGCACGTCATTAAACTGCGACCAGAATCTCCCGTTAAGTCAGGAATAAAAAAACCCAGCATCGAGTTCGTTAATCACGACAACGAAGATGCAATTCAATTAAATGGCTTCGATGGCGTTAAGTTTGAAACTGTAACGGAAACCACGGGCAACAAAAAGCCCATAAATAAGATAAGCATAAAACCCGTTAAGTTTCATCCGAACGAAGCGTTGAGTTCGGAAATAAAACCCATCACGTACGAAACGCTATCGTCCGAAAGCGGCAAACTCAACAGTTCCTCAAGTGACAAAAAGGTTCAGTTCAAGCCTCTTCCTTCGTATTATGAAAATATTGATGATGGACGCTTTGGCGTCAATACTACCCAAGACGCCCCCCGGAAGCCTACTACAGCCAAGCCAGGCAAGCCGGACGTGGGACAGTTCTACGATGAAGTGCCCTACAAATCCAAGTTCTTCGAGGATCTGGGATGTAAGTAAATTAAATTTATTTTAGTATTAATCTATATTTTACATATTATCTACTATTGTCTACTATGTCTACTATTTTACAAATAAATAATTTAAGTCCGGAAAAAAAACAATATTTAAGCTATTCCAATAACCATCTTTGAAAAATTAACACACTAAAAATTATTTTATATGTTTAATTTATTTGAATATGCAATTATGGAAAAATCTCAATCGAAAGTAAATAAAATATACAATTTATTTATAACGACACACGCACGTTTTCTCAACAACTGAGAATATAATTTAGACTATTATTTATCATAATATAGTATATTGATTACTCACAATATCTAAGTTGTTGCAATCATTATTTTGGTTTTATTTTAAAAAGTGACCTGTCTGATGCGTCATTGCAATTTTCTGATCCTGTTACGCGATGGACAAAAATTTGCATAAAAAATCTTGTTAACACTTAATGGGGTTTATGCACCCAATAATTATTTTATATATTATTTAGGAACTACTCATTAGCCTTCAAAGCTCCTTTTAACCAACAAGAAAAGGAAATTTCTTTCATCGTTACAAGGCGTGTCATTTACTACATATGTAAAAAGAAACACCATCAGCTTATTTGTGAACCAAACTTGTCACTAAGTCTTTTTTTTTTTAATATCATGACTTTGGATACACTACTGGTGCTTTCCAAATTGTCGCTTCAAGTTTTTATTTTTAATTTCAGAGCATTATAACAAAACACTATAATTTTTCGAGTTTACAAAACCTTAACAATTAAAGTGAAAACATATCATAAATATCAGTACATACAAAAAATAAATTATCTTTTAATGTAAGCCAAGTGTTTTTTGAATATTGCAGTATATGTGACTTAAAATGATTTAATCATTTATGCCTACGTTTACATGAATTTAAACCGCCTAAGCAATTTGATATCAGCATATCCGCATATCATAAACTACCAGACACCGAGGCAGGTTTATTTCCACTCATCGTATACTTATGGATGTAAGAGTGGCTGCTACAATTTCTACAAACATCATGACTCGTGTGTTGAATTTACATATTCACGTATGCCAGTTGGGTCGTTTATATAATAAAGTATACCGGCGCGGTCAGGCTCCAGCCCTGGTCAAGGCGAGTCAACTCCACGAAGAAAGCTGACTGGAGGCGAAGCTCCGATACGAGATACTATAATTATGCTACAGCGAGTAGCGTTGTGTGGAACACCTCACGACCACCTGCTTAGATTATTAATATACCTTCGCCTTGATTACCACCTTCGGGCTTATGGAAGAAAAAAAAAGCTCCGTCATTTTTAGTACCTAGTCCCGAGAGTGAAAGTCGCTTTTGACTCGTAAATTAAAATGCCGATTATGCAACGCGGGATGGCCGTTGAACTGAGAATTCCGAGTGTTGGGAATGAGTCAAAGGTAGGATTTTTTCGGTTTGAAGTTGTAGATATGTTTAAATGAGTAACTCATATGAGTAAATGTATAGCCCGCGGTTGCGTCCGCATCCGCGATGGTGTCACTCCGCTTCTAATGCAGAACTGGAGGGATTTCCGCCAAATCATAACCGAAAATGAAATTGCAAAAAAATGGTTACTCAATGAATGCGATATGAGTTACGGTGTGTTATATGTTGTCTACGGAACATATTAGCCGCATAATATTTTACAGGGTATTTAATAAATATTTTTTATATTAATTTTAGATTAATGTCAATCAGAATGCGTTTTTATTTACCCATGCAGGTATTAGTATATTTATGTGATTAAGCACATTTTTTCATACATTGAAAACAATTAAAGAAAACTCTCAGAAAATATCATCCCTCACAAGTCACGATGATATTTTCTGAGAGTTTTCTTTAATTGTTTTCAATGTATGAAAAAATGTGCTTAATCACATAAATATTTTTTAAGTTCTTTGCGTATCACCAATATTTAAAAAAATACAAGTAGACTTTTTTTAATTGGAACTAAAGTAAATTATATATTTTTTTAAATACACAGTAAAAATATAAACATTGTTTACTAAAGGTTTACACGTTCCGTTGACCTTGTGTAATTATATTATTCTAGATATTGATAAGGCCAAAGAAATTTATAAAGATGCACCGACAGTATATTTATTTATTTTGATTTTCATACGCTTTAACAAACTATTTTTTTAAAACAGTTTTTTTTTTTACAAAGAATAGCTTAGCATCCATAACGTATGTGCTTAAATTAAATTGCATTTTCATTTTGAAACATAGAGCTTAAAATAAAACTTTACGCTTTATATTTTTGTATATTCGTTTTTTTATGTACATTTGTGTTCTAAGCAAAAATTAAAAAATGTTCGCAGCCGGTAGGATTCGAACCTACGCTCCCAGAGGGAATCTGATTTCGAGTCAGACGCCTTAACCACTCGGCCACGACTGCTTGTGTTTTTTTCACGGTTTACGCCATTTACACAATGCATGTAATTGTGACATCAAATTATGATTTATAATCTTTGTTAAGTAAGAAAAAAGCAGAAACGAATGCGAAAATTGAGCGAGTTTGCAATGCAACGAAATATCGGCTCTTTTGGTTTCTTCATGCAGTCAGCATTAAGAGAAATGAACAAAAAAATATGTTGAGAATGAGCAATAAGCTCGTCCATTTCGTTGTTTTTAATTGACCTTGCTGACATTTTGAAAATTGAAAACTGCGATTATAAAAAGATTTAAAATTCAGAAAACAATTGACCAAAGAAAAATTAAGGCTGTTTTGACTTTTTGTCACTCTTCAGAAAGTGTGTCATTTTTTTTACAAATATGCCATTGTTACCGACACATCGAACTATTAAACTTCAAACATCATTTGTGTGTTACCATTTGAAAGAACCTGCTCCATTTCCCAGAGTAAATAATAATTACTTCCTTCGTTTTCACAATTACAGAAGCAAAACCTGCATTATATTATTTGAAGAGAGTACATTTCAGAAATTCGAGGATTTTCTGAAAGTTATATCATTATCATATCCTTGCTCTTTCGCAAAACCGCATTTTTACCGTAAGTTTTTATAAACTCATCGACCCGTCTAAATGTCGGTCGTCTCTTAGATTTCTTTTCTTTAAAGGTTCCAGCTGGAATGTTTATCTTTAATTATCTAATGAAACTGGCTGTGATTCAACTGCAAACATAATTGCCCAATTAATTTATTTATTTTCCACCCAATACACGCATGTGCGAAATTCGATACTGTAAAAGTAGTACTTTACAGTATCGAAATAGATTTAATGCTAATGACGTGGAGTTAAGAAGTGGATATATATATATGAAATATAAAAATACATTAGTATTACTTGCAAACGAAAGAAAATATTTAACTTTACGTGGAAAATTATTTTGCAAGGGCTTGATGGATTTTCCAAAGATTAAGAATGTAAAATTATACTTTGGGAATTACGAAAATTTCTCTTCCAGCATTGATTTAAGGTCTAAATAAAAATAAATTTAAAACAAGTATTTTTCAATTCATCTGAACATAAGCATATATGAAAATTGTTTTTATATCATTCTAATATTTTTGTTATATTTATATTAAAAAAATTACATTATTTTATGTTTCTACTATATATTAAGGTTTTATTTCATGACACGTGGGTTTTATTTGTAATTATGTTGTCTCCATTGTTAGAGTAATGCAAGTACAGAATATTTCTGTAGGCTATAATTATTATTCGAGTTGTACTATTTTAACACTTTCTTTGTTTTGTCTGGCCAAATTGGATAATTTCGACAGCTCGTCGCTGTGACAATGTCAGTAATTCCATTGCCATTTCACTGAGTTTCGCAATGTCATTGACATTTGACAAAAGACAAACCGGTGACATTGAAATAATACCCCATTTATAAACTGATTATTTTATTCAATAACAAACTCGCTCTAGGGAAAGTACAATGCTTTCTTGTCAGAAAGCAGGTCATACGAAAAATATTAATATTCTAAACAGCGTGTTATAATGTATCAATAGTAACTTTTATTGTTATTTATTTTTTATACCTACGTTTCCAAAAAATAAATTTACCATTTTTATTTTCAAATATCAATGGACGTGTTAATGTTTTAGGAGTAATTTTACCGACAGTAAAACCATAATTAAAATATTTTTAGATTACACGTAATTAATAACTGGACAATCGTCTTACCTGTCTCTTTTATTTTATGCGCCGAACTTGTCACGTATTCATAATTGTTGCAACCTTATAATATCTATTATTATGCCAACCTTTGAAATGGTAAATTTTGCCATAAAAGCATCTGCAGCTTATTTTTTTGATTAAGTAACCAATTTTACTAAATATATGCCATGCTTTTAGTAATTTAGCAATTCGTATAAAGTGAATACTGTGAAGAGTCTGTATCATCGAATCTCCATTTGCTTTTTTATTATTTTTAACTGAAAATATTTATTTACAATCAAATCTTCAGGTATACTAATAATGTGGTACTTACGTGCATTATTTTTACATGTTTTATAAGAACTGTATTTTGGGTTACGCATGACAACTCCAACTAATGTCTACTTTCATTTTGTGGTCGAAAGCCAAAACTTAATATATTTTTGCGAATTGAAAAAAAATACGTAAGAAGGTAAATAATAAATTCAACGATTTTTCTAAAATATTTTTGTAAAAATCTTTGTAATAGATTTATTCTATATATTTTTAACTTTAAATGATCATTAAGACTTCGTTCAACATTATATCGGCTTTATAATATTTAAAGTTTTATTTATTTATTGATACAATTTCTACGCCAACGTAATTACATTTGTACAGTATAAATTTATAACCAGCCGTTTGGATTGTATAATAAAACAATAATCTTTATAAAATATTAAAAAAACTTTTATTTCGTTTCACCTATTAGCATTATAGCATATGGATGAAACTAACAGATTTTATTGATAGATAAATTTGATCGTTTCCGTTAAAAAATCCAGGTGTTTCCAAGTTAATATACATTAAAAACTCCAATTTGTATTTAAGATATTAAACTAATGATTTATTCGACGAAAATGTGATATTGCTATGATAATAAAAATGCGATACTGGATAATTGGGTGAACCCATTGCTAAACATTAATCTTTAATCTGAAGTTCAACATAATAATACGTCACACAACTTTGAAATTTATCATCCGATAAGCGATCCATTATAATCTAAGTGAGTAAGAAATAAAACAAAACCTTGATAAACCCTCACATGAAAAAATATATGTTTTAGAAATCGCATAATTTTTACGTTCTCGTTTTTCAACAGCATAAGAAAGTAATAAAATCTTTTGGAATCCCAAGCTGTAGTTATTATTTTTTTATTGCATTTTGTATATTTGAAAGCCGTGCAAGTTTCACTTCACAGATACACCGATCCTTTGTAACTGTGACTAATAGATGATATGAGAATCAAGCAAGCAGCTTTGCGTTGTGAATCCTACTGAATTGTCCCCAATTGTCTGTTAGTTTCGAATGTTGATAATCGAACATACTCTATGAAAACTTGTGTTACTTTAATAGAGTAAGATGCACCCGCGGCTGTTTTGGATTTCTCTTCGGATCGCCCGCCGCTTCGACCGTCCGGACCAGATGTACAAGTGAAATACCAGAATCTTGGATTGAATGGGGAACCATGATGCAATGGCGTAGTTATTCAATCTTTATTTCGATTATATTCAAAGGCTGGTTATCTGCAGCGGTCGTGTGGTATTCTATCGGCCGTGACTCCTCTGTTACATGTGCGTACCTGATGCAGTGAGAGTTCAAGTTGAGGCGAGGGGCGCCAGGTCACCGCATGCAGGGTTGTGCCCGACAAGTTTGATCGAAAGATGTTTCTCGGTTCATCGAAAGTGTTGGTGGGAAAAAATAATGCGTGGATAGTTTTTCATCATTCGCAAATATTACGTCTATTGATTTTTGATTTTCAATGTATGTGTGTCGAATTACTAACTATTCTCACTAATTTTAAATTAACTTAAAATTGTTTTACTTCACTAAATATGATTAAGCTTCATAGCTTAAATACTGGTTACATGATTTTTAATAACATGCAATAACTCAGATATATTAAAGTTTACTTATATGATTAGGCATATATTTTCACATTTTGAAAATGATTCAAAAAAACTCTCAGAAAAATATAATCGTGACTTGTGTAGAATAAGTAGATAGTAAGTAATATAAGCCTGTAAAGGTAATTAAAACGCACTTGATTGACGTTCAAACCACAAAATAGACATATATATATATATATTAGATTTCATTATTTCATTCCACTAATTTCTTTGAAATATAATTAATATTTTAGAGTTTCGACCGGTTTCGCCAACCTTTTACGCTGGCATTATCAAACGGAGTGACCGGTCACAAATAAAAACGAACATGTGGAAAATCACTCAAGTATTTTACTCGAAAATATTAAAATGGAATTCCACCAAGTACTCTCTGTCAAAAATATTTAATTTCTGAAATATAATTCTTCTATCATCGTACAAAAAGTTTGAAATATCATAATATATCCGTATTTTTTTAACAAATACTAGTTACATATGTCGATTTTTTTATTAAACGTCAATCAGATGCGTATTTATTTACGGGTTTATTATATTATTACTAATACTAGCAATGTAGCCCGTCATAAAATGACGTATTTGATGAATATTGAAATTTGCTAAAGCATATTTTAAAGTTTATGAATGAAAATATTATCCTATCGTCTTGAAATTCGGCACATAGCTGCGGAAAAATTTACTTAACTTATGTGCAAAAAATCAGCGTTGTATCTTTTAAGATATTCTATACAGAACGGAAAAATGAAACATACATACAAACATACAAATAAACACACAATGGCTATTATTATAGTAGATAGATGATTAGGCACATTAGTTCATACATAGAAGATGATTTAAAGAAATTCTCGATAAACGGAAGTGATTCGTTAGTACTAGGGTTAGTACACCGGCCATGTAAGCCAGGGGATGTGGGTTCAAATCCCACACAAATCACGATTATATTTTTCTGAGAGTTTATTTAAATCATCTTCTATGTATGAACTAATGTGCCTAATTATATTAGTAATAAATACTAGTTAAATAACAACAGGTTTGATTAAACAAATTCCGTGATACAACAAATCAGTTTATTGAATGTATATATATATAAAATAAAGGCTTTTAAAATCAAAATTTATACTTAATAATTTATTATTACAGTGATTTTTAAATGTAATAAATAAATTTTAACCTCAAAGTACAACAGCGCTAACAAAATTTTTAAAACACTGCAGACATTGACAAATACAAAGTTGGTTTAGTTTAATGATAAAACACAAAATGCAACGAAAAATATTTTCGACCAACTGATTTCGAGCAAATGCGACAGCCCTGCCTGACTTTCACTGACCGATTCACTTTCTCGTGCGATCGCCTCCCGAAAAGAGGCCACCTGCTCAGTCCGAGGCGGCGCGGCGCCGGGGCGGGCGCGGAGAAATCGCTCGCCAGGATTCATCGAAAACGCCGAGCTGCGTCCATCTTTAACTTATTTAAATAAATACATTTTAAAAAACACACAATATTCTACTAAATTTAATAAAAAAAAATTAAAATTTGTCAGGTTTGTTAACTCAAGCGCGCTTAATGTTAAACATAAAAAAATTCAAAGTTTTTTTTATTTTTATTATGTTGTGTTCAGCAGGTTGCGGTTAGACTAAGTAAAGTTAATATTTAACTAATTTTTTTTATAGATAATATTAGTGTTACATTCTTAGTTTAAAGTCGATCACTTTTTATATGAATTACTTGCTTCTCCGAAACAATAACTTATCAAATACTGCGTTGTTGCCACAAAATTATATTCATTCTAGAAAAACCGCCCAACCCCTTCATTTTCACGCAATTATACTTTCTTTGAATTTTTTGTTGTTATTAATTATATTTTTATAAATTTAATAAATAATACATTTATTTTTATTTTTTTTAACGAGAGATATTGACACTTGTAGTCCAACATCTCTGTGTGACGGTGCCTCGGTAGATGTCGTCGGCCGACTCGCCCGTCGAAGCCTTCTCTGGCGTAACGAAACCTTGATGGATACTTTGATATGAATTCATCTCTTATGAAATTCATTCAAACAATTACCGAATTTTGTTTGGCTATTTGCAATTATATTTTTACACCACGTTTTGATCATGGAAGCGGATTTGATTAGTAATATTATCTAATGGATTGCATTTAGAGGCTAGATTTTACATTCTTCGATAGCGGATAAAAAAGATTTGTATTATGTAATTGCAATATTTCAACATAATTTTTAACATTTATTAGCAACTGCTAGACAAATTTTTCATTGAAACTTGAACTTCTGATTCGTGCAAAAGAAATCATTTTCCGATCCGTTTGCAATATTATTTAATAACTAGCAATGTAGCCCGTCATAAAATGACGTATTTGATGAGCATATTTTAAAGTTTATGAATGAAAATATTATCCTATCGTCTTGAAATTCGGCACATAGCTGCGGAAAAATTTACTTAACTTATGTGCAAAAAATCAGCGTTGTATCTTTTAAGATATTCTATACAGAACGGAAAAACAAAACATACATACAAACATACAAACACACAATGGCTATTATTATAGTAGATGTATCAAATAAAAACTCCAGGTATTCGTGAGTTTTTCTAAGCAGAAAAGTACAATACCTTTTCAGTTTTTTATAAATTGCTGATTATTTACTTGAAAATAGTATAGTTAAATACATGTTAGACGCATTTAAAAATAGAGTTTGTACTTGTTAACTGAAATATATTACATTCTGAGTTAAAAATAATATTTTTAATCGAATTGTAAAGGAGAATTAAAAATGTCGAAATCGACATCTCCAGTCATGCTTTATAGGTATTTAGTAAATACACACATTTTACTGCATTACTCCAGATATGATCTTATAAATAATTATTGGAATCATACAATGAACCAAAAATCCAAATAAACTAAAAACAAATGTGATGTTCCCATGATTTTACTCCGCGCTACTGATAGCCATAATCGTTATTAATCGATTCGATTCCCCGGCACTTGCCGGACGAAATTATTCAAACAAGCAAATGAAAGCTGAATTAATTCTCGTTGCTATGGATATAGCTTTGTTTCCGCCTGACAGATTAGGGTCATCCATGGGAAAGGGAAGCCCTTTCCTAGAAAGCTCTCCTCTTTAGCGTGGTCGCACAGGCGTGAACCACCTCAGGCCGTGGCCAATGGTCAGTGCCAGACAGAACTGCCAGTGCCTCCTACTATATATAACATACTATTATAATATATGTGCAATCTTATAATTTTAAATTTTCTATCATATTTTGTTAGTAGAGCAGAAAAGTATAGATTAGAAATGTTGGCCAAAAGGTCTTGTTAGTGGTTTGATTTAAAGGCCCTTCATTAAGATAAAAAAAAACAGTTATAACAGTTAGAAACATTTTGTACATAGGTGTAATTGTAATCAATCTGAATTAGTGTGTATTTATACAATGAAAATTTTTAATACATTTGAACATATTTTAAATAAATATACTTCTAGAGAAAATTTGTCGTAATAAAAAATAAGGTTTTTGGATTATATTTAAGTTATTGTAATCACGCAGCTGTACGCAGAAGAAATTATATTTAATTAAACCATGAACAACTCAATACTATTATATGTGATTTTCTCAAAACATTAGCGTTTATTATCTTTAATTCAATAGTTCAAAGATCCTCGAAAGAATAGTCATATTTTTTTTAGATTAGATACGTATACGGCAAATTCTCAAACAAGAGTGAGCTGTCAGTCTCTTGAATCCTGTAAGAAGGTTGGTACAAAATATTTCTTTCAATTTCTTCACAACAGGTATATCTAATAACCCACAATATGTGAAATCAAAAAAAAAAAAAAACATAATAGTCGCTAAGCAAACATAACCATTGCAGGCGACAAGATATACTACGTTCAAAGCAAACACCGAAATTACATAGCACACTTGATAATACACAGGTAATCCTAATTGAGTAGAATGTATTATTCTAACTATGCTCTTATAATTTTTTTTTCTAAAGCAGGTTATTTAAATAAATGAGATTATTTGATTTGGTATAATCATACGAATATTTTATAATATTTTTAATATATAATGGGTTTGTACTGTGTGTGTTGAACGAAGTGCAGGCGCGACAGTTTTCCGGGGGATATGTTTATTTTAGCCGACAGTGTCGAGGTTCAGCGCGCACAGAATCCGCCGATTTTCCGGTGCGGAGCAGCGAAAGTGTCATGGCGCGAAAGCGACGCCGCCATCTTGTTGCTTTTCGCAAAACAAAAGATGATCCGCGAAATCCAAACGGCGAAAGTGCACAATGAAAGGGCGAGACGAATCTCGAATTACCGCAGTTTTTAACGTGACATTTTTTTATTTTTTTATATTCCTATTCCTTTTTTTTATAATCTCTGGTGACACTGGATTTGCGACGGTGATTCTGAACAAATAAATTTATTTGTTACTATTTGGAAATGAAGAAATTAGGCCTTTATAGGTCTGTTTGAATTAGCGTGAACCGAGAAGCGTTGATTTGTGGTTTACTTAGTTTGGGAATGAGACAATTTATTATCTTGGGTTGTTGTGGGTTATATTTTAATTCGCCTTGCATTTCAATCCGTATACATTTACAATTTTGACATTTTGATCCAGGTCAGTGATCAATTATGTATTGAAAATAAATTACATGCTTAAATTTAACGAGTTTCTAAGTTGGAATAACTCAATTTAACCTAAGTGGTGGATCAAAAAAATATTGATGGATACAAAATATAACAAATGGACGCAATTCTCAAGATATACTATATGGATTCATTTACTGTGCCACTAAATTAAAATTAAATGCAATAATTATTTTAAATCTATAAGACCACTTTATTAATTTTTATACATAAACGAATCAACTGCATTTCTTACAGATCATATTAATTTTATATAGGCTATTTTTTAACACATATAAAATAACAACATTGATGTAAAACTTGATGTTTTTTTACATAATTAAAAAAAAAATTATTCTGCTCATAAAATTTTAAATTATAATTTAAGTTTTCAATATAACTCCAACGACCAGCTAAATGTCATGATCGGTATAAAACTTGTAAACTGCAAAATGTTGGGCAGTATTCTCCATGGGCTCTCTTCAGCGAGCGTGGTTGTTCAAGTGTGCCAGTTGCAATTTCCCTGCGCATGGTTATAATTTATTTGGCTATGGGACCGTAGAAACCTTGGCCGGAGGAGACAAAGAGGTGCAGAGCCTCCGTTTTATTTAATGTAAATATCCAATTCTAAAATACGTTTTTTTTAATCATTATTACTAGCGGCTGGCATATTTTTGAAACTTTGATTTTAGCCTGAATTTTTTTTTTTGGGTTGGAGAAAGACAATTAGTATTGACACAATTAAAATTGTTGGACAAAGCTTTTATTGTTAAAATAATATCCACATTATTGACTTAGGGGTATGATGAATTCACTTCTTGTAATTTTTTTCTCTAATATTAAAAAAATGTAACTGATGCTTAAAAATTTTCATATTTTGAAGGCGTTATGCAGTAAGTTTTTTTTTTATTGCTTTAAGGTCGTTGTACATTCTTGAACAATAAAAAAACACATAAAGCATAATTCATTGTACTTTCATTGTTTATATTCAATTAATCAGCTTACACAACAAAGCCCTTCATAACAATTAATACATCACAGTGTTTAGGCATCGGTGACTCACATTATGCGCAATAAACGAAAGTTCTCCGAAGAAGGCACTGCAATCGAATTAAATTCTAACTGTCCAAAAAGAAATTCCGTCATAGGAAGCGACGCATTCTTCTCACGCAGCGCCTCCGAAGTCGCAGGACTTGGCATCCTTATATGTATAGAAATTTAAAGGTACGTGGTCCCTTGTTTTTAGTACTACGTGATTTGAATTCCAGATTGTTTACAACGAAGATAGGATTAAATATGATATTTCTGCAACTAAAGTTCTGCACTACATCACGCACGCACTGCTTGACCGTTTCAAGTCGTATATATTAATAATATATATTTTTTTATAGATAGACGAGCATTATTGTCCCTCATTTATTTAAATTATTTTCTCCTTTGTAATATTTTTACGGAGCCGTATTCCTACATAATACAAATAAATATTTGGGTTAATGTATTAGGTGGTATATAAATAATACACGTTTGTAAGTCTTTCGTGTATTTTTTTATCTGCTAATGTTATTGATATTTTTTAATAAAATACTTGAGTGATTTTCCACATGTTCGTTTTTATTTGTGACCGGCTTCGCCAACCTTTCACGTTGGCATTAAACAGCGTGAGATTTGTAAAGATAGGTAAAATTGTTAGAGGGAGAGGTTGTTGGAAAGAGAGACGATAAATAAAATAAAAACGAACATGTGGAAAATCACTCAAGTATTTTATTCAAAAATATTAAAATGGAATTCCACCAAGTACTCTCTATAACAACAAGTATATTTACTTACTAAATTATAGTTTAAATTATTATACACTGTGTTATTGTTCTGTTAATGTTTATATACGGTGCAAGTCATATTACAAGTCTTACGTTACAGTTTTCAAGATTATCTAAAAAGAGCAAAGACATCATAATTCACAAGGAAGCACTTTGGCGGTGCATTCGGACAGGTCGCAGATAAATCACGACATGATTATGTATTGTTTGCTTTTTGTGAGCAAGACAGAGCCTTATGCAGTCGACGTATTTGCAAATTGCCCGGCAACCGGCGGTAGAGCACAATCTTGCGATGGTCTCGCTACATTGTTTTTTTTTTTTTTTTTTTTTCACTTTCACTGGACTTTTTTCGGCTTCGTACGGAGTTCACTTTCGCGCGTTGCAAAACGACCGCGCTTCCGATCACGGTGGATGTAACGTTAATTGGGGATACCGCTGGGTTACGTGACCGGCCGCAGGCGGAGGACCCCGCGGGTGGCTGGCGCAATAGAGCCTCCGCCATATGTCTATCGGAAGGCTCATTACGTGACGACGCATTTGTCTGCAATCAATTGCAAGCTTGCTAAATTGATATGTGCGCGTGCTTTCTTGAAAATTATTTTAATTGAAAAAAGTGACGCACAGGGTGTTTGAGTTAACATTCATGTTTTTAACGTTGTTTCGAGTGCAAATTTGTTTCGTGGTGGAAATTTATTAATTTAGACCACAATAATTTCAATTTCAAAAAATACGAATTTTACTAAAAAAAATGTCACTGCACACAAACATACATTTTTATAAACATGATTAATTGTTATTTTTACTTACCTCATTTATTTATTAAAAACTAAAAAAAAACATACATTTGGATATTTATTAAAAACAAATATTCGTATTTTTAAAAATCACACCATTAAATTATTTGGTTAAAAATAGTTCTACTGATTTATACCGCATTATTTCTGAACTATTGATTCCCACGTTTTGACTCAAATGAAACTTTTAGTCGGCATCCAAGATCTATATTATTCTAACGGACTTTTCAGAATAAACCATGAGTTATGAAACATCGTGTAAACTTTAAAATATTTTATCATTCTTAGTGCATGGTTTATTTGTTACCGGATGTTGGCAATCATATCTTGGCGAGTGCTATGGAAATAAATACCTTAGACTGGGAAATTCTTTCTGCCTGGGTTCTATCTCTTGCTAATATTTATTCATTGGTAGAAAGAAAATAAAATTTACTTAGTTATTTATTTTTGTCTTTTATACTTCTCTTCTAATGCACATAATTCTCTCGTAGGCTTTTATTTGAATTATTTTTGCAAGACGCCTTTTTTTCTGCTATAAAAATATATGGCATCACATAAAATTCCTACTGCCTATCATATAATCTAAAATCATGGTTATAACGGAGAGTATTATCATTACAAAGACTACTCTAATCTAAAATTAATATTTGTGTACGTTAAATATTAAACTTTGTTTCTCAACGTTTTATTAATTTCAACCGATTGCATCAACAGTTTCAAATATAATTTAAAAAAATAAATACAACGTAAAGATAACAAGAGTAAAACAAACTCCTGGGTTTTTCATAGCTTTTTTTAGCTTGTTACTATGTTTATAGACACTTTGTTTAAAATAGTAAATTAATATTATAATTATTGCTGGACTAAATTCAGCAATATTTTAATTTTATTATAAGGTCTTCAGAATCAGGCTAACTTTACCGTTTTTCATCAGACCAAAAGAAGGCTACGCGTAAACTATAATTTACGGAACTATACTATATTTTCAGGGGCAATTATCAATAATTTCTTAGCAATTCTAAAATAATTATTGCGTACGCTGAAAAATAACGTTATATTCATTGTCAAATTTAAATAACAGTAATAACACACCTACGCGACTAAAAACATTACACATAATGATACATTGACTTACCTTTACCTTTTAAATAAAGTTTAAAGGTAAAAAATGTTTTTAACACGACTGACAGTGGTTTTTGGTGCCACGGTGGAAGTAAGTTTCTTTTTGAATGCAAATAGAGTTGCTAGCATGAAAAGGTCATTTTATTTGTCAATTTCAGATGGAGCAGATAGCAACACTTTTTGTAATGAAATGGATAAAACTAATTTCCGAAGCATCCCGGACTTGGCCGAAGACAATCGAGTTTTCCAATGTCTATTGTTCACCGCGGTGCCTTACCGTAATCTCTTTTCCGACCAGGGCCGGATTCTCGTCCGGATATTTTTTTAAATTAAAATAACTCTACCTTCCGTGATAAAGCATTACTCCAAATGTTGATACTAAAAAAACGCATCATATCAGTTACAATCGATTTTAGAATCGAAATCAAACTTCACAGAAATATGCCTATTTGTAATTAGGGCCTTAAAATATGCTGATGACATGTTAAGTATTTGAAAATAACTTATTTGTGTCAAAATAATGTGCGTAATTTATAATTTTTTTACGTTAGTATCATAGTTACTACATCTTTTGAAAATTCCTATGATTGCTTAAATATTTTTATTTAAGGTTGTGGGTCCATATTTGAGTTCTATGATATTTTTAGAAAATATTTTGCGAAAATCCACTACACCAATTAAAAATATTAAAATTTCAAAAGTTAGTACATTCTTTCTTCTACAGATGATTTTTTTTTGTTTCTTATAAATTTACTTGAATTATGATAAATATGTGTTTTCCCGATAGAACCTTCAGCATTTATGTGTTATTTTTTTAACTTGAATGAAAAGATTAGATATAAACTATGTTATAAGATTGGTTAAAAAAAATTACATATTTGTTGTTGAAAAGTCGTCATTTTATCCAATTGTTCAACATCTTCAATAGGCGTGACGACAGTATCAAAGAATCAAAGAAATAATTATTTTAAGGGAAAATACATATTAAAAGGATTTAAAAAACTGATTTAGTTTTATTTAAAAATCTAAGATTAATAAGATTTTCAACAAATTAAAAGGTTAAAATACTGCAATCGGCCATTTTGACTGAAACACCAATCACAGCGCATGACGTCATACCCCTGTAAACAACTCTATGGTATTCAAATTGGTCTATGGTCTTCAATGCAAACACAATGGCACGCCAGTTGACAATGATAGTTAATAGGAGGCGTGACGTCAGAGTTTTCGCGCACTTTTGAAAAAATATTATAAAAATGGCTTTAAACATCGTTAAACTCTAGTTTTTTACCGAAATAAAGTTTTTTTCGTAAATAGTAAACGTGTACCCCCATTATGGAAGAGGATTTGAAAATCTTTCGTCATGCCTATTATAGTGAAACCGCGCATAACGGGGTCGCGTAAAGTGAATTTCATTTTTTGGGAAAATGCAGATTGGGTACTTGTTTTTTATCCGACCACCAATTTTTTTTAATGTATATGTACTCGCACAGATAAGAATCTATCATATGACGATGAGTCCCGTTGTGGCGTTTATTTCGTTCATTGCAGATTTCCATGACCGCTCGATTCGTTGGGTTAGGTTAGGTTTAAACAAAAAAGGTTAGGTACAAGTTTTTTGGTGGTCGGATAAAAAACGAGTACCGCAGATTGTGTATAAAAATGACGTGGGCGACTGTGGGGTCCAGTCCGGCCCCCGCCAGCCGGCGCCTCCACTGCGGCCGCCGAGGCTCGTCCGCGCAGCCCTGCAGCTCCCGGCGGCTCTGCAGTTCCCCGGCAGCTCTTCAGCAGCGAGGGTCCGAGCTCCTCGCGCCAAGTCCTCGCGCCAACAGACCCGCGCACGCCCCCCCCGAGTGACGGTGCCGTAGTGACATGTGTGTGCTCACAACAAGTTCACAGTTGAAACAAATTATTTTGTGAAGAAATTCAATATTTTTGACAGAGAGTACTTGGTGGAATTCCATTTTAATGTTTTTGAATAAAGTACTGCACTAATCGCTCAAGAATTTTACTCAAAAATGTTTAAATTATTTTGTGATTTTTAACACCCTTTTTTGTATTATTCAAGGGCTGTTGAAATTTACGGCGAAATCACCTTTTGAAAACTTGAATCTATACGTAATTTTGATTGACAGCATACGATATAAATTATTTCTATATATTAAAATAGTACAGAGCTGGAAATCTCTTCTTAATTTACGGCTTGACGTGGGTCCAATACAAATATCTGTTTATAACCTAAGGACATTAAACTAGATAGTTTTGATGAAAATTTATTTTATTGTCATTTATACAACAAACTTAAAAATATTTTAATTTCTACGCTGAAAGTGAAGGGTGTTTGTGAAGAAATTCAATATTTTTGACAGAGAGTACTTGGTGGAATTCCATTTTAATATTTTGTGATTTTTAACACCTTTTTTTGTATTATTCAAGGGCTGTTGAAATCTACACCAAAATCACCTTTTGAAAACTATACAAAGTAACTTGAATCTATGCGTAATTTTGACTGACGGCATGCGATATAAATTATTGACCACTTCAAAGTGACTTGAATCTAAGCGTAATTTTGATTGACAGCATACGATATAAATTATTTCTATATATTAAAATAGTACAGAGCTGGAAATCTCTTCTTAATTTACGGCTTGACGTGGGTCCAATACAAATATCTGTTTATAACCTGAGAACCTTAAACTAGATAGTTTTGATGAAAATTTATTTTATTGTCATTTATACAACAAACTTAAAAATATTTAAATTTCTACGCTGAAAATAATTAAATTTATTGCAAGATTTTTATACATAGACTGAATTGCATTTGATTTCAGACGTGTGTCATGTTCAAATTTCAATTTTGTATAGTAATATATTTTAACAATTTAAAAGCTAATAAATGGTTTCACTTTTTTAATTATTGAAATCATATATCTTTATATTCAACATAATTTTTTTTTTGGAAAATTCAGAGCATAAAAGCTATTTAGCATTAAATTTTGAATAGGTCGATTTAATGCATTTGTGTTTATAAAAGGGTTTGAAAAGAACTTTCTAAAATGAATGCACTGTACAGTATACAATTCAGTATAGAGTGAATGATATTATTATTATTTAACCGCATATTTTTTTTAATCTTTATACTTTTTAATTTTAAAAATATTTATAAAAACGTGAAAACATGAAAAACTAGAACTTCTACTTTCCCATGCGAAAATCATTTACTTCTATAAATAGCTCCTCATCTTAAATTAGTAAATATATATATTTCAGAAATAGGATTTCACTTGAAAATTGTTTGCACGTTTAAACGAATAGGTTCTTTGGACAATTGAACGACTGACGTTTCAGGTATCGAAAACAAATGTGCATTTGCAATAGTGTCAACATATCTATTATCACATTTTCGTAAGTTGAAATGAAACAGGTAAATGTACGGTTATTATCATTATCGAGTATTCAAGGATGATGTGCCAGTGTTGCCACACGGCGTAAGCGGTTTCTGCAATTGCACAATAGTAAATTGAACGGCTGGAGAAAATTTGAGCATCTCCTTGGACGGAACTCCGATTCTGCGATATGACGACCTTCTAGGCAATCTGAGCATTACCGAGAAATCGAAAATCATTTAATATATCGTATCGTTTAATTATTTTGCTGTTTCTTCATTTCTAGCAATGGGATGTGGAAACTCAGATGAAGGTCTAAACTGTCTTATAACAAAAATCGTAATATTTTTTTTAATATTATATCATAATACATTGTTTCTTAATTATTATTTTTTCAGCATAGAAACTAATATCATACTATTTGACAATATCTAAGTGTAATAAAAATTACTTGAAATCAAACGTAAGATATGCTGTGTAGTTATCTGATACGTGTCGTCGGGTGTATTGACTTTTTATAGAAATAATAACCTAATTAAGAAGGCTTGCGCAATATAAGTATATATATATAACCTGTGACAAAATCAAAAGACAAATTAAAAATAGGGGGTGGTTTACTTACTAGAATGTGGGAATCGAACCGGTGAACTTTGGATCAAGTATCAACGGTTTTAGTAACTGACCCTACCGTGCTAAAATTATCTCTGAATAGACAGTTATATATAGTAAAATTTATTAGTATACGATTGTATTTTCTCTGTTGTGTAAAATCTACAATGCATTGTTTTATTATCGCGATTTTGCAAACTATATCGCTTCGTGTTTTTTTTGTTGTATCGTGCTTTGAATAATAGAATGGACTTTAATGCATTATGTAAAGAAATTCACACATGTGAGCGATGACGGTGCTGCTTATGAAATAATTAATTTCTTATAAAATTATTGCACACCTCCATTACAACAAACCTAACAAAAGCATTAAACAGAACGTCCGAAAGTTATGGGATCAAGCTCCACTCCCGAGACTCAAATATGTCATTGATTAACATTTACTCATAGTAAATTCTTAACTTTGAAGTATATATAGACAAGAACATTATAATTAAATAAATATAAACATAACCCAATAAGAATTATACTAATTGCACACACACACAAATAGCGTAGTTATCATTAAGTACTCGTGTATCAATTAAAATTAATTTGTGAGTACAGTTTAAAGCATCGATATTTTTAAAACTATTTGAAAGCCTTTTTTTATATTTTAATTTTATTTTCACTACTTAATTTTTTTTATTTATAGGTATTTTTCTTACATATTTATAATAAAAAAACATTGTTATAATATGCATTACCTGACGTTTAACCTTCTAAGTGATATGGGAATTTGTTCATATTTCTTTTGTTATAATGTCAAAAGTAATTACGCAGAAATGTAGGAAATAAATCATACAATAAATTTCCGTTTGAACTTTTTTAAGACGTCAAATATATTTTTAAAATTGGATACGCATGTAGATAATTATTTAATATTCATTACAGTTACGCATTTTAGCGTTGTTGTATAAAATTATTAAAATCGATTAAATAAATTGGTTAATCGTGTGGTTTGACATATTATTATTACCTTAAAATTTCAATTTTGCACGGTATGGCTTTGGTCATGCTTAAAATTTACATTTTAAAATAAAAACAGCACAAATATTTAACCAACAATAAACTTTAATGCTTCTTTATAAATATTCACATTCAAATTTGTAAAAGTGTCGTATTATTTGGACGTGTCCACGTTTTGCGGCCCGTTGCACACAATGGAGCCTGCCCAATGAGCCATCGCTATTCACATCTCGGGCCGGTTTCATCTGTCACGTCGGGCCCTTGACCAATGGGCGATTAGCATTCGAATAAAGAACTTGTATCTTGATTGTCACGGAAATGGCCGGCCAGGAGAAAATGTGCAACTTTCCTTTAGCCATTCCCTTGCATTCTCTGCTAAACGGTTCGTTCTTGTTTGTGAAAACCCTCGCTGCTCACCTCCGACATTAGAATTGCCAACGTTTTCTACTTTCCTAAGAATCGATTATTAGTTAAAGCAAATTATAAACGAATCCATTTATTTTTCTGTTATTATTTATGAAAACTTATAATAGGTACTTTCTTTAAAAAAAAAAACAACTCTTTGGTTTCTCATTGGTCGATAATGCAAGATTTATTACAAAGTTTCATACAACTATGATACAAATTTTTTTTGTTGTCTTCGTTAAATACCTTTAATGGTTGTAGTGAAGTTTCATTTTCACGATAATCGACAATTTATTAGAGAAATTAGTGATTTTTATATTTCGGTATTATTCTGGTTTAGAACTCTAGACAAGCTATCATCTTGGTAACAAAAAAAAATCACATTTCATTACAAAGGATGTTTCTTCACAAAAAAGAATACAATACAGTAATATGCAATTTTCTCATTTTTAGTTTTAAATAAAAAAAAATTAATTATAAATAAATTAAGAGATATGAACAAAAATGTTTTTTAATGGAATTCTTCTACTTAAAAGAAAATTGATTGTTAAATCAACGATATGACCGCTTAATGTTTAGTGTAGCACTATGATACGTAAAATGTAGTTTTGTAAAAGTTAAGTCTACTTGTAAAGCAATTTACGCAAGTCTTCGTGTTACGATGTTCACCTTACTATTTAACAGTCAATATGGCGGATAAATTATAAGTGTCGTGTAGCATAAAAATATCCTTTTGATTTGAAATACTTTTAAAGTGCTGTGTGCCAACATGAAATTTGAGTACTATTTAACAGACAAGTTGTGTTTTTTTTTAAATTCAAATCTTTAAAATTAATTATAAAAAAGTGGCTACATTCAAGCAAGTTTTACCAATTTAAGAACAGAATTTATGTTTCAGAGCTCTTATGCAAATACGTTTTGTGCTTAGCATTTTTTTCTACGAAACTCGACCTAATCTCTTTCCGCTGACGTGTTTGCGATGATGCACAATATTTCTAAATCCTACTCAAATCCAGGTTAAGTAAGATGTCACGATTTCATATGAAAATGGCTCGATTCGCGCTCTTGTTTCAGCTGGAAAGAATGAATTTCTTCGAATCTGCAACGAGATCTGCACGAGATCACTCTCCGGACCGAAATCTGATTCAGTCAATTTTCACTGTCATTTCTGTGACAAGAAACATGCCGTCTTTAAAAATTAGACTAATCCCCAAACTATCTAACGGTTTTCCCGTTGTTTATCTCTCATCTTAAACAGCAATCAATTTAAATTGAATCAAATCTAATATATAAACTCTCATGTTGCTAATGCAATATATATATTCTTTCTTTTCCAAATGCCTTCTAATGAGATTTGTGACCATCTCCCTGAACATATGTTTATCTTATGCCAGTCCGATTTTCAGCCACTGGCGTAAATTCCGCATCCACGTTAGTTTTCTTCTTTCAATGCCTCTTTTTTATTCGATTATTCCCTGGAAAACTAGCTGTAAGATGATATATTTATTGTTTAAAAAATATGACCTAAATAGGAGACTTTAGATTTTTTTTACAATCGTCAGAATTATCGTTCTTTTCATATTCTGTGCGAGACTTTTTCATTTGTGACATAGTCAAAACATAGTATTTTAAGGATTCTCTTATAAAGTCGCATTTCATACATAGATTTTTTGCATAATTGGCATTTTCAACTTCACTAGTATCAACTTTACTAGTAATTTTAATTTTGATGGAAATGGCAAGTAATAAAAATAATTAGCTTTTCTTTACTAAACGTGCATCATAAAAAATAACATTCAACCTAGTATATTTTCTTGAAATGGCGATATCTTAATGACATTTTTATGGTGTCTCGAATAGCGATCTCTTTCTTTTCTTTATTTAACCAGCTGAAAAGAAAATAAATGCTATTTTAATAGTTTGTTTCAAATTTTTTCATTTTCATATGTGGTTGGTATTTAATTAAATTTATACTATTTCTAATTAATTTTAAAATTATAGGATAACCAATTTTTATATTTTCCCCATAACTTGTTCTTTGCTGATGATGTCTAGCGGCAATACTAAAAAAATGATTCATTTTTATTTACATGTATTCAAAGTCAGAAAATATAAAAATATTTAATATACTTGTATTCAATGTCTACAAGTTCAATGCGACCAATAAATTTAGTGTAAAAAAGATTGAATTATTTTACGACCATGTTAAATTTGGTGTCATAATTAGAATCACTGTAGTTGGCTTAGCATCTAGATAAGGCTTTAACGGTGCATTATCTGCGACCTGGTTCCCAAATTGACCAATCCAAGACCTGTGCTTCTGCATTGGCACATTTGCGGATTTCCTCCCAATTAATCCGAGCCCGTCGGATAATCTTTTCTATTACGAGTGTTTTCAAAAATATTTCATTTAGATTCTGAACAAGCGGTTTATAATTGTTCCGAAGCTATCTCTGCAGATAATCATTGGTTTATCAGAAACTGAGTTTTTAATTTGATGTGCTTACTTACTTTTCGTAGCACAACTGGGTTAAGTGTTTACTGCAGAATTGAGAAAAAAAACTAATCTTTGCACTCTTATAAAATAGCTCATTTAAATTGCAGTACGTTTATTGAGTATTTTAAATTACAAACAAAAAAATATTAATATTCATTGATAACTGATTACTTTGTTTTGGTGATACAATTGAGACACTGATGAAATGTACCGATTAAAAAAAAATGTTTTAAGGAAGGAAAATTTATGGTTTTATGTTTATAGTTATACTTTAAAGGTATAGTCATAGGTTTTCGATTAAAAAATCTTAAAATTACTAAAACTTATATTTCAGGGAGTATCTTTGTATCACTAATAAATCAATAGATTATTCAAATCATTATAATAAATACATATTCATATATTTATAACAGATCTTTATACGATACTTAATCTTTAATCAAATTCTACTTTCTACGGTAACATTTAAAGAATACGCAGTAAAAATGTGTATAATTAAACTGAATAGTTCTTGTCTTAAAATATGCATTAATACAGACATACAATAAACAAACGCCAATAATATTTTATAATATAAACTCGTTGGTGATAATGGCGATTTTACTGATGATGTTCAAAATTCACTCCATTAACACATCTCTAAGTCCTGAAAGATTGAGATTCACCGGTCGTGACACAAATAAAAAACTGAATTAACGCGTTACTAATATCAATTTAAACTGCAATTATAATTAGTGGGCCGTGGCTGTGAAGCATAAAGTTGAATTTTCCACATTTCAATTTTGCAGTGAAAAGGCATTGACGGTCCGCGGTGAAATCTTCGTCGTAAATTCAGCCGGCGGGCCGTTGCAACGGCGCGCGCGCACCACCGTTACTTTCTCGCAAGTTCATTACCGGCCGGCGCCGCAACGAAAACGAAAGTTGCCAACAGCTGATCGGCAAGGGTGCCCAACTGCTGCTTCGTATCAATTATTATTCACCAAGACCCAGCTGATCGTCTTACAGTTACGTCATCATATCAAATGATTATTCGATATGAAATGATGATGATTGATAAAGTGTAAAATTAGGTGAATCTCATAGAAATTGTAGAACCAATATCAAAACCGGATATTTATATTTGTAAATATATATTTTTATTTAGCTGCATATTTTTTATAGTCAAATAATGTTTATACCCGACGATAAAGTTTATATAAGTAAATCAGAAAAAAACACCGATCACATAAAATTGCATTAGAATAAATAAATGCTTTTATTACAACGTAATTTTTGTTGAATGTGTTGTTTTCGTTATTAAAAAATTGAACCTTTTCAACTTTCAAAATGTGAAAAGCTCTAATTTTATTTTATCTGATTTTAATCTTAACATTAAATGCAACAGATTATGCGGAAAGCGTTAGTTTACGTACAAAGATATTTTTAAATAAACTGATATTTTTTTTTTAAATTATTATTTTTTTAAAAAGTATTTGTCTCTTTTAATTAGGTATCTCATGTGATTATGAGTTTAATATGTATTCGGATTTTTCAATAATGCCTAAATATGGACTGCAGTGCTTCCAGTCAGTGTTAACCGATCTCAAGAGTGAAAATGGTTGAAAAATTGGTCATTTCCAATTCTTATTATTATTTAATAGTAAATAATACAGAAAAGTGTTGAAGAAAAATATATTCCCTCATCATGAACAGCATCAGGGGAAACAGAAAGAATGATGATTTGGCTTTACATCGTAAAGCTAAAGAATGCCCTCCTCCAGCAAGTGCGGGAACTCATTTTGAAGAAGATCGAAGAAAAAATACGAGCAATCATGTGGATAATAAAATAGTTGTGCTTCAAAAGTGCTCGAAAGACTCGAAACGAAATTCAGAAGATATGCGGTGCCACAATAGTGATAATGACGAAGAATTAAGTTACAGAAATGTACCAGAGGCATCAATCACTGAAAGGATCATGGATATCATAGATATCAGAAAAAGGTGGAAAAAAATTACATCCAGTAAAAATAGATATGAAAAAATTGAAATAAACGAACCCAAGTGTAAATTAAAAAGTAAAAAACCCGAATGTTCCAGAATAACTGGCGGGCTCTTGTTTCCTTCCGCTCTGTGCATCTTGGTTATGAATTTGGGACTAGTCTCGGCTGGAAATGACGTGGTGAACTTTAACCTTGACGGTCTGCACGACGGCGTCGGCAAGGACGGAGGACCCGACGATGGGATCTTCCCCCTGGACAGGCAAAGGCCGTCCAGCCAGCAGGAGAAGGACCTCTTCCTCCTGGAGGCCCTGGCTAAGAGGAAGCCGGGCTACCAGAGCGTGCAGGGCCAGGAGTCCATCGTGCAGCTCCTGGGAAGAAGTAAGACTCGTCTTGTACATTAACTACAAGACTTCTGTTAAAGTATAATACGTGTACCTTTTTTTATTTGTAAAAGAGCATTGTGTTTTGTTTTTTTAATGGCAAAGACCTGCTTTCTCTTGCTTTATGACAAACTATCTAACTGTTGATATGCAAATAAGATTTTTATCTTGATACGCTCGTAAACGTTTAATATACACTGCTAGATAAAGGGCAACATATAATAATTTATTTGTTGAATATTCAAGTTCACTTAGATATCTTGACACTCGTTTTAAACCTTAAGATAACGATACTTTTACTAGAATGAAAAGAAAAAGATTTTTATTAAGATCGTGAAATGTACTCTGTTTTTATAACTTATAAAAAAAAGAAAAAAAAGTCGGTTAAGTTTGAGTTCTGCGTCTTGTATGGTCTTATAGTAAAATCTGACGTTAAAATGCTTTCTAAGCTTCCGCAATTGTTTTTGCTGATCAAATAGATTAAATTATACCCGGAATGAAGAACGCCCGAGAATAAACGACTCATTGTAATATAGATGTTGTGAACATGTAAATATTATGTCACTAATTCGTTTATTTCTAATTTATTACATACACTAACAACTAACATAAACCTTACAGATAAAAATGTTTGTATTTCTTTAGATAAGATTCTAAATATAAAAGTATTCAAATACTTTTTTTACGGCCTATTTTATTTGGATTTGCCCAAAAGGTCCTCAGTGTCAGCTTTACAATGAATGTCTCATTTCATACAGTAAAGCTTTGCGCTGTCAATTTATTACACCTGGCATTTCTACCGTATTTGTACTGCGACAAAAATATAGACCATCACGTGTCAGGTTATTGTTTTTGTTTCCAAATAAATTTCAGACAAAGACTGTCTCGTGGATCTAAGCGATACGATCTAAAGCATGCACTTAAGTAAACTGCGTGACAACACCCGAGGAGCCAGCTCCTGGGCCGGCCCGCTGGCGCAACGGACCCGCCCGTCCATTGTGGCGAGTTCCGTGTTGCCTTAGACCGCGAGTGTTGCCAAACACCTGAAAATTTCGGCCATTGTTGCACTTAAACTTCAGCAGTCTGTAACACTTTGAATTTAATTTTATACCGCCCCTTTGGCAACGCACGCGTTCAGTTATCACGGTTGCCGCGCCATGTTGACAAATTTCTCCCTTTTAGCGTGAATAGGTGGAGTCAGTCGTTCAGGGTTTTAAATTGATTTTTTGTTTCACGCAATCACAAGGACACGCATAAAAATTCAATGTACACTTTGTAGGCATTGTAAAGTTTTGGTTAAATTTATTTATTTAAAGAATCAAAACTACAGGTGCGAAAAATATGAAGGAAATAAAAACCCAGTTATTGTGTGGGTAAATTTGAATAATTCGCTCTCAAAATATTTCAATGTGCAAATCTCTCGTGAAATATTCAATATAGAAAATCTCTTATTGTAAAAAGCTGCAGTGAGTAAGTATTTATTTCACCTGTCTACAATTTTCTATCAGATTTCATATTCACACACATTGTTTGTAAGATACACGTTTTTCCGCATTTCCATACCGCACAGATTGTATCTTACAGGCCGTGTTATATTCCTGCGTGATTTCTAGAACATTTTCGATTATTATACAATAAAGCAGATACAAATATAAATTAATTAATCCGTCTTACTTACAAGATTGTGAGCATTCGTTTAATAACAACATTATACTGACAGAAACTATAAATCACCTGCATTAATAACAACATCAATATAGATTTTACGATGGTTTATTTAAACTATATTTTAAGGAAATTATTATACATTTTAAAAAATAATAGAAAAACAGAGTTTTGTTTAGAAGTATACCAGATAGTATATAGGCGAGTGGGTGTATGTTCATAGAGCTTGTTATTTACAAAGAGGTCGCATTGTCTTGAAAAAATTGTCGCAGTGGATGCTTCTACTTTTTGAAGGTTCATTCGTAAATAAGTATGTTACTGTATAAGGTGTATATTTCAATTGTGTCCAGGTAACAAGTGAATGATTGTAAACGTGACTGAATTGTTTCAGTGATCCCGCAGAGCTGTCGCTACAAGGGTGCGCGGTACGAGTGCGGTCTGAGCATCTCCTGCGTGCTGGGGGGTGGGCGACCCCTGGACCTGTGCCAGGGTGGCATGATCTGGGCCTGCTGCGTGGACCGGAAGCCCGCAGCCTCCGCGGACCGCCCTCCCGCCCCCGCCCTCCACAACGTCAGTGAGTACCAGCCCCACCCCTTCCCGGACTGTGCCGACCCGCAGCTCTCCACCATACCAAATACCATGGTTTGCACCAGCAGTGGAGCAACCCTTAGCATCTGTATACCACGACAATCATGATCCAAAAATACCTTTTTATTATATATTATTGATTTTTTGTGAAGACCGGTCTCACAGGAAGTACGATTTTGCCTATACAGGTTTTATTGATTGATAATGATTAAGTACATTTTTTCAAATATTGAAAATTGATCAAAGAAACTCTCAGAATATTATCATCGTGATTTGTGTGGGATTTGAACCCACATCCCCAAGCTTACATGGCCGGTGCACTTACCAATTATACCAACGAATTACTGGTACTAAGCAAGAATTTTTAACAATCATATCCTATAAATGCAACAACGTACTTATTATGCCAATTAATTATTACACAAATCACGATGATGAGTTTCTTTTTTTTTGAAAAATTTGAAAAAATGTACTTAATCATTATCAATCAATAAAACCTGTATAGGCAAAATCGTACTTCCTGTGAGACGGTCTTCACAAAAATCCAATATATATATATATATATATATATATATCGAGTGCGTGTATTGGCATAATTAAATAGACTTTAAAAATAATAATATCCAGATCGGATTTAAATGCTTCACTCAGTACTTTGGGTTAAAAGTCTAGTATTGCAAGTCAGACAATATTTAATTGGCATAATAAGTACGTTGTTTCATTTATAGGTTATGATTGTTAAAAATTCTTTCTTAGTACCAGTGATTCGTTGGTATAATTGGTAATGCACCGGCCATGTAAGCTTGGGGGTGTGGGGTCAAATCTCACACAAATCACGATTATATTTTTCTGAGAGTTTCTTTAATCAATTATCGATATTTGAAAAAATGTACTTAATCATTTTCTACCTTATTATTATTAAAAATAGCAAGAAAAATTTATGAACTATTTTCTTTGTAATATTTAGCGCTCGGGTCCCGACCCCAAGGGCACAAAAAGTCCATACTTTCTAGGCAGATTTCACATAATAAAATCATCAAAATGAAACGACTTGGCTGCAGTTAACATGTTTGTCGTAACTATTATTATTTTGAAGACAATGTGTGGTTGTTTCGTAGCGCGCAATTTGTAACAAAAGCACAAATCGTAGCACGACGTGACATAATCCTTAAAGTATATCTTGTACTAAACTACTGAAGTTTAATTTTATTTCTAATGTTGTGGGTACTTAAGTGTTCATTTTGTGGCAAATTGAATCTTGTCACATGCATATTAAAAATGTTTCCTAATAAAATATGTTATGGCTTACGCTTATTCTGAGTACACAATCTAACTTAACGTAAAAAAAGTTATAAACAAATAGTGTAAATGACAATCCTCTATAATAATTAAAGTTGCGATAAATTCTAAGTTTATTGCGTTGAAATTATTTATTCAAAGTAATGATTTACTTGTGGAATGACAAGAAAAATCCTTGAAACTAAAGTACGAACCACCAATTCTAGCTGTGATTCAGTTCCTCAATCAGTGTGGCTTCGTAACCGAGGAAAAATTTGATTTTTTTTTAAGTTTGTAGCCAATGCTAGAAATATATTTGATTCTTGACTGTATTTAAGTAAAGTAATTCGAATTCTCGAATGAAAGGAATAAAGCGCTAGATCGAATATTTTTCTCATCGTTTATGTGTGGTTTATTTATTCAAATATATTTGACTCATGGCGTCGTTGCCTGTATCATCGTTCACATTATATAGACATTCTAAATAACAAATTTCGTAAAAATTTTCACACATGTAACAAAATGAATTGCCAATTGAGCCACTCTGAATGTATTACTAATATGATTAAGCACATTAGTTCATATATAGAAGATGATTTAAAGAAACTCTAAGAAAAATATCATCGTGATTTGTGTGGGATTTGAACCCACATCTCCTGGTTTACATGACCGGTGTACGAACCCTTGTACTAACGAATCACTTCCGTTTTGATTGACCAATCCATAAAATAGATATACTCTGAATTTAATCAATTGCATTCGGGAAGTGAGCCGCGGGGGGTTCACGGGCGCCTTAAAAAAAACGCAGGTTCCGTGTGACGTCACGAGCGGGGGGTAATTTTTGTAATGTGTTGCCACATGGGCGGTAAAAGATCGCGGAAGTCGGGGAATATTCGGCGAGGCAGCGCTTAACACGGTCTGAATGGCCCGCGATGTGGCAACACTCGGCGCTTCTCCGCGACTCACCGGCGAATTGTTTTATTATTGTGGTCCTTAGCGTCTGCCACATGTTGCGCGTGTGCGATTGTCCGATAGTGACTAACGAGTTTACTAATTTCGGCTGCAAATGAGCTGAAATCCGCCGATTTCAGTTTATTTGGTCTGTTTTGTATTTAGTGGATGAGACTGTTGAGTTAGGTAAGCAAGCGAAAGAATGCATTCACGGACAGTACGGGCTTGATGCAAATTTGGCTTTGACTTGTTTTCCCTAGAAAGCGTTTACATCCATTTGAACCTACAAACAATTTGTATTTCTTACCCTCCACCCTGATATATAAAAACCCATTGAACGGGTCATGGGGTGATGAGAAGTTATCTCCGCAGGTTCCATTTGACGAGCAACGACACATGCCCTTGTGATTATATTACTCCACAAACAGTGATCCACCTTGTGGGTTCATGCCCCATCTTTGGCCTTCAGAGACACCAACTGGAGAGCCAATGCCGACAGGAGGACCTGAAGTCAGTGGCGAGACACCCACAGTTGATAAAGTCACTGGATGGCTTCTTGAAGGGTGTCATCGGAACCATAAAGAAGATAAACCAGGGGGTGTAGCTTCAGTCACTCCCATATATAGCACAATTTCGATTGACTAGTTTGGAAAGTTTCCCCAAATTGTGATGACAAACCTTGTACATAACAAGCAAGGTACCAAACCTATAATTTAAAAAAAAAAAAAACCCATTTATCCTTTATCCTCAAAACGAAATGCCTATTAAAGAATTTTACATTTGCACCATGTCCTTCCTGAATACTTTGCTGGTTAAAAAGTGGTATTTTGTCATGGATGTGCGAAAAGTGATTAAAGTTTTTAAAAATTAAAAAATCAAAGAATTTTTTTGCATAGCATAATAGCCGAACTAATTTTGGATCGAATTGCATACTTATAGGGATAAACAACTCGTCACGTACGGCTCTTGAAAAGTATGAACATAAATCTTCCACGATTTCATTACTGGAAACTGGCAATATGATTCATTCGTAAAATATCAGATCCTCACTTACGCCTGCCCCATCTGGGGATACGTCCCATCTGAGAAACACAAGCGTCTCCAAAATAAAATCCTCCGCTAGGCACTCAATGCCCCGAGGTACATCTAAAATGCCCAGCTCCACAGAGACACCAACACCAAAACGATGCAAGAGGTCATCATCGACCTCGCACACTCCTTCCAAATTTCCACCCACTTAGTTCCAAACCCCTCAATCAACACATTCTTCGAGTTCAACCTCGAAGACTGCCTCCACAAAAAAAGGCCAAGCACAACCCCACGGTGACACAAGTCACCCAGTCATTTTGAAGGCGCTGAAGGAAAATCTTCCTGTTTTGCCGATAAAACCAAATACACTAGACTAGACTAAAATATCAGACTGATCTTATTTCCGGTTTTCCAGCTCTGTTGCCAAACATTGATGCTTTGCTATCGAATCAAGATTCACCTTGAATTAGAGACCCTACGGGTGGTAAGCGAGGGTGCTAGAATCGTTTTTACCTGCGATGCTGAATGGCAGCGAATGTGCTGGAAGAGTCGTCGTCCGGACGAGCACACGGCAAGTTTCAGGCAGATCGTGCGTAAGAGCGCGGGTATTGTCACATTGTGATTAACACGAGTGTGACTGTTATGTCACTATTGATACGATTACGACCGTACAAAGGGGCGGACGTCGCTCCGAGACTGCGGCCGTTAGCGCCGCCATTGTCGAGCAAACGTGTAATGCTAGGCCGAGGCACTTGTCGACGTTTTCCTTTCAGATATATTGTCTTCCAATACTATACCTCGCGTGATGTCGCCATTAATGAAGTACACAATCGAAAATTGCGAATTTTATATAACAATGATCACTGCGAAATAAGAGAGTCGCTGTAACTGAGGTGTGTGTGTTGTTTTGTCGTCAGTCATGAGTGCTTCCAGTAATTCTAGTGACTCTTACTCCAGCCGCTTGGTAGAATAATAATCTAATGCTTAGCACTCGACATATTAAAATTCCTTTTTTCTTTAACAGAAGAAATACTCTTTTCACAACAACTGCAGCCATCTTAAGCTATTTCTAGTTACTTCTCAACAATTAACCGATTGCCACTATGGATTTGATAATAGTAAATTTTCTGTGTGTAAAAAAATAAATAAGCACAGTTGAATATTGGTACAGTTTATATATGAATGCTTATTAATTCATCACATGATATTGAAATAAAAAGCATGTTTTTAGATTTTTATATGAAATCACGGGAAATAATACAATATTTACTATTCAATGACTTTCTATCAGCTCTAATTTATTTTTTAAACATTAAAATTTTTCTTGTATGTTTACGGAGTAAATAATAAATTTACTCAAATATCTAGGACATATTGCCAATTCAATCGCTTACTAGAAATCTTATTATACTTTCTTCGCTGTTCAAGGAATGTCTCATGACAGCAGAACTCTGGCATAAAACCGTGCGAGAAAATTTCTTCCTCTCGTTTCCTCTGTCTCTTGCACAATGCGGTGCACGCTCGATGTAGCGGCTGTAAGAAAAAGTTCAGAATAAAGCTGTTTCAAAATGTAGATACAAGAATTATTGTCTACAGCCAAATTAAAATATCGATAGATACTGCAAAGGCAAGATCGCAAACCTTTTGATTTTCCTGCAAATTTACATGAGGTGGGTGACACTTCAGTTAATCTGAGACAATGGTTATGATCTGCATAAAAAAAACTAGAAAAGTAATGTAGTTGAATCAATTATCAAAATTTTAAGTTGCTTGAACATCACACATACATTTTATTAAGACACACAAAAATAATACATAAAAAAAAAAAAAAATTGTACAAAATCAAGTAAGACAAAATTATCAAAATGGTCTATTGAGATCATTGCCAATAGTGAGCTTTAGGTTTTTTAAAGATCGCTATTATTGTCGGTCTGACAGTAAGATGGAGTCGGCTGGCGCATGTCCACGCCGGGGGTCATTAGGGATGACTGTGCTGCCGGCTTCATTATTGTTATTATCACAGCGGACAATGGGTGCGCGCGCGAGCGAGACGCGTAAAGAAAGTGAAGAGGCACGGAGGCTCTATTACCCAACACCGCCGTCGAGAAGGAGAAGCTACCATGAAAATACACTTTTGATTGACACGCGGGTCCGTGAAAGTCCCACTACGCTCCCCCGTACAAACTCGAGACACACGGGGGATTCGAACTCACACCCCTCGGCTATCGCGATCAGCACCGGATGTAATCCGACAAATAAATGCATCTTTCATCTAGCTAGACGATTGATTGCATATAATTCACAAACATAATCATATATTTACAAGTGTTAAATACTTGATATCATTAGCGTATAAACCCTCTGCATGCGTCGCGACATACTTGCAATCAGATATTGACCAACTGAAAATCGGTTGCAAGTTGTGTAGCCTGCTTTACAATGCAGATGTCAATCCTCTGAGATATGCAAATAAAACACTGCTTAAACCACACAGAATCCGACTATGCTCTTGCTCGACATTGAAATCGAGTATTGCTTCGCTCTGGGTGGAAAACGACAAGTGGAAAAACTGGCACAAATTGATTATGCACAGCGCATTTTACGTCTCATCAAGGAGATTTTATATTGTTTGCAAATTAATTTGCTTACTCGGAGTTTGATTGGCTATGCATGTCGAGTTACTTCACCGGTTTCGGCTGCTCGATTTGCATTCCCATTAGCGTTTTGATAAAATGTATAACATGTGTTACAACAATACACGTAATTTACGATTTGCAACGCTTGCGAATGAATTGTAATCAAGGCTTATGAAATTATTCGCGAATTTGCATCGGAATTATTCCAGAAGTTACGAAGATACTCTCGGTTATTTAATGACCAAAAATGTTAAATAAACTTTACCGTTCGGGTCGTTTTTTGAAGCAGTTGAAAAAATTAGAAAATATATATTTTATATAACTGAAGGAATCGATATTTAGATTTTACAGAAATAAGAATTTTTCATCTGTTTCTTTTTACAGATCGATCGGATATGTATGGATAGAGAAAAAAATGTTAAAGCGGTTCTGTAAATTCAATATACATATATGATTTCAAATTTAACAAATACTAAACATCTACAAATTAATTTTTAATAATAATATAATACTTTTTTTTATTAATATTTTGTAGCTTAACTACAATTTTTGCAACAGTCTCCTATGGATATTTGTTGATTGTCTTAATGTTTGAATAACTGATAATAATAAATAGTAGTTTAATATATTCACAGTTTGCGTTTGTGTTGTAGATATATTTTTTTTACTATTTCAAAAATGTATAGTTGTTTAACGTTTTGAAAATTGCAAGCCCTTGGACTCCATCCATAAATTTTCACCGGTCTCTGACTTTCACAATTGGTCTTACTCGAATAGCAGTCAAATTCTAAAACCTCTCTTAATTTCTTTGATGTAACGCTACTTTTTTATGCTACATTTTTATGATTGTGGCCGATGACGCGTTTGGGCTGGGATTTGAACCCCAAACCACTCGTAGAGCACGCTACAATAGGGAATGCCGGCTGCAGAGATCCGGGCCAGTTTCACATTTCACGGTCGGTTGTGTGTGGACAATGTGGCTCAGCGCACACACATAACGTGGATAAGTAACTCTTCATAACATACCCGCTTACTATTCATATAAATGAGGTGTAAATTCAAATGCGTACAAGTTTGTGTTGCTTACTATGAGAGCAGGTAAATTAAACCTTTTTTCGAATACCCTGATAAATCTTTAACAATTATCACACTTAATCATTTTCAGTTTTGATAGTAGCTTTAAAAAAACATAGCATTTACTCACTTGCCTAAAGTGTCAATTTAATATTGATACTTATGCTTGAATTTAATATGAAAACGAAATTTTTTAAAATAATAGCTTGTCGAATATAATTGCTTATCGAAGAAATATTTTTTTTTGTTTTTGTTATGTTACTTACATCGATGTGATGTTCTCGTGAGACAGTATTTCCGTGGAGTTGGGTCGGCTGCAGGGCCGTTGGTTTCCGACCCCTGACTTGCACCGAGCGCGCGCCGTGCAGTGAGGCGTGAAGAAGAAAGTCATTCGCTCCGGCCCGTGGAAGGACAGGTTCAAGTGTTCACGTCCACCGCCGGCCGGCCTCGTGCAAGAAGCCAGTAATGAAGACATTAATGTATCTAAATAACACGTAAACCATCACTGCTCGTAAATCGCCAAGAGGGATCGAAATTATTTTTAATCGCGGATCTCTCTGAATTTTTGCGGTAATTCGTTTTCTGCGTTGCAGTTAATTTATTTTTTAAATACGCTAAAAAATTAAATTTTAAAATAGTTATAAGCTATACTTACAATACGGTATGTGGGTATACCCCTTATCCTGCGCGCAGGTGTGGGGCTTACAAGATGTGGCTTAGGTGGTAGGTTAGTATAATCGCTTGTGGCAGGAAACATTAATTACTGCCATCTGTGAATGAATGCTTGAAGCAAATAGTCAAGACGCAAACCACTGGATAGTCTTCAATGCAAGCAATTTTATAATTTATTGTCGCTTTTGGGTAAGATTTTTTTATTCCACTTGCCTGTATTTTGTATTGCTAGAAGCATGAATAAACTTGAATGCTTGCATCAAAACTTGTTATAAAATTTTAACTGTAAATGTTGCATGGTCTTACGTTATCATTATAACAAAAATCATCATTAGAAATCATTAACAATATCATTTCTTCCACAGGCGATCTCATTCAACTCGTGGGACACTTCCCAACTGACAACTACAACACCTATGATTCCAAACCGATTCCCAATAAACCCCTAACAATATATGACGAGCCGACCATCATCTACCAAAAACCGTTCCATCAAAAACCCGACTTTGATAGACCAAAACCTGACTTTGATAGACCAAAACCTGACTATTTCCACCAAAAGCCCGACTTTGACCGTCCGAAGCCTGACTTTGACCGTCCAAAGCCTGACTATGACCGTCCAAAGCCTGACTATGACCGCCCTAAACCTGACTACTTCCATCAAAAACCTGACTATGACCGCCCTAAACCTGATTACAACTGGTTGAATAATGATTTTAACCGTCCACACAAACCTGAAGCAGACAACTATAACCAAAATCATTATTTCCAAGTAAAGCCCTCCTACAGCCATCACGAAACAACTACTAACCTAATCCCACAGCCTGATGATTATTATACCCCTGATAATTACCAGTCGGTTCCTCTGAACAATCCTGGACATATGGATGGAAGCGGAAGCTCCAGTCACTTTGATTCTGGAAATGATCCCAGTTTTAGGGGTAAAGTTTAGATGATTTTTCACAATTTGTATGGGTGCTGTAGCACAATCTATTATTTTATACTTAATGCACACTTTCAAAATATTGTAAATTACTTAACTATATTGCACTGAGTGTCTTTAGTTCTTTTTATTTATTTCACTGTATGAATAATTGATAATTTTTATACTCCTAGTTGTAAGTGTATAAAGTGATATTTAATTGTAATAGGTATAATTTCATAATTAATTTGTAGACAATAAATTTTATGATATTTTTATCTACTCTTTATTAAACTTGTGTATTCTTCAGTATACAATATTCTTATATGTAATCCAAATATTTTTCAATGTCCAATCACCTAACCCTTGAACAATTTACTAACATACCACCAATTCACGTAATCACCATGAATACATCTTCCGATACTCTTCTATCTGTTTCATGCCTTTCATGCCATACAATTTCAATCAAATAACCTGTAATTCATATTCCAAAAAAATCTTAACTAATAAATAATAAATTAATTTAAGGACCATCAAACCTTAAATGCTCCATTATATATTTTGTCATGTAATGCTGTTGCAATAAATATTTTTGGATTAATGAGATATTTAAATAGATATGTAAATATAACCATGACTGACAACTATTCATTATCTTAATAATACATAATCAATATGTGAATATAAACAATCAAACCCTTACCAAAAGTGATTGATTATTAGATTTGGTAATGGGAAAAACAAAGATAATTGAATATAATTTCATTTTATAAATTACAATAAAATATATTTAGAAACAAATATTTATGTATTTTCTTTTTTTTCAGGTTGCGGCGAGCTCTACACGAGATCCAACCGTATTGTTGGAGGACATTCTACAGCCTTCGGTTCGCATCCTTGGCAAGCAGCCCTCATTAAGTCTGGTTTCCTAAGCAAGAAGCTGTCATGCGGAGGAGCACTGGTGTCCGACAGATGGGTAGTCACTGCGGCGCATTGCGTAGCTACGTATGTTGAAATTGTTGCAATTTATTTCTTCTTATTCTGCTGTTTATTCAACCTCTAACTACTGAGCTAGTTATTATTCAAATCCTTTACAAAGCTGTCTTAAACAAGAATGTTACATTGTGTTTTTATTGCTAGCCTTTCAGGCATCTATAATGTTAAATGATAAGAAGGTTTCAGACAATGCATTGAAGGTTGTTTGTGTTTCAGAACTCCTAACTCAAATCTACGGGTCCGTTTGGGGGAATGGGATGTTCGTGCACAAGGTGAAAGGTTACCACACGAAGAGTACGCCGTAGAGAGAAAAGAAGTTCATCCATCGTACAGTCCGACTGATTTCAAAAACGATGTAGCTCTTGTTAAGCTAGACAGAGAAGTAGCTTTTAAGCAACATATTTTACCGGTAATTTACCCAATTAATAAATGATTCCATTATACTTATGAAAAAAAGTATTCATTTTAACAAAATAAATTACTATTAATATTTCAGGTTTGTCTGCCATCAAAGCAAATGAAGCTGGCTGGTAAGATGGCTACGGTGGCAGGGTGGGGTCGCACGAGACACGGTCAAAGTACAGTCCCAGCTGTTCTTCAAGTAAGTTCCTAAGTGCTTTAATAAGTATGATTATTATTATGAAAATAAAAATAATATAACTATTTTTTTTTATCACAAACAAAAATATATTCCTATTCCTTATGTTAAAAATAAAATACAGTTTTTATGTTATTTCTTATTATTACAGGAAGTTGACGTGGAAGTTATACCCAACGAGAGATGCCAACGATGGTTTAGAACAGCGGGTAGGAGGGAGACAATCCACGATGTCTTTTTATGTGCAGGGTATAAAGAGGTTAGTAACGTGCAAAAAATTTCAAAAATTCAATCATTGCACTGTGACTAGAACTGAACCATATTGATTTACAAAACTATAATATTATTAATTTACTACCAGCTTACTTCTTAATGCATAAAATTTGCTAATTTATATTTCCAGGGAGGCAGAGACTCGTGTCAGGGCGACTCCGGTGGACCCCTGACCATGAAGGTGGACGGGCGCAGCACGCTCATTGGACTCGTCTCCTGGGGAATCGGCTGCGGGAGAGAGCATCTTCCAGGAGTCTATACTAACATACAGAAATTTGTACCATGGATCGACAAGGTCATGAACTAGGAGAAAAAGAAATATCTGTGATCAGTGTGCATATGCAGAATATTAATAATATTATCCTAACAGTGGAAACTTAAGGTAATACGTGTAATTTATCTGTTAGAATGATTTATATGTCAAACATATTATAAATACGCCAAGTTTTTACTTTATATATTGCAAAGTCGAAATTGTATTAAGAAACTAGTTTAGCGACAATTTTGTGACACTAGTTAAGCATCTACTTTTGCAATACACGCAAAGTTTTGCATCGCTAACTTTAAATTTTAATGTGTGTTGAAAGTTAAAATTGATCGGTACTTTCAATTTCCTAGCTGGAAATGATAATATATTGAATAGCACACCTTCTGGTTCTACATAGAGATTAGTGTCACGAAGCTAGTTTCACAGTGTTCAACTCAAATTGTGCTGTTTCAATTTTTGTACATAATCAGTAAAAATGGTTTATTTTTATTAACACAATATTTATACACATTTTATGATTTAAATAACGCTATACTGAGGTATGAAATATTTAAATTCAATGAGTTATTGAATTCAGTTGAAGACAACATGCAAGAGAATGATTATGAGAAAAGATTTAATTTATTGAAGTATGGTAAAGATCTAAATGGTATTAGTTAATGTGTAATAGAAATGTGAATGATTTAACATTGGTTATAAAATTTATATTATTTGTTATTTATTTTAATATATTATTAAATGTGCTGGCGTCGAGGCACCTATGCTGAAATTGAAAAAAATATGAGTAAGGTCGTAGCCACTACAGGACAACAATTGATGTTGACTTATTCCAGTCTTAGTAAATGCATGCTATTACATATAAATTTGGGCTCCCAACAATTTTGAGTAAATTTCAGGTCATGTCTAATTTGATTGCGGTTTGTTTTGATGTTTTTACAACCATGAATCATTCAAAAGTAAAAATTAAGGCTAATTTAATTGATTAGCCTGGTTTCAAACCACGTAGTGTTTACGTATAGTTTCAGAGATGTACCACAGATGGTGTTAAATGTTAATGGTGTTTCTAACCCAACCTGACTCAGCATCTATAGTATGGTTTAAAATCAGTGTAAATAAAAATGAACAATTCTAAAATATATGATATTGTATTTAACCATTTTTATGATAATATTAAGAAATGCCTTACTAAAATTACAACTAATTAAGTATTATAATCCAATGTATAATAAACCACTGTAAATATTTTACAACTATATATATATATGATTTTAACAATGATATTCCATTGAGATGTAAAATAAAATATGTCCATATCTTATTTTCCACACACTAGAAAGGATGTCAAATTTTAATAGTGTTTTATTATAGTAATATGAAATATAAGTTATGTTTTGTTTTTTTTTTTAATTTTGTTATATGTACAGTAAAAGAATATTAAATTAAATTATAGCAATCTTTTTAACTATCATTAGGCGATTTTTATGTTTCAGAATAAAAAGATGTTATTTTTTATAAATTTCTTTACCTATTCCTAATTGTTTAGATAGTTATTATTAATGAAAAATATACGAAGAAAAAAAACAGCTTTTTATTACTTTATACTAGAATCATAAATAAATAGTTATGCAAAAAGCAGTCTGCTAATGATATTGTGGTTTTTTCCCGACCAGAAAGCATTAGTGTAGCTCATATAGTTAAAAAAAAAAGTCAACAGGATAGATAACACAGTTAGATTTGATAACTGTTAATAAATAGCTTTTTTAACACAACCTGGAAGTATTCTATAATAAAAACTTAACATACAAAATCTATAGAGTGTCCCGAAATTCACGCAAGAATTCATGTTGATGGAAAACACAGGTTTATAATTAAATATTATATATTTTTTATTGATTTATGAGGTTACGTACAAAGGCTCCAAGGCTTTGTGATGAGGCTCATTTTCATCGTGTGGCTCGGTTAATCGACAGAATTGACACATATAAGGTTCAGAAAATTCACAAGTGATCGTTCATAAATAAATGTATCTATTTGGTGCGGATTTTCGGACCATCGGAACATTCTTCTCTGATAATGCGACTAGTCAGGCAATAACAGTTAATAATAGTTAATTTTTTTGTGTAAAATGTGTGACGGAAACACTTCAATTACTTTCCATTAAATCGCTTCTCGCGCGAGTCCCGGGACACCCTGTAGATTCACATATCTTCGTGGTATATGAAAAAAATAACTAAATGATGAGATTCTTAGTGGAAATGTGCTTTGAGTGAGTAAATAATAAGTTGACAGCTGAATATTGAGGGCGCATGTAAGATAGCGGAGTCGGGGGGAACGAGACGGAAGGCGTTCAACTCGAGGATAAAAAAGGACTAAGAACGGCGGCGCTCTGATTGAATTTGTTCGGAATTTTCGCATCAGGTGCGAGGGAGACGGCTGCACACACACCGACACAGAACCGAATCGGGCACTATTAAATCTATATATATATATATATATATAAAACACAAAAAATGTTTTTATGTCCGTCATGGGCTTTGAAACCATCCAACCGATGTACCCCAAACTGGTTTCATTTGAAAGGCAATAACACGAAGAATCTTTAAGATTATTAAATCAATGCATTAAATACATTCGATCTACTAATTAAGTCAAATTTCGACATTTTCCATATAAAAATTTTCAACATCTGTAAAGTCGAGATCATTCCTCGCAAAGAATTTGAAAAAAGAACATTGTGAAGATCGCGCAAAATACGGACTTTCAAAACAAAATTACTGATCTGTCATTCACAACAGAGAGTTTTATCATTTGAGGTTATCAAAATATATATATATATATATATATATATATATATATATATATATATTGACTATTAAGACAATGCATTAAATACATTCGATCTACTAATTAAGTCAAATTTCGACATTTTCCATATAAAAATTTTCAACATCTGTAAAGTCGAGATCATTCCTCGCAAAGAATTTGAAAAAAGAACATTGTGAAGATCGCGCATAGAACGGACTTTCAAAATAAAATTACTGATCTGTCATTCACAACAAAGAGTTTTATCATTTGTGGTTATCAAAAAAATAAAATATATGTCAAAAAATGACACCGAAAAGAACTGTAATTGGAAGAAATACAGCAGATGCGAAACGAAAAAGAGCCGAAAGAGCAGCCGAAACTGCCGGACAACACGAAGTCATTTGGAGTCAAAAAGGTTGAAAGAGCGACAGTCAAGAGTTGTAGAAACACCAGAAAAACATGAAGCACGTCTAGAACAAGTTCGAATCAGAGCTACTACAGCAAGAGCTGCTGAAACTCCCTAGCAGCACGATAGTAGCACCCGCCGGGTATCCGCTAGTATTATATATAAATAAAAACATTCGTATTGTAACGTTTTACCCCACCACCGTGTCAAAACGGTGTGAAGGCAACGTCTTCTTAGTCCTTGTCAACTTCGCGAATTGTAGCAAAATAACTTCAAACAAACAAGTCCAAACACTAGGTTAAGTTCCTTATTTTTCAGGATTCTGCATTTTTTAACTCTTTGGGATGGGTCGAATTAGGTTTGACCCTTCCTGGGGAGTTCCAGTTGTTTTTCTTCTTTCAGGGAAACCATTTTCAGTTCCAGTAGAGCCCGAGTCATTTCATGGTAATTTTGCTAGGAAACTAAGACGTTGCCTTCATGTTTTAACACAGTAGTGGGGTAAAACGTTACAGTATCAAAAACATGTACAAGTTGCAGTTTTTTTATGTCGCTGAACTATATGAATAATACTGGGAATACGAAGTAAAATATTTTATAAAACGATATAAATATATATGGACGCCGGAAATGGACACCACTACGAAAACGCGATCAGAATAAGTTGAATAATAGAACCGTAATATTAATTCATACAATATCATAGAATTAATATTTAACTATCTCCGATGTTGTACTGTATGAATCGATAAAATATATATGTATTGTTGGGTTTACGAATTCGCATCTCCATTCTACATTTTTAATAAAGGTAATCTCTAATTATAAAGTCGGAAAACTTTTATAAAATAATGATTCCTGTTTCCTGTCCGCAGAGGCGGTTGTGGCACTCGGCGTATTTTTTGTTTCGCAAATTTACGATTCGACATTTGCTGAGTCATCAAAGAAGAGTCTTTGGGTATTTTTTTTTTTTGTTTCATAAGTTTTAATCTAAAGTTCGATCCTGTGGAAGGTTGCCCGCTGTCCGCAGTAGTGAGTGAGCGCATCTTACCTGTCGGGTTTATGCAATCAGGTGAGCCGAGCTGTCCAATAACATCGCGTCATCATCATCACCATCGATCCCGGCCGCCATTTGCAATGCGGCAACAGCATTCGCGGTTGCTCATCCTCCAGGCTGGGAACAAAGACGATGACGTCACATAGTTTCAATATTATAAAATTCCGAGATGATTGATAAACAACAAATAAAAATTATTTTGAAAAATAATAAATTGAAAAAAAAAATTAATGAAATAATAATAATAAAATTATTTAGTTTTATCAATTTTTTTAACAAGCTCCATTAGACTTAAATAAGTTATATTATAACATTTAAAATTAATACAATCAGTTTTTTAAAGCTCTTACTAGTTTTATCTTAAAGCTTCTTTTTACATTTTCTTCCACAAAAAAATTTAATTAAATTTCACATAAAACTGCCAGGTTTTGTTAAATAAAAATTCTTAAGTTTAATTAAATAGTAAATAGCTTATAAATTATTTAAGATATAATCTGATAAATATTTGGTACGATGTATAAAACAAAATACTGAGAAAATCGTATATATTATTTTTTATATATAATATGTGCACTTCCGGCGCTCTGTCGCCGCTCATATATTAAACAGGAAGTTTGCAACTGCTTTCTCAGAATACGGGATTTTGTTTTTTTATTTTATAAAATTTATTTGTGAATGTAAGTGGACGGAATTTGAAAGGAAAAATATATCTTGCTGAATCACCTGGTGACGTCACACGGGAAAGAATGGGGATAAACTTTGAGGAGAAAATTAGATTGCTGACCGAAAACAAAAACAGGAGAAACCATCTTATGTTCGATACACACAAGGTAGCTACAACTTAAATTTAATTAATATTTCTAGTATATTTAATTTTTCTGATTAAAAAATGTAGGCAAAGGATATATAATGAGGTAGATAATATTACAACTGATGTATGGAGAAAATATTTCATTGTAATGCATATGGATTCTGTTCTAGCCTAGTATCGATGTAAAATATGGTTATCGAAAAATTATTATACAACATACCTGAAACCTGTTATTCGTAGACAAATATATTAAATTGCTTTATAATTTATTTATTTTTTTAAATATATTAGTCGATATTTTTGTTTTAATATATAGTGAAGTCAATATTATAATTTATGCGGTTCCAAAAAATAATATCTCAATAAACTTATAATACCATTAAATTCATATTGCAGTTAAAAAAAAATCTGAAAATATTTATAACGCTCACGTCTTGGACAACAAGACTGTGAGTGTTTAATAATAATTTACTATCAATAATTTTTTTTGATCATCAAAATCTACACACAATTAACAACTGACCAACATATCGCAAAAAATTGCCACTTTCAATAAATGGGGTTTATTTATGTGAATTATTAATTTCGTAGAAATAAATGGTTTTTGACAATTTGTTGTTGCGATTCGCTTGCTGCGTGTGCATAGCGCTTAACTTGCAAGCAGGTATCTGCCATTCCAGGGCTGAGGAAAATCTTCCGCCTGGGATAACTCAGAAGGCTGCTCCTCGAAGGCGGTCCCGTCGGCTGAAGCCGCTGCCAGGCTGCAGCGCTTCTGCTACTTTGGACCTTCCGCCTTGAAACTGCCCCAAATTAGGCACCTGGAGCCAGAAAGGACAGGTAATGACTCTGAAACACTCCAAATTACACCTCACTCGAGAGATACAATATAATTTGCGCAGCTCCAAAAGCATACCAAAAGATGAAATAAAACCGTATTATTTTGCGGACAACAACTTTACTTTTTTTTTTCCATATTAAACTATGCACATATGTGCCCTGACCATTGCAGTTAATAATTTAAAAATAAAATTTGAAACACATACTTTTTTTCGTAAAAACCAACAAGTAATAGTAGCAAAAAATTAGAAATCAGATCGAAGTGGCCTTTTTTAAAAGTTTGCATATTCGTGTATTGTTCACTCATACTTTCTTTTTTTTAGATTGACCGTTGAGCTCTGTTTTGTACGTAGACATTTTTCGGTTAAATTTGATGACATGCTCGCGAACCACAGGTCCGGAAGCGCTGCACTCGGTGCGGGATTCGCCGAGCAAGTGCCCGCGTCCTCAGTACCTCTCTGACCGCGAGCCGGTCAAGGACTGGCAAGTGGCTACTGGCTGACCGCCGCCGCCGCCTCTTGGAATTAAAGTTACGTTATATTACATATCCTGAAAATAAATTGATTCGATCTTTAAGTTGGCAAACAAAAAAAATTATTCATAGAAAAAAAAAATACTCAAAATCAAAGTAATCAAGAATTTTTAGCAGATCAGTGATTGTACTCTTTAAACGTTTATAAAGTGCTGCTGATTCAAATGGTAAGTGTATTTTTGTATTGTTTCATATCAAACATAAAATTTTATGTTTTTTGCGTATCTGACTTTTAATAATTGAAAAAATGTGCAATGCATTTTGTTGAGCTGTATATTTTTGTCAGGGAGCTTTCACCTTTTCTTAGTGTATCGCGAGCAAACTGAAGCTTTCTTTGTAAGTTGCCTCACATCGGAGTATTATTGACGACTCTTACGTGGAAACAAGACGTGATGTGAAAACGTAATCTTAACATGTACCGAAAGGTACACGAACTTTGCAGGTGAATGTCAAAGTCGTAGCTTTTGTAAAAAAGTATCCAAAAATTTATCAAAAATCCTCTAACGGAACTTTAGGATTCTGTTGGAAAAGTATGAACTGCATTTATATACTTTTTTTGCTTTTAATGTATGTATTTTTTGTCAATTAGTTTATGAAATGACTGCAAATTAAAACTTAAGTATTCTGAAAATATAGGTTTTTTTAGTGAGACTATTTATTTTTAAGAAATATGATTCTTAATAGAAAACAAAATACATCACGTCTCTTAACTAGAATTATCTTTTTTTTTATCTGTTACAGATATTTAAATTATAATTATTATTCAAAATAAATCCATGTTTTTTTAGTAACGAACAAGGAAAATATTATGGTTTAATACGAAAGTGTTTTCATCAAAGTCAAAATTTAAAAGAAAAGAATAAATTTTTGACAAATGTCATGTTTATTTTTGTCTTGGCCAAAATATTTCTTATTTTGTAAATACAAGCACTAATGCATTTTTTCAAGTACCATTCAAAAACCATTAGTACTACGTATGCTAAGATATTTATATCTAATTAATATTCGTATTCAAAAAGTATTTTAATAAAAAAACAACTAATATATTAATTTACATTATCTTATTTGACGAAAAATAAATCAATCAAGTCAATGACACAGTAATGATAAATCTGGTATATTTTTGATACCCTTACATGTTGATGCTATTGATGATTTCGATACTAAATTGAAAAAATATTTTTGAATGCAAATTGGCAATAAATTCAAAAAAATATATAAGAGAAAACTTCTTGGGTTCAACTTCGGATTGTCACTTAACGCGTTGTTAGATTTGATCCTGATTTGGACCGCGGAGGCAAAAACAAGGAAATATTATTTACAATGTGAATTTACTGGTTTTCACGTCCAATGCACTTGCATTAACTTATTGCTGGGCTCGCGTAAATCTGCTGAGGGGTCAGCCCCGACCGGCCGCAGTGGTCGCCCTCGCTAGGGCTCGTCCTAGCAACCGGTTATAATTACCCTTATCACTGGCCAAAGCCCTCGGCTCGTTGGCCGCCACTGCCAACAGATCTGGTCCATCGGAGGCGGCTGTAGTGCTAAAAAGCTTTCTCGAGAAAAACTTAACCTAAACCTAAAATACATTGAGCTACCTCGGCACAATTAAGGCGTTGATCACATGGAAAATATCGAGAAGTAGTTTCATTGCTAAATCATCTATCAGACTAATAATAAGCTGCAATTATTCCCGATGTATCTGGTTCAACGCGGGTGGCTACAGTGTTTTATAGCTTTCTCGAGAAAAACTTCCTAAAATATATTCAGACGTCGGCACAATTAAGACGTTGATCACATGGAGAAGATCAAGCAGTAATTTCATTTCTAAATCATCTATCAGACCAACAATAAGCATATAGTCCTAGCTGGTTACAATTATTCTGGATGTATCCGGTCAACGCGGGTGGCTACAGTGTTTTATAGCTTTCTCGGGAAAAACTTCCTAAAATATATTCAGCTACGTCGGAAAAATTAAGACGTTGATCACATAGAAAAGATCGAGCAGTAGCTCCATTGCAAAATCATCTATCAGACCAACAATAAGCATATAGTCCTAGCTGGTTACAATTATTCTGGGTGGATCTTATTCAACGCGGGTGGCTACAGTGTTTTATAGCTTTCTCGATAAAAAAAACTTTCTGATGTTTCCTAAAATCTTTTTTAAAAAATAAACATTATTTAGACAAAGAAAAAATATATGGGCATATTTTCTAGCGGGTGTCAGTATATTCATTAAAAACTAATCATCGCATTTCAAGTTGAATTCATTTTTCAGCTTGAAGAAGCTCTCAAAAGCCGAAAAGCGCTATCAAATATAAATTATCAAAATTTCCCAGCATTTGGGTATTCATACTTGTAGGGCAGAGATATGGGATGGCCTTGTCAAACAAAGAGGCTCTCACGGTTCATCTTAGACCATATGGTCTTTGTTTGAATTTGTAAAAAGCACATGTGATGGTTTTTGTGTGGTTTGTAATTATACGTGATGTGATATAAGATGTCGAAATGATTATATGAGATGAGAAGTAGCATGTAACGGTGCGAGACCCGGCCAGGTGCTCCGAACGAGTGTACCTGCTCCATTCACCTGTGGGATAGGAGCTACTGCAAATGGGATTTGATATTTAAAATTAGCAGTCGCGATAAAGGTGTATCCATATTTTAATTTTCAATGTATTGCCTGTAATTTAAAAGAAAAAAAATCTCCTTTTGGTGCTTTTACCATCACAAGTAGTACAGCACTTTTCGAAAAAATTGCTCTTTGGTCATTCACATTTCCAGCGAAACTATCTATCAACGATACTGGTAGAACTCATAAATATAATAAATCAAATGCACCCTTTGAAGGACATTCTATTAACACGTTGACTGCCACGGCAATTTTCAGAAATCTTGCAAAAAATGACCATTTGATTTTATCACAGTAAACTCGTAGTTGGCAGTCAACGTGTTAAGATCTTTTCACAGAAAAAAATAGTTGTATTTTTTGTGATGAAACAATATTTTTTCTTTTTAAAATGTGTTTTGTGATAATGCGTTTTTTTATTTTATTTTTTAATCAAAAGTAACTTTTGATTTTCTTAATTGTTTAATACTTTACAGTCCTAAACTCTTGTGCACGTGATAACAGAAATTTATAAATTCAAAAAATCAAAAATTAAATTCAAAAAATAAAATCAGGGGTGTGATCTGGTGAAGCCTTCCCGGCGCCGCGGGCCGCGGGCCGCGCTTGGCCCTCCCCTCGGACGGGCAGAGGGTGTTGAACTCCGGGCCGCGAGCGCCGGCAGCTCCTCGCGAAACCGGAGATCATCCGGTCCGCTCGGATCCGAGGAGGGGCAGGGGCACTCATGTGGGGCCGGGGACGTGCCCGAGCCCCGCTCCTCCGCCGGACCGCGGCTCGCAACTGCCCGATCTCCTTGTATTCAATTGCTGCTCGGTACTAAGTTATTTGCCTTGCATCGCCATTTTCGTACTAGTCTACATACGGGACAACCAATAACGTACCGATAAGTCAACTGTTCTTTTGCGATATATTATTTTTGACAAAAAAATAGGACGCTATTTACTACATATCGGTTGATCGTCTGTCGTATTTTTCACTGTGCAGACTACTATATTAAGCCAGGTATTTGTAAACATAAGTTGGACGAAGTCGTAGCTTTCTAATTGTGATGATTTAAAGCATAGGTTCCCAAAGTGGTCAATATCGACCCCCAGGGGTCGCTGACAGCGAAAAATTAAATTGAGGGTCCACGAACTGTAAATGGGGGTCTCCAAGAGTGGATCCCATCGGCCATGTTGGCCACGATATTTTCGACGATATGCGCGTTGAGTTAACACAACTGAACGACTATTTTCAATGTACAGCGTCACTATTTCGGCGCGTTGTTTCAGTGTGAAGCATGGTTAAAATTGTATTGAATTAATGTTTAAAAACATGTTTACTTAAGTCAATCGGTTTATAAATGTCAAAGATATTCAATGTTTACATACCGACATAACCGGCGCATCCTGTATTTAGATGTCAAAAATATGTTTGATGAATTTTATAAAAAGTTGATGAATTTTATAAAAGTTTAATATTAGCAAGGCAGGGGTCTACGAAAAACAGGAAAACTCGACAAGGGGTCGACGGGACAAAATAGTTTGGGAACCTATGAATTAAAGATTCAAAGCCTATTAATCAGTAATTAAAAAAAAAAAAAATTAAAACAAATAACCTGAAGCCATTGTCTGACAAATAGTAACTTTAATCATTAGACAGCGTATGTGTTGCGCTTAGAGTTCGCAGAGCTCTTATAGCAACGCATACGTAAAAAAAAAGAATTGTGTCTGCCCCGGCCTGTTCTGTTGGCGCACATGCGTTCGCCTGATTAATGGCATCCACCTGAAGAGCAGGTGATCACCATGGCGGGTGACGACAGAGGTGGAAGCAGACTTCCACGAGCGGTTAGTCATCAGGCTCCGCGAGTCAGCAAGACGCAGGCTAATCCATCATGCCGAAGATTATCAATTTGTCTTATATAACAGGTAGCTATCAAGCAACCACTGATAGCATCAGGTGATTAGTTTTTTTCTCTCCTACATTCCACTCTTCATTACCGAAGATCGTGACCAGTTGACTCGACGTACTTTTAGTATTGACCTTATTGATCATCCATTTATTTTACTCTGTATTAAAATGCAACTTTTATTTATACTGCGATGAAAAAAATCATACTTATGCGTAGATAAGAAATTGTGTACATAAGAAATTCATTTATTGTTCAATGTTATTAAAGATCTCGCATCTCACTCTTCTCCTATTGCTACAGTTTGCTTCCATGGTGTACTGAAACTCGATTTCATGCGCTAAAACTGGTGGTCCATAAAAGATAGCCTGGCAATTTTTATTCAATCTGTATTATCTAATTAAAATACCATTAAGTGCACAAATAATAACACACGCTTCATATCACAAAAAACCACCATTAGAACTCAAATTATGCTACTTATTCCGCTTATATCGCGGCTGCTGCAATATGTAAGAATACGCTTGACTTATTTTCTCAGTTGAAAATTCGTTAGCGATTAATCTCTGACGCATCAGGAGCTGACAGATGGTATTGTTGTCAAGACTTCCTGGTGGCATGCATAGTTTTAACAAATGAGTATTGGGATTCAGATTGCTTCTCGTTAGGTGCAAGTCATTGTTCATTCACAACGGTTTAGGTTAAAATCACTTTATAATAATTTCGATTAAAAAATTCTCAGTGTTTTCTAGAGAATGTTACTTGTTGCTTTGCTAAAACTGTAATAGGTATTTCTAACATCAATTTGGACTTGATGTTCAATAAGATTTAATTGCTTAAAAATTTCTACATTTTCATCAGATTAATAAGCATGGTTTTTTTTCTCATAAAACTATTTCTGATACAGGTTTTATTTAATTTTCCTATAAAAAACATATTTATAACATCCTGCATAAAAGTATATTTTTATTGACTCTTTGTTTTGATTGCCTGAGTTATGGTGAAAATGGCGGAATTTCTGATACCATATCCCAGCTTAATATTATTATAAATACTTAGATATAAAATAGACTCAAAATAATTATTATGTAATATGTAAAAACTTAAAGATATATTTGTTTTGCGTAAAATTCTATATTTGAGTGTGCTACTTATTTTTTTACAAAAGTCATACTAATAATTTAAATTATAAATAATTGTTTTATTTTACAAGAGTTAAATAAATATTGTTCAATTAACGTCATTAACGCACCAATTTTTGTTGATACAAAATATTAATTTGCAAACATAAATATGATAACTTAACGTAAAAAAAATTATTTAGCTGATTTTTTAGTTACTCATTAAAACCCAGTAATGGCGCAAAATATCTTTATTTGATTTCATCAGTATTTTAAAATCACTAATCTAAAACAATGAACAAGAGAAAATCAGCAACGACCTTCCACTTAAAATTTTATTTCCATTGCAGATCCATTTTAAATGCTTTTAAGAGTTTATTTTAACAGCCAGTCGCGATAATGTAAAAAAAAATCGTTCCTAAAACATTGAATTAATAATTAGATCTTAATATGAAATACGCATAGAAAAAATACCTATTATTGAAAAATATTCATATAAAGTAATTTAAACTGATTAATCTTCCTGTAAGCATAAAAATCGATAAGGTTTCGAAGTCATTACTAAAAAAATCAAATTGACTGAAATAAAACTCAAAGAATGCTCGGATCATGTGACAATAGTTAGTTGCATAAAATTTTATTTATAAAATCCAATAAATAACATGTTGCATGTTGGAAAATAAAAGGTGGATACATCACTAAAAATATTTCTAAAGAACACATAATAAGAAACGAAAGATATATTATTCTAAGCCTTAATAATGAATAAAAGGAGGATGAATTACAGTTGATTTATTTATGTTTAATTAGCTACTATACATATTATAGTTTATATGTTTTAATATAAACTGAACTATAATTTCATCGTCGTATCAAGAATTAAAAAACGACATGACTAGCGAATTAGTTTTTTATCGTTTTCACGATGACAAATTAAATAGAAAAACACCAATGAATCACTCGAATGATCAGCATACGAGAACTTTCTCCGTCAATTTGCAGAGTTTCGTTTAAGAATATTTCAAACCAGTATCAGGCTTCCGAAGGCTTCTCCTGCCCCATACGTGGTTCTGCAGGAGCCGTGGAAGGCTCAAGTGCTTCTTTGTTCGGTTGCATCTCCCCCCTCCCCGCTCTCGCCGCTCCTTCCGGTGCCTTGGACTTGGCAGTGGCAGTCTCGTGACGTCACTGTTCGTCCATTTTGGGAACTTCCTACTATACCAATGATACCAAACTTTTCATATTTTGCTCCCTAATATCTTTTCTTCTAATAGACATATTTCTTTAAAAATAAATATGCGTATTTGTAAAGGAGAGTGTATGCATACAATTTTCATTTATTCATATGAAGCATATGTGGGTTTCAGGGGAAATTTTTTTAAATTTAATATGGTATTAGACTTAATAATAATGGAAGGTGTAGACTAAAAAAGTGCGTACACAAGTATATTTTGCAAGCAATTTCTCGCAACTCGCACTGTAAGAATTTTTTAAAGGGTATTTTCAAAAGTATTTTTTTACCAGTTTGCTACAAAAGGAGTATCAGATCTAAATGCCAGAGCTTTGTAAGAAAAGAATTGTATAATGCAGAATGGACCCGGGGACCCACTACACTATTCTCTATACAATACCATGAACAGGGATAGAGATATGTTCAGGAGAGACACTTGAGGAAAAATATACATGTACATATTTATATATATATATTAGGTGCGCAAATAAGATTTTATGTTTCACAAAGACAAGTGTAGCCGACATACATGTCTAAACTTGTGTTTTATTATAGCTTAGATATCTGCCAACAATAAGCAGTCATAATACCAACACATGTCGCAAAGCAATAATATTTTTTCAAAGATGTCGAGTTTTGCGCCAAAATAACAGCATTTGCGGGAAACTTTGCTTTTCTGCTTTAACTTGAAAAAAATGCAGCTGAAGCACGTCGTTTGCTTGAGGAGGCTTACGGCGAATATGCACCATCGAAAGCTACCTGTAAAAATTTAATTAAGCCCTCCGGAAGACCAAAAACGATTAAGGACGAATTAAGTAATTATAAGTATGTATAGTAAAACCTCAATATGACGGATTTCTGTTTAGTGGACTTCGGATATAATCAAATGTAAAAAAATAAAAACGTTTTAAATGTGAAAATGTAAGAATTAAAAAAATTTCGCCATTTTCTAGAGTTGATTATAAAAAAACAGCAAACTTGAAAAGTGCAAACAAAATTTCATTTCTTTTCAGTAGGATTACCGAAAGCAAGCGCGTCGATATCAAACGGCAACGTGTCTGAAGTGTCTGAAGACACAGTATTTTTTATTTATATCTTAATACATGCAGTGTACTTTCAAACAAAAGTTTTTCGATTTATTTTAAACCTACTTTTATATAACGGATTTTCGGATTTAACGGACACCCCCTCTCGTATATGCTCAGGGAGATGGTCGCCAATTTCTTCTGAGGAGACTTTCGAATACACTGCGCGCTGTCTCGATTATCGCTTTGTGCGAGTTCGGCACGTACTCGTAGATATGGCAGAGGGCACGTGCGTAACGCGTGTTGGGAGGCTGTGCGAGTTTGTGGGTCACGTCGGGCAGCCCGAGCCGAGAGGAGAGCACGCGACGGGCCGCCCCGCCGAGTTCAGCGCTGTACAGTTACGGCAGGCGCGCCGCCCCGCAGCCCCGCAGCCCCGCAGCCCCGCAGCCCCGCAGCCCCGCAGCCCCGCAGCCCCGCAGCCTCGCAGCCCCGCAGCCCCGCAGCCCCGCAGCCCCGCAGCCCCGCAGCCCCGCAGCCCCGCAGCCCCGCAGCCCCGCCGGCACGCAGTCCGGCGCGAGATGCGCGAAGTGCACGTCGCGTCCGAGCACGCCTCCTCCCGCACCGCAGTGGAGTTCTCTCTCGTCACGGTGGGCGTGAAGCGTGCTCCGAGTTGTTTCGGCTTTCTGGTAAATATGTGCTATTCATATAATGAATACTTCAGCGTTTCACGTCAAAATCAGGGAATTTTAATCACTGTCTACATGCCTGAAAATTATTTTTAAAAAATGAGATATATATGACATTTGAGATGATTTTTATTGGTGACCGGCTTCGCCAATCTATCACGTTGGCATTATCAAACTGAGAGTTCTCTTTCGTTACAGTGGGCATAAAATGTGCTTTGAGTTGTTTCGGCTCTCTGGTAAATATGTGCATTTCATTTATTGAATACTTTTTCAGCGTTTCACACCGAAATCAGAGAATTTTAATCACTGTCTATATGCCTGAAATTTATTTTTAAAAAATGAGATATATACGACATTTGAGGATTAAAGTATTCAATATTTTTGACAGATAGTACTTGGTGGAATTCCATTTCAATATTTTAAATAAAATAGTTGATTTTTATTGGTGACCGGTTTCGCCAACCTTTCACGTTTCACTGAGAGTTCTCTTTCGTTACAGTAGGCACGAAGCTTGCTCTGAGTTGTTTCGTCTCTCTGGTGATATTTCAGCTTTTCACATTAAAATCACAGGGTTTGAATCACTGTCTACATGTCCAAATTTTATTTTAAAAAAAAGTGATATATACTCGTATCTGATATTTGAGAAATTAAGGATTCAATATTTTTGACAGAGAGTAATTTTTCCGCATGTTAATTTTTATTAGTTTGCTAATGCCAACGTGAAAGGTTGGGGAAACCGATTGACATGTGGAAAAATCACTAAAATCTTTTATTTTATATATTGTTTGAGTATTTGTTACTAGTCACTTTGAAGTACGGAATACATTTGCGTTAATTTGTTGAATAAAGTATGTATTATTGTAGTCTTGTGAATTGTAACTATTTAACATATATTTAAGTGGATTAAGTTAATTTAATTGTGTGCTTGTGATATTTTAACATTCACCATCATACATTAATTTCTGACATTTCCGGATACTTAATAACTATTGACTTTTGCATGTTGCTATTACAATTTGTAAAACAATATTTTACAAATCTCAGTAATTTAATAGAAATACTCAGTAATCTTTTCAGAAATATACTTAATTTTACTCAGTTAAAATTTAAAAAAAACTTTTTTAAAAAATTATTGATTATATCACCTACCTACCTAGAGCATGATTCATATTTAATGTGTGTATTCGATATTTAATACGGATATAATTATTCGTGGTGGTACCGGTTTCGTTCTATATTCAGGTCATCCTCAGTCATTGTCGGTCATTTAATAGGATGTAGGATTACTTCCTGATCCCATTTTGGGATTTCCCGGAGATATTTACAGTACTGCTTGACGTTTTTGTAAGAGTTTTTCTGTGGTTATTATTTAGCACAAAAAATATTAATACAACAAGTTCCTCCGTTTAACAAAGTCTTTTTATATATACTATTCTGTGATCACGTAAAAAGTGAATTCTGTTCAAATAAAAATAATATTGTTTTAAATTCATCAGAATTGGTTGCACAGAACAGATTATTGAACGTTGCATGAAAAGACTAAGACTACTTGCTTATATGATTTGTAAGCCCATGAACTCCACACCTCTCTAGGTACCGGTCTCTGAATCTTACTGTGGACCTGACTTGACGTTAGAAATATTTCATACATTACTTTATAGTCATTAACACCAAAAATATAATATTAAGTTATCTTTATGGGTATTAGAACATCACTCCAAAAACACTGTATTTTTATGAAAGTTAAGTGTGATACATCACTTAATACAATTCTAATGGAATATCTGTTTCTGTTATTTTAGTGCTCAATAGAAAAGAGCCCGTATAGCTAACTAGCGCAAACGTAACATAACGTAACATAATCACGTTCACGGTTATGTAGAGCCAAGATAAACAACTTAGTATTATGACAAATATTGTCGAATAGCTGCCAATCTAAAAAAAACCTGATTCTTTATAGAGGTCGCTAACGGTACACCTCATTATAATATGACATAAGAATTTTATGGGCTTAGGAAGGCCTTAATAATTGTATATCATGTGAATACTGCGAGATCAAAAAACAACGAAAGGCAACGCCATACATAAATTCAAAACAGACTGCATGGCCTTTTGTTGGGAATAATTAAACATAAAAACGCATACGGATTGTAATATTTCATGACTAATTTTTTCCTGTTATTTAAACCTATTCTAGCATTTTTTTTGTACGTTATTAAAGGGTTCATAATATACGATAAAACGATTGAATTTAATGTTTTTTTATTTATATGTACTTTAAAAACAAAAAAACTGCATTCAAGCAGTTAACACAAACACTTCATGTGTTTAACTTTATGCTAACTGCCTGAAGCTGGAAAATACTAAATTTATTAAAATTACAACGTACAGTACGCTGTTTGAGTGCTCTTAAACAAAGATACCAAATTGAGGAATTTTTGGACAAAAATCTAGGTCACCGAAAGGATATTCAAATTAATGTTCGTTTTTTTTTTTCATAAATAACAGTGCGTCACGGAGAATAAGGACAGGTTAAATATAGGTTACGAATATCGTAAAAGTATTCAGCTTTAAAGCAATTTTATACGCTTCTGAGCATAAGGAAGTTTTAAGTTTATTGTAAAGTGCTTGCTATCATAAAAAATCAGAAATAAAATATAAAGAGTTTAAAAATAAGAATATCGGCGTTTATTATTAAAAGAAACCTGACCATATTTTTTTTAAACTTTCTGTTCAAACCATTTCAAAACGAAACGCAATTTGTTGGGTACTTGTAGAAATCCTAAAACAATTACCTGTGAGTAAACCTTAAATTAAATGAATTCGCTGTTTTAATAATTTTTATAAAAATATTTTAGCTCTTTTATAAAATTTATTGATATAATCGTACTTCGTTGATTATTATATTTATTATTCTTTAATTGCTTACAAATCTATCCGTATAAATTATATTTCTGATACGATGAAACAGAAGCTATTAATACAATAGATATCCAATATTTATAGCTTCTTTAAATTGTAAATTAATAACTAAAATAATAGACGCGATAACACTAGACTGGTTATCTGTCACTAATGTGTTCATTTCACCTCAAATAAATCGGCCTTACAGCTGTGATAAGGGGATGCCCCACTTGTTAAGATCGTCTAACAATTGTCATTAGCCAGGAATCTTAATGGTGCCTTAATGACCCTCGACGCCCGGCAATCGTGGAGCTTTCTCTCTCACATATCAGAATATTCACTAACAAGATGTTTCACAATATTTAATACCTAAATAAAATATTTTCATATATAATTATGTTCACTGAAAAGAGAAAGATTTAATCAGCTTTAATGCGAGATACAGAAATCAGTGCATTTAAACGAAAGGAACCCAAGTTTTATATTCCTAAGAGTATATTCCACTCGTCCACATCTGATAAACCACAAGTAATGATTTTGTATCTCTATCGTCTGAGGTCATCAGTCTCGCATCTGTTACTTAAAACATCATCTATTTTATTCGCAAGACTGCTTTTTTAATCTCATTATTATTATAATTTAAACGTACATTAACATGATCATTTTAACACCTGTTTTTTTTAATTTTATCCAATGTGAGAAAAGTGATAAACTCAACGTTTTCACTAATGACAAATAATAATGTCTAACTTGTCATTATAATGTCAAATACTACCATTATTTTTCATATTAAGACCGCAAAAGTCAAATCTCACTCAATATACCCAATATTTTTCCGTTGATCTCATTTTTTTCAACGAATTAATAAAAGTATTGCAATCAATATTATATAGTATATAACTTTTATTTTGTATCAATTGCTTCAGGTTTTTTGGGTGTTGAGTTGCCTCAAGTTTTCGTTCTTCAGTATCCATCAATCAATTCAATCATCTATCATAATTTATCCCCAGAAGATGGTCAACTCAAGAAGCACCTCAACACCCAAGAACATCAACTCATAGCAACGGCTGCTAAAACCTACGAACATACCGAGCACAAAACTTTACCGTTTTCAATATAATTGACATCTCTTGTAGAGTTTTTTTTTACTTCAGAATACATATCCGGTCTACATTAAGTAGCTTCCTTGATTTGTGTCGTCGCTGTACTAAGAAAAGGCCTGTTTCTTGACGTACCCACACCCGGTGCTCGTTTTGGAGTGGGTATTGTTGCGGTGACTCCAATATGGTGGATCCTTAGCTCATTTGACCTAGAAAACCTGTTTCGATTACTCACAAAATTCTACACGACTTACCAAATCATCTCTGATATGGCAACTATTTATATTAAACACTAAGTAACCATTACGAAATGAAATTGCTAACATCTGAAGTGTTATATATTTGCATCATTCAAATGAAATATCCAAAATTATTGAAATATCAATTTTTAAACCCAAAAACAGAAAGTGCTTCAAAACGACGAGAAATTCAAATAAATTTATCACTATGAGTGTCAGAGTACGTTTAAAATTTCTCAATTATATTATATATATATTACATAAATTTTTCAATTGAATATTTTGACTGATTGATAACATAAAAAGTATTTTATAAAAACCCAACAAATATTTTTATGAAAACTTTTTGGTTAACAATGGGAAGTTGATCTGCGTTTTATTATTATGTTACATGAAACAAAAAAATATTAAATTAGTTGTTTTAGGTTTGAAAATAGTTGTTTTTGATTCTTAACATCTCTGCCCATCAATTTTATAGGTTCTATTATGCTTTATGGTTATGGGCCAGGTTTCCCAAGTAAGGCTTCAGTCAGGTGCCGCGTCACACCCTGCAACAGTAATGCACAGCATGCGGGTGGGCACAGTACCTGCACTTTCACCACCAACATTGTATTACAAATAACATTGTATTGTATTACAAAAACATTTACTTTACCGTTCTTATATAAAGGTAGAGCTCTTTCATTTTATAAAAGCATCGCCATTGGCAAAACTCTCAAAACTACTCGTTTCCGTTAATTTTATAATAGTTGAATTGTATTTATATTTTATTGTCGACCACAGCAGTGCATTAATATAGTTGTAGGCAAAACAACAGTTTAAAAATATGCATGCCACAAGCAGGTTATTGCATGCCCTCGGACTTTGGGTTATTGCCCAATTGCTTTTACTACCAATATGTACATATATTAAACTTATAAAATACAAAAATAATCAAAGCTCTTATAAGATGTATACCTTGAATTTTGTATATTGAAAAAATCTCATTTAAACTTATAATTTTATTTTAATTACATTTTTTTTGGATTTAATAAACTATTTAAAAAATATGATTACGAATTTTGATATAAATCATTTATTAATTACATTTTTGATTGGTTTATTTGAACAATATCTGTGTTATTATTTTTAAATATTTAAAATGTTATAAGGCTATTTAATTTAGTGCTGACCATTAAAAAGACCAGAAAGATCAATTTGTAAATTTTTTGCATATATTTATATGTTTTATAATTGCCAAAAAGTTACATTATTTACATTAGTTTGACTTAAATTGAATAAAATTGGCAGAAATGTTCTTTCAGTTTCATTCTGTTTCTCACAATCAATGAGTAAGACGACCATAATTCCGTTGTGTGTTTCCTGAATGAGGTTCTCAGTGACTTCCTCTTACAAGTTGCTCGCTCCACGTGCCTGACTCCGTGTCGTGTATCTTAACTCCTTAGTAAATATTTTATATTTGATCATAAAAGTCGCTTACGGTACTCCCAGCAGACTAGACACGTTTAATAGCCAGAAATCTATAAAACTCGTATCTTAATGCAGCTTGTATGTAAAACAGCTCCCTCTGCAAAGGAAACAAAGGATTTATTTCCAGAAAATAATTCGAATGTAAAATTTCCTTCTTGGTTAATAGGTCCACACTGCCATTAAAAGATAAGGCAATTAAAACCGTTATATATGAATAAGATTTAAAAGGACCTCCCAGTTATATTTTCAATAAAAAGTTCTCTTTGTGAGAACTCAGAATATCTGATGAGAAATCTCTTTTATTAATCATCAACTCCGTAAAAGTAAGCAGCGAATAACTTTTGAGGTATTTGCAAAATTGCACCATAAAAGGGTTGTACTCGAATCTGTCCATTTAAATAAAAATATTTTATTATTGAAGTAGAGTGTTAATCACTTGTTTTCAAAGTAGATTTAACGATCTGAAAACACGTCTAAACAATACCTAGTAAAAAATGATTTTCAGGATATACGGTTTAATATTTTTGATGTTTTTCAATAGATCAATAATATTGCTTATTTCTCTTAAACACATTTTTTTATTGTTTGTCTTCGTATGATGTTCCCAAATGTCTATTACACGCGACCTTGAGTATGATGTGTATGATGGCAATTGAGTATGTTTGGGTGTACTGATGCAGCACTCCATGGCACCCGATATGCTCAACATCATTTTCCGCAGGCAGTTTCTGGAATTTTACAAGAAATATTTCTCAGTCCTTGGGCATTCAGAAATAAAAGTAATATTTTCAAACTTGAAGTCTCTCACAATAATTACACGGTTAAATTATTGTCAATAGCATTTGTATTAAAAAAGAGTTAAATATTTCTTTGTATTTATTCACCACGGTGGTTTATTTTTAATAAATACGATGTTTTATTTTTTTTGAAAATATATTCGGTATCTCGAATATATTTAGACTTTACGAGCATAACTCAAACAAAATGTTATTTCCCTACGAGGAATTGATAGTACATATTTTTACTCCATACCTCGAATTTTCGTGTTATAGAGTTCGAAAAATATACTTAGCATTTGTGCCGTTCTTAGTCAAAATCTTAGAAATGAATCCTTTGTATATCGAAATTCTTGTTAAGTCGAAAACTCATAAACTCGAAATTTTTAACATTTCCCTTGAAATTCGAGTTATCGAGTTATATATATATATATAGTGAGTCCCTGGGTCCTATGGATATAAATATATGTTTATATACAGCAAAACCTCGATATAACGGACTTCGGGTATAACGGACAAATAATCCGGTCAAATCTAAAAAAATAAAACCGTTTTAAATGCGAAAATGTAAAAAATATATGAAAAATTCGCCATTTTCGAGAGTTGACTATTAAAAAAAAACAGCAAACTTCAAAAGTTGATTCCATTTTTATTACCGAAAGCGAGCGCGTCGATATAAATACATGCAGCGTTTTTAAAAAAAAAATGTTTTTTTTATTTATTTAAAACCTATTTTTTATACAACGGACTCTCGGCATTAACGGACATCCCCGCCCCGCAATCGGTACGTCATATCGAGGTTTTGCATCGCTTGTTCGCGAGGGTGCCCTGTCCAGTTGTGGGGGAGGGGGGGGGGGGAGCGTCCTCGCGAGGTCGGCGGATCCCCGGGGGACCGGCACCTTAACGCTTCTGGGAGTCGGTTCCTCATCAGCCGAGGGGCCGGGGGACTGCAGCGCGGCCGTCGATTCGGCGGAGGTCCCGTTAGGCCGAGGCGTTGACCCCGCCGGCCTGGCGCGCCGGGCCCGTGGTCGCCGGCCTGGTCGCGCCAGGGACCACCGGCCCCGACCACCGCCTCATTCGATAATCACATCCAATTCCTACTCCTTATTATTTCGCCATTACGGAGCATTCGCGTTGCTGTACACGCAGATAAATCAAGCCCAAATCTATACATTTGGGCTTGATTTATTTTAATTACTTTAAATTATAGTAGTGCTTTGTAGAAGCGTTTATATAGGTGTCCCAAAATTAACGCAAGATTTGAATTTGTTGATATTTTTGCAGTAAAGTTTTGGGAACACTTAAAAAAAACCATTTGACAAATTTGATAGAATAACGTGTCTTCATTATTGAACAATATTTCAAAAATAATGAAAGCTTGGCAGCCGCAGTTCGAAAATTTCATACATGCTTCAGTTCTTGTGTTAATTGAATTTTGCAAGCATGGAGACACAGATCTTTAGTTAGTATACGCTGTAGAGAGCTTCTTGAAATTTGCAATTCTTGTCCACGACGCCGAATTGAGGTTCCTGGATTGTCACCGACACTCTTACGCACTGCTACGATATTGACATTTGAACGGCTTGTTTTTGGACGACCAGTGTGTTTAGCGTCTCCAACGAATCCAGTCTCCCTGAATTTTTCAATTAATCTCTTCACAGTTGACGAAGTTAAAACACTATTCCGACCATATTTTGTATGAAATTTTCGAACTACGGCTGCCAAGCTATAAAAACAGTGGCAAATTTAAAAAAAATTAAACTCGTTGAGATAATATTTGCTAGATTTTCATACATTGCATGCCCTTACCGCACGGAGCTTCCTCTAAGCAACAGGTAGTTACCGTAAATACGCATTACTTATGAGTTACGAAAGCCTCGGCGATAGAAGCACGTAGCCACGATTCACAAACCCCCATACTTTACGCGATTTCCATCAATACAGATTGAAGATTAATGGCCGCGGTAAAAAGATAACCTGCCCAAATTAATTTCAAATTTAAAACAATTTTTACAGTAATAAAAACCTCTAGCATATAATTAAGATAAGAGAATATTCCTATAATTTATTACCTTGAAATTATCCGTACATTTCGAAAGAAACAGGAATCGCTAGGTGTGGAGATAATAAGGCGCTTCCAAAAGTCTTAACGGTTCATCTAAGCTTCAACGCCCGAGTCAAGAAACTAATTAGAAACAAAATATGTTGACAAATCATAGTAAAACCAAAAAATACGATTGTAACTTTGCAGCAAATAGTCTGAAAAGATAATATTCTGTTTAAATAGTAAAGCAAGTTTTCAGTAGTTTCAGTCAGATTAATCGAATGCACCTTGTTCCAGATAGCATCGTAACAAGAATGCGAAGCGGTCATCGTCCCGCAGACGACCTCGCACCGGAAAGCCAAGATCTGCTCACATCAGACATCTCGCACGTACTTCCGCCTTCAAAATGGCGACCAACTGAGAGAAAAGCGAGCGAGAGCGAACCCGACTACGAGATGGAGTCGCAGAGGCTCATGTCGGCGGAGGACAAGGGGGCGGTGCTGAGGAGTGCCACGAAGCCTGGCGACAGCCGCGGAGCTAGTGAAAGTTCCAAGAAGTCGGCCCCGGTCAGGAACAGGAGCTCGGGACTCATGTCAGTGTTCAGTGACTTCTTCTCGAAGAAGAGCAGAAAGGACGAGTGCGCTTTTCTCAGTGTCGTGGTGACTTGTTTTTTAGTTTTAAGTGTTGTGACAATAATGGGACGCGGTGTAGACGCCTCGCCTGTCGTTCCAGAGAGGCAGAATTCTATGTACCAATGTAAGTAATATAATAAAACAATATTAAGTAATATTTTGAACAATATTTAATTGGCATAATAAGTACGTTGTTTCATTTATTGGATATGATTGTTAAAAATTCTTGCTTAGTACCAGTGATTCGTTGGTATAATTGGCAATGCACTGGCCATGTAAGCTTGGGAATGTGGGTTCAAATCCCACACAAATCACGATGATATTTTTCTAAGAGTTTCTTTAATCAATTTTTAATATTTGAAAAAATGTACTTAATCACTATCAATATTAAGTAAGTTTGCAAAACTTGTCACATTATATATAAAACGTAGAAAAAGAATATTTTATCCGGAAATATTATGATCACACAAACAAGAAACGGCGAAAAATGTATGTTCTTTATTAATGAGAATAAAAAGTTTCAGGTTTATTTTTTTGTATTTTACAATTTAAAAAAACTAAGCATTTAGCTATGATGACCGCAAGTCATATTCCACTGTTGGTTTGTTGAGAGGTTATTTTCACAAATCACGCGTTGCACAGATTTTAAATGAGAAAAATCAATAAGCGAATCGTTGAGAAGTGGATTTCAGTGATACAAAAATGTCACGAGGTAAAAAAATCCCAACACGATAACTGAACCATACGAAATCGTGAAATAACAAATTCAATGCCGGATTCCTTCATCACCTACCAATGTAGATTTAGCAGCTAGTATCACAACAACAAAAAGCAGGTTTATTTCGCACGCTGATATGATTATAATATGGTTTAATTGTGTTTGTTTAATCTTGGGTGATGTGGCATAATCTCGAGTCTTACCGCCGGCGAGCCGTTTTCGTTTTCAATTCTCCATACTTTTCCCACATTTCTCGGTGAAATGGAAACCAGCTTCTCTCTTTCGTACAGATTTCAATTAATTTGCTTTACTTCTTTATGCAAAGCACTTAACATCTCAGCTATTAAGGTTGCGTTACTAAAACACCTCTGTTTCTTTGCGTTATTAGTCTTCATGTTAACACAATTAGTTACAGTAATACAAATTTACCACTTTTAAGTGCGGTACTCTTGCTAATAATTTATTTTCATCACACTGTAGTGACATCGTATTATTATATGCACCGAAAACAAAAATATAATAACTCCCAAATACTCAGTATTTCTCGAAAACACAATAGTGTTTCTTAAGGTAGTTTTGATAATTAAACATTCCACTAATTAAACCTGTAGGTTTGTGAACCAAAAGCACTACAAAACAATCCTCTAATACATTTTTGCCAAATTAAGTTACTAGATTACAGTGGACTATTGACAAATCAAACTGAAATTCAAGTCACAAAATAAAAAGTGATTAAACGATTAAAATAAGACATCTTTATACTGCGGTGTTTTTTGTCGGAAGACTTGAAAAAAAAAACTGCAAAAAATGAAGTGAACCATCCGAATCTAGTTTAAAGATGTACTGCTTCAGAATGCCATAATATTAAGTATTTTATGCAAGTATGCACAAATGTGTATTCAATAAATCAACATTGTTTGTCGCTTTTAGTTTTGGCGTCATAAGGCGTGTCCCTACTCGACGAACTGTGGTATTCGGTTATTTGGCCAACTCTCATCCCAATCAATAGGTCATGGTCGAACCCTCAACCTTCGCATTGTAAGTCGGCCGCTTTACCGCTACGCCGCGTGTTTAGTGATTCATCGCGCGTCCGTTACAGAATGTGAATTCGGCACACGACGTCGCGTCGTGTTTGTCGCATTAAGGTCGGATACGGCGAACCCGACCCGAATCCGACAACTAACGGGCCACACCCTTATTCGCTCTGGTTTATTGACACTTGCGTGTTATATACTATACAGCGTGATTAATCACTTGTGCCTTTACAATCCATCACTTATTTTTTTAAGATCCAATGACATCATTTCCAATAAGCAAATCAGCTGATTCTGGTTGTGAAACTTGCTTGTACATAGTTCACTGCCAAAAAGTATCAGTTACTTGTAATTATGTCTATTTTTTTATTAACGTCAATCAGATGCGTATTTATTACCCATTACGGGTTCAAAAAGTCCAGTGTTTGCAAATCACTAAATATTGGTTGGCCTGGGCACATTGGTTCATATGTAGAGTATGATTGTTAAAAATTCTCGATCAACGGAAGTGATTCGTTAGTACAAGGGTTAGTACACCGGCCATGTAAGCCAGGGGATGTGGGTTCAAATCCCACACAAATCACGATGATATTTTTCTGAGAGTTTCTTTAAATCATCTTCTATGTATGAACTAATGTGCCTAATCATATTATTAATTACTTGTAATTAATAAAACGTAAACAAACCACAAGAGAAGGTCATGTTGTGATAATAATACAACCATCTTTTTAAACACGACTAAGCAAAATTCATAATTAATAAAAAAAAATATATACCATTAGTCTAATAATCACAATTAAAACTATTGAATATCAAGAATTCTGCATTAACAGAAATTTGGTAGCGTCAAAACAAAGTGTGACATGATTATTAGTTTTTTTTAAATTGATCATATAATTTGTAAAATTCTTTATGATTATAAAAATTGACAAAACAGTAATCAATATTTAAAATTGATTTAAAACGTGATTAGGACTAGGTAAGTATATCATAACCATGCACTTGAAAATGCTGTTTACAAATATTTAAAGTTAATAACATAAAATTTAAAAGAACACAATCCAAGGCATGTAATAATATTTGCGTCCAATTCAATTAAGAGCAAATAAAGTCATGTAGAGTTATGTCAATTATTTACAATACAATATAAAAACACAAGCACTTTAATGATAAGAATTAAGTACTATACACGTAGTCTGGAAAACAATAGACAAAAAAGAATTGTCTGTTGTTAAACGAACAATGACCTTACAGATCCTTGAGAAGTCCATGAGAGTGACATGGACAGACCTTGACCCTCGACTTGTTTAATTGCAATGTACAATAAAGACATTTATAAAATTCATTACACGAAATTTTCTGAAGTTTATAATATGTAAAAAAGTTTATACATATTTAAAATAAATACACATTGTATATAATTGCATTTCCATTAATATTTTTTTTATAAAGATATAGTTTCATAATAAAGCAGTCTATTGTTTCTTGACTATGTTATATTTTGGTGCAGGTCTCCAAATCACTCAAAATATTTTCATGTACAAACGTTTTATGTTTAGTTTGATTGAAAAATACGACATTATATAGACTTAATATAGACGTAATATTTACAGCTTTCTTGATTATAACCTTGCATATAATTATATATCCTGCAAATGCTATATTTTAAATTGGAAATAATGTAATGGTCTTATACTTTATCAAGTCTTTTTTAATATATGGTGGATGCTAAATATTAAAAATAAAGTTAGAGGTTTTAAAAACAATCTGATTGTGTCATTTACTAAAAGTATTTTTAGAGTCATTAAAATTTTAATACCAATACCATGATAACTGTAATGTATTTAATTTTTTTTTAAATAATTATACACGATTAAGCAAATGCACCGTTGATGTTTTGTCTAAATGCATGCACTTACAAAACAATCGTGAGTTGTCTGAGAGGTCACAATCGTGAACGCTAAAATATTTCGTGTTTTTAAAATTTTAATTTAAAAACGATAACAAAACGATTTTGTTTCGACGTGGTTTTAATAATGCAAACAAATTAATTATATTTTTTCACATTGCTCACACGTCTATAAAAAACTTAAATTTAATAACGCGTTCATTTTTTTTTACTATTAATAATACATTATTAGGCAATATAGATATTAAACACTAATTTCGTATTTTAATTTTTTTGTATATTTATATATGCGGGATGTTAGGCGTATACAAAAAAGCCATAATAGACTAATAATTATTATCTCATTTCGTTGTATAATGAAGATTTTTGCGAATTTTTGTATAAATAAAATTTTAGAAATGTGCTTAATTAGTCAGAAATATTTTGCAGAACTTTCTATTGCGTATTTTCTACGGGTACGGCACAGAATGAGTGTCAAATGTAAATTTCTCCAGCCCACGCAATACGAACAGAACCGCACTGAGTACGAAGCTATTTTGATAAATATAATTCAATGAAAAGTCTTCCACTAATAAGAAATAACTATTTTGATTTAAATTATTGAATCTAACATAAATCAATTATGAGTACACCTTTTGATGCATTATATTTATATATATGTGTGTATGTGTTGTGTATATGTGCCAATTTTTAACAATCATACTCTACATATGAACCAATGTGCCCAGGCCAACCAATATTTATCATTAATATTGGTTGGCACTAATTCTCGATTAATGGAGGTGATTCGTTAGTACAAGCGTCAGTACACCGGCCACGTAAGCTTGGGGATGTGGGTTCAAATCCTACACAAATCACGATGATATTTTTCTGAGAATCATCTTCTATGTGTGAACTAATGTGCCTAATCATATTAGTAATAAGTTTAATAACATCATTTCTCATAAGCTTCAGAGGTTACAGGTAGACGAACAAGTGAACATAATGTATATTTTTCATCCTGGTGAAGTTCAATCACGAAATTCTATGATCAGCAAATAATCTTTCAGAATCGATACATTTTTTTTTAAAATCAACTGCATGGAATATCTCAACAAACAAGAAATTTCCATATGCAAGTTAAAACCCAGAAAAAAAATTGGTCTAGTTTATTTTTTGCCCATGTTACATTTCTGGTTTCGCCCGGTTGGAGTGCGGCCCTGGTGGAGGTCGCCGATAACTGTAGTGCTCGTCACAAGGACTCCGATTTGCGTTTTCAGGGCTGTGCCACATCCACCTGCGACAGCTGCAGCTGTCCGTCGCCACGTATGGCACCGAACCGATATTCAAATGGCCACGTCGTGTTGTACTCACTTCAATCTCGTGAAGTATGTGGGTTATTTATTCACTTTTATTGATGAAAAAGAGTTGAAAATATAATCTTGAAACATTTGAATATTTACTCTGACGCTGTTTCTTTGGGGTTGACTAAGTTTTATATTAAAATATATTATCATATTAGTGTGTTATCGTAGTTTCTTAGTACACACTATAACAACATTGACACTATTACTTTTCAAAGAAAATATTTTTTTAATAAATTAATATGATAAATAAGCGAATATAAAAATATTCCATAAACGACATAAACAATTAATAAAAAAATGTGGAAAAAAAATTAAAAACGGATTAATTGGATTTAAAAAATAAAAAAAATAATGAAATAGTCTATGCATACTAATTTTTAATTTTTTATATATTTTTTTGATTTAGTAATTTTTCGTGTCCCGCCCCTGGGTCCCCGTTAGTCGGTGACCCACAGAAACCTGCTTTGCATGCGTCACGAGGCGCCCGTGTCCTCCGCCCCCACTGGGTCAGCCACTCGCGCCCACTCGCCGGGGATACAGATCGCCCATTGTTATCGTACGCCATTTCTCCCGAATGGGCCACGCTTCTCGTCGGCGCACTTGATCCGTCGAGCTCCAAAACCCGCCCGGGAAATTTATCGTTCAATTTAAAAACATTTATATAAAAACACACTTACAAAGAAAAACCACGATTACTTAAACACAAGAAAAAACGCAGAGCGGTATTTGCAAGTTGTTCACCGATTCATTCGTTTATTGCTTTGGTATAAAATTTATATCGCATCAATTAAGTGTCATAAGTCTGTCACTCACATGACAAATAACAACTATTAATATTACGAAATTCAATATTTTTGACAGAGAGTACTTGGTGGAATTTCATTTTAATATTTTTAAATAAAATACTTTTTAAAAAACATTTTTTAATGCCAACGTGAAAGGTTGGCGAAACCGGTCACTAATAAAAACGAAAATGTGGAAAATCACTCAAGTATTTTATTCAAAAATATTATTAATATTACGATAATTCGATACTTTTGGCCGCCATTCTTCTCACAGATCGTTGAATGATAAACGATTACAAATAATACAAACTTATGATCAATTTGTGACAAATTCAGAAAGTTAAAGTTATTTATTACACGTAATCGTATACTGTAACAATAATTTCATAAATGTCGAAATAACTTACGATTTATTTTATAAATTATAACAATTATAACATGAAGATGTTTTTCGTGAAGTTAATTATAAAATTAGTAATTTACGTCATCTGTTAGGATCATCAGCATATCTGCTTGCTTTGGTTTTGAGTTCACCGCACGCCACTGCAGCTGATAGATTAAAAGTCGTTAATAAGCAACATAAGATAAAAGGTAAAGATTTATTCGTGTAATAATTTACGACAAAAAAACCCTTAGCTGTACTGTATTTAAATTACAGATAATTTGTGATTCATCAAGTAATTTAAAATACATCGCTATGATACTCATCTACATCGTGCAAATATTTATTTAATAGTTACGAATAATAAGATGTATATTATTCATAAGTTTTCTACATTTGTTTGCAAGGTGTACAAGCCAATAGCAAATCATCGATGACCTCCTGAATTCCACGCAAGTGACTTACCCACTGGGCTCTACCGGGAAGCCATTAAGGAACTGGGAAATGGGTGACTTAGGTCACGATTCTCGCCCTCTCCCACACCAGGGTTTTTAGGTCAGATGATACAATGTCAAAATACATCACTCCAAGTCACGAGGATGATTTTAGATTGACTCAAGAATGGAAAAATAACCAGGAAACTATTAGAAACTTGGGAATATAGGTCAATTTGGTCACGAGCTCCCTACTCTTCATCCTGTGATGTGTCAGATGGTGTTCTTTGTGTGTTAATAGAGATCATAAAATTATTTGATAAACAATAAATAAAAACAAAAAAATAAATACCAAGCGTTGTTTTTATCAATACTTCAATAACACATAAATTAAAGTTCACTTTGCTTTTTCCAATACATTATTGATTGTCTTTGAAGATGCAAATCGCTGTATTGGTAGCGATTTTTACCAAACTTTATATTTATATTGTTTTGTCGTTTATTAAATATTTTTATATTACAAAACACTCATGATCGCTTATAAGTATATAACAAAAACGTTAAATCATTTTTTAAATATCCTGGTAAATCATCCTGAGGTAAATGATAAATTAGTGGTTATCAAAGGATGAATACTCATAGTTCAAAATCAATGGGAAAATTCCCGAAAGTTTTTCTTCACGGCATCTCAAAAGGTAAAACTAAGATAATTTATAATAAATATTGGTGTAACTTTAGAAATACAAAATATTCGTAGAGATATCTTCTTTTGACTCAACGGTACGAATCTCTGTTTACGATCTCACTATACGCAATCGTAACGGGCCACTTATCTTCTAACATATTATATGGGCAGGTTTATACATATTTTAGATTCAAAGTACGATTCTTTTTCACCGTTAAACCACAGATATGTGTATAAATAGTTAACTGCATCGAAACGACTGAAGTTCACGATGATGGCGGCGGCAGTCGGAATAATTGCATAACGACGATAGCCCGACCATCTAGTCGACATCTCATCGGACGGTTTTGTAATTACACCGACGAAACGCTTATCACGTCGATTATTTTAAACTGGAAAAACCACTAATAGTTATCTGTGTAGAGCGAAAATATATCATAATCGATTTCCAGTATTTATTTTGAACGGTAATATTTTTTAAGAAACATGTAAATATTTAACGCAATATACAATTGATGTTAAAATCCCGTACATATTCAAACTCTTAGAATCCCAGTTAAAGTCCGCTACAGTCATGTCATGTTTTGGTCAATTATATTCATATTTGAATGATATTATTATTTTAAATTTGTATCTATTACAAAAAAATCTCTTCACTTACAACTTATTTAAATAGAATAAATAACACAGGAATAAATAATATCTACTGCTAACGGCGCATCAGTGCATCATTGCAAGTAAACACGGCTTCTCAAGTAAATTATTTTGAGATAATTTATTTTACAATCTTGCGTAAATAAATTCACTTAAAATTTTATTTCCTGCAGATCTGACATTTTTATAAAAACCTTACAAATAAACTGTTTATAAATAGTCTTTTATAGGTTATTTCATACACTTTCAACTGCAACCTTTTTAAAATAATTTATTGTTTTAATATTACCTAAAAATGTTGTGAAATGAATAATCGTTTCTTGATTATTCTATACGTTTATTTTAATAAGATTTGAATAGTTTTTCTTGATACTTTCTCACTTTTTACATGTTGACGTCTCAATCATCAGTATACAAAAAAGCCTGCATATCAAATCTATAATACAGTGATCAGTAACATATGACCTGTACACCGTCTTTATTGATAGACAAATCAATAATCAAGAATATGCTGATGTTAATGCTAAAATAACACGAAAAAGGCTAAAAACAAAATTGCCGAAAATTATATAGTATGATAATTTGGGGTATATTATTTTAAATAATTTCACCCAACTATGTTAAACAATAAAAATATATTAGCTATCGTTAATACAGTTAATCACAAGCATACTACGGTATTTATATGGAAACCACCGAAAATCAAATAATGTATGCGATTGATTTTATGGACTTCACAGTACCTCACCGGGTATAAAAGGTAAATTACAAACCAGCAAAGGTTGTTATAAAAATACGCCTGTCCATCTAGAATGCAGTTGTATCCAAAATCACACCAACATCTACAGCATATGTGTTATTAACATGGTGTTTCACAAGAAATACCTTTCTTAGCGGTATTCACTTGAGTCGTATCACTACGAATACGAGGCGCCGTGTATTATTACTAACTTGAGTATCGCTGCAATGTTATCTAGATTACGAATTAATTAATATAAATACAGTGCAGTACGGACCTCGGCTCGGGACGAGTGCGAGTCCATACACATTTAACGGTACTCGAATTCCTCGGCGGCGGAAGTGCACGAAGGTAGCCGAAGTGAAAATAGCCTGTGACTTAAATGGTTACGGTAAAGTCATCCGCCGCCACGGTCACGTCACGGTACCGGTCAAACGGACCAGAGCCTGCTGCCTCCTGCAGACAAGGCAACTCCCCGCGATCTAATCTCTCAGGTGGCCTGATCGTTGACTCTCAATCGAGAGCTCCCCGGTTCGATCTCCGTCCTGACAGGTGTTGTCCGTCCCGCACTGATGTATTAAAATTAGATCGACTCTACAAATAATTATAATCTCAGAAGCGAACATTGTTCATTTTTATAATTTTATTGTAATAGAGTTCTGTTTCACTTGTATGTCCCAAAGCTACGTCATCAGCTCTCTATAAAAGCGGTATCATAAATAAGTATAATTAGTCACTTCTCTTAGATCATAAAGATTCCTGAAAATACACCAACATTCACTTTCGTCTAATCCGTCAGAACTTTCTAAACCCCCATACTCGAACATGACTCAGCTCGACTTGCCAACTGCATGACTGTCGCAATGAAAGTCGCTTCATCTGACATATCCGTGTTTACATCCTGAATCCGCGAAAGGTGTCATCCACAAGAAACACGGTCACTTGAATGAAATTCTAGTTCATTGAACTTTATGCACAAAAAGCATGAACAATGCTTACAATCTACGTATGCTTTTTGCATAGTATGCAGTCAGCCTTTTTATGTTATTTACACTCTTTTTACAATAGTCGCTCATAAAAAACAATTATTTACAATTTGTTAAATGCATATTAATAATATCATAGGTTAATCATGCATAGTTAACAAGAATATTGATGTTGATATATATATATATTTTACAATTTTTTTTATTTGTTACAGTTTCACCTAGTGCAAGAAATATCAGACATCTACCGTGCATATCAAGAAGAACCAAAGAAGAAGGAATATGTATGTTTGCCATAGACTGCTTAAAAGCAAACGGCACCCACCTGGGCACGTGCATAGACAGGTTCTACTTCGGATCCTGCTGCCAAATGCCTTATCAATTAGACCCCATCACAGATAATCACATAGAAGATAACACAATATTTGGGAAACCACTAGACAAGATCCCCCTCGAGCACAAAGTGGATAATACAATGAACCTCATCCCTCCTACAACATTAGACGTTACTTTGTTAAAAGAAGATGAAAACTCACAAAGCACTAGTAAACCTACAACTATCGCTGCAAATAGTGTAAAACCAAGCGCTGCAACTCAAACTTCAACTGTTTCAAGTCAAAAACCAACTTACAGTTCTTCGAGTCAAAAGCCCGTAAGCAAACCTAGTGTCGCGAGTCAAAGGCCAGTCACTGCAACACAAAAACCAAATTATAGTACAAAACCGAGTCAAAAACCATACGTGTCAAGTCAAAAGCCTAGTTCCACCAGCTATAAACCTAGTTCGACTAGTGTCAAACCCAGTCAGAAACCTATCTCGTCAAGCCAAAGGCCGATCTCTTCCAGCCAAAAACCAAGTTCATCCAGTCCAAGTAACTCAGTTTCAACTCAAGGAACGAAACCGGGAACTACAACTCAAATCACTAGAAGGCCTTCTCCCGGTTCAACTTCTTTCAGACCCAATAACACATATGTTACAAGGAAACCAGTAACGACCGGGTATGTTGTTAACAATACCAAATTCACAAATAAGCATCCTATCAAAGTTAACCTAACTCAGCTTAACGATAATGGAGTTAAAGAGACTGTTGCAGAGCTGATCCCCAACATAAAACCAACTAGAAATAACACGATCACTAATATTAGCAACGGTTATCTGACAACAACCTTTAGACCGTTTTACCTCCCGTCAAGAGCACCAAACTCTACTGAAAGTACAACTGCATCACACAACATTCACACAACAGTTTACATAAATAACCAACTGTACAATACAACTAAACCTGCGTACACTACGACTCAAAAACTGACATCCACAACGAGATCACCCCAAAGAACAACTACTGACGTACCATATAAGATATCTACCTTCCAGTCAGTTCAGGGAGGGCAGGAGACCAAACCAACGACAACGAGACCAGCCGCTACTAAAAAACCGTTTATAACAGCAAAACCGACCACGCCTAAACCTGGTTCGGACCTTCCTTTCGGTACAAAGCTACCTAGCTCAAGCTCAAGTTCAACTCCAACAAGACCTAGCACGTCTAACAACAGACCTACTTATACATCCAACCAAACTACCTCATCACCCATCATCCCGACTACTTCAACACCGACAACCCAGAGACCTCAAGAACTTAAGCCCATACAAAAACCAACACCAAGACCAGAAAGACCGCAAAGACCGATATTCAACAACAGTAGACCTGCAACGAATAGACCGATAGTACAAAGACCACAAAATTCAACACTATCGAACAGAAGACCCACTACAACGCCCAAACCCACTACAGTTTTAATAAAGAAACCGACAATTCCTTCTCAGGCAACGAATGCAACAACTACTGGTACAGCAACCACTATTGGTACAGCGACCACTTCAAAGCCAACGACGACCGTTTACAGACCATTTTCTACAAAACCATCTCAAAGACCTATAGTAAGTAGTCAAAAACCACAACAACCAACGACAGTTGTACAGAAACCAACAACGACTATTCGACTTAATACAACTTCAGCGACAACAACACCAACAACAACTAAACCAGTTAGAATTTCACCAAACATTACGACAACACAAACCAAACTCACAACTACAACGAAAAAACCAACCACCTCATTTAAACCAACAACGGTAGGGATTTCAACGACTATTAGGGTACCACAAAAACCAGCTGTCACACCAACAACGACAACAACACAGGTTTCAACATCAACCACTCAACAATCACGACCGTCTTCAAACACTTCAACGAGACCTTCATCTACTTCAACGAGACCTTCATCGACTTCAACGAGACCTTCATCGACTTCAACGAAACCGAGCACGTTGCCTCAATCCGCCCAAGAAACGAAAAGACCAGTAACGATACCAATTCATTCATCGACAAAGCCATCAACTACTCCTCAAAAGGTTGTTTCAACGACAGTGAATCCTCTGACGAATGAAGTTGACGACATTATTGTACAGAAACCTACAGTTGACATTCAAAAAGTTCCGATTGCAACAACTGAGAAGGTTGGACTCGTCACATGGACAAACTTTATTCCACCGTCCGTGACTCCATCTTCGGTAGACAACACAACCAAAGGTAATTTAGTTTTTTTTTTTCATATTTATAAATTAAACTTAGAAATGTAGCAAACAAGGTATTATTACTCAATATTTTTACAGGAAAATTCAAAACAATTTTTCTTTGACCCAACCAAAGCAGGATTTTTTTAGATTTAAGCAAATCTCAAACCTACGAAACCTAAATAACAGATTAAATGCTATGACTATTAAGTTAATGAGATTTTTTGAATTTTGATATCTAAACATTAAGAGATTAATCTAAACTACGTAAGCTTGGATCACTTTTGATATATTTATTATTTGATACAAATCTACACACTATAGAAGCTGGCATCGGGGAGATTTTTAAATAAAAATAATTTTACAGCTAGTGATGATTGGTCGCCAATAACGCCTCAAGACGGTTGGGTTCTTCTCCAGACGATAGTCAACAACCAAACAACAGGACCGACGGTGCAACCAGATAATACAATCGCGCCATCTAAAAAGCCAGTTTCGCCATCGTCAACAACAGCAACTCCATCGCCAACGTCCAGTTCTACTTTGAAGCCAACAACTACCCCGGTCAAACCAGAAACATCCACAGCAAGTACAACATCGGTTGTTTCGTCTAAACCCATATTCACCGTTCAAATCACAACAAGACCTGTGAACAAACCAAAGCCTGCCAATGCTACAACTCAGAGACCCGATCCTGAGTTTAGTACGTTCACTTCGGTGTCAGGAGGCCCTTCGACTGAAGGTAGTAAAAACACGACGACCGAAGGAATTGAAGATGGAAATACGACTGTCAGTGGTGATGGAGAAATGACTACAGTGGTGGATGAAGTGACAACCGTTGACGACACAGGGAACACAACAATATCAGGTATTTATTCCCATTTTAAAAAAAAAATTTTAAATTTCAAAATTCTTTATTCAATCAAAATTATTCCCATTTTTTAACGTTTGAGCTATATTCGTTACACAAAAGAGAAGTTAAAGCTGATTTTTTTTTATCAACATCTATAACATTAAAAATCTAAAGCAATTTTTGATAAGTTAAGTATCATTACTTTATTTTTAATGCAAAAATAAACAAATAGTTTTCATTTTGGCGATCACACTTTTACATTTTATAAAGAAAACAATATATTTTTTGATTAAGTTATATATAATGTAAGAATATTTTTATTTATAGAGAAGACTTTTGGTTGGCATTATTATATTATGATGTAATGTCACTGTAGTAAAAAATGCCGTAGTAAAAAAAACCTAATCTTAAACTCAATTAAAGTCCACGCTAACCATCAATTTTCAGATACAATAGCAAATACTACTGTTTCGAGTGATGATTCTCCTTCGACTGAAAAGAGTACGGTTTCCCCAATCGAAGGAATCACATCTTCAGGATCACCCCTAGCATCGGCCGACTCTCTCAACATGTCGGATTACAAGGATGGTGAGTGAAATATTCATTAAATCTTAAAAATTACAATGCACTTACAGGCTTTACGATTAACGTATAATAAATAAATAAATAATCAGCAGTTCGATACAATTGCTCATCCTTGCGGCAACAAATGTACTTGCGCCTGATTATCCGCAACCGTCACTACATTGAGGCAAACCAAAACAAGTCTAAGCAACAAATACGTATTTTTTTTATTAAAAGGCCTTTTAAGTGTTTCAATGATGTGTTAACCAAAATAAGCATTTAACGCATTATCTATGTAAATTTAAAAGAAACATTGATATCAGATCATTACATCACAAATACATATAGTAAAAGACTAAAAAAAATTCATAGAGCGAAAAACAGTGGCAAGTTAAGATGTAACTAGACTTACGAAAAACTATAGCGGAAATACACCGCCAGGTAGTTTTTTTTTTTTTTACGTTAAACCAAAACACGCTGCCAAAAAATAAAATAAATATTTTATGTTCTTTCGCGCAAGTATATAATTATTTTTCACTTATAAACAAAATGTGGTGAATTTCAAGGATAATTTTTGCTTCGTTGTGGTATTTTATTTTTTTAACTTATTTTGATTCCAATGTCAATAAACCTAATGATACTTCTACAGTAGTATTTATTATTTGAGAACAATATGCTAATTATCCACATACAGCTATATGCGACAAGTAATATTTTTTTAATGAATAATTGGTATTTTTATGAAGAAATTAATAATTGAATCTTTTCATAATACGTCAGAAATTCATAAAAAAAAAATTTTAGTATTATTAATAAATTTTACCCGTGTTTTGTTATATTTTTACAATTTATAGATTATTTATTTAGTTTATCAAAACATTAAAAATTATCTCAAGATGCTATTTTGATGATTTTCTCATTTTTGAGTGTAAATATTAATTTATAATAATTATCGAATAATTTGACATAAGCGTTTGTAAAACATTTTTTTATGTGTTTTATTGAGTTCAATGAATTTCATAATTTTTCACTATACATACATTACGCAAAAATATATATTTTTTTATTCGTATATGATTATAAAACATTGTTAAAAATGATCATTACTTACATAACAAATAATTTACATTTTTTGCTATGGTATAATAAAGTAAACTTTTGAACATAATATGTAATTTAATTCGTTTTAAATAATTATTGCGTATGTTGTTTTTCAAGGGTTTAGTTGACTAATGTTTATTATACGTGTAATACATTATTATAAGCAGTTATTCGGACGACTGCAGCAGACCCGGTTAGTCAGCCATTATATCACGTATAACCTTTAATAACATCCGAATATACTTACTTGGAATCCGGAAATATTTAAATCTGCCTTGCGGCCAAAGACATATATGGACAACACGTTGCGACCCTGTATATTAATTTAACACAACTTAATTAAAACCACACAAATATTCAGTAATTTTAAATTACCATATTTTAAACGAAAAATACGTAACCAATTAAATACAATATGTATAAAACGATATGTTATATTTGTAATTTAGGAAGTAAGCCATTGTCAGTGCGTTTTGTAAAAACAAGATAAGATAATAGTGAAAATAACCGTCTTACATTTTATTTTAAAAAATGCATAAATATATATATTTTATAAATATTTTTATCATATCTATTTCTCAGCTTAAAGTCGATACTTATTATTATTATTATTACAAGTAAATCGTGATTCACAATTTATTGAAAAAAACACTCATGTTTAAAAGATAAAGCTGTTAATTAAAAAAATAATTATATTAAATATTAATAAAAACTAATAAGACTACGAATATACGCGATAAAAATATTAGTATTCTTTTTAGTAAACACAAGTAGTGATTTAGTAATCAAAAATATTTTAAAGCAAGCGTTACTGCTTTGAAGCATATAAAATATGATAAAAATTGAATAGTTTATGCCAGAATCGCAGTAGTGAAAATTTTCCAAATTTTTAAATATTTTTTACAAGTTTCTAAAGATTTCAAAGAATCTAAAATTCAGCAGTATCAGCAATAAAAAAATATATTGATTAGATTCAACTACAGAAGATAGAATATTTAAAACTAAAACTATTTTATTCAAGACTGTCGGAGCTCCAAGAGGTTTATGTAGATGTTTGGGAACGGAGCACCGCGTGCTTTGTTGAAACGCCATGAAATTCTTAAATTCTCCCATTGTTTTGCCAGATTAGATCATTAGCGCTGCGGATAAGGTCGCAACTTGAAAATTAGAGTCTTCCGGTAACTGACCGAGGAGTGTGCAGAATACCTGCCGTCGGTTCAAGTACTATAACGTACGGCGAACATTATAGTACTTCAAAAAAAAAAATTGTTTCCCTACATTTTAGCAGTTTAGAATAAGCATGATTTATATAATTTTTTGAATAAATATTTACGAATTTACAAGCATGCGGCCGCGTGCATCGTAATGACGCTAGCGATGAGGTTCACAAAGCGCCGCTGCCAACTATGTGGCCCTCGGGCGAGTCGCGATTCGTACTGTACTTCCCAAGCCCGCGTGGGTTACCTTCTAGCAGTCATTCCACTCGAGGGTGACGCCGGTGCACCGGCCCGGCCACCCGTCTCCCTGGTCATTAACATAACCTTACTTATGTCAATGCTTTGTTCGCGAGCCGAGTTTTTTCATTGTTTGTTTATCCACCCATACAGGCATTAGGAGAATAGACTTATTAGAGTTTAATCTGTTATGAAAAATATTGCGAATATAATTCTTTTAATAGTATCCATTACATTGACTGCGTTTATTTTTAACCTCAAAAATGCATTGCTTATTTTTTGCTGTAATTTTTACAAAACGGTAAAACTCAACCAATTATAATTCACAGATATGTTTGTACAAATCATACAACATTTCCGGTTTAATTTTATAGTGATTTTTTTACAATTATTTTCGATCTAAGAGAGTTGAGACGGAGGGCTTCAGCAAAGGTATATAATTTAAATGAGATCCAGGCAAGGCCAAATGATAAGTCAACGACCGACCCTCTTGTTCCCGAGACTCCAGTCGAACTGAGCTCGTTATTAATTCTAATACGGTAAATCATACCAATTAATCTACCTTTATAAGACTAAAAAAAAAATACGACAAAAAAAACATATTGATAAACCTGTTGACAATACAAAAAACCCAAAGGAGAGTTCTAAGAATGGAAAATCGAGTTATTTTTATAGTGCCGCTCATCAGCCATCATTAATATCTAATATGGGTCACTACATGACAGTAAATTGTTGTGGTTTAGAGTTTTAAGAAATAAACTATTTACCTTTTATTTATTCTGTCTGTTTTTATTTTTGCTTTCTTGGTATAATTTAATTGTAAGAATATATAAAAAATATTTATGTCAAATATATATTTTTTTTTAACCCATCCACACCACAAACAAGAGGAACAATTCCAATGTACACATAAAAAAAATCCTTACATACCTACTATATATTATTATGCAATCGATTTACACGTGAAACGACAAAAATAGGATTTTTTTAACAGATTGTATACACAATAAGTATTGGTGAAAATGCGGATTTGATAAATATTAAATAATATCATTAGAGTAATGGAACTGGTATTTATTTTGTAATACTCCATTTTATTATAATAATAAACGTAGTCTCCAAAACCACTTGGTTTTATTTTATTATAATATCATTAAAATAAAGTCATTATCACCTGACAGGTGACCGATTTATCGCAGCGAAATAATTGTATCACCGTTTTTTTAATGATAGAGATTAAGAATTAAATTTAATTATGCGCGTAAAAAGTTTAATTAAAACACATCAGTATTAAAATATATAGCCCGATCAGATAGTCGTCGGTGTCCGAAGACACAAAACGACCAGCACATCTTCCGTCCAGTCGGACGTTGCACCCGTCTCCCTCGCACCCGAGGGTCCGCGTAGCGCCTTCTCTGTCCCGCGCGTCGGATTTACTGACTTTAAATTGCGGAAAACTAGTTTTCTTGCTGTATAGTCGGATGGAAACCGTCTGAGGGTCGACCTGGTGGTTTTCAATTTTAAACCAGCAATGCAAATAATTTTAAAAAGTAACCTTTACATTTTTTTTTTGGTTTTGTACAACAAACACGAAAAGCCTTCAGACTGACTGAAGACGCCCCTGAAGCGTTTTGAATATTTATATTTGATGTTTGAATAAACTGGACTAAACAATTTGATCGCTATAAGGCTGAGGTATATAAATATTTTATTGTGTGCGTGTTTTCAGTTATGAAATTTTTTGAAACTTCTCAAAATATATATATTTTTTTTTTGTTATACAAATGTGGTATTTTTTATACTATGAATTTAACTGTGCATTCCAAATTACTTACTTCAATACTATACTATTTTGCTGAAGCAATGTATATAAGTACTTTTAAAGTATAACACAATTAGGATAGTCAATAATTGTGGTTTTATCCTGAAGAAATTTTTTTAAGTACAGATTTAAAACTAGACCATTTTTTTCTTTGCCAAACTTGATTTTTCTGATACACTAAGAAAAACACAAGATCAATCTTTGAGACAAGATTAATTTTTTTTATGAATTTCCAGGGGGGCGTCAGTGGATAATTTCAATATTGATTATTGTTACAAGATATATTTTTTTATTAGGTAGGAAAATATATATTTTGGGGCAAGCGAACTGTTCGATCGCGCCGCACTTGACCGAGTCGAGATTGCACGGAGGAAAAAACAAAGATGACATTGAATAGCTTCGGAACGCGGATTGCCAACCTTGCAGCTCTGCACATTATTGCCCATTGGCACGCATTTTAAGTAACACAAAGAGGTTTCCTACCATATAGATAATACATATATATAAATATAAAATAATAGTAATAAAATTTAAAAAACGTTAAATTTACACATATCATATTTCAATACAACCTGATGAAAACACAATTTATTAATATAATTAAAATGAGGTTTTTTTAGCATTAATATACCGATTATTGTATTCTGAGAGATTCACGATTATATGTTATTTTAAACCGCTAAATTTAAATTTTATATATTAGAATGTTATTATAAAACAGATTTCAACAGATGTATACTTGGTTGCACGATCAAAGTTAACATTTAGTTATTTAACCGAACGGGTGTATTCGATTCACTTTTACTTTGTTTTCTCGATGAGGTTTTAACTGATATTATCATCATGTTTCAGCAAGTATAACAATTTTTTTTTATTAGAAACAATCGAAGACGTCATATTTATTATTTTAAAAATAAACTGAAAATATTAATAAATTGGTAATAATATTTTTTTAATAAATAAAAAATGAATTTTAAATGTAAGCACCTAAGAAATATCATTATATATTTATTAAAACAATAACTACTGCTAATAAATTTAGACGTGAATTAAAATATAGTTTATAAACATTATAATAATGTTTTAAAATTATATACTTTCTCTTTCAAACTTGAAACAATATATTTTTTTAATATAAAGTTAAAATATAAGTTTTTTTTGTTCGTTCAAATATAAGTTGTTTCAAATGATTTATTTGCTACAAGCTGTTGGCGAAATCTAAAATCTGATCGTGATAACTTGCCCGTTTGACAGGGGTATTTTTTTTAATGTATTCGGTAATTTGCAGTTGCCGATCTCTGCATTTTCTCAGGTAGCCGTATCATTGTTAGGCTTTATTCAGTAATACTCGGGACACTTGCGGACACGCATGTTGAAAAAACTCGCAATCGCTCACACTCGGGGGAAAAAATAAATCGTGTAACTTGTGCTCGTTACTCAGCAGTGAATGAAATTAATTCAAGTGATAATTATAATCAAATATAATTGTGATTTTGGTTAATTAGTATACGTGAAATTTTTTTTAAATATGATGACTGTTCGATGTACTATAAACGCAAAAATAAAATAAAACACACACTGATTCAGATTTTTTACCGACACGTGCAATGTCAAGGCCAATAAAAGAGGCGTGAGGGATCGAACCATCATACCTTTAAGCCAATTAGCCTACCTATAAACTATAGATGGGCTGATTGATTATTCTAAATAAATAATTTATTATTCAAAAGTTATCAGTTATCAACGTTAAGCTGAATGTAATAATAATTTGAGTAGTAATATAATTAATACATAAATATATACCCCAATATTTACGTAATATCTTATTATGAATTTGATATCTATAAACGTATCCTGATGAAGGTATTGCCATGCTCATATCCATAAACAACTTTCAAACAATTTCAATATAAATTCGTGTTTAAAAAATAGCACAGCATTAATTTTAATATTACATATCGGTCAGGTAGCAACCACGTGCCTGAAACAATGCTCGTGTGTAGAGCAGGCGAAACACTTCCGTAAATTGTGATTTTTTTCAGGCTGTTTTTTATCAACAGAATCGGCTTTGTCAAAATCTAGATATAAATGATGAATGAATTGCTAATAGCAGTACACGTTTCCTATAAAAATAAACATGGCTTTGTGAAATGAATTGTAGTTTAAGAATTTATACGATATGAATAATTAGTATTGTGGTATTGTGTGAATTTGATTTTACATAAATTAATAACTGTTTTTTTTTAATACTCTTAAATCATCAATTACAATAAATACACAAATTAATGAAAACATCAAAAAATATATACAATATTAAAAGTACGAAAAGTTATATATAAGTAAACAATAAAATAGAGAGAAGCATCGAGTAAATCTATAATACATAGTGTAAATTAATGACAAGTAAAATTTGTTACTATCAATAGGTTTTGTATAAATATTTCTACCAAATTCAGTTCCAAACCATGAAGTTAAAGAAAAAATAGTGCCTCTTTTCAAACAATCTACTGCATTAAAAGTTTAAAAAAAACTCTATAGGTAATACTTAAAAAATAAAATTAGAAATATTTGTAAAATCAGTTTTTCTAACAAATTTTTAAGTGTGAAAAATATCAACAAAATTTTTCGTAGTAAACACAATTATTTTATCCACGATGATTGTGATTTTTTTTCAATAAAAATACGTTCTGTAAAGTTTGTCAGTTCTAATAATTATTATTGTAAAGTATAATTATTATTGCTATTTTCTTTGTGTCGGAATTTATGAGACTAACTATTTCTGTTATTGTATACGACCTTTGTGTGTACTGTTACTGATGCAGAAGATAATATATTATATTATTTAATTATATGGATTCCTGGTTAGTATAATAATAACCAGATGCGTATTATAATTATAAATAATTTATTCAATTCGATACAATTAGAAGATTTTATGAAATAGCATCATTAATATAGATCTACGTTACTTTTGAATAGATTATTATAATTCCTTTGAAAAAAAATGTGATTTCTCGGTAATTATTACTCAATATTTAAAAAAAAAAACAACATTAATTTTACCAACAAGTTAATAGTCTTTACACTATATTTATAGGTACTTTGTGCCTATTTTCCATACCTACTCTGTAATTAAAAAGTGCGTGGAATTTGTACGACTAATTTTGCATATAAAAATATTATCATTCTCGGACGCTCATTAAAAAATAGAGTGATACAAAATTTAAACATTATAATAAAAATATATTCACTCAAGGCACGTACAATGTTAATTTTTATTATTAAAAATGCCTTGTTTATATCACATTGAAAATAAACAAAAACTTTAGCAGTTAATTTTTAGTATGAGAAAATTTTGTTTTGGAACTCTTACACTTTTGCTAAGTTTCAAAGTTCTATGGGACGTGCAAAATAAGCAAAGGATTTTACTAAATTTTATTGGCTTTCAATTACAAAAAAATGCTTGTGAATGGATCTGGTTTTGATACATATAAAATATAAACATAATATGGCAATATAAATACTAACGGTTCTCATTTCACTGGCGGTACAGTTCACTAGTAATGGGAATCTATGAAGTGTTCATATGAATTTTCATGTTTTATATAATTATAGACATTCTTTCTAGATGTTACCATTTCGTATTTCCAATTACTGTAAAATCTGGAATATCTACAAATTTGCAATATAATCTTTTAAATACAATTTAATGTCTATTTGACTTTTTTCACACTCTTGGAAGAAATAAAAAGAGATATTTTTACTAGAAATTTGATATTGTTACTGATGCAGTATTTTCATACCTCCATTTTGACTTTGATTAAAAGCATTGTCAATTCATTTAAGAATTTTATATATATATATATTATATATTAATACGTAAATTAATATATAAAGCAAAGTAAACATAAATGCAAAATTTATGTTTACTTTGTTTATTGTTTAATCAATAACATTTTTTTGTAATTAACGACATCTTAGTAACAAAATGGTGGTTTCGTTTCAACATGTTTGTTTTTTTTTTATTTTGTTACATGTTTTTATTTAAAATAGTTCATGGGTTTTTAAAAATCGAGAACCATAATATACACAATTTTATTACACAATTTTTTTCCTTTGTTGTAAAGTGTAAACAAACTCACGAGTTAGTATTTATAGCTAAATCCTTGTGGAACAACTTATTAGCCATGTGTTTTTTTTATTATTATAAAAAAATAAGTCATTGCAGTGACGTGCCTTAGCTTCGGCGACAAGACGAGCGTATAACCTAGATATTAAAGCCGGAAGCAGCTTAGATAGTGGTAAAGTTTGAAAGAGATAAAAATATGGATGTATTTTTGACGATTATAGCCCGATTTTTTTTTTTTAATAATCGAGTAGTATGGATAGGATATGCTCGAAATAAATCTATTATTTACTATAATTAATAAAAATTTCCCCAATAAAACTAAATACTTAGAATTTCATGTTTTTCGAATTGTACACCTTTTCGGACAAGTAAAACGTCATTCAAGCATTATTCTTTCATACGTGTTTTTTTATTTTTCTTATTTACGAATAAATACATTGTAAAGTATTTACTTAGCAGTGCTAAATTAGCATGTCTAATTTAAAATGGACAGCAGAATGACTCAAGTAAGAGGTCGCCAAAGGTTACCAAGAAGAGGATCGGTTTAACGACCTGGCGAATCGGAGAACGATTTTTTCTCTGAATCAATTTAATGGTCGGGTTATGGATGTATTAACAATTCTACACTCGTCATAGTGAGAAAAAATATTTCAATTAACAAAAAAATTAAAAGAAAACTACGTTATCCACGACAGATTGGCTAATTTTTAATAATCTATAATTTAACAAAGTAACTTAACTACTTCAAATTAACTAGAGTCCGTAAAACCTCTTAAAAGGTGAAGTACTCACAAGAATGTTCTTTACCTCCTTGCCGATTGTCTTTTTTATATTTGTTGTATTAGTCATATTATAATAGAGAACATATAAATTTTGGATCCATGATATAAATTAACAAATAACAACTATTGAATTGGTTAATTTAATTATAAAACAAGTGAAATAATCATCAAGTCAAAAAATATTTTATTTGCTACTGTTTAATAATTTTTTTTCAATATTACGATTTTTCTGGTGTTAATAACCAAAATTGTAAATATAAAGTTAAATCCAGTAAGTAAAATATAGCGGTCTTTATATGTTACACTTACTGAGCAAATAAAATTTCTGACATACTATATTTTCAGCGGTTCAAAAAACTATCGAGTCAATATAAGTCACTCGAGGTTGCTGCATTAAGTTAGACATAATAAATCAGTGAGTAAGATTCAAATAAAGCATAAAAGCGTACTAAGACGCAAATTTTAATACATCCAACTGGACCAAATAGACCACAATGGCTTTTTATAGGGTATTCCAAAAAAAAAGGGATCCGCTAAGTGCTTAAGAGATAATGGATTTTTTCATGCATGTAAATTCAGATAAATACGGCGTTAAATTTAAGAAACGTTTACTGCTCTGTGACATGCCCGAGTTGACGAAGGACTCGATAAATGTGCACGTGTCATACAAAAATCATATTTAAAGGCGTCGTACAATTAAAAAAAAACTAATTGTAATATATATCGATATTATTAAAACCTGATTATTCATAGTACAAATTACATATAAATAAAAAAAAAATAAAAAAAATTGTAACTACTGGTGCTACTTTGATTTGCTCGACCTGGTGTAAGTCAAGAATCCACGAATTGAACAACAAGTAATGTTACTTCTAAATGCAACCCTCGCGCTCCTCGCAGTGTGCGGAAGGCGCCTGTGGCCGGAAGCGAGGGTGGTGGGCGGGGGGCGCGCACCCTTCGGCAAGTGGCCGTGGCAGGTGTCCCTGCGCCAGTGGAGAGCCTCCACCTACCTGCACAAGTGCGGCGCCGCCCTGCTGTCCGACAGCTGGGCCATCACCGCAGCCCACTGTGTTGACAGGTCAGTCCAATCATTCACTCCGTCACCCGTGCACACCTACAAAAATCAAAAATCACATCATATTACATTCTAAACGTGAACATGTCCCAAGCATCCCATCAAACCCATCTACAAGTATTTTACCTAAAAATATTTATATAATCAATATTTTTGACAGTGGAACTGAGTTTGATAATGCCAATGTGAAAGGTTGGCGTAAGCGGTCACCAATAAAAATTAATAACATGTGGAAAAATCACTCAAGTATTTTATTACTTTTGAAATATTAAAAAATATTTATTCTAATGCAATTATGTTTGTAACTTTATAAGCTATCATCATTTGTAGGTATTGTCATAAGTATTTTCTAAATCAAAAGAAAGTATTTTTTATAGGTAATTTTATATGCATATAATATCAAGCTTTGTGAATAAATGTACACATACTGAATTTTATCGTTGAATGGGAATTTCAGAAATCCAATTTCCCACTGATTTTTTCTCCACACAAATGTAAATCAACATTACACTGCCTTTAGATTTGTGAACTTAAAATTTATGATTGCCGGTTTTGATAAATATTTTTTTATGTTTAATTGTACTAAATTTGGGGTCACATGGTCTTGCAGCTGATAATTCTAGATGGTGTGGCTTCAATCGAAAATTATCACCATGATACAAAGTTTTAGCCTCTCAGATTAATAATAAAAATGGAAACACTTTTACATTTTCAGCGTTCCTCCTTCAGACCTACTCCTCCGCCTGGGAGAACACGACCTGGCCAGCGAAGAAGAACCTTACGGCTTTCAGGAGCGGAGAGTACAGATTGTGGCTTCCCATCCACAGTTTGATCCTAGAACCTTCGAATACGATTTAGCATTGCTGAGGTAAAATATTATATCTTCATTTACTTCCCAGAGAACATGTTAATATTTATGTTTGATTAAAAATATTTCAATTTTTTTCAATGAATAAAATTACATACATTATTAATTTCATCAGTATACGACTTTGAATCTATCATTAGTTTTATCATTTAATAACTATTCCATAATATAACAAATGTTTGAGACTGTTTCTTGATTATTCACAAAATATAAATATATATATAATTTTACTAATAAAATTTCAGGTTTTACGAACCAGTAACCTTCCAGCCAAATATTCTTCCAGTGTGCGTTCCAACTAATGATGAGGGCTTCGTAGGGAAAACTGCTTATGTTACTGGCTGGGGAAGATTATATGAAGGTAAATAATTATTTCTAAAAAAATTACTTCAATAAATATATATATACATATATGTGTATAAATTAAAAATCAATTCATATACAACATGTTAAATTGCAATAATCCTCCTTCCAATTGAATAATTTGGTGTTTTAATTTCATAGATGGTCCTTTACCGAGTGTTCTACAAGAAGTGAGTGTCCCAGTCCTTGAGAATGCAATGTGCGAGACCATGTATAGGAGTGCAGGATATGTGGAACACATACCACACATATTTATCTGTGCTGGATGGCGGAAAGGTGGCTTCGACAGTTGTGAAGGTACAAATATACTTTTTAAGTATTGAAATTTTGTGAATTGATGTCCATCTGAAACGTAAACTGATATAGTTGACTTTTATATAGATACTAAATTGATTCTTGATTTATTAATTTACAAGTGTAAAAGCATAAACACAGCTCATAAAGATCTGGAATTGCAGAAATAGGGCTTTTGCTCGCTTAGTTGGAAAATTTAGCTCAGCATTAATAATTATTAAGTTAATTATAATACCAACAAAAATGTGGTTCTCATAAAATTAACAATATTTTTTAATGTATATATTTTATTATTGAAAAGATAAATTGTGTTAATGCGTTGTATAAATATTTCCAAATTTTATGTCTGCTTTCAGGTGATTCCGGTGGCCCTATGGTACTTCAACGTGATGACAAACGTTTCCTACTGGCAGGAGTCATCTCCTGGGGAATCGGATGCGCTGAACCCAACCAACCTGGAGTTTACACCAGGATCTCTGAGTTCAGAGACTGGATTAATCAGATCCTTCAATTCTAACCTTAATAAGAAATTGAAAATGTATTACTTTAGTAATCAAGGTATGCCATGATTATATTACGGGATGAAATCAAAAGAATCATTCTTCTTTGAAGGAGTTCAATCAAGATTGATATTGATTTGGTTAATAGAGATTTTAATTATTTCTTTACCCACGGTTGGAGGAAAAACCAATAATAAAAACATTGATGTTGGTGAACAAAACAATAAAAATATATCTTGGGCAACTTAATAAAGTGGTATTTATAAGTTTTACAAATCCAATCTCTAAGTTACAAACAACCAATACTACAAAAGGGTAATCACTCTAGATAAATGAATAATTCAATAGAGAACAGAGTCTGCATTACATGTTAATTAAAATTATTATTGTAGTACATGTTTTTTTTAACAGATCACTAATTCCATGTCCATTAAAGCACAATTGAATGTGATGAAATATTTCTTGTCAATCAGTTTGACCTTTGCAAAATCAATACTTCAAGTTCATATACAATGGGAAATATTGATTGTATTGACATTACTAGATCAATTATGACATTGCATATTATTAGACGTAATTATTTATGTCAGTTTTGCCTTTTTAATGAAACATTGTTGCATTCTGAAGAAAAAAAATATTTTGATTATCAATCTAAGTGCTTTGAAGAGCTTATTTCAATGGTGTACATAATATGTGTTTTAATGCATCTATTATGGCTTTACACATTATCTGAATACTATTAATAAACCAGTATCGCAGAGTAATGAATGTATTTGTAATTACAGAACAAAATAAAACCTTAACCATTATTAAGCTCTTGTGCAAGTAAAATGAGGAAGAAGTGAAAAAATGAAAATAATGGTGCTCAGTGACCAATACGATTGGAACATGTGCAGGGTAAAGATATTGGGAAATTTGATGCAGTACATATTAATATTGCATTATTCCATGACTATCACTTCTTTCATACGATCGATGATACAAATATGATTACATTTATCAATGTTCTACTATTATAAACTGATCCTATAATAGTTTGTAAAAGTTGAACTTGGATAAAATGTACTCTATATGAATATTGTTCTATAATATTTAATAAAATCTACATCATATTTATCTATATGGTTTTTATCTATATCAATAATAATATGCTCAACATATGTGTGCTTATAAAATATTTTATAATTTTATAGGGTGCACCATTTATTTAGAGAATGTGTAATTATTATTATAGAGTAGTATTGCTGATTTGTGTACCTACTCATATTTTACATTTATACTTACCAGATTTCGACAATAAAATGAATGTCTAAATTGATGACGATCAATTCAATTGTTTGTGAAAAAAAATCATATTGTAATCTCAGATGGTTTCTGTCCATAATAATAATTATATATTTACAGATAAATGTTAATCCTTTTAGATACCAGTGGCATAAAATATTTTTAAAATATAATAAGGAAATGTTTGTTTAACTGACGAACAAAACTAAACATCAAGGTTCTTCATATAAAATATATTTTATGAAATAGAATAGATTTTTTTTATTTATTTAGTTATTTTATTTACTATGTAAATTTTGTTTTATTTTTAGAAAGTAAATCTAAAGCTCTTACTTGATTATTTTTGAAGAACAAAAATATTTTTATTTTATGTGTTGTATTTTTGGTCAAACGTTGGACCTTAAATTTTGTGATGAAGTTAGTACTTTAAACGTTTAGTTTTAGTAAATAATTTCATACAAAGTGAAGTTTTTTTTTTAATGTTACGTTATTTATTTATTTATTTGATAACATCAATAGTACCAGTGGCGTCTCGAGATTGGAAATGAAAACATACAAACTAAAAACATAATAAATTGTATGGATTCATAAAATATTAGTGGTTTGTAAAAAGATCTCTTAAATAATTTACAATTATTTTTTTCATATGAGATAATTAAGTAAGATATTTAAAACCTTGAATATATATTTTATGTTATTTTCCAATCTCAATACGTTACTGGTTACATAATTTTATACATTTTTATATATTTTTGTACTTTGTAAATAAATCATTTTTAATGTTAGAATAATGATAGCCATATATTATGACATCGAATATACACAAATATAAATAAATTATAAAAATAAACGATTATAAAATAATCCAGATTGATTATTTCTTTATACACAAACTAATATAAACACAATCTTTGTAAATTGCATAAGTACATTAAGGTCCAAGCGGTTTGTGCGAAAGCTATCACGGGTAGCCTGCATATTTTAAGATTTTCAACTCTGTTACATCACTTTAAAAAAATTGATGTAACTTTTAAAACAACATATATTTAGGTCTCCAGATGGTAATGTGTCTAGAGTTATTCCATAGTGATGCAACTACTTTTCAGATGTCCAAAATTATGATATGTTGGTGACTATTAGTTATGAATTAATGTCAAACTACATATGATCAAAAATTTTTTGGGTGAACACTCGTGTTTAAAAATAATTACTATATTAAAGATTTACTTTTAAAAAAAATCTAAGTCTGACGATTGTAATGTTGTTTTATGAAAATTGGAAAAATCAGAGCATGCCCATGTTAGCTAATGAGTTGGTTAATAAAAGGTGATGGACATCTTTGAAAATAGTCCTTATATTATGTGTATCCGTTGCGATAGTAAAATGGTAGTAACATTCTCTGGGTCTTGAGGTTTCTGTTCGAATTCTAGGCAAACTTGAGACAGTATCAGCTGCACGTCTTTGAGTCACTTCCTGTAATAATATAAACGTTTAATGTTTCATAAATTCATTGAAATAAAACATTTCCAAACATTATAGCTATCAATGAATAAGATTAAGATCATTGAAAGGCAAGTCTTTATACTACCTAAGCCATGGTTTTTTACTCACAATGAGAAGACTCTTGATGAAAAGTTTAGTTTTAGTGTATTCATCCAGTTCTGAAGTAGCTTGTTCTGAGCCAACTCTAAAATTGTGATACTCTGGAAAATGATCTCCGATACACCTGCCCTCTCTGACTTTCCTTTCCAAGATGTCTTGCTTGTTTAGGAAGACTATGAGGCCTGATTCTAACAGAAACCTAACAGAAGAAAAAAGAAACCAACATCAACTGTACTGTACAAAATACAAAACACACGGATTGTTATTTTTATTTGTTTCTGAAATAAATTCAAAACATTGCTAACCTGCTTTTCCATACATCTTCAAATAGATTAACAGCCTCAGTGAGGCGATTTTGTGAATTGTCTTCTCGGAGAGTTTGATCAAAGTCACTGGATGCCACCAAAAACCACACCGCATGAATTCCTTCGAACACCTAAGAATTATTATTAAATGAACAATCATAAAATAGTTTAAAAAATAAAATGAACTTAAGTTTGCGTAAAATAATTCTTTTGATAACTTATATTGACGACATCAAAATGAAATACCTACATTGAAATACCTACAGTCAAAACAAATAGTCAAAAAGGTCAATCTAGTGTAATTTAATGTTTATTCAAAATAAACTTTCTGTTGGAATTAAAAGAATAATTTATCTAAAAACCCTGATATCTTCTGAGAAATTTCCATTTTCAAGCCAATTTCATCATTGCTACAATAAAGAAATACATGTTTACTTGAATCCATTTCTTTCTTTCCCCACGCTGTCCACCGACGTCATACATCCAAAATTCTTGTTCTCCTCCTTGCATGGATTTTGGTAACTGAAAATATAAAAATATACGGTGTGTGCATTAATTTTTTCGGATTTTCTAAGAGATGGCGTTACTAGTAATGAATCGTATCAGGCTATACTTTAACATTTCATTGTGAAGCGTCATTATTGCGCTTTTGTTTTCAGTATACGTCATATCGCTGAAGTGCGTACAACATTTTTTTTTGAGCTCTCAACATGTCAACTTTTGTACCAACAAAACGCAATTTGCGGGAAGCTTTACTTTTCTGTTTCAATTGGAAGAAAAAACCAGCTGAAAGTCACCGATTGCTGTGTGAAGTTTATGATGAACATGCTCCATCGCAAAAAACGTGTGAGAACTGGTTTCGACGCTTTAACAATGGTGATTTCGATGTGGATGACAAAGAACGTCCAGGCCAACCAAAAAAATTCGAAGATGAAGAATTAGAGACATTTCTCGATAAAGACTTGTGTCAAACGCAAGCAGAACTCGCAGAATAATTGGGAGTTGATCGAGCAACAATTTCAAGACACTGGGAATGATTCAAAAGCAAGGAAATTGGGTGGCACATGAATTGAAATCGAGAGACGTCGAAGGCGATTTTCCATTTCGGAAATGCTGCTTGAACGCCACAGGTGATGAAAAATGGATTCGCTACGACAACCTGAAGCGTAAAAAATCATGGGGTAAGCCCGGACATGCATCAACATCGACGGCCAGGCCAAATATTCATGGCGCCAAGGTAATGCTGTGTAGTTGGTGGGATCAGAAGGGTGTCATCCACTATGAGCTGTTGAAACCAGGCTAAACTATCACGGGCGACTTCTACAGACAACAATTGATGCGTTTGAAGTAAGCATTGGCAGAAAAACGGCCAGAATATGCAACCAGGCACGAATCTGTAATTTTCCATCATGACAATGCTCGACCACATGTTGCTAAATCGGTTAAAACCTATTTGAAAAATAATGGATGGGAAGTTCTGCCTCACCCGCCTTATAGCCCAGACCTTGCCCCTTTCGACTACCACTTGTTTCAATCGATGCAGAATGCCCTTTCTGGAATACGCTTCACTTCTGAACAGGGTATCAAAAATTGGCTTGATTCTTTCTTGGCTTCAAAAGACGAACAGTTCTTTTGAGATGGAATCCATAATTTGCCCGAAAGATGGAAAAAAGTGGTGGCTAGTGATGGACAATACTTCGAATAGAATATATTTGACCAATTTTTTATAATAAAGCTCCAATTTCACGAAGAAATCCCAAAAAATTAATGCACACACCGTATAGTATAATTCATTACAAATATTCAATAAGGCAGCCTCAGAAGTGAATAGCTGTTACCAATATATGTCATAGAATTTTACAAATTTTGGTCATTGTATGAATATTGAAAACCATGTTACTTATTCAGTTATAAAAAGGTAAAACAAGAAGTTGTCTTCGTGAAGACTTAAGAAGAAGATGAAGATTTCAAACCAGTACTACTGATACTGTAGCGGCGGTACTAATCCACCGAGCTACAGTAGGCGACATGTTTGGACTTGCTCGAGCAACCGCCTCGACCACATAGTTGAGCTTGTTCGAGTAGGTATAAACTTTCTAAATTACAACCCAATAACCAGCGCATAAGGCGCCCCCCGACAGAGAGACGCAGGCACTCGACCAGTAACCACATATAATTCTGTCTTGTCCAATTCATATAAATAAACGAATACGCAAACACGCCAGCCTTTTGATCTACATCCATAATCAACAATCAACATAACATCAACAGCGAAAATACTATATATTTAATAAGTGTTTGGACTCTTTTAAACATAAAATGTTATACCTTCATTTTAAATTGCACTTTTTGGATTCCAGTAGTTCTTTGACGACATTGTAGAATATCAGCATCATCGGGGATATACCCAGGTTTTCTTACTTTCTCCAAATGAGTTAAAAAACTAGACAAATTAAAAAAAAAGAATAAGCAAATAAGTAACAATAAAATATTGAGATAAAAAAACTGCACATAAGAGGTTAGAAAGAAATATATTAGTGTCCACTTGTAAGAGCATACTTACTATTCAGCACTATCTATGAGTTGAAACTCGTTAGAACGTTTGAGACAATTTTTAATTGCAGGGTCACTCCAAATTTTTTCAACAATATCAAAGTATTCCTAGAAAAAATCATTTTACCTGATTTAAAATTTCCATTATTGATAAATTATACATGTTTAAGGGAAATACAAAAAACAAATAACAATTATTGAAGACTGATGGCATTATATTATATAATTAGTTGGTTACTTTGCAAGATATGTTCTGTATACTTACATTAGTGAAAGTTGGTCCCATACCCAATAGCAAATCTGCAGCTGCAGAAACAGATGGACCAGCCTCGAGTCCCAACGGACGAAGCTGAAGAATGAGCTCGGTGATGGCCTCGTGGACATTACTCATAATCTGTTTTGCGCGGTCTTCTCTTTCTCTAGAATTTGAATGATTACTGAAATATTTGCTTAACCGCAGACACTACATTAATATCATAAATAAAAAATAGAAAACCAAAATAGACAAGAGAAGATTTTGATCTTAAAAACTTAAGTGGTCTTGTAGTGAAGTGAAGCTTTAAGTGTTTTCAGTTTTTGCAATCACAAGTCTCCAGGTTCAAAGGAAACGAAAAGCCTCGGATGCAGATATTTTATGATTTCTATGTATGCAACATGCTGAACTCCAGGGACATATCAATTGGGGCACATATTAATGCTTCCTACTGCTTGCCTATAAATTCCATCCCATCAGCTTTTTACTTTTATGCAGTAACTTTCGCATGCTCAGATTATTATGATATTGAATTAAGAAAAAAAGAAGAAACTAAGAGTTTTGCTTCCATTACTCACTGACCAATCAGTTCAATCACGAAATTACTGCCTTGAGATGAGCAAAGCTTATGAGCTTACAATATTCACGACACAAATGGTCATTATACTAAATTGTAATAATGCTCGCATTACTCAAAGATAATAATAACAAATTTTTGGTTGAATGCAATTTACCATTAACACAGGAAAATCAAATCTTTCTTTTCCTTTAAATCCTAAGGCTATTATAGCTCAATAAGACTATCAAATACATAATAACTAACTGAAGTGTAAAATCCTGAAGACTTATAATCCTCATCTGCTTGAGTATTGTTGTTTTCCCTGCTTCTCCAGCTCCAAGAAGTAATATTTTAATAGCCTGTAAAACATTTAAAACATGATTTAAATTAATTAATTTTTAATATATTTTATAGTAGATTATACATACACTCATCATTTTTATTACTTACATAATTGTACGGTTTTATCCAGGTGTTTATGTCTTTATCTAACTTTCTACTGACAAGTTTTTCTTCAGATGGCGGATTGAAGCATTTGAGCACCTTCATAGTGATATTTTCAAAACCAAAGTATATTCAAAAGTCTGTTCGTTTGACTAAACTCTAACTCAAAATATTTTATTTAACCCTACAAAAATATGATAACTTTATATTTTTTATTTGACTTCATCTTATTCATTGTAAACATTTCTAATATACAGGTTCTTAGTTTACAAAACAATCAAAAGTTTTTATAAGTATCAAATTTTATTATTGTTTTAACAATTGTCAAATCCAATCGCATCAAATGATATGTAACGACAAACTAAAAATAAAATTAAATACTTCTCAGTAAAATACATCCAAACAATTATTACCGGTATTAATTTCTTAAACATATACTATCATTTATCACTTAATCGAATTAAAAATAAGAAAATAATTTTACTCAGGAACTAAAAACTTTTTTTTGTTCCCACCAACACACTAAATGAGAACTACTTCTATATGATTGATAAGAAATCAATATAATTATGATAACAGGTATCAGGTTTGCTTTTTATCTGAGATAACGAGATCTTTTAAACATAAATTCTTAGAACTGAAAATTGCAGTATTTTACATAGGTACATAAAATTATAGATTGTTGCACTGTTATATATATAAATATATTTTTTTATATACATATTTATAAAAATATAAAGATAAATTAATTGGATTCCCTTAAAAAAAACAACATATTTTTGACAGCAAACTATTTAATTAGTTGAGTTTTTGTTTTTTTGAGTTTTAATTAGTTAATATTTATATGTAAAGTTGACATTCATTAAATTGTCGAGAGTTTAGTATGTTTGCCAATCAGGTGTCTTCGCAGGACCCCTCTTCTGCCTGTAGTCCAACCATACTCACAACATGAGAAGCGAGCATCTTTAGTGTGGATAGTGGTATGCTCAACTGGGAAGAAAGGTTTATGTTATTGAGTGTATTATTTTGTTATTTGAATATTTTATATGAATCTTATCTAAATTGCAAAGCAATAAACACCTTGCTTTGGGTAGAGGCTATCTATTTCGTTAAAAAAAAGTTGAGTTGCTCTGATAAATGATGCATAACTATAAAATTTTGAAAAGTAAAAGAATCAAAATAACTTTTTTTCTGTTATAGAAAAAGTTTCTGAAAATAATTTTATTTCATTAAGGAATTAAGGCCTATGTGTCAAATTCCTTCCGCAAAAGTGGCCTTGAGTACCAAACTAAAGAGGAAATAAAGATCACAATAACATGAGTGCGTATTAATGATAAAAGAAGATAATAAAAAAAACATGATATAAAGTGACTAAGTGAAATTGTATAGATAAAGAAATTGATCATAAAATTAAGCACATTTACTTATAAAATTAAGCACTACTATTTAAAAAAAAAAAAATACATATATATATAATAAATATATATATATATATATATATATATATAATATATATCTTCTTTTTTGCATTCTTTTATTCCTCTTTGAAAAAAACTATGTCTTCCTACCTTGTGGACTTGAGCTTGAGGTGGACAGTCTGCACGTGCCGTTTAATGGCTGCCTTCCGAGAAAACATCTTTGGACAAAGAGGGCAACAACGAGAGGGCTTAGTGTGAATGTCTAAATGAGCACAGAGACCTCCTGCTCTAGGGAATGTTCTTTCGCAGCCAGGCAAGTGACAATGGTAATGATGAGCCCCAGTATGAAATAAGTCATACACTGTATAAATCAAAATATGAATTACAATTAGCTAGATTTTAAAAAAAGATACCTATTGCATGAATCTTTCTGGTAAGGATACTACTTACTTTGCATTAAATCTTTTCTTCTAAGTCCGACGTGACAATAACGACACTTGAACCAATTTTTTTGATGATTGTTATGAGTTTTTACTCCTTTGAATATTAGTATCATAATCGGTGCAGTCAGCCATTTTTCAAGATCTGGCATACTGAGCAATTGATCAGATGAAATGTCCGGTACTATGTATTCTTGTTTATTATACTTTCCTCTTTTCTTTAGTTCCTCTGTTGTGATAACTTCTTTTTCGACAACCATTATTTCAACATTTGCTAGGAACATTATGAGATCATCTTCATTTCTTTTGTATTCACATTGCTTTCGTTCTGTTCATATTTCCGTTTGATTTTTCACAAATCACATCCAGTTCTATATACTTATTTTTGGATTTTCCTTCATTTCCAATAATTTATTTTTATTCTTTACAGTTTTGAATACGTGGTTAACTTTTATTTGTGCATTCATATTTTCTTCTATTATTGAGATTTATTGTAGTTTTGTGTTTTTGTTTTAATGGGACAGTATTGTAAATATTAGGTCAACTCTTTTCTTAATGAGAGGTACTTAATTTTATTAAATTTATTATTGGTTTTTAAAGGCGTGAGTGAAGTTTGCCAATACTTTTTCAATCTAACTAAAATGCACTTATTTCTATAAATAGTAATCGTATCTCCATTTAAATTTTTATACACTTTTCCACTGGAAATTAGTGTTTTTGAAGGAAATGTACCTTAAACAAAAAAAATATTTATTAAAAGAATAAATTTATAAAGTTAGAACATGTTCAAACATCATTAAGTTACCAAATCAAAAACTGCGAATGGCTAATGATGATTATTTCAGATTCATTCAGATTTAAAAGGAAAATAAAATTATAAAACCATAATTACGGTAAAATCAAAATAATTTGATCGTTCCTAATAATATTATTAGGCTATAATTTTTATATGACAACACAAAGTAGAATCGCAATTATTCTTCTTCTTTGTCTAATTCACCGGCTGAGAGTGTGAGACTTGTATACAAATAAAGCACCCACGGTTAATACAACAAAAAGAGAGAACGCTCTATACACAAAGGAGAGCAAAAATAACTGGAGGTCTTTGCGCCTTGCATCTGCACATTTACGTCACGGCTGTCACAGTATGGCGGGTTAGATATCCGTCGCTGGTGAATTAAATAACACAGACATTTATTTTCAATTATCCGCATGTCGTTTTGCAAAATATCGCGCGTAACGTCACGGATTACCGCGAGGACGTTCTGAGATTGACGTTATGTTACCTTTTACACCTCCGGTAGTGAAACGCCTTCTGGGATGGAAGAAATGTCCCGAAGGTTCGTCCATCGCCGAAGACAAATGGTCCGAAAAGGCCGTAAAGAGTTTGGTGAGGAAATTGAAGAAATCCGGTGCTCTCGAAGAATTGGAGAAGGCGATATCTACGCAGAACAGTAATACGAAATGCGTCACGATACCCCGGTAAGTGTGAGCCGTTTATTTATCGATTTTTGCTCAATGTTTTTCGATACAGATCGCGTACACTTGGCGATTTCGGCACTCGCGAGACGTCCGGTCCGCGCGGACCTCCCGTGTTTCCCTCTCACTTTTCTCCGAGTGCAAGAAAGAAACAAACTGACAGAAGTCTCGTAAAGGCTGCTTCGCCGTCAAAACAATTGAAAGCCTACCCTAACATGGCGCCCGTAATTTTTTTGTTCTGATTTTTTTAAAAATCCGAATAAAAGTTTATTAATTTTAATTCCTCGTGTATAAATTAATGACACAATCGTAGAATCAGTTTTATTATCTTGTCGCTAAATTTTGCGTTCTAGATCGTGTAGCGACCGCTTTTTTTCGTTTCATACGACCGGTGAGTGACATCGCAAGACCACAGCATGTCTGGGAATGAATATCATTTACGATGTTGTTATTTTGCTTTAGTAAACACAATAGACTAGTATTTAATATAATTAATAAAATTCTTAAGTTTCCTGTTTTGACAACATTTGTTTTGATCTCCCGCGGTCAATAATACATCTGGTATTGTGCAATAGTGTCGAAGTGCGCCGGTGACCGAAATTTACGATATATGTATACATTTATCTCATTCATGGTGCTGGGGAAATCTTAAACTGCAGACTATGAACTCCGATGACACAATCTCGATGTTTAGATTTCCGTCAGTTTTAATCCAGTGTGGAAGTAGTTCTAATGTTATGAATGAGATGGTTAGCCTGAAATTATGTCCCAAAATACATACATATAATATTTCGAGAGGAAGTCGCGCATTTAAAAACAACAGAAGTCAGTCTCTAGGTAGATAGATTATCTATTTCTAGAAAAGATGTATTATCATCTTCGTGTTATCTGTAACATAAAATAATAGGTTATGATAAAAACAACTGTTATATATATATATATATATATATATATATATATGTGTGTGTGTGTGTGTGTATACTAACAATTTATCATCTTTTTGTCAAATTTCAATAAATTTATACTAATATCTTGATTTAAGATGCTCACTTCTGCGAACAAGAAAATATGAATGAACCAGGAACTAGGTGTTTATTTATGGAAAAGTGAACTTTAATTTCACTATAGCATTTTTTTTTTATAAATCTTTACTAGATATTATAAGTGTTTCTGATGAAATAATTTTTTTGTTGTTAGATTGAAAAAAAAATAGTTATTTTATCATTATAGTGTTAAACCTGGCCCGGAGGGATCGGGAGCTCACCGCAAGGGCCTGCCACACGTCATATACTGCCGTTTGTGGCGCTGGCCCAACCTGCAGGTACGTCCAACACTAATCTTTTTAATTGTACTTTAAATGGTTACTTCAAATGTAGATATATTTGTGATGATAAAATATTTTATATATTGCAGAGTCAGCACGAGCTTAGACCCTTGGAAGATTGTGAATTCGCCTACCAACTAAAGAAGGAAGAAGTCTGTATTAACCCTTACCACTACAATCGACAAGAAGCACTTGGTAGGTTTCCCAAAATCAAATCATCTGCCTTGTTGTTGCTATTCATAGAATACGATAATAACCTGAGATAATCTTCACAGCACTGCCACCTATTCTGGTGCCCTTAGGGGGCAACGAGGCGCCGCCGCCCTACCAGCCCCCACCACACCACCCTCCCACCTACCAGAACCTGGGGTCAGTATTAACTTTTATTATCTATCAATGTGTTTTTTGTTTTTTCAATTTCAAGGTCCAAATCCTTAGACCCATGCTTTTACTTTCACTATAAACACGATTTCGTAGACCACAAATTATTGTTGGTATTCAATAATATTGAGACTATTAAAGACTAGTAAAGTGCACTGGAACATTGCAAACCTGTGCAATATACTGTCATTTTCTTAAAATGTGTAATTATACAGTTCAATTTTTAACGTAACTCTTGACAAGTTGGTATGTTTTGTCATATTAAAAACAGTTTATATGAAATCTGATACTAATATGGTGCATCACAAGGAATCTTAGACAAATATTTTCATTTTAATTACAATTATTCAAATAATCACTAAAGAGAAGAAATAACATATTCAGACCTTAAAACCACGCACTTCTGTGTACCTTTGCATATAAAAATGACCTTTATGAATTATTTCACGAATATGTTGCAGCAGTGCATCTTTAGGTGGCCGATGGTCATTAGTTATATTATTTATTTGATATAAATATTTGTTTGCTTACAGAATGCAGCCACACAGTGCCATGTACCTGGAGGCAACTTTGGCCCAGCAGGTGCCCACCAATACCACCGTGCATGTGTGAGTGGGTGACTGTCTCCATATAATTAACCATGCAGCCATATTTTTGTTCATTTTTGTAAGACAAACGGCCCACCATGCCATCAATCTGCTGTTATTGAGGATCTGGATAAAATTTCACTAATTGAAACTGTTCAAATTTCATTTAAACATCTGAAAAAAAAATCTTGATTTTAATACTAAGCCTTGACTATTGATTGATCAATATGAAATTATACTGGCCAATCTGTGAATATGTAAGACTATCTGTATCAAACATGTTCAACAAAACTTGTCAAATTTAAATAAATATCATACTCCATAGTGATTATGTTGAATTGGCCCTAGTATATATTTTTTAAACAACCTTAAATATTTTAGACTAATCTTTTTCCATATTTCCAATAATTGTGGTTACAGCCATCTCTTTGGTGGACATGGCTAGACTTTGAACATATAGTATGATAGTCTTAACCCTTTGAACTCCGGACTTTTTTTTGTTTATTTTTTTAAATTTAGCAATGTGAATACGTCCGAATGGCAAAACTTCGTTACTTTGCAAAACTGACAAAAAGGGTTTATACCTGCTCCAATACGCACCTAGACTTCTTATAGGGTAAACAATAAAAGGTGCACTATGGCGACCTATAGTCGCCAACGGAGTTACAAAGGAATTTACCATGTCGACACATTGTCGCCAACGGAGTAGGAAGGGTTAAGTTCCTGCATATAATAATTAATTTTTTTGAATACTGCAGTGGCGGCGGGCAGGTGGAGACTCCACCTCCTGGCTACATGAGTGAGGACGGTGACCCCATGGACCACAATGACAACATGAGTGAGTAACTGTCCCCATGCACACTTATCTATTCAGTCGCACTTATTTTTGAACAATTCAACCTTCTATGCTCTGGTGAAAATATCTTCAAAAGTGTCAAATGACATTGTGTCAATTGCGAGGGATTTTTTAAAATCAGTAATTTTTTATATTCTACTGTATGAATTTATGTTTAAAAGTTGTATTAAAAAAATGGTGAAATACTTAGAATTTAACTACTTTCTCATTTGATCTACAGTCTTGTCCACTATGTTGAGCTGTTTCTATGAAAATCAGTAAATTATCAAATATTTTTGTAATCTATTAATATTGTAATTTTACTCCTTAACACATTGTGATCGGGTGATTTTTTTGTCACCTACGTCTCAAATTACAGTTTCTGTAAAATAGCCATATCTTTCGAACTTTTGGGTATTTTTCAAAAAAACTTTTAGTGTCTTAATCTAAAATAATTGCTTTATTTATTTTTTTATACATACATGTTTTGTACACAAAATTACTATACAATAAATGAAATGGAAAGCGAAAAACACACTTTTACGATCAAAATTACATTGTTATAAAAAATCACAATACTTTTTGAAAATTTTTATTAGATCTAATCAGAAACAAAACAACCTAATAATGCGTCAACGTATGATAGCGTTCAAAACACTTTCCTTTGTGAAGAGGTACATTGCAAAACATACATATGCAATGTCGCTTTCGCACGAATAATTGGACAAATTGTCAGCATAAAATTCATCACTATCATGGGTATCGTGTTCCATGTTCACTGAGTTATTATAATAAAATCATCTTTATCAGTTCACTCCCACTTCCAAAAATTAAAACCGCTTTCAAAAACAAAAACAAAAAATATTATTGTTACAGTTCGTCAAATCTTATGTTTTTTCACCAACACACAATATTTGGGATTTTTGCGCAAAACTTTCAATAATTTTTGAATAAAAAATATTCTACAAAAGCACTATGAATTCAGGAATACGAAATTGACACGTCTTAACGAAAATAGTATCACAGTGTCACTGAAACAAGGGAGAGAGTCTCTGTATATTTAGTTTGCAGTAATAATTATTGTGTTCTGTTGTGTATAGTTTACCGTTATTTTTTATGACCATGGTCTCAAATATTTCGATATTTGTTTGTGTCATCAAGTGGTCCAATGTTTGTAAACAGCTGGCAAAAGATACGGCACCGGTACCTGGTCGGGTAAAGCGAGCGTTCATGCGTTTGCCGTACCCCACCGCCAGTCTATGCAGAACGCATAAATGCGTCTCCCGATCACAATGTGTTAACATGAAAATTGTCAACATATCTTTAATCAATTTACAAATTATAAAGAATGAATAATATATAGATGCATTTTTACTAAATGAGGGGTTTTGTAAATGCATATTTTTTTATATATCTATTGTATGAAGTGTTTTAACACATTATTATCCCTGCAGCTGCTCGCAGTTCCCCCGGAGGAGAGGCAGCACCAGTGCTGTATCATGAACCAGCATTTTGGTGCTCCATCAGTTACTACGAGCTCAATACCCGAGTGGGAGAAACCTTCCATGCCTCACAGCCTTCCATCACCGTTGATGGCTTCACAGATCCCAGCAATAGCGAGAGGTCAGATCATTCATCTCCTAAAATCAGCTTTTGTTCATAGTCTTTATAAACACTATGACACATTAATTTCTTTTCAAAAATATTCTACAATTGAGTTATAATCATTTTCATGCTTATAACAAGTGTATGCTTTATTTAGGTTTTGTTTGGGCTTGCTGTCAAATGTCAACCGAAATGAAGTTGTAGAGCAAACAAGGAGACATATTGGCAAAGGCGTTCGACTCTATTATATAGGAGGTATTATTGTCACTTTTTAAACTTATTTATTGCATTACTAATTGTTTTGATTATTAATTATTAATCAAATTCATTGCATATGATTGATTGTTATTTGTGAGCAAAACTGTTTTTGATGACGATTTTCAACATTTTGCAGGCGAGGTGTTTGCTGAATGTCTAAGTGATTCCTCAATCTTCGTCCAGTCTCCCAACTGCAACCAACGCTACGGCTGGCACCCCGCCACTGTCTGCAAAATACCCCCTGGTCTCTACTAAGTTACTTATAAACAACTTCACTCTTTCCATTGACTATCTATCTAGTATTCTGAGATTCTCAGTCAGTAATTTTATTTTTCTATTGTTATTTATGGTGCTTACTTGTGCATGTCATTCATAGATTTGAGTATCATTCCTCAAATATTATTCCACCTTACTAATATAACATATATAAAGTTTTCTTGCATTTGACTCCCATTTTACATAGACCTCATGATATTATGCAGCTTAAATTTATATCTCTTATTAGAAATACTAGTACTTTTTGATAACTTTTTTTCTTGACTATACGAGTCTAATATTTTTTACAGGGTGTAATTTGAAGATATTCAACAATCAAGAGTTTGCAGTGCTGCTTTCACAATCAGTTTCTCAAGGGTTTGAAGCCGTATATCAACTCACAAGAATGTGTACAATACGAATGTCCTTTGTCAAGGGATGGGGAGCTGAATACAGGTTGGTCCATCATTCAAAATAATGTTAATCATCAAACTAATAGTTCTGTCAATTAGCATGATAATTTAAAAATGTGTTTCGTTTCCAGACGACAAACCGTAACTTCAACTCCCTGTTGGATAGAGCTCCACTTGAACGGACCACTGCAATGGCTGGACCGAGTTCTCACGCAAATGGGCTCGCCCCGCCTCCCTTGCTCTTCGATGTCGTGAAACCCCAGTCAACTGGAGACTCGTGTAATCGGTTTAAGGTGTCCCGGGTGTTAAGGAAGATTGAATGTCACCGCATATATTTCTCAATTTGAAATATGTACCTACCATTCTATATCCAAAGTAATGTGGAAATAAAACAATTATCTGAATTTCATGAAAAGTCATGTGTACTCGTCCTCGAGTGCTACCCAGTCGTACCAGAGTATGGAAAATATGAGATTGTCAGTATGTTTGTGTCCCTTTGAGAAAATTCAAGAATTGTTGAATTTGTAATTATCGGATTGTGTACCATTCTTAACTTAATTTAGTTAAGAATTTTTAAGAAAGACAAATTGGAATGTTTTTTTCCAGATCTTGCATAGCATTTTGGAATATATTGACGTTTGAATTTCTGAATTTAGGATTCTGCTTTAGGTATTTCTATGCAGGTTTGAGACGTCTCAATTTTATTTTATCTGTTTGTTTGGTTTTTGTTTACACATTTTGGATTGCATTACTTTTTGTGATTAAATATTTCCATTACCAAATGTTACATACCTCACTGCATATATTTGCTCAATTCTTCAGACTCAAAAAAACTTGATATTCATGTAATGGAGATACTTGCAAACATTATAGATTTATTAGTTTTGTTCTAGTAAATTTGGATTTTGCGTAGTGTAAATGTTAAAAATTACTTAAAATTGATATTTAATAACACATATAATAACTAATTGTTTAATTATCACTTTCACTACCGAGCTCCAACTATCACATCAGATAGGGTCACACGAGCATTAAAATATTAACTTACCTACCTATCTAACTATAAAATTAAACTTAAAACTAAACCGAAATGTGCAAGTATCAAAATTCCTCAACTATCACCATGGGATAGTCATATGAAACATACTACCTCTGCTAATTTCTGTTACTGGAAATAATTATTTTTATCTACGCGAATCTTCAGATTCTGATTTTTGGAAATTTAGCTGCCTGGTCGTTTTAAAACAGACTTACCTCAATATCATCACGATCACTTTTCGTGCTATACATCATTATTTTTTTATTTAACGGAGTTGTTCAAACTGATGATGTATTATAGCACGAAATGCTGGTTTCTTGTTGGTATACTCCTTAGAATTTTTAATCCCATTTCAAAGTCTGCCATAATAATTAACAATATTACTCAATACTTAAAGTTCCTCTTTTTTAATCTTTTATATAAATGCAACACTCAGGTATTACATAATACAATACGGAATATTTAACATCCTGATAAAATTGTAGAAGCAAAAATATCTTAATGAAGTAGTCTGTCTACATAGGATTAAAGCACTCCTCACAACAATGAAATAATAGAATTTGACACTTAAATATTAGGGTTTAGCAATTAACATTTTTGATCATATACAAGTGCAGTATGACTATAATAAAAGTACATAGATTTCTTTAGATCATTTCCAATAATTCCAGTACTTCAATCAAAATAGTAATTTTGCTCTACTATGTCCATTACCAGATATACAATTTTTTTGAACTCAAACATGCCAAATGAATTTTTTTTATGCAAAAGAGAATTTAAATTAAATACAACTAAGCATCACTTTTTCTAATTAAACACAAAATCTTGGTTTTAGTATTGAAATTAAGTACAAATATAAAGAATATCCTTTTGCTCAGTTGAGGCAGTCAGGAAACGTTCAGAGCGAAAACATACCTAACTCCTCGGTAGATGAAACAGAAAACGTGTCAAATTATCTAACCTGGCATATTCAAATGTTTTTATACAAAGACGGTTTCGGATTCAATGGAAATAGGCTCTGTAAAATTGAAAAGTGATCAATATGGAATCTTCCTAACACTTCTGGACAACCACAACCAATGTGTGCTTGTTTACAGGCTGAAGATGCCAAATCAATGAAGGGCGGTTGAAGAAATATTTAGGAATGAATATGTATACGGATACACAAATGTGTAGGTGTGCATGTGTTAGTAAGCTTAGCTTAGTAGTTACTACGAGAGAATGAATGGTGATGGGTGACACAAGAACAGAGCTGTGTTTTGATTGTAATGTATTTTAATGCACAAAATTTATATATTCTTTTTGTACCCTTTTGTTTTTATTTTAGATGTATTTATTGTTTATTCCAAAATTTTGCAAATCTTTATAAAACTACCCCACCGAATCACTCAAAGGTGAGATTGCTCTATTGCATTAAAATATCTCGATAATACATAATTATAATAAAAAGGAGATTCAGTTTTTCAAAGCTTAAAAAATGTAATATCAGTAATTTAAGTTGCATTTTATAATGTTATACATTAGTATGTGTTTATTTTTTGTGTGAGATTTTTTTTATCAATATCTGTATTTTAAAAATCTATATCAGATCGTGATGACGCACCGGATAAGTTAGTTCGGTTAAGGCAAGATTGGTGCTCTGGTAACGTTAGACGTGCGTAAGTTGATGTTTTATTTGTGGATCGTAAATCAAAATTTTAATAAAAATATTATTCATATTACTTGGAACGAAGTTAAAATTATCTCAGATTAATGAAAGTAATTTAAATGTCAGAAATTGCATAAAGTGATTTTCTTTATATCGTATGTTTATATCGAGTCGAAAAGAGATATAGAATATTATTATTACTTTGAATCATTATTTCAGAGGAACCTTCTTTAGAATATAAATTAAATATTTCATCACATATTTGCGATGTTATGTGATATTTTTTTATACTTGCTACAAAGTATCGCTAACGTATATTGCACTAGAAGGGAATGGAATAAGTTGATCTTGAAATATTATTCAAAGTCGTTAGAACAGTCTGTTTATGTCTTATTAGATTATTGTCACATAAGAAGTGCCATGCCATGTGTCAAAGGGAGTGGTGGAGTCGGCAGTCAGAGGTTAGGTTAGATTCGACTGATTGAGATTAGGTTAGTGCAAAGGCGGGGGAGGAAGTGTGTTTTAAAATATCATGCAATTGTGATTGATAAAAAATATTTTTAAGTATTTTGATGATTGTTTTGGCCATGAATTCGAAATCTTCTACTTTTGAGAGTTTTATGAATTCTTTTTAAAATTTATTTAATAATTAACGGACTAGATTGTTAAGTTTCTTTGATAATTAAAACCAAGTCATGTGTGATTCATGAGAGATTTTTTATAAAAAGAATGTAGCTCCGTGTTGCGTCAGCAGTGATAGTATTATGCCCTTAATTTTATTTTTAAATTTACTGTCAAATGTAGAGATTTCTCATGGGAGCGTGCTCAGCATCTAACTAAAGACTTCAGTAGTCAGCAGCTGTGATGCATGTCGCGTGTCAGTCTATGTCTTCCTTATATTCCTTGTGGAATATGCAAGCGAATGAGTATTGAAAAGTGAAAATATATCAAATTTTTGAATTTTACATTTGGTTGTTTCTAGAATTTAAAATTTTTCATAGTATGATAAAAAAGATTGCAATAAATGGTTGTATAGATTTTGCATTCCTTCCTTACCATCTACCCTAAACTTATGGGAAACATTAATCTGAAAGTGGATTTGCTCTTCTACTTCTTACTTGTAGCCCTACAGGCTCTCGGTATATGTGGACAGTGGATAATGTTGGAATGAAGTTCTTTGTAAATCACACATCAGTTGAAAGTTCAAGGTGGTTGTGCAATGTTGAAAAAACGAGTTTTGTAATAAAATTATATCAGACGTAACAAAAATTAGGTAAAATCACGAATATTACTGGAAGTTTCATACTCACGTTGCAAACTTATATTAAATTTTAACTATTCTTGGTGTTCAAGTGATTCTATGTAAATGTTGCCTACAATATTTGTAAAGATACAGTGGATGTTAACTTTGAAATTGCAGAGCAATGTTGATAGTGATTTCATGTGATAAGTTTAACTCGATTGAAGATCTATCTTCAGTAATTAATCGATGCGTTAACATCGGCAGAGATAATCAGGACATTTTAATGTATTGAAGAATGCAGAGCCGTGAAGATTCCATCAGTGAAATGGAAGCCCAGACTGTTCTCGAGTCTTAGTGATATTTGTACAATAGATAATTTTAAGGACCATCACTGTGCGATTGCGGGGTTTTTCTAGGAGGCCCTTGCGTCTGGGCATCACCCCTATGAACGCCTTAAGTGTTGGTGAAAAAAATGCAATATATTTTATACTTATTTGTAAACTGACAAATACTGTAGTCTAATAATATATACATGGAATCATTTAACAGACCGGCAATCAAATTTTTTTTTTTTTAATGAAGTATATATTAAGAGTATGTAAGAATTTTGTGCATCGCTAGAACTAGGGAAATATGTCACTTGCGCACATGAAGCGACTCATGCTGTGAGGGAGAATGGAAGAAGTTCACGTTTGAAATCAGAATTATCAGAACACTAAGCCATCGGTCTGACAGACTGATTTGCTAGAAGGATTCTACTAGACTGGTATATAGGTATGCAAAGAACAGGAAGTGCCGTGGGCTTCTGCAAACACGGGAGATTTTTTTATTCTTGAATCCAGTTTGTCGTATGGATCTTAACTGATTCAATTGGATAAGAAATCACTGATTCGCGGGGTCTTAATCTATTAGGTATAGTAAAATAAACCAAAATTAAATATAATTATTAAACTCAACATGTATCTTTTCTAGAATGTAAATTTGACTGTAGCGAGTGTCGGTATGGAGCATTATAAAAATGTTTTAAATTGATTGTACTAAGTTGAATATGTGTACTAGCATTTCAGTGAATTTGTTGAGTGTGGATTTTAAGTATTTCTCTGTAGTCCAATGAGAGCGCGTCACCACAACTGGTCTCTCGTTTAATATTGATGAACTTATAGAACTAAGAATTTATTACCTCGTGTGAATAATTTTTTAAATTTCTATGGGAGGTAAAGAAAATCATCAAAAATATCACCAACCGATATAAATTTCGTAGTTGTTTGTAATATATTGAAACTAGTTCACTTAGTCTACGGTACTTTTAAACAAATTATCTATTCCCACGTCCTGGTCATTAGACCTATCACACCTTTGTCTATACAAAACAAAACCATGAAATCAGGGGCCACACGCGACTGAGTTTCTAAAGCAAAAATATATATTTACTAGCAGGAAAAACCACTATTTTTTAATATCTTAATTTTTTTTATACATATTTTTTTTTAGTATAGCAAAGTTAAAAAAATAAGCATTAATAAGCCGCGCTGACTGTAGAGTACTTTGTTTATTTTGATATGAATCTACCTGCTGTAAAATATATATTGATTCTAGAATAGTATCAGATTTAATATCTCTATGTGAGAGTTTCAATCTAATATTAATCTAAGTGCACTTTTTGTTGACATCCTTCCAGATTTCAGTTTTCTCGGTTAGGTTTCTGCATCTGTCTGAAATCCGCAAGGGACCCAACTATGTAATTGTTGCCATAAAAAAAATTGGATGCATGTCCGTTCCTATACATACAAAAGTAAATAATAAAAATAATTTTAATTATAATTAATAATGATGTACAATATTGACCCACACATCAAGAGCATAGTGTAGAATTAGTGTGTACATGTGTAATTCCTATTCTGTAAGTCATACTTTTTTATTTTGTATTGTGGACACGTAGTTTCTTATTGCTTTGACATATTCTGTAACTTGAAACATGCGTTTGTATTCAATATGCTATTTACAGTGGCCAATGTTTGCATTTTTATTTTTTTCTTCAATTTGAATGTATAATGAACAAACATTGGCATTTTTTCTGACACTATGTGTTTGAATTGTTCAAAAAGTTTATGATAATATTTATTTGTTAATATTTTCATTATTTTCTTTTCGCGAGTGTAGTCAATTTTTTTTAATAATCAGCAAAATATCCAAAAATTAAATATAGACTGCAACTAAGCATAGCCCCTTCAAGGGAGAAGGTTCAAGTGAATGCAACTCTTGGCTTTGATTACAGTTAAAATAATTGACTATGCACTGTGATGTTTATTTTAATATATGTAGTAATATCACACACTCACATGCATATGTATATATATATATATATATATATATATATATATATATATGTATTATTTATTCAAATATTTTACATGTTTTGTTATAGTGAGATCGCAAATTTTATGTACATTGGGAAGTCCATCTCTCTAATGTAACAATAAATTTAAATTAACCCACTACAAGAAAAAAAGGTTTTTTTTAATGTTAAAAACACATCACTTTGAATTTTGTTCAGAGAGGTGGGGCTTGTAATGCGTGTACAATTGTAAAATGAGAATGTTTAACATTGTAACTATACACATTGTAATAAAAGATCATTTTGTAAAAGTAGGATTACTGTAGAAATCATAATATCATGTAAAATATACCAGAGGGGGATCTCACAGTCACACTCACTGTATATTATTATTATTATAGAATCTATCTTTAAAAATTTGTGGTTTTAATAACGCATAAGAATAAACAGCTTCCATACCAATGGAAGCTTGACCTTGAGTCGTTAGGAATGTTTGTAACTATGGTCTGTATTTTAAATTAAAATATTGAACATGCTTTAAGATTTCCCTTTTAGTTTATTTTACAAAAATTATCAGGACAGAATTATATCTACTGTCTGCATATTTATTTTGCAATGACAGTTAATGATCGAGTGTGAATGAGAAGTATGATGAAAATGTAAAATCGTGAAAATTTGTATAGTTATTATTTCATGAAGTACTAAACATGTCAAATTATTGTACACAAGTGTCATCTTACTGGCATTTCTGAGTCATTCGCTAAATCAGATATAAAATTAAGGCCTCTACACACGTAGCAACAAATCGCGCCACCAACTTGCAGCTAGTCAATAGCGTCCTACATTTTAGGCAAAACCATAAAAAAACAATCAAAATAAAGGGAAGCTATATGCTAGCTGCAAGTTGGTGGCGCAATTTGTTGCTACGTGTATAGAAGGCTTGAATGGCACTGGGTATTTTTTTTTTTTTTTTTTACAGGTTTTTTGACTTAAAAATTCCAAAATTAATCATGACATCAATAAACCTACTTATCAACATTACTGAAAGACCCTGAATATGACAGTAAGAATGGAAGTAAATATGATATTTTAAATTAAATCTCTTCGGATTTCTCTGTTATGTATATTAATTACTATTATGTTTTTGAAAATATATATATTTTTGGCTTTATGTTACTGAGTAGATAAGATACTGATGTGTTTTGTGACATTGTAACAATTGATAGTATTTCGCAAATCACTATATATAACTAATATTCTATTATTCCGTTTTTTTGCTGTGGTGGTAATAATATATTGTTGATCTTATGTTTGTACTTTAATATTTACATATTTTAAATTATAATTGATTATTCTTTTTATCATACATCTCTTAAATCAAGTGAATGTTGGTTCAAAAGGGTATCAATTGTCTTAAATTTTTTTTCGATATTTGTAATGTACAATTTATTTACGTTTGATTGTACTTTATTTTGCCATGTTTATTTTTATGTAATGTTAAAAATTGTGAAATGACTTTTGACTGAAAGTGTGTGTTAAAGGTTCAGATGGAAACAATGCAGATCAATATATTATATGATGATAGTGAGATCTCCTGTTTTCCCCCATTTTTGATTTTCTTTATACAAATAAAGTGTTCTTCTATAAAAATAATATGAATTTTATTTGTGTTTGCATGAATCTTTGGTTTGATTTCTTTTGAAATGGGATGACCACCATTGCCTACTGACTCTTATTGCCTACATCTTCCCTATATCCTTTTACGTTTGCAAATGACAGAATATTTATAAGGCGTTTTTTGATAGGATGGGAATTCGCATGCGCAGAACTTATCAAAATGATAAAAATATACAAAAGAAACTACAGTATTCACATCAAATAAAATGTTATTTTAAATCAACAAATTTATTATTTTACTAGCCATAAATATAATACAAACACACCTTGGTTATAAAATATCGAGGTTAAAACTTCCGTGTTTCAGTGTTATCATTTAGTTATCAAAAATCACCGATTTTGCCAATAAACAACTGTAACGTGTAATAAAGCTTTGTCTATTGAAGTATTTTAAGATGCTAAGTATTTTATTTTCCGCTTGAAGAGTCTGTCCAGATGAGATAAATAAAAGAAAATTTATGTTTTCTCTATATAATCTGTGTATTGTGTTAATAGTGATTTTTTTCTAATAGAGAATAATTTATCATATGTGATTTAATTTATTTGGTATATAAATTTACCTTTGTCAAAAGTTTTTTTAAATTGTTGATCATTTTTCAAAGTGCATTTAAATAAGCGTTTGTAATAAAACTATTTTCATTTGAATCAGTCTTATCAGTCAGAACTTGAAAGCTATTTTGTTTCATTATATTAATAGCAAGAATGAATACTTAAAAGTGCTGTGATCTGATATGTAAATTTATTTGTATTATTGTATTATTTGTATTATTATTTATCTACAGTTTATTATTGGTCTTTGAATTGAGTTTATTTAAGTGACATGCAAATATTGACTATGGTTGTTTTCGTATAAAATTTTTATCTCTATGGTATTTTGGTATTTGTATTGGATATTCAACACCGCTTCAGTGTGTTTCTTTCCGGCTCGCTTTGTTTGCGGTTCAAGTGACCGGAACGTGTTTTGTAGTTGTAGTATTATAGCTATAATCACTCGTGATTTTAATATAAAATCATTAATTCAATTAAAAAATGAATTATTCATACTAAATATCAATCAAATCATACAGTTAAACAATGGCGACTCACGACCACATACCAGGTTGGTAACAATTAACAAAACCCGGTGTTATTAATAAATTTACTACACCAATCCGTTAACCATGATTCACATTTCTGATTTGCACGAGGAATATAATTGTGTTTAATAATTTTAACTTTTTAGATGGAAGGTTAAAACATCTGTTTCAGATGTTATATATATTATAAGTCTACAATCCTCGAAATAATTAATAAAGTAAGCTTAATAATTTTACAGAGCTGCCACCGGACGGTTTCATGGTCAATGTTGTTACAACTGTGTCTCCATCGTTATTTTGGCTGGATCCTCTAAATTCACAGAAAGATATTTTTCAATCTGGACTACATTGCCTAATACCTCTTGATGTTAAAGTCAATATTTTCCCTGAAGAAGAGTTTTACATGTGTAATGGGGATGCCTGGACCATCGGCAGCTCTGAACTCTTGGTACAGGCTGTAGCAAATAAACAGACATACTTCGTACCTATGGTGAAAAATGACTCGTGAGTATAATATTTAATGCATCCAAATGTAATATATATTTTAAGCCATGCTAAAAGCATTTGTATTTATGGAATAAGTAGTGATATTTATATTTAACCATGTGATTACAGCATTAGTTCTAGTTTCCCATATCCTGTGATAACTGAATAGTAGGATAGATTGCTACTGCATTAAATAATTTCCATTAGATTGAATTTATGTAAATATAGTTGAGTGCTAACCCAAGTGAATTATAAAAATGTACACAATTAGCACACTTTTCATTTTGAATATAAGTTACATTACATTGGTACTCAATAAGATTATTCTTAGAACTGTCCACTAATGGTCTGATGATAATGATTCTAACGTTGCATAATTCTGATAATTTTTGTCAAAGTGACCAGTCATAATCAATTGAGATTGGATAGTGATATTTTATCTGGTTAATATCAAACAACCCGAATAGGAATTCAATTAGGACTACGAAACAATAATTTCTAAATAAATATGATTTATTGTTCAGGTTTCAATATAATAATTTATAGTTGGCTTACACCTAAATATCTCAGCTTACAATAGATAACTGTTTCAAGATATCATTATATACATGTTTTGTTTGCAATTTGAAAGCGCATTCCTGTGCTGATTCTTGAGTAAACACGTCAACATATGTAGAAATAGAATGAATAATGTATGTGTATTAGTAAAACTTTATTAATAATATTCTGTTTTATAGTTTTAATTGAAGATTAAAATCTATCTTGACACCTCTTAATTTTATGTATATTTTTTATAGGTGTGCTGTTTTTAAGAAAAAATATCCCAGTTGTGTATTTGGTGAGTTATATGTGATAGTCAATTCAAAAATATCAAGTATCTCGGACCTGCTTATGTTGCGTGGTATGGCTCGCAGGACAAATGTTTTTAACCCTACCAAATACATTCAGCAACCAATGGATAATATACTTAAGACCGTGAAGCAAGATATCATTCAATATAACTACAGAAAAATGAGCAAACCCGATAAACAAATACACCCCGAGACCGGGAGGGGTGAATATCCAGATGGATGTGATGATGAACGCAAAGCCTATGAAAAAGAACTTCAAATGAACTTGGAAGTTTTAAAAGAGAGTCTGCTAGAGAAATTGAATAATGGGGAAATCAATCGAGAAGAAATGGAAAATATCTTAATGACAAAGAAAAAGTTATTTGCAACATTCATTAAGGAATCTGAAGAAAGCAAGTTTGCACCTCAATCTCATCGTATTAATCACAGTAAAATATCTACTTGTGGAGAAGAAGACTTGAAGGTCATATCAATTGATAAAAGTAAGTGTTATAAATTAAAATTGACTCAATTGTAAATAAAAATACTTTTGTGATTTTTCCACATTTTTTACCATACAGTGTCCATTATTTAAAATTATTTTGTTATTAAGTTAGCATTTTATGTTACTTTCTAGAATTGTCAACTTGTGCTGTTCAACCGCCGAAAAAAGACTCAATAAAACTGATAAGTCCTGCTGGCTTAGATTTTAATCGTGCAATGCAAAGTAAGATGTTACCGAAAAACATGTCGGCAAAAAATAAAAAATATCAGTATCACCAACACCATCAAAATAAACAATATAATTATGGTGACAAAAGCAATCTGACCGTCAGTGAATATAAAACTGGCCCTTATAATATTAATAAAACAGGTAATGCGTATGTTCAGAAGAACAAATCTTCTGTTGGCTACAATACTGAAGGAAAAAATGTCCAAAATGTTAAAAGGAATGAAACAGTGAAGGAGCATCAAAATATAGGTGTAGTTGAGAATATTGAGCCGGTTGATGATGAAAGATATTCTCTAAGGAAGGGTAAAAATGTTGCATGTGCAGAAAGTAAAAATGTTGGTGCAAGCAATTGGATGGAAAAAATATTTGCATTAAAGGCTCGAAACTCAGAAATGGCTAGTATAAAAAATGAAAGCTGTGAAGCTGAGAAAAAAGTTGATTGCTTTAAAAATGAACTTCATAGTCGTCAAGAAAATTGTATCGAACCTAATACCAGGAATAAAGAACACACAGGTGTGAATAAAAATCAAGTTGTCCATGATAATTCCAGTCCCCATACTAATGTCGAATATCCAATAGCTGTAACTGAGCCCTCTCAAAAGAAAGAGTCTTTTAGAACGGAGACATCTGTGCAATCACAAGAGCATGTAATGTGTAAGGATTCTCAGGAAGATGTCACATCTATTAACAGGCATCAATCTTGTTCAACTAATATAAAGAAAGAATTGGTCCATCCCTCTCAAAAAACTAAATTTTTTACACCAAAATGGAATAATAATGATTGCAATAATGTTCAATTTCCTAATAGAAGACAGCCGATTAATGCATATGTTAATCAAGAACAAAACAAATCATATAGAACCATGTCTGATCACACTGTCCAAGACCAATGGAAAAGTGCAGAGTTTAACAAATATCAATGCCCAAACACTGAAGTGCAGTGTCAAGAAAATGGACGTCAAGTAGTTGACAAATATGTGGATGAATCTATTCAGCACAGGAATCAGCACCAGGACCAGGAAATGAACAGAAATATTCATGAAAATGAATTCACTAGAATTAATATGCCATACAATGTAACAATGCATAACAACTTTAAAAATAACATGGGTTTTAACCAACACAGAAATACTGAAATGTGGCATCAAGGAAACACGCATAGAATGAATATGCCTTATAGGTATCCGAATGAAGATACTCAGTTTATGAATAGAAATCAGCATCATGGTTTTAAAATGAACCATAATATTCATGGAGACACATTTTCTGAGATTAATATGCATAATGCCAAGTTCAATCAAGATAACTACCAATCATACCACAGAAAAAGATTTGATGGTGTAATTGAAGAAAAAAAATGGAACCAGCATCAAGGTCCGAGAATGAACCATCATTTTTATGGAAATACATCTCAAGGTAATGACAATAGGTTTTATGGAATGCATTTTGATCGATCCAAAACTAATAATAATATGTCATCTAAAATAAAGCCGTCAAACGATAGTAATGATAATATTGGCTGTAAAAAAAAAACAAATTTTGACCACAAAAAGCACAATGATACGTATAGGGAAAAATTTATCAAAAAAGAAACAGAACGGTCAGAACTGATATCTGAGAGCAATGTTGACAACAGAGAAACCCATGTTGATGTTGCAGATACTGCTTTCATCAAAAAAGATTGCAGTGACCCTAAGAAGTCATGCGACCGTAAAAACTATAAAGTTGAACCCGACTTACAGATTAAACCCAAATGCCATGAAAATATGTCAAACAACGTTAGTCAACATATTTCAGTTCCAAAATCATTGAATATGTTAATTGCAGATGAAAAATTATCAGGTCAATTAAAATGTGCTTCTTTATTGTCATCAACAAAAAATGTAGTTAAATATGAAGGTTCTGTGCTTAAAAACTCAAATTCAGATTTAAGAAAAAGATCGGATGAAAGCTCTGGTATGAATGAAGACTCAATGTGCACAAGTGACATAGATCCAAACCTGGTAGAAGAGAGTGAAGTGCTGAGTTCACCAGAGCATGGAATCAATTTGTTCAATATTGTAGGTGGAGTGAAGACACTTCTACCTGAACTGAAGGTCAACACTAATGAAATTGTAAGAAGAGTTAAAAAAAAATCAACAAATTTTAATATAAGCAAGCCAGAATCTGATTTAAGTCAATCAGTAGATAAGGGCAATGATGAGACATGTGAATCAATGGAGGTGGAATTTAGAGAAAGCACCTTCGGAACTCAGGACAGAGAGGATCCCTCGCAAACAGATTGCATTACACTGAAACCTGATGAACGTTCCAAAGATTTGATTGATAGTACTCAAGAACTTGATACAAAAATTGACAACTTTCCTGAACTCCCCAGTTTCAAAGACAGTTTTAATGTTAAACTAGATAATGAAATTATAGATGGAATAATCACTCCAAAATTAATGGTGCATTTAAGAATCCACGAAAAAATAACACCATGGTTGAGAATGAATGATACCATATTTCCAAAAATCATTCATAGTAATTTGTTATTCATGAATGTCAGGGAACCATTGAGGGTGCAGACCCTGCTGTGGCCCACAATCATGAGAGGACAGGGCGCTCTTGTTGTGGGACCTGCGGCAAGCGGCAAGACAATCGGTCTCTTGGCTCCACTCTGTAGCTTCTTGGCAGACTCCTCTCTCTCTGACTCCTTCAAGCCTACTCATGGACCGCTAGCCATTATCGTTTGCTCCTCTATGAAGGCAGTTCACTATGCCTATGATATTTGCAAGAATCTGTTGAGGAATGCGAAAGCTAACGGCAAGTATATGAAGATTGTATATCTATCCAATAAGGCTACTAAGGAAGATCTACCCTTGCTCTTCAAAGGCTGCGACATACTGATAGCGATGCCTACCATACTCTCGATTTACTCTGCATACCAAATTAAAGTTCTGGATTTAAAGCGTGTAAGCTTCTTAGTACTGGATGAAGCTGACATTTTATACGATAAATTTGAGGAAGAGACTCAAAATATTTTCTTATTATGTCAGAATGCTCAAAAAAAAAGGGTCACTAGCGGCTTGAGTCTCCAGGTGCTGGCAGCAGCCCGACAGTGGCACTGTCTTTTTAAAGACCTCGCTTTGCAGTCACACAGAAGTGTCGTCTGCATCGGATCCCACCAGGAGTGCGTTCCTTACTCAAATGCTGACTTGAGGGTGCAAATTATTCTAAATGACAATAAAATAAAGAAAGTCCTTGACAATATTCAGCAAGAACTAAAATCATCATGGAAAATGGTCATCATCTGTAATGAAAAAGTGGAGGTTGATGAATTATATGAAAACTTGAACAAGAAGACACTGAACGTCATGAAAGCTGATGATCAAATGCGAATTAATGAAATTTTCCAAGTTAAAGCATCTTGGAAAATGTTCTCAATGGAAAAAAATCCCATTTTAATATGTTGTGATGAAAATTTACAATATTTAGATATTTTGGATGCAAATCGACTCATTCACTATTCTTTGCCATTATCGCTGTCAAATTTTCACCTAAGATTTTCAACTCTTACTGAAAAATATTCTAATATTTTTCAACCGGTTAGTGAAAATTGCTCTGTGAAGATTGATATTTTCATCAACGAGGATGCTGCAGTGCAACTTCCCAAGATACTGGAGTTCATCTCGAGGTGCAGAGTTGTAGTGCCTGATGAGCTCTTAACACTAGGCAAAGCCATTCTAATAGACAAAGAGAGAAGCAAAGCGAGAATGCACGTTCCCATCTGTAAAGAAATTGAAGCCTTTGGGAAGTGTTCTCAATTCATGGGTTGTGCAGATCGACATGTGTTTAGTCAGAGAGACCGTCCTCGTAATTGGGTGCCTCGATCTGGCACGGTACTGTTTAAAGCGCTGAAAGTTTTCAGTACTGGACTTCTATCTATTCGTTTATTGGAGCACATTTCTGTGGAAGGAATTCCCACTCCCGTAGAACAGACATACTTCAGTTTGCGCATGCAGATGGCCACTTACTTTTCCAATGAACGAAATATAAGATCGTTTGTGGATCCTAAACCGGGTGATATTTGCGCAGTAATGTTACAACCACAGTCATACGAGTCTTGTTGTATAGTCAAGGTTATCGATCAATCTAATTTTAATAATTATTCTGTACTTATCAATATTTTGGAAGAGCAAGAACACATTATTGCAGATTCAAATAAATTATTTTATTTACCTGATCATCTACAGAAAATAATCACACCAGTTGTCCGCGCGAGAATTGCGGGGATAAAGCCTTTGGAAGGAGAATCTGTGTGGAGTGAATCTTCCAAAGATGTAGTTAAGAATATTCTTTTCACACCTGGATGTGATATTATCATTCGAGCAACTGTATTATTGGCAGTCGGCACTACTCTATGGCTGGATAATATTCAGTGTTGCCAGAAGCTAAACATGGCTAAAGCCCTCGTCGTAAGAGACAGCATAAAGCAATGTCTTATAAAAGGAGATTACGTTTTGGAGAATCCCGACCACATGAAATGCTTATATGATATTTGCAGTGATAGTGGTTATGAGTTGCCCGAGTACAGTAGTCAGCCTAAAAAATGTAATGTTATTATGACCAAACAACCTTTCCCGGAGCCGCAATGGGCACATATGACTGAAAATGAATTCCACTCTGTTTACTTTAGTTCTATTGTATCTTTCGAACTGTTTTATATCCGGAACATAACTTTTCAATCGATCCTCAATGAAATGACAAATGACATTCAAAAGTATGTGGCTATCAAGCAGAAGGACTGGAGCAGTGAAGACGCCGATCTCACTTACCAGAATAAGTTCTATTGCATCGCTAAATATTCAGAGGATTGCTTGTTTCATAGGGCCCAAATAATAAATATTGGTGAATCAATTTCAGATGGAAATATTCAATTGTCGATTATGTGCTTTTTTGTCGACCATGGTGAGAGCTCGTCTGTTGCCCGTGAAGATATATATCCAATTACCAAAGAATTTATTACTAGGTTACCATTTCAGGCCATAGAGTGTAGATTGTTAGGTTTGAAACCTACAGAAATTGCCTGGCCAGAATCGACAGCAGATTTTTTGTACGATTTATGTTTAGAGAACAATACCAATTTTCTGAAGTCACTCTATGCCAGATACTGTGTGAAAGAAAAAGCTGAATTCACAAATGGTAATAAATATGGAATAATTTTGTTCGATCCGGAAGCTATAGATAAATGTTTAAATAATATTTTTATTAAGCAAAACATGGCTGTACCTATTCTGCAGGAAGTGAGTCTGTTTGAGAATGCAATTCAGGATTTTGATTCACAATTCAATGATTCATTAGATTCTGAATTTGATGTGATAGGAAATGTGGGAAAGGTTCCTGATTTCATATTACGCGGTGAGAGACCTCCATCCTCGAATTCCAGCTTCTCGGTACTAAGTGACATTGACAATAAACCAGAAAACACCGAGGTAGGAAATCAGAATGCTAAAACTTGTGATGTTGTTGCGGAGCTTTCGGATGATGGTTGGGATTGTCAGATTGATGCGAACAGCATTAATGATGTGATACAATTAATGACCGGTGAGACTAGATTTTCGGCTAGTAAAAGTACTTCTGCAATGCCGAGAAAGACTAATTCTCTACAGATACAAGAGATCACAGAAGAAGTCGAACCAATAATTGACTGGAGTGATATTGCCGATTATCAGACGAATGTCCCGGCTGCCCCGGTCGATAAGATTCCTTTATTACTGTGGTATCAAACCAAAAGTATGGTGATCATAAAAATTCAAGTGGTTGGAGCTGTTGATTACGTTTTAGACATAAAAAGCAAGTCCATGGAGTTTCATGCTAACATCGGGAAGGAAGTGTACAAATTTTCACTTGATTTGTATGGTTATATCAAGGAGAATTCATCTAAGCATGTATTAAAGGGGCGATTAATCTATGTAAAACTCAAAAAGCTGATCAACATGGATTGGATGTCTTTACATGCAGAGGATAAAAAGTGTAGTTGGATCGTTTATGACTTTGATTTTCTAGAAGGAATGGATTCTAATGATGAAGACGATTGTGAGATTAAACAGGAAATAGAAGAAAGGGTGAGGAAGATGCAAATGGAAGATCATGATGGAGCCACTGAGGATAAGAACCTTGAAGAGCTGTCTTACGAGTTCTTTTCTAACGAGTGTGAGGAATAATTCTGCCCTGTGCGTATAGACCTCTTCGCAAATTTCCTTTAAGTGATTGTTTTTTGGAACAGTATGTGATATTATTCTTGAAATGATTTATTTTTTTAAGTTACTTGAACTAAAAGTTTTTCTGCTATGAATAATCAATATTTTTTAGATGTTATTTTGAGAATATATTGATAAATAATTAAGTATAATTAATGTATGTCCGCACATAAACTCAGTGTCAAAGGACTTATATATTATAAAAGAACTAAAGTCAGGGCTTTTAAGACTGTTGTATTTTAGTCTAGTGGTAGATTTGTAAAACTATTATAAAGAAATTAATTTTATCAACTGACAGTGAAATTTTATAATATTTAAGCTTTTGTACAGGCAGTTTTAAACATTCGATAGATCTGAAAGGTCTGCTTTTATAACTTTGATGTTCGATATTAATGTGATTAGGTGTTTAGTAAGAAGAGTTGTACGCAACTTGGGTAGAGGAAGAGACTGTTTGTGCGTGTTGAAACGTGTCAACTCGGCCTACTTGTAGTAGGCCAGATCTGATAGAAATACAATTGCTTTCAAAGGTTTTTCTAACACACCATGAGGGTTGAAAACTCTTGGACTCCACTCGTCTCAAAGTGGCGGTCTCTAAATCTTACGATGAGTCTGAGGTAAGAGATTTCAATGGCAGCCAAGCTCTTAATTTTAAATATATTTTTAAAAATTGTTAATGTATCATTTCCCCAAAACAATTAGAAATAGTTTTAATAGTAAAAAATTATCGGCAGATAAATACTCAATACTACTTTTTAAGAATATTACATATCTAAATTGTTGTCAATTTGGAATCTGTGCATGCCATATAAACTTGTATGGCTTATTTTTCTACCCTGGATGCGTATAGCTAGTAGTACAAGAGGCGGGTTTATATGTGTTTTTATATACAGTATTAATATAGATCTTATGGAAGCACATACTGTGCATCAATCACTTTTTTTTTTATTATATAATTACATTAAATTAAGTCATTCTTGCCCACGAATCACTTTCAATGATTTGAACAGTATGAACAAAATTAAAATCTTTAACAGTTGGATTGATTGAGTCGCCAATCTGACATATTCCCAGACTATTTTTTATTTCATTATTAAGTATTATTTCAAATATTTTGCAGCTTGATTCATCGTAGATCAGTCTTTATAATTTAAAAGTAAGAAATCGGGAGCATAGTATGATATGTTAATGATCAAATTCCAAAAGACTGGTAATATTAAACAGCCTCTCTGAATCAGGGAATGTTTTATTTTCGTTAGAAATTCGTATCGTAATTAAAAATTGTATGCCATTGATAAATTGTTTACTTAGATGCACCTTTATCTGGTTTAAATCGTAAGTTTTCAACAAATAGTGCTGAATATATTATTTTAATTTAGTTCTTACAAATGCCATTACACTGTGCCAAAATATTTTATCATTTTTATTTTTAATACATAGATTTGAATTCATTATGTAGGTTTTTATTTTTATTAATCATGTATAAGTTAAATACATGCTTTCACCATTGACATATAGTGGATCTCAGGTCTGAGCATGCAGTTCTATGCGCTGAATGCCAAATATTCTATAATATGTTGACATGCATTGCTTTTGTTCATTTTGTTGTTTCTTTTTATTTGTGTGAATTTATCCCTTGCTGGGTAATTTGTGTGTTCGCTCAGTACATTCTGCAATTTTGTAAATGCTGAGTTCACATTGTTTTTTTTTTTTTATCATTCATATTTAGATGTAAGCGTAGATCATTCAGAAAACTCACTGGAGTTTCAAAACGCATTTATGTTCAAACCATTTTCATTCTACCGTGTCATTATGCAATTACATTATAATGCAAAAAATAAATACATTTATTTTACTTCTGTTTAATATCTTCAAGAGAAAGTGGTTGACATTTTGAAAATGTTGAAAATCAATATGTGTAATGGGAATTTGATATTTGGGTACCAAATGCTGTAATTTTAGAAAATAAAAATCAATCAATGAAACCTTTTTTTTTTAATACTCTGCCCTCTAGAATTAAAACAAGAAGAATAAGTCAATGTTTTCTATCAAGTAAATTTCTATAAAATAACCTAACAATTTCATAGAATCAACTATTTTATGTTTATTTGTTTTAAAAAGCAAAGTTCTACTGTAAAATGAATAAAATGGTATTTAATTACATTATTCATGTTGTAGACTTAGGAAATAGAAAACATTGAAGTCATGACGAAGGGCTTTATGGTGTTCTGTGAACATTTCAGCACCCATCTTCAGTTTTAGTGACTAAACAATAAACAAGGGTCTTACTTAAAGAATACGACTTCATTTTGCACCTCAAATTCTGAATAAAACTAAAAAAAAATTCTAGTATGTTTAATTTTGATCTCGTATAATATGAAAAATATAGTTTTAGTCTCTTCTTTTTTATATAATATTACTCGGAACTGTATTAAATAATATAAAATTATCTGTACCGACAAATCATAATGTTTTTTTTTTCTGTAACAGTTCAGAATTTGAGGTGCCGTTGACCCGAATGTTTTATAGATATTAAATATTTTGTACTGCTACGTACAATGTCAATAATACAAATCACTTTCGACCAAATCATGATGAGCATAAATCTGAAGTGTGCTATTCACCTATCATCATTGACAACCACGAGCACTCGGGTAAAAATTTAAAATGTTGATAGAGACGTGTAATGATCACAGTTTGTAAAACACTTGCATTATTAGATATCAGTATTTCCATATCATTTAAAAAATTAAGTGGCTACAGTAATTGTAATTTTTTTTTTAGTAAGGCGAATCACGATATGAAAAATGTATTACATTGAAAGTACATAGTAAGAATCATCACGTTAAATATAAAATGTGCAATTTTCTATAAAAGAGGGGTCTTTATTACAAGGCTGTCCAGGGGGGTATGCGCGACGTGAAATACCTCCCTGTTATTATTGTCACCGACAATTTGCTCGAAGCTGAGTTCGTATCGAATTGGATCCAATTTAACGACTGCATTTCTGTAACCGCCCGCAATGCAGGGAGCACAGAAGTCGCATTTGTTTGTTTTATACCAGAGAAAAGCAAACAAACAAACCATTATTTAAAAAAAAAAAAAAATATATATATATATAGACCAAATTCTTTTCACAGTTAAATATATAATGGATCCGCATTTTTTACCCATGCAGGATTCTTGTATTACCAATGTTTATTTAAGTGAACATTTCGCACGTGAAACGACGAGAATAAGCCTCAATTTTTTCCTGGAAATATGGGCTTATAGCGCCTGGAAAAATCAAGCCACCCGCAAATAATGATAATTTTTTTTTTTAATGAGTTTTTTTATCATTGTTTTACTGTCCGGAATGGTCAGCAATACTGTGGCGTGTGATGCTTTTACGGCCGAAGAATTCGAGAGTGCAGTGGAGTCTGTCTCCACCGTTCAGCTCTGCGCTCTGTTCGTGTTGCTGTCCACGGGATCTTCAGTGCTCGGCGCCAAGGTCACGCCCGAAGAGCGTCTGCCCTTCCTCTCTTTGTTGTTTCACGCCTCACCGGAGCCGGAAAAAAAAACTAAATTTTGACTTATGCGTTTGTCTAAGGTTCGGTTCTCCCACATCACGGGTAATTATCATTGAATTAAAACCATTGTTTTGTGTTAGAGTGTTTCTCGCCTTTTGCGTCCCCCTGCAAGCTGGCCGAGTTGAAATGTCACATTCTACCGGAGGAATACCTGCTGATGTCGTTAGCGATGATAGCTCCCATTACTTGCTCATATATTTATATACGGCAGCAATTGCATTGAAATAATGCAAAATTGTTCTTACTAGGTGGTGCATCCCACACGATGAAAAAGCTACGAGTTTATATTCAAAAATAAAACCGATTAATTAAATCGTTTTTTTAATTTTAATATAATAGTTTGTAATTAAAAAAAAACTCTGGTCAATCTTCATTTTAAATCATATCTGTGTTTCATAAATCAATCCCTAATTTTTCGGCCTACACATTACATCCCCGCGTAGTTTTCTTGGACCACTATTCAACCATTGGTTATTGTTACCACGAAGTCGAATGTCTACTGAACAACGAATACCATAAAATACGCCCATAATTTATTGTGGATTAGAAACTATTTTATTTAATATAAATTAATATTTTCTTGTGTTTAAGTTAATTTGAATTTTATTCATTGAATAATTTCCGATTTAGATATATTTTTTCGTGGCAGGCTGTAGTCAGTGACATGTACTTTTGTTAACCTGTAATGAAGTCAACGGTGTATAGATTGTACGTAAACTGCACGTACGAAGGACAACTTGTCATGCACTGATATGATTGCTTTGTTATAATTTAAACACCACTTCTTTAAGGTCTGCTTCAATGGAATTAATAAAATAACAACGTAAAACAAAGTGACCAATTTGGACCTCCTTGTCATTTAGGAGCGCATTAGTTCCGAATGAAATATTCATGTTGTTAGCATTTTTAATCTGTTAACCTCCAGTTTTTCCTTCTTCTACGGGGGATGAGAATGAACAGTTGTTGAAATCGAATAAAATAATAAATAAAATCCTTTGAAAAAGGGGAAAACCTAGCAGTATGCGAAATTTCTATTCTAGGTGACTTACCCTGTTATTCGGAGTCATTTGTTAACTAGATTTAATGGTGTTTTATTTTATGATTATTCAGCCTTTACGCTTGTAATAAAATGCGGGATAAACAATATGGTTTATGATTATAGACACCAATAATGGACGGCTTTCGTAGACTTGGTTAAACAAATTACTATAGAATACGGTTTAAGGCAAACTATAAAGGATGCTTTATTTTATTAATTTTTATGTCATTATTGACAGCAGTGAAAATTTAAAAAGTCAATAAAACCACAACACGAAACCATTTTTTACGATTCTTTTGAGTTCACTCATAAAACCACAAAAAGACAACAAAAAGTGGATCTACTCACTTAGAAATTTGTATGATTTTTTTCATAGCAGGCATCTCGTGTGACATAATCCAAGTGCATAATCATTCACGTCAGTCTGGTTTAATTTGTAATCCTTCAAATTTAAACAACAAATAGCGAAATGGCTGAGTCATGAATAACCTAGTCATTTCACTTTTCATATGTGAGGTTTGAGTTTACTTAATTAAAAAATAATATTTTCAGCATTTTAAACTAATTTTCAAGATACAAAGCTAATAATGTTTACAATAAGCAGCTAGTTTTGTTTTAAAATAGTTCAGTAATGGAAATTGTAACACAAGACCGAGGGTGTTCCCGAAAAAAAAAAACACGTTTCAGCAAGTAAAAATAGTCCCCTACTCGTGTTTAAACCTTCTGAAAATTGAATGTTATTTTAATGACAATATATTTGTCTATTTTTTGGATTGGACGTCAATCAGATGCGTATTTATTACCCATTACGGGTTTATTATATTATTACTGATTAGTTCATACATAGAAGATGATTAAAGAAACTCTCAGAAAAATATCATCGTGATTTGTGTGGGATTTGAACCCACATCCCCTGGCTTAAATGGCCGGTGTATTAACGCGTCTTGGCTAAATTAATAGATTTTAAAAATAATATCCAGATTTAAATCGCTTCACTTGTCACTTTGTTCAAAAAAGTCCAGTGCTTGCAAATCACTAAATATTGGTTGGCCTGGGCACATTGGTTCATATGTAGAGTATGATTGTTAAAAATTCTCGAAAAGATTCGTTAGTACAAGGGTTAGTACACTGGCCATGTAAACCAGGGGGTGTGGGCTCAAATCCCACACAAATCACGATGATATTTTTCTGAGAGTTTCTTTAATCATCTAAGCATGAACTAATGTGCCTAATCATATTAGTAATAAGACAATATATTTGTTATGCATCATATTTCTGTTGATTGATTTTTTGTGTTTCAATATGTAAAGCTTGGTAATTTTTTTAAAATTTTATTTCCCATACGAAAACGAAGTATCCCCAAAATCAGCCACACGCTCCATTAGCGACTGACCCGAGCTGTATTATGAAGATATCAAACCACGACTTCTGGATGTCATCGCTCTCCAAAATTCATTTCGCCAAAGCGGGTGTGCCCGCACTTAAGGGTGCGTGTCTCGGATAAATAAGGGCGAATTACAGTTATTTGTGTAATACGTCCTTTACAAGCGTACAATACCTAATAACTCAGGTGGTTAGATATTGTATTACAAAGAATTCAGTAATTGGGGTCGGATGACTACTGACAATGTCACATTGATGTGTTATTTGTACGTTGATTCCACAACGGATGTTCGCATCCACTGTACAACTAACTTCTATGTTTTATCTCATTTTTCAAATATCATATAAAATTTATATATAATATACATGTATTTGAATCTTTATTTAGGGGAAAATATAAAGTTCAACTGGAACGCTTTGGGTTTATCTAGTTGGATCTCTTGTATTAATTTGTGAGCATTTGCCTGAATGTACCTACTCTCCGCGTTACAAAGAAGAAAATTAAATATCACCGTAAGATATTTTCGGTAAACAAGCGAAAAAAAAATTCCCAAATAACTAGTTTATAATTTGTTTATTTAAAGTGGCTAGAATCAATTTAGAAAATGATGAAAATAGGCATCTGTGGACTCAGTTTCCGATGCAAACGCTATCAGACAGTTTTTTAATTTCGTTGAAATTGAACAAATATTATATTTAAGTAATGTCTCTGCTTATTTTTCCTAATATACTCCATGAACCTAAAATATTGCTAATCGTGTAGCTGTTTGTTGAACTGATTTTTTTCAGATACTAAGCTCCTGTATGAGCCAATATATTATCATGAATAGTAATGACAATACCAAGAAACTGGAACATCTACGAAGCTATTACTGAGTTACTGCCTAAAAAAATGTTGATGAGGAGAGTGTAACAATTTAACAAAATCGTGATTTTTTTAATGTTTAAACACCATTCTCGTCTCGTGTTCATTTCTATATCTGCGATTTGCCTAAAAGTTATAAGTATTTTTTAAGAGGGTTACTCTTATTCTTCGTTGAATGTTTGTGAGCATGAAGTCAGCTTTTGATTCGCTGGAAGCCGCGTGCGTGTTGACATATTGTAGTAATTGACGTGGCAAATTGAAAAAGGGACAATCATGTCGTATATTTATACGGCTGTGGATAATTTGATAATTCACTTTCTATTGATACATCCCATGACAAAAAATAATGATTATGCAAAGTGAATTGGATACAAATATTAAAATGACTTAGTCCTATTTAATATCACAGGTCGACTGGGAGCTTGGATTATTTGTAAAAAAAAAACAGAAATCATTTTTTCGTTTGTATGTAGTTTTTTTTAAGCTGAAATTGCATATATTGGAGTTTTTACTCTGTATACTGCATCCTGATCCGAAACCAATGAATAAATCCTTTATTTTCCTATAAAATGTATCGAAATAAAAAACGTAAACGCTGTGTCTTTCATTTGAGATTTCACATTCAATTTAAAAAATATAATACCTTTCAAAGTATAAAAGTTTATTCTTACCACAGCGATAGTATCAACTACCTGTTTTTTTTTTAAATGCTTAGCTCTTCCCTGCGATGGAAACAACTTGAGTCTCTTAAACTCTTATTTTAAAGCTAACCACAAGCAGGTAAGAGTGAAAATATACAACTGAGAAGAAAGTAAACGTGCCAGAAAGGCTTGAATAATTCACTGTAACCTGTAAGGGTAAATATCGAGAGTAGATGCAGAAATGTGAAGGGTGAAAGACAGAAGGGGTTGAAGGTAGATGCAGTGTTAATCTTCTGTGTTTTTCACAAGAGTAGTTAGAATCTAGGATTAATAGAAATAAGAAGAAATAAACATGTAACGACCTGCATTATTTAGTAATTTTGCACCTAGTCTACAACACAGTTAATGTAATTTATAAAAAAAAATAATTATATGTATTTTTACCATTACAGAAGATTAAGAGTGAGTATGGAATTTACTATTACGTATTATTAAGTTGTGTTTACAAGTATAGAAACAAAAACAACCTAATTTAAAAACATGAATAAATATAAACCAACAAGACATAAAAAGTTATGTGATATTGTTTCTTTTTGAAGTCGGTAATTATCGAGCCTAAATAAATAATTACCTGCTAAGTGCATACTTAGAGGCGGTGTTTAAAAATTATTACAATTTTTAAACAAACAATGTAATCAGAGTAATTGTTTAATGAAATAATCACGAGATAAACAATATTGAAAACTTACCGGCCTGAAAGCAGGGACTCTCAAGTCAAGGGAAAAAAATGAATAATCAAACTCCAAGTCTATTACAAAGATAATCCTATATATTTTTTAATTGATTATTTTAAAGGTGTAACTGTAATGTGCAGACAATATAATATTATAATATATAATATAATTCTGAAGATCCACAGCACGAATTCAACTGATGTTTAATTATAAGAAAATAAACTAAAATACTTTTCATGTCCTTAAATTGACAATTGAATTGAAAGTGTCACGTTTTTTTAAGACTTTGAGAAAATTTTGACTACGCAAAATATTTTAACGCTTTTAATTATGTATATTTATTTTTCTTAGCCTTATTTTTTATTTGCTAAAACAGTCACAGTACAATAAAATCATAGCTTTCTTTTTACACAATGATTTTTGCTGTTTGTTGTAAAATGATAAAATATAAGCTTGCTGAGATCTTTTTTGGCGAGTGATTAAATAAAACGGACTATATGTAGATATACAGCAGCCTGCACACTTTGCAGCACAACCTCATTGACCAGTTACGGTAAGGTGGTCGGTTGTGTCGCAGCGCATGTAGGCTGCTTATACCTACGGTCCCCGGGCCGCGAGTTGGTCTGCCGGGGAGATGTAACACGTATAATTTATTTAATTATTGTTACACGCCTAAACGTTCCCGGCACATTAAGCGACGTAATTTCCCTAATATCCGAATTTTCCAACTCTGAAATATACAAATACGTGCGGGATAACAATTTTACACTTCGAGGAGCTATTAAAAAAAACCACGTGACGTCACCAAGGCATGACAGAATATTATAGGTTTATTCTTGTCATGTGAAAAACCAGCTGAAACACAATACATTAAAGTACATGATGATTATTTTTTTGTCATGTTATACAGATGATACATATATTTTTTAAATTACCTTCTGCTTAAAAAAAAGTTAAGATTATTATCACACGTAGACAACATTTTGCATTAAAAAAAAACATCGATTGTCGTAGTGTGTTTAGTCAAGATGTTTTTGTATATTAGCGAATATACAAAGTATTCCCAGTGCTTGTATGAATTGCACGTTTCTCAACGTTGCGTCAAAATACGTACATTTTTTACGGAATATTATTATTTAAACGTATTTTTTAGTTTGAATGCATAAATATTTCTCGTGGCAGTAATAAAAATGATGTATTTGCACGTCTTAAATCAAATTGTGCAAATGGTTATCGGAAGCAATACATAATTGATAATAGACACTGTCATGATAGCACCCAATCAGCTTTGATTGTAGTTTTTACATTAAATAACCACCGTAGGTTAGCGCCAGACAATAAATAACAATAAATGACCCGAATAACATACATTTAGACACCGAATAATCTGCCGTGTCGGTAACTAGTGCTATTATGGCAAATTATTCCATCAAAATTACTGCACATTAAAGAATTAGCGGAGCTTGCGCTACTCGCCGCTAGATGGCAGTGCCAACAAAAATAATTGAAGAAAAATATTTCGGCTCTGAGGTGAGGGGAACAACCAGATATGTCATGAACTTGCTTTTTTGCAATTGATACAGGTAGTGCAGATAAATTAAGGTCAAAATTTGTTTTTACATTAAATTATAGAAATTACAAATTTATTTTAAAAAAATTGAAAAACAGAAGTTTTTAGCATAGTTTATTTTTTTATTTGAATGTTAATATAATAAAATAACCTTATTATATTTTTATCCATTGTATAGTTTTTCTTTCTTTAATTGATGAATGAATTTGGAGTTTATCAGCAGTCGATATTTTAAAATAATTTTTACTGATATTTGTAGTCTTGGGGTAGAAGTACTCAAGTAATTGAAGATCAACCTTTTTTTTAAAAACTGCTTATTAAATTATATTTCTTAAAATTGATAAATCAATCGAATAAAAACAAAACATAAAAATACTCGATTACTTTTTAATCTCTTCAAAACATGCCAACATAATTTTAAATCATCTTAATATTTCAATTTCACTTTCTACCAGTCCCATCCATATCGACTTACGCAGCTCAACCCCGAGAGTTATTACCAAATTATAGCGATTCAGGTAAGTAATATATATCTCAGTTGTTTTTATTGGACCCTGTACATGGTGATCTGACGCCAGCGATGAAGTCAACCAATAGAGGTAATATATTCACACGTGAAATGACGAAAAAAATCCCCAATTATTTTTCGCGGCACTGGTAAGATTTGACACCTCCAAGGCCATTATAATCCTTACATACAATCAACGGATTAATATAATATATTATAGTTTGCCAGATAAATATTAATTATCTTCATTTCATGTTTCGCCAAGTGTTCTTGAATATGTATATTATGCAGCATTAAGGATTGGCAAGACATAATTCTGTAATTTTTATTTAACTTACCAAAAATGCACACCAATAGTATTCTTGTATTAATTCTTAAATATTTGTAGAATAATATTTTACGTATAATCCAACAGTGAAAATAAATCACGTTATTAATTATACTCCAAGTTAATAATAATAATCTATGTAGTTTATTTTACTACTTGACTACTTGCCATTGATATAACTTCATATTTTTTTGCATATAACAATATGTTAAGAAAAATTTGAAATTATTTTAATACGTGATTAATGAATCCCAACTTATTTTATGTCGAAATAACTAATAAAATAAATCACTTTATACCGTGTTTAGTTTTAATCATTACGGTACACTGGACGTATCTTAGAAAATGAATTTAAAGCCCCGATGCGTGGTTTCTTAATAATACAATGTGATGGATTGCCTGCAACTGGTAGTTTTCATTTTGATGGACTAAATTTATCTCATGTTGCGAATTTAGGAGCCATTTTTATTCGACATGAATGTTGATTTTAGATTGGTTGATTTGTCTCGCTTCTCTTCTATCTATTCCGAATCCTCCATTAAAAGGTGTGTGTTTCTTGTAACTCTACGTGAAAAAAGCATCATCGTCATCTGCACCGTGTCGACATTTTGGTTTTAATCTAAGTGGTAAAAAAACGGTTTCCATCAAGTTTTTTTTATAAAATAAGCTCTTATTTAATCGTAGTTTGAGAAAAGACACAAAGAGAATAATCTGGGATCTCTGATAATAGATTTTTGTACGATTTAAATATTTTAGTGATTACAAAAGAAGTTACCATAAATATTTATATTCCAATATTTCCTAATATAACAAAGCTACCTGTTTATCAGGAGCGTTTTGTCCTGTTTATCGATATTTTACTGTACGCAAACCAATAATTCAACTATTGTAGAATTTCGATTAAAATAATTAATTAAAGTGTTAAATTAACTCCAAAACGGCGCAGTGAATTTCAAATTCGTATACTACCACATTACTCAGGGCGCTTTTGTATGGATTACCATATCTTATGCTGCCTACACACGCTGCAACCCCACCAACAAACAAACGTTAACAAGCCAATACCTTCACAAAACTATAAACAAAACATCCAAATTACGTTTATTGGTTAATCACCGCTCAGTTTTCGATCGTGTCGCTGCGTGTGTAGACAGCTTGATCTTTGTACGGCAACAGCGAGAGAGATTTGTATTGAAGATAGATATATAGTAAGAAATAAAAATGGTATTCCGATATTCAAGAAAAGTATAGATATGAATTGGCCAGTGAACAGCGGATAAGTATATCAGGAAATGCATTAGAACCGACCAGGTACGCGGTCATGCATTTATGCATGCGCTGCGTCCGTTTAGTGTTGCGCTCGCATTACAGAGTGCAGCTAAACGTTTTAGTTTCGCTACGCTGTATGATCGTAGAGGTTTACATATTCTTTATAGCTGTTAAAAACTAGAAGAGAAAATCTCTTGCAAATCACAAATTACATTTATAGTTGGATTGGTTTTTCAAGTGTTGAGGTGCTTCAAGTTTTCGGTACTCCGTCGGAGAACCGAAAACTTAAAGCAGTTCAACACCCAAGAAACCTAATCAACCCGTTACAGCAGCTACTTTATACATATATATATATTTTTAAATTATATTACTATCTAAATCAAGTACACATCAAAATAACACAATGCCCTAAATTCCCGAATACCCAAAATCCCAGGTCTACAAAGATATTAGATAGATCTACAATGGGAAGTTTTTTCACCCCTAAACGGTTACAACAGGTGGAGTTTTGATTCCCTTACATTTTAATCTTTTTACGGAGTTCAAACCTCAACAATCGGGGTAAGAAACTATTTTAAATATCTACAGAGTCTTGATGTAGAGAGAGCACATTTATTATGACGATTGTTTGCTGTTTGTTTGTTTCCTTGGAATCTAGAAATTCTGAAAAACATGAGAAAAGTTCCTCTAAATACTAACTAGGCGAAAATGAGTAGATTGTATGTTTTAATTTTTTTAAATATTAATTTAATTAAATATGGCGTCGCAGAGTCCGCCATCTTTGGGCGAGGCGTGCAAGCTCGGGCTTGCCTCGGTCCAGCTTAGCGCCGTAATTGTATTCGCTTGTAATTGGCCACATGACAGGCTGCAAGATAATTCCGGGCGATTATTACAGGCCGTCTGGAGGAAAGCGAGAGCGCAGGCCACGTGGACATTCAATACACAATCTGATTACTCTGTCATTGGCACCACCTGATCTTAAAGCTGGCTACACACGCTGCGACACAACTGACAACCGAATAGTAGCTAGCCAATAGCGTCCTCTTTCGCGTTGTGCAAAAACATCATAAATACATGATGCTACTGGTTGATTGCATCGCTGGAAGCTGTGTGTGTACACATGTAGCAACACTACTGAAAACGGATTTTTACCCCTGTAATATTAAAACTGGCTATACATACAGACTAAAAATAGTTACTATCCAATAGCGTCCTCTTTTAACCATAAAAATACCCATAAATAAACGGACGCTATTGACCAATCGCACATTGGTTTTATGTTGTGTCGCTGCCTTAAAAGTAGTTTTAATACAAATAGAAACTGGTTTATAATAAGCTTTTATTTTGCATGATGTTTATAGTTTTGCATTCGTAAACAAATATCTGTAAAAAAAAAAAAATTAATTTTATATTATCCCGATTTAATCAAATCATATAATTTTGAATACTCAATATATGACAAAAAAATATTGTGATATAAAAACTGTTTTCATGTATTAAAATATATGAAGCAAGGACAAAATCTTGGAAATATTTAAACCAAAATTTAATTATATTTTCACTAAGTTACAAGGCCACGGTGTGTGAAAGTAGTAAGATTCTAGATGATGTAGGTTAGAATTCAATCTGTGTCCAATTTATCTGTCCGTAAGAACAAGTTGACGCAAGTATTGAACTTTTATTAATGCCCAATTCGATATTACGATACGAAGAAACACTTTTATGAGAGAGAAGAGTTCAAAGCTAATAATGCATTTCAGAAATAATGTAAGTTTTTATTTATATCTAATATAAAATAAGGAAAAATAACTTAAAAATAAATTGTCGTAATTAATAAACAATTAGATGGATTCAGCCGATACCTGAATGTTTCGTTTCAACACAAAGCAAGAATACGTTTGCCTTTTCGGTTTCGTTTGCTGCGTCCGGCCGGCGGGCATAGAGCAAACCCAAATTACTGAAACTTTTATTATTTTGACTTTGTAAGGAATGGCGTGTCCTGGAGAGGGAACACCTGCACGCCCGCAGTGCCGTGGCGAGGCACGCAAAGGACTCCGACAAAAACTGCTTGCCTTCGGGCGCCGTCCTTCCTGAGGACCGCGGCTCCGGCGCTAGCTGGGCTTAGGGCAGGGGGGGACTGGTGAATATAATCCTAGTCCTGCGTAATAAACCATTTTATCAAATGAACCTTAAATATATATTGCATGCATGTATATTATTTTAAAAGTGAAACAAAAATATTCGGACCCCAAGACTTAAGTATAAGCACTGCAAGTAACATAATTTTTAAAATATATAGTGACGTAGCGCAAATATATTTTTTATCATAAATTAAAAAAAATAATGTGATAACATCCTCATAAGTGCTATATACATTTATTATATATTTTGTCAATATATTTATAACAAAAGTGCTTGATTTGTTAAGGGTCTAGGTCCCATAATCGAGTTTTTTTGATCATTTTCTAGTCCGTTTTGCGAAAAATCGACTGCACCAATCAAAAAAATTTAAATGCAAAAAGTTTGATACATCCCTTTTTCCGAACACAATATATTTTTATTTCTTATAAATTTAATATTAATATGATAAATATGTGTTTTTAGGAATTTGAAGATTCGTCCGGTACATTTTCCAAGAATCCTAAACATTTAAAAGTCTTTTTTTCAATTGGAAATAAAATATTAAATATAAACCACGTGTGTCTTAATAATTTAATAATTAAAAAAAAAAATCTTTGACAAACTTTAGTTTTGAAAAGTCGTCATTTTATCCAATTTTTCAACATCTTCAAGATTTTATTTTACCCTGAAAATGGACGTTAATTAAATAATAAAAAATAGGTAAATATAATTTATAGTTTTTTCAATACTCTGTAAAAAAATCAACTTTCGATATAGAAAAATAAAGTGACAATTAATTAATTAAATGACACGATTTCGCCAGGTAGTGGACTGCCTTAATTAAAAGGCTGGGAGCAACTGCCAAGAAATTTTTATTTTTTTACTTCTTCTTTCGGTGCTTAAAATTTGTAAATTTACAATATAGTAATAGTAGATGGGGGGCTTTTCCGATTTTGGATGACTCCTCCGCTCCTGCGTCCGTGAGCCTCGGATGGATGGAGTCCTGGCTGCTCGTGATGGTCGGTTGATTGACCAGTGGGGAGGGGCGAGGAGCCCGGGGCGGAGGCCCTTCCAGAGGGACTCCGCCAGATAGGCCCCACCGCGATACAGCCCTATATGTTTTATTTTGTTTTAGTACATAGCTTGAAATTTGTTTGCCCATTTTCATAACAACGCAGAAGCATGGATAATACATAACAATATTGTGCCTTCCGTGTCTAACCAGCAGATAAGGAGGGACGTGCGGTGAAAGTATGCAAATAATACGAAATGCTTTGGTATTTGGTAAAACCACACTACTTTATACGAGAGAGAAACCGCAAGTTATCAGGCAGGTGGGCAAGCAATCGGAAGCATGCATAGGCAACTGCGGCTGTATACGACTTTATAAGTCTTTAGAATTATAGACAAGATATCAAATATATCATAAACAGAAATATATATGCAGTAAAATTTTAATGATTTCCAACAAAAATACTTTAAATTTGCGTTGATTTACTAAACTAAACTAAAAATATATTGATAATGATTATGTACATTTTTTCAAAAATTGAAAATTAATTAAAGAAAGTTTTTTTAATCAATTTTCAATATTTGAAAAAATGTACTTAATCATTATCAATCAATAAAATTTGTATAGGCAAAATCGTACTTCCTGTGAAACGGTCTTCACAAAAATCAATAATATATTGCAGGTAATAAAATTTTTTCGCAAATCAGGATAACTTAACCACGCATGGCGACAATCAGTATAAAAAAAAACTTGTGGGAGTTAAGGGGTAGGAACTCTATGGTGTTTTTTTTTTTTTTTTTTTTTTTTAATCAAAAGTGGTTTGCGTAGACATGGCTCAGCAAATGAATTCAAAAAATGCGGCTTAGGTAGGGTCGGCGCCGGAACCTGTCGCAGTGAGCAGTCCATTTGTGATGCGAGGCCCCATCATTAGGCGCTCGCCCCCATTACTGTGCAGTCCCACCAGGCCTCGCGGGTCACCAGGCTGGGCTCCCGCCGCCCGGCGCCGCTCGGCCGCGGGCTGCACAGTGTGGGCGGAGGACGGACACGCCCCCCCAGGGATATCCGTAGCCGGTCACCAGCACGCCAGCATACAAACGAAAAGGAATAAAACCTAAAATAGTCCTCGCGGTCCAGTGGCATCCGCGCTTGCCTGCGCCTGCCGCGGAGAGCCGGACTTGGAATCCCCCAAATGGAAGGTAACCGCTTATACGAGAGCGGTCCGATAAGTACTTAGCCTACAAAAGAAAAACGAAAATTTTGGAAAAGTGGCGATTTATTTCTCAAAATAGTCTCCTTTTAGCTCTGTACACTTTAACCCATCTGAAAAATACGTTTTCTCGAGGTTTGCAAAGTAGTCATTCGACTTGAATTTCTGCCCGGCGAGTGACTTTTTCAAGTAGCACGGGGCCAAATCTAGAGAATACGGTGGATGGGGGAGCAGTTCGTAGTGCAATTCGACCAGTTTGGCCGTGGCGACGACGGAGGTGTGAGCCGGTGCGTTGTCATGGTGGAAGAGCACTATTTTCTTTTTTTTGGAAGGGGCCGTTTTTCTGCAATTCGGCGTCGAATCGGCCAATCGGTTCACCGGGTGAAGTCCACTGTTTCGACTGTTCCTTGGTCTCTGGTGTGTACCAGTGGATCCATGCTTCGTCGACGGTCACGAAACGACGCAGAAACTCCTTCGGATCCACTTACACACGCGGTCAAAACGAAACTGCGAGTCCGATTCGGCTGAAATTTTGACAGTAGCCGTCTACGACAATGTACTACACGATAGTAAATCTCTCTTGCGATACTAGCACCATCGGGCGGTGGGGCTAAGTACTTATCGGACCGCCCTCGTACAGTGTCTTCAAAGAGATTATCGGGTATCTGTTAGTTCAGTAAAACAAAAATTACTAATAATCAAGTATTTTTTATTGTTGATTATACGAATACAAAATGGAAAATTATTTCGAAAAGATGATGTTATCCAAATGCTGCATTACGCTGCTGGCACTCTTCTAATCTGGAACTAAGATCGCTGATAACACGCTGACACATAGCCCTCGAAATTGCTGCCATTTTTGATGTGATGTTTTGTTTCAATTCCGTTAGGTTCGTCAGATTATTCTCATAAACCCTACTTTTAAGGTATCCCCATACGAAATAGTCAAGAGGGCTAAGGTCGGGGCTTCTGGGAGGCCAGTTGATGTTATCTCTATGTGAAAAGACCTTATTAGGGAATAATTCGTTAACAGCATCAATTGATTGATTGGATGTATGATGGCAAGTGGAACCACGTTCTTGAGTTGAAACCTTGAAACTCCTGCATCTTTGGGCCCAAAAATTTTCGCAGCATATCGCAAAAACGGTCCCTATTCATATTCACCCGATACTATTTTTAAATAAACTTAAACTTCACAAGTAGCAGTAGTCTCATTATCACACACGTATCAACAAATTGAACAATGGTGTAGCCATAACCAGTAGTTTTTGTGAGATTTCGCCGATATTCACTGGTATATTCACCTATCACCTATTCACCAATAGTTTATATGCTTATCTTTCAATAAATAGTTTATCGTAAAATAGTCATCGTGGTCCAGTGGCATTCCCTTGCTTGCCGGGCTTGAATCCGGGTACACTGTTTTTAAATTATATTTTGTCTTCAGATATAAATGAATGAGAACCGCTTATAGAAATAAGCTTAAATTCACAAGTAGCAGTAGTCTCATGAATCATTTGAATTTTTTTAAATTTTTTTATCCCGCTAGTTTATATGTTTATCTTTCAATAGCTTCTTGCACTTGGCACACAAACAAAAACCAACAAACAATATTTGTAGTTCAAACATGAAGCATTACAAATGATACCAATCTGTCTTGGATAAGGGTTGTTTTATATTTTATGTTGACTACTTGCAACTGCTGTTTGCTATACTGCTTAAACTGCTATTTAACAACTAGCTTTCTAACCTAACAATGACTTCTTATGAACGATCACTCCGTCGGATACATGTGGCCGTTTTTTTAAAATGTAATTGCTGTCGATTTTCTCATGTCCCGCGGTGCCAGGACGCGAGGGTCAGGTCTGCGGTGCAGAGTCCCTCGGAGGCCAGTTGTCTCGGTGCCCTCGAACGCCCCCCGAGCTTCCTTTGTCCGAGCGCGCACGCGATGTTGCGTTTCGGAGCGCGGGCGCGTCCCTTCATCTAGCTCGTACCCTTGCGTGCGCTCATTACGCTGTTTTTCAGGCCGAGCTGACCCAAACACCTGCAGTAGGTATTTTTTTAAACATATTTTCATCTCGATAATGTACTTTTTACCTAATTATGAAAACAACAAATATGAATAACCAAATGATAAAGAGTTTTCAATCAAGATAGAAATCTTCCAGCAGTTAAATAAAGAGTATTACAAATTGAACCAGTATGTCGTGGATTCGTCAAACACAACATGCCACTAGCATGTATCGCTGCGTGTGTAGGGAACTTAATGCACACGCTGCAACACAACTGACAACCGAATGGTAGCTAGCATTTATTGCTCTCTTTTGTGTGATTTTTTTGCAAAACTAGTTCTGTTGTCGGTTGCATCTCAGCGTGCGTAGGCAGCTTTACTTGCACGGGCTGCACACCGCATGTGTAATATATCCTCGGGGGTTTGAGACGCGGAGGGGGCGCGTCCTGCCCTTCCTGTCAGTCCACAGGTGTTTTTGCCATACGAGTATTGACGAATGACGAGAGACTCAACCGTTCATTAGAGAACGAAGGTACTTTTGTGCGATCAAAGGACGCCGAAGGACCTCACGCAGGCACGCAATATTCCCGCAGGAATCTATTGATGTTTTATTACTATTTATCTATAGCATAAACATAGCAGAGGTATTAAATAAATATTTTACTCTCTATTCCAATTTGATGATAAAATCAAACCTAGTTTGAATTTTAAAATAATCGAGGATCTTATGTAAAACATTTTTTCTGCAGTGCAAAAAATTTACTCTCGGATGAGTTTCGATCTTGTAATTTTTACATATACCTACAAATACCTACAAATGACAGTTTTAATGGTAAAGTCAGAAAATTTCTTTTTATATTGAATCCTGTATATTATAGGTTTTTAAATTATTTTCTGTCGTTTTTATTTTGATTTATCCTATTTATAAATTCTACTCATCATGAAACATTATTACTATTCCATGTCTTCACATATATGCGTAATAAAATAATGCTCTACCCTACTCATTATCAAGAATAAACACGTTCATCATTATTATTACTTAACAACTTTTTATTACGGTTTGTTGCTTGGCTTTCAGTATTCCCAATTATATGAAATAATATCTTTTCAAATAAAATATAAATTAATTGATGAGATACAATACCATGTGTGGAGAAATACTTTTCGCTCCTAGATTAACTCAAGAGACATTTAATATGAATTAAATTATAAAACTCTCGGTGTTTTTAATGATATTCATTGAGTATTTTAGTATATTTTTTTGATTTGGAATTAGTAAAGGAATTGATGGGTATTTTTTTACTAGGTACTTGGGTATCTATTCTAACCTGTACCAATGTTTATATCAAAGAATGGCGGCGTTGATTGACAGCGGAGCTCTGGGCCTGGGTCTCTTTCAACTAAAAAACGAAATACAAAAAAACACCAAAGAGAAATAGGACGGCGCGTGAAAAAGGGTGTACGTCTGGCGCCTCGGGACGTTTGCAGCAAAAAAGCATTTCATTCCCCGGGGGAAGTGCAAAAGACGAAGGTTTGAGGTTCGAATCTCGTAATTAGCGAAAATTCGAGAGCTCGCGTGTTCCTGGATGAAGTTTAACGTAAAAAATGGTGTCTTGGTTTGGTTAGGTTAGGTTAGGTACCTGTCGCTTTAACTGGCACCGCTTTTAAAAGGCAACTCTCGAATCACCAAAGCACGCTCAAAAAAAAAATAAATACATTTGCAACGTAAAATCAATTGAAAACTTTGCTCCAATTTAACAATTCGTGGTTTCTATTTTATATGAAAAGTATTCATTTTAACTTTTGGTATTATCAAATAAAAATATATAAAATTCATAAATACACACCAAAAGTATGTTAGACCATGTATATTTGCTTATATTTTTTATTACATATGATGGGAACGTAGTACGGGAAAATGGTTTTTGTGCATCAAAGACTATCCTCTTATACTATACCTTTTAAAAAGATGAATATAACACTTGCGCCAATTCAAAGTATCCCACGAGAAGTTTGTTGCGAAATTTCACTTCTAGCCAAATCATCCTGCAAGCATGTCTGAGATTTCTTTATTGATTATACAGCGTGACCTGAAGTATTGTGAAAGATGTAATTTACCTCATTTAAAAAAGTCTGAAATACTTTTTGATGCAATTACCATCAGCTGGTATAAGCCCGCTGTTAAAAAATGACTTCCACTGTTTTTACCCCTATTTTACCTGTTATAAACACCCCATTGCCATTTTTAATATATAATTGTTTTGACCATTTTATTTTTAAAACTAATTTTATGAATATTTTTTGATTTCATACAACTTTTTTTGTTGTTTTATAAGTTAATAAAACTTTTGTAATACTAATTCACTAAATAAAAATTTGTGGGATTTCTGTGAGTAAAATTATTTAAATGTTTATACAATATTTTAATACATTATTTGCGAGTAAACCACCAAAAACCAAATAAGTTAAATTTATAAAACTAGTTCAGTATCCACTTTCCAGAGCTTATATCAAACTGAATAACTTTCGATCAGCAGTCGTCGGTTTAATCATTTTGCCATAAAATCAACCAATATGCATTAAAGATTAACAGTAACTAAATTAAATATTTATATATTTATAAGTGTACCGATTACGGCACGAAAAATTACAAAAATAAACTTTATTTATTCACTGACATTGAAATTTTGAATAATTATTGTTTTGTTTTCACCATTAATCATTTATCGACATAATATAACACATTAAAAATTACTGTGTTATAATATAAATAAATTTTATTTCAGACTTTTCGCAGCTGCTGACTAATTTAATATATATTTGTAACCTAAGGAGTATTTTTTTAGGTGTATTCTATAGGCGAGAGACATTCAAGCCAAGATAATCTAAGGAAAAAAGTCGTTAGTCTTACTACTCTGTAATAGTATAAAGCTGAGACTATTTTAAAAAAAGTAATGAAAACTAGCATCAGAGAAGGTTTTCTTTTCCTCTGAAAACAATTTATATTTCAACTGAATTGTAAAAAGAACATAATCAATTTATTTATTTTTATTTCTAATTATTCAAACCCATGCAAGCAAACGTGGCAGGCGCTTATTTTTGTCTTAAAATTGTAAATGAGTTTGTGAACACATCTTACACGCCGTCCAGTAAAAAAGTTTAAAATAAAACCAACACAGAATTAAAAAAAAAAAAAAACTCCAAAAGTACTGCCAGTCATCGTGCCGTACGGGCGTCAGTCGGCCTGACAGCCATTGTGAAATATAAATAAAAAACTAAAAAAAAACTATACATAGAAAAAAAAAACTAAGTGCTACTGTATTGAGCGTCTCGGCCAGCCTTCTCGCTGATGCTGCAGCAGGCCCACAATGGACGAGCCGGCGCATGGGAGCTCCGCGTCGGGCATTGTTTGACTCCATTATGGCGATGAAGAGAACCTTCTGGTTATGAGCAACGGGTTCAAACGAGGTATCTTCAGTACCATACATACACTACGACGACCTTACAACTGAGCGTCTATCACATTATAATATGCGTACACATTTTGGTCAGAGTGCTATACCGTGCTTGGCTTCGGACCTTCTATAAACCCCTGCCAGTTTCAGATCCCTGAAGACAACCCCAGTACCAAGACTGAAACGTTGGAGTTTTTGTTGTAACATAGTACTGAATAACGTAAAGGAATTTATAAAATAATAATTCCCTCCCCGCTCTTGTGCATTGCTTGTGCATGGCTACCATTTTATTCCCAGAGCGTGTGAAAAAAATCGGTAATGGAGTTGTGGACTTGGAATGATTCTGGAGGGATGTGCTCTTGAAGTACCTTATTGTTTCTGTAACCTGCTGCAGAAAGAGTATCATATCTAAACACCAGAGCTTTCAAGGATTATATAATAATGCTACTGGGCAGCAGCAATACGCAGATTTACCTTCCAATATAGAACTGCGGTACCCATAAAAACTAGCTCAGCATGAGTATATGCTCAGTAAAATGATCACCAATCTCCTCTGAGGAGAGGAGATTGGTGAATAAGATAATCTGTATACACATGCGTCTGCGAATTTTCGCTTTGTTTTGGCATCGATCGGTAGCAATCCGTACATCTTTTCAGCCAAACAAGCGGAATTAACGGCACATCTAGCTTCTCGTTGTTCGGACCGCTTTCTTCCCACGAGCGAGTGGCGCCTGTCGATAATGCAGCGTCACTCGCTACCTTACCGACATTCGGCTTTACGTTATCATTATTATTATTCGGCCCATTATAAGCAGTGACTCTCGAACACACGGGGAAATCCGGTTAAGGTCAGGTTAGCCGCCGGTATTGTGGCTCCGTACCAATTACGCATTTGCTGTTTTGAAAATTTAATTCTTGTAAAAAATCAAATTGCTATGTACAGACGTATTCTTCAACGACACTATTCCCTATTGTTAGTGATTCGCAGCTTGACTTTTATGCGTTAGAATAGTCACTCGCGGGGATTTATAAAAAAGATATACTGCAGGGTTGTTCACTGTTGATTACAATATTTTTTTAAAATTAAAATACTTGAGTGAATTTCCACATGTTCGTTTTTTATTTGTGACCGGTTTCGCCAACCTTGTTGGCATTATCTGTTTGATAATGCCAACGTGAAAGGTTGGCGAAACCGGTCACAAATAAAAAACGAACATGTGGAAAATCACTCAAGTATTTTAATAAAAAATATATATTAAAATGGAATTCCACCAAGTACTCTATGTCAAAAATATTAAATTACTGTTTATTTCGTTAAATCGTTCACAAATCAGAATGTGACAAGGTCATGATATTTTTATGCTGTACTTACATTTTATTTAGTGATCGATTCTGCGTAAGATGAATATGACAAAAACATGGTTGGTATAATTAGAATTTGAACAAAAATATTAAATTTGAAAAACTTAGAGAAATACGTTACGTTATAAAAAATATCACAAATGAGGATCAAACAAAACGTTTGAGCTAAAACTCAACAAAGAAGATGATTAATGTTATTTTTACGCAAAGGAGTTAATATTTTAAACGGCAATATGAATCGATAACATTTTGACAGCTTGCTAATGTGAAGATGTTGTTGCCGAGGAGCATCGATTTATCATCCGGTCCATGCTCCAGCAGGCGGCGGGTGCCACCTTGTGTGCAGCGTCATGCACCCTGGCCGGATGTCACCCGCGCACGCGCCCGCAGTGACGGCCTCCGTGCCTAATGGCGTTTTAATCGCCTTCAGCCAGCGTCGACATATTACTTAACTTCTTTTTACACCTCCTTAACCCTTTTGTAAAGGTGTTTGCTCAGCTATTGGTATGTGCACGCTTTTGTATTGGGTTGAATTAGGGGATGTTGGAGATGTGGACTTTTAGGAGAAGCTACATTAAAGTTGATGTCAAGTAGAAAAGAAATGGTGGGGGTGAAAAAAAATATCTTGCCAGCTTTATATTTTCAAGGGGGTTTAATACTTTGACTATGGAGTATACGAGGTGTTTCAAATAGTGTCAATTTATTTTAAACTACATACTCTGTATTAAAATCTACTATATGGCACTGGTTGGGCAAGAACATATTTACACCAAATCCAAATCAAATTGTCAAAATTTTAAAGTGATGTCTTAACAGTTTCATTTATATTAATGATCTTTTGTTGGTTTCATAATAAAAAAATGAGCGTTTACAGCTCTTCTGATATTCCTGGTAGATTTAATAAAGTTGCATTTTCTTGTGTTATTATTTTTAAATCGAAAAACCACAGTGCGTTCTCCGAAAGCGTGTCGGCGACTACGTCCAATTGTTAGAATTGAAGACTTGAAGGTGGAAGACTTCCCGGAAGCTCTCATCGTCAGGGAATTCCTGGTAGTCGAGAGCAGTGACTCACTGTGCCACCACTACGCGAGGTTGCAGCAGGAAAGATTGCGCCATCGAGTCCCGCCTGAGGATAAATTTGATTACCCAAACGTTCGCGGAATGGGCAAAGGAAAGAAATATGGATCAAAGCATGTTATATTAAAAAAAAAAAGATCTAACATAAAGTAAAAAGTTATTTTTACCATCGTGACCGTGAATTTTTATTGTTGTATACAAATTTATAATTCATCCAAGAGTTGTACATATAAAATAATAATTTTAAATATGCAAGTCTATTTTTCTTATATATTAATGTTTTTTTTTTTGTATCATCATATATACATTGAATATCAAACAATATTTTCGGTATGTGAACTTTGTTTCGTTTTTTTGCTTTCAACGAATTTTCACGATGACTCTCTGCCGTCGACATGATTTTAACTGGCGTAAAACAATTACACTCGGAGTACACATCGCATTATTGATAATTATGATAATGTTTTAATCTGGTTGAGCATGAGCGGTGATCAAGGTGAGAGATGAAGACGAGAGGTGACGGCAAGGAAGGCCGGCGCCAGGACGGGCGCGGCGCCGGGCCTGGGCGGGCCCCTGCGCCGCCTAATTACAAGGGACGCTTCCACCTGAGGTAGGCTACGACCTGAGACACGTCTCCGGCAGCATCCTGGAGATCAGCAGAGTTCCACATATCCTTATAATTATCCCCCATGCATTATTTCGGTCCTTTCTCGGGAGTTAAAGCTATCTTTCTTCATACATGCAGTCACGTAAAAGTTAACTTCACACACTGCAGATATTCTAGCTTAATTTTTTTTATAATTAATTATGACATATGGATTTTCTATGAAGTTACTCAATAAATAAAAAATAATAATCAAAGGTGATTAAAGAGAGAAAACTTTGTGAGAATCTTATTGGTTACATCACCTGTACAAAGAAGTGAAGACAAAATACAAAGGTACTGTTATCATTATAATAATGGATCTTCACTAATCAAACGCCTTGTCCCTCAACAAGATTAATTTTTTTTTAATAACCAAGAAAGCAGATTACAGGGAGTGAAATATACTACTGCACTTTACGGCTTTTACATTGTTTTTACAAGATATTATTAGAAATCATTCAATAACAAAATGCTGCAAGTATTGTTACATATTCATATGTTCAATAAGACTACATGCAAGTTCATTGATACTACAAATATAAACAACCAAAATGTTAAGAGATTACTATTATTTTTGTTTGTGAGTGGTTTCAGAGTAATAGCTGGATACACACGCTACAATACAACCGACAGCCGAATGTCATCCAGCCAAAAGTGTTTCTTTATTTTGAGTATTTTGTATAGTTTATCATAAGCAATAAGGTCGCTATTGGGCAGTGTATCTTTCAATTGTCAGTTGTGTCTCACGATTCAAATGATCGATTATGAAATCCAGTTTTGCATATATTCTCAGTGAAATTTATATTTTCTCTATTAATAAATTGAATAAGAGTCACTGATTGGTATTTAGAGTACGTGCCTGAAATAAAAGGGGTGTGCCGAGTTTTAGGCGATTTTTAGACGTGGCGCCTCGCCTGTCTGTTCCGGCTGCATTGACAATGGAAATGACTTTGACTTATGCATTTGTATGGAGATTACATGCAACTCCCAATTAAGATGGGGGCTGGATAGGTGACGAGCGCTTCTTTGGGATGCATACATTAATAAAAAACCAAATTTAATTTGATTTTATAATACAAAACATGGGGTTTTTGGAAATATCGGTACATTAACAAGCAAGCGTTAATAAAATTAACATATTTCCGAAAGTGTTTTTTGTACTTTAAAATTAATCATAAGCGTTGGATTGCTTGTTTATATTGTATTTTAGTATGATTTTTATTATGAAAAATAACAGCAAGTAACAAGAAAGCATTTACAAATAAAATTTTTAGTAATAAAGTAAAAATGCACTGGCAATATAATTAATCAATAAACTCTGATAATTACATTAAAAAAACCTTATTCTTGTAACTGAAACATGCTTCGTGTGAATTCGAAAAAATTTGGATCAATATTTATTATTTATATTCGTGTATGTTATTGCTTGATGGTTTTACAGCATCACGGTGGGTCGGCTCTCGCAAGGCAAACCCAATTAGTGGAGTTTTACGAGCCATTCTTTTTAATTAGGAATTTTCACACTAATGCCGGAGCCGGACTCGCCGGACGAGAGAATCCTCAAAAAAACGCATCTTTTCTAACTAAATAAGTTTATTGGTAGGTCTTTAATTTTTTTGAGCTACGCCGGGACTTGAACCCCGGCACGAGCCTGCTCTATTTAGAGTTAAATAATACAAATGTATGTTTTTATTTTATTTTACTGTGTTACACATGTTTATGATATTTTTTTTATTATTATATGCCCTATAGCGCCTTGTGGTATTGGATTTTTCTAATAAAAAAAAAGAAGTAAATATCGATTATTCATTTTAAATTACGTGATTAATTTTAAATCTTATCACTCAACTAAAGGAATATATGAGTATTATAAGCAATTTCGATGCACTCCGACATGCATGCTGAGAATTGAAACAATATAAATATTAGATACCCACAACGACACTATAATTAATTAAAATAATTCAATATGAAAAACGTCACGGATAGAAGATTAATTTTTTTTAGCTTTATACAAATATTAAGCACAGAATCTTTTAGTACTTCTTCGCTACTTTCCTGTAAGTATGAAGGTAAATTCAATGTAACGATGTTAAAAACAATAATTATAAAATGCATTCTTTGAATATTTTAGTTTATAGACAACCAAAAGTTAAAAAGGGACCGTGATGTCATTAAACTATGGTTAACGTATGATTGGTGTCGCAATTGAAATATAAATACTCAGTAAATATAATTTCCGGGATTTGCAATATTGACTTATTGGTCATGGAACTATTCATTTACAATGCAGTTATTTACTAATATTTTTGTAAAATCACAGTTTAGTAACGATATAATTTTTTCATATTTTACATATTCATTGATAGTTGTTTATGTAACAAGTGAAAAGGTAAAAAAAGTAAATCAACGCATCATTAAACGATGGTTCACGAAGAGTTTAATAATCCTGCTCGACAAAAGTGAAAAGTTATTCCGAGAAAATATTATAATTCAGAGATGAGATCTTTTTAAGTAAGCGTTGTCTATCTTCGATTTATCAAAAGCATAACTAGATAGTAAAGATTCAGTTTTGTAGAATTCATTCACAATCCGGCGCCACATTAATCACTCAGCTATATCATCATCACTCTCATCGTTATTATATTATTACTATTCGAGTGTCTCGGCACGTCGGCTCGCCCGTTACCTGCAGGATGAAGGGCCTCGTGCCACGTACCTGGCGGCCCGCCGTCCCGCGCAGGTTTTTGCACACTTGCGCCATTTTTTTTCACAGGCGCAATGGCCGACGGTTGTGGACTTTAGGCCTTTGTTCGGACGCCGAACGGGAAGCGAAACATACACGCGATTGCTTTATTCTATAATTTGTAAAAATCTTTACCTTGACGCATTTTTTATGCTAAATAAAAAAATCGCTTTTTATACTATATAATAGATACGCGTAAAATTCGAACTAATGGCCAAAAAGAGACGATTCGATTTTATAGTCTTGCGAATATAAAAAAGTCAACACACGTCACATGTATGTAATACAGAATGCCAACAATTAGCAACTTGATTGTTTTTATTTAATTCGTTTTTTATTATGACGTCATTCAGCAATTAGTAAATACGAATCCGATGGGGAAAAATTAAGTGCGACTGCAGACCATATCGCACGACGCGTCGCGCCTTTCATCTTGCCGTGTGTGCGGGCGGGGCCCTCGGCTCGGCTGGCGCCGGCGCCCTCCGGCCCCCTTCGGCCCCTTCTGGCCCCCTCTGGCCCCCTCTGGCCCCCTCTGGCCCCCCCTGCCCCCCGCCCTGCCGCGGCCCTGCTTTGTCTCCGTCCCCCCGCGGAGATTTATAGGGTATTAAAACCAATTTGTTGGGACACCTTTATAGCTTATTTTTGCAGGCATTATACGACTGCCTAACTTTTAGCGCTTGGTGGTCTGAAGAATAAACCTGATACGCGTTCTCGTCTAAAACACAAATATTTTTTTATTAAATATGACTTTTTTATCATTATATTTATCGCTGATTTAACGTACTACAATAGTTCAGTTGGTGTCGTGAAAAATATTCACGTTTTTTTCACAAACAAATACTGTACTTTATAAATCGTTTAATAGTTCAGATCATAGTTACCGTAACATTAACAGCTATATTATTATAATATTACAACAACAATAGTACATCGTTTGATTTGTTCGCACAATGGTTAGCTTTTTGAGTATTAATGATGAGATCCTGAGTTTCAGCAGAATAATAACAAAGTAAAAGACAATTTGTATTTTCATTTCATGTGTCGATATGATCTGTTTGAAAACAATTGTGAAGTATTTGAAAATATTTTTTTTTTCAGAGTAAAACAGATCATGAATATTATATGAATATATATACTATAATATGTTTTCTTTACTTGCTGTACTATCTAGATCTGTTATATTATTTGTTGTTGCACGCTGGTAGCTAATGCGTGCGTGACTTCACAAACCAGAAGTGCGCCATGAATACAAGCTCTTAAAATTGAATATAAAGGATATAATCCACTAACTCTAAATAGCCTTAAGGCATTCAAAATGGCTTTCATGTTGTGTGTTACAAGACGCTATTTTAAAATTCAACAGCTTCTTTCAGGCATTGAAAGTAGATGTAAAAAAATATTGATTTCTGAAGTATGGGAAGTGACTAGATTTGTATAGAGATTGCTGCACTTATCTCTTAGATAAGGAGCCATCTTTTCACTGGCACAATATGAATCAACTGTTTTAACAACATTTTAGAAAGTCAGGTGAATAAAAGGGTGAAAAATAAAATTGAAAGTTCGAAATGCAATATTATTAAAAAATTTGAAATTTTATAAAAGTCCAATAATAAAAAATAAAAAAAACTACGTTGTATACAGCTTGGTGAAAATTCACAAACATGACCCAGCGATGGTTTTCGATATGTGGTGGAAATATATCAGATGTAATAAAACAATTCTAAAAAATAGGTAAAATATATAAACCTTTATTCGGTAGTCTTTTAACGACAAAAATAAAATAATAAATGATTCAATATTTATACCTCAAAAGTATTCGTTTATTAATGTTATTAAAATCAATATACCTACACAGCTTCCAACATAATCATAATTAAAACCCAACGGAGTTATCAACGTGGAAAATCATCAAGTCAGGGGTCGTAAACTAAATGGAGTTAGACACAGAGCATTAGTCCATCATCAGGGGTCGTAAAGTAAATATATTAGCACAAATAAGCAACTATTAGGACGAAACACTAGGATTTTTTTGCCCCAGTCGGTGTCTTTGCAGGATCTCTGTTCCTGCAGGTAGATTTGGACTTTCGGGCCTGGTTACACCATTATATGGTCTGGCAGACAGAATCTGGCTATTACCTGTGTCTCTGCCCGGATTGGGTAAGATACATTTAAAAAATACTTTTTAAAATGACATGTAATAGCACGTTGATGTGAACATATGCTGAATAAAATACACAAGTAATTAAATCAAAAATATAATCAATAAATTAGTCTCAATATTTTTTTAACGTTTCAGATAATATATAAAATATTTTAAAAATAATATAATTAAAAAAACTTTTTTTTTATATAAAATTTTACATCACCAAATGCAAAATTTAGTTAAATATTAAATTAATAAATATTGAGTCAAAAATAAAAAAAAATGCTTGTAAGTCACAAATAATTATCTAGAAAACTATGTTGGCTTGGAGCTTTCATTTTACGTTTCATATTCTTGCTGTGGTTGTATTGGATACAACACCAATTCACGATAATAAAGGAGGTGTAGATTCAAATTCTTCAAATGTCAGCATTTTTCTCTAGGCTCAAGGGTAAATAATAAAAATATATTAGATCATATACTCAGCAGGACTGCCAATCGATTTTACCAACAAAATATCGAAAACTTATTTACATAATTTGATTCGATTTTTTTCAGGTCTCATAACCCTAGTGGGTCAAATATTTAATCACAAATCAATTAATTAATCCGTCGTATTCAGTTTTAGAAAACATACTTCTAACAACTCCAGTTTGGGCCTGCTAAGTATACCATAACCGAGCAGGGGGTGCAAAAAAAACGTGTCGGCTTGTCTGTCGCGCGAAAAAAATTGTAAAAACTGTCTTTGAAAAAACTTGCCGCCCCTTGCAGCACAATACTTACAATGGACTCACCTGACGGCTCCCTTTTGTTTATTTTGAGCTTCATTTGTTTTCCGGAGAGCCTGGGAATATTTCATTATATTAAAATTTCAACTGCGATACTCGTACATGTGGATACCTTAACACCCAAAACTAGGTTACGATATTATATATTCTTTGTGATGTGACCATAAATATGGCGTAGTTTTATTTAAGGGCAATCTTAAGATTTTTTACTGCTCTGTTTTTGCAGCTAGCCACTTCCACCTTTACCATCCATCTGCTATTGTAAGATATATTGTGAGTCATTTCTATATCTACAAGATTTACAATTTTAAAATAATGATAAGCAATTTTATAATAATCATTACGTAGTTAGAATGTTTTGATTAAAAGTTTAATTCGTACTGCTGTAAAATGATATTTAAAAAAAAATGTTTTTTTAGTTAGCTACATAATACACCAGTGTTTTATGATATTTCATTTAATATAGATAGATTTTCGTAAATTCAAACTGAATTTGAACTATTTTTTTTAATTAAAATTTTTGTTGTTCACAAGGTAAACATAATATTAAATTTTTTAAACATAATAATAAATTTGAATCTTTGTATGGTAAAACTAGCACAGTACCACTTGAGTAAGCATTTTATGATTTTTAAAATTAATTAAAACAGTTTTATTTTTAATAAACGTTCATAAATAATTTGAATTCTTACACTTTTTTAATTCAAATGATAAAAGCACTTTAAATAAAGAGAAAAAATATAATGGTATTAAATGTAGGTAACCATATGATCTCCCAGCTCTAGCCATTATGTTGCTTATGCATGGTTGCTATTCTGTACTCTAAGGATCGAAAATAGAGTAGTGGACTTGGAATGATTGTGAAAAGAAGTGCTTTGGATGGGGGGGGGGGGGGGTAGGTTAGGTTAGGTTAGGTTAAGGGTTTCTGCTATTGTTTTTGTAGCCTGCTGCAGAAGGAGTATCGGATCTAAATGCCAGAGCTTTGTAAGGAAAGGATTAAATAATAATGCTATTGGGCAGCAGCAATACACAGACATTTTCTTCCAATATAAAACTGCGGTGTAGAAGGACCCGGGGACCCCTTTCCCCTTAGAAAACCATGAACACTCGTTCAGCATGAGTATATGCTCAGTGAAATGGTCGCCAACCTCCTCTTGATGAAGATGAACTATATGATAGAAAGCGTGAGAAAATATTATAAATATTCTGCATGCAATGAAAAAGCTGTACGCCTGAGCTTGGTGAGTCAACAGCACGTCACAAATTCAAAAGAAAAACAAACCAAAGACGGTTAAGTAATATTCAAAGCATCACTACCAAAACATGCCAAATGTGATCGTGCCCCGACACCTGAGGAGCCGCATCGTCCAATTACGGGCGAGTCGGGCGAGGAGGGGCGCGGCGCTACTGTGCGCTCCCTCCAGCCCATCCATTCATGATGTGGATTAATTATCGAACTGCATGACTTGCGTATCGCCAGCACCGATCTCCACGAGGCGGTTTTTTAGGTCCCATTTTGTTTTTTTTTTTTTTTTGTTATACCGATCAGTATTCGAATGGAGGTCTTGGCTTTCATTGTTGTATTTGGTTTGGGAGTGTTGGAATTAAATTTTGTTATTTGTTAATATAATTATGATTAATAGTTAAGAAGTATTTGTTTTGAAAATTATGAGGTTCTGCAAAAAGTATTTGGTATTGAATATTGAAAACCCAGCGACACCGACTAGCGATCAACGAAATGCTAGTTTTTAATACAATTTTTTTTCATTATATGTTTCAATAAATATCTCATTTAATCTAATACAATGCCACACAACTATATTACTGAGTTTTTGATTTTTACAATGTATCTTTTACAAAGAAATTTTACAAAGAGTATCTTTTAGTTTCAGTTTTTAAGACATCTTCAGTTTCTCAAATGAGTAATGAGTTATATTTATATTTTATTTTACCTAGACAGAAGGTTTATTGTAATGAGGCACTTTAAATAAAAAGACATCTTCAATTTCTCAAATGATTAATGAGTTATATTTATATTTTATTTTACTTAGACAGAACGTTTAGTGTAATAAGACACTTTAAATAAAAAAATACCTGTGATTATTGATTTTCCTATCTAATCATAATTTTTCTTATTTATTGACAATTGTTTGCTAGAACAAAGCGGTCTTCTTACCATTTTGTAAAGTTTCATGATCAAAAACGATATATTTACAAAACTGTTAAAGCAAATCACATAAATATATTATCGAAAATAGGACACATTTGTATAATTGTATTCAGCGACAAACCGCAAGACAAACACCACAATAAACATACTTTCGTCAACTCAAAACTTCAATCAATTTACATTATTTGAAGAAGTGAATTAAAAGCCGTTTATTGTTATTCTCCCAAAACTCAAAAATTATGATTTTATTCAAATTGCAGTTGTCGTCAAAACGGGCTAAAGGACAAAGTTAATATTTTAATGTAAAAAATATACTTAAATTAATTTCTCTCCGTGGCCATACTAGATCCTAGCTGACCCTCGGCGGTGCATTGAGAGGCTCGCGGGGCTGAAGTCTAGTGCTTCCGGTTGAAAAGCGCGCGGCGCCGCTTGAAAGCCTCCGTCTGCCGATAATGAAGAGCGAGTCTTCAAATATAAAAAATACCTTCAAGCATCCTGCTCCCACCTTCATAAAGCGTCTAGGATGACGAACACATCTACGATCTTTCGCGGTAACTTCCTTGAAGACTAAATGGATATATATATATATGTTGTATTAAGTTGGTTTTAATGAAATCTCCACATAATAAACTCAATTGCAGACTTATATATATTTTTTATAACATAGCATTACAACCACATATCGCACTGTTCATTTTAATTTAATTTTTCACGAACATTCTGGGTTAGGTTAAGTTACGTTTAGTGTCCTGTTCTGTATGTTTGAGATATATTTTTTTCACAGAAGATCTTTCTTCCGTTTGAGGTGATAGACCATAGGTTCCCAAACTATTTTGTCCCGTCGACCCCTTGTCGAGTTTTTCGACGAAGACGAAGTTTTAAGAAGCAAAGCAGGGGCCTTGCTAATATTGAATGTTTATAAAATTCATCAACTTCAAACGTATTTTTGACATCTGATATACAAGGTGCGCCATATTTTATGTCGGTATGTAAACCTTGAATATCTTTGACATTTATAAACCAATTGACTTAAGTAAACACGTTTTAAAATATTAATTCATTACAATTTTAACCATGCTTCACACTGAAACAACGCGCCGAAATAGTGACGCTGTACATTGAAAGTAGTCGTTCAGTTGTGTTAACTCAACGCGCATATTGTCGTAAATATCGTGGTCAACATGGCCAATGGGATCCACTCTTGTAGACCCCCTTTTAATTTTTCACTGTCATCGACCCCTTGCAGGGTAGAATCGACCCCTGGGGGTCGGTATTGACCACGTTGGGAACCCATGTGGTAGACAATTTTTTATTCAGAACAGTCGGATCCGTTACTCTCTGGATTTGAACCCAGGTGTTTGTAGTCTGTAGGATGCTGTCCACTGAAGCCGCGAAGCGTTAGCCGTGCATAGCGTATGCACAGATCAGTAGCGGCGCGCGGAGGCCGGGAAGTGTCGGGTGCAGCTGTAGTACACGGCCGTTAGTTCCGGGCCGCCGCTGCCTCGGCCGGACTGGCGGGTCCGCGGTTCGATTACCGATGAAGACGTTAATGCCGCGCCGTTATGTATCATGCCTCGTGTACCTGCCCGCATGACGTGTGGGCTGCTGCTCATATTATGTATCGTGATAATTGTGCAGGTTTTTAATTTCTAATACTCCTTGTTGAGGGACAAGGCATTTGATTCGTGAAGATCCATTATTATAATGATAAAAGGAGGTTTGTATTTTGTCTTCACTTTGAGTTTATTAAAATTATTTGCATTACTAGTTTCGACCCAATACACTGGGTCATCATCAGATGCTTAACTAAACAAGTTTCAGTTTAGCTGAAAGACAAAATACAAAGCTTCTTTTATCATTATACTAATACTCTTTATTATCAACTCTTATCATATAATATTATATAATTCATCATAAATTGTATTAATTATGACATTTGGATTTTCAATGAAGTTACTCAATATAAAAAAAACTAATAATCAAAGGTGACTAGAGAGAGAAAACTTTGGTAGAGTCTGATTTGTTACGTCACCTGTAAAAAGAAATTGTACAAAATACTTATCAAGACTTTAACTAACCTAAATAATATAAAGATTTATAGAATAAAATTTTCCCAACGTCATTTGAGGACAATTTTAATATTATCGCGGCCTAAATCAAAAGGTCTTTATTTAGTTTATATTTCATGATCATCTTTTTAATCAAATCGAGTATTTTTTGATCTAAATTTTTACACGACAAGCTCAAAGGTTATAAAATATCTACCATACAAATTTCTCAATGAAGTTATTTAATGCAAATGATTGTAGCACGATTTTTATAAATTTGTTAAAAAATCTATTTCAATTTCAATATAATATTGCTTTGACACAATATAATATTGGACTTTTAATAGTGGACTATTAAAAGTTCAACTGAATTATGTGTCTGGGTATTTAAAAAATAAACACATTTAATTATTTAAAAGTAAAGAAATAAGTCTGTCTTCTTGTACTGTGAAACTGAATGACTCTGATGACCCAAAACTTATTGTTAAAATTAAAAAAATTACAATTTTTGTTTCAATATCTAATAACAATAATTTTCATTGTGATTTTAATAAATAGTTTAGGTAACTCATCACATAAGAAAAAAAAAACATAATCAAGCACAAATAGATTATGTACTTAAAAAAATATATAAACTTGTACACACTCAAAATATATTTTATGGCTCGTGGTAAAATTTTATGGCTCGCTCTAGTAGTAAAATTTTTGGCATAAATAAAATATGTGATAAATAATAAAAAAAGGCTTCTATATGCTTTATTTATATATTTAATCAAACTATATAGGTAAGATCTTAATTAAAATTGCGACGGAGAAGGAAAGAGTTGTTATTCAAACAATAAAGATAATATCCTACACACAAGATAATTTTTTATTACAAAATGTTTTTGAGTTACAAAAAGTAATTTGTCTGGAAATTTCCAGCTTAAATAAAAATCGAATAAGATAACATTTATCTATTCCACACATTGCTAACCTGATTAAATTTTAGTTTTATTAGAATATAAACAGTTTTAAAATTTTCAAAAGCAGTGAGTGAATATTTAATTGTTTTAAATATATTAATGTATACGTGAATATATGAAGTGTACATTTGTCTCAAAATTAAATAAAAAGGTGTATTAAAGCACCAAAAGCACGTCTACAGTAAATCTTATTCAAAAATAATGTTATATTTGATGCAGAAGGCGATTTCGCGATCTCAAGCGAGCGCCGCTTAGCGATTAACGTTATCATAAATATGAAATAAACATTTTGTATTCACTGCAGCATGATCCCAGTAATTAAGTGCGAATTACTCCAAATAATATACATTTAATTCGCAACGTATAATGTTTGTTTCTCATCTGCCGCGGTGCTACCGGCCCGCCGAGTCTCTCGCCGAGTCGGCGACTTTACATAAAAACTCCATTTTGAATAATTAACAACGGTAGACCATAAAGAACTAACAGTCGACATCTAAAACATAGTTTATGATACTTCATTAGGGTTGCCACCTTGCATTTTGCATTACATACCCATTGACTTGTAATACTTTAATTCAATGTAATTATTTTTAGGAAAAATAAAACGCATTTATCGAATCTAACAAATAACTACTATAAGTCAAATTAGTAAAATCTTTCGTCTTTCTTGGCCTGACATCTGCCGAAACCTTAGAATGAAGATTCCATATATGCATATTTGTTTTTAAATTCAAATTAAAAGACTTACATAACCTTGAAAAATTACGAATTCTACCGGCGTCATGAAAATATCTGACGAAGATTTTTTTCATTGTTTCACGTGTGGCTCGACTACCTAAATTTTGCATAATTTAGATGAGGCTGAAACTTGTAACCGCCAATAGTTATCAAACTGGCTCGTCGACAATGGGTGCCTGCTTTTAGTCCCCGTGGAGCAATAAGCTCACACGATTCATATTTCAGGGGCTCAGCAATAATCTAACACGTTAGTGAGGATAAATATGCAGTTATGCTGTATACAAAAGTGGAAAACATTTAAGGCTGCCTTTACACGCTGCAAGACGGTGTGTTATTATTTTGGGCATTTTTCAAAAAGTTTTTCTTTAAAAAAAACAACATGCAAAAAAAACGCTATTATTAGCTGATCTTTCGGTTATGTTTTAGCGTATGTGGATAGCTTTAGTTGTAATGAAGTAGTTTTTGTAATCAGTAATCAGCTGAGAATGATTTTTGGGTCCCATAACCACTGTAATAATTTAAATATTACTTCATATATAAGATAGTTTTTGGAACTCTTTTATTTCTTTACAAAAATCTGCCTGGACAAGCCAGGTGAGATCTCTGGTGTGAAATCCGAGCATACATTGATGAGTCAAGTGATGGAGCAGCTGCCAGACCACATTCGGGGAGCTGAGCTCGAAATTCGGGCATGGCTGTGTCCACAGCATGAGCACAATAAAATATGAAATAGGTTATCATCATCACAAGATAAAGCAACTATCATTAAATTGAATATCAAATTAACGTTGAATATTAAAAACAATCCAGGGTTGAATATAAAATTTTTAATAATATTTTTACTAATTATAATATAATTTTATTTAATATTTTTAATGTGTTACTGTATTTAATACACATTAAAAAATAAATTTTATTAAGAAACTCATTATAATTATAATAAATTCTTTATTAATTCTAAATTTCTTATTCTGTTTATTAATCCAATTATGGGTTTTAGAGTTTGTATTGAATTTGAAACAAATGCTTTAATATTAAATAAACGTGGTTTCTGCATTAGCAGTATTAGAAAAATATATATTATTATTTATAGATAATTTATTTTCAGTATATGATATTTTTACTGTAATTTGATTTTGGACATACGCCATGGGTGTAAATTTATACATTTTTTTTATTAAAATATCGAATTACCAGGTTACGTGAACACACCGGCGGGTAGATTGTTTTTTCCCAGTAGATTCTGCGCATCTTCTCTGACGATTCGATTCGACAGTCGGATCGAATCGAATCGGACTCACCAATTCGATTTCGAATCGAATGTAGAAGCCCGGCGTTATTTATTTAATTGAATACATAGTTATTGTTTGGACACGGACGTTTTTATATTTACTTCGTTATAAACATGATAATCATTTTAGGACCACTTATATTCTCTAACTGTGATTTTCGATCCCCCCGACATTTTAAATTTTGGATTTAGGCCAGATCACACCATTATTTTCGTAGAAACTCAAGTTTAAATTATGTTTACAAAATAATGCTACAATTTGCAAATATCCTTCTTCTTTAAGTGTTTCTCTTCAAAGCAGGTTAGTGACTATTTCACTGAATATATCTCTATGTCTGTTCATGGTTTTCTTATGTATATTAGTGTAGTGGGTCTCCGAGTCCTTCTATACCGCAGTTTTATATTCAAAAGAAAAGCCTGCGTATTGCTGCAATAAAATTGTACTATAATGCATACTTTTCCTTATATTTAGATCTGATATAACAGGTGCTCTCCTCACCCACTGTTACAATGTACTTTCATAAATCTCTCCACAATCATCCCAGGTCTTTCACATATCTTCAGGGTACGGTTAGGGTAGGGTTTTTTCAAAATAATGATTGAGTTGGTATCGAGAAAGAAATATAACGAGCATACTTAAAAAAACTTAAATATGCAATGAAAATTGCACTACAGAACGACTCGCAGTTAATCCAATAAAACTATATACAATAAACAGTAAAACATGGTGAGATCTATTTCGTTATTATTGTAATGCTTGTAAAGGTTTTATGAGCAAGTTATGAAGTATTGAGTGACGTCGTGGTGTCAGCCCTAGTCGTTGAGCATCTGATGGTATTCCAGATTAATGCTCTCCCCGTCAGCCCCGCAACCCCGGCGTAAGGGATGTTTCCTGGGCAGGGCGCGTGCGCGGCACCACGACCCCGCGGGGTTCCGCTGTCGGCAGCCCTATGGATTAGCTGGTCGTTTTGGAACGATATTATTTTGATATGTAATATAAAAAAGTATGAGCTGATTCAAATGCTTTAAAAAAATTCAAAAATACCAGTACATTTACTAGACTTTACCGTATATATTTTAAAATATGTAATACTTGTATTCGGGGATACGTATAAAACAATGATGCCTGGTTTAACTATGATTTCTTTTCGTTGGATATAAAAACTCTTATGCACTAATATGAGTACATATAAATGAACTGATTACAGTATTCTGAGCATGGTGACTATTTTGTTTATAAATGATTTCTCTTAAAAATATAGTTAGTCCTAAAATTGTAAGTATGTACTTATTAAAAGAATAATAGGACGTAATATTAAAGCTGCCTATACGTGCTATGGCACAAACAACAACCAAACGGTTATTAACGAATAACGTCAAAAAACTATGCTAATTATAAAAGCATTGGATAAAGGCAATTTTGAGGTGCTATATCTCAAATCAAAAAGAAATATTAACTGAAATTTTTAGATACTTTGTTGAAACAGTTTAGTATAAATAAAGAAAATCAAACCACATTTGTATTCTTTTATATAAATTACAAATAAGGTTTTCAATTTTCCGCTCCTTTTTATATTTGCTTTTTTTATTTCAACGGAACCAAAGTTACCGTGAGCCTAAAATTTAATTATTTTGTAAAATTTAATAATAAGTAACTGCTTGGGACTTTACTATCATTATATGGAATCAATCGATGAAATCTAGATTTAAAATTAATTGCTATTACTATTGATTTAATTCATTTATTCGTTTTTAAAGACTAGGATAAATTTATCGATTTAATTACATATTCTTTAGATATATACTTTACAGTGCGTACTTTGTCCAAGTGGTTATATATTTACTTTAAAGTGTCATGTGTGAAAAAATATTCGCAACAATAATATTAAAGTCTACTGATGTTTGTGAAATATTTTTAATCTTTGCTACTTATTTACTATTCTTATTTAAATAGTGGAGTGTCAATAAATATGCTTACGCTCTAAGATGTAAATAGTAATTTATTTTTTATAATTATTTTGAAATTCTATAAACTTAAGGTATATTTTACCTAATATTTCGTATAACTATGGCCATAGTATATAAAATGGCTACTCTTTTTTCAATACAAATGTGTATTATTTATTTTATAATTGCAATTGTTAACTTTAGTTTCTGAAAGAAAATTGATTTGTCTAAGACATGATGGTTTATTGTGTATACATATTAGAATATTATATATTTATTACACTTAAAAATAATTCAATTGAATTACTATATACATTCATGAATATGAACTATTATATATTAATATTATAAATATTTAAGCTAAAGGCACTTATTATATACCTACCTATTATTTGTTACACGTTTTTTTAAATTGAGGAATTTTACTAACTAATTTTTATTAAGCACATGGCATCCTGTTGGTACACAGAAAAATCATTCTCAAAAAGTTTGTCAATCCATCAAGGCATTGGAAATGCTTGTCTCATTTTAATTTTGAGTCAATTTCAATTCTAATACTTCCAGAATTTACCATTCTGACGGTCCAGCAACGACTGAACCGAAAACTGAAGGCAACAATCCACACAACCAGCTCCAAAACAAGCCCCGCCCCTCCAGAGCAACAAAGGAGCTGTGCGCCAATCGGAGCGCCGCGTTCCCTGCTGTTCACAAAAAGAATGGAGCGCGCGGGCCAATAGGAGCGCCAGCCGGGGGCGGCCCGCGCTTTTCCGCCAATCCGAGCGCCGGACGGCGGCGGAGGGAGAGGGAAGACGGGACGAAGAGTCGGACCATGTCATTAAGTGCTTAGAGGCGCAGTCGATCGCACGCCGCCAGACCAGCGCCATCCAAATTGCCGCCATTGCGCGAGTACAGCCGAGCTGGTGATGATGATGAGCGCGCGACCAGCCCCCGCGCGATCAGCCCCCGCGCCACCAGCCCCCGCGCCATCAGCCCCCGCGCCGCAGCCGTGCGAGCGCGCGCCCTCGTGCTGAAGGTGCAACCCAGTGCCACTCTTCCGGCTTCGTTAGATCGCCGGTGCTGAATCCCGAGCAGGACTGGCAAGGATTAAGTGCGGCAGTGAATATTTCCGAATTGCGTGAACACTCGTGAATGTGAATTGTTCTTCGGCGGTGGTTTTTTTTTGTTTTTTTGTTTTGTGAAGTTTGCATGCTGGCCGGGGACGCTGGAGAATCCCAGCTCAGTGGATATTTGTGATCGAAGCGAGATATTGATTATCAGTGGTTTAAATTGACACCGTGATTTGTTTATTGCAACTAAATAGTGCTGGATAACAGAACAACCTGTAAGTACCTCCGACGTCATACTATGTACCATTGTTTTATTTTGTATCTGGATGCTTGACAGATTTTGAGAATTATTGAATTTGTATTTGACGTGAATTTTTTAATTGCCAAATGGTATTGTAACAAGTAGCCAATTTTACAAACATACCAGATAATAAAATTTTTATACGTTTATTCACCGTTGCCAAAAAAAGAACACTAGAAACGTAACCCTTATCGTATTGAGTAGATTCTAACTAGATTATTAAAATAGTGCAAGAACCAAAAATACTGAGATGAAAGGCACTAAGTAACATTATTTATATTATTATATTTAAAATATAGACACAATAAAAAGCTTTTAAAAAAATGCAACTTAAATTCGCTGCCCAAAAATACAGCCAGAATTTGATTTTTACACCCTGATAATAGTTACTTACATATTCGAATAGCAAAATATAATATCAGTAATATAAATTATTTTCATAGATAATTTTCCAAATGTCAAAAATTGCTAAAAATGTTATAGATTTATAATGATTTTTTTAAAGCAATTTTTATAATTCGTATTATTTAAAGTAGTTAATTGATATTATTCCTTTTTTGCACCGTGAAAAAAATAAAATATTAAAATTATTCTAAACGGCATCAAATAAATAAATAAAACTAAATGTTCGTATTTAGTAAAAATGCAGTGTGGTTTTTTAAAATAAATTTTACCATTAGTAATTCCAAAAATAACCTAAAAAGTGGGTAAAATAATATTAATGTGACAATCTATTTATAATAAAAAATTACCACATGCTTATGTTAAATAAATGAGATTTTTTATATTCTTTTAACATTATAACTGCATTGATGGTTATTCATTCCTTATAATTAAGTTGTTAGTAAATAATACACGTCTATATTAAAACGTTAAAACTTTTTATTTCTTGTAGTAAAAGAAGTTCAAATTTAATAAAGAATCTTCAAATAAAAATGTTTTTTGATGCATGTGTTGACACGAGGCTTATCATCTTTTATGGGGTTCCAGTGTGTTTAGTTAATGCGGCGGAAAACGACAAGATTAGAACTCTAAATACCCTAAAAAAAGGTTTCATCCCACCCGCGGCCCCTAAAAAGGTTCGCATCACTCTTGTGCACTCATATTAACCTATCGCCTTTTTGTGTTTTTTCTTTGCGTACAACTTTGATGTCACGATTAAGATATGAAAAACTGACCGTAAACCTATTCTAAGTCAAGTAGTTTGTTGCATTGTCAATGTAACAAATAATCCAGCAAGTGTATCTATTGACGCACTACATTTTTTATTAGCTATAATGTATATTTATTAAATTAAAGAATACTTTCTTAGAATATTAAATATCCAGCGATGATGAAAAAGTAATTGTAATATTTATGATCATAATCATGTTATAAAGAAACCACCCGAAAAAATGAATTCTGATCAGCTTTTTCAGTTTTCAGAATTCAGTTTATTGGTCGCTAATATTTTCTTTATAAATTTATTAAACCATTGCGATGTTATTTTTTAAATTTAAAAATAAGTAAGCAATCATTGATATGAAACGGTTATATGTTTTTAGGATGAAAGATTATTGAGGTGTTATAGCCAAATATAATTTATTTATGAGCTAAATATTATTTACGAATAACTTTACCAATCAGTAAGATCAGATCACCCCTGAAGCTAACGTTTATTGAATCTATTAATGTCATATTTGTCAATCACCCCTCTTTCGAGGGTAGTGATTGTAAGGTATTGAATTATCGCAAGTGACGCTAATAAATTTGATTTGAATGATCGGGAGATGCAAATATCTCTACGCGGGATGGGATGGTGAAATAACGATTAGAAAAATTATATGAAACTAAGGATAGAAAAGGAAAATTCTAAACTATATAACCAAAGGAATTTTCATGATTATGGTTAATCTTTTTAACACCTCCACATAAGCTTTTGGATTGCCGTTTGTACCTACACAATTGATTTTATGGTGATACCATTATTCATTTTGGAGTTTTTAATAGGTTTTTAAAAACCATAGATTTAAGTAATATCGTATTATTATAAGAGAGGTTAAATTTAAATAAGTAAATAAACAAAGTATTATAAAGCCATATATCTTAATATGTAGATTTGTTATTTGATGTATGGAATAGATACATTTTTTTTACTATGAGATAAGTAACCGTCGCTTTAAGTATTTTTTTACATATTTTTATTTTAAGCCAACTGATTTTAAATTTTAATATTCAAAATATTATAATATTTCTTGTGTTTAAAACATAAAAACACTAATCTTTAAATGCTTTGCATTATTTTTAAATTTAATTTTAATATGCGAGGCAAAATCTCAAAGCAGAAATATTTTATACTTATTATAGATTATATAGTTTTAGTTATTCTGTATATTTTGATTGGGTAAAAACCTACTCTACTAAATTAAAACAAGTAAAAACTATTGAATTCGATTGGCCTGTGTTTGTTTGATTGCATTCTTGCCTTATATTACTAGCAATAGTTAATGATAGAATTAGTAGTATGATATTGAATAGAATTATTGAAGGATTCCATTGAAATAAAAATTGAATAAAATTAATCAAAGAAAATAGTTTGTACGGTATGAAAATTTGTTACGTGCAAAAAATGCATTTGTGTTTTCTATTATAATGATGTATATGAAGATCTGACCATAAATCAAGGCATTACACTATTAATTCACGTTTCAAGTGTATCTCAGAGGAACACGCTGGTACGTGCATATCTTATAAAGCAATAATAACTCAAAATATACAATAATTTAGGAGTCATGAGCAGTAGCAATGCCGCAGTATTCGCAGTAAAACATTAATTGAGTTCTTCTTCTCGCTTGGCTGGGTCAGCTCTTGTACCAGGCAACTGGAGAATGCTTGTGGAGAATTTCTTTGCCGGGTACGAGCAGAATGAGAAATTTACGATTGTTTTTCTTCCCTCAAGGCGCACAGAGACAATTAAATTCATCGACTTCTGTGCGAAACATTTTTATAAGCTTCTCTTGACACCCTTAGCTCCAGCCATTCGTCAAAATTAAAATACCGCTGAGAGAATAATAAGTTTATTTTAATAACGATCCTTAGATTCTTTGAAAGAAGAGTCGTTTGACTAGATACTCAATACACTTGTTTTTTGACCGCCATGCCACTCCGATTGCGTTGATATCTTCTGCAAATATAATGTCGAAAATATTGCCCTTGTTCTTAAACTTGATATTTTTTATTTAAATATCTTTTATTCAGCGAGTGCAGTCATTTTTTTTAAATAATCCCCGACTAATTTCACGCGCTCCCATCGATCAAAAAAATTGCGACATGACTTGCAACGATTTGCAATTACTTAACGTTCCGTTATTTTTGGTAAATCTTGATGGTTTAACCCAAGTAAATAACACAATTGGCTAGTTACTATTCGGTTGTCAGTTGTATCGTAGCGTATAGAGAAAGCTTTATTATTCGAGAATTATAGTGTGGGTACGATAAAGCTGCGACGAACCCTAATGAGCTTTTTGTCTCGGGTTCGGGTGGTCGGTAGCTTTTCCTACAGTCGGATTAAAAATTCTAGCTTATGTTTATTTTAACTGCGTGTAAAGTTCATCATGTCAGTATTTTTATATATTTAGTATTGTGGCTTTATGCACACAAACTGAAAATAATCTGCTTACAAAATTATTTTCTAAAAATATCGTTAGGTGTAGAAAACTCAATGCACACCAAAAATAATATTTACTTATGAAAAAACTGAATGATACCTATCGAGCTCGTCGTGACGATTTGTTAATATAATTTATTATTTTTATTTAGAAATATAAGCTATTAAAAATTTGAAATTAAAATATTTTTTTAATAATTTATTATACATTCTACAACCGAATTTGTAATATATACAGTTGCGTTCAATACAATTAAGTGCATAAATAATTATAAAAACATATATCTCAAAAATAATGTAATTAGTCTTCATTAATTTATTTAACATAAACGGTTTGGTTTTAAAGCAACTAAGAATAAATTCAAAGATACTAGATTTACGGCAGAAAAATGAATTGCCAGTGCGTGTTGTTTTATACAGGTGTTCAAATAATGATAATATTAATACAGTGGTTTTAACACGCTTCTATTGTAATCCTTGTAAAAATTAAACATTAGGGTATCATTGTATCCATTTTGTGATTTAAAGAGTAACATAAAAATAGGTATCCATAGCAGAGCGGCAATGGCTATCGGAAATGGCTTTAGGTTTCTTTAAATTTCTTTATAAAAACGTGGTTTTTAAATGAAAGAAAAATGAAATACCTTGTTTTAGTATTATTTTTTTAATTTTGTTATTAGATTATTGTTGATTTTATTCAACAAATACCTATTATATATCAAAGAAATATAGCAAATAAATTATCAGATCAAATTATAACTAGCATAATGTGGCCTTTTTTTATTCAGAGTATAAAAAGTACGCATTTAAACTATTTCAAATATGTAAAACAAAAAAGTTTTTAAAGATCCAAAGTGGTTTTTGATAAAACAATTACATTGATATCAGTAATTTAGATTTTTTAAAATAAAAATACGAATTTAATAAATAATGTTAAAAATATAAATTTTGCAAATGTTCATTTTATAAGTTTGCGCAAATTTCCGCATGGACTTTTTAAGAAAACTTTTAATTAAATCATATTTTTTTTAATTAATAGAAATGTAGTTTTTATCCTATCAACCTGACTGAATTAACGCGAAAAATAAACTTTTGCGGTATGTTTTGCGTGCTGTTAATAATTTAAATTAAAAATATACACGCATTACAAAATAATCAAATATTTTTGTTCTGATTTAAACACACATTTTTAAACAAAATATCCGAAGTACTTGCGATATTCTCTCATCTGTCACAAAAAATAAAATTACTTACTTACAAATATTCAGTTTGATGCAGGACGTTTAAGTATTTCTTGTTAAGGCATGTTTTATAAAGCACATTGTTTAATTCAGTACATTGGAAAAAATATTAGAGTAATACATAAGAAAAATTATTTTTGGTTAAAATGCCGTCGCTGACTTAAAGGCAAATTACTGCGTTGATTCCACACGACTCAAATAACAAGTGCAAATTAAAGTCACAAGCAGTTTTTACACGTATTGATACATAAAAACGTAAAGGTATTTTCGAGTTTTAAATAAGTTTTTTAAAGCATTGAATGCATGAACACGACATGGCATTAAATACTTATTTAGAGTTTCAGGTTCACTGGTCCATATTTCCGCCGTGCCTAATAATTTATATATTTTATTCGCATCGCACAGGATGTGCAAAGACAGCAATACATTATTTTTTGAAATATTTATTTGTATGAAACTTTTATTGCTATTTTTCCTAGAAAGGGGCATGCTTTTATTTGCACAAAAAAAAATACCTAGTATATATTATATATTGCTAATTTACATTTCTACATTTCATGAACCCGAGTATGGATTAAATTATATGCATGATGGCAACTATAATATGGATATTGTACAAGTAAGCAGGTTAGCTTCCGTCACGAATCAATATTCGGGATAAATAGATAATTGACTCACTGTAATGGACATCGCCTGTTTCTACGTAGGGTTCGTTATTGATTAGGTATTAAGCGAAACTGCATTTCAATTTAATCTTTTAAACCAGTTTATATTGTTTTGAAAATTTTGTATTTTTATTTCTTTAAAAATGGTTAACCTTATTTTTACACGTTCAAAGCCGGTTATTAATATCGAAGAAAATAAAGTATCGACTCACAAACAGAAATAAAAAAAACATTCCGCCAATAAAGACAAGCACACTGGGTTCATTTTCGTAAAGACGAATTATAATACCTATAAATATAACATTTTTTAATAAACCTATTCTGAGTATACGACGATTACGTGCAAAACTAGTGATATAAATATTGAAATAGTTTTTTTTTCCATTTAACATTTTTTTACTGTTTATTATAAATGTGCAATATAATTTCTAATTCAATAATAAAATTTAAAGATATGTTAAAATTAGATTTAACCGGTTAATTAATCCTGAAATTTTCACTCAGATAATTAGTTAGAGTTACAGGTGACTTCAAAATAGCTCCCATTTGTGAGGTACAAAAAAAACTATACCCCATTCAAGTTGGACAACTCTATAGAATCGACCCGTTCGGTGCCACTGGCTTATTAATAATTAGCCGAGTGGTTCGACCCACAGCTGTGGGGTGATCAATGGCTCGTGACCCCGAGGTCTCGGGTTCAGTGAAGGCGATACTATCGGAGGATTCACTCGATTCGCTTTAATTCAATTCCGAATTCATGGGAAATCAATTGCACGAAACGTAGTGGTGAACGTAAATTACCAAATATTTAAAGCCAGCCTTTCCTCGCTTTCGTTAAAATGTTTTTATTGCAATTTAATTTTTCACACACACTCACACATATGTATATATATTTATATGTGTGTGAGTGTGCGTATGTATGTTTATGATTTTGCTACTAGCATCATTCAAAATCAATAGCTGTGACTTAAAAAATAAATTAAGTAATCAAAAGTAGTAAGATAAGGGGTTAAGCAAACGGAAAACTTGATTGTATAAATAATAACAACAGGGAAGAACGACGTGATTTTTTCTCTCACAAGTCGATGTTTTTGTTTTATTTTATGATATCTGGTAACATTGTTTCTGTGCGCAAGGAATGATCTTCAGTTCTGTCGTCAGACAGCCAAGGGTAAATCTATTTAAATTCTATTAATTCCATAACAATGGAAACCCGCCATCGTGTGACCGAATTCAGCCGCCATTTCGTAATGGCTGATGATGATGATGGCTGCGCGTGTCTGAAGAACGGAGACATCTTTAGCGGATTTTTTGTACTTTTGGATATTTTGACATGAATTCGAAGACATGTCAAAATGGAGACTCGCGTGAGTCGCGCGGCCATCTCTCTCCGCTGCCTTCCAGGCCGAGAATCATACAAATTACGCCTGATTTGACAATACTAAAGTATTATGGGATTATAAGCAGTTGTTTTTTTTTTTTAACTTTGTTGCCGTCTTCTAGACATTTCAATATTTCCAGCGTATCCGTAGTTTCTACGCTTCTGACGATCCATGGTTCTCTAGCAATTATATTTTTTAATTTCTATCAGTTTGATGAATACACATCTTTTAAACTTTTTCGATTTATTATTGGAGTTTGAACAACTCCATATCATTGCTTTCGTGAAGTAAAATCATTAAATTTATATTTATGCTTATTTAAGTATTTCTATTTTTAGAAGACAATATCGCACTGATATGATTTAACAATTATATTTAACTATACTCTATAGTTGAAAGTATCGCAAAGTAAAATGCATTTTTGAAAATTGTAATATAGTTATTACACCGATGTCTTGCCGTACCAAAAATTGCATTAAAAAGACTTGCTCCCATTATATATAATTGCAATATTTCTTAGAAGTTATTAACCTTAATAGGCATTTAATAGTAGCATCAGTGTGTACTTTGCTCATTATGCATACAGTCAGGATCAAGGCTCACCCTTGATGTCACTTTATCTAGACGTCTCTATTAAAGGTCAAAACAAATCAATTACCATACCATCAATACTTGAGCTACCCATATTATAAAATATACTCTTGCTTTTGACATCAATTCCGCATGTTGACTTCTATTGACTTGTCAGCGATAATTTAGATATATTTGCGCTTTGGACTTGAGTGTCATTTCAAAAATTTACTCTCCAAGTGTTGAGCGTACCTCTCCGAGCACGATTTAAGTACTGAATCAGTTATTTTTGTAATCATCATTGTTGTACGACTAGTTAGTCGCTGCAACTCACTCAGATTAAGCAAGTTGAATTGGTCAAGCATAGCAATATAACAATATAGATTATATATAGCAATAGAATTGTTTTATTTCGGGTGTTGTTTGAAGTTTTGCCAACTGAAACGTGAAAAAGGAAGGTATTTGCTAGTTACCATTTGTTTGTCGGTTGTGCCTCGACGTCTGTAGGTAACTTAAAGCCTTCTTCACGCGCTGCGACACAATTGACAATAAAATAGTATCTGGTCAATAGCTAAGTTGAACCATAAAAAAGCGCTCAACAGAAATGGACGCTATTGGCTAATTGCACATCGGCTTCAAGTTGTGTCGCTGTATGTGTAGACATCTTAGATTTTCTACATAATATTTTTTTTTTGGTGTCTCTACAATACTTTTTATACTTCTCTAGGCATAAAAAATGTTGCTGTTGGTTTATAGTTGACAAATCTGCAACGAGCAAGCCGAGCACAGCTTCGCCTCGTTCTCACCGGAGCTCCTGACGTTCATACTGTCTCTCATGCGGAGAGCGCTCACAAAGCCATATATAATAATAACAAACCATCAAATAGTCATTAGGCTTTGAAAAAGTCATGGAGTTTGTGTTTTTTGTTGGCCATTGTGGTCCGTGAGAATCATCATGGCTTACAGTTGTCATTGCATCATGACAAAACAAATATGATGACTGACTTTGATTTTCAAAACTTTAAATGTCTACCTAATCGTATTTTGGTGTTTTTTTCAATTTCCTTCTTGAGTCGACCTATGGCTTAGCAGTGGCGTGCTAACTAATTCACCAGTGAAGCGCATGCTTACGTAATAAGATTCTAGTTAATTTTATCATAAAATGATTTTAAATATCACAAAATGGTTGACATAAGTAATAAAAAATTGTATGTTAATTACAATATTTTATCATAATACTGAAATCCACGTTTAATCATATTATATTCGGCTTTACCACATAAATAGTAGAATATTTTCTGAAATAGCTAGGTACATTGAGTGCTCTGTTAATATAAGCAAATATCTTAGTTTAAAAAAGGCATTGCAATTTTTTTATGTGATTGTTTTTATCAAATGAAAATGGAGTCTATTTTTTAGTCTATTGTTAGTCCTTTTTCAATTACACGAGATACTTATTTTTTTAAACATAATAGAAAGTTGGTTTTAAAAAAAGGTAATTGTTATTATTTAAAAAATCAAAATAGAAGATTTTTTTCATTTGATTAGAGGTTTTATTTAACTGTTTTTTTTTTCATGCATTTTCCAATAGACTTGATTGAGTACAGTCTAATTTAATATACATAAAAATAAAGGTTAAAATTCTGTCTTAATAATAAACCTTTATAGTAGTATAATTTTAGCAGAAAGATCACATTTATTCTTTATGGAAAAAGTCAATTTCACTTTAGTCGGTTAAAATATTGTTTATATCTTTGTAATAGGTACATGTTAAATAAAATTACCTTCAGTCGAGGTAAAACATATTAATGGGTAGTATGCTAATCTTCAAAAATATATTACTATGAATGAGGTTGAGCATATTAATGCTAAATGTCTCGTATTATCATTTCACTGCAGAGACACCGAGTCTCAAAAACGGAATGATTTTATTTATTTCAATCGAGTCATATATTTTGAGCAGGAAAATTTTGGACCTTTGAGCTGAAGTGTTGAGTCGGTATTTGTCGTGTTTTTTTGTGACTTGCCAAGGCTTCCTCGGCGTGGGCTGCCCTGCTTGCCATTAGGAATATTATTTATTATTTTTTACCACCGGCAGACCACAATGGCTGCCAAATGACGTCCATCCTCAATTACAAAACAACAATGGCGGACACCGTGCCTATGTTGACATTATCAAACGTGTCGCCGTGTGTGATTATGTTTTTTTTTTATTTATATAATACACTAGGCAGTACATACCTGTGTGTACCTCCTTTTTGAGGCCACTGTATTTATAAACCTAGGTACATAGTTATATTTCAAAATACCTATTTAGCAGTGGCACGCAGTAAGGTCCAAATTTGAGCAAGCAGTTATATTTATGAGATATGTAATAAACCCAATAAATTTAGTAAATTACTTTTGCTTATGGCATATTATAAATTTATTTTAATGACAGAAATGATATTTTGGTTGTATAAACGATTTTACTACAAAAATGATCTTGGACCTGAAAACTACCCTTACTTTTCTCGTATAATTGACAACGTCCGGTATACTGATTCTCTTTTCAGTGTTAAAATACATCAGATTAATTGCACCACTATAACAGATTGTCAAGTTGTAATACAGAAAAGCAACCAAAAACAAAAAACAAAAAAATTGCCAAGGAATCCCAAGTATGCTTGAATTTCTTAGTGAATCTACATTTTTATTATTATACAAATAATGCGTATATTTGTAAGATTTTATAAATTTAACAAACTATCTGTTCGCTTATACGCTGCAGTTTTCGGCAGATACACGTTTACTTTGTAACTTAGTGATAACTATAATTTATCAAACCAATGTTCGTCAAACATAACTTATAGACGGCAGTCTCAAATGGCTTTTAGATACTTGAGCGTAAGGGTTAAGGATGGTATCATTAGCTTACGTGGATATGGATTAGTGACTGACTGTGCATAACAACAAGTATTCACGATGATAGTGCAATATAGCTCTCTCAGTATGAATTAAAGTGCAATGGTTGCTGAGTGTTTGGATCGAGCAGCGTAGATTTTTATGTAAACGTTGAAGTAGAGATAGTGTAAATACATTCCGAGCTTATTAATAAAAGAGGGTAATTACAGTGCCCAGCGAGACAGAGCTTGTCATTCTCCGGTAGCTCCGCGTAGAAAAGGCCGGAAGACATTTTCATCTCTTTTTCACGTGTTTACTTAAAAAAACACCTCTAAGTGATTTTTAATGGGAGTTTCCGCAGCCTTGTACGCATTCATACTCCCAGAGGCCATTATTGCGTGGCCGACTATTTCATCTGGACACGCCCCGTGACCTTGGATCTTCGAAATGGCCACGAATTACAATATCGGTGCGCCGTGCAGTCTGCATGTGCATCGATGCATTGCGAGTTCAACAACTTGGTTCTTTTATAAGTTAATCTATGTTGTAAATTGATTCAAGTATCGGGACTCAAGGCAGAGCTGTTACTTATATGTCGAAAATGCATGTTTCATTACAAATTAACGTTTGTATTATTCTTTTTGATACCAGCAACTTTTTTAATTTTTTTTTAGTTGTAACATTTGTAAATTTATTTATTTATAAATTAGGTGCGTTTGATATTTAATTTCATCAATTCTGTACCGTTTATACATGTGTTGACCTTTGCATGAAAAGAAACTGCTTTTTAAAAAGCCATAATAATCAAGAACACCATAATGCTTCGCCAATAATTACTATTCTGGAATCCGCTACTGCGCACGCTTTACAAGTTTATAATGTGGACAAGAGGTTTAACTACGCCACTGTCATTCTTTAAATTATTAAGTATGGTCGATCATGTATTACTTAATATGATCGATTAAATAATGTACCATAGATCGCAAGTTGTAACAAACGTTATTTATTGAATATATTGCTCACAAGATTTGCTTATATACAAATTGTTAGATAGAGTCTTTAAACAATTGATTCGCATGTGAACGTAAACAAAGAGAAAATTTCTAATTTTTTTTGCTAAATTGATACGTTTTTTGTTTTTAAGGTCCACTATGTTCATGTATCAATGTTAAAAATTTATTGAAAAAAAAAAACTAAATACTTTTTGTTCATTATATTTATAATATGCAAGTTAATTTTATAATTTTGATTTTTGAGATAGCATATTTAAAAATACGTTTCCGCTGATTGAAAAACAATGATGGGTGCATAACAATTGTAATGTTTCAATATAAACACAATGTATGTCAACATGCAACAATTATTTGCACTATTTTTGAAGCATTACAAGTTTGTTGCATTATTATTTCAATTTATTTAAATTATATTAATAAATAATGTGGCGATGATATACAAAGAATCTTTCAATCTGTAGCTCGATATCAGTATAAAGATTTGTACATCGTAGATATCAAACACATTGGCTACGTGTAAGTATTGTGGAATTTGTTAGTAATCGTACATACCTTGATATCGCTCAGTTCAAAACCTATTACTATAAGGCTGCTGGGGTAAAAAACAATTGATTATTGTTTATTGAATTTTTATTTTAAAAAAAAAGAGCTTTGTTATGTCGGTAATGGAATAATTTTTTTTTACTTATTTCATTCGTTTACATATTCATTCCGATCAATAAATTCTCAATCATGGTAACTACCAAGAATAAAAGATTTATGACTATCGTAAGTTTAGATGTGTTGAAAGAATGCCACGCGTGGGGTTCGATCTCACGCTCTGTGAGCTATTTCTGAGTCTCCAATTGAAAAAATAAATATAAAAATTTACATAGTACATGATATAATATTTTTTTAAGTAAACGCATCGTACTTTATGGAGTTGGTAGTAAATAAAATAAATTTGAATTACTTATACTCATAACTCTTTCAAATTTATAGACATGTAAATTATTTCATTTGAGATGTATTTATTAACGTTTTTTTGCAAATATATTATCAAAAATGGTTTTTAAATTTAGAGGTGTGATCTCGTATACAATGATTTATAATAAATAAAAAACCTTACTAGGTCTTACAAATTTAAACAAAATAATAAATAAATAATTTAAGACTAAAAGTTTATTATTAATTTTATTTCAGTTTCACTACTCCTTGGATAATTTAAAATGGCTATTATAGTTTTTGATTAGAATTATTTTGTTTTAATTTTTAATATTTTGATTGTTTATTAAGTTCTAGTCTTAAAACAACCCATGTACTAAGAGTTTTTTTAACACATTAATCCATAGCTAAATTCCTTAACGAAAATAGAAAATTCCATGTACGCTACCACCAAAGTCACAACCTGCGCACAGGATCAAGGGATTTACACACATCGTATTTTTTAGTAGTTCTAAGACGTATTAAATAAAAAATACCGCTGCTTAATTTTTAAAAAAAAATTTACGTAGAAAAGGAATTTTCGATTTAATAAAAATTATTGTATATCATATTTTTTCTTCTCTAAAGTTCAAAACGATGCCTTTGAAATTCTTGTACATATTTTCTATGTTAAAACCCACAAACAAAGGCGTTCTCGCCCATAGTTTATTTACAGCACTCGGCATGTCTTAATATTTTTTCTTAAGTGGCAAGTCATCTGCTCCCTCCGTTTCCGCGGATGCGCGTCCACGCATCCGCGGCTTGCTTAATGCGTTTTAAATGACCCGCGAGCCGGGGCGGACGTCACAATGCAGGGAAGCGTGTATGGGGGAAAGCACGATCGATACGGAGCGTATGGGAATCCATACATTTCCATACTGCGAATGATTTATGTCTCGGTCAGACGCCTCTTCTGCCACGGTCATCACTTGGAAACGCCTTGCAAAATTATGGTGCGTCGAAAATAAAATGTTTAAAAATAATAAAAATTTTAACACATGCAAGTTATTGAAAAAAAAAAATTTGTGATGTTTTACTTTTTTTATTTTATTTCGGAAATATCTTAGGTCGGAGACTGCTTGTTGTCAAAAAATTATAATAGAATTCCACCAAGTAATTTCTGTCAAAATATTTAATATATTTGGGATACCATTTTTATCCAGGATTAAGAAGAAAATCTCTAGTTTGAATATCTACACTCTTTTCAAATTAATATATATATATATATATCTTACAGCTTAGAAATTAACCAACTTTAATGTAAAAATAATTTGTTCAGAGCTTTTGTAAAAGTATTAAAATTAACTAAACCGTCGTACAATGCCAAAGCAATGCCCGGTTTTTCATTAAGTGAATTTATCCTAGAAGTTTGTCTCAAGTATATATTTAGTTATCTAATTAAGTTACAAAAGTTTGTTGACTGAACATAATGTAAAAATTCTTATTTAATATCAAATTTTAGCAGATTCAATATCAAAGTATTGTGTCAAATATTTATTTCAATTTTACTTTAATTATATATACTGTAGATAAAATATTTAACATATGTAAATATTTTGTAAATAAAATAAAAAAAATCTGCACCTTTAGGATCAATTGTTTTGCATGCTGTTTAAAATTTACACAAAGCGACAGAGCAAATGCGGTATGTAGGCAGGTAACTGCCATTTCCATCTTTTAATGACTGGGCAATGAATAAAAAATTACATACAATATAAATGGAATTTACGGGCGTGTATATAACCTCATAATACCAATAAGCAGGTGTGTCTCTATCTGCATACATCACAAAAACATTGTCTAGTTATTAAAACACAAAACACAAACATGCGTCGTTTCCACTTTCTAAAAAAATAACCTTTGCGTTGGATGACTAACGAATTAATGTATGCAATAACACAGAAATATGAATTATTCAATAAAATCCAGACAAAGACACAAAGACCGAACGCATACTTTTTTATTCCATACTTACTCAATTCGTAATTACTATTGAAAAACACATGTGACATCACCGGGCCGTAGTATTGTTACGGTGTCACATTTTCGTTCACATAACCATCGCCAGGCAGAGTGGAACAAAAGGAAGATTGCTCGTACGAATGTGTCGTTTTCCCATAGCAATTATGCTGGCCATCCATCGAAAACGACTTATAATAATTCCCCAGCCATTTTTTTTCCATGGACTTCTACAAATTAATGTCTCACAAACACTTCAAAACTTGGATTTACTTATTGTAGCTGCAAGTGTTTAACAAAACGATAAACGATAAAAAAACGTGTTTATATAACAAGTATAACAGGTGTGTTACTTAGGAATACCAGTAGATTATGTCTCATGCAATATTTCAACCCACGCCCTTTAGGTAAGCATCCCTATACATTTTATACTGTACAATTTTCATATATCAACACCTGATGATATTCCTTTTAACTATTATTGCAGGATAAAATATATACTTCTAGAGTACTATTAGAGTATTGGCTTTCTTAGTTAGACCACTCTCAATCTTTAGGTCCCGGGTTTGATATCTTATCTTATGATATTTTATTGATGATTATTCGAAATGTAAAGTTCTATAAGTCTGCCAATAATGCAATACAAAAAAAAGCTTTGCAGTAGTTAGTATATATTGTTTTTAATATACTTTTGATGCCTTCAACGTGTGATATTGGAGTCTTTTGATATCACACACTAATGAAATGTGCCAATTACGCAATATCTTCATATAAATAATAATTCTCTATAATATATACCATTTGTTAAAGGCAAAAAAGTGATGACGATGAGAAGCATTGAAGCCTAGACAATATTTTCCAACTAGGTTCTACCGGATAGAAATTGATAGAAAATCAACAATGATTACAGTTTTTTGAATGACTCCGTGTTGGGAAATTGAATGATTAGTCGCAATTAAAACATTAATCTGTGCAAATCATGATTTTAATAAGTAAAAAATGCCGTAAAAAGAATGTATATTTTTTAAACTCATAAATCATATATGCTTTAATATTATTATTTACTTTCTGTGAGATAATGATTACCCATAAGATGGCTTATTTGATAAGCAGTTGATTGCATGTAGTTCCGGCGCCTGATGATGTTCGAGTGAATCTAAACCGGTTTTAATGAACACTAGAAATCGCAATGAAATATCTTATTTAATGCATCCAGAAGCAATGTATGGAATTACTGTGTCGTTTTATTTTACTAGTATTGAAGCAAGTAATAACAAAGCAAAGGTAAAGTGTAGAAAATTTGGTTTTTTGCAATGAATCCGAATAGAGATCATAGATCCCCAATAGGAGGAAATAAAGTATTGTTTCCATAGTTTTTTGCTGACTATTAAAATAAATTTGTTTTCAGCGATATTTTGTTTGTCGATTGAAATAAAATTTTGTAATTAATGCGTGTATTTTATAACAGCAACAATAAGAATAAAATTTTATGATAATGCGGGCAGACGGAGGATCTACTTATTTAGGAACGTAAGATTTTATTTATGTTGAATTGGTCCGGTAAGAAAAAAAATTGATGATCTACAATACAAATGATACTTGGCAAACAAAAAGGTCAAAGATTAAAACATTACATAAAAATAAAGGGACGTTGTTGCAAATAAGTTGCGGTGTAGCCAGCTTACACTGTATGTTTAAATACCCGATTATGATTTTATGATATTCGCAAGATGTCCGCATCATTTTTATCTGATTATTGAGCTCGTCCAATATCCCTACGCAATTCATGTCGCCATTTTTCATGGGATTTTCATTCGCCATTTTCCGCCTAGCATCCGGCGTTTCGATCAAGCATTAGAAAGAACGGGTTATGCAAAATCTGCTTCGACTCGAGGCGACGGCGTCGGTCGGCCCAGGAGTGCACTCCGAAATATTAATTCCTCTTAACTGATCCATATAAAAATGTTTCAAAAGAAAAAAAACTGCATGTTATATGACACGCTAAAATATATCATACTTTTGTAATTCAAAAAATTAATTCTTATATAATTGGAATTGTCTTTAATTCGTGCATTTATATATTTACTTCATATAACCCTAATGTGCTTTGTGCATTTTAAATCTGAAAGTGTAGTTATAAATATCATACTTTATACAATATGAATAACATTAAAATAAAAATCGTTTAAATATGAAGTGCTTTGACGCAGAGATACACAAAAAAATTCATTGATATTTAGTGATAATATATAAAGAAGACAATATCGTGAAATCTAAACGTATATTTCAATGTTTTTAGTTCAGAAATTCAATATTCTTGACAGAGAGTACTTGGTAGAATTCCATTTTAATATGAGTCTTAAATAGAGTCTGTTATCTGTTTGATAATGCCAACGTGAAAGGTTGGCGAAACCGGTCACAAATAAAAACGAACATGTGGAAAATCACTCAAGTATTTTACTCAAAAATATTGTTTATAGTTCAAGTAATTTACATGCTTTTTGTATATTAGATAAAACTAACATCTTAAAATAAGGTTTTTGTTATAATAGAGAAACCCTATCAATAATATAAGTTGATATATACAGAAATTCCTTGTGCTTTAAGTTACTTATAACTGAAATTATAATTTTTTTGTTCACGATGAATAAAGTATGGTGCCTACTTGTTATTTTTGTCCCTGCCAATCAACGTGGGTTTATGGAATTTCATCAATGTCGTCAATTAGGAGTTCTGTATTAGATGAAGCTTATAATTAAATGGAGTTTTGATTCTGTTTAGTTAGTGATGGTGAAATAGAAGTGCATATTTGTTTTGCAAGCAGTTCGTCCCTGCAGTTGCACTCTGTAGATCTGCATCTCAGCCGGCCGCGTGATTCAACTAGTTGCAGACAAACTCGTTTTTTTATTTGCAAGTTGCCGGCATTGGATAATATTTTCCCGGTTTGTGTAGGAGCGAGGTAACCCGCCTTTCCCCTGTTTCCAACAATAAATTATAAATAACAATTAAGCGCATAATTTTTACGTGATGCTATCACAGGTAATTGTTTAAAAACTGCACCAACATTCTTTACAACCTTCCGTGTGTGAACCCATAAAGCTTATGAATATTGATTCTCTTCCAAACAGAACTTAAATGCTTTGATTTTTTTGTGTAGTAAATACACAAAATATTTTATAACACTAATTCCAATATAAATGAGTAATCATGAGCATAGTTAAAAAACTGCAGTTAACATTGAAAATTTTATATATTAATTATGTACACATCTTTAATAATAATCACAGTTTATAGTTTGATATTGGTGTACTGTTTATAAGGTTACTAATATTCTAGATCCAAGTAACAAATACGCGTAAAACGATAATGATGTTGATAATGATTAAGTACATTTTTTCAAATATTGAAAATTGATTAAAGAAATTCTCAAATATCATCGTGATATGTGTGGGATTCGAAACCCACATCCCCAAGCTTACATGGCCGGTGCATTACCAATTATACCAACGAATCACAGGTACTTAGCAAGAATTTTTAACAATAAGTGAAACAACGTACTCATTATGCCAATCAAAAAAATTATGTTAACATTTATCGATTGGTTTATTTTAAAATTAGATAGTTATTAGGTAGATATTATTTTAAAATTAAATAAATCTCATAACAGTAGCAATATTACAGCGGATTCAAAGTTTTTGCATGCACGAGCTAGATATCACGGCCTGGATTATGATCACATCTAATTGTATCGCGGTCGGTGTGTTTATTATCTTCTTCCCACTTTATCTCGCGGGACGCACGGTGGCCCTACCGATTTGCATCTGCGGAATCCGCCGCGCTGATCTATTGCATTCAGCATCATAAAATGCCCAGCAGTGGGTCGGTCATGTCACGCACGGCTGATCGCCACCGCCGGAGCCGCGTCCTTGAGACAAATTATGCAGCCAGGACTCACTTTTTCTTCTGCTGCTCACCAATCACCGCCTAGCTGCTGCATCGAGTCCGCGAGCGAGTAACGGATCAGGTTAGATTAGTTTACAGACCGCATCTCGTAAGCCTGATGTTCTTGATAAAGTCAGTGGTTAACCGTTATAACGTCTCGAGCGTACCTGTCGACTTCCGTCAAGTTTTCATACAAAACGTAAGGCTTTTTTAAAATTATTATATTCATAAAAATTGATATTCTAATTTATTAACAAATTTCACACTTTTTACAAATATAATAATAACATATACTATAATTATACTGCATATCTTAAGAAATGGATTCTTCTGTTAATATATCGTGAGCATGAAATTTCACTTCTTCATGATTAATCATTATATGACGATTTCTGAAATATATATAAGAAACATTGGTAATAAACTATAACAACCGTTCTCAAATTTCAAAAATGGCTTTACTCAATTTTGTATTTAAATATAAAATTGCAAAAAATTTAATACATGAAAATATGACACAGTTTTATATAATATTTTAAGTCCAAATACTTTTTATTGTATGTTTTTTTCTTGTAACGTTGTAATTTTGCAGATAAGTGTTTATATTTTTATCCTTTACAGTCTCCTGAAACCAGTTTTGGTTCCATCACCGTTCTCAGTGAATATATACCTTATATAAGGTAGATTATTGTGGCACTGGCAAGGTAGATGCAAGTTAAAGGAGTTTTTTTTGCTATCTTTTCTGTCTACTGAATTTTCGCTTTACTTCCATCTCTCATAGTTGTATCTTAAATCAAATAGATCATCACTGTACCGAGAAGTTGGATATATTGCAAGAGACTTCATGTGGTGATCAAATATTCAATGATGAATTAAAGTGCATTATTATGAATATCACTTTGATGTCTTCAAAATTATTGTTCTGCTTCTATTGTTGCATCTCATATCAAATAGATCATCCCGGTACTGAGAGGTTAGACCTAATGCAAGAGAATTTAAGAGGCTATCAAGTATCTAATGATAAATGACGAGCTGCCGATTTTCTTGCAAATATATTCTTGAATAAAAACTGCAATAACTCGTCTATGTCGTCGTAACTCATCAAGTATTATAATGAAGCCATTGAGTTATAAAATTTAAACATCCATTATTACAGGGGAAAGCAACCATGCGCTATATATTAGCACCGTAAAAACGGTTCACCTGCTTTTAGCGTTACGACTTGTTTTTGCATATTATTTAATTGCATACACCGCCTCGTGGTCCAGTAGTTAGCAGAGTTACTTGAAGGAAAGAATATAAATTGTCAGATACTAGAATACATTAAATGCTCTTTTTATACATATATTAAAAGTGCAAGTGTGGAGAATTTTGTATCCAACAGTAACTGACATTTATTATACGCGAATTGTACGCCATGTCTTCACAATAAATATAGTCAATTAGATTAATTGCATCAAAAAACTGTTATTAAATATCATCGTGCATGCAATCTTTACAATTTCCTGTGGTTGCTTTGATTGAAGACCCAACTACCTGAGTATGGACCTAGTCGGAGTCTTTGCACTCGGTAGACGGCGATGCTTGAATTTGTTTGATTATTTTTCCGTATAACGTACTTCTTAGTTTCCCCTCTCTTTGCGGACGTAAATGACTTTATTGCGTGTTTTTTTATGCTTGTATATTCTAGATGTAGATCTGTATCGTCTGGAATCGAACACGAGGCCTCCACTGTTAGTATAATCCGATAATTTATTGACAAACTGAACTAGCGTCTTCATGCTACAGTGTTGCGAAATGCAGTATAGCCTCGTTTTTACACTGTGAAGATATGCACAAGTGCACTGCATGCTCCGTAGTCGATAAATTTAACGAATCTTTTGAATGAATTTCAAACATCTCTAAAATAATAACAAAAATATTCTTATATGTCTCGTAACTCTTAAGTTTGTACTTGGGCACATGCATAAAACATATTCAATAAATTTCAATACACAAAGTTTTTATTAAAAAAATGACACCCTAGGATGACGTCACAACGATGATGCTTTAAAGATTTTCACTTAAATATTAAAGTAATATTTAAATGTTTGAAAATCGTGTTGTTTGGATTTAATCATTAAACTCTTGTTTTTGTATCACAGTAACAATGATATAACCATTTTTATCGCAGAATTTTCTATCCAAAGGATAAATATTACCATTTAAGTAATATGATTTTTTTATTTTAAAAAATTAAACTGCATTTTTTACCATAAATGATTGTAATGTTGATAAATCTATAAAATAGTTCTGCATAATAATTTAGCATCAGGAATAACGAGTTTCTTATAAATAAGTATGGGTGCATAATGCTGATATCTATGCGGCATCTTAAACAACCCAATCATGTCAATAAAGCAATAATTATAATGAGATTTTTTACTTCATAAGTTGCATAACTTTCTAAGATATAAAAAATGTATGGTTAAAAAGCCTTTTTTGTGAAATGCATTTATTAGGATATTTTATTCAAGTATAAAAACAGATTGGCGTATAAAAATGATCTATTGTTATAAATGACGTTAATTTGATCACCCTAAAATAAAATAAATAGTTTAAGTTCTTATATAAAACTGTGAGCATTAAAACCTTATATCGGCGTTTTATTCTTATTAATATATAAATAAATTAATATACTGTGTATATTTATTTATTAACTGGTTCTTAATACACTGAGTATATTTTCAGAGCGTGAATGATTCGGCTCATTACCTGAATATAAATGAAACAGCTTTACAAAGGCGTTCCTATTACTTGCTCTGTCTTGGGCTTATAATGATCGTAATCATAAATAATCATTGTCAATGCTTTAAATAAGGACGATATTAAATGTGTGTTTATCGTTTAAAAAATATTGATAATTAATTATCAAAGATCTTATCGAGAGGGTCTTAAATATATAGAAAGCTAAATCTATGTTTTGCTTATTTTGTTCTATGCTTCTTACGTTACATTTTTAAGTGAATGGAAACGTATGGCCTTTCTCCCGATGGTTTATCAAATAAAGAAATTAAATACTAATAGTGATAATGACGGCTCAAATAAAATATAAATTTAAAAACGAATTAATCACCAATTAATAAATACATCGTCGAGCCGTGCCGCTCTCCAATTAACCATGTTCCATTAAGGTACTATTTATTTATTTATTGAATCGTTCTATATTGAGAGACCTGGAGAAAATTAGAATCATTCATTTCAATTAGTAAACCAAAAGGCTACGCCCTTCTATTAACAAACGCATTTTGGGTACGACTAGGGTACGGATGTGGGATACGCACTGAAAATATCTTAAAATAATTAAAAACATTTATTAATTAAAGTATTTTAATCAATTTTGCATATTTAAATTTAAACATCAGCATTTAGTTCTGATTTCAAGATATATATATATATATATATATATATATATAAATATATATATTCTCTAATAACTTGATTGCTTTTATTTTTATATTGATTTTGTTATTATACTGTGTGTTGTGTATACAATGCATCTTTATTTAATTTTATAACTAATAATAATTTTTATAAATATATAAATTCATATTCCGTAGTAACAGAATACCAAAATTTTCTTGTGCCTTTTGAAAAGAAAAAAAAGTTAAGACTATTAGTTAAATACTGTATTCTAAAACAATCAAACAAGTATTTTTTTAATTCATACTAAAATCCTGTCACATATTTTTTTGAGCGTAAATTGGTTTCTAAAATGGTTTAAAAGCTAAGCCCTAATCAAAACACTCGCCACCCGTTAACAAGGTTATTAAATCCGATAATCAATTTTCGAGGCGATGATTTCTCCAAATTCAATTCCCGGAATAAATAAATCAACTGTCTATTAGACCGCTCCTCATTTGTTGATGTTCTGGTGTTTTTTGTTATGGGAACCGGGGGAGGGGCGCCCTGAAAACACAGCGACAGGCAAAAAAACGAGCTGCTGATTAATTACCGCGAGATAATTTAAATGAGAAGCGGTGCTCTTTAAGTCGTACTAATTGTTTTGGAAATTTACATGTGTTTTTTTGACGGAGAGCTTGTACTTGTCCTAATCTGTTATATTTTATACCAAAAATGTCTTTCAGCTCAAAACCTGAACAGAATACCTTGTTTATAGTAAAGTTCTATTTTTTTCAACTATTAAATATAAGTTTAATAACTTTAACCAAATAATTAGTAAGCCGTTTTTTATTAAAAATTAATATAATAATTTGAAGTACACTTTTTCCTTTTAATTTACTAACGTTTAACGAAAGAATACTTATCAGTGCAGTTTCAATGTGATTTAGCTTTAACTAGATAAAAACTGGTATTAGCCTAATTATATCAGTTTTGGAGGTAATTGTTAGGCTTGGGATCGAACCAACTTAAAAGCGAACAAATTTTGTACCCATTTTATCATTAAATTGTAAACGATTTTATAATAATATTCGAGATCATAAATCTTAGTATTCGATAGTATGATGATGGCCTAAATTAGAACAGCAAATAATGCCAGAAATAACTAAAATAAACTATGTATACACGTATACATTACTGAGCACAATTTATTAGAATTGTATTCCAAAAATTTGCTCTTATCGAAAAAAATCTTTGATTATTTCATTCGTAACGCAATATCAAAAACGTAACTCCTTGTTTCCAAAATAATTTCAAGTTGCAAAATATACTGTTAACCTATTTCTTCATCATATTTTGATAAGTCGACACAAAAGCAAAACAAAAAAAAAAACACTCGGCATATTCCTTTTAAGGTTTCAAAATCAAAATTTGAAAAAATGGGCGTTGCACAAGCGCTTAACGAATTTCGTGCCTTTGAAATAAGCGAAAAACGACTCATAACCAAAGGGGCGGGGGAGAGGAGGTTCTCTTATGGCGCCGCGTCTGGCCGTGGACCTTCAAAGTGCAGGGAATATCTCAAGGGTACCCCCTTTGAGTTCTAAGCACTTCTTGGGGTCTAGAGGCTGTGCTCTTCAGTTTTTAGACACTCTGCTGAGATTAGATCTTCATCAATAAGGATCAACTTGAGTATCGCAAGGCTATTTCGTGGTAAAAAAGATACCCGCGTGGTCAATGATTTAAGTGTACGCGGAGTTTTTGCTTTAGGAGTAAAATGCTTTTTGAAATATATTTTATTGTTATTTTATTGGCATAGCAATGCATAAGAAAGCGGGATGTCTTACATTGAACTCTCTAATGCTTTTGAAACGAGCTTGAATTTAAACAATAATTATTTATATATATCGTTTCATGTTGAATTGACTTTGTAATGAATGATGCAATTAAATTCATTATTCTTAATAAATACAATCATCGAATAAATATCAAAAAGTAATATGCCATATTTAAGAAAAATATTTAATCATAAACAAAACTGCTTGCTAGCTATATTTAAAAATTATTGAATTAAAATCTAGGTGTGATAAATAACTGGGCTTAGTTTTTCTAAAAATGGTATATAAAAAGAAACAAAAATCTTCACTTGAACAATGCACAAAAATAAATATTCTATGGTTTTATAAATTTAATTGTGTTTTTTGTTTTAATTTTAATATTTAAACTAAAAAACCAATAACTTAGGGTTGCGTAAAATATGAGTATTACATGACTTAATTTTCATGTAAATTAGTTGAAAGACTTGTAACTTTTTTATTGGCTTAAGAAATGATCACACAAAATACGTTGCCAGTTCTGTGTATTCATAACTAATACGTTTTTTTTGTATTTCAACTAATTGTTTAACATGGACTAATCTAAATTTATGAGGTAGAAAGGTGCCGACTGCGCTCATAAAAGCGCAGACGATTGAGACGGAGATATCTGAGAAGCACACGAGGAATAAGAAAGGGTACATATCATAAGAAGCTTATTTCCATTCTTAAGAATCTTATGAGCATAACTTTAAAATTAAGACATTCAAGAATATTGTTAAAAATATTCAATTTGAACAGAAAAATATATAAATTAGTATCTTTATCGTAGACCATTTTGAAATACATGTCATCAGACTCTTAACATATTTCAATTTAAACAACATGTTGTCCAACAAAGATATGAATATTAATTTACTGTTTGACAAATTTAATATTAATTTAATCTAAACCTGTACTAAGCTCTTGGAGCTGGCGTTGTTTTTATTTTTGAAAGCCCTAAACACATTGTGACGCTGCGTGCATAGCCGACATTTATTCGTAATGAAACCTGATTTTATTTATAACAAAACATAAACATAGTTAAACACTTAAAATCGAAAAATACTAGTTATCTGTTTTTTTAAAGTAAAATGAAAATATATGACTGAATCGGAACTGAAAATATATACAATTCACCATCGGCAAAAGGCGCCTGCCTGCCATAGCTGAAGGCATCTCAAAAGCAATCTGAAAAGCATGGGACGAATAAATAATAAATAATGATTTATCTTTACATTTAAATATTATATAATTAAATATATATTATCACGTAAAATAAAATTTGTGAAGCTTTCGAAGATTAATGAAATCGATCGAGCTGTCGTGCTGGCGAAAACTGGGCAATTTGTCTGGCGTGGCTGCCCGAAAACCAATTCATACAAATTCAATTATACAGTTGCAGGCAATGAGCGAGTCAAGTGGCTTGAACGACGCACAAGCCGACGTTTCGGGTATCATTACACAACCCTTCATCAAAGCAATTAGCAAGAATTGAATCTTATTTGTGTACGGAGAAATAAACAGTATTAACACAGTGCAGGGTAGTTCAGATGCAGTTTAATATAAGTCAATAATATGCTTTTATCTTATTTTTTCAATGTATTTTTTTCTTTTTGTTGCAGATTCGCCATCATAAAATAATCGCAAAATTATTTTTAATTTTTACTATGACTACTGTGATATTTAATAATAAGAAAAACAATATCTTACCCTAATAGCTTCATAATTTATTTTAACTAAAAACAATAAAACACAATAATATAATACAATTCAACAGTAAAAGTGAATTTTTCAGTTGTGCAAAGAATAATAAACGTGTTGTAATCAATTTTAGTGACTTAAAAAATAAAATTATCTCTTGATAAGCGCTGCGTGAATTTCTGACATTTTTGAAAATAAACATACACAGGGTGATTTTTTTCGTGCTGTTCGAGTATACACAAGATTTCTACGCATAAGGCAGTGTTGAAAATAAAATACGCTTTTAAAAAACAGCAGACGGGGTCAGTTTGACCCATTTTTCTAAAAAGTTTCATTACGCCATCAAAGGTGGCAAACCACCAGGCGCCGCTGAGCTTCGCCGAGCCCTTCGGGGGCGGGGGCGAGGGCGCAGCGCCCGACATGGAGCACCTGCCGGGGGGTCACGACCCGGGGGCGCCGCCCAAGTCGGCCTTCGTGGAGCTGCAGCAGCAGCACTACTTCAAGGGGGCGCCCCAGTACGGGGGCCACCAGTTCCAGTCCGAGGGAGGAGGCTTCGGGAGCCCCCGGGCCGCCCTCGGCTACGCCTTCCCGCCCGTTCATCAGAATGTGTACCCTGGCTATCACCTCGGAAGCTACGCGCCCCACTGTGCAAGTCCACCCAAAGACGGTAAGTAAATTCAAATTATAACATTGATTCACTATAAATAATATTTTATTTTCTCAACAAGACTAAAAAACACACTTTAAGCGGGTAACCAAACTGGCTAAACTGATGTGCGAAATCTAGTCTATACACTCTTTGATTTTTAACTCCGAGTTAATTATGAGATTTTCGTTAATATATTAAATGTTATTGTTACACAATAGCTTATATTATATTTATATTTTAAGCGGGTAACCAAATTGACTAAACTGATGTGCGAAGCGGACGAAATTCGCGTAAAATTGAAATCTAGGCTATACACTCTTTGATTTGCATGCAGTCAAATAAATCGTTTCCTATAAAGAGTTGAACCACTTCATACACACTTTGCGGATTACTCGGCATCACAACAACAATTTGAGGATTGTCATTCTCTGACCACTCCACTTCTTCATTGTCACTTTGTTCAGAATCACCGGACAGTATTGGTAGAAGTAACGTTGACGAGTCCTAAACAAACATTACGAGCTGTAAACTTAAAGAGTAAAATGACCTTCTGTCGCTTTTAGACATATTAGACACATTCAAAAAGGTAATTAATACGCACCCCGCGTTTAGACAGCAGTCCGCGAAACGGGTACTAGTACCCGCTCCGTCTTTGGTGTGATAATATAACGAATTAAAATAGGTATTTCAATTTTTAAGTTTTAGATTTTTTGTTGTTGTTTGGAATGGATCTTGAGAAAAAAAGTCGTATATAAATAATATCAAAATTTTATAATAATAACAATATATATGATATAATAATCGTTTTGTCTGTTATGAAGGAGCGTGTGTTAGCCTAAATGTCAAATTGACAGCTGTTACACTGTGCGTGTAATACAATATTCAAATTCGCGATATTAATTTTATTGTAAGCAATAATTCAGGTTTTTGTATACACGTGTAGTCATGCCATTGCATATATCAATGTTTTGTCTATAGAAAATGCTAAATATTTAAAAAAATCATTAAAAATTTACATTTTTCTTAATTGTCTATTCGGTTATTTTGAAAATGTGTTTCATATACATCTAAATATTTATAAGCGTTTCATGTTTGCTTGCAATTAAAAAGGTTTTATTGCATCTTTTAGTTCTCCATGCGATTAGGAATCCAATGCCCTTTGCCAAGAAGCTATAGGGACTACTTGTACTCTAAAGCAATAAATAAATCCCCCGGCCGGGTTCCAAGTCGCAAAAACTGTAAAACAGAAGGATTCGTCACTCCACTGTCACTATCCAGTGTCCCCTCTGTGGCAGCGGATCTTTAACTGTGGTTCACGAAAATTAATAAAAATTTATTATTAGAAATTTATTTTAAGATTATTTTTAGATAGAATTCTATGAATAATGAAATACTAGTTTTTAATATTAGATTCTGAAAACTAAAAATTAAAAAAACACTTAATGTATATATAAGTATATACATATTAATCCATACGATTATTTTTTAAATTTCAAAGACAATAAGTAAACATACTGTATATTATTAGTTTTATGTAAAATCTGAAAACTTTATTCTATAAGAAATGCATTTAAAATTGTTTGATTATTTATTTTTTCAAATATAGCCGCGTATTTTTTTGTAGTGATTTTTTTAATATTATATTTTAAAAAAACGTTTTATTATTGTTAACGAAGTTTGAAAAAACGTATGTTTACAAAGTTGAAAAATTATTTAATATATATACATCAAATGATTTGTATAATCATAATGTTTTAAGTAAATAGTATTTACAAAGTTTGCTATTGGACCTCGCGTACCACCGTTGATGAAAGGCAGCGAGTCGAGGGGACATGCACGTACGGGGCTTTCTCACTCCAATGAAGTTATTTGTGTGACCGAGGCGGGGGTAGGCTGGGAGGTTCATCGGGTATATGATAACTATAATAACGTAATACCTGCATTCACAACCCCTTGCCATATATTCCTACTTCACCAGCTGTCCTTTGATGACGTCTGTTTTACTAAACCCGTTGATGATTGAGCAGACATCAAAAACTGGATGATGCCTTGTGGTAGTCAAAGCTATAAAAAATTGAACACTGTTATCACTTTAACAATATTATAGAGTGATAAGTGCAAAAACCATTTATAAACCGTGAATTTAAAATTTAAAGTTTTAATAGTCTTTATATTGTCTAGTGGCAGGTGGGTATGGATGATTTGAACGGGGCGCCACGCGAGGTGGTGAAAACCTTGGTGGATAAAGAATGGGGTATCTGACAACATCTAAGTACACATTGAGACATTACAAATGAGTGTGTAACTGTTATTTAAAATCATCCATACCTTCCTGTCAAAACCTGTACAAAAGCTTGAAAGTATACTGATTTAAAAAAAAGTTCACGTCACTTGTATTGAAATTTGAACAACGGATTTTTCGACATGTTTTCGGTGCTGGTTTGCACATTTGTAGATGTGGTATTGATGATGAGTTTAACCGGCAACTCTGCATTCTGGCCGGTGTGGGTTGAACCTCCTCGCGGTGGCCACTTGAAGTCGCCGACAGAGGGGCCGCTCGCATGGCGGGGCTCCTGGCCAGCTGGAATGTGGCTGATTCGGCGGACCGAGTATGCAGGGGCTATGCCAACCTCGCCAAGTGCGCTCCCCCTGCTGCAGCTCTGTCCGAGGACGCTCGCAGACATTCTAACAACTCCATATTTCAGATATCTAAAAAAACCGCATCAAAATACATTGTCTCAAACGGAAAAAAACGGATTTCAATCATACTGTTAGAATCACTCAAATGACTTCACGTACGTATAACATATTTATCTTGAGGCCACTGTAATTTTACAGTGACAAAAATAAAAATATATACATGATGTACGACTTAGTTCAAGTTCAAGGAAATGGTCACCAGCGAAAGAAAAATAACAACTTAGTCAAACCGTGTTTTTGTTTTGTATATAAAAGTATGACAAGTTTATTGAGGATTAGAATATGAATAAATATATAAAAAAAAAAAAACATATTATCTTTGGGTTCATCTGCAATTATTTCTGATAATAATTTTACAACATTAATTCTTTAATATGTTGGTAATATATCGCTGAAAGATTCACTGCGAAAAAATGAGTTTTAAAAATACAATCGGAACAACACCTTTGTGTTAATATAAATTTATTTTATAAATACGTTTATTCGACGAAGCAAAATATATTTTAATCTGATAATCTCGCAAAGCCATTGCCCCACGAGGATCGAGAATCTAGACTTATGATTGACAATTTACAACTCAGAGCTAGAAACATAAATCTGGATTTATACTCAGCTTGCAGCACTGGTAAATGTTGAGAGACGGTGCTTAAACAAATAATTGGATATTGAAAAAGAAGTTATACAGATTAGGTTTATTACTATTATACTGAGATTGCCTCGCTAGAATTGAAAGTCAACATCTGAACACAAGACTTGTCTTGTGTTAAAAACTGGCATTAACAAAATATTTTTGCACAAATCATAAAAAATGCGTTCTTATAATATTATATAATATCTTATATTTTTTTGTAAAATTGTTTTTTTTTAAAAATTAATATTTTTTTAAATAAAAAATAATATGCATTTAAGCAGAGATTTTTAATCTGTGTTTTAAAAAATTGTTGAATTTTCATTTTAATTTCATAAAACTATATTTGAGAGTAATAAATAAATTATTTATCAATAACATCAAAAGCAATTTTGAGCCTTTAATTGCGTGACATTGAGTGAGATAGATCCTCTTGATCCTACCACGGCCCATGGATCATTGCGGCATTTCAAAGTCAGTAGAACTCCGTTTGAAGTTGATAATTGATGATATAATTAACTGAATACTGGGTGCACGAATGGCGCATCAGAAAAATGTCTTTCTTTTATTTTAAATTCTGATTAATTACTGTGTGATCGCACTCTCTCTGCACTTACTTGCTTAGCTTGATTTTACTCGACAAAACTTAACTTTACTTCATAAAGCTACTTGCTCAACTTGGCGGCACGAAAAACCTGACACGTAATTTATTATAGTATTTTATTCTTAAACAATACACAAATTAACGACATTATTTTAAGAAACATTTTAACAAAGCTTATGTGAAATTCTAACTTAACTAAATGACTTAATTAATCCTCCCTTAGTTCTAGTTGGGAAAAAAATCATAACAATAATCACAGGCAAATTATTATACTTGGAAATTTTAGAGTATAAAATATTTATTATAAAACCAACTATCTTTGCTTTTATAACAATAACTTTTTCTTTCGTCAAATTATTATCGCATTAAGGTACATACGTACATGCATTATATTTTAATGTTGTTAAATTAGTAGACATGTTTATTTTTTTAAATAAATAAGACTTAATATCTTGAGCAAACCAACAACGATTAGATATTTTAAAATATTTGTGCCAACTTTTAAACCTCGTGTACAGTGAAATTTTATGAATATCAAATCAATATAATGTTTTTATAAATATGTAAGCATTTAATGCTTACGGTGCGTATATATTTCTCACATATCTTATAGCAGTGAATCGTAGAATTAACAATGCAATACTGATGAGGGAATCAGCGAAGTCTCTATTTAAGCCACATTAGAGATTCAGTGAACAAGACAATTCTAACGCGTGTCATATTAGGGCTTTTGTTACAAAAATCTCCCTTCTGTATGTTGAACGAAAGCTCTAATGATACCGTTTAAAATTTAAAAATTCTTGCATTACATAACTTTTTTTGTTATATTTACATAGTATACAGTGTGATCTGAAGTTTTTAAACATTCACATCAACGAAAAATATATATATATATCGAGATATAATGTTTTAGTATTTTTTTTGAAAATATATATTTTTTTAATAATATTTACTTACAGTCAATACACTTCGAGTCACAACGTAGTATAAAAATATCCCCTTTATTTATCAATAAATATAATATATCATCTTATCTATATATTAAATAATTTTCCCACCGTCATTACTCGCTTAGTGTATCAAGGTGTGAGGAGTATTCACTGAGCCAATCATTATCCCATAAGCGGGGCACGCGGGGCGGCACGCGCGCAACCCCCGCGCGACCCCCGTGCAACCCCCTTGCAACCCCCTCTCTGCAGGCGCTCACGCTGTTGGCGATTGTTTGCGCACTGCATGCTGCACGAGTGTGTTTTGACTAATCTATCACAGGGGAGAAAATTGGCCTAATAAAATATAAGGGTAGTTAATATCGACGCGCTTTGACTCGAGGGGAGGTTGTTTGAAGACGCGTTGTTGACACTGTCATATAAGAATTGATACTCACCTTTCTACTTACCGAAAACTACACATAGAATATTTGAAAAAAAAAATGTTTTTATGGAAAGAGTCGTTCAATTTCGAACAAGATACTTTTTTTGAGATACAATATAATTTTAGGATCAAAAATATTTATTTTTAATCAAAGAAGTAAATATTATTTTCTTAATTTATAATTACACTACAGGAAACGATACAAATTTGATACGATAATTTCCATTTCTTTTAAATATGAAGCCTACGTCTTAATTAATGGATATATTTTAGAATCGGTAAATGTAACAGCACACTCAATTTATATTTCAACTGTTATTTTTTTACTTTAGTAACACCTCATTCTGCTGCTACGTGTGTATCGTATCAAAAAATAAAAATATATATAAACAAGCAAAACAATTACATTCACTGGTGAGATTCGAGGCATCTCGAATAGTCTCGCATCCATTCATCCTGCGGGAGTCGGTTAATGCACCTGATTGTCTTCGCGCGGCCACAAAGCCGGAGCCCGGCGTGGCAAATGATCGCCGCTACCGGGAGTCGAACCCACACTGCGACTCCATAAATCAATATGATATTCTGTGAGATAACCGCGCAGGATGTGAACTGGGGACCCGTGGATAATCGGAAACGACTCGCCCGCTAGGCGGCTACCGTAAAAAAACAGTAATGAGCTGGACGTACCGAGCTCTGCCCTCGCACGGCCGCGCCGGTGTGCTTCAAGCTCCATACGAAAATTAGAATTTTAATCGAAATTATAATCTGAATGCAATATTTAATAGTGTTAAAAATAAAGATGAAACTATCGCACATTGTATCAGAGTATCAATACTATGAAAAATAACAAGTCACACGTGACGCTTGAGCTGTTTTCAAATACACAAAAATACTGCATATTTATATGAAAACCCTTCATCATACTTACTATACTTTATGATAGTTTATATTTGTTTAAGATCTCAATGATAACAAAAATAGTTTTTAGTACGAATTGTGATTTTTATTTCATAAAATTATAATAGTATTATTTGTTATTAATGTACACCCTGTTAATAACGAATGCTTGAAATATCATTTATTGCTCTATTTTTTTCATAAATTATATTTTCCATCTCTATTTTCGTCTTATGTATCCAAATTCCACATAATTTAGTCTTGAAGTTCCACGGTGATCAGTAGCCGTCCACTGCAAACGATATTAAAAATTGAAGGAGCACATTAGAAAGTTGAGATGTAATTTTTCATCTACTCCGATAGATAATAAAACATAAAAAGCAATCCGTATCAGATCGGCAACGCTTACTGGTCACACTGTACCAGAAGACTACCAAAAATAAATGTTTATGAATTACAAATTTTAGATTCGTTTCCTACAATGTATTGCTTATTTAAAATTCGCTCCGATGTTAGCCAGAGGCTGTCTATAAATAAAACAAAAAACGTTTAATTACATATAGATACATCTAAATATATGGACATACGTTCTCGGAGATGGTTGGATGGTTAAGATACGAGTTCGTTCGATCTAAATGTCACCGCTTCCATTCCCACGAAGTAGCTACGTAAATTTTGATTATGAGTGTTTAATGTGTTCAGAGATGTAGATTTCTTTTAAAGATATTGTAATAAAAAAGTAGGTAATAAATATTGATTTTAAATATGCTCATTTCAATTTATGTCTTTTTGATTGTGATAGGCTATCTTTTATATAGCTTTTGAATAAAATTATAATTTACAAAATTACACATCTTAAAAAAAAAAAATTTAGCTTACCTTTGAACAGTTAAATAATATTTTTGTTATTTTAACACAATTTTTTAAAATGAAAATAAATTAAAAAATAACACTTATTTATACTTCAAATCTAAAATTCTTTGAAATAAAGCCTATTTTAAAATTTTATCAAAATAAACATATTTTGAAAATTGCGAAATAGTATGCTTCTAGTTTACGATTTGGTACGAACTTCCATCTCTGTTATATATGATATTCTTTTAATTTATTTTTTATACTTTTTTTGTATTATTGCAATTTAAAAATTTTGATTAACTTGTGATACTGCAGGTAGATTCGTATCTACTTAGTCATAGGTCATAATAACAACGTACTTTAAGCAGCAAAAACGATGCAAAAACAATCTTAGTTGATTAAAAATAGCACAAAACAATATCTACCATTAAAAGAAGATAAAGAACTAACGTTATTTTAAAGGCAGTGTTGCTGTGACCTTGCATATTCATTAATTTATTTTATTATTTGAACGTAAAGGTACAATTAGAGGAGAACTTCACTTGATTTTGACAATTTGTAGAAGGTAAAAAATATCAGAAGCTTGTGCAAAAGAAAACGTTGCAGGAATCATTGATAATTTTATAAGATACAAGAGGTACATTCTTTTTTTTTTGTACAAGGAAAAACGGTTTTTCCACTTTTGAAACATTTTATTTACTTTTTGTCTTATTATCCGATGGTATTATTTTCAAAATCAATAATAATAAATATAGCAGTTTCTTGTTAAACACAACATTTTCCTCACAGATGATTTGATTGAATACGGTTTTCAAAATGTTCAAATTCCGATGGCGTGGTATTCTTCGATCTTCCAGTTTGAGTAAACTTTAAAGCGAAGCCCTCGTAATTGTATTTAGAAGCGTGAATTCCGCAAGAGCCAAAAGCACACATTTCGTTCCCATCACAATCTTTCACCAAACTCGAAAACAATACAACACCGGCCTTCCTACATCACAACATCTTACCCTCCCCTTCTCCTCGGGCACGGTGCCCGCCAGAGCTCGTACCCGCCAGGGCGCGCAACGGGTACCCGAGCCAGCCGACATTTTAATTATTATAACTATTTTTTAAAAGAAATATTGTTTTTCAACATGTAGTGCTGTGCTGTGGTTTTTATAAAAAAAATTGATAAAAACAAACCGCTGAAAATCTTGTTCAGAAAATATTTCGTTCGGATATTAGCACATGCATATCACACGATTCGAACCGATGTTTCAATGAACGAAAAAAAAACACACATGTTAGAGGATTTTTTACAAAATAGTTTGAAATCATTAACTGCTTTATTTTAAATATTTATATTTAAGAATGTGTGTACGTGTGTTTTGCATTTACCCGAATGACGTCTTACCCGAAGTCTGGTACCCGGTGCCAGATACCCGACAGTCCAGCCGGCGAGCGCCTGTCGGTGGGCGGGCGGCCGTGGGCTCCGGGCGGCTCGGCCATACAATTTTCAAGAAGGCATACTTAAATTTACCCAAAAGTAAACTCAGCACGAGAGGAAGCATGACTTGAACGTACTCTACTCCTTAAATTACCCACTGCGCGTTATTAAATAGCAATTAATAAATGTGTACTACACCACGATAGCTTCAAATGTTTGCGCACTGTGAGTGCAAATAAACGGCTGATTTTTGCACATTCACTGATCTCGACGGAGATTTATGACTACTCAAATATAATTTTGTTGGGTTTACGGTGCTATTAATTGACTTTTAATATGTATTTTCCGACTTTCCTCTGAGTTTCGCAAAAAAACTTACAGTGGACACAGTTCTCCGCAAGGGAACGTAACAAAGATGTTCTTCGATTCTGTTACGGACGCCGCTGTATACAGGAATAACTGCGGGATTAGCTTTGAATCAACCCAGCTCCTAACGGGTCAAGGAGTGATGAGAAGTTATCTCCGCAGGTTCCACTTGACACTTGACACATGCCCTTGTGATGATATTACTCCACAAACAGTGATCCACCTTGTGGATCCACTCCATCTTTGGTCTTCAGAGACACCAACAGAAGGATCTGAAGTCAGTGGCGAGACACCCACAGTTGATGAAGTCACTGGATGGCTTCTTGAAGTGTGTCATCGGAACCATAAAGAAGATAAACCAGGGGGTGTAGCTTCAGTCACTCCCATATATAACACAATTTCGATTGACTAGTTTGGAAAGTTTCCCCAAATTGTGATGACAAACCTTGTACATAACAAGCAAGGTACTATAAAATATATTCACTGAAAGGCCTTCTTCGTAAGAAAACGCGATTTGCATCAAAATCAAAAGCATTCGTAGAAAAAAAAATGTCTCACCCAAAAACAAGAAGAATATAGGGTACTTGTTTTTTATCCAACCACCAAAAGACTTGTACCTAACCTAACCTAACCCAACAAATCGAGCGGTCATGTAAATCTGCGAAGGAACGAAATAAACGCCACAACGGGACTCATCGTCATATGATAGATTCTTATCTCTGCGAGTACATGTACATTAAAAAATTTAAAAGTCATATATTTTTTATTTATATTTAATACATTTTCAAGTCATCATCAGGTTGTTATCGGTTAAACAGCACGGTGGCCACGTGGATATAAATAATATTTCCAAGTAGAGCATAGCCTCAGCGCGGTGGGCCTCGGCGGCCGGGCCCCGCCATCCATCTCTTAGCCGCCCACGCGGCCAGGGGGGCGGAGCTGCGGCCCGCGGCGAGCAGCCCGCCGGCACTGCGCTGCCGCCGCTCGCCTCTCGCCGTCCTACCTCCGAACCTGCGGCTGCATCCTCACCTCCGCCAGGCCTTCAGCCAGCAGCCGCGGACCAGGGTCCGCAGCTCCACTGACCACCCGTCGCCATCATCATAACCACGGATTCTGATGGAATTTCATGAATTTCATTACTACAGTAATACCCCGCTTTGCGTTCTGAAATTCGCGTATATCGGGGTTTACGATTAAACATACATACGAGGGCGGTCCGATAAGTACTTAAGATGGTGCTAGTATCGCAAGAAATATTTAGTTTCATTCTCGTAGACGGAGGTCATCCCCGCTACGGAGGCCTTCTTTGCAGACCTCGAGAAAACGTATTTTTCAGATGGGTTAAGGAAGTTGGAGCATCGCTGGGTCAAGTGTATCGAGCTAAAAGGAGACTATTTGAGAAAAGTTTTTCTTTTGTAGGCTAAGTACTTATCGGACCGCCCTCATACATAGTCAAAACTTAATACAAAAAAAAAAAAAAATCATTTGAATCAATCACTTTGATTCTAAGAACACTTTATGCAGTATTACATGTTATTTTTATTGAAAAATACATCTATTGTTTTTTGGGTAGCGTTTCTTTCACGTTCTTGTAAAATACGTTCATAACACCCAACGCTGTTTTTAATTGTTAAGAGAAGTCAATGACTACATTATGTTCATACACATTCTTAAATAAGAAATTCGCGTAATGCGAGGCTTTTTAACGCGAAATTTGAAATTCGCGTAATCCGTCGCGTAATGCGGGGTATTAATGTATATTTTTATTAAATAAAAAACTTTAAATTACTAAACCAAAACCGGTCACCAATATAAATTATTATTATTTAGTGATGTTGCCACGTATTGTTTTATGACGCGACTAGTTTTAAGTACCCGTCGTTATCATCGTTATCACAGGTTGAATATTTTTGACTGAAAATACAGTAAAACTTCGATATATCGGAGCACTTGGGGGGAGGGGGTGTCCGTTAAATCCGAAAGTCCGTTATACATAAAAATATTTTTTTTTGAAAATTCACTGTATGTATCTAGATATAAATAAAAAATACGAAACACAAATTGTCTTCGGACACTCGTCGTTGCTATTTGATATCGACGCGCTTGCTTTCGGTAATCCTACTAAAAAGGAATCAACTTTTGTTTGCATTTTTGAAGTTTACTGTTTTTTATAATCATCTTTCGAAAATTACGTTTTTTTTTTTAATTTTTAACATGTTCGCATTTGAAATGTTTTAATTTTTTTACGTTTGACCGTTTTTTTTCCCTTATATCCGAAGTCCGTTTAATAGAGATCCGTCATATCGAGGTTTTACTGTACTCGATGAAATTTCATTTCTATATTTTTATTAAATAATTATTTAGTGACGTTCCCACGTATTAATTTTTGACGCGACTAGTTTTGGGTCAAACTGCATGCAAAAGTCGCTTTGCAAAAGACTTCTTAATTCTATGGAGCTGTCAATTATACCGAAAGCATTGGAAATAAATATTAGCAAGAATGAGTTTTTAATAAATTATGATAATATTGTAAAGCTTTGCTAAATGGTTGATTTTTTTTCTTCTTTGAAACATGCTACAAGGCATATACGCTTAAAAAGTTAGATAAATAAAATAACAGTGTTATATTATTTTGAATGAGACATACGCGTTAGTAGCAGTCAATGATCGCGATGATTTCAAATATATAATATATTATATGTTCTGAGAAGTATAATTATATTATTTTAGCTTAAAAATAGCAGCTGAATGACAGATCAATGGTGAAACCCAGTGCTCTCGTTTTATTCTCCTTCCTTGAAGTCTATCCGTGAAATCAAATCTTTCGTAGAATCGGAACGAAATGTATTGCCAACACAGAGGAAACATTTACACTTCATATATTAAATATATTTATTGTCCATGCGAGATATCAAATTTACACAATTTAATATATATCCTCTGAACAGATTTTATTTATGAGTTTAATGTAATCGTGGTCCTACCAGCACATATCGAGTTATTATTTAACATGTATCTTTCTTTAAAAATAAAACAGTTAAACGTTTAGTAAGTAACACGACCATACCTGTAAAATATCGTCTGAAACTTGCACCCAGTTTTGCAAGAGCACTATTCACAATGTAGATATCATTATTACATCAACATATGACAAGGCATCTTTTTTACATAATAGTTTCAGTTTAAAGGTAACATTTTAATTAAAAGATAATAGTAATTGCAGCAGTGTGAGAAATTTGATCGGTGCTTGAGCTTTATCATGATATACCGATTAATAAGCTATCATCAATTACACGTATTTATAATAACAGAGTAGAAGAAACAATACTATCATGAAAGAAATTCAATATTTTTGACAGAGAGTACTTGGTCGAATTCCATTTTAATATTTTTGAATAAAATACATTTTCGTTTTTATTAGTGACCGGTTTCGCCAACCTTTCACGTTGGCATTATCAAACAGAGTCAAATGTTTGATAATGCCAACGTGAAAGGTAGGTGAAACCGGTCACTAATAAAAACGAAAATGTGGAAAATCACTCAAGTAAAAATATCAATTCTATCATATCATGAGTATTTAGTAATATTTATTTTGCTCATAGTAAATTTAAAAGTGTCCTTATTCACATAAACGTTAAAAAAATCTTGATATCTAGTCATCACTCGCCTTATTGAGTGCAAAATGACAAGTTTTAATTTACGATTAAGCACCTGAGCGTTGAGCTCAAGGCTTACCAATTTGTCGCTCGGTCGAAACTGAGAACAGTAGCATCCCAATATACTCTCGTGAGCCTATACGTTAGGCTGTATTTAAAGGTGACAATGACTACAGCACTACGCGAAAATGAAGTTAATAGTAGTTTTAATTTAATGATTAGGCAGCTGGGCGTTCGGCTGGAGATATAGCCATCCGTCACCTTCGGCTGTCGTGACTTAGAGCGGGCGCATTCCTCCACGCCCACCGATCCCCCCCTGTATCGACGCCCGGCCATCGGCGCCCGCGGCCGCCCAAACATCCTGGCCTCCTCATATATTCTACCCTGATAACAGTGTCGAATCGGGACTAATTAATTTATGCATTAAAGCTGAAATATTTAATAAAAAAAACATCCCATCTTAACTGTAAGATTGAATGCAAATTTGAAAATAAACTTTTGATCTATCCGTGGATATTTTTAGACCTCTAACCTGTATTCATACACGAAGAGATTAGTAATTCTATATTCAAAAAAATATAGCCCCAAAAGCTGAATATAAAATAATTTAATATGATTTTTGAGATATGTTACGAAATATAATAATTTGAGGAAGATTTATTCAAATTGAAGTGTTTGTTGTATAGAAATAAAAATGATTATTTTCTCACAGGCGTTTCGTGCAAATCTTGTAATTTGCGAAAACGTTACTTTTAAATAAAATATACTAGATTAACGTAACGAATCGAGTAACGAATGACGAATCAGATTTTAATGAAAATAATTTGATCTAATTGCATGTTTGTATTTTAACGTGAACAGGTAAGCAATGTAACCGAATAATGAAAACAAACTGTACACCTCAAATAACTGCTTTAAATTGCTTTTTTTCAAGAAAAAATATAAATTTGAAGTGTATCGCACCGATTCGATTTGCTGTAATATATTTTATATGGATATCAATATAAAAAAAAAATATTTCCATTAAAGTGTTTAAACCTCAAAAGCATGATATTTAATTTTTTTAAATATTGTACATAGATGGAATGCACTATCGGAAAAATAACCGAAAAGAGATTTAGAAAAAAATCACGAAACGGTAACGGTAAGATTTTTTTTTTGAAGTATAAGAAAATTTTGAAATTCAAGTGGATACAACCTGCAAATTTGACAGTAGGACCTCCGCGAGAGTCTCTCCCTGGCTTGCACTGTAGTGAAAAAGCATAAAAAATTGTCTAAAACCTAAAAGCACGCATACATTTAACGAGGCGTTGGGGGCACTCGGTCGCAGAAGTCCCCGGGGCGTCCGGGCCGGAGTCCGCCCCCGCCCCTGCCCCCGCCCCTGCCCCTGCCCCCGCCCCTGCCCCCCCCCCCCTCCCCCCCGCCCCAGCCCCCTCCCCCCCACCCCGCGCCATTGCGGACGTCTTTTGTTCCCGGGCCGGGGACGCATGCGCCGCGCGCCCACCACAAAAAACAACGGCAACGCACAACGGCCCATAAAATTAATAATATGAGTAATCGCCTTTTCAATCAATGTTTTTTTGATGAATATGGCTAGAGAATATTTTAAGGCATGTATTAAACGGGGGCTTGATGTTTTAAATATTATTTTATACTCGTTATGGAGTTATCTGCCCGGATCGACGAGAGAACCACCGCCGGACTCGCGTGCGATGGAGATCGCGGCGCGGGATACAAACATGGACTTGAGCGTTTTTCGGATTTATGTTACAGGTTGCTAGGCGAGGTACACTAATTTATTATTTTACATCTGTTGTGCTTAGATGAAAAGTGTAAGCTGAAACATGCCATTATCGGGATGAGTTGTTTGATGGTTGCGGTTGTCACTCGAACGACATTGAAACTGAGTTGAAACACAATAAGTGAATATAGATCTAAAATTCTGGATTAAAAAAAATCCATTGTAATTGATTATCAAAAGCTATTATTTTTCATAAAATGAATTTTCTGATATTTCAGTAGTAAATTGTTTAAAGGAAGTAAACAATTTTTAAAAAATATTTTTTTACAATTTACTTCTCAATGTATTTTTAAAGCGTTTATTTGAATCACAATTTTAACGTTTTTGCCTTTATAATCTAATTTAGCTCATAATTTGATAGTTTTGATATATTTTTAATATTTTGGATAAAACAAAAAATTTAAAAGCAAAGGTACCGACAGGTTGAATTAATACGTTCACAAAATATAATTTTAATTGGTATATTTTTTGGTTTTGATCAATAAAAGTTAGTTTACAATGCATTTATTGGCTATTGTTCAATGCTAAATGATTCATAAAAAAAGGTAACAAAGCTGATTCTTCGAACGAGAAATAAAAACCGCAAAAATGTCTGATTCACGAGTTATTATAAAATTATCGAGAATCCAAAACAGTTGAACGTTTTCAAATTCTGAAAATTTATAAACATAAATTATTATCTTGCGATGATTTCCCTGTAGGGTCGATCAAGATACGAAAGGACTCGCCCCGGCGGGGTAGATACCATAAACAAGATTCTAAAATGAAATATAAAATATCTATGATGGATACCATTAATCAGAGTGTACGTGACGAATCTCCCAGGTGCCAGGGAGTTTTTTTTAGGCAAACAGTTAAAATTAAATTCGTTTTTTTAGTTATAAAATATTTTATAAAAACACTTTTGCGAGATATCTAGGTGGTAGGTAGGTTCCTATCTCGAATAATAAACTCTGCCATTGCTTTTAAAACAATGGTTTTTTTTTTTCGGTTGCCCACACTCAAGCGCACATATTTTATATTTAAGACTGCTGGCATTTTAGTGGTTTCTATTTCAGGTTCGTGGAATGGCGAAAAAAAAATATCTAAAGAAATTTTTATTAAAACACGTTTGCGATATATGTAGGTGATAGGTACATTCCTATCTTGAGAATTAAAAGTACACAAAATATATTGAACCATAATAACATAATTTAAATCTAAACTTTTAAATTATTTTTGATAGTTTTACTAAGCACTTACTTCTATGCTATTTTTGCATTCGCAAATTGACAGTTAGAATAATAGTTTATCTGTTTTGAATATAATCATTTATGATATGTTATTAGAGATAATGTATGCTTGGCAAAGTTTAAACATCACTTTGAATGAGAAATACCTTACTTATAAAATATTGCAAATACTGTGTTTGGCTAGAACTGTTGCTGTATTACCGTAGGTCTTCTTATATATATATATATCGTGATGCGGTTTATTTTCATGTTTTAAAAAATATGAAGTTTTTCCAAGAGATACCACTACGAAACCTTTCAACATTATGAACATATTTCAAATTTAATTTTTATTCCTGTAGTATCATCAATCCGTATGCGCAAATATCTGACGTATCGCGCTAACCGACAATCTCAATAATACCCAAACAACCAATCACATTCCCTACTACTACGACGTATGTTCAATGTAAATGTTATGAATTCAAACGTACCCAATAAATGTACGAATACAGAGTACGTGGCGTAGGTGGTAATAACGGGACTCAAACCCGGACCCCCTCGATTAAAACTATCGTTTTTTTTAAACAGTAGGTAGGTATTAAGTATTAAGAAGGCAGAGCGTGTACCACACGGCCGCCACTACCAGTAGCGATTCTCTTAGGACTGTAAATCGCTTGGATATGTTATTATGTGTGTCTCACCGTGTTATTAGAGCCGGCGTCCCACTAAATCACCGAGGGGAGGCGCCGCCGCTATCGACTTCCCTGCGCAGCCTTCGGAGGCTCGCTGCTGGGACCGGACGGTCCTGGACACTGTTTATTTTTTCTGATTTTATGGCTTTTTGAATATTTTTATCGATAAGTAGATACCCATTGAATATATCCGTAGCTATTATCTGGATTGAAATCAACACGATTGTTTTTTCTTTTTTCCGCCGCGTTCAACTTTTGCTTCTGAGTTGCTGTAGCTATCCGTGCGAATAAAAATGAAATGAAAGTCTTGATAAATCATAAAAAAATTAAATATAACATGTTTTAGAATTTATGGGTGTTTTTGTGGCTTTATATAATCTTTTAAAAGTAAGTTAATTAAAAGTTTAATTATATCGCATATATTTTAAAGTTTGAATAAAATTCTAACCATAATGAAAACAACCAATAGAAAATTTAGAGGTGCAAATAATGTAGTAATCGATAGTTAAAAGATTAACTAGTTGATTTCATGTATACTAGATTTTTATTAAAGATCGGAAGGCCAAATATACGGTTAACTCTTTCTTGATTCAAGATATTTAAAATAACTTGCTACCAATAAGAAATTATCAACGCATATAATATTGGCATTTTTTACTTTTCCATGGACACTCCACCATAACAACTTAACAAAGCATACATACCTCATAATGTATATGTTATAAAACCTAGGCGATAAGATTCAGCCCAAAGGCATGCCTTGAATTTGAAACAACCTGAAGATTATCAACCTTTATTTTAATACAATTTTTTTTATATATACGAAATAATATAAAAAATAAACACCATTTTATTAAACAACCAAGAGTCTCTGAATAAATTACTAAATAAATACCTATTTTTAACCCGAAGAAGTTTATTGTGGGTCCAATATTTTGGTAACCGATTCACACACGTGGCGACGAGAAAATATTATTCAAGAACATCGGTTTTACAGTTGCATTGAACCACTGATGTCGTAATGGTGAGAATGCATTACCACGATCATGTGTGTGGTTTCAATTGTCACATACGTCTCGAAAATATTAAAGGATTTTTACGTCATTTCATGAGTGAATCGATTAGGTTAGTTTTTTAGTGTTAACTTATCATTGTTTTTTGTAGAAAAATGCGGTCTTACAGACGAGGGCTCCTTGCGGGTCAACGGCAAGGGGAAGAAGATGCGGAAGCCACGGACCATCTACAGCTCCCTGCAGCTGCAGCAGCTCAACCGGAGGTTCCAGCGGACCCAGTACCTCGCCCTCCCCGAGCGGGCCGAGCTGGCGGCCAGCCTGGGACTCACACAAACGCAGGTAAGAGGCTTTATTCTTATGGACGTATTAGAGATGTCATGGAGAGACTGCGGTCATCAAACAATTTATTTTATTTTACAAGACTTAAATCAAACTTTTAATACCAAAAATTAAGTAAAAACAAAAGCAGCAAACAAACAAAAAAATCCGGGTATGATCGAGAGGAATCAAAAACTCGTGATTGTAAAATAAATAGCTCCTCCGACATCGTGTACATCAATCGAAAAGAATCGACTTGAATGTTTTTGATGAGTTTTGTAAAGTATAAAGAAGTCGAGAGAATGCATTATCAATTCTGAAGTGTGAAGCTATATATTAACTCAGATGGTATTATGTCTCTACTTCATGTAGACACAGTTACGAATCAATTACTAAAAATAGATTAGTTTTTTGTGCTTCGAAAATCGGACCAAATTGCAACTCGCGCTGAAAAGAATTGCACTCAGACTGTATTCAAATTAATAATTATATTTTTATTAAAACTTTGACAGTTAATTTATAAAAAAAGTATTATAAATACACTGACAGTGCTATCTCGCTAGTCCGTAGATAAATAAATTATAGAGGTGGTGTTGAACAGAGGTAATAGTAGATTTTTTTCTAAGATATTGAGTTACTTCCATTAGAAAGGTTATCAGATCTTGACTCATTTCATATAATTATTATAAATCGACGTGTTTATGAGTGTTTTTTATTCGTCGCACTAGTTGAGATATCTTTTTGCTTTAAATATAGGGCTCAGTATCCTGAAAAATTCTGAAATAAATATTCATTAATGAACTGTAAATAAAATTCTACAATTTTTTATAGCTTGTTTGAGTATTGGGGCCATATGGCTTGTTTATTTTGCGAATTTATTTCTAAAAGGCGAATTTCATACATTACAAAAATCTCGATTTATTCATTATTATCACGGAAAAGTTTTTACATAAAAATACGTCTTTTTAACCGATTGACTTCCTGCATATATTTTTATTGCTACATACTTGGATAAACCATTAGCTATTAAATGAGTAATAAGCAAATACAAATAAAAAATATTACCAAGCTATAACGCTATTAAACCTTTGTTTATTAAAACTTATTTGTCAAATAACAACGTAAAGCTATTTGTGCTAACTCATGCGGACGTCTTTTCGACGATTTTTAAGAAACCCGGTGTTCTTTTAAGCCGTGTTTTTGTTTTAAGTTTTTTCAGCAACACTTAAATCGCTAAAAAAATATCAAAAATAAACGTAAACTTGCAGAGCTCAATATTTACAAAATAAGTAATTTTACACTGATAATCGTTTAAAGGAATATATTTTAAAATTAGAAACTGAACAGTCAGAAGGAAGTTGCAGAAAATACTTGTATGTATGAAAAATCTTATCCTTTTGTTAATAGATTTTCAACATTGCAACAGCATATCTTGTTGATCCAATCGTTAGTTCCAGAGTCAGCGAATTGAATAGCAATAAATAAAAGTTCCGCTTTCCAGGTAATTAAACCTCGCCGCTCTAATACAAGGCATACCAACGCCAGCATAATACTCAAAGGCCGTGTTATACTGTCGACTGAATTTCTCGCAATCAACAAACACGTCGACTGTAATATCCGCCCTGACGCTCGCCGGCGCCCGACAGCTGATAAGGCTTCGGTGCCTTGAGCCGACCTTCGGAATCAGCTGTGCGAAGGTCCGCAATTATCACATTTAACCTGTTTGAATCACAAAAAAAAAATCGGATATCTCCTTGTTTGGAGCAGTTTATTGTGAATATTACACAGAGATAGATAACATAGACGAATACTTTTACTAATATGATTAGGCACATTAGTTCACACATAGAAGATGATTTAAAGAAATTCTCAGAAAAATATCATCGTGGTTTGTGTGGAATTTGAACCCACATCCCCTGGCTTACATGGCCGGTGTACTGTCCCTTGTACTAACGAATCATATCCATTAATTGATAATTAACAATCATACTCTACATATGAACCAATGTGCCCAGGCCAACCGATATTTATATTTATATAGACGAATACAATAAAAATAAACCAAGGATATTTGCGAAAACCTGCAGCGTATTTGCGCACAATTGAGACATTACATTGATGGCAATTCCGTGGACGGGCCCGTCGAGTGGATTACAAAATTGATAGTGAAAAAATCGGGGAACTTTCGAAATTGATCGAAAAGACCGGATACCCGGCGGCGGCAGCTCTGGGGCTAATTACGTCGGACGTCACACGGCGCAGAGCATCAATCACGGCCCGCGGCCGCCGCGACAGCCCTGGCCCCCTCTGGCCCCCTCTGGCCCCCCCTGGCCCCCCCTGGCCCCCCCTGGCCCCCCCTGGCTCCCCTTGGCCCCCCCTGGCCTCCCCTCCCGCAGGGCTCGCCATTCACAATTCACCGCGGACGGTAGGAGACAGATTATGCACGCGCGATGAATTCGATCCGCTAGTTTTTTTTCCGTGAAAGAACATCTTGTGTTTCACGATGTGTTGCTTTACGCTGGTATTCCCACTGTGCGCTCTATACTCGTACACTACAGCGCCTACATATGTCATTTTATAATTTATATTGTAATTGATGATAACACATTCTAGGGCGCACACTGCACAATGTTACAATAACATTTTGAAAAAATCGAATACAATGCAATGTTTAATTTTTTGAAAAACTTGAACCTAAAGACACGAAGCGTAATCTCGTCAACTCAATTATGATGATGTATATTATATTAATATTCAGAATCATCTATGGGTATTGTGAAGATCGGGAGTGCCAAGAGGCGCGCTGTATAGTGTAATTCTCATTTATGTAAAAAAAAAAAAAAACACTAATCATATCACTGCATATCATCGCCAGAAGCCGTACAATACTTGTATACAAGTCTCAACATAATAAAACACAACGGGGTCCCTTTTTTCTGGGGCCTTTGTCTCTCGCACCTGCTGTCAGAGTTTCTCGCACGCCCCTGTCGACATTCTATCTATTATGTTAGATTGTATTAGGTTATATTAGATTAGATTGCTTCCTATTCGATTCGAAACGCTTTTCGATACGGCCGGAGAATATTAGATATTAATATACAACATGGAAGAATTCTTTTTACACCGCGGGTAAGCGCAAAAAGAAACACGTAGAGGGTTATAAAAAACGATCTCGGCTTTGCGGTGGCTAAATGAGTATATTTTTAATATTTTTCTTGGATCTGAGTATGACGCAACTTGTAAACAAAACATAAAAACTGTTTTATTTCTAATATTTTATTTTGCTTTTAAAACAAAGCGAAGTAAATTGGGTGAGCAGTCGGTTTATTCAACGAAGCTGTAATTTTAATCTCAAACATTTTTTCACAAAATATATAATGTTATTCTTTTTAAACTTTAAGGAATCTGATAGCATTAGGAGTTTTTTCAAATACGTTTGTTTCAAATAATTAAAATAATAATTAGCTGTATTAGTCTTACGTTCACTACACTAGGAACGCGGGTAACTGAAATAACCTCTGACTGCTGAAACCGGACGCGGCAGCCGCTGAGCCTGGTCTCCTGTGGGAAAAATCAAAGTCTATCATTCATTGCATTCGAAATTCAAATTCAAAATTCTTCGCCGCCATGTTGCAAGATGGCGGCGGCGGCCATTAGCGCCGGCTTTTTTGCTCCCGGTCGAAATGCGAAATAAATTACGGCGCTGCTTTTAATGATACGTTGCGTAGGCTACCGAAATACTTGCCGGCGGGGCCCGCGGCTCCGACCACTCCGCGTGTGTGTGCGCCTGGCGTGTGTTCGTGTAGCGTTGCTGGGGCCATCGGACGCGAAGTGCATTCAAAAATCATCTGCAACACCAGACCTGACTATTCGCACGCTTATATACACGCACCATCTAATTTCGAGTGAAATACTATGCTTCTATGGCGAAAATACTTGTGGGCGTTCGTGTAGCGTGGCTAGGGCCATCGGACGCAAAGTGCATTCAAAAATCATCTGCAACACCAGATCTGACTATTCGCACGCTTATATACACGCATCATCTAATTTCGAGTGAAATACTATGCTTCTATGGCGAAAATATTTGTGGGCGTTCGTGTAGCGTTACTAGGGCCATCGGACGCGAAGTGCATTCGAAAATCATCTGCAACACCAGATCTGACTATTCGCACGCTTATATACACGCATCATCTAATTTCGAGTGAAATACTATGTATGGCGAAAGATACTTGTGGGTCATCTGCGGTCATCTGTGGGTCATCGAAAATCATCTGCAACACCAGACCTGACTATTTGCACGCTTATATACACGCATCTTCTGATTTCGAGTGAAATACTATGTTTCTACGCCTGTATGGCGAAAATACTTGTGGACATTCGTGTAGCGTTGCTAGGGCCATCGGACGCGAAGTGCATTCGAAAATCATCTGCAACACCAGATCTGACAATTCGCACGCTTATATACACGCATCATCTAATTTCGAGTGCAATACTATGTATGGCGAAATATACTTGTGGGCGTTCGTGTAGCTTTGCTGGAGCTATCAGACGCGAAGTGCATTTAAAAATCATCTGCAACACCAGATCTGACTATTCGCACGCTTATATACACGCATCATCTAATTTCGAGTGAAATACTATATATGGCGAAAGATATTTGTGGGCGTTCGTGTAACTTTGCTGGGCCATCGGACGCGAAGTGCATTCAAAAATCATCTGCAACACAAGACCTGACTATTCGCACGCTTATATACACGCATCATCTAATTTCGAGTGAAATACTATGCTTCTACGGCGAAAATACTTGTGGGAGTTCGTGTAGCGTTGCTGGGGCCATCGGACGCGAAGTGCATTCAAAAACCATCTGCAACACCAGATCTGACTATTCACACGCTTATAAACACGCATCTTCTGATTTCGAGTGAAATAATATGATTCTACGCTTGTATGACGAAAGATATTGTGCCATTGGATGCGAAGTGCATTAAAATTTTAGTTGCAATACTAGATCTGACTGTGTGTATAGTCATATACAAGAAGCTTCAAATCAAAAGTGGGATTATGTGCTTATATATTTGCTTGTTGAGATTCTTCGTGCGACCTGCGCGTGCTCTTGTGTAACTGCAATGAGAAATAATGACAAATAAAATTACATTTTATGATAAATTACACAATTACTTACACGATAAATAAGATTTTATAAAATATAATAAATCATTATAAAGTATTTCTGCTGTTAATTTAGAACAGCCACCAAATCTCATACATATTTTTTCATATGATTAGTTAAAAATTCGTTAAAGTTTCATTCTTATTTTTAATAGGTTGTCCAAATTAATTTTTTTTGTAGTTTTTGATATGTATTTTTTTTCAATTCAAAGTCTTACGATATCTTAACCATTTCATAAAAAGTTTTAGATACATAATTTCAAATACACTTTTGAAGATTGGACTGTAATTTATAGAGCGTTTTATTAAAATTATTATATATTTACAAACCGTATCTTAAAAAAATTATTTTTAATTTTAAATTACAACTGTGCACATGCATAAAATTTGCCATACGAAGTTTGACTGTTTTTTTTTAAATTTAAGTAAATTTATATTTGGTATTGCTTATTAATGAAAAGATTTCTGAGATTGGGTTGATTATAAAGTTTTTTGTTATATATTATACGAGGAAATCGCAATTACAATTATTATATGATTCTTAAAAGATTTTTAATATAGTTATCTATATTATTGAATCGAAAGAATAGACAATTTTTTTAAATCTAAAATACCTCGAAGCGATTTACTGCACTTCAAATTTTTTGTTCGCTTGACTTATAATAAAGTATTATTACAAATGCACATGAAAATAAATATGAATGTTTGCTTAATTTTGAGGATTTAATGGATGAGTATTTTATAACATAATCATTCAGGTCTTTTCTTAAATGGCTAAAAATTGTAAAAAGTAGTTATAATACAATGAAAATAATTATATAATTAGTGCAACATATCTCATCTACTCAATTGTGTCGCACAGAGTAATAACTTCATTCCAGCTGATATTTAGTTTAATCACACCTAAGTCATTCATTAAGACTGCCATTAAATTTACTACAGTATAAAATGCAATTTATGTGACATTAATATTTATAAACCCATTAATTAAAAAAATACAATTTATAATAAATACTTAAATACAAAATAGTAATAAAAATTAAGTTTGATTTTATATACATATAGGCAGTATCTCTATAGTTCTAAGCAACAGATATAAAATAGATTTTTAACAACAACAGAAAAATGACAATAAATATTACTTATTTTATCACTTACGTGATAGTCTCGCACTTAAAAGCAAGGGAGCACTTACTGATAAGTTCTGAAAACCCTATGGCTTTTTGCATTATTGCTTTAATATTTATCATTTACTGTAATAATTGTAAAGTTTATTTTATCAATAATGAGTTAGTAAAATTTTCCTTTAGGCTTTTGCAACATTTTTATGGAAGTACTTTATAAAGAGGACTTTTTTCTGAATTCAGTATCCGAATCCGGGCAATAACTTTTATCTCTTATTAGTACTGATATTTGATATATTTAAAGAGAATCTATGTTTTAGTTAGTGAACCTAATATATATCGCTCAGCAATAATTTTTTTATTGCGCTCAATGCAAATGTTATTTTTTTTTAAATATATCTAATGTTATGAACAAAAAAGTTCAAAAATTCATAAAATTCAACAAGTTATCTCTGTGATAGATTATAAGATAATATAATGTATTTCATGCTGATAATGAGTATTATCACCTGCTTACTAATTTTGAAGACTTTGGTACGAAAAAATATGAATTAATAATTATGGTTTATATACTTTTTGATTTCGATATAATCTGGTCTGGGATGCCCACGCACGTGGAGTAAACAAAAAATGTGGAAAAAACTAGGAAAATGTGGTAAAAATCGTGGGTCCCCGTCCCACAGTTTGAGAGGCGCCGGGCAGTGTGTCCCGAGGCCGGCGTATCGAGCATCGCCTCCGCTGCCTGAATATTTATTTACTCCCGGCGCTATCAGATCCGCGCTTACCCGATAAGTGGCGGAGATAAGCGAGCGCGCCCGAGCGGCGGCCCCGCTGAAATGTGAAATGCGCTCTTAAACTGCTCTAAACTGTACGCATGTCTTTAATGCGAGATTGATTCACGCTGGAAGTGGTCTGTAGCCCACAGCTCATGAGCAACGGTAGTAATACTCTTGTTAAAGCCTTATTCCCGATATCGAAACCTCACACCGAAAGCACAGCATTATTGTAAATGTTTACGCAGTCGATAGAATATGACTGTCTTCAATGCGAGATTGATTCACACTGGAAGTGGTCTGTAGCCCACAGCTCATGAGCAACGGTAGTAATACTCTTGTTAAAGCCTTATTCCCGATATCGAAACCTCACACCGAAAGCACAGCATTATTGTAAATGTTTACGCAGTCGATAGAATATGACTGTCTTCAATGCGAGATTGATTCACTCTGAATGTGGTCTGTAGCCCACAGCTCATGAGCAACGGTAGTAATACTCTTGTTGAAGCCTTATTCCCGATATCGAAACCTCACACCGAAAGCACAGCATTATTGTAAATGTTTACGCAGTCGATAGAATATGACTGTCTTCAATGCAAAATTTATTCACTCTGGAAGTGGTCTGTAGCCCACAGCTCATGAGCAACGGTAGTAATACTCTTGTTAAAGCCTTATTCTCGATATCGAAACCTCACACCGAAAGCACAGCATTATTGTAAATGTTTACGCAGTCGATAGAATATGACTGTCTTCAATGCGAGATTGATTCACTCTGAAAGTGGTCTGTAGCCCACAGCTCATGAGCAACGGTAGTAATACTCTTGTTAAAGCCTTATTCCCGATATCGAAACCTCACACCGAAAGCACAGCATTATTGTAAATGTTTACACAGTCGATAGAATATGACTGTCTTCAATGCGAGATTTATTCATGCCGAAAGTAATATAAAGTCAATATATCTTATAAAACCTTATACTGAAAGAAAAATCTTATTTATGCAGTCAATAGAATACGTTTGTCTTCAATGCGAGATTGATTCACAGCTCAAAAACAACGGTTGTAATTTTCTTGTTTAAGCCTTGTTCCTGATATCAAAACGTTATTCCAAAAATAATACCTTATTTTAAATATTTACGTAGTCAATATAATATGACTATCTTCAATGCAAGATTGATTCGTGCTGGAAATGGTCCAAAGCCCATATCTCGTAAGCAACGGTTGCGATTTTCTTGTTTACCTCTTATTCCCGACATAGAAACCTTGTAATTAATAATATAGTAGGATGTTACTGCCTTTATGTGAGCAGACATTAATCATAAGATAAATATTTATTAACTTAGAGTGGTTGAAATGTTTTGTTCATTTATTTGAAAATACGTGAAAAAATATTTATACCGTGAACCAATTTTTAGAAACAAGATGTTAAAAGAATACTTCTGATTGTTAAAATTTTTCCGGTTTTTAACAATTATCATTAAATATTCATAAATTCCACAAAATATTATATATTATTCAATTTTGAATTAGACCTAATTTCAACAGTTGGTTTAAATTAATTTTTGATGTAATATTATTCTATTGGGGAAAAAGGTGATGTCGTTTCTTTTGAATAGCGTTTTGTTTTGAGCCACCTCTCCACGGTATACGCCTAAGAAAATTACAGTACTCGATCAGTCTTCCGGCGATGTGAGGGGTAGCAGCCCCCTGCGTGACGTCAGACCCAGCCCTTGTTTGTGATGTATGCAGTGGTTATACGTGTGCCCACTGTAAATACGATTTATGGTATTTGACTTACGACAGTGCGGTATCCCGGCACGGAGGAGTTCTCAAATGTTATTTTTGCGTGGCAAACGATTTCTGAGCGCCACGCCCCTCAATCTTAGATCTTCGGAACCTTGAGCGTCTGTGGCATTTAATAAAAGTAAAAGGACGCTGAACACACGCTGCGATGGCTGATAACAGCGGCATCACAAAAATAGTCTCCAGAGTCAAATGTGGCTGCAAACGGAAAGCTTTACCTGGATTTCCAGATTCGCTCGTTAATTTTAAAGTATAATGTATAAAAAAAAGATGCATAGTGTATTTATTAAAAATAATACTAAAATGGGTAAAAAGAAGAGAAAAATATTCGATTATTAATAATATATATATTATTTATTACTTTGCTTCTAATCCATAGAAGAAGTACAGCAGGATTTTTAATAGCTTTAAATATAAATATGTTTTGCTCTTTGCGGTTGTTGTGATTTTTTTTCATCATTGATTTCAGTCAGATGGTCGTGTCATCTTACGCTGGTAGCACATACCCTCGGGAGGTTTTTGTCGGGTTATATTTAATAAAAAACTAAATTACTATAGTATATATTCAAAATATATAATAAAAAAAAACCAGTGTGGTAGCAGCCTATGTAATTTATGTTCCAAATAAAAAAATGTACTTTGATATTTTTTATTCGTAGAAAAAAAATGAAAACATCGCTGGGGCTTCTCCATGAATAAAACATGACCCGTTCGAAATTTAAAATCCGAATTCATTTGAATAATTTTCAAATCGGAACAGGTATACAGATCCTGGTCTCCGATTGGACGAGCCCCCGAAGCGGAGGACCAATAGTATCGCGGTGATTTGACATTTATCTATATCTAGCGGCTTGACAATACCTTTTTTTTTATAACAATGTGTTTTACAAGTAGATAAATCGATAGCGGATGACTTGACACAATCGAGCCTATTTCTTGGCGTGTCGTATACGAGTGAGCTCATTCTTAATAATACGACTGCGATTGGGTGCACCTTTATATGATACATCGCATTTGTGTCATTAAGGAGTGTTCGCTTGTGGAATACAATGCAGGGATTGGGTACACTTATGTATAATACATTTCATATTAACCCATGTCACAATAGAGTGAAGATGCGCTTAGAACAGATACTGTCAGTCAAAAGTACACTCGTAAAGCCTGATTTGTAATGATATGTATACTAAATTGTGACATGTGAAAATATTATGAAATGAAATCATCATATTTCAATATATTTAATTATTATAAAATAGATTAACAATATATTTAGTAACATACATAGTATAAACAGAGTAAATTAACATGTTTTTATCTATTGAAAAGTATTACACGATAAATAATTAGTTTTAAAAAATATTTAAAAAACATTTTCTTATAAAAAGCTCGTATATCTTAACTTAATTATAAAAATGAATAATTTATCATTTTGAAAAATACATCAAAAAAAAAACAAGAAACAGCAATGTACGTTTTCTTTATAATAAAAAATGTAATCATCATTTTAGAGTTCATTGCATTTTTACGTATTGCAAACGATTCGTAGAAAATAAACTGAAAATGATGAAATTTTTCAAGCGAAATTCGTATGTGTTAATATTTGAAAAAATAGTTTTTCCCTAAAAAAAATAGATACCAGATATCAACAAACAATTATGATATGTATATATTTACGCATACTATTTTAAGATTTGTAACAACTATGAATCGCCATGTTAAAAGATTAGGATTTTTCAGTTTGAATATGCTTTTATGAAAACAAAAATTGATCGTTACCTCCTAGCCGTTTGGCTTTTTTATATTTTTTTTGTTTAAATGTGGAGTCTAATAAATCAATTCAGTCTGATTTTTCAAGACTTAATTACCAACTAGGTTTTTTTTCCTACGAATATATTTGGAGCCAGAGTTCAAACGAGGTGAATTGAAGAATATTCAACAATGCGATATGGAATATCGCCAATAGTAAGTTTCCGAAGTAAAACAAAACTGGTTTTTTATCATCCTGGCAACTCCGCGGGTCTCTATCAAGCCATTACTGTTGAGTTTATCTGACAACACACATTTTACTGCTATAATGAATTTTCAACTTAAAATTCTTGCATATTTTAACAATTTTTACATAATATTACGTAGTTTTTGTGTAAAAAATACTCTAAAAACGATGTTAAGGTAATTGTATTCAAAAACGTAGACGGTTTTTTCAATTTATTTTTAATTGAACATGAAAACTAGAACAGAAACTGAAGGCGGCAAATTAAATCATAAATGAAATGAAAATCCACTTTAAGATCGTGTTGTACTTTAATACAACATTACATAAAATTTATTTTAAAAAAAAACATATCTAGAAGAACTGAAACATCTCTGTTCAATATAAGCAGTTAAATTTTTTTTACATTATGTCAATTTATTGAAGAGACGTCAATTTTTTTGTTTTAATTATTTGGTCTAACTTTTGATAAAACATGCAATGTTTAAAAATATCTTATGATTTCAAACCTATCGATTAGTTTCGTGCTTTTGAGTGGTTCTTTGTGTGGAGTTTAACAATTCATTAAATCATCTAATAACTTCATTTGACCGGTAAACCTAAAAAAACTCACCATGTTAATTTATTTTATTGTTATTAACCTATTCATTAACTTATTCCTATTTATTAAAGCAAGGTGCTGAGAAGTGATTATACATTCGATTGTACATGTAGATGCAGTGGGCGCGGATAGAAGCTGCCACTTTGTATATATTCCTGTTTTTATGGAGTACCTGAACGTCAATCAAACACCTGCTCATTAATTAATGATGCAATTCGGATCGTCTTTGTACTGTCGGAAGATTGTAGATTGGTTCATGCACACGTTATACCTGTTGATATTAAACATAACCTCATTTAAATAATGGCGAAACGAATTATATATTTTTAAAATGTATTCATGTATAATGTTTGATTTTTTTAAATATTTAATATAATTTTGATTCTATCCTAATTGAATTTCTATCCACACAATGCTGTCAATAATAAACCTTCATGTTTGTAGAATGGTATGTTGAGTAAAGAAAGTTTTAAGCTATGTCCACATTTGTTAATATTTCCTGTATTTGTTTTGTTAAACATCAGGTAATTAAATAAAATCTTCATTCCAGAGGATTTATTTATAAAAAATTACCTTTATATCGTAATTTTTCACCAACGTATTTTTTTATTTTTGTATTTTTATCATATCTCACATAAAGAGTGACATATTTAGGATATGTTTATTTCAATTATCATATAATTAAATACCGGGACGCTTAAAAAAACCTTACTTACACACGTTGCGCCACAACCGACACCGGACGTTGACTATCGTACAGCGCTCTTTTTTGCAGTACATTTTTAGACATGACTACGAAATGAACAGTAAAAATAAGAAGACGGTATTGATTTACTAACGTTTGGTTGTCGGATGTATTGCACCATGTGTAGGCAGGCTACTTTACACGAATATCGCAACGGCGCGGGTCACAAGAGACGCCCATTCGGTGTTGGTCTAGCGGGCTGGACGGAGTGAATTCTGTTTGGTTATTTATTTATTTGCAAAGTGGTTGTATATGCTTTTCTGATGTTCTGAGTTTATCATTCTTGAAATAAATATAGGAGTATTCATAAAATATATTAAACATAAAGCAAAACATCTTAAAGTAAATAAATAATTTATGTATTTAGCAGTACTCTATAACTCAATATTTTTTTCACTATTAAATTTAATATAAAAGTTACAATTGTATTATTGTTATCTCTTTTCATAAATCAAATAAATATGTATGAAGGTTCTATTGAAGGTTAACGTAATCACACGCATTCACGTGTGAGCACAAAAAAATATTTTATTGGTTATTTATTTCCCTTGAATTTATTATTAATATTGTGTACATATTTTGAGAAATCATACATTCATTGTTGAAGTACATATTACATAAATTTTATATAATAGCTATTTTACCACGACTTTCGACACGAGGCATCGTCAAATGTTTCATTTTAAATAGATTTGTATCCAATTTACAATAATAAATAATATTAGATATTTCTGTATTTTGTTTACAAATTTATGACAAGGAATTATAAATATAACTAATGGAAAACAAACGAATTTTTACATTGTTTTACTATGATTTATGTTTATGGATAAATTTTGAACTATGATAAAATTGCGGGTTTGATTTATTTATTTTATTCTATAAAACGTTGTAGCTTAATTTTTTGTTTTTTAATCACGAAATATTCACATTCGTGTAAACTTGGACCTAAGCTCGTCCTCCGAGTCTCCAGAGTGGGCACTCTGCTGGATGGAGGCGTTAGTGTCGTTCAGTGCTGCACGCCATACACGCGATACGCAGGCCCCGCGGCCAGGAAAGGCGATGTGGAGCGGATGTCGCTCTCCACAGCTGAACGTCAACAGTTCCACCACATTACAACAACCACTACAAAGCGATTTTCGTAAAAATCTTATCCAGATGACTAATCGTATTTAAATATTTAAAATAAAATACATGAGTGATTTTTCCATATGTAATTTTTTTTATTGGTGACCAGTTTCGCCAACCAACGTTGACATTATCAAACTGATAAACTGATAAAATATTTTGATAGTGTCAAGTATTTTATTTAAAATATTAAAATGAATTCCACCAAGTATTCTTGATCAAAATTAATCGTATTTATGTACAGTAATACCCCGCTTTACGCGAGTGAAATTCGCGTATATCGGGGTTTTCTATTAAACATACATACATAGTCAAAACTTAATACAAAAAATACGAATCATTTGAATCAATCATTTTAATTCTAAGAACACTTTATGCAGTATTACATGTTATTTTTACTGAAAAATACATCTATTGTCTTTTGGGTCGCATTTGTTTTACGTTCTTGTAAAATACGTTCATAACACCCAACGCTGTTTTTATTTGTTAAGAGAAGTCAATGACTACATTATATTCATACATTTTATTAAAAATAAGAAATTCCCGTAATGCGAGGCATTTTAACGTGAAATTTGAAATTCGCGTTATAGTGAAACCGCGCATAACGGGGTCGTGCAAAGCGAAGTATTACTGTATATTTAAAAAATGTGGTGTAATAAAACATAGTTTTTATGTTATGTGTAATTCATGACCACACCTTCTCTAAAAGTAAAAAAAAACAATAATATTCTCCCTCAAGTCTATCATATCCTCTTTGTATATTTTAACAGAAAAGTTAAATAATTTTAACCCTTTCCACTCCGTTGACGACTATAGGTCGCCTTAGTGCACCTTTTATTGTTTACCCTATAAGAAGTCTAGGTGCGTATTAGAGCAGGTGTAAACCCTTTTTGTCAGTTTTGCAAAGTAATTGCTGTCATTCGGACGTATTCGGAGATCAAAGGGTTAATAGGGCACTTTTTCAGTGACTTTAATGAATAGTAGCCAATGGTACGAATGTCATCCGCAGATATCTAAGCGTTGCTATTGCTATTTTGTATAGAGTTTATGGCGGAGCAGGAAGATGCCGATGCCTTCCTTAAACGCCATCAAAATTACTGAGTGACTTGGGTCACCGTGGGGTTATGTTTGGGGTTGTGTGGGTGTCGGTGGGGGGGCTGGGGGTGAAGGCAGGGGGAAGGGGGATATCTAAGCGTATGGAAGGACAAGGACGACGGCTTCACTTTAATCCTGTCGTGAATTTCCCCGTTGCGAGGCAGTGCAGGGCCGGCGGAGCACCTGCCGGGCGGCATCTCGGCTGGCACGGGGAATGCAGGGCCGCGTCGGCGTGCCGGCCACAGATGGCAAAAACTGCAGCCGTCCTGCGCCGCCACTGCACTCCAACCCGCGGCCACTTTCAAATGCATTTACGCACAAAACAAACTTATTCATCAAAACCAATATTTTTATAAAATTTACAATTCGCTTTATCCGCGCGTTGGTCTGTCAGTCCGACGAAACACTTTTTTCAATTTTTTTTTATTTTTCGGTAAACACTTTCTGTAAAGTCTTTTGATAGCTGCCGGATTTTTCGCTAGCTTTATTTAATATAAAAAAGTTTATTTTTTTGTTTTTAGAAGATAAAAAAGTTCTGTTTGTGTAGTTCTTAAGAAAACACTCATGATTTGGTAAAAAACATAGTCAGTTAAATAATTCTTAATACAGTTGTTGCATGGCATTATTTCTTTCATTATATCTATTTATACAGGTTTTCTTAGAAAAAAAAACTGGGATCCAAATCTTCGGACTGTGAGTCCGTGCGCGGGTATAGGTGTTACAAAAGATTAATAAGTAATTTGTACAATTCGAAACCTCAGCCATATTTAAGTCTATAGCACCTAGAAATTGTTCAAACTTTAAATGTATGAGGTACTTTTGAAAGCGGGCGTACACTTGTCGCCTATAAGAAACTACCGAAAAACAAAAAAAGGTCCATAACTTCATAAATAGGAAGCAGGGTTAGAAATACCATTGAGCTAATCTCTAGTAAGTATACTATTATTTCAAAGGCAAGTTAAAGAGTTTTCAGCGCCTATCCGTAATGGATAAGATAGAGTGGTTATATACTTACCATAAAAAAATCCTGACAGCATATAATATATTGAATACATGAGCAAGTGCAAAGTTTGCAAGGCACTACTAGCGTACAGCAGAAAAGCAACGGAAGCAATCCATCATACAACGACAATTAATATCTATTTCATAATTATTTTTCACTTACGTCTTATCGATTAAGTGGCTCTATAAATAAACTTTTCTCTATGATGCAGTATTCAGAGTACGCGAAACACAGCATTATTAATAGTATTGCATTGGCAATAATCATTGCAATTTATATAAAAACACATTTTTATTATTCCAAAATACAGGTTTTTCATGACACAAATTAAACACTATTAACTACAAATAAGATTTTAAAAAGAAAATTTGATATTTTCATTCAGAATGAAAAATTGAAACACTTGTCAAATTACTGAGTTTTTCAATTTCATAACCTTAATATATGTTACAATTAGTAAAAAAACTTTACATAAATATGTGCATTTTAATTAATTAAAATGTAATAAATCTTTACTAGTATTTTATCAATACGCCTTCCTCCTATAAATAATCATTAATTGTTGCAATAAACATGATAATACAAGCCATAGAAAAAATCACCTGACGACTTGTTCATATGTACAATATATAAGTATTAAAATTAATACTTAACACGTATTTCTGTTTGACGTAATGTATTGCCTCTGAACAGTCTCGTTGATATTAGTGAAAAATAATTAATTAATTTGATAGTAATAAATAATAAATATGTTAGATTATTATTTCTCAATACAGGTTGGGAAGAGGCGGTGTGTTTTTTGCTGGCCGTTGACATCGCAATCCTTGCGTTTCTGAATCAAATAAAAGACATTTGCCGACCGAAGTTCATACAAAAACCGTAAAATACGGCAAAAAGAACCAACTCGATAATAATTATTGTACCTCGGCAAAAAAAAAAAACGAAGCCAGCCATGTGTGAATGTCATATCAAAATATGCAAGCATTTGAACTTGTGAGCAATAAATTATTTATTGGTTATTTTTTTTATTATTTATGAAACCTGTTTGGTTTGATGTTTTATTACGTAGAAAACAGAATGTGGATTTACACGCAATAGAATTGTTGAAATATTGTTTTTCGTATTATCAATGCTGACTTATTTTTTTTTCAAAACTCGTATCATTTTGGTGCAACACAAACATTCAATTAAAAAAATGCATTTAAAATTTTTACACACTGATACCGTCTTGAGGTTCAGAGGTGAGAATGTTGGCTTACCGATCCAAATGCCAGAGATCCGATCTTTGCAAGTCTTCTATGATTTCTTTGATTACAAATAGGGATATTCTGGAGGTGATAACGCAACGTCAACCCTATCAAATCAGACCTTTCGTTTAAGGGATCTTAATTTTTGTGTATTGGTGTGGTTTATAGACGTTCAGATTTTCCGAATGCCTCCCGTTTGCAGAGTTAAAGTTAATGCATTTTTTTTTCAACTACTTTTTAATTTACTCGCTAATAGCAACAGGTTTAACGATAAAAATGATAAGTATATTTATATCATTGATAAAAGATTAATACAGTTAGAACAGGACTACAGCTGAACACCCCCGAAGTCGGGCGGCGACATAAAAGCGTCGAGTCCTCTCCCTGAGGGAGCCGCCAAGGAGTCGCGTCCTTGAGTTCGCCATACAACTATACTACGAGCTGTTTGTCTCATGAATAAAACAACCAGCACGTATCCAACTCGACCGAACGTGACATCTTAACCCACATACGCTAACTGTTTTATATTCGAGAAATTTATGCGTTCCGCGAATAATGTACAATTTGTATTGACATGCATACGCATCGATTAAAATTAAAAACAGGTGAAGTTTAAAATTCATTTTTGATAACGACGATTAAACATGCAATTTTTTGATGGGTCTTTATTAAAGTAATGGGGTTTTTATTTATATAAGTGACAATTGTTTTATACAAAAACGGGCGTGACGCGAATTCTATCAGTTTATTAGGATGAAAATTGAACTTTATATCATATATAAGTACAGCTATTTGTGAAAAATAATTATAAATGAGTCATGTGTTGCAATTCAACTTTTAGTCGCGTTGCATTATTTAAAATAAAATTGTTTCCTGTACAAGACATATTGTACTGTTATAAAAATAAATATGTTTGAACGTTACAATATGAAATGTATGTCACGTTTACTCTAAACATTTTTATCAGCAATCAACAATAACGTTAACAACATCAGGTATATTTGGGTTAAATGACGAGATATTTTTGTATAAGAACCATATTTTAATCAAAATAGTAGAAAGCATGTATTTTTGTAATTTTAAAATTTATTAAATTATCCAACCTAACCTCACCATGTGTGAAATCTTAACCCACTTTAAGCAATTATTTTTTATTTATTTTTTGGTTTTGTTAAATAATGCATCAAATCAAATCAATAGATACTTCACAGGCTGTGAAGTTTAAATTAAATAAATTCGATGTTCTGAACGGAAATCCTGTCATGCTATTTGTGTCATATAAATATTTCAAAAAACTAATGCATCGATTCTTCGCTGGGAGTATTTATTATTTAACTATAGAAATCTACAGTGGGCTTCGATTTTACCTGAATAAATTATTTCTGACTTCAGTGATTTAATTCGAAGATACAAAACTAGATTTTATAAAATGTTATTTAATACCTTGCACTGTCAATCGTAAGTTTATATAAAATGTTTTGAACTATCGCTTAAAACTGAAAGACTGAAACTAGGCATACGGCCGGTTAACACAGCCTTAATTACTTTTAACCCGTTCTTATATATCATTTTATTTATATTGACGTAATAATTTTATGATACAACTCATACAAAACAACAAGCTTTATAATCATAAATATTAAATATAAGATTTAATAAATATTAGGTGTGAAAACCCACCAATTAAGCTTTTTTTCGTTTTTCAGCAAAATAATCAAGTTCCCTTTTAAGTTGAACTTTTATATTTCTTTATCGTTCTCACAACTTTTACTTTTCTTTTTATTATAATGGATTGTGAATTCAAAATAATTAATATCAAGTGTTGTAATAAAAAATAGATCAACCACTTAAGCCGTATCTAATTATTGGATATATTGCATTAATATTGAAAAATATAGAATACATAACGTGTTATGTTGTCCTTGATTTTTTTTAATTATTGACGCATACAAAGTAAGACATTTGAGTCACTGGTATATCATATTGAAGTATTAAAGCATATATTTACCATTGGTTTGATTCTAAACCAAGTTTTTTTTTAAAATATTATTAGCACGTTTTGATTTATTTTTATTCCTTGTTTCAGGTATGTATCAAAACTTCAATAAAAGGTCAAAAAAAAATGCAGATCCGAGATCATTGGTGAGATTATTTTATATTTCAGTGTGTCCATTTTTTACTTGCCGTGCCAACCTACGCTGGTGTACTATCACCCAAGAAATTATATCTACGAGCATGTTGTTTCTACAATAGTAAAAAAAATAACATAACATAAAGTTTTTCTCCCGTTTAATGCCGGTACATACGAGAACGTGCAATCTCCTATTGCGATCTCTACTATACGAGTAGCAGCAACTGAAGCAGAGGTGGATTTTGGGTGTTACGACCCGGGGGAAAATACAAATTGAACCCCGCAAAAAATATATAATGACGGTTGAGTACGTGAAAACTTGTGCATAATTAGTTCACAACCGTAAGCTATGCAAAAAATGAGTGCTGGCTATTTACATAAAGAATATATATATAGTTTTTTTATGACGCAACTACAACATATCGAATGATATTTATCGTGGATTTCATTTGAAATATGTTATTTAATTGTCTTTTCTAAATAATGGTTTTAATATATGTAAAATAATATTATACTAAAATCGACGCAGTTGGCCCAATTAAATTTCAAAGTGAGTTTCTTTTCACTATTAAAACAAAGTTGATTTGAATCTAGATATGAATTAATAAATAAAATATTATTTGTACGGGTCAGTTATATAAATAAAATGTTTTTTTGTGTGATTAACTGTGGAGCGATTTAATTTGCAAAGGTCGAATTCCCATCCAAATTCGTCTCTGTACAAAGAGGTCGGTAAGAAAGAAATAACTGAAACCTACAATTAAGATGCTACCGACTTTGTTCCCATGTCAGGACAGTGTCGTAGATTAAAACCATGAGAGCACTGGTCAGGGGTGCATTCGACAACAATCATTTAATTAAATTAACCAATTAAAAACGTTTCATTGTCTTTGCCTGACGTACTACAGCGCGACCTATTTAGAGCGAGTGGTTGCTTTAGTAAATGGTATACCAAATCGAAGTTATACTTTGTTGTTTTTAGGGTGTTAGGACCACTAATATTGAACAGCATTCTTTGGAAAAATATTTTATAAAACTTTTATACATAATAAAACACCAAACAATTGAGTTTTATATATAATATTACGTTATTGAATTTGATATCTTGCGTGTTATGCTGCGTCGAGTTGTAAATGCCTTCCGATAAAATATTTTTATTACACAGCATGACACTTTACTCAAAAGAAAATACGTTTTCTAAAAAAAACTGCTTAAAGCCTGCATTTTTTGATATTAAAAAGCAATCAATTTCATAACGATATTTCAATAAAGTCAAAAACTACCGAAAACTTTGATTAACGATTCTTTGGTAAAATATTTGATTGAATTAGTAAGAATTTGTGGTAAGGGAAAAATTGTTGTATTTCATCTTGTTTTATGTATTTCAAATTGATAAGTCAGTTCTAACATAAAATATTATGTATGCATATGAATATTAAATATTTTTTCATAAATTGTTAATGAACAGTCACGGAATAACTATAAAAAGTTATATGCGGTTTGTTCAATTGTACATCACGATTATTCAAATACGTTTATAATAATGCTATTAGAGCAGCTTTTGAGCGAGTTTTTCTCAAGTAATTCGTCACAAGGGGTGAAGAAACATGAATGGGCCTCTCTTTCGGTACGGCGACCGCCGGTTGGCGTGTCCTGTGGCAATAATACAGCAGAGGACAGCGCCGGCTCTGCGTTACTAAGCAGCCAGGGGTGCGAAATCTATGGTCCGTGACTAAAACGTGTTTTTTTTAGTGCTATAAACGTTTTTATAGACCGTAACTGAAACGTACTCTTTCCTTATTAAAGGTCGTAAAATTTGTACTTACAGGTGTACGTATTAATTATATTTTTTTGCGTGGAAATAATGACTTAAATTATACCTTTTAAATATGTTATACTTATATGATGCGATATATTATTAATAAATTAATCAAAGTTGATTTAATCTTTAATTGAATAATTATAAATAAATAGAGATTCATTAAAATAATTTTACAATAGTAACTGGTTGAAATTTTTGACACATTTTTCATATGATATGTTTTTATTCATTTGTCGTAAATATGTTTTCTAATTAAAAAATCACTTTGACTGCAGACAGCATAGTTAAAATGATTAAGATCAAATAAATTGAATTTCTTGCACTATCATAGATATATGAGTTTATTAATCGATTAAAATGTTCAAACTGCATAACTACATTAGTCATTGCATTCACTTCTAGCGCAAAAAAAGAAATATCTGGTTTCGATACTTTTGGATTTAATTTAAAACGTTAAAACTTGAATTGAGATATTTACAATATGATAACAGTTAAACTAATTAAAGGATACTATAAAACATTTTGTGAGAGTCGGTAACTTATAAAATAAAATATCTTAATCTATTTATACGTCGGCTTATTTATTAAATTTTGTTTTTGAGTACTTTGTTACGAATTAAGATATAAAGTATAAATAATTAACACATCAGTTAAGTTTATAAACCAAATGTGTTGTGAAAAACACAATAATCGTTTGTTTTAGCAGTAAACCATTTTTATGATATAAAAGCTAGTTTTTTTTAATGCAGCTTATTGGTAAACAGAACTTATAAACTTTTTTTGTAAAGAACACGCTTTAATCTTTTTTTGTTTGGTAATGCTAGAATATTTGATACGATCTTAAATTATTTAAAGAAATCATGATCATATTTAACCCTATTTTTATAGTCTCCTTTCTTAACATAAATTTATGCAAATTTACATCAGAGAGAATCTCGACTCTATAAAATTATAAAGCGACAGTTGTTTTATTGTAAAGTGCCATAATATTTATTAGATCAGTTTGCTCTGGATGCTACTCAGTGGCATCGCATACAAGGAAAAAAAAACACTGAATTTTTCACATGCTCAGAGAACAAAGTCACAATGCGCCGAGGGCGAGCGCGGATGCAAAAACGGCTCTTGGTAAAAAATAACACCAAATAAATATAAAACGAAACCCACGCTTAAACAACAACTTAAAAATACAATGAGTGTCCGATAGCCGAAAATAGTGCATCTCAATTATTGTCAACAATTTGATATTTATATATAAAAATACAATCTTTCTTCTTCAAAGTTACTTTGATGATAAATTGAATAGTGATTCAAAAAAGCTGTTAAATAATTATCGCAGATGAATGCTATTTCTCTAAAAAAAAAACGATCTTTAATTTCGATTCAACTATTCAGAGCTCATATTTTTCCCATCAAAGGTGGTATAAACAATTTAATCTAAAACGTAGAGCAATGTTGAGGTTTTGAGATGTGACAATATTGTACTAGATATTCGGTTAAACACCGCAGCCGGTGCAGTGCTCCCATATGGAGCCGTGCGCGGTAGTTGAAAGTTAATTGAACCGAAAATTAACTTTTAACTTGGCTCAGAAAAAAAGATTACGAAGATCCCACATCTTGCGAAACGCAATACGTTTTGATTAATAAGTTACCTATAAATTAATGTATTGCTAAACATCTAGCGGTATTCCAGTGTAAAAAAAATTGATTGATGGATATCTAGTACTATTTTTGTAAAATCTAATTTGCATTTTTATTGCTTGCACTTTCGATAACGTTTTAATTATTTTCAGCAACAAAAAAAAAGCTTTTTGCATTTTTAATCGAACGCTGTATTGTAAATACTTTTTACAAAATAAAATTCTAAAGGGCGACATACCAGTGCTGTTTTTCTTAATGTGAGTAAACCCACATAAATCTGTATAAATGCTGCATTTCTGACATAACTTAAGGTATATTGCTATTTTGATCGTGAAAATATAAATATTCATACACAAAAGCCACCCAAGTGGAATATCGACGAGAAAACCGCGCGTCGCATTAAAACCAAATATATAAATTAATAAATAAATTAAAACATTTCGCGCGCTGACTTGATCACCTTGGTGTACTGACTCGGACTTCTCCCTCCCACGCAAGCTATTTGTAAATGTCTGTCTCGTTCTGGCTGTACACTCGCAGTGTCGAGAGGTGCAAAGGGAGAGACAAACAAAACAGGGTTGAACATGATTTTTTATTACTATTCAGATAAAATATCTAATAAAATAACTTAATGCATCTCAAACAAAGTATAAAACCCTCCAACCTAAATCTCTTCAGAGAATTTTTGATCAACATCATCATTGATGAAAAATCCCAATACAACAATCCCAAGTATATTGTGAATTAATTTGAAGTAAAAATGTTTTAGTTGAATTCAGTAGAAGATTTATAGCAATTGATTAATACTCGTAATATGTTATGAATATCAGTCAATTAGTAAATGTTGAAATAGTCAAATACAAGTCACACGCGAATGAAATCGGTAGCCCTGTTTTTATATTGACGTACAAATGTATATCATAAAACATGCCATGTTTTTCTGCTTTAATGTCGGCTGCAACCGTCAAGGGAATCCCGATCGTTGTCGTTGAATTAATTATAAAAAAAACTATTGTCAATATTAGAATATAATCAATCGAGTATGAAATATTATTCTGCATTATCAGACGTGGACTTAGTAATTATGCAGAAACAATGCAACGGAAAGGGAAAATAGAAATCTCCAGAAAAAAATTCTGCGCGTACTATGGGAACAATCGGAATTATATATTTTTAATTTAATGGTATTTCAAAGAATGTTCTAGATACTGAAAACAAGCAATAAATAAGATTTACGTCAACATCCACAGCAAAGCCACCTTTTGTGTGTTAAGTTGATATCTTAGCAATATCATAGATCTCAGTATCCTCCTAATTTATCGGTCCTTAAAAAACCCAAATTTGCAACGATAGATTTTACGTTCGTTAGCAAATAATCTTAGAATTACGTATTAAATTATTCGATAAGTTTTTTGTAATTAGGTACTTACCAGCAATGTGAGCGATACGCACTCGTAGCGTTGTTTGCGAAAAAAGAAGTAATAGATGAACTGAGTGAAAAATTAGTTTTATACTTAATTTATTTGGATACCTTTTAATAACAAACCACACCAAAAATAATAGCAAAGGTGCCGCTTACAAGTCATATTCACTAAACGTATGGATCAATAAATTATTCGATTAATTTTATTTATTGCATAAATTTGATACATCATATTGTACTGCTTCACGGGAATAGTTCAGACATTTTTCAAATTGACTGGAGTGTTAATATTGCGTGGTTGCTGAGCGTGGTTTAACATTATTCAATATTCTAAATATTATTGTTGATTTTATTTAGTTTAAACAGAATTAACACTACATTGAATCATGTAGCAACCTTAACCGACGATAAATAATGCATACTAAAGACATCCATACTTTTTTAAATAAAACATTACATCATGTCTTCCTTTGAAGATTCCGCTTGCAATATATTACAATAGTTTATTTTGAATAGACTGTTGCCTTTTTAGAATACTCCTAGAGAAGACGTAGGTTTCCCGCTTTCGGGCAATAGCGCATTGAAATAATTCAATGTAATAATGTATTCGTGATTTTATGGCTGTAGTGTAAGTTTTTTTCATAAGCTTTATGAATATTTAATTGTTTAATTTACGTCTTAAATGCAGACATAAAATAGGCAATTTAATCCTAACCTAACCTAACCTGCTTTTGCGTAACCGACAAAATTATATGGGTACTTAATCGGTCAGTGTATTTATCGTTCATCGTTATTATAATCATAATTAAAAATTGATTGGACAGCTGTGTTTAGAGCTTGATGTTTACTTATAATAAAATATATGTAAAGAGGCATAAATGAGTTCGATCTCAAATCAAATCAAACACATAATATAGGTTTTATAAACGGTAATGTTTACTTGAAAGTTGGTTCTAGTTTTATTGGACCCACAGAATTCTGCCAGAACCCTCAAGGTTCATTGATGAATGTTCATTGAACCCTCAAATTGATTTACTTATTTGTTGAAATGGTATTTTTAAAATATGTTTGACTGATAGTAGGTTTTGTGGGGTCTTACACCTTCTTCCATATATTATAGTCATTATTTTTTATATAAGTTATTAACTGAAGAGAATGACATGTTTAATAAATTTATTCTCAAAAGTAATATGATAAAAATGGCATAAGACTCATGTTGTTATGTTACAGAAGGTACAGCTGTTTTTTATGATAGATAAAATAACAGTGGTTTGATAGCTTTGAGGGTGTCGCACCTGGTTGTAACTCATAAGGTGACGGAAACCATAAAATGAAAACTGAAACAGGCAAGTATCTATCTAGCCGCACCAGCCTGAGATTCCTTTGCCATAGAAGTGATGTAAGCCTCCAATCTCGGAAATATTAGTTTTTTTTTTTGAAAACACCAAGCCAACAACCGAACCATATAATATATTTCATTGCCAGGTTTATGCCAGTCACAGTAAAAATATATTAATAACGCCTTATAAATAAATCATTCGAAAACTCGACCTTAAGGAGGAGGGGACAGTTCTGAGTTGAATTTTTTTCGAATTCTCTGTTTATGGGAACAAGTCTCGACCTTTGACATTACAAGAGTTCTCTGCGAGCAGTGGACCACCGAGCTGGCGTTCTTTGGTACGACGTAACACGTGGAGTCTCCGAGACATGGGCGGGCCGTGGCCGGGCGCTTTGTAGGCTGGTGATGGAGTATACCTTTGAATAGACTTCTGGGTTGGCCAGGTAGATTCTATGCATAGACGCGAAAGGACTGACTAAGTAGTATAGTGATGAAAATATTAGTTTCATGAAAACCACAAACTGATCACACGTTCTAAGATTTGATATTAATATTAACGTTAATGTCGAATTTATTTATATCGTAATATTTAAATGTGAATTAAATCACATATTAAAAATAATTTTGAAATAAAGTCAAATTATTATTTATCAAATTTTTTTAGAAGATTTTCCTGGTGTCTTTTAAATTTAAGCTAAGTAATCAAAGAATCCCAAATATCCATCTGTTGCGGGGTTTACTGAATATGTTGAACACCAAGCGGCTATAATCCAATGGTCAATTTTTTTTTATATTCAGGACTGTCAAAATATAGGTACTTTAAAAATATTATTTATTTATCTTCATTTCCTGTTAGTTTTATTAATTTCTTAAAAACTAACAAATAAAATAAAAACTCAAATTGTTTATATATTAACATTTATAAAAACAGAAATAAGAATCAGCAAAAATAAGTAAGCTATTGTATTTAAGTAAACTAAAATGTGAGCTTAAAAATAAATTTACGTTATTAGAATCATCAGACTAGCTATTTAAAACAACTGCTTTACCATGAACAGAAAATAACAGAATTACAAAGAGATCTTTATAGAAAAAAAAAACAAATAACTCAAATATATTTGATTTGGTTTTAGGTCTGTTTTTTTTATTTAAATGAAAAAAACTGCTATTTTATATTCTTACAACATATATTAAAATAAAATAGAAATTTTGATTTAATAAAGCAATTATATTGTAATTGTTTTTTATACGCGGGGTGATTTTGTTTTTATTTTAAATATAAAGCCGAAGAACAATAATACGTGAAGTACAAAAAAAAATTATAGCGAGGGAGTTTCAAACATAAAAAATACCGCACTAACTTTTATTACCATTTCGCAACAACGCCCAGCGCTCCGACCGGAAGTCCTATTTCATTTCTATTTGTACACCGGATATGAACCTTGATCTGTGGATGCAAGTTGCATTTTTCCCGCCACGCTGTAAATATTGCAGAATGTTCTCGGTTGCAACTCAAACGCAGAGACGTCATCGGTCTTTCGGTCGCAATCCGAGATATCTGGTTTGACTCGCTTGATGTATAATCAGTCCAGCTGCGAAGGACACGGCTTAATCAGATTCAGATTTAGACTATACCCACGCTAGTCTACAGCATATCATTTATATCCACAGCAAATTTGTTTATTGTTTACTTCTCCATGCTTAAAGACTATGATCATTTTTGCATGTGAGCGCTTTCTTCAATCCAGAGCTTCAATGGCGAAAGCCCTTACAAACAAAAATGATTATAATCACCTACTCATATTTATTATATAAACAAGGATGATCTTTAAACAATTACCCGAACCAAAAGCGCTCAGTGTCTTTTTCGGAAAAACCAAATACTCAATTTTTATCTATTAAATATATTATATTGAATGAAAAAATTTATTAGACATGTTTTGAGACATTTAAAGTCCCGCCGCTCAAATGCAGAACACATGCATTTAAATCATGCTATTAATTTAATATTACTCCAATTAATCACACTTCCTTGCACAGTGCATGCGTTAAGATTCAAGATAAATATAAATTAGATACGATTTATCTTGCAATAAATATTTGGGCGTGAAAAGTTCAAAGTGCAACCTTGATATGAAAAAAAAACTCATTAATATGCTGTTTTTTATTGTATATCATAATGTTCAAATAATTTAAATTTAAAGTCTTACAATACAGTGTTTTACCGGCATGGGTTATATTAATGCGATTCGTACACTTTGGATTAAAATATCTTTTATAAAATTGATGTAACACAGCACAGCATACCTTAACATAATAGAGAGATTAGATTTGCGCCATTCTATAATTAATTTTACGTTTCAGTCATCATACCTGTTTTTATAAATAAGAGAATCGTATTAATGACGCCTCTTACAAAGCTGCAACAGCCATATTGCTGACTTGTTTTTTTTTTGTAATTAATTTTCTTGATCAGGTATTCTGTAGATGTCTAGTCAGGTTACTCATGCACCTGTCAGATCAACCTAACCTGACTAAGCTGCTTTAACAGTACTGTTTTCAAACTTACAATTATTTTTAATTATGGTAGAAAAAAATATTATATGTATACTTAAAATAATACAATAAAAATTGGTGATGAACTTATGTTTTAAAAAAGATCAACATCAACTTATTAATAAAATATTTATGGGTTTTGTATTTTTTAAATTATTATATACTTTTAATATATGAAAGATGTTTCAATTTATTTTATTTTGTTATTACCAGGATCGTAAATCCAAATAAGAATATTCTGTTTACAGCATATTTGGATTGTAGATGGTTCTAATTACAACAATAAAATGGTTTGTGACAAAAATGTAATTAGTATATTTTGATTAGCCAGTAAACCTTACTTTTATAGCAAGTAAGCTTGAGTGTGATGGAACTTGTATAAGTATTCTGGTTTAACGAATTATCTCTGGTCACAACGCAAAATTCGGTTTCTGTACAAATATTAATAATACTTCCCTAATAAGAACTTCGAACTTTGCTTAAGCCACTCGTCAACATTTTAAATTAGCCATAAGCAGATTAATGCATTATTTTAATGTGTTTTATTTATGTTTATCTGGTTTAGTTAGGACTTTGAACTTGATCATGTCAATGTTATTTTAAAATTATCATCTTTTTTGTTTCACTACTTTGCAATTTAAGTAATAAAAAAGATACGTTAATACTTATAGATAGATGTCTGCACTAATACTATTTTTATACCGTATACATTTTTAAAAAAGCGGAACAGAGCTATATACCACCATTTTACTTTATATTGCGAATATTTATTTATTAAGATCGATAAATCGAATAATCGGAAAAAGCCATATTTCTCATGTAAATCGCAATAATATATTAAATATACATGTTGCGTATGTAATATTTACTTCATGAGTTTATATTCAATGGCCATAGTTTTATTTAAAAAGTAGTTCACAATATTAAATATTTTATTATAAAAAAATTATTAATTAATGGAATTTTAGGTAGTTTATGATTTTGCATGTATGAACTCACTTGTACTTGTATCAAAATATTTTGGAAGTTCTTATTTATTGTTCGTAGTTTTATTTTATATGAAATGCAATTTATGCAAGAAATTAATCTAAGGTTACTCAGGTGTTAGTTATTGCTGAATCGATAAATTCACTTTATCTCTTAAATATCGTTGAATTCCAACACCTGTTGGTACTTTTGAATGTTATCCATAATATAAATATTTACAAATACATTCAATATTTTTGACAGAAAGTACTTGGTGTGAAATTTCACCTTAATATTTAAATAAAATACTTTTTTGATTTTTCCACATGTTTGATACATTGACTCATAATGCCAACGCAACAGGTTTGCAAAACCGGTCACTGTGGAAAAATCACAAAACTATTTTATTTAAAATATTACTTACTATCAAGCTTATAGAATGTTGGATGTTATTATTAATATAAATATTTACAAGTATAGTTAAAATTTGATAGAGGTTGGATTTCTCAGGTAGTTGTTATTGTCTCGTTGACAAGTCCACGCGTGTAGTATTTCTCTTCAAGACTGTTGAATTCTTATTACCTGTTCGTGGTTTTGTTCTTACTGAAAAGTCATTAATAACATGGCGTAGTGTGCTAGTGACTTAATCCAGGATCCCCACGGGGCCGTATCGCCGCGTGTCGTGTAGCATATCTCCTGCACTACCGTTAACAGAAAGAAACAAATTGTATAAAAAACGACGCGAACATGGTACAACATGACGTGTACAGGTGTATGGGAACAGGGTTATGCTGAGTCTTTGTAATTAAAAAAATCGAAATTAAGTTGTACTTGATATTACTATAAGCAATTCAATGTCTCACATTGATCATTTAACTAAAAAATATTGATAATACACCTTCACTGTATTTCGTCTTTAAATTTTATGACATAATATTTTTTAGAGGATGATGATACGATTTCAACCATTTCACAAGTAAAATTCTTCAGAATATTACTACTAATCAAAGAAAATATTTATTTTTCCATGTTCCATATTATTTGTACAATTCACACGTTTATTAGGTATGCATTATGCATTACAACCATATTACTTCAAACATAAAAAAAATGTCACTATTGTTAAAATCACCAAAAAAAATAATCAAATAATAAATCCAACTAATAATTACAGATTTATGTGATGTACAATATAAATTTTAAATTGAATTTCGTTCTCAAAAACTAGTTCATTAAATGTAGACATTATATTAAAAACAAAGTAGGATATGTGTCAGTCTTGAAGGAAAAAAAAAGCAAAATCTAGTGACCAAAATTAATATAGTCTCAAATATAAAAGCGTTTTCTGAAGCGTCTGTGGTTGCAATTGGTGATTAAGCAATTAGGTCATTATAGCGGCAGAAATGGCAACAACGAATGAGGCGAGTTAGAGCAAGTAAGATGGCGGTAAACGTATTATTTTCAATTTCACGTTTTTTGCAAAATATTTTTACTGTGAATTTTAATACTAGTAACCTAATATCTAATAAAATGGCAGCCGGGAGATTAATTTATTGTATTTTAATGGAGATATTTCAAAATATAGCCATGAGTGCTACAAAAATAGTTGCAAGAATTTTACCGTTTTTTCACTGCACGGCTTTTCAAAGTTTCTATGCATCTTAAATTTTTGAAATACAATTTAATATTTTTTGCTAAGTAAAATGTGTTTTTAATAAATGTGGACGTCATTTTTTATTCATGGAGTCTTAATTACTTTATACAGTATTTTCAAGGATTGATTTGAAAAATTTAAAGATCCAAAAGTCTGCATCAACACACTTGAACAGTAGCACTTCTTTGAGCCTGAATTAGTATCAAACCATCACGAATCCTAGTTCTGAAGTAGAATCAACATCTGCTCGCAGTTTCGCGCCTCGGGGGGCTTGCTGGCAGCCCTGGAAAACAGGTTCCGAGTCGGCAACTTTTTATGGCGGTCGATAATTTCATTGAAGATATGCAAGCGGCGGCGACTAGGCGAGGTACGAGCTCACGTGCGAGCGAGAGCGTGGAGACCGAGGGGCGCCCTTGAGAATGTTCGCCGATAAAACGGCACCAATACCCCACGTTTATTTATAATTTAATATCAAAATGACTATGGTGTTGAATTCTGGGGTAGGTCTGAGCGTTTGCCAAAAAGAGGTGTCATCGGTTCCCGCTCGACATTGCAATCATCAGATTCAACCCTCCCTCTGTGAATAGCAGTCTTATAGCAACCTACACAGGTAGCAATATAATTAACCACCAACTTATGATTGGTAAATGGCGTTTTCCAATTTTGAGTTTTGCACTCAAAAGACGACCGTTTTCTAGTTATCAGTTATTTTGATCTGTATTATGACATATTTTCGCACCAGTTGTTTTAACGTAATATGTTTATTTTTTCAATTAACGTTTACCGTTTCAGCGGTGGAGATGTAATCTTACCTAGCCCAAAGTAATTTCGTAAATAATTTTGATTCTTACATAGAATCAAAATACAAGATAATAACACTAAGTCTTTTAAAATGCAAATGCAGTGAAGTTCGAATACATATGTGCTTACTTCACAAATAAAATAGATGATGTTTGAATTTCGCATAAAAGAAAAAAAACGTTTGTTTCTAATGTAACTGAAAATGACTACCGACAATGTCGTAAATGTAATTCTCCAAAAGACGCCACGTGGCGTGCATTAAGGATTGCGGCTAGGATCGGCTTAGCGGAGTATCTATGTGGAGAGGTACTGGAGCTGTGTCGGTACCTACTTGGGTCTAGTTAAGAGCAATCAAAGGACAGGATGTGAGGCGCGCTCGCCAGTGAGCGCCGAGTGTGCGCACGAGCCCGTGAGCATCGTCGGTCCTCGGCTTCTAAGCAACGAGAAAAATAATACTGACTTCTAAAGCCATCTCTACACACGTCGCGATACAACCTGCAACTGACATGCAGCTAGCCAATAGAGTCCTCTTTTGCGCTGTTTACTAAGACAACACCATAAAAAAAACACCCAAAATAAAGGGACGCTATTGGCTGATAGCAAATCGGTCGCAAGTTGCGTCGCTGCGTCTTTGACCCTTCATTTGCAGATAGCATAGCACATACAAATCTCGTGCTTACATGAGATAATACGACACAGCAATAATAATCCTCTTTTGCGTTGATTAACCCTTTTAACAACGCAAATAAGGACGCTATTGGCATCAGTAGCAAGCTGTGTCACGAGAATAAAAAAACCATCAAAATATAAGGACGCATTTGGCTTATTACTATTTGGTTGTCGGTTGTATTGCAGCTTATATAGCTAGCTAAAATAATAATTCAGACTGAGTGTGAAGAAGTTATTAAAGAGCCAAAGCGCTCATTAAAAAACAAATATCGTAATCTCATAGTCTTTAGGTTATTCTTGTTTGTTGTTTAAACACCGTAAAACAGTTATCCTTAGTGAATGGTGGAAAAATGACAATATGCTTAGTGTTCGATTGCAGTGCCTGTTTTTTTATTGCAAGATACCGTTAAAACCATTCTTTGTATTGAATATTTGCCGAAATCAGCGTTTCCGCTGTGGAACAAACCCCGAGTGGGTTCGGGTCGGGTTCTGCAGGCCGGCTCGGGTTCGGGTTTCGGGTCTTGGGTGAGCCCATTGTCCGCGGGTCGCTGCATAATGAGATAACAGAGAAGTAGTCAAAATAATAATTATTAAAAAATTATTTAAAAAGGCGTTCAGGTGTGATTTTCGATTTTCAATGGATATTGATAAAACTTAGCGCTTAATTTTTTAAATATTTATAATAAATTTTAGTTTTTTTTGGCATTGCATTATCATTTTTTTATAAAAATACAAGTACGTATTAATCGTAAATAAATATTTTAAAAATGGTTACTGTTTTTAGCTTCTAACATTCTAATAAAAATTTATTACAATGTCATTTCAATTGTGCTTAGCATATCGGTGCATGCAATGTTTTTTTTAATAACTGTACGGTTAAAATGCATTAATTGATTAACTTATAAAATTCCTTTAACATAGCCAACCTTGTTATTCTGAAGGACGTGTTTTTTGTAAAATATGCAATTACGTTATATTAAAGATAATAGTTATTGACAATAACAAAATGTCTATTTCTTTTGTGTGTATGTTGTTTCATACTAAAATTACTGAATTTGTTAATTATAGTTTTAATATAAAATATTTAATTCAATTTTTCTTTGAATCTATTTCATAACAGGTTCACTTATCTTGTAAATGCCTAAACTTGTTTTTAAAGTGTTATTTAATTTTAATTATAAAGTAAACAAATAATTATCACGTAGCGCCACTGCTTTCCAAAGGGGGCGGGGTTGGAGTCGGGAACATTAAAAAAGATAAAGAAATATGAAATTCAAAAAAATCTTTGAAAAAAGACCAAAATCCGCGCCTCCCTCGAGACGAACGCATATCTTCACAAGACACTCCCTCCTACTAACTAAAGAGAAATAGCGTTATTGTATGCTGGAATCCAAATAACTCATCAAATATATTTTGAAGAATGTTATGCGTGCTTTTATTGTTATTTTAATAGTCTCACGTTCCAAGTTTCAGTTTATTTAACTATTTTTAACATATTAGGTAATCGATTTATCTATGAAGTTAAAAATCATTAATGTGAAAAATATAGTTCTGACGGTATTGCAAAGGACAATAACCTGAACATCCAAACAATCGAAGTTGTCTTTGAAAATTCTGACAGTGTTGCAAAGAACAATAGCCAGAACATCCAAGCCACCAGGAAGTCGTATTTTCGGAAAAGTTTACAATTTCTAAACACCAAACACGGCTAGGGACGTGAAAAGTTCCTCGGAGGGTCCGCCCCGCCCATATCAATATTTGATTCTGTCATCAATATTAACGCACTGTCGTTCCTAACGACTTTTTCTACGGCTATTTTTACAGGTAATGTCTCGCTACCTCGGACCGAGAAGCACGCACTTAAGTTTTATTTTTCTGTTTTTTTGTTTTTAGAAAAGACTTTGTTTTTTTATTGTTACTTGAAGTCTTCTGATATATATGGCGGCGTGTAAAACGTACACAAAAAAAATAGTGTGTAGTCATACATCTGCATAAATAAAATATTTATTTGAAATACATTATATAATGCTGATATTTAATTTGATTCACCTGGCCAGTTTGTCATGTTATTAAATGTTTTAAAACAATATTTATAGAATAAAACTTATGGCACTTACAGCTGACGTGGAACGCAAAACGTGAAAGCAATGAGCGGATACTAAGCAAATATTTTTTTTACACTTACAAGTAAAACGATTTTAGTGTAAAAAATTTGATAAAACATATACCAAATTACTTATCAAAGTATTTATTTATAATTAAATAAGTTTGTTCAATTTAAAAAAAAATCGATTAGAATAAATAAACTACAGTAGGCTCTCTTCAGCGGGAAGCGTTCGTGTGCACAGAAGCCTGTCATGTCTCGGACAGAATAATATGATTATTTTTTACCACTCTACCCAGAACTCATTGACTGGAGCCCGTCTTGCGTGTCGTGTACTTCTGCAGCACGCCACCGGCGGGACGCCCGGGACGGCGACATCTGGCCGGCGGCGCTCCTCGGCCGAGACTGCTCTAGAAAAACAGCTACGCAACAATAATATGTAGAACGACCGTTTTTCGTCTTACAACTGTTATTTAAGATTGTTTTTTTTTAGTGTGTAAAAATAAATACTGCTTTTGCAACTGTTCAATATGTTTGGATTGAATTTCGACCGTGTAAATGATCGAGTTTTATTTTACTGCTAGTTCGCTTGTTGCATACAAATCACCAATCGGTCCGGTGAAAATAAAAAAATCGTATATTTTTTTCAACCTGCAAGAAATGAGAAGGCATGTTTATTTTTAAATTAAAAGATAAAAGATAAATATTGTATTTAAATTTGTTGATGAAATAAAAAATCGTTGATATTAGTCAGCATTAATTTGGATTAATCGATAATTATCGACAATAAAATAATTCAAAAATATGCCCCAAATACATTTTATCAAAACCGCGAAATAAGAGGACCTTTTTTTTGGTGTCATTGTTAATATCGATTGGTACAAGTGTAGTTTAAAGTATAATAAATTAAAAATCAAATTATTTCTTTCGTTTATTTTTATGTTGTAGTTTTTTTTCCCACAAAATATTGATTAAGTTTTTTTTCTTTTTTCACAGGTCAGTCGAACAATAAAGCCTACCAAAAATTCCATGTTAATACTTGGTGAGTCCCCATATAATCAAATTTCATACCATTTGGTCTCTACGGTAGAGAGGAATACCTCATTGCAAAATACCACTTGTTACAATGCGAATTTAGTCATAGTATTTATTTCATATGAGTATCCACCCTCAAGGGCCGTTCGCAGCAGTTGGTTACTTGCCATTGTGACGTCACGCACTCCCCGCAAGGGTAGTGAATCCACTCCAGGGTGAATGCCGATTGTTCCAATACCGACGAATTCTGAAGGGCTGAATTCGGCCCAGTTGTTCCGCAGGGGGTCGTAATGGGGTTCGAATACTTGTACAGACAATATAACTGGAATTATAGTGTTTGACGTTTTTATCGGATACATCAAACACCCACTTTGAAATGGCCACATCTCCAAACTTTACTTCTGTGCCAATATGGCAGTATACACGAGTTGATTTAATTTAACTTTAGGTATAAAATAGGATAAAAATATAGTGAACGAATATACGTAGATGCAAATTTTATATGTACACCACGAGTAAATTCATTACTAAAAACAGATTATATTTTTTTATCAGTTGCATTAACATAACATAGATGAAGCGTATCCTTATCAACTCTATAAAATTAAAAGCAGCATTTTTTTTTAAATACTATCAAAATGAATTAACTAATTCTTTATCAAGAATAATAAAGTATTGTTAATAATTGCAGTTTTATATGCTTGTATCGTAATTAAATAAAAATATATAACTTTCTATACATGAATATTTATTTGTGAATAATCACAAATAAAAGACATTACAAACAGGATATTTTCAATGAATATTATGTTCTATAATCCGATGAAATGCTAACTTTTATTGGTTCCTAGTTTATTGCGCTTCAATAAAATTAATTCAGTTATTTATCTGTTATAAAGAAAACACTTATAAAACAATTCAATGTGAAACGTTAATCACCGAAGCAGAGAGAAACACTTTAAACAATGTGACATCAGGAATCGAACCCCGTCCCCCCGTCTCGCTCGGCGGCCTGACGACCCCTGCTCAATTGATATCAGCTCTGTAAATTTTAGTGTTTTCAAATAAAAAAAACCGGGCGTCACGGTACGCCGGCTTCGCTAGAATAATGCTTTTTTAATTTATAGACAGAATTCGAACCCGGAGCCTTCGCATTCCGAGGTATGTTTACGATTCCAACGGAACGGATGAATTTATAAAAGGGAATCATATTTACTCTATAACACTGTAAAGGGAAAACAATACAGTTTGTTTGTCAATGTCATATAAATTGATTAAATATGTTGAATTTTTAAATGATCAAAAAAACTTCTAAAAATATTTTAGTTTATCGTTAGTTTTTATGACAAAAAGTGTATATATATATTTTTTCTTAGTTTCTCATATTCAGACGCATCATAAATCACAAACCTCAAATAAACATACTAATCTATTTGAATTAATATCATTTGATATAGTCATAATAAAATAGTATACTAATTTAACTCTCAGAGTATAGATTTTTCATTAATCACAACTAGTTTAGATAATTGAAAGTATCTTAATGATGAGTTTATGTTATACAAAAGCATTTTGCTCGTAAATGAATCAAATAATGGCATTCATTATAAATGGATAACGACAATTTTCATAAATAATGCTTACGCATCTGCTTGTATACTGAAATGCTGTACTTTCAGAATTACATTTCGTCATATTTTTATCTATATAGCATGGCAACAAAACACAACGCCAATCCAATCTACCAGCTTTTATGACCATTTTGAATCACAGCTGTTGAGTTGCAAATTCCACTATGGAAATATAACTTCTAATATATTTGTTGATGTAAAAAAATGGATTAAAACAGGTGTTTTGCTGCTTCAAAAAAAGAAATGACTTTAAAACCCTTGAAACAGATTTCATCGAATGAAATGACGATTCGCAATATTCTCATGGCGTGATTCCTAATGTATATGAGTCACCGAGTTGCAAAATCTGCTCAAGGTACTTCTTAGAATAAAAACGAAAAATTAATTCAATATTTTTATTTAAAACGCTCAGAGCTGGCTTCGCAGCCAGCTGACTCATGCGAGGATAGGGATGACGTCACGGGAGTCCTGCAAGTGGCAATGCAATCGAACAAATTTCCCGTTCCGTTTCGCCGCTCCACGGCCGCGGCCCGGGACGGGGAACGCTCCAGTCCGCGCTATTCGAGCCCTTAATTTATTGTTTTTTAATTGAACGCACTGCTGATTTATAGGTCATTATTCGTGGGCCGCCTCGGCGGATGCGGGCATTTTGTACGGCTGCGCAACATCAATGGACGCGCTGAGATATGTGTGAAACTCGGCCTTTTTTACATATTTTTTTAGATTGCGATACCATCACTTAATGACGGATTTTATTTCAGTAAAATGTATGTATGCATTGGAATTATATCTATGAATAATAAGCTACGAGGCTAAAGCGTACGAATAATGCCTCGGTTGACATCAGAAACTATTTCGGTTGATAGCAAAATAAACGTAAAGGTTGTCTTTGGATCACTCAGATTATTCACCTTCCAAGTGTGATATATATATTTTTTTAAATAAAACACCCGTTGAATCTACACGATCAAAAATCAATAAAAAAATATAAAACGTAAGAAATATACATTTTAAACACGCAAGTGTTTTTTTACAGTCGTATTCCATTCATTTGCAATTCCATGAAATCCTATGCTTTACGCATAAAAACTAGTTTGAATAATTTATTTATCAGCTATGTACGTTGTGGCTCTTTGGTTACTTAAAACTATATCTTACGTGAATAAACACGTTCATATTAAAATGCTTAGTTGAATTGCAAGGAAATGAAAAAAACTGTAATATTTTCAAGTACCTGCATCGAATAGTACGAAGACCAGTTATGAATTCTGCAATTCCTTATTATCGCAAACCAATCTCTCTCACACTTGACTTACTACCTGTATATTTTTTTACAGCCGGCGTCTAGGCACATATAATGAAATATCTTTATATGCAATCATTCATTCTTCTCTATGGGTACTGCAAACTTGAACTTTTGGCTTATGCATTTCCACGAGCTTCAGTTTTATCAATTAAATAACGCCCATCAATTTTACGAGCATTTTTAAACAAAGAAATATCTTTATGATGTGTTAAATTTAGTTGATAGTTATGACAGAAAAAAAATTACGAAGGAATAAGTTTAGTTATTAGTTATTTATAGTGTAAAAAGACCCGGGAACCCACTACACTATTTTCCTCTTAGAAAACCATGAACACTGCCTCAGCACGAGTATATGCTCAGTGAAATGGTCGCTAACCTTTTTTGTGGAAAAGCACTTAATGGAGAAGTTATTTTATACATACAAAGGTAAGATTATTGTTAGTTAAATGTAATTTATTGATTTTTACTAACACGGGGGATGAACGGTTCAAAAACTTCGGGTAATTACATCGAAGACCTGGTCGGTGAAAGATTGATTTATTATAGCATAAGCTTTGTATCCACGATCATTTATAAGGACAAGAGAATTTTTTTAATATTTAAAATCATGCAGTCAAATTCAGCGCTTGCATGTGAAAATATGCTTCCATGAAAGCGATTCACTAAGGAGTGTTTGTTTTAAGCAGCTACTCTTGGATGTTCGCACTGGCAGTGACAATCCGACGTTGCATTTTCTGTATCTTCCATCTTCACGCTCGGCGCGTTGTTCCACCTTGCCGCACCACACGGCAGCCGGAGACAGGCAGTTACGTCAACTGAGCACAACTTCCAAATCATACTAGAAAAATATTGTTTTCTTTGTGGGCCTCGATCATTTGCGAGTATGTGAAGATTTCTGAGAAGCAATTTGGACTCGAGACTAAAAAATCTGATTTTAAAGTTTAACTTAGCGACGTAACCGCATGTAGCAACATATATTTTACACGTAATGATACATTTTATAAAAAAAATAAAATAAGTTATTATATATGTAACAATAGCTAACAACCTTAGCTGTTTTGATGGAAGCCAGCGATTCTGGCTACTAAATTATGATGACATTATTTTTGAGTCATACGAGCGATACGATACAATGTGAATATATTTGATTATTATAAATATTGTTTATCAATATTTATGTATGCAACAGATAATGTAAAACACCAATACACATAAATTGTTTTATTATTTATATTTATTGTTCATTTAAATATTAACAATACATTAACAATAATCAAATAATCATATTTTTTGTTTTGTATTAATATGATTTATGTTCATCATCTAATATACAAACGATAAAAGCTGCCCCCTAAATAAAAGTTATCTTGTATCTGAATTCTTTCAAAACACAGGTCTACTAAAAAGCGCCTCATATCACCTGAGCTTATTCAACACAAGGACTATTTAGTCTATCATAAGACAGTTTGTACTTCATCCTTCAAGTCCCCGCGGACTATAATCGTCACTCTAGCATTTTATTTTCATTATCATACTTAAATATATGAAACTTCTTCTTTGCTTGCCTCTCCTCACAGAAGGTTAGTGACCATCTCACTAAACATATAGTCCTGAGCCAGTCTTACTGATTCGGCTGTACTCCTGACTTCCAGCCACTGGCGTAAATTCCGCATCGTTTTTTTTTCCTTCCAATGCCTCTTTTTTCTTGGATTTTTTCCTGGGCAATCAGCTGCAGTTGGCTTTGTGACTAAAATAGGATACCTTACGCTTTTTTACCATTGACAGGAGCATTCTGTGCAAGACTCTTTCGTTTGTAATGTGGTCAAGCCATAGTATTTTAAGGATTCTCCTATAAAGCCACATTTCAAATGTCTTGAATGTCGAAGCTTCAACTCCATAAAGAAGAACTGAGACAACATAACATTTGTTGAATCTCCAGTGAGTTTCTAATGTTATGTCTTTATGGATTTAAATAAATTAAATTTGTAATAAAATGTAAATCGATGTATTCTTGCTACATCAATTGCTTACAAATAGATGTAGTCTTTGTGGTTTCATTTGCATTTTTGTTGTTGTTTTCATGTAGAATGGAACAATACGTTGGTATATCTTTTTGAACTTGACTCTGTATTTTCCTCAATTAGTGAATATTCAATCATCACGATGATGAGTCTCTCCATCATTGTTCCTTCGTGATCGTCGGCGTGACGGCCCGTACTCTACATTCTTCATCTTTACTTGCGTAAGATCTTGCCGGCTGGGAGGTGAGGCGATCGATTCTCGGTCAAGGCCGAAAATATCTGCTACACCTTCTATAAAACGGACTTTATCCCATCAAACAACATCAATTACAGTGGCAAAAATTATCTGCATACTAATTAAATATTCATTAATATCTACAAACGCAATTAGCCTCAAAACTAGATGCACACCGAAGACAAGATTAAACACACAGTTTATTTTATAATTAATATTTTAATTCGACACATTTTTATATAAATAACAGTTTATAATGGTTTATGATCAAACAGTAAATATTTTTATGTTTATTAGGATTATATTATAGTGTGTGCTTTGCACTATCTCACCAATGAGACCACGCGGGAAGGTTGCAAGCCGCACAGAAGTGCATTTGCGCCAACGTGAACCTCAGCTCGTGTAATTAACGATGTCTGTAATCTATCACGTACACGTGAACGTTGTATGCAAATATCTCGAGTGAGATCTACGTTATCGCCTCAGCCAAGGTTGCAAGCCGCGAGGTCAGCCGACCTGCCGGCGAGTTATGTATCCAAGAATGAGAAACGTTCGACGTTATTAATTATGTCAGATGTTGAACACAAGAAATATTACTAAGTGATCTCGATGACGAGGCGCAATTACATCAAAATATTCCAATAATTCATATACTATTCAAATGTAAACATAGTTGTATAGAACCACAGCAAATTCTTTAAATGTAATACATATTTCCAAGTACATATTAAAGTAGCAACCCGTGTTGTGGTTATTATTGATAAGTCCATTGAAAGACGCCTAACTAATTAATCATCCTGAAAATACTCAACTTTGTGCAAGTGTTCAAAAGACCACCATTTCCAAGTATTTCAACTGTAGTTCCCTTTTTTATTTGTTTGCATTAAATCTAAGTTACAATTTAGTAATCATTACTTGTTGCTACCTATTTTCAAACGGTCCATCGAGGACACTGGAATATGTGATGGCGTTTATTGAACCCTATTAACCCAGAGGAAGTCCGTGTGGCGGTGAGTTTATACTAAACTGTGGTTCTTACTATGCAATATTTTCTATAGATAATCGATGGCTTTCATAAATTGTAGATTTTTGTTCTCTTCTGAAAGAAAATAGTTAAAAATACTTTTAAAAAAACTCTGCTTGAATTAAATATGGTGTCTGAATTCATAAGCTTTTAAGAATGTTAAGATAATGTTTCACAATTAGGCCAAAAATGAATGAGAATGTCTTTTACTGCATCATTTTTCACAAAGCACAGTCAGATATGTCATTTAATGTATTTGTTGAACTTACATCGTAGATAAATAATTAAAGTCCATAACAAGACTAGATTTTTTTAAATGATATAAAATGTTGAGACCAGAGCCCTATCTAGCCGCCTTAGATCCCATACTATATCGATGGACCTTATCACGGGGCAATTGTATTCTGTATCAGTAGGCAGGAATAGCAGGCCATTTGTTTACCACACATTAGTCAGAATTGAATACAGATTTGGTTCTGTAATCTAATCAGCTGCGGGAGTCGGCCCTGGCGGTAGGAAGTCACCAGTTAAAGCTTCTTCAGCGCGGCCCACTCCTCCGCAGGGGCTCGCCCGCCACATAACCATACTCTACCTCGATTATTATTAATATTACAATAAATAAATCAATCACAACCAATCGAATCAATCAAGAACAACCGAAAATGTAACCTGCTGAAATCAATTTTATGCTTATATGCACCTTTGCTTAATTTTCTAGTAAAATACAAATATTCACAGTTAATAACAAGAACGCTATTAATATTATAAAAATATAAATTGATTAAAAATTACAGTGATAAAAATATATCAATAATGTGTCTTTAATTACACGATATGTAGAGTATTTTTAAGACTCGCTGGAGCTAATAATATAAAATTTTGATAAATACTATGCCACTCTCAAATGAATCACATTTTTTTTACGATTGTTTATATTCAGGCGAGAACAAGACTACCAAAAGCGACGTTGTTAAATATCATTAATAATATCCTATGAACATGATACTCATTCATTATTATTTACTTATATAATCAGCAAGAAATACTAGTTTCCAATGCTTGCTGCCGTGTATTAATATTTGTAAGTAAGCCACTTTTCGCTTTAATTGGCCGGTACGCCGTTTAACGAATGCTTGGCCCATTTAAGCAGAGTTCCTATTTACAGCGGCCGAGTGTAACTAGCTGTGCGTGCACTTGTTACATGAAGGGTCCAGATCATACCAGCTGGGGCTCGGGAGCTGAAGGTCTGACCTGCGCTGCGGTGTACCTCCAGCTGGACGTCTTACAAAGCATGGAGAAAACCTATTCTCACCTTTCAAAATCACAACAGGTTCTTTGAATGCATTCAACTGCAATATTTATTAACCTTAATCGTAATTATAAAAATATAATTATATTTGTCTCATGCTTATCTCACGACTTTTTCGTATACACCATACAAATAAGATAGTATTATAAATCGACCTAAGCTCTACATCCTATCCTACAGATATAAAAATAATGATAAAAATATTTAAAAGGATATTTTATCTTATGCTGAGCATTTTATTATAATCAAAATATATAGAAATATTTCGTGTATGTTTAAAGTAATTATTCTTATGTCTCGATATTATATTATGCATTAAATTTATTTGGGTTGAATTTTCATGTACTTTTAAAAACTGTATGCTCAAGCATCAATGCAATTTCAATAGGCTCAACTGGGTATAAAGCAATATTTTTGATAAAGAAATTAAGATAAATTCTCGTATGTATATATAAATAAACTTAGATATGTTAAATTGCTATATAGCATTATGCGAAAAATAATCAGTCTTGCATCTGATTTACCTGGCCTCAGTGGCGTTGGATATTCTCGCGTGTGATATATCGAATGCGGCTTCCTCGCCACAGGTGTAGTGGAGGTTACGGACTGTGGATATTGATAGATCGGAACACCCTGCTAGCGCCACGATAATAATTATGATTTTAGAACGGGTTTCTCCGAGAGGGTGCAATAAACGTCTTTTAACAGCCGCCATATAAGCCATGCGTGCCGGCTTTACGATGCTAAGGCCGTGGATCGGGCTCGCGGCCGGAACTCGGCTTATGGCCATCCATACTTAGGATTTCGTTTCGACTTAATATTATTCATAACTGATATACAACGCAGAAAAAAAACATTTTATCACAAAAAAAATTATAATTAAAAATAGCTATTTTCATTACCGTTGTTAAATATATCAAACTCTTTCAATTTTACTATTTTTACGTGTTTAAATGTAATCTATTTCAGACCGTCCTCTGCACGTGGTTCAATACAATGGAGCGATATTATGGATCGATAGATAGATCTAATTATTTTTTTAAATATTTATATGTTTGATTTAAAAATGAAGTTTAAATGAATACCTATATTTCGATCAAAACTTAAACAACAGCATCGCTTGTATTTTTATTATTACAGCATTACTAAAACTGTTTTGTTTTTGCAGCGCTTTGTTGTAATTTTTTTTTTACGATTTCGTTGTACATAGAAAGAGTTTTCATCAAATGTGGCAGAACTAGTAGCTGTTGAAAATAATTTATTTAATGTTATACATCATAACAAACAATTCATGTGTTATTTCATCCATTTATTTTATGTTTATTGCGTGTTATGTTACAAAGGTAACCCAAGGGTACATTTTAACACAAAAATGTTAATAAGATTGCAATCTCCGTACGTTTATATATTTTTATATTTGTTGTTTTTTTTTGTTTATTTCAGCTTCACATTTTAAACACAATAACAGCATATGTTTTTAGCAATTCCCGTGTCGATATCGTCTTTGATAAACCATTATTTTTCGTATTCAATTATTTTCTTGATTTTTTATTGAGGTTAAAAATAATGAATTTATTGAATACCCACAAAAAACAAGGCAATAGAAATTGCTGGTGTTATAATATAGGAGTATAAACAAATAAAAAGCATGAACTGTTATTTAAAACTTTCATCAATTCAATATTTTTTCTACAGTCGGCACTCGGGCGTCTCTCAGATTTATTTTTTTCATATCGTTAATAATATAGATATGCAATAGCAATCGCAGGAACGAATACCTACCCGTTTTTTATTTACCAATTTAAATATTTTTTCATACGTTTACAATGCCTGTGGGCAGCAATTACTATGGAAAAACATGATTCCTCATAGTTATATTGTTTTATAGAGGCAATTCTACACGGAGCTCCGGGCGAATCCAATGATACCGTCCATAGGACTGCGGCGACCATAAACCGTACGGGCATCTTCCTGTGAGCGCTGGCTGGAGTGGTCTGTGGAAGCAGACACCTGACCTTGTGAGCATGTTCAGAAACCTCACATAGTCAGCCAGACATTCGTCACAAGTTAATTAGTTGATTATTTTCAATTTATATCTACCTATTAAAAATACTGGAACATAAAAGCTATGTACTTCTTAGTACACATAAAAGCTCTATAATGCAATTCCACACGCAAAACGATTGTGCCAAATTTAACAGTACACTTTCAACACAATATTCTAGTTTTTAAGGTGATTTGATTCTTCGACGAATAGTTGAATAACAACACATATTCAAAAACCGGCAACACCCTCAGGTTTTGATATAATAAGAAAACTTAACTCTACTTAAGTGAGATTTAAACCGATATTATAGCGGGTCGGGAACCCTTTATAACCAATGAAGGGGTGAATATCCTACTTTTAACCTCTCGAGGTTTTAGCACTTTCAGATCGATGCATATACTTGTGCACTGTTTATCTAGACAAAACGTAACAATATTTATTTCAACGATTTTTCTCATTGAACGTAACAGTAATCTTTTTGTTGATTTTTTCATTGTGCTCGAAAGAATTCTGCGAATTTCGACCAATATTAAAAACAGATTTGCATGATTGAATCGACGATTTTCTTGATGTACACCTATCCGGGGAGGATCTGCATGATAGGAAATTAACATAAAACCGCGGCTCATGAAAGTCAGAGATCCAGCGTACTGAATTGGAATTTTTCAAAGTGGAAGCGGCGTCGTGCGCAGAACAATACGATTCTCACGGCGCCCGCGCACGCACGCCGCCGGCCCGGCGGATGCGCGCACATGCGCAACAGCCTCCATTGTTGCCGGGCCCGGAGTGATCGACGCCCTGTCCCCCCGGCCACTCTGTCCGGACCGACTGCCTGCAGCGAGGCCTGCCGAATATAGGAAAACGACAAGAAACAGTTTAATCCAAAAAAAAATATGTGGAGTTGTGGCCTAGCCACTTAAAACAGCTGCAATGAGAAAATCCTTAAAATACCATGGGTTGATCGCATCACAGATGAGAGAATCATACTCAGAATGCGCGAAAAATGAGAACTTCTGACGATGGTAAACAAGCGTAAGGTTACATATTTTAACAATAACTAAATATCTAACAGTTCAAGGAAAAATCGATGAAAAATGAGACATTGGAAGGAGGAAACTTACGTAGATGCGGAATTTACGTCAGTGACTGAAATTCGGAAGTACAGCCGAATAAGTGAGACTAGCCCAGGATAGATGTATATTCGATGGAATTGTCACCAACCTCGTATAAAAAAGAAGAAACGCAAATAATGATTTGTTTAAACCATTTTTATTGGAAGAAATTAATATCATCGTTATACAAAAAATCTCCTAAAAAAACACAATACAAATATCTAATTATTATCGGTATAGGGATTTTCTGAAAAATATTTACCATATCATCCCCATACTCTACAAAATCCATACTATCAATTGATTAAAGAATTATTAAAAATTAATAAAAGAAACTCTTAGAAAAATATCATCGTGATTTGTGTGGGATTTGAACCCACATCCCCAAGCTTACATGGCCGATGCATGTACTTAATCATTATCAATCAATAAAACCTGTATGGGCAAAATCGTACTTCCTGTCAGACGGTCTTCACAAAAAATCAATAAAATAATTATTTTTAGCGTATTTTTTTTTGTTGAATCCAGGTTTCTGGGTACACCCAATCTGAGCGCACCTCTCCGAACCGAGCGGCTCTCAACCGCGGGTCTTTTCTGTCGGCGCTGTCGGGGGACACGAGCATTACCAATCTGTCAGTGTTCAGCATACGGCAGCGAAGGAAATAAAATCACGGGTTTCGTCCGTTTCGCGTCACCGTTAGCGCAGTAAGAGCGCGGTATAATGCACCGGCTGATGACTATCGGCTGTATCATCACGCAATTTTCGCCAAATCCCCGGCGGAGCGGCGGCGGGCGTTCCGCGCCGCGGGCCCGGCCACAATGGTGGGAAACGTCACAGGAACAAAACGCTCTTTTGTAAGGCCGCGTCCCCAAATACACGGCGTTTTGTTTTATATTGTTGAATAAATGCGACACGCTTTAATATTCGTTTTTTTTATTTTTTTCGGAATAATTTTTTTTAAGCTGTACGTTTAAATACAAATGACACGTTCATTTTTTACAGTCTATAATATTTTTATCGAATTTACGATTACATTTTTCGCAGTGGCGTTTAGTGACTTAAAAACCTGATCTTTACGCATACGGGCATATAATATTGAAATATGCAGAGGTGTGCTTTCGGGTGTGCTTTAAAATAAAAATCGTGGATTTTTCTGATCGCACCGATTATTTAAAAGCACATCGGTAGCGAAGTTGATTTTGAATTACATTGTTATTCGCTGCGTGCGTCGGAATGGGCGCACGCTCCACCGCGCGTCTTCCTCTTCATTCAACGTTTTTTTTTTTATATTTTTTATTTTCACAAATTTTACTGCCTGCCATCAATCAGCGGCCCTCTCAGCCGTGCCGCAGGACGGGGCTCGCTCCCGGGGAGGCTCGATTCCAATACTCGCTATTACCGTGCTATCACCATTTCTAAGCAAACATTTATAGCCTGACGAGTCTCGATGGACTCTACAAGCTTGCGAATGACTCGGATCAACGTTGAGTTTTCACCAAACACCGGGCATATCTTTGAAGTTTTATTGAATAGTAAAAACATTGATTAAAATTTATTTCCTCTTTTAGTATTTTTTATGTAGAAACATAACTGTATTAAGATTATTAGAAATTTCTCTGTGACGTTTTTTCGTAGCGGTAAGAGTGGCGAGGCGAGTGAGCGAGCGGGTCTACTTACGGCTGCCCTAATGACAGCTTTTGAAAAAAAACGAAACTTCCTCCGCGAAGATAAAGCAGGGAGTCGCGTGACCGACAAACAAAAGACGGCCGGGCCTTCCAAATCCAAACGGGAGGCGGCCAATTCGAAATTCGAAAAATGCGCCGCCGGCACTTCCGGCCTGGCCAACTTGGCACTGGCTGATGCGGCGAGGCCGACTCGGCTCAGATAACTATTCGGCGCTGAAAATGAATATTTCCTCACCAATCATATCCTTATTACGTATTATCATATAACTTCATTAAGAATTGTCATAGACATAAATAAAATATATGATTTTAATAAACAGTTTATTCATATTTTGAAAATGTTTGTATATAGATAAAAAAAATCAGATTTAATTTTTATTGATTATATATATTTTTTAAATATTTCAAATAGCCCAATAACCTCGCGGCAAACTTGGTCCCGCCGCATCGCATGCGCCGGGTAGGCCGCGCCGAATCACATTACCGAGTTATAAATTATATCGGGCGGAGTGATTGCCGCCTAGGAGCTCGGCGCCGAGTCCCCGCTTCGATGACTGATACCGGCATTCGTATTAACATAAGTGGCCGCCGCGGAGACTCGAACCCCCGTTACCCACCGTTGCAGTTATCCATAATTATCACTTGGCCACGCATCCGACGGCAAAAAATAGATTATGCTTGGCGTTTTTTTTTTCTAGATAAAAAACGAAAGACTAAAAATAACACTGAGCTATAAGATTTTTGATTTGTTATATTCAAATGATCATTAAGTAATTCATACAAATTGCATTTTTAAATTATATTTCAAAACAATACAAAATTAATAGTTTCATTATTTGGACGTATCATGATTTACGTTTACAGTACAAAAAAAATGTTTTTCATGATGAAAATATGATGCTTGTACATGGCAAAAAATAAAAAAATTTAAGCATGATTTCATTAAAGCTTGAGGATGTCTACCGAATATAAATTTATTACGAATATCCGTTAATAAATGTGTCTCTTTTATGCGCACTCAATTTAATATTCATGTGCTCTTTCATGCGTGCCATAAACGATTGTACAAAAAAACTGTATCAACAAATAATAATAATTTAAATATCGTAACTTTTAATATTGTTTCTAGGTTAGTAATAAAAATAATTTAAAAAACATTATGTCATGTTCAGTATCTATCTGCGTTGAAAAAAAATTATAAATAATAATTACTTTGAAAGTATTCAATGAAATTCATACGCCGTTCAATATTTCAGGCGGTGTTTTTATTTTAATAAAAAATCTACCATGAGGAAAATAATTGTGTCAGTGCTGTCTCACCTGTCGCGTGGAAATTGTCATATCTGCGTCTCCTTCTAGCATAGAACAAAAACGATCACATTGGAAAAAATCCCTTTCGCACTTGCGCATTTTCACATAAGTGTCTCTCTCTCGGCGGGACATTTTCGGCAACATGGAAATGTGTCATTTTCTACGCGACATTTCGAGATTGATTACTTCGTTTCTCGCTCGCACGCGCACAAAAACGTAGTTTACCGTCTCTTTTGAGAATTTCAACGTATTCAGAGCCTTGATTGCAGTACAAAAAAATCTTTACTTAAAAATTTGTTTGTATACTTGTCTCGTTTGCGCTCGCTGGCTCTGTGTACTTCTGTCTCGCTCCGAGCGAAATAAGAATTTTTGAATCGTGTAACGCAAATAGCGCGTTTTTTGATTGAATTATATAGCTGTCGCTCTCTCGCTCGCGTGATTAATGCTTGTGCGTCTCTTTCTGTCGCGCTAGAGGCACGCTGACTTTAAATATGTAAAAGCCGTGCTTCCTTTGGCGAGTGAAACGTCAGTACAGTCATGCTATGTTGAAATCCAAGGTGGACTCGTGGAAATGGAAAATCGGTGTTTTTTTTATGAAGAGATTTATTTCTTCTCGTGAATTATTATTCCGCGTTAAAATTATACTTAATAACAGCAAAAAATCATGAGAAAACATGAGCTTAAACTGTTTTAAATATTTAGCAAAAATGTGTTTGAAACATATGTATACCTAAGTTTCTACTTAAACTTTTCACGTTTTTATTTAATTAAAAAAATAAATTTAAGCACAAGTAAAATTCAATGTTGTCAATATAAATATTTTTCAAAAAAATCTCGCAAAAAAATACGTTATGACTTCAGAAAACTAGTTTATGACTTGGTGAATTTTCAAATGAACCAAGAGTTTGTGCTTATAATTTTGGCACTTGAAAAGTATATATTAGTATTTTTTAAAACTTAAAAAATATATATGTTGAAATTTAGTAAAAAAAAATAATTATTATGAATAGTGGTGGTTACGCACCGCCACTGGGTCGAGATCGTGAGCGGAGACTCTCCGTCCCAAGGCTGTCGGCTGCACCGCCCCGCTCCACCGTGGCAGGGCCTGTACCCTCAATTACTTCATACTAATCCATAAGGCGGCGCAGGCCACTCCATGGCAACCACGTGTGTGGATCTAAAACTTATCAGCACCATACCAATCCTTCAAATACAATTGTACACGTGGTTTCATGGAATTCAGCCAGGGCAAAAAAAATATACAAAAAAAACTGTTTTGATTTTCTGATTGAATCAAAAATGATATTCGTTTCTTACATTTTCAATTGTAATTTTATTGTGCGTTATAAAATGCAATAGAGCTAAAAGACATGGGATTAAAGTGATTTACAATATGTGAATATTTTTATTGCTCATCAGTTTGGGTCGATAAAAATTTAGTACTTTTAAATATATTTACCATGAACGCTTTCGAGTATTGGTTGAAATATTCCATACGATATTTGCACCTTTAGGCTTGAAGTAATTAAATAATACTGCTTCATACAAATAAAGATAATACCTACATTCGTTTTAAATTGTCAAAAGTAAAATCATGCAAATGATTATTGTTATTGAGAAATATGAATGCGCAAGAAAAAAAAAATATATCAAATTGTATTTTTTTCACTCGTTGTAAATACATTTTGTATATTTTTAAAAGCAGCAATCTCGGTGCCTTGATTTCCTTCAAATCTCTTCGTCTTCACTTTTCTTCGTGTTTGTAATTACTCGGCGCCGCTATTAATATAAGAAGACTCATGAATCATCGGTACGAAAAATCCAGAAGTTACATTAATCATTTGCAATAAATTAGCGGCTCGTGGAGGCAACGCCAGAGCCCTGCGCGGGGCATAAATCTCCACAGGAAACTGTTCGACCCACATAGATGATATCGGCCCGAGCTGGTAGAGTAGCAGCATGCTCAACCGGCGCAAGGTGTATCGGTGATTCATAAGATCCTAGATAAACCCGGCGTAAAACTCACCTGACCGATTAATGACACCTGAGATAAACAAAGAATCCATAAATACGCCATCAGCTTTTTTGTGCTGTAGGAATATGATCAATTTGTTTTTATTGATATTGTTGTATTTGTGTTGTTAAAACACCACATTATTGTAAATTGATTTATTATTAATTTTAGACAACAGCGCATTGTCTGGTTATTGGAATTTTGTTGAAAAATAAATTTTAGTTACTGATTGCATTGTAAGCGGTATTTTTTTTAAGCCAGCAATTGCATAAGCACGGATTGTTGCTTCATCCGATGTGTCGTACCGTCTCGCCATCAGTAAAGCAATTCTCTTGCATGTTTGATAGAATCCACGTTTCTCGGTAATGCGCTTATTCGCAGCAATTGAATATTTGAAGCAGTTTTATCTGACATAAAGCTCATTCAGATCAGAATGTGCATTTTTGCCAAAGACCTTAAGCCACATCTTTACGTTATATCTATGAGTAGTTGCAAACTCACATAGCTAGATGTGTGTGTGTGAGCTTTTCTTCAATTTCAACTATATTCCAGAAATATATTATAAAAGTCTATTTTAATTGCTTTATTAGGCTAGTGGGTGTAGAAATAATCAATAGGTGCACATTGGTTTTGATGTGAACTTACTTCAATTGATAAAGGCGTTAGAAATTATTCAACAATGTCGATTCCTCCAATTTTGATCAAGGGTTTACGGCTGAAGTTGTAAACCTATCGATCCATATCCTATACGGTGTATAAACACAGAATTCCACCGAAGGGCTCCTAACTCCAATGGCACTTAACGAAAATCAAAAAGCGTTAAAGGAACGACAATAAAAATAAGCACTTGAATTATTTAAATTCGGTTTTTGTTATTTTACGATTTAGAAAAGACAGTTACTCAAATATTGTATTAAGGAGGTACACGATATTTTTTACTGTTTGGATAGCAACGTAGCTAAATTTTGAACATAATTTTATGAGAGCTTTACATGTATGTATATAATGCATGCATGTAGTCTAAAATAACTGTTTATATTTGAATAAATCGATAGTATTGGTTTTTAAGTTTGACTTGGAAAAACAGCAAGTAGGTACACAAATAGTAGGAGGTATCGGCATGGAATCCTGAGCCTGTCGAGCTGTTTTCCTCCAGCCCAGCGAGCATCCAGCGGTGTCCACTGTCTCGCATGAAAAAACACAGTAAAAATATTATATTAATGTTATATACCTGCCGACCTACCTCGGCTGGGCGGCCTTTATGTGCTGTGGGCACATACGGACGTATGTACGTAAACGAACCTATTGTTACAACATCCTATGCACATGTCTCTGGCGTCGAAATACTCAACTGTTGTTCGCAAAAAGCCGTTCTGTGTTTTCAGTACGAGCAAATATAGAACGTACTGAACAATCGATAAGAAGATGAACAGTTATTACCTGGGCAACAATGCGCGGAATGAAAACTGTGTACCTGTAATTTTATTGTTTCAGTCGTTTGAAAGAATAAATTTTATAAAAACAATTGATTAAATATTAAAAATAGAAGTTTTTTATGGATTGAAATTAAAAATTTAATAGATAGCGTGAAAAGTGTCGGTTTTTTATCTCGCAAATAATTAAACATATTGATTTTTAATACTATATAAAATATTGAGTCAGAGTAAATTTTGGAACCAAAATAAAAACACGGTACGTTTTGTTATTCTATAATATAAATATTCTATATAATACGAATAACTTTATTATTTTAAAAAAGTCATTTTTTATTCATACAATATTTTTTGATAAAAATTAACAAAAATGATAGATTTCGTTTGTAACGTTCACTATACTGACCTTTCTAGGAAGTATATATTTTTATAAAATCCATAAAAGCTAATACAATATAACGTAACGCTAAAAATCATATTTTATTGATCAAAATTAACAAAAATACGAATAATTATTGAGATCGATAAATGTTTAGACAGCCTGTTTAAATTATGAAACAAAAAAACATAAAAGGCTTCAGCAAAAGAAAAATCAACCCGACCACAGAAGATCAAACGGCGCTGTCGCAAGGGCACGAATAAAAAAATGTTTGGGAACACTACAAGAAATTATTGTGGGAAATAAACCCAGCACGTACAATTATGTTTGTCACAGTTGGCTGCGGCGAGAGAATGGAAGGAATACTGAAAATATTGTGAAGGTAAAATGCGCGCTACACGGTTTTTTTTCCAAGGAAAGGATGCCTGTGACAGTTTGATTTGGTCAAATGCACTTGAATACGACGTAAACAATACGAGCATCTAGGACTTATTTGATCACATTATTTAAATCTACCAGGGCGTGCGCCATCTGGCAATTCATATTTATTATTTATCTTAAATGAATTGATAAATATACAATAAAATATTATCAAAAAAATTTATTGATAACACGAGGCAGAAGTTCTCACTACCATACCATTTTTTGGGTATTTATATTTTTATCATTTACTACTCTTTCAGCATGTATTTCAGTGAAGTACCACTGTGCAAAAAATGTTTTTTTTAATTAAAAACTAATTTTAAATTACGCATCTATTTAGAATATTTAAAGTATAAAATTATATGGCGTGGATAATCAGCAGGATGAAGATATGTGCTGTGGGTGGTAGTCTAATGGGGAGGTCTTTGTTATTATCTATTATGCATCTCAGATGCAGACAATTGAGACACTTCGAATCAAATGATCGATTAAATTGTTGCATAAATTCACAGCCCGATATACAATAGATATGTTTTGTTATTTTCCCGTGACAGTGATCAGGGTCGTCCGGAAGTTGTTTGTATGAATTTATTTAATAATAACTACTGGAAGCTAGCGAAAAGCCTTAGGGCATGAAATAAAATTTAAAATCAATTTTAAATAATGAGTCGTAACAATTTAAAGTTAAGGTTTTTGAGTCAATGGCGTGTATTGAGGTTAAAATTAATGCAATTTTAAATAGTGTAAGCCATGTTCAATATAATATATATCAATGACATATATTAGCCACAGTAAAAAAATGCATTTTGCTTTAATATAATTTTTGATTGCTGTAATAACGTATACATGTTACTTGAAGATCTTCGTGTTTTTTTAAATTAAAATATCAAACATAATATATAATTATATTAAATTTAATATCAAAAGTTCATTTGTTGTAAAGCTTTTTTCATAAATAAATTATATTTTCATCAAAGTTTTAACCAAAAATCTCTATACATAATTAATTTTGCAAGATTAAAATAAATAATAGCATTCAACGAGTATAGTTATTATTCAAATGTTCGATTGGCGTGATCTGATATATCAGATATTTTCCGTGCAAATGTGCGACCTATTTAAAATAACAATCTTTTTTTCACTGAGATGAATCAATTGTTTCGTTATTAATGTTAATTAACTGATTGTGAGCTATTTATAGTAAACTGTTAACACATGATTGATACAAGTGCCATACACGTACAAGAGACCATATTCTGTAGTCCTGACGAGCTATTTGACGCTATACGTATTATATACGACCACCATACGATTTTATTGGGAATTTGCTTAAAAGGATATCATAAATTCAATATTTTCACACTCGATCACTTATTTTTTTTAAATATCTATTCAGATCATTATAAAACAGTGGTTAGTTTTAATATTCATAATGATTATGAGCATTTTTTCAAATATTGAAAAATGATTAAAGAAACTCTCAGAAAAATATCATCGTGATTTGTGTTTCTGAGAGTTTCTTAAATCATTTTTCGATATTTGAAAAAATGTACTAAATCATAGTCAATCAATAAAACCTGTATACATATGTCGATTTATTGATTAAACGTCAATCAGATGCGTATTTATTACCCATTTCGGGTTTATTATATTATTACTAATATGATTAGGCACATTTGTTCATATATAGAAGATGATTTAAAAAAACTTTCAGAAAAATATCATCGTGATTTGTGTGGGATTTGAACCCACATCCCCTGGCTAACATGGCCGGTGTACTAACGAATCTAACGATTTTCTAACGATGACGAATTTCTAACAATCATACTCTCTACATATGAACCAATGTGCCCTAAATAGTATAATTGTTAAAAATTCTCGATAAACGGAAGCGATTCGTTTGTACAAGGGTTAGAACACCGGTCATGTAAACCAGGGGGTGTGGGTTCAAATCCCACACACATCACGATGATATTTTTCTGAGAGTTTTTTTAAATCATCTTCTATATATAAACTAATGTGCCTAATCATATAAGTAATAAAACCTGTATAGGCAAAATCGTACTTCCTGTAAGACGGTCTTCACAAAATTTTAGTTTTAATATGCTTTACGCTCAAAGGAAGACCGGGTGGTTGGAGGATTTTCGCGTATACTGCTTGGCAACGGTACCTCGCATCCTCAGGTCTGCCCTGCCTGGATGCTGAATCCTCGTCAGCCAGGATGGATGCCAGGCCCGGCTGCTGCACCGCCGGCTGGCTTTTTGTTTGCCGCCGGTGGCTTTGTGGCATTGCGGGCATCGCGCGCGCGCCCGTCCGGAGAATCCGCGCGACGGTATGTCCGCCGCTCGCAAAAACTGCGCGCGATCCCAGCAACCCCGGGTCAAGCGGCGCTCTGCCCGGAGAGCATCCAGCCTCCATTGTGCGTAAAGGATTATTCGTAGCAAAAAGCCACAACTTTCTACCCGGTGCCCGCCGCCTACTGACAGAAAAAAAAAACTCGTTTGTACTCACTTCTCAAAGGTCCGCGTTCACTGTAATATAAATATTCAAACACTTATAAAATGATCGAACGGTCGAAACGTCGGAGAACAAAAATCTTCAAGCAGCAGTATGATAAAAATACTATCCAAAATACAATACAAGCTAAACTCTATTCGGAAATATTGGCTGATTTTGGAAAATTTTTGAAATCGTCGTAATCATAGTATTTGGTTTTATTCAATAAAATAAAAATAAATTCAACTTTTTTTTTTGAATGTGTTTTATCATATCAATCTTTTAATTAATATTTATCATATAACTTGCGAATGAACAAATTCATGAGTATAGTGAAAAACCGTTTGAAGGAGAAATCTTACATGGAGGCGGACTGAATTCAGGAGTACAGCCGAATTAGAAGACTGGCCCAGGATAAATGTATGTTGAGGAATACGGCTTGCAATTGCTCACTGGCCATCGGAGATGCTTTGGCGTGCCTCTGAAGCCTATTCCCGCCGAGGTGCCCCAGGCTGTATGATCGAAGCCGCTTTTCCGATGTGCTTCCTCGCCGAGCCCGGCGGCCGCGAGCGTACGCAGGTTTTCGCGCAAGCGCCGGCAGATCAAAGCATTCCGCGCCCGGCTACTGCGCAATCATTGCCAGCGAACACAAAACGCTGTTTCGCAAACCACACAACATATTAACTTAATAAAATATATATATAAACATAACTCACATATTTGCTTTTATATCACGCGAGCACTCGAAATTAGAGGAGTCTTAATTATTTTGTCATTCACAAAATGGTGCGAGCGAATTCTCCCCCAATCATAACAGACAATAAAAAAATAAAGTACACGATAATTGACAAGTTAAAACCGATGCCTGATTTTTTGAATTTGCACGTTTTTTTTCAATTTTACAAACATAGTCGGCATTGTCAAGGGTCTCTAATATATAAATGCAGTACATTTGCAAAATCAATTCAATTCAGCACACCTCGAAAGTGTATTTCATATAATTTCAAGGTTTACATATATTGAAAATTTAGAAACACGCCAATTTTTAAGGCGTCTGCTATTAACCTTAACGTTTTACGTGTATGTATGCAAAAAAATTTTTTTTGTTAATTTTTAATAGTTCTTAGATGCTTACAATACTGTGTGTGGCTATCCCCTGATCCTGGCGCAGGTTGTGGGGCTTACACGATGTGGCTTAGGTAATAGCGTTTAACGTAACGAATTTCTCTATTTTCGTTATTGAGTTACATCCAGTATCATAAAACAATAGAAATCTGAATTGGAAATATATGAAAATATATTTAATACAGAGTGTATTTTACACATGTCTTTTTGTGTTATATTTTTTTTGGTGAACCGATAGTAATTTTTTTGTGAATAATCAGCGATGCGAAGTGGGTCACTTTTTGGTGTTGCAATGTTTCGCGGACCACGCTTTGAGGGACACCCCGGCGGAAGTATTCCTTTGCACATGGCAACGTCTGGTTTGGTGCGGGTCGGGTTTTTGCAGGGCGGCACATGCGTGACATCTGTTGCCGGGAAGGGAAAGCTTTAATTGTTCGCCGCTCTAACTTCTGCGGCGGAACACAGAGCGGCCCTTAGCATCTGCTTTTGTGTTGCTCAGACATGCCAATTCGAAGCATTTCATAGAATTCGTCTACAAGTAATAACACGTATTCGTAATAGATTATAATATTTCAATAAAACTATTTCACTATTTATAATTTTAGTGCAATATGCGTCTATATTGCACACTTATAGCCAATAGATAAAAATGTTTTCTTTACAATATTTCTAAGGGCCATTACGTACGAATAACTTGCGTAGTAGCAAAACCAGTTATGTATATTTTTAATATATCTTCCAAACTTTTGTTTCAAGTTTTATATTATGGTGAATTATTATTGATTGTCATTAAAATCAAGATATTTATTTACAGTCAAAAATATTACTCGAACAAGGAACAAGGCTAATGAGACAGTAAGCCATTTGAAAGCAGAAAATCTCCCCCTAAATCGTAATTTGAGCCCCAGACTTTAGAGAAAACGACACCCCTGCACTAACCCCCGCTGAACCTCCAATATGGCGAGAATTAACCCTTCATTTAAAAGACAGGCGCGTCGTTTTTCAATAGCTGATTAATTTGAACATCAAAAACAGTTCGTCGCTTTTTTGTTTTATATAAATTTAAAAAATATATCAAAAGGTCACCTTTTGATATACTTTTTAAATTTATATAAAACAAAAAAGTGACGAACTGTTTTTGATGTTCAAACTGGATCTTTAGTTGGAGAATTTATTATTTCAACAAAGCTGTAATTTTTTATTATGTGATGTATAAATATTTAATAATATTTTGTTGAATTGTAATTTAAACATTTTCTCTTGTTTAGACCCTACACAATTTGAATGTCTCATTTAAGTTCATTATTAGATTATTATAATTACTCAATCATTTAACAGAAAATAGGTCAATATTCATTTACATAGTTTCTATTTTAGTTTATCTGGCGGGGATCCATATTCTGGCAAGATAAAAAACCCTTCAACTTTCATAGGAGAAAAAAGCTTTGAAATTGACTATGAAACCTTATTTATAGCATATTTTTGTGTAGTTATAGGATTTAGTACAACCGCCCTGTATTTCGATACTGAAACACAATGCCAATTAGCCGATCTCTTGTTTGCGAGCGCCCTACCCTCTGATCTAAGGGATGAGATGTACCAGTTACTGGCTTCGAATTAAGCTTTCAAAATCGGCAACATTTTGTTAATAAAGAAAGCAATAATTTGTAAAAAAAAATCCACTTTCAAATTAAAAATAAACATCAAAAACTTTGAATTTGTTAGTAATTTCAAAGTGCTCAGGCTGGCGAAGAATTTATGCCAAAGACATGGACGCAGAATCCATACGAGACATGAAAATCAAATTTGTCTATTTACTTTATTAAATACTGCAAAAATATTTTTAAACGTTATAAAAACTGTAATTTTTATTCAATCCTGAACACACATTCGTATTCATTCGCAATAATTAAATCATAATAATGACATCATCTGTGAATTCCTCCCAGTGTAAATTTACAAGTGTACGCACATACAAGACGCACTGTGTAAGTAATTTTAATTGTTTAATTGAGCAATCTTGTGTACAAACTATAACCAAATCCCAGTAAAATCAAAATCGTGTATAGAAAAAAATATATAAAAGGTCGGTTACACGTGTACACATCCCTCAATTGAATTGCTTTATCTGTATGGAATTAATTTTCTCCGGGCAAATAAACTCAACCCTAAATCATTATGACGTATCAATTCACAGCAAACAATAGACAATATTTGAAAACCTGTTGTATTGTATACAAAAAGCATCACTGTCTATTGAAATTTGTAAACATTTGTTATTTTGCTTTGTTATGAACATATTTTTTTGTTATTTTGATGTTAACAGCAATTTAACTGACTGATGAGATTACTGATGTCACCTGCATTTTTTTTTAATGTGTGCTTCTAGTTTAGTTATAAAATTTAACAAAAGTCTTTATGGACTGAAATTATTTCTTTATTTATTATGTATCAAAAAAAATTATTTACAAAGAAAATAAATTCTTTCATATTATTGAGAACCGCTAAAACCATTTTAATTATAAATCAGAAATTATGATTTTCATTTTTATAAAATTGGTTAGTGTTATGTTGCATAAAATAGTTTTAGATTTAATGTATATTTATCCTGTCTTTAATCTTAAGCCCTTGTTTCTGGTTACTTTCTGCTTCTTTTTCCTGTTACTATTGCCGATAAGGTAAACTGCCACATGCCATGTTTTTTTTAATCATATAAGTGTCAATTTTCTTCTCACCTTTCGCGGCATACAAGAACCTAACGAGATGCCTACGTGAAATGGACAACACTACGTGAAATGTCTATATTTGGAAAACTTCTTCAGAGTCGTCCGTGGGAACTACGAATCAAGATCGGACAGCAGAGGTTGATTTTATCATTTTGTTCAGTTTTTTGTCGACTAGGAGTGGCCTATCGGTTTGAAAGTTATTAGAAAATAAAAAGTATATAATGCATCATTTAATTTACTGTCGATATTGATAGTGTGATTTGTTGACTACACTTACAAAATATGCATGAGAGAGAGAGAGTTTTGCTAGCTCTGAAACCGACAACAGCTGCATCTTGCATTTTTCACTTTTTTCTTCACATTTATATCATTATTATTTTTTTGGACCACGCCAACTATTAAAAGTTTTCTTGTAAATAATATACAAAACAAATCGTAGCTCTAGATTTTGTTTTTTTAACAAGAACAGTTTCAACCCTGCATGGTCATATAATATTCTGAATCGAATACTATATTATCGTGCATGCTTAATAATAGCAAAAACCAAAGAAATAATTTTCTAAAACTATCTGAAAATTAATTAGGATGAAATAAGTGTATTTTGCAGTATAAACACTTTATAGCTTTGTGTGTTAAACTTATTTCGCACTTTTAATATGTACTTAGTAAACTCATTAATTAAACACGACAACTGCGGGTCATCAGACTACCTACTAAATACCTTTTTGTAAGCTAATATTTTTGTATTTTTATTTACCTATCATTAGCTTTATAGACTCAGATACTCTTTTCCAATTTTCATGGCTCATTTTTCCACCCTTCATTTTGTATTTTCCTCGAGTAAAGGTTAATCGCAGGTCTACTGTTATGTAAGTGAGGGTAAGTCGCGCATGCGTCAGATCCTGTTGAAGGGTGGAAGATTTTTGATGCCGAGAATACCCCACCATTTAATAATATAAATGGGGTTGCACAAAACGATCAATTTACTTTGATTTTAAAAGCCAATAGCAATTCTTAGCTATAATTTGCTTTAAGCTTTAACAGCGTTACCCAAACAATAATAATAAGTAATTAGATGACGCAACGAGTGAGTCAATAAAATTCTATTCTCAAGATTACAGAAATAACTTTTCAGCTATTCACATCCCTATGAAATATTGCATAATAAATGTACTCGTAAAATATATTCATTATTGGTTACATGGGAGTACTTTGCCTTCGGCTATTTTATACTATTGTTTAAATAATCTGCATGAGTGGTTTCTATAAGCATATAACCCTAAAATAAGAATTTACCAATGGTAGAATCAGATGAGTAAACATATGAAAGCAATAAAAGGCAATTGAAGCCTTGTCTTAAAGGTCTGCCACAAAAAAAGGACCGTTTTACCTGGCGAAATCGTGTCATTTAATTAATTTAATTGTCACTTTATTTTTCTATGTCGAAAGTTGATTTTTTTATAGAGTATTGAAAAAACTATAAATTATATTTACCTTTTTTATATTATTTAATTAACGTCCATTTTCAGGGTAAAATAAAATCTTGAAGATGTTGAAAAATTGGATAAAATGACGACTTTTCAAAACCAAAATTTTGATAAAGATTATTTTTTTTTTAATTTTTAAAATAATAAACCGCACAGGGTTTATATTTAATCTTTTAATTCCAATTGAAAAAATACTTTTACATGTTTAGGACTCTTAGAACAGGGACATGACGAATCTATAAATTCCTACACTTCAATCGGAAAAACACATATTTATCATATTAAAAGTAAATTTACAAAAAAATAAAAATGTTTTGTTCGGAAGAAGAGATGTATCTAACTTTTTGCATTTAAATCTTTTTGATTGGTGCAGTCGATTATTTGGAAAACGGACCAGAAAATGGGACCCGATGCAGATAAATCTCACCAATCTCACCAATATGTCAGTAGGCTGTCATACGTACGACCAGATTTTTATTTTTAGTGTATGTAAATATTTTAATGGGGAGATTTGATGTGTCATGTATACAAGCCCGTTTCCGGTGGCACCCATTACCACCCTGCCCGCAAGGGTGGCCGATCCCTCCCCCGGTGGGTTCAGAAGCCTCGCTCTCGGGTTAAGTCTCGCGTTGCGTGTCGTGCAGGTCCCCGCAGGGTCGAGGTGCCCTCGGATATTACATTTTCACATTAGCGACCACTCCTTTACCGAGAACACCGCTGAAAAGCTTTTTGAAGTTAGCCACAAATAAAACAACCACACAAAATAATAAATTATACTCTCCTGAAAAAAAAAAATTCGACAAGTAATATATTTCTACCGACGATTAATAAAATAAACCAAAGCAACCCATAAAGGTTTATTGTCATAAAAATATTTGTGGATTTTGCTCCACACACAAAACAATGAGAAAAACCACAAAAAAATTAACTGTGCAATTTAACGATCTAAATTTTTGCTCAGCTATAAGATTGGAATGGTCGAATTGCTCTTGTAAATCATAATCGAAGGCTATAATACAATTTTTTACTTACAATTACTAATGAATATTTTGATATTCTAATCGCATGCAGTCTACACTGAATATCTCATTTGAAACAAATATCGTTTTTTTAAAGGCAACATTGTTTACTATTTGTTAAAAAAAATCTATATAATATATTCTGCATATACAGAATTTTACAATAATTTAAATTAAAATAAAGGGTTATATATAAATAACAAAACTGCTGTTTTGTATATTTTACATTCAACCCTGGCAACATAATTTAAATTACCCAATTATCCCTGTTTTGAAAAAGAGCAGGCTATTTCTGCTTATAAAAATCACTACTAAACTTACCCCCGGCTGGAAGTGTCCTGTATAATATAATCTATATAATGATCCACCCCCTATGGAGATAATTATTTCACTGGGGGTTGAATGTGAAAACAAATCATCCCTACTGGGTGCCTTCATGAATATACCAATCAAACGTAATTATGTTAAGGAACTCAATGTCAAATCAAATGTATGTTTATTTTGAGACGTCCTTTTGTGATATGAATAGACATGTACATATAGATATTTGAATGTCAAATTTAATTATTCAAATGAAATCTCAACTTTTTATGTAATGGAGATAACTGTTCAACTTTTGCTTACTAAGAGTAATGTAACTAAAAAATTAATCATTTACTGGTTGTTACGAAAATGTAATGATTGAATCTTGTCTTTGTTATTGGTGTGCTTAATTTGTTTGTTTGCTCGATTGCAGGTCAAGATCTGGTTCCAGAACCGACGCAGCAAGTACAAGAAGATGATGAAGGCGGCGCAGTCAGGCCCTGGGGGCGCCCCCGGACCTCACCACGCCCTCGGCGGCCTCGCGCCCCCCGGGGGGTCCCCCAACTCCTCGCAACTAATGCACGGTACGTGCAATCAAACTCAATATAAACCTCCATTATTCAATACACATAAACACATCTTAATTTTACAATACTCAAAGAAGCCATAAACGCCCAAAGTTTAAGTCTGAGGATGACGAAACTGTAATAGATGTCCAAAAAGAGTATCGGGTATTTGTTAGTTGAGTAACACAAAAATTACTTGTAATCAAGTATTTTTTATTATTTATTATAAGAGTACAAAATTTAAAATTATTTCAAAAAGATGATGTTATCCAAATGGTGACCGTTACGCGCTGCTGGCAATCTTCTAATCTGGAACGAAGATTGCTTATAACACGCTGATTCATAGCTCTCGATATTGCTGCCATTTCTGACCTGATATTTTGTTTCAATTCCGTTAGGTTCGTCGGATTATTCTCATAAATCCTACTTTTAAGGTATCCCCATACGAAATAGTCAAAAGGGCTAAGGTCGAGGCTTCTGGGAGGCCAGTTGATGTTACCTCTACGTGAAATTACCATATTAGGGAATAATTCGTTAACAGCTTTAATTGATTGATTGGATGTATGGCAAGTGGTCTTGTTGGAACCACGTTCTTGAGTTGAAACCTTGAAACTCTGCAACTCAAAAATTTTTGCAGCATATCGCAATAGCGGTCACTAAAACAAATACCCATGCTGAAAAAGGGTTTTTTCACTTATTTTTCCTGACTAACACAATAATGTAAATAAAGAAATACACTGCGAGCCCCACAACCTGGGGCCCCACAACCTATTACTATCTGTATATCTTTGACATTTGGGTATTTTTACACGGTTGGGTTTTTTAAATTTTTTTTAAATAGGTTTGTACAAGGTTTGTCATCACAATTTGGGGAAACTTTCCAAACTAGTCGATCGAAATTGTGCTATATATAGGAGTGACTGAAGCTACACCCCCTGGTTTATCTTCTTTATGGTTCCGATGACACGCTTCAAGAAGCCACCCAGTGGCTTCATCAACTGTGGGTGTTTCGCCACTGACTTCAGGTCCTCCTGTCGGCATTGGCTCTCCAGTTGGTGTCTCTGAAGACCAAAGACGGGGCATGAACCCACAAGGTGGATCACTGTTTGTGGAGTAATATCATCACAAGTGCATGTGGAACCTGCGGAGATAACTTAGGAGCTGGGTTGGTTCAAAGCTAATCCCGCAGGTATTCCTGTATACAGCGGCGTCTTCAACATCTTCGTTACGTTCCCTTTTTCACGGTTGGGTTGTATTGACGTATCGCAGGTGATTTGGGGTTGATTTGAGATATGAATTGATCAGTGTTGTGTGTGTGCAGGTGGTGGAAGCAGCAGTGGGTCCCAGCACTCTCCGGGGCAGTACCCGTGCGGCGGCGGGGGCGGGGGCGGGGCGCGCTCCCCCTCGCCGGCGTCCACGCCCGTGTCGGAGCTCTCCCCCGGCCTGAGCCCGCCCGCCCCCTGGGACGTCAAGGCGCCCCCGCCAGCCCCCTGGGACGTCAAGGTAGAGCCTCCCAATGTTAGTTTCACCCCAACCTTTTATTTATTATTTAAGTTTATTTTTAATTAATTATATACGGTGTCCCAAAATTAACGCAAGATTTAGATTTGTCGCCATTTTTGCGGTAGAGTTTTGGGAACACATAAAAAAAAACAGTTTGATAGCTGACAGTTTAAGGTTAGTAAAAATGAAGCGTTACACGATAGAACAACGTGTCTTCATTATTAAACAATATTTCGAAAATAATGAAAGCTTGGCAGCCGCAGTTCGAAAATTTCATACAAAATATGGTCGGAATAGTGTTTTACGAAAAATTCAGGGAGACTGGATTCGTTGGAGACGCTTAACACACTGGTCGTCCAAAAACAAGCTGTTCAAATGTCAATATCGTAGCTGTGCGTAAGAGTGTCGGTGACAATCCAGGAACCTCAATTCGGCGTCGTGGACAAGAATTGCAAATTTCAAGAAGCTCTCTACAGCGTATACTAACTAAAGATCTGTGTCTGCATGCTTACAAAATTCAATTAACACAATAATTGAAGCTTAATGACCATGCACAGCGAAGAGAGACGAAGTTAAAATACTATTAGGACCACATTTTGTTGTAAAATTTTCGAACTGCTGCTGCCAAGCTTTCAATATTTTTGAAATATTGTTGAATAATGAAGACACGTTATTCTATCGTGTATCGCTCCATTTTTACTAACCTTAAACTGTCAGCTGTCAAATCGTTTTTTTTTTAAGTGTTTCCAAAACTTGACTGCAAAAATGGCGACAAATTCAAATCTTGCGTTAATTTTGGGACACTTATAGTCTGATCGTTTTAACACCGCGTAAGCTTTTGATTGGGTTCGATCCCCTTTAGATCCGTTTATTCAAGCTGCTCACGCACGATGCGACATAATCGATAACGCATCGTGCATGGGCAGCTTTTATAATATGGTAGTTGAAGAACGTGTAAAAATAAAGGTATGTCCTTTTATAATTAATATTGGTTAGATTTTTTTAATATCACTATATTCAATTCAATTTCATTGTCATCTCCAGTAAATTTCTCCACGAAGTCATGAACTAAGACAGATTTACATAAACTTAGGTTTATAATCATCATAGTTTATTTTGCATTTTATGATTATTTGTTGTACGACTATAATTTATTTGATTTTAGTCAGTATCAAATAACACTTTAGTTTAGAATCTTTTTACGGTTTTGCTCAATTTTCTTCTCAAATTATCATTTTTGCCACCAAACAATAAACAAACAAGAATTCAAAATAAAATGCTATTTTTTTATACGTGAGTAATAAACCATCACTATTTAAAGAACATACATAAATATTTATTTATGCACACTTCTAATTACTTGATAAAATCAAAAATGTGAGTGTTTCTTTTTTATTTTTTTTCATTTGAGTTGTTCATTTATACCAGAGCAAATATCTTAAGTATATTAGCAGTACTCGAAATTAAAACTAAAAACTGGATTATACAATTAAAATTAACTAATTTTTTTTCTCATACTGATCACTATGTTTGCAAGAACACCTGTTGTCCTATTGATTTACTGACGAGGATTTTAAGTTTGAATAGCTTAATTTGAATACTTTTGAATAAATTTGCTAGATATTTTATAGAATCATTATTTCATTCACAAAATTTTTATTTTAGCGTTTTTTTTAAACATCTAATCATTTAGTATTTCATTTATGTATATATGCATTCATAATATCAAACTGTGCAGCCAATTTTCTTGAGATAAAACAAATTAAGATTAAAATTAAATCGTAAAATTAAAAAAAAATAATTTAATGGATCATTTTTAAAATTAAGTACAGTATAAGTTAAACTTATTAAACACTGAAAAATCGTTAAAAAATTGAATCTCTCGTGTAAATCATAATTGTAACAGATTTATTTTTAACCGATAAATAAAATGTTTAAAACCAGTTTTTAGTTTCCAAAGTGTTTGCTTTTATTGAGTGTCTATAGTAATTAAATATGTAAATTAAAAACATTGCGCTATGATTTTACTTTAGTATATATGTTCGTTTTGTTTTTATTGTTGATAAGTAATAAAATATAACAATAGATAAAATTCATGAAAAGCTACTTCAAGATAATTTAAATTATAAAACATTTATTTAGACATATTCAATGACAAAATTTATTACTAGAACTTATGCTCATAGAAATATAAAAATAGTTTATGCATTCGATTCGGTTGGGTTCGATTCCTGACATGCAATATTACGCATTTAATATTTAGTAAATGTTTTTCGTATTTATATACATTTTTAATTTAAGATTTATTTTTCCATTGATAATAAACATGTTTTTCTATTTCTTTTTCTCTAAACCCCTGCTATTTTTCTACAAAAATTACTGTTTGGTTGAGGGTAATATTCTATATTCATTCTATTAAAATTTTTTCACAAAAAACTATGAATTTAAGAAAAAAGTATTAGAAAATACTAATCTTAAAGTGAATATTTTTTAAACTTTATTTTAAATATAAATATTTGCCTCCATAGAAAACCTCAACGGTCAATTCAGCTGGTATCATAAAGTACCTTATTCATAAATATTTCTTTGTTTTATATGCCAATTTGTTTTATAATAACTTTGTAATGTATTTCTTCCGATAGGTAATTTTAACAATGTGTATTTTTTATTTTCAAGTCGGCCGGAGGAACTTACAATCAACATTACCCTCACTTTTTGGTTAGTTTTATTTTCTAATACATTTATTTATAATTATTATTAATACATAACGTAGAAAAAGACCTTACAAAGTTGCTTTTAACACTTTAAATTCGAGTGCAGAGAAAACACCAGTAGATAAAATATAAAACTACCAATAGTTAAAAAAAAAAACTGAATTTTTCTGCACTCGAATAGCGTTTAACTTTAATAATACTTTTACTATGTATGTATATTAAACAATTAATAGACTTGTGTTTTGCATTTTGTGTAACTAATATATTTAATTATTATTATTTGTTCTATAAACAATAACTAACTATGTATTAATATCAAATGAAACATAAACCAAACTTAAAAAGATAGCCTTTGAACATACTCATTGTTATTTTCAACGTATAAAGTCTTACCTGCATTTCTATTAATCTTAAGTTGTTTTTGTCAATTAATAAATAACAAACGTAAAATTGTTTCATTTAAAAAAATTCTGTATTAAATAATTGTTAAGTATGTACTTACTCCTAATAAATTGTTTTTGACATACCTGTAGGACTTTAAATGCTACATATTTTAGAAGTAACACAATACAAATGACTAACATTTCACAAAAATATAGTTTCTACATATTTTAGTGTGACACAATTCTAAATAGCCACATTAGAATATTTTGATTGAAAATAAAATTTCAAAACATATTTAATAGCATTTTGACCACATATACAGGGCTCGAATTACACGCTCACACAACTGCGGTTACAGAAAAAAAAAAAGTATCTCCGGTCGTATGGAGTCTCTCCCGCTGAAAAAGATAGAATACGGTCAATCGAGACTGAAATTTCAAAACGCATGTTTTTTCTACAAATATTTTTGTTATTTTGAAGATAATTATTTTTATGTTACTGTTAAAACAGCATAAAATTCGGATGTGAAATCGCTTTTTGCTGGGAATAAGGTGGTGCTATGCGTGCACACTCGGCGTTATTTTAAGTTTGCTTTAATGGTTGTGGTGGGTTTATTTGCCACAAGACTCCGTATTCAGACCGTTTACCTCATAATGCGGCCTTGGTGCTGCATAAATATGTGCTTATATTTTAAGATGCAATTATACAGTGCACTAACTATTGCGCTGACGGCTAACTGTACATGTCCATTGCAACTGCCTGTAATGATTGGTGTTCTCAAAGTATCATTAGATACTTCCTATATACAGACAAGTTTCTATTACCTTTCTACTCCTGACCTTTGAGTAGCGTACAAGACAGACATCATATTATTTGATCCTGTCCACTTGATTTATTACACGACTGTTATATCACTCTAAACTATCTACCCCAAAAATATTTTATGTATCAGCAACCAACGCCTAGATAGTATGATTAGATATACAGATATATAAATAATCTAAAGGTTGGATAATTAATCATGGGTAGTAACATAGTAATGTAGATAAGACTTTAATATTGTGTTAGGCAGCCTTCCTTAAGCCCCAATTAATATACTCGTAAATAACGTTTTATGTTCACTGGTTTGTTAATCTCTGCTTTAGTATATCATTTTTTTTAAATAATTGGTAGTGGTGAGATTAAATAAGGGAGGCTTACACTCTAACCTGTATAATGATTTTTTTGCAATATGCGATGAATCAGTGTATATTTTCTGATGAAGTATGACAGTGGTTGTATGAAACTCATGTGTTTGACCGTTTCCTGTTGCAGGGTGGAGGTGCAGGGGCGTGGGACATGAAGCCCGGTGGTGCGCCCCTTGGAGCCCCCCTGGGGCCCCCGCAGCCTGCGCACCACGGCGGCTACGTGCCGCAGTACTCGTGGTACCAGCCCGCCGACCCTGGCCCCGGACCCGCCGGCCTGCTCACGTCAGTATTCCTCTAAAACAGTGGCTCTCAAACTCTTTTGGCCCACGGACCCCTTTTCATAGTCAAAACTTACCCACGGACCCCCTTTCATAGTCAAAACATGCCCATGGACCCCCTTTCATAGTCAAAACTTGCCACGGACCCTGTGTGAAAAACTACATAAATTCATATTATAGACTATTTGGTGCAAGTATCGACTCTATTGCGTTCCTGTATTAACCTACTTGACTCACCGCGATGCCTGTTATTACTTGTATTTTATGCACCTGTCTATATTTATATTTTACTTAGGACGTAAAAATCGCTTATAATGTATTCATTGTTATTTATTTTAACTTCCATATTAATAAAAATGTGTCACAATTTTTTAATGTTATATTAAACCTTGCGCGGATCCCCTGACGTTGTTCAGGGACCCCTAAATCGATTTTAATTTTCTAGGGACCCCCTGGGGTTCGTAGGGACCACTTTGAGAAGCACTGCTCTAAAAGCATTTAATTTGACGATGGGACCAACACGAAGTGTTTTAATTCTGCGAAACCGCAACTAAGTACCCAGAGGCTGGGAAAAATTAAGTAAACCTAAACGTGTCCACCGTGTGCTACTGATTTTATGAAATTTGGTTTCAAAGCCTTTTTTATTTTTTACTTTAACTCTTCCCGCAGAGTATTTACTTTTTTTAACTTTGAAGAGTTCTACATCTTAAATATTTGACCCAATATAAAATTTCGAAGCAAAAGTATTCAACGAGGTTTTTTCTACAGTGGTTTCTTTTCTCAGTAAACTGTTTTATTTTTGATCTATACATTAAAGTTATTTTAAAAATAAAATATAAAAATAATATAAACGTTTCGATGAGCATACGATATTGAATGTTTCAATTGAAATACTTGCTATCTACAGAAAAACATTTTTCGATACTTGTGTATGAATCTTTAAATTTCAAAATTTGTCTTTTTTTATTCACAGGGTTTGGCCAGCCGTTTAACCTCCGCTGTAAGAAGAATTTCAAAGTATACATTATGAAAAAAACATTAGTGAACTTTATTGTAAATTAAAAATAAAAATATAGTAATAAAAGTGTTTTATAACTCGAAAATTATGAGAAGGAACTCTGAAATTTGATATTTTCAAATAAGTTATACATTACCTAAACAAAAAAGTGCAAATTTTTAAACTAAGGACATGGGAAGAGACGTCGATATTCTAAATATAGTGATTTTTTCTTTTGCATATATGTTTTACGTATAATTGTTCGAAAAGATGATTTGTGAAAATTTTAACCCCAGGGTAATCAAAAATTGAAAATTGAATCTCTTTTTCTTTTCTTTTTGAGAATATTTTCCGCGTGATTGGAAAATATTTTTGATATTTTCAGAAAGGTTGCGTTTTTATATTTTTGTAAAAGGTTTGACTTTTGATCATGCGCGCTGAAATATATAATTAAATTTTAAAAATCTGAAAACTAAACCTATTTTTTCAGATGTAAATATATGTGAATAAACTTATGTTCTTTATTTTGCTATTTATTGATCAAAACTCCACCTTTAGCAAATACTCGTAAATGTTCAAAGCGCATATCTTAAAAAAAACAAAATATTGATGTTGAATTTGGTGTGAAATAATCCTCTCATACTAAGAACGTGCGTTCGTATTAACAATAAAGAGATCCAGAAAAATGAATTTAATTTTCCCTTTAATAAATGAAATGTGTAAATTTTTTGTATAGTTATAAATATATATATTGATAAGTTAAATCTATCTAGAAAATGGGTATTAAATACATGTTTACTTTAAACTTCTACTGTATTATTTTTGGATAACTTAGGATAAGGTAATAATTTTTAAATTTTGATTTCGAAAAACTTCTATTCAGCAGACGGCGCCGCGAGAACAATATTGGATGTAATTTTTGTTTTGATTTTTCTGGTCATATGAACAAAAATAAAACAAATTGTTGAATAGAAACACTGTGCGCGCACCGATGCCATAATCGTTCAATAATGTACAAATGGTTTTTCTTTCTTTTGTTGTTGGGCCTGCCTAAGTCCGAGTTGGTGGAAATGAAAATCAGATGTTAACTAAAGCTGAAATAGTAAAGTGTAAATAATATAGCCAGTAACGCAGTAACTAAGTTTGTACATTAACAATGTGATTTTTGTGTTTACATTGACTTCAATGAGATGTACCCACCTATTTTTATTTTTTTATTTTAAAAAAAACTTCTAGGACACTCACATCACAAACCATTGTTGTAACGAATAAATCAGCTCCTACACTTAACGTATATTATATATATATATATATATATATATATATATATATATATATATATATATATATATATATATATATATATATAATGTGTTTGTGTTATTAGCAGTAAACGAAAAGTGCAGGACTGCTTTTATTCGATTTGTTTCAATTATAGTTTGGAATAAAATTGCTTATTGAAGTCTTTGTAGCCGACGTCAAAAAAACTTTTTAATTTGAATGGCAATTTTTGATGGATCGCTAACTTTTATGATGTAATATATTTCTGTATGCGAATAAGAGAGACCGAAGACACTTGGAGTTTATGAATATAAAAAAACAATAAATGGAACACGGTGTATAAAAATATCCTTATCTTTTATTTTGACCCACCCTACTTCATGTTACTATTCAAACTAATTTAATAATAATCATATTAAAACTAAATAGGACCTCTTTTTAATTTCACATTCATCTGTGGTGATATTAACATATGTCCCCAGGGACATTGAAATTTATCAATTTCCATAGAGTTTATTTTGCATACAATTGTAATTTATCTTTGGCTTTCTCGATAATAACCCATATTTACAAAAAAACTACCAGAATCTTTCCTTCCCAAGACATATTTTGCACACAAGTTATTATCCAAATATTTGGTAAAATTATTTTTAATATCGATTCGAATTATTTTCAAGTCTTTTGCTATGGTTAGAATCACTATGTATTTGTATTGTATGCCCTTTGTTGAAATTATTGATGTGCCCATAACTGATGTCAGTAGACGTTACTAAAAGCGTTACTCTATACGACACTCGGTACAAAGCGAACATCATCCTCTAATATCAAGAGACATCAGGTCAGGTAAAGTATCATGGTAGCTTATGGCAAACCACCAGAAATTTCGATGGGTGTGTATAGCATTGGAAGCTAGTATTTGTTACGCACATCTTCTTTTTAATGTTTTTTTTATGAATCATATACCTGTCTTATACGGCTATTTGTTTACGTAAAACAGGTTTATTTATTTTTAAACAGGTTTACGTAGTAAACACAATAGTATAAAACTATATGTTATAAAGCGCATTTAACAATTATTCATTTTATGGTGTTGTGCTGCGCTACACTTTCAAGTATATCGAAAGTAATTAAGATGCCATTACGAAGATTCTAAATATGATGCAGCACAACACCGAAAGAGAAACCTTATAAGAATTACTCTCAAAGCTACTGATATAAATAAATGTTAGTCAAATTTGCAAAATATTACAGTAGCTACTTTATTGCGTCGGGTTAAATTTATTTTTTATTTTTTGTATGAACGCTTTTTTAAAAAGTATTCAGGCAATCCAGGGCGCCGCGGAGACTCTAGTGATCAATAACCCAGAACAAAAGCGAAAGTAATAATTTCGACAATGTTAATTAACGGTGCGGGTACTACTAGTGTTTTTGTGTATTTTCATTAAAGCACGCCTTTGCGCATGAAGCCCAGCGCCAGGCCGCGGAATCTCACAAAAGCGCCGCCAGCTCGAGGCCCGCCCGATACATTGTCACGTACTGCGCAAAAAGCTGACTGGCGACCTGCGCGGGAGTTGGGAAATCCCACGCTTTTTCACGGCGTACGCGCAGGTCGCGCCAAGGCCTGTAATGATCGGCCACTCGCTCCTGTGCTCCCGGCGGCGTCTCCTAAGTACTTTGCTAAGCCAGATCTACCTAACCCGTGGTTTATGCCCACGATAACTATGTCATGTTTTATTTATATCTAAGTATAAATATTTAGTAATTAAATTTAAAAAAAAAAAACTTACAATACGGTCATTGGTTTACCCCTAACCCTGCGTGCAAGTTGTGAGGCAACATGGATTTCTCTATTTTCGTATATGAAGATGTACTCATAAATAAATATAAATAGACCCAATCAACTATGATTTCCATTGAACTAATTAAGTACTAAGTACTCTAAGAATTTCTCAATTAAATCTGGTAAGCCTTAAATAAGCTTCAATATCCTAAAATACTCAAAGCTTCAGTCAGCTAAAATAAAAGCATTTTTGTTTTAATTGAAAAAAAAAGTACTGCTACTACTGTGTCGATATAAATAATTGGTTTAATTTTATCTGAAAATCAAGATCAAATCATAAAAATGCTATATTTCATGTATTCGTATAAATTAAACTGTGTATTCATAACAAATAATCTGTTAGTTGTCAATAAGACTAATAATGATGACGTGGTTGCTGTCAACACTGAAAGAGGGGATATTTATTTTATTTGATGTATACTATAGAGAAATCCAATGTTTACACACATCTATGATAGAAAATACTTATCATAAGAATACTTCTTGCAGGATGCTAGAATTTAATGAGGCTAGTTTGTTTCAAATGTTTTACAACTCAATGCAAACCTCAATTATAAACAAATTTACATATTTGCACTGCATTTCGGACTGTTAAGTAATCCATTATACGACTGTAATAATATAAACACCGCTATGACAGTGTTACATACGTTGAGAGGTTTCCAGACTAACAACCTCACTAGTGGACACAATCAGATGATATTACAACTATGTTTACATTATAAGTTTTTTGGTTCATACATTTGCATGGCAGAAACAGAAACAATCGCCAGTTTAGCGCATATTGCAGAGCATTCCTAACTTGTTGTTCTAGCTTGCTGGCAAATGTTTATATATTCTTTATCAGTTTGACTAAGTTTTTAGTTTTTTTTTTAAAGTGGTTCAAGAGCAGGTTCACGATTTCGTGCCCAGTACAAAGTCGTTGCGCAACCCTAAAGCTCGCCCCGTTTTTTGTTTCATACATTTGCATGGCAGAAACAGAAATAATCGCCTGTTAAGCGCATATTGCAGAGCATTCCTAACTTGTTGTTCTAGCTTGCTGGCAAATGTTTATATATTCTTTATCAGTTTGACTAAGTTTTTAGTTTTTTTTTTAAAGTGGTTCAAGGGCAGGTTCACGATTTCGTGCCCAGTACAAAGTCGTTGCGCAACCCTAAAGCTCGCCCCGTTTTTTGTTTCATACATTTGCATGGCAGAAACAGAAATAATCGCCTGTTAAGCGCATATTGCAGAGCATTCCTAACTTGTTGTTCTAGCTTGCTGGCAAATGTTTATATATTCTTTATCAGTTTGACTAAGTTTTTAGTTTTTTTTTAAAGTGGTTCAAGGGCAGGTTCACGATTTCGCAAAGGTGTACTGTGCCCAGTACAAAGCCGTTGCGCACCCCTAAAACTCACCCCGCGGGGGTAACGCGATACGCGCCCTCGCGGGTAAGCTAGAGGTGTGGCCTCGCCGGACGCGTGCCACAAATAACAATTATTAATATTTCTCTAAATGTATATACTTAGTAATTCGATATTATTGTGTTAAGAAATTGTCGGTTTTTTAGCAGCGGGGGCTTTGTGCCGTTTTTGTGCGTTTTATTGACGGCTCGTGCTCGAACCTAACCCGCACTTAAATAATATTTTCTAACGGTTTTGCTGATATTTTCACTACTTGCATTAAAACTTAAATTCAAAATTATATATACATATATGTGTGTGTCTGTGAAAAACAAATAAAATTGAACATTTTCGCTTTTATTAGGTGTGATAAATCATATATTAAACAATACAATACACGTACAATAATATGATAATCAGATAAAGATATTACACCATTGTTGATATTTAAAACTATTAGTATGACTCAAAGGATGTGGCACGTAATGTGGAATTCAAAATGGTATCGATACTGGAAACGTTAATTAACTTAACGTATTTCACATTACAAAATTTTAATGAAATTTTAAAGGTCACGTTAAAATCAAATTAACTTTGTAAAAAAAATTCTTATTATGGAATAATATGTATATTTTAACAGTCAATAAAAATTTACTTTCTACAATCAAGTATTCGCTGAACAGATGATATGTGAAATATCTGCCTTTTTGTTAATTTAATTGTGAAGTATGGTTAATTGTTGAGTCAACAATGTTTACATTCCTGTATAATGAAAGCACTTTAAATTATATGTATTTTAAGCATTATTATTTTTCAGAAAACTTTAGTATCGCAAATACGTACTGTATGTGGTGCAGATAATACTACAAAGGAATATTTTTTTTTATAAAGCAATACGAGCAGTTAAAAAACAATCAAACAAAAAAGAGACACATATTGCTATCACAATAAACTAGCTGGTGTAAAAATGCGGATGTTCATACCTTTACACAGAACTGAATAAAATTCGCAAGGCTATGTCATGAGATTTGGTCTCTCTCCTCCCCCCTTCCCCCCCTTCCCCCACTCGCCATTCTCGCGGTGGACTGTACGCCGACAAAGGAGGCCTTGGGGGCACTGTACGCGCATTCTCAGCCTTCCTGGCCGACCCGCCGGATGCCCGGCCGTGTCTATCGGGAATCGGACGGTTTCTCTGGAAAGCATTTTTATGTAACTCCAAACGCGGCAACTCAATCATCGCTGCATCGATATTTTAAAATACACATCTGGTTCAAAACGTAAATACAAATATAAAAAGTGATTAAAGTCACTTTACACCTCACCGTCCACAGTGTCGAAACTTTATGCAGCCTACACACATAGCAGCACTCTTTTGGCCAGTATTCAATGATTACGTTTAGCGAATTTCTTGTTTGAAAATACTTGATTTAATGTGTAGTGTTTTGAGCTTATATCCAACGATATATATAATAATTTTTAACTCCCAAATAAAATACAGGAACATGTCTCAATAAAACGCAGTATAATACGGCATTGAACGCAAAAAAACATATGTCGAGCACGCCCTGCGTATTGGACACAAAAAGCCATTGAAGGGAATTTAAAAAGACCGAGGGGTTCATAAAGGAGTTCATTTCAAATTCGTCTATCTGCAAGAGTGGGCGGTAGAAGTTCATTCTTTTTTCCAGAATAAAGAGCGCTGGGCGTGACAATTCCAGCCTGGTACAATAGGGGTGAGGTTCATGAAAGAGAGCACCGTTTTTGCCAAGTTTTGTGCTTCGCTTTTTGCATTTTTTACATTCAGCCGTTTTTTTCATTTCAATGTAACGGGATGTTGGCGAGCGCTCTGTTCAATCGCGAGCGGAAGTTTCATAGTTTGAATGACTCTTTCGTCAATTTTTATCGATAGAGTATACCATACCTTGCTTTTGTAGCTTGAGACTTTCAAATGCCTACATCTTGCATATTTCTATTTTTCAAGAATATTAAATATTATTATTAAAATTACATACATCGTTTTGGAGGCACACTCAAAAATCATATGCAAATAAAAGAAGGTATAATAATGTATTTTATAAAATATTCATAGAATTATTAAATAATGGTTTAAATGAAAACATCATGTCTAAATTACGAGTGTTGAATAAAATCTTGAAAAGTTTGATCAACGATCTTGTTTAAAGCTTATTCTTCTTCATCTCTTCAGAGGAGGTTGGCGACCATTTCACTGAGCATATACTCATGCTGAACCAGTTTTCATGGTTTTATAACAATACAATAATAGTGTAGTGGGTCCCCGGGTCCTTCTACACTATAAATAACTTATATTATTGATTTTTTGTGAAGACCGTCTCACAGGAAGTACGATTTTGCCTATACAGGTTTGATTGATTGATAATGATTAAGTAAATTTTTTTAAAATATAGAAAATTGATTAAAGAAACTCTTAGAAAAATATCATCGTGATTTGTGTGGGATTTGAACCCACATCCCCAAGCTTACATGGCCGGTGCATTACCAATTATACCAACGAACCACTAGTACTAGGCAAGAATTTTTAACAATCATATGAAACAACGTACTTATTATGCCAATTAATAAGTACGTTGTTTCATTTATAGGATACACAAATCACGATGATATTGTTCTAAGAGTTTCTTTAATCATTTTTCATTATTTAAAAAAATGTACTTAATCATTATCTATAAATAATTTATTAAACAATATCAATAAAGTCACTCAGTCAAAATATAAAGTCGGAGATCTGTATTACTAAAGTATGTTTTGAAGATATTTTTCTTATGAATATAATTATATAAATTATCACAGGTTTTAAAGCGAGTTGTTTAGGTGTTATGTAGTGATTTTTATTGAATTTATAACATATAATAATTATTAGATGTTATGCAAAATAAAACATCATGGGGCCGCACTTTTGAACTGCCCGGACGCTGCTTCGTCAGGATCAGTTGCTCCTGCCATCATTCAGGTTACGGGTCCTTTGTAAAAAGCGGATCCCTGCGGTGCTGCAGGAAAAGGACAAAGTCCTTCGCACTTCGAACCCCCGGCTCGCGTGTAAACACTGTTTACCTAATGAACTAATGGAAAATCACAACGGGGTATCCAAGTTAACAATATATCGTCCATTTACTAAGTGAATAATACAAACTTTGCTGTGCGATAACAAAAAAAAGATTAAAGTTTTAAATCTATCTCTAGTTTATATAAGACCACATTTAAAGTGACTTGTGAATAAATTCCAAAAAATATATTTAAAAAGCGTAAGGTATTTAATTTCGGCCAATTTTCAGAAATATCAAATACAGTCTATGCGTAAATATTTTTTTAAACTTCTGCATACTAAGCTTATTTAATCTATAATATCTCTATAGTGGTACGAGCTAACCAGGTATCTTGTAAGTATGCTTCTTGTATGTTTTGCTTTTTTCAAAAATCTTTGAGATTTTCTATATTTTTTTGATTCATCGACAGCTTTTACTATAAAAGCCTCAGGCTTTCAGTCAGATATCAACTCTACGAACGAATTTATTTTCACAAACTAGATGTATCAATGAAACACCAACGTGCAAATATTTGAGCTGCCTGTTCACACTGCAACACAATTGACATCCGAGCTGTGGTTGGCCGGTGGCACATTTTGGGTGTTTTTGTATAGTTTTGGTCAACGAAAAATATAAGTTGTGTCGCAACGCGTGCAGACAGCTGCGCAATATTTATGAGCAGTAAAATAAGCTTAAGACCAGATTACGACTCGGCGCCTCCCTCTCCTATCAATGAAACACCGAAGTGCAAATATTTGAGCTGCCTGCTCACACTGCAACACAATTGACATCCGAGCTGTGGTTGGCCGGTGGCACATTTTGGGTGTTTTTGTATAGTTTTGGTCAACGAAAAATATAAATTGTGTCGCAACGCGTGCAGGCAGCTGTGCAATATTTATGAACAGTAAAATTAAGACCAGATTACGACTCGGCGCCTCCCTCTCCCTCCAGCCCTGTCCCTTCCTCCCCCGAGTGGTCCGACAGCAGCCATCTGTTGACAAAGGGTTGAGCTACCTTTCATCTCGGCGCGTCTGCACCCCGCGTGTGTGAGTGTGGCCCATGCAGGCAAGCTCCGCACGCCGACAACAATATGCAAGGTACTCAGTGCGCATTATCCGAACTCACAAAGGATATGTTTTTGGGTCAAATCCGAACACAGGGTTGCTGAAAAGACTTGTTTGTGTTTGTTTCCTTTTGCCGTTTGTACGTTTGTGATTTACTATCACAATATTTATTTTGAAAAATTGAGTTGGATTTTGCGTACATGCAAAATAACGCATTTTAATAATTATGCATTATATAATATGTTTACTATTATATTTTTAATAATATATACACATAAAGCAAAAGTACATTTTTGTGAACTTCTTCGCTATGTTTTGATTAATAGATATTAAAAATCAATATTTTATTTATATATATATTAGTTAGGCATCTGATGATGACCCAGTGTATTGGGTCGAAACTAGTAATGCAAATAATTTTAATAAACTCAAAGTGAAGACAAAATACAAAGGTACATTTATCATTATAATAATGGATCTTCACGAACGTCCCTCAACAATAATTTATACATCACGTTTTGAACCAATCTGTGAAATATATCTACTTTATTTATTTTTTCTGCTGTATATTATGATAAATATTATTTATAAACCGAATACCCTAGTTATGAAGAGATGAGCAGTGGCGTTGAGTGTTTACTCGATATAGGTACTTATAATTATAATTATTTTTTTTATCAAACATATTATCGATTCGATTTAAAACATATTTTAAAACTGTGTTACATTTTTGGTTTGCTATATAATATAATTTTTCGGGAACTTGTTTTTTATCCGACCACCAAAATTTTTTAATGTACATGTACTCGCAGAGATAAGAATCTATCATATGACGATGAGTCCCGTTGTGGCGTTTATTTCGTTCATTGCAGATTTCCATGACCGCTCGATTCGTTGGGTTAGGTAAGGTTAAAAAAAAAAGGTAAGGTACAAGTTTTTTGGTGGTCAGATAAAAAACAAGTACCATTTTTCGCTATAAACTAGTACAAATCATTTTTCAGGAATTATACAATAAATACGAATGTATTAGGTTTAAGTGAATGTGCTATAAGTGCAAAAAGCTCTTTCCACGAATTTGCAGCATGGATGATTTGATCACAAGCATGTACAGATCAGAGACACCAACTGGAGAGCCAATGCCGACAGGAGGACCTGAAGTCAGTGGCGAGACACCCACAGTTGATGAAGTCACTGGAAGGCTTCTTGAAGCGTGTCATCGGAACCATAAAGAAGATAAACCAGGGGGTGTAGCTTCAGTCACTCCCATATATAGCACAATTTCGAGTGATGACAAACCTTGTACATAGCAAGCAAGGTACCAAACCTATAAAAAAAAAACATGTAATAAAATTCGAGTTACTTTTCTGATTTTTCAGCATCGCCGTTACTGAAAAAGCTTTCATACCCAAACGGCAAAAGCGCAAAGCTCAAAGGCGCATGTATTATTGAGTCGCGGCTCTCTTCGGGTATTGTCGGGTAATCCCGTTTCACGCCCGAACGACTCCCACTGGCCACGTAAACAAACCCCATTATGTCCATTTTGTTCACCGTTCATATTTTTTGCCCGCTTTGTGGCATTTGTGCATTCCGAGAGAAGAATACGGATTTTGTCACATGGAAGAAGGGCGCATTCGATTCGGCCTGAGTTTTTCTTTTGTATTGAAACCGAATTACTTATAATATTTTAATTTAATATATTCGAGTTATTTCTGTACTTAAAGCATGATGTCTAATTGATTTTCATCGGGACATGGAAGGCTGGAAGATTTAATCCCACAGTTTATTAATATTCCGATCGGTTGCAGTTATAATTACCGTGGTACTACAGCTTAGCGAGAATTTCAATCATCAATATAAGTTTACTACCAATAAACACGTACTAGCTAGAATTATAAATGATTGATTTTATTTCTGTTGATTCTTCATTGTTTAATAGTAATGATTATTACTTAACGAAATTCTGAATACTGTGTATAGGCGATATGTTTAAATTAATAATCAATGACACATCCTAATCTCATTGGCTAGAATAGCAGTTCATAAAACTGGATACTCAGATTTAAAATAAATTGCATGTCACTGTTCATTGGAATTAATATCTAGAAGCTAGCAGGTTTTTGCTATATAATTAAAGCATGACTTTTTAAATTTAATTATTCTTCGTAGTATTATTTCAATCGATATAAAGACGAACTTGTTTGTCCTGTGGAAGTAATCACGCCACACACTACTAGGTTCTTAAGAAACGGTAGTATATTCGATTGACTTATTTGTACATACGTATCTCTTCTATTACCCATATTTTCTGAACGAATTAAAATATAAATAAACCGCTATAATGTAAAAATAAAATATTTTCAACACGATACTAGCTTATTCTAAATTAATGAATCCGGGACATTAAACTTATTTAACGTGTAAAAATGAATACAATATTAAATTCAAGTTGAGAGAGTGTTAACCCAAGAACTTGATAGAACTACTATATTATTATTTAACCTCGTGATTGAGTTGTATCAAGTATATTCTCATAATTTAAATCTCATTTTTGAAATCAGCATTACAAATCCTTTAATATGATCTGAAGAAAGTAAAGTACTCGAGTAACAAAACCATAATCACTCAATCACCTTTACATACAAAAGGATCTCCATTGATATTCTATTGAATTGGGAATATCGCTGAGTGCAGTCTTCTAGATCTGATCTGGGTTGGGATTTGAACCATTGTAGTTGTGAATTGTATTGGATTTGAGATACACAATTCAAACCACTTCCGGTGGCTTACGAACCACCGTATTAAAATTAATCTCACCATAAATTGATATCAGTGGCGTGACGTGGAATAAGCAATAGCTTTCTGTAAAGGATTATAGATTTACCAAAGGTTGTCTGAAAAGTTGATTTATTTTCATTTTGATAAAATCAGATATTGTTTTGGTATGAAAAAGCAAAAATTAATTAGTTTTTTTGTGTTGGAATGCACATTAGAGTAATTATTTTTTTGTTTCAATAGGCAATACTTACACAAACATCGTTAATTCTCAAGTAAAAATTAAGGGGTTATTGACATCAACTTTATTTATAATGTAAAAATTTCAACAAAAATTACAAATGTAATTTTTCTTAACAAGTTAAGTTTTTTTTTTTTCAAATTTTAATTATGTATCCGATAACGACAATGAAAACTATTCAATATAAATAACAAAGACTTCGAGATGAATGCTGTCTAAGTAGAATATTATTTTCTCCATATAAAAAAATATTAATACTATTATTTAAAAATAAATTGTACATTAAAAATAATAAAACGCCTTTCAAGAACAGTTATTTGTAAATGGCGGTAATTTTATTTATACTTTGATTAAACGTAATCTATAGATTTTTATTAAACGAATACATTCATACGAGTAGTTAACAATTACTGTATGACACTTATACCTACAACCATATCCTATTGGTGTAATTTTATATAATTCGCATATAATTTTGATAAGTACAAATATAAAACATATAACGATTTAAATTGAAATTTATTTTCATTTGACTAAATCTGAGACAGTCAAGGGTTTTCCTTATCCACTTCAGATGAATAAAAACAGGGTTGACAAAAGCAATGAATAAAATATTAAAAACAGACATACTCTCTATGCATTCTGATACAAAGGGTGCTTCAGATTCATCAAGCAATTAAACATTTCAATACGCACAGTTGCATTCAAAATCGAAACCTTTGTTGCCTCAGTGGTTGCGAGACCAATAAAATAAAAATTCATATTTTATTATTTATACCACACAATCAATTTACTTTTTATTTAATTGTTTTTATTTTGAGACCAATATGCAATATATATCGTGCGGCATGATGCTGCTCTTGTGCAATGTCAATAAATATATGTATTGAATATGAAATAAATGACCTTAATAACCTATGATATGATATTAATTTATTATTTATAAATTTTTTAATATATTTTTATCTTACTATTTTAACTCCAATAGTGTCAGTAAATACACTTGTTGAGGAAATACTGCCTAGATTCTGAGTTCCCACCCCTTCAGCTTCTCGACAAGCCCTAATCCACTTCAGTAATGAAGGCCTCCCCTCTGCGGTATTTGTATGGCACATTTCATCGCCAGCACTGCACATCCACTCCAGCGAAACTGCAAACAAAAGGTTTTTTACGAGTCCACAACACAGCTACAAAAAAATATTGTCATTTAATATAATAAATAAATTTTACACACACATTAAAAACAAAAAGCATTATTGTAGTTGTATATTGTGGTTATTAAGTTTTCATATCAGCCTTTCGTTTTATGTGTTTTGCATTTTTTAAAATCAAAAACTCTTTTTTTTTAGTATATGAACTTGGAACCACCCGGTATATACTATACAGGTGATTGATATTCAAGTCGACGTGTGGTATCCAGTAATACAGAAGCGGTGCTGTTTCTTATGTCCGGTGCTCCAAGTCGAGATGATGACGGAGTGGCCTGGTGCCAGCCTTGGAGCACCTCGAAGCTCCTCGGAGCACCTTGAAGCACCTTGGAGCACCTTGGTTGGCGCAGACATGGAAATGGCGCCTCGTTAAATGTTATTACAGGTCATCTATAAAATAAGCATGCTTCGGTCGCACTTTTTACGCGTGTTTTTGTTTGCTTTTTGTTAAAAGGATTACGAGCCCCTCGCGGATACGTACAAGGATATAGATTTCTCAGAAATGTGAATGGATTATTTGTGTTTCTATTATGAGTCTTCTACGAGTGCTGCTTTATTATATATTGAAATTATTATGGCCAGTGTAGTTAACATATGCAATCGTATGTGTGTAAAAATTTTAAATTTAATTTAATTCATACGTATTGCTTATTTGCTCCTGTACGTAAAAAATAATTGTTATGAATAAATAAGTTTTTTTTAAGTGTTCGTTTTTATGATCAATTATTCAATTTTACATTTTGGTAATTATCACCCAAGAAACAATTATTTTTAATATGAACCAATGAACTTTTTCACTAAATATAAATTGATTAGTAAAGACTAAAATATTTTTTTCAGTCCGAATTTTCATTGTTAATTTTATGCAACATAAACGTTTCTAGATTACAAATAAAATTTTTACAAAAAAAAAATTTTTTTAGAAAATTATACTTTGAAATAGTTTTATTAAAATCTGTTTTGTCAGACTCATATAAAGTGTTAATGAACTTAATTTTATTTAACATATTTATAAAATAAATACATCAGTCTACAAGCAAGAAGCTACTAGTGTGGTTTGTACATTATTTTAATATGTATGCGTATGTGACTAATTTAAATACAAGTTTGGTCTATTTTAATGTATTTTTCACAAAATTTTAATCCCAAATATTTTTGATGTAATATACTTCAATTTCCATGACCCAGTTATTTTGTAAATTGTTGAAGCCATACAATCAAAATCATTTCCAACATATTATGGAAAATATAATCGCCACGTGACAACACTCAAATTTAATACGCTACATGATAATCTTTCTGGTTAAATAATATTATTATCAACTGGCTTGCAGGCTCAGTAGTCATCGAGAGGTCCCCGGTTCGATCCTGGTACCAACAGGTGAATCCCAAGCATTGGGCCTATTTTAGTTAAGTTTATTGTGAATATTTTGGTACAAATTCTAAACAGCTTTGAAAATATGAAATTGAATTTAATAAGAATATTTCAATGTCTTATAGAAACATAGCTGTATTTTTGTATGTAAGTATAACTGTAAAACAGCTGTTTACTTGTATTTATAGTGTCAAATACTTTAATAAAGCTTATTACACTCATCTGTGTTCAAATATACACAACATGGGTTAATCGGTTGTGATTCTTGGAAAAATGGAGCGTTACACGATAGAACAACGTGTCTTCATTATTGAATAAAAAATTTAAAAATAATGAAAGCTTGGTAGCCTTTTAAAACTTTACTGCAAAAATGGCGACAAATTCAAATTTTGCGTTAATTTGGGACACCCTATATATATATATATATATATATTAATAACTATCAATACATATACATCCTCAAAATGTTAAAGCTCGTTAAACGCGTCCCTTTATTTTTAGTGTTTTTTTTATGGTTGACTTAAAAGTCAATAAATAATATTTTTGAGTAAAATACTTGAGTGATTTTCCACATGTTCGTTTTTATTTGTGACCGGTTTCGCCAACCTTTCACGTTGGCATTATCAAACAGAGTGAGATTTTATATAATAATAAGCAATTAGGTAAACAATTGTTAGAAAGAGAGAGAGTGATTGTCAGGTGGTAAGGGCTAATGTGATTTTAATGTACCTGACAAGTGGAGGATTCTATATAATTGCAAATTTTTGTGAACAAATGTTTTTATATTAATGGCGTAATTATCTAAAGTATTTGGGGTGTAGCGGCAGTTATCCTGTGTTGGGGTTTGTCCTGTAGTGTTTATCTGTAAATAATAAGTTTTTGCTTAGTAAATGTTTTTTAAAGATGTGATTTAGCAATAGGGAATAATAGTGGATACTTATTGAAAATAACCTAGTCATTAAGCAGGTGCTCCGGTGGGTTATCTTTTATGCGATCGATCTCTAAAATCTCTTGGCGATCGAGCTTTGTGCCTTTATTGTTAATATGCAAAATTTTGAGGTTGGAGTTCTGGTTAAAGTATATAATATTATAAAATATTCAAATGGAATTCCACCAAGTACTCTCTGTACTCAAAAATATTGAATTTTTTAAGTCAATAACGCAACATATGACACTATTGGGGTTGCTCGCATATCGGTCGCAAGTTGTGTCGCGACGTGTGTAAAGGGCTTCAAGCTGCGAGTAATTATAAATGCAAGATTATAATTGTGGTATGTAGTTATAATTAAAATATTTTTTTTACGTCTCCCTGTATACATTAGCCGTAGAATACCAAGGTGCGAATGACTTGCGCGAGCAGCCCCTACACGGTGCGGCTCGGCTCGCCGTCGCGTCACGCTGGATATTCCAGTTTCTTCTCTCTCGGCTGTCTTGGATGGTTTCGCAAGCGGTCGCCAGAGCACTCACTAATGGGCCATGATTGGTCTTAATACGAGCTTCCGCCTCGACAATTCACGAGGACCGAGCCGCGTGCGGGGCTCGCGGACATGGAAAAGGTCCTCGCACTCGGCGGAAGTATTCCACTAAATGTAACACTGTGACAGCTACAAGAGAAGCAGCCCGAGCAGTGTTTAATACATACGAGACATTTGAAGCTTCATATCCTGAAAGCACATTTTGTGTCTTATAGCAGTGTTTGAATGTTGCTATGTGCAACACAGAATATAAAACACGCGGATCGTTTAAGTATTAAAGATATTCATCGCTGCTATTCATGCTGAAAAAAATAAAGAAAACAAGCAGATCAGAAGAGTATAGTAGCTTAAAGTAATAATTAATAACTGAGATATAAAAGTATACTACCAGCCACGTGGGATAGGTTACGTCTATACACTTGTGAATGTGATTTTTTTTATTTTTATTAGTTTATATTTTAAAAAAATCTCTTAACTATATTTATAAAAGTTAAATAAATGGGATTTTTTTTGTATGCAAACATATTTTTTACTGATTACCCATAATGTTTTGTTTTGGTGTTATTTTAAGTTTTATTCAATAATTAACAATATATGAAGATTTTTTTTAAGAGTAAGAGGCTTTCTTTGAACTGATAAATAATATTAAAAAATATATATTTATATTTCTATGCAATATCATCATAAAATAAGATAACTCTTTGTTTATATTTTTATACAAAAAAATAAGTAATTTATTCTTGATAGAGCACGTTTATTGTAAATTATCCTATATATTCAGATTGTTTATATGGGTTCGTAAAAAAACAGAGCTTTTTAAATAATGGTCCGTAGAATCACGTGCTTCGTGCATTAATTATTAGTAATCCAATTTAGTTTTGTCGAATAAAAATTCAAAAAAACTCACTGACACTTTAGTCCGGTCATATGAAAGGGAAAGACTATTTTTTGTAGCCATGATTATTTGTTTATTTTATTTATAAAATATCTTCAGTGCTGTGACACGAAAGAACTGTTGAGTAGTAAACCGCAATTGAGAGAGGCAGGAATTGATTGATTGCAGCTGTATTTAACATGCTACGTACCTAGCATTTACATCTGTTAACATGAATAGCAGCTATATTTTTTTAAATGAGCAAATGTCTATACAATAAAATGACAAATTTGTTTAATCTGAAATTTAATTTGACAAAGTGTTTCTCAAGGTATCATATAATTCGTTCAGAGCCGCGTGTGTTGGGCGCCGGTGCAGCTGGACGAAAAGATTTCGTTTCATGAAGCAGCAGCCGAGGCTCTGATTCAGCCAATCAGCGGTCATCATCACGCCACTTCTCCCGACCTTCCGAGTTTCGGTATTCAAATGCGATCCCTGTCTCAGAGCGCAGCGGAATTCCGAGCCGGTATTTTTGACTTGATAAATTGCGGTGATTTATAAGAAAATAAAAAATGACGATTTATGATTGAGGTTTTCTGGTGTATACATTAATATTTGATGTGTTTTTGATGGATTATAATAATTAAAAATAATTACGTGTCTTTATCGAAAGCTTTATTGTTTTTTTTTATAAAAACCCAAAAATTGTTTAATAAGTGCATCGAAAAATCCTTATACTGAAAAATTTTTTTTTTCAGTCTAACCATAGGAAAACAAAGATTTTATTAACAAAAAAAAAAAAAAAAAAAGCATTCGCTGAGAAATCTAAAAAAATATTTTTAAAAAGTTGACTTGTTTGACTTGACTTGAAATTCTAAAATAAATATTCCCATAATTTTATATGAGAATTGATTGTCTTAAAACATATTTTACAAGATACAAATATGGATTTTTTAAATATTTCTTAAAAAATCATATACTTTTAATAATGGTTCAAGTGGTTGCTAATTTACATTGATTTACATTAAACGCCTTAACAACAAAAAATGATGTATTTATATACTAATAAAATCAAAAATATTTGTAAGTCACCAAATGCTTCTCCAATATAGGTGCATCAATACATTTACATTGAAATTTTCGGTGGTGTATAGGGACCCGTTGGTCGGCTCCTAAAGCCAGCTGTTTTGTCCCATCTGTGCCTCGAAAAATACCAGCAAAGATTGTTTCGTCGTTTCAACTATATAACTATGAAAAATAGCCATAATTTTAGTATCAACATTAATATTATGAATCGTGTTCATTAATTTTTTAGCATACGGTTTAATACATATTATATTTGGATAAAACATATTTACAATATTTTTGTGGATACAACTGCCAACTTTTGACCGCGAATTCGTTTGCATGAATTTTTCGTTAATATATAGTAATTAGTCTCAAGGATTCTTTTATACAAAGTATACATTTCACAGACGTACTAAAAACATATATTACATACTGTTAATGCATTTTAACGTTCACAACACTATCTATAAACTATTTGTGATTATAAACTAATATCCGACGTAAAAATATTCATATATTTTAAAATAAAAAATAGCTTCCGTTGTCTTCTAACACTTTCCTACCAATAAATCATATTTTTCCCATTAGTTATGCATAAAGTGTACTAAGATATAGATAATTACAAGTCTCAGTGTAATAAAATAACCTGGTGCGTTATAAACCTGTTGGCCAATTTACTATACTCGTATTATCAGCCGGAATATATTACATACAATTTAATTCAGAAAATGCATACATCACAGCAAGCTTTTTTAATAAATTATAAGTCTATGAAGATGTGGAATGAAACGTTTAATGATTTAATTGTTATTTTATATCACATTAAAGAAAGTAACGAGGATATGCAGAATTTGAATGAAATAGTGGTTTGAATTTTATATTTTTATTTATTGCTATAAACATGGAAGAAAGACTATAGTTATGAAGTTTGACTGATTAAACAATGTAAAAATGTAGTATGCGAATGTCGACGAGGGTCGAAAATAGGTAATCAAGGCAGAAAATAAAAGAGCCCATCCCTGGAAGATGTTTATCCGGCAGTAGAGACACATTCTTATAACGATTATGGTGTTTGAAATACTAAATGAATAATTAAGAATTCATATTTAACGATTTAACTGATTAAAAAAAATTGTTAAAAATATAACTTTTATATATTTCAACTGTTTAAATCTCATAGTAGATTAATTTTTGATAAAAATTAAACGTGCAAAAGTAACTATCACCTCTTGTAAATAAAATTTTCTCATACGTCTGTTAATTTAAAAAAAAAATGTTTTTATGGATCAACATTGTTGACTCCTAACGCCATCTAGGATCGACATCAGTAATGAGTGCGCCGCGTTTTTATATAATCACAGTAATAAAAAAATATATTAAAATAATTTCAATTCTTAAATTCTTGGAATAATTCGTGTGAAAACTGAGCAATGATCAGCGCATATCGACATGAAATGACATATCGTACAATTGAAAATTCAAATATTTCTATTCAATGTATGAAGCATGACTCAATGTTATTTTATAAATATTATAAACATATATGGTGAGATTTGTCAATGTTGTGTGTATAAAATTATTATAATAATAAAAATCTTTCTACTTCAGAACTGAATGCATGGTAAAATGTTTCCCCATTTAAAAAACTGAATGCGTGTTGAGCTGTCTACACATGCTGCTATACTACCGACAACCAAACGGTGATAAGCCAATATCATAGATATCGAAATATATATTTTTTTTAAATCGGTTGTTGGTTGGGTTACAACGTGTGCAGATTGCTTTAAAGTTTAATTATCATTTATGTAGGTTCTCCATTCTAGCGACGATGTATTTATTTTCTTTAACATCTGAAAAATGTACTTTTAAAACGAGGATTTGTTAAGACCTACGCAAAAAAGTAATTTATGATATTTTCGAATATCGTGCACGTAAGTCCGTGAAAAACCGTGAGTTTAAATAATTTGTTTACTTTTTCGAAATTCACAAGACGTGCGAAAGGCCTATTAAAGCAAACGACCCTAAAAACGTGTTTAATATTACAAGCAAGAAGCAATTATATTCATTTTATTAATTATACGCAGCCATCAATCCATTTAAATAATTTACGATTTCCAGAAAAAAAAAAGCTCACAAGCACTTACTTACCATGCTTATAAAAATTAATTGAATGTTCAATGCTACACAAAGTACATCGTTTTTATTCGAGGCCCTCATCTTGGCTTGAAAAAAATAATGGCTTCATATAAAATTCTTTCACGGAATAACAATAAATCAAGTATTCTATGCATAAAATAAATTTTAAACTGCACGCGGCCGGGGCGCGGACCTTGGCGCGACGCTCTACTCGCCGCTAGATGGCAGTGAGCTCCCGCTATTAGAAAAAATAGCCGAGCCGCTCGGAAGTTTGCGGTTCGAGGAGTGGCTAACTATATTAAACGGGAAAATTATTCTTGTTTGATGTAATTGAATAGAGTTGTGTTGATTCAGATGCTTGTAAAGATAGGCTTTGATTATTTTAATGCAAAATGGCGGAATTGACTTACTAAACAAATGACGTCTGTTAGGTTTTTTTTATGGTTCTTTTGTTTTGTTTATTTACCAATATTTGTCTAAGACAATATTTCTTAAATTTAAGTATTTTTATAAAAAAAAAACGATATTTAGTTGTATTAAATAGTTATCAATTTCATAAATAACTAATCTTCCAATAGACAGGCTTACTACTAACACAGTTTGACAATGTATATTTAGGGCGAAAGAGCTCTTAGTAGTCTCGTTAACAATTTGTTTTTACTATACAAAATATTTTCAATTACTTATTTACACATAACTAAGCCAATTTATGAATAAACAGTAATAATTACTTCATTTTCTTTTATGTTAATTTTTCTATTGGATATTTAAACATTTAAAAAAATATTTTCTATATATTAATACTGTTAATGGATGCACGGTGGTAATGATTCTAAGACATTCGAGGGGAAAGAATAGGTTTTTTATGACTACAGCCAGAATTTACTAAAAGAAAACTTCTAAAACATCGATGGAATAATACCAGGATAATCTCTACCTGAAAATTTATTACGTATTTTAAAATTACTTTTATTGATGATGCTGTCCATAAGATTTTTGACTGTGGGAATATTTAAAAATTAAAAAAATATGAATTACTATATGCTACAATTTTTTTATAAAAAAGAAAGCTTTTTCTGGAGCACACAAATGTAAATTCGATTCCTTTAATAAAAAAAACAAAGTACATAACAACTCCTTTTCTCAAAGATCCCACTTTATTACAATTCAAAGCGTACTGTGTTCCGCTCGCACTCATTTCTACACTGCATCTGGGCAACGAGTACGATAGGGACGCACGAGCCATTCGTTCTGCATACCTATATCGTCGTTCTCGCTCGCTTTCCCCGCAAACAGATGAGCGTAACCGAGATAGAAAATAGGCCCGCCTATATTCTCGTACATTTTGCATCTCGCTTGCTCGTGTGTATTGAATATGAGTGTTACGTGAGTGCGAGAAGGATGCAAGTATGTTCCTGTAGTGTATCGATTGTAAAAACGATATAGCGAGGTGGTTCGTATCGATTAAGCCAGGGAAGCTCAACTGAAAAAGTAATAAAACCAGATAAATCATGTTTTTATTATTCAGATAATATTTATTTTTTTATTTATTAAATTACATAGACAATATACGAAATACATAATATAAAAATTATAGTTTTATTAGTAAAGTGAAATCTAAAAATAATATTATATTTAAGAAAATTTAAAAAATTAAAGCATTCATTTTCTAATAAATAAAATAAATTTCTTTTAAAAAAACTCAAACCAAAAAAATATTTTTGGTTTGAGTTTGGCACGGTATTAACTCGAAATCGAAATATAGTTCATCTTGAACATTGTTTTTGTATATGAATTCTTTGCTATTGATAAAATAAATTTGTTTTTTTAACTCATTAATTTTTTATTTATGAAAATGTCTATGATATCTTTGAGCAATCCAAAAACGTTTAGTTTTGTGGGTTACGGTCGATTTTCCTTAATTCGACCGCTGCACACTCAATCCTAAAAAATATAAGTTTTGTGGTTTATACAATTTATTTGGTCTTAAAAATTAAAAGAAAGTTTTATTGGTTTATATCATGAACTTACAAATATTTACTAATCTAGACCTAGGGGTAGTTGTAGAAGGTTCTAAGCCTCAGGTTTACATAAATGTGTATATATATATATAAAGTCTCCAGATTTTTTTTACTTTGTGGGTTACGAGTGATTGCCTTGGCTTGGGCGATGCATATTTTAGGCGAACGTTAACATATATTTACAAGCCCAGACTGAGTGGGAGGGGGCGCAGGCTTCCCGACGCCACGGGGCGCACAATGTGGGCGCGAAGGCAGGGAAGGTGAAAGCTCTCGCAGCTCCAACTACGACATAAGCCAGCTACACACGCAGCGACCCAACAGACAACCGAATGGTTACGGGCCAATAGCGCCCACTTATGACTTGTTTACTTCGGCTAAACCGTAAAAACTCACAAAATAAAGGTACGCTTTTCTTTTTCTTCGATTGCCTCTCCTCGGAGGGGGTTGGTGACCATCTCACTGAACACATATTTATCGTGAGTCAGTTTTACTAATTCGGCTTAAACTGCTCTATAAAACTCTACTAATAAAAATTCTAAAGCACAATAACTGGATAGTACTAAATATAAAAAATCGTCGTTTAGCTTGCTGTCTCTTTGAGAGGTTTCCAGTTGTAGTAGTTTAATACCCAACTGATATTATTTGGCTTTGAAGATTTGTATCGATACATATTATTTATTGAAACAACGATTTATGTAACCTGATGATTATATAAATGCATCAGCAAATTTTTAGGGAAAACCCCAAAAACACATGGGAAAAAATGGAAAAGTCTAAATTGTTATTTTAATAAAATAGTTATTTTAATAAATTTTACTGTTGAGTATTTTGGTTTAATAGTTTTAAACGTGAAAACTTATAGCTGAACCCTCAAGGTATGTAAAGCGGGTTTCTCATGGAACATATCGCACGCCGCTCCACCAGACTGTGTGGTACATGCCTTACTTATATATTTACTACAGGTTGGTTATAAAATCACTCCAAGCAAGTTCTCCAGTTCTAAGTAACAACTTAAAAATAATTATTTTATTCAAATAAATAGGTAAAAAGTGTTAAAATAAATATATCTGTAATAGTATTACAAAAAGTTTCCTTGTAAGTAATTTACCAATTAAGGCTTCAATACAATTAAATTTGGGAAAGGAAGCTAAAATGTATGCAAATAATATATATTTTTTTATATTATCGAAATAAACTTGAGATTTACCCGTAATCAAAATTTATAATAAGTAATGTATAATGGTAAGAAGTAAGCATAAATTTTAGTGGCTAATTCACTGTTACATAAACTATTAAAATTATATTAGGTTCAATTGTTAAAGGCATAAAATGTAAGTTCTTAGTTGGTATGTCGAGAATACATATCGAGATTGAATCAATATTTGATATAATTTGTGTTACAAGAAATATAAAATATTTATATTTAAATGTACAATCACAATGCCAAGTTCAAGGCCAAGCAAAATTTATAAAAATATTACCAATTAAAAGCCTTGTGTTATTTGAGGTAAATTCTGTACGTTTTGTATTGCAAACGACCTTGGTTATTTAATACAAGGTCATCTATTTACGAATAAACTAATTTAACATACTGCCTAAATAAACACTTTAAATTTAAAGAGGCTTTTATAAAATGGTATGTTCGGGAAACATGGTCCAACTTTATAACGATTCTAAGCTGTAGAACCGAAAATGGCGCTGAAGCGCGATAGACAAGAGATGTGGGTTTGAAGCCTTAAAAAACTGAGTGCCCTGTTCGATTCGAACCCATGACTCCGCAGTTGGAAGCAAGCATTATAACCACTCAGCCACAAGGAGGTTTCTCTAATATCGGATTAAGTTTTTGAACTCCGTGTGCCTTCACCTGTGTACGCTGTGCGAGGCCTGGGATTGGCGGGCCGGCGCAGGTAGGTGAGCGGCGCGTTTTAATTCCCTGCCCATATACCGTCATGTTCTTACCAACCTATATAATTATTCAGCTAATAATAATAATAATAAGAACTCTGAAAATTCCTCGAGGAACACGGAGGAGGGACCTAGCCTGAAAACAAAAACTTGTGAATCATGGCACAACAAATATTACATCATAAACATATTATTGGTTTCTACATCATTCGGAGTATTCGCAAGAATATTTTCTATAAATTGTGATAGATAACTATTTATTAACTACAGCAATGTTTTTGAGATTGTAAAAACTTGTAAACGACACAATCCGCGATTGTTTTGAGTTTTGAGAACATAACTGAATTAGAGTACGCATGTTACAGTCGAGCTATTTTCAGGAATTTAGACTATCATAAACCCTGAAAAGTATAGTCTAGAATAGAATGCAATGTTCAAGATCAGGAAAAAATATTTATTGACAAATGTCGTCCAAACTCTTTAAGATCGCGTAGCGCTCCTCGCATGTGAATTATTATGTAATCGGCCTTGTATGCTGATAAAAGGTGATAATGAATAAAATAATTATTTTCTTTCGGTTGTTTCGATAAATCAAGTATGGCAAATACGAAGCAAATGAAAACTATCTAAGAGGATTCGATTGATATTGTTTTTTTTAAGGATAAACTAAAAAAAATGCTAATTAAGAGCGCTTTGCGGCTATAAATTGTTCAGTTTTCGATCGTGTCACAGCGTGTGCAGGCGGCTTAAAGCAGTGTCACTCATGGCGGGACGTCATACACAATTGACAATGTGTCACAGACCGTTAAATTGTTTGTACGTATTTGCTAAAAATCAAATACACAGTAAAACGATTCTAATATGAATTCAACGACCTCAACAACAAAAAGTATGATGCTTTGTGAACAAAGCGTGTGAAAACAAAATATTCTAAGTTTTTTGGAGTTATCAAATATTCTAAAAAATTCAATTAATTGTATAACAGTATTATCACTAAAAAGTTATAAAAAAATATTTGAATGGAATATTATTTATGTGTTGTTTCTGAGTGAGAATAACTGTGCAGCATACAGAAGTCCGTCTTCTAAAACGACCGGATAAATATATATGTATAAAAACAAGAAAATATAGAAAAAATCTATGCATTTAATAATTATATGAATATATTATAAGTTTCCTACAGGTGACGAATAATATACTCTAGAGCACAATTTCAATGACTCACAATAGTAAACACTTTCATTATCACCTGGTAAAACATTTTTCAAAATACAGGCATCCGCCGATTATAGTCTTGTTGGGGCTCTGGAAGACCCGTTAACTTAATCTGAATTCAATTTGAAATAACAACACTGCTCTAAGAGATTACTTTCGCCAAGTAATAAATATATCTACAAATTTAAAAACCAATAAGGAAAAAACGCTTCTACGTATTTAATTTTAACAAATAATATGTCCTGAAATAATGATTGCGCGATAGTTTGATATCGCTTCAATTAAAAGTTGATTCTAGTTTTTCTCTTTTTTAATTACGTATTACCTGTATTACCTGTTCTCTTCGGAATAAGAAGGCGAGGTGGGCAATATTTTTCTGATGAGATTTTTTACCTTCGTTTTATAAAAGGGGTACTTTATTTATTAGACTGATCGCTTGTGTACGTACCGTCCTTTTATAATTATCTTCGAGACGAGCGGATCTTTGGTCCTTTGCTATTCGATTAAAATTTAAATACATGGCAACAAAAAACCTATCCGTTTCATTACAAAAACGACCAATAACGAGTGATTCACGCATCTTTCTCGTGTATCTAAACAGGCGGCAGCCATGCTGGAAGATGGCGGCGGTGTTGTTTTGGTGTTTTTTCCGCTCGAATGTGAAACAACGAGTCTTGCGGAGGCGCTGTTTTAAAAACGCGGCGTATAATTTAAATTTGGAATTAAGAACGCGCGCGCCTTTTTCCTTTTTTGAATTTGAAAATGGCTTTCGAAATTGGAACGCGCCGGTGTTGACAGCCTTCTGGGAACGGTAATGCTGGTGCTGGTGTTGGTGTTGCTAGGTGGAAAAAACGCTTATTGGATTTAAAATTATATTTTACGGCGTCTTTAGCGGTGCGGTCTTTATGGATATAAAATTAAACATCCCACCTATGGCGCAGCTGCTTTTCGCGTTATTCGAATAATAATTTTTTTTAATATTTATACGACTACTATATACTTAATAAAAAAATGTTAAGCCGTGTAAAAATATTCACAAAAGGGCTCTATTATTTAATTTTTTTTTATGGAACATATTTCATTTATTCTTAAAATTTTACATTTACGTCACATATTTTTATAATTTATTACGAGAATTTTATTTACTATCAAATTCAAGTCAAAAAAATGTTTTAAGCTTTTGAACAGTCAAACTGTGCAAAATACAATCCCAGTTTTTTAAATAGTAGAGTAACTAATTCTACGCCAATTTTCATAAAGACTTCTTTGATTTGTATTATTTTAGGCAATAACCATAAATATTTTAAATGAAAACCTTTTGTGATTTTTCCACTAGTTCATTTTATTGGTGACCGGTTTCGCCAACCTTTCACGGTCAAATTCAATATTAAATTGAATTTACTTGAAGAAAACAGTATTCTTGTACCATATCTTTGTGTTGTATTTTCATTTAATTTGCCTACATTACATGAATTACACTGATTTTGTCGTAGATTATTATAATGCATGATTGCAATACATTATAAAAATATTGAATATTAAATGAGTATTATTAATATATCAAAATATTTTTTGTCATATTTTCGATTTAACTTATACTCATTTTTATTCATATCATCTCTTGATATGTGTACAAATAATTAGATATTTACGAATACTTGAAATGAGATGAATTATTTTAGTTTTATTACCTTTTAACTGATTAAAATTATGAATAGTATTAGGATGATATGTTTATCTTTTATTTCTATTTACATTGCGTATGTATGGTAATGAATATTTTTTATTCATTTTTTATTATTTTAAACCCGTAAATGCACTTAATGTAATTCAGCTGCACCCTAAAACTCCTCGGAGTGCTGAAGTAATGTATTCACGTCACGTATCCTTGTATCGTAGCGTGATAAACTAGCTTGTTTAATGAAGAACATCTGCGTACCAGAAAATTGATAATATTAACATTAATTTATATTTCATAAACTTGCGTGGACTTTCGCTTCTTGTTTACAATGATAACATCAAGTTATTTTAAATAGTTTACTACAGTCTTAACCCAACACTAACTTTTGTTGTTTAATTGTAATTATTTCTTGTAGTTAATACAAACCTTTGGACACGTATTTAAGCAATTTTATTAAATAGAATAGATATTTCAATAGTACATAATTTTATTTCTCAGGGAAAATCTTATTCTTATCTTTCTATTTATTTTAACCTGCCATTTTTTCTTAAGAATATGTATTATAAAGACCACATAAAGACCTGTGCTATCACATTTGCTAAGTTGACTTCGGCCTTTTTGGTTTCTTAACACATTCTAGTGAAATTGATTTTCTATTATATATAATTTATATTTGTCTCACTGTATATTTTTACTTTCTGTTGTAGTAGTAGAGTTATTATTTTTTTTTTAAACAAATATTATATTTGATAAAGCATCTATTTACCGATTTTATTCAAGGTACTTATTAAACCTTTTTATTGAGTCGTGTATAAAAATTACATATCAAAGTCGTTTTCAGATTGCCAACAATTAAGCGAGTACATAAAAATACACCGTATTTTTTACGAAAATGTGAGTATTTTTCAACTTTCAGACACAAAAAAAATCAAGAGGTCAGCCGAGGGACCCGCCCTTTTCGATTCGTTCTATTTCAGAATCTGTACGTATTAACACATAATACTGAAATTACACATTCGAAACGAAAATTAGGCTAATTTCGCTGGTTTTGCATGGATTTATTTATCGCTCCCAGATCGGATACGAAAACATGGCGCGGCGGCGTCGTCGTGGAAAATCCGAATTTTGAAAATTCGCTGGTCCCACAAAATGTCGCCCTAATCGAATTATTATTATTGTTATTCCTGCCAGAGCGGTGCTGCGGTATTATTATTATTAAGCTGGCCACGCCCAGCGCGCTTTGCTTAGCCTATCGTGGCCGGCATCGTGGTTATTACTGGCTAAAAACAAAGGTAAAATGATACGTTGTTGCTTGTAGGGTGAGTGCGCGTACACTGGACCCCTGCGGTTTCAATAAAACTCTTAAATATATAAATATTAAAGTTATCTGTTACAAAAAATACTTAAATTCACTTAAATACTTAACATTCCAGATGTTTTCATCAAATCATTGATGTCACGTAAAAATCAAGGCATGGCAGTACCTCAGTAGAATGGACCTCATAAAGACTTCAAGGAATCATGTCTTTCCTAAACTTTAAGAAAAATTTATAAAAAGAAATAAATAAAAAAAAATAAAAAAATTGTGCATTAATGCAGGTTCTCTGTAGAACCCAATAATGATACAATTCTTATGAGAAGTTTTGAATTCGAATTAAAGTGGATAAAACATTAATTGTTTATAAATACTTCTTTTTAATTGCCAACCTGCCTTTAGCATTATAGATTTTCACTCATACATAGTTTATAATTTATATATAAAATACATTTACGCATTATCTGGCCAGAGATATTTCACGCCCATGCAACAAAGAAAATATTTTCAAAAAAAACAATTTGTATCTCAAAGAGCAAAGACCACGTGGAGACAAAAGTTGTCTAAAATGACACTGACATGTCATTTGAAGGATAAGTGATCTTCTTTTTCTTCGGGTGCCTCTTCTCAGAGGAAGTCGATGAGCATCTCACTGAATATATACTTATGCTGAGCTAGTATTTATGGTTTTCATTGGATTTTCGGGTCATTCTACACTGCAGGTTTATATTCGAAAGAAAAGCCCAATAGCAGTTATATATATTTTTTTCTTACAAAGCTCTGGCGTTTAGATCTGATACTCCTTCTGCAAGACCACTACTCCATTACTGACCCTTTACACACTTTCAGAGTACAGAATGGCAGCTATGCACAAGCAACAGAATGGGGAGAGCAGGGAGGATAAAGGCCTCTACACACGTAGCAACAAATTATTTCAGGTTTTGCCTAAAATGTAGGGCACTACTGGTTAGCTGCAAGTTGGGGACGCAATTTGTTGCTACGTGTGCAGAGGGCTTATGCGATATCTATGTATTGCTGCTGCCCAATAGCATTATTATATATCCTTTCCTTACAAAGCTCTGGCGCTGAGATCTGATATTCCTTCTGCAGAAAGCTACAGAAACAATAGCAGAAGCCCCGCCAGAATCATTCAAAGTCCACTACTCCATTTCCGATCCTTTACACATTTTCAGTGTATAGAATAGCGTCCATGCACAAGCAACAGAATATAAAGGCACGTAGCAACAAATTATTTCAGGTTTTGCCTAAAATGTAGGGCACTACTGGCTAGCTGCAAGTTGGGGGCGCGATTTGTTGCTACGTGTGTAGATGGCTGATGTGATAAGTTTTGTTAAATAAATGGGCACGTGCAAGTGTGCCAGCACCGCGCAGTCTACCCTACCGAGACGCGAGACGCGCCGCTCGGTGCAGGCATCACTTACGGCACTAAATTGCCGGGTAGGGCCGCGGACCGCTCCGACAAAAAACCAACTCCGGCCGGCCTGCGAGCGGCTCCGCGGTCCGGCGTCCACCAGGCCAGCTCGTGGCTGATAATGCTATATATGTATAATAATATTTTGGGATTATAATTTAAATTTTGTTAATGATTATTTCGTCTGGTTGAAGCAATCTCTTTTGGAAAAAAAAGCTGCCTACAGACGACGCGACGCGACCGACAGCCGAACGGCAACTGGCCTACTATAAAATACCCTATTGGTTAATTATAAATCGGTTGTGTTACTACGCGTGTTAGCTGTTTGGTTCTTTGAGATGCCTACACACGCTGCAGCACATCCGACTGCCTATTTGCGTTGTCCTAATTTCAAATCAGTTGTCAGTAGCGCTGCTACGCGTGTAAGCTCTTCAATCAAGAATGTGGCCAATAGCGAATTTTCTTGCGATATCTACAAAGCTAATTTTATTACACTGGTTGTCAGTTTCGTCACAATGTGCAGGCAGCTTAATTGTGTGTATGATTTACATCTATCTGAAAGAACAGATATACATTGAAGCAATAGGCGCCTGTCAATTCAATAGCAGCTTCCATTGATTCATAATATTTACTTTTAAAAAGTTTTGAGCAAGTCTAAACTACATTTATAAATCATCATTATTCGTGTTCAATAAAGTGTATTAAAAAAAAACGTTTTAATATTTATTTTAGATACAATTAACTTATGTTAATATGGACAAATATTAGTATCTTTGAAATATTGTTTTTCTAATATTCATTTCATAAACAATTAAACTCTCAATAGTGAACATAAAACCTGAATGAACATATCTATATTAATACTATGTAGCTTTATTAAAATTAAAGAATGTATGTGACAATTTTATTAATGAGTAATTAAAAGACAGAGTAATTTTTTAGGCACAAATTGCAACTAAATTTATTACAAGAAATACCGTTTCAGCCGATAATCAAATATATTTTGAGCATAATGGCATACTAATAAATAAAGTCATCAATTCAACAATATTTTATAAAAACAAACAATATATATTTTTTAATTTAAATAAAATTAAATATTCTTTCTCTAGCTGCTCCCTCAAGAAGTCTCTGTCCTTGAGCTCGTATACTCCCAGCAGTTCCAGACTAATGAACAAGCCATATTTTAACATATCTTTAAAAACTTATTAGATATGTGAAAACGATATTATAGCAGCTACTGCTATCATAATCTGGAACTATCAGACCATACGCCTGCTTTATTTACGAATAGAGAATATAGTTTTTAAAAAATGTTTCTTCATAAAACATTGGCCGACTGTGAATATTATTACATATGTTTTTAATTTAGGACTAGTATTCAACAATAAAACATATATTCTTGTTGAAAACACATGTTAATTTTTTTATTTTTTAATATTTTGAGAAGATAAATTTAAGCATTTACAATAACAAATAATAATCATCTCAACCTATGATAAATTTTAATTTGATTAAAAAAACGATTATTGATATTGATAGGATAAATCATATTTGAATGTGTCGTATTACCAAATTTTATAATAATATTATGAATAAGCTGACTGTGAGCTTCTATTGTAATAGTACCAATCAGACTTCTCTTGGGTTTCGGTGAAAAGGTGTCTGCCCGTAGACATCAGCTGTTGAAAACGAATTCCCATCACCTGTAATAACAGTGATAAAAAATGTCATTGAGCTTCTACGGAGTCAATGCCTCTTCATATTCAATTATGTTTTCAACGTGTAATCATCATCGTCAGCTGTCGACCCACTCCTGAATGAAGGCCTTCCCTTTCCGCTCCCATTATATTCAGCCCATTGATTGCGGTGTAACATGTCTACCTAATATAATACGTTATATCTTAAATCATATAAATTTAAAAATATCTTTTAACAATCTGCCAGATTGTACAGTTATATTCTGAATGATGCGTAAGTTGTTTTTTAAAAATTAAATGGATTCTGATTTAAAATATATGTTTTGTAATAATTAACTATATTATTGCCAATTTTTAAGTATTAATACTTACATACTTGGAGTGGTGATTGAATTCTCATCATTACAACTGCTATTGCAAGCATTTGTTCAGTTTTCTATTTAATTATACATAGTTTGACAACCAAAAAGACATTATTGATTTTTGTGAAGACCGTCTCACAGGAAGTACGATTTTACCTATACAGGTTTAATGATTGTTAATAATTAAGTACATTTTTTTTTTCAAATCATCCCACACAAATCACGATGATATTTTTCTTAAGAGTTTCTTTAATCAATTTTCAATATTTGAAAAAATGTACTTAATCATTATCAACTAAAAAGACGATTATTTTTATAAAATATTTAAAAAACAAGGCCACTGTCAAATAAATAAGTTTTTGGTAATAAACAACAAATCAAGAAACGTGAGCATCATTTTGAACTTACTGCAAAAATGATTTTTCATTGTGGTTTAGGACGACATCATAATTATTTTATTGTATCGTAGCCATTGATAGAAAATTGCACATAAATTTATGCACTTGAAATATATTAAAACTTTTATAGGATCTAAAAAATTAAAGGTCAAAAACCACGACAGTATACGAATCAAAACTACGGTCACAATCCAATAATGCAGGACGCATAGTATCTCTTAGTTTGAGTGCTTTTTTTGCCTAAAAAAAAAACAAGGCAATAAAAGAAACTATTGACTAGCTCACCGTTTGGTTGTCGGGTGTGTCGCAGCGTGTGTAGGCAGCATTATGCCGTCTGCGGCGGCGCGCTCCTCGGCCAAAGATGGCGGAGATAGGGCGACCCCGCTTCGGTGAACACGACCCGCCGCCGAGAAAGCACAGTTTTTCCATATAAACGCGGCTCCGGAAAAAAAACTCTTTTGCATATCTTACGTCTTACGGCTCGCCGTATGTAAAGTTTCACGTCGAGCAAACATGGCGACGGAATCGAGGGTGCACTTATGCACGACCCCTGATATTAACTTCTACACGGTACCCTATTTTATGATATCGAATCGTATATTTTTTGAAATAAAGATTTTTAGTATCGCGCTGAACAAAAAAGCTGCTAGCATTCATTCTCTATACATAAGAATTTTTTTCTTATTATCTTTCTTTTGCGAGCGAGAAATACCCATGCAAAAATAATCTACACTGACTAAAGCTATACTAATTTTGAGGTCCCCAGATCGATTTCCGTCCTGACAAGTGAATCCATTGACAACGCATGTGTTCATGAGTTGATAAAAACTGTTTTATCAATATACTATACTACAACGAATTTAGATTATTTTGCTAAGAATAAATATAAAAACTTTAAAAATACGTTTACGTTTGAATCATATCTGTCAGATATTTTTTTAGATACATCGTCTGATCTTACTAAAAAAATTTTTTTTGTATGTGATGATAGTTTAATATAAAAACAAAAACAGCCCATCAAGTAAGTATTCCATATAATTTAGATATCAAATAAACCTTAAATCGATGAATTTTAAGTAAATATATTTTTAATAATATTACTATATTATTATTATTACTTATATTATCTATACTTACTATTGAATTGATTTATTATAAATTCCAAATTCCTTTTCATGTTCACGTGTGAAGGCTATAGACATTTATTTTTAATTTGTTTACTCAAGATCAATGTGTTGATATCACTCGATTTTGTTAAGTGATTAGGATTAACGTAGGAAATCAGAATACAAGGCGTCCTTAGTAGATAAGAGTTATAAGCGGAAAAAATAATTTAATACGATAAAATTAAGTCTCTATTATAAAGGGACCAAACTAATCTATGAGCGATTAGTATGCTAAAATCCCGGATGCTTCTCGGAATCAGCTGCAACTTTCAAAATTTTATTATAAAACCCAAAAGCAAATGCATTCGTAACGATGTCGCATTAGTCCGTGTAAAAAATACAGTCGCCGGTCTGGCCTGAAATATTCTATAAAAGGACGAATGGGACCCCGAAATTACAGACCACCGACAGACGAAAAAAATAACGTAATAACACCGAGGACTCCAAAAAACAGAATACGATTTACATCATGGGAGCGGGCGGCGGCAAAAAACATGCCCGCGTGCTTGTATGGAGGAATGCGTGGCGTCGGGGAAATCATCTCGAATATTCTGTCATAAGATAATCATTTTTAATTCACTATCACATGATTAATATTTTCAATAAAATACTTGAGTAATTTTTCCGCTTATTAATTTTTATTGGTGACCGGTTTCGGCTACCTTTCACGTTGGGATTATCAAAAAATGGAATTCCACCAAGTACTCGCTGTCAATAATATTGATTACTTATCATTTTTTCAGACCTCACTTAGTCAGATGCTTCTATGCTGACTGAAGAAGGAATGTATGAAACGGGGAAATCATCTCGAATATTCTGTCATAAGGCAATAATTTTTAATTCACTATCATATGATTAAAATTTTCAATAAAATACTTGAGTAATTTTTCCATATATTAATTTTTTCAATTAATTATTTCACTTTGGAATTATCAAACTATTAAAAATTGGAATTCCACCAAGTATTCGCTGTCAAAAATATTGATTACTTAATATTTTTTCAGACCTCTCTTAGTCAAATGCTTCTATAAGAGTTGACTGAAGAAAGAATGTATGAAACTGAATCAAGGCAAGTTAATAAAGTCATATTATGAACATTTATATGTGTAAATTAAACAATTTTACATTAACCTACTGATAATTTATTTTAATATTCATACATATGAAGAAAGAATGCGTTGTCTTTATTTATACAAATATATTTTCAATAATTTATATTCTTCCATGTTTATCATATTAAAAAATAACCACACTGTTAAACTACCACAATTGATGAAATCACTCAGTTATAAATAGGTAGAACATTGATGATATATATGAAAAATAAATAATATAGGAAATAATGATACTGTCAAGTATGTCGAGGAATAATTCATTTCATTTCAATGTTATTTTTAATTACTTTCTATGATAGTAACAAAACTTTTTTTATTGGTTATTGTTAAATGAGCTTAAAATAAAATAAAAAATGAATGGAAAGAGTATCCGCTTAAATTCCACTTACAATAAATGTTTTTATTAAATTATATTTTCTTTTCTATGTTTTATAATGTGAATTTTTAGTATAGGTGCTAAAAATAGTAATTTTGGTAACATGATTCCAATACACGACATTAAAAGCAATCAATCTTTTAAAACATGAATATCTGTATATTTAATGTTTAAATGTTAAAGTTTCTTTTTTTAATATAACTCAGCATTAACCTCAAAGATAGCTGTTTGCATATGAATAATTACATTGTATTTTCAATATAATTTCATTTTCCATGCTTACTATTGTAGCGTAATTAAATCCCCATGACTGAAAAACCTAGTTAGACGTGAGACTATGCCTGCATTAAATAATTATCACACAATAACTCGCAATCATTTGAGTGCTTTTTGTGATATGCTGAGGTCTTCTTGAGAAAATAGCTCTATTCATGCAATATCAACTTTTTATTTAGGCTGTGGATTTTAAGAATAACGATCATGAAAAAAAACTGATGATCTTTTATCCACAATTATGACACAAGACAATGACCATTTTTAAGGTACATTTATTTAACTTTAGTTCAATATAGAAAAAAAAAAATAACGTTAAATTTATTTATGAAGGTAAATTTATATTTTTAAAGCACCTACTAGAATATGTGTTTGTGTGTTTTATATATATTTTTTTAATTGTTTTAGTCATCGTATAATCTAAATATTTTTAAAATTAAAATCGCCTTCAATTACAAAATCATCTTGCGGATATAATAAACAATGGTAAAAATGATCGTTGAATTTAATTCAGATGTTATAAGTTACTTGTGCTGCAAACAAAAGTTAGAATAAGAAATTATTTATGTTTTATATCTCAATCTACTGACTTGTTTAAATTTTACAAATAAAATAAATCTACGGATATGTATAGCTTAGTATGTGCAGTTATAACTAATTCAATGTTTTGAAGGTATTTTTACATGGATCGAATTTGACGTAGGATTTTCTTTGGAACCGACGGAGAGTTCGTGTATTGTGGAATTATTGTACTGACACCAAGTTTCTGAACGGAGAATCAACGAAAAAACAATTGAAAATTGATTGAATATCACACAGTTTGCATAAATTAATACTCTAGTAAACAAAATGCTGGATTAACAATGCATGGCATTAGTACATCTAATCTGTGTTTTTTTTTTTTTCAAAATTAGTGAAGAAGTTGATTTGAATATTCTTTCAGTAATATCATACGATTTTTGTTGATTTTTTAGTCTTTTATATCAAAATAAAATAAAAAAATATATTATCGCAATACAAAAATAAAACCGCTATTACCACAAAAATAAATCATTTAATTATTTTTTAAAATTCAATGAAATATCATAATATTAGTATATATGCAAATAAACTTGTTTTTGGTAGCAAATGAATAGCATAGCGATTTTTAAATCAAGTGGACTTTAAGCTAAATATTTATTAAAAAATAACAACAACAAAAAAAACACTTCCGTCGCGTCTGGGCTACCTTAAAAAACAAAGGTTTGAAATGATTTTAATTCTCATTAACTTCGACATTGAAAATACTGAAGGCGACAGCTCGGAGACCTTCCACCGAAAGGGACGCCAAAAAAACGCAATTTTATGGATTTGGAATATTGAGTTTGATCTTTAAAATTCAAAACTCACCGCCAAGCTTTAATTTTGAGCTCCTTCCCACAATTTCAGCTGAATATTTTAATAAATTATGTTAATTCGGTTGTTTTGTGTAACTCGGGTCCCGAAACACAGGCAGTCTTGAATAACCACGTAAAAAACAATCTTTACAGTGTAACTCCTTTTTAAAATTATGCATATTTTTCAGGCACGGATTTACGGCTAGGGATAAAAACGATAATGGACTTTTCGCACATCTAATAAAAACTTCCTATAAATGTAAATAATAAAGATTGTTTCACTCTTTCTTGTGGCACTTTGTTTTTAACACTGTTGTTTATCGCATTAAATAGAGATTAAGATGTAGCATTTTTTTTAAAACATTAAATCTGGTATTTACGCCATGAGCACAGTTTTTTTTATGTTTGATAATAAAAAATACAAGATCATATACGAAGGTTGCAATCTAAGGTTACTCTTACTTCTCTCACAATGAAGCTCTTTTTATCTGTTTTATATTGTACTGCCATTACTTGTAATAAAAATTATTTATAAAATGCGATTAAAATAAAGTTTTGTCTGCAAGATATTACCCAACCATGAAATATTTTAAATAATTTATTAAAGTACAGTTTTTTAGTTAGGTGGTAGATTTTTTAAATGAAATTTTATTACGTCGTTTGATAAATATAATATAATATTGAATATAATATTAATTATTATTAACGATAAGGCTAATCTATCTACTTTAGTAAGCATTATTTTCATATATTTAAAACCTATTTAGAATCAATAACCATTGCATTTATTCGTGTATAGGTAAAGATTTTTTTTAATCTAGCGTTTTGTCTATTCAAATAAATCAATCCATTGTATTTGTTTAGTCACTGCAGGTTGATAAATAATTTCTGTGTTAAACAGAAAAATCTTAACTTAACTGTAAAATAAAATATTGTTTCACTATCCAGACCTGAATGCTAAATTATTTTAATGAACATTATATCGACATTGACCATGTCAGAATATAACCCGACTCCTCGAATTGCATCTGTTAAAACTGGAGTAATAGGACCAGCTGTCCGAGGTTTATTCTAAAAAGGATACTAATTCGGGTCTTACGTTTTAAAAATCAAAATCAGTGGCTCTGATACCGGAAGCCAGGAACCCTCAGGCTAGGGGAGATAACCTGAAAAATATCAAGCCTAGATTATACAAGGAGCTTATCTTAAATCGCCTATTAGAATACTAAACCATTTAATTATATGGTTCAGTATACACATACAGGTATGAATATCTTACTTCTAAAGTAATGCATTAAAATCTTGCGTTATGATATGCAATTAAAATAATTATTTAATAATATATATTATATTATAAAGTTAATAGCACCCCATTCGCTTCAGATTGAATCTAACACAGAAGTAAAATATATTTTAATTCTTTATTTTTTTACTAGTTAGACTCAAAGATATATAGAGCAGATTAACAGGCACATGATTTGGTTACTTAGATATATTTTTTGTAGTGTCTAAACATTATTTTTCATGCATCACGCTTTTGAATTTTTTGTAATCATTATATAATAAATATGAAATAGTCTCAACCAATTTCTATTTAACATATTTTACAAGTTGTCGCAACAAATATAACGTTATATACTAAATAAAACTTACCTGAAACAATATTATTGTATTATTTTTAATCAACAAACATTACTTCAATATTTATTTTAAATAAAAATATGAAATATTGTATTTATAAAAAAGAGGTACAAGGTTTAAAAAAAAAACATTACTTTATAAACACAATAAACCTGCACAGGTGAAAAATACAGGTTTATTATAAATCCTCCTTCATAGACTTATAGAGTCCTCGTTCCTAAAATATCTGATGTGGGGTTTTTCTTGTGAAATGAAGATAAAAAAATAAGCCTTGAATTTGTCTAGCTTGCTGTGAGTAGAATTGGATGCCTTTCTATGCCTTCATTATTTTTTTTATGATCAATATGTGTAATTAAAAACTGTTGCAATCAAAGTTGAACACGTAACCAACAAATATAAATTGGTTTTTAGTGCTTTATTTCAATGAACAAACAAGTATAATTTACAATATTTTTTATACAGGTAATTTTACGATATCTCGTATTAATAATAAGATTTGTATTTTATAATAATACCTCCCATCAATATTTCGCACTGTATATACAGCTTGCTTTGTGCTATATATAAACTTTATTCTTCTTGAATTTTAATAAGTTGCTGTAGTAAAACAAAAGTATTGGCAAAACATCGCTATTACCAACTAAGTCGTGCTTAATTTTAACAATCTTGTGGATTTGTTGGAGATTACACCAATAAGTAGAAAGATTTTAAATCATCACTTCAACTTATAGTACAAAGATCTGAAAAACATCAATACAATAGATTTAAAAGTAAATGCTTTAAAATATTTATAATAATTATTGAGTATGGTATAGTAACTTGTACGTTGATATAATATGTAATAGTTAATTCAGCATTAACCAAAAAAACATCAACTTTTCAGTATTTTCCAATGCTGAAGATGTGTGTTTAACTAGGAGACAGTTTACCCTTAATTGTTGCTTTACCTCATTTTCATATTTACTATTTACTGAATCACGAGACGGAAAATGGAAAAAAATATGTCAATTAGTCTTAAAGATCTATTGAGAACATCAAGAAAGCCACTAGTAGAGAAGAAGCTTCGCTTAGGTTGTACGTAAAGCTGGCTACACACACTGCAATTTAAACGATAACTAATCGGTGATAAACCAAAAGCATTCATATATGTAGAATATGATACCATTGGCATATCACTATTCGTTTGCTGGTTGTATCGCAGCACGCGTATACTGCATTAAGATGATTTTTAAAAAAATCTATTTTTTAAATACGCCATAAGCTAAAGAATGAGATGTAATCTTTTGTTTTCATTTTCATATATTTTTTGCATAAAAGTAGTGTTGTAGAGTTCACATGAGGCTGAAATATACATACAGATAATAATCATTGAGGGCATAAGATTCTAGAAACTATAGTGCTAAAATACGATAAACTGCATTACAGACGATAAAAGATAAGATTAATATAAATAATGCATTTAATTAATACAGTTTCCTTGTACATACACTATGAATTGCATAAATTGAAAACTACTCTATTTGACATTGGATGAACTCGAATCGGGACAAAGCACATCTGTAGCTAAATAAACAAGAGCTGCTTAAACCGTTCGTGTATATTCATACTTTTATATGTTTTTAAAAGATGTTATTCATAAAAGCCTTAAACCTTTGGAGTCGTGCAGCAGTTAAAGCAAAATGAGGTTTTTTCCTGTAACACATTAAGGCCAGACGTTGTCGCGCTCGCGTTGTCTAGGACGGGCGCCTAATGTCCCAATTATTTTTATATTTGCATAATAGGCTTACGAGGGTCAAGAAGTTACTTCTTGGAAATTTCTATTTTGTGATGTAATTTGGATTTTTTTATCTCATTATAAAAAATTGATTCGGGTCCTTAAGGAGAAAATACGGACCGATACGCGTTTTATTTTAATTTATATTATTAAAACATTTTTAAAATCATTTTAATTTTGTATCTTACATAATATTGATGGTGTTTAGAAATATTCGGGCATTTATTCTTATCATAACATCTCGCTGTTCTTAACACTGAGCTATCTACTAAAGACATGCTTTTATGTATAAGACTTCGATATCGATTAAATTATAAAAATTAACTCATAGGTGTTTGTACTTTGAAGAACTAAAATTTTTATTAAAAATGTATCTTCAATGGCAAAAATAAGTTTTCAACTTGTTCTAATTAACTTTTTCCTAGTGATTTATTCTACAAACATCGTTTTTTATGAATACTACCAAAGATAAAAATATTGACGTTAAACTACATTTCCTCGAAAAACTGGTGAAATATTGCGATTTCGCCGTTTATTTGACCAAAAAAAAAAAAATTATGCTACATCATACATTTGCCAAGTTTTCTCAAATCGTCTTTATTGTAGGAATCTTGATATGTGAACTTTCAAAATACAATTTGTATTTTATTTTTTATTCATTAAATTTTTCAACGGAACGTAACATTTATAAATACGTTTAAATTATAATGACACAACCATTGCTTGTAAAAATATATTATATTTAAACATTAACAAAAAAAATATTTAAAGATAGTACATTTGGGGTATACTTTTCATTGACAGTAAGCCGAAAATTTAAAAAGGTTGTGAAATAAATTTCCAGGTCACATAAAACCTAAGCTTTTTTACCTATTGTGCTTAAAATATTATTACTAAAAATAATTAATATTTTCCTTAAACATCCCCAGGCCCTCTGGAGGCTTCGGCGCATCTCTTCAGCTGTGCAGGTAATGACCCTAGGTATTCCAATTTACATAATTGTGTTACGCGCCTGGCAGTATTTTCGGTGAGAACCGGTACGAAGGATGAGTCTGCGCTCGTAATTATAATGATGATGATGATGATGTAAATAAAAATATTAAAATATCATAAATGTAAAGCTTCATGCTTCTCCAACGTGTTATACTAAGCCTCTTTGTAATACTTTAAAGTTCCAATACACCTGACATATTAAGTTTTAGTGTCATAAAACAAGAGTAAGTCTACGATTAACTACATATAATTTTATCCCTACAACTCCATTTTCTAATACAATTATATATTTTTTTTATCTCAATGGGTTGTTTGAAACATGGTTATGCGTATTAAAATATTGATTTGTTTTATTATGACATATTTTCTTACATTTCTAAGAAAAACTATAAAACAAGCAACTATAGAAAATGGCTGACAAATATATCTCACGAGTTGAATAAAAGCTATTTCTCTAATCAGTGATTAATGTTTATATCAATATTGAGCGTATAGAGTATTGATATTATCTACATACCAATAAATATTTATTTCATGCTCAAGTCAGCTACAAATGATACTGTGTTCATAACAATCGACGTATTCATTTAATATGTATTTAATTAATTTATCAATTAATATCGTGAATATTTTATAAGTGTGGCGACAAAACAATTAAATGATCATGAAAAAATTATTAATTTTATAGCAGCAGTCTTCATGGTTTATTTCTTTTGTAATGTCTCAACATTACGTCCAGCCATCTCCGTGTCTCAGTTCTCCACCCTTTGCGTACCAGGCACGACTCCGAGTGATCGTGCAACAAGAAATAACGCAGGAACGTCAATACTCCCCGCAATGCAATTCTGAATTTCGGCGCCATCTTGGCTGTACTTCGGTTTCTGTTAACTCTTGTTTATTTTTTTTCAGGTCATTTCTTTTCCACTCCTATTGCTTGGAATCATGCCATTGCACACAATAATACCTGACTGAATATGCATTATTTATACACGCTGTTTTAATACTCGCTGTATCGTTCCAAATTGAATAAATGAATTGACATTAATCCCTGATCTCTCTTTGTAAATTTCACATTCAATTCAATTCAAAATAACGTAATTGGTAACTAAATGAAGCAGGGAAATACTTTTAATTGTGAAATACAATAAACGAACCGAAATTATATTCTATCAATCATACAAACGTGGTATGGATATTTTGTATACTTTAAAACCATAATATATAAAATTTCTAAATGATAATATTCGATTTTAGCAGCTTTTACATAACCAAATTGTTTTTACTTAAATATTCAGATATACTTTAACGAAAAGCATGCGTCTAGAACCTTTTTGTACAATTGTGAATGTTCCCCTGCACCACAGAAATAAAATCATGACATCATTAATCAAATAAATTAACTTATTAAGGTTACGCGTTATTTTCAATCATAAATATGTATTATTTCATGCATTATGCAAAAGAATTTTCATTTCATTATCAGGCAATTATTTTGCCACTAATGACATCTTGCATTAAAGTTTCACGAATTTACCTTGGCACTTTTACACAGTAATGTTTCTGCCTAAACGCTAATTTAAATACCATTATTATCACATTTGACTGCCATTAGATTTGATACCATTTCAATTTTTTTAACAATGGTAATTTCATTATAACATATATTATTGTACTCTACTGTTTCTAACTTTTTTGGTATTATATATTGATGAATGATGATTCCATATCTAAGAAAGGCTCGAAACCGAAGAAAAATCTTTTAAACTAATAAAGTTAAAAATAGTCTATTTGATACCAAAATATATGTGTATTATAAACAAGGCCCTAAATTATACATATTAGATACGGTTAGTAAAATGAATCATTTAGTTTATTTAATATTAATATATTTTTCAGATCAATTTTGGCAGCCTCTTAAATTACCCTAATGTTTTCAATAAACTTTTATTCTTAAATGCTTTTTATTTGTATTTTTATCATCACGTCTCAAATATTATTAAAAATGTTTATTCCGAGAACACCCGGAAACTTCTGACGCACATGATGTCCGACACAAAATAGTTCATATTAAAGCTGCCTACTCACGCTGTGACACAATCGACTGCCAAGCAGCTACTTATTACAGTGGCGTGCGGTCCACACAAGCAAAAAACAATAAGTACCTTATAAAAGTTTAACTTATAAAATATTTTTAATCGATGAATATAATATTTTGTAGTAAGCAGCAATAATGCATTATTTTTTGTAGCCACAAAATCACATCAGAAAATAAATTAAAATTTAAGATAAAATCATTTAATTAAAATTCAATGAGTATATCGATTTTCCTTTCTGCAGTTGGTTTGTTTAATGATTCTGTCAAGATCAGCTACTTAGCTATTCCCATGGGGGGTGATTGAGTAACGATACAGGTGAACCTGTTTTTGTCGTCCGCTACAGAACTAGATTACTCTGCAGGTAATTATCCAATCATACCAATATCTGTCATACGCGACACACGACGGTTCTCGCCGGAGAGACCAGTCTGTGCTCTGGTAAAAGTAAGTAATGCAATAAATACGCCGCAAAGATATCTCGCAATGGTTGAAATTAATGGTTACGTTTACTCCGAGGTTTTTGCAGCTCTACAGGTTGCCCAAAAATGATTGTATGGTCATATGATAAAAGTTATTAAAAAAAACTATATTTAAGTTATATATTTAGTATATTTATTCAAAAACACATTTAGTGATCGCGGCATGTTTTAAGTCTAATCCAACCACCTTGGTTTTGTAGCTAAGTCAGAATTTGAATCATAATGTGAAACCGATGCACATGGTAAAATAATTACAATACTTGACTATGATAGGTTTAAATACTTGAAAAAGCTCATTGAAGATTTTAGACTGTCAATTTGATTAAACATATACTTTAAAAAGATCTGGCTAGCATATGTGGAATATTTTTCAATGCCTTGTTTCTTAATATATAAATCTAAATTTGTATATGTTTTGTAAAAGTAGACAATGCACATTCTACGTACTCCTGAATAAAAAGGCATGGTTAAATAATAATAATTTTTGCCTGGGAACAAACGAACAATAAATAATTTAATAAAATAAACATTAAACGGTCACCTGTACTAAGTATATAATGAGTCAATTTAATATTCAACTGTACACAAGGACATGCCGCAAGCCTGCTCTGGTGCGCCAAAGCAGACATTCCACAAGAAGTTATGGAAACCCACCTGGACATTTTACTTATATAGTTTTTATACATTGATTAAAATAAACCGTTAATGTTGTTATCAAATTTAATTGTTTATCTTAAATTTTAAAAAAAAATTGTCAGATGATAACAGTGTCCTACATCAATATAATAATTTTTACTCACTGAAATCACGCATGCTACTTTTTACCTAAGAAAAATGATGAAAAATTGCACCACGAGGGTATTATATTTAATTCAATCGGGATAAAATAAGTAAAAAACGCTTTAATTAATACCTTCGATTTATTTACATATATATTTATTAAAAAAAAATTGTTGGTTATGTGTAGCGCAAACATTTGTTATATCAATTTTTATTACAAAGATCAAATATGAATAACCAAAAATAGTGATAATTTAATTCAAAACCATATTTCAATTGTTGTTCTCAAGTTATGAATTTGATTAATAATTTTTTTTATATTTAAAATAAAGTAAGATTTATTTTGCGTTTATTAAGGGAAAAAGTAGGCTCTCTCTCAGTTTATAGTTCTCAGAAATATTCCCGGCCGATATTCCGATCGCGGTACACATTCTTAATTTTCGATTAATTTCACATTTTTCTAACAAGCGTCCATCGACCGCACTTAAAATTATATCTAACGTTTTACATATTATTAAAGATTTCCCAAATAACACACTCTCAAAATTAATAATTCGAGGTTAGGTCGGACTAAGAGACCGGCCAGTTTATACTCGGCGCTGATGTTAGTAATCAGGTATCTAGGTACGAATTCAAATCGTACGAAATTATTATTATTTTTGGGATGATCTTATAATTATGTGAGATCGAGGCCGGCAATTTGAGAGCGGGACGGATGCGCGTCGGAACGAGATGGAAACAAAAGTAAATTATTGCTCCGATAAAAAAAATGTAGGTAAGTACCAAGAAAGAATATCCACGTATATCTAAATAATGTAAACATTTTGAAATATTGATGTTTGACGTGCGATATCGAATTTATAAATAAGACGATTTGTTTTTACTGTTCAACGCATGATTAAATAACCTGTTTATTTTAAATCTGAATCTTAACATATGAGAATATCTTAACAGCTAGAATATGACGCTCGTATTATCATATAATTTCTGAAATCATTTAATGGTGGATATATTATATTATGTTTTTTTTTAAGCAGGAAATATTCTCATAGTCTGAAAAAACCCCTGAAAGGCAAAGGAGCTCACAATTAAAAAGTATCATGTAGCCATTTTATTATACAATATTGATAAAATATAAAGTATCTCAAATCAAACCAATTTGCCACTGATTATAATTTTGTACATAATTGTGAAGATTTTTTGCGACACAACCCTTGGTGCCTATTCAGTGGTGCTATCTTCCACTTCATCTCACCCAAAACCATTGTATCTTCAGTTATCCACACACTTGCCTTTAGGTCGCTGTACAATACCCTCTTTACCGGATTCGATCACTCATGCGATGCAGCTGACTCCATCAATTTTTATTAACCTGACTAATATTCATTCTATTGTAACATTCTGATACAAACCATAGACCTCAGCATTGTGGTTTCTCCTCCAAATATCGCCATCACATAAGACACAATATTATATGCTCGAAGGCATCAAGCGCTTTTGCAGCATGATTTCTGATGAAAACCATTAACGGTATCCATCATTCAATTTTATCATTTATGTTTACACAATATTCTTCTATTTTTATCTTATGTGTATGATTAAATTTAGGAAGAAAAAAATGTTTTAATCAGATGTTAAGGATTTTATTGATGTAACAAGTAAATAAATAACGTATAAATACTTTTAAACAATAGATTAAATAGATATATTTAAAAGTATAACATAATTTATCATATTTAATGAGCTTCCATTTTATTAGCTGTCGCAGAGCCTGAACGCCCGCTTGTAACAATAATGCGATGCGTAGCGGAGAGTAGCTCGGAGGGGTGCGCTCGATTGAAAGTCACGGCCATGGAAGAGGTGTGGGCGATCCCAATTATCCGCCATTGTTGTGCGCCCCACGTGGCCTGGGGTGAAAACCCCCAGAGCCGGACTCTCGAAAAGCCTACAGTTTTATTATTTTATTTAAATAAAATACTCGCATATATATGCAAAAAAAAAATGCTTTACATACTTAGAGTCTCTTAGATATTAATTCTTTCTTTCGTAATATTTCCTGATTTATGTTGATTGTAAATTAACTGTTTAAAATCAACACAAAATTTAATAGGTGTAAAATTCTAATCATTTAATTATTTAGAATTGCTTTTATAGAATTTTTAGTTATTATATAATTTCTAAAATTAACCCACTTATTGGACGTAAAGTGAGTATTTATAAATTAAATCTAATAAATATCATGAATACTGTTCTGATAGATTATCAAATAATATCTGTACTTACTTCTCTAATGAATCTTGTCTGCAAATCGAACGGAAAAGGCACGACAGTATAATGCATACATTTTCCGCATCAATAATAAAATTGGCGATAGGTATTGATTGATTTCAAATAATATATTATGTTAAGTATAATACTTGTTTTACTCGCAAATTTATTCAAAATCATATGTAATCTCTCTGTAATTTTATTAGCATATAGAGATACTTAAAACATGAGCGTACAATTGTAATGAGCTATTTATATATATATATTTTGAAAATGCATATCTTTTGTATTGCAAGTCGTCTTCAAATACCTGACTTTGTTGACTTATCACTTTCATAATTCTAACTAATACATATGGAAACCTTGCAGGCTGAATACCCTACTCGAAACTTTTGTTTGTTTTTACTGTAAATTTTCAATATTAAATTGAAATATTTTTAATGTAGGATATATATTGTTTAATCCACCCCTGCAGGACAGTACGAGGGCGCTCCCTCCCTCCACCCCTCCTGCGATTGGGGCTCTCCCGGCGTCCCGTAAAAATAGGCTTTCCTATGATTTTACACTCGGCCGGGTCCGGTGCGTACTGCCTCCACCTACCTACCCAAAATGTCTAGAGGGGCTGATTTTTACAAGAAAATGTAGATTCCTACCCTTATCCAAAGTTGTACAGCGCTGAGTTTTACGTGATTTTCATTTTATTTCATTATTATATAAAATATTTCATAAAAGTTATATGGGACGTTTATCTTCTCGTCTTTCAGGGATCTTTGAACTTATAACAATGATCAAAACTCTAAATTTATCGTTTCTCTGAATAGAAGACTCATCACTTGTTTCCTAGACTCGTGAAAAGTTTCGTTATAAATAAGAATCAGAATTCAACAGTTTTACCAAAAACTGTTATCGTTTGTTATTTACAAAAATATTAAATGCGTTTATGGTTAAAAATTTATCGTGGAATTTATCAATTCTAAAAGCAAAGTTATAAAATATATAAAAGAATATATTTCATAAGTCGTTGAAATTATTTATTTATTCATTTTAAATACAAAAACATTATGCACAGTGTATACAATCGTAAAATTTATGTAAGCATTGTAAAAAATGACAATGAATAAACTAAAAGAAATATTACAATATTTATAAAACCATGACCTTGATTTGACTTTTAAAAAAATTCAGTACTAACAGAGCTGCCAACAACAAATGTATTTTTTCTGTTTCTTTGTCACGTTTCATAGAATTCCATGGCATCGGCTCAGATGACAGACGTACGCGACCGCAAACCGACAAAACAATGATAATTTTTTTATCACTTTAAAACAGATTGAATTTTATTGTTATTATCTATTATAGTAAACGAAACGCTCTGTATAAGTGCGCATTCAGATAATTAAATAGGCCATAAATATGGCCAAAAACCAGAATAAATATAATCATGTAAACTGTACTACTTGTGAAATAAAAACCGCTGTATTATTTGTTATCCATAAAAAATTCAAAAAAGAATAAATATATTAAACTTGTAGCAGAATTCGCACTTCAAATTTACTTAAATGTATATAATGTTATTAAAATAATATGAATAAGGTTTGATACATAAAGCCTCATACTTCTTAGAAGAAATATAACTCTTAGTGTTGCAGTATGAAATGGTACGTTTTTTTTATATAATAAGCATTAATCAAATTTATACTCATGATTATATTTGTATGCATTCGTCAGCAGGGACATTAAAAGTATATGATATAATTTAGTATTTATAAAGTATTTCTTCGTGCTTTAACATGCATGTGCGCATTTTATTAATCATTTGTGTATACCCATTGTTATGTTGTATATATTCTTTTATGGATTAGTTAAGCTTATGAAAAAATTGGCGAACAAAAGGATCGCTACAATGACTCTTTGGACTAAAGCGTTGAACACTTGAATAATTATGATGAAAAAAATTATTTTTGATTTCAGGCAACTGCATGAAGAACATAATGAATCATTTTCTGTACTTGATCTAATCAGGAATCAGAAGTTGATACAGCAGCATCACAAGGAATCTGCTGAGAAGAAGGCAGGTTAAATTCTCAATCTTTAATCTTGTATTCAGCCAAGTATTTTGATCAAGGGTTTTTCTCTTCAGCTAATGGGGTTAGTTTATAAAGTATAATGCTTTCAAATATTAACGTACAATTAATCTTACTTTTAATTAATCGATCTTGGGAAGGAAATAGGCGGTTAAACATTAACATATGTATTGTTAATTTATTATAATAAAAGTAAATGTATAGGTGAGTACACATTCTCCTTATGTAGAGTTTTAATAAGTAACACCTCCCCACGGAGGTAATGAACCCTGATACAAAATAAATAATAAATAAATAACGCGGCGACTGGCACGGGGGCGCGGCGGGCGCATTCAAAATGGCAGCCGCCGCCATGACACCTGCCACACGGCGCACAGGAAATCCACCCAAAGTTCAATATATAATATTACTCATAAAAATAAATGATTTGTAATTGTTATAATTGAAGCCATAATTTTAACACTTTAATGTAATTATCTTTCAAACTAAAGAATTTTCGTAAATATTATTAATAAAGGGATCGATTTATGTTTTAAAGCCATTAAGAATATTTTATTTTATTTATGTTAGGGTGCTAAATTCTAAACCAATATAATTTGACCGAATTTTTTATATTAAAATTAAAATTATATCATATAGTTAAGAAATTTTTATTATACATAAGTTTTATAAATAAATTAACAAAAACAAAATATTTTAATTGTTTAAAATACCATTATATTGTATGACAACAGTTAGAGTACTTGGATAAATTAATAAATAAAAACAACCTAACATAGAATATTGATTTTTCTTGATAAAAAAAATATGTTTTTAAAATTTTATGCTTTACATGAAATTCAATTTCACTAAATATAACGTGTATATACAAGATATGTTTATACAGAAATCAATCAGATACATAAATCATATAGTTAAAAATCATTATTGTGTTACCTTTTATAAACTTAACGGGATAATATCGTCCCAATCCAAAAAATGCAAAATTAATTATAAATACCTAGAACTCACATAGTGCCCCACTTTCAGGAGCCACCATAATTTTTAATAACATAAACTTTTTGAAAATACAAAATTAAATTTATGTATAAGTTTTGCTAACAAATAAGTCCATATTTAGGTTTCTTTTATCATTTGGTATAATTTGTGCAAGTCTTAATATTAAAATATTTATATACATAATTCTTATAATTGGCTTACTTATGTACAAAAGGAATATTTTTTTCATATAGTTGATGAACAATAAATTGATTTTATGATGATTATATAAGAACTAAGTATCATTATTAAAGTCATACTTTATTCGATATTGACATATTTCGTTTGATATAAACTAGTAATGATTTTTGAATCACCGTATTGAATTAAAAAACATGAAAATTCACCGCCTTGCACGTTACGTTACAGGTACGGCTGTACTTAACTTTGTGTGTATCTCGCTCCAGTCCACGTAGCTCAACGCCGACTGAGCGAGAGAGAAAACCCATACCATTGATTCTGAAGGACCCACAAAACGAAGCAACAACACTTGCCAACTCTCTCACACATTACAAATTTTACGAAAGAGAGAAAGGGATGCAGCACAAATCTTTACCTCCATTAAATTGTGTTTGTCTTCCATATGGAATATAAATGGCTTACCAATAAAAATGTTACCGCGTCCTTGTCGCACCGAAAGCCTTTAAACATGCCAGAAAGAGATAGAAATGTAACTTTTGGTTGATACGCGCTTTAAATAATTTATGTCTGAATTTAGTATTTCGATTAATAGCTGTGTCTCTTTTGCTCGTGTAATTAAAGGATCTGTCTATCTCTTCACAGGTATTTTATTAATTTATAAAATCTATTTTACAGATTTAAGAAATTAAAATGTAATGAAAATGCGGTATAGAATAAAAAATACATTTCTTTTTTTCCGGATTTCCTTCGCATTGTCAGATTTGATCCAACGATTTTAAATAAGCATACTTTAAAATTACTCAGTGACCCGAAACATCAACTCTATTTTTTATTACTAAACATCTTTCATCAAAAAATCAGCATATGGCATTTATAGATAAATATAATAAATAGAACTTTAAAGGTAATAAATCAGTTAACATAAAATATTTAAAATATATGTTATTTTATATACTGATACATTAGTTTCTATCCGTGTACATGGTAATTATATTCGATTAAAATTTGTATTACAGTTTCATTATTTTCTGGATGAGGGACTAAATAATAAATCATTCTTACATTGTTAAAGTATCAGCTTTCTTAATTGTTCTTAAAAATAATCACACATTATTTTTATATAAATGGAGCATTGTGAAATAAATAAATACATAAATTATATTATTTTACAGTAATGTCACAAAAAAACAGCCAATACATAGACAGATATTGATCAATGATAAATGACGAATGTTACCAATATATATATACTAAAACCAGGTCATACAGTATTTTTGATTAAATTTATAATGAAAACGTTATTAATGATCCACAGTATATCTAGCTTCTAATTATTTCATCAAATTAAATTATTATTGAATAACTATCAATATATGTCTAGACCTCCAGCCTTTTCAGATTCCAGTCTGCTTGGCATTATATATCTACTTCAAATTAAGTATCGGAATACGTCGGATATAAGTACGCTTCAGCCCTGTGTATAGAATACGGCTCAAACGAATCCTCCCCCATATCTGGGGTGGTTTGGCAGGGAGGGCTAGATCGTTGTCTCCATGACAACTGCCATCAACCCCCCTCGGCGCCTCCGTTAAAATGGTGGAAAACAAAAAATATCTATTTTTGTAAAACATTCAATAAATATTTTAATAATTGCTGCATTTTACTTAGGTCTTTGATCAGGAAAAGATTTCAGTGATGTTAATAATCAATTGATTAATAATAATAAATAACAAAACAGAGTGTATGTTTCTGCGGTAATTTTAATTAATATTTATAAATCTGGGTTTTGATACGTTCGAGTAAGAAGTGAAATTGATTAAAAGATTGGCTATGCGATAATGCACATGATCAGTAAACTTTCATGTCTCTACCGAGTACATGCATGATTGTATTATCGATAGCAAAAACTGATTTAAATTTTAAACATAATATATAATGAAAACATGTATTCAATATAACGCTTCGTTAAATAGCTAGGCTTGACTGACTGCCATACTTTATCCTCGATTAGAATCCATACTATATACAATGCAATCATCTAGAAGAGCACAAAGTGCATAATGTATGTACGTAAATGATAAATAGTGTTTTATAAATCCTACACAACTTTAACAATTGCAAGTGTGTTGTTATTCTGTTTTTATTTCAGTCTTTTTATTTATGATACTATTATATTTTGGATATATTTAAATTGATTTTTTTTTTAAATAACATTTCAAATGGCTAGAAGATCACTATTTGTATTTGTTGCATACTAATACTATTCCTTAGCTTATATTCATCCAACTTAAACTCAAGTAATAAAATATTTGAAGTACAAACAACACAGGAAAAGTATAGTTCAATTCAGAATCGTTAACTTAAGAAAATCATAAGTATGTTTTTAATAAAAGTTTCAGTCTTGCCATGTCTGTATTTTCTTAAGTTAGTATGTGTAGTAGTATTATATTTTCACATTGTATTATGCAATAGTTGATTTTTCCAAATAAAATATGCAAATTTATTACTCATTTCTTAACAATAATTGGTAACATTAGAAGACTCGACATCATCTTACCTATGAGAGGAGCAAACACTAGGTATAGTCAGGAATATCTTATTTTAGGCAGAGCTAGGTATCCAAGCTACGTTCATAGGAATGAGACATCCGGTTGAAGGAAAAATAGGATATATACCTGCAATGCGTATTATGACTTACTTAGAAATCAAGGTAATGATCGCCACCAGGACGTACATACAGACTCACATAACTCATAAACCCCCCTCCGTAACGAGACCGCCTGCCGTGTCTTGTTTGTTCCGCTTGCTAACATGAAGTTGGACACTAAAGCTGCCTACACACACTGTGACACAACTGAAAACCAAACTATTTAGTCCCAACTATAAAAAAACGCTAAAAATAAGAAGATACTCTTGACTAATCACCATTAGGTTGACAGTTGTGTCTTAACGAGTGTAGGCAGCTTTAACTTTACGGCGTCTGTCTTTGCAAATTTATATAAATACAAGATTTTTTATCGATATTCTGTTTTTATATCAAGTAAAATATATCGCAATTTCAGTTTACTAACCGAGAAAAAAATATGGCCCTCTGTATTTGACTATCACTCCATTTTTATTAAAAATAAGTAGCCAAATTATAGACACAGATAGTTTTACACAATATAACCTATAAACACAATTTTTTCTATAAAAATATATTACATTAAACATAACGCCATTCAGCAAAATAATATTAGAAATCATTGATGTTACGTAATATTATTACGAAAGCATTTTTTTAAATAAAATTGCACACCCAAAAAACGTATTGTCTGAATTAACAAAGCATTTCAATTACGGAGGCACTAAATTTAACAAAAAGATTGTTTATGAATTTTGCCAGAAAATATACCTTTGTTTTTAATAATTTTAATTTCAAAATACATGTTGAAATAATCTGTTATATTGAGTGAGAAGCTTTCAATCAACGAAGAGCGAACTGAAACCGAGAACAGGAGAACAATGCACGCAGCAAGCAGAGACTGGTAACAATATACACTGGCGTGTAGGGGGGCGGTGGGTGGTTCCCGTAGTGCTCCACACACTGCAGTGCTCTCAATTCGTCTCTTGGTTTTACATTAGTGGCGAGTGCTAGGCAGAGCTGAGTGTACTGTACTGTTACCATCACTAAATGTATATTTTTAAATCAAGGAAATATTTTTTAACCCCATACAAATTATATTAAACATCAAAACAATATATAATGCCTGTCCGTTTGTCCTGCATATAAACTCACATCGCCGGAATAATCGCTTTTTAATAATGATTCACACTGAAAAAGTAAATAAGATTACTTATTTATTTGTTAAACTATATAATATGTTAACGTATAATAAACATTTTTGAATACTTTAGCCGTTTTCGTCTACGCAATATTGTAATTATTTATTATTATGAAACATGTGACAGCGCAATGTTTGAACACATTATAACTTCGCGTTGCGTATTTGATTACAATCGATACTAGGTAATACTTTTAATACATGTTTTAATTAGCTACTTCATAATGATATATTTAAAAATTGATTCTATACAAAATACTCAAATAGTAAAAAAAAACATTATTTGGTTGATATGTACGGTTATGCTTTAACAATTACAATATCTTAAAATTGAAAGCAAAAACATTCACATAAGTCAAAACGAAGTGGATCCATTTTAAGGAGACATTAGTTCAGGGTTTAGTATGGATCTGTTGTTTTAGTAAGAAAAACCTTACCTAAGGGCTTTCACGTGCGTGGTTAAATATTATAAAGCTATTGGGCAGCAGTATTACGCATATTTTCCTTCCAATACAAAACTACGACGCAGAAAGACCAGCGACCCACTACACTATTTTCCCCTTAAAAAACCTGAGCATGAATATACGCTCAGTGAAATCTCCTCTGAGGAGAAGCACCCGAAGAAGAAGACGGTTTTTCACCCTGATATTTAAAAATCAGATATATTTAAAAATCGCCTGAAATGTGGGCACCCCACACACGCGGGGGAGCGTGCGCCCCACTGCAAATGAAGTGCATAATGGTGCACTCGCCGCGGGGGAGGGGCTGCGGTCTGCAGAAGCCCGGCATGCTGCAGCTTCAGGGAACTCCGACCGTTTCAGATGTGCACTGCGTATTTCTCACTTCCTCCATGTTTTTAATTGATCAATTTCTAATTAATCACCGTGATTTGCCGATTCGAGATAAACATTTCGCATGTCTTGTGCGCATAAGGAACGATAGGTTTCGTCGTTTTTTTGTTATGCATGTTTTATGGTATCGTGGGTGTTTTGTAATAAATGATAACATATGTTTTTAACCATGATTTAAAATAATCAAATATACCTATTTTTAATAATTATCAAAACTTTTGTTAATATATATATATACACAACAACGTTGTCACATTATACAACAAATATCCGAGTGCTGTGAAATTTTTTTTTCAAGATCTTTCTCAGTCTTTCTTATAAGAATTGACTGCCCAAATATTAAATCAATTTATTTGCCAGTCAGTTGAAAACTTGCGTTTAGTAAGAAATGTTTAGTGAGAAACCATTCTAAGCACTAGACTACAATATTGTCGTTATGTCTTATTTTTTTCATCGTATTACATACAGTAATACCCCGCTTTACGCGAGGGATACGTTCCGGAAAAAATCGCGTTAAGTGAAATTCGCGTATATCGGGGTTTACGATTAAACATACATACATAGTCAAAACTTAATATCATTTGAATTAATCACTTTAATTCTAAGAACACTTTATGCAGTATTACATGTTATTTTTACTGAAAAATACATCTATTGTCTTTTGGGTAGCGTTTATTTTACATTTTTGTAAAATACGTTCATAACACCCAACGCTGTTTTTGTTTGTTAAGAGAAGTCAATGACTACATTATGTTCATACACATTCTTTAAATAAGAAATTCGCGTAATACGAGGCATTTTAGCACGAAATTTGAAATTCGCGTTATAGTGAAACCGCGCATAACGTGGTCGCGTAAAGCGGGGTATTACTGTATCTAATTACCAAAATTAACGCAATACTTTTTTCTCGCCCAAAACAAGAGTTGAGGTTCATTCAAGTCCCACTCAAACGACGTGGAATTGTGGAATTAAAACGCACAGTATCTGCAGGACGTGGCGAGCGGGACCAGCATCCTGCAGGACGCATTGTTCCCGTCGCCGGGGGGCGCAGACCCTCGCCCTTCCAAGAACGAAGTGGCCTGAACAGCCACTCGGGGCCCCCGTCGCCGACTCTTGGGGAAAGTCCCTCTGGATGTCACGAGTCATTTAAGAAATTCTAAACTTTTGTTGTTGAATAATAACACATGTACCGCTCTCGCGCAGAACACCGGCGAACTTAGCAACATTATATATTTTTTATAAATTTTTAAATAAAACTTACCAATGTAAATGACTACTACAAAAAAATTCTGAGACTGTGAGAGCTTATAAGTTTGTCTCAAGCATTCTAGGTAATATATTGAACTCTCCCAAATTTGTACAAATTCCATATTAAGGTAGATTTTTTTTTTTATCATAATCGTTTTTTATCATAAAGCATTTTTAATAAATATAGCAATAATATTTTTTTTAGTGTTAAAAAGAATAGAGTGAAATATGTAAAACCTCTGGTTGTATTTTGTAACTTGTATTATATTAGATTATTTAAAAGATCTTAATTAAGTACGTTATTTTACGTAGGTACTATTGGAATTATTACTATTATTTTTACTTATCAATCTAGAGAATAATCAAAAATATTTCTTTACACCAATAAGTATGTATACATTTCGAAATTTTTACATTTAAATCCGCTTTATCAAAAATAGTTCTGAATTAAATCAATTTCTGCTGTGGTATGTGTTAATTCTAGACATTTGTAAAAATACCATACAAGTAATTATAATAATAATATATTGAGTTATTTCATCGTCTTTAATGTAATATAATTTTTCTTCTTATATTTTAGATGATGGTTTGAGCTACGAGAGAGTTTCTGTATATATACGAGTATATATATAATATTTCTCCTAAGTAAAACTAAGGTTTTTAAAATGAAAATTGAAAAATCCCGCATGAAAAAATCCAGAAATTTGAAAACGACATCTTGTCTTGAAATGTAATGCACTCAGCGGAAAAATTACGAAATATACTGGGTGATCAAGAATTCTCTTAACCGCAATAAATTAAACGTTAAAAATTACATTAAATATACAATACCCATTAATTATTTTTATTTTTAAATATTACTAGACTTATTTTATATAAGTATATAAGATGTTTTGATCTCAAATTTGATTTATTTATAGTTGTCAAGAATCGTATATTTATAACTGGTTAAAAGATAAGCTAGAATAAAAAAAGTTTGGAATATATTTTGTACAATTTGTCTAAGCTCTACTACTGATGGTATTTCAAATTTTATTTCAGGAAAAGTTTTTGGGAGTGTGATGAAAGTTGCGACCCCCCTGTGCCTCCGTTTCCCTCTGTTTCCGCGCAATTTTACTGACAAATGGGCACCCTCTGCCAGAGTGGCCGCGCGACTCGGGGGCGAACTCGACTCAAATATATGTCCTCGCATTATATAGAACCTAACAAGTGCAAGATGAATATTCTGTCGAGAATACCATCGCTATAGACATTCCTAAGAATAAAAAAATACTTTATAAACCCTAAAAGAACAGCATGTTTATAACGTTACAATATCACACAAATCTGACGTGAATTTTAATAAAACGAAAAACATTAACTCTCAATAATATAATGAAGATATACATAGAAAAATGCGATATAATTATTGCCTAAACAACGTAAAAAAGTACTCTATTGGCTAGCTCACCGTTTGGTTGTCAATTGTGTTGCAGCATGTGTAGGCATATTTACTTTGCATACTTTACAAAACAAAACAAAAAAGTTGCTTAATAGTAGATTTATACAATAATATGGTAAATAATACTTTATCCATTCCACCACGTTAAAATACTGCAATTTTAAAAAATAATAGATTTACTATAGAAGTACTATTGTGATGTACAACAAATAGATCAGTGCGTGGAATGTAGTTTGTTTTTAATTGATTTATACTTTAGATAAGTTAATATATCACAAAGTATCAAATTATAAAACTCCGGAATCTTAAAATAGGTCAGTGAGATTTTTGTTGTCAAAACAATGCCATGGCATATTCCATGGTCACCATTCATACAGGCATCATCTACAACGTGTGGTAATATATAAAAACCCGTGCTGGAATATCTAGGTTAATGTGACCGCATTCGGCAGTAAATTGTATCATCTATCTACTTATTCAAAACCGTTTCGGAAATTGAAAGTTGAAATTGAACTAAAATATATTGTATAAAAAAAGATATTTAAGTTTTTTACATTCACCACTTGTTCTTATTATCTTTAATACTATTAATTATATGTTTAATACTTGTACAGTTAACAGTAACGTATTTGCGATGTCCTGTCGAATAACTAAAATGTAGCTGAAATAATTCATTGGCATTTAATTAAATTTTAGGAATAAAAAGGCTCAGGTCTCTTTAAAAACCTACTTAATGTTCGTGAAAATACTAGAGTGGATCTATAAATTTAATAAAATATTTTTTGAACAAATTATGATCTGATCACAAACATCTCAAATATGTAAATAAAAAACTGCTGTGATTATGTATATTAGTTAATTTGTAATGCTCATAGACTCGATACAAAATGTATTTATCTCGTAGGTGGAAAAACTGCTTTATTAGCAAAAAATAAAATACAAAACAATAACTTATATTAAATTATCGAAGGTACTATTAAGCTTTCATGTTGATTTAAGCTATCACTTTGTGTCTATTCTAGTTTAAATTGTACTTTTAGGCCATTAGATATTAGATAACCGATTTTATATAAAGTATAAAAGATAACGTAACTTAAAGATTTCAGCAAGCAAGAAAACCAATTTAATATGCGCGACATGTCTAAAAGCATAATTTATTCAAACGGTTGGCTCTCGGCTATCGTTTTGATTTTAAATTATTTATTGTATTGATTTTAAAATACAATTCAAGTTAGCATTTGGACCAATGGCCGGCCCGCGAGTCTCAGCAGCTGATTTTCGGCTGCCATTTTGTTGATTCACGTATTATTCTCATACAAAAAATTTTTTTTTTCAAGTCCGGTCCCGTAGTTTGTATAAAGCGCAATGGAAAGAATGCCTCGAGAAAATGCGACAAAACGCTTCCTGACGTCATCGCTGAGTCCGTCCACCCACCAGTACCCTACATTATAAACCTATCCTCAAAGTATCTACTTAGCACACAGCACACTAACACTTTCTATGTCTTTTTACGCGAACAGGAATATATTTTTGCACACATCAATTAAAAACAACACATTCCACCTTAATAATAGTGAAAAATTACGAAACAGAAACGTCAGAAAATTGAATATAAATAACGTGGCATAGCACTTAAAAACGAAGCATTTCTAAATAAATAAAAACACATTCTTTGAAATGAAATCCTATATCGTAAATTTATGTACAATATTTATTATTAATTTTTTAGAAATGTAGCATATTATATCGTTCTGCTTATTTCGTTAAACTTATAACATCAAGTATTTTACATAATTATATTTAAAACGCAGTAAAAATTATAAAAGTTATGTTAGCATTTAGGTATATACTAAAACCACACGAAAAAATATCGCCATCTTAAAAATATGGCTACTTACATATATCGAATATGGTTTTAAAATTTATTTTCAATTCAATTTGATTTATTGATTAAAATAAGACTAATACTTTGATGTATAAAAAAATCACTTTAAAAATATGCATATATGTACAATAACACGATATATATTTTAGTGGATCTGTAAACAAAATATAGATACCCATATAGAAAAATAAATATTCATATACATAAATGAAAATAAGTAAGCAACGGTTTCTTTCGTTTCTATTGCACAAATCACATAAATAACCACGAAGACCTCAGAAGTCTTCTCAAAACCTCATATCTTTCAGTCCTTCACCATGTCCTGACACAGATCGCATTATCAAAAAAGTCCTTCAAAAGCACCGCTTTTATTTAAAAATAAGTATTATCTCGTCGTTTCATGTATAATTCAATAACATGAATATTGAATACCACTTTTATTCATAACGAATACACAAATCACTTCAACGCACAACAAAGCAAAGTCAAGAATTTAAATAATAATTATCATTGAAACTAATGAAATTGCTTGTAAAAAATTCACAACTCTTGCTGCCGTTTCAACACACAAAACAGTGCACATCTTCCGAGTGTCGAAAACACAGTGCCCTTAGCTCGGTATACTCTGTTTGGAGATAAAGTGTTTTTTTTATTATAATTTGATGTAATTTGATATAATTTAACAATTACAGCACCATTTGATGTATTCAAGACCATTACAAGATATTTTATGACCGCGCCGAGTGGCCCCGCATCGACGTAAACGCCATTTTCCTGAATTACTCGTTGTCTATATTTACCATTATACTTTCGATGGTAACGCGTATTAAAATTTATGATACGACGTTGTGAGTATGCAATACTTACAGCATGTTACACTTGTGTGATTATTTATTATTTAATTCTACCTGCCAAAAAGTCTGACTGTTAATGTTTATTTTAAATTAGTGAAATCTTATTAATAGTTTATTTTGTGTATTTAATTTAAAACATTATATTTTCAGCCATCGTATTGAAAATATTACATTTAACACTTTGTTTAATCAACGACTTATGTCTTTTTAATTGTTATTCATACTCGATGGTGTATTTGTATTTATATTATATTCTACATTTTATTTTTTATTAATCTTTTTTAAGTTTAAAAATGTATGTTGTATTCAAAAAAATTCAATATATATTTTTTAGTTTTTATTGAGTATATTCTGCCAATGTGGTGAGTACAAAAACTTCGGATAAATGCAACGTTTTGCGTCACCATTGCCGCCGGAAATCGTCATGAAATATGACAGTTGGCAAATGCCTACGTGCTAATTATGGGATTGTCATTTTTTACCTTCTCTTTCTCTTTCTATTTAATGCCCACACATATTGTATTTCCGCCGACTATCTTTGTCTATGTGAGTTTGCTGGTACATCATTATTTTGGTGTTTATTTAATATTCGATAATTTTTTATTAAATATTTCAAATGACTTATGATTATTGCATTAACATATTCGCAGTTTAAAAATACTTATTTTATCGAAAACATCGTGATTGATTGAATATAAAAAAATATATTAAACCAACTGGAATTGAATTAAATATATAATGTATATTTAAATTTTATTTCGCATTATAAGATTCAACTGTGAGAAAAGTTTTCAGTTGATAATAATACACAGTTTAAATGCAAAAACAATTAATAAGAAATGTAAAAACACTTTCTCACAAATATGAATATCCTTCGAAAAAATTGTGTGTAGCTAAAATTTTTTATACATAAAATATCCTAAAGAAAAATTGACAAAAATAAAAATAAAAAATATATATAATTCACCCCCTAAGTTTTTATACGATCTCTATTAGGTGGACCCTTCAAACGCGGTACATGTTTTTTTTAATCAAAATCACTCATCGCGGCGAAAGACACAAGACGGGCTCATTTTAATGTTTCCATAATTCGACGAGAGTCGACGTTTTTCTGACATCCGGTCCTAATTGGGGTGCGCGGGGTTCGAGTCCGTCCCCGGCGACAGGCTTTGCGGCCCGATCCGCAACCTTCGGGCAGCCTAACGATTTGTTTATTAATATTTTCGGCTTTTACGAGCTTTTGTCTCATGCCCGGCCCGGCAGTTGGCAGACGGGAACGAACGACGCTTTGTTCTTGGGCAGTGCTTTGAGGCTTTCAGACTCAAACTCACGCTCGCACCGACCATCAAATGTAAACAGCCAGATGGCTAGGAGATTACGGACATTTTTGTTTATGAGCGTTTTGCTAAAAATATCAATATTTCAATGATGCACCAAGTGAAACCATAATGTGTGAATTTTTTGATAAAAAAACTGTATTGTCATACGCGTTAGCCTCCTCGCTCTTCCCATTCTGTTGCTCGTGCATGGCTGCCATTTTGTACCCTGATCGTGTGTAAAGGATAGGTAATGGAGTAGTGGACTTGGAATGATTGTGGAGGGATGTACTCTGGATGTAACTTGTCGAGGTGAGGGGGCTCCTGCTATTGTTTTTGTAGCCTGCTACAAAAGGAGTATCGGATCTAAACGCCAGAGCTTAGTAAAGAAAGGATTATATAATAATGCAGATTTTTCCTTACAGTGTAAAACTTCGGTGTAAAAGGATCTGAGGTCCCAGTACACTATTCCCTTAGAAAATCATAAACACTAATTCAGCATAAGTGTATGCTTAGTGAGATGGGAGAGGCACCCGATGAAGAATATGCGCTAGGCAATCAGATACTCTTGTTGAGGGACAAGGCATTTGATTCGTGAAGATCCATTATTATAATGATAAAAGTACCTTTGTATGTTGTCTTATACTGGGTCATCACAAGATGCTTAACTGCACCAGTTAAGCATCTGATGATGACCCAGTGCATTGGGTCGAAACTAGTAATGCAAACAATTTTAATAAACTCAAAGTGAAGACAAAAAAATACAAAGGTACTTTTATCATCATAATCAGATACACTTTCGCGAATCGCGTTAGACAATCGGATATTCGCTGGAAACGCAGTAAATCAAGTGAACGCGCCTCGCCTCCCGCGCCCCGACAAAGGGCCTAATTAGCACAACAAAGGCGGATAAATTCGCGCAAATCCATATAATTATCATCAACAAACACGTGCCGCGATCTGCAGCCGAGCGGAATCGAACCCGAGGCTGCCGCACACGCGCCGCACACTTCGTTAACCCCCGCTTGTGACGTCACCGCCGGGGCTGTCCTCCTCCACGCACTAATTTGACTTCGTCAATCCTGATTCCCGGGGCTTTAATAAGCCGCGTATGGTGGCGTTTATACAAATTGCGTTTTAGAAAAAAAAAACTTTTCACGTAACCTAACCTAACATACGTACATAAGGTGGCAGTCAGTGAAAATACTCACTGATTGTCGCTCGGGAGTAGACAGTATATCTAAACAATCAACCAATTCTCTAATAGTCAACATTCAGAAAAAGCTAAAAGAAATACAAGCAAGTGATGTTAACATCGAGATAGGCTGGGTGAGAGCTCACGTTGGTCTTGTTGGCAACGAGAAAGCTGACGAAAAGGCTAAAGAAGCCACCAAAAATAAAATGAATTATGTATTTTCCGACTTTCCTCTGAGTTTCGCAAAAAATCTTACAGTGGACAGAGCTCTCCGCAAGGGAACGTAACAAAGATGTTCTTCGATTCTGTTACGGACGCCGCTGTATACAGGAAAAACTGCGGGATTAGCTTTGAATCAACCCAGCTCCTAACGGGTCATGGAGTGATGAGAAGTTATCTCCGCAGGTTCCACTTGACACATGCCCTTGTGATGATATTACTCCACAAACAGTGATCCACCTCGTGGGTTCATGCCCCATCTTTGGTCTTCAGAGACTCCAACTGGAGAGCCAATGCCGACAGGAGGACCTGAAGTCAGTGGTGAGACACCCTCAGTTGATGAAGTCACTGGATGGCTTCTTGAAGCGTATCATCGGAACCATAAAGAAGATAAACCAGGGGGTGTAGCTTCATCCCCATATATAGCACAATTTCGATTGACTAGTTTGGAAAGTTTCCCCAAATTGTAATGACAAACCTTGTACATAACAAGCAAGGTACCAAACTAAACCAAAAAACATACGTACATAAGTTCGAAATCTACCCTACAAAATCTAGGCTTAAATGTAATATTTATACAAGTGTACAGCACACCACGAAATATGCATTTTCGGAAAAATGTTTTACGCAAACCAACTTAATATACGTTCTTAGGTTATGTGATAATTAATTTTATGAAGTTATCGAGACTGCATGCTTAGTGAAATTAACAATAAATTTTATATTAAGATAATGCTGCTTTCGCTAATTACACGGGTTGCTTACTAATACTATGTCCATAGGTTTTATTTGAGTTATCATTTTTTGTACACATAAAGAGTTGTCTTTGTGTGTCAGTTATTCCATTAAAGTATAAAATATAACAGCGAAAATTTTTGTTTGGATGGAATTAAACCTTTTAAAGCTGGTCATCACTCCAAGAGACATTACCAGTATTAAACTGTATTAACAATTAATCGATTAATTAATAAAATAATAAATAATTTATTAGTATTCAACTAAAAATTAAAAACGAAAATAATTACAGATTTTTTGTGAATATCGAATATTTTTCTGTCGTTATACAAGGATGTAATGAATAGTACAAATGAATTTGATAATGAAAGTCTCTAATGGAAGAACAATGCAATTTGTATCGATCAGTAAAATACAGCCATGGTGCTATTTGTATTATCTACTAAAAACCACCTATAAACGAGGCCGGTTAGAATTGAATAACTCAATCGTTTACATATCGCATTATTAACGCTTTCATTGGTGCTTAATCAAATTAGACAGTACACGTGTTGTTCCGTAATTATGATTGGATAAAGCAGATCGCCGCGATAGCCGGCGGCCACGTGGGCGACACTATCAAATTGTTATTAAACATGTGAAACGAATTACCCGACCCCGGCCCGCGCTACACGGGACTTGTCGCACGAGATTTACGGTGCGATAAACGACTGCGGATCGCGGTCGTGCCAAATATTTGACGTGTTAATACAGGTAGTCGCTCGTTAATCACTGTCGTACTTGATGTTGTTGTCAGTTTTTATTTATGCCAGGCCTGACGGGAGCGGCGAACCGTCCGCACTAGCAACAAGCACCGCATGCCACTGCACGCCCTAGCATGTCTCAATTTTTTTTTAATTTAAAAATCACGGCAAACGTGTTTAATTAGTCATAATTTATAATTAAACAACACGCAGGCAGCTGGCCCGGAGATTTCGATTATTTTTGTTTGTGAGCAATTTCGCCCTTCAAGTCTGAAAAAGTTTTTTGGCTTGTAATATTTGTTGAGTAAAAATAAAGGTTTAATTGTTGTAAACGGTTACGGGGGCATTTATTAGAAGAAACACTCAATTTGAAAATGTCTACGTAGGAAATAAATCGATATACTCATCTCAAAAATATAAGTAATCATCAATAACTTTTATTAATGAATTTAAAAAAATGAGCTGCCGTTTATTTGAAAACATTTTATTATTAATTTTTGTTGTCGCATTTAGTAGATAGAAAAGTTTCTTCAATTGAAAATCTTGCATTTTAATTCAATTTGATTAAATGCATACTTAGTGCATTTAAAAAGATAAGATGACAAGGATGAATCATAAATTTCAGTGTTAATAAGTACATTAGTATAATTTCGACTAGTATTAGAACCGAAGAAAAACGAAGTCTGAAAACTTCTTTATAACAGAGTTATATGGTAAAATATAGAAAAGTATAAGTATCTTCATAGCTTTCAAGTATAAGAGTCTTACTGTAATATAATAGGGAAGTTTGAAAGTTTTAATTACTTCTACAAATTAAAGCCGTACCGTGAAATATGGGGATGTTTAAAAGTCCAACCAGTCGAGCGTATATGTGACTAAGAAATACCTCAGTTATCCATATATTTTTAATAGAATATATAATCGCATTACTATCTTATTTTTTAAATATTTTATTCAAAAAGTGTAGCGGTACAGTCGAGTGCTACATGCCCTCGTGTAGAATGGCGCCAGTCAACTATTTGACGCGATAATGTATCTTTTGAACAATTTTCTGTGTTTACCAACCATCAATCTCTTTATAACTGCAGACTAATCAATTACGTATTAAAATGTGGGTGGATCGCATCTGAGATCGATCGAAAGCATTGGAAATTTAATTAAATATATTTTTAATGTAATTAATATCCAAAACAAGAGAGCATAAATCAATACCTTCCCAAACAGATAAACAAATTTATTAATAAATCACAATTAAAAGTAGTTTAAAAAAAAGCACTTGTATAAAATTGTTTCTGTAATATTCGTATAAAAATTGCAGAAACATTTTAAAATAAAACAACTGATAAATATTACTGACAACGCCATCTGTGAGAGAGTAGCAAAGCTTCAAAAGAATTAATGATCTTTTTTTAGCACAGACACCAACCACAATCAGAGCAACATAAAACAAGGTACCTAAATAAAATAGCTCTAAAAAAACATAAATTGTTATGGTTATTTTATCGTTCATGTAATTTTGCATTTAAATTTTAAAGCATGTATTTATATTGTTAAATCTGTCAATAACCTTGATATTCATTTTATTTCATTAATAAAAAATAGTTTATTTAAAATTGTATTTATAACAAATACTATAATTTTGTTATTAAATAGTATTATTCAATAAATTTCAAGATTTTTTTCACTGTGAAACTTAGATGATCATGAATTATACCAATTTTAAACTTAATAATCTTTGGTAAAAATATAATGAACAAAAATTAAATAAAGTATTTTTGAAAACACAAGAATCTCCTAACCTGATAAACTGAATATATTGTTTGTATTTTCAGTTTTTGTTTTTTGTTATTCTGGTTTTGTGTCGTGCCTTCTGTCCCACCCTCGGCGGTTGTTTTTATCCAATCGGGGGCCTGACTTTAACATTCATTACAGAAACCTGACAGTCGAATGATATATCTACCCCCTCTCGACGTTACAACCTTCGGATTTATAAATATATATCCCACTGATATTCATTCACCAAATTCAATCACTAGAAGAAATGCATTATTGTCAATTGATTATAAAATTTATATACCTGTAGGTTTATAAACTAAAATCTAATATTGCCATAAAAAACAGGTTTTTTTTTATGTTATCTATTCGAATACAATACTTCATCGCAAGCGATACAAATTAAACTAAAATATACAATTTGACAATATATAAGACGCGTAAGTTCAATCAGAATTAAATATTAAATATTGATTACTTTTACTCGTGCTTTCAAAACGAATATATTTTATTTAACAACAAGATCAGTATTTATTAAACAATGTATTTTGCACCCAAATGGTGCCAAATCACAACATTCATATTTAATTAAAATTTAATGTCTTTTAGTGTTTTAATAATAACATACTTTATAATTCATCTAAAAACATGAAAAAACTAATATTAAGAGCATCCAAGTATTTCATGTTTAAATTCAAATAATTATTGACTTCTCATTATTAATAATATTTTATTAACCATAAAAAAAACTATTGAATCTTTTATGGAACTAATTAAAAAAGTGTCTATAAATAACATTAAATATTAGTAAAAACTGTTTATTTTTATCACAAGATGTTATTTGAGAACAAATGTAATAGTCCCGTGGTTTTGATTCCGTCGGACTCGACAGTCGAAAGATTAAATTTACTATTAAAATAGACGATGGAAAGGGGAAATGATTTTACGGGCACCTGATGATTTTTAATTGACTTTTAAATTTTTTCGATCATTTAAAACCAAAAATATTACAAGTACGATATTAACTGAAATAAGTATTTGATATTAACCGAATAGTGATTTTAATTTTTAAAATCATTAATCGGTTTATCTCTCTTCTTTTGTATTTGATAACTGAGATTGATTAAGTATATATGCGATAAATTCATAATCTATCCGACATTTTGTTTTTAAGCGTACAAACAATTGTAACCCCAGAAGGACACATTGTCTTTTTTTATAAATTCATATTTATACATGATATGTTAAACAGAAGATGTAAACAACCTAAGAATGTGTGACTACGATAATATTTCGTCAAACTTTAAAAAATATTAAACCTACCTTTATTTTAATTAAAGACAAAGCTAAAAATGTACAAAATCATTTAAAAAAACGAAGTATTTTAAGCCTTCAAATTATATTCAATGGTTTATTGGTCGTAAAAGTCGCAAGAAAAATTATTTTTATTTTTGCACATAAAATATTCCATCAATGCAAAACCCAAAAAAGTTTTCAAAGAAAATATATTTTTTTAAAGAAGCGTTAGATTGTTAATACAAATTTTTAAACCGTAAAATAAAAAATTAAACAAAACCACAATTATTGAGAAGCGATTTTACTATTTAAATCTAAAATTTTGATTTATCTTATTTAAACATAAATCGAAGTGAAGCAGCTTTGTATTGTTAATTTATTTTACAATCTTTGTAAATACTATTTCAAAAACAAAACAATGAATATATAAATTCGATACTAATCCACTTTACGGATTTTCACATGCTTTTTCTGCTGTTTAAGTCACGGCACGTCACATAATCTATTAATATAAATTATTTAAAATACACTTGAGTGTGAACTTTAAAACAAAACCCACTTATTAGTTGCGGGAAATGTTAGATAATAAATATCATCAAACAACTTTGTCGGCAAAAAATATTTTTCAGGAAACATACATAATTTATCTACCCACGTATAGAAATCGTAAAATTAATATAATATTCCACAACTCTACTAACAAATCAAGCAGCCTACACACGTAGCAACGCAACCGATTTGCATTCAACCAATGGTTTTGGTGTTTTTTTTTTTATAGTTTCGTAAACAACACAGAAGATGACACTTTTGGGTAATTTATGTTTCGTCGTCTGTTGTATCGCTGTGTGAGTAGGCAGCTTCATAGTTGCAATCGTATTTTAGACAAACCTAACATATTTGTAACTAGCCAATGGTGTCCTCTTATTTTGGGTGTTGTTTATATTATAGTTTTGTTTGAGGATCTTATTGGTCAGTGGCAGTTCCGCAGTCGACTGTGTCGCAGCATGTACAGGCAGCTTCATAGTTGCGATCGTATATATCAGGAATCGTCCTCCCGATAGCGGCGTTTATACAATAGTTTTGTTTGAAGATCTCATTGGCGAGTGGTAGTTCCGAAGTCGACTGTGTCGCAGCATGTACAGGCGGCTTCATAGTTGCGATCGTATAAATCAGGAATCGTCCTCCCGATAGCGGCACTGCCGATCGCGTGGAATTTCATGAAATATCGGGCCGCGGCCCCCCGACATGGGCGGTAATGGACGGCGCGTCAGCCGGCGTGAGTTATTGCTCTCCGGATGAATAATACATTCTACAATTATAAAAAAAAATTAAAAACATCCACGGCTAGCCATATCCTCCATGGTGACGCAGCAGGCTGGACGCGTGGATTAAGTCATTTGGATTGCAGCCATTTTTTTTAAAGATGCTATTGTCTAATCTTACTGGTACTGTACTGTAACTGTAGCATTCTTAAGCTCCCTATGCATGCTGTGATGCAAGCGATAACCGATGGGTTATCATTGTTTGCAGGGTGTGAAAACAGTTTTAGTCTGTGTGAACTGAATACTAAATATACGTAAGGATATTTTAGGGGTAAGAAATAATATCAAAATATATATTTGCTTGATAGACTCAACCAAAAATGTTAGAATTCTCCTACTTTAACATATTGGCAATGTTCGTAAATTTTGACAATTAGAGTAAAAGATAACTTTGATGTTTCGGGTCTAGTGCTAGGACTACCTTAAAGATTTAAATAAAATCCCGAAGAACTGAAACGTCTTCTTCTTCTGTTTCTGGGTTTTTTGGCGGAACAGGAGAAGTATGTTTTTTATCCTGAAACGTCGAAGTAATATATACCCCGACAGGAATCGTATAACGTATTGCATTATGTAGGATATTTAAAGGGCAAAGAAAAATAACATCTCTTTTTTAATTTGGATTATAAGCTCAATTAAAAATAAACAAACCTAAAAATTTCCACAATCCACAAACTAATTTTTCAAGTCCGAAAAAAATTAAAGTAAAAAGGCATTTCTTCCTTCACAAATCAGGGCGGCCGTTCACGCGTCTCTCGCTCAAAAGTGTACGAATTTTCCAGCAAATCGAAAAATTTCCACAATTCACAAATAACCCCGACAAACGAATTTCACAAGTCCAAAAAAATTAAAGTAAAAAGGCATTTCTACCTTCACAAATCAAGGCGGCCGCTCACATGCGGAGCTGCCACGCACCCGCGCCGGGACAATTATCCACGCGGAGGCGTATAAATCAAGCAAGCCGCTCGACCATTCTTGTAATTTATAATTTTTGATTACGGGGTTCGGTCCCGGCGCAGCCAAAATCGGGCCCCGTGAAACATTGCCAGAAAAAACACACGCTTTTATATCAAAACGGATATGATTGATCGAGCCCCGCGAGGGAGCGCTGCCGCAACTTGGGAACGGACTCCACACACAAGGATTGAATCGTTAAGCTACAGATATTGTTGTCACTTTGCAAAAGTTTACTATAAAAGTTTAAAAAATCGTATCCACATTGAATGGCTATCATGTTTATCGGATAAAATTATTTATTAATCTATCATTGCGTTTAACAGGTTAAAAACAAGAAATAATACATTTGATAATGATTAAGTACATTTTTTCAAATATTGAAAATTGATTAAAGAAAAAATGTACTTAATCATTATCAATCAATAAAACCTGTATAGGCAAAATCGTACTTTCTGTGAATCAATAATATATAATACATTTGAATATTGTTTTTTTCAATAAATTTTATTTTAAATCAGCTTTCGTTGTTATTTCAAAGTTATAACAATATAATATAAACAATGCGTATGAATGCTGTTGTAAAGGGCCGGTAATGGAGTAAGGGACTTGGAATGATTGTGGAGGGATGTTAAGAAAAAGTTTAGGTGTTAACTTTATTGGGCAGCAGCAATTTGCATACTTTTCTTGCAAATATATTAATAGTAAAATATTTCGGATATAATAATAGTAAAATTGCGGTGTGGATAGAACCGGAGAACCTAAGAAAACTATGAGCAGAGGAATGTTCGGTAAATGGTTTTCCAAAAATGAATAAAATATTATTATTTTGTGTATATTTTGAATGGTTTACAACCTCTGGCGTCGCTGGTAACCTAAACTACGAAATCAAACCTACAAACATACGTGTTATTAGGTATTAGGTACTAACTCGATATGCGCCGAGGCAACCCCGCGTGGAACGGAAAATATAGCCTTTTTACAGGATTTTAAATGCCGGCCACGGGAAACAGCCTTCTTGACACATTGTAATTTTGTTTCTAATGTATTATTCCAGAAAAAAATAAAAATAAAAGGGAAACAGCGCTCCGGCACCGCTGGCGAGCTTATTCGTCTGTTTTGTAGTGCAAAGTTTAGGAATTTACCCACGGTTATTAAAACATTTGCTTTTTCTAAAAAAGAGTTATTTAATTATACTACTTTATTATGTTTACTCGTGTTACGTTATCTCGCTACGGAATCATGCGAAAAATTGAGGCATTTGAAATGTGACTTCATATGAAAATACTTAAAATACCATGGGTTGTTCACGCCACAAATTAGAGAGTCTCGCACAGAATTTGCAAAGAACAAAACTCTTGGCGACACTTAAAAAGCGTGAGGTATCCTATTTTAGTCAAATTTTATTTAAAAAAATGACAAGTAAAGTTTTCTCTAGCTGGTTGTCTATGGAAAAATTTAAGAGAAATGAGGCATTGGAAGAAGAAAATAAACTCTGACACGGTTTATGGCGCGAGTACAGCATTATAAACAAATAATAGTGAATAATATAATTACATAGTAACTTTTTATTTTGTCAATTTTTTCAATCGGATTATCTATATCAAATAGATAAAGTATAAATGTTAATTAAAAAAATTGCAATAAAAAACAATCTTCAATCATTAAACTGGCAGTTATTTGTTTTGATTAATACCAAGCTTCATCTAACTTATAACTTACTTTAAAAATATAAAGTAATAATACGACATAATTTACATTTTTTTTATATTATGGAAATATTAAAACGGTTGTCTCGTTATATGAGTAATTAAAATATTTAATTCCCACCTGCCATTGTTGAGTGCCGGCTTTTATTGAAGAGTACCTGTGGGTCCAACTTTTCCGGTTTAACACCTTCCGTCGTAAATCGATTCCAGGTGAACTATAAATCCTATTCGTGGGCTATTGAGAGCCAAGCTTAAATTTTAAGCCTAATTATTATTATTTTATAATGTGTTCAAATATTTCAATTTATCATTCGCAATCCTATTAATTTGATTTTGAATGTATCAAAAATATAAAGCCTTGAAAAATGAGATCCCACAATTAATATTAATATATATTCAAAATTTATCAGATTAAACGTTTATATCAAATTAATTGGCAAAAAATGTGTATTTCTCTTAATAAAAAGAAAAAGATTAAGTAATAATTATAACTAAGTATGTTATTTAAAAAACACATGTGTTTCACTATTATTCTTATGCAAGAAATACTATTTGGATAAAAAATTCATGATTTAAATGAAATATATTTTTACGTAAAAATTGTATGCGTTATAAATTTAGATTTATTAGAATACTTAATAAAATTCATTGGCTATATATAATGCAACTAGTAGATGTGAATATTCCTTAGAGCACATTCCTGTCTGTATTTTCTCAATATTAACAATACCTCTTCCACAGAGATAAGAAAAGAAAGAACTGATCGAATCGGCGCCACGAATTCGTCGAATCCTAATGATGCCCCGCGAAGAACTCTTTCGGTCAGACTATGATTGATCGCGCGTGCGTCAACCGGACACAAAGATTACCAGGTCGGCATCTCTGGCTCCAGGGGTGGAATCAGGGAGAAATCTATTTATTTATTCTTTTTAAATTATTTATGTATATCTACAATCTTAATTTACACACATTTTCAAAAAAATCAGCAGTATAAAGAGAAGAGAAAAATATTGAACACACGATTTTTTTTTTGTTATTTTATAAATAAAACACACTACAATACAGGCATACGATTACAGTTATAAGGAAATATATTCAAACACTAAGCAAGGAGAAAAAACAACATTATAAAAACCCCCACAGTCTCAAAACACCATTATGTCAGTTCTTCATGAAATTTTCCCTTCTTGTTAATTTTCTTTCATAAGTAAGAAAAAGTTTTTTTTATTATTTTTTTGTTAAAATAAAATTATTATGCGATGTGCTTTACTGTAAAAAAATTAAATTGTTATAAAAGAATTATGAACATACAAAGGATGAAACTTGTTTTTTAATAAATTATAATATTTAGTGTTGTTAATCAGAACAATTATATGCCCATATGTTATGGCGTGTCTAAGAATCAAAGAAACATACATTATTTATGTGTATTAATTATCATAGATTTCACCATTATTATGTAAAAAAAAAATATCGACGAGTGGTTTGTATTTTATGTAAATAAATGCTAATTATCTAATTGGTTTTAAATTATGTACTAAGGTGTAAAAAACTGATTTAATTTGATGCAACATCGTAATTATTTTTTTTTAAATGGACACATATATACACAAATTATTATTATTTATTGCACAGGTTAAATGAAACAAAATTTAAAAACCAAATTCGTACGGAAGATACATTTTTTAATGCTTTGATTTCAAGTATGTTTAAAAACTGTGTAATTCAATGTAAAAATATTAAAATATTTATTTTAAATATAATGGGGTATTTTGCTGATTCGGCACTGCTGTTTAATATTTCATTAATATTCAATAATCAAAATTATTATAAATACAATTCGGTAAAAAAAAATTACATGTCTGTTTTTTTTATATAAATATCGTGTTATATGATCGGATTGATTTAAAATTAATAATTTTAAAATATTTAAAGACATAAATAAAAAAATCAATATTCATTTCTTCAGAACATATACCATCTTCATCAAAAAATAAATATAAATAAACTATTCAAATTATTTATAATAAATATTAGAGCTTTCAAAATAAAGAACTGTAAAAAATACCACTATAGTAACATTAAAAAAATGGATCTAATAACCAGTTCTTTGGGGTTTTCTACTCTTACAGAATAGAGTAGTCACATGCTTCACGTTTTAGATGATTATTTAATCAATAACAATTTGTTCATAAACATTCTTAAAGCTAATTTATATTGAAAAAAACTGATTATTCCATTAGCTTGGTTATGATTGAAAAACTTTATCATTCTTCTGTGAAAACTTAATATTATAAGTCACAATCAACAAACTTCAACAGGACTTGCTTTTAAAAATTTGTTAAAATAAAATGGCTAGTGTATATTTAAAATAAAGTATACTCGTGCATCTTCTGAAACACGTTGCTTCAAACAATATACAACGAGGCGTTGGTTATGTGCCTCTTGCTATGCAATATATGTATATCATTTCAAGAAATATATACGAATATATAATATGTATATACAAGGCCCATAAAACATATGTTAATGTACTCTCACATAAAAAATATCCTCCGACCATAGCGGACTGGTGGAGAGCCAATAAATCCCCGGCTTTGGTGACCCCTTCAGGTGGAGGCATCCGTTTAATTAAATGTTTTAAATAATTTTCCATTTAACCAAACTATTCAATATTTGCAAGATTCTCGGGTAGGAATATTACATAATCAAAGCTACGTGTATTTCACAATTTTTCAAATTAATTAAAAATGTACTTAAATATAAAATTGATTTACTAAATCGTTGTTGTCGTGTTCTTAAAAAAATTCCCACAAACTCGGCATAAAGGGAAAAGTTAGTGCTCATCGACAGGAACAAAAAAACACCTTGCTAAATCAGGAAAATATAAGAATTTATATGTTTGTAAGAATTTATCATGTGCTTATCATGCGTATTTATTACCCATTGCGGGTTTATTATATTATTACTAATATGAGTATGAGTAATCAAATCAAGTGACTAAAAAAATCTATATGTATGCATGATTTTATAAATTACGATTAAAGATAACATGTGGGTGTTATTTTTATTATTTGAAAAACACATCCAATAAGCGCAATACGCATTATGCGGAAAAACTGTTGATCATCAATATAGTAAAAAAAAAAAAACACTTTAATTCAGTATAAGGTTTTTTAAATTACAATCGAACATAATAACAATTTACAAAACAGCAAGTGGGAGTTTTTTTTTTTTTTTCTTCTTTGAAACACAGTTCCCACAAGTTCCCACAAGCCCGGCGGTAGAGCCTCCCATTCGCGGGGTCCCGTGGGCGAGGCGCGGGCCTCAAAGTGTCACGGCCATACATCACGGGGGCGGGGGCGGGGGCGAGGGGCGCCAGGGACTCGCAAGCCGCGCCTTCCCGGTCATAACCGCCGATAATTATTTTTAAATATTTAAGTATTCAATATTTTAAACAGAAAATACCATTTTAAAATTTTAAACAAAACACTTTTGTGATTTTTCCGCTATTTTATTGGTGACCGGTTTTGCCATTTTTTCACTAGTCACTATCAAATTATCCAAACTATATAGTCATATTTATATATTTTATATATAATACAATTTTTTGTATTGTATATACACTCGATTCACTCAAGAACCAAAGAGAAAAATCATATATTTTATAATAAGACAACGATGATTTTGCGTTGTATTAAAATCAACAAAACAATTTTTTTAAACTTAATTAAAACAAAAATTACAGCAAAATTATTTTATTTTATTTATATAAAAAAATATTCATTGATCAAATTTTGTTATGATAATCATAATATGTAATTGTTATAACAAGATTCATTTGGTGAATGACACCAAAATTCAAAACTTTTCTAAACAGTACTGAGGCCGAAACGTTGGAGTATAAATATAGGTGTGGAACATAATTAAAACTATTCTGTATATTTGTTTTTCACTTTGACATCACATATTAAATGCTTTTTATTTCAATTATATTGAAACGTAAATTGATAAAAAAATTATTTGAGCACCTCTTTATTTTTTCGTGAGATATATAAGCACACGGCATATATATGCACACTCCGTCTCAATAAATCTCTCCTAGCGGCCCTCCGCTCTGACACCGCCTCGATTTATGGCCGAATCCCCACATAGAGACATCCCATACCATGAATCTGAAAAATTACTGCTATATTTTGCTTTTCTTCAAAAGGCTCTAAACCCATCGTAAATAAAACGAGACTTCGAGAATTGCAAACCCGATAATAAACACCGCTCTAAATCTACATTTTATCAATAAACAACACTCTCAATCTACATTGTAATAATAAACGAGATCTGTGTTTTATTTTTGTGCTGTATTGTTAATATTAATTTTCAACGATGCTTTTTTGAGCTCTTGGAAAACGTTAATTAAGAGAACAACTAAAGATTTATTTCTCCGTTGATTATACGCATTTTCAAATGGTCAAAACATAAAAATGATTCATCGCGTGCAATATACAAAAAACAAAGCAGATTGATAAATCAAATAAAAATTGTATATACAAAATAAGTTGATGACGAAGGTGGTTTTTTATTTTTTTTACATGGTCAAGGTATAAAAAAATATGAAACTGCATTTTCACCCCAAACAGATGAATCGTTTATCCCACATGTGTAGCGAGAAAATTGTTTATAAGATTTTAGTCTATAAAAATATAAATTTCTACCTTTACAATATATATTACAAATCAGTTTGTTTTGTGTAATGAATCTCAATAGAACTATATTCTGCCAAAAGTCTCACAATAAATGAATACTTCATTTTTTTATCACAGTCAAATACTGATTTCATACAATAAAATTACTTTACTCAAATGAAACATTAAATTCGTTTTACGTTTAGGTACAGAAATCTCTTTTATTTTTATTTCGTGACACAGATGGGATTTGAACCCACACCTCTACGTCTATCGTGACGCTCTTGCCAATTGAGTTTCAATACCACCGTAACAGAATAAAAATTAAATTGTAAACATCTTTTTACAAAAACGTAAAGATTGTTCGAGGATTTTTATCGTTGTTTCATATGTGATCTGACTACCTTAAACTATCTTCTATACTATTACTAATATGAAAAGCACATTAGTTCACACATAGAAGATGATTAAATAAACTCTCAGAAAAATATCATCGTGATTTGTGTGGGATTTGAACCCTGGCTTATATGGCCGGTGTACTGACCCTTGTACTAACGAATCACATCCATTAATCGAGATATTAGTAATAATATAATAAACCCGTAATGGGTAATAAATACGCATCTGATCCAAAAAATAGACATACGTATCTTCTATACACCAAAAATATGTTAAGAAAAAAGTACGGATTTAATTAATATTTAATAGTAATAATCACGGGTCGAATAAGACAATTAAAATTATTTCGTTCAATAAATTTCTTAATTAAATTATTACAGAGCAATTTCCTGAAATCAAAGGGTAATGCATTACAAATTATGAGAAAAGGAAATGCTTCTGTTTCTATATGGTAACTGTGGGATAAGCACTTATGTAAGTGTTTGTTTTGATTGCTTTACTACCGCGGGAAATTATAAGCATGCACCTTCAGGCTAAAAACTGACCTGAAAAAAACCAGTATGACTTCATAAAACAAATTATCACACTGAAAAAATATCGCAAACTTTCGGTGAGAACTTTTAATTGAAAAACTTCCGGAGCTTCTGACTGAAACGAATTTGTATGCCGAGAAACGCAAGGAATTGATTTGGAAATTGGTTTGTGTATCATTGTCTGCTGTTGAGTTTTGTGATTGATTTTAATTCAAGAGCTATTAACTGTTTCTGTACGTGTAACGTGTGTTCATGTCACGCCTTGCAAGAATATTACAAGCTAGTCATGTAACAATATGTAGCGATAAATACAAAAACTTTTTGAGGCAGTATAGTTTTTGAACGGTAACTAAAAAATAAAGTTAGGCTAAGCTTAGGAATATTTCGTTGATGTAACAAGTCTTAATAAATTCCCAGGCATCATCAACATGGGCAGCCATTTTCACACGAACATAAATATTTCCATTTAAAATCGAAAGTGCATTGTCTCCAAGGCTCTGCGGAAAGCCTGCCCGTCGTTTGCGAGCCTCGGCACACCTGGGGGCACGAAAATCCTCGAACCGGCGACCTTTCACGCCCTCCCAGTCGTGACCACTCAGCCACATACCCCACGAGCCATGGGACTCAACGACAGAATCGACGGATCTTGATAAGCATTTGAAATAAATAATAACCAAACAATGGGAATTCTCCGTAAAGCATGTTTTATTGTAGAAGCACATCTGATGCTGCTACTTATTTTAAATAACATCGCTTGTATAATGGTGTCACGGCCAATGGATCCATGGTGTGGATCTTGGGAATTGGAAAAAAATATATTTTATCATAATTCTGATTATCTGTCATTATTATTTTAAGCTCATATTTAAGCATACCATTGTCATATTTACTAATATCCAAAATTTTAGATTACAATCATAAACCGTTGAACTATATACAATTATAAATCACTATTATTTTTTTACCAATTCATAATTGTACAAAAAAAAATTAAAATATGTTTTATTGTGTTGTTTGATATTATATTTATTCAAAGGTACAACGTTTGTTGTCATCATTAAAATGGACAGTTATAATTAATTGTCTACAAGTAGAGTAACATTTTAAAGTCTAAATATACCTTTAATATTTTCGGTATTCAATAGGTTGGCAAAATGATGCTTGAAGATTGGCGAAACTATTCATGTCAAAAAGATAAACGGTAAAACTATTGCCAAAAACGTTTCTTCAAATAAAAATTGCCTAAATATACCTCGAATATGTGTAACCTTACAGATATTTGTAAATTCAAAAATTTCAAACAAAAATACCATGCGTTTAATCTAGGTATAAAATAATAACATTTCTAGGAAATCTGCAAAATACTGTCGTGTTGAGAAAAATTATCGAGAAATGTAAATAGCTTTCAGTTGGCGAGCCAGCCCAAGGCAAGCGAACGTTAATATACAGGGTGGAGAAGAACTCAGGCTCTAAAGGCCGCGGGGGAGGGCTGGAGACTTGCGTGTGAGTATTTATTTATATTTAAACATAATATTGCACTGAGCTTTGAAAAATTTTTGCCAGATTTTTATGAAATTACACAGTGCTATTTGACAGTCGGAAATATACATTTTTTATATATTTTTTTCGGTAGTATTATTGTTGATTTCATTATTAGTATTTCATTACATTTTTCAAATATTACGCCTTACTATATTAAGTGTTGTTATTTACTATACATGAATATTTTAAATATTTTATATATTGTCAACTTTGTTGAGCGAACTAAAAAAAAAGTGTTTGGCAAGAAACTTGAGAAAATATTTTTAAAAATACCTAAATTCAGATTTTGTGATAGTGTAATTTAAAATTATTTTTTACTCTCATCTACAAACTTCATTTTCATGTACATTTACAATTTTACGTGTACTCTATAGTATTCAGTCGTTATCTCACACCCTTCAGTACTTCAGTGAATCACATTTTCGACCGCATACTAAATATAGGATGACGAAGTAAAAAAATAATCAAAATGTGTTTTTGAGCCTCACAAAAGCTTTGAAGGTAAAACAGAATGGACATGGATAAAATGTACGACTGATCACAATCTATAACAGGTGTGTATAGCATTATAAAATGAATTAATTATATTTAGTCTTCGGAGAATTCCTATCGTGCGTGTATCGACACAGAACTATACAGCGTAATTAAAACCCGCGTGATCCCGAGATTTTCACAAGGCTGCGGCCGTCGGCTGTCGATTACCGCGTGCTTTTCAAAATGGCGAAAAAATGCAGGCGTTTATCGGGTGAGGTTGTTTCTGTTGACTATTCCGTTTTCATAATATATTTTCTGTAATTGCCCGCGGCGCGCTGTCTTGTACGGCCGCGCAATTAGCGGCACGCCATTGGCCCGCGGACGCCGTGAAGTGAGATGCGAATGCTGCGACGCCATCTTTAAAATGGCGGTTGGAAACAGATGTTTCCTTTTATTGCGAAATTTTCTGTTTGTTAATAGCACGGTAGGTGTGCTTGGATATTGATGCATGCCTGCAAGACGCACTGGCGTATGTGCATTTTTTTATTTTTTATTAAAAATGCTTATGTTCATCATAATATTTCGACGTAGCTGTAGACGTAAAGGGTCAAAATTATACAAAAATATTTTACTGAAAAATTGCCTCAATGATGACAGTTGCTATTTCATCATTCTAGAATTTTCTAAGCTATTTTGTAATCAGAGTATAATATTACAATGTTTTATATTAATTGTAATCTCCTAGCCATTGAGCAATGCATATGGTGTATTAAAAATTGAACTATGAATTATGTATGTATTGATAAAGGAGCTCATTATTTAGTATCGTGAATTAAAATCATGTAAATAGTGAAAAAAATAGTGTAATCGTGTAAGTAACAACATTCTATCCAGCGTTATGGTTTAGAGAGTTTTGTTTAACGCCACTAAACTCTTTACCCTCTATTGTGTTTCTAGTCTGAAAAATTAGCCTTTCCAACATCCCGCTCGTAATACTTAAATGTGCGCGAATCGAACTTGTTTTTACACACATCCTACGACTAATTTATTCCACCACCGAGCCGCCATATCTCTGCATGTTGCGGTAAGAAGCAAGCATTTTTTTTAAGGAATCGAACCTGTCTTCGAGCACATCTCTTGCCTCATTGCCCCTATACCACCCGACCACTGAGTCAAACCCACACTTTGATACTTTTTCACAACGAACTGTTAATTTTTTTTCAATGATGTTACTTGTATGTATGCAGCGTATCTGCTTTCTAGACAATTTAGATATATTTTTTATGCGATTTGATAGTCGGTTGTCTGTTGTATCGCCACGTGTGTAAAGGGATTATTTATTAAAATTTATTACAGGTGATTTGCTGTTACAGTTTGTTATCAGCGGTGTCTCCAAATGCGTTGAGGGAAAAGTGAGTCTAAGGCGTAGTTGTTGCAACTTTGGTTGGTTGTCAGTTGTGTCTCGATGTGTGTAGATGCCATTTGCAAACAGCTTGCTGCTAGCTGACTGATTGTGATGATGTGGGCTTCCTCACAGACTTCAGGCAGGTATCGAAGGATATATTTTCCACACGCGAAGTATGCGAGTAAGTGCAGCCGTTGCAGGCGGGCCGATGCACGCTGCGGCACAACACAGCAGAACCAGAAAAAAACATAATTATCTGATTTACATAATTGATATTATTTGTATTATATCTTGAGGTTAATGCTAATTTCTCGGAATACTTCTTGTGTTTTTTTTTTATGCCACTGCGTATCATGTAACCGGCAAAAAGAATAACTTCATATTGTAATAAGCTGTTTGAGACGACTGCGATCGGTAGAATTGATTCATTAATATATACATATTTTTGTTGTGTGTGTGTGATACAAAATACGTTTTAGTCAGTAAATTTTATTTCAAAATTTTTGGATGCGTGGTACACTTTTTCACTCTCAAATTGCGAGTAAAATTTAAAAAAAAAATTAAACAAAGCTCAAATGTAATTCAAACCCACACTTAAAGACGTAACTGTATAAAATTACTGCACAATTGTCTTTAATTATAATTTATGTTCTTTTTTTTACTTTTCAAACTACTAGTAAATTATAACAAAGAAATAAAAGAAAGAAATAAAATTGAAAAATATAATACTTTTTGAAAAAAATTCTGCTTTATGCAATTGTCAGTAGATTTTTAAAACATAAATAGATTTTGCTACTTTTTTCAATTAACTATAATGTTGAAAAGAAATATGAGTATTGTTTTTTTTTAGAGATCAATTACACATTAGTTAAAAAAAAATATCTTAAAACCCCCTGTTAACTGAACTATCAGTTAACATACTTTCTATTTCATAAATGAATTTGATGATACTGAAAACAAACATATATACATTAAATTTTAATATAATTAAATATAATGATCATCAGCAACAATATAACAACTAAGCATTTTAAAATATGAATCTGATCTATGGCTCTAAAATGTACAATCATCCATTTCCCTTCTATCATTATTCTGTGTTGCTACAACATAGTTTTTAGTATCATTCCTACCTTTTAAGAAAACTCTATCATTCGTTTGCTTGAAATAAAACTTAATGATATGATCCGATGTTACGTTTTTAAATTTCACACAATTTCAATGAATATAATTGAAATTAGCATATTATAAAACTACACCTAACTTAATAAGATTTATAAAAATGTGCTGTTGTGTAGCGATGCTGTTCATGACTTTCGTCGATATAACATTTAAATTTTAAAAATACTAAACAATATTTGTTCGGTATAATTAAAGCAAATCCAGTATACAGTGAAAATTAAATTACATACATCGTACAACCTATCAAATGTCTTTCCAGCCGCATGAAATATAAATAGGTTTTATTTATCGATGGATTTTGGCCTCCAGCCAATGGCGACGTCTCATGTCCATCCCTTCGTCACTAATAATTCAATGTATAAGACAATATTTTATTCAGAAGAATAACATGTGACAAACTTCCCACACAGGGGACACATCCGACATGGCGATCACCGCCATTTTGAATTTTAACAACCGGATCGATCCACGTGTAATTAATATTACTATCTATTGAATTCATTTGTTGGTTTTGCGATACTTTTTAGATGTGTAATTATAATTTTAAATATGTGGTAAGGTTATTTATACATTTGTATATATACATATATATATATATATTTAAAGTGTATGTATGTATAAGTATATAAGTATTATCTCATTATCCGTAAAGTTCAAATGTCAAACGAACCTTAATTGTTATTAGATTTAACTAAATTTACATAATACCAAACAATTTATTAAAATCCTTTCTTTGAATAAAGTTAAAAAAAAAATATTTATAGGGTATTCTATATTTACTGAATATGTGCATTCTTAATAGCAGAATATATTTACTAATGAGTGAGATATACACAGACAGCTTCGTAAAAAAAGTGAAATCGTATAGGAAAAATAGCGTCAGATAAATAATGATTACTTGCTATAAATATATATTCTTATTTTGATAAAGCCTATCATTCATTTATATATATATATATATATATATATATATATATATATATATATATATATATATATATATTTATTACAATACGGTAACATATATATATTTCATAATATGATTTTTTGTTGCACAACATTTTACTGCAAGTAGAGTGGGTATACAATTATGAAGACCAGGCTAAAAAAATATTACCCGTGTTTATAGCACATTATTTTTTTATCAAACAGACATATATTATAATATCATAAATTATTATAATAATAATGATGAACGTGTGATATATATCCGATATGTATAATTTAATCCGATAATCTGGTTTCAGATCAAAAAGAAATGAAGCAAATTTGAAAATCTTTCTCGGCCGGTAGTCTGTGAGCTCGTGAGCTCGGTCTGTTTCAAGCTGTTTTAACAGATCAAATGGGTTTTGAAAAACCCATGAGAGGTGAGAGGGGCCAGCTGAGTGTTTTCGGTTGGCGGTGCATTTGTGTTGAAGCAGCATGAGGTACATAGTCATACATATGTAGGACTGCGGAGGGCGGCCGACCTCGCTCGCGCCTGTCCCTTGTAGTGGCCACACCGGGCGAGCCGATCCCCCACCTAGCTTCTCACGTGTTTGTACCTCCAGAAAAACCACATTAGCGGCACGTGACATTAAAAAATATTATTTTTTGACCTCAAAAGACCTCTACACCCGCTGCGACCTAACTAACAACCAAATGATATTAACCCACTAAACTACTAGTACCCGTTTCGCGGACTGCTGTCTAATAACGGGGCGCCTTTTTGGGGTACCTTTTTCAATGTGTTTACTCTAAAAGCGGCAGAATGTCATTTTATTATTTAGGTTTACAGCTCGTAATGTTTGTTTAGGATTCGTCAACGTTACTTCTACCAATACTGTCCAGTGATTATGAGCAAAGTGACAACGAAGAAGCGGAGTGGTCAGAGAATGATGATCCTCCAATTATTGAACAATTTTTAGGACAAGTGGTGTTGTTGTGAAACGAAGTAATCCGCAAAATGTTTATGAAGTGGTTCAACTCTTTATAGGAAACGATTTATTTGACTGCATGCAAATCAAAGAGTGTATAGACTAGATTTCAATTTTACGCGAATTTCGTCCGCTTCGCACATCAGTTTAGTCAATTTGTTTACCCGCTTAAAATATAAATATAATATAAGCTATTGTGAAACAATAACATTTAATTTATTAACAAAAATCTTATAATTAACTCGGAGCTGCCAAACGGAAGAAAAAAAATCAAAAAGTGCAAATCAAAGTGTGTATAGACTAGATTTCACACGCGCAAATTTACGCGAATTTTGCCCGCTAAGCACATTAGTCAATTTGGTACCCGCCTAAGAAATATCCAAATTTTGGTAACATCTAAAATGGAGGGACGCCATTGGCTAATTACAATTTTTTGCAAGTTGTGTGTATCCGGCTTCCACAGGGTAATAATAAAATAATAAATTTCAAAAGCATACCTATTTTAAAAAATTTAAAAAAATAACGCAAAAAGGCCGGTAGACTCATCAAATAATTAAGCAAAATTTTTCGTCACGTCACATGAAAGATGTCTTACACATTTTAAGCGGGTAACCAAATTGACTATACTGATGTGCGTAGCGGGCAAAATTCGCGTAAAATTTCGCGTGTAAAATCTAGTCTATACACTCTTTGATTTGCATGCAGTCAAATAAATCGTTTCCTATAAAAAGTTGAACCACTTCATACACACTTTGCGGATTACTTGGCATCACAACAACACCACTTCAATAATTGGAAGATTATCATTCTCTGACCACTCCACTTCTTCATTGTCAGTTTTTTCAGAATCACTGGACATTATTGGTAGAAGTAACGTTGACGAGACTAAACAAACATTTCGAGCTGTAAACCTAAAGAGTAAAATGAGGGGTCGTTATTGGTTAATTAAAAATTATTTGCTACTTGTGTAGCTGCGTGTGTATCCGGCTTCTACAGGTTAATAATAAAATAATAAATTTCAAAAGCATACCTATTAAAAAAAATTCCAAAAAATAACGCAAAAAGGCCGGTAGACTCATCAAATAATTAAGCAAAATTTTACGTCACGTCACATGAAAGATGTCTAATTAAGATTATAAATATTAATCAATATTTGATAGTGGTGCTATGACACTACGCCACTGTCCTGTAGAGGCGTCGGTGTGCGTGTATGCGTGGAACTCGTTTTGTTTATACGACTGCTGATGTCAGGGAAGGAGAGGGGAGACTCAAAATGGAATGCGCTCAATTCGACAATGTCAAAATATTTTATTTTTCATATTAAAAGAACCTATAAACCCGATTGGCTGTTCTGTCTGATCATGATATTTTGCGTTCAAGTTGAATCTTGAATAAAATTTATTTAAACATTAAGATATACCTGTATTATTATCAAATAGGTAACTCCAGATTATTATGTGATAACTTCAATGCGTATAATTCATACAAGCAATAAAGCATTGCTTGCCCTAAAATGTATTTGATTATACAAATAAAAGCGTTTTGGTATTATATTTTTTGCTAAAATGATAAATAGTGGGATAGTTTTAAGGTAATAAATAATCTGTATAATTTATTATGCTCATTCACAATTTCAGTTTATTTACAACAAATAATTTTAATACTGTCAGTTGGTCATGAAAAATTTTTACTACAAACTTACATAAAACATTTGAATACTGTATTGGAAAATAATCTACGATTAAAATCTGGTATTAGAGTAGATTAACTAATAAAACTACGAATCAGCTCAACAATAATAGGGAATATCAAAGGTAAACGATGCTTAACCTCAATAAACAAAATTCAAGGTTATTTATGATTTTATTTAAGATATCTTAGATTCGTAACAATATATTTTTATTTTGCCTCAAATCATTTAAAATAATAAATAACCAGATATCCAAACTATCTTTCATAATTTTGATAAAATATTTTTAAAAATCTTGTATGCAATAATTATATTGGTCTTATATAACAAACTAAAAATACTACGAGTTTATGTTTTTATATTTAAAAAAATACATGGTGTAGAAAATAAATAAAAAATATGGTATGGTATAAGAAATTTTAGAAATAATATATACGATTAAAAAATGACTGCCATATTTTTCACAAAGTAAAAACGAGTACTACGAGTATCAAATATAAAAATGTAATAATTTTTTTTTATGGTTTTATAATTATAAATTGATAGCAATTATTAATTTTTTTATTGGAATTAATGGAAACAAAATGTAATTTTTTTTTTAGTGACCAATGTGTTTTTAATAATTTAAATTGTATTAAAAATATATATAGAAGTATGCGATCAAAGGAATACGAACCTTTTGAAGCTCCCGACAGGTGCTACCCTCCCCTTGAGTATTCTAACCACAGATCCCACTGTGTACTAATTTATACAATTATAATATTAAATTACAACAATTCTATTCCAAGTGGCTCCCACACGTAGTTATTTTAGCGGCACCTTTCCTAATGTTTTATATTTTATAAGTTGTAAATTCAAAGCGTGACTTATTGTGAGAATCAATTACCTGTCATGTATGACATTACATATTTTAAAAAGGGGTAATAACATAAAAAAAATATGTATTATATTTAAACACAAGGCAAGCAAACGGGTTTATTAAGTTTCATATTGTTTCTTGTGTTTTTATATTCATAATCATAGGTGTTAGGAATGAATTAAAAAAATCAACAAAATTGTAAATATATAATCACTCAATACGTATTATATTTTTTTATATTTTGAAACTAATTAAAAGCTAAAAAGTTAAATTAAATGATATTTTGTTATCTGAAGGTGTTCATACCGACATCTTTTAATGAATAGCGCAACTATGAAGAAAACTCGTAAAATTTAATGAAGTATTATTAAGCTGAATTAACGAATTAAAGCCGAGGTTTTTTGTTTGTATTAATAATTATTATTATTCAATCAACTTTTATTGTTTAGTAAGTGAATAAGTACGGATCTGGTACACTTTTTCATCATAGAAATCAGAGGCGATGAAAATTTTGTGTAAATTGTTTTTAACTGATCTAATAAATTGAACGGGTACGCACAGGCATCGTGTGTATTTATAATTATAACTTACGCAACTTTAGTAATAAATCTATAATTTTTTTAAGATAAAACTTTAACGCGTTTTTTCAAGGGTGATCTTTAATAAAAAATGTGTTAAAAATATTTTTTTTACGTTTATATAAGTACATAATAATTTGTTACTGTATTAAAATTTTTAATAATTAATGAAACAGCTGTTAGAAAGGTAAACGCGCCCACTACCAAATTATTTTTTGTTGTGCTTCAAATTATATGACATGAATTTTTACATATTAAATTAGTGAATAGAATAGAATTCTCAAAAATATTTTAATTGTTTATTTTGACCATTTCTTGCCTCATAGTAGCAAATTTATAAATATACATAAAAAATTTAATCGTTTTGTTATATTTATAGTTTTTGAGATGTAACTGTTATTTTATAAAATAAACCAAGTAAAAATAGTCTGTCAAAAAAAAATCTCTCGGTGTAATTTTGTTTAATAAAAAAATATTAATGTCATGTATATCATAATTTTATTATACATATATATTTTGTTTTTTCTTATCTCTATAATGATAAATTGAACATTCATAGACTTAAAACATTGCCAATTGTTCTACACAGCCATGCATGCACATATCTCCGCGGCAACAAGCCGGCTCGTCCAAACCGCTGCCTTAGGGTTCGATCCCGGTGAGGAATGAAAAAGAAGAATCCGCAGATCGATCCCTGGACTGACACCGTATAATTTGAGAGGATCACGATCAACATAAATAATAATAAAAATAACACTGCAGATGAGTCACGCAACTTCCACTGACTTGTGAAGCCTTCGCTTAGACCTTTATTATTTATTTAACTTATTCTTCAACTTCAACCCAAAAAAAGGTTTTTTTACACATATTTTTCCCTACATATACTCGATAACGAAAATAGAGAAGTCCTACATACGCTACCACCTAATCCACATCTCGTAAGCCTCACAGCCTGCGCGAAGGATCAGGGGATAGCCACATACCGTATCATTCGTTAAGAAAGGGATATTTACTGCATATATAAGTTTTCATCAATTATTGGCATGATTCATTCATTCAAATATTGAAAGTTGAACTACTCCCAGAAGAGATTGTACAATATTTGAGTTAAATATATAAGAATTGAAGATGTATTTTGTCTAAATAAATAATGAAAAATACAACTAACGGAAGTTAGAAGTATAAGAGTTTTAGGATAACTTTGTATGAATTGGGAAACATATCATTATCATGTCTAGTACTTATATTATTAATAAAACTTTAAATTACTAGGAACGTTTTCCCGCAAATGAAAGTGTGTTAGTCTTTTGACTTTTCAAAGAGAACTCAGATCGTCGATGAGATATACCAACAACATGATGATGACTAGAAGTTTGCTGACAGAGACCTTTCTTTTAGCAGAGAACCGTAAAGCACAGAAGGCTATGGCCTGCAATCTTGAAGATGTTGCAAGAAATATTATTGGTATTCAATAAATGATTCATAAATAAATACAAATAATTATAATTCTCATGTATGTGATATATGGAGAATAGATCAGGTTTAAAACATTCATAAAACAACGTGACAAAAGTATGGAAAAATGAGTAGCATTTCACATCACTTGAGCATCGGACTTATAAAAGAGTACGCAAAGTTATGCAACGTACGCTTAAAATACTAAATACAAAAAGGCTAAAATACAAAGTGCCAAAATTTAAGTTATGATAGCAAAAACCATTACGATCGATAGTTTTTTTTCATAAATATAAAAGTTGCCGGTATGTAATAAAAATTGTTTGTGTAAAATCTAAATACTAAATAAAAATATGTTACTTCTCTTATAGCAATAATAATTGCTGTTTAATTGGCAGTTGTACAGAACGAAGAGAGATTTATAGTTCCTGTTAATGTTTTCCTAAAATAATATGTTTTATATAAATATAACACTCGGGCATGAAAGCGAGATTTATCTGCAGTAAAGGATATCCTTTTTAATGCCTAATTGGACCAATTATTCGATCTGAGCTCGAAAAGGTTTGAGACTCCAGAAAACTAACACGGGTACCGTGTGTTCAGAATGAAAATATATATTTCTAATTATTTATTTATTTTCAATGCCTATTTGTGGCATTTCGACATATTTAATTTCAAATCGTGATGCCAGAGTGTGTAAGATTTTAAGGCAACTATCAGGGGATGAAAAGTTTCCGGAAACTATTAAAGGCAATTTCTACAATGTTTGCCTTATTTAATCTTGTGTTAGTCATATAAAAATCACTACAATAAACCTTTATTATACTAAACTACCTGGGGAAAATATAAAATTATACTAGAATTTAAAATACCTACTGCTCAACCCTGATTTAAACCCGCACCCCATAGTCGGTAACATGCTAATTATAAGACCAAAAGGTGCCAAGGTTATATTTTGTTCATGAATTCAATGATTAATACCTTTGAGATTTCATTCAATTTTTATGTAACCCTGTAAAAAATTGATTACATTATTTTAAATTTTAATTTAATACTGTCGCCATAGTATTCTGTCCCCAAATAACTGTTCATTGAATTAGATAGTATTAAAAGTTCATCACAGTCTTGTCACATCAATTTCAACCATATTGATTATCTCCTATTTACAAAAGCCTTGTTATCTTTTTAACCAATATTGTAATCAATTCCGACGATTGCTCAAAACTACCGTTAAATCTTTTTCATTTTGGAAATAATGCAATCTTTAAAGCTTTTTTTAACAAAATATGTATTTCATTTATATGTATATGCAACGTCGTAAGCACCATGTATTTTCAGTTAGCTGCGTTTTTTTATAATTTCCAACGTTTTTCGACATCCTTGCCGCAGGACACAGAGAGATCTTTTCTTCCTCAAATTCCACATCCTCCTCGCTCCAAATTATATAATTGCGAAATCCTAAGCCCGAATTAAATAAAAAGATGTATTTATTTTCTAAATCTAGAGCAATCTATCATTTTTAAATGCTAAGATTTTTTATCAAGTCATTAATGCTCACTTACCTTTAAAATTTCTATTCCTAATATATATTTTTTATTTTACTATTACGGACATAGTGACTGATTTTCTATAAATTCTTCGTTTATAGTATTAAATTCATATTATTTTAGCAAATTTTCAATTCTAAAAAACAAAAAACAAAAAAAAATTCTTTGAAATACATTAGGAGTATTTTTATTTAAATTAAGCAAAGTCGATAAAATAGAAGTACTTTCCAATTACAATAATAATTGACGTTTTTTTTTTATAAATACATTAATAGAAAATTAATTTGCAAACAAAACTGTAAATAATTTTGAAATGCTTGTAGTGTCTTGCCTTATAATTTTTCACTATTTTTTAATGTCTAAAGAAAATAATAGAAATTCTATAGTCGTGCCGGTTATTAGGTGCCATCGAAGGATTTTTTTTAATTTTTTTGTTTTTTATATAATTGTATAATATGCTGTTCATATTTTTATTCTGTGTTTATATCTCACTGTGTGTTATTTACGCCATTTTCAAACAAAAAAACATGGCGTGATACAATCCACTATCAGACCAATTCCATTACGGAATTAAATAGGTGTGCCATTCTGCAATAAAACTCGTCCTACCCCTAAAATAAACCGACGTGGATGTTACTCCGTCTCGCTCTATTCCCACAAAATTTCCATACACTTACCCTCTGGTTGGCATTCTTACTCCCTCGCTCTCAATAGACTTAGTGTGACCTAGTAAATATAATTTTGAGAGAATTCCGTGAAATTTAGTAACGGAATTTGAAGCATAGCTATATGGTTGAGGATTTTAGTATTTTTAGGTGAAATCTAAAATCTTGTAGGTATCTGTAATGAATGTATTCAACTCAATTTTCGTATTACTCCAACAAAAAAATATTATTAAAAATAGTTTATATTTGAAAACAGCTCATATATGAGAACTACACAAGTGTTTTTGCTGTACTATGTTTAGTGTAACGATGTGGGCAAATCAAGTTGTATAACTTCTGAACAAAATAAAAAAATCCGCTGAAAACACGGATACCAATACATTAAATACTATAAAATATATTTGAGTCTTAAAAAAATTATTCATATGCTTTTATTAAGCCAAAATGGGTTTAACACATAATTTATAACATTTTTAACTGTTTAAATAGATTAATGCGTCTAGATAATAATCTTGATAATGATTAAGTAAATTTTTTCAAATATTGAAAATTGATTAAAGAAACTCTTAGAAAAATATCATCGTGATTTGTGTGGGATTCGAACTCACATCCCCAAGCTTACGTGGCCGGTGCATTACCAATTATGCTAACGAATCGCAAGTACTTTATGCCAATTAAATATTGTATATATTCAGGTTAAATTGGCATCAGTTGAATCGACATCGAAGACAGCAAATATACGCGGCGAACGAGCGTTTCTTCAACTGACGACACTCGACAGGATCGTCGGCAATTATCATCATCATCAAGGACATAAAAAACCCCTGAAGCCTGTGATTACCCATCCTGGATGGGGGCTGGAGCCGCCGGCCTGTCGCCTGGCGTCTGAAGAGCGCCCCGGCCGCGCTAATTGGGGACACTCTGCTTCGGCCCCATTCATTTATTGTTGTTATTATTGTTGTTACTGTCTGAAAAACTCAAAAGCAGGTAGACACCAAGGGTAGATTTGTACTCAATGAAAAGGAAAAGGTTGGGTTTAAAATTAAAAAGATTTTTTTTAATTTATATATATGTATTTATTTATTTAGAAATATTAGACATATCATATGATTTTTTATTAGACATAAGTATACCCACTACACGCTGGGAAATACAAACTTATTTTTTCTATATTTTAAGGTGACCATTTCACTGAACATATTATATGTCTCCGGGTCAAATTATTTGTATCATAAGCCTGCAGAATTTTTATCCGTTTTAGCGATTTTCTCTATAGACTGACAACGCCACAACTACAATTTGTTGGGCGGTCAGCGGGTGTCGGTACCAGCTAGAGGCCATCAGAGACAAACTGAACAATGAATACAAACGTGCGGCACATAACAATAAAAATCCTTCGGAAGTCCCAGTGAAGCGCCGAAGAGAAAAGGAACATGCTATTACGACCGCAATCTTTCCGCCTATTTTTTTTAATTCGCGATTACAAAACTATAATTATCGGGAATAGTCCGCGGGTTCCCTTGACGGTGTGCCGCCGCGGAGCCTCAACACATAATTACCTGTAGCTCCTTCATATTGTTTATTGGCAGGTGAGCCGCGGTACCCAGCGTCCCGGGTTTGAATCCAACGTTTTTACTGCTACAAGTGCTCGTTTACGCTGTTAACTGTATTTTATGGGAACGAAAATTAAAATGGCTACAGAGACACTGCCGCCTTTCAGCGGCTATCCACCTATGCATTCAACTAAATAATACTTACATAATCGATTTAAGCATGAAGCGACTAGTAAAATTATTATTTTTTTATATATATACAACGCAGATGGGTTTAAATTTTAATCCCACACCTCCACAGTCATCTCATCCAGGTACTCAATGAGCACAATTGGCGTTCGACTCGTCAACTCAAAAGATATTTTTTTTGTTAAAATCTAGGGGTAGAATATTTTTCAGGTTTGGCCTGGAGTTTAAAGTATATTGTCTTATCAAATTGCTGAAAAGCGATTACTTCCCATAGCAGATAGTCGAGTCGCGTCCCCTCTCGCAGGAGCTGGCTGCTCTTATAAAGCCATTAGCTTGGCCGGTCCGCGGCGCGCCGTAACAATCCATCTTGGACCATCTCGATGGGAATCAGTTTTTGACTTACGACTATCTACGGAGGCGTCATCTGCGCTTTACATCGCTGTGATTTATTAATTGAATAATCATTGTACTTCGTGATTATATACAGGATGCACAGTAAAAATTAAAACACACTTTTGTATCCAAAACAACCCGTTATTTATTTTGTGCATGTGTTTGGGATTCTCTTCTTTATATATCATTATTATATCACAGTGGATTATAAACATGTATTATATAAAAAAACAATATATCACATCTAAAAGTAAAATACTTATATATTAAGTGATACTTTCCCATATTTAAACATTAAACTTGAAAAACGGGAGACTTAACTGTGTTTCGGTCATTTCAAAGTAGATATCATTAATTTATTGTTTTAACATATAAAAATGCACTATGATTTTAAGCGTACGAATAATTGATCCCAACGTTGCAATTAATGATTGAGTTATAATTTAAAGCGGTTACTGTTGTGAAACGGTCAATTAAATTTTAACAGATTCGCAGCCGCTGTGTGAGTCGTGTCGGTGTTGCTACGCAGCTATTTTTCACAAACCGTAGGTCTGTGTGGCCGGCGAGCTGTGCAGGACTTACGCCCACGAGATTTTTAAAAAACTATTTATTACACGTGGTGATTTATTATCCTAAAATAATGCATGGATAACATTTTGTTTCGAGTGCGACGTGCAGAGCGCTCGGCCGCGCTGTCAGAAGGCCGGGATATTTACGACGGAAGTTTTGCATATAAATTGATCGACGCATTGTAATAAATATTCATCAGGACTGTGACTTTTTACGTGGGCCGAGTGCCGTGAGTTAGTGGGTGAAAATGGAACCTTCTGGAACGCCCTTGAGACCACACCATCATGAAAAAATACCAGTAAAAGCATTAGATTAAAACGTTTTTAAATTGTAAATAATATAAGACTGCGAGAGTGAAAATCATGAACAAATATTTTTATAATGATACAAGTAGCTTTGTATTTTGTCTTAACTTTGAGTTTATTATATTTATTTGCATGACTAGTTTCAACCTAATAGACTAGATCATCATCAGATGCATAACTAACTAATCAGTTTAGTTATGCATTTGATGATGACCTAGTCTATTTGGTCGAAACTAGTCATGCAAATAAATATAATAAACTCAAAGTGAAGACAAAATACAAAGCTACTATTATCATTATAATAATGGATCTTCACCAATCAAATGCCTTGTCCCTCAACAAGAAAAAAAATAAATTATATGTATTCCACTATCATAGGGAGCTTTAAAACGTTTACAGGTTTGTTTATCACTTATTTTTAATGTGAAATTGGCACTTCTTACAATAATGGGAGCAAAAACGAATTTTTATAAAATCAACGATACAAGTAATTCATTAAAAAAATTTCCACCAGCGTTTCTCTTCACATTTATAATAAAAAATTTCTTCCTATAAATACCAGCTTTTAAAATGGAATATGAAATAGTATAACCTATTTCGCGATAATTATATTTCTTAATCACGTTTATATAACATTTCTGAATATCTTAATTCTAAAGCACTCATGATTATTGCCATAAAGTAGGTGTCGTTACGACTGCTGATTGTGGTTAGTAAAACCAACAAGTGGACCCATTACCTTGTCGTAAATCTACTTTAAAAACCAATGCATATGTATTTTTTTTAGAACAGGGCTTATTTTATTTGATCCTTTTATGTACAGTTATTGTGTGCTCCTTGAGTCTTGCTAATTATACCGAAAAAAAATTATGCACACAAATAAGTGAGCAAATCATGCATAATTATAAGCGTTGATGGATGTATAACCTGTAATGTGTCTGTATTTTACACTTTTATTATAAACACACACACAAATATCGTTTGAATTACAACGGATAACATCCTTGTGTAGATATTTATTATTTTGCAAAAAATCTCAAATGTTATTTGATTTTTTTAATCAAACATTAAAAGAATACATAATATTTAAATTTTTAAGTCAACAACATTAGACAATAGTTCATTTTAAATTATTGTTAAAGACCTATTTGAATTTGAAGTTTTAATTTTGTCCAACGTAGGTTCATCAGTTAAGCACTATCATTTAACGGTTAAAAATCGCGTTAAGTTAACAAGTGTGATCTAGCCAGTAAAGATGAGTTCATATCCCATGTATGTCTCATTTTTTTCTTGATTATCGCAAACAACAATAAAGAAAGCATAACTTATAACTTTTTTTCGTACGATTACGAAAAAATATGTATTTTTGTGCTCAAAGCTTTAAAGGGTTATAAATATTTATAAGATATGATTCCGATTCTTTTTCTGTTTTTCTTCTTCAAGTGGCTTTTTTCAGAAGAGGTTGGTGACCGTCGCAGTGAACACATTTCTATCCTATAATTTTACAGCTACAAACACATTAGCTTTCTTCTTCCGATGCCTCTTTTTCCTTGTCGTTTTTAAACATTCAATTCACTGTACGCGATTTTACAAAATTCACCCTCGCTTGTGATCACACCGACAAGTCCCACGTATTTAAAGTCAATTGCCGGGGGGACGTGTCGGCTTTAATCCAGACACGCAATAAATTAATAAATTAAGTTTAGGTTTTAATTTTCACATGATGGATTTCTCGCCCAAGAGAGCTTTTCCCCCGACGAAGACACACACAACAATATATTAAAAATTACGTAATTATACATTTTCTTGATAAAATCGTTACATTATTATGAATGGCGCTTTTAAATTCATCAAGCTTCCGAATCAAGATAAAATAAAATGTGTGTGAGATTATAAAAATATAAAAATGCCGATGTGGAGTAATGGGCGGGCAGCTGCTTGCTCCGGCGATACCATCGGGCGCGGCGGACGCTGATGTTAATACACTTTTAAATATGACCAACTACAGGGTGGTCAACGCGATACCCTTATTTTAAACACTTAAACTCACATGGTTCAAGGCCAATTCAAATTCTGGTAAAGTCATATTCAATATGTTATGCAAAAGCCTCGAAAATACCAGTTCAAACCCACACCTTTCCATTCTACCCTAATCGCGACAAGGTATCAATGAAAAGCTTTTCGTGGATATTTTTTGACGTTTTATACATTGAACCTGTATAATTGTATCATAATCATTGTCGATGGGTATTTTTTAATCCAAATATAAAAATAACACATTAAAATTGAAGACACTATAAGATGTATACAACCGCAGTCTTCTTAATGCAAGGTTCTATTTAATATTATCCAATAAATCATTCAGTTGATTATTTGTACGTATATTTTATATTTGTTTTAAATTGCAAATCAAATAAATTGTAACTGTTGATAATAATCATTCTTCCAGCAACATTTAATCACCCTGCATAAAAAAAACTGAATACTTGGCGTTTAATCTTACTTCATTCCAAATTAGAGACAAAGCTGTACTCTTATATTAGCATATTTGCTGATTGTGATAGTGAAAATTAAAAAAGAATTAAATAAATAAATCACAACCTGGCAGCGCTTGAGTACATATCTACTCATAATGTTGTCAGTTTCAAAAAGATACCCATAATTAAAGTAAGATTTACGTTGTTTTTAATTTTGATCTGTGTAATATATCTTAAAATGAAATAAATAAAAGTTTACCAAAAGAAGACAAACATCTATTAAAAACAAGATTTTCTTGTAATCACAAAAATGCGCTAACTAACGATGTTTGCAAATATAAATTTATTTAAAAAATAAATCATAGTACAGAGTTTCATAATAATTTCAACAATTTATGTTTAATACATCATTTTAAGAACGCCCTGTATTTTCGCGTAACTCGCTCGATCAACGCTCGATGTAAAAATAAACAAAAAATAACATTTTAATAATAATAATAAAAGTTTAATTCATATTGGAATACTGGCATTTTCCGATATAATTGTTAAATTAACATCTACTCTTTTGATATGCACCTGATCATTAATACGAGTTTTAATGTTTATATTTTATGTAATATTATAAATGAATCGTTAAAATTATGTTTGCCAATCATAAGTTTTAGACTCAAATAAATGATTGTACAAAAAAAGTTTTTAATACAACGAACCCAGAATTTTTCATCCACCATTTTTTTATAATACATATACATCATTTCGATAAATAAATAAATAACTGCTTGAAAAAATATTACTGAAATAGGTCTATTACGAATACATAATATTGATTAATTTGCTTCAAATATTCATTGGTTACTCAATCATGCAAAGGGCCATTTTAAAGCATTAAGATATGGCCTTAATTTAATTTTGATACAATGATTGCAAAAACGCAATTTCTATTTTATTTAACTAAATTAATTGCCAATTTTCGTATCACAAGTGCGACCAAATAAGTGAGTTATACTGTTTTTTAAAGTGCTGATTGAATTACATTCAATTTGTTTTCTTCTAAAAAAAGTTATAAATACCAATGACAGTGTTTAAAAAATGATACAGAATGTTTATATATGAATCAAATTTATAGAAGAAGCTGCGAGATGTATATTTATTTACTCATTGTATATTTGTAATCAATACATAAATATTTTTTTTTTATTATAAATTTTATTTGAATACGAATGTGATGTTGCATATCTTCAGCATTTCAAACGGGTAAAATTCCGGCTAAAAGTATCGGCTTGTGGCAAATGATAATACGCAGAACAAAAACAAAAAAGACCGGAAACGCTAACACGAATTGAAAAAAATACACAAATATAGGGAAACATGCCAGCCGGTAGGTACTCCGGAGAGGGTAGTAATTAGCGGCGCCGCCCTTCAGGCCCCCATGATTGCAGGCTGCCCGGGGAGGTTGCGTTAGACCGGGCTAGACCGGGCTGGGCCTGGCTGGGCCTGGCTGGGCCTGGCTGGGCCTGGCTGGGCCTGGCTGGCCTGGCTGGGCCGTCCTGGCGACCGCAAGAGGTCCCCCAGGGCTCCGTTCCAGAAAGGGCCACGATAATTTGCGGTAATTGGCGGAATCTAGGAGAAAAAAAACGACGTTTTTTGCTTTCTGGAGATGCGTGTAAAAATTGCGTTTTTGTTTCGTATTTTAGATTTTTGAAATTCAACATTTGAGATTTGTTTCAATAAAACGACAAAACACATACGATGCGATAAATTGACGTCTCGTCCAACAAATTGCACAATGATGTGGCCATAACCAGTAGTTTTTGTGAGATTTCGCCGATATTCAATGGTATATTCACTGGTTGGCGGAATCTAGGAGAAAATAAACGACGTTTTTTGCTTTCTGGAGATGCGTGTAAAAATTTCGTTTTTATTTTGTATTTTAGTTTTTTGAAATTCAACATTTGAAATTTACAACAATAAAACGATAAAACGCTCACGATACGATAAATTGACGTCTCATCCAATAAATTGCACAATGATGTGGCCATAACCGATAGTTTTTGTGGGATTTCGCTGATATTCACTGGTATATGGCTGCACCATTGTACAATTTGTTGGACGAGACGCCAAATTATCGCATCGTGTGTGGAGCGCTTTATACTACAATATTTTAATCTTCTCTATTTTCAAGGGCATTTAGTGATTATATAAATACCGTCCTCTTTTGGGTTGTTGTTTAAGGCAAAACCATAAAAAAAAACACTGAAAATAAAGTGACGCTATTGGCTGATTGCAAGTTGTGCAACGGGCTTAACGCTTAAAGAGAAATATGAAGCCGATTTACGAGCGGAAGACGTATAAACTGAATAAGTAATATATTGACCATCATGCTCTTTTATTAGCCGAAGACCATAAGCGTAAAATGGATAAACTGTTAGAAATGACTAAACTGATGTGCGAGTTATTACATTCACAATATTTACCTTCCAGTATCCGGAAAAATCACTGAAAACCCATTGATTGGTTTTTTTAATGGCACTTCCTTTTTGTATTTACCATGGGAGTAATTCCAATCGATAATTATTTTATTGTTACGCCCATATACAAACACAAGGTGCATGATCAATTTTAGTGGTTAAAATTAAGAAGTGAATTATTTTGAAAAATTTCATGAACTGTTTATTGCGTACGTTCATAGTTAACAAAATGCTTGGTAAATCTTTAAAAACGTGAGATCTATCGTCACGTCTATCATTTACGACTTATGTGAAATGTTATATTTTAAACTGCTCACGTGCTAAATACGAGTCGTGCATAAGACGGTGTAAACCAAAAGTTAATATATCCCTCCAAACATTCAACAGTACTTACATGGTACCCGTATTTTCTTTGAGTAGACACAAAATACAATATTAAATTTTTATCAACATCAAAGACAAATAAAACTATACAGTTTACTTATCTTAAAGTAAAATCAAAAACATATGACTGTAAAACTCATTTACATTAGCACTATTCATATATTTAGCATTTTAAAATCGTATTTTCAACTAGAAGCGAATGATATACGATTACGACATATATCTTCTTTTTCTTGCCAAAAAAACGTATTTTAAATTTTGATTTAAATTTTAAAATATGATTAAAAGAACCCAAGCATTTATGTGTCCATTAAATATATTAGTAACATTTCAAATTACTAAACGTAATAACATTTGCATGTTATCCTACATAGCTCAAATCAATGAATACATAAACGTCAGTACTCCTCTGAGTTACTGCTATCGATACCTTAAAAATGTCTTATTTTCCGTAAGCTTTATGTAAATGAAATCAATTTAAATTCCTCGCAGGTGGCGGTCGGTGGTTAGCACCTCGAATCATGGTGCATATGGCTTCACGAAGACTGAGGTTGTTTTAATGGGGCCGTTTGATTGGATCTATAGGACGGCAGATCTCGGGAAATCTATTGCGGATATTAGACGTGCAGATTGTATCTCTGCAGTTTATATTAAGCCTAGAAGTAATAATTAAGATGACAGACTTAACAGCGCTAACTGCTTTCCCATACAAACCTACTACTCCACTTTGTTATGTTTTTCGTAAGTTCTCTCTGATCGATCCATGTGTGGAATATAATATATATGGTACAGAAAAAAACATATTAATATCCAGTGTGCACAGTAAATTGATAAACTTGTTATATGTAAACCTCAGTTTAACGAACAGAAAATTATAACAGATTTAAATACCCATTAAGTACAAGCATTGTTTTTATTATTAACCACACATTTTACAAATTTAATTCATATTGACTTTAGTCAAATATAGCTTTGATTCTCATGTGCGCTAACTGATGCTATATGATTTTACTAAATATTTAACTAACTCGTATTGCAAATGTAGATACAATATTTATATAGTTCATTTACACATGAACCGACGGGAAAAATTCCAGATTTTCATGGTCGTGCCATCATAAAAAAAAAGTGAAAATAAGATGAAGTTAAAACCAGTAAAAAAATTAAACGTTAGGTTAGATTATTTTAATTTCTAAAGTTCTCTGTGTCTGATAAATTGACTAATAAAAGCAAAGTGTCTTGATAGATTGCCTTGCAGATCCTTAAGTAACGATGGGCGCAAACCAAAAATCAAACCTTATTTTAAAAAACTTTGTACTTTCAATTTTGATAACCACCAAAAAAAGGCCAAGTTGCCGAGTTATTCGCTGTGTGCGTAAATGTGCCGCCGGTCTCTGCGGCCACAAAGGACCGCAAAAACCAAAAACATGCCAGGGGGGGAAGAAGGTTCCTCGTGTTGAGGAGCACGCCGGCCTGGCCCGGGGCGGCTCGTCTTCGGAGAACGGTTGCAGCCAAACCCGACCCAGCTCGCCGCAGAGGAGAAGACAAGGTTCGATTCCTAGTATCTCTTTATGGCGCCGTTTATTTTTTTATATCACTTTTTTTTATAAAGAAAAACGACTGGCGATGTTTATGCACAGTGTTGAAGAATCTGCCTACTGTCGTCCACAAGAGATAAAATCACGAAGTCTCATTATCCATGACAATCTTGTTAAGGGACAAGGCATTTGATTCGTGAAGATCCATTATTATAATGATAAAAGTAACTTTGTATTTTTGTCTTTACATTGAGTTTGTTTAAATTATTTGCATTACTAGTTTCGACCCGATACACTGGGACATCATTCATTATAACGTCCATGACAAACTGGTTTAATTTGAAAAATTTCATATTTAAACAATAAATATAATAATACCCCGCTTTACGTGAGGGATACGTTCCGGAAAAAATCGCGTTAAGTGAAATTCGCGTATATCGGGGTTTACAATTAAACATGCATACATAGTCAGAATCATTTGAATCAATCACTTTAATTCTAAGAACACTTTATGCAGTATTATATGTTATTTTTACTAAAAAATACATATATTGTCTTTTAGGTAGCGTTTCTTTTACGTTCTTGTAAAATACGTTCATAACACCCAACGCTGTTTTTAATTGTTAAGAGAAGTCAATGACTACATTATGTTCAAACACATTCTTAAAATAAGAAATTCGCGTAATGTGAGGCATTTTAACGCGAAATTTGAAATTATAGTAAAACCGCGTATAACGGGGTCGCGTAAAGCGGGATATTACTGTATATAGTCTATTGGGTAGTAATTGTAATTATAGTTGAATGTGAGTATTTTTGTCTTTCAATCGCCTGAAGAACCCCACGAAAAGCGAAAGTGCTCACAATTGAAAATCTGAAAGAATGCTTACAAATCTATTCGTACCATGGATTTTTAATTTATTCCTTTCATAATTAGTGTAGGCAGAATAGAATCACTGTTATCTCAGGTGTTACTGTACATGTTTTGAAATATTATTTTAATGACAACGTGTCTCAAAAAAGTGTCTTAATAAAACCGCATTAAATGAGAACACACAAGTATAATTGAGTATGATAATGTATTCAAATTTACAACAATAAAGCCATGTCTCTGGGCTTATGTTTCCCATTGACGTGTCTGAGGTGGAGGCGAGGGGGCATGGCGTGCACTCCTCGCGAGGCAGCCCCTTGCGCTGATCACGCACCGAGAACTTTGAATCGAGAAGCAAGGCCAACAAGATGGCGCCGGACTAAAATGGCCGCCGGAAATGACACACAAGAGGAAAACACGTTTTATTCAACTACTATGTTAATATGTTATCGCCTAGTAATATTATTCACTGAAAACGCTTTAGTAGATTTATAATCTATTTTTATTTATGTAGAATTTAAACATGAGATAAAATGGAGATTTTTTAAATGAACATAAAAAAATACATTTTTTAAAAATAGGTATTTTATATAAATAATTTATCTAATGCATGGTAGACAAAATATTTTTAATATTTACTTCTGTATATCTATTTATGGATTGGTCAATCAGATGCGTATTTATTACCCTATATTATTACTAATATGATTAGGCGCATTAGTTCATATATAGAAGATGATTTAAAGAAACTCTCAGAAAAATATCATCGTGATTTGTGTGGGATTTGTACCCACATCTCCTGGTTTACATGACCGGTGTACGAACCCTTGTACTAACGAATCACTTCCGTTTATCGAGATTGATTGGCCTGGGCACATTGATTCATATGTAGAGTATGATTGTTAAAAATTCTCGATGAAACACAATGAAATTATCACAGCATTTGGTTGATATGACATAATAACTTTTGGGACATCAAATATGTTCAATTATTAGTATATTTTTTTCTCCGTGTACGAAGAAAATATTTTTAAGAAATAAAAAATAACAAACCCTCGTAAATCCACAATCTTAAACTTATCCGGTAACTTCCACAATTTTTAAAATAGTTATTTTGAAAATTACGGAGATTGTCGGGATTATTATTAAGTTAAATTAATACTGTTATTCGATATCCGCAAAATAAGTCGAGGTCATTAAATTCAATTTATATAAAATATTTCACGATTACTACTCTATCATAAAACCCTGTGAAAAGTATGTTGTAATATTTTTGATATATATATATATCAATCATCTTCACAAACTTTAACTAAGGGTCCATGGTGTAAGCAACAAATATAAACATCCAAATGACTAACTAGTCACCTTCAGTACCTTCTTCAAACTTGAAGAAGGTACTGAAGGTGAGAGCGCTCACAAACAAAACCGATCGTAATTTTATTATATTTGTTGCTTAAATATAAAGTATTAAAAATTAAATCGTGAATAACGTGGATAGTCCATTTTTTTTTAAATTTTATTTCTCATGTAAGTATCGATTTACTGTTTTTTTTCTATAGCAACTTATCAATTTAAATACCTGTTATATATTATCTGCTTATCTGTATTATAAAATCCTATTAAAAATTATGTAACATTGTTTATTGCAGCCGTAAACACTGCAAAAAACCAGATTATGAATTCAAGGTGATACAAACAATAACGAATTCACGGTAGTCACCTTCGCAGCGAGCATTTTGCAAATAAATTTTGCTGAAAAAATATACGAGCTTGTCTAGAGGTGAGATAATGAATCAAATATACACGCATTATTGCTGCAAAATAAAATTAATAACATTTTTTTATCGCAGTTATAAATATATATGTAATCTGGTTTATAACAATACAAAACCGGTTAAAATTAAACTAAGTACAGTCGATACCACGTGGCTCTGTTTACACGTTTAACAACCAATCATAACCTTTGAAAGTATTGAATATTTGTAGCTTATTTATAATGGCAACTTTTTATTATATATATATAAACAAACTTTAAAATATAAAACATACTTTTTATTTTTGATTTTTAAGTTTAAACCAAATAACCACAAAATAACAATGAAAGCATTTTCTATCGAGACAAAGAATGCTTTGAATTTCGTTGGAAAATAAATAAGTATTTTTGATGATGACGGTGATGTTTTATAAATATTTTTGATGCATTATAATCTCTTCTCTTCTAGATTAATAAATTTCACTTGATTGACGAGTTCAAAATATTTATACAGCCATAATTAAAAACGAACTTATTCCCAAAATATTATATCAAATGAGGTATGTTACCTCGGCTCTCAAAAATCACATCATTTCGGATGCCAAAGGCAAATTGAAATCTAAGAAAGGAAAGGAAACGTATGAAACAAATATACGAGTACGAAATAAATAAATATTATTTTTTATAACAAATAATAAAAATGATGGCGTATTCTGAATAAAATACTCCGTTTTACATGAAGAATCACAAAAACAGTAACCTAGCACAGTATCATTAAAAAACACCCGACAATATAGCTGCACATAAACAAAATGGCCGCTATTCCAAATAAATAAATAAATGCTAACACGTATACACACACAATATAAACTTAATTTCATGACGCAAACAATGCGAATACCTGTTAATTTTTTTCGTGTTATATTACAAACTGATATTTTGACGTTTTCATACAAACCAATCAGTATGAGGACATTTCACAATTTTGCACGCAAACATACCGAAAATACAAACACTTGACGTCAAAAACATAGAAGATGGCGACTCGGGTTTCAGGCCCGGCCCGGGGCTAGTTCCGCTTCCGGCGCGCGCACTTCCGGGTGCGGGATGCGCGCGCAGCGGAGCGGCCGCGGCTACTAAGTCGGCAACGCTCCCCGCCGGAATAATGGCGGCCGAATCGCCATTAAATATAATTCCGTAATGGAGTAATCCGCCCGCCGCGGCCAGACGGAGGAAAAAACCTAATTGCGCATAATCGCCGCGTCCCCTCCCGCCGCCGCTGGGCAGCTCTCTAGAGCGGACCGCCGTCAAACACCGGACTGCCCCGTTTCGGAGAAGACCCATATTTTACGGCACGTGTGATTGAGCTGCACACGTGGCCACTGTTCATCCACAGCTGACACGGCCTACAACGACCTGTCTCACCACGGAACTGCGAGCGAGGAAATATCAAAGAATCTCTCATGCAACGCGACGCGTAGTTTTCCAATCCCAGGTATTATTGGCGAAAGCCAAGGACAGCATATAAAGCTTGGCAGAATGTTTGATAGAGCTTTTAGTAAAATAAATGCAAATAATTTGCTTAGTTACCCTGTCTGAAAGCGTCTTATTTTTTAGTTTATGTGTTTCATTGGAAAATAAAACGTTTACTCTCTTCTGTATCACCTGAAACTCAGTCACCTTACAAGCTTTTTCAGGTATACTAATTTATACATATTTGATGACCCACATTTCTTATATTTGATATAACTTCAAAAGATGCAAAGTATATTTTATATTTACATTCGTATCTAAATTTGCATGTTTGCATATTACAATGTAAATGTTTACAGCCTGAGTATATTCATTTTTTTTTTACTTTACTACGTATAAACATATTATTAAAAAAATAACCGGTAGAACCTCATCTGAAAAAAGCGCGGGATTGTTATTCCGATGATTGCTGCGTCTAGATATAAAAATATCTCTGATGAAAATAAAAGGAGGCTCCGCCGGCGTGTATGTTCTCGGCTGCTACCCGCTTCGGGAGTGATTATACCCTGCACAGGTTTGGGGCTGGGAGGGTAATTGGGCTGCGGTGGGCGAGCCTTCCGTGCCCGAGTCCCGAGTTCGAGTCTCGCTTCGGGCTGTTTCAGAGACTCAGAGATTCCTAGCTCCGAACACGGAATATAATAATAATACGCGATCTAATGATCAAACCAAGTTTCAGTAAGAATGATTCCTTTTTTTATTTAATTTGTAATATTTTAAATATCTTTGCTTAACAAGGTGCTTGCACGTGCTGTTAATCAAATTATAATGGAAAGTCTATGATTTTAAGGTATCCAAAACTGCATTGGGTTTGGGCAAACTGCTAGTTCATTCTTACCGCCGTCCAAGTTATTATTGAGTATACATCAATTGTACATACAAAAATTGAATACATATCAATAATATCATTGAAATCAAATTAAATATTTCTCACGTTTCTTTTAAATGGCATCAGTGTTGGAGTCATTAAAACACCGGAAAATGAAGGAAAAACAATGGTGCTCAATCATTACATTTATATTGCACAGTGTAAGCCACAAGTACGCTTAGTGTCAAGGTTAGGTCAATCGGTGGTTCTCGCACCACAGTTTCAGCGCCACTCGAGCAAATAACAAAAAATACCTAACCTCAAAAACTGTTAGAAAAATAACAACAAAGATTGAAGGGCCACAGTCGGCAGGCTAACCGCGGATTTACCCCGGGGGTGAGTAGTAAGAATGAAAGAAACCCGAAATAATTTGTAAGCAGTGAGGTTTTATTGTGTGTAATTGATATCCACTCGTGGTTGTTAGCCCTGAAATACACTTTTAATTAATCATTAGCACCGCGTTAATCGTCTGATTTGACAGAGGCTTGAGTGTTGCCACTGCAGAGAGCGAGGAGTATAATAATTGCCGGCTGGGACTCCAAAGGACAGAAAGCGCCCGGAGACATCGAATCCTTTGTTGATAATTAAGGCAGATACAACCGATAATTATTATGTGCGGTGCAGACGGTATCTTTGATTATTGATTTTGTGGCTACTGTTAATTTTTGATATATTTACCCGAATCGTAACAATTATAACACGATATCCTGTTTACCCCTTGATTATCAGGGAGTCTTTATAAAATTATTTAGACTAAATCTTTACCCCAAGCTAAAATGTAAATAAAATTAATTTACACTTAAGATTTTGATCCACGTGTAATGATAATAATGCGCTTCTTCCTTAATTTTTTTTATTAAACTGTTTAAGATATATAAGCTACTTCTAATAATTAATTTTTCAATAAATATGCACATTTTATTTACTTTATACACTTTAAAGTTTTAATACGTCTTAACGAAACAAAGCATTCTAGAGTGTCAAGAATATTTGCAAGCTATAAATACTACACAATAAAGCTGATATAGTATCGTGGTAGTCGAAAAAACTTATACAGCGATAATCACTATGTCTTTTAAAAATAAAAGATTTTCTTATCGTTTCATATAGGATACTTAAATAAAAACAAATATACGTATTTGTCTTATTTTATGGTGGTGTATCTCCAGCGAGACTCGCCTTGCAGAAAGCACAGAATTCGGTTCTTCCCTCACGCTATCCATAAATTATGGAAAAATACTGAAAAAACGTTTGGCCCCTTTTCCTTTGTTGCACCTTGCGAGGAAATCAGGAATAGAGCCATTTGGAAACCAAGCCTTCCATTCAGCGTGGAATACCTTCAACACGTTCCTCCGCCGACCACTTTATATCTGATCGGGTACTTTTGTAATTGAAAAACATTTATGTTATTTTTCTTGATTTCTCAAGTGAATTTATGACGTAAACAATAATTACACAGTACTTTGTGTATCAATGCAACTCCAGCGGTACTCTGATTCCCAGAGTATACACTGATGATTAAAAAAATAAACATAAAATATGTGCTTTATATAAATAATTATATTTAAACCACATGCTTGTAATATACGCAAAATACAGTTTTAAATCAGCGAATTTGTTGCATATTGCACTCCAAAAATAACGAGTTTAATCGAGCTTAATATGTACTATTGCAATTATTTTAATTGAATATATTAGCCATTAGAGCGACTTTTAGAGCTACGAGATAAATTAAAAGGTTTTTTTTATTTTTAATAAATTTCAAATGCAATAGGGTTCGTCTATAACGCAATTGTGCATTTGGTATAATTATAGAGATAACTTTTTGCTATAAGCAAAAAAACACCTTTAAATTGAAAAACAAAAGATGTCACATATTTTTAAACTATAGTTAAAGTTTATAAAGCTCTTGATTCCCCAATAAAAAAATAATTTTATAAGAACGTGTAGTGTAATTATTATTGGCGTTTTCGCAAGCAGCGTTCATTCTTGAGGCGCCTTTTCCAAGGTGCAACATTCCTGCAATAGTAAACCGTTTCGTGTATACTTAAGCTTATGTACTTCTAGTTGTATCATTCTGTTTATTTTTATGTAAGTATTCTAAAATACATAAGAACTGGATGCGACTGGCTGTACTGACAGCAATTACAAGGCACTCCGCGCTGTGAGATCATGCAGGTCGGCCGTTCCGAAAATATGCTCTACTAAATAAAGATATTTAATTTATTACCTATTGCAATTGTCTATACTACTGAGTAATTTATAGTATATTTTAAAACATTATGATTGTAAAACGAAGTTATCTAGAATCATTCAAACAGTATTTAATTATAAAAATCAATTTAAGCTATGGGAAATTTCTACCTTGTTTATATTTTTTTACACAGTAAACTTTATTACATTGACGTGTATGCTGTATACTTGCAAATAATGCTTCTGAATCATTTCAGAATCTGACTATGAAAAGAGTACCTTTTCGCATTGCTTTCACAGCAGAGGCTTGTACTTCACGAAACAGGTGAAGATGTAGAATGAGACGGCTGCAGCGACACGTTTTCCGTCCCTGTCTGTAATGGTTTCCCTGAAGTCGGAGGTTTCTCGTGGCGCGGGTGCGGCACTGCGGTGCTGCGGCACTGCGGCACTGCGGGGTTGCGGCACTGCGGCACGCAGAGGACGCCTCCGGGGTGCTCCGGGCCTCAGGCAGGGCCCCGCGCCCCGACCAATTGCCTACCAATGTTTGCAATGTGAAAAGGTGATAATTAAGCCATCGTTGTTTAAATTTTATAATTTTTTTTTTAAACACAAAAATGTACTTAACAATTAAATATTTTGTAAAAATTATACGTCGTATAATAGATGCCAAAATAGTCCATGCAACATTGGATTCAATCGGCTAATTAAGACGGCTACTCGCGCTGCGACACAACCTATAAATGCTGTTTGCTTTTGCAGTGTTTATTACACTAGTTACTATTCGCTTGTCAGTTTTGTCGCAGAGTGTGTAGCCTGCTTTGCCGTTCGTTTGTAGGCAGCTTTCATCGTAATTGGTCGGCTAGTGATACGACCGGAAGTCTTATCGAGGGTAAGATTTGACGTGATGTCTCCCGGCCCTGCTCGCCCACTCCTGGCCTGCGGGGGCTGCGGGGGGCGCAAAGGCATGCAAAGTGCAGATCTCAGATCTGCAGAATGTTCTAATTACGCAGGTAATTGCATGCGCACGCCAGTGACAGCCCGGAAAACAGGTAAGCTTTCAATTAATATTCCGTTCCACGCCAGGTGCCCGCGATCGCATCTCGGACGGCATCAAATATACATCGAAGCCGCTCACCTGAGCTTGCTGTGACTAATAACCGTCCACCTTATAATATTTCATCGGTGATAGTTTTATTTCTATGAAAATATACTTTATTTATTTCAAAACAAAAATCAAATAAAAATATCTGCTTAATTTTTTTCTAGGTTTTGGCAGATGCTGCATCTATATTTTGCAGTACCGATGAACATATTTAAGAGGCAACCGAATTTTATTTATTGCTGAGCTTTCAAATGGTTTTTACGTGCCATTATTTCACGCAGATTTCAGATATCATATTAAATTTGAAACTTTATATAGAAAATATATTTATAATATCATTTCACTGATTGGAAAATTATCAAGAAACATCGTCAAGTTGTTTACTGGCAATTTTTTTGATTTACGTTTTACCTGAATATGTTGACATATTTTGTAATTGTTTTAATAAATTTATAAACCATGAAACAGATATAATTAACCGATACTGCATGTATTATTTCTGTATATACATGTTATGGATTGTCCTTGAAACAATAATTTATCTGAAAATGTATGTTTTATGTCACTGTAGAATTCAGCAACCCTATTTCATTTAACGACTTATTGCAACAATACAATGATAATTAATAATAAAGCTATTTTAAAAATAAATAAGTGCGTTACTTATATCAGCAAATAACAATGACAAAGTACTAAAATTTATACTTCGGATGCAATTTGCTATTTATCATAAAAAAAAAAAATTGCAACAGAAGATATAATAGAAGTCTCCGGTTGTACATTTTAATGCAGCTTAAATATATTTTTAAAATGCGTAATAGGTAAATAAAAAGATACAAGATTTATTAAAATAATATTTATTCCGTCGCACGGTTACGCAGAGTGACCAAAGCCCGGTTGCCGCGCGCCGCCGATCCGAAAATTACAATCATTTGTGAGGTTATAATTGTGGGGCGGCCATCTTGGAAGATGGCTACCGCGGCCGCTCCCCCCTCCCCCCCCCCCGCCCCGCTTCCGCTTGCGTGCTCTGTCACATCGCCGAGTAATTACAGCGACCATCGGCTGAAGAAATGGGTTACCTGAGAATCGAACCTCGCAATCTTACATCTTAAATCTTAGTGCCTTGAAATTTTTCGATTTGTGTTCGATGAGAGTTTTTTAGAATAACTGCTTTGCTTGAGTTGAGTTCGAGTAAGCTGCCTGTACACGCTGCGGCACAAGCGACCACCGAACTGTGATTGGCGAATAGCAATTAGGAAAAACTGTAAAAAAATATCTTAAATAAAAGGACGCTATGCGTTCATCACTAAGAGAATGTCGGTTGTGCCGTTGCGTGTGTAGACAGCTTTTTGGATCGGTTAGTATTTAGAATATGATATAGTATGATAAGATACCGTGACTTACCTGCAAATTTATATTCAATAAAATACTATAACTTTACTTCATAACCTAATTGTCATAATGTAAATGAAGCCATAAAAATCAATAAAACATATTTTTGTAAGTATGGTATATTTACATAGAAATGATTATATTTTTGATTCCGTGAGTTTGTTAATATAATTTAAAAATATTTTCAACAATGAAATAAATTTTCGAAAATGTTTTAAAAAATTGGTAAAAACCCTTTTCTATTGACCTTCTATAACAATTTAATAAAATTTAATAATTATACTCAAAATTAATTATTTTTTTTTAAAGAAGACAAGACTCAAAATTCTAGCTAGTCGAATATTTCAAAGACGATTTTAATTCAATTAAAAAAAAAGTATATATATATTTTTTTCAGTGTATAAGAACTCATCAAGTTAAAATAAAACATAGAAGTACATTGCAACAAAATTCAAATTGATTTGTTTTTTTTTTAAATTAAAAAACGATACGTTCAAATTTGATAACGTAAAACATATTAAAAATACAATGAAAGTATTTGTTTAATGTAAAGATGTTATCCTCACTGCTGAGGCTGGTGCGCCCGCCTCGCCGGGGCCTGCGGGGTGATGTAACAGATCAGCTGGCCGGGCTGTGTGCCACGCGCATGCAGTTATAAATTACCTGTCATCGGCGGCGATAAATCACCTGTCCGTCTCCCGGCGTCCGCCCGCGTCCGCGTTCACGTCCGCGTCCGCGTCCGCGTCCAGGCCCGCGTCCACCGGGAATTCCAATACGCCGTATCGATGGCTGCCATCTCTCGCTGACCGCCGAGCGAGGCCTGAATAACAGCCTCGTATATTTAATCCACCACCGAAAAGCCTACTTTTAATCATCAATTTAAGTCCTTAAAGAAAATTAAAACAAAACACAAAAAAAATAAAAAATAATAGCCACTCAAAGTACATCAAATACTTTTTATCAAATACTTGTATCAATGGAATGCGGTGAGTTTTTTCAATGAACACAATATATTTACAGTTGTAATATACTCGTCTAAATAGTCCATATAAATATATTATATGTACTAATCATAAGATGAAAATTAAAGTAGCTTTATCTTGAGCACGCAGTTTCGCAAAATTAACCTAATATATACGCTAACTAAATTATAGGAAAATATATTTAATTCATAATTACAGTGGTTTAATGTTATATTTGTGGAGTCCATGGAGTGATTTACTGCAAGGATTTTATTTCTTCACTACGCCACTAATCCTAGATATAAAAAAATTATAAAAACCATAGTTTAATCAAGTATTAAAAAAAACTAAAAATCGGTAACAGCAAAAATAGCAGTGCAATCAAAATTATTAAACTGTATTAGAATTCGATGCAAAGGGAGCTTTTATATTTTCAATACAGACATCAAATGTATAGAATTTTTTTTATGTTTTCAATTTAAATCTTGTGTGCCAATTTTTTAAATTATATATATATATATATATATATATATATATATATTAATTTAAAAATATTTAATTATTCTTTAATATTTGAGTTGCCGGGCTGCGGCGGCGTCCGAACTTTTGTAAACTTCCTTGATTAAGAAAATGCTTTTTGATATGTTCACACATCATTAGCATATTTTCTCCGTTATAATTATTATAAAAAAAAAAAAAAAAAAACAGAGCCGGAGCAGTGAAGGCCCCGCAGAGGCTTCAGGACGTCAGGAGCGAAGTAGTGAACAAATATTAATAATTTAAGTACTTTGTCAATGGTGAATATTCAAATTTTTGTTGCAGAGTATTTTTAAATACATATTTATTACAATATTAGCATCAATTTACAATTAAATAATTTTTTTCTATGCGTTTTTGTAACCAATGAGCGCATAATTTTTTTTAAATTTATCTCCATAAATAATTTGAATCATGAGCTGTTTAAATTTTTATACAATCTAAATTATCCACTGAGGTAATAAATTTTCAACATTGAATCAATTACTCAAATATTCTAGTGTGATCCTATTTAGTGTTTTTTTTATATATACATGTAACGAATTTTTATACCATATATATATTTCTTTCGCATTATGTTAAAATATATTTTTATCTATAACGTGATCTTTACATATTTTTTTATAAATATGGTATATATAATGTCGAATGGAAGCTTTACAAAAATCAACTGTTATTACTGGGCGCTATATTTTATTCGTGTTGGTTGTTCAGATTTCTTGGCGTCACAGTTTCGATTTTACCGCTAAGTAATTACATTACAAAAAAATCAATGCTCCTTTTGTGTATGCTCATAAAATTAATCACAAAATGAATCTATTATAATAATAGCAATAAAGAACAGCGACCAGCGCATTCCGTGGCTCTGAACACACGAGAAGCCATTATCTTAGGTATGTACTTTTTTCGTATTTAAATATCTATAAATTGTTATTTATGGTATAATATTAGCCATTACCGAATAATTGGTGTTTGGTAATTGATAATTATTGTCTTAATCGTGATTATTATAAATATTAAGTCGTTAGCCGGGGGAGACTGGAGGTTTTGAGCTTTAATACTGTAATTTGGTCCGCTAACAATAATTACCTTCGTAAATTGACGCGTAATCCGCGGCCGACTGACCGACAGACGCAACCGGATCAAGTTAACTGAGGTTAGTTAACTTGATCAATTGATCAATTCGATCAAAAATTATCACTACATCTGACGTTGTAACAATAATTTTTGTTATATAAAATATTTTTTTTTCCCACAATCACTTTTCAGATCGTGGACCTGTCCACGATCTCCGCGAGATTTATTCTCTCTTCAACGTGCAACTTACATAACCCTTCACTTAAACAACAGATATGAATAGCCAGATAGTTAGAAGATTACGACTTTTTGCTGTGAGCGCTTTCACTTTTCAAAGACTCCTGAATACTATAAATTACACAAGTCACAATATTTATGAATAAATTATTTTCAATTGAGTCAATCCTTATGCCAATTTTATAAAAGACTAAAAAAAATATTTCAATAAATATAATAACCAATAACTAATAAAATTAATATTTTTTTCTGTTAAATTTAAAATTCCGTTACATCCGATTCATTTATACAAAGTCATTAAGTCAAAGAGCTTTGCAAATAATTAATATTGCGTGACCTCCTAACACGATTTCAGTGTCATTTCGTTTATTTACAAGTCGAAGATATCAAGAAATGTGGCGGGTCTTAATGATCTATACTCGCCCAGAAGGTCGACTGTATGACGACGGACTACAATGAAGTAGAGAGCTTCCCTGAAGTACACATAACGATGATGGAAAGCAGAACCGTTTTTATCGCCATCTTATCAATTTTTTAAAATCATTTCATAATAATTAAAAATCTTAAATAAGTAACACAGCTATTATAACGACATAAGCCTCTTTAAAAATAATTAAAAACGTGTTTTAATATATTCTAGCTCATGTGTTTATTTATTTTTTGTGCTAACTGCATGTCTCAATCGTAAATAAAATATAAAATTCAAGTATTTTATTCAATCTGTGAGACCATTCCTTAATAATAAATTTAGATTAATGTAGCTTTAAAAAACACTCAATTTATTATTTACACTGTTATATGAGTTTATCCCAGGGTTTTCTCAAAAAATTTGATTATATTCATTATTATTTCAAAATAAGCTCTAATAAGTATAATCCACTGTTATATATTTTTTTACATTGAAATCCAATGTGCTTTGATGATAGTAGATAAAAAAAATTAAAGCAACATGTCCAACCTAATATTTACGAAAAGGTAGTATATTATTACATAAATTGAAAAATACTAGTATCATTTAAGTTTATCGCAGCGTTTTCTCTAAAAACCATTTAATTATTGTTTCTAAATACGCTTCAATAAATTTAATACACTGTCATATATTTTTTTTCTACATTGAAATGCAATCTGCTTTGATGATAGTGGATAAAAAACATTAAAACAACATGTCTTAGCCAATAAATACGAAAAGGTAGTATTTTATTACTTATATTGAAAAATACCACTATCCTATATGTTTATCCTTGGGTTATCTTTAAAAATCATTTAATTATTGTTTTAAAATAGCCTTCAATAAATTTAATACATTGTCATATATTTTTTTACATTGAAATGCAATGTGCTATGATGATGCTGGATAAAAAAATCATAGTAACACGTCTAAGCTCAAATAAGAGTAGACAGTTTATTATAACATATATTGAAAAATACCGCTATCTTATTAAGTTATCTCTAAAAATTATTTGATTGTTGTTTCAAAATAGAAATTGTCATATTTTTTTTACGTTGAAATGCAATGTGCTATTATGATGATAGTGGATATTTTTTTTTTCAAAGCAACATATTCGAGTATGTAGTATATTATTACATATATTGAAAAATACCAGTGATATTTTTTATTTACAAATATGAGTTAGTGATTTTCCCAGCTGCTAGAAGCGCCGACGGGCGAAGGCGCTGGACTCTTGGCGCATACCTACTCGGATATCAATCTCCCGCAGTCCACTTTGAAGGAGTATTCTTAAAGGGGCTGAATGTGAGCCGATCAATCAGAGACCTTATGATGAATTAATCTCATCAATCAAAATTAAAATTTGGTTTTTTGTTGAACCACAAGATCACAAGGTTGCCCGAACCGATCCGTACATTTTTCATTCTTCCGAGTCTCTCGAGTCGGATACGCGCGGCGCGCGCTCGGGGGAAACTGCGGCATGCAGTTTTATGCGTTGAATGCAGTTTTCACTCTAAGGCCTATTGCTTGTGCTTGGGTTAAATAAATTTGCTTTTCAATGCTTTTTTAAGCGAGTACTTTTGTTTTTAGGGGGTTTCGTTGGGCTTATAAAGGCATAATGCTTATTTCGGACATATTCAGAAATTTCCTAGCTTTTTGTCATTCATTTAAAAGCAAATTGAAACAATCTGCAATGGATGGGCAATACTTTTTGTTAAAAATACATTTTATATTTAACTAAATGAAAAAAAATGAGCATAACGATTGATTGAAAAAAACTTCTTAGTGTAATATTATACTAACATATCTGATTATATTTCACAATTAGGCTTAATAATATCTGGGATTTCAAATAAATGAATAACCTTAGTTTAATAGGTTAAAAACAAAAAACCATATAGACTTCGGATTTTAGCTTACGAGAACAAAATGAATTTTTTATCAAAATTCTTGAAATTATAATATTGATTTTACCATGTTATTTTCGTTTTATATAACAAAAATACTTTTGTACTAAGGAATATGAATTAACACATTTTTTAGTAATATATAAGCTTACATTTTTTTTTTATTATATCATGAATATTTAGCATAGATTTATTAAATATTGCTTGAGGAGTGAAACTAATAATATCATATTAAATTGATAATGTGACATGCTGCTTATATTTACAATGCTTCAACCGTTATGAGTTTTTTTTCAAATATATAATTTACAAAAGCAAAGTGCTCGCTTATTGTTGCAGAATTGATGCCAACCTAGCATGCTGGCAAAACGATCCACGCCAATTAATGAAATGTAGCAACATCACTTTTTCTTCTTCGAGTACCTCTCCTCAGAAGCGGTTGGGGGCCATTTAACTAAATCTACTTATAGGGAGGATAGTGTAAAGAAAGCTCTGCGTATAATTTAATATTTGTTTTATATAAAAATATTCTACGTGTATGAAGAATATTTTTTTTGCTTCATGAGTGCTGGCGGCCCAAGGTGACTGCACTTGCGAGTGATTTTCCGTTTTCCACGAGGGACTTGAACCCGAGGCCCCTCGCCGCGTCTCGGCTCGGTGTTCAACAGTGCGTGGATGTTTTTGTAGTAATTTTATTCAATTGACATCAATTTAGTTGTTATTTCAACTGTCCGTATTGAAGATACATCATTACGGTCGACGGTCGGTTGATTCGTAAAATCGTCGCAAAATAAAATAGATAATTATTAATTATGTCGTAAATCGGCTCGCGGCCACTTTTTTAGCTAACAATGTCGTAAAAATATAAAAAGCATTGTTTGGATTGATATAACTCTGCGTCGCTTTTGAGCAATATTTTTATGTTTTGGCTGTACATGGACGATGAAAAGCTGCCCTAATAATATTCCTACAAGTTTACATCAATTTTAATAATTTATTTTGATATGTATTTTGCTAAAGGGTATTGAAAAATGATTTAAGTCGCTTCAAAGCAAAAAAAAAAATTTTCAATCCAGTTGTAATTTTAAATATAGTACTGCCATCTAGCGGCGAGTAGAATACATATTTACTATTTGTTTTAATAATTCGTACATAGATGTCGCATGTAATCAAAATAATGATAGATAATGACAAGGAAACCAATTTTGTAGCTGTTAAAATGAAATATTGTAATTCAATGAATGGTATAATAATATAGTAGACCAGTTTTTTTTTATAACGAAACATGAATAAACAAAATCATTGTTTCACAAACAGACTTCATAATTTATTTTAAATTTACTACTTCATCACAACAAAAACACTGTTAATATTCATTTACAACCCAATATTCTGCAGAGTGAAATTTATAGCTTTGTGTAGTGAAAACCTCTCATCAGTGCCAGACTTATTACTATCATAAACTGCTGCATACAGGAAAGTGTAGTTTAAAATCTTAACATTTTGTTAAAGGGATTATTAAACAAAATGAATGTGCAAAAAATAAATGCAAATATCCAAGGACCGTTGATTACACTGTGGTTTGCATTTTATGTCCATAAGTAAGGCCAGAGAATGACTATCGACAACATTGTTGCCACATAAAAGTCTTATAGATTTTATTACCTTTGTAAAGTAAACAGATTTCACACCTTCTCTGCAGTCTCTCATAATTTTTTATATGATGTAATTAAAAACAAATATTTGTTTATGTATAAATATTTATTAATTTAAGTAAAATTACTTTGTAAAAAAAATATCATAGTGTTACAATGCGTGGTTTATATTAGAAGGATCGAAGGGCGATCGGCACAGCCCACAGACGAAAGGGCCGGCCACACCTGGTTAATATAAAGAAGTGGCGATAGAGAATATTCTGTTCCATGTGTCCTTTATTACTTATGGGTTTATATTAACTTGTCTATGGTTAGTTTATTTTACTAATGTAAATCTACACCAAGAATTTTCTATATAGGAACACGCTAGATGGACAAAAAGCTATGCAAGGTGCGTTCTTTGATTCATAATAAGATCAACAGCATTTCCCTCAAATGAATATTTTAGAAAAAAATTCATATTGAAAAGGAGATTACAACATTCAGAAAAAGCACCAAAGGCAAAACACATCAACCAGAATCGGTGGAACAAAAAATCTCTAAAGCGATCAAAGATTAGAATAATAATTTTATTTAACATAATAAATAATTTGCTTTTCAACACAAAAACACGGCAATATTTTATATATGTGAAAAAAAAAAATCAATTCAACATAAATACAAAAAGAATCTTATCACACATAAACTGTAAAATGTGATGATATTTTTAAGCATCTGATAAACTATTTAATTTTATTTTTTGGTAAACATAGCCGTGTTATTGCATTGTGAAAACTTCCACTAAAAATTAACATAACACCCGAATTTTAGGTTAGGTTCATACGTCGAACATTAATTTTACTTACGACAACATTACAAAAAATTTACAAGATATATAATATTTAAATATAAATATAATTAACGTTGTTTTTTTTACAGTCAAAACGTAACATGTTGAAGGGATTATGCGACCATAAATCTATCTTTGAATAATCAACATGCAACATATAGTTTTTATATTTTTCATATGACGAGCGCAGAAAGTCCGACAATGTGGGAAATCAAAAAATGTGTGCATTATAATTAGCTTGGATCATTCTGCATCTTATCTAAGGTATGCAATGAAATTATTCTGCTATGAGTGTAAAAAATACTCTTTAATAGCAATAAAGTATATGCCTGAATGATTTCGGTTTAAAATTATGTAACTCATTGGTTTTTTTACAGATAAATCTTTTTTATTTCATTTCAAAAAGCTGCCTGTTTTTTATTGTTGGTGTAAAAATTGACCCATTCAAAATATAAATCGTAAACTAAAATGTAAATAAATTATAATTTTGACGTTTTATTTTAACATAAGACAAATACCTGTCATGGGTCATTTTTGCGCTGGAATTTTGACATATCTTGTTAATGCTAAATTGTAACTCATTTACCAACATTAAAATTAATTATGTATCACGGCAAAAGACTATTGAAGAACGAGTTGCAACGACGTTCACAGCAAATTTTAAACAAATTAATTTAAAGCACACACAATCCAAAGGTTAGAAATATTTTCCATAAATTTTATTTTTAATCATATCTTAGTTGATGTTGTCGTTATTTACTTATTACTTTATTTTTTTAACTTTCCCGTTGCTCGGACAATCTTACATTGTCTCTTCCATATAAAATGTAAAGTCAAAATACATACAATTTCAATAAAACTTTCCAAGTAGGATAAAAATTTCAGAAGATGTAAAATATCAAAGTTGACTTCAATATTGTTATTCGATCACAATCCTTTTAGGCGTTCGGTGTATCTCGGTTACACTACGTAACAAATAGGAATATTCGACTTGTCATTTAATGCTCATTGCAACACCCCTGCAGCCGAGGGATGGAACTGGCAATCTTTGGATTATATGTCTGACTGTCTGACCAGCATGCGCGCGTTAAAACTATTAGTAGGTTAAATATTTTTTTTTCCGTTAAGTTATAATATTTCACGGGTAGATTATTTTTTCCTTTTTTTTGGAATGTAGGTTATTAGTCAAACCATCTTCATTTGTAAATCCATCTTGGTAATGGCAAATGTTCACAACGTGATCATTTCTTTTATCAACGGCAATTTTTTATTTATAGTTCATCTCAAGTCATGAAGCAAAATCACTAACTTTTTGACAAATCTCAAGTAAATGATAAACCAAACGTAACAAAAATAATACTAATTGATTAACGTTGAGATTCAAATTTTACTATCAATTAATACATTATTGTTTATAACTTCAAAGTCTACTGAAAAGAAACGTTTAAAAAGATATACAAAACATATCAAAATGTATTTTATGAGTTTGCTCAATATCCTACTGCAACATTTATCCACACTGTTTGAATAAAAGCATTGATTTTATTAACAGTATCAACTCACGCCTAACAAACGACAATGTCGCCATCGTTAATAATTTCAAATGTTATCCGTTACAAATATACAAAATACATTATTTCACTTTCGAATCAGCTCAACACTAGACAAAGGCAGCTCAAGTGTCCTACAAGACGGATGCATTCACTAGACAATATACTTGCCAAAACTTTTACAATATCAAAAACAGTTACGTATAAAAATCACTATCTCGAGTACATATCAAATAAAAAAGAGCGTTGGTCATCCTTGAGAATTTTTTTAATAGAAATTACAATCATCACAGAGCATTGTCTATGGAATAAGCTTTTGAATCGAGCGTTCATTTCACACAATTGTTCAATCGATAGCGTCCATACTTGCATGGAGTCATTTATTTATTAAACTTTAAAATTCTTCATAAATTATTAATAACACTAATAATTTATCAATGACAAAAGCAAGCAAGAGGGATTCGTTCAGTCAATATTTGGAGTTATCGTAATTAACATTCTCCTATGTATATAAATACTCTCCGTCTTTTATAAACTTTGCGATATTTAGTACAATAACACCGATATATAAAAACAGTATATGATTATTACATCATTTGATTTCTGCAGTTCAATAACCCATAAATTTAACTATAAAGTAAAGTCAGTAATTGCCATTAAAACCTATACGAAAAAAGTATATTTTGGCTTAATGTACAAAGCAAAATTCAATACTATTAGGATCTTAAAAGTGATTTTCCATATAGAGGGAGGTAATAATATAATATTACATGGACCAAACTTCACATCAAAGATTTAATAAATTTGTCTTAAAGTAACACAAACAAAAAGTAACTACAAAACGGGGTTTCACTTTAATAAAACCTGACTTTATGAAATTCAGTGCATCTTAGTGCTACTTCGGACAGATAACTATCAACACTATCAAAATGACAAACTATCAATAACAAAAAATGTGTCATATTTGTTTGTTTTCTTGGCTTGGTAAAATATCACAAAATTTAATTCGGGATCTAACTGTAGGTGCTACATTATACAAGTAAACCTGGAGAAACTATGATATACACAGTGTTTCAAAACTATATGCAGTACCACCCAAAATTCATCTATAAAAATTATTTCAAAATCATAAAGTAATTTTTGCTTTCGCTTTGGGAGTTTGTGTAGGTTTTAAAACACTGCATTTATAAAAATGTACTTTCGTTAAGGCTACTCACATAAAAGATTTGAATTCTAATTCTGCGCACAAGTAAAGTTAACTTCTCATCAAATCATAACACAAATAACAAAATGCTTCACGATCAATAGGATTCAGCATTACGTACTAAGCGTAACATACGGCATGGTTACTCCTAAACACCATGATATTACATTTTATGACTCACCATAATCTACAATGGTCGGTACGGCGTGTTAGTTACACGTGTCTATTGTTCATTTACAATATATTAAATTTAATCATCCCATGTATCCATTATCAACAGTAAGAAGAGGGAAGTATCCAGAATAAATGCACAGGAAGTGATCCCGCTGTCACTAGTCTACTCAATTTGTAGAAATTTGGTTTTGATTATAATTTACAGCCGCACATCAGTTAAGCAAAACCAAGGATATTTATCAAACATCTAAGATTTTTACAAAACGGAAGGAATATATTGCAGAGATTGCTTCATCGGAAACCTGCCAATGACCCCAATCAATAATAACAGATTTCACAATTAATTTATTAAAACAACGATAACGAGAATAATGGTGACGAAATATTGGGAACCTCGAACAAAGCATATATATATATATATACAAAGAATAGATTTTATAGATCAAGTTTATTAACAATACGTGAACCCAAATAGAGCAATCTCTTTCATCGCAGGTCACCACAAACCCATTCCTCAGCATCCGTTGTCAGAATGTCAGCCTGCGCTAAATCCTAATCAACTGGACGAGTTGGGCAGCGGGCTGGCAAAGATTTCCACCGCTCCGGAATCGGAAGCCTGAGCAGTCTGCGCGGCCATCTTCCTGCGGGCTTCCATCATAGACTTGCGTTGTTCTGAACGCCGCCGTGCTGCTTCAGTTTGCTTTGTTGTGTCCACCACCACGGGTGTCTTTTTTGGCTTAGAGATGGAACGGGTCGGCTTTGGAGCAGATTCTCCTACTTCATTTTCATGTGGTAACTGAAATTATCAACCATATTAATTATCAGTAACTAATTCATCAATTGAGTTTACTTGTCTTCCACACCAGGATATTTATTGAAATACTTTCTATGTTGAGAATATTACTTTATATTCTCGTGAAAACATAAGAAACCAATAATTCCATATTTTTATGAAAAAAATCATACACATTTGTAATATGTTTTTAGTTTGTATATGGTTATATTGAGAGGGTGGCTTTAATTACCTCACTTAACTTCCACGAGTGCATGCGCAGGTGTTCCAGCTGCTGGAAGATACTGGTGACTTGCGAGAGTTGCAAACAAACCATATCCCAGAACCCCTGCAGGTCTTCACAAGTCGTCGGGAAAGGCTCTGATGGCCGCCTGTTCAGGTTATTGTGGCACAGCCCTGAAACAAGAGAACGCAGGCTTTATAAAATATTCAAATCATTAAATCTTGAAAAAGATAGATTCTATGAGGGTGGAAACAAAAAATATTTATCGATTCTAAAATTTGTCAAATTTCTTTATTTATTTGTTAATACTTAAACAGGCCATATCAATTATTTTAATAAGATTTTAAAGTTTATTTTAATTTTAGCGAACTTTAATATCAAAACCAACTTAATCCTGCCACAAGACACAGAAGTTCCACATATAATAAGGCCATCACAGATACAAGCCAATCGGCTGCTTTTGCAGTAAGTAGAATGAATCCAACTACAGAATGCAACTGTAAAAAGAAATGAATAAATAATTTTATAGTTATTATTACAGTTTTGCATACGTTTTATACATGCCCAAAGCTTCAATTAAAAGAATGCAGTAATTAAAATATAAACAGAACATGTTGATGTTATTCTAATAGTTTTTCAATAGTTAACTTATATTCTTGTGTGCTACATAAAAATTATTAATTTCATAAATAATTATCGTATGAAACCTTCAAATTGCTGCATCTTCTGTGTGGCCAGCAGGCGCGCCTTCCCGGCTGCCGAGCGAAGAAAGCCTTGCACCTCCTCGCTCACTTCCAGCTCTCCCTTCTGAAATATAACAAATTTGCATCAGCTGGTATATTACGAGAGAAGACCGACCATGAAGAATTACCCGTGTGTGTTACAAAATGAATAAATAATTAACAACTAATTCAAAAACAAAACCAAGAAGCAATTATATTATTAATATTATGCAAACAGTAAAAAAATTATAAATTGATTAAAATATTCTGTATATGAATCAAAAGCAAACGAGTATAAAGTAATGAAACATTTACAAGATAAAATAAAATGAGCATATTAGTTATTTTGATTATTTCAGTAATTATGTCAAATGTAAAAATCAAAAAACATATTTTTAAAATGGACATGCAATTATTATAATTAAACTTGCTATCTTATAAATAACTGAATGTAACAAATACAATGAATAACCCCATTATGTAAGTACATAATATAGTTAGATGTATATTAAATATTTTTAAAAAATAACCTGTAACTCTTCGAGGTCTCGTTCTGCAGTTTCCGCTAGTTGGATCAGTCTTTCTGTTTCCTTCCTCTTCAGTTCCAGGAAGTAGTGTCCGTCGAGAGAAGCGCTCCCCTCCGCCGCGGCCGGCCTGACTTCCTCCACGACCAGGTCCACCGCAACGGGCAGGCACACCGCAGTGGGCAAGCACACCTCCGGTAAGGGAATGTCGGCAACTTCTTCACAAACTCTGTTACTATTGCTGTCCAGTGCTTGGACATCTTCGATCTTCACCTCCTTGAATCCATTCAAGTCGCCATTTTTGAGTACTCGATCCTTATTTGAAATACTTAAATTAGTCATGTCTATGTTTGTTTTGGAACCGTTTGTTACTACTTCTGCGGGAGTTTCTTCTCTTATTATGGGTACTATAGTGACTTTGGGGGATTTGAAGCCGTTGCTCGGGGACGTCGCGCTGGTTATTCTATTCAGTTCTCCATTCCTGACCGCCCTGTCGACCACATCGACGCCAATGATTCTGGACTCGGGCGAGCCGCAGTCGGCTATACTTTTCGAGGGGAAACTTCTCTTGGGAGACAAGATCGGAAGCTGAGCTCGAAACTCCGGACGCAGGTGCCTCAAAACCGGAAGAGCCGCGTCGATAGCATCGTAGCTCCCGTTGCCGTTCTCCGAACTGAAGGACGATTCGACCGAAGCTCCGTTAGGCGATTTCGCGACAACATGGTGCAGCCTGGAAATCTGCCTGATCGATTCGGGAGACTTCGAGAATCCGTTGCTCTGCTCGCTCTCGCACTGGCTCTTCGTCTTCTGTCGCTGCTGGTTGAAGAAACCTTGCGCTAGAGCTCCGGGGCCGTAGAGCCGCTCGACTCTCTGCTGGATGAACGACTTGGAGGGCCCGGTGTCCGCTTTGCCGTTGCCGATGACGTGGAAGCTCTTGGAGGTCTGCGTGACGGTCCTGACCTCTCCGTTGGTCACCCCGTTGTTGGTGATGCTGGTCTCGGAGTAGGAGGTCTTGAAGTGCGCGAGGACGGGGTCCATGGCGGCGAGGGGTCGGGTGGGCCACACGGGGCGCTGGTAGGCGGTGTGCGAGGAGTAGCCGCCCGCGGAGCAGGCCAACCCCAGGTAGGAGGGCGCGGGGGCGGGCGCGGGGGCGGGCGCGGCGCGCTCGTGCAGGCGCGACGTGAAGTGGCGGCTCGCGTGGGACGAGGGCGTCAGCAGGTTCAGGCTGCCCGACGTGGTGTCTGGAAATGTACGCCCGAGAGTTAAAAACCACAAAAATTACAACTCCAACTACAACGGGCCCAACGTCAAATCATAAAAAAATATGAACAACGAAAACGAAGAGTTCAAACAGAATTCCACGAAAATATAAAACACGACTAAAAAAATTCTCGATTTAGAGCAATTGGCATGGATTCAAAAGTACTCGTTTTTTCTGCGCACTTTGAGTACGAATAAATTATATCCGTGTTAATACGAAACATTGCGTGGACAAGAAAATGTTCCAATGCTTGCGAAATGGGCAACGCGAATAGTTTTCGGGGGCAGGGCCCGCATGGGAGCTCCTGGCCGGCACCAGCGCGAGGGGAGATCCCGCAGTGATGGAGATTGATGGAGAACCGACGGCGAGAGCTGCGGGTCATTCGTTACAACAATAACGGTCTCCTTAATATCAAAATGATTAGCGCAGAATGATTCATTGTACAATAATCAAGTTGAATTTATTAACACCGCGGATAAGTAGACATATAAAATAGATTTAAATATACAACCGACAAGAGTATACAAAGAAGTTAATTATTTTTTTGGTGTAATAAGAAGAAAAACGTCTGTAAATGAGGAAATAAAGATGCATAATTGTGATTGATAAAAAATTCAACAATGGTGATATTACTTAAATAAATGAAATAATGCACTTGTGTGCACTGACAGGAATAAATGAGAAAGTATAATTATTTGAGAGCATTTGTATAACAGAGATTTTTTTTTTCATTTAAATAATAATTGTAGTATTTATTTCCATTTCCTAACGTGAGATCTCTAACTTTGTAAAGTTAAGTAATCAAAAACGAATTCTAAGATAAGTAAAAATATTAATGTTTATCTTTGAAAAAATCCAAAGCTTTATTCCACTGTGAAGAATTTACATTTGTTAAGATGAAAACGATAAAATTATAATAAAACCAACGTTATTTCAACTTAAAGTATGTTAAAATAAAACATAACAATATTAACGAAAAACTGTTATTTTTAGTATGCTGTTTAAATATTAGCACCAATATATAAAATTATTGTTGATACAAAAACAACTAGTTTAATGAGTGAAAAAAGACGTTAATGAATTTTAAAAAGTTAATGATTGGCTCTGCTTTAAATATCCAATAAACACATTAAGATATTAAAAATTAAATAGCGTTAAGTGAATGGCTATCTAAAATAAATAAAGACATTTGAAAATACGTGTCCATTTCCTCGGAGAAATTACATCTAACCTGGTTCCCCCATGAGCAAGAACCTGAGAACTCTGGCAACTGAATTTCCCAGCTCCATTTCTAAGAAAACTTTTTATCTTCGCCAAGTATTTTGTTTCAACTGAAACGCCAATTACACTACTGTGTTAGGTCTAGTAAGAAAAACAATTAGATTTTCAAATCTAAGATAAGATAAAAATATCACTTATGCAATTAAAAATTTACTATTCTTTCTCATAATATGTGTTATCAATCTTTTTTTGTGATTGTATTATAAATTATAAATACAGATGCACTTTGATCTTCGTATTTTTATAATAAAAACCTGAATACACGAAAATGACGCGATTCGATCTATTAAATACACAAATTGTCACAAACTAGATGCTTAAATGATGATATTTCATTGATATTTTCAATATTAATGAAATCAATTCGTATTTAATTATTTCTATAAAAAAAAACCAAAAACATAAATATACACCATATTAAACAGTTAATATAATAATAAACAATAATAATTATACTGTTAAATTATTTACTATAAAAAATTCTAGATTAAACGCTATTTAAATTACCGACATATAAAGCTTGCACTAAGTGCAATTTTAAAGTGCAGAATTGTGAAAATAAATATTTTTACTACATACTTAATTTCTAGCCTCAGTGTGCATGCATGTTTTAATGAGCTATTCAAAACATACACAAGGCAACTAAGAGTGCATGAACAGATGACGATATGCCAAGCAATCGATTTGAATGATAAAAAAACCTGTCCACAAGAAATAATAAAATTACTACCAATAAGCGGGTAATTTCAACCAAGCATTCAGCATTAGTGCGAGAACTATAGACGTCCATAATGCAATAATGATCATAAAAATCCATCCAAAACCAGGCCCAGTGACGTCACGCTGGCGTAACGCACGGCGGTGTACTTGACTTGGTTTCGGGTCGCCCGGGGCGGTCCGGGTGACCCATTTCGCCGCCGACGACGGCACCGGGCGACGACAACTGCACTGCATCCGAAACGTGCCAAGTGTTCGGGTGGGAGAGAGGCGAGGCGCGCGGACGAATAACGATCTGCGTCGCGAATCAATATTCCGGGCGGCCCCGAGTCGCGGCGCGGAGGTCGCGGCGGCCCGACTCGAGATGGATTTGTATTTTTTTTTTTAACATGTGAGATAAAATAGAACAAGACACAAAATAATAAAGAAAACAAACAGTAAAAAAAAAACAGAAGCTCAGTTTATTGAGAACAGTGACAGTGAAAATATTATTATGTTTAAAAAAAAAAAAACGATGAGGAAGAGAGATGAATCTGAAATTCTATAATATCGGTTATTCTTTTGAAGTACAATTGGTGCATTGTATCTCCTTCTTGTTAATATTTTAGTATTGTTCAATAAAACATGAAAACGTATTATCTTATTAAATGAATATCTACAAGAAGAAAAAATAATACAAGAAAAAGTACTCCAAAAACAAACATAAATAAGAAGATGTATAGTCAGAATGCAGCATCCAGATATGGCGATGACTATCGAGGGTACCTGAGAAATCCGTGGTCTCCGCATCCACGTCCAGAGAGCATGATCCTATCGAGTCCACAGACTTGTCCATGATTTTGACGATCAGCTCCTTGGTCCTCTCGCTCATGTGAGCATCGTTCTCCCTGACGAGGATCTCGTACGAGGACGGAGTCTCGCTCCTCGTGCCTCTGATCCTATTCCTCCCCTCTATGCTGATCGCGGAGCAGGAGGAGTCCTTCTGGAATCCGGCGTTCGTTCTGTCCTCGATTTCGCAGTAATCCAGAGCCGCGTTGTCCAGCCCCCTGTCCTCGGAGTCCCGCCCGACCACCAGCGTGCTCTGGCTGCAGTAGACGGGCTCCGAATAGATGGGTTCGTTGAAATTTCGTTCGTCGTTCGTTTCCCTCTTCAGATTCTGTATTCTATTGAAGTGGTTTTCAAGTTTGTCCAAGCGTTTCTTGCACCTCGACTCTTTAGGGGACGAAATTCCCGGAGTGTCCAGCAGATCGGGAGTCGTTCTCCCTTTAAAGAGCGGGGAAGATTCGGCGCTCTCCAGGTAGAACTTGCAGTATTTGGACGAGGAGTAATCGTCGGCCGAGGACCCGTCCGACCTCCTGGAGTCGAGAAACGTTTCCAGGGAGAAGAAGGACTTGGGCCTGTAGGTTTTCTGCTTGGCTTGCTTGGGAGTATTCGGGGTCACGTGCATGGAACGCGGGCGGCGGTGGTCGAGGCTCAGGGTCTGCCGCCAGCGCTGGAGCAGGCCGGGCGGGGCGGGGCGGGAGCCCGGGGGCTCGGACAGGCGCGGCCCGGCCGCCAGCAGCACCACGGGGGACTCCTCGTCGGGGAGGTCGCTGTGGAAGATGTGACAGTTCAAGCGTGTTGCATGTCTCGTGAGTGAGTCGAACCTGAGCTGAGGATCGCTCGTTTATCGAGTCGAACAGACGGCAACGATGCAATATCCAATTACAAAGTAGGATCGATTGATGCTTTCTTAGCAAACCGATTTCTGTTTATGATTAATGTAATTTAAACACATTCACCAAAAATGACATCGCTGATTCTCAAAAAACGAGTCCTCTGCTAGCTCATGACGTGAAAAAAGCGAAAAGATTTATAATGAAATAAAAACAACATTACATTTGCATATCTGGTTTTGAATGTTTGTTTTTATTGAAAAAAATATTTAGCATTGAATCTGTGGTGTCTAGTGGCAAACCGATTTCAAATATCAACCAGAATTTTAAATAAAACAAAGCGCCGCTTAGAAACCGAAGAGAAAAATGAACATAACACCAAAAAAAGCGAGTTAGGATAAATAAAAAATATTATTAAAAAGAAAAAAAAAGGGTAGATAACTTACCGTGAGTGCCGGGGAGTTAGGAGAGAGAAACACCATCCTTGCAGGGTTAGGTCACTCAGTGCAAAATAAATAAAACACCGAAAGTAGGGGGGAGGGGGGGCAACAACTACGAGGGCATAAATCAAAATCCAAAACCGGAAATAAAATAATCAGAGACATCCCGGTGCGAAGAGGCGGCAAGAGTGGGGTTAGAGTAAACCAGAGAGATAATAGTGCGGGGTGAAGGGGGTGGGGGCGATCTGTAAGCCTTTTGTATCAAATTGCCCTCTTCGTAAATTAAACCGTTTCACTGGGTGTATTTTGGATAACCAAAATATAAAATAAAACATATTTATAAAAAAAAACATTTCTTAAAATATATACTAGTAGTCGTATCCGATCTCGAAAGCATAAATAATGTTATTTTTATTAATATACTTGTAAAATTAAATTAAATGGTCCAGTTCAAGGGTCAAGAGTTAACACAATAATTTTCAGTACGATCATAAACAGGCGATGTAGAAACCTACCTCCAAACTTAAACTAACCAAAAATAAGAGTGTGGCGAATCTTATTGGCTTGTATTCGACCTGGACGGTAGGCCATCACAAATCTGTTTGTCCATTTATATGTTTACAATACATGTGGGGCTTCTACAAAATACCAATAGCGCCACGTGAATTAAATGTAAGAAGATTATGCTTAAAAAATATGACTATAAATATACCAACACCGTACGAACACACGGCAATACGATGCCATAACCATTCGCAGGTGAAAAACCGTTATTATAATATTTAAATTAATTATTTATATATATATATTGCTAATTTATTATGTACGTGTTTTCACTTGTCAGCATTGCAGACAAGTCAGTCGATCAAATTTTGCTTTACTGTGAATATATCAGTTTATGGGGTTTTGTTTTGTGCAATGCGAACAAATTGAATATACAACGACTCGGTGGTATTCCAGATCAAATACTGGTTCATTAGATATACGCATGTGATATGCACCACTAAATAACCTGAAAAATATAGTAATAATAAACTCCATTTTACTACAAAATCAAATCGACATCATAATAAAATAACATAGAATATTCATACACAAAGGCCGACTATTGGCGTTCCCTTGCATCGAGTATCATATAGCGTGCATGGTGTGATCGCATCTTCTCATGGGTTTACAAGTGGGATGATGTGAGTACAACCCCCTCGATGACTATCCGTATCTAAGTGTTATTGCTGCCGAGTGGTTAATAACACACGATTCGCCACTGGGCGGAGTTTCTATCCTCGGATATGACTTTTAGATAAGGCGTGACAAAAACACAGCGCAGGTTATTATTAAAGATTTTTATTTATTAACGGTGAGCGCGTAGGTAAATCTAAAACGAATCGCGATAAACTGTGAATTGAATTATTTTTTTAATGGATATTTTCAAGTATATTGTAGACGCTTTATGCTAAGAACGAATCGTATTGACAACAAAATTGACTTACTAATACAAACGGTAACATAGCAGACTAATGTATAATACAGGTAAAAGGTATACATTGGAAAAAAAATCGATTGCATATCGCTTCTGGTGGCTTTACAGCGACAGTTACGTGAGCGTTCTTTTGGCGTATTTTCATCGACATGCAAGTCACCAGATACGCTTGCCATGCATGTTACAACAGGCGATCTGTATTGACTTTCATCTTTGTCTACCATTATAGTGAAAGAAAGAAATGACAGGGGAGAGACACCTGACAAATTCTAGCCGATAGGCAGCTACTTTTATCTTTTCGGGCAGGTAATAGTCATGGAAATTTTATTTAAATAAAATTGGATTTCGCGTGTCTCGATACGCAATAAGATAAGAAATCGGAAACCCTGCCGGTTCCTTTTCCTATTAAAAAGTTCTAGATTATTCGATTTAACATACCAAACTCATCGTCCATACTAATTCAACCTTTCAAAGATACCTAATCTACATTGAGCGCACGCAGCGAGCGGGCCGCGTGCCGTCCGGTAATGGAAAAGTTATATTTAGACAATGTGAACATATTTTTTGTTTTTACATTAAAATAATTTACATTTTATTATAATAAATATCACGATTGTCGCATAAAGCAGAATATAAATAGCTTGCGCATGTTCAACATGGTTTTGGATGGTAAAATAACATTTCATTATAACTGTAAACTTAAATGGTACAATACTATTGTGTTAACTGTCGTTGAAAGGTTCGAAAGTGTCCTGAAAATATTATTTTTTATCCTAACAATCAGTAATTCATCAAATCTTAAAAATAAGCATTGAAACTATTAGGCGTTACTAAAATCCGATTAAAAATTAGTGATAAAGTCTACAAGAAATAAATAAATAATCTATGAAAGTCTTGTTTCTTGTGGTGTTGTAGATTTTTAATGTGGATCTTGGAAAGTGGGTCCGCGTATGACAATGATGATGATCTGTCAATATTCCGCCCGCATTACGGTTAATTCTAGAATTCATGACATGTCGAAAAGACGTTAAGCTGAAATTTTTACAAAATACACGAAGACGATCTTCATTGTCTTCATAGGCTGACCCAATATCCAAGATCCAAAGCACGAACTCATCATGTGAAATTCCAAAAGCATATAATGTACCTGATTTCATAAGTAGACTCGATGACTAGTGCATATGACTCTTAGTAGGCTTTTAGGCCCGTAGGCTTTTACACCAGCATGAAAAATTTCAGTTGATCGTGGAAATAAAAACCAGGTTTAACAGCATAGAACCGAAACAAGCAAACCAAGAAGGTAGGCTACAGTATATGTTCAAGAATCGACGTATTTTTTTTTTTATCAAGATGGTCTGATTAATACAAATTAAATATTATATAATTCGATGACATACTCTCGAATACCGATACACACTATATGACATAAACACCTATACAATAATTTAACCTTTAAACAATATATCAATGATAACAACAACAAAACTGTAATGACAATTTTGCTTAAAAGCGCTTTCGCCTCATGACAGTTTCTTCAGAATTATTTTTATTAGCTTATCGTATTTTTGATGTGGAGTATAACAAATTAAAACAGCCCGTCCTGGATATGTGCAAGATCCGCATGGCCACCCTATATGGATTTCGATTGTCCTGAAAAAACAGCTGGTCGTCGTTGAAAACAATTTCCGTGTTGCTATGGGGTTTCGATGTGTCGCTTTACTCTGAAGGTCAAGCGGTTACTTGTTTAAGTAATGATATCATAAATAGTCACGGGCAAGCATCGGGATCAGCCGAGTCGATAGATCGGATCGAGGCGACTTCCTGCCGCGCCGCCCACTTCCCCGGGGAGTGACAAACTATTGTCATTGGCGGAACAATGCGATCGCTAATCGGATAAATACTGCCACCGACGAAAATGTGATCGAATTTATAATTCGGCAAGGAAGGCAAGCGCGCGGTCTCGGGTCACGGCGCCGCCGGGTGCAGGTCGTGGATGACATGCCGTTAAATCAATTATGTCGGTAGTTACATAAGGTTAACATCATAATGTTTTACGATGTGAACAAATCACTGGTCGTATAAAAATGTTTAGGTACACGATGTGACTTGTAGATTAGGGCTGCCACCTCTATAAAGCCATTGATCCGGTGAACTGTTGAATTGGAAAAAAAATAGAATATCTAAATCTAGAAAATTTTGAAAACGGTTGATGTATATGAAGACACTTTTGAGATAGGTAGGTATGAATATTAAGCTTTGAAGCATTAATGAGTTACAATTTTAAAAATCACCATACGTGATATTAATTCAAAAATCGACAGAGGGTGACACCCCTAGACGATTAGATTAAGATAAGACAGCAAGTAGACTAGAAAATTAAAGTAATGAGATAAAGCATTTATTGAGATTTGCAAAAACGCAAGAATATGAAATATTTTGATACATAGAGAGGGTATATTTTATACGTTGTGCCTATTTTTAAGAAATCATTCGTCCTAGGTCTGTGATAATTTAAGTATTGTTTTTTTTATGGTCTGAATTATTTTTATTAAAAAGATCAACTTCACTATTATATCGGACAGTTTAAGCGACACAAACGGAAAGCAGACTGGATACAAAATATATCGTGTTATCATGTTAGTTATATACGATCTAAATATGCTACTCGTATGCGTAGGCTTCACTCTCCACCTATGCAGTATAGAGGGCTTCCACCATGCAACATCACTTTTCGTGAGTGCTGTCCCCGCCAGAGACACTGGTAGACTCCGACAGCTGCAGCCCTGCATAGCTTACGCATCAGTAATAAATAGTCCCCACATTCAGATCTGCCGGTGCCTTGCGCCGCACGAGCAGCTCGAAGGGCGCTTCCTACGCGTGCGCATACCGTATCCACATATCCACATATCCACATACCGGCACTCGCCGGATGTGACAATCGAGAGGTGCGCGAGTACTCCCCCGTCACAATACGCCGGTGCAGTTCAATGGCAACACTGCACGGCGGGCACGCGTCATGCGCGACACAAGGCGCCTTTCGGAGCTGCATATACTTTCCGAAGTCAGTGGCACACTTTGCAAATGTTAAGGAGAGCATAAATCACGATGTATAATTTGAATGCCATTATCGGACGCCGCCTTTATTCACGTCAGCCTTTTAACTTAGCGCATAAAATTACAACTTTTATGGTATGTTTCTCTCGCCAGTGTCATCTGCAGTATTTCAAAAGTCACGGCATCGCTTGAAGACCACAAAAATCATTACTACTCATTCGCGTACATGTGTTCGGTGCGATTGAGCTAAACTAAAGCGAAGACTGAAAGTTCTGCATCGACAGGACAGTAAAGATTAATCACGAATCTTCATTGTTTGTACTCATTTTTCTAGTACCACAAAAGAGAATAAACTATAGTGAACTGAATCCAAAATTTAAACGATTCCTATTCTTACGTATAAGTCGCACACTTACAGCGACGTATTATTATAGTCTTGCACCACATACGGGAAATAGTTTCGTTCACGACAGCCGTGGTGCAAGTGTTCCTTTGTTTGAGAACAGCCCAAAAAGACAAGTACGAACATTTCTACACCTAAATTACAATTTTTTGGTAGCTTTGTCCTGGGAGTCTTTGAACGCGCGCACGTGCACTGCTAGAGCCCTCTACATGCGACCGATTTGCAATCGTCCAATATCGTCCCTTTGTGTTTTTTTTATTATTTTGCCTAGGTAAAAAGCGAAACTTAGGAGGCTATTGGTTAATTGCAAGTCAGTTGCAAGTTGGCCGCGACGTGTGTAGGGGCCTTAAGGCTTGTTAAGGATGCGCGACACGGCCGAGCGCGCGCAAGGACACGCGCCGGCCGTCTCGTCGCGCCGCCACCTCGATGGGAAACGACCGATAGTTAATTACATTGTTTTTATTTTGAATTCCTCTGTCGGACAGGAAGTTCCCCGAATCGAGAATTCACCACAAGTGCCTGAAAAGCGAAGCGGGTAATCGATATGGATTGATAGCAGACGAAAACATAATGATGACATTTAGATGGGATATTAAGAGAATGTCCATTTAACTAAGAGATAGTTAGCTCGATAATAGTGGGCATGTCATAAACAAGAGTTATTGCTGGTAATAGTTGTAAATTACCATCTAAACACTTCCCAACTAGATATTATTGCTCTCAATCAAACAAAAAAAAGTGGACAAACCATTGCGGGTAGTGAAAAGAGAAATGTTTATATTTAAATTTAAATACATAAATGTGATTTAATACGGTCCAATGGTACAGTTTATAATTTAATTTTCACCGAATTATGGTATTGCTACCAGCTACGAATATATTGATGACTTTATAATATGAAATATGATTGATATCACCAGGACTCAAAATAACCTACTCATTAAAAAGTAAGTACAACAACTTGCCTGTCAACTATGTACCGTTTAACGAATCCCTTAATTATTAGCAACTAGTATTGTAAAATATGGGGGGAAATACTATCGAAATCTATTGGTTGTTGAGAACGTCGAGTATACGGTGAACGTACTACAAGGTATTTTGACTTTAATACGTGAGGTTATAGGCTACAATGCTTTCAAGACGAGAGGCAGGTGTGTGTCTTGGGGGGATCACGACCGAATGAATATATATCAAAATAAAAAAAAGAAAGATTTTTGTGTAAAACACGACTTATAAAAAACTTCTCAAAAGAAAAAGCCGAACCTGTACGAACAATTTTCAATATTACATATTACAACATATTGAGTATATGAATAGGAGTCTGCAACACCAGCTTGAACTTCAAGACTACTGGAAGGATTCGAAGGTCCTTCGAAAGCGGACTGGAATATTCATTGCAAGCCGCGAGCACAGGTTCTTTGTTCGACATAACTTCGCTTCCAGTCGGATCCTTCACCGGCCAGTCCCGCCTCCCGACACAATACTCGTGCGGCAACAGTTTCAAATAATCTACCTAGGTTTTTTTTGTGGAGAAACTGAATAACCGTAACTAACGGTACGGAATGATAATCGAGAAACATTCCGGGGCGGACAGTCGCTGTGGTCTATGAACCAATTACCCGAGACAATGTAAGCAAATCGACGTCTGGGCCATTTCACCGGCGCTTCGATCAGCCATTCCGATCGTTTCAGCGTCATATAATTATCTTCAAATTTAATGGTTAATAATGAAATTATATATTTTTTTATTTTCTTCGTTGGCTTAAGAATTCTTATTTGATTTAACAAACGAAGAGAAGTGCAAGTCACTAAAATCAAGGCCGCCTCTATATAGAGGTCCCAAGAATTAAAAAAAAAAAAAAAAACACAGTAGAAGGTGTGAAACAATGACACCTACAATACATTGTTAAACTTTTGACGATATCGACCAAAAAATTCGTCATATATCACTACAAACCCTCGTCATCCATTTTAATTTAAAAAAATACAGATATTTTTAGTTTTTAACCAATAATGTACGAGTTTGTGGCAGTTTTAACAAATATCTATTCCATCTTTACAATAACCATGAAAAAGTGTAAAATACAATATTTTATTTATAAAAAAAAAAACCCGCGATTGTACAATATTATTCAACGAGTTCTGCCCAAGCAATGATTCACAATCCGCATATATAATAAAACAATGCGTATGTTTTGAGAAAAACTTCAAGAAAAAACCGTTGACGTAGGAGCTGCGTCTTCAGAAAAACAGCTGTGGGAATTCTGCGGAGACCGCTGGAAAACTAAATGTAATAAACGGTGAAAGGGCCGCCTCGGTGACGTCACCGTCTGAAGAAGAGCGAGGATTGTAGACATTTTAAATTTAAAACCGTGACTCACCGGTGTTGCCAGCCTGCCAGGCGCAAATGACAATTAAACATGTCTGGCCGTATTAAAAAAAACAATGCTAATAAATTATAACGAGAGTTAATTATAGTCGTTAGTATATTTGTTTGCGTAATTATTAATATATGTTAATCGCCGCATGACCTTATGTAACCTGTGTCAAGGTGGAAGAAAATCATAGTGTTTATATCATATCATACTGTCAATACTTAATTATTCTTTTTTAAATTTTAAACTATATATTTATTCCATTTGCATCATAAAACTCATATTTTCAAAAAAATATATCTAACGCTCAACTTTGATTATAGAAAACTAAATATAACAACTTACGTTTTAATTTTGTATGGCTTTCAATTTCAGTAATGCATTATAATTGAAGTTTATATGTCTATTAATTTAAAAAAATACATAATATTTTTTATCAATTTCAATACATGTCTCTTGGACTTTTCATACACGGAAATTTTATTCGGTACTTAAATTACAGGCTCTAATTTATGGTATGTTTTATTTCCCAAATAAAAAGGTCCATACATGGAAACGAGGTCAGAATTAAGGGCATCCGACATGAAAAAAAAAAAAAAGAAATTCACGATACCCTCAAGTCATTCTTAGCAACAGCGCAGGCAATTACCATTAATATAAATACGTTTAACGGTTCCAGTATTTTTTAAAATAAAAATCATTTCTGTAGATATCTCATTGACTTTCTAAAAATAAATAGTATAAGTAAACATTAAGTTGTAACGAATGGAGAATATTTAGTTAATTTAATGTATGCAGCTTACAAAGCATGACTTTAATTTATTTGCAGTATTTTCATGCATTTCCCAACAATAAATCACAAAAATACATAAATCGCTTAAATTCACCCAAAAGAAAGTATAAATAATTTAATTCATACCAATTTTCATAACCAACCATTAAATTGGATAGTTAAAAAATTGTTCAGTTTCAAATTCACTCTCTAAATCAAAAAGTTAATATTAATGTAAGTTTTAACGATATACCATAAATTCTTCATCTAGAAACAAAGCTAAAACCATAATTCATTCATGTTCAGAATTACGTCAAAACGAGATCTTTGAGTAACAGAGTTTCAAAGTAACGAACAATTTAAATGCCGATAATAACTTAAGTGCAACATTTATTACAAAGTTAACGATATTTTTTATTCCAAATGGATTCCACCGAGTACTTTTGTTGAAAATATTAGATTACCAAAAACAACACTTGACAAGCTATTAAATGAGTCAATGGACCGGTTTTTATGCTGACAGCGATTAAGTAAACTAAGTTGAGCAGTATAGCTTATTTGACAGTTGTTTAATTATTGATTTTGATATTTATTGATTTGACTTTAAGAAACCGAGCGTAAGACACACGCTGCTAAAAAAAACATTTATGAAATTAAATTATTTTACAAGACCAGACTGAAAATAATGCTTTATGAAGAAGTTTTTATCAGAACACATTCGATCTAAAATGTCAAATAATATATTGAAAGTGGCATTAAAAATAAATATTGACACTACATATGTTTTAATTTATTTCATATTTATTTCTTTAATATAAAAATAAGTACAAATAATAAATCAACATCTAAAATTGAACCGAGAATTCACAACAATACAAGGACAATTATTAATTTAACATTAATTAAAAAAATAAATATGCACACCCTTTAAAAAAAATTACCCACATTTCCGTAGTTTGATGTCATAAATATTATCAAAGTTTGTGTGGCTTCTGTCAAAACAGCACTGAAAATACACGTAGATTATTGTAAGAAGTGCTTACAGTAATCTCGCTATAAATCGAGGCACAAGTGACGTAACTGCGGGGTATTCCCGAGTACACAAATAAATGGCTACCGTCTCACTCAACAAATTGTATCTAAATGTTGGATATAAATTTAATAAGAAAACGACTCGAAAGAGCATGACATGAAGCATTAATTTTCTCACGAGAACAAGTAATCGTACAATTAATTAAATGCTATTAATTATAATCTAAAAGAGAAACGCTTTCAAACAACGCGATCTAGATTGATAGCGGAGACAATGGGATGTTAACTCATGCCGCAATTTAGAGGATTAGCCGCGCAAGGGGAAACGCACAGTGGGTACTATTTGCAATTCACGTGGACGCAATGGTTATATTATAAAATAGACGTTACATAAGGGATAACCTCTTATTAAACTATTAATAAGTCGAATTAAAGCAGCAATAAAAAATACAGCAAATCTCACACGCAGTGTTTAAAAATTGTCTCAAAGAGACGAGAATCAGTCCAGTATTTTTTTTTAAATAAATCAAATTTATTTATAATTTAAAAAATAATGTTTCTTAAAATAATTTAAAATCTAAAGTAGAATTATAAAAAAAATCTTTATAAAAAAACCCCATCCAAAAGTGGTAGCCTTGTCAGTTCGGATTGTGCAATACACCCTTGTCAGTTTACCAAATATGCTCAAAAATAACCTTTCGTATCTGTTTCACAATCTTTAGCTTTTACCACTGAGCTATAAGAGAACACGACGATAAAAATATTTTTTTTATCAAATATATCGAATAGCACTTACGGTATTCAATATTTTTTGATATTGCGTCATTAACCTGACTGCATCATCAATCGCTGAGCACTTTGATATGTTCGCTGCTGATATCTTATCAGTGCCGAACTTTATTACTGAATAAATTCAACAAAAAATTGAAAATAAAATAAATACAATATTCGGTATTAATAAACACGAAAGCAAAACATAAAAACTTTAATTAGTAACATTTAACAAAAAAAAAAAAAAAAACACCACAAATAAAACTCGAGTTAGTTAAGGAGAAAAACGAACACTCAAACTCCGTTAAAAATTATCCAGGCGACACTCAGTACAGTTACCTCCGGATCCAGCTAAAGAAGCACCCCCCTCTCTTCCTGCCTCCCATGGCTGCGAAGCTGCGACAACTAGCTTCAGCCAGCCACAGCTACGTCAACCACGCCGGCCAAGCGAGCTAAGCTGCGGCAGCACGGTGAGGAGCGCAAGCTGATAGCTTGCCTTGCATTTAAATAACTTTATCACTGTTCAAGCTTGCACTGTATGTTATCAACATTTCTGTTTGTGGTTTCACTTTGTAGTGTTGTATGTAGTGTTGTATGTATTGTTTATTTTTTATAGTTCAGTTAGCGTAGCTTTAACTTGCACATCTTAGCGCAAAAAAAAAACAATTTCAGTAGCACATTTTTAGCATTGCGCTCTAGATAAATTAATTTAAATAGCACTGTAATGATACATGTAAATAGATAAATACAGTTATAGAGATTTAGCATATGACTTTCATTTGAACAGCAATTAGCTGGTTTAGCATGATGATTTAGATTCGCTTGAAAATATATGGTATATTTAAATAATCCGTAATAACCGTACACCCATACTTAGCACAGTGTTAAAATAGCTCGGTATATAATCTATTCTTGATTTCTATTACAGACTTGAAAGATGAAGAAGCCTCGTATTTAGTATGTAATCATTTTGGATGGGTTCTGTGTATCCGATATTAAAAACAATTGGAAATACAGGGCTGCAATTCTGTATAATAAGAAATGATATATGAATCTCAATTGTCTTGAGTCTGATAATAAATTTTTGTGTCTCTAAAAAATTTACTTTTGTAAGTATATGAAATGCGATTTAAATAGAGCCTATAATATAAACAACATCATATTATTATGATTATCCGGATTTCAATATTTTTTGACGCATAATATTTTTTTATGTCTGTAGAGTGGCATTTAGATAGAATATGAACCACCGCTCTTTGCTATCAGCAGAAGCAGGCTTTTTTCGAAACATCGATTTAAACCGAAGAAAATGGAGTTGGATTTTTCAAGTGGTTATATTATTTGCGGCATAATTGTGGGGCCGCACCGCCGATGCGTTGTTTACAGTTGGCTGTCCGCCCCGGGAGGTCCTACCGTTACCGGAAGGTCGGCCTGGTACAGTCTAGGAGTCGAACGTGATTCAATGTTGATTTATTGTGAATCTTACGGTCGAGCGTACACATGCAAAGATATTCAAGATTGGATTCATTCGCCCGCGGGAACCATAAAACGATTCGTATCGTCTAGCTGCATACCTTTCGAACAACGGTAATGTTCCAACCTTGCTGCGAGATGTAATCTTATCAAGAAAGTCATGTTTATTATCAAACATCTTGAAAAAGTTAGATACAAGATACGGACATATTTACACATTCTAAATAAAGCCCACTACACACATCGCGACACAACTTGGGAAAAAATATTAAATAAAGGGATGCAATTGACTGATTATATATCGGTTGCAAGTTATGTCGCTGCGTGTGTAGTCTGCGGTTTAAAGTATTTTTTTCTCATCATTAGTTTTAAGGTAGGTAATGCAAGAGTGCCCTTTTAATGCCGCGCCGAATGAAGATACAAATAATGCAAGAAGTTTGAGAATTCTAATTCAGTAGCCGATGTTCCACGAAGCGGCGCTCGGGCTGCTCCGTGGAAGCTATTTACGAATGCGGGATGCCTTAGTGAATCACGGGTAGAAGGGCAGAGGGTAGTATCGTACTCATTCCAAGTAACTCTAAAAACAAACCCCCAAATTCTGCAGATTAACTACATTACTGTAAAATAAATTTACAAGTGCACTTTCTTTATTTTTAATATAAAGATGTTCACAGCATAAAGATGAGAAATCAAAGTGTGTATCTTTGAGTTCCATATATTTACAGAGCACATCGTTGTTTCTTGATAGATGCAATAAACGGTATATTTTAAAATAAAAATCAATAAAAGCAAATGCAAGAATTTCAAACGTCCGACTTCCTGGTGGAAGTCAGAAAGTCTGACCGCTGGGCCTTCCGTGCCAACCGCTACGATTAAACCTTTTATTTCTGGTACTTTGACGATGTCATGCCAATAAATTAACTAAATGAGAACGGCAATAGTATCAAGTCGTTGAGATTGTGTCCGCGGTTGTTTACTTTTTGTTCCAATTTCCGGAGCCGACTTTAGAGCTTCGGCTCGCGGAGGCAAGACGGTGCAGCGTAAAAAAATGGACACGCAGTATTCAAAGAACTTGATACAATTATTTGTAAATTTTTTTTTTTTTAACAAAATAAGAAAGAACAGTCATTCGACTGACTGAAGGCCGTGAGTAAGAAGCGGATGTTAGTGTGAATTTCTTATTTTTTTTAATCATTGTAACATAATAATCCGATCTTAGCGTTAAATCTTTGAAAGTCGGCAGCCAACCCAAAGTATCAACTGCGCCGATCATTATTAACCGATACGGTGAATTCAAAATGGAGTAAAAAAAATCTTAAGAGATTGATTATTTTACAGCTGTTTTGTTTGCAACAGTTCAATGGAATAAACAAAGAGTATCATCACCTGTTATCCGGGAAAGTCGGGGGAACTAGAGACGCGGAAGTCCTGCTGTGAATACTTATTTTAAATCACTATGATTTATCTGCAGTAGCTGGCCGAAAGCCAAGATCAACGCTAGCAACACAGAGTGTTATCAAAGATGCTCTCGGGTGATGATTATTGGGCAGTTCGGTTTAATCTATCGGTGTGTAAGTATAGGGTGTTGAACTGATAGAAATAGAAAGATGAATCTCAAAATATAGGTATGGATTTAACTGTAACATTTCATTGCGGGGGCGCTCCAGCACGTTCCAGTCGTTATTTATTTATGTAAAAATTAAACCGTCTTACAAGGCATACGAAAATATAAACGACGTCATATATTGAACTATAAAATCTATAATATGCAAAGAAAAGGAGTGGCGAAAGCTATATTCATATCTATGATAAAAACCATCTGTTCACACTTTTTTGTTTGGAGATAGAATAAAAATCGATTTTGTCAATTTTAGTACAAGGAATTACGTTTATTTGAAATTAATAATATATAAACAAACAAAAAACTGTATTTCGTGCTTTTGCGTGAAAAATAATCAGAAATGCGATATACTATACTTTAAAATAAGTACTTAAATGTGAACACCATATAAAATGAGATAGGAAGCAATCGACGCAGTATTTGACTATTTGGAGCAAAATATATTAACGAAACTGCTATTGGCGTATTGTACTTGACACCCACGGGGTATGATGCATCGCATCACCATAGTATGTCCGAATGCAGCTAATTATGAGTACTTCAAGGCGCGTCATGATTTAAATGGCAGATGCGATGTGAACTGAAAGAATGGTTTTGAATCGCACAGGATCGACAACGCCTGCACTGCTGGCAGGTCATTAGCACCGGAACCGCCAGCTCGGTCGGTCCAGTCGGACGGTTTGTGTGGTCGCCGCTCACGGAATATACACGATGGTCCGGAGAGCCTACTCGCGGAGAAAGGATTTACGACTCGGGCCTGGAATGGTGTTGATGACTTGATAATCGCGCGGCGCCACTCGTGCGAGAGCTCGAAGCATCCTTAAGGGGTCGCCAGCTTTGAAATATAAACAACGCAGCACTTGGCTCTGCGCAGCGCCAGAATTGCCGCGCCATGGAAGTCGAGGCATCAACACTCCATTGGAAAGTGAGAAAAACTTTTATGCTATTCAAAAGTTTACATTAGTAAATTGCAATCCAACATGATAATCATTTACTGAATTCAGTTTCATTGCAATGCGAGGATCTTTTGAACAAAAATGACGAAATCAAAAAATACACAAATACGAACATACTATAAAGATGATTTCATAATTTCTCCAAATAATCAATTTTACGATTCAATCGAAAATTACATTATCATATTCCAACTAATTCATTTAAATAAACACACGCGAATATTTTTCGAAGATTCGTGTGGTATAATTGTATAATCATTTATCAATGAAAATGTTACTGATTATGTCTCCTATTCCATGAACAACAATATAATATCTACAAAAATACAACATAAAAGATAACTGAACACGATTCCGATTCAAGTTATCAGCATTATTCTAGATACACCACTTGTTTCGTGGTACCAACAGCAATCGGCGCGATAGCAACAAACAGCATCGGTTCACCCCGAGTCACGTCTGAACGAGTGCAACGCGCACACACAGCCGTAACGAAATTCTGGAGCTATTTCAGCACGAGGCACCGGCGCGATGGCCTAACTCGATGGTTAAATTTCACAAAGCGCTTAATTCTCCGACTGTCGGGCTGATTGAGAGACTGCTTAACAAATGATTCGTTTATTTCTACTACTGAGGTGTGCACTAAAAACGTAGTTTCTGCAACATAATCGCTGAAATATATTGATTTTATCACTGATCGTTTTGATATTCTGATGCGGATTGTTTCTAAAACGTTTCAATGATCATAAGTAATACGTTGAGATACTATTATAACGGACAAACAAAACGAATTTAATAATTGTTGCAGACAGTTGCGAGACAGATTGAAACACGTCGAATTGTTAAATTCATGAAATCCCCGGCTCTACGTTAAAGAAGCGATTTTGGTGATTTCACAACAACAAAAAAAAACAATTCATAATGTGAGCTATTTTTGTTGAGATATGCACACAAATAGGTTTAGAATGTAGTTGCGTGTAATCTATTGACACTATCACTTTGGCAATTTAAGGCGTTCAGCTCAGCGATTAGGCGGCCGATTGCGAAAGAGGAGCACAGTTGGATATGTAGATTATTTGGTAGGAATTACTGCGGGTGCGCCAGCGCAGGTCAGATGACGAGGGGAGACTGAAGAATTTGGGAATCGTCGGGATTCCGAGAGCTATTCCTGGCCATAGGGCGGGCCGCGGGCCGCGTCCGGCGACCTCACGCGGCCCGAGGGATGCTGCCGCACCAGACTCACGGCAAATGTTTAAATTTTCCGTATATTTGTTTACTTGCGCGATTTTTTCACGCTGGCGTCGATCCAGGAGTCGATACGTAAGTGTTATGTAATTTTATTTGGGTAGATTATTTTTAATTTATGAGTCATATATTATGAAACATTTTTAACACTTTAGAGTAAAATGTTGTTTTTTTTTTAAATTTTTAATAATAAAATAACATACATATTGCTTAATATATGTTATTCAAACAAAGACAAGAAGAATGCACGAAGCGATATTATTTATCAAAAATCAAATATGTATTAATTTCATCCACAAAGGAATAAACTTCAGTCATAATTAAATTCAACTGTACAAATTATTAGCAGTCATTGACACAACAACGGGCAGACGGGATATTTAATTGCGTACATAAATAGACTCCGGTGGCCAAGACAGTCGTCCGTGGGAAATCATCAACGAGATTAAAGGACTCTTTTAATAATACTTATAATTATTATTTGTATTAAGATTCAATATACTCAATCCCTGGAATAAAAGCTTAACTAATCAATTTCAAAGAACATAATACAGGTATCAAAACCAATCTGCATGATTTTATTTTCGAATTGTATATTAGAAAGTACAGTGTCGTAAACGAGGTAAGAGTTTTTGCACCTCAATAACAGTAAACAGCAATATTCAATTATAAAAAGTAAGTAAATTTGTTAATAAATTACAATTAACGATTTTTTAATTCGTCTTCATTTCATGTATCAGCATACACACAAAGTGATACATTTATACATGCGCTATCAATCCCGCTTCTCACCCTGTCACCGGTCAAGTATTCGCGGCCTATAAATATCAGATCGAGTCACAACCCGACCGCCCATTATTTATAAACAGTCAAAGTAGCATTTTTGCAGTGTCCGGGTGCAGTCTCGGACTGCCGGCTGAGTGCAGCGTCATTGTTACGAGCGCACGCTGCGCTCGATTTGCTTCAGGCAAAAAAGATCCACACGGCCGATGTGTCCACATAACGCTCAGAAATAAAAATTGTCATACAAAATTCGTGTGTTTACATTTTTTTGGCAACGAGGTAACGCTCGGCACGTGACAAGTCCGCCTGCCAAAGTCAGCTGTCGGAGACGCTCGGCGCGTCAACACTAACACTGACAATCGAACCGCTTGTGCGCCGGACGATTTACTTAACAAATGAGTATTTGCCAGCGAATTCCTCTACAGACATAATTTAACTATGGATATCTCACTCTGCGTATTTTGAAACAAAAATATAATGCGGCAAAGCATATTTCAGGACACACTCATAGAAAATTTAGACTGTTTTAACCGATATTCTATAAAGCACGCTTACATGATAATAGTCATTCTGATTTTTTTTAAACGGATCACTAAACTTTATAACCAAATCGCAATCCAGAAAGAACTTTGTTTGTTTTCGTATATTCTCTGATGAAATCCGTATTGATTAACGTACATAAAATATTTACTTCAGATACAATTCCCAAAATCTACTTTTCTATGAAAAAGAGTTTGCAGTCCTGCAGACGCTTCGTTTCCTCGTTGATATTTATATCGGATACACAGTAAGACTAAAATTTACAGTAAAAAAAAAACGATAAATGAACATTTTAATGAGAAGTCAAATGTAGATTTTGCGTCAATTATTTTTTTTAATTTACAAATACTAGGATTTAAAAGATGACCTAAAACACAGATTGTAAAATTTGACGTAGTTAATTAAAAATGTAACTGATTTTTTTTGCAGATTCTCAACCAAACTGGAAAAATATTTTTACTGGCGATATTTTCCAAGTTAAATCACGTTCACAATCAGTGTGTTGGCTTTACGAGAGAAAAAAATAACCATCTAACCGGTGTTCAATTTCCCGGCCGGTTTGCTTGGCCGCGGAAGTACGTCGGAGCGGTGCAGATTGTCAAACACAACTGGAAATGAGATCAATAGTTTGTTTGATTTGCTTTCAGCAGAAGTGGAGCACCGCCGATTCCCGAAACAAAACAGAACAAACAACTCGGCTTTATTTATTTTATTCAGCTCGATGCATATTGGGGATCACCTGCTATATTACACCACCCGCGAAGCGGATGCCCGAGAATATCGTTTTAATTGCACGGCATTAGTATCAAACTATGTATTCGTATAATTATTGAAAAGATTTTCCTTATAAACCTATACGGATTGATTTTTTATAGCTTTAGAAAATACTTAAATAAAATAAAAGAATATTGGAGCGCAAAAGTAATGAAGACAAACTTTTTTCCCCGTCATAAGGAGAAAAAGTCATAGAAGTGAAGGTAATTTTTTCCTTTAATTGGGACGTAAAAAAAAACTCTTTCCCTTTTCATTAGGGCGTTACTAATGAATATATACTTTCTTCCTTTACATTGGAGAGCAAAAGTAGAAAAGAGAAGAAAAATATTTTTTTACTGTAATGATCATCCCAATTGCCTTTGATCTAGGCTAGCAATCTTGCGACGCTACCGGGGGGGGCACTTAGTTACAATCAGAGATGCTGTTTTCGCTTGACCCCGGCTGCTTGACTCCCCCAGCTGGGCCGAGGAGCACGCTCTGCCGAGCGCAGGTCACTCCGCACGTTGCGGTGGTCAGTTCTATTGGAGTCACTTGGAAAATGAAACATTACAGCCGATTGGAGCGACCGCCTGTGACGCTGGTGATTTGCAACGTCAATGCGCGTCTTGCTGAGCCGCAGCTGGCGCGGAGGGAAACTGTCAAAATCAAACACGAGGCGATGATGGAATGTATTAATAATTGCGACCTTTTTGACATATTGAGTTTTCATACATGTTACTAAATATTTTAATCAAACAAAAGTATTCCGATGTCTTAGAATAACTGAAATTATTTTAGATGCGAATATGGAACATCAACTCACACTAGCTAGTATAAAAGCAATCAAGTTTGAGGAGTGTCCTATATTAAGTTTATTTTTAAACTAAGCAGAAATTATTTTGTTTTATCAAATTTAAGATTCATTTTAGCACAATAGAAGTGTGATAAAATAAGAAAACAGATATCGTATACATTGGATTATTTTTTTAAGTGTATTTTCGGTTCACAAAACTAACACTCCTCCCACGGAGTTCTAGAGATCGTTTTTGAGCAGAAAAAAAACACACTCGCGATACTGCACGCCGGACGATGACACGGCGTTTTTTTTCAACGAGTAAACATTACAAAGAACGGTTCTGATTTGCGCACGGTCCAGACGGGCATCAGCGTACCTGGCCATCCTTTATCCCGGGACGGCCACATCAATCATGACTTCAGCCGAGCAGCGTCAGTGCTTTTCTCCGTTTGCACGTTTAAATACACGCAATCAAAATTTATGTTTAAAAAATCTCGACGTCGCGGTAATAAACGACGCGAGAAGATTGTTTTCGCTAAGTGCTCTTGCCATTGTTGGGTCCCTGATCGCTCGCCTGCCCGCAATCTAAAAACCATCAAGAGCAGCTTAACACGAGAGAAGAGTCATGGAAATTGATATGGTCAACAGATCCTTTTCGTCTGTCAGATAAGCCCGTTCCGCGAGTTGCCCTCCGCGAGCGAGCGGCGACCCGCGCTGCGCAACGATCCAACTCAAAATCAACCGCCGTTCTTTCAGGTTGCTCTGCCAATAATAAGCATCAAAAACACGCAGAACGAATGCGCTAATGTAAATAATATGCCACATATAATTAAGAGCGTCATAGTTACATTCAACCGTATGAGAAGCGTGAGTAACCACCGCCAGTGGCGTCAACGTGACGCAGGCGTCACGCGCTCAGAGTGGTACGCTCGATTTCACCACAAGTGTCGTATGTTGTCACATTGAAATAACAACTTATGTACACATGATAAAAAGTAACTTATTTTAATGACAATTTGCACTTTTCAGGAAGGTTCGGAAGACAGTTTTGTTACTTTACATTTGACTATAGTATAACTACACTCTATGTCCGAGGCATATTGCTCACAGCCGAAGAGAGGAACAATGCCTCCCTGGCTGGCCGCTATCGGAGAGCGGATCGCAGCGGAATCGCGGTTAACCGACCCAAGACGATCGTGCCGAGCAGCGCCGAGTGGAAGCACGAAAATCGACTCACTCCAACGCCCAGCGTGGAAACGAAACTAATTTAATCTTGTTAAAAATAGATCCATCAATTTGCCGGTATGTACATACAATAAAACGCGTTCTAGACACGAGTCAAGAATGTCACCCAAATCGTAAAACGATTAGAGGAATAATAGACAAGAATGCTTTCTTAAAATTTTCATTAAAAAAATCAGTGCAGTCAGTACTGTACTGCTTGATCTTATTTATTCTTCCGACGTTTGAGTCACCGTGACGGGACCATCTTCAATAATTTATTTAAGTAATTTTACAATTGCTTTGGTGCAAAAGGAGGTTTACTGTGTTTAATTTAATCTATTTTGACATCGAACGGTTAAACGATCTATTTGACGCATTTAGATGTAGGGTATCCCAAGCACGGCGATAAAGAGCGGTGAGCACCGAGAGCTGCATATCTCGGTGCGCGGGCAGCCGGCGGTTCGGGGTAAGGCTCTGGTTCCACGTGTCTCTAGAAGCGAATGCATCTCGGGGGCCGGCGGTTGCCGGTTCAACGCCCCGCCGCGCCTTTGGATTAGACTCCAAAAGGAGGACCGGCAGTCCGGAATTAGCGGAGGAGACGAGCGCGGCGAGTGTGACACGGCCGCCGGTAGCAGCTACTAAATTTGCATCGCGTTTTGATTCGCGCATTAGTAATCACCGTCTGTAGGAAAGTGCAACTGGCAGACTACACACGGCACTGCACCGCCGCGTATCCAAAAAATTGCATTCATTTTCTGGTGTATGGTACATATAAAAATTTTGTAATCCACGTAAATGTTTCAATTCAAGCAAACCCCTAATACGTGTACCTGCAATCAGTTTTAGATACGACGCCGGACTTCTAGTCATTAGCCATTCACTATTTCTAATTATTTTCATCCAATTCGATAAATTGCTAACTTTTTTTATAAATAAATAGAAAATACAAATTTTTTTCAATGCTAGTCATTGTTTTCGAATATAAATAGCAACATTGTTCCAAAACAAATCAAAACTTCAATATGTGTTATCGGAACACCAAGTGTTTTTTTAATATTGAAAAAAATGTTGATGTCCATGTTACAGAAAGAAAAAACGAAATAAATATATACATATAAGCGCATAGGAGAAATTAATTGGAAAAAGAGAAATGGCCGCAGATTTTATACGGGACTGCGTGACTAAAGCTTCTAATCCTTTTATTATTCGAGACATGGCAAGGTTGGATTTGTAAGGTTTATTTATTGTTTCGTTTATTCGATACATACTCCAGAATTGAATCTGGATGAAACCATCAAGTCCAAAGCGAAATAGACACTGCCCGAAATAGAGATCGAGTTTCACAAAGAACAGTCAAAACAGCCTTACCGTCGATGCTGATGAAAGTTAGATAACCTTTACAGTTCTGGAAACGCTCGTGCATCTTCCGTGGACCTCCGGGAGAAGATCTCTCGCGCATAGCTCGCTGAGCAGATACCTCTTCTAGACTAATCATTCAAACTTGGTTACTTGAACTTCGATTTGTTTATATTCCAACGGGACTGCACCCACTATATAATCATTGCAAGTGGGTGCAGCATCACGGATGCGATTACATCCAACATAACATTGTATGAGTCGAGGGACAATAAAAAATACGATGTATATGAAATTTCAAATTTAAATATTTATATGGATCTTCTACTGGTATTTAAAGAACATTAATGAATCTTGAAATATTAAAAAAGACGTACGAGAATGCATAATTTTACTGCATAAAAAAGTAACTACTGACATTTAGTTGCATATTTTATAAAATATTTATATTACAGAACTCCATGACGAATATATACGAGAAGTTATTGTTTTATTTCTTGGAACTTTCGCAGAAAGAGACAATTTTAAAAATGACGACGATGCTTATAATTTCGTGGCAGTATTTATGCAGATCCTTCGCACCAGAACAAGCATGTTTTTTTTTCACAAAATGCGAGAGTACTTTCATATTGGGAAAAATTGTTAAAAATTCCACTGCAGTATCTTTAAATTTTCTACGTTTCGGCATTCACGAGTCTAATCTTGTGGTCTGTCGAATAATTCTATTTTACTTTTGAAGGCAATCAATCAAACTTTAAAAAAAAATCAAAATGAAAATAATGATACTCGATCTTACACTGATAAACATCCCATTTCTTATCCTCATTTTAAATAACAATAATTATAGCTGTAAGTAATTAATAACTTTACATTTTGACTGAACAATATTTTGTAGCGCAATGTGAAAGTCAAATTATATAGGTTTTGGAATAATACCCTTTGTAAAAATTGCTGCAAATCAGTATTACAGTAACAACTTAGGCTTTTGTTACTGGTTGACTTATATTTAAAATACGCGAGGGATACGTTCCGGAAAAAATCGCGTTAAGTGAAATTCGCGTACACGATTAAACATGCATACATAGTCAAAACTTAATACAAAAAAATACGAATCATTTGAATCTATCACTTTAATTCTATGAATACTTTATGCAGTATTACATGTTATTTTTATTGAAAAGTACATCTATTGTTTTTTGGGTAGCGTTTCTTTAACGTTCTTGTAAAATACGTTCATAACACCCAACGCTGTTTTTAATTGTTGAAAGAAGTCAATGACTACATTATGTTCATAAAAAGTTCGCGTAATGCGAGGCATTTTAAAGCGAAATTTGAAATTCGCGTTATAGAGAAATCGCGCATAACGGGGTCGCGTAAAGCGGAGTATTAGTAAGCCTTTTGTTACTGGTTGACTTATATTTACAATGAAACAATATACTATAAAAAAAAATCATAAATGAGAGAGCTGTCATGCAATAATATTCAAAACGAAAATTTTAATAATCCAACATAAACATAGAAGCTCACTAATAAAAAAATTAATATCGATAATGTGCCGATTATAAAATCGAAACATTGAAAAAATAGCACAGTGGCCGAATTGGTGCAAAAGCTGGGCGGGTTCCATATCGGGTCGCGGGCAGCTGATGATGACCTTGGGGCGGAGTGGACTAGAATTTTGGCAGACACCGGGCGCGCCGCCCACGCCGGCGCCCACGGCCGCGGTGACTCCGGCCCGCCGGGCCTCGAGGCTGACGCACGCCACGGCCGTGATCCAGCCACGCGAAGACCCTGGACCCCTGCGGCCTTTGTCACCTTGCCTCGCCGATGCACTTGTGACACCGTACACCGATGATGAGCACATGAAATCAACATGAAACTCACTTAATATGTGAGCATATGCTTATAAAAGCATTATCATAATTTGTATTATCTAGTACATATATTTTAATTGAATAATAAAGCACGCGTCCATCTTGTGATTCGCATGTGCAGTTCATTCACACTGTCTAGAGGTGTCGCCATAAAAATAAAAGATAGGTTTTCTAGAAGATAATATCTTTTAATAGAAGGCATATGGAAAATATATTTCAGGGTTTTCTTTTAAAAATGTCAAATAACTCACTAAATGAAATGTAACTCGTAAATTAAATTTACTTGTAGAAAATGTCAAACGTTCTGAAATATTCCTAATGTAAATGTCATGCATTTTCTATAAACTTACATTATAAAAAGAATCTAGATACCAATATATCAAATGCTTCAAGAAATGAAGTAATATAACATTTCGCATCCGTTCGCTTAATGATTCATTACAATATTGAAATTTATATGTTTTTAACCCTTAATTTCTTTAATTCGATTATCCGAAATTTTCCGCTCCAGTTCATCGCCGTTACATATGATTGATCGAATTTCTACCGTAGTTACACCACAGTACAAACACACATAATCACTACGTGTGGATGGATTAGTTCTCGAAACGAAACCAAAATATAGTCGTTACTTCTCGAGTTTTTTTTTTACACTCGTAGCCCGAAGCTGCGTACCAAAACAGTGACTGATGGCACATGTGGTAGGTGCGTTTATTTGAACCGGCAATAAATCTTTTGGTGTTACCATAAATCACTGGTGCGCGCATTGTGCGCTAAATTCGCGTGGGCGCCGAATAATTTGCGCAACACAGTTTAGAAAACACCGCGGAGAAATGTACCGCAGCCTTCCAGGACCGGTCCCAAAACACGTGGGCCGCGGCTGCGAAAGGGAAACCGATGTATTGATTTACGTACGGCCCCTGTATGGCTCGCCAGTGGGCTCGGGCTGGATAAAGTTGGTACACAATACGGATTACTTTTGTTTTTTTAACAATGTACAACCTGTGGAAAAAAAAATTGTATCACCATCTGAGGTTCCTCGGTTATGACTGGTAAAAAAATTCACGAGATATCTCTTAGTTAAATCTGTGATCGTTAATTATAGCCGCATTTCGTAAATCAACTGGAAGATGCCAGTGTGTCATAAAATGCGTTCCTATGAAAATATCGTTTGAAGTTTTCCTTAGACCATCATTCTGATTTTTAATATTTTGCTATAACGCATTTTTGATCAAAGTGATAGTTAAAATGTCACTTTTACTATAAATTTATTAGTCGAGTATATTTCTTGTATATCCATATTATTGAGAATAAATATAAATTGCATTCATAAATTATAATTTATGACTACGATATTTTAGATAATTCCGAATGTTAAAACATAAATATGTCTTTAGAGATATATAATTGAACGCTGTCCATATACATATACAAGCACTGAGCCACTTCATGCTCTTAAATATCCTTCTTATGTTTTTTTTTTATATTATACATATTTATATGAAATATTTTTCATTCAGACCGTAACCCTGTAGTCGATTTTGAATACCTCTGCATATCACCAAAATAAATTTTGTAATTATCCAAATGGTTTATAATGAAAAACTAATTTTAAATGAATAACTTGTTTCACAATAATTTCCTGAAACTGGTTGTTTTTTTAATCATCGATTGGTTAATCGTCTATCAAATTCCTAAATAAGTTTCGATAAACCAGATAAAACTGCTATTGTAGGTTTATGTTTTATGTTTAAAGTATTTACTTACTTTAGTACTCTCATAATATTCTTATTTAAATGGAAAAAATGACATCTGCCCGTCATTAGTTCGTGATTGTCAAGTGGCTAACAAAGAGAGGCTGTGTTTCCATTTCTGTCTGCCAAGCGATGACATTAAAAACGCATACTGTACTCTGAAAACCGTCAACAGAAAATAATTTAATTGTTGATTAATATTTACACTGTATTGAAATCATCAAGACGTGTAAGCCTTGAAATCTATAATATAAATATATTAATAGTGAAATTTTATATTTATTGGTTTACGTATTGTTCCAGTAGACAGCATTTTGTTAAATTACCAACACGTGCAAAAGTCGCATCAGTTTGTGATTTGCCTGTCTAGACAGAGATCGAAACAACGACCTCTGAATCTAAGTCGACGATCTTACGTTTAGCCACTTTTTAAATAACCCGAGTATATAAAGAGATTTCCAATACAAATTTTCAACAAAAAATACAAAAAGGATATTAAAAATATCGATGTTACCATTGCTGGTATACATATTATCCACAATAAGTTAAAACTACTAAATTTTCTTAAAGAATATATAATATCTAAAACGCTACAATATACAGTTAACAATAAGTATATATTCAAATACACCTGGAGTGCATTAAGTTGAATGACGTACTATACTTGTTTAAGAGAAAATAGCATTTCTTAGCTCTAATGAATTATTTACTAGACCGGATCTTTCTGGAAACATAATTTTCAACAACAGCGGTCGAAGGCACCAGCCATAGTAATAAAAAAACTACAGTTAAAACATATAAACAGTTTATTTAGTCATATTAATAATTCACGTAAGTACTGCTCATATAATACACAGTTGAAAAAAACTCCATAGAATGATTTTTTTGTATGCCTAATGCACGTGAACTTGACAGTTCGTATGAGAATGTTTTGACTGTTGGGTTAGCCGTGATAAATGAGCATTACGAGAACTCGTTAGCTACAAGATGTTTATTATTTGCGGAATATGTTTAAACATCGTTATACCCATAACAAAGATTTAATATCCATAATTTAACTTTTAAGAACATAATCAATATATAAATGAGTACTTATCGAAGAATTCGATCTATTAAACCACTATAATTTAAATTTCTTTAAAATGTGTATATCAAAGACGATAAAAATCTTTATTGAAATAATTTAAATATTTTTCATCATAAAGGCCATTTCGGACATTCCCGTGAGTTTTGATACACAATGCAACCCAATAAATATGCAGACTGCCATACAACCCCTCGTATCGAACGGTGCCAAAAGCAATATACAGTATAATGAAATAGAAATATAAACGCACGGTTTATAGCACAATCGACTAGCAATAATCTTTCACTGCGGATTTCCTCAGTAGTGTATAATAACAGCACCGAGGTTCCGTCCTAGTGCAGGAAGCAGGTTGGAGCCCTTTTACGGCAGACGGCAGGCCAGCAGCTGGCGGCAGTGACAGGTGAGCGGCCACGTGGGCCAGGTGACGCCGGCCATACCCAGCGCCAGGGTTCAAATGCCCGCGCGATGAATGGCGCACAACCTTGCTGCGCCTCATTATGTCACCGGCTGCGTCTAGGTGTATCACCTCCATATGCAGTCGCAGGGTCAGCATGAACTGTGCATGCACTATTTTGTACAAGTGTTTGCAGTATCTATTAAAAACCATTTTAAAAAAAATACGATGCAAATTAATGAAAACAAGTATTTCTTATCGACCAGCATAAATATATTTCTCCTAGAATTCTGTGATGAGCAACCAAAAAATACAAGAAGTTGAGACGTTTCAGCATGACACTCCATATCTTTGACACTGTCCAGCAATAACGGATGATATTGCACACCCTTACTCACTTTAAACTGTCGCTGCACTAAATCAACACCAGCTAAGCTCAGCATCAATAATTATTTTTAAATGTTTAAATACATAATTTTATTACCCATTAACTATATTTGTCGACATTTAAAAAAAATCTTACGAATATTGCTTTCTACGTATCGCGGAAAGTTCAATAGCAAGCACAAAAGTATCACACCTAAATATGGCTGGAAACATAGCGTGGGTGATTCAAGCACTTACGTTTTACTTATTCTAATTAAATTACCGCCAGTGATAAAGCGTCCCGATAGGTTAGGCACGCGGTAACTACGTTCGTTATTATTTTTCTTTTCGACTCTCAACTAACAGCAATCATCCAAAACGACTGCAAAAAACCGTAATCGCTTCAGCCGGTAACGCTTCACGCTCAATGATACATTACTATAGTATTACAAATCGAAACGGCGATAAACACTCATGTAGGAAGCGGCTACTTATGCTATTAACCCTTTAACGAGCTAACCGTACATATCAACAGATATGTTCAAAACAATTACAAGCAATTATGAATATAACAATCAATTTTAAATCGATCGCTGGAATAAAATAATTGGTATTTATTTCGATTCTTGAGTTAATCCTATTTATATTTACAACTATAGATGAGTATGGAAATCTACAAAACGCACATACTCAGGCTTCAACGCTCAGTCCGATATTTAGTATAAAATCTGATAGTCATTCAAATTAATAAATGCTAGCTTTGCACAAACTAACTGGTTTCGAGAGCGTACCTAATCAAACATTGTTCAGTTTATATTGAATTAAATCTTTGTTTCGGTTTTGAAGACGTTAAAATTTAGTATCACTAATTGTATACAAAGCACAAACGAACGAGTCCAATCGTTACAAGATTTTTTTCACAATTCGGTCAACAATTTTGAATACTTGGTTTGTGCAATAATATATATAAAACTGAAAAAAATTTCATCAATATTATTAAAATATTCCATTTAACAAAAAGTTGGAAAATGCATGTATGATGTATTTAGCAAAAAATCGATAAAAAGTAAAGTCGTTTCATTTTCGGACTTTCGATTTTCGATCGCAAAAAGGGGGAATGGCGTGCGCCACGACATCGTGGAATAAATCTAGGCTGTTCTGGGAAAATATTCGATTTTAAAATGAATGATACATATTGATGTAGTTATGCAGAGAAAGCAGACGCCAAGCAGGCGGAAAAATGGGCGGATTTTAAGCTGCTGTGGGTGAAAAAAGTCTTGCGGTCTAATTAAGCGGTTTATAGACACACGCACTGGCAACACTGACAAAAAATAATTATAAAAAATAGAAATGACGTTCTAACTAACCACCATGCTCTACTTTACATGACTTAGTTTATTCATAACTGCGGTGAGATGTTTAGCAATTCAAATATTTTCATTTTTTTTTTGTAATATAAACACATTAACATCAATTTAACCATACTTGTAACACGCTCGTGTTCAAGAAAATCAAATAGCTGTAATTCGAAACTTTATGAAGAGCAGTATAAATATCTAGAATAATGAGGATTGGTAAGCCTCGACGTTATAATATAACTAGAAATGTTGCCCGTCACAGAATGACGTTTTCGGAGGCATTTTGAGTTATTAATGATGTGATTAATATTTTTCTAACGCAATTTCGATAAAAAAATAAAATTGGTGCTTGTGTCAAGCTGACATAAACTGAAAATTTCTAAGAAGCATCAAAATTTGTTTTTTTGTAAAAGTTCTAAATTTGAAATTCTCGCGGTGAACAATAAAATTCTATAATTCGTACATATTGAAACTCGCTACAGCATATTTGATAGTTTGATTAAATTAGTTTATGAATAAAAATATTATCCTATCGTCTAGAAATTTCGCACATAGCTGCGGAAAAATTTACTTAACTTACATGCAAAAAATCAGCGTTGTATATTTTAAGATATTCTATAGAAAACCAAAAAATGAAACATACACACACACAATGGATATTATTAGAGTACATATAATATCATATTTAAATAATTTTTGAAAAAATTGTTCAAGCAGATGGATTTTCTCGTCTAGGTCAAGCTGCATAGAACGAAGCCTATCGCTAAAGTAATAATCTATTTTAATGGAATTGCATTGAATGCGAACGCCATTTCTTAGCGGAAGCGGAAATCTAACTATCTATGCGGTTTTTTTTTACAATTACTTGACATTCCTTTTATTTATTTGTGTATTATTGCTCAATATCGATAGATTACAATTCTTTTATAAACTTTTATACGGAAGACCAAGGCTTTTTTGTACGAAGCCACCCTCGCTCAACGCCTGTGATGAACAGCAAGTGAATTGAATGAATTCCAACCAATTTTTTGTGCCAGGAATTTTTGGTTCTGATAAGTCGTTTTAACAAGAATTACCAATCATGCTGTCAAAGTAACAAAACTATAATATCACTTGTCTAGACTGTTTTTTTTTTTGACGCTACATAACAACTCGCAAACGAGCGTCGATATCAGGTGTAATATTATGAAAAAAAATTATATTATGATGATTATGAACCCCTTATAATCTAAAATAAAACCAGAACGCGCATCGCAATTATAAAGATGCCGTGGTTAAATTCATTAGGTGAGTGTAAACAAGTGCTTGTGAAGAGCGCGGTGCGTTAATTGGAATTCTTTCACCTGCAGCCGCGCCGGTCGGACGGCCAAGCCGCTGGCGAAGGTCAGGTCCGAACCAAAATAAGTACTTCGGAATTTTTTGGCGTGACCGTCGGATCGTTGCGGTACTTCGCCGGCCGGAAAGGTCGGATTCGAATGCCGGTTAACATAAATAATAATACTTTAAACATAGACAAAACATCCCCATGACTCCCCTTCTTTTCGCTCCATCGACATACTTAATGATTGCCGTACGTATATTGCATTTGTCGTCATGCAGGTACTGTCAGTGTCTGTGAAAATTCCCAACGACTCGGAGGAGGACGGATGGCGATGAGCGAGGACTCGATCAGAGTGACGGACGGTCGGCGAGGCGCTCGACAAGATGATTGAATATTCCATCGCATCAATCCAAATGGGAAGTGGATTCCTAAAGCAAACTGACGGCTACCTGTTGCTCGGTGAGTCATCGCTCAAGCTATATACATTGCCAACTCATCGGCGTTTTATTTTGCAATGTCTCGAGGTGTACATGTACATGGAAATTTAAAAAATTGAAGTTAAAAATTACTACGACAATATTCTACGCAAAATGGCAGATGTTCTTTCCAACGCCGCTATCATTTCGATCCAAAAGTGCAGTTAAGAATATCCCTGTGTCAAATGGCGGGTGTGGTCATCGGAGAACTTCCTGCTCCGAATGGCAGTGGAGATAGTTTTAGATTTTGAGTCACGGGTGCTCAAAATGTTAAAATACCCTGAACGAATGTGACCTGACCCGATAGCGAAAAAAAAACCATAGCCAGAATACATCAATAGTAAAAATGTGACGTTTTCTATTTCTTCTCGGGGAATAATTTGTCGGTTTCCATCTTTTTTTCATTCTGTGAACGGACGCTAGTTATGATAGAGAAGCCTTGTGAAAGAAAAAGAAAATAAATTAATAGAATGAGTCGAACGTCATTTCCTTCATGGTAAAAACTAACAGATATTCAAGAGGATTCATATATATATATACGATATATGTATATATGTTTGTGTGAGTATATATGTATTTATTAGGAATCAACACTTGCGCATATCGTATTAAAATAACAGGATATAAAATAATATATTCGCAGTGGTGTCGTCTGGTTTTAATCCGGAATTATCTGCACGGGCCAAAACCTGCTCCCCGGCGGCTGAAGCAAGCCAGAGCCGAGCCGTCTCGCTGGAAGTGACAAAAGCGAACTCCGCGTCACCTTGCCGTAATCCGAGCGGGGATCTAACGAGGTTTGAGGTCACAGGTAACGGGATACCAATCCATACCTACGAATACACCCCCGAACGCCCTTGGAGTGAACGTAAGTGCCGAAATTAGGTGAAGTAAAGAAAAACTTTGCTGTAAATCATACTCGATTTTCTAAACACTTAAAACACGTGAATATGTAGAAAAAAAAACACCTTGACATGGTCTCACGGTGACCAGAAGAACCCTTAAATATATTGTATATATAAGTTTTTCTACACGATATGAACGTCTGAAAATATTCTTTTGTCAAGCACGCAGCAATATACCAAAATTAAAAGTATATTTTTTTTAAATAATCTTAAGCAAAACGTGTGCAATATTAATTACATAAAAATTATATTTTACAATATCTTGTAGATAATTCAAGCAAGATATCCAACTAAATAATCTACAGGTGTTCGCGCATTTCTAATAAAAACATTGTGAAGCGTCAATAGTTTTTATTGAACTTGTTTGATCGCACAAGTGCACCATTAGTTGGACCGATAAGGTGGCGCACTTCTGCAAGCAGGTGTGTTTAGTAGACACTGCCAGACCAACTGCGGAATGCATCTGGATCTGAAATCTCTGAGCAGATCACAGTCCGAATCGCTTGCGAAATTACGTGACAACATTGTCACACAGTTGGCATAAGTGCATACTACGAATCAAACGTAAGAACACAGTTGTTTTATTGTAGTAAATACACAGTGATGCAGTTTAGTGTTAATTTGGTTAGAATTCGTGTTCATCAAAATAACATGTTATTTGAGAATATTTTATGAAACTATTAAAACAGACTTATATTAAGCGATTTTTAAGAATGCACTATCAATAAAGCTTTCTTCAAAATGATTTTTACTTTTTTTATTGACTGATTTAGCTAATGAAAAGGCTGGTGCACAGTGCCAAACATTTAACTCTTCTCCACCCACATTAACGTAGCATTCTCTAGTTGGTGTAATTCTACCATCAAGGCAGAAATGCTCGGATAAAATGAATAAAAATGCGTTTATTTTAAAATTAACATTTATAACGGATGTTGTAAAAAAACAAGAGAGATTTTGCAGAAATTTCCGTCAAAACGATCCAAGGCGAAAATCCAATTTCAAAGAATTGTTTATTTAGTTTTATTTTTGCAGCGTAACGGAGAAAAGAAGCGAAGCATTGTGTGTGGATAGAACAAATAAAAACACAGTAGTGGAAACGAATTTACAACAATTCATTCAACGGCGGATGGGTTTGTGGGCCGAGCGAGCGGGCGGTTCTAGATATTGCGAAAAAGTAGAAGAAGTACGGTAAGTCCGAGACGAAAGTATCCTTCCCGGGCCAGCGGTCGCAGTAATGAATACCCGATCAGGTGACCTGGCCTCCAGCGGGCCCGGCAGGTGCGTGCGCCCCTCACTAAATACACGCTTATTTTCCCGAATGTAATCATTTTCGACTAGACAATTTATTACAAACATATCAAACCTGAAAAGACCAAAAAGCCATTAAAATATATTTTTACTGTAGACGATTTTAAATTTTTTTTTTAAATTTTACAGAAATCATAAAAATGGTTTCTAGAGTAGTAAGTATCGTCGATTTTTAGTACTGTTTCCTAAGAAGATAGCTTCATTACAGACACCGACACGTAGGGCTAGAATAAAAAAATCAACGCGATTTTTTTTTTATATTATACTTTGTTTGCAAGAAGTGAAAGTAGTTTTAAAAATGTTAAAGAGCAATGATAAATCTAAACCAAACTTCACCATTATGCACTGCATTAATACATTCACTTAATTGCCTATTGTCTGTTTTCTTTGGGGGACGAATTTATGTTTTTGTAAAAAAAAAAATAAAAGACATGAAGGCACAAGGCGTTGTCAAAAATACACTTCCTGGATACTGAATGCGGTTGCCTCGGTCAGTTTGGTTCGCGGCTATGGGCGAGCACCTCTTCAAGTATGTCGCAAGGAAGTGGAGTTTCTTTTGGGCAGAGCGGCGCCGCAAAGCCGAGGGGGCATTCCCAGCGCGCCCCGCCGCCCAGAGGAGGCTGGGTGTCAATGCCCATTTACTAATTTTAGACACATTGTGGTAAACGAAGCGTGCGAAATCGTCGAGAATCATTAGCGCTCACTGCGCTCTGAGGCGAGATAATTCAGTATCTAAAAATAATCTTGGTAGTAACTTTATGAAGGAGTTGTGTTGAAATACTCCTTACATAGAGAGCTGGTAATTTGTTTAACCTTTGCAGCTTTAAAAGAACATACGATGTCAAGATTGTTGATATATCGCCATAGCTGAGCTTGTCGGCTGTTCAAATACTCGTAAAACAAAAAAATCTTCGAGACGCTAATATTACACCACTTCTCATGTGGGTGGAGATAAAACGAAAAAAATCAGATAGTCGTTACTCGATAAAATATGAATTTCAACCCAAAACCAAGATGGGTATCTGATGCCCATGGTTATCAAGAGGAACCTTGATGGGTGCTTCGTAAGTTTTTACTCGTAAAAAATATTACCGTACCACTTCTTTTAAATAAATCAGTAGCACCCGGTTTTCTTAAAGCCAAAATCAATGTTTCAAATATATATTTGGCATACTTGTCAGAATGGTTTTTCTTGGCTCAAGCGAACTTAAGTTTAAAAAATAAAATCAACCACAACATCACCTACAAGTTAATTTACCAAGAAAATTTAAAAAAATTATATATACATAAATCAAATGCATAATGGCAGATTCTAAATTACGTCTGACGTAAATTCCTGCGCAGTAGAAAGCTTCGAAAGCAGAATGCAGCTGGCGTAAACGCAAAGATGAGTGCATCGAGTCGGCGCTGTGGAGTGGAGGCACGCGGTTGGAAGCTATGCTGAACATTGTGACCAATACGGCACCCTTACTGTTAAAAAAAAAAATTGCAATCAAATCGTTAGATTTCCCAGCTCTGAGGGGGGTAGTCAACTACAACGAGGTGATTTGCAGCGTCTGTGCCAAAAACGAATGGATGCAGTTTTGGTATAAGAATCAATTATTTATAAACTAAATGCCCGACTAGTAACAAATAGGTCAATATATTTTTAATGCTTACCGAGAGATTATCATAGATTTTCGATTAGGAAACTAAGTATAAAGAATTCAAAAAACGGCTAGAAAGTGGGCATCATCACTGATTCTAATGATGCGCGCTTGTGTGGTCTGCCGGTCGGCCCGTACACGTTGACGCGTGTTCGACGTCGTGCAATCGATACCCGGGCAGGGCGGGCCGCTGGGGACGCTCGGACACGGAACGACTGATGCGAGCCATCACGAGGATAATCCATCATAGCTGGAGGAGCCGGCGGAGATCCGCTACAGCTGGCCGAAAAAACCTTTTAGTTAATTTGTTCACACCTCGTGCCGTATTTCCAGGGTGACGCTGTCTTTGTTGGAAGAGAAAGCCTATTTTATATTAAAACATACTCGTACGTATAAGGTAGAGAATATGCACACGCAGTACAATGTACTGCATGCGTAATACACTTAATATGTATTCGCATAGCCAGAAAACAAGTAGCTCAAAATTAGACAAATCATGAACACTCCTCACTCATTCAAGCAAATATGCAGAAAAAAATTATAGTTTTAATTTCATACTCAAGATCACGCAGTCCACTGAAAAATGTACATCGCTGTTACTTCTGCTGTCTATTATTCATTATAATAAATCAAATGTATGCATTTGACAGTACCATTATTTCAATGCTCAAAAGTAATTAATATTTAATTATATTTCAACGATTAGGCGCTGTTAATAACCAAAATTAAATTTACAAAAAATAATTAACCTAACCAAATACGTCTGTGTATATTACGTATATTAATACGTATATATTTTTTAATATGAACTCACAGCAAGCGGGTCCTTTATTGCACGCCAGAACTCTTGAAATTCTCCATAATTCACCGTTATAACGACTATCTGCCGCACGTACCGCATTAAAAACAAAATTTAAAAGAGTTACAAAGACACCAGGAATGCAGAAGTTGCCCAGTACTGTGCAGGGGCTACCTCGCCTCATCCTCCGGTGCTCAGCGCGCCCGGTGATAAGAATTCTATGCCAGAAACTACTTGTCGTCGCACGTAGTTGGCAGGCGGGCATACCAACCGCATGCTACGACAATGGCACTAATCACCTTTAGTAATAATTCCACAAGGTGTTTTCACACATGCGGACAGTAAGCAGGCCAGAATATCGCACCCCAAACATGACAAGTATCGGTATTAGTATCTATCGTGACGTGTCTTTACAGACAGCCCAGACACGCGCCAGACAGCGTGACTAGTGCTCTCTCAAATAATATTCTGTCTGTATGGTACATTCAATGTATCAATTATATTAGAGGTTTAGTTTAATTTACTGAATATAATGCTTTTACGCTACTGCTATGAGACATCACGCTGTTCATAAAGTAACAAAAAAAAAAAGACTGAAACTACCGAGAAATCTCACTTTAATAAGACAAACAACCAATTAAACGGTTCCAAGTGTTATTTTTATTCAACTGGAGTTGACCTCGTGAGCCCCTTGTCGGCTAAAAACTGAATGGCGGCGAATCGTCCGATTTGCAAACAACAGAAAAAATGCAATCAACTTTGGATCGTCCACTTTTACGGAAAGCTAAAAATAGATAAGACGTGCTCGACAATGAAAACAATCGCATGATCAACCTTGCGGCGTGGAGTTGTATTTCTTAGCCGCAGACCGCAGGATCGAATCCCAGTTGGCGTGGAACGCATCGTCGGGCGACCGCGTCTCTCATGCCATGGAGAAAATTTACGAATCAATATCATAATTGATCAAATGGAGATATCATAGATCGCTAGATCGAGGCGGTCGGGACTGACTTGGTAGTTGCTCTCCCGTCGGGATTATCCCATATCATGAGTGAAAGACCTTAACCGACAGAACTCCCTGGATCCTCGATATTCGACATAAGAAACTTTTCCGTATTTTATCTGCAGTCTTTCATCGTCATGATAAGCTGTAGATGTTTTTCACAAAAAACTAATCATTTATTTTATTTTGCTAAAATGGTTTGTGACTATGTATTTTTCTTGAGAACGATGTTACTCTTATGGTGCATCGTAAAAATGAATCGATAGTAAAAGTAAGTATGTAAGCTAAATATACTACATGAAGTGGAAACACTCAATGAGATTTTAAAATAATGACTAACTCTTAACGCAACGTGTGCTCTAAAAGTAAAAAAAGAAAACTTAACTATTAATTTGAACCACTCTACAAACATCACTCGTTTCAATACGCAATTAACTAGTAAGAAAAAAAACTACAAACCTGGTTAATATTTATTATCCTAAGCTCTTTTTTTAGAAAATGCATCAAAACAAACAGCCGAAATCGTGTTCTTGGTTTGGTAGAAATCGAATTGAAGTTCGTGCCGGTGAAAAAGTTATTTACTTATAAACTTATAAAAATCAACAATTCAGAAATAAAAAAAAAATAATTTTAAGCTATTTCCAAATACCAATCCCAGATAATGTTCCCAGTATTAAATAGGTGCAATAGTTTTAATTGTAAAGAGAACTATGTGTTATGATAAACATAACTTAAGTATGTCTCTAAAAAAACGGATTAAATATGTCGAAGAAATCGAAGGCTTACTAACAGCCGAGTTAGTAAGACTTTCTCAGAATAAACGTATGTTCAGTGAAATGGTCACTACCCTCCTCTGAGGAGAGGTACTTGGAGAAGAAAACTTTTGACCATATTAGCACAAACTAAATGATCGAAACCAATAGTCCCCAATTTTTTTTTTCATTCTCTTTTTGGCATTCTCTCCTCTCGTGACGTTATGAGTTATTAGGGAAATACTGACTAATTTATGTTCTACTTTCTTATCCATGATTATACGCTTTGATACAAAATAGTGATATAGTTAAAAAATAAAGTATATTTCAGGAAAAAAACAGTAGACTGCAAATAACGTAAATATACTACTCATATATAAATATGATGCCATACATGCATAGATAAATTGATTTGCATTTCAGTTGAAACACAGAAAATAATTAAAACTATGTGTGTCAAGGCGATATCCTTCCGTCAATTTTTTTGATGTTTTTTTTTATTCAACTCTGTGAAAGGTTTTAACAAATTTATGAATAATTATATCTCACCAATTGTATAAAATACGTATTACCAAACCTTAAAAAAAAAACAGAAAAATCGACCATGAAAGTCCGTTTCAATAGTTTGACAGATAAAGAGTGGTGACAATAATTAGTTTTTTTTTACTAATAAACAATATGAACATAGCTTAAAAACAATTTAATGAGTAAAAAAAAAAAAGAGAATATTATTATATTTACCGAAGTGTGTATGAAAAATTCAATGCAATTCAAAAAATATAAAGACGATTTCGTATAAACAATTATTGTAAATAAAAATATCAATAATAAGTAGGTAAGTCAAACTAAAACCTCCTTGAATAAGATGAGTAATTTAACAATTGAATAAATACTTTCTAGTTTACGTGTGACTTGAAGAAACTATATAAACACTTCCGATAAAAAATAAATATCTATGCATTTCGCGGATGTCAGATTCATTGCGTGCGAATTAGGGCAAGAAACAATTAACAGTTATATCGGGTAAACATCTACTTGTTTTTTTATATTACCACTAGCATGTGTATTAATTAAATGGAGAGTAGCTCTCGCCGGTAGTGGTCGAGAAACATCACCAAAAATGCTAAACCCGGAGAAATTTGACATGTCAAGTGAAGTCGACATTCATCGTGACGCAGTGGCCGAAGATCTGTGATCAAAGCGGAAAGCATAAATGCTAATTTCACAACCTTTACAAATGTAGCATAATAACAACATAATACCTAATATAAAATACTATTTAAAAAATGTAATAGCATTGAAAAATAACGTAATATATACACAGGAAATAATATACAATAGGAAGTAGTAGTAATGTATTATGTGATAATACGAAACTCACCTAAATGTTTCAATAAAAATATCCCCTAATGACACATCAAAAATTATAATTTTCGGGTAGATCTCGCGTAATTTTCACACATTGACACAATTTCACTATTTTTCAGTTTGAATACAACCAAATCACGCCCAAATATGCAAAGAAACACGTCTATACGGGTCTACCTACAGGTAAAAAATACTAGCGGATCCACCATCTTGCAATTCAAATTTCATTTTTACGGACGGCTCTGCGGCAGTCTTGCTCTCTCTTTCTAATACATGCAAAAATATAGTCACATTTGTCTGGTGCATTTGGAGAAAATGCACAAAACGGAATCTGTTTTATCAATAGATACATCAAAATATTGTGAAGCTGATTGCATCGCTTCAGTAACCATGGCAACAGATGTCATTATTAGCTTAAATAATTTCTACTTATAATTTCTAATTCATATTTTTTTATTGACTTAACAAGGAAACTTAAACCTTGCAATAAATAATATAAATGTTAAGTATACAATGAAGCCAATAAAGAAGTGTTTTTTGAATACTTTGTAGAAATGGAATGCAAAAAAGAATAATATGTGGGTTGATTTAGAAAGAAATTTTATTAAAATTTATACATTTTTACACATATTCTAAAATTTATTATAGTCATCATTAAGTTATAACAACATAACTCCTAGGAAAGAAATGCATAATGTAATAATATAATCAACAATTTTGATATATTTTACTGATCAAATAGAAATACGTTGGTATAATATCACTTTATAATAACAGTACGAAAACCCCAAATTACTATTGAATTGTTTTTATTATCGTGGAGACATACTCATGTATAAGTGATTTTCAAAAACTATTAAAACTGTTGAATAATAAAAATAGTAAGTAAGTCATATAAATAATACAAAAAAACAATATTTTGATTTTAGGTAGGAAGATGAAAATACATTACTCTGTTCATAATAAATAAATATAAAAGAAATGTATAGTTAGAGATGATCATGCATTATAATCTGTACATAAATAATTTTAAATATCATCATTGGAGCGGAGCACGATAATGCCTATTGTGGAATACTTTTTTTTATAATGCTTAAAGTTAAGTTTTATTGGGTGTACTGCAGTGGGATAGTGGTTCACACCTCAAAATAGTGCTGAAAGCACTGGAATACTAAAAAACAGGTAATATTTTATAATTGCATTCCTGCTTTTGAAATGAATAATTGTAGTTATACCGTTGAGAATCAGAATGAGTCAACCCACAATACGTAAACTCAATCTACTTTCAGCAAGCATATTTAATTTAAAATCCAAGTGGGTTTATTCACGCTCTAATGAAAAATTGTAATATCGTATAAATTGATATTGGATCAAATAACAATTTCATTCTGAAATTGGTACCGTGGGTCGGTATACTGCCAAAATAATAATTATTATTTAGGCCCTCGTAAACAAATAACTTTCAGAACAAAGAAAATACTTGTCAACTCGCAAAAAAATACATAACACTATACAATTATCACTCAATAAGTTCCTAAAAGAACATAGGAAGACACCTTTCTTTCAGCGAAGAGCTTAGCCTGCCCACCAAAAAAATAAAACCAAAGGGTTTAGCTGAAAAAAACTGACTATGTTTATAACCATTAATTATTTTAAGAGTTAAAAAATCAATATTTCATCATATGTACCTTAGTAAAAAAATATTTTACAGTCAAAAATTGCATACTCAGCTGCCTATAAAAAAAAAATTCAATTATCGAGGGGCAAAAAGGTTAATTTTATATTGTAAGTTTGAAAAAAAATATTTGCTAACTATCAAGACATTTTGGTACACAGATAAAGTAGAAAATAACTTCATTAAAAACCACAATATCAGCGAACATAAAATAATTCATAAAATGTGCAGAGCCATTCCGTAAATTTCTTTGTTTTTCTCCATGGAATTTCAAATATATCCTAATATGTTATTAGTATTTATTATTAATTGTATTATTTGTTAGTAAATAGTCTTTATTGTATTACTTGGAAGGTATAAAATTACAATAAATTTTAACTATAGCTAGGGGAAATGTTTTACTTTTTTTAAATTTTACATTGTAGTAATGTAACATACTGAAAATATGTTTGTAAATACAATAGGAAATTTATATGGTTCATTTTTACTATCAACAACATCATGCATAATTTTCAAACAAAATAGTATATAAAAATTAAAGGTTTGAACTCAATAGGTCTACAGGGAGGAAATAATTTAATAATTAGATTTAATGAATCTTAGTCTTTGGAATTAAATCAACATTGCAACCTATCAACACCTCTTTATGTTCATTTGTTGCAAGCTTTATAAATTAGCTGGTACATCTTTAGTAAAATATTCAAATGTGACCTTAACAACAATTTCTTCCATTTCATATCATAATTTTTATTTACATGCAAAAAATAAAATCACAATGAATGCATTATTGAACATTTCATGTAAAACTCTGGCATATCAAGCATCATAGAAGCTGTTTTATTTGATATTAAGCAGCATTGGTCGCCGTTTAGATTAAATTATTCATTTGAAAAGCTCTCTTTCTCTCTGGCAATTGATTTGACTTGAAAAAATTAATTTAGCTCATTATAAGCCATCAGGATACCAACAAATTAAAACCATCTATCCCTCAGTTAAAGCCCTATAATTTAGCCTACAGAACATTGCATCAATCACGTCTCTTGCAACCACGCAAACTCCCCTTGCCATCGCATTTCCAACGTTCATCATGGCCGATCTTTGGTGCTGGCCACGCACAAAGTGTTGCTCTAGAAACCGACTGGACTGCGACCTCCACTCTTGCACGTATCTATGTGTTTGGGATTGCCAACTCTCCCTAAAAATATTTGATTGCAAAAACAATTCATCACTACTCAAATTCGCCTGCGAATTTGTTATTCTCTTCGACTGCAAACGCGATTGTCGTATACCTGATTCTTGCACATTTGATGTGAATTGTGACGGTTCCTCAAATCTATGTAGGTGTGTTTCTGAAAATGCATCATCACTATTTGACAGCAATCGGATGTATCGTTTGATGGATTCTTTTCTATATCTATCTGACTGTGATGGAGCGTATTCTTGATACCGGTATCAGCATGCCATGTCACTAGGCGGCATGCCAGACCACCTTGCAGCTCCGTGGGCACATACAAGGGACCACACATACGGAGTGAAAAATTCTTCAGGCTGATCTTCTTCCACGTACCGGAACTTAAGCTCAGGAAATTTCTGCAAGAACAATAACAAGACAATAAATATACATTCAATCAATATTCAGAGATATCTATCATAATCTTACCAAACCTTGAAATGGTCTTTGTCTTTCTCAAATAGAAGCAAACTCTGTTGCCTAACTCAGCAATCTAGTGACCGAATTCTTTCAATACAGGATCAAAATTGATGTAATTCAATAAGAACAAAAATTGCTTATTTACCCTAAGTCTATCAGTAGACCAGTGGTCGGCTGCTCTAGTGACCACAGCTAATACTTCTGCTGCTCCGAGAGCTCCACGCTGCTCTTGTGCTCGCTGCAGACGAGCCGAAAAGTAACCTACCACCTGTAATAACAATTAAACCAATAAAGACACAATTGAAACTTATAATTATAATCTCTAATTTTCATTAATAATTGCCTTGATACTATGAGAGCAGAAATATATTTAAAGAAGTGGAAATAAACACTGGATTTAAGAAATATATTTCTTACCATTTCAATATTCTGTATGAGATCCTGAAAAGCTGCATGCGTCCTATAACGATGGAAGAGAGCCCTTTTATGGAGTAGTGTGTACACTAAGTGAACATTGCTTCTGAGCTGAGCCGCAAGACAAGAGTTGATAATCTCCAAGACCATACGAAGAACTTCTTCCACAACCATCATATCTTGTAACTAAAACAAAACCAAATTATTAAAGCATCCACTGGGAATAAAATTCGTAAAACGGATGAGAAGATTGTCTGCAAAATAATTCTTCCAACAATTATTAGTTACCAGTTCTTCTCGCATCTCTGGAGTAAGAGCCTCTTCTCCAGCTTCCACGGCCACCACATGACTATCAGGATCTGGCCGAAGTGCCATAGGTACGTGTGCTCGTGCTGCCAGCCTGGTATGCTTGCGAGAAAGTGTCTCAAACAAGGACACCACTCGTTGAGCGACATACGGATGTAAGTTTCTAAACTCATCTAGAAAAGTAAATATCTTGATGTATTTGCTGCATATAACTATTTACTTTCATACTTTCACTATCCATTTCCATCTGCATAATAAAGTCAAATGTAATTTTTTTGTTCCATCACATGCACAAAAGTATTTTGCTGTGTGAAGAAATAGCTATTTTAGTGTAGCCTAGTGTAAGTGTGTGATTTACTGCGTAATTTTTTTTTTTTGGTATTTGTAGTATTGTCAAATAACATAATAAAGGTGTTTATGTTCTCTTATTCAATATTATGAAAATGATTTAATGCATTAAATTATTTTTTTATTACTTAGAATTGGTGTAGAGGCAAGCAACCTTGGAATTACTTTTTTAAATACAAATGCACTTCATTTAATAATGCTTTAGGTATCTTTTATGAAATAAGATTGTTAAATTACTCACTGCTCATGTTGGCTAAAGCAGCCAGGCAATTAGTGTGCAAATACTTGTCCCGCATACGCAGCATATTGAACTGCACTGTCCGTGTGATGACTAAAACCAGCATCCCACCTAAAGAGATCTCTGCCATGGGTCGCTCTGTGTACCATGTGACATTCTTTAATGTCTGTAACAATATAAATTTATATTATCAACAGTTAATTTTTTAAATCACCTTTTGAATTGGTGACAGCTCTTGACATGAAAAATAAACTCTGCAAAACTAACAGATGTAAAATTATCTGTTTAATGCATATATCATAGAATTGTTTTAAAAAAATTATTTCAAAACATCGGTCTACAAAATATATTTTTTTTCGAAGAATAAAGATATTCTTCTTACAAGGTTACACCTTGAGGAATGAATTGTGTTTGCATTTAATATATTTTTGTGTTCTCCTAATTCCTTTAAAATTCAAATAAAAATGAAGACTATAATAATGAAGTTTGATTCTTACCATTTCGTGTATTGACCTATTAAAGCCATCGTCTTCGGACAGAATAAGCAACACAATAAGCGCCATGTAAATATGATGAGAGCTGTTACTAACAGCATCGTAAAGTGTTCTCATTATAGGAACCACCTAAAAGATAAGATTCAGTTAAATACAATAAATCATGTTTCATACCTCTTTAGATCATGAATTAAATATTTAATTAATACTCACCAAAATACTAAGATCTAACCGTCCCAGCACAAATTTTCTAAAGGTTTGATTGCGATGCAGCAAGAGATACAAAAGAAGAGTAATGTGTTCAGCTTCAGCCGATTTTCCTAAAGCCGTGTACAGTGAGCTAAACTCTACACCGAGAGCACCTGCTTGCTGCACATCTAAAATAAAAATTTAACATATTCAATCTTTAAAAAAAAAATTCTCAAGATAATGCCTATTCTTCTTCACGAAAATCCATCAGATGTCCATCAACTATTTTTAGAAACCAAATTTACCAAAAAAAAAACCCCTAAATATACTCTTTAATTTAAGAATTCATCTCAATATCAAAGCTTACCCACAAGAATATTTATCTCTTAATAAAAAATATGCAAATAATCTTTTAAGATATCTTAATATAAGTTGCATCACTTAAGCTTCCAAAATGAAAAAAAATAAAAAAATGTCTTCTCTTGCAAAATGTCTTCAGTTACACGAGTTTTGAAGATTTGTAAAATAAAACAAAGTATACCTTGGCAGGTGAATAGAGCTTCTCTGTAGAGATTTGCTGAAGGAGGATTAGCCAAAGCTAGAAGTAAAAGACAGGCTTGGCTAGCAGCAGGTTTGGATACTCTTAGCGTTTCATTCTCTGGGCCCTCTGCTCGCCAGCGAGATCCAGACATTACTGACCATATGCTAGCTGTAAAGAAAGTAAATATTCTATTGTGTTTAACCAATCAATAATCAGGGGCTAACAAATAATGATAATGACTACTTACATGCAATTCCTAAAACAATACTTCCACTGGCGGCTGGGGGAGGTGGAGATCGTAATGCAGCCATATCTCTCAATAAGGATCGTACTAGAAGTCCGGCATGTAGTGAATAGCGACCACCAAATACAGTTCTGTAAATTATAAATAAAAATAATTAGGGATATTTTAGAAATAAAAATATGGTATATTATGCAATACAAACAATGACAGATACGTTATTTTTTACCTGTAGATTTGTGAGTTTTCGGGAGTCGTCAAGTCACCATGTGAAGAAGCAAACAGATGCACCGACAACAATACAAGCAGTGTGTTGATGGCTTCTAAATGTAAGTGGTACGTATTGTCTCTGTAAAGAAAATATCTAATTAAGTTAATGAACTAATAAATCTTAATATTGCATTGCCAAAACTTATAGCATACATTGTAGACGTTTTTAAATTCAAAATATCATATAAGTGAATTATTTTCCCTCCACTGAAAGATAATTTGGTTATTTACTTATTCTCCATATTACCAACATAAAGACGTAAAACTTACGTAACAGGCACATCGATAATAAGTCCAAACAGAGCATCAATTAACATCTCAAGTGGGCCATCTTGATGACCCGATGACACAAAGTCACCTTCAGCTGCTGAGCTGGAAGCTGCAGGACTAGGAACTCCATTGGGCTCGCCATTCACGTCTATGAGAGCTGCGACGGGAACATTATAGGCTTCTGAAGACGGAGATGGGGACGGTAAAGCTTCCATGGCTATTGTTGTATTGCCGTTTATGTTATCTGGTCCATTTGAGACTTGTAGCTAAAAAAAATATTTTAAATCTCCATTAGACTTAGTTTATTAGTAAGCAAATATGAATTTTAGTAGATCATAACAAACAGATAATTTGAGAAAGATTGTTTTGTTAATAGTATCAAATATTATTTAGTTTTCATGTTCATTAACTATTCAATAAATATTGCATTCTCTATGAGAATTAGTTCTCTCATTCATGAAAAAAATCAATAAAACAAATGATAATTTTTTGAGTCAGGTAAATCATTTGGAAACTCTAGTAAAGAATAACAATCGAAAATCAAATTTTTAATTCTTAGTTCTATGTAAACTTATTTAGAAAATTTAGAAAAACTTTTTTACAAGCTGTTTAGCTTCATCACATAAGTAATGAGTATAAGTCTTAAAGAGTGAAAAAAAAATCATGATTAAACAAGAGGATCAAAAATTTTTGAAAAGATATTTACATAAGTATCTCACTGAAAATACTCCTACTTCATCTTAATATAAGCCTATTGTGAGTTTTTAATAAACGGGTTAAATTTACCAAAGGGGGTCCTGGTTCCCAGCACGTAAGGAAGTGTTGTCGTAGAATTTGTTCTCCAACACTCTCAACCAAAAACTTGGCAATGCAACGCACCACAAATAATGCATTCAATGTCTGCCAGCACAATACAGCACTAAGGAAAAAATACAATAAGAATATTTTGAAATAATTTGACAAAGATTTTACTATTATACCGATTATGTCATGTATCGTCGCTATCACTTATTTCAAGTAATAAAATAAACTAACATATCTATAACGTACATAAAGATTTAATTGTAGTAGTGTCTATGATTATAGCAGATAAAGTACAGCAGTAAGTACAAAAGTTTCTTTTTTATAATTAAATAATAAATTTATATTTTTTAATGCTTCTGAATACTCATTAATTATTTAATAATAAGTCATTTACAAGAAGCAAGACTTACTTATCAGCATTGGGAGATGAAAGAAGATCGGTAGCCCTAGTAAGAAATACTTGAACAAGGGAGCCGAGATTTCCAGATCGAGGGTTGTTGGTGACCAGCCGCTGAAGAAGATTCTCAGTTGCTGAATCTAATGCCAACTGCTCTTCACTGCAAAAAACATGACTTTAAATACTTTTAAACTCAACGAAAACTGCATAGATGGTAGAAGTGTATAAATCAACTGAAACTAAATGTATTTAAATACAACTATGCTCGTACTTGTGAGATGATGGCATAAGATGGAAAGCCAGCAGTCTAGACCAAAATGGATCCAGTGGAGGGATGTGATCCACACCAGCCAGTCTCTCTAGCAGCTCACTGCTCTCTACTTGGCTGAGCTGAGACACCCCGGTACCCATGATGAATCTATTCAACAAGAGAATATTGTTATATTAAAAAATTTACATTACACATTATTCTTAGTAAAATTTTATTATACTATAAAACTTTAAATAATAAAAAATATATAAAGATACAAAGATATATAGATAAAAAATATAAAATTATACTTAAACACAGGATTATCCGAACGGGTTTAAATTGTGAAACAACAAAAATAATCTGTAGGAACACTTACAATTGAAACCAAATAAATTGTTACAGAGAAAATGTAATGCATTAGATGATTTTTTTATTATAAGCAAAATACTCATACTATTATTTTTAAATGAATATAACTAAGCGATGAAAATTGACAATGCTAGGTATATTGGCCATATACGTATCATAAGCGAAATCTTTAATTGGTCGATTTACGAAAAGTTCATTGTCGCTATGTGTAAATACATTGAAAATTAAGGAATTTCCAAGTCATATATATCTAACCTAAGAAAATAATCTATATGTAGTCAGCTGCAGACACGTCTCGTACGAAATAGATACGGCAAAATAGAAAGCTATATTAATTAGATATCGTACTGTGTAAGATCTTATTTACATTTAATAAAAAAACCAACACAAATATTGAGTAGTTATTGAATAGTATCCAAAGTGCGGCAAAACAACTGGTTTTCTAAAGATAGGGAAATCAATTCAATTTACATTAGAATAAGCTTTATAATATCATTGTAAATAAATAAATCTCAAACTTACACTAATTTTATAAATTTCGCATTAACTAATTTTGAAGTTTTTAAATAGTTGTATTTTTTATTGTAGATACTAGACAATTTTATTACTTTCGCCACGAATCACTATCACTGTCACGACTGACATTTTAGGTTTCCAGTGCAGCTTTCTGTTGTATCGATAAAACAAAAACATTGATGTCGGTGTAGCCATGATAAAAATATAACACCTTATTGTAAATCTTCAATATTAGTATTTACAAAAATACATTTAAAGTATGTGAATGTACATAATAATGTATCTTTTTTTTTTAAATACTAGAACAAATTTTATCTTTAGAAGTATATATAATTTTTTTAATCAAATTTATTTTAATTTTTAATTTAAAAAATTTGACGGTCAAGATCAAAAATGAATTGATATTTATTACTTTTTTTAGCGTCTTTTATCAATTTGATTTTGATAACAATAATATTAAAATAAGATAATTCTTAAATGTGATTATTTTGTAATTGTTTATATTAAAAATGTTTCAAATATTTCAACTGACACTTATATTTGAAAATAAAATGAAGTTTTATTCTTAATCATTATTAATTTTTACGTATTTCATACACCTACAACTTTATTTCAAGACGTATAACGGTAAACAAAACGATTGAAATATTTTATTCACGCATGAGATAAGAAGCATGTATGCAGAACAATACTTTATGCATGACATACATTTTTACATTAATTTTTCGTTACGTATTATTACATAAGGCAACACCACTACAGTTTTCTGCAAGTGTATCGTGAAATTATACTACGTTAGCGCAACTCAAGATGTAATTTTTCTTGTAATATAAATTAAAACTAAACAACATAGTATTTATTGTATAAAATATTAAAAAATATAATTGGTTCCTTTATATTGCTCGTACGATAGTGGTGTCTTGACATATTGTGATTTATTTTTTTATTATTTGACAGCTGTCAATTTGATATTTAAAGTGTAACTATCTACCCACCTGTGTTTGTTTCACCTATTATATGGCAGAAAACGTTGAGAATTTAAACAAGAGATTGTAATGGAAATGTGGGGTGCTAATCTTTCGTAGCCACAATTTGAGAAGGGCTGACAATGACAACGAAGGAGCTGTACACAAAGGTACCATTCAATGTTATTTTATTTCTCACGATACTCTCCTAGTGTGACGTCACATTCCTATCAAGATTTAAGACAATTATTAGTTAAATTGTATGAAAATCTTTGTTAACTTTATGATAATTAATAACTGATGTTTCCTAAGCAGTTTTGATTACAATTCATGGGAAAAAGTTTAAAGCCCTGACGATTTTGTGTTACGTTTTGTTGCTACTTTATAGAAGTAGGTAGTTTTCCATGCCTGTCTATTCTTACGAAAACACTTATTATTATACACTACATTTATTTAGATTTAAAAAATATATTTTTAGTAATACCCAGAAAGTATTTTTATATTTTAGATTAGTAAACCTCTATTTGGGAACAGTAACCTAAAATAAAGGTGAGTACTTAAATATTTTTGAGGATGTTTATTATTCTCAATTTGAATTAAATTTGTTAATTAATAGACAAAAATGTGTATAAGATGTAATTATTGACAGAAGTACAAAAGAGTCGCAAAAATGTGTCTTTATTTTGCTACTAAGTGGTTGTCTTTAAAAAGAATACAAACAATGCCAATAAATCAGGTAAATATCTATAAAAGGTACTAACTACAAGATAGTATTATTTCATGGTGACATTATGAATAGCAAAGTTCATCAGCAACACAATGTGTCACTGTAACTACCATAATCATAAGTAGTAAACACGTATACATAACATTTGAAAAATAGTAAAGTAAAGGCATTTCAAGTATCTTTTAAGTAGTTTCAAAATTAAATCCGAATTGTATAAATAGAATAATATTCAGTTAAACAAATCCAAATTATTTTTCCCAGTTTTTGAGTCTGCTGCTGAGCTTTTAATCTCTCTCTCTAAACTATATGCATATGTATTTTATTGAATAAAATTCTCTCCACCTACATATTATTTTATAAATTAAAGATAAAATACAAGTGGAAATGATTTTATTAAAAAAAGATATATTATATCAAAGTATGAATCATTAGATTATATTAGCATTAACTGATCAATATAATCTTAAAAATACTGATAGGTAATCTAGATACTTGCACAGCTGTATTTAAATACAACTGTATATTTCAAATGTCTATTTATACATGTTTGACGGTATCACATTTTCAACAACTCGCAAATTAGTATAAAATTGATGTGTTTTTGGTAGTCCTATGGTGTGATTGGGGATTTAATTTGCCTAAAAAATAATCTTTTTCAGATATGTCATATCTTTACTTTTGATAAAATCAAAAATGTTTTTTAAAGGGAGCTTTTTCCCCCAAAGGGAATTGAGGGAAAATTATCAAACCTTTAACTTTAAATCAAACATTAGCCAAAAGAGAAAACTCTAATTTTTCAACAATTGCAAGACAGGCTCACCAATTGTATTACTTCTTGCTGTTATTTTTATAAGATTTTTATGTATAATAGCATAAAAGTTCATACATTAACACTTTAGAAAGAAAAACAATTTTCTTGTAGTCATTAAAAAGTAATTTTCTCTTATATAGTTTTGACCCCTTATTTTCTAATGAACTTTCTCGTTGAAAGTTAAGGCAGAAAACTATCTTACTTCCCAAAAACATTTCTTAATTAGCAGTAAATTTAACTTTCCTTTTATATTTATATTTTACCATAATAAAAGTCAACACTACTAAGACAAATAACTGTTCATTGTACTCACTCAGCTATTAAAGTTCTCATTCTCACTTCATGATTAAACAATCGGTAATTAGGATTGTAACTTGGTTTAATTACAATTATATAAAAAAAAATTCTATCACTAAATGTAATTAAAAAATGCATGTAATTTTCTAATCAATTAATTTGATGGATTGTTGTAACATACCATATAAAAATATATTATATAAATATGCTATTGTATGCAGTCTTTCTTTTAAAAGTTAGATTTGCTTTCTTAGCGATTTAAGGATTTAATAATATAACTGATATAACATATAACCCAACTTTGTATTCTTTTGATATTGCAAAAAATAAGTGTCTGTCAATAAAAGAGGGTTAAAAATTGCATATAAACTACTCTGTAAAAGAAGGAGGTCACAATTTATTTCAACTCCTGCATTTACCTGGTAGTATCCAGGAAAATCACAGAAAACTTGCATCAGAAGGATGGGCATATTTAAATGTAAAAATATTTCTTCCCTTTGATTCTGAGAAAATTTAAAATTCAATAAACAAATACTGAAAATAGTTATTGCTCCGCCCGAACTCGAACCCTGGGCCCAATGATCGGCAAGCAAGCGTGCTAACCACTTGACTGCTATGCGGTTTTTAAAGCTTTGATTCTGAGATGAAGTTGTAGTATTTTTTAATTTTTTTTTTGCGATGTTGCTCCATTAATTTTTATGGGGACGAGGGCGCTTGTGAATAGTAACTGTTCTGCTTTTTATCACGACCCGAGTGGTATTTGTATGCACCGGCGGGGACCGGCGCGTGTGAAAAAACCCACAGCTGAAAGGAGAGCCTCTCTATTCCGTTTGGTTTGCGTAAGTGCGAAAGAGAAAGGCCTATGTTGGTGCATGAATAACTGCAACTCTGTCCACGTGTTGTGTGTTAAAATATCATGGCTTTTAATTGGTTTCATTCCGCCATCTTGATATGCGATGGTATCGTTTATTTTTTTTAAATAAATGTGTATTGATTTAGTAGAAATGAAGCAATATTTCGTACACATTCGCAATTATACGGCAATCTTCGGTTTTCCGTTTTCTGTTTTCCGATTTCGTTGTTAGGTGGCTCAAATCATTATTTGCGCTCCACCTTGGTCTCCCTAGACAAATAGAGCCTATTGACGACCCCAACAGCTATATCTAAATATCCTCATCTGAAAAAATCCTCTAGGAATACCACGTAGGCTGTGGTGAATGCCTTTACTGAAATTCATTGGTGTAGCATTATTCTCTAGAGCATTGATTCTATATAAGTTTATTACGTAAAAAAACTTTTGTAACGTTGATTATTTTAATTCTGAGTGTAAATAATACTGCGTAGAATTTCCCTCACCAAAGTAAACTCGCTGGGTTATATACTGCAAAGTACGCAAGTATTATAAAAGTTACCTTCTCAGAGAATAACTTTGCGGTCCAGTAAGAACCCACCCAGTACGCCACTGCCTGCTCTTCATATTGATTTCTTGTGAATCCCTCATACACGTACATAATACATATGTACTTAGATTCAGACTCAGTATCTTGAACGGTTCCCACCACACGATCTACGCCACATTTAGCATCTTTAGCAACGCCAAATGTTTGAAATTTCTTTAAAACCAAATAATGTTAATTAATGTTAGTTGTTAATTAGATTTTTATGGATTATTTAATGTGAAGAAAAAATCTGGTTCCATGACGTTTTGTATAGTCTTAGAGATCAAAAAAACAATCGCGTTCTCGAAGACAATATTGAAGTAAAAGGTTTTTTTTTTTTAATTATTTTTTGAGATAAAACATATATTCTCTTCTTTTTGACGAAATCATACATTTTGAAACGTCGAATAAACACTTTTATATTATTATTTAAAACAAAAAGTAAAAACCTCTAACGCAACGCAATGCAGAGGCTAAAGCAGCCCATACACGGGACTCCTCTCGGATGGGGTCTTTTTTCTTTTAGAGTTAGAGTTTTGTCGAAAAAAATAATGCAAAAGAGGACGCTATTGACTGACTCGTCGTGTTGCTCCGTGTGTAGGCCGCTTTGGCCGGTGCAGAGACCGTACCCGCGGGCTCGAGCAGAGTTCAATAACTTCTAAACGGGCTCGGCTTCTTTTCTGGGTCAAGATGACGCCATGTCTTCTGGCTGTATTTTTGACTGTCGTGGTTAGGCGCATAGACGGATTGCAGCTTTACGGTTAAACCTATCGAACCCAACGCAGCCGCCTCGTGGTCCAATGGTTGGCGCACTTGCTTGCCGAGGACGAAGTCCAGGGTTACGCGGAATTCAGTGAGCAACAATATTTTTTCAACCATCAATATTCGGGACTTTACTGTCGTTGTCTTATTTTTATGTATATAATCGTGATTATACAAACATTCTTTTTTGTACGGAAAAAAAATTCCGGTATACAGTACACTATATCATACTCCAGTGGTAAGCTCAGTTGCTTGTTGACCTCAGTTTGAATATGGATGAAACTTAATGACTTTTTTTAAAAATATGATAAATATCAGTGGTCCCATTTTTTAATTTTTTTATTTTGCTGTTCATTTTATAAACATTATAAATAAATAAAGTAAAAACCTATTTATGTACATTTGTAATTTTCATGTAAACATTAAAGCAAAGGTAAGCCAAATACGCCTCCTAAACTACTCGCTTACCTGTTTTTTTCGGGAACTTATTTTGATTATTTAAGCTTAAGTATCTCCCGCTCGTGGAGTAATCGTAAAACAAATTAAAAAAGCTTACGCGATTAAAAGATCACACGTCTCACCTCTGTGGATGTAGGCTGTGGGATAGCCCCCTCCTGATGTTGGGATGTTTTTTTTAATCACATATTAGAGGAAAAAATATCCGCACTGACTGCCAAAAAGTCCGTGTAGGTTTTTTTAAAATTTGATATTGTGCCAACTTTTATATTAGGATAAAAAAGTATTTAGTTATATCGCTGCTAAGTTGTATACAAAGATTTCTAAAAATGTTAATATTCGTTGACATAAAAATCCTCGAATATATATATATATCATACGGTGAGAAGGTTTTGCCAAAAAATAGTAGCGAGCCTACTTATAGACTATCTAGTAGAATAGTTCAGAAAAAGCAGACAAAAGTAGTGTTTTTCTTTAAAATAATATCGTATTCTGCTTTAAATCATATGATAATACGCAACTAATGCTGTAGAGCTATAAAATCATAAATCAAAGGTGCTATGAAAATATTGTAGTCACTGGACTTGGATTTGTATAGATTTGCATTAGTGAACGATATCTATTTATTAATGGAAAATCTATTTTTATTTTAGTTATTTAATCTATTAGTAAATTAGGTCAAAGTATATCCTGGGCTTCATTAAATAATATTTTGATACAAAAATACTTAAGTAAAATATTCAAATAAAACGCAAAACATAAACCGCGCTGGAATGCGTACGTAAAAATACTGTAACATTTTCACCCAACGAAATGAAAATACATGATAAATAAAATTTTTCCTCGAAACCTTAAAAATAAGGCTTTTTGAATACAAATGGCAAATATATTGCTTACCACTAATTTTTTTAATCTTTGAAAACGCGTTTGCATACCTGTATTATATTTTAAAATTAGTTTTTGTTTTTTGTATTAACTGTTTTTTTTGTAATTGTTTTCAAATGTCACATTTGTAAAGCATTTAATGGCAAGCAATTTACTTTAATTTTTTAATATTTATATGTATTGCTATTAATATGATGCTTCTCTTTTGTCCCGCTGATCCTATATTTCACTTCGCGATTGCCTGAATATTCGTGGGATACTATTATCTGACTTTTCTTTGTCGCTCACTCGCATTAGGGCTACAAAGCCTTCAAGTGACATTTAGATAAATAGATATTTGATTGCCATAAAAAAACTCGAGTCGCCAACTGATATAAATCACTTGAATAAAGCCTGCACCTTGATTTAATCTACTACGACTTTTTGCAGCTATGGAGAGGTGGCACGTAAACTGTGTTCAGAATAAATATTATTTACGGCGTGCTTAAAAACAATGGTTGTAAAACGTAATAAGAACGAAAGTAATATTTGGTCTTACCTCTTCGCATGATACCACGACTTTTTTATGCAAAAATCGCCCGTTCATATATATCTTTGCTTATACTATTATATAATCCCCAAATGCAACCTGAGATTAATAATGCATTGACTTCACAAAATGTCTATGAGCTACTTGATTGATTTCTGCGATATTTTATTTCTATCACTATTTATTTTCATGGTGGTCGTTTTGTAAATATTTCATGTCTCAGTTAAAGTAATTTTATTGAGTAATATATTTGCTGAATGGGAATTAAAAAGTATGGGAACTTCCCGTTCTGTTCGGATTGCACTTTTTTTTGTCTGTATAGACTGACTTAGTAAAGGATTTTTTTTAAATATCGCTTGATGACCTTTGCAACAATCAAACATAACAAAAACGTAGATATTTTGACCTATTAATTAAATATGTATGATGCTAATGTTTTAATATAATTTATTCACACACTGGAACACCTATTTGCTCGTTAGATACTGATTATTCATAATAATGTCGAATGTCCCGTCGTTCTGTCCGAGAACAGCGTAGCGCGTCTCGTGGCTTTTCCCATTAAATCCACACGCTTATGGAAAATATGAGAAAAAAACCTTCGTACGCCATTAAATATTCGTTATAAATGGTAATGAATACGCCGACGTTGCGTGAATCGTTAGAGGAATCGGATCATTGTTTCCACATTAGGATTTTTGATCGATAACTTAACTCTACCGGTTCTCGCATTATGATGGGCACAATCGATTGACTTTTGATTATCTTGTTTATTCAAACAGCAACTAATTGAATATTTTATTTACGTAAAATTTTTTTAAATAATAATATATTTTTAACCGGATCTAAAAAAATGTTTTTTTTTTTTATTAAGAAATTCAATATTTTTGACAGAGAGTACTTGGTGGAATTCCATTTTAATATTTTTCAGTAAAATACTTGAGTGATTTTCCACATGTTCGTTTTTATTATTAAAAAACTCACCCTCCACTCGGATTTGATTCCGAAGCCCCGTAGTCTGCAAGCAACTGCGCTAATAGCTGGGATAATATGGCGTTGGTTTGAATGTCTGTATGATGTGTCTGTTTGCACTTGCAGGGCGCCCGGATATGGGTGCCGCACGCGGAGTCGGTGTGGGAGGGCGCGGAGGTGACTGCGGACTACCGCTCGGGCGTCCTCATCGTCCGCACCGACTCGGGGGAGGTGCGCCAGCTGCCCGTGAAGACGGACGCCGACCTGCCGCACTTGCGCAATCCCAGCATCCTCATCGGCGAGAACGACCTCACCTCGCTCTCCTACCTGCACGAGCCCGCCGTGCTCCACAACCTCAAGTTCAGGTATGGAACCTCGTATACTCAAACGGCCTCCCGAAACCAAAAATAATGCGGTTGTATTCTATCGTCTCGTCTCTCGCGTTGCCCATAGAACTACAACTGCTTAGGAAGATTCCTTGTGGACGCGTGTGTTACCCTCTCTAATTTTCTACGCCAAACACGCTTGTCGTTTTGTTTAGTAGGTCATGCTATATGGGTATGTGCATGTTTTTATCGTGCATTCAACCTGAGGACGCTGACGTCCACTTCAAGGTCAACGCAGACAAACTATTCATGCTTACACGCGTTTAAAGATAATTGTAAGGCACTGGATAAAGTTGTAATCTCCCGAAGTACCAAATACACACTTTAGAAACTCATCAAGCTGGTGCTGATGCACGCCTCGGAAACATGGAAAAGATGCTACAGAGCCGTAACAAGATGTAAGTCAATTGAAATAAGCAGACTGCGCGGGCTGGTCATCTACACCGCACATCAGTCGAGAGTCAGAAAATAAAGCGTTGTGCAATGGTCCTGAGGCGCGTCGGGGTGTTGCTAGGCCGAAAATGAGCTAGCTGGGTTACTGCGTTGAATATGGACCGCTGGCGTATTTTCTTGAAAAGGGGGCAGAAACAACCAGGACATGGTGATGATGACAAGACAGCTGCAGATGCTTTGGTGAATGAAAACGCGTGATTCAGAGAATTTTTTGCTTTAATTTTACCGCTTTGCCCGTAAGAAGTACAGACCACCCCGCATTAAAGTGTCATTATATGAAAAGGAAATAATTTATGCCCGTGTCATGTGGTGTGAAGCGTTTTGTAAACAAGTGGCAGATATTATTAAAGCGATTGAGGCAGCGGACGTCTCCGAAACCATACAAATCGCTCATCGGATAATCTGCCTGGAAACCACGGGACTCGCCTCCGCCAGGCGATGGTCGCCGCGTAAGCCACACGTGAAACTGAATCTACATAATGCTCTTATAAGAGCAATGAACGAAGAAAAAATATTATAACCCTAGATTATCAAATATCCGGTACATTTCATGTCTGAAATAAAATAATTCATTTTTGTTAAAAAAAAAATCGTCTATTTTCTGCTATGCTTCTTCGTGCCATTTCGCTGCGTTTCCTTTATCGATAAGTACTCGTATATCTTAAATAAAATTGTATAGCTGAAAATCCACTTAATAAATTACAGGCGATAAGAAGGTAGATTTGTTTTTTTTTTATCTCGAAGTGAGTCATTCGGAAGTGCAAACTTCTGTTCTGGTCGCTGTTTTTAGACTCGTTTGGAAATTATTGATGTGGCTATATTTTCCGGTTTTTTAAAAATATTTTTGAATCGAAATGTTTGAAGGTTTCGTTTTCACGCATCTTGTTGTAAACTAGTTGTAAACGTTATTTCTTATAAATATCAGACTGTATGCAATAACAATGTATATTAAACAAGATTTTATGGGAAATATATTATACGAGAAATGTAGCCCGTCACAGAATGACGCGCATTCGATGAACGATGCAATAGTGTTTGAACATAATAAGATGAATAATTGCTTTCATTTTGTACCATCAGTTGGATGAAGGTGCGAAGTTCTGTGATATACTTGGCCTTGAACTTTGAAGCAGAGTGGCCCACTGTTAATTTAGCTCCCATTGATGCAAAAGACATACTGTTATTGTATGATCTTATTTTTCTCTTGAAATTTCCATTATAAATATCCTTTAAATATACTGGGGAAATAGGCCTTGCTGGTAGTTTCACTTTACCTTTGTGACAGTAATCGTTGAACTTTCCATCTGAAGGGTTTTCTGCTTGATAATGTAAAGCATTGCAGAATCGATAGGTCACATTAATTAATCCGAAGACAAACGCAGCGTTTGCTGTGCATCAGTTTCTTTTTGTCTTGAGGTCGATGCGCGTACTCGAATTTTAAGAAGACGCTGCTCACGTTTTCCTTCCAATTCATTGCTTGACATTTCTGTCACATTTCGTGTCACAAACAACGTATCACTTTTCACTGCACTGTTTTTTATTTGATGCAGTCTTTATCACGTTCAATTGTGCAATTCTTTTTGAATTACGTTTTCTGTGCGTAGACGGTGTTATTTTGAGTTATTAATGATGTGATTACTTACGTGCAAAAAATCAGCGTTGTATCTTTTAAGATATTCTATAGAGAAGCAAAAAATGAAACATACACACACACACACACAATGGCTATTATTATAGTAGATACTTGCTAAAATATTTACAATCCCCCATAATGCATCATCCGCTTCCTGCCCCAATCGAGGTTTTTTTTTAATGCCGGAAAATCCCCATGATAATAAATTGTTTTGTTTCAAATAATTCATTGGTCATTCTGACAAAGTGTCTTTCTCGGTTCGACGTTTCTATATATACTGTATCTTTAGTTTTATTGGTCTATCTATAAATTTTTACGGCTTAACTTAATGGCAAGACTATTCCACTTTAAAAAGTGACGCCGTATTTTTCGTTGTTTGTGCTAATGAAACAATAATCCGTATATTTCTTATGCATGCTTCGTTTTATATATTTGTTTTGATTTGATTTGAAATGAACTCACGCACTGGTTGGCATGCTCGTAATTATTATTATGTCGGTACGCTATATTCATGTTATGTATTCAATTACAATTTCATATCACTTACACTAAAAATTACACAGTCAATGAATACACGCATTCCTAGCCGGCAAGGGTAGCCAACATAAATTATATATTTTTATACGTATCTCCAATCAAAATTTTTATTGAAATATATAAAATATTAAATTGATAATACTTCAATATATACTTGCAGTACTAAGTATTATACAGATAATACTTTTATCAACGAAATTACTCACGTTCGATTTGTGACGTAATTATTCACTGTTAAAATTAATTTGATTTTTAAGAAGCTGAGCGTGAATAAACTAAAAAAGTAATTAAAAAATAAAACTAATTTAAAAAGTGCAAATTAGTCTTTCGAAAATATCAATCTCTCTTTCAGAACTTGAACTTTAAACCAAAATATTTTTCAGTTAATTTCAACCCCGTCATACTAACCGCTAGTTGATGTGCCTTGTCTAATAGGCCGGAATTTTCCGACTGCAAAAAACTGACCTATCATATCACGCAAATTACAAACCTCTAAAATATCTAATCCACACGTCTCATTTATTAGTACTTTGTTAAAATATTGGCAAATTTATTGTAAGGTTTTTCGTAAAACATGACTATGGCTTTTTAAATATTTTTTTCTGTTTCCCTGTGTAAGCGTCACGCGTTGCTGATTTATTTTTATCGGTATTAAATTATCACAGTGTTTTCATGGCCAATGAACATAATGATAAAACATAGTCCAGTATAAAAAAAATGACTACTTGTATACATGACACTTGAGTCATTTTCATATGAACAGAAATGTAAAACCATCTCTACTCAAGCCAAGAGAGACTATAACATCACTACTTTTTTATACTTTAAGAAAATTTGATTTTAGTTTTTTTTATTTATTCTAAAAAGTAAAAATAATTGATACCCAGTCTGCTCTTAACAGAATCATTAGGTTTTAGAAATTGTTTGTAAGTAATATAAAATACGTATTCTGAATCCATAATATTACAATAATCTATAAATTAATGTTGTGAACCATTACAACAACCAACACTGGCAGCGAGGCGAGTATAACTTAGTGACGTTTGCATAATATATAACACCCTAAAGATTGGCTGGTGTCATCTACATCCTACTTCAAAAAAAAAAGAAGAATTTAATGGCTGTGGCATTAAAAATTAAAATATCACTTAAAAATGTCTATGCAAAATAAATACAGCCTTATATGGAGATAAGTTTTATATTTTGAAAACAAATAGACGCTAACGTGTGACATATGTTCACAAAAACTGTAAGTGTGGTGTTTACAAAAGCCATATTTCAAGTGTCTGCGATACAGGTGCATAGTACACAATTGACAATACAGAAGTCTCAAGTTATGCAGCCTCGCACCATCTAAGATTATTTGTTTTGTACATAAAAAAACAGAAGTTATGAAATGCATTATTATGAAATATTTTTTAAGTCTTAATTTTTATTAAAAAAATATATATATTTCATTTAAATCATATTGCATTTAGTTCTCCTATACACCTACCCTTCTCTTGAATTTTTATTAATACTCATGCTTAAAAAATGTTATTGTTATTTGATATTTGTTTTGTTTCTTTTTCAGATTTTGTGATCTCAATGCCATATACACATACTGTGGCATCGTCCTTGTTGCCATCAACCCCTATGATTATCTCCCAATATATGGTAAGAACTCAATATCCATTCTTTGTAGTATATAGAAATCCTAAAAAATCTATAGTCTAAAACTGATACTATTAACCATAACTTGACTATCTTCCTCAAAAATTTAAACCTCATTTATATTATGCAATAATTATTATATTAAATTCAATCAAATAAATATTTTGTATAGATATCTGAATTAATATAATTATAATTTTCATTATACTAATTATTATGTAATTATTCTTCTTCAAATTATTAGATATCAAGATATTTAAAAATGCATAGTCCAAAAGGGATATTTTTTTATCAGAATATCTAACATTTGTGTATAGAACAAGATTCTAAGATATTATTTGAATTATTGTATTAATTATATGAAGTCAATTATTATTTGAAAATAATGTGAATTTTTTTTCTTTTTACTGTAAACGGTATAATTTTAGTATTTGTCATAAATATTTTTTTTTTCAGGAGAGGAGACGATCCTGGCGTACCGCGGGCAGGCCATGGGAGACCTGGATCCACACATATTTGCCGTGGCTGAAGAAGCTTACACCAAGCTGGAGCGGGAGCGTCGGGACCAGAGCATCATAGGTAACTTAATTTTACTTAATGGCATTTGTGCCTCCCCTGAGCGAATGTGCTGGTGTTTCTTAATACAAGTAAAAATGGTTGTTCATAAATGTTGTGATTCACAATTTACAGCTTGTCATGGAGTGAAACTTATCATTGAGAGGTCCATTAAATATGTTAATTATTTTAAATCATGGATCTTTCTTAAAAAATAGGCATCCTCGGTCCGTGCTTTGTACGTCAGGTTATAAAAAAATACCTTTGCTAATCTTTAATTATCCTTGCAGTGAAGTCTTTCAATATTTATGGTCTAAAAGCTTAAAATATAAATATATACTGGATACTTCTCTTTGTTTAGGCTGAAACTAATTAATTGCAAAACAATTGATTTTATAAAACAATATATTTGCTTGTTTATATAGAATATAGTGTCTATTAAAATAAAATATTGAACCATATATAAATTACATTACAAGGTCATTCCATATGAAATTCACATGTGCATATCTCGAATTTGATTGTTGTTTTAAGATAAGACAAACCTATCCATGAATGAGTTTTACATGTAAATATAGATAATTAAAGCAAATAATAAAATTGCATTTATTTTGCAGAGTTTTCGTACATTTGGTGTTAATTTATTTTATTTCAAAAACAAGGTCTTTGTATTATTGAAGGTCTCATTGTAAAGACCATTCTTTTTTTTCAGTAGAGCGCTACAGTTCTTACATTCAATACATTTTAGATTACTACTTTTGTATTTTATCGATATTCACAACCATTTTTGCATATTATAATTTAACAGTTTTTATATAACAAGTGCATATTTATCTATCTAATAGAGAGAAGAAGAAATAATAAAAATGGAGACTTTTCTAACTGAATTCACACATGGAAATATTTTTATGTATATATTTTTTAAAAGATTTGATATTAGTCTGATAATAATTATTCAGGTCCAATATATTTGTGAGTAGTTTTAAGTATTTCAAAGAAAAAAAATATGAGATGTTTTTTCAATACAATCTTAATATTTGTACTTCTAACCTGTATAAAAATAATATCGTCTTAACTAAGGTTTTTTTTTTTAGTGAGTGGAGAGTCTGGTGCTGGAAAAACAGTATCTGCCAAATACACAATGCGATACTTTGCTACTGTCGGTGGAAGTGCCACAGAAACACAAGTCGAGAAGAAAGTCTTGGCTTCGAGTCCTATTATGGAGGTAATAATAAATATGATTTATTATTTTCTATGTGTGATTCTAATGCCCTGTACACATGCAAATAAGCAAGAAATTTTCTGTAAGGCGCATTTTTACAGAAAAAAACTCAATCTAGATAAACTCTCGTTGATTACAAAAATGACAATTTGGTCAAATTTATTAACATATTTGCTTTATTTGTTTGCCTATACGAGGACTAGCTATCTTACTTTTTCCTCAAGTTGTTCATCAGCGATCCCATAACATCCTCTTCATCCCTATACTAACTTCGTTTCGATTGTTTATACAAGAAATAATTTTTACACCCACAAAATTTCAGGCTATTGGTAATGCAAAAACAACCCGAAACGACAACAGTTCTCGCTTCGGCAAGTTCATTGAGATAAACTTCAGCAAGGCATTCCACATAGTTGGAGCGTCGATGCGCACATACCTCCTGGAGAAATCTCGGGTAGTGTTCCAGGCCCCCGGAGAAAGAAATTATCACATCTTCTACCAACTCTGCAGCGTCAGAGAGACCATGCCAGAATTATTACTGGGTAAATAGTAAAACTGTATTTTTTATGACAAATCTTATTACTTAAATATATATTCCAATTTTAGGTCGCATTCATAATATTACATTCTAAGTATATCCATAAACACACTTAACAGTAACATTGATGATGAAAATATCTAATATCACTTGTCAATTTTTTAGATCATCAAGATACGTTCAACTTCTTGAATCAAGGAGAAAACCCTATCATAGATAACGTTAATGATGCAAAAGCTTTCGAAGAGACTAAACAGGTATTTACAAAGCTCTTTTTTATATTATCAAATATCTTTCAAATACTTGTAATTTTAAACATGTATTTTCAGGCCCTGAACATGCTGGGCTTCACAGAGACGGAACAAGAAGACATGTTTCGGATATGGGCAGCCATCTTGCATCTGGGAAATGTGGACATTGTGGAATATTCTGGCCAAGAAAAAGGAGATTCAGAAGAGGCCAGCACCATTAATGTAAGTTCATTTTTGTACTTAATTTCTTTATTATATTATTTTTATTAATTTATCCCTTTGATGATTCCTCTTTTAAAACAAAAAGCAATGTAATTTTTCTTAAAATGTCATATTTATTTAGTTTCCTGATAATTTAATTTATGTCTATTTATTACAGTTAAAAGACAAATACCTCTTAGCGTTCTGTAACCTTGTGGGCTGTCAGCCAGCGGAGACTGTCAAACGTCTGACACACCGAACGCTCGTGTCACGTAGTGAGACTATTGTTTCTCCACTTAAGCAAACTCAAGCCCAAGCCTCACGAGATGCCCTTGCCAAGCATTTGTATGCAGAGCTTTTCTCTTGGTTGGTGGCTGGTGCTAATAAGGCTCTCCAGTGCACTCAACCTCAGCATCATTTTATAGGTAAAAACTGATTTCATTTTAGGAGTTAGTTGATTTTGAATAATGGTCAGTACATACACCTGTTGAACTTAACTAACAGCCAGTATGCAAAAAATGGCTGCTATCATTTACATACTACCTGCAAATCTTCACTCAAATCTTGCTCCTAATGGTTTTTGAAAATTCATAAGATGTTTGGTTTCTAGTTTTAAAGCAGTCAGTCAGTCAGATGAGAATAATATTTGTTTTTTTAGGTGTTCTGGATATTTACGGATTCGAGACATTTGAAACAAACTCGTTTGAACAGTTTTGCATCAACTACGCTAATGAAAAACTACAGCAACAATTCAACTCACACGTCTTTAAACTGGAACAGGAAGAGTACTTGCGAGTAAGTGAATTTTAATAAACTTTATTGTATTTTTAAATCCTATTAAAACTTATCTTGTGTCAGTCAGTTTAGTCTCCCCTTATTTATTTTCAAACCTACTACTAGTGTGAAATTGAATATTCCCAAACTAATAAAAGATATCAAATATATTGTTTCTAGTTTACACATTTCTTGAGTACTTCTTTATACTTTAACTAAATTAATGTTAAGCTGTTTAAGATGATCTCTCAAAGATCCTTCAGGGTAAAAAGCTCCTGGTCTCCGTTCATCTCTAATACCTGCTGTGCTCAATACTTGCTTTCTCTACTTATTATAATACTATAATGTAACTACAGGAAGAAATAACATGGACGATGATCCACTTCTACGATAACCAGCCTTGTATCGATCTGATCGAGGCACGCTTGGGAGTTCTTGACCTTCTGGATGAGGAATGCCGGATGCCCCAGGGGTCCGACGCTTCGTGGGCCGGCAAACTGTATGCCAAATGTGCCACGTCTTCGCATTTTGTAAAGCCACGTTTTGACACTAATGGTAAGTTAAATTTAGTGTACAAAAAACCTTTTTCATAATATCATATTGTTCAATTAGTGTGACATGGTTCATTTTGAGTATTTTTTTAAGCACAAGGCTTGATAATATTTTTTATATATATTAATATTATTTTATATATTTATATTTATATTTTTTTATATTTATATTATTAATATATATTTTTTTACTAAATAAAAGCCAATACTCAATTTTACCCAAAAATGTTGAAAGGAATAAAATCAAACCATATTTTTTTACAAAAGTAATATATTGAAGTAGTATCTACATCATAAGTTCCCAACCTTTTATTGACTACCGCCCCCTTGACAAGAAAAAAAAATTCCAACGCCCCCTTTGACATAACAGTTATAATTATACCATTTTTTTTTCCATATAAAAATACCATAGAGGTATTACATAACGCCCTCCATTTTCCCTTGGACCTACCACCTCCTCCTTGGAAAGCTCCAGCGCCCACTGGGGGGCGGTACCGCCCCCGTTGGGAACCTATGTTCTACATTGAAATCTTATACATCAGCTATGAATTAAAATTCTCTATAGATTATTTTATTGTCTTATAAAAGTTTTTTAATTACTACATTATATTAAATTACTAAATAATTAATTATATTTAATTAATTAATCATATTTTTGTTTTTGTAGCTTTTGTAATTAAACATTTTGCCGATGATGTCCAATATCAGACCAACGGTTTCCTTGAGAAGAATCGTGACACTGTCTTGGAGGAGCAAGTTGAATTGTTACGTATGGCCACCGCCAGCCCCTTACTCCGAGTCCTGTGCGGGGCACGGGCTCCAGATACACTGAACCTTCCGGCGCCAACCAGGGTCAAGATTTCACCAGCTAAACCAACGGTATTCTCTAGTTTTACGAATACTTAAAAGGTCATAACTTAATTCCTTCTGAAAACTTAATTACTATAATAATTCTTATTGACGCCAATACACTTTGTCGTGGCTATTATGTATGTTACATTAAAAATATTTTTAATTTGCCTTTATTTTACAGACTCAGACATCATCTACTAAGCAAAATCGCCAGAGCGTTGGTGCCCAGTTCCGTGCCTCTCTTACTGCACTGATGGCAACACTGAATGCGACCACCCCACATTACGTCAGATGCATCAAGCCCAATGATGATAAAGAGGCTTTCAAGTATGACCCGGCTAGAGCAGTGCAACAACTGAGGTACTGAAACTAAGAACTAAAAACAGTGCTAGGCTTCATTTACTCCTCAATCAACAATAGACGAATATACTTGGACCATTCAAATTCATGTGCTATTTGAATAAATTGTTAAGTATTTTGCAACATTCTCTAGTTTTCAATTCCGATTTTAGAAGAAACAAAGTATTCACACAAAAACCAATTCAATAGGATGGAATCCAATTTTTTTTATTAAAAACTCATATCATCACTAACTAGGACTGTAGTAATGTAGCATTTTATTTTTGTCGTCAGAGCCTGTGGTGTGCTAGAGACTATCAGAATATCAGCTGCCGGTTTCCCTTCAAGATGGCTTTATCAAGAATTTTTCCACAGGTGTGATTTTGTGAAATTATCATTTATTTTTAATATCTTCTGAGGCTTTGTTTTCATATATTGTCTGTCTTTTTCAGATACCGTGTGCTTTGTATTTCGAAGGACATAAACCGCACAGACTCCAAGGCAACTTGCTCCAATATTGTAACCAAATGTATTAAGGATGAAGATAAGTACCGCTTTGGAAAAGCAAAAATCTTCTTCAGGGCTGGCCAGGTAATTACACTATACATATATATATTTACAATACATCGGTAAATTCAAATATGATATCTATATTTTATTCTTCATAAAGCATACGCATTACAGTAATATCTTTAGTTATATATTATTAAAAACAAGAATAATAGTTGATATGTTTATTTTTCACTATTTAATTGTCACTTATTGAAACAGTAATATGTAAACTACGATATAATATCATTACTTTTTAGGACTTACTATTACTTTGTAGACTCGATGCTTACTTATGATGTTCTTTGTTTCCAGGTTGCATACTTGGAAAAGCTGAGAGCAGAGCGTCTCAGGCGCTGCTGCATCATCATGCAGAGTCAACTGCGAGCATTTGTGTGGCGTAAGAAGTTCTTGCGCATTCGCAAGGCTACAGCTGGTATCCAACGATATGCACGGGGATTCTTGGCTAGGAAGTAAGTTCAAAATTATCATGTTTGATAGATTTGATTTGATATCATGTATAGCATTGATAATTCAGTATTGAAAAAAATTCAAAACTCAGTTATAAATTTCATTCAAAGCTAAATTTAGTAGGACTTCAATCAATTGCAGAAAATATTATTCCTTACATGCGTATTCTCAAATCTTTATAGACGTGCACATGAACTACGTCGCAAGCGTGCCGCTACAAGACTCCAGTCGCATGTACGTGGCTGGCTAGCTCGTCTTCGTTATGCACGCCTCAAGAGAACAGCCATTGGTCTGCAGAAATATGGACGAGGTCTTCTTGCTAGGAGACGATTCAGACATCTGAAGTATAATGCTGCGGTAAGTTGAAAAAATATCATTAGTAAACATGATTTTTTGAAAACAGTATCACATCTAATCTCAATTATTGTAGACATTCTATAAATTTGCACATCAACTGTTTCTTGCTAGATTATTTTGTTCATGTAAAATAATACACTACGGAATACATTTCTCTTAATGATTATATGTCAATTAGTAGCAGGTTTAAACTTTAATAAAAATTTGTGATGCGTGAAAAACTTAAATATTGTAACAATTTCTATTCAGCTTCTTATTAATATAGTGTACAGTAAAAAAATATTTTTCAATTAAAAATTTATCTTTCCAGTCTCTCATCATACAAAAACATGTCAGAAGATGGCTGGCCAGGAAGCGATATGCCAAAATGCGATACCAAGTTGTCATTTGTCAGTCTGCAGTAAGGAAACTTAATATATTCAAAACCAATTTCATTATTATATCATGTGCCAACATATACTGTGACCTTTTTTTTTTATTATTTACAGATACGTAGGTTCTTAGCTCGTCGGAAATACAGAAAGCTACGTGCAGAGGCCCGCAGTGTGGAACATGTCAAGAAACTCAACAAGGGTCTTGAAAACAAGATTATCAGCCTTCAACAGCGCATCGGGGATCTGCAGGTGGACAACAAGCAAATAGTGCACCTGCATAGTGATATTGTGGATCTCAAGTAAGTCTGATACTGTCAAACTATTAAAAGAAACTAGCAATGATAAATATTGAATAAATATTCTCGTTTTTTTTAGCCGAGTGCTATAGTTAAGTGCTAAAACCCCCAATAAATTTTAAATGCTTTAAGTAATACATTATTGTAACATTACCATTTCATAATTTACTTAACATCACTTTCATTTTGTACATCAAGCAAAACGTATGTGTAGAAACAATTTACATGCAAAATAAGCATGACAGCGATAAAGATGCTGTTAACAGCAAACGCTTTGTTATTGTGTGGCAATTACTGCATTGAAAACAACTGTAATCACTTTTAATGTACCATAACTCCAAAATCATTGATCCTTCACACACTTTAGGCGGGCGTTGGCTCTCGCGAGTTTGCCGTTGTAGCGGGCGAAATCGGGAATTACGCGTGAAAAATTACTCTCGTATAAAAATAAACATATCTCGAAAACTACTAAATATTTTTACACAAAATTTTAAACAAATGCTTACCGTATATTGCTTTGTCGTTTGATTGATGTGATGGAACGAAAATAAATGTTTACCACTTTTATAAACAATATTTATATATATTTTATGATTTATTATGCTTAAAACTATTTATAAATCATTATACTAGCTCAATACTTTTAAATTACACTTTAAATAATTAGTTTATATATTTTTAAAATGTTTTTTTGTATGATAGTCTTGAAAACACTTTCACCTATGAAGGGGCACAAGGCAAAACTCACACATATAACACGTGTCTTTGCGTAATTTATGAGCGGCACAAACACGACACTGTTTTTGGTGGTATTTTTTATTGCCGTCTCTCATAATTCTTTCTAATTTATGCCTTCTAATGTCCATTGATAATCGTCCTGGTGGATCTCGTGGTGAATTTTTTCTGCATGAAATATGATACACCGCTACAATATTTGACTTGTTAAGCTCCACCCCTACCGCAGGTAGAGACTTTCTAATTTTACAACAACCCAACAACCCCAGCCCCCCCACAGAGAGACGCAGGCACTCGACCAGTAACCACGTATAATTCTGTCTTGTCTAATTCCTCTAAATAAACGAATACGCAAACATTTCGCCAGATAAACATCTACATCAACAACCAACTAACATCAACGGCGAAAGCATTTTAGACAAAAAAAACCATTATGAGGATTTCTATTTTGTTTCCAGGAATCGTTGAAAAAAACATATTAGCATGTGTTCCAGCTTTTGCATGGAGCCAACATGAAACGTAGTACTACTTATCCCGCCTTTCGCATCAAACCAATAAAAACGTAGTACTACGTGGCCCGCATTACAGCAACAATTTGAAAAAAACGTAGTACTACGTTACCCGCCTAAAGTGTGTTAATAGCTGTGTGGGGGAATATGAAATAGCTCTGTTTTATTTGTAAAATGTACAATAATATTCTAATTGAAAATATATTTTAATATTGTTTTTTTTTTTCTTCAATCAACAGGTCTAAGTTGGAAGGAATGAGAGCACTTGAACATGAACTAAAGGAGTACAAAGCATTACTGCTGGTTCGCGATAACAAGATCTATCACATGACCACAGACCTCACACAAGAGCGAGACAACAATGTAGAGCTGGTGCAAGAAAGAAACAAGCTGTCACAGGAACTGACTAAGAAAAAGAAGGAGTACGACTCAGAGTATCAGAAAATGTCCAAGGAACTGGAAGGTCTTAGAGAACTAAATATTGTGAACCAAAAAGGTATAGTTTACATTATTTCCTTAAATCCTCTTCATGGGTTATAGATTACAAAAATATTTGAAATATGTTTGTGAAATTATTACTGTCTCTATGTTACAAATATAGCAATTGGGATCTGTTATGGGTGTGGTTTTTGTTTCTTGCAAATTATAATTTATTAGCTGTACTTTCTTCATCTACTTTTTGTATATTTAATTATAGATGTGGAGAAGAAATTGCGTGAACAGCACGAGATAGAGAAGCGAGAACTTCTGTCAGAACTGGACTTGGAAAAAACGGCATATCAGCGCCTGGTCACGGAGCAGTACAAGCTGCAAGCTAACCTCGAAGAGCTACAAGGGTAACTTTACTTATCTTATAAGTTTTTTGTATATTTTATTCAGCTGTGACAAATGAAGAAGTAGCATCTATCTCACACATAAAAAAATCAATTAAAAATATGTCACAACATGGTTTGAGCTCTACTGAAATAATATTAACAATATTGTAAGTAATATATATTAATAATAACAATATTGGTTAAAACTCTGTTCTGATAATATGGTTTCTTTAAATAACAATGCTTACGTATTATGATAAAATGACATGTACTTCACAATGAAAAGTATTAAAAGTAATAAGTTAGGATACAGTCATATAATATATAAAAGCATAAGTTAATTGACCTATGCAATGAATGCTGAGACAAAATTCATTGTAAATACATCATGATTGAGGACAATGCTGCATGTTCGTGGCACCGATTTTATAAGATTATGCATTATTATCATTCTGCAAAGCCAGACTGTTTTTACAGGACTAAACTAAAAGTCTACACTGTGACGTGAACGAAATCATAACATCTTTCACCAAAATATTCATATTTTGATTTCTAGGAAATCTAATATGCAAGGACATCACCGATCACTCTCTAATGCCAGCAACGCTTCTCAACCTGAAACCACTGAAGACGTATGTTATACAAACTCATAAATATAATAACTAAATCCATATATTTTTTTATCAATTAATTGTAATATATCTTTGTATTTCAGGATTATGGTTATGGCTCCGTACGTTCCACTGCCTCATCAGCTCAGCGTCTGGCTCTGGACAATATTGCATGGCAGAAGGAGTCAGAGCCGATTAGTATCACAGCTGATGCTACCGGAGTAAGTTTTTTTCAATAAAAAAAATTCAAAAATGATGTTTTGATGTGAACAATAAATTCTCTGCTCTAATGACTTTTAAGCAAATCATCATAACTGACAAAAAAAAATTATCCTAATACAAAAGTTATAAAATATTGTCGAATTCATAATTATTGCAACAATTATCACAAAATGTATTTTATGGTGTTTTCAGTAGTCTAATAGTTTTTTAGACTTTTTAGTTGGGTTTTGAATTATTGGATATGGAAAAATATATTTTGTGATGTTTGCAGTAATATTTATCCTTAAGATGCTTTTCATTACTTTTAAAAAGTATAGAGCTTTAAAATGCTTGTGGAAGGTAACTAAAAACGAAGTAGTCTGTACTCGGTAGATGATTATCGATTATGTTTGTGAAAAGGTACTTATCGCATACATATTTTCTAGACGGATGCAGGCCTGGTGATCCGCTTGCAACGCCGCGCCCGCCGCGCTGAAGAAGAGCGTGCCCGTTTGCAGCGTTACATCGATCGGCTGGAGTCTGCGGGTACAGCCCAGCAGCCACCTGCCAATCGCGCTGAGGATCAACACCGTATCAACGAGCTAGAAATTGAGAACACTCGCCTTTCTGGAGATCTCAAGCGCCTCCGCTCTAGTGTTGCTCGAGCCGATGGCGCCGATGTCAGCTCTAGGGAACTAGCCGGTATGACTCATCAATCTTTTAAAATATCTAAAAAATAATAATAAAGAGTAAAATTAAAAACTCACACAAAAATTTTACCATGTTTGTTAGTAAATTTCTTAATTGTAAGGTAGGTTTGAGTTCGTTTATTTATCCCATCTAAAATAACTGGTTATTCTCATTTAAACTTAAAAATGGTGTTTTCCTTATATAATACTTACAGTCATGCACAATTTTTATTACAGAACAATTCACTGCTCAGCAAGAGGAATTGGAAAGAAGGCGTGAAGAATGCATTCAGCTGAGAAGCGTCCTAGCTAACCAGGTAACATATACTTAAATTCTTAAACAGCTGTTTTGATCCAAAAATTATATTACTCAATTGTATTGCTGGATGCATTGTTGAGTTTGATTGCGTAACTTCTCAGATGCACTTGCTCCCGATTACTTAAAATTCTATTAATGTTATGCAATCAATTTATTTTCTGCGTCAATATGTTTGTTACAATGCCAGTAAGGATCTCTTTTCCAAATTTATAATGATGCCTATGAATGGTTTTATATTTCTTGCGAGCAGAAGCCTTGGTTCCAAGCTCTGAAGAATGTCGTAAGTAAAAATAAATGGAATATTCTGTAAATCATCGACAGCACGGCTTTTGTCATCTTGGTGTTATATTTTTACTCCTCGAAATCATATCAATGTTTGAGTCATACTAGGAATAAATACAGATCATATATCCCGTAATATTATTTGCTTCATCTATGTGTTGTGTGAATTTTCAAAATGTACTTTGATTGAGGCTGTTCTTTTTAACTGTAAATAAAGTGCAGATTTGTTAAAATGAAAATTTTAAATCCTATTTAAAACTAACTAAGCAAAAAAGTCTAGTTTATCTTTTATAACTAATTAATGTCACTTTTTTTAAACAGAAGTAAACAAAACCAAATATTTACCTGTATCAAAAGAGCAGTCCTTAAGAAATGTTGAGTTGGTTGAATTAAAATTTGACATGGAACTTTTTTGCAATCATTCACATTAAGTACAATGAAATCTGGAATTTTTTTTTACTTTTTCACTAAATTTATCAATATTTCTATTAAAAATACTAAGCATAAAATTTAAAATTTCAGACTGTGAATTTGAAGTCCCTTGCTACAGCCAACTATGGCTCGGATGTTGATGTTATCAATGAAGATGGTGAGCTTGTGCAAGCGTTCGAGGCACAGAAAAAGATTACCAGGTACAAAGCATAACTGTCAAATATGTAAATAGTCAAATCTTTATTCTGTGTTTTTCATTTCAATATTTTTTTTAGACAATTGGAAGATGAGCTTCTTCACGAGAAAGAAAATTACAAGGAAACAATGGCAGATTACAAGCTTGAGATGGAAAAACTGCGAGAAGACAACGACAAGCAACAGAAGTAAATATATGATAAATAAACTCATATCAATTTAAGATAATGAAGGAATGACTTATCAACAAAATATAATAAGATTTAGTCTTAAATACAACTATTTATCAGCTAATTGACTTGAGCAGCTTATGTGATTACGGTTTATGTCATAATATGTATCCATACTCATATTTCCAGTGAATCTCTTTGTATGGAGTGTTGTTTTGTTTAATTTTATTTATTGACACAACAATACTTGACATTCACAATACTTTTAAAAATTTAGATTGCTGACAGCCGGACTGACAAGTGACCCACAAACTCAGATGGAACAATTTATTCAATACGAAATCACTCGTCTTACTTCTGAGAACCTCAACTTACAGGTAATTCATTACACATCCCACAAAACATGATTCTTAAAAAATATATATTTACTTGTACCAAATAAGCGTTTTGACAATATCACTACATACTTGTAGTTCAATCCTACATCTGAATGGTTTCACCGATAGCTCATTCTCTTGCCATACATCTCACAGCCATGAACAGTTCAAAGACGCTTTTTTAGACACTTTAATTATTTTTTATAACTAAACTTAATTGATTATGTTTTCAGGACAAGAATGATATTCTCACAGTAAGCATTGAGAAATATAAGAAGCAAGTACGAGCGTTGCTTAAGAAACTTAAAGATAACGGATTGGATGAAACTGCAGATTTATCTCCGCAGTCAGGTTAGTCATATTACTTCTATTTCTATTATAAATACAAACTACTTCATGTTTATGATTTTAAATATCATCAAAAGATTAATTATTGTAAATTGTAATATAGGCTTTATGTCTTGGATCTTCACAATTTTGTTACCTTTAACCTTAATCATCCTCATCTTTCTCAGTCAAATCCCAAATCAGATTTTGGCTTCCATATACACGTTAATTAAATATTCAAAGCATACTGATCACTTTTTTATTTTAGGTGCTGTAACTGATATGAGTCTCATTGTAAAGAAAGATAAGGACACCAGCTTGCTACCCGTGGTGCGTAAGAAGGAGAGAGAGGATTACATGGGAATGTTTGAGTACAAAAGCGGGATCGAGTCCATCATCATACAGAGACTTGTGGCCGGTAAGTTCATAATTTCACCCAGAATACAGTATAAGATCTTAATATTAATATCAGAATATTTTGTCAGCCTTTCATTAAACTGCATGCCTTGATTGCATCTTCTATATTTACAACAATGGACATCCAGTAGTTCCTATTAAGATTCATGCTCATTAAATCAGGTCTAACGGATTATCTGAATTATCACAAATTTGTCATTTCAGAACTTTCACCACGCACAGCAGTCACTCTATTACCTGGTCTTCCTGCCTATGTTCTATTTATGTGCATCCGGCACACAGATCATATCAATGATGACGACAAAGTCAGGGTGCTTCTACGATTCTTCATCAACACTGTCAAGAAGATTATTAAGAAGAGAGGAGATAAATTGGACACAACTGTTCTGTGGCTTGCTAACACATTAAGGTCTGTTTGATCTCATGATCTTATTGAAATTAAATTAAATTAATTTTTATCTTGTGTTGATTTTATTTCACTGGTGTATAATTCAATGTTTTTGTGTACTTAGACTACTTCACTGCCTCAAGCAGTACAGCGGTGATGCCAGTTACCAGGAAAGCAACACGGCCACTCAAAATGAGCAGTGCTTACGCAACTTTGATTTGTCGGAGTATCGACAAGTGCTGTCTGATGTTGCTGTTTGGATCTACCAGGGTAAGTTATAGAATTAAAAAAAAATTCTTCAAAAACTTACTATACCAATAATGTCAATCATATCTCTTTTTTTAGCCACACTTCTCTTAAAACATTGTATGTAAAAACTTACAAAAAAAATACCAAAGAATGTCACATAAACATTGAACAAAACAACCAAATTTTTCTTAAATTATTATATTGTCAACATTAAAGGCTTGAACACATATCTTCATTTTCTTTTGCAATATTTTCTCTGTTCCTTTTAGTAAAATTTTTGCCCTGGCCATTTTAAGTTAATATAAAATATAAGTACATTAATTATTAAATGGATGAGTAATCAGAATTAATTTTTCTTAAATCATTTTCTTTCCATCATTTAATAAATGTATTTCATTTTCAGGGCTCATCAATCTAATGGAACGCCGCATTCAAGCGCTTATCGTCCCTGCTCTCCTTGAGTATGAAGAGATTTCAGGAGTGTCAGGCGGAGCACCGCGTGGTCGGGCGCAGTCTGTAGCCGAAGGAGCCCCCGCTGCCCCTGAGCCCCGCAGCCCTGCACATCTAGCTCGAGACTTAACTCAGCTCAAGACTACGCTCGTATACTTTGGTGTCGACCCTGGACTTGTGCTGCAGATCTTCAAACAGGTATCACATTTAGAATTTGTATGATCTTTATAAGAGAAAAATTATGATTCCATTCAGGATAGTTCAATTATACTAGCTAACTAATTGTTAAACACTATAAGACTCGTTCAGATTGCCGCAAAGGCTCCCGCAGATTCGCTCACACTTAATGTTTAAAATTTCACAACTATAGACCTGATCAGACCTATGTGGTAGAACACGGTTGGGTTTCTGATTTATAGTGTTTTTGTAATCAGTGGAATCCATATGAATCTCAATTCTTTCAAATGAATCTTTCGAAGAAAACTAATGAAATGAAAGAGAAGAAAAGTAATTTAGAAATGAACATAGCACATATACTAAAAACTACTTATATGTATCAAGTATAACATGTCACATTTGTGTTTCAGCTATATTACTATGTCTGCGCATCTTGCATCAATCAGCTGCTCCTCCGTAAGGACTTGTGTCGCTGGTCCAAGGGTATGCAAGTCCGATATAATCTGTCATATCTCGAAGTGTGGCTAAAAGAGAATTGTGCTCACGATAACCAGCAAGAGGTAATGTCTTTACAAATAGCTTTAAAATTTAAAATTGCATTGCTGATGTAATTATTAATTCATAATAATACTTCATCATCTATAACAGGTGGCTGGAGTTCTGGCGACACTCAATCCTATCATTCAAGCGGTGTACCTCCTGCAAGCGCGCAAGTCCTCAGATGATGTTCAGAGTACGTGTGACATGTGTCCAGATCTTACCCCTATGCAAATCTGCAAGGTAATATAATCATTCCGAACATGTAACAATGTATCTTTGTGAAGTGAAGTATATTATGCTATTTGCATTATGATCACGATTTATTTGTTTCAGATTCTGAATTTGTACACTCCTGCTGAAGATTTTGAACCTAAGATTACTGTAGAGTTCATCAGGCAGATACAAACCTGCCTACAGGAGCGAAACAAGGACAAACAACAGGGAGAACAGGTCATTATAACATGCAAAGTTATCGTTTGAAGTAATGTTTGTCAAAAAACTTGCCATATCTATAAATAGAGGTGTTTTCAAACAAAATATTTATTACACTCAAAGTTTGAAATATACACTGCTGAAAAATTCAGTAATTGTTTTTATGAAATTTAGAAACTTCAAATTAAAAACTTCTTTTGTATTCTTTTATTTAGTTGTAATATTATACGAATGCACATATTAATATATTTTATTTTTTCCAGGCAAATCTCTTGATGGACTCCAAATACAATTTCCCAGTGAAGTTCCCATTCAACCCGTCAGCCATCCGACTTGAAGCCATTGAGCTGCCAGAAGCTCTCAATCTGCAGGACCTTCTCGTCAAAGTCTAAGCTATAAAACACTAACTGCTTCTACATGATTCAAGGTGATGTCTGTATCCATATTGTAAAGTGATGATATTCTGACAAATGATAAATTATAAATAATAAATTTGCAATATGGTACAGTAGGTTTTCAGGTAGCTCAATGTTACGAAATTTCCATTGAAAATCATTAGTCAGCTATTGAAGATGTATCTCGATAAAAAGCATTAGTTTATAGATTTTATCTAACATTAAATCATTTAAAATTATAGATATATATTATATATATTCCACAATGCCATCTAGGTTATGTACACATATATCATGGTAAAGGTATATATGTGGTAAATGTGTACTTTTCCTTTATTCATTAGGTAAAAAATATTTTGACCACATTTACCAAATGTATCCGAAAATGCACTTATGTCACGTCTAATATGTACATTAGATATTAAATTCCAAAAAAATAAGCTTTTTTGGTTTGACAGTACGGATAAACTTTTAGGCGCCACGCGGAGATGCTTTTTCAAAAAGTTATTTTGTTTATTTATTAAAATGTATTTTATTTACCCTTGGTGGCTTTATTTAAGTTTTTTGAGCTAGACGTGTTCTTTCCTATTTATTATAATCTTATGAGAAATGTACTATGATTTATTTAAATTGTGATTTATTTAACAATATTATTTTTAGTACTTACTTTTTTAGAAGTATTGTTGGAAGAAATATTTTTACATTAGATCATATTTTTTATATAGCCTTAAAAATATTAGTGTTATCACTCGCCTTCTACGAATTATCTTTCAAAAAGTATTGAAAGAGACGGATTAAAAATCCGTACGTTACTTCTATTAACTAACTTTAGTTATTTATTTTTTGCAGCATACAATGCGAAAATGAAATTCGGCAATAAACTTAACATATTCAAAATTCATATATATATTTATGTAATATTTATTCAAATGTATATTGGATCTACCTTGAGTTATATATTACGGCTTCGAAAGCATTCCAATAAATTACTTTATAAGTTATAAAATATTTATTTAATAATAAACAGTACAAATTACAGTGCAGAATAGCCTGGCTTGTGACGAATCCCGGTGAATCCTTCTTCTGTCGTGCTCTCTGTATGTTCCTGTTAAAACATTATTATTTTAAATACAAAGCATCAAGCAGTCGAATCCAGTGAGCAAAATTAGTTCAGCTCATTTGCTATGGAAACCTGTGACGATTGGTGTCCAAGTTCCAGCAACCTTGGCAAGTTCTCAACGTGGCTTTCATAAATATGGCAAGAAAGTACCATTTTCGAACTTATTTTTTTGACTATTATCATTTTAGGCCGTGATTGAATTTTTCAAACTATTTGATCTTTTACTTTTAGCACCACAACTTCAATGCATTGATTTTTTATGCTTGTCGCCCCATACTCAGCAAAATTAAGATAAATAAGTTAAATTAAAAAATTGTTTGTTAATTAAAATTTCGTTCTAGTAATGATGTTTTGGCTGGAAGGTATAGATGAATATATATAATCATTTTTTAAACAAGCACTAATGTTAGTTCATAAGCATTATCATGTATTGTAATTCATTTATTTACAATGTTACCTACATCAGGGGTGCTCATAATTTGCTCCGAAAGATCATGCAATCATATATTGCCTAATCTATTTCCAATGTAAATATAGTGAAAAGGCATTTTAGAAATGGTTATATGGATGTATTAATACACCTCTAAACAGGATTATTTATTTCAAAATAATTTTCAGTATTACAAAGATGGCACTGCAACCTAATGTAGAGGTGTCATGGTTGAGACAGTTGCTGCAACACACTAGCTATGATTTAAAAGACTATTCATGCAATATGTATTTTTAAATTATCTCAAACCAGTGAAACTATACATGAAATATGTTTTTTTGGCGGTACTTACAGTATTTCAAAAAACTGTTAAACACCCCTTCTCCTTATGTTTTCATAAACCTTCAGGATATTAAAAAAATAGTATTATATTTCACAGAATTCCTAAAGCTTCTTAATAGAAGTAAAATTTGTGATTATTTCATATTAACAATGAAAAATTAAGCAGCAGTTTTATGGTGCAAACTAACAATTTGATTTACTAATATATTTTATACCATTATTATGGGAGGTGAAAAATAAGTTACACCTTATGAAACTGATCATTCCACACTGAAAATGGCAACTATTTATTACAAATGGTGGTAATAAGTAAATACATGAGGCATTTTTCCCTTGGCTCGCATTTCCTATTTTATTGAACTTTTTCAGTATCCTAATTAGGATTTAATATTTATACAATGACCTTAAAGTTAACTTAGTCGTAATGACCAGACGCTATATTTATGGACAATATTCTACACTTTTAGTCAAATTTATGCGTTTAGAAATTGTATTAAAGTTTAACAATATTTAAAAAAAAATTTGAATTTTGTTAAACGATACAGCATATATCATTAGTTTATATTATATATCAGCTCATTTATATTATCATAACTTTACAGTACAAAAAAAAACTATGTATAATAATAAACAAATTGTATTTTAAATTAAATATTATTGTAAAAAAAATTTATGTATCGCTTATATTATGAAAGTTTTATGGACTAGAACAGTGTTTCCCAATTTTTTTGCTCTTTTTTGTTCCACGGGAGATATATTGTGGCATATAGATAATATTGTGGATGATATATACTCAAACTGTGTAAATGTCTATTCAAGTGTGAAGTGTATAGTGGTGGACGTGTTGCATTGATTTAGTATTAAAAATTACTAGTGATATTTGTTGGAATGCACTTGGAGAACATCACCATCCTTTTAACTTGAGTCAAGTTAAAAGATCCACAACGCCACTAAGTCTGCATTGAAAGATGATGAATATATTTTAACATCGTCCTTGAGTGTTCCAATGTCGGCAAGAAGTAGCATCTACTTTGGGAATCACTGTCTCCTTCAAAATATAAAGTCGTCGTACCCGGTTTTTTAAATATTTGCATACGTAACTGGTTCATTTAAAATAAATAGTTCAATTTTCATATAGTTAATAATTGACCCATTGATCTTGCATACAAACATCGAAATATGTAATAATGGAGCTTGAGTTATAATTAAAATAATTAATTCAAATTGGGACTTTATACACTGTTGATATTGAAATGTTGACCATTTTAATTTTATTGTTTTAGTCTTATCACATGTACAAAGTAAATTAAAGTTTTTATAAACAATTAAAATCTCTACACTCTTTCAGACACATAATGAAAAAAATAGGTTCCATTGAGAATAAAAAAATTATTTATCCAGTATGCTTAGCTTATATTCGATTATTTTAAATTAGATGTGATTTTTATGAATAGATAAATTTGATAATACATATTCATATTTCATGTTATATATTTTAAAGTTTATGAATATTGGGCATTGTCCATTGTCGTGAGATCTTTCACTGTAGAGAAGGCCTCTGATGTGTATGATTCATATTTGTTATAAATATGTAAGATTTTCATTCCATAATAGTTATATACGCATTCAAAGTACTGAGTGATAAAACACCCTAATGCTTTTAAACCTGTAGTCTTTCAAGCGCATATATTTAAGTATTATGAAGTATTGACCAGATCTTAGATTCCTAAAGCAAAATAGATTTTAAGATTCCCATCCTACCGAAATCGTGTTCATGCCGAATATTGCATTTATATCCGTTTGGAGAAATATCGCTGTTGATTTTGGAAAAAGACCAGAATGACAATTCGGTATTTTCGTTTACTAAAATGTTGAATGCCAAATTATAATTATTATTGTATTTGCCATCATTCAAAGTAGACAACATTAAATTAGATTATAGTGTGGCTATTCATTGTCAACTTGTGTGTTATTTTAACTTTTAATGTTATATTCTCTGCTTTGACTTAAAATTTATAAAGTGTTTTTTCATCTTTGGCAACATTATCATTCTCACATAAAAGTATATGCACGTTACTTTTTTAAATTATGTAACTGAGCTACATTAAAAATTTTATGAGCAGTGTTAATATTTAAATGGAAATATATTATGAATAGTTTAATTTGTATGTATTTATGCAGTTTCCCATATAAAAGGGATTATTCCTCGTTGTATTATGCATTAGCATTCCGAATTAAATAAATGGGCGTCGTCATGTGAAGATTTTAAATGTATATTTACAGAGTAGAAATTAAACAAAATTATGGCTGTTGGCTGTTGAGAATTTTAAGTCAGTGTTATGGATTGAGAATTTATCAGAGAGGAAATTCCTTATGCATGAAATCATATACTTAGAGAATGGTAGACAAGAGCAGGTGCTTAGAAGGTATCAAAGAATGTTTAAAGGCTATTAAAAATAATGCATATAAGTATATAATATATTAGAAAAATATATTGTAAAAAAAAAAAGATTTGTGTAAAATTATCGCATGCGATTGTACTTATTTTGGTATACTTGTGATTACTCAAATTTTAGCGAAAATATGTAATATTTTGAAAAATTATTTTTCTTATTCTGTTAACATGGTTATTTTAAATTGTAAATTATTATTTACTAAAATACTTATTATTTTGTAATTTATTCAATTTAGGTAGTCAGCCAGACTTCTGAGACCAATTAAATAATCACAACTTGTGCTAAGACTCTGTCGTGTACAATCCTTCAAAGTCAATAATTTATTTAATGACCTGAAAAAACTGACATTGTAATTCTTTAATTTATTTACTGTGCTGCCATCCTAAAGCGATAACACTTAATAATATTAAATTGATAATAAAATAAAACCTTTGGTTTTTATAACAAGCTTGCCAATATTTTTTTTTCACGCCTCACAAATGTTTTAAATAATTGTTCGTCTTTTATGTAAATCTCATTTATAATATCCTAAAATAAAGATATACATCTTCACTAAATTGGAGGCTTTTGCTGAAATTTTACATATGAGAAGAACCAACTAAGTATCATCAATGCACACAAAAAAAATTGCTTTTAAAATTAGATGAGATGTATCGGGCTTCCAAGCTAAGAATATTTGAAAAGCAACTAGATATTTATAATTTTAAAATTTATACCGACTTGATTCGAAGACAATTTAATCAAGGTTTATTTGGCAATTTGCTGATTCATTTAATTCCACCGTACCAGTTCAATCAACATACTTGCTATGACTTAGTTGGTTTGATATCTCAATGCAACTGTCATTTTCCATGTTATAAATGTGAAAATTGCCTATAATCTTTACCAGTATTTAGTTTTGTTATTGATGCAAGAACTAGAGTAGATCTAGCATATAGGTATTGTAGAAATAAAATGTTACCTATGCTGACTGTGTACAACACAGATTATGTAACAATAAAATTTAAACATCAATATTGTCTTTTATTTATTTTATATGATTACAGATAATATTAAAATTTATAAACATCGTTGGATATGTGATTCACGTGGTGCCACCGAGATATGAGCTGATAATAATTAACACGTGGTCTGATTCATGAAATTGTATAATAAATTGTGATTTATTCCATTTTGATTTAATAATTAGGATTCACAAGCACATGCATTTCTTTCAAAAATTCAAAGCTGAAAAATTATTGCTTTCATGTGAGCCTATATCAAAGATCGATAATCAGAAATGTGTCAATATCATAGTATCATCAAAAAAAAAAAAGGAGACAAGGTATCACATTTGTATGTATTCTTAAATAAACTTAAATTTAGTTGGTCACTATGGTGAAATGGAAAAAATAATATTTGGATCAAAAATATTTTATGGAAATCTAACCATTAGAAGTTATTTATTAGGGAAGATTAAAAGGAACAAAAATATCACAAGAAACATTAAATGTTATTTTCATATATTACATAACTTAGTTAACTATACCAAGTACAAAAATAGCCAATATTAGTAAAATGGATTATGATAATCAACAAAAGCATGAACGCAAGTTATATAAGATTTTAAATACATATCAAAAATATAATTATAGTTTTTGTGGCAGCACATCATTTTTTTTTGTATATCTATGAGGTTTATGGAAAAGTCAATAGTATTTACATCAATATTTGACAAGTTAATTCTGTTTCTCATATATTTTGTAAAAGTATTCTACTCCGTCTTCTTCTTGAGCTTCAATGGGAACATGTTCTGCATCATCTCCGTGGTCTGTCAGCAGGTTAAATGAGGTCGGAATCTCAGGGAAGAATACATCGCAGTCGAAACTCTTATTGATGTGTGTAAGATAAACTCGATGACAAACTGGATGATCCATAGCCTCCTAAAATTTTAATTATAAATAAATTGATTATATTTTCTTTTTTTTTTTTTTAATAACAATGCATTTGATTATAAATTGCTACATACCTCATAAAGAGCTCGACCACCAATAATCCATATTTGTTCAATAGAATCCCCATTATTTTGTAATTGCTCTACCGCCTCGTTCAACTTAGCAAATACTAACACTCCTTGGGGTACCTGAGCCCGCAGCGAAACTGGGTCCTTTGTAAGCACCACATTTACACGTTTGGCTAATGGTCTGGAAACAAATAATAGTTATTAAAAAGTTTAAATTTAGGCATATATTCTAAGCAATAATAATTTAAAATTACTTGAATTTATCAGGGATGCTGTCCCATGTAAGACGTCCCATTACAACAGCGTTTTTTTTATTGCTATCTGAAGTCATTTGGGTCATTTTGTTAAAGTAAGCCATCTCTTTCCTGAAAAATGTGAATATTATTAGCAAGTGATAAAATATCGAATTCTATAGCAAAATAGTTTAAATAAAATTGCAATGTAAACATTCAAATCTACGTGTCAAAAAAACGTATGAGATGCATGAGCAATCTTACTTTAATCTCCACGGAAGATTTCCATTTTTTCCAATCCCCATATTATCACAGGCGGCAGCAATCAGACTCATTTTCATAGGTGACATGGTGTTCAATATATTTTAAATAATCCACTTATTTTAATAAACAGTTTTGTAATAATTTCAAAACAACCTTTATTATGAAAGAAGCATTGAAACTTATCAGTTTGACAAAAACATGTAAAATGAAAACGCGCGCGATAAAATTGCAAAAATACAAAAGGCAAAGTTGTCACATCTGTAATAAATAAAAAATATACATAGACAATATGTTTTGACGTTAGCATAAGATGTCATTTTACTTCTAAAATATATATTTGGGGTGTAACAGGTGTAAAATAAAAATATATGAAATTGTTTTCATATTAAAACTATTTTTATACACTTTTATATCGGTACAATTTTATTAATAAAACAATAATTTTATTTTTGGAAAATTTAACTAATCAATAAACTTAATTGGCGTATAGAAATAAATCTTATAAGGTTTTTTTTATTAAAACATTTTAAGTACTAAATATAAATACATCAATTATCAGGCCGTGGACATAAAATAATATATTTAATTATTTAACAGCCATACAATAAGGCAGTTCATATTCGAACAGACATAAATTTTCATCGATGTTTCAAAAGGCAGGCTCTGTGAGAGAAAGTGGTGGAAATATTTAATTAAATTAAACATTTTCCATGTTGTTCGATATTAAGGAGGCTATAAGATAGTTGTGTGCGTCGAGTGAAGTTTATGTCGGGAAAGTGAGAAAAGTGGGTGAAAAGCCTAAAACAAAATGGCCTCGGCCGAAGCCGATATAGAGATGGTAGAAACATTCACGCCGAAACAATTTGATGATCGATCTTCCACTCAGGAATCCAAGTCCGAAGATGACGGTGAGTGTCTGAAGATCCATTTCATAATTCTTTGGCCGTATTTGTTGCACATTTCTGCTCCCATGCAAGTGTCAAAAAAATTTAAACCGACCCAATTTGCGCGAAACATAAATTAGTAAAATGAATAACAGGTTTTTTTTCACTTTCAGATAAAGATAAGGAACCATCGATCGGCGACAGGAATGATGTGAGTATAAATATTTACTCGTTAAAATAAACGGCATGGTTCTACTGAGTCCCTATAGTGATAAATTAAAATGTAGGTACTCCTGTCAAATTTTGACAATTGTGAGAATGTGTTGACATTTTGCTTTACTCCGTGACTCATTACAATTTTCTCCTCTTATTCACATACCGAGAATTTCTTACATAGCATACGAACTAGATTTTATTAACAAATCGATTATTCAAAATATTTATTTATTTACACATTCGTAAAATTTAATTTACCGATATTAAATACTACAAAATAGTTTACTCACCTCATACGGTTTTTTTTTTCAATTTTATAAAAAAATTTACAAAACTTCAGCCGTTTTTTTTTTCAAGCATATCTTTGTATACCTTTCTATTGTACATATAAAATAACATATTTATTAAAAATGAGATAGAAGTACACAATATAAATCAATTTATTTTAATGGTATCTTATATCTACTTAATTTATAACGTATATTTGTGAAGCATGGTGTCTTGTTACTGTGTCTAGTAACAATTAGACAGTAGATGTTTAAGCTGAGTTTCTTCATCTTGTTAGTAAACAAGTGAAGAATTATCTTAGCTCACTATTAGTTAGCATTTGGTTATGCTCTTGTGCAAATATTTTCGTACTTGGATTATCTTACTCGTAAGGCTTAAATCATCAATAGCAACTCAAAGCTTAAAACAAATTCGATTTCCTAGTATAGTATTTATATATAGTCCAGTGAATTCTTAGAGTTTTCATGTGCTAGCAGTTAGTGGTGTAGACTATGTTTATATTGTAAATATCAGCATGCATTGTTACCTAGAAGTTGTTATTTTGATGTGGTAAATTTTCCTAATGATTACGAAAAATAGGTCAATTTCATTTTATAAAAAGCAGATTCAAAACTTTTATATAGTCATGATCAATAATGTAACCAAAAAGTTTATTATTAAGTACAGTGTGATGTTATTTGTACACATTAGCTATAATATCATAAATCTACATATTGATGTTCAGACAGTGCGTATCATAAATCTTGATGAAACCAAAATGTCAACAACTACTCTAAACTCAAACTCGGATTACGCTTATCGTAACCCCAATATACTTCCAACTCCACCAATGTGGCTCTGGAAGGTCTCCGAAATCAGTACTTTAAACTTAATATTTTTTATATTCAAATACTTCTAATACAGCTTAACTTTCCTTTAATCTAAAGGTATTTAGACAATAATTAATAAAATGTTTTTCTTTTGAACCATGAAAAAATGTTGATGCACATTTCTGGTTACACAGTATCCACACAATATCAAACCATCATCATCACACACAGATCCTTTCCCAAAATCGAAATAATGAATTCATCAGTTTTGACCTTCAAAATCATAAAACACATCTTTATTTCAAGTGAAAGAAATAATAAATATTTAAATATGTTTAATTGAAAAAAAATGGTTTGTTTTTTAGACCTGTTAGCCCAGTAATGTGATTTACTGAAGGATGTTTTGTAATGTGAGCAGTTATACTAATATTAAATTTATAGAGATTATTTATAAATGCAATTTTGTGTTTTCTCAGGTCCACAAATCAGACCGCAAGATCGGCCATCGCCGGGTGGGTGTGGGGGGAGAGATCACCTACAAGAAGATTCAAACTACGCAGATCATGGGATCCATCCAACTCGGTAAGCTTTAAATACCATTACGTTACCAGCAAGACAAGACAACTGTCTAAAAAGCGACTGGAATCATGTGAAAAAATGTTCAAAATCTCTGAATGTCAATAGTTTACTAAATCAAATAATAGGTACTCAGTCTTGGGTGATATGCCTTATTTCTTGGCTCTGGTATTGTGGTTGAAACCTTGGAACATTAAAGAAGAAATGCAGTATAAGACCCAAAAGTTGAGTATTTGTAATAAAAACGGCCACCTAAACCTACACATACATTTACAGAATCAAAATTTAAAAAAAATACAAGCTTTTTTTATCACCATAGTTTAATCTAATGTCTAATGGGTCATGATCAATCCTTCAATTGGTAGTTTTAATCTGATGCAATACCAACTTAGCTGTGTGTGATGACTAGGTGTGAGAGAGAAGTTTTATGCATTTTATCAACTCATCCTAAAGAAGATTGATAGATCCATTATTTGAAACTAGATTCATTCATTTCAGAGAAACAAAATGTTTCTCTGAAACTCACATTGATTACAAAAGTAATAGGACTAGTTTGATGTTATTCCTTATTTGATCAAATTTAATCACATGACTCATCAGACAACAATCGGTAAACTTCACAGTACTGTAGAATTTAAAAAGACTCTTCTCATTGCAGATATTTTTTGTTGCATTTAAGTAATGTGTTTATTGTATTATAAGATGATGATGCATTATTAATTAATTATTTATTTATTTTTGTATTAATGGCATCATCATTTTGCTATGACACAACACCTGAGGATTGTTTCCATATTTCCTAACAATGATTTATCTGTGTTAATTATTCACAGACCTGAGTAATACCAGGTTATTTGCGTGTGTTCACTTATCGTAGGTGTCTACAACAAATTGTTGTCTTCAAGGATGTTATCTTCCAAATGCTATTTATTGTTGAGTATTCTCTCTTTTACTTAGAAATTAATATTGAAGTCTTCTCGCTGACCCAAGTACAATAATTTTGAATGCACCAAATGGTTCATTACTTGACTAACTATTGAGCAAACTTTCTTTTTAATTAGAATTTTGATTTATTGAATATGCGAGGTTTTCCACGTGAAAAGAAAGCAAAATCCCCAATGGTATTTTGAGATATGTTTGTTTAAAACTCCAATGTACTCTTTCCGTACAATAAAAATATATAATACAGTCAATATTTGTCAAGTGTAAAGGCGATACTGTAACAAATTTCCCCGATCAATAAAGTAATATATGCAGTAGTTGAGAGAGAACTAAAGCTTAGTTATCATGGAAGTCTTGATTCGAAACCAGGTTCATGAAACAATTGTGTTTCAGGCATCCAACACGCGGTGGGGGGGCTGGCCTCCAAGCCAGAGCGTGATTTGCTGATGCAGGATTTTATGACGGTGGAGACCACCAATTTTCCACACGAGGGGTCCAACCACACACCCGCCCACCACTATTCCGAGTTCCGCTTCCGCACCTACGCCCCCATAGCCTTCCGCTACTTCAGGGATCTCTTTGGAATACAGCCTGACGATTTCTTGGTAAGTGCTACTTCCACTACACGTAATATTGATTTGTTAGGACGCATTAGAACTAGAACACCTCAACCTTATTATGATTGTGATTCAATTATGGAGAGTTGTACGCCAGCTATTCATTATTTATGTCTTTCCATGCATTTTTCAGCCTATGTTTGCAGTAACTGTTGGTTAAATAAAATTATATCAAGCACAAAACTAAAGTGACATTCTGTTGAGAAAAATTATATTAATGACAACCCTTTCACTGTGGTTCATATCATTTGAAGTTTAATATTGAATTTATATGAATATTTTAATATCTTCCATCAAAACTTCTTGCATCCAAACTTTTCAGTTTACATTTACCTATGAAAGTTTAGTGCAGGATTAATTTATTAGTGATTAATATTTGCGTCTAATATTTCTATGAACAAGAAAAAATCTAAAGAGATATTTGTTCTGAGAAGTTTCATTATGAAATGTATGATTCACGTCATTATTTCAAGTATTATGGAATGTGTGTTGATTAAACTTGCAGATAAAGTTTATCCCGGGGAATCTTCAGGTGTTTGATAAATGTTGTTATCAAGAACTTTTAAAAGACGGTATTCAATCTTTTTATTTTATTTAAGAATTTATCTAGGAACCTTATTTTTTTTATTATTTAAGAGACTGTAGAACAAAAGAAAACTTTTTACATTGAGCCATTGTCCCACTTTCTTTTTCCTATATTTGTTTCTATTATTTCCTATAAGTTAGGTTATTTTATAAGTTGCGTTCCACCGGTTTTTTTTTTGAAAACATTTTTTTGAAATAAAAAATGGAAAATTAAATTTTGTTAAAACTGAATAAATTTCTTTTTTCATAGCAAGAGAGTGACAGTTAAATTAGTTTGTTTTGAAATAGTTTATAATGTAGAACAGATGTACCAGTAAAATTATTTTTTGATCATTAATATTCTCATAACAAATTAAGAATCGATAAAATAACCTTGGCTTATTAGTTTTAAAAACTATATTAAAAGTACACACAGAAAACTAATAACAGAAACATAACGAATTACTGACAAAATATGCATGACAATCATCATAATTTTTTTCTCACACTTGTGTCAATCAATTTTACTATCTCTTACATTCATTAATAGATAGGAATGCAAGCGGCAAGATAATAGATAATCTCAATCCCTAATTTTTTTTACAATAGTCAAGTTTGTATATATTGTTCGTCAATTAAAAATGTCTAAACTCGAATTACTCAGACCCACAACCCCAGAAACAAAGTTTCTAATTTCCAAATGTAAATTGATTAGCTAATCTTTTAAATATGTACAGTCATATACTTACTTCAATAAATTAAAAAATAAAGATTTTGACTGGAATAACTTTTACTAGGATGGTACCCATCGTTTGTTCGGACTATATACTATACATACTATCATTTTTGAAGGTCATTATATTTGATGGGTAAAAATACTCTTTCCATGATAAAAAAAGATCTCATACTTCCAGTTCTGTACTGGACGCGATAGACCTGATCATTGAACTGGGATTAATCAAGTTATGTGCTGTATTGCAAGCAAAAATATATATATAAACCGTCGATGTGTGCTTTTGATCCTAACCTTTGTTTGTTCTGAAATTTTAAAGTGATTACGTTTGCCAACTTTTCCTAACCAATATTTAAAAAAAATTAATTGAATTTTCCACAAACTTCATTTAATAAAAAAATTCTTAAAAAATAATTATTAGTAGTGACAAAGAAATTACGCCCTTAAAAAAATTATTCATTTTGGTTCATGTTCTTCACATAATTGTGGTTTTTATTATCATCACAAATGTAAATATTTTCAACATTATATTTTGCAAAAAGCAATTTAATTTTTTTGTGTGTATTTGACAAATTTAACACTAAAGTTAACAAAATCGAGACACTTATCACATGCAAATTGTGTCGATTCCCATTGTAATCTCTGTTGTGCGGTTGAGTGGCAAACTATGTCATTTGAATGGGCGTGCTGTAGGCTATTTATACAGATAATATAAGTTACACTGTACTGCTAATCATCAGTATAAATGTTGATAGATAGCATTCAAATATTTACAATTATGTCATAAAATTCAAATTGAAATATGAAAACACTAAAGCATAATATTGATATATGTATTATCAACTTTTTAAAGAATAATCAAGAAACTTTGCAACATTATTATTTTGCAACACACAATAGATAGAATTTTGTCCCTAAAATCCTTATTGTATTATGTTTTTCTAACAAAGACTTAAACTCATTTTTTTTCCCTTGAAGATGATGACATTCGGTATCATTATTTTATTTATTTATTCATGATAACATACTCCATTTTTGCATTTCCTATACCATCATTACGTATTATTCATTTTTAAACTTATTCAAGGTTTTTATTCAAGGTATACAAGAAATTTACTTAACGTTTACTAAATAAAGTAAGCCTTAGTGATAGTAAATATTTGAATAGATTGCCAATAATACTGATTACTTTACCCTTCAAATTTATGTGTTCCAGATGTCGTTTTGTAGCTCCCCTCTACGAGAACTGAGCAACCCTGGAGCCAGTGGCAGTATATTCTACCTCACAGAGGACGACGAGTTTATCATCAAGACGGTGCAGCACAAAGAGGGAGAGTTTTTGCAGAAGCTGCTACCTGGCTACTACATGAACCTCAATCAGGTACTATCATTAGTTTATATTCTAACTAAAATAGCTTATACTTTTTAAATCAATTTCTAAATTATATTTTGTCAGCTGTTGAGAAATTGTTAATATTTTTACTGCTTTCAAAAGCGGTATCATTTAGAATGAATTTTAATAATTAATTTAACTTAATCAACTTTAGTTCTTGAAATATGTAAAAAGAACCAAAAAAATTATTATCTTGTCATTACTACAATGAAATTAAAACAGTTCTGAAAGGGTTAAAAACTTCCCACATGATTTAGAAAAAAATGCAGCAATTTTTGTTATTGTCTAATAAATATAAGAAGAATGGAAGAATAAATACAATTTGACCAAATATAAAATAATAATACAAGTATCTGAAAAAAATAAAAGAATACCATAATATTAATAAGTTGATTTTTTTCCAGAACCCTCGAACCCTCCTTCCCAAGTTCTTTGGGTTGTACTGTTACCAATGCAACAGCAAGAATGTCCGACTCATCGCCATGAACAATTTACTACCATCAGTTGTCAAACTTCATCAGAAGTACGATCTTAAGGGTTCCACTTATAAACGAAAGGTACATACATCATCTTTATTATCTAAGAAATCAATATCGTAATTTATCTTAAAAATGGTGATTAATTACTCGCTAACCGTAGCTCAGTTATGGCAACTAGCTTAAAAATGATGTCATTGACCACATACATTTGAATTTCTGACAATTCACAATTGTCGCAGCAATGTTTTATTTTTCTGTATTTTTATTGTTGTCAAATATAGTTTAAATTAAATGATTTCACCTTAAGTTTAATATAAATATACCAAATCATCATTGGATACGTGAGAGTTCAATTGACAACTATGGAAAAACTATATATAGTAGGTTTTAAGTTATGACGCAAATGCCGTAGGTGTTGATTTATGCGGTTGACTTGTTTGGTGGTGATTAATTTAGTTTGTTGGATCATGAATAAAAGTTCATATACGACCTATTCTAGTAGAAAAATTATAAATAAATTAAATTAGGTTCTGTTTAAGTTTGGTCAAAGATAATTTAGACAAATATTGCTTTTGTCAACACAATTGTGAATAAAAAATAAATAGAACTTTTGATCATGATTTAATCCAGGCATCAAAATCTGAGCGCAACAAGAAATCTCCAACTTACAAAGACCTGGACTTCATGGAGCACCATCCCCTAGGACTGTTTTTGGAAGCCGACACTCATGGTGCCCTCGTGAAGACCATACAACGAGATTGCCGCGTACTTGAGAGCTTTAAGGTACTTCAATATCTTATATATTAAATATCTGAAAACTCTTTAATATTTAATAAACTGATAGCAAATAGCAGTAATATATAGTATTTTATTTAAATTCAAACATAGACTACAAAAGAGAATCTATCATAGAAATTTGAAACATAAAAATTGAGATTATACTAATTTATGCTACAGCTTTCAGTTCAGTTCTTAAACTCATTCATTTAATCTACAAGCAAGTGGAAGCTAAGAAAGTAGCACATCATAAAGCTAAACAAAACTCCGATCAGAAGTTGTCCCCTGCATATTTAAAAAAATATATTATTGTCAAATTTCTAGGCTCCATATTTCAAAACATAAGAAATATAAGGAATAAATCTAACTCTTTCTATCAACCAATCTTTGAACTCATCCCCAAGACTGATTACGACACTCGACCCATTGCTCTTACAAATACTATCTTTTAGGTTAAAAAAAGCGTGAGAATCACACAGATTGTAAAATATATATGGTTTTTCTTATCATCCTAGCCTTTTTGTGATAATTTTCCAGATCATGGATTACTCTCTTTTGGTGGGTGTCCATAATTTGGATAAGGCACAGCGTGAGAAGGCTGAGGAGCAGGCCGAGGGCCGCGCCGAGGAGGAAGGGGCTGCCGGGGAGCGTTCTCTTCTCACCAGAACCAGGTAAGGCTGCAAGGACACCGACCTGCCTACGTCAACTGCACTGGGGACTCTGGTTTCACTCTGTGACCTGTACTAGTCTTAAGCCATATTGTATTTTTGCTGTATTACACCATGCCATAATTGGTGCGCTGCTGGATGACGGACTACTCTTTTAGTTTTTGCCTTACTGGGAAGAAGTCTTCTACACTCAATATATATATATATACTATGTATTCTGATCTATAATACACACCCACTATTTTAATTTGTGTTGCCAATGAAAAAAAAGGTAAAATTATTCAAGTTTATAGTTAATTCTAAAAATATAGCTTACATGGGAAAAGAAAATGACAGACACAATTGTAAAAATAATTATGTAATTTTATTGGAAGTGCATTCTTTGTTTCCCTTGTATTTTGGAGGGTTATTTACATTTTATTTCAATTTCATTCTTTGGCATCACAAAAGTACAATCATATATAATTTACATACATTTAAAAAATCCTTTTATGAATTTCAAATTATTTATTCTGAGTGTTTTTATCTAATTTGAATACTTTCAGAAATATTTTCTTATGAAATTTGCCATTTTTATTCCGATTCCAGCATGGCAATTTTATTTAATTATTGAAATAGGCTCAGCAAAAACACATATACTATATATAGATACATATATTAAATAAATATAAGAAAAAGTAGGAACAACAATTATATTCTTAGTATTATTTGAAACATGTGTTTTTGCTTTTACCTATTTTAATATCATCTCGGTCTTTTGCAATATTTATAAATGTATTTTTATTTCTCTTTTATTATTGGTGTTGGATAATAAAATACAAATGTATGTATCAAAAACTAATTAAACATTTAATTATTTTTGAAACATATTGATCCATTGAAACATTATGATATATGCTTTTTGGTTTCGGAAGTGTTTCTACCTTCCCAGAAAAATATTTCATCTAGCATTTTCACAATTTTTTTTAAAATAAACAAATGTTTATTGAGAGCCAAAATAGCTTTTAACTTCTAAGCAAATAAAAATTGCTATTAGATATTATGCAAGGAGCAAGAAAGAGTCAGACTACCCGTTTGATGTAGAAGTAAAAACCCCTTACTTCCTTCTTTTTCTTTCCAATAAAGAAGTTACTTTTTTTTTTACTTAGAACTCTTCATGTGAAGATGAATAAATTTTTTCAATAAAGCAGTTTTATTTGCGCCTTAACTTGTAGCCACATTCGATGATGTGTAAAGTAGTAGTGAGGGAATAATAATACTGAATACTGTGTCTAGCCCCTGCACTGCTCCGAACATGTCCAGTGGCCTGTGGGCCACTCGCATGTACAAACTCGATACTGACCATGTATATACTACTTGAATTTTCAAAATACTCCTACTGACCTATTTATTTTCTCATCTATTTAAAAATTCTGCAAAAATTAGATCTTGGTAGATGGAATATTTCATTGGAAGAGTATTGATATATTGTGTGAAGCCAAACATCGTTTGAAACTATGAAGCCACTATTAAGTGCGAGGTTTGCACACTTATAACAGAGAAATAAAGCTAGTTATTTTGTATGTGCGGTGCCTACAGATCGGAGCAGAAGACCAAAGAGGATTTCAGTAATCAAGTCCGGAGAACACAGTATGTCCCCATAGCATAAAGCACCAATGATAACCCAACCTCGGTCGCATCTGACCACTGACATATCAGTGCATGTAATATCATCAAATAACTCCATGTTTGATATTTTTCTGACTGCGAAGAGTACAGGGAATGTAATCATAGATGAGACTTAGTAAATCTAAACATTTTGACACAAATGAAGCGTGCGGAACAATAATGGTCTATATTATAGATTTATCGATTGAATCACATCATTTGATTATCGTCCAAGTAAATTGGTGCAACAATACTGTTTGTTAAGAATGTTAATGCTGGGCTCCAAAGTCAATACTTGACTCGCATGATTTTATTTTGTTTCGCCTGTATCTCCATAAACTCCTGAGTCTGACAACTACAGACCTTACGGGCTCCCAATATTGCTGCTAACTAATGTCTTTTGAAGACATTTCTTAGTTTCGAATTTGAATATAAGGCAAAGAGGGCTTTCAGAAGTGTTAGTTAAAAATATGATTACATTTAAAACTCAAAGAATTTATATTTTTATACTTGTAATCTGTCAAGAATTTAATTTATGAAATCATTTCAGTAAGGTCATAATGAAAGTAAAATCAAGAATTTCGCACCCTGAAGGAATATTGTGTCATTGAGACATAACTCTAATAGTATAGACTGTGGCATAGGCTTTTATATTTCCGCACGCTTCAGTTGTTGCATATCTCCGGATGTACTCTTTGATGCAACTGTAAGCCCACCAGATTGGGACAGTGGAATTAAAACATTTAGAGACTACCCACCGATTAATTATATTACAAGTATTGTACTTAGTTGTTTTATTTGACTGGAATGGTAAGTGCAAATGTCCTCAAGGTGTTTTGGTTTTTTTAAATCTCTTCTTTGTACCCTTCTTATGGTTCAAAATGTGATTGCTTGATTGTGATGGCTTGGTTAGATTCTTAAAGCATGAAAACGGATTAGCTTGATTTACAAGGTTTAAGATTTTAAGATATTAAGAGATTTTAAGAGGTTTTAAGATTGTTTGATGGCTTGTTTGAATCTTGATGAATTGAAAGTAAACTAATGGCTAATAAATGCTTTTCACTTAGAATTGGTTATTTTAATGTACATAAAATGAGATTGTAGAGTCTTCCATTTATTAGATAATTATTGATACCTAAGTATTCAGCATGATTATTTCACATTTTAAAAAAAATTTGGGATTTATCATAGTTTTTTTAATGAAGCGATCAGTTTCGTTATCAAATTGACATTCCGGACCTTAATATTTTATCATCCTAGAATCTTTCTAATGACTTATGATGACAAAATCATTGTACACTTTGATGAAACAACTTACAAGAAATATTCAATGTGTGGACTTGCGTTAACTGCTGGCCAGATACCAGACTTGTTGGCACACCAATAAGTCTAGTATCTTTGTATAAAGATGTCATGGCTAATCTTCCATGGATATTTTTCTGATGACATTATCTTTTTCTACTTTTGCTCTTATTGATTACTCTAACACATGCTGCTCATTATAATAGGAACAACAAAGAAAGTCTCTGCTGTTGGCTTAGTTAAAATAAATTTTTTAATTTTTAATGACTTCTAGCAAAAAAATGTAAATAATTAAAATCAAATTTTTCCGACCCACAAAATTTGTCACTTCAATATTTTATAAAAATAATTAATACGAGTTAAATCAATTTTTCATCATGTTTTTGATAGAGCAGCCGAACACTCTCAAACATATCACATTTTTAACTGCAGTTAAGTATCGACGTCAAGTTCAATTAATTCTTGAATTCTGTGTGGTTTTTGTCATGTACGTCTCCTTATTAATTGATGTGTTACTTACTGTCTAAAACATAATGCGTCTGTCTTGTTCCAGAATGGTTTTAATGCAATTGTCTTTCTCTTTTCTTGTGTCATTGTTATAAACACTGATATAATCAGTCTTTAATGGAAATGTTAACGCTTATGTAAATTAAAACTTATGTATGGTTTAATATTCTTACCTTAAACAATTATTTTCCCTGTTTTGACCATACTCTCTTGCATCAGTGTTCAACATTTTCATGTGATATTTTCAGTACTATTTTCTTAGCATGGTTTTTTTAATTCATTCGAATTCTACACATTTCACTCACTACCATAGTTTTAATCTATATTTTAAATTATTATTTGTGCTTGTTTTAAATAGTTTTTATTTTTAACCTGTTTATTGTGAAATAACAAAAAAATAATTGATTTTTTGTTTAGTCCTTTGTGTTTTTATTTCTTAATAATCAGAATATGCATGTCATTATTTTTAAAACCATATTTCAATTTTTTTCATTTTGAATATGTATGTAAAAAGAACTGACATGGAAAAGTCTTGTCCCACATATTAACAGATGTAATTATTTTGTTGCATTTAATTTTATTTTCAATATTTATAGTAATCACATTTTTGTCTTTATAAACACAATCACTTACAATATAAAACACTACAAGTGCTTAGTTACATATTACTTAGCATTGTAATTTTTCATCCACTTTTCACAATAAACACAAAACACACTAAAGCTAAGTTCTGATTCTTCAATATGTTCTCTCACAATCTCTGGTTTCCCTCCGCAGGTCCATCAACAGGCAGCGGCTAGTGGCGCACTCAACAGCCATGGAGAGTATACAAGCCGAGAGTGAGCCTATAGATGAGGAAGAAGATGTTCCGTAAGTATTACAATCCTAAAAATAATTATTTTTATAATTCTTTGTCTCATAAATAGGCTGCTATTTAAGAATCCGGAACTGGCCACTACATAAATAATATTTAAAAAGTAATTATTACATTTGAAAATGGGACTCTTTGGCTGTAGAATGAGTTTATTTCATCCGACTGTCAATAAATTGTTTTCATTGTGTGGCGTGATTTTAAAAATTGCGTGTCATTATCACAATGGATTTAACTCGAAAATTTTCGTGTGATGATTTATTATGATTTTCGACGTGGTCTAACTCAACAGCAGTGCATCGATCAACTCAGTTTGACTTTTGGGGATCAAGCACCATCGAAGACCACTGTGTATCACTGGTTTAGTGAGTTTAATCGTAGACGTCGTATGCTCACGGACGAAATTAAAGATGGTTGGCCAAAAAGTTGTTGTGCCACGAAACATCGACGTAGTGCGTGAACTAATAATGCAAGATTGTCATGTTACATATCGAGAGATAGAGGCGTCCTTGGGCATTAGTATGACAAGTATACATAAGATATTACACAAACACTTGGCTGCAAAAAAAATTTGTTCGCGTTGGATACCGCACAACTTGACAATAGATCAAAAACAGGCTCGTGTCGATTGGTGCAAAAATATGATAAAAAAATACAATCGTGGTGCATCAAAAGCTGTTTACAATATCTACACAGGTGATGAATCCTGGATTTATGCAAATGGTCGCCTATTTTTTCGGTATAGATGGATACGTGGCTACTGTACTACTAGAAAATCGTAAATCTGTTAATTCGACGTGGTACACGACCATTTGTTTGCCAGAAGTCTTTGCAGAAATTAGGAAGAACAATCCACAACGCAGAATCTTTCTCCATCACGACAATGCAAGCTGTCACACTTCAGGTGAAACGACCCGATATTTGGAGGGCGAAACGGTGGAATTAACGGGTCATCCGCCATATAGCCCTGATTTGGCACCCAACGACTTCTTTTTATTTCCAACCGTGAAGAATAAATTACGTGGTCAACGATTTACAACCCGAGAAGAAGCCGTTGAGGCATTCAAAAATCATGTTTTGGAGATACCGCCTTCCGATTGGAAAAAGTGCTATGAAAACCGGTTTCACCGAATGTAAAAGTGCATCGATCATCACGGCGAATATTTTGAAAAGCAATAAAACCATATTTAATAGTCAATGATAGTTATTTTATTTTATTCCGGATATATAAATAGCAGCCCTCGTAATAACAATTATTGTTTTATTTTAGTCCTGGAGGCATTCCAGCTAGAAATGGCAAAGGTGAACGCCTGCTGCTGTTTGTGGGAGTCATAGATATCCTGCAGTCCTACCGTTTCCGCAAGAAACTGGAGCATACGTGGAAGTCCATGATCCACGATGGGGTGAGCTCAGAAAATATACATATAAATATCCTTATGACCAATTGGAAAGCAATATTTTTTAATGTCTCATGAATAATGTTAAAACTGGTTATTAGAAAGAAGATAACTGTTTTATAACATCTACTCTATTAGTTTCTCTACTCACAAAAAATAATTAATGATCCTTACCACTTTAAAAGTTGATCTAATTCAATATTTTAATTATTCTTATAGGATACAGTATCAGTGCATCGCCCCAACTTTTATGCGCAGCGGTTTCAGGACTTTATGGCCAAGAAGGTGTTTATGAAGATCCCCTCCCGTAAGTACCGTAAACAGTTTTATCCACAACCTAACCTCAAATAATCTGCGTTCTCTAACACCGTAATCTCTATTTCAGTTTGTGGTAAACCAGAGAAAACTTCTTGTGGGACTCGTGTATCGCTTTGTATGGTGGCTTTGAGTAGAATCATCATTGATTGCTTAGAAAACTGCCAAATATCACATCTGAACTAAAACCATATCTTGTAATAAACTTTTTTTTTTTCAATTAATTCCCTAATTTTGACTACTAACAGGCATCTTTGAATACAATATAAATATTTATTTTATTAGTCCATTAGATTTTACAGTTAGATATTGTATTTACTTATGATTAAGTAATAGTGTATATTATTGTGCTAAATGTTTTTCTAAGCAATCTATTTACACTTCATTTCTATGAAGTCTATTATTAAAGTCAAATACAATGTCTTCTTGCAGAGTACTAACATTATATAACATCTTGATTTCATTAATAACAAATACAGAAAAAGAAATATGCAATATAATATCTTATATTAGTCGCATTTTCTGCAATCGCATTTTTAAATTGCTATAACTTTGCCTTTTATTAGTAATAAAAAAGTAAAACGGAAATTGCTGAAGACATATATATATATATATATATATAATCTTATGTGCTACAAGATATTTTTTAATGTTTTTACTTTTTTAGCAATGTTTGAAACAAGTAATTAAATTTTATTATACTTACAGGAAATGTTGTAACTAATTTATCAACTTTGCCTGATGAGTTTTTTTTTTAAAAGAAAACATTGAGATTGTTCGATGTTTTAAAAATAAATTAGTAAATAAAAATCTTGACATACTTTTTGGGAAATTTTAAAGGAAATTATAATTTCCGCTAACAAAACCCTCTAAAATAATATGCTTAGTACTCGATTCATTGAAAAATTTGGAAGCACTGTCACTATTTCCCTTTTTCCATGAAATCACAAATATCATTATGAGACATTATGTAACAGTTGGCACTGCAAATATTTACTATATTAAATCAATCATAAAAAAATCAAATAGTTGCAGCTACCGTACAGTGAGCTTGACATTTCCTATGTAAGTTTACTCTGCTCATGACAATATCGTCTGTGATAATACAGATCCAGTCATTTGTAGATACGAGACGCCCGGGTTGAATATTTCAATATTATATTTGATGCAGCCATTTGTTAGGCATATAGAGGACATTTTTAAGGTTATTTTATTGCAGCTTGCAACAGAAGGTGAAGCTGGTGTTCTCGTGTCCCCTTCCACAGTAGTGAACGCTCCCATTAACCTGCTAATTCTTGTTTCTCTCTTTCTCTTGTGTCTCTCTCGTACGTGTTAGAGATGGTAATCAATGGACCCCAATAATATTTGATTCCTATTTATCTGCAAAAGTATAGTTCCACTTTGATATTTTTTTGATTGTTTTTGACGTTTTTAAAGCCTTCCAAAAAAAAAATTGTGCACTGAAAATAAAAAAAAAATCAGCCTGTGCTTTTTTGAAACTATACTCAGCAGTATGAAAAATCTATTGTTGCTAATTTTTAACTTCTTTGGGCTGTAGTGTTGTGACAGCATTTGTTAGTCTATCTATTGAAAATATAAATGTTTCAATATCAATGTACAACAGCAGCTCCTTTGAATATATCTATTGAATATCAAGTATTTTTTTTTTAATAATTTAAAAGAAGAGCTTACAATGTCATCAATTATATAATTGATACTAGATGAATTTAAGACAATGTGAGTCAGTGATATGAAAATATTGAGTATTTATTCATGATGATGTAATAAAAAATCATTATTATTTAATATATCTTCACATACTGCCTGGTTAGTTATAATATTAATAATTCTGTTAGGCCGAGCTTTCAAAGTGGAACTACTAAGATATCATCTGTACATATGACCTAGTTACTATGTGGTATATAAATGTGTCCCCCGCACTTGTTATTATAGTTGACCTCCCGGAAATAAAGGGCAACCATCGGAAATTCCGCACGCTCGTGACCAGCTACATAGGTAACCAACTGATCAACATACAAGCAAGCAAACCGATTTATTGAGGTTATGTGCACGCCGCCATAATACAAAAACACACCATAGACACGATGTTTCTTTGAATTCATTCCTGTTTATTATTTTTTATTTTAAAGTTATGATTGTAAGATCTTTAAAATATTTGTTTTTTTTTTTTAAATAATTTTTTACTTATAATATTCAATAATAAGGTAATGTTTTAAATTTTATATTTATGTAATTATTAAAAGGAACAAGATGTCTATGGGTGTTTTCACATTCAAGGTTTTTTTCTGGATATGGATGGATCCATACTTCACATCCATTGATACTGAATTCATTTATTGTTTCAAAATTAATTCATTAATGTTGTTTCCATCCATATTGTATTTCGAAAGTAAACTTGAATTTTTTTTTATTTTTTATAATTTGCACTTTGTTTCAACCTCTATGTTGATTTTTGGTTTGATATTATTTACGTGTTTTTTTTATACATTAGTCCATATCGTATGACGATTTAATAACAAAATTCTGATAATTTATATTTGGTAAATTCATATTATTTTTAAACTAATTCTACACCTAAAAGGGATCGCCAAATTACTACCCCTAACACCCAATATAATGAATTCCTTTTTTTTATTTACCTACCCCAACTTATTACATTTTTTAAAATTAAATGCAATTTTAATTTAAATTGTTTGTCCTTTATGATTTGTGTGCTTTATTTGAATAATTTTTAGTTTCCGTTTTTATGTTCAGACTATATTGCTTTCTTGGCCATTTACACACTTGTGTCTCTGAGGAGCAATGTCTACACAAACTACATAAAACTGACAAGACGACTATTACATTTACAAAGCTATCTTATACATTTGGCGACCCACAATTTACATTAATAATATTTTATATATAATTATACAGTTTTAAACAATGAAACCAAAATTCTAAAATAAATATTGTTCATATAACATCGTAACTATCTAATGAATCAAATATTATAACCTAATACCCTTGGATCATTTTCCTTTTAGTTTCCTGTAGAAATATCTTTTCTTCTTTTCCATTCTTTCTGTCTTTTATAATTTTATTTACATTTATAAGTTTTTGAGTGTATAAATGAATCTTTGGTTATTATGTTTAATTAATTTATAATTACAATCAATTTTATATATAAACCATATGCTTTTTCCACTGCTTAACCTTTTGGCCAGATGACTGACTGCCTTGTATTATTATTTATTTTTGCTTTAATTAACTAACTAATGCTAATTGATTCATTTGTATGCTTCATATTAATTATAATTACTTATTAATTATTTGTGGTTTTTACCATACTTTACAGGTTTTATGTTGATTTTCATTTTTTTTATTATTTTAACAGGTTTTCTGCCGTGTCTATATTTTGAATTATGTTTTTTGTGTTTTTTACATAATTTTTTTACTGACCATGCATGGTTTTGCTTACAGATATCATCTTGTAGATTTAGTAAAACTATCTCTATTGCATTATTCCTAATTTCATATATATATATATATATTTATTTATATATACAAATATATATATACAAATATATATATATATATATATATAAATATATACATATATATACATATACATACATATATATGTATTTGTTTATATATACATATATATGTATTTATTTATATATAAATAAATACACTCTCAAGCATGTCTTTTTTTTTTTTATAATATCACTAATAAACTTATTTAAAAGTAGGTTCTGATAAATACAAGCTATTTTAAATAATGGGAGTAAAAATAAACAAATCCCATAAAAAGAAATTATACCATTTTCTTATTGCAATTTTTAATATTCTCCCTTTTGTAGGGCCCTCACTAGAGCTATCTATGAAAAACATTGATTCTAAAATTTCTTTAAAAAGTGTAACTGAATACATATTAATATCACACCCATTATATCAGTAATTAAAATTTGACCTTTTTATTTTGATGGATTCTTTGTATTTAAAATAAATCTGATATTTGATTAGAAAACTAATATTCTTCTTTCGTTTGTGGCACCAAACTAGTATCTTTACCGTAGCTTTCTCTTAGTTTCTTTTCTTCTCTCTAGACGAGTAGTTAGTCAACATCATTTAAACCTACATAGACATACAATCCATGCATAGTTTCATTGATGATTTTTAGAAATTATCAATTGATTTCTTAGAATTTTTTTATTTTCTCACCTGCCAACGTAATTTTTATATAATAGATGTAAGAATAAACCTGCTTTTTTCCAGCTTTGGAGATTTTGAATGATCTAGATTAATATATTTAAACTTGAGAATATGATAATTAAAATTAGCTTTTTAGGTACAAGACCAACGCACATAACTAGAAATGCATATAATTATATATTCAACCACAAAATATTAAACATTCACTTTTAATATCCCATTTGGGATGTTGGTGATTTGTTAATTATTGTAAATTCTGCAATTATAGATATTTTTATTAGCAAATGAAAATGATTTGTACATCTGCTTAATTGAATATATTAGAATGATGAGATGAAATATATTTTTTTAAATTTATAGTAGAATTAGAAGATTGAGCTGTTTAAATATTCACTGGATGAGACCGATGTAATGCTACTTATATATATATATATTTAAATGAAACTTTTGGGAATGATCTAAATACTAGTTTTTTTGTAGGCAAAATGCTATAAAATATCAATTTAGTAAAACATCATCAAATAGCTTAACTGGTTTTTTAAATGAGTTTTTCAATAAACTGTTCTATTAGTTTTTGAAACAATTTCTTTTGGACTTAAAAATATGAAAACTGATTCAATTGTGATCCATTTTGACTAACCCCCCCACATCTTTTTGAAATACCAAAAATATATAATCAATTGCTTTTAGGTTTCATAACTTAATTGTTTCTCAGGCAGTGAGTGGGATTGATTGTGGGCTAGTGAAATAGTAAACATGCCTTTGAGCATTACATCGGCTTCACCGTGAGAGGTTTTGCTAGAGCCAGGCTTGGTGTAGGACCAGTCTACCCACATGTGTACCTTGTTATTGTCACCTGCTTTTTCTCTGTTTCACCCGCAATATGTTACAATTGGATTGGCCCATTCACACGTGGAGGCTTTTGTAAGTAACAGGACAATATGTATAATCTATGTAACCCTTACTTATCTCAATCATTTTCAGATAGTAAAATATCTGCTTTTTTTTTTTCTCAGATATTGATATGTTTCATTAGTTTAAAAGAGAAAACCATTATTTAATTTTTTTTTGGATGTTACTGAATATTCAAAGAGTTTAAATTAGATTTATTTTTCATTAACCCTCTATAATCTTTCACAGATGTTGATAATTTTTTCATAGCTAAAATTAACTCAAAAATATTTCATATTTTTCTTCACGTGAACCTTGAATTTACAATTCACTTACCAGATTTAAAAATGAATTGAAATTTTCAAACTTATTAAATATTAACATATCATTGTCATTTATCTCATAGATGTTTCCGAACATTTAACATATAAAAAAAGAGTATCTATGAGAAATTGAAGCAAGTCACAAACATGTCTCAGGGACAGTATTAGAAAATGTGCTAAAAAAACTTATGGGTTTATAGCATTTTACAGTTCTATCTTTTTGTCAGAAATCAAATGCGATTATTTACACTTTTTAAGCATTAAAATATCTATATGTTTATTTAAATGTAATGAAGCAGGTAATAACATACTTCACGAATATCAAAAACCCCTTAGAAGCGTAATATTATTAAGTGCACTGCTTTTAGATAAAAGCAACAAAAATCGTATTCAACATAGACAAATCCTAGATGGCTCTAGCGGCGAACTCGGAAAAGTTGCATTGCATACAAAGCACAGCGCTAAATAGTTACGGATGATTTCAAATGAGAACATGCATGCGTTCTTTTAAAAAAAATTCTGCCTTTTTAAAATACACTTCAATATATGACTTGTTATATTGTCAGAAAATAAAATTATTTCAAATCTTTTGTAAGATATATTTTTAAATGTTTGATGTTGACTTGTTATATTACTATTTAAATCAATGTGTTTCTGTGTTTAGTTATTTTTAAAATTAGTATTCTCAATATTAACATGCATCTGATGTTCTTTCAGCATTGAAACACTCTCCGTCAAAGAGAAAAAGCTTGTCACGACCTCTCCGACCGCAAGAAGAACTGGAGACTTCAGGTATGTCAACTCAAGTTCACCATCACTTCCATATTCCACATCATCAGCATATCATTCTAATTTGATCATAACTTATAATTTGAATTATTATCAATGTATAATTTAAACGAGACGAGTCATCCAAAGTACTCTCGTCGTATTGAATATCTTTAGTTACATTAAATAATTATTTTTAAATATTAGAGTATCGTAAATTATAATATTTCATTATCATTAACCCCCTGACATACCTACAAAAGCAACATTTTACTTTGATTGTAATTGTCAAATTTCACAGTAAATTTGTACATTTGATGTAGTCAACAGTAAATACAGTTTTTATTAACTTTAGTTTTCTTTATAAAGTATTTAAAAACTGATTGAGTTTTATATTTTACTTCCTCTAATACAAAAAGATCTTACAATCCATAAATGGAAGAGTGAGTACCCGTTTCATTTTAAATTTTAAAAAAATATTGAGATTTTCTTTGATTCTCATCAAATTGAATAGCATTTATATAATGCATTTAAAGTTATGTTTTTGATATCTATAATGTAATAGTTTACTAATTATTAATATAAATATAATTATCACTGATTGTATTAGAATAATAGGATTTATATTAAATACCGTTTTAACATCAAGGTACAAATTTTCTATCACAGTTATGATTTATTTATTATTTTAAAAATGCACTCTCGGTTACTATTCATAGGACACGCCCCCACCCCTCAGCCCTCGTACTAACTCATGCCTCTGTCCATCACGTGCACGTTATCTTTGTTTATTTTCCAAGTTGATTTTTCTACGCTCCTCAGTTGAAGACGTTTTGTGTTTTTTTGTAGATCTATCACAAATTTCTTTGATTTTCATTGTTTATTTTACTATGTGTAAGACCCCATAGACGACAAATTGTTTTCACTATCATTCTTTTGAAAACATAATGGAGACGATCCACGCTTAGATTTGCTAAATTAGATTTGAACTTTAGATATGCACGCATTGCAGATGTGCATGCATAATTGAATAAATATAAATTATGAAGATGTAATTTTTATCATTCTAATGGTAATTGGTTGTTTTGGTTTATTTCCTATTTCAAGTTGTTACCAGATGATGGAAGACTAATATTTTTAAAATTATAAAAATAATGTTTAATTTTTATTTAGGTGTGTGGATGTCGAAAAATATGAACACTAATAATTATTTGATATTGCTTTTTTTACATAAATAAAATGTGATCCGGAAGCGATACTCAGTTTCCTCTTTTTTGATAATATTCCGACATTTGAATCACAGTTTTGGAAAATTTCCTATCTTGCAGCAGTTGTATTGCCATAAAAATTCTGCAGATATAAGCAAAGCGATATGTTGCATATGGATTTTTCAACAAAGTCACTACATTTTACAATTAAACATTCAATCAATGGTGAATTACAAGTATATTGCTAACAAGTCTATATAAAATTTTACACTTAGTTTCTGTCTGTGAACATAATACTGACAAGCTGTCAAATATGATAACGGATTGGTTTGCTTTGTTTTTACTAATAAGCTACCTGCGATTTGGATAAAACTTACATTGTTTACTGAATCTCAAAGAGTTTTCTTTAGTGAAATGTTGCTATATGCAACCCGTATGACAGGTTGTCAATTATTCGTCTTGCAGATGGCAAAAATTAAGTGTTTGTGCTAATGTGTCAATAAAAATAGTTTTGACCCTTTTAAAAATAAACGGTGTTTATTTTAAGGTTATAACATCTATGAAGTCTTTAAAGTATACTAAGGATTGGTGGATTTGGTTTATTTGGTTGATTGGCTGACTGAAATATTTTCTAATCCTAAAGGTGAAGTAGCTCACCCAGGGTGTCCAAAGTTGACAAAATTTGTCTTCCTTTCGATGTGTTTCTATACAAAGAATTTGTCCCATCTAAAACCTTCTGTATTTAATTACCTGGTTTATTGTGTGAAAATGTGATGTGCCTATTTTGTTTATACATATAAATTGTTAAAATTCAATGTTTTATCTAACATAATATTAATAATTTTATTTGCGTATCTACCTCACTAATAGACTTAATGAATGGTTTAGTTAATCTTGGCCTAATGGAGTAGCCTGAGTATAACTAAGTCAGCATGAACATATTAGTTGGGTGGGTGTCTAGCTCTAAATAGCTGCATTACGTTTTTAATTCGAGTTTTCATTAATTTTAAATGAACCCAAAAATTAAGATATCCATAAAAGAAAATTCTCGATATTGACTTGGTCATTTTTTATATATAAAAAATAAGTTACGAAAGTGAGTAATTCTTTTAGAAATACTTCTGGTTTTATTTTTTACTCCTCTATTTTTTTATAATATTATTACTGGGGTACCTTATGGTATGTCTGAGGCGTGTGTTGAAAGTACTTCAAGTTTACGAAAAACTGGCTAAAAATGAGTATTTGTTTCTATTGTGCGCTCTGCTTTTGTTTGTTTAAGTATACATAATTTTTGAGCTTATTCAATATTTAAATAAAAATTTACAGACAGCAGATTTTACTTTTACACTTATATTATCTTTAATGCAAGTAAATCCTTCACAAATCTTTTGAGTTTTTATTTACAACTCATTTAAAAGACTCAAAAGTTAAATAATTGCAGGTTTTATTAAAGATAAGAAAATTAGCTTTCTTTGTGTTGAAGCAGACATTCTCGCTATCAGAAGCAACTTACATTTGTATTCAACTTAAGTTCATAATTATATTCTACTTATATCCTTTCAGCTAGTCTTTTAGTATACTGCATGCCTTTCTGCTCCCATTCATAAATACTATTAATAGTTTAGGACTCTGAATATCATGATAAAATTACAATTTTTCCAACTCACAGTTTTAGTGAAATTTGACAAAACTTACAAAGTTATTAGGAAAATAATATACATTTGAATGAACCTATACTAAGGCATGTACTGCTTGTCTAACAGAAATATACTGAGTCTTTCTTACCTGTCCTATAAAAAGATGTGTGTTTAGTGTAAATGGTTCTTAACACGTAACAAGCATCCGTGTGCGTGTGTGCCATGTGCGTGGTCTGCGATGATGTGCGTGAGGGGTAGAAAAATCAACTGCGGACAGTGCGTGTGAGATATGACATACCGATAAACACCAAAAGCTTCTCTTGCGTATTTATATGCTGTTGTTGTCCTTGTCTCTGAATATGGTTTATCTCTATTATTTGTAGATTAGGAACAACTGACGTGCTATGCTTACTTGGATTTCATTCTGTATTTAAATGTACTTTAAAGTCGAATCTTCTTGATCATTCATTTGATAATGCATCAGTTGCCGTTGATGATTAGTAGTCTCTCTGTAAATACTAACCTTCCTCTTGAATATTATTTTAAAGATGTAATTATATGCATTTTTTTGTTAATTTCTTAACACATTGCACATTTTTATGTCGCTTATTCGAGTGCTTTAGTTGTACCTTGAACATATACACATGTTGTAAATTTAAAAGGTCATGCAACAATTTTTTAATTTTAATTTATTTTCAAAATAATTAAAATTTAAAATACAATTTGTATATTTGTGCAAAGTTTTTCTGTTTTATAAATCATATTCAAAGCTTGAATATATTGGCATATAAATATCAATAGTTTGTTTAAAAGAAGATCAGTGTCCATTGCATGAACATATGTCCCACAGGCGCGAGCACTTCTCATCAGCAAAACGAGGAATTCCAATTCCCGCGAGTCCTCTGGGCCGAGCCCGCCAAGCCGCGCCCTTCTGACACCGACGAAGCCTCTGTCACCCTCAAACTTTCCCCTGTCAAGGAAGACAACTTCGGTTTCCTCACTCCAGACTATACCAGAAGACGGAGATTCTCTTCCGACACCGACAGCACCAATTCCAGAGCTTCCACTCCGTTTGGAAATCATTCTGGCGTGTTTCGGTTTCGTCTCAAAAGTGGAGAGCACAGTATCATGTATCACGATGGAAAAGTGGAGAACCTTGAGCTTCATGAAGATATCGATGACTTGAAACTGAATACAAGTACGCCGAAAACAATAAAACCTGGAATCAGAAAGATATCTTTTATCGTCGATCCTGCATCGGACTCTGGAGTCAATACGGACGTCAGATGTCCGAGTTCTCTCAGTAATCATAGCAGCATCGCTGAAGCTCTGAAGGATATGCCCTTTATTGATAATGTCGAGGAACCCACGGAAGAGGAGTTGGAAGAACAGAAAAAGAAAGCACAAAAAGAAGAGCAAGAGAAGACTACAGTTAATGAGAAAAATGACTCAGCGAGTAAGAATGAAAAGTTGCCTGAAAAAAAGAAAAAAGGATTTTTCAGCGGATTCAAAAAGGCCTTTGTAGAATTTTTCACTGGTCCAGATATTGATACTGAAATTCCAGAAACTAAAGAAAATGACAGAACTGCCGATCCCGGAAGTGCAAACAAAAAAACCTCCCAAAATATTCTCAATTCTGAACTGAGCTCTACAAAAACTGTAGGTTTTCAAAATGATGTGAAACCTGAAAAGAGTGAGGTCGATGTGGATCGGGGAAATCCCATCACAGGTGTGGCACAGTACATCACTAACCATGAATCTCATAACTCGGTTGCCAAGCCAAGCACCGAACAACCTGAATCGTCATTTTTTCAAGAGGAGTATTCCATTGATGACTTTGTTGTAATTCCTTACAAAGAAAACCGAATAGATATTATTGAAGACATAGAAATTTGTACTGAATTTGCAGAATCAGATTCTCTCGAACCTGATTTAGAAGTATCTTGGAATAACAAGCGACTGAGATCCTCAATGAAAGCACCAAGAACCCCGACGATCAACTCACTCGACAGTAATGTTTATAGATCTCTGAGACTCAACAGAAACGTTTCCGGGAGAAGCGAAGATGAAAATTCAACGACACGATTCTTAGTAACCGAACGGAGTAGAACGAACGAACACGGCTTTGTACAAAACAAAACTAAATTCACAAGCAAAGGGTCCAACCTGAGCGCCACGACGAGAGTCGCAGCCAATGCGACGAGTTAAAACCAAATGTATCGAAATCAGTGTGGCCAACACGCAATGGAAAATAGAATGTCAAATGATTTGTACATTTTAATATTTTTAGACAAAGCATGCTTGAATGTTGTACGTATTGGGAATATGCAATTGATGTTTGATATTACTTATATATTTTTTTATCGTTAATGAATGGAATAATATATATTATCTTAAAATCTTTCCAAATCAAGAATATTTATCGAATATAGATGTTTAGTACTCAACTGCGCAAAATTGTGCATGGAACATTTGTGTATTGTAAAAATTTCGCCTTTATCAAAGCAATAATATTTCTCAAATTATATTTTTTATAATATAATATATAAAAGGGGGCCTAAAAATTTTTGAAGATATCATTTATCAAAAGACATATATTCTCTGAAATTACGAAAACTTGAAAGTACTGAAAAATAAAAATCTAAATTTGTACTATCAAAATGTATTTTGTACATTTAAGAATAATACCAAATTATCCTGCCTTCAAATTAAATAGTGCTTTAATTATAATAGTTATTATCCAACGTGAGACTTATTTTGGGAACATTATTACGCTAGGCTTATGATGCTATCATGCTTTATCTGTCTCGTTTACAACGTCTGGCTTTGTCTCACCCATGTGGTTTTAAGAAGTACAAAAGCTTTCCTCTTCGCACTCGTGCTGACAAGAGCCCTATCTATTAGTATAAGCGAGGTAGAGAGTATATATGTGTGACTGAGATAGATACTAGGTGAGAGAAGTGGATGTGAACATAATTCCAAATATTTTAAAATAATGATAATTATTGTGTGTAGATATTATTTTAATGGTCAAAACTCAGTGTGCTAGATGCTAGATTGTATCAATAAGTATTTTGATCAATTTTTTTTTTCCTTTTGCAGTGTGTTCACATTTTACACAATTAATCTTTTCAATATTTTCTTGTGTAAAATATATTAAGAATATTCCAAAATATAAAAAGCATATTAGTATTATCAATACAAATATCATAATACTAAAAGTAAAACATTGAAATTGGATTTTCAGCTGACTGCCTTGACTTGTTGGGATTGTCTATTTTTGGCTGAATCTGATCTTACTGAGTGAATCCTAAATTGATAAACTTGGTCTCACTTGTGCCTGTTATTGGCATTGTTTACATTTTTAACCAAATTTAAATCTCAATAATAAATAAACCTGGTCTTTACGTAAAATCGTCACATCAAGCCCCCAAGAAAGGGATTCATATTTCTTAAAGCATAGAGTAACTTCTTTCTATCCTATACTGATTTTATTTAGATGACAGACAAGCCGTGTAGCCGTACATTTACCACAAGCTCCTCAGTTTCTATATATTGATAAAAATATTTAGTATTGTGGATGCTGTCCAGCTTAGAATGGGCCGGGTTTATTTTTATTCTGGTACTATCATTACAGTGCATTACTGGTGGATTAATTTCTTTAGATTGCGTGTGAACACATTGTGGGGAAAGTAGAAATACTTTTTTGTTAACGGCTAGACTGCAAATTGTTTGCTTGAAAATGTATGAATGGTAAAATAAATGTTAGGTTAAAAATTATAGTATACAAATAGAGGCTTATATGAAGACTTGTATTTATTTTACAAAATGATTTTATTGAACAAAGTAAAATCAAAATATTATCTTGTATTTGTCAATTTAACACATCATTTAGGGTGTGCATTGATCGCATGAAATCATCTCTGAATTTATTGAGAATTGACATTACTATTTTTATTCCAGCGAGTATTCAACATATCGATATAAGTTCTCAGTCCATTTTATTTAAGAACATGACCAAATCTTCGTTCAGTGTTCCTATTAAGAAAAAATAAAAAAAATGTTTTGTCCATTTTTGTGTATGGCAATAATATAAAATACACTAAGAGAAACTTTCGAGAGTATTTTTAATTTTTTTTTTATAAAAAGATAATAACTAGGCACCCACGTCGTTGGATGTAGACTGCATTTTGTTTTTGTTTCAAAAATCCTATTTATTGCTAAACGGAACTCTATAAAATTAGCAAAAAAATATAAATATATAGACTTTACCATAGATATTTATTTCAAATTGTATGGCAAAATTTAAAAGCTTTAAATGTTAATTTATTGAAAAAATCTCTAAATTTTATTTTATTTATTTTATTTTTGTTTTTGAAATGTATATTTTCTGCTAATTCGACTCGCAATATTCTTATAAAAAGTTTATACAAGCTTGTGTAATATACATGTTAATAAATTTTTTGATAGGCTCTTATTAAATTATTTTTTTAAATACGTTTTTTTTTATTTTTCCCTTCTACACATTTTCAACTAAGCAAACATATCCTGCATACTAATTACAGGATACATATTTAACTATAATGCTAGCTATGTCTTACTTTCCACCAATCCTTTCTAATACCATAGAAATAAATATCACATCTTGTACAGTCAGAAGAATTATTAATAAAGCATAAAGGAAATATACTAAATGAAAAGAGAGTAAATATGTTTTGTGGATATTTTTTTAAAGAAAAGTACAGTAGATCCCCGATTTACAAACTTTAAACTTAAAAACCCTAAGACCTGAACAATTTTGATTTTTGGCAGTTATGGCTAATTAATCCGTATTATAGAATTTGTGAATTGGATTCTTTGTATTCAATGATATTCTGTCGATAATTAGTGCACATCACAGCGACACTTCCAGTTCTTTAGGTCTTCATAGTATGTGTAATTGTAATATGCACAAAATATTGACATGAGGTCTTCGTCATGAGGAAAATTCTAATGTCATATTTTGATTTACTTTTTTTATTTGATTTGAGATTCTCTGAAGGAAACCTAATTGATCCTCATATAAAATCAAAACTTGAGGTCAACTTGCGGCTGTTGTTTAAAAACCAATTGGGTTGTTAACCGGGGATCAACTGTATAATGGATAATAAAAATTGTGGCCCTGAATTAATTTTGGTTTCTCCTCTCTTGCATCCATTTTGGGAATCATGTTGGTCCGTGTTCCGGCTGTGTTTGATTGCCGGCATGTCCGTCGTCCTCGCCGACTCCTCAGCTGCTGCAAGCTCCAGTGGCATCAGCTCCACCAAGGCAGGTAAGGAAAATCAACTCTCGATAAGTATTTTTATATCATAGACAAAAACGGTCACTACATATAAATCCATGTTGTTGATTTTTTTTTATTGGATTTGTGTTTAATGGCAATCTTTTATCAGTATTTGATACACATCAGCCTTAAATAATAAATAATTTATTTTCATAATATGTCTTCAAGGCGATTTAAAATACAATTTTAGTGTTTTTATACAATTTTTTTTTTTTTTCATTTAAAATTACTCAAGAGAGATTCATAATACACTCATTATATTTTCCACTTTTTTTCCATATAATATTATTGATATAATTTTAATAAAAATGTTTGTGAGATATCGAACTAGCTACAAGCTACCGGAATGCTGCTGTACAAAGATATGTTAGCAGGTTTTGTTTCAATTATTTTTTTCTTCAACAATTTGTGTTACAAAGAACATTCTGGTTTTGCCATCGACCTTATATCAAACCATTAGTTCTCCAGTATTGGTTGCGTGCTCACTTATAGTGCCTTAGACACTGTTTATTGAATCTTTGTTATGTATACATTTCAAGGTTCAAAACAAGTGGACAATTTTTAAAACAAGCTGAAGATGTAACTTTACAGTCATAATTACTTTCAGTGTGGAAACCTCTGTGCTTTAAAATATACTGTTAACCTTAGGTTTTCCCACTCTCCAAATAAGTGTATTTATATATAATATTCTTGATACATTCGTAATTGAACATGAACCTGATTCTAAAAATTTTACAACACGGTAAGAAAAACACGGATTCTTCAGTCAAAAGCACACAATTTGAGTACACTTCACATTACACGTAGTGAGCATTATTTAATCAAGGATCAAGAATAATATTCAGCGTGTTGATCATTTTCGCAGCTATTTTGTTGAGTTGTTCTTGTATTCATTAAAGACAGTAAAAATATTTAAGATGCAAGTCCTGTGAAATTCCCACTACACCCTCCCTTACAAGCGTAGCATACTTCATAAGCGCTTAATAATAAGCTTATGTTGAAAAATAGTTCATAAAAACGAAAGTATCTTGTATTACCCATGCAGTAACATGGTTACAGAAATCTTTCAAAAATTGCCTTTGAAATTGGGTAATTTTTGATTTTTCTTTTAGTAGTAGTGTTCAAATGTGAAAAAATTAAGTATTCAAAACTTAGATATCAAATTTAAAAAATTGTAAATCACAATTATTCATAATAATTCAGATAATTTTCAGGAAGTACATACTTAAAATAAAATTTCAAATGGCAAGTATTGAGATTTTTTATTTTTGGGTTAACGTCGCCTTTTTACAAAGAAAAATGTCATCAAAAGGTGTCTGTCAGCTTTTCATCCAAAATCTCAATAGTTTCCTCAGCCTTTTATATTTTGAGAATGTGCAATTTTTAATACAAGCTTTTTTTATTAGTATTCATTTTTTAGTTGGTACTGTGTATGGAAATGCATATAATAAATATTTAGCCCATAAATAGTAGCTACGCTTGTACGGGGACGGACACACGACCCTGCCTCTTGATTGCAATAATGGCTTCCGTTGTATCTGCAATTATAGGCTTCTTACCACTATTGACTTTCCAGACATGGTTGTTGCTTACATTATATTGTCCTGTATTCTCTTTTTCATGCTGCTCTCTGTTTGTATGTACGCGGGAATTGTGCATCGGTCTCCTCTATCTACTGAACCGGATCTGTCACATAACCTCACACCTCGTAACCTCACTCCGACTCTCAATCTATCACCGACATTCTCTTGCTTGTACTGACTGGTATCTCAACATGACAACTTTTGTTTTCGCTTTTAATGTTTATATCATTACACGATATGCATCTTTATTATCGCTTTTGACATTTCAACACACACAAACTGTGACATTATTAAGCCATCTTGAAAAAATATTACAAATATAAACGTCCAACTTTGTCCAATGTCAATAACTGATGCTAATCTGTAATGTCTCAAATTTATACGCATATTAATCGTTTTGTTTTTTGTAATTTCTTACCTCGATAATGCATTTGCTAAATATACAATTCGTGCCAATATTTATAAAACATGTGTAATCTCCCTCCAAACAATTTTTAACAAATTTTTATATACTTACTGATTTGCCAAATGTAATGGATATATTGTCTATCTTTTCTAACAATATAATATACAAATTCAATATATATATAACATGATTCTATACTGATATTATGAATGATATAAATATATATTCGTGTAACAATTCCTTATTATTATATATCAATTGAAAATATTGTGCTATTATTATTAAACAAAACATTCAAAAATACATAAAAATGACAATATTCAATTACACATTTACTAATGCTTACTAATATTCAAATCGGTACAATTTTAATATTACTCAATGCAATCACACGAACCATCACCCATACCTAAACGAACACACGACAGCGAGTCCAGCAGAAGCCGAAGCTTCGGGTACTTCCGGACCTGCGGATGGACCTCTTCCCTACCCGGCTGTCCTCAAAGGAGGGCTAAAGCAGAAAGTTCCACCGCCTGTACCGCCACGTGGTTCACCCAAGGTCAAACGGGGTGGAGCCAGCTCCAATCCATCTCCCAAAGGTGACTTTCGATACGGTGACGAGATTAGCTTCAAAACCATACCCGGGAATCTTCAGTACGAATATGGAGAACAAAGATACGAGAGTATCTGTAACTTTGGTCCACAAAGTGGTATTTTTGGACAAATGGATTATGCAGCTGAAAGCGATGAATTTAATTCTGGAAGAGATAATATCCATCAAGATGTCGGTTCTTATGTTGATGTACATCAAGGATTTATGGGAATAAATATTAACTATCTGGTCAATCCTGCCCGTTCCAAACCAGGCTATCTCGATAAAGCGGCACTGGATAAAATCGAGATTGATGAGAAGTTTTATCATCAGAAAGAAAAGTTGAAACACGCAGACTCCAAAACCACCCAAAGCTCTGGAACTATTGAGCAATATAATGAGTATTCCCGTCCAATTATTAAAAGTCCTGAAGATAGTGATGATGATAGTAATTCTTCAATCAAAAGCTACGATAAAGACTTTAATTTCATCTCGGACTTGTCCAATATCACTCCTTTTAGCAAATTTAGTGATGTTGAGACTTTTCCCAAACCTGAACCACTGAAATCCTTTTTGTATCCCGGTAAAAAGTCAGGCAAGGAGAATAGTTTGAAAAATCAAACGGGAAAAATGCAGATTTTTAACAGTAATCAAAATGTTAGAGAAAATCTTAATGAACCGAAAGGACAAGTAGAGGGTAGCAAGAGCTATGGAATGGGTAAATTCGTCAAAAAGAAACCTTCTTTGGGACTCAATGGAAATACTTCTGGTCAAGATAGCATGCCAAGTATATCCAGTGAAAATAAATTATCTATTCCTACAATACTAGAACCTCCCGCTAGATTGGATTCTGCATGTTTTTCTGATGACAGTATGGATAGAAATGTCAAAAGTCCTGATTCGACTGGCTCTAGAGTCCTGAAAAGCATGGTGCATAATTTCAACAGGTTCTCTAAGAGAAGACCTACGGAAAGTGTGCAAGAACAAAGCTTCAATGAATTGGAGATTAAAGTTTCAGCTAAAAAAATTAAAAGAGACGACGAGACAGAGAGAAAGCTAGATAAAAGTAAAACTTCAAGCGTAATGGGAGGAATCAAAAAATTACCAGACAAGTTCAAAGGTAGCCAAAAAAAAATGGCTCCTCTAGCACCTGGAGTCAAGAGCACCAAGAGGTCCTCTGCTAGATTTGAAATAAAAACATATTCGGAAGAACATACAAATGAACTCAAATCAGACGTGTTTGTGAATCAGGCAAAGACGAAGATCAACTGGTTCCAAAGGCAACTTAAACAGTTAGAGACAGAATCTCAAAGAGGCAGCTTGCAATCGTCAAAGTCGTCTTTTAAAATTTCCAAAAATAAAGTCCAAGGATTGAAGAAAGAATTTGATCAAACTAAAGAAGCGGAGCCGAAAGAAGCAAAAGTGCACACTTTGCCCAAGTCACTGAAGGAATCTCACTTTGCATATAACACAGAACTGGAGATGTTCCCAAGCTTCGATATGAAAATGGTGAATGTCAATCCCGGACATGTTGGAGAAAAAGTTAAGAGGTTCTCTCTGACAATCCCCGATGAAGCACCCGTGATTCCTGTCTTAAAAATTAGTCCTAAATTTAAAATCAATTTACAAAGATCGGCACCCATTACAATACCAAAAAAGGAAGACAATATCATTCGGATGCATATAGATATTGAAGATTTCATTTGAAAACTCGATAACTACGTAATTTGACCTAATTCAAAATTCGGAAAGCAATCTACTGGGCTACTTTATTGTGATAAAATTGTTATTATTATGAGCCCATGCCATTTGTTGTATATTTTCTCTTGTTGCTTTTGTTTTATTTTGTCATGTTCTTGTTGCAAATTAAAAGCACAAGGGACCAAAATTTAACCACACTGCCATTTTTAAAATTATTAAATATCATTTTTATTTTATAAATTTATTTTTATAAAATAAAAAATATCTATTAATAAAGACAATGTTATAAAGGCAATATCAGGTATAATTACTAATTTATTTTTGTAGTGGTGTTATAAAACCGTTTGTGCTTGAAAATCTATACAATTTAATTGCTAGAAAATTAACCCTACTAATCGAGCTATATACCAAGCTTTTGCCTTTTAGTAACACTTTTTATAATATTGGCTTCAAGTTAAACCTCGAATTTAATTAAGTATCTGAGAAACCAATATTATTATTATACCTAGGTTTATGAATATAATACATAATTTCATAGCTCAGATTTGTAGTCTGGTGGGGGAGTATTTTAGAATACAACCTATGTTACAATTAATTATTATTTTAAACTTTTGACTACTCACTTTCACGCAAGGCTTGCTCTCCTGTGAAATATGACATTTTGTATTATCCCCAATTATTAAAAAATATAATTTCCTCTTGTGCAAATCTAATGTAGAAAACAAATAGAATTGCTTCTGGCGTGTAGATACTTATTGAATTTTCAATAGACCCCACAAAATTTTAACAAAGCTTTATCTATATTATTTTTTGGCAAACCTTTAAATGATTTGCCAAAACCAATAATGTTATATTAAAGATTGCACATTAATTACATTTAGAAAAAATATATCTATTGCATTTGTAATTTTGAGATGATTTTTAAAAATTCATTCTTTCAAAATTTCAAATCATTCAAAACACATTCATTCGTTTTTATGAGACAACCTTGCAAAAATATTTATTATCAATTTTAATTCCTAAATCGGTGAATTTGTTAAATAGCTCGCCGAACCCTCGTAGCTATTTAATTTCTATTTTAAATGTGAAACTTTGAGTTTAAATTCACGAACAATCAATATACATTATTAAGAATCCATTAAGCTACGCAACCTATAGGCGTCCATAGACACCCATAGACACAACTCGCTAGACTGTGGCTTGTGGCGTGTAGCTGGAGTGCTAGCAGAGTGTGTAGAGTAGCGCGCCTGCGCAGGTGCAGGACCACCGCTGAGCTGCGGGAGCACACCGCCACCCCCCTTCGAAGACGCCATCGGTCGCGCTGCCCAGCGCAACCAGCACCGGCCTGCTGGCTCCTCGCGCACTGATTCCACCTCCACCACAAGTAGTTCTGCCAGCGTTAGCCTCGCCAGGAAGGTATACACTCAAATATTCAGTAAAATTTCACCTTATGCGAGTCTTCCGTCCTCTATTCTATTATCCATCCCTTTCAGATATCATATAGATAGAATTAAAACTTAACCTTGTGAATGATTTTGAAGATAGAATACTGGTGTAGTATAGTTTTTACTACTCTGTAATTTCTTACATAAAAAATCTGGGTCGTTAGCACAAAACCATCTCTAGCTTGTCTCTTAAGTGATTTAATCATTATAAATTATTTAATCATAAAATGTACTCACCTGCAGGGTCGAGGTGATGGTTCCATTATGACACCGGCCGCCACGTCTACGTGCTCCGTGCTCACCGCCAGTAGTGCGTCTTCCATAGCTGCAGGAAACTCAAGGTAAGCTGTTAACTCAATAATCACTCTTTCTCTCTGAGATGTTTTCTGAGTATTGACTAACTGTGTGTTTGCAGTTGCGGCGATGTGCGGGGCGTATGCTGGACCCCCCCCGCTTCCACGGAGGGCTCCACCCCTACCTGGACGGAAGGCACGCCCAGCTTCACAGAGTCCAGTAGTAGCGGAGACCAAGGTTTAAAAAGTACTACTCGCATTGTGATTCTATACAACTCACACAACACAAATCAAATCGAAATGATTGCTTGGAATTAATTTTTTTACAAAAAAGTCAAACTTGCTTACAAAAATTTTACAATCATAATTTATTGTTTTTAATGCAATATTTTTAAATTAATTTTTCAATTTTTTTTTAATTTCAATAAATTATTTTGAATGGCTTCTCGATTTTCAGATTTTTTAATAGTTTTAAGAGATACATTTAACAAAACTAGTCTTATAATAAATAATGTTTTATTTTTAATTATGAGAATATATTTTTTTATGCAAATAAAATAATATGCTATCAGTAAAGGGGTCATTAGCTTTATTTACTTAAAGATTTCACCTCTAAGCGACATATTTTTTAAAAATTGAGCTGAACATAAAAATATTTGTAAGCAAGCTAGAATCACACTTTTAAGTATCAGTGAACACAATCACCTAGAATAATATATCTAATCATCACACTGCCCAACTAGAAAACGAAAAGCTTGGAGTTTTGGTAACTGTGATGATTTGCAGGCTGCCTGTCAACACCAGTGCGAAACAGCGGTACAGGGAGACGGCCGGCACCCGACCCCGGAGTTGACGCGGCCATCACCTGCCTCACCAGCGAGATGGTGCGTAGCTAGCCAACCAGCTTAACCCGTCTCTGGGCCTGCTGCAGCGTACTGCACCGTAGCTAGTCGGTGTAACTGGGGACTGTGCCTCTGCAGCTAGATTTTGTGGCCTGGTTTTATATATTTAAATACCTCAGAAGCAACTGACTTTATAATTTACTTTAAAAAGCCATTTAAAATAATAGACTTAGAAACATCTAAGGAAAATTGGAAACTAACTATTTGTTAGTATTAGTTCATATTTTGTGAAACCAATAAATAAAATTCTAGTTTCTATACAAAAAAAATTATCTTACAAAGATGGTTTTATGTTATTTAGCACTGGTTGCTTCAAAATTTAGTAATAACCTCAATGATCTTCAGCATTGACAGCTAGAAGTACATAAACTCAAGATGTTTTGGTTGATTTCATTCCCATTTGTAAACTATAAAACCAGGCCACAAGCAAGAAAATTGTTATTATTAAGTAAGACCATGAAAGCATTTTAATATTGATACTTAATGTTGAGGCATTTATCAATATGGGATATTAGTAGATTTGAATAATTGCTTCTACAAAAATGATTGCCAACCCTTGCACATAGATAAATCTCAATTTTTTTCAAATAATATTCAACAGTTCTTGGCTGATTGTCATTTTTATATTTTTCGATTAAGTCAAATAGTTTTTTTTTTTACAAAATTAAATTTTAAGATTTGATAAAAATCAACTAAATATGAGAACAATTTCAGTTATATTGGCGTATTTAAGTTATTTATTAAATAGCACAATTTCTAATATGGAGCAAATGTTACTCCATATTCTTATTTATTAATTGTGGATGAACTGTTTTTGTTAAATTTATTTTTATTGATAAGTAGAACAATTATATTTATTGGTGAATATCTTTTAATTTATGTAAAATTTATTAGAATCAAACATTGTGGTAAACATTTAAATATGATTTTCAATTATTTTCAAAACATGTTCACTATTAGATAGGCTGCAAATGTTTTGTTTAAATACTAACACAATTTCAAAGACAAACGCTTTATATTTTTACAGTGGATACTAGCACAGTACAAATGATTTTGTGTAATGATTATATTTATTTATTTTGTATTTTGTATATATTTAATTTGACCTTTGGCAATAGATCTAAAAAGTCATTACTTGATTCAACAGCATTGTGATATGTCGCTTTATATCATCATTGAAATCATCACATGTATATATATATCATCCGTTTAGATATGAAACTCGCCGAGTGCATCCTAATCGTTTTTTGGAAAACTATATTTACTAATAAATAGTATATTGCTAATATTAAAACATTGGCAATGTAAAATTTGACATTTCCAATGTTGATAATGAGTCTATTTGTATTGAGTGATATTTTTACTTTCCAGTTTCAATAAAAAAACAAATACTTTGAATTCGCGGTGTGATATTTAATGTTCACAGTAATTGAAAAATTTTGCTTTGGTTTGTGCTAAGTGTTGTGTTACTTCCTTAACCTTTTTAATATTTTTAGTGTATTATAATACAACTACTCACACAGAGGTCTGGATATAAATTAAAGGCCGCCTTTGTAGGTCTAAATCTCTAATACTAAAGACGCGTTTGATGAACTGATGATATACCCCGTACATTTAAAATAAATTGAAAGTTAAAAAAGAAAGCTGCACCAATCATTCAAAAATTATGCTGATAATAGTTGTATGTCAAGATTTTGTAAGAACTCACTTAGTGTATTTCATTTCTAGTGCAATTATTTTTTATTCATTTCATTTGTATCGCTTTATAATTTTCATTAAAGGAATTTCATTATGTATATTATTTGTACCAATGAATTGCACGCTTTTGCATACATTCTTAAAAGAACTACGGCATTTTTACCTTAATTAGGTTCTTTCTTTTAATGTTTTTATATTTTAGAAGCAATTCTTCAGGGCGGCATGATGAAAGTGTGGTTTACCATTTTAGATACTAATTAAATTAACAAATTTTTATGGCGCACAGAATACAAATGTGTTAGTTTCACTTAAAATAATTTTAATATTTACTTTATAAAAAATTATGAATGTACTGTATTATTAATTTATTAATGCCAACTTTTTTTATCCTTTTTGTGCTCACTACATGGACGCTGCAATAATGGAATCTCATTTCATCTTATTGAAAAACAAATATAATTACACACTCAAATGCTGTATATGTGGTAATTGTATTATTTTTAATTTAAATATTGACTGATTTTATGATGTGAATGTGAACGCATTCAAATGTTTATACTTATTTGGATCAAATGTAAAATGGTTCACTTGATGGCGGGTAATTTGGATGGCACAGCAAAGCTTGAAGAATCGGGTGGACTTTGACTATGAATGATGCTGAGACATGCGGTGAGAGATGTGGCGGCGTAGGAGGCTGGCGGCTGACCGAGCTGCCTTCAAATAGCCATCGACGCGTAACGAATCTGCAACATTGCGGCTTCAGTGCAACATTGTAGCGATTTTGATACGCGTCTTTCAATAAGGAAATGTCATAACGCGCGTGTAACGTGTGCGTCGTCACAAGGGATATCTGGGATTTTTTATCTGTACAAATGTATTTTTTTGTGTAATTACTACGTATTTTTTATAATTATCATTGTATTGTATAAATTAATCATTTGGGATTTTTACTATACATATTATATCTACATTAATACAAATTATTTTTCGTCTTTACTACGTAGCTATTTTGAATTCTACTGAGGATACTACAACGTATTCTTTTAAATTTTAGCATAAAAATATTTTTGTTTTATCTTTTGTTGGTGACATCTTATGAAGCTTCATTGAATTGTTAAATTGTAGAGACTTTGGTACAAAATTGTATATTAAAGAATAATAATAAATATGATGTAACATTCCACGTAGAGATCTCATTGTGAGGTACGTCAAATATATAGAGAATCCAGAAGTTTTAATAAATCATAATGTTTGATGAAAAGATTTTTCCAAAAGATTCTATTGGGTTCTAGATTTCCAATAACAATAACATTTTGAACTATATTATAAAAGACCGAACTGGTCATTAGAAATTTTAATGTTGAAGGTCAAAGATGTCATTTTTTGTATATTATTCTAGCCTATCGTTTAAACGTGGATATATTCAAAGTCTTTTTATGTAATTAAAAAACTGCCAAAATAAGAAATATTAAATCCCATTGTTCCAAAAGTGTTTTGTTCATAAGTAATACCATTGCTAGACTTTTGATAATTTTAGTTAGTTCTCGTATTCGATGTAAATTTTGAACATTTGTAATTTATTAAATGGTTGATTTCGTTAAGGGCAAGCTTAGAGTGAAAAAATTAAAAGCATTAAGTTTTTAAAATTGTTGTGATAAGGACGCATTGTTAACTTTATTTTATTTTCTATGAAATTTACAAAAATATTAAAAATCCGAAAGTAATAATTTTTTATGATATACATTACATTGCTTTTGCCTCTTTTTATAACCAATATATACAATATGGCCGTAAACATTTTAAAATTGATATTAATGAGTATGCCGATCTACGATGCACGAAGCCATGTACTTAGTTAGGGCGCTGCATATATCTGACGGCATATGTAATTATAATATTTGAAACGTATACCAGTTTTGAAATATTAAACTCTACCTAATGTAAGTGTTGTTGAATAACTTTATATGAAGAAAAAGTTTGCTTGCCCATCATTTGACAATACGTTCAGATCCCCAGATTTTGATCTTTACACAATCAAATGCATATAATATTATCACATTTCAAACTAACCAAATTATACATAATGCATTATTGCACAGTTACATAATTGTTTTTGTTGTTTCTACCAACTGTGAACAGTGTGAATACCTCTCGTAAAAAGATAAATAATCATTCTTAAAGTTTGGCATTTATTGGCCAAAATAGGATCTATATCTGTCGTAGTATAAAATTTCAATCATAGAATGCGCTAGTGTAGAAATTAATTCAAGTCAATCACATTGTAAATTGTGTTGGCTAAGTTGTACAAAAATTATTAAATAAAAATATATATTTGCTAAATATATATTGAAATCATTTCATATTTAAAAATTAATAAGTATCAATCACAGTTGGTACACATTTATCGCAATAGCATTACTGATTTTATAAATAAAGTAATAGTTTCAATATCAGATCAAAATTTAGGGGCGGAGTGATCTATCTAATGATGCTGTTTTTTTGTTGTAAAAAATCAACTTGTGAATAAGATATTCATGTTTATAACCAATTGTGGAATGCTAACTTCATAATGTGATGCCTGTGGCTCTAAGCGATGGGGCGCTCGGCAGTTGGCACTACTGAATTTTGCATTGAAACGTTAACTGCGGCTGGATATTCCAAACATTATTTTAGATAATAGCGACTTATCTATGTATGGAGAATAAAGCCGATAAACCACTTGATTATTATAATTCAATATACTATTTTCGAAAAACAAATCTAACTTCAAATGTTTCACAGAATATTCTGACGCAGGTTACCAGATGACTACACAGCGAATGAAATGATGGATAGATTCCAAACGTCTTATGATTACAGATAGTACTGGTACAAGACAGAGTTGGCAACTATTTTCAGAATTTTCAGTGAAACTTTACTTATTCCATTTTCGACTTCTAACAAAATCCCATTCCATTTTGAAAGACGACTGAGAGAATGACTTTTGAACTGATATTTTTTTCGATTTCGACTGTTGATTCTAACCCCTTTGTTCAGAGACCAATTTTATGTAGGACTATCTAGGACCCTTCCTCACCTATGAAATCTCTTACTGAATTATTTTTGATATCGCGTATGTCTGTCACGACTTGACTAGTGCTCTATGCTTTAGAATAGGTATTCCTTTGTGCTTCGCTCATCAGATGTATATTTTTAATGATGCCAGGACAGCGTCATTCTTGTGGTTTTCGGTCGGTTGTAAATTGTATCTTGGAACGTGGTTTTCTCTAACTGTACAAAAAAGATTTGAAATTTTAATTATCACAACAACTGATGTTGAACTCGACAAATACGATTATCAATCGGAAACTGATTGATTGATTGAAGATTACTTTCGATTCATCATATTATACAATATGCAGATTAATAATAAGATGTTCGTTATTAGCTAGACGTATACTTTACTGTGAAAAATAAAATGGAATTAAATAAGAATGAAAAGGCTTAACATCTCATATAACCATAAACAATAATAAAAATAGGGTAAACCGCTGTTTGTATTTTTGGGGAAGTGATTTTGTCATTAATATATATTATCATCCCTTTTTAACCTTTAACACCGACCGACTAATATTGAAGTTTCTCTTACTCGAGTGTGATTTGTTACACCCGAGAAATTTCCTTTCGATTATGTACAAAGCATACATTAACCATATCGGAAATGAACGGCCACCTTTTTAACGACTCAGTATATTCAAAATCATGACAAGTAATGTACACATGTAAATATGAAAGAATTAAACCCCCAAGACTTATCATTTCATTTTATAAATCACCAAATGACTCTACCCATAACACCGATTAAACAAACATCATTAATTATATCAGTCTGTCATATTGGTCTGGTTAATCAAATAACTGGCACTATGTGTGAAAAATTTAATATAATTTTGTAAGAAACAAAATGAATTAACTCAAATAAATAACGCGATTGAATTAATTGCTTGAGACCCCACAAAAATCAAAAGTATTTCATTTAGTGAAAACAATGAAATTTAATATTTATATAGTATTATTTCCGAAACATTCATTATCAATCTGCCAATTTCAATGCAATAATTACTAATGCTTAGAGAGCTGCTGTCGGAGCTATGATCCATGTTTAAAGTGTATAATACACCACTAATCGGACAAGCTAGCATGGCCTGTTATCGTCTTATACAAGTCTTTAATACGTTTTTATTTATTTTTTACTACTTATATAAAAAGCTTCCATTTTAACTCATCAAATTTTATTGAAAAATAACATAGGTTATAACTCTATATTTTTCTTACGTTTCAATTAATAATTTTCTTCAGTTATTGTTAACGTATTTAATTCCAACAATTTATGAAATAAATGTAAATAAACTCTGAAAAAAAAATACTGAAAGAAAAACAGCTAACCACTTGTACTCGACTTATATCTAGTATTGTTTCTAAATATTATGTTATGTAATATATGTGCACGCCAAGTATTTACACACAAATAAATAAATAACTAGGACTGACAGTTATTTTGTGTATGGGAGACTGATATTCTGGGTAGAGAGTTGTGACATTGGATTATGATGCTTTTCATTAGTAGTGTTGGTGCTTTGGTATTGTCATTAAAGGTTAGTGTGCTTTGTACGCAATGGAGGTGGATCCCATTACTTTTTACTCTCAATTGTCCATGTATGGTCTTCCCTGTTAAACTCGGTCTCTCTAAATAAGAAACTGTATAAACATCATTAGTAAACTTTGTGTGTGCGTTAATATAGTCGTAATATATATAATCTATGTTGTGAGTCTTGTCCTATAACGACCCTCATTTTTATAACGCTAAGTGTTGACGCTTCGAATGTAATCTAAAATGTTTTATCGGGTATGTGTTGTGAAGCAGTTTGTACGGACAGATACTGTTAAGCAATGATTATATTTATTTCAAGCAATAATAATTCTCGAATTGAGAAACAATGAAGAAGTGTTTGTATATTAAAATTTGCTTGTACTGAGTTCTGAAATATTCGCTTCCTACCTAAAAAAATACTGGCAAATTGGAAAGTGGCCGCCACAGGAGCTACGGAGCCAACTTTAGCCGGAGACCTTCCCTAAATGCCTCGACTTTTGCGGTCTTCCATATTGTCATACTGCTCCTTGAATGTGTATCATTTTGTTAATCCAGTGAAATTCTTTCCCACTGGATTGCTTAATGTGTCCACAGATGTTGTAATGTTAATCTTACAGCCTTTCATCAGAGTCTGTTTGCTCCATTGTATCTAGAAATAGATCTTTCCATATTTTATGTGCAGTATTTGCTGTATGGATACAAGTTTTGCATCTGTACTTCAGTGCTGGGATGCACTTGTTTACTTTTTGACTTCAATCTTAAAAATGACACTTCAGTTCTTCTTTTTGATTTTATCAAATATGTCTTTGTTCATATTTATCAACTGTCAAATGCATTGATTGACATCTTCGTGTTGAAATTCACTGTTCACTCTTATACTTACGGATGGTTAAGAATATTGGGTATATGTTTAATAAGTATAAAAAATTACAATAACGAAGCAGCTATATTGTAATGTTAAGATTAGACAATACTGCATTGTGATGCATTGTTAAATGACTATGAAAAATATCACATGGAAACGAAGTCTTTCTTTTGATATAAAGTATTCTATCAAAACTAAGACGCTTCCCTTACTTAGTTTTGGAAATGTGCTGTATTTTATATCAGTAGAAATAAATTTGAAAAATGTTACTGTTGGTATCACTAATGATAAGAATCTGAGAAGTTACGTAGCTCAATAGTTCGGGAGCACTGTGGGAACTTACGGATTACTCTGCGAGCAATAATTGTTTGATTTTTTGTGTGGTTTTAATTTCTCAGCTTATATTCACAACATGTGAGATTCGATGCTTCACAGTGTAAATTTACTAACTTGTAATAAAATCAATAGAAAACTACTATATGACTGTAAAGAATACAAGATGTGCAAATATCTTTTAATGAATGAAACATTTTATTTCTACCTTCTATTGATGATAATATTATGAAATCAGTAAATTTTCACTTAAAGCTGTCAATGGTGTACTTTAAGTAACGAAATGCAAATCTGACATACCCCCGAATGTTACTGATGACTGATCAACACGCAGCAGGGGGGGTACATGCTTACTTTGAGCATCGCTTTTTGGAATGCAGTCGGATACTGTTTGGTTATTGGTTGTTGCAATATTGTTTCTGGTGTAGTGAATAAAATCTGTCGGTACATTCTGCCATTGCTGTATTTATTGAAAATATATTTATAAACTATGTGAGATAGAAGTGTGACCGGTGGCCCTTGCCACCAAACTTATCGAAGCCAATGATATCATGTTGTTGTTTCATTATATTTGAGAGAGGAGAGTAATTAAACTATTATATAAAGAATCCGTTTTTTTCTGTAGCTGTTTTGGAATTTTCACTCTTGGGTTGCAAATGAACACACTGTATAAACCTTTTCATTATCCTGCTTTCCATCTGCTTATACCACCTCGCATCATTACCATACACTGAACAGTCACAAAAGACGTATTGAGAAGTCTATTTGAATTTGTGAATGTTTAATAACTGCCCTCTATGGGTAGGTTTTTAGGCATCAGAATTATTGTTACAGTTTCCTGCGTAAAGTAAATTAAAAACATCAAATCTGCTATTTTTCTTTTTAATGGAGAAATATTATGTTGTCTTACGTATTTCCACACTTCATTTAGAATATAAATGAGCACATCAATTGAAAATAGTCATCCAATGATCAACTCATATTTTCTTTTATTTGGTGCTACAATTCTGATTCTCAATATTGATTTCATCTTAAATTGGCACTCTTAGTGTAAACAATCTACTTTAAATAAATGACACCAAACATCTTTTAATTTAGGGATATTCATGTACAACGTTGGTCTTACAATTATGGCTTCCAATTAATATAAATTATGTTTTTCTGTTTCGTGTAAGATAAAAGGATTTAACTGTATTACTAAAGACGAGTTATCTTTATTGTGGAAGCATACTACTGAGCCAATTAGCAGGGCATCTAAAAACGTTGGCTATTTTGAGTTGAATAAGTTATGAATAGTTTATTTAACATCAGTACACCTCTTGTGACGTCACTCTCATTACATCATTACACAAACATTTAAGAATATAAATATATGCTAAAAAAGTTCTCAGCAGTTATTTTATAAAACTATTCATTTTTAAATTGATGCCATAATTTATAGAGCTGAAAGAAATACACAAATATAAATCTGCTGTACTTGGTGATGAGGAGAATATGTAAAAATGAGTTGCATAACTAGGAGTAGATTTTCGTTTACTTTCAGTCAATTTTGAAAATTAATTAATTTTTAGCAAATAACACCTGTGATTTGAAACTGAGAAGTGTAACTTTTAAAATACAATAATGCGTTACCTAATTTAATCTATTCACTCTCAAAAATCATGTGTATGCTTATTGAACAATCAGGTTTTCTAATACGAATTTCTGGTCTGACATTTTCTGTGCAGTTAAAAAATATTATTATACATACCTTTATTTTCAAATTGGTAACTGCTTTTTGAAACAACACTTAATTACATTACAGTTTTAAATTGATCAGTTGACACACGCCTTTGATAAATATTCATTATATTTTTAAAAATTTAAATGCATTGATAAGCTTTCCATTAGATAACAAAGATATGATAACGTAATCTATTTTTATTTGAATGCGGGCTATTCATCAGTGGCATTATCACAAGCAAACATCAGAAAATTCCCGTGTACATTGTTTTTTTTTAGGAACGCAGCAAATTTCATTTCATTGCCGACAAAAAGTAAATTGCTTTAAAGACTTCCGGGATCAGTACAAATGCTTAAGTTTTTAATGCACAGTTTGATCTTTCATCTATATAATTGGCCGATGTAAACATTGCTAAATACGAACCTCTCAATTTTATTAGAGCCCATTTATGAAGCTTGATCACTTACTCTTTGAAAACATACAGTTCTGTAGAACCATGGAAGGCCTCAGGAATTTTCATTTTATGGGGTCAGGGTGGTTAGAGGGTTCCATAATTATATTAAGATATCTATATATTTCAGTCAGGTGGTTGCATATTTTTTTTTACACACGGGATTATAATATAATACTAAAAACAAAACCATTTCGTTTTGTTCAAAAATATAAATACCACTACAGTTACCTTATTGACCTTGATGTCATCATTATAAAAAAATTTACAAGAAAATTTCATATGGTTATGAAGTCATTTCTCCTTTTCAACTTATTAATAATAAATATTATAAAATCCAGTTAATTGTTTGATTTTTGTACATAGATGTATGCATTTTTATTTGTAAGTAATTACATTTTAAGACACACTTTTTCTATGAAATCTTGATATAATGAGGAATGGCTAACATCTAACGGCAGAACGACAAACTGGCATATAGTAAATACAAAAATAATCTCCTTTAATGTCTTTGATTTGAATTTTATATCTTGTTACTTTTAAAACAATCAGGATACTTTATTTTATTTGAAACAACTAAATTTTGAGGGTTTTTTGTTGCTTTTAGTAACATTTTTTGATCTGTTGACTAAATCAATTTAACTAAGACACCGAAACTGAAAAATGTTTTATTATATAAAGGATTGATAGGATTGCTTGTTCATGTGTCTGTTATATGCAGAGGCATTCAATTAAACAAAAAATCTTACTAGTGATAACTATTTGGCCGGATTTTCTATCACCATAAAAATTGATAATCTGATTTATTCTATGCTTTACGTAATTGTAATATTTTAATGGTGAATTTTTGTTTTTCAGACACACCTCTGACATTAGTTCATTATGGTTGGAAGGAGGCAAGAATATCATCTGACAGCGTTCAGAAAAGATTCCAAGTAAAACTGCAACTCAAGTGACATTTACCGCATTTATATATTTTAAATTTTCTATGTATATTTTATGATTTATAAGGTTTTAAGATTACCAAGTCTAAGCAAACTCGGGCTTGGCTTACACTTGGCACATATATTTCGAGAGCAGACTATCTGACAATTATGCTAACGTCCCAGTAAGCTAACGCTATTACAGGTCTTCATGGTCTTCAATGTTGCTTGTCGCCAACTGAAATAACCATTGAAATAAAAAACTAAAAATATTTTCTGTGATAAATTTAAATCTAAATACTAAATTTTCACATAACATAACATTAATAGCAAAAGTTTACGGTTTGCACATACAGAAAAAAATCCCCATAAAGCCTATCAAAAGTGATTTGTTATGAGTATTAATAAATGTCAAATTATTTACTTTTAATGCTTGTATGGGGTATTTATTTGTGTTTTACTTACACGTACAACACACCACTGAAATCTAGACATAAACTGTGTACTTACTACGATTATCAGATAGCTGTTTGATGGCCAACCGCCAACACAATACTTGATCTCTGAAAGGCTAATTAACGGAAACAACCTGTTAGATACATAACATATGTTCATACAGCTAGCTACGTTTTGCTAACTGTGATTAAGATAAAACTAGTGTGTTAGTTTAATCATTATCAGACATATATGATAGCTTGTCAACATTGTTTTTATTGATCAGCCTTTAGAAAACTGAGTGTAGATCTAATGGATGTAAAAGGGTATGTAAACTCTTCTATTTTGCATTTACTAATTGATAATTTGCTGAAAGATAATTGTTCGTGGTTTTTAACTATTTGTAATGCTTTGTGTAAAATCACAACTTTTCCACTAAACGTGCCAACAGCATTGGATAATATATTGGTGTTTAGTTAGTCATTATTTTAGTAGTTACCTTTGTGTGAACTGGCTCGATAATAAATAAAAATGTCAACTTACTCTGATGTGGGCAATATTGCTTGTGTGGTGACATGTATTGCAATACAAAATGGCTTTCCCGTGGCCATTTTCTTTCAAAATGTGTTATTGATACTTATTCAGGTAACGGTACTGAAATATTATATGATAAAAAATTTATTTAATTATTAATTGCTTTAAATGGAGGATGTGTGATATTACTTTGATAAATGTATCCAATAGTTATAATCTGTGACTAGCAGACAATATATCGTCCCTGTTCTGACAAAAAATTGGCAAGCCCTAATTAAAACTTGGAAAGTAATTTCCGTGATAATTTTAAATTTATATCTATGCTGAAAATAAAGACATTTTATAAAAATTAATTATTGATCTTTGGATCTAGATTATGATTTTTGGAGTATATACATAATTTTTTTTTACTTAAAACTTTTTGTGTGTTAAAAAATATATATATTAAATTTATACCTTTTTGTCAGAATGGGAACGACGTAATGTTGTATAAATAATTATTGTGGTTAGCTTTGCTTTGCCTGTGTATTTTTTATGAAATACTTTAATGTGATAAATCAAACTATCTGTTTGTTGTATTGTATTCCATAAAATAAGCTTTAAATAATTATTTTTTACTATCTGAAAAGATGGAAGTTGAGTTACCTGGGGGGGGGTGGGAATAAAATATAATTTGTTGTTTCTAACGTAGCTTTTTTTAAATTTCAATGCTATTTGTTACATGTCTTCAGTAAGTGATTTTTACTGTCATTATATAAAAAATATGACATTCAATTATTGTTTATTTTTATGGTGGATAAGTAGTTCTTAATTTTTCTTCTTGGATTACATTTCTGGAGATATTCTTATGAATGTAGAAAATGTGCATGCTGTTTGGTTTTTGCAGGGAAAATGTGGTACATTATCATTAATATTAGAATAGAAAAATATACCAAAAGGGACAGACACTTTATTCATTAAAAGGGGATTATATATTTTAGAATATCTGCTTTATATTAAAAATTAAAAACGGCCTGTGCATCAAAATATTCGCTTTAATTTTTATATGCTTTTAAATTTTAAAATTAACTATTTGAAATATTTCATATTTCCCAGGCAAATTTTCCTTACTAATATTTTTTTGTTTGTTTACATTTTGCTTTATCCTAATAAGTTTATATAAATGATTAAAGCTGCGTTTTGCATGTGGGAGGGATTTTTCTCATTTAAAATTTTTATATTTTAACACGTTATTGAAAACTTACTATAATGATGATTTTTTTTTTCTAATAATAAAAAAAAGCTTTATGAAAATACAAAATTACTTCTTCAAAGCCTGCTTATTCTTTCAGACTTAATTTCAAGCTAAATTGTATTAAAACCCAAAATTTAAACAATATCTCTAATTAAATCAAATTTGGCACTAGTCACTTCTCATAATTTTGGGATTCATATGCCAAGATAATGATTCAAACTGTGAAATTTTACATTTACCCAACCCCAACATATGTACGTTCATAATTTATTTTTCTTTAAATCATTTATAAATGTATCTATATGTGTAAATGAGTCATAAACCTCCTATTACCTCATAGACTGTGTATCCAATATTCCTTGACGTCTAGTCTGAAGTTGGTATTATTCAATGTTAGGTAGATAGTTGTATACGAAATCAGCCTTCACAATTATCAGCTGAAATTAAGCTCTTCCCAGGATTTTATGGTCTACGGTAAGGTTGAATAAGAGTTGATTTCAAATGTATGTAAGTCATGTTTACGTGGATTATAATTTTTTTATGGCTTATGAGATTAGTGAAATATACTAATATTCTTATTGCATCCTTAATAATTGTAGTTGTCTGAAAAAAAATTCAATGATTATTTGTAATTTCCATTAAAATGTCGTACTCTCTAAACCTAAGTACTATCAACTTGTAATCTTGAATGATTTTTTTTTTCATAAGATATAAACATATACTTAATAACTTAATGCAATCTTTGAAATATTTCCAAATGTTAGGATATCTATCCTCTCTTCTACAAAGTGAGTACAAAATGACAAAATAAAGTTACTTTTTGTGAAAGCCAAAAAAGTCATCACTGATATAATTATATTGTATTGTGTTTTATGTCTTATGTATTAATATTTATTATGAAGTTGGTGGTCAATAAAAAGTTCCTACTGAATGTAATCAATTCTTTTGGAGCCACTCCACATGCACTCCACACCATATTCTGCAAAACTTGAAGCAAGGCAAAAGGACCAGGTAATATATCACTATATATCAGCTTGATGAAATAAGAAGCATGACTTATTAATAAAATAAAGAATAAATAAAAGGTAGTGTCGATTTTCATTTCATTTATTTTAAAAGAATCAGTAAAAAAAAATAAAATCACTACAGAAAATATTTACATAGGATAAATTTTACTATAACTGTACACTTGTCTATATCAATGGTACCAATATTATTCGTTAGATATTCGTACAATAAAAAAATAACTATGTACATTTAAATATGTATAAAACTTTAAATATAATAATTATGTTAGTATTTATAATTGGTATCAGATTCTTTTAAACAATTTTCATGTCAGTAACAAGAAAATACATAAATATTTCCAAGTACAAGTTTTGAAATCATGTGTTGATTTTTCAATAAGAAAAATATTTTTTTAATGTCTATTATTCTAAAATTATAATTAACGTAAAGATAATTATAATATTTACATTTTTATGATGAAATTTCTAATCACACAGGCTTGTGATACCGTCCATTTATAAAACTATTTAAATATTTGTTTCGTGGTAACACTGACGCTTATTTCATGTTGTCAAAAGATCCGCTAATCGTAAAGAAGTTTTATGGGATGTTGACAAATTAAATCACCTTAATCATGGCTAAGGAAACCTTTCCTATTATAGAGATTCGAAACAGAATAATCAAAAATTAAACATTGGCCTTAAATTGCACAAATTATAAAAATCATTGTTTATGTTGAATTATTTAGCAATTTGAAAAAAGTTTTCAATGCTTTTATAATTTTCACAACATTAAAATTGCGATTTTGATAACATAGGATTCACGGAGTTGTATGGATGTTTAAATTTTTGGCCACATTTAGTATAGATATTTTGATGATTCAAAACTTATTTATAAGTTTTAATGTTAAATGTTTTATTCATCAATAATTAAGATATTAGATATTAATATTTTAACCAAAGATGAAAAAATAAGAATGAAAAACTGTCACTTGTAAAAAATTTATCGGTTGATCTTCATTTACTTCAAGTTTTAATAGGCTTATATAAAAATATTTCCAATACAATTTTTTTAAACTATTTTTATGGTTAATTAGATTTTTTTAAATTTATACATCCTTTACAAATTTTAACAATAGTATTGGCCATTAGAACTTATAAATAATGGCTTAAATAACATTTATAATAAATAGGTACATTATGACAGATTTCAATCCAATTATTTTTACAAAATCTTTAACACTTTTAGGATAATATATATTTCAAAAACTACGCACTGGTGTCCAATAAGAAAACAAAATGTATCAATCTTCTCTTTGTAAAAATTTTGTGTAAATTATTTCTTATTGTATTAATTATTATTTTGGAATATTTTATTTAGTCCAGTGGCTGTTATTATACTAGATCTTTTGATAGTATTTAATTTATATAAATCTAATACCCATTACACCGGTAAACAGATTATATATACAATCATTATTATTACATTTGAAATAAATATTGACTTATTTTCACTCTCAATTTAAATCCAAATTTAATATCCATCGTTTCTTTTTATAATATAAATTAACTTTATCACTCCCTAAAATAGGCTACAGATTACAAACTCCAAACAGAGGGGGTTGCCGTATTACAACATAACAGCAATTCATCAAAATATTACCAAACCCAATAACAGTCCCATATTATTAACAGTTTCAGATATTGTGAAAAGTAACACTCAATACTTAAAACTATTAACACCGGAATAAAGTTTATCCCGAGCACGAATATTCATCACATCACTAATAAACTTACTTAAAACTACACAAATCTTCCGTTCAAATGAAATATGCAACAAAATACTGTAAGACCACATCGCCTTTTAGGAAAGAGAAGATTTGGCAAAGATCGGCAATATTATTATTCTTGTCACACAAAGAGCCCTTTCACAGTGAGCAGCTTCTTCTCCGGCCAATGCACTATTTCATAGCCAAAGACTCCGTCTTGATTAGAATATTTGTGCAAGTGTAAATTTCTTAATTTTAATTTTCTTTTTTTAACGTATTTAATTAATTCTCTTTTTATAAAATAGTTTCAACATTTATTGCCACTATTGTGCAACGGGAATGTGGCGTTATGAAAAAATATAAGCCTGAAAATTATGTGTTAACAGGCAATTAATATAAATAAATATTAAGTTAATATTTTTATATATTAGTGAAGTTGCTCAGTGAGAAAGAACTCTACACTTTTCGCCGTAGTCCGCAGCAAACTAACCATCGCACTGCCTGACTCTCAGACCCCCCCGCGCACAGGAGCGTCTGTGTGCAAGGTTATGAAGTTTTCATAACTTATTTCAATTCAAACGTAGCATATTAAATAGATTGCATCTAAAAACTATGCATATTGTTATATACACGGTGTTTCACTATTCATAGTGTCAAACAAAAAGTAACACTTCGGCTCCCCGATCCATTCAAAACATATTTTCAGTATCTGATTGATTGAAGGCACTTTTGAATAATACAAAAGTTGTTGGAATTTAGAGACGCCCAGTTATATACGATAAGTAGAACTAAAATACCTTGCTTGGGTATACATTGCAAATGGCCAGTTTCAACTTGCATGAAAACAGTATAATATGCTACGTTTGTAAAGATATCAATATTGCAGCCTTTGGTCTGCTGATCAGCGAAATGATGCAGGGGGTACTGCAGACAATCAGCAGCTGTGTAGGTGGCTCTGACGTCACGGGCCACTCGCTGCGGGGGCCTCGGAGGCCTCGGAGGGCTCGGCGGGGGCTCAGAGGCTGATGACGTGGGCTATCCAGTCCACGGTGTGCGCCACGCGGTGGTAGATGCCGGGCTGCTGGCGGTTGGCGCAGGAGTAGCCGGCCGAGACCACCCCCGCCAGGTACCAGCGCCCGGAGCGCTCCAGCATGAGGGGCCCCCCGCTGTCCCCCTGGCACGAGTCCTTGCCCCCGCCGCGGTACCCGGCGCACAGCATCTCCGGGTAGATCACCACGTTGATGCCTGGAAAACACAGAAGATGCACTCTATAATAAATATTTTCAAGAAGCAATGAGTTTTGATTATTATTTCACAGAATGACGTTTTCGGAGGCATTTTGAGTTATTAATGCTGTGATTAATAATTTCTAACGCAATTTCGATAAAAAAATAAAATTGGTACTTGTCAAGCTGACATAAACTGAAAATTTCTAAGAAGCATCAAAATTTGTTTTTTTGTAAAAGTTCTAAATTTGAAATTCTCGCAGTGAACAATAAAATCTTATAATTCGTATACATTGAAACTCGCTAAAGCATATTTTATAGTTTTATTAAATTAGTTTATGAATAAAAATATTATTCTATCGTCTTGAAATTCGGCACATAGCTGCGGAAAAATTTACTAAACTTACATACAAAAAATCAGCGTTGTATCTTTTAAGATATTCTATAGAAAACCAAAAAATGAAACATACACACACACAATGGATATTATTAGTCACACATAAAATGATTAATTAAAATCTTTCAAAACAGTTAGGTATAATTTTTATATATTATAATTTTTTTCAGTCACTTGTTTTAAACAAATATTTCATAAACAAATACTTGCTACAATGATTTTTAATCTGGCGCAGTTCGTTATTAAAAATATATAACAAATTTTAGTCAGTCGAGCCAGGTCATCACTTAAAGGTCTACCGTGTCATTAACGATATTTTCTAATTGTAATTACTCACTATTCAAGTTAAAATAATTACTTTGATTGTGTATAGTGCAATACGTTGAAATGTAATAGTAGAAACCATGTGATTATGTTTGACGGTTCGATTGCTCAATTCGAGACCTATCCAGAGCTGTTGAAAGATATTCAGCTTAAAAAATTCGCACAGCTCGAGTATCCATTGTGCTATTGGCAGTGCGCCATCGTGCCTGATTACTTTTTAATATTAAACAGACCAAATGACAGCAACGCAAATTATTTATTGCGGCCAAAATGTCACAAGAAGCTGAGGCAGCGAGTCGCGAAAGTTTAAAAAGGCTCGCAATTCTCTCGCCGAGCCCACAATGGACATTGTCTGCGAGCGTGAAGAAACATCGCCGCCACCTGGTAATTGGACGCACACCTGACATTCACAGCTGACAAAGGGAAAAGGAAACGAATAACAAAGCACTTTCGACCTGCAATGAAATGTTTCGGCGCGCCCATCTTCAATCTATGACCAATTTCCCAATGAACTGACCTATTTACCTTTTTTATATGATGAAGGCTGTGTTTCAAAAATTGAGTTGATTTTTTTTTATGTACACATACTAATTCATCTAAGCTCAAACGTCCGATTTCCGGAAAGATAATCAATGAAAACGATGCTTGACGAGTTGTTTAAAGCAAGATCGAAGAATCTATTGACCATCATTCTATATAAAAGTTGGAAGCTGCATACGGAATATAGGCGTGTGAGCTATTATTTTTTTTATGAAATGAGTGCAGTAGCAAGTAATCTTCTTTTCGATACCAAGTAGATTTCCCCCGCACGCGACTAAAGCTTTACATTATTGATTTATAAACTGACATTGGTTTCTTCAAAAGAGCTTTACGCCACCGCACTTCACTTCGTTCAGAGCTTCCCCGTGCTGTACAGTGATAAAGCTCTTCACACACTTTGCGACAAAACTTGCAACTGACTCGCAGTTATATAGTATAAAGAACTGCTATTGGCTGATTGCAAATCGATCGCAAGTTGTGTCGCCACGTGTGTAGCCGGCTTTAAACACAGGCTATGGATAATTTTAAATACAATCAACAATAGTAGCAAAAGCATATAAGTAGCTTACGGCCTCCCTAGACTTTCCAAGCACCTTTGTCTGTCGTCTTAATTCCAGTGTACGCCGCACGTACTCGCATCCGATAAAATCTCAGAGCCGACGATATCGAGAACTGCTCCTACGAGACTTACACGAGTTGACTTTTCCATTTCCTAGCCGCACTCGGCCCACTAGACAATGGGGTATTGTTGCGGGCGCCGGAGGACGCAGACGGGCTCGGACACGCTCCGTCTGCCGTGACTTTCGTTTCGATATTATTGAAGCTTCTTTAAAAGCAGGCCGCTTCGCTCGCCCGCATGACTCGGTGGGTCCCGTAATGACTCGTTTGGATCCCACATCAATTTAACTAAGAAACCGCCGCGTCTAATGGTGTTGCTACCTTGGAAAATTGTGACGAGCGCGATGAACACTTCCGCTTGAAAAAAACAGTTCATTATTTATGTACCTGCACACCGATAAAACCCTTTCTCAAAACAAAAAAAAACTGATTCGTTTAATTCCAATTACTCTTAAGCTTAACAAGTACCAATTAAAATTGTTATAAATTTTTGGTATTTTCAATTTACTAAATAATAAAAATAATTATAAGCAAGGTCTCTAATATAACTTCGAGCGTCTTCACTTGAAATTCGTAAACAACTCACCCGAAGCCACGGCAACGAGTTTCAAACAATTACGCAACCGCAAGTGAAAATAATCACGAAAGTGGGAAGAAGTGATATTTAAAGGTACACGATCAAACAATAAAGTGAGATGCCTATTTTAATTATTCGATTAAGTCGCGTACGCGTTTCAATGGTGAAACTTCGGAGCGCAGTGGTGACTGTCGCTTATACGATTGTTGTATTGTCAACATTTCGGGTCAGTCGCTCTGGATGACCCCGCATCGCTGTACGCACGACCGACCTTTTCATTTATCTAAAATAATATTGACAACACAATGGTGTTACGCACATACGCGCAGAGGTACATTGATGGATGGTGTGATGTACGTTTTTTTGTCAACGAGTACTCCTGATCTTCAAAAACAAGCCCAGTCTTGATCAACTATTTCAGGTTGCATGTGAGATTCAAATTCATGTGTTGATTTCAATCCTAGATTAAGACTCTGTTGTCGCGGTTTTATGGATAAATCCTTTCACCCACCGTAACCCCGTAAATTTGATGGAATATTTGGACCGATGTACTTACGAGTACTATACATAGTACATCTAAAACTATAAGCCTGTGTGGAACTTAATCCACATATAACGGTCTGATATAAAGATATTTTAACTGCTACGGTGTTTTGCAGTAAGCTGCAGTAAGCTTGCAGTAAACTGCTGTAAGTTGTTAATATTTTTTAAATATGTATTATTTTTGCCATACTTCATGGGCACTAAAATTTTGATGTGCGTTTGGGGTTCATTATTTCTTTTTAAAGATTTTACATTGTGAATTTGAGCAGAAACTGAAAAAAAATTGTTTCATTTATATTTTAGTTACATTTGTTATGTATTCATCGACAAAACCCGTTGATTTATTTTTTGCTAAAATATTTTTATGATACTTATTTACACAGTCGAGCCTTTTAGACATGTTTAACTATTATATACAAATGTACGTTTATTGATATGGTAATTCATTTATTTCACTGTATCGCCCTTCTCAGAAGCTACTATCGTCAGATGTGCATTTATCGATATGGTTAACTTTTCAGTCTGCTTGTAGTAGTTTATAATTTATTTTATGAGTGTGTAGGCGAATATTCACAGTGAATAAATTACAAGCCGGGTATTGTATTCTATCACAGAATACTTTCTCAGTTTTCTTGGAGCTGGTTGCGTAACCTGCAAACTTGTAGGCTTTGATGGAGGCTGAAGCACGCAGCATCAGAGTGCTGAATAAAAACGAGCGATATGAACAAACGTAACCGGTGACACCAGCGCAACTGAAAAAGAAAGTTCTTCGGTGAAATTCGCACTGGCGATCATTATTTTGCCTAATGACAAGACATTAAAATAATTTCGTAGAAAATATTGGCCTAATTGGTGGTCTTTTTTGCAAAATGTCAAATGCGACTGCCCCGAGAAAAAAACACACATTCCTCGTAATATCTGCCGAATATTTAATAACAATACGTACTTTCATACTTATTATAAAACTTAATTATTATTTGGTTTTCGCAGTGTTTTAGATGATTTTCAATTAGTGGTGTTGTACCAAAAATATATCATTAAAATTTTAATCTCAAATACGTTATTATTTTTATATATATTTTAGATACATTGAGATGTTTGATTAATTTATTATTTTAATATGTCAATACTGTACTTGTAAAATTTACATTCCGATGACTCAAATTGTTTTTTATTTTCTTTAAAATAAAGTAAAATATGAAATTCCTAATCAAATCTAACTTTTAACATTTAAAACCTCCAACGACAAACTTTTTGATAATCAAAAATTACGTGCTATTTTTTTGTACTGTTTAATTTTTCATTGTGTAAGGAAAAATAAATATGTATCCTTGTTTTTTAAAACTAATACAAATGGATATAGATACATCTATTTCATTAATGATCTTATTTGTTTAAAATACTATATGTTGTTTTTATTATTACAGTACATCCAAAATTAAATATAACAAATAAATAAGTGCCATACGTATTCATAAACTCAACTGATGTCTTTCCCAAAGAGCTATCAATAATTATCTCTTATTTAACTGAAAGACAATCAAAGTATTTACGAGTATGTCACAAATATATATTTATTTAATTATTGAACAAGTTGTATCATTTCGTAAGGCCATTTGCACGCATCCATATCGGAACTAACGAACGTGAGACAATATAGATTTATCTTTCAGTCCGAATTTGAAAGTTAGTTTTTGGCTGTTAATGAACGTTACATATAAAAACAAGTTTGAAAATGACTTTGTCAAGCAAAATGCGCTTTTTAATAGCAGATTTAATGGTACTCTACAACCGGTTCATATATCAATTACTTCAATGAATCTGAGTTTAATCGACGAGAATTTTACTTTCAAGAAAAAAAGAAAGAAGCCAATGTAATAATTAAAAGAAATATTGATCAATATACACATCAAATGGCTTTATAATTTAATTAACTGTACGAAAACTTGGTATTTATTTCCTTGTGTTTTTTTCTTCATATTTATCGTCGTGTGTTTAAAATGGTAAGCCCATTTGCTTGCCAGCCACGGGTTCTCGGATACAAAGCTGGGCGAGGCAATAATGCCTTTTATTCTGCAAAAATAAATTAATTATCTCGTGATTCGAATTCAAACGATATTTGATATGGGTTTTTTGTGATTTTTAGACGCGTGCCAAGCCAAGTCCTTTACCCTTTCAAAGTACTATGTTTTATAGACTGCACTGAATTTAGATGTTTCCGCTTGTGGGGCAAATGCTTCTGCAGCCTGCTGCTGAAGGAGTTTCAGATCTAAACGCCAGAGCTTTGTATTAATGCTATTGGGTAGCAGCATTACGCAGACTTTTCATTCGAATATAAAACTCCGGTGTAGAAGGACCCGGGGATTCACTACACTATTCTCCATTAAAAAAAAACCAAGCATGTATGCTCAGTGAGATGGTTGCCAACCGTAACGAAGAAAATTATTTGAGGCTAGAAATGTTTTTTGGAATTATTTGGATATCTGCTGCAGCACTTGTCGTTGATCGTCACCCCTTGCAGGTCTGGGCCAAGTCACCGACGCTGTCCGGGTAGCAGTGGCTCTCAAACTCTTTTGGCCCACGGACCCCTTTTCATAGTCAAAACTTGCCCATGGACCCCCTTTCATAGTCAAAACTTGCCTACGGACCCAGGGTGAAAAACTATATAAATTCATATTATAGACTAATTGGTGCAAGTATGTATTAACCTACCTGACTCACCGTGATGCCTGGTATTACTTGTATTTTATGCACCTGTCTATATTTATACTTTACTTAGGACGTAAAAATCGCTAATAATGTATTCATTGTTATTTATTTTAACTTCCATATTAACACTTGGAGTGCGGGAACCGATTTAAGTCGCATGAATTACGCGTAGACAGCGGGAGCCGTCTAAACTCGGTTCGTATAGATTAGGGGTGGGATGCGATAAAAACGTCAACGCGGACCGATTACGAAATATTTGTTTGTTTGTCCCTCACAAAGATATTTACCTGCCTAGGCGAACCGTTTCATTTCAAAAATGGTGCAAAATTCACCCGACCCTGAAGTGTCAATAAAAATGTGTCACAATTTTTTTATTTTATATTAAACCTTGCGCGGACCCCCTGACGTTGTTCAGGGACCCCCAAATCGATTAATTTTTTTTAAGTTCCCCCTGATTGATCCCAGGGACCACCTGGGGTCCGTAGGGACCACTTTGAGAAGCAACGGTGGATGTCTTACCGTTGGCCCGGTGCCAGCGCTCGCAGGCCCTGTTGTCGAGCACCGGCACGTCCACAGCCTGGAGGGTCTTGGGGCGCAGACGGGATCCTGGGCTGAGGGCGCCCCAGCCCGCCGCCCACCCGAACTGCCCCAGGAAGTCCGTGCCCTTCTCGGGCAGGCAGATGGGCGCTGAAACACGACAAGGTTCTGTCAGTATTGTGACCCGAGCAGGTGGAGCATTGTGTAAAAATAATATTGGAACAAATAACTATTGTGCGTTTGTTTCGTAACGCATTGTCAACAAACATTGACGGCTTGACACACGCGGTTGTAGATTTCGTACAATAATAGATTTTTGTGAATCTGTCAATGCACACGGACAATCGAATTTCTATTCAAGAATATCACAATCGCGGTGTAAAAGTAGTGACAGATGTAAAATCTATTTTTTACTGGGTACGTTTTGTCTTCATATGATACTTACTGTATTTCGTTAGTTCACCACTTCACTTTTTACATCAAAACATCGCATCTTACTATCCCATAATACAAATGTCTCAAAGCATTTAGTAAGTTCACAATATATATTTAATGGAACTGGTATTTATTTTGTATTATAATAAAGTAAAACCAAATGGTTTTGGAGACTACGTTAATTTAATAATTAGAGTTTTGAAGATGCCGTGTTCGGCGAAAGAGCTCTCGCTACAAGTGAAATTAACGTAGTCTCCGAAACCATTTGGTTTTGTTTTATTATAATATATATTTATAAAGTCAATTGTTATTTACTACTACGTTTTTTCTAAATAGTAATATATTTTTAGCAATATAATAAAAAAAATAGTACAATATTTTTACGTTGATGGTTGGTTTGTATGAGAATAAGATACGTATACAAAAGTAAACCTCTAGTAATTAATTGTAAACCCTTAGGGGTTATTTGATGACAGTTGGTTAATCGTTGTCAATTTTTGTTCATTTGAATCCGGGTGTATATAGTATGTTGTAATATGTAAAGTTACACAGAAAATAAATTAATTGATTAAGAAAACTAAGCTTTTCACAAGTACTTAAAAAAAAATTCTATAGCGTATATGACCTCTCATTAGATTCTTGTAATAAGTTCACAAATTAACAACAAAAAAGTGTTTTTTTACAATATGCCATAATTACGATGCCTAAGCTGTTTACGATGGTCAGGTGTACTTTCTTCTTTGACAGGTAAAAAAGCCTTCAGTGTCATTAATATTTAAGAGGAAAAAAACACATAACAGTTTCTCACTCAATTTCATAACAATAGAGGTCAGTTAGGACACCGGGCGGTCGTCGCGTCTGCCACAGACACGCGGCAGGCGAACAGACACGTCGGAGCTGAACAGACACGCGACAGTCGGACAGACACGCCGGATCCAAACAGACACACCGGAGCTGAAAAGACACGCGACAGCCGGACAGACACGGAACGGTCGGACAGATACGCCGGAGCCAGACAGACACGCTGCAGGCGGACAGACACACCGGAGCTGAACAGACACGCGACAGTCAGACAGACACAGAACGGTCGGACAGACACGCCAGACCCAGACAGGCACACCGGAGATAAACATACACGCGAAAGTTGGACAGACATAGAACAGTCGGACAGACACGCCAGACCCAGACAGACACACCGGAGCTGAACAGACACGCGACAACCGGACAGACACGCGGCGACAGACAGTTGCACTATTAGCACTGCGCTTACGCGGAGTTGGAACTTTCTCCGCGAATGTATGGAGAACTGATAATGCGTGAATCCAATGGCCGTGTATGTTTTTCTTCTTCGTGTCTTTTATTGGATTATAATTCTTGATTGAAAACAAGTGGAATTCAACGCAAAATTTTTACATTTCATGTTTATACATTTTTAATACCTTTTTAATTTTTTTTTATTAATTTTATAAAAAGTAACAAAAGTCTTACACCCACCGAACCCGGTAAAAGTCTACAGACAGTAAAATCAAAAAAACCCAAAGATGATTTACTTATTTTTTACTAAATCACTGCATTGTTAAATCATTTGTAAAATTTAAAAAAAATCAAACTCATGTACAAAGTTGTACCGAGATCATTAGTAAGTTTTTTTGAAAAGACTAGTCCAACATTAAAATAATTCATGTGCGCTCTTTTGAAAATTAAGAAAATTCAATTATTAAACACGAATTAGAGAGGTCACACAATAAATAGATTGCACAAAATAAATCTTTTCCGTGTATGTATTAAAATGGGACCTGAAATAAAAATTACAGTCGAGTTTCAATATCGAATTGAAAATTAAATTTACTTTGATTTTTTAGTTATGATCTCTTAGGCTTACATTAAGTTTTTTATAATTTATCTTTGCATGTCTTCATGAGAGATGCGCGATCTACGCGTATTATAATGGTGATAACTAATGGAGCGTGAGTGCTGGCATTGAAATCCACTTTCAAGATCCTATTTATTATTTCTATATTATACTTAGATAGGCATAGTTACAGAAAGACAGAATAAACATCTTTATTTTATTGTATAAATTGAAAAGTAACTTTTTAGTTTTTATTATTGTAAAAAACATAGAATTATTGATTGATAACTAATTAACATAAAAAAATTATATTATTTCGTTAAACTCATTCGAGTGGTTAAATGAAATAATGTTAATAAAAATATACAGAACATCAATCTTAAGGGTTTCTAATGATGCTGCATATTGAAATATCATACTTTTTCATTGAAAGTTAATTTATAAATATTTTTTTATCAGCTTTAGTTACAACGCATTATAAGCACGATGTTTACAAACTAAAAAATGATGAATCTCTATTGAAAAAGATGATTCTAGGCGTTTATAAAATATAATAAAAACATATTCTATGTTGAATTAATTCTTCATTCATTTCAGTATTATTATGAGTATTGAACAACAGTACTTATAAATTTTACAGATTTTGAGTATAGTTGTGTATATTAAGTTATTATATTATTATACACCTTTGATTGCAGAATAATGTACGCCATTATACGTTTACATCATTAAACATCTACCGAAGCTTATCATTTCCAATTAACAATACAAATAAATATAATGATTCGTATCGTGCTTATCAACAACTTTCATAAAACAAATTGCCAAAATCTAACTTACGTACACGATCGTAATCGTAGAAACACTCAAATTACACTCCGCTCCGAGATGTAACATTTAATGGCCACGAATCATCGCTTCTTCTCGCGGCATGTCGAAAAAAACGACGAAAACCATCAGTCAAAAGTGAAAAGCGTCTCGCACGTCCGCTCGAGAGGCCGAGGATGACGCGAGGAGATGGAAACCCACGGAGATTTGCATTCCCTGGTCATCGGCCAGCCAGCTCAGTGAAATTAAGATATTCAATATTTTTGACAGAGACTACTCGGCGGAATTCCATTTTAATATTTTTGAATAAAATACTTGAGTGATTTTCCACATTTTCGTTTTTATTAGTGACCGGTTTCGCCAACCTGTCACGTTGGCATCATCAAACTGGCTCAGATTGATAACGCCAAAGCTCAACGATCATTGGACTAACTCCTAAATTTAACTACGAAGAAAATTCTTGAAAAAAACCGGTTTCGCTAACGCCAACGTGAAAGGTTGGCGAAACCGGACACTAATAAAAACGAAAATGTGGAAAATCACTCAAGTATTTTATTCAAAAAAAAATTATATATATATATATATAATATTAGAAATTCAATATTTTTGACACAGAGTACTTGGTGGAGTTCCATTTTAATATTTTAAATAAACAAAATGCTTGAGTGATTTTTCAACATATAATTTGTTTTATTGGTGACCGGTTTCGCCAACCTTTCACGTTGGCATCATCAAACTGGCTCAGTTTGATAACGCCAACGCTCAACGATCATTGGACCAATTCCTAAATTTAACTACGAAGAAAATTCTTGAAAAAAACCGGTTTCGCTAACGCCAACGTGAAAGGTTGGCGAAACCGGACACTAATAAAAACGAAAATGTGGAAAATCACTCAAGTATTTTATTCAAAAAAAAAATATATATATATATATAATATTAGAAATTCAATATTTTTGACACAGAGTACTTGGTGGAATTCCATTTTAATATTTTAAATAAACAAAATACTTGAGTGATTTTTCAACATATAATTTGTTTTATTGGTGACCGGTTTCGCCAACCTTTCACGTTGGCATCATCAAACTGGCTCAGTTTGATAACGCCAACGCTCAACGATCATTGGACCAATTCCTAAATTTAACTACGAAGAAAATTCTTGATTTTTTTTTGTAAACATCGTTTTATTTGCCAAAATATCCAATTCAAAATTTGTTAAATACCAATATAAATCTATATGTGGAAAAATCACTCAAGTATTTTACTTATTACTTATAATATTGATTTGTATAACTTTGAAAGCCTCTGAATAGCGCCCACGCGTGGCGATGTCTTTGATGCGATTTTAATCATAATTTATGAGATTGCATGTGTTTTTTATTTACTGTAGCAGCAAAATGTACAAATCATCTAATATTATGCGCTTTGTTTAATTATTTATGTTTTTTAATCTTTGGTTAGCGATTTTTATACCTTTCAGTAAGTTGGTTCAGTAATCGAGATTTCGCCAGCTCAATTCCCATTCTGTCAGATATATTCCAGGAAAATTAAAACTGGCTTCAGTTTGCAAAATATGAGTTTGCACAGTTTTGATCTTGAAGTCTTTCATATGTTCAAAATGTATAAAAAAACTTTCAGGAAGAAGACTTTCTCTAATGCAAGTTTTTCAGATATCAGGGATTAAAAAAAATCAGCTGATTATTATTTTTAACTCTTTTGATTGCATACCTACTTCTAGCGATCCCCTTTTATAGATAATTAGAATAATTATCAATTTTTAGAATGTAGATTGTCTAAGTATCATAAAAATTATGTAAGTTGTCTGGATATAAAAAGTAAAAAAATATAACCTACTTCTTATAATTTATTTTTTCACAAAGGCTTGTTATGTGTGATGTGTGTCAAGTTTATGTAAGTGATAAAACAAAGCCAGTATATTTTGTTTATTCTAAATTATTTACTCACGTAATAATTTAGAAATAGTAAAATTGTCATAACGTTACGTACATTTTGGATGTTTCGCAGCACACACGAGCACAAGTCATTGTTACCGAATAATGTTACACATTCTGATTATAGTCAAATAAATTACACTATTTAAGTATTACGCCGTATTATGTCAATATATTTAATGCATTCTTGAAATATATTTCCCAAAAGAGTGAAATGAAGTAATCTTGGAATGTCCTTTTCGTACTCAAGAGTTCCGGCTATCTTTTTTAAACGCTCCTCAAGAGGTTAAGTCCAAAAACTTCTCATCGTCAAGCAATAACACCAAACATTAAGTTAAGCGTTAAGTAAGTAATACATTAGATATGAATCTTGCAATCTCTGTGATCATCGAAAGTGATACCAGCTTTCTTTAGGTGAGGTTTTCTACGCAAGTAGTATGTACTAGACTTAGAAGGTTCAACGATCCAACCGAAAGGCAATCTTCTTAGTTTCGATTTCAGCACGTCCACATGGCACATGATTTTCATTTCCTATCAAGATAGAGAAATAACACCGTTCGTGCTAGGCCAAATCTAACCTAACCCACAACTGAGTTTTTAATACTATTACAGCAAGCATAGTTTCAAAACGTAAGTCTGTAGAGAAATGCTTGTATTAACAATAAACAAAGACACAAAAACCTGTAGATTCATAATAGTCACTGTGCGTACAGATGGTGGGACGCGCGGCTTATCAATAGAAAGAGAGATTGTCTTTTTGTTACGAATAAATTGTCTCACGAAAAAAATCCTTAGACGATTTGCGTGAGATCTGCGTTGATTGAAGAGACATTATTTTTAATTGAGATTACGGAGTTGCTGTGGATTCAGATGGTGTGCTCAAAAGGTGACGACAGGCCCGAGGAGAAACGCAAGGTTTCCTAATGGATTAATTTGCAGTTTGAGTGAAATTTGTGATCTTATGAAGATTGTGTACGTTAAGCTCATAAAGCAACTCTCGTTAAAGAACTTTCTTGCTTGTCGCTTGTCTTTATTGCTATTCATTTATCAATGCGTCGTGTTATTTGCCACAATATCGCTGTGCTCGTGAATACGTTGAGACGGTCAAGTTATTATAAGAATTAATTTAATAATAAAGGTATACCATTTCCACCGACCATTGCATAAATAAAAAATATTACCATCGTGAAATACTCGTCTCTTTTAGCCATAATACTCAAAGCTATAATCTCTTTATATACTTTTAAAAATAATCAGTAATTAGATTTTTTAACTATCGCTTACTGACAATACTGAATTTTCCATATTTCGCAAAATAATATCACATTTTCCCAAAACTTTTTTTAAAAATTTTAATGCTTGTAAACTTATTTAAATCATGATCATATAGCTTATAACATGTTACGATTATAAATTTTAAAAAAAGTTTGTTAATTTTTTTTTATAAATAATTCTGTTAAAATTTTCTCGTATTTGAAAAAAAAAATGACTGAAGAAACTACAAAGATTTTTAACAGCGTAAATGTGAAATTTCAACTGCCAATTAGTCTAACAATAATGATAGTGACTAGGCCAATTTTAATTTATTGTTTTATTGTTTCCTGGGAATTCGCGCAAAATAAAAACAATTTCAAGTATTTTCATGGCATTTGTAGTGGTGTTTTATATAGAAGTATATAAATACTTCACATTTAGAGTTAACCATAAGCATAAAACCTACTAATTAAACATTTGATTAGATGTTTATGTGATGTCTAAAACATAGAGAATTTAAAAATAATAATGTAGTACGGTTGTCCTCACCTATGTGCGGCATGTAGTGGACATTTCTGTCCAGCGTCAGCACTGCGACGTCGAATCTGTCCGCCTGAGGGGTGAACTTGAAATAGGGGTGCACATTGATCCGCGCAACTCCGAAGGTGTACGCGGGGAGAGGCTCGACGGCAGAGTTGATGACGTAGTCGCCGAGGGTCACGTGGACCTGGCGAGGGGTGGCCCGAGCCACGCAGTGACCCGCCGTGACCACGTGGCGGCGAGACACCAGGGAACCCCCACACCTGAAAAATCACAAACGCAGTCATGACATACCTGTTTCAAAAAATAAGGAATCTTAAAAGACATATAAAGGTGTCCCATAATCAACGCAAGATTTAAATTTGTAAAAAAACAATTTGACAGCTGACAGTTTAAGGTTAGTATAAATGGAGCGTTACACGATAGAACAACGTGGTTTCATTATTGAACAATATTTCAAAAATAATGAAAGCTTGGCAGCCGCAGTTCGAATATTTCATACAAAATATGGTCGGAATAGTGTTTTAACTTCGTCAACTGTGAAGAGATTAATTGAAAAGTTCAGGAAGACTGGATACGTTGGAGACGCTAAACACACTGGTCGTCCAAAAACAAGCCGTTCAAATGTCAATATCGAAGCAGTGCGTAAGAGTGTCGTGACAATCCAGGAACCTCAATTCGGAGTCGTGGACAAGAATTGCAAATTTCAAGAAGCTCTCTACAGCGTATACTAACTAAAGATCTGTGTCTCCATGCTTACGAAATTCAATTAACACAAGAACTGAAGCCCAATGACCATGCACAGCGAAGAGAGACGAACTTAAAAAACTATTCCAACCATATTTTGTATGAAACTGAAACTGCGGCTGCCAAGCTTTCATTTTTTTTTAAATATTGTTCAATAATGAAGACACGTTGTTTTATCGTGTAACGCTCCATTTTTACTAGCCCTAAACTGTCAGCTGTCAAATTATTTTTTTAAAGTGTTCCCAAAACTTTACTACAAAAATGGCGATAAATTCGAATCTTGCGTTAATTTTGGGACACAAAAAAAAAAATATCCATATACCAATGAATTTATAATTTAACATTACATGCTTACTTAGTATTGTAATGGTCAAATTAATTTTTATTAATACTTTTTGACACTAGTTTCAAGTACTTTTCTGAATATCAAAAAAACTTTTTCGTATCCAATGATTTTTTACACTATCTATTTATGTTACAAAAGTGTTTTTATTTTATTTTTAATTAAATAACTTTTCTACTTACCTTTATGGTCCATCTAAAATACAAAAAATGGGTATAACAATTTATCGTTTATTGAAATAATTAGCAAAAAATTACAAAACAAAAATCTATTTATTACCATAATAAGACTTTCTACTTTGTTAAACTCACTTGTAAATTAAAAATATTTTAATACACGTTTAGATCATGATATTTAAGTACATATATATATATTTTGACATAATATGTGTTTAAAGACAAATATGTGCTTAAATACTGTGTCGGTATTTCATGTAGAGGCCACTGATTAAAGAAACAATTCATTAAAAAGCGATACTAACTATATATAATATTCGATAATGCAGGAAGTATAATATATTATAAAAGAAAAGCATAAAACTATTTATGAATTTCATTAGTCATTTGTATTGTTTTTAACGATAACAATACTTGACAGAAATAGAAAAGTTTGAAAGAGAAATTTCTACTTATTTTCAGACCTACATAAAAGTTTTTTTTTAAATTTTGATAAGAATTCGTGTGTAAAATTTCAAAGTGCGAGAGAGACGGTGCGTGTTGGATGGAAAAGTCTCTACTTACTACTCTACCAGAGAGAGAAATAGGCATACATACTGAGATTTTCTAATAGAGGAACGTTCTTCTACAAGTCGACGTATCCTTCTACAGTTTCTACTACATTGTTTATGATGTTTACCTCTCTATCCAACACTGCCGCCATCCAATAAGCTCGAAGAGTGACATAAGCATGTTGCATCTGTAACGGTATTCGGTTATATTGCACACAATGTCTACTCGGTTATGTTCATGTACAAGTCTACAAAAGGTACTTTAAAGATATTTGACAATTGCGCAATTTCAATTGGAAATAATTAAAAAAGAATTACGTGAAAAAAGTAAGTTTAAACACAATGTACACAATATGATCCATGAAGTATATTTTATGATTTAAAAAAAAAACATATCACATTAAAATTGATTTTCAAAATATGCAACATGGGTTCATCGGCTATAAAAAATATAATAATTATTTAAACAATATATATTTTACAAAACTATATAAAAATATTACAAAGTGTAAAGTATATATGTTTCATATTAATGAGAATTCGGTGTGAATTAAATCAAATAATTAATTTGCATTCATGTTACTGTAATTAGAAGCGTTATGTTTTCATATGTGTAGTGATGTATAATTAAAAATAAATTTAAAGCTGTTTTTATGAATAAATATACATTGTGTTGTTACATTTTATTTTATATTCAGTAAATAGTCAACTTAAGCTTCAAACCCTCTAACAGCTGAAAAAGCCACTTATTTTTTTTTGTTTTTAATATATTCAGTACGTTAGACCTGTTGATAGTTAAATCTGAAGAATTTTATAATTAAAATTACTGCGATGGTAAAATTCTTTCCACACTCAACTAATTTCATGTCAGACTAGTTTCACTCTCGGTGAGAATTTGAAAAGTGAGTATTGGACAAGTCCCATCGCGTGCATTCAATGATGCTCGCAACAATGATATGCATTCACAAATTATAAAATCTTTCGTGTGACGCGACGTTAGTGAATATAAAACAATAGCAATTATCAAACTAATGATGCTTAAAATATCTGCGCGAGACAAAGCTGGCTATTTTTATTAAATTTAAGCTATTTTGAAATATCTGCAGGTATTTTTTTGTTATATTATAAATATACTATATATTTTTTTAATATTTCAATGTGTGGGTGTATAGTTTTATATAAGAAAACTCATACATTTAGAGATGAACTTGAGACAAAAATAAGGACAAGATAGAGTTCAATATATTTGTATTATATTATTTGAATAAGTGATGTTTACTTTTATCTATTGATACTCAAAATAAAAACACTCAGGCGTGTGTTTAGTGTGGTTTTAAAATTTTAATATTAACTATCAAACTATGGAAGAAGAAAACTAGGATATGTTGATTGTTTGAATACAACCCCAGAGTTTGTATAAGTGACATTGTTTAACTTCATGTGATGAACGGGATTATATTATTTGTATTATAATTTTGATAAAAAGTTCAGTGCTTTTGGATTAATCATAAGCGGGTTGGATAAGGGGATGTTTATAAACCTTGATGATCCGATGCGAATGTATGCTTGCCAGGGGAAGGAACCAAACCCGGCATCGTCACCTCCGACTATCCGCCGTTGTGCTGCTTGTTTCGCCACAGATATTCCACAACCTAAAATTTAAGCAATAAACATTTAATAATGGCCATATTACAGTTTAAGTCATAAATTAAATCCGAAATATATACATAAATAAATTGATGATAACTTTTTACTGTGGAAATATTTTTATTAATCAATATTATAAGCTATACACATTGTTACTAATATCAGAACTAGATATTAAACTTTTTTAATATTTGAGTTGAAAATAAATTATTTTTGTTTTGCATAAAAAAATATAATAGCAATGAAATATGTTTCAAAAGAAATGTACGTATTTATTTAAAAGTCAACTATTTTAAATGAATATATATATAATAAACTTAACCACTTTTATTTACCTTCGATCGTAGAATTGTTTAAAAATCCAGTCTTATAAAGACGGGTTTTTTAGTAAATCAAAAAAGGATAGTAATATTTCAAACATGCATAACAGTAAATTTAACTGAATTAACTTGTGATACAACTATTTTAAAGAATCTACACCTTTTTTGAAAAAAAATAACTAAAAACGTTTACAATGATATGTTGATAAAAGATAGTCTAATAGTAAAGTGATGTGAAAAATATAAACGATGTTAAATATAAATCATTACAATGTGATTCCATCTGAAAAAAATGGCTAATGCTATTTATACAGTTAGTATTTCGATCGACATGCAGTGAGTGAGAGTTAGTCAAAAAATAACATGCAATAATTTTAGAATAAAAAGCAACTTTAGTAGAGTTAATTTTTATATGATTATTCACGATCACGAACATTCACTGAACACAAAATTGTTCCATCGTAATATTATAGAAAAACTTATCATGATTAATAAGCTATTTTTAATAGCTCATTACCGTTGTATATTATTTCAGCTACATTATGTATTATACTCTATCTATTATATTATATCTGCTTTACATAAAAAACGAAGCAATATTCAATCAAAATCAAATTTATTTAGTGTCCATAATTATGAAAGCAATTGCGGTTTGAATTTGTTATTCTAGAGCAATTTCATAAGGTTATTGTACTTGTTTAATTTGTTTTCTATTAAACACACGTAATATAGTTAAATATATATTATTGGCTAGGTTTTTATTTTCATTTTACATTTTTAAATAGAGTTTTTGTTGTGACCGTGCGTTGAAGTAATTAGTATTGATTTCAACAAAAATACTTCAACGCATGGTGAAAGATGAAACCTGTATATGCAAGAGATCAAATACTTTAAACTCAATAATTTGCAAGTTTTAACTATATATAAACTTGTACGACACATGAAAATGAAGAATATTATTTTTTAAAGCAACTTGCCTGGTTTCTCAGTTCCAAATAACTCTGATTTTATAAGAAACTTGTACTGCTGCGCAGCAGATGCACTCTGCACATTGACTTGCACCACATTCAAAACTAAGTAACTTAAAACTAAACAGAAATATTTTAATTTCACCATTTTAACTATTATCATAAAATAAATTTGTTAAAGTACACTTTGGTATAAGAGTTTAACATTTAAATACATTATTAACTACACATATAACTGAGAATATTTTCAATAATATTTTACACCGTAATTATACGGTTAATTTTGTTATTGCTCTTTTATTTAAAATGATTGCTCTAACTGCTTAACGAAAAGGTTTATTTAAAAAGGCAGCACACGAAGGCTCACAGCTCGGCATCGACTAATGGACCGATACGTTCCTCATTGAGCTCTGAAGATAATGAACTGACGCAGACGGAGTTGGTAACCTCACTTATTTGTTGCGTGAAAACAATCCGATAAACATTTAAATTTATTACAAAGAGCACTTTAAATTTCAAACGCGAATTTCCGTATTACAACTTTAAAACTCTTTGGTCAACCAACTGCAGAAGCGTGCGGAGTGGTATTGGTCTTTGTTAATTTTTTAACCGTACTTCTGTAAATATCATAATAAAAATCACAAATGTTGTAGAATATATGAAATAAATATCATTATCAATTTTTAACTATATTTGTCATCATAATTTTTTTTTATTGAGATATTTAATTTATATTGTTTCAAAATATACTTTTTTACTCTCACAACTCTTAAATGCTAGCTATTTTTTAAAAATTGTTTGCCTTTGCTAGCCAACAGTTAAACCAGTGTATATATGTTTATTTAATTTCTGTAAATTGTAAATCCAGAAAATGATGTAATAAATTATGCAAAAGAACTGTGTTTCATGTAAAACATCAATAATTTTTTAAATAGACCGTTACACATCCGCACGTAATAATTACTTATTGGCTCATATACTCCATGCTCAGAGTAACTCCTCTAGAACTATTACTTCATAGCGACTTTATTCCCTGAGATTGCATTATTTGTTCAATAGTGTGTGGAGATTATTTGCAATGTCCATCATAACGTATCGGCAGATTCAATCATGAAGAATATTTTCAGCCGCAACAATATTTTTAACCACGCGCATGGCAACGACTAGGTCGGTTCTATTAATCAATTAATCGATTTTAACTCTATATAGGTAATAATTATTCATTTCATAATTTAAGATGATTATGTAATATGTTACGTGACTACTACCAATAAATATTTAATCGAATTTTGTTTTGTATAAAAATATTTATTAATCTTTAGAAATTATAAGATATATTTTAATTCTTAATAAATGTATTATTAAAATTATATATTGCTTATATAAGAAATTTATTTAACGCGTTACTGACAAAACATACAAAATTATGTTTAAATTTTATATTTTTTGTAAATGATTTACATTACGATTCAAAAAGTAATATTCAGTTACAGTTCCAAGTATATTTTTATTACTTGTCTTTTACATAGTGCAATTTCAAAAAACATTGATTATATCTTAAATAATAAATTATATCTTATAATTTCAGGACCAAGCAAAAATCGTCAACTCTCTAAATACTGTAATAATTTTGAAACACTAACTATAACACATTCACTTATTTACTGAAGATTCTTTGTTTTATAGTCACATAAATTTTTTAGAACCCTCATTTCAATGAGCACAGAGCAATCAAATTAAAAAATAAAAACAATACAAAATTATAGTTTTGTGAATAAACATGCGATATATTGAAGTGAAAGTCATACGAGTCACATAAAATCCACTTTAACGCGCATACAACCATTTGACTGCATCACAAATCACACTAAAATGCATCCTGAAACATCCCACCGAACAATGCACTTTAGTAAGCTCACTTCACTTTCATTTGCTTTCCAAACTCTTAAAACTTAGATAGTTGCACCGATGCAAGTTTGTTTCTAAAGCTTGCATTTACATAACCGCCCGCTGCGCTCGATGCACTTGCCTCCGCTGATCTGATATGTTACAGGTTCGAAGGCTGTGCGAAGACTAAATAGCAGTTACATCGAAGAGAAATTCTCATAAACTTAATTGCAGCAGTACAAAATAAAACGTCCGAACCAGAATACGGATATGAAGTCAGGAGTCGTAAATGGATGTTGAATAATCAGCCGCTATTATCGACGAATACAAGTTTCAAAACCCAGCATTTTACATTGAATATTTATTGATATTAAAGTGTAGTATTACCCACTTATTTTATAAAAGTCAGACGCATTTTATGTGTGTTTAATTACTTCCTATCTTTAGCACATGCATACAAAATACGATTTTAAAGTTATACCATACACTACAATTGATGCATATCAAATTTAATTGCTGACCTAAATTTTTATTACATAAAACTTAAGTGAGTATATAAAATACCAACTTTGTAATTTTAAAATATTTTCAGCAGTTTTTCCTTTTGGATTGAATATTTTAATTTGATCGTTGCAGGTTTTATATATCATACTAAATCTGACCGATTTAACGATTGCTTACTTGTTATGTGATGTTAATTTTTCCTTTGATTAATAAATATGTATTATACTTAAAGATACAATTTTTTTATCACCTATCTAATTTATATCACAGGCAAATAAATCAGCTCCAAGGTTCTACACCCCTAAGTCTTCTATAGGCTCAATAGTCGCACTTGGAATTGAAAGTGAACGGAGTCAGGTATTGGAGTGTCCCGCACACGCGCCATGGTGGGTCCTTCAGCGGGACAGCACGTCCTGTCTGGTCAGCGGCCGTGACTCGCATGAGGACCGATGCTTATCATGCAGAACGGCCGTTCGACACAGCCGAAAATAGAATTAAGATACAACAAGACCATACCCTGTAACTTACTTAATAAATATTTGATTTTCGCAAAATTAAACCACTCTACTGATAAATTCGAAAATTTTAAGGCCATAAATCCATTCAAAGCAAAGCCTGTAAATTAAAGATTTTTCATAATATATTTTTAAAATTATTATATTCTCTAAAAAGAAGAATTACAATTCTGACTATTGATTAGTCGTACTTTCAAAATTTATTATTTCTGAATTTTTCTGATCTCTAACAGTGTGACAATCTTGATAATAATGTTTACATTTTTTATACTGTCTGGCTTCGCGCAAAACGTATGTGTTTTTTATTTAAATGGCGAAAAAATCAAAAGTAGATGTAAATTAATTCTTTTTAAAAGCACGTATTTTAAATTCCTCGTATTCTGAAGGCTGACAAGACGCATCCATGGAGAATCCTGGCGAGAATAATTCATATGAGAAAAGTCCTCCAAAAGTGTACAATCTCTTCATCTGATATTGGATTGAAGAACGGATCGGGCGGATATTGTGAATATTAATGGATTTCCTGTAAAGGGTATTGAATCTAACTGATATAACAGTTATATTATTAAGGTTAAGACAACGATTGCAAAAATATAAAGGACATGTTTTGGAATCATGCTTTTGTGAAGAAAGAAGTTGAATGTTTGCATTTGAAGAAGAGATAATGAGACTTCCCTGTACATATATTTTTTTTAATTTTTTAACTTTACATATCAGAAAATATGTATATATAACATTTTTTTTTATTACATCACGTGTTATAAAAGTAATTTTTTACAGTACATTTTCCACTCATAAAAATCTATCTTATGAGCATCTGAAAGTAAATATGTTTAACGATGTTCTGTATAAAAACAATACAAATAAAGTGTTAGCTTCATAATTGTTTATACATACCAAAACTTCACTTCCTATATATTTTAAATGTTTTAACATGAGGTGATTTTTTCGTACGACCAAATCTAATCTGGGTCTTTTTATCCGAAGAAATTTTCGGAGATATTCAAATATACTTTTGTAAAATAAGTTGCTTTTAACGCATTTTTGTGTATATATAAAATTTTAAAACTGAAATATGTTATATCAATGTTTAATTACGAGAAATACTATATTATAACATCAAATAGCTCAAGTGAAACAAATACGTTTCTGATAGAGTAAAGTAGAGATAGAGATTTTAAAAACAACAGGTGAATTATATGTATTGTTTGATAATGATATAGTACAATTAATGTATTGGTTTCGTTATATGGATTGAAAACAGATACTATCTACATTATACCTAAAATTATTTTTAATATCTTAGAAAAACTACACTTACGTAATTATTAAACCTTATGTGGAATACACGTTATGAAATTTGTACCTTCACAGTGTCATTAGCTCTAAACTATTTAAGGTATAACTTGATTGCCCTACACACAGCCCACTAATGACTGTTGGAGATAGTTCCGATAGGTTCCACTTTCTCGTCCCTCGTGTGTGCTTAATGCTTAATTATTATTCAATCCACAATAGACGACGTTGCGTAACACATAATGCATCAACACGTTTTAGATCAGGAAACACTCCGCAGCTCGGAGAACAAAAACTGGTTTTTATTTCCTACGCGTTTATAATGGTAACATTACGTGAATGTTAACATAATTTCGCATCTGTGTGATTTAATACCGGAAAAACGTTGAGCGCTACACCTGTCAAAATGTGTTACAAGCTACTTACCTACAAACATAATTGTTTTAATTTTTATATATATGGGAGAACTGGAATGTTAACGCTGTTAACAACTTAGTTATTTGTGCTGTTTTCAAAGCGGTTTAATGGATATTTGAATACTTGTACTTGGAAAAATTACTTGTGTAATGTTGGGGTTGGAATTCAGAAATTAATTAAAACTATCCAAATGCTAGGTTAGGCTAGATAAATAGTGAAAAAACAACAAAATCAAATACCCGGTGTTGTACAAAAACAAAATATTATAAAATAATTAAGAATCTTTTTTATCAGATTTACTTTCAATTAATCCCATACAATAAAAATCATCAAAAATTTAACCTATATACTTTTTTATTCAAATAAATATTATCTTATATATTTGACTAGATCTAATAAATATTTAAAGAATGCAAAAAATGAAAGTTACTTAAATGCCTAGTCTTCTGTCTTCAATTAATATCAAAAGATTTGAAAGGCCGCATATTGTTATTATTCTTTATTATACGTTATTATTGAGTCTTCTGTTGAGTTGCATAAATAAATACAGTTTTATTTCTCATGTATGACTTTGTAGAGTTGATATTGTAATATGACGAGCATGTCTACTGCATAAGTTTCACTTTCTGTTGGCTGACCGTGGGAGGAGACGCGGGGGGAGTTCTTGTGCCGAACGAAGAAAGTTTCTACTGAATATCTAGGCACGATACCATATGAGCCGAACTGGTGATTACAGAACTTATTGAGTATCTTTTATAAAAAAATATTTATAAATATAATAGTAAAACACATTAGTTCAGAAATAAATAAATCCTCTAATAATTTTTACAATTTTGTTGTAACGTCGTGTAGTTCAAATGTGATAATAATTAATCTAATCATGATTGATGGGCAATCAGTAAGATTGTAAGGTTTCTATGTGAAGGTACTAATTATAGTTAAAGTAAGCAAATCTCCTAATAGATGCACAGAAAGGGCATTGGCTCTTCCCAGAAGAGTTGAAAGTTCACTTAATACATTCACAACACCTTGAGGATAGCGCAAACTTAGAATTATTATTTAATGTAGCGAATTCGTATATTAACGAGTTTTTCTATCTTGAGGTATCTTTTAGTTATTTAAAATACAGTATCTTAAGTATATTTACGATTTGCATTATTATGTTTTTATATAGATATTAATATTTTAAAAATAAGCTTAATATTATCATGTCAATCATAGCATCACGAACTAAGGATGGAAAACGAACCAAGATCTCTTAGCTGGAAATTAGCGATTTAATCTTAATTTGCATGCCAAAAAATAACCTAATTTCAAAGAATTGCCTGTAACATTTTTTAAAAGTATTCGTAATATTAATAATGTCAAATAAACAGCTCAATTAGTTAATTATTACTACCAACCAGGGAATTATTCTGTAAGATTTTTTTATTATTACCTTTCTTACATTTATAAAATACTAATTTTAGTCGGCATCCTTGTTATCGTTTTAAATTCTTGAAGTCTAAACAGCGGATTAAAAAATATACACAGAAAATGAAATAGATATTCTAAACCAATTGGTTTAGAATATCATGCTATTGCATGATTATCAATTATAAAAAAATAATATCACCAAACTATTTGGACTACTGACACAATGCCCCAGTTTCTAGAATTTTAGGAAACACATCGTTAATACAAAAAAAATTTATGCATGATCTCCTTCATTGTTAAAAAATGTTTGATTTTATGACGATTAATAGAAAAACTACCAATTATATTATTTCGTTATTAAAACATTTTAATTACGATATATAAACGAACCCCATTAAAATATTAAGTTGTCTTATAAAAGAGGAGAATTCAACTTACAATAGTATTATTTTATTTATTTATAAATACACCATACTAAGTTTTTTTATCAACCTTGTATTTGAATATACTAATTAAATTAAAATTAGTTTAGTAAATTAGCTGCTTATTAAAATTTTGATATATATTTTTTCAAATTATAAAAAAATATTACTTTTTTGGCTGTACGGTGTTGTTTGAATCACCGTGTACGACAACCGTGCACAGAAACATCTTATTATCGTGAACTCATTCGTAGTCACCTGTACGTTAAAGCTTTATAAATTACATTTTATACATTCCAGACATGTGCAGAGAATACGCAATCCGTGAGCATATCAGAAAAAAGATCAAATTAATCGAATTGTAGTCGATATATTGAACAAGACTGCGCTCTAGTTTTTGTAATAAACGTAATCAATATAATGTAACTTGGTATCACTTGTCAAATTAAAAGGCATTCTACTTCAATTTGCCGTCATAAAGTATTTCACATTAAATACTTTACGAAATACACAATACGCAAATGAAATAAACGAAAATTGTAAAATTCATATTATTGATTCATATTACAAATCTTTTGTCCATGTTGCTTTACTGTACATACCTATAAATTATTAGAAAGTAAAAAATGTGTTTAAACAACCGATTAATAATACACATTTGGTTTATTCAAATTGTTAAGTTGTCACTGCAATTAACTGCTCTGAGAGATTTTCACTTTTTGTTATAATTGAGTGACGCAAAAAAATGTACTTTATGCTGAAAATATCTAATAATCTCGATAAAAAGACGTTCAATTTATTGGCAGAAAAAAATATTATGCTGCTGTTTTTTTTAAGACAGCTTGAATTAAATATATCAGATTACAAATTATAGAGTTCTGCGTAATATTCAAAATAAAAAATAGGTTGTTTTTTTTATTTTTAACATAATTATCAGTACGACAAAATCATTGCAATATTTTCTTTATACTTAGTGTTCTTAGTCCTGATAGTTCATTCACTCCACTTTTAAAAACGTAATATAAAAATACTATTTTGAATTTCCTTAATACAAAAAACGTGTCTTGCAATTTGAATTTCTATTGTGTGTTTTTATAAATATGAAATGAAATTTACAGACGTGTATGAATTTGAAATACAAAAAAAATAGTTGAAGTGGTGATTACTTTCACGGTCGTTACACCCACAATTTCATTTCTTTTTTCCTAGCTATAACCGCACGTAACAAGTGGTAACCAGCTACACTCAACTTTTCGGGGATTTCCCGATGAAACTATACTATTTTTTTTTGATTTAATATTATTATATTTTACTCATATGTTTTCAGTATTGGTGCGTAGGTTCAGTGGTCAGAATGACCATAAGAGAATATATCTTCTTGTTTTTTTTTATTTACTGGCCAAAATCGTATCCTGAAAGAGGAAGTAAGTAAAAATGCTAATAAAAAAAAAAAAAAAGATATATATATATATATATATATATATACGATATTGGTATTTGTTATAGTTTTTTGTGTTTAAAAAAATAACAATGGATACTTTATTCGTTGTTGAATATATTACATATTATGTATTACAAACCCACTGTAAACTAGATAACCAACATATTTTTACGTTACAATATATTTGTTACTGTAAAAGTGTTAATATACAAATTGTAGATTTTTATAGTACGTACATTGAAGATGTCCTGTTAAACGAATCAATTACACTCCACAAATATTCGTGTCTCTGTTTTGCTTGTTAGTGTTACATGCTCCCCAATTTGTACAACTTTGTTAGTATTACAATGATTGTAGCAACAAAATGTGGCTGAGTTTCATACACATGCGCATCGGTTTCTTTACATAGTTGGCTATCAAAACTTTAAGTTTACATAAATCATTACATTTACAACACAAAAGCATAAAAAAATTACAAAATATATTCAAAGCACGGTTTTTTTTAACTTACATATATTTTTACAAAATTTTAACTTAAATTATTTTTTATTTAAGTATAGTATGAATCTCTTAGTGGGTCTAAGTCAAGTAGAGTCCAGTTCCCCGGTAAGGTCAATGTCAGTGTTTGGTTGAATCGTGAAATTTTTCTCACGATGTTATTTAATGTGATTCTAGATAAAACAAGAGGAAGTCGTATATTCGATACCTTTCATTTGTAATAAAAAGTAAAAGTATTTTTTATCAATATAAAATATTATGTTGATAAATGAGGTATTACGACAGGCGCTGTCTGTCTTGCTGTCATTACTTTAACGATATCCGCTGAAACCACTGGATTTACCTGTTTGCAAATGCGGATCATTCAAGCGTTTAATTTTATACAAACATAAACAATATAATTAGTCATAGTGCAATATTTTTTGGCGAGCTCTCAGTGTGATTGTCTTTTAAATTAGTCAAATATGTAAATAGATTACAGTTATTCTAGGGTCTGTGATTCTCCTGGCCACTTACGGTTATCGTTCACAACCGGTCCGTAGTTGGGTAAGGGTAACCCCAGTCCGGGGGCGGAGGGCGCCTGGGGGTCGAGGGCGTTGGAGTCCTGCACCCCCAGGGCGCCCGCCTTGGCCACTCTGTGGCAGCACCCCTTGAGAAGTCCTCCGCAGGATCCGTCCAGAAGGCCTCCGCTCATCCAGCAGTACAAGAAGAACTCGCACGTGCCTCCCTGGTTGCACAGCTCAGAATCTTGCCTTTTCTGCGTCGTCCTGACCGTCTTGGGTCTCTCGGTGGCGAACTCGACAGCTTTGACTTCAACGGGCGGACTCGGCGCTAGGAACGGAGCCGATTTCGCTTTATTCTGATGATTATTGTTATTGTAAAATGGCAGTAAATACTGCAAAGTCTTAGGAGCTCTCACTCCGCCTTGTAAATGACCGAAATTTGGGTTGATTTCGCTGGTATTCCTTGCGCTGTCCGGACCTTTTTTAGTGTAAGTTTGTTCGTTGGCGTTTTCTTGCGGAAATTTAACCTTTTGGTTTTTTTCCGACGCTTTTTTCGGAGTTCTCGAAAGTCCGGGGCTCTGAAGCTCGGGCTGTTTTCCCTTGAAGCGATGGTCTGTCGTTCGAAATAGATTCTGAGCGCCGGATGCTTCTGAGAGTGTGACAATGGTAAAAGAGGATTGTGTCAGAGAAACAATATAAGTCTAATGAATACTCAGTGTCGTGTAGTACACGTCTACAATGTATAAAGTAAGTCAGTCAGTCAAAAATAAATGAGCTAATATTGTCATTAAAAAATACTTATACATCACTGATATAAGCTTAAAATAAATCAACTATAGTAAAAAATATAACTTCATGTTTTGTAATCGGCCGTAATATTTTTTCCGGATAATTTGTTATACGCTTTGATCCAAACATTAATCGTTATATAATTCGCCATCAGATTTCTCCAGCTCGTGGAGTGGCCAATCTTTCATGATGGTAATTAAAATAAAAGCTCCCAGTCGTGGTTCGAGTCTCGGCTATACGAAAGTACTTTGAATTCAGATTCAGAGATGGCATTCAAATTTATAAAGTTAACAAAATACAATAACTCCGTCGTAAAACAATTTGGAAAGAAAATCTCTTTGTTCTATCTCCGCCTCTTTCGCTTTCTTTATTTCTTCTTTTTTATCAAAGGCGGTTTTAAAAAATTCAATTTATTCATTTCAAATATTTAACACCCATTGTTATAAAAACTACACCATATAGATGTTACTTTTTACGTTTGTCAGAAGTCCGTCCCATCAATTAGAATGGGTAACAATTTTTTTATAATTTAACAACACTGCTTTTGAGATATGCTCGATTAAAAAAATTTCCGTTTGACCATATAAATATGTTAAAATGCTACAAATTAAATCTATAAAATATAATGACGTATTCACGATAGACTGGTAAAATTTGTTATACTCCACATTTGAGCAAAAACAAGATTGAGATTGCAAACAAGTTTTTCTCATGTTTTAAAATTTATTGTATATTCAAATACTTATTGAACCATGTCTGTGTTAGTTAAAAGATAACTCTGTTATTATTAATAAAATATATTTAAAAAACCTCCACTGCTCAAAATTTTTGTTAAACAGAGATAAAATTAAATTAAATTTCCTAGTATTAATTAATAAATAATTAAAACTGTATTAAAATTTATAAGGTTATATATTTTTAATCTTATAAAAAAGTATGTATACTTAATACTACGTTTTGTTACAAGACCGAAAAATTTGTAAAGAAAATTGAAATTTTCAGTGTATATTTTTTTTTAGATTTTGTGAAACGTGAATAGATAATTTAATATTTTAAATATCTATATACGTGATTATTGAAAAACTTTATATCCTGCTACGAATTGAAAATACCCACTCTGATGAAGCAAAGTACAAGTTAGACACACTAAGGATGTGTTTAAAAAACCGTTTGTTTTTATAGTAGAAGGCTGTGAAATGACGATTAGCCCACGGTTTTTTTACGAAGCATCGAAGCATGTTAACTAGAAGGGCATTATTTTTTTAAAATATAAACAAGCAAGTGAATAAAATTATAATAGTATACTAATATAAACATAACAAAAGGTTAATCATTGTTTAAAAAATTAAACATCATTAGTAAGTTTCCTATTCCAAGGTAAAAATACACACATCGTTCTTTGCCAAAGCTATTTTTATTAGCGATATAACGTTATTATATTGTAAATATTTTAATTAATACTTCTGAGTAGTTTAAATTTCAAGACTTCTTATATTATGTTACAAAACTAACACAATTTCTTGAAAAAATTGAAATTCGTGCGTCTTAACAAATCGTTGTCCTAATATACTTATATAAAAATTATAAATATTACGAATGAATTTTAATAATAAACAACATATGGTTGCTTTTATTAATTATTCTGTTATTTAGGCATAATTTTTTTATAAAATATATTATAACAATGATCATAACGATGATGAAATATAGATTTTCTAAAGCTAAATTTAATTACCATAATTCTGCCTTTATTAACTGAGGGTTAGCCATTATTACTTCAGAAACACTTCAGGCGTCTGCATTTCATCATATGACTGCGTCTTGTTACATTATATGTCAACTTGTGAGTGGACAACGCATACAAATGTCATTTCTTATATAATACATTAGCATTCAATTCAGATACAAAGCATTCGGTTAATATGCAGTCAGAAAGCGACCCAGTTTAAATAGATAAAAATACACGGTCTAAGCCGGAATCTATATAATTATTATATAAACTTTATAAATTTATTGATGGAGCCATTTTTTTATGTTTAATTGTTTACGGGATATCGCTTTCTCCAAGTAAATAAAATTAATTTATTTTCAGAATTACTGATATTAATTTACTAGTTTAAAAACCATCTTATGATTTTGCATATATCAATATCAATGCATATCTTGAGCTTTTATGTATAATACAATGTAAAAAATAGTATCTTGATGATATAAAAGTCATATAATTTTTGAAATTTAAAAAGCGTTTACAATATATTGGTTTAAAATGATATAAAGTTTTGGAGAATATTAAATGTACTTATAATCAAGGTGTATTGAAAATATATTTAGAATTTTTTTAACATATTTCAATGAACTACCAAAAAGTCGATTAACGATTAACTAACGATTTTTGATCTAAAATATTTTTTTGCAACAAAATTTAATTGGTTAATACATAATTTAGTGTAAACTGAAAAATATCATGAAGTAACGTCTCTACCGTAATCGTCCCTAGTAATTCAAATTATTGTAAATACAATATTGTGTCTTTTCGCCAGTGTTGCGTATGTCGATGTTTAAATTAATAGTATTTACCTGCGTAATAATTCACCATAATCAATAGAATCCGAATATTGCGAGGTTTTCCGGTAAAGGTTCAACCCATAGGAAGTCGAGTACGGTAAATTACATGAGATTAATATGCGTTGTCATGCGAAAAGCAAGTTAAATATTTTATACAACTGCTTTTCTAGCTTGTTTCATAAAAATAGCTATAAACATTCACGAAACAAATCTATAGATAAATAAAAAAGTAGTAATATTTTTCTGTGTAATTTTAAAAATAATCATTTGTCAGTATTTCATCATGACGATGTATTTTGTACTGCACAATTATTTTTGTAAATAAAACAGCTACATTCAGTTTTTTTTTATCTCCGAAAAAATTAACTACTTAAATACTGATTATGGAAGTAAAATTAAAATAACTTTATTGTCAAGTTCAATGAACGTAAGTATAGTTCATTTAACCTTTAAGGTGAAATACCACGGTTACTTTTACATTCTGTAAGATAACGGACCTCAAATCTTGTGGGTTATATAATACACTGTTAGACTCACGTAACAGCTGATCGGATATTCTGTTTGGCACCAAACCTATGAAACCATTGAGGCTCTACTTGCTTATTTATTTAATAAAATATTTATAAATATATAAAATATAATCAATACAATTTTCTTTTTAAAAAGACACAAACTAAATACTCGATAAAGAAACGATATGCCGAATTTAAAATTTCATCCTCGTGTTTAAATATTTAATTGAAACATATATTAAATTATCTGAAGGCATAAATTGATTAATTTAAACATGAGAAGCCAAATATCTATGATACAATTCACTTTAAATACTTTACTGTGTTTGGCAGTTTTAGCTTCAATGTGTTCACAGATTTGATTTGATTATCTTTATCAAGCTATTTTTACACGCTTAAATATATTTGACACCAACAAAAAAATGTAGTTTAATAATAAAACATTTTTTAAAGTATGATAAATCAATAAACGTAAAGTTAACCACAGGGTCGCTGAACTGACAAGAGTTCAACGCACAACATGAGAAACCCTACGCCATGCAGAAAACTGAGACGTGTGGAAATGACTTTCAAATACAGATCACGACTCCCATCATTGAAGATCACGATGAAGTAAATAACAGTTTAAACTACATTTCACTGCATATTATAAACAGTAAACTATAATATGCTTCATACATTGTGAATGTCGACATTAAAGTCATTAAGTATATTAGTGCAGAGCATAATAAGATAGAAGAAATATAGCGTGATGGTTCTAGTATAAAACTTCCCAATACTACAAATGCCTCATTGTAAAATAAAAAAAACAACCAAACGGCTTAAATGTCATATAAATTATCAAATCTGTTTTCACTAGATTTCAATGGGTTTTATTTTTTCCAAATATTATAATAGTAGACTTTTTTTTTTACAGCACAAAGACATTTAAATAAGTGAAACCTTTGAAATAAAATCATTGTAATATAAAAATATGTGTGACCTTGAAGTGGGGAAAAAATTTATATATATATATTGTACAGAAAAGAGACAGAACAGGTTTTTTTTCGCGCATAGAAGGCATGTATAATAAAGAAAACTGTTATTAATGCAATCACGTTTCACTACAGTGATGATTTTTATATGTATAGTATAACAACCAAACAGTCATGGAATGAGTGCAAAATGCAATTTACACTTTTTATTAATTTAATTTTAATTTTAAGTTGATATTAAAGTGGTGGCATTAAATCCCCGGAAGTGTGAATATATAAATAAAAATAATACCGACGTCGGTTTCCTGCGGCGAGTCCTCGGCGTATTTTTGTGTTTCGTTGCCTGCGAGAGATGGCATGGAGAAAGTCGCCGCGTGAGTCAGCTGTGGGCTTGTATAGCTATGTACATAATCGATGTGTATGTGTTATGTGTACGGCCAGCTTACTAACATGAGAGCTGTGGCGATTTCGGAAGTGACATCTGACTTACTTTCTTTAGAGTTTAAATTAGTACCGTTCTAGAATATTTCCTGTTTCACACGTTCCCGGTCAGGCGTAATTATATCAATCAGGCGGTTAATTATTTTTAAAGCATTTACTTAACGAATTATCAAAAATATATTACTTTTTATAATTGAGCGTCGTTATTTTTTTAAGAAATCGATATTTGACATTAATATATTGCATTCATGAATACTGCTTTTATAAACGTACTGAAATTGTTATCGTATGTACGAGCTTCAAGTCTTTGCAAATATTAAACATCAATACAGCATTTTTTTAATTTTAATACATTGAAGACAAACGTTAAAACAAATCTTTCAAAATAAAAACACAACTCATAAATGATTTCTCTTCTTAGCTTACGGACTTCGCGTCTCAGTGGGTACATTTTATAAAGATAGAAACTTTGTGCAGAAGGACAAATTTCTGCGACTTACTTTTTTGTCAATTCAGAGTAAGGAAAGTATTTTAAAACATCAGCGTCGCTTTTGTAATATTTTTGGGTTTAGAAATTCGCTGATTTACGTATTTGTAAATAAGCCAAAGATATCTAAATCTGTAGTTTACGTGCGAAAGTTGTTTGAGCATTAGTGACTTGGCTCTAGAAATTAAAAAGTAAACGTAAACATCAGCAGCGCTGAAGAAAGTGCACCAAACTTAACAGAAAATGTTAGCCTTGATTTTGTATTTGATCGTTACATTTGTCATATATATATCAAAGTTGAAATAAAAAAATAATATTTTTATTAACTAATTTCATTCTTTGTGTTAGCATTTATTTATCTTCACGGATTTGCCTGAAAATGCTTCTAGTACCGGGACCGAAATACTACACAAAAGAAATACAACGACTACCAAAACCTACGAGCACATTAATCTATTTAAACCAGGATGGGCGTGTTAAATCTATAATACTCCACATTTAACAAATATATTATTATTATTATAAGATTACGATCATAGTCTTCTAGCCATTCGGCTATTTATTATTGTTTGACTTTCTTTCATGATGTTGCTGGATTTTTTTCCAACATCAGAAGAGTCCGATACAAATCATAGTCATCGAATAAAAATATACTATAGGGTGTCCCAAAATTAACGCAAGATTTGAATTAAATATAAAACGCAGTTTTTATTCTTTTGCTTGTTATTTTTTAAATAAATCATACAGTCATTACATTAGGGTAACCCTAAACTGTCAGTTCCCAAAACTTTACTGCAAAAATGGCGACATGAAAATGGGGATATATTTATTTAGTACTGTGGCTTATATATGTTTGTAGGTTTTGGCACCCATTGTTTGTATATAATATATATTATATTAAATTTTTGATTAACGGACACGTCTCTTAAAATGGTCTGAAACGTTGAAATGTTAATAAAAAACATGGCATCGCACCCGAAGCCCGGTTCCTATAACGCCGATGAAATTTCGCTTACGCATAGTGAGAATAAGTAATTGAGCGACGAGGCGCCCCTGGCCGAGCTGTTACGTATGAGAGTGCACGCTCAGCGCCGGCGCCGGACTTTCACTGCACCGCCACTGGCCACTTTCGATTTTAGGCAGCCGCGACCTTCACGAGAAGCCTCCAGCTGCCTCCAGCTGCCTGCACGCGCGGCGGAGCGACCCGCGACCCGCGACCCAAGACCCAAGACCCGCGACCCAGCGGCGAGCGACCTTAGCGTCCTCCCGTTTTGTCATTTTTTAAATTTTAATTTATAAAAAACCCAAAAAATAAAAATAATATATAACAGCGTGTGCAGGCAGCTTCTTTTATCACACGCACAGTATATATTTTAGTTTTAGTACAAAAATCGTGCCTGTTCGCAACATTAGAAACACGTTTTACAACCTCTTCTATTCAACCTCTCGCTATTATTTCAATTGTAATATGTTCTTGTAATTTTTTTATATTTTAAATGTGAATATACAAAACATGTTTATAGTATTTACCATGCATCCACATTAATTTTACCATTTAAGTTACTCTTGTATTAAAATATATATTTCAAAAGTGTCATCAAACCATAGTTCACCCAAACCGCTCAGGTGGGGGCTTCACTCGAGATGGCAGGTGCTCGGAGTGTTTGTGGGGCTAATTAATCATGTGCATCTCATGCTGGCATGGTGTTCACCTCAAGAGAATGTGCCGTGTCTCTTGATGATCAGCATCAAAGCTAATGACAAACTGCGTCATTAGACCGCATACCAGTCATCGTTATTTTTATGTGCGCACACTTTACGTTATTAAAATGAAGCTGTGATGATACTTTGTTTGATCGTGTAAATGCATGATATTAACTATAATAGGAACGGTTTTATTTATAATATATTATGTAAGAATTGAAATAAATATGTGTACGAAAAAGTCATCAACACATCAACGCTTTAGGGCAGTGGTCCCCAAACCTATGCCCGCGGGCACCGTGGCGCCCGCCGACCGTTTTACGTGTGCCCGCCGCTGTGCGACCACGATAAAAAATATTAATATTTAGTAGTAGTAACAGAGAAATATAAGCGAAAAAAATTATATCGTTATAATTTTCAAAATAATAATTCTCTTTTTTTTCAACAAATTCAACACAATATTCTCAAAATTATATTTATTTTGAAAAAATAAATGGTGCCCGCTGCCCGACCGGTATTATAAAATGTGCTCTTGGGTGCAAAAAGATTGGGGACCCCTGCTTTAGGGCAACAAAAAACTGATTGATTCTATTTATTATAAGATATTTTAAGCAAAGTGTATTTACGAATTATTTATAATTATTCGCCTTTTCAAGTCGTGACTAGAATAATAAACTAAGCACATTCACGTGTAGCGTTTTGATTTGAACCTTCCGGAAATAAAATGTAAACAATCCGCAGCACTTATCACTTTGCAGGAAATAGCGTTAGGCAAACAGAATAAAAGGCTTCTTTCATTGTGCACGAGGCGTCATCTCCGCGGCGTGAGGCCGTGGCAGTCGCGGGGAAAGTACGAGGCGTGGCGTGACAGTGGCGTGCCGCATGCGGCGTGCGGCATGGCGGTGCGGCGTGCGGCGTGCGGCGTGCGGCGTGCGGCGTGCGGCAGTGCGGCGTGACGTCGCCCCCGCGCGCCGCTCATTGGAGATCTGCGATTCAACAATACCGGCCACAGATTCCATCACCACGATGAAAGTGCAAGTGCCGGAGCAGTGATCACAGCTGATGGTGTACAAAGGCAGAATCGAATATAACAGTTATTATTTACAAACGATCCAAACAAAATAGACCATACATATATTATGTTGCTTTCATATATTAAATATTATTTTTAAGTGTTGCTGTAAAGCATAGGTTCCCAAACTATTTTGTCAAGTCGATCCCTTGTCGTATTTTCCTATTTTTCGTAGACCCCTGCCTTGCTAATATTGAATTTTTGCAAATTCATCATTATCAAACATATTTTTGACATCTGATATACAGGGTGCGCCATATTTTATGTCGGTGTGTAAACATTAAATAACTATTTCTTTTTTTTAAGAGGGTTGACAATTGCACTGAAACCTATCTCCACGTGGTACGAAGATGGAAAAACTATCAAAAACCTTCTTGCGATAGTCCATAATGCAGGATTAACAGCATATTGTGTAAGTACATAGGGCTTGAAGGGCAAAATCTACCACTTTGGGAACCAGTGCTATAAAGTATTAGATTTCAATCTAAAAATTCAATTGGTTTGTATCATAGATTTTTTTCAAGTTTATTTGAATTGACTTACTGCTATCCAAGAAAATAAATGTAGTATCCATTACTGGTTGTTTGTAAACAAATTAATTTTCATTTTACCTTGCCGTACTTTTTTCTCTTAAAAAAACCATTTAACACATAACAATGCAATAGAGTTAAAATCTTTTTTGCTAACATATAATAAAAAAAATACCTTTGATGCGTATTTTGAAAAATGTATAGCTACGCAATTATCAGAGAATGTAAATCGCGTAAGAAATTTGAAGTATTCTTACTCAAAACGCGAATAAAAATTTATACAAACTATTCAAAGAATCTGATATAAAACATCTTCGTAGCACATAAGTTATTTATAAAATGAGAAATATTTTTATATATCAATGCTTAGGTTAGGAATTCGATGTGTGCTGAGTCTTATGGGATTGGGATCGTTTATTATTACAGATTTGTTAACTTATGATATATGATAATACAAATTTAATAATTACAAATTTATCCATTCGTATCGTTAAGCTATTTTGTGAATATTTTTGTAACATTCTTGTTATATTCATGCCTGGACATGATTTGTCTGTTAAATGCGGGACATGCAAATTACCTGTCGTCACAGTGGCTTGATTGAAGAATTTAATTAATTTATTACACGTTAATTTACTGACAAATACATTTGATTTATGATATGATTTACCCGTTTACTCGTTCACCCTGCTTTAACACGATAATTGATCAATAAATACATATTCTTATTGCGAATTCTTCGGCTTCTTGTTTGAGTTACACTCGCACGAAATAATTGTATTTAAAAGTTTTAACAGCAATTTTGTTATGAGCCGATGAATAAAAATTAAAAAATACATTAATAATATTTATATTAACAATACAAACACACCGAAACACTAATACACTCAATAAAAATATTTGAAATTTCATTTTATAAATCACTCTCTTGGTATTTATTTTATCAACTCGCTAAGGTTTTTTTTAACTAAAGTCACACTTAAAATAATGTATTGACTAAGATTAAAAAGGTTTAATATTTAAGATTGATTAAATTACTTGAACATAAAACAATATCAGTTTATTTAAGATCGTGTTATTAAACTAGTCAAAAGTGAAGACTTCGGTAGCTCATTTTATGTTTTATACTAAACACAATAATTTAACAGTTTTCATTTCCTTTCGCAGTCTTTTCAATAACAAAGTCTTTTGTGTTTTCAGGTTGTATGCCATATTCAGTAAGCTAATAGCTGTGGGAAAAATGTTGAAAATTTTATTCAAGTTCACATTATTCAAATATAAACTACAAATATTGTTGAAATTTGACCTGAATTTACTTGGGTGTAATTTTTAGTAAATATTGCAAATATTTTCTTTTTTACATCGTTTAAATTTACTTGGTTTTGATTGTTTGAACTTCATTGTATATATTTTTTATTTTTAACAAGATGTATAAATTGACTTTTTATTAAAGCTATAAACATTTATTTAAATCGAAAAAATATATAGTCCTTTAACTCAAACAACATATGCATAATAGTATTTATATTATTATACTATATATTTATAAGAATAATTGTATGTTGCTCATTTTAGAAAGTGGGATACAGCAAAGTTTATATATTCTTAATATGCACATGAAAATTCCATTCCCTCAAAGATTCAGGAGTAGACAGCTAAGAAAATGGTTAATAGCATATTATGGTTGAGCTCAATGAGTTTTGTCTGCAGTGCCTGTATGAAAAACACGTGGAAATAAAATAAAACCTGAATTAGAAAAGACACATTTTTCAAGTATTATTTTTTAATGTGTAAGACTTCGGCGAGGAAGTCTCCACGGAAGTCTTAAAATCTCAAAAACGTTGTCTATGTATTCTTATTAAAAGACCCTACAATACGTAATATACGTATACGTAACCAGTCTTGTTTTGAACCTTTGTCTATTTTTATATTCATACTAATTTAGATTATCTACCTCCCTGCTCTACCATTCTGTTGTTGTGCATTGCTGTCATTCTGCTTTATACCCTGAGCGTGTATAAAGGATCGGTAATGGAGTAGTGGACTTGGAATGATTGTGGAGGGATATGCTCTGGAAGTACTTGGCTTCTGCTATTGTTTCTGTAGCTTGCTGCAGAAGGAGTATCAAATCTAAACGCCAGACCTTTGTAAGGAAAGGATTACATAATAATGCTATTGGGCAACAGCAATACGCAGACTTTTCTTCCAATATAAAACTGCTGCATAGAAGAACCCGGAGACCCACTGCACTATTTTCTCATTAGAAAAACCATGAACACTAGCTCAGCATGAGTATATGCTCAGTGAAGTGGTAGGCACTTGATGAAGAAGACTATTTTAAAATAAGCATCAAAAGGAATTTTGTTTGAAACAATACATATGTGTACTAAAGCTTTTCTATTTCAGCAAATTACTGACCAATAACTCCAGCTATCCGTCGCGAGTAGAATAAAATAAATATCTCCCAGGGGGGCGTGCTTGGTGCACTCGAGATCGCGAGTAAACGGACTCAAGAGCACGTAATCTGGGTAACAGGCCCGCTCTTGCTTTCATGTGCGTGCTGGGGCTGCATGCCGAGCCAAGCATCTCGTGCATGACTCACGCTCCGTGCATCTCGCGGGGGGGAAACCGAGCTGGACATCGAGTGGCCACCGGCTACTAAGCCAAAAAAAAATATTCAATGTAATTTCAAATCCATGAAAACACCTTGCAAAGCTTAGGACAGGGATCCCCAACCTTTTTGCACCCTAGAGCACATTTTAAAACGCCGATCTAGTGGCGGGCACTATTGATTTTTTTAAATGCAATGATATTTTGAAAATATTATATTGAAAGAATTATTATTTTGAAAACGATATAACTTATTACTAATTTTTTTTTTTTTTCATAACATTTTATTGTTAACCTAAATATATTTTGATCGTGGTCGCACAGCGGCGGGCACACATAAAACGGCCGGCGGGCGCCATGGTGCCCCCGGGCATAGGGTTGGGGACCACTGGATTAGGATATCCATAGATAGACAGGAATAAAGGCACCAGCGCAACGCCCACAATTGATGAAGCCGTTATTTAAAAACGATCAAAGCAGGGAGTGTGAATGGCAAGTATGATAAGATAAAATTAGAAGTGCCGAGTGAGGATGAGCATATCGGCATTCGAATAACGAGATCGACAATAAGTGAGGTCCGACTCCTCAGACAAGGTTTCTATGGTTCCCTTGCCAATTCAAAGCAAATGCAGTAGAGCTACAATCAGGCCATAGCATAACATCCTGCCTACTCCTATTATATAAAACTCATCCTAGTAAGAAGCATCCATCCTATTGTTACTCCATCTTACCGTATTCATAAATGCAAAGTCTCTGACCTTATAAATAAAAATAATTAAATGTCAGAGATGAATAGGAGGGAGGGGGAGGCAGACCGGGAAACCCTCCTTCACGAATGAATAAATTATTTGCGCATGTTTTACAATATAATATATAGTATTTAAGAAGTTAAAGACCAGCTGTTGGCACCCGGAAGTAGTAATACAGCGCTTTCCAGGACCGACAATATAAAAAAAAATAATTTGGGGTCGTACACAACCGACAGCCTTCAAAATATACGTGTGATTTTTTTTGTAAAAAAATAAATATTGATTTCATTTACGCTCTGCGTTCAAATAATACGCTTAATACTATAACATAAATTAATGGAAAACAACTTATAAATAAATTGATTGATGTCTTGATTTTTTTTTATTGTGTTTTAAAAAAGTATAATTTTAGGTTATAAAGTGATTTGTGGACGAATAACCTTATTTCGTATATAGACGTATCGTGTAAAACTATAAGAAATTATGATTAAATGACTTTTTTAAATAAAAATGTACGTTTGAAATAATATTTTTTGTCCTATTCGAGAAGCTTAACAAAGCCTTCGGGTTCGTTTCAGGGATGCCATAAAACTTGTTGATGATCTTCCGCTTTAGTCAATAGAAAACTGTGCATTAGTTCAGCGCTCGGTACGCAATGATACGATATTATATTTTCCGGAAAACATAATCTAAAAACATTGTTGTTTTTATCCATTCACTTTTAAACATAGCTTAGATTTATGAATGCAAAATAACTAAGCGGATGGCTATGCGCTATATATTTTTTAATAATATTTCATAGTATATCATATAAATATTTCAAAAGTCTTTTTCAATTAAATCAATTTTATACAACGTTGTAATAAACTTAACCAACGTTAATTAAAACTCATACGAAATCTTTTTAATTTAATTGATTATTAATTAATATCCATAGCTCGTTTGATTTTAAGTTTTGACATTATTTTCTCGAAACACAATTTTTTCACAACCTTGACGTAACACGAGCACAGTTTTTAATATAAAAATAATTTAAATCTTGTTATCATTAAAAATTTACGCAACGTTTTCATTTTTATTTGTAAACATGCGTACTTTCCTATAAGCTGTTATAATTATAGTATCATATATTTTATAAGCTAATAGTTTAATGATATTATAAAAATTGTATTTTTTAGACAAAAAAGCACATAATTTGTACGGAATATGATAACTATAAAAATTTTGTGATTTTAACTATTAAAAAATGAAATTTTGTGTGAGATATGCTAAATAATTTTTTTATTTTCTAAATTAAACTAAAAATAATAAGTCATTGGTTCCAGATCTTTTTGTATGATTCCGATTTATTTTTTAATTATGCATTCTTTTATGCAAATTATTCAGTATTTTTGGTATTCTGTTATTAATTTATAAAATAAAATTTTAAATTTAATTTATTTAAAAAAAAGTAAAACAAGGCAACGTTAAATGTCATTTGATATTTAATATCAATTAAAGCTGTGTTTTATGAACATTTATAAGGCAGAATATTATTGTATTTTAAAAAGTTTCATATTTAAACTTTTATTTTTACATTTAACAGCTTGTACTATTTTATTATTTTAGACGTAAATATTACTTGTTTTTATATTGTCTATACTTACGAAGTTATTTTATTTTTCTATCTTCGGTCATTTTCTCAAAGTAAGGTTTTCATTTTTTTAACACAATTCTATAATGTATTATCTAGTAAAAATAAATATGTACTAAAAATATAATGTTTTTTTTTTTCAATAAAATCATTAATTATTTTTTTTATTTTTCTAAACATAGATTGGTAAATTCTATTATATATGGTGTATGTAATATCAGATATTTTTTTGTATTCGATAAGTAATATTTAATACATAGTAATACTTTTTTTTTATTATGGGAAATAACATTCTTTGGTTAAGTTGGAATGTTTCCTTGAACAAAACTTTCTTATCAGAAGAAACATTTTTATTTTCATTTACTTTTATTAGTTTACTTTAATGGAAAATTATCGTTACTTTCACATAAATGATTTCTTTCAAAATTACGAAATATTTAATCAGACAGTTAGCTAATAAATCGCAAAAAAGAAATTGACAGTTGTTTAAAAAAATCATGTGAATATTTTGTCAGCAAATCACGTGATTTTTAATTCATTGTTAATTTCTCAAATATGTATGTTTGATTATGTTGCACGGAGTATGTAATATTCTCTTTGAATGAATCATCTTAGTAAGTATTACGTAGATGAAGTAAGGCTGATATGGATATTGAGGTCAAATGTTGAGTGAAAATTATTTAAACTTGATGTTTTTGGATGATTTTATGTCACCATTTTGATGTTTTAGGACGTCAAATGAAAAAGCATGCTTTTGTTTGAGAATGAATAAAGAAAGCGAAAGAGGTTAAGTATAAAAGAGATGAATAATTTTCTTTTAGTTTATTATAATGACGAATGAAATCGTTGTATGAATGACTAATTAATATACTATTTGAATAAATCTATACTCGTTGTTTAATTAAATATATTATGGCATTTCTAATTTTATAGTAAATAATTTTTATTATTAATATTCATTGTTACTTCTTAGAACTTGTACTTCAGTTATAATTTAGATATTGCTTTTCTTAAAAAAATTAAACGGGTGTTCTTTAAAATCTAAAGGAAATAAAACAAAAACAATAACGGTAAGGCAAAAGAAACATAAAAGCACAGTAAAAGTATTAGAAATAATATTGATGTCACTTTGTAAATAATATCACTGTTTAAATATTTTTAAAATATTATTTGAAACTTAAATTATTTTAGAAAGAAACATCAATATTACGTGCATACTAAATTGCAACTCAAAAAGAAAAGCGATCTAAGGCTACTGAAAAAATCGCGTTCCTACCTCGATCTCCTTGGAGGCTCGCGTCCGCTCCAGCGCCGGTCGTCCCCAAGTCCTGGAGATTGAAGTCGTTGCGGATATCCTGGACGGAAGCCAAGTCATTCAGGCCGAAGTTCTGGTCTCTGAAGACTATGTTGTCGTTGTTGTAGTTGATGCTGTTCGCCAGAGAGTTGCCGGTGCCGCCCTGGTGAGAGTTCGACTGGAACTGCGGTCCGTCATTGCCGTAAGGGAACACGACTCTCGGAGTCCTCGTCTTCCAGAATGGAGTGCCGCCAGTGATGGCCGGCGTCTTCGGAGCGAACCCCGCGTTGAAATATCCGTTTTTAACTATCGGGGTAAATTCTCCCTTGTTCTGATAAGGGTTGTAGTAATTATCGAACTCTGGATTATTGTAGGACTTCGGAGGGGCAAAGTACGGATTGTGGAACGGATACCTCGGATGAAAAGCTTTCGACACTGGGAAAACTGGCTTCCTGTAGTTATTATTTCTTGCCACCGGCTTAAAGTCGGGATATCTCTGATTAGGAATAAAGTCTTCCTGGTATCCCCTCTGGCTGTTTATTTGCCCGTATTGTTTCTGGTTTTCATACTGGTCGGGTACACTGAACGCCTTCGGCGCCGGGTTTCCCGCTTCTTGCTCCTGAGGAGCGTTGTCGTATTCGGAGTCATCTTGAAAGGTAATCTTGGAATTTCTGAGGGGGACGCTGCCGTAGTCGTCATTGCTTCTCGGCTGCTCCAGGGCGTAGTCGTCGGGATATCTGGACTCGTCGTAAGGGTCTTCTCTGAAGGCGACCTGCGAGCGCCTCGCTCCCGGCTCGTCGTCCTGGAAGCTCACCGCGCCCCGCGCTGTCCCCGCGAGGTCCTCGGCGCCGCCGACGGAATCGCCGAAGCCCCGGACGTCCAGCGACTTGCCGACTCTCGTCCTGGCCCTGTCGCGGTAGGCGGGGAGAGCTCCACTCTGCAGCGCGATCCTCCTGACGGACCCGGGGTCCGCGAGGGAGGAGGACGTCCTCCCCGGACTGTCGATGGCCTGGGCCAGCAGAATTCCCATAACCAATACTAGGATCTTCCATTTTCGATCACCCAACATTATAAACTACTGAATATCGATTCGCCGCACTGGAGAACACGGCGAGCGCGCACTTCATCCGTTTACTCGTGGAGTTACCTAACCGCGTGTCGCTCCACGCTTTCCATTTACTCGGAGAGTTTTGTTTCGTTCGGCAGATTGACTTTCATAACCGACTGTCACTTTCGTCGTGCGGCCAGCTCGGCGGCCGAAATTCGACTGGAGGCTCCGAAACTCCGAGAAAGCAACTCTCTGGAAAGTGACCGTTGTGCAACGGAGGATGAGCGCCCGCCGGGGCCCGGTTACGCCATCCCGGCGCGGTACGTAACCCGCGAGCCGCCGCGGCCGACACGTGCTCCGGCCGGCGGGGCGGGGCGGGGCGGGGCGGGGCGGGGCGTGGCGGCGCGTTCAGGCCGCTGGGGCGAGGGCGGAAGCTGCACGGGGGTGGCGGTCGCGCTGTATTCACCGTGGAATATCGTTGAATCGCTTTGGCGTTACGATGTAAAATTTTTAATTAAAGTTCATTAAAAAAAAAATTTATCAGACGCTCCTTTTAAATCTTCCGTTGACCTTCTTGTATTGACGCTTGAAATTTTTCATTGTCTGAAAAAAAAAAAATACACCGATCGTTACAACACGTTTATCAAACATATAACAAGCGACAAACGCAATGAAAGTTTATTTTTGCTCTTTTTTATTAAAGAGGGGAAAGTATTTCTAACAGTTAAAATCATAGAATTACAAAGAACGGTTTAAAAATGATGAAAACGCTTTTAGTTATAAAAAAAAAAGATAGCAATCATTCAGACCCGGAACTTTGGTCTTTGCAATCCACGCATTCTTCGGGCGACCAATAGCCGACTGCTCCAATTGAAATGGCGACAGTCGTGCCACTGCACAGATAACGCATTAGCCATTGTTGCAACTTCGGCGACTGGCAACACTCGATAACGAGAAATGCACTTTAATTACTTGTTATTCTTTAATAGACGGCGAAGAACACGCCGCGCATGCCAGGTTTTTCTTCACAAAACTTTCATTTCTTTATTTTTTACGCCCACAGACAATACGACGATTCGCGGTTTGCATGGTATTTGTTTCAGCCTCGATGGTATATATTGTTTTCAGTCGATATTAAAAACGCTACAGTATTAGATTTTCGCGTGTCTTGTTGCTTTCTGACGGTCGCGCCATTTTCGATAGTGAAATTCTGACTCTTCCGTTAAATTAAAATTGAAGAAAGACCAGAACTCGCGTGCTTGCATTTTAATCAGTACCTTAAACGCCGACTAGTCACCGAGAATTTCATGAAGCTCTTATCACTATAGAATCTGAAAGTAATATACACGGCAGTAATAAAGATATAAATTTTATTTAACGCAATTCTGTGGTAAATTTAATTACATTTACGTGATATTTAGTAACCCTGCAACTAGATTTGAAGTATCGTATTTCGATCCTGTTAGATATAATTTTTTGGCAACATGTACTATTAAAAAAACATTTACGCATTATATTGAAACCAATTTCAAATTTTTTTTGCTAACGATTACATACTTAAATAATTATATACCTACTGCTTATATAAATATAAGGTGTAAATATACTTAATAGTATCACATAAGTAAAAATATGAAAAAATAATTTAAATAAATGTATTGGGTACACATATTAAAATAGTAGGGACTGAGTGTTATCTAAAATAAGAATTAATATCTTTGTTGACACTTTCTATTTGACCTAGAAAAGAATATAAATTATAATAAAAACATGTTAGATAATCGAACAAAACCTGTTAACATCAACAAATATAAAAAAAATCAGTCAAAACTATGATCACGTAATATATTATATGTTATTTAATAATATTAGCATAAAAAAATAATGACTCCACTAGGGATTATATTAGTAACCTGCTACTTCATGAACTAGATGGGACTGTTACATCGCTTTTATTAACTAAATGCTAATTCAAAAACTGTAAAAACACTAAATTACTATAATGTATTACATCTAATCATATTACAAATACTTAATAATACCATTAAATAAAGTTTAATATTAATTCAAAATTGATTGAATTGTTTATTAAAATAAAAAATATATCGTATTTAACTGTTTTTTATAAGAATTTTAGCAGACTTTTTATACAAGCAAGTTTTTGGAAAATTGAGCACTCAAGGCTAGGGGTCGCGACCAACGTTTATACAAGCCAGAGGATCACGCCGTTTTGCCAATTATAAACCTACTAACACTGCATTCACTAAAAGTATTCGATTACTTATTTATTCCATACATAACTTGGGTGAATAAAAAATTAAAGAGATTGTCTTTGAGCATGTTAAGAAAAGACAGCTACCATAGTATTTGATTATTAAAATAAAAAAAACAAAACATTAATAACCTATAATAATTACAAGTTACTTTTCCCAACACTTTTACTGAACTGAATTTTTTATATAAGCACCACGATTGTTTATTTACCATTGTTAGATTATATTTAATACGATTCCATTATTTTCGTGTATTAAAATTTGACTATTTTTCTGTAAATAGAGTTTTGTATTTATAGTATAAAAAATACGTATTTAATTTAAACTCACCTGCCAAAAAAAAAAAAAAAACATTAAAACGACCAATATGCTAATTCATCAAACCCTTATATAATCACCACTATTGTTTATTTATCATTGTTAGATTCTATTTAATACGATTCTTTTATTTTCGTGTATTATAATTTGACTATTTTTTTGTAAATAGAGCTTTATATTTATTGTATAAAAAAACTACTAATTTAATTTAAACTCACCTGCAAAAAAACATTAAAACGAGCGATATGCTAATTCATCAAACCCTTATATAAGCACCACTATTGTTTATTTATCATTGTTAGATTCTATTTAATACGATTCTTTTATTTTCGTGTATTATAATTTGACTATTTTTTTGTAAATAAAGCTTTGTATAAAAAAAACTACTTATTTAATTTAAACTCACTTGCCAAAAAAAAAAAAACATTAAAACGAGCGATATGCTAATTCATCAAACCCTTATCTGTAATAGCTTTAGCATACCAAACATACGAAGTAATTACGGTAATATCTAAATTATACACAAAAATATAATAAATTCGCTGTTTATCCAAGTGCCTGCGCATCAGATGGAAACGAATTCTCCGATTCTCACCGACGAGTGCCGAAAAGAAATTCTCCGCGACTTTCGCCGCAGCCCGGCCTAAGGTCGGCGTGACGACACCAGCTGCTGGAATGAGAAGCAGCGACTCCTCATAACGCACCTCGCATTTCGTAACTCGCTCGCTCAGTCGCCCCCCTTGCACCTGGTGACAATAATCACTTATGCAATAGCGTAGTGTTGTTTGTGAGCTGCTTTTCAAGTGGCTATTGAAGTCTCTGGCCCAACGTTTGGGATCACTTTGTTCTCGCATTTTCAAACGCAGCAATGTAAATCTTACGACTGTGGCTGCATAAACCTACGGGTACTCCTAGTGCAAGTGTATTTTTAATATATATATATTGTCAACCTCGGGTTTTTTGCTGCTCCTTAGTATGTATTTCTTCCCTTCTATCCTTCTCTGATATTCATGTCTATCTAAAGAAACATGAAAGCTGAAAAGCGATAGCACACCGTGTACTCCACAGTAGTATACGATTTTTAATAATATTGTGTTATTCGGAGGGTTACGGTTCTCTGCAAACTTAGTCGCCCTCCTTGCATCAGGTGACAATTATAAGGTCTTGATATATATCTTGAGATAGATATCTTGAGTGTATAATAATGTGAAGTGGCTCCTGCTATTGTTTCTGTAGCCTGGTGCAGAAAGAGTATCAGATCTAAATGCCAGAGCTTTGTAAGGAAATGATTATATAATAATTATATTGGGCAGCAGAAATACGCGGACTTTTCCTTCCAATGTAAAACTGTGGTGTACTAGACTGTTTTTCCTTTAGAAAATCATGAACTCTGGCTCAGCATATATATGCTCAGTGAAATGGTCGCCAACCTCCTCTGAGGAGAGGCACTTGATGAAGATAAAATGGATTCACACAAACACAAAAATTATTCATTCCTGAAAAATGGTTTTCCGATGAACGCACTTTTCGCTGCTCCCTAGTCTGCCTTTCTTCCCTTACATCTATCTTAAAAACCATGAAAGCTGAAAAGCACATTGAGCACTCCACAGTAGTATGCGATTTTTACTAATATCGTATTATTCAGGGGTCACGGTTCTCGGCCCACTTAGTCACCCTCCTTGCATCGTGAGAAAACAATAATTTATGCAATCGGGTAGTGTTGTTTGTGAGCTGCTTTTCAAATGGCTTTTAAAGTTTCTGGCGCAAGTTCGGTTTTAAAATGCAGTACTGAACAAATTAAAGCATACAACGGCTGCATAAAACTAACACTTCTAGCGCAAGTGTCTAATTAAACATAGCCTCACACAGAGCACTCCGCTATAGTATGGTGTTTACTAATACTTTGTTACTGTGACAAATAAATATATAAGAGCCTTTAATAAATATTTATTAAATCTACTAGCATATGCAACATCTTAAATCAAAGTTGAGCTTATACTGAGATCATTTCGATTGTAATGACGACATCATTAAATCCATATGTTAATATAGATACATATATACGAGTGACAGTAATTTCCATAGTTCCTAATACACTTAAAAATAGGTGAAGTACTGTGTATTTGTGTGCATTTTACAATTAAAATAGAAATACCTCCAAAAAATCTCCGTACTCCAATATAAACTTACTATTTACTATTCATCACTGGTTACATTAATGACTTCTCCACGCCAATCGGTTATGGAAAATTCCCGCAACAGCCGATAACAAAAATTGGCCTATAGATAAATTATACATTTTACAGTGAGATTTATGGCAAAAATTATTTAATCCCCAAAAAAAATATTGCTCATATTCGGGGAAAAATTACCTGCAAAGTTAAAAGCGAAAGAAACTTGTTCAATATACCCGGAATGGTTTTAAAACTAAATACGAATTGATTAAAATTTTCAACATTACTTTACGCATTTGTGAAACATGACACACTTGATGCAATTTGAAATAACTTTTTTTGATACTGCAAATTACTAAATGCGTAATTCATATAAGTATCTTTTCAATTATTCTAGTATGTAATAAAATAGAGCATGTATTTTGAAACATTTTGCAATAACAGGAACTATTATACGCCGGTAGAAATAATTTGATAGCGTAGTTGAGGCTGCACAACTCAGTCAACAAAGTCAAGTGTAGATTCATTGCGTATTTGTAATATATCCTTACACACAGTAAGAATGGCGTGAGATGTGTGGCAAAGGCGTCGTCATCATCAACGAACTGCGTGGAGACACTTAGTGTGTGCACAACCGACCCTCCAGGGCCGTCACGATTCAGAAATGTTTGGAAGATCTAACTTTGATTGGCACGCATTGGTGGCGTAACAAGAAGCTCAGTAGAGCCAAGATCAGCGCCGCCTTGTGCTATGCAGAGCGCAGCCGTGGAGTCATGTATTCACCATTGTGTAAATATATATATATATATATATATATATATATATATATATATATATATATATATATATATATATATATATATATAATATTATATAAATATATACATATATCTTCATCGGGTGCCTCTCCGCAAAGTAGGTTGGCGAACATCTCACTAAGCATAAATTTATGTTGAATTAGTGTTCATGGTTTTCTAAGGGGAAAATTGTGCAGTGGCTCCCCGGGTCCTTCTACACATACTTCTATATAAATATATATAATATCGTATCTGAAAATCGATATTCCATATGTAAATTATGATATTTTCATGATTTTTCATAATAACTTTTTTGAGTGTATTAAGGGATCACCATATTTTGTACACGTGCTGTAGTAATCAAATATTAACTTTTCAGTGTTTTAAGAATTAACTTCATGTTTATCAAAATCATATGCATCACAACTAAATAACAAACCTTTTGAAAAGAAATCCTCACTAGTGAGAAAGCGTCTTACGCCACTGAAGGTAAAGTAGGAAGTATTAATTTATATTAGACCACTGGCTCGTTGGGAGAAGTCTGATGGTCTATCATTACGCTATCCAGTCTTTAAACACAGTCCATTATTTCAAGCATTAATACATAATAAATGTAATACCGCTTAATACGAAAGGAATAAACACACACGGTAATAGGAACGCACAGATTTATAATTTTCAATTATACCTACGATAGACTGCCCAGTAATCAAAGAATTCGTGACCGATTAAGTATTGGTAACTTTCGTTTCCCATGCACTTAACATATGCATGTGGGCATGTGCGCCACGTCGAATCAGAGCCAAGTCATCCGAGGAATTCTGTACATCCCGTAATCTACGGCCACCGTGGTGATAAAGGGAACCCCACCGTCCGTAATCAACCGTAAAAGCCTTCGTTAAGAAAATAACACAGCCTATTCCGGTGCTCACACGTAAGTCACTTACTACTGCTAATATAACCATAACAATAGTGGGCAGTGGGTAATTCCATGTTAATAAAAATAAAAATAAAATTTATTAGTGAAGAAAACCGGAAGCCGAAAACGGGGAAAGTAGTCTCTGGATATATTTTAAAATAAAAATAAAAAAATTGTGACCGAAGATTAAAATTGTTCCTGAGTGATGTTGCAAATTTAATACTGCAGAGAGCATATAATTTTATGGGGATTTTAAGATAATTTCAAATACAATTTTTTTTTTTTAATAAAAATTATAATATAAATACAAATAGTCCCATGCTTCATGTTTGTTAACAATGCGAATAACCCGCGCGTTTAGAAAAATACTCGGATCCTTCGTAAATTTGCATAGAATAACACTGAGTTTTAATAAATATTTAGAAAAAAGTTGCACCAATACAAAAATATCGAAAATTAAATGAAAACCACTCTGTATTTTACCACGTCTCTTATTTTAGTGACAGTTCTTATTATAATATATTTTTATTTAACAGTATGCCTATTTGTGTATATCACCCCATGCAATTCAATTAAAACAATGTTTAATGTGGTTATTAAATCTGAAATAAACGTAAGCCTAAACACATCAGTTTTGGATTAGCCAACAAACCAAGCGACCAGTGTTTTGTTATTATTATAATTGAAAACCACAAATGAAATGAAAAATGCTTTGTTGTTAAGGATTTTTTTCAGAATCCAGTAGAATGATTTTATTTGCAGTCATTCGATATTTCTTAAAATTGGGAATTCAGCGATGACTCAGACGGCAGTAATGCAAGAATCGATCTACTTGAGAGGAGGCCTGACTCACATCCTTGTTGGGGAAATTCGTTTCACAACCTTTACGCGACTGGTATCTCGCACGCGCTACAGCCTCCACATACAATATATTCAAATAATAAAAAAACGTGTTTATCTTTTGAAAGACTGGATTTTTTCTGACGAATCTGAACTTAAGAATATATTTTATTTTGAAATATTTTTTCTCATTGCTGTAAGAATTTTAATTTAAATTTAATTTTAAATCAGCAATAATTGCATAATCACTTTTTTTTAAATTTATTATATGCGTCATGTGTTTTCGGAGAATTTTAAATGACTTTATATTAAATTTGTAAAAAAAGTATTTGCTTCTACTCGCTTTTTTACACTTGTATCATAACGCAATTTCACTAATTAAATAAATTTTTAAAAAATAAAATCATCATAGTTAATTATCTAATATTTAATAAAATAATAATGTAATGGATTATATTTAGAGAACATGATGTTATACATGATATGGTCTGATTGAAAAAATTATCGAAGTAGATTGAATAGGCTCTTATAAATACAATACAAATCATTTCATAACAAATTTTTATTCAATTATTTTTTTTAATAATACCAGAACCGGGTGACCATTTTTATATAAAATTTCATTTTTGCAGCCAGATAATTACCGTACATTTTCTGCGTCAGTACTTAGTGAAGCTAAATTATTCCGTCGTGAAATCAGAAGGTGTTCATAGAAATATAACAAGCCAGGCCAGAAGCGAATGCTTAGAAAAATGTCGTTTAAAAACGATATTCGCAAAGATGCCGAGGAAATTGGCCGCTCTTATCTAACGATCACAGCGGCGGCAAGATCCGAAATGGATGACATTTGGACGAAAATAACGGTCGAAACTTTCGATTTTTTAATGCAAACAGAGATTTTGTTTGATATTAAGCCTCAGTTCCTGCATTAGAAAGTACCGGGTGTTTTTTTTTCACGCGGCGAGTCTTGACACTCGGGCGATAATTGACGCCGAGACCTGTGACAGATGGATGCGCAGAGCTCGAACCCGTGAAATTAGATTTTCTCAAGCCGATGGGAAGGTTGTCGCTGTGGCTTAGTGGTTAAATACACGCTTAACCCGAAGGTTCAAGAGTCAAAGTCAATAAGAAACTTCAATCTCTCTACAAAATCTACCAGTTAATTAAAGGTACTTTTTTCTTCATAGATATGATATATTGGTATTTATAATTACTTCTGTCCCTTTCCAAGATACAGTCAGTGCCTTATTATAAGGTAGAATATACGTAATGTTTGTTTTAATTTATTTCTTGTAATTGGTATTTTTTTATAGTTAATATGAATTATGATATACATGCTTGTTATATTTATTGCTTTTAAGGTTGTACGTTGTATTATTTATCTATCAATAAGTACGATTAACCATGTTATGGCTTTAAAAGAAATTTAACGTTTAAGATCATAAAATAAATTAAATATCAAATGGCCTACAAATTAATATAAACCTGTTATACACCAAATAATTTTCAGCAATATTAGATTTTTAAAATTATAGAGTCATAGAATCCTCATAAAAAAGAGGTTGTTTTTCTGTTAGGATTCATTTTTGATTTTTTTTTAGACAAGGCGCGTCTTTTATATATTTTTTTAATAGAAAAGCATGTTTCAGAATAAAAATACAACAAAGTAATTATTTTCTTTATATTCAAAGGTGTTGAATGGGTTAACATGCGCACTGCGGTTTTGAACTCGCAGACGGGGAGAATAAGCCATTCGCGTAATTGCGAATTCCCAGCCCACTGGACCATGGAGCAATTTCGATTCTTTATGCAAATAAGCAGAGTCGGTATTGAAACGCCGGAGAAAACTAGTACCACGGTCACCGGGCGTCTCGTGTTGCTGGAGAGTGTACCGGTTGTGTAATCCGAGTACCGCGGCGGTACACCGCTTTGCGACACGGCGCCGCTGGATGTGCGAGGTACTCGATTCACGCGGAAGAAAGAAGAAGAAAGTTGGCGCCGGAGCGGGACAGAACGATACCCGAGCTCTTCCGTCTCTCTCTGTGTGGCGCGAAAGGTAAACAGAGATTTTTTGCGTCAATTTACTGAAAAATTGCAATTTTTATATAATCACAAATTAAATTTGTTTCTTCTTTAAAAATACGAGAAACTCTGGAAATCGACGCTTAAAAACGGATTGCTATATATATTTTATGTGCAGGTCTTGAGATTTATCGAAACAATCGTTTTAGTAAATTAAGTGGACAAAGCGATTTTGAAAACCAATATGAATTACTTTCATCCTTCAAATTATTTCTCACCACATCAAGGCATGAATTACTGAAGCAAAATCTGAGCAAAGTAAAAAAGGATAACCTGATATGAGTTAAAAGTGGCTGTAGATTAGATTCTCGGGAGTAAAAAATGTTTCAATGTGTAGTTTTAATATAAAAATTTCAAATAGTGAAAAATACAATGTTTTATCGCATTTAAATTAAACTCCATCAATAATCATCTGATGGTTTCATGCCAGAAAACATTTAATCTTTTTTAATCTACATTTAATTTTTAACGATGGGCTGATTAATTTTTAAAGGGAAGCCTGTTTTACCATCAAATTAGCTGAAAAATGCTGTTAAATATTACAATTACATTCACGCAATATTTCGTTAATATTATGTGTTAATAAAAAAAAAAATTAAACTTACACAAAAATACAATAACGGACCAAATGACTATTTATTTTTATTTTTAAAAAAATATTTTTCATAAGAAAATTTAGGTTTGTTCTCTATTTTTCTAGCGCTAGACCTTGCTTTTAATTTTTTAAAAATTTATTATATAAATAATACTAAAAATCATATTTAGAAGTCTTGATGATTACACAGTATTTTAACATTAGGATTTATGCTTAACTAACCAAAATGTTTAAATGAAAGGCGTTTATCACTATATTTACATATAAATAAAGAATCAAGGAACGGTAAAAACACAAAGAAGTATTCATCATCAACACACATTTAAACTTGATCAAATTGAGGTTTTATACCTGATTGAACAAGCTCGTAATAAATATATCAAATATTGTGTGTCAAGGGTAAGTTCTCAAAATTCTTGCAAATACTGTAAGAATTCAAAGGTCTTAAACTCACCATGACATAAACGTGACAACCACGACGTTTTAAACATTACGATGTATATATATTAGCTGTCCGGATAAATTCAGTTTTACGTTGCACATCAAGTACCAAACCCAAACGATATGAATTAATAAATTATTATATTTCACAGTTAATTTAAGTCAATGCTAACAATACGACGTGTGGCTGTCCCATGATCCTGGTGCAGGTTGTGTGGCTTACAAGATGTGGCTTAGGTGATAGCGTATATGGATTTCTCTATATTCGCTATTGGGTTTGTATAGGGAAAAATAAAAGAGACAGCGCATATTTACGATAGATGCATCCCTATCGCTCCTTTCATATCACGAACTTGTGTTTTGTGCGAGTGAGCTGCAACTAGCATTGTATGGCAGCGTCTCTTTTCATTTCATTTTCACGGCGTCGAGAGAACGGAACGGAAGACACTCGCGCTAGCTGCGTCCCTTTCCGTGATTGCTTTCTATCGGTTTCAATTTCTTTGACAGCTGGAGACTTCGTTACAAAGAGGTAATTTTTTTATTATAATTATATTTCAGATATCAATCACATCAATTTTGAAATATGAATTGAATGAAATAAATTATGTATATTTTACGAGTCATTGAATATTTAAACAAATAGATGACTACACGCGATTTTTTTTAATTATGATACTTGTGTGTAATTTATACTACTATTTGTATAAGGCTAGTAAGATATTCTTATTGTTTTATGAAATCCACTCCATCAATATTTTATATCCAAATAATAGTATGTGTGAATTTGTGATTCAGAATCGATTTTTTTAATGAAGCTAAGAAAAAATAATTTTAAAAAAAATCCTTTTAAAAGTTAAGCTTTAAATCAATATCAGTGTATGTTTTCTTATGTGTTTTATAGAAATCACTATCACGTGAATATTTGCAAGTATTACCAGATAATTTGTAATCAGTAACGAGAAGATGCTCTCATCTCTCCAATCGCACAATTTGTTTTTAATATTTATTTCATAAGTCGCCTCGCGGAGCTGTTACAGAGGAGAAGTAATAGAATCCGTTTCTTTTAATTACACACACGTCAGCCATTAATCACACCTGACGTCCGATTCAAAAGAGAATTTACAATTTTCTGTATTCACTTTTGACTACGAGCCCAATTAACTTTATTTTTTATGTATTTTAATAATTATTTTTTGTATCCGTAATGAAATCTCGTAACCTTAACCCTCAAGCCATTGAAGATTTTCCAACATTATGAAATCCTATTAAAGCAGTACTCAAGAATAGATGATAAATTTTTGTATTTATTAATTGCTTATTATTATTTTTATCAATTGTATTAATATTTTTATTTATTTTCCATTTAAATAATTTACTACAAAATCCCAACGTATGACAGATGTATTCACGGCTTATAACAATCATTAATACTTTTCAAAAAGAAAAGATTATGTAATGACTATGATAAAATATTTTTTAACAAAAATAAAATTATTTATTTTAGTTTTACTTTTAAAATTTTGATGAAAAACACGTAGTGAGAAATTTCTATTCTTTAGAACATAAAAATGATAAATTGTGTCAGACAGATAAAAAAAATCACAATAGAATAAAGCGTTATATCTCGAGTGGTAGTTGTCGTCTTATATAAATAATTTGCTAGCTTCTTTTCTTTGCAATACTTAGGACAGATGAAAATTTCATACTCAAATCACGTAAGAGAAACATTAGCCATATTTATGGCGACATCGCAGCTTTTTGCATTCCAAATAAAAGCATTTTTATGCAATTTTTGCACGATCGTCAAGAAAAAATTCGTATACGCAATAATGTTTAAGTACTTAAGTACTTCTACAAGCTGTTTTAACGCAGGTACTTTCTATTTAACCCTAATTGCTCATTAGAGACAACACGGAAGAAATGCGCTCTACTGTTTCCGGAAAAAATATAATAACATTAAATGTAACAAAGTATTGCCAACAAGCCAACTTTAAGTGAACACTTCGAGTGAACCAACGCAAGAGCAAACATAGAGGTCCAAAACCACAAACCATTCGGACCGCCGTCTGCGAGATTTCCAAACTTCGTCCACGGGAAGTGAGGCGCTTGCAGACAATGGACCTCTGTAAGAACTTACTGCTTTAGAGGCATGGGGTCTTCCGTGTGGTTCCCATTGTTGCCAGAACTGGGTCAGAGGAATCCTCAAGATTACGACACCAAATGTGTCAACCACGTTTTATTGACTTTTTTTTCTTTTACAGGCACCATTGTAACCTGGTGTGGTTCTGAGTTTTGAGATTAAAATTTCACTATGATTATATAAATATAAAAATTATGACAAAAGCACTTCATAATATAAACCGTTTTATATATATCTGTTTATTTTTTTTTTAAATGTACAAAAAAACCTCGCGGTAGTGAATAAAATTGCGTATTCACATTTTTTGCTTAATCATTATTACTCAATCAAAACTAGGCTTTTTTTATTATTTGCAGCCATCGTAATATTTAAACCTAAAATCATCATTACGAGATATTTTTAACTGGATACAAAAAAATATATTTAAATAACAATGTAATTAATAAATCATTAGTGAAACAAAACGTTTTGTACTTCCTTCAAATATTCCTAAATGTTATTCTTTGCTGCATTACGCATGCATATTACGTACTGGGTATACAAATATAATGCGTATTTATCGATCTTGAATGATTAGATTACGCATGAACTATGATTATTTACAATTCTAAGGAAAACAAAATCACTCTTTGGTAGATAGATATAAATATAAAAAAAATGTTAAATTTGAACTCATAAGTAGTATTAAATTGGGAAAAATGCTGAATAACCGGAAAAAATCTTGGTTCATCTTGGAGCCAAGTTTTTTCACTAATATTTATTTAAAAAAAAAATGAATAATTACACGAAAACGTGTATTCTGCAATTTCCAGGGGGATATCTCATTATCTATAGAAGTTATCCATTCTGGAGAAACACAGTTAGAGAAACCGACTGTGTTAAACACTGAGTGATCGATCATTGCTGTGGTTTGGTATCTTAGAAGAATCAGCGTGTTTCTTAGAAAGATTAGATGAAAAAATACTTCTAAAGGCAGTGAGGCATCTTTACAAATGATCACAGTTTGGATGTGACGTTATCAGCCAAGTTAGAGCTGTATACAGTATTTGATAGCTTTAATAATATGATGCTTCAATTGCTAGAAACTAACATACAATTTTTGATCATCGTATTACATAAAAACTGCTACAAATATGCTTTTTTACAGAAATCATCAAACAAAATGATTACACGAGCATTTAAACACTATTGAGGCATCGTTTAACAATGATGCCGATTGTCTCAGTGAATAGTTTATAAAATACCTCTGCAATCAATGGGGCATCCAAACCCTCGGGTTTCACTTTCGCTCGCGCACTGGACGGCATGTGTGCATTATATGGTCGAAGTGCGTAGTCATCAGCTGTTGCGCAACTCAACCGGAGTCATAGACAAACGTCGGATGCGGGAAGTAGCGCCGGCGATGGCCGACTTCCTGTCGCACCAGGAAGTACGTGGCTCTGAAATTCCACTCGTTATGGCACGCAGGAACAGGGACAGGTTCGCAATTCTGCAATACTTAACGACGCCTGTACTACTTGCCCGCTTAATTGCTTGGACATCGGATGTCATAAATAACCATCATTTTAGTTTTACTGTTTTTGATTTCTAATCAAAGAATTAAGCAAACATTCTATTCACTAAAATATACAATTTCCAAAATATTTACTATGCAAATATAATAAAAACAATGTCTCCACAAAGCAGTAAAGAACTCACTGCCTCTTTTCTGAAATTCAAAAAAAAAACCTATCTTTGATTGTATCCTTAAAAATATGAATATTATTTTTCAGATAACACGCTTTAAAATTCATTTTATAAATTATTTGTATAAAACACGTAAGCTTTGTATGCTATTGAAATCGAATATACCCTAATAACTATGCCTTCACTATTTGTTACAGCAATACCCACTCAAACAATCAAATTAAATAAATATCGTACAATTTTACAATAAAACGACATGCAAGTAGTTGCTTAAAAAGACATCATGCCATTATTATAAAAGCTGCTTTATCGTAAAATTGTGAATTGCATACACACCCAAGAAGAACGGCTGCAGAATGTCGCTCACACTTGACCAAAGCCAACTAAAAGGGAAACCATTTTCTATGGTCGGTTATCGTGTCACCCATTAAGAACTGGACGAGCTAGATCAGGTCTAAGAAAACCTCCCAACATGGCGGAGGAAAAGTGACAAACCTGATGCCTTTTATGATTAGAGAACTCTATAGTTTATTCAAACGAGAAATGGGTTAAATGTAACAAGTGTCAATGTACTTCATAAAAACATAGTATAACAGTTAAACTTAAAATAATATACAATAATTTCAAAAGCTTTGTTTCTTAAAATAAATCATAAAATGATATTATTTTTGATATACTTTAATATATATAAAAATATTGTATACTTCTTTAAATCTGTGCAAATCTCATTCTCGCCTAGCGCGTACATTTTTTATTCAATAATTTACGTTGTAGTCTCTTGGCATAGATACGTGCGCAAGTACTGAATTTATGTAGAACGGGCGAACCGCACTGTCCTTGTTATAACTTTTCTAAATGGACAGAAATCATGACATGTTGTACATTTATTATAAATGCATACTGCAGCTGGTGAAAAATCTAAGGAAAAAGAGGCATTGGAAGAAGAAAGTTAACGTGGATACGGAAATCGCACCAGTAGCTGTACAGCCGAACAAGTAAGACTGGCTCAGGATTACAACCTCCTCTGGGGAGAGGCACTTATCGTTTAATATGTATTATTTATTAAAATTGTTAAAAAGTTATAAACCTAATTGATTATTCATTCCGTGAGAGATTTAACAAAATTAGGTTCATAAATGTGCTAAAATTTTGAGGTAATCATGGTCAAAAGACTTATATTTAATTAATGAACCCATCGTCGGGCAGTTAATTAAATTTATATGAAGCATTCCATAGCTTGGAATGCAATAAATATCGATTAAAATATTGTTATATTGATTTCAGTTGATAATAATGTTTGTAACCTAACGTTTATATTTCTACGATACCTAATATACCCAAAAAATAATAAACATACAAATTTCCAGGTTAAAGAACCACCACTGAATACGTTATTGATGAAGACATAAATTTTAGAAGATTATTGTAATACGTACTAATGATATGCATAGAAGATTTAAGGTCAATGCAACTGAAAGTAAAAGAGTTTTAAAATTAACACGAAGCCTTTTTTAAAGGTTGAAATGTAAGTGTAAATATGCCACTTGTTATTCTTTGTAATTCTTGCATTGCGAAAGCATCTTTAAATCCGAGGAACTGTTTACAGCCTACGTAGCTGCTTCTTCACTTTCATAGTCCAGCGGTTAGCCACTCGAGGCCTGTGAACCGGTTCGAGACCGGTTATGGAGACAACAGCTGACGGCCGTGGTCTAGTGGCTGTAGCACTCCGAGGGTGCGGTTCATCACTCGTCTGATCACAATCAAGGGAGAAGTCGAAGACCGCAGAGACACAGTCGTTTAATTGCCATACAAGGGTAATTAATTATTCCACGGACTTGGAAGTAATTTCTGAAGTGTACTTAATTTCATTGAGACGAATTATAAGGTTACAATAATGTTAAATGTCTAGTAATAAAAATGTTGAAATTCTTGTGATTATCAACGTATGGTGTAATTTAACCTCAGCATCACAAAAATAATAATTTACAATAAGTCGATGCCGACTTGCAAGTCAAATTAATATTATTGATCTTTAATGGACAAAATAGTATATTATTGATTTTTTGTGAAGACGATTTTGCCTATACAGGTTTTATTGATTGATAATGATTAAGTACATTTTTTCAAATATTGAAAAATGTACTTAATCATTATCAAGACAAAATAGTAAAGTGATGGACAAGTTCATGAATATTTTCTCTGTCTTCTGTCCAAGATTATTTCTCAAAATATATATATTTGCTTGTGTAAACACTAAATATTTGTATAAATACCGCTTTTCTAATTTTATCAAATACTTATCGTCCTTCTAGAATTGCATTTACCGAAATAAGTGAGTCCACGCATGTTGAATTAATCAAACATATAAGTGCCTGTGATTATAATTAAACGGCTTACAAAAATATCTAAAGTGCAGTTAATTAATTGTAATTTATTAACGAACATTCAGGTTTCACTCTTACTTTAATTGCTAACGATTAATTAAAATTTGGTCGATATTTAATACATTTTTCGATGAAATGTATTTAAATTCCATAATAAATTCCTGTATAGAGTAATCTTACAATTACGAAGTCAATAATACATGCACAGAGGTACAAAACATAAAAAAATATATAACACATAGTAAAGGCTGTGCATCCAGGCGAGCAGCCCCTTTGTAGGCGGATGTCTGCAACATTGCGAATTTACATACAAAACTTTTAAGGCTTGAATAATTACTACTTTTACATGCTTATGCAATAGTAAAAATAATTTAGAATCGATCAACTTCGATAGTCCGATGTGCTAAAAATTTTGAAAAATATATTTATTCTTGCTTTTGTAGAAGTCCTAAATGTTCAATGGTTCTCCCTTAATATCAACATCTTTAAAATTTCGATTTCGTGATAAATACAGATTTAGAATTGAATTAATTTCAGTGTTATTTTATTTATTATGTTGTGTCAATTGAAATTAAAACTTAATTGATTTTAGTGACAATAAATTGCAAATCAGAGCTTCTTCGCCCATTTTTTTAAACTTTTCTATGTCATTCAAATTAAATGTGATGTTAAACGTGTTTTTAGGTAAGGATTAGAAAACTTTGAAGAAGTATGATCTGGAAAGTAGCTTTGTTCTAAATGCAATTACACAAAACAGTCGCAACTGAAACTGATGAGGATAGATTGCGCTGAAAAAACATTGGCTTTAAATACGTAGAGGAGCAAAGTCGAAACAAGCCATGAAAATGGTGGTTTCCAATTAAGACAAACAGAGTCGTAATTTCCTAGCCATTTGGCTATTCGCATTTGTTCTTTAAAAGCGATATTGAGAAATGTATCAGAATACTTATTATTTATCGGCTTTAATCACGCAAGAATACATTTCGTGCGGTAACCACGCTTGGAAAGCAGCAATCATTTTCAATTAGCAATACTAACAAAATAAATCTAAAATCATAAGTAGTGATTTTATAAGTGAAATTAAAAATTATTCATAATTTTTTTAATATGTGATGGTGTAAAAGTAAAAATATTCCATGCCACCACATATTCGATAAAAGTTTATGATTTTTAAACAACGCAATCTAATAAATTAATTAATATTTAAAAATATATACTAGATAAATTAATTATTAAAAATTATTTTATCAATAAAAAAAAAGTATAAATGGTAACAGTGAAGCTGCCTACACACACTGCGATACAACTATCAACCGAACCTAAATAAGAAGACGCTAATGGATAATTTTGATTGTAGCTTATGTTGCTCTGTGTGCAGGATACTCATAGACCCTTAAGCAAAAAATCGACACCTCGAATAAATCACAAAGATACCCCGACAACGACAAAAGATAAAAATAACCTTTCAGGTCCCCCTTTCCGCGGACATCCGAAAACAACACTGGCCACCTTTTTACTCGGCCGACAGCACTTCACGGCCGCGCGAGAAAAAAAACTGAATTGAAAAAAACGAGCAATCCGCCGGAGAGAGTGAACCCCCCACTCCCCGCCCCCGAGAGCGAGCCGGCACCAGCGGACGTCTCGCTCTGGCCTCAAGGCTGCGGCCTGCCCGCCGCAACGGACTATGTCACATATTTACAACCAAACTCGCATACTGTAAATAATCAACATTTCTGACCGAGAGTACTTGGTGGAATTCCATTTTGACGAAATAAAATAATTGAGTAATATTTTTTTATTGGTGACCGGTTTCAGCAGTTTTCTATTGACATGTGGAAAAATCGTCCAAGTGTTTTGTTTAAATTATTCTGATATTTAATTATACACGCTGCGATACAACCGACAATTGAGATGTGGTAAGCCAACAGCGTCCTATTTACGTAGCGTTGTTTACAAAAAAAAAAAAAAAAAAAACAAGTGGCACTACTGGTAAATAACAGTTATCGGTGTGTAGCCTGCATTGAGCTCATCGAAAAAAAAATGTTTTTTTTTTTACACAATTCAATAACGAAAATAGAAAAATTCATATCCCTACGAAGTATTGTAAAACAACATAAAATATAATAAAGAATCTTGGATTTTTTTTTGTAATTACAGCCGCAAGTGGCAACAAGGCAATGGCGTCCTTTTTTGCGGTAAAGCAAGTCAAAGCTATAAAAAATAAAACGTCCTTGATAATTGGACACTTTTGGAGATATTGCTACGTATGAAAGCAACTCAAGGTTGAGCAGAACAACAGAACATGCTTTTCCGGGATCAGACCTCTGAAATACAATGAGTTTTTAATAAGTGTCAAATACGTAAAAGTTTTGCTTAATATCAAACATAAAAACAAAAACATTTTCTTAACAAAATCACACAAAGTAAGCTAGCGTAAGAATGTATAATGCATTCCGTGTTAAATTTTTAACAGCTCGTTTAACATTGCTTTCGATAATCAGTCTTCCGAAAATCGGACGCAGATCTTGACAGAGGTTCTACGAGCGAACAATTTCGTGTATTATTTTATAATTTTGTTTAAAATACTTTGATTCATTTCGGTTTCTGTATATAAAACCTTGTATGTACGTACAGAAAAACAACTAATGTAAAATGAAACAGACAGTGCAGTAAAGACATTTAAATGTGATAAATAATCGAAATTAATAATACTGCCCGTGTCTGTGTGAAATATCAATGAATTAGAAAAAAATTGTTTTTTTTTTAATTTAAATAATTTATATATGTACTACGTAAAAAAATTCACATCTATTCAACGTTTGATCTAAAATCTTTCACGGGGCGAATATCTTTTATTTGGTGCAAAAAAACAGTTAGGGTTGTTTTTAACTGTTTCATTAATGCCTTAAGGACCCACGGGACACCTCATCGACGTTATATTATATTAAAATTAAGCGATTTCTTGCTTGCTGCACTTTTTGCAAGTAAACCTGCAGCATGCGACTGTCTCTTTTTCCTTTCACGCCGCAGTTGCGTCCCGGAGCGGTATAAGAAAGTGCCCGCGGTGTTGTCAGCCGGCAGTTTAGTGTTTTTTTATATATTTTTTTAACATTTTTGCTCTTTTTGAATGCTGGTATTATTTCAGTTTTATTGTTTTTATTTTTGTGATGCCAAGTTCAAGAGTCGCGTCGCTGTTGATGCTCAATGCATGTTAACTTCTTTGTGTTGAAATTTTTATTATTATGATGACGTCATTATATATTTTTTTCTTATAAACCTTAAGCATTGTAAGCATGTGCATAGGTCGATCGTCCTACAGGTGTTGGTGTATTTAAAAAAAACAAGGACGTTTATTTTTTTGTAAAAGCTGTACAAGGAAGGAAGGCCGCCCATCGTGGCGAATCCTAAGCGTCAACTTCCGCAAATAAAGACTACCTGAAACGGAGCTACGTTGGTGAGATGAGCTTAAAAAACAAACAAAAAATAGTAAATCACGGCCATTCTTATATAAAAAAAAATATTATGAATATTCATGTCAATACTAAATACTTCATTGGCCCCAAAATATAATTGACTCGATAGTTCTGGAATCAATTGGCCGATCCCAGTTTTGATCATTTTAAATACAAAATGTTCATTGATTTTTAAAATTACTTTACATAAAATATATATCTTGATAATGATAGTCCTTATTCATAAACATACACTCAATTATGACAGCATATTTTTCAATCTACGTCAATTTCTCTACATATATTCTTCTTCATCATCAAATGCCTGTCATCAAAGGAGGCTGGTGACCATTTCACTGAGCATATACTCATGCTGAGCCAGTGTTTATGGTTTTCCAATGGGAAAACAGTATAGAGGGTCCCAGGGTTATTCTACAACATATATACTTATGGAATTTGAAATACACAGCGATACACAGCGATTTGTCATTTATTCTAAATATATATATATAACAACTTGCCATTTGATACATTGCCTTCAAGTTAAATTTATACTTTTGATATATGTATTGTAAGTCTCAAATAATATCGTCACATTTGCCTTATAAACCCATCATCTCTTCAATTAGTTTTCCCCTGGTCGTTGTTCCGCGTCGCTCCTCAAATGCAATGTGTACCTTCGGCGTATGTAATATAAAGCTGTACGCATCCACTCGTTGAAATAAACACACAAATATGGCGTCATAAAGTATGGCTCGATGGTATAATATGCGCAACTATCGCCACAGAGCCGAACGGCGCGGTAGAAAGTAGATACACTCTCACTTCGTGGGCTAGAGTAGTCCTTTCTCTCTCTCATTGCAAAATAATAATAATTAATTCGGTGTACACCGGGCTTTAGTGCGGGTACTTTATCCATTTTACCACACCTATAATAGTATGTAACAACGTTCTTGGAAACATTTGCAAACGGAGAAGCGTCTTGAGTTTGAGCTCAATAATTTTACTCATCGAATTTACACACGCGTAGCAGTTTTTGTCTATTTTCTAGCACTATTATTATAATTTTTAGGACCCGGGGACCTATTAATCTCCTTCATAAAAAAAACCATCCACAATCAAATGTTCAGTGGAAAAGTCACCCAAACACCTTTTATTATTTCATCAAAATCTCTCCCTACAATAACTGAAATCGAATTTATTAATTTATTTGTAATAAATTATTTTTTTGACCGTTAATACACCCTTATTTTTTTATCACTACCTTTTTAACCTTGCATGGAGGAGTAATAATTTTATTACTTCCGTTTATAAATAAATATGCACACACAGGTATTTTTTATTCTAAATTCTGAAACCAATATCATTTTAAATATAAAATTAAAGTTTCTTTAAAAAAATTAAAAGTATGATATGTTTTTAATTAACATCTTAATAAGTTGGTTTTAGTATTTGTTCTTTTTCGTTTCAAGATGTTATTCGTGTTGTCAAAACTATTTGTGGTTTACAGGACCCAAAATTATTCTTAAGATACATAATCTTTACTTGGAAACCCATTAACATGTGACAATGACAAAAACATTTCCATAATTTAGATTTCCTAAAAGCCATTGACTCGAACTTATAACTGTAAAACTAAATGTTCTAAGCATTATTCATTTTACGTTCTTTAAGACTTCTTTCTTTCTATTATAAGAATATAATTATTAAAATCACTAAAGCAATATTTGTTTAAAGGCATTCAATATTTTTAAAATTAATTTTTACAAATTAAAACAACTATTATCGCCATGTTAATGTTGAGCCATTGATGTGTTTTTGATTACTATCACTTGAAAAATCCTGCTATTTTGAAAGCCTTAAAAATCTTATCTTTTTACATATACCAGTTACATTTTTTTTGTAACCTACATAATGACAATACTTGCGTGCTATTTACTATAAATTATAAATTACACTCAATTAAATGTATTTTTCAAGGTTTCCGCAATACACAAGTCACAGTTTATAATCATGGCAACCTTGATCAACCGATCATCATCACAAAAAAACACCAAAATTTAAAAAAAATGTAAGTATACTTGTAATACCACAATTTACAAAATAAATTGTTTTTGAACACGGTTCGGGGCGTTCATTACTATAAAATTTATTTAAAATTATAATTATCGAAAGTTATCAGGTAGGCTGTGTAAAAAGAAGGCAATGTGAAATTTAACATAGAACCTGTTAATTCATGAAAAGAACAGACTAACACTGTGCTGAGATGTAAATACCGACGGTTGTCTCCCACGCCAGGCGGCTTGGGAGTCAATGCCACTCGTACAATGTCATGGCAAGCCTAGACAATACACATAAACTCAATGTCACTATGCTTCTGAGGGTGTTTTAATTGTATTAGAGCCATGAAGCCTTTGTTGACTTTGATTGATTTGTTAAAACGGCTAATGAATAATCAATCTGTCGGTGGGGTAAAAAAAACTGCTTAAGTGAATTTAATCAAATGCAAAAATTGCAATCGTATGTTTCACCATATAAGATCGTGAAGGTAAGAAGGAAAATATATCTCATAGACGTTTTATTTATATTCGGTAAAAAAATTTAAGTACAGATAAATATTTTAGATTTTTCACAAGCTTGTTTTATTATTTTATATTTAAGTATATAATGATAGCTGGGAGATTACAACTATGCTTAGTTGTAAGTATTTTTTGCTAATAAGGCTTGAACTATCTGCAATACAAATTAAAAGTTCAATATATTACGCCTAGATCTATACTTAATATGATGAATCTATAGATAGTATCAAAATAACTTGCAGAGCATAAAAAAAAAATTCTGCATTAGTAAACATTATCATATCTCACAGAATATTGAAAACGCGTTTATGAAAATCCACTCATTTTTTTGCGTTTCACCCTCTTTGAGCGATCATATCTAACAATTATTTTAAACAAAAATGGTCTGTTGGAATCATCAACAAAAGTATACTTGTAAAAGTAATAATCTTTAAGGGTACCTCAAACTTTATTATAAGTAAACAATTTACAATTAATTGATCAATTAGTCTTTCCTAATATATTCGGTCTATTAAGTGCTGATCTAATTTTTTCCGCGTAAGGAAACGGTTACATTTGCAAATATATAAAGAGTTGTTTCAATGCGTTGATTTAAACATATTATAATATTTAAAAATAAAACTACTTTCGCGTTTGAGTAATTGGAAGGAAATACCAGATAAACAAACAGTTAAGATATCTGAATATGTGGTACGGAACCATTTATTTTTATTTAATGATAAGTAGGTTTTTTGTCTTCCTGTAATCTTAATTTCTCTAGACTTTCCCTAAAAGAGTGTCATTTCTGGCACCATCATCTCTTCAGCGTGGATCGCTCCATTAAATGCTGTTTCTATGGGCCAAATTGTATTCAAAATAATATTATTCTAGAGAACAGTGTAGAGTGAGTGTACCAAACCGGAGTCAATAGCCCCAATTTACATTTTTATTGGAAATAATCAAATTCTTTCTACTAATAAGGCAAACCTTGAACTTTCTTTGTGTGCTTTTCAAGTAAAATATTATTTTAGTAGACAATTAAACTTTTAAACGACCATTTTAGAGTTTAATTCTCGGCAAGAGATTGTGAGAAATCAATAATTAATAGTACTATATTTTATTTTATATTCAATCTTTTTGGCGTTTCTATCTAATATTTTTACATGAAAATTTTATTATGATTTTTTCACGTTTTTATTTTTATTTGCGACTAGTTTCGCCAACCTATCTCGTTGAAAATTTCAATGAGATACTTTGGCGAAACCGGTCGCAAATAATAAAAAAAACGTGAAAAGGTCTTAAAAGTAATTTTTATTTAAAAATATTTTATTTGAATTCTTCAATCTGTTTGCTGATAAATATTAAAATTCAATCTTGAAATACGTAAATATCTTGTAAGAGTTTTTACATTGATCATACCTTTATACGGGAAAGTAGCTTGGGCAATTCAGGTACTAAATTTCTTAATTACTTGTTAAAATTTTTATAAAGTTAAGTATTGCAAGAACAATTAGCAATGCCCGGTTATCATACGTTTCATCAAATTAAACGATAACATCTTCCTCCATATTATATAACCAACTGTGGTTTTAAAAAACCTATGTTTGAAATCGCATTAAAGTTTTGTTACAAATTCGTTCTACTAAATAAAGTTGTCAACAAGACTCCCGATAAGTAAGCAGATAATTTTTTCAACAGAAGTTTATTATTATCAGCAGAGAATTGAAATTTCAAGTAAACAATTGTATATAATTGTATAATTATTAAGATTCAAAAAAAACTAAAATTGACCATGAAAATATTTTTGCATAAAGATCTTGATGAAGTGGTGAACATCCATATTGCAAAAATAATATTATTAAAACACAAAATATTTATTTTAATTTTTCTAGATATGTCTTAATCTAATCAAATTAAGCGAAAGGTTCTTACAAAGCGACAAGATGAGCTGTTTATATCTATTATCTTCATTTTTTGTATATTTGTATATCAGACATAAAATTATCCAAATGTTTTGTTTTAATAAATCTATTAAATGGTAAAACTGATCGAATCGGAAATTAAAAAGTTTGTCATATTTATACTAGGAGAAATTTATACCGAACAAAAGTCGTATCATAATAATGAATGACATTGTACCGTATTAAGATTTAAACCAGTGTTGCAGTTTACACCACGCACAAAAACCACAAACTACAAATACCACAAAATTGTAATGATAAAAGTAACTTTGTATTTTGTCTTCCGATACACTGGGTTAGATGACCCAGCGTATCGGGTCGAAACTAGTAATGCAAATAATTTAAATAAACTCAATGTAAAGACAAAATACAAAGTTACTTTTATCATTATAATAATGGATATTCACGAATCAAATGCCTTGTCCCTCAACATGACCACAAAATTGTATATAAAAAAAAAAAAACAAACATACATTCACGGTCTGTCACTGGCGTGCAGAGAGCCGCGCACGCTCCCGCCCGGCTCGACTCTCACTCTCGCGCGACACAAGATGTCCGGCGGCGGCAAGATGGCGGCAAGATGGCGGCAAGATGGCGGCAAGATGGCGGCAAAATGGCGGCAAGAGCGCAATGGCGGCCAGCAGGGCGCCTGGGCGGTCTGGCCGCGGGTCGGGATGGCCGTGGGTCGACTTGGCCGCAGGGCGGGGTGGCCGCGAGTCTGTATAGCCTCCGGTCGGGATGGCCGCGGGTCGGAATGGCCGCGGGTTTCAATGGCCGCGGGTCTAAATGGCCGCGGGTCTAATGGCCGCGGGTTTCAATGGCCGCGGGTCTGTATGGCCGCGGGTCGCACTCCTCGCGCGCTCACGGACCGTCGAAGACTGGCTCCGCAGCCAGCCCGGCCAGATCTCTCCGCCATGCGCCGCCAAGAGAGATGTTAGGTTTTTTTTACTTTTTCCAGCACCATTGTTGTTGTTGTATGGGAGAATAACAAACCAGTGAGTCGCAGTGCTTTACTTTTATCATCTCCAAACAGAGATGCTGAACATCGGTTTATTTTAAATAAGTTTCCAGACCAAAGATAAAGAGTCCCTTTAATAATTACAGTTCGCGTTATCTACGGATTCGATATGAATTTGGTGATTTATATAAAAAAAATAACTCTCTTTAAACATATAATTTTCACTGTATTAAAAATTTTACAATGTTTCACTTACTGCAATACTCAAAAACTACTAAATAGAAGTTAAAATAATAAACGCCAAACAGTACAAGTATTTTCTTAAAAAAATCAAATAAAATATTTGATTATAGATATCAGATATCCGCACACCTCCTAGATAGTTTTTATTAAATATTTCGGTATAATGAATTGCGCATTCAGAGTGTTTGTAGGGATTTATAAAAATCCTCAATTAATTACGAAACTCTTGTTCCCAGCGTTATAAATCAATATGCGAGCTGAGATGGTGGTTTAAATACAATTATCCCGCGAAACCCTTTCTTCTTGATCATCGAAACGATAATCATGATAAACGAAAGTTCTAAATATACCCTTTATTCATTATGGGTAAGTCCTGAATATTGTACATCGTATTTTCTACAGTCGTTATTATGATAATTTTTCATTTCTTCACTTTGTAATTAGGTTACAAAACAGTTATTAATTTAATCATAAAAAGTACTCATGCATATAAAAGAAATTTAAAAGACTCAAATACGAGTAAAAAACGCGGTGTCTTGCTTAGAGGTGATTTGGTTGCAAAGCCCTTTAAAGGCTCCATTAACCATTCAAAACTACATAATTCATAGGAGCCTACATTATGAAAGTTAAATGAGCAGAGAGATTAGTGACAGTAAAAAAATCAACGACAGAATGCAATCATAAATCCTTTGAAATCCCTTCATGAATCCTACATTAAAAATGCATATGAGCAGTTGAAAAGCGCCGAGATGCTTTCTGCTTCTATCGGATTCGAGTATTCGAGACACCAATGGCGTATTAAATATTAATAAATATATGAAGATAATAAATATTTAAATATGTGCTATCAATCATTATGATTATTTTTTTATTTTTTCGTTTCACTTTGCATCTATGCTAGTCGGCCGAATGATATTTTATATTCGTGTCAGCGGCGGTACAAGCTGGTTCTGTTAATAACATTGAAACAGGTAATGGACTCCTGCAGAACTGACATGTTTGTTTATTCCGACTTTACATCACATGAGCGTTGGACTTCGGAAACACCAGAAGCTTCTTTGGCCCTCCTTGAAACGCACTTATCTCGGTTTTTAACAGAGTAACTATCCATTTGAATAGTATACCTGACAACTTTGAGATTTTTGCTAGCAAATATAATGTGTTTTATAAATCAGTGCCATGGTCAAATTTAAATGGTGTACCGTTTTAATTTTACTAATATTACTAATATTACTAATATTACTAACCTAACCTAACCTAACCCTGTAATGGGTAATAAATACGCATCTTGATTGACTAATCCATACATAGATATGTTTTAATTTTACTTTTGTATAATATCTTGAGTTGTCTCCTGTACACATGTGTGTTTTTTAAATAAATATATATTTCGTTTTCATATACAGTGAGTACATAAATATAATATTGTTTTTTTTTATGGGCTACACTTCTATTTCGTCTATTCTGAAACCCTCCGATAACTCCGTCTCCTCACTAATTTGATCTAACTAAAGGAATTCTCTACTAGTATCAAAAGACCTTCATGAGATTAATCAATAAATGGATAAAATAAAACCTGACGCGATGACAATAATAAAATAAATAATTGTAATTTCAATAAAACAAAAAATGTATCTCCGTAGGATTTGGCAGCCGTTGTTATGAGCTGATTTGGTTTCTTGTGTGTTATGCTGCTTGGGATTTTCACTCTTCCGATATTTTGGTCCCCTTGCTGAGACCACCCCTAAATATGGTTTTAGCATGGAGACAGAGAAGAGAAAACCTCAAATACCCATGAAACCAAATAAGCTCAAAACATGAAATCAACAAAATAGGTTCAAATCAAACATATGAAGTATAAATTAAAAATATTTTGTAAAAGAGTTTTTTATCTATGTTAACTGTGTAAGGTTATTAAAAATGTAGCAGAATGTTGTTTTCTTTGCAAAAATGTAGCTTTAATTACACTGTGCGCTTGAAATAAATTGAAACGCGAATTTGAAGTAATCGGACTCTTGACATCAATATGCAATACATCACGATATGTTCACTGCGTTTGCAATTGCATACCTCTCCAGATCAATTAAATCTTAATGAATTTATAACAGTTGTGTTTTTCAATACGCTATTATACATTTTAATCAGTTTATAGTCAAATGAATTCATAATGAAACATGCATGTTTGAATACAATGGATTATGCAATTTACAGTACCAAAATCAATATAATCGATATTAACACGTTTACAGTAATATTCAAAAATATTACGTGATATACACCTAAACTAATAATATTTAAAAATATTTTTAAGCATTGAAAAGTCAATAATATTTTTTAAACTACACTTTTTCCTGTCCCGCCACAAAAGCAAAAGCAAAAAAAAAAAAAAAATTACTCAAAACTATTTATTCATATATTTATATTTTTATTTTATGTAATAAATATTAATATAATCTTTCCAAAACATTTTTTAAATAAGCTTTTGATTTTAAGTTAATTTTTAAATGAAAATTCATCAAATAAAATGTAGCTATTGAATTGTGATATTTCGATGAAGGGGCTTCTTGGTTTTATAATCTAAAAAAACCAACCATGACCTAATTGGGTAAATGGTTAAAATAATACACTGAAAAATAAATATTTAAAATGACGACATTTTTATATAATTATTTAGTAACCTTTTATATACTTTTAACCAAATATTTACAGAATATAACAAAGGGGATAAGCCGATAAATATTTTTTTCGTTGAACACTGTGAAGTCAAAAATGGTAAAAAAAAAAAAAAAACGAGAGTAACAATTAAAAATTAATTAAAATCTACGAGGTGTTAAGAGTTACCGTTTATAGACAGTTATAGATTAGAACCATTTACATAATTACTGTAAACAAATTAAAAACCAAGTTCAACAGCATGAGGTGAACGTCCACGCCGAGTATTTCAAACTATACTGAACACGCCATCAGCCGATGGCAATCGCAGCGTAAAATCATTACTAATTACCCACCTGGAGAACGTATCGCTTCACCTGGAGCGAGAGACTCGACCACAGCAGTCCCAGCCAACAACCATTATCTCACAACTTGGCTACAACTTAGCCCTTCATTTACTTCAACCACTTGTTCAACAAATTTTCTGAATAAAAGAGGTTTGTTTATACTTGAGTGGTATGCTGCGTTTTGATTTTCAGACGTTTCAGTTCAACTGTATGCTTCAAAGAAAACTTCAGGATAGCGATTGACATTCTTAATCTCCCTGAACATATACTGACAGAAACGACAGCTTTACGTTTACAGGTTCTCAGCAAAATGAATCTCAGAGTATTACGAACTAATCTAGAATACCCTGAACATCCATGAACAAAGTAACTCTAATATAAACTGCTACCAAAACCTGTGTTATTGAGATGTTCATTTTCGGAAAAGCCCTAGGCTTTTTAATCACAAGATGCTAGCACCTTGAAAATTCGCTTCTATAATAAAGTCATAGTAGTATTAACTTATAGTGTTTTGAAAGGGTAACTCTTGAGTAAAAAAAAAACTATTTGGACAATGTTATAAAAAATATTTATAAAATCTGTATAAGATACACAAATATTGATTGAATTGTTTTTGTAAAATTTAGTTCATGGTCTGTCTTCTCGCTCGGAGTGGCATAGGTAATTGAAGATGCAGAACATCGGCTGAACCATCATGTCCTTTGACATTGTAAATGTTTAGTTACACATAAATGGGTTAAGATCATTGCTCAGTCATTTGAAATGCTTGAGAGAGTTTAGTTCCGCTACTTCGTTAAATAATTTTAAATTAATATAAAATGAGTATTGTGTAACTTATGCGGGCAAGTGATCGTAGCAACCACTTTATTTATCATGTATCTCATCTTTATCCTCTACTTTTAAGAGTAAGTCACCACATCCTCGTAAGTCGACCTCCTACTTTTACTATGTATTGTGGTCTTTATTTTCTTCTTGTATACCTATAGAGCTTGGATACCGGTCACACATAAAAAATGCTTCGAAATATATAAAACAATACGGCGATCCTAATTTCCGTGCTTTGAATTCATAAAGTATAATCTCGTGCAAATAAAAATGATTTCAGATTTACTGATGACGTCACAAGATAGTATTTGATGTTCGTGAACAAGCAGTGAGCTCTTTCTAAGCAAGAATAAATTGGTGAAAATTCTGAGGCAGACAGACGTCTGCGCGGAGGAGATACCATCGCTCGAGCCCATTGTCCGCTCAGGCCGAGTGTTCCCTCGTTTTTGCATTCGTGACAATTGTTAATTATGTGTAATTTATTTAATTGCATCAGTAAAAAAATAATTACTTTCTGCAAATCCTGTTTCTCAGACAATTTTATCACCAAATCTATACGGAAATTCCAGTAACTCGGGGCAACCTTAGCACCAGAGGTATACACTGACAACCATGGTTGGTTTTTTTTTTCTTTCTAATTTTATGTTATTAATTGTTTTAAATTAAACTATAAACAAACAATTAATACATAGTTTTTTTGTACATATTTTATCATAGATACAATAAAGTTCGTGAATTTGATGTAGTGTGTAATAAACAATTTCATATCTTTCCATATTCTAGATTCTCCTGGACAACAAAGTTATTTCACAGAATGACAAAACTTAAATTTTCTATGGTGATTGCTATACCTGACAAATTTACTTCTATGACAAATACCTTTTACAAATTCGCAGAAATTTAATCGCTGGTATTTTCAATAAAAATTCGTCCTTTACTTTTTAAGGTTTGCTAGTCAGATCACCATATTAATAAAACCAATAAAGTCTTGCTTTTACTTCAAAAGATCTATGTGAATGCGGTCAGTATGAATTGTTTACATTAAATTTTAAATATTTGTAGCAAACTTAGCAAGTGCTAACTCTACTAAAATGTAGTTCAATTACGTCAAGCAACGTTTCCGACATTTACTCCGTTTAATTAAAGGAAATCCCACAAAACCGGTTTCCGTGCAAGTGTGCTTTCCGAGGCCTGGAAACAGTTTGTTTCTTTGCAGAATCACCCCTCGTTGGCAGGGCCCCCGAGCAGCACTCCTGCAAACACGAAGAGTGGCACTCTCACGCCTTTTCGCCCGTGCGTTGCTGGCTTGTTACTTATGTAAACCCCTGGCCCTGTTCCCACGCTCCACAAGGAGGTTCCCGTGGCCGAGGAGAGTGCTCCGTCGCTTTCAATGCCGCGGCCAACTGGATCGAATCGGTGATTACCCGAAAATAGATGTTTCTCTGTTTGTCTGTCTGTTTGTATCACCCGTCCGGAATGCACGATTCGACTGCCTTCATAATTCCTCCATATCGAACATTTTTCTTTATATCATAAGGTTATTTTATTCAGTTACTATTTGGCTTTGGTAGAAGGACCCGGGGATCCACTACACTATTTTCCCCTTAGAAAACACATAAACACTGGCTCAGCATGAGTTCTCAGCTCAGTGAAGTGGTCGCCAACCTTATCTAAGAAGACTATTTGGCTAATGTTATGGATTGTGATAAAAATTAAAAACATTATCTAGATATGATGTTAGCACCTAATGACAAAAATCAAGAAATCTACGTTTTGTCCATAAAAGCTTTAGCTAACCAATGAATAGTTATAAAAAAATTAAAAATTACGTATATGACATTATACATAGATGGTTTTCTATCCTATTTTTAAAGGTAAATAATTACGGTACTATAAAATATTTTGCAATTAAAACCATCCACTTACTCACAACTTCATGTTACTAATTATTGCTCACAAATATATGTCATATGTATTTTTAATTGATATTTTTAAACAGAAAGCATCGAATCATGTTTAATCACACTCCACGAGTCCTTAGAGAGCTTTTGAACAATTTGAAAGTCTTAATATATTGTTATTTCATTAACACAAAATTTATGCCAATTTATAAAATCTGATAAAGGCCTCACTTTACATACAAATATTTTTTCTTTATAATTGTTACTCTATACCCAATTTGTATATTTTCCATCAATTTCCGTGTTTTTATATAAACTAATTCAGGTATCATTTATAATGCTTTTTATCAAATATTACAACTATTCTACCGCCCAGTGCGGATCTGACGAGCTGGAAAAAAAACTCCATTGTGTGTTATTCCCAAGATTATTTATGCCGATGAGTGAAAGCGATTTGAGAGTTGTCACTTGAAAAAGTAACCAATTAATTAAAACGTATGATTTATTGTTTGATCCATGACTTCCAAGCTATTATTTATACTATTGAATTACTTTAAACAAACCATGCAAATTGATTAATAATATTAGATATTTGTATATTGTAGGGTAGGAAAAAATCCAAGCAAAACAAGCATACTTCCTAGAGTTTGAAAAAAAAATTATACTCTCTCGTAAGAGACAAACAAATTTGTTAATAATAAGGTATTAAATAAAATTGTCAAGTGGAAACAGTCATGAATCTGGAAAAATCCATGACTTTATGTGGTGATTAATTATTGGGATTGCTGTACTGAAAATAAATATACTAATGATAGAAGAACGATAGATGGAAACTTTATTTTTCATATTATTAAATAGTGATATAGATATATTAAAGATTTTAATACTGTTGTTACAGATCGAGCTACATTATATTGATTGGTTAAAAAAAAAATTATACATATTTCATTACGAAAATTAAAAAGCGTACTGTTTGTCTTTTGTACATATTTAAGTCCAAACAACGCTGCTAAATATTTTAATAAAAATAAGAACAATATTTATAAAAATAATTCTATTAAACAAATAAATTGATTCGTGTAATTAAACAAAAAAAATGTATTCTTTGTGCTGAGCACTAAAAAGATACATCTTTAGAATGAATCTTGGGAAGAATGATTTGATGTACGCCGCGTGTGACAGTAAGAAATGTTTTATTTTCTTTTGAACAATGCATGGCAGCGAGAGTGACGACTGGTTGTTCTGCAAAAACGCCTTATGTTTATAAATACATTTTATGCAAAAACCTTTTCTACGAGAAAAAAATAATTCATTTTAGATAGTTTTACATGAAACAAGAATTCAGTTCCTATTGAAAAATTAAAATCGAAGTTGAGTCCTTCATTTTCATTTAAATGGTACAACGTATATTAAATCGTTGCTCGTCCCACTCTGTTGCTTGTGCATGGCTGCCATTCTGTACCCTGGGCGTGTGTAGAAGATCAGTAACGGAGTAGTGACTGATACCTTGACAAGGTGGGGGATCTTCTGCTATTGTTTCTGTAACCTGCTGCAGAAAGAGTATCAGATCTAAACGCCAGAGCTTTGTATGGAAAGGATTATATAATAATGCTATTGGGCAGCAGCAATACGCAGATATTTCCTTCCAATATAAAATTGCGGTGTAGAAGGACCCGAAGACCCTCTACACTATTTTCCCCTTAGAAAACCATGAACACTGACTCAGCATGAGTATATGTTCAATAAAATGGTCGCCAACCTCCTCTGAGGAAAGCCACTTGGTGAAGAAGAATATTAAATAAGTCATGATATAAAATATTGACATCTAAATCCTTATATTTATTCACAGAATCATTAGTTTCATCGTCGTGAATCATCGTTTGTATATTTTGATTCTTACTTTTATTTAGAACTGTATTGCTAAGCACCTATAATTTTATAACAGAATCTATTCAGAAGTCTATTTATATGCTTTGTTAAGTAGTGTTTTTGTTGTTTTGTATTTAGTAAAAAAAAATTTTTGAACAACTTATATATTTGAGAAATTATTTTTGGATACGTTGAATTTTGTAAAAGTAGCATCGAAACGTCTCCCAGGGGTGTTACCTTAAAGACACCTCTAATTAACCGAATTCCAAACAATGGTATCAAACGCCATTTCACCGCGACCTTCGAATCGCGGTCGCAGCTGATGATATGTTCATGAAGAACACTTAATGATAATGATCTTTTCAGCTATCACTCCGCAAAAACAATCGTATTTTTTTTACAATTAAAATACAATTAATATACTTGACTTGCTTTTTTTTCCCCCTTCCTGTGAATAACTCATATTTCTTGAAACATGAACTGATGTAAACGTGCAACTAACCCTTGTAAAAAAATATTAATTTCAACAAGTTTTTCAATTTAATGATATTTAAAATAATTATTTTATATAGGTAATACAGTGTAGAGGTTTTATATTTAATTTTAATAATCTGCTTCAAATCATACGTCGGCTTTTCTTGGCATAAATAAACAAAAAATTATGAACTTAATTTGAATTTTTATTTGTGTCATCTTCACTCTAATTTAAAAAAAAAACTAAACATTCATGCTGACAATGAATTATTTTATTATTTTTAACACTAACAGTAATATTCAACAGATTCAAAAATTCTTAATAATTAATTTTATGACTAGTGAGTAGTAAATGGTATGCTTGTTATCAATATTCATTAATAATAGCTTTTAAAGAATCAAAACTAGTATGATATATTATACGACATGGAAATTAAAGAGATATGCAGGCATAATTATGCTCATGAAGATATGTACGCCAGCTTTATTACTTAATGTCTTTATAAATAAAACTTTTATTTTTTTATAATACATATACAGATACCTCAAAAAACGAATACAATTTATGTAACATTTAGAGAAGAGTACTTAATTAGAGTCAATATTAAATAGAAGAAACTATACACATATGTTTGTAATTATTTTAAAAAATCGTGGAAAATTTCGAGAAAATTAGGAAACCCTAAATAATATCGAAAATACTAAATTATTTGTATAACAATTAAAAAAAAAAACAATTAATTGCGGTGTCACAATATTCAATTTTTAATTTTAATTATCTGCAATAAATGTTACTGTAATTGTTAAAAAATAGTTTTTTTTCCACAATAAAAACAACTAAAAGAAGTAAAAAAAAAAATGTTTTACATATTTTGCTACATCTTAATAATCATGTTGACAAATTACATGAAATTAAAAAAAAACTAATTTAAAACATTATGCTGCTGCGTTCTCAGATTTTTTTCTAAATTTTTATATTGATACAGAAATTTTAAGTTAACTTATTATAAATATCTTAAATGAGTTGTGAATTTCGTTTGGTTTTATTTATTAAATTTAAATGTTATTCAAATATTAATATGAGTACATGCACAAAATTTCTAATTACAAATTGGCACAAAAATAATATATTTTAGTATTACAACAATAAAATGTCATTATCTATGTCTACTCTTAATTTATGTATACTTTGATATTTATTTTTAAGCATAATATTTTAACTATTTTTATTAGTCGTACACAGCAGTTTTAATTATTTAACAATATTTAGGATTTTAAAAATAGCAATTTTGAATTTAATATAAAATATTTATATTTTTTATATTAATATAGTATTTTATATTAGCATAGTAATAAATACTCACACAGGTAATAAATAAAATAATGCGTCAAAAATAAGATTTTTTTGCTGTAATTATGGTATTATATCAAAAGCTAGAGTCAAATCGCGAAATGATTTTAGTTTTTTAGCACAAGTTATTGCCACATAATTACAAACTATTATCCAATCTAATATTGATCGACGTCTCAGCAACAAGCAAGCTTATATTATATTATAGTTTTGTGGTTGATTAACCGTCAAAATTAATTCGTTGCGAAAAAAACCAAAGTTGCATATTTCCACGCTTTTATGTTCACATGAAAGCTTTAAGCACATTTATTAACTTTTGCTATTTTTGGTATGTTTTTCTACCCATTTCTATACATATTTATATCATACACATAATTTGAATATAGTTTAATTATTTAACATTGCCTAATGCTTAAGCATTTATTGTAAGAATGTGTTATTTGGTGCCATGTCAAGCTTTCGTTGGTCTTCTACGTTTCGGTTCCTGGACTTGAAGCATTTTCAATGGAAAGAAAGGAGCATATAACCTTGATGGGGCCAACACATCTAAACATTAATTTTAATTGAAATTTTAATTTAATTATATGTATAAGTATTTTCTGCATTGAAATCAATATGAAATTTATTTAACTCATTTATTCTTGATTAGGAGGTCCCTGCCCTTTATAGTGTAAACATTTCTTACAAATGTCGTCCACTCTCTTACGAATCGGAGAACTTTTCTCACCCTTTTCCGTCTTTGAGCTTTCTTTGTTCTTAACCACCTCTCCAGGTTCTTCCGACCCAAAAGACCCCTCACTGAACTGCTGCAAAAACCTCTTTATATAGCCTCCAGATGAGCTTTTCTCTCTGTTTGTTGTGGGAGCGAACACATCAGAGCTCTCGTCCGCTAGAGCCTTGTCAAAATCATCTTCTGATTCTTGGTTCAATATCCTGTAGTCTTTAGTAAAATTAGACATTTCTTCATACTTAACTGAAGTGCTTTCAGATGTGCTACTTCCGGCAGCTTCAATACGCGAGCAGCTAGCACTGCCATCTGACTCAATAGCATTCAACTTCGAAGGCTTCTCGTCAGCTTCATCATTGACTACACTTTCAATGTGAACAGAAGTTTCGGTTTGCTTCTTATCGTTATTAATGTCCACCGATTGATTATTTTTAAATCCACCGGGAAGAGTTGTATCCACAGAACGCGATCTATAATGACGACCGGTCTGTTGTGGAACTGAGAGCTGGTTTGTGTCTTGGATATTTTGTTGGAAGTTAAGATCTTCTTGAACAGATGTCTCTTGAGAGGAGTTCATAAGGGATCTTTCTCCTGGTGAAGAATCTATAATAAAACGATGTACTTATTTAATGTCTTTCTGATGTATGGATCTATTCAAGACATCAATATGCATAATGGATACCTCCAGATGGAAAAGTATGGTCTTCCTTATCATCCTCCTTCATCAAAGGAAGATCAACATCAGAGTCAGTTGCTGAAGTCAGAATACCTTGCACCATGTCCATGCAGGAGTCCAATGAAAACTGTTTTCCTGAAGTCATGATGCCACGAATCCTGCGCCTCATTGCTATAAAAAGTTGAAAAATACAAAATAAATAATTAAAGCATTCATTTATGTTTTTTTTTTTTAATTAAAACAAGTTTATTGTAGTTGTATCAAACATTAGAATGTGTGCCTTGCCTGGGCTGTCCTTGGGTTCGATGTGCAAAGAGCTGAAGGTCTCCGCGCACTTGGAGAGGAGTCCTCCGTAGTCCCGGATGGCCACGAAACTTCCATCTACAATCTTGGGGCTCATGGGGCTGTTGGCAAGCAGCAAGCTGGTTCCAAATGCAGAGTTCAGCTCTTTGGTTTCTGAAAAAAATTCAAGTTTAATCAGTAAATATTATTAGTTTATAAAACTCTAAACAGATATCAAATTAATTGAAAACTTGTGTTAAATTTTTATTTTTCACTACTAAAGTAAAAATTAAGTAGATAGAACAAAATTAAAATAATATAATATTTTTAATGATGACTAATATAAAATAAAATTATTCCAGGAAAAATTAATGTCTTAAAAACAGACTTCTAATCATCACTAATAAAAACTCAAGAAGTGAAAATACTTAATATTACTAGAATTTTGAAAAACTATCATTTTTAAATAGCTTGAGTATATCATTATTTGGGACGAAATTCGATTTAGTATTGTAGTAAAATAGAGTAACGGAGTATGAAGATTTTAATATATATATATGAAAAGTATTCTAATGGCAATTAAAACTAAGATAAATAATAGACTAAAAGCACTATGTTTTAAGCAGTTAATTTCAACTTTATTGGGATACTTTTTTTATTCATATATATTATTAAAATAACCAAAACTGGATCCAAAATTCTAAATAATATGTAGCTTTTTTTCTAAGCAGGTGATGATGTATTGGCTGATACCTTTGAGGAGAACCCTGACTTTCTTGCTGGGCTGCAGGTTTCCATCTTCAGCACCGTACTCTTCCACCAGAATATCCTTGGCCACAGCACGTATCTCCGTCCAGTCCTCTGAAAAGTTAACAGCAATCACTCGACCACCAGTTTGTAATAAAAATGAATACAGCCTTTTGTCACATTTATATTTAACTCCAACAAATATTAAAAACATAATGAATAGCAGATTACTATCATTTTTTTTATCATATCATTACCTATGATGTGGTCTAAAGTGGTCCTCGCTGATGTGACTGTGAAACGAATGACATATCGGCTTTGCAGACAAGCCGGCACACAGTGGATGCGACCCCGAGCATTGATCGCCTTCAGTAACTTTTCAGTCAATTCATTTCCACCGCGAAGCCGAAACACCACCATTCCTGTAACATTAAAAATATTGCTAAACAATACGATTAAATACTGACAGTTTTTGACAAATGCAAACCTCATAAAAAAAATGGTAACAGGCATACTTTTATAAATATACATATTATATAAAAATGGTTTTAAAATATATACAAAATTATTTAATAGTTACCTAGATGCCTCGCTGCCGCAATTTCAAAGCGCGGATCTGCAAGTACGAGTGCCTCAAACTTTTGTGCCAACCGAACTCCCTGAAATAGTTCATTAAACAACTAAGCTTCCTAATCTAATTCTTCATGATGAGTTTCTCTTAAGACGTAATAGATAATAAATAAGTTAAAAATCCTCGTAATTATTTAATTATAAGGTTAAAATAATGTATTACCTCTCGTACGTGTTTTTGCAGACCACTCACTCCATAGTTCCGAATCACGAACCACAGTTTCAGAGCCCGGAATCTCTTACTAAGAGGAATCTGCCAATGCTGGTGAAAATATTTAAAATATGTATAATATGTTATAACATACACACACATATATATATATATGTGTGTGTGTGTGTGTGTATGTGTGTGTGTGTGAAAAAATGACAAATGTATTACTACAATAAAAAGAAGCGAATGTGCTTACCATGTAATCGATGGCATGACCTAGTAAATAAAATATTTAAAATTGAAAACGTTGTTATATGTTTTGTATATAAATGTATTTGAATTGAATAATTTGTTTTGTTTCATACCAGAATTTTCGTGCTGAAGATAGATGGGGTTGACGTTGAAGGTGCTGTGGAGTGATTTGCTATTTCTCACCCTGAAAACACGAAAAATCCTTAAAACTAAACTTTAAAAATACTATTGTAATATTTAAACCAACATAACCGGTGTCATCGTCATCCAAAATAACTTAAGGTAAAAAAAAAAAAAGATATAAGACCGCTCTTCTTGCGCTTTGAGTCATCAGTACCATATGTGTTTATATTATTTATCATTTGTTGCATTAAAAATAAAATATGACCTGGTTATTATAGTTAATAAGATATACTTAAGGCAAGTTAGGCTTTAGGATGATAATTGAGTTATGTAATTTATTTATTATATATTTTTATAAATATCTTACCACAGAGCAGTACAATCGAAGTGAACCATCAACCATTTTGATGGATTGAATGCCATGGAGTCAGCGTACTCTATTCCCTTCATCCAATGCCTAAAAATAATAACAAATAACAAACTTAGGATTTTTAATAAAAATTTAATTATTTGAGTATTTCATTTTATAGTTTAATGAGACCAATTGAAGTTATTGTTATTGTGTCTTCAGACCTGAATTCCGGGCAAACGAAAGCACTGCCTGCGTAAGCCGCGTCCACGTGCAGCCAGAGGTTGTTTTCCTTGCAGATGGGCCCCAACTCTTGCAGGCTGTCGAAGGAACAAGCGCCAGTGGTCCCCAGCGTAGCACACAACTACAAAACACAAAAAAAATTTGTCATTAGATTAAAAATGGCTTAAAAAAACTTTGAAAACCGAGTACTGAAATGACGTCACACTCGTCAGGTGGAAAAAGCAAAATGAGTGGGCGCTGGCGAAAGCGCACTGATATTATAAAAAGAGTATGTTTTATTATAGTACTAGAAATGTAGCCGATGCAGAACGATGCTATAGTATTTGGCTGACAATTAGATGAATATTTGATTTCATTTTGTACACATATATTTTGAATAACCGGATATTAATTTCGAAAGCTAAACCATTCTAGGAAATATCACATTTCGTGTCACAAACAACGCATCACTTTTCACTGCACTGTTTTTTATTAGATGCAGTCTTTATCACGTTCAATTGTGCTATTCTTTTTTAATTACGTTTGCTGTGCTTAGACGGTGTTATTTTTTTAGGAGGCATTTTAAGTTATTAATGATGTGATTAATAACTTCTAACGCAACTAAAAAATAAAATTGGTACTTGTGTCAAGCTGACATAAACTGGAAATTTCTTAAAAGCATCATATTTTGTAAAAATTCTAAATTTGAAATTCTCGCTGTGAACAACAGAATCATATAATTCGTTCATAAAGCATATTTGATAGTTTTATTTAATTAGTTTATGATTGAAAATATTATCCTATCGTCTTGAAATTCGGCACATAGCTGCGGAAAAAAATCAGCGTTGTATCTTTTAAGATATTCTATAGAGAAGCAAAAAATGAAACATACACACACACACACACAATGGCTTTTATTATAGTAGATAATTCAACGTTTATGCAAAACAGTTGATAAATAATAAAGTCACAACTTTTTACTATTTCTTTTTAATTAATTTATAAACAAACCGTTCTACAATGTAAATAATAAGCATATTACTTAATACTGTACCATAAATTTATATATTTATTAAAGTTTTATATTAATACAATGAAATTTACGTCTCATTATTTATTTACTAAAAACAGTATTTTTAAGGATAAACATTATTTTTCATCAAGTGCCTCTCCTCAGAGGAAGCTAGCGACCATCTAACTAAGCATACATTTATGCTGAATTAGTGTTCATGGTTTTCTAAGGGAAAAAAAGTGTAGTGGGTCCTCGGATCTTTCTACACCGCAATTTTATATTCGAAAGTACTTCCAAAGCACATAAACATTCAAAACTATTATTGATCAATGATTTATAATAAATTCATTTTCTGCAATACTTCAGTTATATCTGAAACACCCTGTCAAACAGCAATCCTTTTCCACGACAATTTTTCAAAGTGGTTTCAGTGAACTTAAAATAGATCTGTGGAGCATAACAGTTGTTACAAATCAAAATGAAAAAGACGTCCTCGGAGGCGCACCGGTATTATTGATCTCGTCTATTTGTCCAGGGTGGAATTAGGCGTCCTTATTTATGGGTCTTAAGCGGAAGAATACATCCCTGGGGGACCAATTTGTACCGAGACGGTAGGGGATTACAAGCGATGCTGAGTTTATTATAATTATTTTTATACGGCCATGGGAATTGGAACAGAATTGTCTTAGAGTTTGAGATGTTTTTTTGTACTTGTGTAAAATCAGTAAGCGCTCTGAAGTTTCCAGTTTATTCGGCTTTTACAAATAGTTATCAAAAAAAAGATTATCTTAACATTTAAGTGATTAAAAAAAAGTTGGAAAACTATAAAACTGGGGAAAATCAATGTACTTAAAAACTTACAAACTTATTTAAAACTTTGTAATCTTACTTAAAAACAGTGGCTTGCAGGAAAGAATGCATTTATATTAAATGCAAAAAAACTAAGTCACAACGAGTAAATTAATTACCCTTTTGTTATAAATAAAGTAGTTTAAATTATTAGAAAAGTACACTCTAATGATTTAGTATATCTAATTTCATAAATGAAACTACTATTACATATATTAGATTACAACAAATACCTCTACAAATATTTTGTAAAAAAGTGTAGAATTTTTATATATCCTTAAAACGCATGTATTACATATTTACTAGCCGCTTTTATAACAAATAAAATAAAAAATAATCTTTTGAAATACTACCTCAAAAATATACTTGTTTTCGAGGTATATTTGCAAAATCGCATGTGACTTAAATTCAATTCTCATAGTTTTTGTCTGATTTCGAAGCTGCTAATGGCGGACTCCACATTTCAAAATGTCGGTCAGTTCAGAAAAGCTTATTAGAGACCCACAAGTCTATTACACTGTCATGTCGGCCGTAAGTCCTTGAAGGGATTGCAGAGTTCTCCCGGCGTGGCACAATTATACCGAAGCATTTTCACTACTTAATTCAATCCTGATAAAATAATTCATTTGACCATTTAGTTTATCACATACAAATAACATTTAAGGTTGATTGTACTATTTTAAAATTTTTCCATAAGATGATTGCATTTTTTTACAGTAAGTTTATGAACGAATTGTGACGGCGAATGAATTCATTTAAAATAAAATAATCTCAAATATAGTACAATGGTTTTAGATAATCTAAAAAAAAAAACCTATAGAAATATATTATTTTTACACAAAACATTTAAATTGTTTTCTTGTGAATTTTGGGTGTTTTGCTGCATTTATTATTTCCAATTTCAACGCCTCGATCTTATTACTGGAGCAATATTTAGTGAACATATTAAGTACCTCCCATATCCTATGAATATATATTGATTTATTAATGGTCTTACCCAGAACGGGATGAGTCCCTTTGCGCGATCCCGAACCAGAGCCTCTCGAAGGCGGTCGCCTCGAAGACTCAGGTTGTCATCGGCCTCGATGTATCTCATCCTTACAAGTCCTGCAAACACAAGTTACAGTCACCATTCTCGATAAATCAATACTTGTTGTATTCAACTGGTTAACTGCGTTGTCAAGACAATGAAAACTCTTCGAAGAAAATCATTGCAAAGACTTGATTCTTGAAACTTAAAGTTTTGACACAGCTTCAGTCGCTTTCATTTTGGTAACCCCACGCCTAGCAGGTTATTTAAAGAGTGTTTAAATCAAATTAATACATCAATCGGTTAGTCGGTTGTGTTGTGCCGCGTTTAGGCCACGTAAATGAGTCAATGAGTACCAATGAGTCCCGCCTTCTCCACCGAGGAGTGCGCCTGGTCAGAGCAGTAGGCCACCAGCCTGGCGTTGGCTTCAGCCCCCTCAATGTCAGGGTTGGCGTCCTGAAGTCTCCTGATGATCCTCGAACGCCCGGCCAGCAGGCAGATGAGGGTGGACTCGCTGGCGGTTGTCTATAATATTTTTTTGCACAATTAAATACAGTACCAAACAACACATTTCTAGCTTATTACTATATTGAAACCTTATAAAGTGTATGGCAATTTTTTTTTTTTGAAAGCTCCACCTGTATGACGCCTCCTCCAGGGCTTTCATTCCGCAGGCGTAGAAAGTCGTCAGGCAGCCCAATCATCTTCCCCAGCCAGTTCATCACCACCGTCTCCAGCTCCGTGCAAGCAGGGGAAGAAGCCTACACGTAATGATAAGACGACCATGATAAAGAATAGCAAGCCCAGTAGATTTATGAGGTTCAAATAATTTTTTTAATTAAGGCACTGAAAAAATATTTTTTTAATTTAACAGTTTGTTGAAAAGTTAATTAAATTATTTTTTCATACACAAGATTAAGTCATAATTGATCACTATGAGCTTGACATATTTCAAAATTAAAAATAGTATCAATATCAACTGTAATTTGCTATTATAATTTGATTGTTTTATTAAAGATAATATTTTATCGAAAAATGTAGCTCACCCAAGTAAATCCCAAACAGTTGATAGCATCAGCCAGCATGTCTCCAAGTAGAGATGGGTATGAATTCAAGGCAGGGAAGTAAGCGTGCATGTGCGGACTCTGCCAGTGGGTTACCTGACGATTGCAATAAATAAAATATTTAAGTAATCGATTCCTACACATCTAGTCTATACACTCTTTGATTTGCAAGTAGTCAAATAAATCGTTTCCTATAAAAAGTTGAACCACTTCATATACACTTTTCGGATTACTTGGCATCACAACAACACCACTTTGTCCTAAAAAAATGTTCAATAATTGGAGGATTATCATTCTCTGACCACTCCACTTCTTCACTGTCACTTTGCTCAGAATCACTGGACAGTATTGGTAGATAAAACAGAGTCCTATACAAACATTTCGAGCTATAAATGACCTTCTGCCGCTTTTAGAATAAACACATTTAATATCTCGCCTTCAGGCAGCAGTCCGCGGAACGGGTACTAGTACCCGCCTCGCCTTTTGTGTGTTATTATGCCAATTAAATATTGATTGATATGGCTGTAATGGTGCAGTTACCCCCGGCATGATGACGCGGTCCACGTCCGCCATGATCTGCGGCCAGGCCTCGGGGGCCACGGGCGGGGACTCCGGCAGCAGCGCGTGCAGGAAGCCGGGGCGCACGTCCGGGAACACGCGCCGCGAGGCCACCCCGTCCAGGTAGTCGGCGATGTAGTCCACCATCTCCTTACCTGGGCCGCGTCCCCAACCAGCCAAAATTTAATATTTTACAAATGCTACGGAAACATTCAAAATAATACACTGTGTTTCTGAAATATGAGATCAATCGAAACTATAATAAATAAGTCCTAAATTCAGTGGACAGCATGAATTACACGAAGGTAGCATTACAAAAAATATTTTTTAAATCTTCCTGAAAAATATTTTTTTAGGTGAAGATCCATTTTTTTTATTAATGATATGGGTAACTTTATATAAGAAATTCAATATTTTTGACAGAGAGTTCTTGGTGGAATTCCATTTTAATATTTTTGAGTAAAATACTTGAGTGATTTTCCACATGTTCGTTTTTATTTGTGACCGGTTTTGCGAACCTTTCAAGTTGGTATTGTCGAACAGAGTGAGATTTTGTATAATAATAAGCAATTAGGTAAACAATTGTTAGAGGGAGAGGTTGTTGGAAAGAGAGTGATTGTCAGGTGGTAAGGGCTAATGTGATTTTAATGTACCTGACAAGTGGACGATTCTATATAATTGCAAATTTTGTGAACAAATGTTTTTATATTCATGGGGTAATTATCTAAAGTTGTAGCTTTGGGGTGTAGCAGCAGTTATTCTGTGTTGGGTTTTGTCCTGTAGTGTGTTTATCTGTAAATAATAGGTTTTTGCGCAGTAAATGGTAAAACCGGTCACAAATATGGAAAATCACTCAAAAATATTTAACTTTATATACTTTCTTCACTTTGAGTTTATTATAATTATGGTACTTCAGTGTTGATCTGCATCTGATGATGACCAAGTCTGTTAGTCGAAACTAATCATGCTAAAACTATAATAAGTGAATGATTTTTATGTTATGTTATGGAAAATTTAAAATTGGACCAGACTGTCGTGGTTACTTAAATGTGTTTGATTCGATTGATTTGATTGATCTATTTAACCTAACAGACTTGTTCAGTGAAATGGTCGCCAAACTCCTCTGAGGAGAGGCACCTGAAGAAGAAGATATTCATCACTTTATTCACATCGAGTCCAGACGATGCGCTTCTCCCAAGTCTAACAATCAACAAGTGTCCTTTGCGGCGCTCTCTAATCGAGTTTCGATTTTATTTATTTTTTCACGAGAGCCTTGTGAGGAGCTCTTTGTGTTTCAGATTGAAACGGAATTCTTTTGGATTTATTTGTGTTCTAAAAAGTTCACTGTTTCTTAAAATAAATACAACGTTATACTAATTATACATTGATTAATTCGAATAACTATCAATTTATTCAAATGATCCGTATTTACATATTATAAATTTTACAATTATTAATATGTTTTTTTAAAAGATTATTGATGTTATAAAAGTTAATATAAACCACGTATTACATACTGAAAATTTATTTATGGGGGTGTATATTTCTTAAAGACAAATCCGATCGTGAGTCTTATTGTGATATTAAGATATGATGCTTCAATATCTCAAAAATGGGTTGAGTGATGTTTTCATTTTTTTTTCAAGTATGAAAACAGGTTCACTATAATCCTTTTATATTTAGAGTTTTTTTTTTAATTACGACTTTGAATGTTTTTCTTTAGAAGTTACTCAGTAAATTCTCGTAAGCAATCCCACGCGGCATTTATTTAGAACATTTTCCATTTCCGATCTACGCCTACGATCCGTAGTCCGTAGATCGTAGAGGCGCAGAGCATCCCCATCCCTTAAGCCGGGCGTTTATCCACTTTATAGTTATTGTGTCAGATGCGAGACAGGACGGGGGTGGAACACCCACCCGAGAAAATCCTTATTGCTTTCAAATATACACAGATATCCGCCATTTTATTTGCTACGCGAATTGTCACATATGTTGATTGTAAATATATTAAACAACAAAAATAATAAATAAAATATTTAATATCTTACAAATTTGAGTATAACATTGCTCGAGACGCTCGTGATACATATAAAGACAAGGTGGATAATGCATTTGGGTGTGTAAACAAATTTATATATATTTAAGATGATATATATTCAGATGCCATTATTTCTTCTTTTATTTTGAAACTACGAGTATTTAAACTCAGTTTATATCACAATAAAATGGAGGTCTCTATATTGTCTTCTAACACATCCATATATCTACATTACTTCGTATGTCGTGCTCGCGAGTCTATGCATTGGATACGACGTGGATGAAACGTATTAAATTCAATTGTTACTTCTTACTTCTTCTGAAGTAGGTTTTATAAAATTTTAGTTTTTACTTTATGATATTCAATAATATTCCTATCAATTAAATTAACCAAACGACTAATGTATTGATGTATTTCAAAAAAAGCTTACCTCTCTGTCGGTACTCGTCAGAATTCATTTCTTGGTTTTTGTTGAAGTACTGCACAGGACCTGGCATTTATAAAAGTGATTTTAAATAATACAGCATTTTCATTGTCTTTCTGTTAAAAATAAACAGTGAAAAAAGATTTTTTTTAATGGTGCAAAGAGTTTTTTTACCTAAATAAATAAATTGACCCAAGTTCCTGGATCCTAAAAACGTTTAACTAGTATATTTATAAATGCAAATGATGACACGAATACTAAAAAATTCAGTATATGTCAATTTTCTTTAAGATTTCAATCTTTATTGTAGTCTTTTTTTAAATAAATGTTAATTTATTTGATTAAACATTACTTCAAAAAAAACCATACTTACCGTAATGAAATGGCTATGCATTTAAAAGACAGCAAGTAGTTATAAGTTGCATAAATGAAAATATTTTAACACGTATTTATAATGATTGTCTCACATCCATCTTTATTCGTTTGACACTCAATCATTTTACCAATCAATCACTTGACAAGTATATTTAATCGAGCAACTATAATATTAAAAAAACATCAAATGAAAAAATATCTCTGTCCAAGTTAGACTTGTTCAGCAAGACACGCCGATATCGACTGGTGATACTTCATCCTACATTGAAACAGTATACCAATAATCTCTTATCGCCACCGCACGTTAATAAAACCACGTGGCATTTTGTACTTTTTTTTCAATATTTCTAAAAACTTTTAAAATTTACAATATCGACCTTAAACACAATACGATTATATATAAAGCTTCGGCTTTAAGCACCTCGTAGAGCTCACTGGTTAACACAATTGCTTAAAGGCAATGGGGTTAAAAGCCAAATATTGTTAACGCAATATTTTCACGTTGAAAGGAAGTCCTCCCAAGGAAAATCCTTCAGTTTTATATGGTAAACCTACATGCCTCTCATATATGCAGACCGTTTTAACTTTCTTATAACATAGGTTATAGAATTTTTATTTATAGTATATGAGCTTGAATGTTACTCGCTCGCAGAGTAAACTTAAAAATTATACTATATTAGATTTGATATCATCACTGTTGGTATAAGTAAGAAGTGCGGCTAAAAAAAATAATATATCACATTTTGATGATGTAAAAGGATATCATACTATTTAAAGTACACGCTGCTGTTTTCATTTTTCTTTTTTGTAAAAAATAAATATCGAAAACTTCTTGTTCCTCAAAAATCAATTTAATAAATTTATGTACCGGGTTATATTTTTTGACCAACTATTTAATCTTTATAAACCTTTTTTTTAAGCTATAGAATCATCGCACACACCCTGTAGCTTGATTTCAAGTAGTATGGCTTCAGTCGCCACTTTATCCAAACTAAATGTTGACTGTCCTCCCCGGGCTGGACAACTCGGTAATTCCTATCTAATACAATAAGATCATTACTCACATTTAAAAATAACAATATTTCCAAAAAAAAGGAGAAAAAAACTTTATTATTTAATACCTTAAAAGCTTTGCAATCTAAATTCAATATAAAAATATTATTAATATTTGGGTTTATCGAGGGGGCTGCTGGTCTCATACCTTGAGAGAGTGGTAAAAATTGCAATTGCGGCCTGCTATCAAATTTAGCTGTGTAAAGCAGACGAGTGAATATAAAAAAAAAATTTATTGTATTTTAAATGAATGCTTTAACACGCCCTCACCGTTGCAAGCCTCTAAAATCCGCTCATTTCAAATCCCCGGTCTCTGTATTTTACGATATGTTAGATTTAAATACTTTTTTTCTTATATTAGTACCTGTGGCATTTTTTTTATAGATCCCAATTTTCGTAGCATTCAGTGCAAAAAAATTATTTAAAATGTTATAATCGAGACATATAAAAATAGTATTGACAGTATAATTAAATATATGTAAAAAACGATGAAAGTGACGTTATTAAAAATGAAATAAAAATAAATATAAAAAAATTGTTCCTTTTAGATTATGTTATATGCCTATTTTTATTTTGTTCCTAAAATAATTTAACAGACAAATTTATTTACTTCTAACTGTCGATATTTAGAATAAAATACAATATACTCAGAAGAATATTTTATTTAAAAAAAAAACTAACCTAACCCATCTAAAATATTATCCGAGATTAAAAATATATTAATAACAAAAAATATATTCATATCTTACCTTTTCTTGTAGCAGTCGTCAGAACCAAACCGTCTAGCACCAAAAATTGAATTTAAAACAAATACAATTTTTTTCAGATCAATAAATTCAGGGCAGCGTTGAGTCGCGCCAGCCGAGAGTGCAACTTCCGGTAAGTTTGAATTTGGAATGAAGCAACAAGTAGATCCGGTACGAGCTTTTATAGTGCAGCCAGCAAACCTAGCGACGAGCCGGGAACACTAGGGAGCGAGAACCTTCCCTGAAAATTGCGCAGTACGTATATAAGGGATGGTTGTTGGAAAACCGCTATAAAATCGTTCAATCCCATAGGATTGCTTTTTTCTTTTTTGATCTCAATATCACGAAAAGCTTACAGTAAAACCTGAACGGTTTGTTTTGTACTAAATTAATTTATTATTTAAATAACCACACCACAAATCGGAGCTAGTCATTAATGTAAAGACCCCATAATACCTTTTTTATATACGATAGATAGTATCGGAAAACAATAGCGATAAAATATATGATGAAGGAAAAACGTATTATGTTGTACTATATCTTTAAAATACTACGGTCAATATGGCGTCAGACTGTTGAACAAAAATAAATACGTTAAGCTCAGGTGTTCTTTGGATATATACGAGTATATATTATTTGCACGTATAAAAATGCTTTAAAGCAAATAAATATTCCGAAAAATCTATAAGAGCTTATATGCCCGAAAAATCAACGATTGTGAACTAATACCACTTCGATTTTTTTATTCATTAAAATAAGATGTGGAAAATTTTCATATTAATGTACTGCGAGAAAACACAAACTCTTATGCAGCCTTTGATAATAATACAAAAAGGGATCTGTAAAGTAATTGCAACCGTTAATTTCACTATTAAGTTTAATAAAAATAAATATATACATGTTTTTTATCAGTTTTATTTTTTATAAATAAATAAACATTATTTAAGAGGAAGCTCACATTAAAATTACAATATCAATTATAGTAACGTATATCCGTATAAAAACAAAATAGTATATGTTAACTTATATGATAACATTTGTTGAATTACTATTTATTGTGCCGAAGGCTCCTGGAGTTAATAATATACCTAGAAAAAAAGAAAAAAAAATTAATAATAAAAATTAAATAAACTTTTTTTATTTTCAATTGAAATCTGTGTATAAGTAGGAAAACGTTTATTTGTAGTACAGTTAATATTTCCGACAATAGATGGTCTTTTCAATTTTCATTCAATACACATTTTTATTAGAAATACTATCCGCACGCATTTTTAACTGAACATCTGTAACATTATATTTACTCTAATTAGCATAATGCAAATATGAAGGAAATAAACACTTTATCAATAGTTATTTCCTTGCTTATAAGTATTTTTATAATCTTGTTTAATCAAAATGTACGGCAAGAATACTCTTGGAAATATCTGAGAAATCACTATCATTTATTAAATTTGTAATACTCGTAAATACATATTATTACGATTATTGTATATTCAATAAATAACAGTGGTTTGTCGGTATTCTGCTCATTGCAGGATAGTTATGTATTTACTGTAGATACTGTTTAATGCATGTTACAACTACACTTCATAACTACTCTTTAAAAATTATAATTACTACCTTCACGATATATTGACAATATTCAACATGGATCCATTGAATAACTTCATTAATCGATGATTCGTTTAATTACAAAACAGAGTGTGTTTAGTGACAGTTCATTCTACGAAATTATCAAGTGTACATTCCACGAAGCTATCAAGTGCCTTTTTTTACATCGTATACACCAGTGGGTCTCAAACTCTTTTGGCCCACGGACCCTCTTTCATAGTCAAAACTTGCCTACGGACCTCTAATAGTATAGACTAGTTGGTGCAAGTATCGACTCTATTAACCTACCTGACTCACCGCGATGCCTGTTATTACTTGTATTTTATGCACCTGTCTATATTTATATTTTACTTAAGACGTAAAAAACGCTAATAATGTATTCATTGTTATTTATATTAACTTCCATATTAATAAAAATGTGTCACAATTTTTTTTTTTTTATTAAACCTTGCGCGGACCCCCTGATGTTGTTCAGGGACCCCCAAATCGATTTTAATTTTCTAAGGATCCCCTGGGGTCTGTAGGGACCACTTTGAGAAGCACTGGTATACACAGAGCCGTTATCTCAAGCATGTCGAAGTGAATTATGGATGAATGGCGTCATAGCATGTTGGTTTTTTTCATATGGATACTGCTTAAACTTGTGAAAGGATATTGAATTTACTGTAAAAGGAGACTTGGCCATAATTTAGTTGTGAGTGAGTGGCACCGCATAAATATTTGATTCTAAATACCAGCTATGCAGGCGGTCATGAAGCAGACCCCGCAGCCCGCAGCCAGCGATCGGATGGCAAGGTTGGCGACGTCTGACCTCCTGGAGGGGCACAGAGCTCCGAGGGCGCCGACGAGGATTCCTACGGATCCAGGGTTTGTGAATCCGCACAGCGCGTATGTGGCGATGGCCTCAGCTCGACTCTGAAAGCAAACATACCACGCTATACATGTTAGTTCAAAACTCATGATTCACTTGCAAAAATAAAAAGACCTATATTAATAGGTTTTATATTTTTTGATTGATCAGATAACAAAATCCAGCTTTTCGAGTTTAAATTTTGATTAAATTAATTTTTGTCATTTTTAATAATTACTAGAAAAGCTGTTTTCTTTAATTGAAGCCGTCAAAATAAATTTGCAAATATTATTTTTGATGATATTTTTAAAATATTCCTAAGCATCATTTATTATTATAGATTACTTCACGTAGATTATTGTTGATTCAACTTAAAAAAAACTTACTGAGAGAAGATGTTTGTCCTTGTATTCGCCCAGCCTTTGGTATGCCACGAATTCGTTGACCACCGTTTTCAGCCCGATGAGGTTTCCTACAAGCTCACATTCTTCCCATGGGACCCCTGAAAAAGCAAGCAAGCGTTTTTTTTTCATATATATTTATTTATATTCGAAAGATATTTAAGATCATTTTAACTATATTACTTTGGAAATGGATCAAAAATATGTGTGTCCGTTTTTTCAGTTACTTTAAATGGAGGACTATGACCGATCAGCAAATACACTTTCTTCAATTGAAGACTACAATATTCATAAACCTTAGCTGCTTACTATTTAGCGTAAATTCACAGTGTAAAACTTTCGTAAATGTATCTAATAAAGTTTTTATTTTTTCATTAATACTTAATTACTACTGAAAGAGACACATATTATGGAATGTGAAATAAATAAAAATCATTTCACATTTTCAAAATGAAGCAACAATATTGATTGGACCGCATGAGGCATCAAACGGTCCCCGACAAGTAAAAAATTATCTTAACATCATAAATATGCTTTCGTACGTTGCCAGTAAATTCATTCACAATCTGTATATTGGAGATATTATTTCTCACCCATGATCCAGCTGAGCGGGATGAATATCTTTCCGAAGATCCACTCGAAGCTCAGGAAGTCCAACCCCACCAGCATTCCGAGCCACCCGATTATACTATTTAAGAATGCAATCAATGCAACAAACGCAACTAAGTTTGCTACGATTCCCAGTATCAGAGGGATGGCATTGGACGCTCCCTTCCCAGCCGCATCCAACACGGAAGAATTTTCGCTGAAATTAAAAAAATATATATTATAACAAATCCAAAACATCGATAAAAAATGTTTTAAGGTAATCAAATTGAACAAATACTAATTTAATATTATAATATATTTTCTGTAGCATATTAGAGTTACACTTTAGTGAAGGTGTTTCGAGTTCGAATCTCACTGCGTCTCGAAAAAAAAAACGAAGATACTTGTGTTACACTTGTTTATCAATAACAAAAAACATATCGTGAATATTTGCAATATGAGTATAATACAAATCAGCGAATAAAATAAGTGAGTCATGATTTTTACCTGGTAAAAGTTTGAATGTTATTGATGGAAGTTTTGGTGTCTTCGGTCTCCGGATACATGAGCTTGGCGAAGCACAAGGATGCTGGAGCTGACATGACGCTGGCAGTGATGAGGTGAGCTGGCTGGACTCCGAAGGAAATGTACGCAGCCAGGACAGTTCCTAAAGATTACAGTAGAAATATTGAAAACCTATCATTTAGGCACACAGTATACTGTATACGAAAAAGGTTTAAATAATAATCAAAGCATTATCAGCACTTAAACGAAGTATAAAAGTAAGTTGATGATTTACAGGTATATAAATGAAGTCCACGAGCATTACCTGAGACTGTTGCAAAACCACCAGTCATAAGGGCAAACATTTCTGAATTCGTCATATCTAGAATGTACGGCCTAATCAGCAGAGGAGACTCGGTCTGAAAACAGTTTTTTTGAACCCTTTGGTAAATCACCATGGAAGAGAAAATGAGTTTTGATTCTGAAAAAGGTTCTGGGCTTGAACTTACCATCCCGAGGAAGGTGTTGGCGGAGCAGATGACACTCTCGCAGACGGTGGTACCCAGGGATATCTGCAGACACCACCCCAGCTTCAGGCACACCCACTGCATCGCTCCCCAGTAAAACAGAACCTCAATCATCAAGCTCATGAAGAATATCACAGGGAGGGCCTGAAAAAATAAGAAAATGGTTTAAAACTGTTTATTTAAATTTGTATCACATAAACAAAAAAATTGTGCATTCTGTATTCAAAATGCTTAATCTATTCAAAGAATTAATTTTGTACGGTTTACAATTAAAATCCCACCTGATCCAGTCAACACCATGAGTTTTTAAAATTACATTTACCTTAAAACACAGCACTCCCAGTTCATTCACTAGATAATCGCCAAATACAAAAGAACTGCCCGCATCCGTAAACGATAAGAACGCAGACACCTGAAAAAATTAAAAATATTTTAAGGGACGCTATGCCGTGGCGTTTGATTTAATTTCGAGTCCAATTTTTCCGATAAATTTGAATTGAACACCCAAAATCTCTGATATAAATTAAACATCACACATATATAATTAGTCGTCTTTTTCGCAATCTTAAAATGACTAACGTGGTTTATGATTTAAAAATCAACATGAACTTGAGAAATATTAATGATTCTGATATATTTTACCCAAACAAAACATATCATTGTGAGTGTCCACACTTAATTTTTTATTGTGAATTGAATCTCTGTTTGGAAATATCAATATTTATTGTCATTACAATATCACCAAGTACTTCCTGTAAGAAATATTGAATATATAATGATGCTGTATCGTGAAATGTGTAGTCTTTAACAGTCGTTAAAAAAATCTTTTTTTTTTACATGTTATACTTTGACTCCTTGTTGTAATATATTTGCCCGAGTCAATAAGTACAAACGTGTTATTGACATGATTTTTTTATTCTCTCACCTTATCGCCGATACACTGAAAGATGGATCTCCCCACCTCCCATCTGATTGTTATCAATCCGAGAATAAACTGCAGGATGAGGCCCCACACCACAGGCCTCCACCGGATCTTGGACGGGGATCTCGAGAAGATGAAGCCCAGCATGAGTATGACGACCAACCCTAACACTGACGTTAGTCTCTCTCGGGATCCTTCCGTGTCTACGACGAGGAATACAATCAACGCAACCAAAAGTACGATGTAAAGAATCCATCGGATAAACCTAAAAAAAACAATCGCGGATAAATATAAATTCATTTAATTTAATTTTACTCTAATTTAAATAACGCATTGCTAACTCTAAAAAGATCTATAAACATATTTTGGTGTGGTTAAGTTTTTAATATTATAAAATTATTTACCATCGTTTCCATGATTCACAATAGACTCTGTATATGGGCGCTAACACAGCTCTGTGTATTTTTTTCCCAAAAAACTTCTTCACGATTAAAAAATAAATAACATAAAAATATACAATGCAGTATAGGATAAGGAGCATTCCAAATCCATCACAGAGTTCCCAGCTTCTTTTTTCTAGAATTAAAATACACAAATTATAAACTATATACATACATTCAAGTGTAAAAATATGAACCTAAATGGGTTTATACTTTATGGTGTCAAAAAATCTTCTAAGAATTTTAAATAAAATACTTTCAACATATAAAGTTAGTTCTTTTCACAGCTTTTGTATTGCATATACCCTACGCCTACGCTATTGTAATAACTATGTATTATTTATCTTAAACATAGTAATATTTAGTTATAAGGTTTTTTACTTTAATTACCGTTAGTATTCCAGTAATGAAGAGCTATAAAGAAATATACTAAAAACGCAATATTTAAAATTGCAGCCATTAAAAATCTAAGTGTCCGTTTATTCTCCTGCATAAAGTTTTTTGTACTTTTATTGACTTCTTTGATCTTTCTGGTGAAAAAATTGGTAATCGGATTTTCTGAATCCTCTTCAAGGTCCATGGGTGACTTGGTATTTCCATTCTAAAAAAGAAAACTGATTGTTAAATTACTGTTTTCAAAAGTCTCATAAAAGGTTTTTTGTTCTTCTTCTTCATGTGCCTCTCTCCAGAGAAGGTTGGTAACCCTATCACTGAACATATATTTATGATGAGCCAGTATTCATGGTTTTCTTAGGGAGAATAGTGTAGTGGGTCCTCAGATTCTCCTACACCGCAGTTTCATATTCGAAGGAAAGCCCAATGGCATTATTATACCTCTGGCATTTAGATATGATATTCCTTCTGCAGCAGGATACAGAAACAACAGCAGAAGCCTTCCACATCTGCAAGGTAATTCCTGAACACATTCTTCCACAATTACCTATCCTTTACATACGCTTGTGGTACATAATGGTAACCATGCACACGAACAGAATGTGGAGAGCATGACTTCTTTATTAATACTTTTAATTTTCAAATTTAACTTTAACTATGTACAAATATTTATATATTATTATGTAATTATTATATTTTATTTAGCAATCATCCCAAAATCAAAAAATATATTTATTCACCTGTGGTTCACTCTCTCTTCTGTCAATTTTTACGGTGTCTCTGTCATGAAGGCTTGTTTCCTAGACAGAAAAAATAATTTTAAAAAATACACAGCAATGTTAAAATTACCAACCAAAACATTTATTTTGTCATCTTACAGCCTTGCTCGTATGTTAATTTTTAAATAATTTAGTGTATTTACGTGGTATTTCTCCGGGGCGGAGCTGAAAGCGAGGTTGTCGGCCATCATTGATGTCGAGCAGGTGGATTGTTTCACAAGTGGCACCGCCGACCACTTTAGCATGCAAGGGAGTTACGCAGACACGGTCATCTGTAATTACCTTAGGAATTATAATGAGACTACCTGCCTAATACGGTTCCAGGAGTCAAAATTATCAATAAACTAACGAATCGCTTCAGACGGTTTATCGATACATATTTTGTAACATTCAATCAAAATGAACCGACTTCCTTGTACATAACAATAAATACTAAAGAATCAAAAACCAACCGTGTAAAATATTTCATAATTATTCTACCTGTATAAACAGGTAGAATAATCAACTGATTTTCAAGTTTTAGTCGTACGATGATATTGTTGCCTAAGTTGCGAGTTACGTATAAAAAAATTGTCATAACATGAATTATAATCATATTAGCAATGAGATAATTTAAGACCGTGGATTTGATTATCTACTATAATAACGTTGATTGCATACTTCAGCTTATAAACAATCACGTGAAATAATCTTAGAGGTCTTAGTAAATATATATATTATAAAGATCATATACGATTCGATTTATATTAATAATTATAAGCTGATATATTCATTCTTTTGCCAATAGGTATTCACGTTTTTTAACGATCAGGTAATGAGAAATGATGCGTCATTTATACCGGAGATTTATAAATTGCGATCATGCATAGTAGGAAATATAATAGCAGTAATTAATACTAATGCATTTATCTTATTCTTAATATCAAATAGAATCAAGCAAACTAACAAGTGCGACGTAGGATGTTCATCATTAGCATTTTCTACTTGAAAACACTTGCGATTCGTTAAATTTTTTAGCGCACACTAGTAACAAAATAAAACATGCACACACACCATTTTAAATTTTAACCCCTTCATAGTCTTTTAATCTTCCTGAAAGCTATGGCTTCCAAAGAAATTAGTAGTTTATGGGGGAGATTATACTAGGCAATTTTTTATTGAACACACCAGCAATAATTTTTAAGGGAAAATCTTAAATACGTTTATTATTAATAACAATAAATATTTCACCTTTATTTAAATTAATTTACAGCTAAGCGAATATATACAAGTATGCCATATTGAATTTTTAAACATTATTTATGCACTAGCAATGTAGCCCGTCATAAAATGACGTATTTTGAAATTCGCTAAAGCATATTTTAAAGTTTATGAATGAAAATATTATCCTATCGTCTTGAAATTCGGCACATAGCTGCGGAAAAATTTACTTAACTTATGTGCAAAAAATCAGCGTTGTATCTTTTAAGATATTCTATACAGAACGGAAAAACGAAACATACATACATACAAACATACAAACACACAATGGCTATTATTATAGTAGATAGCTAAAATATTTACAATGCTGTTCATAAATCTATGACCAGACCTCATTGATACTATCTTAAATGAATTCATAAATGAAATGATTGAGTGCACCTCCAGCAGGTGTCTGCCGACGACAGTAGATTCAAGCACCACAAGTAGTGTTGTCGAAATTGCTTTCACCTCTTCGTCAGCACGAGTCGTAGGTAAAACCCGTTCTTGCAAAATATTTTAAGGTGAATGTATACACTGGAGATTCATACAAAAAATCTAATAAACATACTATACAACGCATAAGTAATCAATTTTAATCCAAAAGTTCGTCTCACTTGTTCGCCTATTATTTCGATATTTTTAACCAAATGTGGTTTTGCTTTATTTGGGGTTTGGGGTTTCGGGTGTTTTCTCACTTGTTACAAATGCAAGAGGGATTATCCTGTCATTAATGTCACGTCACGTCACAGGTATTAATAAACGTTATTGCGTATATTTCTAAGGTAGTTAGAATGTATATAATATTATGACAAGTAATTAGTTTTCATTTGCGTATCTTTGAGAAGTTTGCTATATTTATCTCTTGTGTTATCTGACAATCTAATATAACATAAAGTTAAAACGTAAAAAAATACTTTCTATCTTGAAGCAGTGCATTTATAAGGTAATAAATATTATTCCAATATTTAACAACACAACTGATAATTAAAATAAAAATTTCTTTAATTATCAGTTGATCAATTATCAATTATTCGATTAATTATTCATTTATTCAAGTTATTCACAGACTACACCACCTTCGGTTACTTTAAAGTTCTTCGTAAACCTGTATGAGTATGAGTCACCTAAAAAACCATACAATTTCCTGGTATTGATTTTTCCTTTTGATTTTCCCAAGAATATAGAAAATTATGCTTGTGCATGCTTGTATTTTATTGTAAATCCATATTTTAACTGGGATTGGGACCTTCTTTGTAAAAACAGTTTTAAATAACATATAAAGTTCAAACTTTTTTCATGACGATCCTTGAAATTAAAAATATATCTAAATTGACAAATTAATAGACTTATTTAATTTTCATTGGTATTAATTAAGCACGTCAAATTATCAAGAGACAAGTTTACCTATCGACACTCTAAATTTTGCCCCAGAAAATAAAAAATAACAAAGATACTATCATAATTACTTTCAATGTTAGATAAGAAAACCTTATCGTTGACATTTCGAAATACTTTTTTCATTGAAACAAACAACGATAAGAAACTTACTTTGACTTTGACTTTCATTAACGATTTCTTGACTTCAAATTTATTGATTATCTGTACATATCATGATTTAATAAACACTGATAAATGCCAATGATTGATTCTCAAGTGAGCATATATCATGTCTTTATTCAATTCAGACGATCATGCAGCGGTTGTTATGGGGATTCAATTCATACTCTTGGCACAAAATATATATATTTATATATATATACTAATTATTGTTTTAAAATTATATACTTTATTTTACTATTTCAATAATTAATTACAGAAAACAAAAATTTAAAAAAAAACATAAATACAAAAATCCGTTTAGTGCTATTTGTCAAAATACAATGGTTACTTTATTATTATTGTGATTTCGATAATATTTAATTTCTTTTGAACAAGTGAAGTCCCTGCATTCGTAATACTATATAAATACAAAAATACTTCTACAAATACGTATATTTGTTATTTACAGCTAGTTTTATGATTAAATTGTTCAATGTTAAGATTTAATGGTTTAGTGAAATGCCAACAAAATTGATCAAAGTATTTACTTCGATGAAAAGCAAATTTTTAATTTATTATTTAAAACATATTTTTCGTAATAATCTCTTAGTTTTAAATTTCCATTGTGAATAAAAATGAAATGCTCATGTTTACCCGTATCTGGCATAACAATAAAAGTGAGTACATTTCAACAAAATATGTCTGTGTTTTTAATTCTAGTACGAATAATACAGCAAAAAACAAGTAGATATGTGTCGCTTGGGTACAAAATATACAATATGATGACATTATCTGCTAATTCTTTTACAATACTCAAACATTTTCACGGCATAGTAATCATCACCTAGATATTATATACAGCAATTTAGGTAATCTTTTTATTGGCTATGTTTTACAAGTGAGGAGAGTTGAAAAACGACATCATGATCTGTATAAAATGGAACTAAATAAAATAATACATTGAATCAGGGTTACGAAAATCACCATTGAAAACGACCTTCTTCAATATTCACTTAAATTAACCATGAGTATCGTTTGTACATATTTAAATTATCACCACTTTTAAAGTCACAGCCCAGTGTGTTTTTGACATCACTAAGAAGAGAAATCATCGGTTAAATTATTATAGATCATGTTGGAAGGTAATTAGAGGTTTGGTTTTAATTACATTTATAATATACAGATACTAAATTTTCTAAATAAGATGCAAAACACGCATAGATCTAAATTAATCAAAATCAAGAACAAGCAAACAATCGTTACATATCGATTCATCATCCATAAAAAATGTACAATAAAAAATAAATAACTTGTAGTTTCAAGCATTTACCAGGATGACTACTTCCAGTGTGGTTCCATACAAGAAAAAAAAATCTAATGACAAAAACCATGAAAGTATATTTATTCACGTTCAGACGTTAGAAATATTTGTAAAACCATCAATTAGGTATTGTTATCATATCATAGCAATCTGTTATTTTGTGTGTCACGATAAATCTTTGAGATATGTTCTGGCAAAATAAATAATCAATTTAATAGGTCATATTGGAAAATTTATTACGAATTATACATTTTTGTTGTAGCTCAATTGAAAGATTACGTTGAAAAATATTGTGAAATTATAATCATGATTACGTTCATTCATAGAAAAATACACTAATCAATTTTAAAATAAATGTTTTTTTTTTCTACAGAGATACGGTGGAATTAGTCATTCTCGGCGCCTGTGGACTTAATATTCATAAGTTGAATGCTCTTTTAAGACAATAATGCATCATTTCATATAGAAACAATTTTTTTTTTGCTTTGTTTCCAAGGCTTCATTGGTGTGAGTAACATTTTATAAAACTTGTTAAGCTACAGGGCCACGGTGGACGAAAGTATGAAGCGATCATGAAACGTTAACCAAGACAGTATAAGTTCTAATCCCACCTATGTCTTGATAAGATCTATGGTTTTTATTCATCCTTTTATTACGTAAGTACACCGTGTAATAAAAAATATGGCAAGTGGATAAATAAATGTGTCTTAGTGGCTCCCAGACAAATGAATTCCAAACCAATGTAATGAAGTCCACGCTTGTCTCAGTTTGGTCGAAGACAATTTTTATTGATACAAGCAATACTGGCCATCGATTAATCGTTCTCTCCTTTATATTCGCTCTAAAATATAAAATTATTCAATGCGTGATTCTTCCATCTTATAGACAATATAAATAATAAAATATTTCTCTTTTGGGGTGTATGGACTATGGATCTGAGTAGGAATATGTACCGTTTATAGTATATCTATAAAAAAATAATAACTCCATTTAGCTACGTTATATATCAATACTAAAAAAAAAACCTTTTAAAATATTTTTTGTGTATTTATCATTATACTACGCACAGGTTTGTTATCATTGAACCTAATACTTGTCTATCATTAAATAGAAAACTCCAAAGTGCTGTGATAGATCAGGCAGGCAAACTTGAATGACAGTATTGTTCCCTAATTGTTTGATAACTGTGGTCAATGGCCTACACTTGGGGTCGTACATAAATAGCCCGAAGGGTGTGTGACAACCCCTCTTGGTCCCGAGACCTCTACTGCAGAACATCACAACAACGACATGTTTGATTCGTGATAACACTGTGAGCCTTGAATCTAAGACGCCATATCTTTCACCAGGTAAATTCCTTAGCAAATAAGCACTCGTACAGAAAAAAATAATTTGTATAAAAACAATTCGTTTGAATAAAAATATAACCCAGCCTGATCTAGGGATGTGCTTGAAATACGAGTAAGCACTGAAATAATTTAAATATGTATCAATTTAGTTTCTTTAAATATAACCATAATTTATAAAAATGTGATCCATTGAGATCTCGTAAAAACCGTGAGTTTTAAGCACTCGTTTCACCAAAATGTTACTAAAAGGCTTTGGGAAGACCAGAAGAGCTGAAAACCCGTCGTCGCTCCACGACGCGTCATTGGTAAACCACAAGGAAAAAATATATTGATATAATTCGATTTCTTTGAACCGCCAAAAGAGTGATTTATTTAAATAATTTTATTTATAAATATTTAGTGATGTTCACACTTTTTATTTACTGACGCGACTGGTTTCAAATGATTGTTAAAGGTAATATGTAAATTTAAAATAGTTGCATCAATTAATAAAAAGTAGAAACGTCACCAAATATTTCATTTAAATAAAAAAATTATAATGAAATTCTGCCAAATATATTATCAATATTAGTCTTATTTAATTTCACCTTTTACGATTTTCGTCGTCATGTCAGAAATTTGGCACAGAACCAGTGACGAATGTCTCATATTATTCGTCATTTTATTAAATATATATATATTATTGGATATTACCGAACTTATAACATACTTCGATAAAAAAATACTTTAATATATTCATAACATTCGCTATGATGATAAAAACGTGATCTTAAATATACTCATAATAAGAGTGCTTAAAATGCTTTCAAAAAAAGGTTAATTACTTTTATTGCTGATTTTTTTAAAAACGTGTTATGATCAAACAGAATTTTTCTGCATCGAACACAACTAATGGCATGCAACGAACTTGATTACAGGGTATGCAGTTTGTACATAAATTACAATATATTATATAATCCCCAATATGAATGCATGGAATAAATCCTCAGGTGTTTTAAGTTATTTCAGACGTTTCGGTCTATGTACTTGGGCCATCTTTAATGATCTCAAGAAGACATGGCGACTATTAAAATCTACATTTAAAAGATTTAAAACACAAAAATCTAAACTTTAAAAACTACTTCAATAACAGTTAATAATAATCTTTTTAAAGCTATCATTGACATTTTATGAAGGTCTATTTTATTCCATATTAAATAGCTTGTTTAGATCCTTAATATTTTTGATTTGCACAAAATCATTGAAACGAATGATACATATAACATTGAAGACATCATTAGTACTAAATCAAGATTTAATGTCCGTTAAACTTCATAAAATATTTAAAAAACATTTACCTTCATAATAATTGGGTTGTAAATCAGAATATATCTATGTAGTTTAATAAAAAATGTCATCAAATAATTGTTTACTATATGGCGTTAAAAATTAATGTCAGTATTACGAGACGTGCTTATTATGTATGGGTAATAAACTTATACGGGCTTAAAATCCTAAAAAATGTAATTTGTATTAAAAAATATTTATTTTTAAAACAACGATGAACAATTGATAACATGCCTGCAAAATGCTTTGCAACACCTAAGATAACAGAATTATCTGCGTCACTTACGACAACAATGTCGATTTTGTAAAATACAATCCAACAAAACTTATTTCAGGAGTTGTTACGTCCTTTTGAATCTGGACACACTGTGTAGTTTTCAAAAACCCTTTCACCTGTGTGGTCGAAAAAACACCTTTTCATTTATATTGTCCATTGCTTGAACCGATCCATTCTAATGCTGTTATCGCTGGAAGTCGACGAGACGAGATGTAATAATCGGTTTATGATTTGTAATCAGCGATTTTAGGTATTGGCTATAAATCACAGGATTAATTTTGTTGTGATAAATGTTGCAATACATTTGACACTATCACAATTGGATCTTTATATGCGGAAGACATCGATCAAATCGATTTGATCACTTTTCCATAGTTCAGTTTTAAAATTAAATACAAAGAAATATATAAAAAAAATATTGTACACTGTTTTTACACCATTCAAAGCATTCGCCTTTTGAGAATATTTCCATATTAATATTTTAAAAATATTGAAGGTGTATTTGCTGAACACTATGTGACAAATTTATGAACGCCTATAAAAAATAAACTTGTACATGCAATATTAAAAAAAACTAATTCATGCGATTTATTTTTTACTTAAAATTTTTATTTATTTTGAGAAAAAGTATTTATTTTTATATTTTCTTTTACAGCAATATTTATTCTTATTATTGATGGACAAGGCATTTGCATGGTGAAGATCCATATTATTGATAAATGAAAGAATTTTTTTTGTATCACACATATGTTTATTTATTTTCAGCATAACTAGTTTCGATCATAACCTGGTCATCATCAAATGCAGAATAAACTGATATTTATTCGTTATAATTGGACAACAAAATAAAAATGATTATCCAATAAGTGAAACAACGTTATGAAATACAGAAAAAGGGCATTAGGTATAAAAATGTTTTCTCATGTATTTAATAAAATTTATATAATTTTTATACATATGAAATGTGTGAAATATTAATTGAATAAGAATTCTTACCTTTTGGTTATTTTCTCTTGTAATGTATTTATTAATAAACACCACTCATAATACTTTCTTTTTTTTTTTTTTTTAATCTCAAATTAATAAATGCAATTGTATATAATAAATATTCACCAATAATGAAATACTTTTGATAATAAACAAACCGTATCGCGAAGCAACGCAAACGGTATGTATGAACGCGACCACTTGCTAAAGGTAACTAAAGACTACTCAGTGAACTGATCGCTTGTCGCAAAGCCAGTCTTCTGCTGCAAATTATGTCGAGGTGAGAATGAGTAAGGCGGTAGCACCAAGGCCAGTGTGTGCGATTTAACTTTGATCGTCTACAATCTACATTAATCATTTTTCGCACATTACAGTACATTAGAAATATGAACGAAATTTCAATTATTATTACTTAAAATCAAATCGTCGATTCGATAAAAATTTCACAACTTGTTCTGGTCTGAAGACATTTAATTGAAAAAGCGTTACTACAGTGTTCGCTTTATCACTTGTAAATCCATTTGATATTTTTTAATAAATATTATTTTCTTTATTTTACTACGTTTTTTCAAACGCCAACGAAATAAAAATATATTTTTTAATTTAAATATGAACAATTGAATAATCTAGTATTCGTGAAATTGTATAGTCTTTTTAAATCATTGAATATAAATTTCCTCGACAGTTTCTGATCAATTCATTAAAACAATATAAAAACTATCCATAGCTCATTCTGATCTGATCGTTGGACTTTTACGTGTAATCGCTTTCTGACTAATGTAACAACAGTATTTCATTTACCGTCTTCGCTCGCAAAATTCGGAGCAAACAGACCAGAGCAAGTTGGACATAGTTTTAACAATTAGATTTTTAGTAACAAAACTAATAAATACAAACTGACAAACAATTTTTTTATTGAAATGATTAAAAAAATTAATTGTTCTTTATGCATATAAAAAAATCGTTTTTAATATTTAAAAAATACACTTTGATTTTAGTATTTTAGAGCTAGCAACATTTGCCGACGGGCAACACTTTTTTTAGACTTGAATTGTATTTCTCTACTGTCATACATTTTATTTTGATTGTTCGTGTTTTGATATGTCTCTGTTTCTATTACTACTAATGTAATTTTGAGGTTTGTATTTTTCCTATAAAGTAAACCTGACTAGTAAATTGTATCCCTTTGATATCATCTTTTTCACACAGCCTATATTTTTGGTTCTTTGAGTACCTACTACTTGCGTGTTAAAATATCGTTTTACTTGAAGGATTAAAATCACAATAATCAAATTAAAAAAAACTTATTACAACAGTGGATGCTAAACGTAATTGCTTAACTTTCAGACAACCCTTTAAAATGGAATTACAAATCAAGCAAGAGCTCTCCGAGTCAGTACAAGAGTGTCTACCGTTGAACTCTAAAATAATTTGTATTAAAAAGGAACCTTTATTAATTGAAGACATTCAAAAGTATATTAGCAATAACAAAATATATATTAAAGGCAATAGAATAGCAACTACTACACATGAAACTAGTGAACTTGGTTACACCAAAAGAGAAGAATTTTATGTGGAAAATACTATTTATAAACAAAAGAAAAAGGTAATAACAGACGAAGTTGTCAAGCAGTGGCTTAAATTGTACTTCTTAAATTTCATATCCATTCAGGAAACGTTCAATGTTTTAAATTGAATCATAAGAAAGAAAATACACCATGGACAAAACAAAGATCACAATTTAAGCTAGACAGTCTTAAAAAAGTTCAAGTTTACTTTTATAACATAATGTTTAACAATTTTACATCTATAAGGCAAAAGGATTTATAAAGAAATAATCAAACGTCATTTGGAAAAGAAAATAAGTTTAAAAAAGTTTTCTTGTAAAATAAGTCATTTTATTCTGATAGATAATTTTTTATTTGTTTATTTATAATGACATAGAAATGAAATTTCTCCTTTGAAATATTCTTCATTCAATAGCACATTAATTTATTATTTTCAGACGGAGTTTAACATCAACGGTGGTCCTGGCACTGATTGTGAAAAGATAGAAAACTTGTTTAGATGTGATCAATGTAGTTATTCTAGCAAACAAGAATATAGTTTAAAGAAGCACATTATGAAACACATGGGAGGGAAATTATTTGGTTGCAACCTTTGCAATTATTCATGTAACCAACTAGGCAATTTAAAGAGACACAAACTCATCCACACTGGAGAGAAACCATTTTCATGTATCCATTGCACATATTCATGCAATCAAGAAGTCACCTTAATGAGACATAAAGCCATGCATACACAAGATAAGCTCTTTGCTTGTAACCAATGTGATTATGTATGCAGTCACATTGGGAATCTCAAAAGACACAAACTCGTTCATAGTGAAGAAAAACCTTTCACTTGTAATGAATGTAGTTATTCGTGTAGACAAGAAGCTAATTTAAACAGGCACAAACTCATACACTCTGATGAAAAACCTTTTACTTGTAACCAATGTCCATACTCATCTAATCAAGAAAGTAATTTGAAACTACACTTGCTCACACATACTGGGGAATTCCCGTTTGCATGTGATGAATGTGATTATTCGTCGAATCTCTTAGGTAATTTAAATAAGCACAAACTTGTGCATTCTGAATTAAAGCCTTATAGCTGTAATCAATGCACATTCTCATTCAAATATCTAAGCAGTTTGAAGACGCACAAACTTACACATACCACTGCTAAACCATTTGCGTGTAATGAATGCAGTTATACATGCAAACAAATAGATAAATTAAAACGACACAAACAACTTGTACACACTTCAATAAAGCCATACTCTTGTGATCAATGTAGCTATATATGCAAGCAAGAGTCGGATGTTAAAAGACATAAAATTATAATGCATTGCGATGAGAAACCATTTGCTTGCAACGTGTGTACTTATTCATGCAAACTAATAGAAAATTTAAAAAAGCATAAACTCGTACATAGCAAAGATAGGCCCTTCGCTTGTGACCAATGTAATTACACCTGTAAAGAAAAAAGATGTTTAAAGAAACATAAACGAATTCATGATGAAGTGAAACCATACAGTTGTGATCAATGCAGCTTTTCATGTAAACAAGACAATAACTTGAAGAGGCACAAACTCGTACACTCTGGAGAAAAGCCTTATATGTGCGATGAATGTGATTATTCATGCAGTCAAATATGTCATTTGAATAGACATAAACTAATGCACACTGGTGAAAAACCATTTGCTTGTGATCAATGTAGTTATGTTTGCAATCTAAAAGATAATTTAAAGACACACAAACTTATTCATACTGAAAAAAATCCATTTACTTGTGATGAATGTAGTTTTTCGTGCAATCGCATAGGTTTTTTAAATAAACATAAACTTATGCATACTAAACAGAGGTCTCTATCTTGCGATCAGTGTAGTTATTTATGTCAAACAAAATACGGTTTAACTAGGCATAAACTTATACATATTAGAGACAAACCATTTGTATGCGATCTGTGCGATTTCACATGCAAACAGATGAGTCATTTAAATGGACACATAAAACGCATACATGCAACATGAACATTTTATTCCTCAATAACTCTGGGTAATAACTACTGATGGCATCGTTGTGTCTTCGAAAAAGACTCACCCAACACAATATTTTACGTATTTGCTCTGAGTCACATCTATGTTATTATACATCAAAAGGTTAATGACAATCTAAAAACTTATGATTTTAATTGTAAGTGTTTAAAAGAATCTCATGTGAACTTTATTTTGTAATTAATAATTTAAAAGCAGAGGGTTGTATTAGCCACCCTGCTCTGAGAGTCAGGGATCGCAAGGAGAAGAGAAAAAGTTAAATATCAGATTAGAGGTAGACGAATCTACCTCTGGTTTCGCTCGATATATGTGAAGAAATCAGAAAAAATCTTTTTTTTTTCATTATAATTTCATTACGTAATTATAAAAACATCCCGTTTTTTTAATTCAAAATCGCATGGTCAGTAAGTAACTGTGCTAATCACTCAAGGCTGGTTTGTACTGAGAATTGATAAATTAAAAACTGTTCATTGAATTGCTCCTTTTTTATCTCATTCTACGTAATGCCTTCCCTTCATTTCTCAATTCCTCTTCCTATTCAGAGAAAAGCTACAACTGTAATATTTGTAAATTTATTATTTGTTGTTAAGAAATTTTTGGTTATTACTGTTGTTAAACAAACGTTTCCTGCTTCTTCTTTCGCATTGATAATGCTGACTGCTTATTCAGAAAATCTGAAATTTTTATTGCTTTTGTGTTAAAAAAATATATTTTGCATTTCACAGCTTTTGTCTGGTTTTAATTTTTTTTTCTTAAAATCTGGCAACACTGGTTCGCACCTGTCAGGTGAGTTTATCAGAATTTTGTTTGATCAGCACTCGGTCAATGTTGTTTACTATCAAACGTCAAATTTACTTAATTTGCCGTTTTTTCTATGCAAAAAAATAATAGATTTATTCACATTATAACGCAAAACTGTCCGGCGCAATTGTGAATATTAAGTTTCTAGAAAAAAATTGCGTTATTCCAAAACTACGGAATTTATGTTTTTATAACCTATGAGAGCAACTTAGAGTCGTGAATTATCTTATCCATCTCCATGTCTGATCACCCAACTGACTGGGACGTTGACGTCTACAAATGTGAGCACGAAAGCAAGGAGCAATGGCAGCTGAGAAGGAGTTTTATGTTAAAATGGAAATGCAATTTTTCTGAAGACAGCCTTGTTTGCTTAGCCAGAGTTTTTACAAATATAGAATTTCTTAACTGCAGATATCCGACAGAAGTCATGAAATTGGTCGCCGAACTTTCAAAAGAGGTATCTTTAGTATTTTTTATTTTATTTATATGGACGTAAACTTTATTTTGGCCTATTTAAAACTAACGTATTTTCACCGTATTGATTGTTGATGATGGATATAGATCAAAAGGCTTGGCGAAATGTTTGCGTATTCGTTTATTTATATTTATAACTGACAATACAGAATTATGCGTGGTTACTCGTCGGGTGCCTGAGTCTCTCTGTGCGCGTTGCGCGCTGGGGTTGTTTGGTTGTAAAATTGGAAAGTTTCTACCTGCTCGACCTTGTGGTCGGGGCGGTTGTCCGAACAAGTCCCTATTGTAGCTCGGTGCATTTGTACCGACCGCTACAGTATCAACTACTTTATGTAGTAGAGAATCCATGATTTTTCATTGCAAAAGTGTAAACGGATTTAAAAAATTAAAAACATGCCTTTAGTTATAAAACTTTGTCTCTCCTGATTTTCACAATAAATTTCCTGAATGAAACAACATACTATATAGATTCTTCTAAAATTTGATACCGATTTCAAAGGTCTAATAAAATTATTTTAAAGACCAGGAAAGCTCATTTAAAGTTTCTAACTTTTTTAGATTGTCCAACTTAAGTTTTAAAGGCCTCGTATTATAATGTGTTATACGAGTTCATCACTCTTTCAAATTTTACATATAGTTTAATTATACGATTTCTAATGATATACATTGAATATTATTCATTTCTGTAAATATAATCTTTCTCAGGTATGTGTAGATTACCGAGAAAAAAAGAAAAAGAAACTCCAGAGAACCTTTGTGTCTGCGTCTGATGCCGCTGAAGACAGAGCCAAGGGTACCAAAAGACCACACACCAAACTAGCGAATCCTGATACCTCCGATCAATCAGGGCCAGTAAAAAAGCTTTTCGTAGTTGCTGGCTCTGCGTTAAAATCTGTTGAAGATAATGAATCGACTCTTGATCTGGTACACTCCAAGGATATTAATCACCCCACATCTTCTGTTTCGAATTATGCCATTCCGATGGCAGGTAATAATCGATTCTTACAAAATCAAAAAGTGAATCAATCTAATACAACTCACCATCAAATGGAGAGTCAGCATCCACACATGAATAATATTGGATATCAGCCTGCCCCATCTTATTACCGTAATAATAGTTGCGATAAAACCAGAGGTGGAAATACAAACTACAATCAAGGATTCAATCAACGAAATAATGATGATAATTCATTCAGACAAAGAGAATTTTCAGGCAGGCAATATAATGCATGTAATGCCCGCAGCACTGATAACACATCAAGCAGGTTAAATTTATATACATTGTTATAAAAATTATTTGATAATTTTTCATTTCAAGTTTCTTATTCTTGGGCATCTTCAGTTTTCAGAGATTTGGAGATAAGAAGCAGAACCATAATACTAATAGAAGAAAACACTCTAATCAGGCCGTTGAAGATACAACAAATGACCTCATCTCTTCAAAGTATGGGAAACTCGTGCTATTTGAGATTACAGCTCCGTTTGGTGTCAAGCTGCTATGTAAGTTGTATTGTAAAACACTTTCTTGATTGCTTCTATTCTACATCAAAAAAAATTCCTAAACAAATATATCAAATAAAACCGTTTTTTTTAAACTTTAACCAATTTAACTATAATTTTTTATGAAATAATATAATTTTATAGCATCCTGCCAGCGCTCTAAGATAACTTTAGAGTTCACCTATGAAAAAGATCAAGACAATCACCAGTCATGCTCGGTCACCGTCAATGGAATCAAGGTCTGCGATAGTTTAGCCAAATCACAGAAAGAAGCAAAAGAGGTTGCGTCTGAGACTGCATGGAAGGTAATGAAACACAACTTTGATTTGTTATTATTAGATTACTTATTTGTGTGTTCAGTAATATGATAAAAATAATGTTTTGTGATGCTTCATTACAGATCTTGAGTGGACATTGTTATACTATAGTTGTGAAACAGGCCCATGTCAGTAAGGAGGATAAAAAGATATCAGTCACAGAGGTGGAGACAGACCCGGATAGACAGAAGCTGGACGATGGACTCAACACCAAAGTGGAAAGTGCTGTGGCCACAAGGTTGGCATCTTTTTGTTATTATGTTGTAATGAATCAATCATATTAAATATGGTTCAATATATCAAGTTAGTAAACAATACAAGCAACAATAGATTAACAATGCGAAATTTCTATCTGAAACAACTTTGAAATACAAAACTTTTTATAAACCGTTTAGTCATCCAACAACACATTCAAATAAAATATTATTTAACCATATTCTGCTCAAAATTATTTACACATATAATTTTTTCATATGATTGCTAATCAATATTTTTGACAGAGAATACTTGGTAGAATTTCATTTTAATATTTTATTATATTAAAAATATTTATTGCTAATCCTCTAAGTTTGTTTGAAGTGTTGAGATTTTGTCCCAAAGACGGACTTCCTAAGTCAATTTACATAAAATAAATTGATAATGTTTTTAAAGCCAGTCGACTTGTTATATTGTGTAAATATTACCCTTCAACAATATAAACATACATGTTTGCTTGTATGCCTCATAATAGCTTTCAGCTGATTTGAAATTTATACTGTCCAGGGGTCTTTGCACTTTGTTGTCATTTAAGTCAAGATAAGCTATTGAGAAATAACTAGGGCTGTCATAACGTACAAAAGTAATATCAAATTAATACTTTATATATATATTAAATAGAGATATTTAATATATGTATATAATAACCTGGCTTACACTACAGCGGTTTGGTATTTAAATACAAGTTGTGCAATAAACTATGTTAAGTAATACTAAAAATTCCTGGTTATCTCGGTGAACAAGAATGATGTCCCGTAGCTTTTAAACGTGTAATTTTACCTCAATTATTATGACCTCAATATCAAGCTCATAATTATAGAGTATTATTGATTGTTTGATAGTGTAGTGGTTTGATACCATATAAACTTCTACCCACCGAGGGTTCAAGACTTATATGATTTTAACCAGTTAACTGCGTTTAACTTGTATACACATCAATTCAAAACCTTATTCCGGTGCAGGTGGAATTTATAATAGGAGCATGTACTTTGTGCTTGACGTGCATAGTCTTCATTGTTAGATTTTAATTACTCACCCTATGAGAGATTTTTCAAAGTAAATTCCAACTAACGGGTTAATACTCGTTCAGGTTTGTTTAGTCTAACAATATTGCATAGGGTAATAAATAAATTGATAATCAAATAAACGTGACATTATACATTTTGTCATTATTGTTGATATTTTGTTTACTTTAATGATATGTTGAAAATTGTCATGTTTTGACAAACCTTGATTTTAGTATATAAAATACAAATGAGCACGGCCCGTCACTTTACGATCTCACGATCTTGAGTCCAGATATATAGTTTTAATACATATAATATGAATACTTTGTGAGGGGATTTTTTACATAACAATTTAAATTGTCATAAATTACACAAGTGTTGGCAACAATGAACTCTGAAAAATTTAACAAAAGCTTAGAAAACGAGTAAATATATACTAATTATTTTTTTTTAAGAAGAAAATTAATTATAGAAAATATTGAATTTCAAAGTTTATAAAAATAAATATGTTTCGTGGTGTCCTAAATATATCAGTAAATTCTGTCAAAGTATTTTTGTAAAAACAAAGTGTTTCAATGAGGAAGTGTTTTGTGTAAATTAGTTTTGCCTATTTCAGGATGATGAAACTAATGGGATGGGGCGGAGGAGCTCTGGGCGCCTCCAGCAAGGGAATTTGTGAACCAATAGCGCCCAACCTCAAACAGGTATACTTATAATGTGTAAAAAACATTTTCTTTGCTCTCTACTTGTCTAATATTACGATTTTTATTTCAAAGAATCCCATTTTTCCATTCCCACTCTCCGTAGATGCAAAGATTCCAAAAATGCAAAGTTGGTGATTTTATTTGACTTTACAGATACACCGCGCAGGTCTGGGAAGCTCCAACACCGGGCGCTCAGTGATGCAGGCTGTGGAACAGACCATGCAAAATTACAGTCTGCTTGCTACCACCGATCACGACCTGGTGTTCGCCGCCGACTTCACTAAGGAGGAGAGGGCTCTCATGCACAAACTAGCACTGCGGCTGGGCCTCAAGTCCAAGAGCTACGGCAAAGATGAAGACAGGTAATCAAATAATCAGCTTACTTCTCTAAAACCCCTGCTGTCATGATTTTCTTTGAAAAATATATATATACATAAATCAATAGTACTGTAAAATGGTGACACAAATGAAGAGTTTCTCAACAGACTTTTTGGAGTAAGTATTTTTAATTATAATTAAATTTTCAGTACGGAATAAATGTAATATTTTTTATTACATTAAATGCGTTATTGTATAGATATACATTTATATTCATAAGAATAAAATATGTTTACATTAAAATACATATTCTTTAATCAGCACCATTATAATTGCAGGTACTTGGTGATCAGTAAAATGATAACGCCAGGACAGCTAGTGAAGTCTCTTCTTGAAAGCGGTTGCTCCAACGAAAAGCATACTCTCCTGAAGCCTTCTTCGCAAACATAAGTTGCTGTTCCTGAGCCTTTTGATGTATATTTGTTGAAAATTATTGTTGCTGTTTCAATAACTACTTTAAAGGCTGTTGTTTACTCATCTAACAAAGATGTTCATAATAAATAAAATAGCATAAAAACATTTCACTTGTTTATCACTTACTATGATCAAATGTCAGACATTTTCCCACCACTACAAAATATACCACTATTGACCAGTAATCGCTTCTAACCAATTTATCACCTGTCTACTCTGCTTTAAATCCCTGACTCAATTGAGATTATCCGGGTTTGGAAGTCTCATGCTATGCTACCCAGGACTACTTAATGTTGCATCTAGGTTTAATCAGTCAGATTGTATCTTCAACTGCAAGTAAAGTGATGTTACATATCTGTGTGAAAATTCAATTCTGACATTCTGATTTAATAATATTTAAATGCAGCCTCAAACAAACTCATTCCTAGCTTTAGGAATAGCCATATGCAAATATATAATCCTAGATGAATTAAGTAAAACTACTTTGATAAAATTCAATAGATGTATTTAATATTAATACATAATATAGTGTTATTGATTATAAAAGCTCAGCTTATTATTATTCAGCATTGGCTTTAGCCTCGGCTAGACGCTTCTTCTTCCGCCTGAAGCTTCGCCGCTGGTGTTCTGGTATACTGCCAGCTAGCTTCCCAGCTTTTCTCAGTGCGTTCAACTTAGCATTTTTTTTCTGAAATAATTATCAGTTTTACAAATTAATCATATTGTATTGTGTTACAAAATATAACTTTTAATATTGTTGAATGCTTACATGAACTTCCTGTTTATCTAGATTTTTCCCATCAGGATTTGTATACATTACATTTATCCTGCGATTATTTAACATAGTGTGGTGCATTGATAAAGTTTTCTGTAAAAAAATCGTTATAAAATATTTCAATTGAGGATGAGATACTGATATTCAGGATTGCACGATTCTCAATTTCTACATATTTTGTGATTCCGACATCAAAAATGTTGATATATCCATAATGACAAAAAGATTTAAATTTAGGAAATACTCAAAAAATAAAAATATCGGCAGTAGAATAAAATAGTTCACAATACATGGACTCAATTACCACGGTTAAAAATCTTTTTATTTAAATAATCAGTTACCTCATAGGTGATGTTATCTTCGAGTTCTACAAAGGCAAAACCATTTTTCCTGAATTCCTTGCTGTTTGGTATTCTGATGGACTTTATTGTACCAACTTTTGTAAAATGTTGTTTAAGCTAAAAATATAATTAAATATTAATTAACAGAAATTTAGTGTTATCTAAAATAGTGATATTTTTTAATGATAAATATATACACAGATATTTCCAAGAATTTTTGAAAAAAATTAACAATAACCTAAAAAAAACTATCTAATATAAAATTTACTTACATCCTCCTCTTTGATATCTTTAGGTAAATTTCCAACAAATACAACAAATCGTTTTAGTCCTTTCCCAACATCTTCATCAGTATCTGAACCATCGCCTCTGTTCTCAGTGACAACTTGAGTATCTGAACCAGAATCTTTCTCTTTAATGACAACTTCGGTGTCTAAATCATCATTTTCAGAATCTTCATTGTTCTCTAGACCTTTCTCTTTAATATCGTGGTTGGGTTCATCTAGTAAAGATAAACTTTGCTGGGTTAATTCAATTTGAGTTATCTTTTTGTGCAAAAATTTTAATTGCCTCAGTTTCTTCCTGATCTTGCCCGGCGGATCTTCGATTGTTTCTAAATGTGCTATCTTTTCTTCCAACATCTCAACATCGTACTTTTTGGGTTGTGACTCTGGTTTCTTTGGCCACTCGTGGGGGATTTTGTTCTTGTGCTTCTTATTTTTGTGCGCTGTTGTGTCTGAAGTTCTAGGCTTTTTTGGATTGTTGTTGTTTTTGCTAGTGTTTTTACGCTTCTTGCCGATTTTTTTGACATTACTTTCTAAGTCTAGAGACATTGCGTATTTTCTATTTGATAAACTTTTTTTAAATATCAAGATTAATCCGAAGAAAGGACTTATCAAATGTCGCTAATATTTTAATTTAATATTTGTTTTCGTATTTTTCATCTGTGTCAAATTTATAGGTTAACTCACGCCTGGTCTCATGCTACGTCAAGTGAAAAACGTCAAGGTCTTGCCATACATTCAATTGTGTTGCCCTTCTAATCAGCACACGAAATATATATATATATATATATATATATATATATATATGAAGGGATTAAGTATTATTAAATTTTCAGTACGGAAAAAATAAAATATTTTTATTGCATTAAATTCATTATTGTTTTTTTAATATAAATATTATATATATTTTAAAATAACCCTCTAAAAGTAGCAAGAAAATAAGTTTAACCAGTGGTCCCTAACCCTATGCCCGCGGACACCATGGGGCCCGCCGACCGCTTTTAACATGTGCCCGCCGATGTGCAACCATGATAAAAAATCATTTATTGATTTTTGTGCATTGTATGTATTATTGATGTCCAAGTATAAATATAGCTTAAAAAAATATATGGTGCCCGCCACCCGACCGGCATTCTAGAATGTACTCTTGGTTGCAAAAAAGGTTGGGGACCCTTGAGTTAAACTAAGTAGCATATTAATACAAAATAAACTAACTTGGCAACACTAAACCTAACCTGACTTTTCCCATGCATGCTTGTCAAGTGCGCTATCACGTCTTATTGGTTGTATTGCGATTTGTTACTAAAAATCAGCATTAAAGTATCCAAGTTTTTATTCTTGATTATGTATTAATAATCCGAATATAAAATGGGTAAAAAAAATAAAAAGCAAACTGGAGAAATTCCAAAAAAAGGAATTGAAGGTGTCATTCCTAAAGGCGGTTCTACTATTACAAAAAATAAACCGGTAAAATCTCCGCAACCCGTCAAACAAAAGAATAAAGTTGAAACGCAAAATAATAAAAAAACAACGAAGCAAGATCCTAAAGAGTCGAAAGATACCAAGAAAAAAATTAAACAAACTGACGTAAGTGAAGACAAACTTAAGGAATTGGCCGCCAACCTTACAGGAAAGACAGCCAAAAAAAGAAAACGAAACAAGAAACAGGCTACCAATGGTGAAGTCGTAAAAAAAGAAGAACCGAAAGAAGCAACTGAGAACGAAACTGTAACACTATCTAAGCGTCAAAAAGCACGTCTAAAATGCGATATAAAGAAAGAAATCATCCTCAAAGGAAAATCTAAAACGGGATTAGCCGATCCTAATTTGGTAGCCAAGAAGCTTGCGAAACTAAAGAGAAAGCCCGAGCCCCTTAGCAAGAAAGTTAAGAGGAAAATTATTCTCTTAGAATCACTGCACCAGCGCCTTGTCAAGGGAGAGAAAATTGCACAGCGTAAGAACGGAAGTAAGATGACAGAGACCCCGACTGTTAAGGCAGAGAAAGACAGCGATGAAGAAATGCCAGAAACTAAGAAGGCTAAAAAGCAAAATGGAAAAGTAACTCCGAAGATACCCGAAGTTCCTGAAAAAGAAGAAAACTTTCTCGTGTTTGTTGGCAACTTGGAGAAAGAGACTACCGAAGAAATGGTAAGATAAAATGTTTAAATAGTTATATTTTCTGTATTAATTGGAAAATTATAAATATGAAGATTATATTCTATAAATTTTAGATACGAGAGCATTTTAAATCTGCTGGATCAATGCAGAAAATTAAAATTCCCCCACTAAAAAAGAAGAAAAAAGCAAGGCGCTTTGCATATATTCAATTTGCTGACGAAACTAGCAAAAAGGTAAGTTGAATTAAGAAAAATAATTAGTAATAATAATTCATTTTGCATGAAGCATAGACTCATCAATCTGCTTGCTTCAGGCAGTTCAGATAGTAACTTGTTGTATATATATATTACAGAAAGCTTTGGAACTCCATGGAAGCACGCTAGGAGATAAACAGATTACGGTCTTATATGCTGACAAGAACAAAGGAAGGAGTGGCTTAATGGTTAGATCAAAATATCTACAACTTCATGAACCATTTCTGTTATTACTATGTATGAAGATTTTACTTAAAAAATTCTTCTTCTTTCAGAGTAAAAATGCCAAACTAAATGCGTTAAGGAAAACTCTCGACGTCAGCAAAAAAGTAAGTCCAACGAAAAAGTCCAAGAAAAAATTAAAGAAACGACAAGCAGTTACTGCTGCAGTTGTTGCTGATATAAAAAAATGAATTTGACAATAACCATTTATTTTTATTTGTAAAGCTTTATTAAATAATGAATATTATTAATTTTGTTTTATTTCACCACTGTAGATATTAGTTATATATTTAGTTGTTTGGTGTTGAGTTTATTGATTGTTCTTGATTTTTAATACTAGAGGTTTATATTGCATAGATATTAAATAAAACGGCAATGATAATATGGCATACAATTTCTATTTTTTTCAAATACAAATAATTTTACATACAACCATATAGTTCTTTCTATTCTATCTCAATATTTTACACCAAGATTTTCAATTGCGATCCTTGCTCTGTAAGCAATATCACATGTTTAAATGAATTATTATACTATTAAAAATGCATGACAATTTCATTTAAATTTTATATTGCATTCAATAATCATTATTTATATTCTTAAAATATGTATTATAAACAGATATTAGAATAATGGCTATATCAATTTTGGCTAGCAAAATTATACAAATGTATTTACTAGCATTCTTTGATTTAATTGCTCCAAATTATTTTTATTTTTAAGGAGTCTTATAAAAATAAGTTCAAAAATCTAAATAAAATCGTTACAACTTGTAGAGTTACTTTTTCTCACAATATTTATTTCAACGAACTTTGGCATTTCTGCAGATATATTTTGAGATGAATAATTATTGTTATAATAAATAAATAAATATTAAAAATTTGCTTGTTTATCTGCTCATACAAATGTTGTGTAAAAATTTGAAATAATTACGATATTTGATGATGAAATTTTAAATTTTTGATTACAAACGCCATCTAAAATCCATCACCATAGTAAATACAGCATGTTAACCCAATATTATGAAAATTGTAAATATTAATATCTTATCTCAAAAAATACTTAATTTTTATTTTTAACACAGAGATTATTAGTTTTTTTTCTAAAGAATGTAAGATATAAAACTAGCATTTCTAATTTTATAAGGTCAGCATATTTTTATTTGTAATATATTCATTTTACATCGTAATACATTCAACGAGGGCCTTATCATAAAGGTATGCTGTATACTGACAATATTATTAATTTATATAAATTTAAGGGGAAAATTTTATTTTCCATACCAGTACAAAACGTGAACTAAAATACATCAGTACATAATAGTATACTTTTTCACAGTAATTTTTTTTTAATATCAAGATTATGAAAAGCATATTTAAAATATAAGATATTAGCCACGTACTAAATATTCTGAATAATACAGTTTCACAAAACAATTGCTTTGTAATTTACTTAGATTTTATTAATGACTTTACATTTTAAGATTTTTCCTACTGTACACAAAATTCTGAATGTTACGCATACTTTCGTGAACTTAACAGTTTCACAAATTTAAATGAAAATGAATGCTTAAAAATCATCCTCTCACTAAAACCACAGAAGAAAATGTAAAAATGAGGTAATATTCATAAAACCCATATCTTCACCCGCACGCTTATAAGAAACCTTAGTCTAATTACATACGTACATAAATTCCACCAATAAACTATTGTAATATGTACAAAGCACAATGAAATTAATTGTTTTTAATAATTTCAATTTAACAAATTAAAAACATAGCTTTTTAAATAGTTATTGTAAAAAGCTACATTTATTTATTATTATAATTTCATGTTGTATATTTTTATCAGCTCCATTTTTTGTAAGCAATATTAATTATTTATACACTATAAACATCGATTTACAATTGAGAATACAGATAATTTACGCCATATTTATTAAAATAAAACAAGCTGCATTCAAGAACACAGTTTTGTGATTTATTATCAGTCAGTGTTTCATGAAAATAAAAACTCCTGTTAAGGTGTAATTACAGCAATTTTAAAATATATTTAGCATATTAGAAGAGCCTTGATTATTATTATATATTTTTGTTGAAACGTGAACTATGGGAATAAATAAATTTACGAAAATCTGTTCTCTTACCCACTGAAGAAAATAATATATTACCTTTTAAAAACATACGGGAGTAGATCAAATGAAATATAAAATATGAAAAGAAATAAAAACAAATTTATGTATGAATACAAATATATTTTGAAAAAATTAAAATATAAACAGAACATACAAATTGCGTGAAATAAAAAAATTGTATATAAAACAAATTGTAAATGATAATAAAAAAATTACTTAATAATAATTCATTGAATACACCGATTACTCAAGATGGACCACGGGAGCTCACGGAGCCAGTTCAGTAAAGAAAAGAAACCACAGAACATTATTAGAGTGCGAAGCAGATTGTAGATCTGCCTCCTTTGCTAGCGCACACTTGACAATAAAGTCAGCCTACAGTTTTCCTCTCATTCGATATCACTATATAATATAACATTTTAATGGAATAGGTAATTTTAACTGAATTGCCCGTAAGTAGTATTTCATATTTTCATTAATTTGCTGGCAAGAATTGTTTTCATATTACTAGCAAATAACGGGATGAAATATAGTTTAGAGCCAAAATTTCAATACGAAAACTCGCCTTTAATTCATTGCACAATTTATTGTTACATAGACATATATTCAACAAAGTCCAATATTCAGCAGTTCATTTAGTATTTTGTTAGTAAGTACACGATCTACTTTCACAGATGACAAATATAAGATTTGAAAATTTTACACCTTTATGTTTTCAAATTACTTGGATCAATCTCAATATCTTTACTGTACAATACCGTATACTGACTCATGACTTAACACTAAAATATTTTATATTAGATGCCTCGTATTCTACCATCTTATACTGTATATTAAAGACAAGCCATAGAAAATACTACTTTCTGTAGAGTTTAAACAATTTAAGTACAAAGTTCAATATTCTCGGAAAATCATATGACAATCAGAACCAATTAAAAAGTATAGCTGCAAATATTGACATGTGAGTCGTCATGGATGGGGATCGTGTCGGAAAATTTGAGAGCGAGTTGTCATGATCAAAAACAATAATGGACCTAAAAGTTAGAGAATTTAGGAAAAGTTTTAAAGGGCCCTCGGGGTCCCATCTCCGAGATTATTTTTCAACATAAATTAAATCACACTACACAGTTATATGGCGATAATTGTTTCTAAATAATTTATTTAAAGAAAAATTGTTACTATCGTGTTAGGACATCACGTCGATGACATAAAACTAGATTACTGGGCTTTATGGAACTATCAGTTCTCGGCTTCCTTCGGTTGTCATTCGGCAGCGCAGGAATCCTTACTTAAACTACACTGGGGTATCATCGATGCTTCTACTATCGGCACCGCAACTGGAGTTCAATCTTTCACAAGACAATTTTGGAATACATTTATGAGAATAGCTTCATAAAAGTCTGCAAAGTTTACAAAAATATTTAAAAACATTAACCGAAAAGCATTTTTACATTCTAAATATAAACGTTCCCATTTGAATGAATGTGAAATGATTATAGTATTATCTTAATGGCAATATATACATATATATAAATATATATATATATTTATATATATAAAAAGTCGAAATAAAATTGCTGCCATTGTTTTACACAAATATGTCACGAATTAAGTACGATTAAAAACCAAAAGATTTGCTACCGAATTAATTGTATTCAAAGATCATTGTTTAAGTAACTAATACTTAAGTGCAGAAATGATTCACAACTTGTGAGAATAAAACATTTTGTATATAATATTAAAATGCACCAATTAATACTGAAACTATTCAAAAATGCTCTGGACTCAATAAAAAATAAATTATTGCTCAATTATATTTCATATAATTTTTACAAATACCATCCGATAAGTAGTTTGGTGAGTTAACTTTCAGTAATTTCTCTTCAATGGAATTTTCTTAGTCGTAGCCATTCTAAAAATATTAACTTAAATATGTGTAGCATTTTTTATCAAAAATTTTAGAGACCAAGCAGTCAAATCTTAATTTCCATTTTGGTGGACAAGATTTCATTTAAAACTTTAAAGCCGTTCGAATCAATATAACAGAATACATAGCTTGTGCGAAGAATTATAAAATAATATATACACAGCAAAAATATGAAGCGTGTTAAAAATACGTCAATCAAAGAAATCATCAGTCAAAATGGCAGGAAGATAATTCAATCTTCTCAATAATGCTGTGAAGCAAAATTATATCTAATCGTATAAAAATAAATGATATAATTTACTGCACTTTAATTTATTAATGCCCACCAAAATGTTTAACACAAGTATAATAGCGAGGCCGGCTGATGGCCGACCAGCATGTCAAAAACTAAACATATAATCAAAATTCTATCTAAATCACTCACGAAAAACCTGACACTAAACATAATACGTATCGAGAAAAATCAGACTGCTATAGGGTGATCGCGAGCGAGCAGCCAATCACTACTCTTACACTAAACTATAATACTTGGCAGGCTCACTGTACGGCACGGGACTCTCGGGGCACCCCGCGGCGCCCCACGTGTGCGTTCGTTGTCAAGGCAAATGCATCGTACACGTCTTAATACTAACTATGTTTCCCGCCAACACTTGCGACGCGTCACTTCAAATTTATACATTAAAAAAATAAAGATGAAATTTAAAATGTTACGAAAATTTTCCTGGTGGATAACGTCTTATTGTGCTGTTTGCAATCTTCAGAATTTCAGTTTTCGAGATACTTTTAATTCATCACGAAATCTCAATTATATTGGCAGTAGGTTGTACAACATCAACATTGTATGAGAGCATTTGAGATTTTTCAACGGTCATACATAAAAAATTTCTGTACAGAAAATGAGAAAATTGCAAGCAGAATTTGTTTTATTCGAAGTGGCCGATTACATTATACTATTTAAAGACTTAATTATTATACAATAAATTAACTTACGACACATTTATGTTACACTTTCCAAGGAAAATACTCCCACTGCTTTCAGAAATTTACTTACAATACTAACTGTAAAGTAAACAAGTTTTTTTTTAAGATAGCAATCTGTAATTGTTCACCCTCTTTATACATATAATTAGCAATATTCAATAACTAATATTCCGTATATTATTCAAAGCCTCGCAATAACTTGAGTTCTAACAATTCACAGTACTATCATCAGAATACATTCGGGCATCTGTCATGGCAGCGTTTCAGAGTCTAATGACTTCACAGTTTAACTCACTGGAGAACAAAGTCCAGTTCGTGAGTGAGAACAGGCATGGAGTCGGCGACCTCATCGTTCAGCCACTGCTAGACGAGGGTGGCCCAGCGGTCTTCGAAGAACCTCCGCATGCCATGGCCCGCACGGCCTACTGGACTCTCGTCCTCGTTGAACACCTCGCAGTTGTGGAAGATCTGTCGCACGTCGCACGCAAACTCCTCCTTTGTTTTGTACCTAACATTCCAATTTAGATTAACAATTAGCTACCATCCTATTAAGCTTTTGAAAAAATATTAATGAGATGAAATAAAAGAAATGAAAAAAATTGATGAAGATTGATCAAATCAATGACAACCTACTCAGTAAGAAAAATAAAAGTGATAGTTCCCACTCACGTGTAGTCCTGCAGCTTGCGCTTGATGGTGGAGAGGTCCATGGGAGCTCGAATAACTTTCTTGTACGTGGGAAATTGCTTTGTGTTGACAGGCAACAAGAACGGCCAGGAATCATCATGCAATTCCATCTCCTCTAACAAAGCCCTAAGGAAAATGTTTCATTCATTATTATTTATCATCAGTAATAAATTTTTTTTAATTCATCAGTATCGTAAGAATAAACATTACTCACTTGCAAGGACTGAGTTCCTTGTTGAGCCTCTTCCCTGAGTTGCGCTCCTTCTTTCGGTCTCGGGGCGGAGAGGGCGGAGGCTCCACAGACACTCCTTCCTTATCTCCCAATCGACCGCTGCCTGTAACCCACCCCCACAATTAATAACTCAAACAAATTTTACATCGAAATTCAAAAAAGATAAAACTACAAATGCAGTAAGCTTTCTTACTGCATTTTTTATTTCTACCATTGTGAGAAAAATAAAACACTTCACTAAAAGAAACACCATCAAATTTTTTTTAGCCTTCTGTGGAATTTTTTAACAATCAGTTAAAGCAACAGCAAATAAAATAGTTAAAATTTAGAAGAAAAACTAAAACATAAATGCATTAGTTTTAAATTTTAAATGCTAGCATATGGATGCAGAAAACAATAAGTAAACTATGCTCATAAGTAAATTTCAAATGTAAAATATTATTCACTAATTAAAATATATGAATAGCTTGCCTTTACTGCTGCAATCTTCACTGTTGTGTCCGGAATTGGAATCATTCTCAGTAGCACCGCAGGACACATCACCATCTGCACTCCTCATAATGCAATCCTCAATATTGTTGGTAGTCTTGCTGTTTCTCTTTTCTTCCTTGATTCCGACAAACTCGTCGGATCCGTCTTCTGGAAAGCTGGATTCAACCCCCTCCATCATGGCGGCCGAGCCGTCCATGTTGACATCGTCAGTATCCATGAAGTCTTTGCGATGCATGCTGGGCATGTCCTTGTCATTTTCTGAGCTGTAGTCCATATCGTTGGCATCCGAGGTCTTGTCAGCTAGAGAATTTAAGGAGTCGAGATTGTTGATGGAAGCGAACGGCTTAGGGTCGGTGAAGGACTGGCCAGTCTGACCTGTTTGAAAGTGCTTCTCGGGAGTTGACTGCACACTACTGAGGGACGACTGGCTAAGCATAGCCGATGTAATCGGGCAATCTTCAATTGTGGTGGTCGTGGACGCTTGCGATGGAGCAGGACTGAAAATATAATGATAGCAATTATATCATAATATTATCATTAAAGATATGGTAAGTAAGATGGATATATCTTTTTAACTGACCTCGGAGGCTGCATGGTGTCGGACATCCCATCATTGGCTGCGGAGGAGTTGCGACCGCTGGGCTTTTTGGCGCGCGGTTTCTTGGGAGGGGCCTTGCTTATACAGTTGACACAATACCATTTTCCTCGTGGAACCTGTCAATAAATAAATATCAGAATAGATACACTCTCACAACGAACAAGATAGCATTCAGATCATTGTTTAAATACATCCATAAATGTCTATTATTTCATATTTAAGTTAGCTCTTAATATGTAACTATAATATATTATGTAAAGCATTTTTTTGTCACACAATTTCCTGAGCCAGAGGAACAGCAGTGGTTAATTTTAGTATTTAACTATGTAATTTTTGAAGAAGCTATATCTACTAGGTAATATGTTCCGTTCCCATTTTTTATTTATCTAGTTTACACCCCAGAAAATAGCCAGTGATAGGTTGGTTAGTATTACTACTACCTTGTTGAGAGGTGGGTAGTGGCAGTCCTGATGATAGGCGCGTGGACAGAGAGCGCAGGGCACAAGGCGGCCGCGGCCCGCTCCTGCTCCTGCTGAACCAGGACGTCCACCGCACACAATGCAGACGCGCTCGCCCGTAGCCTTGTTTAGGCACTCAAAGCAATACCTATAACAAACACGAGTCAAATGGTTAATAATTAAATTGCTAAAATAACAGTAATCCAAATAAAGTTGGTGAGATGTTGAATTGATTGGATTGAATATACAATAGCACTCACCAGTCTCCGTCAGGTATCTTGTCCATCTTGGGTTTGAAGCAGTACGTGTGGTAGCCTTTATCGCAGCCATCACACAGCAGCAGTTTGTCTTCGGAATCACCGCTCAGGCAGAACTGACAATTCTATAATATAAACACAAAATTTAGACAACTTGTATCATATCTGAATGTAATACAAATATTCCTAGCCTAAAATATTGAAAAAATATACTGAAGACATGAATATTTTAGTAAACAGTAAGAATGTAAACATACAATAGGTATTGTATCCAAAAAAAGTGAGTATAAGTTAAATAAATAGAAGTAATATCTTCCAAGGTTTAACTAACAGCTTTCATGATGCTCTTGTCCCAGGCGATGGCGGACTCCAAAGCATGAAGCACCATTGCCAGCTGAGCTGATGATTGGCAGCGAGCTGTGGCCTCACGCCACATGGCTAAGCCGCGCGGGATGCCCACTACGGGACCTGCAGAGTAAGGGAGCAATATTTAATTATACTTTAATAATATATTATATATATAAAAAATCAATAGAAAAATATACTTTAGACCAAGAAAATATTGCACAGAAACTATTCTAGAACAGAGAATGATAATTAATGCCTATTTTAAATATTTGGTGGAGCAAATATCGGCAGTAGCTTATCTGTTATCAATTGTTTGTTCACTTGAAGTATTGTATCAACCTACTCAAATTCTCATGATTTCCAAATTGACTAAGATATTAATTTCAATGAGTTAGTCGTGTGAACTTTTAAAGTTTTTTGTAATGCTTTACATACTTCCCAGACTTATATGATTATTTCTAGTCTTCTTGTACTGTGTTCATCATAACATGAATAATTTATTAAATTTATTGCTAAGTCATAGTTCCTTACACACTGACTGCTAAAACCAAATAACCATGCCTAATTAGTGTTATACAAGATTTTTTTAGGTTAAGCACCTGTTTGTAAATGGCACAAGTCAGTACCTCTTGGGTCAGCATCAGGGCTAGCAGGACGGGGAGGAGGGGTTTCTTCATGAGTGGGAGGTGCAGCACCTGCACCAAGAGGCGGGCGGAGATAACGGCGCTCGATAGCAGCCTCTAAACCTAACAAGCGATGCCGCGCCGGTAGCACGGCCGACTCCTCAGGTACCACGCGCGGAGGTGGCTTCCAGCCCTTCATCTGCATGGATGCCGCTGCCACACGCTCCTCTAGAGCCTCCACCTGGAACACCATAAAAAATAAGTCATATAATACTTATATATATATATATAATAATTGAATTGAATCACAGCTTTACAACTGTTAAATTTTATATTTATGAAGATAAGGTGTACCTGTTCTAACAAGGCCATGTCCACCCGTCTTGCTGCCTTGGCGCTGAAGGATCCTGGAGGGTCAGGCATAGGAAAGCCTCCATTGAGAGCAATGACCCGATCCATGTGCGAGATACTCAGCTCCGTGGCTTGCTGGTCACCCTTTTCAATCTGCAACTGACAAAAAAATAATTATATATCTGTAAAAGTCCTTATATCCTGAGATTGGATCATTAGTTGGACAAAAAGATGAAAAGTTGTGTGCCTTCCCTATCTTAGGAAAGGCATATATTGCATAGTAATTGAAGATTTCATACCTTATTATTGGTGTGAATGAGGCCAGCCATAAAGGTGTTGTGCAGCTCCTTCTCTCTTACTCCTCGGGGATGCAGCCGACTTAGTGCCTCCCGGAGTTGTTCAGTATCCGTAATTCGCCACCACCCATGCCTGCAAAAAAATTATATTAATACTCAAATCTCTAATAACAAATCAATTTTTACACCATTCATAATTTGAATAACGCACTAACCTCAGGTCCTTGGGGACGTAGTTTCCTTCTAATTTCTTCGGCAGGCCGCTGACTTTGCACTGTTCTAGCTGCTGGCTTTCTTCAGGTGTCATCTGAATGGGTGCTGGACTGTCACAGCTAACGTAAGCCGTGAGAGTGGACAGGTTCATGCCAGCCAAACCCAGTTGACAATTGGCATTGTTATACACCGGGTGTGGAATGTGATTTCCGTTGGTGGCTGCTTTGGGTTTTGTACTGGAAGCTGTTGATTTAGTTGAACTTTTATCGCAGGTTGAATTATTGGCAGCCAAACCTGAAGACGCGTCCATTGGCTCAGAATTGTTCATGTCTTGCTCATGGAAAGTGGAATTATCTATATGATTGTCGGAAGGTTCTTTGGTTCCATTTTCTGTAATACTGTCATCAGGTAAAGATTCATCCATCAGTTCTTCTTTAGGATTCAGGCTGGAATCCATTGCTTCCTGATCCAGTCCAGACATAGTGAGAGTGCAATCGGCATTGTAGTAATTGGTGACCACAGGGGGAGAGCTCTGGTTACTGCTGTTTCCGAATAGCAGTAGACTAGGATTGTTGAGGAGATGCAAGTTATTGCAGACATCCCATTTGTTGCCCTGAGTCAGAATGATTTCAGAACAACTTTGGGTGTTATCTGAGAAGGTCGGAATGCTGGAAGTAAGACTCACACCCTCTAGATTGAGATTCTTTAAGCTGTCCTTATCGTCCACTCCATTAGCCTGCTGTGAGTTGGAAACCCCACCCGCGAGGCCATTTTCTTTTCTTAAGATTGAAAACCATTTCCCCTCAGTCATCTTCACCGCGAGCATTGCACTAGCAGTGGCAGGATCGTTGGTCTCATCCTTGATGGAGAGCACTTTTTCCTCCTTAACCTGGTCCTCCACATTGTTGATGGGAGCTTCCTTTTCTTCCTTGGGTTGTATTACTGATTCAGCCATCTTTTTCAATTCTTCCAAGTTGTTGAGTCCCATGATTCCGTCCTTATTCTCCGTTTTGACGGCTCCTGCTGCTTCAAGCATTGCAACCTGAGCATCATTTGTATCATTCTGTTCAGATTTGATATCAGCAGGCTCAGTTTTGGGCGCTGCATCATTTTTGTCAGTTTCAGCTTGTGCAGAAAGAGTTCCATAAATGTTTTTATTGGAGTTAGGTTTCTGTACAAGGAAAGCAGTCGGAATCGAGTCTTCAATATCCAGTAGGTGATCTTCTGCAACTTTTTGTTGCTGAATATATTTTTCTTCCATTTTAATGGGGGAACCTGAAATAATAAAAAAAAATCGTTTTCATCTACTAATCTGACTTATGAGAATTCTCATTAGCAAAAATGAAAGTTATTTTAAGTTCACCTTCCACTTTGCCTTGTCCAGGTTCATACTTGATAATGCGCGTATGGTCGCTGAGATTAAGTTCAGACTTGATGTTACGCAGTTCCCTCTCCGATTGGAGCTGGTCTTCGCTCTTACTATCACTATCTGACTTAGATTTATCTGAAAGCCGTCCTGAAAAAATATTCTTTATTGAATCACAGTTCATCATGTACCTGATTAAAGTTGATAGATAATCATTTTTCAGACCTTTCCGCTTGTGTTTGCGAGCACTGGAAAGTCTTTTGTCTTCTCCATCCTTGCGGTTGGCATTTTCTTCCAAGTGTTCTTGATACTGCAGAATTTCAGGCTGAGTGGACTCCATGCCTTCCACAAACACACCGCCACATTTGCTTAGCGACCAGTACCGTCGCCAATACCTGAAATAAGAGGGTTTTTAGTAGTGGAGTGCATCTGAATAAGTGTTATGATGAAATGTAAAAAGATATTGAATATATTGAAATGACTGGATGAGGCTGCTGACCTATCCTGGCCATAGCAGGTGGCGCGGAGGGCATGAGCTCCGGTGACGAGACTTTGCAACTGAGTATCAGACTGGCGCATCAACTTCTCCAACTTGCGGGATAACTCCTCAGCTGCAAGATTTTTATCTTCATCCTGCACAAAAATACCAACAGTGAATAGTGGTAAACCGACAACAATTATTATTTACAGAGATTATTAGTAGTGGAACAAATGTAATTTTAGAACTGTAAGTACATGTGATTTTTTTAAAACTAATTAATCATTCTTTACTCTTAATACTCAAACAGACAATACTTTACTCTCACCTCTTCGGGTTGGGTCCCCTCACTCTCCACGTCACTCAGTATTTCTCCATCCCCCATAATGCTATCCTTATCTGTGATGATATCCTTAGCTGCTCCATTCGTGGCCTTCATATCGCACATTTCTTTGACCTCCTTTTCTTTGACACTTTCCTTCGAGAATAAGGCTGGTGCTCCCATCGACCCTGAATCTAGATCACCGGCATCAGAATGATTCATCTTTTCATCCTCACCCTTGTCCACTATATTCTCATGATCATTTTCAATGCCGTCCTCAATACTATTCTTTTGCTGGATGGGGGAGTCGTGGCTCTCGTAGTCAACCATCTCAGAGTCGGGGTTGAGAGATAGGTTTTCCTTTTCGGCAGATGTCCGTCCCCTGGCGGCGATTTCACTTTCCTCCACTAAGCGCTGCATACGCTCCAAAGCAAGAGCTTGTTGCTTTTCAGCAGTCTCTGTGCGCAGTTTGCGACTGTGCATCAGTTTTAATCTGAAAGAGAACAAAAAATGCTACAGTTCATTTCAACTATTTGTGATAAAATTATAAATTTCATCTAGTTGCACTAACTTCCTAAGCTTAGCGTCCATGAGATAGCGCTCCTTGCGAAGCTGACTAAGATTGTCGAGAGAGCCTTCGATCTGACGCAGCACGGCCTTGCTTTGTAAAAGGTCATCACATAGACGTGCAAGAATGCGGGCTTTAAGAGCAGGTGACAAGGAAGTGTAGGGCCGACGTCGCAATTGATCAGCAAGGCGCCAAGTGGGGCAAGCGTGCAGGTGCGTATAGTATGCAGCGTTACGCCCATGGCAGGACTGCTCCAATGCTTCACTGTCTCCCTGGTGATGGTCTGCCAGACGCCTTTCCCGATCACGCTCTGGGTTTATACCTGGAATAACAATTTACAGCATCACTAGGAACAATTTACTGTTGAAATTAGCTGAAGTAAGCACTAGAACTGGCCATCTGTGATAAACAAATAGCCTGAGCAGATTAAAATTTGCTCTATTATGTCTTCAGTAAGATAACATTTATATATATATATATATATATACATATATTTTAGGAGTTAATAAATAATATAAGATTAGTTACCTGTGAGTGCCTTGACCTCCCCAGTTGCATTGGCATATAGATATATACGTAAGACTTCACTGAGGTTAGCAGGAGTGACTTCATTGGTGCGTAGCGTCTGTCCCAAAATCGTGGTATGGCGACCAGGGTGAGGGATACCTGGGTCCTCTATAATACGCAATCAAAGACACACATTAATAAAACCTCAATAAATATAAATACTAATTGTAAATAAATTAGGGATTATCTCCGTTACCTATAGCGCAAACGAGCAAGTGTGTCAGTATAGACAGTAGCTCTTCTTCAGCATCAGGACAACAGTCAGGAAGCAATGCCATCTGCAGGGTATTCAAAGTAGGCATCGTCTCCATATCTAGAATTAAAAAATATAGGCACTGTGAACAATATGGTAGAAAGAAAATAATGCACATAAAAAATATACATTTTTATAAAAACTTACCGAAACCAAGTGTCTGGCCAAAGTTGTGGATGAACTCAAAGAGCATGAGCATGTCGGCCATGGCCTGGCCGCACAGTTTTAGGCCAGGAATTCGATTATATACGGGTAAGGACTTCTGATCAGATAGAGTAGAATCTTCTTGTGGTTTTCTGTACCAAAGTAATAAATAAGCATAAAGATTTCACATGAACATCATGGGTTCAGTTTTTGAGATTGTAAAATAAAATTATTAATTATCTAAATAGATTGTAAAGTTAATTATTATATTCAGACCTGAGTTCACCGAGCAGATCTAGTTCCTTCCTGCGCTGTTCCATACGTCGCTCCTTGAGGACCAATTTGTCAAGCAGCAGGCGGTGTTTGCGGCGCTCCCGTTCCTCGTAGCGACGTCTCCCGTCCAACTGCTTCACCAGAGACATGTGCTGCCGCCGTCGCTCTCGCTCCTGCAACCACAACACACTCTTAATACAATCGGTCAAACGCTACCAACACAGCACAGCCTTGACAATCTAAACTGAGCAGACCCTGCACCACCTGCCTAGTAATGTCTAAAATACCTGTTTGGATTAACTATTCAAGTTAATGTCAATGCCATAGAAAATATTTGCTGAACAGAAAAAATTTAATAAGTGACTCAAAAACATCATTGAATTTAAATGTAGAAGTGCTGGAAAGTCATCCTTACACGTGCGAGTCCTAGTGGACTAGCCAAACGTTTGCATTTATAAGTTTGTTATGCAGCATGATACTTATTATTATATTTATCTAATTTAACGTTTTAATGAACAAGGCAGGACGTCAAATAATGTTCACTGTTCACTAATAAGCTAGATGTTATGTAATTAATTGTATCGGGAAGATGGCACATAATTCTAGCAGAAAATCTTCACTTTTCAGATTGTCCAGACATTGCTGTATAAGAATAAGCAATTATCAAAGCCATTTTTCTAATATCGACCCTCAACACTTTAACTGCGAGTTACGAAATAATTATACATGTGAATCAAATGATAAAAAAGACAGTTGTAATGATCCTGAATCGATATAACTACAGGCAATATTCACTTTTTATCACACAGGTGTGTTGCTCGCGGTTAACAGGTTGAACAGGCCCTACATAGCATTTTCCACTCCCATAAAACTGATGGCAACTTGATCAGATTAATTCTGAAATAAAGTATTCTCATATTTACTAAGCACCAAATGTATAAGATCAGCAAAGGTCTTGTATTATAACAATTGAGATGCCATGATAGTTAAAAAAAACCAGGAAAATAATGTATGCTGAGGATAAGAATGAACGTTTTGCTCATTAATATTAAATTTAGAACATGTACAATAGTTGTTAGTTTTGGTTTAGAAAAATAAACTAAAATAAAGACAAACATGCACATATATGAAAAATTCCATTTCTGGAAATGCACATTCTCTCATAAATCAGTTAAATGCATGAATAAAATTATATTCACAATTTCATTCAAAACAAATTATATGCACAAATTTTATTTACAAGCTATGATATATATATATATATATATATATATATATATATATATATATATATTAATAAAATATTTTACATCGATTTTAAACTCAAGTGTTTCAAATGCCATGGTATCGTGATAAAAAGTGAGGCCAAATATCAGTGAAAATTAAGTCCCTCCTTTTCAGATGATATCATGAGTTTTCAAACACTGTCTAATCAAATAAATTGAATACATTGCAAAAGTTGTGTTAGCTAAAATAACACAAGTTTTTACTGGCATGCAATTATGTTATGTACTGTATTTAGATGTAATGCATGTAAGCGAGTCATAAAGCACAGTCAACATCCAGCCTAGCTTGCGAGATGCTTGTCTGATGTCTGTTTGCTGTTCCGGGAGACACGTACCAGTTCCACTGTGAACATGAGCTCCCGCTGCTTTCCCACCTCCGCCATGAACATCTGGCGCCGCACAAACAACAACTATTGCTACAGTCACTGTCACAGCTGACACCCAATCCTCAACAGTCTATTGTCACCAAATATTTAACTAAACTGGACTGCTTACCATGAGCTAAGGTTTGTTAAGTTATAAGTTTGAAAGACACAGAAAAACAAAGAGTTAGTTTCATATTACACAAACATATAGTCAGCTCCAAGCGATTTAAATTACCTGGAGTTTATTTAAAACTGATCAGAACAGTGCAGGGAGGATATTAAGGCTCTTTTTCTGACACTATCATTATTTATATTATAGTAATGGTTCAAAAAGTTATATGATAGTATATGACAATCAAATAGTAAAAAAATAGATGACCAGGAAGAGAGATTTGAATTATAGATACAACATTTTACTATTCGATTGCTTTAAATATTTTTTGATAGACAGAGAATTAAATTGACAAATGTAAATATGGGTTTTTAAGTTTCTAAAACATATAATCTGTATTATCAGGTGCTTGGGTTATTAAAACTGTACTAATTTCTAATAAAGAAGAAAGTCAGATTTCTAGACTCTCAAATAAAAACTCCTTTGACATATATTGTTGAAAATGATATATGCATTTCATAAAATTATTCAACAAAATATTATTTTACCACTACAGCTATTATAAGCCCTCTATACACGTAGCAACAAATCGCGCCACCAACTTTCAGCTAGTCAATAGCGTCGTACATTTTAGGCAAAACCATTAAAAAAACACCCAAAATAAAGGGACACTATTGGATATAATATAAATTCCAAAAATATTGGATAAATTCCCTGAACTTAAATATTACGTTGAAGTTCTAAGCTTTTCATCACAAATAATATTTACGAAGTATGCACCATCTAAAACCACACATGTAAAGCTAATATATCTTAGGTAAATTGGGATTGGGTTCCAGCAGTGACATTGTTTCAAGGTTAGTTATTTTAATATTAAAGTCTATAGAGAAGGTAAATATTTCTATGATAAGACTTGTGTTAGAGTGGCATTCATTCAGTTCTGTAGTCTAGACCAATACCAAAGGACGACTAGGCGCACACGCAACTAGCAAATCAAAATACACAAAAGTAAAAGACTAATAATCTATGGCAGTCTAATTTGGGCCAAATTCTCAAAAAAGAGAGTACTTTAAATTTGGAAAACACTAGAGGCAACGGTCAGCAAAGCCGAGAGCATTAGAAATGTTTTGCCGACCGTTGGTGTGGGTGGTAGAAAAATTTGGAAAATACTTACAAAACAGAAAAATAAAAATTCACATAAAATTATGAATTTTGATAAACAAAATGAATAATTTTCTTCAATAAAAAATAAAAATGTAATAAAGCATTTCACATTCATAATTCACACTGATATTTGCAATAATTACAGAAAACAGTTGATTTTTGATGTTGTTTTTTTTAGTAGGCTGACAGCATTGGGTGATGTCATGAAATGTTTGTAAGACTAACTGATGATATGGTTTGTTTTTTTTTAAAGCAAAGGCAAACCATATTGTTATACGGTATTTCCTTCACTACACGCCCCCACCACACATCATTACCATTTATAGTATAAACACTCTGTGTTATTCCAAACTATGAAACAAATTGCAGACAAAAAGAAAATATGAGGTATTCTTTTATCCCAAATATGTTTTCAACGCCATCTCTGTAAAATTTACAGAATGAATATTGTAGCTATCCGCCTTGTAAGGCAGACTTGGAATGAAACCGTACAGACGTAGCCAGTGAGTTATTTATAAATTGAAATATCGTTTATTTAATTTGGGTAGTTGTGTATGACAGCAGAAAATGATTGGTATTAAAGTTACCTGTTCCTTCAGCATAACGGCTTGCTGCCTTTTCAATTCTCGCTCCTAGAAAATCATATGAAAATTCTACAGTCTGTCGCGTTCTCTACGTACATCATATTACATTAAACCAATATCAACTTTGACATCTACGAGAGAATTTGGAAAACTGCTACATTATGGAAAATAAACACAAAACAGAGGTGAATTAAAACAGAAAAGAGTCAATTTAATAAAGTAATAAATGATGTTAAAAAATTTATCATTTTTTGAAAAAAAAATTTGCTATTACAAGTATACATTTTAAATTGTGTTTGAAATTTAGTTTTTAATACTTGCAAAAAAATAAAAAAAATCTTTATAAACAATTCAAAACAACAATGAATAATAAAAGTAATATTGTAATTATTTAACACTTTTTGTGATCTATAAATGTCGTTCTTTAAGTTGTTTCATAAATTTTAAAATGAATGTTTTAATTTACAAAATACTTTTGCATTATAGTCTAAAGATTTTGCCAATATTGCCAATTCAGAATCAAGAACATAAAAATGGAGAATTTTTTTTTACAAAATGGCCTTGTCCAGGTGTGATTTGACGACAATCATACTACTAATTGAAAGTGATACGAGACGAATAAGAATATAAATTGTCCTATTAATTTATTTTAAAATATTAAGAATAGTTTGCCCCACCTCTAAATTTCTATTGCCAATAAATCGGAACCCCGGTTCCTCGCGAAGAGTAAATCTGTTTAATCTTTGCATAATTCTTTTTAAAAAGAAACAAACCTGTTGCTTCCGCGACTGATCTTCCTGTCTCTGTTTCTCGAGCTCCTCTTGTCTCTTTCTTCTCGCCTGCGGTCCGTCATAATATTTGTCGGTAATATCAGTGATGATTTGTGTTTGAAGCATTGAAAGTGAGGTGTGGTGAGAAGTATCATAAGCGGTGTATATATTGTAGAGGAATGCGGTTGTGGTGCGGCAATATGAAACAAAAAGAAAAATACAAATGACATAAGACGTACTCGTGATATGCTGGTGTTGGGATGCAATGACAGCGAGTGCTTTTTTTCAAGGATTACTTGAAGTTCCTCAGAAGAATGAACTAATTTTGGTTGCTTGTATTTTTGCAGAGCAAAGACGATAATAATTTAAAATAAAAATAAAGCTGATTCAAAAAAAAAAGTCTGTAGTCTTGAGCATGTAATAAACAAAACAGTCCGACTTTAAACAACTGAGACAAAAGGACTAAACAAACAGATAACAAAATATTCTTTTGTAAATCAACAAAAACAAAAACTAAAAATAATATTGACTCGTGTTTATAATGAACCTACTCTTAAATATTTGAGCTTAATATAACATAAATATAAAAATAAAGAAAATATATATAATAATGATTAGTATTTGTTGTTATGCAAGGAATATAAAATACATATAATAAAACAAGAACATGCTATGTATGTGGTATTAGTAACATGCTAAATGTATTATACATGCAATGTCTCAGTCAGTCAAGTCAACCAAACCCCAATATCCTTTAGCACTGTACCAACGCCGATGTACTCCGTATTTGCAAACTATCATGCCTCAGAGACAGCACCATATACACTTATAAGCATTTTAACTACACTTTACATCAAACACATAAATAACAGATGTGAAAACATATACCAATTAGGTGTTTAATAATTAAGTATAGCTATACAGGTCATGTTACACTAAATGCACAACATGTAAAAATGTAGACTTTGAAAGCTAATTTTTACATTTTAATGCATCAGGAATGCAACAAAACAATCACTTATGGATTATTCTTAGCTCCACAGTGTTCCAGTGCAATTCAATGCGAAACTTAGTCCTCGGTCTCTTTACCGGGATAGCTTGACCTTGTATGTCACATTGTACTTCTGTGGAAACTGAATAGACATAAAGATTCATGTGACTTGGACTGATTTTGAGGTGTGCATTTGGTGGTAAATGGAGTGGGTCACAACAAGCAGTTTTAATTGGCTGTGAAATGAAAGCGGTGCAAGTTTAAATTTGAAAGTTGTGAGATTCATTCAGTTTCCGCAGCCGTGGTGAAACACTTTATGGTAATAAGTCTGCAAATATCCTAACATAACCTTAAAAGGTTTCTCACAGAATACAAGAGATGTGTGTATGATTTTTAATATAAATGTGGAAATATGCTCACAGCTGTTTTAAGAACTTGATAACTTGATAATAAAAATTGATAACTTTTCAATTCATTTTAGATTTTTAACAATAAATAATATTTCTGAGAAACTCGATAATTTGATATAAAAGAGGTAAATTGGTCTGTTTTGTATGTCTATTTGTTAAATATTTCATGACATTCCATGTATTGTATAAACATTTTTTGCTTGGTAATTGAATACACTAAGACAAGAACATGTTATAATTTTCATTTGATCAAAAAATAAGTTACTATTGATGTATGACACTAAATCAAAGTTCTTTTATAATTACTCATTACAAACATATGATTATTCACATCATTTAGTAAAAATAAATTCAGTAGGATGGAGAATTCTATTTATACTTATACATGAAAACAGACTCATCCTTGATCAAATGACAGATAATATCTTCATCCCTTCGTTTATCCAATTGTGATGGTATTAGTTCTCAAAAGAATGTCTACAATATTGACAAAAAAAAAGGCTCCAAATGACCGCATAAGCAATTTAACTCCCACATACAACAAAAACTGAAGCAGATCAACCATGACCTGCTCCAGGAGCTCCTTGATATACAGTGTACAAGGGGCAGCGCAGCCCTGACCAGGTGGTTTACAGAGATTGCGGTGTAGTGTTGGGTGTGAATGACCGTGCCCCAAACCAAGCCTCGTACCTATTAGTCAGCCTGTTAGACACTCTAGTTAGTTACTGCACGTACCGGCACTGCGGGCTCCTCCGCATCCAAGTCGATAATCTCTACACTCTCTACATCGCTCACTTTCTTTTCCACGTCTTCCTTAGTCTCATTAGCTTCGGCCAGATTCGGCATCAGCATCAAGTTGCTGGACATGTAAGCGTTTTTCGCTTTTAAGTATTTCGCCTCCAGATCCTTGATATCGATAGATTTCTGCCGACGTTTCTGATTGACTGTGAGTTTCACCCAATCGCAATCACCGGAGACAAATTCGTTCATTCTGGAATACGATTCCATAATTTTGTTCACGGTTTGCGGACTTTTCTTAGGATCTACCGCCTTATTGAGTCGTATGACTGAGACAGCGTTGCTCCTATTTTTCGGATTGAAAACGGCTTCCGTTTTAACGGGAGTCAGTTTGAAGTCTTTTTTGACATCAACTATAGCTTTCGTGGGAGCGAAATCTAAAGCAGCGTTTTCGGCAAAGTTGACTATTTTATCAAGGGCATTGTAGTCGTCCTTCATCCAAGAGTTCCCTGAGTGAGCTATGGGACTGATGGTGACGGCGGGGACAGGAGTGAGAGTGAGGCTCATAGACGGCATGGAGACGGACACTTGCCTCCCAGGGGTGGATGAGCAGGCAATGGCTTCGATGCTCTTCCAAAATCCGACAGTACTTTTATCGGCTGCATCTAACACTTTCTTATTATGGCGAGACCGAGCCTGCTGGAATATCAGCACAGTATTGACACAGCGAAAAGATATATTTTATTATTAAATATAGTATGGTTAGTCTTATTACGCACTGCAGATTCTTGTCGATATATGAGAAACTTTGTGTTCGTATTTATTTCACAAAGTTGTATTTTAAATAATGAAAAATATTACGTTAAAAGGGGGTTAATTTTGTATTAATAATTTTTAAGTAATAAATTGAATTTCTATGACATCATTATCGCATATCACAGGTGCCTATAATTTTCATTACCCAAATATAGCTTTTGTATTAATATCATGTTGACCTATACTGGTGTGTGTTTTAGTAACAAAAATAAACTTTAAAAAAAAAACAATCTGAAGCATTGAAAGCATTTTCTTAAAGGAAGCCAAATCCAACCAGAAGCAAAGAGACAGTGTGAAGGCCCCACATTAAATTTGGAAAAGACGGAAGCAGCCTCAAGAGAGAGACAACACACATCGCAATCACGTAGTAATAGGCTCTTTAGTAAAATATTTAAATGGAAATATAATATGGAAGTGTAGGGAAGCCGGTGTGGTCCTAAGTGTTATTATGATTAGTTACATAATTCATTCTATAAATTTTACAGAGATGGCGGTTTCAACATTTTTAACAGGACCAATTCATAACTTTTTCAAATAAGAATAACAATCACTCACATGGTAATTTTCCATGAGTTAAGTATGACTGCTTTCGTCTATCTTGCACCATAACTGGCATGGATAAAACATTCTCACTAAAAACATAATATGCGGACTCTCAATAACCCAACTAGATTAGCTTTCTTTAATAATTCGGTCAATCATTTATATTTACATTAAGAAAGACTGTAATTTTTTTATTTGAATGAAGACTTTTATCATCCCATCATAATGCTTTCAAATACTATCTCTATAAAATTTATGGTTCACTAGTGTAACTACCTTCGTGATAGTCGCGTGTTTGATTTCCTACATGTTTTGAAAATGTTTAAATACAATTATCACCAATACTCAATTTGGGAGGATTAATAAATCTACACCGACTACTTCTCAATCGCGTAATGCTTTGATTTACAAGATTATATTGTTATTGTGTTTCAGTGAAATTCTTGTGGAAAGTAAAAAAGTGAAATCCAATACTCGAGCTACTAATTGTGAATGGAGCTAAATGAAAAATACAAATCTACCACAATACACACATTGTATTTAAAAAAATAACAGTCTACATTAATGAATACATTATTATATGAAATTAAAATACTAGGAAAATAGTCATTTGAGATGATGAATGACATTTGATGATTTTCAAATTATTGCTTGTCATTCATAATCTCAGATGTTTTCTAAAGCTAAAATCTAATAAAACTTTGGGTAAAATACAAGGTTCTCGTCTACTTGAAAACTAAATTGTTTGGCCTTTACCCCTCTTGAAGATGGTATTGATCAAATTCCAGAAAATGGTAATAATGGCAACAGAATAATTTTTATTTTGATTGTGAGAGAATCAACAAGTGAGGTAGGACCGCACGTACCTAGTATTAAGTCTGAATGGAACATTGTACTATGGGATACTTGTGGCTTGTGTGGTTACCTCGAGGAGTTGCTGGCTGCGGGCCTCCTTGTCTCGCCTCGCCTGCTCCGCTTTCTCGGAGCGCTCCTGCTCCCGAGCCAGGCGAGCCTGTCCACATAACACTCATCATAAGTCATGACTTCAAAGGAATCAACCGTGTCGATATGTCAAAGAAAGATTTGAGATTTCAAAACCTTGGTACGCAAAAGACATTTCAACTAGTAAATTGATAAGTCAGGTAAATCGAACTCTCTTCCAAACATTTGAAGCCCGTCAGCACAACATATGCATATATTAAGCTCAAATATGTCAAATTATAAAAATATGTTCATTTAATACGATTAATTATTCAATTAAATCTGCACCATCCCTTGCCATTTATCACCATGTCCCAAATAAAAAGTTAACAAGCAATCCGGGATGGCACGTTTACCATTCAACTATTATTACAACATGAAAAATAATTTGAGTCTAAAGATATTGTATAAAAGAAGTACAAGTAAAATACATTAAAATATACTCAAAATTTCTATATACATACTGTTTAAATTGTTTGTAAGCATGTTTGAATCACCTGTATATGTAAATTGCATTTAATGTCAACAAATCTCATGCGTACTAAGGCCTAAAGGAAGATAATAAGGACTTAATGAGAAGGTAACGAACGCAAAGAAGAAAGTGGGTAGAGTGTGAGTCCATCATCACCTGCTCTCTCCCCTTTGCCTGGTCTTTGCGAGCCTCCCTGGCTGCTTGCTGCTGCCGAGCCAATTCGATCCTTTGCTCCACGGCCAAAGCTGCACTGCCAGCACCGCCCAGGGCGCGGCGCGCTTCTTCCAACCTATATATTACCACAACTATTAGTTCCAAATAGATTTTGTTACTTTCACTAGAATAAAAATTTGCCAATGAAAATTATCCATACCTTTTGGCAACTTCCCCTTCCGACATGCGCAGGCAGTCACCGTCTCCCGCTTGCAAGAAGCTGCCGATGAGCACGCGTGAAGAGAAGCTGAAATTATCACGGCCCAACGCAGGGCTAGGGTTCTTCTCCAGGTACTAAAAGGTAAAAGAACATTTTCTTAGTTACTTCCTATATTTGAAAAAGACTGACATACTAATAAGATAATTGTTTGTTTGTTTACTTATTTGTATTTCACTAGTAAACCAAATTCTACATTTAGAAGGAGCTTTCAATCTTACGCATTTGAAATTTTTAAATAAAGTTGACTGGAGTATGCATAATCTTAACAAATTCAGATAAAAAGTTTAAAAATAATGTGTGAACATGAAGTTCAATTCTAACTACAGTAATACCCCGCTTTACGCGACCTCGTTATGTGCGGTTTCACTATAGCGTGAATTTCAAATCTCACGTTAAAATGCCTTGTATTACACGAATTTCTTATTTTAAGAATGTGTATGAACATAATGTAATCATTGACTTATCTTAACAATTAAAAACAGCATTGGGTGTTATGAACGTAAAAGAAACACTACCCAAAAGACAATAGATGTATTTTTCAGTAAAAATAACATGTAATAATGCATAAAGTGTTCTTAGAATTAAAGTGATTGGTTCAAATGATTCGTATTTTTTTGAATTAAGTTTTGTCTATGTATGTATGTTTAATCGTAAACCTCGATATAGGCGAATTTCACTTAACGTGATTTTTTCCGGAATGTATCCCTCGCGTAAAGCGGGGTATTACTGTAGTTTGATTACATTTCTACATTTTATTTATGGGAGGTACTGACCGAACTGAGGTCCTGCATATTCTTGAGCTTGAGGGCACCATGAGGCTCCGGGGGGTAATAAACAACATCTCCCTTGATGCCGCCACTGCGAGACAGGCCTCTCATCATGGTCTCACGCTTCCAACCTGAACGATATAAATGAATAATATAGACTCCTATGCAATAGTTTGACAAATCTATCAAAGGATGATTTGGATTATACCCATAGCAATAGGCAGCCTCAGGTGTGCCTCGTCAGGGCGGCGCCGATGCTGGCGACCACGAACATCTGAAGTGTCGGAGTCTGAAGGGCAAGAGTCAGACGGCTGCTCCGACTCGGATCCGGAGAGTTCCAACATACCCGAGGCATCTCCCATGGCTGCCTTCAACTTCTCTTGTAATTCAGGATTCAGCTAGAATTTAAAAAAAAATTGTTTAAAGAGGAATAATTAAGAATCATTTTTTAATTGTGTACTTTTACCCTAATAGTATTTTACATGTTGCAAAACTAACAGTGCTGTGGAAATAAGGAAACATGGTATCACATTTGGCCTATAAAAATTATTATTTAGATGACTAGTTTTTTGACTCACTAAGTCTGCCGCCTCTTGTAGAAACTGGTGCTTGAGAGCAGGCCGAATGCCCAGGGCCCGGGACTGGGCCAGAAGAGAGGCCACAGTGTTCTTCTTGGGCTTGGAAACTCCTCGGCCGAGGTTGCGGGGCCGACCCTCCTTGCCGGTGTGCCAGGGACCCACTAGCGGAAAAACTTTTTATTAAAATCAGCATAATCGTAAATAATCAAGCCTTCCAGAGCAAAGAGTAGAAATAGCAAGAGATATTTTAATTATATTTCGATTGGTACATTTAATTAAAATAATATTATAGTTTTCTACTAAGAATGCCAGTGTTGTTTGCATAGATGTTAATATTATAGAGCTTTTGAAAACTTCCCAATTTTTCTAAATGTAACAATTCAATGACTGAATTTGAAAACAAGATAACTCGATTTTTGCAAGTTCAACATACTTAACTGTCGAGTTTTTTAAAGGACTGAGCATCCACTGAAAAATGGAAATATTTACAAATTAGACTGATGTTGACTGATGCAAAACTCTGACAAATAAAGTAGTCTTTAGCAACATTCTATGATCTTCAAAGATACTGTTAATATAAGATTGTTACAATGCAGAGATGATGCATGGTGGTACATTTTTATGGTGGTGATACTTGTACCCAAATTTATGGTTTTTTATACAATAGTTTTTACTGTGTGGTGATAGTGATGCGAAAGAAATTTTACATTTCATAAATACATATATATCCATTAATCAATTCAACAAAGACATTATGTTACATAACTCTATCTATGATTCTTATATCTCAACATATGAATAGATATAAATGTCGAATGATAGAATGTAGTCTTGCTGCATAATTATATCTTACATTTAAAAAGGCATTACAATTAAAACACAATGAGCACTTTTCAAATGACAAGTATTTGCTTAGTTTGTCTATGGGTCCGTTATATACAAACCACCCTTATGAACACATATACACCCACCAGCAGATATTTTGTTAATTTAATATATGCAGATTTTGACACAACCCTCTATTGCTCTGGGACTAAATAAGTGTAAGCCAAGAGCTTAAAAATAATAATATAATGTTAGGTTTATAATGAATTGTACTTGCTTGAAGAATGATATTCAGAGTACAACTCACTGTCGTTATCCTCACTGCCACTGGACTTAGGCCCAGGACTCTCACTGGCGGTGGGCCCGAGGAGGTGGCTAAGTCCCGTGACAGGAGAAACAGAGGTATTGCGCTGAGGTGATGCAGAGGGCTGGATGATGGTGTCTTGGATGACACGACGAGGTTTAGCTCCAGGTTTGCGACGAGCTAAAAGTTAGATATTTCATTAAAAAGATGCAGCTTTGGCATATTTTTTTAAAAATTTATTTGTTGCAATATGCTGCACTCACAGACTCTCTCCGTGATGGGAGGCGGTCCCTGGCCCAGGCTAGCTGTGATGTTACTTAGGGAGCTCAGGGAGTTAGCTGCCTCGTCAGAACCTCGCACTGAAGATTTCCATTCTATGAAAAAATATTTTCAATCAGCGATATACCTTTGGAAAATACTGCACTAACATTTGAAGAAGTTTAATAAAAAAAATTGAATCTGCCAATTGTATCAAAGTGATTTAAAAGCATGGTATGGTAAAGTAACCCTATATTAAAATACCATTTATGAATACTGTATGTTACCACAAAACTAGAAATTTAAAAAATCTATATAATATTCTACAAGACATACCGACATACTTCTATAACTCATTTTTAAAGTCAATACTGGTATTTTTCTTTTAAAATATAAAAAGAAGAAAGTACAAGAGCTGTAACCTTTATCACTTCTAGTAGATGTGGGTTTCAGTGACAGGTTGAGAGGTGCATCTTCATCATTGGCAGGACCAGCTGGAGATTCCTCTCGATGTTTTTCTCTCTCACTGCTGCCAGATGACTGAGCAGGCTTGGAGCTAAGATTTAAACCTGAAATAACCAAAAATATCCCTTTTTAAATAAACACTTTAATAAGGTTTCACTTTTAACTATAAGGTTGTTCAGAAAGTAATTTCGTTTTTCTCAACAGAGGACTTTTTTGTATTTTTCACAGCCAACTTCACACTTAAGCAGTTGAAGCTGATGAAGACACAATAATGGCATTAATGGATGCAAACCGATGGAATGGAAACAACTCTTGAGATCGCTGAGAGATAAAATTTATCAAATTAGACCCTTTCACGATCATTTGAAATGCCTAGGTTTAATCTCAAAGCTCGACATATGGGTTCCTCATCTTAAGACGGAAAAAATTTGTACTGTTGTGTTGACGTTCGTGATTTGCTTCACAAACGTCAAGTGCATCATCACTAGGGATGAGAAATGAGTTGTCTACAACAATGTTAAACGCAAGAAATCAGTAAAAAAAAAAAATGAATGGGCTCAAAGCACTTCGAAAGCTGATATTCATAAAAAATGGTGATGCTATCTATTTGGTGGGATTTCAAAGGTATTGTTTTATTTTTAGCTTCTACCGGACTTTCATCTGCAATTCTGAAGTGTGTACTGTCATCAGCTGGACAAAAATTAAAAGATTTTTAAAAAAAAAATTTAATCAGGTCAAAAATCACCTGGATCGGTTTTTTATTTGCAAAGAACAAAAATTTTATGAACGTGGAATCATGCTACTGCCAGAAAGATTTCAAGGTATTGGACCAAAATAAACAATATATAATTAAATAAAATATTTATTCACTATAAAAAAATCGTCTTTCATTTTCATACAAAAAAACAAAGTTACTTTCCAAACCACCCAATATATGATATCTGTGAGGTTATTTGAAAAGTCAAATCTATAGATATTTTATTTTTCCCTTAAGAAATAATGTATGTCAAAATAATCCATTCTTGACCCTAAATAAATTATTATAGGTAATGATTACTTTTATTGATAAGTATTATAAGTATTGATTACTTAAAAAAGAATAAATATTAATAATTTTTTTAATTTTAATGAATATAAATAATCAATATTTTTGACAGAGAGTACTAAGTGGAATTCCATTTTATTATTTTAAATAGAATAAAATTAATTTTTATTGGTGATCGGTATCACCAATAAAAATTTGCATTTGGAAAAATCACTCAAGTATTTTATTATATTTAAATATAAATTAATATAAATAACCCAAGTGTAAATATTTAACATTTATGTAATATTCTCAAAAGAAAACTGTTGACTCACCAACGTCCTGCGCTGGGCTAGTGGAGGCGTAGTTGCTGCTGCTACCGAATGATCGGTATGCTGAGGAAGAACCAAATTGTTCGGCAAACTGCTTTTCTAAAGCTGCTAAATTCAACCCGCTCTGATTGGCTATGGACTGTAGCAGCTCCTTGGAGAGCCCTTAAGAGATCATAGATTTTAAAAATAATATTGAGAATATATATTTATTTACTTTATTTACAAGCAGAGTTCAACCTTGTAGATTTATGCAAGATCATCACTCAGAAATAACTCAAATTTATAATTAGACTGGAAGTTGGGAAATGGGTAAACAATCAACAAATTATTTGACTAGCTCAAAATTAAGAATTGAAGCGCTGACTGGAAGGACATAGATGATTCTCCACTTAACGTAGTCTATTGTAGTGCATTGTAGTCTATTGTAGTATATCTGAGTGCTGAGAGATACATATTATTTTTAATTATTGGAAAAATTGCAGTCAAATTTATGGGATAGGAAAGGTTTATTCGAATTACCGGTGTATACCGATACACTGAACGGAGATAGCTTGATGATTTCTATTTTATCAGAAGCTGGTGTACCTGAATTAGCAGCAGCAGCAACAGCTCCTTGATGCGCTTGAGGTAATCCAGCATAGTCGGCATCCTGCCATAAACAGATAATAATTTACATTTCAAATTTAAATATGTATTTTATTTTACAACAATCTACAAACATTATATTAATGTAAGCATATAACTTGTTAAGCACAAGTGTTTTAAATTTATTATACCAAAAAATATTAATTTTTCAGTTTGCATATATTTAGTAATTTTTAAAAAATATTTAATTAGTAAAAAAAAAAAACTCCCGCAAATATATTTTTTTAGTTCTCAATCCAAGCAAGTGGCAATGGAGAAAATAGGATAATATAGAATGTGATACATTGATCTAACAGTTCCCTTTATTTAGAGAATGCTAAGACTCATCTATCTACTATAATCTACTATAATAATAGCCATTGTGTGTTTGTATGTTTGTATGTATGTTTCGTTTTTCCGTTCTGTATAGAATATCTTAAAAGATACAACGCTGATTTTTTGCACATAAGTTAAGTAAATTTTTCCGCAGCTATGTGCCGAATTTCAAGACGATAGGATAATATTTTCATTCATAAACTTTAAAATATGCTTTAGCGAATTTCAATATGTACGAATTATATGATTCACTTCTTCGCCGCGAGATGATGCTTTAGCGAATCTTCGCCGCGAGATGTCGTTCACCGCGAGAATTTCAAATTTAGAACTTTTACAAAAAAAACAAAAGACGCATCGTTCATCAAATACGTCATTTTGTGACGGGCTACATTACTAGTTATATTATAATATGCAAGATCTAAATATATTAAGTAATATAAGGTTTGGTAACTTACGAGCTTGGCTCTCTTATTCCGCTCGACCAGCAGGCCTGTGGAAGAGAGAGCTGGCAGCACGGAGACATGCGGAGGGTCCAGGGAGATGGTCTTCTTGCGCCCTCGGTTAGTCGTACCGGGCACCTGGAATGCAATTGGTAGAGCAGTGAGAGTAATGGTTGGACGCTGATATATGCATTATTCAAGTATTCATTATTAAGTAAAAATTCAAATAATATTACAATGATCTTTGAAGAAATTTAAATAATTACATCAGGGTTTTATGGGAACTTATTAGCTGGTTAAAAAATCATTCATCTTAAATATTAAGGACTTAAACTTAGTGCAAGATGATGATAGCAAACATTTACAAGAAATACTGAAGATGGAAAGAGCATTCAACAACAAAATAATAACACAAGCAAGGAGGAAAAATATATAAACACAAACATTATAGGAGCAAAAACAACAACTAACCTAATTTCTTTCATAGCATTAAATAATTTTTCATGTTTAAAAATTTAATATTCTATTGATAAGACTGACCATTATATTATAAATATGAACTTCTACCAATTTAAGAGATTTGAATCTTATGAATCATGAAAATTATGCAAAACCTGATTGAGCTCAATTACCTATCTATCAAAAATGGTCATAAAAACAGTGGACTGTAGATTTTAGTAAGCGTTTGAGAGATATCAGATTTAAATATTTTTGAATAAAATACTTGAGTGATTTTCCACATTTTTATTTTTATTAGTGACCATTATCAAACAGAGAATCTGTTTGATAATGCCAACTTGAAAGGTTGGCGAAACCGGTCACTAATAAAAATAAAAATGTGCAAAATCACTCAAGTATTTTATTCAAAAATATTAAAATGGAATTCCACCTAGTACTCCCTGTCAAAAATATTAAATTTCATATCAGATTTACTCAATATTTGGCAAACATGAAACTTAGCAACTTTAGCATTGTCAATAATTAGAATTTGGATAATTATCAACAAATTTATTTGCTTAAGTACTGAAGTAAGTCTGACTGAGTAACGAGCCCAGAGTAAAATTTATAATGGTCTAGTTCAGAATTGAAATTGACATAACTAAATTTGTAATGTGTTGTATAAAAATATCTAGTCTTAACATAAAAGGCACGCTCGTTAAATGGGAGGTGTCTATATATAAGCAAAGCCTATTGATATTATTGTTGTAGAGACCGTATATATTTATAGATATATAAAATAATTCACTAGTTGATTAATCAAATAGTTTTAACAAAATTAAAAATCATTAAAATAAGAATAAAAAAGATATAAACATTTGGTTTACAAATACAAAAATATATTAACAAAAGTCAATAAAAATTAAAAATCAATAAAAAAAAAAAAGGAAGTCAAGAAAAGGCAGTGCAGATGCACTATTTAAAAAGAATAAACATTTATTAATGACTTGCTTTTTGTACAATTAATAGGAAGAAAAGAAAAAAAAAAAAGGAAATAGGAGGCCATGCGCGACACAATAATCTACAGGCAATAGTAATGAAGTGATAGCGGACCTTTCTCACCTTAGGGCCCACGATGGAAGATGTGTACTTGATGATCTCCGTATCAGGGGGGAGCCGCACGCCTCCAAGGATGGACGAGGAATCGCTGGAAGCAAAGCAAAACATTAGTTATGTGATATATGTGAAAACATCCATAAAAATCAATGTGCAAGCAAGAAATACTCCTTAACACGTTGACTGCCAATAGGATTTTCGTAAAATTTCCAAAAATGGGTCGAAATACAATTATTTCATTTGTTTTGAGATATTTTTATCAGCCATATCGAAGAAAGATAGAAGAGGGCCGTGCCGGCCATGTTCAATAGTAGTTCAATACAGGGTGCATGGCCGACGGGCAGAATGACAAGCTTAAGTCAGGTATGTCGTCGCTATGTGTCGGCCACCGGTGGCTGACACAGCAGTCAACGTGTTAAAAAAGGTTATTTCCAAAAAAGTGAAACATGACATAAATATATTTATATTGAGTCAACGGAGTGAACATACATCCATTGGTTACATGCAATATTATTTTTATCATAATAAAAGTTTAAGGTTATTTTCTTTAAAAAATGGTAATATTGAAAACTACTTAATTGAAATTCAATTCAGATGCAAGAACTATTTATATAAATATTTTGGATATTAAAATGAAAATAACAATAAGATCCTAAATGATCACACATAAATAAAACCAGGGCATATAGCTATATTGTAAGATATAGTCACAAAACACTATGAAGTGGTGAATGATTTGTCTACAGTACATACATACAGTATGAAATTGAATAAAGTTTGGCCCTTATTGGACTCAAAAAATTGTGTTTCAATCAAATTGATTACTTACAAAGTATGTAACACTCACACACAAGCAAACAAATGCCATAATTTATTTAATACCCTCACTGCCGATATATTATAATGTCTTAGATGTGATATTATGTGTCTCATTTTTGCGACAGGTTCAATGAATGGAAGCACCGATCACTCAATTATATAGAGCTCTTACTGAATTGATATGACATGGCAGGCAGATGTTTTTTTGATAAAATGGTTAGTTAATTTAGTATAAGACTTCATACCCCAAGCAGAATAATGTTAATATATTCAAATTAACAACTCACCTTCCTTCCAAAGCAGCACTGTTAGCAGCACGAAATGAAATAAGGTTAAATTATTTAAGTATTATTATCTCAAAATTGTACAGAACTTAATAATAATAATACAATAATCTGAGGAAAAGTTATGTCCCAATTGAATCTAAAATAGCAAATAATCTATTATTGAAAAGTAAGCATCGTTAAATACAAAAATAGAACGCATTAAATTAATTTTGAAAAATTATTATTGATTATACAAGCACTATATTTAAAATAAATAGTTCAAGTACTTTCACCGCATACAGTCATCATGTTCGATGGTTAAGAATATAAAGTACTCACTTCTGTTTTAATATCACTTCCTCTTTTTTATATATTTACTTTAAGATACAAGCTTAAATTGGACCTAAAAAAATGCTACAAATATTGAAAGTTGACCTCCACCATTTACAAATAGGTGTCTGCTTCCATGTTTCCATACTAAAAACCAATGAAAGCAGTACTAAAGTTTTGTGAGGAAATTTGTATAAGCAGATATGAATTAATTTAATTACTACATATTAATAAAGCAAAATATGAAAATAAAATGTCTGTACAAACCTGAGGATTGTATGTGGCAGGTTAGCGATGGAGTCCAAGCCGGGGTGCCTATCCTTGTCGGAGGAAGCACCCGAGCTACCGATTCCAAAGGGATTGTTAGCAAACAGGGACGAGGAGTTCTGTGGACAAAACACTTACAATATCACAATTGCTACAACACATCAGAATATCCAATATCAACTTCAAGTGACTAGATTTCCTTATATGATCCAACTTGTGGTTAAGATCGTTCATAAATATTTGAGATGTAAGAAGTTATAATGTAGACCTTTTGTGCAACTGCAGCCTGATAGGCATTCTGTGCCATAGCCGCCTGCGCCATGAGCAGGTCCCCTCGCAGCATGGCTAGCTCCTTTTCTTTGAGAGCTCCCTTTCCACCGGCCGCCTGAGCGAGATATGCTCCAGACAAAGCTGATGCTTTAGCTGCAGCTGATGATGAGGACTTCCCTAAAAGAATTTATAAAATGATAAATCAAAAATACTTTTTCTAATATCATCACTCATTTGAAAATTTATGTAAACATCTAAACTCATCTTAGATATCAGATTTACTTGCAAATTTACACTTTTATCCATGATTGCTGCTGCTATATGATAGCTGGCCTGGCTCAAAAGCACTAAGCCATTGTAAAAGGGTTCTATTTACAGCATCAGTAAATCAGCTTACAGAGATAAATATTTTGATATTATCTAACTATAAGTATACGTACACTACTTTCTTTCTTTCTTTCTACTAACATAAAGCCTAGAAGCTCACTTCATACGATTTGTCAATTCATAGTAATGTTTGTTATTAACTCCTGGGACTCTACTAATAATGAGAATACACTTATTTATTTTAGACCTGTCTTATACTACAATCGATCAGCTGCTTTGCACATCAACTAACTGAGGATATCTCGTATAATTGAGGGTAACTGCATATTACTCTATTGCTGTTTGTGACTTTGATGTATGACCAGACCTGTGACCCTACTTATGAACTGCTACAGGTGAAGAAAGTCTTATCTTGAAAATTTGACAGAAAACATCATATAATTGAAAATACAGGGGTATTTTTACCTTGCCATTTTTGAGTTAGTTAAATATATAGTCAACTAATGTTTTTACTTTACGAATGGACAGGACAAAACAACATTGAAGTCAAGAAAACATTGAATTTATAAATAATATAGGAAATCATTCTTCATTTAAATTGGAAGGGTTAACCCTATATACAAGAGATAATCTTAATGATAATCTTGCTTCAAATGTTATGTTCTATGAGGTGACTCACGGGAATGCTTAGTGGGTTGCGGCTGGGGGGAGGCAGTGAGATGAGTGGGGGCGCGGGAGTGTGAGCCGGCCATGCTGGTGAGGCCCAGTGAGGACATTTGCATGCTCGACGCAGACATGGACGGAGAAGACGTCTTCGGCAGGCCATATGATGATCCTGAACATGTAAACATGACATTTTAATATATTCAACATACAGTAACACAGAATATTCTCACAAATCTCTCATGCAACACTGAGGCAAACGACAACATATGAATAGTTGAGTGCCAGAATATTAGCTGTGAGCTATTGTAACCAGTTACAATTAAGAGTCTAGAGCTGTTTTATATTGGTTGCACTTATTTTTGAAGTCATTTGATATGAAACTACACTCACTGTGGTTATTCTACATATAGCAAGAGACTGTGCACAAACTATACATATATTTAATTACATGTTTAAACATAAACTTGGTAGTAATTAAAAAGACTTGATGCTGAGAATGAAACATACTAGAAAAGATAACTAAGCTATTAATACATGGCTAAATACTATTTTGCATAAAAAAAAATAAGCATACTCATGTTTTGCTGCTTTTCCTTGTGCTGGCGCTGCTGAGGCCGGCCTCGAGCAGCAGGGGCGCGCCCAGGCCCAGCGGGGGGTGCGAGGGCTCCCATGGCTCCAGCTCCCATGGCTCCAGCACCGTATGGGTCCCCAGGGAAGCCACCCAGTCCCGAGGCCTGCAAGCGTGCCAGGTAATCTTGAGCTGCTAAGTGTGATGCCATTGACCACCATGCTGCACCTGTAACAATATATTTTATTTTAAATAACGAGAAAATGAATTTTGAATATTTTTTTAGCTGACACTTAAGTCAATTTGTATCCATAGAAAATTTTCATTTTGTTTCATTTCAATTTTTAAAATTTTAACAATGTTAAAATATTTCTATAAATGTTGGTAGTGATGAACAGTTCTTAAAATCAGTATTTCTTAGGTATCTAGTATCCGATGCAACTTATACTGTATAAACTAGCAATGAAATTATTTTTGCTGCCAATTTGAATTAGATCACACAAGAATCAATGAAAGGGTCCTCACTGGCTGCAGGGTGAATTCCTAGACTGGCAGCCTGACTGGCGGCCACGCTGAGGGTTGAAGTGGGAGGGTAGCCTCCACGTTGCTGCCCTCCACCTCCACCTCCCCCCTGGCCCAAAAGTCCGAACCCGCCTCCTCCACCATGGAAGCCCCCTCCCGCACCCAGCAGGGAGTTGGCATCGCGACCCCAGTACGCTAAAACAGACAATATTTTTAATTTAATAATAATTAATCCAATTAATTCCAATCCAAAAGAAAATCCTGATTTATATGTTTAATGTAACATCTTAAAACAACACCTATTTTTTAACACTAATACCAGATTATTCCAGCATCACGTATATTATCACGCACTTATGCCTATAGTATAATTGTAGTGGTCCTACCTCCGAAGAGAGAAGCGGCATCCAGCAGAGAAGAGTCGCCTCCGCCTTTACCGCTCGAGTCCGTCTGCCCTCCCCCCTCGCCATTCTCTTTCTCCATACTGAACAGTGACTCTGAAAATCACAACATTATATTTTACATCTTCCAATCTATCTTAGCACATATTTTATTACAGTATGTGACATTGTGGATAGTAGTGGTGAAGTAAATAAAACACATAGACACCACTGACAAAATATTATTAGTGGCAACATTGACCATATTCACTTTATCATGTCTCTGGTATTTGCCTTATCACATACCGGGAAATCACAGAACAGAATACTTCAATCAATGAGGGTTTCGTGTTTTCTTTTCAAGCTATTACTAATGTTTACTAAAAGGAGATTTATTTTACATTATGATATTTAATTCTAGAGTAGCTACTGGTTAGGTCACCACTTACAGGTTAGAGCAGGTTGCTGGGCGTGTGGCCCGCCTGGTGTGGCCTCCATGCCTCACCTACCGGCCCCGGGCTGACGCAGCCACATCTCTGGATAAAAGAGAGCTCCAACCACCCTAGAACAAAATAAATATGAATTATTAAATACAATTAAAAATTATAAAGTTAAGAGTCGGCGGACTGCTGAATCAGATCTGGCAACATAGAGCAGATGCAAGTGTGAGAATTACAATAGTGTAAAAGGATGCTTCAAAGGCACCTAGAGGGATGCAATCTTCTAGACACTATTCATTACATTTTCATTTTACAAAGTAGACAGGACATCAGAGAGAGATTTCTTTATAACTTGAGTTTTCAATTTACCTTTAATTTGTTTTTTTATACCTAAAAAAGAACTGAGACTCTGCAATTGGTCATAAACATAAGTTCTAAGAAATATTTTTATAGGGACTAAAATACGAATTTGTACGACTTACAGTGTAATATATTATGATCTTTTTTTAATTTTAAGATGAACATTAATGCCAATAATCATTTAAACATATCACGTATTTCCCGCGACGTCATTTGCCGTGTCACAGAGAAACGTCAAAACACGGTAAGGTAACATAACCACACTTTTATACCAAACATTGGTAATTTAAAAACACCTCACAGAGCATTGTTTATTTTTAATAGTTCCAATTTATTGAAATAGTCTTCCTTTCGTCAGACTGATAGTTTAAACTCTGGGTTTATTACAAAACAAACGTTATTAGAATATTTCTGACAAGAACGATCGGAATGAGCAGGCGAACTGACGCGACATCCGAAATAGACTGGAAATTGGGAAACTAGTGAGAATAATAGTGACTGCCTTCCTAGATATCGGATTCATTCCTAAATGGTATAAGAATGTCTTCATCAAATATGGCTAAGAATTCTTAAAACTTGCCCGATCGACAAATTTTAATGAATTTCCATGTACTCGTATAATATAGACCGCACCCCGCTAGTGCACAAGAGGTGTTTATATCGAGGGGCTGACACGAGGGACAGAGCGGACGTAACCTCGACTATCCGTAGCTGACGAGGTATAGAAAGTTTGAATTTCAGAAACTATCAACATACGCGTGCTAACCTGGCATTCAGCGTTGCTACCAAACGTAATCTTAAAACAGAATAGTACATTCTTATTACAAAGAAAAAATATACACATTTGGATGGTTACATAAATATGATTCGAGCGTACAAAAATTTAACGCTGAGAAAAAAAATGATCCTAAAATAAAATAGGAGATGTAAAACACTGAAATAATAAATCGTCAGTTATTTTTTTATTATTCTCATTCCGGTTGATATATGTTACACAAACAAATGTAGCAAAATAGGTGAACTTGGCCCAGAAACCTAGTGCTCGCACAGCGCAAGGTTAGTGCATGCAGACACTCGCACACTCGCACACTGCACGCAGCGCGCGCGTGTGCACGTGTGCACGTGTGCACGTGCTGCTGGCGGGTGCACGTGCTGCGAGCGGGTGCCTCGGGGGACAGGAGCGAGGGTCGATACGTACCCGGCTGAGGTACTGCACGTCTAATTTCAATTCTTCCATAAACACGAATATCATTTTTGTACGTTAGAAATTTTTGGGTGATTATTTTATATTTAAATCAAGGACGATTACGATCCCCACACTAATATTAAGAATAATAAAGATCTTCGCAGGCATCTTCCGATTGCCTTGAAACATGAGCGGGCAGACTTTTTTCAAAATTTGGGCCGGCGTCTGTATGGGAGACTGATTTGCAGAAGAGCATTTTAATTTACCGTGTGAAGTGTAATAAATTTTAAAAAAATATTAAAAAAACATTTGAGTCACAGTAAATAATATAAACGAGCGATACATCGCGCTTCGAGGTGATATAGTAGAGCGGACGTACCGTGGCAGCCGGCCATGCGAGAGAATTTTCTTTTTATTCACGAAAATAAATGAAATCTTTATTTTAGTAAAACACGTGTACACGGAATATAATAATAAACGTACTCATTATATATTCAATGTTGACACACACAGGCTCACTCATTCACGTTCTGTATAATTCGTGTGATTGTGTATGTGAGCGAAAGGCTATATTTACTTGTGATAGCGTTCGTTTTCATTCATAAAAACAAATGAAATCTTCGCTTTAAAAAAACACGTGTTTGCTGATCTACTTTTGGAACGTTGTAATAATAAATATATATTTATTATATTATCTACAATAAATAGCACGGACAGACTGGCGGAGGCAATGATGGCACCAATGAAGTTTTCACATACGAACCCAATTCCCAACATTTTTCCTTTTACTGGCGATAGCACTCCAAAATCAGAACAAAAAATTTGAATATAATAATACATTTATTTATTATATATTACGATTTACACAAACACATGCTTATTGTATTTTATAATATATCATGTTGAATAACATATGTTTGCGTGATATACATGTGTGTGAGACCATATTTACTAGTGCTATACACACAGGTTCACGAGTGTGATATGTACATGTGTATGCATGCATAAGTATACTTGCATATTGGAAACAAAACTTATTTATATTTGCCTTTTCTCTACCGTAGATTTGTAGGATGAAAAACGTATTAATTTTTTTAGTGCTATTTCACCGAGGAAATTTTTATTTTTATTTTATATTTAACAGCTGTTTTCAAGATACCTGACATACGCAACGAAAACATATATTTTTACAAAGGGCCACACTTTTTCCCTTTTGTTACTTGAACAAAAAAATGTTTAACATTTTATATGTTACAATTAGCAATAATATGACGGTCGTTTCTTTTTCAACACATAAAAAAACTAACAAAGTCTATTCAATTGATAGTTAGTTTGTTCGACAACTTGACGACGCGAGAGGTAGGAGGGAAATTCGACTCCAAGTAAATTAAAATAAATTTAGATATTAGTTTTAATTTACTAACGGATCGGGAGTCGTGAACCGCTGGTTCAAACCATCCATTGGAGAACTCGCGGCTTTGTGACAGTTTTATACCTAAGTATTTGTACATTGAGAGTGAAATCAACAGAAGGGGTAATTTTCACAAATTTAAATTAAGCTAATTCTACCTTAAATACTTGCTGTGTAATTACTATTAAAAATATTTATATTCTGTTCTGAACATTGCAACGTGTACTATATAACCACAGAGAAGTTTTATTTTTATATTTATTGGTAATCGCTTACGAAAAAAATATTCTTAGAGCAAACGTCACAAAATTGTCGTCAAAATCAGTGATATTTTATGTAATTTTATCAAAATTTATTAATACAATAAAATTTCAAGTATTCCTTTATTCAGTTGATTACACAAAATAATTATATCACCATTTTTACCAAAGACTTTCTTTTGAAGGATAGGATAATAGTGGAACTGAAGTTTTATTAACACTGGTAACAGTCTCACGTCATTAAGTTATTAGCTACAAAAAGAAAAAAATGCGTTTTTACTTTCTGCATTAAAAAATCTTATTTCAACATTAAAATACTTACAAATAATCTATCGTTTTAATCTATTAAACGAAACTACAGTTAAAATGCAGTAAAACATTCAAACAATTAAATTTTAAAATAACTTTGGCACACCAATTTTTTTATTTTGTACACACAAGGTTACTGATAAGACATTTGACAAAATAATCAAGTAACGTGCTACCAACTATTGTGACAGCTATGTCAACCTTTCGAACAGAGAGCTTCAGTATATTAGGTTTTAAATTAATACGGACACACATAATCAATCGCACATTCAAAACTTCACAAAATACGATGACCTTGAAACGTTTTATCAAATATGGAGCAAAGGGGTGGTGAGACACCCGCCTGGCGCAGGTCGCCTGTCCTGAGAGCGTTCAGGTTAGGCGCTAATCGTGAATTAGCATTGACGAGCAAGTCGCCCTCGGCGGATGCTGAGCCGGAGTCGCGGGCCGGCCTCTCATGGGAAGTGGACCTAATTAAAGGAGGCGCACGTAAGACCGGCCAATTGATTGAGTCATTAACGGTCTATTCGGAGCGGGCTTGTTAAATAATTGTTATTGTTGGTGCTCGTGTTCCAGGACTTCCTCCGCATCTTACATAACGTTCCTCTGTTATAATGCATTATGCCCGTAGCGCTTTGAAGCTCACAGCATCACCTGTTAGGGTGGACTAGTACGTCTCACTAAATGATTTCAGATCTTAAAACCTAAAAACTGCACAGCAATAGAAGCAGAGTGTCACGTTTCAATTTTGCAACTCGAGTAACCTGTTCTAGCGCCTTCGCATCTCGATAACATATATTTTAGAATAAACTCACGAGGACGGGTCAGGTTAGAGTATCGGCAGGCCACGCCGAATCGGGAGCGTCGGCTGGACCCTCCGAGGAATTCTAAAAATTCTCTGTCGCCATCATTTTTTGCTCTCACTGAGCCCCCGAGCGTCTTGGGCTCCCGACCTGATGCCGCACCGCCGGGCATGTCACCGGAGAACACGGTCGGAGCACGAGCACCGACTGGCCCATTAGCGTAATGGTCTTTTAGATTTTTGAAATATTAAAAATGACGATTCAGCCGCGTTTCGGGGACACAGACGCGGCTCTGCACCCGAGATCCGATGCGTGTAGATCCACAGGTGAGTTATTCGCCGTGTCCGTGCTGCCCTTGATTGGTCGCGAGCAGCGCAGGGCTGTTGACTCGCCGTACCTCTAAAAGGTGCAAAACGACACGATCTCTTTTGAGAATTATCCCTCGTCAAACCTGAACATCAAAATCTCATTAAAATAAAACCTGAAGTGGCGCACCGCAGATGTAAAGATACCATAAAGATGAACGACGTCCTTTCATAGTCTCGCGGTGTGCCTCGGTTGGAACTAACTAGTGTGAACATTTGATATGATTAGTAATTTCGTCGCTAGGTATTGCACTCGAAGTACTGTTCGTTCAATTCATTGTATCATTCACTCGTGACTCGAGCGGGCTTGCCTATTGATGCGCTCGATACGCGGTCTGTTGAGGCATCCACCACCAGAGAGCATAATTTTTTTTTTAAATAACAAATTATGTATATATACTTTTTAATATCTAAAAAGTGTAATAGGTTGTATAATGTAAAATCCCTTTAGTTTGAAAAAAATATTTTTAATCTCGTCGAAGGTAGTTTCGCCGAGGTCGCTGTCACCTTTTGGACCATCATTGTAAATTCATTAAACACAAGATTGCTTTGAGCACTCGACTAGTTTAGGGCTTGTATAACTAAAGGCACTCCACATTACAGGTTTTTGTTAAAATGTTTGAAACCCGTCTTAAATACCCAAAATATTTACTGTGGAGTGTTCACAGTATATAATTATTATATGTTTAACCTAAAACAATGACTCTCTTTCCTTTGGAAGAAAATAGCATTTACAAATCATAAATAAATTCAACGACATTTTACCTGAGAATACAACTTGGAAAACACAGAGTGGCTCGACTACGCTGAAGTAATACGGGAGGAGCACCGACAGGACAAAGTGACGGCAATTTTTGGTGAAACCGACCGGTTTGTAAGTAAAACAGTAAAAACATGACAAAAATACTCCAAATTTATATTTATATAATAATGCAGGAAGAGATACATGTGTAATATGTAACACATAGCTAATAATACAAGAACCGAGTGTATGTTTAAATAAATATAGCTTACTTAAGAAATTGCGAGTATTCATTCAAACATAAAAATGAGAACACTCCGATTCACAGAGAATTTTTCATAAAATACAGCTTTATATGCGTCCATCACGCACTTGTTCGCAGCCGCATAATAAAAAGCGGTACATTTTTTTTCATTAAATATAATTTGTCTGCTTTATTTTTGTAACTAGCTTAATAATTCTAGAACAAGATCATCAAATATATATAGATAGTGTAAATTCGTTAGGACTCCTCCGTCCGTTGCTCTCGGATTAGAAATATTTGTTTAAACAGAAGAAAAATGCACCAAAGAGAGAGCGACACGGAATGACCTACTTCGTCGGTAGTCGATAGGCAATTGACCGATTATTATCATTCAGAAGTCTAGTAGGAACGCGTAAAATGCAACAAAATACAAATATTTTAAATGATCATCGATACAAGTTCTCGGAATGGTTATCGACTTGTCGCTCAAGGTCGGAGCGTCGACTCTCGACCGTGAGATCGTAGATTCAATCCGCGTCCTGACAGGCGATTCCTAAATTGACATAATGAGGCTCGCTTCTGTTTCGGTCGGAGATAATTTTTAATGACATTGCATGTGTCGGTAAAAAAATGTTCAGTACAAAACACTCCATTTTAAAGGCATGTAATTGATTTTGGGTGTATTCATTTCGTATTAGAGCGCACCGATTGTACATTGCTACAATACGGTAGAGGAATTTAGACTTCTCCCCGCAGAGATCTTCCGTTCGGGTGTAATTTACGAAAGCCGCGAGTGGCAACAAGGCAGTTCCCATTCGTACGAGCGCGACCATCGGGGCCGATTGGAAAGGAATGAAGAACAGTCGGATGTTATCTGCGGTTATAATTGTCTCGGAGACAGGGGCGGGGGGGGCGGGGCGGGGGGGGGCGGGTGGCGGTGCACATTCACACGTGTGGCGCGCGGGCCGCGGCGTCTCCCGGCCGGGGGGAATAACCTCCGGGGGCCGTGCCGCGCGCCGCGGACTGCACTCTGCACACTGCACACTGCACACTGTACACTGCACAGGTAACGAAACAATCCGGCTCGTCTCGTGCGTGATGCGTATTTGCACCTGTAGCTCCCAAATATGCCGGGAAGCGAGGCGCAAGACGCATCGCCGAGCGCCCGCCCGCCGCATCACCGCATCACCTCATCACCTCATCACCTGCGTCGGGCGCTCTCACACACACACCACCACAGCTGCGATCCGATATCACAATCGATAGTGAAACTAGAGCGATACATTAAAAACGCCCGAATGACAAATGCCGAACGATTAAACGATTACGTTTGTGAGTGAAAACAATACCGAGTCTTCGGCGGTATCCCGAGGTTTTCTGATAAGATCCTTCGCGATGCACAATGTTTACAAACGATATCGCAATGAAGATTGAATTCGTAACAACAGATACGCAAAAATTATTTTCAATACTATGGGACTACACTATCAAATCGAGAATCTATCGCAGAGTACTTAAGTAAAAAAAAAAAAAAAAAAAAAAAAAAACAGTACGTCACATATTCGGTGCCCCTTCATTGGGTGAAAGGTACGGTTATTTCTAATTAAAGGGATTCAAAGCTTCAGCGGAGAGCCTTTTGTTTTGTGCTCACAAACGATATCGTCAAGAGAACTTTTATATTTTCCGCTAGAAATACGAATACGACTACAACATTCACAATTACCTTATCGGATAACCTACCGCAAAAACGAATGATCGTAAACATTGAGATTTCCACGATTCATATTCGGCATATTTGATTTCACAAACGCTTTTATTTTTGCAATACATGCTTTTCTTGGATCTACAGCATCACAAGAGTACTGCGAGACGACTCTTTTGATCGCAATTAATCGCGCAGGTAGCGCCACTCTCCAATTTCGCGGGATCGAGATTCCTCTAGCCACTCGTATTCACAGAATGATGCGTTTAACGTACAAATAATACTCCGGATATTCAAATGTAAGATAACTGCTTTTACGACTAACAGGGGAATTGTATTACCCGCGAGCGCTGCCGCCGTCCTCGGCCGAGGAGCCGGTCACCGCGGCCCCGGGCGGCTCCGGGCGGCTCCGGGCGGCTCCGGGCGCCGCCACCCGCCGACGCCTCCGCGCGACCCGAGCACGTCGGGCTCGAAATAAATAGCGTTTGTGTGACTGACGCGACCGCGGCCGATCGCAGTTTACAAGACGTCCGGTCGCATCGATCGCTGCATAAATCATGCGAGGGTCAGTCACCCGCGCGGCGGCGGAGAATCGTCACGATGCCGCCGTCGGGTGATACTGGAGGCGCAACGCAAACGCGCGCATCCAATGCGTACCGTGCGAGAACAAAAACGCTAGGTAGACCACTATTGCGATATCGGTATCCATTTGCGACGCGTCCGAGCCCGCTCGGCCGACACTCGACCGAGTCGGAGGCGGCGTTGCAGGGCTCGGCCTATCGATCCGCGCGAATCGGCTATCGATGAGTGGATGCCCCGGGTGGAGTTCGAGCGCCCGTTCCCCGAGTCAGTGGCCCGCCGATCTTATTCTTTCGCCCGAAGCCTTCGCGTAGACCCGCGGCCGCGCCATACTGGCGACCGAAGATACCGAATGGCTTTTTGATCATTATCTAGACTCGACATGAGACGGATGTTGATGTCAAACCCGAGCCGAATTCGACTCAAATACATAAGATATAGTAAATCGATTTCAACATATCGCCGTTTGTGGTAAAATACATTAAGACATTGAATAAAGTCGTGTTCGAATTAAAAAAAAAAAAAACTATTAGTATTTCAATGAGGCTTGTCTTTCACATTTACATGTTAAGAAAATTAAGCCATCTCATTTGTTTGCGAAATGAATTTAAATAATTTATGTTTAAAAAATGCTACTGATATTGAACTTGAGTTTTTTTTGCGTCAATACACATTTTGTATCAATCGTGTGACGTGTCCAGGGTGATTCATCAATTCCTCGAGTTAAATTGGGTCCCGTGCTAGCAGGCAGACTGACGGGAGCCTCGGAGGTGGAATCACTTCACCCGAGTTCAAAATGACAATTATCAATAATAATAAATACTTGTACTCCATAATAACAACCTCATATAAAAAATGCTCAATTAAATGTCACTAACCTGTTAACTGTCGACTTTGATGTCACAGTTTGCGCTAACAGTGTTTTGTGTACGAGGAGATAACACATCGGAAGTTAGATCTTGAAAGAGATAGTCATATTATTTTAGAAAGATGTTAAATAGCAATGCTTTTCTCGAGAATGTTGAGTGAGCCGTGAACAACTATAAAATAAATATTTTTTTCAAATACAAAAACCAGAACATTGTGACAAGTCCGAAAGTTGTGGGATGCTTGTATTTTTGCATTGATACGTAGCTGCATCGCGTTATTTATACTTGTACTCGTATCGAGACCTCTGCCATTCATTATGGGTGAACCGACAGCAGCGTGAGACTGCGCAGCTCCCCTAGACAGCAGAGGGAACCCCATCCACCGCGAGTCTCACAAACCAGGAATCCTAGTCTCGGTCGGTACAAATATGTAATAGGTTATACCTTCTTCGGAGGTCACGAAGAAAAATAGTCATTTTTTGGTCTTTAATAATGTTAAATTATACATTTTTATGTGAGGTATTATTTTAGTTTGGAAGCGTTGAAGGCGTTTCTCCCTGTCCTTACTGCACTTCGATACTATTCCTCAAATTTTGTGAAAGGGTATTGTATTTTTCTTCATTATAATATCAAATTTCATCAAAATCAAAACATGCATAATAAACATATCTTTGGATTAGATGTTTCATTCTGACATGTATGTTACAAATTTACATGGACGCAGAGCGATCAATTTAGTATATCAATATCACCAAGGGTTTTTTTTATTATTTTCTATTTAGAATAATAGCTACCCCTTTTGGATAGGGGTGGGTATCCAGTAGGTACCCCTGTAGGGGGGTGGACATAAAACGGCAGGACGTACGTAGCGACAATTTGAATAATACGGTGCGTGCGATACGCGCATAGGGGATATTATTATGTTGGCCTAACAGCTTTTTGCTTTTTTTAAGCTTTGCAACACAATGGGGAATTATAACTTAACTTTTTGGAAACGCTAATAAGATTACCATGTAAATTGCTTTATTATATTTTGATGTTTATAATTGAACGCTGGGGAAAAGTTTTATCGTATAAAAAGTTGGGGAAAATTGAGTCATTGATAAATTTTCACCTATGTTCATAAATGTCTGGTCAGAATGTAATATATAAAATTAATCTTAACTTGTTAAAGTTTAATTGCACTCAAATACACTTTAAAAAAAACCCGTGCAATCTGACAAATACTATTTAAATGATATATAGTAAACTAAAACAACCAAGTATAATACTTCCCTGACATTGAATTATTTTCCATAATGATCAATTAAAACTTCCAACTGGATAATATCAGCTTAAGTAACTCAACTTCATAAACCAATAATAATATAAACGCACCCACGCTAGAGTGTGTGCTTATGAAGAAAAGCAGAATAAACGATTTTTAGGCTTTTGAATCCAACTATAATTATTGTGTATATAAATCAAAACCTTATACCTCCATTTTATTTAAAAAAAAAAAAAAAAAAAGGAAAAACTTTTATTATTAATTAAGTAATATTCTATTAAAACTTTTATCATGGTGGGCCAATTACCGATTAATTTATTCTTTAAAGTACGAAATATTCACACAATTATATAAAATGAAATAACATATTTATTATTAGCACATGAGTGTTATAAATATGCATATGAGTATGTCTGTGACTATATGTAAAAGTATCAACTATAACAAAACATCATAGTCCTAATAAATAAATAAACGTTTAATTCGCAACAAAAACACCATTAACAAATAATAAAATACATAAATAACAACTAAACAGCAGTTATTTCCGTCCCGCTATCAGCTGGCGACGCCAAATTGACCAGGGATTTATATTGATGTTTTTGTTTTACTTGTATATTTATGGATTCATTATTCGCACAATATATATAAATATGCTGCAAGATGGTGGCGTGATTTGTTGCTACGTCTGTAGAGGGCTTTATTGTGAATCTCGAACAGCTGATAGGTAAGACGTGGCGTAACATTATTGTAAATTCTAAATTGTAAATCAGTCGATATAATATAGGTGCAACTAAAACCACAGCGCTTTAACAATTAACTAAAACAGATGCAATAATCGCACACGCTCTTGTGGCACAGAGATCGTGTATGCTGACTAATGCTATTACAAAAATTTACAGTACAACGGCATTTCATTGCATACTTCGTAGTTTTGAATTAAAAATCACATGAATATGAAAATTCGATAATTTTATCAATTATCAGACAGTATTGCTCCAACGATATATTCTAAAATGGACAGTCGAATAACAAACAGACTCAAAAATAATTGTTATGCCAACAGTCGGGCGACAAGCAGCGCGAAACCGGCTAATCGTATCAGCAGCAAGGCCGCCGCTTCCGCTCACACCGAAATTGCCAATAATCGAATCATAAAGTTGAGCCGGAGAAGATACTTTTCTCTATTTCGCTCATAATATCTCTTTTTTTCCATCCACAATTTATATCATGAATAAATTAGCAACAAAGAGTTTCATTTGGGAAAAATAAATTTCTCTTAACGACCAATTTTGAAAGCAAGGTTGCAATTTAAGTTAATTATTTAAAAAAAAAAAGTATTCAATGATGTATCCAACAAGTGGGAAATGAGCCCAGATCTTTTGAACTTACACCCGTTCATATTGACAGTTAATAGGTAGACATAAAAATATATGTATCTCCACAAAAATCACGTTAAAACGCTAAAGATAAAATCGTGAAATTGTTTTTATCGTCAATCAACTCGGAATAATAATTTATAAGGATAATTGCGTATGGTTCTAATTCACCAAATTCGACCCAAATCAAACCGAGCTTACAAATTTTTACTATAATTATTTTTTTCGCTTTGAGCAATGCGCTTGGAGTCACATTTAAGCAATGCGAGTATAGTCAGGATGATTCGAAACAATATACGCTGATAATACTTACCATAGGGTGTTTTTTTTTTTCAATATAAGGTAAAATTTAAAAAAAAAATCCTGATATTCGTCTCTAAATTGAGCGTGTGTGCTTCGAACGCTCGTATTTAGCCAAGATAGGCAGCTGTCCAAATCGAAAATATATTGGCTTTCTAGAGATACAAAACTACTCCGTTCGGCGAGAGCAAAGGCAATGCTTCCTGCCGCACATCGAGAGCGGAATTTGGCCTCACGATTGCGACGGCGGAGAGGCCATTGTGGCGTATCGATGCGAGGTGGAGTACACCTACGTCAACGACGCCAAAAATAACTCATACTGAAATAGGACTTAAATGCGAGGAAGGATAGTAAAACCTCGTGAACTGAGATGTCTCTACGGGCAGGTTAGGTCTATTATTTAAGACAAGTGTTTATTTTGCGTACTATCACTATACCGTCGGTTCCTACGATCACCCTGAGCCGGTAATGTTATACTAAATACAATGTTAAAACTTTTACATACAATAATTGAAGCAAAATTATACACGAGCCGTAAGTAATTCGATTCCTGGTGGCATTATGGGTGATCTGTTATTTAATGAATTTATTGAGCGAGTTAGTAATGGAGAGATGTCATGACCGAGTTAACACTGACCGGTAAAAATACGCTTACGGAACGCACAAATTAAACGCGCATCTTATTTAATTTACAATGATGCACCGAGAGCCACCTCAGTTAACGAAATAACTCGGGCTCCCTGAGAAGTCATTTTTTCCGTCGAAGTATATTTTTATTTGCGATTCGGTAAAAAAGAAAAGGCCACACGAAATATGCTGAAATAGTAAGTAGACAATTGGGGATTGCTTATTGGTATTCTTATGCAGGGAGACTAGTTTAGTAACGAATTATAAGACACTCGCGACCGATGTGAAGCCGGTTCCTGAGACTTCTCGCTCTGATCGCTGAACATCACAAACAGCTCTCCCCTGGCAAGACGCCCGCCAAAATAAACTCTCTTCGTTGCGGAGAGCAATGCGACCAAAAAAATGAGGATCCGCTCCAGGCATAAAGTGGAATGTCGTCTGCCTCTGGTACTAGACTATGCGGATATACCGATTCTTTCTTCTTGCGTACCCAAAAACAATTAGGAATTTGTACCGAAGTTGATTTGATATTGTTTTGTCGATTGGGTCCCTCTTCATTCTGAAAAAAAGTTACGTAAATCTCAATAAATTTATATTCTTATCTATCGAGGGGACTTTCAGGTGTGGAAGCCTTCTCACTGTTGTCACTTGGGATGGCGTGCTCCTGCCGCCGAAGCAGCGGCACGCCACCGCCGGGGACCGCGATATGGATGCGCGAGTGCGAGCGAGACGGGCTCGGGCCCGGGCTCTCGCTCTCGCTCCCGCGCGCTGAATCCGTGAATCCGTAAATCCGCACTTCCCTAGCCCGTTACCCGGCGTGACCTCAGCGCTCCGTACCGGCCGGTCTTAAATCTCAGTCGCCGGACCGGATAAGGAGTTGCGCGTTTTTTTCTTCTCATTCTAATGATACATCTAGATAATCTTGAGCAAATAAAATATGTTCGTCGATATGACTATGGGAACCTCTGGTTTTATTTGTTAGTTTTCAGCATGCATAATGACCAATTATATATATGTAGTATGTATATATGTGTATATATATATATATGTATACAAAAAATAAACTTTTTTGTCACTACACGTATTTTATTCGCCACGTCATTGTACAGGAAATATCTGTTGTCACTAATTTAAAAAATTCAGAAAATTTTACTTCTACAGTCTTGTCGTGATTTAATGAGAACACAGAGGATAATTTCTTCCGTCGTATTTTTCAGATTAAAACATTAAACTACTATAACTACCCAACCATATAAATTCTTATAGACAACAGAATAGAAAACACGTTTATATAAACAAAAATAGCTTGTGATTGTAATTTTTTAGGTTGAATTTTATAAAAGGTCCGCATCGTGCAATTCGACCAAAACTGCTGTTTCTTGGTTAAAAGATGGTACGTCAGTAGATCATAGGTTAACGCAGCAGCAAACCCAATAAGGTCGATTTAAGTTCCTCTCGCTGCAAACATAATTGGATTTGTTCAAGTATGACATCATCGAAAAAATTCAATTTTCTATACAGTTTTACCTCATTGCCATTATTCAAGGAACACATGTTCGTGTTTTAATCCAAACAATTAAATTATACAATACCAGCGTGCAGTCTGTATATTGAACAAATAAAGCATACGATTATACGTTAGTACATTGCATTGTAGGCATTCTAGGTTAATGATTAAGTATATTTTGCATACAGTGACTAATCCTTCACACTCCACCGCACAACACTGGCTAGCTGATGTATTTAATCAATTTCGACATAAGCCATACCAGAAGAGGACAAACTATTTGCAGTGATGTAAAGACGGGTATCGTGGCATCGTATTATGACAATTGTAGAAATTATTCTGATTCGTATGTCCGAGAGACCAGTGACAATACATAGCAACATGTCACTGCGTAGCCGCGTAAGCGTATCATCAATGCAGTTCCGAAAAAGTCAAAGCAACAGAATTGTTCTATATTGAATTATTAAATATTAACTTGTTATAGTAGTAGTTCGAATAAAATCTCTTTAAATATATTTGGTAAATTTATTTTTAGCAAAACAGGTGAATACGAAATAAAGTAAACGTGACGACCGAAGGGGGGATGGAGCACATTCAGCTGATAATTGTATGTGGCATACCGTGTTCACACTTCTGATACCGTTTGTGAATTTTTAAATTGATTTAATCCTCACCAATGTAATTAATTATTTTAAATATGGCCTGTTACAATGACACGTGTGTAAGGTAAGACTTGTGAATCTCTAAATGGTAAACACTGGTAGCGGCATGCAGTCTTTGGTGGATAAGAGCACCGCATGGTATATCTAATAATTATTATAATTTACGTGTTAAAAATAAATGTAAAATGTGAATGTAAAAATGTTGAGCAAACATTTTCCCCCAGTGTTTTTTTTATTATTTTTATTTCGCTTGTGTTTATTTCGGTTTCTTATTTAAATTTCATCCCCGTATTAGCCCGAGGTGGGGGGTGGAGGGTGGAGGGTGGAGGGTGGAGGGTGGAGGGTGGAGGGCGCAGGCCGCCTGTCACCCGCGCCCCTCCCCCGCGAGGGAGTTACGTGCGGCGAGTGAACGCCATCGATAAGAAAAACTATGAGCCCGTTTCATTGTTTATGGCTAATGTTTATTACAGTCTGTGGTTTATGATGTTTGCGAAATTATATAAAAAGGGTGCGCAGAGATGGGCAGTCTATGTATAAGGAAACGATAAAAAAAAAAGATATTGTGAAAATATTATCAATAAACAATTTACCTTTACTAAGATAGATATTTAAAATCTTGACTATATTTCTTCTAAAGTGAAAAGTTTAAATTATTAAATTTACACCTTATTAAGTTTTAAAGAAAAAAAGCGAATTTCATACCTTTTGAATGAATAATAGAATTATTTTATTGAATAACTAAACAATAAAAAAATATGTATGTAACTAAACACGAAATCAAAATTAAAATATTTTTTTATTTATTTAAATTTTGTTGCCAATTCTAACATTACTTAGCAAGGAATCAACATTTTATCAAAAAATATTTGCATTGTTATATTTCTATTTTATGTATTTTTAGGAACTAATATTGTAGCGTTCTATCAAAGATGTATAATTAGTCTTATGCAGTCCTTCCTAAATTTAAAAAGGAAAATAAATTGGACAATGAGACAACGCGTCATATGTTAAAAAAATAAATACCATCTATCATCAAAAATTAAGCAATGCTATCATTATAATAACTAAAAACTTGATAAATGATACATATTCCATTAGTAACCTGTCTTTTTTTTTTAAATTCAAAGCGTAAAAAGGTGCACAAACATAGTGTGCGAAAGGGCAATGTACTCACAAACGAGACCCATAATCTTGCCATACAAATGTCACGTTCAATCACATGATTGTGCGAAAATGCATGGCTAGGACCTCGGTTTAACAAATACCTAAAATAATTTGAATCAGTAAGGCCGATTGAAATTTGTTTAAAGAATTTTTATGCTTCACACTCACCCATTAAAACATCAAACTTATAATAAAACTTTTATCGAACACAGTCGTACAGTTTTATTGATAAAAAAATGTTTATGGCCAAATACACATATTTATCTGAAAATAATAATAATTTAATGTGGATAATGAAAAGAAATCAACTTCGGAATCAATTGCGCATTAACCTAATTAATTAAATCAACCTTACACATTCGTGTACTTTTTAAAACTAAACTGAATATAAATAAATATATACCAAACGCATTTCTCCATCTAGCCGTGAGTTGAGTTCTAAAATTTTCAATCTGTCGCTTGAAATAAATTTAATTGCTTCCGCAATATTTCCACTAGGGAAAATACTTCTCATCTTTACACTTATTTACAGTTTACGTGTATTTCGAAATATTTTGAAAAAAATTGTAATATTTCGTAACGATTGTGATAATATTGTAATTAATAAATCTTTGCACATATAAAATAGGTCAGCGGAAGTTAACATTTTATTCTTGTTTTTGTATTGTTAATACGGCGGAAGTAATGTATTACAGAACACATATTTAAGTTCAACGGGTGACTCTGTGCAGCGTCAGGCCTCGAGCGGCCTGGAGCGGCCTGGAGCGGCCTGGAGCGGGCTCCGAGCTGGCCCCGAGCGGCACGGGGGCTTGAGCAGATTATCGCGGGCAGAGCGCCGCCTCCCTTCCAGAATGTTCCCGAACGGAAAAATCAATGTTCTAGATGTGCACGGGAGGCGGCGGGCGGCTCCGCACAAATATAATGCACGGGCGTCTGATGAATAGCCGATCGCGGCTCCTCGCGTAGAGTGCAAGTCGGCAGCGAGTGCCGGTGCGTCTGGCGACAGGCGGCAGGCGATGCAGGCGATGCAGTCGGTGACGATCGCCTCGGCGGTCAGCGGTGGACCGGTTTGCCGAACGAAAAAAGTGGATCGCTTAAATAAATTAAGGCATATGATTTATTACATTTTTTTTTCAGTACCTACTGAAGTTCAAATTATATTTTTTATTATATTTGAATACTACAAAACGTGTAAATTATAAAACAGAAAATTTTGTATGGACAAATTATCGATACGAACGTTAAACTCGTGGTGGCATTTTACCAAGTTGACAGTTAGAAAAAGCTACTTGAGCAAAACATTCATACAAACAGAAAGGTATGACTTGTTTTTTTTGTAATAGCGAACTGAGTGTGAAAAGCTAAATACCAAAACGATATATTTATTATTATATTTCAAGTCTGTTGCATTGATCAGCAGAGCGTTAACGCAATCGAGGTCGACAAATATAAATTTAACTACAATACTAAAAAAATAAATAGGTAAATCGCAAATATTTACATTTTAGATTTCAGTGCAAAGGGAAAGCGCACATTTTATCCATATCAAATAATCAATAGCGCTTTAGCTTTACATGTATGGGTGTTAAAATGTCGGCCCGTGATGACAATGTATACAAATGTCGTTTGAATTTGACGAGAGTATAGTGCAGCATCTCTACATGATTAGGCGTGAGAAAATATTGAATAAATGCGTAATAACGTCACATAGCCCAAGGTGCTTGCAGTGCGGCCGCCATTACAATGATATTAGTTATTTGTTTTTGGGCAGCCGGCTGAGGATAATGCTCGCAGTATCGAGGCCGTTCGGTAGTGAGACGCTCTCGAGACTCATTGTTCCCAAACAATAATAGCGCCTTGCCGATCGATAAATAATTTTTGATGGAACAGAATTTCAATCCATTGTTTATTGAGTGACGACGCCGCCGCTGGATGTGACACGCTGACTGTACTGCAACGCACCAGGAAATAAATACACGAATGCGGATCGCGTTTGATGATCTACTACCCATATATTATACCATCAGTGCTACTTCTATTCAGGACACATGACGAAGTAACATTATTGTATCGAGTTAAAAAATAATGCATGATATTCATGTTGGAGGTCGGAAATAAGTAACTATTCATGCGTCCAATTTGTTGTTTTTTTTTTTTTTAATGAAAATTTGAGGCATTGTTTTTTTTTAACTAAAAGTGAAACCATTAAAATATATGAGATGATAAAATAATATTGTCTTAACAGGTGAAACTTTTTAAAATGTCTCTGTAAATTTCGTTTAAAATGTCTGCTACAATGCTGAATTAATATGAGTTGCTTGAAGCACTCCAGGGTGTATATATCTACTTTCTGACAATCAAAAATGTCTTAAACTTCATAAGAACCCATTATCACCAGATTTCTTGTTAAACTTTAACTTTAATCCACTTATTTGGTTGTTTTCGAAAACCAATAAAAAAAATTATACTTCGTTTGTGAATAAGAGGATTAGATTGTTTAAAACCGCTTGTGTTTCCAAGAGCCAAAGTAAAAACTGTTTAATCATATTCATATATATGGGGTTTAAATTTAACAAGTCGGTGGCTGCGTGTTTTTTTTGTAATTTTAACAAATCTTATCTCATTTATAAAAAAATATATATTCATATAATTACACACCTAATATTTTCCAACCGTACAAGTTTAAATATAGTATTGCTCAAAGAGAGGATACTTTAAATAACTTTAATATGATAATATTTTTTTCATCAACTTTTTGTTTTATTATTATTTAATTTTTTTTGAATTTGAGAATTGGACCCGTATGTCACAATTCCGATATTTTTATCCACATACTTCATCCACATCCTGGATGCCATTTTCTAAGAGCGCGTGTCCAGTTCGATACAAATAATTACACACATATTGACAAAACTGCGTTGAGGTTTTCCATATATATTTTTTTGTTTTTCTGCAATATATATTAATTATCGCACACATACTCGACGCTCAGACATCATAGCCTTAGTGGTGTTTACACCGGGATAATAACCCCGTTTCTAGCATTGGGTGTTCGCGGACGATTGCGGCTCTACCCCAGCACGGTAGTCCGTCACCCCAACTATAAATTTGAAAAAATGATAGCCAGCTGTGGCACGGAGCGCACAGCGGAGGGGGCGGGCCGCTTTGTTCCCGGCTCCCGTCCTCCGGGTGATTTGAATTAGATTTAAGCTTGAATTGATTAATTAAAGGGCGCACATATCGCGGTAAGGGCAGAACGTGAGATAAAATAAGCCTGAGAATATCATTACTATCGGAGTGAGTTTGCGGTCCTCGATCCGCTACGATCATCCTAGCACTAGCATATTATCGCCAATATTCGCACTCGCAAATATTGGCATTTAAATTTGTAAAAAATTATGGCTATTCACACTTGTCATTCGTAAACAAACTTCTTACGAATTAAATTTCCGAGCGACCGAGTGATTGTTCAAATCATTACACAAAATAAACATAAACATCTTTTAGTATTTTGCTTCGTTTGCATTATGAAAAAAAAATAAAATAAAATTAGAGAAAACGCCTAAAAATTCATATTTTCTAATATAATATTAATCTTGAAATACAATGTTGTTGAAGACATGATAATTTTTATAAAATATTGTTACCATGATATTCTTCCAATAAAATATGAATTTTACATGTAGCTCAAATGTCGATTTTTTAATAAACCTTATAACATCCACAAAAATCTAGTCTTGAATATAATTAAATTGGGTATATGTATAAAATTTTCAACCTAATTTAAATACTATATGGACATTGTGAAATCCAAATACGCCTAAATATATACTATTATTATTGCAATAAATTTTAATGGAGATCAATTAATGTAGCTGCCAAGCCATACGCGGTATATTTAAATTTGACAGATGTAACATACTTTTAATGCGAAGCTAACATTTCATTGTACTGCCCCCCTGACTCATTACCCACAGATCATAACCATACCTGATATCTTACTAATTATGGAAACGCTGAAAGTCTTCTGACGCCACCTCATTTCCGCTTTTAACATATATATAGACAATAAACCAAGGATTTTGAACATACATAAAGGAAATATACAAAAATTGTTATTGAGATTACGGTTTTTCGCCGTTGAATCAGTTAGCTTACGATTAGTCTTCCTGCTTAACCTAAAAAAAAACTTTTAAAAAAATAGCTATTTGAATATTTCTAACCCTTAATTAAATAAATATTTTAATTTAAATAAATTCCTGTTAGCGTTATTTTATCATAATGATTTTTTTAATATCATTCAAAATGCATTAACATGCATTTATAGTATCACAGTCTTAAAACACGTATATTTTAATTAAACTTTCAAGTAGTTACAAAAAAAATAACTACCTGTATGTATATAATGTTTGTAGCGTTTTAATAAATATATAGATTAAGCTATGTTAAATGGCAGATAAATTTACATGTGTATTCACAAGTTTCTTGCATTTTGCAGAGAGCTAGCGGAAGCTGGCATCCTTCCCTGCTGTAATAGCTCACGTGGGTTCACAGAGGCCTTCGCTGTCCGTATCAATTGTATTAATGTTAACAAATGAAGAGTCTACTTTGAATTCATTATATTAAGATCCATGTAATCGTACGTTTGCACAATTGCCAGCCGATGTAGTTTCATGCAGCATAATTCCATCACAAGCCACCCATTACGCTATTAAAATAATAGATATCCAAGTCTTGAAATAACGAGTGTGGAAGTACGCGTATACATACTATTATAATGCCAGCGTTTGAAATACTAAAGTAGAAACGTATGTTTAAAGTAGCCTGACACAGTAGAAGGAAAGTACATACAAAAACCATTCAGTATCACTTTGAGATGTCCAACAACGATTCTGATTACACATTTCTACTAACTAAAGAGATTATCTCCTGTAAACAAATAATAAAAATATATTAATATAAAAGTCAACGACAAAGGAACTTTTGCCTCATCTTTCAGTCGTAGAGGCTGAACGACAGAGATAAACATAGCATTTGCAATTTTTGAGCTATTTTATTAAGAGGATTTTTTTATTTAATGCAAAAGCATTTTTACAAACGTATATTTATAATCATCAAGTAAAGTAAAAGTAAAAACCTATATGATATAGTTACAATACATAAAAGAACAATATATATATATATATATAAATTATTTCATTTTTCGCGGTGACCTGTGGTGAGTTCATTTAAATTAATTATTTTTTTGTAATTACTTAAAATATTTTAATAAATAACTGTCAATATAACAGACAGGCTGGATTCTTTGTATCCATATTTAAATGAATGCACTGAAGATTGACAAACTTGCAGATGGATAATGGCGATGCAGCTAGAGGCAGGGGAGCCGCGACACCCGCTGACTCACCGACTCCAAATGCCGACCGCTCTCCGCGGAGGTGCCGATTCGACACACGAGCCCGCTCCGTGTTACACATACCTATGATTACGATTAATTTACTGTTCCTATGTCGAGCTAGGAATGCGAGTTTTTAAAAACCATCAGGTCACTTCGTACTGTGCACTGAAACGATATTACATTCTCCATATCGTCAATAAATATCCGCAAAAAAAAAAAATTACAAATGAAAGTTTTTATTTTCTAAAAAAAAATGATCGAGTACAAAAAGTGAACTCTTGTAGTAAAAAGATCATCACCCACGGACACAATTCCCAGGAGTTGTGATATTAATGACTAATAAAAAAATCTATAAATTATATTTAAGACCAATCATTTCCGGACGATGCTTTACAATACGCGTCAGTATTGTATTAACAACGATACCTGTACAACAAACCATTCTTAAAATGATTGCAATAAATATAATGATAACGATCGTTACTTTCACACGGCGAGTAGCAGAATATTACACCAATACGCATACGTATACATATTGCAGATGATACACGATTGAAAGTCGTTTTGGGTTGTAAACTTCCACAGTAAACTCGTCGATTCGATTTATTGAACATTTTTATCCAATATATCACTATGTATCAAGAATTCAATGATAAATAAAGAATAAATAATTATAAAAATAAAAACGTATATCCCTTGGTTTAATTTTGAATAAATAAATATAATATCAATAGATATTCTAGAAGTTCTCAATACATTTCGGTACATGCCTGCTTCAAACGCAACCATTGCAAACTCGATCGATTACAAGACAAGTAACACCTACATACGATAGTAAATCATTTCGTAACACATATATAAGTATAAAAATAGTACAATTAAATCGCAATAGACACTACAACCGTGCACTTACTATATATCAAGCATATTCACATGCAAGAAACAAAGCAATAATATTGCAACATCCGCACACCATGCACTACGGTTTTACACAAACTTCATACGCAGACATACTGAAGTTTACCGAATGAGGACACCGAAGGAAATGCCAACTGCAGCTAAATAGTTGAAGTAATTAATAGATTTTAAATTGACTCCGTGTGTTATTGCGGTGTAGTTTTATTTTTTTTTAACTTAGCGCCATACGGGGCGCCACCTTCGGGCGAATAGAGCTCATTAAGAAACACCACAATTTTTGGCATCCTCAATGGTTAATGAGTACTACTTGTTTTGTGCACTTGAATAATACAAAACTAGCATTATCGAATGACGTAATGTGGATTGGTAACGAATAAAGTGTGAGACTACAAAATGCAAATTAGTGTTTACTAATTTGCAAAAGACTTGAAGACAGTCGGTATTTTTCAACACAGTTTTGAGTGGTGTTGAGATGATAGAGGATTGAATAATCGACATGACCGTAGCACATGTGATTGTCGTTTATATTGTATGACGCTAGAAAAAACATTTACAAATGAGGGGATATAATCCAAATGGTGCAAATGCTAAATGTGAAATTGTTACGTGTACAAAATCATCATTCATTGAAAAAACTTCCCAATATTTTTGATATTCATTCATCAACAACCTTGACACTTAAATATATATATATATATATATATATATATATATATATATATATTTAATAGTTCGAACGGTGCAACGTCGGTAAATATAATCATATTCGAAAAAGCTGAATCAGACGGGTGTCAGCTTACGTCAGTCTGTGACTCGGCTGGCGGAGTCGGGATGCGAATCGATGGTCCTAACCACTGAGTCAGCGAGACGAACAATATACTTGAAATAGAACTCTCTATTTCTTAGGTATATGAATATGGCGCGAATGTGCATTATGAGACTCTCGTGTGTCAGAAATAAACTTGTATTCAATTTAGTATCTCAACACATACCGCCCGGGAACACAGAAAAAGAATTCTTAGAAAGATATATATTGGAGTGTTCGTCGTGTTAATTTGACGATTAGCAATAGTAGGGAGCGGTCACAACGAGTCTATTTAATTTGATCTCTTGAATCAGCTTAATAGAATTATTTGTATATGCAGCGGTATATATAGACACTAAGCATCTTAATTCAACGGTTTATGTAAACAATAGCATATAACATTATAGCCTATATATTTTTATTTTGTAATTTTACAACCTCTAGTCGTGGAGAGTTGTAAAATCGATAAATAAAAAGTAATCTACTAATACTACTAATATTATAATTTAAAGAGTATAAAATTACGACAATTAACTTTTTTTTATCTAGAGCCATGTGGTTTAAACTAAAATATTATTGTTTCTTTGGTGTTTACATTAAAACCGTAATCAACATGTTTCGATTAACCACATTGTTTTTATTATTGTGTGCATATATTCACTGATTAACAAAATAGCCACATTACAACTAAATCACACAACAAATTATTTTTTTACACTGTTCCTGTTATGGTGGAGTTAGGACACCATTGCCTACGCCCTCAAAATAAAATGACTCTTCACAACCCATAAACAATAATAAGTTGTAAATGATAATAAAAAATATCCGATGGCTTGGAGCAGCGAACTTATCTTCTACTCGCAGCACTGAGTCACTGAACCATCTCCCATATAATTTGGCACTGGGCATCAACAACAGGACTTCGCATTTCGGACTGCGCATGACGTGTCTTAAGAATTCCAACTTCCGTTCTCTTACGGTACTGAACACTCCCATCTCCTTACGCTCTCTATACAGGATCGTATTCATCCGAAGACTTACTAACATCTTAAAACATTCATCCAAGGAAGTGGCCATGATTCAATTTTAACAGAAAACTAATAACAACTTAACGCCTTCAAGTATATATTTTTATCTATTTTTTTTTTCAAATATAATTCAAAGAGACATTTAGATATTTTAACACCTTATAAAAAAAACATGAATTATAATTAAAACAAAAAAATATATAATTCATGTAAATAGTCATTGAAACGTATTTTGCATGAAGCCATCCATCCATCACGTTTATAATTAAACAATTTATATTTTTAAATTATAAATTAACAAATTTATTTTAGGGATCGTGAATTATTTGAAAATCATATCACATATCTTAATTTTGAAAGAAAATTTATTTGTAATGCTAAAAAATATAACTGAAGCATAATAATTTCGACATGTTTTTGTACCCTCTCAATTTGACATTTGAAATCGTGAGCTGTGTACGCGACATTGTCCACAAATTAGGGGTCGTATAACAGTGCAATAATATCGATTATTCTCTCCGCGGTCCCTCTCGTGGGGTGTTGCCAGCCGGAGGGGGATTTTTTACGGCCGAGTTCTGAAACGGAGGCACCGCCGCGAGGGTGGCTAAACACTAAACCGACTGAGTACTAGGATTTGATCAATTACCATTATAGTAGGAATATTTATTTACTTTAGGGCGGCTCAAAATGCTTCTTAAACTGTAGATAACGAGATATCTCACAAACGTAACACGGCTCGAACAATAGATATAAATTTAAATACAAAAGTGTATATGCTACGTAGACTTCTCCGCCAACCTCCTTAAATTAAAATCCACTCAGGCTTACTATAAGCATATATATATAGGTCACAATACCTCCTATCATACAATAATAATCAATCTAAGAAATTCCATAATTTCATATGGGCAAACTTATTTAGTGGTGACGCTTTTTATATTTTTTTAAAGCAATTTGTGTGTAGCTTTACAATAATTATATATTAAATAACTAAGTTATCGTACGGAAATTAAAAATCGTAGAAGTCGTAGAAAATAAACAACAGGTAATGAAAGTATCACATCCATGCAATCAAACCATTGCTCTGAAAAAAATAAACGGCGTTTTAAATACAAAACCGATCGTCTTACTACCCGCGTAATTAGGCCATTGCCAGTCATTGTTTTAATTACAATTGACGATCATTATAATCATTATTGATCTTGATCCATAGTCCGTCTGTGGAAGGAAGTCGTCACTTCACTGCGCATGCTCGCATTCTTGAAAGATTGCTCAGAGCCAAACGATTTATAGAACTGCACGATTTAACACACTAACTTCGGATATCTCCCGGCCAATACAGCGATGAACGGTTATTCATCACGTTCGATAACTGGGAAGGACTGTAGATTATTTAATGTGCATAAGTATGAAAAATATACAATACAATAGATTCATACCATCAGTAGCTAAAACAGAAAAAATCGTTTCTTGCACTGTTGAATATATTATTTACAGTTAATGTTGATCAGAAACTGTTCCATTTTAATCTGTAATCTTACTGATCAATTATTAAATATAACTTTAGTGTTTAATCGTAACAAACAATACCATTTAATCACCTGAGTCCCTCGGTTCGATCTGTCAGGTATGTCGACCATTTTACTAGTCGATGGACATTCATAAGTGGTGCAATAAGGCTAAGAACACGATACGCCGAATTTTATAAGAACTCTCTTAAGACCTCTTGTAGAAAGAAACGCGGTTTGAATGTTTTCATATTTATGACAGAGACGTCCAGCTTCTCCGGTCGAGATTTCTACGGTTGCCTTGCTAAATGGTAACAAATGCAAAGAAATTTTCATATTCAGCGTTGAACAATAATTCTAATATGAATAATAAATAGTTTTCTTGAAAGTATCAGTTTAACGGAATGGGGAAAATACACTCTTGGGTATTTTATTTTATTTTTACTACTCCTACTTTCATACAATATGCCATGAGCTTAAAATTGTTTGTTTTCTTGCGCTGTCGAGCGTAATCAAGATAACAAAATAAAAACGGATATACACCTTTCGATCTAGTTATACTTTAAAAAATATACACTTGAGTGCGGAAAACGAATATTTTGAATATATTGTGTATAAAATAAAGTGATATTGAGTAAGCAAAATAATTTTAAAAAATCTTATTAGATTAGTAAAAATGTCTTCAGAACTATGCAGCCTAATTTATATAAAAAAAAATCATGCTAATATTTTGTCGATATTCGACGCTAAATATACATTTAGTTCAGTATAATTAAGAGAATTGTAATGAAAAACTTGATATTACTGTTACTATGATTCGTTTTTGTAAATATATATGTATAGAGGCATTAGCGCCCGCCTATCTGTAGATCGTATAATAATACTAGAAACACACGTAGAAAATGTGTGGAAAACACTCAGGGAGGAAGGGGCGCACCGGTGACGCGACAGCAGTAAAAACCAATACTGAAGTATACGCCTCAAATCTATGTACTTTTAATTACTGCGACTATAAGTTTACACCGATGGGCTTTTAGTCACACGTGTTTACGTGTTAGATGTAGTTGGGCGATGGCGATGGCGATGGCGATGGCGGTGGCGGTCGGCGGCCATCTCCGGGCGCAGTCGGGCCGGCCGGGAGGGCTGGTGGCCCACGGAGCCGATCGATGCGGACGACTGTCTTGTGTCGCGCGGGCGGGGAGGCGGGGAGGCGGGGAGGCGGGGGGCGGGGCGGGAGGGGGGGGCGGGGGCGCTTGACTCCGCCGGGGTAGAGATCATAACAAAGCCGCCGGCTTAGCAGTCGCGTTAAAAAAACCACTCCCAGTGCTCACTCACTCACTCGCTCACTTCTTTATATTTAATATGACCGTGCAAGTGCTGATGGGCGAGGTTAGCGAGCGTGAGAAGGGAGTTCATTTCGATAAAAACCTGCGACTGCAATTTATTGAAGTCCGCGCTTTTAAAAGTTGATCCTTGCGACTGACTCACGCGTGCCTTTACCGTAATCGTAACCGCTACAATTTATATTTCTTGTTTTGTATATGTTAAAATATACATTTACAACACTATGTGGGTTCCGAACGATTCTAGCCTTTAAATCTTTGATTGAACAAATAAATAGAAAACAGATAAAATGAAATTTAATTTTTTTTTTTTAAGTTATTATTTAAAGTTAACCCTCTGCACCAGAATGTTTAAAGATCTTCAAGGCATTATTTAGGCGATATTTTGAACTAATTATTTAATCTTTTTCTTAAGCAATTATTTCAATTCACACTAGTTTTTTTTTTTTAATCAAAGATTAAATCTGTTGTATCGATTGAAGATGAATCAAATACAATATGTTGGATTTCATTTAAGATACATCATGATAGATATCAATATCCCGGCGACGCGGTGTGGCGGCTTTTACTCGTCTGTAAAGTTTTTGCTCACAGGTAAGTAAAAGTTGTTTAAATTGCGATAACTTGGTCTTCTTCGATTCGAGACGCAATTGAAACACAAAGGATTGCATGCAAAAATGCCTAGCAAACCTAGAAAATCTACACCAGGTGTAGTAAACTTTCGGTTCACAGAAACATACATGCAATGCAAGAAATAATCATCACAGAGTGACAGAAGCCTTACGGGTCCGAAGTATTCCTGAAAACCCTAGATGCAAATAATCCTGAATCTGGGCGATCTCTAGTAGCGGCTGCGGTGTCACCTCGCAGGAGTTTCGGCTCAACGCTCGCCGTAATGTTAATAATCTACTATCTATCTACTATAATAATAGCCATTGTGTGTTTGTATGTTTGTATGTTTGTATGTATGTATGTATGTTTCATTTTTCCGTTCTGTATAGAATATCTTAAAAGATACAACGCTGATTTTTTGCACATAAGTTAAGTAAATTTTTCCGCAGCTATGTGCCGAATTTCAAGACGATAGGATAATATTTTCATTCATAAACTTTAAAATATGCTTTAGCAAATTTCAATATTCATCAAATACGTCATTTTATGACGGGCTACGTTGCTAGTAATAAAATAATACGTCTCAAAACAAGCAAAAACAGAATTTACTTGTCGTTAAAATTCCGACACACCACTGCAACCGGTAGTGCTAAACAGAATAGCAACACAAGAGTCGGACAAACCGGAGGCTAAATAACGAATAAGTTTAAAGTTTTTTCACCCGCTTATATACAGTGAGTGGTTTTTTTTATTGCACTATTTATAGTTAAAAAAAACTTTCATTTTAAGAAGTATACTTATTGTGTTTATTGTACTTTATGTCACCGTCATTTATCCGACAACAATGCTTCAAAGATGGGCAGTCGCCGCACGTCTGAGCGGAAGAGATCATCATCACCAACACAAACTCGAGTGCTACAGAAGAAGCGGGCGAATACAAACTCACCATTGCCAATTTTTCGCGTAACATGTATGACGAAGCTAAATCATACAATAAATAAAAATTACAATAACTCGAAAAGTAACGAATTATCACATGTGGGTCAATTTATCTGATAAACATTTATCGTTTTAATTCGCACATATTTATAATTATATTGGATTACTTTAACTATTTATTAATAAAAGTAACGCAAGTTAGTAAATATTCATTGTTATAGTATATTTATAGAAGTCGCCGATCAAACCGAACGCTTGATATTCAAAAATGTTTAATTTGAATACTTCGCGTACTACGCATATCTAGGTATACGAGAAAGGTTAAAAAAAACATGATTATCGTAAATAAAAAACAATTCGAATGCTTCGATCGATGGCGACGGCGCTGGGCGATCCGAGAGCGGCGGCAGCAGCACAGCAGCAGCAGCAGCACAGCAGCAGCAGCAGCAGCACAGCAGCAGCAGCAGCACTGCAGCAGCAGCAGCACAGCAGCAGCACAGCAGCAGCAGCAGCAGGAAGCGAATTCCTTTGTTACGACGTAAACTCTGCTGGCCGCCGATGCGCCTCGCACCATTAGCTAATGATCGCGGGCGAAGCCGAGCCCCGGCGGACTCCGAGTGACCTCCCCTTGCATCGGGATTGGATGACGGACCACTGCGAGTGAGTACCTGGCGGAAGTGCTCGACAATACGTCCACGATTTTATTTATTTACCGACACTACAGATAGCTTCTGCGGAGTCGGTCCGCATGTTTTTGAAAGATTCACAAAAAATGTGTCGAATTTGGGTACTCACCCAATAGCGGCATTCACATAATATATCATTTGAAATTCGTCTCGATGACATGGAGATACTTCCGAACGAACGCCACAAAAGAGAAAATGCAAAACGATAATTTTGCGCGGTTTCCTGCGACGATTGGCATCGGAGGATTGAAATAATGCAGTAACAAATAATAGCGAGTGTACCGGTCGATCCATTATCTCCGATGATAATGACAATATGAAACTCGTCCGACGTTCTCGGAAGGCTCGGCTCGAAGCGAGTATCGAGTTCTCGAGCTTCGGTCGATTTGATAACCTTCGCTTTGTTACTGATGAAAACGCAATAAAAAAATTAGCATCGATTTTGAGATAATGATTAAGAACATTTTTTTAAATATTGAAAATTGATTAAAGAAACTCTTAGAAAAATATATCAACGTGATTTGTGCGGGATTCGAACCCACATCCCCTCGCTTACATGGCAGGTGCTTTTGAGATGTTAATTGGCCAGTTGCAATAAATAATAGATTTGTAGAGCTCGTCGGGAGGCGACCTCTGCCGCGGCCGTGCGGCGATCCGGCATTCCCGAGACAAAAGGCGGCCGGCTTCGTTCCTTTTCCCTTCGCTCCGCTCCTCGCGTCTTTTCTATTCGCCAATTTAATGCTCGAACTGTCCCCGGCGGGAGCGAGGCGCGGGGACACGCGACGCGCGGAGGACACGCGCGGAGGACACGCCGCCACGCCACGCCGCCACGCCGCCACGCCGCCACGCCACGCCGCCACGCCACGCCGCCACGCCGCCGGCTGGTCGCGGTCAGCGCGAGTCTCGGCGTTGCCAGGTGTGAGGCTCGCGAAAATTGGGCAACGCGAGGTGATTCATTAGCTCTGTTCGTGTAAATATTGATTTTGTAAGGAAAACTTCCGACTTATCACTTTTAATGAGATACTCCTCGCGATGTACGATTAATTTTGATTTTGCGTGCTCCGTTTGTATTCCTTTGAGAGCATCCCGTTTTCTCGAAGATGGTATAATAAGACTATTATAAATTTTTTGGCAAGCGTCGCGACCCGTTCTCGAGTTTTGGCTCGGTGCAGGGCGAGGGAAATGCCATTCGGACGGATGCGGGCGCGCACACCCGCGGCTCCGCTCATGCGAGCCTGTCATATCCGGTGACGTGACATAACGATCGATATCTCCCGGAATGCCCGACGGAATGGACTATCGGCCTGTCTATCCGAATCCGAACAACTATCCGCCTCGAATTGAATTATTCACATAACCGGCGTTCGGCGATCGCATCGAAGGGCGACGAGAGGTTGTTTCGCCGAAACGAAGGAGGCGACGACGGATAACGCCCGACTGTAAGTTCACATCGCAGAAGACTTCGGACTCGAAATCGTATCTTGCAGCCTCTTGAATATAAAAATAATTACTCCCTCGGCAATGAGTCCGATCGCTCGGATGTCGATTTCATTTCGAATTAAAGAATACAAAAACACGAGCAGTCATGCGCGGGGCTCGCGGGGGGAAGATAAATATAAATGATTCTTTCGAGATTTATTTATTTCGCAAGTCCAGGTAGGTATGTCAATGTCACCTGAGAGGCAATAAAATATGCATTCTTGCTGCTACTCTGTACCTGAGCCGGGATGGAGGCCTGCAGGGGAGGCCCGCCCGCCCTGACGTCAATTATATCACGAACTCTTAGCGCGGCGGCTGCTCCCGACCGACACTGCGCACCCCTATATATTGCATTTATACCTTCCGAGAGGTTTAAACATGATTTTAATACAAATATTTACTGTAGCGGGTGATAGCATGACTTCATTTTATTACATAAACTAAACCTATCGCAATAGTACTGTTTTCAAAAAATAAAAAAAACGATAATTTAATAAAAAAAAAATAAACAACTCAAATACCACTACCGTATTATTTTCATTCGGTGTCACAAGTATGTTCATCGATGTATTAAAAAAATATCGAATAAAGTTTATATTTCAATAAACCACAAACGATTAAAAAAAAACCATGCAATTGAGATATTGTCTAAATTTTATTTGCAATATGGACATCTTGGAATCGTTACTTTTGATTTTGGCAGCAAAATTGTAGGCGTTTGCTATCTGTGTAAATGTCCAATACAAATAATTTTAATAGAAAATATAAATATTACTTAACACCCCGACGTATTGCGAGAAAAAAAAATTTTTGTACTTTTATTTGTGCATTTTGTGTTTCCATAACTAACGGATAGTTAAAAATATGAATTGACAGTTATACAATAATATCAACTTTCATAATACATTACTCGGTGTATAATGGAAAAAATATTAAATAACTGACAAAATCATAAATAATAATAATGTAATCTTTGCTACGTAAGTTATATAAATATATCAATAGTTTGTTATTAATTTACTACAAATAAGTTTCAAACGAATCTAAACTAAATAAAATCTTTCAAACGAATTTAAACTAAATAAAGTACAAGTTTTTACTTGGATATACTGACAAAATTATAAAATATAAAAAAAAAAAAAAAAATTATGGATCATTAATTATTAATCAAAAACATTTAAATTATTCATATTAAAATAACAGTAAGTCAAACTGGAGGCACGGGGCACGGGCAGGGGCAGGGGCACGGGCACGGGCACGGGCACGGGAGCAGGCTGGCGGCTGCAGACCTGGCGGGCACGCAAGCAATACCAAAGGAAAGAAAGTAATCTGGCAACATCGCCGATCAATCACGAACAATGCTCCGCGCTGCGTTAATTATTGCGACAGATGCTGTCGCTCGGGAATCGCTCGAAATGGCGTCCGAGCCGCGGCCGCGGGCCCGGGCTCGTCGCGCTCCATCGCCTGTTTGTTTATTTAGTTGCATCGCCATTCTTTCAAAAAATACATTTTTACTCGTCACCGATGGCAACGAGTTACGCATTTTACATTCTTTACACTATTCGAGGTAAACGCATCGAGTGAAAACAATCACCCAAACAAATGAAAGTTGATCATTTTTTCTTGACTTTCTTTTGTTATTGAATTCAGTACCTACCGAGAAATATATTCTTTTAAAAAGAAAAACTCATTAATATGGAAGTAGTTACAATTTATCGGCTTCGATTCAGTACGAATTCCCCTCTTCCTGAGCCATCGGTCATTTTGAAAGTTACAAATTAATCATAATAATACACAGACGGTGTTTCGGTAGGTCCGAATGCCGATAAGAGAGTAAGTACGCGTTCGCGATAAGAGGTGCCGGAATGCTCGGGTCAAAATTGCGAGTCCTATTTTAGTTTTTAATTAACTCTAGTAGTTTGAGAACATCCGAAAAACAATGCGAGCCTTCCACCGCACCGAGTGCGAGTTCCCCGCCGCAGTCTCGCGACTCGGGCCGCAAGATCGGGAATTAAGCGTAACAAAAATCAATGAATCGGGGGACTCGGTTTTTCTTTGGAAACAAAAACGCAACGCACGATCGGCCGCGAGCGAACTATCGTTCCGATGTGAACTTTCTAGAAGAGTACGCGAGCATAAATTACGACACAGTTGTGGCAAATATAATCGCACACCGGGCGGCGGCGAGGGACGCCCGCGCCCGCCGCGGCGAGATGTCTCGCGGCCTCTCGGACAAAGAAATATCTAGTTTGATAAGCTATCGATTTCGGACGGGAGCTAAATTTAGGCGACGCGACGTACCGGACGCGACAAAGGTGATCGCGCTCTCCGCTGCGGGAAATTATCGCCTCGCGACCACCAATTATATAATAACAATAAAAAAACGTCTTCCGCTCGAGCACCTCGCGCCCCGAATCGACCCGATCGGTCCGATTCGTCGGGAGTATCGCTCGTCAAAATAAACTGGCGCGGATGATCGAAATGAATATTTGCGTTCGCATGCGGGGGTCGCTCATTTTGTTTATATCGCGACCGAGCGCGAGATCGTAGTGATATTTCGTATCACCCGTTGTGTTGTATTATGTCATGAATATTTATACGAAAGGAGCTCGTCGGGAAAATAAACAATCGACTCGCACCGACGGTACTCACCGGTCTGTCGTTTCGGCGGATCCCGGGACGACGAGGAGGATCACTGTTTTTCACGAATCGGGTAAAATCGCACTCGGCAGGGCCGTCGGCGTCCCGCGGGGTATTTTCGGGGTCGGGGTCGGATTCGCGACCCGCGGCCGACAGTCGAGGACGCACTAATTGCACAACACCCGGCCGCTCGCGAGACAAAGCGCTCCGCGGACTCGGGACTCGGGACTCGGGCCGCGGTCGCGAGCGGACACTCGGCCGCTCGGGGACTCTTCCTGGCGCCGGGGATCACCAGAAGATCGCGAACCGATCATCCCTCGCGCGGTATAACCTGCAAAGCCGACGGGATCGCGGTCACTGCGGAGAGGAGGCGACGCTACGGCAGCCGGCACCGCGCCGGACGGGGCTGACGAGTCGCGGCTCGCGGCGGTGCGCGCCCCGCGGTACTTCACCCGGACACGCCGAAAGAGAGACACATCGAAAAAACAATAAATTATGTCAACAATTCGTTCAGAACTAGCAACACGTGACGGGAACGGTGACACTCCGCGATGCGGCCGCCGGGTCGCGCCGATCACCTCGGAAAGCTCGGAATGGCGGTTATTTGTCGCGATTAACGTCGAATTGTCGAATTCGGGTGTCACTGCGAGTAAAGACAAGCGGTCGGAGGCTTGTTGCAAGATGGCTCCTATGTAATGCGAGAGAGCAGTGTGCGGCGCGAGCGAGAGCGAGAGCGCGGCGGGGCGGCGCGCGCGGCGGAGCGGGACGGCGCGCGGTGTCACTATCCCCCCCGCCGGTCTCCGCTCCACCTATATTACTACATCACACCGATACCTAGCGACCGGCGTACACTCGTGCAATGAACGCGGCCGTTCTACACTGGCGCGCGGCGCTAATCCGTCAGGACCAAATAAATCATCATCAACGCATTATTTTTATTTTCTTTCTGAAAATTATTTTTTTTACGCTGGAAGCCATAGAAATATAAATATTTATTTTGACAATTATAGATCACTATGAGCATTATTACCCGTGCATAATGAAATTCCCTACCTAAAACAAAAAATTCTCATTCTAGAATGAGAATTTTTTTTATTTATTATATTCACATTCACCTTAATTTCATGATAACCTTTATTTACAGAACATATTTTATGTTATGCGCACAACTTAATATAGTAAATAGGATTTAATTTCAATAATACTTATAACAGGTTCAATTGTTTTTTTATGGTTGAATTTAAATTCGCATATTTAGTTTCAAATTAAATCAGTTATCAAATAAATGTACGTGAACTGATGATAGATGATATATATATATATATATATATATGTGTGTGTGTGTGTGAGTGTGTCTAAATAAATTTCTTATCAAATGGTATTTTAATTAATAAAGTAATATTATCAAAACAGAAACACTAAAACTGTTATTGTTACAAAAGGAACAATATCTTAGAGTCAACATTAAAACATTTCTCAGTACTGCTTTAAAGTTTGAAATAAGAGCACGCTTGTGTTTTTTGGCAGATTTATTTGTTTTAGATGTATTGTTTTAATTGTGAGTTTTGCTTGTTTAGTGACTAAATTGTGGCTTTATGAGAATTAATACACTACGTCAGTGTCCGTTCGCTATATTTGTGATTGTGAAGATTTTAAATTTTTCAAAATTACTTTGAATGTAATAATGTTTCACGAGTTTTGCGGGAGGAAGCCTTACTTATATGTGAGTATTTTTTTATAGATAAATTTACTTTTCTCGGTACTATGATAAATTAATTTAGTGAACTCAATAATTTTGTTGTTGTAATATATATACTTATGAATATATTTATAACAAAAGACGAGTCTTGTTGTATCGTGCGTACGTGTATAACGGGTCGCAGCGTCTCTCTCCCCGCGACGGACTGCGGCCAACAACTGACGGAGCGGCCCCCGCCCCCCCCGCCCGCCGCACCCTTCTTCACTCACAGAAACCCACGACCCATCCGCGGCTCAAATCCACCGATATTACACGTAAAATGGACTCAGCCAGTCGATATTCGCTACAGCTCCAGCCCCTGTCCGCCGAGCACTCCGGCCGCCATTTTATACCCACACGGCTCGGATCCCGACTTCAAAAAAGCGGCGCTCGTAAACGCCACACAAACGGCGGCCCGTCAAAACCCCGCGACCGCGGCTTTCCGGCGAACGCCACCGTTCCCGACAAATAACGACGTATCGCACAGATATCCGGGCTAGAATTTTCCGTTCAACACGACGGACTCGGAATTGGGAATTAAAATAACGATTGCGATTGGATATCCCGCGTTTGTGGCGGCCGAGGGCGGCTCGCCCGGCCGGGGCCGCCGGATCGCCTCGCTCGCACGAAACCGTGAAACCCAGTACAATCCTAAAATATGCATTCGCAGCGATCGCATGCATAGTATTATACACACATTTGGGCTAAAATTTTGCGTTCAGTCCAACGGACGCATCGCCCGGGCTCGAGCGGCCGTGCCCGACGATTTATCTGTCGTTTGCGGCTCGGACGAATTTCGCTCGGACGGAGTCGAAATAGTCAAAAACGACTCAATCGGAAATATTCAGCGATAAATATTTTTTTCCCCGGTGCAATGCACGTATACGGGCGAATCCCCGCGGAATCGCGACGCCGGCGCTATTTACGAGATATAACGCGCGGTGCGGCCGACATCATTGATTTCTTTACGGGGGGACCGCCTGGCCTGGCCGGTGGAATTCTTAACAAAATGTCGCATCCTGCCGCTCTCGTATCCCCTGTCGTGCTCGCGGCGATCCCACACATCGCTATTGTATCGCACATGTTTATCGGCTGAAATTTGTCGGCCGAGACGACCGTAATGTTTATTTCGAGATACGTCGACAGATATGAAAATTATCAGTCGTTTTGGAGCGTTTATTATCTGGAAGGTGACGCGCTACCTCGTCATTGTGAGTGGACGCATACGTCACTCGGCAGTTGACCTCCATTGACTTCGGATGAGTCATTCGGGCGCGTTCAATAAACACTTTTAATTTATTAATAATCCATAAAACAATAAACATAAAAAAAAAAATGTTCCTCTACCGTTTACCCAAATAAGACAATATTAACATAAATGAGCATTATAATATTTTTTGCATTAGTATTGTAATATTTTTTTGGTATGCAGAGAAACAATCGGATTGCAAAAAACGATTAATACATATCAGCTACATGAGTAATTATTTTTGCTTTTTAAGCCAATAAGTAAAATGCTATGTCAAATATAATTATTTGCGTTCCTACTGTTTAAACCCTTTAATTACCCTGTGAAGCTTTGCAGCGAATGTCAACCTTTTTTTAAAAATATCTTTTAAGCATATTACTAAAAATGTTTATTTTTTTTTTTTAATATATATATTTAATATAATTTTTTTATTGCATCAATATATATATATATATATATATATATATATATATATTCTGCCATTGATGCTAATTATAGTTTCGAGTATTATTATAAAGTATGCGTTTGATTATGAACAAAGACGGTCGAAATATGCGAATAAATTACAATGAAAACATGTGTAATACAAGGAATTCTCAGTATATTTTTATGGATAAAATAAACAGTTATTTGCATGGAAACGCCGGCGGGTGCCCTCCCCCCTCCCCCCCTGGCACCCCCCGGCACCCCCGGCAGCCCCCCCGACCCGCGAGGCGCCCCTGAACGCAAACAGCGGCTAATCGCTCTAATCACAAATTGAACTACATACTCTGCTTCGTTTTCCTTGTTTGGTTTGCAATTTTATTGTTGAATAAAACCTTTGTTAAAAAAAAAAAAATTTAGACTTTCGATCTTTTATCAATAAAACACAAATAAGTTATTCTTTATTTTCTTTTCAATTATATTTTTAAAAAATCTCGATTTTATTATTCATCGTTTTTATGGCAACACTAGATAGTAAAAAAAAAATGTTTTTGTACATAATGTATGCATAATTGGCTTTAACAAGATAGGCGATAAACTTTCATGGACAAATAATTTTTAAATTTTATAAAAATATTTATTTATTTACATAAAAACATGCAAGGGTAATTAAATTTAAAAATACGTGAAAAATGCTATTATAATGCATTAAAAAAAAAATCGACCTTTTTTCATCAATGACTTTAAAAATCGTAATCACCATTAGTCATAGCGAAAAAAACTTTTTCGCGCAAACAAAAAAAAAACTCAAATCACAACTAACACGAATTATTATATCCAACGCGACGGATAAATAATCTCAAATGGTAAACATAAACAAAATTAACATAACGGTCGTTTCTTCCGACGAACGATTAATTTTAATTTAATTACGGCCAGCCGAGACGCGAACCACTCTACGCTAGCGCCATCGCGACAAGTGCGGCCGAGTAAAAAAACAAACGCCGGGGCTCGTAAATATTGATTTCAGCTGGCGACCAGTCCTATATAATGTGTGTTATGTAGCACCACAAGTATATATCATGTATATTGTGGGTATAAATACTATGTATACGTGCGGCCGGCCCACACGGCCTCAACCCCCGAGCTGCCTCGGCCGGGACTGTACTGCCGCCTTTGTTTCACTCGCGGGGGATGGGAGTCGAGGCGTTTACTTTGCGACATGTAGCACACGGCACACACCACAGCTCATCAATCTGAAGATGCATTCATTAATTGCTTCAATCAACCCTGCTGATAAATATTTACATGTGAAAAAAAATGCTCATTGTCCACACGGAAAAGCAAATGTGTACTGCGTATTCTAGAAAGTAACACTCACTATAAGAGAAATAAGGGAATATTCATACCTATATTTTTAAGCACTTTACATTTACATATATTAAAACTTTAATATGAGTATATGCTCAGTGAAATGGTCGCCAGCCTCCCCTGAGGAGAAGCACTCGACGAAGATGAAAACTTTGATAAAATAAACTTAAATATAAATATGCAGTAACACATGAAAAGATCACTCAATTAAAATATTTATTACTTAGTTATTGTTTTTTCATGTACATAACATAATCAGTTGGCAAAAATGAACGGGGCCGTGTGCTGCCGCCCTTAGCGAGCTCGCATTTGTTCCCCGAGCAAATGATAATGAGAGTCTACAGTCCGTGGATAGGGTGAAATAATCGAAACAACTTTATAACTACTGCCCTTCAATATTTACGGTTATTTCAGCAATCTGCAGTGGCTCCAAAACCGAAAAAAAAAAACTACCCCCCGTCCTTGGTTGATATTTTATTATTGCTTGAAATATTGATATTAGAAAGTAGTACATGCATTTACTCGTCACTGTGATCTACAGAAGTAATGTAATGTAATAGAATTGTTGCGTAGCGTGACCACCTTATTTTTAGCGAATTCCCAAACGGCCGCAGGAAATGGAGGACATCTGTCTGTCGGTGATATATCGGCTAAGATAGTGTCTATAGGTATTGATTTTACAGCGCCTAGTTATTTGTTATAGGTAGATGTAGATAGTCCCCTTGTCACCTCCGCCCCTGGCCGTCCTGGCGAGCACACTCACGATGCCTGAGAGAAATCGCGGCGAGAATAAAATATAAGCTATTTGCTTTTTCAGAAGGGAAGTTTTCAGACACATTGATATTTCATCTTAGCCCTGTTTCGATTTTTGTATTTATAGAAAATCGCTACCGTAAATTTCCAGTCTCAACGTTTTTCCCTCGACCGAAGCGTTCGGGAAAAAAATGTTTTCATTCAGATTATTGTTTTGTACATATAATTTGTTTCCGTAAATATATATTCAGTGATTTTAAATTCCTGAAAACAGACCCTGCAGGTGACCTTGGCATGCGTACTCAATTTTTATATCATAGATCACTCTAGGATATTTGACTAAGCGTCTAATTAGGTCGACAATATTTAGCTAATGAAATAAGGTCGCTCGTTTGAGATATGTCAGATTTTTTGCCAATTTTAAATATATATTCAAATATAAAACAATATTACAGCATTAATGACAGCAACTGGATATGAATATATAATTTATTGTAATGTATGCAAATTATACAAGTATCTTCAATAGAAGCATGTTGGTGCAGCTCAAACGGAGTGAAGCATCAATAATCGCTGACAACTTGTCTTTCAGTTTGCAGACGTACTTTTTTTTTTTTTGAAATCATTAAGATTGTAATTGTCTGAAAAAAAAACTGAATTTGGATAGACACTATCTCGCTCATACGAATTCAAACACTCAAGTGCGAGAGAGACGCACATAATCTAAAATAATTTGATCGTACTTTGTAAAAAAAAAAGCCATTATTTATTTTTTTTAATTTTCAGTATTCTAAAAAATAAGAACAGTTAATATATTATACATAAATATAGTTATGTTGTATTGCAATACCGATTTCAAGAAAAAGGTATTATCTGATGAAAGAGAAAATAAGCTTGTTACAGTAAAAATATGAAACGAGCGTTTTTCTCACAAAAAATTAATATATATTTTTTATACTGATTTTTTTTTCATGAAAATTAAAATAGTTTACAAAAATGCGTGATTTGCTATTTCGTTGATAAGTTACTCGTGTACTATCTACAAAATGCTGTTATCATCAGGTTTTGCGACTTCGTCGATATTTCCAGCTTTGGCAGGAGACTTGGAACTGGCACTGTCGATTGTTGACGCGGATTGTTGAACAAGGTGTGATGGCCACGATTGTCCCTGGCCCGGGTCCGTGGATCGATAGCAAGGCGATTCTTTATAATTATTTACGACTACCTGCCGCCAGAAGGCAAAAGATACACCGGGGAAAACCGCATTTAAATGGAAAGGCAGGACCCGAATTTCCACGGCCATAAAACCCACGCGGCCGGAATTTTTTATTCAGGTTTATAATGCTACGTTATTTTGAACGACGCTCTGAATTGAATTTATCAAATAAATTAATTCACGTATTTTTTTTATAATTATAACACATGACGTGTCATTTCTACTCTCGCAATAGAAGAACGATGAATTTTTGATAAAATATCAAAGGGGCTGAGACCTTTGATGGGTTCACCCACTTTAAAGTTTGTTAATAAAAGAAAATATTTTGCAAAAAATCTACCGCACTAATAGAAATAATTTAAATGCTAAAAGTTAGATACATTCCTTCTTCTACATATAATATATTTTTATTTCTTACAAATTTATTATTAATATGATAAATATGTGTTTTCCCGATTGAAGTTTAGGCATTTGGAGATTATTATGACTGACGCTGAACCCTAATCATTTAGGTGTCCTTTCTTTAATTGGATTTAAACATTTTTTCAAACATTTTATCAAATTTTTCAACTTCTTCAAGACATTATTTTACCTTGAAAAATAACATTAATTAAATAATAATAAAAAAAAAAAATAATATATAGCTTTAATATTCTGTAAAAAAATAAGGTGAAAATTAAATAAATGAAATTCAGTCCCCATAATTTTTGCTCGTATGCTTCTGTCCCTTGATAAAAGGAAATTGAATTGATATAAAATAATGACATACGACGTGTATAGCAAAATAATAATGAGTTGTGATAAAATAATGACACACGACTCGCAGCTCCTTGTTCTGCAATTAAAGAATTATATATATTTTTATAATATAGTAGTACATTACGTGTAGCTCCAATTGCAAAATAATATTGTTGCAGTGTATTTGTGCACAGTGAAAATTCGCATCCTCAAAATGGTTAAAAACTCGTAATATCATTTTATAAAAATAAAGTTATTTCATTTTATGATATTTTAATAATAAGAGCACCTGTACAATATTGCCTTAAATTGCAGAAATATATACATTATTTTTATTTTATAGGACTCTCTAGAGACTCGCTAGAGACGTTGAATTCTTATAATTTTTTGTAGCTTACAGTTCGGTTGTCGGTTGTGTTGCAACGTGTGTAGGCTGCTTAGTCAAGTGGCTACGTTTGTCACGTGTTAATTTTACATGTTAATTTTACAGTAGCGTACATAATATCTCGAATGTTCTGAGTTACTATGGATTTTATCATGACATGAATATGACTTTAATGAAGTATGATTACTCTGAATGCTCAGTTTGTTAGAATGGTACGTTTGTAGAGTTGTACGCGAAATCAAGCCTGTTATGCGTTGATTGCATTAATATTATTAATTAATACAATTATATAATAATCAAATTTTATTTAATACCTGTTTGAGAAAATCAGACTCTTCAGTATTATTATTTACTCTGTCGGAGAACAAAACAAAAAATGTTAAAATTGTGACATAATAACTAAGTGTAATAAAAAGGATATGAACTCTAGCTTAGTTGTTAATTGTTTTTAATGATCGAAATGTTGCCTTTTTGAGTTATAAGACATCCTTTTTCAAAAAAAATAATCATTGCTTCGATAAAATTATATCTGTTTTGGAATCGATAAATTATCGAACAAATGGCTAACCATATCCTGTTCATTAAATATATATATATAGAAAGCTAGACAAATAAGGCACGACTGACTTGTTCTCTTCGCAATATTTCATATTAAAGAAAAAAATATAAAAAGCCAAGAGGTAGATTACGAGACTAAAATGAGAACGTATTGGTTTAATTTGTAATACTACAACTTCCAGATTTGACTGCCTGGTTATGTCTCAGGAAATTATCCAAGGACAAATTTATTCAACAATAAATAGTTCTAGATGTATAATTGATCATGTGCGCGATTTATATTACGAGGACACTGTTAATGAGCAAGAATTTGAATCGTTTCATGCAAGTTTGAAACATATAAATGAATGAATATGAAAATAATCAATTTTTTTTCTAATTTATCGATTTGAAGTTGTTATAATATCTTGAAAAAAAAATGTAAATGGCTGGCAGATGATAGATTCGATTTTGATAAAAAAAATTAAATATAATTATAGATTTTATACTTGTCACTTAAATATAAAATTTCAAAAAATATATAAGTTTTTTAGTCATTCACCAGTTTTTTTATTAATTGGTATGTTTTAAGCACGTTGAATCTAAAATGTGTTCTTGTATGTGGTCCATTCATAATAAAATTATTTTTGTCAAATATTTAGGATATCGAGCTCATGTGTGACGTTGTTAATGATCTCAAAACTTATCGTCTATTAAAATTTTATAGGTTTTCTATTATGAAATATATTCATAACATAATAAATATTTTCTATTGCAAATTTTAAATACACTGTTGACTCAATAATTTATTCAAAATATGCAATAATTATTTTATGTAATAAACACATAAAAGCTCATTTACGTAATAATAATAATACAATATTTAAATGTATCTACCGTTTTCTCCATCACGTTTTTTGTTCGCTAATCTGTGTTAAAATTAAGTTATAACGGCTCATATAAAATTACCGTTCGGCAACTTTCCATTTCTAACCATATAATCATCTCACAAAATTATTTCCCTAATACTATGAAAAAATTACTGGGAAGGTATATATGATTATCATTATTCGTCATAAATAAGCAGAGTAAAAATACCATCTATTGACAAAATTGTAAACCACTACAGCCAACTATAAAGGTAACGTAGGAATTTTTTAATTGAGCAAATAAAATATTAGAAATAACAACAGATGTCGTTAGTCAAGTTATTTTATAATTATAAATATTAAATTTAAATAAAGGATAAAATAAATTATTAATTTTTATTTTGATTGTGATTATACAAGATAATACCGTGAGTCTGTTTTTTTATGATATTTTATATTTAATTTTACCGTAGCGCTTTTCCATGTTAGACAAATAGGCCAAGGTTAGTTTGTCCCTCCTGCCTATCCTTGCTCTAATTTGGCGCCCCCAGGCACTGACGGTGTGTTTATATTACACACAGGTATATAAAATCTAGATCCTACATGATATTTTTCTACCATAAAAAATAGACCAACCGAGCTCAATACCCGAGCTCGGTTGGTCTATTTTTTTTTGGAAAGCATACAAGGTGAGAAAAAGAAAATACTATGGCTAAACGAAACTTAAGTGAGCTTAGTCTTTAACCTACATTCGATGGATATTGGTCTATAAAGACACAAAAGTACGCGTACGGTATAGGCTGCATTTATTTTAATAAGTTTATTATAAACTTAACGAAAAAAATACGGTTACTGGTATTATCTTTTGTGTGCTACACAATTTCTTCCTTAAAATAGGTATTCGATAAAAAAATATTTTGTTTGTAAAAAAATAAATATTTCTAAAAAAATATTTTACTTGCGTAATGTTAGAATACATATTAGCAAGATCAGATATCTTTTATTGATGCAACAAGCGCGTGTCAATTTTCACACTATTATGAAATATTCATTAATTGCTTGCGCCTTGTCAAATTGTAAAGTATTATTTCTATACCTATTCTAATAAACATTTATAGAAACATATTTATATGATTATTGGTAATATGTAATAATTTTATTGAAAAATAGGTCTCCAAGGAAACTTATTGCGTTAAATATTCACGATTACGCAAATATGTGGCAGCTTATGAACATGTTGAAAGGAGGATGGTAACCATCTTCAGCCACTGTTATCTCTCAAAGCCTTGAGTTATTTTAAAATAAAAACTACCTGGATCATTGATAACACAGAAAAGAATTTTAAAAAAATACTGTGCTTATTTACAAAAGCTTTTGAAAAAAAAAACAGTTTTTTCATGAATCACAGGTTGATTTGTACTTCTTCTTCTCCAAGTGCCTTTTTTCAGAGGAGCATCAGTTTGTCTTGAGCCAGTCTTATTAATTTTGCAGCACCACCGATTTCCAGCTACTCATCCCCTTAAGTCGTGTTGTCTCAGTTCTTCTTTATGGAGTCGAGGCCTGGACTCTTGGAGGCGATTGAAATGTGATACAAAAAATAAAACAAATACTGCTGTGTTTGAATATATTTACCATTTATTCTTAAATAAACATCTGTTATACATTTTAATCCACTTGCAGCTAATGACATTTTATAACAAGAATCAAAGTAGGATTAAGAGTAGACAACTCTATACAGTAGGCCTAACGTTCCGCTTGTGCAGACTGTACTCCGTAGCAGGGAAGGCTTTCATCAGCTCGGGGATCTTGCAGACGAGACAGTGTGCTTGAGTTATCGTCGAGACGTTTTATTCAAGTCGATTGCAATCGAAAGCCTTCTCGGGGTAAAATATTAAAAATCCGGATTGAGTTCCAAGAGTTATTCGGTAATACGGACTGCAATTCTACTCAGCGATGTAAATTTGTGAATCGTACGGAAATAAATCTTTAGGAAATTGGATTACAATCACAGATAGCTTAAAGTAATTCTCTCCACACTTAATTAACATTATTTCTTTTACTTGATATGTATTATTTTATTATAAAGAATAAAACGATATATTATTCTACGAACTATTAAATATATTTTATATATATCAACTCATTAATAAAAGTTATATATTATAAGCCATCATTGCGTAGGCCAACATTCCATGAGGTAGACTATAATAATAAATTTAATAAAAATACAATAAAAATCTAATAAGATATTAGTGAAAAAAATAACGTTAGAAAATGCAATGCATACTAACGGCGCAGAGTAATCCTGTCCATTTTAGTATTTTTGTTTCTCATTTTTAGTTTAGATTAAAATTTCCTTGTCAGGCAAAAGCCAGCCCACAATTGAAAACCTCTGCAGCTTTTACGTCTATTTGGCTTTTACGTTAATTAAGAATATCAAATACACGAACAATTGAAAAAATACATCCTTTCACAACTACGATAACTTCAAAATGAAATAATTGCAAACGTCAGATACAGACACGGTAATTGAATCGTCAAAGTTATCCGAATGTCTGCCGAGTATTTCATTTTAAAAATATATGCCGCAATCAGCAAACCCGTCGCCCTTTCAGCTTTCCGAGCTAATGAAGCCGGCTTCGCATTTAAAATAAACAATAAAAATATACGCCACTCTGTAGAGGGCGGAAAACGTAAGGGGTCGTACCCTCCCAGTGTCGTATCACAAACATTCTTGCAGAATTAACCCTAGCTAATTTAAAAAGACTACAATATATTTAAACTAATATATAATGCCTCAGCCAGTATTTTGATATGTATCGATTACGATTAGTCTTAATTTTTTCAAAGTACAATAATGTATATTTAAACACCTATGAGAAACTAGTTTGATATCGAGTTAAGTTTTGAAAGAGCCGCTTTAAAAATAAATCACCCTAGTGACGTCACAAAATAATAAAATTTTGAGATGCTTTGTGAGAATTCGGTAGATGCAGAAACCGAGCACCAATCCCAGCTGATTATTGCTCGTTAATAATTAATTTTTTTTATTGAACGAAGGCTTAAATTTTCCATTGATTTATTAATGATAATTTTCGCTCAGGTTGGTGGACCTCTGAGTTCCTCTTGTGAACATTTTCGTGTTTTTTTCTTTACAAAAATGTCTACTCATCCATTAATTATGGCACTCACGGAGAGAAAATTTTGTAACATTTATTAATGGAGATTTATTACGGCATTATTCATCTTTATAATTCTCTGAAAAAATTGTGTTTTCAACACTTACATACCGCAATCTCGTTTATTTAAAAAAATACAAACTCATACAAGTGAATTTCAAAGTTAATTATAATCTGAACGAAAAAGAGCTTTTGAACGACTCTCAAGTCCATTTGACAATTCATTTTTGTGAAAACGTTTACTTTGAGTGTTTTCTTTCCAAAACGGCTCCATTTTAGTTAAACACAACGACATGTTACACACTTTAAGACGGAATAGTTGAAATACTTATTAACTTTATTAGAATAGCGTTACATTTAAAATCTAACTATATAAGACATTTAATTTTTAATATTCTTCAATTTCTATGTTAGAATAAAGTACATTTTGCGAAACTGAGACGATTTATTTTCCAATCTGCTGCAAAAGTAAGCAAACACAAGCACCGCGTCGAGTGAACATGATCTCAGCTTTTTACAAGGGTTCTATTAATCCGACAAGCAAATCAAAGCACGTTAAATTATAAGAACGGGTAAATTATCAGATTAAACATTCACTCATTTCATTCCAAAAAACATTGCCATAGTCAGGTGAGCGTAGCTTCGTTCGGAATCTCCGCTGGTTGTTTATTGCTTATTGAAATCATCGTAAAAGCTAGTAACCGAGAAGAAAACACAGAAACAAACGCGGCCATCGCGGAAGCGACAACTCGACTTCATAAAAGTATTGTTACGATCTCGCATCGGCTCGTGTGTGCGCGATGGCGGTTTGTATTCAGCAGCAAGTTCAAAGTAATATCTCTCGTAAAACATAACGTGTTCACAAAATAAAGGATAATCCGACATTGGTTGGTCTGAATTCCGAACTGCGGCTCTAGAATCGCGAGGCTTAGTGCAGCGAGTGCTTGTAGGAGGTGATGCGCTTCTCGCCGGCCGTGTGCTGCATGTCCGTGTTCTTGATCTGGTCGGTGGCCACGGGGCCGATGCACACCAGCGGGTCCTTGAAGTAGGAGCACACCTGAAACAACCACATTCCATATACAACATAAATATTAAAGCCCCTCTATTTAAACCAGAGGTTCCCAAAGCGGCCAATATCGACCCCCAGGGGTCGATTTCGCCCTGCAAGGAGTCGATGACAGCGAAAAATAAAATTGAGGGTCCATGAACTGGACACGGGGGTCTACGAGAGTGGATCCCATTTAAGCAGGTCATCACCAAAATTTAATTCATTAACATTTCGTAAATGTCAAAATGCACCGAACACAGATTGCACCTATGTACTTTGTGACGAATCTAAGCCCTGAAGATATTAAAATGGAATTCCACCAAGTATTCTCTGTCAAAAGTATTGATTTTCTGAGAGGTATAATTAACTTTACATGTATTTAAACTTTTTCATTTTTAAACCCACTGTACAGTAAGCCCTATGAAAGTGAGTTGTTCTATATAAGATGTCAAAAATATGTTTGAAGTTGATGAATTTCTGAAAATTCAATATTAGCAAGGCAGGGGGTCGACGAAAAACAGGAAAACTCGACAAGGGGATTTGAAATGATCCTGATGAAAAAAAGTCAGAACCATTGTGTCATCCGCGAAGGATTGAATTGGGGTGGAAATTTGGTAGTCATATTTCTATAAAATGCTTTTTCTAGGTATTAATAATATAAAGAGGTCTATAAAGATTCAACCCAAAACCAAATACAATTGTTAATTACGGATTTCATTACCGAGGCTCGCCGATATGCCAAGCAGAATTTTTTTTTATTAATTGGTCGGTTAAATATTTTTTTTATACGTATAATTAATAAAATACATATTTCTTCAGACCGTTTTTATATGTTTTGTTTTTTTAAATAAATGACTGTATTGTGCGCATTTTAGTTTGTTTTCGATTTACCCAGCTTTACGTATACAAATCTACGATTTCGATTTACACGGTTTTCTGAGGAACCTATCTTCAGTGGTAATTGGAGAATTCGAATGCTCCGATCTGATCGGTTAGAAGTTTGCGCGATTGAAGCTCTGTTGCCTAAAAAAGTTAGCACTTTGACTGTACAACAGGGGTGGACAAATTTTTGATCTCTACTCTACCATGAACTCCTGAAATGATACTCCTGAAATACTGGTCCTGCACACGTGTCGGCCGAATGATAAATTCGCATCCCTGAAATCTGAACAGTGCTAATCTCCTGAGAGTGTGTCTGCTCAAGTAGTTATAAAACTTTATTTCCGACATTAAATCTTAAACGGCACGCACGTTTCATGAAACATGTCTGATTAAATCTAGTTTAAAGCACGCTATTAGGACTCATTCGGTGGACATGTCTGCTAATATGTCTAGTTGCTATACCGAATAATTTATGTATAGAATACATATCTTGAATACATATATTGTATATATGTTTCAAGGTTTCCAAATATTGATATATAATCGTGTTAAAATTGAGTCAACCGTACTTAGACAATACGCATATTCGTAACCACGTAAATTTAAGATCTACTTGGGATTTTGGTAGTGTAAATATTTTGAAGAAAACTGTCATGGGGTTTATTATAACATTTATGTGCGTAAATCTAACAATAAAATAATAATATACACATTAGAAATAACTACCAGGAATGTTCTAAAATGAATGACGTTGCAGTCCAGAAGGAACCAGAATGTTCCAGTGAACTGTATAGATATAAAATAATTGAAAATTGCTATTTAAATATTTGTGAGTAAATCAATTAACGAGTCCACGAATTATAAATTAAGAAAATAAAATTTAATTATAATATTATAAGTTTATGTTATTATGATAATTACAAGAGTTAAATATACTAAACAAGGGTATAAAACAGTTAGAATATGTGTGTTTATGAAATCGTATTTGATTCCTCTTGTTAAGGCTCTAATGATGAACAGCTTCAGAAAAATGTGTTTATACAGTGTGGGTGGGTTTCAATTTCGTATGATTTGATGGTAAAACGCAAAAGAGAAAAGCATAAAAATATTATGAAATAAAGTAATTTTGGGAAATACATAGACGACGGATTATTTATGTTAATAACAGAATGAAAAAGATCAGAGGTGGAATTGGAGTTTAATAGGATTGCTGGTGGGTGGGAAAGGTGTGCACTTCAGGGAGGTAAGATCAGGAGTGCTGAGTGATGGGTGCTGGGTGCCAGGTGTCAGGAGTCGAGACCGACCTTCCTGGCCTGCTGACGATGACGACGCTGCAGCTGGCAGCAGAGGCCGCGGGTGACGTCACATTCTCCGGACATGTGGCACTCCTCGTTGTACTGCTTGCTCACGCTGAGAGGAGGGCGGCACACGCGGGGCTCTCCTGTGGGAACCACCAGAGCCAGATCAATACACTACTAAAATAAAGATATATAGAGCCTCCTCATTGAGAATACTTCAGCATGGGAATCTTCCGCTCAGGCTTACCAGGGGCAGTGTCCTCGCACAGAAGTCCCGATTCGCAGTCGTTGTCCCGGTGGCACAGCTCTCCGACCTTCCTTCCGTACATGAACAGGCAGGTTCCCATAACTGAAGACAAACGGAGGAATGTTACAGTAACCGAAACAACACGAAACGAAAGTTACAGTAACGTTACAATTACTGTGCACATATTTGAGGACAAATAGTTCTATGAACCAAAACACACTCTTGATATAACACCCTCATGATTTAAAATTCTGTTACTGCTCTGTCCAGATTTATTTAGATTGTATAAATAGTACTTCATATGAGAATTTTGTGTTTATTAAAGCTTCGAGGCAACTTGAAAATAATTTTCCCAACAACCATGCTTCCAGCAACCCAGAGCTACAAATATTTGAAAAAATAAATAATATCTTGGTTTATGGCTTTATGATGCTGTTTCACTAATATTTTTTTTTATTTTACTTTTAAAATTCTGGATCACAAACTTAAAGGATATGGTATATCCGTATGGATTAAAAATAATTTGCTTATTTACATTACAGGAAAAGCAAAAAATACTTGCTTATTTTAATTATTTGAGTATTGTCAATTAAAACTAAAATGTTTATTATATTGTATAATCTTCAGTATCTTGTAGTGTAAATAGGAACTAATTTTGAAAATTAAAGTTTTTTTTTTGAAGTACCAATGAATTATTTTTTTAGACGAAGAGTTTTGCTTTTATAAAAAAAAATTACTTTGAAGATATTTCTGTATAAATGGAAAAACAAGTGAGTCATAAAAAATACCCTTAATTGGGTTATATAATATTTATTCGCGCGAAAGGGTGACAAAGTTTTTATTCCGTTTTGAATCACTGGCCACCAGTACTTTTAACAATCGCAATCCTTTTTGAAAAAAAAATTAACGAGCAATTAAAAACATAAAAAAAAGTGTTATTTTCTACAGTTTTTCCCACGAGAATGACTAGGCATAATTTTGTTGCGTTATTTTTGTTGCTCAAAAGGCAAAGTGGAAATGAGATCGTTAGCGATAATCGTTAGTGCTTTGAACTAAGCGAAGAATAATATATAGTTTAATTAATTATACTATAACAAATGCCGCAATGGGTTTGGGCCATATTCAAATTTACACTAGTATTATTCAATAATGCTGATTCACGAACGAACTTTTTAAAATAAACTAATTGCTGCCTTTCTGTATTTAATATAAAAGATTTTCGTAATTCTATTCAAAGAATAAATTTTCTGAAAATTCACATTTTATCGTTTTTCTATTGAAACGTGAGAATCGCCAGGTGTATTTTTTACAAAGGTCGCTGAGATATTTAATCACTATTTTTACATTACAAGAAAGAGTCTGTAGTCATCGCATTTTCCTACGATATTTGATTTAATATTTTGTATTCAGTATCATTTTTTTGTATACGAGCGCTCGCACACAAAAAATCTTCGTAGTCTCCAAGTCTTTTAGCTATTCCTAAGTGTTGTTTAAATATAAAGTATTATCAATAAAACGACTGTTGATTCTTACTGATTTGAATGTTATTTTTTAAACGTTGTTTTTTCCAGTTACTCACAAAAAGCTTACAGGTGTGCAAGCTGAAATAATTTTATATGGGTTGATTAAAAATAACCGGATTAGTGTTTGAATAAATCTTCAGCTTTGTGAGTTGAAAACAAAGATTAAAATTATCTTTTAAATTTACACCGTTTCACGCTTCTCGCCCGGTTGCCGTAAATATTGCAAATGGACGAACTTTGGGCGTGCGAAGTTTTCAGAATTTCATTTCGCGTTGTGCGAGCATCTTATTTGCATTTAAGCCCACTTAAATATTTTGGATTAAATTAAATTAAATTAGTTGAACAAGTGTTCAATAGATGTGCGTGTACCGTATTTTCGTACATAATCATTCTAGAAATATTATTGAAATTGCTTTATCAGAAGTTTTGAATTACATGAAAATAGTTTAGAAAATAAAATAACGTTGACGTATAAATGAATTATCGTTTTTACAATCCGAATGATGGCTATTTTTAAAAAAAATATTGCGTGTTGACAAATGAAAAATATGAATATTTTAGCAATATGTCTTACTTGCGTTGAAGATTATTGATTTATTAGTGTAATACAGGTTATTTGATATATTTTTTAACAGTTGTATTTGACGAAAAATAGATGACCAAAGTGTAAAAAGTTAAATTATCAAACAAACATGATTGTATAGCCGTTGAAAATATAAATGAATAAAAATATAAATAAACCGATTGTTGCATTGTTATAAAAATTGGCCATTCGAGGGCAATTGAGAAGATTAAGCTGGCTAATGAAATTCTGCGCTCGTCTTATTCTAACATAACGGAATATAACATCTTTTGCAATTTGCAGCACTTGGCGCATTTGCACAAACTGCCCATTCTCTGCAATTAGAAGGCTGAGCAGTCTTCCGGCCTTCCGAGGTAATTAACCCCCCGGGTCGCCTGAGGGTAGTTCCGGCCGACTCAGAGAAGCTTTCTAAGGGTTACTGTAAACGGGAAACGGAAATGCGTTTCGAAATTTCATTCTTACCTAGCAAAGCTGCCGAGCCTAAGATATAAAGTATATTGTATGCATGACGTTAAACATGATAATGCCATAGGTCATCTTCGCCATTCACCTGTCCTTGCAGATTAGCAGCTAATATCTAGAGGCTTTCATATAATCCCGTAATATCTTAAATGAGTAGATAACAATCATATTTACTTAGACTCGTAGTCTCTCATTACAGAAATAATCTCTTAGCCACTTGGCTATTTGTATTTACTGTCTCCAAAGCCATCACACACGTTACGACACAACTCGCGACCGACTTGAAATTAGCCAGTCGCTGCATGTATAGTCAGCTTTATTTAGAGTTAACGTACGTAAAACACTGCTGGCAGATAAAACACGAGCTTTCAACGCAGAAAACCTGTTTTGGACAGAAAACACGGCTTGTAAATGTAAATGGGAATGTTCTTTTATAAAATCTAAACTTACCATCCCCCGGGTGCTTAATAAATTTACATTGCTCTCCTTTAGCAGTTGGCAAAGAAAATGCGACTCGGGAAAATCCTTTGTTTCCAGGAGACATGACAATTTATAGAGAAACTTTGTATTTTGTTTATTTCTATTACTCGGCGTGAGTTTGCGGTGCTTTTTGTGCTAGAGGGACACGTTGGGAGGGCAACAAGGGGCGGAGACTACAAAAAAATAATTAAAATAATATAAATCAACTTCAATGACGCTATTGAGTTCAAAATAATCATTTAAACACACAAAGGGAACTAACTATCTATCTACTGGAGTTAAACTAATCAATACATCCTGATATAAATAAAAAAGTAAATATTATTTTTCGCTGAAAAAAACTACTCATGTAAAATTTTAAAAGTATCTTTCACTACTGTATCGATTGATTGGACTATATTTAATTTTTTCTCTTAGTAAAATAAAGTATTTGCTATTACGTGAAGAAAATATTAAGAGATTCTTTAAAAGGAAATTTCTGATTTATTTATTGGTTAAAAATAATGGTGCTGAATATTAGTGATATTTTTCATGATTCCATACTCTGGCTCAATGCATTTCTACTTCAAAACTTTAAAAAATATGAATTAAATACATCAATATTGCCCTTAAATAAAATTGATTTATTTTCAATGCTCGTTTTCAAACAAACAATGATATATACACCCATTTAGTCGTTTTGAATAGAAAAACTGATTAACTGAAATTACTGCTTAGTAGGATATATACTCGTACTTGTTTGTTGCATATTATTTAATTTTTTTCTTTTGGTTTTAACATCAAATTAAGCGGAAATTAATTTATTATGCGAACCGAGGCGTATTAATTTATTTTCAAAAAATAAAATATATCTATACCGAATCTCTGCCGGCGCCGAGTCTGGGCGCCGTGACTTCCTGCGCCGAGTTGTGTTATATGAGGCTGACCAGGTATTTAATTAAGGCTCGCCCCTGGCTCTAAATTACCCTTAAAATAGCAAGCCAACTATTTGCGACTTAACATCCGACAGAAATTCAGCTGTCTGAAATGCCATTCAGCTGCGAATTCCCTTTTGTGATTTAGAATATAACTGTCTGAACAAATTAAAATAATATATATTTGATGTTAAACACTAACACAATAGTCCAATTATTATTTACTAGAAATGTTGCCCGTCACAGAATGACGTTTTCGGAGGTATTTTGAGTTATTAATAATTTCTAACGCAATTTCGATAAAAAAATAAAATTGGTACTTGTGTCAAGCTGACATAAACTGAAAATTTCTAAGAAGCATCAAAATTTATTTTTTTGTAAAAGTTATAAATTTGAAACTCTCGCGGTGAACAATAAAATCCTATAATTCGTACATATTGAAACTCGCTAAAGCATATTTTATAATTTTATTAAATTAGTTTATGAATAAAAATATTATCCTATCGTATTGAAATTCGGCACATAGCTGCGGAAAAATTTACTAAACTTACATGCAAAAAATCAGCGTTGTATCTTTCAAGATATTCTATAAAAAAACCAAAAAATGAAACACACACACAATGGATATTATTATAGTAGATTATTGCTTAATAAAGAGTGTAATAAAAAAATATATATTCAGAGGTCAAAGATACGTTTTAATGTATTTAATTGTGAGGTCTTTTTTTTTCTTCTAAATTTAGTCAGAACATCACCTGCGCAAAACATTTCATTATAATCTCTATGATCTTATAAACGCACGCTATGGTTTCCCATTAAGTAAATATCCGCATTTGGGTTATGTTATTGTACAAGCCGGGAAATTCGTTAGAGTTCATTCGAATTCGTTGACACTTCTTTGTTCGTGACAATTGCCTTTTAATAATATTAAATTTCTGATATGGAAACATTTACAGAGTAATATCCGGAAGGCTGTCACTTCCGCTCGCAGGGTGATGGATGATGTACCACTGAAGTATAATTACAAAAAAAATGACAGTCACAATTTCCCAAGAGTTTAATGCTATTAGTTACCGATATGTAAGCACTCTGCTATCACAACAATGTTTGATTGTATTTTTTTTTATTTCAATTCAGATTGTTTTTTGATTTGGTAAACTTTTAAGTTTTAATTAACACGTTGTTGATCTATCTCCGAAGCTTCTTACTCATGGGTTTTTTGTAAATTGGACAGGGATGCATTTTATAGTAAAAACGATTGCAATCACAGACCTAAATAGTCAACAACATTTGTTATTAATCAACAGTAGAAAAGTAGGGATATTTAAGTTAAGTATTCGATTATTGATATTAATCGATTGATTCAAATAAATGAAATTCATCTTCTTATATCTATCCTGGGCCAGTCTAATTAATTCGGTCGCACTTCCGATCTCCACAAATTTCGCACCCACGTAAACTTTCTTTTTCCAATGCCCCCTTTTCCTTGGACAATCAGCTGTAGTATGCTATGTTTATTGTTACGAAAAATGTGGTTAAAATAGGAGATCTTTCGCTTCTTTACCAACGTCAAGAGTTCTTTTTTTTTGCGCATTCTGTGCAAGGTTCTCTCATTGGCGACGCTGTCAATATAATAATATATTAACAAATACGCATAATTGCTTGCTGTCTCACTCCGATACACACTCTACAAATTTAATTTATTTGCGCACTGTCTCACTCTAACAAATTGTACAGTATCAATTCATTCCACTCGGTGAAGATCAAATAATCATTAATTCACCGACCAACTTCAGGACACGTTACAGTGTGTTTCATACTGCTTGCTCTGAAAAATCATTCATTTGTTGGCTCGCTCCGACACTGACGTGAAGGCATCTCATTATTTCGCACACTGATGAGCCAATTAATCTAATAATTTTTCTTTTTAACGTTGTTGGGAATCGAAACCTTGACTGCAAGTACGACGCGGTCAACAAAACACGCAACATGCCGTGTGGAAATAGATCCATAGTCTCGTAGAAAATCGAGTTGTAAATCCTCCCCAAAACAATAGCAGCCATTGTCGTCTATCATGAAAAATTCCATGAAACATCGGATGTGAAATTATTACTTAAAGATAAGCAAAATAAATCTATAAATATACACTCGTATTAGAAATACGATTTATAGCTTTTCATAACAATAAACGGAAATCTATTTATAACCGTGAAATTTTTATACTCTGTCCGTGCAAAATCAATGCTTTAAAAATTATCTTTAAAATACCCTGATCAATAGTGCTAAATCTATTTTCGCCCACGGGCTATCCGTCCATTAATCTTACTTTAATTACGAAAAGCAATGGCCGCCGCGCCATAGACATGGGAGCAGATTGCCATCTCGCCGCGCCGTAATTCATTAGTGTTGCCATTATGGAAATTTACCCTTAAAGGGTGGGAAAAATTGGGGTGTTTTTTTTATCCACCCTATTAAAATATCTAGATTACAATTGTGAGAAATTAAAATCTAAAAGATTCTTCCAATTATCTTTTTTATTTGCGGAAGCTTTTTGAATAATTAATTTTTGGGACTATCAATAAAATATTTTTTTAATAGCTGTTATTTTTATATACATACGTAGTAAAATATTTTTATACGAAAATAACGGTTCTTTTATAAAGTTTATGAATATAGCATAATTAACAAAAAAACGTAAAAAAGGTTGAAGCTAATTTTAAATTACGTTTTATGTACGTCCAATACTACTATTTTTTCTCATCTTATTTATTTTAATTATTTGGTAAATAGACTATAGTTATATTACTCCAGATTCAAAAAAACACATTTTCATAAATCACAATTACTATTCTTTAAGACAACAAGAAACTAGGACATTTTTTTTAAAACATAATTTCTCTAAAACTTTTCTTACGTACTCTTTGAATTGATTATACTAAAACCCAAGTATTTTTCTACATATTTTTTTGATGAATAAAAAATATATAAATATTTAAAAGAAACTTATTATAAAAGTTATCAAAAAAACTTTCGTAAACTATTAAATCACATTTTACGCTAAATTAGTTATGTCGTAAAAGTAAGGTTCCACTTTCCCGATCCTTTGTAGATGAAGTATTAATCCTTTAATTCGCTTCGTCTCAGTTTTGACAGCTGCCGATAACCACAGACAAAGGAAAGCTCTGCTTATATAGCAAATGTGCCATAAAGCGTGAACCATAGAGCAAAGACAAAATAATCCGTCCGTGACGTCTGAATTATTCTGTGTCGTAAATAGCGCAACACCCACACTACTGTCAATTATGACTTGAAATAAATCAGATGGCACGTTCCTAGAATAATTGAGGGAGTATATATATAGAATATCAAAATACGCCACATCAATATCATTTATGGATGTTTCGTTTGATATCCAGAATGTAATTGACCCTCTTGGAGGGTTTTCGTTATTGATTCGGCATTTATTATTTCTTTGTTGCAGATGTTTGGCTCCAAAAATACCGAAAACTTTTTTAATAAACGATGATGGATCTTTTGATTATGTATATTTTTATCCAGATATAAATGCGATTTTTTTTTTGATGATTATTGATTACAGATTTGTGTTGTCTTCTTCATCACGTGTCTTTCTTCAGAGGAGGTTGGCGACCATTTCACTATGCTTATACTCATGTTGAGGTGGTGATCATGGTTTTCTAAGGGGAAAATAGTGTAGTGGGTTCCCGGGTCCTTCTACAACGCAGTTTTGTATTGGAAGGAAAAGTCTGCGTATGGTCTAGTCTAGTCTAGTGTATTTGGCTTTATCAGCAGAACAGGAAGATTTTCCTTCAGCGCTTTCAAAATCACTGGGTGACTTGTGTCACCGTGGGGTTGCAAATGCATTACTCCTTCTGCAGCAGGCTACTAACCAATAGCATTTGTGTTGTATGTTTTGGGAATTACGCATGTGTGAGTCAAATATTTTAATGCGTTTATTTCTTCTCTCATAGAGTTAGAAATATATATTTTTTTAATGCTGTGTAGTTGGTGGGATCAGAAGGGTGTCATCCACTATGAGCTGCTAAAACCAGGCCAAACTATCACGGGCGAGCTCTACAAGCGTTTGAAGTGCGTTTGAAGCGAGCATTGGCAGAAAAACGGCTAGAATATGCGACCAGGCACGAGTCTATAATATTTCATCATGACAATGCCCGGCCACATGTTGCTAAATCGGTTAAAACCTATTTGGAAAATAGTGGATGGGAAGTTCCGCCTTATAGCCCAAACCTTGCCCCTTCCGACTACCACTTCTTTCGATCGATGCAGAATGCCCTTTCTGGAATACGCTTCACCTCTGAACAGGGTATCAAAAATAGGCTTGATTCTTTCTTGCCTTCAAAAGACGAACAGTTCTTTTGGGATGGAATCCATAATTTGCCCGAAAGATGGAAAAAAGTAGTGGCTAGCGATGGACAATACTTTGAATAGAATATATTGTACCAAATTTTTTATCCGAAAAAATTAATGCACACACAGAAAAATAAATGATTAAGCCTACCTCCGTTGACGTCCACGCAGACAGAGCCGGGGCAGCAATGTTCATTGGCCGTGCACTTGCGCTCGTAGCAGGGATCCTCGCCCTCCTGCTCCAGGTCCTGCAGGTCCTCCCCCGCGCTGTAGCCCTCCGCGGCGTTCATCCTCTGTAAACCATAAAGAGCCTAATGTTATTTACAGCACGGCGTAAAAGTTTAACGACCCTGCCTTGAATATTCAGCGCTACACACTGTGCTGAAAACTCACGCTTTCACCAGTTTAATACCGCTTGTTTTTCAACAGGAGTACTCGTAATATCTCATGAAATTCAAAACATTATATAAATTGAATTGCATTATTATATTAAAACTAGTAATGTAGCCCGTCACAAAATGACGTATTTGATGAACGATGCGTCTTTTGTTTTTTTTGTAAAAGTTCTAAATTTGAAATTCTCGCGGTGAACGACATCTCGCGGCGAAGAAGTGAATCATATAATTCGTACATATTGAAATTCGCTAAAGCATATTTTAAAGTTTATGAATGAAAATATTATCCTATCGTCTTGAAATTCGGCACATAGCTGCGGAAAAATTTACTTAACTTATGTGCAAAAAATCAGCGTTGTATCTTTTAAGATATTCTATACAGAACGGAAAAACGAAACATACATACAAACATACAAACACACAATGGCTATTATTATAGTAGATTAGGTCTCGAGTGTATGTCAAAACATGCTGATGAGCGATTTTTTAAAAAAAATTCATTTAAAATAATACACGTTTTCTTTCATACTAACCACCACATAATAACAGTAAAGTAAGCAAATGGTCCCCACTCAGTTGTACATCGTATTTTATTTTTTTATCAACACCATAAAACAGAAAGAGTGCTAAATATACTCTAAAAATGTACGCAAAAATTATGTGCATTTTTATGTTAAGCTATAAAGAAAAGAAAAAAAAAACACTATCAATATACTTTCTACGCTTTTTTGTAAATACCATGAGTTTAAAAATACTGTGCATGAAAGCAATGATGTCTCGTTTCGGCATAAATACCAATTCTAAGGGAGTTAAATAACATTGTTAAGATGAGAATCCATCATTTAAAGAGAGGGATGTGATTTATCAAGTATTCATGAAAAAATGTTAATCCTTGTGCTGTCATCGTTTTTCATGACAGACAAAAGTTCGGCTGCTTCAGGAGCAAATTCCCATGCCCTTCTGTCTTGTTACTCCGTCGGAGAAATTTCACGCGAAATGTATCGTGGATTTCAATACAATAAATTGTATACGTGAATATATTACCTTCCTACACATACGGTGACCATACGTTCTCATAATTACAGGATATCATAAAATTTTAAATATTCTAAGCAGTAGAATATTTGCAATACTTTGTCAATGCAGTGTATATTTAAGAAGATGACAATTTATAAAATAATACTGGAGCAATCGATCGCTATCAAAATAATTATAAAGTTTTGTGAATATATTTTAATCTTTCACACAGTCAGAGTGTTTGCGTTTGTGTACTTGTTTTATGTTTGTTCGATGGAGACCGCAAGTATAGCCTTAGAAATTCTCCCACTAGTCTACTCAATAATTTCAAGACTTGAACTTCGCAAGGTTTGATAGAAATCAATAAACCTCGACATTATTTGCGTAGATATCTATATCTGTTAAATTATATTAAATTTATATAATACGGTTATCAAAATAAAAGTTTCATTTGTAATTTATGAACAACCTCAGACCTATTTCCTTTTATTGTTGAAAGTTTGGTCACTACAACTAAGCTTCAAGTTTTCATCCAATTGGAATATAAAGGCTGACAGATGGTGGAAATATGCTGATATTTCTGAGATTTTCCATTATATTTAACAATGATGTATCGGTTGTGACTCCCACGCGAATTCCCCTTAACTACGCCATCACCATAACCCTAAAACCACCTCCCCTGTCACAGCTAACGGACCCTTTTTACTAACAAGAAATATTTGATTCTGACATCGTATTTCAAAAGTTTTCCGATTGTAGTATTATTTGAGATAAATATAATTTTCAAAACAAAAACTTGAAACCTGTTTAATATAAAAAACATGTTACAATTTATTGGAAATAGTATTTTTATTACATATAATTTTTTTTGTGTATGATTAAATTTAAAAATTTAAAAATATCATGACATCGAATTTAAAAATAAAAATACAAAAAAAACTCCTGTTCTTCAATGGAGGTTTTCGGTACCAAACAGAAAATATCGACAGTGCTTAAAGTTTATATAAAAAAGGCTAGACAAGTTTTTATAAATAGTGCGATGCCATAAGAATAGGGGATCTTCAAAGGGCAGTAAAGTGCTGGCGAGAGCCAAAAAATATTTGAATACCTTAAGAGTTTCATTGTGCCTTCGCCTATTCAATATTCTAGGCAGTGTTAAAAAAATATTTATCTTTCATTTAAAAAGACGCAATGGTTTTATTTGCCAAATTCACCCTCCCCCCTTGCGATATCGCCAAAATTTTGGCTATTTAAAAACAGATTCAGATTATATAAAAATCTCTGTACCGTGTACAGAGGAGATACAAATACTATTTAAAAATGTGGGCGGTAGTTGTTATGAGCTTAGAGCTACTTGCTAGAGCTAGTGTCGTCCATGCTCAAGGACCAGCGAGCTTGGGCCGGAGTCGTCTCCTTTGCCGAGAAGACCATGAGCTGAGGAGAAGCCCACGGATAAGACAAGAACGGCCCTGAAGAGGATCGAGAGCTGAAGAGCACGAGACACCATTTTCATGCTTTTCAGCTTTCACGTTTTTCAGAACCAACGGAGACGCTGTCTCCATAGATAGTAAGGGACGAATCTCAGAGACGAATATAAGGGAGGGGAGGCAGACTGGGGAACAGCGAAAAGTGCGCTCTCTAGAAAACCCCCCCTCACGAATGAATGAATTGTGTATGATTATTAGATATATTGTATATTATATATAAAAAGATCAGCTGTCGGCATCCGGAAGTAGCACCACAGTGCTGCCCGGGGACGACAGTAAAAAAAAAAAAGAGCTTAGAAAAAAAAATGCCCGGACTTTGTTGCATTGATTCACTGTCGCTACTGTAGGGTTCCCAAATAAAAAAAATAATAATTCTATCATCCGGATAGCTTAACCAATATCTGGTTCAGTTTATTCTTAGCTTAAGCCAGCAGCCCCCGGGGTTGTGCAGATGTGCAGGGCGGGTGCAGCGCTGCGCAGCGGGGCGGAGGGGGCGTGACGTCAGAGCGGATGACCTTGGGCCGTGACCGCCGGCAGAACCTCGGAGCTCTGGCTGATCGATCCGCGGAGGTGACCCCCCAGCCCTGGACTCCTGAACTCCTGAACTCTCCGTCCGTTCTCAGAGAGACGACTCCTCGAGTGGGATTGCGTCACGGGGCGTTGGAAGAACAAAGAGAGCAGATCCTCTTGAACCGTTATTGCTAAATGCTATGCTTTCAAATTTATTTGAAAAAATTTTTTTTGCTTGCCACTTAAATACCCTCTTATCGGAAATAGATTTTGAAATTGTACACGCAAAAATTTAAGCCTCATAATTTAAAAAAATATAATAAAAATGTTTACTTGTCTAGAATGTATAATTTTTAGAAATGAAAAAGACAACAGTGACATATTTTATAATTGAATTTTAAAGCTGATTTAGGATCGAAAACAGCAGTATTTATTCCAGTGAATATGTAAAATTATTGGCTCCTATTTAATGTATGAAATACTGAAAAGCTACCAAAAAATACTAGACATCAATGTACGTTAGTTAAACCGTTTAGTTAGACCATTAAGCCACTTTTAACCATTCAATCATTTATTCAACTTGACCGTGTGCCATTCATTTTGTTAAATTATCCAATTCATCAGCGGCTGTTCGATCGGCTTGTGCCACATGTGGATGGTATTTTTGAAGGTTGGGCTTTCTCCGCCTCGAGGAGCGATGATTAATGTTTTTTTGTCCAAAGTTCGTTCATTTTACAAGCGAGAAGCTAACCCCGCCTTTTGGTGAACTTTACCAAAAGACTTCAGAACTTTTGTAATTAAGTTTAATTAAGTAAAGTATAACTTTGGACTTCGCTAGACTTGTTGGGTAAATATTTATTTAGAACTAACATACGCAAACACGAAAGCCTTCAGAGACTTGTTTATATAACAAATATCAGTTATTTATAAATGTAGTTTAATTGTATAATATGTTTAGTTAACGGGTTATTACGTATAATACTGTATACTTGATTATTCACTTTAGATCTACAGTCGACATTTTCTATCTATATAAGTTATAATTCTTGTATACGACCATATTTTTATTAGTCCGTATAAAAATATCATACTTTTTGGAGCCATTTATAAAAGCTTATTTTTTTTTTAGTTTTGATAATAATGTTAAAACAATCTATTTTCCAACTACTAACAAATAAAACTCCATCCCATATATGCTAATTAAGAAGTAGCAAGTAACATTTCAGCTTATTGAATTATTTAATCACAAAATGTAAATATTTTTGTTGTTAGTATTACCTTTCCTAAAAGTAACGGTTTCAGAAATGTTGACAAACCATTTTTTGGTTATCTAACAGTGCTGAGTATCTAAGTTTCAGGAGAAAACTTAGATAAAATCATGAAATCAAGATATTCCACCCTGTTCAGCAACTGACTGAGAATTTTCGAGCCATTAAACTGGTTGAACATGAGGGTGGGCGTTACTTTAAGACCTCTGCCTTTTTTCCTTCGAGTGATCTGCCATCCGTAGAGAAAGCCAATCTGAAGTTTCGGTCAGATCTGATAAAAAAGCAGAACACAGAACCTAAAAAAACTTAAAGCTTTTTTTCGATTTATTTTTAGATTAATGCAGATTTTTTTCGCAAAAAAACATTTATGTAAAATAAAAGTAACTATGAAGCGATGATAGTATATTTCGCTTGATTTATGATTGGTTCTTGGTTTAATTGTCAAGACCAAAATTGTATAATATTATTTTTTTCTTCACCTTCCAGTCAATTTACTAAGATTCGTGATAAAAGTTGTAAAAATTTTAGTCTAAAAATTTGATTTTTCATTTGAAAAGCCTGATTTCTCCACCCCCGATATAACACAATTTTTAACTCTAGTTAGTTTTTGGATAAAATCAGGGTTAAAACAGAAACCTCAAATATTTGATTATCTGTTGGTGAGGTTTATATTACCTTTATTAAGTGGGAAAATGAATATAAGTAAACTTTCCAAAATAATGTAAACCGTAAAGAGAAGCAAACATATTTGAAATTTAATACCGATAATTAGCAACAATGTAAGTTGTTTCATACATTAAAGGAAACGGCCATATCGTTTTCAACGAAGTTAGATATATACCATTAGTAAAGTTAACTGTGAGGTATAACCAGCCTGCAGGGTCTGGAACCTCCACCTCCAGGGTGGGTGGGGGTAAATAACAACTAAGGGCTAAATGTTGTACAGGTCGTTGGATAATGAAGCTGTTATTTGAACATGTTGTTAGGGAAGCTTCAAAATTGTTATCTACATCAAGCTATTATTATAATACAGGTATAATCATAAAATAAACAAAAGATTGTAATAATATTATAAAAATAAAAAAGAACAGATCCATTAAAATCACAATTTTTCCAATAGAAAATAATGGAAATTTAAAGCAGGAGAATATAATTGTAAACTTGGAATTTAAATAAAACCCTATTTACTTTATTTAGGTTAGTAAACGTTGGGAATTCACAAGCTGATAAAAAAGACTTTGGTTAATTAAATATATTGCAATGCTTATTTATTAGTACGCACAAATAAAAAAAAAGAGCTGATAGATATTATTTATATGTCTATGTGGACATATTTAGAAGAAGTTATCTCATAAGGGTAAATATATTTTTTTCACTATAAACGTACTCGCAGGTTTTTTTTTAGATGGTTATTGAGGTATATGTTTTTCCAGCACCGGTATATATCATATAATATATATATATACAGATGTATGTTAGTTCAAAGTTTTACGTTATGATGCAGATATCTCACTGTAACTTGGTGGTTTATTGGAACGGCGATTCCGATGGGATATCGTAACTCTCTGGAATAGTAACATTTAAGATTTATGGCTGGAGTAAGTCTCCCAGTTTACGATTGTCGTCTGCTTTATCAAGATTTCAGATAGAATGGTTCTAATGGGACGATGAAAACGGCGTCCTATCCATCAATCAAGTAATAAAACCCCAAAATATTATATTTATCGCCGCCTCGAAATATCGATGAAATCGGCATACTAATAAAGTTGATGTAACTTTGAAACTCCTTTGACCTTTAACATGGGTTTGAATTTTCAGATATATATGAGTAATAAAAAAAAACGTTCGGTTTAATTTTCTTGAAAGCTTAAAAGTTTCTAATTCAAAGTTGGATTGCTTTTAACGTTTTTTAATACAATATTTTTTAATAAAAAGCTTGGTTAAAAAATTCAGATATTAGACCCCGAGAATACGAATATTTACATTATATTTAAAAAATAATATTTTAAATTAAATAATGTATATGCAGATGTGAAGTCATTCAAATCGAATCAACATTTTCGATATTATATTATAGAAGATTTTTCAGAACTTACTCGAATTTACTAATCTCCAACCCGGTTACTCATTTTCAATTAGTTTCGCGCGAAATCAGTGTAAAGTTTTACTCAAGTTTTTGATTATGCGTATTTATGAAACCTCTCTTATTCCAACCACTGAATTTTGTATCTTATGTAGAAATAAAAAAAATATTTAAATACCGATATTTGAATAAACCGATGTATAATAAAAACAAAAGGCGTATCCATTCTTCGTATAGAACCAAGATTTGCGCCCACGGAAAAGTTATTCAGAATGCAAATTAGGGTAATGCCAAAAATAAAAAAAAAAGATTTTCATAAAAGGACTCGAAATTCCGTCTTCAGCCGTTCATATCTGCGGATCTGGGGCTGTTACCTTCAGTGCTTTACTCGAAGGCTCTACTCCGGACTCCCCCTTACAATAATATTTCCAGAGCTGAAAAACACACATCTGACTTAGCGCACGCCCCCGCCTTTCCATAATGGATATTTTTAAGTTGCGTCTTTCCCAGGGCGGCTTTATAATTTCCCCTCCGATTGTTTTTTTTGTCGTTTTAAAATTTGTGCTTGCTTAAGATTGGCTTTTATAATTTTTTTTAAGACTCAATTACTTTTATTACTTACAAGCGTTTTTATGTATTTAAGTTCCGTGTCTTTATTTTTTATTTCATTTCATGACTTGATGTCTGAAAAAATATAAGTTTGAATACTTCATACTTAGAATGTCGCCCAAATATCACAGGTTACGAGAAAAAGACAACTAAAGAGTGCTTGACGAGAATCCCCAAGGATTAGAAAAATACTTGCTGTCTTATATTTGTCTTCACACCATTCGGTGCTTCATTTTTGAAAAGAACTAATTGAATGCAACCGATGACGATTAGTGAAGTAAGAAAATTGGGAAACACTGAACTGCTGAAAAAATATTTGAGAACACCCTTGTCAACCAGAAATACGTTGAAAAAATAATTACTGCGAAAATATTACATTTAGAAACTCATGCTGTATAAGATGAGTCAATATCGATCCATAGTACACCTGAGTCCCTTTCATCGCGTGTTATTTATTAAAACATACCTTACAAGTAGCTGCTTTATTAAAATTTTTATAGTGATATCCCTTAATCATAGCTCTTTTTTTTTCCTGTCTTTTCACTGAAGTAAAGTATGCATTTATTATGGTTTCGTTCCATATTATTATATGTACGGCAAGTATTTTATTTGCATTTACAAAATACATGTATCCACATAAAATAAACTCATCATTTATTTTTTTCAAGAGACGGTATATTCAAGACTACGTATAAATTGCGCTGTCACGTTTTTTATCGTTAACGCTTTCGAGAAGTAAGTAGCGATATATTTTTAAGAAATACCTTTCGTAAATTCCAGAATCACTCGCAACTTTGATGCTTTGAGAAAAGCACATAATCTAAAGCGATGCTTCTACTGAAGATGGACGTTCTAACTTTATACGGCAGTCTTGGGAAGAAACCATACTTTACGCGTTAACTAAAAACACTACGGTAAAATAACTTTTCATATTAGATGATCAAATCATTAATAAAATTTGGGTGATGATAATTGATTTCAAAACTTGACAGTTAACATAGGTAATTAATTTTGAAGAAGTGTTACAGTTGCGTGCACGGAATATAAATATTATCATTGGACACGAACCGAAGCTCCACATCTATACACAAAACAAAACATCTATAGAGAACCCATTAATTTATAATGATGTTAACTCCATCGATAAAAATATAATGGATAAATAAAAAAATGTTTATAAACCATCTAACGTATATTTTCGATTGTAAATTAAAACGATAAAAATAAACATTTTCTTATCTGAGTAATGAGCGCTTTTAAGCATCGGGCTGTTACGATGTTAATGGCTGGTTTTGGCTGGAAGTCTCGGCCGCCATGCCCGAGCCGCCCCGCCCACTTCCGGCCGCCATTGTTGGCTCGGCGCGCCGGGACTCCCGCTTCCGGGGCGGCTAATGCCAGCCTTATAAATGTGACAATTGAAGGAAACGTCCGGCTTATATACTGAGTTTGGTTAATTTAAGGTTACGGGGATAAAATCCATAAACCAATATTGTAAATATAAAGTCCACATTTTCTTATAAATAGGTATTGCATTTAATTTAATTGAAATTAGTTTTACAATCAACTATCAATTTTTGTATTTTTTGCAACAAATAGCAAACATCTCTCAAAAATTGCATTTTAAATTAAAAAAAAAATAAAACCTTCATATGAATATTCCCAAATTAATCTAAGCAATACGTTTCTCGGTTATCAACAATAAAAAAATACAAATTTATTCAATATTTAATTGTATTCATAGGTATAAAGAAGCTATATTATTAGTTATTTGTAACGTTTATCATCAAAAAGTTCATCAAAAAATAAAATCGAGCATTAAAATATTTTTGGTAAAATTTTACAATTAGTAATAAATAAATTAAATTTAGTCTAGTCTTTATAAAAAAAATATATATCAGCGCTATATTTCCGACCCCACCCTCGCCCTCGTCTCTAAGTCGATAATGCTTTAAGCAGCCTAGACACGTTGCAACACGCCCAATAACTGAAAGGAAAATACCCAAAAATGTCTTCTTATAATGCGAGAATGCGAATTTATAGTATTTTAAATAATTGTCGGTTTCGCTGCTGCGCGTATAGACAGCTTTGGTGATTTAACAAAGGGACGCCTCTCCCCTTGTGTATCAGGTGTCGGGCTATTTGTTGGCTCATAAATAAAAACAACACCTTCGTTAGTAGGATACTCTATCACAGAGGTGTCAAACTCAATTTTGCAGAGGGCCATATATTAAATTTAGTATGTGTAGGCGGGCCAGATTCAAATAAAATAAGTCTAAAAGCTCTAAAAAACATGTTTCTTCTTTCTGTGACACATTGCGATCGCGGGCCGTATCTTTGACATGACTGCTCTATCACGATGTCAGCTAGTGCTTAGTAATAATTATTAGTTTCTGGGAAATATAGAGTATTATTGTTTATATAATAAAGTTGTTAGCAAAAAAAATTACGCATTATTCAAAACAATACTACAAGTCTCCGCGTATAATTTTTTGGCAGCTCTCTCGTTTTGTTTTGATAAGACTTGTTTATACAAATTGTGAAACTGGCAAAATGAAATGCGTTTTAATTTTGAAAAATGCTATGCACGTCCGTGGAAAGCAATTTATTTTAAGGATAACAGGTGCTTCAATTAAGCTAATTAGCTGGAAGGGTAGAGTTTGCAAGTTTGTAATTACACCCAGAAAGCGAGAATTTAAGCTACTTAATGGTTATTGGCTATTATCATTTTGTGTTACGGTTATTCATTATACACTACGAGAGATAAAGCTCGATTATAATATAATTAAAAAATGAAAAAAATGGCACATTCAGTGTCGATACAAATCGTCTTCGACCAAACCAAAACAGGTGTGAGCTTTATTACAACTGTCCAAGTCAACATTGTGTCAACAATACAAAGCAATAATTATTTACAACTAACCAATGCTGTTCACGGAGAGAGTTGATTAACAACTTCAATATCAACATTGACAACAACGTAGTGGAGACAGTTAAAAAATTGGATATTCGGGCAGCTGGTTAAATGAGAACTGGGATCTTGACCAGGAAAATAAAGTCAGAATTGAGACAGCACGCAGTACGTTTAATAACTTGAGGAATGTACTATGCTCAAGAGATATGGAAATGCTGGAGATTCACCAAGTGTTATATAGTCTCAGTTCTCCTTTATGGAGTCGAAGCTTGGAAATTCAAGACAGCTACTATGTGAAGAATTGAGACGGCAGAAATGTGGCTGTATAGGAGAATCTTTAAAATACCATGAATTGACCTCGTCACAAATGCGAGAGTCTTGCACAGAATGAGGTTTGGTAAAGAAACGGAAGGACTCCTATTGTGGCCACATTTTTCGTAACAGTAAATATAGGTTCTACAGCTGCATTGGGAGGAGGTAGTTTACGGAGATGCGGAATTTGAGCGAGTGGCTGGAGGTCGGAAGTACGGCTGAATTGGTGAGGCTGGCCTAGGATAGAAATATGTTCGATGAAATGGACAAACAACCTTCTATGAGGAGAGGCATCAGTAGAGGAAGAATGCTGTTAGTTGCAAACAATCGTAGAGCGTGCTTGGGTATTGGAGGGCCCCATGGGGTGGTCGCTTACCTGCATGTAAGGCTGCGCCCTGTAGTTGGACATGCCGTGGCCGGTCAGCCCCATGTTGGCGAGCATCTCGGGGCTGAAGCGGTTGAAGAGGCCGCCCCACGCGTGCGCCCCACCAGCCAGCAGGCACACCGCCACCGCCACCGCCACCAGCAGCACCTTGGCCATCGTAGTCTGTCTGGAAGTGGAGTCGGACTCGCGAGCTTATCAACAGTGCCTGCGACAGAACAAACAAAGCCTATTACATACAACGAAAAAGATGAAAGATGCTCCTACACACTAAAGGCGGGGTACTAGTGCCCGTTTTGCAGACTGCTGTTTTAAACCGGGGCGCGTATTAATACCTTTTTGAATGTGTTTACTCTAAAAGCGGCAGAAGGTCATTATACTCTTTAGGTTTACAGCTCGTAATGTTTGTTTAGGACTCGTCAACGTTACTTCTACCAATACTGTCCAGTGATTCTGAACAAAGTGAGTGGTCAGAGAATGATAATCCTCCAATTATTGAACAATTTTTAGGACAAAGTGGTGTAGTTGTGATGCCAAGTAATCCGCAAAGTGTGTATAAAGTGGTTCAACTTTTTATAGCAAACGATTTATTTAGCATGTAGTCACATGCAAATCAAAGAGTGTATAGACTAGATTTCACACGCACAATTTTACGCGAATTTTGCCACATCAGTTTAATCAATTTGATTACCCGCTTAACGTGTGTTAACACACAAAGCATTGATGACCCATTTGTGTGGATCCAAAGATTATGCGGGACAAAGCAAATAATCACCTTCAGATTCTAGCCTAACCCATTCAAATCCCAGATCTAATATTGTGACCATTTTGATAGTTTTATTTGTATTAATATATTTTTCCTATGCATTTAATTAAACCGACACATTTCAGCTTAATCTCAAAAAAATTCGGAATAAGTTACGTAAATTTTAACATTGATTATTAGATAAATTATTGATTTTTACATTTATGCTGCTTGTGAATTTATATTTATTAAGTGAATTGGTTATAAGAAATTCTATAAACTAGCAATAATTGTGAATAAATTCTTCAAAAGTAATGTAAAAATGATCAATTAATTAGGCCACGAGTTTATGACTTCACAGTGGAAGTAAATATTTATAATTCGTCGGCAAACAGCAGTACTGCCGAGAAACCTCATTATTATTTCTTTCTTTTTCTATTGCGACGAAAAATATGCCATTAACTTTTTCAGCCCGGCGAGTTCTAACATTATTATGAAATGGTTCGTTAGACTGAGTATAAAAGGATTTGGTCTGCAAGTTCCGAGTCTCCCGAAGGTTTAATATTTTTCGTTATTTCTAAATAAAGACTCGTTTTAAATAAACAACCAACCCTGCTCCCTCGGGAATGGGGTCCTTCGGCTTTCATTCCCCGCAGATTGCATTATTGAGAGGGACCCGGCCGCATGAATAAGTGAGCGCAATCAACAAGTACAGGTATCCACAAATGTGCAGGTGTTCTGGCAGGTGTATACTCGAAAAACTTTTTGTTGAAAGGTCTCCAAATCGGTCCCTGTCTTGACAAGTCAATCTTAAGCCAACGTTATTGGCCTCAAATAATAATTTTCAATGGCTGAGAAAAACCTCACATAAAAAATCCGCGGAAAATCTTTTCGCGAAACAAGCGTTTTTTTTTATTTGCTTACGTGTTTTAATGAAGCAAACATTGCTTGCGGGTTCCACATATTTATTTTGTAAAAACAAGGTATACAAGCTCCGTATTTAACTCAGAATTCTTGCCCAGATTCTCTGTTGCTGTATAGGTTAAAAATTCATGATTATTAAATTCTTACACTGTTACATACTTAAGTGATTATATTTTTAGTCTTTGTTTCTTTTTCTATATTCGTTTTTACGTGCTATTCATTCCACGAGTGGGCAAAACCCAGGCTAAGATCATCTGATAGAGGAGCCTGTCCCACTACCAAAGAAAAGAGGCGTAAATGCATGCACTTAGAGATAATACACAAATAGAGTTTTAATGATTTCGGGACTTCAAAATTCACTTTGATCGATTCCGCTTTATCTCGCAATGTTTTTCAATTAAAAATCAAATTCTGCATTAAAAAATATTAATCCTTCGCCAAAAGCAGAAATTTTATGAAAATATGATGGCTCAAAAGTCGTAACTCACATTTACACAAATAATAAATTCGAAAGTACTAAGCAACCCTGAGGATTACAGTAAAAATGGCATTTTTACATTTTGTCTTTGAGAATTTCATATTTTAAGCGCAAGGACTTCAGAGATTTTTCTTTTTATAATATTTACTAGAGAAAATGCACATTTTACAAACGTCAAAGCAAATGTTTATGTAGTGTATGTTCTTACACTCATCCTTTGAAAGTGTTTACTTTCAGCAAATCCAATTTTCCTTTGAGAATTTATTCTCTTTTATATTTATATTCAAGGATCTTCTTTTTCCTATAAACTTTATGTACTGTGTTTAAAGTTAGACTATAAAGCAGAGAATGAAGTTACTATCGTCTTTTTAAAATAACTTTTGGGTACATTTCGGGATTAATATAACTTTAACACTACTTTTGTTTTTTTACTTTCATATCTACCACTCTCTATCCGATATTCATGTCTAAAAAGAAAACACAAGACATTCGTGGTTCTTAGTCTGGCACCCTTAGGCTTTTTTTGTTATGTGATGTGGTCCTTTGTTTATATTCACTGTGCGCCTCTTATTTTTTGTAATATTTGTGTTCATACATCAAAAAAAGTTGTTCTTTTCTAGACGTTTCATATTGTTTCACGTCAAGTATGAATATTAAGTTTTGAAATAAACACAAAAGATAAATTGATAAGCTCAAAGAAGTTTGAAAAAATAAACCTTTTTAACCGAGAGAGAGAGTGCTTTTAGATTGCTCGTTTAAATAAACTAAACGATGTATTTTGTTTTACAACTTTGGTTGCGTATTTGTATTTAAATTTATAAATGAAAACTCGTACTCGAGCTGTTACAAATGAGTCCGACGGATAACAGAGGGAAATGTAGACAGTATCATGTTGTAGATATATGACCACCTCTACAAGAGCCTGTGATGGGCAGCTATAACGGGGGCGTGTTCTATCCCTCGGTGTGCGGTGACCATAAATTGTACGAGGAAATAATGAATATTTAAAGTTTTAAATATTCTCAAACAAAAAAATAGCAAATTTACTTGAAAAACGTGTGCAGAATTGTCCCTTTTCGGATAAAGCGCACCCAAGCAGTTAAAAATGCTTCAACGGTCAGTATCATGTTGTTAAAGTAGAACCACCTCGATAAAAGCCTGTGATGAGCAGCCATTGCTAGGGGCGTGATCTGTGCGAGAGATGAATAAATATTAAATTTTTTAAGCATACGCAAGCAGTTTTGAGTATCTCTTTTGCCAATTTCTCGTTATTTGGATGTTACCGGACACACTATGTTGCATGTGCATGGCTGCCATTCTGAAGCTTGAGACTTGGAAGGATGTGCTCTGGAACTACCTTTTCGAGATGGGAGGGCTTCTGCTATTATTTTTGCAGCCTCCTAAGGAAAGGATTATATAATAGTGCTATTGGGCAGTAGCAATACGCAGACGTTTCCTCCGAATATAAAACTATGACGTAGAAGGAATCGGAGATCCACCACACTATTTTCCCTAAAAAAAACCTGAATATATGCTCAGTGAGATGGTCGCCAATCTCCTCTGCACCAGAAATTCAGAACAAACGGTCACCCTAGGTATATATTATGTTATATAAAGGGATAATATATGCGTTGTTTCAAGTAACAAGGGTTGTTAATTGCTCTATATGACGACCATACGCCGGTGTACCTAATGGCGTCACATATACAAGGGAAATGATACATATAGCTGGCGCATCTGATATCACACCACCCTGAGATGTAATCAATCATAATTTGATATTTGATACTCATGTCATTGTGATACTTGAAATATTTGATTTCAGTTGAAACATGAATCTGAATTTTGATGAGAGCCAGATTGTAAGATATATTTAATTTTTACCGTTATATTTTATGTATCAGTTGCAAGCTCCGATTGTGGTATTTTGATTTTTACTTAAACTTGTAAAACATATAATTTTCTTTATTAAAATTTTAACAATTTTTAATAGTTTATTTATATTTTACAACCTGCCAAAAAAACAACAAAAATTAAAATTTCGTTTTTAAAGCAAGTTCTTATTTATAATTCTTACAGCTCTTTTAATTCTATAAAATATAAATTAGATATCATCGTGCTCAGAAATTAAGAAAATTCTTGAAGGAAATATTCCTGAGAGTGATTTTCTTGCTTGCTTTAAAGAAAATACTGGTTACATTACTAAGGAAGTTTATATTAGAACTGAAAATATAACAGTCTAATAGAAAGAATAATTTATTTGATAATTCTGTTTCCGTTGTCAGAAAGAACGAGTTTATTTACGTATTTGTACTGCCTGTGCAAATAATACGAAGAGGGTACACGTTTACTTAACTAAGTGGGTGTCCACTGAAGCAACTTTCATTTCTGTGTACTTATCAATTTTCATTTCACGTATCCATGACTCGTTTGTAAGAGGCTTTGCGATACTCTCGGGTGTGCAAGCACAGCCATCGATTTGTTTAAAACGTGAATATGAAACTGAACAGATACACCCAGCGAAACTCAATTTGTTGAGAGGAAAACTGAAAATTGGATTTGAAATTTGCTCGAAAGCAGAGCATCTGCAGTTTTTTGTTATTTTATTATATTAAAAAATGTTAAATTTCATGTATACAATCCAAATATTCCCAGCAATGTTCATTTTGCTTCATTTCATATCATATTCCTAAAACACATCCGTAAATTATACACATATATTTTTTATCAATAATTTCATCTAAGTTTGTCTTAGTGTATACGAAATATCGATCATAATTAATATTAAATGGAATCTACTTTCTTAATTCCTAAAATCAAATGTAGTTTGTACGCCAAAAGATATATTTATAATTTTAAATATTAAATCTTAGCAGAATAATGTAGTGCGCATCAAACGCTTATATATTTATGAATTTAACATGTGATATCATATTAAGTTACATGCGAAAATTCTACCTTATTATATAAAAACTCAGAATTCTATAAAAAACTAAAATAGTATCAAAGTTTGCTTTGACTTTTAAACCTAATGACACATCACATATAATATTTACAAAGCCTATATGTTAAAAAAGAAAACATCAGTTTTCCATGAAAATAGCGTCTGTAATACACAAATAATGACTCAAAAAAAACGCGTGTCAGACTTGCCGGTCGAGATTTATCGATTAAAGTTTTTTTAGTCCAACTATTTACGCTAAGGGATGACGCAAAAGCCTTAAACCAAAGCGAAAAATCGCATGCGAGATAAGCGAGACTCGCGATGGCGGCTCTGGTCGCTTATTTATTTAACAAGTTTTTTTTGTATCAATTTATATGAATGACATACATGTATGCATAAATCGCGTGTCAAAAGGCATGAATGTATGAGATATGGAGACGCTTTATATTTCTCCAAAGGCATGTGAATGTTCACAAGTAATAATAAAGTATGCGAGTGATATATTCGAACAGAAAAAAAAGATAACTTAGTCTCTTACGTAGTAAATACACTGTACACATATATAAAACTACAGAAATTAATTTCAAACTTGAATGAAATTTATTACGAAAAGCCTTCGTTTGTTAAATACTCAAATAAATCATTAAAGCTGCGTTGAGCATTAATGGGCCATATACTGATAACGTTAACAATAAATAAATATAAATTGTCTATTTGTGCTGCAACATGTATAGGCAGATTAAATATATTAACAAAAAAAAGCTTAAATTTTTCTTGGTAAGCCGTCTAAAGGTTTGCACGGTTACTTACTTTGCAGTAAAAAGCAATCGTTTTATAAATGAAAAATCTATACAAAATGTTTGCTACTTTGTTAACTGTCCATTCTAAATATATAAAAAAGGTTTTTGTGTATTTTTGTTGAAGGATGGAATAGAAAGCTTTTTGCCTTTTATTCTGGAGTGTTTTTTCATATTGAGAATATATAAAAAGGATTCTTTCGGAAAATGTTGGATCTTTCTAAAATTGCTTGAAATTATAGCGTATTCAGGTTAAAATTGATGTCGAAGTGGATCTTGAATTTACATGAAATATTCATGTACAACATTTAAAAGAAAATGTTCAATCAATTTTATACTTGAAAGGACGCCTGAAAAATATTTCAATCTTATCTAATACAAATTGAAAATCAACAAACTCATTCTAACATGTTTTTGCTTTATAAGAAGTAGTTTAGTGATAATTTTATATTATTTTATGTAAGAGCATTTCTTAGTAATAAGTTATTTTTTCTAGAAGGAGACAGGCTGCAAATCAGCTATCGATAAAATTTTATAAGTTTTTTTTTATTTCCCAGGCGGACTGTCATCCTCGCCCCCACTCCCTAAAATATTTTCTTAAATATATTTATTCCGTGCATGCGTTCTATCTTGTAAAAATTCCACGTCGTTGTATCAACGTTTTATCGGCGAAGGTGGTAAGCACGTTTGTTGTGAATAACGACCGCAAGGGAGCAATATATATTTAATATGAAAAACGCGGCGAACAAGGAAGAGTTCTCGCTCGGAATGGGTCTTATTAGCAGTGTTGCCAGTCGGGGGATGTATTTCCCCGTCCGTTACCGCCATTATCCCCGAGCCGGCGGGGAATTTAGCAACGTTTAATTTGAGTCGGAATAACATTAGGTTTGAGTCGGAATAACTCGGTCTGTTAAAAAGAACCCACGCGACAAATTATCCCCTGTGTCAGTTGAAATTAAATCTGGAAATGAGCCGAATCCGGGGAAATTAATCTAGTTTAGGTAAAGCTCTTGATGCTATTAAACCCATCCTTTGTTGTTTAAAAATGTAAGATCTGCTCTTTTGCCTTTAAAAGTACTGAGCATCGAAGACACAAAGAGAAAATTTATAGCTGTTCGTACTCTCGGTAGGTTGCTTTAGTGGTAATGCGATAGGTGTCAAGGGTATTAATTATTAAAATTACCTTTGAACATACTCAGGGAAAAGGTAGCCAATTACATTATATTGCTTCGGACAACGGTACAATCAGTTGATGATTGTTGTATGAAATTGCATACAATTGAATCAGGCAATAATATATTTCAAAGATTAAAAATATCGCATTATATTCAACTCCCATTTTATTTGGGGAAGAAAAGAACGACCTCATTAACTACGATGTCCTACAACTGTTATGGAATATGTTTCAAGGCACTTATGTGCGCTCATTATGTAATTATAAAATCAATATTGTAATTTAATTTAAAAATAGCCAACTCAGAGATACGATCTCATTTGCATGTTGATGCGGACCTACTTGTTTCTTTTTTTCAGTCTTCTTTAAGTCTGTGAAACTACTATATTTCCCACTCGGAATTAGTATTAGACATTCATGAGCCAAGCACTACGCAGTTAAATTATTGAAGAGAAAAATAAAAAAAACAGCTAAAAAGCTAAGCTGCTTTTAAACAAATGAAGCAGAACTCCATATTTCTGTATTATTAATTTTAACCACGATAGTAAAATATTCATCAAGTCGAAATCTTAACAAAAAAATTATTTTGAACTGTCGAAAGTTAATTAAATGTTTTAGATTTTTTGTGGTAAATAAGATTCAGAATTTTCTTCTAAACGCTCATCAATGCACTCATACTGCATTAACATTAAAAAAATAAATATTGGATACTATAATTGACTGTTGAATAGCTATTAAGTTTTCAACTTGAAGTCTTTCAAAAACGTATTCATATGTTATCTGACAAGTTGGTGTTGTTTTCTTGCGCTTTATTTGAGGTCATATTGGAAATAAGAGACCACAAATAAAAAATTGTAGAAAGACCCGGGGACCCTCAACACTATTTCCCATTTAGAAAACATGAGTATATGCACACTGAAATGGTCCCCAACCTCCTCTGAGAAGAGGCACTTGTACGAAAGAAGTACTTAGACATCTTGAAGTTAAGCGTACCTCTTCGAGATCCAGTTTTCAGGGTACCCACAGACGAGAGAGTATATATATACTTGCCTACGTGACTAGTCGCGCATATTTACGTGAAAAAGCGATTGTTGACGTGACCTGATAAAAGTATGTTAATATTAAGGCGAGATCCCCTCGGGCAAATTAAGCGCCGCCTGCGTATTAAAAATGTAGGTCTTTTATCTTCTGAAATTAGATCTGCGAGGTATACCGTTGGAAAATTTTTTACTCACGCAAACGAAATTATCAAATCAAAGAAAGCAAAAGCTTTTAAAATGTTAAAACATAGGCGGAATATTTAATGGGCGTTTTCCAGTTAAGCCCACGCTTCTGTCAATTTGGACTATTTTTGGGACGGTATTATTGCATATCCGTTTATTTTCTGATATAATAAGACTTTATTTCAAATTTATTTTCAGTGGGAATTAATTTGTAATCATAAAAACCCCAATTGGGACATAACTTTGTTTAACCGAGTTTCGTCACGTTTATTGTTACTGCTTTTAATTGAACATAAAATTGTAATGAGCCAAGGTTTTAATTGAGTTAATAAAGATGTCGAGGAAAAGAAAGAACCATGTAAAGTTAATATGGAGCTAGTTTTTTCCATCGTTACATCCAACTTTGATGTTTCGGCTCCGCTATTGTACACATTTTTAAGAATGTGCAAAAAAGTTTTTATTTTCTAGTGACCTTTAGGTGAGCGCACCTCTCCGAATGCACGGTTCTTTGTTGTCTTTTTTGCTATTGCCGGTAAGCTTGTATATTTTTTTCGGCATCTATACTGAAAATATAAATATTAAAAAGCATTTTCTATTTTTAATTGAAAAACTGAATAGAAAACGCCCTCCGAAGGTCGGGGGTGACGGAAACGTGTGAAAGGTCAAACAAAAATATAAAACGCGCTATTTGTAGTGCAAATGGGATTCTGTTGGTATAGGACGCCATATTTATCGTGCTGCCTTCGAATATCCTGTAACAGGAAATAGAGTTCCTACCGATGTACCATTATAGATCCCGTGAATATAACTGAAAATACTGAGGTTGCTCCGCGGGAAGCTCCGGCAATAGAGGTAAAACAGAATTCAGCTAAATGATGACAAATTACTTCCGCGTTCATTTGGCTATGCATATTTATATTAATTTTCCGCGTATTTTATATTGTTGAATCTTGGAAGGTTCTGTTGATTTGTAATAAATTATATCTAAATATATTTTGGGTAAATATACGTTTTATTAACCAATTTAGTAAATTTAATTGTATGCTCAACATTTACTTTCGAGGTTGTAATCATATATTAATAATTTCTAGACATGAAACATGTGTGCAATTTTTTGTAGATGATCCGAAAATGTCGCCTCTCTGAAAGTAATAAGGTCTTATTGGATAATTAACATTCAGAACAGAAATACTCTCATCACGTGAAGTCACGTAATATAACGAAATATGGCAATGAGACACACAATGGTATTTCCAACAAACCCCAAAGTTTTTTTAAATTTTTCCATTTCGAAACAAAAACCTGTAATTTGATTATATTCACGAGGGTGTTTGCCATGGCAATCAAAAGTTTTAAATGTAATATTTGGTTGGTCGTTACATGTACGCTAATATAAAATATTTTCCTAACACCTCGTTACCACGATCAAAATATGTTAGCAAATGACTTACTTTGATAGTTTCAAATTAAAAACAAATAACAAACCAATTAATTCAGTTGTGCTTAGCAGTAAAAATATATATGTTTTTTCAAACAATGGAAACACGAAAACGGATTTTAGAAATTATTATCAGATTTTTGCTATAATAATTGAATTGCCAATTGAGAATGAAAAAAGAAGCTTAAAATTTAAATTGTATAAGCTATACAACAAATAACGTCAAGTATCTCAAGAAAATATAACAGCGTATTAACGGATGGACTTAAAACGACGTCTCGGAATTTTTTTGTTTTTAGAGCGTTTCTTACAAGAGTTTGCTTTTTATGTACTTCGGGTAATTACTTTTTTTTTAAAAGGCCTTATTCTCAGTGTCGCATCAACTGGGAGTACATTGCTTTTTTTTATTGTTGCTGTGTTTTAAACTTAAATCTTGGTTCGAGGGTGTGCCGTCGGACACCGAGGGTTAAAAACAAGCTAACCTGTAGAACCTATTCTAAGACGACTAAAGTGTTTTCTACATTTTTAAATATATTTTTTTTAAGCAAGAAGTAGTACGAAAATTCAATTACACAGTTTAGTATAATATATTTTTAATGTCACTGAAATGAATGGTTCAAAATTGCCTGCCAACTCCATAGGAATCGTGAAGATTAAGAAAGTAGTTAAATATAACCTGAAAAAAAACTGCTGTCGCGAAAAAAAAATAGAAATGAAGCAAAGAGTGAAGAACCAGAGACTTAAACTGAAGATTCTGAAATCTTCAGCCGATACTTAGCGCCGTACCTGAATCTACCCTACTCAGGGCGTATTTAGTAAAAGTTAGTACCTGGGTGAGTTAAGAGCAAAGTTATTTCGGTTTTGAATATTCAGGATTTACATAAATCCACAGAACTGCTCGGTACTTTTGATTAATCGCTGTGGACTGCGACTTCAAAATGAAAATGGCTTTTGATATTTTCGTAATTATTTTTCGCTTTGAGTTGGGAAGCTCGTGTACAGCTACGCGATGAAATACTTTACAAACTGGTAGCTAAGATCCTTTGAGGCTTACCAAACAAACATAATTTATTAAATATACTTAAAACATTAACTGAATAAATGAGCATCACCTACTCATAAAAAAACGATTTGTTTTTTTCAATTTAAGGTGTTCAATATTAAAATAATAACTACTTTTGTTACTTACATTATAGTTATTTGACAAACAGCGCTGTGAGATAAATATTCATATATATTTTGCATGTGTTCAAACTATTTATTTTACTCCTGAAAAAATTAGTAATGTATTTTAAAATAATCTTTTAGATATAGATTAAAAACCACAAAAAAAATATAAATTGAATAATTTATATGAGTCATCTCAAACTAATATTGAATAATACTACTATCATTATTAAATACAAAGGCCTAATTAGGTATTACTTAAGTTGTAGATTTCTCACATTTTTTTTCTTGCATTTATTAAAATTCTGCAAAACCATCGTTAGAAAAAATTAAAAGTTTTAATTAATTTTTCAGATTAATCCTTTTGCATTAGCAAAAAGTGCCATATTTAATGATTGTTTTGAATAACAATGAAACCAAAAAAGTTCCAAGCCCCCCGCGTTTATAATGCAAATGTAAGGAAAGCTCTGCAAAGCTCCGTGATATAAAAAGTCCAATCATAAAATAATCGTTTGTTTTTTTTTATAAGTATAAGATGACCAATTGTTATATGGATACTAGAAAACCTGAAACCTGGAAGAGCAAAAAAAAGGTATTTTTAATAGTTATATAAGAAAAGGCTCTTTATTATATGTTATGATTTCCGAAAACCTTTTGAATTCACGTGTTTTTCAAATAATTTAATACAAAATACATTGTAATGTTATAAATAAATACACTGCATGAAGTTACATTTTATTTTACTCTTTACATAACCGATACTTAGTTGTAATACAACAGTTGTGAACAACATATTTTAGTGGAAGTCAGTAGAGAAAATTTAAATATCAAAACGATGATGTGATCAATTGAATCGTGAACGCAAATAAACATTTTACCGAAAAAAAAAAAAACGTGGTAAAAGTTACGGCATCCATAGCAACGTGAAAAAGCTTACACAACAGCGTAAAAAGCTTCAGTTTCGAGATTGTTGCATGAAAAGCTGTAAATGTACTTATGAAGCTTGGCTTTGTTGTTAATGTTATAAAGTTTTGTTGTATTATGTTTTGAAATACCTTAAAAGTCACTGCTTGGAGTCAGGCTGGCAGCTAGACGTTCGTCTTCTTCGAAGGCTGCGTTCAAACTGAATCTCTCTGAAGCCTTGGAGGCTAGCAGGGTTGGCGGGGGTCGATCCATAAGCGTCCCCGAGTCCGCGCAGGCGTCGCTCCGGCCCAATGGTAGTAAGGTTGGATTTTGACGTCATAGCGTGGATTGTTGCATGTACGCTGAATGACTGCGTACCACCACAATGGCGTGATGATGGATGAGGCTCTGCGCGAAATTCTGACATTAAAATAATAATCCAGCGCCGCAGGGCGCGTCAAACACCCGCCCGAGTATATTTTCAAAGGTCGTTACAAATACAGCCCTGCAAATTATTTGAAAAACACACTCCGACTGTTTGTGTAAAAAAAAAAAACACAAAAAAATTAATTAACACAAAAAAATGCATAATATAATTTTTTACTAATTTTAAGCAATTCCCTGATTTTCAATGATTTCATAAAAAAAACCCCAAACAAATTTTATGCAAATATCGACATATAAATACTTTTTTTATTTGACGAAATATTTCCAAACACTATTTTATGTGATCATTTTAATGAATTTATAAATTATATTATTACTAATATGATTAGGCACATTAGTTCATACATAGAAGATGATTTAAAGAAACTCTCAGAAAAATATCATCGTGATTTGTGTGGGATGTGGGATTTGTGTAATAATATAATAAAAAACCCGTAATGGGTAATTACGTCCAATTCAAAAAATAGACATACGAATTTATAAATGACAAAATTTTAATTTAAAATTATATAAAAATCGATATACTCACTGAAAGTACATATTAGTTTTTATACATTGATATATTGATACACGTGATACATTTTAGTTTTTTTTTGACTTGACATGACATTTCAAATACATCGAATTTAATGAATATTATTTGCAGCGCACATCGATATGTATCTTTAACATTTAAATTGGAAATTAAAAAATAACATCACCTCGTGATTAAATTATTCAGAAACACCTATTTGATTATTCAAAAGCCTAAGACAACACAAATGTTATTTCGGCTCCACCCTCTAAGCCTCAAGCCTTAGATGTTCAAATGTTGGCAGAGCTTGCTAATCTCTGGGTGCTCAATTAAGGGTCGCATGTGGTTTTTATATTTAACCCTCAGTGTAAATTCCCTGCTATAAATCTGTCTTAAGACGCGTGGGCGACTACGCGTATATACAATTTTTATCTAACAAAAGCTACGGAAGATAAAAATAGTCCCATTTGAAATATGTACATATATTTTTATCACGCCCACTTTGCGAAATAAAATCATTTTTGTTTGAAAAAAAAGTATTTCATTCACGTTTATTCATGAATTGTTACTACAGCGTGTTTCAAATATAATCACTAGTTTTACTGTAAATTATACACAAATGAATGAACATAAGCATACATTCACTAAGGTCGTATATAACCGCTGAAATATATATTTATTTATTTTTACACATGTCATAGGTAAGCACAGTAGAGGTGGCTCGAGTTATTAATATTTTAAATGAGCTATTAAGTATAAATAATTCACATTTGTGAGAATTGATTCACTTTTATATAAATTGAATATTTTTTTTGACAGGTACAATAGAGTGTTGATTTTCTATTGGACACGTGTAGAAGATCCCTACGTTTCATGAAAACTTCGTTGGTTTCTTAAGGTTAATTAAGTATTTGAAAATATAATTTAGAGGGCAATATTTCATTTATACTCTTATTATACATAGTACTTAAGAATAAATATGAATTGACTGAGACTCCAGGCTTGCGTGCAGCTTGCCAGAGTTTGTGGAAATGTTAGGCGATCACGCCGTGAGTTGCCACGCGACATTCATATTACCAACTTTTCTAATAATACTTAAGGTAATCTTTAAAAAAAAATTCTAAGTTTTAGTCATAAAACTACCGTTTGGCGTAAAGCATACCATAAGAAATAAAAAAAAAAATATTATACGCGTCATGTTATAAAAAAATTAATATATATATATTTACATGATGATCGATCCTATTTGTTTATTTTTACCGGAATAGTATATTTTTAAATACATAAAAATATTTACGTCTATAAAAAAATATTACTATTTTTTAAAAAAAAAATCCCTTAAAATTTTTTTTCAAGAATATCTTTTTTAAATATATAGTATTGACAGTAAATAATTTCAAAATAATTAATTTAAAAAATGATAAAGCCAATTATGTTGTTTTTGTAATAACCGAAAAGATGTCTTAAACCTAATATTTTTTTGATATTTAAATGATGCGTTTTTGATATAACAATATTTATTTCAGGAATTCACGATAACTGTAAGCACAGTATTACAAAATATTTCTAATGTTAAGATGACGTGCTTGGCTCGATTTTATCACTCTGCTATATAAAGCACACACATTGTCAGTCAGAGCATCCATCCCTTGTTGACTCGTCTGCCACAGCCCGTAAGGCTTTAAATATAGTCTATAGTCGCTATTTACGTAACCAGTAATAGTGAAATACGCCGAACTTGGGCAGTTCCCTCGGGGTGTTGTTTCTACCCCAACCCCTAACTTAAATACGTGATCTGTATTAAGATGTTTTCGATTATCGAAAATAATACCGAGAGATAAAGTTTACGGACGAACTTTTATTATCAGATCTTTTATATTTAACTAAGGTATTATTCTTTTAAACAAACGCATTAAATACGTTTTGGTATTAATGCTAATCAAATTTTTGGCATATATAATATTTGCTTTTATAGCGGTCACTATGATAAGTGATTTTGATTGCATATTAAATAATACCAGAGCATTGGCTTGTTACGATTTCGTTTGCAATGCAGCTTAAGCACCATAAAATGGAATCATTGTGTTATCCATATTTTATTCTTTGTTTAGAATATAAAAATCATAGCTAAGTAGTCTATAGAAAACAGAGAAAAATCTCCAGACTATATGTCTCTAAAACATTAAAAAAGGTTTATTGACACCACTAATTTATATATTCATGTAAATTAAAAAAAAACCTACACGGATTGTATGTTAATTCCTCCCTTAACCTTGACCTTTAAAATAGCCATGAAGTAAAATTTAATTTAAATTTATAATCATAAACAGGATGACCTAAATAAACAAAAAAGTAATGAAAGTAATTTTATGTATTTTGATAAAATAAATGAAGGAATTATATTTATAACCTTTTGTTTATATTTTGTATTATATTTAAAAAAATATTATTTTACATAGTATGGTTATGAAGAGTCGTAAATAATATTGGACACGAACATCGTTTGTCTATCAATTGAGAAATAAAATAAAACCAAATGGTAAAGGACGTCAATGTTATTTATTACTGAGACATCAAGTGCCCTTTCGGCTTAAAGACAGACAGAAACATGCTTCTAAAGTATTATTAAAATTTATATAAATTTATATTTATTATAAAGAAAGCGCTAATGACAATGATGAAAAAAAATCTATAATTATATTTAAATTGAATTTACAAACAAATAACTAAGCTCCGTTTACGTTTCAAAGATTTTTCGAGCTATTAAATGTTTTGTATGAAAAAAGCATGCATCGTGAGTGCAAAGTACGCCCTCGTATTTTTTTATTTTGCACTGTAGTATGTTAAACATAAAGGTTTCTTAGAAATATTATTTTTAAAAACAATCATTACGTAAATTGCAAAATTTTAAAAGTATGCATTAGACTAATATGCTAAGCACAATTCACTCGGTGTTTATAAAATAATTTTATGTACTATTCAATCTAGATTACATGCATATATATATAAATATGAATTGTAACTGACGTATGGCTTGGAAATTAAGGGTTAATAAATATTAATTTAAATTCCTTTTAACTATGACGTTGGAATACAGTTTACAGTACAAAAGCTTTTTTAATGAAATATTGTTTCAAGCGAAAAAATGATAATGCAAATTATTTCCATTTTAATGTGTCAGGTAGTCATTGTTTTTTATTTTTATATGTTGAGATAGGGAATGTTGTACTTTATGTTATTTTATAGCTTTTATTTCATTGTTATAATTAAAACTAAATTTTAAATATTTAATCAATTATCAAAAGGTACCGTAAATTTAAAGCATAAATGTGTGGATATTCACTAAAAGCAAAACCTAATTAAAAAATGTACCAATTCAACTACAAAATTATAATTTTTATATAAACTAAGTTAAATATGACTATTTTCATTATTATTTATCACAGTTTATGAAATTGCTCTATACGTAAACCATATTTAGGAGAAAAAAAAATTTGACAATGCCTAACTAGTGTTTAGTTTTATCGTTTAATCTATCAAAAATTAAAAATAACAAAAAGAGATTATTTTTCATGATTAAACGAAAACGCGGTCAATCCTATTTCAGGAGAAATTATATGAAAAATTTAATTAATAAAACGTATAATGTGAATGGAAAACCACCCACAATGTAGGCTTTATAGAATTGATGAAAATTTTCAATCACAGAGTCGAATGACGCAAGCTTGTACAAGGAAATGACATTTCACGTCAATATTTACAAAGCTGTATCCGTAGCGTGTTTATACATAGTATATATTTTACTATGTATATATATAAATATATACATAGTAAAATAATATTAAAAATATACTTTATACAACAAAGCGTGACTCATACTCATAATCATTTGATTGCTTGTGTAAATGGTATGAAGACAATGTAGACATAAAAAAAATAAGCCTAAGCGGTATGTTTATAGAATATTCATTCTTGTGAAAAAAAGCACAAAAGCGTGATGTTAAATGAATTTGTTTAATGGTTAAAATTTGTTTGTCAACACCTATCAGCCTTTACGGAGTAAAAAATAGTCTAAAGCTCTCTTACTTTAGTATTCATTCGTATTTAAGCCAGGTGACACACCTGGAAACAACATGAAAATATTATAATTAGAGTTGGTTTGCATAACATATACGTTGTTATAAAACTGTGTAGGCGTTACAATTTATCGAAAATAATTGGAATTATACTGTGTCGCTTAAATTTTATGCTTTAATTAAAATTGTAATGTGGTTCTCTAATATTTTATAATGTTATTCTGTTTATTAAAAGTTTTTATACATTGTTAAATAACCGAGATTCGGCTTTGTTAAATTTAACCAACTCAACCTAGTTACGGGAAGTTTAGTTAAAAATACTTAATTAAGGTTTATGTGATTAAGCATATTTTTTCACACATTGAAAAAAAAAAAAAAAAAAAAAAAAAAAAATATGCTTAATCACATAAACATACATAATACCTGCATGGGTAAATAAATACGCATCCTGATTAACATTAATCCAATTTAATATAAACTTAATTAAGGACTATAAGTAAACTATCATCAATAAATAGGTTAGTATAGTGCTGAAAAACAATTTATTTTTATCAGTATGAAAATTTTTGTATAACACGAAATTTCTGAAACATAAGGGGTCATAGCCTGTTTTAAAATGCCAAATACAGTACCGAGGGTGAAGTTCTTTATGCCACAAGATTAAATGTCAATAACTTCTCCAAAATGTGGCGATTCAGTATATTAACAACCTTTAATACATATTTATAAATATAAAAATATACTTTATGTCAAAAATTGCGTAGCGTTTGATAAACTGTACAAATTAAATAACTGAAAGGTTTTGGGTGAAAAAACAAAGCAACTTAATTAAGTTCTAAATAATTCCAAAGACTAAATGATACTAATCAGTTCATTGTATTCTCTTGAAATGTTTAAAAAAAAATAAGTAGATTAGAGCTTTTTCTAAACTAATCTATAGGTCTATAGAAGTCTCAACCACAAGACATATTCACTGTCTTATATTGTAATATAATAACATTCACTACTTAAGAAATGGTTTGAAGGGACTGTAATCTGAAAAGGGAAGAAAAGGAAGCTTTTATCGCCGCAATGTGACATTTAAAAAAAAAAAGTATTGATACACACACTAAGTCAATAAAAATCGCCTTCTACCAAACTGAAACGGGATGGATTAATTTTGAGATGGAACCGGGTATCTGTCAATTAAGAACTCACTGTCTTACCACTAAGCCAACAAGGCAATCACAGTTCAATACAATATACTGTATATACAATATACTATATATACAATATACTATATAGATAAACCAGTTGGATCTGCACCAGTTGCTGGGAGCTTTTCGTTGACCGCCCAGTCTCCGTACATTTTGGATCAATAGATGCGCGGGCGGACAGGTCAGTACTACGCTTGGTTTAATAATGCACCTATCTCTACTAGTATCTAACTTAATGGGTGACTTGATGGACGCCATTTGCATTCTCTCCGTAATCACCAGAGGCGTAGGTCGTTAGCAATAAACATTTCTTATTTATAAAGTTTCCACCTGTTGTGGTCGCGGAGACGTTTTAATATTAAATTCTGCGAACTCGTAAATCACTGGGAACGTAATTAAAACTCAAACTAAGTAAAATTAACAATTTTTGTTCAAGTTGACGCAAATGCTAACTTTGCGCCTTGCATAGTTTTTAATTTATTCCTGATAACGGAAATTTTCATATTTAATTAAACTTTCTAAGAAGTATTGCTGGATAGTTTAAAAGAGCATAAAATATCTGTAGTCAAATGAAAAAACATATTTTCAAGACACTGGAGACTTACTTTTATTATTATTATTCGTCTTCAGGTGCCTTTCCTCAGAGGAGGTTAGTGACCATTTCAGTGAACATATTTCCATGTCTGTTCATAGTTTTCTTAAGGTAAATAGTAATTGAATTTGTTTTGCAATACCACAAAATAAAAAGATAGCACTAACGTTATCCTAAAAGTTTTTTTAACCGTTCAAAAACTGTACACATAAAAATAAATATTTTATTTGTTTAACTGTACAATTCAATGAAATAAATCAGTATGTCTATTTTTGGATTGAACGTCAATCAAATGCGTATTTATTACCTACTACAGGTTTATATTATTAACTAATATAATAATATTGGTTGGTTCATTTGTAGAGTATGATTGTTAATGGATGTGTTTCGTTAGTACAACGGCCAGTACACCGGCCATGTAAGCCTGGGGATGTGGGTTCAAATCCCACACAAATCACGATGATATTTTTCTGAGAATATCTTTAATCATCTTCTATGTGTGAACTAATGTGCCTAATTATATTAGGAAATAATTCAGTATTGTTATTATCGAAAATTCTACATTTCACATTTGAAAACATCGGATTCAAGAAAACAATAAATAATGTTCTTATGAAACATAAATAAACAATGTAAAATAAAAAATATATAAAAAAACACTGAATTGTAAGTATTTTAAAGAAAAAATAAAGTCAAGCAATCGCAAGTGTTAAAATTTAAAATCACTCCGAATCCGTTATCATGTACGCCAGTTCCAAAGGATGAATATACAGAGTGAGATTGTATCGCACAAAGCCGTGATTTGAGGGCGCTCATCTATCTCATTGTACGGAATGGTGAAAAAAGAAAGGCTCACGCAATAAGGGGGTGCGTCACGGCTGCTCGTGGGCGACGAGAGCCTTCAAGGGTGAGAGGACTCCCCTCGGCGCCCCCGCCCCTCCCACCTGGGGCCAAAAATGGAGCAAAGAACTTGGCGTGGCATAAGAAAATAAAATTCTCCTTTATTATAATAATACACGGGTGCCTATTCCGCATTTTTTGCACTCTGCAAGTTTGCATTTGGGTTCAAAAATATTTTTAAAAAATGTCAAAGAATTATTATTACTTGTTGAGGGACAAGGCATTTGATTCGTGAAGATCCATTATTTAATGATAAAAGTACCTTTGTATTTTGTCTTCACTTTGAGTTTATTAAAATTATTTGAACTACTAGTTTCGACCCAATACACTGGGTCATCATCAGATGCATAACTAAAAATGTTTAGTTATGCATCTGATGATGACCCAGTGTATTGGGTCGAAACTAGTAATTCAAATAATTTTAATAAACTCAAAGTGAAGACAAAATACAAAGGAACTTTTATCATTATAATTATTATTACCTCTACAAATAAGTTTTAAAGGATTTTTTTTTCAAGTTTTACGCTTTATTGTGAAAAAATTGTTTTGAGTTCATTTTTCAAAGTATTGTCCATCGCTAGTCACTACTTTTTCCCATATTTCTGGCAATTTTCGGATACCATCTCGAAAAAACAATGTGATTTTCCACTCCCAATGTTTTTGCGAGTTCTTCTTGCGTTTGGCACGAGTCTTCATCCAATGTAGTCTCCGATTCGGCATCCTCAAACTTTTCATGCGCTCTCTGTCATTGGTATTAAAATCGCCACTTCTAAAGCGTTTATACCAAAATTCACACGTGGAAATCGATGAAGCATGTTCCCCGTAAGCTTCTTGCAGCATTCGATGGCCTTCAGCTGCACTTTTCTTCAAATGGAAGCAGAAAAGTAAGCACGGATATCGTATTCGGAGCACACAAAAACTAAGTTGTTTCCACTTCAGCGAAATGATACACAGTGAAAAAGAAAGCCTAATGATGGTGTTATAAAATGAAGTTAGTTGTAACACTGTCCGTTTCGTTTTTATACTAGTAACGTCATCTCTTGAAAATCCTTTAAAACCTGACTATAATATAATACACAACCGTAGATGTTTTCCATATTCATTTACGATAACTCCGAGGGAATAATCGAGAAAATCTCGCCCGCCCCCTCTGTGCTCTGACGTCATACATGAAATTTAAATACGAAACGTGAAATCGTGACGTCATAGAAGTGCACTCAGTTCCCACGCTATTCGCAGCTGAACATGAATTATGCAACGCTTTTCAGAACCGACCCTTGGTGCAGTGGCTGCATAAACAGACTGCAGCTCCAAGGCTTACGTTCATCCCTAAAACAACACCCCGTTGTTGGTTTTAAACGTTTCGCTTAATTAATTCCCCATTTATGGTAAAATTATATTTCATTCAGACCATTTTAATAAAACAGCTTTGTCATACAGTTTACATACTTTGTCATACTAGCAACTTCGTACTGCGTGTATTATTTATTTTTTAGAAAACGGTATTAAGTTTTTTTAAGAAAACACATACATTAGTAGCAGAAGTATAAGAAACGTATTTCTTTCTACCTTAAGTAAAATAAAGACTTATGGTAAAATATAACTTTTGATGTTTTGTACAAATTCAACCTGCTCGTGAAAAACACCAGAGGTTAAAAAAAACACGAATAAATCTTTCTACATAATAAAAAATACGAATAATACTTTGAGGACGTAAAAAAAACATTTTCAAGCAGTGGATGAGAAACGGATGATTCTCTGTTTTTAATAAAAATAATACCATTTATTTTTTTAAGTCTATATTGTTTTGAATGTAACCGGATCCAAAATCATCACAATTAATTTATTTTATGCTTCAATATTATTTTCAATATTTATTTGCTTTCGCTTCGAGTTTCTGGAAAAATATATCATATTTCACTCAGAAGTGTCAATTGTAAATGTAAATGTTATGTCTAAAAATGACATGACATGGAATTAAATGTCCATTTTCCTGAATAACGATATTGTCAGTGTTATTTACTCAATCAAATTGGAATTCTAAATAATATTATTACTATATCATTTTCGGAAAAAAAACATGAAGGATATGACTGTATAAATGGGCTTGGCTTATGGATTACATGGTAATCATATATGACAAATGAACAGAAAAACATTGAAAATTAATATAACATGATAAAAAATAATGGCTTTGAAACTCACATTTTTTTATTATTATATAATACTTATAAATAAATGAGCAAAAAATGCTTCTTAATAAGTTATTATTACAATGAAAAAACTGCAAAAATATTTTTAACATGATTGTATTACAAAAACGATTTAAACGCTTGTAATAACATAATATCACTAAAAGTTAAAAATAGAAAATTATCTTCTGTAACTTGAAATTAAATAAAAGTGTTTGATCTTCACTCTTACTATCGATTTCACCATTAAAAAATCATTAGTTTTGCCAGAACCCATTATAAAGTCATAAGTACTCACCTTCCCTTACCTTCCCTCACACCCTCCTCCCTCACCCTCACTATTCATTATCTATCCTTGCTGTTTAGTGTCTACCCTTCCTTTTGATAAACCCTTACTTAAAGAATGATTACAGGGTCATTGACTGCTCTGTAGTATCTTATAATAATTTACTAATTATGCTGTAGGTTTGTTATCAATACAGTATTTTATTATAATTAAAATTTTGCACTAAATATACAACGATGATGTACAAGTTATAAATATTCATTCATAAGTTTTTTTCAAATTGAATTTGTATCTCGTTGAATTTCCATTTTCATCCAAGTAATTTGCTCAATATACAATCAAGGTTTTATCTCTGATGTATAACTTATATGTGATTTAAGCACTACGTCAATAAACCATATTAACCCTACCCAACTCAACCATACTTTTCTTAAGTCTACTTTGTTTAACGAGTCCACATAAAATTGTGGATTTAAGAGATGCAAATAAAACTAAGATTATTTTCTCAGAGACCAGGATATAAAACGGGTGGACTTTAGACGGAGTTATTACTTTAAACAAGAAACGAGATCTTCATTATGTGACGTACAACACCTTACGAACAACGGATGACACAGTAATATCATGAAAAACTAATAAAATAAAACATGTGGGAAAATCATAAGTATGGCATCCTCCAGCTGATTGTCCAAGGAAAAATCGAAGGAAAAAGGGGCATTGGAAGGAAATGGTCTCCAACCTCCTATGAGGAGAGGAAACAAATCATTAATAAAAAAATTTAAATATTCGTAATGAAAGAACTCATCTGAAAACAAGGTTATATTATAAAAGAGAAAAATTTAATCCCTGATATTTGCAAATGTGATAATGTGAGTTTGCTATTGATTTCTAGAAACATTGAATATTTTTTAAGGTTGTTAATAAAATTATGTATTTCAGTGCAAAACGGAAAGATGTATCTCACCATACGAACAACGGACGACACAGTAATATCATGAAATTATGGAAATTAATGAATGAATTAATTAATCGGAAATGTAGCCGGACAAGCTCAATGAGGAGAGGCAACAAAATAAGAAAAACAGATCATTAAAAAAAATAATAATTTAAATATTTCGTAATGAAAGAACTCATCTAAAAACAAGGTTTATTATAAAAGCGAAAAATTGAATCCCTGATATTAGCAAATGTGATAATGGGAGTTTGCTATTGTTTTCTAGAAACATTGAAATTTTTTTAAGGTTGTTAATCAAATTATGTATTTCAGTGCAAAATGGAAAGATGTATTAGATTTTTTATTTTGGAAATCGCTTGTAGCCGGTTCGTGGGCGTTGTTAAACTCCCACGTAGTCTCATCACGTCCGACGCCCCCGCCGCCCGTGCAAAGTTGCTTCGTTTTGTTTCAGAAATGTCAACGGGCACCGTGGGAAGGCACCAACTTTCGACGTCCGTACAAGGTGGACTTCGCATCGGGGAACAAAGCTCGCGTTGAAAGTTGGCTCCGGGGACGTGAGCAGTCACAGAAGCCTCCGGTCTGGTGAGCGATTGTGCTCTCAAATTTTCGCAGCTCGAGCTGCTGGACGCAACCACAAAATAGAGTAAACTGAAAAAAAGCTCAGTCAGTCCATTATCTGGCGAAATCGTGTAATTTAATTAATTTAATTATCACTTTATTCTTCTATACCGAGAGTTGATTTTTTTACAAAATATTAAAAAAACTATAAATTATATTCAACTATTTTTTTATTATTTAATTAACGTCTATTTTCAGGGTAAAATAAAATCTTGAAGATGTTGAAAAATTGGATAAAATGACAACTTTTCAAAACAAAAGTTTGTTTAAAAAAAAATTTAATTTAATTTTTAAATTAATATATCGCACAGGGTTAATATTTAATCTTTTCATTTCAATTAAAAAAAATACTTTTAAATGTTTAGGACTCTCGGAAAAGGGACATGACGAATCTCCAAATTCCTACACTTCAATCGGAAAAACACATATTTATCATATTACTAGTAAATGTATAAGAAATAAAAATATATTCTGTTCGGAAAAAGGGATGTATCAAACTTTTTGATAATTAGTGTATTCTAAAAATTATATATATAATTTTTAGAATACACTAATTACATATATATTTTGTAACAAATAAAGTTTAATTAAGTAGTGATAATCCGGGACTTTGTATATTATTTAAAACAAATAATATATATTTTTTTCATTTTAGAGATAATATAACTTTTGGTGTAATAAATACATAATCAATTTGTTTGATTTACATGATTATTAATATCTTATGAGCATATATTAGCACAAGTTAATTAAATATACAGAGTAATGGCGCTTCACGAACGTTCTCGATATCTTATTACAACTTGTCTGGGGAAAATGATAGTATTGTATTAATTGGTTTCCCAGGTACAGTATAATTAATTAAGCCATAAGCTAGAAATTCGGCAGGTGTAATGTCACGTGTCTGGTTTGTCTATACCATTTAAATATATATTGATTATAACGTAATATTTCTCTTAGATAATGAGTTTATTGGAAATCGTATTGTACATAGTACAGATTATTATAATTAAACATATTCTGGTTTTTTTTGTATTTATAACTACAAAACAGATAACTTCTATATAAATAATTTATTACTTAAAATTTTCAGTTAAATATATACCATAACAGAATGTTTTATGAAATTGACATTTTAATGAAGGTTTACTATGATTTTACTGTGAATTCCAGAGACATAAGATAGTCGCAATATCATCTAATTGGTTTAAACCGATTGCATGTATATTTTTGGTATATTATTTTTATAGATTAGTACGTTTGAGACTACTCGCTTAGATTATCTGAACATGAGCATCACCTTCTTGTGAAATTAAATGCATATATTTAATTGATATATGCTATCTGGCAACGTAATATTATTATCGAAATTATTAATACCCCTTGGACTTGCAGCTTAATATAATATTCTAACAGTAATTAAGCACCAAGGGTGGAACATATTGTAGCGGCAATGCACAGCTCTGGGGTCTGATAAATGATCTGCTTGATTACCTGCAGAGGTCAGGCTTTGGGGGTGAAGCTCTCATGCCTTACTCTTGTAATCTTTGAACTACTCCATAACCATTAATAAAAATAAAAAAATATACAGTAATACTCCGCTTTACGCGACCCCGTTATGCGCGGTTTCACTATTACGCGTATTTCAAATTTCGCGTTAAAATGCCTCGCATTACGCGAATTTCTTATTTTAACAATGTGTATGAACATTGACTTCTCTTAACAATTAAAAACAGCGCTGGGTGTTATGGACGTATTTTACAAGAACGTAAAAGAAACGCTTCCCAAAAGACAATAGATGTATTTTTCAGTAAAAATCATATGCAATACTGCATAAAGTGTTCTTCGAATTAAAGTGATTGATGCGAATGTATCGTATGTTTTGACAATGTATGTATGTATGTTTAATCGTAAACCCCGATATACGCGAATTTCACTTAATGCGATTACTATTGTATTACTGTAATCAGTTTTTCTGGTGAAAAATAACAACAATGCGGGGGTGTTTTCGTTTATCTGAAATATAAGCATTTGATACGTTTTTAATCATCATCTATGCAAATATATTCAGTACAAATATTTTGTGTATGTTTTAAGACGTATTTGAACTATTCAATGGGCATGAAATGCGCAGAACTCTCTCACATGAGTAGAATAGATAAAAGGTTGTAATTTCCGCAGCCATGCCGTCTTGGGCGGTGGCGTATCAAATATGAAATCTGCGGAGGAAGTTCACGGCAAGTTCATTCCGGATCCGGTCCCCGTGGGCGGAGTTTAATCTCGGGGATAATTGCGCCCCGGGCGGGGGTGGCTTATACAGAATTAGCCTGCCCACGACATCTTGCAACCACCCCCGCCCCCTCCGAGCACAGCCTCTTGCACCGGCCATTGTTCAGTAATCACATCATTATTGCTAGTGGAGTGGAATCGGGTTTTTCCAACAGCAGAGATGAAATGAAACAATCCAAATCAAAAACAATATTTTTATAAATGTTCAAAAAATGTTAATTTATTACAATAATAAATAAGTAAACCGTAACAGAGTTAAGTTTTAAATAAATATTAATAAGTAAACGCGCTAAAAACAATGTCTAAACTAGCAATAAATAATGATATATTTACAATCACAATTTAATAAATGCATTTCGACAAACATTCGATCATTATTGGCAAAAGACTTTCTAATTTTAATATATAACATGGAATAACGATAATTGAGATAATCAAAAATTAACATTATTTACTGAATGTCATAATATTTATGAAATGCAAGTTTAAAATAACGAAATTAATGTTAATTCATAAAAACATTTTATATATATTTTTATACGAATGCGAGACATTAGATTATTTGTTCAATTTTAAGTTAACAAACATTAATTTACTATCCTATCTTATGCATTATGTAAGTACTTTTTTGTTTAACAAACTCAACAAGTGAATTTTTGAATACGCATTTTTAAAAAAAATTGTATTATAATAAATATTATTCATTTCATAGTGACATCATACGTCTTTAGAGTGTAGTTTGTTAAACAAATCAGCATAAAATAAATATTTTCGTAACTATTTTGGCAGTAGTTCGCTGGTCGAATAACAATTTTTACTACAAAAATAAATAAAACAACAAACTTAGACCTAAAATATACATTTATACCCTGGAACAGGAATTTTAAGATGTTACAATAAAAAATAAAAACAAAAATATTTTAATGTTAGATTGTCATGTTTTACAAGTAACTACTCTACGTTTCACAATAAATAACTACAAATTACATTTCAGTTAATTATTCAATAATATTGTCACATATCACACATAAATAATCTTATATACAAAAAAGCTTAAATTAAAAATATTATACATGGCCATACTGGATTTTATGTATTATACTTTGAATATTTTTTTTTCTCCCACAGTGCCTTAGCATTGTTCCCAATTTTAAACAAACCAAAAGGACGCAATTTTTTTTCAGGTTCGGTAACTCAGCAGTTCTTACACCCACGAGGAGTGCTTTTCTTTTAGTTTTTTTTTTGCTTTTTTATCCCATCGTTTGACGCCTAAAATTGGAAAACCGCCTTTAGTGCACTCTAATTCTGATCTGTCGCCGTGTGTGTGTGTGTTTTTGTCGTCTTCGAGTTCTTCCGGCGCCATTTTGCGATCGGACTCTAAAATGGCCGCCGCGTGCTCGCCCCGCGCGGCATCGATTACGCATTAGGAAATGATTGTCTATAAAAATAGTCACAAACTGAACTCACAATCACGGGAAAATACGAAAGCAAATTGGATTTTTTTTTTGCAACCGATTTATGTGCTTTTCTATTTCCGTTTGTAAATTTGATTTCGTCCGAGCGTTGATATTCGATTGAATCTTTTTTTTAATAAAAAAAATCATCGCTTCATAATATTTTAATTAATTTTCAATATGGCAGTCAACGCTTTTTAAATATAAACTGATCTTTTAAAAATAATTAATTAAATAACAAACTACGTTAGACTGTCAATAATATATTTTTTTATTAAAATGTACCCTGATTGAATGTAAATGCATGACAGTAAAAATATTTTTTCGCATTTTTTGGTTTCCACAAAAATATTTTTATTCGCTGAGACTACCAATCTATTATTTATATTACAATGTTTTATCAGCAACAGACACAGGATGCTTACCATTGATCGATGACGCCAAAGGAAAAATATATTTTTTTTAAATCAACACGTTTAAGCTTATGACTGCAGTTTATATATTTAAAAAAATCGCAGTGTTTCCCAAATAGGGGGGGGGGGGGGGACAGGGTATCACTGCTACTATTATTTCGTATAAAAATATTTTTTTTTACTTGTTTGATTAAACAAGAAGCGACAGCCGGATGATTTTTTTGCAGTTGACTACCGCTCGGTTGTCAGTTGTGCCAGAGCGGGTCAAGGCAGCTAGTTGCATATTGGTGGCCAGAAGCGATCCCCGGTCGCCCTGTTGGACGGTGCTGCGAGTCTCGACTCACTTCCGGTTCACTCCACGCCCGTGATGCTGCGCAGCCAGGGTTTGTAGAAGGTGGTGCGCATGTAGACACCAGGCAGGTATGGAGCCGCGCACTTGATGCCGTGCGAAACCGTCCCGGCCAGTTCCCAGCGGCCGTCCGGGCGTTGCAGCACGAGTGGCCCGCCGCTGTCTCCCTGCAAAATCAATACGTTTTTAGAACAACGCTGCACAGATGGTGATGAAAATTTTGTTTGGTGACTATTTCATCAAACATCCCTATCCTGGACAAGTCTCACTGATTCGGCCGCATTTCTGATCTCCAGCCTCTGGCCCTATTCCCTTCTATTTTTACTTGAGAAATCAGCTGGACGATGCTATATTTACTCTTTCATTTTGTGACGCGGTCAACTCATGGTATCCCACATTTTAAACATAATGTTTGACATACATATTGTGAATAAAACGCTATAATTTATTACCCGTAAGCCCCACAAGCTGGGCGCAAGATTAAGGCACTCATATACTGTATTAAAAGCACAGCCTTAAGAACTATTGAAAATAAACAAAAATAATCTTCCGAGATATCCGTGTGCACTTTCATCAATACAGAATGGATGCTTTTCAGCGCATCATGGAGACGCTGTCTCCATAGTAGATAGAGATGAATAGAAGGGAAGGGAGGCTGACTGGGGAACAGCGAAAAGTGTGCTCCCTGGGAAACTTCCCTTCACGATTAATTATATAAAATTAAAGACTAGCTGTCGGCACCTGAAAGTAGTACTACTAACAGAACTAAAAAAGGATGTGAGCCCCATAATATTACACCGTATTATATTCTAAATAATCTTGAAATGATTAATTATTTTCTATAACATGTATGCAGGAGGACATAGCTATAAAACACTAATAGACTTTCAAACAGTCTATATGACAATAAAAAAACAGTTCATATTTAGGTTTTATTTTAATTCGGACCGTTGACATCTGATTAAAAGACTTTTGTACCCTCAGTATCCCGGCAAGTGATTTCCAAACGGATGTTGTTAGCTATTATAAAAGAATGCATGAGGTATGCAAGTTTAAATGTATCTTTGTATTCTTGTAAAACTAAAAGAGATGATTTGTTTTTAGATTCACTAGATGAAATGTTAATTTATATATTTTATGTTTATTATTAAAAACCAATTCCTCCATTATTTATTTCAAAATTTCACTACAAGATAATCAGTACGAGATTTAATTAAATATAAATAATAATATTAATATATTTAAGAATCGCTACACAAACGACGAAACCTCGCTGGAAGCTAATACTTTCGCGAATTCATAATTCGCATAAATATATAATCAACTCTTCAGGGATGCGAAGCGGCGATATGAATTTTAAAACACGCCCTTTATTTTAATCAAGACGAAAGGCATGCTGTTCTTGAGGCATGCGGTTTTTCCAGTATCGAGCACTTTGTAGGCAACTTTCTGTCCCGGGCCAATCGGGAGATCGGGAAAATAAAGAAATATGAGTGCACGGCGCGAAGGGGTCGCTTGCGTCATAGGGAGGGGCGCACCTGCTGCTACGTAATACATTCAACACCTTCAGCGCCGGGCACCGAGAAATATTAACCATTTTTAATTTATTAAATATTGGTATAAAAATCTGTTAAAAAAATCGATAGCGCACAGTGAGGTTTTCACGTGCAAATGATTTACCAAAATACACATTAGTTCATACATAGAAGATGATTTAAAGATTTGAACCCACATCCCCTGGCTTACATGGCCGGTGTACTGACCCTTGTACTAACGAATCACTTCAGTTTGTCGAGAATTTTTAACAATCATAAACGGAAGTGATTCGTTAGTACAAGGGTCAGTACACCGGTCATGTAAGCCAGGGGATGTGGGTTCAAATCCCACACAAATCACGATGATATTTTGCTGAGAGTTTTTTTAAATCATCTTCTATGTATGAACTAATGTGTCTAATCATATTAGTTATTTATAATAAAACCGTAGTGGGTAATAAATACGCATCTGATTGACGTCCAATCCGAAAAAATAGACATACGTAAAATAAACATTATTAAATATTTTATTAATTTGCTATAAAAGCAATCTATGATCATCGGGACTTTATATTTATCAGTGACGAATAATATCGTAGTACTAGTGATTCGTTGGTATAATTGGTAATGCACCGGCCATCTAAGCTTTGGGGATGTGGGTTCAAATCCCATACAAATCACGATGATATTTTTCTAAGAGTTTATCAATTATTGTGGTCACGTGCGATCATCACTTTTTCAAATATTATTATTCAACACAAATCGTTCAAAGCTGAGTGAGCTTTTTTTAATGACGTCGTATTTTTTATTTTATGACTTACGAGTTCACAAAGTTTCATTTCTTTAAACCATAAAGCATTAAAAAGCAAGAAACAACGAAGTTAACTCAAACTCTACTTAAATATGTTTTATCAAATGGATAAGCGTACATTAGGAACAAATGTAATTATGACCAAAAAAATAGTGGCCCTAAACTGTCCCACTGTGCTTTGAATTTAATATTTACTTTTTTTTTCAATCTGTTTATTTTTGGCTGCTTATTTTTGGAATAAAACTGTGTCAAAGCACATAATTAGACGTGTTTTAAATATGAAATACAACCCAGAATTGATAGTTTATGCCTAGTCTAATCTTAACTGCCTAGGGCGTCATGAATACTTGTTTAGTTTTTATTTGATATATTACCTTGAAATAAAACACTTTTGAGCAAATCAAAGGCAAAGTTCACCCGCCATTAAAGCTCCAAAAAAGCTACAATTTGAAACAACTTTTGACTTAACGATGTTGCTTTACAAGCTTAATACAACGTTTATCTCATTTTACCTAATAATATTGTATTTCTGCTATTTTATACTGTTAACAAAGAGTTGCCAGAGGGTAGTCCTAATATTTTTTTACAATTTAGATTATTTATGCTACAGTTAAAAAAATAACTATTAGAAATCTTAGTTTTTTTACTTATTAGTCGGTTAAAATTAATTAAAAAAATCACATTCAGACAGATATACCACAAATATTGATTTTTTATTCTACGCATTTGAAGAATTCATGTTTTCCTATGTGAATATTTCTTTTAAAAAATGATATTTTAGGAAAGTCACGTAGTAAATATATAGTACATACAAATCTAACCGTGAATAAAGCATGAAATCTAAAGAATCTAATTTAACGTTGAAGATTTATTTTACGAAAACAATGATGGTTATATCTCTTTTTATTTATAAAATTAATGCTCATATAATTTTAATGTGAAATCAGGTAAAATTCGTCACGTAGTTATTCTTGACTACACAGGCTCGGCTTAAATTTTTACATTTGTAGGAAGCTTTAAAAGATAGTACAATCTAAAGGTAAGTAATCGTCTAATATCTTGGTGATCATTCGTGACTGCCTCGTGATCTTCGATAGTCATTTATATAACTGATGTTACCGCCCATCGCCATTTAAGGGGATTGATCTCGAATTTCAGGAAATTGCAGCCTTTCGATAGAAATTTTCAGGAATATGACGATTCAATGAAATTGAAGGTATACCCGTACCATATTAAATAAATCAAATGTACGAGAGTCATGATTCACAGTTTTTGATAAAAAAAAATTAAACTCCAGTTATTAATTAATGTAAATATAATTTAGAAATATACAGAAGAAACGTCTAAAAAAGAATAGTTCGAAGAACTGGTCAGTTATTGCCGAATCGATAACAAATAAGATCTTTATAAGTTAATTTGGAAAATTCAATTCAACAAGAAATATTAGCGAATCAGTCGAGTTTAAAAGAAAAACGTTAAAAAACTTTAAAAAGTTTAAAAATATAAATTTTAAAGTTCATCTTAAAACGATACTTTGCCGTCGAGCGATAATAAATTATGTAAATTCTCTACAATTTAAGCTCGGAGTTCAAATAAAAATTGTAAAAAGTAAAGAAAAGCCGCAATAAATATTAATCAACCTTCGAAACTCTGATTTATTTTAGTCCTGAAATTATGTGGAATATTTTTAAGCTTGAATGGGGTTGATCCTCAGAGCGTCAAAGATGTATCTATACACACCCTCGCAGGTTGCGGGGGTAGTCTGGCCCGAGCAAGTGCGAGCTCGCTCTAGATCTAGAACCTCTTATTACATAATGTACCCACCCCCGGCCACCGCGCCCCTACAACTCTGTAGTAATAAATAATTGAAAATATAAGTCTTCAAGCAACCAACCAACATTACTACTTCTCTTCCTGTTCTTCTGCTGTGATTTATTTTAATAGCTTTTTTTCTTGTTTACTAATTCATATTTTGCTTTTATGGTTTTTATTCAATGTTAATTTTGTTTTAAAATTGTATGTAATTACAGCGTATAATTTACATAATACTTGTTTAAAGAGTATTTACGCGTGATTATATATTGTACTAAAATAGATAAATCAATACTTAAACGAAAGCAAGATTAGTAACGCGATATTGTATGAATATTTCAAAGAAGGTCAAAAGACCCTTAAGAATACTGGCATTCGAGAAACATATACTACATAAAAGACGAACAATTATCAAAACTTTGTTATATAGTAAAAAATATATAAGCTTGAATATGCAAAAAATATATAGAAGTGATCACTCCTAATATCTGATAATTACTTTGAGAAATAAATATTTTTTTTACGTGATATAGAAAAAATGTTTAAATACAAAACACGTAGTTGTCTTACGAAAGCTGCACGTGCACTGAAATACACTGACGGTAATTCAAGATGAAGATAGATAATCAACGTGACACGATGTATTTTTTATGAACACTTAAGAACTTTAAAACCGTGCCGGGGGAGCTCTCAGCGTCACGTTTCCAAGTTTTGCACCTGGTAATTCTCATCCGAACATATACAACCCTCGGTCTCTCCCGGCACACTCTCCAGCGAGACGTCTACGTTGTTAAAGTGAAAATATTTACAAGGTAGTACTCGCATACCTTTTATGATAAACCCTGCAGTAAGCTGCTACTCAGCCTGAACCACAGTAACTGTTACTTTGTGTTACTTTAGTAGCTTATAAACGTTTGTTCGTGAAATAATTCTATTGCTGAAGTAATCTAGTATTTTAAATTTTCAGTGAATAATGAGTATAATCAGTGAATCATAAAACCTTACCTCACAAGAGTCCTTCTGTCCGTTGGCATATCCTGCGCACAGGAATGATTGAAGAATAACCTTGGAATGCCCTGCCGTCTGGAACATCTCTTGACAGACACTGTTCTCAATAACGGGAACCTGCAAATTGAAGTTGGATTAGTAAGTAAGTTCGGGTGATAACATGACTTTTGATGCACCGTGTAGACTCCCTCACCTGGACTTCTTGCAGCACTGAAGGCACTCCCCCACCGTACTTGAGTCTGCCCCAGCCGGTGACCGTGGCCATCCTCCCCGTGAAGTCTGCCTCGTCAGAAGGCATGCAGATGGGTACTGAAACACGTGCCACGATTAATCATCAGATGATCGATGATCTTTGACACGGATGCGAATGCTACATGTGTCTCCAAAAACAATTTAGAGGGTGTTTCTCGACATTTCCCATGTAGATCAATACGTTAATATTGTAAATTACTCTGCATATATTAATATCGAAAAACTCATATTTTATAAAAGGTTTGAATATTTTTTGGATATATCAATTATCATTATTATCTTTTTGAACAGATTTGAAGGTTTTGCAAGTTTTTCAAGAATTTTTTCGTCACTATACTATTAATACCTACTCAATTTTTAAATGTATGTATAAACTGAAATACAGACCATTTCAAAACACCCCTAGCAGGAGATAATTAAACTTGGATGTACAAAATAAGCAGTTAATAACTTGATTAGTGATACCTCCGGCTATGTTCAATTTGTGACTTTATTAGCATTTATCATCTGAACGACTGCAAATAAAACGACTTGCAATGAAAATATTTTAAATTTTTTCAGGATGCCATATAGTAAAGCAACGCGCCCGGAAGCTTTACTCTAAAATCATTCTTAAGCCTAGATTGAAGCAGCTGAATTCTGTCAACTTCTCGAAATCACGAAACAATTTCTGCAGCTCAGCTAAAGTGATATATAATCTTTGTACTAGAATTGAGTGGGGGTGGAATTGAATAAGCTCAAGATTTCTGCTTGGAGACGTGGTACGTGATGCCCGCTTACGCGAGAGAAGAAAAAGTGACACAAGTACGTGGTCCATTACTAACGTACCACGTGGATTTCGTTTATTTATAAAAAAGGCTGATTTAACAAGAGGGCGGTTAGCTTTGATATAAAGACATCTTTTGATCATTTCATTTCTTTTTTTCTATTGATCAAGAATTTATTTATGCAGCGACACTGGATTTAAAATATGTATTTCTAAGATCTAAATCGTATAACTGTATTTCGGTTAGCTTTTAGCTAATAGCGAGGTCACAATAATATTGTTTATTCAGAAAGTGTAGCTGTTTATATTTCAGGGCGCTTTTGTTTTCCTCTGTACTTGTTTTGCCATTTTTAATCTCCTTGTGTTCGACTTTAATTATTAACAACCCGACAAAACGCACGTACATATTTTATAAGTCATACTTCTCTAATGTGGCCCCTTTTCATAAATATCGCAATTTACTTCGTAACCTTCATGATGATATTACAAGTTGAACACTTTCATTTTTTAGAGACATATCTTTATTCGAAACATATTTTTGTCCATTCTAGACCCTTGCAAGTCATTTGTGATAAAAAGAATTTGACTGAATCAATCCATGCACACCGAAAGCGAAATTCTGTATTTTTATATGTACGTAGATAAGGTAGTTCTAAGTTAGTTTCTCGTTCGAGTAAAAAGTGATTCTAATGCCATATGAGGAATTTGGTTTTAAAATTCAACACGTGCTTAAAAATGCTGTGTTTTTGGTCGTTTTAAGTTTTTTGTATAAATTCAAAACCCTGAAGACACTGTCCCTAGTACATGTAAACCTACGAACACATTCAACCCGCTTGCCCTAAACTTTTTACTTTGATTTTCGTACTTTTTACGGTGCGGTTAATTTTTAGTCTTTTCTCTAGCCTGCAGAGTCTGCATATGCCAGGTGGTTTTGTCTGTCTAGTTGAGAAATTCTCAGTATTTTACAAGCTTGTGGGTCTTGAAGCTCACCAATGTGCGTGTCATAGTGCACTGGGCTGTCCAGCTCCAGAAGTGCGAGGTCGTTCTCGAAGGTGGCTGCATCGTACTGACGGTGCACGATCACTCGGCGCACGTTCTTGGTGACGGAACGCTTGCTCTCCAGCTCGCCGGAGATGTCAAACTCTCCGAACACCGCCACGAGAGACGCCAAGAAACTGAAAACGAAAAAAATAAATAGTACCTGCGATAGCTGTATTGTTACTCAACTGACTTGCGCTATAGTTCAGTGTTTTTCAACCTTTGTTAGTTGAAAAATTTTAGCAACTCCCTAGGCCTAGGGCTTTAATAAAATATTTTATTTATTGTTGTGTATGACCTACAAACAATTGTTTTTTTCTTTTACACGCGACCCCCCGAGTAAAGGATCGTGACCTTGTTAATAATACGCTCTTTTAAAAGTGATAGACTCAATATCTAGCCCAAAAGCAAGTACAACTGAACTTGCTTTTGGAGATCGATTCATGTATGAAACGAAGAGGAAACGCCATGAATTTTTTTTTTCACGGTGGGTATGATACGAACCCACATTTCAACAAATATTGCGGCATCGCTTTAAGGCAGTTGCTTCTAGCCTTTTAATTGCCTCTGGTGTCCAACCGGACACCAGAGGCAGTCCATTACCTGGCGAAATCGTGCCATTTAATTAATTTAATTGTCACTTTATTTTTCTATGTCGAAAGTTGATTATTTTACAGAGTATTGAGAAAACTATAAATTATATTTACCAATGTTTTATTATTTAATTTACGTCCATTTTTAGGGTAAAATAAAATCTTGAAGATGTTGAAAAATTGGATAAAATGACGACTTTTCAAAACCAAAGTTTGTTAAAGGTTTTTTTTTTTACATTTTTAAATTTATAAGACGCACATGGTTAATATTTAATATTTCAATTCCAATTGAAAAAAAGACTTTTGAATGTTTAAGATTCTTGGAAAATGTACCGGACGAATCTCCAAATTCCTACACTTCAATCGGAAAAACACATATTTATCATATTAATAGTAAATTTATAAGAAATAAAAATATATTGTGTTCGGAAGAAGGGATGTATCAAACTTTTGCATTTGAATTTTTTTGATTGGTGCAGTCGATTTTTCGCAAAACGGACTAGAAAATGATCAAAAAAACTCGATTATGGGACCTAGACCTTTAACTGATCCAAAATTATATTTGTTATATACAAGTGTAACATGTACCTAAGTTGATTAGTAGTTCCGCAATGGCCCTGTATGGGTTAAAATGCGGATTTAATCATAAACTTTGGAATAATACATTGTTTTGAACCTCATAGTTGAAGCTTGAATATTTGTTTTTAATTTGCGGCCCATGATTTTTACACGGTTTATTATCGGACGTCTTAGTAGATTAATGTTAAATTTGGTCGAAAATGAATGAAAGAGAGCGTTACCCTGGCTGGCAGTGGGCTGCCGTGGTGACGAAGCGGTTGGTGAGGAGCACCCCCCCGCACTTGTTCTTGGTGAAGAGGCCCAGCCAGGTGGACTCGCGCACCAGCACCTGCCATGGCCACTCCCCGAAGGTAGCGCCCTTTCCGCCCACGATCCGCCCTGACTTCACCATCGGCCGCACGCCGCAGACTGAAATATTACCATTGGGTTTAAAGACGTTTCTTACTTCTTAGTATGGAGACATAACAATGGGCCGGAGGTGGTTGTAAAGACTTACGATGCCTGTAGTCTCCGTTGGGCAGCTCGGTGGTGAACGCGTCCTCTTCTTCTATGATGGGAGCCTCGGTGGTGGAAATCGTTGGCGGAAGGGTTGTCGTCTTTGGCTTCGTCGGTCGTGGCTTTTTTGTGGTGGTGGAGACCTTTTCCAAGAAAATAATAATTATGGCAGAGTAAACTAATTAGTAGTATAGATGACACTAGATTAGAAAAATCTTTTAATACAGATAATAATTTTTTTAAGATTTAGATATAAATAAGATATAATATTGTACACTTTTAATAGTTCAACATGTAAGAGTTCGTATTGCAATGAATTTTTAATAAATAAAGTTATATAAACCCACGTAGCTTCATCATTTTGGCCAAACGAGGAGTCGAACCTCGATTGTGATTCTTGTTCAGCTGTCTACCTACAGATGTCGCTAAGCACCCAAAGTAACTTGAAAGATACATGGTGTCTTAAAATGCATGGTATAATGCAAAATATAAATATTCTTATTTACAATGACAATTTGAGAGTTATGAAATAGTTTTTCTATAATTACCTTTGTGGGTTTTTTTGTGGTGGCCGAGGAGGTGATGATGGTGGTCACTGGTTTCTTGGTGGTGGTGGTGACTCTTGCCGGTTTCTTGGTCGTGACTGGTTTCTTAGTAGTGGAGCCTGCTGGGACTTTCACAGGTTTCTTGGTTGTTACACCTGAAGCGGGTCTCTTCGTGGGGGTGCCGGACGGTTTCTTCGTCGGAATCTGATCCGCGGGTTTCTTATTACCTTGCGTGATGGTCGTGTTTGGAGTCTTGTCCAAAATTACTATATCGTGTAACTCTTGGAACGTTCCCTGGAGACTTCCCACTATCTTATTTACAAACAAGCTCATCTTATCGTTTAAGTCTTCGTCTTCTTGGAGGAAGGCTGGAGTAGTGAATTCGACTTCCTGTAAGATCGAATCGTCAGCGTTGTGAGTTACGGTCGTGTTGAAAGCTGCTGGATTGGATCCTGTTGCGTTGAGATTCGGATTTCTCACTGGCGGGAAGTTGATCATGTCATCTGGAGACGTTTGAACTTCCGGTTTAAATGTGGTTTGGGCATATTGAGGGGCGAATGTCGGCCTGGGTCTTTGCTGCAAAGTGCTGTAGGAAGATTGGATATTTGTCGATGGAGATGGTGTCGTCGGTCGTCTTGAGATCGTACTGCTGAAAACGTACGATGTTGATGGTGCTTTGTTCGTTGTGAATGGAGACGGTGTTGTGTATGCAGAAGATATTCTGTCTGGGTTTCCAACTGTGACAACATTAGGTCTTTGAGGTTTTCTAGTATAAACAGTGCCTGAAGTTGTGACTTGACTTGGTTTAGGTGTTATTAGAACAGTTGGAACTGGACTATCCGATGGAGACGGGGTGATTTGATTGTTGTAAGAAGGTTGCTGTCCTAGGTGTATTACGTTTGTAGAACTGATCAAATTATTGATTGTTACTAGATTCACAGGTTTTTTATGCGGTGGTTTCAGTGGAATCTCAACGAAATTCTCTTCAGTGCTTGGTTCTGCTACGACGGGTTGTCTATTAGGGAACTTGATTGGATTTGGTGTTTGACTTTCGTAGCCTGCCGGATCGGGAGAGCCAATAACGATCACAGTTGGAGTGACACTAGAGAAATTGTCCAGGTTACTATCAGAATTGTCATAATTTGAATTCACATTGTGAATATTTGACACAGGCCTTCTAGTTGGAACTGGGCTAAAAACGTAACTGGTGGATGGAGGTTTTCTGTTTCCAGGAGTTGACGAATATACATTGGAGCTGGATCCCCAGTAATCATCATACGAAAGTGTAGAAGATGGATAATTTATTGTCTCTACACTTTGTAGTTTAGTGGTGTCTTGATATCCTGAAGGTCTGTTTGTATAGAAACTTGTTGAACCAAACTGACTTGTAAATTTATCAGTAGACGCGGGTCGTTTTGATACCGTATGACTATATATGTAGCTTGTAGAAGGAGGCTGTGATGTGGTGTATTTGTTTACAGCGGTTGTAATGTAATGCCCAGATGTCGGGAACCTGAATGAAGTTGTTTCATATTCGTAATTTGTTGGATATCCACTGGAATAAGACTGGGGAGCAGCTGTCGATGGAATCATTTCGGCCGTAGAAGGTTTCACTGGAGTGTCTCGATCTACAAGATTAGTTGATGATGTGCTTGAATCGTATGTGATAGTAGAAGGATGTGAATCATTCAGCATATTCATGATAGATTCAAAAGACGCCATTTCTGGCACCGCCGGACCAGATGCACCGTTGGAAGATGCTGTGTTATGATCTACCCCACCCGGCTTAGTCACTGTTTGTACAAGTACAAATTTATCTTGGTTGGCAGGTTGCCTTGTAGGCTTTGGTCTGAAGACTGGTTTCTGGTACACGGGTTTATGCGTGAATATAGTCGTTGAAGGTGTAGTAGATGGAGTCATGGGAATGTACTGAGTAGACATAGAAGGCTTAGTTTGCATCGTTGAAACTTGGACGTTCACATCCGGAGCGGAGAAATCGCTCGGTCTTGAAATATCACTGAGTATGGATCCGTTTTCATTCAACAGGACCGTATCGGCCTCTTCGTGTGAGATCGTGCTATGACTGAAAAGTCCAGTGTCTGGATGGACTCCCACTATGTCTGCAGTGTTGGGGGCGTTTTGTAGGAGAGTATTAGAAATCTGAGCAACTCCACTTAGAGTTAAATCTGTAAACTTCTCCGTTGAAGATGGCATGTTATTACTGATGCTGACTGCAAGTGTTGACGGATGCTGTACATAATGATGACTGACTTCAACAATCTGTTGATTTGTAAAATCATCGGGACTCTTACTCATATCATTAGAGTAAATAGTGGTCATTCCACTTTCTTTTAAAGTAGAAGCTCCGTGCGTTCTCTCAGTAGTTTTTACAACGTACACGTTGGAATTATCGTTGAGGTTGTTTGAAGCTTGTCCGATTTTGATTCCGTTGCTGAAGTTGATGTCATCTTCGAGGTGTCCCTGGTCATTGATTATGAGTCCGGGTCTGTTTTTGATGCTCTCGGAGTTGGCGACGACCACCACTCCGGACTGGACGTCGTCGTTGATGACCCCAGGGGTTCCGAAGAGCTGGCAGCAGGCTCCGAAGAGGAAGCCGTCCATGCAGGCGCCCACCACCTCTCCGTTCCTTTGCGAGCACTCGTGGTTGAACATGCAGATGGCGGGACCTCGTCGCTCGTCTTCTTTTTTGTGCCTCCTGGTGGGTCTGCTCGGGGTGCAGAACCGAGGAGTGATGCGGTAGCCTCCGAACATCTTTTTGGGCTCTGAAAAGAAAGAAAAAATATTTTTAAAAATACATAATTGAATATATATTTTATTAATAAATAATCAAAACAAAGTGTTCTGTTATGCAAAAGTAAGAAAATTGTGTAATATTACCAAATAAATTTATTTTATAAATAGTTGCTTCCTCGATAGTTGTAGTTTTATTTTAATACTTTTTCGGCGTATCGACGGTACAAAATAAATAACACTGATATTTTCATGCAGAACATTTTTTAAAATAATTTTTTATATATTTAATGCATAATCGACATTATGTTACTTTTTTTTAAATATAAAAATACTTTATTTATGAATAAGGCTTTTGGATTCTATATACGGAGAACTGAAATATAAAATCCGTGAAATATTAAAAAGGCCATGAATGCAAAGCAGGTGAGGTAATTCTGTTTTTATTTTCGAGGGTCTCGAGAGGCAAAACGTAGACCATAAAAGTATTTTTTTAAATCTACATAAACTATAATAAGATTGAAGTTATTCATCTCTGGCACATCAAGTATTCCCTCGCGCTTCTTGCGAGTCAATATCTCTGACAAAGTATGCTTTAGCTAGCGGAGAGTTCCACCGCTTCGGGAGCTTTAAGCTTTGTTCGCAAATAATATTGTAGAAAGTTTGCTAATGATTTCCCACACACTAGGGATGGGAACGATTGACTTATTTTTGAAAATAAATCGATTAAAAATTAAAAAAAATAAATCATTTTATTGTCACCTAATCTTACTCTACTGTCGGATTATTTTACCAAATTTGATTTGATTATATAATCTGAATGCTATTTTGAAATATTTTTTAGTTTATTTATGCAAATGATGAGTCAAAAGCTTTTTTCATTGTTTTATACATACTGTACATAAAATAAATCTCTACTCTTGTTTAATGTTTACATATTAAATAAACAGTAACCTTTAATTAAACCCGATGCATGCTTCTTTTAGAATCAACATAAATAAAAAGGAAACAAATTAGTACGAAGCCGTTTACTTTATTTGGCGAGGATGACACATTTTTACACAGTAAAAAAAGAAGAGCTCATGAAGTTACGGGTGGTTGCACTTGTAATAGTGCTGTAGGGGCACAGGGTGGAGGGTTATTGCAGGCCTGGCTAAGTGGCGGGGGTCTGAGCACCCCAGAGAGCATGAGAGGACCCTTGCGACCCCCTTGACCTTAATTTGACGATATTTTGCGGAAAGCTTCCCGCTCTCAAAGCAAGATGTACCCCTAATTTTTTAGACCCTCCGTATAATGTAATGCGTCGTGTTGTAGTTCAAACAATAATTTTTTGCCATCCGATGCAAATATGAAACTGGAAAAAAAATCACGTTTCCACGACCACCTGTGTTGGGAAGAAATTTTCATCGTTTCATTGAAAATACAATAAAAATGTGTATTTATAAAATATTTAAAAATAATTATTAACAAACAAAGTTGTGATATTATCGGAAGGGCAAACTCATTTGTAACATAATCGTTTTGATTGCAATTATGAAACTTGCGTGACTGCAATATGCCACATTTTTTTAAATCACACATAATTAAATTATTCATATTATATTTTTCACTGTACATATATTTTTCTTATATCAACAACACGCCACATTGAGTTAACACGTACCTAGGATTGATTTTAGGCGTGTATTGAAATTTAGAAAAAATACCTCGGGGATATATTATTTCTAAAAAAATTCATCAACATGTTGCGAAAAATGTAAATTTATAATTTAAATATTTTCAAATCGAAACAAATCAATTCCAATAAAGTTAAAAAGCTATTTTATTTAATATTTTCATAATTAATCATAATTAGCACGAAAAAATAATAGATTTGCAAATTTCTTTATTTTTTGTACTGGAGAAATGCAACTTTCAAATCGTGTCACCAAAAAAATGTTTCGTTTAGTAAAATATCACTACAAAATTAATTATCAATTTTATTTAATGTATCCATTATTAATTTTTATTTGTATAGATACTTTAATTAAAAAATAACCATTATTTTCACTTTTCATGTACGATATAATTTTTAGTAGAGTTGAGTTTGCTCGTTTTAAAAGAAATGCGTTCGTAGAAAAGTACACGCTAACAAGAATAAATAACAAACACAAATGTGGGTCGCTTTGAATTTTTACCGATGGCTATCTAATACCGATAAGAAACCGTGTAAATGTCAAGTAAACAGATTTTTAAAACTTTCTATTTGAAGAAAACGTCACTTGAACACAACGCGGCACGTTAAAAATGCTCATTAAAACATTTAAGATTCTTAGCCAGTGCTAATATTGGTCTGCGAAGGAAGAGTGGGTCAACACTTGTAAGGTTAATAGACTAGAATATTCGTCATAGAGAAAGTGTACAAATGCCTTTGACACTTGCAGAAATTTAATGCCATTAGAGATAAATAAAAAAAAAACTACATAAATCGTAGCGCTTCAGTAGCTGGCCGCACTGGTTTTTGTTGGTGTTTTATTGTTTTATAACGAGCTGTTTTTCGTTTTCCAATTAAGTAACTCGACGAAGAGAAATTGGCCGACTGTGATGCAGGATTTAAATGTGATATCGCCAATAATACTTTAATTAAATAGATAAATTTATAATTAGTTATTTTTATTTATTAAAAATCAATTTACTTGACTCAGTAAAATTTCTTTTTGATGTACAAAAACCTTATTTGCGTTGTGGTGAAGACTGGAATATTTTTTTAAAAAGTGTTTGTAATGAATAAAGCAACTAGATCGTAATATAACTGATTTTAAATTAGAATTAGGCATTAAATTTTGAAAGCATGTGTACTTAATATATCACTCAGTCCTGATGAAGAGTAGCATGGCTTGCTTTGAAGTTTAAAAAATTTATAGTAAAATTAAATTATTTCTAAAATCAACTGTGATTTAGGCTGAAAGTGAAAATACCAATGTGGGTTTTTGGTATAACTGTGCAATAATATAATACACTCATATGTATTCATAATTTCAATATGACTGGACACCACCTAATAAATAGACATAACCTAATTTATAAATTTTTCAAAGAATATTAGTTTTCTTTTAATATTTATTTTAAAAGCTCAAATAAGTTACTGAAAAATCTTTTATATTAAATTCAATGGCTAATAGAGTTTACTGTTTTTAATAATATTAATTATACTTTAAATATAAATGAATCAGAACTTTTCATGTAATTTGAAACTATATTTTATTTATTTATTCAAAGAACTGAAATTAACGAATTTCACAATTTAACTCATAACAACTATCAATGTCTGTAAATTGTTTTAATTCATTGATTAATTAAAGTCTTCTGTTTATTTTTTTGTCAAATCATTTTTTAAGTCAATACTAATAACATTTGATCTGAACTCAAAAACATTTCAATAAATAAAAAATACATCCACAGCACTCAAAATGAAAAAAATCTGGAGTTGGTCATTTCAATGATAAAATATTACAATAGCATAATACTTATAGTTTAAAAAAATGACCAAACTGGTCTAAATAACACTAAAGTACCAAGCAAAAAATATAACTGAGCTTTACTGAAAATGGCCACTAATAATCAGTAATAAAACTTATCTTCTAGAAAGCTTACGGATCGTAAACTGACTCAGTGCTCTGCTTTTCAGGCGCCTGAAGTCTGGCCCAGTTCCGCAGCCGGCAGAGGTCAGAAGTCACAACTATTGGGAACACTTTCTCCTGATGATGGAGAGGAATTCCTCGGCCGGGATCAGACGAGGTGAGCGGAAATGAGTGTGTTGTGACGCGCCGCTAATGAAAGTCACTCTGCCTTGACAATGCGACGACTTTAAAGAAATTTGTCGAATCAGTGTGTCGGATTTTTTTGCACTCCGAGTTCGCACGGTCCTAATATGGACTAATTTTTGCAAAAAGTGGTACACTTTTGTAGTTTCGTCGTGCTGTATGACACGAACTAATTTTTTCAAGACTCAATTAACTCAATAATAATGATAGAAATGCGGCCTATGTAAAGAATAGTACATCGCTAATAATCAACCTGATATTTGTATTTCCATAAATATTTAAAATATTATATTGTTATCTTCTAACCGAATTCATTTTTTTATTTACTGTCGTAACAGTTTATACATCAAGGCCACCTCGCACAGTGCTAAGATAGTAGTCTCCAAATTATTGAGTTATTGGTTCTTTGGTCTACAGTTTTTGTATTGGTTTTAAACACCCTGGCGGGAATCAAACCCCAGTCGCCTTACACAATAACTGACCCACACAACACAATGGGCCACTCGTTGTACCGTCGATCCCACCGCGACGACCGACAGAAGACCGCCTCGGTAAAAACTGTAAAAACCGGTTCCCAATGTAATCTCCCGCGTCTATTTACAGTCCGCGTAAAAACAGTTCAAGTCCACTTAGGCCGGCCTAACAATAAACCATCGTAGATAATAACGGAATTGTGCATAACAACGAAAGGGAGCCAATCCGGTGTAAACCATGATGATATCTTTTTTGCGATTCTGTTCATTTTCATCACACATGACGTTTTAACAATTTTTTTTATTACCTACCATAACAGGTGTTTATCATTGTGGACATAAGTTAAGTCGTGGGTGATTAAACTAATAATTTTTTTAAAGTGTTTTTTACACTCTGCAGTTAATCTAAATCTAAAGTTACCAAACCAAACCAAATACACCCCTAAAATGCAGCCAGCCCACCCTGACTATCCCCATACTCAGCATTGTGAAGGGTTTGAGAGAAAAAGCTCTCTTTTTTGCTGGTAACTCAGAAAACACAAAATACTTTTACATACATTTTTAGGTTTGAGAACAGCTGATTGTAAAAAGATAATAATAAATATTAGCGTGATTTTGATACTATAATTAGTTTGGTAAGTTACGTTCTAGGTTGTATAGATATTTCAAAAGGCGAGAGTTTATAGAGCCTTCTTCTGAATATGAAACCAAACAAAGGTCCCGAATTCATCTGAATAATTATCATCTGGAATGTTTTGATATGCTGAATAGACGTCGTTCGATTCATCAGATATTCAATGGGTTTGTGGAATTGCTCAGTATTCACTACCTTGTAATTATCATATATCTGTATTATTTATAAATAAAATCTATGTGGGTTGCGGTATAGCTTACGTAATTTTGATTTTAAAGGTGAAGCATAGCACAAACGAAAATGTTATCTATTTTATCATACTAAGTAAAATGTCTATCAAATGGTGAAATACTAAATATTCTACACATTAGGTGTAGTGACTAGCTTGCATGCTTGCCTCTTGGGCTCAAATCGAGGTGGAGCAATGAGTTTTTTTTAATCTATTGAAAGATGTTCAAAGTTGAATATAATCACTTCGAGAAAATACCCTCCCTTATACAGATAACTTAAGATTTCAATTATATTCATACATATGATTAGAGACTCTTCGTTTTTTGGCTACCTGAACTTGAATTTCTCACGTTCGTCTCGCTAGTGAAATAAATATTAAAAAAATATTATTGTGATTACTTTTTCTACTTTATTTATAACATACAATCTGAAACCCCATATTTTATATCGTTAACATGATTAATCGCGTAATTCTACCCCTGTGAAAATCAAAATTGGCCTTTCGGTCTAATATACTGGGTAAGCCTCTGAGGGTCGCATACGTGTCTGACATAAAAATTATCAGACCCAAGAACTTTATAACAAATTTTAGGGTCAAAATTAAATTTATAGTAAACTACAAATTGGTGTCGGATTACCTCTCCGATAAGGTTCAATTACACGTCACCCATGATGTGTATTTTTTTAGTAGAAATGATTAACGGTCACTCTGGGATGGAATTATGATTGCTGTTTCGTTACTGGCCTAATTCCTATAAACAATCCGAGGTTGTTAAGTTCGCGGCTTTAGAGGAGAACTATATTTTTTTGTTGTTGTAAAAACGAATTGTACTTTTTGTTTATAAAGATGTAAACAATGTTTGGTTTTTCTTTTTGATGTTCTATTGATTTTGCGGTTTATTTATAATATTTGACACCAATATTTGAAGAATTGATTTTATATTTTATTGCATTTTACAAACAAATAAAACCACGTTCTAAAATTATAATGAAAAAAAAACTCAACGAATTGTGTTTTTGAAAACTACAATTTTTTTTGGTTTATAATATTGACTATATTAAACTAGAAAAAGTCATCTTATTTTATTTTTAAATTTTTCAACGCGGCTACTGAGTGTTGCTAAGTTTTATTTATTCTGAAAGTGTCTTAATATACGGTGTTTGGTCTGACAAAAAATGAGGGTACTAATTTGCTATAGACCAAAATTTTAAACGAATAAATTAAGTGAATCTTAATTTGTATAATAAAGAAGACAAGTACTGAGATAGATCCAAACATGTGTCAATTTTAAATAAGTAAACATTGAATAATATCAATCACAGTGAACTTACAAGGTAATTATTTATAATCATACTTTAGAACACTGGTTCCCAAAGTGGTCAATATCGATCCCCAGGAGTCGATTTTGCCTTGCAAGGGGCCGATGATAGCGAAAAATTAAATTAAGGGTCCACGAGAGTGGATCCCATTTAAGCAGGTCATCACCAAAATTTAGGCATTCCGTAAATGTCATAATTGAACACAGATTGAACCTATGTACTTATATAATATTGCTGTTAATACTGACTTATGGACTATCGCAAGAAGATTTTTGATAGCTTTTCCATTGTCATACCACATGGAGAAGGGTTTCAGTGCAGTTGTCAACCTTCTTACAAAAAATAGAAATAGTTATTCAATGTTTACATACCGACATAAAATATGGCGCACCCTGAATATCAGATGTCAAAAATATGTTTGATGAATTTGCAAATATTAAATATTAGATTAGGTCTACGAAAAACAGGAAAACTCGACAAGGGGTCGACGGGACAAAATAGTTTGGGAACCTATGCTTTAGACATAGGTTCCCAACAGCTTACTACTTACAGCTTACTGACAGTTAAAAAACAACACAAGTTTAGACTTGTTTGTCGACTAAATGTGTCGTTAGCGCCATCTATGTGTGAAATCAAAAAACTTAGTAGCGCACCTAGAAACATACCTTTTTTTTTTACCCGGGCAGCAATAAATAATATACAGAAATAAAATTGGTATAATTATAACTGTTATGTCAAAGGGGGGCGTTGGAAGTTTTTTTTTCTGGTCAAGGGGGCGGTGGTCAATAAAAGGTTGGGAGCCTGTGCTTTCGAATAAGGAATAATTGACAGAATGTATATTATATTGTGGTCAAATGGCGACTGCAAAAGTAGTGCGTGTTACAGTCATATTAAAGTGAAGCAAGGCCGCGATCGTTTCTCTCTCCCCGCGCTCTATAAATAACATGCAAGACAACACATCCAAGAGTAATTGGGCACTGGCCCGGCGTGAAGTATGACCCATTCAGGTAACGATGCACTTTTCCATGATACCTGGCCGCTTGTTTGAAAAAAGCCCATCATGGGTCCCGGCAGTGGGTCAGCTGGCCGGCCACCCGCTGCCTGAGAATGCATGTTTCCAACCAATCATCCCATTATGTCTGTAATGCTTTTACTAACGTTATACTAACGCATTTCAGAACTTATTCTTGAAATTGAATCTTTAATAGAACCATTAACTCGGCCGAAGACCACTTGAGAAAAAATCCTGAAACTCGATGGGCTAATTTCCAAACTTTGCCCCTCTATGGTTTTTTTTACGGAAATAAGTAAGTACATTATTTATTAAATTCATATAATTATGTTTTTCGAAACTTATTCTTGAAATTGAATCCTTAATAGTACCATTACTCTGGCTGAAGCCCATTAGAGAAAAAATCTTATGACTTGAGTGCTTTGCTTTTCTTCAAAGTTTTTTTGGTATAAACAAAAATTATAATTGCTGAAATATATATAATTCAGATTTATTTGACCTCTTAATTTATTATATTTATTTTGCGGTTTGAATTTTCATCTTTCGGAGATCAGAAGTTAACTCTCTCCCTTGTGGTCGGTTTTATTTGGGTTTAACTCTTTCTCCGAGATGTCGCGAAAAGTAAGAAATCATTATTTAATTTGATATTTAGAGTTACAGTTTCATTTAGTTTAATTTTTAAGCCTTTATACTGAATTAAAAAATAAATTATCTTTATTGCTTAGTAAAGTAACTTATCAATTTAATTTTATTAAATAAAGATATATTAGTGTTATATTTTATTAATGCTCAATTATGAGCAATTCGTAATACACGTCCGAGTATTTGATTCCACAATGTATAATTTATTCTGAATGCGTGTACATTTTTACTAAACGCACTGATTATGATTAAGGTTTCATATTTAAAGTCGTTATTTTTTATTACTTTTACTGTTATTGGCTATTTTTCTAGTAAAGCCCTAAACATAAATCATTTGAGCAAATAAATACTGTAAGAAGACTGGGCTTATATGTATTATGAATTAACCCAAAAATTATGAGCTTGCTTAATTATAAGCAGTGATTAATTTTCATTAAAAATTAAATACCAATAAGTAGCCCATATTTAATTAAACGTGACTAAAAGAATGTATTTATTTGCATGTACGATCAGTAAACAGATGATTTGTTAAAGATGTTGGTGAAATAATTTCATACCCAATTTAACCCACATAAAAAACCCAATAATTTCTTGGGTGTTTTGCTGAGTATTTTCTTGATTCGGTCCCAGAACCTTCATGGAAAGTTCTCAGTTTGACCATAACACCCAGGAACAAATAGTTTCTTACAATTAGATATATCGATCTCTTTTCTTATTAAAAATTTTTTTAACCGCACACATAGCATTAAAAGCGTATTATATCTACGCATAACAGTAGTAATATTCATCAAAAATATTTATCATAATAAGCGCAGTCATTAGAACGGCCGCTATAAAAAAAAATGATACGATTGCTTGAGCGAGTCTCCCTAACGGGTTAACGGGACGAAGACTTTCGCTACTGGCTGGCAACATTCGCATACTTCCACCAGCTAATCTGACACTTGCCACCGGAAATACTTGCACGTACCTGCTCCAACGTGACTCCATCCAAAGTTTCAAGTGACGCCAAATTAACGAGCTGCAGGTATCCAGCGAATATTCATAACATACATTGAATTCTGCTTGCCGAACTATATCAGCTATTTACGCGCGCAAAATTCTGACTGTACGTTTCGTTCTGCTTACCAAACTATATCAGCTGTTTATGCGTGCTCAATTCTGAGCGTAGATTTGTTATGTATGCCAAACAATAGCGAAACATTTTTTGAAGCGTGGATGATTATTTTTTGCACAGGTTGTCTATTATTATAATTATACATTATATCAACCTGTGAGTTATGGGGATTTTTTTCGTCGTTTGTATGCGTGATAAGATATTCTATAGATATTCAAGTAATAGCGTCTGATCTCTATTATTCAATAACGAAACAAAGCTTTTTCTATAAAAACATTGCGCTCACAAAGAAAAGCAATACTTTTAACGAAAACTGAGTGTTCGCAGATTTAACGGCTGCTGTTAATTTTAATATTCGGTTTTCAGGTGTAATGCCGCTTTTTGGCAATAAAAATATATTGGCGTCGACTTCAGGGATTTTAGAGAAAATCCATAAACACAAAGTACCTGAAGGTGACCCCGATACCGGGACTGAAACGTTGAAATACTAAACAAACAAAAACGTTGCATAACAATTATTTTATTTGTTATTTTAAGATTTTTGCTAGACTTGGAAATTTTAAATTTTATTTTATGTTAAAAATTAGAGTTATAAAAATTGAAGCGTGTTAATAAACACTACTCTAATTAATATTACATATTTCACTATTATCATCGGTGTGTTTTGATTTTGTTGATAATTTTAAAATTAATTAATGAGATAAGTTTACAAAAATAAAAAGACAGCCATGCGTGCATTTTTACAAACCGGTTTATTAATCTGCAATATTATGCAGGTATTTAAAAATAAATATTCATAACCCTGATAAATTAAAAAAAAAAACACATAACGTGTTATAAATAAATTTAAAAAATACGCATTATTATATGTTGTAACCCCTCTTCTCGTTCAACCCCTATCCATACTACCTGCAGTATCAGAATATTAGTATCGCAATTATAACGCAGAATGTTTGTCACATTTGTATGCGTACCGAAACAAGTAATACGTCGTGTACGCGTTAAAACTTCTTTTGAGACTTTTCTTTATCTAAAACAAAACCTGTAAGCCGTCCTTGACACGTGTTTCGGATAAAAATGACGTGTCATAAATCTTTCCGTCACAGAGGTACCATTATTCCTGCCGTCCTTCTGTCATAATATTAACAAGCCCGACAAATTTACAAAGGAGTTCCTCGTACGTTGTACTTGCAAAAATATACAGCGGCCATATAATATTAAACAAAAAAAAAAAAAACAAATTACTAGTAACTCTCGGTTGATGAAGATATTTGCAGTGAATTTTTTTTCATATTAGGCTGGCATAAATGGATCGATGATCTTTGTTTGAAATAAGTATATTTTATATAGAAAGTAAAGTTAACGATCGTGGTTCAGAAAAATCAACGGTAGAATATGAAACAATCAATCCCCGCGTTCCACAAACCGATATATCGAACCTCCATTGCCTCGATCTCATCGCCCGTAAACCCATCACGAGTCGACGCTGGCTTGTGGGAAGAGGCGAGCTCAGGTGTAGCGATCTGGTTCGCACAGTCCGCGGGGACCTAACTGTACAGGTGAGAATTCACTCTCTTTCACTTAGCAAATGGATGCCGTTGTGTGCTTTTTATGCATGCGTTGGATATGTATCTTTACTATACAGGCTGGATAATTTATATCGCGTATCTCCTTAGTTTTACTAGTTTTTTTGAGCATTGAAATATTTAAAAAATAGATGCTGCTATGTTAACTTTTATGTACATCCCCAGGTATGCTGTGATATCAGCTCTTGCGAATCATCTGTATATCCAGGTATGCTTTGGTGGAATGTCTGTAAGGCTAGGTATTTTCTTGTATAGCAAGGTATGTTACTATGTCAGCTCTTGTGAATCACGCTGTATATCAAGGCACGTTGCGATGTCGCTATTTGGTTACTAAGTGGTCGCCTGGTTATCAGTGTGTGAAGACTGGTGCACCTCCGGCATTAGTGCTGTCGCGAGCGTAATCTCCAACGCGTGGAATGCATTTAGTGGCATTAGACTGGATTTGGTAGAATTCGGCGGTGGAATTGATTTTTTGTGCTAAAAACACCATAGAAGTAGGAGCGCAGAATCGTGAAGTAATCTATAGTTATATTTACAATTAAATTATAATAATTATTATTCGTGTCGAGACGTGTAATCACCATTAAAGTCTTCACGTATAGTTTATTCAGACAGACTGAAATTAAACGCCTAAGTAATTAAATTAACGTTTTAAATTCTTTATTTTAATTTCAATGTGTTTTGATGTTATTTTAAACTATATTTGTATATATATTAAATAAAAATCACCACAGATATATGTTACTATAAGTGTGTTGTATACGTGTAAGATTACTTTTCGCATGCCTTGATTCTAGCTACCAATGCATGAACCATCTGAGTAAAGCCAGGTTAGAAAAAGGTAAGGTTGGACAAGAAGGACAGCAATGGTTTCTAGTACTGATATTTAGATGAAATAAACTGTTGGTTTGAAGTATATTAATGAAGTTGATAGTTTAAACGCAACGGGTGAAGTTTTAGTTTGATAGATAGACAGTATAGATTCGGAAGTTCTTATCAAAAGAGTAAAGCAATGTTGGGTTAGGCGAGGCTCACGACGGAAGTGTGAATCTCCGAGCCAACACTGGCAGCTGGCAGGTGCATGGCTGCTGCAGCGCTGACCTTTTGATCAAAGGCGAAAGTTAGGCCTTGGCGGAGCGGCGCACCGTTACCTGCTCCCAATTCCACCGAGCCCGCCGCTGCGTGCCGCGCGTGCGTCTGCGGCCAGGCAGCAGCCAGGTGCCTTGACTATCCCTGCAGTCATTGCACGATATTAAAAAATATATATTTATAAACCAAGATGTCACTGTACTATCAACGGTTTATATATCTATATAGATACTATCTAGAGTTGACTGTACTCCATTGGCGAAATTGGCCTTGCGACTGCCCCTTGATTTTGGTATGCAAGGTCTTTGAGAATCCCTGCAGTCGTTGTACGATATTAAAAAAATATATATTTATAAGCCAAGATGTCACTGTACTATCACAGGTTTATATATATATCTAGGTACTATCTAGAGTTCACTGTACTCCATTGGCGAATTGGCCTTGCGACTGCCCCTTGATTTTGGTATGCAAGGTCTTTGAGAATCCCTGCAGTCGTTGTACGATATTAAAAAATATATATTTATAAGCCAAGATGTCACTGTACTAGCACAGGTTTATATCTCTATCTAGGTACTATCTAGAGTTCACTGTACTCCATTGGCGAATTGGCCTTGCGACTGCCCCTTGATTTTGGTATGCAAGGTCTTTGAGAATCCCTGCAGTCGTTGTGCGACATTTAAAACATTTTATTTATACGCCAAAATGTCACTGTACTATCACTGGTTAATATATATCTAGGTACTATCTAGAGTTCACTGTACTCCATTGGCGAAATTGGCCTTGCCCCTTGCTTTTGCAGCAAGGTGGTATGCAAGGTCTTTGAGAATCCATGCAGTCGTTGTATGATATTAAAATATATATATTTATAAGCCAAGATGTCATTGTACTATCACAGGTTTATATCTCTATCTAGGTACTATCTAGAGTTCACTGTTCTCCATTGGCGAATTGGCCTTGCGACTGCCCCTTGATTTTGGTATGCAAGGTCTTTGATTATCCCTGCAGTCGTTGCACGATATTTTAAATTTTTTTTTTTAAGCCAAGATGTCACTGTACTATCACTGGTTTAAATATCCTTATAGGTACTATATAAAGTTCAGTTCATTGCCCAAATTGGCGGCTGCCTCGTGCGCTTACGGGAAGACGTGGCGCGTCTTGTGACAGATGCTTTGGGTACTCCTGTAGTCGTTGTACTATCACAAGGTTATCTATCCATCGAGGTAATTTTAAAACTTAAAAAAATAGTTTAAAATCAACTTTTTGTTACACATTGTTAAAAAAATAAAGTGACAATTAAATTAATTAAATGACACGATTTCGCCAGGTAATGGACTGCCTCTGGTGTGCCAACCAGACACTAGAGGAAGTCCAATCGTGTCATTTAATTAATTTAATTGTCACTTTATTTTGCTATATCGAAAGTTGATTTTTTTACAGAGAATTGAAAAAACTATAAATTATATTTATCTATTTTTTATTATTTAATTAACGTCCATTTTTTAAGGGTAAAATAAAATCTTGAAGATGTTGAAAAATTGGATAAAATGACGACTTTTCAAAACCAAAGTTTGTTAAAGATTTTTTTTTTTTTAATAAAACTGCGCACATGGCCTTATATTTAATCTTTTAATTTCAATTGAAAAAAAAACTTTTAAATGTTTAGGACTCTTGTACAATGGACCAGATGAATCTCCAAATTCCTACACTTCAATCGGAAAAACACATATTTATCATATTAATAGTAAATTTATAAGAAATAAAAATATATTGTGTTCGGAAGAAAGTATGTATCAAACTTTTTGCATTTAAATTTTTTCGATTGGTGCAGTGGGTTTTTCGCAAAACGGACTAGAAAATGATCAAAAAAACTCGATTATGCAGACTAGGCCCTTAAAGAATACTGATTTATTGTTGAGCTCCATCGCATTCTTCCCTCTCATATCCCATTAATAGTGATAAACCAGAACTAAGTATGTACAAACATGATATAATAGAGATTTGTCAATGTTTGAAACATTTACAGAAAACTGGCAATAAATATTTTTCGACTCTAATCGACATTATTTATAAGTAAGTTACTTGATATGCGTATCTTGCAAGCTTCATTAGCAATCGTATTTTTTCCCATACTCTATATATTTTCCTGTTTTTCTTTGCAGTTTGAATGACACCGAGCTTTAACACGCGTCACATGCAAATGCAACAATACGAAATCATAAAATAAAATAATCGATTTCCACGATCTAGATGTCAGTGATCGGGGGTTCTCACGGGAGGAAGCCTGCGTTTCACTTTCTGCCCCACTTCCGAGTCGCTCCACCTCGGCCTGGCCTGCAGCGCAGCCTTCCTTGGCTCCAATGCCTACATCACACAGCCTCTCGACTTAACTCCATGTTGCAATCAACGAGGTCTGCTCGCTGGGCTGTGCTTAAAACCGTCGACCCCTGACCGCTAAATGGATTGGGTTAGGTTTGATATCCTGCTGATTTCACGTTGAATATATTTTTACCAAAACTAATATACGATATATGACAATTTCACATGACCTTGAGAGCTACTCAGATATATACAAACATTATATAAATATTCTACGGGTCTTTCAAGATTGTACAGAGGATTTCTTTGTTCCAAATTTCCACGAACAAAGGCTCGAATAAATACGTGTTCCCTAGCCGCCTCTCTGTCGCTGACTGGAAACTAGAACAAAAGTTTGTTTGCCATAAATATTTTATAACTTTTACCATAGGTTATTATATTTTATATAGGTAATATAATATTATGGGTAGCAGTGGCTCGCCGTCCCGTACAAGTGTTTTTATTTTTACGATTTCCCACAAATATGTGTAAACAACACAAGCCAGTTAATATATTCGCCTAGCAGTGAGCATGCTCTAATTTTTACGCGTTAGCACAAAAAAATCAAAGGCAATAAGATGTAAGTGTTTTGACTAGTATTTTGATTCGAGACCCGCTCCACTTGCTGAGACGTGTCATCGTTTTTCCGTATGAACGTACTTAGCGCTACTCGAGACGATAGCGTAATTCGAGGTGTACTGTTTTTTTTCTCCGGCAACGAAAGTTACCGAATTGCCCAAATAGCGAAGTACGGTACATTCCGTTACACATCGCCAAAAATATAATCGTATGTATTTCGGGTAGCGATATGGACTTATAGGCCAGGCCGTGGAGTCGTGGCGCCACTCTAACGAAGGCTTAATTATTCAGAATAACAATTATGAAGTCGAGATGTACTTTACGCAACTCTGAACCTTATTTACTTAATCGCGGCTAATTCAATGTGTTTAATTTGAATCTAACGAGTTAGCTCCGATGTGTGCTTTGTACAGTTTTAGTAAAAGTTAATTAAGGTCATTATCGCTTGTGGTGATGATTGAGTAAGTAGCCTGTCTGTGGGGCGTAAAATCTTTTGAGGGCCACGCTGTTGGCAGAACGTTGGCCGTGGCTAGTGGCGCTAGTAGATGCAAGTTTTCAAAAGTATACAAGAAAAATTAGTAGCTGCAGACAATGCGCAAAAGGATATAATTATGAAAAATTGCCTAAAAATATGCTCGTATTTTTGGCATGTTTGTGTTTGACAACGAATTACTTTTTTTTAGAGTGAATGATAATAAATAATTTATTCAAAACATTGAAATCGCATACCTAAAATAAAGTATAATAAGATACAAGATTATAATAAGAATTATTTTTTTAGAAATCTCAAACGTCTACAAAAACAAAAAAATATGTCTAAAATGACATTGTTAAATAAATTTAATCAAATGTTTTTAACAAATATTAATCGTAGACTATTTATCGTAATATTGTTGATTTTAAAGGTTGTTTGTTTTATAAAATACTCTGAGCACACTCATTTTTTAAATATATTATTATATACAATGTCTGATTAAAACATATATAATATTTTTTATTAAAATATAGTTTTGACGTGTGTTATTTCTATTTTATATCAAAACAATTTTTAAATTAGAAAGTTGTGCTTTATGTATATATTATTTTTTAATTAAAAATAATAAGATTTGAATTTAGCAGTGATGCGTAGTGATGACGAAAATATTTGATTGACATTTTAAATATTATACTTATCTTAATTTCAATAATAAATATCAACAGACATAATACCAATTTATCAGTTACGATATTAAATAATAGCACTTATATTCTATGATTTATAGACGATTTACGCAAAAATTATAAAAACATTAAATGTGTAATCAAAATGTAATGTATATTTTGTTAACTTTTTAAATAATGTTTTTAATATCTCCGACATAACCATTCCCAACTTATTTTTCTATTATATATTCATAGCAGTCTTTTTGGTCTCCACAATTCATAAACAGCGTATTCATTTAAATAAATAAATTAAAACGGAAATAGGTTGAAATGAAAACACTGCAGTTTGTCCGTTTAAATCCTTTGCAGGACAAAAATTTTTCTGTGCGCAATTTTATTCGCATTTAAATTATAAATTTATTTCGAATAAATTTAGTTAAATTTTAATGCAACACATTACGTATGAAAATAATTGCTTAAATATTATAACAATAACTATTGTCCATTGGCACATAAGTCATGTATATAATATTATAGAAGCAGTCGAGCAATATGAATTCGTGACCGCTTCAGGAAATTCTAAAGTCTGAAGAATCCCCTGAAAAGCGAAAACGCTCATAAATAAATGATCATCATACACCCTATCTATCATTCCTTTCAATATACTATAATAGATTTTGTGATGTAATTTTTAAGTTAAATAAAATCACATACAGTAACTAGTTCATTTAAAGAGTAAAAAAAGAAGATAAAGCGCTCGCAAAACATAAACAACGCCACAGAGCATTTAATTTTTGTTTGTTCGTTCGTAAGTTATTATGCGGAGAAGTAGGTCAGGCGGTGCATCCTAGATTAAAATGGAGATTAAACTAACAGACACACGTACTAGACTACGGTGGTTACCACGGATGCGTCTTCCGCTGAAATATCTGACCCATTAAACATTCTCACCCCTTCTCAGAAAATACAGCGTGGCATGAATTGTATACCAACTTTTTTTTAAATTTTGTCCAAATGTTGGATATACGATACAGCATGTCCGTCGCATTTGAATTGATGATTAAATGCAGGCAGCTACTGTGCATGCAGTGAATACCTAGCATGCTCTATCAGGCTTACATCAAGTAAGAGTAAGTTGTATAATACATCACCATATCTATCCTCGTGTTTATATTACAGTGCATCTTATTTGGAACAGAATACAATAAAAACCCAAAAAATCAGGTGAACAGCAACATATTGATAGTAAGAGGTAAATTTTAAAGTGTATTAAACTAATTCATTCGTATACGGTTTAATCAATTTTTCAATTGTGGTCTAGAAACTAATATAATATTCAGTTTGGGTGAAATATTTATTAAACGTAGTTTTAGTATGTAAAGTAAAAATACTAAAACTAAATTTTTTACATGATTTTTTTCTCTCATGCAAATTTACAGTATATTCAATAAATTCATTAAACAATCACGATATATATTATTATTTTTTTAATTATTTGATGATTAGACGAATGAATGCCTTCGGGTGTATAAGCCCACATATATTATGTTCTTTGGTTACATAAAGTAACTAAAATTGTAGAAATCATGCAATTCTTACATTAGAGATGTTTTTACTGGCGTACTCGCTTTTTCGTGTGTTTTTTTCTAGTTTTACCACATAGCAACACCGAGACGCGCAAAATGCACTTATATTACAAATTCAGACTTGACCTCAATGTTTACATCACTCAGAAAAACTAATACTGAAATTACACTACATTTATAACTGAAACAAATCCGTAAAATTTATTAGTTAACAACAAAATAAAAACCCAATTCCGTACTAATAATTAGTCACAATCAACGTTTTAAATTTACATGGTTAAAAAAAAAAACTAGGTCAGATATTTGAACGCGCAAATTTTTATAGTTAACCGATTACACATGAAGCGATGAGAATGTCCTCGAACATATGTTTGACACAAGTGGGGTTCGAGCACACACTACCACGGATATATAAAATACTGTCATTTTGTTATTATACTCTGTACGCAATAAACTGGTATGGGGATATATAATATTAAGTAATAATTGGTGAGGTAAAATAAATTTATCACAATATTAAATTTTAGTTGAGTATTAAACGGTTTGTTCAGATTTATTGAAAAATTACAATATAAATACCGCGACGATCAATTTTGTAATTATTTAACCGGATAGCTGAAAATATTATAGTATATTTGTTTTAGTGTATGAAATTAAATTTATAGTTATATTTGCAATCAGTACTATATAACAATCATTCAAAAAAACTAATCGGCAGCACTGCTATTTGTAAATTGGTGAAATTAACGAAGTAGGTTAGATCGCTAGCAAACTTAAATGAAAAAAATATTAAAAGATTTATTAAGAGTTGTTATTCAACAAAAGTATCACAAAATTAAAATCACGTGGAATCAGTCTCACGCTTCTTTATTGTATTAAAAGAGTAAATGTTTATTTATGCGATTTAAAATTCGCTAAATAACTTCATTGTGCACTATCGTAAAGCAAGAAATTAAGTTAATTGATTAAAAAATATTTATCAATATCCAATTGTAATAAGTTATGAAAAAAAAATAATATGAATAAATAATTTGTTGTGTCATTTTTCATCTCTTGGTTTTGCAATTTCATTCATCAAATTTCATCCCGCCTTTAAATCAACCGCACCAAAAATTCAATATCCTTCCTAAATAAATAAATGGATGCTTATAAAAAGTAGGAAGTGAAGTTTACCTGCGGAAATGCTTTTATTTACTTATGGAAATGTATATATTTTTACTTCTTAGAAAATATCAGGTTTATTTACGATGTAGCAAACATCGTACTTAAGGTCTGCTATAATACATAAAATAATACCAAGGTAAATTTATTTTCGCAAGGACACATCTGTAAGGTATTGAATTTATCCATAATATTTACATCGTATGAAAATTGTATTATGAATATTCACATTGTATGGAAATAATGGCAAGCAGCATATATTATTTTTTCTCTTTTTTTGTTTTCAACATTTTTTGCACTATACCACTCTAATAAAATTTTCATTTTCTAAAAGATTTATGCGGAAATTGTAGGAAACGAACCTCAAAAGACCTTGTCTTTGAACGAGATCCTGTAAAATAATATTATTTTTAAAAAATCGACATTTTAACTCAAAGCTATGTAATTTTTATAATTAATCAATATTAATATTCATTGGAGTGCATATCCTTTAGGCAAAACCTCGTTGATCTAATCACTGAGCTACCATGCCGATATCTTTAACACGACATTTTTAGCGTCGAATTTTAAATCGAAATTGTATTTCTATGACCTGCAGCTGTTTTATAGGTTTATATTAGATTTATAAAAATCCTTTGTTCAAATACGTATGTGGAAAGCAGCTAAGGTTGCGGAAGGGCTGTTATCAGTCAGCCTCCATTGTTGAAGACATCCAGTTAATTCCACGCCAGCAAAGGGGCGGGCTGTAATAAGGGTTGAGATAAGTATCTAATATACTTTAACCTAGCCTAACTTAATCAAACCCCAATTTAGCACAGGAACCTAACCTAAGCCAGCGCCTGTTTCAGCGCACATTAAACGAGCGTTTTTAGCTTCCCACGCTTACCTACGAAGTAATAAAACCCATGATTAACTTAGTTGAATAAAATGTCGGCATGCCCTTAAGATTCCCTGGGAAAGCAAAGAGTACTTTTCCGAGTAAAAAAATCAGATTTTCAAACAATTTGTTGACTTAATATATTTTTCAAAATCAATAGACAAAACTGTGCAGGCTCATATATACATACAAATTATCAATATTTTTAAACTAAGACAGTTTAAACAACTCAAGTACAAATAAAAAAAACAGTCAATCACATAGTAAGTTTTCTCATGCATAGCTAATATTTTAATAGTTTTTTTTCTTCAAATAATTTTGGCACAAGAGGAATTTCTCAAAAAAAAATTATATCGGCAAATAAGATATAAAAATACTGCTTTAAAAACAATCGCGTAAACAAATACATTTTGTACAAACCAAATAACCTAGATTTGTCTATGAAATAAAATAATAAGAAATGCTAAAAAGTTATTTTTAAAGCAGGTTTTTAAATTAACAAAAACGTGAATTTCTCTTCAGCCCAACAAAAACTTTTAATCTACATCGACTTCTGGGCTATAGTTTATTTTTATTATTAATAAATCTAGGATTTAGGTTTACATACAGACTAGCTCTTCAAACGTTTTTTTTTAAGCTTTATATTGGGCTATTTTTTTCGGATAACAGCAATAATTGCACAGAGATGAACATTATTTCTTGGGTTTTCCAAATTTTATACAATTTCCAATGTTTCAATGTTGTAAGATACAAGTAATGAAATCCATTAACAGCCCCAAAAACCTGCGAACGTATCTTTTATAAAAATATATATTATTTGCTTTAGAAATAAAGTATTATTTTGTGCATGATATATTGAAAATTGACTTATTTTCAGGGTGTCTTTTGCATCTAATATCCAGTTTTTTTTTTAAATATCCATCAATCATGTAATGTAAGAAGATGTATTATAAAAGAAATGTGTTTTACAAAATGTGTGCTCCTTAGTACCAAGTATTTTAGAATGATATATTTCTTTTAATGTTAAGAGCACTTTTTTCGGATATTTTTTTAATTCAGGTATGATAGTCGTTTTTAGTATTCAGTATTCTTTTCTTAAAGAATTTATGATGACGCTATTTTTTTATTCAATCTAACATAACGCACAATAAAATAAAATAAACGTTAAAATAGTATAGAAAGATGTAAATATAAGTTTGATATTTGAAAATGTCTCATAGTTTTATTACAAATATTTAAGCTTTCATTTTGTAATTTAAATTATATTTTATTATCAAATTTTCTTTACTGTCAACTGTGACGTATTTTCTTACTGATGGATTACTTTATTTTGTAACGAAATTTGTTTATAACATCTCAGAACTTGTCTTATAATTTTAATACAAGAAGAGTGTTTTTAATGTAATTTTGTACTGTGCTACATTTTGTGAAATTCATCAACGCCTTTAAAATAATAGTAGAAAGATTTTTCGTCTAGAAAACCATGAACACTATAGTAAATCAGCATAAATTTATGCTCAGTGAGATGGTCGCCAACCTCCAAGAAGATAATGTCCAAATAAATTGATTTTAAACTATAGCAGTTTGATGTATCGGGGTGCTTTTTTTTTTTTCAGGGCAGGTGGTTTCACAGCTGATTGCAAATTCAACTTTCAAGTGAAGATCGGTCGAAAGAAAATGAAACCTCAGGCCGGCCGTCTCGGTGGACGGCGCCCTTCGTCGGTTTTACTTTTTCCTCGGATAATGGAGATCGCCACACTTTTCCTTTCGGCTATTTATTCTCTGAAATCTGGGCCAGATATCTCCGCGAGTCGACCGGAACAATCGATTAGCCGTTACAATGCAGACCGGACTTACTCGAAAGCAACGCCAGAGATGCCTTATTATCCCTTTCTATATTACAGCGAGCAGAAATTCTATTAACCTGTAACTACATAGATACAGACGCTTTAACAACATTCACAATGATTTTAAATACTATATAAAAAATATTTGACAGGTTAAATTCAATTACACAAGAAAAATGATACTTTAAAAAATAAAGCTTTTGAAAAGTGAAGTCAATCGTTTAAATTTGTGTAAAGTAACATAGTATGAAAAAATCTTATATTTTCGGTAAAATTCTTTTAGGATCACGACAAGTTGTATTCAATCCCACAAACCACAAGAAAAAGTGAAATACCTGGCAAGTATGCGTCCAAAAGCGTAACTTATTTAGGAATCGAGCCTTCTCGCCTCCCATTCAATACAACAGCAGGTACGCGTATGATTTGCCAAGCCAGGTGATTCCTTTCTTCGTTCTACAATAAACAATTCACCTGTTTCCGTTGAGAGGACAAAGTGAAATTTGAAGAATATCAGTTAAATAGAAAATTAAAGTTTTTGTATGTAGTATAAAAGTAGTTTTTTATCTGTATACGGAGAATCAAATCTTCAACTTTTCATCGGTTATGTTTTCTCTCTGCGATTACCTATTTAGATATAAACTCTTAGTGTTTTAATTTAAGCTATTTGAAATACATTTGAGATACAATGATAAAAAAAAACAACTACGTACTTGTACTGTATAAAAATATAATTTAATATTTTAATTCATATCAAAGAATATAGTCTATCTTAAACGTGTACATGTGTCAGTAGTCACACCACTTGAAAATATTGATCTTGAAAAGTAGATAAATAGATGACAGAGTTATGGAGTTGTAATAATAAAACTTTTTTGTTTTAAACTTAAAAAGATCCATCACTTACATTTCATCGAGATCGAGTGGGTTGGAGATAGAACGGAAGCTGATCATAATAGGCTTTAGGGGGTGGTCCTTTCGGGAAAGTCAGGGGTTTCAACAAATGTACTGACTATATCAAGATTACTATTAAATATTTATTAAAGAAGTCTTCCATATTTTATCGAGTAGAGAGACGAACTTCAGCATTGATTGATCGATAAAATAATTATTAAAATTTATCATGACCTATTTATGAAAACCATAATACCAAATGACTCACGTTTTCTGACCGCAATATATTGTCTTTTTAAAATGATTGTTTTTCCAGCGGACGTCCTAGTGTTTGTGATTTTAAAAAATATTTACGAACCGCTTCAAATTATCGGTTCTCGTCGATAAAAGAGCTAAAAAAAATTAATGGTTTTGTATTACGAAAAAAATAACGGCTGGAAGCACACTTATATAAACCACACGTTTATGTTATTAATTTAACCGCATTTTTAATAAAATATATACATGAATTAACTATAAAAGTTTAATTTTATTATTTCAAATTTACTATAAAAGTATAGATTTTTAGTATTTACATGGACATTAATTTCAAAGACAAAACCGCTAATTTGAACATATGTTTTTGTAAAATAGGTATTTTCTTCAATAGTTAATTGGATGTATTATTTTATTTTTATAAAAATAACATTTTCAGTAGACCGTTGTGCTGTTTTTTAGTAAATTTAAAAATTACTAAAATAACATCTAATGAAGTTTGCCTTTGAAATTTAATTAATTAAAGGCCTTTTAAACTAAAACCAAACCTTAAATTTGTTTCTTGGAAATACCGAATTACTTAGTATACTCGGTTAATATATATAAAAAAAGCATTTTTTTGCTTAAAAACATGATAAGTTATTTAACCACTATTAACATGTATTTTTAGAAAGCTTAAAAATGTACTGAGGCAAGCAACGTTGTACTGTTTGTGAGTCGCTATACAATGTAATATTTTTGAGTAAAATACTTGAGTGATTTTCCACATGTTCGCCAACGTGAAAGGTTGGCGAAACTGGTCACAAATAAAAACGAACATGTGGAAAATCACTCAAGTATTTTACTCAAAAATATTAAAATGAAATTCCACCAAGTACTCTCTGTCAAAAATATTGAATTTGCTATACAATGTGTTACTATTTTAATATTATAAGTATATATAATCTATGAATGTTCCCATCGGCGAGGCACATCGATGTAATCTACTATAATAATAGCCATTGTGTGTGTGTGTGTATGTTTCATTTTTTGGTTCTCTATAGAATATCTTAAAAGATACAACGCTGATTTTTTGCACGTAAGTTTAGTAAGTTTTTCCGCAGTTATGTGCCGAATTTCAAGACGATAGAATAATATTTTCATTCATAAACTAATTGAATAAAACTATAAAATATGCTTTGGCGAGTTTCAGTACGTACGAATTATAAAATTCTATATAATTTCAAATTTAGAACTCTTACAAAAAAACAAATTTTGATGCTTCGTAGAATTTTCCAGTTTATGTCAGTTTGACATTTGTAGTACCAATTTAATTTTTTTATCGAAATCGCGTGAGAAATTATTAATCACATCATTAATTACACAAAATGTCTACGCACAGCAAACGTAATTCAAAAAGAATTGCACAATTGAACGTGATAAAGACTGCATCAAATAAAGATGCTGTGAAAGTGATGCGTTGTTTGTGACACGAAATGTGACAGAAATGAATTGGAAGGAAAAAAAGGAACAAGACAGTCATATAATTAAAAAAAAATGGTATGTACCACTCATTTGTTATGAATATTTCCTAGGATAGGTTTGCTTTCGAAATTAATGTCCAGTTATTCAAAACATATGTAGCAAATATTCATCTAATCGTTCATCGAATGACGGGCTACATTTCTAGTAAATGAATAATATGCCGAGCCTAGGAAACGATCGTAAAAGTTGATTTGTATCCACAAAGTTAGCGGCAATGTCGCGCCCGACCGGCCTCAGAGGTTTCACCGAAATCGTCCAATTTCATACCAATTTGTCAGGTTAGAGATTGGAAAAATTCAGTAGCTTTTACGCCGAATGAATATGAGATTTCCCATCCGGGAAAACCTGCGGACTGCGGGCGGATACGGAAAAAAAACAGAGCGGGCTCTGCGCCGGAAACTGGAGCGGCAATTTTATTTCCAAATGATTATCATAATATCGCATTTCTTTGCGGAGGAATCGGTAATAGAAACGAGCAATTTTAGCCGAGTAAAAATACACGGAAGAAACACGTATATTTTCTAGAGTATCTGTGGTTTTTTTTAATGTTTGTATCAACTGCAACTAATTTACTTTCTTATGCAGCTTAAAAAATATTATTCTTTTAAATTTCGATTTCTCGTTTGGTTCAAGAGAAATTTTCAGGTAAAAGCTGATTATACTTGGTTCATTAACATATATGCTTGTAATAGCGGCCAACAAAAAACCTTACTCTAAAACTCAACATTAGGGGTGAATTACCATTATGTGGTGTTCAAAAACTAAAAAGCTTACTGTGTAAAATTTATACCCCGACTAATATTACAAACTTTCCTCTAATCGCAAGAAGTTTTGTATTTTATTTTAAACATTTTTTTTGGTTCATGTAGGTACATAAAATAAATCAATAGATATGAAAAATTGTTCCAGATTATTTTTGCTCATCATCGCGTGATCTCATGTGATCATCGAATTCGTAGGGGTTATGCCTTTTATTTTCCTTGTACGGAGTTTTTCAGCTATATTAGTGACGATTAAATTTGATACATTAAAATATCATAAAATAGTGAAACTATTGACTGTTAAATAAATAATTGTTTTCCCTTTCTATTATTGGCTATTTAGTGATACTGTTTTTTTTTATTTCACTCGTTGCTCTGTTATCAATCCTAGATTATTCATTGTGGAGCTTAATGGGCTCTATTCGCCCCGGAGAGACACTGATAGCGATGCGTCAACATTAATATGATATTTCAATAGATTTTTATGCACATTCATAGTATATGTATTAAAAATTATCGTAATTTTCTAATTTTGAGGTTAATCATGTTGGTAAAATTTTAATCAAACGTCTTGCAATTGTAAATACACATTTTAAGAAAAATAATTTAAACATTTTAGAAGTGCGATTTCTGATAAATGAGGACAAAAAATCACACGCGATATTTATCAATTAAATTACACTTTGTTAAATGTTACTTAAATTGCTGAAACCGAAAAGTATCAGAGCAAATTTGATTTTTTTTATTTAATACGTTTATATTGAAGCTGAAATTATAATAGATGTTTAAAAATGAACAGTAATATTTGTTGTTTGAATTTTCAGTTCAGAATACGCCTTCATTCATAAACATGTCAGGTTAATTTTTTAGTCCGGGTTTTTGCCAGTGCACAAGCACACAGTAGCAAAAATGTTTTCAGCGCTGGCAACAAACAGTAAACATTCCATATTTCATGGTTTTTTTTAATCTACCTTGGAGGGGAACACTTTTTAATGCAAACACGCCGAGAAAGGAAATCACACGGTTTGTTCACGGCGTGTAAATAACTACCGTAAGCAGTTTTTACAAACCGTATTGAGATATGTTTCGTATTATTGAATCATACACCTTTTACCGTACCGTGAAATAGTAAGCGTTAATGCGATATCCGGATGTCACGGCCGATAAATCCATGTTATAACTTTTGTGAATTGAACTCCGTTTTGGTGCGTGCTGGCGATAATGATTTTTTACAAATGTTTTGTGCATGGAACAAGTGAGACTTATATAAATATTAACAGATTTAAATCATTAATAACAGTAACGTGTAGTAATAAATCTAAATCGTTTTTTTTATTTCCCTACATACAAGAGAGCGAATACAAGTTTAAATTATCTCATCATAGTAAATACTAAAAACGTTCTTTTATTTTGTCAGAAATTACGTATTAAAGAAATTGAATTTTTTTTGTTACAATTCACTACAAATAATACTGTTCGTGATTACATATAAAAATATATTTCCGATTTCTAAAATGAGAAAAACAATAAAAAGCAGTTGCAACGAATGACCGATTTTTTATTTTATTTCACTCTTACTTCCTGTTTGTTACGTAAAACTTACTCAACGTTCAATATTTTTAATATTGATAATAAAAATGAAGAAATTTCAATAATAATTTCCGTAGGAATCGAAGTGGAAACCTACAGTAGAAATAACAACAAAAACTAATTAGGTTTATTGGCAGAGTATGAACATTGAAGGGAAAGCAAAACTTTTATTAACGAAAAACTCTGATGACAAAAAAAAAAACCTAATTTTTGTTCGATGAGACTATATTTTACGGCAAGTGGCGTGTCACGTTTGCTCTGCAATTAACGTGAGTAAGTGGATTGCAAGCGCCAACACTAGATATGTGTCGAGAAACAGTTATCGCCGCCACGCCTGCCCGGAATAGTGATGGGCAAGGCGCTGACATGGATATCGTGAGCGTGAGCTTCTCACAACACCCCTGCCCTATGATGTGTTCAATTCTCTCACAACCGTGAGAATAGTGCATTGCGTACTTCAAATTAAAAAAAATTTCATAATACTGTAATTATTGTGCAAGAGAATCACCAATATATAATATTTACATACGCAATATATTTTTTCTCGCATTATTATTATGACACACATTGCTCAAGTCTTTTCTCTCAGAAATTTAATTGTAGTTATACATTTAGTATTATGTTTTGGTACACTTAATAAGTGATATTTTCTCACGGAGAAAAAACCCGTTTTTTGTGGCTTACCTGTACACAACAGACAAATACACACAAAACTTAAATTTTGATACCTCGTTTGCAGGGTAAATAATAAAATGTTAGCAGTTGAATTTGACAGTGTCGCAAAGGCTCGACAAATATTATTAACAACTTTTGTTGAGTGTTTTCATATTCATGACAAGTGAAAAATAAATAGATTGTAGAAGCTGCATGTTATGTAGTTAAAACAGAGTAGAATTACTCAATAGTAAATAGTATTCAGCAGGTGTCGCACTACCCTTTGTCGCCAAAGCTGAACATGTCTTATCTGGTGATGTAAAATAAGGAACCCGACTTCTCAGAGGTGACTGGGAGTGATTCGACCTTATTTCCGAGAATTTCTATCTAAAAACAATTTTCAATCTCTGGAGATTCGGGCGGATTCCATCACTGAGATATTATCATTTTGGATATTTTATTACCACACTGGATATTTCTCAATTTCAATGATACAATTTTCATATTAAATAATAATTCTTGGAAAGGGTAGCATTTGTATTACACGTTTCGTCCTTTGAATTTAGCTTTCGTTAATATTATTAATCATGTTTGATGGTTAAATATGATAATGCAGACGTTATTTAAAATTTTAATTAAATATTTCTTTCTGTCAGTTAATACCCTAAAACTATTTCTTACTACTTGGAGTATTGTTAGTAATTATAAGTTAAACGTTTTAAGGAAATAAGTCATTAAATACGAGATTCACACGCGGAATGTGTTTTTTTAATGCAACAATATGATTTATGTATCAAATAAGCAACCGGCGTATTTGGAAGAAAATATATTAAGTCATAAGCACTAAATCGTAAAGAATACGAAAAATATCTAAACCCTTAAATTATAGTTTAAAAATACGTCTAGTTAAATATTACTACAGTGAAATTTAGCAATTTTGCGCAGTCGTCGACTAAATAAGGTTTTAGTAAAGTAAAGTTTACTTTTATGACGTCATAGTTAGCTTTTTATTTTTAGATTTAATAGCTTCTTCAGGTATACAAGCAGATTAATTATATAAATTTAGTCTTTAATGAAGTTTTATATATACTTTATTGTTTGCTATATAAACGAGGGCATTATAAGAAATATAAAATATTGTAAAATATTTTAAATCTGTATAATTTGTTAAATCATATTATCAAATTACAAAGTTTGTAAATATCTTTAAAAAAATTATATTTTACCATGGACGCTACATACAAAAATAATATTTTCGGTAACTTGGGTTATGCGCTGCTTAAGGTTTTCATTTCTGCGACGTTTCGGTCATCATGCTGACCCATCTTCAATTTATCATTAAATGTTTTATCGAGCCATAGAACTATTGCTTGACTAAGGATAATCCGGGGGAAAAGCATTACAGATTAATAAAGATGTCTTAAAATCTAAAATGCGACTTATGGAGATAAATCCTATAAGTATATAAAAAATCATAAACATAATATGTAAATTTACGAGAGATACATTGAAAAATTATATTTTTATTCAAACACAAGTGAATTTCTAAAATTAAAATTGTTCAATTGCTTGAAAATAAAATTTTTCACGGCATTTCTATTTGTGTCATCCTTTTGGTTTTTAAATATGAATCATGCTCCATTACATTTTCAATTTATAAGCCTAGTTATAATAATTTACCGAAACAAGTTATGATTAAGAATACTATAACTGTAAAAAACTTTTTATTTTCTTCTCCGGGCACACCAAAGAACAGTTAAAAATACTCTCACTTAACGCAGAAGCAAGAACAAAGCGACAGGTATTCTTTGGCCTGTGATTACAGGTAGGTATTCCGAGAAGGTCCTAAAGTCCCTTATTTACGAAAATTAAATTTACCTTTCAGCCTAACATCTTGTTATTGAAGTTACTTTGAGAAATGTATTTCAACCTTTAGTACAGAAACGCGTTTGGGCTAATAAAGGCTAGGTAAGCCACCCTGTATGTTTCTCTTTAACATCCCTTCATAGTTTAGATTTTGTTTTCTTTTAATTAGTAAATTAATTTGTTCACGCTAATATTATTTAATACGTTTTGTTATAGTCAAAGTATACTGCTTAAATCAATTATAATCCATTCGTCGATCGAGTAAAATGTTTATTTAATATTGCTTGAAAAGGAAGGTTCAATAATGATTTATCCATATTTTACCATTTTGAAATTTAAAACGTGTTTTATTATATTATTATTTCAGAATATTAAATTATCGCTATTTCAATAATTTTGTATATAAAACATACTGTGTACTTAACTATTACATTTTGAATGAAATTAATTAGTTGAATTCGGTATTTTAAATAAAGAGATAAAGTAAATGTTATTAAATCTATATAAATAAATACGAAAACGGTTTAAATTAAATTATCTCATCATATATTAATTTTGTTTATAAAATATAAACGTAAAACTATGTTTAGTCTGCCTGAAATAATGGCAAAGGTTAATAGCATAATTGAACTATCGTTTAAAATAAAAATTTAATTAATTATTGGAGTAAATACACCAATGTTTCATTAAGTACGTTGAAATAGACACATTTTCACAGCTTATCATAGTAAAAATAATTGACACATTATTATCAATACAAAAACCGTGTCTATAATAATAAATAACAGTATTGCCAGGTATTTAACGCATTAAAACAATCTCCGCTTTTTTCTGTGTTTTTTTTTGTTTGCCAAACAGTCTCGTCAGGCAGGGTTCCCAAACCAGTCCCCAGACTGGGCCCAGACCAGTGCCGAGTGCTCCCAGACTGGGCCCAGTGCCCTCAGTGCTCCCAGTGCCTGCTCTGCTGTTAAGGGAGACGTTGGCGAACCTAACCTAACCCCTAAGGTCGCAGTGAAGTACAACAGCCTCTCGATGAAAGATACGACTCCCACAACGCATTCAACTAAACTTCAGTCATTACTATTGAATAATTTATTTTAAATAATTTGTCCAAAATTTCTAGTTCTCAAATTACAGATTTGATCATTAGTGTAAATTTTAAGGTGCTTTTTTTGGAGGCACTCAAATTTCGCACCGAGAGTGCTCGTGCATTGATAAATTTAATCACGTTCCACTTAATTAATGGACGCCCTCCAGCCCAGCTCGGAGTGTCCAATCGGATTGTGTAACTTTTCAATTAATTAATGTAATTTTCCAAATTGCTCCAATAACGCCATCGCAGTGAAATACTTTGAAGCTGCGTTAATTACATTTCACTGTGCACTTATAGGAAATTAGCTTTCAAAGCGTGAATATTCACTGTCGATTGCGTGCGTGCAGGATCAATATCACCCAGGATTTTTTTCATTTTAACATTAATTTGTTTACTGCAGTATTTTTTAACAAAACAAAAATTTACCATACAAACTGTTGCTTTAAGTAGATATAATCAAAGAGGGCAAAAATGCACTCTTTGTCCACGTTATAAACACTTCTTCAAACGCTATTGATACTTTATATCAAGCTGTCAGTATAGAAACGTCAGTAGTGGTTCAAGTGTGATTAAAGCGCCCCACACACGTATCAACAAATTGAACAATGGTGTAGCCATGGTGTAATGAATATCGCCGAAATCTCACAAAAACTACTGGTTATGGCTACACCAGGGGTCCCAAACCTTTTTGTACCCAAGAGCACATTTCAGAATACCGGGCGGGTGGCGGGCAACATGTATTTTTTCAAGATATGCTTCTGCTCCCGAAAGTAATACCACAGCGCTACCCGAGTAAAAAAAACTAATTTTATTTATTATTAAATTACCGTTCTTTTTTAAGGTCAAATAAAGTCTTAAATATGTTGAAAAATTTGACAAAATTACGACTTTTCAAAACCAAAGTTTGTTAAAAAAAATTGTTTTATTTCTAATCTAACCAAAAGTTCTAAATCCATCGGTTATACAAAAATTGACCCATCAAAGGGATCAGCCACCATAAGATACTATTTCAACAGACTTTTATATGATTTTCTGGAACGAATTATTATTTTGAAAATTATAACGATATAATTATTTTCGCTTACATTTCTCTGTTTACATTACATTTCACGTAAAATCGTCGGCGGGCGCCATGGCGTCCGCGGGCACATGGTTGGGAGCCACAGGGCTACACCATTGTTCAATTTGTTGAACGAGACGTCAATTTGTTGATACGTGTGTGGGGCGCTTAAACTGCCAGTGAATATACAGTGACTTCGTCTGCAGAGCCACTGTTCAAGAGCGAGGGGGCACGGACGCCTAATTATAGAATTCCGTAGAAAGTCGGTAATATTTTGCAAGAAACGTCAAAAGGAAAGCTGCAGTTTGCGTGTGGTGATAATACATAAATGCGAGGCGTGTAAAAACCAGTTACACAGCGGCGACCCGGAAGCCTCGAGCTCGGGCGCCCCACAAGCTGACCCGAATTTCTTCGGTGACGTGATCAGAAAATATTACACGCAGGCTGCCGAAAATTTAATTAACCAGCTATTCGGTATTCGATACAAGTTTTTTTTTTTTTTTTTTTTTAAGATTATGTGTATCAGCACCTTCCCACTGAACGTTTAAAAATATATGCACAATACAATCGGACCAATCTAATAAATCTCTTTTCTGTTGCTGAGCTCATCTGTGTTCTATGCTTTGTTTGGCAGTTACTATTATTTATATAAAAAAAGTTTAAAGCATAGTATAATTCAGTGCGCGTACCCACAAACCTACACAGCAAAATAATATTACAGATCAAAGCAAAAAAAACATTATTTTTATTCGTATATGTTTGATAATCGACAAAATCTAATGTAGCGTAAAATTCTAACAACTGTGTGTCCCAAAGCTTAAATATTTTTATAACAAAAAGTGTTTTAGTTGGTTTTAATATAAAAAAATTATTTTCCCTCTCCAGCGGTAACAAAACAAAAAATATATATAAATATAACGCAGTAATTTAAAACATGTATATTTATTAACCATAAGCATAAATAATTTGATATATCTTTTTTTTAGATATCAGGCAAATAAATTCATTGATTTTATATACATATTATATATTAAAGATGAGAGTTTTCATGGTAAAATTGTATTCGGATCACATTTTGCGGTTGTTTATAAATGCATTAACACAAACATTGTTTTGAATAACTTATAATTAAGTTCAACACAACTTAAGTCAGGTGTTTACTTTTCCATCTTCACGTGTATAATATAACGTTGAAAATAAATTAATCCCCATAACAGTATCGAGAAAAATTTGGCTAATATTAACATTCAAGAAATCGCTATTTTTTGCGTCCGCTTTATTGTAAGATTTATTTATTTTTATTTTAATCGGATTTCGCTTCCTGCCTGTGCTTGTCATTTCCCTTTAGAAAGTTATTTATAAAAAAAAATTATTTATTCAGTCCTTAAAAGTCGTAATAAATAAAACATTTTTTTATATTTTATCACATTTCAACCGATCACTTATACGCGTTAAATTTTTTTTTTAAAAGCATGAAAGAAATTATATTTTATCTTGATTCTTTATTTTATGATGCGATTTATATATGAGCTGTTTTAGATAGTATTATAAGTAGTTATTTTGGGATGAATGGCGAGTCTTTGTTATCTCAAGAATACAAACCGTATGTGGTAATGGTGGTGATTTTCTAATAAGACATCATAAACGGGACAATTACACTTTTCAAATCGTAACAAGTCTCGGATGCTTGGATATTCGTCACTTAAAAATCATACACGCCATTTTACTATAATTTTTATTCAGTTCATTAATTCCTGCAATTACAGAGAAGCTGTTAGCAGTCACAATGAAGTCATAACATAAAACCACTCGACAAATACACATCACGTATTTGTTGGGTGACTTAACCTCTAAGATCTGAAGAAAGTTCACGGCGGTTTTTATTCTCTCCAGTAATTGTTCATGAATCATTCGAAAGCGGCGAAAACGCCCACGTGGCTAGTCATTATTTAATTCAGCATAATATACCGCCTGAAAAAATATTACATCCTATAAACCCGGACATGTAATTTGGCATATTAGTCATCAGTTTTTGTGTACGAAAGTCCTCAAGCAATATTTCAGATTGTATGCATATTGCATAGATGATTTCTTCGGTGTCTTTCCTATCTTGAACAGAAGTTGATCTACATAAGATTTAATTGGCCATGATTTTTACACCTTGTTTTATTTCTAAACTGGTTTATTATTTTGTTTATCTTTAACAATGGATAGACGGTGGTGGCGTTAACGTTAAATTCATCTCATATAGACAGCATACATCTAAATGCATTTACTAATTCCTAATGTTGATATCTGCTTTGGTTTCAGCAAACGAAAGGTATGCACCAACCCACCCTTAAAAATACAACCTGAATGTCTGTACTGATTTATAGTTAAAGTTAAGAGGATAAGCACGTTGAGAACCAGTAAAAAAATGCCGAACTTAAGTTGCTAAGTCTTACAAATTCAACTAGCAGTATTCAGCGAAATCACAAAAAACCTAAATCTGTAAAGGGGTTTTTAACTACTTAAGACTTTGTTTATATCAAGGTAAATAAGCAAAAAATTAAACAGCCTTCTCAGTTTCTACTATGGTACAAAAAATATCAAAGAAAAACTGTAGCAGAAAAAACTCTTTACAGTAGGGTTTTGTTTCTATTTGTACCTGAAGATCATTTACATTTTACAATGAGGCAAGGGCTCATAGAGAGCAAGAAAATAACCTATTCACTAGACCCCATGGCGGATTTTCTTGTAGAATTACTTAAGTTTTGGATTCTTCCGATTCTGTTTGCTTAGAAATAGTTTGAACTATCAGGGGATTCACTACTTTGTCAAGATTAGGCAGACCCGAACTCTGCCTTCTCGGAAATAAACTATTTTTGTTCGGGTCTCGAAAAGTTTTCCGAGCCGGCCCTGATGTATATTTAATTCTTTGTTGACGTTTTTCCAATAATTATAGAATTAAAATATAAAGTAAAAATACCAAAGTCATATTAACTACCTATCGTTATTAGCCTACAAGCATTACCGATTGGTATTGTAAGTAGTTAAAACGCTTGGGATTGTACTAAATAATATAACTGACTGCATCAAGTATATCTGACATTAGAAAGTGTCGATGTTTATTCAAATTAACTTATGTTAATATAAAATCAACATGAATACTTGTGTCACACATAAATATAAACACTTTCCAGTATGTTTTATTCAATAACAAATAATGGACATATTAGACACTCACTCTTCAAATAACGGATTCGTATTTTGTAAGATTTAAAATTTAGTTTGTACAATTGATCAAACGTTTATTATAAATATATATACAAAAAAAATAATTTTGATTAGATTTATATGATCAACCTTTAGATGCTTTTGTTCCCAGTTCAATAAAATGTTTAATGGTTCGTGAACACTTTTGATAAGAAAAATTAGGTCTTATGAGTTTTATAAAAACGCCCCAATTCCACTTATTTTTGAGGTTGAAGTTGTTCACATTAAAATAAATTAAGTTTTTAACGTTCGCTCGGAGCACAAACCACGAAAACAAGAGTGAGTCATAGCAAGTTGACATATTTTACCAAAGACTCGTCTCCGTGAGTGGCATTCTTAAATTAACATACAAAGTTAAAACGTTGAGTTATAAACGGCCAACAAAAAAGAAAGTGACAAAGTTATTTATTTGCCTGCAAAGTTAAAAAAAAACACGCGCTTAACAATAATTTATAATTTTAGTGATTACGTTTTATCCAGATTGATTCGTAAGATTGTAATAGATTTCAACACGACTTTACAATAAAAATCACGGTTATAATCCTCAATATAACGTAAGATAAACTCTCAACTTAAGTATACGTATAGTAGTTGTCTTAATTTTAAAAGTATCTATAGAAAACATTACTACTTAATCAAAACTCAAATTTATTGAAATCGATATCTGTGATACTGATATATTAAAAATTAACAATTTTTGTATTTTTTTTTTGTTTTTATATACCTCGTTGATTTTTTAATCTCACCTGTAAAATAATTGGACAGTATTATTTCGCCGGAGTCCTCGATCCTGTGAAGGGTAGGGAATGAGTTTTCCGATGTGCCGCGGACGTGAGACTATTTTTAATCACAAGAGAACATCTGTCCCTTTTGGCATCTTCCATCTGCGCGGATCCTTTCCAACGTCTCGTCCTTTATTACATTAAAGATGCTATCATTGTGCCTGGCAACCTGACAGAGAAGAAGTATCTCACACAAATATTCCGGGAATTACTTTCGAAAGAACACAAACAAACAGGAAAATCGAAACTAGCTTATTCTAATTGGTTTTAAGACATTAAAATTATATTTAACGATTATCCACAAGCATGTTTAAATGTTATTGAAAATCAGTGAATTAAATTTAATACATTTACACGCATCATATTACGATCTCATACTTATTTTTTTATGTTTTAATTTCAAAATAGTTTGTTAAACAAGTAAAAATAAAAATTTGTAAACAAGCCTGTAATGCTTTTCATCTGTATTTAAAGTAACTTTTTAATGTTGATTTGCAAATAAAACTCACCCAAGCGGCATTTATGAATGAATGTACATAACTTTTATAATACGAATCGAAGTAACATTTACTTTTATTATTTACAATAAAGTTGATTTATTTATAAAGTTCACTTAGCGAGCTGTGATAAATACATTAGTTAGATTGATTTTTATTCGTAATTTCTAGAGGTCTAATGTAAAAATTAACAAAAAAATGTATTGAAGTTCTCAAAACACTGTTTTTTTTAAACAAAACTATTTTTCAATTTTTTTTACTATCTAGTCAATGAGTACTTCAATAATTATTATTTGAACATTTTTTCGTTGTAAATCTACATATGAATAAATTTACGGTTTTTATAAAATTTCATTTAGTGGGTTAATTTAATATGCAACGAAATTTCAACAGCATACCTACTTCAGATTAACTGGTATTTTTAAGTTATTTAGGTTAACTTTAATAAAGGTTCTCTTTTATGAAAAGGCGTATCTGTGACCTAGACCCAAACTTGCCAATTAATTGATATTAATCTAAGAATACACATTTAAATAAATTAAAAAGCTTACTATCGTAATTTTCAATTTGATCGTGTTGCAAATAGTTTATAGTTTACATGGATAAATATAAAATAATTTATATATATATATCATATCTTTCGATCCACACTTTTTAATGCTTGAAACGAATTATTTTATGTAATATAAATAGTTACATGAATATTAAAAAATGAAAGACTGTATGAAATAAGTAGATTCTATATTATATTGATTTGAAAATGTGTTATATGCGCAAGTAAAAATATGCATATATATATGAGACAGAGCGGGCCGATCTCGCGGGTTACTTTCAAGGCGGTCGTAACGTCTTTAGTAATTTGTTATGCGCAGACTCGATCACCTCTGATGGTAGTGTTATCTCCAGCTTATGCGTGTGCAGCAGTTTGCAGCAGTTCGGTAAGCTCGCACACAATGGGAGAGAATCGATCCGAGCACACCGCCGGCGCAGCGAGCGGAACAAGTGTGTCACACTCCAGCCTGACCCGGTTCGTTCGAAACGAATACAATTTTTTTTCGACAAGTACCTCTGAATTTCATGCTCTTGTCTGTCCTCCGGCCGGGCCCGTCCTGGGCGCCCGCCGCGTCCAGCAGCCCCGCCAGCAGCAGCAGCAGCAGCAGCAGGGCTCGTCCTGCCCCGCGGCTCCTCCCCTTCATTGCACCGCTGCGGCGATTTCCGGCCCCTGGCCCCGCTCGCGAATCTAACCCGGCCGCCGAGACGAGCGCGCTATCGCCCATACTCGATAAATCCAAAACTCTCCGACGGGTACTACTACTTGACCGGCATAGCGGTAGCAGATTTATATATAAAAAAAAAATAAAAAATAATAATAATAATCAATTGGCACAAGCATAAATATTTACGCACTGATTGATCGCAATATTTGTACACTCATCACGATATGATATTTTTTGACACAAGTGATGGTTCTCTAATTCGCACACAGGCACAGGGCGTACGTGAGAAGGGTGACACTCGAGGGCGGACCTCGGGTTGGGTTGGGACCGCCGGATGCCGCGCATGTGCAGACGCGCTGAGACCTACAGGCCGACTGACCAACATTCGGCAGCCGCGCGCCGAGGAATGTGGACGCCGCCGCGGGTCTCCGAGGTGGGTGGAGGGGACCCGGCCGAGGACACCTCCCCCTGCGAGGAACCGACGGCGACGCGGAGACACGGTGGATTAATTAAAAAAAATTAAATTAAAAAATAAAGTTTGGACCCGAAAAAAAATTATATATATATACATATACTTACTTGCGTTAATTTTGGAACACCTTAACACTTAAAAAAAAAAAACAATTTGACAGCTGACAGTTTAGGGTTAGTAAAAATGGAGTGGAACAATATTTCAAAAATAATGAAAGCTCGGCAGCCGCAGTTCGAAAATTTCATACAAAATATGGTGGAATGATTGAGTTCGTCTCTCTTCGCTGTGCATGGTCATTGGGCTTCAGTTCTTGTGTTAATTGAATTTTGTAAGCATGGAGACACAGATCTTTAGTTAGTATACGCTGTAGAGGAGCTTCTTGAAATTTGCAATTCTTGTCCACGACGCCGAATTGAGGTTCCTGGATTGATACGCACTGTTTCGATATTGACATTTGAACGGCTTGTTTTTGGACGACCAGTGTGTTTAGCGTCTCCAACGAATCCAGTCTCCCTGAATTTTTCAATTAATCTCTTCACAGTTAACGAAGTTAAAGTTTAAAGTTTGGGACACCCTATATATATATATATGATTCATTTTCAGATGTTTCCCCTAAGAGGAGACCAGCGATCATCTCACTCATGATTTTCATAGGGAGAATAATTAAGTAAATTCCCAAGTCCTTTTAAATCGCAGTTTTATATTCTAAAGCAGTGGCTCTCAAACTCTTTTGGCCCACGGACCCCCTTTCATGGTCAAAACTTGCCTACGCCCCCTGGGTGAAAAACTACATAAATTCATATTATAGACTAGTTGGTGCAAGTATGTATTAACCTACCTGACTCACCGCGATGCCTGTTATTACTTGTATTTTATGCACCTGTCTTTCTTCATATTTTACTTAGGACGTAAAAATCGCTAATAATGTATTCATTGTTATTTATTTTAACTACCATATTAATAAAAATGTGTCACAATTTTTCCTTGCGCGGACCCCCTGACGTTGTTCAGGAACCCCCAAATCGATTTAAATTTTCTAAGGACCCCCTAAATGATCCCAGGGACTCCATTCTGTTGCTTGTGCATAACTGCCATTATGTTCCCTGAACGTGTGTAAATGATTGGTAATGAGTCGTGGACTTGGAATGATTGTGGAGGGATGTGCTCTGAAAGTACACTCCTGCTATTGTTTCTATAGCCTGCTGCAGAAGGAGTATCAGATCTAAACGTCGAAGCTTTGTAAGGAAAGTATAATATAATTATGCTACTGGGCAGCAGCAATATGCAAACTTTTCCTTCGAATATAAAATTGCGGTTAAGACCCGGTGACTCCTAAGAAAATTATCAACACTGGCTCAGCGTAAATATATGCTAAGCCAGATGGTCGCAAACCTCTTTGAGGAGAGACACCCGAAGAAGCAGATGATATATCTATAAATAAATAAATATATGTGTGTATATTAGGTCTATACCTATTCTACTTTGTAAAAGTATTAGACCGCAATGGAAAAAGTGCAAGCACTATAAAGGTTTTAAGAAATTCGTCACTTCCGGATTCAAACCCGGATACAATTAAGCACGTTGGCTGCTGCGTCGAGAGGCTGTGTTAATTTTTATAAATAATACGTAACTGCAATACTTACCCACTGCAGTTTTACTATCTGTTAGCGGTGCATCGATAACAAAATGGATTCATAAACATAAACAGTTCATTTTATGTTAAAAACCACCATCAAGTTATTTATAACTCTATTAGCAGAGCAATATATTTCAAAATAATTTTTTGTACTATATATCTCATAGTCGTAACGTTTTACTTTGTAAATTTATTTTATAAATATTATATTCATATATATTAAGTTTATAAAAATACACCAGTATGATACAAATAGTTATAATTATATATTTCGAAGAGGGAAGGCTAGTAGAGTACTTGATTGTATTGTGAGTGTAGTTGTCAACCATCTTGAAAATATCAATAAATAGGAAGAATATTTTGTACTTTATCACATTACAATATTTCGTTAAAATAAATTCCTATAAATCATAAAACTTTCCCTTATAAATAACGTCATTTGATTAATTTTACAGTAGCAAATTTGAAAGGACGAATATAAAATACAAATAATTTATATTTTTTGTTTTTATAACTTAAATATTGACAAAAGCATATTTCTTTATTATAGCGCTGGGAATATCATCAGCTGCTGTTTAATATTTACTCTGGTTTCTTATTGACACTTTCTTGACGACACCAAGACGCGGCGATACTAGTGATGGGAGCTATCGAATAAAGCCTGATGATATTTCGCAACAATCTGATCGATTTTAAACTGTTGTTTTCACAAAGCTTTCTGAGGTTGTGTTAAGGATCGGCAATGGAGTAGTGGACTAAACGGAAAGGATTATATAATAATGGTATTGGGCAGACTTTTCCTTCGAATATAAAACTGCGGTGTTGAAGGACCCACTACACTATTTTTCCCTTAGAAAACCATGAACACAGGCTCAACATGAGTATATGCCCAGTGAAATGGTCGCCAACCTCCTCTGAGGAGAGGCACTTGATGAAGAAGAAATAAAAAATCATGATCTAATACTGATTGCCACAATTTATTCAAACCTCAACAATGCCCCATCACAAGTAAGCACTTCCAGCAAAAAAAAAGAAAATCATATTTTTCAGCAAAATTCTCGCAGATTTTTTTGCCAAGCGGCGATAATGCGAGAAACAACGTTTGTGCGAGAAAGCGGCGTGGGAGATTCACAGACCTGCGTCGAGGTATAATAAATTTATATATCGATTATCCGACGTTACTATATTCATTCAGCTTCACGCCGGCTGGAGCACGCACACTCGCGCCCAGGTACCGTAATCTCAAAATGTGGGTCGCGGCTTTCGATACCACTCCGCGAGTGTGTTACTTAGGCGCGCCTCACACGGCACCACTCACCGGGGCGATTTTATTATATTTAAATTTAAGAAAACGAAAAATTTGCTTGCGACATGTCAAAAACCGACGAAACATCTGGGCAATGACAATATTATTATAATTCAAGCGTTGAATTTTATGGGAGTGTCTAAAAGTTTTATCGCTTTTCTTCAAGGTCATAGTATCACCAGAAGAGAAAACTGGATAAAGCTTTTTATATTTTATTGCATTTTTTAAAATTAGTTTTGACTGAGCAAAAATTTTTATTTATTGATCTTTCATTGTTGAAGTTCATTTTTATTAATATTGATTGATTATTTATTAACACATAAAATGATCGTTTTTCGAATAATGTAATTAAAAATTGTGAATAACAGCAATTAAATAAATTTTAATTAAAAAAAATTATATTTTTTATACGACTACTTTCGCCTGCCAAGGGGATTTTTTTTATATAGGTGAAAGTCGCCACGCCAAAAAAAATGGTTTTGGAATCTCTGTTGTCACAGAAATTATCATGTTTTGAAATAATACTACTAATAATTGGTAGGCAGTGTGTGTATAGAATGCATTGCATGACATAAATGTATATAAAGTCTTGTGGTGGTTTTGTCAATAACCTTAGATATAAAATTTATTATATAACAACAGCCAATGAAAGTAAATTTGATTACCATTTATATTTACAAGGCAAGTTTCTGTTTGTACTGTCTATCTGTATTTTTAAATTACTTTTCTTATTCAAGAACTGTTTAATATTTATTGAAATATTTATTATTTCGTGATTTCATTTATCTCAAGAACGTTTCTAGAATTTATTGCTTAAACTTTCATTATCAAAATATTTACGTAATCTGAAGCAATTATTTGAAAGTACAACTTATTATCTTAGTGTTTCATTATGAATAACCTTTTTATTAATTAAAATTTTAATACCAAAATAATTTTGTTCGTAAATAAATGTTATTCTACAAAAAATACATATAAAATGATAATTTACACTTTTATATAATAGATTTAGACGGCAAAGTTTTCCCAGTATTACAGTTTATAAAGTCATACTGTCTAATTTTATAAAAAAATGAAAAAACTGAAAAAAAAAATGAAGAAACGAAATAATGCTTAAGAGAAATTTTTAAAACTCATTTATAAGATCGAACTTTATATATAATCATGCACAAATGTTATATGTATTTTTTATTATAAACCAATTGATCTTTTAAGCCGATTGTGGCATTTGAAAGCAAACCATATTCAAACATATTTTATTAACAATTTTTATTTACACTACGCAATTTTTTAAAAAGTTTTTAAAATAACAGTTAATAGAATAGTACGGCAGTTAAAAAAATTCATTAAAATATACGTCAGAAATATATATGTTGAGATGTTTATTCGAAATCTCATGCAAAAAAGTAAGGTGAAAGTTTTGCTAGAAATTTGTAAAGGTTTTTTTTTATGCCCAAATAGAAATATTTTGCCCACATATGCCAAACAATAAATCCACTGCGTCATGTTTAGAAATGCATCCTAAATTTGGGAGAATGACTTTTTGGGGCGGCTCAGTGTAGTGCCGGCTTTATAGCTGTGCGCCTCATTCACGGTCGATATTTCTATGCGTTTCTGATTTCCTAAGATCGTTTTACACTGCATTTTAACCTTTTACAGGGCAAGATATATATCACATACAGTAATACCCCGCTTTACGCGAGGGATACGTTCCCGCGTTAAGTGAAATTCGCGTATATCAGGGATTACGATTAAACATACATACATACATCAAAACTCAATACAAAAAAAAACGAATCATTTTAATTCTATGAACACTTTATGCAGTATTACATGTTATTTTTACTGAAAAATACATCTACTGTCTTTTCGTTTCTTTTACGTTGTTGTAAAATACGTTCATAACACCCAACGCTGTTTTTAATTGTTAAGTCAATGACTACATTATGTTCATACACATTGTTAAAATAAGAAATTCGCGTAATGCGAGGCATTTTAACGCGAAATTTGAAATTCGCGTTACAGTGAAACCGCGCATAACGGGGTCGCGTAAAACGGGGTATTACTGTATATGCAGTTTAAACAATATCAATTAAAATAAAAGATGGCAGATTTTCAATCTTGAGTTTCGATATCGAAAAATAAACAATGATACAAATAACGATTGTTGTTTTAATATTAAGTTTGGTTGAATTTATTTAGAGTGGAATTAAAAGCGTATTGAAAGTAAGTTTGGATAATGATTATTTTATATAAGAGAACCTGATGAGATTCCATGTACGCGGTAGGGATATCAGCCATATGTAGTTTTTATGGGAGAATAATTCGAGTAGTTTCGCCCGGCGCACCTGGCAGATAATTTCTAATGTATTTTTATTAGTTTTATATTCCTTAATCATACGGGAATCACACCAGCATCTCAGCGTCGTTACCGGCCAGCGCAACTGCCACTTTTCCAAATTAGAGAAAGGAGTGCGATTTTCAGTTGTGTAGATTTTTTCCTCCAAATTGGGAAGCAATCAGTGACCGCAAAATTACGCCGAAAATGAGGATGTCTTTTGAACGGCGAGAAACTAACGAATTAACTGAATTACTTGTCAGTTTGATGTGATCTTTTATTCGATGTGGTCTATAATTTACACGTTCATAATATGGATACTTGATTTCAACTTTTCACCTCTCTATAATGTGTCCGTTAAAGTTAACAAATTATACGATTTTGTGTTTAGGGCTATTTGAAAAAATAGTAGTTATTATCTTTATTCTTTATTTTTATTCGACCGTCTTACTGAGCATATATTTATGCTGTGCCAGTGTTCAGGAAAAGTAGTGTACTGGGTCTTGAAGCCTAAAACAAAGTCCGTCGTGCCTAACAACTCTAAAATCTGACCGAAAAGAGCACAATTCACCCATTTTAATTAAAAATCCTAATGAGGTTTACGTTGAAAAGATATCGATTCTTATCCAGAATACATCAGATTGAAATAAATATAAATTCACAGGATTTTTTTTGCTGTTCACAAAATCTACATGGATTGTATAAAATACTATTTAGCAAAGTATAAAATCTTGTTGCAAATAACTAATTTCTTAATTTTAAATGAATACTTAACAAATAAACAAATACAATTATAATGATAATGTAAAAAGATAATTTTTTTCTCCCAGTGTCATAATGATATCTTTACTAACAATTTCTTGTATTAAATTGTGTAAGTGAGTATTTAAATCTTTTCTTAAGTTGAAAAGTTAACACAAAATATTTTTTTTTATTCAGAGATGTTATTGTGATTTTAATAAAATTTCTTTGATATTAATTAAGCACTTTCTAATATTTATTTTCATTATATTTTATTTAAAACATCTTGCAACCGTCCCAGAGTATATTTATTTACAGCAATTAAATTTGGATTAGAAACAACTAAAATAAAGCCCAAATACTTATTTCATGGTATAGTTTTAGTTTATTTTATAAAGCACCCTGTTAAAAGTAATTAAAATAGTACTCATAGTATAAAATAACCGCAAGCTTATAATTGTAAAGAAAACATTTATCTTCCGAAGCTTTTAGACTGGATTAAAGTTCCTTCTCAAAATAAAGCTTATTTCTCCCCTTTTGTTTTGCATTCGTCTTATAATAACAGAAACAATCCGTTTAATACCCGCACACTCCCACCCAAGCCAAACAGGATATCCGGAAACTCGTAGTACTCACTTCCGGGACTTGTTTAAAATTAATTTGCAAAAGTTTGCCTTGTTTCAACTAAATTTTCGAGAGCATTTTAATCGTTCGTTTAATAAACCACACATATGGGTGTCCTTAGAATTCGGTGTCTGCTTATTGTAGTGAGATAAGTTTCTAAATATTGTACAGTAAAAAATACAAGCCCTGAATTTTACCACGGCTAAACCGGAAACGAGCATTTAAAATACTGCCTGAAACACTACCCTCGAAATCTCCCCTGAACGTGACATTGTTGGATAGTTTATTGGGAACTGCGACTGCTTGCGGCGCTAGTAATCAATTCAGAAAGAAATATGGCGCCAGCACCTTTGAACTTTGTACTACATTGTAGTCTAGTAGTTATTAATGCGGTTATTTAAAATAGATCTAAATCTCAAGCTTCGATATATCGCTATAAGGGCACATTGTTTTGCTAGTAATCGACAACTGCGGCTGCCAGTGACGCAAGAAGTCAACCAATAAATTAATGAGTTTAAACAAAAAACGAGAAACGAGATTCATTATTGTTTTATACTAAAGTCAGTTTTTTTGCTCTCCTTTATTAATTATTATTTATAAAAAAAGCTGCCACAAGCAGTGCTCGCTTTTAAGAAAGCTTTTGAATGTATTTATCCGCCTTTAGTTGTCGAATATTAAAACAAAGGTTCATTGAACTTTCCAGGAAACGCGAATGTTCTGACGCCTGGGAAGTTTTTTTAAAAGGAAAAATAATTTAATAAAACACCAATTTATACGAAAACCAAATTTATTCAAGCATATAAAAATGTAGGGAATGGATGAGAAATCATATTATTTCTAGGCTTGTTTTGATCCAAGCTTTTTATTCGTTTCAATTCTGATTTTACTTTTATATTTTCGTTTCAACTTCGGCATTTGACAGGCCAGCTTTTTTAATTGATGCTAATGGCGTCGTTCTTCAGCAGCATAAATATACATATGTATAATATTGTAAAAAAAGGAAATATTACAAAGATTTATGATTTCCGGGAAGGAGAGCGAGTTCTGAATACACGCTGTAGAGTATTCCCATTCCGTCGAAGCCTTTAAAATAAATTGGCAACATTAATTTGTACCCTGGGGGTAGGTAAATACGCAGGCAGCTCAATAAGTAGTCTTATATTTGAATATGTTGTAATGATTTCATTAGTAGGGAAACTTTACACAACAATTATAATACTCATAGTCTTCAAATTTGCAACTTTGTTTTTAATGTGAGTTAAAGGCTCAAAAACAGAATTAAATTTTTATAAGGTTTCTCCAAGAAGTAACGGAAAACTTCAGATTCATCATTTGCGAAAATTAATAAATGCAACATCTTCGTTAATTTATAACGAAATTTATAATAGTAAATAAATGTCTAACGGCGTAATTAAATCGACAGATGCGAGATAATATATTGATGAGTCTGATGTCAGGTTAGGTTAGGTTTTTGCGCATATTTTTAGAAATCATTATTAGGTTTTTTAATTAAAAATTATAATAAGATGGAATGAGAAACAGATCGAGATGAAGTAAACTGTGTGTCAATACAGCTTATGGTTGCGATAATTTTTTTAAATATTAGTTTATATTGAACGTCTCTTGTGTACTTATCAGAAGGCTGCTGAGGTCGACCGCGAACGAAATTGTTTCATCTGTGATTTGCTGGTAAAGCTTTGTGGTAAATACTATATTATCACAAAAACCCTACCTGCTCCAGTATTCCCCGATAACAAAGGCTTCAAAGGGAGAATGGTTTTATTTAAATTCAATGGCAAGCAGAAATGTTTAACCCTTCAATGGAAATGCCGCGATATTTATAGCACGTAATTAAGTTTCTTAAATGAAATACAATAACCGGATTAATTAATCGAGAAGATATTAAAATATAGATTTTATAATAAATTCAATCCATCATTTTGAAACCTAATATATAACAAAAATGAAAACACGGTAGTTATTCTATTATTTATAAGATGCCGTGAACATAAAAGTCAAATTTCGACCCAGTGTGTGGCTCATGGAGTATAAAATAAGATAATTTGACGGAACGTAAAACGTGATACTTTGGGAATATACTGCCACGTGTCCGATTTTTCAGTGGGAAGAATATTTTTGCAGGGGTGTGTATAAATCACCATGAAAGAGTGGAAAAAAAGAGCTTCGAGTCATTGTTGCTTTATGTTTTGGGTCTCATCCATCCCTATTTATTCGATGAAATTTACGCAAGACATCAAACTGCCTATACTTTTTTTTATCACGACCACGGAATGTATCACGTATTTTTTTAATGTTCATCTTCACTTTTAACCTGGAGACAATTTTTATATATTTTTTATAATACAGATAAATCTAAAATTTTCCAACCCAGATTTCACGATCGTTAAGCAGCCATTCCAACCACTAGGCCATGAGGTGATTGATTGTTCTCTTTTCTACTAATTGTTATATATATTTCCAACCATTACAAGATTATTAGGCCTGCTGCTGCTATTTTGATATTATTTGGGATTGCTTGTATAAAATGCACGCCATTGTATTTTACACCCTTATGGCCGAATAACTGATAAACCGTAAAATGTAGTAGAATAATTATTTATTAAACTTTCTTTTTTTTGGTTGAAACACTGTGCGGCTGGTGCAGTGGGAACTATAAAATAAATTAGAAGTAATTGCGCATTTCGCCCAGTGTGGACATCTACTCTACGGGCATATCATTTAAGGTCACTAACGCGAGAGATCCGGACCAATGGCACGTCCACTCTAGTCCCAAGCAACTGTGGAAGTTAAAACCAATTTATACTTTATGCATAGTGATAGATTCCAAAAAAATTACGTGATTGCTTACAATTTTACTAATTGAAAAAATCGTTAAAATGTATATTTCTTATCTTTGGGTGCCTCTCCTCAGAGGAGGTTGGCGACCACCTCACTGAGCATATATTCATTCTGAGCCAGTTTTATTGTAGTCCTCGGGTCTCATTGGAAGGAAAATCTGCGTATTGCTGCCATTAGCTATTTGTTCAAAAATAAAATGCATCCCTATTAAAAAGGGGGAAGTAAAGAAATCTGCAACACGATAGATTTTTTTAAAGTAACATTTTCACGCTTTGCTTTTTAAAAAGATACTATGTTATCAAAAATATATTTTTAAGGCTATGTTATAAAACATATTTATAAATTATGGCTAAGACGGTGACGAAGGCCCTGTGTGAGCGCCCCTTACATTTCGCTGTATCGTTTCGCAGTTGCTTCGGTCACGGCCGCACTTTCTCCTCAGTGGACTTCGGGGGTCGGCAACCATCAAGTTGTCATATAACTTTAAATATATAATTGATTGTTAATTGACATTTCAAGTAATATTTCTTGCGTAATTTTAATATTAAGTGACTTACGGTAAAAATTTTAACTTCCAAAACCTTGAGCGATACTATAGTAGCAGAATTCAAAAAAATATATATCAATAATCTTGGTGCAGTGTATTTAGGTTTTAATTGAAATCTCAGGAAAAGTTTTTCATGATTAATAAAAATATTAATACTTTTGCAATTTTAAAAGATGTATGATATAGTATTATTTTTATTAACACGACTGCTTGCTTACACTAAAGTATAAAATAAACTGTTCTAATACAGGGTGTCCAAACAAAGTATCGGGTATTTGTTAGTTCGGTAAAACAAAAACTACTAGTAATCAAGTTTTTTTTTTTTATTGTTGATTATAAGAATACAAAATGGAAAGTTATTTAGAATAGATGATGTTATCCAAATGGTGACCGTTACGCTGCTGGCACTCTCCATTTCCAACCATGCAATTCTCAAAAAATATATTTTATCGCTACAAACACAACATAATGAATTTCTACTTTTTTAAGTGCCGCTACTTAGACAAAGCAAGTTTCGGACTTCTCAAGACGCCCATCTTCAGACAAATTGTGCTCTCCGACCTCTGTTAGCGCACCCCTGTCTTGGTCGTTTAGTAGGTTAGCGCAAGCACCTGCATGGTCGGTATAGACCCGATCGCACACACTGCGACCCCCTCTTCACGTTGGAAAACAGGAGACACCCATCTCCACCCCTATCAACAATTAGTTGATAATAATAAATAAATAAAAATATATGTTGGCCGAGGACTTCAATTTTGGTACAAGAAAAAAATCGTCCGTTGTAGTAATTCTCCATCTGGATCGGTGATCGAATAGCTCAGTCACAGAGACAGCCACGTTAAGTTCTCACTTATTACCAAAAATAGATTTAACGTCAATTAAAAAAAAAATAAAACTCCGAGGCACTTTCTAACAAGCAGAAATAAAATACAAAGAGATTTTATTATGCTTAATGCAGTGTACAAATAAAAGTTCAAGGCATACTTTATAGTAACTATTAATCACTTGGACATAAAACAGCTTCGTTCTCATTTATAAATCGTCGTAAAATCAGCTTCGTTCGCTTTTCTGCACTTTCTTTGGCGGACTTTATGGCTGTTGAATTGCATTTTTTGCGCCGCCTGCTTGACCTGACTGGCTTGTTATTCAGTTTGATCGCTAATTGCGTTTCTTGCAACGCCGAGCTGCGAATCGTGGATTATTGTCGAGTGCCTAATCTGAGTGAAAGCAAACTCTTCTTGGTTCAAGGTAAAAATACATATTGCTTTCTGGTGCTTCCGTAAAAAATTAGGACATTCGAAATTCATTGCGTTATAACTTTGTGATTAATATAACTTCATTGGATACACGATGTAGTCAATGGGCCTAAATGTGATAGAATAGTCCAGCTAAAGAATATGTAAGTGATCAATATGTAAGGACTTTCCCTGAAAAAAAACAGAGCCACATTAGTTTGCATAAAAAAGTAATAAATTCGTTTCAGGAGGCTGTGAGATATTAGTTTATTAATTTAATTTTCTTCAGTTTCCGAAGTGCGGACTGAAACTAAATTCATCGGAATTTTTGAGTCTCACGGTTTGTTTTCTTTTTTAAATAATACACAGCGTTGGTATAATATATAAGCAGTGTCTTCGAGTCACACAGCACTGTACGCGGGCGTGAGTCATGAGACTTCACCGATATTCAAATGATATAATTCGCTCGGCAATGTAACCGTATTCATAATAAAGAAGTTATAACACGACGCCGTCCGTCTCTGTGAATGTTGCCAGTCTGGTTGGGCGGCTGTTACTTGTGCTGAAAAAATAACTCGGGAGAAAAAATGAATCGAGCGGTACTCGGGAGTTGACGATCGAGGCTGACCTAGAAAATTGATTGGCCGGTGTTACGTCCACCAGCCAAAGGTCGACGGAGAAAGCGAGTAAAAACAATTACTATATAACATATTGTATAAAAATCTTATTATCTTATGTGCGATCTGATCTCTCGTGTAATTCATTTTTTTCATCTGCTCCGTTCGTGGCAAGCAAAAATTCTGCTTCAGTGGAAGGCAGGTAACTGTTTCTAAACAAATTATGTACGAAAATTCTTTAGTAAATATATCACTCCAAATCAAGATATTCAAGCCAATAAATAAATACATAATACAATAGCAAGCGACGGGTTTTTTTATACGTTCTCTGTAAAATCGGCATTTCATCCCGAAAAGACGAATTAAGCCTCTCCGCTCTCCCTATTTATGTTGCTTGTGCATGGCTGCTATTCTATACTCGGAGCGTGTGTAAAGGATCGGTAATGGAGTAGTGGACTTGGAATGCTCATGTAGAGATGTGCTCAAGAAGCTTCTGAGTAAGCTAATGAGTATCAGATCTTAACGCCCGAGCTTTGTAAGGAAAGGATATATAATAATTGGGCAGCAGCAATGCGCAGAGTTTTCCTTCCAATATAAAACTGCGGTGTACCCACTACACTATTTTCCCCTTAGAAAACCATGAAAACTGGCTCAGCATGAGTATACGCTCAGTGAAATGGTCGCTAACCTCCTCTGAGGAAATTTATAGAAATGAATTAAGTATTACTGACTCATTATATGATTTATGAACAAAAATGTTTGCGATTGCCATACAAAAAAAAAAAACAAGTATTGGAGTTTTTATTCATCTGTAAAAATACTTTTTGTAATAAAATGTACATATATGCGTTCGATAACAAATACGTTTTTCAGTTCATGGAGATGTTTATACAACGAAGTCCTTTTTCCGATGCTAGAAACCAATGCTTAAAAAAAACAAACTAAATCGTCTATCTCTGAATTCTGAAAACTCATCTGTTTTTGCGATAAAAAGGATTTTTGACGTCCATATCAGAGGGGAAACACGCAAATGGTTACATTTTAACTCAAAAATACAGAAATATATTTTTTTCTGGACACACATTGAATTTTAATTTAACCTAACCTTTGCCTCAATTTTCTCGACCGTCACGAACCAATAACGTAGCGACAATTTTATTATATATAGTACACGTGTGTGAAACTGATTTTAACTAAACATTTGACAACGTTAACCGCTGTTTCTTATTTATTCAACCTAAAATACATTTCATTTATAAGAACACGTAACAACCTACCTTCTTAACTAAAATCGAAATATGAACGATCAAATTTGATTAATCCAAGTTTCACAAAGGGCTTAGCAGGCATTAAACTTTCATAAATTTCATTAATAAAGTTACATCACACCCCTTGGGGAGCCGATTATCGTCATTATTATTAGTGTTGTGACAATCAGCAGTCGGCAAGGCAGGAAGCTGCAGACCGCGCCGCCATCTTGTTCCAGTGACACACAAACTTTTAATCACGTCCAGAGCGGTCAACCGCTGCCAGTGATTCCCAAACCGAACCCGCAAAACCTTTTTTATTTAATTATTTATAATTCTGTTTACACATTTTTATTTACCAATAATTTATTAATATTGTACGTGCTCAGTGCAGCGCCAGGGAAATATGAAAGTACCAGCTGTACACAAGCAGAACATATGCGTACTAGTTTGTAATAATCAGTTCATCATCAGTCAATAATATTGCTAGGATAAGAGGATCATTTTGTCACTATCTGTGCGTTATGAAGATTTATATTTAACAAATACTAATCAGACACGAATTGAGAGTAAATAATTTTTATCGCTTATTAAAAAAAAAACCTGTTTCATGCTCAAAACACTCAGTATTATGCAATAAGTCTAATACAAAAAAAAAACAGTTTTTATGGTACAATCTAAAACAAAAATAATATGAATTTACTCATTAATATATATTCACGGTTAATAATAACGTTAGAAAATATAATATAAAATAAATTCATAATCATGAAAAAAAAACATAGGCGTGTAATACAAGTTCAGATTTCTCTTAATTAAAATTATATAATACAGGCATCAATTTAGACTTAAAGTTAATAAAGCAAAAAATATATAGCCAAGGAGTTTAATTTAATGAACCACAACTTCCTTGTGAAAATATTTACTTTTATTATTTAAGTATACGTCGTAAATTTTCTAGTTTAGAGACAAGGAAATTTATTTCAATCTTACGTAGAACTAATTAGGTATTCATTTTATTTTCTACCCTCAAATCAAACGGGACCGTTGCGGAATTGAGAATGTTTGTGGAAATAAAATTCCTAGTTTTGCGAAGAGTAATAGCTGACAGTTGAAGCCATTTCCCTGGTTTCTGGTTGTGAATACCAGATCAGCTAACAAGAACCGCCGATAATTGATATCCAGGTAAAGATGCCGGCTAGAGAGTAATCTACATTGTGGGTTCATAATATTGAGTTACAATAAATTATTATTGTCAGACTTGTCCGCTTAGATTGTTGGTTAAATTTCTCCATATTACCCTCAATCTACTTAGCATGTCGACCGCTAATGCAGCGATAATTTTCTACTTTTCAATATTGTTAGAGATTTTACAAATCAACAGAGTCATGCCACGCTATTTGGTTGGTTAAAAATATGAATTATTTTGGTTTATGAATTATATATATCATGGAAAGGGCTTCATTTGTATCTAGCGTGTCACAAGTATACACTATATTTATTCCGATTTTCTAAACAATCTATACTATTATTTAAAAATCGTCTCAAAAACGTGACGGCATTATTTATATAATACGTTTTTACCCCAACGTGGCCGAAGTAGTTTTCAGGGATATTCTCGAGTCAGGCTACCCTATAGTGATGGGCGCTCGAAGGGAAATCGAAACAGCCCCATTGTACTCTGGTTTTTCAAAGTAGCAACTACTTCTTGTTGCTACAAATATGTTGCATCTGAACTTTTGACAGCATATAATAAGTCAGAGTAAACAGGAAGAGCTTTTCAACGTAACTTCAAAATAATTGGATTTTTTAAATATATAATAGCATACAAGTCGAAAAGAATGAGAAATCTCACAATAGTTGTTAATAAGACACTTGCGTCTAAAATGATATCAAAGTAGATATTATATAGAAGACAGTTGATTTTACACAATTTAAATGTTTCAATATACTATTGGCGGAAATTGACTCGCGCCTAATGTGTCAATGCATGATCTCGCGAATAGCTATTATTCTTTTTGTAGCAGATTGATGAATCAGCTCTGCTTCTTCGACCCACCCCTACCACCCTCAGACGGAAGCCGCGTGTAGTTTATGGAGATTGTGACTCGTGACTCACGCCGGGGACAAGTAGTAAACGGCCAAGTCCCGAGCGGGAACGAAAGCCTCGGCTGAAACATTCACGGGAGAAAGCTCCGCGCACGTGATGACGTGGAGATCCTCTCGGCAGGCGCTCGCTTTTCGTGGGGGGCTCCGACACGGCGGGAATACCGATGCGGGTCAGCCGAGAAAGTGCAAGACCTTAAAGAGAGAGAGTCGCCCCAAAACCCCGCCAGCGGCCGAGTCGCCGTGACTGCGCGCAATCTCGACGATTCAGACCCGAGCCAGATCGCTGATCGACCGTACATCCGGAGAACATCTGCGTCCTGCGAATCGATCAAACAGTGGACACTCAAGACAGCTACCATGCGAAGAATTGAGGCGCCAGAAATGTGCCTATATAGGAGAATCCCCAAAATACCATGGGTTGACCGCGTCACAAGTCTTGCACAGAATGCGAAAAGAAGGAGAACTCCTGACGTTGATCAAGAAGCGGAAGGTCTCCTATTTTGGCCACATTTTTTGTAGCAGTAAATATAGCATCCTTCAGCTGATTGTCCAAGAAAAAGATCGAAGGAAAAACGAAATTCACGTGGAGGTCGAAAGTACGGCCGAATTAGTGAGACTGCCCCAGGATAGAAATACATTCATTATGGTCACCACTGTGGGCAAGTTTGTGTAGTACTTTTATTTTCAGCCCTGAAAGCAGTATATTCCTTATTATTTTAAAAAGGTTTTCAAGTTTTTTAGACTTTCGCCCCGAAGGGCGGCGCGGAGGGCTGGCCTGTGTAAGTAAGTAAGTGTAATTTATGTGTCGATTGGGATGACTTAACGCTTATTCCGATACGCGCGTCCGCGGCCCGCAACAGGGTCACGGAAACTCGTTTACCTACTAGGTTTTTTACGCTTTCGAAAAATAAACATAACAGCCTTCGTATTCAATTTATTAGACAAATGATCGGCGAAACGCGCCAATCGGACGCGAGAGACCGCCAATGTCCTGGCAGATAAAAGCTTTTAGATTCATTCAAGAGATATCAAATTAGGAGAAAATTGATAACGTATTCATGTATTCTTGTGGTTTTTTTTTTAATTCACAAATTAAACACGCTTTCTCTTAAATAAATTGGAAAGCTCAGTTGTCGCATAGATAACAAATACTTTTTTAAATAACTGATTTAATATTTACTATTATATAATAAAAAATAACTGTTCAAAATAAAATATTTTATACTGCTTCAATAATTTTGCACATATTTTTGGAGACACGAAATGAATTAGAATTCTCGTAATAAAATTGTACTGAACTTAAGACTCAATATTTGGAAATGTGTGTATATTTTATTGAAAGTGTAATTTGAAAATGATTTCCAGGACGGTGAAATGTTATTTTAGAGGAACTTTCGTATTCCGTTTCAGCCGGGAGCTTTTGCGGAGAATTTAATTTCATGTAGAAATACTATTACAAAAGCATCAAACATTTCTCCCTCGAGTCTTTCTTTGCGTGAGTCTGTTTTAATAAATGATTTATATCCCACACACAAAAACCGAGTTCACAGCCTTTTCTCCGAGGAATCCTAGAAAGCGCTAATAAAAATAACCTGGCAATTTCACAATTCCATCTATTTTTGAGTAGATAAAATAAACCAGGATTTTATTTTGTGTCGATAGTAACAATTGTGTTTTTATAACAGTGAAAGTACAAAGGAGTTATCAGTTTTGATTTAAATATATTTTTTTACAAAAAATACTATTAATAAATACTACTAAAATACTAATAATAAAATAACTAACACCTTCTCTCAAAGCCAAGAATACCTTTATATTTTTGGGGCTATTTTAAACAAACATATTTGTATGATTGAGTACATTTTTTCACACATTGAAACGTTTAGAGAAACTCAGAAAAATATCATCGTGACTTGCGTGGGATTCAAACCCACACCCCCAACATATTTGATTGATTTTTACTAAAAAAAAATACAATTTACACCAGAAAGACACACTAGTGGTTACATTTAATAATTTACGTTATTAATTATGTTTTTTTAGATTTTGAGCTCGGTGCAGTCGGTGCACGTTTGTTCTTAGGCATTGGCAGCCATTGTTGGACCAATCCTCAAATATCATCCTAGAACAGGGACCGAATCGTCGAAGTGCCGAAATAAACGAAATTAGGATAGTTCAATAATTTTTTTGATTTAATCAGGGTTTTGCAGCGGGTGTACATTTTGATTTGATCGGCCGATCTTCTTTGTTCTGTGCCTGCTGAGGGTCCACGGTGGCATTGGGGTTCGCAGCCTCGGCTGCAGCAGCCGGCGGAGATGAATCCCACCCCAGATAGGTTCACTTTCCTATGACCCACTGGCGCGACGGTCCACTTCTCCGACCGCGGGTCAGCGGTTCAAGTCCGCGGACGGAATAGAGACGTCCACTTATCGGCTCCCAGCAACGAGCTACAAATTTAAAGTGTTTCGTTTTTTTTTCTAATGGCCTATGTGGAAGCACTGTAATGTATTGTCTTGACACTGATTTTTTTAAGTGTCGTATATATTTCAATCAGTAATTTGAAAAGGATTGTTTCTTTTGTGCTTCGTTATAAATAAAATACACTTATACACAACCAAAAAAATCAATACATTATGTTTATAAAATAAGACATAACTAGAGTTGCCTTTGAATTCGTTTTGCGGATCTAACCTAATCTTGCAGAGATGTATGGTTATGACGTCATAACATACGTCTTATTTTATGATTTGCTTAATAAATCTGCGATCCCTTTGAGCTATTTTCTCCATCTGATAAACAGCAACAATCTCGTGCGGGTGTTTTTAATATGAATCTATCGGACATCCGCAATGTATGCAAAATGAAATTTATGCTCATTGAAACGCAGTCGGGAGTGCAGCCGGTCATAATGGCAACATTAGCGCGAGGCATCCAGTTCCCGCGGCACCACAGCACCTCCAACCGCTTGATTTCACACTTTCATAAAAAACGTCGTCCCAATAAACCCGAGCGGCTTGGCGGGCGGCTTTCTAGGCGGGGTCGCGGGTTCAAGTACCGGGAGCTGCTTTATTTGCTCGACTGCTCATAAATAAACAACAGGCGTCTTCATCGGGCCTGAATCTTAATCTTTAAAAAAAATACAGCCCCGTGGTTCACTAGTAAGCGTACTTACTTTCGTCTTTCCGGGATTGAACCAATTAGGATTAATATTATGCGTTTTCAGCTTTAATTTCTTTTAAACGTATTCTTACTATATATATTTAAGAAATACCAAATATGCCTAATCCAGGGAATAATCCAAGAAAAAAGAGGGCATTGGAAGGAGACGGCGTCAGTGTCTGGAAGTCGGGAGTACAGCCGAAATAGTAAAACTATATGCGAATGGTCATTTGTTGAAATTAAAATATAAACAATTCCATATCATGTTGTTAGATTGAGAATAAAAAAAACTCTGCAATCACAAAATTATCACCCCTATATATTTTTATGAATGTAGATGTAATAATGTGTGAAAGCTTTTCACCTGCGCTACGCGGAGATTGGCAATCTCCAACGGTAGCATTTGAAACGTAGCGGAATATTCAACAAATCATTTTTACTATCACCCGTATGGGATGTGTTTTATCAGTATCGGTGTGTACTGAGCTTTCCGGGTGCAGTCTGAGAGGGTCTGGCCCGGAAGTGAAACCCTGGCTGCGGTCACTCGTCATTTCCCATGGAAACCCAAGCTGCGGGTAATCTAAGCTGCAGACTTTCTTTGCAGTCCACTCGCACCGAGCAACTGCTTTATTTGTCTGCCAATCAAACAGCAAATGTGAACAACCAAACGGCTAGGAGGTTACGTGAGTCTCTTCTTTAGAATATGAAACGGCCCTATTTTGTATTGCACTATTTTGGCCGTATTTTTAAAAATAATAAATACAGCCTAATACAGCTGACTGTTCAAGGAAAAATCGAAGGAAAAAGGGGCATCGGAAGGAGGAAACTTACGTGGATGCGGAATTTGCGCCGGCGGCTGGCAGTCGGAAGAGCGACCGAATAAGTGAGATCGATGAAATGGTCACTGAGAGGCACTCTAGAAGAAGAAGATTGATGTCGAAAACAAATTTGATTTAAGGGAGTGTAATTTTTGTGGCTTCGCAAATCATGTCTCATCAGTGGAGTGTCTGCTGATGCACATCGCCTGCAAAGCCGTGCGGAGTAGCTCGCTTTCTCTCTAAATAAATAAATATAGAAGTGATAATAGAGCATGTAAATGTATCCAAGTATTATATTATCCCACTCATGGCGTCCATATAAGCAATAAAATCCTAAAATAAAACATGATTTTTTTTATTCATGATATTTTCAAGACATTCAGCAATTGCGAATTTAAAAAATATTTACTCAATTTAATATTTTTTACACTTATATGTATAAGGTATTTACTGCTTTTTTACTTCTATGGACCTGGCGCCAGAGGTTTCTACATATTCAATATATTTTAAGTTCATATTAAAACTTGAAAAAAATAAAATACATTACAATCGAGCGTATTTTTTATTCGAGTAACTTGCATACTTATCTTAATTTAAGCTGCAATTTTACAGTCTACTATTTTAATTTATTCAAACAGTTGCAATTAATAATCTTTTTAGCTTAACTACCAAGGGCATAAAAATAAATTAAATTAAATAGTTTAGGAAAGTGCATAATTTTCACAAGGACAGAAGACTATAGGATATAAATAATAATAAAAAATTGTAAAGTATTTCTTTATTTTTTTTACATTAATAATTTTTAAATCTCATATTTAGAATAATAATTACAGGTAAAAGCAGTGGTAAAAATAAATAGTGAATAAACAGAGCTACATCGAGGGCAGACGACGAGATGCATCCGATACAAAATATCCTTCAGTAAAAAATTATCACCGAAACGACGATACCTTTAAAAATTTTCTTAATCATCAAATGATACAAAATTTTCATATTAAATTTTTTTAGGATAAAGTGCGTTATCAAATTCTGACAGTACATAAAAAAAGATATCAAAATCAAGTAAAAATGAATACACGGACGGCCGTCTCGTAGTCTATTCTCTGAAGTCCGCTTGTTTATGGGAACTTGGGCCAGTTCTCTGGCCGCTGGGCTTAAATCTTCCACGTAGTTTGTTAATCAATATAAAAGTAACTCCGCACTCGATATAGATTTCACAATGTATGAGCGAGGGGATATAATAGTCCGAACTAAGGTTAAACAATTAAAAGCATACATACAGAATAATCATTACGGGACTGTGGATACAAGAGGTTCCACACTTGTCCGTCTTTGTCGTAAATTTAGTTACAAACTTTTTTCAATTTAGCATTACCGCTTAGATAAAAAATTCACAGAATTCATCGCCTCATTACGCAGTATTTCGTCAATAATTTAAAAAAAAAATTTAATTCTTTATCAGGGTATTGTAGTTTTTAGTAGTAAAAATACTGCAAAACAAAATAGGAATGTCACAAGTATAATTTCCCAAGAACCCAATGCGCAGATGTGCAAGGAATGTTTAAAATCAATATTTGCATTTAATTTATAAGTCTCAGAGACAAGTGTAAAACCTCAGGGATAGATACATAACCACAAGCATTCCGAATACATAAGAAATAATAATGACTTAGCACACAATGTCACGTGTCGAATAATGCCGGAGAGTAGACTTGACAGCTTCACAACACGGGCCAATAAATATTTGGAAGAGTTTAAGACTGGCCACCCCTCATTGTCACCTCCGCCTCGAAGAAAACTTAATTGGAAAATAGGACAGCTAGTTGACTGAGCAGAAATTTGCAGCGCTTTCTGCATTCTAGCTAGTTCTTCCCGTTTGGCTCGGCCTCGCTGGACCTGGTATGGCTTGTATGTACATCAGTAGAGGTTGTGTTTGCGCGTAGCCTTTGAATTTGTTCTCTTGGTGAAATATTGTAAAGCTTCAAGTCTTTCCGGGTAGTCAGAATACACCCTACCAAATTTATATGTTTAATGAAAGACCCGGTGTTTGGTGTTGCTACAAAATTTTCAAAAATCTTTCTAAAGACATTTTTATCAAAGGTCTTTAAAACTACAAATAGATACAAATATTCATCACAGCAATTTGTAAAAATTCAACATTTTTTCTAGATTTTTATTATTTCGCTAGACGGTCTAATTTATACACAAGGTTTGAAGTGAAATCAGTGAACTCGTCGCGGCCTTTTCTGTCATACCCTCGTTTCTATTTTTAAAAATTTACAATCAAAAGTTTCAAGAATCAATGGTCATTATAACAATCAGTCAGTAAAAAATAGCAGCGGAGATATGAAGAGAAGGACGAGACTCCGAAGGTTCAGGTCGCAACATTGTTAACACCAAACACTAGTTCTTGCCAGTAACGAGTTTAAAATAACAATAGCACAGAAACGTCGACAAAGAAAACCTCTTGGAGGGAAAAGCACTCGATTGGGTCTCAATCATCAACAAAATAATTTAACATCAAAAATAAACATGAGACAGGGACACGCACAGCACGCCACGGGCGCGCGGGAGAGCGTTGCAAATACCAAAACAAACGGAATTCACATTCACCAGCAACTGCTGAGAGTCCCCGGGTGTCCGTAATGTCGACGGCATTCCAAATAATTATGAATTCGCAAGTTAAAAAATTATAGCAGATTTATTTTGATTACTCCACCTTAGCGACATTTCCAGATACAATATACAATATTTTTCATACTAAAATAAACACAACCTCTTTTGTGATAATAATATATTTTTAAAATTTTAAATGACAATTTGATGTTGCACAAAAAATTGAAAATACACAATGAAGCGAATGAAAAAATCGTTTCGAAACAAGTAGCATGTTGTGTATAAGTAGATAGGTTTAGATTAAACTATATTTTCTAAATTATTTTAGTTTATAAAATATATTTTCAGGATATCCCAGAAGCCAGCATGGCTGGTTCTGTAGTTTTTTGGATTCAATTCAAACTTCAGTTGTTCTTTTAATAATTTGATATAACATTAATTTTGTTTTGTTATTTGTAACAATTCGTTCCCTTGCACGTAGCATCTGCTACAAGTCTGTTCACAGAGTAGTTCAGTCAGTCAATACCGTCACATTTTCAATTCAAGGATTAAAGCAAATACAACATTTAAAATACACTTTTAAAAAATACGATTCCACACACAAGTTCTAAGTAAGTCATCTTCAAACAATAAAAAATTATATTTAATATCATTTAATGACATGCCACAATACAAATAAAGCAACAACTTATATGTCACAAAGCTGAAGTAGATACAAATTTATGAAGAATAAGAATTATTTTATAATCATTTATCATTTTCTATTTTTGTAACTATGTGCACACATTGCATTATTTATGGTTTTCTATGCGAGTTATTGGTTTTATAAAGTTGGGTCCAAGGTATTTGCCAAATAACTGAATTCGATGGTAAAAATTAATTTAAGAATATTGTGAGCTGTGTATCCACACTGTAAACTATAAATCAAAATAACAGTTTATACAGTTTTAGTAAAGGAGGTGTTGCTTTATAAGTTGCGAGAAATTTACCCTCTTGAAACCCAAGAAACAAAAAGGAAGGTTAAGATGTGGATGCATAGTTACTCATGGAGTCAACACAATGCCAACAAGAGTTATAACTGACAATATAGCCTCAAAACAAGCCATATATATAAAACAAGTACCAAATATATTTCATACTTCTTCTAAAGGCAAATCGTAAAGTAATTTACAATAAGTGCAAAGAGGGTAGTGTGCAGTGGTGACATTGTCAAAGTTCAATCGAATAATCCTTCCTGAGATATTCTACTTATTCCGTCTTACAAATGCACCTTAAGCAAGGTTTAGTCAGATACGGCTCTACCACGCACAAAACCTTTAAGCAAGTGGTTAACGTTAATACAATGGATAAATCAGATATAAATAAAAAACAATATTAAAAAATGTGACGGCATAGCAACAAACTCCACACAAATGTGCACAGAGCTTAAAATGTTCACGTAAATTCAAAATGGAAATATTTTCTTTAATAAAAATGTTTATAAATGCATAACACTCATTTTACAACAACGCAGAGCGCTCCCTGTATTGAGCCGTCTTCTCCGTCACCCGAGTCTGCATCTCCTTACCGTTACTTCGGTTCACTCACATAAAAAAAACACATTTAAACATCACGTCTCGTTTTCATTTCGTTTAGCACAATCAAATATAATGGAATTTTCAAGTTTTCACAATCTAACGGGTCAGTGTATATAACTTTACATTGTGTTATTGTTTTACTCACACGGCAATACAGGGATGGCGCAGCAACCCTCTACAAGCTGTGCCGCACGTCGCACTGTCCCCTGATGAAGCGCCTCTGCTCGCGGCCTCTCGACGGGTCTGCGCGGTACTGAGTCAGTACCGCTCGTAAATTTAAGTTATTCAAATTTTAGTAAAATTCACAAGATTTTGATGATTACGGTAAAAATATATTACAAGCTGTCAGTTTCTTAATATGCGTTAAGAAATAATATACACGGTCGATAGCCTACCGGGCTACATCGGGTATTGGTAAAATAATTACATGTATTTCTATAGATTATTAAATTATATATTCTTTTAAAAAAAAAATTGTTATAATATATAATTTAAATGAGAACTTCAACAAAAAATTTATAGTTATGAGAAAAAGTAATCGAATCTTTGAATTAGATAGAAAACTATGCGAATAAAAATTAATAATAAATATGCAGTTATTGACAATGTCAGTGTTCGATATGAATCCTCTAAGTCTGAACATTTCGTTGATCAGAACACTCCGAGCCTCTCGCCCGCACTCTTGCCACCCGCCACACCGGGGACGTCGGTCGCTGAGGGGCGGGACGAGTCGCCTGCGCGCTTACAGCTTTATCTACAATTCCGTGCATATGGATTAGTATGAATAACATATATAAAGCGTGAGTGCTTACGATAAACTATTCAGTTTCACTTTATTTTGAGTCCGCCCTGCAAAACGAGCCGCTAAATATTTTAGATTATTTATTTTCTAATGATTTCTTGACACATCCAAATGACTTTTTACTCATTCGAGTTCCAAATCATGCCAGTCAGTTTTTAATCACTTTTAATTTTCAGATCTTTAAATTCTTGTTCTTCATTTATCCTTTCGTTTTGCGTTATTCAATAGGAGGCGGTCTTATTTTTCATTACTGGCATTAAACTTGCAGGGTCTATGCAAGAAATACAGGAACAGGTCCAAATTTTAGAATATTGGGTAATCAGTATGCAGGACGCCCACTCGCGACTATGAACCGTTCTGCCGTTTTATTTCTTGTTCTCACTCACAGCTAGTAACTATTCTAGATCAGATCTTCTATGCGATATACAGGAGGCACTAGGCAGTGTCATATACCATCGACACGTGATATATTGCACAGTTATGAATCAATATTGCATTGGTGTCGATTATGTTGCAATAAACGTTCAGAGTTGCTCTCATCCGGATAGGTTCCGCCATCACGACTTGTCTGTTACACAACAGCACTGCATCGGTGCGGTCTCAGCAGAGCGTGGCCGACCCGGCTACACCTTCGTCTCCCCGGGGCGAGCTGAACGTTGCGGCGTGACCTGCTCTCCCCTCTCCTTGCGAAGGTACACCTGCAACAAGTAACAATAATGTCAGTATTGACAAGTACCACTTGTTTTGTAAATTTAATAACATAATTGTATTCACGTTGGCATTATTGAAAGGTTGACTAAACCGGTCACCGATAAAATTAAACATATGGAAAAATCAGATAAATAATTGTAAGTGTTACCTGCAGAAGACGTATCTTGGAAGCAGACAGAGGTTGCAAATGAGGTTTCATTCTCGTCTCCCCGGCAGCCAGTTGCAACTGCACCATACAAAACACTGCAGCCTTTCTCACTGAACTATTTTCATGGTCAGCCAGCTGAAAGCCAATGGCAAAAGTTTATAAGACATTCACTTTTTTGTTGCATTTGTTTAGAGTTTGTGAAAATCTTTAATATATTATTTTCAATATATATAAAAAAAACGGTGCTTAAACTTACAGCAGCAACACCGGGCATTAGAGCCGCCAGGTGTTCATCTGTGATCTCAGAGGGCCTCGCCCGAGCGAGCTCTGTGGCCAATTTCAAGGCGCACAGGTTGTGGGGGAACTCCCTGGTGCTGATAATGGGGCGCAAGAACACCACAGTCTTGTCGGGAGGCAGAGCGCGTGCTAGTGAAGGCATGCCACCTTCTATCACTCGAGTTATCTGTAGAATGGAAGATTAATACAAATATCATAATAATTTTACAACTTATTTGATAAAAAGACACTAATTTGAACCAAATATAAAAAAAATAAATAAAAAGTAAATAATATCAAAAGCAAAAGTGAGATAATTTACATTTATATAGTATATATGGGTGTGTAGAGATTTTTGGGTATAAGGGATGGTAGGTAAAAGATTCTCTGGGATTCAAAAATCATAAGCAATGGTTCTACCTCCTTGCTTTGAGCACTGTATTTATCCATGAGCTTGAGCAGTATAAGGTCCAGATAGTCCAGCCAAGTAGTACGCATCTCCTCTCGGCGACACAGCTGTACCAGCACTCGCACTGCTCCCGCCACGGAACCTTCCTCCGGACAGTCCATGAGGGCCAAGACTGCACGCATTATACTCCTGGAGGCATTCTCAAAGTCAGTCAATCACCTCGAAATGAATATGATTATTCAATATGAAACGAATCCCACAATCTCACCTGAAGTGCTCCTGGGGCTTCTGGCAGTTGCCATATTTGAGGACTTCATGCATGGAAGACATGATACTTAAACGAGTTCCCTCATCATCTGAAGCTTTCAGCGCTCCAAACTTGTCAAGCACTTGTTGCTCAGACAGACCATCTGATGAAGAAAGATACAATTTTAGTATATTTGCAAAATTAAGTAACTGTATTCAAGCAATCTAAATTTAATTGGACGTACCTCTGGTAATAATGAAACCATCCTGGTCAAACTCATGCATCTTCACTCTGTCTCTCGGTCCGCGCTCTCTTTCCTCACTGGATCCTTCTCTGAAATTCATAGCTCAACAATGAATAAATATGAACATGTATTTAGTGAAATATCAATAACCTACTTTTAGATTAAGGAATTCTAACTATAGCTATTCATATTGCACAAAAAAACTAGGCACGTAATGGTAATAACTAATGAGTGTTAAACTTGGTAGACTGCTAGATGAATGGAGAAGTGTGCCAACACATATTTATTTTATTGATATTGTATTTACTAGACTTATTATCCAGGTCTGTAGAATATTTCATCCATCTAGCCCAAGCCAGTATGATTCTCCTATTGGCAATGGTAATTCTTAATAATGAACAGGAGGAATGCTGAATTCGGCTCTTAAATAAGTGGTACCAAAATTTTAACAGTGTAGGCAGAAATAGTAATACCCGATTAAGTCAGGCAATATGAATTAGATTTTTTAAGATTTTAACAAGAATAACTAAACATGAAATACTTTACCCGGGTCCAAAATATGCTCAGACCAATAGAGGTTATACACTGGGCTATTTTTCTATAATTTGGACTTAATAACTATTAAAAAGACAAATCAGCAAAAAAAAACACTTCACAATTCATAAAATAATACTTCCAGTAATCAAAATATAGCAAATCCAACCTTAGGCACCTTGTCGCATGGCAAGCATCAAACGATAACAGAAGAAACAAAGAAGAAACCATACAGCCATAGCTATGTAAGATCCTATAAACAGGATTCCCATTAATAATATTTGAGTGGTTGAAGTGTTGAACAAAGAAAGGTGTTGGGGTTCTTGAGTTTGCCGAAGGTAGTGATAGCTCACCTATGATAGTAGCTGATTAGGTTAGTATTTTGCGGAGTGGGCGAGGAGTCCTTGGTGCTGCCGGCCTCGGAGCTATCGGCGGACAGAGGCTTGCTGTCACACGTGTCCAGGCTGCAAGGGTGGCATTATTGAGGTTAATGTCATTACTGTCACTCGTTTGTACATTTCACTTCCCCAATGCGTGTTTCTTTTACATCCATTATAATTAGCAGTTCGTAGGTCGATTTTATTTTTCTCTCCATTCATTCAGTTTTAATGTTTCTAATAATGCTCACGTGCAATAAATATGCTTGCTGATAAAACTAGCTAAGCTTTAAGGCAAGAGTAAAGAATAATTTGTTCCACTTTCCACTCTGGAAACCTAATTGAATTATGGATTTTAAGGGTCGATTTGACAACAGTATAACAGTATCATAATGTGAATTTTATAAGAAAGTCACTTAAAAAGTCAAGATAAGCATTGGGGCAGCGATTTGTTAATAAAGCATTTAGTTTGCAATAAGTATAAATATTATCATTATGCAAATGTATTTAGAAAAAAGAATTTTTCAATAAAATACATTTAACCTTCCCAATTTTAATTTATAATATTAAATTCCTCTCCAAAATTATAAAAATTAAATACATGTTGAAAGTAGCTTAGTATTTCACCTGTGATGGCCATTGATTCCATTGATGGGCCGGGAAGCTGCATCAGACATCTGACTTATTCCTGAATCCTTGGAGGCCGTGTCTCCAACACCTTCTGTCATACCTGCATAGAATAAGACATGAATAAAGGAGATAGTTTTTGCATTTACTGTATTTCATGAAAACATAAACAGGACCTACAACGATCTAATGCTTTAATTCAATTTATAATTAAAAATCTCTAATTATGGTATTGGATCGCTCTTATGTCAATAGTCTGTAAAGCCCAAATGAGTATTGTGAAAAGTAATCACATTGATTTTCAGAATCATCATTTAGTAATAAAGCCTTGAAATCCTCAAATATAGCCCACAGAAGTCTAAAGTGTTCACTATATCATCGTTTGTAATCTTCTATCTATTTGGTACTAACCGTGTGATTGTAAATGTGTATAGCTCTGAATTTCAGCTGTGGTCCTTCTGAGGCTTCGGTACACGTCTTCAGGACAAGCCATGGGAGATCCAGAGTGAGTGCTGGGACTGTCTCCTCCAGCTAAAATAAATTACATTCCAAAACTTAAAATACTACTAACTAATGATTATTTATGTTTAAACAAACAGTAATTTCAAAAGTAAGTAACTTACACGAGCTAGTTCTTCTAATGTGTTGCTGTAGAACAGAGCCGGCAACACTTTGATAGTCAGCAGGAAGTTCAGATAGGAGCTGCGTCACCTGTGGGCAAACCACTTATCAGGCACATGTTTGAAACCCTGATTACAAAAATGCAACAGTAGATATGCCAGCCAATAAGTCTTCTGACTAATCAGATTTAATTTTAATATAAGGTTGTTTTGCAAGCTGATTGATGGTTATCTAAATAGTGAATTTTTATTTTTATTTGTATTGCATTAATTTGTACTTTCATTTCTTAGAGTAAAATGACAGTTGTCGATTAGAATTCACAGACAGACGTCAACTACAATATTAGGTACCACCGAATCTACAATTGAGTATAACCACATAAGACCGACCCTGCGACCAATTGTTTTATATTTCATGGTTGTTTGGCAACAAGCTAGGAAATATCATGTTATTAGGAAATATAGAAACAAAACTATATATTTTGTGGCAAACTACAGTAATTTTACAGTAAACTATTGCTTGAAAGTTGAGTGATCGTACCAGTACAGGTTGACAGTTGAAGAGCGAGTTGAGGGCCTGCTTTGAGGCGACGCGTACATCGGTGCTTTTGTTGTCTTGTGTCATTTGGATAAGACGCTGAATGGCGCGGCTGCCTGCGGGCCCGCCCTTGATGCTGCTAGAACTAGGAGCCCAGTACATGGTGACCAGCGAGATTAAAAAGTTCAGCGTAGCCAGACGGGTTTTCTGTGTTGGCTTCTGGACATAGTCAGCAATGTACCTGTAATCACAAGATTACAATGACCATTAGAGTTTTGAGTAAGACACGTAAAATTTCTCAAACTGAATATATTTTTGCCCTGAAGAAGTCTCAATGTTATGTGCATGAAATAACATCAATAAAATAAATCATCACACATGGATCCAAATTTACAAAAACAACATGGATTCTTAAGCAATGTACTCAAAGGTAATAGGCACCTAAAGATGCATTGCAGTTGAAGTTCGCTGGGGAAGAACTCATGTACCAGGTCAAGGGTCCTCATAATTTTATTTTGTACGGAGCCAAGAAGATCTCCGCCCAGCTTATTGAGTAGCCTGAAAATAAAACACCATTTTATATTAAAGATCTCTTATTACTGAAGCTTAACTAAATATTTAAGTATAGTTCAAATTATTTAGAATGTTAAAATAATAAGATTTTACCTAGAAAGTAGGATATAGAGCCATTCGTGCAGCTGGTCGGCATGAGCTACAATTAGCTCAGCCACTGCATCCAAGAAAAGGCCAAAGACCTTGGTATGTGCGTCCACAAACATCCGAGCCAGCACGTCCGTCATTTGACGCAGCTCCTCACCGGACAAGAGGTTGCCCCGGTACAGGAACTCCGTCTGGAAATATTTTATATCAATAAGAAATATTTTTATATTACAACTGCATCAATAACAAATTAGTAGGTAGGGTTCGTGGTAAATGAGTTGTAAATACTAAAAACTAGTAAATAGACCACTATTACTTTATATATATAAAAAAAATAGTATTGAATATCATTAAACTGTGAAGATAATTATATTATAAAAATATCAATCTACATTAAATAATAAATCCCATCACCTTTTCAAATTATATCTTTATTACAAAAAAGTAATTTTAAAAACATGCTCATCTTGATTGGTGGTAAAGAAGTCTTCTGTGTATTAAAAGTATACAAATATTTTTCATTATTATTTTTAAAAATACACAAAATCAAAAAAAATTACATATTGAGATAGTTTTAATAAATTATAACCTTACTCAACTAAGCTAAATAGTTCACTTACCAGTTGTACGAGTCCTTCCTTTCTGTCGGCCCACAGTGTAGACGCGCAGTGGTTGATGATGTCAGGGGGCTTCATTATTAATTCTACACTGGTGTCGTGTCGTCCTAGTCTGGTCTGACTGCCACTCCATGACATGGTCTGTGATTCATAGTAAATTTGTTAATTGTTAACATAGTATAGGTAAATTTCGTAATCAATATATCATAAGAGTGAGTACTCACGTCATTGTGTCTGCGGTAACCATCGTAGCTCCTCTCTGAACAGATGCTGGAGGCTTCAGAGTCATTGTCAAGGTCGCGGCCGAGGCGCAGGCAAGCCATGTCTACTGAGAGGTCTCCCCCGTTCGGGTCTTCGGGGCTCTGGAACATCCATATTTTAATTCAGGTAAGAACACATATTTCAAAATTCATGGAATCACTTCTGAATTATATAATATATATATATTAGGGCATAGTTTTTTGTTTATTTAATAAATTCAGTTTCTCACTGTGAAGTGATATCATGAGTTTTGAAACTAATATATTTATCAAATAAATAACAGTGTTGCACCTGCAACTGTCTGAAATTCAAATAATTATATACTGTCGTGTTTTTGAACCTACCTAACTTTTTGTAACCTATATATATATATTAAATGTAGAAGCAAGTCCTGTTCTGTATTGAAATAAAGTGTTTGGCTCACCAGAGCGTGCTCAGCGTCCCGGGACTGCTGCAGCAGGCGATGCGTGGCGAGGGGCACGCGTGGGGGTGGGGGGGGGCGTTCCCCTGACATGCGCCGCCCCCCCACTCCTGCCAGCCCCCGCCCCAATGCCGTCTTCATAGCACTCCTGAAATTATAACATCATTGTTAACACCATTCCTAATTATAGATCCTGTGATTGTAGACACTAAGTTGTGTATGATAAAATATGTTTTTTTCTTCTTATTTTTGATGCAATCAATTGTGGTTACTGTAGGAATAATAGGTACCTGGTGGGTGAGGTTTCGCGGGAGCCAGCCAGGGAGCGAGGGATGCCAGAAGAACGACGCGAAGGGCGCGGGACAGCTCCCACGGCCACGGGCATGCGAGACGTCGGTGAACTAGACCGAGATGATGCTGAAAATAAGTGAAGCATTTTTTAACCATTAATCTTTATTATTTGAAAATTTTACAACTAATGAAAATTATTTCGTAATTACTATTGTTCCTAAGAACTTGGTTAAGTTGTCAATAGACAATTTTTTTTTTATCCTTTATGTACCGATGACAGAGAATTTATGAAAATGTCTCCTTGCATATGTATTAAAAAAGTTAATCAAAAACAATAAATATTTATGTTTCATAAAAATTCAGAAGTTTTGATACGAAATTCAATATTTTTGACAGAGAGTACTTGGTGGAATTCCATTTTAATATTTTTTGTTGTTGAGGGACAAGGCATTTTAGTCATGCATCTGATGATGACCCGGTATAGGGTCGAAACTAGTTATGCAAAATAATATTCTAATAAACTCACTGTGAAGATTTAAATAAAAAATTATTATTTTCATTATATTAAGATTTTTGAATAAAATACTTAAGTGATTTTCCACATTTTCGTTTTTATTAGTGACCGGTTTCGCCAACCTTTCACGTTGGCATTATCAAACAGAGTCAAGTCTGTTTGATAATGCCAACGTGAAAGTTTGGCGAAAGCGGTCACTAATAAAAACGAAAATGTGGAAAATCACTCAAGTATTTTATTCAAAAATATTAAGTTTTGATACCTTTACTGAACATTAATACTTTTTACATAATTTAGTCTTGGAAGTATACTTACCAAAGCAATCTGAATAATAGGCCTAATGTATTTTTTTGAAGATAATACTTTGCTTACTCTCAAAACATAAAATGGAATAGTCTAATCTTCTAATTTTAACAAGCTGCATTATATAAGTATAGAAGCCTAGATGATGGTAGGTTTAGACTATGTCGTAAGATTGTATTTGAGGTTTATTAACACAGGGCGGACCTTAATTTAACTCCTTTATCGTAGAATGTCTTAATTTGCATTCAGGTTGATGTGATGTCAAATTTAAAAAAATAGCAGTCAAAAATTGTTAGTTTTCAAGTAGAAGGAAATGCTTACGCTGTGACTGCGATACTCTGGGTCGCGACCTAGTGGCGGCGGAGGATTCGGGACTACGCGGGGTGGACAGCGCCCCAGCTGCCGGCGGGTTCTTCTTCGCTCGTGCTGCATGGACAAACTTCAGGTGAGATTGTTGTCTTAAAGTGCAACATCGAGTGTGGTAGTACTTCAATTCTACTATACCTAGTTATATTTACAAAAAATCTAATGAATATATTTTCTATATCATTTACCTTGCTGCGCTGCTTCACCCTCTGGGGAAGCATTGAAAGGCAAAGCATCCACAAAACATTAATATAATTATCATCAAATAATATTACATACGAAATCTTCTAAGTACTCAAACATTATGCAATAAAAATCTATTAGTTTGTGATATTGTTTAGTACAGTACAGTTGTATTGAATTATAATTAAAATAATTCAGAAAATTAGTCATTGATTAGTAGCATGAATTAGACAACATTCTTTAATATTATAAACCTATTGTCTTACCAAACTGTAAGGTGTGTACTAGGTGTGTGAATTTTTATTATTTGATCTACATATGTTCATATATCATGAAGAAAGTGATGAATTTTTTGATATATTATTAATTATCTAGAAAAGTCGGGGGAGACAGGGCTTACGCACCAAAAGAAACAACAAAAAATCCTAATTAAATGTAACAAAACGTATATTAACTCACAACATAATAATGTTACAGTATTCATAGTAATATTAAAAAACAACACAGGCATATTCAGACTTAACAGATGAAGTCACATCCACAGGATATGCAACAGAAAAATACCAAAATGGATGCAAGATCTACAAAATATTGTCAAATGAAAACTCAAGTCATTGAGAGCATTGAGAGCAGAAATAAGAAATCAACACGGACAATCTTGAGGACCCAAAATCAACTAAGAAAAAAAACCCAGAAAGGACCTATATAACATTGTCTTAAATAAAGAAAAAGGATGGCAAAATTTACAACTACTCAATGTGCATCATTCATTTTTTGACTGGTAAAATATTTGTTCAACCCTTTTAATCTCACATTATTTTGTATGGACTTGTCTAAAGTTTCAGCTATCAGCTGCACAAAACCTCTGAGCCCTTGAATCCTGTTTTAAATATCAATAAATCAATTCGCAAGGGCTGTAACGATATATGCTCAATGATTTGGAAATGTGAAATTAAAAGGGTCAATAATTTAATGTGTTCAAGCAGTTAAATACGTTTTGTTAATAATAATAAGGTTTGACTAAAATACTGTGCGTGAAAAGTGAATAAGAAGTAATAAAAGTAAAATGAAATATATTTTATTACTAAGCAAAACATAGAGAGCACTAAGAATAGTTTAGTTTATTTATATGAACACTTAAAGTTGATTCTAAAATAGATCAAAACAAAAAATATATTTATATAAAGCAATTTAGGTACAAGTTGAGTAACAATAATACTGACAGAAAAATACAATAGTTTTCAAAGCTATTTGTTTTTTTACATCAAACAGGAAATATTTAAGATTTTGTAAGAAACTTATAAGAAATCAAGATTGCATTTATAACATTTTAACTACTGAAGGTGTGACACAGTTATTTCAAAGATTTAACTACTCGTTACAAAACCAAACAACAAATGAAAAAAAAAAATGATCATGCTGACTCATTCTAAATAAGTACACGGCTCAGGTAGAGAAACATATTGATCTCTACAACTTCAACCCACGAGACTTGTTACAGCAATGCAAAGTGAGTGCCACGCCGTCTGACACTTGCACGGGTCAATCCGCATCCTATCCAATGTCGTGTACAACCCAGGATCAAAGCAAGTGTAAGATAGGAATTAACCATATGGTAGTGATTACATTTTTAAAAATTCATTCCATTGCTGCAATCTGTGGTTGGCCCATATGCTACCTTACTCGTTTTGACTCAAGTCTACATTTAGATCATCAACACACAAAATACCAGATTTTATACAAATTTTTAGATTATTTGATAATATTTTCCATTCCAAAGCAATCCAAAAAAGCACAAAAATTTTCAAAAAGAAAGCATTAATATTACAATTATATCTACTTTGATACATTTCAGGCAGACAGTTATTTGTTATTGAGAATTGGTTCTGCCTGGAGTGCGCTGGTGAAACTACAGCTGGTCATTTTGTTAGATTACTAATGCATTGTTTTGCTCTTCCTTTTTAAAGAAATGTTGTCAAACAAAATGGTCAATTATTACCTAATCTGATTTGGAAATTTAAGTTATTGAATGTATTATTTAATCTTTTTGTTTATTATTTCATAGAAATATTCTAAAAATTCAAACTTGGTTTTTAAAAAATTCACTCAACAGATAAAAAACACAACTGTGTTTATAAGCTAACTTTGACTAACCAAGACTAATAAAGTATAAGACTTATAAAATAATCAATTATAGTTTTTTTAAATTATCTTAGAATTATTACATAAATTTTTCACCAGTTAGAATTTTCCTATCGAGACATTTCTTTCTAGAGAAAAGGGCCATTGCAAAAGTAATACTAGACATAATTTCACCAGTTATACGGGTGGCAGAGAACTTCAAATCACACAGGATATCCAACAATCCGATACTACACCCAGGGTGGTTTGTCAGTTTAGAACTTACGCAGGCTGGCAGTGCCGGAGGCGGGACGATTGCGTGCCAACTGCGAATACAGCGCCCGAGCCTTGGCCCTTTGCGCAGCGGCTGCGTCCACAGCTGACACGCTGCGCCCCGCAATGGACTGTCCAAAGGAACGTTCTGAAACGAAAATATTACATCAAATACCGCCTTAATGAAGATTCAAAGTTTCAAAATAAATACATGAATGACAAAGGCTGCGATAGAAATAATAAATTGGGAAAACTGCAATATTAAAACTATTATGAATATGAAGTATTGCAGTGGGTTGTATGACACTTCACCTGCCCCCCCCAATGTCTTCTTTCCAGAAGCATCCCTCGCAGACTGAGGCAGTTTGCTGTAAGCCTCTCCGTGGCAGCCCGTGACAAAGACGTTGAAATTGGTGTAGTTATTGTTCTGGAGACAGGAATCCCCGCAGATTTTAAGGATGTTTTCTACCGAAACTGGATGGGATGGAACTCAGGGTTAGGTAAGATAATTAGGATCAATAAGGAAAGGTAAGCTTAAACCATGAACATACCTCAGATTACAACAACATAATTTCACAATGAAAACAGAAGTGGGTAGTTGAATTTCAATAGATACCAGGATTGTTCATTTACCAATGTGCAGTAAAAGCACCAATATACCCAACAAAGATACCGTGGAAAACTTAATAGGAATACAAGTGGTTTATGCTCAACGGTGAGTTATCACAATGATAGGATAGAGGGTTATAATACCATCTACATAAAATAAAATGTGACACTGGCTGGTGAGAATGAGTTTGTGTGACTGCTAAATTTGAGTACCTCTGGTGGGCAGGGGGATGTTGGTGCGGTCCTGCGAGGTGCGGCGACGCGGCGAGCCGGGCGTGCGGCGCAGGGAGCCAGCACGCGCTAAAGCTCCCCCCGCCCCCCTGGCCTCACTGGCACCCATGGCCGACAGATTCTCTGCAGAGGCTGGTGAGGGCGTGTGAGGTGTGTGAGTGTGAGAGTTCATACGTTACCGGTTCCGTTGTGAGTGCAGCAGAAAACAAAAGATGTTGCCAGATCAACATTTTTTAAAAGAAAACCTCCGAGATTAAATTTGTTTAGATATCAAAGATTATCATTTTGTAACTGACCTGTAACACTGGAACTGGGACTTCTCGTGCTGGTCATGGGCCTTTTATCTGAAATAATAACATAACTTTCATTTTCTCCAAAGTTACAATTTAAATAATAAGCAAAGTTTTGAAAATTCTAAATTATTGATATGAAAACTAAACATATTATTTTAAAATAAGTAGAAGAAAAATGTAGATCTTAAAAATGTATTAAGTTACTTTTTATAGTAACTAGATAATTTTATTGGTGACCAATAAAATAATGTGGAGTATTTTTTTAAAATATTAAAATGGAATTCCAACAAGTACTCATGTAACATAAACATGTCAATTTAAAATAATGATAAATTTATATCTATTACTTGTCAAACGAATATAAGTAATATTAATTTATCTTTATAACCCAGGCAAACACATTGAATTATACAATCATGTAAATAAAAGACATCAGAGTGAGAACATTGAGCACTTTATCAATAATTATCTCTTATAACGAATAATCTCTCATGATTGCTTATAAGTAAAAGAGGAAAAATAACTACCGTAAAAAGGGCGAGGTACTGAAGAGGCTACGGGTGTGGCGGCTTGATGAAGAGAATCGCTACTGCCATGACGGGATCCGACTCCAGATCCTTCCTTCTCCACAGCTCGCTGCGCAGCACCGTCTAAGCTGGTGAACAGTGCCTCTCCTGCTGCTGGGAAGTGGCGTTTGAACAACCAGAAAGCTCTGCAAACAACAAGTCATTTTAAGGTAAGTCCATTAAAAATTCAAAGTATTTAATGTTTATATAAATAATTTTGTTTACAATTCTTTTCAGTATAAATATTGTGATTTGAAGTTGTGGTTATCTTAAAATCAAATAATACATAGAATGTAATAGTGTGATAAATTTATTTATTTAGAATACTAAATTAACGAATTACTCATTCCAGACCCTGAAATTGACTTCAATTATCATGGCCGTAACAAATGTTCAATATTTTATTAATAGCTAAATATTATAAGACATTCTACTGTTTACATTCATGTAATGATTCTGATTCTGATCTGTTGAATTAACTATTCTAATGTTCTGTTTAAGATCATCAACATAGATTTTTTAACACTAGACAAATTCAGATTTATTTTAAGATTTTTATTTGCTGTTGAAAAATTACATGTATTAGTGAAAAGTCATATTTAAAGCAGTATATATTTGTTAAAATGATTTTTTTTATTTTTTCATGTCTAATATAAAGATTAAATTACTTTCGGCAATGACTTCTTGCAGTGTTATCAGCATCGGAGCACCCTTTCTTGATGGCTTCCTTGATGGCAGGCTGCTGCCTCTCGAGGACTGTGGAACTCCACGACTCCAGCATGCTGCACAGGATCTCACTGTGGAATCAGGCACATTAGTAAACAAAATCAAAATAAGTGATTAGGATAAGTATTATGGATATGAAACCACTAACCTTAGGGTGGCTCTAATTTCTTTGGCCTTGGACGTGATCATACTTTGAGTGATGATTGGGATGATTCTTGGTGAGTGAACGTACCGAACGACATACTTGATTGTAATGGTACCGGCTGATGATATAACCTTAAATTTAACACATAAGAAATTAACAAAAGATTATAGATTGAATAACCTCCATATTGACACTTGTTTTATATTGACACTTGTTTTATATTGAGAAGTCCTTGCAGCCTTAATAGACAGACGAGCAAGCAAGTAATTACATAATAAAAGCACTTAGATGATTTCTTAATTAACAATGAAGAAAAACACCCACTGTACTGTTCAATAAAATATATTAAAAATATGTTTTTATGTAGTCTGTATTTTATTTAATATATTTTAGCTCTTTGCCTAATCTACTGCAACAAATAATTATTTTAAAAATGCTTATTATCCTTAATTCATAAACAATTCCATTTAAGTTCTTCAATCTTAACATCCGTGACAAAATATTCACGCTAATAATTATCTTGTGAGAGTAAATTTATGCAAAAAATAAATAGATAATGATTTGTGAATATATTGAGTTGGTTCAGACAACTACAGAATGAAAACAAACCTTAGCAGAATTTGGTACGAGGTTAATTAGTTCAGAAATTATATATAAAGAAAACTGGTCCAATTTTGTTTTTAACGTTTTAGCCATGTAGGCTATTGTGATGCAAGCCTCTCTAACGACCTGAAAACAAACAAAATATTAAATTTGTATAAAAAAGGAAAACTCTATTCTATCAGGGTATTACATTAAAAAGATGATTACCTGACTTCTAAGTTCCTTGATTACTACCAAAAAAGGAATAGACATTTCCTTCAGTTGGGCACTAAACTCTGTCGGATATTGTGTATGGGCTGATGCCACTAATAAAGCTCGAATTTTCTTTAACTGAAATACAAACAAAATTCATAAGACATCTCTGACAATAAAATTAAATATCTATCAAAATTATATGGATAAGTTTTCTCACAGCATCTATTCTCTTCTCCCAATCGGCAGTCCTGTCTCCGACCACCGATGCCGCTAGCCTACAGATGTCATCAAGATCCCGGGCGCTGTATAAGGCCACTGCAGGCACGGTACAGAACTGAGACTCAAAAGCGTCGCTTGTGACAGCTCCCGCTGATGAATCAACTGAAAAATTACAACTAATTATAGCATCAAATATATACACACCAGGATTCAAATTGATTGATTTAATTTAGAAAAAATATTTCTACATTCTAAAAAGGTTTGATTTGACTTAGAAAAAAATATAGCACCTACCGGTACTCATTATTCATAAAACATAAATTTGCAACCTGAAACTACAAGATATCAACTTGATTTTATCAATTTTTAAACCATGTATTTTTATTTTGTGTTTGCCTAATATATCCTAAACATCAGTTGATAAGATGTTGTTTTGAAGTTTCAATCTGATATGTACAGCCTTATAGTTAATAAGTATACACAGTGTTGTGCTTTATTCTTTTTTCATTTCATGCAAGGATATTCTAAAGGTGATAGCTAAAATGTTATAGGGGGAATTCTTTTCACCTGCTAATAAAAATAAATTAAGTTTAATTTAATATATGAAGTGTTGTACTTGATTCTATCAATTATAAATTTACATGTCATGATACTTAATAGAGCATTTACTAAATCTTTTTTTTTTAATAAGGTAACAATTATAAATATATTTTAAATAATCACATAAAGTAAATACATTCATAACTAATACTAAAAATCATTGGCATAATAATACTTTGCTGAACGTTGATGATATAAATCACGAAAATTTACTAATTGTATTTTTATTGCTACTAGAAAAATTATTGAAAGGCGAAAATAGCAGATATATGATTTTAAAAGAAATCACTGATTGAAACAGATAATACAATTGAAAGATATGTAGTATGTATTCTATGATGACAAAAATTTAGGAATAGCCAAATCGATACACATCCTCTTGCAGATTTATGTCACATATGTTTTGGAAATTTATTGTTGAATAAATTTTAAATTTCCTAGAATAGTTTTGTGTCCAATATATTATTATTATAATTAAGAAAGAATTAGACCATTTGAAAAAATATGTACATGATATTGACACTGGTTGAAAAATAAGTACGATCATGCATGTGTTATAGTTGGTATGTGTTGGGTAACTTCAAAAGCAGCACATTGGCAAACATTAATATAGAAAGCAGACATGCATACGAGCGGGATGGACATACTGAGATATCTACAGTCCAACAGGTTTGACTAAAAAATAACTGCACGCTTTTCCCTTACTCACTATCCGATTTTTTTTTAATGCAAATATAACATATATTCCTATGTATTGCAGTACACAGGTATAATAATCTGTTACGAAAAACACAAATCGTACACGCTTTAATGTGGAATAGAGATTCCTCCCTCGGGTGAATGGAGCTCATCATACCCAGCCACATTAGTTAGTGTCCTCAATACATTGTTTAGAATTAGCAGTTCAATAGTATTTGTATTGCATTTACATTGAGCCCAGTAGTCCGTAATCATAAATTTACTGCCAAAATAAACCGGAAAGATTGATTGGGTATGTTTTATATATATGGATAAATACAAACATCGGTATTTCTAGTAGGACATCAACGACCACCAGCTATTAAATCAAGTTATTATGACTATGAGAAGCTTTGAGCTTGCTATTGAACAATTATCCAAGTACTGAATAACATATTTCAAGAATTGAGAACGGTGGACATATGTCAAGAAGACACTGAGCAAGGTAAAGGAGAGCACCACTACAAAATAAGGATATGGATAAGATTGCAAGCAGGCTATTAACTCAATAGTTTTTCATGCAGGGAAATAGTTGAGGTATTCGAGCTGATGTTAGGAGACGGACCGCTGGGCAATCGCGCGGGCGGGCGGCGCGGAGGCTGACCCGAGCAGCCAGACTGCAGAGAGAGCATGGACTGGTAGCCACTGCTGGGCGCCGTGCCGCATAGCGCCGTGGCCGCTCGCCGCACCTCCGCTATTGTGAATAGTGGGCACGTCCGTTGGGTTAGTTATGATGGACTCACCCATGTAATCGACCCTTTTACGTTACTTATTGTAGAGATGATAAGTTTGATAGAAATTGAAGGAACTTATAACACAGATGAATTGATTTTTTATAATTATTTTTAACTAATAACCCCAATGAAATGTTATAGTGATCATTTTGATTAACGTTTCCAGTCTTGTTTGTTTATTTTCATAAGCCATTCGAACAGACGAAGCTTAAATGGATATAGTCAATATAGAATTGTCACACAAGCACACAAAACAGTTTTATAATGGTAGATTAATTTATTAAAAATTAAAGGATAATGACTCAATAGTATATGAATATAAACCATCATGTCTCAGAATATAGAAAAGTAAATTAAAAAATACAAAAAATGATAAATTTAAAAAAATTATGATTTGTAATGACACATTATTAGTAATTTCATAAGACGGGGATAAAAATGACCATCTCTTGGCTGAGAACTGACATTGTCAACAACTGAGCCAACAACTCAATTAAAAAACTATAGATTTGTTGCATTAATATTCATTCATATTGGTTGATATTCAAATCTCGCTGACACATGACAGAAGGCATCAATGATTACTGATAAAGAATTCTAATAAATATATTATAAATATTTATATTTTACTATTAAATATAAATTCATACATGCTAGAAATTGGTTCCTATAATAAACTATTGAAAGTTATCTCAGTAGGAAAATATTTTAGCATAAAAAAAACGAAAATACCAGCATGTATAAATTGACCACATGAAAAATATAGAAGATAGACAGTATAGCAATTAGTTAGGATGACCTTACAATAGGCAATGCAATACAAAATGCAGAAGCTCACTCGATAGATAGATATTCAATTGTGAAAATACTTATAACTTCCACAAAAACGCTCAAGATTGCAATGAATAAATTCATATTATTGATTACTCATATATAAATTTTCAACAGAATTATTATAGGCACACGTAACTGCATTTCTTTATATATTCTTAGAGCTTATGGATATTTTATAGTTCGTATTTGTACTCATGCATTCATTACATGTACTAAAGGGGAATACTGACCTGGGTTGCAATTAGAACCTGTGCTTTCCTTCTTGGCTGACGTGGGTATACTAAATGTGCGCTTGATCGGTTTCGCCGGTTTTGCCATGAGAATGTTGTCAATCTCATCATTGCTGTTCGCCGCACCTAAAATCAAACAAAAAGCAATGAAAAACCTGAGTACCCATGAGGAATTACGCATAATTAAGTGAAGAATATATCAAACTTGAAGCGGCAGTCGGTAGCAGCAGCCCTGCAGCCTGGGCCTCATCAAACTTCAACTCCAAGGCGGCCAACTTGTTTGGGGGAACTTCTCTCTTGCGAAGGTCCATTCTTAACTTTTCACCTGAAATATTTAACACATAATAATAACATAATTACAGTTGATAACAAACTTATGTAATATTTACATTGTTTATTTACACACAAAAATTACCTAACACACAGGAAGATTTTTTACAAAATATTTTTTCGTTAATATATGTTCACTTTCATTGCTTCTTTAATGAAAAATAAAACATTTAAGACAATATAACTGCAGCACAAAAAAAATTAATGGTATTTGTTTATATACTCAATATTGACAGTTGGAAGAATGTATTTTGAAAACAAAATTTTCACATTTCAAAGATTCTTTTTTCAGTTATATTATTTATGGCAGTAAAATTTTAACAATAATTTTTCTTAGTTTTAAGTTATAAAAAAAAGACAAAATGGCAGCTCTCACACTGCATCATCGTGGATGTAATACTGACCAACGTGCTTATACATCTCCAGCAGAGTGAGGGCGGCCTGGTCCCTGACAGTGACGCTGGGGTCTCCCAAAAGGCTGGCTACCGCTGGAGTCACAGTTTTTAGGGGCAGGTCTTGACTACCTTGCCTAAAATTGACAACAACAACAACATATGAAGCTTTTAAACAAATAAACACCTTATCATTAATTGATTTGTATTAAATTAGTTCAAAAGATATTCACTGACTAATACTTTTAGCTCTAATCAAATGATGAATAAAATATAACCTTAACTCCATTTATGTAATAACACAGTCTCTATCAAAACATTAACGTATTTAAAATTGAATATGATTAGTTTAAATAGTTTTAAATTAGTACTAATAAATCAGTATAGTTTTAGGAAAAATAAAACAATATAACCCTGCAAAATAAAAATGTCCTAGAACATGGGTGGCCAACCTTTTTCAGCTGCCGGGCCAAATTAAGGAAATGAGATTTCCTACTGGACTATACAACAAAAATTCATTTAATATGTATAATAGGTATAAAACTTAAAAACCGGAATTTGACACTAGATACCAACACTTGTGTATGCGCTGTAGCAAATCATTGATATAAGTATCATTTTGAAGCTCTATTCATAAGCTGTCAAATCAGTCAACAGCGTTTGATTTGCTTGTGCGCATCATATTTTATTAAATCTTGGAAAATTTTGAAATATGGCGAAAAAAACAGCATTTGCGGGAAGTTTTGCCGAGTCACTTTTTTTGCTAAGAAAACTACAGCCGATAGTCATCGTTTGCTCATGGGGTTGTATGGCGAACATGTTCTTGCGAAAACATAATGTTTCAAGAGGTTTCAACGCTTTAAAAGTGGCGATTTTGACATCAAAGACAAAAACGGCCTGGACAGCTGAAAAGGTTTGAAGATGAAGAATTGGAAGCGTTACTCAATCAAGACTTGTGTCAAACACAAGAAGAGCTTGCGGAATCATTGGGCCTGACTCAAGTAGCCATTTCTAAGCGCCAAGTGTTGGAATTTATCCAGAAGCTAGGAAATTGGGTGCCATACGAGTTGAACCCAAGAGACGTGGAAAGGCGATTTTGCTTGTCTGAAATGCTGCTCGAGCGTCATAAAAAGAAGTCGTTTATGCAACGAGTTGTTACTGGCGACGAATAATGGATTCATTAAGACAACCCAAATAGCAAAAAATCGTATTTGAAGCCCGTCCAACCAGCCAAATCGACACCGAAGAAGAATATTCACGCTGCCAAGATAATGCTCTGTATTTGGTGGGATCAGGTAAAACCAGGTGAAACCATTACTGGAGAGGTGTACTGACAACAACTGATTCGTTAAAAGAGAGCATTGATGGAAAAACGCCCTGAATGGGAGACCAGACACGAGACATCGATTTTCCAACATGACAATACTCGGCCACATGTTGCTCAACCCGTTAAAAACTATTTAGAAAATGGCGGATGGGAAGTTCTGCCCCACCCGCCATTTAGTCCAGACTTGGCGCCTTCTGACTACTTTTTGATTCGGTCGATGCGGAATGCACTTTCCGGAATACGCTTCACTTCAGTCCAAGGCACCGAAAATTGGCTCAATTCTTTCTTTGGATATTCTAATTCTTCTGTTTTGTTAAAATGGACATCAAAACCTATAATAAAAATTGCCACTTGGGCGGTATCTGTTAGGTCTGTGCTTTCATCCAATGCTAGAGAATAAAATATGAACTTGGATGCTCGATTTTTCAAATGATCTTCAATATGTTTTCCAATATCGTCCACACGCTTAGTCAATATAGTTTGACGAGACAGGCTTATTTTTGAGAAGTCTGTTTTCTTTTTCTGGGCACTCTCCAAACATTCCTTAACAATTTCACCATCTGAATATGGCTTCGATTTTTTTGCTAGTATCGTGGCTACTGCATAACTAGCTTTTACATAGTATTTTGACTTTTCGTTGTGCAAAAAGTTTTCTTTTTAATAAATTAACTTGGTCTTGTCGAAATTGCCCTTCGTATTCATCAAACCTATTTGCATGCTTAGCCTCGTAATGACGTTTAATATTATACTCTTTTAATGCAGAAACATAATTATTGGATATCAAGCATATTGGCTTTGTTTTAAATTCCACGAAAAAATAGTTTATACTCCATCTGTCTTGAAAACTTCTCTGTTCTTCTGTGAATCTTCTTTTATTTGGTCCAACGTTTTTACTATTTATATGATATGATACGAACTACTAGGAATATTCTATTGGTTGTTTTATGTACAATCAAAAAAAATGTTTGCATATTCTCCCTGGGCTAAAAATAAGCACCCGCGGGCCATGGGTTGGCCACCTATGTCCTAGAAGATGAATGTATACACTGTGCGGACTTGTTTTAGAACTATGTTGTACTATAGCCAACAATTGACCGACTGTTTTGTTTGCAGTGTGCACACAACTTTATGCTTTGTAGTTCATGTATACTGATTCATTAATGAGCAATTAATTAAATAGGCACTTATATTGTTCCAGGAAATGCATGATATTAATGTGGAATAATTGAATATCTATAAACATTAATATAAAATAAAATGGAAAATATTACATTGTCAGCTATAAAATACAGCTGATACTTTATTTTAGTTCTTGTTACAGCATTCAAACGTGGTTTCAAAGGTTTGATAAGCAGGACTAACTAATTTAAAAAAACTAACTCATTGAGTGCTGAGAGCAGACAGCGCAGGGCTTCTTCGCGCATATTGGCATTCTTGTGACGAAAGGCGGTGGCCAAGCGAGCCAGTAGCTGCGGTGCGGCCAACGAGCCACTGGACCACATGGCTGCCAGTGCCTGCCTCGCTGCCGCTCGCACACCCTCCTTGGAGTCTCCGAGCCTGCAACCGTACAATTCAAATAAGTTATATTCTACACTAAACTAAAAAAAGTATTATTGTAATAATGACTGATACCCTACGCTGTAGATTTTGAAATAATATGATCTCTTATTAAAAATTTAAATAATTAATCGTTATTTTCTATTTTTTTAATGTCATAGAACAATTCATTTCATTAATTTAAAATTTAATTTTATAGCAATAAATCGCTTTCAACATTAATATCAAATAATTAAAATGATGATTTTACAAAGATAATTAATTGTTATATAGTATTTACGATAAGCGATGTACTCAAGGTTCCAAGCAAGCAGTCTAACTAATTATTGAACCATAAGGCAATTCTAATCGAAGAAGAGGTGGTATTCAGTACCTGTCGATGACATGAGGTAGCACGGTGGGGGTGTAGGAGCCAAAGTCGCTTCCCATACGGCCGATGAGCGCCGTCAGTACCTCCAGCCCATTCTGAGACACCTGCAACAACGAGCGATGCACACATGACTCAAACGACAAATCAAAATTCACCAAAAGTTAAGATTACTATAATTAATATTGCTCCCTTTTTTTAATTTTTGAGAAGCCCACTCTATCAGGTGCGGCCGATGTAAATTAGCAGGAGTTTTACAGGGTGGCTGGGCACGCGGGAGGGGGGGGGGGGGTGGGGGGAGGGGGAGGGAGGGAGACGGAGGGAGGCCACTGCTCGGGCGGGTGCGCCGCGCCGGAGGACTCGGTCACGGATAATCAACGCCGAGGCGCGCCGTCGCCCATTGTCTACGCCCGGAGCGTCTCCGGCGCAGACAATACGCCGTACACGCCCGAGCACGTCTGGACCTGCCCGAGCACGCCCGAGCACGCCCGAGCACGCCCGAGCACGCCTGGACCTGCCCGAGCACGCCCGAGCACGCCTCTGACCGGTGCGGGGATATTCACAGTGATTGAATATTCGCGCCGCGATGGCGAATTTCTCCGCACAATGCCCCTCGTATTCAATACGACCTTGGGTCGTGCACAATTTTGCACAAACAAAAAATATGTGATCGTTTTTATTTTTAATTAAAAGTGCTAAAACACTTTTAACTAATTGCACCGGTCACTGCAATATTGCATTGTGAATTATTGCAAAATAAATTGCACAGGAAAGTTGCATTATTGTGTGTTGCCATTGTTCAACTTTTTTACATTGCGGGTGTTTTGAAATAATTGCAAAGAAAATTTATTGAATAAAATAAATTTGCGAGCCTCGAGTATATATATACTCGAAAAACTTTGCGTATTGGAGAGTGACTCAGTGCAAACTGCAAAACTGAACGAGTTTCTTTTTTTTTTTTTTTAAATTTCAAAATGAATTAATTTTTAGCAGAGATAGCCATTTCTTTATCTTTTCTATAAGAAAAAAAGGGCATAAAATAAATCTCCTCGGGGTTCTGTTCTTGTTCGCACCCGCCACGCGTGTCACGCAGTCACCACTGTTTGGCGCGACGTTCTTATTGCATTTATAGCAACATATATATGTGTATTTACAGCTATACATATATTGTCATTTCCAGGATCAGAAGGAGTATGAAAAATACAATTTTAAACAAAGCAGGAATCAGCATTACCGTGATTTACACGTGCCCATACTATCAGCGGACCGACTGAATATATTTGATTGGTTATTTTTTTTATATTTACATCCATTTTTAATATGAACGGAAGAGAACGATATTTCGTACCATGTGCTCGTAATACTGCGGCGGTATCTCCAGATCATCTTCGCTTTCGTATAAATCATCTCCGAGCGCTTCCATACTTCCATGCACCTCGACCGCCTTCCGCCAGATCCGATAATTACCTTCACGGAAGTAAATTATTCAGAGAATTAATATTCCGATGGCGAGGCGCTCCGCGGGCCGCGCCGGCCGTCCCTCCGTCAATCTCCACGAAAACCCGCAGTTCAGAAACTCCATTGCCTACGCAATCTTCGACTTATATTTGGATAATAATATTACAAAAAATAGCGCAAAAAACTGCGCGTCGATTTGTATTATTTCAGTTACGGATACACCGATTTTTTTTTAAATCGACTCAACTCTTTTAATTTCACAGGCGTGACGTCATTTTCGCAGTTCGTATTGAATATAAATAATTCAATCGATGGAGTGAAACACGATTTCGAGTAACTACGCGAATACGCATATATAAATCAATTCTTTCCCTTGGTTCGTATGCAAATAGCAATAAATTAGAATAAGACGGCAATTCGGTCATTAAAAATCGGCATAATCAAAAAATCAATATGTAAATATAGTCTCTCGGACGAACTGTAAAAATAAGAGTCGGCCGGCTTTCACGCGGGATGCTGCCGTAGAGTGAACCCACTAGGCGAGAATATTAGTTACTTTTGGATATTAAAATATCATCCAAGAACACCGAAACTCGATTTAATGCTTATTTTTAATCGTCCACAGCATGGGTTTTCCAATCGGTCGAAAACGATACGCTTTCAATCGAAAAATTCTACAGCCCGAACGATTGATCACTTGGACCACATAAAATTATCGATTTTTACAATATGAGATTAAAATGCCAACGGTTTTTCGGTTTCATGTGAAAAATGGCAACGATATTGGATGAAAATTGCAACCGCAGATCGCGCTGGCGTCTCGCGAGTCCCGAATGACCCGATAATCTAGAAGAAGTCGCGCCAGGTTACTCGGCAGACGATAATCCACACCGTCTCCTATTTTTGTAATGCCGCGATCAATAGACCGATACGTGGTTTTCTGTATTTCGTGGGACCGCTGCAAAGACCCCTCGCATCTGTCCGCAGATGACAGAAACGGCCTCCTCGTCCGGCGTAGCTCCTCGAAATCCATCACCAATAACTGTAGTGAAAATATAATCTACTTTCAATATTAATTTAACATTTATTTTTTCTCGCGGTGTTATTTTCGGTTAATAAATATGATTTATCAACAATTGTATAAATTTTCGTGACCTCCAAAGATAATAATACTGCGATAAATGTAGCTTATGACATAATAACTAATTATAGACAACATTGAACCGATACATTAAATTTAATGCACCGAATGAAATAAAAACAACAATACAGCTTCCCTTCTATTTATGGCAAGTATAATTTATAATAGTTATGCGAAACTTTAAAAATGCGTTTAAAAAAATGGTCTTTATGTACTTTTCCCAGGGTAGCGGGCAACTTTATGTATATATAGGTTTAACTGCGTCTTTCTTTTCGCTAAACTACTAAAAATGAAACAAAGTCTGTCGTGAATCTTTATGACGCCTCATCTGACTTTTATCCAAATATTTACTTACAATGCAATCATGATAAAAAAAATACATATCACAAAAAAATACCGCCCACGAATGATTTGCTGCGCTGCAAGTGTGGGCAATTATTTTCCTTCGAATTGTTTACAAGCTGACAGTTAAAGTATCACTGATAAAACAATGTAAAAACAGAAGACGCAGAAAAACAATGTATTGTTGCATCGCGGGTTTGTAAAAATCTTATTTTAGCGCGCACGAAGGACCGAACACAAGTGCTCAGTGCCAAACAGATGCAAGTAACTACTTTAGATGTAATAGAAAATTACATTAACTTGGCTTATGAAAAAATCTTATTTATTTTAGATATTAATACTATACTAAGAAGTTCTTCGCGGTCTCTATAGTATACATATCAAAAGAGAAGTGCGATTTTCGCTTTAATTTTGAGAAGTACAATAAATAATTTCTGTAGCTGTAAATATTTTTTATACATTTAATTATCAACATAAAGCTTAAATGCACATCATTAACATCTATTTTTTTAAATTTATAACCGCGAAATAAAAATTCCTTAGTTTTTTTGGCATTCGATGCCGTGTATCGAGTTTTGATATTCTCCGATATTCAGCTGCGTCGCAAATTGACGGAGGTCGTTCGCCGAGGGCTCGGCGCACCCCTCCGAGCGCGCGTTGCGCAATGACTCGACCGTCGGCATCGTCAAGACCGTTTGCCGCCCAAAATATCACCACAACGCAACAATAATTACAAATTCGGAAAAAAAAAATAAAGATTGCAAATGGGAAGTGATTCTCTTCGGGGACCGGGAGCGGAAGCGCGAGTGGAACCCGAAAATAAGTCTCGTCACGACGAAACAAGAGCGACGACTGGATCTCGGGACCGAGCCCACGGGGAAATGAATTAATCCCAGACAATGGACACTTAGGGATCAACCATCGAATCGAGGCTCGTCAGGCTGTAATCGTATTGATTTCGCATCTGAATTATTGGCCAACAGTTTAACCGTGGAGCGGCGCCACGCGACGCAGACGACGGGACTAGTAATGAGTACTCGGAAATTATTTAAAATATTATATAATATTTCATTATTTTACATTTCAGATCTAGATAGAAAAGCTACCGGATAGCTCGTACAATACCAGCACTCAGCCTGGAAGGAAAATATTTTTATAAATAAAACGATGATGATTTTTTTCGCATTTACATATGATACTTTACGTATATATATTTTGTATAAATATGAATACGATCCACAGATGACCGTCAGTATAATTCACGATGGAAGGAGTCGGACTCGAAACACCTGCACATGACGACTAAATAATGTATTAAATTTTAATCTCATCATATGCGACAATATTAGATGAGAATATATAGTAGAACGGCATGTAAAAAAAAAAAATACATTGAAAACATTGTGGTATTTGGCCCGAGAGCCGCAGAGGACAAAGCGGCCACGGACAACGACAGACGTTACGGCCGAATCCAGCGACGGGAGGAGGATTGATGATGATGAAGGAGCGAACCCCGCGACCTCGGGCGTCGCTGTTATCGGATGCATCTCGACCGCGGCGATTCGCGGGGATGGCGGGCAGGGCGCGGGGCGCGGGAGGAAGGCCCGTGGGCGGGCATGCGCAGTGGGGCGCCGCCCGATGCGTCACTCCTCGGCCCTCGCCACCGCCACCGCCGCCGCCACCGCCACCGCCACCGCCGCCGCCGCGGGACCCGGGGCACCCTCATCAAAGCGGCCGAACGTCCCGAGCTTCCAAATTTAGTAAAGAATATCAATGCGAGGTAAAAGAACAAACATGATTTTAAAAAAGCTTATCTATCTTATACCGTGCGGATAAATACGCAATACTTCAACAGCAGATCGAGCCTGTTGTGATAGCACACATCAGATGAAAACCGCCCAGAAATCTATGTCTTATTCTAATTCATTGGTATTTTGTCATAAATTATATTTTTTTTGCGTGCACAACAAAAGATTACACGGATTGTATTCTAATTAATTAAAATACATATTTAAAGCATTGCTTCGTGCATTGTGATAAATAGTAGCGAGGCCGGCAGTGCCCGCGACGCGAGCGAATGCCGCGTTCAAAAGATGTATTTTTCCCGGACATTCCCGATTCGCTCTCGTTTTCATCTTCGCTGCCGCGCCAGGGTTCCGACTGGGAGAATCGCGGTCTCGAGTATCGCGGGCGGACAGAAGCATCGGAAATGTAGACAAAACGTAACGCCCCACAACTTTCCGAAACCCACTTATGAGATAAAAATACTACAAATATAATGCCAGATAAGATTAAATAAAGAAGGGGGCGTCCAATCTTGGATATCGAGTGACTCCGTAATTTTAAAAACGCCGCATACAGACCGAAGTAAGCAGAATTTAAAAAATGGACAAGCGCGGTAAAACGATTGGCCGAAATCAATCCCTAGCGGCTGCCGGCAATTACGGACGGGCTCGGGAAGGGTGGCAAGGGGGCAGGGAGGCGGGGGGGCGGGGGACTATGGGGAGTGCTATTGTTTTTTTGTGTGCACCGCCCGGACACCTTCGCCCGGTGGTGGTCGGGAAACCCCTCGCCGACCGCCGTCGCCCGGGCGACTCGAGCGGGAATCGATTTGATTATCGATCCCAGTGATAACCGCAATATTTCTTCGTATTGGAAAAGCGAAGAAACTCGAGTTCTGTTCGGCATCAAATCTGCGATACGGTCCGGACGATCCAAAAATCTAGAGTCGAGAATGATTGAATATGCTTAGAATTGTACTGAGTATATTTATCCTTCGAGATGACCCGCCGCGAAATATGACGAAAATATATAGCGGGGAGTAACGCAGTAGTCCTATTTTTGGACGAGCACTCGCCCAATCTAATCAGCAATCGCGGCCATCCTCAGCACAATTTCGTATTTTTGGATAACTCCGGCGCATTGAGCAAGACGCGCTGCAACATCTCACATTTGCATCACGAAAGTGCGAAACGCTGCTCGCGACTGTTGGCCGGTTCGCGACGGCCGCTTCTGGAGTGCGAGCATTGTCTCCGGACTGATTGAAATGCACTTTGTGCAAGAGACGAGATATGCAACGGCTTATTAAAATACCGACACTCCAAACTTCACATATTTTATTAATTATCGCAATACATAAACATATCCGTTTGTATGAAAAAATCAAGGACGAATTCAAGTAAACCCGCGTATAAGGATACATTATCGGTTATGTTGTATTTGTAAGCCAGTATAAAAGAAAACGGCTGCAGATGACCCGGTGACACACATGGCCGGCGGGGAAGGGCGTCGAGCGATGAGATCATTCCCGCAGTAGGTTGGTTCGATAAGTCGGCATCGACTTCACTCCCCGGTTCGAATCCCACACAAAATACATCGACGATTAAATGTGACCGATTTACCTCTAGTTTTTTTTTTAATTATTATTTTTTTAGTTCCATTTTTTTGATAGGGGTACGATTAACACTAATTAAATTAATCAAAATTTTCGCATTATAAATTTAGTTAATAATCATATTTAAGTCTACTCATAAAAATATCTAAAATTTCATGGACATTGAATACTTTGAAATTTAAAAAGTTTTGATTTTAAAAAGCAACACAAAGGCTGAAATTATATTATATATGTTCTTTATTATATTTATTAAAAAAAATTAAATAACGCCAGGTATGAATCCGCACGACGCCCGCATCTATTGTTTGTGCAACCTTTACTAAAAATACGCCTAGGTACGTGAATTTTACATGACGTCAAGTGTTTTTTTTTTATTTTACAAATTTTAAAATTGAAAAATAAAAAAAATTATACAACCTAAACGCAGGTGTCACAAAATTATACTAAGAACTGATTTAGTGGACGACTCAACACAAAACACATACCAATACGACGGTTTTGCAGATTCATTATTCATGCTTGATTCTCTGGTGCAATTTGCATTTAAAAAAAAACTGCTACGGTGAGTACTGCTCAATGCCCTCGGCCATTTCTTACGTATGCGCTCCGTTTATTCATATATATCCAATGGCAAATAATGAGTAGAACCCGGTCACGGACTTCCCCGAATCCGTCCATCTCGACTACGCGAGTTGTCATGATGGGTCTCTCTGATGAAATCGAAAATATTTTTTTTCATGGTCTCGATCAAGCTGAAAGCGCGCCCGATCACATTGGTGATGTTTTCTGGCCATCTTTGCTGTACGGGGTTTAATTGAGAGTTTAGTGCCGCGTGCAGTTTCTAACCGCAACCTTTGAACCAAACAGGGCATCGCTCCAAATTACACGAATAATAATAACAATAATACGATCAGCTGCTAGTGGAGCGTCTTCCCACGCCTCTCGGGGCGGGCGGGGGGCGCGCGCTGTCGGCGTCCCTGTCCCCCCCGGCGCGGCCGCGCGCGTGCGAGGGAGAGCGAGCGGCGAGCAGCGAGCCGGCTCGCTCGGGCCGCGCTCGCTGGCCTATTGTTTTTGTACTCGATTTAAAAGTGTGCGACAGTTGCCGAGCGAGACTCATAATGAGCTGTGAAATTGATTTAATTCGATTTACCGCGCGGTAATTATAATCTTCAGTTTTAACGGTGTCTCAGTCTAGAGGTCAAGTTGACTGACAGATTTAATTCTATCTCTATTCTAGACCTATTAATAGATAAATATGTATACAAGATCAAATGTCATGATATTTGACAAGGGGTTACGACTGGAACATACAATTTTATATGAGCGCTAGAGATTTTAACGATTTAAAACAATAATTTGTACTTCCAAATAGATATGACATACAAATACACAGCTGTCACTGCACTGCCATCAACTCACTTTACATAAGCATCAGTAAAAATATGATACAAAAATATTTATGTATTCAAATGTTCGTTGTACGTGTAAATGTTTTTAGTTTTGAAGGCGAATGTAAAAAATAATTATAAATATTTATATTCAATATTGGAAAAAGTCTAAAATACACACTGCTTACTATAGACGTATCAATAGTTACGATTGCAGTTTTTTTTTTTATACTGAAAGAGTTTTTATGGCTTAAATCATTCAAACAAAGACGCATGAACTATTTTATATTAGCTTGCAACGAGAACATTAAAAAGGAAAGTTTGTGTTGTTATTTGTTCCTTCTGTTTCCCATACTTTCATACAAACATAAGAGCATACTACGCGATATACGCCTCAATAACATAATTATCTGCAGATAGCAGACTGTACACGCGCCCATCTTACGCGACAGTTAAATTTAATTTTTGATGTGTTGAACGCATTTGTTTATTTCTGCAGATTGAGCTAATGCACGAGCGCGCGTTTTCTTATCAAGTTTAAAAATGTTAAAATAAAACATTAATACCTATGAAAAAGCAAGATATAATAATTTAAGGCAAAAGCACGGATAAAATGTCTGTGTTTCAAACGTTAATGACACATTACGATATTTACCACTCAAAATATAACAACAAAAGTATTTAAAGCAATTGATTAGTATGAAGACATAAAATCAGGCCGCCCGCGTTTAATTCAAATTGTACATTTACCAGAGCTAGCAGATTAAATTACACGGCATTAAAAGTCAAGACAGGCCGCCGTCAGTCTCGGTCCGCCATCGCCCCACGCGGCAAGGACGCCCGAGCGCAATGTGACACACGCGGCGGACAGCCGTGACTCGAATCAGAAGTATCCGCTCGGCGCGCGGGGAGGGCGCGGGGAGGACGCGGCCAGTGGGTCAGGGGGCAGGAGCCAGGAGCCAGGAGCCAGGAGTCAGGGGGCAGGGGCGCCGAGGGCGGCTCCGGAGGCGCACAGTTTGTTTCAACAGGTGGTGAAAATTCAGCCGCGTCACTAAATCGCAACGCACGGTGGCTTATGAACTGGTGGAGGGTAGAAATCCTGGCACCGGAACTTAATCAATCTCTTGCCATTCGATGCATAATTTACTGATATACCGTTTTAATTTTAAAGAAGACCCTACTTTTCATCAACGCGATCATCAGGTGACAAGGCACATCGTGACCCACGTCGCAGGTTCGCCAAGAGCTCCAATAGAAAATTCCGTACAAACAATTAACAATAGTTTTCTACAATTACCAATTCGTTTGCATAAAAGAATAAACCTGACTCGGTCCACGGTAGACATTCATACAAATCGCGACCTTCAGGGACGTGCAATGCATAGTCACCCACATATTGGATATAATGTGGTACTTAATTCAGATGCTGCCGTTCATCTGATCCCTTGTACTCGAGTAGTCAGTTTACTCTCTTCTGGGGTAGTTGAATTTGAATGACACGGCGACAGAGTCGTGACGGCACCGAGCCTCCAGGTTCGGCAATGCTGTTGCAATGGAAGCGGGGAAACGAAGCGAGCTGAATTATTTATTGTTAACATTCCAGCAAAGGTGTTATAATTCCATCTGTTTCATTTTCAAATCAATCTTCATCAGCGCAGACACAAAAGGAGTCGCTTTTTTGGTGTGAACACGACCGAGAAGGAGAAAGCATTACTTCCGTCAGCTGAAATTTTATGCGATGGCTATTGTGTTCGATAAATTAAAACGCTCGGCTTCTAAGCGAAATTGGGTAATAATTTTGGAAAAGTCGTGATTCAAATCAAATTAAAACTGATTTAGAACCAATTTGTAAGAATATAATAATACACTGCTTGGAACTTCGCCTACGTTGTATTTATCCACGTATCGACATATTTACATCATTCGTCATAAATTCACTCTTGTCGTATAAAAATAACGATATAAACTCGTTTAGCGCAAAACAGCCGCATTACGTGTAGCTTGCTCCTCAGACGCGGAAATTATCAGGAACTTCAAGCTCGCCGGAATCACATTCAATACGAGTGAAATGAAATTTTACAAATATCTCGTTATCTTCTATATGTACATAATTAGACTTAAATGCCGTATTAGCATCTGAAAGAGCAGTAGCACTTAACAAATGACATGGGTGAATGCAAGTTGTTATTAATATGAAAATGTACACCACGAGTGGGGAACGAGCCCATTGCCGCGGTTAACTGTCAAGTTGTGTCACATTTGTGTTTACAAAATACAAAAAAAAAAAAACGATTTCAATTATTAACTTTTGAATACAAAAAGTTAAAATAAAATCATTAATAGTGATAATGATATCGCCTTAATGCGTAACGAACGAGATTCGGGTCCAATATATACGAACTGACGTTTCGTTACTCGTATGACATATTGCTAATAATATAAATATTTTATAATGAATTAGATTCACTTACACGGCGAGATGCACGCAAATTCGATTATATAAGCAATTTATTTTCAAATGAGGAGAAAGTCTAAAAAAAATCAGCAATTAACTTATTGCAAAATATAAACAAGCACCACAATTCCGTGGCATATTAACATATTCGCAAGCATGTGGTGCAGGCGGGTTCTTCATAAATATCTACAGACTTTAGCCCAGAAGATAATGTGTCGCATGAAGTCACTTATAATAAATTAATTTGACGAGTCGCCCGTGTCCAATTGACACAGAAACACCAGGGGCGTGCGTGGGCGGTAAACGAATTTATTTATTAACGTTATGGCTTTTTTTTCTACGTGAAGAACAAACTGCGCCGGCGAGGGGGGGTGAGGAGGGGGGGGGGGTTAGGAGGGGGGTTAGGAGGGGGGTGAGGAGGGGGGGAGGAGGGGGGGAGGAGGGGGGAGGAGGGGGGGGGGGCCGCGGCGGGAAGTCTCGCCTCGTCCCGGCGCGGCTCCCGATATGTACCATGTTTTTGAACAACTTCTTTATATAATATCGATTTCCGTATCCTAAGAATGGGCATGCCGTTTTCATAACAAGCATGTGTGTTTGTTTTGCTGAAGTGCGATAGCATAGTTAAACAAAGATACAAACAAATAAAACTTTTTTTTTCTGTCAATTGTAATTATTATAAGCATTTTTTTTTTTAAATAGCTTATTTTTAATAAATGACTTTACCAATAAACTACAGTAAAAACACGGATATTGAATTATAGTCATTATTACTGTTGGGAATAAACAATATTGACAATCAACATTACAGTCATACTTCGTCGCGGCTTGTAATGTTGAAACTTGAAAAAATCATATCATCGGTGTAACCACTATGATACTAAAAATAGAAGTGTACGATTTGTGCACTACTTAATACGGACTTACTCAATGATAAAAATAACTTATGATAATAATATTAATAACTGAAACTAAGCTTTGAATGAATATCGGATACGCAACCGGAGACTGGTGTTGATGCCGCTTCGCCAATAAGGCAGCCGATTAATCGATGGTCGACAACATTCCGCGAGAATTTATACTAGAATACGAGCATACACGCCTCATGAATCTATTACATACAAAATGCGTAAAATTTCCACGATCGTCTTCGGCAAAACTCCAACAATCTTACTCGAATTCACTCAATATATAAAATACGATCCGATAGCGACAGCATAATTTTTGCAATGTATTTGCAGCTCTTCACATTCAAAAGCAGTAAACAAATGAGGGTTTAAAGACCACTGAGACGAATCTATGCACACAAACGTGGCACACTCCTTACCGAATCAGTATTCGTTTGGACATGATGCAAAACTACAAGACCTGTATAACGGAGTCTATATAAAAAAAAATTGTTTCTTTTTCTTCACAAGTGGTTTTTGCCTTTAGGAGAACTGCTTTATTTCATCGTAGTTATAACACGGAGTAAGTCCCAGCTGCCGTGGACCATTTTATAGTTTATTCAAGATAATCAGCAATTTAAGACTTCTGACACTTTTGCGACCTTGATGATCGTCGGTCATGATTATCCGTGCCGGCTGTACATCGTCAATGCGCCGTCTCCCAATTTAAACTGACCTGGCCATGCGGATGTCTAGATATGAGCCATATAGCCCGGCATTGTAAGTACATCTTTTAGTTTTACATATGACTGAATCTATTTGGAGTTTAGTTAATTTGTAAGGAGTAAAGGTGTGACAATTTTACGTCTTATGTCAGTTTTTACAAGTATAAGCACTTTTGATATTAGTAATATCACTGGCACGTACTGGCCGATAATGTGTATTGTATTAGCGAAGAAAACAGAATGCTGAATAATAATGAGAGCCGAGCCCGCCGATGTCCGTGTTCACCGCTGGCGTGTTTTGTTTATGAGATATGTGGGAAGCGAAATGTTTTTGATATTAGTTTTATATTATTATTATTAGGCATTATTAAATTCCGACATTTCAGTGACGCCGAGATCTAAAATTATAATCAAATTAATTGTAATATACTTTATTGCCTGCAGGTTTATTTTGTTTATGTAGTAATCCATATTTTGGTTGAAAAAACGAACAAATGAGAATGGAGTTAATGAGGCGGAATTTCAATGAAAATTCCACAGGGAGTTGATTTCCCGAGGCAAGCGCGATCCTCCGGGCATACCAGGCCAGAGTTCACTGGAAGGCAGAGCACGCGGAGCGCTATTTTTGAAATGAACCAGAGCTGACTCAGATTGTTTCAAATTATATAATGCAGATGTGATTAGTTGGGGGGAGTTTTGTGAAGTGATCGCTGCACTTGGACCCATGTAGAAAGCCAGCTTCTATCACCGTAAAGACTGGAAGAGTAGGGACAAAAAATTGGTTCCAAAGAATAATCGTTATCTTCCTTGGTATCGTCAAGGTCATAGTTAAGATTTGCGGTTTTCTCTTCTACTCGTTGGTTATCTGGCCTGGGTGTACCCAGGCAGACTACTTAGATTACTATAAGCGAGGCTATATTCACCGTAAACTTTGAAAGTGCCCTAATAAAGCTCCAATATAAATCGAGTAGTTTGTAGCAATTTACTTTTTATCATTTGTTTATTTATACACTCAATGTGTGTATAACGATCTGAGAAATCTGCGTCTGTGTGCGCCTTGCGTGTTAATTCCCTTTTGTTTTCATAATCTAAGTCAATCTGGCAGCGCAATCTTGCCTAATTCAAAAACCAAACAACCAATCGACATTAAAATTAGCTACTAATTTACCTTCGATCGCTTGACTAACAGCACCACTAGACGCAGGCCGGCCCAGCCCTCGCGCACTTCTAACGCGGTCCTAACTGTACTTAATGGAGTACGCCTCTCTGTCATAAAACCCATATTATCCCAGCCAACGTAACTTTACCTTAAGTACGCTCAGGTACAAATGCATACATTATTATTTGGTTATTATTCATAAAGTGATTGAGATTGATAAGATCGTTGGTGCATTTCGTTGGATCATACGATAATTCCCTGATTAGAAAATATGTAATGTATGCTATGACTATACCGACAAGTCATCACACGGCGTGTTGAAATAAAACAAATCGTTTCGTTAGTACCTCCAGGTTATCAATCATACTTCGCAAGCAGAAAAAAAACCGCATGTCTAAGGTTATAAGTTTGTTGCACGCCACTGATAAGGAATAAGTAAAGTCGTTTGGAGATCGATACGGCCCTGCCTCTATAGGCCCAATAAGATCAAAAACTAAAAGTATACTTAGCGCACATGAACAATTCTAGTTTTCCTACAAATCCTGTTTATTTGATTAATTCTATAGAGTTGCGGAGGGTAATTCCTACATTGTATATGAGGATTCAAAACATGTATGATCCAAAATGAAGAAACCAATTTGACTTATATAAAAAAATTCAAATTGTTTTAAACGTGAAAAAATGTAAACGACATATTTAAAATGACAATGTAAAATAAACATTTTGTATTTTGTAAAAAATAAATATCTCAAGTATACCAAAATTTCACATTCTTCGAGTTTCTAAAACACTCCGTATTTCCTTTATCCTCGTGTTAGTTTACCACAATTTTTCAAAATTACATACAAAGAACGTACGTAGTACAATTGAAAAAATAAAGGACAAACACACTCGAAATAATCACGAAAACGTCATAACATTTCTCATTTTTAAAATCACAACAAAAAGTAGCGACAGCAAAATGGCATATTGATGAAACCAACAAATTAAAAGGCTTATGCTAGCAAATAGAAATGCTTCTTTACTAAACCTTAGGCCTCCAAAGGGTTCCCAAACCTTGGTCGCTCCCATTAACTTCAAATAGTTTATTGTAAATAACAATGACATTGAAAACTTGAATAATGTTCAATTAGATCTAATAGCATTGTTCCCGGGGACGAATTTCGTCAAGTGTAAATATTTACATTCTCACAGCAGCTTGTGAGAATCGGCAAGTCACCTGATTTGTAGCGGAGGTGCCACCTGTGCAAGCCGAATAAGAAGATACTGTAGGCAACGATGTAGCACCGTCACGTCGGCTGGCCGGCTCCACCACCACCTTCCAGACAAATGTTATAATAGTTTACAGTGACACGGATTGCAGCGAACCAAAAATAGACTGCATTAAATACTATTATTATAAATGAATATATGTAGATCGATTACATTTCCAAGTTTGTCTTAATTATATTTATTGATCTACTTTATGTATTAAACAAATGGTATGTATTCAACACACACGTTTACTCCTACGGTGTATTTACAGCGGTAAATTCAGCGACGACATTGAAAACTATATTATTAAACTATACCATTGCATGTGACTGGTTTATTGGCCTGCCGGTTAAGACCGTCAGACTGTAGCAAGAGTTCATAGGTCCAATCCTCGTTGATATTTGTAGATATCAGGCATATTATAATTCATAGATAAGATTGGATAAATTCGATTAAATGAGTTATCAATTTTTGTAAGATCTCAATGATTAACACATTACAGCACGCCATTTATTATCTTTTTAGGGCAAATAATCAACAAATAAAAAATTCAAGATTCTTGACATTTTTGTGCGGAAACACACTCGGTTGGTTTGTCTTATGAATCAAAACATTATTGTAATACAGTGTAGCGCTTCACTCCAGAAGAATGGGTATTGTAGTTTTTCATCACGTGTGAAAATTATATCACACCGGCATGAGTATTCAGCCCGCGCGAGTGAACTGCGAGGAGCTGCGAGGAGCTGCGAGGAGCTGCGAGGAGCTGCGAGGAGCTGCGAGGAGCTGCGAGGAGCTGCGAGGAGCTGTTAGGAGCTGCGTGGATGGGCTGTCCTACGCGGTTCTGCATCTCGAGCGGTCCTACATTCTGCGACACAAAAAGCTGTTCTTCCTTAAAAGCCTCGGCCGGCTGCGTCACCCGCGCTGGCCCGGGCCGGCCTTCCAGCCGACGGCCGACAGCCGCGATTAAGATAGCGGTACTTGACTGATAAACAGTGTTTTTTCGGAGTAAATAAGTCTATTTGCGCCGCTAATCCCGCCATCGAGGGCGTCGTCAGGTTGGGGGACAAGCAGAAAAACGTGACTGGAGACAGGCAATGGACAAACCGCCCGACTATGAATGACATATCATTAACTATTTTGAATAAAAATACTTGAGTGATTTTCCACATTTTTTTGTTTTTATTAGTGACCGGTTTCGCCAACCTTTCACGTTGGCATTATCAAACAGAGATTCTCAGAGATACTCTGTTTGATAATGCCAACGTGAAAGGTTGGCGAAACCGGTCACTAATAAAAACAAAAAAATGTGGAAAATCACTCAAGTATTTTTATTCAAAATATTAAAATGGAATTCCACCAAGTACTCTCTGTCAAAAATATTGAATTTCATATCATTAACTGCTATATTTAAAACGCAAACCTTTCTGACGAATGACTAGCAGACGGAAATCTATACGTTTTCAAAAAATATATAATACATACACTGGCAATAAACATCAGTGTTTACGATTTTCAAATCTTAGATAATAGGCTTTAAGTATGTTATCTACAGTCTTCAATACGAATAAGCACTTCAACATATAACAAAAATACATTATTATTAATTAAATGTTGGAAAATAAATTACGAAAATATTTATGTTTTTTTAAATGAATGGTGCACAGATATGCAGAATCAAATTTAAAGTCCATTGTACATCACTGCTCATTGTTTTAGGAGAGGTACTACCATCAAATCATTATCGTATTAAGTTTCATTTCAAAGGAACCATTTATCTTGTAAATATGCATTGAACGCTTTTTAAGATCCGTGTATATATCCAAAACGATAAATCCATAATATAAGATAAATCCATGCAACAAAATGCTTACTACACTGTACATTCATTCATCAACGATGTTCTTTCGGGCTTTCCTTGTCGCGCAAGTAAGTCACAACACGCCACTAACAATACTCAAACATATCAACAAAAAATACCAAGGAAAATTGATGCAACACTGCTTGTATTTTCTGTATATGCTCCCTGCAAGTTTTGTCAATAATTTTTAATTTCTATAAAATTAAGTTTCTGTTTGATACGGTGTTTTGATATGCGGTATATACGTATGATGTATTACTACGTATTGTTACAACAATGTACCATTGTCGACGAAACATTCGAGTATCGGACGAGGTTGTGCGAAATGGACCGATTTCAGAAACAGATGATTTATGAAAAAACTTACTTTGCATAATGTACACTGCTAAACTTATAATACATGACATATAATATATAACAAGGAGACAAACAACACGTCATAATATAATCATTAAAAAGAACGCAAGACAGTCGGTAAACTTGCTGAAAACTTTAAATAAAAAGTCCAAGTCTGAAAACCTGTTTTCAAGATTATCGAATACCACCGAAATGTATGCTTTGAAAAAATCAATATTTGAAAATTCCAACATCATATTACTATAATCTAAAATATAAAAATATTTAGTATTTAGTATATTACATACTGATAACCATTAAACTCTGTAATCACATATCTCAATGATATCTGTAATTTGAACCTGTCTTTCTTTGAAACACATCTGTTACTTTATTGATCAATTATGAACTGTATGTATGTATGGCACCAGCGGGTCTATAAATAGGCGGCCTTATAAAGAGTGTACCTTCTTTGTCACTCGCACTCGTCTTTCCTTTGGATATAAAGGATGGAGACACGCCTGTGCCTTTAATTAAACAGACTCCATTAGTGCTACGGCTAAAGGTCTCTACACACGTAGCAACGAAACTTATCACCAACTTATAGCTACCCCAATAGCGTCCCTTTATTTTGGGTGTTTTTTTAAATGGTTTTGCCAAAGTAAACAACGCAATGTAGGACGCTATTGGCTAGCTACAAGTTGATGACTAGATTTGTTGCTACGTGTGAAGAGACCTTAAGACCTACATATCGAGCTCAACACTAACATAGATAAAACAATAAAGAACTTAAACATTCGAGTATTGGAATACTTCAAATAATCGAGTACGTCGGATATTGCAAGTTAATGTAAATGTTTCAAACAAAAACTCCGAATCCGCAAGACATAACTGTATGGTTTTTACGATGAAAAAAATAAATTAGTGTACTCGCCATTAAGATTTCGTAAGTTATCCGTAAAAATTATGCGTAGGCTATGTATTACATGGACATAGAAGTAAGCACAGCGAATCGTTTAGAATCTGCATCTGTATATGATTTTTGCCAATGATAATAGTACATAATTTCAATTCAAGCAATCGAGTCTCAAATACGTAAGTTAAGAGGCCAAGGATAAAGTAAAAAATATCCCACTGAGAGAAATTTAATTATTCACCAAACTTCTATTATATTTTTAATTATTGTACGTGACACATTTCACCGTAGCTGTTCATTGTTCCAACGTAACTGATAACATTGAAGTGGAGAAGTAAAAATATAAATTAAGAACGAAGGTCTGTGAGTTTTGTGGTCTCAATTGAGCCTTCGCGCGTGGAATGTCACCAAGTCACCGAGTCACCGGGTCACCACATTGAGATCGGAAAGCAAACAAAAGAAACATGCCCATTTAGCACTCTTTTCTTTGCGGTTTTCATATTTGGATCGAAAACAGGTTGTCACAGGTACGGACGGACTCAGCACTCGGCGATACCTGCTTTGCATGCAGACATGCTGCTGTCAAACTTTAAGAGAATCAAATGTCAAACAAGATAGCAAAGAAGTAATAGTATAATGAAGTAAACTGCGTTTTGTTTAGTATATTTAGAATATATTCAGTATAACGACTATATAACATTTGTGTAGCTTTTCAATGTACATATCAAAAAGAAAACAGATAACAAAAAACTATAAATAGAATAAAAGAATGGCAAGGCATTAGTAACTATATTTTAGAGATATTAATTTATAACGATTCACAAAAAAATAGAAGAATTAAAATCGTTACAATTGCACAATGTGACCACTTTCGCAGAGAGTACACACTTCTCAGGCATTAAATATTAACTAAATAGCGATATAATTTACAGACATTATAAAAACATAACCGTCGTTTAAACTTATCCAAAGTAAAATGTATTTCATATACATTTATATCTTGCTCGTGAGTACAAAACATGAAAATAATATTATAAAAAAAACGACACGTGCAGCAAGTGCTGACGGCTTATTTTGTCTTCGTTATATTGCAATTACCTAACATGATAGACAACACAAATTCTGCAGTACATCAAGAATCTCAAACTAGACGCCAACATTTTAACGACTCTATCATCTTAGATTTTATCACAAACAAGTTATGGTTGATAATGAGCGTGAAAAGTACGTAGTGTATGCAAAATATCAAAACCCGATCCAGGCTGATTAATTTTTATCCCACATTATTTCATATTTACCCAAAGCGACGTAAATTACGGCAAACACGGCGGTACTATTTAAAAGTGTATAAACAAGCAAAGAAATATAATTTTGGGTTTGAAATTTTGCAGCAGATTTTGAATGGCAGACCAAATAGTGATTTTCCCGTTTTAAATAATTTACGATGCGGGCTGCGGCCGGCGCAGCTAACGGTGAGAAATCAGATGCTTTACATAAAGAAACATTTACATATTGTCAGCGGATTTATCGTCTTTAAACTGGGAAATCAGGCGCGATCCAAATTACAAACGATCCATAATAACACGTTTAAGTATTAACATTCCGTGGCGACAGGCCTTTTCGCTATTGTTAATTACTCAAATGGTTTCTTTTTTGTTGTTGCTAAAATGTTACGTCGCTAAAGCATCGCAATCGATACTCCCACGTACTCAAGTTATTTTATTATTTCCACAAGGTCAAGAAGCGAGTATCTTTATAGTTCTATCGAGCAGGCGGGCACAAAATAAAAGATTTTGGACAGAAATAATTTTAAATGCGCTTGTAGTTAAGCGGCACTAATGGCGTGAAGTCCATGCAGCCCGTGCTCTAAAGAAGAAGTTCTCGAGATGTCAATTATTGTGCTGCCCGTAATCAAGAGATAACTTATTTTTAACCATTTGTAAATATGATCAAATAACGTTAACTAATTAGGCAGTGACCTGAGGCATAAAACTGGGCTGACATGCGCTGATGAGCCCAATTGGAATATTGTGGTAGAGGTGCACCTTGTATCGTAGCAATATCATAGATACGAACGTTCAAGCATTTCAATTTAATATTTTACATAGACGCAGGTACAGCCGGTTATTCTTGACATTCGATTCAACATAAAACACAAAGCATTACTAAATATAAATTTATTATATCGATTAAATCAACTCGCCAATTTTTATCACCGCGACCCGCGACCCAGCTGATCGATCCCAGGTCGGCAGTTTCACGTGCAAAATTGTAAGGCCTCGCCGCCACCTTGAGGCCGCAGTTCCTTGCGATCTTCCTCCGGTGAAAACTTTACGCCGTAATGCTTCCCTGACCGAATCCACTAAATTTTAACAACCGAGTGCGTCATTTTTATTAGATTCTATTATAAATTTAGAGAGGTAACGTAAAAAAAATAGCTAAAACTTCATATGACCTTAGGAGAGGGGAGGATAAATTTAAAAAAAATAACATTTTGTGAAATACAAACATTATATAGAAACCAAATTTAACAATGAAAGTACATATATGATTACAATAAGACATTGGGCAATAGGCTTCATATTACTTCTCTGTACCAGTCTCTAGCAAGCACCTAGATAAATGTTCATATTTAATAATAAATTTAAATAAATCGTAATACTTATTAGTACATATAAGCCTATACTAAAAAAGTTCAACACGATTAATCTGTTAAGATCCGCTGAAAATTATATTTGGTATAATTCCTTTTTGTCATTAATTAAAATATATCACAACAAAAAAGTAAGCGCGCTTATTGCTTAAATAAATCCAAGTTGACAAAGAGACCGATTTGTAACCCGTCAAGCCCGTAAGTATTTGACAGGTGGGACATTTTGAATCGCAAAAAATACCGTGCTCGGTACCGGGCACTCGAACAGCGTTGCACACAAAACCGGCCCCTCCCTCGTGTTCCTGACCGGGTAAATTAAAGGCGCACGGGCAGGTTCTCAATGGAGCATACTACTTTGCTGAAGAAACTTCCGAGGGGCACAAAAACGAAAACACAAGAACTATAAATATCCACTCGTTAGCAACAGGGTGAAAGTAAACAAAAAATGGTGCGTTTAACAAAAGTACTTTGAATACAACATGCACTGCAAATTTAAACGAGTTGTTGTGACACTTTGTTTTATAGTCCATATTTACTGTTTGTGTCTTCCGTCTCCATTTTGTAGAGATATAATCATACGGTAATACTGGATTCTAGAATTACATTAAGTCACGGTTAAAATATAAACATATTAGTACTTGAACAGCTTAGCCACCTTTGGTGAACTTGGCATTCTGCCGCTGCGGCCCCGCTGGAGGGTCGATACGGCGCTGAGGCCAGGACGGAGTGAGAGAGCTGCTCCTCCGCTGCAAGTCACCAGCCGCCCCCGCATTGAGAAAACTGATGCTGATAAATTAGAGGTCTTCTTAAAAATATCAAAGTAATGACATTTCTTAACATTGAATTACTATTATTCTGATAATTCTAGTGTTTATTCGCAGCATGCGCTTCAGATTCTACAAAGATAGCGATGTCGCTAGCGGGGATTGTAAAAGATTCCAGACGGTAAAAAAAAAAACCATGTGTATTAAAATAAAAAAATTAAAGAACTATAGGTATAAAGAATAATGAATATAAAATGAAATCTAGATAAAAAAAAAATCCATTAAAAAAATTACAAAACGAAGATTGGCGTTTATGTATAATAAAATTCTATGGAAGGCGAAATCTTTTTAAATAAAAATTATGATGATATTTTCCATTAGCCATTTGGTTAGTCATTTTTGTTAAAATTATAAATTGAACCAATCCGTAATTCGATTCTTCAAAATATCACCACGAATGTATTATTAAAGCAGATTTCTTTGTTCAAAAAATCCATGCGCAACAGTTTACAGACTGAATAAGGCCCGAATATTTTGTTTTGCATATAAATCCATATTTTTTAAGCAGACGGGAGTTGGCCCGCGAGAACTCTCTCAGGCCTCACGCGGGGGTGGCTTTTTCAATAATCAGGTATCCCGATCCAGGCTTAAAAATAAAACACAAAATAATACACGTGTGTAGGTTTTTACGCGGGTGTTGTATGCGCTTTTATTATTGATCCGAGTCTCTTGACCGGAATCCTGATCTGAAATTCCCAGCCAATATGAGAGCTCCACTCGCGTTGCGGACTCTACTGCGGGCCGCGAGCACCCGGGGTTGCTGGTCCGCGCAAACTCGGCTTTGGGTCTCAAAACCAGATTATCACCAGGACAGTTACGATCCAGATTTACACGACGGGATTTCAATAAAAACTCGTAAGACGCACATAGGCTTTGCGGGGGAAATGACCCAAAGCTAATTTTTATTTAATATGTAAAGAATTTTTTTTTTTAATTTGATTTATCGGTAAAACAATAGGCAGTCGATAAAATAGTCGTGACGTTCTATAGGGGGAGCCATCAGTGCTGGCATTTGACTGAACTGGCAGAGATTGCCGAATAAAATGTTCATTATAGTTTTAGTTTTAGTAGGACTATAGACTTTAATTGTCGTTTCTTTGTTTACAGGTAAGATATTAAACTTGTATTAAACTAAGAAACTATTATTATTATGTATGTAAATGTTAAAATAAAGAACTTTGTTTACAGAGCAACGCCATTGTTTATATCGTCTTATATATTAAAATATTTGCAATTTCGTAGGATGTTTTTAACCGGGTAATAAATCTAGTTCTTGCTTTCTGGTCGATATTTTTATGGAAATATATTACTTTAGGTATTGGCAAGTGAAAAACAGGTGTCTTATCTACATAGCTGGTACAAGATATATATAGATATTGATGCCTCCTACGTTTATAAAGGCGTGACCGGACATTAAAAAAACAATTTGTGTACTTTAAAAAAAATACAGTAAACAAATTGGTTATATTCGATAGCCCTTAATTTTTTTGAAAAAATCCAGTGTTGTGTTAATCAATTCAGTAGAATAGAAGTAAAGACATATTCATACATCTCAAGTTATACTAATTTAGTAAAAGCGATCAAATAGTGTGACTATTAAATTATTTCAAGTGAGGGGAAGCGCAATGTTGATAGACAATTTACAGTTGTGAAGTAATTAATGTATTACGCACATCTGCCAGGTTTGATTCATCAAAATAGACAAGACGGCTACTGTTACATTAGTAATATTGGTATTGTTATTTTGAATGGTCTTGACAGCGACATAAGATAAGGCTTATGAATAGCAGACAATTTTAGAACAGTAACTGTCTATCGATTAGAATTCAGAAATATTTTTAATAGTTTCGAATTACAACAGTTTTGGATCGAGACAGTAGTGACGTGCATCACAAAAAAAAATGCTAAGAATAGAATAGGAACATATAGTAACTAAACACAACGCGAAGGTGTTATATATTATACTATACTTAAATTTATTTAATATATATATATAACGCCGGTTTGAGGTTAAAAAAATTATGGCCTAGTTGAGCGCAAGGGTCGCGTGCCTCTGCGAGCTGTAATTCGGACGAAAAAACAAACTCAATATGAAAATTAAATATTTCTTATAGATATGCCGCAGGTCGTTACAGTACCGCGCGGCACAGCGAGACAGGCGGGCTATATAGACTCTGCTACACTCCATTCTAAGGTCACCTCGACAATCAAAAGAACCGAAAACGGTATCAATTTACATGAAAAGTTATGTTCTTTCTACGATCCATCGCCTTGAAATGAGAAATGTAAATGAAGACACACAATGATGTGGCACGAAGGCCCGCTTGCATAGACATTAGTTAGATTTTAAATAATATTTAACGTCTGAAGTCGAGGGCACAACTCGGCGTGGGCTCAACTGAAAAGGACTCCAGAATTCCAGGCGCAGTCACTGAAGGGGCAGCGCTGCAACCAGGATAGGGCCAAAAGTTGACAACAAAAAAACACCGTAATCGATTTTCACTTGAAAGATTTCGTGAAAACGTAAAATACTACAGCTTATAAACTTAAAATGTATTCAAATTTATATTTATTTAGTTAAAAAGTAACTTGTCGTAGGTGCGGTGCAACTTCGCCTGCTCGCAGTGCACGATGAGTTCTCCCAGCTGTGCGGTGTGCGGGTACCACTGGGAATATAATGCCGGCTTCTCTACTAAATCAGCCAACCGTTTTCGATACACGCTAAATATGCCATTCCGAGCCAACTGGAGCGGGGAGTCGAACAAGATACCGGGAAGGGAACATGATATTTCGCAGTTGGGCCACCGGGCCGCGCTGAAAGGTCGCCACCGAGTTCTTCTGTGAGAATCGAGAAAGCGACGGACCATTGTGCCGCTTGGTGAGGCACCTCCTGCTCAGCAATGAAAGCGATCCGCCGCTTAATGGCTCAATACGCAGGTAGATACTCCCAATTACACAAAAAAGGGCCAACAGAGAATGCTCACTCTCCGGAGGTGTTGTGTTAATGATGAGAATTAACTTATTAAATTACTTAAAGGCTGTGCGATGTTACGAGAGTACCTCACCAAGCAATAAGACTGAATCAGGAATAGATTAAAAAAACGATTGTTTTAATATTGGTCAAGCATTTTTATACATTAAAACAAGTATTGAAATAAACGATAAAATTTTCATTCGCATCGAGGCGATATTCACAGTTTAGATTCGAACGATGATGATTTCCTGTCAAATTTTTGTAGATTACTGCTACTCTTCTACACAATCGCAGATCATTTAACATCAGAATCGTCACCATTATTACACACGGCCCAATTATAAAAATTAAATTGTGATCCAGGTTGATCGTCTATTCTCTTGAGAGATACCGTGTGTTTTAAAGCACGCTGCCCTTTATTTTACTTAATACTTTCCGCAAAGGTTCTCGTAATAATTTTACATATTGCTATATAGCATTTAACTTCTTATTCAACTTCGGCTTCTGAACTGGTTAAAATTCAAAGGGATCAAAGTACATGGCAAAAAAAACCTTCGACCTTGGCATTAAAGTACATTTTTCTGGTTTATTAATAGTGACATGTGACATTTGGGATAATCCAAAATCGAAACACACACTTGTGAAGTACGTTTCAATACAGCCAGACTCGGGGGGGTGGTCTTCAATAGCGGCGGCTACGGGAGATTGAGGATTCCACGCGGCGAGATTGCTCAATGGCTTGATGATGCAAGTCATCAAGCCTATTAAAGCGATCAGCGAAGGAGTCTTGGGATTAGTACAAGCTTCGTATTATATTCCAGTCTAAATTGTTGAAATACCAAGGATTACACGAGCGTGTGGGAGGAACTTCATTAAAATATTCATCATAAAGGTTTAACGCCGTCTCCCAATTAAATATTGAAGTTTCATACCGGTGGCTTGCCGTGACTTCCGCGGCAGGGCAAGCCCGTGTGCATTTATACTGAGTTTAGGAACATTCATTCAATTATAACCGATTGATAATTCAAATTGCATGAACGGTGTCATAAACTATATGTTTTGTTTTAAAAACTATTTGCACGCAAAATAAATCTGCTTTTTGCGAGGTTTAATTATATCAAAGAAAGTCAGGTTTGTGGGCTTGAAATTATCTTATATAAAAAAAGATTCGAGCTCTTAACCTTTTGACAATAATATCTCACATTCAATCGTAGATCAGATACGTGATTAAAAAAAAAACAAAGCAAAAGCAGTTCACTATTAATTATGTAACATTACAAAAGCCTGGTTAAGTAAATTTATCTAGACAAAAATCAATGAAACGATAAATCAAAACCGCTTTTCTACATTACCTCGTCCGTACATGGTTATAGATTATTAAAATACGATTGTTAATAAGCTCATATCCGTGATACCCGTAAAGGATACCTGACGCACCCGAGGTACAATAAAGCATCAAATATATCCACACAACTAACAATACTCGGCCGCGCTGGCTTCCACTGGCGCGGCGAGGTTATGGCTATGCAAGAGTGACACGCCATTTCTCTCCGACGGCCGCCGGTGATGATGACAACTGAATGATGTTTTTGCTGAGGAAATGATGCATAAAGGGCTTCCTAGAAGATTAATCGCAGGATGAATTTCTTTGGTCGTGCTGACGATATTTAAAAAGCATCTGCATTGGAGATATTGATTGCGTCTCGGTTAAAGGCCATGCGTGTTCCACGGTAACTTTGCACACCATTATATTTATTTCTTTACAAATATGAGCGTACGCTAAAGCTTTTGTTTAACTCCTTATTATGTAAGACGTCCTATCATTTATTCACATTTAATTATACGTATTGGATTGATCGTTCGGAGCGTATAGTGAGAATTTAGTTTCACTGAGTCAATCTTATTTTAACGATCCAGTACGTTTTCATTTAATATATCTTGTTTTGTTTAGAAAAAGAGCGCCAAGTACAAAATAACTTATTAACTTAAATTAAAAGTAAATACACCAGACACCGTAAGAAATATTTTTTGAGCGAACAAACTTAAAATAAATTAAAAAATTTAAGTCGATTAAAAAATCCATTTTCATTAAGTTACACAGAAATAAATTACAAACTAATATAATATATATATATATATATATATAAGACTAGGAAGCGTGGATCTGACAGAAACAATATATATACATTAAAATAAATAAATATGTGGGCAAAACGCATATTTATTTGTAAGTACAATTACTGGATTTATATTGAAAGAATTTCCATCTATCTCTGAGTATGACGTGATAGTGTTATAAATATTAAATAAACATGAAACAGCGGCCTAAGCGACGAGGTCTCCGCCAGCCAGCGTCCTCGTGTAGCGGCGGAGGAGCAGAGCCATCCCGCCGAGGCGGGAGAGGTGCTCGGGTTCTCGTCGTTTTGCCCGAAGCCTTTTTTTATACACGAGTGATTGTACAGCGGTTTTTGTATGCCTATGTTATAAATAATAATTTCCACTTTATTGCGATTGACGTGGATAAGTAATAGATATGGGCCTAAATGCAGAGGAATGAATCACAATACACTGAATCATCCTAAATGGGAGAATAGACATCTAGCATTGGTGAATCACAGGTATTTTTTTTAAACCAATATCGTTTTCATAGTATTCTAAAAGTATAAAATATTTTTTTTTCTCTATATTTAAAAGATACCATTGAGTCAATGATACTTACAAATATGATACTGAAAAAGAAAAAGTATTTTATATAAATATCCCCAACCAAAAGGGTCTTCCAGAGATGGTTTCGGTTGTTGTGCTTATTTAACGCGTATATATTTTTGATAGAAACAAATTTTCGAATGAAATTTCATCAAATAATGCTTATCAACAATTGCTCGAAGAGTAGCTTGGAGAGTTGATTCTAGTCAACAGTGGAACGACGTTCCCGACAAAAACACATATGCCCAATTTGGGTGCAGATCATTGCGTATAGCCTCAGGACGCTCGGGCTGCTCGGGCTGCTCGGGCTGCTCGGGCTGCTCGGGCTGCTCGGGCTGCTCGGGCTCTGCGGGCCGCCTCTCGGACCCCGACGCCGCAGAGTTGCGCAAGCGGCGCGAGCGAGCCGGCAGAAGGCGCCGGGCCTTTATATGGAGATGAGGCGAAGGCGGGGGAGCCGCTCTACAAGGGACCGGGCGGGCGGCCGACCTGTCGCCCGGCGCGCGGACGACACGCCAGCCGGTGCCTCCGTAACGAAATTATAACGACTGCCGTGATCATTTTCCTCCTGACCGCGTTGCATAGCGAGCACAGCGTTAATAGCATTGTACAGTTGAGGTAAAATTATTGTTTTTTTTATTTGTCTCGAGTAGATTATATCAAGTATTTTTTTTCAATCTGTACTGACACCGGCGATATTTTTTTTGTCAAACTGAAACGGGCATCTGGTGGCGGAGGCGAAATCTTTACTTATACATATGTGATACAATATGAACATTCATATTGCAACTCGTTTGTTCTACATCGATTCGATTCTACATCCTTCGGCCTGACGCTCTCTGATCACTCCGCTACACCATATTTACAGCTTTGACGGGACACCGCTATATTGCATTCCTCATGAAAATATTGAATCAACATCTCACGATACAAAATTGTAGATCTCTCCTTGTGTTAAATCCGAACAAAGTTTTATTGCGCATACTATCTTTGAGAAACCTATTCACCCGTGAAACGACGAAAATTTTCCTTCGATTTTGTGGGGTGAAAATGAGATTCAATCCCCCCTCCTCCCGGTTACCCGGGCCTAACGCCGTAATCCTTTCGAACACAGTAGCTCTGCAACAGAGCGAGAAATGGAATACTCAAGCGCAGGTCACGATTACCAGAAGTGTGGGTTCGAATTCCATCTGCATCTCGAAAAAATTACCGGGGATTTTTTTCATCGTCTCGGGTGTGAATCGATTCGATAAACACTCATAGATAATTCCATAGATAATCTGCGTGCGCTGAACGCGATTAAGTGATCAGAGAAAGCCAAACTCCAATCAATAATTGAATTGAAAATTTCCCAGCCACCGGTGTGGATGCTCGGCGAGCGGCGCCGAGCGCGATTAGAAGGTGAGCTCGCACATTACGCGGTCGTCCGAGGAAAATGGCTTGCTCTGATTTGTTGAAATGTTGGAAGAATAAATATTGAAAACGTGTTGCAAAGCAGCCGTGCAACATGTAGGCTATCCGTCACTTGGCCAAGCAAAACGATGATTTTATCCGACCAAAAAGCAACAACCGGGCATATTGCACTTTGAAACGGCATCATAATTATATTTGATAAAAACAAACAAACACTCTGAAAACGTATTTCTACTATTTTAACTACATGGTACAATGCGCGTATTAGGGTTAGAAGATATGTTATTACTTTTTTTCATCTTAACGGCTGTTTTCCAGTTTTTTTTATAAGTGTTACAAACAATACTGTAAGTGATGTGCAGCTCATACGTGTAATATAGCACTTTTTACTATTTGGAACAATCATTACTGCGAAATTAGCACCAACATTTACGCAATTCGTTATAATTTTCAAAGATTTCCATACAGTAAAAGTACCTTACATCATTAATTAAGAATACATTGTATTTATAATAAATAATAGCAAGGTATTATATATTAATTATTGCATTCCACTGATGCTTGTGCATACTTTTTTTTCCTACTTTTTGAGATTATCGAGTGTGAATTTCATGAAAAGAAATCTCTGTCTATCTCTTGAGAAATGTGCAATAAAATAGGTACACAGGGTATGGATTTTTTAACAGATGTTTTTGTTTGTTTCTTCCACTAGCGGAAGACATCTAAGTTTGATTAGTATGAAAGGTCTATTATAAAGCCAAAATATTTTATGAGACCAGGAAAAAAGGGAAGCAGGAAAACAAGATGTTTGAAGCAATCGAAACCAATTGCGACTGCATCTGACTCGGTACGTTTACATCGAAAAGAAAATCACGAAAAGAACTCGACGAGAGGGTTTCTTCTTAAATGGTTTTCCTACCCTTCGAGCCGGGCTTGAAATTTAATAGTTTTATTGAATTTCGCAAGCAAACGTGCGAACCACCAAAGGACACGTCGATTTTATAAACAGGGAAATTTACCTTGAAGTTGCCGCCGTTGACCCACGGCAGCAGGCCGTCGACCAGCAGGCCGAGGTCCTCGCAGTGCAGGGGGTTGCTGGGGTTGGCCAGGAAGGCCAGCAGGTCCTCTCCCAGCAGCTGGCGGGCGCGCGGGTCCGGCCGCGTCAGCAGCGGCACGAACCCGTCCAGGCTCGCGGGCCGCACGTACGCCATCACGCCCGTACGTCTGCAAACCAAAGCGGGACGCGTCATTCACCACATATCGACACTTTCGGCACTTTCTTCCCAGACACCCTCATATTTACAAGCAAGAGGAGGGTTCACGAAAATGGGGTGAGCGAATCGATACGCCGGAGTGCCTACACCAAAACAAAGAAAAGGAATGTAATTAAAAGCAAATTTTCACTGTAAATCAACATTCCTGCCATATAATATGATCCCATTGTTCACATTCAAATGAATACATGCACGCATTTATACATTCAAAATACCTTAAAATAAACTCAATAAGCTCAATAATTGACTACAATACTGAGACAACTACACGTTACATTATCAAACTAGCATTAGTACCAGCTATAAATGTATATTTTCCCCAAAATCTACAACACCAGTTTACCAGCAGTCTATCGGCTAGTTTATGAATAATGTGCAAGACCTATAGCCAGATTATAATTGAGCATTATATATTCATTAAAGTAAGTTTTTATATCATTACTGAATTTATAAAAAATACACATGCTTATGTTAAAAAAAATTTGAAGTCATATTCATGCATGTTTGCCTTCTTATCAGCATAAACAAGCTAATCACAGAATAAGATAAACCTTACTTACGCCTTCAAAGATAATGCAAGAAAATTTACTACCTTCGGAGTACTAATACTCATGTATAATTAAAGTAAAATAATAAAATTTTATTTTTTTTTCCAAAGGAGAGAAACTCTGCCTCAATGAGGGGAAAAAAAAGACGACACTCAAAGCCACAGATACGGCATCTGTTTAAAGCACTAATATTAAACCAAATACTTCCAATGCATATCTAACCAGATTAAGCGTGCATGCGGACGTTTAGAGATATGCACTGCAGTGGGTATGCAAAGAAAAACTTAATTATGTAATACGCGTGTAAACCGGTGAGCGCAACATCTTCCAAAAAAAGACGGGTAGAATATCTAAGCAGCAATTTATCGCTAAGTTTTAGCATGGAAGTATTATTGTCGATCGATAAAATAACAGGTGTGACTCAAGACTGGCAAGTATGTGGCAAATATATCATTTTGACATAAATAAAATTTATAGATAAATAAAGTGATAAAAAAAAAACTTGTATCCAACCCTCTACGCCGCCCACTAGTTTTTTTTTCTTTTTGTTCCTATGTAGTGTCTGATTAAAAGATCACTGGATAATTGATAGGTTTTATTATGAAGAATACACACTGGACGGTATTTAAAAATATGAACTATCCGGTAAATCAATTCACATATCGACTAAAAATACTCGCTAATGCGGCTATATTCTTCTGGCTGCTTTTATAATAAAAACCGCATCAGCTGCATGTCTATTCATTGAAGAAAAACGCAATATAACATTTTTTTAAATTTAATTATACTTATTTTAATAATGACATTTTATATTGCTGTAATGCTGTAATCGAAACAACTATGACAAAATATATTTTGAATTTAGTTGAGATTATTTTAATGCATAGTATTAACTTATTGTCACATTGAAAGTCATCATATTTCACTAAGACATCGTCACTTTAATCCGGTTGAGTCGAGAATATGAAGCATGGAAAAATATATCGAGAAAAAAATCACTTGGCAAAAAAAACATTTTGAAGATATTCAAAACACCGGATTTATTCTAGTTGGTTACATTTCTTGTAAAATGGTACATCATTTTTAAAAACCGTCATTATAAAAAAAACTACTACAATACGTCGCATAAACCGATTTCTGTTGCAAAGTATTAAATAATTCATAATTATTTAATGCTATGTAATTTAGCAATAAGTGTAATTCATCTACGCACTGCATCCTTATGCTCTTCCTCAGCCTTGATTTTCAGTAAAAATAGATTTCGTGTCCACAAAATGAAGACATTAGGTTCAGAAGACACAAGTTCTAAGGTATAAGGGAAAAGTTTGATAATTACAAAAGTAATGAAAGCAACCCCGTGAATAATAAATACATTCAAGACTTTCGATTAAAATGTTTAGCCCAGCAGCAAAATTACAGACAGGGTAATGTAAATAATAAGGAAATGAATAATTATTATGCTTACAATGAGAAAAAAAGTTATAATACAATATGGACAATACAAGAGGTAAATTTTCTGTAAAACGCTCATGGAAATGAAGATCAAACTATGCCAGCAGTTGAGCAAACAATGACGAACAATTATATAAATAATTGATATTTTTAAATGGCGGATGTGATGATAATACTCGTCAGGTGAATGATTAACGATTACAAACAAACAATTCCATCTTCTGTTCACATTAACCAGAGCCGAGTGACACATTATCTCCGAACTAGGAACTCGCGTATATCCTCAAGAATCAAGTTTGAATACTAAAGAGGATTAAAAATTAAATCCAAAACCCGTACCGATGATTGTTCAAATTAACACAGCGCTACTACCATAAGTTTAATTCTTGCACAGATATAATATCTCATTTTCCTTTAAATAGAACAGAGACCAAGATAAAACATATCCACAATACTATAGAACTGTCCCTTTTAATAAAGTAGATAAGTCCAGATGACCTGTATTATCATTGTTTTTCGAAAACGTACTGCTAAATACACTCAAGAGTACAATGGATATTTTCTGATGGTATTAAACCTTTCATAAAAAAATCCGACATTTACAATCAAAATATTCGCCAAAAGTAAACGAAGAATTCTGTTGAGCTCTCTTTGGATACCAGAACGCCCCTCGACGAGCCCGGGCATCGCCAAATACTCTAGCACTACGGGCAGTAACAGAATTTTAAAGAAAATCAATAACAAACAACGCAAGACCTTCGCGGTTTAGCTAATGTTGGCATTATGACAAATTATGTATTATCTCGTAACAGATAGTCGGATCGCGACTAATCTCGCTCGAGTAGGTGGTGTAGGTATCCCCGCGACTCTTGGATATATTTTCAACCGAATTTATTTCTGTAATGCACCGGCGTATATTTAAACTGTCCGGTTTTCCTCGCGCATAATCTGAAAAGCTCGTGTCGTGTGGCTAGTTCTCGCGCGCTTCATATTGAATGTTTATCCCTCCCGTCTGAAGCTGCAGCATAGACGTTACGTTTGTATGAAAATTGAAACACGTTCTAGCAGTGACGTAAGTTGTTATCTACTCGTGCTTGCAAACGAACATCCGTGGCGCGGCTGAAGGCTTGCGGAATGGCAAAGGCTGGATGTACAATAAGCTATAGTTCTGCAGATAAAATATGTTTCATTCCGATTTAAAAACTAAACGGGATAATTTAAATGCTGAACTATTTGTAAAATTTCATTTTCTATATTCGATTCCAAAAACTTTGAATTTATACTTTTCCCCTGTGATATTTTGGAGTTTACGGGAATTTCGAAACTCGATTGAATCAAAATTTCAGGGGCGACACCTTCAGAACTCTTCAACAAATGTATTCTAGTCTCGCAAGTTTCGATGGAAAAACATTAAAAATCACTATAGTACGTTTATAATTTAAGTTTGAGCACCTGTAGTCGTGAAATTCTATTTTATTTATTTATATAATCAATATTTTTGACTGAGAATAGTTGGTGAAATTCCAATCAACATGTGGAAAAATCACTAAGGTATTTTATTTAAAATATTATTTATTTACCTTAAATAAAATTTTGTTTTTATCCACACGTTATTTTAACCAAAAATTTTCAGAATTAACTAAACTAATTTTAAGTAATCAAGAAATTCTTATTCTTATTTTTTTAATAAAAACAATATAAGATATTGTTAAAATCAATTACATTTCAACTTAACTTTCAGAGCGCATATTGAGAAAACATTTACCTATCAAGTATACTCAGAACCAAATTAAGAAAGTGAAATCTAGCCGTTTCACAAAAATGTGGATGTTTTTTTTATGAATTTATTATTCTATAGATTTATGCTTATTTTGTCTAATAAGAAACAATAAAAAATCGTATTTTTAAGAGACAAGAACTTATTCTTAAGCCACCTTTTGTAATGCTGAAAGCTATACCAACCAGAAATAAAACACCAAATAATTTCAAATACCGCATCAACCGAAAGTTGAACGTTGAACTTTAAAAACATACAAAAATATATTCAAAGGACAAAGCCAATTCATTATCATCAAAAATCGCATTAGCGTAAGAAAAAACATTTCGATTTTTGATTTGTCGTTAATATATATATATATATATATATGACGGTTGAATGCCACGAATTAGGTTTTAGAAAAAAAATAATATAATGTATTTTATACGATCTTTTTGCAAGTCATAAACAGTGTTTTACCTCAACGAACTTTCCCCCAACTGTCTAGCAGCGGTAATAAAATAAAAAAGAAAAGTGTGTGCTTTCGTGCGTCTTCTACGCCGTACTCGGATTAATCAGATATCATTCATCTGGAATTCATCCATCTCGGTCAGTCCGATCTGCCAATGTCCTCCTCGCGAGGGCCTGTCGGTTTCCGACACGGGACAGCCGCGCCCGTCGTCAGGCGCCAGTGGCGTGGAGTCAACGTGGGGGATGAGCATCGCCTGTAGCACTGGATTGTAATTGATTTGAGAAAAATAAAATGTGTGTTGTAAAATTATTTGGACCAGTAAAAATTCCGCAGTTCTCTGTCGGCTGTCTGGCTTTGAAGTAGTGACTGTTTATTTTTCATGTTAATCGGACCCGCGACACACGCACGTTAGTTTTGAAACGTTTTTTTATGGAAAAAATACGTTTTGATTATTTAAAGATAATTCTATATCAATAATATTCATTTATTTTATTTAGCCAGAATGACAAATATTTTTTTTACCATATTGTTTGATTTGTTAAATCAATATTCAGGTCACAATTCTGAATGTTTCGAAAGTCCAGTTCTCCTCTATTTTGATTTTATGAAATATATATATATATATACACGTAATCAACAATACTTTGAGCCTTTCTGGAAGATTTCAAATTATTTTAGAATACTCGATTTTTTTGGCGCGGCATTAAATTATTTGCTACTATAAATAAGCCAATATTTCCGCATAATTCGAAATAAAAAACCAAAGTGCGTATTATTGATCTAAGCAATTAACATAATAAAACTCATGTAAACTATCGAGTACAAAAAGTAACCATCAGGATTTTTTTTGTATACCAAAAATATTACAACTCTTCAATTTTAAATTGAGTAATAATCAAAAGGCACAAAATAAAAACATTTAACGGTCGACCGACCCCAATAAAATTATGGGGTCAGTATATCAGTGACATTATTTAGAAAAAAGTATATATTGTACTAACGAATCTACATTATATCATAACTGAGATAATTATTAAATTGCCCTACGAGCAGTCCACTGCACGCCACTGCCCATTACCCTCAATTCGTAGAAGCCGCCTCTGCTTCTTGCAATCTTAATCGAGGTGTCAAATGTTCGTCCTTGCCTGAATAATGTAGAAGAAAGAGAAGAGGAATTCAATCAATGATTTAGGTCTTGTCTCATTCTTCAGTGTGATAAATTGAATGATTGAACAAACGGCATAACTTATATACCTTCGTTTCTTATAAAATAAAGATATTTAATAATTTCTTACGTTGTCATTTTTTTTGGAAATATTAGTCCCGTGTTGCTAACTGTTGAAATCTATATATTTTCATACTTAATGTTTCCAAAACCAAATTTGCGATTTTAAATACACCACACTATAATCTCTCAAAATAATTACAATTAAAAACTTCTTCAAAGTTTTGAATACCAAAATAAATACAGTACTTTGTAATAAAGCCCCATTCTAAAGGAAACCTCACCAATGTCCGCTGCCTCGAATTGGCAATTATTTAACTCTAAAGGCAGTCTTAGCCACGTTTTTTTTTTCTCCCTAAATTTTGACTTGTGTTGAGTTTTTTTTTTTGAGTGATAAGATTATTTTATTTTTTAATTCAAAAATTGTAAATAAATTTAAACTAATACATGTGCTTACAAAATAAAAGAAATCTTTTCAAAAACATTACAAAAATGATACCATGTCAGTCTTTTCGTGTATATGAAACGTCAGTCACAATCGGACCGCGAGGCGGCAGTGGATATTGTGTATCCGTACGCCGCCGACCAGTTTACGGGTACACTGTATAGAGATAGGCATTACCGTGTACCGTGACGTCCCGAGTAAGGTTTATCGGTATGCTCCGATAAGGACACGCGGCACACGCACGGGGCCTATCGTGATAATAGTTTCCCACGCCACTGCTCCCGATCGACATGCGTTGGCTGCGATCGATTCCGTCAAGAAAAGCCACAAGGATACGCGCCGGGCATCTACTCGCTCGATTACTGGTTAACATTACTCGTTCTAATTATTTTAGTTTAGATTAATGTTCTGACGTGTTGGAGTCATTTGTCAAAAGCTCTTCTTTCATTCCTTGAAAATGGCTGCAGTACCGGAACCGAAAAGTCGAAACACTAACGAAGGCTTGACACGATATATAAGATGAGTAAATTATTCTACAAGCGGCCGCCAAAACCTACGAACTTATCAGTCGAAAGTCAGTTGCACTGATCGGCCACGGTCGCTATATTTATAATATAATTTAGTATATGTCTTATATTATATTTATAATATAAAACATCTACTAAATATTGTTTCTTCGAAAAAATATGACAAACTATTCGAAAACATATTTGGTCGATAAAAGTGCAGCTAGCCTGCCCCGCTTGGATCGCTCGCGTTATATTTAGATTTAATGGACACGTATTGTTTTTAAGTGACTCAATTGCACCCCCGCCCAGACAGTCTAGCATCCGCGCATTTTTGTGCAATTGAAATAAACCAAAATGCGACGTTAACTATTACAACATTTTTATTCAAAATAGCAAACTGAGAACATAGTGATTTGATACGTAAAATACTAGTCGGGATTCGTGACCGAGCAGACCCAGTGAGTAAATTAAATAACCAAGCACCGAGGGTGCGGACTCCACTCCATCTTAATTAGAGTTTTCGAGATGTATATCTAAAACTATTATAAAATCAGTACATTAGCTTGCATGTTTTTGATTGCGTTTAATTTATTTATTTAAAAATTGCAATCAAACTGAAACAACACAAGAGAGACGACTCCGTTTTATTTGCTTTTCTTTCTTTCTTAAATTTTTGTCATTCTGGCTATGATCACTACTACAAAAAGTTTACGAAAAACAACTACAAATGCCAAGTGTCTCATTTACATCCCTAGTGAAGTTCAGTCGAAGCCGAATCTATCAAACGTGAACAAGAATACCGGCTGAATGAATTACTCATTCAAACTGATCATTTTCACAGACGCGTAAAGTATAAATACAATATGCACTATTGAATTAGCTCGACGGAACCGTTCTGGGGCTATATCGGTGATTCTGGACCTCTGGATTGCGAGGCAACTGTCCCGCCCGCCGAACCGACAACCTCGCAATACTATGGTTTGAAATAATTATATTTTAATTATAATAGCGTCATGATTTCATCACATAGAAACTAAGTATGAATATTTTATGATAAACGTAAAAATAATATATCAGTAGAGGTTAGAGCCGACGTAATTTACAATTTAGCACAAACATTTACATCGATATCTATTTATATTCAGCGTTTAAAAAAACATCCAATTAAAAAAAGGTAAGGAACTGTAAATAAAATTAAATACGTGACTATTTTTTAGTATCACTTAAAATATTACTGTCAATTGGACGGTTTTTCATACGCATGTTTTCAACATTATTTATTATCGTTTTGCTTTGAAGTAACAGACGATATGGCACAAGAAATGTGGCTTCCATGCTACTAACAGTATTTTTTTTCAGACAATAGAAAAATAAACAACATTTATTGAGCGACTCAAAGATAGATCAGAACGGCTACAAAGAAACGCGTACTCTCATCAAAAAATCAAAACACAATCGGGTCACTTATCAGGCAAATATATCGGCTGTAATTAGTAAAGAGAGCTATCAAATAACAAACATTTTGTAATATTGTATCGAAAGTATGCACGAGCTAATGCACTGTCAGGAGGCATGACAACGAACAGACGGCTGGAGAAAACGGTAGGCATGGATTTTGTTAAACTATTTTTGAGTAATCCGCCTTGTTCCCGGATTATAGCGGAGCCCTGACTGAGACATGCTGCGGCTGCGGCTCTCTCGAGCAGACGGCTCCTGGCAATCGAAAAGAACACAAAAATAATACATCATAAGAGTTTCATTGCGTAACTGCAAGTTAGGTAAGTGTCTGCTTTAATGAATTTAACATTCATAAATAATAAAAGAGAAAATGAGGTTAATAAAAGTCTGAGGAGTTTTGCCGCTGTAATGTGCAAAAGATATGAATGTGAACGGTTATGTCATTAAAAAAATATATCAATAAAGTTGTCACTCGTTATGTCCGGATAGCATATCATACATAAATTAAGAAAAACTAACCATTTTCATAGATTTAAAAGATAGCTTACTTAAAATAAGATTTAACTACGTCGACTTAAATAAATTAACATTTAAACACCCTAAAAATTAGTAGAGATCGTGACGCAATTTACAATATTATTGTGCCATAACTACGATAAACATATATATTTATTATAAATAATAATTTGAAGAATTTAATAAATAGGTTTGACTCAATGTGATACTTACTGACAGCGTTTTTATTTTAATAACACGCATTTCTTCAAAAGTAATTTTGTGAATAAATAACAAAGAATGTGATATCCCAAAAAAGTTGCAACTGGACTCCGAATGACAGAAAAACAAAAATGACAGTGGAGCTGACATTTAAAAATCTCAGGTGTTGATAGAAAGAATTGCAACATCATACACTCTTAAGGTTTATTATAAAAGATACACCTGCCCAACAAGTACCTTTGGTATCTCTTGGTTACATCACGATTGGTGGAATTCAATCAAAAATAAAAGATGGTGCCATAATTTACAGGTATACATACCATGATGTAAAGGCATGCAGCATTCACAAGGATCAGAATAAAACTAATGATATTATACAGCAGGATTGTGTACAAGAATGCTGTAAAATCCTTTATTAGAGTAAAAATGTCCATATGGAAAAAATTATACATCCTACTGCTGTCTACTAAAAACAGATTGTATGATAAAATCAGAAAGATAGTTTGTTATTAAAGACTAGTAAAATATTACATTTTGCATTAAAAGCACAATATTTAAATGTCAGGAACAAAGTCAATATAAGCAATTTTCAATACAAACTAGCAAATCTTGCCAACAAAATGGTACAAAAATAAAATCTTATTAATACTCACAGTACGTAGTGTTGATGTTTGACCGCTATGTATTCTCCGATAACTCTAGAATCCTATTAACATTCATCCCAACCATGGGAACACCCGAAGGGCGCTGCTTTACCACAAAGTCTATCTTCCGGTCCCTCAATCACAATCACTTCACTGTTGCCAGCCAAGACATAGAATAATAACAAATTAAAAACACTTGATTTTGCACTTGCGGTTGGTACACTTATTTATTATGCACTTTTGAATTTTATCTTCAGAACTCTTATTTTATAATATTCCTGTAAGGAAAATTTATAAATTTTATTTGCATGAAAAATCGGCTTATATTATTTTGTCAATCTAATCATATAATTTATTAGCTAAATATTACAGCACATAAGATTTTAATTTTTCTCGTATTAATATTGTTATTAACATAGTGACTAGGTGTGATACTAAAAAAAAAAATTCTTAACTGAGAATATATAATCTTGATTTAAGGCAAAAACATTTAAATGAAGATAATCACCAAACCATGAAATGGCTACCTTATCGGTTGCTATGGTTACATCAAATAATAGGAAAGCCTATCTCAAATGGTCAAAACAACAATCCAGTCTTAAAAATGACATCTCGACTATGATATGATTGAAACCAGATTAATAGTATCTGTTATACCATTTTCGAATCGATAGGTATGAAATTATTGAGAATTCAGCATACTTTAAAAATATGTGAAATGCAAAAATATATGTTAAGCTAAACTTCAAGGCGTAAATGTATATTATAATTTATACAATATTAAGCGATGCATTCAACATTTATTTCAGTTAACGATTTTAGTGTCAAAGAACTCACTTTATATTTAAATAACATTAAGTCTGTCTGCAGTGTTAAAGATAAAAATAGCACTATAAAAATTATTTCGTATCATATTAATAAAAAAAATTATTTCTATAGATAATTTATCAAAATATAATAAAGTAATTTTTTAGATTTTTTGACAAAAAATATAATTTGTATGACAAGGATGAACAATATTGTAATAGAAAATGTATTTTAGTATTGTTAGCAAACGTTATCATATTTTGCACTTGTGGTTGGTGATAATCCGTTTATGTGTAAACTAATTGCAGCAAAATTTTGATTATAAACCATACAAAACACTCATGTTTTATTTTTTTGGTTTAATAATTTTAGTAAAAAGATTGATTCTTATCATAATTTATTGAAATAAACCTGTTTCGTTCAAAAAATTTTATCTACATATATATATGTAAACGAAAATAGTTTATTTTCTAAAAAAATCAATGTTGAATAATAAAACAATTTATAAAATCCTGAAAGAATCCTTTTATTTGTAAAGAGAAAATAATTGCAATGTAACGAATTTAAAAAATATTTAAATAAATAGTTGGCTCTTAATAATGTCGAATTTTCGATCTATTAATGTCAAGTTTACGTGTTGTAATGATAGCACAAAATAAGGATTTCAGTAAAAAAAAATTACTTACATTTTTTTTAATTTAAAAGCTCAATATATTGCATGATTATAATTTACACATTTTAGTTGTCAATATTCGATCAAATCTATAATAAAACCCATCCATTAAATGATAACAAACTTTCCATAGTATCTGTTCCACTATGATATCGTTGGGAAAAATCGCTGTAAAACGGGTTTAAATTGCCTGGTCATAATATCAACCGTCAGACACAACACCTCATACGTAATTCACGCGAAAAAAGTAGGGATCAAATGTGAAAATAATACATTAGCATACGGTGACATCATGGATTGATCAAACACATGCAGCGGACGAAAAATATAGAGAAAATAAACACCGTTAGAAAGAAAACACAATGCATTTAAAGGAATTTAAACATTTTATAAATATCCGCGATGTAATAGTACAAATAATGGCAAATATCTGGTGAACCAAGGTGAAAAATGAAGGTAAGTCGTACCGGCCGAAGAGTTACGTCAATTCACAAGATTGGCAATGAAGAACTGTCAAAATAGGCACAAAGCTGTACGCCAAGGCCAAACTACCGAATTGAATGTAAATATTAGATTAAATTAGAAAGTAAAACTTATACATAGAGTCCAGGATTGATGCACTACCTATAATTCAACCAAAAGGACTCAAATTCACGACGAGGAAACAAAAGACGTTGGAAGGAAAACATTCTCTAATAAAAGTGGGCAGGAACTTCCATCTTGAGAACTACACTTCGAGAGAAAGAAAACATGTCCGAACTTACTTTTATGAATTTATATAAATTAAACACTTTCACGTCGACTTCGCCCGTAACTAATAGAACAAAATAAACAGTTCTTTTGCGATAAATAAGAGTTGCACGAGCTCACGGGACGATGTTGGCGAGACCACCGTCCTTCATTTTGAAAATTTTAAGTCAAATGCGCATGCGCGTTCTTCCAAATTAGTCACGTGATGAAATTTGAAAGAGGAACAAACGAGCAAGGCGTGCTCACAAATTGTACGCATTATAACATGTCATAGAATATTCTTATTTTGGCCAATTTAATGTTCAGAGTGAAAGACTAACGCTGACAAAAAAATATCAAAAATTTTCATTGTAATTCAATGCACAAAACACGATAAAATATATAAATGACCCTGCTGATAGAAATCCAATTGTTGAAATGACACTACGATGATAAAAAGAAAATGTCAAAATTTTCGCGCGAAAAAATCTTAGCTATGCCGAAGCCGGAATACCAAGCATATAAACAAAGCTCAATAAAAACTCTCGAAATGTTTTGGATAGAAAAAATGAAAGTTAGATAATAAGTCTAAAAATCAAATTGTCAAATTATTTTGCATTAATCTCACCAATTAGATTCATTGCCCAAAACTTAGTATTAAAAAATATAAAAATTCAATACATCATGTCATATTTTTCTAACAATACTTAAAACATACTTTCAGCAAATCAAATGAAAATAATTAAGTATTTAGACAATGTTCTTATACAATAATTCCCTTTTTTAAATTGGGGTCAATTGTGACTTAAAAAATTGTTTTATAAAACAACAATTATGATTTTAAATTGATAAAAGCGTTAATAATATTTTTTAATTGATTATTAGTGTTAGGTTTATTTACTCATTTTCCGACTAAATAAAATATAATTCGCTTTAAATATTTGTTGTATTTATTAGTCTCATAAATAATTTTATTACAACACGATGCAATATTTTTGTATTGTATCAATTATAGTTTTGACATTTTTGATTTCTATAGTTTATTAATATTTTTTTGATCTTGTATCAAATAATTATTACTAATATTTATTCAAACAGATAATACTTCAAATAAATAAATTTTTCTTTTCAATATTTGTCACTATTTAATTGTGGGGAATTTAAAATTAATAAAAAAAAATCAGCGGCAGACGAGCGCGCGTCAACCGCCATGTTTACTGTTTTTGTTGAAAAAACTGCGGTGGCGGTCGCTTCCATTGGCGGGATTTAAGGTTAAAAATACAGCAACGCACTTAACTAGTATCAACTTCATAATAATAAACTATTCTAAGTTTTTATATGGTTTTATTTAGTACTTGAATTAAAGTTTTGTATTCCATTTCAGATATTGAAAAACACTGTCAAGCATTTGCTCGTCGCTAGCTTTCTTGGTAGCTACAAAAATGGTCAAAAAAGCCAAAGTGTTCAAACCGGGCGACTATGTTTTTGCTAAAGTCAAGGGTTATCCCGCTTGGCCGGCTAAAGTAATTAATATTTTTCTTTTTTTATTTAGTTGTATGGGAGGTAGTTATATCATTTATCGTCACTTTAGTTTCAGCTTGACATTTGCCTAACCTAGTTTTTAATGCACCCAAACTACTATTTGTAGTAAATGCACTACATAATCTTGGGTGAATAATGGGATATTTTGTATTTATTATTTACTGTGGCTAATACTTTGGCATGTTTGTTGTATGTTTATATTATGAATGTTTGTAAATCCGATACAATATGTTATAGGTAATCGATTCACACAATTACAAAATGATTAGAAAAATCCTTTAAAAATTATTTTAGAAACACAGGTGTGATTTGAACTCACATCTTGGAAATAGCGCTTTGATGTTGTATCCTATTCAACCACAGCGGTTCTAACTGAACAAGATCTTGAACTGGTGTTAGTAAGTGTGAAATCGGTGTACCTTGCTGCTAGATATATTTTCTTGTTGTTTCATGTGTGAATCAATACTTAAAAACGTGCTTTTATGTAATACACAAACCTGTATGATTCATAAATGCGAATTTATTAAATATTAACGATAACCATCGGTTGAGATATCTTCATAATTAATTATTAAACATTTGATTCACTTCATAGTACAAGGAATGATTTGATTCATAATTTTACTGGGATCGTAAATTTCTTTATCTTTAAAATCTGATCAAACAGTATATTAGATTTTCACATGCTCGTCTATTCAAATTCCTTAATTGAAATTCATGTAAAAAATCATGAAATACTATTATACCTCAGCCTTAACTGTACTTGCAGTCTATCTGTTGACATGTCGATTCATACTGCTTAATCTGTTTTAGGTACAAAAAATAAATGGAAAGAAATATAACATCTCTTTCTTTGGCACAGGAGAAACGTAAGTACACTTGCTAAAATGCATAATAATTCTCTAGACTTGACCTAAGTTGTTTGGTTATTTGGAATGGAAGCCACTGTGTAAGTCACTTCAATGGGTTCTAATATTTGACCATATATAAAAAAAAGTACAGCCGACAGGGGTTTTAAAGCTAAAGATACTCTGTGCGATAATACTTAACATTTTAAGTTATAATGATAAATTCATAAAAAATAATTTATCAAAAATTATATGTATTTCTTTTTTATATGTAAACAGTGGAAATCTTCCGGCGAATGATCTATTTGATTATTTTGAGCATAAGACACAATTTTTGGCTAAGGCCATTAAGAGGAGAGATTACAATGAAGGTTTAGCACAGCTGGAGGAAGAAGTGACTGCCAATGGAGTCACCAGCAATGCAGAAGCCAGTGAGCCACAGGAAACTTCTATGGAGGTTTATATCGAAATATTATTTTTGAATGAATGTACAACTTTATTTGGCTATATAAAACAGTCACTATTAAGTTGACATATAATTTAATTGCCTTATTTTTAGTGTTGACATTTGTTTAATGGGCTTTGAATTTTAATTTAAGGTGGATGTATCTGCAACGGAAGCATCGGAAGATAATGCAGCAACAGAGGAGGCCAAAGTAATTTACTGTTTAATAGTATGCGCCAATTCTAGTTGATTCTGTTTCTTTGAAAACAGCTAATATTTTGCCATGTTTGGACACAAATACTTGTAGAAAAACAATGAAAGATCTATATATTTTTTTATTTTAACTTGTAAATTTTGCCATGTTGTTTATCAATACATCCTTTTTCAGGCACAGGAAAAATCACCAGCCAAAGCAGCACAACCTGTTACAGAGGAGTCCTCTGAAAAATCTTCTGCTGCCATGGAGTCTGATGTCTCGGTTGCAGTGGAGGCTCTAGAGGACGCAGATATGACTTCTACGGAGCCAGTGTCCGGAGAAGATTCCAGCAAAAATAACACCCAAGGTATGGGTTCTTTATTACCATAAATATTAATTGTATTGCGGTGCCAAACGAAAAATATCTTCTATGTATGAGGATTCTTTTATTCAGTGTATAATTATTAGTACTGCTAGTTAAACATTGTGAGATTCCTTTACATGATAAGTGGTTTTAGTAGATTGATTTATGTATGTTGTGGTTTCAGATGAAGTTACTGCTGCCCCTAGTACAGCCATAGATGCTGACGAGGCAGAGTCGAGTCCCACTCCTGAGAGTCCAAAGGAGACAGTTGCCTCAACTGCTCGAGGAAAGCGAGCTGCTACCGCTCCCAAGACACCTCAGCTTCCAGTATGTACACAAAGTATTGAAGTAAATAAATCAATTGACAAATAATATTTCCAGAACAGAAATGTTACTATGGAATGAATCAAGAGTGTGAGACTTTAACATCTGGTTTGACCTGCTGCTTTGTTTTTGGAGAGAGTAGGTAAATGGGATTGGGGTTTAGGGAATTGGGGAAATTTTATATTTTTAATTGTAAAGTTTAGGATTGGTCTGTTTACATGGATTTAAATTAATTTTGTTAGTATACTCTGATGGCCGCATTTATTAAATATTGTTTATAATATGTGTTTATAATTTTAAAAAAATATTAATTATTTAGAAAACCCCACGCCGTTCTGTGAAGCAGGAGATCATGTCCCCTAAATCGGAGCCAAAAACCCCCATCCTTGGAGAGAGTACTAGTCGCAGTGGCAGAAAAATCAAGCCTAAGAGGTATGGATTTCATTTTGATTCCAATTTTTTTGAATAAAAAAAAAAGATGCACAAAATAAACTTACTTATCTTGAGATTGTTTAACACATTTGATTCTTCAATATTTACGTGATAATTGTGTTTTTGTATTATTAACCATAGGTATTTGGATGAGGAAACTGAAGAAGCTCCTATCCCACCAGCGGGTGGCAAGAGGGCAAAGCTTATGACTGCTTCTCAGGAGGAAACTGTAGCAGCGGTTGCTCCATCCTCTGTTCCTGTTCCCACCACTGTGCCCGCTCTTTCTAAGCCGGCCACCAAAAGGACACAAAATGGAGATTCAAAAAGGTCCAACAGGTTTTACACTGAGGTGAGTGGACCAAAATTAATATATTACCCAATTGGAAAATTCTAGATTTTTTAATCCTTAACAATTTTGAATTTATATAGAAGAAAAATAGTTCATATTTTTCAGAATGACATGACCTGGATAGAATTATTTTTACGAATAAAGTACTTTATTATTTGCCCCCATCAACATATTTTGTTATTTTGAAATATTTTTTTAGAAGTGTTGTATATATACAATAAAAAAAAAAAATTTGCTACCAACAATAATTTTCTGTCAATAAAATAAACCATTGTTAATCTTGTTTATTCCAAAAGGGGACAATTTAGTTTAGGGGAGTTGTAAAAAATCTATTTTTACTTAATATTTTTCTTCACTAGGTGCCCAAATTACTGACAATACTTTGAAAATGTATTTAATTAATTTTTTTATCTTTTCAGAATGAGTTGGAAAATATTCAGGAGTCTATTAGCCAGGACGACGGTAAGTCAAGTCATTTTGTAAATTAAATAATAAAAAAAAAAAAAAATTTAATCAACATAATAATGATAATATTAAATAATTTGATGGTGAATGGTGGTCCTTATTTTTTGAAATTTAAATGTTCTAAATTCAAATATTAACAAAACTATAATTATTTTGCTATTGGTGGTCCTGTCAGTAATGCATTTCCCTCCCAGAGGCAATATGTCTGTCATTGATAAATTGTTTTCCTTGTGTAATTATGCTTATGTTAAACTTGAAAAAATTGTCACAATTAATGACATTGATCATAAACCTGCAGCTAACACAAGAAGTCAAAAATTACAAAAGATAAGTGTACAATTGAACAGTTGTGTTACAAATACTGAAAGTATTTCTTTTCAAAGCAAGTCATTATTAGAAGAAACATTCGAAAAGAGCTCAAATATGTTTGAAAATGAAAATGAGCTTAATTTTGAACCCAAATGTGTAGAAATGATAGCTGACTTAGTCAGTTGGGAACAGTTTAAAAATGGGATTAATCTATCCAGTTCATTTAACTATGAAGACAAGACCTATATTCAAGATATATATTCAGAGGCCAACCATTCACTGCTGCTCGATTGTGATCAAAGAAGCGATAGCACAGATAGAATTGCCAGTATAAGTCCTGTCATGGTACCCAGGTTTATGTTTAATGATCCTATTAAAATATATAGTAAAAATAAAATCTCTGCAGAGACAGAAACTGCGAAAACAAAAGAAGAAACTGAGGAAGTCATTCTAGCATTTGCAGAAAATCATGAAAGTAACACATTATCTGATGAGAATGATGGGACAGATGTGGATTTTAATAAAACAGTAAGCTTTGATGACACTGAATATTTCAAAATTATGCATAGTGACTATGTTGTGAGAGAATATGAAAGAGATTTCTCTAACTCACAGGGAAACAAATCACCAATTTCTTCAATTAGTAGTGCTGGAAATGAGTCATTGCATGGTGTGTTACTGTACTTTGGACATGATGGCTTAGGATTTTTGGACCAAAAGAATGATTCAGAAGTGTTGAAAAACATGGAGCTTACCAATAATGCAGAACCAAATCAGGATCTAATAGCTTCTGATTTGAATGAGATAGCTATTCAACATACTGAAGAGCTTCTGGAAGCTCAAAATTATTCTAATTCAGATATGGAAATTGATGTGGATATTACCAATACTGTTTTTTATAATAGTCAAAATATTAACATCAATGTATGTAATGAGGATTTTGATTCTGGTAAGGAGTTAGAAAACGATATACATGTAGTTAATTGTGTAGAAGTGGCCCCAACCGAATACGATGAAATGCAATATAAATATTCCGAACAATGTATAATCAAAAATGAACTCTATCATGGAAATATCACAAATGAAGATAATATAATAAATATGTCCAACGATGATACATTAATAGATCCTGTAACCGTAGACGCAAATGAAACATGTCTAAATTTCTATTCTGTACCAGTAGTGGAATCTGTAGATCATTATCAGCATTTCCATCATGGAAATATCACAAATGAAGATAATATAATAAATATGTCCAACAATGATACATTAATAGATCCTGTAACCGTAGACGCGAATGAAACATGTCTAAATGTCAATTCTGTACCAGTAGTGGAATCTGTAGATCATTATCAGTATTTCCATCATGGAAATATCACAAATGAAGATAATTTAATAAATATGTCCAACGATGATACATTAATAGATCCTGTAACTGTAGACGCGAATGAAACATGTCTAAATTTCAATTCTGTACCAGTAGTGGAATCTGTAGATCATTATCAGTATTTCCATCATGGAAATATCACAAATGAAGATAATATAATAAATATGTCCAACGATGATACATTAATAGATCCTGTAACTGTAGACGCGAATGAAACATGTCTAAATTTCAATTCTGTACCAGTAGTGGAATCTGTAGATCATTATCAGCATTTCCATCATGGAAATATCACAAATGAAGATAATATAATAAATATGTCCAACAATGATGCATTAATAGATCCTGTAACCGTAGACGCGAATGAAACATGTCTAAATTTCAATTCTGTACCAGTAGTGGAATCTGTAGATCATTATCAGTATTTCCATCATGGAAATATCACAAATGAAGATAATTTAATAAATATGTCCAACGATGATACATTAATAGATCCTGTAACTGTAGACGCGAATGAAACATGTCTAAATTTCTATTCTGTACCAGTAGTGGAATCTGTAGAAGTAGATCATTATCACTATTTTGAAAATACTACCGTTTCTAATAATTCTGTTTATTATGAAACACAACATGAAATGCCACCGTACACTGGGACCGATCATTATTTGACAAACACACAAGCAGTATTGAAAAATTACAACTATGGCTACAGTGATCAGTTTTATTCTGACGTTTCACACCCAGTCAATACTCCAACTGTTCCACAATTTTATCAGCCCACGTATTACGGCACTCAAAATAGTTATTTTACAAGAATGAGTTCTTTGGATCCTAACTTATCTGCATTTCATTATCCAGAAGTTTGTGGAAATTGCGATAACATGGCTTATGGCCAGAACTATGTACCTCCTTATAGTAATCTTTCTAATGTGAATCCAGAGCCACATTTCAACACGGCTAGTAATTATGAACACTACAGAAATCCATCATCATATGTTTTTTATAATACATATGTCAATAATGCACACTACAATGAATATAATCAAAACTTAACATATTGTACGATATATAACAAATTTCACAATCCTTTATTAAATTATGATTTCTCAATGTATCAAAATTGTTTATCTCAATTTCCTGACCAGTCTTACAATACCTGGATTAATAATGTAATAGAAAATAATCGCTGACAGCTCATCCACCTTAATTGATTGCATAAATTCCTCAGATTTGGTTATTTCTGGTGCCAATTAATTGAAATCTAGCAAAGTCATTAAAAGATTCCATCATTTTTCTAATTAGTAAGTAAATAGTAAGTTTCTTCAACTGCGTAGGAAAGGAAAACCAATTCTTCCAGCTTTTAAAATATTTATCCAAATCATTATTGAAAATGATTATGATAAAATATGCACTGCTGGTTTTTCAGCATCGTAATACGTCACTAAAATGAAGGATACAAATAAACCAACAAATCTGCCAATCAACAAAGAATTTATATTTTATCTAGCAATACCATCCACTTATTTATTTTACTAAAAAAAAAAAAGGAATAGCTATCCAACAAAACAAATTTTAATTCTTTGGAATCGACTGAAAAGTTATATTGTAGTATTATATCTAATGTTTTAAATGAATATTTCAATCACAATCGTTTGTAATATAAGTGAAAAATGATCAATAAATATGAGTGTTCTTAATTTCTCCAAGTATTATTTGATGACAGTTACAATTCTTCCCATGATGTTAGTCATGCGGACTCAGTCACTATATAAGTTCTCATGTCAATACAGATATTGGCTCAAATGAGTACGATAAAAATTGTTCCCATATGTGCCTTTAGAAGAAAATACTTTTGAAGGATTTTTGAAAACTGCAAAATGTAGTAAAAGGATTATTATTTTCAAAATCTTCATTTAAACAATCAAAGAACAATATTGAATTTTTTTTAAAAGGAAATACTGTTTTAACCTTTGAGTAATCGAAGTAAGCTCTAATGGCTCATGCATATTCGATTCTGGTTCAAAAAGACCAACTCCCATAATGCGAGCAACAATTTTACTAATTTTGGTTTAAGAAGAAATACTGCGCCAAAGACTTTTAAATGAAAAACAATCGGCAAAGGATTGAATTTGAAGCGATCCCATCCTCCTAGGCTCAAACGCTAGTGTGCTAAGAAGTCGAAGTTGTCCTTGTGCTCGGTCATCTGGGACTTGAACGGCTCGGAGGTGGAGGATTAGGTAGGGATTTCCGGAAGTGACGCGAGTAATAATTTTTATCACGGTGAATTTGATAACAGCAGCAGTCAATTAAATGATTTCACAACAAACATTCCTCCGAAGATAAGATGACCATCTCTAAAATATCAGGCAGTGATGACAGTGATTGGTGCAAGAGTTCTGTAGATGTGTCTTTGAAAATTGATGAGGGTCTTAAAGGTGTTTTCAATTTTTTTATACAGGTTTTTAATGATGTCGATGATGTTTTTTTTAATGTAATCTGTTGAATGTTTTCTTTTTTTTTTTTTTTCAGATTCTACAGCTCAAAAGAATAACATTCTCATTGCGCTACTGCCCTCCGGTAAATACGTTGGCATCAAATTATTCCGGGTTAGTAAATCATATATATTCTTTGATCTTACCTCCCAAGTTCTTAAGGGCCTAGTCCGCATAATCGAGTTTTTTTTGATAATTTTCCAGTCTGTTTTGCGAAAAATCCACTGCACCAATCGAAAAAATTTAAATGCAAAAAGTTTGATACATTCCTTCTTCCGAATAAAATATATTTTTATTTCTTATAAATTTACTATTAATATGATAAATATGTGTTTTTCCGATTGAAGTGTAGGAATTTGGAGATTCATCTGGTCCATTTTACAAGAGTCCTAAACATTAAAAAGTTTTTTTATCAATTTTTATCAGTTGATGTTAAAATATATTTTTTTAATTTTCCCATTGTAGGACAGACCAGAAACGTTCACTTCTCCGGCAGCTCGCCTCCAGTGGGAGAATGTCACGGCTGGCAACGCCATAAAACTGAAACAACAATTAGGTACCTAAATAAATTCATAATTTGTATTTTATTAACAAGCTTTAATGTGTTTAGATTATTATATCTTTGATTCAAATTTCAAAGTTAACCGTGCACCACCTAGTTTTTCCTTTTGAATATGTTTATAAATTATTTTACATTTTTACCTTTTGTGATTGTGATCCTGATGGCAAACACTTAAACATTGATGAGAAAATGAAATATATTCATAAATTAGTATTGTTGCTCAGGTAATTTAGGATTATTATTATCTTTGCCCACAGGTTGTTTTTAATTTATATGGTTATTTTGAAATTGTAACTAATTTTGAAATTAGTAACAATTGTAACAATAACAATTGTTGAATTTTGAAATTGTTGCTTACTAATTGCATTATTTGCAGAATGTCACAAATAGATTTGTGTTCTGGGAATGAGACGATTGCAAAATATTTTATCTTTTCAGAAAACGGCTCGATCAAGCCTGAATCCATTCCCACACAGTTAGAGTTCGAGCTTAACTTGACAGAGGATGAAGTCGCATCTCTCAAGCGAGAGAGAGATATGGGTAAGTGATCTTTTCAATATAAAAATATAATAAGTAAATTAACATTATATTAAAATAGTGTAGAGTAATTTGAAGCAAATATTATTCCGTGGATTCAGCATTTGTTGTATAATGCTGAAAGAACAATATACTAAATAATAATAGCAAAAAAATAGGAAAATTAAATTGCAGAAAGCAAACTGAGACGCCAAGAGTTGGATACAATCATATGCTATCTATTGCATAGTAGTATTTCCGTTTTTAAAACAGTATTACTTGAAATGGTGCATTATTGAAAGATAAAATTATCTACAGATATGCAGCGCAACAAGGTGAGCTTCCTCCGCACGGAAACCAAGCTGGTGTCTATAGAGAATGACATTCGCACCTGCTTGGGCTTTGCTGCTGCCGATGTGGATCTCTGCATCAACCTACTGGATCAGGTGGCCGGTAAGTCCCTGCCTATACATATACCCTGGCTTACTAGCTACTGCTAGGTGATCAGGCATGACGTCTGCTCTGTCTCCTGTGCCAACAGTCAGAACCTCAAATCACCGATGATCGCTAAAGCTTATTAGTCAGGGCAATGTGATTCTTGGTAAATTGAAAAAAATATATTATGCTAAGTCAATTCTGTAAACCAGTTTCGGATTTCTAATAGTAAAACTTGTATTGCAGCCATGGAAGTGAAGGCACTGATGCTAATCAAGCATCCATGCATTGTCGAAACAATAAAGCGGTGCCGCCGCTACGTGGGCAACCGTACTCATTGGACTATGACCCCCGAACAGGAGGCTGACTTTACCGCCAAGGCACACCGCGTGCGGAAACGCTCTGAACACTGCTGCAACATGTTTAAGGTTCGCACAGTATAATAATCATTCAAATACATCTTAGTGTCGTCTCTCAGTGATCAAGGATGATCGATGTCTGGGTGTGGATACTTTGTCTGGGTGATGACTTCATTTGTGATTTTACAGTGTGTATTGATTTTGTTGTATGATTTTCTCTTTTTTAGTTGTTGTTTACCATCCCAGAAAGCAAGTCATTCTGGGAATCCTTCGCAGACCAGGTGCATCGCTTTAAAAAATGCACAAAAGATCTCACTGAACTGGAAATCCTGGAAATGATTGAAGAACCACCTGGTATTATTACAGAAATATTTTATTGAATTTATCTTGATAGTTGACTTCATTACTTATTTATTCACTATTATATATTATTAATTCTTTTGAGATTTTTCCACATTTTTTTATTTATTGGTGACTGGTTTCGCCGACTTGTTTTGTTGCCATTTTCAAATCACATAACTTTATATATATATGTTTTTGTCATTGTTTAGAAATGTCCAAACCGGGTGCTTTTACAATGAAAGCGGTCGCCGAAGAGATGGCAGCGGAAGAGGAGGCAGAGATCAGCCTCGAATGCTTCCCTGATAAAGCTTCAGGGGACAAGGCTACGCCAAAATCGGTGGGTTCTAATCAATGCAACTGCTGATCTAATTTCAATTCAACTGTACAGTGCAGTTGACTCAATTACTTTTTACAATTTGTCATATTACATATAAAATTATTGATTTTCTTAATTTGATGATTATTTTGAAATATACTTGATAAATATATTTTTTCATTTCAGCCGTCAAAGAAGACCGCCGAAGCTGTTAGTAAATCTACTACTCAAAAAGAAAAAGTGAAATGAATCGTTTAAGGCATTGACATAATGTTAATACTGATTACAAATATACATGGATAGTTGTAAAGCTCCATATCATATATTTACTTTAGAATAAACGGTCTTAATTATTACTCAAGTGGAATTTTTTTAAAAGCTACAAACATTTAGCGGGACATTTGAAGTTTAATGGATGCAAAAATACATGTTCATTTTGTTGCATGAATGTGTAGTACATTACTGTGTGGCCATACTTATTGGGAATGAGCTTCATATATATTTTAAAAGGATTTTTCATTTTATGACTAAGCAGCCTTCCAAAAAATAAGAACTAGCATTTTATTTCGAGAACATCTTATTGTTCCAGTGTTTTTTTCTGTGGAAATGATAAATGTCGAGGTCCAATTGAAAATTATTAATTCATTATAATTTTTGTTAAAATTAAAATTCAAAAAATATATAGGCCATAAATTTCTTTGGAAAAGACGTTTAAAATGGGGTGCTAGAAAAAATGTATTTGAATAGTATTAATATGATCATATAAAATCTAAATAAATATACATATTAATCACAGTATTATAACCTCTGAAAAATTTTAATTCCCTCTTGTCAAATGCCAAATTTTAAGAACACTAATAATTCCTTGACACATTCACTGCTAGCCCGAATCGAATCGCCCTCGCTTAAAGTGAGCTGCGTGTAAACAAGCGCGCGTTTCCAATAGTTGAGTAAAAATAATATAGGGAACTTCGGTAGCAAAAGGCTGCTAGTGAACACGACGAGTGAAGAAATTACAATTCATTAAGTATTTTGTATAATCTATTGAGTTCTTGTAATTGTAGGAAAAATGTGTTCATTTATGTATGATTGGTGAAAAACATTTAAATAAAAAATATTTTTGTTATATTGAGGAAATTCGTATGTAAAAAAATTGATTATAAAAAAAAACGTTTTATAAAAGAGAATCATCGAATTCTGCAGGAAGATTTAGGAAAGGGACATAAACACTTATACTTTTTGACTATTGCTGAATCGACAATTAATATTGACAATCTGCCATCAGGTCGCAATAAGTGTGTATGCGCCTAGCCTTCGTTTCCTCTATTGTAGATGTACGGTAACAAGTTAGAAATAAAACATAACAGCAAGGCTTCGTCTTTAATTTTATTTTAAGCAGTTGCTTCTTTCTCACTTTTGCATTCCTAAGATATTTATCGATTTTAAAAAAAATGCGTACATTTGAACTAAAAAGATAAATTTCTTGCTCAGTTTGTAGTGTCGGTACTGCGCACATTGTTTTAATTTGATTGACTTTTATATGGAAATTTGTGTGCTTTATGAAGTAGAAAAGACTGAATAAGAGTCGGTGATGACATTATCAAGTGTTTGCAGCTTTTTGGTGGTAGTTGTTTATAAAGTTATGTTCTCGAGTGTTTGTCACATTCAGCTACCACAATGGTGTTATTTTTAAGGAACGCCTGAAACGAAATGGCTACAGCACAGGAGCTGAAACTTTGAAAGACTTACGAAAACTTGATGGGGCATAACGCTCAGGAATATTATTTTGTTTCTAAATTGTAAATCATAAATGCATATTTGCTCTGTGGAAAGATTCTCTCTCTTTGATTTGTGATTTGCAATAAATAAAATGACTGCATTATGATGGAAAGCCTGTCAATCGCCAACAAAAGCGATTTCATGTCATATACTTCCTTGCTAGTATTAAACTAAGTGTTCACCATCAGTCACCAAAGTGATAGATGAGAATGTCCAATAGTGTACTGTATTTTGATCCGTATTGTTTTTTACTTTAGTACTTTTAAGATATGTGTACCCCCTAGAGTCTCTGTAATAGATAGGATCAAAGATCACCTTTTTTCACTGTTTTGCCTTTGATGTGGTGGATTTCTTCTATAAGTATGTGATGTTGCCATAATATACCTACTAAAAATTTAATTATAATGGAACAATATTATACTTAATATCCTTATAATTTTAATTAAATTAGGCACACTTCTCGTTTTGTATGCATTTGTAACATTATACATATATATACAATAAATACTATGTCAAAAAATTGTATTATTTAAAAGGTTTTTTTTTCACAATTCTATATATTTTATACTGGGAAGAAATTGTAGCAGAAACAATGTAATAGTGTGTGCGCAGAATATCTGTTTTTATTCACCGCAACAAAATCAATGAAAGAAATATCAGGGATAAATAAAATAGTATCAATAATAATCACTAGATAATTTCTTAATAAATTTATTAAATGATGGTAAAAATGATCTTAGAGTACAAAATCCATTAGTATCAAATTCACAAAGTTTTCATCTAAATGGGACAAATTTTCTCTAAATTGTCAGTCTCAATTAGTGTTTGCTCAATGACAGATTTTAAACTATTGTTCATCAATACAAATCAGAAATACAATAAAATCCTATCATAGTGGAAGCTTTGCAAATTAACCAAAATCTTTTCCCGCGTCTTGTTTTACATTTTTTAGTTTTGTAGTTAATATTTGCATCTCACCATACCTATAATTAAATATAAATAAATGAGATTTTAAATATAAACATTAATAAATGAAGAGAGCTATGAGGGAACACTGCCAACAGATTATTAAAAAAATCATAAAAAATTTAAGACATAAAAAGCCTGAAATATATAGGTAAAATAAAAGGCTTAATAATTTTGTATGTACACTTCAGGTTTTGCTGAAATTGTGTTCCGACCCAGCTGAAGTTCATAAGAGAACATAACCGTAAATATTCTTACAGATGAGTTGTAATAAATGTAACCTATTATTGAATGAATGGTCTGAAGTCTCGGGTCACTTCTTCCCTGATTTTTTGATGCCACCCGTCACCATGGGACCTTTCTGCGCAGCTTTGGTCTTGGCATCCTAGAAAGAAGATTTACATTTAAAATAGCCTAGAAATATAAAATTAATTATTAGATACACTATATAGTGAATACATGCAAGCTCCATGCTTGCTTTTTAGAATTTATAATCTAACAAAAATTCATGTATTGCACTTTAAAACTGAAATTCTAATATCAACAAAAGAAGTATTAAGTATATTTAATTTTGTTCTGATGTGATAAATTTTCTGTGTTAACGGCTTCAAAATTAAGGCATGCAAAACTTACTATTGTTACTGGGTAAAAACATCATATTTAGACGTTTGATAATAAAAAAAGATACATTCACTTTATTGTTACACAAATTAAAAATGTAGTATATTTTTGTCATTTGGATAGGAAGTTTGTGTGTGTTTTAAAGAAATAACAGTTAAGATAACTTCCAAGTGTATATAATTTTTCTAATATTCGTGCTATGGAAATTTACTTCTTAAAATAGTTAAATTGCACCGAGGATAGTACGTAAGTGAATTTATACATTTATTAAATAGTTGGTACTATTCATTGAAAATAAATTACAACTTACCGCGAGGGCTTTCTGTTGTTCCTTCATTTTCTGCTTGTGGGCAGCATCTTCTTCGTCTACGTCTGCTTTGTCAGCTTTCTTCGGAGCCTTCAGTGGCTTTTTTTTACCTCCTTCGCGGCCAGACATCGTGAAAAACCTGTGACCAGCAATTCAAAATGCTTTATTAACAAGGTGAAATAATAAACGAATCCTAATTGTTTTGTCTTGAGGTGTTGAAAACATAGTTTACAAAGCCATTAGAGCGTTTCAATATGTGTTAGAAATCATGTGATACTTTACCGATTTATGATGAGTAAGATCAACGAATCGAAGCATAATATCAAGAATAAACGCCGAGTTGCGGTTAACCTTAGCAAATTAGAAGTGAGAGTAAATACTTCTTGGATAAAAGCAAAATATCATTAAATAAACAATCTTAAAAGAAAAGCACAGAAACTTGTGTGTTTGTGATGATAGCCGGTAATTTTCTTATCAAAAATTATCTGTCACATTGGATCTGAGCAAATGCGATTTCTTTCAGAGTTTTATTTGTCAATTTCGATTTTATAAACGAGATAATTAAAAAAGGTGAGGACCATAATTACATATAAGAACTAGGATTTCTTAAATACAATGATATATACCTTTTAAGCTTTGATTAATGAATCAATCAAAGGTGGCTGCGAAAAACAATCGCGTGGTTTCTTTAAAAATGGTGGTCGCTAAGTTGGCAACAATGACGGTTAATCAATATTAACTGAAGCTAGCAACAAGAACTATTCGGAAATCATTTGTTGCTATACTCGCAGCAAAACTATAAAGGTTGGCATTGTTTTGGTTAGGTTTTTTATGTTATGAAAAATTAAAAAATAATCAAACGTATATTAACAGAAAAATACTACATAGCCCCTGCTACTAAAAAAATAATTTAAATAATCAATATTCTTGACAGAGAGTACTTGGTGGAATTCCACTTTAATATTTTAAATAAAATAAAATACTTGTGTGATTTTTCCACACGCTAATTTTTTTTTATTGGTGACTGGTTTCGCCAACCTTTCACGTTGGGATTATCAAACTGAGTGATAAGGTTGGCGAAATCGGTCACTAATTAAAATTAACACGTGGAAAAATCACTCAAGTATTTTATTTTATTTAAAATATTAAAAACTAAATTGCTAAAACGATTCCAAGAAAATGTTAAAAAAAACTTTGATTCCAAAAAATTACTTAGCAGAAACCCAGATTGTAGACAATGTTTTTGATAAGACCGAATAATATTGAAAAAAAAAATTCTTATAGTTAAGTTTATACTTTTTTTTTTTACGTTATTTTTTAAAAGTTATCTTGAAATAATTTTTTTTATCCAATTTATAAAATGCTGTATTTGAAATTCATAAACCTATCTAAACACAAATTCATGCCTATTTTACATACAGAATTTTTTTCTTCTATCGCTGATACTTTGAAGCGCTGTGACTTCGATTTACTATAGCTAGGGCTATGCTTACAATACAGTGTGTGGCTGTTCCCTGGTCCAGCGCGCAGGTTGCGGGGCCTACGAGGTGTGACTCAGGTGTAAGCGCACGTGGATTTCTTTATTTTCGTTATCGAGTTTGTGTGGAGAAAAATATGTGTAAAAAAACATTTTTAGCGTTATCAAACCATTGTGACTTAGTAAATCACACTAGGGGTGCATAGCTCCGAAATCTATCGTTATTTTAGACAAAAAGTACAAATATAAGTGGCAGGTTGCACTATAGAGTTGGCGGAGCGGAGTGGTGAATAATTGAAGGAGCCAGGGAGGCTGGTGTGGGCAATTCGCTAATAGGTCGAGCACTAGACGCTGTCAATCCGCTGCCTGTAAGTTACTCGCGAACTTTGCCCAAACTGTAATGTATGCATCCAATAGTGTTGGGCAAAGTCCATCGATCCGGATCAGTCTTGTAATGCTAATAATCGTTTGTTTTATTTAGAGTCAGAGAGTCGCAATCACTATCAATTCGAACGAGTAAGCATCAGCATCTGGTGCTCAAGTTTTGATAGCAAATACATAGAATATAGTAGTATTTATGTAAATAAACTAAAAATTGATTTGTACTATTTATATAACAAACTCTTGTGAAAACATCAGATAAAATATTTTTATAACGGTTATAACCTTCCCCATCACTATTCGGGTATCTTTCTCTGGTGAAGTACCTCAGCCGGTGTGCATGTACTTTTATTCTGAGTTAGGCACCACTCACACTATGCACTATTCGTTGTCACCTTAGAGTAAAAAGCTGGCGAAAGGCCTTTCTAAATCATGTTTTATATATATATATTTGCATGTTTGTGTGTGTGTGTGCGTACGCACATACATACACAAAGTCAGAAAGAGCAAGTGGAAAAGATCATAATATTTTATAAAGTTTTTGTATATAAAATCTTCTCATTATACCTGGATACTGATAGGCAAAAGTTATGATATATTATTTATAGAATTATTGAGAAGCTTATGGCTCTTCCCCTTTTTGAGCCCGGATCTCATGTCGGCAAGCAAGGCATTAAAAAGTAAGTTTAACTATATCGCATATCTGTTGTTAGCGAAACGCCGAGTGTCCCTGACAAGCCCCGCAGTCGGGAGCGGCAGCTGAGCTCTTCTTGTTTGTTATTGTAAAATTATAATTAGAAGTTGCGGTTAAGAGATTGACGTTGGAAGTGCACAGCGGAAAATTAGCTCCACATACACTTTAATTTAAAAAAAATCGAATACCACGAGGACAAGTAAGCCACATAATTATATTTTTAATAGAGACTTAGCATCTCAATGATACTTGTCAGAAGGCATCATGCCTGGATTTCTCAGATAGTTATCAGATTCTCATTATCTAATTATGCAGTTTTTCTTCACTGTAATTATGGCGAGTATTCAAGACCGATACCCCAATTAGCAAGGAGATAAAAGTTGATTGTAATATTTGGTATTAGAAGACACAGCTTAACAATACGGATGCCCTGACGGACGTTAAAAAGTAATCCTGTCAATAAATAATTAATTATTTGATAGTAACGGAAGAAACACTCTCATACAAATAGCCACGCATGAAACGATAAGAAAAAATATATTTTTTTGTATTTAAAAATCAAAACTATTGCAATATGTAATAAGGACATGATTGCTGATACAATCAATAGATTCGTATCCCACAACAAAAATAACTGCTCGAGAATTTTTAAGTACCTATGTATTAAAAAAAACTATTTATAGGTTTTATACATTTTAAATAAAAATAAGTTGCAAAACTGCACGCCTGCGATCATAGCACATATTAGCCAAAAATTTGATTCACATAAAAAGAATCTCTTTATATTTCAACAGATTTAGACCCGTCAATTCTGATTACGATGTCGACATCGGTAAAAATATTTCAGCAGAGGATAGGCCGAGGTCTCGGAGTCCTCGGAGGATGAGCCGTGCGGATGAGCCGCCGTGAGTCGTGAGTCGTGAGTCGTGAGCCGTGAGCCGTGAGCCGTGAGTCGTGACAGTGACACGACCACGCGAGCCCGCCCGACAAATCTCGATTGAAATATCTGACAGCTCTGTCTTTTGGATGCGCAGAAAAACCGGGTCGCAATTAGTACTCATGCCCCGTGGAATAGGCAGGTGATTTTTACGTTATTTTTACCAAACTAAATGTATCGGCCGCAATGCAATCTACCCAGCCAGCAATCGAATGGTAATTAACCGAAAGCGTCGTCTTTTGCGTTGTTTGCTTAGACAAAATCATAAAAAATCACCCAAAGTATAAAAATGTTATTGGCTTTACAGATCGGTCATCAGTTGAATAAAACCTTTTAAAGCACGATGGCAGGAAAAATAGATTGATATAGTAATAAAATTTATATATTTGAGGTTTTGTGATTTCAGTAATAACTACTATATTGCATTAGCGATATTACAAAATATTTTTCGATAAATATTCAATTACCCGAGTTTGATTTTCTGCGAAATATATACAAACTGCTTCGTTTTATTGTCTCAAACGTAGCAGCTTCTTTGGTCGGAATACTTAGAATAAATATTAAAAATAATTAACCAGTGATATTTCTTGTTCAGCCCTGTTAGTTTTTTAGAGAGACAATCGCCACCGACTGACCGGGTCAGGGCATAAATCGATTTTTATTAATAGACACTAAATAAGCAGATTATTACTTTTATGGCATCGTTGTCCATTATTTATAGTTGGACCAGAAGGGGCTTCGTAAAAAGGGAAAGCGATTAATTTCCACATCAGGCGTAACTGTCGACTACATATTCGGCCGGAGAGATAACTCCAGGAGCTCGATGAAAGCAGGTTAGATAAAACCTCCGCGAATGATAAATTGTAAAACACAAGAACGCGAGTAGCGATTGCGCTAATGGGCTAATGGAATACTCGGTGCGTTCTCACATGCGGGCTCGCGATAAAAAACGGCTTTGTTTTTCGGTAAATAGTTTTCATGAATCCTAAAATATACGCGAAATTCGCAAAAAATCGAGGCAATTGAATGTGAGCCAATGTGCGCCGTTAATTTCAAAAGCCTGTATTTATTTAAACGTAAATTGCAGATTCATTGTACGGTGGAGGAGTGGCTTCGCAGCTTTGTAATAAATTCAGCGGCCATAATTATTTTTAAAAATTAAACAAAACAAAGATGGACGCGCGGCAACAGCTGTTGACTGCCATAATTTATAACAATAAGCGCGCTCGCGAGGCGTCGCCGGCTCGTTCAATGGACTTTTCTCACAAAAGAAATCGGACCAATCGGCAAGGAGCAATTACACAATTACTTCGATACGGTTAATGGAAGTTTCGAGAGCGATCTGGGAGCCATTTTGTTTTCGGGGCGATCGGCTTTGTCTCTGGAAACAAATGAAGTCAAACGGCCATCTGCCTGCGCCCCATTGAGAGAAAGTCATTATTGATTCGCTTTAATTCGATCCCGATGAATTGGCCCCCTCAGTTTTTCCTTTGAAAAGTTATATTTTTTGATTTCTCCTCTTTGTCCTAGGCGCGAGCTATTTCCTATGCAGCTGCCGTTTGTGAATCAGGCTTTGAACAATTTTGATTTTTTTTGAAAATGTCGTTTCGGCTTTGTAACAGGAATATGCAAATGACTCTCCGACGAAGTAGCCACTCGAGTGCACGTTGGGATAGGCCGATCTGTGTGCGGAAGACTTCAGGCAAGATCAGAGGGGGAAACTGTTACTTTAGATTTTCACTGGAGCATACTCAACAATTTAAAACGAATCGAAAACTAAAATGTTTCCGTCTAGATTTTAAAAATAATTTATTTACCACGGGACTGATAATTGATGAAATTTCAGTCAGAAGTTTTTCCGTTATTTTGCAGGAAAACCCACGGAAGCGGATGACTGTTAATCACATATTTATCGTGGTGCTATAAACCGTCGGTTTTATGATGTAATCTAAAGGGTTGCCCCGGTTAGGGCGAGGGGTCGTCCCCGGAGCCACTGCGCTTTCTTGCCCGTTCCTCGGCGCTGATTGCCGGCCCGAGTAGGTCACACACGAATCAATATTCCCCAATACCAATATTTGCGTTCGCGTCAGCTGCTACTTCAATCGGGACCGAATTGATAAAGGTGATTTGTCATAGCCCAGTGGTCACGCTCGTATAAAAAATACTGAAGTTTTAAAACATTTCATCCCTCAAGTGAGTTTCGTGTCGTGAAGCAGCCTACACAAGTTACAACACAACCGACAATCGAACGGTAACTTATTATTTTGGTTGTTTTTTTTTTATTTTCGCCTAAGTAAGCAGCTTTAGTTGTTACTTCTCCGGAGAGTATGCGGTGCGTAGAGCCGATTGAGACCTGTCACATTCGTTAGTTTTAGAATAGGCGGCATAGCTCAATAAACTTGATCAAGATCTGACAACTTTTTGTAAACTAACGAAAAGCTTGATCGCTGATTACCGAGAGCTTTTGGGGGCGGTCAACTAGGTTAATAGAGAGGTGTTATAGTTGTGAAACGACATTAATAGTTCACCCGAAAGTAAATTAGAGTGTGCATTGAAAAGGGAAACTCTTATGGCTTCGGAAGGAGACTGATTTTGTGGAATTTTGTGTTTTTCACCGGCAGACTGCCGCTAAAGTAGCGTCGGTTCGATATCTCCATGTTTCGACCGTTTTAGACACAGACGAGGGATTTTAGCTTATATCGGTGCCAAGTAGTTTTATCTCCTTTGTTGTTGAAAGAAAATTTGTTACTGGTACACAATACAAGATACTTGTTACATGTATTGTACTTTATTTTCACCATATTTGTTGCAAATGTACACATTGTTTGTAGCCAACTAAGATTTAAATACATTCGGTTAGTTAATACATTACGTTAGGTAAACAAAAACTGACAAAAAGAAACAAGACATGTTTGTTTGTAAAAATTGTCGCGTCGACAAAAAAGTACGATGTCTCAGGGCATGTTATTTTCAAGTTTCCGCCGCCAAAAGTTTAAAAGTTTACAGTCACTATCGACTGCGAAAAGAAAACACCCGAATCGCAGACAAACCAGATTTATGAATTTAGTCGAAGTGCTTGGCTCCATGAATCCTGAAATGCGAGAACACATTAAAATACACACACAATACACATGTTTAAACACACTGGATTTATTTATTATATATATACATATATATGTGCGTGTAAAAAATAAACCCACTTCGGGGAAACGTATCCTTTGCGATACAGCTCCTAAATTGTATCCGGGAAATTTTATTTTCGTGATGTAAAATATAATTATTACATTTTTGGCATTTAAAATTATTTGGGTTAGACGTGATGATGATTAATTTTCAGAATTTTTTCGCTTTTAAATTTACCACTAGCACACTTGGATCCGGTATCAAAAGTGTGATTTTATAAATATTTGCTCAAAGGGTTAATAAGTTACTACCCTTAATGTACAACATCTGAAACGAATGTTAATATTAGTATGGTATGCAGTGATTTTTATTTTGGAAAAACCGCACGCCACTGGTATGATATGTGCGCCAGTCTCCCCGCGTGTCTGCGTGTGCATGTTATAATTTATGTCACGTTAGGTTGGGAAGAAAACTTGGCGAAGGGATTCGCATGTTTCTGATCGTCTCGGCCGGCGTCTCCGCCGACAATGCAAACTCCTTGATAAACATCGGACAATACACGTCCTCCCTACAAAGGTCAGCGCGTTTCGGATTCAAACAGTCAACAAGATGGCCGGCGGGCGCGCATAATGGCGGCCGCGCCCGACATGCCCCGCAAACATGGCCGGGCCCATTGTGCCTCAGACTGCCTGACCGCTCGCAATGTCCCTCGATCGTTGATTCTCAACTGCAAACACGTTTTTGGGTTACAATGAAACGACGGGAAAAACTATTCGCGACACGGCGAGGTTCAGATAACACAACAGCCAAGCGCCCAGGAGATTACAACCGTTTTTGCTTTTGAGCGCTTTTACCCGCCAAAAGCTTCATCGCACTTTTTCCTTTGATGATTTGGATAGAAAGATATTTTGTATAAATGATTTGCACAAATCAAAAATATTACAACAAAAAAAATTCGTCATCATATCAAGCATGATTTGATAATTTATATTTAATTGTTTTGGAGCTATTTGGGCTTTAAATAGTAAATCTGCTTAAGAAAAGCAATCTACATTTGACTGCGTGCGTGCACAAATCTAAATATAAAGGTTTGAGACAAAGTCGCTATTTGCTGTAATTGCTTTTGTTAATTTTCTTTACATATTAAATTGAAAATTACAAATAATTGCAAAACTTTGATGTAGTTCGAAGATAAAATAAAATAAGCGTAAATTGCTGAAACATGTAAAATAAATCCCGTGTTGAATTTAAGCGTCGGCGATCGATTATTTAATAAAGAAATTAACGAGTTTCGGGGGAATTTTTCCTTTCAGCTGCACAAATAGATGCCTGAAAAATCTCTTGAAAAACTGCACTCAAACCTTCTCGGGGCGAGGACCGCCGACGCTCTCCGCCTCTTCATGCTTTATGAGGCTTGTTCATATTTTACTTCGAAAACAAAAAGTATTTTTCTCTTGTTATTGTATTTTCCACTATTGTGTGCTGCCCCTATAAAACGGCGTTTTTCTTTTTATAATTGAGATTTTTTACAAAACTTCTTCTCAACCCTTTTTTGGCAATGTTTTTTTGCAATAATTCTTGCTCGTATATACGAGTAGATTGGTTGAATATTCAAATTATAAAACACAGCTTATTATCAAATATTTTAGACTATTTAAACATACATATTTATATTTTTCTGTTAAAACAAATTTTAAGACGTCTTATTTTAAGAACTCGGTCGGATTTGTAAGGTTTCTTAGAAATTAGAAATCAGTCAATAAACTCGATTATATTCCCAAAGAATAAAAGGGGCGAATGATTTTCTATTTTCTGAATAGGTAATTTATGGTTATTAATATGCATGAACATCTATAGCGAAAACAACTATTGCAGAAGGCCGGGGCCTTAATTGAAAACGAATTTTCTATTCGACATTTTCGGAGGGCAATTAAGACGCTGGAAAAATTAAGGGATCGGTAAAATTTATTTAATGAAATATTAAAGTAAAAGGACTTAGGCAAATTGGGCTTAAGAGGCTGTGCGTCGTCTAGACACGTCATCTATTTGCATTCAAAAATCGATACTCCATAAATAAACCTATTGTTGGATGCTGAAAGAGATGCTGGACAGATGCAGTTTTCTTCAGAATTAAAAACTGTGAAGTGTTATATTTTTAAACTCAAGCTCTCTCTACTTGCAACACTGATAAACGATTCAACTTGGACAGCAATATTTGATACTCGCATGTCAGTCGTTTCGAAAACTTGAGAAGTTGTATGTCCGCTATTCAAATTTACTCCCCTAGCCATATAGCTACGTTTTCTTTAGATTTCCGTCGTTTCACTTCCGGTACTGTAAAACAAATACAAGGCAAACGCAGCATGGCGTCCAAAAACAAAGAAATTCTAATAACAACGATTGCCAAACAATATTTTATCATACTTTAGTGTTTATTTGATATACAAACATGGTCAATAAGACTTTTTCTACATCGAAGCATATCCAGAACGAAACTATTTTGATACCAATATGTGAAGATTATTTCAGACTCAAACTGCAAAGAAAAAAAACTAAAAGCATAAAAAAAACATGTCAAAACTTGTATTATGGTAGGAAAGGGGTATTCTTTTGATCACAGTGGTTTCATTATTATTATGCTTCTCCTCAGAGGAGGCCGGGGACCGTTTCACTGAGCGTATACTCATGCTGAGATAGTGTTCATGGTTTTCTAAGTGGAAAATAGTGTAGTGTAGTGGGTACCCGGGTCTCCTTACTTCTTCTGCAGCAAGCTACAGAAACAATAACAGAAGCCCTCCTACCTCGACAAGGTACTTCCAGAGCACATCCCTCCACAATCATTCCAAGTCCACTACTCCATAACCGATCCCTTAGACACGCTCAGGGTACAGAATGGCAGCCATGCACAAGCAACAGAATAGGGAGAGCGAGGAGGTAAAAACGCTTTTAAAATTATATTATAATATGCTCAAATAATTAGAATTTCAAAATTTGATGTAAATCGGACGCAGCTTTGCGCCGCCGAGGTTTCGATTTATCGAATATTAAAATCAGAACGTGAAAATGAAATCCAATGGGGAGGTAGTTTACGAGGGTTGTCCCGCATGCAGGGGTGTGTCTGCGCTGGATGTTGGGTGAGGTTAGGTCGGCGGGGGCTGCGGTCACCACCTGCGGAGACGCCGAGGGACCACCCTGTTATTAATGGCCCACACCTCGTTCGTGATCGATACTGGGAATTACTTTGCCCCTGATGGCCACCCTTAATACTTGAACAAATCCAGTTGTATTAGAAATATTTAATGTTTTGTTAATGGCTTGGGTTCACCATGGAGCTTGGCGGCCGTATTCCTTGAGCATATCGATGTTTCATATGACATAAGACAAGTAAAGGTAGCGAAAGCATTAATATTGTGTAAAACGATAAGGCGCCTTGAGGGTTGCAAGTCTATGAGCTCTAGTCGTTTTATAGCATTAGTCTCTGAATCTCACGTTGAGGCTGACTTCAGTAAAATTTCCATCACATCTGAGCTTTTAATATACTTTTTTTGTATGTTGAAAAATATCAATATTTATTATAACTAATAAATTTTTGAGAGTCATGTCTAACAGAGTAGACTTACCAAAGCTTGGATATCTTGCGCATGCTAACTTTTCTTTTAATTTCCACAGAAATATTGAGGATTTATTTAGAGAATAACTCACTTAGATTATTAGCTGTTCAAAGCTTAGAGAATCGCAGTCTTCACCCAAAATTGCAGGCACGATGATTTATTTAGTTTTTGTTTCTCCTACGAGAGAAACAACCCAGGCTTTATCTTCTGGACGATTTCTATCATTGGAAGAATATCTTCTTTTATCTTCTCCACATTACCAAAATCAATTGACTTGCCCAAACGAGGGTTCCTTGGTATCCAAATATTTTTTTTTATTACTAAAACAATCTATTCTCTCAATAGTTCGCAGACTACCAAACTCTTTATTTCTAAATTTTAATAAAAAATATTTCTCGGGTGGACGTGAAAATTGAATATATTTAAAATAAAATTTAACTTTTCTCAGCCAAAAAGCATTCACAAGGAAACTTTATAATCCGAGTTGTAAGTTTTCGACTTGTAGCTCACCTGAAGACGTTTTAATATAATTAAACATATTTAACACTGACAATAACCGGGGCATTAATTAAAACGCTAAAACGAAATAATTTAATTAAAAAAGTACAACAATTTCCCACATAAATCATAGCGACAGCACTCGACGCGCTCACAATGGCGCGGTGTCAATGGGGTCCTCGGACCTCTCCCTCGCACCCGCGGGGCGGCCGTAAGCGCGTCCCGCTCGCACCCGCGGCTCACGCACTTTCCTTTATGTTTTTTTTATTTTACGCCGCGCGGTGATTTGAGCGAGAACCGTGAGATGTGCCGGAATTAATTAGATGAGCTTCTGAAGTAAAGCTTTTGGAAATGCGTATGAATCACGGCCGTGAGCTTGTAGGGAATAGACAAAAGGCACTGATAATAATTGAACATACATCTATTGAGAAAAAAATCATCTTATCGCACTATTATTTGATTGCACTGTTCAAGACGTGAGATAAAAATATGCATCAGAATCATGGCCGTGAGTTTGTAGCGAATAGCCAAAAGGCTATTATAAAGAAAAACAAAAAAATATCGTATTATTATAAGATTGCACTGATCAAGACTTATGATATGGCGTTATATATAAAAATGAATATGTATCAGAATTATGGCTGTGAGTTAGTAGGGAATAGACAAAAGGCATTGATTATAAATAAATATACAATTAAAATTTAAAAAATCGTACGATTATAGAAGTACACAAGAGACGTGAGATATGGCGTAATATATTTAATATGCATAAGAATCGTGGCCGTGAGTTTGTAGAGAATAGGCAAGAGGTAATTATATTTTTAAATGGTGTAATATTTATATATATATATATATATATATATATATATATATATATATATATATATATATATATATATATATATATATATATATATATATATATATATATATATATATATATATATATATATATATATGTTACTTTAAAAAGGCTCATTAATAAAAATTAATATTCAAATCGTAAAAAATACAGATAAAAGGGAAAAATGATAGTCAAATATGATTTACATTAATTTGTAGAAAGGTTTAATTATGTTTTAATAGTGAGACGTGCCGAAATAAATGTGTACGTAAAATGGCTGTGAGTTTTGAAGAAGTAGAAAAATTTTATATACTCTTTATTATTAAGATAAAAGTAATAATTTTTAAAAGGATTGAATTAGTTTGCATTAGATAATAATACAATAAATATTAATTTAAAAATAATACAATATACATTATAAAGCTTCTGCTTTGGTGTCTGCTGGAACGTAGAGTAATCAGAAGTTCTGGAAATAAAAAAATACTTGATTTACTTGAGTACTTATGAAAAAACCAAAAAAAAATTAATGATTAAAAATTATTTATACTTTAGACTTTTATAAATATTTAAAATCTATCAGGTCAATGACTTTTTATTCTAATTTTACTTTTTTATATGAGTAGAACTGCATTACTATAAAATAAAATATACGAGGTTTAACGATTCTATGACGCCAGTACATGTACATAAACCTGCAATCTGAATAACACGATTAAAACTTTTGATATGAATTTAAATGAAACCTTTAAATATAAAAAAAAAAAGTTTAACTCGTGCAATTACGATAATTAGTTTAGTAGAGAAGCGTTGTTCTTTTATTAATTGATTTGAGCCTGATACGGACGCCATGGGCCTCCCTAGGCTGATTAAAATGAATATTGAAGTAATGTGGGTGGAGGGGGTGGCGGGGGTGGAGGGGGTGGAGGGGGGTGGAGGGGGTGGAGGGGGTGGAGGGGGGAGGGGAGGGGGTGGAGCGGGGCACGAGATGTGACTGCGTGAGCGCTCTCGAGGGGCGCGAGGTACTCTCATCTCCATGGTTGCAATACAAGGGAAGAGTAGTCGCCAGCATTTGACACCCAAACGCACCTACAATATTTTTATTGAAATTAAAAATTTAACATTTTCATTTTGTGAACTTAGTTTTAGTCATTAATTTATTAATTATGTATGTTTTATTAATTTCTTATAATATACTTTAATATGATAAATATGTGTTGTTCCGATTGAAGTTTCGGAATTGGAGTTTCGCGATGTTCCTGTTCCAAGAATCCTAAACATTTATGACACTTTTTTTCAATTGAAATTAAAAGATTAATTATAAACACTCCTGTTGGGATTAGTTTAAAATAAAAAAAAAATCTTAAACAAACTTTGGTTTTGAAAGTCGTCATTTTATCCAATTTTTCAACATCTTCAAGATTTTATTTTACCCTGAAAATGGACGTTAATTAAATAATAAAAAATAGATAAATATAATTTATAGTTTTCTGAATACTCTGTAAAAAAATCTACATTCAACATAGCAAAATAAAATTTTTCCAGGTAATGGACTGCCTCTGGTGTGCCAACCAGACACCAGAGGCAGTCCAATGGTCCAAGGCTCAGTGGAGGCGCGGGTTTCGCATTGGAGGCTCAGAGGAGGCGCAAGATTTGCGTTGGAGGTTCAGAGGAGGCGCGGGATTTGCGTTGGAGCTTCCAACGTGCATCCCGCGCCTTCTCCGCGCCCCCAGTTACATCTCCACGCCCCCTGCGCTTTTACGCCTTCCACGATAGCCATTATTAACTGGCTCCTCCGCGCCTCCTGCGCCTTCTCCGCGCCTCCAGCGCCATCTCCGCCCCTCTCCCGCCTCTCCGCTTTCCACGATGGCTTTCCTTCCAATTTAACATAAATCGGTGTAGAATGACCCGGAGGCTCTTCGAAAACCATGAAACTGGCTCAGCATGAGTATATGCACTTGATGTAAGAAAATAATTAAATTACAATATTACATATTGTCAAATAAAATATATTGTATGTACCGCAGTTAAAAATTTGATGAATACGTGAGAAATTGAAAATTTTCAGAATGTTTATGTAAATATTTTAATCGGGCAACCATTGATGGCGGGTGCTCTACCCGCTTTCATAGAGATTTCGCCCAACACACCCCGTGTTGGGTTAGGTTAGGTCGGGAGGACTTGTCAATGCGCCTGCATGCAGACTGCAAACTGGCTCGATAAACAGGAAATATATCTCGCACATGTGCCAATCACACCTCCCGCGCCAGAGCCCGCACTGGATTCACATGATTCTCCATACGCAACTAGAGCTTTTACTGTATTTTTATAATAAAATGATTTTAATCAACGTCACAGTGGACGCCTTCTCTAAACTAAAGACCCCTAAAACCTACAAAAAAAATTTGTAATTTATCATAGTGGGATCTTAAAAAAATTTCCACAGTACAAAGTATTGAAAAAACATATTATATAATACATACATGTTCTTTGATGTTTTTTTCTTCTTCAAAAATATCCCCTGAGCACTTTCTTGCTGTTGAAATCATTATAAATATTAAAACTGTCAGGTACTGAAAATTGGATAAACGGATCATGTTCTTGGGTAAAAGCTGCTTTATCACTTGAATCTACCGACGTTTCGGTCTCGGTACTGGAGTTATCTTCGAGAACTACTACTGAATATGCTTTAGTACCGACACTAAAACTTCGGAAACTTTAACATATAATATAATGCAGTATAACACTCAAGAACAAAGCAATTCTTACAACAGCTTAAATTTGAAAAATCGTAATGAATCTTTAGATATGAATTTCAATAAAAATATAAATCTGAAAAAACGTGCTGGAAATTTAAAATATAAATATATAACAGCAGGCATGCTGTGCTTTACGTGATCTACGTACCGCACGCCACTGATAAACAAGCACACGCCTTCGCTTTCCCTTTTTGGGTTATCTCGCTAAAGAGGTAATACTTACGCATTTACGTATTTTTCGCTCAATGAGGATCGTTAAAGAAGCCGTCGCCATCTTTTATGCTCCACTTTCAAGATGGCTGCGGCGCTGGGGGCTCGCCAGCCGCTGAGGGCCTCCGCGCCCCGCACTCAAGACTCCGCGTTACATCACGGTGCTTTGCATTGCACAGATTATACATACCACACGCATTAGAATATCGGCATGGCGTAAAAAAAATACAACCCACATCCGAGTAATATTAATAATTATTCACGTGTAAAAAGCTTCAAAGGATTCTTGCAAAACTGATATGACTTTACTAATATGATTAGGCACATTAGTTCATACATAGAAGATGATTTAAAGAAACTCTCAGAAAAATATCATCGTGATTTGTGTGGGATTTGAACCCACACCCCCCTGGCTTACATGGCCGGTGTACTAACCCTTGTACTAACGAATCACTTCCGTTTATCGAGAATTTTTAACAATCATACTCTACATATGAACCAATGTGCCCAGGCCAACCAATATTTCCAGTTCAAAAGTCCAGTGCTTGTATGATGTCCAGCAGATTATTGCGTAAACAAGTTTTCCTATACTAGATTATTATGGAAATAATTCCTCTCTCACACCATTGGGCTAGGCTCGCATGCCCGAGCGGGCAGAACACGAAGGACTCCTCTGAAGGTATCTTTGAGCATACAAACCTGATGAAACGCTCCATTAACGCTACGGGGTGCGGGGTCATCCCTTGCATGTGTGCGACGCCTCGAGTCCTCCCGTGTATTTATTTAAAAATATATAAATATCCAATACAAAAACATACTTTCATCCATTGCTTTGATTTATCGGGTACTTATGGGCATGTCTGTTAAGATAGCGGCAAGGCTTTCGGCGAAAATTCTAGTTCTATTTAGTTAGGGAATATTATCCTCTCTAAGCGATTCTGAGAAGTTGAGACGAAAACTTCATATGATATTTGTGTACGCAGATAGGCGGTACAAGCGCAGGATAATGAGTCGGGTAAAACGTAGGCCTGGGCTGCTTGTATTCATGTTTCTTCAGAGAATTCTGTGAATTTGGCGAAGAAACAAACACATCTGCCTACTATCAGTGTCTTCACGCCTATCATCACGAATTCGAAAAAAAAAAAAAACATATGTTTTGTGCTGAAAACGCACCGCGACTCGAATAGTCTTTTAACTGTAGTTTTACTGTGCGCCCACAAAAATGAGTATTTTGATGAATCAAACGGAAAACGATTAATCATTGAATCGGTTTGTTTGTGACACAAGAACTATGAGACCGTTGTTGATGGGCAGTTGATCAAATTAAATAATCTGCTTGCGGCAGTACATGACTTGTAACTGTATGTCTCAACAATGTGTATATACAATAATCACTCGAAGTACAGTATATTTGCAAAGTAAGATTCAAGCCCATAATCCTGCTGTCTGTGCATAGTAATATTTATACGAGTGTTTTTTTTAATTGTACGCGAGTATTTTAAATTATAATTAAACACCTGCTCTTTACTCACTGCACCAAGAGCCCCAGACAAAGGTACCGAGGCTGTATACCTGCGCCGTGTCGTACATCCACCCTGTAGCTGTACCATCTCTCCCCCGCCCTTTCAGCTCACGCAGTATGGCAGCGGCTGCTTTCAAAGCTAAATTTCTAAGATATTTTTAATGATAGTCCAAGTAAAGACTCCCGCAGGAGAGCGTTTACGGGCAAATGATGGCAGTTTGGTATCAGAGCCTCACAATTTCGACAGGATTTTTCGTTTATTCGTTTCTCACGCTCTTCTGTGTGAATTTATTTACGCGTAGTTGTCCTCAAAATAAAGCGGTTTTTGATTAATTTTCAACACTCCTGGTGAAAGCGCGGAGAGAAATATGCTTTTGAAATATTTTAATATTATATTTCATGCCATAAAATATCTGGTCTTATACGCGACAAGCGGTAGATGTCATTAATTCTGAGAAGCACCACTACAATACTTATACCATGCTTCTAACCATAGAACGGTTGTTTGTTTTATGTTTTCTTCGCGAGTGGGAGACATTCAATACATTTAATATATTATATTTAAATTCAGATAATATAAATGTAGATGTCATTTAATCACCTTTCTAAAGAAAAAGAAGAAAGCACATATAATATATGGGAATAATAATAAACCTGCATCAGAAAGGATTTGTTTTCTTTTCCTTTGAACCCGAAAGTAATGATTTTAAAAAATCAAATAAACTAACGAAACGACTGAAAGTTTCTTTTATATTACAATTTTTTCCAAATAATATTAAATTGTATGCAATTTTATTTTGTATAAAGCTGAAGAAATTGATTTGTTCTGTTATGCCTGAGAGTTATGTGTGCATATGGCGGAAGGGTGGTAAAATGATGGCTTTCACGGAGCATGTAGCGTGTGACAAATAAGTTTTTTGGTTTCACGCGTTGCGTTTTATGATGCATAAAAAATATATGGAAATATAAATATTGGCAACAATTCGACTATTTATTTTTTAAAAATTAATTTTGTATTAAAGCTCTGAGCAAATCTAAATCAAAATCTATTGGCAGATAAACTCTGAACTAAACTTTTATAATTTTTATTTTTTTTTGTTTAAAACATAGATATACACGTTGCATAAAGCGATTTTAAAGTTTTTTTTTAGTGCCTTAAGTTAATATATTTATAAAATAAAAGGGAGCTTATAATTTTATTAAAGTATAATTAACCAGGACCCATAAAAATATTACATAATAATGCCTTTTCAATAAACCTCTTTATCAAAACATTGACGTCATCAGGGCATATTTTCAAACCTGCGTCATATTTAATGACAAATTCTGAGAAAAATATAAAGCGCGTGCACGTGTAACGACTTATCAGCAGATTTATTATGATCTGCGATCAACCAGTGATGCTGACGAATTCCCTAAACCAGTCTTTATTGACGTCATTGTCTTTTAATACCTCAACTTAATTTTTATTATTTTATAGGTGTTCAAAATTAAAAGCAAACCATAATATAAATACTATGTATATTAAATTATTCTGTATAGTATGCATAAAAATCTTTTTACTACAATACTGAAATCATCGTGTTGTATTTTAAAGAATTTGTACAAATAGGTTTTAATAAACGGAATTCTTATATGCGCGTCATGTTTAATGAAATACTTCGATTTTTAGTAGGTATTTTGGTTATACAGTCATTCCTTAAGCTGTATTTATATATTCTATGGTTTAGTAGCGCCATAAATCCGTGGTACCCCATCTTTTATGGTTTAAAGATATCTAGGCGAAAGGTTGTATAATAAAAATATAATAAGGGGACCAAAATCTCATGACTTGGTTTAACAAATGATTCTAAACCACATGAGCAAATGTTTTTGTGTGATGCGTTTTATCAGAATATTGATGTTATTAGATTAGATTAAAAACCCTTAAAAAATAAGAAGTATATATTTGCATATTTTATATACGATCCTGTGGTAGGTATTATGGGTTATGCAGTTATTTACGTTGGCTTTATTGCGCCATTGTAGAACCATTGATTTTATTTAATAATTTGTATAGGAGTTTTGTAGCAAAAAATAGCATGGGGATCATGGCGTCATCAAAAATATAAACTATGTCTCTGAATAACACGACTAGGTTTTATAAATTAACTATTTGGTAGAGATGCGACGGCATTAGTTTAGATTTACAACCCTTGTAAAAATTGGTTTATAATAAACGGAAGCTTTCATACCCGTCATATTTAATGGCATATAAAACAAGTATTGAGGTAGGTTTTATATGCTATACAGTAATATCGGCTTAATTCAAGCTGTTAAATGATTTAACGGTATTTATGTCTAATAATGTGTAGTAATAATAAAAAAAATAAGCTGACCATGCAGTTATAACATGGTTCAGCAAATGATTATAAAAACCACTAGGAAAGATTTTCAGATTAGTTCATGGGCTTTAGTCTAGATTTACAACCCTTGCTAAAATAGTTTTATAATAAATGGAAACATTCCAGGGAATATTTTGCGATGAAACAAGTATTGTGGTAGGTTTTAAATGTTATAGTCATTCCCTAAGCCACATATACGCCGAAATATCGGCATAACTCAAACTATTGAATAGTTTAAAAATATTCATGACTAATAAAAAAAATCAGACTGTACAGCTATGACAAGGTTGAGTTTATGATATTTAAAACCACTAGCAAAGATTTTCGAGTTAGTTATGGGCATCAGTCTAAATTTACAACCTTTCCAAAAATCAGTTAACAATAAACGGAAGCTTTTAAAAGAAGTATTGCGGTAGGTTTTATATATTATACTTACAATCATTCCCTAAACCGCATATCAATAAAACTCAAACTAATTATAGGTTTAAAGGTATACGTCTAATAAAAACCATTCGGTAGTGATGCGACGGCAATAGACCATAGTTACAACCCTTGTAAAGGGTTTTAAATCTGGATTTACAAAACCTTGTTTCAGGGCATGTTTTGCGATAAAACAAGTATTGTGGTAAGTTTTATGCATTATATTATACAGTCATTCCCTAAGGCGTAATATCGGCATAACTCATACTCTTTAATAGTTTAAAAATATTCATGACTAATAAAAAAATTAAACCATACAGTTATGACACAGTTTAGCTAATGATACTAACAACCATTATCAAAGATTTTCGAGTTAGTCGTTGGTTTCAGTCTAGATTTACAACCCTTGCAAAATTGGGTTTATAATAAACGGAAGTTTACATGTGCGTCACATTCGATGGCGTGTTCTGCGATAAAACAAGCATTGTGGTAGGTTTTATATATTAAACAATCATTAATAATAATAATAATAATAATCAATCAGACCGTACAGCCATGAAATGGTTTAGCTAATGATACTAACAACCACTATCAAAGATTTTCGAGTTAGTCGTGGGCTTCAGTCTAGATTTACGACCCTTGCAAAAATGGGTTTATAATAAACGGGAGCTTACATGCGCGTCACATTTAATGGCGTATTCCGCGATAGAAGAAGTGCGCGCACGTGTAACGACCCTCCGAAGGTATCTCGTGATCTGCGAGCGGGTTGGTCCGCGAGGACGCGGTGCGTGCGACCCCCGGGCCAGTGGCGTAGGGAGCAAAATATATTAAAAAAAACTTTTAATAAATTCGCAAAGTTCCCCATCTCAGTTACGTTTAGATTATGTGTTAACTGATTTTTAGTTGTAGAAATTCAATATTTTTGACAGAGAATACTTTGATAATGCCAACGTAAAAGGTTGGCGAAACCGGTCACCAATAAAAATCTATCACTCAAGTATTTTACTCATTATTTAAAATATTTTTACATGTTTTTATGAGTAATTTTTTTTAAGTATTTGAAACTGCATTTAATTGAACTATAAGCCGTAAGATAATTGCTCGTATTATTATGTAATGCACATATTATTTAGAGATGCTACGTTTTGACACATTAAACAATTAATTAAGACCAATTTTAATCAATGTGTTAAATAATTAATAAAAATATGTTTTTAAAATTTTAGACTTGTCTTATAATTACTAAATTTAAAGCGGTTTAAATAAAACACCTAAGCCAGACATTTACATAAGTCGATAAATAGATTTTATTTTGTTAATATTTTTAAGACATTTCAACTTTAATTCTAGAAGCGTAAAAGCAATGTATTTTTGTGTTTATTATTTTTCATATTTTTCCCTATACAAACTCAATAACATAAATAGAGAAATCCATATACGCTCCCACCTAAGCCACACCTTGTAAGCCCCACAACCTGCGCGCACGATCAAGGGATAGCTACATACCATATTGTAACAACTACAGTAATACCCCGCTTTATGCGAGGGATACGTTCCGGAAAAAAAATCGCGTTAAGTGAAATTCGCGTATATCGGGGTTTACGATTAAACATGCATACATAGTCAAAACTTATTACTGATTACTGAAAAATACATGTATTGTCTTTTGGGTAGCGTTTCTTTTACGTTCTTGTAAAATACGTTCATAACACCCAACGCTGTTTTTAATTGTTAAGAGAAGTCAATGATTCCATTATGTTCATACACATTCATAAAAATAAGATTGTTGCGTAATGCGAGGTATTTTAACGCGAAATTTGAAATTTGCGTTATAGTGAAACGGGGTCGCGTAAAGCGGGGTATTACTGTATTAAAAATTAACAAAATATATATATATATATATAAATATATATATAAAATTTCTTTTCTTCGCCGTCTTTTAACTAAAGTCAATGACCATTTTTAATCTCACATGGGTAATTTTTTTAATTTTTAATTTAAATATATACGTGGGCACGCCACTGTGGCGGGCGCCCAGGGCGTCGACCCGGCCCAGTCCCGCGGTGCGGCGGGGAAGTAATGGTTCGTTATACGTTCCCTTACACTCCCCCGTGCTCGCCGTCGCACACCGTCACACCGTCACACCGTAGCGTCACACCGCCACACCGCCACACCGTCACACCGTCACACCGTAGCGTCGCCCCGTCACACGGGCACCCCCGCCGCCGGGAAACCGCGGATAAATTATTACCCCGCGCCAATAATCAACCCACCCGCGCAGCCTCGTAATCTTTTGACTAGGATTTTTAATAATTTATGTCTTTTATAAATCTAGTATAAATCCGCCCCTGGGGAGTCTGTAATGCTGAAATAAAACACTCGTAAACCAATAGAAAGGTGAGGCATCTCTTTTTTCGCGATCGGCTTAGGTTTCAGAAGTTATTATTATTATTTTTATATATATTATATAATTTATCACAATTATTCCGGGCAGTGTCTAAAATTAAGGCTTCAGAAATAAATGATAGATTGGTTAAATAATTCACAATTGAATCGAGATTTGATTCATACATTAGTAAAAAAAAGAAGTGCTTTACCATGTTTTTATTGCGTTTATATTATATTTAAAAAATTGCTGTCGCTGTGTATTTGGAACCAAAAGTTTATTATTATTGCTACAATAGATAAAAAATAGCACATCAAACTTATTTGACCTTAATGAATCACACTTTGAAGCTCGGCAGACAAGCTAGCGTTTATAAGCGATTGGAGACAACTACGATTGAGGTTACGCTTTTATATATTTTTAACACCTCAGTATTAAATAAGCAGGCTATACACATTTCAATACAACCGACCGGTAAGATAGTCAATATATAAAATAGATCGGTATTGTCTTAATATCAATAAGCTGTCGGTTGCGTAACTACGCGTGAAGGCTGCTAAAGCAGTTGAGCCAACGACGAGACGACGACGGTGTTAAATATAAGTATAGCTTACTATTTACACTCGCGGCAGACTTTGGAAGTGCTTTTATGCAAGTGAGGGGGGTTCGGGCTTTCATGGCGACGCTTCCGGTGTTTTGAATGGCCGGTGCTTGAAGTGTGATTGATTCGGTCCCGCGAGCGCTGACCGCTGCGGGGGACACTCGGGCCCCCCGCGCCATTAAGGGGCTGGTCCGCACAAACGACAAGAGCAGAAGCAGTCCGGCCGCTTAATCTTTCGACTGTTTCTAATGGACTATTATTACCCCGCGCGGGAATCGATTTGAGCCCAAAAATATTTGAACCAAAAAATTATATATTTTTATCGTGATCTCTTAGTCAATTGGGCTATTTAAATACACGACTTAAATAGGTGGTTGTTTTGCCTCTTCATTGAGGTTAAAATTTTGTAAGCATTTTCACTACCAAAAATTGGATTTACAGATAAAACGTAGGAGCGATATTCTACACTTGTCATCTTCTAGCCATTTGATTATTTAATTTTTCTTAGATTTGATAGATGGTTTCCACCATCATATATATAAAAAAAATTGGTTACATTACTTAGAAAACGTCATTTTTAAAAAATATGATTAACTGATGGCTATGATAATTTGTAGATACATTTCTTAGATAGATCATTTAATTTTTATACAGAAAGTACCTGACATAATTGCATTTCAATATTTAAATGATAAAACAATACTTCTATGTTTTATTGTTGTACATGTGCATTCGATTTAAAATGACTATTCGCAAAACCTTTTTTAAAATATATATAAGACGATATAAACAATGGCGTTGCTCTGTAAACAAAGTTCTTTATTTTAACATTAAAGTACATACACAATAATAATAGTATCTTAGTTTAATACAAGTTTAATATCTTACCTGTAAACAAAGAAACGACAATTAAAGTCTATAGTCCTACTAAAACTAAAACTATAATTAACATTTTATTCGGCAATCTCTGCCAGTTCAGTCAAATGCCAGCACTGATGGCGCCCCACTGATTTTATCAACTGCCTATTGTTTTACCGATAAATCAAATTAAGAAAATATATTTTCTTTACATATATATATATATATATATATATGAAAACATAATGAACTTACACTTATATACGTAATCTATATATTCGGATATAATATCCGAAGGTAAGAAATAAACTCGCCAAAACCATTGAAACCATTCGTCGGACGGAAAGCACAATTAAAAAAAAATATTCCCCGAACTCTATCGAGCAATTAATTCACAATCGGAGCAATTAAAAATAATATCACTGGGGCAATTCCTTTGTGGGAAAACCGTCAAATATCATTTTGCGCATCTTGCATTATTTGGCCGGGAAAAGGGGTGAAGTATTGAAAAAAAAAAAAAAAAAAAAAACTACGAAAATATTAGAGAAGAGGGAAAATGAATGCGAGCGCTGAGGCCGGCGACCGACAGGGGCGGCCCGGCTGGGGTTGTATTAATAATAATAAACAAAAGGACCATTGTGCCCCTCTACCTCCGCCGGGCTCCAGGCCGACGACCCCATCTCTGAAAGCTGCTGGTGGCCTCGGAGCTTGTTCCACCTCTGCCGTCGCCTTTTTGGTCATCATCAATATGGGAAAATCGATTGCACTGCAGGCGGCGGAATGCAACCAATTTCAAGCGAAAATACAAACACCACATTTACGCATAAAATACACTCATTTCAGATTTCAGAAACTGCTACTATGGCAGTCATCGCGGATTAAAAGTTTTGGACGCAGAAATCATCAGAATTTTTTTTTTGAGGCAGTCCATTACCTGGCGAAATCATGTCACGAAAGTTGAAGTTTTTTTTACAGAGTATTGATAAAACTATAAATTATATTTATCTATTTTTTATTATTTAATTAACGTCCATTTTCAGGGTATAATAAAATCTTGAAGACGTTGAAAAATTGGATAAAATGACGACTTTTCAAAACCAAAGTTTGTTAAAGATTTTTTTTTTTAAATTTTTTTTAATAATATATCGCACAAGGTTTATATTTAACCTTTTAATTCCAATTGAAAAAAAGACTTTTAAATTTTTAGGACTCTTGGAAAAGGGACATGACGAGTCTGCAAATTCCTACACTTTAATCGGAAAAACACATATTTATCATATTAATAGTAAATTTATAAGAAATAAAAAAATACTCTGTTCGGAAGAAGTGATGTATCAAACTTTTTGCAATTGATTTTTTTTTTATTGGTGCGGTCGACTTTTCGCAAAACGGACTAGAAAATGATTAAAAAAACTCGATTATGGGACCTAGACCCTTAAAGCTATGTCTTATAATACGGTATGTTTTGCCTCAGCTCCTGCGCGCAGTTTCTGGGGCTTACAAGGTGGTAGTGTACATGTGTTTCTTGTGTGTGTGTGTGTGTGTGTGGTTTTGTGATATGTGTTAAAAAGCCTTTTTTAGCATGAGTTGAGATAATTTAAATAAATATTACAACTAGATAACACAACGAAATGGGGGTGGGGGGATGATATGGGTGGCGGACGGGTGGGTAAACTTCGTGATTTTACTGAGTTTATATAATGCAAGATACCTAGTTATTGCAAAGGAGCAGTAGCTGACTTATTTGACTAACATCACATATACACATAACACACATAACATCAGACTCTGGGTGTGCTTATATATATATTGCAGTGCAATAAAAAAAAATCTTATGTTGTATATCATGCATCGTCGCATACAAATATTACAAATCTAACTGAAATAAGTGAGTTTAATGACATCACACACACACTACAGATAATTTTTTTTATGTAGAAGGGCCCAGGGATCTACTACACTATTTTCCCCTTAGAAACACTGGGTCAGCATGAGTATATACTATATAATGGAGAAGCACTTGATGAAGAAGATAATAATATCAATGGCGCTATAATATCATTATAGTTTTAAAATTTGCGTTTTGTGTGTCACACCTGTGATGCAAGTCTTAACAATTCGACCGTTTTATTGAATTGAAGTAATGGATTCGAGAGTGCGAAGGGCACATGGGCAAGGGTCCTTGCGTCTCCAGGGGTGCTAGCTGGCACCCTCAAGGTGGGGGCAAGTTGGCATTGCTTTAGTATCCAATGACGGTGATGTCACAGCAAAAAAATAAAATACACGCTACAGTAGTGCGTGCAAAATAAAATATAGGAGAATCAACTTTTTGACCACGTAAAATAATTTTTGAAATAATACAGCTTCTAAAAGCCGTGTTTCGTTTATATATACAAATAAATTATTACTCAAGCCTTTTATCTATAGAATATTATATTACACAATGTTTTTAATAAAACACACTTGAGACTGTCTCAATTGCAGAAATTGCTCAAAACTTTCACTAGAATCTTAGAATACTTGACTATCAATTATTCAGCATTCAATAAACGAATTTTAAGATTGCTCGACTGTACTGACAAGATACGGCATAATTGATAGCCGAAAGTTTAGCCTGGTCAATTAAAATAATTTAAATTAAAGTTTGGAGAACCTCAGGTTCACCTGTGTCAGGCCCACCTCTACACGAGGCCAGAGATGTGAGTGGCTTTGCTTTTATGACGAGATATATAATAAAATGCTCGACGGTCAATATGTTTTTAAGACTTAAAACGATGGGATTTTTTTGTATTTATTTTTGTGATACAGATATTAATATTTTGATATTCAACCTGCTAAAATTGTACAAATTATTTTTTATTCAAAAAGGTTTTGAAACGCTGTGTAAAAAAAAAACTACAGTAATAAAAAACGAAGTACTATATTTGATCAAATTCGTAAGCTTTCGAAAAAATTAAAATAGAGAAATCCTGACTAATACATACAATTGTGTGAATTCGCAACATTTAATTTCCATTTGCAATACTGCAGATAACAATGAACTCTACAATACTTATTGAAACATAAAAGTATGCATAAATAAAATTAGAAGGGAAGAAAGAAAAATTGTCGAACGAATAAATATTTTTCGATGGGTTTTTATTTCTTTCTTCTGTGAACTGAATCAATTTACGAGCTCTGTTGAAAACTATCAATTTCAAATCGCAGTCGAGTGCAAAGGTCTTAAGGTATTTAAGTGTCCCCGGCAACCAATTGTTTTCGATCCCTCCGGCTTTATGGCCGGGCGGTTGCGGCCGTGCCCAGACGAGTCTCGAGCCCTTGTCGAACAAATAGTATGAAGTAATCCCCAATCGCGGCGTTTGTAAGGCGGCTTCACACTGCGTTGTGCCTCAAAGGGACCTTTCACACCTTGCACACTGCACCACACCCTTTATGTCAGTATTCTTCTCAATAAAAGAAAGAGACCCAAAAGACTGCCCCTATTGTTTAAATTGAATTTGGTCGGCTCGCTACGATAAATCTTGAAATACGATTTTATTGGGTCATAATTTTATGCTAACGACAGAGAAGCAAGCACATTTATTTAAACATGAAGCAAGCAACATGAAAATAGTTTCATTTTATCCGACTAGTTTTATGGTGTACGTATTAATTTTTTTCATTTTTTATAGATAAACTACAAAAACATTAATTTAGTAAAGAACGTACCTATTTGATTCATTTGTAGTTATTGTGGAGCTAATATTATAAAACCTGTTTCACGATGCACTCATAATTGCATCACGACAAAAAACAATAGTTTAATTATCAACTATGAAACTAACATCATATAAGATTGGTGTTCAAAATTATGGCTTTAAATATTTCGTTTCGGTTAAGTTAAGGGACACTTTGATTTAAAATATTTTCAATATATGGTAAGAGATTTTTGTTAAAAAAAAAACTACCGACTGCGTTGAGGTTAAGATGGATTCATATATTTTTCATGTTTTTTGGTAATACAGCTAGTAAAGATTGGCAATGGTGAGCATTTCGCAGCAAGAAGGTCTAAGTTACATGAAGTGGGATTCTCTGAACAAACTTTCCATTCGTTCAATCCTGAAAATAGAAACTTACCTCTTCCTGCCGCATATACCAGGTATCATAAATACCTCTCGACTCTCTCGAGAAGCTATAAAAAATAAAGTTCTTTAACATTAAAATTATTAAAAAATTAAAATTTTTAAAATAAATATCCCTGCATAAATTTCGTATAGTTTTTATGATTACATTCAATCTGGAAAGGAAATTACAATACAAACAAAAACAAATATTGATTGAAAAGATCACACTATTTTATAAATAATTGCAGAATTAACAATCAGTTTTAAACAATATTTTTATGGCATTGAGTGTTTAGAGTTGTTTTTTTTTATTACAAGATTATTGCAATATAAAAGTAGCGGTTAATAATATCCACTCTGTCTATTCTAACAGGGTATAAAATTAGTATTTGTTCTTACCTCCACCACGACTAACTTGGATCAGCTTTAGCGCGCTACTTTAAGTGTAATATATATTGTAACGGGTCGCGTCTATAATTAAAATGCGTCAACATTAGTTATAATAGTTAATTCATACACAGAGTATTTATTTCAACACATATTTATATTAACAATCTAAATATGGAGTAATGACATTAGCCAAATGACGGCCGTTCAAATACTGGGGCTTTGGCGATCTTTTAGAACATTTGAGTCTGTTTTCATCGATCCTATTTTGTTTAACTAACGTTCTGGATGGTTCGTTTATGAAACTTACTGCTAGACCTTAACAATATTAATAAAAAAATATATAATTTAACAACGACTTAACATCGCTGATGTTGTCAGGTGTAAGCAAAGTATAAGCACACGTAGTTTGAAGTGACTTAGATTAAAAAAAAACTAACATCACCGCACATATTTATTCATGGGCGTGACTCACGTAGCCTGGCCCTCTTTCAGAGTGTCTCTCCCTAAATTAAAAACTACATTTTATATAATATTAATCTTGGTTTAAGGTTGTTATAATTTTTTATGTGACTATTTTTTCGATGATGGTCCCGGTACCGGGGCTGAAACCTCAGAAAAAAGCGGCATATCACTACTTTTTAATTGTGCTGTGTATGTACTAGTGATAAGGAAAGTTATAACTGACTCACGTTTGGGCCAAGCTAAAGAGATTTTTACACATTTTTTTCACAATAGAGAAATCCATGTGCGCTACCACCTAAGCCACACCTTGTAAGCCTCACAATATACGCGCAGAACCACACACGAAAGCATAGCTCTAACTTCAACAAGTGCTTCTTCTTATAGGAGGTACTCATGCTGAGCCAATGTCCATAGTTTTCTAAGGGAAAAATAGTGTAGTTGGTTCCCCGGGTCCTTTTACACGTCCAAGGGAAAGCCTGTGTATTGCTGCTGCCCAATAGCATTATTATATAATCCTTTTCTTACAGAGCTCAGGCGTTTAGATCTGATACTACTTTTGCAGAAAGCTACAGATACAATAGAACTTCCAGAGCACATCACTCCCCAATCATTCCGAGTTCACAAGCCCATAACCGATCCTTTACACACGCCCATGGTATGCACAAGAAACAGAATGGGGAAAGTGGGGATGTATAGCCCTCACAACTATTGTAAATTAACAAAAAAGAAAATGATGAATCTCAAAAATATTCTGGGCTATGCTGTGATGTGTAAAGTTCGCATGAAGCTGCAATCTTCTCGCGTCGCTCAGATATCGGCGAGTTCACATATTATACGCATCCCGAATCAAGCAGTCTCACAACGCTGGCATCCATTTTAAAAACAAATAGTGTTGGCGTACGAGGTTGAATGGCAGGCATGCCTACCCGTGTGGCGCACATAAAGACTGCTTCACAAAAAAGTAAGACGTAATCTGGTTCGTTCACACTTCCAGCAGACGGCTGTATTTGTTTTCACGCGGACGGCTCATTCAAGTGCTCTCTCTGCACTCTCGTCAAGTAATTGATACCTCGGCACTTGAAAAAACGCATCCATTGATTGCACAAAGAGAAAGGGTCGGAATACGCGTGATAAAAGAAATGCCGTCCAATGTTTTTTTCTCGAATAGATGCAGTATTTCTGATTCGTTTGTGCACTCGCAAAATGTATTAATGCGTGAGTTTTTTTCAACGAGAAATTGTGGAATGTTAGTTTTTTATTTAGTACTTAGACACCTATGCTCAGATAGTCTGAAATCAAAGAAATTCAATGTTTTTGACAGAGAGTACTTGGTGGAATTCCATTGTAATATTTTTGAGTAAAATACTTGAGTGATTTTCCAAATGTTCGTTTTTATTTGTGACTGGTTTCGCCAACCTTTCACGTTGGCATTTTGATAATGCCAACGTGAAAGGTTGGCGAAACCGGTCACAAATAAAAACGAACATGTGGAAAATCACTCAAGTATTTTACTCAAAAATATTGAAATCAAAGATTTAAATAGATATATTAAAGAATATTATTGAGTCGATGTTACGGAGTTTTAGTTAAATATTTTTAGTTAATATTACTGTATGCTGGTTTTTATCGTTTTTTTTTCAGTATTTTTTTATAAAAAAAATAAAACAGAATATATCAAAACGTCCTGTTTTTATTAACTGGATTCAAAAATTAAAATAATATTTTACTTTAGAATTTATGATGGTTTGAATGCAATAAATTTTCCCCATTTTTTATATTGTTTTATTATAAAAGCATTGGGAGTTGTTTTTTTTATAATTTAACTTATCATAGATATTTAAAAGTAAACAATCAACGGTACAATATAAATGTAAATTTATAGACGCCTTTTTTTTTAATTTAAAAAAAAAACCCAAAAACGATGCCACGAGCTAAAATCTGGGTAAAACGAGAAATAAAAGTATTTTTGAATCGTCTTCAAAGGAAAATGTGACTCACCAGAAAAATCTTCTTAATAGGTTTTCAGGGTTTACGTTGTATACGATTGCACTTAACGGATACGTTATAAGTGGGAAAAGCCGTTAACAAATCTTTACATCCAAAATTATTGCAAACGCGTACGTACTTACAGGTTTTTCAATTATGGGTAAATTACAAAACAACGCTGTTAAATATAAAGATCTGAAAAATACTAATTTTATTAGAAATACCTTTAATAATAGAATGCCTAAAGTATGTATATATTTAATAATACATTAGAACAGGCTAAGCAGTATTATGATATTTGGGTGATAAATATACATTGGATAAACCACAAAATATTATCTCCAGATCCAGAGTAAGGTAAAAATAATAGTGCAAGGCTTTGAACCCTACTTTAAAAATTTGCATTATCAGATGGTGCAGAAAACATAAAATGTTTATATTATAAATACTCCCAAACTACATCAATTACTATGAGCGCCGACGCGACTATTTATATTTTAACGACCAAGAAATCTATCATTTTAATTGTCGGTACTGTGGCACTCATTCCTGAGGCGGCAGGGGTGCGTGAGTGCGGGTCCGGGGGAAGCCCATCCAGGGGTAGTCAGACCAGCAAAGGGAAATGCGTGAAGAGGCGCGAATAAAAATGGGGGACTGTAATTAAAAGCTACGGGGTGCGAAAAATCTCACCCTTCTCGCGGGGAGCAGTCAAAACGGGAAAACATATTTTTTAGCTTTTTTGCAAGATGATGAGAAAACATGTTTTCGGGTTGTGTGGTATTTAATAAAAAATTTCAGACGTGATTAAAATTTTGTGATTATAAATATATGTATTTAAACCACACAAAAATTTTCATTAAAATTTTTATTTAAAATTTATGCAATCATAAATATTTAATTGGCATAATATGTACGTTGTTTCACTTATAGGATATGATTGTTAAAAATTCTTGCTTAGTACTTGTGATTCGTTGGTATAATTGGTAATGCACCGGCCATGTAAGCTTGAGGATGTGGGTTTTAAATCCTACACAAATCACGATGATAGAGTTTCTTTAATCAATTTTCAATATTTGAAAATATGTACATAATCATTATCAATAAGTTTCATCATTACTCCAATTATCACAATCGTCAAAAGGCACTTATTCTATATTGATTCCTCGATTCCACAACAGATTAGAAAAGTAATACAGTTGTTGACTCTATTTTCCCGGCTTCACTGTTTCATCATAAAAATTTGTTTATTTTTAATTAAGACGACGGATTGAAAAATATTTTATTTATCAGTGTATAAACGAAAATGTGGTGGTGATTCAATTCAAACCCAAAAATAGGGGTTGCATTAATTTTTTTTCAGGACTTCGGTGTGACGTCCTTTTGCGGTTATCCGGGTTATTTAAAAACAAGTTTTAAGAATCCCAGTGAGTATATTTATGATTGAAAATCATAAAATTGAAGTATACGTGTTCTTAGGATGTTGAGTTTGCGCTTGATATTGATCAGTGGAAATTGCAACGGCGGCGCGGGCTTTCACTTCTGACGCCACCCCGGGGGTGGGGGTGGGGGTGGGGGTGTGGGTGGGGGTGAAGCCTGCAGTCTGCTCCCCCCGCCTAGTTAGTCGTTAGTAGCGGGGCTCGCATTTCACACCCAGGACAATCGCACGCACCCGCCACTCCACCCACCCCTCCAGCTGGACTATTGACGCGCGGAGACGTCATGGCATCCTTCTATACATCACAACTATAGCGTCCTTTCAGTATTTCACAAAAAAAAAAAAAAATAATTAAAATCACCACACCCAAATCACAAGCCGATACTTTTTTGTACAAAACGATCAATCAACTTTATTTGAAAAAACGAATTTGTGTAAAAATTATCAAAACGCAATATGATTTTTAGCACCACGTTGTGGAATCATCTTCTTGGTACTAGAGTATCTGAAAATAAAATTAAACGCAGCAAAATCATGAACGTTGTGAATCCTGAATATATGCGAAAGTTTGATAATGAAATATCATCTGCATGTACTTGAAGAGGTGATATGGAAATGTACGCAAAACATTGATGATACTGAAATTACATGCACTTAAAATACGCTGTACACGAGTTTCTTAAAACGAACTTTTTAAAACTACCTGCTACATAGAAAATCTGCAATGAAACATGTTTTGAAAAAAAAGTCGTATAATATATTTTTATTATTATTACAAATAATTTTGCTAAATCAGTCACTTTCATTGGCATTTGTAAAACATACGAACGTTTATTCTCTCTTAGACCAATTTGTATGTACGAGTTCTCTTATTTGCGGTAAAAAAACAATACCTTCTTAGAAACGTAAATTAAAACACGAACACGCAAAATAAACAGAAAACAAGTTTGTAATAAAAACACTTGTAGAAATTAGTGAGAAATGATTTATTATTTTATTTTGTGTAGACTTAACTTAATTCAGTAGCAAACAAGTTAACAGACTTACAATAATAATTCTATTTCTATTTACAAAGAATTGAAAATGGTGGAGAATTTAATAAAATAAACAGAATAAGTGCTTTCAAACTAAATATTATAATAATGATATGATGAAAGTACTCAGGTATGTTGTATATGTTATATTATAATTATGTTAAGGACTCGGTCCTCCGAATTCGAGATAAACACATAATTTTTGAATATGCAAGAAATTTGATGCAATTATTTTTTTTTACTATATGTTATGAATATTTATTTATTTACTCTCGATTAGAATATACTGAGCACAAGCTTAAGCACACCAATTTTAAAAGGTTTTCTGTATACTCAATTCACTAAACTAACACTTAGTGCTGATATGCAGTTATACGTCATGATTTATATCAAAACTTAACTAATGCATTAAAGCAAGGTTCAATAAAAGTATGCTATGTAGATTTTATTTTCAGAAATAGTAAATGGTTATATTGTCATGTCATGCAACGACTACTTGAAATTTTTATATGTTTAGTGTATTAATTTTGTTACTGTATGTTGATATACACAGCCTTAATTTGTCGAAGCCAGCGTCTTCTGATATGTGGCAGTATATATGTAAACTTAATATATTATAATGTAATCGTCCCCCGATCTCTCGGGCCGTAAGCATGCGTGTTATCCACTCGACCACGGCTTCCCTTCAATACAGTAACTAATTGAGCCAGCAAGCCGCGTCACTGCATATGGAATAATAATTAATCTTGTGCGTGGGGGAGGAAATGTGGACGGAATCAACGCAGAATGCGAAAATCCCACAGGGGTGTGTTTTGGCCGAAGCGTTCAATTGAGAGAATAAAAACCACGTCCGCTATGAAATACTAGTAAAAATATAGATTTATTTTAAAAACATAGTTCTTGGTCATAAATATAATAAAATTTATTCAATTTTTAAGGGTTCATCAAAAAATGTTTTCGTTTAGAACCCACAGTTTGTTTGCAATGCGCACGGTGTGTATTAAAAAAAAAAACGATCGATCCAATACAAAACACATGAAACCTGAGATGGACAAACATCTCCGTATGCAATTATTGTCTTGAGTTGCTGCGATACAGGGTGACCTCAAACAAATTTTATTAATCAGTTTTAAACCATTTTTTAAATTTATTTATAAGACAGGTATTTTTGAGACCTTTTGATATCAATAAAATCAGGATACTACTTGGAACTTGTATTGATTTTTACTATATTATATTTACTATACTTGAATCATACTCAAGGGTAGTTTGTGAACTTGAATTTTTTTTAATGTTTGACGTAGTTTTGTGTTTTAAATTATGGTTACATCGTTGCGAAGTGTAACTGTAAATTAAGCAAGTTATATAGTATTTGAGAAATTGATAGTATTTTGTAGCAGTTTCATTTATAAAAATATACTTAGAGTCTTATTGTGGTTGACGTGGTCACCCTACCTGGCGGTGGCATCCGTTTCCTCCGCCATTTTCTAAAATGGCCCCTAATATGGCGGTCGGGCTTTGTAGGCGAGAAACTGTTTGCATAGACAAACTAGCGTAAAAAATAATGTCTCCGTGATGGATTGCTTTCTAAATCAAATATTTGACGTCGTGTGTGTAAAATGCTCTGCAATATGGAAAATAAAAATATAGTCTTTATTCTCAGAATATGAAAATATTATATTGTACATATCAGCTTTTTCTATAAAAAAGTTTAAATTTCCCAAAAAATATATAGATTATATAAAAAAAAAATCAATCAATAAAAAAATACTTTCAACTTAATATTATGTACATTTAAAGTTTATTGAAAATTAATATCACGAGTATAAATTCAATCATCGATACTTGAGTAAGGTTAACCATAAGTTATTTATTTTATTATTTTACAAATATTATAAGTATGCCGGCTTAATCTCAATACATTAAACATAGGCAAAAAAGTATTAAAACTAGTTGTGATCATACAAATATTAAACTTAAACCAATTTGAATACATTGAATAAATAAATTATGTCTATTTGCAAAAAACCAATAAACAAGATGTGTGATATCCAAAAACTTATTACTTAGTAAACTCTCCTGGGATTTTATCTAGAATGAGAATGTCTAATATTTTATATTACTTAAAAGCTCTCAGATCTCATGTCTAAAAAACAGATGTTGCTTTCACAGAATATAATAGTAACATCATCATCATCGAGCGTGGTTCTAGATAAAAAATATCATTGAATAAATACTATTAAAAAATCAAAAGCTCTCAATAAATATACTTTATAATAAAAGCTGTCACAAACATTAATGTGATACAAGTTTTAATTCAATAATCTGTATTCACTTATTCAATCTGTTTTTCTACACAGAATAAGTTGTTTTATTTTTTTAACTGAATAAATAGACATTACATAAATATCCTCTTTAATCACTAGTAAAATAAAATGTACTTTAAAATAAAATAAAAAAAAACAACTTTTATATTATATAATTCTAAGAAACAGGCGTTTTGTAATTGTAAAAATATATTATTTAAAATATCATTATTACTTACTCAAAAAAAGTAGGCATGCAAGGTAATAAATTTAACGAGATCAATATCAAAGAACTGAGCTTTTGTAAAAAAATATGAAGCTTTTTTAATGTATCTATTCAAACTTTGGCTGATTAAATAAACACATTGGTTTTGCTGGTTTCGAGTGAGGCTTATTTCAAACTACGCTAAAAAACTTAAAAAAGCTATGCTGAATAGTTATTTAATTAAAATAATTTAGCTATAAAATCCTTTATGCCTCTCAAAGCTCTTTATAAAAAATTGTATCTATTGTCTCCTCATAATACCAAAGTTTTAATCATAACGTTATAAAAGATATCAAAGAAGAAAAAATACGCCCAAAGAGTATTATATTTGAAAATAAATGTATAATTTATAATAATATAAGCAGAAATACTATGTAAAAGAACACATGAATAACTTAAAAGTTATTTAATATTTCTAATTGGTGATGGGTAATGAAAATGATAAAAATGCTGATTAAATTAAAATTTGTTGAATTCTTTCTTGGATCAATATTAGAGTGATGACGTCATTATAAATATATTTATATATATATATATATATATACATATATATATATATATATATATATATATATATATATATATATATATATATATATATATATATATATATATATATACATATATATATATATATATATATATATATATATATATATATATATAAATATAATTTATATAATTGTTTAGTGGTATTATTGTTTCTTAGAAAATTATGTACCCATCAATAGAAGTAAGACAAAGCGTACAAAATTTTGATAAGTAGAAAATCTATAAATAGTTTATTGTTAGTACTGAATTGGGGTTACTAATAATATATTTGATTGTATTTAACACGAAGAGAATATAAATATTGTTTATTATAATTTCTATATACGGTTTCGTTTTCTTAAATAGATATAACAAAACAATTATTTCTATTATGTTTATTTAAGTAATTTTAGTATGTTTATTATAAAACGACATTGCACACAAATATGAATTTAAAACAAATATATTATACAACGTCGCATAGCGTTAAATATATATATTATTACTAATATGATTAGGCACATACATTATAAGAAACTCTCGATTTAAAGAAACTCTCAGAAAATATCATCGTGATTTGTGTGGGATTTGAACCCATATCCCCTGGCTAACATGGCCGGTGTACTAACCCTTGTACTAACGAATCACTTCCGTGCCTAATCATATTAGTAATAATATAATAAACCCGTAATGGGTAATAAATACGCATCTGATTGACGTCATCAAAAAATTGACATAAATAAATATATATATATATATATATATATATATATATATATATATATATATATATATATATATACATATATATATATATATATATATATATATAGTGTTAAAAACACGAAATCTCAATTAATGCAGCGGGTTTTTATTAACTCAACGCTCTAAAACTGCGTATCGTTTTAGGAATTAATTACCGGGACGCCCCTGGGCAAAATCTGATTAAGTCTTATTACATTTTGTAGCGAAAACGATATTTTAGCAGACAGGGGCGGAGAGAGGAGGGAGGAGGTCTAGTGCAGGTCACAGCTGAGTGATTGAAAGGTTATGGCAAAAATTGCTAATTTCATATTCATATTTTGATAGACAGAATTATTATCAAGTAAATATTTTCAAAATCACTAGCAAACAATCGCTCTTTTGATTCACTATCTTCAATTTGATTTATGTTTCTATCTAGCTCAGATTTCTTTTTATTAAAAAGGCTTGATTGAATTTTACTCCATCATGTATAGATATTAAAAAGTAACATTCATTCACTTAAATAAATATAGATAAATCATAATGAATGTCAGAGGCTGCTTTCATTTTATAAATTTAATTTATAAAACAAAATCTCCAACTATAGATATTTTAATTATGAATTTCGGTTTAATATGTTAACGTAAAATATATATATTACTTTTGGTAAAAAAAAAACATGAATTTACACAAAATCAAAGAGGAAGTGTTTTTTTTATTATTATTTCGAAAAATTTTTAAAGAAGAAAAAATGATATTGTTATTTTTTCGGCAAACTATCACAATATTTCAGAATGTTTGCCTCAAAAGACAAGTTTCATTATTTACACTCACATAACATGCTTTGTCAAATGGATAGAAATATAATTTAATTTGAGACTGATTCTGTGTTGGGGTAGAAAAAAATTACAAATGTAGGCGATATTATATGTTTTTTTTTGTTATTATTCACTTCATTCACAGTTTGAGACCTTTATATTTAAAACTGATCCAAATTTTTTTTTTGTGTTTTTTTTCAACTCAATAAAATTTTTACAAGCTAAAAGATGAATTGAATGTCTTAGAAGGCACAAACGCTCATCATCAAAATATTTTCCTAATTTTTTAATTATATTTATTCCTCAATAACCTTCTCAATTAGTTCTCGATTTTCGCAAAATATATTTTCAGACATCATGTATAAGCGAAACGTACTATCAAATATAATATTATTTTCTATGATCAAATACATATTTCGTCATAAATCAGCTCGCTGTATACAAATTAACTTCCAGGCAAGTCTGGCTTCGATCCGCGCTGAGTAATATTTTTTATCTTCTGAAAATTGCTGAAACATTTCCTCCCCCGGAGTACTTTTCAGGGACCCATTCATTTCATAAAAGCTGCCAGTCAACCTTTATCTATTTGCGTACTTAACTGAATTAAAAGATATTCCGCTGTCAAAAAATGGCACAAACTTTTTATATTTATGCAAGGCAGTTTGTTTTTAATGTTGCCAACTTGGAAGAGAACGTAAATATGGGATTTTTTTCCATTAGAAAACAGACAATTGCGTGTACTTGTGCTTTTTTGCTGTTGTTGTATTCGCGTTTTAGAAAATAGCTTTTTTCTAAGAGCTTATGTAATATATAAAAGCGTAGACGGTCTGGGTTTATTTATGCAGTTGAGAACAGAAGCGAGAGTTATTTTAAAAGTTAAAAATGTTTTCTTCATAATACGAAAAAACGAGCAAGAGATGTACAAAATTATTTACATCCTCTTAGAACCGTTTATATTTAATGTATTTTTTATATTAAACTTTATTTTAGATAAAGCAATCGATGTTTATTTCATGTGCAATATTGAGAGCATATACAATACTGAATGTAAGAGTCTCCGGCATTTGCATTATCGTATTGTTAAAAAAATCACGAAATTATTATTACTATGTTATATATTTTAGCTCAATTTGATGGCAGAATTGTATAAATAATATTATTTCACTTGGAATAAAATACACTCGGGATTTCCGTGTTGGTAAGCAATAGCACTGTCATTTTTTTTTTGTACACTAATCAATTTAATCTCATTTATAACTAGGTAATAAATACAAAACTGAAAAATTAAGTAAATCTAAGATACAGCCTTGTTTCTTCCTCAAGTGCCACTTTTTGAGGAGGTTAGTGACTATTTCACTGAACATAAGTTTTTTTTGCGACAGTCTTACTAATACTGTGCCCGACTGGCGTAAATTTCGCATCCAAGTTAGTTTCCTCCTTCCAATGCCTTTCATTCCTTCATTTTTTTCATTGAAAATTAGCCATAGTAAGCTATATATATTATAATGAAAAATATGTGCAAAATATAAATAAGGCATATATATCAATTAAATTTGACTGTAAATATCCTCACATCCTGAGGATATATATTTATTATACAATTATTCGGTTTTGTTGATGTGATTATTACAAAAATAGGTCTCATAAGTAAAACATGTCATTTGGAAACGAACTTTATATTTTAATGGAAAAGTATTGAATTTGCTGTCAAAAAACTTTTTCTGTTTTGATTATTTGTAAAGGTTAATATACATGTTTCTACGTACTGATGTTAATTATTGTTATCAGTGATGGCAAAAACTTGTTTGTGAATAATCAATAACTAATAATCGGTTCAGATTATTTCTAAAAATAAATATTTTTAGAACATCAAAATAAGTGGTTGTTGAAGTGGAATATTCCATCAATTTATATATATATTTTTTACATGTAATTAAAATAAAAAGTTTTCTTTTGCCCTTAGTCAAAAGACAATTTATATTTTTTACGGAATTGAATGAATGATTACCCTGAAATTTTAAATTCAATACATACAAAAATAAGCAAGCATTTTTTCCCGATGCTATTTTAAGACCTTCTGGGACCACGTCTGCATATTTTACTGTCAGGCGCAACTGATGCGCTCTTGAATTGAATTGATTAATTGATGTAATTAATTAAGCCATCGTGAAAACTACCCTTTCAGACAGACCGAGCGAACCGAGGCTGCAACAGACACAACGTTAGTTTATTGGGGTTCTTCTCACGTTGGCGAATCAAAGAAAACAAAGGCAAAACATCAGCAAAGGTTGCTACCCTTAACAAAGAATAGTAAGCATCAGATATTAATTCTGTGAATATTTTGTGCTAGATTTAATATCACTAAGAGTAAGATGAGATACTTTTATCCAGTAGTTTTTTTTTTTTTTTTTCAATTTTTTTTAATAACGTCTCTCAGCAGTTGAGTAAACATTTCCAATGAAAAAACATTAAAAAAATATATATGTATAGATACAAAGTACGTCATTATTTTCTCTTTGTAATTTTTCTGTGTTCATGTGATGTGTGGCATTATGTAAACTACAGGTGTATGAGGCTCTCTACATAATTTATGTTGTGATTCGTTTGTTCTATTTCAGAAAACGTTTTGCGAAAACGCCATGAGGTAATTTCCGTTTTCTTCGTTTTGTGGTTTTCCCTCCGCCGGGAGTGACGTTCAATGGAAAATGAAAATCTTTTTAAAGCCCTAATCAGTATTGTATAAAAACAATATAACAATGTATTTTTTAACCATAATATAAAAATAATTGTAACATTTTATAATGTTAGATGTTTGATACGAAAACACTCAAAAGTGTTTTCGTATCAAATTGTTTTATAAAATTTAATCAAACTACTAAGCAAATCTTAAAATGACTAATCATGCTTAGTAACACATATATTATTTACGTAGCTCTTCCAGTCAAAAAAAGCATACAGGCTGTATCAATTTTTAAATTTTTTATGTAAAATACATTTCATTTTATGGATTGTCATTGTTTTGAAATCTAAAGAAATTTGTGTTTATATAACAGTCAGTATTAATTATTTAAATTGCAGCTTCATTTTTTTAGCAGTTATATTAAAATAGTGATAAGCTCTAAACTTAAAAATGATTCCCAAAAATCACAACCCAGTTTCCCAACTGCAAAAAGCTGCATTAAAAATGTAAATTTTGTGTTAGAATGCAACTTTTAACGTTGCACTCAGAAAACGTGCTTTAAGTTTCGTGGATAAATAATAATTTGGAAAGCTATAATTGTACTAATGCCGAGCTTTTCAAAACGTGTACTTTATATTAACTGCTAAACTTAAGAGTACTTCTGCAGAGCTGCTGAAAAAACAACTGAAAATAATAGTATTCCTAAATGAGCTCATACATTATTACTGTCGCCGGTGAATTGCATTTAGTAAATCATGTTTCCCTCATGAAAGAATTTTGAAATAAAATTTCGTAAATTTTTTCATTATTCACCGATACTTTTTTTTGCTTTCTCATTATTATGATTAATTTGGGAGAATTATTGAAACTCAGTCCGATTGTATTTACTAACAGAAAATAAATTCACCATTTGTCATCGTGACAGGTAATAAAGAAACTGCTTAAATAAACGTCGATTCATAATAAAATACAATTGATTCTCCGTTGGACCGAGCGCCGAAAAAAGCCTCAACAAAAAAGCGATTTGTTTGAAAAATCGACGAACCGAAATACGATTAAAATTTGTAGTGACCAAGAATGTTTAATATTAGTCCTTTGCGCACAAAAGAAATCGCTGAATTATTTTCGTTAGCAACATACAATATTCATTTGTAACTTATCCTGATTCAGTAATCTGTTTAAGAAAAAAAAAATACAAAAAGCTTTCATATTAAGTTTTCTCAATCAAAATAATAAGACGTTTACACTTAACTTATTAAAATTAAAAGAATCTGAATGAACTAAATAAATACGGCACTATGCAAATGCCTGTACCGTCAGGTAATACATTTTACATTATCCCATAAAAAAAAAAATTTATTCTGCATTGTATCACAAACAGTAATTTATCTGTTAAAAACGGATATAATTGTTATATAAAACGATTAAAGAAAACTCTTAGAAATATATCATCGTAACTTGTGTGGGATTCGAAACCCATATCCCTATGCTTACATGGCCGGTGCATTACCAACTATGCTAGCGAGCCACTTCAATTTTACCAGAATTTTTAACAATCATATTCTACATATGAACCAACGTACCTATTGCGAATTAATATCGATAGATTATTGTTTTAATATTGAATACAGTACATAAATTCTATTTAGTTATATTTATGGTATGGTATGATTTTTTTATTTTATGAAAGCATGTTTTATAATGGATGTCCAAACAGAGCATCGGGTATTTGTTAGTTCAGTAAAACAAAAAATAATAGTAATCAAGTATTTTTTTTTGTTGATTATAATAATACTAAATGGAAAAATATTTTAAAATGATGATTTTATCCAAATGGTGACCGTTACGCGCTGCTGGCGCTTTTCTAATCTGGAATGAAGATTGCTGATAAAACGCTGACACATAGCCCTCGATATTGCTGCCATTTCTGACCTGATGCTTTGTTTCAATTCCGTTAGGTTCGTCGGATTATTCTCATAAACCCTATTTTTAAGGTATCCCCATACGAAATAGTCAAGAGGGCTAAGGTCGCGGCTTCTGGGAGGCCAGTTGATGTTACCTCTACGTGAAATGAACTTGTTAGGGAATAATTCGTTAACAGCTTCAATTGATTGATTGGATGTATGGCAAGCGTTGAAACCTCGAAACTCCTGCAACTCTGGGTCCAAAAATTTTCGCAACATATCGCAATAACGGCCACTAAAACAAATACCCGATACTCTTTTTGGACACCCTATATTAATAAATAAAAACATATATTTGGCCCAATGAAGCAGACCGTGAATCCAATAAACCCGCCCAGTTTCAAGCTGAGAAGAGTCAAATACATCTGACATGCTCGGCCGCAGTATTCTTATTTACAGTCTATCGACGAAATCTAATTGCGCGACATGCTTTAATCTCAAAAAAAAGTATTTATTCGTAAAATCGATCTTCTCAACCACCCCCGGGGCTGAATAATTGACGCGGGGGTGTGGCGGGCTGTATCGACCGACAGTGATTTGGTGGTGAATATTTCACGCTGTAATGAGATACATTGTCGGTAATAGCTTCTTGTGAACGACAACTGCGACATCCATAATAGCAAATTGTGCATTTGAATATGTGGAGCAAGCCCAGACGGTATGAAGTGCCGTGTTTTATTATTTTTTTTTTATACGAAAAGAAAAAAGGCTGTACATTTTGAACTATAAATATTTTATTTAAAATATTTGCAGGTGTAAGGTTTATTTGAACCGTGTAAGATTCTCCACCTGCTGCGATATAACCGAAGAATTGTGATCCAATTTGACTGCAATTTCATATTTGAGTGTAATTAAAAAGGAATTACGATCAACAATTAAAATATGACACTCATTAATAAGGTCGTCTGTGATTCTTTTGGAAGAATAATAGATGAGACGCAATCGAATAAACATAACCAGATAATTGATTCCTACGAGTATTTTTTATATACTATATATATACTATATATATACTTTTTTATTTAAAGGATTATGAGAAAATAGTTATCATAAAAGCAGTGAGGGCTCTTTTGGCTCAAGAGACACCACCAATATGATTCATAGAACCGATGACCAACGATGCACGCTTCTATCAATCATATTGACAACAAGACGATATAAATTATTTAATACAATAGAGTGGTTTATCGGAGTTGAAGATTTAATTAGTTAAATCAAATAGTCGTTTTTTTAAATTGATTTTTAATTAATTGGTACGAAATTTTTACATCTCTTGCATATACCTGTATTTTTATTTTATTTTATACTATCAAAGTCTTTCTATTTTACTAACTACTTGCTACTCTACTTGAGAGATCATTTCAATAAAACAGATGCATCGATCAAGTTCAGGCGCTTCGCGGTTAAATGTAACATAGGGTTGCTTGAATCAGGGAGGAGAAAATAAACTAGGGGTGGTTTCAACAGCAGATAGGTGAATCTACGATTTTTTTCAAGCATCGGTTTCCTTTTTGCTTTTTGTACTGAAAGTGGTTGGAATGCGCGGAATTTTACACATCTCCTGCATTTGTCTATTTTATTCTTATAAATCAAAGAAAACCTGCAAAGGGAAGTTTTTTTTTACAGTATAGTGTTTCTCTAAACCTGCATGTTATTTTTTATTATCTTCTTTTCATTTTTATGAAGTGCTTTACTTGAAATACGAGTATTGGGACTCTTGGTCTTTAAATGAATCTTACAAACTAATTTACGGGAAGGCTTATGTTATAAATGTAAATATAATAATTCGCGCTCGTAAATGTTTTGTCGTTTAAGTATAAATAAGAAAGTAGAGAATTATTGATAGGTTTATTATTTATTCATAGGTTTAACACTGGCATTATGATAAGGAATCGTTCATTAAATGATATAGAATTATGCGAGCAATACAAAAGAAAATTACTATGAAGTTTTTTTTTTCATGCTTGAATATGAACGATATTTGTATTTGTTTGAATGAATTGAAACGTATCCAAGAAAATAAATAAATTCGATTGATTCGTAGTATACAATTACAAACACATCTCTCGTGAATTTTGAGTATTAATTTCAAAATATAAACGGACTAATTTAACATTAAAACACAATATGCAAGGTAACAAATCCATTTTCCCAACGATTAGAGTAATAAAAACATTAACTAGAATTTAGTTTAAAAAAAAAAGTTAATTGATTAAAATATAATTTGTTTGCTTCAATTGTGATACAAATAATGCAAATAAATTTAAGATTATTTCAATATATCCACGTAAGAGTTTTAATGCCGTCAAAGTACGAGAACAGGTATTTTAAGCTAAATTATGAAAATGAAATTTATAATAATTTTTTTGAATGGCTGTAAGTTCATATAATTCCCATTTATGCATTCATTAAGTTATTATTTAATTATGTACATTCGATTGTGCTCATATCTTCGGAGGATATTGAATTGTTGCGTGTATAATAATGAGTTTTATTTTAATTGCAATGTAAGTCGGCGCCCAGCAACTCGGCTCTGCTTAATTAGTGCATACCCTCGGCCGGCCCGGCGGCGGAGGAATGCCAAAAGGACGCGCGGCCGACCACTTGCCCTCGCCAGGCTAAATTTGGCTTACGATGGGCGATATATCGGACTGGGAATTTACTACGGCGAGACGGTTGTACGAGCCTGCGGAACCCGGGGTGCATTTTAGGCGTAACTAATTTTCAGTAACTTCATCACAATTCGATTTAATCGATACATATATATATATATATATATATATAATAATATATATATTAAGTACCTCTCGTCGAGGTTCGCAACCATCAACCATCCCACATCGCGGTGAGTCCAAAATTAAGGCAAGCAGTTTGCGTATTAAAAATGAATTTACGCAAAATTTAAAAAAAACATCATCAAAATAGTACGCAAATGCTACTTTTATTATACATACATAGATCGCAATTTTTTATTTTTTGCTTGTATGGAGTGTTTTGTATTAGTGCTAAAATTTGTCAGTCAAATCAACATAACTACCCCAGTCAAAGCTATTTTTAAAAATATTTATGCTGTTTATGTTAAAACGTAAAAAAAGGAATTTCTTGATTCATTTTATTTGTATCACGTTATGTATTAAATAATAATACCCACCCCCCCCCCACATGTTTTCGTGAAATTTACGAAACAGCTGTTTACAAGAGTATTAAAAAAATTGGTTATTTTCCACATAACCATTTTCTTCTTCGGGTGTCTCCTCAGAGGAGGTTAGCAAGTATCTCACTGAGCATATATTTGTGCTTAACCAATGTTGATGGTTTTTTTTAGGGAGAATAGTGGAGTAGGTCCCCGGGTCCTTCTACACCACAGTTTTATATTGGAAGGAAACGTCTGCGTATTGCTGCTGCCCAATAGCATTATTGTATAGGGTGTCCAAAAAGAGTATCGGGTGAATGTGAATAGTGACCGTTATTGCGATATGCTTTAAAATTTATCAATATTATTTCACAATCGGTACGTTGGTTCATATGTTCATATGATTGTTAAAAATTCTGGCTAAATTGAAGTGGCTCGCTAGCATAGTTGGCAATGCACGTGGGTTGGATGTGGGTTTCAAATCCCACGCAAGGTCACCATTTGGATAACATCATCTTTTCGAAATAATTTTCCATTTTATTCTGTTATAATCAGCACTAAAAAATAAACTTGATTAGTAGTAGTTTTTGTTTTACTGAACTAAAAAATACCCGATACTCTCTTTGGACAACTGTTAAGCCAATGATGATGGTTTATTTTAGGGAGAATAACGGAGTGGGTCTCCTGGTCCTTCTACACCGCAGTTTTATATTGGAAGGAAACATCTGCGTATTGCTGCTGCCCAATAGCATTTTACGAAATAGCTGTTTACAAGAGTTTAAAAAAAAAATTGCTTATTTACCACATAACCATTTTCTTCTTCGGGTGTTTTCTCAGAGGAGGTAGGCGAATATCTCACTGAGCATATATTTGTGCTAAACCAGTGTTAATGGTTTTTTTTAGGGAGAATAGTGGAGTGGGTCCCCGGGTCCTTCTACACCGCAGTTTTATATTGGAAGCAATCGTCTGCGTATTGCTGCTGCCCAATAGCATTATTTTATAATCCTCTCCTTTTAAAATGAGTATCAGAATATGAGATGAGCCAGGGTCCACCCCTGCAGCACGCGCGGCGCATTGTTGGTAGTCTGCTAATGCGGCCAGCTGAGGCGGGGCGGGTCCGTGACGTCTGTGCCACATCCGAGGGGCTGCACTATTTCCACCAGACGTCTCGGCTGCGGTCAGCACACCGGAGGACTTGCTTTATTTTGCATTTTATTGTAATTGGCTGCGAATTTCGGCGATCGATCCGTATGCAGATTTCTGCCGACGTACTTTGTAGCTAGCTATTCCGCTGCGCTTCCTAAACTGTGTTTCTTAAATTGTACTTTCTTGTACCAACATCGTATATTTTTTATTTAAGTACATATCAGATTTAGGCTCTTCACTCTCCCCATTCTGTGCGTGGTTACCTTTCTGTACCCTGAGCGTGTGCAAATGATCAGTAATGCAGTAATTGTAGAGGGATGTACCTTGTCGACATGTGCGACTTCTGCTATTGTTTATGAACGTTACATGAACGCCACAGCTTTGTAAAGAAATGATTATATAATAATGCTATTGGGCAGCAGCAATACGCAGACGTTTCCCTCGAATATAAAACTACGGTGTAGAAGGACCCGGGGACCCACTACGCCAAGGGCTCCCAACCTTTTTGCACCTAAGAGCACATTCTAGAATGCCGGTATGGTGGCGGGCACTATATATTTTTTCAAGGTATATTTATAGTTGGACTTAGTCAATAATACATACAATGCACAAAGAATATTTAATTCCAAAAATATAAATATTATTGTTTACATTTTAATGTAAAATAAATAATAAGTAGTAAATAAAAGCATACAAATTCTGGTAATTGGGGCAAAAATGCAACGAATTATTATTTTTACGCAAAAATATCAGAGACACTTTCACATAGCTTTCTCCTAACTTGTACTAACGCAAAAATATCAGATTTATATTTATTCAGCATCTTTTTTATTACAGAGACGAAGACAAACCAAACTACACCCAATAGATGCTATTTCAACAGGCTTATATATGATTTTCTGGAAAAAATTATTATTTTGAAAATATTACTTTTAATTTTTTTAGATTATTTTATTTAAATATTTTTTTTATCGTGGTTGCACATCGGCGGGCACACGTAAAACGGTCGGCGGGCGCCATGGTGCCCGCGGGGACAGGGTTGGGGACCACTGTTCGCTATTCTCCCTAAGAAAACTATGAACACTGACTTGCTCAACTCAAAGCTATGTTCAGTGAGAAGGTCGCCTCTAAATTATTAGAGTGAAATATTATACATTCATATTTAAAGAGCTTTGTCTATAGAGCCTGATCTCAAAATACAGATAATAGTGCAACATTACGTTTATAATGTCAGATTCACAGAATAAAATGTTATAACGTTTTTTTTTTAAATATTAATATAAGTTGATAGTCAAAACGTGAAATCCAGTCTAAAGTATTGTACAATGTGTGTAGCGCATGATCTGACATTACAGATAGTGGTTCAGTTTAATTAATTGCGTACATTCATTAAAAAAATATATATTGATAGGGACCTTGCATTTGTTAACAAGGTAGGATGGAGTAACAATTGGATGGATGCTTCTAACTAGGATGAGTTTAATCTAATAGGAGTTGGCGGGATGTTCGTCTATGGCCTGGTTGGAGCTCCTCTGCATTTGCTTTGAATTGGCAAGGGAACCATATAAACCTTGTCGGAGGAGTCGGACCTAATCCTTGTTGATTTCGTAATTTGAGGATCCTGAGTGATATGCTCATCCTCATTCGATATTTCTAATTTTATCTTATCATACTTGCCATTCACACGTTCAATGCTTTCATCAATTGTGGGTGTTGCGCTATTGCCTTCAGGTCGTCTAGACCAGTGGGTCTCAAACTCTTTTGGCCCACGGACCCCTTTTCATAGTCAAAACTTGCCTACGTACTCTGGGTGAAAAACTACATAAATTCATATTATAGACTAGTTGGTGCAAGTATCGACTCTGTATTAACCTACCTGACTCACCGCGATGCCTGTTATTACTTGTATTATATGCACCTGTCTATATTTATATTTTACTTAGGACGTAAAAATTGCTAATAATGTATTCATTGTTATTTATTTTAACTTCCATACTAATAAAAATGAGTCACAATTTTTTAATTTTATATTAAACCTTGCGCGGACCCCCTGACGTTGTTCAGGGAACCCCAAATCGATTTTAATTTTCTAAGGACCCCCTGAATGATCCCAAGGATCCCATTTTGGGAAGCACCGGTCTAGACGCGCCGAAAAAACTTAAAACGGACTGCAATGTATTTTTTGATATTCGGCATGTAAAATGTAATTTAAATGCGTAATACGACGCGGGGAAGAGCCACGTCGGCAGGGCTGATCTGACAATGCGGATAATGGGACAGTTCCATACATTAGATATGTCGGATTACGGAGATTCAACTGCAAAGTGAATAATCTATCGAGAGTCGTGCATAACAGAGGCGGATCGCAGGGACTGAAATAGCCTCGACATATTATTTATTTACAATCGCAGTTCAGTGTTGCCCTGTCCCTTCCACAGTATCCTGGCGAGCACATGTATTGCGGTACGTTTATATTTATATACGGGGTGGATGTGAATTCATCCTTGTTGTTCTGTATTTTCATACATCCAAAACAATGAAAATAACGATATGAAATGAAAAATTGTGAAAAGTAGGAATCTTAATACGATAATTTTTGTTGGTTAAGTTTTGGGTCTTCTGCATCGCATAAAAGGCTTATAAAAGAAAATGCTCGTTATCTTGTGACCGTTTAGCTTTTTATATTTGGTCGGCGACTATCTCACTGAGCATATATTTATGTTGTGCCAGTGTTCATGGTTTTCTAAGGGTTCTACACCGCAGTTTTATATTGGAAGGAAAAGTCTGCGTATTGCTGCTGCCCAATAGCATTATTATATATCCTTTTCTTATAAAGCTCGTGCGTTTAGATCTGATACTCCTAATAGCAGGAGCCCCCCTCCCCTCGACAAGGTGCTTCCAGAGCACATCCCTCCAGAATCATCTACTCCATTACCGATCCTTTACACACGCTCAGGGTACAGAATGGCAGCCATGCACATGCAACACAATGGGGAGAGCGGGGAGGTTATTGGAATATAGTAATTATATTATAGGAAATTAATGGTAAAGCTGCGAGTTTTTTTTATTGTGGATGGCCTAATAGTTTCTGAGTAGAAATTTTAGAATAAAAAAATAAATTATTTTATAAATCTAAACAGAAAAAATGTTTACTTTTGCAAATGGTTTTGAAACAAACAAATATGGTGCACACAATACCCCCATGGTTATCATTTACTAGTTATGTTTGACTTTCTTGTTCCATGAGTTAGTAGGACTCTGTATATGAAGCGGGTGATATTTATTTATTCTACAGGGTGACGTGTGTTTGTTGTCGTTTCACCCAGCCGGCTTCCAAATGTCTTACTTAGGCGTATCCATTACAAAACGGCAAGTACGAGCCGGGACGAGATTTACATGAAGTCGTATCTGAGACGCACTGTATTTACGATTTTTAATATCTCCCGCTGTCAAATGAAGCATTCGTGTTTTTTTTTTTTTTTTAATTAAATTAAAAAGTCCAAATGAGACGTACGGGGAGTTGGATCTAGCGATTGAAGTTTTTTGTTGAAATGTGTTTACTTACTTTTGTCACGGGCTGTTAGGTATGGGGCCTTTTTTCAATAAATATCAGTGGTTGTAAAACTTTTTATTTCGCTTAGTGAACAAATCGATATTTCGAGTACAGGGTATTTATTATGTTGCAGGGTATTTATTGTCTCAAAAATAGACCTTATATCGTTAAGTTTTTTTTAAAAATACATTAGTAAAAAAACTACCATTATTTAAAAATCAGTTAAAAAAAATATTTTTTTTTTGTATTGTATTAGGTAATCATTACATTAATACTTGGGATTATATTATAATACTACATTCCTATCACTTCTTTGATTCCATGTTGTATACGTCAATATCTTTTAATGACGCCATAAATATTAAACATGGTTTCCAAATTCATGTAATTATACAAAACAGGGAAACATGGAATTGTTTCTCGGAAAAAACTAGCATATTAAGTGTTTTAATATGTCAAAACCTTGGTTTTAATGTTACTTAAAAAAATTAAACATACACTATACGAGTTATAATAAACCTGTCACATGATAATATCTTTTTCGTTTTTTTAAGAAAGTAATGGTAACTTGAAGAATGAAATTCCTCATATATTCGTTTATAAATTCATTACAAGTGCCATGTTTGTTTCGCAAGCAAATAAGTACTCTACGGTAATAAGAGTATTTATATTTAAAAAATCTTGTTTTTTAACACGGGTTGTCTATCTCTGATATCCTTTATATGCTTTATCGACCATTTTGAAACTGTGCAAGAAGGGTTGCTCATATGTTCATTTATTGACTGTAGAGACACGCTCATAAAACTCGTTCTTCCTGCTTCCTGTCTATTTGCAAAGTAGGTTGTTGTAGCTGAAGGGTGGGTCTTACGCCATATCTTGTTTCGAATTCAAAGCTCAAAATCTTAAGCTAAAGCCTTGGCAAGTAGATATATTTTGATTAGATTTTCTTCATCGCTTTTCCGTGCAAGCAAGCAGTTTTTGTATACTGCGTCTAGACGTGATTATTAAATCGCGTAACTAAATGAAGTTTGTTACTTATTATACTGAAAATTGACGATGCCATACAGACAGATTTATGCATGTCACATAAAAAAAAAACTGAAAGAACATTAAATTTTTAATGTGAAGTTTTCTCAGGAAAATATGAATCCGTGTTTTCGGAGTAAAACCGCTTAGCAAAAATTTCCTTGAAAATGAGTCATATGTATTATAAATTTATAAAATTATGTGTTGTTTTTCTAAATCTAAATCTGTTGGTTGATTTAGTGATAAATGATTATTATTATCATTACAACTTTCAAAAATATGAAATCATAATTTTATAACAGTACTGTGAATGCATAAAAAAAAAACTTGTACTGGTAACTACTTGCCTACACCGTGTTTCTATGCAAAGTAGTTTTTACATTTAAATTCATATAAAAAATTTGCAGACGCGAATATTTTGTTTGGCGGATCATAAAAGATCCCACGTATGAAAACGCGATTTCATACTTAACTCAATTCATAAAAATCAGTGGGGTATTCACAAACAGGACTATTACTAAAAATTATATAAAATTTTATCTCTATTATATTTTTAACTTATGTTTCATGTAAGAAATCGTGGAGCGGCAATTTTTTCAGCGGCGGGGATGAGTTTTTTTTTTATTTTAATTTTACCATATCAACGCCATAAATACATCAGATGTGACTTTCAAGGACCACAAAGATATCTTCTACTCAAAGTGCCTTTTTTCAGAGTAGGTTGGTGACCATTTGTTTTCCGTTCATAGCATTATGAATATAAGCTAGATTGCTAGAAAATGCTCTCAGTAAGAAATATAATAGTTTTTAGGCTTTTTAAGGTTTATAGAAAAGTAAGATGTACACCATAGATGCGTGGACCGTTACGAAAAGTGGATATTATAAATGACACTAGAAATGTAGCCCGTCTTATGACGTATTCGATGAACGATGCAATAGTGTTTGAACATATGTTTGGCTGACAATTAGATGAATATTTGATTTCATTTTGTACACATATATTTTGAATAACTGGATATTAATTTCGAAAGCAAAGCCATTCTAGGAAATATCACATTTCGTGTCACAAACAACGAATCACTAACTGCACTATTCTTTATTAGATGCAGTCTTTATCACGTTCAATTGTGCTATTCTTTTTTAATTACGTTTGCTGTACTTAGACGGTGTTATTTTTTAAGGAGGCATTTTGAGTTATTGATGATGTGATTAATAATTTCTAACGCAACTAAAAAATAAAATTGGTACTTGTGTCAAGCTGACATAAACTGGAAATTTCTTAGAAGCATCATATTTTGTTTTTTTGTAAAAATTCTAAATTTTGAATTCTCGCTGTGAACAACAGAATCATACAACTCGTACATAAAGCATATTTGATAGTTTTATTTTATTAGTTTATGAATGAAAATATTATTCTATCGTCTTGAAATTCGGCACATAACTGCGGAAAAACTTACTGAACTTACGTGCAAATCAGCGTTGTATCTTTTAAGATATTCTATAGAGAATCAAAAAATGAAACATACACACACACAATGGATATTATTATAGTAGATTATATATTCAAGGGCCGTGACGCCTAAAGACCTCATTGATATAGTATAGTAAATAAAGCTCGATGATTTGAATAGACATGGCTGTCTTTGGCTGTTAATTATGATTTACAGAGGTATGAGTGGTAATTGAGCGCGACGGGGCGTCGCGGCATCCACCTGCCCGGCTCGCGGTCGCCGGCCATTAATCAGGCGGCGCAGACGGCTCCCGAAATACCCGCGCCAGCGAGGCGGTCCATCTGGCGCGCTCGGACCTTTTACTTTCAGGACTGCTACCGACTCCTGAAAGTATTGTAAAAAGGTCCGAGCATCAAAATCAATTTGAATTTAGCCGGCGTAAAAATTAAACTAGCTCTGTGCGAGGTTTCAACTTCCATAGCTACTAAAAAATCATGTTATTAAGAACTAGCACCACAGCGCAAATTATCATTATCAATTGGTATTGGAAGCTGCGGAACATATTTTTATAAATTATTTATTATAGTTTAAAAAACATAAAACCTACAGTAAATTTAGATAATAATGGTTGAAGACAAATATAAAAAAAATGGATTTTTTTGCAGGTTTGAAATAGCTAAACAAATGTGTAATGTCTTACATTATTTGGGTATACTTTTCATTATTACTAATATGATTAGGCACATTAGTTCATATATAGAAGATGATTTAAAGAAACTCTCAGAAAAATATCATCGTGATTTGTGTGGGATATGTAGAGTATGATTGTTAAAAATTCTGGATAAACGGAAGTGATTCGTTAGTACAAGGGTTCGTACACCGGTCATGTAAACCAGGAGATGTGGGTTCATATCCCACACAAATCACGATGATATTTTTCTGAGAGTTTCTTTAAATCATCTTCTATATATGAACCAATGTGCCTAATCATATTAGTAATAATATAATAAACCCGTAATGAGTAATAAATACGCATCTGATTGACCAATCCATAAATAGATATAATTTTCAGTTGAGGTAATCAGGTCTGGCAAAGGACGCCTCAAGATTGGTTTTGGGAAATCGTTTTTTAAGATATTTCTTCATGATACAAAAATATTTTTTCACACGTGCAATGTGTATTCCCCGAATCGAGGTCGACACGAGGTCTTGCCCCTTAAGCAGACGCCGCGTGACCGCGCCGCGCATGCTTAAATATTCAGTTTGTGCGTTGGGTAATAAATGATTTAGGTCCCGAGCGATATTGAATACGCCAGGTTTATTTTCAATATTCAAGCACCGAGGTACATTTTTCAATAATATTTTTCATCTTGCAGCGTTCAACTACGCATTGAATTAAAAATTCCCTCGGTGAGCGCAAAAACGGCGCAAGCTCTAAAACAATTTCCAGTAGTGCGTTATGGAGGCACGGGGATCCCCTTTTAGTGGCGCGCGAGCTACTACAGCCTGCGGAGGTAGCTCTAATACTTTAAATATTTGTGAAACTAAACTATTCAAATAATTAACGACGCCCCTGACGAGCAATAGTGCACTGTCCTTTGAACCATTTGTTATATAAAACGTTTCTTCTCCTAGTCCCTCTCCTCATATATCTATTCTGGATTAGTCTCACTATTACGATTGTATTTCTGACTTCCACCCACTAGCGTAAATTATGCATCCACGTAAGTTGATCCTTTATTTTTACCTTGGACAATTAACTGTGGAATGCTATATTATACGCTTTTTTACCATCCTCAGGAGTTCTCCTGCTTTGCGCATTTTGTGCAAAACTCTCATTTGTGACAACCCGTGGTATAAAGGGATTTTTAAATTATTAGTTATCATACATGATTTATGTACAAAAAAAAAAATTCTGGTAGTCAATATGAATATTGATTATTATATTATGTCATACGACTTAAAAAATATTAATGTGGTAGTAATATCCCACGAAAACGTTTTTATTGCGTTTGAGCAATTTGGAGTATTTGAAGATAAAGCAATAGATTTATTAGTGATGTATGAGAGTATTGCGGATTATTAGAGCTGCCTCCAGAGGTGGTAGTGCCTCGGGTACGCACCTCGCTCTTGCTTGCTTGTCGCTTGTATGTTTTCGCTCTTCTCACTTTGAATACGGCGGGAGCCTGACACGACTGCCTGTATGTGCTGCGCCCACTTATGTACGCGTTTTACACTGGCGGCTGTGCACATATGCGTAACATGCACTAATACTGCATGCCGAACTAAATGCCGTACTGTATAAGTGTGCTCTATGCTCAGGCATGGAATAAAAAAATTTCACATAATAACTTTTACTATACTAAATTCTTACTAGCTGAAACGTACTCGCATTTGGGTAATCTGAGCAAGGTGTATATTATATAAAAGTAGCAAGTCGCAAGCGTAAAAAAAAAGCATCATTAGAAGCATGCGTAACCTTGTTGTGTACATAAAGATCATAAAAACCATATATATATATATATATATATATATATATATATATATATATATATATATATATATATATATATATATATATATATATATATATATATATATATATATATATATCCATATTTGAGGAGTAAGCATCAAAGCTCGGAAAGTCTATACGAAGGTTCTAAGAAATACGAGGTCGCAAGGGATGAAATAAGCAGGTGTGAATTTGTGTGCAATTACAGTTATGCCCATCATGGTATGTCTCCGGCATTTTATAAAATATATTTAAGGAATCATAGAAATCTTAGATAGTGTATTTTTTTCAGTTTTTGTTTTCTTTGTAAATTGAAAAAAAGTACTCCACTCACATTCGAATATGTTGGTTTTTTTTTACTTTATGCTTTATGTGAGGTTTAAATGTGTAATTAGATTTAACAAGTGTGCTAATTGCTGAACTACAAGACGTCTAGATAATTTATTTGGGATAGTAATATTGAATTTGCTGTAGTTACTTTTCTACACAGCCCCTGAAAACTGTAACCATGAAAAAAATCTTCATAATCATATTTCTAAAGATTATTTCTGTTTTAAGACTTATATTGATACATATTTTTATTGGTAAAGACCTTTAAATAAGTATAAAAAAGCGTATTTGAAATAGGGTTGATTTGATTATAAAGGTTTATTTTTAATAGTCTATTGAATAGGTCAAATTTATTAAAAATATATTTAAAAACAGTGTAGGTTAAGCACCTCGATTTATTCCAAGTTTTTGGCATAATTTTAGACTTATTTCTAAATTGAGAGGGTTATTAACTGGATGTTAGTTTCATAAAAATTTTGAAGAAGAATAATTGAAATGTTACCAAAATAGAACAAAAGGCTTTCGGCTGTTGAAGTTAAGATATATAAATAGAAAATTTAATTTATGTTTTTGGAGGTTCAAAGAACAGTGTTTTTTTAAAGGGTTTTTAGATTGAAATATTACCCGCAATTTACAAAGAAATCTTTGAGCCACTTAGAATTATTGAAAACATTATATATATATAACTCGAGTCGTGATAGTTGTAGTGATTTCTATGCAAAATATAATGTGTTTTTATAAATTTTGTAATTCATTATATCGAAAATTGACTGTAGTGTGTGTGTGTATGTGTTAGGATGCAAAGCAAATAATGCATGCAGATAATTAATAATGGTATCTATTAACAGCTAATCATGGTTGACGCATGGGTTTTCACGAGTATGTCACGTGTTTATTTTAAGTCACATTAATAATTAAATTAAAATTAATATTTTAAAAGACAGCCATATTATGCGTATGTACGACAATACCTGTGTGTATTTTATAAAATTGTATGGTTTCGGTAATATTTGTTAAAGCTATACGAAATATATATACTGATATATTTTTATGCTTGTTAGATAATTAAATATATTTCATAGAGAAATTAATAATAAATTGATATATTCACAACATTTTTACGCTCTTATACATAAGTCGAATATAAAATACAAAATATATCACATATAATTTGACTTTAAAACCTCGTAGCATCCCTTTTGGATTCCAGTGGCGGGGCACGGCGCGAGGGGTGAGGGATGGGGGGGTATCGATTTTATAATCACCCCCTCTCCTCACCCTCCGCCCCTGCCGCCGCCCACCCCTAGGAAATGTGACGGGGCGAGAGTGCGTCTGTTGACTTTAGATTCATGTCAATTTTTATGCCTAGAGTAAAACAAAATACATTTCAGCACTGGATCCAATAGTATTACACGGGCAACTTGGCTGCTTGCCCCGAAGGAATACTTGTTCAGGAATATTCAGTGCTTTTATTTTTTATTGTTTCTCCACCGAGACGCGACTATCAACAATCTAACTATTTTTTTTTTTGCCGTTGAGTAAAAATTATTGAGTGGCTACTTTCATAAGCCGCCTGGAAAAAATATACTCGAAAAATGTCTGTATGATATTTACTTGTTTTTTTAATAAATATTAAAAATATATAGTTGTCATTATCATCATATTTTTAATGATGAGCGATAATATGAAGTGATGGTTGGGAGGCTGAGAGTTCACCTGTCGCCCCTCACGAGACGAGAGCTGATTTTGAATTATGAGATAAACCCAAAATGTTATTTTCGGAAAAATATCAGAAAATTATAAAATAAGATATGATTTTCAGTGAAATGTAAAACCGGGATGAAAATTAATCCTTATTACGGCTCGGAGAAGCAAATACGTGCACCTGATCCCTCCTGATAAATGAAGGATCCTGAAGGATATTTCTCCTGAAGGATGTTTCTTCTGAAGGACGCACGGAAATCTTGGCAATCAAATTATTGGCTTTTCTACCGAACATCTAATCATCGACTCTGTATTCTTATCTATTTAGAATTATACTCGCGCATGAATATATTTATATATATATGCAAAAATGTTGAGGTTGTCTATTTTATATTTCTTACTATTACATAGAATTTTTTGGCATTTGCAAATGTGAAAATAATGAAACGACAAATGATTTTTTTACAAATAAAATTATTTTCTGCCAAACATCATTAGCACTACATTTTTAACTACACGTAGTTTATTTATATTCGCTCATAATATACAGTTATGTCATAAACGAATCCCGGGTTTTTCAGTTAGTGCATAGCTTATAATGCAAGCACAAAAGGTAGTTTAATCGAAATCAATGGTGATATGTATTTTTTTCATTCATTTTGCTAATTTTTACTTTGCAGTCTTGCAGAAATTAAAAAATTAAAACGAATGAGACGAACCGTCCGAAGAGCCTTAACTTGCACCGGAGGATGGAGAGAAAGCGCATACTCGAGAACTTTAACCATTCTTTTTACTCTCAAAGCGCTCACGGGGAGAGCGAAATAAAAATAAAGCAAACAAAACAATTTGAAAAAAATCCGAAAAGCCTTATTTGCAAATTTTATCTGTACAGTAGAAAATCTAAGAGCTCGGGGTGATGGCAGGAAGCAAATATACCCATTATTTTAATTAACATTATATTCAATAAAAATATTTTATAACTTTGAAATCTTATATTATATTTGGGAAAAATTAAATATTTTTAATTTTAGCATACAAGAATATCCTCTAAGGACTAGTTATAAAAATATTGCCTTAAATATTTGACTTCATAAATAACTGTAATCAAAGCTAAGTAGTTAAGCATTGATTTTTTTTTTGTATAAATCAAGATATCTATAAAATAATTCAAATATCGCTTTGTCTGTTATAAGATCGATATGAGTTTATTTTTGGAGCAATCGATTATAGGTGTGTGTTTGCAGACAGAATATTTCAATTATATATATTGAATAATATACTAACAGTTTAATAATCTGTGTTTTCACGAAATGCATAAGTTTTTTCGATAGCAAAAATCAGCCATTTAGGCTTTGAACATGTTTAAGGCTTTTAATATGTATCCATTAAAACGAAACATAAAATGTGTTTTATTCAATTTTTATAATGAACCCAAAGGGATTGTTTTCACGGTTCTAAGTGGCTTAGATCTCGAGTCGCCCCCGCATCGGTTGACTGTACCTGGAGGAGAAGCCCCCACTGGTTGCTCAGCAACAGACAGGAGAACAGTCTATCTAATTGTGAGATGAATGCTCGGTAATAACCTTGAAGCTGGCTGGCTCTTATTTTCGTTTTATTTTTAAAGAAATATCATTCGTTATATTTGAGAATTATTACCAACTTATGTTTTTAATTTTCTAATTTATATCTTGAAGGGGATGGTTAGATTTGGATACCCCACAGAAAGCGTAAAATATATATAACTTGAAAATATCAATAGTATATATCATCGTCATTATACATATATATTTAATTAATTTTAAGCATAATAAAATGTTTTTCAAAGACATTAATTTACACTTTGAATCACAAAGCATATTTTAATAGTAAAAATCTAACAAAAAAACATAATTTTGAAAAATTAAAAATTCTTTGACTCAGTAAATATATATTGTTTGCTATCAAATAAAATATAAAATGAATAAATACGGCAAAAAGATTAACTTAATTTCAACGTTATATAACACGAGCTTATACAAGAAAAATTTATTTTTATCTCCATCAAATAATACAATTTTTCAAAAATGATTTTTCACGAACGTCTTGCAAAATTTTCATGAAAAACACGAGCGAGTCAGTGAAACAGAGTTATATTTGTGCGTGGGGCAGGGGCGGGGAGTGAATAAATTTTTGTTCATAGCAACTGAGGCGTGCACTCGAGGAGGATAATTTCTCCGCGGAGCCACTTCACGTTTTTACCTGGAAACCCGGCGGCGGGAACAGACGTCCGCGCTGATGGCTGATGATGACGAGGGCCCTCGCCCGTCACTCGGCCAAGAGGTCCCCTCCCCCTGCCCCCACGACACCTCGCTGATATAATAAGCAATGCATACCGCGTCTACTTGTTTATAAATATCGCCAACCGTTGATTTCAGGAGTACCCGAGAGTGGTTCTGAAAATAAATGATGTCTAAAAATAAAATTTCAACTAAATTGTTTTTAATTAAAAGAAGCCTTGAATAGTCTGAATGGGCCTTGTTGGTCGCGTATGAAGCCGCCTCTGGGTGTGGAACCCTGGGCGTCGAGTAACCGGAGCTGTGTGCCGCCCAGCTGAGCAGCCAGCGGCGTGTGAGATGCGCCACTCCTGCACGCACGCTGCAGGGGGTCTGCTCGCACGACACAGCGACGTCCTTTCAGTTCTGCCGTTTGACCACTATCCGTTAAATACCACAGCTTCAGCACCAATGGATACAATATCGCCGGTTCAGCAGCGTTCTTTCAGCTCTGCCGTTTGAGCACCATCCATTCAATACTATAGTATCAGCATCAACGGATACAACATCGTCGGTTCAGCAGCGATCTTTTAGCTCTGCTGTTTACGCACAAACCGTCCAATACCACAGTTTCAGCACCAACGGAAACAACATCGCCGGTTTAGCAGCGTTCTTTCAGCTCTGCCGTTTGAGTACCATCCATTCAAGACCATAGTTTCAGCATTAACGGATACAACATCGTCGGTTCAGCAGCGTTCTTTCAGCGCTGCCGTTTGACCACTATCCGTTAAATACCACAGTTTCAGTTTAAGTACAAACCATTCAATACAAACTGCGGTGTAGAAGAACCACTACACTACTTTCCCCTTATAAAACCATTAACATTGGCTCAGCATGAGTATTTGGTCAGTGAAATGGTCACTAACCTCCTCTGAGGATAGAGACTTAATAAAGAAGATTAAATACCAACAGTTCAGCAGCGTTCTTTCAGGTCTGCCGTTTGAGCACCATCCATTCAATACCATAGTTTCAGCATCAACGGATACAACATCGTCGGTTCAGCAGCGATCTTTCAGGTCTGCTGTTTAAGCACGAACCGATCAATACCACAGTTTCAGCACCAACGGAAACAACATCGCCGGATCAGCAGCGTTCTTTTAATTGCGCTTTGGACCTGCCAACTCAACGTCGTTATTTTGGTATTGCCATTTGAGTGTATTAGAGTTTCAGCACGGAGGCTTCAGCAATGTCGTTTCAGTACCGATTTTAGTTCCACCAGCTCTGAACCGTCAATCAAGTACTTCCAATTCAGTTACGCCATTTCAGCCTAATTGTTCCCATACCACAATTTCAGCACTGTTGACACAGATTCAGCATAACTAGTTCAGCACCTGACTGGTTCTGAATAGAAATTTTATATCAGTATTTTACTAAGCCACCGCCGCTCGGTACCATTGTTTCAGTACTAGATCAGTGAAGACTCACATCCATGCCGGCCTACCATTGACGTTTCGAGCTTATTTAGCCCCACCGTGGTCTAGTGATTAGTATAGTAACGTATATTTTAGAAAAAAATAACATATCGTGTTATTCATACCTTTTATGTAATTTGTTTAACGCTTAGTTAGTTTTTTACATTTCTTAAAAAGTAAAAAACAAATTATAGTTAGAATGTAGAATAAAAAAGTATAGCACGTAGCATTAGTAAACATAAGGATATGTCAACTTTAGAATTATTATTTATTATATTTAGTAAATTTTAATACATGAATTTCAGACAGATTGATTTCATAGTTTAAATGGCACAACAAATTAAGTTAACTAAAAAAAAGTTTTCAGTAAAATTATAAATAATAATTAAATTCAAACAGTAAAGACATAATTTGATTTTTCTAAGCCATCTGGCGAATATTCGTGTATTTTCTAGCTTTTGTTGCAGTATTGACTCCTATGGCAAGCCGGGCTTTCAGGCATGTGTGGGCGTTTCATGGCGTGCATTAGATTTCAATCAAGGCATGCAAATCTATGCACCTTATACAAAATATGCTAATAGTTTAAGTAAGAAAATTTATTACTTTTCACATCACACGGAAGCAACGAATATTTAAATTTAAATTAGGTAAAATATAACATACGTAATTTATAAAAAAAATACATTTTGGAGCATGCAGTATTTCATCCCTCGGATGCAAGAGAGAAAGGCTTTGTCTTTGGGATATTCGCTAAGGTCGCAAGCGACGAAAAATACAATAAAAACAATACATTTGTTAGTGTACGTAAAATTCAATTTTACTACAGTATATAATTTTTATAATGTATTTAATTATTTTGTGTAGTGTTGGTCATTTATTATAGCGTATTTGTTATTAGTCAAAGGTGCTGAAAGCATTGTGTTGCGTTGCATGCTACTGGTATATGCACGCCTTTATTATAAGTCGACCACCATAACATACGACAATTTCAAACGCTACCTGCACAGGTAGATTCGGCCACTTAGTACGACTTGCATTCTCACGAAGGTGTACGAGAATCGCGTGATTTTTAATACAGATGCTGGAAACCTAATCGAGCTGAAGGCACTGTTGTTCACGCCGTATCGGGTTCTGGACCCCTGCCTGCCGGCTAATATTTCTGCGACATGGATCACTGGCTCGAGTGACGGCTTTCTGTTTTACGGGTTGCAGGTTCTCGGTCGTTATTACATTGTATCGCTCGAATGCTACCTGACTTATGCACAGGCGTTCACTAAAGCTCCTGCTCTTCAGAGGTCACACTAACCTCTGATAGATCCTTTGCGTGACGTATGCAATAACGGTTAGTGACTGCATTGATCTCATAGGTCTCCTCTGCGAATTTGCGAAAGGATATCACGTATCCCATGACCATGATATTTGCGAATCGTGGTCATTTCTTTAATTTTATGAATACCATGCTTCATTTCACGCGAGCCCATTTGAAAGAATAGCGCAATTTTAAGCTTTATCGCCTGATCTTTGAGAGTATCATCATCGGACTAATATACTCTAATTTTTGTGTTTCATTAAAGCTGCCTATAAATGATGAAACACAACCGAAAACCGAGCGCTGATTAGCCAACAACCTTCTCTTATTTTCTGTATTTTTTATAATACATTTGCTTAAAAAAAAAAAAGCATAAAAGAGGACGCTTTTGGTTAGTTACCGTTAGATTTTTGTTGTGTTGTCGGCAGCTTTTTGCTCACAAAATTTAATACGTTATAATTTTCATAACATCATTTGCAAATATGGTAAACTAAATACCAGGGTTATTAAACGAATAATATTACAGGAATATATGAATCACCTCCGACTTACGACAGTATTATTTCATAAATAGGCTTCATTGTGTGACATTACCCAAAATTGGACTCAAAAAACTAACTGGCATAGTTAGATTTTTTGTTTAAATTTTTTACTTTTACAAAACTAAAAAATGATGCTTTTACAGCTAACAGTACGAATAATGAAATTCCACCTTTTTTCAAAACTCATAACGACGCTATGTGAGCTAGACAAGTTATTTGTTTTTGCACTAGACGACTTTTGATTAAAAAAAGGTACGGTTAGTTTAGATTGTATTATCAATATCATTTATGTCGTATCTTATTAATGATTTTTTTATAATGACTCTATTGCATTCGTGAGCGATAGTTTCAGCATTATATGACTATGGATAAGCGATAATTTTAGGAATAGTCATTAGGTTAGATGCATTAATGAAAGGTTTATGTATTAATACATTCATAAATATCGCTATTACATTAGTGAGCGATAGCTTTGGCACTAGGCGACTTCTGTTTCAAAGGTTACTTTGCGATAATGCCACTGTGCCGGTAACGTGGGGGCACGGCCATTAGAGTAAATTTTAATCTGATGTCTCTACTTTGCGAAAGCTCTTTGAAGTACTCCCTCCCGACGAGCTAAATCGACAATCTATACTGCGGGGCTCCCTGCTCCTTCGTCATTAGTCAAGTGTTGAGTCCAGGATGTGCCCGATGTATTTTACGGACCCGCTCTAGACATCGGAAAAGTGGTTCTGAAGTTTTCCCAAGGATGAATGCATTCAAATAACTCTTGTTTCGCAGCTGTTCAATTGAATTTAGTAAACACGCTGAAGAGCTTACATACACTTGTAAAATAATATTTACTAGAGTTAAATAATAATTCATTCTTTGACACAGATTTTTTTTTATATCTTTATAAACGACAGTTGATACATCAAGTCTTGCGTACTAGCGCAAAATTTTATTTTTCTAATGCCTCTTTTTCATTTGATTTTTTCTTAAAATACAGCTTAAGTATTTATTAAAATATGGCCAAAATTTGGTTCACAAATAATGACAAGTTCGTTTTTATAATTATAAGCAATGTCGCAGTTACCGACAGCAATATGCTACTATGTAAGTACACGCAATTCTCTTCTACAGCTCTATAAAGCTGAATGATATTATAAACTTGATGATTTGAGGTTTATAGCTGAAGGCTGAGATCATTAGTATCAAAGTCAGACGTCTACAATTTACCCGAAAAAAACTATGAATGTATATTGCTGAATCCAAATAAATTACATGCATTAATACACATAAATATCTTATAAAATAAATTAAGATAAAAGATTCAGTCAACCGCCAAATGAATAAAATTACATGAATCAGCTAATGAACGTTTTAATTCTGCACTGCACACGTAACAATACGACTGAAAACCAACCGACAAATTGTTTTCGACTATTTTATTCGGCGGAATCGTGAAAAAATACCCGTTGGTGAAATTTGATGTTGTCCATTCGCTTGTCAGTTGCGTTGCCACGTGTGTCTTCTCACCTGTCACTTCTGATTGCAGCCTCTTTCTGTTGCAAAGCAATGTGGCTGGTAAGATCTTTGATCTCAACATGAACGCATAAAAAGTTTTGGCTTAACATTGTATATTTAATTGATAATGATTAAGTACATTTTTTCAAATATTGAAAATTGATTAAAGAAACTCTTAGAAAAATATCATCGTGATTTGTGTGGGATTCGAACCCACATTCCCCAAGCTTACATGGCAGGTGCATTACCAACTATGCTAACGAATCACTAGTACTAGGCAAGAATTTTTAACAATCATATCCTATAAATGAAACAACGTACTTATTATGGCAATTAAATATTGTCAATATCGGCAATATATAGGCAATATCCTGTGAGACGGTCTTCACAAAAATCAATAATATATATTTAACAAGTGCGTGTATTGGCTTAATTAAATAGACTTTAAAAATAATAATATCCAGATCGGATTTAAATGCTTCACTCAGTACTTTGGGTTAAAAGCCTAGTATTGCAAGTCAGACAATATTTAATTGGCATAATAAGTACGTTGTTTCATTTATAGGATATGATTGTTAAAAATTCTTGCCTCACGATGATATTTTTCTAAGAGTTTCTTCAATCAATTTTCAATATTTGAAAAAATGTACTTAATCCATTATCAATCAATCAAACCTGTATAGGCAAAATCGTACTTCCTGTGAGATGGTCTTCACAAAAATCAATAATATATATTGTATATTTAATTCTAACTGAAAATTGTGTTTGAGTAAGTTTCGCGACCCAAACTTTTAAAACCGGTTTCCCGGGGGCACCGCAACCGGACGCAGTCGTTTAGCATTAAAAGCTTTCTAATTGCCGGTTTCTTTTGCCATTTTTCATCTTCAGGGCGCGTCCGCCCGCGTCCCGGCGATCCATAGACACCGCGGATGAAATATGTTCGAGGAATAGACAAGGAAAGGGTAGGGCCGATGATAAACAAGAAACGCGGTTAACGGTTATCGGCCCGGGCGGATACAGGTAGTACCTTCTGATTTTGAATGAAACCGGAAACAGGTATAGCCTGCCATTTAGTTTTGACAATATCGCTGTATTGTGAGTGAACGATTTTTTTGTTTGCGCTTAAATTTAACAATGATAAATCTTTGTACGGAATATATACATTACTTAGTTGCTTTATTTCATTTTTAGAAATAAAAAATATTTTTCCAATATTTCAGAAATAATACAGTTAGATTTATCATTTTTCAGCTCTAACAAAATAGAAGCTTAAACGATAAATATCATATCGATTAATGTACTTCAAATAAAAGATAAATTTTAATTAATAAGCTGTGTACCGGACGTCTCTCGCACAAAGACTACTTTGTACGGGACGTATCTTGTACAAAGACTATATTTATTTAGGCTTGCGGATTTCAGGGATTCGGGCTTAGTATCTCTCAACTTCAGCATCAGGCGCAGGGAGAGCAGGTTTTACGCTGGTCTTTACTAGCTTATCGCTGAGAGATACGTCGCGGGAAGGGAAGTGTTCACACAAACACGTTATTCTCGACTCTGACTTCATTGGGGCGGCCGAAACCTTATATGCACACTTCATTACATGAAAATACAACCGTTAGGAATGCCAGATGTAAACACAGATGGCAATTTAAATCACAAAATCAACCCAAAAGGATTACTGCATATTTGGTAACAATACCCCTGCACCCTTCTGGAAGAAAACACCTTTTAGCGGCCTTGTCAAACAATAAACAAAACAAATACACCGTCGTAAACCTCAGAAGGTCGATATTTTTCTTAAGCGGGGCGCCAATATGCACGTGGGCACTTTAGCGCGTAGATACCGACGATTAAGTAAGACGACGTTCGATACACTCCCTCAGTATGGCCCTGCCATACTCTTGATGTACGTCGGCTGTCCGTTGTTTTAGGCATCGGTGGGTGTGCAGGCGATGATCGGGCTCCGTAAGTCGCGGCTCGGGAGGCCGCGGCGGCAGCGATGGCGGCTGAGGCGGCGGCCGAGGCGGCGGAACTTTGTATTCCAACAAATCCCATTTAGGCGTAAGTGAGCCCTCAGCAGGGCACCGGCTTTTCGGTGCAATGCGTAGTTTGGTTGCACAATTACTTCGGTGCAGTTCTGCGTACTTTGCGCAACTTATATACACCAAGCAAAGCGCAGGTATAAGGGAACCAGCTCCCCCCATTTATAGGGAGGTGGTATATCTTCATAACCTTTGCACAACGCGCTGTCTCAGGCAGCGTCGAGATGCAGGTTATCGGCTGTGTAACATACAGCGATGCAGGGTCACTCGTCCAGCCATCATCAGCTGAAACGATGTCATCAATGAGAACGTTTCAACCCGCAAGTATAAGCGGCGAAAGGACGCCGTGGGCCTCCATCGCAGCCGAGAGGCACGCAGGCAAGGCCTCTTCCGTACGCAGCGCGTTCAACTTACAAGTTTATTCGGCGAAGGGAGCGGGGGGAAATCGACTGATATAATACTATAAATAATTTTTTTTTAAATGTTTTTTTTTTCTGATTTTGCTGATACACTCAAAAATCACACAAGCTCTGATTATTTTGTTTCCTCTGCATTTTAAAAGAACCTGATGAATACTTATTCATAAGGTTACGTGAGGGCCCCGCGAGGCACTCGAGGCGACGAGTGTTTTCGTATTTGTTTTTCAATTTCTGGCGAGCGCAAAAACAAATATCATAACCTCAAACACCGACTTATCGATTCCGGGAATATTCTAGCAGATATTTGATATTGTTGGGATGTATTGCTCGCGCGCCCTCCCCTTGTGAATTTAAACACAATTTAACTCCGAGTTGCCAGGAAGTACGCGGCACGGAAACGGCAACCTTTCCGACGTATTCATTTCATATTATTACTAAGGATATATTTATATTTTGATTGGAAGCTGATATACTTTCCTGTTCGCAAGAAACCGAAAAAGTGTGGGTGGGAAATATATATATATACTTATATAGTATGAAAAATATATCTATACCTTTTTGATAAAAGTACAAAGTAAATTGAAATATTAAGACTTAATAGTATTTTCCAGATACGTTGATAAAAAATCACAATACCACTAAGAACTTCTTGCAAAAAAAGGTAGAATATATTGAATAAAAAAATAAATAAAACAAAATTCTACAGAAAGCTTTTTGACGAAAATATTCAACATATTGAAATACCAAAGTTGTATATGTAATTTATCTTAAAAATAAATATAAATCATTTCTATTTGTTCTTATGAAGTCCTCCCACAAGTCTTTTAAATTACAATAGCAAAAGCTTCCTTCAGTAGAGGTTCACATTGTACGCCATAATATTTTAGGGAAGAGAGAGTACCAAGATGGATGAATGATTCGTTATTGATTTTATTGATGATAAATTATTTTTGAATCTAACGTATAATACATAGGCAGATTGTGAATTAAAACAAAATCAAAGTAAAATCACAAAACCGCATTGTGGCTGAGAGACGTTTTCTTAGTGACCACAAGGTTTTAAATTCGCATCCAAATTTACTTTAAACCTTTTAAATGATTGTTTTAAGCGAGAATGTTGGAATTTGGCCGCAGTGTTTGGATTTTACTATATTTAATCTGATTAATAGTTTTTTCATGATGATGTGTGAGTAAGATGTCTATTAAATTATTGGTTTTGAATATAAACGTTAAAATTGTTAAAATGACTTATTTTCATTTCTTCAGTTATTATTAGTGAGCTATTAAAGGCTTCAAAATACTTATTACATTTTAACAATCCTTCAAGAAATAAAAAAAATACTATCCATCAGTTTCACTTTAAAAAAGTATGTGTACACCTTATACATAATACAAAATATAAATACTAAAATTGTATACTTATATTGTAATTTATTTCAGAAAAGACTTGTTTCTTGTTTTAACTCGAAAATGGCGTACTGGAAAACTTTAATATTACGGTTGTATTTAAATATAATAGTATTTTAATGTATTTTATGCATGTTTTCGTTTCGCCTCTTAGGCTAAAAAACCCCACAATCCCGTATTATTATTTCTCCTCTCACACAACTGTTGATTTAGCTTGGCGATGTTCGAAATGAGAGTAGATTTTAACAAACCGCGAGGAATATTTCCCGACCAAATATGAATAGGTTTTCATATGTGCGGCCATTCAAAAAGAATTTGCCACTGGCAACTTTTCAAAGACTATGTAAGTTTATCATGAGCTGAAAAGAGAGGGCAGGGGCTTCAAAAACTTTAACGCCAAAATCGGTTACAAAAATTATACAACCTGAACTTTTCGTAAATCAAATACAAATTGTTCTCGACTGTTCGCTTTTCCTCTCTGCTCTTGCGGCCTTCTACTCATATAGTGCGTATTTAGACTCATCGCTCATGTTACCTAAGAATAATGTTTTTTTCTTGTGAAATAAATATAATACTAATGCATTATTTTGTTGATAGGATTTGAATTGTCACTGTATTTGAATGATTGTTGGTGATCTCTCCTCGCTTTCCCTATTATGTCGTTTGTGCATGGCTGCCATTCTGTACCCTGAGTAAAGGATCGGTAATGGAGTAGTGGACTTGGAAAGATTCTGGAGGGATGTGCTCTGGATGTAAGTGGGAAGGGGGGGTGTCCTGCTATTGTTTCTGTAGCTTTCTGCAGAAGGAGTATCAGATCTAAACGGTAAAGCTTTGTAAGGAAAGGATTATATAATAATGATATTGGGCAGCTGCGATACGCAGACTTTTTCAGAAAACCACGAACCCTGGCTCAGCATGAATGCTCAGTGAAATGGTCGCCAACCTCCTCTGAGGAGAGGCATTTAATGAAGAAGTTGATGATGATTATAAAAAAATGTTTTTAATTATATGACAAGAAAGCTGCATAGATGCAATCAATGTTTTCACGAATATGAATATTATATAAAATTATTTGTTGCGACAAGACTTAGGTTGCCATGCTTTTACAGTTTATAAATTTAAGCAGTACTTCTGCAATTTAATTATTAAAATATGTTATCATTAAGCAGTTGGCATCATTTGATTTTCGATTTCAGAAATACAAAAGAGTTGCCCAAGTTTTCGCGTGGGGCATCTTTAATTTTTTTTTCCGTGCGTAACGCACTTTGAGGGCACCAAAAACCATAGAAATTCAACCAAAAATGATATTTGGAGCTGGAGTGGCGCGAGCGGGCCGGCCGTAGACAAAGAAGCGCCATTATGCAGCATAATTAATTAGCGCACATAAAGGAGCGACTTTCCAAAACGAACAATATGGCGGCCGCCTCCATTGCGTCACGGCGCGGCGCCTCAAAGGAGACGCCACTCTCTCTGGAATGCTCCGTGTTCTTTACTTTCGGTTATTCTACTTATTTACCTCTATAGTACATTATTTCGCTGTGCGCTTTGCTTGTAGTTTACTCTGGACAAACGTTGTAAATGAAAAATGCGTCGAATGTGAGGCGCATTCATCTCCTCACGACGCCGAAACATTTCTTAAGTGCACGAGCCGGCTACACGCGCATCCACACAACATGCAATCAGCCAATAGTGACAATTTATTTTGGGTGTTTTGCTTTAGTAAACAACGCAAAATAGGACGCTATTAATTTGAAGTCTCTTCTTCGTTTGACAGTGAAGCCTTCTACTTGCAGTTAGTCAATCTTCATCGAGTGCCTCTCTTCAGAAGAGGTTGGCGACCATTTCACTGAGCATATACTCATGCTGAGCCAGTGTTCATGGAGGCTTCCCGGATCCTTATACACCGTAGTTTTATATTGAAAGGAAATATCTGCGTATTGCTGCTGCCCAACAGCATTATTATATAATCATTTCCTTAAATTGATAATGATTAAGAACATTTTTTTAAATATTGAAAATTGATTAAAGAAACTCTTAGAAAAATATATCAACGTGATTTGTGCGGGATACGAACCCACATCCCCTCGCTTACATGGCAGGTGCATTACCAACTATGCTAACCAATCACTAGTACTAGACAAGAATTTTTAATAATCATATCCTATAAATGAAACAATGTTCTTATTATGCCTAATTAAATATTGTGTGACTTGCAATACTAGACTTTTAACACAAAGTACTGAGTGAAGCATTTTAAATCCAATCTGGATATTAGTCTATTTAATTATGTCAATACACGTACTTGTTAAATTTAATTATTGGTTTTTGTGAAGACCATCTCACAGGAAGTACGATTTTACCTATACAGGTTTAATTGATTGATAATGATTAAGAACATTTTTTTAAATATTGAAAATTGATTAAAGAAACTCTTAGAAAAATATATCAACGTGATTTGTGCGGGATTCGAACCCACATCCCCTCGCTTACATGGCAGGTGCATTACCAACTATGCTAACCAATCACTAGTACTAGACAAGAATTTTTAATAATCATATCCTATAAATGAAACAATGTTCTTATTATGCCTAATTAAATATTGTGTGACTTGCAATACTAGACTTTTAACACAAAGTACTGAGTGAAGCATTTTAAATCCAATCTGGATATTAGTCTATTTAATTATGTCAATACACGTACTTGTTAAATTTAATTATTGGTTTTTGTGAAGACCATCTCACAGGAAGTACGATTTTACCTATACAGGTTTAATTGATTGATAATGATTAAGAACATTTTTTTAAATATTGAAAATTGATTAAAGAAACTCTTAGAAAAATATATCAACGTGATATCCCGCACAAATCACGTTGATATATTTTTCTAAGAGTTTCTTTAATCAATTTTCAATATTTAAAAAAATGTTCTTAATCATTATCAATCAATTAAACCTGTATAGGTAAAATCGTACTTCCTGTGAGATGGTCTTCACAAAAACCAATAATTAAATCATTTCCTTACTCTGGCGTTTATATCTGATACATTTTCTGCAGCAAGCTACTGAAACAATAGCAGGAGCCCCCCCACGTACTTTTGGAGTACATCTCTCCAAAATCATTCAAGTCCACTAATCCATTACCGATCCTTTACACACGCCCAGGGTTACAGAATGGAGAAAGCGGTGAGGTTTGTCCCTTTATTTTGGATGTTTTTTTTATGGTTTTGCCTAAAATGTAGGACACTATTGGCTAGATGCATGTTGGTAACGCGATTTATTGCTACGCGATTAGAGGTTTTAAGGAAAACTATAAAAAAAAACACCCAAAGTAAAGGGACGCAATGGGCTGATTGCAAATCGGTCGCAGGTTTTGTCGCTGCGTGTGTAGAAGGCTTAATTATCAAACTACTCTTTTTTAAACCGAATTAAGCAAAATATTCGACAGATAAAACGATTCAACGATTTGATTTATTCATATTATCTTTTGTTTCGGCAGAGTTTTTTTTCAAAAAAGTGATGGATTATTATTCGGCTTTACGGATGCTTTTAGAAATCAAATGTCAAAAGCGATGTATTTTTTGATTAGATTTTAGTGATATATTTTTTATTAGAATCATTATAACATTATCTAAAAATTAGATTTATTTATTGTCAAAGTAATAATGTGACAGTCGAGTCAATTCCGTTTCCAAGTGTTGATTTTATCTTATATGTAAAAGGAAAATATTTTCCAGGGAAATTTTATTTTCTAGCAATAAAATTTGAATTCGTTGAATACAATTTTATGTCACAAGAATATATTACTTTTTCATAACAGTTGTAATGATTAAATAGTAGAGCGTCACAAATAATTATTTTGAGACATAAATCATAAAACGAATTGAAATTATTTTTTTTTTTTATAAAATATGTATATTTAAGCAACAAATGCTTTTTAAATGCATCATCATTGATGACGTCTTTGTGGGGAAAAACAGGTTTAACCGTGTACATAAAAAAATAGTGTAAAATATATATTTGTTTATATTAATTTCATTTTGCTTTAAAAAAATGTGATGAGCACCTGTGGATGATAATATTCAACAATGGACCATCCACCACAAAAGGATTGCCCGAATCTCACACTTCCAACATATAACAAAAAATTGAAACGCGAGCAAACAAAATGTTCAAACACAAGATTGCCTGCAGCGTTTTTTTTATTGAAGCCGAGGATATAATACGAATTGACTTATTTACGTATGAATGGGCCAAAAAAACAAAACATGGCGCCACCATAAACAAACTTGCCAGGCTGAGTAAACTCCGCGGCCACCTCGGGGGACCCCGCGAGACAATAAAACTGTAAGCTCCGAGGCAACTTTTGGACAATTCGTTTTAAGTAATTGTCGAAATCTTGAAGCACTGCGCTTTCTGTAATTTTATTCAAAGTGCCTAATTTATTTTTGGCTGAATTGTTTTTTGTTGTATTTAATTATTCGTTGTCTTTTCTTGCGCGTGAATAGTCAGCAGTGACGTTCTTCCCTGAGCACCGAAAGCTCGCCTCACAGGAACAAAATTACACATCTACCTTAATGCTACTCAAAAACAAATATGATGAAACAAAGCGTGTGACTTTCTAAAGCACAATGACGCTTATATTGTCGATGAAGCTAACACAAATATATCGCTATGAAACATAGCATATTTTAATAATTCAGGGTGTCCAAACAGAGTATCGGGTATTTGTTAGTTCAGTAAAACAAAAACTACTTGTAATCAAGTTTTTTTTTTTATTGTTGATTATAAGAATACAAAATAGAAAATTATTTTGGATAGATGGTTTTATCCAAATGGTGACCGTTACGCTGCTGGCACTCTTCTAATCTGGAACGAAGATTGCTGATAACACGCTGACACATAGCCCTCGATATTGCTGCCATTTCTGACCTGATGTTTTGTTTCAATTCTGTTAGGTTCATCGGATTATTCTCATAAACCCTACTTTTAAGGTATCCCCATACGAAATAGTCGAGAGGGCTGAGGTCGCGACTTCTGGGAGGCCAGTTGATGTTACCTCTACGTGAAATGACCTTGTTAGGGAATAATTCGTTAACAGCTTCAATTGATTGATTGGATGTATGGCAAGTGGTACTGAAACTCCTGCCAAAAATTTTCGCTGCATATCGCAATAACGGTCCCGATTGCTATAACCCGCTACTCTTTTTGGACATCCTATATTATCACAATTAGTAAATACTAGACTAAAACTTGACGGTGTGAACACGTTTAGAATTAAGCCTTCAAAATATGATAACAACGTTGTGTACAAAATTGACTTTAAAACTGCTAAGATATGGATTTTATAAAATTTCGTCACTGCTATTAACTATGTATAAAAAAGATACGGCGTTTACTTTATCTGTATTGTTTCATATTAACTTATTTGAAAGACTTTTAAAACCTGGGGAAATGGTTGGCGACTACTGCGGAGTAGGTGGCTGTAAACCCTCTTTATTGACATCGGTCAATACCTGCCGGAGACACACTAATTGCACAGACGCCGCGCTGGATTACCTGTGCTGTCCGCTCTGCAACCAAACGTCTAGAGGTCCACGATCCAGTCTGCCTCCACTCTGCCTCCAGCCTCCCGTCGACTCTCTCGTCCACCAAGGGATACGAGCCAGTTGCTATCTAAAACTAATTGCAAATATCGACATACCCTGATTACCAAATTATATCGTCACATTTTCGATTTTAAAACAAGCAATGAAAACATAATATTAAACATATCGGCCGTGCAATATAATGGCATGCAGTACGTACTATAAAGCATTGCATACCTCAGACCATATATTTACCAAAATTAATTTGATTTCAAGGTGAGTTTTGTAATTACAGTATTGGTTTACGTGTCAGTCCGTCATTGTCCTAAAGCTCTAATTAAATATTTCCTTTAGTATGAAATGATGATTTTAAAAATATATTTAAAATTTACTGAATTTGCAACCACAAGACCCCCTAATTTTTTTTTTACAAATATTGAATATTTAAAAGACCCGCATCAACAAAACTACAACGATAAATTGTTTATTGAGGTAAGTTTATAGTTATTAAGTAAAGGTAGAAATAAATTCATATTAAATCAATGATAAAGATCGCTTAAGTTTAAATTACTTATTAATAAATAACAAATAACTATAAATAAAACTTATGAATTGTTTGATGCAGCCTACACACATAATAATACAATCGTATTACTAATTGTACATATTCTTAGTAGACATTTATATAAACATTCTTTTCTAATTGTTTGCTTTCCAATCAATTAAACCATGTCGTCCCTAATGTTTACCTGCAAAATTAAGAGTGTTAGAATTCTATACAGTTTTACAATAAAAATAAAATATACATAATTACAAGTTTTGGTTTCATAAACATATATTCTTTAGTACTAAGACTAGGTGATTATGATTAATTTTAGCATTTAATAAAATAAATACGTCCAATTTTAGGTCACAACATCCATGAAAATAAATTCTGCTTAAACTTGCGGATTGCGTTTTTTTCTAATCACAATTTAAAAAAATATATTTTTTACTTATTTAAAGCTAACTTTTAACATTGGTATTTTGTAAACACTCTTGAGGTCACTAAATATTTGAGCTATACAATCCATTATACGAAAATCAAAAGTCTCGGCATATCAATACATCTTTTGTCACTAACAAATTGATAAGAAATAAGAGGTGGTTTTATTAAAATATATTTACTAATAAAACATCCAAGTTACAATCGCCTACGCATATTGTGAAAAATATATTCATTTCAAACATAGACACATCTATTATTGTCTGAAATTTAAAGCAATTTCTGATGATAAATTGTTTTATTCTATGAAACATCGCATAATCCGCTTTTCATTCAAAATGCACCATCATTCTTTATAATATACATATTATATATTTATACAATGGAAACTTTTGTATTGAAAGTCATATTAACAGTAATACATTGTTTGAAATATAAAATGTAAATATTAGTGTTTTTATGATTGTAAAACCATGTTTAAACATCTTCCCCGGCTTTAAAAAGCTATGCGGGCGCCTGATATCGTCAATTAGCACACCTGTAAACACCAAAGTGAGAATTCGAGTCTCGCCACATAAAATGCCGATTTTATTTCTATACATAATGACACAACGTTTTAAATCTCTCCATATCTCTAATGCTCATGGAGGCTTGCATCTAAAATGCAAATCACTCACATGCGAATTAAAACATATATTCTGAAACATCCATACTTTCTTTATATAATTATTCCCAAACACAATCGCCAATTATAATAAAAATGGTAATCGAAAAAAATTACTCAAATGTTATGCTAAAATTTGATAAAGACATTCACGTCCGGAAAATAAGATCTGTATTACTAATACCTGTTTAAATTTTATTGATATAAAAAAAAAACGTTTGGGGAGTACTTTACAGTACATGAAATTTATATTTTTTATTTTAAATTAAACTAAACAATCAGTTTTCAAAATAGTTTTTTTTTTTGTATTTTCGTATGAGCAATATTTGTTTCTGTGATGTAAATAATATTAAAAATGAAAATGACGAGTTCGCAGACTGAGACGGTCGTTACGCGGAGTCGCTGCCGTTGATTTGAGTTCCGACGTTTCGGCTCCGGTACATCAAAAAATCCAGTAATCACAACAAATGTTTAATCAGAATGGTGTATGAAAAGCTCTCGCCATGTCCTTTGTCCTGTGAACGTGAAACTGAAATCATGTCTGTATAGTCTGGTCGTTGATGTCATGCCGTCATGGCTTTACAAGGTAATCTGTATTTGATGAAAATAATCGTATAAGTTAAAATCAATCAATTTAATTTTATTAAAAATATTTATTGTTAAAAAAAAAAGGTCTCGGAATTGGATCTGGGTGAAATAGATTGAGTTTTTTTCAATTGCGCAATAATATTAAACTGTCTGGGCCTGTCAAAGGAAAGGAAAACCTTTTGAAGTTAATCCTCTATCTAATACCGTCTTTCAATGATCTCTTTAAATACTATAAGGAAAATGCTGGAAAAGTAACAAGTCGGATATAGCCGTAATTAATTGAACTTAACCGCCTGCTCATCGGATAATTAATAAAACCCTTATTTAGATTATCCGATTTTGGGTATTTCTGTAAGTGGAGCTAATATAAAAAAAAAACTCACCAACTGTTTATATAAATAATTTCTGTGATTTTAATTTGGCATAGCAACAAAATATTTTTTCATCGCGCCGGCCTTTTTAGCTCGTGAGCCTAAATATCGGAAATTCCTTCAATCACATTTAATTCCTACATGCTTCTTGTACCCATTATAAAAGATGCCAGCTTGAATAAAATCTGATTTGAAAAGGGGGACACGTATTTTTTATTCAGTTTAACAACCAAAATCACAGATTATAATTAAGAAATAAATTCTCATAAACATATTTGTGATAAGATTTCTTTGGTACAATTTTTCGAAACAATATATATAGCATCTTACAGCTGATTGTCCAAGGTAAAATCGAAGGAAAAAAGGGCATTGGAAGGAGAAAGCTTACGTGGATGTGGAATTTACGCCAGTGGCTGGAAGTCGGAAGTACGGCCGAATTATTATAGTGAGTCACCAATCAACGATGAGGAGAGGTACAAGAAGAAGAAGGTACATTTTGTTGGAATTTTTTTACTGTCATTATGTATTAGAAAAGTATAACCTAACACGACATTTAGCTTAATGATAACGCGTGTAATTACTTATAAGGTAGCGATGTCGGTATTTGATTTTAGTTTGAAAGGTTTTTACAAAGTTTTAGTTGTTATTTCATGTTTCATAGAATATTAATTACATTTTGTCTATTTGTAGAAATTATTGTTAGACGTTGTTATTTTTTGACATTGTTTATATAAATTATATACAAACGTCAAAAGAAATGGAAATACATAGCATGCTGACTTTTCAAAATTGACTGGGACAAACATATTAAACATAAACGTTAGCATTTTAATCTATTGTATCAATCGATTTTTAATTAGCAGTCTGCAAACAATAAAATGTAAAAGAATCGACTTTATAATTTTAGTAATTAAATGGAAAAACATATTATTCATTTATCTTCATTATGAGCATAGTATAAATATAATAGACGGACAACTTACCAACGTTTTAGACCAGAGGTTCTCAACCTTTTATTGACCACCGCCCCCTTGACAAGAAAAAAAATTCAAAACGCCCCCTTTGACATAATAGTTATAATTACACCAATTTTATTTCTGTAAATTATTTATTAACACATTGTTTGCGCATGTTAAGTCGTCTTTGGTCGACTAGTACTAGAGCGCGGGTCGCATATAAATATGTTCGCGCGAAATGTCACGAAAAACGCTCGCCCCACGCACAATTCCACGCCTGCATACAATTTGTTAAATTATATCTATTTCTGAGGACGCCAATCCGTAAGCGTTGTTGGATGAAGATGATACGCAAACACAACATCAATTTGCGGAAGGGCCTAGTCCACATAATCGAGTTTTTTTGATCATTTTCTAGTCCGTTTTGCGAAAAATCCAAAGCACTAATCGAAAAAATTTAAATGCAAAAGTTTGATACATTCCTTCTTCCTAATAAAATATATTTTTATTTACCTAACCGCCATTTGAGGGGGCGGCAAGTTCTCCTCCTTGATCACCACCATTGAATTAGGCTGCAAATCCTTGCTTGAAACCTTCCATTTTGTTCTTTGCTGCAATTCCGCGACGTATTCCTTTGACCACCTCTTCCAGAAGTGAGACCTTATCTGTTCGAATCGCTGATAAGGCCATAGCTAGATAAGGCCGGCCGCTTAGGATCCAGAATGTAAGGCTCTGCAGGTGCTGTGAGTGGTCGTCCCAGTATAAAATGCGCCGGGGTGAGAGGTTGTAGATCATTTGGGTCTGTTGATAATGGATGAATGGGACGGGAATTCAGGACAGCTTCTATTTGAGCCAAAACCGTACTGAATTCCTGGTACGTTAAATTTGATTTGCCTAGTACTCGAGTGAGATGGTGCTTGCAGGACTTGACCCCAGCCTCCCATAAACCGCCAAAATGAGGAGCGTATGGTGGTATAAATTTAAATTCAATGGAATTCTCTGGCTGCTTCTACAAAGTTTTTGCCATGGTCAGAAATTATTTGAATGGGTTTTCCCCTGCGAGCAATAAATCTTTTTAAGGCTAAAATGTAGCCTTCGGATGTGAGACTTGTGACAAGCTCTAAATGTACAGCTCGCGTGGAAAAACAAATTAAAATAAGCAAAGATAGCATTTCTCTAACTGGGCTCTTCTGCCTTTTTTGTTTAACATAAACAGAGGTCCGGCGTAATCTACCCCACAATACAGAAAAGGGAAACCAGGTTCCAACCTTTCCCTTGGTAAATTTCCCATAATGGGCTGTAATGTTCTACCTGACATACTACTACAGGTTACACAATGATGGACAGTTTTTCTAGCTAAGTTTCTGCCATTAAGAGTCCACCAATTTTCACGTGTATTAGCCAACAACAATTGGGACCCCGCATGTAAAAGCTTGAGGTGCTCCTGTCGAAACAAAAGGTGGGTAAAGTGATGCTTGCTACATAATAAAAAGTCTGCCGCCAACTCTGATAATTTGATCATTATCCATGAATAAACTTAGCATTGACAAGTTACGAGCTGGTCTTATAGACGATTTGTTGATACAGGCGTTATATTCCTCGGGAAAAGATTGTTTTTGTACTATTTTAACTAATACTTTTAAACAATTGTTAAGCTCATTTAAAGATAGACCGGGAGTCTATCTAGCTTTGTACGTCTGTTAGCTTGCACCCCTCTTTGTCACGAATTGTGTATGAACCGCAATACATAACTGTATACGCATTGAAGTTTCTTGAACGAAGAAAATTTGGCAAAGTCGACCGTCGATTCATTTGTGATATTAGAGAAGAGGGACGTGAACAAAACATTGCTTGTAATTGAAGTGGATTTGATCTCGGGTAACTCTAGCGGAATTTCCAGAGCCTCCGTTGTCGTAGTTAGAAACGTTCAACCACCCTAACACAATGGTGGAATCCGTCCAGATCATTGTTCTAGTGAAAGAAATACGCAAGGACTTTTTAATTTTATTCAATAACCGAGCGCCCACAAGCACTCCGCAGAGCTCTAATCGCGGAATGGTAAGTGGTTTGATTGGTGCCACGCGAGTTTTTGAGCATAATAGGTTTATCGTTATTACTTGTGGTTATGGTTGTGTTTACTGTGCGTACATACGCACATGATCCGTACGCCTTTTCACTGGCGTCGGTGAAAATATGCAATTCTATTTGCTTTGGATCTTGGCCGATCACGTGTCTGGGAATGAAGATATTTAATAAAACAGTAAGAGAATTCACAAATTTTTCCCAACTTCAGACAAGGTCTTGAGGCAATGGATCGTCCCAATCCAATTTTCAGAGCCAAAGTGTTTGTAACAGTATTTTGGCTGAAATAACGGCTGGACTTAGCAGTCCTAAAGGATCATAAATTTGAGAAGTGATTGATAAGATTTCGCGCTTCGTAGCACTCGTTGTACAAATATTTTTCAATTCTGATGTGAAATGTAGTTTGTCCTCCTTATTCCTCCATCCTAACCCGAGAGTCTTGCTAGAGTACTGTTCATCTAGCGAGAGATGCTTGGTTTCCTCTGTAGTGCTTAGTACGGTTGGAGCAATATCTGGTGAATTGAAAATCCATTTTCTTAATGGAAAACATCCCGACATACATGTGTCAGAGACTTCTTCACGTTTTTGTTAAATTATCTTTGCAATCATCGCCGGTAGTTAGGTCGTCGACATAGAAATCATGTAGTATTGTTCTAGCTGCCATTTCATTTTGGCATTTGAGACCTAGTTCGCGTAGGCAACGCATGCTGAGATAAGGTGCTGACGCGGTTCCGTACGTCACCGTATTAAGTTGATAAGTTCTCATTGGTGCCGAAGAAGTTTCTCGCAAGTTTCTCGCCATAGAATCGGTTGTAAGTTTCGTTGGTCGGTTTGTATTAGAGACTGTCTGAAGAACTTCTCTATATCTGCGCAGGCCACGAATTTATATTGACGGAATCTTAACAGTATGCGAACGTAATTTGGTGGTAAGACTGTTTTCTCGTAATACTCCATGGTGAGGTAAAGAATAATGAGGTGAATTGTACTCCTTTACTTTAGTCATGTGGCCTAGTGCCAGATACTCCTGCATAAAATTGCAATATAGTTGTTTGTATACCGGTGACTTATCTAGTTTTCTCTCATGACAAAAAACGACTTCGTGCTATGTTATAGCTTTCTCCTAAGTCCGATGTGGATTCTTTAAACGGAATTTGAACCGTAAAATGACCGTTTGTTGATCTCTGATGTGTGGATACGAAGATGTCTTCACATGCACGATCTTCGCATGTGAGTGTTGAGTTAAAAGGGTGTAATTCTTCTATCTCCCAAAACTTTTTTAATTGTTCATCTATTGTAATGGATTGAATAAGATTGCATTGCGTTTCAGTTGTATTTTTACTGAAGTGATTGTGAATGGGTCCAGATATGATCCAGCCCAACTTGGTTTCCTGTAAATAAGGACCGTTTGTTAAGCGAATACTTCTGGTTAGCAACATATCCCAGAAGTAATCTGCTCCTATTATTATGTCCGCCTGCGATGGCGAATGGAAAGTAGGATCTGCGAGTTTGATCTGTTGCGGTATGTTCAAACTATTTTTGTTGATACCAACCGGAGGTATTGTTGATGTTAGCTTTGGTAAAACTATGCACATAATTTGTTGAGAAAAGTTCCCATTTAAAGCTTTCACAAATTTGAGTAGCCGTTTGGGTTGAATGACCTACTCCTGTAATCGATATTGTGGACTGTATTGATTTTACTTTTAATTTCTTGCATAAGGATGCCGATATAAGGCAGTGTTGACTGCCACTGTCTAGTAGTGCCCTAGCCTTGCAATATTCATTATCTTCACCACGCACATATATTAGAGCAGTGGATAATATTACTTGACTCAGCGTGCTAAAGTTTGAGAAGCTTGGGGTTTCATTAATTTTTGAGATTGAATTGAGTGTGGTTGAGACGTCAGTCTTTACGACCGATCGATCTTCCGGAGACTTGTTAGTGTTCTCTCGTTCTTTCGCAGAATGAAGTAAAGTGTTGTGTCTTTTGTTGATTTGAAGTAACATAGAATCTATAACTGACAATTACCTCATGCACATAAGATTACTAACTTCCGTTAAATCGCTTGTTTTTGCAATTATAATATAAAATTTTCTAGAAAAACAAAGCAGTGTGAGAACATTTCTTGCCTCAATACATAAAACGCACAATTGAATCGTACAAAAATTGATTTTGAAATTATATATAATCACGTTCGCGATCCACCAAATGATGTGTTGTCTCGGTTCTTCTTTAGGGAATTGAGACCGTTGCGAAAAATTGAGGCATTTGAAATGTGGCTATATAGGAGAACCCTTAAAATACAACAGGATGCCTGCCATACAAACGAGAGAGTCATGCACAGAATGTGTAAAGAAAGTGAACCCCTGACGATGGTAAAAAATCGTAAGGTGATACGGCTATATTTAAAAATAATAATTGTAGCCTATTGCAGCTAATTTCCCTTGGTAGAATCAAAAGAAAATAAAAGGAGAACACTAAAGTGGGTGCGTATTTTATGGCAGTGGCTGGTAATCGAGGTTCCAGCCGAATGAGTAAGAAAATACATATGTTCATTGAAATGGTCACCAACTTCCTCTGAGGAGAAGCACTCGGAGCAGAGGATACAATTACGTAAGAAGAGGTCATCGGTGTTTTGAAAACTGCTATCGAAAGGGAAATCTCTCCGAATAGAATCCTTTCTTAATACTGAAAAGTATGTAATGTGTTGTTTTTTTTTTATTATTTTTATTCTTAGGTGTTTATTTCGCTTTCAAACAAACGGAGCGCAAATATTTATTTATTTTAAAAATTAAAATTATATTTAATGATATTTTTCATAATAAAAGTAACAATAATTAATCACACTCTTCAAAATAGTAATTCTGCGTTTTGTATTCCCATAACGTGACATGATTAGCCCAAATGGTTTCGAGAACTATAATTACTTATTGAATTATTTTTAAAATGTCTGATGTGCTATTATTAAAAAATAATGAATGACTATGACACCATTTTAAATAAAAATCAATGCAAACACGTCTTGTCCTGAACAAGTATTATGCTTTATTTAAAAAAATATCATTATTCAAGAAATAATACCACCAGGATTCTAAAGTATTGGCAATGATGAAAAAAAATTGTTTATTGAAATTACAATTATATATCTCCCGTCCAAAAACACTGATCATTTTAATAGTTACTTTAAAGGTAATATAAAATGCATTTTAATTGATTTACTCCAATGAGTTCTTTGAAAGTTTGCGAGTCATGCCCGCGCGGTGTTTATTTCGAAATATTTATTTATTATCTGATTGACTTTAAAACCTTTAGGAATAAAACTAGAATTATAATTATATTTAAGATTAAAATAAAAAGAAAGAATAATAGTTTATCACTAAAATTAATAAATAAAAAACACGAAATTAGCATGATAGAACAATTTATTAATAAATAGTAGGTTGAAGAATTAAACATACACTATAAATACCTGAAGTAGAGACGTCAGACATCCTGAAATAAAAGGTTTTATAAACAGCAAGGGCAGGCAACCGTAAAGATGGGATGTGGGATGGCGGCATAATCAGGCAACCTGACGTTGAGACGTCAGGTGGCAGCTAGGGCAGGCGTCCTGGAGTAGGAAGACTGGAAGCGGCAATTGCAGGCAACCGTAAAGATGGGGTGTGGGATGGCGGCATAATCAGGCAACCTGACGTTGAGACGTCAGGTGGCAGCTAGGGCAGGCGTCCTGGAGTAGGAAGACTGGAAGCGGCAATTGCAGGCAACCGTAAAGATGGGGTGTGGGATGGCGGCATAATCAGGCAACCTGACGTTGAGACGTCAGGTGGCAGCTAGGGCAGGCGTCCTGGAGTAGGAAGACTGGAAGCGGCAATTGCAGGCAACCGTAAAGATGGGGTGTGGGATGGCGGCATAATCAGGCAACCTGACGTTGAGACGTCAGGTGGCAGCTAGGGCAGGCGTCCTGGAGTAGGAAGACTGGAAGCGGCAATTGCAGGCAACCGTAAAGATGGGGTGTGGGATGGCGGCATAATCAGGCAACCTGACGTTGAGGCGTCAGATGGCAGCTAGGGCAGGCGTCCTGGAGTAGGAAGACTGGAAGCGGCAATTGCAGGCAACCGTAAAGATGGGGTGTGGGATGGCGGCATAATCAGGCAACCTGACGTTGAGACGTCAGGTGGCAGCTAGGGCAGGCGTCCTGGAGTAGGAAGACTGGAGGCGGCAATTGCAGGCAACCGTAAAGATGGGGTGTGGGATGGCGGCATAATCAGGCAACCTGACGTTGAGACGTCAGGTGGCAGCTAGGGCAGGCGTCCTGGAGTAGGAAGACTGGAGGCGGCAATTGCAGGCAACCGTAAAGATGGGGTGTGGGATGGCGGCATAATCAGGCAACCTGACGTTGAGACGTCAGGTGGCAGCTAGGGCAGGCGTCCTGGAGTAGGAAGACTGGAGGCGGCAATTGCAGGCAACCGTAAAGATGGGGTGTGGGATGGCGGCATAATCAGGCAACCTGACGTTGAGACGTCAGGTGGCAGCTAGGGCAGGCGTCCTGGAGTAGGAAGACTGGAGGCGGCAATTGCAGGCAACCGTAAAGATGGGGTGTGGGATGGCGGCATAATCAGGCAACCTGACGTTGAGACGTCAGGTGGCAGCTAGGGCAGGCGTCCTGGAGTAGGAAGACTGGAGGCGGCAATTGCAGGCAACCGTAAAGATGGGGTGTGGGATGGCGGCATAATCAGGCAACCTGACGTTGAGACGTCAGGTGGCAGCTAGGGCAGGCGTCCTGGAGTAGGAAGACTGGAGGCGGCAATTGCAGGCAACCGTAAAGATGGGGTGTGGGATGGCGGCATAATCAGGCAACCTGACGTTGAGACGTCAGGTGGCAGCTAGGGCAGGCGTCCTGGAGTAGGAAGACTGGAGGCGGCAATTGCAGGCAACCGTAAAGATGGGGTGTGGGATGGCGGCATAATCAGGCAACCTGACGTTGAGACGTCAGGTGGCAGCTAGGGCAGGCGTCCTGGAGTAGGAAGACTGGAGGCGGCAATTGCAGGCAACCGTAAAGATGGGGTGTGGGATGGCGGCATAATCAGGCAACCTGACGTTGAGACGCCAGGTGGCAGCTAGGGCAGGCGTCCTGGAGTAGGAAGACTGGAGGCGGCAATTGCAGGCAACCGTAAAGATGGGGTGTGGGATGGCGGCATAATCAGGCAACCTGACGTTGAGACGTCAGGTGGCAGCTAGGGCAGGCGTCCTGGAGTAGGAAGACTGGAGGCGGCAATTGCAGGCAACCGTAAAGATGGGGTGTGGGATGGCGGCATAATCAGGCAACCTGACGTTGAGACGTCAGGTGGCAGCTAGGGCAGGCGTCCTGGAGTAGGAAGACTGGAGGCGGCAATTGCAGGCAACCGTAAAGATGGGGTGTGGGATGGCGGCATAATCAGGCAACCTGACGTTGAGACGTCAGGTGGCAGCTAGGGCAGGCGTCCTGGAGTAGGAAGACTGGAGGCGGCAATTGCAGGCAACCGTAAAGATGGGGTGTGGGATGGCGGCATAATCAGGCAACCTGACGTTGAGACGTCAGGTGGCAGCTAGGGCAGGCGTCCTGGAGTAGGAAGACTGGAGGCGGCAATTGCAGGCAACCGTAAAGATGGGGTGTGGGATGGCGGCATAATCAGGCAACCTGACGTTGAGACGTCAGGTGGCAGCTAGGGCAGGCGTCCTGGAGTAGGAAGACTGGAGGCGGCAATTGCAGGCAACCGTAAAGATGGGGTGTGGGATGGCGGCATAATCAGGCAACCTGACGTTGAGACGTCAGGTGGCAGCTAGGGCAGGCGTCCTGGAGTAGGAAGACTGGAGGCGGCAATTGCAGGCAACCGTAAAGATGGGGTGTGGGATGGCGGCATAATCAGGCAACCTGACGTTGAGACGTCAGGTGGCAGCTAGGGCAGGCGTCCTGGAGTAGGAAGACTGGAGGCGGCAATTGCAGGCAACCGTAAAGATGGGGTGTGGGATGGCGGCATAATCAGGCAACCTGACGTTGAGACGTCAGGTGGCAGCTAGGGCAGGCGTCCTGGAGTAGGAAGACTGGAGGCGGCAATTGCAGGCAACCGTAAAGATGGGGTGTGGGATGGCGGCATAATCAGGCAACCTGACGTTGAGACGTCAGGTGGCAGCTAGGGCAGGCGTCCTGGAGTAGGAAGACTGGAGGCGGCAATTGCAGGCAACCGTAAAGATGGGGTGTGGGATGGCGGCATAATCAGGCAACCTGACGTTGAGACGTCAGGTGGCAGCTAGGGCAGGCGTCCTGGAGTAGGAAGACTGGAGGCGGCAATTGCAGGCAACCGTAAAGATGGGGTGTGGGATGGCGGCATAATCAGGCAACCTGACGTTGAGACGTCAGGTGGCAGCTAGGGCAGGCGTCCTGGAGTAGGAAGACTGGAGGCGGCAATTGCAGGCAACCGTAAAGATGGGGTGTGGGATGGCGGCATAATCAGGCAACCTGACGTTGAGACGTCAGGTGGCAGCTAGGGCAGGCGTCCTGGAGTAGGAAGACTGGAGGCGGCAATTGCAGGCAACCGTAAAGATGGGGTGTGGGATGGCGGCATAATCAGGCAACCTGACGTTGAGACGTCAGGTGGCAGCTAGGGCAGGCGTCCTGGAGTAGGAAGACTGGAGGCGGCAATTGCAGGCAACCGTAAAGATGGGGTGTGGGATGGCGGCATAATCAGGCAACCTGACGTTGAGACGTCAGGTGGCAGCTAGGGCAGGCGTCCTGGAGTAGGAAGACTGGAGGCGGCAATTGCAGGCAACCGTAAAGATGGGGTGTGGGATGGCGGCATAATCAGGCAACCTGACGTTGAGACGTCAGGTGGCAGCTAGGGCAGGCGTCCTGGAGTAGGAAGACTGGAGGCGGCAATTGCAGGCAACCGTAAAGATGGGGTGTGGGATGGCGGCATAATCAGGCAACCTGACGTTGAGACGTCAGGTGGCAGCTAGGGCAGGCGTCCTGGAGTAGGAAGACTGGAGGCGGCAATTGCAGGCAACCGTAAAGATGGGGTGTGGGATGGCGGCATAATCAGGCAACCTGACGTTGAGACGTCAGGTGGCAGCTAGGGCAGGCGTCCTGGAGTAGGAAGACTGGAGGCGGCAATTGCAGGCAACCGTAAAGATGGGGTGTGGGATGGCGGCATAATCAGGCAACCTGACGTTGAGACGTCAGGTGGCAGCTAGGGCAGGCGTCCTGGAGTAGGAAGACTGGAGGCGGCAATTGCAGGCAACCGTAAAGATGGGGTGTGGGATGGCGGCATAATCAGGCAACCTGACGTTGAGACGTCAGGTGGCAGCTAGGGCAGGCGTCCTGGAGTAGGAAGACTGGAGGCGGCAATTGCAGGCAACCGTAAAGATGGGGTGTGGGATGGCGGCATAATCAGGCAACCTGACGTTGAGACGTCAGGTGGCAGCTAGGGCAGGCGTCCTGGAGTAGGAAGACTGGAGGCGGCAATTGCAGGCAACCGTAAAGATGGGGTGTGGGATGGCGGCATAATCAGGCAACCTGACGTTGAGACGTCAGGTGGCAGCTAGGGCAGGCGTCCTGGAGTAGGAAGACTGGAGGCGGCAATTGCAGGCAACCGTAAAGATGGGGTGTGGGATGGCGGCATAATCAGGCAACCTGACGTTGAGACGTCAGGTGGCAGCTAGGGCAGGCGTCCTGGAGTAGGAAGACTGGAGGCGGCAATTGCAGGCAACCGTAAAGATGGGGTGTGGGATGGCGGCATAATCAGGCAACCTGACGTTGAGACGTCAGGTGGCAGCTAGGGCAGGCGTCCTGGAGTAGGAAGACTGGAGGCGGCAATTGCAGGCAACCGTAAAGATGGGGTGTGGGATGGCGGCATAATCAGGCAACCTGACGTTGAGACGTCAGGTGGCAGCTAGGGCAGGCGTCCTGGAGTAGGAAGACTGGAGGCGGCAATTGCAGGCAACCGTAAAGATGGGGTGTGGGATGGCGGCATAATCAGGCAACCTGACGTTGAGACGTCAGGTGGCAGCTAGGGCAGGCGTCCTGGAGTAGGAAGACTGGAGGCGGCAATTGCAGGCAACCGTAAAGATGGGGTGTGGGATGGCGGCATAATCAGGCAACCTGACGTTGAGACGTCAGGTGGCAGCTAGGGCAGGCGTCCTGGAGTAGGAAGACTGGAGGCGGCAATTGCAGGCAACCGTAAAGATGGGGTGTGGGATGGCGGCATAATCAGGCAACCTGACGTTGAGACGTCAGGTGGCAGCTAGGGCAGGCGTCCTGGAGTAGGAAGACTGGAGGCGGCAATTGCAGGCAACCGTAAAGATGGGGTGTGGGATGGCGGCATAATCAGGCAACCTGACGTTGAGACGTCAGGTGGCAGCTAGGGCAGGCGTCCTGGAGTAGGAAGACTGGAGGCGGCAATTGCAGGCAACCGTAAAGATGGGGTGTGGGATGGCGGCATAATCAGGCAACCTGACGTTGAGACGTCAGGTGGCAGCTAGGGCAGGCGTCCTGGAGTAGGAAGACTGGAGGCGGCAATTGCAGGCAACCGTAAAGATGGGGTGTGGGATGGCGGCATAATCAGGCAACCTGACGTTGAGACGTCAGGTGGCAGCTAGGGCAGGCGTCCTGGAGTAGGAAGACTGGAGGCGGCAATTGCAGGCAACCGTAAAGATGGGGTGTGGGATGGCGGCATAATCAGGCAACCTGACGTTGAGACGTCAGGTGGCAGCTAGGGCAGGCGTCCTGGAGTAGGAAGACTGGAGGCGGCAATTGCAGGCAACCGTAAAGATGGGGTGTGGGATGGCGGCATAATCAGGCAACCTGACGTTGAGACGTCAGGTGGCAGCTAGGGCAGGCGTCCTGGAGTAGGAAGACTGGAGGCGGCAATTGCAGGCAACCGTAAAGATGGGGTGTGGGATGGCGGCATAATCAGGCAACCTGACGTTGAGACGTCAGGTGGCAGCTAGGGCAGGCGTCCTGGAGTAGGAAGACTGGAGGCGGCAATTGCAGGCAACCGTAAAGATGGGGTGTGGGATGGCGGCATAATCAGGCAACCTGACGTTGAGACGTCAGGTGGCAGCTAGGGCAGGCGTCCTGGAGTAGGAAGACTGGAGGCGGCAATTGCAGGCAACCGTAAAGATGGGGTGTGGGATGGCGGCATAATCAGGCAACCTGACGTTGAGACGTCAGGTGGCAGCTAGGGCAGGCGTCCTGGAGTAGGAAGACTGGAAGCGGCAATTGCAGGCAACCGTAAAGATGCGAAGTGGGATGGCGGCATAATCAGGCAACCTGAAGTTGAGACGTCACAACCCGTAGCTGGGACGTAGCGTACAAAAGTTAGGTTTAACGATGTCTATACGGCGTGCTATGGGAAATTTTCGAGGTTTATCACTTTGAGGGGACTCGTGGGACCGGGGGGAGTCGGCAGACACGTTACAACCCATACGTGGCACGTAGCGTTCAAAAGTTGGGTTTTACGATGACAGTTCGGCGATTTTTGGGAAATTTTCGAGGTTTATCACTCTGAGGGGACTCGTGGGACCGGGGGAAGTTTGCCGACATATCACAACCCATAGCTGGGACGAAGCGTGCAAAAGTTAGGTTTGACGATGACAGTTCGGCGTGCTATGGGAAATTTTCGAGGTTTATCACTTTGTGGGGATCTGAGGTCAACTACCTTGGCGGGCTCTTGAGCCCTCCTTCATCGCCGTATTGTCTCGTTACACACTGCTATGTCAGCTCCCGGGTGACATTCCACAAATTGGTTGAGCTCTCTGTAATCCAGCACCGGCCGTACTTTGTCCTTGTTCTTCTGGACGACCACCATCAGTGGGAGCACTCCGCCTCGCGGGCCTGTCCATGGATGCAGCCAACCCTTCCTAACCCAGTCCCTCACTTCAGCCTTGAAAGCCTCTTCGGCCTCTGGCCCCTATCACGTCGACTCCTGCAAGCACGCGGTCCATGACGATGGTGTCGACTTCCACCACCCTGTCCAGCAGCTCCATCCTCGCCCGAGCTGTCCCTCGGCACGCCACGCGGCTCCCGTTGACCGCCACGATATCGACTTTTCCTGGCGACAGCACAGGGCACAGGCCCGCGCGAATCACCGTCCGCGAGCAGCCTCCCACCGATCACTCCGAAAATCCGAAAACTCTTCCCACCGATCTTCACCCGCACGACGGGCAGAGCCTTTAGTCCTGCTCGCGGGAAGCTGCCGGCACACAAGCCTCCCGCCGATCTTTTCCCGACCAACACTGCATGGCCGTGTGGCCTTTCTTCCCGCACTTCCAGCACTCAATGTCCTTGTAATTCCGCGTGGGACGCGACCCCCCCATGGCATCTCCCTCGATTTCCCTGACAGCTGTCACGATGTTTCCGCGTCGGAGGAGCGACTTCGGGTGGTGGAGCGACTGCAGGTGAAGCCGTGTCCTCACGCATCTTCGCGTCTCCTCGCATTGCTCGCGCACTCACAAGTACACGGGTCTGCTTTATTAATTCTTCCTCATCAGGCACGTTGTCGCCCAACCACGACTGCGCGTCCTTTGATACGCCGCTGGGCAGACCCTGAATGAATTTGTATAGGACCGGACGGCCTGACATCCCGGTCGCGGCGGCGAAACGCTTCAACTCCGCCATGTTTGCTTCCACCGTTTCCTGCTCTTGAAACTGCCACGTGGAAAACGCGGCGATCGACGCTATCGGGCGAGGATTGAACGCGCTCCGGAGACATAGACAACAATACGCTAGCAGTGGACTGTATTATCATTAATTTAAAACACTTTATTCGTATAAACTTTTATTCAAGCTTCATTACAAACATTGATTACAATTTAACATTTATCTGATATTAAAACAGGTTACATTTAACACTTTATTTTAACTTTGGACCGATAACCGGGTCGTTTAATTTCACATCACTTTCGACACAATATACTCCGAACTCGCGGCAGTATTACTTTATGAGATTTGTAAGATTTTTAACCATTGCGGCAGGTATACGAACGCATCGTATCCTGGCAGAATATTCTTGCTCCCGAGTTAGTCACCCCGTGGAGACAATTTGAATACTTTTCAACTTTTTAACGACAGACACGCGATCCTGCATGGTGGTCGGAGTATCCTTGCTCCCGGGCAGCGTCACCCCGTGGAGTCAAATTTAATACTGCCCCCTTGAGGTGGAGAGAGTCCGAGCCAGAGCTGCGTTGTAACGTGGGCAGGTTCAAAAGCAGCGCGGGGCCAGAGGCCGAAACAGGCCGACAACAGTCTCCGCGACATTAGACGAAGGCGGACGGAGATCCGCAAATACCAAACTAATCTCCACAGCATGTAAGATGGACTGAAAGCAATAAAGACATGATTTAGGAATGACAGGAACAAGTCTTTTTTCATTCGTGGTCACCTCGTCCGGAAGGGACATAAAAATCTGGAACGCCTCACCCTGTAGCAGGATCGGGATGCATAGCGTGAGGTCGCTCTCGCCGCACGCGTGCATCATCTTCTTGAGACGGGCGAGCCATAGCTGCCACTCGTATGGCTTCACGAAGTCCTGCAGCTTCCTTTGCATCGGCTTTTCCCTGGTTTCGGCAGCCGCCGAAATAGCAAACTGGAAATATAAATATCAATCGATTAAAATAGCTTACATATGCAATATATGAGCTTAGATATTAAATATTTGATTCTGACCGCGATGTATATTAATTTCGGAACGGATGATAAAAACGTCTAGCGGCCGCGCTAGCAGGCGCCTAACTGCCAATTGAACCGTAAATCAACATTCATTTGTTATATTCTTACAATTCAAATATGCATGAAAGACCTATTACCTAGTAATTATTTAAATTTCTAGGTTTAAATTAATTATTTTATTTAATGTAGATATTTTATATTTATTAATAAATGAGATATATGTACAAAAAGTTACAAATTCATCTGATTTTTTTAAAACATATTCATGTATTATAATAATTTTTAATATTTATCCATTTGTTATTTTTGTTTTTTCCGTCGGGACTCCTTGCTCGGTGAAGCAATTTCGGCATATATACCGATTACTCATTTCTCTTTGCCGGTTTGACCTTCTGTTGTATTTATTGTTGAAACACAAAAGACATTAGCGTCAGAAGTCTTACTGACCACCATTGACACAGGCGGTCCCGGGTTCAAATCCATGTGGAGTATTATTTTCAAGTTATAAATTCTCCAGGTTCAATGAAAATAATTATGCTTCATTTGTGAGTTTCACCTATGAAATGGCAATTGATGGATTTGGAAATGGATTTTAAAGGGCTACGTATATTTTATATAAAATTAAAACGCACACAATGCGCGGTTACTTAGCCTCATGTGACCAGCTAATCCTGAAGTCCCCTGAAGTTAATTTTTAAGTTAGTGTAGCTTTCGCAATCAGTCTTTATGGAGTTTCATCGAATAACTTCATACATTGTCCAACCACGTGAACTATTCAGTTTAAGAGCAGAGAGCGTCAGTGGAGGAACCCCCGTGTCTTCCGTGAAGAGCGGCTCGTTCACTTATGATGCCAACACGAAGTCTCCTAGCTTCAGGCCGACGATGCGATCTTTGGGATGACGGCACCGGGATAACACCGGAGTAGAATTTGTCACCATTGTAAAAAAAAGCGTCCTCAAAATTACGCTTCTTCTGGAGTTTTTCATGATCTCCATAACGCTGAAGTGCTTCTCCAGGTCGCGTTAATTTACACTTCAAAATTAACGAACAATTGACGGTTATCACGTACCGGCCGGCGGCAAGCGGACCAAAGTATTCCCAATGTAAAAAATAGCTTCAGAGGTCTATTATTTATTGCAATCAAAATAAAATTGTGGTAATAAATTAAACAAGTACTAGTTTTATTATAATATGTATGTATTTTGATAAATTTTTAAATAATTTATTTTTTTGGAGATTTTAGTTGCTCGTGTAAAAGCAGCTTTACAACCATGGCTTGCAATATTCATTTATGGAACAATATTGTGGATAAATTTACAGAATCTGACAGTTCGTTTTTTAGGTTATAATAGAGATAGTTGTTAAATGATGAATGCCGTTTTGTTATGTTCATGTTTTGTAAAACCGTACTATTCTCTTTACCTTTTTTTTACTACAAACCGTACCCATGTACTTAGATATTCGGGGCTATTCTATTGGAATATGCTCTAGTATGGCGTTGTAAATAATGCACGCGATCCCGATAAATATCCCGAACATAGCAATCGTGATATTAATTTTGAGTAATGCTGAAATTCAGGGGTACGGCTGTAATTCTGTAATTTTCAAGTGCTTATAAGAAAAGAAAAAAGAGAACCAACATATCTAAATAGCTAGATTTAATAATTATATTATGGTCACATAAATGTCATTAAAAAATACTTTTGCACATGATACCGAGAGATTTAAAACAAATTGTAAAATTTTAAAGAAAACAACTAGTGATAAGTATTATTATAATTGAATTTAGGATTAGCTGCGGCAGGTGGGCCATTGTTTTGAGCGTTTCTGCCGGTTGCTGATGCACTCGTAGTGGAACAAATGGTCACCCTTGAGGTACACTGCATTGTAACACTGTAAAGACTTTCGCCACAAGGAACATATAATTTTTTTTGACTCATTTCGTCCCTTTTTCACCACAGATCTGAAAAGTTAAAGTAGCTATTAACACACTTCGAACCTATGTTGAAAGATGTGAAAATCTTCTAATTCTTTAGGGACGATTGAAATAAACAACCACCGAAAACGACTCAGCAAGCAAACCAGGTTTTTTCATGCAAAAAATATTCATTAAAACATCACAGGAATATAATGACAGCCATGATTTGTGTCGGAAGGTTTTTTATTTATAAGACAGTTCGCATTGAAACAATACTCCGAGTATACGATTTTTTTTAAATATTACTCTTTCACAGATATAATCTTTAATTTAGATTTAAGGCTGACATTATTCAAGTCGTATAAAAACATCTGATCCTCACGTTTCTCCTCAGACTCACATACAAATAGAGTTTAATTATTGATGTATGTGTATAATAAATATTTTTCAGGCACGAGATTATTGATATTTATAATATTACTAGAAATGTTGCCCGTCACAGTATGACGTATTCGATGAACGATGCAATAGTGTTTAAACATATGTTTGGCTGACAATAAGATACATATTTGCTTTCATTTTGTGCCATCAGTTGGATGAAGGTGCGAAGTTCTGTGATATATTTGGCCTTGAACTTTGAAGCAGAATGGCCCGATCCTACCACTGGACCTGCTAATTTAGCTCCCATTGATGCAAAATATATACTGTTATTGTATGATCTTATTTTTCTTTTGAAGTTGTTGTTTCACTTTACCTTTGTGACAGCAATCGTTGAACTTTCCATCTGATGGTTTTTCTGCTTGAAAATGTAAAGCATTGCAGAATCGATAGGTCACATTCATTAATCCGCAATTGTTCTTTTTGTCTCGTTATCGATGCACGCACTCTCATCGAAGACAAACGCAGCGTTCGCTGTGCATCAGTTTCTTTTAGTCCACATAATCGAGTTTTTTTGATCATTTTCTAGTCCGTGTTGCGAAAAATCCACTGCACCAATCGAAAAAATTTAAACGCAAAAAGTTTGATACATTCCTTCTTCCGAATAAAATATATTTTTATTTCTTATAAATTTACTATTAATATGATAAATATGTGTTTTTCCGATTGAAGTGTAGGAATTTGAAGATTCATCTGGTCCATTTTACAAGAGTCCTAAACATTTAAAAGTTTTTTTTTCAATTGAAATTACAAGATTAAATATAAACCATGTGCGCCTTATTATTTAAAAAATTGAAAAAAAAAAACTTAAGCAAACTTTGGTTTTGAAAAGTCGTCATTTTATCCAATTTTTCAACATCTTCAAGATTTTATTTTACCCTAAAATGGACGTTAATTAAATAATAAAAAATAGATAAATATAATTTATAGTTTTTTTAATACTCTGTAAAAAAAATCAACTTTCGATATAGCAAAATAAAGTGACAATTAAATTAAAAGTTAGATAAAAAATTAGATAAAAAAAGTTAGAAGTATATTTCTCCTCCTATCAAATAAAGTTCTAAGATAAATCTGAATATATTACTACGAAGTAATGACTATATATATATATATAAGATATATATATATATATATATATATATATATATATATATATATATATATATATATATATATATATATATATATATTTATATAGACTGTTGATTGATGTCTATCAAATACCAGATATCTCAAATAAGGTCTCCGTAGGTTTAAAAGTCCTTTCAAAAGGCCGTACAAATCACCAACCACCAGGAAAAACGGTCTATATCAGAGGTTCTCAACCTTTTATTGACCACTTGACAAGAAAAAAAGTTCAAAACGCCCCCTTTGACATAATAGTTATAATTATACCAATTTTATTTCTGTATATTATTTATTAACACATTGTTTGCGGGTCGCATGTTAAGTTGTCTTTGGTCGACTAGTACTAGAGCGCGGGTCGCATATAAATATGTTCGCGCGAAATGTCACGAAAAACGCTCGCCCCACGCACAATTCCACGCCTGCATACAATTTGTTAAATTATATCTATTTCTGAGGACGCCAATCCGTAAGCGTTGTTGGATGAAGATGATACGCAAACACAACATCAATTTGCGGAAGGGCCTAGTCCACATAATCGAGTTTTTTTGATCATTTTCTAGTCCGTTTTGCGAAAAATCCAAAGCACTAATCGAAAAAATTTAAATGCAAAAGTTTGATACATTCCTTCTTCCTAATAAAAAATATTTTTATTTCTTATAAATTTACTATTAATGTGATACAAAAAAAAAATTCCGATTGAAGTGTAGGAATTTGGAGATTCATCTGGCCCATTTTACAAGAGTCCTAAACATTTAAAAGTTTTTTTTTTTAATTGAAATTAAAAGATCAAATATAAACCACGTGCGCCATATTATTAAAAAAAAAAAAAAATCTTTAACAAACTTTGGTTTTGAAAAGTCGTCATTTTATCCAATTTTTCAACATCTTCAAGATTTTATTTTACCCTTAAAATGGACGTTAATTAAATAATAAAAAATAGATAAATATAATTTATATTTTTTTAATACTCTGTTAAAAAATCCACTTTCGATATAGCAAAATAAAATGACAATTAAATTATTTAAATGACACGATTGGACTGTCTCTGGTGTCTGGTTGGCAAACCAGAGGGCAGTCCATTACCTGGCGAAATCGTGTCATTTAATTAAATTAATTGTTATTTTTTTATATGATAAATATGTGTTTTCCCAATTGATGTTTAGCAATTTGGAGATTATTATGACCGATGGATTTAGAACACTAAGCATTTAGGTGTCCTTTATTAAATTGGAAATAAAAGATTACAAATAAACCTATGGTAAAGAGATTAGTTTAAAAATTAAAACAATTAATTTTTTTAACAAACTTTTTAATAATCTCCAAATTCCTAAACTTTAATCGGGAAAACACATATTTATCATATTAAGTGTCAATTTACAAGAGATAAACAGTCTTGTCTTTAGAAAAAAGAACGTATTTAACTTTAAGCATTAAAAAATTTTCTATTGATACAGTAGATTTTTCGCAAAAAATTATCAAAAAACATGAAAATTGACCCATCAAAGGCCACCATAAGATGCTATTTCAACTAGCTTTTATATGATTTTCTGGAAAGAATTATTTTTTGGAAAACTATAACTATGTAATTATTTTCGCTTACTGTTTAATTATTAAATATACTTTTTTTTAATTACTATTTTTTTTTTGATTACTAAATTATTTTTTTTTGTCGAAACGTGCTTGATTGCGTAAATCACGTCTTTGCTTACCAACTGTTTGATTTGTTTTCGACGGCACTCTTCTAATCTGGAACGAAGATTGCAAGTTGTTGAATTGCCGCAGCAGTTTGTTCGCAAAATTCAAGTGATTTGCGTAGTCCGTATCCTTCAATTCTTGCACCAATTGAATTTTATACGCTTTTAAATGCAAATCTTTCTTTAAAATCGAATGCAAAGACGATTTTTTAATGTTCGACGCTTGGCTTCGCTTTCGGATGGATAAAGTCCTGGTCGCGGACTGATGAGGGCGACCAGAGGTTTTAATTTTTACCATCGCACCTGTATTTTCGAACATCCGGATCCATTTTCTAATGCTATCGTCACTTGGTGCATTGCGATACTCCGCACGATACAAACGTTGAGCAGTCACTATTTAATCACCGTTACGATAATTCGCTCGTACGCAAAAAGCGCTATGCGTCCCCGGGTACTGCTCCACAGCAACTAAAACTCCACAAAATGTTGGACTCCGCGACGCTCTCTCCGCGCCCCTCAGCCACTTCGAATCAACTTCAACGCAAAAACAAATACCCGATGCACTTTTTGGACACCCTGTTAGCGTGTTATCAACAATTTTCGTTCCAGATTAGAAGAGTATCAGCAGAGTAACGGTCACCGTTTGGATAACATCATTATTTTGAAATAGTTTTCCATTTTGTATACTTATAATCAACAATAAAATAAATACTTGATTACTAGTAGTTTTTGTTTTGCTGAACTAACAAATACCCGATACTCTTTTTGGACACACTGTACTTGTTTATTTGCGGCATCTAAAGCGATATCTGTGCAGGCTTTAATTAAAGCTAATAAATATGATTGAAAAACATTCTAGATCCCTATACTGTTAATTATAAAACTAGGTTGAGATTTTAACAGTTGAAATTTAGGCCATAATAATACGATCTTTTCGCCCCCCGTAAACCTCAGAACGCCCCCCATTTTCTCTTGGACTCGCCACCGCCCCCTTGGAAAGCTCCAGCGCCCACAGGGGGGCGGTACCGCCCCCGTTGAGAACCTATGTTTTAGACTTATATAAAAAATTGACTTTCATAAAAAGTATTCAACTCATAATAAAAAAAGGTTAAAAAATAGTAAAACAATACTTTATTAAATAAAATGCCTACACTATAACAAAAGCGTAGGTTCTTATATATATATATCTATTTTTTTATGGAATCGATTTATACACGTTATGAGAATTACTCAAATCTAAATTAATCAAGTATTTCGACTTGATTGCTTAAAAATATATTTTATATACGATGGACCTGTATGGGTGCATAATGCGGGTTTATTTAGTATTTTAAAATAATCATTGGGTACTATCATAATTTCTAAAAATATTGATGAAATATTAAATATGTTTTTTTTTAAGAGCTGTGGGATTGAATTCCGGCTATGTCGATTCAATAAAAAGAGTCGAGCTTTTTTATAATTGTTTTAGTGCATATAGTGAGACCACCCGCTCTCCCCATTCTGTTGCTTGTGCATGGCTGCCATTCTGTACCCTGAGCGTGTGTAAAGGATCGGTAATGGAGTAGTAATGGAGTAATGATTGTGGAGGGATGTGGTCTGGAAGTACCTTGTGGAGGTCGGGGGGCTCCTGATCAGATCTAAACGCCAGAGCTTTGTAAGGAAAGGATTATAAATTAATGCTATTGTGCAGCAGAAATACGCAGACTTTTTCTTCCAATATAAAACTACGGTGTAGAAGGACCCACTACATTAATTTTCCCCTTAGAAAACCATGAACACTGGGTCAGCATGAGTGTATGATCAGTGAAATGGTCGCCAACCTCCTCTGAGGAAAAACACTTGATGAAGAAGATATAGTGATAAGTTCGTGAGAAATAATTGAAAGTACCATGTCTAAAGCCTAAAAGTACGATCACAAAATATGAATAAACCTAAAAATATTCGGTTTCCTATAGTTTATTTCCTAGGAATGAGGAACGATGCACATTCAATAAAATAACAGCTCTCGATAAAATCGATTGAAAATAGGTTCGGACATTGCGTTGATTAGTCGTAATGGAGGGTTCGCTTTCTGAGTGTGGATAATTTAAAACCTCGGCACGCCATTAGACAGCGGCCGTTATATTTGTCTTCGGTAATTGCAAGACTGCTCAAATAAGGTAAACTCTGAATACCCTCTAAAAGCACCGGTGAGTCAGATTTGTGTAAACAATTAGCGCGTGTCGCCATTGCGGTCGTCCCCGTCCTGGAGGAAATGACTGGTGAAAAGTATTGAATGCCGGAGTGATGAATTATTTATTGATGATTAATGAGTTATTCCCAAAGCGTTCAATATGGATGTGAATGGATCACTTTCAAGTTTTTCGCTTAGGTACTTAGTTGTTTGAATGTTGGAAACTCGCGTTAAGATTTTTGTGACGAATAAACGATCTTGAAGACGGAAAAATATTTATAGTCGTTTTTCTCAAACGCTGAAGGCTGTGAATTAGGGAACATTAGTTTGGATAAAAAAAGCATATCTGCTAAAATAAAGTTATACTACATTTTTTGCAATTTTTTTAAAAGCGTATAATAGATTACAGTAACACAGTAAATAATACAGAATATAAAGAAATACATCGGCGATGCAATAGTAAACTTTTTCAATGGGACACCAGTTCAAGCGAGAAAAACTTACGATTTAAATACATTTTTAAAAATAACTAATAATCTTATATATATATATATATATATATATATATATATATATATATATATCTTCTTCATCAAGTGCCTCTCTTCAAAGGAGGTTGGCGACCATTTCACTGAGCATATATTCATGCTAAACCACGTGGTTTAAAACTATGAATTAAATTATGAAATTTTTAGATTTGAAAAATAAAAAATAAGCAGTAAAAATGTAAATAAAATCAGTATTAAATAGAATGTTTATCCTGTGAAAAAAAATTGTTTTTCATTGATATATGCATTATATATTAAAATGTGTGTCTAATTCGACGATTAGAAATCCATTTTAAGTGAAATCCAAAAATGCAGCCCCATTTGCGCTTCCGGTGAACATTAGGACCGACTCTGATGATGTCCTGGGCCTTCAGGCACAGATGTGTGGCCCACTCTCTAGTCTGGCTCGAAATATTTTTATGATTATTGCTTACTACTTCTGGGGATTGGGCGGATGACATCAGAGCGGTGTGAATGGGAGCGTCATTGATATTGAGGAAAACAAAACTTGACGACATGACTCGTCATTCGCAGCCATGGCGGCGTGCTTGTATTTCGGATACCTCTTTAATTAATGCTAAATATTTTAAAAGAGAATCTGCAATTCACGTCCGGTAGAATACTTTGTTTCCGTTTTCATTCTGATGAGTAGATTATTAAAAGCGCTGTTTGTAGTACTCCAAAATATAAAATTCGATTCAAAACACAGACATTTTTCAGTGGGACAGTAAGAGCGCTTTTACACTACAAAAACACTGTGTAATCTTTTAAAATTGACATAATCTAATGAACCATTTGGTTTTAATTATATTTAATATGAAGAATTTATAATGTTCACGATAACGGTGCAATCACAATAGTATCTAAAGAATTTGCTCAACGTGTGATGATCTAATTTTTTTTTAAACAATGACCAATCTTATCATATAAGTTTGTGAAGTTGTCATAACTCTAGTTTCTGCTAGGTCAATTTTTCGCACTAATGGAGTGAAAGTAAATTATCATTTTCTTAGCATCGCATTTACAGAAAAGAAAATACAAAATTAATCAAATTTTCAAAACTAATATCCATATTTTGTTAAGGGTTTTTTTTTACACATATTTTTCTCTACACAAGCTGAACAACTGAAGCCCATGAACGTTTTCATCTAAGTCGCACCTTGTAAGCCCCTCAACCTGCGCCAAGACTAGAGCCATACACCGTATTAAAATCATATAATTTTGTTTCAAAGCTTAAAAGCCAGTGAAGTCGTCATGAATCTGGACTTCAGCTGAGTCAATTAGGATTCGATCTTCAAATGTCTCTTCTCGTAGAAGGTCGGTGACCACTTTATTTTTCCTGGGCCAGTCTCACTGATTCGGTCGTACTTGCGACTCTTAGCCGCCGGCTTAAATTATGTATTCACGCATGTCTTTTTTCCCACGATTTTTCCTCGGAAAATCAGCTGGAGGTTGCGTTATTTATCGTTTCGTAAAATAAAAGAACGCAAGTATGGTAAATATAATTTTGAAAATGGAACATTTTTGCGTCTGGCAAGGCTGGAAGCTTTGCTCGGGCGCAGGCGCGGGGCGGGTTCGCGAGCCCGCCGCCAGGAGGAGTTAGTGCCCCCCGCCGCCGCGAGCCGAGAGCACGGCGCCTCCAGCGACCCACGGGAGAATGCCAATACAAAGGAGCGCCGCGTATTGTAAAAACCGTGATGTATTGATTTATTTCGGATTCTCATTTTCCAAAACGGCCATCCTCCGCCGCGGCTGAGCGCCCCAGACCCCGCCGCGCCGCGCCGCCGGCCCGAGAACCCCCCGCGCTCGGCCACGTCCGATGGAATTCCGCGATTTATCAGCGAGCAGGATCTCCTCTCGGCGTCCGCGGCCCGGACTCAAACATGGTGGATCGCCCGACCGGAATGTCAGCGCCGAATGCGCGCTTACCCGCCGCGAACTGAGCTAAATCACCATCCGAGACCCAGATCGAAGCGTCCGGACGCGGAAATGAGTGAACTTTCCAGCCGGAGACCCGTCGAGTGATTGTGAAATGCCCAAAATCGGAATACAACATCTTTGATATTTTGTTGTCATCCTCCCCCACACGTCAACATCTGATACCTCCGACTGAAGTTTTTGCGAGAATTGAGCCTCCATTGTCGTCGCTATCTCCTCCTGGATGCGAGATATCGCAGTATTATCGCGGAACTGCGCGACGATTCGCCCGCAGATGACAAAACAATAATGACTGCGGGAGAGACGTCAAATTTTTCGGCCGAGTACGCGCACCGCGAGGCGCGCCTCCGATAACCGTTTCGGGGTTCCGATTGATAGAAAATCGTTCAAGATGGTGTGGCCGAGCTGTCGGGGCGACGCCTCGTGGATCCTGATCCTGATCGTCGTCTTCATCCAGTCGGTGATGGGAAATTACGCCAAGTCCTTCTACATCCACTGGAACACCACCAACAGCATCTTCAGAATAGACAACACCGATCACGTCTTCGACTTGAACAAGGGAAACGCGCAGTTCGAGTACGATCAGGTGAACATCATCTGTCCCGTGTACGCTCCCGAGACGCTGGTGGAGGTGGCGGAGGAGTACATCATTTACAACGTTTCCAAGGAAGAGTACGACACCTGCCGCATCACGAATCCCAATCCGAAAATAATTGCCATTTGCGACAAGCCGCACAAACTCATGTTCTTCACCATAACGTTCCGGCCCTTCACGCCGCAGCCCGGCGGCCTGGAGTTCTTTCCGGGGAAGGACTACTACTTCATCAGCACTTCCAACAAGGACGACCTGCACCGGCGCATCGGAGGACGCTGCCTGAGCCACAACATGAAGCTCGTGTTTCGCGTGTGCTGCCGCCCCGAGGATGCGCCGACCAGCCCCGCGCCTCCGCCCCCGCCGCCCACCGCGCCGCCCGCGCCGCCACCCCCGCCCGCGACCCGCCCGGCGCCCTCGCCCAAGCCCGCGTCGCCCAAGAAGACCCACAAGGTAGACAAATCCCCCAACGAGGTGGTGAAGAGCGAAGAACTGAGCTATTCGCGGAGCCACAAGAACACGCTGCTGCCTCTGATTCTGCCGGCCGTGATCGCCCTGGTGCTACCGCGCCTGCTGCTCGTGATCCCGGGCCGGTGAATGTTAGCAGGCGGCGATGCGTTCTCCCGTTAGATTGCGGATACGGCGGCGAATCGAAACATGGTGCTCCCCGACTGACAGTGAAATGAACGATCTACTCGGTCGCGACGATCATTACTGCTGTAGTGAATATTTTAGTAACAGAGACGACGTCTGTGCACCTGCGTTTAGTTTTCCTCGTGAGTTATCCGGCGGCCGGTGTCCCCCTGCCTGTACTGTGATGTATGATAGTTTATTCCGTACTTGAGGGGCTGGCCGTGGACAAAGTGAATCGTTAGACCGAGACGTTAATGTAAAATCTATGATTCCTATAATAGTATCTTTATATATTTAGAATCGATAACGACTAGAACTCTGTAAGAATGAATTGTCGAGAGACAGCGCAGCCGCGGTGTTGGACTCCGTGGGCGGCGGTACCGGCGGTGCGTGTGAGGTTCCCGACTATATTTTATCGTACTGAAGATATTAGGCTGGCACTGTTCTTCATGAGTTTGTGAATTCTGCATTAAATTTAAGTTCCGATACTAACGTCCAACTATATCTATTTTATTGCAATTTCCCGATCTATTTGTAAGCGAAATAGTCTCTTTTTTATCAAACGTGATTAAATGAAAATACTGTATGTTTAATTGGATGTGCAATTGTGTTGTAACTTGCCGAGGAGTTCCCTTCCGGAGGATCTTATGTGCTGTACAGTTCTAGTGACGATGAGTGGGCCCGGCACCGACCACTGGCGCAGAGTAGCCCGGCCGGGCCGGCCTCGGGTCCATCGATCAAGACTTCCGACCCCGATGGCGAGGCTTCATAACATTAGGGATCAGCACTACAGTAAGGATAGGTCTAATCTTTATTTATTACTCGAGAACATTGTTTGTATGAGAATTAGTTAATTTTAAGCGTGGCAGATGATGTTCTGCAGTGTTACTTATTCACTAAGTAGGTGTAATATGTACCATGGCTATGTACAGATATAATCTCGGCGTCTTTGAGGATTGCTGTGTGATATTTTTTTAACTTCTAGTTGAAGTTTCTTCGAGATGACCCCAACTTTTACATCGGTTTATTCCATTGACTGTGTTTTAAAGGAAAGTGGAATTTCAATAAAAACAATATTCTTATGTACTATTATGAACTGATAAATCAAAATTACATTCAATTGCTTTTTGTGTTATTTTCTTTTTGGTTTTTAATTATTTCCAATCTGAATTCATCAGATGCTGCAAAGTAATATTCCTAATTGAATTAGGGTCTCGAATCCGAGACCGTCATTATGCAGTCATAAAGAACAATTGAATTTGTCATGCAAAACAATTCGGGCTACTTTACAGATGATATTGCACAAACAGTCCTCAGAGGTGTCCGGTACCATAACAGACTAATCAGATGTTCTTTGTAGGTCTCCGTGCTCCCAATTTTTATTTTTGTACATACCTACTTGTTTCCTGCCTAAGTAACAAATTGGCTTAGCCATTGTACCGGAATCAGCGGTGTGGTCATTGTTAAGTCATATTTGATCAGAGTGAACTGAATATGATCTGCGAGGACTGCATTAACGTTTCTGTTTCTGGTTATACCTTTTATTACTAGTCTGTGTATACGTGTTTTGTCTTTGTTTACAAATTGTTAATTGGACGATTGAATTTTGATTGATTAGGCACATTTCTTGAGTCATTCGTGTTTGTAATTTCTTTATTGTTCTCGTATAAAAGATAAGTTTTTTATCTTTTCGGTTACCTGTTGAGACAGGTGATGCATAATTGGAGAGACAATGCATTACAATGAGCTTAATGATAATATCTCAGTTACAAACAATAGAAATAAATGACCAAATCTTAGAAGTGCACCTAATCTTTTAGTATCTTGTTTAGATATGCCATTGTTGGCAGCCAGGTATGGCCCGGTTCCACGTGAACGGTCACTCAAGATTGAATCGACCAATTTCAACGGAATGTATGCACAAAACAACAATTCACAGACCTGCTGCATCACGGAGCAGACTCAAATGCATCTGTACTGTAGTGATTATGCAGTTGAACTTATCTTAACCTGTATTTATGTAAATATTATTTTTTGTAAGATTGTACATACGTGAGGACGAACGAAACGTTCCACATCCGACTTAGCTACTGTTTCATAAATGATTTTTACAGACGATGTGCGAATGGTCAACGAATGTCATGATTTTATGTATCGTCATAACATTGTAAAATATTTAGCGAGAGGAAGATATCGTAATTTATGGAAGTCAAAATAAATCACATTATTTTTCTTAATAAAGCATTTCACGATTTACCTCCATCTTTATTAAAACACAAGTTTATAAGAAAATTTCTGAAAACAAAAGTTAGTACAGGTACAATATATTTAACATAAAGTTTGGCAAAGTTTCTATTCAGGCTCGCAAATAAAGCGAGCCAGACAAAATATTACATAAAATAGCTTCCAACATAATAATGTCAAGCGATACTTTATTCACATGTCTGCGGATAAACGTACAATCTAAAAAAACTTTTAAAATTGAACTTTCATCTTGTTCCCGTTCCATTGTTGACACGAGATAGTCCACTGCCAGCTCTGGCCGCTGCGGTGTGTCGAAAGTAGACGGATGCTAATCCTTTCTCTCAATTAGGCAGCTAAAAAAACCTGTTTCTCTGCTAAATCTTGTATGAAATTATGACTTAATAACATATGACAGCATACTAACATGACATTTATGACAAGAGTGATATGTTTTTTGTGTCATTTTTTGTGTGACTGTTGAAGTCACTCGTGAATGGCTTTGTTTTCCGAGAGGTATCGCATGGAACGGCAGAAGTATTCGACTTCGGGCATTCTCTTTTTTACTATGAGAACTGAATTGTTTTTTTTTTTTTTTTTCAAGTAGGTAATTGATACGTTCTGGCGTTTGTCTTAATTTTCACCGAGAGTGCAGCTCGAACTCGCGCCGGAGATTCACTATTATCTTCTAACCGTATTTTTATAATTTACAATAAACTATATTCCAAGTTTTTGGCAACTATCTCATTATCGTACCGCAATGACCCCGAATGCTATTCATCGTAGCCATTGTTTTGTAGCGGTGTTGCTAATTTATTCCTCTGTTTTGAGCAATAAAAATATTTTATATAATGGGACCTGCACCGCAACCCATTTATTCGCTTGATTTATGTGACATCTCGTAATTTTAAACATTTTGCAAAGTTTGAAGTTTTTTTTTGAAATTTTTTTATTCATTGTCAAGCGGTCAGCCGAGAGCTTCGCGAAACGCATTTTCATCACAATGATGCGAAGCTATAATCTACGGATTATCAATCGTTTACGTCCATTATCTCGCGGTCTCGGCGCATCTGGAGTGGAATTAAACGCGGATCTCTCATTAGATCTCCGGCACCGCTGGCAGGGACCCAGCGCAATGAAGATGCTATCGTCACTTGAGATTTCATCTTTCTTTATATATTTTTTATGTATTGCACTAAAACTCAGCGACTCGATAATTTATTACCGTAAATCTCTCCCTTGATCTTCGGTCGAAACATGGAAAAGCACTTTTGAATTGTAATGATTAGTTTTATATTTGGAATAACTCGCCTAATCTCGCGACAATCGGGGGACCGCGGTTCGAGTCCGGCGGCATAATTTATTCCTAGTCCGTGCAATAAACATACAATTCTCATTTGCTCGTGGCTCGCATCCCCGCGGCGGATATAATGATTTAATTATTGTTGTAGAATCCGGTCCGTTTGCGCGGTATCCTCGGAAAACAAGTGTGTGTGTGAAAGGCCCGGGTGAGAGTTTCTGTCGGTGTACGTACTTACTCCATTAATTTGGCTGTACTAATTGTCTTTTAAGTATTACTATAGAGGTTCACCTACAACTGGTTTTTATTATATACAATTAACAACTGAGATTCTGGCAGCTACATTGATATTATTATTTGAAAGTGATTTTAGTTTTTACGCAACTTGCCTACATTTTATAATTTTTTTATATACACTACTGCCGTGTTTTTTATCGAAGATATTTTGCTGGGTATTAAACCGTGACATTTTATTATCGATAATATATATTTAATAAGATGTCTTGACTGAAAAACAAGTATTTTTTTAATTTATTCGTAAATCTTAACACATTATTATAATTCTGCCCATATTGTTTTTTTACAAAAACTCATTAAATTATGAATATTAAATTGTTTAATATGTAATCCTCGTTTTATTCTCAAACTGTTCAAAGACAAGCGTCCATCTCAATATTCCTCCAGTTGATATCAACATGTTTACATAAGCACATCGATCAAACACCCACACCGGGATTCGAACCCCGCAGCTCGGCTTTGATGCGAGAATTAACGACGGCATAAAGCCTGGGACGAGACGCGAATAGAGCGACCGGATGGTGCGAAATTCCTGCGCGTGTGAATGATCCGACCCGCGGCTCGCCTCGCCAGGGGATCATCGCGGGCGCCCCGGCAGCATGGGCTCCTTCTTAATTTTCCATTTTCACAGTGTAATCATCAAAGTTTCACATTTCGCGACGTACCGCGAATATTGGCCACCCCCTTTGTTATCGCCATCGGGATTTACACAATGCCGATTTTTATTTATGAAAAATGGTATTAACTGTATATTATAAAAACAGTATAATCATTTTATACCTTTGTCATTATATAGTTTCCTATAAGAATCACATAATTGAGTTGGATAAAATAATCATTTTTTTAATGTCGCAAAACGTTTTAACCCTCTTTTTCAGTTTACACACTTCGCCCCAGAACTAAATTAAAACCGTTTTCATATAATTTAAAGGCTTATATAAAAACGTTTTATTAATACGTTTTGTAGGTGAATTTGCGTATAAAACAATAATAGCATAATATTACCCGAGCTTTCTCACACACGATATATTATTTTCTCTCACCCCGTATCGACAAATTAAAAAGAAAGCTCACATATTATTTGCATTAAACGAAAAATTTCAATATAAAAATGAATTATAACACTAAAACGACCGCCGGGGTCGCAGAAATGCTCAACAATAAAACTACAGATTCAATTTAATACACAACACTAAAACTAAAGTTCGGATCGGGCGCGTTGCTCAACGTACTTTATTTGTATTTAGTAAAAAGGAAAAAATGTCGGGTGTCGTGGGGGCTGCACGGGTTACGCACATCGATAAAAATAAAACTTTATTATTTGCATTAAAGGAAAAAGTACGTGCACGTACAGAATAATAACACGAATTCAATAGTTGGTAGTATAACACCATAACGACTGCGGTGCCTGCTCCCTGACCCCACAATTTGGAGTGCCGGTCAGCGGTAAGAGTCACTTCACATGCGAAGATCACCAGCCTCGATACTGTGGTGCCGCAGCTCGTGTGTTTATCGGTCATTTTTACCCCACGGCCCATGAATGGATTTCTGTTGTTCTAACCCTCTTCAAAACAAATTGTTTTCCACTTTCTATGCCTCGTTCAAAATTGTTTGGACACACTTGTAAGAACTATTCTAAATGTGCACGCAGTCAATGCACACATGTCTAGACGGTTTGCGAATATTGAACGTTGAAATATTCTCACACATTCCTGTCATCGTGAATACCCATTATATATAAAAAATTATATAACACGGAATTCTAGTATATTTTGTGTCGGGTGCATAGTCTCGAAAGGCTCTCGACCCGCATCATCCCTGTCTGTCTTCGGCTCCTTTTACTCGTGTTCTTGACCTGGCCTCTTCGTCCGATTGGGGTGCGCCAACCGCCCATCTGAGATGTTGAACACTGACAACCGAATGGTAACCACCCAAAAAAGGACGCTATTGATAATTGCAATCGGTTGCCAAGTTGTGTAGACGGCTTTGATGTCCACCTTGCTACGTTGAGTTATGTTAAATTTAAACGTCCTTAATCCTTTGTAGGGCATAAGCTAAAAACGGTTACATATGTACCTACCTTTAGGGTCATACTGTGTATAATAATTGACGAAAATTGATTTTTACTGTTAAAACGCGTAGTTCGGGAATGGGATTTAAAGTATTAACGGTTATATATGTATCCGAAAGCTTCATTAAGGTGAAATCGCATGGTGATTTATATATTAATAAATTTTCGTAAATTATTATACGTCTTATGATCCTCAAAAGTGACTCCACACACACGATGCAATAATTTGGCGTCTCCATGGTGTAGCCATAACCAGTAGTTTTTGTGAGATTTCGCCGATATTCACTGGTATATGGCTACACCATTGTACAATTTGTTGGACCAGACGCCAAATTATCGCATCGTACATATGTAACCGTTTTGAGCGTATGCTCTACTAAGGGTTAAAATATTAATAATATATTTTTTTCAGTAATAGTAGTTTTTCAACGAAATTATGATAGTTCACGTTTTGAATATTTAAAATAAAATCGATTGAGTTATAAAAAATCACGCAGTTGAGTACACATTTCCAATAATATCCGGCCCGCAAAGGCGGTGTTCCGGGGGGTTGGGGCTCCGCCGGCGCGCCCCCCTGGCCCCTTGGCCCCCCGACGAGCCTCCCCTGGCCCCCTCTAGCCCCCCCCTGGCCCCCCCCCGTGTAATTCCGATCGAGTGCTAAGTTTCCCAACCACCGGCGAGCACGCATCGCATAAAACTCCCAACTCCAACCCTCCATGCGCGCGAGGGCCGGGGCTGACCCGACAGGACTCCGCCGTTTATCTCGCATTTGGTTCAATTCGACCCGTGTTGGGCGTTGTTAAAATGTGACCCATAATATGTACGGCTGTGACTACACGTAATAAAGCCGTTTAAAGAGCCCTGTCTGAGTCAAAACTTGTGCTCAAAAATGCTAATTATTGATATGCTATATGCCTAAATGTCTACTCTGCATTTGATATATATTTTTTGCAGTATTAAAACGAAAACTCAATTTATTTAAACTGTAAACATTAGCTTTCTCCGTAACGCAAGTTTTCAACTCCCAAATTAAAGCTTCCGAAATTAATTTAGGTTTTTTTTTTTATTATTTATGACGTACAACGTTAACGTCCCAGAAGCATACATTTCCCTAGTACGCGGACGCCCGTCGCTCGTGTCATTATACGTCAATTTAACCGACTCCGACCCTGCCGCTAATAAAAAAAATGTTAAACGCGTGTAGTTATTTAGATTTTTTTTTTCGTAAATGGCGCTTGCCAGGTTTTTCCAGACCGCCGCTAGGACGCCGAGGCGATTGTCAAACGCAAAATGATTTTCCGGCGATAATTCATGGGGGATATTCGTTTTTATAGTGAATTCTAATTTACAGCTTTTTCAATCATAACGATTTGTTATATTCATTTTAAATAAAGGGGTTTCAAAACTCTCTTTTTATCACCAAAAAAAGGATAAAATAATCTGTTTTTCTTAGTGTATTTTTGTAAATTTATTTAGTTCAGTATCAACGTTTTGTTTTTTTTAAATTTAGATGTGAATATCTCAAAGGATGCTTTTCTTATATGCACAAATTCAGAAACGTCTTAAAAAATACCCCTCTCCGCCCGGCGACTCTGCTAATTGAGTGTAACGTTTGATCTTACCAAAATAGACCCTCTTCACCACCGGCATAATGTGTTTGGTTTTGTCCCATTCTAATACATCCGGATGTGCCCGAAGTCACCCCAACCCAAAAACAAGATTAAATATATTAATTTTCAACGCCGCCACAAATTTCTACAATATATTTAAATGTATTCAATTGTGTTTGATTCGACCGGGTCTCGATTTGGTGGCAATTAGTGGCGCCTGATCCAATAAATTTAAACAAGAAAATGACCGCCAGAGCTTAGAATGCGTGTAACATCGCCTCGAACCCCAACACCTTCGTTATCAGCGAACAACTCTTATCTCTGGGCTATCCGTCTTCGTGGCTCTAAAAGCTCACCTATTCAGGTATAAAAGCTGACAATGGCCGAGGCACTCAAAAGTCATAGGATTGAGTTTAATGATTCCCAACCACCAATACAAATTACTTCAGCGGAATGCTCTCATGTGCTTGATCGCTGCATTTATAAAACGTTAACATCCTTGCTTAATTATTTTTTTGCAAAGTTCGCGTAAATCGAACACGACAAGAATAATTGGTAACACGCCACGGCTGTGACGATCGTCCGGATGAGTTTAAATGTTTATTACTTGTAAAGAAAATGTGCTTCGAATTTAACAAGATGTCGTAAATACGAAAACAAATAAATTTAAATAACTCACCGATTGCCGGAGCGTTTGGCGAGGGAGCGCCGTCTCCGATTCCGTTATGACACTTTCACAGAGTTAAATAAAAGTAAAAATACTCCGGGAGACTTCAAAGTCCTCGGGGCGACTATTTAGGGAGATCAAAGGACGGCCTGCGTCAATTAAGATGACCAGCTCTAGGCGGGGACCGATGGAGACGTCTCGGTCACCAGACTTGACTCCGATTGTTGTTTTTTTTTTTTTTTATTTTTTTTGTCGTCTTCGACTTCGCTTATCTTCGCGACATACCCGAACTGGTAGATTTATGCGTCTCTTTCCGCACGATGAAAATAATCTCACACTCATTTATCATTTTCGTATTTTGAGCGTGTCATTGTTTATAACATCTTTTGTGTGATATTTCCGAGTAAATTTTTTTTGCTTGTGTTATTAAAGTTTAAACAGCTTATTTAGCCGTCGCTTGATTTTCGTTTGGAAGGAAAAATGCTATCCCAAATTAAATTATCATAAATTTAGTGGTGCTATGCCGTATGTGGGATTTCCAAACCCACGAGCTGTCACATCACCCTATTACAAATGAAAGACTGAACACACGCTTGACGCTTGTCTCGGGTAATCATTCCGAGAACATGGCGATTATTTGTTGTACCGATTAATCAAAAACCTCACATACATGATAATTAATGGTTTTTATTACAATGTCTACTTTCTCCGTGCCGATATTTTTAAAAATATTTATTATAACTTAAAAAAATTAATTCCTCTAGAACCTTAGATTATCTGTATTATTTTTATCAATTGTGTAGAACAGTGGCTCTCAAACTCTTTTGGCCCACGGACCCCTTTTCATGATCAAAACTTGCCCACGGACCCCCTTTCATAGTCAAAACTTGCCTACGGACCCCCTTTTATAGTCGTTGTTCAGGGATCCCCAAATCGATTTTAATTTTCTAAGGACCCCCTGGGGTCCGTAGGGACCACTTTGAGAAGCTCTGGTGTAGAATAATAAATACACCAAACTCTGCTTATATTCAAAATTAATTTTTGACCATTCAAAAACGAAACATCAAAGATCCAAAATCAGGAACGTACGGTTAATTTTGATTAAGAAACATGGAATAATTTTGATGGTTAATATTGTCGAATTTCCAGGCATGCCCCTTAATCGGAAATCCGATGATGTTATATTATGCTTACGCATGTTTTGAGTCAAAAGTGATTCGTATCGTCATCGCATGTTAACACACTAATTTTAATTTCAAAAACATAAGTTTTAATTGCAGATTTGTTAATTTTCAATCGGTATATTGACGCCTACTGCCCATCTATCATGAATTTTGATTAATTTATATTGACTTCTCTCTATCTCTCTTCTCTCTATGTTTGTTGCCGAACTCGTACTACAAATGTAGATTCATGGCCCATTACTATTGTACAATAATAATTCTCCATCTTGATTATTTTGTTTACAAGTAACGTCATCCATGTTCCAGTTATGATGCGTAGAGCCTCGCGGTTCAGCGGCTAGCACGCTCGCTTGCCGATCACGGGTTCCGAGCTCGAATCCGGGTGTTAAAGTCTCAATTCTGTTAAAATTACTTAGATGTCTCCAAGTTAGAACAATAAAGCGGTGTTAAATTGTATTGTATATTAAATTGTCAAAATAATACTGTGGAGTCGTGTTGCATGGTTTGTTTTTTTGTTTTTTTTTTTATTATTTTTCCGAGCCGATGGGAGGTACCATCGGGAGATTAAGTTGTAAACAAAGACCGTTAATCACTCGCGCGCTCGAATCGCGCATTTCGAAACTCCAAACGCAATCACACTTCCCCCCGAGGAGCGGAGGTGACGAAAAGAGCTTTTTAAAAAAGGCTGGCCGCGATACGGGCCGAGTCACACGCGCGGACCCGAACCCGCGCTATCTGCGCGCCGCGTAACGCAGTGCGTCCGGAATGCTTTTAGCCCACCGAGCCCCCCCTGCCCCCTGCCCCGTGCCCCCCTGCCCCCTGCCCCGTGCCCCCCCTGCCCCGCGCCGCCCCTGGGCCCCCTGCCCCCTCTGCCCCCCCTGCCCCGCCCCCGAGGCGCACGAACCTCGCCGCGGCCGGCTGGCTCGCCACCTCGCTCGAACAATCCATCATCGGTAACAATCGATTCGTTCGAATAAATTTATTCATTCATTCCCTAATCGAATTTGCGGTGATCATCCGAAACGCATATGAAATACGACATCTTTGATAATTTTCGCGAAAACGGATCGCCTTCCGAAATTACAATGGGAAAATTCACTTGATCATTGATCCTTGATCGATCAAATTTAAGCGAATATTTCGTGCCCGACGCAGGTCCAGCCTACACTTTATTATGCATGCGACTTACTCGTGTGAGTTTTCGCACTTCTCTGTTTGCGCATACTTCCCCCCTGGAATCCCTGCGTTTGGCAAATAATATATATTTTTTTTACTTCACGGCGGCACACCTTTGTCGATCGAGGCGCACAAACTGATTTAATGTTTTCACCTGTTGGTGTTGAATTTAAACCCTAAAATCAAGATTGTAGTGTTCACGTTACAGTTTAACAAATGCTTACATCTTTTTTTCGTTCGCCTGCACACATTGTGCTGTTTTGCACACTTCAGTCTATCTGGAGACATGCAAAGTAATAAAACATTTTTATCTGCAAGCGTCTCATAAGGCAAAATCTTTCTTCCGATGAACCTCACATGTAGCGATTTTTTTAAAAACTTATATTATAGTGGCTCATATATCTTTTTTTTTTTGCCTACATCTAATACACATGTTCGCACAGTGTGGTGCTTGTATACTGTGATTTGTAACATTCATCGGCAGTGGATTTCAAATATGAACAATGTTCACTTGAACAATCCATCATCGGTAACAATCGATTCGTTCATCGACATGTTCATTGAACATGTTTGAACACTTTAATAACACCGTTTACGTATTTAGAACCCAGTCACAAGAAAATGTATGTTACAAAAAAAAATATTTTAGAGTTTGCATTATGTTTTATCCAAAAAAATTACTGTGGTTTTTTGAATTCCATTTTAACCTAACGTAACCACTGTGCGGTGTATTTTATTTCAATATCAAAATATAACTTTTGTTTAGTGCTGAATTTTAATATGAATTTCCATTATTGCGTATAATTAAATACCTGGATTAAATATAAATTTTTAAAGGCAGTTTCAATTAGCATCAGATGAGCATTTAATATTAAAATTTTGTGTGAAAATGGTTCACAGACGTTTAGACTTTGATGCGAAGATCGCTATCGACCCTATCGTAATCGTGCGGGGAAAATCTGAAGATCTTGGGTCCACTCGATGTTCCCATATAGCTTGTGGAGTTCTCGGAATAAATTATTTTCATAAGTAAACTACCAAAAGAAATTCTGATAGCACATCATTGAATAAATCGATTTTTTACTTGGCGATAAATTTTAAAATCAATTGAAGTAATGGGACTATTCGACTAAGATTTATTAGCTGCTATCTTTTCTGTGTTTTTGATATTATTGTATTTGATATTAATGTATAGATAAGTCGATACATTGAATTGAATTATTTTTACTGTACACAAGCGATTCCAACCCACTGTGAATATATACCGGCAAATATGGCGTTTCTAGACGAGAAAACATTCATTGAGTAAATAATGGATGTATAAAATGCCTATAAAATTCGATGGAAAAATGAACAGTAAATCATTATTTATCATAGGCATAACTCAATCTAACCTGACCTATGTCTACTTGTATAGAAATTCTGGTCGTCCTGTTCGTGTTTTCTAGTAATACTTCCAACGTTTTCTGGTTGGCTCGGTGGCTTCGACCGCTCCAGGCCCGCCGGTTCGATCTCCCCCCTGACAGGCAAATCCCGTCTGATGTAATTGGGTTTTTTCGGATTTTCGGGGCCAATTTCGGTTTCGTTGAAGTGATTTGTAATCACATTACTCGTGTCACTACAAATTGGTTAAAGAAAATAATTACACGTGAAAATGATAAGAAAGTTTTTGTTTCTGTTGAAGAATCGATTATTTTTAAACTTTTTGGGCGAGTAAAACGCGTAAAAGCGCAGGATTTTTACCAATTTTTTTTTTTAAAATTAAATTAAAAATAAATTGTTGTGTTCCTCAGTAAATAATGTGTACGAAAGTAAATAATTTTTACAGAAAGCATGAAAAATTATTTTATAAAATATATTCGCATTATAAACATATTAACTTCGTATATCCATGCAATTTTGGTAGAAAATGCGATTTTAATGGTATTTAGTTGCATTTTGATCATATCATTGTTTGGTTATAATAATAGTTGACTTGTTGGCTCTGTTGCTGGGCCGTTAACTCTAAATAGAGCTCCCAGGTTTGATCCCTGTCTGGCGAATCCTAAACTGATGTGATTGGGCTCACGCCTGTATTACGATTTGTATTGACATTTTATGTGACGATAAAAATTGTTTCTATCAACAAAAAAAATAATAATAATCGCCAAAAAGCGATCATTTAAAACGCCTATATTTTACGAAAAGAAAACAAGTACATACATACTTGAAAATACTAAGAAATGTAAACAAACCACCAGTAATAAATTTGAATAATGTTGATCAAATTAACCTGCATAATTCATTTTCCGCTTAAATACCTAATCGTTTTTTTTTTCTGTAATATTAAAAATCAAAACAAAAATTTCAATAAATGCTTTTTAAATTCTTTGTAATGTGGTTTTTTTTTTTTAAATTTTTTATTTAACGAGTTCATAATTACAAGAGTTTCTGAATGATAATCTTTATTCCAATACGCAAAATCATACCTATTTTTTTGACATTAAACTTTGTCACTGTATTAAGATCTAACATTAAAACATATGATTGATTTTATTTGATTTAGTTTTTTTTGAGTGCGTCTCATTTTGTGCATACCGCCGGGCGACATGCTATTTTACAAATCCGCCTTCAAGTGATACGTTTCGCTTAATCTTTGTCACCCTCAAAAAATGCTGGCAACCAGGAATTCCCGGAGCTATTTCGTTTTTAACATTTGGGCTAACATTCGTGGCTAAGTGATATTTTTTTATAGAATCTCTCTGCACGGAAATAGGATAACGATTACCTCTAAGTTTTATCGGCTCGTTCTTCTCTCTGTTTTTACGCTTTAATGGCATTTCGTCCTCAATAAATTATCCCGAGACTCGCACGGGCGTAGTTCTGACTCCGAGCCGTGTTTAATATGACAGTATAATTAGTGATGATTATCGTGCAATAAACCGAAATCATTGACAGTGACGTGCAGGCCATACGCGTATAGATGCAATGCATGCGGAAAATTACATTCTATTTATTATTTTTTTGACACTCATATATCATGCAAAAATGTTTAGGCGTTTGAATGATGGCGAAAATCTAATATCTATTGATGGTAATACCTTTTGAACTAAAAATAATTTTGATAATTTTTTCAAATTTAAAATATCCAATCTATTATTTGTGATCAATCTTATTTCATATACTTAAAACTATGAAATATCAAAGATCAAAGCGACATTGCTAGGTATCAGGATGGTTTCAGTAACACCTCCAAACGCCCCAGTCTTTCTCTTTGATTTAATCTCCTTGCAACATAGTCTTCTGTAAAGAACTTCTCCAACCTATCGTCTTCACGTCTTTGCAAGATATCCAAAGAACCTCTGTCATGTCATGATGCTTCAGAGACATCTCTAAATCTCCCAGTCGTTCGCTCGGGTTAGGTCTTCTTGCAACATCCACTTGTACATCTGCCAAGAATCCTCCGACCTATTGTCTACAAAGAACTAAACCTGAATGCTTTGAATAAAGTATTTGCATATTTTGCAGAAGCATATAAATCACCTTTAGCAGGCTGCAAATTTACACGTGTACTACATCTTCTCTGAATGCCAGTATTTTTTACGGTTTCAATCCCACTCGACTAGCATATTTCACTTCGTTTTGTGGAATTTACTACCACCGAGATGCACTGCCATTCTCGCAGCCAGTACAGTGACGCAAAGCAAAGGTTCCCGCAGCAAGTCGAGGGCAGTAAACCCTGGAAGCACACTGCATCCTTCCATCAGTTTGTTTATTATTGTGCAATCTTTGCATTGGCTGTGGCGTGAGATACAACAGAGTAATATGGAATTATAATTAGCCCCGAGATCTCTGGCCATTTTCATTATTAAGAAAACATAAACGTTGTCTTGAATGCGGTATGATTTACTTTAAAAATTTGCATCGATTTTTAAAGATGAAGATAATAAATGATCATTTATATCTTAAACTCCAGCGTAAAAGTCGTCTTTCAATCTTTTGCATTTATTATTTTCAGTGTCTAAAATGCCAGTTTCTTTAAGCTAATGTTTTCCTAAAGAAACTGATGACTCTCAACAATGACGTCACTTCTATCACTCTACATTGTTAGCACTGAAACCGATTGGCGTGCATTTTTACAGCAACGTACTGCTTCGCATTATAGAAATTCAACGAAGTAATATAAAAATAACCCTTTGGTAAAAAAGAACACACGCCATTCTCACGGCAGGTAATATGGCTCTTAATTAACCAGAAAGCCATTGTTTGAGCTCTAAAAGGCTTAGTTGGCCTTTAAAATTTAGATTTTTTTTCTTCATAAGAATAACAACCCATCATGTCTAAATGAACTTGATATTGTGTCTTAATAACACCGCGGCTGAAAATTAGGGTTGTGCCTATTTTAGCTATCAAAATATTTGTTTTTTTATTTTTATTTCTCTGGCGTGACAAAATCTGGACAGATTTCATCACTCGACGGCAGGAAGTGGAAGGTGTCTGTTCTAGACCATTTTCTTTGTATTATGTTATTGTTTTTTTATAACATTTGATTAGCAACAATCCAAACTGAAACTGCTTTGGGTCTTATAGATTCAGGATTCCCTAGTTAAGGAGCGGCGGTGAACCTGTTGAGTCTGTGACTATCATTGCTAACGAGGCTCAATTTCTTACATTAACATAAATCTCACTCATTTACTGAATCACACCGTGCTTGTTTAAGCTGCTTGTCGCATAGACCGCACAATTTCAAAAGAATAATCAAGCTACTTTTGATAGCACCCTCCGATTGATTTAAGTCCTAAAATTCATTGTTCAGGTGAATATGTTGCGTTATAAATTGAATTGCTGATTCTGGCAGCTCTGCTCATACCATTTCGTTCATTGTATAAGCATTAAAATAAATTGACATGACATCGAAAATACTATACGGAAGTTTTCCCGTTGATGTGATTTTCCCGCAATTTTTAAAAATCAAGATATATTTTTAAAATAATTTCAGTGGAGCAAACACTAGTTGGTCGTGTAGCCTCACGCCCCTTATCTCGTTTCCAACCACTGAGCCCATACACACCGATTCATCGAACCAAATGGGGCGGGAGACAGAGAGTGCCGCTTGGCAGGGGCGGGCGGTGGTGGGCGGTGGCGGGGGTGGCCCCCGGGGCCTGCTCTCACGAGGCGCCCCCGTCGGGAATAACTATTTTTGGACTACCAACTTGGCTCTAATTTTATTGTTTTCAGGCTCAGCAAAGCTGGATCCACTTTTTTATTTAATTATGTATCCCAAGTCGAGGGACGCTGTTTCTAGATTAATAATGAATTCAGTGAATAACTATTTTTCGTGTCGTTTGATTATTCAACTGCCTTCAAGTTGAAAAATGGAATTTGTCTATTTCGTTTTTGTCTAAGCTAACTTGTATTGATTGACATTACAACTGTCAGAACAAATTGTTTTTTTTATTTTAACCTATGTCAGATATTTATCAAGGGATAGTTTTTTTTTGCTATAAACTTGTGAAGCGTGTATTCTGTATTTTTTTCATGTAAAAATGACCAAAATCGTGATTTTCCACTAGTGACTAGATATCTTCATTCTTTAATTTTGGCTTTTATCATTACTCCCTGTGCTATCATTAGGAATGTCATAACGCCAGCCTCGAATCTTAGCATTCCCGGTTGAAGTCGTGGTTATTAATTAGCCACCGAGCTATTCAAAATATATATTTTTTAACTGAAATCCTGTAATTTAACAAATGACAGTGGGCATACAAATGAAATCACGCAGTAATAAAACTTTAATTGCGCATTGTTCATCACATGACCCTTTGAAAAGATTCATTCAAATTTAACTACTATGCCGTGTGTATAGGAAGCGACAATATTGAACAATACGTCGTGACGATGTTGCAAAGAATGAGTTTCTTTTATTTTATTATTCACGATTATAGTAAGATTGGCGTAATACGCTTTTAACGTTCAGTGGCGTGCAATTTTCACGGTTCATTTTTTTTGTATTCCGTTTGCATCCAAAAATGTATTTGCAAGTGTACAGTAATACTAGCAGTAGATTAATATCACGCAAACCTCGGGCTGAGCGTGAGTGGTTTGTCACTTATTGCTCCTTTTCTAAACAATCCATCGAGGGCATTAACTAATGTGGCGGGTGTTAATGGGCTCTGCTCGCCCGGGGGAGGCTGCCGAGAGACTCGCGTTTCAGAGGCAATGAGTTCAAAATTTACGACGGTGTTTGGCGATGAACATATTTGCAGGCCTCGAGCGCGTATTAAAAAGTATTATTTGAGCGCATAACGACCTGCCGCGGCCATTACTCCTGGTAAGAAGGATGCTATGAGAGTGTTATGGGTGCATTGTTTGAGCTAAACGATCGCCTCCAATGGCACGGAACCCGGGTTCTTTTCCGGTCGAACAATTTTAATTTGTAATCCGACGCTCTCCCGATGTAGGTAGCCTGCGCAGCTCGGATGATCTCGAGTTATTTCTCGCCTTCGCATTTTTTAAAAGATCCTGCTGTATAGTTTGTTCTAACAAAATCGACCTTAAATAATAACTTACCTAAATTGAACGTTTTTAATTATTTAGTAAAAATTCTTCACCCAACGCCTCATTGTGTCGCTCTGTGTTTTAAAATGTATCATTGAGTTTTCGGTTAGTAACCACCCTGTTTTGCAAATAATCGATAGCTGCTAATCGAAGGAAAGGGATTGGAATCAATGATGGGCAACTGTGGTCGTATCCAGGGTTTTGCTTCTCCGGAATTCACGGTTCGAAGGGAGATTTTTTCAAGAACACGGAGGCAATTTATAAGAATTAAATTGACAAAGCTTTGCTCCGCCCAGATTCGATTCGCCACATTTACAAACTTTACTAATAATTTTGGCATAGGAACAAATTAATCAAACTGAAGGCTTGTTTTATTTATTTTTGCTGGCCAGTCTGACATTGCGTGTGTCGTTTCATTAAGTTTAACCTGCTTAAGAATTAGTTTGCTCGTTTCGTTTTGAATGAAGTATATGCATTTTACGCGTCGCACTTAATTGAAGTAGACACGGCGCGTATCTCGGAATTTTTCTTAACAATTAAACAAAACAAAAAAAAAACTGCCGTCATATTTATATAAAAAAACAAGTTTATTATATAAACAAATAGTTATGAATTTTGTCTTTAGTTTTTTTAGAATGATATCTGAAGGCCGAATCTATAATATCTTTTTTTTTAATTTGATTTAGACTATTTAAGTTTTTTTTTTTATGCATTCGAATATTATATTTAATATAAAGGCTTATAAATTCAGAAATTAATTTTCCAAAAGAATCTTCTTATATGAATTTCTTAAATGTTTTTTTTTTAAACACGACTAGTTTTGATTATCCTCGTCTATTTTTTTATATCTTGCATTCAATTGTTAGATAAATATTTTTTTTTTGATAATTATTCTTCATTCTTTAACTATCATATTAAATTATAACCTTCCACTCCGCTTAGTATGTATGGTTGGTTAATGTCATCACACCTCCTATGCCTGGAGGCACAGGTAGGCCATAATTCAGCAGTGTTTAAGAAAAAAAAAAAATACTTATTCCTCTCCATTATACACGAGTTAAAATGGTAAATCGTTATGACAGAAATTAGTCACGTAAAAAAAAAAAAAACAAATAAATTTAAATAACAGCTATTTTTGTTTAATCAATTTTACTGTGAGAAATAAATCTTTCTAGAAGATGGCTACGGCAATCGAATTAAAAAAAAAATCCCAAAACACTAGCCCGTGAAAACACAAATACTCTTTATCGGGCCGGACCGCAAAACGAAAATGTTATTGTTTGTGAAGTTTCAGGAATGTTCAGTCGGGAGGGCCCGGCCGGGGCTGGAGCTGGAATAATGGTTCAGGGTAATGGTCCGCTGATAAATCAATTCGCCACTAAATATTCAATCCCGACAAAGCATGGCGGCCAGCTGCCCCCGCCCCGCCCCGCCCCGCCCCTCACCTGTTAGACACAACCCCGGGTTAATTCTCCGGCAATTACTTGTACTCGAATACAAAATATCTGATTTCGGCAGCCCAACATGGACGCTGAGTGTGATTGACGCACCCCCCCCCAAGACAATTTAATATTATTAATGAAATAAGTCATATTTTAAAGTTCGCTGTGTTTTCTTGGCTGAATTGCGTTCAATGAATTTATCAAATTATAATACTTTTTCAGCGATTTAATTTAATAAAGAGCATTCAATTATTACAACGTTAAATTGTCAAGGGGGCACGAAATGATCATGTTGTTGAAAATATTTTAATTTATTCAAATTTGAATTCAAGATTTTAAAAATATTCAAATTAAATTGGCACAAAACACGATTGATTTATTTTTGTCTAAATTTAAACACTATTGAAATAAAATATGAATGCAGTGAGTTTCGGGGCAATCTGTATCTTTAAATGTTTTTTTTTCCGCTTTGTTTTAGCAATTATATGAATGCGAAAGATTATTACATATTTAATGTAATCTTAGGATGTTCTATGAGTTTTGAGGCAGTCTGTATTTCTAAATATTTCGATTTACGTCATTTTAGCAATTATAAAATGCAAAAGATGACACAGGTCCGACACAAAGCGTTGCTTTAATGGATGCGCGAAGAGTAGACACATAAATTATGTTTTTTTTTTGACAATGACACAATTCTTTATTTTCATTTATGCCTATAATTACTAAGCGCTAACCTGCCAAATTCCTCAATACAAAAAGTGTGGCTAATTCTGTAGCGCCAATAAATCATCATCATGTCAGCTCTCTGCTGGACGAAGGTCTTCCCACGATTTTTCTACTGCTCTCTCACTCGTTAGCCGCTATTGTTTTCACGATCTTATCGACCCATCAAGTTTCTGGCGCTACTTCAGTTACATATTTATTATTTCGATACTTTTCTAAAATAACGTTTGAAAGTTTAAATATGATTTTTTTGTAGTTTGTGTTAAATTGTTATAATCTCGATTATCCGAATGATCAATGACCCGAGTATTCGATTATCCGAATGTTCAATTATCCTACGAACTTTCTGTTATTCGTGTATGCGTTTCCTTTGTTTCAAAACTTTTTTAAAACAATTTTTGTGCGCCCCTCTGTAGAGCAATGTGATAAGCCGAATGGCCTGGAGAATACGAAAAAGAGTTTTCGATGATCACTTATGCTTTTCATAAGAGTACATGGTTTGTCGAGAAAATGATTTCGGTTTATCGAGTTTTAGTTTTTTTTACTCAGCAGGCAAAAACGAAATATACATCAGTGTAAGTAGAATATGTGATGTTTTGGTGTAAAATAAATGTTTGACCGTTTGAAATCTTTTCCTGCAAATGTTTTTCGACGGCATTGGTTGGATTTTCCCGGGCGGGTCTCCGCTAGCGCCGGCGTAATAGCACTTAAAAATAAAATACTCGCTTTAAATCCCCGAAATGGACGGCCCCGCCCGGAAGACCCACAAATAATGATCAATACCATCGACTAATAATTACGCTAAGCCTCGCTTAGACTTCCGGGCGGGTGGATCATCGCGGGATTATCGGCTGTCGGGCAAGATGGCGGCCGCCCTGCCGGAAGTGGCCGCGGCAGACAAACTGTCCCCCGGCGCAGATTATCATGTGCGCCGTTTCATCTTCGTCCCCCATCTTGTCCCCCCAGGGCGCCTGGTCATCTCCGAGATCCAGGATTTCAAAAACCCATGCCTCAAACCCCACGCTGCTTTCACTTAAATATATGCAACTTTTTAAAATGTCTCCGTGTTTCCATATACAAAGAGCAATGAATTCGTTGAATCACAAGTACTCATACAGTGTCATACCCAACGTGCATGTTTAAGACTCAAATATTTTTAATTTAGTTGAAAACGATTTGTACGTTTATTTATAAATTTAAATGCGTCCTTATACGAGCATTTTTTTTCCATAGTAAAAATAATCCTATACTTGTGTTATACATGTGCATTTGCAGACTGCCCGTAGGCATGCGAATACCTTATTAAACGCAGTAAATCTTTAAAATGATTTATTTAAAATTTGTGAATTATGAAAATAGACAACATTTGGACACTTTTTTTTATTAGTTTTTGTTCTTCGTAACTCATTTCGATATATATCATTCAGATGTTATTAAAAATGCACGTTTCCATATCATATAAAGTGTACGGTGTCTCACAATGATTTATAGCATTTTACTATAGAAGCTCGGCGGAAGAATCATTCGAACAACAATTCACAAAATAATTTATACGAAAAAAATTATCTTTTGCCATGTTTGTATGGGAGGTGCAGTGGGAGTTTAAATGTCTTGCACCCATTTTGACCGGCATTTTTTATTGGACTATTCGATTTCTCATACTGTAAGAGCATCCGGTGCTATGTCTTTACGTTAAGTCTATTATCAATATTCCGTATTGCACAATATAATTGAACGTTTAGGAACCATTATTGGGCGCACTGACGGTTACTTAATTATTTGAGATATGTATTCTGTGGGATTCTGGACGCGTCGATACTCAGGGAGAGGATATTGCCCAACATCGTTTCGAAAATTTGTCAAATTAAAATTAATAAACAATGCGCAATTCACCACTCGGGCTGCTATTAATTTTCGCAAAAATGTAACGTTGCATTATTCGCGAATCGGGAGGCAATTGTATTAATTGGTGACTGGATTAAAGAACACCTGCGCGAGGTACAATGCAAGCAGCGTGACGATTGAAAAAACATTTTTTTCGCTGAAATTTATATCCGTTTTGTGTTCACAATTCTGAATTCATTTTTATTATTCAATTCATCATGGGGGTACGGCCACACGAGCACAAAAGGCTGGCTTGTCTTATTAGAATTTCACTCTGCAGGTACCAGCCGCCTTGAAGCATAATCACCTAGAAAATTCCACATAAACTGTCATCTCTTTTCCATCTTATGGGAGGAATTCGGTTGTATGTTACCTTGCCACGAGACACGTTTGTAAATTGATTTGTTATTGTTCAAATATTCCTTTTGGTATTCGACATAATCGCACATATAAGACACCGCCCATCGATAGTGACTTATTATATCGCTGGTGTTTTCTGCAAAACCATTAGTAAAAAAATCATAGCACGAATAAGTTTCCCCCGGCCGTCTGCGCAAATGGTATTTGTAAAAAAAATAAAATAAAAATATAAAAAAAACCACAATTTTATTTGGTCCCAGTATCGCGCGCCGGATCTCCGAGAGCGTCTCGCGGCGTTCAGGTATTTTCAACACAATATTGGACACTGGGCATCGAACCCCGAATCTTCACGATGATGGATCTTGAATAGGCGGCGCTATCGGACACTCTATCTCCAATTTCTATATAGCAGATACCTCGCGACCTTTCAGACTCCGCCGTACACTTTGACCGCGCCGGGTTGGCGGCCCGGCGATTCTCGCTTTGTTGGGATATATGAAATGTACTGCTGCTCGACCGCCGCGACTTGGCGTGGGCAGGGCACCTCGGAAACGATTTAAAACTTTGATGATTTTACTAGACATGCCTTTTTTTTTTCTTCTATCGAGCTCTCTGCATTATCTTTACTGCTGGAAAAAATAAAATACAGTGCTCTTTAATGTGATGTTTTCCGTATTTGGGTATTTTTTTGTACGCGTAATCTTGAAGTTCTATAGATGCATTGAGGTGTTAAAAAGTGATGGAGGATTGTTTTTCTCTCGTCAGTGCTATTTTTAATTAGCTATTAATTAACAGTCTATCCCCTCTGGGTAAGGGATCTTCGTCTGGAGACGCGCAGGACATGAAGGATCGGATCACTCAGCGGCGTGGGTATATTTTTAAATTTTGTAGGAAGAGATGTATTTTGGTCCTCTAACAGTGCCGTGCGTACTGAGTCATTTACTTCTAACAAATGGATAGATATTCAAACCCGTTTATAAATCTTAGATAGTATTAAAACATCGACGCTCACGGCTAATAACACTGTAACCATGGTTTCACATTCAAATTTATTTACGGATGCCTTGGAAAATTTCTGTATACATCTGGTTTACCATAAAATTGAAAAACTCAAATATGTATTGTTATTTTTAAAATTTGCTTCACGTGGTCGGAAGTCAAGACTGGATTCGTCTTATCAATGCATCTTCTACAGTTTAGTTACGCCTTATTTAATCCCAGATGCGCTTACTTTTTGAAATTCAAACAAAAGTTAAATATTTGATCATATCAAGCGGTAATTACACAAAAATGAGATGCTAACAACGAGAAAGAACTTCATCGAGTAACCAGAACGCGCACCGGGGCGTTGATCGCGTGACGTGTTTTTTGGGCGAATGAGAATTTTTTTTTTTAAACTACGTAAACAAGGTTATTTTTTCTTTTGATTGATTAAATAAAAATTAGTTTTCACCGTCGGAAAGTGAGTTGCAGCGTTATCCCCGCGTGGGCCGCACACGCGCCGGCTTGTATTGATACGTCCGTGCCGGGCCGGCGCGCCGTCCGCGGTGTCTCTGCATTGTTGTCGGTGTCATACAGCTTAATACCTGTTAAAAGAAACCATTATGTCTATTAAAAAAGATAAAAAGTGACGCTCGTAAGGATCGGATGAATTTTATCATATTCGGAAATCGCCTCGGTTTGATTCTTCGGGGTCATTGAAATTTTCAACACCAGTTTTTTTTGGCTCCGGTAATAACGATCGATTATTTGTATTATGTATTTTTTTCGTCCAATCGCAGAGGTATGTCGATATTTAAATGCGAGATTAAGCGCTGTGAACAAATCCGCATAAAAATTACGTAATTATTATCAAATGCTTCGAATCAAAGTGTATAATTTTTCAAACGTATCTTAATTATCTTTGGTCTGCATCATTTGGCGTAATATTGTCTACGGTACATTTGTAACTCGTAACACAAAAAAAATAGTCTGGTGAACGGAAAATATACCGGGTGGATCTTAACTGATTGCTTACAATTCACAAAAATCATATTCAATTTCATCGAATCACTCCTTTATACGCTTTAGAAAACATCATGTCATCAACAGTTTTTTGAAAATTAAATTTGTCTCCCAATTGTATTTTTGTATTTTTTTTTTTCATGCTTTACGTATGCGTAGTTTTGCGGGATTAAATGTTTGTAAGAAGATCGGATTCACCCTTATACCTTTTGAGACGTAAAGTAGACATAAAATAACGACATGATTTCTACGCAAAGTAATGATTATGTGCGGTGTGCCTGCGGCGGGTGTTGTTGTCGGAAGTAGCCTTGAGAAACTGTTGGGCGTGATGAAAAGTCCTTTCGATTCCTGCTGCAGTTCCAACAGTCGAGTGATGGTGACAGGTAGAGATATGAACCGGGTTCGAGGAACTGTGTGGCTCAGTAGATACAGTTGCATGCGCATTTTGACACCTGGAATCTACCGGATTAAGCGATTCGGCCCGGAGTTATTTTCTAGAAGATTCGAACCCTTTCAATTGCAGTTATGTGTAACATCTCAAAAACAATGGCTTCTGATCCCCGTTTAAATAATTACTTAATTCCTCGGGCCGGCGCTCGCGGCCCGCGGCCCCCCAGCCCCGGCCCCCGTCGGCCGATGCGCGGCGCAGACAATGGACTTTTTGTGGTGTTTTTTCTGTTCAGTTGTCTTTGAACCCGAGCTCTCGGCTTCGATTCCATTATTGGGCACATTGCTGCGCCGGTGTTCAAAAATCAACCATCCTCCCCGGCGCACGCTGAGCTATTTTTCTACATCTGGGATTCATATCTAATTTGTTTTTTTTTTAAATTTTTATGAGCGAGAATGGCACGGCAATAAAACGTACCGAGTGTCACCATTAACATATTATAAACGCTTAAATGATATTTAAGTATGGATTGTGTACTGCCAAATCAAAACTGGCATGCAAATAAACAACTCTCGGGTTAAGGGTGGACGGTTACAACCACCGACAATTTTTGATGAATTTCTGGTGACACTAAAGTAGTATCATGGATATTTTTAAAGTTAAAACTATGTATTGTTTTTTTTGCAACGCGGAAACAAATTTTAAAACATCACGCTTAATAATAAATCGGTTGATTAATTTGGTAATTTCACAGTTTTAAAACCTTGAAATAAGATTTGTGTAATTTTAAATTAACTACAAACATATTTATTTTTATTTCACAAGTTAAGTAGTCAATATTCACTTTTTGCGAAATCGCTTCGTTTGAAATGAACTTTTATTAATTCGAAGATATTTATTTGTGTTTTTTTTTTCCCTCAATAAAGACTTACCAGCTGTGAAAAGCGACCCACTGTGCGGCTGACAATGTTTTCTAATTTTAATTTGTTACCTGGCAACACTGGTAATGAACTATTAGTGAACGAATCAATACCGCCATTTTGTGTTTGGCTTGTAATACATATTTTAAAATGGACGCGACCGATATCGAAATTGACTCCGCGCGTATGAAATTGATACTTCCATACATCATAAATGAACCCTTGTCGATTATTTAGCGTCGTAAACATAATTAGTCTGAAATAAAGCGATTCAATTTCCAGGTTTATTCCGTGGGTAAACATTTTGAATTTCAACCGCAACAGGTAAATTGTAATTTTTATTTTGAAATGGGTCATTTCTACACAAATCACAAAATACTGTTTCTCTTCTTGATGCTCGTTTATTAATAAATAATACATTTCTGTTCATTGCAAAATAAAATAGAAAGAATTAAGTGATTTGGTTAATACGACAAAACAAAATATGGATAGGGATAACCAAATCCAGCGCTTGGAAAAAATTATTCAGTTCTGTACATTTAAAATTATAATTTTCACTGATCAATAGTAAAAAAAATATTGAATATTCATTTAATTGCAATATATATGTTCGCAAAATAGCAATTTCTTTTTGTACTAAATAAAATTTGTGCGGGTTTTTTTTTTGTGACATTTATCAAATCGTTTATGGATGTAAAAATTAAGTGCTCGTAAGTAGTTTTGCGAATGTCGTATTTACAAATGGAAAACGGCATTGGTTATTCCATTACATATAAATCCTTACAACGGCGTTTACTTGTGAAAAAAATAAATATTTCATGGCAATAAAATATACGAAACCATTAATATCGTTTATGGAGACGCCGAGCGGCGCTCCGCTGTCGCCCTGTGGAGCGCCCGAGATGGAACCGTCAATAGTTGGAGTGGAATTAAAACAGAATGAGATAGTAGGCAATTAATCATTGTAATAATGATAATAGCGAGCGGCATTCCTGGGCGGCTCCGGGCGAGGACGGCACGGGCTCCCCCACCACCGACACCACCCGCGTCATTCCTGGGTGGCTCTGGGCGAGGACGCTCCTCCCCCCCCATCTCCCCCATCACCACCGACACCACCCGCGTGTTTCCCGGGTGGTGCTGGGCAACCACGCTACGAAGCCTCTCACCACCACCGACACGACCTGCGCCATTCCTGGCTGATTCCGGGCGAGGTCGGCAAGGAGTCCCCTCACCCATCAACACGACTCCGTCACTTCGTCGGGGGATGCCTCTTACCCGGAAACTCCTCCGTCATTAACCCTGGGGAAAAAAAAATCTAAAACACTCCTATAGTGAAATTCAAATTAAATTTCGGTCCTGGGTTCAAATTCTGTTTTAACCATAAGTTTTTCTATTACTATTAAAAAAAAAAAAAAAACTTGACTTATACAGGTTTTCTGTATTCCTCAACGCAAATTTGGATGATTTAACAATCCATAAGCAGTTGCTCCTTATTGTTTCGAATAAATTCTTCGCTCAGATATTTGAGCGATGATTTATTCGGTAAAATTATTTAATAAACAGACAACACAAAAAACCGAACCTAACAAAACTACAATGGAATCTCTCACAGCGCTCATAAAAATTGTAATCATGATATATTTCATGTCGAAAACCGATCGGGTAAAGTCGGCACTGTCCGTGCCAAGCCGCTCAAAAATTCTTGTATCTCGAGTTGCACCTGTGTCAAAATGATGTAGGTGTGCACACACCTGTATTATTTTTACCTGGAGTAATTTACGAATTAACATAAATTATCCACGCGTTGAGTATTGACATCATTTGGGTCAAGGTCACGGTCACGGAGTACCGAGCGAGATTTCCGTTTTACCGAGCTTGACTTTGCATTTGCACAATTCCTCCATATACCATTACCGGATCATTAATCCGGATGAATCGATTATACCATCATTAAAACGCGGCGCAATCCGACCCCTGAAGATATCCCAACCCTTTGATGTTGAAACGGTAGCTGCAGGGGCCGGCTCTCCACCGGGTCCGTCTCCCGTCGCAGGTGTGGCGCTCCGCGGTCGCCGGTGAAAACGGCGCCAATTATCGGCCATTATTGTTGTTGCGCCGCTACACGAATGTTCGTGCGGATGCTCGTCCGCGCGCCTCGCCCGGTTTCTAAAACCCCGCACTGCCCCGAGCCACGACACCGATAGCATAATGAGGTATCAACAGATTCCTTAGTATAATATTGAAACTTGCCAGGGGAAAAAAAAAAACCTCGAAGGCTCGCACGTAACACCGCTCAACTGCCATGTGAACATTTTTCTTGCCGATTCGCGTATATTGAATATTTCGACACGCTGACTGCCATGGCAATTTTTTTAGAAATCTGGCCTAAAATGACAGTAACTAAATTGACTGGGCGGGTACTAGTACCCGCGAGATCATTTGGGTTGGCCACCCCTGTTTTAAAATAAATTTTGAAATTTAAATTGTATGCATAATAAATTATTGAAAAAAAAAAATCGCCCGCTACGCACATCAGTTTAGTCAATTTGGTTACCCTCTTAAAGTGTGTTAAACAAGGACGAGATAACTCGTAGTGTGCGTCCTAGAAAAGTTATCTCCTAGTAGGCAGTCAACGTGTTAATACATTTTCTGTTCATGCACGCCGGCATTGTTTTTTTTGTTCTTTTTCCAGAAGCCACATATCGATATTGGCACTGATATATTTTGAGTTCAATTGTAGTTGCACAAAAATGGCAAGTAAAAAAAATGTTATTAACGCTTCCAGACATCACATCGTATTACATTTTCTAGCTCAAAAATATATCGATCAACCCTATCTAAGTTCTTTCAAAAACAAACTTTTAAGTACAGTACTTCAAAATTTATTGCCGATCAAAAAAAAATACGTACGCTACTTTGTAAACTCACTTATTGGCGCAAATCTAACATGTAACTTGGCAACTTTCAGTTGACTCCCTGTACTGGAATACAAATGAATATTATCGGGGAGACCGTGATACTTATGAGTAAAATCGCCCATCGGTTTGTATTTCACATGCATCTTTGAAATTCACGTTATGAGACTAACTGCATACTTTCATAAAAAAAAAAAATCACGCGCGGCGATAATGCAGGGCTGCAAAACAATCATTCGAATAGAGTGAAATAATTTATTGTTGTTACTTTCGAAGATTCTTACTTGTGCAACTTGTCTATTGTACTGAGTAAAGTTTACAATCTCAAATCATTGCAAGCGGGAAGGGTGCAGTTTTGGGGCAGCGACACACTCGTCACACGTCAACGTCCGTGCAGGTATCCATCATCCATAAGGCGTCCGACAATAGCGTCATCATTATTTTAAAATAAAGGGGTACAGGTTGCATGCGATATGTGCGGATTCGGCCGGATTCCTCGTCTCCGGGCCGCCGTGGTGCCGTTACAGCCGCTCGGTACTGCACCGCGCACCTCGCCAACCTCGGCCCGCGGCCCCAACCAAACACCCCGAGAGGACAACAAGATTCACACTAAACAAAACAAAATAATCAAATATTAATCTGGTTAACCCTTTGCACTCGAGACCGTTTCCGCGCGGACTAAGCGTTTCGTAGTGCTTTTGGTGAATTTCTTACCTCTAACTCAAAATGATCACCCACACGTATTAACACATGAAACTTTTATATTTTATTTTAATGGTATTAGATATTATAAAATAAACAAAATAATGCTGCTTTTGCCGCAGCTGTCAAGGTCGAACTGTGTCTGGTCGAAATTCTTAACATTATATATAGGCAGTGTATAGGAACGAACTTTAAAGAACAAGATATCACCGCACATCGAATCTCCGCACCAAACAAAGTGGTGAGTTAAGATTAAGAGTTAATATTCTTTGAGCCAAATTCGGGCGTGTTTTATCGTATGACCGATATATACCGGTGAAACGACGAGTCCGGCCAGGTTGCCGAAGCTCGTGGTCGACACGGTTTTTTTCTCCCGGTCCCGCATTCCCCGAGATCCCCCTGTGACGCAAAAAAAAAAAAGCACGTCTCGAGTCTCCTGCAGTTCTCTGACGGACGAACGCACATTCGCGTCCAATTTCGAATAATAAATATTGCCGACGGTGTGGTGCTGCGCGCGTGAGAAGATTCCTGCTCATTAACGGCGGCGCAAAAAGCCCCGGCACCGAGTCCGAGCCGAGCCCGCGACGCACCGCGGCCGTTAGAAATTAACCTCCAACCCGAAGGTACAATGAAATTTCAAAGATATCCACTAGTCATGACTAATTATCGATAGGCCCCGCCTCCCCCCCCGCGCGCGCCACTGGCCGCTTGCCTTCCGTCTCGCTCTCGCGCAGGGGCCGCCAAGCTGTGGCCCGCGGTGCCGTATGGAACCGCTCGGCGCCCGCAAAAAACCAGACTCGAGCAAAAAATAAACATTCTTCAAATGTTTGTAATCCATCCCGCGTAAATTGCAAGTAGAAAAAATATTTTGTTTCAAACGTTTGTTTTTTTAAATAAAAATGTGTCTAATGTCACAAATGTGCTCGGTGCATTCTATATTTGTCATAATAGTAAATTATGAAAGTTTGGATATTGCAAGTTACTACTGTATTTTACTCGTAAGGTTCGGGTTGTTTTCTTATTATTAATTTTATCCCTTTCATAAAAGTATTAATGTAAGCGATACCTCCAAAATCAAATTAACCTAAAAAAATACATCAAAAGTGCAAGTCCTCATATAGTACATTCCCAATAATTAAAAATTCCTTTCGGCACAGTGTCGTTATAGTTTTTTGCACAAATAAAACACAATTCGCAGAAATTTGCGAGCGTATTGTCAATCGAGACAGCCACGGCATTGTAAGCTAATTTAAATATCCAAATATTGATTGCGTCACCTTTATTTTAAAACTCTGCAGAATGGGGGGGCCTCTCACCTCGCAGACACTCCTCACTTCATCAATCACCCGGTAAATACTTGTCTCTGGCCACAATGCCGCCACTTACTGTCTTATTGTCTTCTTTCATTTTTTGTTAAGGCTGATCACACTGGGTCCTTTCATGCGGCGCATGTACGTCCTCACTCGGTACGAATTGAAATACTATATTTTGTAATTCTTTCGATGTGTTAGCATCCGAAGAATCCGCACCTAGCCTTCACTGACAGCTAAAACAAGTATTTCACCATTTACACCCATTGTTAATTTAAGTACGTATTTTATTACATATTTTAATAGCAGACAATAAACTTAAACAGCCTAACTTAACCCCTTTGAGGTCGTTGACACTAGGGATGACTGCTGTATGGTGTTTTATACAAAGAATCAGCGAATTGATCCGATGATATGAGTTTATTTAATATTTTAACATGTATTCATTAAAGTATACATAACGTATTGTTTATTTGTATATATTTTTATTATTATAATGAATTTTTAAATTCTGAAAAGATGTATCATTTTTTATAATAATTCAAATATGTATCTGCAGTCTGTAGATTGTATAATAATAATGCTATTTTAAATATATTTTAACATATAAAATAAACTTATTAATGATTTAAAAATTTGCATACAAAATAAATTATACTTTTTATTTATAGAAATGATGTGGGAGCATTTATCATTGATAAAAGTATAAATTTTTATATTCATACCTATTGTTTGAACCCCTCTTATATTAATTTATTACTACAAACATTTAACTGATTTAATCAGTAGGGAACAAATTAATGCATTAAAGAATAAAAATTAATGTTTCAAACCATTTGATAAATTTAAATTAAACTGATGAAGATTAATGACTCAAAAAATTAAATGACATTAACGCAATCATTAAAAAATGTAACTGACCTCTCCGATACCAAATGATTACTATTTGTATTTCCGAGTATTGATGTTTACATTAATTCTTGTCCCGGCTCACATAAAATTTTTGTGTTTATTTGAACATATTAATTTTAGGAAAGTTGTTGAATGCTCGATGCTACCGAAAAATATGAATTCACAATCGTAGAACACCATTTTTTATGATTCATGTGACTAACATCGATTTCCAGGATTAATAATTCATTTTTACAACGTGTGGTGGGCAAATACACCTTTTTTTGTGTCATTAACTCCTAAAAACAATATGACACTCTGACATCATGAGATATGGCATATTATCATCTTTATTTAAATTCACCTTTGGTGCTTGGCTTCTTTGTCTTTTTGCAGCCGAGATTCTTTCAGCGGAGTTCATTAGAATATTCATTGTATACATCTGCATAGGTGATTGCCAAACTTGCCCATAATAACTCTCCGTTAGTTATATTTTGGTAAATATGCCTTTTTATACAATGCTTATCTATAAACATACTTGTTAATGTACGCCTATCTTTGAATAACAAAATTGAGTATATTATTCATTCTACTTATCGACGACCATAACTTGTCATCGCATATCAATAATTTGACAGAATAAATTATTATATATTACTTTTTATTATCTGAAAATGAGTATCACAGTAAGAGTATGGACAACAAATTGAAATAGTTTGAGAAAGAAATATCCTTTAATTTAACTTTGGCCTCCCAGTTATAAAAAGCTCTTTGTTATCAAACTGCATGTCGTCTCCCCCGTTGGGTTTCAATGTTATTATGGGTACAGCGAACATTTCACGATCAACAATGTGGGTGGAACTATGTCGATAAATAATCCTCTCTTCTATTTGCCGTCTATCAAATTCTCAAAAGATCTCCTGGACTTGCAGAATTATAATTGCTCAAATATAAATATTATTAAATTGCAATATGCATACGCCATAACATCACAACCAGTCAAAGTTTTAAATTAAAACAAATTAATAATACTCAATTTAATACAAGACTTACAAAATGCTGATGTTTATACATCACATATTGATTATGCGACGTTGATAAGGAGAGGTAGTGTTTTTTGCTGCTTGCGTAATGGATTTCGCAGCTTGATAATCATTCCTGTTGATCAGTCTTTCAAAAACTGGGTGTAAGCCGCCTAAAATTAAAATTTTCACTGCACTGTTCTCGATATAAATGCATAGTAATAACAATGATCAATGTGCTTTAAATACCTCCAAGCTACAAACATTCTGCTAAAATGTAGTTTTATGTTGACCATAAGCCTGTTAAATGTATACTTTCGCGTTTTACATGTTTTGTTGGTGTTTGTATACTTTTGTGTGCAACCTTCAATATATATTTTACTATCTTATTTATTACTATACAATTTCTACAATTATTATTATGTTAATTCTCTTTAACATCTATAATAAACACTCTGTAATACCCAGCAAGTATCTTTTAAAATACACACGAGTTTAACTAGTTTATTTTATATTTATTTTAGCAAATATGATGATGGAATGAATCTGAGTGATGATGAGAAATGGTTAGTTATTTATTATGTATTTGAATGCTTACATTATGTCAATGCTTAAATATTTTATTTGTACTTCAAATATGTGTTCATATTAGAAATTGACTCACCAATGAAGATCAGTCAAAATAAATTGTATTTTGAATTAATTTTATTGTATATAAGGGCTGATTCACACAAATATTCTATCTACTAAGGTTTGTAAGAATTTCGTTAGTACGTTCTCATTTATCAAATATATTGAAGTACATTTAATTTATACGGATTGGTTAATAAATCAATGTATCCAATGAATAGCATTGCATCTTGGATAAGTCTAATTTTGATCTTATTGAAAAATGGGTTGAAAAAAACTATTAACCTATTTATTTATATGAAAATTTATAAATTGTTTCTTTGTGTGACCGAAATAAGATCTATTTGAGATGAAATGTTATTTATACAATACATCGATATGCATAATGCAAGTGTTTGGTATTATTTGTGACTAAAAATAATATTTATTCAACGATGTGCATTTATTGTAGGCAGAATTTGGCCTACTTTACTATCCTAAAGAATTTCCTAAACTGTAACGATTGTAATCTACAAAAATACATGCATTGGTGTGTTTTTATTTATATTTGATGTGTTTATTTTTAATAATCATTAAGGATACATCCACAAACTAAGTTTACAAGTTGAGGTTCACAATCTTAACTCGCCTAACTGCGTGTTCTCAGAGCGGACACTCCAGGGCCTACTGTGTGACTATAAACTGTAAACAAAACCATAGTATTAATATCTCACGTGATATGGGAGCTGTCTATTTTATTATTATATTTCACACCCTACAATCTTAAACAATTTAGTGCCATTACATTGTAATTTTCGTTTATAGTAAATAAATACAAGTGAATGCCTGAATCTTCCCCCCCCCCATTTTATATTATGGTTAATTTGGTAATTTTATTGATTTTGTGATATCCGTACACACGGAACGTTTTGAAAGGTTATGATGAATGATTCATGTTTTATATGCCGTAAATTATTGACAATTAAAGTTTATTTTATCGAAAACTGAATATGTAAATTGATTAAAACCGTGGTGTTGCAATATATGACATTGTATGAATTATTCTATTTCATAATGAGTATTGTGTTATTTATGATTTTTGTAAATGTTCTGGCCTACGCAACTATGTGGAAAGCATAATACTGTGAACTGAAGACGCAAGGGTGTTTTACGAGATTATATGTTAATGTATTATCAATCATACGTCCTAAAAATTGTGAGATTGTCACAAGAAATGTATTATTTTTCTGTATGATTTAAGCCTACTGAAACAATATAAGTTGTGTATATAAAGACATAAGGTAATTTCTTATTTTTAATATTGCAATGTTTATTTAAAAATGCCATTAACAATATTACATACATAATTATCGCTAGTTAAATTTATGTAATTTTTTATTTTTATCATTGTCGAGTCAGTGAAGTTATATCGCGTATAAGTTAAGGATATCTCTTCATAGCCGAGCAATTTACAATAGACATTATTGCATTAGACAAACTTAATATACTTGCATTGTAGAACTTTCAAATATTGTCTTTGGAAACCACTTCCGGCTCCGAGGGTCACTTTGCAATACAGCAAGTAACTTATGATAATTCCTATGCTTAAGGAATAACTATTTTTGAAAGGACCTTCAATGATTGCAACGTGACTCTGCGGATAAAGGAATACGATATAAAAAAAAGTTGTACTGCTGTTTAAACTAAATGGGAAAATTTCACCTGTAATTGAATTATTTGTATAATTTTATTATAATTGATATCTCGTCATTTTGGCACCTGTAAATTATTATAAATATACAATTCTAGTTTAATTTATTGTAAGTGATAGCGTCTAACGTAGAATTTATATTATCGACTAAGTATTAATTTTCATAAATGCGTATCCGTGTAAGTTTTCGTATTGGACATATTGATAAAGAAATAATGTAACTTTTTTCCTTTAGTTTGAGCTGCACTGTATTGGCCGCCTTTAAAGCATCTTTCAAGTAATCCATCGAAAAATTTAACCCGCGTATTTATTATTATCACTATAATGTAGATTTGCAATGGGTAGATCCTCGATTGAACATTCCTGAGTCTTGAGAGTTTTAAATCGTTTACAGAATATGTTTATGTATAGTTTTTAGGAATATGGATTTGAAGGCAGCATGTACAGTGTGGAGTTTAGTATTTTAACTTCCTTTTTCTTATTGAGAAAACTTTGGAATTGTTTGGTCCACAGATAAATGAAATCCTCGAAGGACAGACTGTATAAAAAAATACTTAAGAAAATGTATCGCCCCGAATGTTTTAAACCCCCGTTTTATTTAATTTATGAAATATGTCAATCTCAGATTGAAATCTATCATTAATTTCTTGATCTCATGTTAGTAACGATTTAGCTGCAGTGACGTTTTAATTATTCTAATTTAAGAAATACTCGTGTAGATTTTAGGAACAATATTACTGGAGTTTTTTTGTTACATTTTAACATTCTTTTTTATTTAAATTATAAAGAATGAATCACATCGTATTTAATTCATGTAAAAAAAAAAAACCAACAAAAAACGCCCAGTAATATAATCCTAACATAAATACGATTCACAGCATTTTAGTATCTGAATCTCAAATATACCCGTATCTTTTTATGCAAATAGTTAATTTTCTATGGAAAAATTGTTTGTGTTGATAGTGTAGGTGTATTGGAATGTGTTTATGATAAGATATTTGATGATTAGGAGAATCGAACTGTGGACCTTAATTTAAAACCGCCAGGCATGACAAATCCACAACCGTAAGAGTAGCCGTCGCACCCCAGCTTGTCTGGCAAGTGAGACATTCTTATCTCTCACAGGCGCATTTTCTCTATTGCCTCATACTAAATATTAATTACGAATCGATGACGCAAAAATATTTTATCACTGTAATGTCACATACTAATGTTTTATTTAATTTTGAACATCTTATTTTGTCATCACACTTTTTAAATGCTAATAGAGCAAAGACTGATTCAATTAAATAAAAATGAGATTATAGGATGATCCTCGGTTTAGATGACATTATAAAGAAATTGCTTACATTTTTTTGTTGAAAATTTTATATAACAAGCTAGGACAGTTTGTTTTCTAGAAATCTCAACTTATTTTTGCATATTCTGATGCTTTCGTGGATTTGTTGTGCCCGTGACGGAGCAAATCAGAGTTTTGTCAAATTAAGTGGATGTTTAAACTGAAGAATACTTAAAAGGACAATACGGATGTCTGCAATCGGTGTCTACAACACAGGCACTTCATCTAGGGTATGGAGTATCTATAGGTTTATATTCTATACGTAATATACAAGTGTATGTATATTAAACATGGACACTATACAATGACTATATATATATGATATATATATTAATTATAATGGTAAACGAAACATGATGGATGACAATTAATAAAAAATTATAACAATTTTAATGAGTGTTTTTATTTTTACTCACCTGTGAGTCCTTGTATTGCATGCAATATTAGTAACCAACAAAGGGTGAGTCCAATTATATTTACATACGGATTTGTCTATCTGGATGGGGATCGAACTGGAGATATTTCTTTGAAGAGTGACAATCTTACTCGGCCAACATATAATTTGCAAATATCAGATATTTGCTATTTCTCTCACAAAAAAATGTGTCCGTGTAAGAAAGGTGTATATTTATAGGTGAGAAGGTCAAATTCATTACAACTCTTTTAAATTAAGCGCTCCGTCTGCACCCAATGAGGGCACGTAGCACCAGAATGCGGATCCCTTCTGCTGTTTGGAGAGTATGACAGTTTGTCACTGAGAAGTCACCGATTGAAAATTAACGATTTGTAAAATGTGTCTTGTGACGATTCTAGAAGAAAAATAAAGGTCAAACCCTTAAATGTATTTTATTTATAATATAGCCCATTTTATAGTATATATAATATAAGAAAAAAAAGCCTATTTCTGCCTTTTCATAACTTTACTACGAGACATCGATATTTCGGTATATTTTAATTTTCTATTTTAAATTAAAAGTTATATTTTAGTCTATTTAAATCTAAATTTCTCCATTCAAACCACATGTGTCCAAGAACGGAAAGGATACTATAATTATCCATAACTTGTTTGAAATTTAAGTGCGTACATTTTACTAGTAATGTAAGTTTTGAATGAAAAGAGGACAAAAAGACAAATTGGCTTCAACATAATAAAAGCTATTTCATCAAAGTAAAGTGTGATTAATAATTCATTTTATAGGTACATAAAAATTGTTCACGCAATCAATTAATTTTGTTATTTGTGTTGCCTACATCGAGTTACCTTTCTTTTGTCAGGGTGAAGCTCATCTCAAAAATGATTCAAATTAAAAAAATAAGCATTTTTTCAAATCTTAGGTTACAATAGTAAAAGTTTATTTAAAATATATATCAACACAATAAATCAATAAAAATATAGGATCATCATTTCAGCAGTGACCACTTAAGCTGCTCTTTCGCGGACTGGATCACCTGAAACAGAAGAAGAAGCGCTAGTGAGATATGTGGTCATGAACATCGCACTGAAATTGCATTTATAAAACGTAAGTATGATTAATAAAGATCAATCGGATGCCTCAACATATCCAAGAGCAAACAATATTAATTATTAAATAAATAATAAAAGTACACCGGAAATGATAAACACAGTAATGCACAGTTGTAGTTAATAAGAATAGAAGGTTATAAATGAGTAATTTCCTGTTGGTATATTGATTTTAGATAAAATTAAAATACCATACTTTTACGATATGCTTACAGAGAAATATAAAAAATGCGCAATAAATTACACTATATGGGGTCCAATTTGATAAGACACTCAATGAAATATGGTGTCTTTAAAGTATATAAATTTCATAAATAGATATTATACAATTATTATTCACTACTTCTAAAAACCAAATCGTCAACGATCTGATTCATTCTGAGCTATCAAAAAACAGCATTTACAGGTTACAGAAACGGACAAAGCATATTTGTTACAATGAAATTTATTACTTTTTTTGGATATTCTATAAAACATTTATTTATTTCAATATTCTGTACCATTTGTCCGTGGAAGCCAGTCAATTATTATTGCAAACTCGCAACGTAGGTAATCTTAAAACAAGTATTTTATTACCTGGATTTTAAATTACCCCAATTATTTAAGGATTCATTCGTTAGTTACTCATACAGTAGATATAGCTCCTTATCAGTTATGTAAACACGGCTCTGCGTGTGTAAGAAAATGAATAGAAACATGATTCATAAATAAACATTACATGACTGGTGGTGCTGCAGTAAGACGATGCCACTAATCATAGCAAATAAGGATGTTTGTTTTCATGTACAAAGCTACTTTACATTCGCATCTGTGGACAGGGCAGGGACCTGCGTGTTTTTTTTTTCATAACAATTCATGTGTCATAGTAATATGGTCTAGTTTCCATCCATAAACGTGTCTACTCGATCATAGCATTTGTACAATCATGCATTCATTAATCTATCGTTCATTAAGCCCAGTGGAAATGTTTTTATTGAGATTTGAAGATGAGTTGCAGTTTTGGAATAAAGTGAAGCCTTAAAAATTATCCAGCCCAAAAATGTGAATGATCTTTTTTCTATTTGACGATTAAGTAAAAGTAAAGGTTGTTTTAGTGACGTCTGATTATTTCAAGATTTAACAACTGTAAAAAAACAGATAAACTGAAAAATATCATATATAGTTACTTTTCCCAAAAATGCTTGGTTATACACTCGGAGGAACTCTAACAAAGACGGCATGAAAGAAACCACCGTTGAAATTAGTTTTGACAAAAGTATAAAGTTTGGAATTGGCAGTTATGTGAACTTTGGTCGTAGCAAATAAATGGACGTGTAAAATTGGTAGCCATTCCTCATAATTATAAGAATAGGTTCAAAGGTTTCATGAATCTATTACAAACATACGCAATTTGAATAAATTATGTTTTTGTTAGTTATAATTGTTTTACCTTCACCAAAGCGAATAAATTAGTAAATCAAAAGTCTTTTAATAGATTTGAAAATATCGAAATCAAACCTATGACGAGTTACATCTATTGTTTACGCTGTATACTAAATTGTTCGCTAATCAAGTGCGAGTATTTATTTAGGTGAGTTTTCATACGTTTTAGGTTATGATTAGTGTACCGATAAATTAGAATTGAAGTTATAATAATAATACGAAATGAAAAGTTATTTTAACATAACTGGATTGAAAATGGACTTGGGATTCCGCAGCTTCTATATTTAGGTTATTTCCAGAGTGATAATTTTACTTTGATTTATGGGCAAATAGTTTCATGATGCAAGGCGAAATGGCTGTAAAGATCGTGCGATTTAACGCTGCTGGATTATTTTTATAGAAGTTAAAAGAAAAGTAAGAAGAATCCTAAATGATTACATGATTCTTACAATGGGTGCCATTAAAACAATTTTTTATAGATTTAAGTGTGTTATAAAAAAAAATAAACAACAGCTTTTAATTTCTTTTTTTTTGGAAAACCCTTTACTTTTTTTTTGTATGGGAAAAGCATTAATGCAATACAAAAATATTGACTGTGTAGGCAGATCTTTTAATCTTCAAAACAGAAAATTAAAATGGTAATATTTTCTTTAATTTGGAATTTGGTTGCGGTAGCCAGGTTGGTAAGCCATAAAATAAAAAACAAATTAAAATAGAACAGAATTTATTATAATATTGGAATATGCAATATAAAAATAACTAGAAATTATATAAACAAATGGAGAGACAATCAGATATACTAACTAACAATTTCTTTAGACTATCTCTACTTCAGATTCTTAAAACAAATGGCACGTAGGCTTTGTCACAATCAACGCATTACGTCCAACGGACAAACACATCTGCAACTCTGGAAATATAGTCCGAGTTAAACTATCAACATTAACCCAAAACTAACACGAAGCATAACAATTTTTAACATAAAATATTACGATTTGAATATTATAGATTTGCAGCTAGTTGTTGTATATTGGATGCACTAATATGATTAAAAAAGAAATCTAATCATGGCTACTACATTTTTTGAAATATTTCAAATGAAAAAAATTATCAATTAATGATTAGCACCATTTTAAAAAGATAACTTTCAATATTTTGTTTACATTTTTTTGAATGATAGAAATATCATCGATGACTGTAATGAAATCGCTAATCCTATAATTTTTAAAATTATTTTCAATATTATAGTTTTAGATAATATTTGATCATTTAATGTTAACTTTCAACTGCTGACGTGTGTTTTTCAGTGACATAATTTGGCAAAAGTTTTTATTTTGAAAAGTCTATCCTTTTGGAGTTATTTTTATTAATTTACACAAAGTCTACATCGGTAAGTATTACACTAATAACAATGCGACACACGGGAGGTCTCAGAAAGCATTTTCATGTATACGTTGTGGATATTTGTTACTTCTGTAATTTTTATTTCTTAAACTAATTGCCTATCATTGAAACTTTACTTGTAAAGCGCTTTTAAAACTTAATGTGAGTTTTGATCCTTATATTTCCACATCATATCATTTTATTAGATCTATTAAAAGAGGAAAATAAAAACAATACCACTATCCACGTCATGGTGAAAAACCAAATAGCACAGATTGATAAAATAATTACTGCATATTTGATATCGTTTATTGAATTTGCTATTTACTAAAATAATAAGTAATGCAAAGTACGATTGTGAATATTAAAGATTCAATTGATTCTTGATATCTTAAAATCAACAGCATTTTTCCTCTTTTTATTCACAGCTAAAGAATTACTATTTAGATATACCACGTCAGCAACGAAAGGTAAAATTAATTACGCTGTTTTAAAAAATAGATCCTTTTATGAAATAGTTTCAGTTTCATTTATTCTAATTGAACTTACATTTTATGGCAGGATATTTTCGTTTGTGATTGTATAAATATATAAATCGTTGATTACTTAGCAATTCTGTAACTAAGAACAAAATCGTACTCAAGTTGTTCAGGTGGCTGTTATTGATAAAAATAAATTATACTAAGGATAAGAAGCACATTTGGTCATAATGGGCTTTTTAAATTAGCAAACCTACCTACGAATCTAACTATAATATGTATATTTTAAACTTAACTACCCATAAACTTAATAATAATAATGAAGTAAAAGATATCCATCCAAGGCACTTCTGAGAGAACAAGAATAGAGAAGCATACAATGCTTTTACTATTGATTTATATTTACTATTGATTTAGTGAAAAAATTTAACCAATAATGTTGTAAAGGCTAAAAATTAAATAAAGCTTTGGATGAAAAAAAAAATGGAATTGATTGTCAAATACGCTCATATGTAAAAAAGACTGATAAATTAAATAAAAATGTTGATTTTAAAATTGCATTATTTGATAAATAAAAGTTACATTTCATTTGGCTTTCAACATATGTCATTATTTATCATCTTATTAGTCACTGTACTAAACTATTTCAATGAATGTATTTGATGTTATAAATGATTACTTATGTAGTAAGTTTTATTGTTAGAAAAATAAATTATTCCACCCAAAATACGTTGTATATATATTTGCCACAAGTACCCAATTTTTTTTAATAAATCAAAACACTCGTACCAGCATTAATTAACCTTCACCCGCTAGATATATTAAGAATATTGTCATCAATAAAGGCGTTCTTATTTAATTTAACGGAGAAATATTCCATAAAGCGTTATCACAAATATAATAGCAAATATTTCTGTGAGCTTAGGAAAATGGAATCAATCCCACAGCCATTTTTTCTATCTAACCTTTAAACTAAAATTATCTCTCAAAGAGGGTACTTAATATTTGGTAATAGAATACTGTACACAAAGCCAACTTATAGCTAACGGAGAATCTTGATTTGCATGTTTTATAAATGAAGGGCGGGGGGAGAAACCTATGAAAGTTACATTTCTGGATTAAATGGAGAATTAATGAGACAAAAATATCATAAATTTGTAAGAGCCTGATGCTTTTACTTTCTATTTATTTGAATTTATGATAAAGTAAAACTATAATTATCCAGACTTTTATATTGTATTGCTTTTTACAATTAGGATAAATAGCACGAAAAATTAATATCTAAAAAAAAAGTTACTTTTCCTCCTACTTCTTCTAATATTCACCATCGAACAGTATAATGACAGATCTATCGTCGACTTAAATACCATTGTACTTAAATCGATAGAGCTAACAAATATATTACGACCAGAAGAATTTATGAAAAACGTCTTGTAAAAATATAAGTGAGTAATTTTTGGTTACGATTCAACAGTATGGCCGGATACTTTGAATGTGGTCATCGGATATGACATATAATAATATTATTGTTCATTACACATATGTTTAGTCAAACGCTAGGCCTGCTAGGAACCAAAGCCATTGGCTCGAGCCCACGCAAGTCAGAATGAATAGAAGACTGTTTATGGAATCCACGCAAGTCGCAATAGGCTAGTGACTCTCCCATAGACAGTCTGTGGCCTACGAGCTAGTGGAGGCTACCAGAACAAGCTGTGAACTGCATCGACCATCTACAATAATAAAAATGATGCGTCAATGCAAAACAAGGCAGGTTTGCATAGTAATTTATGATTTAAAAACAAAGATATATGTTTGCTTTTCAAAAGACTTGATCAACAAAAATGGTAGTTGATAAGCTGTCAAATAAATCACACAGATTGCATAGGCTACAATTGATAAAACTAACATTAAATTAACTATATCACAGATATAACGTGATCTTTGTGATGTATTCAACAGTTTGTCTACGAATTTGTTTGTTGATCAGTTTTCTAAGTGTTTGATATTTAATGCATTTGTCCGAGGTTTATATTTGATTCACACTGCGGCCTCTTCTCTACCCCTCCTTTTTTTTATTCTTTTTCAATACGCTAGTGTTTAAGATGAAACTGAAATATAAAAGTGTTATACTAATCATATTGGTAGAGCATCAGCAGTTCCTGCATCCAGACATTGTGACAAACAAACCCACAACATTTCCAGTCGGAACAAAGTCAACGTCGACCAGTGCTCTAATTCAAGGTTCCACTAGCAAAAGAGAGAGAACTTGAAGGGGTGAAGGACGGAAAGTCTCCAGTGTATCACAAAATCACAGACAAGTACTGCATAAAACAATATAACCATGAAATTGATAAAAGATATATCAACAGCATAGATTTAGATTTATTGTATATTAAGAAAAATAATAAAAAAATGTAAGTTGATAAATCAGTAAATCTGTACGAAAAACATTTTAATAATAATGTATTCCAATAATTATGATCATCACATTAATCTCTTGCTTTATAAATAATCATAAAAATGTCTTAGTTAATACATAACGTTTTTAATTTATCAGAGTTCAAGGAGATGAAAAGATTGGGATGCATCAGTGTCACATGGCAAACACAAACGAGTCCCATGATCTAATAGCAGTTGACAATTTAGCTACAAACTCATCTTTCAGTTTCAGCCACTATCATCGTGCTATAATATTGATATTAATTGGTGAAATATTGATAAGCCTATTAGACTACCTCTCAAGTTTTAATCAAACTAAATACTCAATGCAATATTAAATATTAAAGTTCACAATAGGATCATATAACCTTTGACGTAACCAATAAACATTTCCAAAAAATCAATAAACAATTCTTTAAAGATCGCTTATTATAATTGCAATCTCCAAGAATACAATATACAAAGCTTTTTATTCAGTTGTTTCAAGTTAGGATGTCTCTTTGTATATTCATCAGCAGTAATACTGAAGAATTACAATAATTTTAAATGAATATAAAATATATGTCTTTTATCAATTTCATGATTATGGAGTTTATCATTTCGCATCCTAAAAACTCTCGGTAGATTGATCCGAAACAGATTATTTTGTCGATGATATATATAATGAAATATAGGTTAGTAACATGCAGAGTGAAAATATTATTATTGAAAAGCGTTTTGTCTACCTGCGCTACTGTCTGCTCTCCCAGGGGCACGTCATCTGTCCTGAGGGCTATCCTCCCCACCACGGAGATCGGGTCAGCATCCAGGATAATGCTGCACAAGAAATGAGATGAATAAAAATCTAACAGTACTTTAGCCTATTTTCCGAAAATTGAAGAAAAGCTAAACCAATCAGTCTTTGGGAAATTGCTGCTTAGCATATACTTTGCACAAAAAAAAAACAGCCACCTGCATTTCATGTATGTGGTAAAAATATATACATGAAAGATTTTTTTATGACACAAACTGAAAATAATAAAATAGAAGAAAGTTCTAAAGTCCACCAAATATTATCGAATCCTACAACATCTCCTGTCTTCAAAGAGACGGGTTTATTTAGACTCTTTTTATAAATTATTTTAGTTTTTTGATGTTATGTAAAAAATAAACATAGTTAAGATATCTGAAAAAAAATTACAGGTTAATGTTACAATCAGTGGTAAATAAATTATTAAGTTAAACTTACCCTCCGTCGCATATTTCGTCTACGGCAAGCATGACAGTGTCCAAGCTATCGAGAACGGCACGCTTCTCCACTCCGCGTCGCAGGATCTGGCTCACCGACTCGTATAAGCCATTCAGTACCGACATCAAGATCAACTGAAAAATGTAGGCAAGTACTTAATTTGGTATACCAATAATAATACCAAAGCTTACATCAAATTGATAAAAAAAGTTATACTAAACAAAATCATATCTGTAATTATTGTCAAGACTAGCACTAAAAATAATAAATATCATAGAATATATTTAATGTCTAATTTGATCTGGATTTGATGGAAGCAATGTCTATCTCAAAAGTGCTTGCTTAAAAATAATAAATCAAAACAGCCATACCTCATTTTCGTGTGAGCTTCCCATTACATAGAAGAAAAGGTCCACATTACTTCTGTACACGCAGGTCAATCCATCAAGCATTATAATTTCTGCATTAGCCCTGAAAGCAATAGATTACTCATCAACACGTGTACACACCAACACATACTCCTACAACTTACTTGCATTAGAGACCTTGGGTGCTTTACAAGATAACACAATTTAGCATTAATACTTAAATATATTTGTTGAAAAATATATTGATAGGCTGGGTTTACTAATTTTAAATTAGTAAAAAAAAAAAAACAACAACAGTAGTTTATACAACAACAGTATTCAAATACAGTAATTTGTCAGCAGTCATGTTGTATACTTAATTGTGACAATGTATAGAATATGTAAACTTTACAAGTTAAAAAAACGATCAGTGGCAATTTTAGATACTGGAGACAATAAATAAGTGATATTTTTATATTTCAATGATACGGTTCTACCTGATTATTATTTGTTCTTTGGCTCTGTAGTTTTCTTTTCAAAAACAAAATAAGTTCTTTTACTAAGAGTATTCTTAACAAGCCACCACTGTAAAAAATAATAATTGATTTACTATTAAAAATAATTCAATTGAAGAATTGATTTACCTATGAGTTTTAGTAAACAGATTCTTCTCAAATGCCTTCTGTTCTTTAGCTGTGGGGAAGCGTTCTTTGTCATAGTACCGGGCCAGAATTCTGTTGCCGTCATTGTCAAGAATACACAGGCCCTTCACCACATATAGCGTAGGAGGCTGCAAAATAATATTTACTTATTGTAAAACTCCAATTAATCACAAGTATATAATAATGGACGATGCAAAAACATGATAATATATATAACTACTGCATTTGGTATTGCTAATTTAGTGAAGTGAATGACTGATGTAATATGAATTAAATATGTTCAATTCAAACAATTTGTATGCAATGTTTGAGAATATAGAATAACTTCAATTACTTATATTTTCACATCTTAACGTGTCACATAAATGTATTAAAATGAATACATTGCAAAATATGTAGAGTTGGCTAGCAATATTCTTACCAAAAACAAAATATGCACAACTTGCAACGAATGTTTAGTACTCAATAAAATAGATAATCTATACATGTATGCTTGAAATAAATAAAAAATAATCATATGCGTAACAAAAAATAACAATTTTTTATAAATTATTTGATTAACACTTATAAAACACGAAAATTCAACCGGCCTAACACGATGGGGTTAGATAGATGGTCGGGATTGTCTGATTGAATAATCCAAACCGACAATCAAAGAAATACAGATAAAATGAAAGTGCACGCAATAATATATTTTTATTGTGTTTAAAATGAGAGCTAATGAGAGAGAATAAGAGTATTTCAACTTACTAGAACGACACCTTCCATGATGGCAAATTTGTTGATATAGTTTTGACGTGTAATGTCAGGCGCATAATGCCAACCTGGCGCATAAAAAGCAGAGTAGCCACACCAAAAATATAGCTACTCGCACTAATCAATATATAGCCAGTAGCTAAACATTAAAAAAATATTTTGAAGCATTGCCAATCCAAGGTTTTATCTAATAGTATTTCATATAACACGGAATATTCATATAAAAAATATAAAAATTACAAAAAACCATTTTGATTTACAATTTCTACAATAAAGCTTTTACAAAGATAATAAGGTACTTGTCTCTTATCCGACCACCAAAAAACATTGTCCTATTATTTTGTTTTTTTTTATTGGCAACAGTGTCTATTTTTTGCTTCTTTTGTTGGCAACAGTGTCTATTGGCGAGAAAACACGTATTGTTTATTTATTTAATTTAAAGTATTAACCTAACCTAACCGTCAAAGATAACCGTTTTTTCATTGTTTGTAAAATATATGATACAAAATTGAAAAAAAACTTTCATTTCTATGACGAGACTCGCTGTTGCCAACAAAAGAAGCAAAAAATAGACACTGTTGCCAATAAAAAAAAGCAAAATAATAGGACAATGTTTTTTGGTGGTCGGATAAAAGACAAGTACCGATAATAATTCTAACACTGGCAACAATCTTACCTATCAGATCAGACAAAGTAGAAATTATACATAAATTGAATATTTAGGAGATGCAAACCTAAATCTAAATCTAAATATTAAATCGTTTGAATTTTATGTATAATTTTTACTTTGTTTGATCTGATATGTAAAATTATTGTCAGTGTTTGATTAATATTATTTAAAAAGCGTTACTGTACAATTGCAGATTAAAATGGTTTTTTGTTATTTTATTTAAAAAAAATAATTTTCCACTAAGATCAATAATGATAAAACGTTTTTAGTAAATCAAACAATTATAATAAGAATTAATTTATTTTTAACAAAAAATATTTTATGCCATAGTATTAATACAAAATAATTTAAGATGTTTTAAAATACAAAACAAAAGTATTGACTGCATAATGATTGACAATCAAAAATATAATTAGTGGGGGTTACAAGAAAATAAAAATTCAAATGCCAAGCCAACAACAATAAGGTAATTGATTATTTATTCATATTATTCCACAGTTTTTTTTAATAAATAATATTTTAATAATTCACTCCTTTTTAATATTTGGTCTCAAACTACAAGATTCATAATTAGGGTCACATTACAGAAAATATCATGTAAGAAGGCTCAGGGTCAAAGGAAACACTGTGGCGCGGCTGTCTCTCAGATATTATAGCATCATTAGTAGAAGTACTTCTTAAAATAGTGCCCTTTTTCTGTTCAACAGCACCAGCAAGCAGCGAACACACCTGCTTTCGATCTAGTAGTTCTTCAATCTGTGCATATAGTTTTTATATATTTTTTTATTAGAGAATGAGATAGTGCGAAGTAAAATACAAAGCCAAAAAATTACCAGTTTTGGAATATCTTCAACTGTTAATGACTTCCCTGTTGTATTTAAAATATCATCAGCTCTGCAAATAACAGAACTGCATTCTTCTGCTGTCATCTTAAACATATTTTTTTTAATAAGAAACATTTCATATCAGACTTAATAGCGTATAGTTTAATTTACATAGTAGAGTTCGTAGTATGCACAAGTATATGTTAAGACAAACATTTCTATATTTGATTACCCTTCTATGGCTTATCCGTTCACAATCAAGTCTATTATGGCCTACCTTCATCATAATAGATTACTTGCCGCATTTAATATTATTCTCTATCAGTTGTTGGTTACGGAGAAAGAGATATCATTGAAGAAAGCTTTCTTCAATTATACCAAATGGTCACATCTCCCATTAAAAAGCAATCTTTTTTATCATCAACTCAAAGGGAAACAGTATTTAAAACTAAAAATCAACTTTATGACTGTAGTAAATTTATTACAATACCTTTGTAGCAAGCTGGCGAATTTTCACCAATTGTTCATTGCTGAGCTTGGGAGGCTCTTCTCTTAGACTGCTGAGCCATTTATAGTCCGGTTTATCTCCGGGGACTGCAGTTGTGGGTTTTTGTCGTATTTCTAATTGTCTTGTTTGCATCATATCTTCTACCTACAGTTTTAAATAAATTACATCAATATTTTCCCACTGCTGGTATCATTACTATTGATTTTACACATTTTATCATAGACGCAAACCAATTTTCACTGAATGTTTTTTAAACTGTTCACAGGTGACGGTAATGTATAAAATTTTATCAAATAAAAATATTTTTTATTTTTAATAATAAAAAATTAAAAAATGTACATTAATATAATCAGATATTTACATAATAAAGTAGCTCGCAAAATTGAAATTGATTTTCTGATATGGTATTTTTTTCACCCGACAGCATTTTTTATAATGCCTGGTTTATAAAATTGTGTATTGCACCCGTTTATCACAACTGGTATATTGAAAATGAACGAAAGCGATTGCTGTTGGCTGTTGATTTCATTTAATAAATACAAACATTGGTCGATAACTTAAATATTCAGAGTCAAATTATTTTTTTATCGTTTATTTAAAAGATTGACGCCTCGTTTAAGTTTTAAAATGAATATTTATATTATAAAAAATATATATTTACTTTAAAAGAGTATACCGATCAAGATAAAATATCGGCGAACTACAAGTGATTTTATTAATTTATTTTACATTATTTGAGGTGAAACTATAGCTTTTGGCAGTAATTGTGTGAAATAAGTATTAAACAATATGAAGTGAGAATTCTGCAACGAAACGTATTAGTTCTGATATTTAATTTAATTACGTATTTATTTGTAAATGTTTGAAAAAAAAAAATATAAGTAGAGATTTTTATTTCTAAAATATGACGGAAAAAAGGTTCAGCTTACCTGCAACAATATTCAATGTTTCGTTTATTAATACTTGATATTGCTTTGATTGCTATCAAAATAATGAAGCGACGCGATAACCCTCGCAAGACTCCAAATGGAAGTAACAAGTAACTAAAATAAAATAAATATAAAATAATGATATTAAATAGTAAATAGTAAATAGCTGTTGATCACTTGACAAAAAAATTACGAAAATAAAGAAATCTATGTACGCTACCACCTAAGCCACATCTTGTAAGCCCCAAAATCTATACCAGGACCAGGTGATAGCAATACAGTACTGTAAGCACACCCCTAACAATTATTGTAAATTAACATAAAATAATATTAAGAATCTTAAATTTAATTTAAAAAAAATAATTCTTTAATCTCTCCGACCCTCATCTCCGCCTTATGTAAAATGGGCATTGCAAGGAGGAAACTTTCGTGGATGCGGAAGTGGTTAGAAATCGGAAGTACAACCGAATCAGTAAGACTGGCTAATGGTCACCAACCTCGTCTGAGGAGAGGCACAAGAAGAAGAAGAAAACTTAAACTCAGGACTCTATGATTGGTAATTTATTGTGTTAATCTCTAGATCACGAGATTGTTAAATAAGGCTTATTTTACTATTTCCTGAATACTCCTGAAAAATTATGTTTGCGTTCGTATGCTTTGGTAGCCGTTGATATTAAACTTACTGTGTTCACGAGTGCTGCACTTAGTCTCTGAAGATGGCCACGGTACCGAAACCGAAATGTTAGACCCAAGAACGAAGTAGTTAGAATTTTACTAATGAGTGACGTAAATCCATCAAGGGTTTTTAAGGAACCATCAAATGTCAGTAGTCACTGTTTGATTAATCTTTATCATATATTAAACATTCTGAATTGTTTATTATCTTAATTAATTAATTAATCCAGCCCAGTTACTGTCAGCGTCAAGCGAGATAACATTCTCTGCATTTTTATTAGGGATTTGGGGGACGCTGGCTCGCACGTCACGGAATATAAACAAGCATTAAACAATACAGTAAAAACATTTTTATTAAAAAATATAATTAATAATAAACAATTAATATCATGGAAACAAGAATACCTGAAAAATCGCAATAAATTTTAGCCAATACAAGCATTAGGTAAATTGAATTATCTAACAAATTTAAAATATAAAATCATATTATATGCGATCACATTGGTTTAAAATTAAATAAATATAATACATTTTAAACAATTAAAATTAGTTGAGTTGGAAAAAAAATACTTTTAAGAGGGTTGAAAATTCAAAATAATCTGTTCAATAATGTTTTATGCTATCTTAGTTTTATGTTGAAAATTTTATTATAGATAGACAGAAAACTTAAAACAGACCGGAGAAACATTATAAAATGTATTTAATAGGTACATATTACAGATAAGCGATATTCTAATAAACTAGCAATGGATATACAAGAATAATAGTTATACATATATTTAATTTTTTATCAAGATCTTATTTAAATATTTAAAAGATTACCTTTGTTAAGTTTGAAGATATATACATTTACATACAAATTAATTTTTTTTACCAACATCTATAGAAAATCGATTATTTACATTTATTCCAAATTAGTTATAACATTGAAGAATGACGCGTTAATTATGCAGCTGGCAGAAAATAAAAAAAATAATAATTATGCTGTATTGATTTTAAAAGATTTATTGATATGATGTTACAGTGGATAAAAAAAGAGCAAAAGAGAGCCAACGGCACGCGGTGTTCCCAAGCGGTCACCCATCCAAGTACTATCCGCGCCCAATGTTGCTTAACTTCGGTGATCGGACGAGAACCGGTGCTTTCAACATGGTATGGTCGTTGGCGAGAGCCGAGCGACTGTCCTGCGAGACGACAACTGAGGTGTGACGTCACAGCGGCCGAGAGGAGAGCAAAAGGAGCCATCTCATGAATGCGAATTTTTTCCCCATGGTTTTAGTAGTTAGTTTTTGACCATTTTGCAGCAAAGATCCAGCGGAGATAATAAAAAAAAATCTTGTGAACACACTGAGGTTACTGTCAACCAGCTGCAACGCGCACAATTTTGATTACACCTGGTGTCGTAAAGGTATCTTCGTGAAACTATTTTACGAGTTATTCAATTTTTATTAATGATGTTGGATCGCAGATTCACTGCGGATGTCGATTTTCTATATATTATTCCTTGCTGCTGTTTACAATATTTGTCTTAATTTTTAATAGTTTATACTTATTCACAATATTTTAGAATATTTCCGAGAAAATCATTGTATGCTTTAGGAATCGCGTCTGTTTTGTTTTTATTTTGGTAAGGAGGTTTTGAAAAACTGTTCCACTAGGTTTTTTTTTTACGAATGCTTAATTTAATATCAAAATCATCTGTAATCGTAAAGAAGAGTATTTGATTATAATTATTGAATAATACGAGTGTACTTCACTGAAAATAATTTCAAATATTATTATGATTAAATATTTAATAATACTTTCAAAATGTTATTATATTTAGAAAAAATCTATTATAAAAGAGTTCATACATTATTTATTTATGTGTATACAATATTTATTTATCATAAAAAAATGTTTAGTTCAAAAAAATATTTATGCACTTTACCGAAAGTAATTAGAAAATCTTTCTATGTAAAAAAATCTCCCGACTGAGAAAAATTATATGTTGATTTTAATACAATTTGTAAAAACATTACTGTTTTTATATTTATATTAATTGATACATATTTACAACAGGTAGGATGTTGTTTTTTTTTATTTTACTATATGCGACACAGTTATTAAATATTTATACATAGTTATTTCTAAGATATCTAGGGCTACAGGATTATTGTCGTTTTCACAACAGTATTTAGGCCGGACTCGTGTCACTTGCCTCATAAAAATACAAATAATAATGTAAATCAAATAATACATTTATACATACAATTAATATTATATTTCATTCATTCTTCTCCTATAAAAACATCGTATAAACTGGAAACTGATATAAAAACTGTTGAATCATCTATTTTAGCGAAACGTTGTAACTGACTTTTTGATCTTATGAATTTGGTCGTGTTGAAGCTAATTAAAAAAAAAATTAAAAAAAATGAGTTCATGATTATAAAACCATACACCATACTAAAAGAGTAAAGACGTATTACGCTATAAATAATTAATTATCTGCAAAATGTTTTCGCTTTTCCCACGTGTCTTTAATGACTTAGAATTTTGATTTGAGACAACGGGATGAATTCAATTAAAATATTTTAAATTTATTTTTTTCATACGGCGAAAAATAAATTACAAGCGTTGTAAAGTTAAATTATTTAATTACGGTTTTTATTTAGGAAAATTAAATATGTTTCTACTTTCTGAGATAAAGTTCTTTCACACATCTTAATACTAAAATCGATATGTTGATTTGCTTCCAAAAAACTTACGTTTATATTATATTTTCCACATAAAAACACTATGATGAGCAAAAAATAAATCTTAGTTATAAACTAAATTAAATAATGAAATGCTGTTGTTTATTAAGAAAATTCTCATAATTAAAAATTCTTTGTATGTATTATTTTAAAACGGAACTAAAGGTTGAAGTATGATTTGATTATTATTATCGAAAAAGTATTTTTAATAGTATTAATAACATTTATAAAGTACCTAATGAGATTTTTTTCAAAGATGTTACCGACAGCATGAGAATTAATATGAACAATTTAAATTTAAATAATGTTAATGTTAAATCTTAATTATACTTATTTATTATATTCTACTCGTCTGGAAGCCCTTCGTGATATATTGTGTTTTATTTATATTCTTGGTTGTTTTCTATACTAAGTTTATTTTATAAAAATAAATTGTTTTTATTACACCTACATAACAATTAAAAAAAGACACAGATACACTGGAGAAAAAGTTTTCGGTGTTAATGTGTCTATTTTTATACAACACGAAATAACAAAACAGGTAAAAAATAAAACAGTAAAATAAATTAAAATTTATTTAATGAAAATAAAATCAAATAAATACAAAACTAAATAAAATATAACTTATAATTAGTAAAATATTATTATTATAAAAAAATTAAACATGCATTGTTTCAATTAAATAAATTAAGGAATTAACTTCATCCACCAAGCCACTTGCTATAGGCAATATTTTTGTTGCAGTTAAATTAATGTACTAATTATTAGATAAAATAAAAAAATGTGTTTATTGTAATAAAACAATTAGACACAAGTCTTATGTATATAAATACTAAAAATATTTTTAAAATTTAAAAGCATTTTTTAATCTCATTTTAGATCATAAATTCCAACTAATTTCATTGCACACACCCGACAGTGTTTTATTAAAGAAAAACAAAATTCAAAATATAAGTGTTAAAAATTATTAATTAATGACACAATAAATTTATGTTTTTAGCAAATCTTGCTACGATCAAAGTATTTGATCGCATATATTTTTTCATTTAATTTAAAAACGTGACATTTTGTTCAGTAATAAAATAATACTTAGATATATTATTGTAGTACTCTTTTACTTGTAATGGATATTATGTATTAAATGTAAGATATTAAGTAATTAAGAATAAATTAGCCAAGGTTATATAGTTATGTAAAGAAAAATTCGCTACAGCCTGAATGTATTTTTGGTAATAAATAACACGAGTGTTTGAGCACAATAGTTTTGGTTGTTTAAAAGACCTGATTCACTTTTTTAACGTTACTAGGTGTTTTATATATATTAGAAGATTATAAATGTTGAATTACTCGAAAATGCTGCAAAAACATAATAAACACTGTTATTATGTGATCGCAGCGATATTTGATAGTTTTCATTCATCAGATTTACTTATGCAAGAACATCTTGAGTATAAAGTAAAAATCAGGCTCTTTATAATAAATCTTTTAAGTAATGCTACATGTCTTTATACCTCAACTAAAAGACCAAACTAACAAAGTTTTCAAGTTTCGTCAGACACAAGTGTAAATTGAGGTGAAAAATCAGATCAAAGAAGTTTGGTTTGTCGCCTTTTGCGATTTATATGATGTACTCAAATCGTTACTAGAGTGCTCCCAACATAAGATTAAGAGAAACTTCTCGCTGGGAAGCGTTTATAGTTTTCAAATCGCCAAGTATCTTAAGACTAGAGGAGATTTTTTTAGCAAGCTGTTGACTGCGGTACTAAAGGTATCCCAGGAAATAAATAAAGATGTAATGCTATTTGACTGATATTTGACCGCTTAAAAGATGGACGCCTAGACCTGCAGCATGAGCGGCGCCATGTCGCAGTTGCAGGCCGCGCCTCCGTCTCCACGGCGGCACTGGTAGCCGCACCACTGGATCCACACATCGGAGGGCAGAGGCTGCGGCATGAGCACGAAGCTGGCCTGGGGTGGTGGAAGTGCTCCAGAGGGGCAGGAGTCGCAACCCCCCACGCGGTAGGGGGTGGCCGCGTGGCAGAAGGCCGAGCACACCGCCGGGGGATCCCAGGCTGTGATGTCCATCCCCTCGGCACACTTGCACAGCGGATCACCTGATGGAAACCAATACCGTTCAGCACTGCACAGAGCAACAATCCATCCATCAAATCAATTACACCCATACCTCGCTTTACGGCCTAGATACGTTCCGCGAAACTTGGCCGCAAAGCGCCGTATAAGGAATCAATTATTCTAATACAAATTCTGGCCATATCTTTTTCCAAACATGGTTCATTGTTGTTAATTTTAATTCCTTCCATGATTCGCTGATGCTGTTATATTTTTTCCAAAATGTTTTAATTGAAGCTTTACCATCGGTTTCCCTTATAAGTTGTCGGAAAGTTCGGTTAAAAGTGGCTATTGCACCCTGATCTATTGGTTGGATCAGAGCTGTTGTATTTTTCGAAAGATACTCAATCGTGACATCTTCAGATAGCTCGGATAAATTAGTAAGATGCCCTGGTGCATTATCCAAAATTAGCAAAGCCTTGTTGCTTAAGCTATTGTCTCGCAAATATTTTTTCACTTCTGTGATTTTTGAACCAATCCTCAAAAGTAGCTTTAGTCATCCAAGCTTTCTTGTTGGATTTCCATATGACGGGTAATTGATTTTTATTTAGTCCTTTAGGAGGCCTTGGATTTTCGGACAAATATATTAAAAGTGGTTTTAGCTTAAAATCACCCGCGGTTGCGCAAGATTGGCAACATGTAGATATATCGACATCGAAAAAAAGTTTTTTTTGCTGTTATAGCGAAACATTTTAGGCTGTAAATCGAAAACGTGCCTTAATTGAAAAGGGCCGTTATAGCGAAATGCCGTATAAAGAGCGGCCGTATAGCGAGGTATGGGTGTACTTATTATCATCATCAAAAGAAAGCCACTCACCAAGTCCGTTTTTGCAGAGCACCGGGCAGACGGAGGACCTCGGACTTCCGGCCACAGCCACCGAGTTGTTTTCCGGTTGGCTCGCGAAGGGCATGAAGGCGTTGCTGTTGCATCCGCTTCCGCAAGCGGCGCCGCCGAGGCCTGCAACGGAACCCCCAGACCACAATGAAAAACCAATAAATCTTTCGAAGTTCCTACACTCTGAACAGTAAAGCTACCTTTTTGGTTGAAACAAACACCTTAATTAGGAGACCCCCAATATACAACAGAAGACGACCACAATCTTCTGATCGCCAAGCTACATGGCTGTTGGAGTATTACAAGTAAAACCGATTTACTGAGGATAAAAAAAATAATGCATGCAGTTGATTTATTGCTAGAATCAACTGCATGCCCGTGAGAAAGATAAGTGGCAGTTTGTCTTTGTAGTGAAAATAAGCTTCACGATTCCGACGGAAATAAGGCAACTAGATAAAGTTTATAAAAACTCAACTTTCAGCTAATTTTTTTTTTTGCAGAATTGTTGAGAAATCAACGTGGGTATATTAAATACAGTCATTATTAGCAAATAATTGATGAATTTATTGACTTTACATGTTCCAATGTAAAAGGGTGTTTAAATGTTTCTTAAAAAAAACTTGGTACAGGTTATATACGCCTTTTTGTAACCTAAACCTAATATCACCAGACACGTGAAAACTGCCACGAATAAAACAGTACCCATGTGTATTAAGTTGTCATTTAACAAAATAATATATAAAAGTTTAACAAACCTGTGTAATCGTTATGAAACTAGTTAATTAGCAGTCAAAAGCCGGCATCTTTAACCACTGAGCCAACTGGCGATTATTTTAATTGAAAAGTCACAACAGAACACATAATATATCACAGAAATAATCACAATGCAGGGAGTGCACTTACTAATCAATTGGACCATTGTCGAAGGCAGAACAAATAGTTTTTAATCACAGTTTCTACGAATAGTTTTGTCTCAAAGCGGTCTACACACGTGACAACAAAACATAAAGTAGTTTACACTTGATGACAGATTATCGATTATGTTGCAGCGTGTGCCGACAGCTTAATAATGAAATGCCATAATATCCATAACAGTCTCTAACGACTCCCTACCTCTTCAACCTGTTATTTATGTTTTGCTCTTGTTATTTATTCAATGTACACATAAACACATGCAAATAAATGGTTTTTACACTTATTTCCCCTGCGTAGTAAATAAAATAAATAAGTCACACATTGCAAGCCCCATAGCTTACGCGCAGGATCAAGGGATAGTTGTAGCATGTGAGCCTTAAGAAGTATGGTAAATCATGAAATTGAATTTATTTCTACGTGGATCTGTTATGGTGGTGGTGTGGGGGTGTGGGGGTGATGGGGTGATGGGGTCGGGGGTACTCACCGGCGTCGCAGAGGTCCGTGCAGATGAGCTGCCGGGCGAGCACTGCCGAGGCGGGCGTCGCGGCGCCGCCCTGCGACAGCTTCAGCTGCCTGACGAACCCCCCGTCGAACTCCACCACCAGCTCGCTTCTCGCTCCCTCCTGCGGCTGGTCCATCACCGCGTCCCGCTCTAGCGCCGGGCTCCCCGTCTCCCTCTTGCCCGCGGAGGGCGGCGGCTCGGGGCGCGCGGCTCGCCAGCTCATTGGCTGTCCCTGGGGCGGGAGGGCGTGGCCAGAATCGTGCGCGGCGCACAGTGCGCCCAACAAAATAAATAAATTCATTTTTGGGTCGCTTTTTGTTTCCTGAAATTAATTTACGGTTTTTTGTTAGCCTTAATGGAAATTAATGCCTTTTCTCGAGAGGTGCCTCAAGAACAGATTCATAATTTACGCATTAATTAAAACTAGAAATGTTGCCCGTCACAGAATGACGTTTTCGGAGGCATTTTGAGTTATTAATAATTTCTAACGCAATTTCGATAAAAAAATTAAATTGGTACTTATTTCAAGCTGACATAAACTGAAAATTTCTAAGAAGCATCAAAAATTTTTTTTTTGTAAAAGTTCTAAATTTGTAAATTCCGCGATGAACAACAAAATCCTATATTGAAACTCGCTAAAGCATATTTTATAGTTTTATTAAATTAGTTTATGAATAAAAATATTATTCTATCGTCTTGAAATTCGGCACATAGCTGCGGAAAAATTTACTAAACTTACATGCAAAAAATCAGCGTCGTATCTTTTAAGGTATTCTATAGAAAACCAGAAAATGAAACATACACACACACAATGGATATTATTATAGTAGATATTGCTAATTTATTCTTTCAACGATTTTTTCGTAATTAGTACTTATGTTATTCTAATCTAAACAATAAATGGATTTTGAATTTTTAAGACTAATAATCTAACTTCGGTACTTGTTTTTGATCCGACCACCAAAAAACTTGTACCTTTTTTTTTTTTAAAACCTAACCTAACCTAACCCAACGAATCGAGCGGTCATGGAAATCTGCAAAGGAACGAAATAAACGCCACAACGGGACTCATCGTCATACGATAGATTCTTATCTCTGCGAGTACATGTACATTAAAAAAATTTGGTGGTCGGATAAAAAACAAGTACCCTAACTTCTTCTTGTGATGCCTCTCCTTATAGGAAGTTATTCCTATCCTGGGCCAGTCAATTCAATGCTTCTTCTTCCTTCAATTTTTCCATGGATAATCAGCTATATTTATTGTTACAAAAAATGTGGCCAAAATAGGAGACCTTCCGCTTCTTTACCAACGTCAAGATTGCCCTTTCTTTGTGCATTCTGGGCAAGACTCTTTCATTTGTGAGACGGTCAACCCATGGTATCTCATATATTCTCTCAAGGATTCTCATATACAGCCATAATAATCTAACAATGGAGAACAAATTATGACTACTTGTCTATTAATTAATTTAGTGTCCGGTTACATGGGTGTGGCTTTGGAAGCGCCCAGGTAAAGGTAATTAATTTACATGGACAGAAATAAATACAGACAAGTGGAAGTGACCAAAACCAGACATAAAAACCAAGATGCAACTATCAAGACAATTCTGCAAACATAAAAAACAACCGAATTTATCATTATTGAATTGACGTAAAAAAAAAGAGCAAATAAAAATATATTTAATTAATCTATAAAAAAAAAAACCAAGCAAGAATGCGTTAATAAGTCAGTTGTTTTTTTATGTTGTCGATTAAAATATTTGCATTCCTCCCCGAATCAAATCAAGGTATTTTTTATTTGGTGTTAAAAATAATACGTTTTAAATCTGAAGCCGTGTAATGACTTTAGTGACTGAACAAACGAGTAAAACTCATAATTGCATTTTATTTGCATTTTTTTGAGATAACATTCAATTAAAGTGTTTGATTTGACAAGATTTTGAATATACTTCATTCTTATTCAAAGAAACTCAAATAAAGCTGCGATGTATAAAAAAAATATTTTTATTTTCCTTAGCTGAAAATTTTTCAAATAAACTTTTAAGAAGCTTAAAGTTGCGGTGTCTAAGTGTACTTAAATAATATTTAAAATGCCTCGAACTTAAATGTTAGCTTTTCAGTAAGAAAAGTCTTTTGAGAAATTTTTCTTTCTAGGCTTGCGGTGACCCATTTTCTGGTTTTCAGTATACAGACTGTAAAATGTTGTTTTTCAGGAAATTCCATTTGCTAACAATTTCTAACGTAATTTAAAAACTTTTGCGGTGGACGCATGGCTTGCGTTTATTTTAAAGCCACATTTAAAATATAAAATTATTATAAAATATGAAATTGATTTTTGTGATTTAATTTCAATATATATAAATAAAAAAGCTTGATATCATGCAAAAAATAAACTACACACTGAAAATATTACGAAATGATTTTTTTCAGGCCAGGTTTCAGGATTACTACGATGACACGACTTACATTTTCAGGTGGATGATTGACAAATATTTTCTTGCCTTTCCAAGAAAAGAACATTCAATATTTCTATCAAGAAAATAAATATTTTGCAAAAAGTTTTATTTGTATTTATTGGAGTGTGAATCTGTCGCTGCCAATCTTTGACGTGACACCACTAAAATACTTTTATTACAAATATAAATAGAGAGTTTCAGAAGGTATAATAAAATATTTATACACACTTTTGCACAACAATGTAATATTAATATTTTATTATTTTAATAAATTATAACACTATAATAATATTTATGATAAGTAAGATTTGGTTTAATAAAATAACAATTATTCAATTACTATTAGAGTTATTATTTGAACATCGATTTCAAGCTTACACCCGAGTTAAGATAAACTGAATTTTTACGATATATTTAAAAATATTTTTTTTATTGTTAAAAAAATAATTCATCAACAAGACGATGTAATTAATTTAATTTGCAAAAAAGTTTAAGTTTCAGATATCACTTCGGAAGTTTAAGGTATTGTCTGCTCCATCGCCAAGTCTCTCTTCCTCCAGCAGAAGTCGCAGAACTCATCTCATTTATAATTGGCCAAGAGTTGGAATCTGATATGACCATCCTTAATCAAATATTCTTAATAACTTACCGATCAGGGTAGGATTAGAGAAAAAAAGTTATAAATGATATTTTTTTAATTTTAATTTTTTTTACTGTTGTTAAATGTAAGTCCCTTTTTTTACAATATGTTTTAAAGAAAATAAGCGTGTTTGAGCAAAACAGTTTACAGTCTTGTGCTTTAAATTTTCTTTTAAAACACATAGATTATGATGATTTTTTTTTATGTTTACTCTGTGAGTGTAGACGGGTGAATCTCATTTTAATTTTGATCTTTGAAAAGTTAATATACTAAAGATATGAATTTTAAATAATATTAAAAATTCCGGCCCTGGGAAAACCAGTTTTCCGCATTCCCGTTCCACCCCCGTCACAAAATGGCTGCCGAATGGGGGATGAGGGTGGAGAAGGGAGGTCTACTATGACGTCAGAGCAGAGCTTCGCTTACGTAAGCAACGCGAGAGAGCCTGCTACACTACAGCTGAGAAAAACGGACTTAAAAATTTAAAAATTAAATTGATAAAAAATACATTTGAATCTTAACTTAATACACATAAGCAAAATGTATGTTTATTAAACCTACAAATAAAACTACGATGCAAAAGTACACTCTAGGCAGTTTCACTTTTCCTTATTGTTGATTCTGGGAATTGGACGAGAGTGTTTTTTGTGCTTGTGATGTTTATAACAAGTTTTAACAATAAATGAGTATATCGATTATTTTACATCTAACATATTTTTACAAGCTTTCGGGGACGTTCTTAATTGATTTTTTTTACTAAAAAAGTGCACAAAACTTCATATAATCTAATGGCTATAGTATCGTAGCCGAAACGTTATAATTTCAGTAATAACTGAACGTAGCATCGCACTACTGAATGTATGTAGCAGTTTGGTTATATTTCAGTAATTATTATTGAAAATTTCTCCCTCTCCAATTCGTGAAATAAAATTTATAAAATTCTATCAATAATTAAAGAGTCAATTATTATTTTTTTAAATTTATTATTTTCTCTCAGCTTTCAGGAGACGGGGTTGTAATAACACGCCCGCCCACGTGTCTGGGGGCAGGTAGAATTTTTTACCTTTGAAAGCTTTGACGTAACAACCACCTGCACAAAGTTGAGTAAAGGCTTTTATATTATTATAATGTAAGCAACATCGAAAATTTTCAAAGGATTTTAATAATTTTTTCCTAAATCACAGAGATGTAATTTAGGTGGCTAAATTAAAGTGGCTGTTTTTTCTGTACTAAAGCAGGTTTAATTTTACCGACGTCATTACACGCTTTTGAATTTATAGTTTGATGGTTTTTGAGGGGAAAAAATCATCTAACCACCCTACTCCATCAAAACAAAAAACTCATTAAGGTCTTCCAAAGTTTTTTCAATCCTCACAGGGTCTTTTTTTGCTTGTATAATGGGTGCGATTATATCTAATAGTAAAAATGATCAACGGACTCACTTATTTTTGTGGAAAAGTTGGAACCCTGAACTGGAAGTTGATAGAAAAAAATTACGTTATGGTTTACGTTCCGTGGCCAGTCTCAAGCTTATGGGAAAAGGCTGTATGTTAGCCGCCCCTTATCGCAAGTGCACCGGAACTGTTTCCAGGTTCCGGTTCGGCTCTGCGTACACGTGTTACATACAGTTTGTTATAACGACAGACTTCAAAGTTTATATGAAAACACTTCTTGGATCGATACAGTGCCCGATGAGAGGGAGCTGCTCCGCAGTTTCCGTCTCCTTCTCAGGCATTTGTCTCACTTTGCTCACGGAAGCATTCTCCCGTGTTGAAATTACGTTTCGCCGGTGAGAAGTTGTGGACGCTTATTAATCTGTTGCCTTGTACGAGAGTGCTAAGTGGAAAACGCTGTACACTTGTGCGTTGAAAAGCTGTGACTTAATATCAGCACTTGGTTTGTTTCTGTCTTTTAATTAATTATTTTAGTAAAATTAAATATATCTAATTGATAAATTCATTCTCAGGTTTTTTATGTCTCTGAGTTATTAAGCTGTTAAAGGTAAAATAAATGTTATATTGACAAAAAAAATATATGTCTGTAGTATACAACATTATTTTAATATGCGCCATGTCGATTGCGTGGTTGAGTTACAAAATCCGATTTGAAAATATTCATTGTATTTGTAAGCAAAAAAAAAAACTGTTTCTTGTTTGTTATAGGTACTGGGCAAGTGAATTTAGTTTTTATAAAACAAAGTATAATAAGAAATTTAGATATACGACGTTTACCTTTAAAGTGTTTTACAAAAGCTTAATGATTAGGCACATTAGTTCATACATAGAAGATGATTTAAAGATTTGAACCCACATCCCCTGGCTTACATGGCCGGTGTACTAACCTTTGTACTAACGAATCACTTCCGTTTATCGAGAATTTTTAACAATCATACTCTACATATGAACCGATGTGCCCAGGCCAACCAATATTTAGTGATTGCAAGCACTGGACTTTTTGAACAAAGTAACAAGTGAAGCGATTTTAATCCCATCTGGCTTTTATTTTTAAAATCTATTAATTTAGCCAAGACGCGCACCATCATATACATATGTCTATTTTTTTATTTAACGTCAATCAGATGCGTATTTATACGTGCTAATGTGCCTAATCATATTAGTATTACTATAATAAATACGCATCTGATTGACGTTAAATAAAAAAATAGACATACGTAAGAATTATACTATCATTCAAAATAACTACTGGCTGAAAATATAGGGCTTTGTGTTTTCAGCAGTATGTTTCAGACTTTGCAGATTCTTTCAGTGTGATAGAACATTTTTTTTAAAGTAGCATTGAATGTAGATTTATGAAAACAGCTGACATTGATAAGTCGTGCCCTTGACTACAAAACGGTCAAATCTTCAAAAAGCCCCCCCCGTCTGGGCACAGACAGGGGGGCGTCCCTCAGCCCCAGCCAGTGACGTGTAGCTAAACTGAAGTAATGCGGAGTTCACACTGGGAGGGTGGTGCTTTTGCCTCATCCTTCTGTTACAGCACGAGGGTGCAGTTGTCATATATCAGGGTATATTAAAAAAAGTCGCAGAACATGTCAGCTGTCTGGAAAGCTATGTCCCCTTCGTTTTTTTTATGATTCAATATTAATAATGAAAATCTTCATCAAGAGTACTTCTAAATGTAATCTGATTGCCATCATTGTATTTTTAAAACCAATATGTTAAAAACATTGTTGTGTTTCATCGGAATTTAAGTAACAATAACCCAAAGATAACTAATATATGTCAACACGTTGAAATGAATTGTCTCCAAATCAATAAAAAAAACATTTTTATTACATATTTTTAATAAATTTTTTCGACGTGTTAATTTTTATTGGTGACCGGTTTTGCCAACCTTTCACGCTGGCATTATCAAGTGGAAAAATTATTCAAGTATTTTATTCACAATATTAAAATGGAATTCCACCAAGTACCCAAGTACTAAAAATATGCATTTTTTTTATACGTTGATTTTTAATGTCATGTTATTTTCGCCCTTTTAATTTGGCGCAGCCTTGCGCGCGTCCCCATGGCGGATTCACCATGTCCGGCGCCATAAATCAAGGGAGTCGTGCAAGTGACAGGGCTGGCCGCGACAGGTTTGAGAGGAAACAGCGAGCCGCTAACAGATGTTCAAAGTTAAAAGCTATTGAACGCTTAAGTACACTTTGCGAAACTACTGCTCGAAATATACTGTCTGTAATTAGTGTTTCAATTTGAGAAATTCACGAGAATGCGAAAATCCGCAAACAACTTTACACTCATGTTTAATAAACATACTGTGCAGCTCTAATTGTATTACTAGTATGTTAAAAACTTTTTCACCAACTGAAGTAATTTGGGCTGTAAATTTTGGTAACAAATGTAAATAGAACTATCTCAGCAAAACGCAGAAGTTAAAAATATATATGTATATATAATCAACTTACCAAATCAGTCAGTGTGTTGTAACAATATAAAAATATGATTATAGCTTATTTCCACTGTTGCTTGATTTTTTTTATTTTAACTACTTATTATTTTTGGAAGCAGAACCTTATTGCTAAAGAGACTAAGGTGGAATAGTAACCGCAGGTTGTGCGGCTGGAATATGAAGGTATCGGATATCTACCGCAGCTCATTTCAGGAGGATTAGCAAACACGCGATATCGAAGCCAACTTGCGGACAGCTGTTGGCTACAGGCGACGCGTTTTCAGGAAAACGGAAAGTCATCTACGTATACTGTTAGAGGCTTTTTTTTCAGGTAGAGTTATTCTGAAGAGAATCACAAATCATTGAGGAATAAAAAAAAAAGGTTATCTTCTTCTTAGAGGAGGTTGGCGACCGTTTCACTGATCATATACTCATGTCAGTGAGCCAGTGTACATGGTTTTCTAAGGGGAAATTAATGTAGTGAGTCCCCGGGTTCTTCTGCACCGCAGTTTTATATTGGAAGGAAAAGTCTGCGTATTGCTGCTGCCCAATAGCATCATCATATAATCCTTTCCTTACAAAGCTCTGGCGTTTAGATCCCCAGATTTTAGCCCCCACCCCTTTTTTGACAAGTATTTTCCAAAGCATATCCCTCTACAATCATTCCAAGTCTACTACTCCATTACCGATCCTTTGCACACGCTTAGGGTACAGAATGGCAGCCATGTACAAGCAACAGAATGGAGAGGGTGGGGAGGAAAGTAACACTCATTTTAAAAAATAAAAAAAATAATATAAAAATCAACAAATATTTAGCTTTATATTTATTAAGCTGAGCATTTGATATAACGTTCATGTAGGTAGACGCTGAAAAACTTGAGAATTAAGTTTCTAGGCTGCCTATATTTACGGTAGGAATAATTTATATAAATTAAATACTTTGCTATTAAAAATAACTGTTTTGTAAATGGATAATACAATTTGAAGAATACAAAACTACTGCAAATTGAAAACAATAAGTATGACAAATTTATTTTTTGAATCCTTGATATATAGAGTAATGTAAAAGCACTCGCAGCATACAGACAATAAATTAAAATTTCAAATAACTATATTTTCAATAATGAATTAATAAAATAAAAAAACAATAGAATTTGACCGATGAATTATAATGCCAGCAATTCACAAATACTTTTCGAATAAAAGAAAATTAAAACGAACATAATCATTGGGATTTTTTTGTTAAACCACCTGAAAAACAGCATGTGAGAGACAGCTGTCATGATACAGGATACGGAATTCGCAGGATAAAGAAAAATCCCTTGCGTTTTGTGTTCAAAATTCTTTTGTAAATTTAAGGGTGCAATATTTTCAGCAAACAGTGGGAGGTAGTAGACAAAACAAAGTGTGAATGTATTTTATTTGCAAATATACAACAATTTTAATCAGAATATGAGAATGATAAAGGTACGACGTTTTTTTTAAATTTAAAGAATAATATTTTTTGAAGATAAATAAGAAAATGGGAGTGGAATTTAATAGACCATCATAAGTTTTCAATGACTACGAGAAAAATGGATTAAAACGTTGTCTAAAAAAAAATATTTTATTATATTCATATTTTTTGTTATTCGTAGTGATTTAAACTCTTAATTTTTGCACAAAACAACTGATGAAAAGCTTTATAATTTGTATAAAAAGATTGTTTTTCGATAGTCTCGTGTCGTAGAAAGCTGCAAAAGGCATCAGTTTATAAAAGATTAATGAAAAAGCAAAAAGGTTTTTCTCTCTTTCTGTTTTTGTTCTCTAACTAATTGGTTTCTTGTTCTAGCCAACCGACCAGTGATGTATTTACCCAAAAGTATTTCAATAAAAATACCCTCGTTAATCAATCTTTCTGGTACAAAAAAATGGGTTTATACAGTCTTATAGAAGTACACACCTAGCCTGGAATGACTGCAGAGATAAGAGACTGAAAATATCTCCCACCCTCCTGTGGGATAATTAATCTAAGAGAACAGATGGAGGTGGCTCAGACTGAAAAATAACATTTAATGAGGCTTTATTATTTAAATAATACTAGACTTTATCATTATAAAAACGTAAATATATAAATTTTGCAGGACATTTTGAAAACTTTCTTTATGTGAATTTTTTTTTGCATGTATTTTGTTTAGACGTTGAATATTGATTTTTATATAAGTGTATATTCTAGAGATTTCAATAATGTCTATTTTCTTTGTTTTATTGCTTACTATTTAAAATTAAAATGATAATTGTTGAAATTGGCTATCTGAGCAAAGTTTAATCAAAGTAAATATTTTCTGTTGTCTTATTTTGGTCAGTACATTACTTTTAAGAATTTTTATAGTTGAAAAAAATGTTTACCACTTGCATCACAATGAACTTTAGTCTATATTGAGCATGTCTAATCATATTTAATTTCCAAATATACTATAATTAATATCAAAAAATACGCAAGTGGTATTGCTTAAATTATATATATTTTTTTCGTTGATAATATTTTCGTGTTAGTCTAGCTGCATAAAAATAAAAGCTTTTGCTTTATCTGCGATATGAAAAGCATCAGCAAACAAGATACCTGTGTTCTATAAAACCAGTTAAATATCAGATAAAACTCGTAAAGTACTTACTGGAAAGATAAAAATTTGTTATAGAATACTACTATATTTTAATAATAATCAATCGATCGAGAAATTTGATCTATATCCAAAATTTTACCATTTATAAATTAGTATAATTCAAAGTAAAAAAAGACCCACGTAAACCATGCTTTGATAACTCCATAGTCTTTTAAAAAGAAATAGATTAAATATTAGTGTTGAAAACTTTAACTTACATATAAATATTAATAGGGCAATGTGTCTTTCAATAAAATATATATATAATATTTTAAATAGGCTTGGCAAATAACTTGTACGAAGACAGTCATTTGTGGTCATCCTGTATAATTCAAACTTAACAAGAGTCGCCAGCACCACGTTTTGAAAGTTACAAGGTAATGTAAAAAAGATTTTCGTTGGTTGAGATAAATGTAAAACTGCGGAAAGCAGCAGATGGAACTGAAGATAAATGAAAGCGTTGAAGGGAAAATAAGGGTTATAAATTTAAGTGAAAAGTGTGAAGAGCCGCGTAAAAATAAATTGAAATCGATTTTTTATTATTATAATAGAATAAACCGTTTTTTAAAAAAAAAAAATTATTATCATCACTCGTTATGGAAAAAAGATGTATCAGTCCGTTAAAAGATAATTATAATTTATGGTCAGTGATATGGTCACCAACCTTTTCCGAGGAGATGCACTTGAAGAAGAAGAATAAACTATACATTTTACTGTACTAAGATTTTTTTATTTTCGTTCAAAATTAGTAAAAATTTACAAACAAGAGATAAATCGATTAAGATGAATTAAAATAATTCAAACCAAGATCATGTTATTAGTTAAGTGTATATATATATAATTATCTTCTTCTTTAGTTGCCTCTCCTCATAGGAGGTTGGTGACCATTTCCTCGAACTTGTCTCACCAGTCCGGCTACACTTCCCATCTCCTATTCCACATCCACGTGAACTTCCTTCTTCCAATGCCCCTTTTTCTTTCGATTTTTCCTCGGACAATCAGCTGGAGGATGCCATACTGTTGCGAAAAATAATACATGAAAATATAACATAAGTATTAATGACCCAGGAGCGTGGTCCGATTACAAATAGGCAAATTTTACTTCGAAATTTACATGTCAAACGTTATTTATCATAAACAATTTAAAATTAACCACGAAGCTCGCGCAAATCTGCGAATTAATCGCATTCATTAATTTCGTCTCCATATTCTCCATTGTCTCCTGTATCGATTCGATCTTTCGGCTAGAGCGAGACGGCTGCGCCCCTCTAGAGCGAGACACCGCACAGGCCACGCCCCCGGGGGTGGAAAGAGAGGGGTAGACGCCCACCCCGGGGGAGGAAATTACTGAAAATCTGTTTTTCCGCCGGCCATTTTGGATTCCTCGCGCTCTCTTTTTTCCGAGGCAGGATTTCATTTTTTAAGCGCTTGTTAAAAATCGTTGTTTCATTTTGAAACGTTTTTTTTATGATGGGTGAAATTGTTTGAGCTTCATATATATATTTTTTTTGATATTAAAGCCGCTCTTGAGTTATTCTGGTGTAAAATGTTATTTTAATGGTAGGAAGATTTTTGTGTGTTTTTTTTATGAAACGACAAAAATGTGTTACGGGTGGTATTATCCATTTTGAATAAATAACTTCATTATAAGCAGGCGTGCTTAATTAAATAAATTTGAAATTCAATAAAATTTGCCATGAAATTCAAGTCTTCAAGAATTTCCAATGAATTTGAAGAATCAAGAATTTGCAATGAAGTCAAGAATCATTATTAACTGAATTCCAATATTTTTTCATCCTTGATTTTTCTTTTTATAATGTTTATAATTGAATAAAATTATTCATCATACACACATACAACAAATATTTTATATCAATTGTAACTAAAAAAATACCAAATTAGTTTTTATATATTATGTTCATATAAAAGATATTTCGATATTTCCTGGAAATATATTAAACACAATAAAATGACACCTACGCCCATAAACTAATGATTACACAGCTTTAAGACTTCCAGCCTTTTAATTGCCTTTGGTGTCCAACCAGACACCAGAGGCAGTCCATTGCCTGGCGAAATTGTGTCATTTAATTAATTTAATTGTCACTTTATTTTTCTACGTCGAAACGTTCTACGTTTTTTTTTACAGAGTATTGAAAAAACTATAAATTATATTTATCTATTTTTTATTATTTAATTAAAGTCCATTTTCAGGGTAAAATAAAATCTTGAAGATGTTAAAAAAATGGATAAAATGACGAATTTTCAAAACCAAAGTTTGTTAAAGATTTTTTTTTTTAATTTTTAAAATAATATATTGCACATGGTTTATATTTCATCTTTCAATTTCAATTGAAAAAAAAGACTTTTAAATGTTTAGGACTCTTGGAAAAGGGACATGACGAATCTCCAAATTCCTACACTTCAATCGGAAAAACACATATTTATCATATTATTAGTAAATTTATTACAAATAAAAAAAATATTCTGTTCGGAATAAGGGATGTATCAAACTTTTTGCATTTAAATTTTTTTGATTGGTGCACTCGATTTTTCGCAAAACGGACTCGAAAATGATCAAAAAAAGTCGATTATGGGACCTAGACCCTTACCACATTAACAAAGTCCCAAAATAAATATAATATAACCCAAACTTAGAAAGCCCGGAAGGGTTGGTTTTCTCTGGTTTCTCTGGGCGTGGGCGTCGGAGCTTTTTAGGTCATCTGAAAGTTCTCGGAACGCTCACTGAAAGCTCAATTCTGATTCGTAGGCGTTGTTCAGATATACATCAGTTTTTGTAAGGCTTGAGGAGGCTTCGTGCTTTGAGTTTCAATTTTTTATTGCCTAAATTATATAAGCTATTGTTTGATATCGTATTCAAACCGCCAGAGATACAATCAAGAGGTTTTCAAATGTGCTGTGTTTGAATATAATTTATCACTTCTATAATAATACCACCCGATTATATAACTTATTAAAACAATAGCAATAGGTTAAAGTACTTATTTGTGTATTTTATAAACATATTTTAAATTTGTTTTCGCACTAATAAACTAATAAAGATTTACTAATTATACTGAAGTTTATTTCAGTTTAAAAGCGTTTAAAATATCAATACGGCAGCATATTATTTATTTCATTTTACAGTTATTGGGTATGTTTTATTGTTGTGGTTATAAGAAAATGAGAAAAACCTGATTTGCAGAAGCAAAGAAGATAATCGATCAATTGGTTTTGTTTCATATACTCTTTTGTTTGAATATTAAATTTGGTTAATTTTAAACCTTTTAAACGAATCACTTGTACTAAGCAAGAATTTTTAATTATCATATCCTATATAAATATACCCAGATCGGATTTAAATGCTTCACTAAGTACTTTGGGTTAAAATTCTAGTATTGCAAGTCACACAATATTTAATTGGCATAATAAGTACGTTATTTCACTTATTGGTATAATTGGTAATGCACCGGCCATGTAAGCTTAGGGACGTGGGTTCAAATCCCACACAAATCATGATGATATTAAGAGTTTCTTTAATCAATTTTCAATATTTTAAAAAAATGTACTTAATCATTATCAATCAATAAATACGTTAATAAAGGATTACACCTCCCCGCTCTCCCCAATCTTGTGCTTGTGCATGGCTGCCATTCTGTACCCTGAGCGTGTGTAAAGAATCGGTAATGGAATGATTGTAAAGGGATGTACTCTGGAAGTAAGTGGGGGGGCTCTTGCTATTGTTTCTGTTGCTTGCTGCAGAAGGAGTATCAGATCTTAACGCCAGAGCTTTGTAAGGAGAGAATTATATAATTATGTTATTGTGTAGAAGTACAGTGTAAAAGGACCCGGGGACCCAATAGAAAAACCATGAGTACTGGCTTAGCATGAGTATATGCTCAGGAAGATGGTCGCCAACCTCCTCTGAGGAGAGGTACTTAATGAAGAAGAAAGGATCTCAACATATTGATTGTAGTGGCACTCACTTTGTCCTTTACTATTAAATGTACAAATATTGAAGTATTGCACAGCAGACAACATTCGATAGTTTACTTGAAATATATTTGCCTAATTAAAAACGTGAGATGGCTGATGGTATTTATAAGCAAAATCGTACTTCCTTTGAGACGGTCTTCACAAAAATCAATATTATAATGTATTTAATTGTATTGTGTTCCAAGTGTACCAGCTAATAACCAAACAAAACTCATTATGCTGATATCAATACTAAATACAATACTGGTGATGTGTCACCCAAAGGTCTGAGGTCGCGGGGGTAACCAGGGCGGGGGTGGCACCCCTAAATGTCAGGGGTCGCCGCGCCTGCGTCATCGCACCCCCGCTGCCAGTAATGGACAGACGTGGAACTGATTGCGTCATTGAGTTAACACCCTGCGAAGATTGTCCACAGCAAGAGATATGCCTCTACCCACCACACAGCTGCTTCGAAAATGTTCTCAGACTCAGTCCTCATAACATCAATATCAGAAGTGTCAAACTCAATTTTGCAGAGGGCCATATATTCAATTTAGAATGTGTAGGCGGGCCTGATTCAAATTAAAAAAATGTACTGAATTATTATAACATTTTATTTATTTAATTATATAGTATACTAGCGGATACCCGACGTGTGCTGCTACGCTGTTATCATGCTGTTGGGGAGTTTCAGCAGCTCTTGCTGTAGTGGCTCTGATTAGAGCTTGTTCTAGATGTGCTTCATGTTGTTCTAGTGTTTCTACAGCTCTTGACTGTCGCTCTCTCAACCTATTTGACTCTGTACGCACTTTGCGTTTTCCGGCAGTTTCGGCTGCTGTATTTCTTCCAATTACAGCTCTTTAGGTTCGATTTCACTGTTATAATTCATAATCGTTTCATTGCATACGGATTTTTTTAGTCTATATCACGTCTTGATTACAATCTGTAGGTTGTAATCAACGAGAAAAAAATCTATCATATTTATTTAACACCCTGGGTTAGTAAAAATAAATTTATTTTAAATATTATTTATTTTTATTTGATAATTTACTGTACAGTAGTTTTCAGGGCTTTGCTTACAATGCGGTCTGTGGCTATTCCCTAGTCCTGTGCGCAGGTTGTTGGGATTAAAAAGTGTGGCTTAGGTATAAGGTTTCGTTATTGAGTTTATATAGAGAAAAATGTGTAAAAAAGCCTTTGACACCCTTGTGTATATGTGGCATTTTCTATAGATAATATCAGTGCGTTGTAAGTATGGCATTTAATGGGTATATCGTGCGTGGGATGTGCGATGTCCGCCTGCCTGAGCGTGAAATGACAACATCATTACGAGACTACTCGTATTACATAATGTGCTTGTCATATTCAACATATCTATTTATTATAATGTAATTATTTATAGAAGCACTTAGCATGATGTTTATTTAATACCCGATTATCTCCGAAAACATGTGACATGGAATCTCTTCTGAGTCTCCAAAAAAAGATTGCCATTAAATCTGTTGATAATGTCACACTTATTTTATAGATGTCCAGTAAATATCTAGTGTTTTTTTTGTAAATTATATGAAAGCGAAGATTCTAGATAAAATCTTTAAGGCAAAGGTATTGAGAATGTTAAAATAAGACTTTTTACAAAACATTAACTGCATAAATAAGAGGTATTATAAAAATAGACAAAGCCTTTCAAACGTAAATTGAGGAATATAAATAAATTTTTATTGTGGAAATATATTCAGTGCACACAAAATTTAAATGAGCATAAATCTTTAAACTAATCTGTGAATTAGTTGAAGTACTTGATTTTTTTTTAGTAAATAATTAATCTGAAACTGTGTTAGGATTTCCTTTTCAATTATTTTAAAACACTAAAAAGATATTTATAAATGAAAAATTTTATTACTAAAATCACTTAAATCTAAATCTTCAAAACCTGGCTTCATCAATTTCATACCCGTAAAGATAAAACGAGTTTTTCTTTTACCACGAGTAATTTTATTATCATGTGACTTTCATTGAAGTGTGGACGTTTTTCTTTTATGTATATTTTTTGTCTGAAACTTGGGCTTATTTCTTTAAGTACGTCACGTATTGTCTTCCAGACTCTTGAAAAACAACTGGTATTCCCAGTCCAGTTAAGGTGCGATTGTGTTTTTAGTACATTTGTTTCTTTTCATCAGAGATCTCCAGACTTCATCGTTGATACGTGAAAAAGAAAATTCTATTGAATTTGAGGAATCTGAATTTTTATATTGAAAAAAACCTTTCTTTGAAGTTAAAATTAATTTGATATATATTACATGACTCTATGATGATTAGGAATATTTTTTTTTAGAATCAAGCTATTATTGTTTTGTTTTAGTCATATTTTAATTAATATTTTATGTATGTAACATGAAATTGACAGTCATTCAAAACCACAAGTTTTTTTTTTACAAGTTATTGTATTTATTTTTTTAAAAAAACCTGTTTATAATTTGGTTTATGTTATGTATTCATAGTTGAATATAAATAATGTAGCTGTAGCTGTAATTAGAAGAAACTTTTTCCAGGTGTATTTCTTCCGTCATATATAACTTATATTTTTATATATATATAAGAGATATGTATTTAAAAAAAACATTTGAATAAGACACTCTTAATGATGGGTTTAATGGTCTACGAGGGTGTAAAGTCTACGTAGACTACACTTGCTAGGTCAGGCACGCTGAAAGCCGCACCCAAAAAAGGGGGACGGAGGGTGGCAAAATATTTGAAATCATTAAAAAAATATTACACAAATGATTTTATTATATTAAAATACAAATGGTGTCGCAGGTTATAATATTATCAACCTGAAAAGCACCAGAAAAATAATAGAGAAAGTCACTACAACAATACCATGGCTGTATAAATTTTCAACTAAAAAAAAAAAAACAACATGAATAGTATCGAGAAAATGTTTGAACCACAAAAAAATATTTTAATTAAACTCAGAGCAGAAGTATGATCAATTTAAAAATAAAATATATTTTAATTGGTATAATTAATTAGTTTTATTTAAAACTTGAATAAGACATAATTAGTAATTATAAGTACAATTATCATTCCTTCACGAGACTCACCCTCTCCCTGTGAGGGCATATTAGCCGTCGGTAATTTCCGGGTCCAAATTTGATTCTAATGGCCTTCTGGCGTGAAGGTTTCCATAATTAGTCCAACAATTGGGTGGCTTCATAGCACAGTGGTCAGAAATACGAATTTCCTGCTCAGGAGTCGAAGTTTGGGAAAAGTTATTTATTTCACTGAGGCAGAATTTTCATTGAGGCGTATTTAATTGTATTGTTGTCTTCTTAATTTTTCATAAAACCTTTTTTTCAGTGTTAACACTGAAAGGTTAAATACAGCCAGAATCTCATCAAATGAATAAACAGTTCAAATCATTTATTAATTCATTTGGGTATGTTCAGATGTATAAAACTGACAATTTCAATTTAAACAGTTACAAATCAATAAATATGGCCCCCGTACAAGACCTGAAAGGATGGGACTTTAAAAAATAAATGCGACATAGCACGCAAGCATTCAGTTTTTATAGAAGAGTGTAATGTATAAGGATGAATTACGTCGGATTCGCTTTGAGATGGATCCGAAGAAGGCCTCAGAGCCAGGACTGAAACGTCAGAATTTTATTATAAAAACACTGAATAATATCCAAGTACAGAGTGTTTATAATAATCTTACTTAAATATACTAATAACTCATCAACTAAAACAGTTATTTTCGATGGGGATTTAATAAAAGTCAATTCATACCAGAACACTAGTAGGTTTCGGTAGAAGAATAGTCTCTTCAAGTAATAACACTTTATTTATACTAAAATGCTCGCTTTCGATGGGTATAATGTATTAGGATAGAATACGACGGCGCTTTGAGGCCAAGTCGATGCTGGATTTTTAAAATCCTTGAAGAAGGTCCCAGAACCAAGACTGAAACGTCAGAATGTCATTATAAAATCGCACAATATTATTCAAGTACAGAGTGTTTATAATAAAGATCTAATGTATTTAATCTTACTCAAATAAACTCATCAACTAAAACAGTTATATTCGATGGGGATTGAATATGAGGATGGAATGCATTGTCGGTTCTCGAATTTATAAAAATGGCCCCAGTACCAGGACAGAAACCTCAGAACACTAGTAGAAGGCTTTTTCCTTCCGGGTGCCGAAAGCTTGTCTTTAATATATAATATACAATATATCTAATATAATCATAGATAATTCATTCATTCGTGATGGGGGGGTTTCCCAGGGAGCGCACTTTTCGCTGTTCCCCTCCCCTATGCCTCCCCTCCCTTCTATTCGTCTCTGACATTCGTCCTTTACTATCTATGGAGACAGCGTGAAAAACATGAAAGCTGAAAAGCATGAAAATGGTGTCTCGTGCTCTTCAGCTCTCGATCCTCTTCAGCGCCGTTCACGTCTTTCATGGCTTCTCCTCAGGTCGGAGCTCTGGAGTGTATTTGGCGTTGTCTCTCGAGCTCCTTCCTTCGGGTCATGGTCTTCACGGCATGGTCCCAAGCTCGCTGATCCTTGAGCATGCATGGCACTAGTTCGTCTGCCGTCGAGACGATGCCAAGGCTGTTGTCGTCGTACAGTAAGCAGATTACGTCGACAGGTCTCCGATTCTCCCGAGGTAGCTGTCGAAGAAGTTGGGTCAGCCTATAGGTGACCTGGCCGTGGCGTCGCGAGATCCACGGGCGGATGTCAGATCCAACGTCAGAGCACTAGTAGAAGGCTACATAGCCTCTATACGTAATAAAAAATTATTTATATTAAAATGGTCGCTTCCGATGGGTATAATGTATTAGATAGATTGCATTGGGGTCTTGCCGGGCCGGGTCGATGCCGACGGTTGCGTAACCAATCGATCCGCCAGTCCGGCCCTGCGCAGGCGTGGCTCCTCCCAGTCGCTCTCTGGATATTCAAATGTCATCCCTTCCAGTTCTGACCTGACCTGAAAACGACCAAGGACTACCCCCGGTCTGGTTTCCATGTTTTCCGCCGAAATTTCTTCCCTTATATAAATTTTCAATTACGAAGCCTTTCTTCCGCTTTCACAGCTTTGTAATTAAGTTAAGAATATTAGGGTTGATTTTTGTAGGAAATTATTCTGTCCAGCGTCGGGAGTTACTGGTGTATTTTATAAATAAACGATGGAACTTAAACCGTTCTACAAAATTATGATCCAAATGTGAAGAAAAGATTATGTTTAAAAATTTAGTACTGTTCATGTTTTTAAATTAATTTTAAAATGGTCCATTTACTCAATGAAGCAAAACTAACATTTACATGTTAAAATATTTGTAAAAAATATTACGACATCCCCAAAAAATGTTTTTACACAATTTATATTAATTTTATATAACTCAATAACAAACATGAAAGAGTAAGAGATCAATGCCATTTTATTATTTTGAATATCTGCTAATTAATTTAAATTTGAAATAACAGTTTTTAAATTTCAAAATTATTACTTTTAACGAATTATTAAACATTATATAATTGATATTCCGAACATAACTTTCTTCTCAGGTTTAATCCTCCATCATTGAAGTATTTGATAACTTTGAAGGATTTTCTGGTCTGAAACTCCAAAGTTTGTCACGTATCTTTTACATCTCAGCATTCTTTGAATATCTGTACTTAGTTCACGTTTGTATCAAAGATCCATGATCTAGAGAAGTCGGCTATTATTATTTTTAATGATTTTCACAATGACCAAAAACTAATAATTCAGATGTTTTCAATATTTATAAAAACTTTGTAGCATTTTCAAAATTTACCTTTATTTGTATTTTAATTCAGATTATAATATAAAGAAGATTTTAAATAAAAACTTATAATGGATTTCTGATTAAGATCTCTTCGATTGATTCTTCACCTCTTTGTGTCGACTTTTATGTCTTCTTTATTTCTGCTTGTGATAGTAGGATGAGAAGTTATCTCCGCAGGTTCAGAGCAACGACACATGCCCTTGTGATGATATTACTCCACAATCAGTGATCCACCTTGTGGGTTCATGGGGATCTTTGGTCTTCAGAGACACCAACAGGAGGACCTGAAGTCAGTGGCGAGACACCCACAGTTGATGAAGTCACTGGATGACTTCTTGAAGCATGTTATCGGAATCATAAAGAAGGTGTAGCTTCAGTCACTCCCATATATAGGACAATTCGACCGACTAGTTTGGAAAGTTTCAAGGTACCAAACCTATATAAAAAAAAAATAATTGTAGGTTATTGTTTGATTCATATTTGTTGGTACTTGACTTATTTTCATGAAAAAAAAAAAAAAAACACTTTTAATGAAAACGAAGTAATTTATTTTAACAAATTAAGAAATCGTTTGTTTTTTGTCTGTTAAGAAAAGTCTAGTTTTTGCAGCGATTTCGTTTATTTTATACGATTGCTGAATGGATGTTCGATTTTCAGTGGTTCGGCTTTTAGGGTTGAAGCGTGGAAAGCCTACCCCGGGGTAGGGGGAGGTCCAGGGCGAGGCGCAGGCCCCGGGCCCGCGAGGGATCCCGTCCAGTCCGCTCTCATCCGCCTGGAGACGAGGTGCCCGCGCGAAACGGTCTCAGATACTCAAACTGTTAAAAGCACTCTGAAACAAACTGTTATCTGTTAACTGCTAACCGGGATGTCGCCCGCCATCTCCGAGACTTGCTTATGATTTTTCCGGTCTTCTTTAGCGCGGAAAATCGTTGAAAGTCGATTCCTTGTCGGATTGATTTTTGATAGTTTTTCCGAGCCATTCCAATATGATTTTGTTATGTTACTTACTGATTACCCTTCTGTTCAATACACTTATTAAATTGTAAATTTGATACCTACAACACCGATAATAATAACGAGTTCTTGAGTTGTTAATTATGATTTTGTTGTGTTATTTATTAATTACTTTACTTGTAAACACATTGATAAAGTTATAAAACGCAGCTCGACAAAGTACTTATAAAATTTAGTATTTCTTATTGTTTTTTTTGTATTTCTTCTTGGTTTGCTTCTTTTTATATGATTTGATTACTAATTCTTATTCTTATAGGAATAAAAAAAAAAAAAACATATATTTTTCGAATTATTTTATCACCTCGAAGGAGTCTTTTATTTGCTTGTGAGAAACCTTGCATTTGAAAGGTATTTATTTTGATTTATTTAAATGTTATACTAATAATAGATTAGGAATAAATCATCTGAAGATAGTGCAAATAAATATAATATCAAATTATACGTAGTAAATCACTTATCGTAAATTCTCAATATAATATTAACACATTATTTTTGATTGCATTGTTCATTTTTTTTTTCTCTTTTTTGTTGCCATTTATTTCATCGATGGTTATTATTGACAGTTATATTAACGAATAAAAATAAATAAGAAAATAGTAAATAGAAACTTGATAAATGTCTGCAAAATTTAGTTGGGATTTTTTTGTGGACTACTGTAAAACATTTGCTGACAACTTACAACTGGTTTGTCATTTGCATTATTAATTTTTATTCTTTTACGATGTTTCTTATTTTGTTTGATCCATTAGTAGAAATAGACCAAAGCTCTAGGCTTATATAGAAGGCTTCATTGTAGGAACGAAGATACCTCGCTTTGACCTCCGCGGACCGGAAAATTTTCAGGTCCTCGCAGCGCAAAGACGGTTTTTTTGAAAAAATTTCTTGGTGCTTATAAATTATGTCATAAAAAATTAGACCCAAAAGAAAGCAATTTAATACACAAATCTAAAAATACGACGTTAGAAAAATGTTTCTAAAAAAAAAGAAAGTTTAATTGCATAATATTTAAAACAATAAATTTGTTTGGTAAATTGTACAAATAGTAATTTTACACACACAACTTTTGATACAAAAAACTGTATAGTATAGTAATAACTTATTTCAATAAAAAATATCTTATAATAATCATATTCAAAATATTCCGTATTGGTCCTGTAATAAATAATCGCTCATTGTATATAATAATAAATTATTTGGCTTTTTAAGTTAATTAATTACAAAAATTACTACAGGTTGTTTTTCAACGATAGAGTTTAACTTTCAATCTTTTCATAAAATTAACAAATATATATTATTTGAGACGTGGCAAAATTAATTTAATAAAAACGTGTATAAATCAAACAATGTCTTTAAAAGGTCAAATGCGTGATTTTATTAATAAATAATATTTTAACAAAGCAACTACAAAAATAGGAACCTATACCAAATCACTTTGTTAACCGATAAACATATTTTTAGAACTTAACTAAGGTAGAAGTAGAAAACAACTAATTTATTATGTTTAAAGGATTTCACATTTTTTAATATATTTTTTTATTAAGTATCCGGTTTGCGGCAGCTTTTAGTGGTTTACTTTACACGATCGTTATTTTTTTAAAAGATGATTGTAAATTACTAGTGCATGCAAATTAACTGCAAAGATGATGGCTGTGCTGGCCAGTTTTTTTTGGAAACGTTATAAAAGCGAAGAAAACAGCAGAGACGTACGTAGATTATCACATTTCATACAACAATTTTTTTATTATTCTTTAATACCTTAAAGCACTCTTTTCTGTGGTTCCTCACATTAAATATTTTAATTACTTATTATGCACTTAAAACTATTCTGTATTTCATATTTTATTACTGATTTTTACAATAAATAAAAAAATAAAATCTGGGACCTAACGTTGTCGTCGTGTTAAATATTTTCTCTAGGTTTAACAAAGCGTAAGGATAATACAGGTTTTTATGATTTTAAATATACGAGATTGTTAATACTTAAATTTACAAACTCTCAAATATATTAGACTTACTAGAAAAGGTTAAGACGTTAAAAATATAGATTTAGTTTTAAAACCCTTATAAGACCTTCAATTAACTTTAAAGTGTTATATTGGTGATTAATTTTAGACGTATTGGTAAAATTTCAAGATGATAAATATATAAATTATTTAAGAGTATCACAATTTGATTGTGTTTGTTAATTTTAGTATATTTCTTATGCATAAGCACAAATAATTTTGTATGCTATTAAAAAAACATCAATTTTAAAACATTTTAACGTTCAATGAATATTATTAATACGTTAAATAATTTGGTAACTATTATACGTGATTTTCCTTGTTTTTGCGAGTAATCATGGTCAATCCGAAATCAGAAATTCTTGAAGCATCTCGGAATAAAAAATATGCTACCCATTACTTTTCTTGATATATTAAACAAAACGGCATTTATATAATTTTAATAAAAATATAAATTAAAAGCCGACGGCCGTTGGTTTCATATCAAAGTAGCTTTCAGATATGGTTTCAAGTTGGGGAAGGCAACAGTCAAGCGACGCATATAAAAATTTAAGGGTTTTATTTCAGAATAACAAAATATTTAAAGATCAGTTAAGTTATGAACTATCACCACGAGAACCACATGAAAAAAATACTTAAAAACCAACTAAATCTAAACAACCCACACCAGACGTATAAAGAAAATAGTATTAAAAATAATACCTAATATTCCTACTTATTTCTGCGTAGTTTACAAATAAGTCAAAGAATAATTGGTAAAACTCGGTTTAGGTATTTTGATGACGTAAAAGAGTTGGAAATAGGTAAAAATTTAGGTACCCACGATAGTTTGATATCGGTTGGATAAATATCGACTTTGGTATATCATGGCTGAGAATATGGGTTTATTTAAAATACAGTTTAATAGTTTGCACAAATTAAAAATATATCTTCAAGTATAAACGAGTCATCCCATTTAAACGTATTTTACCTAAACGTATCTTCTTCTTCAGGTGCTTCTCCTCAGTGGAGTCTGGTGACCATCTTACTGAACATATTGTTTGTCTGTTCATGGTATTGCTCGAGAATAACGTAGTGAGTCTTCGAGTCTTCTAGACGTAGAGGTTGTAAAAATATAAATGAAAGCCTGCCTATGCCGTAATTAAAATACAGTTTACCAGTAAATTTCCCATAAAATATGTCTACTAGATTTGTTCTTTCAACTTGGACGAATACATTTTAATATTACTTCAACAAATATTTTATAATTAGTTATACAGTAGGAGCGATGTATAAAAATAATCCAAACAACATTCACATTAAAATATTTATAAGTCCTTGTTAGACTAAAAGCCGCTTTTACGCTATAATATAGATCAAAAACGCTTGCATGTCACGGGTGACAATATTGGTTACACGATTTCAAATAATATTTAAATTTCTTTTTTTGTAACAAAGATATGGAGGTTGAATTTAATAAATCACCTGTCCGCGGTATCCGTGGATGTGTAAAAATTGTGTTAAAGCGTAAATCGATTTCTTGAAAACACGTTGGATTAAATATAGTTAATATTGGCAGAAGTCGAAGCCACTGGATGCAAAGCCTGATTGCAGGGTGTAGTTTTTATTTATCTAAGCTGAATTTGAAAGTTGCCTGTATTTGTGTTTGATTGTTAGGTTTAAAGTCCGCGTTGTTTCACAGACTGACAGAATGGCGCTATTCGGAGCAGGATCGTCCGGGGGGAACTACCAGCTGTCCGCCAAGACGGGGCAGCTCAAGTACGATGGTGAGTCTATTTTTATTACGCTTACATAAAAAAAAATTAAACATAAAATCAGCACATCGTCTACAACAGGGGTGGCCAAAGCGTCGATCGCGAAACTATTCCTAGTCGCCCGCTTGACACAGCTCTTATACCCGTCGCATATACACTAAGTGTTTTGTGATTTCTAAATATGTAATATATATTAAAATTATTACTGAATATATATTATGTTTATATACATACCGCTGCTTATGATTAACAAAAACATGTCGCCCGTAGTAATCAAAAGTTTGTCCACCCCTGATCCACTGTACAATAGTCAGTACTTCTGTTTTGCATACTCGTCAATACGACATAGAGGCGGCCTTGTTAAAGTCGAAAATATATTTTATATTAGAATGTCGGGTCCGTGAAAGAGGTGAGACTTTACCGCCGCCATTTTAAAGTCGACCATAAATCACGAGCGCCTGGGCCAGAGTGCAGCGATTGTCTTTGGTCGCCTGGCACATGGCGGGCGTCATTAATCACATTTGAATTCGGCAGCCTCATTAGTGGGAAACGGAAGCCGTGTCGGCGGCGACGCCATTGTTCGCTAGGACAAAAGGCCCCGTGACATGGATTTTTGGCTTTTGGTTCCTATAACCTCGGGGTTTTAATGAAAATACCAATGAATCCGATTTTTACATTAAAATCACATGTACTGTGTACTTAAAATAAGCTACAAAAAAACTATTGTATCACGGTATTCTATCAAAAAAATAATTAAACGCTTAGTTATATTTAAAAGAAATATTTTCATTTGTTCCGTGTATTAATAATAATTGACTTATCAGCAAACCAATAAAGCACCGACGCTTAAGTGTAGTTAACACTCAAAATACACTGTGCAAAAGTTTTTTTGCTTGATTGTAAAGGCAAGAGTGATATTATAATAGTTTTTACAAAAGATGCTTGTAAATTAAATGTTTAATTTATGAAAATCGTAAAAATAAATTATTTATAATAAAAAAGCTGTGATAAGAAAGGGGTCATTCTTTTTTTTTTCAACAACTTTGACATCAAAACAATACTGAGACCTGCTGTTTCATCATGTCAAAATACAAAGAAATAAAAGTACAGCACATTGTCCCGTCTTTTTTAAAATCTCCGCCATTGTGAGCGGCCATTGTTTCCGCTGACAATATTCGAAATTGGAACGAGCCCGCCCGACCGGAAGTAACGCGACTGCCTTTGACACAGAAATCTGTAATCCGCCTCGAGCTCAACTACGGATATTTACATAACTTGAAGTTGCTAGATATAACATAGATAGGACATAACATCGTAAAGACTAACCCAACCAGATAAAAATAGCTTTGAGCATCATAACCTATTAAACTGTGACTACATGTTAGGTTATAATATTGCAAATAAGATGCATTCTTGGCTTCATAGGAGAATCCTTAAAATACCATGGGTCGACCGCGTCACAAATGAGAGAGAACTCCTGACGACGGTAAAAGAGTATAATGTCTTCTTTTTTGGAAAAATGAATATGGCACTCTGCAGCTGTTAAAGAAAAAAGGGGCATTGGAAGGAGGAAGATTACGTGGATGCAGAATTCACGCCAGTCGAAAATCCGATGTCGGGAGTACAGCCGAATTAATATGATTTCATTGAAAATATATTTGCCGACATCCTCTAAGGAGAGGCACTTGAAGAAGAAGCAACAGATTTCCTTTTTTTATCTTCTATAAATGCACTTTTATTTTTAGCTCTCGTGTCGTTTTTGTTGTATCAAAAACAAATAAATAAAAGATAGACGTTACGTTTAAGATGATCAGTATTTTGATTTTTTATGGCGTTGGATATCAATGCTATAATTTTAATAAATTATTATTACTGATATGATATTAATAATTACCGTATACGTAAAGAAATAATATAAATTATTTTTCTTGTTATTTGTTTACTGTACAATCACTGATATACAGTGAGTACATTTCAATATGAGAGCATCCATGTTACCGGCAAGTGGCATTCAAATAGGGGTACAAATAAAACAAGGGTGAGAGAAACGTGGAATCTGAATTCGCAAAAGAACCCCTTGTATTAAAAAGTTTTCAAACTTCACCCTCAATAAAAAAATAACTAAAATAGTCTGCTTCGTTCTTTAAAAAAATAAAATGCAATACCAAATAAAACCAACTGCATCTAATTGTCTATGTTGGTTATAATTTTTGTTCATATGTAGATTTCATACCACGGGTTTGGATGCTCCTTGTATAGTAAAACAATACGCTCAGTTTGATGTACATTTGTTGGTGTTTTAATTATATTTTATTACAAGCGGGCACTCACTTCATAATCAGAAGGACATAAATCTATGTCAGATAATATCTGATGCCTATCGCAATATTTATTAAGCTTTTGAAAGTTATCGTTTTTGCACTTAGCTTCATGCTCGCAATAACAAACTGCGTCACACGATTACAGCCTTTAAATACATCTTGTTTACAATATATTATAATTAAACATACTTCTGTTCACCGTGTATAATATTTAGGTAATCGGTTCACACGTGAAACGACGAATAAATATTAGAATTCACACCTACCCTCTACCAATTAAGTTGGTTCAAATCCCCTTGGTGTTGTGAAATATGTATTATTTGAGGATTGTTTCACCCAAACGGTTGATTGAATGTACAATTAATCGGCGGGGGTGAAAAATTAGGGTTTATTTCATTTAAATAATTATTTATATGCAGATACAAAATTATAATTCATTAATAGCTCAGCTAATATTTAATCAATATATTTCCAAACAAATTACACAATTATAAATTTAACTATGGTTTTTCACAACACAATGGATTATGTATATTTGATTTTTGTGAAGACCGTACAGTTAGTGCGATTTTACCTATACAGGATTTATTTGTGATTGACATGATTAAGTACATTTTTTTCACACAATGAAACGATTATAGAAACTCTCAGAAAAATATTATCGTGAGAGTTTCTATAATCGTTTCAATGTGTAAAAAAATATACATAATCATATCAATCACAATGGATTATATTGTAGTTATAAGGAAAGACACAGTAACAATGCGTTATTTGTACCTCAGAGTTCTTAAAAATAATTTTATGTCTCCTTTATGACGATACTTTACATTTTTTTTTATAAAACTTTAAGCTGGATTATTCATCTACTAGCTGATATGAAAAATACATTATATTAAATATTTTTATTAAAATTAATTGAAAATTTATCTCTCAAAATATTCAACTACTAACAGACATCTGGGTGGATCCCATTAAAAGATAGGGCGCAAGCGATTTTCCGCCATGTTGTTGTGCGGGGCTACAAAACGGCACTTCCGGTGGGCGCGTGCGCACCGGAGCTTCCGGGTCCGGAACCCTTGCGCGAGATAAACGCACTCCTCTACTTCCGGCAGAGCTCTTATCGATGTTAGATACGAGGCATATTTATGAAGAAACCTTATTGCGAACTATCGTACAGGTTTTTATAAATATATTAACTATTATTTTTTAAAAAAATATGAGTTAGATATTTTTTTGAAAAATAAATACAATCATTTCCGGTAATTACTCAAATCACAGTTTTCAAAAGCAAGGCAACCAAATGAAAGATTTTTAATTATAAACATGTATTGGACGTCGGCTAAAGGGATTTACTTTGTTAAGTGCCTTCTAGGATTTTACGATATATATTGTTGCCATCTGGCATTCCTAAGCCAATGTAACTGTTATATTTTTGTGTTGTAAAGTGTGTATATACAAGGCAGAGTAGAAAACGAGTTGTTTGAGTAAATACAATAATATCTTTCTTGCAATAAGCTAAGTAAAGTCAAGCCTAAAAACTTGGCTCCCTGCGTTTGATGCCAAGCTGAAAGATACTAGCACAAATTCCTAAATCCAGGCAAACTAAATAAATCCGTCCCGTACAAAATTTATGTAAAGAGGAATATTTTTCAAAATAAGCTCTAAGAGAGTTGATTTTATAAATCTTAATGATCTAAATAAGTATGTGACATAATAAAATTAAATTGATACATTCAAATGTATCAACCCCTCCCCGCTGGGGTAACATTAGGGCGAAATTTATGGGCGGGCTTAGAAACAAGCTCCAGGGGTCTGGCATGCCCACAGCTGAGCTTAAACTGTTAAAAGACTCAGCATTAGTCTGCCAGACAAACAACCCCTGTATTAATTGAACGCCAACCCTGATGTACCTGAAACGAGCACCTGTTTTCAGGAGGTGGTAATTTTCCAGATATTTATTAAAAAAATACTAAATGCCTGCTATTGCTATTGTTATCGTTACGTACCATCTTTTTTTTTCAAATTAAATATGTGTATATATTGACTAAAAAAAAAACGTATTTCTCATATAAAAATACCTTTTATTCAGATTTCATTTTATTTTTATGTACACAACAACGCAAATGCTAATAAAGTTCAAAATAGTAACAATTACCTTTGATTGATTCAAATATTGCTTATCTTCGGCTTGCGAGCCTAAATTCAACAGCTTATTTCAAATAAAAGTTATATTTAAATTAAATAATTTAATTATTATATCAAGTAAGGAATTGGGCTCTGAATTAAGGGTAAACGGTTTTTAAAAAATGGCTATAAATTAAAATATATTACATAAATGCAGATGTATATAATATATGTAACCGGAAAGTCTGTTATAAAATCAGTACAGATAAAGATTCTCAAGATAAAAACTCCGTTAGAAAATATGCTTAGTTAGATCATTTATAATTATGGTAATAACTCATCATCGTAAATCATTTCAACTCGAAATTATATAAAAATAATGCTTAAAATAAAACTAAGACTTTACAGTTAATTACTTTGATAAAATAACTTATAATATATACCGGCTTGCGGATTTATTTTTAATTTGGATAACTGATTTACAAGGTTAGTTGTATAATATGTAAGTGGTTTATAAAATAAAAATTTGACCGTTTTAAATAAAATTGTTTTACATTTCAAAATATAATTAAAATAGTTTAAATTATTTAACGTTGTATAAAACTTGTATTAACACTGTAAAGTGAAACTTTTTACAAATGAACTTGGGTGGAACCTACCCCAAACTTTTCACTTAGGCACCGCCTGCGTGAGGGTTGAAACCCCATCGATATTGGGAGCTTCAAAATTAATTAAGGGTTTAACCCTGCCAGTGAATGTGGCGGAATGATTTAGCAGAATAGGGCTGGATAATTAAATGCTTTTAAATATAAAAAAACAGAGTTTTTAAGTTAAATAGCAGAGGTGTTCAATATATACAAGCAATAAAACACATTGTGTTAGGTTTATTTTTTAAAACTATGGAGGGTACTGTAATATTATTTATGGTGTGTCGATATTCTTAAAAGCTTATGCTGCAGTAGAAAACGGGTTCACAGAAATGAAATTAATGAAATAAATTATATCTGAAGAAGATGATAATAAAACGAAAAAAAGTTTAAAAACACTGAGCTATAAAAGCGCACCCCAACTTCTTTGCCCGCGTCAACTGTAAATAAATGAAAAATTTGTTTCAAATCCCTATCATAAATATCCTTCAGTTAATGGTTCGCTCTAGGTACGGGGTCGTAGAAGATTGCAATATGAAAGCATACCTATTTAGATTAATATAATATTTGTAAAAAATAAAACAAAAATAAATTTAAAATAAATACGCGTACATTTTTTTTATCAGCTATAAAATCACGCTCGATGGTATTTGAACAATAAATCACACTTCGTAAAAAAAGCTCATCATACTCGATTATTTAAAACTGAAATGAAATATGGAAAGAACATCCCCATAAAACTCAATAAGCATTATAATAGAAAAGCAGGTCCGCCCTCGGCGCGGGGATGGAATCTGTCCAGAACTAAGGCAGCAGGAATCCCGCCATCAATTCTAGCCACCCCCGGAGGAAGTCCACGTCCTCTGCAAAACGACGCTCGTGTAGAAGGAGGGGATCTCCAGGATCCTACAAAGAGGAGCAGCTCGCCTAATCCCGGATTTGCGTCTCCCCAAACGTACGAAACGCGAGCAAAGAAAATAGACTAGAAGAATAAATGAAATATGGTGCGGGCGTATTGATTATTTTTGGATACAGTTTATTTGGTGCAGAGTTTTCAATGCGGTATTTTTTATAAAAATAAAAGTATATGCACTGAAACATTTATCAAATCAGAACGCGTTAGAGTTCAGTAGTTTACATTTGTTTGCATCACTTGCAGGCCATGAAAAGGTTTCTTGTCTCAAAGCACAATAGAGTCATAATAGAAACCAAAATTTATACTATTTCCTCGAACATATCTATAACTGGCCTCGGACCCGGGGACCCATTTCTCTGTCTTCCCCATAAATACCATGAAAATATATACATATCTTGATATTTTTAATAGCTATCTGGTAAAAAATAGTCTATTAGAATTTTTTTTGGTATATTTATATATCGTATTGATACATTTGATGTAGGCTGGGGTATTTACAGACTACACGCGATTATTCCGCGACAACCCCCGCCCTTCCCAGCTGGGGGTGTATTGATTCAAGTGATGTCCTGACACAGTGGCCCCTCTACTCGCTTCAGCTGGACGTGGGAATTACACACTTTAGCACTAATCCCTGACAAGCAGCGAACTGCCACTCTCATGACAGCCACACGTGGGCGAGTGCTTGAATCGGAAATATAATATATCTACCTTATCGTTGCCTAAAAGCAATAAAAAAAAAGTCTAATATACGTTACACCATATAGCAAGTAGCTAAAAATAATAACACATAGCTGAAAGAGGTCATTTCAAAAATATTATTTGGAGTCGCTTATAAAAAATAATTCATATCAAAAGCTTGAGAAATTATGTGGAAAAAAAAAGAGGATGATTTCAATTGACGTTAAAGAGAAAATAATAATTTAAAATAAAGTAACAAAAATAAGCAATTGTTTAAAAGAAAGTGTTATGTTAGGGAGAGTATATGAGATATATCATTTGAATTTTTTGACTGCGAAAATGCATCAACTATTTATAAAATCTATCTTGCTATCTGTATCTTGCAATAACAAGAATTTGAAAGTTATTTTTTTTTAATAGTAAAAATATGCTTTATATGTGGTACAGACGTATATTGCTTCTAGCAAGTAACATCTGGTACCGTTCCACCCCTCGCAGTCTAAAGACAGGGTGGGGGTGTGCTGGTAAAGCCTTGCTGAAGCAGACGTCTCTGAAAACTCCATTAGAGAGATCCTGCTGGAGCTTTGAGAGCTGAATACGTTTCCAAAGGCAGAGAGGAAAATTATTTGTTGCTGTCAAAAGCTTAGTTGAAGCAAAGAAACACAGTAATGCTATTAATATAATGATTTATAATATAATCAAATGCTGGAAATATAATAACAATACTGAACGGATAATTATTGGGGTTGAAATTTTATTAAAAAAATCAGAGTATTATGGTCTAACGCTTGATTCCTTCACTAAGTTCTGAAAGTAATTTATACTTTTACTGTGCCAAAAAAAATTAATTTGTTTTCAGTTTTTAAGGATAAGAAAAACCCAGGTTTTTAGTGATAATTTTGTATACAAATTGACAAATAGATTGAGATGCTCACAGATTTCTATGATAATCTAATACTTTTAAAATGTTGGATGTTCAATATACTTTTAATCAATATATTTGTTGAAAAATTATCAACAAATTTTAAATTTCACTACTGTGTATTACACATCAACAAAATATTGCGTGATGCATCTAATAAACATAAAAATTGTTAGTTGATTTTTCGTTTTAATTGAGTCATGTTTACATTTTCATTTATTCAAAATATAATTGATTATTGGTTATTGGTTAGGTTTATTCTTGAATTTTATAAATTCACAAGCCTTGCGGCAAATAAAATAAATAATAAACGAAGTTGTGTAGAATAACGTTTCATGATCTATGATCTCCCGATTTACAAGGGGGATCCCTGAAAGTGTTTAGTTTCTCGAGTCTAGACGTTTCATTGGCCCACAATCAGTCACGTGGTATTAGTTTTGTAAGCCGGGATCTCTATACAATACTGGAGCTTATTTTTATAGAAAAGAAGATGGGAATTAAGGCTTTGAAGATAAATACTGTATTAAAGATTATTCTCAACGCTTTGATACACACATTGAATCTAATTTTTATATATGTTTAAGAGAAATTTTATTTGATTTTCATTATGAAATTCAGTGCGGGGATGTTGATAATTATATAAATAATTTAATATTTAAAGGTTGGAGATATTTAAAGATAAATATAGTGATGTATTTTTTTTTGTTACAGATATTTTGCCTATGAACGAGGAGGGCTACCCCCAGACGAAGGAGTTCCTGATGAAAGTCATTGAGATTTTGATGGATTTCGTGAAGAACACCAACGATAGGAATGAAAAGGTGATTATCATATAAATCTAATTAAATGATTGTCATATTAGTATATCTCGTAAAATCGATACCGAAAATGACAACAAAATAAGTTGACCAAATTAGTCATATAAGAAAATTATCATAAAAAGCTTAAAAATAAGAATTTTGATTTTTTGATATTAAATTAAATAAATTTTTATTAAAATCTTTTTGTGACAAGTTTTGCAAAACCATTTCTGTTTGAAATGCAATCCCGTCAACTAATTTCTGTTAAAAATATTTAATATAAAATAATCTACCTTATAAATTAAAAGGTTATTTTTGACTGAAAGTGAACCTTTCACAACATTCATTAATATATGAAAAAAAATAAAAAAAATAATGTAATTACCTTCATTGATATTTTTCTTCATTGATTTTTATCAATTTAGTTATATATTATTTCATATTAGCCATTGTTCTGTGATGATGCTGATTGTCGCTTTCCACAGGTGCTGGAGTTCCACCATCCTGAAGAGATGCGCTCCCTGCTGGATCTGGACCTTCCGGAGCGGGGGCTGCCTCTGCAGCAGCTGGTGCAGGACTGTGCCACCACCCTCAAGTACCAGGTCAAGACAGGTTAGTCTTTGCTGAAATACACATTAACTAAACGTTTCCTTATCACTACGAACTATTTTCAAACCATTCAATTATTGATTGATAAAATAGCGATACACCTGTGAGAAAGTATTTATACTTTATACATAGCTCACCTGCGGTTTAAAATTAAACTTTACGTTATTACCCCCTCGCAGCTTGTTATATAGCTGTCTGGGTATTTATTTGCTTCATATATAATATGGTTTTAATATTTGATATGATCATGCTTACGAGGAAGCATGGAGATGGGATCGCGTGCAAGTTTTCGCGTTTGAAATATAAACGGATGAGCGGCCGCCGGAAGCAATCGCCCGCCGCGGCCATCTGGATAATTCCTCATCTTCCACGCTTTTGTCAGAGCCCTCCTCTTCTCTTTTATTTCATTCAAACGGCCACTCACTCGGGGGTGCAGTCGACCTGCTCCTCCATCGCTCCATGACTGCGTGAAGAGGGGAACCCCAGGAAAAAAACATGATATACCATACACACACATGACCCTGAAAAAATATTAAAATCTTTCAGATTTTCATTATTTTTTTATATTAAATATTCATTTCTCGAATGTCACATATTAGACTGATGAGACGGAAAATATTTTTATATAAAAATTTATCAGGAAAATCGAATAACACGTTTATCAATGTAAAGTATTGATATGATACAAAAATGCTTTTGTCTGTTTTTGCACGTCTCCAAACTTTTGTAATGTAAATCCGTAACTTCTGTTTACTTTTTTTCTTGCTATTGTGTTTCGTTTTCAACATTGTCTATTGCGAAAGTACAAATACAGGATCTGGTAAATAAAGTAAACACGTATCTTTGCAATTTTCTCCCAAAAGGTCGTTCGGCCAATCAAGCGCGAAATAGAAAAACTATCAAATATCCGATAGGCTGCAGCGGCCATTTTTGCGACCCTTGGTTTCACATTTTATTACTAGGAAAAATGTAGTCGTAATGTGTGTCAAATTTATTTTATTTACGCCGTGGTAATAAAAAATAAAATTTTCTTCTGCTTCGATTCTATTTAACGACAAAGGATCATTGAGCTGTAAAATTATATTCATCCAATACGTTATTAATAAATATGGGTTTTAACTTTTGTTGCTCTTTACAGACTATGAGACTAATGAGTACTTTTATGAGGTTAATTCACTTAAAATTATATTGAGAGCCCAGCTTGGAATTTTAAGTAAATATCTTTTTACACAATGCTTTAAAAAACAAGAGGTAAAACTATTTAATTTTTCGTTTTCAGAAAAACTTTGAACAAGAAGTCTAGTTTTTTTTAATCGAAATTAAAGATTTTAATTTTTCTTGGGGTGTTTTTACAACACTTGAGGTTGTTGTTTTATGCATGCCGAAAATTAAATGTAACTGGATCAATAATGGGTTTTGAGAGAGTCTACAGAGGCCAAGACATCTGTATTGGATATCGACGAATTGTATGCAAAATTGTTCTCCAGGTAAATTAAAAAATCACACGTAGCTTTTTGTTTAAATAAAAAAGTCATGACAAATGGCAAAGCTTCTTGATTCTGATATGAACTGATAAAATAATTAATATTGCTATTAGCGATCGTATAGAATCTAACCGTGCTGAAAATTAAGCCTGATTGGGACAATCGTGAGGTTTGAGGGAGTTACTTTTGAATAATAATAGCAAAGCTTTTTGTGTCTCACAGCCAGCTAGATATGGTCTAACCAAGTAATAATGGTCTGAATTCTACAATACTCAGTGTTGCTATTAGCGCTTGACGATTGAGGTTGTAGTTTTAATTAAACCTGATTGGGGCGATCGTGGGTTTTGGGAGAGCCTGCAGGAAGCAGGATTTCAGGAATTGTATCTGCGCAGGCTTACCGTCTCCATTGGAGCCTGGTGGGGCGCGAAACTACCCCCGAGTCTGCAGCCCTTGTCTATAGACGAAGGGATTATCTCGAGTCATTTGTGGGGATAATTGAATGGGCTAGAAATGCGGCAGTAGTTTTCAAAATGTATCTACGAGCTTATAGATATTTTTTTTCGCCGAGAACGCAATTAAATTAAAATTTATATATTTCATATAAATTGAGATAATAATACAATACAATACAAAAAAAAAAAAAATGATGAAAATTAATGATATAACACCGTAGAAAATACAACACAAGAAGTGATACGATTTTCTAGAAAATAGTTTTGCAAAGTTTCATTTAAAGATTTTGTTGCTTACGCTCGGTAATTTCAGTAGATGAATATTTATTTAAATGATTAAGTTTACGTATAATTTATTTATTATTTTAACAATAACCCCTTTCCTAAAATATTTTTTTATCGCTTAATTTTAATTTGAGTAAATTTTGCAGCATACTTTTTTAGGCTCACAAAGAATTTTAAAATTATTTTTTTCTGTCATTTGTACGCACAGATCTTCTGTACTGCTCAAAGTAAAGTAATTAAAATTTAAAAATGTAAATTTATACTCTGATTGATGAAGATATTGTCGAGTTTTCCCTTTATCTACAGTGGATGTAAAATGTGCTTTAAAAGCTCTGTGCTTTGTTTGAGAGCTGTATACGGAGTCACCCGACTGTGTGATTTGCCCGCATTGGGGTGGCAGAGAGCAGGGCAGGGGTTGTAGAGATCAGAGCTGAAGAGGTGGACGAACCTGGATCACCCACGCTTATTGTTTGCTCCAAATGCCGAGATATATCTGAATAACCAAACAAAAATAGGTTCTTGCATGCCGTGCCCATTATACCCATGTTAGATAAAAGAAATTGGGATATTTTGAGGATGACGGATTCTAATGCAGATATTTAATAATGATACCTTACATGCACCCAATTTTCAAGATGTTAATGTACACGTGTATTTTTGAAATATTGCTATGTCAAGATGGATATTATATAAAACGTATAAAGCACATGGAATTAGAATCTTTAGGTTCTTTAAATATTTGGGTCCTGCAATCAATCCTGGAGTAAATACGCCAATTGGTATCCTCGCATCACAACAGATTTCTTTATATCCGGTAAACAATGATCATCCGAGCATCCCCTTCTGCTGCAGTACGGATCCTCGCTCTGCTGTGCCCGATGCAAAGAGAAACCATCCCCCAAATAATAAACGGCCTATCATCGGTGAAACTCGCACCCCGTGTATCTGAAAAAAAATTTAAGGATGCTATTAGTTTTTTTTTTAAAGCGTATTGTTTTACAAAATTAATTATAAAGGTTTTTAAACCACTTTTGGTCACATATTTTGATGTTATACAAACACGCATTGTAGATTAAATAAAATGCTATTACATTAGTGATGTAACAGAAATACACACTTCAATAGTTAAACGTTCGTTAGTGTTTTATTCCGCCTGTGTGACGTAATCAACAGTTTTTTAATCATTGATTAAGAATATGCGCATTATTTTTTACTAGTGTAAAAAGACATAAGTTCTAATACAACCTATATAAATAAAATATAGTTTTCGATAGCAAAAAAATCACACAGCCAACTTAAAAGATTCACTGATGACATATTTTTCTGCCTAGATATTTGAATATTACTATAGTTCTATGAACTGCGCTTATTTTTTTTTATTTTTTATAATATTGTTTATTCGAGTGTTTAAATAAATACGTCTTCTCTTGGCACAGCATGGCGAAGGTACTTTTCCTCCCCTCACGAGAAACTATTACAACTCGCTTACAGAGTTTAATACCAGAGGAATGCTGGGGGACTTTTGGCATATTGCGAGGGACCAGAAGCACATACCTCCTGCAAATTCTACAAACTTCTGCTTTGTAGTTTTTTTTTTAAATAAAACAATGACTTATCATTGCTTAATGGAAATATCATTGCTGTAAAGAGATATTTAGAGTGGTGTTTCAGTTTATTTTTGTTGACGCAAGTAGTTTCGCCAACATCCTAGGTAACGAATAAAAATTGGTTATTGAATATATTTCTACGATTCTAAGACTCTTTGATAAGCAAGCCAAAACAAAATATCTCAATCATCTCTAAAAACGATTACTTTTTACCGTAAACTGAATAATATTATAAGATAACGATTTTTTATAACTAGTATGTGAGCTAATGCCTATAGAGCAAGTTAATGAGTAGAAAGCGTACCAAGAAGTCTCTCACTGTTTTATGTTACGATTTCCCATTAAATATATTTTTTTTCTAAAACTTAAACAACAATTTGAATAAACTTAGTCGGGTATAGATTAACAGTGCTTCAAAGTACAATGGACGCGACAATTGTCTTCAATTAGTACACCAGTGATCTATACTAATTTCTTATTTATATTTCTTGATGCCAAGGAACAAATAAAAATAAATGGGCATTGGGAAAGCCACAATCTTCGCCAGATTCAAGTTCTCCACTAAACAAATTACAATAAATTAATTTCCCTAATAAAAGTGACTCCTGCGCCGGGCGCCGCTCCCCTCTCGACGCTCGAGGAATCCGGATTATATTAAATTCCTCTAGATGAATTAATATTATTTTTATGGGACGAGGGGAATATAGCTGCCCCGGAATGCTGTCAGAATTTTAACTATTTATTTTGCTTAAAAATAATTAAAAAGCTTGAAGCCAGTGTAAGTAAAGTGTAATTTAACAATTGCACAATAAAAAAACATCGTCCACACAAACGTCCGACTAATATTAAATAATGAATGGGGAATACATGATTCTCATATAAAATTGAAAAGTACTAAATACAGAGTAAATTAATTTATAAGCGTTGGTCTTTTACAATAAAAACGAAACGAAAAATTTAATTGAGAAAAAAAAAACTTTTCATGTGATTTCTATTCAAGGAATTCGCATTATTTAACTTTTTACAATACTTTTACTTATTTTTCTGCACACAATATATCTCCCCTTGCAAAAAGCAATGTTTGCTCCTAGGGTTACAATGATTTGTGGGTTAAAATTATTAAATAATTGCAAAGATTATAAGATGTTTTCATGTGTATAATGATATTTTTATTTTGTTATAAGGATACACAACAGTAAACACCAAAATCAGTGTTCCTGGGTAACAATATGAACTCACAAGTAGCAAGCAGCCTCTGCACGCAGTATCTCATCCGGCAGGACCGCATTACGGATGTGTAAATAAACAAATAAACGTCCCCGCGGGGACTGAACCCTCGCCCTATTAAATATCGGATTTGCGTGGATTAACCACCGCACCAACTTCCCGGGATGAGTGAATTGAATTTTTTGACTACCCTGTAAAAAATAAGATTAGCTGCTTTGAATTTGAACTTTAAAAAATATTTCTTGAGTATTTTATTTTTATAATTATTAATTTTTGAATATCAGAGTTGCGTCGACATAATTGAGTACTCATCAAAATTGACACCTGGCCAAAAAAAATTACGATAACTCAATACTTTATCATCAAGGTGAGCTCACGATCAGGGAGAAATTTTTAAGAAATCTCATAAAATATCACATTGCGACGGTTTTAGGGTTGATAAAAATAGACTCATAGATAAATCTTATTATTTTATTTTTCGGAATACATTTACTGATCTTTTGTTTGCATTTTGAACATTCTTTAAAACGTTAATGTATTTTAATGCTGAATGTGCTTCCGTGTATTTATCATCGCGTACTGGTCATAGCTAAATACTCCATGAGAGCTGTGAATCGATTTAAATACTACGAAGAAAAAACTCGACCTTTCTTCTTCATTAAGTGCCACTCCTCAGAAGAGGTTAGCGACCATTTCACTGAACATATATTGATGCTGAGCCAGCGTTCATGGTTTTCTAAGAGGAAAATAGTGTAGTGGGTCCGCTTTTACACCGCAGTTTTATATTGGAAGGAAACGTCTGTGTATTGCTGCTGCCAAATAGCATTATTATATAATCATTTCTTTAATTAATTAAGTTCTGATACTTCTTTGCAGCAAGCTACAAAAACAATAGCAGAAGCCCTTAAACAATAGACCAACCCTTCTAGATACTTCCAGTCACAATAGATTGTAGCATAACACTCTACAGATTTCGCTGTTTCTGTGACCTACCCACACGCAAGAGTGTGAATGACACAGCTTACGAACATTACTGCCAACTTCTAGAATAATCCTATATATACTACAAAAAAATGTATTATGCAAGTCTGCTAGTTTTATTTCGCCTGAAATCCACTGAAATGAACCCTCGTGATGCTGAAAGGGGTTGACGTGGCACGCGGCGGTGTTTGCTCAGGCCGGGGTGGATTACGGCTGCTTGTATAGGATTATTCTATTTGCAGTCACAAACACTGAAAGTGTTAGATAGTCATGTAAATCTCCTCCACGGAAGATTCCCTTTGTTTGTACATTTTTATAACCCTTCAATTTTTAATGGATTTTTTTATTACTGGCAAGCTGTGGGATATTTTCGTAATATAAAAACAATACTCCATCAATAGCAATGCAAAACTAATTATGAGTACTAATTTTTCCTATAAAAACTCGCTAGCTGTTTTAATCATTGTGAGACAGTGCAGTTTTGGTAACAACATTATATTATTAAATATATTTAATACAATGATGTTTTCCTTAAAAAAAGTGATTTATGTAATAAATTTTGGGTAAAGGTGCAATACTATTGTAATCGTAACATTTCCCCAAACGGAAGCTTGTATTATAATATATACAAAAATCTCAAAGAATAATCGATAATATTATAATCGCTTTATACTCGTATTATTTAGATTTTTTTGATATCGATTAAGTTAGGGGTTAGGTCAACCTTAAAAAAAGTGACATATAAATCTTTCATAGCAGACACAACTCATGTGTCACATTTCCTCAAACATAGACTTGTGTTAAAATATATACATAAATCTCAAAAAATATCGATAAGATAAAATTATCATCCCCGTACACGAATACGCTTTATATTATTTAGATTTTTTTGTTATCGATTAGGTTAGGTCTACCATAAAAAGGCGGCATATAAATCTTTCATAACAGACACAGCTCGAGTGTTACATTTCCTCAAACTTAGACCTGTGTTAAAGTATATATATAAATCTTAAAAAAATATCGATAAGATAAAAATTATCACCCCCGTACATCGTTATTTAGATTTTTTTGTTATCGATTAGGTTAGGTCAACCATAAAAAGGCGGCATATAAATCTTTCATGATAGATAAGTAAGCGTCAGAAACAGTCGGATGGGGCGTCAAGCACAGCTCGAGTGTCGGCACGCGGCCCGGCCGGGGGTGCAGGAGTGCAGGGTGCATGGTGCAGGGGAGCAGGGTGCAGGGTGTAGGGGTGCAGGGTTCAGGGGTTCAGGGGTGCATCCCCCCGGGAGGGGTGCTCCCTGGGACGCGACAATGGCTTATCATCCGGCCCATTGCGGGGAGGCGGCCGGATGCGCGTCTATTCAAGGAGCGCTATCGGATTAGGTTAGTTTCTGGCCTCTTGTTTATTTTTGTGGCAGAGAATTAATGCCGATGGAAATATCAAGCAGGATCTAGATCTAGTAAAAAAAAAGGGGAATATATAATCGTGACCAACCATTTCGTTGGACACATCTCTATCCTGGGCCAGTATCACTGATTCGGCCGCACCTTCAATCTCCAGCCACTGGCGCAAATTCCGCATCAACATAAACTTCCCTTTTTTCCTTGGACAATCAGCTGGAGAATGCTATACTTATTGATACGAAAAATGTGGCCAAGATAGGAGACCATCCGCTTCTTTACCAACGTCAAGAGTTCCCTTTCTTTGCGCATTCTGTGCAAGACCAACCCATGATATCCAGAATCCTTAGATCCTACACAGCCACATTTCTGCCGCCTCAATTCTTCGCTTTCAGGGTTATATCTCTTGAGTACTTTCCTCAAACTATCAAATGTACAACGTGCTGTCTCAATCCTCACTTTATTTTTTTGGTCAGGATCATTTCTCATTCAACCAGCTGCCCAATTTCCTATATCTTTTGACTATCTCTACGTTTTGATAAGAAGTATTATACATAGTAGATATATCTAATATAAAAAAACTACACACTAAAATTCAACTTATGGACTGCGCCCATCTCCCCCACCCCCTTAAAAATATTTTGAGAAACTGTGAAGGAACCCCCTGCAGATGTGATTGACTATCAAATTAATAGTGTGGCAAGTTTGAGGAGCGCTGACGAGAGGGGAGGGAGACTGCCAGCGCTTGGGGACCACTGATTGGGCATTCAATGTAACAGGGGAATTCAATAAGTGTTATTTCTTGTTTATTGAATTAATCTCAGCACAAAAATATTAATACAATATTGATATATTAAATAATACTGAGTGAAAAGATTGAATATAAAAAAAATTCTTTTAATACACAAAAATGATACATTTCACAGAATTTTTTAGTTAACAAATAACATATATTTCTTAGAACTTTCTTTTATTATTTAATTTTTTTATTATATAAATGATTTCGTATAGATAACGAAATATTATTATTTATATTACAGTCGAATAACTTTTAATAAAATATACTCAAAAATACAGAAGGATATTAGTTTTAATCAAAAAGGTTTTCGGAGCGAGAGGAAGCTGGGAGCAGCTGCTGATTGAATATTAAAAAAACTTGGCGCACGCCCGTCCCTTATCGCCCAGTTTCCCCTTTAGATGAAAAAGAGGAACAGCAGTGGCTCTACAGTAGAAGGTGGTAGTAAATTAAAAAAAAAAATAATTACTATGCATTTTCAAAACGTAAATACTGCACAAAGACACGAAACTGTCAGTTCTTCTAATATTCATATAAATATTTAGATTTTATTTAAGACGAAGGCTTTTTAATTATGTGCTTTCTTTATTTAATACAAGAATAATTATTTGTTAATTGTCTTTTTACACATTGATAGTTCAACATTAAATTAATAAAAATAATAATAATTTTTCAATAAAAGTCCTCTAACGTTTTTGGGTTAAAATAATTATCTTTATATGATTTCTTCAATATTAATAATACAACGCAACTATTCAGTGCATATACAAAAATATAAATTTCAATCATACAATAGAAAAAGTTTTAGAATCTTCTAGAAATCGAACACAAGGGTGAAGGGGGGGTTGATCAAAACGAGCCCATATTGTCGGTAGAATACATTACAGGCCTGTGTATATATAATATAGGTATACCAAGTCCTGCCAGGGTTGAATCCCGGGGGAGGGTTTATCGCCACCGCCCAGGGGTAGCGCCAGATGGCTTGCCTCCCCCCCTAAATGATATTTTATCGCATTTTTTGAGATTTTTTTTATTGTGTTTTATCTTTGGGAGAATGTGTGATTTTTTGGTTGGTTTGATTTTTATCATAGGTAATTAAATTTTAAAAAAAAACGGAGGCTGCGATCTTTGAGAAATATTAATACATGCAAATAGGAACATTGCTTATCACTTGCTTGAAGTTTACGAATATAAGAATGGTATTTGTTTAATGTGGGAGTCGTCTCAGTACTGGGTTTTTGTCTGCAGGCCACCCTCACTTCTTCAACCAGCTGAGCTGCGGCCTGGACCTGGTGTCCATGGCCGGGGAGTGGCTGACGGCGACCGCCAACACCAACATGTTCACGTACGAGATCGCTCCGGTCTTCATCCTCATGGAGCACGTCGTCATGGAGCGCATGCGAAGCATCATCGGCTGGAACACCGGAGACTCCATCCTGGCTCCGGGTACGTCGTCCCACCATATTCTACGACCATATCTAGTAGTCATCTACCCTTTAGTAAGAATATGCTCTTGAAAGGCAAAAGCGCTCTCAGACAAGAATGATCGTAATCTCCCGGCCATTTTGGTATTCAAATATGTTGTTTAATTTGAAATATAGAGACAGTGGATGCCATAACAAGGTTTCAAGACTTTCTACTGTGCTTCCTAGGATTAAAATGATGAATTGATAGACTCATAATAAAATATTTCAAATGACGTACTGAGAATATATTTTTATTGAAAGAATATTTATTTTTTTACATAAAACAATACGAAATCATAATATCAAGCAGATAATCCAGCGCAAGAATTTGATGGTTAAAATAATTTTTCCATGTATTTTTTGCGGCGCTTCAATAAAAATATTTAAAAACCTTAAAACTACGCTGTTTTAAAAATGATCTTAGCAACACAAAACATAGTTTTACGCAATGGTGATTTAATTTGTTTGTCTTGCAGGTGGTTCTATCTCCAACTTGTATGCCTTCCTTGCGGCCCGCCACAAGAAGTTCCCTTACTACAAGGAGAAGGGGCTCAACAGCATCCCCGGAGAGCTCGTGATGTTTACTTCGGATCAGGTTTGACTTATATTCACTCACACACAATAATCACCAAACATCATCATACCGCATTTCGATATACGTTGGCCTGTTTATATACTTAAAGTTGTTTTAAATTACACGTTGAAAGCTTCGAGACATATTGCTCACTTTGAATTGTTTCAGTGCCATTACTCCATCAAGTCTTGTGCCGCGGTCTGCGGGCTGGGGACCGACAACTGCGTGTGCGTGCCTTCCGATGAGATGGGCAAGATGATCCCGACCGAGCTGGAGAGGCTGATCCTGGAGAGAAAGGCGCGGGGCCAGGTAAACGAAGCAATGCCAACTCCAACTAACGCCAACAATAGACATACTTGTATTCTAATGAGAAAAGTCATTCCACTGTCGGAGGATGCCTAACAAATGAAAATCGACTAACAAATGGTTGATATACACACGATGCAATGCGTTATTTGGTTGTCAGCTGTGTTTCTATGTGTGTAGTATGCTGAATATTTGTTGATCTCAATTATACACGAAATCTTATTTTAATCATTAAGATGTGCCAAAACAACCAATGACACCAATAAAACACAGTTAACTCTTCTTCATTAACTGCCTCTCATCAGATGAGGTTGACGATCATTTCACTGAGCATATACTTATGCCGAACTAGTGTTCATGGTTTTCTAAGGGGAAAATAGTGTAATGGGTCCATCTAAACTGCAGTCTGCGTATTGCTGCTGCCCAATAGCATTATTATATAATCCTTTTCTTACAAAGCTTTGGCGTTTAGATCTGATGCTCATTCTGCAGCAAGCTACATAAACAATATAAGGAGTCGTCTTACCTCGACAAGGTACTTTTAGAGCACATCCCTCTACAATCATTCCGAGTCCACTACTCCATTACCGATCCTTTACACACGCTTAGGATACAGAATGGCAGCCATGTACAAGCAACAGAATGGGGAGAACAGGGAAGACAGATAACTCAGACTTGATTTAAGACCTGAAATGCTTGCTTCTTGTTGCAGATTCCCTTCTTCGTGAACGCTACGGCAGGGACGACCGTGATTGGTGCTTTCGATCCCATCGAAGAGATCGCTGACATCTGCGAGAGGCATGACTGCTGGCTGCACATCGATGTAAGTCCACTAAAGCAGCCTATACACGCAGTATCACACTTGCATTGACCAATGACATCCCTTTATTTTGGGTATTTTTATGGTTTAGCCCATGTAAATAACTAATAAGCTAGTTTCCAATTGGTTGTCAGTGGGTGTAGATGTCATGACATCTATTTTTTTATTGCAAACTCTTTCTCTTTTATTTAGGTACACTGCATTTGCGTGAAATGACAAGATAAATCTATAATTTCTTTAGAGACAGTTGGAATTTGAACTTGCATTTTTCTGGCTTAAGCGCTCTGACTTCTTTATACTGTCGACCAGCATTCCTCTGTTATTGTTACGATAGTTTAATTGTTTAGCTTTAAAAATGAGTAAGTATATATATGGATCTATTAAATGTTTAGCAAGAGCTCATTTTTGAAACGGAATAAGCCAAAATTATTTATTAGGAATACAATGTTGAAAAACCGACAGATAGTTCTGACGAAATATTTGTTCTAGGCTGCCTGGGGAGGTGGACTGCTGATGTCCAAGAAACATCGCTACCCCAGGTTTAAAGGAATTGAACGGTAAGTCTTACCATTATACAGCTGTCCCAAAAGTCTCGAGATCATTTTTAATTTAAAAAAAAAATTAAATAAATAAATACACTTAAAACTATTTTTGTAAATATCATCTTTTGGTATTTTGTTCATGTTATATTAGCTGTTAAATTTTTTACATCCATGAATGATCTAGTGACTTTTGGACTAGCTTGTTAATCATATATTAAATTATTCCAGAAATTAAAAAAGCCTTAAATGTAATGAAATATTAATCTACGCTCTATATTATCGTTTAAAGTTACTCACAAATTTTGATTTCAATAGTGGTAGAATCTAATTAAATATTTATTTTTTGTTAGTATGTGCACATATGTAATTTTAATAAATACAATATGTAAATGCATAAATATTATCTACGACAGCAAATATAAATTTTGGTTTTAAAATTTTAAACCTAGATAATTTATCTGAATTAGTTTAAATGAGAAATCACCATCAATACAGTGCTGAAAGTAAGAGGCGATTGTGAATGTGTCTGGGTGTAAATTTAAAGCCTCAGTTCACGTGATATTATACTACATATTATATTATATATAGAATACCCATAAAAAGAACTTAGGTAAATTTAGAATCACTTAGCCGCCCCCCTGTCTGTAATAATCCTGCGAAATGTGCCAAAGCTTTCACGAAATGCCTTGAAAAATCCTTGAAAAGCTCGAGGATTAGGCAAAGCTTTTTAAAGTTAGCTTAAAAAAAACTATACGTCTTGGGGTAGTTTTAACAAAACGAAAGCCCACGAACTTGATACTGATAATTTTTTTATATTTTTCTACGAATTACTGGTTTAGAGAACTTTCACATGATTCAGGTAACACAGCATTTACATTTAAAAAAAACGAGTGAAAGGCTTTTGCTGGCTTTGATTGAGTTCTTACATTTTTTATGAGAATTAAAAATGTACTTTAAATGAGATCATCTACTCGTGTATGAAGCTATTAGAAAATTTTATTAAGAAGGGTGCTCAACACCACAGCAATGTCTTTCTAGTGTTTCTAAAGACTGAGTGATTGATTGCGGTAAGACTTGAGTGCTAAGCCCTCATCGATCAATGACGCCATCGGATTATAAACGTTTTATAAAATAATATATTCAATGAAAATATAAATATATGCTCGATAAATTCAGTTGATTTCAAAGTATAAAAACACTCTATTAATTTTCACTTTTTTAGTTTTTTTTTGTAAGTATTTATTAGCTGAGATATTGGCTGCTTTTCTTGGGTTTTCCTGAAGGGTGGGCTAGCCGCAATCAATTTCCTTTCCAGCTTCCCGCGTGCTACGAATACAGTTTAAATCCCACTCATAAAATAGAGAGCGCCCTCGGGCTATAAAGGGAGATAAAATAGAGTAAGGGTAGTCTACCATCGCACTATCACCACGAATCAATAAGGGGTGCTTTAGAAGGCCAACGAAGAGCTGGTGGCATAAGATTCGTATCACAGTTGGTTTTTTCCAGTAGTGTCTTGGTTGGCATCAAAATACATCAAATAATATTAAGATACAATAAACTTGAGTCTATATTAAAAAGTAAATTAAAGTATCTTTTATTTAATCAAAACATTTATAGGGTATTTGTGGAAAAGGGATGTTTTCGTGTTACTGGTCCTTACCCTTGTACTGATCAGCTGATCGGCGAGCTCTCATAAATAATTCATCAATTCAATTAGGTTTAGCCCTTGTTGCCCAATTCCTCTTCGTTCTGATGACCTACTGATAAAATTAGCACAGTGTGTATTTGATTAGTTAGAAACAAGTAAATAGTTTTATTGCCTTATTTTTCTGTGTGTGATTGTGTTGATGTCATAAATAAAATTTATTTTCTAATTATAAATATCTACGAAAAGATTTGTGGAATTTTTTATGATTGATATGGTTTTATACAAAAACCAGAGATGCAACAAGTCAGACACTCTACTGCTCTTAATTACTAGATCATATTGCTATTTTTACTTACAATAAACAATGCTTAAAGTATAGGGTGGTTGAAAATATATTCACCAGATTTTCATCATTTCAATGTTTTGCTTTTGGTATTTTTTTGTCCAGGGAAAATAGCAATTTCTAGAAAATCTTTGGATTAAATAATAGTTTCATGTTAAATACCAAATAGCAGCTTTAAAAGAATCACTAGAATTAGCAGAGTGTCCAAAGTCCTGGATTATTCACGGCCTTCTGGTTCCATCCTGCACTCTCACGCTCACGAGCGCACCTCACCGAGGGCATTGCGGATTACGCTCCCCCCCACATAATCCTAATGGACCCATTAGTAACGAATTTGTATTTCAATTCAATTCAAGCAATCGAGGTATTTTCAATTACATTAAATTAAAAAATAGCTTTTAAAATATTTATCTATAATGGTGCGGATCTTGGACTTGTACAAAATATTTTTTTTCCGTAAATCCTTGTAAATTTATAAGAGTGTATGTCGATACTTGAGACAGAAATTTAAATAATGTATTTGCTTTTCTAAAGTGTTAATTAAATATTATCAATAATGTTTTACTTTATAACGGCAATATGCTCTTTTGGGCTGAAGTGCTCTTGCAGCCTGAAGGATTGTAGACACAAGCCCCTGGAATGCGTTTAGAGGGATAAAACAACCCCTAGCTTACAGCAGTGCCTTTCAAACTGTTTTGTCAATTTAAATTTTTCAATATATATGTTAAAAAAAAAATTTATGAGACTTTGGTGTGTCCAAAAATTTTACAAATAGTTTTCAAGTATTTATTTTTTCGTTAAACAGTTTTATGGTCGAGCTTAAAAATCTTCTTCGTAGCAACTTTAAATTAATTGAATATAATAATATATATATAAATGATTTAATTAAAAATTGCAACCCGTCCTGCAATATTGAATTGGTAATGGCGAATTACACTAAACAAATAATTAAAGCCTAGTAAATATTTTAAAAATTCACCATAGCAGAATGTCTTTAACTAAGTGTATACAATAAGAAAAAATCACACGCTGTTGGTGAAAAAAGTCAAAAACTTTTCTGTAAATAAATTCTATACGGTGATCTTCAAAATGTCTCACAATGAGAATGTTGCGAGAAAACAAAATATATGTGATATATAATCCGTAACAATACTGCTGCGATGTCAGTACTAAAGAGCAATCTTAAACACTTTAACTCACCCCTTGAGTAAGGACTAAACACTAAAGTCAACATTCCCACTAATCTGGGAACTAACAGGAGGTGGAAGCACTCTATATTTGCTCTGCCTCCAGCAGGCCTCGAGCTGGGAACCCTCCCTTTAAAGTAGCACCCTGTATAGAGATTGACAGCTAGGCACGACACTATACTCAAATACAAAGATTTAAGGTTTTCGAGAAAAGTCTAGTATAAAAATACTTTAAACATGATAATATTTTCAGTATTGATTCAAATACAACCTAAATAATTCAGTGGAAAATATAAATATTGTGATTTGGGGTATTTTTTTTAAAGCTTTATAAAAGCATTGGATTCTATTTAGTTGTATAGTAAAAACCTCTAATTGATTGCTATTATTTTCTAGAAAAAATATTTTGAGTTATATGTATATAATACCTTGATTCAGTAAATAATAAACTTGTATGCATATATGCCTTTTTTTCTGTCTAGGTTACAAAGATACACAAATATTTATTAAATAACTTTTTTGCAACACTATTTTTTTATTTATGATTCTATGATTTTATTACATAAAAATATAATAAAATTATTAAATCAAAAGAAAGGCCAGATAAGTATAAGATATTTTTGTAAAGGAATTTTAATTGACTTCATAAATGGACTCAGATGAAAAATTTATATCATGCTTCTAAATTTAGCATTTTTTATATGTATTTTTTTTATGTAGTATTATTTTTATGTAGTGTAATTTTATGTAAGTGTGTCCCACGATGGGGCGGGGGCGATATATCACCGAGTAGGGAGGTTCTGGTTATGATAGACTGGCTTTGAAGTGATTTGTTTGCCCAAAGAGATGAGAAGTGGAGGGATGGGACTCATGGTATCATTCCTGAAAATCTTTTGATGTTCACACTTCTATATATTTTTGTCAATTACACGTGAATCGTATAACTGATAAAAATAGACGTAAAACACGTATACTAAGTGGAATCCAAATCTTCACAGCTTGCCCTGTAGCTAATAGTAATATCAACAACAAAAAAATATTATGATAGTGAAAGCTTGAAACATTGAAGTCGCTTATTATTTATTTCTATGACTACTGGACGCATTAGGAATAAAAATAAAATCCTGCTCTTCGTCCATTCTAACCCTATTACACTGAGACACCCCTGATTCCTGCTCAAATGCTATTTTCAATTCCCAGACTCGGTTGCATGAAAGGGATAATTTGAATACATTAAGTTTGATACAGAAATTAGTGGCTTTTGAAGTGTGGTCATATTAATTACTGCGTGACTTGAATAATGCAGTCAATACAAATTTATATTTTATTTTTATTAAAATCATAAGATGATCTTCTACAATATTTGAACGATTAATCTTTTAAATTAGTTTTTGTTTTGTAGTGATATCAATAAATTCTTTGCTCGTGTCGATTAAAAAGTTTTTCGCCGTTTGTTGACTCATACAGGTAGCTTTTATGTATCAATATATAATATATTAGCAGTATAAACAGGTGCTTCGGGATATTCACGGAGACTTCTGCACAAACAGAGATAGGGCCAGGCGTGGTTTTGAATATCTTCAGGATATTACTGAAAAAGCTCCCACAGCAGATTCGGAAACTGCTTACTAAGTCAACAACTCGCATATGTGCTTAAAAAAGCATTCAAAGTTTTTTTTAATGTTAAAGTAAAGCTTCAGAGAATATAAATAGAAAAAAATAATAAAAAACCTAGCGTTTTTGTGCTAACATTTTTTACGCCTAAACACTTGTGTTAATTTTCGTAATATTTTTTATATGATGTGATTTATTGGGATTATTTATATTCAGTGAGCAAAACTGATAGTCAACCTTTCCATAGTATGAAAAATCCTGTGTATCTATTTATTTATTTGTAGATAGGAATTTTTAAATTTATGTAGGAAGTATTAAATTTGATTATTTCGTTCGCAGGTCTGATTCCGTAACATGGAACCCCCATAAGCTAATGGGCACTCTGCTGCAGTGCTCCACAATCCACTTCAAGGAAGATGTGAGTACATTTATCACCTGTATTTACCTGCGTTTCTTAATCAAGACCCAACGGAATATTCCTGTTTATTTTGTAAAAAAAATGATTAAAATGATCAAACATTTAAAAAATACTGTACTTGTCTTCATAATATGATGAATTGGTTTATTTTATAATACTCGATATGTGATTTTTATTTTGTCTTTTATTTATCAGAATAGTTTGACGACGTCCAAAAGGCGAAAGCGTTCAAAAATAAATTATTATATTTATTTTATTATATTGTTGTTTAAAACACTAAACATACCACACCGGTCAATTTGACTGGTTGGGTACTTTGGTATAGAAAATGCGCATATAATTTAATATTTTTTGGACATTTAACTGCATGAATTTTTCTATTTATTAAATACAACCTATTACTACCACGACCGGTCAAATTGACCGGTAGAACAATTTATTGGTTTATAAGGATATCGGATCAGAAATTATGATGTACATGCGTTTTCAACATATTGCATTCAGTTTAAATACTTTAACTGCTTCATGAAATTCTAAGATACTATTAGAAACAAAACAATTAAAAATATTTATCAACATCGATGATAGGAAATTCGTACGGCGGTATTAAAAAAACAAGGTGTATTTTATAAATTGATTTTAACTTCAGAATATGTAATACGAGCTTTAATTTGCTATTTAGGGGCTTCACCTCACAAATTAGGCCTTTATTTATCATTAATAACCCCCCGGGGGGCCAAAGCGTCAGCCTCCAGCGCATTAGTGACACTGGCCGGGTGTCTGTTATTACAGTGGCAATAACTCAGGGAAAATCTCCCTCGGCAAAAATCCGGCCTGGCGCCTGGCAACACATGCTCCGCAGGAATTTAATTAAAAGGGAAACCCCCACTATTTGAAGGGGACCCAGGGGCGGATTCGGCTAATTTTTGGAATTAGCATATTTAATAAGAAAAAAAAAATAGTGTTTAATTTTAAACTAGCATAATTATTTAATGCACACTGTGCTAGGCGTTATTTCGTAATTAAAAATATTTTTTATTCGTGTTAATAAATCCAACAGTAATTCTTGAACCTTAATGCAAAAATCACCAGAAAAATATCGGCTCGTAATTTTTACTAAAAAAAGTAATTAATATTTTGGTACTTGTTTTTTATCCGACCACCAAAAAACTTGTACCTAACCTTTTTTTTTTTAACCTAACCTAACCTCACCCAACGAATCGAGCGGTCAAATCTGCAATGAACGAAATAAACGCCACAACGGGACTCATCGTCATATGATAGATTCTTATTTCTGCGAGTACATGTAGATTAAAAAAAATTTGTGGTCGGATAAAAAACAAGTATCAATTTTTTGTCAATGCTGCTGAATACTAAAAAAAAACAGAATAATTTCTAAAACGTTTATCATTTAAAGCTGAAAAATTTTTTTTTATTGAAATGAACATATCTGTTTTAAAATTGAATCCGAAATTCTCCGCTCTTTTATGAGGTTTTATATTTAAAAAAATTAAGTTCAAAGTTACAAATGGAGCCCCTTTTGCGGTGTGCCCGGATTCTCCAGCCCAGGCTCCTCTGCCCGCCCCGGCCAGGCTCCCCTCCCCTGGCAACCTAATTTATAGTCGGAATTAATTTATTGTGTAGCCTTTCATAAACAAGACCCCGGAAGGAATACGAATTGCGGCCATATTTTATATTTCATCGGAGATGTCTCCCTGGTTGAGATTTTCGGAGCTTTGTAAACATATTCACGGTTTGATGTCAATCAAGCAATAACATGTTACATATATCATACTTTTATATTAATATGCAATTAAGGAAAATTAAAGCATTTTTTTTTACTTGAAAACTAGCATCGAACTCTGTTAAATATTGTATCAGGTATTGCAAGTATTTTAATTTAAAATACGTATAAAGTGTACTGACTGTACAGTCTTATACAGTCAGTATCGATACATCCATGATAACCACGAAAATGTATAAACAAATGAGTTATTTTTATAAATTATTAATATTCATGGAAAAAAGGGGTGTCCTCTGTTTATTTTGGTTGATGGATTAAACCGAAGCCAAAGCTGAAAAATCTGACGTTTTAATTTAGCGCTCCCTCCGGGCCGCTTGGAGAGGAGGCTCGTTGTTTGTGACGTCATGGGGTAGATCCCACCATCTGCGGCTCCGTCAATCAATCAAGCCTGCTGTAGATAATGGAGAAGAAACTGCCTGCCCTAGACTATAGTCTGCGGGAGGAAAACTTGGCTTTTTGACGGATGGGCGGCTTACGTAGAATGGAGAAAGTTTATTCGCCTATATGATATACAGTGTTTATTTTGCTTTGTAACTTATATTATATAAATATAATAAAGCAAAAATTGAAGTACTAACAGACTGATTAAATGTCAGTTTATCAAGCTTTCACTTTAAAAAGATTATTGTTTTCAAAACGTCGCTTCGCTTGGTTTGTCGTTTTAATAAAAGGGGAAACGATTTTACGGAATGTGCTGAGCATTGTCGGTATTTCTAAATGAAAATTCACACCAAGGGTGGAGTTCTCTGCACCGTATAAAATATTCTGCCAAAAAAAATACTGCCGGATACACATTAAATAATTCAAATAAAACACTTTGCTTTTTTGCTTGTATGGACAGCCCGCAACTAGTAGATGTTTGCAGAATTAATCGAGTGTTTTTTTCTCTTGGTGCAGGGCCTCCTCATCAGCTGCAACCAGATGTCAGCCGAGTACCTGTTCATGACGGACAAGCTATACGATGTGCAGTACGACACGGGAGACAAGGTCATCCAGTGCGGCAGGCACAACGACATCTTCAAGCTGTGGCTGCAGTGGAGGGCCAAGGTAACCAGCATCCAATCTACATTATTTAAAAAAACCGTTGTGTTATTGTTTTATTGAAGATGACTCATTACCAACGTCGAAATCCAAAATTTGTTATATTTATTTCAAAAGTAGTCTGATAGGTAAACAAATTTCGTGATGAATTATGTTTGTTTTCCAACGCTTAAAGACAACTTCATGTGTTTTGTTTGCAGGGAACTCAAGGGTTCGAATTGCACATGGACCGTCTGCTGGAGCTGACGGAGTACATGGTCAGCAAGATCAAGTCGCAGCCGGATAAGTTCCACCTCATCCTGGAGCCCGAGCTGGTCAACGTCTGCTTCTGGTATGTGCCGCGCCGGCTCAGGGGCGTCCGTCACGACGCCAGGAAGGAAGAGGAGCTCGGCAAGGTAACCATCCTTTTAATCATACATTTACAGCCGAAATCCCAGAAAAGAAGACCGAGGAGTGATGAGGAACTCGTTACTGATCTGAGTATTCCGATTTTATCAATATCTATCTTCCTGCTCAGCCATAAAAAAATGATGTACCTTTTCACCGGGTATCAATTTTTTTCTTTTTTAGATCTGCCCCATTATGAAGGGTCGCATGATGCAGTCGGGAACGCTGATGGTCGGCTACCAGCCCGACGACCGACGCCCCAACTTCTTCAGGAATATCATCTCATCAGCGTCCGTCACAGAGAAGGATATTGACTACCTACTCAACGAGATGGACAGGCTCGGAAACGACCTGTAAATGAATCGATAGCTTCCAAAGCTTACCACTTAATTGATAAAATATTGTTTGGAAATGTGCTACCTTTACTGAAATTAAAATCTGGTTATTTCTTGAAAAATGTTTGTGTACTAACCATGTAAGCATTTATGCATATTAAGATCATGTTATGGTTATAAATAAAAATATATGTATCAATGTGAATGTTTTAAAGAATCCGAAATGGAAATATATATGTGTACTTATAAAATATAAAAGTTACTAAATGTTACAAAATGTTAACCTCTCTATGTAGTTACTATAAGGTATTATTTATAATACCACCCTGATGTATGAATATACTCATATATGTGTTACTATACTGATCTTCCTATATATTATAAAATTTTATTTTGTAAAGGGAAGCACAGAAATATTTGTTGACGACCTTTGAAGTTCCAATTTATAAAAATATAGGTCCACGTAGACTAAAAATGTAAAATACCTATAGGTAATAGAAAATATACATCTACATAACTGTTATATTTATCAGATTCAAAGAAAATTAATTTGTCTTATTTACAATATAAATGAAGTAACGTCACTAGTTCTGTTAAAAATTAACTATTTGATAGTTGGCAAAGTTCATTGTCTTCTGTCCTAACATAATTTAACCAAATGTTGTGGAAAATATATATTTAATTAGAATTGATATGTAAAAGAACTCAAGTTCAATAGATTTCATATATTAAATTAAATAAATATTATATACATATATGTCGTTGCACCCAAAGTTTAAAAAACGTATATAACCCCTAATGCTTTATTTGTGATTTAAATTAATTGTTAAAAATGAATGGATTAATGTTTAGCCATTAGATTGTAAGAGATTCACATAATCTTATTCCAAACGTTCGTGAATTTTCATAATTACCAGCAAACAGAAAAAAAATACTGTGACTCAATTTTACAGCACTCACTTCAACGTTCCGAGTATTTCTATCTTTTAAAGACAAATTCAGTCGGTTGTACTTATATTATAATTTTTGGACTATAAAAGTAGTATTAGTTTTCATGAATGTTGAATAGTTTTTAACTGAAGTGTTTATGCAACATCGGAATCATATCAAACTCGAAATGAAATGTTAATTTACTGTTGCAAATTGCAATACTAAAATAATTGTTTCTCTGTATACAAAGAGTTCCACTATAATGTAGCATATTTTGGTATAATATATTGAACATGATACCAATATATATGAAATAAATGTGTCCTACCCACGTGGCATTATATTTGCAGTGAGAAAGTGATTGTAGCCCCATCTATGGATATTACTGCGTAACTACGATTTGTCAACAGATCTCACTTTCATAACCTCAAAAGCTGCCAGCATTGTGTGGAAGTCAAAGAATAGTCATGTGAGTAATCTTTCTGTGTGCATTATATTATTCTGGGATCTTTGAATACAGTCTTAATTGTAAATATATCACTTCTACTATAGGCAAATAAATGAATAATATTCTATAGACCTTAACTGTTATGTTGTAGATTATTATAAAGATGTGGCCTGTGTAACAGAAATGAAGAATTGCTATGATAGACAAATTTTCGATATTAGGAATATTACTAATTATTAGGCATAACTAAGTTTGCAATTGCCAAAGTTCATACTTGTGTAGCCCTTTTTAACAGCCTATTGAAAGTAAAACAGATAAATAACACTAATTGAAAAAAAGCAGTCAAATGACATACTCACTTTTTGAAGGTTAATGCAATCTAAATGATCTACGTTTATCAGAGGTATCCATCTTATATCCGATATAAGGATAGTAAGCTACAATTGACTTAGATATTGAGTTAAACTCTAATAGGATATGCCTCCATCCTTACGAACGCTAATATCTTTTTCAATTATCATACTTACTATGTTGTTAAATCTGTTTTGTTATCAATAGTCCGTTTAAGCTTCACAAATGATAATATTAGCTTTAATTTGTCAAAATGCTCGCATTTTCAAATGAAATTTTAAACAATTAGTTTAACGACTTCAATGATTGAAGTAACATCAATTTACGTCTCCCATTTTGCCAATTATATGTGTATTGTGTAATGAAGTGGATTTTTATATTAAAGAGGAAAATGTCTATCTTTCAGATGTCTGGCTTTTAGTTCCTTGTTTATACAGCGTTTATTAGTTAAGGAATGATCGAAAGTCTAGATGGATCTAAACTATCATTAGATATTTTATTGTAAAAAAATATTGAAAAATAATATTATTTATTACATTAGAAATTTAAACATAGTTTGAATTAGCCATTAGATATATTAATACAGTTGAAATCAAAGATTTTATGTATAAAAATACTTCATCACAAATTTATTGACTATTTTAATATTCAAGTGTTTTTTATCTGAATAACGCACAATTATTTCACTAAAATAGTTCATAGGCTTCTTGACTAAACAAGTCAATGAACTGTTTTTTTTAATTGAAAATTTTCAAATCAATTTTTCACAAAGACCAATTTAATGGATATTATTGTTTCTAAGCAGTCTTACTGGCAAATAAAAATATTAACGCCCTACATTATATACCGTGTGGAGAGTTTTCTTTTAAGCTAGTAACTGCCAAAAAAGCTATGCACCTGTAATAAAAAAAAATATTTGTTAAAATGTGCACATATTTTTATGAAATTTCCCAAACACTTGTAATGTTTTCATTACAATTTTTTTGACTAATATAAAATCTTTGATTACAGCTGCATTTTATTATATTGGTATTTATGGAAATGTCTCCGATCAATTTGATGAATTTTTAGTCAGTCGGGTCGATATCTTTTCTATGAAAGTGATTGTTGATAGACAAACGACCTGATTGACTCCGGTAATGAAAAATTCTAAAACTAAATATATGTACATTAAATCATAGAAGCACACTAAATACTGCATTAACTATAAAAATATTTAATAATTCTCATTCATTTTTTCCAAATTCATTTTCAATGACAATAGAAGTTTCAGAAAGAAATACGTTGCTAGATTAAAAGAAATATAATTTACGTATGGGAAAGATTGATAAAACCTATGAATTGATACACCTTGATTAAAGGTTAAAAGATATTGGAAAAACATTTACTTTAATATAGCAACGTATTTTCATTATTTTTGTTAATGTAAACTACGTATTCGAAATGTACTGAAAAAAATATTAAAACTAACAGTATTTTTAGAAATGTCACAACTATTGATGCATGTATTGCACGTATATTTATAAAATATATATATCATCATAGATTACTTATTTTTATGTAAATATATTAAAGAAGTAGGAGCTTTGTTAAAGATTTCGGAAAGATATAATATTTTTGAGGCGATGGTAAGTAAGTAGGAACACTTAGAAAGTGAAACATAGAAAGAAAGTTATTTGCAAAATCAGTTTATATTTATCAGGTTATATTCAATATTATTTAAAAATATATATATATAAACTTACAATGGCTCGATTTTCAAGATAACAATTTTTAAATATACCCATCTCTATTTTGTTTACAACGAATTGCAAATTATTTATTATTTATGGTACAAAATAAATTATATATATATATTCGAATTTGGAAATGATACAAAAGCCAATTTTTAAAAAAATATGTATTTTTTGCGTCCAAATTTGTAACATTTGCTTGTTGATACATTTGTATGAAAAAAAGCTTTTAATATTACAGAAATCATGTCTAACATGGATGTTGGTTCTACATAGTCTATTAACAAAATATATCACAAAATTTTTATTTATTTTTGCTCTATTATAATACTACTGTATTGATTTCTAGGTTGGTTAATCATAAAAAAATATTTCACATAACATTGTACATAAATTATGCTTCGAAAATATATTCTAAAGGATTATTACAATAAAAAAAGCTCTTCTATGACCGAGTGTAGAAACAAAATGTGTAGTCGTGCAATAAATTATTTAATGTGAAATCATCATTATCGTAATAATGATCAATTATTACATGTAATATAAGGTTGTCTGTACATATAACCAATACTATAGAGCACATATTTAATGTTGTTTTGAACGAAAGAGTGTTTAAGCAATACTTAAATACGAAAAACTTCAGTTCAGGAATTAAGACCACCAAATCATGAGTCTTACCGATGCTAACCCAACAGTATGAAAAATAAAATCGTTTTTATTGCTGTACGTAAAATCATAAAAATATCAAGTTTACTTGAAATATGTAAATTTGAAAGAAAATTTAGTGTGTTTAAAAAGAATACCTAAATCTGTGCTCTATAAAAACTAAATAAAATTTATTTATTGTTAAGTAAGTATAATTTATTATTGTCGAAATGTTAATCAATAAACCGAAATTAGCTATTTCTTGTTGTTCAAAAACCATGACAATAACAGCCGTGAACAGAAATAAAATGCCACGCATTAAAATGACCTAACCTAATATACACCGGGAAACAGAACGGTTCGTATTACAATGCACGTGGATTTTATTTATTCATGCATTGTACAGAAATAGTATTGTGTTTATTTTTATGGAGACTTTGGTAAATGGTTATGTTAGTATTTTTAATTTTGGGACACATCAAAATTTTATAAAACGTTTACAAGTATACTCAGTGGCAACTTGAGATAATTTTCAATTGAGCTAAATTCAGATTTCATAATTGCAAGTGCAAAAGGATATATCAGAATAGAAAAATATGTTTTTAATGGTGTAAGACGCAAGCTGCCTTCTGTTGAATTAAATTGTATTACATTTCAATGAAAATCTGATAACTCATTTTGCACTACAAAAAGATCTAGAAGCAGAAATAATATAAGAACTCGCCTTCTCTTCTGACTGTAGACTGATTTTGTAATAAAAAAAGTATGTAAATTTGAGAAAATTACTGAATATTTGTTATTTCTAGGGAGATTCATTAATTGAGGAATCTCTTTCTGTTATTAACATGTTGGCAGCTTCTATGGCAGTTCAGTGTCTATTTCAACAGTCTTATTATTTAAGTAATGCAAGAAGATTTTTCTTTATGTATGTGTTTTATTTTTTAAAGTCTAATTTTACTAGCATCACAATAAGTTTTTAGATTTCTATGTCAAAACTATAACTATAACTTTAATCAATTGATGTTCACATTACAATCGGTTTGCAATTTCTGAAAGAAACAATTACGATTTGTCATATAAATATAAATTAAATTGCACAGTTTTGTTATAAATGTACGCACTTTTAATAGTAAATGTATTGTTCATGTGTATGTGTGAGTATATTTATAGTACAAAATTTGCAAATATTTCTTTCTTTATTTATATAATTATATACACCTGTAATACGAAACTAATATATTCTGACTTACCCATTGCCGTTTTCATTAAGTTCTGATTTTACTGTTTTATTGATTATTTTCTTAATTATATGGATCAGTGTTAGTTCAAGATCTTCGTAGTTATCAGTAAAGTTATAATCAAAATAATATAACAGGAATTGTAAACCGAATCTGTTTGTTAAACATTCATGAATGCATTAAATGAAAGCCTTTGGAAATGAACAAAAGAAATGAGTAACGTAACATTATCTAGTAAATTAAGAATAAAGCATAATTTGATAAGTTAAGCTTTGAGAGCAACGTAACATCACAACGTCTTCCATAATGTTTGCAACAACATATTAGTGTAATCACTTACGTTAGAATTAGATTAGAAACATGTTGATATTGTAAACTGATTATATAAATGTCTAATACTGTTCTATATATTTGCATATCAAAGCAAACTGCAAAAATGAAACTATTTATCTATAATTTAATCTAAATACTTCTCAAAAGCAAAAAGGGTTCAAATCCCCCTCCATTTATTTTGTAGACACTTACGATTATTTTGAGTCAGAAGAATTGACTTTCACATATTCAATAACTTATTTCCTCAGGTTTGTGTTATGACGATAATTTTCCTCTGTGTAAGAGACAGTAGTTCTCATTATATTTCACAAAACTATGTCAATGGACAGAGCGTTAAAGTTGCATCAATGATAATAGATCTATTCATCCTCAAAGTACCGGTATTTTGATTACAAACGGTATTCTTAAAGGGTGAATCTCACATCATTTATCATTAGTGCAAGTATAGGAGCTCTGTAAATAAACGAAAAATATAAATGTGAATAAATTTAGGACACTAGTGTCATAGAATAAAGAATGATGATAACTTACAGATGTTGGAAAGGATATCCAACTGTTTTAATGAAGTTACGATTATGCTTGATGAATCTGATGTTTTAAAACATTTGTGCTCAACTCAAAGAAGTTTGTTATATCGGTCATCCAATGATGTTGGTGTCCAAATTAAACTCAGGATAGGCCCGTTGCCAGACATAGTGAATGTACATTATGATTGTTAACATGTAAACATTGATAGAAATAAAGATATTTAAAAAATACTGGTGATATATTTAATAACTTTGGTACCACCGCTATAGATTGTAGTTGTGATGTAATAATATTGTTTAAGGAAAGCGTTTATTTTACTCAGTATCAACTTTTGTTGATGATGGATCTCCTACAACATCTTTTGATAAATGCACTTATCGTAAAATCAAACATCTCAACTGATCACTGGGTGAAATAAAATGGACACGTCTGCTTTTCGAATATGATAAGAAATATTACTCCAAAGTTTTGCTATTATTAACGGTGCTTGTGAACTTCCTGCCATGTTAGTTGTCGCATCTGAAAAAAATTATTGAAATATACACGCGTGGATTCTGGTAATAAATAAAATGGCTGTTTATACTAAATATATATTTTATTACATATCAGCATAATAATACATAAAAATATGGCAACAAGAAAATAATTGTTGGTTACATTTTTTATAAAAATATTAAAACACCAACGCCGCGTAATATAAATTGTTTCAAAACTAATGATTTCAATAATAACAATATACTTTTACAATTATAGTGTGGTGAGATGATAATTCAGAAGAAAGTAAATCTCATCAGATGATGAATGTCGGCAAATTAAACCACAAACCCATTGCAGTGATGGGCATTTAAACACGGTCTGGACATCACCGGACAATCAATTAGTAATGAGAAATTTTTCTGTAAAATCACTTTGAAATACTTCCCACCGCACACTCTTAGCTACTTCATAATCTCATTAAGCCATTACCTTTGTACTTACATATTATTAATATAAAACGGGCACATAGATTCACAGAAATCTGTTTCAATATTTTTATGGCAACATCCTGTTAGTGAGTAATCGTTTTGTAACGAACGAACGAGTTGCAGAATGAAAATAACAATATGGAAATATATAGGTATGTGTGGGTTTTTGGCAGGTTTTAAACAGTTTTTATATTTTGTGGATTTTCTTTACAGATACCCGTAAAGATTTTTTACGTAATACTGAAGTTATGTTTCTGCGAGTCTTTGAGGCCGAAGAGGTATCTCAATATTGAGTAAAATACTTATAATAAAATCTTAAAAAATATATTTCATATGTACCGACTAATGCTAAAACATTTTCTTTGCAAAATATATATTTATTAATGGCATTTTACAGCATCTACACTATTTACAGATCTGTTATCAATGAGTGGCGGTTTGTCATATTTTAAAATGTAAATTAAACATTAAAAGCGTGCAACAAAGCTAAGAGAAAAATATACATAAAATAATAAAATTTTCGTATAGATGTGGCACAATTTATTAATAATGGCTATAATTTACATAATTAGCAGAGCTATGGCAATTTCTTTGTTAAGTTCTAATTTGTACGTTTCTAGTTTATGTGCAAAAAAACATTAGTTAAAAGAACAAGGGTAACATTGTGTTTAAGGTAATTTTAATATTATAATTGACGTAAATAGATTAATATATGCAAAGATAATAAGAAATTTTAAATCTAGATAAATGTTTATCATAAAAATATACTTAATAATCATTTATAAAATATCTCTAAGGAATTATCTATTCCCAGAAGAGTACGCGTGTAATCTTTTCATAATAAGTCAGGTCTTTGAATCACCCACATGACTCTCCCATACAAACATAATTTACTTCAAACATGTTTGATAAAAGATTGAGGTTTCTTCTTTGTAGTTAGGGCAATACAGAGACTTGCATTGTAAAATACAAATAATAGCTATTATTATGAATAATTATAACAATTAAACGTAATCTATCCAAATACATAATTCCATTGATAAGTATTTTATTAAAGGAATGTTTTAAGATTACTACCATTTATTACTAATACACATATATTTTTTAATTATGTTTATAATAAATTGTTAAAATAAAAATATAATAATAAAATTTACTGAAAAATTAACATCACAAATATTTTGAAACATTGCTTAAAAATGACTTGAATATCCTGTTAAAATAAAGTTCATAGATTCTTTTAATATTTTCACATATAGGTTGAACTTTTTGGTTATTATTGGTAATAAATTGAGGTTTACTAGTGCACTATATGCAGTGATTATAAAAATATAATAAACGACCAACACCTATTCTTTTCTAATTCTAGACAATGATTTACAATCTTAGCTGCCTAAAATACAATTTAAAATTTAAAAAATACAGATTGTTGGTTTTGTAGCATTCTTTCAGGTTGATAACACATTTACGTGAAAAATACCAATACAACAAGCACAGATAAAAGTTCATCAAAATGCAGTAAAAATTAAATTTTCAGTAACAACGTAACAATATTAATGTTACATCCCGTTTGATATTTATACTGAGGAATGTTCTGAATGTAATTTACACCTAGTAAAATATTATGTTTTATGTACAAAATCAGTAATTTTTCTTTAAATTTTTAACACGCCACTGTCCATTACATTCATGCGTGTGATTCTCATTTATCACAGTGTGGCACTTGCGTGCTACTAGGATTTTGTCAAAATTAATGTGATGTGAAACGAAAATAATTTTTTGCTAGAAGTGATTTTTGTAAAAGCAGCAAACAAGCATATATTAAAACGTTCGTCTTCTTTTCAATGATAGAAAATCTTTTTATTTACAATTCGTAGCCGAATATTGAATTGGAACCTTCAGACATTTATTTTGTCATAACTGCGTGTTAGCTTATATTCATTTTATGTAGTATTTACAGCTTAATCATGTCCACTTTAAGCTTAATGATAAAATCATTAAAATTTTGACAAGATCAGCTTATTTCAGATATAAAAGTTCTTCTTGCTTTATTGACGATTTAAGGACATCATCATGACTGAATTGAATCGTATTTTACCTGCAGTTTGTGAAATAGCTTGAAATGTTTTTAAAATGAACCGATTTTCAGATTGGCTAATCATTTACAGATATTTATTTGAATCTGTACGGAGTTAAATAAAATTGGAGTTAAATAAAACTATAAAATATCAACTTTGATTTTGTGAGCACTATATTATAATTATGAAAGTATATTAATGTTTACGTCCCTGTAAAAATAAAACAAGTCATATTATTCATTTGACTTTTTTTGAATTAACAAAATAATTAATTGTGTCAATCACCGCGAAATACAAAAATACATTTACATTTTATTTATACAGGCTTCAAAAAACTAGATTTCTTTATTATGATACATGTCAATTATATTTTTTAAAAATATATAATTTTAAAGATTTATATAAAAATAGATACATTGGGTTAATGTACAATTCCTTGAAATAATTTTTTTTTTAAACAGAAGAGTTGCCATTTCGAAGGATGAAGTGTAATTTATTTTTAAATTATAAAATGACAAGGTTTGATTTTCAATTATCATAGCTTTGTAGCAATAATTAACGATTTTTTTTAAACAGAATACACAAAACATATTGATATGTTCAGTAAAAAAGAATCAGTTTCCATAAAACAAATCTTTTGTCTTCAGTGTAGAATAGATTATCTTCAATAGATATTGTTTTACCTTGAGTAAGTCATAAGCTGTAACTACTAACGACGTGTTATACACTGGCATGCTTCATGAGAATACCGCCATCGACAGGTTCCAGCCTGAACATGGAGTCATTCTTGAAGTTTTGGATGACCTCATCAGTCAGATGCACTCGGATACCCCCGGGACCAGCCACGAGGACCGTACCGACTTCTGCGTTCACACCGTTTGAACCGTCCTAGAAATAACAAAATAAGATTCAATAAAATCATTTTTAATGAAAACATTTTTATTATTTACATATAGATAATGCTACAAAAGATTCCAAATTAAAAACTATTTAGGGTCCGTACAGCAAGATAAATGTATAATTTTATTTTTACCTGCAGTAGAATTTGCAGCTTTCTTCTAAGTTCACTAGCTTGACAGGTATTTAGGTAAAGGGCGCTGAAAGGTTTTTCTCCAGCTTTCCTCGCATACAACGTCAGTCTGGCTGGCGCTCTTCTACAAAGAAAACAAAATCAGAACTGTTTCGACTGAGAATAATGTAAACAAATGGTTGTATATTGTTTGCACTCACTCGGCGTGCAGTGCGTTGTAGAGTCTGATACCATCAGCGAGGCTGCATATCTGGATGAGGTCATCGCGGGATAGTCTGTCAAAGTAAATTTAATTTAATAAAATAAGATAATTTACATAATTATTATTATTAGAACAAATTTTACATGCACCGTCGGTTGTACTTTTCTTGAATTAGTGTTGGTGATAAAATTTACTCTTATGCATTACTAACGCCAACAAAATATGATTTAAACATACTTCAAATTGGTCGATTGCACCTTTTCAATTTGTTTGTGTTAACAATTTAATTTACCTTAATAAATCAGCTCCAGAGAAATTGGCGAATGTTGGTGCGTGTGCTGAAAAGCGATGTCGCGACAGCCAAGACCTGGTCTCCGCGGCTGTCGAACTCTCTGTGAGGCTATTACCCTACAATATACAAAATCCCATATAAATCATGTGTTTAAAAACACACCAATGTAGATCTAAGTTGATTTAGAAATAAATCCAGTAATTAATTTGATTAAATTAGATATATTAAGTATTTAAATATAATATATTTCTTACCTCAATGTATTCTCCTGGACTAGCAGGAGCCGTTTGCAGAGCAGACCGAAGACCTGCATCTTCATCACAATCCAGTGAGGATCCACTGTGAAAAATTACAAAGCTTTAAAAATGTGTTTGGTTTAGTGAAAACCAGAGAATTAAAGCTATAATATAAAAACAATAAACATAGTGCTGATTGTACGTACTGTGAGTTAACACGAGAAAGAGCCTGTTGAAGTTTTACTTCATTCAGAGGAACTGGCAATACTGAAAAAAATATTGAGAATTAGGTAATATATTTTATACAATAATTAATTTGTGAAATCTTATTATTATGTCTGTACCAACAAAATATGAATAAAGGGTTACTGAAATTGTGAACACATGGATCCGATTCTCACAAAACTATAATACGATATAGAGTCATTTAAAAACGTGAAAACGAGGTGAACTAACCGAGTTGTTGTAGAGCTCCGTCTACTCGGGGAGGGGAAGCGGATGAGGAAGCCGAGGGTCGGGCTGGCTGTCCTCCAACACCGGTACTGCAAACAAACAAAACAATTATTAATACATTAAATTTACAATACCTTAACTTACAGTCAGCTGTATGGACATAATTCCCCCACGGTAATACAATATTATTTCTTTGAAGTATAATTTAAAATTTTTTTTTATAATGATTGAATAGATTTGACGGAAGTGTCAATAAAAGAAAAATAATTACTATAGTAATACAAGTGAATTCCTATCACTAAAATAAATGTAATAATTTTACCGATCTATTTCTGATGGGTTTGTTCATTTTGTTTTTATCTATTTTAATTAAATGATAAATAAATAAATTTGTTGGGTCAAAAGTATGACCATGTATATAAGATCGTATTATCATTTTACGACAGTCAATTGTTAAAGCAGGTCTAAACAAAATGTTTTAATAGCTACTATGTTTACTTTATAATTTACAATGTAAGACAGTAAAAAAATTATCTAAGCGATACATTGCAGTACAAAAATAAAATTCAATCGTATGAAGAGTATAAGTTATTCTTATTGGTAGAATTAAATTTTGAAAGCATATCAGCAGGCTTCGACTCCTCACCGTTGTCTCCTGAGTGAGCGAGTCACGCGCAGGACCCGCAAGGCGAGCAGTCGGCGCGCGCCCGAGCCCGCCGTCACCGCAGCACGCGCGCGACACATCTCCTCACCCGGGCTATGAGCCGCGGCCTGGCCAGACCACGCGCGGCCAGCTTAGAAAGGACGGCAGGCGGCAGTCGCTCCGGCGTGGTGAGTGCTGTGCGTGACGACGCGGAAACGAACGTTCTTGAAGCGGAAGCTACGCGGTTACAGAAAAACTCCCCGATCGCTACAGATCAGATTTGATATTGATATGCAGCACGATCTGGTGGTTCTGTTACAAACGTATAATTTTGTGCAGGTCTTCTGCAATTTTTATGCTCTTCCAGCGTTGATTGTCTTTTTTTATTCACTGATTATACGTTGGTCATTACAATATTTAATTATTAAATTGCTAAACACAGCACTATCTTTATTATAAATTCAGTTATTATTAAATGTATATCTCTGTATATAAATAACACAAATAAAATATTTTTACTTTCAGTTGCATTGGTAAAATTTTAAGTTTGGATGAAAATTAGTCGGACGGTATTCACAGTTCAACCAAACCACAAACAATGACGGAGTCGAGACGTTTGGTACGTTAATATCAATGAGGCTGAAGTGCCTTCCTCAAGCGTACATTTGCTCGAGTTCCTCTGCTAACCAGTTGCCTACTGGACGGGGTCGGTTTGATCTCCCCACGGTTGGTACGCATCTTGTTTTCAGTAATTCTTTCGGTTATACCGGGTCTCACGTCGTATCCGAAATATTCCAAATTTTGTAACGATGGAAAAAATTCCAAACAGGTTCATTAGCGGACATATTTTTATAAATAGATTATGAATGAGATAATAATAATTATTGTTGTATTATTTTTAATGAGTTGAAAACCAAACAAATAATATTATTCCAAAATAATATGGATTTTGTTTTATTAGAAAAATATCTGTAATGTATCCTTGAATTAGATTATAAAAATTATGAATGTATATTTTGTATTTATCAATAAATACAGTTCTCAACTCTTAAATTTGCTAAAATGTATATATTTATACGAGATAAAAGATGCATGCTTAAAAATATCCGAACGGCTAGATTAAGCATGCTTTGAACATTTTAGATTGGTTTGAATCGTGTATTTGTTTTTAAAATGAAAAATTGATGGAGAATATAGCACGGTAAGTTTTAATGCGTTACCACAGAAAGTGATGCTGGAATTATGTTTTTTTTTTTTTCATTCATGTGTTTTCGCACCTTGTTTCTAAATAGAAAAGTCAACAATCTTTAGAAATTGTTTATAATTTAATTTGAAAAATGATAACATTATTACAAACCACATGAATCAGATTCACGTGTATTTTGCTTATCACAGTTTTTTAATGAATTTTTGAAGAGAAAAATTATTTTAGTAATCAAAATATACACGAGCAGACAGTTCACAGAAAATATGCAATTGGTATGGCTTTTTTATAGAAACACATAGAAGTTTTGATGAATTAACGGTGCCGGATTGTCTCTGATCTAATTGATCCGTCTTTTGTGGTCATAAAACTCTGACCTACCAAACAAGAGCATTTTAGTAATGTGGGTAGTTTCAACAGTAATTATAATATTTTTTTGGTGCTAACAAAATGATTTTATTAAAAATATAGCAATGGTGCAAAATATACAAAATTAAATACTAACAATCATCATTGATTGTAAAGAAAATAAAAACAATCCAATCGAAAGAGATTATTTTCATTATCATAAATAAAAAACGTGAATTCCGTTGGTGCTTATATGGTGAGATAGAACAGAGCTGTTATTATTTACTGTCTTAAACCACATACCATCCAAAAATATATCAGATTGTATCGGTATAACAACAAAAATAGTTCTGGATATTTCCGACGGAGAAATTTTATTATCGGTGAAGCTCGTACAAATTAAACCGGTGTTATTCGGATGCCAACTTTTTTATGAGCATTCTTGTTTCGGATGCTAGGACTCATTAAATAATAATGAAATTAAAGTTAATTGTTTCCAGTTTCATTCATATTCAGGCGGTTTTAAGTTTCTAGGCCAACTTCTGCTCTGTGAATTGGACTTGACAAGAAAATTTACGGTTAAGGACCAAGTGGTAAAAGTTTTATCTGGAAGGGCGTTTTCTTTCATTACCAAGAGAAGTAAATGATACATCATCATATAATTTTAAAAGGAGTCAATTGGATTTCTGTTCTCTGTGGATTTATTTCTTTCATTATAAATTAATTTTGTATTGTATGTAGAATAATTTTAATAATTCTAAAAGCTTCTAGCTTAATCAACCACGCTCAATCGTTTTGGGTCTATTCTGGGTGATATTCGATTATATTTTAGAATATGTGATGATTTAACAATGTTATTGGGTAACAGCAATACGCAGACTTCTGCGGTGTAGAAGAACCCGTGGACCCACTACACTATTTACACCATAGAAAACCATGAACACTAATTTCATCAAGTACTTCTGAGGAGAGATACTTGATGAAGAAACCTCGGTCAATATAATCCGCAATACTATTTTCGCCGTTGATGTTATGTTGATTGTTGATTATGGATGTAGATAAAAGGCTGGCGAAATGTTTGCGTATTCGTTTATTTATGAATTGGACAAGACAGAATTATACGTGGTTACTGGTCGAGTGCCTGCGTCTCTCTGTGGGGTTGCGTTATCGCTGGGGTTGTTGTAAAATTAGAAAGTCTCTACCTGCGGTAGGGGCGGAGCTTAACAAGTCAAATAATGTAGCGGTGTATTTGCACTGACCGCTACACTATCAACAACCAAGAACAACACGTGTACGGCTCGGAATCTCGACAGCACAGGTCTTATTAATCGAGTGTCGAGCGGCATGAGCATTCGACTGGGAAACTTCAAGTCGCGGGCCTGGTCGCCGCGCATTCCTACATTTGTTTATCGAGTGTCGATCTGGACACCTCCGCGGCCGCGAACCGACCCGCTCCGGAACGAACCGGTCGGCCGGACCAGACGCCCGAAATACCCGGCGCGCCGGATGCTCCTCAGCCAGCCCCGCGACCGGATCCAACCGGCTCCTCGGCCTGCCGGGCGAGCCGGGAGGCGTGGCGGAAAAATCCGGGATCCCCGCGGCGTACACAGAAATCTAGCACAAGATACACCTACAAATATATCATATAAAACCATTTGAGGAAAGCACTATGCTCAAGAGATATAATACTGAAATGAAGCGAATGATATGTCGTCTCAGTTCTCCTTTATGGAGCCGAAGCTTGGACACTCAAGATAGCTACTATGCGAAGAATTGAAGCGGCGGAAATGTGGCTGTATAAGAGAATCCCGCGTCACAAATGAAAGAGTATAGGAAACTCTTGACGTTGGTAAGGAAGCCGAAGGTTTTGGCCACATTTTTCGTAACAATAAGTATAGCATCCTCCAGCTGATTGTCCAAGGATAACTCAAAGGAAACAGGGGGGCATTGGAAAAAGAAAGTTTACGTTGGTATGATATACCACATGGAAAAAAGTTTTGAAGGTTTTATGATATTGCGAAAAATAAACAACCTTATTCGATGTTTTTAAGGGATGTATGCTCATGCGTAAGGGAGCCGTTATGACATATTAAGTGACTTAGTTGGGTAAACTTTAACCGTGCTGTTTTTGGTAGTGCACTTGTACTATAAAACTTTCAAAGCTTTTTTATTGATGCAATGAGAAATAAGCAGTTTTTAAATACTTTATTAGAAATACGCTTAATTGGGGCCTCCCGTAGAGGTGGCGTTGGCAATGCACACACAAAGGTATACGAGTTATTTAACAACCGCTTAAGGGTTGAAAGCACCCTAAAGCATACGCGGAGTTCACATGACACGAGAAGTAGTAATCAGTGCTTGCTGGCAGTGCTCCCCGAAGTGCCGTCGCCCTTTGGCCGCTGGATTCGCGGAGTTAAATATAGATTCTCAAGCCGGAGAGTAGCTCGACAACAGAATCTGCCTTGAACCGGTGCGGCCCGCCCCCGAGTGCGCCTGGTTCAATGGCAACCACCATTGCGTCGTTGCAAAGTACCGAATACTAGAATACTGCGTGCCGTTGTATATCTACTATAGTAATATCCATTGTGTGTGTGTGTGTATGTTTCATTTTTTGGTTTTCAATAGAATATCTTAAAAGATACAACGCTGATTTTTTGCATGTAAGTTTAGTAAATTTTTCCGCAGCTATGTGCCGAATTTCAAGACGATAGGATAATATTTTTATTCATAAACTAATTTAATAAAACTATAAAATATGCTTTAGCGAGTTTCAATATGTACGAATTATAGGATTTTATTGTTCAACGCGAGAATTTCAAAATTAGAACTTTTACAAAAAAAACAAATTTTGATGCTTCTTAGAAATTTTCAGTTTATGTCAGTTTGACACAAGTACCAATTTTATTTTTTTATCGAAATTGCGTTAGAAATTATTTATCACATCATTAATAACTCAAAATACCTCCGAAAACGTCATTCTGTGACGGGCAACATTTCTAGTAAAATAATATAATACATTTCCCGGGACTGTCAATGGGACTGGCACGGAAATCATCGGATATAATATATTGCCTGATAATTCACATCAGTTTTATGAGTAAACGACAAAGGGAACTTCGTAAGCATTTTACACGGTAACATCAGACTTGTAGCAGAACTTGTAATCTTAAAACATTTTCTTAGCATTCTTCAAAAATCGACTAAATCCATGGTTACCCTGGCAAGCGAAAATTAAAGTTTCAACAAACAATTTCAATCAATCACAACAACCAAGAAATACGAAGAAGCAATAATGTTCCATCTTCGTCGGAGATGGCCAAAAAATCACACAGGCGTGTCCGTTGTTATTATTATTTTTAAACATATTTTTAATTATGCAGAGGCGCGTCAAAGATGCGTTTTAAACAAATTAAAATTTCAACAACGTCTGACCGCACGGCGGCGGAGAAAAACACGTTCCGGTTCTAACCGGCGCCGGCTGACAGAGTCGGCATTCACACTCGACTAAAAATAACCTGCGCCACAATATCCGATATTAATATGCAATTATACACCACGATTTGCAACCAAAGCCGGTTTAAAAATCTATTTACAGCTGGACATCGCAATTCTGCCGCGCGAGCGGAGAAACACCGGCGATAACCTAATCGAAAAAAAAAGGATGTGATAAATCATTCGTTTTCGAGCGACGAAGCTGCAGTGTGTAATAACTGAATAAAAAAAAAAAACGAAAACGTCTATACGAGAAACGGGAAAAAAGGCGTATGATAACGCACGAAACAGGGCTGCCCACCAATTTGATGGTTTGAAGCATTTCTTCGATACATCGAATAAATAATATTAGATTTCTTCTATGAATAAATGTGATCACAGACTTCTCATTCTCAGATTATCTGAGCTCGGATGTCTCCCGCTTTTTTGTTGGTATTGCGGGCTTATTGTTCTTGTGCGGAGCTTTTTGCGCGTCCGCCGCCGGAACGACTTCGGATGTATTCGGTTATAACCGGTAGATATTATTTTTACGTGTTTTTATCGCAATATAAAACGGCATACCCGTATTTTTAATTTTTACTATCCAAACTTAGTAATAAAATAAAACCTGTATGAATTGATACAAAAATACACCCAATTAAAAAATAATAAAAACAAATCTCCATCGAGCGATGCGGTGTTTTGTTTGTAAAGTAAACGTTCGTCTATTTATTTATTTTTATCCTTATTTTAGTTTATATATAGTAGTCAATATATTAACATAATTTTAATAATAATATATATTATTCTTCAGGTGTCTCTCCCCATATGACTTTGTGACTGCGCATAGTACCTGAATGCATTTTTTCAGGATAAGCTATGAGTTATGAAGCAGCTTGTATTGAAAGACAGGTGATATTATCCAGTGTATTCCTTAGACCTATTACTAAACAAACGTGGATACGAAAAATCACATGAGTCAGACGCTCACTGTACAATCGGCGAAGGACGGTTCGAACTAGATTAATGCACCGTTTTCTAGAGAAGTCTAAGAAAGCGAACGTGTTTATAGTAACATGGCCCTTTGATGATTGATGATTCTTGGGCGTTCAGACACGACTTTGTTTTTTTTATAAAATTTCAACTCCGGAGCTAGGATCATCTATAAGAAATATGAAATGTATACAGGGTGATTTCAAACTTGCTACGAACCTTTTAACCTTTTTATTTATTGATATTCAAAAAAAAATATATATATCTGCTACTTTCTAAAATCCAATAAGTTTGTGTTGATGCTAGTGAAATGTTCCGATATGTCAACATTATGGCGAACTTTTATTCCGTGATAGGGTAAACCACACATATAACGGATTTTATTATAAATATTTTGTTTTATATTTATATAAAAAAAATTGAATGAAGTAATGAGAGTACCATTTGTAGTTCGTTTAGAAAAATTTGTAGTTCGTTGAGAGCCACCCTGAATAATGAATTATCCATTTATACGAATTTATTTACAGTTACAGTTTTTTTGTGGTTTTTTTGTTTACGAATACACAGTATGCCATGATATAATCGATTGTGTAATAATGTTCAGCAATTCATTTAGCCAGGCATTTGAAGGGTTCAGAGGCGAAGACCTATCCAAGAAGATTGCGAAAGTATTCCGTGACGTTCACTATTATTTATTTTGGTAATATTAATACCCATAAAGCGTACAAAATGCAAGAGTACATTTGATGGACCGTTTGTTTGCTGAGAGGCGTCTGCAAAAGCAAAACAAGGAACCGGATAGAGTATTAAAAAAAACATTTACTTCGTTACATATTTTCAAGGCCAAATTTCTGACCTTTTAGACAACAACGTTTAAATAAAATACCATAATTGCATAACGCGGTATAAACCTGACAAATTCAGTGCAAAAAACTACAGATAAAGTCGAGGTAAGTTCACTGTGTTGATAAAGGGTAACTGCTTCCGCTGTGCTTCCATAAAGTACAGTACTTTTAAAACTACTATATCACGTTATTTGATATGGGAATTATAAGTTAATTATAGTACTTTTATCATGCTGCATACGTAATTATAATTGTGTTAAACAAAATACAATGAACCTACACATATTAAAAGTGACATCAAATATACACAAAAAATGCATGGAAATCTATTTTAAGCAGATGCTAAATCGCCAATTAAAATATCTGACTTTGTGAGCGTATGCAATGCTTTATAAATATTAATTTATCACATTTTTTGCCGGGGTATTGGGTCGCGTCAATTTATTTTAATATTGAAGGTGATAGCTCCAGTGCCGGATAGAATTTACCGACGCGGCTTGAAACTTCGTTGCACACAACGAAAGTGAAAAGCCTTGCACATACAGGGTGACCATAAAGGCGAAGGCGACAATTAAGAAGCGTATGCGTTTAATTGAATATTATAGAAAATGACCTCATCTATTTGCAATACAAATTGCTGCGAGCCGAGACGCATACCGTTGAACTCGAGGAGGTAAACATCACAAAAACTAATAACATTATGCAGTACTTGCATAATGTAGTAATGATTAAAAATATGGGCGTCGTAAAATAAATTCATACACACACTATCACAAAATCCACTTTGATCGCACATCAAAACAAATTTAATTTTCAACGATTTCCACACCGAACCAATTTGGCAATCCAGTTCGAGCCTCGCGGAAGACACTCGCGTGTCGTGGTGGTGGCTCGCGACAGCTGATTCATCCAGCAGGGGAGAGTCTAGTCGGCGATGCGCGCCGGCCGAAACTGAATTCGGCCGAGTGGGAGTCCCCGGAGCTCGCGAGACCGTCGGTCGCCGGTTCTAACCGGATCGCGGCAGCTCTCGCCGAGCCCGAGAGCCCAACCTGTGAGCTCGTATTTCACTATGCCGGGCCAGTGTGTCTCAATCTGTGGGTCGCAGCCCCCCCTCCGAGACAATATTTAGACATCAAAATCACTGTCAGCGGTCGCGCATTCGAGAAGGTTGAAAAACACTGCGCTAGACAATGCCATCATTTGACTAATGAATGATGTCTTATCGAAGCTGGTTATATGGCGTTTGGCGCCCGTTGGTATTAGTCTTATATTAGCAACTGTCGCATATGGCGCATGTTATACGTAAAACGAATCGTTTTTTATCCGACCACCAAAAAACTTGTACCTAACCTTACCCAATCCAACGAATCGAGCGGTCGTGGAAATCTGAAAAGGAACGAAATAAACGCCACAACGGGACTCATCGTCATATGATAGATTCTTATCTCTGCGAGTACATGTACATTAAAAAATTTTGTTGGTCGGATAAAAAACAAGTACCCGAAATTCATCAATATCTACAATTTTAAGATAAAAAAAAAAAAACATTCTGAGAGCTGCGTTCTCAAATAAATTAAGTATATCATATGTATGTGTTGTAAAATGAAAATTGAACGATTGTATCTGCGTTGTAAAGATTTATTTTATTAGGTATTTATAACTATCGCTTAGTGAGGAGATCCATACTTGAATCAGTTAAATCAAGTATTGAAAATGAATAAGTATTTGACCATATTCATAGAGCGAAACTAAGAGCACAGCTATGATTTAAATCTGAAAAAACCAGAGTGCCTTATGTGGGATATTTATCGTGTGGGATATATTATTTTGTAAATAAGTGACTTTTTTTTTACATAACTAACATATAATCACTGCTGTAATGATAATATAAAATAATTTTGATCAAAATAGAAATAATTCCACCAGCTTGAGTTTCATCTAAGGTTGGAGATCAAACCAGTGAGTTCTCGATACTATGCCAATCCTACCCACTGAGTCAACAAGGCATTCAAACATTGAAATAATAATGCTGAATATATCAAATTTTATAACATATACTGTATTTATTTCCATAAAACTCATCGTGAACACTTTCTAAAATTGTCGTTTAGGATAACATTGAATTAACACCATAAATTGTTTGGAAAAAATATTAAATTATTTATCACGCCTGTTTTATATTGTCAAATCGTTTTACATAAAGGTTTTTGTAAATATAAAACAGACATTAATTGCATGCATAGCCTTGTTTCTATATATATAACAAGTAATTGTCTTGAAAGTTATCTATCCTATTGTAAACATACAATAATAAAGTTATTGCGACAGTGACATCTACAGAAGTCTGCCAAGACTCAAACCACATTGAATAAATTTTTCAAAGTAATTATTATTATTTTAAATAGATGCCATTAGCAGTCGAGAATTTATGTTGAATCGTAGAAGTTAGTTTTAACTATTAGGAATTTCATTTTTCAACTCACGATACAAGCGTTTTACCAAACAATGCAAAAAAGAATTCCATGTACGCTACCACCTCACTCAAATATTGTAAGCCCCGCAATCTGCACGTAAGATCAGGGGATAAATAAATACAGTATTGTATTTAAAATAGTCCTAAGAATGATTATAAATATACTTAATTATAATAGGTTCTTAAAGTTTATTTTTCATTTCGTTTTTATTGTGTTGAATGTTTTGGTTCTTTAAACGATGGTTCTTTAATATGCGTCTGTTATCATTATATTTTTAATGTTTCTTCAGAATGTACAAGATAAGGTTTAAATAATCAGATTTTCATAAGGGTAATTCGAATGCTGCATATAAACATGAAGCAGGATAAAATAATTTCACTAATTTACATATAGTATAAGAGTATGCTTCAAGGCTAGCTATCTAGATAGATTGTTTTCTACTACAAGATTATATTGCTTTTGTACAAACTGTTAGTTTCAAGTAAATTTTAAAACAATTCAAATTTAATGATAATTACTCACCATTGTTCAGGTGAGTACGGCTGGCCGGATCCAACAGTTGTAAATACTGCATCATTTGGCAACTATAAAAAAATAAAATAAAGATATATCTTCAGTATTTTAAAGAATAAAAAAAAAAAATATATTGTTGTATGGGTTATTATACTAACATCTGTAAAGACGGTGCACTCGTAACTGGGTTGGTACTTGTCTCTTTCACTTGGTGGGCGACGAAGAATTTTCTCTCTATCCTGTTTGTGCTTGCGGTCTGCTCCCTTCAACTTGAAAACCTACAATTATATAATATATTATTATTAAAATTTATGGCAAATGTTATAAGAAGTAAAGATAAAAAAAACAAAAATGTGATGCATTCGAGAAGTAATTGGCAGATTTTTTGAACCTTGATTTGACAGGCTGCAGCGTGAAGACGTTTGTCTGAGGGAGCAGGGACTGGCGGCATCTTTCCAGGGCCGTCTCCGGGTAAGAATGTTTCTACTTGAATACGGAAGGGAACTCCTTTCTCCCCTCCATGCTTCTTAGCAGTAAATTCAGTAGATATACAATTTACCTATTAAAAAATAAAAAAAACATAAAAAAACAACAAATTACAATTTATAAAGTACGTCCAATAAAAAGCTAATTTAGCTTTGATGATTTCAAAAGAAATGAAGAAAGATTACAGCTCTTCTTCAGGACAGCTGAAAAAATGTAACTGCAATTAGCAGAAGAATATTATCATCCATTACACTTAAAATATATCCTTCATGAATTTATGAAACTTAACACTAAAAATCATATAGAGACGCTTACTTTAATGTAGACTCCTGCTTCTTTGACGGGGTCCCAGTAGAGCTCTACAGTATTTAATAAGGGTTGCTCTGATGGCTGGAATACGTGAATGAGTCCATAAGAAAGGGGCACATCCACCTAGAAGAAAAAAATAATAACATACATGTAATGCTAACAACAGAAAGTTAAATAATTTATAAGTATTCAAAATATATAAAGTAATAATATTATTACAAATGCATTACCTCAACGATGCGTTCTCCGGGACGCTCACTCTGCCAGAGAGACATCTGCTCGCGCTCCGCGTACTGCAGACGACGCTCATGGAAGCAGATTCGAATGATGCTCTGTGGAACGAATAAAAAACGAAAATGGTGACTTGTTATAAAGTGTTCAAATATATACAAATTTTTCATAATCTGTGATAAACTTATTTTATATTTTTTATGAGAATGATGATAAATCTTTGTGAATTTATTGTTAATTTTTAACTCACTTTTCTTTGGTTATATTATTTATTTATATTTTGAACATATTTGAGTCTATTTCAAACCTTCCTCAATAAAATTGAATTATCCATGTATCATTTGACTAAGGGTGAGAAAAATTTAAAATAAGTTGCATGTGTTTCTATTTTACGAAATATTAAAAAGTGATAACAATAAAAACAACCGCAAAATACTACATTGATAAATAATTAAGCTTCAACAAACATGTTATTAACGTAACAACAAAGTACGAGTAATTTTATTATGATGAAATAGTATTTACTTTACAAATATACTAAATGATATATAATTTTGGATTGTTAACCCTTTGGCATATAGTGGAATGTAATTGCGTTATACCTTCAGTATTTTTCCTCGGTAATGCCGGAGGTCTCCAAGTTTCTTGAGTTTGATCTCGTATGACTGGCACTGATTGAGGTAGGTGAGGGTGTCCTCGTTGCACTTGGTGGCTATAGAAGTGGCTGCGGCAAGCACATACTGGAAGCTGAAAAAAGAATACACTATTACTCTCATAAGACATTTATGCGAGTCTATTGTACACCGGTACAGAAGGGAAAGCGTTGCTTGGTACAGAGTAAAATATGATATAGAATTTTTAAACAATATCAAATAACTAGATCTCATACATTCTATCGGTATAGTTGTATATTACATGACGCATTGCAATAGACAATTTCAGTTTTTCGTAGTATGTGATTAAATGATCAGATTTGTATTTGCTTACCGATTATCTTGACAAGAAATTGAGTCGATTTGTGGCATTACTGGCTTGATGCTAAGTCCACTGTATCCTTCCAAGGAGCCATGGGGAGAGCACAGAAGCAAACCTGATGAAGAAGTAGAAGTAGTTATTAGCATATATGCAATAGCATGTTAATATCTGGACTGATGGTTTAACAAACCAGTCAATAGCACGCTACAGCTTGGAAGTTAAAGCATGGATGTTTTTCAGTCACCATAAATTAAAAAGAATATAATTTTTAACAAATTTACTCCAATGATTTTTCAATTCAAGGACTTGTAATCGTAATCTTTGAAATTAATTTAATTAATCAATTAATTATCTTTGAAATAAATTCTATAAAGTAATACTATTTAACAATTTTTCATTGTGTACACAGAATGAAACTTTAAATAACTTTACTAATATATAAGTATTTAGTATCGATATCATTTGATTTCATGATAACGAAGACATAGAAATAATCCTAGAGTCATAAAACCAACACGATATTGGCCAAGCTAGGATCAGCACACGTTACAAATTTAATTGATTGTAGATTTTTGTGTAACTACAAATTCTTACTTACTGGCTCGTGAAAATTTACTCAATATTTATATATTAATTATCTTTAAAGTGCTATGAGTGAGAAAAAAGTATTTACAAAAAGTAGAAAAGAGTATTTACCGTTGGCAACATCCATGACTCCCTGTGACTGCGAGGCCATTCCCTCAGCCATGAAGGGAGCCTGAGGACTTGGAGGTCCAGGCATTCCAAGCTGACCACCGGACTGAGGTGGCATTCCTTAAAATATAAGAGATAAAATAAGTAATATGATCCATTTTATCTATTAGCAATTACTGTAGGAACACTTTGCCTATTTAACTTATCAGACCTGAGAATGTTAATATTATCTTTTCAACTTTTCAACCTCTAATGATTTGATTTTAAGTTGCAACGGATAATTAAGTATACCTTGTTGGTGTACAGGGTTATTGTTACTGCAGTTGGCGTTATTAGTTCCCATCTGGTTCATGTTGGGAGAATGTTGGTCTGGACTGCAGTTGGCACCATTTCCGTTCATCCCCATGTTATTTCCCATCTAGAATGTAACAATTGAAAATTAGGCCAATATCTAACTAATCATAAAGTGATATTTTTGTTAATTTTACAAGAATACAGAGTTAACCGTCATTTCCACTAAATACTCAATAATTATTATGGAGAATTACAGATCCTTACAAAAACTAACAATCTCTTACTTTTGAGTAATTTTAGAATCTCTTTTATTATTTTCCTTTGATGGAAACTTCTTATGAACATCACTTCTCTATCTGAACTTATAAATAAAAATCCAAGCTGACTATTGTCAATTCTAATTAACCATATTTAATAAAGTTGGTATTATATGAGATAGTTTCTTACCATGACATGTTGACGGCCCATCCACGGGGGACTGTTGGGATCACGGGGGGCTCCCGTGGGGGACGGAGCCTCCTGCTTGAACACCGGCAGGGAGAGAAGTGCCTCACTGGAAACACACCCAATGGAGAAAATTGGACAGTGAAACACATCTCAATCTTAACAAGTATTTTCAAAGTTTGTGTATGCTGATATTTTCAACTCACCTCATGTTGTAAGAGGGACTGTTGAGCTCCCCCGATAAGTCGATGTCCAGGTCGTCCACTTGCCATCCCGCGGAAATCCTCCCGGCACTGATCATGTCACCTGGAATTAATATTCAATAAAATTATACATTTTCATTCATAAACTAACAAACAGAAGAGGTTGCAGGAGAAAAAGCCCTAACCGAATCATAAAGAATTTTAAATTATCAAAAAAAAAATTATTTCTTCTATTTCAATTTAAAATAACAATAATCACGGATATACTCTACAAAATACAATTTATTTAAAAAAATAAGTAGAGTATGTATATCAGAGTAGACATGTGTTGTTATGTTGACATTTCTACTATTCACATATTTGTATAATTTTACAATAGACTTAAAACTTTGCAAGAAAGCAACAATGTGGAAACGACAAAAAACAATAAACAAAAAATATATTAAATATTTCCAGATTGATTCACTGAAGATTCACTTGTTAAATATAAACAATAACGAAATTTTCGATTTTCAGTCAGCAAAACCTTTAATATCCAGTATTTCAAATGTTAGGACAGAATTGTGGATCAATATGTATTTTTCCCCCTCATAATGCAGTCTTATAATTTGTAAAACATATTAAATTATAAATATAGTTAGCTTTTGTAACAATATTATTATTCTTTTATAAAATTAAATTCTTATCAATATTCGCATGCCTCATTTCATCAATGCACGTTACATACATACAAACAATTACATTTTTTCTTACCTTTTGTACAAGTATCAGTACTGTAGTAATTGGTAATAAAAATAATTTATAAATATACTAGCGTGTAGTGTAACAGTATTCTCTGTATAAAAATCCTTACCATAGTCCTGCATGGGAACTTGTTGTTGTCGAGATCTCAAGGTGACCGCAGCCCCCATATTCCCCAGCTCCTGCATCAGTCTCTTCATTGCTTTTCCCATGATCACAATATACTATTAAAACCAACACCACTAAACACAGCGCGTTATATTACTCCAACATGGATTCTTGTTCTTTATGTTAATAAATGAGGCAGTCCTCAAACAAAGATATGGTTATTATTTACAATTCAAATTGTTTTAGCACTTGGTATAGCGTTCGCAGTACTATTTTCTTAACACAAAATTTACAATGGCTTCTTCTGTGTTGAATCAGTACCTCCGTTTCTGTATTATGAAAAATATTGAATAATTATTCTATAGATCATTTTTGTAAAATTCTTTCACAGTAGCAGCGGCAATAAATTTTGCTGACTTTACGAGTATATTGTATTATCAAGCAGATTTATGTCACACAATCAACTTCATGACGGTCGTAAAAAAGTATTTTCCTTGTGATTACACTGGTTTTTATTTTTGTTTTATGTACCACATACGTACTACCAGAGAGTGGATATTTTCATTTTTTAAATCTAGTTAAAGATTTATCGAGCATAATTTATTGAGGAGAGATAGTACAAAAATGTAATATTTTATTTTGTTGAATTTCAATTTCAAATCAAGCACATTCATACAATAACCACAATTATTACTTAGTAACAAATAATATTTCACTTAATCATATTTTTACTTCAAAAGTCTAAGCAGTAATTTTTCTATCGTACAAATTGACAAACCGAATAACATTATATCAAAAATATATCTAATTTTTATATGTATTAATGATCACCAGAGGTTTGGAATAAAAAACTGAGATTTATTGTTTTTTTTTTATAAAGATGCTATAGTTTAAAGAAATTTAATCTACTTTATTAACGCCAACCATTCTGAAATATTTTTTATTCTAACAAATGGAGATAGTGAAGACGTGAATATTTGCAAACGCTTTCGTGAAAAATGTAATATTTATTTTTATTATTACGTTATAATTATAGATTCTCACTTGGTATTAAAATAAGCTTCTACTATATAATTAAAAGTATAATTCATATAATATGTCGGTACACACATTTGTGTACAGTCAAAACTTGAAAACTTGCCAACGGTTCAATGACATCTCCCATTGTTACAAAATGTAAATAAACTGTAATGACATTGATTCTACACACTCTGTTCATTGTATAATTATTAATAATCACAAAAAGTATCAACTAGCATTATTTTTCAATTAACAAAACATAAAAATACAAAATCCTTTCACGTCAAGATTCAGTTAAAAAAAAAATCTATTCAGATTCAATAAATTTTTCACAACGGCAAAAAAAACAATCATCCATCTTGTGAAAGAAAAACAATTCAAAATGGCTCCTTCATTGAACAGCTGTTCCGCCAAGCACAATTCAAAACAAACTGTAACGAAACTATGCCATTTCAATAATAAAATCTGTAATTATCGGATACAAGAGAGCGGCGTTTTTAGTGCGGCTATATGAAAATGATTAAAATGAAAACGTATCGCCTGCGTGAAGAGCGCCGATTTCAAACATGGCGTCGCTTTATCTAACAGCTGTTAATTCGAACTATGACCGCCGCCATCTTGTCTCGCGCTTGTGTTAGTGGAAATCAGTGGGCGACGTCGCATCTGCTTACGCGAAGACCGGCGGGCTACACGCATAACGTTCTAACTCTAGCTGATAAAATAAATATCTATTAATAATATAATAATAATTCCTTCCATATTTATTCAAATTATTCTCAAATTATGCAAAAAAAAAGAGTTTTTACACATATTTTTCCCTACAATAACGAAAATAGTTAAATCCGTGTAAGCCACTTCAAAATCTTGTAAGCCCCACCACCTGCGCGCAGGACCAGGGGACAGCCCAAATAACTATAGTAAATTAAAAAAAAAAACTTTAGATTATCTAACGACGATAAAATATATATTTTCTTTTAAAACCAAAATTATATAATTACTTCTAAAAGACTAAGGACTTTACAAAGCCGTAAAATATTTTATAAAAAAACTGAAGAGAAATGAAGGTTTCATCAATAAGAAAAATAGCGTTGAATTTAATTATTGTGACGTATTTGACACCTTGTTAATAAATCGATAATGTAGAATCGAGATGTTGAAAAAAGTTTGGCAAAATAAACACTATGGAATATTAAAAAATGAATTGATTCGTATATTTATTACATTTGCCATATTGAAAAAATGCATCAAGTTTTCGTTTTGATGAAAAAACGATGAAATACCATATGTCGTGAAGAATTTTAAGAATAAGATTCTTAAAGAATTGTTTTAGTATTCAAATCTAAAATTTACTTTAATACACTGATTGATATTTTTTTATTTGTTTAAGTGATTAAAAATAATGTTACAAAATACATTTAAATTTTGAAAAAATATGATGTGACTTCAATTTATTATTTAAAAAAATTGCATTGTGAATTTTATTTTTTATGCGTTGTATATTCCCACATAATATTTACAGTCATCTGATTATTCATGGTCAGACCGATGAATCGATATAAATAAATTTACATTAAACATATCGTTGATGCATTGGGTATCGGATCCGAGCTGATGGGCGTTGATAGTTTGTCGTTGTTTAAAATTCATAAATTTTGTACACTAAGTTGACTAAGGTCCCATAGAATAGTTGTGCAAATGAAGGATGATAAAACCAAATCGATATTACCGATATACTCGGCTGTAGGACAATAAACGAGACAAAAAACCTGTCGACACCAAATAAAATAAAAGATTCAGTTTAATCGAAAATCTCGATTCTGATCTTGTTTTTCGGTTGGTATTTATTTTTGATTGCGTATTGTTTTAATGCAATTACATTAAAGTCTGGAAGAACACAATAATTGGCATATCCGTCCGTATTGAACACACGAGCTGTATTTTAAATTTATCAATAATACGAAGAAAGCTATAAATTTAGTTTTGGAGTACGAAAGAGCAATTGCAAATTCATATTATGTATTAGGTGTATGTATAATAATAGTTTTTTATTTCAATTGAAATTCAAAGACATTTAAATTTATTTAATAGCAAATTGTGCATGATTGATATTCGCGTAATAAAAAGCAAGACAGAAAAACTTAGTATTGTAAATATAGAAAATTGTTAAATCAAAACTGAAGTCATTGAATACACCAGCGAACCCAAAAGTCTTCAACAATTGATCAAAAAATATTAAAAAAAACTGTAAATAATTCGATTGTAATATATTTATTATATTCTAATTAATACTAAGTATCTCTGCTAGTTTAAAATAAATTTGGGCGTTTTGAGGGTTAGACCCTTACGAATCTGGACTGTCGGTTGCCGCACGGAGTTCATAATGCAGACAATGTAGTTTACATAAGTGCTGAATCACATTAAGCTGAGATAGTTCATAATCGACATGGCAATTATTAATGGCGATCGCTTCCACGGGTAGCGACAGGGGTGGCGAACCGAATAAGCAAACAGACAAGTGGGCGAGTAAAACAAACCATCAATGACGACTGATCATTTTGAAAATGACGCATGGACGCGAGAGCAGGGTGGCTTCATGGTATATGGACACCAAAGCCACGAAGCTACAGAGAAATATCTGATGATAAGAGTTGAAAACGAGCGTCAGAAAAATTGCTAGAAATATATTTCTTCAAATTCATGATAAGTTTGCTGTCGAGAGAACTATCAAGATATGCCCGAAGGCAACGTGAGGTTATCAAATATGTTTGATCAAAATTTATCCATTAACCCGTGAGGCCTATTTACGGGTCTCGAACACCCGAGACATCGCTTATCGCGAATACATTAATACTGCATGGATAAATTTTAAGGTGGTTAATATATTGAGAAGCTGTAATTATTTTCTAATGCTTCACATTCACAAATAAATTCTCTCAATACGAGTACAAGAGATGTAAGTCCACGAATTGCACCGATTGCAAAAAAATTATATTTAGAGTTTACGTAAACACATCGGTAACATTGTTATTTTATGGAAATATGGTGTATATATTAATTGAATCAAATTGATTTAGTAATTCGATACGTCATGGGTCGACTACGTTACAGATGAGAGTCCTGCACAGAATAGAGAGCTCCTGACGATGACAAAAAAGCGTAAGGTATCCTATCTTGGTCATATTTAAAAAAAAATGTCAAATATAGCCTGCTCCAGCTGATAGTCCAGTGAAAGAAGAAAGTTAAAATGAATGCGGATGACATGCTCAGTGAGAGGGTCATCAGTCTCTTCTGAGGATGTTGACGAAGAATAGCAATTATGCTTGCTATAAAGATTTATTTTAGAGTTTAAATATTTGTGCTTTAAGCTGTTGCTAGTTGCAATCACGGTTAATCGATAATTAATTTTATATCCATCAATATACTTTACTTTGGGATCACTGCTGTTTTCCGATATACGTAAATACACATGCGCAAATTGTTTTTTTTTTATTTTTAATTTCGGCTATCAAGCATTCGCGACGCAGATAGCTCCTGAAAACGAATAAGTGATGGAAGCCACTCGCTGCGAGCTATCACCTAATAATTCAGAATTTCCCCGATAAACGACGACCGCAATTGACTCCGTCTAGACACTTGTTTGTCCGATTAACGCGCTGACACATCTGTCGGGCGTAAACGCACCGCCATAGTCGAGCTTCTCCAGATTTATTACATCTTGAATAATAAAACATCAAAAACTAAATAGCACAGTGATTTCGGCATTTTTATGTGTGGGCGCTTTTGCCTTTCAGGAGCTTCGCCAGTTTGACGATGCGTCGTAATATGTCATCTCATAGACTGTAAAACAGTTAAACCAGTCAAACCTAACTTGGATGTTAAAAAGCAGTGAGCTTAAATTCAGTTATTGAAACTGCTTATGAAATATATAATAAATTTAAATAACGGGAAAAAAATCACTCTAGGGAGAAAATCGCAACAATCTTTTCAAGAATTTCAAGAAGAGGATGATCAAAACTGTTCAACATTTTCTTTTATATAAACATACAAAAGAAAGCATACGTGAGCATAAAAGCAAACATACAAGAATTTTCCATTAGAAAAAAATATTAAAATTTTGAAAGAAATATTTCATTTTGAGGCTGTACGGTTTTTTGAGCTGTAAGCATTAATTAATAAATCATACGGAAAACATTTTTGGTTAAATTTCCCAAATCACGTTCAAATATGTAAGTTAACCTAATTTATTCATAGAAATTTTTATAGAAACATGTCTTCTTAACGTAAACATAGATCTACATATATATAGTGAAATTTTATTATCTAGAAGTAGGTTTTTTTTTTTAAAGTGCAATTATATTATTACGGTTTTATTATGTTTTTACAATGTAGCAACCCTACAACGCGAATAGTAATACAGGTATATAATAATTAAAATCTTATGTTATTACTTTTTCTATTTATTACAAAGTTGCAATTTTTTACAATACCACGTCAATTGTCTTCATAATATATTTTATAATAATACCTGTTAAATGGTCTACACTTGTGTGAAAACTGATGAGCTATGCATAGATAATATTTTTTAATGAGATAAAAAAGCACTTAGTTAAGATTCTCTAGTTTAGATAAAATCAAAGCAACTTTAAAAAAAAATAGGAAAATTATTTCTTATAAACGTATATATTTTTTTATTGCTGTACGTCAAAAGAAAAAGTAATTGTTTTAGAAATTGTTTACTGATGTAATATTATGAAGTAATTTCAATTAAAATTATTATATATAATCAATTTGTTTTATTTATAGTCAATCGTAATAACACTTGACTTCCAAAATATTTTTAAGATAGTCAATCTTGTCTTTTTAAATGTTTATCTTAAGAAAAATCCAGAATTTTTCAAATCTAGACACCAAGAGCTTTTATCACTTTATATAGATAAAGATAGGGTTATTTACTTGATAAAAAAAATTGTTTTATCTTCAAACGACCAAAATACTACACAAGCAAAATATTTGTACTTTTCTAGCCAATTCGCTATCGTTTAATTTTTTTATATAAATTATGAACGTTTCAAAGGGAAATAAAAATGCCGGAATCGTATAAATACAACTTATATGGGTGCACATTACTTTAGGAAAAAATATTTATAACAATTATCCGAATTTCCAGTTACATGCCTAAAAATGCTATGCACACGTTTAATTAAACCTAACAATGTTGTTACTTTATTACTATGACAAAATGGTAATTCCAATAATAATTATTGTATATTTTATCATTTGTTATATTATTTACTTCTTTACTCTATAATACATGTATTTTTATTATTCTTGAAAAATATTTACTCATTTCATAAATTATTTATTAGTAACTGCTGATTGGCGTCGATGGGTAATTAGTTTTTATATTATTTTCATTATTCCCAATGGCAGATACACAAGCTTAAGTAATCTGAGCATGGCAAGTCTACAGCCACACTACTCTATAAAAGATGCACTATCTACTTGAGACGTCTCCGGTATTTTCCGTGTTGCTTGAAGATGATTTACTGTCATCATAGAATCGAACAATCTAAACAGCTTGTTGCATATCCGGCTTAGAACTCTGATCACTCAGTAGGTAAGACAGCGTGCAAGCCACTGAACCACGAGGCGGTTTAAATTGCAATTAAAATTGTATTTAGATTTTAATTTTAGTAAAATGAAAAGTGCGTATGAATCAAAGCCGAAACACTGGAAAAATAAATTGGTAATAATTGGGATAGGTTAGGTTTGGATTTAGATATAACGAATAAATAAATGGCACGATGATAACTAATCAAAGTCAAATAAATAAACAATTGATATTAATATTGTAAGCATGAAAAAAAACAAGCGAAAAAGGTATTTATAACCAGTTTTAGTTATATAGATGAATAAGATTGTATCAATACGTATTTTACATCATTAAACATTTAAACTATTCATAGTTCTTGGCGCTCGTTGTTATTGCAGACACTACGTTCTTGGAAGGTAAGATGCGTATATTTCTGGTGACTCGGTACCGGGACCGAAACGTAGAAACGTGAAAGAAAAAATGCAGCATATCACGTAGGAACGTAGTATTTATTATATACGACCATGTAAGTCAACCTTGACATTCAAAAGGGATTAGATCTGATAACGGCGACTGTCTGCGACGACAAGGCCGACAAGGTTCTTCAACTTATATGACATCCGAAATAAAATAATAATTATAATAATACTATTCATTCGTTATTTCTGGCTGTTTTATTTGAAATAAAACGTCACATTGGCTTGTAAATAATATATTAAAAAATTTAAAGCTGAAATATTTATAATAACGTCACATTCAAGGCATACGCTACGTACGATTTCTTCAAATACTATTTTTGACAGGTGATATCAAATTCTATACAATAATAATAAAATTACCGAGTTTGTTATTTATAATACACATCTTTAAAACACAAAAAAACAGTGTCACGCAAAAATCTGACAGTCCAGTGACCTAATATTAACATTTTAGTTATCTAGTAGAATGTGGGGCAAAATAATCAAATAGCCTGACTGTGATTTCTAAAGGGTGTTTTATACAAATTTTACTTCAAAAGATTATTTTAAAATATATATATCTGTCTAAATAAGCACCGGAGACCTCAGAAAAGCACGTGCAGCATTTTATGTTTTCACCACAAATAAGGATGTTTTTGAGAATTTTAAACTGATCACAAATGCAAGTAAAAAAAAAAAAACTCCACACAAACAGGGTTGGGAAGCTGTCACAGGCCCAAAAATTTAAATCACACTGATTTATATTTTACACTGTTAATTTTTACACAAAACACGGCACTTAAACATACCGATGACAAATAAATCTCTATCGCACCGAATACTACACCAAATCGAATTCGACAGGTGTAAAAAATGAAATTTATTTAATTGGTCAAAGAGCACTAGAAATATATACTATATTACATTGACACCGAATAGAATTTGACAAGCTGAGAAACTGTCAAAAAACTGACATTAAAAAAAACACGAAACTGAATCAAATTTGACAGCAACACGTGCAAATCCCATTGACATCAAATATCACAACTAATCGAATTCGACAGGTATAAAAAATTCTCTCAAATAAATTAAATTTAGTACTGTTCAAAATAGGTCTAAAACACTAGAAAACTTGTACTATATTGCATTTACACCGAATAGAATTTGACATTTAGACTAAAAAAAAATACACGAAACTGAATCAAATTTGACAGAAACACGTGCAAATCCCATTGACATCAAATATCACAACTAATCGAATTCGAGAGGTGCAAAAAATTCTTTCATATAAATTAAATTTAGTAGTGTTCAAAAAGCACTAGAAATTTGTACTATATTGCATTTACACCGAAGAGAATTTGACATTTAGACTAATGAAAAAAAACACGAAACTGAATCAAATTTGCCAGAAACACGTACAAATCCCATTAAAATCAACCAATCGGCACTGAATTCGCACAAACACCGGTTGTGATGCGCCGTAAGCGGATGAGGCCGGTGCGACGGGCCGACTCGCGGTTCGGCGGGCGCTCCGGCGGCGGCCAGCGGGCGACTGCCGATAACAGCGCGTGCCAGCCCGAGCTCCGTCTGCTCGACTATACTCCGTCTATTATACTCCGAGCATGCTCAAGCAAATGCAAACACCACCCTCTCCAATTCATGGGGAAAATTTGCAAGAAAAAAAATAAAATTTCATTGGGTGGATTTACAATAGAATCTATTGTAAATCTACCCAATGAAAATCTTGAAATCAAATTATTTTTTTTCTTCTTGTAAATTTTCCCACTGCCCCATTGACCACTGGTTCCCAAAGTGGTCAATGTCGACCCCCAGGAGTCGATTTCGCCCTTCAAGGGGTCGACGACAGCGAAACATTAAATTGGGGGTCTACAAGAGTGGATCCCATTTAAGCAAAATTTAGGCATTCCGTAAATGTCATAATTGAACACAGATTGAACCTGATGGACAATCGCAAGAAGGTTTTTGATAGCTTTTACATCTTCATATCACACGGAAAAGGGTTTCAACCTTGTCAACCTTCTTACAAAAAAAAAAAGAAATAGTTATTCAATGCTTACATACCGACATAAAATATGGCGCACCCTGTATATCAGATGTCAAAAATGTGTTTGAAGATGATGAATTTGCAAAAATTCAATATTAGCAAGGCAGGGGTCTACGAAAAACAGGAAAACTCGACAAGGGGTCGACGGGACAAAATAGTTTGGGAGCCTGTGCAATAGATCGAATAAGAATTTCATCAAGTACTTTCTGCCAAAAATATTGAATGCAGATTAGTTGCATCTTCAGGTGCCTGTCCTCAGAAGAGGTTGGCGATTTATTAATCACTAGAAACATATTATATTTAAGAAAATTTTGCCCATGAATAAAATAAATTAAATTTGAAGATTCTTTATTTTTTCATTTAGTAAATTTACAATAGTTCTTATGACTAAGGTGGTAGCGTACATATTTTTTTTATTCGCGTTATTGTGTTATGCAGGGAAAATATATTGAAAAACCCATTGTTTTTGCAGAGTTTATGAGTACATTGAAAATTTTTTTAAAAGAAGTTTATTCCAAAAATGTATACAAGAAAGAAAGCCAAGTAGTCAATAAACAAATGTTAGGGTGATTATTAAAATACAATAAATGGATGACCACTGTTCCTTTATAATAAAATGATGTTTGCAATATATAAACTCAGTAAATTTACTCAGTTTGACCTCTTGTTTTGTCTGTTATTTTTTGTTTTAAATGCCTATCTTTGTTATCTAGTTCTTGGTTATTTGTTAAATTTAGTCATCAACTCATGCAGAAGAAGGGTTTAACCACATATTTTCCCAACATAACTCGATAACTAAATTTAAAAAATACATGTATGCTACACATTTTAAGCCCCATAACCATAAGACATAAGAACTTTTGTTATTTTACCAAAGAAAAATAATAAAGAATCTTTTTTTTTTTTAAATATGAAATTTAATATACTATATACGGTATTTTATTTAAGTATTCTGAGCTGCATTCAACAAGTTTAATGGCATTCCATTTTAAACGAAATATTTTGTGATTTTTCCACATGCTTTAATTTTACTGGGGACCGAAAAAAAAAAGAATTTTATTTAGAATATTATTCTGAATTGAACAAAAACCTTAATTGAAATAACAAAATTTACTATAAAACTATCGGAAATTCACTATTATTGAAATTAATAAAATTTTTATTTTTTAATTTGAAAATACATATTTTTAGAGATTCTTCAAATTTTTAAATAGACTGCTTTAAAAAATTTCATAATTGATTTCCAGCGAGTACTTTCTGTCAAAAATATTGAACATATAAATAAAAATGAATGGTTAAGGATTAAAATGGTAACCGAATATATATAAATTATATATATATATATATATATATATATATATATATATATATATATATATATATATATATATATATATATATATATGTATTTTTTTAATTTATATATATATATTTTTTATTTATATTATTTAACCATTTTAAGTCAATAATAAACATGAATCTTGAAATGAATCTAAAACACAGACAAACTTTCTCTGCGCTGTAAAAAAATCTACCTGCTTGTATACTTAAGCGTTTTTATAAGCCATTTCAGTTTGCTTCAGCCAGAATACACGTATTTGGATCGTGAATACGTATTTACACATTGACATCAATTTGAAAAAATAACCGTGTCACGATATTGAACGTATCATTTTTTTTAAAACGCGATTACAGCTGTTCTGATTTGCGTATATTAAATTGATAAAAAACGCATCGATATAATCTATCCGGCGATTATTTCAGGCTATTTAAAGGCAAATTATAATGAAAACAATGAGTTGCGAACGTGCTCGCTGACGCATAGTTACTAAATATGTGGCTTACGTGGTTTTAAGCAGGGAATGAAGATGTCTTGAAAACATTTACAAGGCTTACAAGGGCGATTATCCAGCGACATCACAGTTCCTGGTCATCCATTTAGAAAGGTGCTCGTGTAAAATGGACTTACTTGGAAAGTGATGACGTGATACGTTGAAATAGTCAATAATAAACGACTAAATTCCCGGACAGTAATTTTTTTAACTCTTCATAATGCTGGATGAAGTCAAAAACACTAGTAAATGATTTCATGGAGTTTTTGATTTTTTTTTTTGAACTGTATATACCGATTTGCAACTAGCCAATAGGACCTCTTTATTTAGGGTGTTTTTTAATGGTTAGGCTTTAGTTATTTAAGCAAAAGAAGGGGCTAGCCAATTACCATTCGGTTGTCAATTGTATACATAGAAAGCCTAATAGAGCTTGATCAAACAATTAGCTAAACGGTTGTTATCTTGACTACTGTAAACCTGAGCTGCACTGTCAACAATGCAAGGGACCCCTCCATGAACATGTTAATCTTAATTATATATATATATATATATACTATTAACTTTTAAAACATCGTGCGCTTGGCGTGCGAATAATCAGAGATGTCTGCATCCGCCGTGTTTCCACACAGAGAAGCGACAAGTTTGCACATGCAAACGCGTACGCCTGAGATGCAATGACGCGCGGCGATGGCATGCGATTTATAAAGGTGAGTAAAATTAATGTTCCACTGCTGATATGACGTTGCTCGGATGTATTTATATTGTGGTACTTGATTATACAATTTGCAAACACAGCATAATTTTATTAAGAAATTTTTAACTTACAATTCATCGTAAAAAAACGTTGTTTATCTTTTTGATAATGTAGATGAAAAGAAGTTGAAAGGCGAAAAGTACTCAAAACAAAAATGTTCGTAATCTCCCAGCCAATTGGCTATTCATATATGTTATATATGTAATTTAGAAGCCTACTTAAATAATTCGGCACATTTGGCTTCATTTAGATTCAGTGCGTCTAGAATTTGATTTTTCTTTATGACTGTATGATGGTTACCGCCATGAATTTTCGATTGAAATTAATATGATAATATATACTTCTTCTCCATGTGCCTCTCCTCAGAGGAGGTTGGTGACCATCTCAACCATTTATATCCTGAGCCAGTCCTGCTAATTCGGCTGTACTTCCGACTTCCGCAAATTCAGCATCCACGTTAGATTTTCCCTTCCAATGACTATTCCCTTTATACATATGGTATTTCGAAACATATGATACGCCTTTTGCTATCATCAGCAGTTTTATTTATTTAATAATATACTAATTGAACGAAACGTTAAGCTACATGGCTACTGTTTATGTGGATTCTAAGAATACCGTTCCTTAAATACATGTTATGGCATTGTCTCAAAATTACTGACATAGTAACAGCTGATTTTGTGTCCGCAGACTAATAAAGAAATTCAACGAAAATATGGAAAATATTTCCATGATAATAAAACAGATAACAGCGAGTGCTGCGGATATGAAATACAACCATTGTTTGATTAAGTAGGTTACCTGCGATTTTGGTTAACTGCGGGTAAATTTAGAGTTAAAAGCATTGGATATAGTAATTTTAATAGTAAAATTATCGTTGTGTGGAAAATTATTACATTAAAAACAAAAGATTTTACTTATAACGATAAGATTAAGATAAAAACAACTATTTAAAAAAATATTTATCAACGAGACTCTACATGATACAATTAAATTGTTTGCCTAATGTGGAGCTAGCGATTCAATAAAAAAAATATAATAAAAAAAAACTTCAATTAATGTGTTTATTATCAAACAATCAGATATTGACATATCGACTGCTAAGAATAAAGACAATTACAATCATCTTTTTTTCCGGGTGCCTCTACTGAAAAGCGGTGGGTGACCATCTTTTGGGTCGGACTTACTAGCTCGGCTGTACTCTCAACTTCCAGCCACTTTTTTTTTGGATTATATGTTTGAGGCCAAAATAGGATACATTACGCTTTTTTACCATCGCCAGGAGAGAATTTTCTTTGCCCATTCTATGCAAGACTCTCTCATTCGTGACATTCATCAACCTCAAACATATTAAATTTATTTGATAATATATATATATTTGCCTTGCGGTTTCAGCGTACGGCAGTGGTCCCCAACCCTATGCCCGCGGGCACCATGACGCCCGCCGACCGTTTTACGTGTGCCCGCCGCTCTGCGACCGCGATAAAAAGATCTCTAAGTTTACAACAAAATGTTATGAAAAAAATATATATTTAGTAATTAAATAGAGAAATATAAGCAAAAACAATTATATTGTCATAATTTTCAAAATATTATTTCTTTTAAAAAAATAAATGGTGCCCGCCGCCCGACCGGCATCCTAAAATTTGCTCTTGGGTGCAAAAAGGTTGGGGACCTCGGGCGTACGGTATTGCCATGCTAGGAGCTGTGGTCGAGGAGAGCGCGGCCGCTTCATTGTGGCACAGTGTTGCCAGAAGCACGTGTTGCGGACGGAACTATTCGCGGCCGAGCTAAAGTTAGCCGGGAAATCCTAACATTGTCCGCCACGAGGGAGTGCGCCGGGCGCGTCCACTGTGCCGCGGGTGACCACCCGGCCAGGGACCCCGGGACTGTCTAAGTGTGAGTAGTGGACTTGGAATGATCGTGAAGGGGTGTGCTCTAGAACAGTCATGTCAAAGATACGGCCCGCGATCGCAATGTGTCACAGAAAGAAGAATCATGTTTTTTAGAGCTTTTAGACTTATTTTATTTGAATTTGGCCCGCCTACACATACTAAATTTAATATATGGCCCTCTGCAAAATTGAGTTTGACACCTCTGCTTTAGAAGTACTTTGTCGAGGTTGGGGCAGGGGGGGGGGGCTCCTGCTATTGTTTTTGCAGCATGCTGCACAACGAGTATCAGATCTAAACGACATTATTATGCTACTGAGCAGCAGCAATACGCAGACTTTTCCTTCCAATATAAAACTCCGGTGTAAAAGAACCCGAGGACCCACTACACTATTTTCCCCTTAGAAAACCTTTAACACTGGCTCAACATGAGTATATGCTCAGTAAAATGTTCACCAATTTCCTTTGAGGAGAGGCACTTGATGAAGAATCCTCGATCAATATAATCCACAATACTATCAGCAACATGTGATCAAGGTGCACGGCTCGGAGTCTCGACAGCATATACCTCATTGAAACAATAGAATAAATAGGCCTCATAAAACTTCGGTGTAGAAGAACCTGGGCTCAACATAAATATATGTTTAGTGAGATGGTCGCCAATCCCCTCTGAAGAAGTTAATTTATTTAGGGGATTGTTTATTGTTAGGACAAAGGAAATAGCGCACAAGATGATTGTCAGTTGGGTCGAAGCGTATTTAAAGACCTTTTCAATTAAATTTAGTTTAAATACTATTTTGAACACAATGAGAATAATCATCAATTTTTTTTTCAAAAAACACTTGGGGTGGGTATAAAACATACGGATTAAGTTGAAATATTCAAGTGTCCTAAAATGTTTAAATTTGTATTATAAAAATCTAGCAATTAGACATCAGTTTCGCATTTGCATATAACGATGAAAAAATTCGCTCTTTCACATGCCACAGTGGTCGAATTGGATACTGAACCAGGCCACGATAGCAAAAAGGTAAAAACAATAAAAAAAACCAAGGCTTTTTCTTTATGATTTACGTGTGAATCTACCGACTAAAAACATATCTTAAACACAATAAACTTGTAAAGGTTAATTAAATATTTAATGCATTGGTGGCTACGTTGTAACTGATATTTTATACTTGTGTTATTAATTTTATAGTAATTAAATTCCATCACGTTCTGTCTGGAAGATGAAATGAATAAATGCAAAGTCCACGACGTGGTCACCCCAGGGCTGCGACCCGTGCTGCGAGGTAAACAATGCGACTATGTACGGAGCCGGGCTATTCCGGGGCGCGCGGTCGAGTGCTCCCGTTACGATATCGATTCGATAGTGATTAGATTAAAGAAAGTATAATATTTGGCCATATCTTGCCCCGATAAGATAACGGCTAATTATCCGCCGAGCTGAGGTGTCTAATTGTGTTTTATATGTTATTCCAATGGATCGATCGATTTTTTTTGTTGTTTTTATAACACGAATTATTTATCATATTTCTACTCAGTAATTTATATTTAATACGATAGAAATTACGTTATAAATCTTTGTCTATTGAAATATGTCTTTATTGGCAAATACTTGCATACTTTTCCTTCGCGGAAAATCTAAACAATCAGAGTAAATTGAAATAGTCTTTTCTCGTAATACAAAGTTACTTGTATTCTAATTCTAGGTAAATTTTAAGCATTCGAAAAAGTTTTTTGTGTTTTTGGTAGAAGGTACTATTTCATGTAACGGGTTTAGTAAATTTTATTTTTATAGAGAAACTGCAATATAAAATACCTTTAATAAATAAAAAAAAAAAAGACTTTTGCCAAATTCGCAGAAGGTATTGTAAAATAAATGCACGGAAATATTCTGCCTTCAAATAGATCGTCAAGTACAGAAACAAAGAAAGTGAAATAGACTCTATATCAGAGGTGGAAAAAACATTGGATCACTAATGGCGATCTAAAAAGTAATTCATGCCCAAAAATAAATATTAATACATTTTCAATATCAATTTATTTTAATATGAGAAAATGCGGATTTTTTCTCACAAACTAATTAATTTATGTGGGACTGTCATCAGAGATGTGTAGCGGGCGACTAGGAATAGTTACTCGGACCGCGGTCGACGCTTTGAGCACCCCTGCTCTGTACATGTATAATGCTTCTAAAGCAGAAGAAAAAAAGTTATTGTGAACTGTTAGTGTGGCAGGTATTTTCTAGATATATAAAAATGCAAGACACCTCGTAACGAAAGCAACGAGACGGTCACGAATAGGTCGGGCCGACGACAGCGGCGGGTGGCATCTTCTGCCGGCTGGGTGGAGTGGGAGGACCAGACACCGCAGTGATTATTTATTCAGCAGCTGTCAAAACTACCCCGAGACAATAATGACACCCGAGACTGGTTTCCACGAGACGGAGGCGTCGCTCCGATCTCATCGCAATCTCAGTGACGCAAATGTGATTCTGATTAGAAATGCACTGGAGGAAAATCTGCTGTTTATTTATTGAGTTCGAATAGCTATGAAGGGTGTCCGAAAGACATTTTTTTTATTAAATCATTTGGCGTAAGAATGGCAGCGTAGAGACATTAATTTAGAAACACGATTATAAATTTAAAAAAAAAACAAAAACAGATGTCCAACTTGTATTAATTTGTATGAAAAAAAAATCCTTCAATATTACTTGCTTATGTTGGGAAAATTTGCTTTTTCAATCTCATTTGTTTTTGCCGGTTTTTCGTGGTGATGTCCAACTTGTATTAATTTGTATGAAAAAAAATCCATAAATATTACTTGCTTATGTTGGTAGATTTGTTTGTGTGTAATGCCGAACTTGTGGCATTTTGTTCGATTAAAATTTCTCAAAATTTACTCGCTTATTCATAAACATTAAACATGTAAATTCAGCGTTATTTAATAATTTAGACAAAACTTTTGGTTTAGATATATTTTGCTCGTAACACTCACGCGTTTGACGTCCATGTAATGTATATATATAATAATTAGATGTTTTTAATGAAAACATCAACGTAGAGTAATTTATCTTTATAATTGAATCGATCAAAACAAAAACAAGACTAAGCATTCTATGAAATAAATGCAAACGAATATATATTATGTTCTTCCACGTGCCTTCGGTCTGTCTGCAACCTGTGGGCGGAAAACCTCGAGGGAAACTGAAGCTGAAACGTGAAACTAACGACCGTGGAAAAATTTCGGTAGGCACACACGTCAGCTGAAACCCATTGTGAACCAATATTATAATAAATTAAAAATATATTATGATAATGATAACGTTATACAATAAATATTACTGTAAAAATTGGACGTTTTACGTAATGCTTGTGAACACACCGGCCCATGAATAAAAAATATTTTATACGCATTAGAACAGAATATATTAATATAAATAAATATCGAGGTTTGGTTATATTTGCGACATTCTTTATGTTGCAAAAAGTATTGTTATATACTTCAAAATGTAAGGAAACCCCTTAGAGAAGAAATCCCTATGCTGGAGACGTATCAAACCGGACACAACCGCAATCGGTTGCTCGCCTGTTGCGGATATCTACACGAGGCGGTTATATAGTAGACGCTCTCAAATGATCATAGTTGGAGGATAAATAAATAAAAAAATAAAAAAACGCCTTCACGTTTCGAAAGAATTCTTCAGACTGACCAACACTCATCGCGTTTCATGAGTTAAAAATACAGTAAAACCTCGATATAACGAACAAATAAAAAAAGTTTTGAATGCAAAAATGTAAATAAAAAAAACAGCAAACTTCAAACAAAACTTGATTACGAGTGTTCGAATACAATGAAAAAAGAATTTTGTTTGTATTTTTTTATTTATATCTAAATACATACAGTGTATTTTCAAAAAAAAAGTTTTTTTGATTTATTTCGAACCCATTTTTGTATAACGGACTTTCGGCTTTAATGGACACCCCCTCCCCTCAATCGGTGCGTTTATATCGAGGTTTTACTGTAATGGGATATTATCACTAGCAGTTCGATAAGTATCGAAGATCTGTAAACACGGAGGGTGCGAAACGAGAGTCGACGTGTCTCTCGAGCAGGAAGCGCGACGAGACGATAAGAGGTATTATTTTTGTCCATATTATTTTGGTCGCGGGTCGGTGTGGGTGCGATTCGGCCGGTGTTGACCCAACTAGAATATTATGTTTGTGATACCGACACGGTGGCTTTATCAGCGAACGGGACAGGTCCATTATATCATTTGACGTCCCCGACAATAGACTCACCTGGAGGCTTCAATCTAATTGCAAATATGGTATAAAAATAAATTCAACATATAGAAAACTTGCTGTATCAGTTCCACATTCTACTTGATTTCAGTGGTGTGGGTGTCGCAAATAAATATTTATGATTTTTTTCTGTCGTTTCGGGTAAAGCATGTTGTATCCAAATTAACCTTTAAAACGTGCAATTAATCGAATGTGATAGTACATTTAACCTTATCTAAAAAATGTAAATTTACGTAAAATGTCGTATTGAATATAAACATATAAGTTGGAAAGAAAATATAACTTATAACAGTCACCCATTTAATATTGCAACAAAGTACTTAAGAGTTTGGTTTTTGACAAGTAAATATTTATTTAGGGCGTTATAAATTATCTAAAAATTTGCAAATCAGATTTTATAATACTGCTAGGTGATAATACACGTCATACTAAAAAAAAAAAAACATTTGCTCCGATATAACGACGGTATAGTCCAATATATACGGAAAAAACTATTTCTAAATGCAAGCTTGGAAGACGAATGACACATTTAATTATATAAAACAAACTGAACACTCGTAACCAGTTTACTTTGGAAGTGTTTTATACGCGTTATCAGTATTTGATAACTAGCAACCCAAGGGTCATTGGGAAGACCGAGATTTGACCGAGTTAGGTATTGCGGGTTTGGTTTATAAATATTTAATCAGATGTTAAATACTTGTAATGGTTCATTAAAATGTTTCTCAACCTAACCTAAGAGTCATGGAATCTAATCGATGCAGTCTGTAGCCTAACCTAACTTCAATCTCCGTGTGATAAATAATAATTATTCGTCATTAAATAAATACACTATAAGTTTTTGTAAAATCTAAATTGTTCAATATATCAGTGGCGTGCAGTGGTTATTAAGCAAAACCAAAAATTAAATAGGTAATAAAATTTGAGAAAATACTTTTTTTATTGTGTATAATAATTAGCAGAATCATTCAATATATATAAAAAAAATAATAATACTGTAATATTCAGTATATACATTTTGGCTTGAATAAATTTGGTAGCAAACAAGTTTACTCAGTGTGCATGGTCAATTGCACGTCATTTCTTTAAGCAGGCATATTATTTAAATACAATTTTAGGTCACAACATGTTATTTTACTAGTAATACGTTAAAATCGGCGAATGGTTTATTTTAACCAATTTTCGGATCGAGTACAAGACGGTTTCAATATGGGCTATTGCGTTGCACTTGCAAAATTATGACAGAGTGCATTAAACGCCGATAGCGCATCTGATAGTGTTGCACACATGCAAGCGTGCACGGCCAAGGTCGTTCCCACTATCAATTGCATACAAACTATTTTCAAAGGTAAACCGCAAATAATAATAAAAATTGATTACGATTTTATAAGATTTATCGCAATTGTGACATCTGTTGAGTTTTATTAAAACTATAAAGTTTCTTAAATATCCCGCTAGATGGCAATAACGCGATAAAAGCGAAATATCACTGATGATGATTTGCATAAACCTGACTATTAAATGAAGCCACGGCTGGGTTTTTATCGTAGATAAAAATATATTTATTGATAATATAAAAATATGCCGACTTTTTTTAAATTATCAATATTTTATTTTATTTTGAATACTGCCATCTATGGGTAGGATATCAAAGTCGATGATTTAATTTTTGCCATTTGTTCAGATGGCGGTGAGCGACTACTTGGTGCATTGGTTTCCAGAGAGAGAACAAGTTTCTAGTAATTTATGATAATCAGTCTGACGATTTGTTGATGACTTCTTTTATCTCCGTTTGTACTACTCTCAGATACACAATGATTTATTCCAAACCAGTATTACTGTACACGCTATCTCCAAGTGGCCGATTAATACATACAGTAAATTTGAAATATTTTGATGTGTGCGGCTGGAAAACAATAGAAAAAATAAATATATAACAATTAACCATCACACATATGATAGTAAATTGTTATATAATTATCATTTAAATCTGAATCTGAAAAAATTGTCAAAATGATCTACGCTTAAAAAAATAGTAATGGGAGCATCACTTATTTAAGATTAAATATTGGTTTGATTTTAGAAAAAAACTATGTGTAAAATAACTAAATCTTGATAATGAATAAACATAAAACTTCTATTATTGGTATCAATAATACATCATAGTAATAAAACACAAACATAGATATACTCTGTAGATGATTTGTGACTTTTTTTCCATATAGGTATGTACTTACATGTTATTGAAGACTTACAGCTCATGTTGGTGCTCAAAACATGCAATTAAGTTTAATAAATAATAAAAAATATATAAACTCACGCTGCTGTCCTGAGGTGGAAACATTAGGCCTCTTCCCTCCGCTCCATGCAGTCTCCAGTTTCCTCTTTCTTGATCCAGGAGTGGCAGATGCTCCATTCTCCATCTCGCATGCCATCTGGTTCCCGGTGGCCGCAAGTTGTGACTTTTCCAAATATATATCGATCTCAGCTCTGGCGCCAGCGTCACCGGCGTCCCGGGTAGGACACCCAGGCTTGGCTGCTTTTCCTGTCATTTTTTGAAAGTTTCCAGATGATTCTTTCCCAAATTGGGTTTCTTCTTTTCCCATTTGGTCTATTTTAAAGTTGTCCTTCTTGAATAGATCCAAGTCCCGCACTTGGATGTTGCAGCCCGTGTAAGGCTGCTCCTTGGGAGGACAAGCTTCGTATTGATCCAGTTTACCGTATTCTCTGACGTACTGCTCCTGGCAGTCTTTTTCGTACTGTAAGTTCCTGTGAATGTACTGATTCTGCCCTTGGAAGGCGCAGTATGGGAGAGATTGCTGGTTCTTGTAGTTATCTTGGTTTGAGATGTTGACTTCTCCGTTGGCTTGATATTTGTCGTCGTCGATAGTCACTCGGAATTCTCCGGCCCACGAGAACAGATCTTCTTCTTGGGATTTTAGTTTGAAGACTTCTGCATCCATACTATTGTCGCTGTCGGGGTTAGGAGACACTTGGCGTCCTGGCACTCCCAAATACTGAGCGCTGTACGATCCGACGGGTGAGAAATGATTGAAAAATGGTAGTTCCATAATCCGAGGGGGATAGGACGTACCTTGCGGTACTGAAAAAGTTTTGAGAAGTTTTCTAGCTTCTCGAATAACCAAATAGAGTTAGATATATTCTGAAACTTACGTTTAAATCTCAACTCAGTTAAATTTCTACTTTACAAAGGTCACTTTTGAAAATGAGTTCTTCGTTAGAGTAAATACAAATAAAACTGGAAGATTGGCTTAAAAATAAGCAACAAATTATGAAATAAACCTATGTATTAAGATTAGCACTAAGTGGAACTACTAACAAGGCTAAATGCAGATCTAAGCCTAATTACTAACAGGTTTACTTCAAATATAGCAAACACTCTAATGGAAACAAATTTATGATTGTTGTAGAGTTCCTTTGGAGAATACTTTCCTCTCAAAATGGCATCAATAATAAAATTATTTCAGTAACATTCCTACAACAATCTGCGACTAAATGTATCACTATATTACGATAATATGTCACATACACTTTGGAAAAAATCCAAAATCTGTCAAAAAATACTGTTAAAAAAGCTACATGCAAGAAAACTGGACCCAAATTTCAGACAACGAGCAATGCTCGATACGTCACCGTATGGATTAAGAGGTAAAATTCACAGCTATTGAGTTAAATCACTTTTGAAAAGACTGAATCTTTTTGCAAACGTCTAAACAGTTGAATCACTTGATGAAAACAGTGCTTTCTTCAGACCGAAACATAACTTTCCGGCGAGTGTTAGTTCCAAATCTATAAACATTAATGTCAACAATAACAGTATCACTAATCAAGTCAGAAGTTCCAAGATCACACCGTATGATGCCGACAAACCCCGTCGGTAGTTAAAACAGCACAAAGAAGGAGTTGTACAGCTTCTTGATTCCAGTGGTCTCGCGCTGCCTGTGACTGTGAAGCAGGGGGGCCCTAGCCAGGCGGGGCATAGCGAGCAGATCCAAAGGGCAGGGGGCCGGGGGGCTATCCGGCTGCCGCGGGGGCTCGGTCTCCATCTGGGGGCGTCTAGCGCTAGGAGAAGTGGCTTGCCGGCTTCGCTTCAGTTTAATGGGTTGGTGGGTGCACCGAGCTCAGGTATGGATTCTTTTCATCAGTGGACTGATACTTCCTGGAAACAAAGAGAATTAGTATTAGAACTATTATATTAATTAATAACTTTATATAATAAAAATATGAGTAAGATAATGTTCTAGATCACCCAAATTACTTCCTTGTGAACATAAATATTTTCTCAAACAAGAATTTCATTTGATCTTTACTGCCCACACAAAATTAAAAGGAGTGCTGAGAAGAATAATTCTAATTTATTTCTAATCTTCTTTTAATCATATATTATATTCATTATTAGTATATCAGTGGCAGGTACATTAGCTGCTTCACATTTTACAAAAAACAGAATGCTTGTCCAAGGCATTGAATTTTCGTATATCGCTTATCAGTCATTCGGAGTTATTTAACTTTGACATAATCAGTTAGCGTAATTCGATTAATAATTGCTACGTTGCTACGAAAGATCACTGAATATGAATATTTCTTCTCGAAATTAGGTTTTAAATTCAAAGATTATAAAATACTATTGTTAAAATACTGTGGTGTGTTTTATGATGTACAAATAAAAATTACAAAATGAGCATCCGTCACACAGATTTTTTTTTTACATATGAAATAAATTCTTAAGTCATGTGCTAACCATCTGTGACATATACACAAAAATAAAGTTCAATAAACACTACATCAAAATATTAAATATTTTTTACTGTTTTAAACGACATTTGAGCCTTATTGGTAGTATAGTAGAATAGTTAATGATGTGTTTGTCTTTTTTAAATTCGTAGGACAACTAAGCGTAGCGTCCTGTGTCCATCGAAATGTACAAGGAAAATACGGAGAGGTGATAATGTACAGCCTTGTTTTAGTACTGTTTGGCACAGAAATATAATTGAATTTGTAAACAATAAAATCCACAGAAATATCCTATCATTATTTGCATAGCACTAGATCACCAAACAATGTTTTTTCGCTATTCAATGACAACTTAAAAATTACTAACGGTAGAAAAGCAACAAAGCGATAACAATTTTTTTATGAAAATAATATTTTCAATACAATTTTTTCATACAGATTTCGATGCAGTGAAATATCTTTTATATTTATTTTTATCGTATTGAATACGAACTATACAAAACATACGCTCATTTAGAAGCATTTAACGCTAATAATAACTTCTGATTTCATCAATAGTCTCCAAATAATTTCCTATTACTATGTGAATATTATTTCAGTGTGTATTTTAAATGACTAAACTGTAGGCATGTCCCTATAAATGGTTGATTTCTAACATATTCAAATGACGACTGTATTTACACAGTTGCTTACTAACCATATACTTTCAAACGAAACTAAAAAAGCATATTATATTAATGTTTTTCTTGCACATAGGACGAACAGCCACTGCTTTCCGTAATATTATATTGTTTATGTGTAAATGTTCTATGTCAAAAATAATCTCCCACATTCGGTCAAGCCTTTCTTTCTGAAATTTAGAGACAAGGCTTGTATGGAATTGAAAGATCTATACATACTGTATATGAGGAAATATTGCAGAGGTAACTAACTGGACAAAATCAAATTTTCTACTCCCAGCCCTTACGAAATAGTTTCTGCTTGTGTAATAAACATGATAAATGAATAGTGCTTGATATCATCAACGATACACATAATCGTAGGTCGCTAACGTTCTATTTAATTTCTTTGTGGCAGCGTTTAAAAAACAATAAGCCATATTTTGTATTGTACCTTTCTAATACAGCAATTCTTATGGGAGTCGAAGCCAAAACCCCATAACACTCTTCTTCGACCACTAAGCGTCCTCCCTTTAGCAGATTCTCTTGACTGCCTGTGCCATGTTGGCGACGGTTCACTTGATGGCCAGGATGGGTCTCTTGTATATGAGTATGAAATACATTAGGCTCGGAAGGGGGCCACCTTGGACCAGCCTACCCTCGCAAACCACACGAAGATCACACAAAATGTTGTAACAAATAAAGGAGGAATAAGAATTGAGATTTCTCAATTACGATGTATATCTTAAAATGTAAGTTTTAGTTTTTTTTTTATAATTTATTGTGGCTAGAGTTTCGTTTTTATCACTTATTGTTTATAGTCCACAAAATACAGTCAGTGTATTCAACACAGTGTGATTTTTTAGCAAAGCCTAGGGAGGAAAAGATTAAAACACAATTATTAAACCTAAGTAATCTAATAAGTCAGATATTTGCGCTTGCAAATTTCTGTCCTAAGATTATAGGATCACTACCGTAACTATTTGTGATACCGACAATGTTTTTGGATTTGTTTACAAATTGATGAAAAATCTAAAAATTAATTCATACAAAAAAAATGTAAAAAGTAAACGAAATGATAACCAATTTTAACATAAATTATGTTAATAGATATAAAAAGCTAAACAATTAAGAATCAAAGCATTTTTTAAAATCAAATTTGCTTTTTCAGCAAATTCAAAGGTAATATATTTTTTATACTCATTTGAAAATTAATTTAATATTTTAGCTAACAAAATTAAAAAATCAATTTAAAACAAAATACAACACAGAGAAATAATATGTCTATCATTTTTTGCGCAATTTTTCATTAAAATAATGATTATAGTTTTTCGGATATTTCCAGATTTTAAGTAATAAGAATAAATTAATTTTAGGAGATTGATTTGAAAATGAAGATTAGAAAATTTATTGTTAGTAAAATAGATAATTAAAAGTGATGAAATTGTTTTTATTTATTGAGAAATTTGACGATATTACTTTTAATGTTATTTCTAAATTTTAATAACCAAAAAGTATAAAATGCTTTTTTTTCAATATTTCATTTGAAGCTATTTTGGGACCGTTAATATAGCGGTTTTTTTTTTTTTTAATATATTGGAAGCATAAATTTTAATAGCATAAATTGAATGATATGTAGACGATAAATAAACGATATTTTTTTAAGTAGGAACATGTTATAATAATAAAAAGGGGTGCGGACCTGCGTGAGGTTACAGGTTATACCGCGAAGTCCAAAACGATAATGCAACGGCAATATTTTGAGAATGATGTTTTAAAAAATATACACAACACATAATATTTTTACCTTGATAAGACAAGGTAGGTATTTTAACGGTAACAATATACCTATATGCATCGTTTAAAATGGACTCCACCGTATATGAAAATTGTAAAGATAAACTTCGGCATCTAATGGGAATTGTCAATATGTAAAACCGCAAATAAAGTGATCTTGAAAATCGGATACACAATACTCATTTCAAACAGCGGCAAGAAATCAATTAAATAGAGCATTTTATTTTTTATTTGATGAACACAAATCCAAAAACACGAAGAAAATAAAAACCGCACTAAAAACACAGATTATCTGTCAAAACTCACGAATTCCAAATTCGAAATTAGGAACAAAACGAAACGCCGGTGCGTTCAAAATTCGGAATCGGCACTTTCGCGTTCGAGTTTTGAAAAAGCGCGGGGCGGGCTCGCGGACTTGCGGACTTTCGGACTTGCGGGATTGCGGGCTTGCGGGATTGCGGGATTGCGGGCTTGCGCGGCTCGCGAGGGACGCAGCGGGAATGCGGCGCGCTCCGAGACGATTTCGCGCACGCTCCGACATCTTCATTGTTCTCAATGCTTTTTTTTTTATTTACAGAAGATGCCCGCGGACGTTTTACACGATGTCGCATCGGGCGATTATTGAACGCGCACTATACAATAGACGCATACTACATATTTGTACAGTTCATATGGCGAATATTGATAATATAAAAAAAAAGTTATTATCCTTTGAATTATTTCTTGTCTGCTGATATTTTAATGTGAAATTAAACGAGGTCAATATATTAAATATTTAATATTTCATTAAGCTTGTACGATTCCATGTGTCTACGTTTCCCACAGCGGGCCGTTTTACATGTTACACAAAATGGAACGACGATTGATGCTCGTGTCGCCTTGTAAAACGGTAGCGATAATATGTACAATCATAGACAGTCATATGTAGCGAATAGATTAATTGCCGAGGGACCAGCCTCCAATTGGCGCGTTTAAAAATTCGAATGTGGAACGATCGAACGCGGCGGCCATCTTGCTGAATTTCACACTCACGAAAATGGCGACTTCGGGCCAAACTACTTTAGATTTATTGCACGTCGATAGCAAAAAAAATACAAGTAATATATATCTGATACAATTGAGATTCGCCACAGTATAAACAATAAATGTGAATAACCAAATGGCTAGAAGATTACGAGGTTTTTTATTTATTTATTTGATTGACTTTTGTCAGTCTTATGAAACCTTTAAATGTAATGTGTAAAATTATCATGAACCAGTCTAACGTGGATAAAAATAATACATTTTTATAATTGAGACAAAAGAGAAAGCGATTTTAGAGTGAAATTCAGAAATTATAAAAAATAAATCAAATCGACTAATTTTAGTCTTTTTACGGTCGCAAACTGTTGCTTATATTTAGAAAATATTCTATAAATCCGCATAAAACCTAAAAACTACTGATATAATGAAAAGAATAAGATTAAATTAAAAAAATACACATTTGACGATAAGAAAAAAATTAATTCAACTTCATCTTTTTTTAAAAAATATTATTTAAATATTGTATACATTCAATACCTAGCAACTTAAGAAAAAAATAATAACATTAGTTTCAATGATTGAAAACCGTTTTAAAGCCTCATGGAAATACATTTATACTAAACAAGCTTTTTAATGGTCCACCGTGGCGTAATTGCATGTAAAATTAAATAAAAATATATAACTCGCACCCATTTCCGACAAACGTAATAATACAACTGAGATTTAACTATATTATATAAACACAATAGCACTGTGGGAATTGTGAGTTTTCGTGTGGCTTTGGGTCTCGGCCTGGCCGCTCTAGAATAATATTAAATAATAAAAATTTTACTCGCAGTCGTATATGCTCCATTCTGAGAAACGATTTAACACTAACTACTTAATGGCATATTGGCAGAAAACTAATCGACATTTTAACGTAAATACAGCATTAACATAAAAAAAAGCTCCCAGCGAATATATGTATCAATACAAGTTAATGGTGTATTTTTGCACGCCGGCTCTGTTCCTGTGAGAAAACAGGCAAATTTTACTTTCATATTAGTCTAGGTCAGTTAAGGGAGAAATATAAAAGTTAGGTTAGGTTATTTACATGAGAGAGTACGTTTAATTGTTCAAGAGACATAACCCTAAAATCTAACAAATGTTATGTCGTCTCAGTTCTCCTTTGAGGAATCGAAACTTCGGCACTCAAGACTACTACAATGTGGCTGCATAGGAGAATCCTTAAGACACCATGGGTTGACCGCGTCACAAATTAAAGAGTCTAGGAAACTCTTGACGTTGGTAAAGAAGCGGAAGGTTTTGGTCACATTTTTCGTAACAATAAATATTGCATATTCCAGCTGGTTTTCCAAGGAAAAATCGAGGAAAAGAGATCGGAATTACGGCCGAATTGGTGAGACTAGCCCAGGATTGAGATATGTGCGATAAAATGGACACCAACGAGGAGAGGCATCAGAAGATGATTTATATGAGAGTGGATAGCATCGTTAAAATAGTTTTTCCCCTTGCAGCTCTGTTAATGCAAAATTCGTGATTTTTATTGCATGCTTTAAAGCAGAACTTTTCAACTCGGAAGTTAAAGACACGACCACAAATATTTGCAGAAAAACTTCGAGCATTGTTTTAATAAAACTAGTTAAACCAAAGTAAATTTATATTATACTGCATTCATATATTAGATCATAGGTTCCCAACCTTTTATTGACAAGAAAAAAAAATTCCAACGCCCCCTTTGACATAACAGTTATAATTATACTAATTTTATTTCCATATAAAAATACCATAGAGGCATTTCATAACACCCCCCATTTTCCCTTGGACCCGCCACCGCCCCCTTGGAAAGCTTTAGCGTCCACTGGGGGGAGGTACCGCCCCCGTTGGGAACCTATGTCTTAGTTTATGTTAACAGCCTGCCACCTTTGCTAGACAGACAGCATTTAAAGGCCTCTACACTCGTAGCAATAAATCGTGCTACCAACTAGCAGCTAGCATTTATCGTCCCCATACTTTGGGTGGTCTTTACGGTTTTGCCTTAGGACGGTTCAAATTCAACCCTTGATTCAAAAACTTGTTCTAATGAAAATTGTACAAATGAAACGGCAATAAATATAATGTATAATTTACAAATGACGCTTCCAGGAAGCACAGATTGAGTCGGCGATGAGTGGTGACGTCCCGGAGCGCCCAACCCTCGGCGATGATTTACGTCCCGCGCCGGCCGAGCCGCAGTTGATCCGCGCTGATTCGGATCAATTAAAAGTTTGCTCTCCAACGCGGAGGCATGCACTGCCCTTGGCCCGCGGAAAGCGCGACCCTGGCTCCCTGGCCGCAGCATCACGAGGATCCCGATGACGACTGCGCACCCTCGTTGCGAGAACATCGCGCTACTAATATGCTCGCCTCCCCGCTCTCCCCATTATGTTGCTCGCGCATGGCTGCCATTCCGTGCCCAGAGCGTGTGCAAAGGATCGGCAATGGAGTAGTGGACTTGGAATGATTGTGGAAGGATGTGCTCTGGAAGTACCTTATCGAGGTGGGGAGACTTCTGGGTAGAAGTCCGTGCTTTATGCGACCCCGTCATGCGCCGTTTCACTATTTTTCGTACAACGGGTATACCGTCGATTTTTGTTTGTGAATCTTATTCCTCGGCCGTGAATCCTTTGCTATCCGTATCCAATAGTTGTTAAAATATTATTACAAATTAAGGCAGTCTGCAGGCTTTCTTTTGTGTGTATTTTGGTACATACAAAGGACATCAGCCAATTATAGTATCTCTTAATAAAACCTACATTTTTTTTATAATTATTCTGCAAATCTTGAAGAAATTTTTATTTCAGATGATAATTTTACATTTGATTGATTTTAATACAGATTCTATGAGTTGTGCAGTAACTAAGTTATAGTTTGTAATACAGTAATACCCCGCTTTGCGCGACCCCGTTATGCGCGGTTTCATTATAACGCGAATTTCAAATTTCGCGTTAAAATGCCTCGCATTACGCGAATTCCTTATTTTAAGAATGTGTATGAACATAATGTAGGCATTGACTTCTCTTAACAATTAAAAACAGCGTTGGGTGTTATGAACGTATTTTACAAGAACGTAAAAGAAACGCTACCCAAAAGACAATAGATGTATTTTTCAGTAAAAATAATATGTAATACTGCATAAAGTGACTATGTATGAATTTCACTTAACGCGATTTTTTCCGGAACGTATCCTTCGCGTAAAGCGGGGTATTACTGTATTTACCCCTTAGAAAACCATGAGCAACTAGCTCAGCATGCTCAATGAAATGGTCGCCAACCTCCTCTGAGAGGCACTTGATGAAAAAACAGATATTCTTAATCCGATTATGTGTTATTGTATGTATACCCAAATGGCTAGAAATTACGAATACATTTGTTTGTGAACGCTTTAGACTTTCAAGGCGAAATCGCTGAAAAGCGTAATCTCTAATAAAAAACGTTCAATTAAAAATGTACACTTCAGCGATGTATTATATTTTATATATTGTTTACGAGTTTTTTTTTTAATTATTGCAACTTTTGTAACTCTATAACAGTTACGAGGGCAGGTCCGCAGAAATATGAACTTGCGAGCGCATTATCAATTTTCAAGAAAACACGATATTCAGAGATAAGATAATCAAAATTACATAAAGATCAATTAGTGTTCGCGCAAGTGGTCGGAATGTGTTTCATAACAAATGATGCGATTGCATGAAAATGCATTGCGATGCAGAATGCAGTGTCACGTTGACGGGATTGGGCTCATTGCCGTGGCAAAATATTGAATGCATTGTGCACGTGTTTTTGATTACTCAGGTAAAATAAAACTTATTGAAAACCATAATATTTTCGAAGAGATCAAACTTCACTTCTGGGGCAGAAAATTAGAAACTGAAATTAAAGGAATCGAGGTCGTGTTAAAATAAAATAAATTATAGTATGAACACATTTTCAGGAATGTAAAATTCTGAAAAAAATATATACCAATTCATACTTCAATATAAGTACTCAAAGTTTTACTAAAATTTATACGAACTTCACTAATCAAGTATTTATAATAAATATAATTCCCATTTGTAGAAAGTGCACTTAAAATGGCGATCTGACTGGCTCTGCTTATCTTCCAATGTTCTTCCTTGTTTATTATATCGCTCTTATCTTCGTCGTTAATTATTTTAAGCTCAAATATATTGAAGTTATTTCGGTATATTTTAAATGCGAGTTAATTTTAGTGTGTAAGTAATTGAGATCAATTAAAAACAATTATGGTTACATGCTAAATTTATATTTGAAAATAGATTACAGGCGACCGCTCTAGAAATAAGACAGTGATGGGTGGATTTAAACGTAACTATACAGGGTGATTCGTGATACATCATGTTTCTACAGACTGGTGACTATTGTTTGTTTAAAAGCGACACTACGAGAAAAAAAACTCTCAATTTTTTTACGAGACATATTATTTAAAAATGTATAAAATTCTAATATTTTAATTCATTTATTTGCTGTGCATTTACGTAATTTTCTCTAAATTACTATGATATTATAATATATATATATATACAGCGTGTGTTACCTGTGAAACGAGGCGCTCTCCCTCTCGCCGCGGCCGCTATCAATTATACAGCGAGTCCTCTTCGTGCACCTTTCTTTTTTCAGTTTTTTTCAGAACCTGTCGCTCGTTAAGTGCCATGTAAGCAATTTGAAAAAAAAAACCCTCAAAAACGACCCGAGCCTCTCGACGGGAATGATTTTAAGCGCGACGCGGTATACACGATAGACACGGCAAACGTCACTTTTGATAGCGAATAAGATTTTATTATTATTTTCAACGCGTGTCCAATTCAGATCATTCTCACAATGGTATAAAAATTACAGATCTTTTCATGAACATCATTTTTTTAAAAATAAAAATAGCGGACTTTCGCGTCGAGGCTGAAGTAGAAGCTGTTTGAGGCCCTTCAGTTTGAAGTGAAGTTTAGGTCGAATCTGAAAAGAAAAAAATAAAATTAATTAATTTATAAACAGACATAGGTTCTCAAGATCAAATAGATAATATCGACGATCAAATAAACATATCATGAAGGCATAACAAAAAAACCAAGAAGGCGAGCAGTGAAAAGCATTTAAAGGCAATTGCTGTTATATATATATATAGGGAGATCAATAATAAATAATTTTCCTCACAAGGTTTTCCTTCTCATGAGATGATAAGTTATTCAAATAGGTAATAAAAAAACGTATAATGTCTGCGCTATGGCTCATGTCCGGGTTATGGCTCATGGTTGGTAAGCAAGCGTGCAAACCACTGAACCACGAGGCGGTTAAATGTGTAGTGCTACTTAGAGCCGGGGTGAATGGACATTGCACGCGACAACAAAATTTTACTTTAAAATGTTTTGAATGTACCATAAATAAATTGCATGTACCGACAACAACTGAAAAATGATAAAACCTTTATTTAATCTCGTATTTTGTTGTAATGTAAAGTAAACGCTAGAACCTTGACCTAAAGATAATTTATGGAATCTGAACAGATAATGAGCAATCTTAAATATATTTATCGTAATATACGACCACGTTACTACCTTAGTATACACAGGTTACAAAACTCAAGGTACATCATGTAAAATATGTACTTTTATTTTATTATTAAAAATGATTTTTTTTAATCTTATAGAAACACGCACAAAAAATTATACACGATTTAAAAAAATATATATTTCACATAGAAGGCAAGAGGAAACGAATACATGCATACTTGAAAACGATGCTAGTGTGTAGATGACGTTTGCAAAAAAATCTATTAAAAGATTTCATTAGAATAGAGATAAAATAATTGCTATGACACTATATAAATATATACAAATAAACAATTAAACAAATACACACCTAAAGTAATGTTTAAGCTTATATGTGATTTGCACAGTCGCCTAATAGTTGTCCCTTTTGTAAACATAATAAAAATAATATTGTAATTTCATTCATTACTTTTTGGGTAATTAATAAAAACGAATATATTTAAAAATTAATTAATGAGTATTTGATACATTTTGTCAATATTTAAAAATAGTTGCAATACTAGTTTAATGGAGTTGTTAGGTTCTAATTTATAAACGTAGCGTATGTAGCCAATTAAAACCAATATTCTGGTCGCTCTTACCACTGACGTATCGAGACAATGTTTCCAACTGTGAGATTGAGCGGGATGTTACTACCGCTGATTATATTTGATTGATGCACATCTTAAAGGTGGTTTATTGTGTATACAATATACAAAAAATCGATTTACAAATGAAACGACGAGAAGAATCTACGATTATTTTATTAAAATCCCTATCATTTTTCGTTTTGTCACATGTAAATGGATTGCTTAAATATTTAATAAAAATATGTTTATTTTATGGTGCAGGATTGAATACATACATTGAGAATGTACGTGTATTTTCTTTGTATTGTTTACGGCTATACAACGTGTATAAAAAGTCATGGTATTTTTGAGGTTGAATATTCAATTACATAAACGGTACGAAATAAAATCACAAATATTAAAAACGCTTATTACCTTTTCACATGGAAACACGATGGTAAGACTCATCCTCAACATTCACAATAATATAAAAACCTTTATAAACAAATAACATTTATTTGTTGATCAAAATTTAATAACCTTGTAATATAATTTTAAAAAATACAAATTAACTTCTACTCACATGAAATTTACGCAAGTTTTAATAAACATGTACACGAGTTAGATTTGACCACAATATATTTAAAATATTCACTTAAATAACACAAGCACAAAGCAAACTTAACCACATCCCTCACATAAATAGTATTTTTTCCACTTTTAATACGAAAACACTAAAATTTGTACTGAAATTTGGGTATTGAAAATCAACAAATACCTGATGAATGATAAAAAACCTTGCATGGTATTTAAGATCATTAAGATTTTCAAGTTCAGTACAGTGGGTGCCATTGAATTGAATTAAAAATTTTTCAAGCAATCAGGTTTGCTGTCTGGTACATCTGAATCAATTTTTCAGTTACAAAGCAGCCTTAATATACACATTTTTTTCATAGCATTTGGGCTTCCGAGCGACATTGTGACGACACAAACTGTAGTGCAACTGAGGTTCTAAACTATATTTATATTTATCAGATAAACTACACTAACCTGCGTCTAATAAATACTAACAAAATATGATTAATAACATAAAAATATACAAGCTTTCAAGTCTGCCAGTTTTCAGTTAGTGCTAACAGTAACTTTCAAACTGACAACTAATAATCGGCGAAAACAATCACCCCATAATCACTGCACAAAAAAAATCACAAAACACTAACACAATTTTAAATAGTAACTTTTTTGCTTAAATCATGCGTCACTGAAACATCTCGCGGTTACACTGAAATCCTAAAAAAATCTAAGGCTGGTATATACGGCGAGGGGCGCGACGCGGCCGAGAGACGCCGCGTCCAGGTGATGTAGAAATTACCATAAAGGCAATACAATCAGATTTAATCGGCCATTCTGTTGATTACATTCGGCGGGCGGGAAGGTTAATAAGTGGACGCGATAATTGCCAGTTAATAATTAAAAGTTGCGAGCAACTCACCGCTGAGCCAATATGCGATGGTTTATTGGTGTCGCGTGACGCGCTCCGCTAATAGCGTCCTGGCAATAGCGTACTCGCCTTTCCTTTTCCACCGTCACCGATCGGATATATCACATATATTACCATGGTATATCAGCTATAAGACATCCACAGGTTTGCCATTCGTAAAAAAAAAACATTATAGCGCCATCGATCGCTACTATTTTTTGTGTGCAATTTTACTCTGGTATATCCCCTCGAGAGATAAGCAACACAAGTCTGGAAGACATCAACATACATTTTATATTATGTTGTCTAGACAACAAGTCTATAATACACTCAATGATCTATTACCCGTAAAAATATGGGATCCGGATGAGATTATATTTTGTATTATACCTTCACCGGTCGTGGCTGTTTCCATCGTTGCTGCGGGTATTTTGGCGATTTTTATTCACTTACTGGTATAGCCTCTGAATATATAAAAAAATCTTTGAAACCCTAAATATGCTATCCGTTTTAGAAAATCATATGGGATCACGGTGAGATTTTGTTTTTATTTTAACTGTCTCCGATGTCGCGGCGAGTTTTTCGCCAAGAAATAAGACACGATTTACTGTATTGCGAATATATCCAGGAGTTTATTGAGACCTGCAAAGCAGACCTACACAAAGTCACAACGCTTACCCCGAAAATAAAATATCAGCATTGATACATATGCTGTTCATATCATAAAATAAATCACACTATTAAACTCAAATTCAAGATGGCGGCTGTGCGTTTTCCATTGATAATCAATGGCCGCTATTGCGAACAGATCAATAACAGCGCAATAACTCAGGCGACGGGCCCGGCGCGCCCTCCGCGGCCTCATTGATTTACGAGCGGGAACAGCTCCACCGAAAACGAGCAGCCGATACGTCGGTAGACATCGCTGGCGGGTTAATTTAGCTATAGAGCCGCACGCCGGGGTGAAAAGATCCCGGGGACATGAAAAAATGACTTCACCCCTTCACGCGAACGCTTACACCGCCAGTAGAGTTCTTTTCATAATCATAAAATAATAATCCATATAAATTGTAAGAATATTGTGCTGTGCAGAATGGTGATCAAGAGGAAGTTCAGAGATTCTGAAACGTGCCGGAAGATGACAAAGTAAATAGGTAGATTTTCCTGCTCTACGGCAGCATTGTCAATGTAACCCATATCCATTAGTGCCAAGCCAATTAAGTATCATGATATCTGTTCCTACGCATATGATGCTAATACTTTTCCTCAATTCAAACTATTGAATGTAGTACATGATATTAAACACGTATATGACAATCCACGTAAAGCTCTATTATTTCTCATGAACAACCATCGGATAAATTAAAAAAAAAAAATCGGTTCAGAGCATCCGTGAGCGCGGCCAAAAAATATTTGAAGGGTGATGAGAAGCGTGTGCGGCGATGGGAAAGCCGTCGGCGGGGACAGACCTGAGCGGCCGCGGTTCGCTCGCGGACGTGCCCGGCCAGATGACGCGCGGCAAGATGGCGTCGGCGAATTGAGGCGGCGGGCGCGGATTGGCGGGGCACTTGACTCGGGGGTCGCGCAGATGGACGCGTGACGGCATCGGCGCCGCATCTCGGCGTGGAAACTTCTAGACGCCCGGATTCTCAAAAAAGCCGCAATCGACCGTTCTTACAGATCACTCGATCCGCATTATTCGCACTTCCTCTTCAAGTGCCTCTCCTCAAAGGAGGTTGGTGATCATCGATCTGAACGCATATTTATCCTGGGCCAGTCTTACTGGTTTGACTGTATTCCCGGTTGCTCTCCTCAGAGGAGGTTGGCGACCATCTCCCTGAGCTCTCCCTGATACATGTTTTTTTTTAGGAGAATAGTGAAGTAGGTCCCCGGGTCCATCTACACCTCAGTTTTATATTTGAAGTAAAAGTTTACGTATTGCTGCTGCCCAATAATATTGTTTTATAATCTTTTCCTTACAAAGCATTTAGATTATAGATTAGAAGCGTTTAGAGCCCCTCTACAAAGCACATCCCTCCACAATCACTCCAAGTCCACTTCTGCATAACCGATCCTTTACAAACGCTCTGGGTACAGAATGACAGCCACGCACAAGCAACATAATGGGGGGAACGGGGAGGTTCCTCCCTTACTCCTTCCAATGCCTCTTTTTCCTTGGAAAAGTACTAATCTTGTTAACAGTGTTCACCTCTAGCATATATTCGTGTTTTTCTCTGTATACAATACACACCGACCTTCCTCCCAATATGTATATTATTCGATCGTTATTAAAATGCATTAAATTGCAGGTAGATGGACAACACACCTATCGGCATGCGCAGGTATCAGATCATCGGGAAAACCACATTCAACTGATCAAAGCTGACGCTGTAGTCGGAGATTAGATCCTTGCTGATTCACCTGCCGCGTAACTTGCTCCTTGGCAAGAGCGTCGCCATTGAATTACGCTGCACCTTACATGCAATAAGACAGAGAGCATAAGGTCATATTTTCGAAAAAAAAATGATACACACGAGTTATATAACAATTTTTCAGATATGTGCCTTCGCAGGTTTTGGCAGTCGGTATGAGTTGATTTGGTTTATTGGGTGTTTTCACTCCTCCGACGTTTCGGTCCCCGTGATTCTATAAGTTCTTGGAAATGGTCCCAGCACGGGGAGGAGTGAAAATCTCAAGCAGCTCAACACCCAAGTAACCAAATCGACTCAATTTTTCACATTTTCAATTTCTTTTGGTGACTACGAGCATATATATATATATATATATATATATATATATATATATATATATATATATATATATATATATATATATATATATATATGACCAACGTGAAACATTAAGAATGTATTTAAAACTCAGTCAAGTTTATCACTCGGTGGTTAGGGAACTTCTTTACAGCTATCTATCAAAGAATATTAAATACAGGTTATTGGTGAGTACACGCAAAGTCATACGGTTAAGCATTTACCGAATTAATTTTTCCAAGTAGCCAACTGGGAGCACAAGATTGTACGTGTGTAAAAAAATACTGTTATATTTCTCGGATTGGAAACTTCTTCGTGGCTTCTTGTTTATGCAAAGGGGGCCCTTCTGATGACCGGCGAGATATTTGAGTTTCTACAAAAAGCAGTCGAACAGGCTCGCGGGGAATGCCAGGCGGCTACGCGTCACGTGCTCGGGCCGCTAAGCAGCCTACACGCGCTGCGACTCAACCGACAACCGCACAGTGATTAACTAATAACGTTTTTATTGGGATTTTTCTGAAGCGAAACGCGTAAGAGGGCGCCATTTGCCAGGTATCGTTAGGTTGTCGGTTGTGTCGCAACGAATGTAGGCTGCTTTAATCTCTTAAAAATGTACCACAGGTAGAATACGCACTTCCAATTTTAGAATGCTAGAAGTGGCGGTATTGCCACGCAAGCCGAAAGCCTGGCATGCCTAACTAAAGCTTTCAATTCTCTTGCTAAATATATGAATGCTTAGAATATACATATAATGAAATAAGTAACTTTTTATTTATATCTTCACATTGAGTTTATTTTATTATTTGCATTACTAGTTTCGACCTTATAACCAGGTCATCATCAGATGCACGATATAAGGTCGAAACTAGTAATGCAAATAATAAAATAAACTCAATGTGAAGATATAAATAAAAAGTTACTTATTTCATTATATTAATGGATCTTCACCATGGAAATGCCTTGTCCCTCAACAACCTTAGAATATACATTTAATTGTTTGAAGTATAGTAAATAAAAGAGCAGATTAAAGTTTATGGCTACATATTCTAATGGAAACGTGCAATTTATCAAAATCCGACTAAGTCAACTATTTTTGTAACTATATTGTAGGCGTTTTCTTTTAAATTGTTTTCTACCTGGCGACGTGATATCACATACTACAGTTTATACTATGTGAATTTACCCTCAATTAAAATCACACATTTTATAAATAAAAAAACAAGTCGCATTCCTACATTTTCATTAAAATAACAAACTGAGTGGATGACGTCATTGGATGCATTTTAATGAGCTTTGGAAAACAGGTTATGATTATCCGGTTGTTTATTCTAGTGAGTGCAACGCAGCACTGCATTTTACAGCCTGTCGAAAAAAATGCCTTACAACCATGTAACATAGTTCGGATAGTCGAACAAAAAAATAATAATTGGTTCGAAGAGACAACACTCAAATATCTATACCGGAAAAAAATGCAATTCGTGATAATTTTTATTTGTTTATACATTTTCCATGAATACACGTCAATTCTTAAATAAAACAGCTACACTAGGTTTATTTCTGATTTATCGTATTCAGGGTGTAAATGGATTTTATATTATTTTATACCAAATCGCTCCGATTATAAAGCTGATACGGAGCACAAAAAGGTAACCGACGAAGGTATCACTTATTTATGACCTACTTAATCCGAATCAGTCTGAGGAAGCCCTTCAAAGGTGGAAGTACTCACAAGCAAATATATTCGTTATCTCCAAGACAATTGCCAATTCATATCTGCTGTGCTTATCTTCATTGCGGTAACACCAAAAAAATATATGTTTGCAACGCCTTTTCAATACAGACCCTTAAAAAACTAAAAACAGTAAGATAACTTCATATGTATTTTTTCAGACAATAACCGAATTACATGTGCGAGCATTGCATGATTAATTTTTACGCCATCGGTGTATGTTTAATTAAAAATTGTCTCTCGGTAATTGCGCTATCAAGGTTGCGGAAAGGAGCTTTCTACCGAGAGTGGGCATCATAAATTTTAATAGCCGCACAAAAACAAGCAATAGATTTTTATACATCAATCGATTGAAACATTAACAATCTGCAATAACAATAAATAAACGCATTTCAATTGATTGATAAGTTGGCAATTCTTTTATTGCCGACGAGGAGAGGGGCGATAGGAATCAAAAGAGTGCGCGTGATTTGAGAAGTAACAATGTTAAAGGCAATTTTGAAAGGGGGGTTAATTTATCAGGGAAATTATTAATTATATCCACATGCATCGGTGGTTGTATCATTATTTTCGTATAAACCGCTTGTGTAGTCCTCATAGTTTGCTCAAGTAACGTGTTGGTTTTTTTAAATTATTATTGGTAATACAGTCATATTTTCATGTATAATTGTTTAAAATGTCAAGATTTAAGAACCAGTTAAGTCATTTCCGTTTTTTAGCGGCGATATTTATATAAGGATAAATTCTGTTTTTGTGTTTCTAAAATTATAGCTTATTAGCCAGTATTAATGCAGTGAGCCATGTTTATTGCAGTGAGTTACACGATTAAACAATTTATAAAAAAAAATTATTATAGGTCAAATAACACCACAAAGAAGTTTTGTGATATGATTAAGAATAAAAGATGGATTATGAAAATGTGATGGCGTTAAATTTACATGTCTTAAAAATTAAGAGCGCTCAATAATAATAATTCACAAACCTTCAGGTAACATTTTCCATCAACAACCGCGAGAACAATTTTGAATATTAACGGACACAAATTCAAAACGTAACGTCAAATTCAAATTTCGAAATTCAAATTTGGAACGCGAAACAAAATGGCGACTGTCCTGAGGCAGGAGGGTGACTGATGTCATATAGTTTACAAGCATTCAGTTTTATGAAACCAGCAGGCGATCCTCAACACTCGAGCGACCTGCAAATAATACGCAGCAAACGAATCTATAAACTTTTATGTGCGAGTTGTGATTGAAAAACAAAAAAACAATTAAAATAATGACGTCCGAGCAAGCAGACGAAGATTAAAATTAAAAAGACAAGGTAGAAGATTTGTATGAAGATGTTTTTTATCGGCTGTTAAGATGTCGTAAAATTTTTAAATTGGCACTTGATTATTTCGAATATTATTTTAGTCGGGATTTGACGTGTTAACGCGGAAAACAATCATAGCAACCATCAAATCGCAATAAACCTGAAGGTTTTGATATAAAATATGTGTTTAATTTTTATTTACCGGCCAAAGCGCCGTTTGATATTAAGCATCGGAAAATTAATAAAAATGTTTTGATTTGATCAAATACAATAAACCGGACGATAACCTTAGGGGTGAAAATAGGATGAAGATGAATTACAAGACGTTTTTACTATATTTATAAATACCCGATTAAATATATATTATAGCAAAATGTAATGCACGCACACATGCATAAAAATTTAATCAAACAAAAACATTTATCAACAATAGGAAATCTCGAAATACACATACATTAATATTATATCATTTTTAAGTTGATAAGAAATATTCTTTATTATATAAAATGATGTCTGTGAAATAATTGTCATTGATGAACAATATTTCTATTTAGATATGGATTTTTCTTAATTTATTTTATAATCAATATTTTATTTATATTATTGCCTTACAATATACCTTATTGCCTTTTTTAATGAGGCTCAGAAATGAGTCAATGAGTGTTGGAAAATTATTTTTGTAAAAACAATTATAATGTCTATTCTGAAAAATAATAAGAATAATTGTATTAGAAATAATGCACAATTAATTATACGATAGATCAATATTATCAAACTAATAATGTTTCTTTTTAGAGATATTATTATAATTTGAGACTCATTGAGACTGGCCCAGGATAGAAATATATTCGATGAAATGTTCACCAACCTCCTACGAGGAGAGGCACCAGAAGAAGAGTGGTTTTAGAAAAAAATATCCCTATTGACATTCATCCCTGAAGTTTAAAATAAATATGTATTTTTTTCAAACTAAAAGTAAAATATATCAAATCAAAATATATTAAACGCAAATTGGTTAATAGCAATTATCAAATGTAAAATTAATATTCCCTAAAAGTATCAACTAAATACAATAAACATTATTAATATAAAAAATAAAAAAAAATAATCCGTCAACAAAAATATGAAATAAAAAATAATGTCCAATAAACACGTAATAAAAAAATAAATAATTATTATTTTATTCAGAGATTATATGTAGAAGACTTGAAAAATAACACGTGCCAAAAATATGTTTAAAATCCTATTAGGTTAGTTTATGGATTTATCTTGAGCATGGGGGGACCCTTCAGTCAGCTGAAATATGAAGGTTTTATGAAACTTTTAATAGGACTTCTAATTGAGTAATTAAGTCGACAATCTCTTAATTTGCTTAGCTTGTATTAAACTATCTATAAACTTAAGCCTAAGATTAAAAACAGTTCTAAATGGTGTCTTGTTATAATTCTTCATATAATCATTTATGCGTAAAAACCTCATGTCTATTTTAAAGACTTTTATTGAGGCAATGGGATATATTTTTGAGTAAAATACTTGAGTGATTTTGAGTGATAAAATGAAATTGAAACTCTCTATCAAAAATATTGAATTTCTTAACAGTGCTAGTGTAGCAAAATTGACAGTTTTATCGTGTCAACATATTTGGTTTAACGGACAGTGTAAAAAGCTCAATGTTATAAAATGGAATTCCACCAAGTACTCTCTGTCAAAAATATTGAATTTCTTAACAGTGCTAGTGTAGCAAAATTGACAGTTTTATCATGTCAACATATTTGGTTTAGCGGACAGTGTAAAAAGCTCAATGTTATAAAATGGAATTCCACCAAGTACTCTCTGTCAAAAATATTGAATTTCTTAACAATGCTAGTGTAGCAAAATTGACAGTTTTATCGTGTCAACATATTTGGTTTAACGGACAGTGTAAAAAGCTCAATGTTATAAAATGGAATTCGACCAAGTACTCTCTGTCAAAAATATTGAATTTCTTAGCAATGCGATATATTTTACAGGCATTTGAGTACTTGTCGATTTTATTGAGAGGCGTCTATTTCGAAGCGGTTTGCAGATACTTCGTACGGGCATTATAATAGTACATACAATCCGCTAAATATACTTTATTGGTGCTTTAAAAATTGATACGATGATTAAGAAACGGTGGAAGAAGCAATTCTTCGTCCATTGCAAGCGATGCGTCGTGTCGGTGGTCTCCAGCTCGCACGCACTCCGCTCCCACCGCCGCAACAATTAAACGCCTTATTTTGGGCAGACCTTCTAAGGTCAGGCCCACTTTAGACGCAATTGTTCTATAATTCCCGGACTAGCGAAAACAGTCATTAGAAATTAAGATTGTGACGTCAGGGCTGCTTAATGATGATGACCCGACACCGCTGTCTATGGGTGATTTTGCCGCTCGCTTTTCTGGAGATTTTTTTTTTTTCCACCATTGCGAGGCTTCTGCATTCTGTTTACTGTTTCTGTTGCCTAATGCCATAAAGCCATAAAGATATCTGCAGTAAGTGAACATTTTGATGTAACCATGGTACGTATTTGCTTTTTTTTTTATTCATTTCCAACATCGCTCAGATAATCACAGAAAACTTTTATGAAAATGATTTTTTAATACGTGTCTTTCCACCCCTCAACCCCGAAAACAGATTTGCCCGGATTTGAACTCAAGACGTCCAGCACATGGCAGTAATATGATTCGAAATCAAATCATACATTTGATTTTGATACCCAGCATCATGATTTATGGTCGAGCCGTCGGTGTACCAATTAGCATCTATAGAAAAATTAATAAATAGATTTTGGCTGCGCCTTAGTTCTGCGGATTTTCGAAGATTTTTTTTACTGTACCTAGAAAAGAGAGCCAACCCAAAATGACCCCGCATTCTAGGCAATAAATTAATCAGGATGATTGGGACCAATTTCAAAGATGGGCGAGCCGAAGTAAGCGACCGGCGACGCGCCATTTGAGCACAGCGAAAAGTCCACTGTGGTTAATCGACCCATCGACAGCGATCCAAAAAATAATTCGGATAGGTACAGACACTTGTTTGATATTAACATGGCTTCGTACAAGATGTCGGCGAACAAAAGGAAGTCAAAGTTGTGCAGACAATAAGAAAAAAATAATTTGTTTGTATACTTTATATTGTTATTTTCACGTATTACAGGGGTTGTGAAAAATTTCGTCATGTGGGTCGTATTAAATGGCGTAGGTTTCAAACGGATCATGAATTTCGATTCAGTACTTAGTATGAATCTAAATAAAGTGATACCCTGTTTTCTTATAAACTAACTCATCTTTTTTACTTCTATAATAACTATATTTCACAGAAGGATCATCAAGCTCAAAAGAACCCTGTAAACACTTCATAGTGGTGGTTCAACGCACCCATAGTGTGTAGCTTACACTTGGATACAAGTCCTCCAGAGTCTGGACTAGGAATTCCGAAGAACACTCTTTTAGCTCGACTGTGAACCAACCCCATGCAACACATGACGCAAGGCTCACAGGTGGAGTACACATCGTAATCAGTGCACAGGTATGGACCGGATGGTTTTTGAGACACACCATCGGATACTACTTTAGTATTTTCCATATCAACATCGGAACATTGTTCCAATTTGGTATCGCACTTTTTTCTTCTGTTTATATCAACCGTAACTGTGTTTATTTCTTCCGAGCTTTCGTTTCCTCCTCTTCGTATCGTGGGCCTAGCTCCGAATTTTAAACCAGTATATTTATTATTTAAGTATTTCTTGAAGAGTTCAGGCACACCGTTGGTATTCGCGTCATCTTGAGCTGCTGGGGTACTTGAAGAACCGTCTCGTTCCCACGCTCCGCCGTTTTGACTCCTTGCCACATTGTCAATGGCAATCATAACGGCGTGTTGACAGGGATTAATGTGTCGTCTGTCATACCCGACGGCAACTACAGAATCAATCGTAGGATCTACCACAACGACGCCTTTAAGCCGAGCTAAGCTTTGTTTAAATAGAGGACCATCGGTGTTGTTTGCACCAGAATCGCTGCGCTGAGTTTTATCATGTTTGCTATCGCTTCCGACCGAGTCTCGGTTTACTCCGTCTCGCCTCTTATCTCCGGAGACGGCGTTGTCGTAGGCTCCGGCTACCTGGTAAGCCAGCGCCATATATCTCCGATGCTTGACACAATCAGGGGCATTGAAAAACGAACCGCTCACCAGTTTTTCAGTGTACTTGTTGGCGTGAAAGTTACAGGGCCAGATTTTGTGGGCAACGTCATACTGCCTCCGGGTTATCGGTGGTCGCGCAGCAACCTTGAAGACTTTGATTTCTTCCTGTAGAAACTCGGCACAATCGAATCCTTTATCTTTGAGAACTGATTTCAACCCCTCGGCGGTTACTCCTTCTGTCGCACAAAGTAGTATTTCGCTTTGTTTTACTCTTTTTAAGTGTTGCAAGTTGGGCAAAGGCATTTTATCATTCAAGCTCAAGATAACTTTAGAAATCAACTTGCGTTCCAGTACAGTTCCAACGAATACTTCTACCAAGCTGATATCATTAGTGAAGCTATCACACAGGACCGGTTTTAGATTATTTTTAGACGTTTCCATTTCGAGCAATAGCCTTGGCAGGTCCTCGTCTAATTCCTTCAATCTTTCATCAGAATCGTCTTCTCCCGCGACCCCTTCTCCGCCCTCAATTTTCTTTCTTTTCCTCGCAGGTTCGTGCATTTCTTCAACTTATTTGAAGAACACTTCGCACCTGCTTCGACGATTATTATTTTTTGAGTTCTGAAAGGAGACGGAGAGGTTCTTTATTAATCTTGAAGTTCACTAAAGTAAATCTGTGCCACATTCAAAAAACTAATTCGAAAACTATAATATAATTTCAGTGTCGTTTTTTTTAAACGTATTTTTCTAGCATTTTTTTATGATAATAAGGATTTTAAAAAAATCCAACATAGTACAATGAAAATTATAATTTATTTACAAAATAAATAAAAAAAACTCATTAATTGTTAATATCACTTTAAAACACACACCCAATACCAATAAGTCTTCCGTTACTGAAAGTTGACGTATTAATTATGATAAAAGATGTGATGAAGCCATTTTAGCTGATTTCAACATTTTTTTTTTTAGTATTTCGTATATTTACTTTGTAAGTAATTACATCAAATGCAATCACTAGTAGTGCATTTAAAATGTATTAGTGGTGCACGCAGCTTTTGAAAGCTAAATGAGCTTAATATAATTTAGAATTTTTATACTTTTGAACATTTACAACACAGTTTACATATGTTTGTAAACAATACCAAAACACGAGGTATTGTTTAAGCATGCAAGACTTGTATGAACTGCATGCTACTGACTTATTGTTACAAAGCGAAAAAAGAGACATAGAGCATTTTGTGTAAAGCAGCACGATTTTACTCTTTTAGTGTGATTTTTTGGTGACATTTATTAAAAAAAAGTATATTCAGGATGGAATTTCGAATTCTCTACATATACATTAAAAACAAGACAGACGTCTGATATAATAACACCAACTCGACGTGGCACATATCCAAAAAAAAAAAAAAAACAAACGATTGCTTAAAATATTCAACTTTTCAGACATACCGGCGGTTCCAACCAGATGGACAAGAAAAAAACATAAAAGCAACGGACAATACATGCCCGCAAAGTTTACGCACATTTGCATACGTCGGTTAAATTTCTTTTACTCTATAATTCACCCGGTGATTCACACCAATTGTATTTGAAATATCTGGGACGAGTTGGGAGCCAGACGGTTTGTCTGATGGAGCTGCGCGACATGTATTATTTTAAATCACACTGGGATATAAAGAAACCAACATATTGGTAATAAACGCCCACGGTTTGGCTTGTGAGTTTTCTTGCCCGCTTTCACGGATAATAAAAATAAAAATAATTTAATTATAATCATTGTCAGCCGTCAGTAACACGGTGCAACGCGTTATCATGTATAACAATAAAATGTATGTGTTATACATCACGTAGGTATAGTTTAAACAAGCAGTGACAAATTTTATCAACGGTCTAGGTATGCTGTATAAAGGCTCCTAAAATACGATATCTTCCTCAAGTGCCTCTCCTCAGAGAGGTTAGTGACAATCTCATTTGACATACATGTATCTTAAGTCTTACTAATTTGGCTGTACTCCCTACTTTGTCACTGTCGCGAATTTCGCATCTACGTTAGCTTTCCTTGGATATTTCCCTGAACGATCTACGTCAATGCTGCCTCTTAAAATAAGCAATAGAGGCAACTGTAACTGATTCTGAAACCTGTAGCAGGGGTTATATTTCTGAAAGGTTCTTTTGTATGGTCTTCTTTGCTTCCTCACAGTGTTCAGACCGGTTGCAGCAATATTCTGACCCGCTCCTGCTGCACTGATTCACGCGGCTGGGAGGGACTGCGCATCGACACATAATCACCAATTGAAGGCACTTCGTTCGCTGCTCATGCAAATTGATAGTTCCACAGACAATCGAACGGGGAAAGGGTGTGGCGCCATAGAGAATACTACGCAGGTTATATATGGTGGACCTACGTGGCATTTCCTGTGGTCGGTACCGAGTGTTTTCTCATAAGCTATCTTCAGGGAGACTGTCCAATGATGGGTGTACATATTCGACTGATTTCAGGTAGATGTTGATGTATATATTATACACCTTAATCGCGTCTGCCTTATGTAGTCACTTACTAAAGCAGGTGTACATAAAAAACTTGGCTTGCTGTATACAAAAAAATATTGAATCCTAAATACTTCATACTTAAAATATCATGTATAAACGTTTTCTTTTCAAAAAGATTTCCCCTGCCGTTAAGGACACGGCACAGATTGCCTAAGTAATAAAAAAAATAAATGACCTAAAGTGTGATCTGACTATACAGTGTGTTTTTTTATTTTGGTGTGTAAACTGGAGTAGTGAAAATACAAACACACGTCAGTTGAGAGCGATGCTTCGCTGCGCATGAACCGTGACAAAAAAAAGGGTCAATGCTGGAAAATAATTGTAGGGAGGAGGTTTGAGTCCCTGCAGAGTATCATTAAAACACAATAGCAAATAAACCTTTGTTTGAAGCATCAATTATCTGAAAACAGCCGCGTGGTCCGGTGGTTAGCACGCTTGCTCGCCGGCCATGAGATCCGGAATTGAGTAATATTTTTTGTGTTAAAATTATAAGCCCTCATTTTCTAATTTATTATATACAGCAAGCCAAATTTATTGTATTTGTATTTTCATTTAATTGTTGTAGCTCATTGAATCTTTACTTAGCTTTTGCCTTACAAATTATTACTACAGACATAAGAAAATAGGTTTAGGACGTGCAATGGTACATCTCCGGCATTTGACTAGCTGTGTACAAGAAAATAACGGAAAATCAACACCAATGAGGGTTGATTTAACATGGAAAGTTATTTTTTTTATATTAGGTGTCTGCCGATCAGGGAGTCCGCACCTCCAGGTGGAATCGCCGGAATTCACCTCGGAATCGCCGTTCGCTAGTGCGGAAAATTACTGGAGACAGACTGGACGATGCCACTGTCTGTGAGGAAACTCGTGCTGGAGCAGTTATCACCGACGTCAATATTTAACGACAACAAAACTTGCACACTTCATGCCCGGATCATTCCACAGGTGGAGACCATCGACCGGGGAATCCCGTTGGGCGACGGGCATAATCTAACAGTTCAAATTAATGAATTAATTTTCTAATGTTCGCCAATTCGATTACGAGAGTTTTGAAATAAAACTTTTAAAAAAAGTTTCGGAATCAGAGTTTTATAATTTTTTTTGGTAAAATAAATCAAACGAATTATTTTGATTGTGCCAGTAAATCGTTTATATTATATATAAAATTGTTAATGAGGGTTAACGAATCAAAAAATCACTGTGCAGTATTATCCGATTATCGACAGCTATCCGGTTTTTTGACCGGCTTCTGAATTCACCATATTCGCCAATATATATCGCATTCGAATACTTGCTGTAAAATGTCATAAAACGAGCTGTAACAACCCGATTTTAAAAAAATACAGACAAAAGACAAATAAGATGATTAATTTTAAGACTTACAATATATACCGATACCGCAATCAGTAAATTTAAAAAAAAATTGATCTCGATGCATAAACAATGCTCAATTTGCTTGGATCTGATTGGTCAGATTTTTGGGAGCCGAAAATTCTACCCTATGAGTAAATGGCATTTCATGACTGCTACAATAATTAAAAAGCGTTATTACAGTATTTATATTGATTCAATGTGTTTTTTTTTTTTTAGTGATATAGGTTTGACAATCATCATCAATATACATCAACACTAATCCGGCCTTTAATATTCAGGTACGTCCATCCTCATCAACCATGAGATGTAAACGCAACATCGACACATAAAAACATCATTATACATTTGGTACTAAGCACGTGAAAAGCAAATTATTCATATACAAAAAAATTTTTTTTCAAAAACTGTTCACATACAAATTGACAAAGATTTGTAAAACTTTATGCGAAAATATCACTATTCATTTAAAATCAAGCATGTGAAGTAACTTATTCATATATGGTAACGTGTTATTGTCATTTAAGCGCTGCTGATTAAAATTTATTCAAATTAAAAATGTCTAGAGCGTTTAGTTTTAGTGGAATTATTATTTCTAATTTGTCACTGGATGTCATTATAATAAGCGAAAATCTCATTTAAAATGTTGCAAAGCCTTGGTAAAACAAATCATGAGAAAATTTCCAAATCATCTTTTTATTGTTTATCTTATTTAATTTCTTTATTATACTACAACATAACCCCAAATCATTTGATTCTTTTACTAATAACTAATATTTTATTCTACAGTGATCGGACACAACCATCAGTTTCTAACAGAACTTGTTATGTTGAAATAGGACGACTAGAAAATTGAAAGGACACGGATTAGTGCAAAATAACACAAGAAGTGTAGATTTAAATTCCTCACTATGTGTTGATAAATAAAGCCTAAATGGCTTTTAAATATGTGAACACTATGCAAGGGTTTACGGGTTAGCAACCCAACCCTCAATATTATGGAAAATAAATAATATTAAACAAGCAATTGATGTGATTTCTAATTTGTCAAATAGTTGAAATTCCAAGTTCTGTAAGGTTTATTAACCCTCTCCTTATTTCAACTAAATATGAAAAAAACTATTAAAGAACTAGATAAATCAAGCCACCCTGTGCCTGTGTATTTAAAATTGAAAAGACAAATGGCAATCATAAAGAATAATGACTTAATATTCAAATTATTAAAAATACACAATTAGTTTTTATTGCAACATCTGAGCTGATGGTCATCTTTTGATTTTTATGGAGAAACGACCGTCTAAAATTAAAAGGCTCAGCCAAATACAATTCTACTAGGACAAAGATACCTAGTATGTAATTAACAATTAACTTTAGTTTAAAGTAAGTCATTAATATATAATCATATGCGAGTAGTTCCCGTATAAACTTGGATAATAATGAAAAAGAATATCAATACATACAATGGAATTTTTTTTATTGTTTGAGGTAATTTTGTTAGTACATTGTTCGCTGCATTGCTGACGTCAGCCACTTGTCAACCAGACCAACTTGTCGTCCATGCAATCCGATATAATCAAAGGCTTCTGGTGCGGCTCTTTACCAAGGGATAAGTCAATTAAGTTTATTCACAAACCCATGATAGCCAAATAATAAAAATTAAACAAAGGTACAATGGTACCTGCATCGGTGAATTATAAATGCGAGCTTATATATAATAAGTATGGAAGCTGTAGGTCTTTATTAGAGTAAATACTGAGTAGCTGACTCATTATTTTTTAATAATGACTTTGGTAAGGTTGGTTTTATATGAAATTATCACAGCTGACCTTGGAATGACGACACTATGGGAATTTGCGTTCATACTATAATTAACACTCCTTAACCAAGTTTTCCAATAACAGCTCTTAAAATGGATGTTAAAGAGTTGATTCTATTTGACATGCATGCAAACCAATAATTTTACTGTCATGTTTATTTTGTAATGATCCTATTATTTAATTATCAATATTAATACTTGTGAACTTTTTCCTTAAATATTAATATTAAATTTTAATTTGAGTATTATTCATTTTGTATGAAATTGTAAATAATTCAATATTTATGGCAAATATATTTTTAATGACCTATAAGTCTTCCCAATTAGTAATTATCTGTATTGATAAAATATGTTTATTGAATAATGACAGAGTCCTCGGAAGAATTGTTGATTATCACAATCAAAGTAAAATGGTTAAATACATATGAGTCTGATGATTTCAAAAATATATCCAAGAATCAACTACATATTATTTTCTGTCTACTTCAAACATAATATAAGCTTATCATTTACAATATTATTTATTAAAAATTACTGTATACAAATAACAAGAAACTATCATTATCTAATGTATTAATTTATTTGAAATAAATTTATCACTTTCTTATGTCTACTAAAATTAGGTGTATACCATTTGGATCCATGAAATAGATTTGTTGTAGGTAATTAGGTAAATATTGTGACAAACAGATGACATTATCAGTTATCATGTAAATATTCTATTATGCCCAAGAACTGATAGGAGCTCTGACACCATTTTCAATTAAATTTATACATTAAACATTTACAGTGTGTGCATAAAAGATGGGAGAAACAAATTTATGAAATAACATATTTTCAATCTACCACCTGTTGCTATAAATTGGATTTTGACTTTACCAGCAGCGACGCACATATTTGTGGACGTAATTGTGGACACATCATAAATTGGATTTTAATGATCTACCTAGTAAATTATAGTGTTTTGTGTGTTATCAATAGAGGTCAATAGCCAAAAACGATGGGAAAAAAACTACGTATGTTATTAAATATTAAAAGCGGAATGTCAGTTTGACAGTTCCCTGAAAGAAGGTTATTATTTATAGATATAAAACTGTTGTATTAGTTTATTTTGACATATAAAAATATTATTTTAACAAACGTCATTATCAAATTATAACAGCTAGAAATATACTAAATGTGTAAACCTCTTATGTAGAATTGAATGTATTCTTCTTTAAATATATTCATCTGACGAGGTATTCTTGCGGTAGCCTCTTGTTTGCATACAGATTGTATCATTAATTACTTTTCGCAAATGAACGATTACGGCTCTTATTTTCTACATAAAACGGAAATATACAAATGCGATGTTGATAAAAAGACGATGAAGTTCTTGGACACTTTGAAGTAAAGCAAGTATCAACTGTTACTTACTCCCTCAAAGGCCGAAACCTCGTCGTGGATATTCCACTATCATTGTCACAGCTATAATATATTCCTCTGCCAAAAATTATCACTTTTAGGTTGTGCAAATATGTATAGATTTCTAATTACCTGGGATGTGCAACTGGTGAAGCTGGACTTCGTTGATGTTTACTCGATGCCACAGTTTGCTTTTCACTTCGTAAGTACGACTAATTATTTATCAGTATCAAGAAAGACTTTTGATAAGAAACATGGGCACTTTATGGAATATTTCAGAGCCACCAGATTTCCCGAGATGAACACGAGCTGTCGTAGGAGGCAGAAACAAAACATATGTTCTGATTAAAATAACACATGACAAGCTAGTATACTGACCTAGCGGAAAAATTGTACACAAATTACAGATTTCTGTAATAATATTTACGTACTAACATTTTTTATCCATAGATGGCTAGACTTGTATTAATTTTATTTATTCGATTACATAATTCTCTTTGTATAAAATAAATAATTACTTCTGCTTTTGTTATTATTATTTAGGTAATAAATATATCAGAATAATTCAATACAAACAAACATTATATCGTTTTCTTTAAAAAATATATTTGATTTAACTTTTAGTTTACTTTTACAACAACAGGTAGTGTTATAAAATTATACAAAGCTATAATCGCTAAAGTAATAATAATTTATACACTTATGCCGTACAACATTTAGAGACAAAGAAAAACTGTTTGAATAAAATATAATAGTACTCATGGAATTTCGATAATTATTCAGAGAAACAAAATTGTATTCTCAAGTCATTGTTGTTCATTATTTTTAACACAAAACCCTCGAGGGCAGGAATCCTTATACTTCTTATCTACAAACGGGAAGCTCATTTATGGTGAAATTAGTATTGATTGAACGACTTTTTGTCTTGTCTTGTCGTTTAAATTATAAACATCATGTAAATATTTTTTTTTTTCAGGAATTATATTTTTCTATGCTTATTATCATTTTGTTTAAGGCAGTCCCTTCAACGGTGTCAAAATTTCAGATTTTTGGATCACGTTGACGTTGACGCAGATATTACATATCTTATCGGAAAATTCAAGCATGCATGAATACCGTCCCCATGGAAATTGCACTGTTTTTAATATAACCATGTTACTACGTACGACAACATGCACATTAAACACTCGGTCCTTTCCTGCTGATATGACGTAATAGATAATTGAATATTACTGGAATCCCTAGAAAAATCTGACCCCTAAAAAAATAGTTTCAAAAACTGCCTAACGAAATAATAAAAAAAATAGGTCTCGTATATGAATGATTAGACACTATGAGAGATGTTTTAATACGATATTAAATTTATTTTATTTAATAGTCACGTCTATAAACCTACATGTGGTTCAGTCACCAGCACGCCTATTTTTTAATTATTGGATCCCGATTTTGAATCTGATTAGGTATTTCTAATATTATTTAAAAAAAATTAAATACTTAAATAAAATACATCATGTCTGGTTTAAGAACGAGCCGCAAATACATAGCATACTTTCTACCGCTTGTCCACTTGCTTTCTAGTATTAAAAGAAGTATAATTATATATTCTCTGTTCTCAGATTTTCTAAATATACAGACACGTTAAAAATTTGGAGTAAATTTATTTTATCATAAAAAATATTGTTAGACCCAATTACAGTAATTGGTGGGTTTATCTATTTTTATGAATAAAGGGTTGGCACGATACCGGATATAGAATTTCATCATTAAAAGAAAGTCGTGACATTTCAAATAAATAATATTTACAAATTTAAATTTATAAGAGAATCGATTTTCAGTTTTGAGTCGCTTTTATATTTATTGATTGACGAATATTTTAGTTAAAAAATAATGAGTATTGTTTAAAAAAAATTTTATAATCAATAGGGCACAAACTTCTTTTACAGAAATATTCGTAGCTATATATTTGTTGTACTTTAAGACATTTAGTACTTATTTAGCAATACGAGTAACCGCTTCGACAGTAGGCTTTCTAGCAACAACACATACTTTATATAAAAAAAGCGATGTGAATAAAGATTTGATGTTACGATATTATTTTAAATTACTAAAAAAATTGATAAGAATTCAGTGATATAAAGAAGCATATATTTCAGCAAAGCAAGTCGAGCTTTTGGGCTGCTTTTTTTATGCGGCTTATCAAGCTGTAGCATATAGGGCATGAAATTTTTCACGCCAGGATTTTGCATGAATTATTATATTATATCAAAAGGTGGTTCGTTCAACATCCCCGCAGGTTGGCGTGTCCTGATGAGGGTCTCTTGATTCACCAGACACCTGCAAGCGCCGCACCTGTGATCTGCAATCAGCCAATCACAGCATGCTTAACCACTAGTTAATTATACGCGACAAGCGATGCCAATATACGCCACACAGGATGCACGCAATATTAATATTAACATTACCTTAAAAACTGTTTTAAATTTTAAATTTCATGTTGATAAATACAGTAAAATTATTTTAAAAAATCTTATCTTTTAACGAACTAGCTTGTATTAAAAATAAATCAAACAAATTTTGCTTCAAGTATTCCAACAATCCTGCCTTGGTGATTGTGATATAAATTGTTTTTTTTTTGCGGTTCAATTCCGCAATTGTCCTTTTTCCTTATACTTTCTCAGAGTAATCAGATATGACTCAATTATTCGTTTATCAGATCGCGAGCTTCATCCGATAAAAATGAAATGGGAAATTCTCACCTGGATTCTGCGTCTTCCTATACCATTAAATTACCGACCATTGACTGGCGAATAGCCAATTTCTGGCTGCCCTGCACAAGCAATAACATTATCAGAGATAACGCCTGATTTGTCAACAGCCCTTCAAAGATAAGTTCTCCCAACGTACTGGAAATCTCGGAAACTAATCAATATTTAAATAACTCACTGTCGCTTGATACTAAACTGCATTCTCTCTTGTATAAATATATTATATATTATCTTACTTTTAATATGTTTTCAGCAGGGGTATTTCCCTTTTACGCCTTTTTCTGACTGGGTGGCACACAATTCACTTGTGGGTTTTCAGTTGTGCTGAGGGGAGAAGTCGAGAAAGTGATAGATGTGCGGATAGAGAGGGCCAAGAATGGCTTAGAATGCAGATCAAATTTATCAAAGACATATCGTGAATTTGTCTTCATATAAAATTAAATAAAAATCTACGATAGTTTTCATGCATAGTTTAAATTAAGTCGATCGTCAAAACAAGTAATTTTAAGACTCACCATACGATTTTTGTAAAATTGATTAAATAAAACACTTCGTTGAAGTCATTGGTCAAAGCGAAAAGCTGTAATAAATCATGTTAGGCAAATAAGCTTGTCTGTCAGGGTGTCTCTAGAAGCGTGGGATTGTCACGCATACTAACTTTAGCATTCGGAATAACATTTTCTACTGAAAATACCTGTGTTGACAGCACTCTATAAATGTCGCTTAGCGTAGTATATCCCAGATTTAAATTTACACGAAAAGTGACAAACAAAGTTATGTAACAATTAACTTTCAAATATAGGTCTAAATTTTCAGAATCACTCAATTTGATTGTTTACCGTTCAAAACGCACTGCTACCGAAAAATGTATATTTATAAAAAAAAAACCCACTGTCTAATAGCGCACTTGATGACTCACTACTAGTAATGATAGTTTAGGAAAAATATCTGAATCAGGTTATATTCTCTATATTTTCATGAAAATGCTTGCAGCTACTTGCAAGTGTTGTAAGATATTCCTAAATGAAATATTTGAAATATTATATATTACAGAATGTAAGTATTATTTTGTTACCACAAAGTCAATTTTTTTAAGCTCGAAGGCATACTGCGTTCATTAGACACTTAAATTTTCAATGCAAAACAATCCCATCACGAATAAAGCTGTTTTTTTTAGCAACATCATGTTCTTGTCAGCTACTTCGTGGCAACTCGAAGATACACTGTGTTAGATAGACAGCCAAAGTTTTGTAACAAGTTTGATAAATTTTCAATGTAAAAAAACACATCATCACGATGGTCAGTCGATGTTGACAGTGGCGAGGGTTTCTAGTTGTATTTACTTAGGACCGCAGAGAAGCTGAAATCTTTATTTCGTGGGGGATGATTAAAAACACCCTTTATATTGGGTTTCATTCCTCAAATTGAATGTCCATGTATTTGTCTTTTAGTGGGTGTGCTGTGGAGACTCCGGCTTTTAAATGTTCGGAAAAGTCGCGATGCCTTGCAGAGGTTTTTACTACAACCGAATTTCTACTCCAGAGGCTTAATGGACAGTTTTGTATAGAGATTTTCAGTCCGAATTTTTCAGGAATTTTTCGATTCATGCAGAAATTTTAAATGATATAGTCTGCTATTTATCTGCCAGGGAAAGTTTTTATCAAAAATCAACAGTCATTGAAGAAATCGAGGCTTTTGGATCTTTTGAATATAAATAAAGTGTTGAAAAAAAATATTGGCAGTGATTCGGCGCTTGGGAAATTTGTAATATAGATTATAATCATTAATAATCGGAATCTAATAGTTATTAGTAAAAAAAAATGTAAAACAATAAATTGTATTTATATTAAAATGAAAATGATAACCTCTATTTAATGATAATATATCTCTTATACATTCAGACAGTGTTATTTGATTTCATCGGTATTATGTGAATAAATATATTATTCAGAATTCAGTTCGTAAATAATAATTCAGGCTCAATAAACTTTATTATTAATAAAATTCGTGACATTAATTTAATATTTATTGAAGTAATTTTAATTATAGTTTTAATTTAGTATATTTTTATTCAATATTTAACTAATGAAAAATATATCATTTTGTTATATTTCATTTTTGAATGTTTTTTTTATTTATATTGAGTCCTATTTAAACACTTTAACTGATTGCAAAGAATACTAAAACTTAAGTTAACTAAATACAACGACAAGAATTTTTAAACATTCAATTTTTCATAAGAATCTCTTTTTTATAAAAAAATATATAAGACGTTTCTGAGCAAAATTCTTATTTCTTGTCTTAAAATAATGTTTAAAAACAGATGTTCTTATCATTTTTGTGTTATCTTTGTAGTTTCTACATTAAGCATCTTAAATGTATTATATTATGATAATAACTGCTCAGCGATTTTGGACCGATTAATTATATTTTTAAATAATTAATTTCATTTAGTTCATCGGAATTATAATGATAGGAATAATATTACGACTATTGAAATGTTACTTGAAAGCATAAGCGTATGTGTATTAGAGTAATATTGAGAATTACCACTCACTCCCAAATTCTGAAAATCTAATTTAATTGAACATACAACGATATTTAACCATTTTTATATATTTTTTCCGAATTTCAGATCGTCATGTAACGTACTCACCCGCTATTATATAAATCACCCCTTAGTATCGAATCTATCTATAGGGAAGTTGTTACAGTACCGATATTGAATCTTCGGAACTCGACTCGAAGGATGCGGCCTAACACATAAGAAATCAACAGTGATTTTTAAAATAGCAACCGTTTAATTCTATATTGGTTTGTGGTTAATTGAACGAGTAACTCAACGGAAAAGGTCGACTCGGACTCTTTACAAATTAAACCAAAAATTATCATGGCAATTCAAATTTCCCCCAAGGTGCAAAAATACCCTCGTGTATTTCGCTTTGTATTTTATATTTCGGGCAACGAAAGAGCAAAACTTAAAATTCCGTTCTTGCTTTCATTTTTTTATTACATGATAGAATACAAAGGAAAGTTCAGTGCGGCCGCGTGGCGGGTCCTTTGATAAACACTCCCCCCGAGAAACTGTTTTTGCCTTAAATATTGTTAAATAATATTCAACTTGTTTGTGTGATAATTAAAAACATCACGAAAATCCGTAGAATCGCTGTTGAAATTTCATGCACGAAAACCCACGCCGAGTAGAACTGTTTTTTTTATTTTTTATTATTATATAAGTATAATTGAAATTTAAAAAATATTTTTTATGGTTGCGACCCCTGGATTCTGCTCGTCTCAAAGCACCGGTCTATAAGCTTCACGGTGAGCCTTACTACGGTCAGAGATATTTGAATGGCGGTTGAGCTCGTAGATCTTTTCCTAGAGGGTGTGTTTTCAGTATTTGAGTGGCCTCATTATTTGAAAATTATATTTTTTTGTCGTGTAAAATTTATTTAAAGCAATCAATTTAAAACTTCCATTTCATATTACAAGTAAAATATGTAAACAGAGAGCATTTTTTTTCAATTTACAAACTCTTGAACGATTTAGAAGAGGATTTGTATTCCTCTTCAGCTAGAACAACCAGACAATAATAAAACGATAAACAGTAATATTTCTGAAGTAGTATTTTAGTCTTGAATTAAAACGTCTAATTTAATTAATCGGCCTTAATACTTTAAATGTAAATCGATGATTTTTCACACATGAATAAATAGCGGAACAACTTTAATATAATTATTTTTTAAAGCTCGGATGTGAGAACGCTGAAAGATAAAAGCTGTTGCATTGAGGCGAATAAATCTTAAATTAATAACTAAAATTATAAGTTAATTATTCGCATCTACACTTAAAAATTTAGACAGTATTTTTTAACAAATACAATTTTTGCATTCAACCAACAAAAATTTATAAAAATACTTGCTGATCAATGATACCGGTCGCTAAAAGGTGGGTAGATAGAACACGTATTAATTAATAACGCACCTGAAGGTGGGGAGAGCTCTTGGCGGGCCAGGTGAGGTTAGGCTATCATCCCGAATTTTTAATTAACTCTAATTGGAAAGTTTATCTCCGCGCTTTTGACACTCAGTGATAAATCGCTATGTATGTACTATCTGAAGGAGCACACCAATTTTTCACAGAAACATTAGTTTTGGCCGGCGTGTTAAATGTTGGCCTTGAAAATTTTATTTATAATTAAAAATCGATTCTACTTTATTTCGTACAAATGATTATATTTACTAAGTGATAGTCAAGTGGATACGAGATTACTACATATATGTAGTTTTAGAATGTTTTTACTTGTCGAACCCATTTTTCTCTCCTCAAACCAAGACACAAATTTCCTATCTGTGTTTAAGAAAAAATATATTCTTTGTGCATCTGTAATACAAACAAATATTATATTATATCATCTAAATAGAGGTTTGGGTAGATAGATCATAGCTTGGTTAGATGATCACAAAGACTGCTATAACTGATAAGAGGTGTGCCTAAGTTTAATTTCCACGTCTCGGTGTGCTGAATAGAAATCTAATCAGTTTTTCTAATCATTGCGTTAACATTTTAGTTGAGATTATAATAAGCAGTGTTTTGTCATTGATCAAAATAGAATATTTGATTATTTCTGTTACAAAAGTATTTAGGTTTGTCAAAAAGCCTGCGGGTACGTTTTTACAGTTGAACGTATTATAGAAATGAAATTGTTACTATAAGACATAGCGGATAACGTTTTTGCCAAGTCAACCCTTAAAGTGTATAATATCAAGATTATTTTTTTCTTTTATGTTGTTAACAATAGTTGTTATACAGTGGATGGCTATTCCCTGATCCTGGCGCTGGTTGTGGGGCTTACAAGATGTGGCTTAGGTGGTAGCGTACACGATAGACATTTCAATATTTGATTTATGTTACTGTGCATTTACTGTGCCTCGATATAAAAATACGAATGTACACCCCTTCAAATGTGCTTAGCAAAATATTTTCTTGAAATTGATAATATTCGCTGGTATAATATCTCTAGGGTAAGTGGCACGAATTCTGGACACGCGTCGGCGCTCTGCGACTCTTTAAATGTATTGAGTACGTGGCTAAAATCCCAACAAGTGGGCGACACCTTCACGTTCGCTTTACCCTGCTGCCTTCCCTGTACACACCTGCCCCGTGTTGAACGCTGGAAATTATCATATCTTTAAAAATGATACTTTTTACCACCTTTATGACGTATATACATGTACACGGTGTTTTGAAATTGAGGAGGTGATGTATTCTGTTATAAGTGTTAAGGCAGTTGCTCCCAGCCTTTTAATTGCCTCTGGTGTCCAACCAGTCCATTACCTGGCGAAATCGTGTCATTTAATCAATTTAATTGTCACTTTATTTTTCTATATCGTACATTAATTTTTTTACAGAGTATTGAAAAAACTATAAATTATATTAACCTATTTTTTATTATTTAATTAACGTCCACTTTCAGGGTAAAATAAAATCTTGAAGATGTTGAAAAATTGGATAAAATGACGACTTTTCAAAACCAAAGTTTGTTAAAGATTTTTTTTTTTTTTTTAATTAATAAGACGCACATGGTTTATATTTAATCCTTCAATTCAAATTGAAAAAAATACTTTTAAATGTTAAGGATTCTTGGAAAATGTACCGGACGAATATCCAAACTCCTACACTTTAATCGGAAAAACACATATTTATCATAATAATAGTAAATCGATAGTAAATCGATTTTTCGCAAAACGGACTAGAAAATGATCAAAAAAACTCGATTATGGGACTTAGACCCTTAACTAATTGTTTGTATATATTATGATTCAATTTTGGGTGTGTGGTATGAACGAGTATAGCAAATTTGTTGTAAATATTACTGGAATACAACGTTGTTTACTCTCTGTTCTTTAGTTTTTTTTTTATATAAGTTTGGATCTGTCTCATACAGACAGTTTATCGAAAAATGTAACAAATACAAATAACAGAACATAGTGAATCTAAAAGTATTTGAACAATTTTATTTGTAAAGGGATTGGGATCAACGGCCAATTATATGGTGATGTTATACTATATCATACGATAATTGAAGAGGTAGTTATTTTATATGATATTTCTGTATTTTATTTTCAAAAACGAAGAACTTAAAATGTGTAAGTGCCACCTCATTTTGATTAGCGTTTTTACTATAATGTATATTAAAACAAAATAAAATATTTTTATGCTTGAAAATCATCGTAAATCCTCAAAATTTTCCACAAAAGCGTAAAATTTAATATCTTCTTCATCAAGTGCCTCTCCTCAGAGGAGGTTGGCGACCATTTCACTGAGCATATACTCATACTGAGCCAGTGTTCGTGGTTTTTTAAGGGGAAAATAGTTTAGTCGGGTCGCCGAGTCCTTCTACATCGCAGTTTTTTTATTGGAAAATGCAGACTTTTCCTTCAAATAAAAAAAATAATATAGCTGATTGCCCTTAAGGCAGTTGCTTCCAGCCTTTAAATTGCTTGGTGAAATCGTGTCATTTAAATAATTTAATTGTCACTTTATTTTTCTATGTCGAAAGTTGATTTTTCTATAAAGTATTGAGAAAACTATAAATTATATTTATCTATTTTTTATTATTTAATTAGCGTCCATTTTTAGGGTTAAATAAAACCTTGAAGATGTTGAAAAATTTGATAAAATGACGACTTTTCAAAACCAAAGTTTGTTAAATTTTTTTTTTTAATTTTTAAAATAATACGAGTAAATCGCACATGGTTTATATTTAATCTATTAATTCCAATTGAAAAAAAGACTTTTAAACGTTTAAGACTCTTGGAAAAGGGACATGACGAATCTCCAAATTCCTACATTTCAATCGGAAAAACACATATTTATCATATTAATAGTAAATTTATAAGAAATAAAAAAAATATTCCGTTCGGAAGAAGAGATGTATCAAACTTTTTGCATTTAAATATTTTTGATTGGTGCAGTGAATTTTTCACAAAACGGACTAGAAAATGATCAAAAATACTCGATTATGGGATCTAGACCCTTAAGGCTCTAAACAGAATATTTTTTTATTTCTTATAAATTTACTATCAATATGATAAATATGTGTTTTTCCGATTGAAGTGTAGGAATTTGGAGATTCGTCGTGTCCCTTTTCCAAGAGTCCTAAACATTTCAAAGTCTTTTTTTAAATTGGAATTATAAGGTTAAAAATAAACCCCGTGCGATATATTATTTTAAAAATTAAAAAAAAAAAATCTTTTACAAATTTTGGTTTTGAAAAGTCGTCATTTTATCCAATTTTTCAACATCTTCAAGATTTTATTTTACCCTGAAAATGGACGTTAATTAAATAATAAAAAATAGATGAATATAATTTATAGTTTTTTCAATACTCTGTAAAAAAATCAACTTTCGACATAGAAAAATAAAGTGACAATTTAATAAATTAAATGACATGACTTCGCCAGGTGCAACTTTTTAGATTTTGCTGGAAGCAACTGCCTTAGTATTTTAAGCTTTAAAAATCCTATATTTTACTCGTCGTTTGTTGCTCGGACCGATTGTATTAAATTGCAATTTTTTATATGTAAAAATCAAAAATATCAATAAGCGATGAGGGGGTAGTCTTCATCGCTGCATGTATTTATTAAAAAGTACTTTACCGCTGCATGAATTTTCAAATTTCCAATGCAGGGAGTGAGAAATGAAGCGGAGAGTGGTGACGTCACAGGTCCTCCGCCCCCGGGCGGGTATATAAAGCTGGGGGCGGCTGCCACCTGTGGAGTTGCTCTGTGCCCGCCGACCAGACAGCATCGAGCAGTACCTGACCATCATCGAGCCAGGACCCACGTAAGTCCTTCCAATACTTACTTATCAACGCAAACATTAAAAAAATTCTAAAAAAACCACTCATTTCTGTGAGTGTTTTTTCGTTCAACGGTTCATTTCTGATTTCTCAAGTCAATTTGATGTTCGGCATTAGCAAAGTTTCGACAATTCAATTGAACACATTGTACTATATATATAAAATAATATTAATTCAACACATGTGTGAAAATCTTTAAATAAATTGAGCGCATATTTAAATTGGGTTTTTCAGTAATCATTGATTTTTGTTAGCATAAATAAGGATTCGTTATTTTAGACATAAATTCTTATTTATCGAGGAAACGTACGAGTGATCGTGGAAAACCATTGAATTTCGAAACCCCATATTGAGCTTTTCTGAAGAGTTCTCATCGTTTCTTACCATCATCGAGCCAGGACCCACGTAATTCCTTCCAATACTTACTTTTCAACGCAAGCATTAAAAAAAACTACTCAAATTTGTAACGGTTAATTTCGGATTATTCAAGACAATTCAATTGAACACATTGCACCATACATATAAATAAAATTAATTCAACACATGTGTGAAAATATTTAAATAAATTGAGCGCATATTTAAATTGGGTTTTCCAGGAATTTATTTTTCAGTAATCATTGATTTTTGTTAGCATGCCATAAACAAGGATTCGTAATTCTAGACATAAATTCTTATTTGTGAATGTACGATAGAAGTGATCGTGGAAAACCATTGAATTTCGAAACCCCATAATGAGCTTTTCTGAAAAATTGGTTATCATCGTTTCCCGCTAGACTATTTCTGTACGAAATATTCTTGTATGAAAGCTTGTTTGATTATAAATAAAAGATGTACAATTTTTTTTTTAATACAAATTTTTTTTTACAGTAACTGCATTTTTTATTTATGGGATTAAAAGGTTTCATAATTTTTCTCGCAACTCTTGTATGAATATTTTAAGGGTTGAAAAATAAATTCGAATGATTTCCAATTATAAGTTTTTATTTAAAATAGTTAAGGTTTTTTTTGAATTTTTTTTTTTCATGAATCATTTCACTGACGATGGTTTTACAATTCGTTTATACAATAATGTCCAAATTGGCTTTTTACGACTAATGGTGTATTATTTTTTTTATATTCCCATTAAAGTTGTAAAAAAAATTCGACATTATCAATAGGTCGTCTGTATATATTATTTTATGAATATGTTTAAGGCATTAAATCATATTAGTTCAAAACTGCAAATATTGACTCAACGATTGCTTTGTGATTACTTTTCTAATGACATTATATGATAACATGATATGAGTAATAACTAATTTTGCAGTGGGTGTAAATTACATGTTTCTATCAGTTCCGATAAATATTATAATAAAAAAATAGGTTTAATACCGTTCTATAATTTTTAATTGTTGCTAGTTGCCTTGAACAATCATTTTTTGGGCGATTTTGGTTTTTTAAAAGATCTGAAGAAATATGCTTTGAGACCCAGAAAAAATCATCTCAAATGTTCTTTTAAAATAACGAATATAAATATAATATATATGCACATATAATATCATTTGAATATTTAGATGAAATAAGCAGATATGAGCTTGATAAAACAATTTAAATAAATCATCCATCGCAACATTGCGCTGTTAGGTATTTTTAGCACGTAAAAATATTTAAATTATAAACGTATATATTTTCGCGAAACATATCGGGTTTTGACGATAACAGATACGTTTTCAATTAAATAAAAATGCGTGGCCTTTTTTCGTGTTCTCCGTCGAATTTGCGATATCAAAATATTGAAACGTATAAAATGATAATTATCTATAAGAAAAATATTAACATTGAATTTTTTTTGTCAAAAATAGGAAATAAAATATATTTAAATATACGTTAACAGCGTATATTTAAATAGATAATTATACAAAGCTTTCTGGCTAAAGTTTTTTTTTTAATTATTCGGTCTATCTAAATATAAAATGCAGCTATGACGAAAACTTCAGTTATTGCCTCAATTTTGTAGATGTTTTAGAAAATTTTAATTAAAGAGACTACTGAATTTATAATTTGGCCTTAGATCTCTTTTTTCTACGGAGGCAAGTCTATACGCTGAAAATCTCTGATCTAGTCTATTAAATCAATTTATTTAAATTTGAGTCATTTCAAATGAGTTGAGGATATTGGTATAAAAATTTCAAAACCAGTGGTGAAATTATCATCATTATGTAATGGTAAATTTTGATTGTCTCCATCCCATCATAGCTGGGTTTTCCATCTCGCCTACTACAGCCAAATAATCCCCCTCCCCGATTCCCAAACCCCCATACATAAATTGACGCCAAATTTGATACCAATCAAGATCACTACACTTGAGTGATACACTAAATATTAAATGTGCATCATCTTCAGATAACTTCCGAGACAATCCCATCCGGTAATTAAACCTGATCACAAATATATTCTAACCTTTAAACGATATTATCGCTCCAGCGCTTAGGAGCAAAATTTCTGGTACCTTTGAAAGACTAAAGTTATAAAATAATGATCGAAAAAAAATTACACGGCATAACACCCAAGAACGTGTTATTATTTATATCACACGCTAAAATTGAAAAACTATCTTACAATAATCACACTGTTGATTTAGATTATTTTTTGTCTGATTGATAATATCTCTCAGACAAAAAACTGTTTGAGCATTTAACTCTAAATAAAACGTATTTATGTAAAAAGAAGTTTGTTGTAATAACAATATATGGATTATTAAATATCACATAGCAATCAAATATATTATGTTTTATGCTTTTAAAGACTAGATAAACCATTAAAATATTTTTTTTTAATGGTGATATTTGAGCTCATCTCCACGAATAACCCGAACCGGCGTTCTATCCAAATATGTAATCGAGCGATAATTTTAATCGTCATATGCAGGTGCAGCACCAACGTGCTGAATCGATATCTGGGTGTGAAATTTCAACATGTTCTTCTTTTCATGTGTTATTCAATATTACTGACTCTCGAAGTTATTTTTTACTAAATCAAAATTTGCAAACAATTTGAATTCTATCGGAAACTTGGCTTTTTGTATGATTTAAAAAATAATGGATTCACGAAGAAAATGTAAAATTCGTCAATTTTATTCAAGTATAAAGTTTGTTTGTAAATTCTATTTTGCAAAGTTTACCTGCACTAAGCAGTTTGTCGGACAGTAACTAATTTGCATGTGTAAATAAATGTATGGGAAAATTTTTAAAAAGTTTACTTATTAATGTGAAAATGTCTTCTATTCGTGATTATCGATATAAAGTATATTAACGATCATAGTTTTGCTACTTTATGTTTTGTTACAAAAAATTTGAACACTTTAAAGTTCAAACACTGTAATGTGTCAATTTTTGTTATAATTAATAGAATATAGATTGGTTGTCTTCCAACGAAATATTGTACAGTGTTACTTGGAATAACGACAATGGATGGTGTAATTCAATATATTTGCAATGTTTTGGGTCTGAACTACCTATTGTATCAATAACTTATAATTTCATTAACTTAATGTCATGGATTCTATCTTTAGGACACTTACCTCGTACGTGCTTTCGCATCGCGCCCTCAAGCAAAACTTCCGTAAATCTGATATTATATAAATTAAATAATATTGCAGCATATTTAAAAGAATGTCATAGAAAAATTCATTAATTATTATAAATACGGATGTATAATGTCTCTTCGTGATACGACAAAAACGTTTTAGATAGACTATAATCTGTATTTATATATTCAGTAAAATCATTTATGAGATACGAAACTGTGGGGGTTGAAAATTAAACCTGTTACGCAGGGGTCGATATTTTACTACCCCTTTCTTATACATAAAACAAAGACACAGAGCCATCCCTATTCTTTGTAATCATCGTTTTGATACTCTTTCATCTTTTAAATTTTGATTATATTTTATAAATGACCTATTTAAAGTTTTAGAAAATTATATGTATCAGTAGCTTTTGTGGTAACAATATATTAAATACGGGTGAGATTTATTTTATCACCTTTCGACTGTTGCAGGTTAGTGATGATTTATTGAATAATAAAAAAAATCATAAACTCATTGGATTCGGACGCGACTTTTTTTTATTAAAAAGCCTTAAAATATTGAAAATTAAAATTCCAATTGAATTCACGTCATTTTGTATTAATTATTATATTGTTGCAGAGCCTTCTTCATACCCAGACGTCTGACGCAAGTGCTAGGCCAAGACTCATCCGAAGAACTTCACTGCCTTTCTGCAGTGATTTTCACATCCTAAAAAAAAAACAAAGAACGGTAAGTCATTTAATTATTCTTTAACCTACTCTACACACTATACATATATATTTATAATTTTCCTACTGTTCTGTACATCCCTGTTTGGATGTCATCAAATATAAAATGCTATGCGGAATAGGAATAAAAAAATACACGACGTCAAGGTTTCGCGAGAATTTATAAAGGTAGGCTTTATTAAATTTAAGACGTGAGTGTCATCTATAAAGTGATACAACTGAGTCGGATAAAAAGCAAGTGTCTCATCGTTCGCACAATATATATTCTGAAATTAGGAATTTTTAAGTACTACTGTATTTATTTCAACACCACATCTAATGTAATATTTTTTGTGAAGTCCCAATTTCTTCTTTAGAGTGTGTTTCATAACTTTTGAGACGAAATGAAAAATCGATTTATCAATTGTGATTATTCGATAATGCTTATCCTCGTATCAAAACCTGTTTTAGAGAAATCCCTGGAACCGGTTCGCAGGGCGTTAACTAAGAAATTATAAATTTCCGAATCCGTCCGTTAATTGAACAGCACTAAGAGATCACCTGAGCCACCTGCGAGCTTTAATTGGGCCCTCCATAAGCGCTCTCTCGGGACTCGAACCCACGATTCGAGATAAATTTCAGCGTCGGACTCTTGGGAACTCATCAAATAAATATTTAATTACTCTTAAGGTCATAAATCATGTATAATCGTGATTCTGTAATTAAATTACACTTAAGGGAGCTTACTCATGGTCTATTTTAAAATAATTTCCAGGCGAACTAAAGAATGTGGTTAAACATAAATCGCTCATGTTAAACACTGAAATACGTCTTTGCACATCTCGGTACAGCCGTGTTTCAATAACCACCTTATTTTATTGAATTTTTCGTTTTTATTTAGGGATAATGGGTAGAAGTTTTCTAATGGGATTTCTAAGCTCCCATAAAAGTTTCAATGCTGTAAATTTAAATCAATAAGTATTTTAGAGATGGTTTATAAAAAGTGAAGGGTAACAAATATTGCAATTGAGTCGATCATTTAATATCGCCCCAAAAAATATACACTTCCATTTTGTAGATATAAATAAAATGTACAATTTTTGGTATAAAAAAAAGACAATATTGCAAGAGAAGTTTTTGAAATAAACAAATTTAAATATTTAATCATAACAGATAGCTCTTGTAGCTTTTAGTACTATTAAGCAATTTAATCGTCACGAAGCCAAAATTAAATCCGTGGTTATGTATGAAGAAATACGATAGCTTTATAAATGTTATGTAAGGGTGCGTATTTTATAAGGGAATATTTCACTAAAACCCACAAAAGTTTTAATTGGTGTTTAAAAATATTACTGTTACATGAAGTAGTATAATTCAATATTATGCTGTTAAATTAGTATTTTGTATACAGGAACACGTATCAACAAGCTATTACTTAATAAATATTTATTGAGAACTTTATATATTTATTTACGATTGATGGAATATTTTTTTAGTTAAATCCAGTTGTGGATGCTTCATTTTGCATTCTGTGCGAGTGGAATTGCATAATTATTTTCAATTTACATTAGCCTTTAGTCTAATGGACTTGCAATAGATGTATGCATAAATTTTACACAAAAAACTGTTAGAAAACAATTGTTACATTTAAGTGATGATCATATAGGCAGAAAAAAATTGAAAGCGTCAAATTATAAAAAAAATAAATCAAACAAATAACTGTAAAAGCAGTCTAATAAGTTTAACTAAATTCTCTTAAAATTCAGTAGGCGCCTAACATCGCCAGTCAGTTTTTAAATAAACATTTTTAGTAATTTATATATAAAAACGGTTGCCCTTAATTATGAATATTTTCATTACCGAATATTCTTTGTCTGTAATGTATTCATATTTTTCACGTTCATAACAAATTTAATTAGTAAGACTGTTGTATTCACGTGGGATATGAACCCAGAAACGTGAACACCATGGTGAATAAAAAATAATCTTTATTCGTAATAAAAATATTATCAATGTCAGTAAATCAAAAAAAAATACTTTCCCTGTTAACATTTCATAGCATTATGAATTAATTATCCTTAAAATTAGCATTTTTAGTGGACAGCAATATTTATATAGGTTGATTGAATCACAGCCAAATTAAAACTGATAATTTTGCTTTTATAAAAACACTGTGTTATATTAATACCTAAAATTAAATTTCACTATGACTCTTTCGCGTTTTAGGCCAATAATGATGATTTCTGCGTAATATTTCAGTTCTACAATATACTGGTACGTATAATTAAATTTAAACAGATTCTAGACATCATAAATATAATGATATTTGTTAGTCTGTAAGATCGTATATTATTTTCGTAAAGGCCAATTTGCCATAAATATTTGTAGGCAGTCTTCAGAATGCAAACATAACTTAACATCCATGTTTATATATCAAACAATTTTGCATTGTAATATGGAGGCAAAAGGGAAGCAACCGACCCTGAGAGCCTCCTTCTGAGTAGCATCGAGAATCGCCAGGATATAATTCGATTAAGCGGACGACCTCAGAGGGAGCTGTCCACTTTCCGGTTGGGGAGTAACTCACTTCCGGCGGAAGAGAAATTCGTTCCACGTGGAAATATTAGCCAACCCTAAAGTTTTCTGTATCACATCGTTTATGTAATTTTCCCATAGATGAAAATCGATAATTCGCTTTCGTAAAATTATTTGGACTGACGAAACCCTTTAACCAATGTGAAGCTTTTCTAAACAGTAATGTAACGTGTTGATCTTGAGAGTAGCTCCCGTTTGTGATAATGACTTTTTTATTTTATTTATTTCTAGTATCTTTTATAATTCATTTAACTAAAACATCGTAATAAAAATATGTTTTATGTTTTTTCTTGTTGAATTGGTCCGCACGCCACTGGTTTTGTTTGGTAAAGAACATACATTCATATTATTATTTTTGATGATTGACAATGTCTTCGAGTAGGCAAGTTTTTATAAAAATGATTATTTTTATCAAGAAGAAAAGTTAATATGAAATAAAATAAGATATCATATTTCCAACAATATGTCAAGATTTATTTATATATATTCGAATGAAAACGAAGTAAATTTGACACGAGAAGACAGAATTTAAGTTCGTTTTGTTTTATACGTATTTAATATCACGAAGCTTTTATAAAATTTAAAGTATTTTACAAGACATATCTATAGTATAGTGTTAGCTATTTTTTGAAATTTCATAAGCTTAATATAATTTTATTGGACATATATTGCAGCATTACATTTTTTAAAATTCAAAATAAATACAGTGCAAATAAATCGTACTTCATAAAAAATATCAGGTTACAACAGGGATAACGTGGTAACGTGCCTTGGAATATATTATTGATATATCATAACAGCGCTTCTCAAATTATGTTTCGCTCACTTTACTCTTAAAAATCTTTTATATCCCTTTTTTAGTAAGTTTATTTAAGTGTCAGATAATAGCCAAAATCAATTTTTTTATAAGTTATACTGCTTGTATTTAAACCTACGATTTTTGTTACGTGGCTTGGTCCATTTATTTTTTTACTACCGTCACCCTGTAATTGATCGAAAATTCTAATCACCACACGCAAATGTGTTACCAAAGTACTTTTGCTCGACACATCATTGATGACTTGATGAAATATGTATCTAATGTATCGGTAACTCAATTGCATATAACGATTAAAATTATCGCTTAGTGTGCTTAAATTCCACATTCGTTTGATTGAAAATGCAAATAGTTTTATTGTTGCCTTTCAATGATTTTTTTCTGACTGAAAGCTTTTTTCATTAACATATGCATTCATTTTGGTATTCGTAATTTTGTTATACCAGCCTATTTTAAATAATTAGTTTTTGTATAGAAACAAATGTGAACCCTTAATTTATAGGTAGAAGTGAAGAAGTATAAATCTGTGTGGGATATAACGTTTTTTTTTATACAAGAAATGGACAAATAATTTAATACAATACTTTGAGTTAGTTTAGGCTACCAGGTTTCGAAAGAATTTCGCTGATGTCATAGGTCTATTTTATTGAGTTGGTCTAGATTTTTATTGAATGGAATTCGGAGATATCCCTGGAAATGGATTCTGTTTGCTGAAATAAGTAAGAAGGGTGAGGTCGCTGGCAGCCTTGGTTTAAAAGCTATTTCGCTGAAGGGATCGTATGCTGGCCTGTATCGAGTTCCCGAGTGTTTGTTTCAAAATGGTTCATTTCCGATTCGCCTGAAAAAGCAAACACTAATTTCATCGAATAACGACAGGAAAGCGTTTGGCGAGTGGCTACAACTTTAAGTGGCTTTCGAGAACTCCGACTTAATTTAATTGATACATTTTTAACAAGCATTAAATAAAAGGCAATCAATTACAGTTGGATCAAATCTAATACAAAAAAACTTCATGTTGCTAATACAATATCTCCAAGTGCCTCTCTTCAGAGGAAAATTGTGACAATTTCACTGAACGTAAGTTTGTCCTGAGCTTCACTAATTTGGCTGTAATCTCGGCTTCCAGCTACTTGCGTAAATTCTGCATCCACGTTAGTTTCATCCTTCCTTTTTCTATTGATTTTTCCTTGGACAATCAACTGTACCAACTGTAGAATATATACTATTTATTAGTTCGAAAAATATGGCTAATTTAGGATAACTTACGCTTTTTTACCATCGTACCTTTTTTTTGCGCATTTTATGCAAAACTCTCATTCTCGTATCCAATTCAACTACTATGGTTGATTGTTAGATACAATATTTTTTACTTTTTAGTACTTAATAACTGTTGGCGAATCGAATACAGCTCAACAGTGTAATGGCACTTTGAAGCCTTCAGATTCAACTTTAATAGTTTACACATTTTAAAAAGTCGCATCGATTTAAATATTATAAATAAAGTGGTATATTTATTTTAATATTTTTTCACCCAGTGTATTTTGTCCCCGCGTTAATCAGTTTTCAGAACATGGCACTTTTAATTTCAGCAATGTTTGTAAAAAAAAAAAGACCCAACCCAAGCGTCGATTACATTATCCTTTTGATATTGTATTAAAAAGTTTATTCGCAGAAAATTAAAAAAATATATTAACATTCATTATCAAAGCTAAGCGAACGGTCTTCTTAAAAAATAATAGCAGAGATAATTTTACCAAAAAAATATAAAAATAACAGGCTTAATGTAATTTATTCAATTATTATAAGAAATAATGTATTTACTTCGTATATTTTTTTTAATAATGTTTATTTCATTGATTCGTGTTTCGATCGAAGTCATGACTAAACTGTTTAAAAAAAAAATAGTAGCTGGTGGTGAAATAATTTACCAATTTAAATAGTTACTCCCTGAAAAAAATGTTTTTCGAAATCTTTAGCGCGGAAGGCTCCAAAACGGTTTGTCGTTTAAAATTATTAAAATTAAAATATTAAATAGATCCAAAATGATCATGCCGAGGGTTTTTTTTTTTTCTCCCTAATGTTGTTAGTGCGGTCTTTGTACGCAATAAGGTGCGGCGAGATTCACAATTTCCCTTAGAGTTAAAGCGAAAAACTTCAAGGCCAAACTGGAAGGGAAAACAAGAGTGATGAGCAAAACATACCGCGAGTTATACACTTATAAAGATACGCTTTTTTTTTTTTAAACTTCTGTAGTATTTTTCAACCAAACTATTTTAAAAAACATACATTTTTATAATGACTTCAACAAATTTAATGTTACAGCAAAAAAATATATTATTGTATATTCTTTATAAGTAGCACATTAATCTTGTAATAAAATATTGCAGTGAGCTTATTTTATTAAAAATTAATAAAAATATTTATTATTAATTAGCAATTTTACTATTTTAATAAAAAACAAAATATGTCACCAAATAAACACACGTATTTTTAAATACGGAGAATTTTGTTTTTCTGTTGATAAATTATTTTAATTAATCGAGAATATTCGCTTACAACCTTTATCACAGTCTATTATTATTTTCTATCACAGCTACTGGTAAATATTACCGGTTGTTTGACCATTCTTGCCATAATCTATTCGCATGATCTAATAGGTCAGATATTGACGCAAACGTACTCTTGATCACTAAACAATGTATGTTGCTACTACCAAAGTATTATCTTTATAAATGTTTTTTTAGTGAAAACTTTTAGGGCTTATACCAACATTGAAAGTCAACAACTATCTGTATATTTTAGATATAGTTGAAGGATTCTAAAATTAGTTTTAGAGGTACATTTATTCCGATCGAATTTGTTTGGCGATTGTTTGCTCGAGCTCTAATGAGGGACGGGTTGTGTTTTCCTCTGCTGTTGTTGCACGTACTTCCGCCAAACTAATAAATGTGCCTCCAGCTATATTTCTCTCCAATAAATGCCTCGGAGAAACTATTTATAAATGTATCCTCCACCGATGATGGTGGCCGAGTCCTCAGACGTGACTCCTGGATCCCTAAAATTGACTGTATATCCTCAAGTCAAAGTCTTTTCGTATATCTTATATCAGAATTTTCAGAAGACTAATTGACAATAATAAAATTTGTTATATACTGATTAAATGTAATTTTGTATCACCATAATAGATTTGATTCAAATTAGTCACAAAAATGATCTTTTCATAACAAGCGTTATGAAACCTGAAAAAGTATGAAAAAGTAAAATGGTACCGAAATTATGTAATTCTTGTAATAAATATTTTAATCCGTTTCTTTGGCTAACATTTTAGATTTGCTGTGTAATCCGTGAAATATTTCGTATCGTTAGTTGTAGAGTTTGCTGTGACGTAATGCATTCGAGGAACTCAGTTTTATAATTGGCAGCGACTTTTCCTTCAATTGAATTGTTCACTGGAACAAACTTGTCGATTATAAATTCTGAAATGAGTAAAAATGGTCGCTAATGATCGAAGTTGGGCCAACCAATTGATGGGAAAAACTCCTGTTGCTCCGAGGAACTCTGTGGATTTCAGTTACTATGCAATACACAGTAAAAAAAACATTTTTTTTGTTTTAATAATCGTTTATATTTGCATTATAGTTGTTCATATAATTTTAATTAAATTTTTATATCATTGTTCCTGTATGATGTGTCGACATATTGGATAAACTGCATGTAGTCAAAAAAAAATCTGAAGCCAATTAAATGCCGAGGAGATTGTCCACACGTTCAGGTTGGTGCTCTTCGACTAAACTAGCCGAAGCCAGAGCTACCAGCATCAGCACAGCTGCGAGGACGGACGAAAGAAGATTCATGGTGGAGGGTCTGGAACCTGGGGTCTAAGGTCTGGTGCTGAATGAACTCTCAGGAGCTTGTCTGTCTGTACTGCTGCGGACTAAGGCCGGGTTAGAGTGAAGGATCAGTTAAACACCCGCTGTTATATAACAGGTGCCTCGACGTTAATTGAGCAATATCACTAAGTGAAAACGGAAGTTGTTAACCTCCATGTATCTAATTATTATTTGCAAAAGTTAACACCCATACACTCACACATGCATATACGGCTTACCAACGAAATATATTTTAGAATCATAATTTTCATTTTTATAATTATTATCAAATAGGGTACCAACAAAAAAAAATCATTGAAAATCGTAAGTAATTGTTATTTTTGATATTTCGATCGTCCAGACTGTAATTTACAAAAAAAATATGACTCGGTGGGCTTCTATGGATTGATTGCTCCCCTCGGTTCCAATTATCTGTAATCTTGTAATATTTACTTTACTTGCAAAGATGGTGAGAAAATATTAGATGTAAACATTACGCTAACGCGAATAATAAGTCAGGCCTGTGCGAGAGAGAGGGGGGGACAATTTTGTCTCACCATTAATCTACAAAAGTTCAATTAATAAGAACATTAACGTTGTCAAGGGAATTAATAAATTTATTTTTAAACAAAAATATATTTTCGCGGAAGATTCGTTTACTATTACACGACTTTTCCTGAACAAAAAGTAGCTAGTATCATTTATATTTTAAAAAATGCAGTGGAAAAAATTATCAGTGCGCAAAAGCTACTGCGGAGTATTTCAAAACAAAAAAAATAATTGGGAATCCCTGCTTGAAGATTCATTCGCAAGCACACATAATTTTCATTTTTCTAGATGCTCCTGCATTTTAATTAAAAACGGCAGGCTTAGGGTTATTCCCCCGAAACATTCTCTATTTTGCGAAGCCGGGTAAGCCGCGCTAAATGCAGTTTTAAATGCGGACATGCGGAGGCCCCGGGCGAACCTCCCGGGTGACCCTCCCGGGGAGCCTCCCAGGTGACCCTCCCGGGGAAACTCCCGGGCGACCCTCCCGGGCTCGGCGGAGCGCACTTGTCCCGCTGTGAGGGCTGATTAAAAAAATGTAAAATCCGACGGCAATCTCAGCGCGGCCGACTCCACCCAGGCTCCTATTTCATGAAATCACTCAATTAATATAAATAATTTTATCGATATTCACTACCGCGTTTTTTATTATTAAAAGAAAAACATAATTTTATTAAATATAATTAATAATATAACGCTCACGCGGCCCGACTCGCTCTTACATATTTTTATTCGATCACTCAATATATATTACACTAGCGGATACCCGGCGTGTTCTACTACGCTGTTTTCATGCTGTTGAGGAGTTTCAGCAGCTCTTGCTGTAGCAGCACTGATTCGAACTTATTCTAGACGTGCTTCATGTTTTTCTGGTGTTTCTACTGCTCTTGACTGTCGCTCTCTTAACCTTTTTGACTCCAAACGCACTTCATGTTGTCCGGCAGTTTCGGCTGCTCTTTCGGCTCTTTTTCGTTTCGCATCTGCTGTATTTTTTCCAATTATAGCTTACGGTGCCATTTTTTGATATATATATATATATATATATATATATCAATTTATATATATATAATTTGCGAGGAACGATCTCGACTTTGCAGATGTTGAAATTTTTGTATGGAAAATGTTGAAAATTGACTTAATTAATAGATCAAATGTATTTAATGCATTGTTTTAATAATCTCAAAGATTCTTCGTATTATTTTCTTTCAAATGAAACCGGTATGGGGCACATCGGTTGGATGGTTTCAAAGCCTATGACGGACACAGAAAAAAAAATTGTGTTTTATATATATAGATAGATAGATTATCAAAAAGAATAAAACATAGCTTTGGGGGGAAGCAAAAAAGGGGAAAAAAAGTACAAAAGTATGTACAACCTTAACATTGCGATTTGTTAATTCAATAATTAAACATTTATTGTATCCTTTTAAGAGTCTGAATAGTATTAATTTCTGTACATCATATAACAGAAAAGACTTTTTATAAAAAGTGTTGTTTTTGAAATGGGTAACGTCATATTAATTTTTTTAATAGATATTATTTTAAAATGTATATCGCTTTGCTTAAAACACGTTTGTTTTTAATGGGCGTTCGTCCAATTAAACTGGTTTTCCTAATTTTGGGCGTAAGGAGTCAAAACTGATTAGAGTTTTCTTAAAACAAGTGCTTAGCGGGCCTAGTAAAAGGTCATTTTTGGATAAGTTAATACATCGTTTCCCGTCTGATTACGCGTGTGCCAAATTTAATTTCCTTTCACGGAAAATTTGAATAAACATGAAAACACACAGCGGCCTGGGGAGCCCGCCGAGAGCCGCTCGTGGCTGAAAACGAATTAGAATAACTCAATGAGCGCCTCGGGTTTGATCACCTGCGCTCTGAAAAGTATCTCGCGTACTTTTATTTGACTTATTAATCCCACCAGCTTATCAAAGCATAATTGAAACACAAAAACTAGAAAAAAAACGGATTGGAGATCCTTAAGATGTAATGAAAACAATGAGTCTCAGCAGTTGATTGATAACTTTAAAATCTACATCGACAACATACTAGGAGAGAGTGTTAAAAGATTTAGTTATTTGGACATATCAGGAAACTGAAGTCAGGATTGAAACAGCACGCAGTATATTAAATAATGTGAGGAATGCACTATGCTAAAGAGATATAATCCTGAAATCTCGCTTGAGATTCACCAAATGTTATATCGTCTTAGTTTTCCTTTATGGAGTCGATGCTAAGTCACTCAAGACAGCTACTATGAGAAGAATTGAGGTGGCTGAAATGTGGCCGTATAGGAGAATCCTTAAGATACCATGGGTTGACAAAGAGTCCTGCACAGAATGCGCAAAGAAAGGGAACTCTTGATGTTGGTAAAGACGCGGAAGGTCTTCTATTTTTTGGCCACAAAAATCGAAGGAAAAAAGGGCATTGGAAGAAGGAAGTTCAGTGGCTGGATATCGGAAGTGCAGCCGAATTGGTGAGACTGGCCCAGGATAGGGATATGTTGGAGGAAATGGTCACCAACCTTCTATGAGGAGAAGCATCAGAAGAAGAAGTAAAACTTTAAGTGCATTTTTCATGTGTAAATCGATTTCCTAAAAATTATAATATAATCTGTATGTGTATATGAAATTATGTGTGTATGTGTATTTTTATATATCTGATAACGTATTTGTGAACTATTAAATGAGCGATAATAAAGAAATAAAATACACTACGCATTGAAGAAGTATGAGTGAGTATGTAAATGTCTTTTTTAAGTATATAGAAATTAACGGTTTCCGTTTTTACTAGAAGTTTAATTGAGTAATTAGCCTAAAGGCATGAGGTACATAATATTGTGGGTTTGGGTGTCTCCTTTGCAGCTCCCTTTCTCAAGGCACTCGGGCTCTCGGATATCTTTCAAATCAAAAGTTTAAATAAAATAAGATTTTTATATTAATATAAAAAAATATTAATAATCGTGTTCAGTTACTTGAAATGTTTTTTTTTTTATTTGATTAATTTTTTTTATATACACACGCGCTATTACTAATGCATTTTCAGAGCGCTGAATTTTTAAAGGTATTATCTTTCAATTCTATCAATTTCCCTCTTTGCCGGGGGTGGGCCTCCTCGCCGGGGACTGAAGCAATATTGTTTCAGGGCCGATGTGCTTCTTCCTCCTCTATCTAATAGCTCGAGCTGCTTATTTAATTTCCTGTTGTGAAATACCTTTAATTCTTTTTCTGTTATTTTTTCCTTTATTTCAGGATTAAGGATATCCATTGAGCATCTTTTAACATTTTAAAAAATGTTGAAATGAGTAGGTTTGATGAAAATTTATGTATGCCAATTTCGAGAATTTACGTGTTAAATGAAAACCTCATTAATTTTATCCGAAAATTTTACTCTCATTCATTTCAAAATGAAGTTTAAATTAAATAATCCAAACTGATGTGTTTACCTTTGAGCCATTTTATTTTTATAAAAATAATTAAGCCTCGAATATTTGAAGCGCGATTTCTATCTATCGTAAATAAAATACTTCGAGATTATTAAAATTAATATTTGAATAAAATTATGCATAATACGGTTAGGCTTATCGCGTATTTGTATTGTACAAACATCAAGTCATAATACCATATGATTTATTCAAATTCTAAAAATACTGAACAGTCATATAAATAGCGTTAAATTTATATATGTAATACGTTTCGCAATCATACATGCCAGACGAAAATTTTCGGATAACCCAAGCGAGGAGGGTTTGAAGGGGAAAGGGGGTCCAGGGCGAGGAGTGGGGGGGGAGGCTGGGGGGCGAACTGTGATTGGTTGACACGTGTAACGGAAAATTCAAAATTTAAATTTCAAAAATGCAAAATTCAAACTAGCAGATTGCACAATTTTTTTCTTTGGGCTTGTATTATAAATTAAATATTTACGAAGCTTAATAACTTTATCTAGAAGGCATATCATGTTGAAAAGTTGGAAAAATACAAAGTGCACGTTTTTTTCAATATCAGTATATAATGATGAGTAATCAAAAAAGCATTTTTATCATTTGCCATAAAAATTGCTTATTTTATATTTATACGCTGTCACAACATAAAAAAAAATTAATTGTACCCAAATCCCCTGTAATTTAAATGAATCCCTTAATCCGAGCGCTTTCATTACGCATCTAATCATTCAAAAATACAATCCGGCTGAAGTGTATGAAGCACAATTCAATTAAAACCTTTTCATCTGATTTTTTTTCAAATTAATTACAAATACTCGCAACTCAATTAAGAGAAAGATACAATCCGCAACGAAAGCTCGCCATTTTTTTTTTTTCAAATTGAGAATAAACATTCTTTTGTTTTGAGTTCCTTGGATGCCATTGGTTAAAAATTATACTGAGCGAGGCCATTGCGACGGCCATTTTTCATTGTATATTTAAATTTGAGATGATTTTCACCATTATGACGTTGGATTAACAAGTAAAAAATGCACTTAAACTTATATATATATACATATTTGTGTGTGTGTGTATGTGTGTAGCCATTTAGTTTATGTCGTGAATCTTTTTCCTAAAAATACAGTTGTGACCTTTTTGACACGTATAAATATATTTTTTTTATATAAAGGTCTGTATAATATTTTAAAAGGGTACATTTATTGATAGAGACAGTTCATTCCCTTAATAATTACGGTATAAAAGTATTACAGTCTAATAAAAAATAAAAAAACTAAAAGCACCTGTTATTCTCGCCCCCGTTAATGCGTCCATCCATCTTATACTCTCTCCTGTCATTTCTTTCTCCCGAACCAATGAAATTATATATTGCGACCTTGGAAAGAAAATCTGTCGATCGGCTGTGTTGGCAATCGACCAAGGACCTTTAAAAGAGGCTACTTTATCAAAAAAACTCATCGTTAAATAAATCTGCAAAATTATGTAAAACAAGCCTCATTTAATATCATTTTGTTTAATACGGTCCTTTACTCTATGTTTAAGGGGCAGATCCCTCCGATGGGCTCATTTTCGAGTTTTTCGATAATTTTTTGCTAAAAATCTACTACGCCGATATAAAAAAAATTAATGCCAAAAGCTATATACGTTACTTTTTCTATAGATAATTTTTTTTTATTTGTTATTAATTTACTTTTAATATGATAAATATGTGTTTTCCCGATTAACGTTTAGAAATTTGGAGGTCATTATGACCGACGGATCTAGAATCCTAGAATCTAGATCTAGAACTCTAGATCAGTAAAAATAAGACACCTAAATAGGTGTATTTTTATTTTTATTGTAAATAAAAGATAACATGTAAACCAACAATAAGAGACTAGTTAAAAAATAAAATAATAAAAAAACATAAACAAATTTTGGTTTTGAAAAGTCGTCATTTTATCAAATATTTCAACATCTTCAAGACTTTATTTGATCTTGATAAAGAACGGTAATTAAATAATATAAAATAGGTAAATATAATTTATAGCTTTGTTAATATTTTGTAAAAAAAAAACAACTTTCAATATATAAAAATACAGTGACAATTAAATAAATTAAATGACACATGAAATGAGCTCCATACTGACAAAAAAAGGTGTATTTTTACCTGCAAGCTTTATTCACTTTTTTTGCGAATCGTGTGTATAGTACTCATGCGAAAAATATATATATATATATCAATATTTATTTTCTTTGAGTAAATATACAATATAATAGTTATTAAAGCTGTGCTTACAATACAGTGTGTGGCTATCGCCTGATGCAGTCCTAGTCTAGGTCGTGAGGCTTACAAGGTGTGGCGTACATGGGTTTCTATATTATCGTTATTGAGTTTGCGTCGAGGAAAATGTGTAATATAATATATGTAATATTGCCAATAAATTCAATTGAAACTATTTCATACGAATGTGAAATATTTCCAAGTTTGGTCTCACCATCTCGCAAGCCAAGAGACTGGTCCATTGTCTAGCGGGGCATTTCCACTCGGCTGACTGCAGTGAACGTAGCGCGATCCGCGCCGCAGTGATGCGGGAAAGCCAAGCTCTTTTTTTTTTTTTTTAGATAATGACGCGCATTCTCTCTTGTTTGCTTATTAGTCGCGTCTCGCTGTTTTCGCATTTTCGTAATTTTATGTAAGGTCGGGCTCGTCTCTTGCATGAGTACTTTTTTAATCTTTCTGATTGCCATTTTACATCTACGTAAATTTATTACGTATTTATTAAAGTACTCTGCAACTGAAAATCGTATCTTTATAATAACGCTAAGACTATGGAGATGAAATTTTATTTTGCTTTGATTACAATGGTACAATTCTTCGCGCTTTCCAAGAACTTTATACATATTTCAACAAAAAAGTATTTGTAACCTTTTTATAGTTTATTAGGTCTAAATTTAACTTAACTTGATATTTATACGTATCTGTGGGGATTTTAAGTATTTTTTTAATCAGGAGATAACTAAATCCAAGAAAAATTGCTCTTTAAACGGTCTTAAATGAGTACTGAAATTATAAATTAAAAAAATAAAATATACATCTAAACTTTAAAATCACAGTAGGCTTTATAATATAACCAATCATGCTGAAAATAACATTATTTATACAGTTTTGGTTGAAAATATTTTGATACCCGATAAACTTTCAATTTTGTGATTACAACAAACTAAACATATCGTCAGTAAATAAATGCAAATTATGGGATAACAATCTCTAATCGGACAAGACTAAGCATGGCGGCCGGAAGTTAATCCCCGCAATTTTATAATGTAAATAAAATTTCGAATCACCTGGCTTTTTGTTACGACCCTATTAACTGCTGGATATATTCTGTTCTAATACTTTTGATGCAGAATAATGTATTCAAGAATAATTACATAAATTACTATCCAACGAGACTCACTTTTGGTATGTTTAATGCGAATTAGAATTAAAAACGCAAAAGTTTTTTTTTGTCAACGGCTGTCTTGTGGAATCAAAAGTTTTAAAATTACAATAAAACGTTTAAAATGTTAAAATCCAGCTTAAGAAAAACTCGTCAAGTTAAAAAAAAAAAACATAACTTACTATAAAACGTTTCATAATTTAGTACAATTTATTTTTGACTAGCTGAAATCTTCACTAACTCTGTACATAATTTTCGGTTTAAAGAATGCCAAATTTTACTTGTGATTTTATTGGAAAATTTGATGATTCCTGGAATCCGTAGATTGCTGATCTTAGCTATAATAATACCAGCAAATAATATTACAAATAGTTTACGGATAGTTAGTCAATTTCATTACTTTGCTCACCCACAAGATAGGAATATCGTATATTCCTGTGCTTGAAGTATTATTAGTTACAGAGATATTCCATGCAATAAAATTAATTAACTTGCAAATATTTTATATTTGATCGTCGATATAAAATATTTTGAATATGTGATATAATAATTATATTTCAACTATGAGTAAATAAGTATGAATATGTATTTATTCAATATAAATTTCATATTTATAATACAAGGTTTCAAATTGAGTTTATAAAATATGCTTTCTTATTCATCCCTTGATTTAAGATAAAACGGTTTTTGAAAAATAAAAAACCAACAGAGAATAACGTCTGTGCGAAAGTTTATAGTATTTAGAGCTATATATATTTAAGATCCCTTTTTTTTAAACACAAAGTTCAGTCAAAGCAGCTTACAAATAAAATGCAAAATACATGTAAACGCAAAATCTACTTCGAGGGAATGCAATTTGGTTTGTTCTCTTTTTTCGCATGCAGTGTAGAAAGTGGCTGAGTTCTTTGCCGTTTTATTGGGCTTCTACGAGAAGAATCGTATTTTCTCCTTTGGTGACGGCCTACAAAGGACCCAACACGCCAGACACAGTTCAAAGGATACTTCGTTGTTTTCTTTTTTATTGAATATTCTATAGTATAAAAATAATGTTTACAAGGGAAAACAAATGCTTATGAAAATATTCCTACCAATGACTATAGTCAAAAACATTATAAATCTATTGTAACACATACAGGTGTTTTCAATAAGGTTTTCGATCGTCGGTTTACAGTTTTTTTTTTCTCCTTTTATATTCGAATAGATTACCCAGAAATAAGTTAAGGATTAGTTGCTTATTTATTTGCTAGGTTTGTGATATTTTTACAAATCCATAACTACTTGTAAAAATTGACATATTCATTTCTAACTTTATTTGAGGATTTTTGTCGTCGTTTTCCGTTTTTCTAAAAGCAAAAGGCTACAAACTTTAGACAAAGGACAGTTGTATGTGAGAATGTTAACCGTCGAGCTGTTTCCCAAATGCGTCGAATGACCCGAAGGGAGGAGCTCGAGAGACAACGCCGTATACACTCCAGAGTTCCGACCTGAGGAGAACCCCAAGGACAAGACAAGAACGGCGCTGAAGAGGATCGAGAGCTGAAGAGCACGAGACACCATTTTCATGCTTTTCAGCTTTCATGGTTTTCAGCGCATCAACCAACGGAGACGCTGTCTCCATAGATAGTAAGGGACGAATGTCAGAGACAAATAGAAGGGAGGGGAGGCATACTGGGGAACAGCGAAAAGTGCGCTCCCTGGGAAATCCCCCCCTCACGAATGAATGAATTGTGTATGATTGTGTATATTATATATATACTAGAAATGTTGCCCGACACAGAATGACGTTTTCGGAGGCATTTTGAGTTATTAATGATGTGATCAATAATTTCTAACGCAATTTCGATAAAAAAATAAAAATGGTACTTGTGTCAAGCTGACATAAGCTGAAAATTTCTAAGAAGCATCAAAATTTGTTTTTTTGTAAAAGTTCTAAATTTGAAACAATAAAATCCTATAATTCGTACATATTGAAACTCGCTAAAGCATATTTTATAGTTTTATTAAATTAGTTTATGAATGAAAATATTATCCTATCGCCTTGAAATTCGGCACATAGCTGCGGAAAAACTTCAAATCAGCGTTGTATCTTTTAATATATTCTATAGAGAACCAAAAAATGAAACATACATGCAGTGGGTATTATTATAGTAGATTATTATAAATTAAAGACCAGCTGTCGGCACCCGGAAGTAGTACCACAGCGCTGCCCGGGGCCGACAGTAAAAAAAAAAAAGGGTACAGAATGGGGAGAGCGGGGAGGACCTGTTTGGTTGCAGAGATTCAAGATGGGGTCTGGCCGACTTGTATGAGGGAGCATAGAACTTAGAGCTGTTTTCGATTGCAGGGATCCGAGATGGGCTCCGGCGACCGCGGGGTGCTGCGCGGGGTGCTGCTGTACCTGCTGGCGTCGTCCTTCCTGTGCGCGCTGGCCTCAGCGCAGTCCTACTACGAGGAGAAGAAGAACGACCGTAAGGGCCCTTTCACGCTAGGCAGTGCCGGCGCTGGCGATAAAATGTTGCGGGCCGTGGCAGCGCCCCCCGCCAGTACGTGCCCCCCTGACTACCTCCGGCCCTGCCCCTGCCCCAAGCCACCCCCTGCCGCCCCCCGCACCCCCGGCGAGGGGACCGCCTGCACCGATCTGCCTTCACACGCTTCCATCTGCTTTTGTATAGTTTGGTTGTGCAGGCACTGCTATGCATACATCCAAAATAATCATGTTTGATATACTCATATCTTTGTCGTGAAGTTGAATATATGTACATCTTTAATCGCTTCTGTCTTTGGTCAAATTATCCTTCGTATTTGTACAACCCTTGTGTCTCTTTATCGTAAATTGGAGTCGGCTGATCTCAAACCTGCGAACATTTTTCTCTGTTTGGGTTGAAAAAACTTTTTAGCTTATTGTATATGTTTCTTTCTAAGCAGAGCAAATTTTAACTGTTACAATAAAAAAAAACAGAATATTTTGTATCACTTTGTCTTGAAACGATTTTTTTACGTGCTTTATTGTTTGTACTGTCTTCATTAATAGTGGAATTTGTATCAATCTGTCTTTATTAATTCGTGGTTCTCGTTATCGATTTCTATCTATTTTGTATTGTTCGGCTAAAATATGGACCTAGGGTGTAAGAGATCTCGTTAAAATTATTTTCACTTCAATTGCAGCATAATATTACAATAAATATTTATATAATTAATATTTCAATACAGCCAACAGCCGCCCGTTCTACATGGGCTCACGGTACGGACGATCCGGGCAACAGACGAAAGTGCAAGTCGCACCTAGAACTGACCGGTAAGTCTCAACAAACAGATATTTCAATTGAGAAGATATACTGAATTGTCCTCTTGTTTGATTAGCTAACACTTTGAAACCTTTACAGGTTCTTCATGGGAAGTCGGTATGGAAAACGCGCCCCCGCCCCTCTACCACCCTTGGAAGCTGCATGCATGTGGTAAGAAAATTATTCAGTGTCGACCTGCGTTACAAGTTGAATTTTCTGATTTTTCAGTCCCGATAATACGATCATCTTCAAAAATAGATGATGATGTTCTCAGTGTTGGGACAGAAACGTAAAAACAACGACTGTCTTGACTTGAACGGGATTTTTTTCTATTTCAAATTTTCACTTGCTAATAAGATACAAACTCAGATAATTATATCGGTATCATGAATGCTTATTAGGTTTAAATCTGAAAGTAATAATTATATATTATTCTAATACGTAAAGTATCGGTTGTTTCCCGTTGAGCTAAAAAGAGTTTCATTGATTTCTATGTCTTGAATGGGCGCACACGAAAGAGAGCTTTTTTTTATTATTTTTCGAGGATATCATAAAACTGATCTAGGAAAATCCTATGTTGATTTACGTCCAACGGAAATCTCCGACTTTTGAACATGTGGGTATGGTTTATCCCAAAACTTCCCTTAAGTGGGCGACGCCACCCCCTGGTGGGCGCTGGAATGGCCCAGGGGGTAGTAAAACAAAAATAGCCTCTGACTCAATCAGACTACGGAGATATGGAATAAAGAAATCATTGAAAACTGTGAAATTTGTTTAAACCTTCAAAATTATTTAATAGGACAAAAAACGTTTTTTTTTCATGCTTAATCTTAAAAGAAAACTTTAACAGAAAAGCGTTCGGGTTCCTTTGGTTTATTCTATAACAGGTTCGTTTGTGGCGTTTTATTATTTTTAGTATGGACTATTATTTTTTGACCTTATTTATTTTTAAATTTAAGGTTTAACCTAAAGGGGTTAAATTTTTTATTTAGTAGTTCAAAATCACTAGCGTGTTTCATTGAAAAATTTTTAACCAAAAAATATGCCGTTTTTATATAATAAAACTTGTACTTTACTGAATTTTTTTTTTTGTGATTTAGGTTGTCGAATAAATTAATTTTCGCATACGTTTCATTTAACCCTTTACTGTATTTCTAGGACCCGCGCCTGGTGCACCCCCTACGAATAATTCTCACAAGATTCCCGACGACAGCTCCTCGAACACACGGATTAGCCAACAAACAATAACCCAAAAAAATAATAAATAATCAATGTTAATCTGTTTAATAAACAATAAAATATATAACGCATGTACTCGACATATATGTTAATCTAAACAATCAAACCAAACTATCTAAACTCTAACATGTCTAACGCAAAATTTACTTTACTAAATCACGAAGTCGCATCTGGAATTTGTCTCTTAAATGTCACGAGTATCCTGAAAAATCTTTTTATATTTTTATTGTGAATTTAATTTTAACGCATTTATAAAAATATATATAAAATTTCTTGTTTACGCAAATAGGAGTGAAATTTATTTGGCTGGTAAATTTTATTCCTACTGTATTGTAAAGAATATTAGAAGTAATTTAATGAATAGATCCAATTTTATGTACTATCTAGATACTGTGTCCTTAAAGTGTTTGCTTTCTTCAAGAGAATATATTTATGTTAAACAAACTTGTTGATTCCTTAATTCATATATATTTATATAGTTTATAGAAAAGTCTTTACCTAAATAATGTATTATTATTTTTTAAATAAAAAAAAAACATTGTTTCCGGTAGTTATTTGAAACGAGTAAGGCACAGTGAGTTTACGGATCTCTCCTTCCACTTATTATGTATAGTTATAATATAAATAAATACATTATGCTATTATTAAAAAAAATGTATAATTAATTATTAAGATGTTTTAAGTGTTTTGAAAAGAATCCCAAATAAATTTGACATTCTCAAAACTGCTTTGACTTGTTTTAATTAACACATCACAATTTACTTTTAAAAAAACCTAGTAAGTACGCAAGATATGATCATTTTTCCAAATAATTTAACTAAACATTTTTGCTGCGGAAAATCAATATATTTAAAGAGATATCTCCTAGTTCAAAATAAACATCAACTGAAAGTTTAAAATGTGGTTACCTTTTTCCGAGTTTTGCCATCTATGAAAATAAGCATGTTTGCTTGAGGCCATATTCCCAAAAATAATGTAACCCTCATATCTTCTTCTTCGGGTGCCTCTCTTCAGAGGAGGTTGGCGACTATCACACTGAGCATATATGCATGCTGAGGCAGTGTTCATGGTTTTCTTATGGAGAAAAGTGTAGCCCCTGGGTTTTTCTACACCGCAGTTTTACACCATGAAAGTGCCATGAAATAAACAACAAATAAATTCAGTTGATATTTTTTTTCTTTATTAAATTACATCACTTTGCTTATTGTGATATTACTCGGCTGGAATGCATCGAATGGTGTTTCTTGCAATATGCACAGTTATCATATCACAAAGAGGTGGATGGAGACTTGTAAGTATTCCCTGGAAATAAATTTCACACCGCGAGCCATAAACGAGTGGCTTTCAGATGGGCACTTGGCAGTTTTCATATGTTTCCCGACAATGGAAGAAGGCTGTGTTTACCAGGGGCGTACTGGAATATTAGTTTGAGCACAAAATAAAAAAAAATAAAAATAGTAAATTGAAAATAATAAATAAAAACTACAACTGCACATAATATACAATACGTTCATAATTACGTTTAAATTGTTAAAAGTATTCAATATTTTTGGTAGAGAGTACTTAGTGGTTTGATAATATGTATGAAAAATCGGTAAAATATTGTATTTCAAGTATGTTACACAATTTGTTACGATTTAAATGATTTTTGGCAAGACGGATTGGGTGCGCAGAGTAAAGTGCACCCCTCGTGTCTCCGAGGGTGAGTTGACGTGATGTGATAAAGGGAAGATGACAAAAGTAGAATGTGAACATCCAGTTTCTAGACAACAAACAAAACTTCGAATAAGATGGTAAATCATTGAGGGTTGTGGAATAAATCAAATTATTCAAGAGAATACATATATATTTTTTAATGATTCAGGTAAGTTTCTTTCGTTGACTTGGCATGGCAAATAGCCTCAAAGGAAAGAACGATGGTAATGACTACTCAAACTGTTCATACCTTGACGATTTTTTTTATTTATTTTGTACACAATAACAATTGATAAATATAAATATTTACTTTTCTTCAAACTCACTGTAAGGTTGAGATTTATTTTCTCGCAAAAAGAGCTCGGCATCTCGGGGAGATTTTCTCATCAGTGATTTGAACAAACCCAAACTCAGTGCAGCCGGAACTCTCTTTCAGTTCATTCAAATACGCAATTTTATCCAGGAGCACGACATTCTCACAAAACCCCTGCAACGAGTCCTGCAAAAACATCAACACTTCCGCCTTGGCAAAGTCTTCACCCTTCAGGCCGTTCCACAGTTGCAATATTCTGAAACGCTGTGCTTCGTTCGTTTTGCTCTGCGCCACATCCGGCGGCGCGGAAGCGTTGCGGAAGCATTGTTCGTTTATTTCCTTCGCTTTGTTTGCCCTTTCCATGGCTTCCTCCCCGGTGAGGTGCACCGGTGCTTCGTCCACGACTGCCTCCTGCCTTGCACTTTCCAACCGAGCTGGGCTTCCAATATCGCGTTCCCCTTCCTGGGAATCCCGACCTGATGCAATTTCGTGTTTGTGCAATTCGGATGACGTTTTATTTTCATAACTCGTGTTTGGGGTTGTTTTATGCGATTTGCTTTCACACGTGCAGCTATCTTGCAAATGATTTTTGCATTTGATAGTATCATTTTTTTGCAAGATGAAACCCCGTGTGATAGCATCATCAATGAATGTGTTGATGTCACATTTCTTCGATGCTACTTTTCTGACTGCTCTTCTCTTGACCTTGATTAACTTCGCGTTTTCTACAACAAAAATTATTTTACAAAACTTTTGAGGAATGGTTCGATTTTTTTAATATACTCATGAAAAAATATAATATATTATAATTGTATTGCACCGATTGACTGAGAAGAAACATGGTAATATAGTAGGTGAAAATTAATATTCACTAACATATTAGATTCATAATTCTTGCAAATATAAAAAAAAACTGCAAGTTCCCAAGGCAATAAGAAAGGTTTCGTTTATCATGGTTAGATATCCAGCGAGTCGAGTCAGGTTTATTAAAAACTCGCTAAAGTTAGAAAGCCGCAGTACAGCGCTAAGTCCGGCTCATTATTATTGCAGGAAAGTTCAAGCTCATACCGTCTTACTAAAAATATTTATCCCGATGTAATAACCAGTAAACCTACAGAAACATGGTGATCATTTTAAGTCCTATTAAATATAATTCAGAGTATTGAGTGAATTTTAATTTACTTTTACACTCATAATTACGGCGGTAGTTTTAAAGATCAGATAAAACTTTTGACCTTTTAAACACTAGCTTTTGAATAACATTGCACTAATTTATTTATTTATTTAACAATAAATAAATATTGAGTTTAGACTATTTTTATCGAACTAACTAGCTAACTTAACTAAGCTAACTCTATGTTTATTAGTGAGCGGATATAATTGACAGCCTAGTGATATCATACCTGTTGATTTATTCATTTAAAAACGGTCTATTTATTTAAAAACGTTTTGGTATTTTTTATAAAAACACAGTAGAGACAATCACCTCCATGTTTCCTCCAATATCAAAAGGGAACAAGAAGGGGATGTTATTCTCAGTAAAGCAATAAAACACGTCTCACGGGACCATATGTTCCGCGTCGCCTTTCCCGTATTACACTTAACTGATCGTAAAGACATAATCCGCTAAGTGATCCTACGTCTCGTATATTATCTATTAGATGATGACAACTCAGCCAGGAAGCAGGTAATCTCGTTATTTAACAAGGCAATTAAGCACACTTAGTCATTAAGCATCGGTTTGTTGTCCGCAGGTGAGAGCGCGTCAAAACTATCGTCTAATTTTCTAGATTCATCTAAAAATGTTTTTACAATATTTCGATTAAAAATTATTTAGTAACAATGCAGTCTCTCCGCTCTCCCCATTCTGTAAAGGATTGGTAATAGAGTAGTGGACTCGGAAGGGATGTGCTCTGAAAGTACCTTGTCAAGGTATGGGGACTCCTGCCATTGTTTCCCCCTTAGAAAACCATGAGCTCAGCATGAGTATATGCTCAGTGAAACGGTTGCCAACCTCCTCTGAGGAGAGGCACTTGGTAAATAATAATGCCGCAACTACGTGATGTGACTTTGTGATTAACTAAAATCGAATAATACTATAAATAGATGTAATGGTAAGTTATCATCGGCGTGATCTAATAAAATGTAAAATTCTACTGAAACCTTTCTAGTAACCCACGCCTACAAAAGGTAGAAGGTGAAATAAAGATAGAACCCGTGTGGTGCAGTGATGGTGTTTTTAGTAAATTTTATGGAAAGCTTTGGGGTAAAAATGTTGCTCCATATATGGGGAAACGAATAGACAGTCAGCAATCGATAATGTTATTTGTTTGTATTCCGACGTCTGTAAACGAAAAAAAGTCTTTGTTTGACTACGAGACGTTTGTTATGTTCAAGTCTGTAATGAATTTATATTTAACAAAGAAGCAAGCAGATATATTCTAACCTTATATTTTGTTAAGAGGCTTCCGGTCCCTCAAGCTATTTTTGTGTATATTTTTCCATCGGTATTTTTTTTTTATTTCATTGATGTGGATTAAAGCCTATTCTCAGTATTCCACGATTATCATAAAACTCGATTTCTAAATTTATCAGAATTAATGAACATTTTAAGATCGCTTTTTTTTGATAATACAAAGTATTAAGGCAGTTGCTCCCAGCCATTTAATTGCCTCTGGTGTCCAACCGGACACCACAGTCAGTCCATTACCTGGCGAAATCGTGTCATTTAATTAATTTAATCGTACTTTATTTTTCTATGTCGAAAGTTGATTTTTTTACAGAGTATTGAAAAAACTATAAACTATAAATTATATTTATATATTTTTTATTATTTTATTAACGTCCATTTTCAGGGTAAAATAAAATCTTGAAGATGTTAAAAAATTGGATAGAATGACGACTTTTAAAAACCAAAGTTTGTTAAAGATTTTTTTTTTTTTAATTTTTAAATTATTAAGACGCACATGGTTTATATTTAATCTTTTAATTCCAATTGAAAAAAATACTTTTAAATGTTTTGGATTCTTGGAAAATGTACCAGACGAATCTCCAAATTCCTACACTTCAATCGGAAAAACACATATTAATAGTAAATTTATAAGATGTATTAAAGTTTTTGCATTTAAATTTTTTTGATTGGTACAGTCGATTTTTTGCAAAACAGACTATAAAATGATCAAAAAAAACTCGATTATGGGACCTAGACCCTTAAATTTATGGCCACCGAACTTCTCTGAGGAGAGGCACCCGAAAAAGACGATGAAAAATTTATATTACCTTTCACCGCATCCAGCTGCAAGACGGCACGACTTAGAAGATGAAAAACACGAGCGTTTTGAATAACACCTTTATTTTCATTTCCGGTAGCATCTCGGCTGTCGTTTCCGTCTTGCTCCCATCCGGCTTGAGCTCTCTGGCACGCCAGTCTCAAAAATGGCCTCCGCAGAAAAGCGCGACCGTCCAGTGCGCCATGCACCCTCTTCAACGACGAACTGAGCGGAAAATTTACAAAACCCTGCTGTTGAGATTTATCCAAAGAATCCGCGATTTCGGCGTCCATCTTGTGATAGCAGCACGGCATGATGACCAATCCTTCGCAGCATCCCGAGCCCAGGAATAATTTGATGGCGTTGATCGTGAGGTCGGCGCAAGCGTGCAGCCCGACGAGGTAAAAGCGTTCGGAGCTCGGAAACATTTCCAGTGCTATTTTGCGAATTCTCTCGCCGGACTCTGCCGTTACAAAATGGCGGACGTAATGGACGTGAGCTTTTGATGTCCCGTGGTATTTAAGCTGCCTGTTGGATGCGCCCTCTAATCGGCTTGCGTCCGCCTCAATTCCCACGACGTCAAAGCTGTACCTATCGTGCAACAGTTGACTCAGGTAGCCCTGCGAACGTAGGAAATTCATTACGTTATTAATTCATATAAATGATGTTTCTAGAAAAGAGATCGGTGGCTGAAATTATTAAATTATTAAATTAAAGCTTAGCCGATATGGTGCTGATGGCGATTTAATAATATATAACAATACTTGGGGCATTATTTTTTACTGTGGTTCCATACACGAGAGCACAGATTTTTGATATCATATTGACTTTCAATGAAAAAAAAAATGACAAACTTACGAAAAAATAGTAAAATTATTAAAAGTTATTTATATTTTGGCCTGTAAATGCAATATTTTTTTTATAATCCAAACGTAATTTTGTGATACGTAAATCCACGTGCGGGTATGTTAAATGTTTTAATTTTTTAAACATATGAATTACAATAGACGTTACCAAGAACCGTGTTGGGTTATTTTCCCATTAATTTGGTAAAATATTTACTGTGTTCATTCTAGGTAATTTGACATGCCTTAGGGTTTATGAACTTATACATAATCCCTGGCCTGCAGTTTATAATATGAAATACTGTAAAACTAAACTTGCTGACGTGTTATATATACGAAGCCTTAAAAGTTCGAGTGAATACAACGCGCTACAAGATATGTTTCATAACTAAAGTTTGTACCAGAAAAAATCTGAACAGAATGCAATAATGTAGTAAAAAAGAGCAATTCATCTATTGAAGAAATTTTTATGCACACATTATTTTTTTTTATCAGAGAGATTGTGTTGCATAATTATTATTTGATATCTCGACATTAATTTCATACCTGACAACGCAATTTCCCGATAGTGTTAATTTAATTGAAGGGGTATAGGATAATAACAGAGCGATTGTTATGGTCTGTAGGTTTGTACCTAATTTGCACTGGGAAAGCACATTTACAATAATTAAAGTCTAAAGGATGAAAGGAAAATATCTTTCGATCGATATAAAACCGAAAAGCATGTCTCTGCAATTGGCTTTGAAGAATCGGATAATGTTTCTCAATAATGACTGCAAGACCGTTTAACAAATTTTACGCGTTTAAAACATGTTAACGACGCTATGACGATGAGGCATAATATAATATGTCAATTTAGTTTAATATCTTTAACTAACAACTTGTCAGTACTAACAAGGACTAACAAATGAAACTGTTATCCATATCAGTACTCACAGGTACTAACAAATGAAGCTGTTACCATTGTCAGTACTAAAAAAATATTAACTGGGTTTTTACTTACGTTTTTAAAAAAGTTCATTTATTAATTGACAGATGTCACTATAAGTATTTTTTTCCAGAATTATTAACAATTTATTTACATTTTTTTGCCATTAAAATTAACATACTTTTTATCCGCAAAGAAACCAAATCCGCACCATCAATTTTTTCATTCAAACGACAACTTGAACAAATATATTTTTTTAGTCAGAATCGTGGATATAAGGTAAGGCCATGTATAAAAATCAATACTGGAATAATACACATAAACACTGATCCCCATGTTTTTCTTTTATATTTTAATAACTTGTCCTTAGGGTTGATATGTAACAGGCCTTATTAGAGCTTGTGTATAACTAAACCTGTTATTATTGAAATGTTATTCAATTATACAGAACAGGTTTATTTCAAAATAAACACACATAACTTATTAGCTATTTAAAAACATTATTTTTTATTTATAGAAAAAGAATAAATTTATGGAAATTGGTTTAACTCAGAGGATGTTTTACATTCTGGATGGCAACGCTGATAAAATAAGAAATCATATGATGATAAACTTATGGTAAATTTTAAAGTGCATACCATTTACTTGTATACCACATATACATAGAAAAAACAAGGCATACAGCTTTATAAGAGCGTAGGATAAAATATTTAAATTTAAGGGAAAAAATAATAACACAATACTTAAAATATTTGTCTGATGACAGTGTCTTTTAATATAGGCAAAAAAACTCTATTCGTTGAATGAACTTTTTTCCCAAAACGTTAAAACAATCGCATAATAATCATATTATATATTTTAATTAAATATTAAATAATCAAATTCAAAAATACTTACCAAACCAGATCCCAAATCAACAATCAATTTTACATTTTTCTTTCTACATTCTTCATTTATAATGCGGGATAAATTATATATCTCATGTTGTTTCTTTGCGTTTAGACCAATCAACAGTCTTCGCGGTGTTTGTTTTTCTTTCATCTCAACAATAGACAAGTTTGGTGCATCGCATCTTTTTATATTTGGCGTCAGTCGATTGATTTTTTCCAAGATATAATACAGAGAACCTTCACTACATCCAAAGGTATTTCCTTCATTACTTTTATCTAAGATTTTTTTATATTGACTGCACCAGTCACTGGGGATCTTATTTAAAATATCTTCCACTAATATATCAGTATTAGCATAGTTAAATAAGCATTCATATTTTTGTAAAAATTCCAAAGACTCTTGGAAATATTCTAAATATGATGTGAAAACCTCCGGCAAGGACATGGCGCTGCAAAAAATATCTTGCTTAATTTTTTAAAATATTTATTTCACAAGCGATCAAATAATGTGGCCGTGGAGCCTCAATCGGAGGCCGAAGAGGAAAAGTCTCATACCCAAACAGTTAAAAGCATTCAGAGGAAAATGCCCAGATTAAAATGTCTCTCGCATTTTCCTCAGTTTCATCTCAAGGCCCTGTGGTCAGTAAGTAAGTATGCTAGCCACTAAACCACAAAGCAAAAAGACTTCCAGTGGTGACTAAAAAGTGTGAAACAATAAAATTATTTTAAACAATAAAATTATTATTACTTATTCCGAAACTCAATAGTACGATTTATAAACATTTTTACCAACAAAATTTTAGGGAGAAAAAAAATTACATTTTCAAATCTTCGAATATCAAAATCAAAGAATTAAAACAAATTAAAAGGATAAAATATTTTATTCCTACTTATAAGTTATACAAACAATTCACATTTATGTACATTTGAACATAACAAATTTATATTTAAAATAGCTTACATCACAGACACTATTTTTAGAGTCTAGTCAAAATTCCAGTTAACATTTAGAATTCATCAAAACAAGTTTATCTTGGCATTAACTCGGTGAATGAATTATACATAAAAAAGCAACAAATAAATGCTGAAGATTTGATATCCCATAGTAATGTGGTTTTAAAAGTGATTAAATTGGTATTTAGTCTTTTTGAAGACTGACTCAAAAATATAGCAGGACAAAATATATTTTATAATTATTTATGTATAAAAAGAAAATTTGTAATTCAAAACATTTTATTTTATATTTTTGTTGTATAATTCATTAATACTCTTCCAAATGATTATAAGATAGCAATTTATACTTGAAATTAAAGGAAATAGTTTTATTATTTTTTCAACTAATGCCGAAAATTTTTTCTTATATAATATAAACATACTTTATTGATTGACTTCAATTATATTTGTAACAATAATGTTTTCAAAAAATATTGAATATAATAACAGTAAATAAGGTACTATATATATAATAATAATTCTGTTATTATTTAACGTATTATTATTATAAACTTTGCACATTTTTGATTTTGTATTGAGTTTTTATGTTCACTTAGAAATGTAAGTGAGTTTAAAGATTTTGACAGCCGTTGTTATTAAATGATTTTGAGGTTTAGTGTGTCTTCAGTTGCTTGATGTTTTCTATCTTTCAACGTTTCGGTCCCGGTACTGGGACGGAAATGTTTGAAGACAGAAAACATCCAGAAACCTTAAAATCATAGAAATGTATATAAATGAACTATATTTTATATTCAATATTAATACTATGAAAAATAAAATAATATAGTGTATACAATTAAATTTACATTTCCGGCTGCATGGTAAATAATTTTATACAAAATAAGCCATGGATAAGAGAGTATTTAAAATGCATGTTTAGAATTCAATTTATTTGTGATGATGATGATCATTCTCAATATTTAAATTTATATATGCTATTATAATATTGATCATAAAATACATGGTTGATTTCTACAAGTTAAAATATAAATCTATTGGCTGTTACTCTAAAAAATCACAATACCTACATTAATACTATTGCACTTCACTGATCTTCTGCTGATGGATGGCAAACTTGCCAGGATTCCCCATCTTTCTTCAATGGTAAACCATCTTTACCATTCTCAGGTCCAATAACACATTTACCAACAATCAACTTCTGATCTCCAGATAAATACTTCATGCACACTTCCATCATGTCTTCCTTAGTAACACTCAATACCTCACTTCTGTGTTTCTGAAGCAGGTGTCTGTTAATACCGTACAAAAAGTTATCGAGATTCTTAGCAAACTCGGCAATGGGAGCATCCAACTGCTGTAGAACTCCAAGCTTGGCTTCGAATAGAGCTTGATCGTCCAGAACATTACTCGGGCAATTTTTGAACCATTCAGCAGTATTATCGAAGACATCTAATGTCACACGATTATTGGGGTCGCGGTATGAATAAAAGTTAAAAATTCCGTCATTAGTTATTTTAGCACCACCTCCGTATGCTCCGTTCTGTTCTCTTACAACTGGATGCAAGTATTTCGAACTTAAAAATTTTGCCAACACTCGCAGTTTAGAGAAATCTGGATCATTGAAGGGAGCTGCTACGATAGCCTTCCCACAAAAATTGATTGGAATATTCATAATATGGTGAACGCATTCAATGTTTTGAGTGGAATTTTGGCCTTGTGTGAAAATGATTTCATTTGATGTTTTTCCATCCACGCCCTTGGGAAGATTCTTACAAAATGCTTCAACTTTTTTAACAATGGATTTTTTATTTGCCTTACTCAAATTTAAGCCTACTCGAAGCTTATCACTGTTTAAAATATTATCTGCTATGCTAGAGATTTTTTTGAGAGTGGTTTCCGGTGTCTCTGATTTGGCTATGTTTTTCATGAATTCAATATGTTTTAGGCCGGACAGTTCTTCTTTCATTTGGGCACTGGTTCTCACGAGGCTATTGGCAGCCTGCATAGCATAAAAATGACCATTATCAGCAATACCATTTGTCATATCAGACAAGTAGTTTTCCATAAGCATTGTGAATCGCTCGACATCCTTAAACACCGGCTTATCAAATATCTCAGACCAGATTGAAAGCATTCCGTCAATGTTGGCATCGAGGCAATGACTCGAGATTAGAACTCCCTGTTCAAACTTGGTGGGATCGTCCATTTTTTCTGAGATGTGATTGCTAAAGCTGAGTCCTCCAGTTTTTAAATTGACCAACTGATCAAACTCTCTGTACGTGTGTTTACTTGTATCCATTTTATTGACTATAGAGTTAAATAAAGGCACAAGCATCTTCAAATCATTAGACATGGCGTCAGTATTGAGTACACCTTTAAAGTAAGTAATTTCGTTGGTATTCGCCTTAGTTATTTGTGTGTTAACATTACCCAAGATTTTATTTTTAAATTCAAAAGTGCTTAAATTCTTAGGGATATCATTTAAAGATAGACAAGGCAACAAATCGGTCGGTTGGTGAGCTTTTTGTGATTCCGCAAGTTTCAAACCCGTTTCGAAGACTTCCTTTTTATCAGCTTCGCTCAAATTCAATACTTTCTTCTTTAAGAGATCGTTCTCAATCTTGATAACGTTTTCTTCATATGACTCATCAGGTACCATTGTGAGAATTAATTTGTGATTATTTCTCTTGAAATAAAACTCCACCCTTTCTGATAAGTAGTTTGGATTTTTTAGGTTCTCCTTAAGCCTGTTCAATAATTTGGTGACCTGCAGGGCGTCCATCACTGGACCATTATGATTCCAAAGTGATAATATATTAAATAGAGTCCCTAAACCAAACCTAGTGTGTTGATGCTTAATAGCAAGTTCCACTCCATGAAGAGCACTTTCAATGTGGTCATTTTGAAATCCTTCCTTTATGACCTTTTCCAGAGTTTCATCAACAATCTGCTTGACCATTTCAAATTTATCAACTTCTATGTCTTGGAGTCCTATAACAAACATTGTATCTTTGATTTGGGACTCAAACCCAGTCATACGACTATACCCACCAGATATATTCGGTTCTATTAAGCTCTTATAAAACGCAGAGTTAGGGCCAGTGACCATGAGCTCGCTTAAAAATTGGAGAACAAACGTTTCATAGACATCAGTAATATCACACATCAAATAACCGATTGCAATCTGATTCTGTTTTTCTATCGGTGCACCAATTTTATCAAACCTACAACTGATCTTTTCTTCTACAGGTTTCTGCCACCGAGCTTGTGATGGAACACGGCTGTATGATGAATCGATACCTTCATAATTACCCAGGTAAAACTGATCACAAATTTCTAAGTTACGTTCCAGAGGGAAGTTACCGTAAGAATATATAGTTGCATTACTCGGGTGATAGTACTTTTGATGAAAATCTCTAAGTTCTTTGATTGTAAGGTTCGGTATCTCTAATGGATCGCCTCCAGATATGACACCGTATGTGTGATCTGGTAAAATCATATTCATAAATTTTTGGCCGAAAACATTAGCATTTTCAGTAAATGATCCTTTCATTTCATTGAAAACTACTCCCTTGAATATTATATCTGATTTAGAATCTTTTAAATCAGAATGTTCTAATCTCCAACCTTCCTGTAGAAAGTCTAGGTGATCCAAATTCGGTTTGAAGACTGCATCTAAGTAGATAGACTGTAAGTTTCTATAATCGACTTCATTTTGAGATGAAAATGGATAGAATGTGTAATCTGGAGCAGTCATTGCATTCATAAATGTTGCTAATGAGCGATTCAACATCTTGAAAAATGGGTCTCTCACAGGAAATTTATTAGATCCACACAATACAGTATGCTCTAAAATATGCGGCAGCCCAGTTGAATTGAATGGTGTTGTTCTAAAATTAACTGAAAACACATTGTTAGGATCATCTCTTTCAAGGTGCAAGTATTCCGTTTTAGATTTTTCATGTTTTAACAGAATGGCAGTCATGTTAAATTCCTTAATGTGCTGTATGTCAGTGCACAAGAAACCATTAGAGATGTTTCCGATACTAAATATTCCATGTTTTCCTTTACAATGTTTTAAGGACTCCTTTAAAACAGCCTGCGTTGAATGAAGTTTCATATCTTGTAGATTGCCGAACTTATTTTGGGTTGAAGCATTTCTTATTGCACGAGTGGAACTGTGACGTAGCAAACGCAACATTTTTGAAATGCTTTTTAAGTTATCTGAAAGTAAAAACACGCACTGTAATTTTTTTTGTCACACTTATGAATAAACGAACCGATTATTTTATTCAAATACTACAAGTACGAACATTAATATTACTTTCATAATTTATATATGTAATAAAAACTGAAGTTAACAAAATTTATAAGTACCCTGAAATGATGAGTTCCATTGGAAAAGTTTTGCGAGTAGCATTGACTATTATTGTATAATAAATATAATTCGCCGCTTTCTTGGCTACACATAACCTCAAATAATGATGAAATCTAATGTAAAGCAAGTTTTATAAGAATAAATTCATTTATTCACTCACCTGGTATTTAAAGATATATTTTTTAATGAAATGTTGAAATTAAATTTCTGGTCTGGATTTCTTTATAATTTGTAAATTCTATATCCTTTTTATTATCAGATTTAGAAATATTTTCTTACTTTTGACACTTCTCGGTAGCAAATTGCACAGCGGAAGCCTTTTATTGTCTGTGACATTTGTATTTTTTAAAGAAGTAAATAAAACAAATGTAAGCTTTTATAATCTTTAAAAACGAAACCTATATTAATATTTATAGTTTGAGTGATCATAAAATAAAAAATTAAAATTAAAAACTTTTAAACATTGTAGAAACACAAAAAGATTTTTCTTTGTAAATAATGAGTTTTTTCGTTGCTAAAACTAGTTATATTTATTTGTCTTCGCTGTAAATGGAATGGTCAAATTTTTCTCTGCATGAATCTGACCTATCAGATTAATCAAGCTTTGCGTAGCATAAACGATTTTAATTTTTTAAAAGTAAGAAATATCGAAAAAAATTACGTCGTACATATATTTTGTATGTAGTGAGTATGTGGATTGTGCTTTAATATTTATATATGATCAATTTCTATTAGTTTTCGATCAATGTAAGATATCTTTTTTAAAACAAAATGCCAATTGATACGTCACTATGTTATGACTTCATTATAACCTTCTTATCTTTTGTGAATCATAATATTTCGAATAAATCAAATGATACATTTGACTACAAATGATTACGAATAAACATTAATAAATAAACACACCAGAATATAAATATTTATTTTTAATTAATTGCCACGGTTAATAAGCTAATATAAAGGAGTAATTTAATATACATCAACTAATAATATAAACCTATGTTTAAAAATACGGATGCTAATTTAGAATACCAACAGTGATAAGATATTCCAGACATGTCTTCATGTCAATTTTTTTTAATATATTAGCAAAAAAACCTTTTAGACAACAATGAAAATATGTAAATATATACATTGTAATTTCTAAAAGTAGTCACTATATTTTTATTTACATCCATACCCTACTTTATCTGTAAAAATAATATTCAGATAGTTGGCTATCTACGCAAAGAAAATATTTTTTTTAGATTAGCGATGGGTAAAATGCTAAAACAATTATTTGGTGAATTAACTTTGTACATTAAGAAAACTTTATATTTATATTTATAAAGATTTTTAATCTTCTCTCAAGTAGGCAGTTCCTAAAAATGTAACGAATAGTTTATTACGTCAATGAAAAAAAACTGACAATGACTTCTAGGAATAATTTTATTTTAACAGATAAAGAAACTTTTCGCAGATACATGATTATCTTATTGTTATAAAATATATGATACATAGCAATAACAATACGATGGAGACAAATTCAGATAATCATTATCAAAAACAGTATTATCTTTGTTTCTTTCTACTTCATATGATACAACAAAGAAAACACATTCTATAGCATAATGTAACGGCACGAATATTTGGGAAAGTATTAATTGAAAGAATTCATACTAATTTACTGATAAGAGATAAGTTTCGTTTTACTTGTAACTTGTACATACATATCTTTATAATTACGTGTTTATTCACAACCTCATATATTTGGCTAAGTTGTAAGGTGTACTTGAAAAAGAATATATATAAACAAAAGGTATGTACTACAAATACTTGTATGAATATATACATACATATACACATGAAAAATAAAAAAACATTATCATGAGGTTTTTGAAATTTTCAAATGCGTATTAGCAAATTGCGTTACAAATATAAGCAAAATGAAGGATATTAAATTATTAGTGATTATATTTGATAGAATAGCAAGCTTTGGTGTAAATAATAAAGTTGTTGGAGTATTTATAAAGCGGTGAATGTAATGCGCGGCGTTCAAGCTTCCCTCGCAGCGGAGACTCTCCCACCACCTGCGCTGCCCATCAATCCATTGTCTATGATTTTTACAACATTTGACAGTTTTGTGGTCATGTTTTGTGTTTGATGTCGTTTTTAATCCCTCCCGTCCCGGTTATTCTCGATCGACATGTCCAGCTGATGCCCGGATACTCTGCGAAGTTCACTTATCTACAATAATATTGATGCTGGTGAGTGCGAAATCTCAATATGTTTACGCGCTCCGCGAAAACTTAACCGATAACCGTTCAATTGATTGTTAACCTTTTAACTGGCCAATTCGACACGTAATTAAATATGCAGTTCAGCACATTATCAATGGATTTGCAGAGCGCATTCCGATGATCGTTTGTGAATAATTTAAATGTCTTATCATAGTTGACGCGTAATTTTGGGTAATCGTTAACCGAATGGTTGTTTTTAACCATCCTCTGTTCTGTCATTCCTATTTTAGGTACGTCTTACCTAACTAGCCGTCATAGCAGTGTTTCTTATCTCTCCACAATGTTATCAGGACGAATCAATTAAATTTAACCGATAAATCAATTTTTCTAAATAATTTACTAGGACCTTGGGAAATATAAACAGCTTACACCAATAAAACAAAGAGCAAAAACACCACAAAAAATTCCCCCTTGTTGAAAATAATTATTTTAATATAATCCATATATATGTTATTTAATTGATTACTCAAAGTAGTTGTCATATTTTTAAAAATTGTATTGATGAAAATACATGTTTTATAATAAACATTGTATTAATTTCATCTTTATTAAATATAATATTAATTTTGACTACAAGGTTTTATTAAAAAAAAAAAAAAAAATTTGTTTACAAAATAAAACCAAACGTTGCAAAATAAATTATTTAATTTTAAATATGAAAGATATACGCATTTTATTGTACAAATCCTGAACTGTATGCACAAAACCATCAACATTGTAATTTGTGGAGTATTTTGATTTCGCAGGTTAAACTTGTTTTCAAGGCCAACATTCACAGTTTGTATCTTATTAAACTTTTCTTAGTCATTGAGTCATAAACACAATAAAACCACAGAAAATCTGCATATTTTTCTTCAAATATTTCAGGAAAAAAAATCTTTTCTTTATTTAATCCCATCACAGTATAAATTCCATATATTTATTTAAATTTGGCTCGGCACTCGTTAGTTCAATAAGAAAGTTATTTTCATTTACTGTAGTGGGCGCACTTGATTACCGACCAGGATAAATGTAACACTTTTTAATCAAATAGTAACACGCAGTGTTCAGACTTGCAAATAAAAATGTAATAGTTAAAAATAGTTTACTATGCACATAAACACGGTGATAATAAGCTTCTCAAGTTAAACCTGTTGGCATACGAAAAAATATCTTAATAAAAATATTTCCAAAAATAATATAAACAGTAAATCTTTGCTTCTTTAAAAATGTGTTTAGCAGATTAGATTGTTTTAATTTTACGAGAGGGATTAAGATATCGGAATTTATATTTGCCTCTATTTTAATGGATTAGGTTTGCCATAAGTTGCTGAAAAAATATAAGCCACTTCTTTTATCACTCCTTGGGCCATTAACTCTATTTTTAGTGTAACGAGACGTTCAGATGATACATGAAATTAATATCCAAATATAATGAATGTATCTTGGATCATTGAAAATAAAGCTAGGTGTTTTTTTATAGCGTTTAATTCAAATCTGAAGAAATTAATCTAATAAAGCATTGAAATATGTGTATTTGACCCTACATATTATTAAACATGTACTGATAATACACTGACTCCATTCTTTGGGGTACTGAAAAGTATGGGACTGATATCTTATTGCTGGTTTGTGTCCATAATATTACAATTTAATTAATCTAGATTGAGAATTTTCTGCTTTTGTTAAATTAGATAGTAGACATTATTGTAGTTGAGTCAATTTATCCTGGCCACCATAGTTTTTAATTGAACGATCTAGCATTTTTTCTTGCCTCTTCATGGACAAATTTTTAAACCAGCGAGAACTAGTTGTAATAAATGTAAAAGAAAAATATTTACTTTTTTTTTTTTCATGTTCACATAATTTCAAATGTGTCCATTATAACAGTTTATAGTCCGGTGCTATTTATCTATCGTTGTCAAATTTAATCATATCGAATTCATTTATGTTCAATTGTACATTGGAAATGGAAAACTTATACTTTTTAAATAATATGTAGTGAATATTTAAGAATTATAAAAAAGATTACAATTACTCATTACAAATTTCTGCTCAAAAATGTCCTGAATGTTTATTCAAATTTTTAATTTCATTAAAAGAAGAATGATCCTATCTACTGTTATAATAAACAGAAACACTTTACAATAATCTTTTTTTACTTTGAGTGGGAAGGTAAAACGCTCTAGTTTATTTTTTATTAGTGGGTGGGACCAATTTTTTTCTCAACAGACTTGAATTCCTTACACTCTATGAAATCATCTTCTTTCTAATTTTACTAATTACTAGATTATTTGCCAAAATATTTGAAAACCACTGCTGATCTGATCTTTTTATTTTATAATTAACACATAGAAACGAAAATACAACTAACTGTAACTTTAAAGCATTTACATAATTACAGAAACTCGTCTACAATCCTTGTAAATCAATTAATCACTTTAAGATTTTAGATATCGGAAAGCAGACTACGTTATTATAATTTTTGTTTAAAGTAATCTTACTGGCACACGTAATGTTAGTGTTTACTTGGAAAAATGCTAGCTCTCGGTTGAGAGTCAGTTGTATAAAATAACATTGATACTGAGTATTTACATATGATTTTAAATTGATTTAGTGTGCAAGCTGGAGGTAGAAAACAATAAATACTATTCTCTTTCCAATAGGTTTGAAAACTGCTCCACTTTATCCACTAGTGAATCATTAGAATATCCAATACAAGATACCCCATTTTATAAAACATGCAAATTTTTTATCAAAGCATTTCTCAGACATTTTACATGTTATAACAGCTCTCGTTATTTACCTGTTTTCAACGTGTATAAAATTCATATAAATTTCCAGGTATGTAAATTTACCATTGTTTTTAAGGAAGGTTTGTGTGAGGTGTGTTATTACATTCATTCGGGCTTTATGATCTCGTTCTCACATAATCTAAGAACGAGGAATCTATAGTCATAGTAGTAGTAGTAGTTGGCCACAAATTTTGACTCTATCTAACTTCATACATTGGGAAAACAAACGAAAAGCTGTTAGTGATAAATAAAACCCGAGACCCCATCACTCGCCAAGTAGCTAGTGATTATTAGGAGGTTGAAGGGACAGTAGGTTGTTAGCTTGATGCTTAAACCCCACTAGTGTTTTTATTGAATTATTTTTATTCGTCACCTGATTTGTACCGACTGGCAAAAATAAATACTAAAATTTCAAAGGTTTTTTCTCATCGTTTCATGTGTTTATCGTGTTTCTAAAACTTAATATGCTTGTATTGGTGTTGAATGCAGAATCTTTAAATATTCAGTAATTGCCAAGTATAAATATTGTAGTTGTAAAGTTCAATAATATTGTAGAAAACTTATAAAAACATATTTAAACTGTTGATTCCAGCAAAAAGTGTGTTAAATTACAGTGATAATTAAATGTATTTTGTCGATAGCTCAGTGGTGGAATAAATCCATTATATTTCATAGGTCGATACGCAAGATTGCCTAAAAGTGACTTTTGAATGTTCATGTTAGATGCTAATGTCCTATTGTACTTGCTAATATCCCCAAATTCATTTTTACTTTGATTGGATTTGATCGTTGCTCTAGTGTGCCCGTTACTTTACCAGTAAAACTGTGAATACTCATTATGAGTCAGGGTCAGTCATAATGTTTTATTAAATACTTGAATTTAACGCTTACTTTTATATTACTATTAGTGAGATTCACAATTCAATAGTCATTTCTTTAGCGTAGACTCATCACCATCTGGGCCTTTCTTGGGCGAATAGAACCCATAAGATTTGCCATATTTGTTGGCATCCTGAATGTATTATTTAGAAATTTTAGAAAGAATAATGAGTTTAAAGGTATTTACATTGTGCCAGGAGGTTGCTCGATATTAATTTACTGGAGAGCTGGTATTACAAAACAACCTCGAATAAAAATTAAATACAAATGAAATTCAAGGGTAAAAAAGAATATGGAATTATTAACTCATCTTGATCTTATGGCACTAGATTGCTGTAGCCTTTTGCAAATATGTATAGCGTTAAATACTTTTAAAATAAGGAGACGAGCCCAAGTGTCCATTTCAATCTCTCATCGGTTATGTGAATAATGGTAATCTAATGTTTAATATTGTTTCCAGTCCCATACGCTGCTTGGAGAGGCAGGATGTCCGGAACGCGGAATGCGGTACGGACGCGCAAGAACAAAGAGCGCTCCAAGAACTTCACTGAACTGGAGAAGCGCACCGTACTGGAGCTCATAAACCAACACCGTGAGGTTCTGCGGCAGGGGCGCTCCAATAATGCCACCAACAAGAGCAAGCAGGTTAGCAACACTAAGTAATCTAGAGGAGACTAAGTAACTCAACAAATCAATGCTGTTAACACCAAATAAACCAATGTCATAACAGCAGTCGCCAAAACCTCTGAGCATATTCAAAAACTCTTGTCTTTAAGAGTCGGTGGCCAAAGTGAAATAAGATATTTGCTTTATTGTATATAAGGAAATCACAGACTGGGGTTTGCCCTTGCAATCGGAGTAAATTTATAATTTTCCTCTCAAATTAATTTTAATTTGGGACTTCATTGAAGTATGGACATTTCAAAAACATCACAAAGAAGCATAGAAACGGTACCTAGTTGCCCCTCTTCGGGTGATACCGTTTTTTATTTTACTACAAATCAAAAGGACACAGGCAATTGAACATTTTAGACATAAATTTATCTCATTAAGTTAAGTACTTCATCACAGGTGTACTCTTGTACACGTCCACAATTGAATCTAAACATGTTATACAATATTCCAGATGGTGTGGTCACAGATATGCATTGAAGTGAACAAGCGATGTCGAGCCGAGTGTCCAAGAACTCCGGCCCAGGTCAAGATGTGGTACGAAAACTTCAAGAAGAAGTGCAAGATGCGCTATCAGGAAGTGAGTTCTTATGGATTGTTTTATTTTCATAATCATTGCTTCACTTGGGTCATGCCTCACCATCACATGCAGGCCTACTTTAGATTACAAACTGTTCAGTGGTAGTTGGAAGGTTTTCACATGATAATAAAGCGCTTTCGTTAATTGAATCTAGCCTGATATTCTATAACACTAAATTGTATGTTTTATTCTTTCAGCCTGGATCTGAAGAAGGCGGTGTCAATCTACTTGACGGGATGTTATGGACAATCAATCCTCTGGCAGAAGCGCTTACAGTCAAAGGTAAAATAACTCTTTGACTTTGCAATTAGCGCTGCACACAAACCATATTCAGAGGGTTTCCTTGCTGAGTTGGTATTCCGCACTGACCTACTTATTTACTCTCCAGTGCCATTCATTTGAAGTCAGGGCTTATGGAGGGATCACTTGCTACATTTTATTAGATCTGATTGCGTAGAGCAGACAAGTGGATGCAGATATGACTTAGTTTAGAAACTTATAAGGCAGCTGAGCTTAAAGTAAGTTCCGTCTAATGCAAAATGTTATAGATTTAGTGTTTGTTTTCAAAAATGGTTTGTTGTATTTAAACCCACTGTCTAAAAGTTGTAACGACATTAAAAATGTATTCTATATTTATTACAAAATTATATATATTTCAATATTTCAGATGAAAGACGAGATGTACCCAGCACAGTCTTGGCAAATCCTGATGACCATCTACCTGTTAATGTATGTTCAAATATCTTTTTTTCATACCTTATTTTATGCATGCTAGCTGATTGATATTGTGCACATGAGCTTTATTATTATAAAATAGAGCCTATATTTTGTATATCTAGTTTAAAATTTTATCTATTTCTGTTACATGAGTACAATTTTTTTAATTATATTATATTATTGAACATTCACGCTTATGTGCTATTAATAAAGAAATATGCTGAGTATTAATATTACAATCTAGAAATATGAATATTATATTGGCAATTAATGGAATGTTCGATATTTTTTATTTAAGTCCTTTGTATCAAAGTATCTTAAATACAAGCCATGGATCATAAATGCTTGGAACTATTTATACTGAAAATGTTTTTTTTTTTTAATTAAAGTTATCGGCGTTTTTTAATAATTAATGTACTTTAATATTTGCCAGATGTCAAGTGAACGCCTCGACGGTTCAGGCTCAATCTGCGATTCCAAAGACGGCATCCACCACGGCCACCTTGATCTGCTCGAGCCGCAGATGTCTCTCTCGCACTCTCCTGGTCCCGCTTCTCCCTCGCCCTCACCCATGATGGCAGCGCGCGCGCACAACCTCATACCCGTCATAACCTCCAACTCTTCCAACCCCGACTCGAACGGTCCGCTCAACCTCAGCCACCTCGAGCCGCGAGTCTGCATCGACACGCCTTCTCCTCAGGATGAGTCGAGCCCCAATTTTCCCCAGTACCCAAACCGCTGTGGCAACACACAACTCAACAAAAAGTGTCCACGCGGTTTCTTCGCTCGCAATTCCAACAACGCTCAGGACGGCTGCTGCAATTCCGACGCAATATTGCCTCACAACAATAACAACCTTGGAAATTATTTTTGTGCGAATTCCGCTCCTACAGAAGAAGAAAAGTTGTACTACATGGCGAAGCGACAGCATGCGATTTGGGAGCACGAAGCTAAGATGAAAATCCTGAACATGGAACTCAGACAGAAGGAAGAGATATTTTCCCTTCAAAAGCAGCTGTTTCTTATAGAGCTCAAGCTAAAAATGGACTTTTTGGAAAAGAACAGTAATAAGTGATGTATTTTCTTTTATTTTTTGTTTACATAAGATCGCAAATCTCCTCGGCCATGTTTTCAAAATGATTACAAAACGAATTTTATAATCGATTGAATTAATACATCTTATTAAGTATATTTTTACTATAGCAGCCTTTTACATTCTGTTGAATGTATTTTTGTTGACAATAACATCGAGATTGATTAACATACGTTTATTTACATTTAAGTATACTATTCTTCTAAATATAATACTATATAAAACTATTATACAAAGTGAAATACAACGAAAAAACATTTATTAACAAACTAAACACTACGAGCGAGAAACGGTTCTCTAAAGTGGAATCAGACATGGCCGGTGCAGTTTTGCAATGAAAATCAATATGTCCGTTGTATTCTTTACTTAATTCATAAGTATAGTTTTTTTTAATATGATAAAGAAGTTTAACATTGTTATACCTAGTTGTGTGTGTGAAGATGCTTGAAAGCGTCTTTTTAATGAATACAGCGAATGGCAGCAACATTTTCAGAGCAGCAATTTTACCGAGTAATATAATTTTGTTCTGAAAGGAGTTTGTTTGAAAATTTGCGTTAGGTCCCTGTTGCCAGAAATTTTTGCAGTGCTGCAATTAATACGCTTAAAACCGGGATCTCAGGTTATCAGTTCACAATATGTTTTGAATCGGTGGTCAATAATATGGCTCAGAAAGTATTTTTTGTGACAAACTTCCTCTCTCAATGAGTAAGGGATGTTTTAAAATATACAGTTTTTTTTAAGTGCATCATGTGAGAGTTCCTTATTCATAAAAATCTATTTTTCTAAAGTGATGAAATAGTCAGAACGTGAAACTGCTTTGTTACGTCCTCTTGTTAGCCCTGAGGTCATCACCGGCCCCCCTATGTCCCTATAAGCGATAGCACTACAATGTTTTTGGAACACAATAGAAAAGAATCGCGTAAAATCTCAATACGTTGAGTTGAAATAAAAATGAAAATAAATTGATTTCTCTGAAAATTCTGTCGCCATATTGAAACAGTTTTGTCAAAAAATTAATAATCTTGTGCCAAATAACTTATGGGATAGTCATTTACAGACATTGTTTGTATTTACTGTAATATTCAAAGCTATATTTTTATTGTATATATTTATGAACTGAGCCGTTATTAGTCAGATTTGGACGTCTGCAAATATTCAAGTACAATTTTTTCCGATGTGCCAATACCAAATATACCTCATGAATAAGGAATTAGAAAATATAAGCTACAACTGCTGCATATAAACCGATACATGTGTTACTTGGGCTACTTATAAACAACATATATCTACGTGGACACCAAAGCAACCAAGATTAAAAATTTATATATATGCTACTAATGTTGAGTATGAAACATTTATACTTACTTGGGTACTAAATTAATAGTGCTGCATAAAAACCACATGTACCTATTTGTGTAGTAAATATGCCAATTTATTTTTAAAAAAAAAACCCAATGAAAGATATTGTAGACATTGATTGCATTCATAAAAATAGAGATACAAATTTGAGTACCTAAAATATATATATAAATATTTTCTGCGCACCAAAAACAAAAATATTTAATAACTTAAAAAATAAATGTAACTGAATTTAAATCTGAATTACGACGAAAGAACTTCAAAAATTTATATATTTATATACTTTATTTTCAAATTTATTAGTGGACATGCGTAATTTCTCAAAATCAAATTCACAGTGCCTCACAGGATATGTAATCAAAATTAAGTAACGATTACTAACAAAAAACTAACTTTCTTAGCTGGAAAAGTTATTATTAATTGGATTGATGTGTCCGCGCGTCAACCGGAGTTAACCTGTTTTAATTGTATGTCAAGTATTGCATTTTCAATTTTTTTGTTTCACAGAGGTTTCACTGTGGATTTTAGATTGGAAATAACGGATTATTAACATGTCAGAATTATATTTCCGGTCTGTATTCAAATGTTTTATTAACGTGAAACTAATATTTAGTCAAATCTACTAATAAAAAATATTTTTTTATTGCTTTTGGTTTTTGGTACAGAAAATTTTCTATTTTATGTATTCATTTTGTCAAGATTAGTGTAGGTATTTAAAATATTCTTCTCCGTATGATAAATCGTGCAGGGTTTTACAAATTTTGTTTTCTAAATATTCCCTTTTTTAAACAAATAGTTAACAACTTTAAAGTTTTTAAAATTGTAAAATCACCAAGTGAAAAGTAAAACGAATACATAATATGATTAGATTTTTGAAAATGGTTAGTTTTTATTAACGCTACTAAAATAATAATACAGCAATTGTCGATAATCACGAAGCAGCCTTTTTCTGAGCGATTGAGAAATTACTTTTATAATTTATTTTGCAATAAACTGCAATTTTAAAGATTCAATTTCAGGTTTTGCAGTTAATGAAAGAAATCGAAAATAATCTCATTTTTGGTATTTTTTTAAAGAAGGATTTCGCAAAGCTGCGAATTGCATTAGATTTGTCGTGATATTCAGGAATCATGCAATAAAAAGCTTCAACTCTATATTTGTATAGACGCACAGATAAGCTTTCGCACTTATAATAATAAATAAATATATATTCGTTCTTATGGAGTGTAAATAACCAAATGAATATTTTTATTTTTTATTTTAACGTACTTGATACATTTTAACTACATTAGCAACTTCCTCGACTCACTCAATAATAACGCATATTAAATTTTTTTTAAAGCACTACTTGCAATATCAAAATTTTCTTTTAGCTTATGGTTTTTAACGAATAAGTTAATAAATGTTGTAGATAAATTACGACTTGCTGTAGATTTTCAGCTCTGGAAATACATTTGTAGATGTCCAAATTTGATAACGTTTGGTTTAACTATTATATGAGCAATCGTGGTCGCCATTTGTCAGGTGCCATAACGTATGCATTTGGAAATGTTCTTCATTGCATACAAGGATAGCATATATTTTTATAAATGTCAATAAAAATACATTGTTGTGTTTGTTAGAGGATATTTAAAATTAATATTTAAGAGTGATTGTTGGTGTGTGTATTTGTTAGAAATGTGATTAATTGAGTGTATAATTCAATAAAAGTTGTTTAATATTTTTTTTAATTTAAGTTTTTTGTTTATTTATATTTGTTTTTTTTTTTGTTTGATAATGGTAACTTTCTAACCTGTGGGCTTTGATGTTGTAGACAGGGTTACTCATGATTCTGTCCTTGTGTATTGTTTTTTTTATTTTAAAATATTTAAAAGCCAACCCGTTGATTTCTTAAAAGAGCTTGTTAATACAATTTAATATATTTTTATTTTCAAAGGTAGCTCTATTCTATATTGAGAGTAATATGTCTAAAGATGTCATTTTGTTACTTGAAAAAAAAGTTTTTGTTTCGACATTAATTGGGAAGTCATCGGGTTAAGCTTGTGCAATGATTTTAGATAAAGAAATTGATTCAGTGTGATAATGATTAATTCCGATTTGTGAATTCAAATATTTTTTTAAAGCATATTATATTTGTTATTATTCAGCCGTCGGCTTAGTATGAAATTATTATATATTTTATTCTGCATAATTTTGCCTATATATTAATTTGAAAAATCTTTTAAGTATTATTTTATATTTAATAATTTTGTGAAATGCCTCCATTATCCCTGTTGTTAATTTATAATTTATTTTTTTCACTCAATATTTTACCAGGAGTCTTGCTCAAATTTATGTATCTTTAATATTTAAACAATTATAAAAACCTAAAATACCTCATCGACTTTGCTATGGAGACAGTGCCAAACTATGTAGAAAGGAATTATAACTAGAAAACTGTTATTTTTTTATGAAATATTCATTTGGCATAAACGAAGTTGTGCGAAAAGTACAGAAAATACAATATTGTTATAAAATTATATAAATATCTGTTATTTTTGTATTGCCATGTTCACGTAAATCTTGGATAATGGAGGCGAGAAAACTATGGTCTCTAGTAAATTCAGCTCTTTTATTTTTTAAATGTGTATACATAGGATTATGTTATTTTTGTAATTTTTCAATTGTAGAGATTCAGTCAGAACGTCTTAAGCTTAGAAGACATCTTGTCATGTTGAAATATAATGTTACCGTACTATAAAATTATATTTGATGAAATGATATTTTTTTAAAGTATCACTGCCATAAAGAGTTTCTGCTGTTAACTACTAAATATTTTTATTCTTTTTATAATGTACTGTAAATGTAATTAAAGTTTTATGACACGTTATTTAATGTTTCTTGTTGGTAAAATCAGTTAAATACTGCCAACAGTCAAAAATAAATTTTTAGATTTATTCTCAGTCATTTTACCAAACGCGTGTACCAACTAGTTTCTTCCAATGGTGCCAACAGAACTCGCCTTGTCAGTAAGTCAATACCGTACATTTTTAAGCAAAGTTGATTGATTTAGAGCAAAAATTGACCAAACAACATTTGATTACAAGTCTTGACCGTCCAGATTACTAATTACTAATAAATTTAATCATCCGGTAAATACGTGTAGATTTTGTTAATTTTGAAATAATGAGGCCATGATGAAATATACTCAATATTTGACGAGTAACCTACATCAAATATATATCAAGTGTCAAGACTTACCAGGTCAGTTATTGCTCCAACTTATTCAATCCGTAAATAGACTTATTTACTTTTTTTAATACTCTTAAATATTATTGATTCTGAAATGCATAACACAAATAATACATGACAGTGTAATTTTTATTTGTAGATTACTTTATATAGATGCAAAAATGTTGCAAACAAACTTATAAAATTTTTCATTTCATGATAAAAAACGTTTGACAAATAAATGCCAGGGTATCTGGGTAGTTTTTAAAATATTTAATCTTGCAATGTATGGTATTTTCAGAGAGAAAACTGTCTTGTAATTTTTTAAGAAAAAAGTGATTGAAAACTCTTGGCACTACAAATGACATTGAGTCAAAAAGAAAATAAAAATATTTTCCTCCAGAAATTCTTCCCACGGTATCCAATCCCATATTTTCAGTGGATACCACGACTTCTAAGATACCATAAGTAGACTTTAATTTTAAAATATCTCTACTTTTCAATAAATACGATGTGTAGAATTAAAATGCATTTCAGAATCAATATATATATATAATATAACATTGTTGTTGATAAAAATGGCTAGGTTGTTTTTCGTATGCATATATTTTATTTCATTGTTATATCAGCATAAGAATAACGATCCAAGTACATGTGATGTTTTCTTGTAGCACATAATGGCATCTATCTTTCAGATCTCATTTTTAAATGCTGACACGAACCAAATGAAATAATTGATGTACGTTGTTTGTTGTAACATTTATTAGAACGGAGTCAAACAAAAACTAACTAGATTTACGATTCATTGACTGAAACATATTTTTACTACCACCGTTATAATTATAAGTTTGTTGGAACAATTCACGCAGATGATTCAGTCGGTTGAATCAACGACTGTTATTGGCAAAGCTCCAACTCCGTCATCGCTGCGTGGTTGTGGGCCAATTTACATGTATGTCTTTCTGATGACCCACACTATATTTTCCTTCCACTTGTGTGTGAATCACATTTTCGGTTCACTGATTTCAACATCTCATATTGTAAGCTTTGATATTATCTAAACTCAGCATTTCAGGAACTCAAATGTTAAATGTTGAAAATTGCCATATAGACATGGTTTTATTATTGCTTTCGTAATTCTTGAGGCCTTTTTTAATCCTACTCTTGTTTTAAATGTTCTATGATGTAGTAGTCTCGTTAATGACTTCATAATTGATTTCAATATTAGATGAAAAGAGATCCTTTACCCCAGTAACAGTGGGTCGTAGACCCTGATTCAATTTCAGGCTCCAGATTTTCTTAGTTATCTCTATAAAGCCATATTTTTTCTTCTAAATCTAATACCTCAAGAATGAAAGAAAATATATATTTGATGATTCGTAATAATTGTTAAATGTTTGACTCCTTAAAACTCTCTTATATTATTCTAGAAATGAAGTATACCCTAAGTGTTGTTCATTATTTTTCAAAACAAAATGACTGGTTTTTACTTTGCTGTGAATAATCAACATTCAAAATAATTCGGTGATACTCATTTCCATTCTCCCTCTGCAAAATTGAAGCATCGGTGGTTGATTAGGTACAAACAGTGTCAGAATACGAAGGGATGCTTCATTTATGAACTAGTATTAAGTGTATGTATAATTTTTGTGAGATAGACATAAATTGCTGTGAAACCAATACTAGGATAAATCGTAACTTACTGGATATTACCGTGCTCAATGTAGGAATACGCATACCACACTCAAACAGGATGTCTCGATACTTATACGTTGTTACCAAATGAAACATTTCAAAGATACTTATAATGCTTAGATAAATGTAATAAAGGAATATAAAAACTATGACACTGTGATTTTCAAGCTAAAACACAGATTTAACATTAAAAATATTCAGTTATTTGCGAAATTAAAAAATATATAAGTGTCTTAGTTTTTATCATAATGAATTTTTACTAATTTAAAACAGAACCTTTTAATATTATCTAAGGAATATTGTTGTCTATTCTTTTTCTTGTACCCGGAAGAGCTAAAAACAGCAATTTTGATTATCCGTCATTTTGTAAATGTGTTAAGCACATTTACATTTTTTTTGTATATTTCAATAAAGACCTGCTGGAAAAATAAATAAATGTAAACGTCCAGGGTTCATTTATGACCTTTTGTTGCTGGGTTGAGGGGTCTCTTTTCGATGTTCATAATTGTCTTCATTCCCAGCTCGACTCGGGCATAACAAATTTTTACAAAATGATGAATAACCAACTTCTGCGCTAATGCAATAAGAGTCAATAAGAGTTTGCAACACTACCGTAAAGTTGCAATTTATTGGATTGTTCACGACTAAGGTGTATTTAGTTTTTGCCAGTATTTGGTCAGCATCGCCTTGGGAAACCAGCGACTGTCTCAGTGTTGGAACAAAATGTTCACCGAAACACAAGAAAACTATAAAATAAATTGTCTATGTTAACCATTGTTGTATTTGTCAAAATTTAACACATCTAGTCTATTTAAAAAAAAAATGTTAATATTATAATTGTAAATGTAACCTCAAGTGATGTCCCGAGTGGAGGTGATTGAAGTTTGACTTTACGCACACCCGCGATGTTCGAGAGTGGCGATTCCGGTACGTTATTTTTTAACGCAGGCGTAGAGATGTTATACGATGAAATGTACTACTAGTACTGCAGTTGTCAAACGTATTCGTGAAATCATATTTTAAATATTTTTCAATTGTGAGAATTCAAAATGTTAATTTATTGTCTTTAAAAATTGTATCCTGTTTGATAATTAAACACTTCCATTTTATAACATCTTCTGTATGTTGAGTGAATGTACAATAGGCATAGACAATATGAACTTGAATGTACAAGCTACCAATAACACTAGACTGTAAGTGAAGAGTATAATATATATATTGCTATAATAATAAAGTTTTTATATTAAAATATATTGAAAATAATATTATATTTTTAAAACTTATGTGGTCTTTTCATTTTTTTAAAATACAACCTTTATTTCCTAATTTTTTATGTAGTCCCTGGAAGTGAAAAAAATAAAGGCCACCTTTGCAAGCATAAATCTTTTTATATAACCGTGAAATGTGAAAGAAAAAATCAATAAAAAAATAGATTCATTGTTAATAACTATTTATTTTAAATTACCACAACATGAGTTCAATTTTATTGTAAGATAATACCACAAAATGTATCAATATTAAGTAACTTATTTAGCTTTCTTGTTGGCTTTCTTTTGCTTGACATCAGTTGCTCCTTCCATCTGTAATCAAATGTGAATAATGATTAATACGTTTTGTTAATATGATGTTAAGTATAAATAAATATACTTGATAAATACCTTTAGGGTATCTTGCGCCGGAGGTTGTCCACCTTGAGCATCGGCCAGCAGTTTCTTGAGGGACAACAAGATGGCGACTTCCGGTTGCCAGGTTGCCTTATCTGCTCCGCCTGTCTTCAATTGCCGGACTTTTTCACCCTACGAACACAGTAAGCGATGATTTAATTATAACGAGTAAATACCTATAGGTTTTCATCCTAATATTTGAAACAAGGCTATTCATCAACTGACTCCATCAAAATTAGATTATCGAACGTTTCATATTTTACAGAAATGCTTGTGTCTAATTGATTCGATAAAGTATTTAATTAATTTCAATTAAATAACCACTGTTATTTTGTTATTATAATTAAATATCTTCCAGAAAAACTAGCAAAAATTATGTTAAGTTTCAACACTAACCTAATAAAGCAATCAATCGTAGAAATAATAATTTTAGTCTGTTTAACTGAGTGAATGGTAAGCTATACTGTTACCTGCTTGGTAACTTCCTCTTCTAGCTGTGCTGCTGTCTTAGCAGTCTTTTTTTGAGGCTGGGTCGGAGCATCAGCCAATTCTTTTTTGAACGCCAGTAAGACAGCCACCTCGGGTTGCCACACTGCCTTTTCAGCTCCACTCGATTTCAGCTGTCTGACTTTCTCTCCCTAAAAAATAAAATAAATAATCACTGTTTTCAATTATTCAATTTGAATATTTAATATGAATCATTAACAATAGTATAAAATAAAATAAATTAATTAATTATAAGGCAAAAAAGCACCTTTAAAATCGTGTACCTCTTAAACTCTTGGTCATTGTTTATACGTAATTGTAAAGCTTATAACGATAGAAAGAGAACAATACTTGTTTAGCAATATCAGCCTCGATATCAGCAGCACTCCTCGTAGCAGGGCTGGGCTTCTGGACCAGAGCCTCCGCTAACTGCTTCTTGAGTGCTAAAAGAACAGCCACCTCGGGCTGCCAAACAGCTTTCTCAGCTCCACCAGATTTGAGGAGTCGGACTTTCTCTCCCTGTAACATTAAGTTTGCAATAGTTGAGAAGACAATAAAATACAGTGAATATGACTTTCTCTAAAGATAAATTCAGAACCAGAATTAAAACCTCAGAACCCGAAGATAACGACACTCAAAAACCTAATTCAATTAACATTAGCCGTGGAATCCGAGAATATAAAAATGATATGGGAGTAAACAATAGAAATATAAAACAATACACAAAACAAGACAACAATGTGCTTTTACCTGCTCAGCAACTTTAGCCTCCAACTCCTGGGCTGAGAGATCCTCCTTCTTGATTTCCTTAGGTGGAGACGCCTGTTTACCCGCATACCGCTTCTTTAGCTGATCTACCAGTTCCTGTTCTATCTTATTGAACAGTGGGGACGGTTTACCGATCTTGTGACCGGATATTAAGAACTTGCGGAAGAATGGGTTCCTGAAGATTTAAAAACAATGATAATTTATTGATCTAGAGAAGTTATTTTTATGGCCTTATGTACTTGAGGTGGTTTTTGAAGTTTTACGCAGAGCTTTTAAGCCAAATATTCTCATCACTAATGCTCATAATTACAATTAAATAATCAATAAATGTAGAATATTAATAATTCGTACTCCTTGAAGCTGACGGTGGTCTGTGTCTTCAGCTCTGTGTTGAGCTGGGAGAGGAGGGTGCGGGAGACAATGGGCATGAAGGGAGACAGTAACACACCCAGCAGGCACGACAGGTTACAGGAAACTCCCACCACAGACCCGGCACGAGTTCTGAAATCAATTAGCAACCTTTTAAATATTTAATATTACAAAGATAATCGCAATTGCTCAAAACTTCTTGCTCACCTACCTATCTTAGCATCTGTTTATGATCCTCAAATCATATAATTTATTTAGAAACTCTTTATTATGGCATTAACACTTATTTTTTAACAGTCTCAATATTATCGAGGAGTTAACAGTTACACTATAACAAGCAACATCTGTTGTTGAATAATGAGATGGCAAGTAATGAAGAAACAAGGCTCACTTAGAATCGTCGGTCCCCTTGAGAAGCACCCAAGGTTGTTGGCTCTGCATGTACTGGTTGCCAAGTCTGGAGATGTTCATGATATGACGCAGGGCATCTCTCTCTTTCGCCACTTCCATGCAATCTACATAACCTGAAAAATATTTTATAAAATCAATAAACTTCATAAATATTGTAAATAATGAGATTGGATAATTTTCTCTTAAATATTTCAAGTTGATTGTCAACTAACTAACTTTGAATTTCCCGGTTGACCAGAGCAATCATATGTTTATCCTGGTCGTCGAGTGCCATGGGAGGAATGATGCCGTTAAATGAGTTAGCACAGAACATAGCAGCGCGGTTGACAAAGTTGCCGAGATTATTGAGCAGCTCAGAGTTGTTGCGGGTGGCGAGATCGTTCCAACAAAAGTTGGAGTCCTGGCCCTCGGGACGGATGCTCAAAAGGTAGAAGCGGAACACATCAGCGGGGATGCCAGTATCCTAAATAAATAATTCTAATTTAAATAAAACATAATATGCAGATTTTTTATGTTGACAATGAATTTCAGGAAGGTGGAAGTTACTTTTGGAACAAAATATTAGAAGATATTTTATATATGTCTATTACGGATAAGTCAATCAGATGCGTATTTATTACCCATTACGGGCTTATTATATTTACTAATATGATTAGGCACATTAGTTCATATATAGAAGATACTTATTACTTTATGAACAAAGTAACAAGTCCAGTGCTTGCAAATCACTAAATATTGGTTGGCCTGGGCACATTGGTTCATATGTAGAGTATGATTGTTAAAAATTCTCGATAAGTGGAAGTGATTCGTTAGTACAAAGGTTCGTACACCGGCCATGTAAGCCAGGGGATGTGGGTTCAAATCCCACACAAATCACGATGATATTTTTCTGAGAGTTTCTTTAAATCATCTTCTATATATGAACTAATGTGCCTAATCATATTAGTAAAGATATTTTATACTGAAATCAAAACTGGTTGTAATTTTTACAATATGTATTTTTGTTGAGTAATGAAGTTTTTTTTTAAATCATAAGCAACTTTTGGAGATTGCAGACAATTAGTAAAAAATAGTCTGGTCTATATTCATGGAACGTCGGGGATTACACATCGAGTGTTACGGGGAAACAAAGTAGTGAAAGTTCCCCTTCCTTGGTACTATAAATAGCACGATGCGATAGTGATCGCTCCAACTCTCGTACAATCCCTGGATCCAACAACTACACAACAGATACCAATCATAAAAAAAAACTTTGAAGAACCAAGAATCACAAGTTATATGTCACCTTTTCAAGATTGAATAGAATAAAACACAAAAAATAAATATACTCATGAAATACCTGGGCATCAGAACCAAATACTCCAACTCCTCTAGACTTGGAGAACTTCCCGTCCTCGTAGTTAAGGTACTCGGTGGCCATGATGTGTTTCACCATAACGTGCTTTTGGCCAATTCCAAGCAGAGTGGCTGGAAAGACCACAGAATGGAAGGGAACATTGTCCTTGGCCATGAATTGATAGAGCGTGACCTAAAGAAAAAAAATTATATAATATTATTAAAAAAAAGTCAATGGATAAATAAAAATGCTAATGAAATTAAACCTTATTACATTATGTTTAGGATCAGGTTTCCACCATCTTTCGTACTGTTCCGTGTACCTCTTCGTTATTGAGATGTAGCCAATTGGAGCATCAAACCACACATAGAATACCTATAAATAAACAAATAAATTTTATCTTTTATAGAATACAAATATTTCTAGAGTCTACGAAGAAACATTCAGCAGTCCTCAAATAATAAACTTATTATGTATAAAATAATCTGAGTTAATCTGGAAATACACGAAAATCTACAGAGAACATAGGGAGATGGGAGCATGCTAGTGTGATTTGTACGAATTTGAAAAAATAAAAATTTCATACGATTTGGGAGAGCTGTGACTACAATTGTGTCTCTGATTTTGACTAGTGGCTATATTAAAGAATTTTAAAGCTTACCTTTTCTTGATACCCCTCGAGTGGCACAGGGACTCCCCAGTTGAGATCCCTGGTGATGCAGCGGGAGCGCAGGCCCGTTTTTAGCCAGGACCGGGTAATTTGCACAGCGCTGTTGGACCATCCCGCTTCAGATGCTGTCACCCAGTTCTGTAGCACGGGCTCCAGCTGTCATAAATAAAAGAAAAAGAATTTCCGTAAGCCTTGATCGTATATGAATGACTGAAGTATTCCTCTTATTTGTTACTTGTTTAATATCTAGTTTTACACAGGGTAGCATAAGATTAAGATAAGATTTTTATAGGTGTCTCAATTCAATTAGAGATTCGGTGAAATAATAATATAATATTGATTTTTAACCTGTGGTAGATCTAAGAAGAAATGGGAGCTGTGTCTGAGAACAGGAGGGCTGGAGCACAGTTTACAGCGAGGCTTAATCAACTCCGTAGCGTTCACCAGCTTACTGCAACCGTCACACTGGTCACCGCGTGCATCCTCGTAGCCACAGCCGGGGTGCGGGCACGTGCCTTCTACAAACCTGAACACAGAAATACTTCTATCAACTGACTCGTCAAACGTAGTTTGATCAAAAAAGTTAAATTGCAGATGTAATATTGTCGTCAACAGAATTAATTAACTTGCCTGTCAGCTAAGAACCGGTTGCACTTTTCACATAAAAGTTGATCAACGGTCTGTGTCTCAACAAATCCATTATCGTAAAGGCTCATAAACATTTTCTGAACAATCCTGGAAAGCAATAAGGTAAATTAGATATTGAAAATCAATATAAATACAAAAGATATGTAATTAACAATTAAACGCTTAATTTCTAATTTGAATTTCTGGTCATTCAATGTGTATAACTAATTTAGAGCTGTGGTTTCTGGCAAATTGTTTACAAATAAATAAATTTAAAAAACAACTCACTCAGTTTGTTCGGGTGTTGTCGTCCTTCCAAAGTAATCGAAACCAATGCCAAACCATCTATATACAGAGTTGTGGATTTCAAAATATTTATCACAAATCTGTCGCGGTGTCAGATTTTCTTCAATTGCCTTGAAATAATAATATTAATATCATAACCAATAATAGCTAAATGACTATAGTGTATTTATGATCCAAACCTAACAATATCTTTTTATAGGATCCATTCAGATTATACAATTTCTCACCAACTTAAAAATGACAATTATTTATTATTTTGATTCTTTTAAAGCGTAAATACCTTAGTTTCAGTGGCCGTGCCGTATTCATCTGTGCCACAGACAAAGAGAGTATTGTAGTTACATAAGCGGCAGTATCTATAAAGCAAGACAATATAGTTCTCAGTAATGTTTCATTTTTTTTAAATTCAATTCATTTTAAAGTCCTTTTCCTCACCTCGCAAAGACATCAGCAGAAAGGACACAGCCAATGATGTTGCCGAGATGGGGAACATTGTTAACATAGGGGAGAGCAGAAGTTATCAAAATATTCCTGTAGCCTTCCTTTGGGAGACTGAAACAGAAAATTCAACAAAATTATTTTAGTAAACATCTATATATCTAATTTGCCTTCATTTTTCAATCAGTAACTTACTCTCACTCTTAAGAAAATGTTTTTAAAGCTGATTTTCACAAACATAATTAATCTGATGATTATTTAAGTTACTTCAAAAGAAATAATATTTTTTTACTTGTAACACTTACACAATTTTTTCATCAGGTAAGAGCTTACATAGCTTAGTATGACCACTCTCCCAAGCAATCGTCGCCAGCAATAACTCATCTTCAGTCACCGCTACTTCTTGCTTTACTTCAGGAGACATTCCTGGAGTTCTATAAAATTAATAAAATATTAATATCACACTTCACAAGTGGGAGACATCCAAGTTCAGATAATGTGAGCCCCCTACTCTGTAAGAGTAGGGGGCCCCAAAACAAAAAAGGCAAGTATGCAGGCAGATAATACTTACTCGTTAGTGTTTTCTTTCTGTGAAGTGACTTTTATAGAAGTTAATGTGTAACCGCTGGTGATGCTTGTGGAGCTCAATCCTTGGCATATTTCAGAAATATTAAGGGGGTGTTCCTTTAAAGCATCCTAAAACAATTAAACAAAGTTAATCAAGTTCATTTGCATGTGTTTGGGTGTGCAATGCACGGCATTGCTAAGATTTAATAAAAGCTCTTTACCTGAAATTCCTGTAAACTAGCTAATTTCTGTTGCCATTTTTTTAAATTAGCAACATCACAAGCATCAGACAGCAACTGTTGTGAAAGCTTTGTATCATTGAAAATAGGATACAAAGTACTCCAAAGGCAAACATCTGCTGCTGAGATAGTGCTCTGTAAAAAAATACTTCATTAATATTCAGAATCTTATAGTAAATATATAAACGAAATCAAATAATAAATGCCATACTCCCAAAATGAACTCTTTTCCTTCAAGAGCTTTGTTCAATTGTGTTATGAGTGCCGCCAACCTCAAGGTGGCTTCTGTAGCAATGGCTTTTGACCCATTGATATTAGCAACACCGGGAAGGAGTCGAGTTGCTTCCCATTCCAGCCATTCGGAGCTGTTTTGTTTTTTAGAAAGGAACAAGTAAAATTTTACTGTTGGGAATTGTCATACCTCACTTCTTTTAGTTATGAAATTAAAATATATACCAATTGTCAGTTATGGGTTTAATTTACATACCTTTTTATAGTCAGGGAAGAATCTTTGGATTCAAACGGCAATATGAATAGACACGCAGCATTGCTCGAGAAAAAGTTTACATCTGGAGTAACTTGAAGTACAGGCAATTGCTTTGGAGAAGGAATTATTGGATCTATAAAAATTAAAAAAATATTTGATGCGCAATTATTATTGACTGCGAGCTATGACATTAACAACACTCTTTTTAAATTTGAAATACTACATTTATGTTGTGTTTATAAATAATCACAATTGATATTTCATTTCAGGAATACTAAAATATATGTACAAAATATACTCGTTAAAACCTTGCCATTATCTCAAATTTTCAAAGGCATAACCTCCAAAATAATACAATAGAGTCAATTGATTTTTATTGCTATTGTCACCAGTTATGTACTTAATTATGATTCTTAAGTACTGATTATTTTCATTATTAAATTTAATCTAGCGTAGTATTGTGAGATAACATAGGACAAGTATGATTTTATGTCATCAGCAAAACAATCAAAGTAAAACATACCGGTGACGTTTGCAATCTTTACATTCACATTTTTCTTAGCAAGCTTTGCACAGATGAGTAGCTTGATTGTCGAAGTATTGTTTTCATTTGAATAAATAATCATTTTAATTTATTTTTTGTATTTATATCAAAATTTAATCCAGCAAAACGTGAACGAGTCCTAATATTAATGACAGCGTGACAGTTGATGACAGTTCTGAAAATACCATAGACAATATAAAATTGGTCTATTTAATCTTATAATATCTATGAAAAAGTCAACAAAATATATCACCAATAATTGATTATTTTAACATTAATGAATTGCCTAGATATATTAAATATAAATTAAACTATGTAGCTAAACTGCAATTAGCTTATTAGTTTAAGTATTCATTTCAATGATCAGCTTTTTAAAAACTTAGCGTTATTTGAAAATTCATTTAAAGCCATCTCCTATTTTCATAAAAAATGGACATACTAAATGAGTTGAACAGTGAGAATATGTTGTGATATGGTAATACTAGCAAATAAAATAAAATTAAACAATACATTTTTTTAACAAATTACAAAATTTATTGTTCTTTTATGTTTATATACAGTTAACAAGAATTCTAAGAAAATAAATATATAAAAATATAAACAAGTATCATAAAAGCTGACCATCTTTTTCTAGGGACAACAGGCCAAAAGTAATTCTGACCAAATTCAATTCATGTAATAAGCCTATATGTACAATGCAATTGTAGTAACATTTTTCACAACATTTTTGGGTCACATTATTTCAATTTATTCTGAAAATTAGAAAATATATAACAATATAATTATAACAACAGACCGTAATAAAAACAAATTATGAGTAATGATTATACTTATATAAATATTATTTTACAAAAACTAGTTGCAAAAAAACCAATAATACCATAATCCATTAATTCAGTTTTGGCATTATAGTAAAACACAAAAGCTGAAATTATACACCAAGCCCAAAATAACAATAGTGGCAATATTATTTAACAAATGATAATACAATGAATTCACATTTTGGAAATCGGGATTGCTTCTAGGCCAAGATTATCAGGGATTGGATCACGGACCAAACGAGATATTTCTCTAAACTTGGGATGAGCCTTGTCTTTCATCAGTTTGAAGAGAATACTTTCCGATGTGGTAATATGGCATCCCATCGTACGAAGTCTCTGAAAATTCGGGAATGCTTAAGTTAGTGAAATTTCTAAAATATAAATGATAACATTGAAAGTATACATGATTTTAAGAAAAATTAAATATGAAGATATTTTTGTTGGTATCTTGACATAATAATACAAATTAGCTTTGTATTTCTTATGAAATAATTACCTGTAAAGCAATGATTCTATCAGTTTGTGTTCTTGAAATGCAACCATCAGCCAAAACATGGACACCGATGTCCTGCCTCATGAAGTCCATGGCAGTTTGCTCAACGCACACGTGAGTCTAAAAAAATATCCATACAATTTATTTAAACTTTGTAGGAGGCAGCTCTGGTTAAAAAATGATTTGATATTTTTTTGTCAATAAAATTAATGAGATATATTATCGGAGCTTATTTGTAAACATATATGCCTGTTTATCTCGATATGAAAAACATTTTACAGTGACTGTGAACTATTAGCATGCCCTAATGAGGTGATTGATATGATTCATAAATTCACATTTATACAAATATTATATACGTGGATACAAAAAATATTACCAAAGAAAGACATTTCAAACAAAATTATTTTATAAAAACTAAATTCAAATAAATTGCAGATAGCTGGAAAACATAATAGGTTTCTATATAATACATGGGACTATTTATTATACTTATCAATTATTGTTTTTATTAATTTTTTCAGAAGCCAGCACGAAACTGATAAACTTTAAGCAATCAAAACAGATATACATTCAATTAAATTATTTTCCAAACAGCCCACTGCTTTATACTTTGCTGGTTTGATTTTTGCTAAGTGATAATCAAATTTACTTGATTATACAAGAAGAAACACTAATTACCTCAAGGCCAAAGATCACCACACTCTCAAGTTTGTTGGGAAATCTCTTCTTGATATCAGTAAGAAGTTTATCGGTAAGCATGCTAAACTGTGTCTTGTCATACAGAAGGGTGGCATTGCCCTTATCAAAGTCGGAGGCTGATGGTCCCAACTTTTCCGGGTACTGTTCCGATACATACAAAGGAATGTTTAAGATAGCAGCTCCTGCGGCCTAAAAAGAATAATATCTCAAAAAATATTCAATCTAACTTGGCTGAGATTACTTGAACCCAGCATAAATTAGTACAAAAAATTAGCACGAATATTATGTATTTATAAATTACTTTTGTACTTTAGAATAATAGTTATTTATAGATAGATATTCATCAAATTAAAATTGGGATTTTTTGTCTCTTTGAGTAGCTAATTTGATGCAATTTCTCAGAATTAATTTTTTGTAGCTCTCTATACTATCCGGAATATAAATAAATTAATATGAATGAATAATATAAGTGAGAATGGGAACAAACTTTTCAGCCCATGCCTAACAATATTATTGTTTTTTTTTTACGAGACTTGACTGTGTCCGCTCACTGATACGAGTCTCGGTAAATATTGTATCTTAGTTCTCTTATTTTAATCTATGTAAATAATTTAAATCACTCATATGCAAGCTTTTACTAAAAAATCTTGAAAACAGCTTTAAACATATGCATTACTGCCAAAAACCATCTCAGCAAAACTCAATTTGTCTTATCAAGATATATTTTGATAACAACTCACTTCACCTTCTAGTTTATTAATCGCAGCAAATATTTTATTAAAGCTTTTAGAATATTTAAAACTATTTTATTGTTTTCATCCATCCGTGGTGTAACGAGATCCAAACGGTTCAAAGTTATATTTATAGAAATCGCAAAATGATATACTCCATATCGTTTATTCAATTAGAAGATTGTAGCTACTACGATGATAACGATATGTCAAAGTACATTAGTATATATATTGAATAATACCGGCTATTGTATCATGGTTTATAATAGAGATTAAAACGTACCATCCTGTTTGCTACTTTTACCATTGTATCAAAGTTCTTCATGGGCTTTCTGAACACTTCTTGAATGTCACATGCTAAAAAAGCTGTTGAGGAACTCTCAAGATACCCAAGAAGTCTTAAACTTTGCTTAGAAACAGACATTTTGATGTTTTGGGATGTAATATTAATTTTAAGTAATATTTATTAAGCGGCGAGGAAAGTCACACAACCGATACTGGTAAACTTCAAAAAACGTAATACGCAGTGTGGCGTGCTGTAAGTACTTCGGCGGAAAAAAATTAATTTATAGTTCTCTTATTTTGTGCATCCATTAAATAAAATAAGCATTTTAACATGACACATGAAACATGAATAAAATTATCAAAAATTTTAGACAACTTACCATTCTGTTGGCTACTTTGATTAAATTATCAAAATTAAAAATTGAGTATTTGAAAATCTCTTGTATATCACAAGCTAAAAAAACAGTTTTAGTACATTCTATAAAACCAAAATGCCTAAAACTTTGAAGAAAGATAGCCATTTATAAACTTTGCGTTAACATCTCAGTATTTGTACAGTAATAATATAATAAAAATATTTATTTGAAATTACACAATAGCGTCAATTGAACGAATTTACATATTTTAAAAACAGAACACCTAATTGTATATTTTTAAAATGAGATTAAAAAAAAAAAATGCTACTGAATTCATTAATAAAATAAAATACAACTGCCCAAAAAATATTATTTAGACGATACGATTAGAAAAACCTTGCATTAATTATATCACTGTTATCTGACAGGGTAGAATTTTTTACGTACAAAAATCAGAGCGAATTAAAATTTTATCTTCATCAAATTTGCATTAAGCCAACGGCTCGAATTAGACTTTCAACATTATCAAATAAATAACTTTATGATTATTTTGACAAATATATTCTTTTATGTAACAGTTTTATTATCATTATATTGATAGAAATCGAATGTCTAACTTCACTTCAGAGATGAGATCCTCACTCGTGATTGGAGATATTTCACTAATTTTTTTACCATGAAATCTTTCTGGCAAGACTTTTTCATCTGCTGTCAAACTTTCTATACTGTCTGGCATCATACAAGAGAAAAATAGAAATGAAATATATTCCTGAAAATAATTGAATCGTAGATTCTAGTATTAGCTAGAAAAAAATTATCCAAGTGTACAGTTTGCAAAATGGAACCCATAATTAAACAAGAGATCCTCGAGGTCGAAGAAGGATTCATACGTGATTTCGTTTACATTAAAGAAGAATTTAGTACTTACAATAATCAGAATAGCGACAGTGATGAAGAATCAAGAGGAGGTTTCGACAGAACCACTAATATTGAACACCTTAAGCTGGAACAATCAGATCATGGGCACACCAATACACCAACGTCTTCGCCTGGAGAGACTTGTCAATATGAAGTTAAAATTGAAGAATCAAGCCAGAGAGATGACAGCTCTGATTCTAGTACATCCGGAGAGACTTGTGGACAAATCAAAAGTGAAGAATTCGATGTTGACAGAGCGCTTACGGAGGAAGAGAAAATGCTATCGGTAGTGCTCAAGCGCTGTGATAGGGTAATTGATAATTTCCTTGAGGTCAACATTTTTTTCAACTTCTATATTATAAAAATAATATCTCAATATGTTTGTTGCAGGTGCAACCGCAAACTCCTGATACTGAGGCAAATCATATTAATAATACAACAGGTGTCCAGTCTATGTCGAGGTTGAATAAAGGCTCATTTTCATTTCCTTGTACTAGATTAAAAAAACCTTTTGGATGTAATCTATGTTCATACAAATGTCATAAACTGGGTAATTTAAAGAGACACAAACTTACACACACTCGCGAAAGACCTTTTGGATGTGATCAATGTTCATTTACGTGTGATGTAGAGAGTGTTTTAAAGGTACATCATTTTATACATACTGGTGAAAAGGCTTTTGGCTGTGATCGATGTGCATACACAAGTAATTATGCAAGTCATTTAAAAAGACACAAACTTAAACACACTGGTGCAAAGCCTTTTGAATGTGATTTATGCTCATACGCATGCAATACAATGGGTAATTTAAAGAAGCATAAACTCACTCATACTCGTAAGAAGCCTTTTGGATGTGATCAATGTTCGTACACATGTTTTAAAGAGATTAATTTAAAGAGACATAAACTTATGCATACTGGTAAAAAACTTTTTGAATGTGATCAATGTTTATACACAAGTAATCGAAAGGGTGATTTCATGAGACACAAACTTATACACACTGATAAAAAGCCTTTTGAGTGTGATCAATGTTCCTACATATGTAATCATAAGGGCGATTTAAATAAACACAAACTTATACATACCGGTGACAACCCTTTTGGGTGTGATCAATGTTCCTACACATGCAATAGAAAGGATGATTTAAAGAAACATAAATTCATACATACAGGTGAGAAACCTTTTAAGTGTGATCAATGTTCGTACGTTTCTAATAAAAAGGGTAATTTAAAATTACATCAATTAATACATTCTGATGAAAAGCCTTTCAAGTGTGATCAGTGCTCATACGTTTCTAATAAAAATGGTAATTTAAAATTACATAAGTTGGTACACACTGATGAGAAACCTTTAGTGTGTGACATATGTTCATTTACATGCAATGAAAAGAGTAATTTAAAAAGACACAAACTTGAACACACTGGTGAGAAACCTTTTGAATGTGATCAATGTTCATATACAACTCTTAAAAAAAGTGATTTAAAGAGACATCAAATTATACACACCGACGAGAAACCTTTTAAGTGCAATCAATGTTCTTTTGCATGTAATCGAAAGGGTGTTTTAGAGAGACACAAAGTAACACATACTGGTGAGAAGCCTTTCAAATGTGATCAATGTTCATATGAATGTTATGAAAAAGATAGTTTAAAAATACACAAATTAAAACACTCTGGCGGGAAACCTTTATCATGTGACCTATGTTCATATAAATGTTATGAAAATAATAATTTAAAGAAACACAAACTTAAACACAGTGGAGATAAATCTTTTGAATGTGATGAATGTTCATACTCATGTTATGAAAATAGTCATCTAAAGAGACATAAACTTATACATACTGGTGAGAAACCATTTAAATGTGATCAATGTTCATACGCTTGCGCTAAAAAGTTTGATTTAAAGAGACACAAAGTTATACATACTGGTGAAAAAACTTTTAGGTGTGACCAATGTCCATATACATGTAAAGTCAAAAACCGCTTAGAGAGACACAAACTTGTACATACAGATGAGACACCTTTCGGGTGTGATCAATGTTCATACACATGTAAAGTCAAAAATCGCTTAGAGAGACACAAACTTATACATACAGATGAAACACCTTTTGGATGTGACCAGTGTTCATACAAATGTAAAGAAGTTAGTATTCTTAATAGGCATAAAATTATCCATTCAGGTGAGAAGCCTTATGGGTGTGATCAATGCTCGTATACATGCAATGGGTTAATTCGTTTAAGGAGACACAAATTTATTCATACTGGTGAGAAACCTTTTAGTTGTGACCAGTGTTCATATACTTGTAATGCAAATAGCAGTTTAAAGAGACATAAGCTTAGACATACTCGTGAGAAACCTTTTGTATGTGACCAATGTTCATTCACATGTAACCGTAAGAGTAGTTTGATAAATCACAAACTGATACACACTGGTGAAAAATATCTTTCATGCGATCAATGTTCGTACACATGTAAACTAAAAACTCGTTTAAGGAGACACAAAGTTATACATACCGGTGAAAAACCTTTTAGTTGTGACCAGTGCTTGTATATTTGTAATACAGAAAGGAGTTTAAAGAGACATAAATTTATACATACAGGTGAAAAGCCTTTTGTATGTGACTTATGTCCATACGCATGTAATGTACTAAGTAATTTAAAGGCACACAAACTAACACACACTCGTGAAATGCCTTTTGAATAACATCTGTGTTAATTTGTATAGAATCCAAATTAAGTTCTCAAATAAAAAAGCTTTATGGATAAAACCTATTTCTCATGTAATATTCTTAAATTCGGATGCCTTATCCCTATTGTAAACATGTTTTGTGACTCAGCTACCATTTAAATAAATTTACCGAGCTATTTAAATCACCGTGGTTTGGTCAAAGTCGAAGTGAAATCTCTCTGCTCTATTTGAATATTTTGTAACATTATTAGAAAATTTTATTATTTTTATAAAATGAACCACTACAAGTTTTTAATATTGAATTATACATATTAAGGTATATGATACCAGTAGACCATTGCTGCGATAGCCAGAGAGTGCAGATTCAAATCCCACATATCTTGAAAACAAAAGTTTGAGGATTTTTCTCAGTATTTCAAGCCCTAACGCATTATGTATGAAATGAGAAAAGTATGATGTAAATGAAGAAGATTTTTCAGCCCCCAAAAATATATTATTGTTTATATATCAAAAACTATTTATTTTATCATGTTGTTTATTTTACATTGTTCAAGATTGAAACTCTGTGTGCCAATAAATTAGATTTGAAGTTTCTTTTCTTTATGTTTATATTTAAATCTGTAATAGTTTCAAGAAGAAAGATGATATTAAATAAAAGTACACAATGAACTAGATTTGAATACTTTAGGCCATGGGAATATGTAAGACAATGCACAATATGTTTGACAACACTTAAACACAAGTCCTTAAACTTTTACTGTGCTGTGGTTTACGTAAACCATGTTTTATGGTATCATACCCCGCTTGCTATTTTCATAAAGGCTCCAATTGAAAATTTAAATGTGAACTACGAAATAAATAAACTACAGTTCATGTAGACCTATTTTAGCCATTGATTGAAATAGTTTATAGTTTAAACATATTTTAGTTCATTCAGGATACTTTAACATACCGATAGAAAATATAGAGTAACGTTTAAATCATGACTTCCTTTTGGGAGTCTGTCAAGATGATAAGGTAAGAAAAATTAATGTGAGACTTGCTACTCCTTCACGATAATGTATAAAAGTGAGAATTCAGATTTCTTCAATTTATCTGCTCACTTTGGGAATTTATCTAGCAGTGTTCAGGTTATTTTCAATTTTTAGAACCTTTGTTAAATTAAATTAAAATTTAGCTCTTTTTAAGTGATAATGCAAAAATTCCATTTTGGAAAATAATTGGAAAATAGGATTTATTTCCTATTAGGGTAGATGAATTAGTGAATGCCTCTCATATTTAATTATAAAATATTACAGACCAGCATTGGTATAAGTAAAAGATTTTACACCAATGAATACACTTAATTTTAAAATCTTACTCTCTTTTTAACATGATCAAAAAAATAGAGTTTTTGATTAATTTGTATTACATTATATTTACCTAACTTAGGCATTTCAGTATTGAGAGGTCAGAAATCGCTTTTTGATTTTAAATTTTACAAAAAAACCCTGGTTTTAGTGGATTGATTACAATAGTTTTTATTTAATTTATATAATTATAAATATGCTGTGAGGGTTGCAAGTCCCTGGACTCCACTCGTCTCAAAGCACGGCCGGACTTAAGTTAGAGGCTTTCACGGCAGCTGAGATTTTAATCTAACTCTCTGCTTAAATCTTACATAAAAATGTGATTACATTAAAAATAATAAATACAATTTGTATTTCATAAATAATACTTTATATCCGTTATTTGTTTACCGTGAGACTTAAACTACTGTATAATAAAAATATTAAAATTTATAATTTATGAATACGGTACGATAAAATGAATTTACAAGTTAAAGGTGTGGCCAACCGCCTCTGTCGAGGCAATGACAGCCGGCATTGCTCTCCGCTCAGCGATATCATTTATGCAACACGGATGCAATCACACCTGACAAAATATACTGCAAAATAAAAATGCACATTTATTTTTTATTTGTGCTTGTATGATTTTCATTTCTTTTAGTTTTCCTCTTCAAGCTTTTCATACAATAATTTTAAAAATTCGCAATAAACTTAATTGACTTCTTGATTTGTATGTATATCAACACAAATAATATTTATTTATGAGATTCAATAATAATGATTTAGATAGACTTAAAAAAATATAAGTCGATTTCTTTTCGCTGTGTTTGGGCCGTTTACGAAAACTTTTATTTCGTTTTAGCGGCAGTTTGCCGGTGTTGTTGTTTGCCTCGAGTGATTACTTACTCTTTTATCGGTCGGCATACATATCGACGAAATAAAATCACCATCGTGCACAGACTCAGTTACTCGGATCCGTGGAAAAGTATAATAAATATATCAGTATGCAGTCGAGATATTTGTGTCGTCATATAAGTGTCGCATTTAAGCGTGCCCTAAGATTTATAAAAATTGTAGCAGAACATACTTTATAATGATATGTATTAATGTAGGATAACTGCCTCGGACGACCTTCGCGTTTGCACCTTCAGACCATTAAACGTAATAGTCGACCTGTGAGTATCGACCGGGACGAAAATAAATCAAAACGGTTTTTAAAAATAAATCAAAATATATCAAACTAAATCAAACGGCAGAATAGTACAATCTTTAACATTTTTATTAATTTATCCGTTTATTATATATTTATATATATTTATTATTATATATCTTAACCCTTTCCACTCCAATGTCGAGTGTCAATCGACATTGCAGGTTTCCATCAACTCCAATGTCGAGTGTCACGCGACATTGGACCGGAAATATATTTTGGTTTGATATTTTTTAAGGCAATTTTTTTTTTTATTTTCTGTTGAAACATATACGAAATACATACTATTTGACAAACTGTGTAAGCATTTAAGAACGTTGGGACCCTTCGTATTACTACCTGACGTGAACAAAAAATGGTGTGTTCCAGGATGGCTAGCGGGCGGCGACAAAACAAAACAGTTGCTTTCGTGCAAACTGTACAAAGAAAACCTGCAAGGGAAAAACGAGGAAATATTCGCAGTTATAAACCCAAACAGAATTTACTGATAGAAGTGAAAAAACCGACGGTTATTGTAAATTACAATAAATTTATGCTTCGTCGTACTGTTTTATAAGAAAGACTCTCAGATGGTGGAGAAAACATTTATTTTTTGGGGACTGGAAGTCTCTATTATAAATTAATTTATATTATATAACAAAGGTGCAATAAAAAATGGAAATTAACCGCTGAGTCATAAACATTACAGGCAAAAATTATTGATGGCGCTGATCGGAGACTTTAGAGCTCCGATTTCATCTCGTAAAATTTCGTCCGCAGCTGACACAGAGCAACGATTAGATGGGACGTCACATTTTATATATTTGCACTCAGATGGCAAGCACAAAGATTGTGCCGTGTGTTCCAATAGAAAAATTAAAGGTGGAAGAAAAGAAACCTCGTATTATTGTAAAACATGCGAGGCAAAACCATCACTCCATTCTGGAATATGCTTCAAAAAATATCATACTCAAATTAATTTTAAAAATTGATTTCAAGGATTGCTATATTGTACACTATATTAGAAATAAGAATAAAAAATAATAAATTAATAAAATCATTTTATTTAATATAAAAAAAACTATCAAATTTTGTACGGGAGCTGGTGGAAAGGGTTAAGGAGATATAAATGTGAAGCAATCATTCCCAGAAGGTCCTATTGGAATTGTTTTTCATCCGAACTAAGATTGGTTGATCCTGTCCTGTTGATTGAGTCCTGCCCTCCTGGCAGACCCCGCTCGTGCCGGCGCGTCCTGGGACGCTTGCCACGCTGGAAAGAAATACACAATTCAATCACAGACGATGACAATTCACTCTGGCTTCATAATACATATATGGAGATAAGAATTTCAGAAAACTTCAAAGAAAAGTCTTTTATTTGAAGAATCCAAAACCCCCAAAGGAAAATAACAGGGACAACGATCACTTCACATGTCTGGTAGATTCCAATGAAAGGGCATAACAATTAATTTGCGATATCATGGCTGGCTCCACTACAGACTAATTCAGTTCAAATTTTAGCGTGAGGACCCCGCCATTACTCCCAAAATCGACAGAAACAAAATCTGGGAAAATTGATAAAACATTTTTTATACTAAGTAGTGTACGGCCGTCCAGACAGAGACAAGAGACAGACATCCAAGTTCAGATTATCTAAGAATGGGGCGTCTATGACCACACTACTCTGTAAAAATAGGAAGACTCTAAGGTAATAAAGGGTTCATTGTATTTGCCTTGCTATTTAATTTTAAAAGAATTGAAAAAGCTTACAAGGACTACTTATTTCCAAGATATTAATTTATACATCTTTTTTGTATTAAACTGAAGATAAAATAAAGAAACCAATAATAAGCAGCATACAATTTGTTTGATGGACAAAAACCACTATTAAGGTAGGACAATAACTGATCAAATCAAATTGAAACACTCAAAGTTAAACACGTAATTTACACTTGATGTCTAGAGATGATAAGTTTAAAAGCAACACGGTCAGATACTGCGCACAATTCTAAATAGGTCATCATACGACTACAGATGTGGAGATTACCAGCACTCGAGAAACTACGATGCTGATCATATCTCCAGCAAAAGCAATCCCACCATCTCTTATTTCTCTCCATTTTCTCATGGTTTGATTGCGGCACACAACAAAGTTAAGGACATTAATTGAAATTTATGGGGGACTGTTTCCAAGCAAGCATACAGATAGTTCCTCGGGTAGATAGACGTTGCAATGTAGAGGACACAGAAGGACGTTGATGCTATCACGAGTTTCGAGTGACAACTTTGATCCCATCACAACACGCACTAACACAAGGTGCATGTGGGTTTAAATTAAATATTTTATTCAATTACTTCTTGCAAATTCTGCTAAAGGGAGATGGAAGAGTTGATAGTTATGTCGTTGTTTGATCAATTGGTTATTTAGTTAGACATACCTGTCACTTGTGGGACAGGGGATGTGGGGGGTGATTCCGCCGGGAGTTGGGCGGGATCTGAATCGCAGGGTGCGATGCGTTCCACTATTTCGCGTCGGGTTGCTTTGCTGTGTAGATCTGCGTCGGGGGGTGGCAGAGCGTCGGGGAGCGGCAGAGCGTCGGGGAGCGGCAGACCGTCGGGGAGTGGCAGTGCGTCGGGGCGCGGCAGAGCGTCGGGGCGCGGCAGAGCGTCGGGGCGCGGCAGAGCGTCGGGGCGCGGCAGAGCGTCGGGGGGCGGCAGATCGTCGGGGGGCGGCAGATCGTCGGGGGGCGGCAGATCGTCGGGGGGCGGCAGATCGTCGGAGGGGGCCAGTGAGAGGGGGGGAGTGAGGGGGGGAGTGAGGGGGAGCGGGAGGGCCAGTGAGGCATAGGGGCAGTGAGGGGGTAGCAGTGGGGGGTGGGGGCAGTGCGGGGGGGGAGCCCTGCAAGCTGTCGAATAATCTTCTCAGTGGGTCCACAAGTATACGCTTTAAAGTCCTCTTGAACATGCTGCAAATTTAATATTTAATTAAAAAATTAATATTTAATTAATTGGATAAAAATTATTTGTCAGAAATTAGTTTGCAATTGTAATTATGTCTTTATGCTGCGTTTAAAGCTCAAAGACACTTCCTGTATTTTCTGAATCGCTTCGACCTCGTCACTTACTATCTACGGTTCTATTTCTACAGGTGAAAAAGGATATTAATAATTATGTTTCAAAGTGCGAATCGTGTCAGAAAAACAAAATATCTAGGAAATGTCACATCCAACCTATGGAAATAACTACGACATCTAGTAAACCATTTGAAAGAATTTCTATGGATATAGTCGGACCTTTAACATTAACGGAAAATGGGAATAAATATGTATTAACAATTCAAGACGATCTTACGAAATATTCGCAAGCTTACGCGATACCTAATCACGAGTCAACAACTATAGCTACTCAATTAGTTACCCAATTTATATGTCGTTATGGACTACCTTCGAAAATCTTGACAGATCAAGGTGCTGACTTTACGTCAAATTTATTTAAGGAAGTAGCAAAAATGTTTAAAATAAAAAAAATACAGAGCACAGCGTACAGACCCCAAACGAACGGAAGTCTGGAACGTACTCATGCAACATTAGCGGATTATCTTAAACATTATATAACAGAGAATCAAACAGATTGGGATAGATGGTTAGATTTCGCTATGTTTTCATTTAACACCACTCCACACTCGTCTACAAAATTTACGCCGCATGAATTATTGTTTGGTACCAAACCAAATTTACCAACAAATATTACACAGGAACCAGAGTTTAAGTACACTTACGATAACTATGTAGATAATTTAAAATATAGATTAAATAGATCACATGAAATCGCTAGAAATAATTTGTTAGATAGTAAACATAAGTCTAAGGAAGTTTATGATAGAAAAGTAATTACCAATGTAAAGTTTAAAGTTGGAGATATGGTTTATTTAAGAAATGAAAGTTCTAAGGTTCGGACTTGTAAAAAACTAACTAAGAATTACGCTGGACCATTCAAAATCGTAGAAATAGATTCAAATGTTAATTGTACTATTTTAATTAAGAATAAGAGAGTTAAAGTACATTATAATAGATTAAAGAAAGCAATTATTGCAGATCGTTCGTGATACTCTGCATTGAACCTACCATCGCTACAAAAGATGTTAACTGGACTGAATTTCAAACTTCTCCTGGAATTTATTATAATCAAATAGGTAGCATTAATCTTATTGAAAGTCGCTGGAATTTTGTAACATATGTACAGTTGAGTCATCTTGATCTTAAATTGAATTCTCTTGATAAAATATTTAAAGAAACAGAAAATTTATGTATTAATGAAATCCTTCATAATATGACACTCTGTAAATCCTCACTCGATATTATAAAACATGTAAATTCTGATTTACATGATAAAATTGATATTATCAAAGAATTAACTGCCCATGGTTTAAATAATAAAAGAATAAAAAGAGCATGGCTCAATATAATAGGAACAACATTTAAATCTCTATTTGGAACTCTCGATGAAGATGATGCAACTTATTATAATAATGTTATAAATAATATAAATAAAGATGATAAAGAAATGTTTAATGCTCTTAAACAACAAACACAAGTAGTTAAGGAAGCAATATTGAATTTCAACAGTACTATCTCAAATTTAAATATTAATGAAGAAATATTTAATAAAAATTTTATCAAATTAAAAATGTTTACCGAAAATGTAAATAGACATATATTCGACTTAGAAGTCAAACAAGATATTGAAAGTCATTTATCTTTGTTAACTTTGTTAATGTATGAAACACAAGAAGAATTTTCAAATATAATCAGTTCAATATTGTTTGCCAAAAATAACATCATACATCCATTTGTGATAAATCCAAAATTGTTTCTAAATGAATTATTGAAAAGTGTTCCGTATTTACCGAATACTTATTCTTATCCAATTCCAATAAATTCATTGTATGTAAGTAAAATAATTGATTTGACTAAACTAAGTGTAATTGTTATTGATAACAGATTAGTATTTGTATTATCTGTACCACTATGTAACTTTAATAGTTATAATCTTTTCGAATTAGTTCCTTTGCCAATGCAAAGACAGGACAATATGTATGTATTTGTTTTACCTGCAATTAAATATTTAGCTGTATCAGAGAATAAAAATCAATATATTGTTATATTTAGCCTATAAGATTTATAGATTTTTAAGAAATAAAATTAAATGTAAAACAAGTTGCTGTAATGTCACCAACTGTTTATCAAAACCAAGTAGTAATACCACAGAAAATAATATGGAAATGAACGAAGATATCACATCAGAAGAGCAAAGAACTGTAATACGTACTCCTAGATACGTCTAGGAGTACGTATTAATAATGATTAATCATTATCAATCAATTAAACCTGTATAGGTAAAATCGTACTTCCTGTGAGATGGTCTTCACAACCAATAATAAACTTAAGGTTGGATTGTCAAGAGAGCCCCTGCGATCCCTTCTGCACCAAATTAAAACGAAGAAGCTATTACGCATCGAAGCATCGAATTTGGGCAGTGCAACTCACCAGCTGTGATGACAATTTGTAACTCGCGTAATTTTCTGTCCGTCAGGTAGTAGTTTTCAAGTTCGGGGTCACCAATTCGCCGCAGGTAGTAGTTTATTTAATATAACTACACTGGTTAGAAATGTACGTGGTTACTGGTTCGATGCCGCGAGGTCTCTCTGGAGAGGCGCGGGGAAGCCACTTATATAGGGTCCCGCTGCCTTTGTGGCTGGCGTAAACAGGAAGATTCCCACGTATCGGGGGTGTCTCATAGCGAGGACATCTCGCCTGAATACGATCGCCTTTGACTGACCGCTAATTACTAAGGGATTATGTTCTACTTTAATGGCAGCCTAATAAAATATTTAATGGATTAAGGGTCGAATGTCACATTCCAACAGGCCGTAAGACACGTGTTCCGATGTAGGTTAATTAAATATATTTCCCAACTTCTGGCGTAAATGAATGAAATAACGTTGGCAGCATTTTTCTAAGCGATAGCAGCGCCCCGTCTACGGTGGCGCGGACTATATAAAAAAAATGGTCGCCACAGGTGCCAGCTGAGAAAATCAAACGTACAACTTAAACCGACTTTAAATCTACTTTTGACTAATCAAAGATACAATCTTATACTTTGTATTTTATCAAATGCAACAAAATAAATTAAATAACTATACGTAAATAATAATTTGAAACTAGGAACAATTTAAAATAATAATTAGTAAATTAACGAAATAAAGAAAAAATAATTAAAAGTAAAAAATAATTTAAAAGTAAAGAAAATAATTAAAAGGCAAAACGAATTATTAAATATAGAAAAGAAATAATTTATAAAGATAATTTCCGAATTATAATTATAAAGAAGTAACGCGTTAACGCGATTCGAAAAGATGTTGAAGTATACAACCCCAAGGGACGCTACACGCAAAATAAAATGGCGGCTATGTTAATTAAATTTTAAACCGCTTTTAATATCACTAATAAATTCAGATAATGACAAATATTCAGAAATATAATTAAGAGCATATGCCAGTGATGCAGAACATTTTAATTCCTTAATACAATCCCTTCAGGAAAATCAAAATAAAATTATAAGAAACACTAAGTCAAGCGTATCTCTTCATTTAAATATGATAGAAGATTTTAACAAAACCCTCAATTCAATCAAACATAATGAAAATATGATCGAAACTAAAATAATGGAAATGACGGCCTTAACTAAGGACATTTTTAAATTACAAAATTATATTGAAATAAGAAGCGCAATGGACAATCTTTACCATACTATTTGCAATATGTACGATATAATATCAGATATTGAAAACGCTATTTTGTTTCCAAAACTTGGAATTCCTCATCCATCGTCAATTAGTGTTGAATATGTTAAAAAGATGATAGCGTTAATTGAGAAAAGCGAAATTTCACCGTACCTTGTAAAGAAGAAAGAGAAACGTGTATTGTAATCAGGTAATCGAAGCGTCTATAATTTTAATTGAAGGATTCTGCGGTGCTTCTAGAACATCTTTTGTTTCATAGCGTTCTAGCTTTGTTATTTGAAATTCTATGGTCAAAATATTGTAAATATCATATATGGCTGATAGATTTTCTAGTCCGTTTTGCGAAAAATCCACTGCACCAATCGAAAAAATTTAAATGCAAAAAGTTTGATACATTCCTTCTTCCGAATAAAATATCTTTTTATTTCTTATAAATTTAATATTAATATGATAAATATGTGTTTTTCCGATTAGAGTGTAGGAATTTGGAGATTCATTTGGTCCATTTTACAAGAGTCTTAAACATTTAAAAGTTTTTTTTTCAATTGGAATTAAAAGATTAAATATAAATCATTTACGCCATTTGCGCCTTATTATTTAAAAAAAAAATCTTTAACAAACTTTGGTTTTGAAAAGTCGTCATTTTATCCAATTTTTCAACATCTTCAAGATTTTATTTTACCCTTAAAATGGACGTTAATTAAATTTAAAAAAATAGATAAATATAATTTATAGTTTTATCAATACTATGTAAAAAAAAATCAACTATCTATATAGCAAAATAAAGTGACAATTAATTTATTTAAATGACACGGAAATTGCTGGGAAATTTGTTAGCACACGTAAGATATTATAAATATACAGCCACGCATCCACCGACACAGCCACCCACTTGAAGTTGTGCGGAGGATTCGTCCGAAACGCGTAGGCTATCCACCGAAATATGCGTCGCTGCTGTCTATTGATCTACCTCCCAAGCAAAAAAACGTTTCTTGGGTGTTATGCCGCGAGCGAAATGCAAAATATTCAAAGCCAAACCAAACTACATCCATTAGATGCTATTTCAACAGGCTTATACATGATTTTCTGGAAAGAATTATTATTTTGAAAATAGTACGATATAATTTTTTTCGCTTATATTACTCTGTATGTACTAAATACAATTTTTTTTTATAATATTTTATTGTAAACTAAAATAATTTTTTATCGTGGTTGCACAGCGGCGGGCACACGAAAACGATCGACGGGTGCCATGGTGCTCGCGAGCATAAGGTTGGGGACCACTGGCGTAGTGGGTCTCCGGATAAAGCTCAGATTGTAGAAGCCCTTAATTTTTTTTTTTTAATTCTTATACTTCTTTAGCTATCACTTATCACCCCATTATCCAGGTGTCTATATAATGTGGAAAACTCTCTACTTATTAACTTCTACATTGTGGCAGAAAATTCATGACTCAAAAGAATTGATAACAATTTGACAAAGTTGGTTATTTTCAAGGATGTTTAATTTATCAGGCGATATAGACAGAACGGTTATTAAATTATTTTGTTTCATTCAGATACCAGATACTGTGAATTTGCCATTGAGTGCACAATGAGATATGGTGCAACCTTAAAAAAAATATTACTCACAGAAGTTGATCGGTCACTTTGAATGTGCATAATTTATTCAGGAATCTAAAAAAATCATTACAGCTATTGGAATATAAAATCAATAAATCCATTACAAGTGAAGACTGAGGTTTGACAGATTATCTTTATCAAGTAACTTCCTAAATCAATAATAATAATATCTTAGGTATATTTTACATTCCGCAAACAGCAAATATCACAGTGCGAGGAGTCTAGAACTACATTACTCAGAATTCCAAGGAAAATGCAGACGAGCAAGCTTTTAAAAGCGTTCAGAGGTATGTCTCCACAGTTGCCTTATTGGGTACCATATGATACCTGGCCCGAAGGGTTTTTTCATTTCCGATTAAGTCTCGAGGTAAAGGTTTTAGATAGAAAATATATATAGATATATAAATGCCAAAGCATGTCTGAACTGTCGCAAAGTCCTTGGGGATTTCATCAGTTTGTTCTCCGCTGTATCGAATTCAAGTAACTGAATATTTGTGTTATCTATACTTAGTATTAATTAAGAAATCTGAAGTAAGTGGGTTGGCAAAGCGACACACAACTAGAAACTCACACTGCTCAGAGGATATTTAATGATGGGTTAATAACCAAAACAGCTTTTATAATAAATAAAGACTGAGGTAAACGATATACTAAAAATTTAATTGGCTTGTAATTAAACGATATTATAAATATGTATAGTTTTAATATAATGTAATATGGAAACCTAGAAAACGGTTATAAATTGATTAGTTATATTATGTTTTACATGATGTGATGTACTTGTTAAATTAGAATAACCATTATTTATTGCGTATATTGCAATGATCCTGGGTGAGGATATAATTGTCCATCATTTGATTTAAATAGAGCAATAGTTTATGAAATAGTTTTATTCAGATTATTGACTTGATTTAATTTAAATTAATTCCCAATTATAAATATCGCGGCCATTCTTCCGCATTTTCTTGAACACTTATCGTTATAGTCTAGATAACACGGTATAAAAATGATAACTTCGAATATAAACATATTCAGTTTTAATATTTTTAATAATATACTTCTGCGATTTTTCCACGTGTTTTATTGTATTGGTGACCGGTTTCACAATACGTTGGCATTATCAAACGAAGTTCTATAAAATAAAACATGGGGAAATCGCGAATTTTATATTGCGATCCATTGTTGAAGCTTTATTGATTATTCAACAAATCTCACATAAAGTGTGCTCCTCTCCAAATATTTTAAAGCTTATTTAAACAAATCCACGTGAATGTTATTTGAGCGTACAGTGACAAAAATATTTGGATATATTGAAATAGATACAGTATATATTTTATAACTGATATTTTCTGCTGGTAAAATGTTCCCATTAATATGAACGCCCTTCCTGCTTAATAATCACATCAGACGATGGTATGCTTGACGTTTGGTTCCTTCTCCATAATGTCCTACACATATAGGTGTTAGATATTAACATAAACAACACTAGGATGCCTTTAGACGCCACACACAGCAAACATGAAGAGGTATTAATTCAATCGACAATAATATCTTGACTATAATTTTTAGGCAATTACAATACGACCAAGGCTGTGGGTCCATTGTTAGCAACGACAATGGATGCAAGTACGAAGTGACATTATTATGATGTTTAGAAAATACCTAATATATTTGCTCAGAAAAAAAAACATTTGCATAACACGACTACAGGTTTTGCCAGGATGTAATTATAAGAAGAATATAATCTATGCGTATTTACAAGTGGTGAGACCAGCTCTAACTTTCTGTTGAAAGTTAGCCATTATCATCCCTGTGCCATATAAACATAATTTGAAGCCTTCTATATTCTAACCTTTCACCTGCTGAAAAATTATTACAACTTAATTTTTTTAAACTTTTAGTGGCCTAGTCAATATTTGAGTCAGTAATCGATAATGAAATATTTTTGGTCTAAACTTCTCATTGCGATAACTTATAAATGTTATCAAAATAAAACAAGGCATCAATTTTTTTACACTGAATTTATTGATTTTTACATAACTTAACAGCAAAAGAACTGAATATGACTTGGTAAAACCCTAAAACAATGTGTTCAAGATATAAAGCAAATGTGAATTCTAGCAAGTAAATGGTTCTGACACAAACTTTGTGTTAATTTCTTACCTTTACGGTCTTTCTAATTCCAACTCTTTTAACCGTATCATCAATGATCTCCCACCAATTTTCGGGATTCACATCCCATCTGTTAAGCAGACTATAAAATGGAAAAAAAAGCCCAGAAAAGAAAATCTTTTCTTAGTATATGTATATTATACATATGTGAATATTATCTCGCTCTTTTTTTCAAACTTGCAAAGGTTTTAAGGTCAAAGAGCGCCTCAAAGCATACAACAAAACAGTCTTCATTGGAAAACTCTTCTCGCAAACATTAACACCTTCAGCTTATCTCGTGCTTACTTTGAAGACTGGTAAAAAAAATAAAGTGAACTTGAGTAAGTTTTCTATTAAAGTTTATACCTTCTTATATTCTCTTACATTACCAAATAAATAGCAATGTACACAACCAGTATACATTAACTACAGCTATTTATCCAATAAAATACCAAGTTATATTATATAGATAGGAATATAAATATTTTGTGCAATATATTATAATTGTAAAAAAATAAATGTGATCATCGTATTAAAAAAAATCTGTGATTTTAAACCCATCTTTACCTATCCTTCATGAATTGTCGTCGGCAAGGGTGTTTTGTATGCAATCCGGTGTAAATAAAACGGAGTACTGCTACAATTATATTTTATATTTTAGGGCACACAGTGCCTTTGTATTTGCGTTTATTTTTATTATGGTACATTGAAAATAATCTAAATACAATTAATCTATACGTTGAATTAAAATTTTGGATAAACATTACATTTTTATAATAGAATATTTATTTCTTCATTTTCAAATTGATTGTTGATTTATTTTATTTTTTATATCAGAGATGAAATCCACAGCTAGATTTTCATGCTATCATAATAATAATCATCATAATAAACATCTTTCTGGTAGTAACAATATTTTTGACAAACTTATCAACAAAAAGAAAATAAGGAATCTTGAAATATATTTTATTTAGCGAGTAAAACTAATTTTTATAAAATAGGTTTATTGTGTAACTACAAGTATATTTCCTCTGACATATTGATTAAAAGTTTTTATGATATCTGCTATGTATACCATAAGCCATAAATTTTATAAATATGTATTTTTTTATTTGGCATAGAATTAAAGTGTTATTGCTAAATGCATATTTATTTTGAATATACCATTTTTTCTGTTATTGGAAGTAAAGTAATGTTGAATTTTATTATTTACAATGCATATATAATGCAAAATAATCTTGGAATAATTCACAATTTATATATTTGGCATGAAGGTCCTATTGAAATTGTTTTTCTCCCATTGAATTGAAATTATGCTACATTCATGGGATGGTCAAGTACTTTTATATATTTCAAACAGATTTATTAATACTTGTATATATACATATATTTTTACTATGATTATCTGATTTACTCATAAAAATAAAAATTGATTTTTTTATACAATATTTAATACAACGAAAATTAGTCTTATGCAGGTTGACCTTTAATAAACATTAGAGGCCTTTTATTATATATCTTTAGATTTTTAACGCTGTGAAATAATTAAAACTCATTGCGCCAATAACAAAATTAGCAAAAGGCATAAATATTTTTGAAAACTACCCTTCTAAGAATACAAGAATACTATGGTTTACATTTAATAAAATTTATAATGTGAATTTCAAAGAATAGTTGTAGGAAAGAATGTATTTCTCAAATCATTTATCTTTCATCACATTAGTTCAATCACATTTTAAGATAGCTGTATTTAAAAAGTACTCTATACTCTAAATAAATAATCAGTATTAGTAATTAGAATTCTTTATTTTATATATTCCTCAGATATAAAAAATATAACTGTATTTTTGACAAAATATTTTTAGACCTGTACCAAGTACTAATATTGAAAATAATATATAACTATTTATACACTGTGTCCCCGTTACTAATGAATAAAATATGGTAACCCTATTTAAAAATAAAATTATGAATGAAATACAAGACAATATTTTAATACGTCAAGTCTAGTCTAGCATCAGCATAATCTGAAATAACCAAATCATGTTATTATTAATAAATTATTTAAAAAAGCCATTTCACAACCTATACGCTGACCTGAAAAAAATGTGCCACAATTCAAACGAATGGATTTGGATCATAAATCGTAGCTTGGTGAGCCCTTGTTTTTCCATTTTATTAAAATTGGAGTATGTATTATAAATTGAGAAATTCATGGTATTCAACTATCTAGAACACTGTTGTTAGGGGCATAAAAAATACTAACACTGAAGGTCTATTTATTTGAAGCAGCATGATTCTATAAACTTGTTTATTATATCAATAAAAAACAATAGTAAGTTTGAAAAATAAATCATATTATATTCTTTTAAAAATATGCTGGTAGTGCTTTAATTAGTATGTCAATCACCGAGAGGTCAAGGCTACGTTGTTATGTGCTTGATTCAGTTCTAGTTTCTAGTTCTAGGTTTTGTTAGAGTTTCTAGGCTTAGGCTTATTATTGAGCATGTATATTTTTGTATACTTGTATACATGTATACTTTATCAATAGTCAGATAGTCTAAGAATGAGTAGTTTACAACCATGCCACTCTGTATGTATAAGAGGCCGGAAAGATAAAAATATGGCTCTGTCCAGCATTTGTCTTGGTGTATATAAAGAAATTACAGAAAATCTGTACCGAAGATAGTTTTTTTCTGAACTTTTCTGAATTCCTTTACCTTTGAACCCGGAAAAAAATTATAATTAAAATAGTATAGTGAAAACTGAAAAAAATTGTTGCTCCAAAGCAAAACATGACTTATTTCATTCGCCAAATGCAAATGGCAGATAAATTTAGTCTAAGACATCATTACCAACAGTTTTTTACACATTCATTATACTCACCATTAAATTACATAATAGGCTACACGTGTGATTGTAGTAACCCCACATTATTTTTTGTGGAATATTTATTTTGGTTATGCAAGTGTTTTTGCACCGCTTGCAATTACTTCATTATCAGGAATCTGTTGTTTATGCATATTTTACAATTGACATGTGTTGAAACAATAGTTTGTTTTAGTATATAAGAAGATTACGTCCAGCAATTGTCACTCGTGTTCTGAAGAAGTGAGAAACAGTCTAACCATGAAAATCTCTTTGGTGAGTACAAATCCCATATTACGCAAATTATCCCAAAGTTTTGAAAAAAAATTGTAGCAGAATTATTTTGTAGTATTTTAAGTTTTCATTTGAAAGTAAAAACCAAACGGCTTTATTTATCTGTGGAATTTACAATATCAATGAAGTTTTTGGAAAGTTATTCTGTGTTCTTTAAAAACATTTATTATAGTGGCAGTTCAAACATTTCAATGTCTTTTCACGTATCACCGCTATTTTCATCTTGAATGTAATAAATTTTTATTGAAAGAAAAGCATTTTTAATCATGTAACCAGTAGTTTGAATATTAAAACATGGTTGATTTTCGTAAGAAATTTTTTGAACAATCAGACTTCTTTTTATTCAAGTACCTCCTCTTTGAGGAGGTTGATGATCATATTTATCCTGGACTAGTCTTACTAATTCGGCTGCACTCCCGACTTCCATCCACTGGCACAAATTTCACATCCATGTTAGTTTTCTCCTTCCAATGTCTCTATTTCTTTGGAATTTTCCCTGGCTATATACGCAGACCTTTCCTTTGAATATAAAACTGCACGACACTATTCACTCATAGAAACCCATGAATCAGACAACATTTTAAATATACTACCTAAATCAACATTTAGTAGTAAAATGGATTATGATTTAAAATATTTACAAAATAAATATCATTCATTTTGGAGTATTTCAAACTTCTTTCTAACTTTCAAATCAAGTTTTTGCATTTGACTAATTAATGGTGAATAATGGTTTATTATACAGATCATTTTGACATGCTTCTTGGTGTCACTCGCCAATGCTGAGCTCGGATATGATGTGACCAAGTGCTCGATAGATTACTTGAGGGAGATGGTGAGGCAGTCCTGCATTCGCTCTCACAGAACTTTCCGTCACAAGCGCGATGTTGGTGGTATGTATCCCTTCCTATTTAATATTACACTCACAGCAATCACAGCATAACCTATTGCTATTAATTATTACTAGTTTGTTCAAAACAACTTCACTCTATTTTAGATTTGAAAAGATAATTCAAATGATAGGTATTTTTTAATATATTTTTAGAAAATATAGATATATAATAATATAAACATGGTCAATTATGGTAAATGAATTATATCTTTGAGTGCAAATTAACAGATTGTATTAGTGTAATTTCATAACATGTACTAATGGCTTAGGCTGTATGTTTTATTCCTAGAATTTATCAAGGAATTAAATACTATTTTTATTTTACTGACCACAAGTTTCTCTATAATGTTAAAAATGATGGTATTTTTTTTCAAATGTGAATTCGTATCCACTTGCAGATAAAATTCTCTCAATATAAATATTTCTTTCACAGATACCCAGCATCGGTTTGATGTCGATGATTCTGGAAACAAGGATGAATATGCAAAGGCCCTCATCGCCAGCCTTGTAAATTTACCTCCCAATGCCAATGTCACATACTCGCGGAAACCAGGCACTAAAGACAGAAGACACGTTGATGAAAAATATGACTACATCTTTCATTTGTGTTGCCAAGATTTGAAAGCTTGTGAAGATAGGGTTTGTGAACACTCGTTTTGATAAAACCTATTTTTCATGTTAATGTCAACTCAATACAACCAATCTATTTGGATTTTAGAAATTCAATATTAAATATTCACTTAGTGTTCATTGCTATTAATTTTGAATATTTATTGCTGCTCCAGTTCGTTTTAAAAGTGATGCAGCTTAACTTCAGATCGGGTCATAAGAATATCACAATATTTATATTTTATTGGTTTTATGGTTTAAATGCTTTAAAATAAGCAGAGCTTGGTATTAGAATTAGAGGTACAATTTAATTTGTTTTAAATTCATATATTTTTGGCGAAGAGGACATTATATAATAAAAAATAACATTAATAAAAAAATTATATATTTTTTTAATTCCTATCCCTTTAAATTGTTACACACACAAAACAACAAAAAAATATAATCACTTACCCCTCGAGGTAATATGGTATTTATTCTTCTAAACCTGCACTGTTTTATATTATGAACCAAGCAGCAACACCATGGATTTTTTTTTCCATATTTATTGATATTTCCAATAGTTTCCCGATATTGATGAACAAGAACTAGAGGAGGGAGCTAAATGTAACAAAATTAGTTTCATTACTTCAAATTTAGTTCATTACTCTACTATATTTGCGCAGTACATATAAGGCAAATTTTAGATCACTTATATTTATGGAATGATGAATGGGGTCCCGCATTTTTTTTTTAATTTCATGACCTAAAATGTATTAACTGAAATTATAAGCCTTATATTTATATAAATAGCTTGTGTTTACAAACCAATAAATTCGCTATGATATCTGAAACATGGGACCGATTTATTGAGAATAGCCAAAATTGTTACAAACCCGGTTAACCTGTTGAAAAAAGTTTATGTTCATAATTATTATACATAGATACTCGTCAATTTGTAATTATAGAAGATAAACAGATTTAATAAAATAATGATACATGTTTATTTTGATATATATAAAATATAAATTTAAAAAAATGTACTATAATCATTTACACAGTTTCCATTATTCATATACGCCATTTAATAATAAAATTAATTTTACGGGGCATGTTAAAAATGTAGCTACCCATATTAAAAACCATAGTTAATATAAAATAATGAAGATTTATATTTAAACATTAAATATTTTTGACCGAAAGCCTTGTTAGAATTCTATTATGATATTTCTGATTAAAATAAAAATAATTTTTATACGATATGCCCTGGGCAAAGATAATTTGTCTCTTTTATTTCTAATTATAAAAGAAGGTGTGTCTAAAGATAAAAACTTAAAAGTACTTCAAAAATACGTCCACTGAATCAAGCGTTAAAAAATTATAGCAAGATAATTTTATTTAAAAAATAAAATTTAGAATAAATAACATCACCAATTGATTTTATTCTCCCGTTCCTCGATTGCCCTGCCGTACTCCGATGCTGCATCAGGCCACCTCCACCACCACCCTCTCAAATGTACTACCCTAGTAAATTGTAACAGGTTATGATAAAATAAGCTTTATTATATTAATTTCATATTTAATTTAATTAAATCTTCTACGTCTTTACTCCTAAGTCCCATAGTTCTCAGTCTCAAGAGATGGCAAGTGAGGTAAAGCCGCAACTAATCAATTTGCCATGACATATTTTATTATTATTAAAAATTCACAATAGTAATTCAACAATGCATTTTTCACTTAAGTTCTAAATTTTTTGTGCATAAAATTTCTGAACTAATTTTAAATTAAATTATTTAAATCAAATTCTATTTATTTTATTTACATATTCTGAATCTAGTATATAAGGAGAATAAATCCACCAGCAGTCAGTTCTGATCTCCAGAAAGAAAAATAAAATCATGAAGATAAGTTTGGTATGAATAAATTATTATTAATTAAATGTTGAAGTCCACAATATATTTACTTGATTTTTAGCACTCCTCATCTGGACAGATATGCCTGAGAGAATACAATCATCTTTTGTTGTGAGCACTTTTGCCATTCAATGTCAGTCTGGAGAAGCATTTGAAAGGCGAAAGTGCTCACAAACAAATTTTATTGCACTCTCCTACGTATCTGACTATTCATATTTGTTGTTTAAACATGAAGTGTTACCAATTAAACCGTCTGTTGTGGATGAATGACTTATCAGAACTGTACTCCTAGAAACAGCTAGGTAAAAAAATATCTGAATAATTTTTTTTTCAGATCATTGCAATCTGCTTCTTTGCTACCCTGGCATATGCCACCCTTGACCTTGGATATAATTCCCGAATATGCTCCAGAGACTACGTTAGAAATATCGTGCTGCATGCCTGTGGAACCGTAACCAAAAATTTACGTTTTAAACGGGACACTGACGGTATGAACTTTGTCTATAGAATTTAATAAAATTTGGGCAAAAACTATTAAATGCCCACTGGAAAAAACTTTAATTATAATGTTGATGTTGGAGAAAGGATTGATATATGTGTTGTATATTTCCAACGTCAACAAGAAAAAACATAATTCAATTATTTTCAAACTTCTAATGTCATATTTAACATCAAACCAATATTGGTGCAATAAAAGTGAAGACAGTGTATTCAAATTTGATATATTATTAATTTTTCTAAATGGTTTTTTTAATAATACACTGAGCAACATAACATAATGAATAGTTATTTGCTCATAGGCTCACTTATTAAAAAAGTTATTTCATTCACAGGTGGCAGCAATGCCAAAACCGGAGCGAGTACTGGTGATGCATTTGGAGACGCAGTTATAGCAAATTTGAAAAATTTCCCTATAAATGCCAACATAACCTACATCAAAAAAAAGAAGACAGATAATGAAAATGAAACTGAAGAAAGTTTAACTGACAAATTCTTTAAAGTATGTTGCGAAAATTTAGAAGCATGTGAAAGTATTGAATGTCCATAAGAAAAAAAAAAGAAAAATTATTGTGCTTGATTTATTAAATAAGCAAATTCAACGTTTTTAAATATGAGCACCATTGTCAGAAAGTAAAGATTTTGAACTAATTTTTTCAGTAAATTTTCATGTTTAATAAATTTACATTATAGAAAAGTACATATGCAATTAATTTTATTTTGTTAATGTTATCATGAATCATGTTGAATTATAAAATACAATTAAATGTGAGTTTCAAATACTGTACTATTTAGTTTTATCACGTTTAATCTTATTTCTATGACTATTGTACGACAAAACTATTCTAATTTTCTGATAATAAAACTTTTAAATTAAATTATGTTTTCATTTTTTTTTAGACATAAAAATATTTTTATGAGAAACTGAGAATGATTTTTATTGTATAGAAAAAACAAATTATGGGTACATTAAAATGAAACAATCAAAATGAATTAAAATATGTTAAAACGATTTTGTATATAAAAAATGTAATCTTGTTTTTATTTTTATTTTAATACCGATATTGAATATATTTATATATATCGGTGACTCACCATTTTTATATGCTGTGAAGTATCCATTTTAAAGGGAATAATTATTTAACAAACAAAACAACAAGAAAAAATTACACACCTTTATTCAGATATAAATTAATTTATTTTTACTTTTGATTCGTAACTGGATAAAATTAAAATATACAGGAGTTTGTATCTAAATTAATATAATAAAAGAAATAAAAATTAATGGTTGTAAATATGCATTTTCAGCTCGGACAATGTTAGTGGAACCGATATTGCAATATAAAATATAATTATACTATAGTACCACACCTTGATCAATATAAAATCACAGATTGAATATACTTTTTGATCATTCATTGATAGCCACCGAGTAATAAAACCCACCCTAGAAGCTATTTTGCTTTGATCAAATCATATAAAATTGCACTAAAATTGGAAGTAGAAAACAATACTTTGAAATAAAATTTCAAAAGTGGGTGATATTGTAGGGGACCACATGGGACCACGGGGTTGACATTGGTTTCTGGGGCATTGGGAGCACTGAATAATAATAATAAAGGTAACATTGATTTATTAAAGTATGTCATCAATGTTAATTTCGATGTTTAGAAAAATATATATATATTCTTCGACTCTGGCTCATTATGACTCATTATTAGTTTTCGAAAAGAAAAATTATCTGATGAAGCAAATTTCTTTAAAACTGTGTTTCACTGATGAAAAAATTAGGTAGATTTGAGTTTGGGAACTAGTAAAAGCACATCAATAGCAGCTTTAAAAGCTCAGTGTCTCGGTTGGAGATCTAGTTGTGTTTTTTTATTGTTGGTATTCAACTTCATCATCAAAATCATAGCATGTACTGAGGTCACTTGTAAATAGACTGAAAAAGCTATATTCTGACTATAACTGTTATTGACTATCCGTATAACAAATGGAGCATTATTTTATACCATTTAGCTCTGGGATTTAAACACAATAAATCAATCTAAAATTAAAATATATTCACCGGAGTTTTATAATTTAAATTAATTTTGAAATAATCAAAAGATACATAATTAAAATTCAATAAACAGAGAAAAACCAGCAATCACTTGTAACGTAATACCTCCTTTAGGAAATAGCTGCCTAATAATTTCAGTCTACAAGAATAATACAATATTTATATTTTTTCTTGAGTATTTTTACAAAAACATAATATATTTAACATACTCAATATGAGCTAAAACTTTAAATATACATAAAGTAAACATGAAATGATAGTAACTATGTCAATTTGATTCTATGAACTATTTACCAGCTATTATCAACAAATAAATCAATTCAGCTGATAAAAACCAATATTAAAATGTATAAAAAATAATAATAAGCCGTTGCTCTCAGAGTGAAACTGCCAAATATTATAAACAAATCTTATGTACTTATTATAAAAAAATTAACTTAAATATAATGCAAACATTACATAATTTTTTGTGATAGCCCAAAAAGATATTTTATTACTGAAAAATTTCATTGTACACTGTTTTAAGACCAGCATTAATATTTAATCTTACTGGACTACTTTAATTACTCGGTCTGATAGACATAATATTTGCAGACAAAAATGTCTAATATGGCTTTTTAGAACACACGGATTAATTATTTTGTATGTAAGTAAACTACGCATAAAAATGATTAGTGCTATGGATTATTTCTCAGGTTATTAAATTGATATTCAATACTTATAAGGTTCTACAGGGAGAGCACAAAAATACAAAATATTTACATTTTTAAGAAGATTTAACTAGGTACATATTTACATATTTTTTCAAGTCAATTTCAATAGTTGCCTGACCAAAATTTGAAAAATAAAAACTACAAAATTTTGTACTCTTTCAGTTGAAAAGCTTCTGCTAAATAGTGTATCAAATGGACCTTCCCTTATCTCTTTCAGAAAATTTTATTTAGAATATAATAATCATGAAAATATTTTCACATCGCAGGCAGCACACTGAGTCAAAACAGAGAATATGTATTATCTTTTTTTTTTTTTAATACATTATACCACAATTTTCTAATGATATGAAATCTCAGTTATCTATTAAAAAAAAGGAGACTTCAAAAAAATAATTATATTATATATATATTTATATATATACACACGTGTGTGTGTGTGTGTATAAGATTTAGCTTGCAGCAACTCTCATTTCGTAAGGTCCTATTTGTTCAGACGCATTGCCATCTTTCCCCTGTGTTGATTCCCCATTCTGCGCTTGAGCCAGCCTGCTTGAGGGATGTCCGCTGTTCTGAAAACCTGCAGATGAAGTGTTATGAGGGTTGGTTATGTCCTCATAGGTGTTTCTCGACATGGGCGATAGCGTATCCAGACTCATATGTGCGCCGGGATGATGGTACGGCGATAATGGTGAAGTAGGATTTAAGAGTCTTTGACTGGTCATGTCCATTCCAGAGAGCTGAGTCTGCCGAGCTTGGAGGGGGTAATCTTGAATGCCAGAAGCTCCCAGCATTCTGTGTTGAAGCTCTCGGAAATTCTGGAACAGATTGTGCGGAGACGAGGCCATGCTTGCAAAAGAATGATGGGTATAATGAGGACTCTGGGAATCAGACCCTGTTGAATTTGAGAAATCTCTTACTCCTAGAGGTGATTGAACATTGAATTCTCTATTTGGCATCATGTGTCCACTATAGTCTCGAGCACTATGCTTAGATGTTATTTCGTTTGACGGTGAACTCAATTGTATTTGAGGATATTTTCTTCTATCGTCTGTAGAAGCTTGCCTTGATTGAGTATCCGTATAACTCTTTCTTTCAGGTGTAGAATCATAATAATATTTTCTTTCGTTTGGCATTTCTTTGTGATGTGGAGATTGCTGTTGTGAAGTTTCTTGTCTGTGACCACCAGAAGCTCTTTGATGGCTGGTGAAATTTCTATAATCTGGCTGTTCCATTTGTAAAGTATCTACACGAGGCATTCTCAGCTCTCCGTACCTCGGTCTGGCTTCTGCTTGATTTTTGGACGTGGTTTGTCTCATTAAGCCAGATTCCCTATCATTATTTTTAGCTGATGGTAAGAACCAAGGATTTATAGAATGCTCAGCATTCACTTGTATTTGTTGATATCCTTCAAACTGTGGCCGAGTAGCTTCTTCAATGTTCCTATAGGTATGCTGCAATAATCTGTTTTGCTGTGTCATGGCTGTGACTGGGTTGGAATAAGGAACTCGCATATACGGAGAGTCATACATAGCTCTATGAGCTAGTAACTTCTGTGCCTTAAGAAGTTCTGTGCTTTGATTTGCAGATGCAGACAGGTCCTTGACACCAAAATTATCTAAAATGCCTAAGTTTTGTGGTACCGTAGGGACCGTAATGCTAACACTATTTCTACAAGGATTTGAAACTTTTTGATCGTGATTTAAAAATTTGTCATCTATTAATTTTTTTTGTTCATGATGTAAAAACTTTTGTTCCTGTCTTTTTATTTGGTCATGGCTAAAATTTTTGTTATGTTGACTTGAGAGCCTGTAGTCTTGACTTATCGCTTTTTGTTCATGGTTTATATAATTTTTACTAACCAAATCTTCAATAATGCTAGAATTTAAACCAGGTTTTGGTATATTCACAATATTTCTATCTTGCATCTTTGCATAATCAAATAATGAAAATTGTTCTTTTAGCATAAATTCTTTATTATAACTTGATTCAGCTAATTTTTCATTCAATTTTGTTTGTTTTTCTTTTTCTAATGTAACTGTCTCTTCCTTTAGTGCTTCTTTAAATAGATTTTCTCTTTGTTTTTCTTTAATCATTATTTCTTCCTTTAGCGCTTCCTTCAATATTTTTTCTTTCTGTATTTCTTTAAATGCTATTTCTTCTTTAAGCTTTTCCTTTAAAATTTCCACTTTTTGTCTTTCCTTAGCCATTTCTTCTTTCTGCTTCTCCTTTGCTGTCGCTTCTTTTATATATTTTTCCTTTAATGCTTCTTCTTCTTCCATAAGTTTCTTATTAAACTGTTCTCCTTCTTGTAGTGAGTTTTCCAAAATTTCTATTTTTTTCGGGATATTTATATTAGTTGGCCTTTCAGTTTTCAGTTCAGTTATCAGCGGAACAATATTTGTAGTAGTGATGGGTGGAACAGAGATTTCAATTTTTCTATCATAGACTTGTGTCACTCTTAGATCAACCACTCTCTTGTCTTCATCAGGTTCCAAATAAGAATGCTTAGTATCCCCTTTTAGATCGTTCTCAATTACGGGCTTAGTTTCTATATCAGGCGCTTGTTCATTCTCTGGATCATCGATATGTTCAATTTCTCCAATGCATATGACAACATGACTGTCTTTCAGATGGCGATTTAATTTGTCTTTCAGCTCAAATACCTGAAAACACACAAATTCCAATCTCACTTTTAACATTTGCATAAGCTCAAACTTAAATACAAATGTTTTATTCACACAATGTTTATCCATCAACGTCCTGCATAAATGTAATCAAAATATTGTTTTCTGTTTTCAATATAAAATATACATTGATGATAACCAAAAAATGATCCGGAAATATTTGAATACACATACCTGACCACACAGCATACACAGATGCTGTGGTGCAATCTTGGGTATGTCTTCATTCTTGTGCACGGTGGAGAGGTGCTTATTGAGGCTTTGCATAGAGCGGTAGCCGAGAGAACAAACAAAACATGCATAAGGCTTCCCTTCTAAGTCATGGCGGGCGACATGCGCTGCAAGACGCTCGGCTGAGGAACAGCTTCGATGACACGTGTCACACCGGAACTCTCCACCATGTATAACGGCGTGTTTGTTCAACTCTGCGAGAGATGAGCGTGCCACCGGACAAAGATCACATCGAAATTTTTTGCTGTTTTCATGGTTCTGTAAATTAAAAATTGAAATTAAAATCTGGGAAGCTCCAAGACAAGTAATATTCAACACTCACCTTAAGTTATTTAAATATATTACATTTTTTAAGAAGGAAAAAAGGCAATACCTTGATATGCGTCTTCAGTCTAGTCTCTGTGTGGAATCTTTTGGCGCATTGTGGACATTTATACAGCTTTGGTCCCGTCTGATGCATGTTGAGCCGATGTCTTGTAACACTAGAAGAAGTGGTAAAGCGCATGCCACATTGTTCACATGCATATGGCTTCAGACCGAGATGCGTTCCTATGTGGTACCTGAAATAAAAATTTGCATTAATATTAAATCCTAATTATATTTAAACCAAAAAAAAATTGAGTCATTTATGGTATATTTTCAAAAAAATATACACATCAAATGATTGACGAGAGAAGTCCTCTATTTATTTAATTTAATTGTTATAAATAAAAAAGAAACATAATAAATATTAAATAGTTTTCAATAAATTTTTGTTTTTAAATTATAATTAAACACAATTTGATATTTAAAATAGCACAATAGCCATAAATATGTTTTAAAAAGTATATATTCCATTTTCAAAAAATAAGTTTTCAAAACTGTGTTTTGTTTTGCAGAGCAAAAGGAGGGAAATTTGACATTGGAGGGAAAAGTTTTATGAATTGTGATATCAACAAAAACAAACAAATATTTATCAATGGAAGAATTTAGAAATTTGGTTAATAATGATCAAAACCTTAGTTTATTGTGTGAAATAACCAAATATCTTGATAAATGCGGTTATTTTAATATCTTGCAAAAGCAGGCAATCAAGTTCAAAATTATTTTAGCTGAGGGGAAAACCTTTCAACCTTTCAGATCCTTGGTATATATTGATTTTATAGATTTACTAGATAATGCAGGTAATTTTAATATTATTTTGGTTATATTTAGCATAATTATTTTTGAAAACATTGAAAAATGTAGCTCAGATCTATCATTATTTTAGTTTTACTTTCACAAATGCTACTAAAAGAGCCAAGTTTCATTTCTAAGATGGTACAAAATGTAGTATACATAGCACTTACAACATATTTGGGAGAATTTCACAATATACAGAGAGGGCAAGTGCACGCAGTACTAAGGATTAGAGGCATAAGACCAGAATGGAATCCAAAGTACAAAGGATTATATAGTGTATGTGGTGTGCTCTCAGTACTAGGAAGTCGCACCAAATATGTGTGAGTGAAATTATAATTTCTCAACATTACATATCATATAAACTTCATTGATTATAACCTAAATTGCAATTTTTATCTACAGGCGGCAATCAGCATGGAAATGTTCTGAAGAGTGTGAAAATAGCTTTATTATTTTATCTGGTATTCCTTCCAGGGGTAATATTTCACCTTCACTAGTGCCTTATAAAATAATTTGAAAAAACATATATAATATTATACACCAATAACATTGCCACTGGGATTGAAGTCTTAAAATATTGGATTTGGAATTTTAAAATAATAAGAGTTCATATTGTTTTTTTTCTTTGCTTAGCACCACGATGCAATTCATGCAATACCACAATGGAGGATTTACAGAAAGCTGGTGATTGCGGAGAAATGGTTTTAGCAACATTAATAAACCGAGAATCTCTTCAATTTGCTTCAAACGATCAACGTATATTGGCAACACCTTCAAACATCTGGCTGATGGGTAAGCAAGTTCAATGCAATCACGATATCTCAATATTAATGTAAGTTTACTAAAAGCACCTAAGATAGATAAAAGTGCCACTTTTACAAATATTAAATTGACATGGATTCATTGTATTATAATTTGATGTTTTAAGTTAATGTTAATTTTAAATCTGATTTTAAATTTATAATCATAATATATAGATTTTTGTTTTCTAGATGAATTAGCTGATAATTTACAGCTTGGATGCGCCTATGTGATGTCGGTCATAACATCACATTGTAAGCAATTTGCCTGGTATGTTGAATGTCTTGTCCCAAAAAGACCTATAAAAGTACACTATTTTAAGAAAAATGACAATGTTCTAAAAAACCAAATTGAAAGAAACAATAGATTGGCCACAGCAAAGATATCCACCCGAATATTGAATGACGATGAATCTATAAATAATATTTCAGATATTGCTGGTAATTTTAATAAAGAAGATGGCTGCACTAATAACACTTCACAGCCTCAGATTGCTTCAATGAAAAACAGAAAATCATTATTAAGTGACTGTGGGGAAAATCAAGTAGTGTTTTCACAAGATACAGAAAACAGTGTTTTTGAAGATATTGAAAACCAGCCATTTTACAAAAGCCAAAATAAACAAAAACAAAAAAAGAAACGAAGAGTATACAAAAATAATATAGAAAATATGGAGTGGATGGCACACAACAATTCAAGAATGAATAACCAGGAATCCAATCAGATGAATAAAAAGGAGTTGGGCCATGTGGCGGGGCCATGGGACTTGCTCTTCAAGATGTGCTGGAGCACTACTGAAGCATCAATGCCTGTAGGAAAGCATCTGCTGCTCACTATGGGAGTACTGTTAAGCTTAGCTAGTATCCAGGTATAATGTGAATATTGAGCTTACAAATTCTAAAATCTATGGAAAATACAATTCTCAAAATAATTTATGCTTATAGGAAGAAGAGAATTCAGTTCCAATATCGATACTCGCTTTGGGATCAGATTCATCATCTACGATTCATATAATGGATATTGCAAGTCAACTAGCTCAAAGGTAACGTCATATAATACAAACATCAATTAATATGCTTCAGGTTCGGATACTACATTAAATTATTACTATTCCAGAGTAACATTTGCAGGAGTAGGAGCTTTGCTTGGTGTAGAAGAGCGTAAAGAATTAGGGGTTCAAGCAGGAGCACTGGTGTTAGCGAGATACGGCGTCTGCAGGATTGGTAACTGGTCAAGCCATGCTATGTGCTCCAAGAATATTTATACACTCACTTCAGGCATGTGTTTTCAATTGAATTAATTTAAGTCTTTAAATAACATTTTTATAATATTGATAAATAGTTTTAGAATCCGGTGTGATAAAATTAGAAAATGGAGAGCATTTGCCTATGAAATGTTCCATATGGACACACTGGGATATGAAAAAAACTACTAAAGAGAAAACACAACTAAGCATTTTAGAAAAGTAAGTGTCTTTGAATATGCAAAAATCTTATGTTTTGAAGTTGTTAAAATATAATATATAATCATTAAATATTTTAGGTTATTTGGCATAACCTTTCAGGCAGATGATTTAGACCCAGAATACTTTGGTAGATTTCTTCTCGAACAAGCTGTGAATTTAGATTTTAAAGATATACCTAAAAATGTTTCTTTACTGTCTTTAAAAGAAATGCGAGAAATTTTTAAATCTATTACCAAGTGGCCAGTGCGCATGGCAACTAACTCAGGACAAACATTGAAGAATTATTTTATATCTATACGAAAGGATAGACCTGGTAATTAAATAGTTGTATGACAAGCTCCAAATAATTTTTGAGGAAACATGATTTAATATATTTGTCATTTTAGAATGTGCAGCGCTACAGTCTCTACAAATTTTGCATAATCTAGCCATGGCTCATGCTCGTCTCAATCGGAGGCAAGAGGTTATTCCTGAAGACGTTGTTTTGGCGATAATGCTTCATCAGCATAGTCTTTTGGCACTGCACGGAGATACACTAGGACTATGTCCACCAAATTTGGAAGATATTAGAAGCTTAGAAAGGGTATATTTTCTGCATATAATGTACTAAAAATTTTAACTTTTACCGTTTTAATTCAATATTCAGTATGTCAACATTAAGTAGAGTTAAAAGTTTCAACTTTTTAAACATTTGTACCGCATTGAATTTTACCAAATACTGAAATCATATTGTGATTATAATTGTTTGTTTCAGGTCAACGTTGCAATGCGAGATTTCCAGAACTGCTTGGAAGAATATGTAGAATCCTTAATGTGAAATATATTTATTTACCAACCTGAAGTCTGCAACTCTTGCAAACTTTCTATCACATTTATCACATTCATATGGTAGCTCCCCTGTGTGCGATCTGAAATAAAATATTCATTGTTGTAATAAGGTTATTCCAAGATTTTAATGAATAACAGTATATAAGTAAAAAATAAACGTACCTGTAGTGTTCTTTAAGTTTGAATGGAGTTAGGAAACACCTTTGACAGAGATCACATTTCCATACCTCATCGTGGAGATTCAAGTGTTGTTTCATATCTCTTTCTCTAGTAAAATCTATAAATATGAGACATTATTAAAGATTAAAAAATGAGCGTGATGATATTTTGAAGTTTTGTGTGAAAATAAAATGATGTAGATAGAATCAAAACGCCAAAATACAAATGAAATCCTGAGCACTAACGTTTTCCGCACAACTGACAAGTCACCGGTTTTTCCCCAGTATGCAGTCTCGTGTGTTCTTGAAGACAAGATGCAGATGACAGAATCTTGTTACAGTAGGCACAAGGATACTGTTTCCGTTCTCCAGTGCTGCTACCTCCTTCCGAGTGAGCACTCTTCATGTGGTTTTTGAGAGATCGCTCCGTTTTAAACATTGTGTCATCGCACAAATAACAACTGTAAACACATCGGTTCAATATTATCGTTACTTGTGTATAAAAAAAAAACCACTATTAGGAATGTAATGACATTAATTAATTAGAAGCGTATAAAAATGTTTTACCAATAAGGCCTATGGCCTGTGTGATTATTATAATGATCTTCTAGCAGCAATTGTGTGTGAAATTGTCGAGAACATATTCCACATGAAAACGCTTTTTTGTGCACTTTCCTAAAATAAATATTTCCTTCATATTAAATTGTATCTGCTACAGTTATATCAATTGAGCAATACTATCAAATGTATTTCATGTCTTACCAGTAATGTGTTCTGTATTTACTTTTATTCTTAAAAGTTTTACTGCATTCCTTACACTCTATGTCTCCATTTGCGTTAGTTACTACTTTAAGTTTCTTCATTTGAAGTTTCTTTATTTTGATTTTTTTTACTTTTTTACTAAAATTAAAACGATTTTTTTGAAAAATAACATAGATTATTATAGTAACTTGCAAAAAGTCAGTTATAAACTAATAAAAATAAAATAATTATCGTGTAGAGTTCAGCTACCTTTAATATTTATGAATGATGTTTAGATAATTTTGAAAACCAGGGTCCGGAGAGTTACAATTTTAAAACTTTTCAGACAGATTTTTTCATGCTTTTGGTTTGCAAAATCAGTTTCAGTCACTTGCAAGTACAACTTTTGGGATTTTCTCAAATATTAAGTTATATAGCCTTAATGTGAATAGACTATTAATTTAACCGAAGAAACAAATATTGTTATAACTTACTCTTGCAAGTCATCATCTTTATCTTCAGCATAAGTTCTTTTTAATTTTAATATCTTTTCGGGTACTTCTTTCTGTTTTTCCAAAAACGACAAAGGCATGTCATCATCTGAATCATCATCCGACTGTAAAACAAAACAAAAAAATAATTTAATATATACAGAAACCATTTGTGTCTATTTTAAGGAATTGGTTAACTAAGGTTTACCTTCTGGATGCTAGAATTTTTATTCTCATCATTAGTTTCCTCTGCATCGCTGGTTACTTCCTGTTTGATATCGACAACTATCTTAATTTCCTCAACTCCCTTCATATCAGTAGGGCAGAATTCAAAACCATTCTCCATTCCAGGTTCTTGTTTTACGTGCGCTCTCTGAAATAAAGACATTAATTCGATTGAAATTCAAAAGAAAGAAAGCATATAAGTAATCTCGAGAAATGATGTAGACAGTTTATTCAATGTACGGAAGTTTATTATTTTACAGTAAATGGAATGTATTTTTTGTCATGCTAAATCAGAAAGACGTCTTGCAAATCAAAAAAATTTAAAGACCTGCTTTCCTAAGGTTTTTTTCTTTTTTTTAACTTTAGCTATTATCTTTTCTTTTTGTTTCTGCAGCCTCTTCTCGCGTTTTCTCACTTCTAACTTCTTTGCTTCTGTAATACGGTCTAGTTCAGAAGAAATCATCAAGTCCTCTTCCAATTTCCGACGCACTATTTTTCTATGATCAGTTTTCAATTTCTGAAAGAAACATGTAGCGATTAAAATATATGATAGTTTCGTTGAATACTTTTTTTATATAAAAGAAACACTTTACCTTTGCAGCTTGCTTTCTCACTTGTGCATTGAGGTCGTCTTCACTCTTGATGGCATGTTCTTGTTTATCACTCGAGTATTCCTGATCGTCAGCATCACTGTCAGATTTCTGTCCCTCCTTAAGGTCAACTATAGGATAGAACATCTCATCATCTGTCTCACTGACATTTTCTGAGTCCATTTTGTATTACTCATATAATCTGATATTATATATATTTATGTCAAATACCATTTCAATGAATTGGCAAGAACAGTGGTTGGAAATTTATTGTGATGCATGATCGGGGGCAGTAGTGAATTGTGCGAGATAAATCCACCTGTAAAAATATTATACTATTATAAAACAATGCAGTTCGAGAGTGCTCTAAAAAATTTCAGGGATAATTACAATTCAATTGAAAGACAGACATTTCAGAACAAATATATAAAATTTTATTTATGGTATATTTATATATAATTTATATTTTTACACCTTTATTGGAAAGAGTAACAGTTTTAGTACGAAAAAAGTCTGTAGTTCTTGTTCGCTTTTTTTTTGGGGGGGTTTTAATAAATTTCTTAATGTCACTTTGGATTTTTCTAACTGTTATTATATCATCGTATGCAAAATCCCACTGATTCATATATTCTAATAATGTTTCAACACACTTAAAAGCTGTACTGTGATCGATGGGGCTGACTTCGTCCTGTTTTATTTCTTCTTTTTGCTTCTTCTCTTCTACGAGTTGTTTTACTTCATGAAATTTAATATCTTCATTATTTGGATACACAAACTCCTGCTCAAGTGAATCACTAGGAAGCCAGTGACCATTATTGGCAGCATATTCTTGCTTGACATTTTCATAGACTTGCGGGTTTTTTAAAGATATTTCATGCCTGTGTTTAAATCTAGTTAACCAGCCAGGTGAGACGGCAAATTTTCCATCGATTCCCAATTCTTCATAAAATATTTTGGCTTGTTGTGTGAACATTGGGCCGGAAACAGTTATTCCATCTGCCCGTTTTTGATGAAACCTCTTTAGTAATGCAAAATCTAACTCTTCATAAGGTGATTTTTTCATACTTTTACGTTTACGAGGACCGGCACCACTTTCGCATTCTCTTGCAAATACTTCTAATCTCTGTTTGTTCTTGTAAATATCTCTGACTGTTTGATCACCAATGAAATACTCTTTCGCTAGATTGGACACAGATTCTCCATTTTCTATTCTTTGAATTAATTGTAACTTTTGTAAGTACAACTCTCTTCCGTTTTTCAGACATTTCGAGAAAATGCGCAATCTCAACTTTTTAAAAAATCACATTCACACGGAGAAAAAAACTTGCTCTTACAGTAGATTGATGAACACTGCAGAATTTCCAGCCTGCCATGTTTTCGGCAAATAACACAAATATTCACAAGCATTTGCGATCACTATTCACAATAATATAATCCGGAGACCAGATAATACGGTCACGGAAAATTGAGAGTACACTGTAATAAAAAAAACAAAAATTAAAGTCTTTATCAAACAAAAGTAGTGTTAAGTTCTTTTTTATCCTTGAAGTCTATGTAATCTTAACAAATAATAATAATAATTTAAGTAATAATTCAAGGACAACAAACAAAAATAAGCTCAAAAAACAGGTTTTTTTTACACATGTTCCATATATTGAACATCAGTATAATACATCAGTATTATAAAAAGGATAATACCAAGTATTAAATTTACAAGTTACTTAACAGGTAGGTTAAATATTGAACACTATTGAATATTGACATTAATTTATTAATAAATATATAGATGTATTTAAAAATCACAGTGTACTCTGCAATTAACGTTAGTGATGTAACAAGGAAACCTACCATAAATTATCAAGTAAACAGATTAACTCAAAACTTACAAACATAAAAATACAATATGAAAATTGCATTATAACTGTACAATTTTCATTAAAACGTAGTGCGGCATGGAGATTTTCGCATACACGAGAAAAGCTAATATTATGTTTTAGTATACATTGATTAAGGGATCGAGCCTAAAACATGAGACACAAATTCAGCCAATTCGGCATCGTGTGCTGCACATCCGAGCGATAACTTGGCACATAATTCTGATTTTTTAAATAATTTAGATAAATAACCGTTTCATAAGCATTGGGGGTTTAATTATCGATTAATGTATACCTAATCTTTGAAATATATTAACTGAGTCTTTACTTACTTTAGAAGTTTACATATTAATTTATAATATAATCAGAACACAAAAACAAAATGGCTTGACGTTTTGACAGTTTGTACAATGTTACCTGTTTTTTTTCTTCTTATAATCAAATATAAACTAAGGTTAAATTGGTCATTTTTAATCATATATGTAATAATATCAAATAAACAAAGAATAAAACAATATTTAACTAATAATGTTTTGCATACTATATTTTATTTATGTATTATACAATACAAAAAGGCAACAAAAATTATACACCTTATGTCAAAAATATTTTTTAAATACGTAAAAAAATAATCAGATAATAGATTATTGAAGTGTAGAAATATTTATACTTCAATAATGTCAAATCTAAAGCCTGGAACAAAAGATAAAATGTCACCATTGTGTGGAATTTCGCCGCCTGGTGCTACATGCAAACACTAGTATTGCCATTATAAATTGTTTTACTAGATCTGGTAGTTTTTGATATATGTTCAAATAATTATTTTCTTTTGAATAAAAACATTTGTTGTTTTTTATGGGCATTTTTTAGGACTTTCTTTTATTTTATGAAGATGCAATTTTTTTTTTTTTTTAACGGTATTTAAATTGTTGTAGTGCACAAACACTTATATATTAAGATGTGATCATTAACTAGATATTTTTTTAGTTTTATGAACTTTGGTTGTTTTCTACTATTTTGATATGGCAGCACAGTCAAATAGACTGACAAGCTGCTAAGCTGAAGGTCAGCGATCAGTTTTCAGAATTCTCGCATGTCAGATAGTCGACAGCTCGTCTCACTGACAGTGGTGCCGCCGCGTCTACATTGTTTTTATAAATAATAACTATCTTTAAAAGTGAAGTGAACATAAAAATAAGCCAAGATGAGACTCGCAAGCCCCATATTTAGTCATATGACTAAAATGCTCGACTTTTATTCTCAATTCAACCCTTCGCCGCTTTCCATCAAACAGTTCATTGATTTCGGTAAGTCGTGTTATTAATTTTTTTATCTGCTGAATCAGATTAAACTTTGCTGTTTTTCGCTAAAAGTACGAGGACAAGGTGGCATCACCAGTAAGTGTGTTCAAAATTAATGTTTCCGTACTTTGGACGCTCTCAAAAATACACTCGTGTTTTAATTAGATGAATGTTTATTTAGTTGTTTATCGTCAGGCTGTCGAGACTTTGGCACAAAAACATAAACAAAAAATTATTCTAATCATAAGTTTATATATCGTTAACAATAAAGAAACACATTTTTATGTTAAATGCTTCGTGCAACGTGTTGTAATACTTCGGTAGCTTTCTTCTAAGGTGAATGAATGTCAGATAATCTACTACAAAGCTTTAATTTAAAACCAAATAACATAACTGCCATATGGGTATAATTATCATACCAAAATAGAAGTAAACAGTATAAAAAAGTTTTAAACCAACAACTCCACTCATTTTTGTTATTTTTTGCCAGACATTTATTATGTTACCTTCACATGTTGTTTTTCAACTTTGCTCTTGACCCATAAAACTCGCACATGTCCGTTTTTTTGTACTTTTTTTCCATTGTCTGACGTAATATAATTTAGAATTTGAAATACATGTATTTATTGTATTACATTACTTATTAAAATTAACTGTACCGTGTATGCTATGGTACATTATTGTATAAGAATGTGTATTGCATCATCCCTTACATATTGAATTTTATTGATGCTGGGTAGAAGCTAGAAACTTACAGTATATTTTTTATATTTAAAAAATATTATTTTATGATTTAATTAGTCAATTTTTTATCGAGGCCTTTTTTTAAGTCTATTCGCCCATGCTTAAATACTATGAGAAAGAGACGTCTTACCGCATTACTCTGTAAGAGTAGAAGACCGCAAGAGATGAGACATACTACAGTAGGGAACGCTCGTATACAATTACGGCTGTGTGACGTCTCCGGCATTTGCCCACGGAAATCGCAGAAAACTTGCGTTTTTATTCCTTTCGGATCGCCAGTATTCCGACATTTTATAATTTAACAGAATTTTATTTTGATTCTGTTTGTAATGCTTACATTTTATTTTTGTATTTTTTTTAATACGTAGTTCTGACTCGTTTATTATATTTCTAATAAATGTACAAAATTCGGGAGACACTTGAACAATGAAAAACTTTTTTTAGTGATATGCATTCACACCTCTATGTAGAGATTTCACTAAAAGTTCACTAATTAGAGTGAATCACGTAACTATTATTTCACGCAAAATTAAGCTGATACCATAAACATTACTAAAAATGTATAATATGTTGATTTTAACTTTTGAAGCAGAAGTGTATGAAGTCAAAGGCCAAGAATATAAACAAAAAACAGTACAAACTATAACTGACTAATGTGGCAAAAGCTCGGAATCTAGTACATACATGGAAAATCTCTCATTGATTGTAATACCGTAGTTTAGCACAAAAAAAGTGTTCATTCATTTTTCCGGAACCAACTGGCAGACCATTGTATCCAAATCATCCAGATCTTGGAATCGGTCCATTTCTATAAAAAGTGCACGAGTCTGTGCGAGCATCCCTCAATATTAATATTTACCCCATTCACAACGTATGAGTATTTTTTTTGCTAGTTGTTTTCATTAGTTTGGCTTGGTTATTTTTAGTACGCTGATAAAATTCGATAGTTACAGAAATATCGGATAGCCACGAAATTTAGGGAACAACACTGCCGCATTTGTATCGCACTCGTTATATTTTAAAACTTCTTCATCTTCAAAAAAATTGTTGAAAAATACACAGTCACAGTTACACTTCCCAGAAATAACTTATAGATATTTTATTGAATTAGGGTATATGAATTATTTACAATAACAGTTATGATATCTCCGTAACCCGAGATATTATAATATTGTTCGACCTTCTAAAGATAGGCGCAGGGGCGTGTCCGGTTCGAGGATGTTGTGCGATAGCGGACAGATTTTTACACGCTGGCACCAGGGCGAGTCCAAGTTCATCCAGATGCTGTCATCCTCGTATTATGAAATTCAGAAGAAAAAAAATTATAACACTAACTTATTGACTAACACAAAAAAAATAGAACTTGAGTAGGGAAGCTGTTCCAAAAAAAATCTCAGAATTTTCGTGCGGCTTTCGGGAGGACAGGTAAGCGTCTGCCGTCTCCTAAATCGATCAGATGGAACGTAAATAATAACACTTACGCTTTAGACATTATCTAATCAAAACGAAAGTGGTTTTCAAAGCACAACACAAAACGGAAGATACGCCAACGAGTTTACCGCACCGCTGAGGTTATCATTATGCATTCTCCAAATTAGGGGTGGCCAACAAATCGATCGCGAAGCCAATTTTTAATCGATCGGACTACACGATAAATAGAACATTGATTTAGAATATATTTATCATTGTTTCGGATCTACATACCTGTGTAAATCTGCATTTTTTACACACACACATGATTTGCAAACAGCCAATAGCGTCTCTTTATTTTAAGTGTTTTTGCCCAAGTAAACAACGCAAAGTAGTGACTTTTTTGGTCAGTTCAATAATTATGGTGTTTTTCACATAGGTAGTGCTATACTTATACGTATGTACTACACTACCCTTTTCTTTTTTTTTTCTCCGCGTACCTGGGACCGCCATCGGGCACCTACCAGGTTACGGGGGCGTCTCTTTTTTTTCCTTCTGCACAGCCTTCAAAATAAATAAACCATGTAGCTGAAAGGAAGCATCCTTTCCCTGCGGGGGAGATCCCCGCAGGCATTTCTTCAACATATGCTGCATTCCTGTAAAGGGGGAAGAGGCAGCACATTACACATTATATAAAACAATTCATAAAAATGATTCTTCCGTCTTCATGCTTCCTGAAGAGGGGGGCGAGTCATGAAGACGGAGTCTTGGTCACGGCGGTCGGGAGGGGCTCACTTGTCGAGCCCTCTCCAGTTCTTCTTTCTTGCGCTGGACCTTCTCGCAGAAGTCCGCGACTGCGTCCCAGGCTGTGTTGCGTTCCAACATGGACGGGACTAGTCCCTCTACCGTCTGCAGCGCAGCCGCCATCTCTCCGATTCGGTGGCGCAGCACTTGAAGAGCATGTAACAAGAGCGGGCAACGTGCCTATCCTGACCAGGCAGCTGCCTCGTACTGAAGCACAGTGTATTGACATAGTACGAGGGCGGTCCGATAAGTACTTAGCGTCACGTACACCTCGAGAAAAAGTATTTTTCAGATGGGTCAAAGAAATTGGAGCATCGCTGGGTCAAGTGAGAAATAAATCGCCACTAAGTACTCATCGGACCGCCCTCGTATGCATTTCACACCTCCCCGATTTGGACTGCGCCTATGACAACAAGTCGGAGGCGCCACATTTTTGAGACATACAAAAGTTGGCCACCCCTGCTCCAAACTATGTCGAGCATCTCGGAGCAATGGCGGCGCCCACGCGGGGAGGCCGAGGAGTAGTGCTCAGTCGGGCAGCTGTTTTTAGTTTTTCTTGGCCGGCGAGGCACAGGTCAGTTCGCTCGGCGGAACCGCCTCACACCGGTTACCCGCCGTGCCGAATAATATGATTTTGCGAAATAAGCACATACGCGCAGTGTTGAAGTGCTCTGACAGCTGCCAAACAACTTTCTTCCGTCGGCGTCGATTCGCAGCCGAGGAGTCGCGCCGCGCCGGGCCACTGCGGTGTGACGTTCGTCGCTTTGGATTTAATTAAAAACGGCTGCATTTTTGAAACGTATGAAATATATACAAAAACGGTTTTGATACCGATGTTTATTATTTTAACGAAACCGGTCACCAATAAAAATCAACACGTGGAAAAATCAACAAGTTCCAATCCCACCAAGTACTCTCTGTCCTAAATATTGATTACCTATATTTAAATCGATATTAAAAATAACTATTGTATTTTATCCAATAATACATTAAACACAACGTCAATGCATTTTTGAAACGTATGAAATATATACAAAAACGGTTTTAATACCGATGTTTATTATTTTAACGAAACCGGTCACCAATAAAAATCAACACGTGGAAAAATCAACAAGTTCCAATCCCACCAAGTACTCTCTGTCCAAAATATTGATTACCTATATTTAAATCGATATTAACACATTGTGATCGGGTGATTTTTTTGTCACCTAGGGGCTGAGACCGGCGGGTTTTTTGATATATACGTCTCAAATTACAGTTTCTGTAAAATAGCCATATCTTTCGAACTATTGGGTATTTTTCAAAAAAACTTTTAGCGTCTTAATCTAAAATAATTGCTTTATTTATTTTTTTGTACATACATGTTTTGTACACAAAATTACTATACAATAAATGAAATGGAAAGCGAAAAACACACTTTTACAATCAAAATTAAATTGTTATAAAAAATCACAATACTTTTTGAAAATTTTTATTAGATCTAATCAGAAACAAAACATCCTAATAATGCGTCAACGTATGATAGCGTTCAAAACACTTTCCTTTGTGAAGAGCTACATTGCAAAACATAAAAATAATTGGACAAATTGTCAGCATAAAATTCATCACTTTCATGGGTATCGTGTTCCATGTTCTCTGGGTTATTATAATAAAATTATCTTTATCAGTTCACTCCCACTTCCAAAAATTAAAACCACTTTCAAAAACAAAAACAGAAAATATTATTGTTACAGTTCGACAAATCTTATGTTTTCTCACCAACACACAACATTTGGGATTTTTGCGCAAAACTTTCAATAATTTTTGAATAAAAAATATTCTACAAAAGCACTATGAATTCAGGAATACGAAATTGACACGTCTTAACGAAAATAGTATCTCAGTGTCACTGAAATAAGGAAGAGAGTCTCTGTATATTTAGTTTGCAGTAATAACTATTGTGTTCTGTTGTGTATAGTTAACCGTTATTTTTTATGACCATGGTTTCAAATACTTGGATATTTGTTTGTGTCGTCAGGTGGTCTAATGTTTGTAAACAGCTGGCAAAAGATACGGCACCGGTACCTGCTCGGGTGAAGCGAGCGTTCATCCGTTTCCAGTATACCACCGCCAGTCTATGCAGAACGCATAAATGCGTCTCCCGGCCTGTACCGCCAGGCAGCGAGGAACGCATTTATGCGTCTCCCGATCACAATGTGTTAAAAATAACTATTGTATTTTATCCAATAATAAATTAAACACAACGTCAATGCATTTTTGAAACGTATGAAATATATACAAAAACGGTTTTGATACCGATGTTTAATATTTTAACGAAACCGGTCACCAATAAAAATTAACATGTGGAAAAATAGTTCCAATCCCACCAAGTACTCTCTGTCCAAAATATTGATTACCAATATTTAAATCGATATTAAAAATAACTATTGTATTTTATCCAATAATAAATTAAACACAACGTCACATTTGTTTAACCCCTCCTAAACAATACAAAGATTGGATATTATTTTTGTGCATTGCAGTATTGACGTCTTTTTTATATAAACGTATAACATTATTTTAAGTTAACAATCAAAGTTGTTCCTAATATTTTTTATACTGATTTAAGTAATATTACAGTTTTTGGCTGGCTAGTAATCACAGCACAAATTACCAACTAAGTTTTATTCATCATATAATGAGATAAATCAACTCGTGTATTTATAATGCAATTGGTCAACTGACAAAAAAAATATCCCGTTATTATGCGAGTTTTTTTTATATCCGGTTTCACTCGCACAGGTATCATTTTAGTACTTTTTTTCTTATTACATTATATAGTACGTCTTTGTTGTATGTTTATACAACCGATCAATCATCTTTTCAGCCAACGTTCGAGTCAACCGCCGGCTAATGAAATATAACCTCAAGGAAACTCATATTCTGTGATCGGTGTCCGATAAGAACTGTTACAAGTCGTGATGTTGTCTTTTTAGCATTACTTAAAAAAAATTAAGATGTCAGTAGCAAAGCAATTGAGTCAATTTGAGAATTGTTATTTAACGGCATAATTTTCCGATTGAATATACTTAGCACATATACGGTAAAAGCAACGTACATTTGTCAATATGAAATAGCTAAAAAGGTTTTCAATAATTTTTCATGACTGGCATGCAAAAGAACGTGAAATTCCCCAAGTCACCATTTTTGCTAAAATATATCGCACATTCTACTGTAACACACTATTTTGAAACATAATTTATTTTATTAAATACCGTGGCGATAAAACGTGAAATATAAGTTCTGATGATAAATCGTTTTCATTGTAGGTAAGGGCTGTAAAGGCATATATTACGAATAGGAAAAAATATATCACATTCTTAAATGATTTACAAAACTATACTCATATTTGATAAGCTATGTAAAGCTTTATTTCTTTTATTGTGAAATATAATAAGAAGAGCACTTCAAATGATAAATGAGTGTATTACTCCTGTTACCAGACAATGGCTACTCCAGACAGTAACATCCTCCATGCAAGCATCAGTCCCTCCATGAATAATGCCATTACATCTGAATGCACCGACAGGCTCGTTCAGCCGGCGGTGTCAACTCACCAACCTACTCCCACACACTAGTGACGGACCCAGTCGATTCATTTTAGCAATCGACTACATTTGAATAAGCCATAAAAATAATCGATGGATCGATTGATTTTGTAATTTTAAAATTAAACTGAAATTGGCGATGATCCCCGGGTCCTTCTAATAGTATTATTATATAATCCTTCCCTTACAAAGCTCAGGCGTTTAGATCTGATACTCCTGCAGCAGGCTATAGAAACCTAACCTAACCTAACCCCTTCCCCCCCCACACGTATTTCCAAAGCACATCCTTCCACAATCATTCCAAGTCCACTGCTCCATTACTATGCAAACTCCAATCTCCAACGGCTTATTCTTTTTAAGTCGAATTAAAAACTATACTTTTTTTCTCTAATTTTTGACGGGCTGTTCTCATGTCTGTCAATCTCTCGGTCACTGGCCATAGTTATTATTATATACACTATTCGATAACTCTACAATGAATATATTAATAAACCCATTCAAATGAATATACTAATTCATTCAAAATGAATACATTGATTCATTCATTCGAATTGATCGATTATTCGAGTGTGCCCATCATTAGTACACATTCGTTCGTACTCTGTAGACGAGCTCTTCCGCTTTGCTCTGCGCTCGTCTGGTGAATGATTATTGTTTGACGGATGGGTGCGCCTCAATGGATGGGATGTGGAAGAATACACTGCACGTGCATACAAATGCCTAGTCTGTGCTTATTTTCTTATAGAGGGTATCACTATTTGCATATATCACGGCTGCCATTAGACAGAATGGCAGCCATGCACAAGCAATGAAACTGGGAGAGCGGGGAGGTTTTATCAGGTGGTTGTTTTTGTGATTGAACATCACTATCCTGTTTTTATGCGCATTATTATTAAACTAGAAATGTAGCCCGTCATAAAATGACGTATCCGATGAACGATGCAATAGTGTTTGAACATATGTTTGGCTGACAATTAGATGAATATTTTGTACACATATTTTTTTTAATAACCGGATATTAATTTTGAAAGCAAACCATTCTAGGAAATATCACATTTCGTGTCACAAACAACAAATCACTTTCACTGCACTGTTCTTTATTAGATGCAGTCTTTATCACGTTCAATAGGCATGACGAAAGATTTTCAAATCCTCTTCCATAATGGGGGTACACGTTTACTATTTACGAAAAAAACTTTATTTCGGTAAAAAAACTAGAGTTTAACGATGTTTAAAGCCATTTTTATAATATTTTTTCAAAAGTGCGCGAAAACGCGTCATCGCGAGGCGTGACGTCATCGCGTCCGCTCTGACGTCATTAACTATCATTGTCAACTGGCGTGCCATTGTGTTTGTATTGAAGACCATAGACCAATTTGAATACCATAGAGTTGTTTACGGTGGTATGACGTCATGCGCTGTGATTGGTGTTTCAGTCAAAATGGCCGATTGCAGTATTTTAACCTTTTAATTTGTTGAAAATCTTATTAATCTTAGATTTTTAAATAAAACTAAATCAGTTTTTTAAATCCTTTTAATATGTATTTTCCCTTAAAATAATTATTTCTTTGATTCTTTGATACTGTCGTCACGCCTATTGTGCTATTCTTTTTTAATTACGTTTGCTGTGCTTAGACGGTGTTATTTTTTTAGGAGGCATTTTAAGTTATTAATGATGTGATTAATAATTTCTAACGCAACTAAAAAATAAAATTGGTACTTGTGTCAAGCTGACATAAACTGGAAATTTCTTAGAAACATCATATTTTGTTTTTTTGTAAAAATTCTAAATTTGAAATTTTCGCTGTGAACAACAGAATCATATAATTCGTACATAAAGGATATTTGATAGTTTTATTTAATTAGTTTATGAATGAAAATATTATCCTATCGTCTTGAAATTTGGCACATAACTGCGGAAAAACTTATTGAACATACGTGCAAAAAATCAGCGTTGTATCTTTTAAGATATTCTATAGAGAACCAAAAAATGAAACATACACACACTCAATGGCTATTATTGTAGTAGATTTATAAACAAGTGTATTTACAAGTCATCTCCAACAAAAACAGACACTGGGGTGGACCCAATAATATCAGTTTAGAATTCGCTTGACTTGATCGGTATTCTCGCGGCTGAAGATTGATATTTCCAGGCACATTTTGCCACTCTTTTTTTTTACTATCAAATAATGGATTTTCATATTATTGACTGTCCAAAATGCACCAGCACAAAATGGAGACCGATTCGGTTTTTCTAAATGCATTATATTTTTGTCATTCCAAGTATGTTGTAATTAAATAGTTCCAAATATCACCTGTGCTTATTGCTGCGGTCGGTTCCAAGTCCAATAAAATTATTTACATTCGCTTCATTATATTCCACCTTGTCTGGGCCGAAGTGCATGGATTATTTTCCATCGCTGGCGTTTCGGATGCTGTGCACGGAAAACCGGTTTTGGCCACCGCAAGTATATAATAAACAAACACTCGTAACATTTTAACAATTAAATAAATTAAAACAAACACTGCATGTCGCGTGACGTCACAAGTATAACAATAAGTCTTTTAGTTGTGTTAAAATTTTACATTGCCAAATTTTACAAATTTGCAATTGTCGCCGGTTGCCTTGAACTGATTGGTTGTTGTCTCTTATTCTTGCAAAGTGTGGCTAGATTAGATTAGTATTAGTTTTAGATTCTTCGTTTATATTTACTCAGCATGCACTCTGGTGTAGAATGAGGAATAAACATTATAAATGTTTTCAATACCAAAAAAAAGTTAATTCAGATATTAAGAATATATTAAAGTTGTGTATTTTATCAAGTGTTGGTCTGTATACAATATATTGTTGTCGGCAATGTGAGAAAACTGCACAATCCTCGCCTGTTAATGCAAAAACGTATTGAAATATGCAGATTTATTAGCAATTTATTTTTATAATTTTATCATTATATAATACTAGAAATGTATCCCGTCATAGAATGACGCGCATTCGATGAACGATGCAATGGTGTTTGAACATAATAAGATGAATAATTGCTTTCATTTTGTACCATCAGTTGGATGAAGTTCTGTGATATACTTGGCCTTGAACTTTGAAGCAGAGTGGCCCACTGTTAATTTAGCTCCCATTGATGCAAAAGATATACTGTTATCGTATGATCTTATTTTTCTCTTGAAATTTCCATTATAAATATCCTTTAAATATACTGGGGAAATAGGCCTTGCTGGTAGTTTCACTTTACTTTTGTGACAGTAATCGTTGAACTTTCCATCTGATGGGTTTCTGCTTGATAATGTAAAGCATTGCAGAATCGACAGGTCACACTAATTAATCCGAAGACAAACGCAGCGTTCGCTGTGCATCAGTTTCTTTTTGTCTTGAGGTCGATGCGCGTACTCGAATTTTAAGAAGACGCTGCTCACGTTTTCCTTCCAACTCATTGCTTGACATTTATGTCACATTTCGTGTCACAAACAACGCATCACTTTTCACTGCACTGTTCTTTATTTGATGCAGTCTTTATCACGTTCAATTGTGAAATTCTTGTTAAATTACGTTTTCTGTGCGTAGACGGTGTTATTTTGAGTTATTAAGGGTCTAGGTCCCATAATCGAGTTTTTTTTTTATCATTTTCTAGTCCGTTTTGCGAAAAATCGACTGCACCAATCAATAAGATTTAAATGTAAAAAGTTTGGTACATCCCTTCTTCTGAACACAATATATTTTTATTTCTTATAAATATACTATTAATATGAAAAATATGTGTTTTTCCGATTAAAATGTAGGAATTTGGAGATTCGTCTGGTACATTTTCCAAGAATCCTAAACATTTAAAAGTCTTTTTTTCAATTGGAATTAAAAGATTAAATATAAACCATGTGCGTCTTTTGGTTTTGAAAAGTCGTCATTTTAACCAATTTTTCAACATATTTAAGATTTTATTTTACCCTAAAAATGGACGTTAATTAAATAATAAAAATTAGATAAATATAATTTATAGTTTTTTCAATACTGTGTAAAAAAATCAACTTTCGATATAGCAAAATAAATTGACAATTAAATTAATTAAATGACACGATTTCGCCAGGTAATGGACTGCCCTCTGGTGTGCCAACCAGACACCAGAGACAGCCCAATCGTGTCATTTTTTAAAATAATATGGCGCACATGGTTTATATTTAATCTTTTAATTTCAATTTAAAAAAAAAACTTTTAAATGTTTAGGACTCTTGTAAAATGGGCCAGATGAATCTCCAAATTCCTACAATTCAATCGGAAAAAAAAAATTATCTTAATCATTTCGATATAGAAAAATAAAGTGACAATTAAATGACACGATTTCGCCAGGTAATGCACTGACTGTGGTGTCCGGTTGGACACCAGAGGCAATTAAATGGCTGGGAGCAACTGCCTTAATGATGTGGTTCATAATTTCTAATGCAATTTCGATAAAAAAAATAGAGATGGCACTTGTGTCAAACTGACAAACTGGAAATGTATTTTTTTGTAAAAGTTCTAAATTTGAAATTCTTGCGGCGAAGAACTGAATCATATAATTCGTACATATTGAAATTCGCTAAAGCATATTTTATAGTTTATGAATGAAAATATTATCCTATCGTCTTGAAATTCGGCACATAGCTGCGGAAAAATTTACTTAACTTATGTGCAAAAAATCAGCGTTGTATCTTTTAAGATATTCTATAGAAAACCAAAAATCGAAACATACACACATACAAACACACAAACACACAATGGCTATTATATATATTAGATAACATGCTTACAGTTGAAAACACATTCGCTTTTATTTATAAAAATAATAATCGCATAAAATTGGCACTTGCATTTTTTTTTTTACCGTGTTTTACGAGTTAAGACTCGAAATACAACAATCAATTTAATTGTGGAGTATCTATGATAAATACGTGTTATTAATAATATTATTTTTAGTGATATATTTTGTATTGCAAACAATGATAAATTCAAGAGTGATTATATTAATATGTAGTCAAGATTTTTATAGGAGTATATAAATGTATTATTAGCCATCTACATTTGAACATTTGGTATATTTGTGTATATTTGTGTATATTTATAGGAGCAAAGCGCCCGACATCGTGTTGTTTTTCTATTTTTCTAAATCTTGAAGATACATCCCAATGAACTTTCTGAAATGGCCGTGATCGAAGTCCAAGGTATGCCAGTTTCTAAAATGTTACTGAATGAACGAAAAAAAAAAAAAAGCTTAAACATTTTCTTAAGTGTGAACCCAAGTGGGAATATCATTTGACTTAAATAATTAATGGTTTTTTTTTCTTAGTGTGTTATATAATTATTTACACCGACAAGAAAAACTGTTTATTTTGCTATTAACACGTAGACCATGTTTAAAAAATACTGATTTATTCAATGGAAGGTTTATTCTATAACGGTAGTTAGTGGTCTTAACTCAACATGGTCCTGGAATAGTACTCAAATTGAGGTCTATATAAATAGTTTTGATCACTATGATACTTTGTATCTCTCTTATGTCTCATTGACTCTCAAAATAATAACACGAAAACTGTACTTGAGTGCTTTGTCGAGTCATCGCTAATGTTTTGACTCATAATAGAAAGATAAACAAAGAGAATATTAATAAAAAATCTTCTACCAACAGTGACAAATAAATGTCGCTTTTTGTTCGAGAATTTCCCGATTCGGCCCTTGTCCTGGCAGATGAACTCCAAACTGATGTTAATTCGACATGCGCCTGTTTCTATTTGCTGGAAGTCATTTCGCTTTACATTGGTATGACAGTGAGTTTTAATTTAATTGAGGAATAATTATTGTCCTATCATAAGCAGACGAGTTGAAAATTGGTTGGCTCGGTGAATTCTAAACATATATTGGGCTTACGCCTGTTTTAGTTCGGTCGTATTTTGCATGCGATATATAAGCATTAAAGATGCACGATGACTGCTCAGCCTGGTTGGCGTCAGCAGCGTCTCCGGCGTCACTTCCTCCTCGGGCAGGCGTCCAAGTGAGACTGCTCCGGCTTGGGCCTATTTATACTGAAAACGTTCGACTGCAGCGTGATGCAAAAGATCGCCGGCTCGGTGGTCCCCTGCCTGCTTTCTTTTCATAGCCAGTGAGGATATTGCAGAACTGAGGGCTCCCACACTTCTTCTCAGAATACAGGTCGATCCGGCTATGTTTCGGTAAACAGTACACTTGTTGCCACCGAGGCGATGTGTCAACCGATCACACAAAGCATAATTGGTAGCCTCTTGTCCAAATAGCACGTGATGAGACCTTGCGTCATAAATCTGCGTTAGCCAGCTGATTGGTCCCACGGAGCGAGTGCATGGCTGGCGCGACGTGTCCTGCGTGGCCGGTCACGTGACTGCCAGAATCGCTTCCGCATCGTCCACACCAGTAGCTTTCAAACTCTTTTGGCCCACGGATCCCTTTTCATAGTCTAAACTTGCCCACAGACCCCCTTTCATAGTCAAAACTTGCCTACGGACCCCCCTTCATAGTCAAAACTTGGTGCAAAGTTGGTGCAAGTATCGACTCTATTGCGTGCCTGTATTAACCTGCCTGACTCACCGCTATGCCTGTTTTTTACTTAGGACGTAAAAATCGCAAATAATGTATTCATTGTTATTTATTTTAACTTCCATATTAATAAAAATGTGTCACAATTTTTTCATTTTATATTAAACCTTGCGTGGACCCCCTGACGTTGTTCAGGGACCCTCAAATCGATTTTAATTTTCTAAGGACCCCCTGAATGATCCCAGGGACCACCCCCTGGGGTCCGTAGGGACCACTTTGAGAAGCACTGGTCCACACGATGTGGGATTCCTTGGTCTTCAATTGGAAGCCGTGGATGATGCTGCTGTATTGTGACGTGACGTCACGCTCAGCAGCATCCTGGATTCACTTTATAAATTAGAATGTAGAGACTTAGTACCGTGACTTTATCCTGTGGGTCGTCCATATGTATAGCGCAATTTTTAATGCAAACTTTTCATGTATGTTTGGTATTTAAGAAAATATTTTAAACCCTTATAGATTAAAGTGGGTCTAAAATCAGAGCAAGTTCTAAGTATAAATGATGATAGTATTAGTAGTACACAATTTTAGAATTTTTTTAATGAAAAATTTATACAACAGTAATATACATGTATTTAGTATGAATAAATATATTTTAGTACAAGCAATGCGTCGACACGTATTAAATCTGAAAATATATTTCCATACATGCTATAAAAACTTAATCGAATAAATCAAGTTTTATATGCTATAAATTTATCAAATCACCAAAATAAATAATATATAGGGTTTGTTATTATTTCATGAACTTCAGTATTTCAAGAAGTAAAATATTTATTTGTATGTAGTTGAATTGCTTATTGTGTACCTTCTTTTTTTTACAATCATTCTTTTGATTAGATTCTTTTTGATTGGCTTCATATCATCAAGCTAGTACCAAAATATCTATATCTATTTAATCGAATCTTTTTATCACAAAAATTTTTTGTATCCACCATCGCTTGTGTTATCGAGTCCATTTGTGGAATCAATAATAACGAAACATGTTCAATCTTTTCAATTTATTTTTAAGACAGCATCCTTGCGTCCACAGCTATATTTGTGTCGCGCTATCAGCTCTGCTGTGCGCTATCTGCGCTAATTAACCTTATTGTAAATCGCAAACTCATTCAAGTACATCGACAATCAAAATTCAACTTAAAAAGTCACGTAGCCTGTTGCTCTACGCTCACTCCGCGATATGATCAACCTTCTTCTTCTCTATGTGCCTCTTTTCAGGGAACATACATTTATCCTGAGCCAGTTTTACTAATTCGGCTGTACTCCCGACTTCCATCCATATTAGTTTTCTCCTTCCAATGCCTCTTTTTCCTTTGATTTTTCCCTGCTGTAGTAGACTAACACAGTAGGCCAAAATACGCTTTTTTTTATCATCGTCAAGAGTCATTTTTCTTTGAGCATTCTATGGAAGGCTCTCATTTGTGACGCGATCAATCCGTGGTAATTTTAGGATTCTCCCATAAAGCCACGTTTAAAACCCCTCGATTTTTCGCTAATAAATATATATATATATATATATATATATATATATATATATATATATATATATATATATATATATATATATATATATATATATATATATATATATAGGTCATGTGTTTGAAAAGCGTATTTTATACGTTGCGTGGATATTTTTTATAAGTATTATGTAACTAATTTGATGTTGTAGGTTATCTAACATTTCCAAGTTTTTCTCGGGTGCTCGCGCCCTACTTTAGTTAGTTTTTTTTTCTGCGTAAGTATAAATTTGAACTGTGCTTACGTCGTACCCTCTCATTTAGATTTATTTACTTAAAGTGGGTCTTTGAAAATAAGGTTTGATGACGTCACAGCCTGGGGGCTCAGCGTTTTTACAACTTCGTAAAATAAAAAGCGGGCCATCGCATCGGAAATTCATGGTTCACCAAAAAGCTACTTAATTTATATTGATACAGTTCTACTGAATTCGAGAATTTTTCTCGGCGTTCACGTGTGAATCGATTGCCTAAACATAAATTCAATATTAGGCAGGTAGATTTTCGGAAAACTAAAAGCAGCAAGTAGTCTACAAGGAATATGTTTAAAAACTGATCTACAGTATACGTTTTATTTTGAGCTACAGTATACTTTAATCGAATCATCGTCACCTTTGTATATCGATAACTTTTTCCAAATACGGAAATATGAATGTCATTTACAAATAAGGTCACAAGTGTCAACAATTCACATTGTTATCCTGCCGATTAACATATCCGCCTGAGTTTGCTTGTTTGTTTACGTTTTTATCTCCCACGTCACGGATTTCATTTTTCTCTTATCATTTGATTGATAACCTTGCGAGAGGTGTGAACTTTGATTCAGTGATAATTGTTAGTAAAAAAATCCTATTAAAAAAGCAAGCACTAGGGACCTATGTATTTAACACCAATTCCAATAAGTATTTAAGTCCAATTCAATCACCGTTTGATATGTTACTGAGCGTGTATTTGAAATGAAATATGTTTTGAATAGCATAGCTTTGTTGTAGCAATTCAACGACCTTATTTCTAGGTAAAAATATTCGAGGAATTTCCTCGACGTTTCATGTGTCAATCAACTACTTTAAATATATTTTATGCGTAAAAAAGCTTGCATGGGTTATAAATGAGTATTTATTAAATATTTAAAATATTAGTCATTTTGCTAACATTATTGACTGTTTCTCATAACTAAGAACTAGATACTACTTACTTTGCAAACTTAAGTGGTTGTACATTCACCTTAAACTCTAACAATCATTCGTTTATGTATTTTATTCGTGCAGATAATGATAGCATTATAATTTTCTACAAACATCAAACTGTTTATCCGCGTATGTTTATTTTTTTTAATAATTTATCTTTTAAATGAATTTTTACGAATGGGGAAAATTAAATTAAAATATATAAGCTATAAAATTTTGTTGCGATCAATTTAATTGTTTATGATGATAATCTTAACGTTTGCAGCTGTTTTCTATAAATTTGATCATATCTACATTTTTATTTGGATTTTTGGAGAAGCACTGATGAAAGCACTCGCCCTTAAATAAAGGTAATCGTAGTGAGTTTTCTCGCTCAAAACTAGTCGCTCATTTTCTTGGTTGGAATGTAGCGCTGTTTATTGATTCACTTGCTGCCGTAGTACACTTATTATATACTTTATACTCATTGTATAGTGACACAATTTTTAGACGTGACCCCGATTTTTCTAAGAAGCCACGTCATGGTTTTTCCATCAAAAGCTTCATATAGGAACTTACTTTGAAAGCCAATTGTTATAAAAGATAATATACGCTTTTTGTTGCTTTCTATATAGCCTGGAAAAAAGTCACTAATTTAACATTAAGCGTGCATCAAACATAAACCGTTTCAATGTTCATGTAACAATAAGTCCTAGGTTATATTTCACAATTGATATTTTAATATACTATATTTATGTGTACAACATATCATCTTTATTTTATTTGTGTGTCATAAGTAATGAACTAATAAATATGTTTGATCGTTTAGTAAGCCACACCGTCACTTTTATAACATGCTTAATAATTGTAAAAACGTTTTTTTTTAAACATACTAATGAATACTTATATGTATGCTAATAAACTCGTCATGATAAGTGCTTAAAAAAATTTTTTTTACTCAATACACAGGAACAACCTCGTCTAGGTAGACGCTTATTTTTTCGTAAGCGATCATTTTTCTCAGTGGAAAATAATTGTTCATATATAAGGGTTAAGAATCCATTATTTTTTATTAAGTTTTTAAGTCAAACAGTCATTATGTAACGAAGAACTAAATTCATTGTATTACCTTACTATATAATAATAAAATCATACTTCTTAATGAGAAACGTAGAAACGAATCCATTATCCGTATACACATTATTTTCTAGAAAATATTTGTTTACACCATACTTCAATTTATTATATTGGTATAAAAGGAAATAAGACCATTTCAGTGAGTGTATAATTACGGCGGAGTGTACACACAGCTGTACAATATCCCCGATCGTTTTCTTCTATGAAAAACAACACGCAAAAGTAAAGATGGCAGGCGATAGTCGAGATCTGCGTGTCTAGCCGCATTAACGACCAAATAACGTGAAAGAAGAACAACCCTTATCATCACAAATGACGAAAATAGTGACGAATTATTTTTATGAATATTTACACGATACACGACTTTTTCAACTTGTTTGAAGTAACACTTTGTTTCTCCACTTTATATATTTTTATGAACGTGGAATCTATTTGCTGATCAATATTTCTTACTTTAATATATATCCACTCTTTCTTCGCTATATATTTAAAAATACAAACAATACAATATTGTGAAATACTTCTTTGTCCAAAAATAAATTAAATACATATGTGAATAAAATAAAAATTGTTTTTGCACTGGAATTACTTATTCATGCTAAATACTGCGATGCATTTAAATATAAATATAAGAGTCAATCGAAATTCACATCAGATATTTCTATAATCTTTACATGTAAATTATGACATCCGGATTTTTGCAGTGTATTTTCGCATCTTATCCATAACACATGGAGCTCAAGATTCAGGTGAAGATGTAATATTAAATTTAATGGGACAATTATACCGATTTTAATAGCCTGCTTGCTGGAAACTTGGGAAGATCTGATAATCTCAGTAGGTCGTTAAAATTGTAGCATAAACTTTGCTAATTTCCATATACTGATGGCGTGTCTGGAAATTATAGTACGAAAAGCTATATCAAGAGTTATTCGAGTGCCATTTGGTTTGCAGCAGGGGCGTTGGTGCTTCGACGCCACTGCGCTGCGAAATATGGCCGGTCTTTCGAGCTTTCACTGTTGCAGAAAGTATATATAAGCATATTTTTTAGGTTGTATATTTCTAAGTATCATCGTTTTTGAGCATATGGCGACGCAGCCATGAATTTGATTATTAATTTTCTCTCATCCTTTGTTAATATTTTAGCTCCAAACGGGCGGTCATACTTCTTTCATCGCGCGCCAGCACCGAGTAACCGGCCCCGCCGCTGTCAATCACGTGGCCCCTGACTTTATATTACTATTATGCGTGCCACATAAGAATATTCGTCACTACAGTGACAGCTCAATATACGTGGCCATATTTATTTTATATAGGGATCGATGCGCCAACGCCTCAGCTTTGAACCACGTGTTTCAATTATTGTTATGCTTGGTGACTCTAATAAACCAGTTACAGCTCAAAACTGTCGACCATTATTTTTTCTTCGCACGGTGGGGTTGATGTGCCAACGCCGCCGTTGCCAACTATGTGGCTCTCGGGCAGGGCTCCGAGTGTCGCGGTTCGCACTGAGTACTCGTGCGTAAGCGAGTTTGGCTTCTTTATAAATAATTACTTTTGGAGTCTTGTGGGGCTTCTCGGGCGCGTCGTCGCCAGCCAAGTTGTCACGTGAGGGTCCTCGTCTTCCGCCAAGGCCACAGGAATACTGCCGGAAGACGTACCATAAACTGGCCAATCGACCTGGCGAAAATCATGTTTATAATAGTCGCTGACAGATCCTGGACAGATTGCCACTTTACTCCACAAATAAGTTTTTAAATCACGTATTAAATATTTTAGCTGCGAATTCATTTGCGCTATATTAATTGCCAGAACTTGGCATGCCTGTGCAGATTTTGAACTCGCAACAAAACGTGTAGCTGGTTGCTGTATCTCCAGCAGTCTGCGTACACTCAAAGAGGTTAATTAGCTCTGATAATTCTCCTGTGTGTGCTGATAATATCTGAACAAATACACAATGCATGATATAAGGATTATGTATTTGAGCCTGATGCTAGATCATTAGTAATACATGCAAATAATGCTGTTGTAAATTTTACAGCACATGCGAATTAAATACGGGTGTGTACGTGATCAGTAGCGTTAATTGGATATATTGTGTCGTCCAATTAAATTGTTATTATCTAAATTCACAATAGTCGCTGATTCTACACCAACACGTGTAGACAATAACAAATTATTGCTGACTACGTATTTTGAATCTTCCACAGTAATAACTCGAGTGATAATAATAACTCTTATTCTTGGAGCTGCAATATTTCCATTCCAGTCTATCGTTTGTACTCCCGTGCCCTAAAAATCAGTACTGATGACTTCATGATCTCTATAAGTTCTACCAGCGATAAATATTATCTCTATTAACTATCAGATACGGAACAAAGGAAGAGTTAGCCGTACTCATAAATATTCATCGATCCATCTGGTAAACAAAAACATAAACATTCCGGCTGCGCACGTGACCATGGACGTCGTACTGTCTGTTCACTACCAGATCCCTCTCTACCTTTCATCACATCACTACCTTTATAGCGAATTTTCATTATAACGAAGTACATTCAGTGGTTAAAATATTTGACAAACACCTATCCATTGGAAGGCGTTAGAGTCGAAGTTCTCCTGCTCTGTCGTAACAGGTTTGAAAGAGTGCTGCTGTTGTTATTGCAAATATTTCCTGGGTGTTATGCCGCGCTTTTACTTGTCTAATTTTCAATTGAACGTCACTGAAAATGGATTCAATTTGGAGAAAAATTATGATTAAAGGTATAATCTTTACCGCGATAGGAACTCTGTATGCGATAACCACTGGACTACAATATATTTTATGCAACTCTTGTATAAATAAGTCAGATGGATTGGATTGTTTACGTAATTTTATTCAATGCGACTCGTTCGTAACCGGTTTTTTTTTTATAATGGATGTCTTTATGATCATTTTGGGAAATACGTGTTATTTTATTTATATTATTTATTTTTGTCGTCTTGTTATTGTAAATAAAATTTTATTCATGTATTTATATCAAACATTTTTGGTTTCATTTAAGATGTATATAATTTCCATTTCGTAGTACTTACAACTTAATTTTAAAATTTATATAATGAAAAGAATAACTTTTTATTTAAATCTTCACAGTGAGTTTATTTAGAATATTGTATTTGCATAACTAGTTTCGACCCTATAAACCGGGTCATCATCAGATGCATGACTTAAACTGAGTTTGAGTTTAAGTCATGCATCTGATGATGATCCGGTTTATAGGGTCGAAACTAGTTATGCAAATACAATATTCTAAATAATCTCACTATGAAGATTTAAATAAAAAATTATTATTTTCTTTATATTAATGGATCTTCACCATTCAAATGCCTTGTCCCTCAACAACTTTAAAATTTATCGCGTTATCTTGAAAATATTGAAATCCACCTCGTCTTCTTTCTTGTAATTATATTTAATGTGCACATTAAAAAGGTAAATTCGAAAACACTAACAGCTTGACCATCTTTTTTATTTATATATTTTTTTTTGCCCCTCGTATCTGGGACCGCCATTGAGCACCTACCTGGTTACGGGGGCGTTTTTTACCTTCTGCACAGCCTTCAAAATAAAGAAAATACATGTATAAAAAACAAAGTGGCTGTAAGGAAGCATCGTTTCCCTGCGAGGAGACCATCTGGGCATGGATTTCGCGGTGCGATCTCCGGCTTCATCTCCGTGGGAGGCTTTCAGGCGAGAGGGCGCTTGCGGCCCGCCCCCTCCCTCGTAACAAGTTAGAGCTCCCAGTGGGGCAGGCGGGAGGAGCAGCTGACGGCCGACCCCGTCTGGGAAAATCAATAACCACCCCCGCGCCAGCCACCCTGCCAAGGTCCGGGCGATTCAATGTCACTGGCACGGAGCCTGCACCCGGCATGCGCTAATGCTGCTGACTTCAATGCATAAACAGCTCGCCATTGCCAACTGAACCTAACCTAACCTAACCTTACCTGCCAAACTCAACAAAGCTTATTTTTTTTTCTCTTTAAGCGAGTAGCCAAATTGACTAAACTGATGTGGCAAAATTCGCGTAAAATTGCGCGTGCGAAATCTAGTCTATAAACTCTTTGATTTTTTTCTTCCGAGTTAATTGTGAGATTTTTGTTAATAAATTAAATGTTATTGTTACACAATAGCTTATATTATATTTATATTTTAAGCGGGTAACCGAATTGACTAAACTGATGTGCGAAGCGGACAAAATTCGCGTAAAATTGCACGTGTGAAATCTAGTCTATACACTTTTTGATTTGGATGCAGTCAAATAAATCGTTTCCTATAAAAAGTTGAACCACTTCATACACACTTTGCGGATTACTTTACGGCATCACAACACCACTTTGTCCTTAAAATTGTTCAATAATTGGAGGATTATCATTCTCTGACCACTCCACTTTGTTCAGAATCACTGGACAGTATTAGTGGAAGTAACGTTGACGAGTCTAAACAAACATTACGAGCTAAACAAAAACGAGTAAAACAAAAACTACTAGCAATCAAGTATTTTTTTTTATTGTTGATTATAAGAATACAAAATGGAAAATTATTTCGAAAAGATGATGTTATCAAAATGGTGACCGTTACGCGCTGCTGGCACTCTTCTAATCTGGAACGAAGATTGCTGATAACCCGCTGACACATAGGCCTCGATAATGCTGACCTGATGTCTTGTTTCAATTCCGTTCGACGAATTATTCTCATGAAACCTACTTTTAAGGTATCCCCATACGAAATAGTCAAGAAGGCTAAGGTCGGGGCTTCTGGGAGGCCAGTTGATGTTACCTCTACGTGAAATGACCTTGTTAGGGAATAATTCGTTAACAGCTTCAATTGATTGATTGGATGTATGGCAAGTGGTCCCGTCTTGTTGGAACCACGTTCTTGAGTTGAAAACCTTGAAACTCCTGCAGCTCTAGACCCAAGAATTTTCGCAGCATTTCGCAATAACGGTCACATAACATTCACCCGATACTCTTTTTGGACACCCTATATAATTACAAAATTATTTTTTTGATTTAATATCTTGTATTCAAAGCTTTACGTGGTCGTTATTTCACTTCGGCCCTTTGCGGCCTGTTAAGAGGCCAGCCCTGACTATTCCCATACCACATTGCCGAATCCATCAACCACGTTGTAACTTAATTTCAATATATTAAAATAATGAAAATTCATATCGCGAACTTGTGAAATCTTTTCGTGAATCGGATCTCTAATGTATTAGATATTTTTCCGATAAAATTCGTGATATCCAGCACAATTATTATGTCTTTTCTATACTTCAAAAGAAAATTCGTTATTTCATATAAGACATGAAACTTTTTGTTGTACTGACAACGCGAGCAAGTTTTATCAGATTTATCGCCTTGAAGGATTTATTTATATCGACGATTTGTTGCGAAGATAATTTTGTGTTTTATCTAAAAATAGATGCGATAAAGACTCACTTTTAAATTCACTTTCTTCTGTCATTATCGACGCAAATGATAAGCAAGGACGATGGCTCAGATCAACTATACAATTAAAATGATAAAGCAATATTGCAAAATATAAAGCATATTGTTTTTGTTGCTAACAATATAATTCACGAGGTGATTTTAATTTTAAGAAGACGTGAAAGACAAAACCTATATATTTTTACTTTTACGCTTTACACTAGATAAAGTATCCAGTAATTTATATCAGTCACGAATACCTGATAAATTTTCATATAAAATTTTAAAACGTTCAATGGCGATTTATCGGCTCATAAAAAAAAATAATAATGCCCGATCGTGAACTGACTTTTCGCGACATTGATTCTACGATTTGTAGCGATAGAGAGCGGCTACAGTGGATTTTCTTCATTTTAAAAGTATTTTTGTACTAACCAGAGATTTTTCATATCATGTAAAAGATAAGTTTTTGAATAAAATAATATTCATATTATTTTTTTTAATATTGACGTAAATGTGGGATACGCCTATATATTTTATCGCTCGTCAAATGCATAACCGGATAATCTGGTGTATGTGGAATAAATTTGATTTGATTTTTAATTATTAATCAATTAACCGTGATATGAGATGTCAACTCGGCGATACGCACAACGAACACAAATGGCATTATTTAATATTGTTATCTTGTGTTTTCCGGAGGTGAATGTTTTTAAACCAGTCAGTATTATAAACCTTATCGCGCGCTCGTCACGTATGCCACTGAAATTCAAGAATACACTCGAGTATATCAATAAATTCTATTCCCAAATTAACATTGTATTATTTCGATTCTCAAAGTAATGTATCCCGAGTCTTGGCTGGCTATTTTTTCTTTCTTCGTGTTTGCCCAGTAGCATTGTCGCATAATGGACAAGGTTGAAATGCAAACAATGGAAACAAATGAATTTTATGTCCTAAATTTTGTCAAACAAAAGAATGATTTTTTATTCACTTAAAACAATTTTTTTCATTATTTTTCTGTTATGATCGAAAACACGACATTTCTGTGCGTTTTACTCTTATCACGAATACTTGCGTACATGAAAATGAAAATTACTCAACAACTGCGCGAGACCTACAATTAAAATTATAATGCATATTCAATCACGTTTATGTTATTCTACATTATGTTAATATATATATTTTTTGACACCTTATCCAATATGCAAATATCCAAACTAAAACAGTCGTTAACTCGAGTTAATCAGTTAGAGATTCACATGTCAAGACGGGGATAATAGACCTTCGTATCTTCCAGTCAATAATCAGCAGTCTATCCACTGGGCCAGAACCATTGTGTCTTAAGTTTAATTCAACCATTTAATAATAAGTATACCTACCTTTTAAATGGCGACCTCGTGTGAAGCGGTGCTAGTATATTCCCAACGGTTTTACGTTTTACACTATTTTGTTGAAAAACCCTCCTACAGTTCTATCATGCCCGAACTATTTTTATAATATTACATGGGCGAGTTTTGTTTTCGACTTTCATGTAGCCTACCGCAAATAAGTAGTTTACATTTTATTGGTGTTTTTTTATTGTTGAATGTCTGGCATGGTTATTTAAATATAAATATTGTACGCGACAAGTCCAACCAGGACGCGTCGCTCCCACGCACATTGCTTCCACTTCATTATTAACGGAGTGCATCGTTCTAAAGTGGTCGGTGACTGCTCGGTCCATGGTGCAATGATCAGACCCTAGCCCGGTTTCTAAACGGTCGATTAAGCCGAATCATACTCATAAGCCCTCTACACACGCACCGACAAAAATTGATAAACCGATTGGTTATGGTTTCCTACTTTACGATTTTTAGGCTAAACACCCAAAATGTAGGGACACCATTGACTGATTGCAAATTGGTTGTTTATAGGGTTTTAATTGAGAGATCAAACACTTTGCACGGCCCGGTTGAAGATTTGATTCGTTTATTTAATATTTTAACTATAAATTTTCAATTACGTCATGCAACCCGCATGTATTTAAAAGCATAGCACTATTGTTTTTCTTGATTTGCCTTGGTGTTTTTAATTTATTACTAATAATTTTTTTTTTTAAATTAGGTTCGAATAATCACGTGTTGATTGTCTTTAAAATTATTTATTTATATATATGATTATTGAGTATTATACTATAATACTTAATTAATAATTAAAGTATTTTAAAACTAAAATTCTACCTAGAGGATTTTTAAATAAAATTGTAGGTACATTTCGACACAAGCTTTTGATTATCCAACAACTCCACGCGTATCGCCTGATCAAATGCGAGATTCTCAGATATAAACATGTATAATAAATCGATAATTTTTTTTTATTTACATCTGTGTGCTGGCAGCATTACGCCTCTTTTCACCTTCAGGAGACGTTTGTTATATTCGCTGCAGTTAGCGCTCTCGGCCACACCTACACGCATATTTATAAATGCTTTTTTCGATCTGGCAACGAGAAGTTCTAGCAACAGCAAAATATAAAACAAATTGACAATTTATGTCGTCGAGCACGAGCTTTTCAATGTAAAAACTATTTTTACTATAAAAAAAAATTGTTCAAGCTTATTTTTGTTTTTATTTAAAATGCTTTGGTGATATTGTAAAATTACTAGATTTAAAAATATATACATTGTATCCTTCATCATATTATTATATAGTAATTACTTTCGCCTTGTTTTGACTGTACCAGTCATATGTATTTCGTATGAATAAATGTGTATATTTTTGCAGCACTCTGTCGTCTGTGGATCGTGATAATGATGTTATTAAAACGTTAAAATTAAAACGCATTTGCTAAGGTGCTGCTGTGATCTCACTAGTTCGTTGCTTCCCTGTATATTTATGAGGCCCTGAGCTGGACAAAGGACCTGGCAGGAACAAATCGCCTCCTGGTTGGCAGTCAATGCCCACCGGACCGTGGTCTCCAGTTTCCACTGGCATGGACGATCGGTGATGCGATCAGCTCGGGCATGGGTGGGCAGGGCTTTAATAACTTAAATGATTTATATCTTAACGGTGTTCTGTGTTATAATTATCCAATAATATTTACAAAATTCCGCATCCACGTAAACTTCCTCCTCCCAACAGTAAATTGACTGTTAAGATCCATTAATCTGTTAAGATCGTACAGATGATAGTGACGTATTTTAAAATGAAACGTGTCGATTGAATTAATTATTTTTTTGTCAAAAATTTTAAAAATGTTTCTTTTATAGTTTACCGTAATTTCAGTATGATTTTTTAATGTTACATATATGAAAACATAAAAATTATTTATAAAAGTAATTAAATACTGTTTTCGTTACTAATTCATTTATAATATTGGAGAAATAAAACATAACAGGATATTTTAAGCGTTTTTTTTCAGAATCGTGAACTTAAGCAACTTCTAATAATACTCATTGATATATTGTGAATGGATGAGCAAGATAAATATATTCTAAGATATTGTTTCAATAATATATTCTTTGATACACGTAATGTAAATTGATATCGCAATTTAACTGTCAGCCTATTTATAAATTCTGTAGTAAACAACATGTTATTGTTTCTAGAGCCGCAAATCGACGAAAAACACACGTACGCAGACTACATCGCATAATGCAGTGTTTTTCAACCTGTGGGACGCGATGCTTTACTCGGGGGGGAGGGGGAATCTTTTCAATCAATATAGGTCTCAACAGAAAAAAAATTAAATAAGTACTCTTTAAATCACCGATATAGTTTTATTCAGGCCCTTCACCAAGTTTGAATAAAATATCTTAATCTTCGAGTGCTTCTTTTCAGAGGCTTTAGACCATAGGTTCCCAAACTTTTTGTCCCGTCGACCCCTTGTCGAGTTTTCCTGTTTTTCGTAGACTTGCTAATATTGAATTTTTACAATTGACCGGATTTTTTGTCCGTTATATGCGAAATCCTTTACCGTATACCTTTATAAATAAAAACACAAAATGCAAATATATTATAGTAACATTCACAAAAAAAATCAATACTTTTAATGGGAGGGATGGGTCTGATTTGATAGCAAATTTTCCATATTTGGCTTCAAATAAGTAAGATTTAACTTTAAATCACCTCGCCCAGTGATTTCCAATCTATTTTTTTTGTAAGAAGAATGGCAACCGCACTAAAACCCCTTTCCACGAGGAATGAAGATGGAAAACTATCGAAAACCTTCTTGCGATAGTCCATAATGCAGGATAAATAGCAGGTATGTCTTTCTGAAGCAAAATTGCTGATATCTGTTTCTAAACTGCACCTTCAGTTCTTCATGAGTGCTTATTCCGATCAGTTCTTCTTGTAGTATGACTTCCGATTCTTCAATGTAACCGTATGGATTGATAATCCACTGTAGTGTTTTGGTGATGACCTGCTTAAATGGGATCCACTCTCGTAGACCCCCATTTAGAGTTCATGGACCCCCAATTTAATTTTTCGCTGTCATCGACCCCGTGTAGGGCGGAATCGGTCCCTGGGGGTCGATATTGACCACTTTGGGAACCTATGCTTAAGACTATTTCACTGAACACGTATTCATCATGAGCCAGTCTTACTAATTCGGTCGTACTCCCGTTAATTCCTCGTAAGTTTCCTCCTTCCAGTGCCCCTGTTTCCTTGAAAATAACCAACGAATTAAAAATGCTGCATGCATTTATATTATCTTTGATGAAGCCAATTAATTATACATCATATCAATGCTAATGACATTGTATCGATTGTATTTTTTTCTCCCTAAATTTATCTCTCAAATATAGTATTGTATGTACAGGTTGAACAGGTCATTAGAGTTTCGATTTTGGTCGATACAATTGTCCATCGATCCTACTAATATGGTATTATTATCTACAATTACGGCCGTTGAACCTCCTCGGCCGCGATGTATTGAATCTACAATTAGTATAAATAACGACGTCGGTTTTAGCTTTATTTATAGGCCATCAAACGGCGGCTATACGCAAAGTAGCATCATTCATACATATTACTGCATGGGGCGATATAATAAAAGCGAATCAAAATAAAAAAAAATTGTTGCTAATGTACTCACTTATTTACGATATGCAGAATCGGCGCTACTAATAAGCGAATAACCGATAGTTATGTTATTCTTGACAATATCTGGCCTATCAGATAACATTTTTATAATTGCACTTAAATGGTAGCTTCGTTATCAATGTTTTTTTTTTTTTTATTGAAATTTTCCCCTATCTGATGAAAATCGAATTCCATTTGCGTGAATGATTTTAGATAACTTCGTATTTTAAAAAAAAATGTTTTTGATAAATGATACTTTTTGTTTATTGAAGGTTTCCTTGGCATACGAGGTTATGTCATCGGCAAGTAATAAACTTCAGTGGCGTGCATTCCATACATCGCATGCCCTAAAATATTTTTTACTCAATTTCGCCCAAAAGCTAAATAACTTAAGTATAATGAGATTTATAAAAAAAAATTATATTATTGTAATTTTAAGATACAGATTGCATGGTTGTGTAACGAGTGCAAGGGTGTTACAATTAGCAGCTAATACCAGACGGTCACATTGCAATTAGCATATACAAGTAATGCTATTATCAATTATGAACAATGACTGCTATTATTATAATTCGCACTAATATTGTTTTCAACCAGTTTCATGCTGAATTATTACGATTTGTTTATCTCGTATCCGCTTTGAATTTATCTATTTTTAGAAAATATACATACAATGGGTAATAAAAATGACCGCAGGTCTCTCGGATGGCTGAATGTAACATATCCAGAAAAATTGTGTGGAAAGTCTTCCACAACCCGGACCAATAATCCCAAGGCTCGTCTGCATAATTCTAATTCATGACGTCTTAGTAATGATCACATGATCATCATCACTTAGAATTCCAGAGTTAACGACCGTACAAGCGATAAGAGTATGACGCACTGCCCTATATTTCAGTCGGATCCAATTTTGTATATCAATGTGTCGATCGAAATTGATATGCCGACGCCTACACACAAAAACAAACATAATTTCACGTCTCATTCGTCCACAATCTTGTTTCTTCACACCTTATCCGCGTGTATCGTGTTACACCAAGCCTGTGCTTCTCAAAGTGGTCCCTACGGATCATTCAGGGGGTCCTTAGAAAATTAAAATCGATTTGAGGGCCCCTGAACAACGTCAGGGAGTCCACGCAAGGTTTAATATAAAATAAGATTGTGACACATTTTTATTAATATGGAAGTTAAAATAAATAACAATGAATACATTATTAGCGATTTTAACGTCCTAAGTAAAATATAAATATAGACAGGTGCATAGAACACAAGTAATAACAGGCATCAGGCAGGTTTATACAGGAACGCAATAGAGTCGATACTTGCACCAACTTTGCACCAAGTTTTGACTATGAAAGGGGGTCCATGGGCAAGTTTTGACTATGAAAGGGGGTCCGTAGGCAAGTTTTGACTATGAAAGGGGGTCCATGGGCAAGTTTTAACTATGAAAGGGGGTCCGTGGGCAAGTTTTGACCATGAAAGGGGGTCCGTGGGCCAAAAGAGTTTGAGAGCCACTGCACCAAGCAAAGGCCGCGTCTCGGATGATGTCGCATCCACACTTGTCGAGCCTGAACTCTGAAGCTCTGGCTCCAGGTGTGACATTGTCGGAGTGTCAACAGACCTTCGGCAGTCGTTGAAGCCACCCAGACATAATATTGACTGATAACACTTATCGCCGGATCAGGGCTGCTCGCGGCCTTAAAAATTCCTGACCTAAAGAGCAAACATTTTCGTGCTCCATTTTTGCGGATGACTTATCTAGCTCAAGTTATCAAGCAACTGAAATTTTTACGATGTTTTTGAATTATATCTTGATAACATCGTAGCTATGATAAACAACGAATTTATGTTTATTTATTCAGTATTACCAACTTGTATAACCACCAAAATAAAAATATATTTTTTTGTATTCTAATATTTTTTATTCTTTGTTTCAGGTCTAAATGCCTGCGAGAGGAAGTCTTTTGTATTTCTTAGGAAAGAATTACCAGTTAGGTAAGTAACTATTTCTTCTGGTAACAATTCAATAAAGTATAAAAATATGAATGTGAGATGCGTTTTAGTTTTATGCATTCGTTTACGCATATTGTATACTACTATTTTTTTTATTGCTAATATAGTCTGTATGATCGTTTTTTTTATAACCCAAAATAAAAACGATTTGGTTAAGTTTACCAAAACATTATACACAAAACTATGATTTTTGATTGTTTGATCTGAGTTTCTGAAATTTTAAAACTCTTTTCCAGGTTGGCCAACATAATGAAAGAGATTGCTCTCCTCCCGGAGAACCTGTTGAGAATGCCATCAGTTGGGATGGTCAACCAGTGGTACGCCACCTCCTTCGATGAGATCATTCAGTTTGAAAAGCACGACCCCTCAGATGCAACGCTTGAGAAGTAAGTGCAAACCAGATTTGTAAATAACAAGTCAAATGCGGATTTACGGATTCCAGGAGTAACGGATATTCATCACTGCAAGCTTGTATTATTGCTCATACAAATTGTCGTCTCTCATAGATGTTTAAATTTACAAAAACCTTCATACTATCTGCAGTGCAAGTATTATATTTTTGCAGATAACACTGTGTGACAATAAGTCCACTGTAATTACTAATTAAAAAAAATAATTATACAAGAGATATATTTTTTGTTCTGTAGTTTCGAGTTGTGTAGAATATTTTAGTTGTTTGTGTTATTTTATATTTTTATTTTTCTAAGGTTCTGCTCATCGCTGGTGAAAATTCGCAACCGTCATGCAGATGTGGTCCAGACTATGGCGCAGGGAGTGCTAGAGTTGAAGGAGTCGCACGAGGTGGACCACCAGACGGAGCACAGCGTGCAGTACTTCCTGGATCGCTTCTACATGAGCCGCATCTCCATCAGGATGCTTATCAACCAGCACAGTGAGTTAATCTCTGAGACATGAAATGATAAAATTCTACCTATTAATTAAATGAATATTCGTAGGACATAGTTAAAGCGGTGTCACCATCTCCTCTACAATCAATAATCATGCATATTACAGTTTTTTTATATTGTATAAAAATTTTATTTTAATTAATTTTAACAACTGTGATAAATATTCTTTTGAGATTTAACAAATCTGTTTGCTGATATTATTATGTGAAGTCTATGATAGTAAACATTTACATTACGTAATGATCATGTAAGACAGAAATCTATTGCATAAATAATATTATTAAACAATTCTTATCTTAGTAAGTCAGTTAAAATTTATACCAGATTGAAATATGTTAAGTGCATTTAAAAGCCGCTTGATAACTAATGACATTAATTACACATAACTTTATTCAATTTTTACTAACTTCATTGTATTTTTTTTAAAAATAGTGGATTTTACGGAGTTTATGATAACAGCGATGTACCTGCTGAAACCCTAACATGCAATATAAGCTGGAAATTTTATAATTCTTTTATCCTTGTTTTATGTAGTCTAGCATATCAGAAACAGAATGATGTGAAAATTCCATTATCAGAGCAGTTAGTTTGTTGTGGTTATACCATCGTAACATCTTTGTTATTTAGTTTTATTTTTAAGAGTGACGTCAACTGCTAAATGTGCTACATAACTACCACACTACTAAATAAATTCATAAATGCAAAAGGTCACTGAATGAAAAATAGATACCTTGTCTGTCTCATTTCCTGTGGTCAATTATGTAGCCCACAACAGTACAAAATGGAAAACTACACTTCATGAATTATCAAATATGTGACCGCATTGTTGGTTTTTAAAATGTACATAAAACCCCTTCTTGTAAAACAAGTCACGTGAGATTAAGGTGGTTTTAATATGTGGCTATTCGCTATTCTTAAATGCTGTGGAGTATTTTATATCTTTATCAGATTATTACATTGTCAATATGCTGAGAAGTTTATTTAGTTAATGAATATATGAAATAAATCATGGAGAAAAACATTCTGTCTTATTTATTCATGTGTTATCTTTACTTCATTTCAGAATACTTTACTGAATTAGAGCATAGAGCGTATATAACATTAATAATCATTCATAATTTTTAACATCCTCTGAATTACATTCTTCGAGGTGCACACTTTACAGTTTGTGCACTCCGATAATACCTTAGTCCTTTTTGATGGAAACTGTAATAGAATAGTTTATTTGTTTCATTATTCATGATTATTGTCATTTAAGCTTTAATAGTTCAAACCTGTATAATATATGAATAAATAATTGACATTTATGTTATTTACAGCTCTTTTGTTCGGCATTCAACCTCCAACCACCACCAGCAGCCGCCACGTTGGCTGCATAGACCCCGTCTGTCCTCTGGCTGCCGTTGTGAAAGACGCTTATGAAAACGCTCGTTTCCTGTGCGACCAGTACTACCTGACATCACCTGACTTAGCTCTCAACGAACATAGCGGTAAGACGCTATTCATTTTTACACAGATAATCAATTAGTAACAATAATATGACATTTTCATATTTTAATACAGATATTTTATATTGAATGCTTCAATCGATTTAATTTTGTTGGTAAGATATATATTAACCAAATTGACAAGTTTACTAACGATAACCGGTGTTTATTAATAAATTTAAATAAAAAACTTTATTTATTAGTAGAGATATTTTATGTTGACAATTTTTTTCAATCTACGTAAAAATTTAATGATTTTATTCATAATGTTTGAAAACATCTTATTAAATTAATTAACAATTTAAGTATCGATTCGTTGTAATATTGTAAAGAAAAGACATTATATCAGAATCAAACCTTATTTTATACAATCGGTTTTCAATTTATCGATTAATCAAATGGAAATACTAGTGGCATCTATTGTCTAAAATTTAACATTATGTGTTGTATTGACAGACCTGGATCCAAACAGCGAGATCCGCATCGTCTATGTGCCGTCCCACCTGTACCACATGCTTTTTGAGCTATTCAAGAACGCCATGCGTGCCGTGGTAGAGCATCATGGCTCCAACACTACCGCCTGCCCGCCTATCGAGGTCACAGTTGTGCGAGGCACCGAAGATATCTGCGTTAAGGTAATGTATTTATTTTTAAAATAAACTTGTACACGCTTAATTTTCAAGCTCTGTGCGCTAGCACTTTGAATAGTTTTCAATTTACATATTGTTGATTTTCAGATGTCAGACCGAGGAGGTGGCATCCCCCGCAGCGTATCAGATCAGCTGTTCAAGTACATGTACAGCACCGCCCCGCAGCCCTCCAAGTCCGACGCCCACACAGTGCCTCTAGCTGGTATGTTAAACGTCCAACTGACATGAACTCCATCCTTATTACTCGAAACAAGTATTTTCTATTCTTTAAAAAAATACCATCCAACTTCCATAAATAAATTTAATAAACCATTTTAAATGCAAATACAGAAATAACTTTAGAAGTTGTACGGAAAACATGATCATCACACATGGAGCCAATTCTTAAGATAATTGTTTATTTATAATGTAGTGGTTAAGTTGATGTGGTATGCAATAAAATGTTTATTTTTCAAGGCTATGGATATGGTCTGCCTATCTCTCGGCTCTACGCTCGATACTTCCATGGCGACTTGGTACTCATGTCATGTGAGGGATACGGGACAGATGCTATCATTTACATGAAGGTAATGATTTTAATAATTGAAATACTATCTATATATATGTTATTATATTTATAATTATGCATTTGGAAGTTTGCTAATTTTTTGCTTATTGTTTTCTAGGCGCTGTCAAATGAAGCCAACGAACTTTTACCAGTGTTCAATAAGACATCGAGTAAATTTTACCGAGCTACAACTCAAATGGGAGATTGGTCAGGACGACTCGCTTCCAAAGCCAAGATATCACCTCTCTCGGCTTCCACTTCAGCGCCTACCTCCTCCATTCCTGCTGAGGACGTGTCTCTGAGAAGATAGTCCGAAGATCCTCGGAGTCGGGCAACTGACTCCGATAGTGTCACCAGTGATCACTACATTGTACCTAAAAACTTTTCCAACAATGTGAACGAAAACGAGCTCAAAAATAATTCTATGCAGCAATTCATGCAGAATTGTGATTCAATTTTGGGTAATGGCGTAGGGAAACCAGGTCGCGAGGTTCTAAGTAAACCGACAGCCGGCGAATGTGATCACTTTTGTAATGATAAGGGAACCATGCAGAAAAGAATGTCTGGAGACACCCCCAACAAGGGTGCCGTGTATGAATGCGAAAACCATAAGATATGCCATGATAAAAATAATAAACTCATAATGAAAGAAAATGTCAATATTGACTGTAAGTCTTGCAGTTTTTTTAAAAGTGATTGCGGAAGTATCTCCGTGATCAGTGAAGGGGACAAACCCAGGGTTTTGTCCTCTATTCTAGGGAGGGAGGAAAGTCTGGGTGTTGATAAAGACTTCTACGGTCACTATGGATTTAGCGAGGTGCCTCGATTCACTAATTTAGGCACTTGCCAAGTGAAGAACTGCGAGAAGAGATTCAGAAATGTTAAGACTGAAGGGGCTAATGAGAAAGACCAAAAGGAGGGAAACTGCACTATTCTCTAGTTGTATTTTCGTTTATTCAAAATGATACTTAGCTCTGAGCAAGACTCGATAATTATGATGAGATAGAACTATTTTTTGTAGGCGTTGTAATTAACTAAAAATTCATAGTGAATAACTAGATGGGTCTATAAATAACAGCGAGTATAGTGTCAATTGTTTTTGTGTATTTAAAGGAAAAATTGTAATTGAAACATCAAAGAGTATCAAAATATTTTTTTTTACAAGAATCAAAGAAATAAAATCGACCATTTTAAAATCCAGCATAAATATGGTGCATATCACGACATGACTGCCATTTTGGCTAAGAAAAATTGGCTTTTGCTTTATTTCAACTTTTAAGCTCTTGCAAGTCACTTGGATATTTAATTGAGTGAATAAATGTTTTGTCTAAAATAGTATTGTGAATTTACGGAAAAGTGAAATTGTGCTTTTTTCATAGATTAGAAACACCATATCTCTTAGACACTTCCAATTCATTACGGGGAAAACAATTCTTGTAAATGAAAGCCTTACATCATGCGTTACAATGTTTTTTTCAAAATTTATTTCAAGTCAAACTCCTTGTTATTCACTGCCGTTTAAAGTATATTACTACTTTATTAAAACGTGAATCTCTTTGTACGATACATCCAACTAAAAATAAATCAATTAATAAAATCACGATAACCGTTGAGATTCGGGACTAATAAATAATTTATTAATAACAGCTGTAAGAGTCACATTTCACACAGACTCAACCAAAATATTTTATATTATTCCTAATTTTGATATAAAAGTTTAATAATGAGGATTCCAATGATACCCAAGCATCATACAGTTCTGAGAATCATTTTAAGAATCAGATTCACATTGCATCTCAATGCTATAAATCGCATCCGGAATAAATGATTACCTTGGTACATCAGATGTTGTCCTTGTTTGCAAGCGACAATAAATAAATAGAGTTAAAGCAAGATCACTTAATGATAAATAATAAAGAGATGTAAAGTAGATATTTGTGTAGGTAGTTAGACAATTAATAAATATATAAATGTTGTAACAGTAATTTGTAAACTTTATAAACTTGTATTGCTCTCAATTTTTTCGGTTCGTTTACATAGCTTAGTGATTTCATCTTTAGCAAGTATTTTATCAAACATCTGACATTCCCAATACTATATATATTTATATATTAATATTATAGCAACAATGAATGTAAATGACCTACATTTGAAAATACTTGATATATTCACTGACTATTTTTTTTATGACAAGTATATTTTTTTATATTTTCGTGTTGTGACACTTTGATTCCATTTTTCAGTACATTAATTATCTGTTAGATATTTTTAATTATTCCAGTAAAGTGTTTTTTTTTAATTTTTGCTAATCTTTTTGTATTTTATTATTTGAAGGCATTTTCTAGGCGCAAACAATTGTTTTCATTCTAAGATGGACTCGCTTCAAAGTGAACTCAAAGCCCCCAAAGCTCTAGACTTTTTTGTAAGATGCATAATTGATCAGAAAACCTATCAATTTGTAAATAAATAGATATTTTTCAAGATTGAATAAAATGAATTTATTTACAATACACAGAGTGTGATGACTAAAACATCAAAATCTCTTCTATTACCGTGTATTTAGAAAATTGGCAATAATGTATATTCCAAATATTTTACTGCATTTTCTTCGTGTATTTTTTTAACTACACTTTACATTAAGGCATATTGTATGTGCGTTAGGGTGTCCCTTATATGACCAAAAAATTTTTTTTTTCAAATTTCGAAATGCATACCCTCTACATTTTTTACTAATGCTATAAGATACTCAAATATAAAATTTCATCTTTCTAGAAAAATTGCAACTAGTGCCGACCGAGCTTCAAAGTTTAGTAAAAAACGTGTTTTGTCTTGATATTTCGGTCTGGTATAAAATCATTATAAATGCAATAAATTAAGTGAATAATAGTAAAAATTCAATTAAATGAACATTAATCTTTAATCAAAAACATAAAGTAATAACAATCAGTCAGGGTAACTTTTTTATAGAGTTGTTTTTTTACAGTCCGGATACAATTTTCTATGTTCCTGGACACAGCGCAGCAAGAACTGTTTTTGTTCTTCTTCAGCCGCGATAAGTCCGTTAAAATCTTGCATCATTTTAACAGCCCTTTCAGCAGTATCATTCACAACCCTCAAATAACTTATTTTTCTTTTAGCTTCCACAAAAGCACTATTATTATTCCAAGAAGATACATCTTCCTTTAGAAAACTGTCGTCGATCTGCAGTCGTGATAAAAATTGTTTGCTTTTTTCCGATACGAAATCATCCAGTGTTTTACAAACATAAGCAAACATCTTGTAGAGTCTTTTTGTCCTTCGCAGTTATTCTGCATTGTGACTGAAGTAAACACATTTTTAAAGAATAGATCGCTCTCGCCATCCAGCGTGCCTGATGCATGGCTTTGGGGGGGCTTAGTTTTAATTTTTCCTCTGAGTCTCCTCCCAAAATTATTACGCACAGTTCGACCAATTTGTGGTAGTCATCTCTTACATAACCTTTGTCTAATTCTGCCTTATAAAATATTAAAAAAGCTTGAATGTCTGTCTCGGCAACACGTTGTTTTACGAAATTAAGAGATGGTTCAATGTTACTAGCGTCGATGTTTTTCCAATTTTCTCTGAACTTTTTAAACATTGGAGTATCTGGACTACTAGTAATTTACTTAATTTTGCTTTCAAAGACACCTTTTAGGACCAATTCATAAACACCGACAGACGAGCAGCAATTCTCTTTCTAAAGTTTCTCCAAAATAGCACAAGCTCCATTGAAACGGCCAGTATTGAAAGCTGTTGTGTCGCAGCACATTATTTGTACTTTATCGTGAAGGTTCTAGTCAAAGAGAGCTGTTGAGACAGCCTTAGCTTGATGTTTTTCAGAAGAATGTTCTAGTTTTGGCACTGCAAGAAGCTGTTCCTTATCGTCAAACGAAGCAATAACTGGCAAGCGTTCTTCTTTAGAACTTCGTACATCTAACCCGGGTAATAGTTTTCCATCCCAATGGACTGTGACTACGTCGGGTACATTACTTCCAAAGAAGTCAGATTTTAATGCTTCTGCCCTTGATTTTCTAGTTTCAGCAGCTAGTGGTTATCTTTGTCTTACAACCCTTTCCTCTTCTTCCAATCGTCGTTGTTTAGATCTATCTTCTTTTTCCGACAATTTTTTATCAACACCACCTAAGCATCCTGGTCGATCTGGCTCTCTCTGTTTCATTAAAAATAATTTATCTTACTCTATTTTCATTCTCTCAAAAGCATCAGCATGTGCAATATCAAACAAATTATCAAGATCAATTTTGAAATTGTTCTCACGGCTCTTGAACGTAACCTGAGTTTTCTTACAATTTTTTTTGCAACTCTCTCCAAACATGATATAAATCAACAATTTTCTTCACGCAGTTAGGATATGCCCTTGTTGGAATTCTTGCTTTTTCCCAATATATGATGCACTCCCTAATCACAAGATTTGCACTTTCACTAACAATCAGTTTAACCTCACGAATATTGTAAAATAGGACCGAGGGAATTTGTCGATTAGATGGTAATTTTGCACCATTTATTTGATATCTAGGCAAACCGATAAGGAAATTATTTTGTTTATCACTCCGTAATTCCACCGACATGTTAACGCACTAAACAATGGAGCACTACTAATCTCAAAAATCACGTATGAAATGACAAATAAAACATGCAGTTACAAGTCACAGCGCAGTACTTACGCAACTTGTATGGACAAGTTAAAATCGCAAGTCGGCACGGGTTACCGTTTATAAATCGAACTAATATTTTTTTCTAGACAATATAGGGTTATTACTAAACTTTTAAGAAGGTATGCGTAAAAAAATATTGAACTTGAATTTTAAGGGACACCCTAATGTGCGTATGTGTGAAGTTTATTTTCCTTTCCATCAAAACTTAATATAAAATTCACATAACATTAATCTCTATTGTCAAATATGATTTTTTCAGTATATTTTCCCCTTTTTGTTTGGGACTGTGAGATAACAAACAAGATGAGAGAGAAGTACAAACAGATATACGTTAATGTATCGTTAAGATAATTAGATGGGAGGGATAAACAAAAAGTAGTGCAGGGTAAAATGTTGAAAAATCTAAACTATCGATAATGTTGTTTTATGATATGACTTAAATATCGGTTTGTGATTCGTCTGCAAATTTTAATCAGTACAAAGAATATATTTTTTGTATTGTTTCACATATGTATTTAAAAAATTATTGAATTTGTTATGTATCTGGAATACTCACGTATGCATTTAAAGGTAGTGTATGGATAACTTGATGTCTAATATTGATGATTCTTTGTTAATTTGTTCATAGCTGCTGGGAAACTTTGAATATTTATTTACCATTTGATAGTTTTTCTTTAAGCATACATTAATAATGTTGTAATTTTGAATGATTTTTGTATTTACAGAAAAATCATAGTCTGCTAGAGTAATCTGATGGTTTTGGAATAGAAAATGGGTTTTGCGTGAATTTGTTTCAAATGATTATTTGTAGATTAGCGAGTTTTATAATTTAAGTCAAGTTTTTTTTTATGTACCTACTCATAAGTTGCGCGAAGGCTATACAAGTCGGAGCAAATAATCATTACATTCTAATTTACAGCCTATTCTTTTTATGTCTCATTAAAGTGCCGACTAGTGAAATTTTCAATAGCACTAAATTTATATTTTCTATACAAGGTTTTTTCATAGTATCAAAGATTTTTATTGTAAAGGAAAGTTAAATGAGCACCATCAGTTTTTTGCCTTAAAAACAAACTCGATAGATAACTTCTTTTAATAATCTAATTTTTTTTTAATTGTGGTTTAACGTATTGTCAACATATTCACAGCTGTAAAATTTTATGCATTTGTATGTTATTAGCATTTATGGGTCACTGTAACCTCTATAAGTTTTAAGAGTAACTTAAATCATGAAGATTGGTTCATTATCTAATTGATTAATTAACCAATGACTTTATTTATACTTACCACCACCTTATTTAGGAATGAAGAGAACAACTTGAAATAAGTTTACTACATTCTTGTTTTAACTTTACCTCAACCTGGTATGGACAAATAATACCATCAGGTTATACGGTAATGAAGTTTATCCATTTCATTTTATTTTATAGTTCATGAATATATTAAGTACAAAACAATATTATAATTCATATTTTAATTATTTATGAATTTAATTTTTCTGCACCATTCAAACCATGGATGTAATTATTTGCTTTGCTTACATCATAATATTAAAGATTTTTTTTATACAATAGAGAATGCCTCCTAATTTGTACATATATATTTTGTTAAAACTAATTAAAATTTATGTTGAAAATACAAAAAAATATTTCTTAAAAGTTGTTTTATTTGTATGTAAAACCATTTATTACACTGTCGAATAATTAAAAAAATGGACTTGGTGAAATGTCTCAAATGATGGTTTTTAAAGGTATTAGTATAAACAGTTAAATTTGCACTCACAAAAATAATATTTTGAACAGTCTTCAAAGCGAAGAGCAATATGTCTCTTAAATAAATGAACAACCAACACATTTTAGTGCAGAAGCAAAAGGAGAGCCGTTGTATTAAAAAACCTAGAGTCAACTATTTAGAGAAAAAGAATATTCTTCCAGGATAACTACTGACGCCAGCCATCCGCAAAAAAGTTTTTTTCGTTTTGTAACAAAATTGAATTTCCAGGACACCCCCAAACAATAAAGAGCACCGCACGTATCAAGTTTATTTTTGTGAATAAAATAAATATTTTATGAACACCCTTTTATACCTCTTGTCAACCAAACCTTTGAATATTTTACGATGGGAGTTACCACCAGAAGCGTATTTTTTAACTTAACCGCAATTACGTTTTTACTCGAAAACACAAGAAACTGAACGAAATTAATTCATTGAAAGTTTTTCAATCAGTGTTTGAATCGATATTGATTTAATGCAGCATTACAGTTTCACAGCTAGATAATGTCTTGAAGAAAGAATTGATTAAGTTTAACTGGTAAAAATAAAAAGATAATGCGTTTATTACAAGGAGCAAGTATAATATCAATATTTACGCAACGCGTTTGTAGATTTTTCGACATCTGCAACGCCTAGTTTGACGCAACCGTCCGTACACGAATGTATTCATTTCGCCTGAAATACATTTTCAGGGAGGTCGGAAAGCCTATTCCTGAAATTCAGAATAAATATTATTTTAACGAAATTTTACGCATAATAAATTATTATAGGAAATTAGCGATCAAAGTATTTTGATTATGATTATAAAAGTTGTTTAATATATTTTATAATACGCCATATAATACATTCCACTTGCAACGTAGAAAAATCGTTCAAACTTCACACTACAATTTAGTGAAGAGCTCTTTTCATGTTCTACCTAAAATTTAGTTTATGAATAAATATAAAAAGTCGCATTTTACGACGATTTAAAATCAGTATTTATATTTGTATATAAACATTCCGTTAAACGTATCTTATAATGTTTAATAAAGTATTGCTTTATAATATCAATTATCACAAATTAATTATTTAATTGATGATATTTTAATTTATTTATTAAGAAAAGATATAAAAAAGTAGTAATAACTTCTCATATTATTCCTTTCATTCTCGTATTTCTCACAATTATTATTTTTCTCTCTTAAGGTTTAGTATATAATGAAAACGAACTACTTTGTTAAGGAGTGAAGAGAAAAATCAATGTTTAATATCGGTTTAGTTTTTTTATTTTTATTCTCTGTGCAGTCACGTTTTAATAAAAAGAATCTTAAAAGCGTCCCTTTTTAATGAAAAAATAAATGCATGGTATCAATATAGCCGTAAATAGGGGAGAAAGTGATGGCACATAAATATGCGCAAACCGCGCTATAAAAAGAACCGGAAACTGTCGCAGAAGGTCATCTACAGGGTGGCCCTTTCAAGGGTCGGATATTACATGTGTTTTAAAAACTCCGGTTTTTTCGCAATATTTACATAAATTTGCATTCATGTAGCGAAACTCCTTTCAAACATACCGTAGAGTTTTTTTTTAAAATGCTTTCGTATCGATAATATAGATATTTGTTTTTTTTTAACATACTTATTTTTATGAAAAAATAAATATATTTTCCAGTATATACACGTTGTGTAAAGTATTCATCGTACTTATTGACATATTCTTTATTATAATAGTTACCAGAATACAGACTTTATATTGCAGCATATTTATCAGCATATAATTTTATTTTATGATATTTTTTATTTTATTTACCTTGTCTTTTTAAAATATACAGCATTAATTTTGGAAAAATCTATTTTTTTTAAATATTTTCTTACGTCGCTTCTTAGAATTATTCGCTGCATATATTCTCATTTCCGAGCGGTACTCACTCGAGGTTTGTCTTTAATTAAAAAGCTTTGTGTATTTTTAGAAAATACACATGAATAAATATCCCCGCAGTATTGTCGCATAGCGCGGGTGGGGGGTGGGGGGTGGCGGGGGGCGCGGGGCGGCCGGTGCGGCGCCGGGGACGCGGCGCGCGCTAGTGGCGAGCGTCTCCCCGCGGGCGCGCGCCGCCGCCGCGTCTGCCCGACCTCGGGCGCCTCCGGGGCCGCTCGGGCGTCTCCGCCTCTCCCCCCCCCTCCCCCTCCCCCTCCCGCCCCCGCGCCCTTCATGCTGCATGCGTTTACGTATTTAAATACAGAACACATTATTCAAGGGAGCCCCCTCTGACTGCTGGCATCACCTGTGCAAATTTATTGACCAAACTATGTTTGCGACTTTGGGAAAATTACAAACCCTTCTTCTTCTAGTGGCTTTAAACATCTAGTCTCGCTTATTCGGCTGTATTTCCGACTCCAGGAAAATCACAGAGCCTTCTTCTTCTAGTGCTTTTGAAACATCTAGCATGAGCCAGTCTCGCTTATTCGGCTGTATTCCCGACTCCAGGAAAATCACAAAGCCTTCTTCTTCTAGTGCCTCTACACATCTAGCATGAGTCAGTCTCGCTTATTCGGCTGTACTCCCGACTCCAGGAAAATCACAGAGTCTTTTTTTTCTAGTGCCTCTACACATCTAGCATGAGTCAGTCTCGCTTATTCGGCTGTACTCCCGACTCCAGGAAAATCACAGAGTCTTTTTCTTCTAGTGCCTCTACACATCTAGCATGAGTCAGTCTCGCTTATTCGGTTATACCCCCGACTTCAGGAAAATCACAGAGCCTTCTTCTTCTAATGCTTCTACACATCTACCATGAGTCAGTCTCGCTTATTCGGTTATGCTCCCGACTTCAGGAAAATCACAGAGCCTTCTTCTTCATGAGTCAGTCTCGCTTATTCGGTTATACTCCCGACTCCAGGAAAATCACAGAGCCTTCTTCTTCTAATGCTTCTACACATCTACCATGAGTCAGTCTCGCTTATTCGGTTATGCTCCCGACTTCAGGAAAATCACAGAGCCTTCTTCTTCATGAGTCAGTCTTGCTTATTCGGTTATACTCCCGACTCCAAGAAAATCACAGAGCCTTCTTCAAGTTCCTCTACTCGGTGACCATTTTATCAAATACACATCTATCCTGAGTCAGTTTCACTTATTCGGTTGTACTCCTGATTTCAGGAAAATCATAGAGCCTTTTTCTTCTAGTGCCTCTCCTCGGTCATCAAATACACATTTATCTTGAGTCAGTCTCGCTTATTCGGACGTACTCCCGACTTTCAGCCACTGGCGTAAACTCCGCATCCACATAAGTTTTCCCTTTTTGTTTCGATTATTTTCTTTGACGATTGGCGTAGTAAGCTTTATAAATTGTTTTAAATAATATGGCTAGCATAAGTCTTTATGCATTTTTACCATCGTCAGGAGCTATTGTACCACTCTGTGCAAGACTCTCTTATTTGTTATTTCCATGTCAACCCATGGTATGCCACATTTCAAACGCCTTAATTTTATATAGAGCTAAATAAAGCCTACTACAGTTAATTTCCCAAGGAAAAATCAAAGGAAATGAGGGAATTTACGTAGATACAGAATTTACGCCAGTGGATGGAAGTCGGAAGTACAGCCGAATTATTAAAACTGACCCAGGATAAATATGTGTTCAGTGAATTGGTCACTAACCTCCTCTGAAGAGAAGCACTCGAAGATGTGTATGTACCGTGAAACTGAAGAGTATTCACTTCTGAACAGTAAATTGAAAAGTTAATAAATCGGACATCCAACTTTGATAATATTTGACTTATCAAATGTCTGAACGGGTCAAACATTTTCAAGGTCTAATCTTTAGCTTATCACATAACTGGAGTTACTACCACAATTGCATCAAAGTTTTCATTTTTAATAATGTGGAACTCGCTGAAAACAGTAAAATTTCTGTGGCTTATCTTTTTCAGTAGTAATATTTTATGTTTCAATTATCACTGAAAAAGCGAAAACTGCGGTCTATATTTTTAAAGAGAAATCTGTTTAAATCAATAATGTAATAAAAACCTCAACATAAACAAAAAAATATGATATTTTTAATTTTGAAATAGTGTCAAGTACACGAGTCAATATTGAAAATACATTTAAAGTGTTATTATGAAACCAAAGAAAATAATCAGTCATCCATTATATTCCAACCTTCATATTATGCAATAAAAATATAGAGAATATACTTGTATTAAAAAAAGACTAAGTAATGAACTAAGGAAAATAAAAACTTTCGTGTAACACAATAGACGAGATCTAATAAAAAATATCAAAGAAGTATAAAACAGTTTGCAAAAATCGCTATATTTAAAACGGTTACAACGACTCAAATAAAAAAACTGCAAATTATAGTGATGCCTTAATCTTCAGTGTTATAATCATCAACACCACAGAGTTATCGCTTTTCATAAATAATTATAATTTATCAATATAAACTATGCGATAATTATTGCGCTCATATCTACAGCAAACAACTTTACATCTTCAGAGTGACAATACTTGTTCAGTTGTTAGTCAGTTATTACCGGAGGTTATTCAGACGTCCTTATTATTGGAGGTTGTATCTCTATCAAATGAACTTTTCGCATCAAGTTTCTTGTATAAATTATCTAAAACATTTATAGCATTTACACACTTATTATTTGCATCAGTTTTTAATGACCTTACGTTGACTGCGGATTCGTGACATTCAAGATGTCCAGGATGTCGTTTTCAAGTCGGCGGATTACTATTTTGGAGATATACATATCAGGTATGTTTTAATATTATCCTTATTTTCTTAAATTAATAAACTTATGCAAATATTCAATAAATTTTTCATCATAACGTGTATATAAAAAACGTATGACGTCACTCGGAACGCTGTTGAAATATTTTGTTCATACAATTATAAGCAAATATATGAATCGTAAAAAATAAGCATTTGCACAGGCGCAATTTTTATTAATTAAATATTTATATCTATTTAACAAAAAAATCGTAACGGACAAGTAAAGATACGTGGTAATTTTTAAAGATAACTTGACTAAAATAACGTTTTTACAAATTGTTATATTTAGAGTAAATGCACTCTTTGTGAGCTTTCTTTTAATGCCAAATATGCAATTTGGAAAAACTTATAATATTCATATATTTTGCAATGTTTTAAATTGATTATATAAGTGAATTTTATTTAATAAAATAAATACATATCGTGGAAATCAGGAATCGCCCCGGATTTTACAAAATACTCTAAACTGTTTTAAATTGACTATATAAGTAAATTGAATTTAATAAAATAAATACATATCGTGGAAATCAGGAATCGCCCCGGATTTTACAAAATACTCTTAACTGTTTTAAATTGACTATATAAGTGAATTTAATTTAATAAAATAAATACATATCGTGGAAATCAGGAATCGCCCCGGATTTTACAAAATACTCTTAACTGTTTTAAATTGACTATATAAGTGAATTTAATTTAATAAAATAAATACATATCGTGGAAATCAGGAATCGCCCCGGATTTGACAAAATACTCTAAACTGTTTTAAATTGACTATATAAGTGAATTTAATTTAATAAAATAAATTCATATCGTGGAAATCAGGAATCGCCCCGGATTTTACAAAATACTCTACTCTACAACATCAAACAAACTTCCAATTCCCTCGGTCCAAAGAAAAGAAGAAAAAAAATAGGGAAGGCTCAAGGCGGCTTCGCTTCAGCAACGTTTGTCTACGAGCTCTGAATATCCGCAGAGGAGCAGTTCTTTAACGATTCCGTTATTCCGTTATTAGAATCTTGTGGTTTACATTTATGAAGCGCTCTTGCCTTTGCGGAGCATCTCAAGGGTGCCTCAGAAAGTCTTATTCATGAACTATTATAGTCAATCCGGCTTAAAGTTGTAAAATTTAAAAATATATATTTTGTAATAATTTCATGTATGTATGCAATGTATGAAACTCGATGCGTAACACATTTTTATCACAATGTGAAAAAACCCGTCATACAAAAAAAACATTTAAATGTTACAAATACTGTAATAAAAGTTAATGTGAAAATATCATCATTTTTTATCCAATTGATTGTGGTTTTTCGCCTTAAGAAAATAATGTCTCATTAACAAATAACGAACTATATTTTTTTTTTGTATCAGCGATTTTTTTTTAAACTTAATTGCTATTTCAATTATATAATAAATATTTTATTTAGTAACAATAGTTTCCTCCTTCCAATGCCCTTTTTTCTTTGATTTTTCCTTAGACAGTAGGCTATATTTATTGTTAAAAAAATATAATTGAAAAAGGAGACTTTACGCTCTTTTATCATCGTCAAGAGCTCTTTTTTTTGTGCATTCTGTGCAGGACTATCCATCAACTTATGATATTTTAAGGATTCTCCTATAAAGCCAAATTTTTACTGTCTCAATTTTCACATTGTACTTGTCTTGACCTCCCCACTCTCTCCCCATTCTGTTGCTTGTGCATGAATGCCATTCTGTACCCTGGACCCTGATGCTCTGGATGTACCTTGTCGGATGTTTCTGTAAACTTACTTGGAGTATCAGATCTAAACGCCAGAGATTTAATAATGCTATTGGGCAGCAGCAATACGTAGACTTTATGTAAAACTGCAGTGAAAAAGCCCTCGGGGACCCACTACACTATTTTCCTCTTAGAAAACCATGAGCACTGGCTTGGCTATAGTCAGTGAAATGGTCGCTAACTTCCTCTGAGGAAAGGTACTTGATGAAGAAGAAGACTTGTCGTAAGTGTCCAGGCTTCAACACCATAATAAATAACTGAGACAACATAACATTCTGTGAATCTCCAGCATGTTTTTACTATTATGTTTTTGGCACATAATACTCTTCACAAATTGTTAAAGTCTCAATTATTACATTAATTTCTATAATAAGTTTGAAATGCTATGCATAAAGGTGTAAATGTAATTTCACGTAGTCGTCTCGAAAAGCTGGGTTTACTTTGTGCCCGTTTCGCCGCTTTGAAACGAACCGAGTACACGCGCCGCGCCAGTGCGCGTGCGATGTGTACATCGTTTATCATTTCTTTTGAAGTTGCAGGTCGCGCGGTCAGCTCCTGCAATCGCCGGGATAACAAAATATTCTACTTTTATTTTATGAGAATTCTTTTCGGCGATACGATCCGGCCCCGGAACGTCCGCATCTCGGTCGGAGCAAAAGTTCTCGACCGGTCAATTCGGCGGAGTGCGGAAAATCGATTCCGAACAGTGCCGCAATTTTCTATGAAAGCCATCGCTTCTATTTTTGGAGGACCGACATCGGAGCCGATCGCTTCCGTTCCCGAAATAAAACTTCGCGACACAAGAGAGCAAGGAATACTCGGAGTCCTCCGTCTTCCCGCGAAACCGCTCACCATTTAAATTAAACACAAAAGAAATATATTTCAAATATGAAACGCATTGAGCGGGCGAGTAAACAAAACCGGGCGTCGCTGCGGTTTGAGTCCTTGCCAAATAAACTTTACCAACAGGAAGCGGAGCCGTAAAGCGGTCGGGAAATCGGGCCATCTCGAGTCTTCCCGTTCCGTCCATACTAATATTCCTTACTTATTTATTTAAATCATTCTCAACTCACGCAAAAAAAGGTTTTACTGCTCGTATTTTTCCCTGCACAAATCCACGTACGCTACTACCTGAGGCCCGTGTCGGAAGCGTCGCAACATGCACCGCACGGCAAGCATGCCCCCAACAACAATTGTTAGTTAGTTTATATTCGGATTTCGTTGCTGCAGTCCTTCAATATTCTTTTTAGCAGAATAACGATGGAATACGAAATAAAATGCGTTTTCTTAGCAAATGTGCTTTTATGCAAGAGAGCCAATAGGTTCAACTTCAAAATGAATACCTTTCGTTTTAGTGTACAAAAGAAAACGCAAGAGTTTGGGGGTCCTACGGGCGTCCCCTGCAGCCAATCGTTCGAGGAAAATCAAAGGAGAAAGGGGCATCGGAAGGAGGAAGCTCACGGGGATGCGGAATTGACCGGCCCGGGATAGGCATATCGGCCACCGAGGCACCGGAAGAGGACGCGAGGGAGGCGGGCGGGAAATGCGCGCCGCCGAGGAGAGCGGGAAGCCGAGGGCGCGCTTTCCCTCCGGGGCGGGGAGGCGGGGGCGCGGGGAGGGGAGGGGCGCGGCGCGGGGGAGGGGGGAGGGGGGCTCTGGGCGGCGGGCGCATGCGCCGGGACATTGCGCCAAACGTGGCGCGAGCGAGACGGCGCAACAACACGCGGCCGGGCGCGCGCGCCGGACAGGGACGGAGGCAGGGGACAGAAGTCAGCCGCGCTCGCCGCCAGCAACGCGTCCGGCCGAGCACCGGGACTGGGGCCGCGAGACCGCCCGGCCAGCTCGAGGATCGATATCGCCGTCTCGCGTCGGCCGCTCGGTTCGTGTCGGTGGCCGTTTCGCGTGTCGTGACAATGGAGGCCCCGCAGGCCAGGGCGCCCGGGCCGGCGGGCGCGCGCTGAGACCCGCGCCGAGAGCCCGCGCCGAGAGCCCCGCGCCCCGCGCCCCGCGCCCCCCGGCAGTGCGCGCATCGCGAGCGCTCCTCGCCGTCGGTCGATCGTCGCCCGCGCCGCGGATCTCCCTCGACCGTCTCCCGTCCGTCTCCCCGCAGGATAATCGGCGGCCCCCGCCATGAGTCGCCCCGCCTCGGGAGCCCCCGCGGGCCGGCCCCGGCGGTAGTCGGCCCTCGCCCTCGGCCCTCGCCCCCGGCCCCGGCCCCGGCTCCCGGCCCCTCGCGCCGACGGTCCGGGCGCTCTCCCTCCGATGAGCCCGAACCATGAGATCGGAAGGAAGTCACCGCGCGTCGGCTCCCGGAAGGACGGTCGCGAGCTCCCCTCCGAGGGAGCCGTGAGGGCATCCGTCCCGTTATAACACGCGAATAACGCTCCGACGGATGCACAGATTCAAACGTAAACCGAAACGTGCCGATTATCGCAATACGATCGATGAGGAATAGACCGACTCGTACGCGGTAGTCGCAATAACATTGGAGAGGCCGTGTCGTTCTTTATGCGTTGACCCGGTCATGCTCTCGCCTCTGATAAAACATTGAAAGTGCTAAACGATCGAGTCAAGATGAATTGGATAATTCCAGTACCAGGTAACTATCAATCGCTCCATCGCTTCCCGTTCCCTTAGCCATTTTGTAAAAACGAGCTCCCCGCGAGCGATCCGCTCTCGAGGAATGCGACCCGCGTCTTTCCGGGTTCGATTTTGATAATTTACCAAGCGAGTCGCTCGAAAAGCGTCCCGAGACGATGCGCTGACCGAAACCGAGCGATTCGGTTCGCGGTTTCCGGATGCAAACCCGCCGGAGAGATTTCAATCTGCCGCCGATGTCGAATGCGATTCGGTCGCATCTCGCGCGAGTGCCGCTTCCTATGCGGAAAAGCCGACTTCTTGTCGGAGTTCGAGTGAAGCCTGCTCGGACAGTCCCGAGATACATCTAAAGTTGTTTTACGTAAGAAGCGGAGATTTCGCACGGAGGCTTCCCATACGACTGCACAAAAGGGACGTGACCGTGAAAATTGAAGTTTGGCGCATTGTACGCTCGCCAGCGGGGGTGTGGGACTCCGCTATTTGGGTTAGACTTCCGACAAGAAAATCTTTACTTTCGTGTTGTTTTAAAAATCAAATATACATCTCGCTAACCAAATTTATGCATTGAACCCGAATCGAGCGAACCAAGAAGTAAAACAAAATGACATTTATTCCGAATTCAAATGCGGTGTGTTTTTAATTCGAATTGTTTATTCATTATTCAAAAATATGGCTAATTTTTTTTTTTTTTTTTTCGTTATTAATAATCAGCATAAATTGTTCACAATAAATATATTGTTTAAATAATTATTCGCAAACAAATAACATCACACTAGGAATAGAGATTTGTAATTTGCTACAAAAAAAAATTCAAAACGTATTTTGACGCATTGAATCTCATTATGAAATTTTACAACTTGAGGTAAGGTAGGGTTAAATGATTTTTTTTTTGTTTACCTTATCTTTATCAAGAGTGTTATATGATGATTATTAGAAATAAAAAAAATAGTTTCATATTTTATGTATGTTTCTGGATGGAAAAAAATCAATTGACAATACGAAGTTGCGGACCTCAGAACGAGTTCACATATTTCTTCTTGTCAAAAGCAAATAAATACACCCGGTGAAGCCTTACGCAAGGCTTGAAAGCAGCGAGACGTTATATTTAACGCATCATAGTGAACATTTTAACTCGTATTTTTTTAACACGTGGATATTGAAACTAATTTTTTTTATTTTAATAACCATATCTTAATTTTTTGAAATTTACTAAAGAATTTTTTTTTTATATGAAGTTAGGTTTATAGTAAAATTTATAATGTTAAAAATTTAATGAATTGTTTGCTAATTTATATAATTATTAAATTTTTACATGAGCAGTTTCTTCCTTGAAGTTGTGATAATTATATATCTTACTAATAATTGTATTGAAACACGCTTTAACTATGATGAATTATCAATTTCAAAGGATGTCACGACTGGAGTTCAAGCGCACGTTTTTTTATGCTATCGCCCTGCTGTCGTAACATGTCAAAAACTGCAGTATTTTTCGCATCGTTTTGCTGTTAAATGATAATACTATTGATCACATTCTTTATACAGAGTATTGTAATTGAAAGCAGTAAAGGAGTCTGGCGTTTCTTATTTTATTAAAAAGATAACACTTAGCCGATATGGATTGAGTATTTTGCAAACTCATCCAAAATTCCGCATACAAGTAAAAAAAAAAGATCCATGGAATAAAATAACAAAGCATGAAATGCAGAGGCGGTAAAGCCACACAAGCCTTAGGGTCGGCATGGCTTACTGAAAGCTATTAAATAGAAAGCAGTTTGCTTATATGCATTGCGTATAATAAATATTACTACGCATCGGTTTTCTCTGCCGCTGAAGTCGCGACACATCACTGATTCAACATTTTAAGAAATAATTTTAAAATAATTGTTATCTTCGTGTATCGATTAGCACTCACACTTTACAACTCAAAAAATTGTTTACTTCTCAAGCACATATAAGTAGACATCTAAACAAAGCTAAAATAGATAAATAGTGTATTTAGTACTCTAGTAAAAGATTTATTTTTAAAATGCGTTATATATATATTATATTGTATGATATATATTATTTTTACATAAAGTATATTTTTTAAATATTTAATCAATTGAAATGTGCATATCGGTACACGTACGTAACAAAATAGATAGCTGTGATTTTTGATTTAGGTTTGAATACATATTTGTCATTTTTATTTATAAAAACTACAGACCACTCGGATTTTCAAATACACATAGTTTTATATTATTAACGATTCCTGTCAAAAACATTCAATTCAGGCCAAGCGTACATTTTGGGATCCTTCCAAGTGTTTCCGATCGATCTTTTGAACAGTCAAATCTTCAAAACTAGATTATTTTTGATGTTTTCTGTTTTAAAATCGATCTTACGATTAATTATATGAGCAAATAATATATATTTTTTTATGAAAACCAACCTTTGTGCCGTTAACTAAATACTTGAACCACCGCTTTTTTGTTTGATGTATGTAAGGTAAATCTTATAATACCTGCTGGGAGAAATTGCAGCGGACATGAAAATATATATAAAAGATATCTAGGTCTATAGCTGTTTACCGGCTTGTACTTTTTGTACATAAAAATACTTGAAATATGTTGACATTTATTACTAAACAGTAGGTTAATATCTCAAAATGTGTCGACTGGGTAGATTAAAATAGGTGTCTTGTCCCACGTGTCTTGCGCAACGCGACACTGTTGACAATGTAGGATATAAAATCTCCTTCAACGTGTGCTTTTAAATGCCTGTCATTCATATGCTACCATGTCGCCAGCATTTTCGGAAGGTGGTGTTTGTCAAACGAAACCGATTTCAGAAAAACGATTTTACAAGAAAATAACGTGTATCAGAGTAATGGTTACTATGTTGTTGCATTTTTCTAACCACATTAAATGGAATTCTTCAAACGGCATGATTATAGCATATATTTTCATCTATAAAGATATTTTTCTTTATATACTACGGTTGCAAATGATACAACATAATCGGTCAGCTAGATACTCGTTGAATATGAAAATAACCTGTCAATCATTTGGACACGAGAGAAACGTAACATTCTCATGATGTACCTTTCAACGCTGAACCTTCTTTTGGATGCTATGTTCACTGAAAATTAATACTGTAGTTCAAAGTATGTATAATTACTATTTGTCCAATACAAACAAAGCGTATGAATTCGTTCATCACAAGTAATATTTTATAACACTATATCTATCAACAGTATGCTCTTTAGACCTACTCGTTCCTATATGTTCCCGTGCCAAATATTTCCGGAGTTTTCGGCGAAAAGAAGTGCTTGTCTAATGTCAACATTTCTACCAATCGAATGTTTAAGATTTTAACTATAAATAATATTTATAGTAGAGCTACTTAACTGAAATACTTGGCAAAACAAAGGGATGGCAACGGGTATCAGTTTAAGCGGGTATCAAATCAAATAATTGGGTATCAACATAGAGTTTTTTTTCAGCAGCAGTTCCCTGCTGCCTACAGTGTGTGAGATTATCTTAATTAGTCAAGTTGCTACAAGTAAATCATTACGAATTAGGCTCTCGAAAAACTTTTTGCCATCTTTTTCAATAAACGCCAAAGATCTCAACGCTGAAGTACAGCTGCAGTTATATATTATCACGAGAGTGGTTGTTCATTTTATCCGAATTTATTTGTCTACCAACCGTAAAATAAATTTATTTGACTGGCTAAGAGTATCTTTAATTGTATTTATATGCGTCAAGCAAATAAACATAATATGTTTTTGTTGTTTTGGTTAGTAGAAGTGCATTATAAATAGAGCGCTGTAATTGGTAAAGGCAGCTCTGAAAATATTTGAGATTCAGACAAAAAATTATAATTTTCAATAGTATAAAGAATATATTTAAAAAAAAACTAGAAGTGTCTATTTAGTTTTTATTGTTAGCTTCCTTAAATATTTGTTGTGGCTTTAACATTACCTGTCCATTGTGTGGACGAAAATAGTGTAATTGTAAAAAATGCCACTATACATGACATTGCAAACATTCCGAACTTTACAGTCTCTACCACGCAAATATTATTTAATGCCATGTGGTTATTCTACGTGTACTGTACTGTACGTTGTTTTTTTTTTCTTATTACTAAGTTTTGTTTTTATACGACAAGGTTCGGTAAATATCCATTCACAAATATTGCATTACGAATCCAACTCTATTGCGGTCTAGCAACAAGAACACCTTATTATTTTGACTTTGAATCATAGAGCAAATTTTAAAAACTACACCTAAGTTTAATGAAAATTCCAAAAACGTAACTAATCTGAAAAAGCTGCAACAAAGTTGATTTTCATTTTAAATACTAAAAATTTCCCGTAGTGTAATAAATCTAGAGTAAAATAGTGATGCCACCAAAGACGATGGACACAAACTAAATTGAGGATCCCTTGAAATTATTCGGGGTCGATAGTCGAAGTCCGATCTGTTCGAGTGGTGTTTCAGCCTTGGGGAAACACGCGAGGGTGTACAAAACCACCCCTCTCGGCGCCTCCGTATTCGGCGGTGCGTGAGAGCGCCCCACAGCCTGCGGAGCCGCCGTTTGGTCGGTTTCCTCGGAACCGACTATATCCCATGCGGGGGCGAGGGGAGAGTGGGGGGGGCAGGTGGCCGGGTGGGGGGGGACCCCGCGCCCCCCACCCCACTCCCCCCTTGCCCGCCGTAACGCACCGCGAGCGGACACGCAACCCTCGTTCCGGAATCTGACCTAAATCCGGCGAGTTGATTTAAAAATTCTCCAACGAAACTACTTTGAGTAATTAGAAAAATACAAAACAAATAACTCGAATGCCCGGCGAGTTTTTTTTTCGAAGATTTGACTGTGCAATGGAGAAAAGTCATTCATCCTGACCTTACATAAAAATATGCATCCTACGATTGCTTGAAAATCCGATAATCAAAACCTTAAAGCGTCAAAATATATTTTTTATTCCTGATTTCAATTCAACCGATAATCCGTTGGCAAGAGTCAAAATGGTTGAATGGGAAATTTCATTTTAAAAAACATTGATATTATTAAGCATATTTTTTTTTAATATAAGCTTTGATTAAAATTGTGACGCTGTAACCCAACACATTGTCACACACAAATATTTAATAAATAACATAATTTTTGGATAACCTCATATTTGTTTATGGAAAATACATACATATAAAAAGTTTATTAGTAACACAAAAAATGGTAATTTAATTTTTTTATAAAATCTATCGATGTCGTTAAAAAAACTTTCAAATAGAAAGCTTAATAAACATACGATACTTGTAAAGCTAACAAAAGAACAAATGAGAACGATTTTAATGTAGTTGTGGTTTTTTATTATAAATGGATCATAAAAATATGAAATTGAAAATAAACGCTATGAGTATTTTAAAAAATGAGTGGTGTGTAGTTTGCTATATATAATTTTCTAGGAAGTTATTACAACCCCGAGCTGGATTTCCTATGAATAGGCTGTCGGCAAGGGGCGCGGCACATATGAAAAAATGACGTAGTTCAATTCTGCGTACAATAAACTTACGGAAAAAAACAATTACCTATACTTACAATAATCATGATAATAAATAAAAAAAAAATAATTTATTACATTTTAAACTCTGAAATGAGCGATGAATATTTCAAATACCGATATCCGTTAATTTTATATAAGTATTTTTTTTTTTGTTAAATCATTAGAACTAAGTATTGATGAAGCTTAAAATATGTCGTATCGTGTTTTAAATTGTGATTATTTTAATTGAAAAACGTAAATACTAAAAAAAAGTAGCTTTATGTTTTTGTAATTTCAATAATCGCTTAAATCGACTTGAAATGTTGTATTTACTAGTATATCAATATTTTGTACCCATTTAAGTATTAACAATACAAAAATAATATATATAAATTATCCTTGAGAATAGCGTAGCATTTTGTTTTTTTTTCGTATTTGTTTCCATCGGGAAAAAACGCATTTATCCTTACTAATTACTTTTTCATTAATTGAAATTTTAATACTTTAATTTCATTTTTACATTATAAAAAGCGAAAATGATTAAAATGGCGACGTAGATAACTAGTTTGATGCAGTAATGTGTTAACTTTTGTTAATATTTTCGTCAGTAATTATGTTAATCAAAAGCTACGCGGTTTTATCACGATATGCGTGATGGACCCATGATGATATTTTGAACGGAACTCAGTACACTACTTAAACTTACCATCAATGATTTACTTATAAATAAGCTTATTGCTGATACAGCGTAGAAAGAAATACAGTTGCGGCCACCTTTAACCTTGAATTCACCTTTAACTTGACTGCAAAATACACATAAGACCCACCACTGCATTTGGCACTGTGACATAATGCAGATAGGACTCGGTCCACTTTCTAGCTGAGTTGAGACCACGGGTGGTTTGCTAGAAACCGTGGCTAAGAAACACGGTAAAGTAGTTATTAGTAATGAATACAATATGTCAAACAATATGGCACACCTCCAACTCAGTCCAATTAAATTAAATTGAGATGTGCAAAAACATGCACCATAAGCGCAGTACGCAGTAAAAATATATGGCTATAATTGTTTTAATATATAATAAATATACAAATACAGTGTATACAAATAATCTAATTTATCATCTAGTTACTATAGTTTCTAAGAAATGTTGAAAAACAGTTAAAAGCAGTGACGGTGTCGGCACATTGCGGCGGAAAACGCCGCGTCAGTTCACACCGAGATAATGGTGCAATGCAGACAAACTTCGGCAAAACTTCATGGTAAAATACCGCTTCACATATCACCGACCAATAATAAAAACCCCTTGTTTATATATAATACTACAAAGCGACTATTTCCGATTCGCGAGTAATCCAGGAGCTTTCTCCCAGTATGGCCGGAAATAGATCCGTCGCTTTGGAGGACCGGCCGAAAGCATGGCGGTTTTAAAAAATCGTTTTAGCGTAATTCGTACTTTTCCATTAAATAATATATGGGGGGGGGGTTAGGTTAGGTTTCCCTGTTCGCGAAACACATCACGAATCAATTTTTTTTTTTATAAATGTAATCAACTGTCTTACTCATACGCTGATAGATTGAGCAAACTTGTTTTCATATGATATTTGAACAAAACGCAACAATCCTGTAAAATCTATACAGTTATCACATGAAATAAAATATATGGTTATTTGATTTGGAAAAACATCTAATCTATTCACATATTGAACATAATTGAATATGTGAATTGATTAACTTAAAAGTTAATCATTACGTTTTTGATTACTCTTTGAGGACAAATGATACTGAAAGTGTGATAGTGAAACAATAGTGAAATTGAAAATAAATTTAAGGGTAATGTTTCACGGTATGTTTTTCTTAAATGTCGTGTGCATTGAATACATAAACAAATTTTATTTATGTTGCTGACCGCTGTGCTACACTGTCACATTTTTAAAAATTAATAAAACTAAACTATCACGTTATTGATTCAATAAAATATTTAAGTCAAAGCAGATTCTTTATTGTAATCGTTGTAGACTTATAGTGTTCAAAAATTTAGCATGCCTCAGCTTTAACGATCGTTTGAGAGATATCTCTGGGCTATTTTAAACGTGGAGGCAATAAATGTAAGATTTGATTATGCCCGCCGAGGTGAGGTATATGTACGGGACGACGGTCGCTAGTTTATTAAATATATTGCATGACTGTACGGCGAGTTTGCCGCCTGTACAGAACCGCGCGACGCGCGACGTAAAACAGGTAGAAAGCCGGCAACGAGGCCGGAGCGACCGCCGCTGGCGGCCCACGAGCCCTCGGCTCATAGGGACGGCCCAGATGCACCGCGCGCGACGAGCGCGGGCGTGTCTCGACTGGCGGTCGCCCGGCATTGACGAGATCTCGCGCGTCGCTTTTGTGATAATTACTTTGTCTATGTACGGGACGTGAGCCGCTCGTATCCGACATATGAGGGTTTGCGTGACGTGCGGAGTTTGCCGTCTGTACCGCCGCTCCGTTTCGGAGCGACGGCACGACCGTACGTCACGGCGGCTCACCGCCGAATGAGGCACACAGAAAGGGAAAAAGTTGAGAACCAGCGGCGTGCCGGAGCGGCCACCGCTCACAGTACACGGACCCACAGGCGTTGTATGCACGGCCCGCACGCGCCGCGCTTGAGAACCGCCGGCGTGACGGGAGCGGCATCAACGATCTCTCGCCCGGCCCCGTTTCGGCACGTACGAAGATTCTCGCCCGGCACCGTTCGGCACGGGCAACGATCCTGCGCGGCTTTCACGCAGGAATTACTTTATAAATAAATATGCCTATATTGTACAATAAAGATCAGTGTGTGTGTGAAAAATGTAGCGTTTCATTAACCACCTCTCTGTTCCCGAAATCTCCAGCTTTAAAGTCTTGCTTTGCCAGTGCCTTGTGGTAACAGTTTAAATGTACGTCCGGTACAGTATATTTTATTGAATCACATATCGTAATTCACCAGCCCCAACGGTCTTCTCATTCCGGAATTAACATATAATAATTAGACACTTCCGCATGATTCTGGAAGACGTATTAAAGTGGCTAACAAATACATCACCCGGGTCGAATTAAACAAAATCTTTTTTATTATCAGTATGTATCTTTATTAAAACACGTTTCACTACCGAACTGTTAAATACAATCTATATATTCTGGCATCAAAATTAAAAATATTTATTTTGATTTGTATAATTTTAGCTTACGATCAAATGAAATATAACAAATAGCATGATTATTCATGCAGGTCCTGAGGTCCAAGAATATTCTTAAGGCAGTTGCTTCCAGCCTTTTAATTCATCCATTACCTGGCGAAATCGTGTCATTTAATTAATTTAATTGTCACTTTATTTTTCTATGTCGAAAGTTGATTTTTTTAAAGAATATTGAAAAAACTATAAATTATATTTATCTATTTTTTATTATTTAATTAACGTCCATTTTCAGGGTAAAATAAAATCCTGAAGATGTTGAAAAATTGGATAAAATGACGACTTTTCAAAACCAAAGTTTGTTAAAGATTTTTTTTTTTTTAAATTTTTAAATTAAATTTTTACAGAGGGTATATACTTAATTAATCTTTTGATTCCAGTTGAAAAAAAGACTCTTAAATGTTTAAAATTCTTGGAACAGGTACATGACGAAACTCCAAATTCCGACACTTCAATCGGAAAAAACACATTTTTAAAAAATAAAAAATCTTTGTTTTGGAAGAAGAGGTGTATCTAACTTTTTGCATTTAATTTTTTTTTATTGGTGTGGTCGATTTTTTGCAATAGGTACGAGAAAATGATCAAAAAACTCGATACCTTAAAGGTGTTTGGTATTGAGATTGCATATGATACGAATGCACAACCTCTGCAGTGAATTTTAGTCCTTTTATATCTATGAATGTGGTGTAAGTTTCCAGATGATCTCGGTGGTGTCTTGATGAGTTCAGAGCCTCTGCATTGAATTGTGGTCAGTTGTTCCGGAATGGAGATGTGGGCGGATAGGACTCGGAATGCTAAGCGAGTCTTGGCACGCGATAAGTTGCGTGGACGATGTATTTCTGCCTTATAAAGAATTCATTTGATTTCTTCCCTGACGTTTGCATTAGTCTTCGTGCTAAATAAGTAAAACGCTTTATGGGCACTTACTTTACTTTTTATACTATACATTGATGTATTATACAGGCCAGTGGCGTGCGGCCACATAAGCTGAATAATAGTTAAAACCATATAAACGAATACACAAGTAATTATATCCCACTGAAAATTTTTTTATAATACACGGTAAAAGAAAAATTGTTTGTGCTAGATTTTAAATGGTATTCACTCTTTTCCTGGCATTTTCAGTTTCATTTATACTATTTTATTAATGGTGCAATAATATTTATTACCGATACAGTAAGAGCTAATCCACTTTTTGGGGATTGTAAAATTTCACTGTAAATAAATCTCAGATGCATATTTAACCACTTGATGTATGTTTTTATTTAAATTTTATAAGATTGATATATGAAATATTGTTGAGAGAAATATTTTTATTTTGTTTTAAGCGAGTGTTTTTATTTCTACGTTGGCGTGCTAAAAATGACAACGTGGGAAGTGAGCAAAACTAGTCGCGTAACACAAAATACAAACGTGGAAAATCATTAAAATTATATTTTATTAGTATTATAAAATTGAATTAAAAACAAAAGTGTTGTGTTTATTATAATGACCAGCAAACGTTTCGTGCTTATTTTAACATACAAGTATTATAATATGTTAAAAACAAATATAAAACGCGTAGAAGCAGACTCAAAACAAATTAATAGTTTTTTTTACAAGTGGTTTTAGTACGGTAGCACATTATATCGTAAGAATATTAGTGTTATTCTACACGCTGGTATGAATCTGCTGCAACCAAACCACTTGGATCCTTTGTGGAGTGAAACCCTTTGATGGTCACTGGGGCGTGCTAGCTTTGATACTATTTCGATCTTCAATATTCTATATCTGAGCCTATTATATATCACGTCAAATTGTACAGCCATACTTAGCAATAGGGGTATAAATAAACACACAGTTGAGTGATTAAAGCTTTGGTTTCGTGAGGTATCGATATATAGTGTTTACTCAATGACGTCACTTAAAATTGTTTTTACACTTAAAAAAGAATAGGTTAGAGCGTAACATACATGTAAAAAAAAACCTATCTCCAAATAATTAGTTCACGTACTGAGTTTTTTATTTATTTAATAAATTACTAAGCGTAAGTGTATATGACCGTAATGGCAATTTCGCTGTTCTGCTTTTAGACATAACGCTGCTACACAACCGAAAAACGAAACACTCTTTTTGCGTTATTTACTGATTGCAAATCGGTTGCGTTTGTAGCCCGATTTAGTCAATTTTGAGTTAATTATATTCATGGAAAATTCGCAGTGATTCAGTTTTGCCCATCGCTATTTCTTGCCATGGATGTACCCATAAGTAGAGTTCAGATAATCGCTAAAGCGCACGAACCTCTTTTTTTATAAGGCGACAGTTCACGGGCAGATATCGACTCATGAAAGTAACTATTACCTGATAAAAATGATAACTCAATAATTATATTTTGCGAGGACAATGTTATTTCGTATTCTCGGAAATAACTAGCAATTGTATGAACTTTGTTCACTTGATATAAAACAAAAATTATAGACATGATAATGAGTATGAATGAAAATGAGTATAAATTATGATACAAGTAACAATGTTTTATTATATTTATAAATATTATTCATTATCACAAAGAAATTCAGTTGAAAACTATTCATGTACGTGTTATATTAGTGAACGTGAATTTTTATATTTAGTCCCTTTTAAATATTTGTCTATATTCAACACTTGCAATTACTCACAAGCATCTACTTTTACGTTGATTACTAAGGAAAAACAATTTTAAAAAAAATACCCAAAATATTTTCTAATCGGTTGCACGTTGTAGCCGGCTTTATTGTTCAAAAATAATATAAATACATATGGCGTCAACAAACACAGAACCTGACCACCTGAACGCAGTTCCCAGTTATTAATTAAGTTCAAGGGTCGCGGAGTTAGAATAATAGACTGACTTTTTACAAGTACCAAACAAAGTAGTTAGGATATATACAATACATGTAATGTTATAATAATACAATAGTTATACATTTCAATACACTGAAAAATATTTCAGCTTTTACATCAGCATAAACATGTTTCGAATATTTTATTCGGGTTGACTCATCTTTTTGGTATTGTTTTAACTACGATTTCTGAACTAACTTTTATTATATGCGTATGGGTGTATTTTTATTTTTGATCGTGAATGTGTGGGTAGACAAGTGGGAGGCTGTGTGGGTGTATGCGTGGGTTATTGCGTGAGTGTGTGGGTGGATGCGTGGTTGTATATTTATAATATCTTACGTATGCTAACAAATTTTCCAGCTATTATTTTTATGGATTGTTCAGAGCCTACTTTATCATATGACACAAAAACAAATGCACTAGCGTCATTTATATAATAAAACTACTTTTTACTTTTACATGTGATAATATTGATACATCAGCAGAATTTCATCAAACAATGTTTATTATTTTTTATTAGGAATACAGAAACAAACACAGCATAATAATCATATTTTTATAACCTTGTTTTTGAGCCATTTCAACCATTTTTATCATGTTTTCTTTGCTTTCAACTATTAGTACTCATATAAAAATTTTAAAACCATTAAAAATATGTTATATTTATTTTAAAATATTATTTGAATATTTTGATAAATATAAAATTAAGTTTAAAAAATATTTTCAGTCAGTGCTTGTTTAATTTAGCAAGTTTTTCTTTTATGAGTGTCACCATTATTTTGATACACCGCATATCACCAAAAATATATTCCATGATTGTAGCAAAATGAAAACATATTTATTTATTTTTATTTTTTTATAGATAATATATATGGCCAAATTGAAAGCAGCTTTCCAACCATGGGGGTTTTCAAGATTTTAATTTTAGCAGGTAAATTTCAGATTTTTTTTTAAATTTCCCATTTCCGGCCAAGAATCATGGCCACTCTGTAACGCGCCCATCTTGTATTTGGTTGGTTGCTGCTTATATTTTTTCGTGTGAGATTTTGTTAAATTAACATTTTATATCAAAATTCTATTTTATAGAGCTTTGCTTCAAAAAAATTATTTGACTTTGAGTAATGGAAAAATTCTGTAAAAAACAGAAGGATTTATTTTTTATTTAACATCATTCTTACAAGTACATAATAAACAGTCTCGCTATTTTAGATAAATTTAAGCAAAATTATTTTTTGTGAGCAATTCGATAGATTTAATATATTTTTTATATATTAATATGCCAAACATCACTAGGCGACCGGGAATATGTACAAGAGAATCCACACTGTACATTGAGGTTTCACATTTTAGATACTATTTTATTTAATATATTTTATAATTTCACTTTGCTACAGTATAATAATATGCTTATTGCCACTTTAAGAACTTTTTTACATTATCATTCGTAAAAAATACGCCATCATTCAAGTAATTTACATTTTTTTTGCTTGCTTGGATATCTGAATATAAACATCATGCCGGGCACGTGTTTTAATTTTCTAAATAATTTTTTAAATCATATCAATAGTTCATTATTATTCTTAGAGTCTTTTAATAAAAATAAAACGATTGAGATCTTCTTTAGACTCATTAAAGAACTTTAATCGTTGCTGGCGTTGCTTCGAGCTTCGGACTTCTGTCCGAATCGCCACAAACGAAATGAGCTTTAAAGTATTCCGTACATTTTGTCTGGATCTTCCTGAACAGAAATAGAGTCTGAGCTGTATTTTTACACCAGAATACTTCAGTAAGGGGACATCACGCCGCCTAACAAACTAGGGCTTACTGCTTTTTTTATATCACATCATAAAAAAAACAACACAGGCGTGTTTACACTCGAGTTTTAGTACCAACAAACCTGCGATCCCGTAAATACTTTTTCTACTCAATCATTTAAAACATATAAATGAATATAAATCTTTAGCCCATTCGATGTGAGAATATTTCACTGGAATTAATAAAATTCACAGCTTGATTTTTGTTTTAGTTTTTGACAATTCAGACTACCGATATTAGTATACGTGGAAAATTTTTCAGAACTTGTTTAACACACGATATTAAATATCTTCAACAGAATCAGCCATTACATTCGGACCCACGACAGTAATTTATTAAGTAACATTTCCCCTGATTATTAGTATGCCAATAAATACATGTATGTATTTAGGTCTCAATGTTTAAGCTGAAACTTTGCCAATAATATTATAAATATAATGAAATGTCTGTTAAACAATTCAGTTTTGTAAGAGAAAAATTATTTTTATTTTGTGGGTCAACATTTAATAATATTATTTTGAGTAGATTATAAAGTAAATTTTTATATATGTATATTTTTACTATAATACTTTTTTTCTTTTATTCGTATATTTATTACTCTTTTACATTTTATCTATTATATCTGTATTTTATATTTCCCATATATCGGGGACTCGCTTACTTTTAGTCTCACTCTGCTTGCACCTGTTATATTCAAATAGTAAATATTATTCAAACTATACTTTCATAATTTTTAATAAAATGCTATTTATGATAAGTGCTTCAATCCAGCATTTTTAATAGGTACAATCAATAAAATAATTGCATTGATAGAACAATGAATATCACCGTATTATTTATTTTTCTGGCTTAAGCTTCAAAGTAGCAAATATTATAGCATATGAATTTTTAATTTTTTTAAATATATTGTTGGACAGGCGATTTTTTATGGATGAACCAAACGCCACTGAAGTTTTGTCACCACAGTTACATAAATGTCGGACCAACATTCAGTATAAACATTCTGAATTGCGTTTACTGTATTAGGGTGAGTATCTTTGCTTTAAAATTCAAACTTGCTGATATGCTTCACTTCAGGCAAGCGTGCAAAAATTAGATGAGTAAAGGAAAATTTGGCAATAATTTATTTCATCAATATCATTTCCTTATTGACTACTTAAATTTTAATTATAATCACAGAACTGAACATATTACCAAAATACACTTAAAGTCGTGGTTACCCTGACTCGTGCACAGTTTCAATACTAACCGAGTGACGTCAGAGTGTTGAAACCGGGACACGACAGCATGAAATACAGATGCTATGACTTTCGGGAAGTTTAACGTGTGTTTGAAAAGTAGACGATCTATTTTACAGTATTTTATGATAAATACATCAACGGAAATGACAAGTCGAAGTGTCTGCATCACCTGCATATATGTGTAATATATATCGTTTTCGTCGGGTGCCTCTCCTCAGAGGAGGTTGGCGACCGTCTCACCGAGCATAAATGCATGCTGAATCAGTATTCATGATTTTCTCAGAGTATATATATTTTATATATTTTAATAAAGTGTTGGTGGGCTGCATGACACGCTGCAGATGCGCCTCGGGAGCTAATTCTGGCCGCGAGTTGGTCAATCCGCCGCGACTGGCAGCCATAAGACAATACAACTAATTGGCTCGCCTCTCCGTTTTCGAAACGCTCAGATGAATTGAGATGATGTCCTATTGTACACCACTAATGGTAGCCACCATTTAGGTACAAATAATACGTTAACATTTATCTTACAGTGTTCAGCTTTGAGGTGTATGCAGAACACTGGAAATACAATACAACGTGCCATTTACAGGTGTACTCCTAGAATACGTTTTTAGTAAATAAATATATATAAATCGTACAATAAATTACATTATTTTTAATTTTGATCTTGTATATGTTATCTGTAATTTTTAATGACAACACGGGCGTGGCTTGCTGTGAATAAGCTAAAGATTAATAATTTTAATTGCATTGATTTGCACTCTTTTCTAAAAAGTTGACACGGTATAATTAATGATATATTGACTGCAAGATTATTTTTTTATACTTTGGTTTTATACTCTGTGCAATCTCCCTGCATTATTATATCGTATATCAATAACTTATTGTAAAAAAATATGTTTAAATTACAGATGACTTGCACCAATAAACTATTAGCAGCCATGTCCCATATATATTATATATTATAAGTAAACACACGTAGTGTCCATGTTCAGTATTAAAATTACCTTCAAGTTGTTTTTAATTATATTTTCAAAAATAAATACGAATCATCGTGGAAAATTATTAAATGTCACTTTAAATAATCTATTATATTTTATGATATAAAATAAAAACTCAATAAAAATAAAAACGAATTGTCTTTGTAGCTATATTATCAAAAAGTTGTTGATGTCATATTGATTACAAATACGACTTATAATTACCCTTTTCCAAGATTTTAATTTAAATTAAAGCGATTATTTCTATAAGTATCTCTGCTTGGTCACTTTATTGACACTTATCGAAAATTTCCGCAATAGTGTCAATAAAAAGGTCGCAATAACACAGACGAATTTAATAATGATGAGCTAGACTTTATTGTTCCTTATTAACCCACGGATAGCGTAAACGTTTATGCGTTACATGTCCGTCAATATATCAAGTTTCAGTGTAGTAATTAACGGCGCCGTTAAATGAATACGGCCGTGGAGCCGTTTATATTAAACGCACGTTTGAAACTTGGCTCCTGCATTAGACGTAATTACACAAATTCAGAATTGCCACTGGCGAAAAGTGCTCAGAGTGGCGTTTAGGCTAATGTATGCGGTTATCTTTTGTCGGCCTGCGAAAATCACCTTTTAAATAATCTATCCGAGAAACCAAAAAAGTGTTGACAAGTCTTCGAAGAACTCAATTTCTCCAATGCGGTAAATTTGCAATAGTATATATATATGAAGAATCTTGTATAGAAACGGTCGAATGTTGCGGGGAGAGGGGGGGGGGGGGTAATAAACCACCAATTTTAACTGTTTATTTTGATGTTTGCAATATTTAAAAGTTTACGAATTAGTCAAAAATACGACCAGCTGATTTTTTTTCCAACAAGTCGTGCGTGTGAAAACTGTAAAACTTTGAGTGCGAGCAACACCCATTAGCTCAAAATGCAATAAAATTATGTTTTAAAAAATATATATATGTATATATTTAATGGTAATTAAATAATCTAATATAATAATAGCCATTGTGTGTGTGTGTGTATGTTTCATTTTTTGGTTCTCTATAGAATATCTTAAAAGATACAACGCTGATTTTTTGCACGTAAGTTCAGTAAGTTTTTCCGCAGTTTTGTGCAGAATTTAATTTTAACAAAAAAACAAAATATGATGCTTCTAAGAAATTTCCAGTTTATGTCAGCTTGACACAAGTACCAATTTTATTTTTTAGTTGCGTTAGAAATTATTAATCACACCATTAATAACTTAAAATGCCTCCTAAAAAAATAACACTGTCTAAGCACAGCAAACGTAATTAAAAAAGAATTGCACAATTGAACGTGATAAAGACTGCATCTAATAAAGAACAGTGCAGTGAAAAGTGATGCGTTGTTTGTGACACGAAATGTGATATTTCCTAGAATGGCTTTGCTTTCGAAATTAATATTCGGTTATGTGTACAAAATGAAATCAAATATTCATCTAATTGTCAGCCAAACGTATGTTCAAACACTATTGCATCGTTCATCGAATACGTCATTTATGACGGGCTACATTTCTAGTACATAATATTGTATTGAAAGGCGATGAAACGTGTCAAAATAATTATGCAATACTAAAATAAAAATAGCTCACGCCACCGCAACGGCAGAATGTCGACCGCTGATTTGTCGACGATAGCTGCCATTTTATTTAATGCTAGAATATATGCGGAATTAATATATATATATATATATATATATATATATATATATATATATATATATATATATATATATATATATATATATATATATATATATATATATATATATATATATATATATATATATATATATATATATATATATATATATATAAGTAATCAAATTCACGTCACTGTCGAATATCGGTCCGTACTGACGTTACGAGTGATTAATTTAAATGTAGGGTTTTTTTTTTCCGTGGTCATGTTTGTCGCTCCGCTTTTTTATAAACTTGGTCAAGCCTGGTTCACAATTGTCCTCCAGCTAGTAGACACTGGTCTCGATGCACTGAATCTTATTAGAAGTGTTTATGGAGGCTTAACCTTGTACCTACATGCTGCGAGGGTAGGCGCTACACGCGGCGACTTGGTTCTACTCTACAAAACAATAAATAATCAATTAGTATTTGGATCGCGTTTTAGAATTATTTACTTGAGTATGTAGACATAATAACAATAACTCATTTTTTATCTAATATTTTTCCACATAAATATATATATTAAATATATTAAAAAAAAACACTTCGTTATATCATCAGAAAAGATTGTATGAGGATGAAGATTTATTTAATAACTTTTGGTTTAAATTTTGTATTTCAATTTAATAAACTTTAGAAAATATGTTTTGTGATAATATTGTATAATAATGCCATTGGACAGCGGCAATGCGTAGACTTTTACTTCGTATATGAACTACAATGTAGAAGGACCTGGGAACTCACTTTACTATTTACCATAAGAAAACCATGAACAGACAGAGATATGTTCAGTGAGATTTGTCACCAATTTCCTCTGAGGAGAGGCACCCGAAGAAGAAGTAAAATACTAATAATTAAAATGTATTAATGTCGTTTTCGAAATGTATGCATTTAAAAGCAAATAAACCAGTATTTTTGAATACTTTTTGGAGAAAGATACATACCAAAACCACCATCTTTCGTTTCTCGCCTACACCCATTTATTATTTTATAGATTTACGCTAAAAACTAAAGCGTTGTATAAAAGAAGTACCGCCATGTTAGCGTCTGCGATTCATGCAAAATTGTCATAAAAATTAATATCGTTGTCATTAAGCGGAAACATATTTTCATCTTAAGATTGCAGCTTTTCCAAAGTGAGCGTAACGAGGTTCCACTCCGTCCTAACAGCCAATATACGTCCAAATGAATAAAAACGTTTAATTTTGATGGGTATCTTGCGGGTCTGAGGGCGCGCGCCCCTAACTTCTGGGTCGCGACCCCAATATGCCAAGTTTACAAAATACTGAAAATCAATTCTCTAGAAAACGCTCTGCACCTGCCATTCACTTGAAAAGCTCAAACAATCGTGAAAACGCGACGGTTCAATAAAAACACACACGCAAAGGGAAGCTTTTTTTTAAACATGATTATATATTTTTTCTGAAGAAAGCAATGCAAAAAAGACACTGTCACTGATCACAGTCTGGTTGTTGGCTCTGCTGCAGCGAGTGTGGGCAGCTTTAGAAGTGAATCGCCAGTTATTATACTGTAAATCTGCTGTCCGGAAACATTGCCTAAAATGTTGGAGGCCTGTGTTTTAAGGTGAAGGCATCGAGAAAAAAATACTTGCTTCTCATTAAGTTAATTTTCAGAGTAATTTCATATATTTATGCCAACCTTATACAGCAAGTTTATCGGCTGTTCGAAATTGCTACACCAGTTTAATATCGTTACATGGTAATTCATTTACATTTGTGTCTTTTAGTTGGTTTTTTTTTTTGTTTTAATTTTAAGGAGAAATAAATGCTTACACTATTAATTATTAGCGTGAAAAATTTAAAGGCGTTTTGAATAGATTAACAGTCGTGGTTCCCATCCCTGTTGCGCATTTGCGAATATCGCCGACTTGAAAGCACGTTTCTACGTACTTTACGAGTATGAGAATATTATAATATTATACCCTGGTTTCAATATGTATGATTAGCTGTAGAATAACTTGATTGATTATATACAGTATCACATAATCGATAAGATTGATTTTTATCTTAAGTCGCTTTTAAAAATTATGAATATTATTTGCTGGGAAGGTGTGCCGTATAACACCGTTCAATGTCATCACATTGTTAAATAATTCATATCCGTAAATTAGATTACAAAACGACCTCTCAGTTTAGGAAAACCTGATTTTAGATATGATTACGAGTTATGCTCCTTTCTGAATTCCGGCTATTGATAAGAAACCTTACACAATATAACTGCAGTGAAGGATAAAGAAATTGAAAAGCCGCCGTCATATTTTATCGCAAATGTCTTTCGGTTGTGATTATTTTTCAACACGTACATCCTTCTCGGTGTGTTTGTTTTCTTTGCCCCCTTCTCGGTTCCTCCGACGTGCGAAAGGCTTTCGAACCGTTGCACAGCGGAGGCCGAGCACGCCTCAGTCACGCCTCAGTCACGCCTCAGTCACGCCTCAGTCACGCTCTCCACGTAGATTATCTTTTCTTAAGGGCTGTGTCCACTTAACCTGGATTCACGCAATCGACAAGCAAGACAAAGCTAGGCGGGCAGCTCGAAAAAAGCCGCCGCTCTTTCGCCATACGAAAAAAATCCGTCGCTTTCGAAGCATTAAAAATTTAAAAAAAAAAACGCTTCCCGCCATTTTCACTATTTGTGATGATAATATTACATTGAGTGATTTTTCTACACGTTTGGTCAGTTTGATAGTGCCAATGTGAAAGGTTGGCGAAACCGGTCACCATTAAAAATAGCATGTGGAAAAATCACTCGTAAGTATGTAAAATAGGACTCTATTGGGTAATTGCAAGTCGGTTGCATGTTTTAGATAGAAAACGTATACTATGGCTTTATGACGCCACAGCCTGCAGTTTTATAAAATAAAAATATATAATCAAAACCCGTACTGCAGTACCATTTGAAATTGATTTACTTTTTATCTTGATTGTTGTTTTATGATTATTTACTCTAGAAATAAGTGATATAACCTTATTATGAGTGGTTTATTTTTATTTTGTGGGCATTGTTATTTTATTTCAGTGTTAATTCTCTCCTGGTTCGGAGTTGACCGGGCGAGAGCGCGAGCGTGTCTCAGAAGTGGTTAGTCGCTAAATATACTGAAATCAAAGAAAATAATTTACGAACTTTTTTTTTTATTTTTGTAAGTGTTCAAAAACTAACTCGATTTCTATTTTGAGCGCTAACACTGTTTTTTTTTTTTTTTTTTTTAGTTTTGATTAATTTTACTACCATATGTGCACTAAATTAAATATGATTCATTGACTTAAATCTAAAAATTGAATTTTTCGGAAATATTATGTATGTGTATAAATAATAAATGGATAAAAATATAAGATTTTTATTATGAACGAGAGACATCTAGCGGTAGAAAAATGAAGTAGTGCAAATAGAAATAACAAATTGAATAAAACTCAGTAACAATGCTTTTTTTTATAATATATGACTGTTATAAATGTAAAAATATTATTTTAATTAATTAATGAGTATGGAATTTTTTTTTAATTCTCGCTTGTTATGTTTCACCACTTCAATATTAGTGCAAGACGCCACATGGGCGCCCTATCGCATCAGTGTTTCTCAACGTATTTCCGCAGCATGTCTGTCTGTCTAATGCCGCTTCCTGCTTCTGTGCTTCTCTAACTGTGTTCCGTGTTGTCTGTTTCAGTGCTACTAGCATTAACTACGGCGCCGCTAGCCAAGGCCGAGTGTCAGAGTGAGTACGCGGTGTTTTTTTTTTGTAGTTTCGACCCCTTTCAATATTTTTATACTATTAATTACAAATTTTGAGCCTCTAAAAAATTTTAATTCAATAATATTTTGTGAAACTCCACCCTATTCTACACGAATGAAAAATAAACAATAAAATATATTTATCATCTTCGATATTTTTTTAATATATTGTGTATTCATTCTACAGTTGATATAAAGTGCTTTAACATTTATACTGGCTTAATTTATTTTTACTATAAGTTTCCTTTTTTAATTATTTTTTGCAGCTCAGTTACAGGGATATTTTAAAGTAATTTAAATAAAAATAACCAATGACTACTCAATAATTTTTTTGATTAATCAAAATACAACATATTGTCATGTTCATGCTTGAAGGATAAAATAATATCAATTCGACCATGGAAAACTTAATAAAATGTTTTTTCGTAATAGTAAAAGCATTATACTTTATACTGTCAAGATAACATATATCATTTCTGCCCTTTTATGATATTTATTTCATTTCAATTATCTGTTCTATGTAACTGAAATATTAACATAAATAATGTCCGAATATTAGTATAAATTATGGACTTAATAGTTTGTATACATTATGGACATAATAGTTTGAAGAAACAAAAATAACTTAAATAAATGCATAAAGGAAAGTGATTTTTTCTTTGTTTATGAATAACTTTTTATTTTATTTTCATTGAAACTGTTTCTTCGTTTTCTTTTTCTTCAAATAATTTAATGCTATTTCTTTAAAATAAATGACATTATGACTGAAGGTTAAAAGTCCAATGCATAGTGTTATTTAATAAAGTTTTCAGAAAAAAACAGTATTTTGTACCTCTCACTACATACAGCTCAATATATTTTGGTTTTACCTTTTTTAGTTTTTAAATTTTACCCACTGTTAAATGTGATATTAAACATCAACTCCGATACTTTAATTTTTAATAATAACAACGCAACTGAAACAAGAAATCAACTTGACCTCAAAATCATATTTATAAATAAAATGATATTTAAACCGAATTGAAAATTCAATTTTATTCAATCAACTCGTGCATAAATTGTTTATTCATAGAAAAATATTTTTGTGGTGGTTAAACTATTTCCCCTTTTCAGCATCTGTTTTATCTCACAGGGTCCTTATTGACTAGATATAGCTAAAATTGGGTTGAGCGTTGTCGGTTAGCTGACTGTTTGTGTTGTGTTCAGCGCGCTCCATCTACTGCTACGAGTGCGACAGCTGGACGGACCTGCGCTGCAAGGACCCCTTCAACTACACGGCCCTGCCGCGTGACCAGCCTCCGCTCATGACCTGCAACGGATGCTGCGTCAAGATGGTGCGGCATTCTAAATCGCGTAAGTACCGACTAACCGAGAGAATTCGCAACTTTCATCGTCAGCTGTGTGACTCTGATTTGATTATCCTTAATATGACATTTATGTAAAGCTTTGCAATCTGGGTAAGTGTCATCTCGCAACCATCGCACCCTAAAAATAATAATTTCTTGTAAATAAGCCATCTATCACTCATTTAGAGTCTTAGACTGATCGTGAGCCCGATATCATCTTTCATTAGATTCTTGGCACGAGCATTCTTCATCTTAGATAAATCAACATATTACATTTGTAGGGAGTTACAAAGTTTCAGGCGAGGTCTACTATCCCTTTCAGATAAGCATTCTAAAATGGAATTTATATTATTCATGGATCTTTTCAATATAAGTATCTTATTAATATTTGTATAGAAAACTTAGTATTTCTAAGACCGATAAAAACATAAAGATATTCTTCTTTATGTAAACAGTGAAATTTAATACCCGCCACATATTTTAAAATTCCCTATAAATGTGCCTTCTAGTTGAGAAACCCATGATTAATGGTGAATGTTATGACTTTTCCAGCGTACGAGGTGGTGCGGAGAACGTGTACATCGCAGCTGCAGATCAACCTGTTTATGGTGGACCACGTGTGCATGATGGAAAGTTCCGGCACGGGACACATGTGCTTCTGTGAAGAGGACATGTGCAACGCGGCCGACACGCCCCGAGCGACGGCCGCGGCTGTGCTCGCTCTGGTTCTGCTGCTGGTGGTGACAGGCAGTTGAGGGTTCTGTTGTAGCGGCGCCGGCCGATCGTAGCGGCAGTGCTCCTTCGGTTGAGCCTTGTGGATTGATTGTTTGGATGTTGGGGCTTCGTTCGGTAGGGATAGAGCATTTCGTGTGTTGCAACGTCGCAATTTAAAAGTTGTTTCATGCTATGGGAAATGTCACGATGAAGTCAAAGTAAGTACACAATATAATCAATTATTATGATTGTGTACGCTCGCTCTGTTTGCGGTCAGAAATATTAGACAAACGGGGTTGGTGTGTTTTTTTGTGCGCGCGGTGATGACCGAGAAGGTTTGTTGACGAGAGACATGACCGCCTCACAGTTTGGTTCTGGACCACTCCGACGTGAGCGTGCGCATTACCAGTTGTATGCAATATTGATCATACTATGACCCTTACTTGAATTCACTCTAACATTGCCGAGTATTAATCAGCCTTAGGAAGAAAAGCTTTTGATGTGGTGCCTAATTGATCAATGGAATATGTTTGTGAAAACATTAATATTTAATGTTATATAATCAATGCATAATAATTTTGATAGGAAAACGAATTCTTGAGAAAGAATGAGTCCTGCGACCGTTTCAGAAAACTGTGGCATGCCTCCTGGTTATTGTCAATTTTATTCATCAAAATCATGAGACATTGATCAATTATCAAATGGTATAAATCAACTGCCTATCAAAAGCCTCTTAATGAAATATTTTCATGAGTTTCGATAGTACATTGAGTTTATATATTCATGGGTACCATTTGTGAAAGATGAAAGCTAGCCCCAATAATCTTTTTCGAAAAAGTGATTTGTTTTGGAAGTGCAATGCGGTTTTACTTGATTATATTTAAAGAACATCTATATCTCTGGAACGACTTGAATCCAGTCTCACTGTATTCACATTGTTTCTGTTTCAGTTCTAATAGTCAAATATCAATAATTTAATATTCCTGCCATTTTATATCAAAAACTAGTAACAGATCTAGTGTTTTGAGTAACGGTGCTTTAGAAAATCTCAAATTTTAATTTTATTGAATAAAATCAGTGAAGGCAAAATAGATTTGCTTCACTCATACTCAAATGATTGTTTCAAATTGACTTGTACATTGAATATTGATATTATGTTGTACACAGTTTAAATTGTACAATTTTTATTTGTTAAACCGCATATAAAAGTGTAAAATATCACTGGTGACATTCGCATTGCTGATTAATCAAAGAGATTGATTAGCTACCCACTAGAATGAAAAATGAGGTTTTCTTAGATTACTACAGCAATGGTTGTCACATTGGCATTCGTAATACACTCTTCTACTTCAAAACATTTTCTTCGTTGATCAACCGTTGATCGACTGGAGAAATATATTTTCCATCCCAATCAATCAATCCACGAGGTTATTCCGTACCGGTGCAGCTACCGAAGTCGGGTTAACGGAGCTCAATTGCCAGCGTGTCGCCCTCCCTCCGCCTCCCTCGCATCTCAGCCCTTACATGACGCTTGTGGGAAGTTGGAACAGCATCGGCAACACCGGCACTCTCTCCGAATTTGACAATGGAGGAATGTTCAAATACAACTTCGAAATAAAAGTTACTTTCCAAATTAATCTACTTTTGAAATATTCACAAAGCGTTTGATACGATTAACACATAAAGAATATGTATAGTTCATGATATTTAACAAAAATGAGGGATATTGTATAATTATAACGATTTAATCTCGCTTTTAATTTTTTATTAATAATACTCAATATACAGTGTGCTTCGAAAGCTCGTGTTTTTCAAAGCGATTTTCCTATATTCATTTTAAATCTTACATTATACTAACCACTTCTAACATTCTCTATACGTTCTCCTTTTATTATCCGTAATTACTAAAGCATACATGATAATGTAGCCTATTTACTAAGTATCTCGAGCAATTTCAATTTTTATACTATACCTCAATAATTATTTGAATAAGAAATATAACCTAAACTTAACAATCCAATTACATAATATGTCTTAATGATACTCAATAGATTTGTTTCGTCGAGTAAAACGGGCGATGATCAGGACGTACTCACAAGAACAACATGACAATATAATATATTCCATTTTCCCTTCAAGTTGTTGAATATTACTCGTGCCGTCTTATTCAGAATATTGGCATAGCTTTACAAACTGGATTACTTTCCTTTGTACTATATATAAAGTTATATTGAAAGCATGTCGTATTGCTTATGAACGGGAAGCTTAAAGAAGTACCTATTATGAAAATACCCAAATCATGTAAGGTTATTAAGTATAATACATATGCATTGAAATTATTACTTTGACAAACACATGAGGGTAATGATAGTTTTTCATACATCTGTAGATTAAAACGGGACTTAGATTTACAGCTATGTATTTGCCATTTTTATAAAAACCTAGCACTTCATGCAGACCAAAAGAGTATTCGATTTGATCAGTGATCAAATCATTCAGTAGAAATAACTAAACGCATTTATACTGAGTAGAAAAGAAGATGGCGCGTGGCAAGTGGCCTGTAGCTAAATAAAATATTAGTAAATTTAAGAAAGGCACAAGAATTTAGTAACTAAAGCTATACCATCTAATGAATAAGATACATCAATGATTCCAATTCAATCCATCCATCAAAATTTAAATTAAATTTTAAAAAAAGCACAACGTCTCAAGAGTTAGTGTAAAATCAATAAGGTTAAATATATATGTATCAAATTGTTTCTCGAGGTGAAATAATTTATAATCTATTTTGGATTGATGGATATTGTAACTAATGTGTAGATTTTCACGACCATTGATGTTGGTATGATGATTTGTTTTGGTGCTTCTTTTCTCAGGCTCGTCCTCGGAGATGAGCATGGAAACATTTAAACCAAGTGCTAAGAATAAAAATAATATAATTTGAAAAATATATGAGTAAGTCCTGGTGGCCTGGCGATGTATATAATACTAATTAATGCTTTTTATCTCCTATGAGCCTTTACTGCTTTACGTTAAGTCAGAAGTTTATATATACTATAAAAATAGATTACCTAAAGTTTTCTTTGTTAGACCAAATCGTAAATCTTGAACGAGTAGCCTCCAAGGCTGTGGAAATAGGTAACGGAGTTGTTACTTAATAATAATATTAATTAGGTCAGTCATATTAAACATTTTTTTAATAGTATCAAAAATTATGCTTCCAAGTTTGTATAGGTACAATAATAAATTTGTTTCAAGACATTTTATTTGAATATAATGTCATATGAATAATGATTAAAGGGTTTTTTGTTTGATGGCATACCATTTCAACAGCCTTAGGAAACGTGAGTAATGTGAGCCTCCCTTTAATTCATCTTACTAGTGTGCCTACTTGCAAAGTAAATAAAGTAATTATAAAAAAACGCGGGTCTTTTAGCTTCAAATAAAGCCACGGAGCTTTCAAACATATTTTTAATTTAAATTCTAAGAGTGAATAAAAGTTAGCGTTAAGAAACAGACATAATGGGGTGAAAAAAGAAGGGAGATAATTAAGAAGGAGAGAGCCGCCGTGTTGCCGCGTGTCCGTAGTTAAATTTACATTAGACTTTACGTAGTTGTGCACGTCGCATGCGCGAAACAGTTTTTAATGAAGAAATGATTACATATATTACTAATAACTTGCATGAAGTTTGCTTTGGCCGTGCCGGTGTTGCTAGACAAAATAATGAAAACACCCTAAAAATAGCCCTAATCTTAAAAGATTTTGAATTTTTCACAAATTAATAGCTTAGAAGGAGAATATACACAGCATCATTTTTTACCTCACCTCTAAGATAGTTTTATTTGAAATGAATGCTTTTTTTAGGGTTCTTTGTGAATATGGCAACACTAGCACGCCTGAAGTTGTAGTGTAACAATATTTTTTATGATAGTTATACGAAATAGCTAGGACAAGATTATACCTTACTGCGAAATAAGTAATTTAAAGTGTACAAGAGACGAAGTTGTTACGAATCGCTGATCCTGAGTGTTCAGAAATGTTTCATCATATTTTTTTACTAATTGTTTGGACTTTAAATATGATTTTTTTGTGCTGCAACACATGGAGCATATTTCTACATCACTTATGTGCAATTAACAACAAAGGATTTATATTTGAGGTGTATTACTAATATTAAAAAGTAACTTAACTTTAATACGTACATGTGAAAATTAATCATTGAGTGTGTATTATACAAAATTATCTTACTCCAATGTTGCTTATTCATACCACTAATATTAAAAAAATATGTTCCAAATGCTGTTACCACAGAAAACAATATTTATAATATAATGGGATTATTTGACGATGATTTTCACAACATGGCAATAATTTTTAAACAAATGGTTGAAAACAGAGTTATTTCTCTTAAGTAAGATGTTATGTTTCATTTAAATCAATATGATTTAATTTAAATTCACAAACCACTCGTCAATATTAAGAAGTATAGAAACACCAATTTAAATAATATACTTTATAATATTCAGTAATTTAATAAAAATATTATAATATTACAAAAATTTAAAAGAAGATCAATCCGGGTCCCTTATTATATGAATTGAAAATTTGCAATGAGTGGTTTGCTTACTTAAATTAAATTTGACATTTTGAGTTAAACAATGAGGGAAGAAACGTAGAATATTGAAAATATTGTGATATACTTAGAAATAGTTGATTTAGAGCATGCATAATATTCATTTATTTGGATAATGACCTCAGCGCTTCCCACCCGCCGGCTCGAGAGCCCCCAGAGAATATCATTTCTACACTTATCAAATAAAAACATATTTTTATTTACCATATAATGGTACACATTCAAGTTATGTACACAAAGGAAAAAGTTAGTAATGATTAGTGGATATTCATTGATTTATTTTTCTCTCGGGGTTCAATACAAATGACGTAAACGGATGGGATTCGTGACTGCAAGTGTCAACACTCACCAACAAAAAGTGGCACATCACTTGAATGATAATGACTAATTGTAATGTCTACTATTTTTATATTATTTGAGGTTTTTTAAAATAAACATCTGTTTAAAAAAATATAGGAACTGATAACATCTCTGTAAAACAAGAATAATCAAATTTTCTATACAGCCACAGAAGATAGCTGATATTCCTTGTCCAGGAGACATTGATTATATTGTTGGCATATCTGATTACCCTTGTATTGATGGCTTCATAATTGTATTACTTTACAATTAAACTTATCACAGTATAAAAAATGTGTGATATAATTATTTTGTGATTAAAATTTATATTTCAAGATCTAAGAATTTCTCAAATCATCAAAAATTTCAACTGCCAAAAAACTTGTGAGATCTTTTTTAAAAAAAAAATTGGTGCATCCACACGAGTTGCAATGTTAAATTATCTGGTGTATTCTGAGATGTCCTCGCTTGATGATAAATTGAAATTCATACTAGCAGTCTATGTGTGTTTTCGTTGGTGACGTGTTGACTCTCTGTGATTGGTGTGCTGCGCAATTTCGCCTGCAGTTGTGCAACACGAGATATCCAATAAGTTGTGAACCGAACATAGTTTGTAAGGCCAGTGTGGCTTGCTCACTAGATATATCATTTTTTTAAATACAATTGTAACTATTTATGTAAATTTAGTTAATACTGATCCGTTATTATCAGTTGTTATTTTGTGCAACGTGATAATGACTGCTTGTTGTAACAGGGCTATTTTGAGTTCTTTAAATGCTGACTTAAAAATGTTTTATTTAATTTTAGTTTAAAGTGCTTCCATAGTCATTCACTACAGACTGATGTTAGGTCTACGACGGTGTCATAGTAGCTTCTGAACATACGGCCAGCATTATGGAAAAATGAAAGGATTATTATTACAACAAGATTTTATAAAATTGAAATCACTTTGGGTTTACTCACACTGCATATCCATAACAATATACAAAAATGAATATGTTGTTGAATTTTTTGAATCAAAACTTTTGCTTAGTGAATATAACGGTTTAAAGTTTTTTTTAAGAAGGCATTTATCTAATTTCTTTACCCTGTTATAACTGACTACATTATTCTTCTTTAATATTTAACATATTAACGTGGAACTCGCCATTAATTTTTATCTTGTTTAAAAGCTCAGTTGAATATTGCCAAATACGAGATATTTCATATAATTTTTTATAATACTCTTGTATTATCACAACCTACTATTGAATTAAATTTCAATTTTATTGTGTAAGCAATAATTCCTTAGTATTATATAATCTTCATGAAATATCAGCATTGTTTGCAAGATTTCAACATCAAAAAGAAAGATTCTCAACTCTATTACAGTCTTGCCTGCGAGGCGTCAATAACTCCACATGCATTACATATCTAGACTCGTGCAATAAATTGGGTAATTGAATGTTATCTACATTAAAGAATATCAATATCTTATATCGGCTGAGGCTACTTACCAACACAAAACAACCTCAAATTACAGATACAATCATGTGATATTTCCATCTGTTGACGTTGACATATACTATTAACATACATCTGTACATAGTACTATATAATCTAAAAATTACAAAGTATATAATATTATGTCTTATGTATAAAATATATATTATGTACCTACCTACCTACATACAAATTACTATAAATAGAGTGCTGTCTTTTTTAAAAGAAACAGTGAGTAAAGTTATATTTAAATATTCACTTCTATTGGATGTTATTTTTGTTTCGGTTGCCACCAATGGATGTCACAAATTACACACCTAAGATCGTGAAAGGCTAGATTGGTCCATCATACACGTTTCTAAGTCCAGTTCCATCAACATCACTTACCAATCTAACACCTCAGTAATATTCAACAATGTTAAATGTATTTTTAATATTCAATTATTTTTATTCTTGCTGTCCATTTTGCTTATAACTCAGTTCCACTAAATAATTTTTACCTAGTAATCTCAGTTGAAACTTTTCATTAATCACTGAGTACCGAGTCTTGATCATTGATCAATGAGTGTGTATTTTTTTCCTATTCATCAATTACACTCTTTGGCGATATCAAATTTGTTGTTAAGATCTGAGATAGTTGACAGTTTTAAATAATGCCTTATCACAATTAGTTCCAAGATTTGGTAATTTAATTATTGATCAACCATTCGTACACGCTCTCGTAACATAGCACTAGATAGACAGATGCGGGCGTGTAATTCCCATATGGAAGAATATATTTTTATTAACGTTCCTATGTAGAACGACGTCATAGTACTATAGAACGATGCCTTATTTAGTGACAAGAAAATACCTGAAATAAAAGTTACTTCCATATTTGTAAGCAATCATGTACTGGAACACATTTGATGTTTATCTTACCACATTTTTTTCTTTGTATTAATAGCTTTAAAATAGCATCCAGCGTTATGATCATGACGGTTGTGTTAAAATTAATTTATATAAGAACAAGTTCAACTAGGCTTAGTCAATTACAATAAATGTTCAAAAAATGTACATTTCACCGTCTTACATACAAGCAGTATTCAATTTTACACATCAGAATAAAGGTGGCTGTAAATATATTATTAAATATTTAGTAATGTTAATACAGTCAGAGTTTACTTCCCCTTGCTAATCCAGTAGCAACTCGGTTGCTTACTTTTAAATAACAGTTTCGTGCAAGAGTACGCTAAATATAATTAACCAACCATGTATTTTTTGGCGTGTGATTGTTCTTCACTAGCAAGGCGGCAATTGTATATTTTACAAATAAAATTGCAGGAATAACACCAAAATATTTTAAATTCGGGGGACAGAAACCATCAGTTTTTTGTAAGTAAAAAGTTAAATCACACATCGAAGTTTGAATATTTTACAAAGATTTATTTTCCCCATTTTCTTACTGGCTACAAATTCTTAAAAACATAGTCACTATTCATTATTAATTAATCTTAATTCTGTCATTTTCAAAATACTTATAAAGTACATCAACACTTATACGAGTTGAATTAAATGAACAAACTTCACACTACGAAGGCGTATTGTTGTGAAGTAGTATTTATACGAAATATAGCTTTTTCAAAAATATAATCACATACAATGTGAAATAAACGTACATAAATATCTGAACTACCATTTGAACGGCAACTCGTATATATTGAGGGCTAATATATTAAATAAAATACAATCACATTGGTTTGCTTTGACAGTTTGCCGTACGAGGGTGAGTTAGCGAGATTTTGAGCTTATGAACTTATATGACTATAGACATTTAGATTGTTAATATTTATACCCTATCGATATACCAAAATAAAAGTACCTATTTCATTATCTTCATTTTTAATACGTCAGCATTCTGCAGAAAAATAAAATCATTCCAAATGAAAGGTTTTTCTTGCAATTTTAAATAATAATACACTTTTTGGTTTAACTTCTCGTGTCCTTTAACTGAATCTTTTCTAGTTTATTAAATATATTGGATTCACAATTCATGTTATTGAATGCAACACATTACAAAATCTTTTGAATTTAATTTAAAGTTGCTGGTTTTGTAAAAAAAATAGATTGCTCTCTGTCACAGCTACAGAAAAAAGACATTGTAAATCGAAAATTTAGGAAACCGTATTTTTCTTTTCATTGATCAGTCCCTTAGTTAATAATTTCATTTTTAAAAAGATGCCATATGAAAATAAACTCATCCATTAATTTTTCATTTGATATCAATTTATAAAAATTAAATTATTAACAAAAGTTTTTGATGCACCGTTGAAACTAATAGATATTGAATATTTATTTAGTACCGATTGAATCGCTTTCAGATAGGTAAATATTTTAAGATTAATCTAATCAGCAAAAGCATTTCTCGTCGGGCTGGGCAGTAATAATTTTTGAATAATCAAAAGCTAGATATGGATTAGATAATATAAATTATAGCATATTTATATGCTGTTATTATTCAACTGGATCGAATAAAGCCAAGTCTATTTTATTTGAAAGTTTATCTCAAGAGCTGTGTTACAGTAGCCATATAGCTTAAATCATGTGATGTATTTGTTGCAAGTAAGACATATGTCTGTAGTTTGCACACGCAGATGCACGCTCAATCAGCATCGTGTCAATCCCAGGCCAAACAATCAAATGGCTTTAATATATATGGCTAGCAATATCCTTACAATATGTTGAATTTAATTTAATGTTTGATCAAATTATCCTAGACATTATTATGTTGTGGACCCTGCTAGTATAGATAAATATATCAGAAATCGGTATAAAAAAAGAATGGTATTAATAGACTTTGTTATGTAGGTTAAAATTTTATATTGATACGAGAATAATTATTAGCAACTTGACGAATCAAACACCATGTTAAATTGTTTTGTAAAATGTCACACTTCATGTAAATAATAATATTTTAAACATATTTTGTTTAACCTGCATGTGTACCCGGAAATATAATGGCAGTCGAAAGTGCTTAAAGCAAAAGTTCCACTGTATGCTGTGCGTATAAATCTAAAGATGGATGAGAGACAACATTGCGTATTGTTTTATAATAGTTAGCATACCTACTCTTGAGTTAAGCACGTTCAACTTTATTTTAATATTAAACTTACAGGTATTTATAATGAACGTCATTTTGAAACAAAGATATCATTTGACTATCGCAGTAAAATTTAGAGATTACTTAGATAGTTTTTCAAATTGAAGCTGATTGAAAAATAGTAAACAACACATTATTTCAGAATGACTTTCATTTTTTATGGCGTCAGTAGCGTCCATCTTTCTCGTTATAGTGTTACTTAAAATAATACAAATGATTTGGGTGCTAAAGTGTTTTTATTTTTATTTTAGTGTTGAATACTTCAAACTACAGTTAAGATTACGATAAACTTACTTTATTTGAAAGAAAAGCAATATTTATTACAAATTAATTGGAAATCAAAAGTACAAGAGTACCTCGACCGGTGCTCTCCGTTCACTTTTTAGTGGCACAGTTTACTTTGCTGATTTTTTACACTTCACGTTCTGTAAGTTCTTTTACAAGTGTGAAATTAATTCAATTGAGAATACTAGTATCTGCCAAATATACGGGGAAAACTTTGGTGTTGTATTTTTGGCAGTAACTAGTTTTTAGTGCTATCTTATCTTTCCGGACTTTCTCGAAATTAAATAATATTCGGAATTGGAAACTGAATCCCAGCTTACTCATGGTACTGAGCTTTTATTTATTTTATCATATAATATTGCCGTCTTGTTCAGAAGAACTTCTGATATCAGTTGAAATCGGTATTTTAGATATTTAAACACTAGAATATCACTAAAATGCTACAAGTCTAGTGCACATCAACATCACAGATTTTGACTGATTTCCGAATTTTTGTATGAAGAGGACGCTCTAGTTTACGAAGCTTGGTATTGTATCTACGCGCCCAGCTAAAGCCGACAAATCATTGTATTCTTTACAGTAAATTGTTTAAATTATTTGAACTCACATACAGTAAAATGTTGTATCATTGTAAGGCCATATATTAGGAGTATCTGACGTTCTGTATCTAGTTTGGATCAAAGCATGGAAATGAGACACAAATCATGATTCATTACATTTTATTATCATTGTCACTTCAGAAAAACCCAATTTTTATCAAATTTTCACTCTTCTTAGGATGCAATTATTGTATTATATTTTTTGTATTGAATTTGATTACATGGAAAAAATCCCTCGAAAGATGACACTATTTTTAGAATTAATTTATTAACTCTATAATAATATGTACACTTCCACATTTTCAATGAGTACAAAAAATACAATACAATTTAATAATAAATAAACACTAACATAGTTTATTAATAAAGAGTGAAAATTTTGACTCATAATTCAAGATTAATTATAGTTTTTCATATCTAACAAGCGATGCTACTCGATACATTATTGTGATTAAGTAGAAATATTGAGCTTAATCTTGACTGTACAATAAGAAGGGTTTTTTCATAAATGACATTTTATTTGCTTGCACGTGCTAGTAAATCTCAATCGATAGAAAGCTGACATTCAAGTTGCATCATCAATCGTGCCATTCACTGCTTTGATCTCAACAACATGTCCGTGGCCAGCATTATATAATAATTTCACAATCATAACCGGAAGTTGTATACCCATGTCACATACCCATAAAGTTTGTAATAAACAGTTTCACTAAAGTTTGTAATGTGCACTATTTACTAACCTTGGAATATTTTGCTGAATCAGAGTATTTATGACTAGTAAGCATAACGTATTGATAGAACAGCATGGCGCCTGGTACTGACCATACGCACAGCAGAATCTTACCTTTACTCGACTAACTCTCCTTGCAGCAAAAGAGTGATGAAGAAATTCGCTAGCTCTTAAAATACAGTATTGAACACCAGCTGATACGCAATTAGAGGTACATAGTTCTTACTAATCTTCTTATGAATATCGTCGTGGTCCAGAACCCTCTACTTTTCGTAGAAGCTTTTTGGCCACCTCGAGAGCTTTCCTTAGTTGTAACGTTTTATTTTTTAGTACAAGCTTCAAAATTTTGCGTGCAGTTTTTAACGGCACACAACGCTATCTTTTTTACTCTTTTGCTTGCTATTTCATCTATTTTTGCTGAGGATTCATCATAGCTTTGAATCCATCGATATATCCCTTCCTTAAAAACTCATCACCAATTTATTCCATTTCCTAATAAAAATGGTGAATCGATTAACGGAGCCAGCATAAAATTTAAAAAAGACTATTAAAATCCGCTGCAGTTGAAATTGAGAGAGCATACAAACATGTCCAGCACAGAAAACATAAAGGCAGCCATTTTGGTAAATGGTTGTTCGTGTCCCGTGTTTTGTCCTTTTCTCACCGTACACCTGCTCTTTCCATGACAGTGTTCAGACAATGTGTTTAAGTTGAATCTTGAACGAGAGTTGTCCGGGAAACCCACATCTGTTTTCTCAGAATGCCGCCATCACTGAAGAAAATACGCACAAGCGATGCGGCAGCAGTGTTTTCCAGATCCTACTCTACCTATTTAACTAAGGGGCCTTCAAGAAATAAAAACGCTTTCTCAAAATGGGGGATCTTTCTTTATTACACTATGAATATTACTTTTTTCTCGACATTAACTTTATATTCCCTTTTTAATATATTATACTTACTTATATTTTATAAAATGTATGAATCGACTTACCTACTAATACTCATTTTAAAATTGTGCAAATTTTTACAACTCACCATTTATTGGCTTTTAAAACAATCACAAAATTTATTCTCAAACAAAATGTCAATCAAATACACCCACTAATATTTCTGAAAAAAATATTTTCTTATGGTAATAAAATACATTTTTTGTTTTTATACAATTTCACCTAAGAATGTACCATTAATCATTTTCATGCTGTGATTGTTGCGTTCTTTAACTTAACACCTCGTGGATGACTCACTATGTGTAACTACAATATCGACAGATTATTGATCCAGGTCAAATTTGGGGTTGTCTCATCACAATGTATGTTTTAACTATAATTTACATTCGTCATTTTTATTTCCCATTGATATTTATAATGTATTTTGTCAGATGGTTTCCAAAACTGAATAATTTATATATGTAACTGTAACTCTTTATTATTTACAGATTAGATGTAAGTTTTCGTACTTCCTAAAACTTCAAACATTTTCTCTGGCTGATACATTACTATAAAGAGCAACAAATAATTATCTACTAAGTATGTGATTTTATATAGAACATAATAATACACAAGTTAAATTTCCTATAACTTTACACACATAGCAAATGTGGTTAAATGGGCTTTAAATTTTGTCACACAACAGTACACATACATGTTGAAAATTCACCTCAACACAATATAATTTATGTTTATATCTCATGTCTTCAATCCGTGTTATCATTGAAACATTTTATTGAAAAAATTACAGTCGCATTCAAAACGCCTGTTTAATCTCATTGCCTTACATTGTGTGGTTTAAACAAAACACAATGACACACTTTTATCTTTAATCTTTAACATAATATGAAAAATAAATTGAAAGACATTTTATTATTGCTGATACTATAAGGCTTGTATGAATCTCTAAAGGAGTCCGCTAGAACTATTGATAAAGTTTTCCATTCGTAGATAATCTAGTGTAAACCAATTGATTGTTCAATACATTAAGGCAATTTCCCTTTTGTTCCCTTAGAACACAGCTATTCGAAAGTATTTTATATTTAGGAGAAATTTATCGAAATAAAGTTGAAAATAATCCACCAATTATTATTCAAATAAATAATGGAGCGGATTTTAATATATTCCCTAGAAGTACTTAAAAAATCTTATATGTAGAAATAATACATATATCTCTTCAATTATCAGAATAACTAAAAAATGTATTAGTACTTTTCTATAATTTATGGAGTGTTTTCATAGCAGATTGAATAAATAATAATCTTTGTAAAAATAACTATAATTTGGACACATCTTTCTTTCTTCTCGAAATTTAGAAATCTAAACAAACAACTTGCGGATCGGCTGTCTTTTTTTTTTTTCTACAAGTGAATCCGTTCCATTGTTTATTTGAGGTAATGAGATAGTAAGAAGTTTTCTACATACAGATATACAGTTAGGAGGAACAAGCTTAATAATTAGATAGATGAACACATTTATGGAGATGAGTCTGTAACAGAACACACCATTAATTTTAATGGCCTTAATAAGAAATGTAAATATTTACTAACTTTAATTAAATCATAGCAACCAATAATGAAGAGGCTCGGAGCGGCTTAGCAAAACTTTGTCAAATTGCTACGTCGGCGCCATTTTTTCTATTATGATAATATAATCTTTATCATTTGTACTATAGAATGTTTATCGAAATAATACATTCGCCCATATGAGTTGATGTTTTACTACCCAGTAGTTTTATGAAACCCATTAGCATCCTTGCCCATCCTCTTTCTTTATTTTTATTGTACAGTAGACTCTCCATTTATCGGCAATATGATAAAAATAAACGAATTCATAGAAAATATACAAGAACTTTGGATTCTTAAAATTTATATGTTGACGATTTTCTATTTTTTCTAAAAACTAAAGGCCATTTTTATAGCTTATTGACTTTGTATTCACTATATTTGATTTATTACTTTTTTTTATTTTAAAGTCTAAAAGTCTGCTGCATATAATATTTTCAACGTTGTAAATGGATGGTCTTCTCAAAAGTTATGAAAACATGTTTAGTAATATGAATACTTGAAATTAATTGTCTTAGCACCAAAAAAACATGAAACAAATACAATCAATTACACAATAATTAACTTAGTCCACCAATGTCTTAAGTATATTGTAATTAATCTTTACTTATTATATTACTGTGTAACTATATTTTTAAATTAAACTATATTTTATTTTCTTTTTTGACTATCTATTTGTATCTTTCGATGTGAGCAATTTTCTTTACTGGATGTTCATTTTATTTTCTTTGTTCTTGCTGCCTTAATTGTGATTTAGTTACATATTTTTAAAAGCTTAGATCATTATTTATTTCAGGTATTCATATATGTTTTAATTAATTTTTACAAACGTCTTATGTTTAATATCAATCTAATTAGTTCAAAATTATCTGAAAATATCCATTATTAGATAAAATCAATTTCTGTTGAAAGATCAAAAAATTATTATTATAACATAACAGTGAAAATTAATAGTGGTACTATAGGAAAATTTAATTTTTGCTGGTTTATTACTTATTTTTAGAACATAAGACTATTCACAGGTGTTGCTCGTCTAAACTGGAAAATTCTGGCACTGAAAGCGAAGATGAAGAATCAAGAATATACATCGGAATATCCATCCATCAGGAAGATGACCATCCCACACAGCCCAACTCCCAAGGACATCAATACGCCCACAGCATCTGGATACTTTAGAATAATTATAAATATATCATGTTAACCATAACATCTTATTTATTATAATAACTGGTTAAATATAAACTATCTCTGAACATAGCAAATTTTATTTTATTTTGAATATTACTAAAATTTTAATAAGCAAAATTAATAATTGAAATAAAATTTACTTGATTTGGTGATATATCTAACATTATTTCACTGGTCACAATTTTAAAAATATTGAGATAATGTATGATTGTTGCGGTATGTAGATAGATGGAATTTCACATACTAATTTAATTCAATTCTTTCATCACCATTACATATAATAAAACTTGGCAATCTCAATAAATAATTGCAACTTCTAGTATGCAGCTGTGGTCGTTTTCTCTATCTCTCGATCTCTATATTTTAACTACTTCGTTTAATGAAGGTTTGCTTTATACACATCCGTTATAAATTCAAAAGGAGATTGGTCGAAAAAATATATTTTAGTATGTCTATAAATACTGTTTAATGCAATATTTATTTATATCTTAAGTTTCGATTCATTTACATAGTATAGCTTCTTTATCAGGTGCCTCTCCTCAGAGGAGGTTGGTGACCATCTCACTGAACATATATCTATCCTGAGTCAGTCTTATTAGTTCGAAAAGAAAATCAACTGGAATGCGGAATTTGCCACAACTCGTATTTCATAGTTTGTTCATAGAAATTCGTAATTCATCAACGTGATTAATAGTTTTTGACCTAAAAATTATTGATGATTGTAAGGCATAAAAAATAGGGTAAAATAAAGAGTAGTAATTTAATTAACATGCACGTACAAGTGAACAAATATTTGTAGGCTTTAGCACCCGTTATTAGACCTTTTTCATTCTCGGGTGTTACGCTGTGTTGTGCTTTGTATCTTCCAACGTTTGGATTTGTTGAAAACATTAAAAAATTCAAAACATAACATAGTACAACACCCAAGTACAAAGAAAACTACACTATTCATATTTTATCCAGTAGCGAGATATGCAATAAATAGTATCAAAATTACGTCGATCTTTATACATTTATGTTTAAAGTATTCTCCTTACAAAAATAAGTAAATATTAAGATGTCAATAGAAAAAAGTATTCGGTTTTTAAAACGCTAGTCAGTGAAATTAACACTTAACATGTCTTAAATATATATTTTACAGGTTACATTAAAAGCTATATTCATAAAAACACTGACTATCGATTGTCGATGTTTACTAAATTGTATAAAAAACTCACAAGCGTAAAACTTTTTTACAAAACATTATAGTTTATTATTATTGTTATTGCTTTCAATTTTAAACAGGAAATCAATAGAAAACTGGATGCAAACTCCCTTATTTTTTATATAAATAAAATCAAAAAAATATTTTCATCTTCCAGTCAATGAAGTCAAAAAAGATCGTTTTTGAAAATATGGAATCTAATATGAATGTACAAATAAATAAAAAATGCATTGCTTTTGGTCTTACTAATAAATACAACCATTAATATGGATATTCTTGATAACGTTTATTTGTGTGACTTTACAGTTAAGATATGTGCGCTCCAAAAATATCTGACCTATCAGACAACATTTTATGGTATGTCATAACTGACCATAAAACAATAATTGTTATTAAGAAGAAGAAGAAGATGCTGCTAATGACCATAGACAGTACAGTACTAGTGACAGCACTGAAGTGACAGTTAATATCTGGTTGAATCAGAGGGAGAAATAAATTTCTAATTTCAAATTAAAATTTGATATAAATTAAAAGTTGCTTGACATTATTAAAAAAATAATGTAGTTTAATTTATAATCCTTTTACACCAACTTCTATCTGTAGGTAATTCAAGATAAAGTAGTATATAACTTCTGACATGTTTATGTTTTTTGAATTATATTTATTGTTTTCGTGATCCCGAATTATATTTAACTTGATATAGACAACGACATCGCCTCGGTGCGTTTCATTCCTTCTTTGTCAGTTAGCCGACAGTAAGTTGAATAACTTTTGCGCAATAACGAAAAATAAACTACATACCTACTAATTAAAACACCTAAACAGTGAAAGTCAGAACTTGGTTTAAAATTTTAAAAAATTATTCAGTATTTATAAAGACTAAATTTTTATTTACAATATAAGTTTTTAAGGCTATCATTATGGGGGGCCCGGAAAAACCATTTGCTTGCTCGGAAAGCGGTTGTGGTGAAACATTTACCAATGAAGACCGACTGTCAGTGCATGCTCGGAAGCATGACATGGAATTGCAGCTTGGGAACAAGGGAGGCCAGTATGTCGGTGAGAAAATAAACTGCATTCTGGTAGACTTGAGTTTATAAACAGTAGATTTACAGGTGATTAAGACCTTAACTACCATGAAAATCTCTGACCGGAGTCAGAGGCTTGTATCCATCAGGGGATAATTCTACCCATATTTCAGTAAACACAGTGACAGTAGTCCCCACCAGGTCTTGAGGTTTTAGTTCATCAAATTTCAACCTTTTATTAATAACTGGCCTTCAACAACTGATTAGATCGGATTACAGGTACAAGCTATGTTGTTGGTGGTCTGATATATAAATATTTATATGAAGTTATTGTTAGAATTATTTGAAATTATTATCAGTGTATTGATGAAAAAAAATTATTTACTAATAATTAATTTGTGATTTGACTATTTTTAATCATTTCAGCTGACCAAACTCCTACCCCCACTCGATTTATCAGAAACTGTGAGGAAGTTGGACTTTTTCAAGATCTGCAGAATGTCAACCCGTTTGATGAAACATTCAAGAGGGCAATGGAGGCTAGGTAGAGTATTATTTCATTTTTGTGACATTTTATTATTTAACTGATATGAATGATAGATTTTGAAGGGCATATTTGTATTTCAAATGTATGAGAAAGATTTCTCATCAATTTCAGACTCCTCCATTTATATAATTGACTTGTATCTAAAGTTGGCGTATTTGAATATTTACATTTTATTTTAAATTTCAGGACAGGATCCAATCACTTGACATTAGATGGTCTAACTACAATATCAGATGACGCTCTTCATACTCCACATATATTTCCTCATCTAGCAGAAGACAATCCTTTATATTCCACCACTGCCGAATTAAGGTCTACCCTAACAGTCAGCAGGCTGTCAAGTGATGAGGGATCCAACCAGCTCTCCGTTGTGAAGTGCACATCCTCTTGTGTGGAAGAAAACTTATCATCCGTAGGTGTGCCAGAAAATGAAAAAGATAATACAACTGAGATTAAAATTCAGAAGATAATTGACATTGACAAAACAAAGAAATTAATGAGACAGGAACCTGTTGACATAGCTGATAATCTGGACACTAGAAATTTGCATGTCCAATCAGGAAGCTTCGTCTTAGATGTTCGTAAAATTACCACTGTCAAAGAAATTATCATTGTGAATGATAAAAATTCTCCTGAGAATAATGTGAGAATGCTGAAAATTCCGATTATATCAATTTCAGAAACTACAAAGACTGATAAAAAAGATGATAATGACGATGTAATAGAAGATAGTATTAAAAATGAATTAACTTCTGAAAAATTACCACATACACAACAAACTGTATTAAAAAAAGATTATCTTTTGTCTACAAAAGATGTTGAGTTAGATTTGAACACCATGAAAAGTAACATGACTAAACTGATGAGTCAGAAGTCTATAGATATGGCCCTCATAAATTTTACAAATGAAGCTCAGAGTAAGACAATGGACCTTCAAAATATATCTATTGAAGATCTTCCAGCCCATGTGACCATGGAAGGGTTGACAGATGAAGATAATACTGAAGTTGCCGAAGAACCCATCTTAGAAAATGAATCTTCAAGGCATATTTTGAAAAGGCACATGTTTAAATTAAGCGGTCGGAGAGAACGTAGAAAGAAAAGTGCCAATGAAGGCTATTTCAGTAATTCTGAATCACAGGATAAAGAATTCAACAGTAACAAACAATCTTTACACAGTGTCAATAAACAGACAGACATAAAACGAAGAAAATCTATTGATAATCAATATATTTCCAGTAATAGCTTTGGAGCAGATAATATAGTAATACCGACTATTAAAAGCGTTGGAGGGAAAGCTTTCCCTGATACAACTGACAAGGGCTATGAGCTAATGCTCAAATGGCCTGGTGGGAAGAAAGTTTACTTGAAGGAGGTCTTTAGAGAAGACGACGAAAAGCAAAAAGAAACATACGATAGTGAACACACTCCTAACACAGCTAGCATAATTTCAGCTCCTTTAGCTAGTCCTATAATTATTTCAGATTCAAATGTTTCTGTAGTTTCTCCTGATACTATAAATGTAAAACAAAAATTAAAGGACACAATCCAAAACAACGCCATTAAAAAAAGGGAAAATAAGATAGTTTTAAATCCCATTCAGCATAAACTTCCGATACCTGCTCTTCATCCCCCCCAGAAAAAAAAAATATTACAGGATAATTATATTATTTATCCGCCGATCACACCGAGAATTGTCAATTCGACGCCAATATTTCCTAGTAATATACAATACGTACCTGTGGTCACACCTCAGACCAGCCCGGTACAGACTTATTTAATATCAAGCAACGGAGAAGTTTGCCAACCTCAGGCAGTTACAAATTATACGGAACTTCTCAGTACGCAAAACATCAGCCATGCTAACAGCATCGTCATAAATAATAGTCCCAAAGAGTTTATACCGTCCTCGCCAACACTGAAATTAATAAAAAACATTCATAGATCCAAAATGGTAATAAATGATAGAATACCCACAGATACTCAATCTGAAGAAGTCACAGAGCATTATTCTCTCAATAAGTCAGATCGGCAGTACCACAGTGCTGAACATTCTCATGAATCAATAGGCGTTCCATCTAAAGTAACAGTCTCCACTAGAACAGTCTCAAACAAAAGGAGTGTTGAAATAAAGCTTACTCCGATTGCAAGGAAGATTGCCATATCTGTCCCTGGGGATTCTAATAAAAATAAAACTCTCAATGCAGATAAAGTGGTTAATATTGACATGAAAGAAAGGAACAAAGCAGCTGTTTCTAGATACAGGTTCGTATAGAAAAAAATCAAATGCAAAACTCTATTTTATGATCTAGTTTCTATGTTTATTGTATTATTAAATTCTTACAAAATGTATTGTTAAACATTTAAAAGATTTCTTTGGCCAATGGTAGGTTTATTTTTCAACTTTTAGGCTCAGATTTTTCCCATTGTGTGCCAATTTTTATGGATATTTCATGTTGCATATAACTGCATGCGGCTGATATCCTATCACCATTTTTAAACCATAATCAAATTGAAAAAATATTGTAGTCACATAAATAACTGCTTACAATTTAATACAGCTATGGGATCCTTCATATTTAAAGCGAAGGCAAATCCTTTGAGAAAAAGTCCTCTTACACGAGCTATCTTCAATTTCTATGGCTAGGCAAATGCTGGTCAATTTTATCTCTTAATACATTCAAAATTACTTGCTCATTTACTTTACTCATTGACTTTTACATAAAAATATGGTTAGTAGACTCATTGTTCAAAGTCCCTTGCTCATGTAGTTATAAATTGAGAGGTGCCTGGAAATAAATTGAAACACAATTTAATTTGTAAGTGAGCCTTATTATTTTTCCAGGTCAAAGAAACAAGCTGAAATAAAGTTGGTCCAAGAAAAGAACGATTCCTTAGAGAAGGCCAATGAACTGCTCAGAACTCAACTGGCAAACGCATTGCAAGAGATTAAGCAACTCCACAAAATACTCCGTCTCCACACCAACTGTAGTATAAACCAAACCCCTTCTACAGGTAAATTTATAAAATGTAGTCATTAAGTTACATCAATAGTCAAATTTTTCTTCACGGCAGTGTCGTTCCTGTTCAACAGCGCCATCCTCCAGTTATGATGGCCACGGCTATGTTGTTTAAATTCATGAAATACATTTTAAGGATTTAGGTTTATTGCGGAGATTGGTGGCCTCATTGCTTAATGTAATTGAGTCTTTCTTTCATATGTAGCATTACAAAAAGAATCCTTCAATCACACCCTTAAGGTATCAAACTTCTGGACTTTACTTGTCTCATAGAACCGATCCCTAAACTCTGATCTGAGTTAGAGCCTTTTAAGAAATTTAGCAGCTCTAAATTTATTTCTTTGACCATATCAATTACATTTATCAGTATGATGGAGTATGTGGGTAAAATTATAAGTTTGTTCTAGGTTCTTTCCAAATAGTAAATATGCAACAGGGCAACATGCACATCCCCCAAGTAAATATCAGAGCTGAAGACGAAGTTAATAGAGAAACCAACAGTATTACTAATCAAGACATCACCATGACAGAATTACAGCCTAGGCATATACCTGACTCTTGACAAACTTATTAATGTATTAATAACTATTTTCGATCCTATGTCAAGCTACAAGTTCAGTTAAGGCCAGAGTCTGAATGAAATAAATGACCACCATGCTGGGTCTTATTCTTTTCTTATAACAACTTCTAGAGATAAGAACCCATCGTAAGTGGGTCTAAATCATTTTAAATTCTTCATAATTTTAATTTTATATACAATAATTTAATTTCTCAATATCAACTATCTTGTGTCAAATATCATAGCAACCGTCAATTAGTAGCTTATTGGTTTTCATGGAAAAATTCATGAAAAGTTTTGTTTTAAAATGAATGTGACATTGCTGATAAATTTACCATGGCCTTCATTTAGGAATCCTTAGTAGTTTATTTTTTCTCAGTGGGTCCCATGTTGAATGTCACTCAACGCACTTAGTTCAATTCGGCAAAGTTCTTGGATGTTAATTGGCCTTTATTCTGACAATAAATTGTGCTTACTATATTCAAAATATGTATAAATTTTAATAAATTATCAAACTAAAATTAAAATCATCCTCAATGCTAGAAAGAAAAATACTTTCCCTTAAACTGAAAACTGAAAATGAATAAGTGTTTTTTTTTTTTTTATACGGACCTACTGAGGTAAAAGAGATGTAGGATCGTAAATGGTTTGTGTTATTTTCCTTAACTCCTTCGCTGACTCCGCTATCTGATAGATGGCATGCAATAAGACTTTTATAAACACTCAGGTTGTCATAGCTCGGTGACCGGAACACTTAAATCCCTATATGTCCTCGTGGGTCACCGGTTGATTCTGCTCTATAAATAGGGCACTAGTGTTACATTTAAACTTGTTAACATTATTTCAATGTCACTGTCGATTAATCCTCGCTTTATTTATGAATCTCAATATTTCAGGGTACTTGTAAAGATGCCCAACCTTTTACTTGGTTCCAGCCAATTTAAAATTTTATTTTGTACAATTCAATTTATATTTTGATTTTATTATCATATTTCAACATGGTTTTGTATTTTTTTGACAGCAAATATTCATGGTCGAGTTGAAAAAGTGATTCACGTGTGGCTCCCGAACTACTACACATTGGGCACCTCTGATATAGATCATTATTTAAACTTCCTTATCAATGATTTCAGTATCTAATGAAAATTATCTCACAGGATACAATACCTGTTGTCTTTTTTTCCTATTAAATTTATACTACACTCTCAAATAATATAATGAAAGATGTATTAAACCGATTCTGTTATCCAAAGTTGTTCTCTAATGAAGGTCGAATTAATGAATTGTTTTCAGCGGTTATATTCTATTCTTAATTTTATTCCTGAAGAGCTGTTGAAGCATAAAAAATCAGATTATTGAACTGTACTATATCTGCTAACGTAATATTTCGATTAATGAATGATTTTTCGCCAATTGCAATAAACTAATCATTTAATTATTGATATATAGTAAAAAATAATTTTTACTCAAAATTAATAAATAGGATGATTTAAATTATTAAATATTTATAAGATAAAAAAGTGATTAAAAAGACGATTAGTACAACTAGCGTTATTTGAAACAAAGTTAAAAGTAAGCTCAATAAGTAAAAAATATCAGTTAATTTGGACGCCTGAAAGTTATGGTGCATTTTACAATTAAAATAGTAATTGAATATTATGAAATTTTCCATAATACATCACGACGTTGCTCTTTGAAGGACAGTTGCTTGTGAGTACAAATAGATTGAGCAGAATTTAAACGACAATCATATATATTTTTTTATTTAATTAGGCTAGCATGGATTCATTGCTAACAAGTCTCAATGTAACATTAGAATTACTAAAGTATTGACTGATGAGATATTATTTATATAAAAAATTATGAATATTATTTGCAGAAATTATTGTGTTTATTTATTGTGATGTTATTTTAATCAATGACTGTCAGTTTTATTCTTTATTCTTAAGTACTGAGATGCTGTGATATTTATAAATAGTAATAATAAATAATTTAGAAATGTATTAATGGCAGTTATTACTCATCAATAGTTAAATTAAAAGCATTGAAAAGATGTCTTTAATCAATTTAATGAATTGACATTTAAGGGAAAAATATAATGCCCTAGTGCCAATACATGCGTGCTATACAAATGAGAATACTAAACATTAACTTGAGTGTGGAAGTATAAAATCTTAAGATATTATGTATATATTCCGATGTAATTATAGTAGTTGCCTTGAGAAGCCATAAAAAAATAGCTGACCGTTTGGACAAACAATAAATTCGTAATTGCACTCAAATAAATAGTTAGAACTATCAATGAAAATGTTTGTTGGTGAAAAAACATTGATTTTGGCCAATCGACTATAAAACTTATTTTCTGCAAACTGAAATGATTATATAAAAAATTACACAAATAAAAAAATATTATGAATTAGAGATAATGTGTCGTATTTAGCAATCATTTTATGAAATTGATTGGAATGTATTTTTTTTTATGAAAGTATATTTTTCGGTTTTAATCCTACTTTACTTTTAGTGCATGTTTTGAATTGTTTTGTTTTCTCATTTTAAACTTAAATGAGACAATGGATATATTTTTTTATCAAATCATTAATTTGATTAACATATTAGAGGGAATATTTTGAGACGATCGTATTTGATAGATCAGATGCTTTAGTATGAAAAATGCTGACATTGTTAATTAATAAAGTCCTCCACACACGTCGCGACACAACTTGCAACCGACTTGCGACAACCGATAGCGACCCTTAATTTTGGGTGGTTTTTTTGTGGTTTTGTCTAATTAAATAATGTAAAATAGGATGCTACTATCGCAAGTTGTCTAGTGACGTGTGTAAAGGGCTATATTATCAATCAACAATGCCAGCATTTTTAATATTCAAGCAGCTTATTTATTAGACATGACCAACAACAAAACTAAAAAAGCAACACTGTTAATATTTAGAACAATAAATCACATGTTGAATTTGACATATTTTTAATCTGAAGATACTTTTTTACTGACAGTAAATATATTAAGAATAAAAAAATATATAAAATTATTAGCCTAATAAAATTTAAAACAAACAAATTTTTGGATATATATATATATTTTTTTTAATCTGGTAATTAAAATTGTGTATAAAGCTGGCAACACTGAGGCCTGCTGTGAATCGGACGTCCATGTTTGTGTTGTTCAGGTTGGTTGAGGTGTTGTTGCTCGGGATAGTGCATCGTGCTGGGCGAGCTCAAATATTGCAGTTTTGCTTGTAGTTTTTCACAAAGTGACCCTCAAGATCGCCTCATGCGACCATGACGTACTCCGGTAGAAATAAATTCGAGGTAAATACCGTTCCAGCTGCTCACAATCCGTTCATTTTCATAGTCTCCTTTGTATTTGTTTTTAGTTTTGATTAGAAACAGCTGATTCCTCAAGAATGCCGGTCGGAAAATTATCTTTGTTATGTTTTTTGAAATGCGTTTTCTCTCATCTTGCTGCGATTTTGCAGAACTAAATGCGTTTAAACGCAATTATTATAATATTGTCTTAATTATTGACAAAACCTTTTTATGTAATTCTTCAGATTCGTTGGGTAAAATGGATTTTTTTCGTGACGTCTGCGACGCAGTTTCTTAGCTTACCATACACAAGCTGATGTCAGTTGTCAAAACACTTTTATCGATAAACATTACAGCTATGCTGGCGTGTTTCCTTTGCGTTTAAGCTTATATAAACATTTAGATTTCCCAAATAAAGTCTTGATTAACATGGCAAATTCCCAAAGGCTCAGTTGCGTGTAGAAATGATAAAATATCACGGTTTTAACGTGAGTCCTTTGTTCGACTAATGTACACAAGTCGAGTGTGTACATAAGATGGGCTTTTTTGCACCAGTTTACGACTCTAGAGGGTAACAAACTCGCGCTGGATTTGTTCAAGCCATTATATTCATATAATAATGTTTCTTGTGTTTTAAAATTAACATTTTTTAAGCGTCTGAAGAGATAATTGATTACACTCCGATCACACTCAAGTATCTGAAAATTAACTGTTATATTCTATTTAAAGAAACGTATTTACTGACTTACGCATATTATTTGGAAATTAAAAAAAATATATTAATAATAATTATCGAAAAACTAATAGAAAATGTGTTCGTTATATTGGTTAGGAAAAAAAATACGGTAAACGTCAAATTTAACAAAGGCTTTCAAGACGATATTGATGACTTGGGATTTTTAATGCGTTGTCTCAATGAAACTCCTCAAATATATCTATTACTATTTTTTATTACTTTGTATTTCTTTTATTTTTTTGATCTACAACTATTATCGATAGAGACGTGATTATTTTTTAATTTACTTCGTTTGTATGTCAGAAATGTAACAATGGGTATTGTTTAGTTTTTAATTAGGACAAGACAAGGTTTTTAAATGCATTATGTCATATATTATAACAGGCTAATTGAAACGTATTACATTCGCAAATGTATTATTATTACGGTACATGTTGGATATCCAGCTCGTTATTTACAATATAGAGTCGATTTGCAGATCATGCACTGGTCGGTGTCTGGCATTTCTTGGATATGTTCTTATTTAATAATGTGCTGAATATGCAATGGACATGAAACCTTGGAAAGTTCTTTGTGTTTTAAATGCACACTTCCTAAGTTTGTAATAAAGCTTATTTGCTATCTTAATAAATGTCATGGAAGTATTACTATTTTTATTGCCTGTCACAAATGCCATATTTACACCTGGAAAATGCTGTAAGGAATAATAATTATACAAATATTCACATAATTGAGGCGTAGTTCATAATTGCATAACCCAACATTTGCAGTGACAATGTTTAAAAAATGTTAACAAATTATTAATATTTAAAAAAAATTACTTCTTTTAAAGTGCTTAATCGACCAAAGAATGCTAAAAATCTAATAATGTATCGAATAATACAACACCCATTGACCCCTTTTTTGTTAAAAAAATATGGGGTAAATTTTGATATCCTCTATGCACATTTTATTTTTTCATATTGAATTTGTAAGCACGTGTATTAAGTACAAAGGGCAATTGAGTTGAATGATTGTGGTCGGATTTTCAGACAGCGCAATGCAAATCTGAAATTTTACAGTCGATCTAATAAAGAATACAAATCTATATAAATATTAAAAATTTACGGTGGTCGAAGGCTAAATTCAGCAACAATAAGATAGCAAAACGTTAGAAAAAAAAACATTGCACGAAACACAACTACTAACTGGTGTCCTTAAAATCTATTTACATTTGTAGAAATACACTATTATTCAGGCTTTCGAATTATGGTGTATTGACGTAGACTCGTCATAGGCTGCAAAAAATAAAATAAAATGCGGTATATCAAGTGATAACTACTTCCACTAAATGAAAACGAATAGATTTTTTCTCGAGAACCTTCCCCTTGAAAATCTCGAGTGAATTCTTATCTACCTTTGATATTATCTATACCACTCCGACAAGTGTATTTACCTTTTTATCACAACAACAAATGTCCTCGAATACGCCATATTACGATGAGTTTCTTCGATGGGCATGCAGTTTTAGCCATATGTCGATTTAGAGGAAATATCAATTTGCTTTGATCTCATTGGTAAAATCCTTCGCGCGATGAAATCGATTAATCCGAAACCTGAACTTCAGACGTACGAAAAAGCTTTGTGTTACAATATTTTTAAATGTTGATTAGTTATAATATGCAACTCAATATATTTCCAAGGGTAGCATTATGGTCCGCATGCCTTCGTTCAAGATGGTAATACTGCACTTATATATAATAAGTAAAGGTGTATATGGCATGATTGATGACGCTGATTTGCGTTTAGTTATTATTATTTCTAGTAAATAGGAAATCGATGCAATCGCAGACTTAATGCGATGAATATGAATATGTTTACAAAACAAACAAAAAAACAAGTCAACATTCAGTGTTAATGCGAACTGTTATTATCCAACACAAATACAAATTATTGTTAATAAACAGTCCGTGCACTCGGTTACAACGCCTGCATCCATAATACCCATTACATGTAAATTGATTTAGATCTGATGGTTAAACCTGATATTTTTGTCATTAATATGGAATCAGCTGTTTTTATGCTTTGAAGCTTGCATTCATTGAAGATCTTGGCAAATAACATACCACGCTCGTCAGACGAGTCCGTAGGCATGTTATTGAACAATAAAGTAGGAGCTGGACCGCAAAGCGTTTTTCCTTACTTTATATACCTAATCATTTTTTTTAACACGTATTAACACGTACGCGAAACCGCGTTGACTTTTTACTGTTGCTAAAAAAAAAAACATGGAGTACCTAATTTGAAGAAATTAGCTCAAAGTATTGGTAGTTTATTGTGTGGAAATGCAACGAGAGCCAACCGCGCTCCCCTGTGGTGTAAGAAAATAATAAAACAAGAAGTGTTATTTGAACCGTCGTAAAGATGACTGTTAACCGTTGCCGAAAATAAATACTCCGTGTTGCCAAAAATTCCCTCCCCCCCCCACCATCTCACGTGCTCGGTAGTTTCGCACATCATAACTCGAAAAAAATGCCTAAAAAATAGCCCCGCCAGGTGCTAATTTTAGGAGGCGGGCGCGTAATTTGCAAAATTGCTCTAAAAGTATTCATTAGCACGTGCCGTCAGTTTCACGCTGGTACAGTCGATTATTGGCTATCCGAAAAATCGATTATCCGAACTCATCGCAGACTGAAAATTTCAGATATATTCATACATAGTAGTAGTTCATACAGATTATTTTTTCGTTTTATGTATTGACAATAAAATATAACCATTTTTTTTTTTTATTATTTACAACAAATTAAATAGTTTTTGGTTGTTACGAAAATGTAAATATTTTGTGTGTTATTTTATTATTTAAAAATTATAATTGAAAAAAGTTAAGATTAATGTTCCGATGTTTCAGCCTCGGTACGTTTCCAATGAATGCCGGTGAGCCCGAAATTTTTACACATTTATTAAATACTTTGAAATGACCCCAGCAGGACTGGAGACGAAGCGTTGGAGTATCTTTCAACGCAGACTGCATCCCCATGCTTAGTCATTGCGAATATTCTAGGCAGGGGTGCACCATCGAGCGACCCCTGACCCTCGGGCGAGGCACTCGCCGGGTGATTGATACCCCAAGTCCGGGCCGGATCCCCGGTCGAATTTGAATAAAGCCTTATACCATTTTCGGTGGATAAGGCTTTTTTTGTTGTTTTATAGTCCATAAAAAGGTTGCGGATAGAACGTAATACTAAATCCACTAATATCACAGTATTATTGAATAATAGATCTGCATACATCGGGATGCGTTGAAATTTTTACCACTGTGGTTTTTCTTGTCGCATAGTACTTATATTTTCTTTGTATATATCAGATATAAAAGAAGTAGTCATTTATGCCAATTTGAACATATTTATGCAAGCGTTGTTGCACCCTTTGTCAGAAAACATTTCAATCACTCAATTTGTTCAACATCAAATGAACGCGTTTCTGTTGAGTCGTACCTTTTGTCCTACAAAAAAAATTGGGCCAGTGTGGAATTATATATATTCGTATGGATGTAAATTGTCTATATTATTATTTGGAAGTACGATCCTTCAGATTTCACAGAACAAAGTTATAGTATAAAATTTCTTTGTTGCAGCAGCCAGACGTTTTCTTGCGACAACTTCTCGCGTTTGACGTCGTCTCCTATGTAATTGTTTATTTATTAAGAAGTAGACTTTTTTTCTTGGCTCATAGTGATTGCAAATGGCACATTGGCCAGTGACGTGTACAAGTGTGTATTTTCCTAGATAGGCTAGACGCAGGCCGGGGTCACCCCCGAGGCGCGCCATAGGCCAGGGCATTGTCACGTACCACCACTGACTTTTATATATATATATATATATATATATATATATATATATATATATATATATATATATATATATATATATATTTTATATAAAACCAATATAGGTGATTTATTGATCACGATAAATTTTATAATTTATAAAATAGAAGCGCTGCAACCCGGCATTGTCGTGCATATTTATATTGGATAAGGCAAATGTTGCGCTGTCTGCGAAACGAGGTTTTCTAACGGATTATCAAAATTTGTTAATTCTGATTCGTGTATTTTAGATCCGATCGATATATGTTAATATATTTTAAAATGATTTTGGAGGCAAGGCTTTATCCGACTATATTGCGATAAAACTTATGATGATGTTGAAAAACAGTATATTTTTTTCTTATTATGCACTGATATACCTGCAAATACCTACTGATGATTACGTACGACTGCAATAGATAGCTTCCTTTCCAGACGGAATCCATTTGGCACAGTCAAGTAGACTTTAAATGGTATTTAAATTCTCGCATGCGGTTGCATGTACTAAATAATTCAGATTAAAATCTGATTGGTGTGATGTATTTGCAATTTTGTTAAATTTCGGTTTCGTGAGTTGCTCGTGAATTTAAATCGACGAATAATAAATAAATTTCTTTGATATTGATGTTATGGTGGGTGAAGAGTCCTCACTTGCAGCGTCCGGAGCTATTCAGCGCTACTAATTAAAGCATATCTTAACACACTTTAAGCGGGTAACCAAATTGACTAAACTGATGAAAATTCGTGTAAAATTGCACGTGTGAAATCTAGTCTATACACTCTTTGATTTGCGTGTAGTCAAATAAATCGTTTCCTATAAAAAGTTGAACCACTTCATACACACTGTGGGGATTACTTGGCATCACAACAACACCACTTTGTCCTAAAAAATGTTCATTAATTGGAGGATTATCATTCTCTGACCACTCCACTTTGTTCAGAATCACTGGACAGTATTGGTGGAAGTAACGTTGACGAGTCCTAAACAAACATTACGAGCTGTAAACCTAAAGAGTAAAATGGCGCTTTTAGAGTAAACACATTCAAATAGGTATTAATACGCGCTCCGCTATTAGACAGCAGTCCGCGAAACGGGTACTAGTACCCGCCCCGCCTTTAGTGTGTCAATTCAGCTATTGCTTAAAGCATGCATTTTGTTTTATGATTCTACAGGTTTTTTTTTTTAAAGCAGTAAAATTATTATTAAAGTTGAAGTTTCGCGAGTCGCATGGGAGTCGTTGCCTCGCCGCCGAAGTCGCGGCGCGCCACGGGCCACCGGCGGAGGCGGTCGGTTGGACCTGGCGGAGCAGACGGACGACGACGACCGGCCGGTCATCGACCGCCGCCCGCGCTGCAGCTCGGCTCCATTATGCAATCAAACGCCAACCGCTGTTCCTGGAGCCGCCCATCCGTCCAATTCTTCGGAGGACGTTCATCAATACTTACGCAAAATCGACCGGGCGCGCACCACGCTGATCGATGAAATACGCCCTCGCAATTCTAACAAAAATATAAGGCCACTACACGTGCAGTTTTTTTAAATTATTTATTTAATACATTTTTTATTTGTTCGAAAAAATTTTCGTTTATTTATTAACTTTTTTATACTAATGCTAGCGGACATACTGAGTTTTTTTTGGTAGGTGTGTAAGCATAAAGATTTTTCGGCGTTTCAACTCTGGAGCAAGCAACATAACAAGAGTGTTGCGAAAAACAGGAATTTTTTAAGTTCAAACCTGCAACACTTAGCGATTGGCCTTGAGCCTTGTTGATAGTTATGGCAAAAGCCGGACGCATTGCAATTCGCGGTATCAGGACATCTTGTAATACGTGTCAATCGATTTGTACTTGACAACTTCACCGGGTAGCACAATTACAATTGAACAGCAAGATGTTGAACAGTTGGATATCGTTCATGAATACTGAAACCAAGAATTCGCCAGACAGCTTCATTACTGCTGATGTAACATGACAATGTTGTATTCGCTACCGCAAAATGTTGAAACTTTTGTATGGGAAATGTCGAAAATCTACTTAAATTAATAAACCAGATTTGATTATTAATTGTTTAATTTAAGTAGCCTAAAACCACCTCAGTATTATTGGCTTTCAAATGAAACCGGTTTGGGGCACATCGGTGCGAAGGTTTTAAAGCTTTAGCGCAGCCATATAATCGCCGGTTTTTGAGTTTGTGTTTTATATATGTACCATATATAGATTGTGGTGTTATTTTTGTAGATTTTTTTTCGATTGAAATACGATATGATAAAAAAATAATTAGCGCGTTAAATTCACAAAAGGCATTTTGTTTCCTTTCGAATCGTACGGTGAGTTTTGATACACCGTATGTATTGCGAGCTCGCGTATGTAAAGCGTGCAACAATTATACGCACAGGTGCGAGGCGAATGTAAGTTATTGTTGAAAAATAAGACGTCTCGTTCCGCCAGAGCGGTGCGGCACGTGCGTGCGTCTCCCTCACTCCGGTACTGTTATTTAATACACTTTTATATTATTTACGCTACCGTGAGATTCAATTCTTCTCTCAGCCGGGTCGGTTGCGGATTCGTCGAGGGGCCGCACCGCCTGCCATACCTCATACAAAATAATAGTTTATACCACACTGCTATGTTGGAGTTGGAGGCCGCAAGCAAAGAGCCAGATAGGCGGTCAATGGGAAAGCATTTAGAGGCAACTGCCGCTGTGTCCGGATTTATACTCCACCTGGAATTGAAACGAGACTCACAGATTCGTGGTTTTGTTATAGCAGAGCTGTATGAAGTGTGGCGGGTTTTTGCTTTGGAGGGGGGAAGCTCCGTTTAGTCAGAGGGTTTCCACACATAAAGTAATAAATTTATTTTATCGTATTATTGTGTTTTTTTGCGCTTTCTTGAGCCGTTCTCAAGGAAGATAGATCGTATTTTTTTATTAGAACCTTCATTCGCGGAAGGGTGCATCATTCATTCCTTGAACAAGGCTAGAGTCTGTATGCCGAAACGCGCCGTAAATTGACGTCGATATTACTAACGACTACACACGTAGCAATACACCTGACAATTAGTTTCCCTTGTATTTTTTTTTTATTTTAACATCCCATCTAGTCATGTTTTTTTTTTTTTTTTTTTTTTTTTTTTTTTTTTATATATATGTTTGGTACCTTGCTTGTTATATACAAGGTATTTCGTCACAATTTGGGGAAACTTTCCAAACTGGTCGATCGAATTGCTCTATAAATGGGAGTGACTGATGCTACACCCCCTGGTTTATCTTTTTTATGGTTCCGATAACATGCTTCAAGAAGCCATCCAGTGACTTCATCAACTGTGGGTGTCTCGCCACTGACTTCAGGTCATCCAGGCACAGACCTTCCTGTCGGCATTGGCTCTCCAGTTGGTGTCTCTGAAGACCAAATATGGGGCATGAACCCACAAGGTGGATCACTGTTTGTGGTGTCAAATCATCACAAGGGCATGTGTCGTCGCTCGTCAAGTGGAACCTGCGGAGATAACTTCTCATCGCTCCATGACCCGTTAAGAGCTGGGTTGATTCAAAGCTAATTCCGCAGGTATTCCTGTATACAGCGGCGTCCGTTACAGAATCAAAGAACATCTTTGTTACGTTTCCTTGCGGAGAGCTTGTGTACCTTTCGTTCCATGTGTCCATTGTAGTTTTCCTCTGGAGATTTTTTGCGAAACTCAGAGGAAAGTCGGAAAATACATAAGTCATTTTCTTTTTGGTGGCTTCTTTAGCCTTTTCGTCAGCTCTCTCGTTGCCAACAAGACCTACGTGAGCTCTCACCCAGCCTATCTCGATGTTAACATCACTTGCTTGGATTTCTCTTAGCTTTTTCTGGATGTTTACAATTAGAGGGTTGGTTGATTGTTTGGATATACTGTCTACCCCCGAGCGACAATCAGTGAGTATTTTCACTGACTGCCACCTACCAGATGGTTTTAGTAATATCCAGCGAAGAGCCTCGTTAATAGCAACGAGCTCACTCTGAAATACGGAGCAGTAGTCAGCAAGTTTCAATTTTCTAGCAGGAAGTTCTTGGCCGTTTTCATATGGAACAAAAGCCGCTCCAACCTTTCCCTCGAGTAAGCTACCGTCCGTGTATATAGTGAGCTCATTGTCTTTTGGCGTAGGGATATCTTGGTCAAAATATCGGGGGTCACTTTGATGTCTCTGACTCGGATGAGGCAATGAAAAAATGTCAACTACTCCTTGATATTTCCTGTCACTAGGAAGAAAATCGGTGATGCCTCGTTTCTTGACATTGTATATTGCTTGCCTCTCTTGTATCATCAGGTCCAGTGGAATGAGGCCAGAAATGGCCTGGGCTGATACAAGTGATACAGTTCTGTATGCTCTGCATATTCTGAGTGCAAATTGTCTCTGAAAAGTGTCTAGTTTCTTCTTATTTGTTTTCTTTTTGGTTGCCTCAGCCCATACGCTTGCCGCGTATGTGATTAAAGGCTCGACAGCTCCAATGTAGAGTGCTTTCATCACGTCAGGAGAGCATCCCCATGTGGGTTTCGTTGCTCTTACAATCATTTGGGTTATCGCAGCGGCTTTCTTACACACGTTGTCGATATGGCGAGACCAGTTTAAATTTTTATCTATTGTCAGTCCTAGGATTTTGAAATGATCGACTAGGGTGAGAATTTTGCCATTCATCGTGATTTTCGGGGTACGTTCTCTCCGGCGGGTTATCAGCATCGCGTTCGTTTTATGCTCTGAGAACTCTAATTTCACTTTTTTACCCCAGTTAACTATGCGCTGGAGAGCAGACGATGTCAGCGACTCGGCATCTTCAATAGTATTGGCCGATACTATTAGGAGAACATCATCAGCAAAGGCCTGTACGTGGCAGTGTTCTCTGAAATCTATACTGAGCAGGTCGTCCAGTATTATATTCCAGAAAGTTGGACCACATGTAGAACCTTGGATGCACCCTTTAGTAGTCATCTTGCAGCGTGTAATTCCGGCATGGCTGATTTGCACAGTTCTATTGGAGAGATAGCTTCTGACGAGTTCAAATAAGTTGCACGGACATTGTTTTGCTGCTAGTTGGTGTAGCAAGAATGGCCACCATGCATTGTCAAAAGCTCCTTTGATGTCTAAAGAAACAGCAATATTTAATAATTTATTTTCCCTGTTATTTTTAATTTTGTCTATCGCTGTGTTAAGTGCATCTTCTGTTGATCTTTGAGGCGTAAATCCGAATTGATTATTATTTAGTTTTTTGGAGATATGTAGATGCCAGGAAATTCTTTCAACCATCAGCTTTTCCAGTGTCTTGCCAAATATGGAAAGAAGTCCTATAGGTCTATAGGATTTGATATCCGTGTAATCGTTCTTGCCTGGCTTGGGAATCACTATCACTGTTGCTTTTTTCCATGTGTCCGGGAAACATTTCATTCTAAGACATGTACATCTAGTCATGTATCATAACTTGTTTTTTTTTTTTTTGGTGCTTGGTGTTATTTTCCTTTGTTTTTTTTTTCACGTTTCGGTATCAAATACCGGCGGCGTTTTCTGAGAATTCTCATTTAAGCTATCTTCATTCCCAGAAGAGTTTAGAAATATGCAGCCAAAGCTTTGTACTATTAAAAAAAAAAACAATATCACAGCTCAAGATGATCTTCGACCGTGAGAACTTTGAAAACGTTTTAATTTATTTATCACAAGGTCAACGGAACTGTCACGACGTCCGATAGTGAAACCCAGCAGAAAAAAAATGTGGTTTATGAATTTATTGTGTGGTTTAATATTATTATTACTTAGATAATGGGACCGATGAAAGTTATATCGATTCGTTATTTTAGTGCTATACTAAAAAAAAAAAACTATACACTAAGAAGGAGCGTAGTTTTCTTCGGTGCGTTATGAGAAATCTTTCTTATGTTAATTACCACATAATATACAATTGTTTAAAAAAAAAAACAGTGTGCAATATTTTTTAAAATTATTTTATAATTTGTTACGATTAAGGTAGTTTTATCAGTGTAGTCTTATTTATATCTCAAATAGATAATCAGTGAAACAACTGTATATGCAACCCGTGTAACGTATTCAAATAGCTGTAAACGATTGTTTCAGACACACTACGTTTTAATGATCAGTAGCGTTTTTTTTTTTTTTTTTTCCCCTAATATGCAAGCGATTTGAAAGAATCAAACCAAATAAACAAATAAATAGTGCTTTTGAGACACCCCGTGTGATGATTAGTCGATCGTTTGTACTGGCGGAGTAGAAATTATCCATCTGCTCGTTAGTTGGAAATCTGCTGATATCCTCGCCTCTCGAGACTCGGGCTATCTCCCGTGTATATTTATGCAAATAAAATGCTGGCGAAGTGCGTCATTTGCCATTTAATTTCGGGCCCCGGCTCTCTGGGCACATTGTTTTATGAATCATTTCGGAATACCCGACCGAGTAAACGGATTATGCGGAGTATCTCGCCTGAGCTCGCTTTTGAAAAATGTTTGCACGTTTTATGTGGCGGATTGTGGTGGTGAAGTGGGCACACAATGGAAGACGTGGGAATATTCTCTGTTCTATGCTTTATAAAACATTGAAAAGGTCATTATCAATATCTACTGTGTGAATATTCGTCGATGTTGCGTGAAAGCATTTACTTTGATGCAATTGCTGTCCAGTAGCATATACTTCTGACAATGAAAATATCTGACCCATTGGACAACAATAGGTTATTACTAACGCAAATGCATCGAAGTAAATGTTTAAAAGCACAAAAAAACATTTTTTTTATAGTGTTTAGAAATCAAGGTAGAATTTTCTTCGCTGAAAATATTTTTGATTCTAATTCATATGACGAATTACTATGAAAATCTTCACTCACTGTACATTTATCTCATACGAGCTCAAATTGAATATTATAGATGAATTAATTCTGGGAAAAATATAATTTCATATTGAAACACAACGGCAGTGAAATAATGAAGTCTAGACAGTGACGATAAGATTCGTCTCGAATTTCAAGACAATATATAAATAAAATCGCCCCAGAGGCGAAACAAGAGCTCTCGGATTTTGCGATTTCACCACTCGCTGTGCATTTTGGCCATATCATAGAAAACAATTATATAAAATTGAAAAGTGTTTGTATTTAGGCAATATGCAATATTTTGGCAGGGGGTCGCAAATAAAAGTGAAATTTTTACTTTTGGCCACTCAGAACTGCGATCTCGCCCACTGTGCCGCGGTCCGTCTTCAAATGATACCATTTCGAAAATCGTTCATAAATATTCAATTATACGATGCATTTATTTAAATATATATTTTTGGCGATGTTAGCTAGGTTAGCTAACATCACCGAGCTATGTTGGCGTCTTCGAGTGGGGAGCTTCTCGTCGGTCTCCCCCGCGAGCAATGCTTCGAAAAGCACGTGAAAACAATTACGGACGGCCGAGGCACGTACAAGATGGTGGTATTTTGGTAGTCGGCGTGACCGCGGCGATGTGTAGCAGGAATTCACAATTGCGATGGCCGGACCCCTCGAGCCTCCTTCCGAGAAGTATGGAGTCATTCCGATCGCTCGAATTCGGGAGCCTGCCGGAGGTCCCCCCCCCCAGCCCCGCCAGCCCCGAGCTGCTATTCACAAAGAGTGCTTCATTTCATTATACCGACGCTGGTAAACACACAGATAAAAAAATACTAATTATATTAGAAAAAATATTATTTTCAGACTTATTATGTATATTGAGATAATTTATTCACGCGTGAAACGGCGAGAAAAAATAAACGATTGATAACGTCTTTGTTGAAACGCTCTGCTCCTTTGGCTGCGTCGGGTTTAATTATTTTATATATTTATATATATATATATATATATATATATATATATATATATATATTTAAATAAAACCTTCACGATGCATAGTATAACATGTAAATAATTAATTTAATATATTTATAATATGACCGTGAACATCTGGACGGTATTGGCGTGCAAATAACGACTTACTGAATAACTTATTCGCGAGACGACCAACATGACGACAAACATCAGCACATAAAGGTTTAATAAGAAATTAGGTCGGTACCATTTTTTAATATGCCATATCCTGGCGTGGTGCAGGTATTGAATCAAGTGTTTCCGGAGTGCACGCCGGCGTCCAGCGTCATCAGCGATCAGGACCCCAGAAAGAAAATAATACAGTTTTACTATACCACAATCGAAACTCAACTTTACATACCCGATATACTGTGCGATTAACCGGAGTCGTTCGATGGCGTGTCTTTGCGGATTTTAAAGATTAATCGAAAAAAAACATTGTTCGAATTGATCGATTGTGAATATTCGATTATTTTATCCGATCGAGCCAAGGTCACGGCCGGCCCCGGGGGAAGCCGTCCGGCGATGGCCAGGCGAGGAAATTCAGGTCATTCACCAGCACGCCTCGAAGCCTCCCCTCCCTTGCGCAATTTGTATATCTTCATCTTCATCAAATGCTTCGCCTCAGAGGAGGTTGGCGACCATTTCACTCATGCTAAGCCAGTGTTCATGGTGGGGTTCCTGGGTCCTTCCACGCCGCAGTTTTATATTGGCACATCCCTCCACAATCATTCAAAGTCTACCGATCCTATGCACACGCCCAGGGTACAGAATGGCAGCCATGCACGAGCAACAGATTGGGGAGAGTATAATTAATAATGTGGCTGTTGAGTGAAGGATTTAAAGGCGACATGTCATGTATCGGATTTTGTACTACCTGTACTAATTTTGGCAGCCGTTGTTACTAGTCATGCTGCGTTTTTTGTTGAAAATCATAACGTTTCGGTCCCTATACTCTGGGGTATTCTCCTCTTAGAAAATCAATTAAATAAGTATTGTACTGATTTTAAATTTTTTTATTCGCTTTTCCCCAGCATCGAGGGAGACGTTTTGGACTCCTCGGTCCGTCGATCCGACTTGTCAACTTTTTGTACTATCAATAAGGCTTTTTAAAAAAAACACTGTCTGGGAAGCGGTTCGTGCAGTCTCTTTGGTGGAGTTATTCACGTCTCACTGCCTCGAGTTACAAAGTCATATGTTTGAAATATACATGCGATAAAATTTTAATCAATATGTACTGAGAATATTGATTTTAAATCGTAAACGTTGCACCTGTGCATTTAAGACGTAGATATACACGTGTCTCTACATATAAAATTAGTGTTCAATCGATATTAATTCAATTGCGAAAACGTTGTAATTGGTTAGAAATTAGTATCAGTCTATCCGGACAACCAACTGCACTATTTTTTTAAAAGTTTTAATCTACTCTTCGTCATACTAAAAAAAAGTCAGGAAAAAAAAGGACAAAATCTTGACCTTGAAAATGTGTATGTGTAATGCACGTTTCAAAAATCAAATTATTTTCTTGCGTGTCCAAATTTTTTAGTCTGGCTTTTGCTTCGAATTCGAGGGCAAGCAGTGCATGCTCTACCCCCTCCCCTCCCCTCCCCACCGCTGACAATGCTTTGTGCGCCTTTTCGAGCATTTGCATCAGACGGCGGGTGGAATTAGTCGATCCGAAGGTCGGACGTCTTCTCCACCCGAAGAGGTCGCAGACGGCTCGGGGCCGTCTGAACGTCTTCTTTGTCAGGTTGTTGATATCACCGGCGCCCAAGGTCGAGGGTGTTGACCCCTCTCTCCCCCCCCTCGCTAAATAATAAAGTAACCGACCTGTGACGCGCCGCCTCTGCGAATTGATTCGGCGGCCAGACGCTTTTATGGCGACGCCACTGGCGCATTATATTTATATGCTCTGGATGGGACGGGACGGTGGAGTTTGTGTACGTGCACGGGGTGCACTTCACTGTGCTTATAATATTAGAACCGTCTCGTGGTCATACGGTTTGCACGCTCGCTCACCGATCACGGAGTCCCAAAATAATGACCGTTTGGGATGTCTCTTGGAATAAATAAATTTATACAATATATTAAAAAATTGTAACAACGTAAAAATAATATGGATTAATATTAGCATAAGTGTATTATGTAGAGCAAGTAATGCTTTTTGGTTTATCCTAAACTGTTGTTCTCTTTGTTTGATCTGCTTACAATTTTTCTGCACCGGAAAGATTTTCTTTCAAAGAATTTTCCTTCGTGTCCATCATAAAACAATCTTGCATCTATCGCATTAATGGTATACGAAATGCCCACCCAAAGCTTGCCGGTTTAATTTTCAATGAAAGGTCAAAAATTTTTTTACAATATTTACGCATATTCCTGTTGCGTGGTGTGCGGAGAGCATTGATTTTAAAAACGTGTGATTTTCTGCGATATCGATCGGCGGACCTCGCGACCTTTACCGAATAACCACCAATTGATAAAAGGCCAACTGCCCGCGGGCACGCGACCCACTTGCGTGCAGAAAAAATCACAAATCGCCGAGGCCATTGACTGCCCGGCAAACGGTAGTGTCAATCATTACTACCGTCAACCGAAGACCATCATTTCTTTGTATGCCCTGTTGCAAAAATTCCAGACACGGTTCAGCGGCATTTTTTTTAATCAAATTTGTAACACCGACTGTACTTCCTAAAGTTGTTCTTATCAAATATACAATGCTTACAATACGGTGTGTGGGTCTCACCTGATTCCGGCTTACAGCATGTGGCTTAAGTGGTAGCGTACGTGAGTTTCTCTATTGTGTAAAAAAAACTCTTAGTTGCAGAATAGGTTAACATGGTTGTTCGATCAAATCAATGGGGCCGCTGTCTGTCCAGGGTATTGTTGTACCGATCACTTGCATTATCAATTGGGAGCATATTTCGAAACTGAACTGCAATCAATCTTTAAATTTGGGACACTCGATAAAAATTGTTTATAGCTATTTGATTGCTGTACTGCCAGTGCTCGTGCTTCAACGACCACTTGGTTTTTCATAATACAGATTTACTGCTGTTCAATTGATTCATTTTTAAATTATTCAAAGTAAATGTTTTATTTTAAATAATTTATATTATATGTTTATTTTATCATATCTTGATAAATGCTCTCCCATGTTCTTACTATCTAATTTTCACCTTTTTTACTGGATTTATTTTTCTGATTTACCAAACCATTGATTTGATACTTTTATTTTCTGTGTTCTTAATTTTTTTTTTTGTTTCAGCTCGCTCGGTTTATGGGAGAGGATGAGTGCCAAATCAACAAGAAGCTGCCGAAGGAGCTGATTCTAAGAATCCTATCATACTTGGACGTTGTATCACTCTGCCGCTGTGCACAAGTATGTCAATTAGATTATTACCTCGTGTAACTGAAACAGGCGACGCATTCATGTGGTGAATTAAGCTGTCAGCGCATATCTTCAAAGACTAAATAATGCCTAAATAGTATTTGATTTTGCTGGAAAATAGTTTAAAATTAATTTGGCCTCTTCGCACCCTGGACGGGCGTAATAATTTAAATTCTCTATTATATGCTCGTTAGTAAAGTATAACTTGTTATATAAAAATATACTACGATTAAGATATCATAATCTTGGACTTAAAATTCCTTTGCTATACTCTTTGCGGATAAGGAAGAACACTCTTAGATCAAAGCCACATAAGAATACACAATGAGTAAGAGGTTGCATCGTGTGTGCACGTCTTACGACTCTGAACTGTTTTATTGATTTGCATGAGGAATTTCAGAATTATAAAAGAATTTTAAATAATTTTCTCAAAATAATATTATGAAATTCTTATAATTCTGTTATTTTGGCTTGCATAGTGATACCACACAACAGTTTTAAATACCGTTTGACTTTAAAAAGTCATATCATAAAATGTTTTGTTTTATTTTTCACAGTTGAAAATTTTGTCTAAAGAACAACGTAAATTGATTCTTTCTAAACAACTAAATTCCGATAATTGATTGGGTCGTTTCTCTGGAACGTTATTAAAAAATAATTTTATCTGTGGCTTTCGACAGGATGCATACTAATTTGTGGTTTTATACAAAAGATAAATCACATATATTCTAATCCATGACACACATTGTTATCAATAGTTTTGTAATCATTTTATCTTCATAAAGATTTCCAGTATTATTATCGGCCAAATATTTTTTTCTCGTATGAAAATAAATGTGGATTTTGATAATTCCGCAAGGGGATCGTGTGCAACTATTGTGCTGTCTGCTGTTGACTTTTGAATCTGCGAATACATCTTTTAAGTGCTTGTAAATAATGTAATATATATTTAATTGTTATCTTCAGGTCTCGAAGCTTTGGAATGTGCTGGCATTGGACGGCTCCAACTGGCAGAGGATCGACCTCTTCGATTTCCAAAGAGACGTTGAGGTACATATAAAGATTAAAAATAAATATTAATAATATAGCATTTTTTTACGCTATGAATTAAATGTTGTAGGTTCTGCTTACACTTTGCATTAATTTACTCATAATAAATCAATGTTTTTCCAGGGTCCCGTGATAGAGAACATATCGCAGAGATGTGGTGGCTTCCTCAGACAACTATCGCTGCGAGGGTGCGAGGGGATAGCTGATGGCTCCATACGGACACTCGCCCAAGTAATGGAGATTAATACGTAAAGCTTGAGTTTTATTCTCGTCGTTGAGAGCATTCAGCATTATGGGATTGGTTTTTTGTGATTTTCAGTTGTGTCCCAATGTGGAAGAACTGAACTTGAACAAATGTAAGAAACTGACTGACGTCACATGCCAATCTATCTCAAGACACTGCCCCAAACTACAAAGGTATTTTATTTTTCGCATTATTTTTAATTTAAGGTATCATTAAAGTAATAAAGCCAGCTTAGTTTCCATAATTATATTAATTTTTTTTTATTATTTTATATAAATAATACAAATATTGTATTTTAATATTTTAACTGAGGATGGTCTAGTACAGATAGAAACATAAAAAATTAAATAAGGAGTAGTGAAAAAAATATTGTTTTATTATAATTAAGCTAATAGGTACAAAATATCTCAAAATTAAAATTTTCACTCATAATAAAGACAATTTTTTTAAAATCTTAATTATATAGTTTTTAGTGGCTGTATTTGTATTTCTAAATTTACTTCATGTTTTGCTCAAGTAAATTTATAATTTTTTATATTTTTAATTGCGATCATTCAAAATATTAAAATTAATGCTAGAAAGAAAAAAACTTTATTGCCACTTGATTAATGTATAATAGTTGTTTATTTAACAAGTAAAGAATAATAGAAGTAAAAAGTTAGTTACGAGATTTTTTCATTTTATTTCTATACATTTATATTATAAATGTTTATAATTTAAATTGAGCTATCTTTTGAGCACCCTTTCTGTGTCTATAGGCATGGGCTGTGAAGTTTGTAAGAAATTGTGAAGAAATTCAATTGCCAAGATTGCATGTCTCCGTTTCATATATAAGCAACAGAAGGATATTATTTGGTGCAGAGTGAACTACTTCCAATCGGAAAGCACCTACATCATCACAAAACTGTCTCCGGCCATTTGTTTGTACTATTTTTCTCGTGGTTTGGTCTGAGCCATCAAACCCTCTGTCAAGCTCTTCATGTTCAATGATCCGTTCATCTTGACATCCTCTCATTCTCGCAAGGCAAATATTTAAAAAAAAATTATAGCAATAAGAGATTACACTCTAAGTAGACAGTTTGTTTTTATTTTACAATGTGTGTACACCGTAGTATAGATCCAGCTGTTATTCAAACATAATAAAGTAGTCATTGTGAAATGGAATTGCATTACTACACCACATGCCACAAATATTTTCTACAAGGCTATATTAAGCAAATTATAAAAGTATTTGGTGGAAAAACAAAGAATAACAGTCTTTATCGCCCACCTCTGTGAAATGATATATGTTTTAATTTTTTTTTTTTATATGTATGATAAATAAAAAGTAAAAGAAATAATAAAAGATTCAATGTTCTGTATTTTATTTCTATAAATTTGACAGTCTGGAAAAGAGTAATGCGATAACCAAAATTATTTTGAATTTCTGCATTAGGCGGCTAATAGTTATGATATTTTAAGGATTAAACTTTTAAATCATAATGGTAAACCTTATCTGTCAATATTAATAACATAGAATATAATTTTTTTACAGAATAAATTTGGATTCCTGCCCTTTAATTTCTGATATTTCACTAAAGGCCCTTTCCGATGGCTGCCCAGTAAGTCTCACAGTTGCTTTATTTCATATCATACTTATAAGCACACATATACCTGATATCGTCTGACCAATAAACTCGCTCTGCATGTTTTGTAATTTGATTTGCATTGATTGGAGGTTATCTCATTTTCAGCTTCTTACACATATTAACGTGTCCTGGTGTCAGTCCATCACGGAGAACGGTGTAGAAGCCCTGGCTAGAGAGTGTCCAAAACTTAAGAGCTTTCGAAGCAAAGGTCAGTCTCGACGTGCTGAAATTGTTTGCTACCTTGAATTTTTTTTACTTCTAAACATTAATTAATCATGATTGACATTAGTTGCACCTAACCTCATAAAGGTGAGAATGCTTAGCGGTTCACTGCAGCGGCTTATTAATTTTGCAATCCTTATGCAGGAATCTTGGAGTAGTTGATACGGTCTGCGATAGCTAAGCATGATGAATACACAATAGTATGAAATTGTGTTCTTATTTTTTGTGATTTCTTTCAGGCTGTAAGCAGATAAATGATAAAGCTGTAAAGTGCCTTGCCATGTACTGTCCTGACCTTGAAATATTAAATTTCCAAGGATGTGATGTAAGTTATTTGATGTATAATATTTTAATAGGATTTTTGTAAACAGCATAAACCATGTTCAACAACGTTTTGTTTGAAGCATGGAATCAGACTTGACTTGTTTTAATTGATTTTCTTCTATGAGGATATACCGATAATGAGATCGGTTTGACTTTCAGACATTAACTGATGAAGCAGTGCTGAAGCTTGCCAATCACTGTCCGAAGCTGCGGCGGCTATGCATGTCGGGCTGCTCCCTCCTCACTGACTCATCGCTGGTGGTCCTCGCTCACAAGTGCCCTAACCTCACCACCCTCGAGGTGGCGCAGTGTTCTCTCTTCACCGACGCCGGCTTCCAGGCATTGGCTAGCGTAAGTAGCAATCTATTATCTTAGACAACAACTAGTTTTACTGCATTTTATTATACTTTCCATTACAGTGATTAATTTTTATAAGACATACATTTTTTTAAATGTACTATTGTTTTTTTATTTTTATTCAAAATATTTTTCTATTTATTGGTAAAATGTTTATCTTATAATAGTGGTATGCTGTTCTTGTTTTTTTAAATTTTGGTTTGACGTTTCAGAGATGCAAGTGGTTGGAACGCATGGACTTAGAGGAGTGTGTTCTCATTACGGACCACACCCTCATGCAGCTTGCCATCGGCTGCCCAAGACTCGAGAATCTTGTAAGTGAAGACTGATCACAATTAACTCGAAATATGACAGCTTCAGTTGAAGCATTATCGATCGCACTTTTAAATTGTGGAAACCATATTTGTAATCTGCTTAAGATTTTTTAAAAATAAACCACCTTAATGGTATCACAGTTAAGCCAAATATGCTAAATGAATATTTCTTGATTTATCTTCAGACTCTGTCACACTGTGAGCTGATCACAGACCACGGTATTCGACACCTCTCGCTGTCGCCGTGCGCCGCAGAGCATCTGACTGTGTTGGGTGAGTTCTAGAACTATTGTGGCATTAAAATAGTTTTGTTTTTGAAATACGTAATCTGATTGTCGATTTTGCCTTCAGGCCTGGACAACTGCCCGTTGATAACTGATGCAGCACTAGACCATCTCATTTCGTGCCACAACTTACAAGTGATAGAGCTGTACGACTGTCAGCTCGTTACAAGGAATGCCATTCGTAGACTGAGGGTATGTCTAATTATGTGCTGTGTTTCTTATTTAATGTGAATTAATTTTAAAATCATTCAAAATACTAATTAAGTGTAACTTTTAATTGTATATGATTTCAGAACCACTTGCCCAACATCAATGTGCATGCGTACTTCGCCCCCGTAACGCCCCCGCCCTCAGGGGGCCCCGGCCGCCAGCGGTACTGTCGCTGTTGTAACATTATATGAGATACGCCTCCACACCGGTGCTGCTAGCCCGGTGTTCTTACAGCAAGGTTCCAGCCGGCCCGTGCCCACTGCGCCCGCTGTGCCCTCTGTACGCTTTGCATCCACTGTACCTTGGGCCTGTGACGAGAGGAACAGTACGAGCCGCAGCACTCTCGCGTCACATAACTGCTTAGTCTGATCAGCGCCGCTAGTGACTTTATTTCAAATCTGCACTAGCATCAACAAGTTGTGACGTGGAGAATGCTTACCAGAAGCTTTTTGATGCAGTGAGTATAAACAGTTGCACTGTAAATGTGTTGTTTGTGCATATTGCATTTGGCTTCTCTGGATACGGCAAGTCAGAAGGAATCAAAGTAAGAATACTTCGAGGTACAAGTAAAATGAAGTGATTGAAATGGACGAGTTTACAACGAGCGACTCACGAACAATGTCTTCAAATTAAAAGTTACCATTATGAAAAAAAATATGAAACGCATAATTGTTTTTGTAGGTCTTTTAGAGTCGTTTGAATCTTGATAGGATGCGGTGATTTTGGCGTGTCGCCAAATCGACGATGCGCAACAGACAATTATTGTTGTAGCCTTATTGTTAATGGAACTCGCACGAGGAGTCGCGCTCGGGTGTGTCGTTACGGGCACAGTCCGACTTAATTTTATACAATGACAAAATTGAATTTTATGACGATTGATTGTATGATGAAAATTTAAGAAATATGTTTGCCATTTGTGAAGACTGGCAGAATTGAAGAGGCCTAACATGATCATTTTGAGTACTCTGTATTTTCAGTTGTTTATTTCCTTCGAGAGACAATCTATTCGGTTTGTATTCCGGTCTGTATGACAGATGAACATTGGATAATTCCGGTTTAAATGATTAGTTTATATGATCCTATCGATTATCAATAGCTCGATTTGATAACGGAAACAATAATTTTAATACGCCACTTTTCAAATGTTATCCAATTTTTACGACCGCAGAACAGCCATAAAAATGTATCGTTATTGTCTATGGATCTAGCAGGGTATGTATTTTTGTTGCCAACGCAACGAGGCTATGTCGCGAGAGTGCAAAAATGAAAATTTTAAAACGGAACTCCGAATTGCTCACCAAAGATGAAAACAATTTTATATCCGTCTTAACGCTGGAATATCAGATTTATAAAAATGAAATGTAATTTGTATTAAGGACTAGGTTATGTCGGCTGATATATTTAACCAAACTATAGGGCTATTACTTCATGTCAGTGGCTTCCGGCCGGCCCGAAGGATCCTCGAAAAAGTTCTTGCCGCAGGGTCGGTAAAGACCCCTTACAAATAATTTGCACGGTGTCAATGAAAATCATCTCATGTATGATTCTGATCATTTTGAATTGAAAGTTTTTCACTAAGATAAGAATTGAAAACTTCAAAGCCAGGTTCAAGAGCCTTCAGTTCTGACGGCTGAGCCGTGGAGCTAGGCTTAGTTTGTGAATAATAAAGTGAACGTTGAGGCTTGCCTCTCGCCGTGCTTCTTTCGGGAGCCATTTTATGAAGAAGTCACTGATAATCATTTTTAACTTAACGTTACTAGTTATAAGGAACATGTGCATTAATCTACTAGAAACAACGTCTGAACTACTATAAAAAATATAATGTTAAAACTCAAAACATACAACTAGCATTTAGATGTTCACGTGTTATGAACCGCTTAGCATTTCTTATAATACACACGGCAAAATTTGACTAAAGCCGGTATTGCAGAATGACTCTATAAAGAGTGCAGACTTTTTAGATAACTTAGGTGTTCGATTTTTAATGTTAAAGATGTATCACTCAAGTTTTTTTTACCGCTGTGGAATATATTACGAATACTATCTTCATATTTAACGTTTGTTAACCCTTTGCCAAGCTGAGGCTATCCATATCACAATAAACAGAAATTAAATAACCACCACTTTTTTCTCTCCAAACTAACAATAATGCTTAAGTCTACGGAAGGGAAAACAGTTTCTATGGTTATTGGTGATCGTCTTTCAATTGGGTCCAGGTGAATTTGTCTTTTTTGACTGACTTATTATGACTTATCATATGGTAAGTTGAATGTTTTTACCCCATCATTGAAAATTTATGTGGATCCAGTTAGAAATTATCTCACCCGTATTGTCTGAGCTTGTTAAAGGGTTATATTTGCTTAATAACCTTGACTGCCGAAATTTATAGAATATGTATTGATTTTATAATAATCATGTTTTATAACAAAAGTTGTTACAGCTCATACGTATGAACAAATAGTATTAATAAAACAAAATTAACTGCTACTTTTTGTAAAACATTTTTTAAATATTCGTATAATTTTGTTGATTATTTACTTTATTATTAATATACAAAATACATTATGAGCTATAATTTTTTTTTTTTAATAAATAATCAATAGTTTTATTCAAATAAATGCATAGGTATAACGATAGTATTTCTGCAAATCTCACAACTTTTCTGGAAAGAGTTTGAAGATAAATAAATCTATGATGTCTGCTTTTTTCTGTATAATTTACGTTAGCTATCAATATAAAATACAGAGGATTTACAGCTTTCCTACATTTATTTTATGCAGATTACATCATTATTGTACCCACATGTTGCTAAAATTTTTGTTTTTTTATTAGTTTATTTTATTATTGTTCATATGGCAGTTAGTGTTTAACATTTTTTACAATTCATTAAAATTTAATCTAGATGATAAAAAAATATTGCCAATAATAAATTTCTTGATTTCAAGTGCTTTTAATCAAACATTAATAGTAATTTTACAGTTAAAATAATTTTACGTTTATGTGAATGGCGTAATAAGCTTATGCTGAGGTCAAATGAAAGATGTATAGCCCACTCAACGTTTTTGCAGCGGCACGGCATTGGAGCTTACGAACCCGTCAAAATGTCACTTGCATCTAAGATGATAACGTATGTTGAGATTATGCCGTGTCAGCTTAAGAGGAGTGTGCTACTCGGCGCGCAATGAAGAAGTCAACGGCTGGTTCAGAGATTGTCTCAATTGAAACCGGTTCATTGTGAGCATCTTGTATCGATTGCTTTTTCAAGATGAAAGACTTTTATCGTTGTGTAAGTAGAATAACTATAATAATTCCTTAATAAATGGATCGTCATACCTGTACAAGTTATCCATCAGTACTGTTAAGCGATATATTGCTTATGCATAGTCCTATTTTATTAATATAACAATGCTTGAATATTATTTAATCCCTTGTATCAATTGTCTGATTAACATCAATATGAAAAATACCTAAATTATTATTTATATGCTATTTGGATGGTATTGAAAATATGTTTGGATATATCGATTGGCCATTAAAAAAATTCATTTCACTGTAGTGTTACTTAAACGTAAGATCATTTTTTAAGCAACTGACTACTCTTGAGAGATCATTTATTCTAAATGTGTGAAAGTATTTTTTTTCAATTAACATTTGTATTCTAAAATTATTATGATACCTTCTGCTCTGAATTTTAATCTAACTTTTTATTGTTTGTTAATATTTCATTATGCAGAACCCAAAATTCACTCAAGAAGTAATTTGGATGAAAATCACAGGTGTGTTATAATTTTTATCGAATTTTGTGAATCAATAAACTTTTGTTTTCCATCAAAATTACTCCTTGCGTGAATTTCGCGATCCTATATTTTGTTTTTGTGTCCTATACTCTGTGGAGTGTCTGTATATATAGATTTCAATCTGATTTATTCCCGTAAGTGTACTAAGAATAACAACTAATCTACGATATTTTTTAATCTGTGTCTTACCCACATCGGGTAAAATTTTTGGTGCTTAATTAGTGTTAAATCATATTTATTCCTTTAGCATTCCCTTAATTGAATTGTTTCACTGATTTCAAAGCGCCTGACCCTCAATTAAAACTGCTTTCGGTTTTATGTTTGAAGAATTAAGTTATATATATATAGTTAAATTTCGATGTATGTGGTTCAATAAACTGTATATAAAAATAAATTGATTAGTGTTTTACCACATTGTGTTTTCAAAACACGCTTTTGTGAATTTTGATATTTCTGCTTGTGTCTATCAAAGTAATATTCCGAGTAAATGATAGATTTCGATATGAACAGCATTTTTGCGAACCTGTACATGATGCGAACAGAGGGTTGGGTGTATTTTGTGTTTTGAGGGTTCTGTCGATGCTTCATGATGAAGCAGATGAATATTTACTAAATTGATGTACGCTTTAATTATTTATTATTCATACTTTTGTTTGTGCCAACTTTTTGTGTATTTTACTTGAGTTCGACTCGTTATTTTAAGAGAATGCCAAATCTGTATTAATTTTTGTATCATTTGTGCCTTTTACATTTTTGAATCCCGAGAAAGCCCTGCTCGTTTTCGTGGTTTAAAATATTCCCTAAATAAAAAAAATAGCTTTAGGAATCTCTGAATCGTTGATCTGCTTTTTGTGTTTGCCCGTCGGAGGTGTTATGGAGACTGATTTTCTGTGACGGGTGGTGATTTTTTTTTCCACTGTGATTCAAGTTCGAAACACCCTTTTAATGCCCAGTGTTTTTAATTTTTTAAATACGGTATTTCTCCACTGGGTAGAGATTGTTTTTTTTTCTTTAAGTAATCAACAGTTGCGCTTTTAAAAGTTCGTTCCGAGGTAGCTTTTTACATGTAATTTTTATATGTATTTGTGAAAATTAAATAACTGATGTTGGATGTATGTGCGATTATTTATTTTAATTCTATGTTTCACCTTATCCAACTAGGATATTCGCCTGGTCTCATTTAAACATTAAGCACAGCCAGTAAATCTATTGTAGAGCTGAGGACGGCTACGAGTTAATGTGTGTCAATCAAATTACATTCACATTGGCAGTGGTTTACAACCTGATCAGAAGCTGTGCAGATTAAAACTGTTTAATTTTGAAATGCTGGTTATTCTGGAAGTCAAGGAAACTCCAATCTAAAAAGTATTTCTATGATATCTTATAACATTCTTTTTTGTAAGTTTCAATGACCATCTTCTGGTTGACAGTGTCGTGCGGTGAGGGCACGCTGTGCAAGACAGGCCAGAAACAAGACGTGACACTACTCTTGTAAGATACAACACTATGACCTGGCCCCAAATAATAATCGTTTGGTCTTGCGCAGCTCGCCGGCACTGCATGTCCTGGTTGACGGGTTATTTTATTTGGATGCTTAGCTTTTCTAAATAACCTAGATTTGACGGTAGCTTTATATGTTCGTGAGACCCGGCGTTAGGTTATTGTGCATATTAGAATGTTCATAGATTCACAAATTACTAACTTAAACACCTGTACTTGATAAACTGCAAAGCAATTATAAATGAAACATCTGTACATTATTTTATTGCGTAAGTAATGTAAGTTAGAATTTTGTACTCCACTTAGATCGTAAGTTTAAATTAAACAGGTCTTACAGTAATAATTCTTTATTTATCGAGTTTTACAAACAAGGGCTTTATTCTTAACATGGCGAAATTTGAAAGACTAATGAATATGAATACAATTTTTCACTTTGCTTTATTGTTTACTTTTAATTGACGTCTTTACTTAGTTTTAACTACCTTACTAATAGTATTTATTTTCTCAGATTGCCAGGAAAGCTTATTTCTGCGTCGATATATTCTGATAAAACGGACGTAGATTTGTTTATTGCGTAAAAATCTGTTTTTCAAACTGTACTCAAAAGTTTTTAGTTGAAATGAATCGTTTAAATAAACATGTTGGTAACTATCATAAGAATTGTGCAGTACTCATTGCAGTTGCTATGCACTTATGAGGGATGAAAGGAAATAAAAAGTCCACATTTATATCCTTTCACGTCAAATTATTATTAGATTTAAAAAGGTTGTACTATGTCAATTCATAATATCGCCACGTTGAAAATATTACTGCAAACTTGAAATGATGTGACGATTATTAATCAAAAACAGCAAGAAAATCTTTAAATACAGAATTATCGCTGTGACCTCGCGAGTATTTATATCAAGGAGAGTTTGTTAAAATATTAAGGGACTGAGTTGAGTGGGTGCGGCAACACAACTGCTAATGCGCTCGATTTCAATCGGCTAATATGCACACAAGTTAATCAGATCCATCAAATTAGCATCGGTGTGTATCAATGTCAATCTCAAATACACCAAATCAATTTGATAAATAAGTCTTTTCGTGTAGTTTTCATTTCGGTGTCGCTTGCCAATAAAATTCTGTGCGAAATTTCTCTTGGTGGTGTTGCCTTCCCAATTATCAGAGATTAAGAATTTACGGTGGCGACATTTGAGTTTACGAATGAAGGGCATAGAAGTATTAAGGCTATCCGCAAAATTACGTATTAGTAAAGACAATACTTCAATCTAATTATTAGAAGTTTACATGAAGTAGTCTGTGGTTCACCTAACATCCTAAATACAAGCTCAATTCAACCGGTCTTGATCTATAATTAAATATAAACTGTCTTACTAAAAACGTATTTATTCCAATGCAATTACGAGCGTAACTTGTTTTATAATTCAAACCTCAAGCTCAACTCAAAGTTACTACCGTAATTGTATTAGAATTAATATTGCTTAGGACGGAATGCATTTATTTGTATTCTTCAAAGTCATATTAATAGCCTGCCAAAGGGACCCATGGACTATTTTCCTATAATTCACACCATCACAGTGCATTTTTGATAGCTGACAACCCACGTGTTCCTAGTTTGTCTGATCTCAGTTCTTCGGTACTTTCTTTCTATGCTCTTTGTATTGAAGTTGTAGAGTTTATTGTTGTTTGGATGGACGGTGAGATGTTTTATATAAAATAATATTTATGTAACAATTTGATGCGTATATAAAAGTAAAAACATATTTACATTTGTATTAAGTGGGCGTATTTTGTATTTGCGATAAATTATATTAATAAAAACATTGCTAAATAATTTGTTTTTTTTTTATTATTATTACCTGGTGTATATACATTTGCTTAGCTCTATTTTATCTTTTTTCCACAAGTGGAAGACATCCAAATTCAGACAATCTGAAAACGAGGAGTCCAAGAGACGAGATAGTTAATCATTCTCTGGAATTAGTATTGTTGGGTATAAAGAATACAGAAACTTATTGGCCCTCTGAATTCGAACCTGAAGACCCACTTTGGCAAGTAAACGCGCTTGGCATTATTAAATTTATAAGAACTCATTTTATGGAAAACTACTTTTCATCAAATTTTAGTTCATATAGTATTATTAGATAATATAGTATGATAGTGTCTTTATATATATTTTAATTGTTAAAATTGAACTTAGTAGTTCATTAGTCTTTGATTGCCTTTGTACAAGCAAATTTACAAAAAAAAAATGGTTGAGGCCCCAACTGATTTTATCTTGGTGGTCAATCGGGATGTTCAATTCTCGGATGACTACATAATAATATTTTCCAAATATATTTAATAACGACAGGTTGTGAATTTGGAAAGGAAGATGATCGATGGCGTAATTAAAAACATTAATTTAGTCAAAACATCTTTATGTAAAACAGGACAGAATTGTAATTGGACAAATTTCATAAGGAACTAAATGTATATTGATAATATAAACAATGTATTCAGAATAATATTACCATGCATTTTAACAGGACGGATTGTTCTGCATCAAAATCCAATGCAGAATCTTTTTGTAAGTAAGACTAACAACTATAAGTGTTGCATCCAATAATCAAATAGCCAATCTATAATTTAATTATTCCTATTCAAAAGTTATTTAATATTTTAACAATATATTCACTTGTTCAAAGTAAGGCGGCACTCGAGATAGCCGTGCACATTTATTGTGATTTATTTTAACAAGTGTTAATCTAAAAGCAATTAGAGATGTTATAAAGAAAGATGTGACAACTCACTCTGAACAAGTATATAGTAATATCTTTTTTGTGATTTTCGAGTGTCATAGTCGATAACCTCGTTATTTCGGAATCGGGATCGTTTGCGCTGATGATTTTTGTTAGTATTCAAACATATGCTATTCATAACATATCCATATTATGCATAACATACTAATTGCTATAAGATAAAACATACATTTACATTTCAATATTCTCAAGTTCTTTAAATGTAACTTGTGTACTGATTATATACTTTTTATTTTCAAACAATAGTGACCAGAATGCAGCGATGATGTCTCAGGAATATTAACAGAAAATCATCTTCACACGTGTTACCAAATCCTACAAACATATTCTATAAATGCAATACTCATTGAGCAACTTCTTCCTCAGCCGATAATAATATAGATGAATAAATGGCAGAATTAATTTTTTTTCATAAATGGCGAGACTTTAGCAAACTTTGACGAAATTTATAAATCATTTACTGCCCTATTCAGAATCTGTAAAGTATAGAAATTGTGTACATAAATCTGCTGTAGAGACTCTGAATAAAGCGGATCAAATATATTTTTATAGATAACGTTAACATAAATAAAAGTGTATAAATACAATAAGACCGCTGTTCGCTTCAGCTATTAAAAGCGTGGGGATAATATTCAAAGGAGTTACGAAGTACATTATCATATTTAAAGTCTACGTAAAAATAAGGCACATTAGGGCAGACTTAGATGTAATAAGTATATGGAAGATAAAAAATAATAATAATTGACACACAAGATAAAAAATGGCGAATGCGCAAATTTCATTGCTCGACCACAATTATCAATAACACGCATTTATCATATTAAAATATTGCTGTATCATCACATCGTGACAATATTACTACTTTTGGCAAGTTGAGAGCGAGGACTTTAAGTGCTACGTTTAAAAAAATAATATAACGCTAATTCAAAGGATCCCAATTCGATACCAAATAAATTTTAGAGAGAAAATAAAAATAATAACAATTAGCTAAATATAATAATCAGTCCTACGTCTGTTTTATATAACATATTTCAAAAATCTTAAAATCTAAAAGAATAAAATAAATAAATAAATTTATACAGATATATTTATATATATCAACCTTTTAGATGCCTGTGGTAGTATAAAAACTTGGTTGCTCATTGCAACACTACTACCATAAATATTTAATTTAATTTATACCATAATAACTATAACACTTGATTTCAACCATTTTTTTAAGTAACAAAAAATATTTCAGATATGGCAATAGTATTTTGCAGCTTTCTTATTTTACTCATGGTGTACACAATTCATCACATGACCGCGGAAGTGAATTCCTGGTATAACATGTTTTTCTGAGCTTCGTAAAGCTGTTAACAATTTTACTAAATTATTTGTTTACGATGCAGTGAAATTAATATACAGTAAGTACATTATAATTTTTAATGGAGTTTTCAAGAGGCAGCAAGCCAGGCATCTAAAAGGTTAAATGTGTACATGGATGTGATTTATTAAAATCAAGCAAAAAAATTTAATTGCACCATGAATGCAATAATTGTCCATTTTAATGCATCGGTGATTGAAAGGCAATTTCAATTCAATCTTATTCCTTCAAACTAAAAGCTATAATATGTTGCACTCATAGCTTACCTTATTTAACATTTCTATCATTATAATATATATTTCATTTATCATAACAATATTGAATATGCATATTTGAAAACATTTTAAAATAGTAAAAAAGGACTTTTTAGTTTTATTTTTAATTGACCATTTTGTAAAAATTACAAAAATATTATGAATTTTTTCAATCAATCAATTATCAATTAATTGTAACTTTTTAAAGCAATTTTTCAACTGCCCACGTATATATATATATATATTATAAAAATAGAAAGATACAACCGATCTTATATTAAAATTTGTAACTAGTTCAATATTTTATATATTATTATTGTTTAAATACCCATTTATATTTGTTTTGGCCCACATACAGTATTTTAATTAGAGAGATTAGAATAAAACTGCCATAGAAGTCTCCCACCAAAGTCAGGGTCATTCTAAAAATCAGAGACCATTGCAGAGAGTTGAGTGGAGTCAGACCTCGGGCATAATTTAAGGATCTAATTAAAAATATATATAGTAATTAGGTGTTGCACTATATTTGGGCCAAAACAATAATTCATTTAACATAGTAAAGGATGTTTAGTGTGAAGTTTTAAGTACTCAAGTTATTAAATAAAATTGCAATAGTTACTCACACAAAATAATTGTAGTATTGCTTATCTGGTAAATATTGAATATTCAATAGATTCACATAAAGCATCTGTATGTGCTTACTAAAGTTTAGCTTCAGGTAACTATTGAAAGGAAAAGAGAAAATTTCTAATGAAATATCATCTGTTGACCCACCGTGTCTCTTGTACAAGACGATAATTTAAGTAATTATTGCATGCATGAAATATTGATGATGATGGTACTAACTACTGTAATATATATAATTTAACACATTTAACCAAGTACCATCACCAAATAATTGCAGCTATCTGATCAAATTAATCCCACGTGTTTAAAATGAAAATTTAGGTCTGCGTACGTAGTTATCATAGCGATCTTCAGATTAGATCCGAAGATTTGTGTGTGTGGATTAATCTCATCAGTTAGGTTGCAATGGTTTTGCTGGATGTACAGAAAACTGTATTTACAGTCAAATTAGGATGCACATTAGGATTTTCGGCTCAACCGGAAACCGCTGTAAACAGTGTTCATAAATTCTTACATTAATAAGATATATTTAATTTTATGTAGTTTTTAAAAGGCACAGTGTGAATGATTAAAAAAATTAAGTAATTTTTGTACTTCCCACACGGGGATTTTTTCATACTCCCACCACCAGGTCTACAATGTTAGCAGTAGGAAAATTGATATGCCCAATTCTTTATCTACAAAAAGGAAGACAACACTGCTTTTGCAGTTTATTTTACAAATATGTGAATGCGTATTTATAATAGTTTTATTACAATCTAAAAACATCAGACTGTTTGCCCGTAGTGATAGAACAAGCACGTGTTCTTTTAGTTTGAGTGAGAGCAGCCTAGCAAATTGAAAACTGAATGAGAATCAATAATATGTGTAATATATTGCAAGATTATTTAATTTACTTTACGACTGTTAGACTCATGCGTAATGTTAACTCAAAATAATATTAAAAACACATTATCTACATACTCATTATAAAATTATAAGTAAGGCATGCTCGGTTTTTGGACTTGTATGTACAGTGCATTAAACAACAGAAAATATGTACGTACAGTGCACATGCATATATTTTGATATCATTCATCATATGGATATTTTAAATGAATAAATAAATCAAATAATAATTATTAAAAAAAAATTATTAAAAACTCATTTCTCAATAAGCTGTTTAAAAATTGTAATAATGTCATTACAAATACAAGTTCGTTTCATTACATTTCCGAGCAAAAATAAGAAGTACCTTTAAATTGTTAAAAAAAATTGGTGCATTTACATACACAAACACTATTAGCACCTGTTAGCACCAGTCCTTACATTAGTATTCATGCTTGAATGTGTGTGGTAAGTCTTCAAACTGACTAAATCGTAGCTTGCTACACAGTGTGAGAAGTTAGGTCTTGGGTATCTCCGCGTGTCAGCAAGTGTGATTTGAGTCTCCAGTTTCATGTCACTATTGGGTTAGTACTAGTTAGTCTGTAAAAAATAAATAGAATAATACATATTTAAAATATCATTATCATCTTTGATTATTCCTATGATAATGATAGTAAAGGTAATTTTACAAATTATTCACGATAAAGCTATAAAATAACAACCCACAAAAACATTATAAATATCCATCCATCTTATAGATTTTGGAAGTTCAATTTTTGCGTGACAATTAATAGTATTAAAAAAAAGGCAATCTTGAACAAATTCCAAACAAGGAGTTTCTTGCAGAGGTGTGCAGAAGTGGGGGTGCAGCAAAAGCTGACTAATAACAATAGGACTTAGTATTGTGCCTATACACGAGAATCAGAGAAGTGACCAGCCTCTTAATTGCAGAAACAAACTATATCCATATTCAGCCTTGCATATATTGCATAGGACTGTACCACTACGTTTAGTTTTGTGGGTTACACTTTATTTGATTTATTTGTGAACATACATAAACATACCACACATATTACTAATTGTGCCCAGGTTAATATTATAGTTAATAGTAAAACTGCTATGGGGACAACGTAAATCATATGTACATGGATCGACTTACACCTGGAGAAGGTTCATTTTCATTGGTGAAGATTCAGGACCATAAATTTGTTTATTAGAGATTAGGATTTCTAATAAATATCATGGATACCTTCTTAGTTTTATATATATTATAAATATATATAATAACTATCTATATAATAACTAAAATGCGCTAATAAACTATGGAATTGTCATAATACAATCGTGACAATAAACAGTCGAAATTTCAACAGCCATTGGCTATCTGATGTTGTCGTGGAGGCCTCGGTACGCGGGGACCCTGAACTTCCCAGGGAAGCCCTGGGGCTTGGCAAGCACGTTATTGTTATTGATGGAGTAACTGACAGCAGGATGCTGCTTGCGCCGTTTACGCATGGGTCTCTCATTCGAGGTGGCCAGCGGCCTATTCTCATCTCCGTACTTTCCGAAGTCCTCATTATCTTCATCTGCAAAGTCAAACTTTATTAAAGGTCCTTCAGAAACTTTTGCCACTTAATTCAAGATCATTTACTTAGCACGTCTCTTTAAACCATGATCTGAAAATTTTCTTTACATGATTTTTGGTCAAAGTAATAATATTTTTATTTTGTGTTTATTAAACATCCAAGTGATATTATTAAATTAATAGTACTAGAACATAGATGTTTATTTTTGATTGGGCAAAACTCAATCCCAGCCATGTATGAACTTTAGTGATATGTTAGAATAAGTCTAATGATATCGATTTGACAGAAGACATCCGACAATAGATAGAAAAGGGTTGATGTTTTGTTGATGGGTTGGAGCATTTATAGAAAATCGTGAAATAAAATGCAAGATATGACATCATCAAAGCATGGTTTTGTACACATGTTTATGCAAATGATTCTGAACAAGGTGACTTAACGCAACTAACTACTTACTCCATTTCATATTTTGAAACTGATTTCTACTGGACCACATGCACATTTCCGGCTAAAAAGATTATAAACTGGGGGGAATAATATTTGCAAGTCGCTTACTGAAAGAAGAAGGCAGATTTCCGAACTGGTTTCTCTCGTTAAACTCCATGTGCCAGCGCTGCGTGGGGGAGTTCGTGTCGCAGAGGTTGGTGTGTAGATCGTCTCCGGAGGCGAGGCCGTACGTGTCGAGGCAATCGTTGCTTTGCACGTGCTTGATTTGGTTGAAATCAGTCAGATACCATTCCTGAAACATTAAATAAAAACTCATTCAATTTTAAAACCATAAAACATACTACTGATTATTTTTGATAGCTTTTAAATGGTATTCACCGCTTTCCTGCTTTTCGTGTGCCACTGTTGGCGACTTAATGTAAAACACAAATATTAAATAATGTCAATAGCCACATAAACCTAAAGTTAACGGTGTTCTATTTCATTACAAAAGCGTGATCAGTATTAATTTATAAGTGTAAAGTTTCATACACATAAATGCAAATATTGCGTTTATGAGTAGGATTATAACTGTTCAAATTGCGGCGTACCTGGTCCTTCTTTTTAGAATGGCACTCTTCCATGAGAACTGGGCTGATGTGATCGTTGTGTCTGTAAAAAAACATTGAGAAATCTAAGATATATCTTATATATAAATCTATATATATAAAACACAAACTCAAAAACTTATTTTAAAAAAATTTCCTTTTTTTTTTTCGAACAAATAAAAACAGTATTTTATTTCTTTATTTAGCGTAGTAGCACGCGCCGGGTATCCGCTAGTATACAATAAAAACATAAAATATATTGAGTAACACAAATAGAATATACATATCTATTTTATACCGATTTCATCAACAGACTATTTTGATGAAATTGGTCACTTGAAAAAAATATATGTAGAACTATTTAACATTTTATTTGTTATGTTATAAATTAATACTCCTAAATCTTTTTTGTTATGGGCGAGATGATTGAATATAAATATTCCCATAAACTATTTTAAGAGTACTTGCAATACTTGGATTTCAATCACCTCTCTGCACCAGTCTCTGATTTAAGTCATAGATATAAATGCCAATAGAGCTCTTATGCTTAGACTTCTGATAAAGACGATTATTAAGTATTTAAAAAATCTAAAACAATGAAAAAAATATTGAATGGTTTTTTTCAGGACACAGATGCAAAACAATCACAGTTTCTGGCTGTCGCCTTTAGACAACCACCCGAGCCCTGTTTTTCTCACTTAAGCCCTGATGTTTATAAGAATTTTCTTTTTTTTTTATTTCATAATATAACATATTGCTATTTCATTGTATTTACTATATGTAAATATATTAAAGTTCATAGTCTGCTAATTTTGTTACCTTTTATATTGCACCTGCGCGCACAGCTCTTCGGTTCGGAGTTCTCCGGTCTTGGTGAGACTGAGGTGCTGGCTGAGATGGAGGCGAGGATGGCAAGAATATATGCCCAGGCCATGCAGGCTGCTGCTGGTGTCTCGGCCCATCATGTCAATACACAAGTTGGAGTGCGGATTCTTGAATCTACAATGACAGAATGTTACTTATGCATAGAATGGACTTTAAATTAAAATATTCAAAAATAAAGATATATAAGAATAAATTTTAATAGAATTGAATTTCAAAATAAGCGTGTTTAAATTGTTTAAAAGATATTTTAGGAAATGCAATGTTTTCATACATCACACGCCACTGCTAAATACCTTCTCATTTAAATTAGAAATTTATACAAATTACATTTAAATAAAATATTTTCTTAGTAGAAATTTAGAATTGCTACTAAGTTAAATAACTTTTACTATTTACTCCATGCTTTATTGTATTTCTTAATAGAATTATTTTTAACCTGCCATATCCGGTTAGATTTCTCTTAGGCACAAACTTCTCAGGGAAGACATTGCTGAGGTACCAGTCAAAGGACCTGCAGTGAAGTTTTTCCCGCAAAACTTTACGGTGTGTGATGTCTCCGATATCATTTCTGTTCTGTAAGCAATGAAAAAAAACATTCCAAGATTACAAAAAAAAGAGTGCAAATTATAATTTCTTTGTTGCTTGCAATATCTGCAACTTCAAAGTCGTCAAACGATGTCTAATTAAAATTAACATAATCTATCCTTTTTTTTAAATTTATACTGTCGGCCCCAGGCAACATAATCTATCCTATCTTTCGGAAAAAGCATGATATGTATAACAAGTGTACTCACCTCCAAATCTTTGCGGTGGCTGAAAAAGAGATCTGCATACTCGTCCATCCATACTAGCGCAAGGCGTGCTGTGTTAATACCTGCAACATCGAATTATATCAATTTAATCCAAAGTCAAAGTGATCTACTTCGGCACTGAATCCCAATAGGGTTATAGCAAAAGCTAGCAATAAACTAAAGAAAATCTAAAAGAGTCACACGGGTCAAATCCATATTTTTAAAATCCATTACACCTATTTGTAGAGTGAAAGAACTGTGCAGATATCAAATATGTATTTTTAAATAATCACCGTGGGTATCCTTATCATTTGGAAACTTGTACGGGTGGAAGTCTCTGAAGATATGGCCGACTCGGGAGCAGGGGATCGTCTCTAGAATACCACCACCTGTAATAAAGCATGAATATTATATCTTGTAAACCTTCCTCGGAACATGTTTTATAGTATCTGACTGAGGCAGGTTTGACTCACACTGCCAGATTCGGAAACTCATCTCCAGATTCTCTCCGCCCCAGCCGTCCATCTGCTCGTCGTAGGAGCCGACTTCCCAGAAGAAAGACCGCTCCATGGCAAACAGCCCGCCAGCCATAGTCGGTGACCTGTTAACAAAATATTAGATGAAATCGAAAAAAATAATTAATTTAAAAAAATTTAATAATTAATCTTGTAGACCAGTGGTACCCAACCATATGCCCGCGGGCACCATGACGCCTGCCGACTGTTTTACATGTGCCCGTTGCTGTGCGACCGTGATAAAAAAATTATTTAAGTTTACAATAAAATGTTATGCAAAAAAATTATATTTAGTGATTAAACAGATAAATGTAAGCGAAAATAGTTATATCGTTATAATTCAAAATAATAATTCTTAAATCCAATATATCAGAGGAGGACTACTGGAATATAGTTTACATAAACAAATTTCCGTTCTTGAAAAAAGAAGCATACAAAATTAAATCGTTTTTCAATTTTAAATGTGTGAATCATTATTTTCAACAATGAATATTGTAAAATCAAGGTAAAGATCTCGACTTACAGATCTTGATGATTGCTTGCGAGCAGGAATATCATCATACTAACCTAACCTAACCTAACCTAATTACGAAGCAATGGCCAATGAAATGCAATGCCAACGTTCACATTGTCTTTGATATTTCTATTTTTTATAAAGAATTTTGGCAATAATTTTGGGTTATTCTGATTGGTCAATTTTTTTAAAAATCAGCCAATAATAAACATTAAAATTTAAATTAAGTATTGTTGGTGCATTAGAATCTTAATAAAATTTCCGGAACCCTAACTGATATTTTTCATATTGCTAAAGATGTACATTTTAAAGCTGCTATTAAAAATAGTTGTTCGTTGCATGTTTGCCCCAATTACCAGAATTTTTATGCTATTATTTACTACTGATTATTTATTTTACATATAAATATAAACGATAATTTTTATATTTTATAATTATAGTTTTTGAGCATTATATGTATTACTAGTAATGTAGCCCGTCACAAAATGACGAATTTGATGAACGATGCGTCTAAATTCTCGCGGTGAACGACATCTCGCGGCGAAGAAGTGAATCATATAATTAAAGTTTAGCTAAAGCATATTTTAAAGTTTATGAATGAAAATATTATCCTATCGTCTTGAAAATCGGCACATAGCTGCGGAAAAATTTACTTAACTTATGTGCAAAAAATCAGCGTTGTATCTTTTAAGATATTCTATACAGAACGGAAAAACGAAACATACATACAAATAAACACACAATGGCTATTATTATAGTAGATTGACTATGTCCAACTATAAATATACCTTGAAAAATAAAATGGTGCCCGCCACCCGATCGGCATTCTAGAATGTGTTCTTGGGTGCAAAAAAGTTGGGGACCCCTGCTCTAGACTCTATACTTGCTTACCTGGCAGGTGCTATTTCGCTTGCTCTTCGTTTTACTTCTTTATCACTGAGATTAATCCAGGTGAAGTGACCTGAGAATATGAACCCTCCCACCTGAAATATACATAAATTAAATGTAAATAAAGTCTTACAGATGACTGAAGTACAGTGTTGCTTTGAATCTCTAATTATTCAATGTTTAGTAAATTAATGGTTATTATCTTAAAAAATGAGGCCATGTTGCAATGTAATTCTGTGATCAAATACTGATTGATTTATTATATCATGAACTAACTTTTATATGGTTCACTGAAAATAACCAAAATACAACATTGTATATGTGTTTGTTTTTTTAAAAAAAAATAGAAATTAAGCTCTTATTTCATTCTGGTTATTATTTTAATATAACCAAAACACAAAAATAACCTAGGAATAATTAATGAAAGCAACATTATTTTCAATTCGAGTTTTTGCAGAAAGAGTAGTCGCTTGAATGAAAGAATGTAATTAAAATGTATAAAGACATATTTGGATCACTGGAATTAGTCATGGTGGCTATTTTGGGTGTAAATTAACTGAGATAGCAATTGACAACCTTTTTTTTACAATGTGACAAATTTTATTAATATTTTTGTTGTACATAAATTGTGGCTGGTTGTTTAAGTTGACTTAAATAATATCAAAGGAAATACCTGAAAGGAATAGCCATTGGAGCTGTAGTAGAAGGTTTTGCTATCGATAACATCGATGATGGGTACAAGCGCCGCCTTTCTCTCCTCTTTGATGCGCTGCAACAGTGGTCGCAGCCAATCCTCCACACACTCACAATGTGCATCTAAGAAAACCAGCACATCTCCCCGCGCTGCTCGTGCCCCTGCTAGGCGTGCACGGATCAGTCCGGACCTGACGCAATGGAAAATGTAATTTATAATATCTTTTAGGTATACAAAATAAACATAAAATGATGAGAAAACTCAATTGTTTTTACAAAAAAAAAATTATTTAGACCAACATTTTCTGACTTAACTATATCATTATTATTTATATAGATAAAACCAATTTATCTATATACCATTTAAAAAATTTATGATTTACTGAGGTTTTTAAATTGTATTAAAATATGAAAAAAACCATGTTCATGTTTTCAAGGTAAACAATTTTTCTTTGTTACCACAAATGGAGTTTATTTCTCATTTCTTGATTTGGAAATCATTGGCATTTATAAAACGCTAGCATTGCGTTAAGATTCTCTTTGCTGAGTAAACAGCAAATACACTGCGTAAACAGCAGTCAGCACCCGGCTCAAGCTAAGCACACTGCCAGTAGACAGATTACTGTGTAGAAATATTAAAATGACGTATCATTAATATATTTTTTTATATTTCTGGCAATTCCTAGGTATCAAAGAAGAATTATTTTCTTCGCTAATTAATAAATTTTAAGCTTTACACGTCTACTCATAGCATGGGCCTCTTAGACCGTCAGTATGACTACTGAGGTTTCACAGTAGTCTGGCACACCTACATAACAACGTATTTAATTTTCAGTAAGCATAAGTCGAATTGCATAAGAAAATTTCGGTACTAACATAGCAAGCTTAAAAGTGAATAAAACTCTGATAAATTGCTTAGCAAGACCTTGACCATTAGTTGAAAAGCAAACTGAAAACGAATAAATATATATATTTAGGTATTTTTTAATAGAATTGTTTATTCACAAACATCTCGTTAATCAGTAATTCAAAATTATACATCGTCCATGTGACTGAGAAAAGTTCATTAGCATTAAACACACATCACTGTCACTTTTTGAATACATTGAGCGGCGACCTTAGCATTTAGAATGAGCGAAAACCAGTTAGGAAGGCATAACATCGTGGGACATGAGATTCGCTTTTTTTAATAATGTATCCTCTTCCTTGTGCAATCACATACAAAAAAACTACCTCTTTACTGAAATTAATCAACAGTAAATATTTTTTTTGAAAGAGCAAAACAAAAATACTTTTTATGTAATTAGTATAAGTTTAAAAAATCTTATTTTTTTTATTTTATTGACTTAACAGCACAGCAAATTGGTATATAAAAGCAATGATTTTATAGCAGGTGTTAGCAAGTTTTTGCTATAGAATTAGCATTACAAATGTATTCTTATACAGATTGGATAAAAAGGTAATTAAAGGTTATAAAAACCAAAGAACTTACTGATTATCCCAAAACTTCAATTTGATTGAACAATCAATCAAGTTGGTTTTAAATATCATTTTGGACTGATTTAATTTGTATTTAACATAATTAGCCGAATGGCTAAAAGATTATGGACAATGATAGAAAAGAAAGCGTATTTGCCTCTTGAAGGGTATCTGATGAAGCCTTTAAAAGGCGAAAGTGTTCTCTACGTGATTATATACATTTATAGGTCATATGGTTCTAAAAAATCATTGATGTTAAGATAATTAATAACGTTTAATTTACCTCTGGCGAAGCCTCACTATCTTGACCTTTTCAGGCAGTCGAGTGTGAAGATACCAGTCCAACTTCCCTTCTAGCTCCGGCACAGTGCTGTTGTCATCCACCAGTACAACATCGTGAATGTAAGGTGAGGCGGTTTTCAAGACACTCCATACGGTTCGGAGGATCACAGAATATGGCTCGTTGTGGAACACCACCACAATGGACGCCGACGGAAGAACAGCATCATACGTTACCTTGGCACAGTCTGGATGGCGATAATCTGGAATTCATATATTTTAATAAGTATGGTATAAAAATATAAATGAGATTATTTTTCGAAATGGCTTCATTGGCTTTGATCTATCATTTATAATAAAATTCTGAAAGACAAATCCAACAATGATTATTGTTTGAAAATAGGATCTGTTTGAAGAATATTTCAAAATAATTTCAATAGTCATATTCATAAGCTTTACACAATTAAAACATGGTTTCACTCAAAACTTTTTAGTGGTAATTAACTATGAGATAGTTAGAAAATAAGTACTATTGTAGAAATAAAAATTCGAATCTATCAAAAAGCATTTTAGAGTTCCTATCATAGATAAAATGTTATAACTATTTTAGATAAAATGTATTTGCTTATACCATTTTTTGGTTTAAAATAACCCTACAAACGATAGATATTTAATCTGAATGTTAATATTTAAATTAAATATTGTCACATAAAAATGAAACCTTATTTTTACAACTGATTTATTTTAGCAGTTATTCTGTTAACTAGCCACGAGAATAATTGAAAAAAAATTTACACTGTTCTATTGTTTAATCTAAATATATTCAAATGCAATATTTCAAGATGATACCTAAGAGACGTCTGCTTCGGTATTTGAAATGTTTATTTCGCTATATCATAATTTTAATCGTTGTATTAACAGTATCATTGCTGAGCCAACATAAATATAATGCATCTGAAGAGAGCATGAAAAACTGGTATGAAAGTACAAGCCCCGAGGAATACGAGCGATTACAGTCTTCCTTCCGGCAACTGGTTTCATTGACTACTGAAGAGATGTACTACGAAGAAGAAATAAGAAAAGATGAAGCGCTGATCGTCCCGGGATTGGGTGACTTCGGAGTAGCCGTAAACTTGCAAGGCAAAGAAAAATCAGAGGGAAACCGTTTATTTGAGATGTGGGCCACAAACAGCTACTTGAGTGACCAAATATCTTTAGTTAGGCTGCTCAAAGGTAAGAAAGGCACTTTTATGTTAACAGACCGACAAATATAAAAATATTAATTGCCTGTAATTATTTTCAGATAACAGACATCCAGACTGTAAGGCTGTTCAATACGATCGGGTTCTTCCAACGGCTTCTGTCATTATTGTTGTGCACAATGAAATCCTATCTATTCTGCTGAGAACTTTGTGGAGCGTTATCAACACGGGAAGGCCGCACGTGAAAGAAATTATTGTGATTGATGACTTCTCAGACTATAAACCTCTGTTGGGAAAACTTGAATATTATATCAAGTCTCGAATGCCCAAAAATACAATTCGTTTGCACCGTCTTACAGAAAGGTTTGAAAAATATGAACAGATTATTATTATTTACATAAATATGATTGTGGTGCAAAAGTTGTTTTTTAAAGGTTCTTTGTGATACTGCATTAGATCTGGGCTGATGCGCGCCCGTTTGGCCGGGGCCCAGATTGCAACGGGAGACGTGATAATATTCCTAGACAGCCACTGCGAAGGGATAGTGGATTGGGTGAGGCCGCTGCTGCAGCGTGTTAAGGAAGACAGGCATGCAGTTGTCGTACCCCGCATAGACTCCATCGTCGCTGATACCTTTCAGTACTCCCCGTCAGTGGATTTGCAAGTACATTCACCTTGTTCACAGTTGATCTCCATGCTATTTTTATAATTTAGGCAATGACAAAAAAAAACATTATTTTGGGGTCAAGAAGTAAATGTTAATAAATATCAAAGTTTAATAAGTTGTACCATGGTAATTGAGAAACCGCGTACGATAAATGCCATTTTATTTGCAGATTGGAGGCTTCAAATTTACCGGAGCCTATTATTGGATTACAGTGAATGACGAAGAGAAGGCAAGACGAGAGAATGAAATTATTCCTATCAAGTATGGAAATATTTCTATTATAATTATCATATATCCACTCTTTACATAGAATGGCTGATGGCCTCATCATTTGCGTATATCAAAAGGTCCCATTGGCAGCCTTCTGTTAGACCTGATTGAGATCTGTTGTTTTTGAAAGAAAAGACGAGTGGAAGTGGTGAGAGCATTACAATTGCCCATCCCATGCCCAGAAGGTTGCAATCCCTGGACCTTCACTCATATCAAGGCACCGGTTAATATTATTGTAAAAAGTACACTTTTTATTATTGTTTTAAAGTGCTGTAAGCGTGTTCAATAGTAATAAAAATTAGGACTGCAAGTCGAAGATGCCTACATTTTACTTATGCGCTACAATATTTACACTTTTATAGTGGTTTTGCGTTTAATATTAACATGTTGTTTAAATTAACAAAACAAATTTAATTATTTACATTAAAATTTACATTTACAAAGGCCAAGTATTATGATGGTGGAAAATTTCATCATCGTATATTTAATATTAAGTACATAAGAAGCATGCAGCAATTCTCTTAAGGTTCACGGGTATGCGAATAATGCGAAAATATCATACTTCAGAATTCCTACAATGATTGGTGGTATATACGCAATAGAGCGCAACTACTTCTGGGAAATCGGATCCTATGACGACCAGATGGAAGGCTGGGGAGGGGAGAACATTGAAATGAGCTTCAGGATCTGGCAGTGTGAGTAGTTCCTACGTGTTCAATTATTCATTTGTTTGAACATCAATTAAATGTACAAATATTAAGAATTGCCAACAATGCGTTGTAGAAATGATTTTTAAAAAAAAATTATTAAGAAACTCAATGATGAGGTCTAAAACAGAGGTGTCAAACTCAATTTTTCAGAGGGCCATATATTAAATTTAGTATGTGTAGGCGGGCCAGATTCAAATAAAATAAGTCTAAAAGCTCTAAAAAAACACGATTCTTCTTTCTGTGACACATTACGATCGCGGGCCGTATCTTTGACATGACTGGTCTAAAAGGTTAAAAATTTTATTGTATCACACCTCGAAAAGCCAACCCTACATAATATAATAATAATTAGTTTGACTATAGTATGTGCACAACACACACATGAAACAATTAACAATAAGCGTATACCAATGTTTAATTCAGGCCACTATTAAACATTTCAAGATATAATGATTTTGTTTTTATATATTTTATCAAAGGCGGTGGTAGCATGGCGTCTATTCCTTGCTCTCGTGTTGGCCACATGTATCGGACCTTCCATCCATACAAGATACCCAACAACAAGAATACCTATGGTGGGTTGGACCAATGACCTTATGACATGACACTGACTGCAGTATTTTGACGACTTAATGATTAAATACAATAAATTTAGGTATAAACACGGCTCGCCTGGCTTTGGTCTGGATGGACAATTATGCAAAGTTTATCTTTCTAGACCTCAGGCATTTAGTGGTAAGTAAACATTTTATGCCAAATGTGAAGCTAATCTGTATTTATTTAATGGGTAAATATTATTTTTAGAACTCGAGTATGATTGGAGATATCAGTGATCGCAAAAAACTTCGGGAGAGACTTCGGTGCAAGTCCTTTGAATGGTTCTTAGCCAATGTTTATCCAGAGAAATTTATACCGGACAGAAATGTGGTTGGATGGGGAAGGTATCATATTTGAATAATCTATCTATGCAGATTCTTAAACCCAAGGTCATTGTTTATAGATTGTATTGTCTCCCTGACTAAATGAACATATTTATAGAATGTAACCATCAGACAGCTATGGCTGTGTCCAGATTCATACGTCTCCAACAGTTGCCTTCACAATTGTTAACTGAAAACAATTTAAACTGATTGATCCCCATTTTAAAAATTGTCCGGAAGAAAAAGATGTAGAGGCACCAGATGTGGGAGTCGTTGAATTTATACGGCAAGATTTACTGAGAAGATTCTTGAAAATGACAACATTGCCAGAGCCAAAACATCTGACAAAGAACTATAAATTGACACTGCTCACAACTCAATAAATAATTTAATTGATTAATAACTCACTACTTATTACAAGCTTGCAGTTGTGTACTCATAGATTTCGGAATCACCAGACAAACGTATGCCTCGACCACATGGGACGGGACATGCAGCATTACGTGGGAATTGGCCTGTACCCTTGCTACAAGGACCTGACGTATTCGCAATTGTACAGCCTGACTCTGGAGGGGACTATAAGGACTGATGAGAAGTGCGCGCACCTTCAAGCATTGTGAGTACATAGTGTCATCATACCATCGACCAGTATCCTAATTAGGAATACTTGTTCTAAATTATCTACATATCTTACCATTTTACATTATTTTTTGTCTAAATTACACCGTAGAATACATAATCTATTCTTCTGTAATTTATGTGACCTATGAGGATTTTTTAAATTTACCGCTTTTATTTAATATTTGGATAATATGTTCGGGTTTTGTCCTGAATCTTTCTTGGTATATAAAGTATGAAGTAATGACCAAAACAAGTTTCGAAAAATTAAATTTAAAAAAAAATTTATTAAAATGTAATCTGATTTATCATTGTCATAGTCCTTAATTTTATCTTATGATTTTACAGTTCTTTAGATGCAAAATCAATAAATACTTAATTTAATATGGAGTGATTGTAAATATTTTAGAAATGGAGATTTCAACACAGTTATTATTTCTAAATGCGAATCCACAAAAACATATCAGGTGAGTGCAAAAATATTATCAAAAAGTTAAAGAAACCTTTTATTTACAAGCCACTGAAAAATTAAGTTAAGTTTTGAACATTTAATGAACTAACATGTACATTCAATCGGAAATTATATGTTTATATTAAGTTTAATTTATTCTACATGAAAATGCATGCTTTTCAGAGCTTGAAATCCTTCAAACACATCTTGAGGATTACATGCTTTTGGACTTCACTCATCTCAAAGCGCCGATCTCTAAGTCTCACTCTCTAATTCAGAAATTTCCAGGGCAGCTAGCTCATAATTTCTCTTCTTGTTTATTGTGATAAGAGTTTTTTTTTTAATTTCTAGCGATGGAGACAGTTGAAAAGTGGTCAACTCCAGCATATAGATACTCAACAATGCATGGATACAACAGGGTTGGAACTGACAAATGACGTCAAAGTTCGACCTTGTGTGGACGGATCCATCAATCAAATATGGGATATTGAGTTCAATGTTCTTAACAACTATGGAAATCCTTAACAATCATCAATTTTAACACATTTTAAGCGGGTAATCAAATCGATTAAACTGATTGTGAAACAAAATTCGCGTAAAATTGCACGTGTGAAATCTAGTCTATTCACTCTTTGATTTTTTTTTCCGTTTAGCAGCTCCGAGTTAATTATGAGATTTTTGTTAATAAATTAAATGTTATTGTTACACAATAGCTTATAATCATAAAACAAATTAATAACATCTTTTTATGATATTGTTATGATTGTTTAGTTGTAAGGTAATAAAAACAGAAGAGATAAGAGTCTATCAATAATTTATTTTGCATACAATTTAAAGTTTAAAATTTATTTTGGTGTGATATTTTTTTAAACAGGGGTGGCCAACCCAAATGATCTCGCATGCCACTTTGGAAACGCAGCCTAACTCCGCGGGCCGCATATAAAATTATATATCCCCACATAATATTTAGATACATTACAGTAAAACCTCGCTTTAACGGACCCCTGTTTAACGGACTTCGGATATAACGGACAAAAATTCCGTGGGTTCCCCATCACCATGATATATTTTAAATTTGAATCTGTCTTTGCTTTACAAACCATTCTTATGAGCAGCCCATATTTGGTAATTTTTGAAGCATTATATACTTTAAATGGCAGACAACCTCGCCACGCCATAATGCTTTCATCTAATGACAACTCCCGTTGTGGTTTATAAACGTTTTCGAATTTGGTTGAAAAATATGGTATGATGTGTCGAATATTTTTAAGGCGGCCTCTTTCACTATGATCATTTTCATTGTTAGAAAAATGCCAAGAATACTATATTTGACGAAAACGGTCTCGACTCATCACTTGCGCAAAAATTGGGGTTTCAGTTGTTCTTTCTGTAGACCAATATTCGTCCCTATTGTCTTAGCAAACTTTGCCCATGAGTAGAAGTAATCCCAACAATTTTTAAAATTCTACCGCAGTAACGTCTTTCCATTTGACACCTTTTGCTCTGTCTTTAAATTTATCAACATTTTGTTGGTGTTAACGGTTAGTTTCTTCTACCACGTAGTCAAATAAATCGTTTCCTACAAAAAGTTGAACTACTTCACACACTTTGGGGATTATTTGGCACCACAACACCACTTTGTCCTAAAAATTGTTCAATAATTGGAGGATCAACATTCTCTGACCACTCCACTTCTTCATTGTCACTTTGTTCAGAATCAGAGAAATTTATAAAACTCTACGTCTTATAGTATGAAACAATTCTTCATCACTTTCACACTGTTATCAACTTAACTAACTATTAACTATTTGCGATAAATTATCTGCGTAAACTTCACTATCACTATCAGAAGCCATTATTTTAGTTAAAAAATAATTTTAAAAGGTCTTTTAAAAGGTTTCAATTGTCAAAAGTCGAGTAAAAAGTGAATTATTTTTAAAAAGATTTGTTCAATGTCCCTTACCCTTAAATAATGGATGTTTATATAAAAAACTGTAAAAGATTAGAGTTTGCTTAGTCTATACATTTAAATTAATAACAAGACGAAATGTATAGTTCGTTCCTAAACACTGCCTATATAATTTTACAAAGATTATGTTATCTCCCTTTCAAACTATGTAAGAAGAAGGACTGCACCATGGACAGTGGTAAAGATGTAAATATACATTAAATATTAAAATATAAAAGTTTTATGTGTTAATTTGTGTGTGATCATTTTAAGTTAGAGGTAAGAAATTCACCAAAAGCGCTACGAATCGCTTCAAGTTGCTGATTAGTCCGCGCGGAAACGGTCTCGAGTGCAAAGGGTTAATAAAGTAATCCTTAAAATTAGGAAAAAATCCAAGGTTATTCACAAATTTTTATCAATTATTATTATTATATTTTATAATTTAAATCAGCCGAACAAACAGTATTAAAGAAAAAAATACAGATTATTGTAAAATATTGAACAAAACAAGCAGTGAACAGGCGGTTAACTACAATTCTACAGTAAAATGAAAAATTATGGCTGCGATATCGTGATGACAACATAAAACATTTTATCTTCACTTTTATTTTAGTCTTTTTTTTCAACTTCCTTAACACATTTGCACCATTTGAAAGTGATTGAGCAGCCACGAAAGCAAACTCAAGAAAAAAAAGTGCATTGATCGAATTTTGTTTCTCTATAAATTTATTGAAAACAGAATAATTCAAAATGAAACTGAGAAGAACTTTTATTAGATGCTTAAAATATAATTTTCGATACGTCATCATATGCACCATAATAATAATATTAGTATCTTTGATTAGTAACAATAGTTATCCGAATAATGAAGATGAATCAGAGCAAGAAAAAATGGTAAAAAGGGAAGCTCTCGTGAAAGAAGTGGCGGAAAAAATTCAAGAATCTGTGCATCATGAAGCCACTGAAGTCACTACAAGGAAGGAAAGAAATCCCGAAGAATCTAAGACAGTGGCACTTACAACACAAAAACCTTCAACACAAAAACCTTCAACAAAAAAAATGGAACTTTTAAGCAAGCTGAGTCCTGAAGAAATGATTTATGAAGAAGAAATAAGGCAGGATGAAGCACTGGTTGTCCCTGGCTTGGGTTTCTACGGAGAGGCCGTTAAGTTGGAAGGTGAAGAAAAAATAAAGGGAGAACTCTCTTTCGCAAAGTGGTCCTTGAATGGCTATCTTAGTGAAAAAATACCTCTAATTAGGCCCTTGAAAGGTAAGAAGTGGATTTTTCTATTAGCATTGCTGTCAAATATTTTTGTTATAATATATTTATCTAATATCTTTGTATTGGTTTATTTTACTTATCATATTTTTGTTTTAATAAATTTCAATACTATCAATACTTTCAATACTACAATACCCGCCAAGTAAATTCTTTTACTTGTGCTATAGTATTATGATTACTCATGGACAATCAGATTAAGTAAGCTGTTAATCATTTTCAGACACCAGGCATCCGGATTGCAAAGCAGTAGAATACGATCACGTTCTCCCTTCTGCTTCGATCATTCTGGTCTTTCACAATGAACTCCTATCAACCATGTTGAGAACTATTTACAACATTATCAACACCGGCGGGTCATACGTAAAGGAAATCGTTTTAATTGATGATTTATCCAATCACCAGCCCCTTTCCGGAAAACTTGAATATTATATTAAGTCTCGCCTGCCCAAAAACTTGATCTATTTGCATCGCCTCAAAGAAAGGTATGAATTATACATTATGGTTTAAAAGAAATACTCTTACCTTATAAACCAATCTCATAAATTAAGAATTATAATATTGAATTTGTTACAGATAGTCTAAAATATGAAATACAAATAACAGACAATTTTTATAAGAGGAATCTTCTAATTGGAATTTTCTAATTTGAAGAGTATAATGTCTTAATTATTTTTTAAACTTTTAAAGCACTTAATTCAGTTTTTAGAAAACATAATTTTAAAAAAGGTTATAAAAATGTAATTATAAAAAATTGTACAAGTAATTGAAGAGTTGAATGTGAGTCAATAAAACAATAATAATTATTTTTACGATTTGATTAGGGTTGGGTTAACTCGCGCTCGATTGGCCGGGGCTCGAATGGCTACAGGAGATGTCTTGGTGTTTTTGGACTCCCACTGCGAGGGGACGATGGATTGGTTGAGGCCGCTGCTTCATCGCATAAAGCAAGACAGACGAGCAGTGCTTGTTCCGTTAATTGATTCTATCGATGGCATGACCTTCTATTACTCACACTCTACGACTTTTAGTGTACGTTTCTAGGACTAGATTATCCAAAAGAACTCTATATGATATTTTGCAGTGTTTCTATTTTATGAATTATGGTAGTTCCAATTGTTTAAGTAGAATATAAAATTATACTTTTTTTCTAGATCGGTGGATTCAGATTCGGCGGTAGCTTTAAATGGATTGATGTAAGTGAAAGAGAGAAGGCAAGAAAAGGTAGCGAAATTGCTCCTGCCAGGTATGAAAGCATTTTGTATTTTATTTTTTCAAATCACAGAAAACCACAGAAGGGAGAATAGAAACGAACTATCAAAGAAACTAGAAGTGCCATTTTTTATTCTATTAAAATGAGCAGTACCTAGTTCTTCAGCAAACTGATTTAATGAATTTGTTTAGAAGACATTGCAATTTTTAACATGGGAAGTGTTGGCTTACGGGTACATTACTTAAAAAACAAATATTTTCAGAACTCCGACCATGGCCGGTGGATTATTTGCAATAGAGCGCAACTACTTCTGGGAGATCGGAGCATACGATGACCAGATGGATGGCTGGGGAGGGGAGAACATTGAAATAAGCTTCAGGGTTTGGCAGTGTAAGCTGATCCTTAATATTTCGATATACGACATACCAATACATACAAATAATTAAATTCTTCTTCTAGGTGGTGGCATCATGGAGACAATCCCTTGTTCTCGGGTCGGTCACATCTTCCGTTCCATCCATCCATATAAAATACCAAACGATAAGGATACTTACAGTGAGTTAGTTTACTGGCAAAAATGTGAATTTTTTACATCTTAAGATACGTACACTAAAATTAAAAATGATATAAATAGGTATAAACACGGCCCGCCTGGCATTGGTCTGGATGGACGATTACGCAAAGCTTTACTTCTTGGATCGAGCTTATTTAAGGGTAAATAATCATTTTCTGTGAAAGCAACATTCAATCAATTCATAAACATTATAAATAGTTTCATGGTTTTGACACAATACACATTACTTTTTATGTGAAAATCAGTGTTAAAACATATGTTTATATACATATATATTGCTTAAAATATATTTTAGATGCACACGCACCCGCATGTTTAGATTAATAAATTTGAACCAAATTCAAGTATATTTACTGGTTATATATTATTTCCAGAACACTAGTCTGATTGGAGACATCAGTGAACGAAAGAAGCTCCGGGAGAGACTTCAGTGCAAGTCTTTTGATTGGTTTCTGACAAACGTTTGTCCGGAGATGTTTGTACCAAACAAAAACGTTGTAGGATGGGGAAGGTATTGCAACAGCGATACATATTTTTCTAGTTAACGTTAAAAATCGAGCTGTCAAAGCGATTCTTGGCTTACTTTGATCTGTTCGGTCAGACTACAATTTTGCCTAGAATTTTTTCATCTATCAAACATCATTTCTATTAAAATTTAGGCATGCAAAAGTTTGACCACTCAGATCAGAACATTTCAAGTACTGTTTTAACAACTAGTAGCAGTGAAGGTATTTAGCAAACTTAACTTAAATTGCTTAACACCCAAGCAAATGAGTTCCCAATAATTGTGTACTCAGAATACTTGTATTTACTATGAATCTGTTTCATCTCCGCTTCGTCATAATTTTGTATTGAATAGATTTCGGAATCGCCAGACTAACCTGTGCCTCGACCAAATGGGACATTATGAGAATGACTACGGAGCTGTTGGATTTTACTCTTGCCATTTCCACCTGACCCACACACAATTTTACAGTCTTACACTAGAGGGGACAATAAGGTCTGAAGACAAGTGTGCACATGTTGAGCAGAAACCGTAAGTTATCAAAAGGTCTACATTTTCAATTTACATCAAATACAAATTGCTGTTTCTCTGATTCAAGATGGCCCATGGCAATCGTTGAATATTCAATAGATTAACAACAAACAGCTATACAGGCTGTGTAATAATATATTTCAAATAGACAGTACTCACATGAAACTAATTTCTATGAGATACAAGTGATATTGAATCAGTTACTTATAATATATATCAATCAGTCGCTCTCATTATTCTATTACTTCATTAAATGATTATATTTAAAAAAATGTTTGTACTTATTTGAAATAGTGCCCTCAGTGTAATATTTCAGAAATGAAGACACAAATGGCAGAGTCGTTATGACATCGAATTGCAATCCCACAAGAATAGATCAGGTACAAAAAATACACTAATATCATCCTTAATACATGATAATTTATTTACATTATAAATAATATAGAAGTATGACTATATTGTTGGTCATTTAAAATGCAACCTTAATTCTGAAGATAAAAGAAACAAACCACAGTTAATTGTAACTTGACCTCAAATGGGAACTCACAGAGAACTGAAAAGAATGGCCCTTTATCAATCTTTAATTATTGTAATTTTATAGAAATGGAAACAACTGCCAAGTGGTCAAATTCAACATATTGAGAGTCAATTGTGCCTGGATGTCACCGAATTGAGAAGCAACGTAGATGCCATGGTGCGACCATGTGTTCTTGGCACATTGAATCAAGTATGGGAAATTGAATTCAACATCACCAATAACTATGGTAGCCCAACAACTACAGGTACAACTATATACTTTTATGATTCACAATAAACTTGTTTTATTTGCTACTCTCCACATTCATATGCGTTTTCCCAAGTCAGATTTATTTATGTTCAAGTAGCTCGAAATCCTCAGCTTGGCATAACGTCATGTTGATGTATAATATAAAATCAACACACAACGATCTTCACAAAGCTAAATTATTACAATTTACAGGAATGCTTCCAGAAAAGCCTGCTGGGGTCACAGATCTGAGCTTGCAAGTCTAAATCTAGAAAATCAATAATAACTGTATTTATTTATATAGAAAATAAATGTGTGGTTTCTAATAACTTAAAATTTATTAATTATTTTTGACAGAAAGTACTAAAAATAATTTTTTTGTTGTGATTTTTTCATTCATATTTTTTATTATGACTAGTTTTGCCAACTTATCATGTAAACATTTTCAAATGAAGTCTTTGTTTGAAAATACCAATGAGATAAGTTAGCAAAACTATTCATAATAAAAAACAAAGACATGAAAAAAATCACAAAAATATTTCTTCTTTTATAAATATATTAAACTTAAAATACAAAATAGTTTTACATTTTTTTTACAACATACATATGTAAAACTACTTGGTACAGTGATTAATTTGTTGACAGAAGTTTATGCTCAATTCTTTTAATGTAAAAAGTAAACAAGTATTTTAATTTTTTCTTTCAACTATCGCTAACACTTAAATTGCCTACATCTCTATAAACATCTTGTCAACAAGTACAAACAAGCTGTGTGAGGTTAATTAAGAAGTCAAGCAAGTACTTCGTATTCAGTTATTGTTATGATCTACTTAATAAAACTTTAAAAATTTGTCTGTTGATGTAAAATCTTGCAAAATATAAAACAATTATTTTTGAGGATAAATCAGATTTTCATACATAAATATATACAAACAAGTTAATAGGATAATACATAGTGTCTCATAAGTCACGACATCATGTGCATATTATAAGAAATAAAGTATGATAAAGCGCAGATTGTTTCCAGGATGGATCACAAAACTGGATGGTAAAGAACAGAAAATATCATTCTTTTTTAACTTGGTAATTAAACGGCAACTTGATTTGTAACTCATTAAAAAGTTAAAAGTGAATATAGAACATTATATATTGGTGAATTTCACATGCCAAAAGTTTGTTTATCTATTTTTCATATGTATTAAATATTATTTAGATTGTGTGACCAAAAACGGACTTTGAAAAATATGATACCTGCAGCATTAAAGAGAAACTAAGCAAGTTGATTTCCTAAGGTTGTACAAAGAATGCATACGCAGTTATCAATACTTAATAGGTAGAGAGAGTGACACTGTCGCTTGGCATCTACATTAATCCTATTGAGCCAGTCACCACCTCTACTTATTACAAGTCTTTGCAACAAACGAGTATCATTTTATTACATTTTTCATTTTGTAGATATCTCATCAAATTTTATTTGAATATGTAAAGGTTTTATATGGATATATAAAAATACCATTGTTTCCTAGGTTGGTTTTCTATTTAGGATATTATAAGTTTTGTGTATTTAACAAAAAACAATTTTTTTTAGTTTTCTCTACCAGATCCACTTTTACACAAATAGAATAGAATGCCAATATTAAACAAATTCATAATTAAATATAATTAAAAAAAAATTTAATTGATTTAAAAAGGATTTTTGTCATCCAAAATCTCTTTTGGATGACGAAGCTATTTAATACCCCGTGTTTTTCAAATATATTTTACACTTGTTCAAATATGTGTAGTTAATATAATCACTACAGAGAAATCATGTTCAATATTTCCATACAGATACCCAATGTAAGCCATCTCCTAACACAGAACTAACCTTCAAGTTTTAATATTTTTAGTAAAAAATATAATTAATTTTATTGAGACTTCTTATTTCTTGGTGCTACTAGTTATACCGACATGCTTAGTTGGCATCTTCAGGTCCTCCACTAGTGTGCCAACCAAGCATTTTGGCAAAACTAATAGTAGTGTCAAAAAATTAAAATTTAGAATAACACTAAAATATTATTTTAAATATTAAAATTAAATTTCTGTCAAAAATATCAAATATATTATTAACATGTAGACACAATATACACTGCACAAAGAAAAGCAAAAGATTTTAAATAAAAAAATTACACAGTTGATAATCTGAAAAAAATATAAATAAAAGAGCTTGTATTTTTTTTTTAAACCTTTTGATAATAAGTGTTATTACGTACGAACATATTGTGAAACCTTAAAAAATATATACGCATATGAAAAGAACACGGTTTTAACATGAAAGCACTTTATGAAAAACTTTGTTGATAGAATACTCGCAACAAAACATAACAAAGATAAAAATCCACGAGCGATACTAAAATAATTTACAGCTTTGTCGTGGTTCCAAATAAAGAGGAGAGTCTGATTCAATTTTTCGAAAGTAATTGATGCATTATAAAACAAATTTTGTAAAATTAGAAGTTATTTTGTATACCACTATCTAAATAAAAATTAATGAATGGCTGAACCATAAAATATATTAGAATACAAAATTATGTTAATGTTATAATAGGCATGTCAGAATTGAGCAACCGTTGAAGCATCCGCATACAAAATATTTGAAAAATTATATTCAACTCCGTTCACATTGTGAATAAAATTATTATTGACTTTGAAGTGAAGGCTGTGGCAACTATAAAATCGATTAGCAAGATTTGATAGTGTAGAACTGAAAACATTCTCTCTGTGTGATTGACAATTGAAATTTCCACATTGAATACTATATACTTCAATTTATACTAAGGTCATTACAATCAACCATTAAAAAAATTAACAGATCTGCATTTTTACTCAAACAGGCTGTCGTGTTTTTATATAGACAGTTTTTGTATGGACTATATTTTTTTTTGTATGATATGTGGGAATACGTTTCATGCGTGAGCCATTTATGTAAAAATATATTGTTAACTTAGTGTGTTTTAAGCATTAAGTCAAGGTATTGCATTTTTTAATAAAGAATAATGAACATGTTTTGGTTATGCTGGCGTGCACACAATAATGCGCAACAAGTCATAAAAAAACTAATAACTGAGTCAGAAACATATTTGACACAAATGTAATTTTGATGTCACGTTTGTGGCCTGCTATTGGATCTGGTTTCATAAAGCAGACATATGTTAGTATTAAAAGGATCCTTTTGATGCCCTCCAAGTGTTACAAGCCCTACTCATCTCTCTCCACCGGTCTCTGATTTTAACGGGTTGAGTTTAATCAGAGATTTCCATGGCAGTTAAACTTAAGAATGTTAATAATAACAAATAAATAAAAACAAGTATTGCAATGCACATCAAATCAGTCCGAATTGGATATAATATGCATGTACTATAAACCATACAGGCGGGAAATAAACGTAAATTAAAACAATACGTATCGATCAATATCATTGGCTACAATGAATACACTCAACATTTCTCCTTATGTTGAAAACAATGGTTATTAGGTTATTGGTCATTTTGACTATACACCACTGATATTATTAACAAGATTAAACCTAATCAAAAGTATAACTAAACCAATAGCTATTAAACTAACTTCACCTATCCGTTCAAATAATGAAACTGGAGTGAGGTGATTTATTTACATTTTTGTGGTGTTGTGTTAATGAATTACCATAGCAAAAATAATTAAAATTAGCAATGTGGACTGGGCGAAATTGAATAACACAGAAATGAACATTTTCTTAGCACATCCTGTTATTTATCCAGTAATTTAGTTTCATACAACCAATATATCATATAAGAAGACTCACTTTCTCTTGCACACACGCTAGTTGAGATGCAAACAAGTCAAGTTTTATTGCTCAAAAACTGGTTATTTAAATGTGAAAATTAAGCAATACGATGATGTCATAGATAATTTATTGCTGTTTTATACCATTAACACACTTTAGTTTTACTATATTTATATTTTACTTTAAAACTTTCAATAACAATAAATCTTTTGAATAATGCATTTATGAATGTCCACGTTATGTAAGGTTATAAAAGTAAAAAAATGTAATATAAAATAACTTTTGGCAGACTGGCAGAATTATAAATACAATTTACAAATAATTTGTAAATATATGATTGTGAAATTGAAAGTTATTATTACTTAGCTGATGCCAGGTATACTTTCAGTTTTTTTTATTTGAATGTCAAATATTACTTTAAAAATACTTTCCAATAGTTAAATGTACACAATAAATCATTTCAATAAAAATTTAACCAATTGCACAGATTTTAAGGGTTATATAAAAATTACACTTTACAAGATCTAAAAATTGTTTTTTTTTTTAATAGTATGCTTTAATTACAATTCATGAGATTTTTTTTCAAGAGTTATCAAATTATCTCTGACATTTATAAAATAATTTATCATCTATTTTTTTTCTAATATGTGTCAAAATAATGTCAGGCCAATACATGTACATGATTTTTTTTACTCGTTTTAAAAAGTTTAAGTAAAATATTTCAACATACGTTGAGTGGTCAAGAAAAAGTATGACATCCTAATTGGTAAGTTCATACAGAAATGGGAAAGTAATTATTACTTTCATTCGTGATAATTAATGTGTGAACTATCATAAATTTAATTCAAGTCAATCCAATTTAGTCCTACAACATTGCCTAATTTCCGAAACAATCGTATATATTTAATGAGATAACCGCTATCCAAAGAAATATAATGAGTTCTATGTGAAAAGACGTTCACTTGAGGAAATGTAAAACAAGTGCATACCTCAAGTTCACGGTCGAAAGAATAGCTTATCCACGCTGGTTCTCTCTACTAATAAAGCCTATATATGAACAATAACACAAAGTATAACGCATTCATAATTACCTTTTAGCGTCCGGTTTAAAGATAACTTCTTACTGAGAACTTCGTTCAAAGATATTGTCTTTAAGGCTTCGTCCCCTCTTTCTTTTTCTTCACCCTGTAATTCTACAGCTACACCTAAATCTCCCAACCCTGGCACAACAATGGCTTCGTCTTGTCTTATTTGTTCTTCGTATATTTTTTCCTCTGCGGAAAGTTCATTCATACTTTTAAAAAAGAGAGATTCAGGTATCAAATTTTTGCCGAAAGTATCGCGCTTTTGGTTTTTGAAAAAAGCGATTGCGAATAAAAATATAGCACACGCGACGAAAATTTTGATTAAAAATTTTAATCGCCTTCCCGGAAGACGTCTAATTAACATTTTGACTATTTTTCAAAGCACTAAATTATAGTAATTGGTAAACAAAATTATTGACAGCGCGACCAGCTACGAGGACCGACCATGTTTATGTTTGCGACAGCCAGCGCCGCCGAATGCCGGTATTGCCACATCTAAGAAAATCTTTTCTCCATAAGCAGAGTTAATAGCAACAGGTAGCGGATGTAGCCAGGATACAAAATAAACTATGTTTATATATTATTTTTAATTTACCTATAATTTTTTATTAATATAAACCCGTAAAGTATTGTATAATATGAAAATATTTAATAGACACAAACACGAACAATAAAAAAATATATTCTGATCAACTCTTTTTAAATTCTAATTTTATTTTAAAATGTTCAAAATGATTGTCAAGAGAAATATCATTAGACATTTAAAAATATTTTTACGTTTTCTTATATTGTTCATAATTATATCAACATTAGTATTATTATTGAGTGATAACAATTATTCTGAAAATCTTCTTGGTAAAGGACCAAAAAGAGAAACTAAAGAAACAGAAAAAAAAAATCACAAAGAAAAAAATGAAGCTATCAATATCAGTATTATTTGGAGCAAAAAGCATTTGGATCTCAAAAGAAATCACAAAATATCCCCAGCAGTTACATTTGCTGCACGAAAATTGACTCTTGAGGAAATGATTTATGAAAGAGAAATAAAAAGCGATGAAGCACTGATTGTCCCGGGCTTGGGTGACTTTGGAGAAGCTGTTAATTTGGAAGGTGATGAAAAAATACAGGGAGATTTTTCCTTTGGAAAATGGGCAGCAAATGGCTACCTGAGTGACAAAATATCCTTAGTCAGGCCCCTTAAAGGTCAAACTTATTATAATTACTATTAATTGTTTATAGATTTGTTTTACATGGGTAGAATGTAGAATAGTCAAATGATTATTGAACGAAATTATATTTGATTTTTACAGAAAACATTTATTCTGTTTGTATACTTTGGCGTGGTCAAACTACTCCAAATCAGTGACTTTTTTAAGCAAATTTGCTTATTGACGTCGTAAATTTTATTAAACTTCATTTTGTTTTTACTAAAATTCAAAATCTTAGTTGGTCCAACTGATAATTGTACAATTTATATAAATATATATGTTTTCAGATTACAGGCATCCAAGTTGTAAGGCCGTTCAATATGACAAAGTTCTTCCATCTGCTTCAGTCATTATTGTAGTTCACAATGAAATCCTATCGATTTTACTGAGAACTATTTGGAGCGTTATTAATACTGGTGGTCAAAATATTAAAGAAATAATTATCGTCGATGATTTATCCAATTATAAACCCTTATTAGGAAAACTTGATTATTATATTAAGTCTCGATTTCCTAAAAACATTGTCACTATGCACCGCCTCAAAGAAAGGTACGATATTGGGAATTGTGGGCCATTACTATAATTTATTTGAAAAAACTTTAAAAATGGTATGGCAGTTTCTGATTTTATTTTAATACTTTACTCTACCATAGAAGAGTAAAGTATCAACCGTTTTCAATAGAATACCGCCTGCATTTCTAATGCAGGAGGGATAATTAATAATATCTTTGAGTGTTCTACCATTTCACAAAAATATTTATATTATAACCAAAATGAAATTAAAAAAAACATTGAACGTAATCATAATTTTTAAAATTTTATTAGATCTGGATTAATCCGCGCTCGTTTGGCTGGAGCTCGATTAGCCACAGGAGATGTTTTGGTGTTTTTGGACTGCCACTGCGAGGGGACGGTGGATTGGTTAAGGCCACTGCTTCATTGGATCAAGCAAAACAGACGAGCAGTGCTCGTTCCAGTTGTAGATGGTATTGAAGCCAAAACATTTTACTTCACGTCCATCATGGATTTTCAAGTATGTTTCTGAATAGTTTCTGCAATAATTCTAAAATAGCCATTGTAATGGTTTCACCTTACTTCAATGTCTTATTTAATAAAGGGAGTATTGGTTGTATTCATAAGAGTAAAAGTAAGACACTTTCCATATAGATTGGTGGATTCCTAAACACTGGTAGCTTTGATTGGATTGTAGTAAGTGAAAAAGAGAAGGCGAGGAAAGGAAGTGAAATCGCTCCAACAAGGTATGAAAATGCTTTCAATTATAGTTTTGAAGTTTCACTATTTCATACGATGAATTCATGAAGATAAACACTTGTTAGCATCCAATTGAAAAAAACATGATTTCATAAATTACTAAATAAAACAAATTTTTCTGTTGGAAATGCTTTTTTTAATAATGGTGTCAATTTTTTATTCTTCATAAAAAAATATTTTTGCACTTTCAGAACTCCAACGATGCCCGGTGGACTATTTGCAATAGATAACAACTACTTCTGGGAGATTGGATCCTACGATGACAAAATGGAGGGCTGGGGAGGGGAAAATATTGAAATGAGCTTCAGGATCTGGCAATGTAAGTAGAATTCTTGTATTTTTTATCACATATTTTACAAAAGCTACGTTAAGAGTCATTTTATTTTGTCTTTAGGCGGTGGCATCATGGAAATAATCCCTTGTTCTCGTGTTGGTCACATCTTTCGCTCATTCCACCCATACAATATCCCCAATAACAAAGACACATACGGTAAGTTGAAATTTTTAAAAAGCAAAATATATTGTAAATTTAAGTTACATATAGTCTCAAATATATACTTTTCAGTTAAATATTATGTATTTAGGTGTAAATACGGCTCGCATGGCTCTGGTCTGGATGGATGATTATGCAAAGCTTCTCTTCATGAACAATGAAAATTTAATGGTACCTAAGCAATATTTATTCTAGTCTATGTCTTTTCCTTGAATAAAAATACAAAGCAAAAAGTTAGTTTTTTAAATGTAACACTTCACACTGTAATGTAACACGGTGCCGATTATTTTTAGAACTCCAGTGTAATTGGAGACATCAGTGAACGCAAGAAACTCCGAGAGAGACTTAAGTGCAAGTTTTTTGAATGGTTTTTGACCAATGTTTATCCAGAATAGTTTTTACCGTACAAAAATGTGTTAGGATGGGGGAGGTAATTTTAAATATCTTTATCTTCATATATACTATATATAATAACTCTTTTGCCCTGAGATTTTGATAAGGAAAAGTATTCATAATCTCACAGTTATTTGACAAGAGCCTCATGCAGGTAAACATATTTACGAATTTAGCAAGAATAAACGATGCTTAACGACAGCCTATATAGATTTAAAAATTAATTGGTAACTGTATCAGCTCATGTGTTGAATAGATTTCGAAATCGCCAGATGAATGTATGCCTTGACAAGATGGGGCGAGAATCGGAGCATCTTGCAGCTATTGGAATATATGTGTGCCATAATAAGCTGTTCGATTCACAGCTGTTTAGTTTGACTCTAGAGGACACAATCAGATGGGAATACAAATGTCTACAGGTACAGCAGAAAGTGTAAGTACATCCCAAATTACTGATGTTTGGAATAATTCTGAGTAAAATTAAATAGATTTTTTATAAATGTTACTAGATTATTTACAATCGGAGATTTCATACGCTATTTAGCGTGTATGAATATGTAGATTGACCCGGGGACCTACTACACTATTCTCCCTAAGAAAACCATGAACACTGGCTCAGCATAAATATATGCTTAGTGAGATGGTCGCCAACCTCCTCTGAGAAGAGGCACACAAAGAAGAAGAAGTATGAAATATAACAAGTGTTTAAATCTCTTTTCTAGATCTCAGATTTTCTGTATTTTTTTCCTCGAAATGACATTTTACAATTAAATTTACTGTTATATACTTTTTATTATTGGTTTTTAAAGCTACCTACAGAAAGCTTGAAAGTCCATCTGCAGTCTGATTGAAATATAAACTTTTTAATATTTCAGAAATGCAGATGTTCGAATTGTTATAACATCCCGTTGCGATTCAATTAGAAAAGACCAAGTACGATTTGAAACCATATCATACAATTTATAAAAATATATTTATCTTAAATTCCTTTATATTCAATCAATATTCATATTTTCTAAACTAATTTGCCTTTATTTTCTAGAAATGGATACAGCTAAAGAGTAGTCAAATTCAACATGTGGAGAGTCAACTGTGCCTGGATACAACTGGACTGAAAGCAAATCAGAACATCAGGGTCCAACCTTGTGAAGGAACCCCTTATCAAATGTGGGAGATCGAATTTAATATAAGCAATAATTACGGAAATTGAGGTAAAAAATCCACTGCATAATTTTCTTGGAATCGGATTCACACCCAGAATAACTTAAAGCCTGCAAAAGTATCAAATCTGATCTTGAAATGGTCAATATTGGAATCGAATAACATTTGGAAATGAATTATATTTTAATGAAAAATTGTTTATAAGTGTAAAATATTTTTTTTACTAATAATAAAATGTGACTTTTAAACTAAAAAGGTTAAAATCTACTATTACTCGTTAAATTTTCTAAATAATGATCTGAAAAAACTTCTGAAAAACTTCATTCTTTAAATGCAAATTTTAATTGTTTATATCTCTTTTGATTTAGTGTGGAAAGTTGTATTTAATATGTATATTTCAAATAAAAATATGGTAAATGTGACATAATTTACACCAGCAATAGTTCAACTTGCGGTATAATCACCATCCAACAGTTGGTTATCTAAAGTCCTGCGCAAGTATCTATAAAAAAGTAATTATGGCTACAATATCGTGATGGAAATGTCATATATTTTATTATCATTTTTATCTCCCTGTCTTTTTAAATTTTCTTTTATACCTTTGCAACATTTGGAAGTGTTCTGTTAGTTTCAAGAGAAATTTACAAGCAAGGTGCTTATAAGCACTTTCAATTCCACATATTTATTTAAAGCAGAATAACTCGAAATGATTCTTAGGAGAACTTTAATTAGATATCTAAAGAGTTTTTTTCGTTATGCTATAATTTTTATAATAATTGTAACAATAATATCATTTTGGAGCGAAAATACTCGTTTAAATAATAAATTTATGACAAACCAACAAAAACAACCGAGAAGTGAAGCTATTGTCCAAGAATTATTAGAAAAACACAAAACAACTGGTGTCAATATTAGAAATGAAAGAAATCTGGATTTCAATACAAAACCCAAAGAAGCAAAACTAACAGCACGGCAAGCACTTCTATTAAGTCCAGAAGAAATTATTTATGAAGAAGAAATAAAAAGTGATGAAGCACTGATTGTCCCGGGTTTGGGTGACTTCGGAGAAGGTGTAAACCTGGAAGGTGAAGAAAAAGTAAAGGGAGATCTTTCTTTTGTAAAATGGTCAGTAAATAGCTATGTGAGTGACAGAATATCCTTAACTAGGTCTCTTAAAGGTAAGAAGTGAATATTTATTATACATTTTATTTGATTTTATATATATTCAGAGCATGGGACTGAATGACCCTAAATAATGATGATGATTAAATGATGCAAATATTCAGTCATGTTTATTTTTTTATATTCTGAAAACAATACCACCTACCGTTGGTACATTAATGTCTTTTATTCCTTCTAATTTAACTTCCATTATAAGTTAAGACTAAAAAAAATATGTTTATAGCCATAACTTAATATCATATTCAACTTCAGCTGAGAAAGGTGCAAGTTGACAAAAGAATGCTTGATAAAAAAAACAAACAAAACCACAATGAAATTATTATATTTATCACAATCACTCATCGGCCACTCCTCAGCTCCCTTTGAAAGATGGTTTGCTTAAAAATTATAGTTATATTATACAAAATCACACACACACCGGTGAATCTAGTTTCCAGTAAACTCTGAGTGAAGTTAAAGTACATTCAATAATCAAGTACTCAGGCTATTTCAAAACATTTTAAGAGAGTTTTAAAAAGCATCACTTAAACTATTTAAATGGTGGTTGGATTTGTATATTGATTTAAAATAATAAAATATCGAAACTTCATGAATAAATTAATATTATCTTAGTGGTAAGCGAATACACTGTGGGGTAACCAAATTAAAACTTTTCAATAATTTGCAGATTACAGGCATCCTGATTGCAAGGCCCTTCAATATGATGAGGTTTTGCCATCTGCTTCAGTCGTTCTTGTTGTTCATAATGAAATCCTATCTCTTGTATTAAGAACTATATGGAGTGTTATTAATACCGGTGGTCGATATGTGAAAGAAGTAGTTGTAATTGATGATCTATCCGATTATAAGCCATTGTTGGGAAAATTAGACTATTATATTAAATCTCGGTTTCCCAAAAACATGATTATTCTTCACCGTCTGAAAGAAAGGTTAGATAATGATGACCTTTTGCTATTATTTACTGACATTTCTGTTAATTGATAATTGTTTTTCATAATAACCTTAATTGAAATCTAATTATTTTATAATTATCAATCAATCTAGACTACACTTTAATAATTTATGCTTTAATCAACAAAATTTTGAAATATATTAGGTCTGGGTTGATTCGTGCCCGCTTAGCAGGAGCTCGATTAGCCACGGGAGATGTCTTGGTATTTTTGGACTGTCACTGCGAGGGGACAGTGGATTGGTTGAGGCCGCTGCTTCATCGGATCAAGCAAGACAGACGAGCAGTGCTCGTTCCAATTATTGATTCAGTTGATTCCAAAACCTTATTTTACTCATCCTTTTTGGATTATCAAGTAAGTTCTCTTAGGCTATATTTAAGAAAATTCTAATGTTAGCATTGGAATGTTATATGTAATATTAATATTATAATTTTTTTTGAATTGCAGATCGGAGGCTTTAAGCTTACGGGTAGTTTTGATTGGATACTGGTAAGTGAAAGAGAGAAGGCTAGAAAAGGAAGTGACACCGCTCCAGCCAGGTATGAAAAAAATCTTTCAATGAATATAAAATTGCAATTAATTAGTCATCTAAATAAATCATCTAGGTTATTTTTTTTCCATAACAAATGCTTTCAGAACTCCTACGATGGCCGGTGGATTGTTTGCAATGGAGCGCAACTATTTCTGGGAGATTGGATCCTATGATGATAAGATGGAAGGCTGGGGAGGGGAGAATATTGAAATGAGCTTCAGGATCTGGCAATGTAAATAATCCTTTTGTATTTAAAAAATAAATATATTGTATGGTATTGATAATGATTCTTTCTTAAATGTGGAATCTTTGCGAATATAATCGGTGATCTATCTAGAACCGTTATCATGTATTCGGCAAAAGCTTCTTGTAGAGTTATTTTATAATTTTGTTTTTAGGCGGTGGCATCATGGAGACAATTCCATGTTCTCGTATTGGTCATGTCTTCCGGAAATTCCATCCTTATAAAATCCCCAATAATAAAGATACCTATAGTAAGTTGCCATAATTATTCATTGTAAAAAGTTCAGTAAAAATATTGTATTTCATGTATGCATGTTATTTTAATATATAATTTAATATATTTAGGTATAAATACAGCTCGCCTAGCTCTGGTCTGGATGGACGACTACGCAAGGTTTTTCTTCTTGGGTCGTGAAAAGTTAATGGTACATAAACATTACTTATAATAGCAACATTAAACTGTTCAAGGAATTGTTGATAATACGTTATAAATGGATTTCATAATTAAGTTATATTTTCTACAGAAATATGATTTACTACAAGTCAACTACAAATTTATCAATAGAGCGTTATTTATTTTCAGAACACTAGTCTGATTGGAGACATCAGTGAACGCAAAAAACTTCGGGAAAGACTTCAGTGCAAGTCATTTGATTGGTTTCTGGATAACGTTTATCCAGAAAAATTTATACCCAACAAACATGTTAGAGGATGGGGAAGGTAATATATTTTCACACTCATAAACTCAGCTTGCCACAATTCATCCATATTTTTAAACAAGTTATTATTGTGTTGTGTATCTTGTACTTTTAAATACAATATATTTTCAAGATGTTTCTATTAACATGAGAAGTAGTTTTTGTTTTTCACGAGTCTCACAAAAATAATCAGCAATATGAATCGATTTCAAATTTAAAGTGTTGGATAGATTTCAGAACCCCAAGACTAACTTATGTCTTGACTCTATGGGGCGAGATCTGGAACATCTAGGGGCCGTGGGGTTATACTTCTGCCATAAAACGCTGATGCACACACAGTTGTACAGCCTAACATTGGAAGGAACAATAAGAACTGAAGAAAAGTGCATACAAGTCCCACAGAAATCGTAAGAGTCATTATTAAGAACTATTCAAAATCAATACATTGATGTTTTTTGCTTAGGTCTAAATAACAAATGAACTCATTAACTTTTTTACTAGAGATAAATAACCACTATTTATTTTACTAGCGATGCCATTAGTAGTTTGTAATGGCATTTCTGGGTTAAATGGCTTTATTTTTGTTGTTAGCGGTTGACCTTGCTGAAATGTTGGAAAATATATTTCTCGACTAATGCATGTATTTAAAATATTTTTTTTTTTGCTTTTCAGAAATGCAAATTCAAATGGTCGAATTCTTGTCATATCAAACTGCGAATCTGGAAAAAGTGACCAGGTTAAGATAATTTAGAATAGTAGAAAAAAGCACAAGCAAAATATTTATTGATATCATTATACATAACATGAATGGAATTTTCTAGAAATGGAGACAGTTGCCTAGTGGTCAGATTCAACACATTGAGAGTCAACTGTGTCTAGATGCAACTGGACTGAAAAGTAGCGAGAACATTTTAGTTCAAACTTGTGTTGATGGAAATCCTTATCAAATATGGTATATTGAATTTTATATTACCAATAACTCTGGTAACCTAGCTAAAGCTATAAATACTGAAAATATTAGGTAACAATTTATTATTCCTAATTTTTTATTAGTGGACAAGCCTTGTGATGAAGTTGTCGTCACTGTAAATTAAAATAAAACGTTTGTTTTTCCTTTCAGAAAACCATATCCTGGTATTGAAATGAAATGGCAATTACTCGATAAAGAAGTCAATACATGAAAAAACACATGAAAGTGATTTGTTTTTAGAAAAATTAATTTATATCATAATTTTTCATAAATTCACTTAATATACAGAGAATTAAAACTGACTTTTATTGACTTACCAAAGGCCTTATTAAAAATAAATATGACGATATATATTGGAGATATTTTAAAGAAATAATAAATATTCAATTTTATCAATGCTAATAAAAAATAAATGTGCTGCAAATACAAAGAAAAAAAAGTTTACTAAGATGTTTGAGCATTTACAATATTTGCATTATTTCATCATCAAGTAAACAATTTGTTTATATGATGAATAAAAATAAAATAGGTAAATAAATAATTTTCTAATTATAAATTTAAAAAAATTAGTACTTACATTGGGTGAAATATCTTTGAAAAAAGTCAATTTGCCACTGCTAGGACTTAAAACATTAAAGGGCTGGGAGTAAACTGAAATATTGTAATGAGGACTTTCACTTTTCGAGGGTTTCATCACACATTCTTATAAAAAGACCTATTGATAATTTACACATTTTAGCAATTATAAAAGTGAGAATATGGAAAGGGCTAGTTGCTGATAACTTTCGATAGCCATAATCTTAGTGGAGTGTGGTCAGCAGGTGGAGGTTTGATTTGTGGAACTCTGGAGTGTGAAGGTGATATAATTTTATTTATTCTTGAAGAAAAATTATTTTTAAAAAATAATTTGAAAATTCTTTCAATTGCCTTGTTATTGAATGGGTTGCGTAATGTGGTAAAGTTATTTTCTCTTTCCAGTATTAATATGTGCAATAATTTGTGTTATGTATATATCTTGTTAGAAGCTGGGATTGTTAATCATTGGATGTACAAACAACGAATTTAATTATTAAATAATTGTATTTTATCACTCGACTTGCTTTGATCTGATTGGTAAAAATTTAACAATCAAACAACAGCAATTTAGTCATTCTATCAATTTTCATTATTTAATTATTGTATTTGGTAAGGCAGCTTAGATCTAGGAAAATGTATAATTTTGGGTTTGCTCCCCAGCAGTGGCAGTATATTTATTTTGTTACACATAGGAAGATGCTATTAAATAATTGTATTGTAGACATTGGGAATTGGGTATGTGTATGATAATGATTATTTTAAGTGTAACTGAAATAAACATGAAATATTGGCAGTAGACAAATCATCACAAACAACGCCCCAAATAAATAATATCGATTTATCAGTTGTGATACTCAAAACTTACTAAATAATTGTTACATAAAATTTTCTACAGAATAGAGATCTTAAAATTTTATCAATTTATCAGTAAATTCAGTGTTTTTATTGATTAAACTTAGTCCAGAATAGCACCGCTTTGTGATAGAATTTAAACATCTCTTGCTAAGGATCTACCAAGGTATGATCTTTATTAAAAACACCTTCGTTAATAATCAACTTCATATAAGATGGAATGTTTAAGTACATCAAAATATCTACTCTACGATAAAAAGGTCATTTACAAATTTTGGTAGTCCTTTTACAACTTCTCATGAGGCCTCGGTTACTTAGTTGCTATGACATGTACATAATATATGAAAACTTCCGGCTTACATCTAAATCCTACAGATAATAAACTTTTAAACGATTAGTTGCAAATAAAGTGACATTTTACAAGACTAGAGAACCACCTAATACTTATTAATTCATTGCATTGATAATTAAAACGATTAAATGCTTTCCAAGTATGGAATATAAAAATTAAATCAATAAAATAAAAACGACAATAAAGTCAATATTTTTAATGACGGACAAGAACCACTAAGAAGAAGGAATTTATGATACCATATTGAAATGATAATCAATAAGTTATTGTAACCATTGCTTTTTTCAATATGTTTTAATTCAAGATGACAGTACAAATATTCATTCATTTGTAGCCTCTACTCATAATATCGATGTATCAGCCAATATCATCAACATGGCTTGTATCTGTACTCACGCCTGATACTTAAAGATCGATCTTTGGCAGATGGTTGACGTGTGCTGGTGTATCCAAACCTTGTGATCTTGTAAAGCAATGTCAAGCAGTTTGTCAGACCTGGCTTGTCCGCCATAAAAAAATAAACTATAGGGGTATTGGTGAATCTCTTTAAACTCCACAGAAGAAAAACTAACCCAAATATTATTGCATAATAATAATAAAATTGTGATACATCACACCAGGGTAAAATAAAACTTGATAATTCCATAAAATACTAATAGATCAATATCTATATCAGTTTAATATCAAAAATATTTTACTTTTGTACATTTCCTTGCTTGGACTTTTGTTTAAAGACGGCATCTCATCCTCCGGCCATCTGCGTTTTGTATTCCCATAACGTGACATGATTAGCCCAAATGGTTTCGAGAACTATAATTACTTATTGAATTATTTTTAAAATGTCTGATGTGCTATTATTAAAAAATAATGAATGACTATGACACCATTTTAAATAAAAATCAATGCAAACACGTCTTGTCCTGAACAAGTATTATGCTTTATTTAAAAAAATATCATTATTCAAGAAATAATACCACCAGGATTCTAAAGTATTGGCAATGATGAAAAAAAATTGTTTATTGAAATTACAATTATATATCTCCCGTCCAAAAACACTGATCATTTTAATAGTTACTTTAAAGGTAATATAAAATGCATTTTAATTGATTTACTCCAATGAGTTCTTTGAAAGTTTGCGAGTCATGCCCGCGCGGTGTTTATTTCGAAATATTTATTTATTATCTGATTGACTTTAAAACCTTTAGGAATAAAACTAGAATTATAATTATATTTAAGATTAAAATAAAAAGAAAGAATAATAGTTTATCACTAAAATTAATAAATAAAAAACACGAAATTAGCATGATAGAACAATTTATTAATAAATAGTATGTTGAAGAATTAAACATACACTATAAATACCTGAAGTAGAGACGTCAGACATCCTGAAATAAAAGGTTTTATAAACAGCAAGGGCAGGCAACCGTAAAGATGGGATGAGGGATGGCGGCATAATCAGGCAACCTGACGTTGAGACGTCAGGTGGCAGCTAGGGCAGGCGTCCTGGAGTAGGAAGACTGGAAGCGGCAATTGCAGGCAACCGTAAAGATGGGGTGTGGGATGGCGGCATAATCAGGCAACCTGACGTTGAGACGTCAGGTGGCAGCTAGGGCAGGCGTCCTGGAGTAGGAAGACTGGAGGCGGCAATTGCAGGCAACCGTAAAGATGGGGTGTGGGATGGCGGCATAATCAGGCAACCTGACGTTGAGACGTCAGGTGGCAGCTAGGGCAGGCGTCCTGGAGTAGGAAGACTGGAGGCGGCAATTGCAGGCAACCGTAAAGATGGGGTGTGGGATGGCGGCATAATCAGGCAACCTGACGTTGAGACGTCAGGTGGCAGCTAGGGCAGGCGTCCTGGAGTAGGAAGACTGGAGGCGGCAATTGCAGGCAACCGTAAAGATGGGGTGTGGGATGGCGGCATAATCAGGCAACCTGACGTTGAGACGTCAGGTGGCAGCTAGGGCAGGCGTCCTGGAGTAGGAAGACTGGAGGCGGCAATTGCAGGCAACCGTAAAGATGGGGTGTGGGATGGCGGCATAATCAGGCAACCTGACGTTGAGACGTCAGGTGGCAGCTAGGGCAGGCGTCCTGGAGTAGGAAGACTGGAGGCGGCAATTGCAGGCAACCGTAAAGATGGGGTGTGGGATGGCGGCATAATCAGGCAACCTGACGTTGAGACGTCAGGTGGCAGCTAGGGCAGGCGTCCTGGAGTAGGAAGACTGGAGGCGGCAATTGCAGGCAACCGTAAAGATGGGGTGTGGGATGGCGGCATAATCAGGCAACCTGACGTTGAGACGTCAGGTGGCAGCTAGGGCAGGCGTCCTGGAGTAGGAAGACTGGAGGCGGCAATTGCAGGCAACCGTAAAGATGGGGTGTGGGATGGCGGCATAATCAGGCAACCTGACGTTGAGACGTCAGGTGGCAGCTAGGGCAGGCGTCCTGGAGTAGGAAGACTGGAGGCGGCAATTGCAGGCAACCGTAAAGATGGGGTGTGGGATGGCGGCATAATCAGGCAACCTGACGTTGAGACGTCAGGTGGCAGCTAGGGCAGGCGTCCTGGAGTAGGAAGACTGGAGGCGGCAATTGCAGGCAACCGTAAAGATGGGGTGTGGGATGGCGGCATAATCAGGCAACCTGACGTTGAGACGTCAGGTGGCAGCTAGGGCAGGCGTCCTGGAGTAGGAAGACTGGAGGCGGCAATTGCAGGCAACCGTAAAGATGGGGTGTGGGATGGCGGCATAATCAGGCAACCTGACGTTGAGACGTCAGGTGGCAGCTAGGGCAGGCGTCCTGGAGTAGGAAGACTGGAGGCGGCAATTGCAGGCAACCGTAAAGATGGGGTGTGGGATGGCGGCATAATCAGGCAACCTGACGTTGAGACGTCAGGTGGCAGCTAGGGCAGGCGTCCTGGAGTAGGAAGACTGGAGGCGGCAATTGCAGGCAACCGTAAAGATGGGGTGTGGGATGGCGGCATAATCAGGCAACCTGACGTTGAGACGTCAGGTGGCAGCTAGGGCAGGCGTCCTGGAGTAGGAAGACTGGAGGCGGCAATTGCAGGCAACCGTAAAGATGGGGTGTGGGATGGCGGCATAATCAGGCAACCTGACGTTGAGACGTCAGGTGGCAGCTAGGGCAGGCGTCCTGGAGTAGGAAGACTGGAGGCGGCAATTGCAGGCAACCGTAAAGATGGGGTGTGGGATGGCGGCATAATCAGGCAACCTGACGTTGAGACGTCAGGTGGCAGCTAGGGCAGGCGTCCTGGAGTAGGAAGACTGGAGGCGGCAATTGCAGGCAACCGTAAAGATGGGGTGTGGGATGGCGGCATAATCAGGCAACCTGACGTTGAGACGTCAGGTGGCAGCTAGGGCAGGCGTCCTGGAGTAGGAAGACTGGAGGCGGCAATTGCAGGCAACCGTAAAGATGGGGTGTGGGATGGCGGCATAATCAGGCAACCTGACGTTGAGACGTCAGGTGGCAGCTAGGGCAGGCGTCCTGGAGTAGGAAGACTGGAGGCGGCAATTGCAGGCAACCGTAAAGATGGGGTGTGGGATGGCGGCATAATCAGGCAACCTGACGTTGAGACGTCAGGTGGCAGCTAGGGCAGGCGTCCTGGAGTAGGAAGACTGGAGGCGGCAATTGCAGGCAACCGTAAAGATGGGGTGTGGGATGGCGGCATAATCAGGCAACCTGACGTTGAGACGTCAGGTGGCAGCTAGGGCAGGCGTCCTGGAGTAGGAAGACTGGAGGCGGCAATTGCAGGCAACCGTAAAGATGGGGTGTGGGATGGCGGCATAATCAGGCAACCTGACGTTGAGACGTCAGGTGGCAGCTAGGGCAGGCGTCCTGGAGTAGGAAGACTGGAGGCGGCAATTGCAGGCAACCGTAAAGATGGGGTGTGGGATGGCGGCATAATCAGGCAACCTGACGTTGAGACGTCAGGTGGCAGCTAGGGCAGGCGTCCTGGAGTAGGAAGACTGGAGGCGGCAATTGCAGGCAACCGTAAAGATGGGGTGTGGGATGGCGGCATAATCAGGCAACCTGACGTTGAGACGTCAGGTGGCAGCTAGGGCAGGCGTCCTGGAGTAGGAAGACTGGAGGCGGCAATTGCAGGCAACCGTAAAGATGGGGTGTGGGATGGCGGCATAATCAGGCAACCTGACGTTGAGACGTCAGGTGGCAGCTAGGGCAGGCGTCCTGGAGTAGGAAGACTGGAGGCGGCAATTGCAGGCAACCGTAAAGATGGGGTGTGGGATGGCGGCATAATCAGGCAACCTGACGTTGAGACGTCAGGTGGCAGCTAGGGCAGGCGTCCTGGAGTAGGAAGACTGGAGGCGGCAATTGCAGGCAACCGTAAAGATGGGGTGTGGGATGGCGGCATAATCAGGCAACCTGACGTTGAGACGTCAGGTGGCAGCTAGGGCAGGCGTCCTGGAGTAGGAAGACTGGAGGCGGCAATTGCAGGCAACCGTAAAGATGGGGTGTGGGATGGCGGCATAATCAGGCAACCTGACGTTGAGACGTCAGGTGGCAGCTAGGGCAGGCGTCCTGGAGTAGGAAGACTGGAGGCGGCAATTGCAGGCAACCGTAAAGATGGGGTGTGGGATGGCGGCATAATCAGGCAACCTGACGTTGAGACGTCAGGTGGCAGCTAGGGCAGGCGTCCTGGAGTAGGAAGACTGGAGGCGGCAATTGCAGGCAACCGTAAAGATGGGGTGTGGGATGGCGGCATAATCAGGCAACCTGACGTTGAGACGTCAGGTGGCAGCTAGGGCAGGCGTCCTGGAGTAGGAAGACTGGAGGCGGCAATTGCAGGCAACCGTAAAGATGGGGTGTGGGATGGCGGCATAATCAGGCAACCTGACGTTGAGACGTCAGGTGGCAGCTAGGGCAGGCGTCCTGGAGTAGGAAGACTGGAAGCGGCAATTGCAGGCAGCCGTAAAGATGGGATGTGGGACGGCGGCATAATCAGGCAACCTGACGTTGAGACGTCAGGTGGCAGCTAGGGCAGGCGTCCTGGAGTAGGAAGACTGGAAGCGGCAATTGCAGGCAGCCGTAAAGATGGGATGTGGGACGGCGGCATAATCAGGCAACCTGACGTTGAGACGTCAGGTGGCAGCTAGGGCAGGCGTCCTGGAGTAGGAAGACTGGAAGCGGCAATTGCAGGCAGCCGTAAAGATGGGATGTGGGACGGCGGCATAATCAGGCAACCTGACGTTGAGACGTCAGGTGGCAGCTAGGGCAGGCGTCCTGGAGTAGGAAGACTGGAAGCGGCAATTGCAGGCAACCGTAAAGATGGGATGTGGGACGGCGGCATAATCAGGCAACCTGACGTTGAGACGTCAGGTGGCAGCTAGGGCAGGCGTCCTGGAGTAGGAAGACTGGAAGCGGCAATTGCAGGCAGCCGTAAAGATGGGATGTGGGACGGCGGCATAATCAGGCAACCTGACGTTGAGACGTCAGGTGGCAGCTAGGGCAGGCGTCCTGGAGTAGGAAGACTGGAAGCGGCAATTGCAGGCAGCCGTAAAGATGGGATGTGGGACGGCGGCATAATCAGGCAACCTGACGTTGAGACGTCAGGTGGCAGCTAGGGCAGGCGTCCTGGAGTAGGAAGACTGGAAGCGGCAATTGCAGGCAGCCGTAAAGATGGGATGTGGGACGGCGGCATAATCAGGCAACCTGACGTTGAGACGTCAGGTGGCAGCTAGGGCAGGCGTCCTGGAGTAGGAAGACTGGAAGCGGCAATTGCAGGCAGCCGTAAAGATGGGATGTGGGACGGCGGCATAATCAGGCAACCTGACGTTGAGACGTCAGGTGGCAGCTAGGGCAGGCGTCCTGGAGTAGGAAGACTGGAAGCGGCAATTGCAGGCAGCCGTAAAGATGGGATGTGGGACGGCGGCATAATCAGGCAACCTGACGTTGAGACGTCAGGTGGCAGCTAGGGCAGGCGTCCTGGAGTAGGAAGACTGGAAGCGGCAATTGCAGGCAGCCGTAAAGATGGGATGTGGGACGGCGGCATAATCAGGCAACCTGACGTTGAGACGTCAGGTGGCAGCTAGGGCAGGCGTCCTGGAGTAGGAAGACTGGAAGCGGCAATTGCAGGCAGCCGTAAAGATGGGATGTGGGACGGCGGCATAATCAGGCAACCTGACGTTGAGACGTCAGGTGGCAGCTAGGGCAGGCGTCCTGGAGTAGGAAGACTGGAAGCGGCAATTGCAGGCAACCGTAAAGATGGGATGTGGGACGGCGGCATAATCAGGCAACCTGACGTTGAGACGTCAGGTGGCAGCTAGGGCAGGCGTCCTGGAGTAGGAAGACTGGAAGCGGCAATTGCAGGCAACCGTAAAGATGGGATGTGGGACGGCGGCATAATCAGGCAACCTGACGTTGAGACGTCAGGTGGCAGCTAGGGCAGGCGTCCTGGAGTAGGAAGACTGGAAGCGGCAATTGCAGGCAACCGTAAAGATGGGATGTGGGACGGCGGCATAATCAGGCAACCTGACGTTGAGACGTCAGGTGGCAGCTAGGGCAGGCGTCCTGGAGTAGGAAGACTGGAAGCGGCAATTGCAGGCAACCGTAAAGATGGGATGTGGGACGGCGGCATAATCAGGCAACCTGACGTTGAGACGTCAGGTGGCAGCTAGGGCAGGCGTCCTGGAGTAGGAAGACTGGAAGCGGCAATTGCAGGCAACCGTAAAGATGGGATGTGGGACGGCGGCATAATCAGGCAACCTGACGTTGAGACGTCAGGTGGCAGCTAGGGCAGGCGTCCTGGAGTAGGAAGACTGGAAGCGGCAATTGCAGGCAACCGTAAAGATGGGATGTGGGACGGCGGCATAATCAGGCAACCTGACGTTGAGACGTCAGGTGGCAGCTAGGGCAGGCGTCCTGGAGTAGGAAGACTGGAAGCGGCAATTGCAGGCAACCGTAAAGATGGGATGTGGGACGGCGGCATAATCAGGCAACCTGACGTTGAGACGTCAGGTGGCAGCTAGGGCAGGCGTCCTGGAGTAGGAAGACTGGAAGCGGCAATTGCAGGCAACCGTAAAGATGGGATGTGGGACGGCGGCATAATCAGGCAACCTGACGTTGAGACGTCAGGTGGCAGCTAGGGCAGGCGTCCTGGAGTAGGAAGACTGGAAGCGGCAATTGCAGGCAACCGTAAAGATGGGATGTGGGACGGCGGCATAATCAGGCAAAATGACGTTGAGACGTCAGGTGGCAGCTAGGGCAGGCGTCCTGGAGTAGGAAGACTGGAAGCGGCAATTGCAGGCAACCGTAAAGATGGGATGTGGGACGGCGGCATAATCAGGCAACCTGACGTTGAGACGTCAGGTGGCAGCTAGGGCAGGCGTCCTGGAGTAGGAAGACTGGAAGCGGCAATTGCAGGCAGCCGTAAAGATGGGATGTGGGACGGCGGCATAATCAGGCAACCTGACGTTGAGACGTCAGGTGGCAGCTAGGGCAGGCGTCCTGGAGTAGGAAGACTGGAAGCGGCAATTGCAGGCAACCGTAAAGATGGGATGTGGGACGGCGGCATAATCAGGCAACCTGACGTTGAGACGTCAGGTGGCAGCTAGGGCAGGCGTCCTGGAGTAGGAAGACTGGAAGCGGCAATTGCAGGCAACCGTAAAGATGGGATGTGGGACGGCGGCATAATCAGGCAACCTGACGTTGAGACGTCAGGTGGCAGCTAGGGCAGGCGTCCTGGAGTAGGAAGACTGGAAGCGGCAATTGCAGGCAACCGTAAAGATGCGAAGTGGGATAGCGGCAGTCGACACCATCGTCATGGACCGCGTGCTTGCAGGAGTCGACGTGATAGTCGGCATGGACGCCCTCGTCATGTTGGGTGGCATCCTGATCGACGCGCAGGGAGCAAAAAGCGCTGTCGCAGTCGACACCGAACACCGGATTGCTGATATGACTTCGAGACAGCGTTCAGGCGGGGCAAGTGGTCAGTAAGCTTGAGGTGGAGAGAGTCCGAGCCAGAGCTGCGTTGTAACGTGGGCAGGTACAAAAGCAGCGCGGGGCCAGAGGCCGAAGAGGCCCTCCGGAACATCGGCATGCCTCGCCGACAGCAGTCTCCGCGACAGAAGACGAAGGCGGACGGAGATCCGCAAATACCAAACCAATCTCCACAACATGTAAGATGGACTGAAAGCAATAAAGACATGATTTAGGAATGACAGGAACAAGTCTTTTTTCATTCGTGGTCACCTCGTCCGGAAGGGACATAAAAATCTGGAACACCTCACCCTGTAGCAGGATCGGGATGCATAGCGTGAGGTCGCTCTCGCCGCACGCGTGCATCATCTTCTTGAGACGGGCGAGCCATAGCTGCCACTCGCCGCCCCACTCGTATGGCTTCACGAAGTCCTGCAGCTTCCTTTGCATCGGCTTTTCCCTGGTTTCGGCAGCCGCCGAAATAGCAAACTGGAAATATAAATATCAATCGATTAAAATAGCTTACATATGCAATATATGAGCTTAGATATTAAATATTTGATTCTGACCGCGATGTATATTAACTTGAAATCGAGACGGATGATAAAAACGTCTAGCGGCCGCGCTAGCAGGCGCCGAACTGCCAACTGAACTGAAAATCAACATTCATTTGTTATATTATTACAATTCAAATATGCATGAAAGACCTATTACCTAGTAATTATTTAAATTTCTAGGTTTAAATTAATTATTTTATTTAATGTAGATATTTTATATTTATTAATAAATGAGATATATGTACAAAAAGTTACAAATTCATCTGATTTTTTTAAAACATATTCATGTATTATAATAATTTTTAATATTTATCCATTTGTTATTTTTGTTTTTTCCGTCGGGACTCCTTGCTCGGTGGAGCAATTTCGGCATATATACCGATTACTCATTTCTCTTCGAAGGGTGATGATGAATGAATGAATGAATGAAGAGCAAGGGCAGGCAACCGTAAAGATGCGATGTGGGGTGGCCGCAAGGACAGGCGTCCTGGAGTAGTACAGGCTGGAACAAAAATGATAACAATTAGACAAGACTGGAAATTGGAAGGATAATGATGAATTAATGAATGAAGAGCAAAGGCAGGCTACCGTAAAGATGCGAAGTGGGATAGCGGCAGTCGACACCATCGTCATGGACCGTGTGCTTGCAGGAGTCGACGTGATAGTCGGCATGGACGCCCTCGTCATGTTGGGTGGCATCCTGATCGACGCGCAGGGAGCAAAAAGCGCTGTCGCAGTCGACACCGAACACCGGATTGCTGATATGACTTCGAGACAGCGTTCAGGCGGGGCAAGTGGTCAGTAAGCTTGAGGTGGAGAGAGTCCGAGCCAGAGCTGCGTTGTAACGTGGGCAGGTACAAAAGCAGCGCGGGGCCAGAGGCCGAAGAGGCCCTCCGGAACATCGGCATGCCTCGCCGACAGCAGTCTCCGCGACAGAAGACGAAGGCGGACGGAGATCCGCAAATACCAAACCAATCTCCACAACATGTAAGATGGACTGAAAGCAATAAAGACATGATTTAGGAATGACAGGAACAAGTCTTTTTTCATTCGTGGTCACCTCGTCCGGAAGGGACATAAAAATCTGGAACGCCTCACCCTGTAGCAGGATCGGGATGCATAGCGTGAGGTCGCTCTCGCCGCACGCGTGCATCATCTTCTTGAGACGGGCGAGCCATAGCTGCCACTCGCCGCCCCACTCGTATGGCTTCACGAAGTCCTGCAGCTTCCTTTGCATCGGCTTTTCCCTGGTTTCGGCAGCCGCCGAAATAGCAAACTGGAAATATAAATATCAATCGATTAAAAAAGCTTACATATGCAATATATGAGCTTAGATATTAAATATTTGATTCTGACCGCGATGTATATTAACTTGAAATCGAGACGGATGATAAAAACGTCTAGCGGCCGCGCTAGCAGGCGCCGAACTGCCAACTGAACTGAAAATCAACATTCATTTGTTATATTATTACAATTCAAATATGCATGAAAGACCTATTACCTAGTAATTATTTAAATTTCTAGGTTTAAATTAATTATTTTATTTAATGTAGATATTTTATATTTATTAATAAATGAGATATATGTACAAAAAGTTACAAATTCATCTGATTTTTTTAAAACATATTCATGTATTATAATAATTTTTAATATTTATCCATTTGTTATTTTTGTTTTTTCCGTCGGGACTCCTTGCTCGGTGGAGCAATTTCGGCATATATACCGATTACTCATTTCTCTTCGAAGGGTGATGATGAATGAATGAATGAATGAAGAGCAAGGGCAGGCAACCGTAAAGATGCGATGTGGGGTGGCCGCAAGGACAGGCGTCCTGGAGTAGTACAGGCTGGAACAAAAATGATAACAATTAGACAAGACTGGAAATTGGAAGGATAATGATGAATTAATGAATGAAGAGCAAAGGCAGGCTACCGTAAAGATGCGAAGTGGGATAGCGGCAGTCGACACCATCGTCATGGACCGCGTGCTTGCAGGAGTCGACGTGATAGTCGGCATGGACGCCCTCGTCATGTTGGGTGGCATCCTGATCGACGCGCAGGGAGCAAAAAGCGCTGTCGCAGTCGACACCGAACACCGGATTGCTGATATGACTTCGAGACAGCGTTCAGGCGGGGCAAGTGGTCAGTAAGCTTGAGGTGGAGAGAGTCCGAGCCAGAGCTGCGTTGTAACGTGGGCAGGTACAAAAGCAGCGCGGGGCCAGAGGCCGAAGAGGCCCTCCGGAACATCGGCATGCCTCGCCGACAGCAGTCTCCGCGACAGAAGACGAAGGCGGACGGAGATCCGCAAATACCAAACCAATCTCCACAACATGTAAGATGGACTGAAAGCAATAAAGACATGATTTAGGAATGACAGGAACAAGTCTTTTTTCATTCGTGGTCACCTCGTCCGGAAGGGACATAAAAATCTGGAACGCCTCACCCTGTAGCAGGATCGGGATGCATAGCGTGAGGTCGCTCTCGCCGCACGCGTGCATCATCTTCTTGAGACGGGCGAGCCATAGCTGCCACTCGCCGCCCCACTCGTATGGCTTCACGAAGTCCTGCAGCTTCCTTTGCATCGGCTTTTCCCTGGTTTCGGCAGCCGCCGAAATAGCAAACTGGAAATATAAATATCAATCGATTAAAAAAGCTTACATATGCAATATATGAGCTTAGATATTAAATATTTGATTCTGACCGCGATGTATATTAACTTGAAATCGAGACGGATGATAAAAACGTCTAGCGGCCGCGCTAGCAGGCGCCGAACTGCCAACTGAACTGAAAATCAACATTCATTTGTTATATTATTACAATTCAAATATGCATGAAAGACCTATTACCTAGTAATTATTTAAATTTCTAGGTTTAAATTAATTATTTTATTTAATGTAGATATTTTATATTTATTAATAAATGAGATATATGTACAAAAAGTTACAAATTCATCTGATTTTTTTAAAACATATTCATGTATTATAATAATTTTTAATATTTATCCATTTGTTATTTTTGTTTTTTCCGTCGGGACTCCTTGCTCGGTGGAGCAATTTCGGCATATATACCGATTACTCATTTCTCTTCGAAGGGTGATGATGAATGAATGAATGAATGAAGAGCAAGGGCAGGCAACCGTAAAGATGCGATGTGGGGTGGCCGCAAGGACAGGCGTCCTGGAGTAGTACAGGCTGGAACAAAAATGATAACAATTAGACAAGACTGGAAATTGGAAGGATAATGATGAATTAATGAATGAAGAGCAAAGGCAGGCTACCGTAAAGATGCGAAGTGGGATAGCGGCAGTCGACACCATCGTCATGGACCGCGTGCTTGCAGGAGTCGACGTGATAGTCGGCATGGACGCCCTCGTCATGTTGGGTGGCATCCTGATCGACGCGCAGGGAGCAAAAAGCGCTGTCGCAGTCGACACCGAACACCGGATTGCTGATATGACTTCGAGACAGCGTTCAGGCGGGGCAAGTGGTCAGTAAGCTTGAGGTGGAGAGAGTCCGAGCCAGAGCTGCGTTGTAACGTGGGCAGGTACAAAAGCAGCGCGGGGCCAGAGGCCGAAGAGGCCCTCCGGAACATCGGCATGCCTCGCCGACAGCAGTCTCCGCGACAGAAGACGAAGGCGGACGGAGATCCGCAAATACCAAACCAATCTCCACAACATGTAAGATGGACTGAAAGCAATAAAGACATGATTTAGGAATGACAGGAACAAGTCTTTTTTCATTCGTGGTCACCTCGTCCGGAAGGGACATAAAAATCTGGAACGCCTCACCCTGTAGCAGGATCGGGATGCATAGCGTGAGGTCGCTCTCGCCGCACGCGTGCATCATCTTCTTGAGACGGGCGAGCCATAGCTGCCACTCGCCGCCCCACTCGTATGGCTTCACGAAGTCCTGCAGCTTCCTTTGCATCGGCTTTTCCCTGGTTTCGGCAGCCGCCGAAATAGCAAACTGGAAATATAAATATCAATCGATTAAAAAAGCTTACATATGCAATATATGAGCTTAGATATTAAATATTTGATTCTGACCGCGATGTATATTAACTTGAAATCGAGACGGATGATAAAAACGTCTAGCGGCCGCGCTAGCAGGCGCCGAACTGCCAACTGAACTGAAAATCAACATTCATTTGTTATATTATTACAATTCAAATATGCATGAAAGACCTATTACCTAGTAATTATTTAAATTTCTAGGTTTAAATTAATTATTTTATTTAATGTAGATATTTTATATTTATTAATAAATGAGATATATGTACAAAAAGTTACAAATTCATCTGATTTTTTTAAAACATATTCATGTATTATAATAATTTTTAATATTTATCCATTTGTTATTTTTGTTTTTTCCGTCGGGACTCCTTGCTCGGTGGAGCAATTTCGGCATATATACCGATTACTCATTTCTCTTCGAAGGGTGATGATGAATGAATGAATGAATGAAGAGCAAGGGCAGGCAACCGTAAAGATGCGATGTGGGGTGGCCGCAAGGACAGGCGTCCTGGAGTAGTACAGGCTGGAACAAAAATGATAACAATTAGACAAGACTGGAAATTGGAAGGATAATGATGAATTAATGAATGAAGAGCAAAGGCAGGCTACCGTAAAGATGCGAAGTGGGATAGCGGCAGTCGACACCATCGTCATGGACCGCGTGCTTGCAGGAGTCGACGTGATAGTCGGCATGGACGCCCTCGTCATGTTGGGTGGCATCCTGATCGACGCGCAGGGAGCAAAAAGCGCTGTCGCAGTCGACACCGAACACCGGATTGCTGATATGACTTCGAGACAGCGTTCAGGCGGGGCAAGTGGTCAGTAAGCTTGAGGTGGAGAGAGTCCGAGCCAGAGCTGCGTTGTAACGTGGGCAGGTACAAAAGCAGCGCGGGGCCAGAGGCCGAAGAGGCCCTCCGGAACATCGGCATGCCTCGCCGACAGCAGTCTCCGCGACAGAAGACGAAGGCGGACGGAGATCCGCAAATACCAAACCAATCTCCACAACATGTAAGATGGACTGAAAGCAATAAAGACATGATTTAGGAATGACAGGAATCTGATAAGACAGGAAATATATTATCTGAGATCTTATATATGAGCTGAGATATTAAATTTTTGAAACTGACAGCGATGTAAAATAACTTTAAGTCGAGACTGATAATCGAAACGCCCGGCGGCTGTGAGTACAGGCACCCGATGTTTGCAAACTGGAAATATTAATATCAATCGATTAAAAAAGCTTACATATGCAATATATGAGCTTTAATATTGTATATTTGAATCAGGCCGCGATGTTAAACATCCTGAAGTCGAGACCGCAAATCGAAACGTCCGGCGGCTGCGAGGACTGGCGAACTGTCATGACAATCGACATTCATTTGTTACATTCTTGAATTACACATATGAAACCTAGTTATTATTTAAATTACTAGGTTTAAAATAATTATCGTATTAAAATTTTATCGTTGATATTTTTATATTTTATATTTGTTTATAAATGAGACATGTATAAAATGTTACAAATTCATCTGATTTTTTTTTTATAATTATTTATTATAACAATTGAAATATTTAATATATTTAGGGATTTAATATTTATCCAAAGGTGATTATAGTCCTGCTCGTACATTGTTTTTTCTCGGATGTGTAACAATTTTCGGCATATTTACCGATTACTTATTTCTTTTTGCCGGTTTGATCCCACACAAATCACGATGATGTTTTTCTGAGAGTTTCTTTAAATCATCTTCTATATATGAAATAGTGTGCCTAATCATATTAAATCTGTCTTATTTATTGTTGAAACACAAAATACATTAGCGTCAGAAGTCTTACTGACCACCATTGACACAGGCGGTCCCGGGTTCAAATCCATGTGGAGTATTATTTTCAAGTTACAAATTCTCCAGGTTCAATGAAAATAATTATGCTTCATTTGTGAGTTTCACCTATGAAATGGCAATTGATGGATTTGGAAATGGATTTTAAAGGGCTACGTATATTTTATATAAAATTAAAACGCACACAATGCGCGGTTACTTAGCCTCATGTGACCAGCTAATCCTGAAGTCCCCTGAAGTTAATTTTTAAGTTAGTGTAGCTTTCGCAATCAGTCTTTATGGAGTTTCATCGAATAACTTCATACATTGTCCAACCACGTGAACTATTCAGTTTATGAGCAGAGAGCGTCAGTGGAGGAACCCCCGTGTCTTCCGTGAAGAGCGGCCCGTTCACTTATGATGCCAACACGAAGTCTCCTAGCTTCAGGCCGACGATGCGATCTTTGGGATGACGGCACCGGGATAACACTGGGATGACGACACCGGAGTAGAATTTGTCACCAGTGTAAATCTCCGTAACGCTGAAGTGCTTCTCCAGGTCGCGTTAATTTACACTTCAAAATTAACGAACAATTGACGGTTATCACGTACCGGCCGGCGGCAAGCGGACCAAAGTATTCCCAATGTAAAAAATAGCTTCAGAGGTCTATTATTTATTGCAATCAAAATAAAATTGTGGTAATAAATTAAACAAGTACTAGTTTTATTATAATATGTATGTATTTTGATAAATTTTTATATAATTTATTTTTTTGGAGATTTTAGTTGCTCGTGTAAAAGCAGCTTTACAACCATGGCTTGCAATATTGTGGATAAATTTACAGAATCTGACAGTTCGTTTTTTAGGTTATAATAGAGATAGTTAGATATTTAGATCTTTGATGATATTAGAACGTACACGTATATCACAAAAAGGAAGATATTTTAAAATATACTCTGACTTTCACCACAATGTTGATTTAAATATATATTTTGATGAACCAAGAGAATATTTAGAAATAAAACATTATGAAATAATTGAATAATTGTTTTTCAGGTCTGCTGAAACATGCCGTTAGAATTTCAAGATCTGCATGATACCGGCATCGTAAAACCTGGAAAGTTATATCAACCCTGGTGAGTTGACTATTTTTGAATTTTATGTGGAGTTTGAAGGATATATTCAACAATAATCATAGAAAATTGTAAAAAACATCTAATTATTAGTTTTCGATATGGCTTTGAAGTTAAAAAGGAATGATTACGATGTTTGTAATTAGAATTACTTCCTTTTGTTATGCAGAAACATAGCCAATGAACAAATATACTCGTGGAGTTGCATCTTTAGTAATTTTACAATGATTAATCATACGGATTTTTATTTTTTAAAATTATATTTAGATTCTTTAATTACTTACATCACTTCTCCTGCGACTGATGAGCGAGAATCGACCATTTTAGGATTTATTGACTTGATCACTCATAGATGTCAGGTAAATCATTGATAAAATGCACATATTTGTTGCAAAACGCATCGCTTGTCCCAAAATGATATTTAATGCTTACATGCTATTTGTTATACGATTTACAAAGAGAATAAAAATTGTACAATCTAAGGATTACAACATTGTGAAAATTCAATGCTCAAATCATCTCAGAAAAATATAGAATTTTATCATATTTTATTTTATTCTGCCAGGTGCATTTTAAAATATCATACGTCTACCAAGCGATGAGAAGATCTGGACAAAGTGTCAGGTTCTTTCTAGGAAAAGGTTGCCTGCATGACTTCGATGGGCAGATATGTTGATTTGGAACTGTCAGGACACTTGACATTCCTTGTCTTGCTTGCGATGTGAGTCTCATGACGCTGCTGGGGCAATTGTGGGTTGACTTCCAAGCTAATAGGACGAGACCTCAGGGGAAGAAACGTACCCTTTTAAGTAATGAATATTCAGAGATAGATTATTTGAAATGTTGACTTAATTTTAGTTCTATGATGAAGATATGCTGCTGAGCCAAGAGCCGAATTGGCAGCAGCAAAATGATGAGTTTTCTTAATTTATTTAAAGTAAAACACACGGGATTCTTAGGAAATTTACTTATTATCATATTGTGTTTTATCTTTTCAGGCTTAATACTAATAAACCTAATAACTTCTAATAACAGGAGGTTTAATCTCAAGCCACCGAATTCTATGTTTGTAGATAATTTAATAACATTATGTTTAATTTGAATTGTATATTTTCGGGTTCGATTCCTTTATGCAATCCGGCACTTAAATTCCTGTCGAGTGCATTATATTAATGAAAGTATACGACTCTTGACGGACAGTGATCGGTTTATGTTAATTATATTTGACGTTTAATTATGTTTGATGTTTAATTATATCTGACGTTTAATTATATTCGGTTATTAGGTTATTATAAAATGAATTATCATGGGTTATGACGAGCATGTCCCTATATATGTATTATTAAGATCATATTTGCGATTTTATTATGATCCTCAGATTTGTCTTAATAGGTTGTGTATTATAAAACAGTATTTTATGGGTATATTTAAGCGTGCGTTGAAATCATATCCGGACATATTGATATGTATTATATGAAAGGTTAAAAATTTTTGCTATCCAAAGTCTGTGAATCTTTGTGGAGTGAAGACCTCATATGATGTGTCTTCGGCAGGGCTGTCACAAGCCGGTGGATTGTATTACTTTATTTAAAAACACTATTATTTTCTTTCAAACTTTATTATTTATTACATAATATTACTATAAATTTTTATGACACTAATTTATTGTAAAATTTACAGATAACTTAACCTTAACTTTCTTATTTCATTATTAACTTTTAAGACTTTTTATATTATTATGACAGATACACAGTTTTCGTTACCCCGGAGGTTAGCACTTTAATCTACTTTTAAACTATGAAAACATTAATTTATTATATTGTGACGAGTATGTCACAACACGTACTGACACGCGGCTGTATATTATCGTGCGAAGACAGAAACTAACACCTGAGAAGTCTTCTGGAGACTTCTCTCCCTAGGAGAATGGCAGGTTTATATTCAATATTAGATCTCATAAAATATATATATAGCTTTTGTGAGACCCAAATTTATATAAATCAAAAAGACATCTTAACTCACTAAGAGGGAACTCTCGAGATGAAATATTTGTGCTCACACAACTGTATGCAATAAATTTATACTATTTATCTCAAGAGATTTACATGTTTCTTAATACGTTGACTGCCATGTCGGCCACCGTAGGCCGACACAGGGACGACATACCTGACTTCAGCTTGGCATTCTGCCCATCGGCCATGTGCCTTGTATTCAACTACTATTGAGCATGGCCGGCACGGCCCTCTTCTATCTTCCTTTGATATGGTCGTTAAAAATATCTCAAAACAAATGAAATAATTGTATTTTGACCCATTATATTAAATTAAACCTAAAAACGTGAAAACAATTTTTGGACATTTTACGAAAATCCTATTGGCAGTCAACGTGTTAAAATATCAAATCATGAATTATTTATTTACAATAATTCACATGCGACTGTGTGGAGGTCTACGTATAAAAAATTCTTCATTCCGAAGGATCTCCATTTCGTAAGTAAGAACTTAGCATGTACTTGAAAATATTAATTATTATTATCAATTATCTCAAACTGAATTTAATTTATATCATCGAGTTGCAGACAATTGAATGTCACAAAATAATTTGTGTTGATTTTTAGCTTTGTATTTTATTGGATTACATTTTTTAGGATTGAATCGGATAGGATTGAATGGATTGTGTGTTTATTTATGCTCTGAATTGAATTTCCAGGCTTTGTTGTAGTTGAACTCTTATTTTTAGCTTTCTGTAAACTGAATGGCGTATATTTTTGTGTGTTATATTATATAGCTTCCGTCACGCTTTATTATACTAGATACAAATTGAAGTGCTATTTCATATATTATTCTCATATACTATTTCATATATTTCAATATATTTCTTTACAGAATGGTGGTTTTTTTAATAATCTATTTAGGTTGGACCAGAAGATACAAGGTACTTAAAGTAGGGAAAAAAATAATGTAGTTAGCGGATAAGTTAACAATGAGCGATGAAAATGTGAATTTGAAATACAGGATGAGATAAATCTTAAAACTTTTATTCAAACAATTCAAAGCAAGTCGTATTCTAATTACAATCAATTGACGCGGGCTGCAAAAAGGCTGATCCTCCTGCAATAGGAGTCACACAATTAATCAACACACTGCTGCGATTAATTAATATTTGAGATCAAAATCAGATATTTTGATTCGCACGTTCTTGTACTCCACAAATTATGATTCTAATCTCTCTTCATACTGTCGAATTAAAAGTAGAAATCGTGTTTGAATTTATAAACTACAGACAGATAAATTTTCTGCACCAACCTCTTTCATCAGATCGTGTGATTAGAGTCCCGGATTAAAGGTTTTAGATAGACGTTGACAGGAATCCGAAGATGAAACTTTTCTTCCAGCAGCAATCTTTTTTTTTATTATTATTTTTTTTATTTTTTTTTTTTGTTTACTGGGAGCTTATTTATCTAAGGATTGTTTAGAAATGACATGTTTCTCCTATGTACCTAGCTCTGTTGTGTATTCACCAGAGTGCAAATGTGTAATATTTTCAAGAAGCCTAAAAATATATATTGTTAAAAGTTTCAATCAGGCAATAATTTATTGTCTGTTGCATATTCTAAAATTACCGAATTGTGACGTTTTTGACAGGTCAAGTTGCCTCCCTGAGTCCATCTATTTATTAAGTTTGGCAGCCTGTATTGTGCCAGTGGCAACATGTGAGCTGTGTGATGTAGTCTGCAGTGAGGTACTTCCAGTGATGTGGTGTGGTGTGTAGAGATTTCCAAATATTTGTATTATCACATTTGAAAGTACAAATTACAGCCTACAAGCTAAAGATTTCACAAGTCCTACAAAAGTAGTAAGTCATATTAGAAAATATGAAATCACAACTATCACAATAATTTATCACAGTAAAATATAGAATAAAATTAAAAAAAATGTTTGATTGTAATTATCACAATTGTTAACAAGGCTGATTGTTCACTTTAGATGATTATAATAAGAGAGCATATCCAAATGTACTTGTACACCAACATTTTCAAAACAACGGTTGTTTAAAAACAAAATTTGAATAAATCCAGAAAATATTAATAATTCAATAATTGTTGTTTTTCAGGTTCACTGAGTGTTTCTGTGAGTTTTCCTGACCTGCAAGATGTAGGCACTGGAAAGCTTGACCGTACCTGCAGGGGCTTCAGTAGGCAAGTGTTTTGTTCTTCATTTATTTTTTATTATTTTTTTTAATTACTACTACTATTTTGGAACATGCGGTTAGCATGAAATTTGTTCGGTATCCACAGATTGTATCTTATAGTCGAATATTGGTGGAAAAGTGATTAATGACTTTGAGAATAATATATATTCGAAATAATAGTCATACAATTTTTTTCCTTTGTAATTTTCTACAAAGTTTAATAAAATCTATCTAACCTTTGAATGACATTCTTATTGTCATAGTATTCAATTGACTTTTAAATATAGGCAGCAAATGCCACAAATAGTGTATATGTCCAAAGAAGTTCTTTAATGCAAATATCCAGGCAAACAGTTGTAATTTTCTCCTTCCAGTTAAGATGACCTCTTATCATATGTAAGAATTTATGTAAATGAATGCTTTTAGCAAGGAAATGCTCGTTTGATATTTGAAAATGTAATAATTTTGACACAAATAATAATAAGAGGTATAAATTTCTCTTCAGTATGCCCGTAAGCTAAAGATGTGCTATGTAATACAGATAGTACGTAAAGAAAGTTTTTTTTTTTGATGTGTATGTTTTAAAATAATTCTATTTCAGACGAGGAAATGAGAAACTAGTGTAAATATTGATATAACATATTAGAAAAAGGTCAGTCTTTTAATTTTCACATTTAGTCTGCGACTTGATAAAACCTGTGTAATTATTCTTTCTTTTTTCGGCTTGTGCTTGTTCCCAGTTTATTGTCTTTTTGAGTATGCAAGATTATAAAGAGTACCGCTAGGCTCAAGACACGGTGCAAAATGTTCCACTTCTTCATGAAAGTCTTCAATATAATAAAAAAAATTGTGTTTGTCCTGTAATGGAATAGAATATAAAAATTAGTTACTGGAATTTTCACAACAGTATCAAATTAATCCAATGAAATATTTTTAAAAAACATTAGTGAACTGAAATGTTAAAATGTAATCATCGTTTTTCAGGGCCACTGAATATTGCTGTCAGAATTTAAGCTGTGCTATTCCAAATGATCCATTTACCGGCATCAGAAAACCTGACTACTAGATCAACATGTGTATCATTCGGTGAGTTTTGACTTTTATAAAATTTTATGTCATGCATTTAAATGATATTTCACCAGCAATTAATTTCATTTAATCTATCAAAAGGTTGAATGTTTTTATAATCCATTGTTTGTTTATATCTATGATCTAAATTTAATTTTCACACTGACCGGAAAACTTACACAGTGATGGAGGGTTAAAAATATATTTTTTTGTTTTTTATTGTAGCAAGTAAGTATTGTGACATTTCACACAAGTTGTGTTGGTAGATTTTTTTTCAACATTGAATATAGTGATTCAAATATAAAAGTTGGATCATTATTATTGTTAAAATAAATAAACTGTTCCAGGTAAAACACTTGACACTATTTCACAATATTATTTACATATTGTGAAATGTCACACAACCCATAGAATCGCAAAGTACAATAATTATCTGATTCCTCAAGTCCACATATTGACTAAATTTTAAAGCTTTCTGTTGTGCCAGTGTGCAGTGCTTAGAGGCTCTCTGTTTTGTGTAATGTGAGAGTGTTTGACGTACAGCGGTGGTCAGACACGGACACTTATTCACTCAGTAGGTATTTGCAAAAAGCCAGTGAGATTGTAAAACTTATCATGAAGCTCCTATATTGTTTTGAGACTGTCAGTATGTGTATACTCAATTATCATAAGTTTCTGTGATCAGTCTCATAATTTAAAGTCTACGTTTTACTTTCAAATCATTAAATCCACCTAAATGATTGCATCAGAAAAATTGCCTTACGGATTCCAGGAATCTGATCTATATGTGATTGTTAACCCTTTGTACTCGAGACCGTTTCCGCACGGACTAATCAGCAACTCGAAGCGTTAGGTAGCACTTTTGGTGAATTTCTTACCTCTACCTTAAAACGATCACACACACACAAATTAGCACATTAAAATTTTAATATTAAAATTTTTAATGTATATTTACATCTTTATGAAGATAATTTCGTAAACACATAAGTCTTCGTAATTTTGCTTTCTTATGATATTTCATGTAACAATTGCCAAGATGCATGCCCGTCTTTTCTGGACAAGTATCACAATAATATGTCGTTTGATGTCTTTTGCTAGGCTTTATAAGTTCAAACAAATGTGGACCTTCAAATGAATGATTACGATAAGAAGTACAAGCAAAAAATATAAGGGTTGATTAGTTACACATCTAGTCCTTTTGCCACGGCTGTCAAAGTCGAACTGAGACCGCAGTCCACGGTGCAGTCCTTAATGGTGCTGCACTTAGATAAGAAATTCTTACATAGTTTGAAAGCTAGATAACACAATCATTGTAAAATTATATAGGCAGTGTTTAGGAACGAACTTGAAAGAACAAGATCACATAAACATTAATAAGATATCATCATAAATAGTTATCACCGCACATCGAATTTCCGCACCAAACAATGTGTTGACCGAGACGCACCTCTCGAGTGCAAACCTTCATTTTTTAAACCGAAACAAATAAGTTGTTGCTTTCAGACACTCCATTTTCTTAACTTTTAATCTCAAAAATGAATGCCAAATATGTTAACGAGGTTGTGTTTTTTGTATTCTATTATTTTGAGAGTGACAGCATTCATCCAACAGCAAGCCAAATCTCATAAATTTTTGTTTTTTTTTTTATTTGTCTGCAACTTGTTTTCCACACCATTTGAATACCTTTAATTATCACAGATATTTAGATCTTTGATGATATTAGAACGTACACGTATATCACAAAGAGGAAGATATTTCAAAATATACCCTATGTCTTTCACCACAATGTTGATTTAAATATATATTTTGATGAACCAAGAGAATATTTAGAAATAGAACATAATAAAATAATTGAATTATTGTTTTTCAGGTCTGCCGAAACATGCCGTTAGAATATCAAGATCTGCAAGATACCGGCATCGTAAAACCTGGATAGTTACATCACCCCGGGTGAGTTGACTATTTTTGAATTTTATGTGGAGTATGAATGATATATATTCAACAAAAATCATAGAAAATTGTAAAAAACATCTAATTATTAGTTTTCGATATGGCTTTGAAGTTAAAAAGGAATGATTACGATGTTTGTAATTAGAATTACTTCCTTTTGTTATGCAGAAATATAGCCAATGAACAAATATATCCGTGGAGATGCATCTTTAGTAATTTTACAATGTTTAATCATACGGATTGTTATTTTTTTAAAATTATATTTAGATTCTTTAATTACTTACATCACTTCTCGTGCGACTGATAAGCGAGAATTGACCATTTTAGGATTAACATGATCACTCATAGATGTCAGGTAAATCATTGATGAAATGCACATATTTGTTGCAAAACGCATCGCTTGTCCTAAAATGATATCTAATACTTACATGCTATTTGTTATACGATTTACAAAGAGAATAAAAATTGTCCAATTTAAGGATTAACACGCTGTGACAATTCAATGCTCAAATCATCTCAGAAAAATATAGAATTTTATCATAGATTTATTCTGCTAGGTGCATTTTAAAATATCATACGTCTACCAAGCGATGCGAAGATCTTGACAAAGTGTCAGGTTCTTTCTAGAAAAAGGTTGCCTGACTTAGAACTTGACTTCGAAGGCCAGATATGCAGATTTTGAACTGCCGAATTGGCTGCAGCAGAATTAAAATTTATTTAAAGTAAAGTAATTTAATAACATTATGTTTAATTTGAATTGCATATTCTCGGGTTCGATTCCTGTATGCAATCCGGCACTTAAATTCCTGTCGTGTGCATTACATTAATGAAAGTATACAACTCTTGACGGATTATGATCGGTTTTATGTTAATTATATTTGACGTTTAATTATATCATGAATTATCATGAGTTATGACTAGCTATTTCCCTATATATGTATTATTAAGAAAATATTTGCGATTTTATTATGATCCTCAGATTTGTCTTAAAAGGTTGTGTATTATAAAACAGTATTTTATGGGTATATTTAAGCGTGCGTTGAAATCATATCCGGACATGTTGATAAGTATTATATGAAAGGTTAAATTTTTTTGCTATCCAAAGTCTATGAATCTTTGTGGAGGGAAGAACCCCATATGATGCGTCTTCGGTAGGGCTGTCACAAGCCAATGTATTGTTACTTTATTTAAAAACACTTTTATTTTCTTTCAAACTTTATTTATTACATAATATTACTATACATTTTTATAAGACACTAATTTATTATAAAATTTACGGATAACTTAACCTTTACTTTCTTATTTAATTATTAACTTTTTAAGACTTTTTTATAGATTATTTTCTTATGTTGTTCTTCACAAATTGTTTTTTTATTTTAAGATTTTTTGATGTGTAGAACAGTATTTTTAAAACGGATGTTTTAATCAAATAATTGTAGGATATAGATAGATATATATTTACCAGCAAAATTTGCTATGCAGTCAGGTTTCAGTGCTATGCATTCGTTCTTTAGTTACTCATATAGATTAGTAAATATACTAATACAGGAGTGCATATCTTTATTGATTTGTACTAAAATTACATAAGGTTTGATCATCAGTTATTCAATTGTTATTTGTTTTATTTTATTAAGGTATACAGGATTCGTTTTATCTACTGTCGGTATCGTTACTTTCAGATTTTATTACTCCAGGTTTGGTTAGGCTTTTTAAAATTATTTTTTTATAATATTTACACGTTAGGTGCATTTGTGTGAGGTTTCGATTTGTTTAGTTACAGAATACGAGTTAGATTGTTGAGACTTGATCAATCTTATCGTATATTAAAAATAAATTTTACATTGCTTAATGTAATAACGTAATTTTCATAATATAATTTAAAATAATTTGTCGACGTTTGACTTTACTCGTGTAAAATAAGTGTATTTCGAAAATCCCTTATGAGAGTATTCTGAGCGCAGAGTTTTCATTAATATATCAAATTGTCCTAATTCTTAGGTAATTTATCTTCATAAATTCATACTGAATTAATAACAATGTTTGAAATTAATCATTTGATATATACACAGATCCCCCGATTTAAACGGTACTATATTTAGACAATTTCCCTTGTACACGGTTATTAAAATATAGGATTTAAATATAGGAAACAAGTAGTCATTTTTATTAGTTCCCTCGCTAACACCGTCGCTTATATTTCATTTTTCATTATCATTTTTTACAAAATGACCCGAATGTTGAAAGAACTCTCACACTAACGTCAAAACTTGAACCTCATCCCATACTATAGAGTGATGAAAGTGATGTCGTACCAATCGCAATGAATAGAATAACAGTCTACGAAAGTAATTCTATCTCTTGTTTCCATGTGCAAAATGAACTACACACATATTATACCTTTCTATTTGTGTCATTTTATGAACAGACCGTTTTTTTAATTTTTAAAAAATTATGTATTCAGTTTTATTTTATGTTGAAATAATTGACTGAATTATGCACATGTATGTTTGATTTCTATTTACTCGGTTTTCTAAGAAACCCATCCTCAGTGTAAATCGGGGGAAAGGTGAATATATATTTAAAAAATGAAGTACCATTATATAAAATAGTATTTTAGAAGAAATCAACATTATAACGTTGACCGCACTGATCTTTTTAAAGGTTTTTCTTTTATTTAATCATAATGAGGCTTAAACCTTTTTTTTTTGTCACATATTCTGTGACCTGAGAACGGTTTCATCAGCTTGAGAATATAGAACTCTCCAAGTGCAGTTAAATCTTCTCGTCTCTCATCCTTTCCTTAATAAGCAAGTCCATTTTCTACATACGTCACATGTCAACCTAAATTTGATTCTAAATTTATCCATTTTGTTTGCCACGTATAGGATTTCTTTCTTTAATTTCTGTACTTTTTGCCTTATAAGCAGAGCAATAAAGAATCTAATTTTTTAGTTCCCATGTAGTTCCGAACACTGTAAAAGCTTCTGCTTCTGTGAACGTTATCATTAGCACATATATTGTGCATATATTTAACATGCATAAATTTATACTGAAATAATTATTATATTTAAGATTAATCATTTGATATGGACACCTATCTCCAGATTTAACGGTACTTTATTTTCACGATTTCTCTTTAACAATATAGAATTTAAAAGAAAAAAAAAAGTAGTTTTTATTTATTTTTTTTCCTGTCTGACCGTAAATACATGTTTAAATTTGTAGATTTGTCACGCTTGAAAATTAGGATGAAACCACAAAAAAAGGACAACCAACACCAGAGGGTGGAGTTCTCGGCTTGCTATAAGGGTTTTTGTGTACCTCAAAATTGTTGTTACATACGTGAGAGTTGCCAGTAAAAAAATGTAAACGGATTTTTTTTTTAATACATGAAGTCAGATACGTAGTTTAAAAAAGTTAAATTTTAAATATGTTTAATAGTTTTAAATCAATAAGATATATGTTTAAGTACTAGGTTTATATTGTCTTTGGATTCGTAAGCGTACAGTTTCCGGTAAAATCAAGATTTATTTGACATTTAGGGTTACGGGTAACTTATTCTTATTAAAGAAAGAAGTTCAAAAATCAACCCTCATTATTATTAGTCGTTATTATTATGTAGATACATATGATAAATTATTGTATTTCTCCATGTTCGTCGCGAGTGTACTTTGTCGGTTTTAACACATTGTTTGCGGGAATTAAATATCGTTTCCGGAATAACTCCAAAAAAATGGTTTTTATATAAGAATAGTTTTATTACAATTTTTACAACATAAAAGTCTAGCCAACATAGAATCTTATACTAAATATGCGGTCCTTATATAATAGGGTTTGCAGCCTGGGGGTTCCTGTGGTTATCGTCACTCAAATCGTTCCCGCCTGGGGGTCGCTGTGGTTATTGTCACTCAGCAATTGTTTCCGCCTGGGGGTCGCTGCAGGGTTTTGTTTATATTGTGGCCTTATCGGCTAATGTTGACGTCTTATGCTGATTGATGCGGAATGTATTTTAGCTCCGAAGGCGATATGAACTCGTATCTCCTCCCTCCTCAAGTTTTGAATTTATGGGCTCCATGAGTACTAAATTCAAATCTGTGTTGGTGGTTGCTTCTTTCTTCTTAATCCGAATGGCGTAGTACATAGCTGCTATTACTAGAATTATAAAAATGATTAAATATGTCGGTATTGTCCAGACTGCCGGGTGGACATCCTTTGTTTCTTCTATGTTCTTGACGTTCTCTCTCAATATTTCGTAATCTTTCTTTATCTTGTTTCTTATTCTTAGTTTATTTAAAACTATAAGTTGTTCTTTAGCATTTCTGTTAAAAATGAAGAATTCTTCTTGTTGCGGTAGTATCATTGGTTTTCCTTTTATGTCGTCTTGGTGATTGGAGTATGTCGTGTTTTGTAGTTTAAATCTACATTCTTTTGGAAGTTGCAAGACATATGCTCCCGCTGATAAATTTGGTTTCAGTATCAGTACATTGCAGTTGAATTGTTGCAAAGTTGGTTATTAATATATAATTTGCACTGTTAACGGCTTGCACAATTGAATCTTTAGTTCGAATCGGCGTCGTCTTACAATTTATTGGGTTTTTCATTTCGAATATTTGCTCTAGGCATGTATTGTCATCTTGAGTTAGGGAATCTTCCTGACATAAATAGTCTTTGTTTAGGAGGTCACATCCATTTTTTGTGTATCTATAGTATTCACTCTCGTGGATAAGGAAGTTAGTTTTTGGTAAGATGGTTTCATTATTTTTATTAGGAATGGGGTACAAATGGTAGTAATTAAATTCTCTATCGGTTATGATAGGAAATTTTATGAGGAAAATTATTCGATCGTTCGACAGGTAACTGTCTACTTTTAATACATTATAATATTCTTTTGGTTCAACAAGATACGGTGAAATTTCGCTTTTCTCAATTAACGCTATCATCTTTTTAACATATTCAACACTAATTGACGATGGATGAGGAATTCTAAGTTTTGGAAACAAAATAGCGTTTTCAATATCTGATATTATATCGTACATATTGCAAAAGGTATGGTAATGATTGTCCATTGCGCTTCTTATTTCAATATAATTTTGTAATTTAAAAATGTCCTTAGTTAGGACTGTCATTTCCATTATTTTAGTTTCGATTATATTTTCATTATCTTTGATTGAATTGAGGGTTTTGTTAAAATCTTCTATCATTTTTAGGTGAAGAGATACGCTTGATTAAGTGTTTCTTATAATTTTATTTTGATTTTCCTGAAGGGATTGTATTAAGGAATTAAAATGTTCTGCATCACTGGCATCCAAGTTCCCTGTTATGCTCTTAATTATATTTCCGAGACCGTTAATCAGACCTCTCTTGGATCTCATATCCTTAACATATACATTTATTTTATTAATTGATTTAGTCAACTTGTACTCAATCGTTTCGGAAAGAGTCCTGAGTTCATTCTTTCTGATCGCATGCAAGTTATTACTAGCTATGTTTTTTAATCGTTCAAATTGGTCTTTAATAACGTAAAGTTGAGTCCTGATGGGTTTTAATTCTATATAACGGATAAATATATGGTTAGCTCTTTGTACTCTCGCTATCCCTAGTTTAAAAGGTAATATTCCGGGGTTGTTATCTTCTATTTTGCTTAGTTTAATTTGTCCTTTGCCGATCGTCATCAGCATGATCACGATGGCTGCCGCCTGGATCATTCTGAAATCAATATTTCTTTTTAGGACGTTTAACTTCGTTCTCATGCCTCGTAAGGCCTTCGCTAAATACTTTATCGCTAGTTTGATTACTAAATCTAGATTTTTTAAACTTCTAAGCTAATTTATTTCTAATTTACCCCACTATTCTTAATATATATGGGTTCTTCTAAATCTATTGTATCTAAAGTTCCTCTATTTAAATTCGCATTATTAATCATATTTTTTTTTTTTTTATTGGTTAATTTTTCGTTAGTTGTTTGGTAAATTAATCGGGTAGCTTCCTTGTGTCTTTCTACGTAAGTTTGAGTTGAGTGTCAATGTCGAAATAATCCGATTTAATAATGTGTCCTAATGTTATTTCTAATGGTGTTGTTTTGTGACTAGAATGTATGGTAAGGTTGTATGCTAAAATTGCTTAGGTCGTTTCTTGTTTTATGTTTGATGTGTTTGCATTTAATATCATAAGGTGGTCGATAAGTGTTGAATGTAATCTTTCTATTGTACCTTGTGATTCATGATGAATTGGTGTGCCGTAATGAATTTTGATTTTAAGTAATCTTAAGAATTCTTTTAGAGCGTGGTTATCGAACTCTTTGCCTGAGTCGCACTCTATTGCTAATGGTAAGCCATGATGTGAAAAGTATACATTAAATGACTATATCATTGATCATGTTAACTGATTCAATGGGATAAGCTTGTGCATATTTTGAAAAATTATCTATTAACGTTAGGAATCTCTGGGATTTACACGTAAACGTATCCATTACGATTATTTCGAATGGTTTACTAGGTGTGGGAGTTATATTAAGTTTAATATTCAGAGGGTTTCTGTCATATTTGTTCACATTACATTCGTCGCAGTTATTTATAAAATTAGAAATTAAGTCCTTCATTTTAGGCCAATAGTACCTTCCTTTTAAATGTTCTAATGTTTCGTTATGTGTTCTATGATTCGTTTTTCCTACATGGTAATTTTTTAAGATAATTTCTCGTCGGTCTGTATCGTCAACGTCCTCAAGTATTGTGTAGTGGATGGGTGTGAAGGCAGTGTTCTCCCAGCTGATCCGAAGCGTTCGAGAGTTCACGTGCAGATGATGCGACGGGTCGCATTTCTCGCAAGTCTTGTCGCAAAAGATTGACTTTTCACTTCCCCGTCGCTCCGACGCTACGTCCTGTTTGCATACCAATTCACCCCGAGGCGCTTTGCTGCGAGGCTCTCCTTGATGGATCCCCAAAAAGGAGGCTGTCCGAAGGAAGTACGGACTTTATTCAGAAGTGCGTCTAATGTTGATTTTACGCAAAAAAGAGCACCTAAAAATTCTGTTTCCTGCTGCTTTTATCACTTTATTATTCTTAGAAATAATGAAATATAAAAAAAAAATCGCTGATTGAAATTGAAAACGCCATAGAGATTTTTTTTTGTTTTAACAACGGTTTTGGTCATGAATAAATGAATAATCTTTTAGTAGCAATTGATTTATTAATGATTACTGCAATTTTCAAATTAAATAATCATTTTTTAATGTCAACATGCTTAAACAACATTTAAAAAGAATGAAAATATATCTTCAATAATTTAATATAAAAATATATGATTAACTCGTTCGATCACTTTAAAAGAAAACAATAGAAAAATAAACACCACGGAAAACATGCAAGACACAACTTAATGTGAATGTACATATAAATAGTCTTAGCATATCAAGTTTGGTGAATTATTCTTCAGCAGTGTATATTTAAATGCCGCTATAAAATTTACAACTGCGGTGGCAATCTGTGGCAGTACGACACTTTGGATGGCGCCAGAAGCAGACGCGACTCATTGCATTAAAACAAGCATTCATTTTCGTGTAATGTCATTGAAATAAGAGAACTGAAATTCCCTTAAAATACATTTTAAAAAAATCACTCGATACGATTTTACTGGAACAATTGACGAGTATCGAAAGTGTCGAGAGAAAAACGAGTAAATAATCGTATTAGCACGCAATCTGTGTTGCTTACTATTTGCATTATCATGCACCTGGGCAACCTGAGCAACCTGAGCAACCTGAGCAACCTGAGAGTGATGTTTGGTCGCTTAAAGGTAAGAAGTGAATATTTCTTATACATTTTATTTTATATTATATATATTCAGAGCACGGGACTGAATGACCCTAAATATTGATGACGATTAAATGATGCAAATATTCTTCACTCATGTTTATTTTTTTATATTCTAAAAACAATACCACCTACCGTTGGTACATTAATGTCTTTTATTCCTTCTAATTTAACTTCCATTATAAGCTAAGACTAAAAAAAATATGTTTATAGCCATAACTTAATATCATACTCAACTTCAGCTAAGAAAGGCGCAAAAAAACAAACAAAACCACAATGAAATTATTATATTTATCACAATCACTCATCGGCCACTCCTCAGCTCCCTTTGAAAGATGGTTTGCTTAAAAATTATAGTTATATTATACAAAATCACACACACACCGGTGAATCTAGTTTCCAGTAAACTCTGAGTGAAGTTAAAGTACATTCAATAATCAAGTACTCAGGCTATTTCAAAACATTTTAAGAGAGTTTTAAAAAGCATCACTTAAACTATTTAAATGGTGGTTGGATTTGTATATTGATTTAAAATAATAAAATATCGAAACTTCATGAATAAATTAATATTATCTTAGTGGTAAGCGAATACACTGTGGGGTAACCAAATTAAAACTTTTCAATAATTTGCAGATTACAGGCATCCTGATGGCAAGGCCCTTCAATATGATGAGGTTTTGCCATCTGCTTCAGTCGTTCTTGTTGTTCATAATGAAATCCTATCTCTTGTATTAAGAACTATATGGAGTGTTATTAATACCGGTGGTCGATATGTGAAAGAAGTAGTTGTAATTGATGATCTATCCGATTATAAGCCATTGTTGCGAAAATTAGACTATTATATTAAATCTCGGTTTCCCAAAAACATGATTATTCTTCACCGTCTGAAAGAAAGGTTAGATAATGATGACCTTTTGCTATTATTTACTGACATTTCTGTTAATTGATAATTGTTTTTCATAATAACCTTAATTGAAATCTAATTATTTTATAATTATCAATCAATCTAGACTACACTTTAATAATTTATGCTTTAATCAACAAAATTTTGAAATATATTAGGTCTGGGTTGATTCGTGCCCGCTTAGCAGGAGCTCGATTAGCCACGGGAGATGTCTTGGTATTTTTGGACTGTCACTGCGAGGGGACAGTGGATTGGTTGAGGCCGCTGCTTCATCGGATCAAGCAAGACAGACGAGCAGTGCTCGTTCCAATTATTGATTCAGTTGATTCCAAAACCTTATTTTACTCATCCTTTTTGGATTATCAAGTAAGTTCTCTTAGGCTATATTTAAGAAAATTCTAATGTTAGCATTGGAATGTTATATGTAATATTAATATTATAATTTTTTTTGAATTGCAGATCGGAGGCTTTAAGCTTACGGGTAGTTTTGATTGGATACTGGTAAGTGAAAGAGAGAAGGCTAGAAAAGGAAGTGACACCGCTCCAGCCAGGTATGAAAAAAATCTTTCAATGAATATAAAATTGCAATTAATTAGTCATCTAAATAAATCATCTAGGTTATTTTTTTTCCATAACAAATGCTTTCAGAACTCCTACGATGGCCGGTGGATTGTTTGCAATGGAGCGCAACTATTTCTGGGAGATTGGATCCTATGATGATAAGATGGAAGGCTGGGGAGGGGAGAATATTGAAATGAGCTTCAGGATCTGGCAATGTAAATAATCCTTTTGTATTTAAAAAATAAATATATTGTATGGTATTGATAATGATTCTTTCTTAAATGTGGAATCTTTGCGAATATAATCGGTGATCTATCTAGAACCGTTATCATGTATTCGGCAAAAGCTTCTTGTAGAGTTATTTTATAATTTTGTTTTTAGGCGGTGGCATCATGGAGACAATTCCATGTTCTCGTATTGGTCATGTCTTCCGGAAATTCCATCCTTATAAAATCCCCAATAATAAAGATACCTATAGTAAGTTGCCATAATTATTCATTGTAAAAAGTTCAGTAAAAATATTGTATTTCATGTATGCATGTTATTTTAATATATAATTTAATATATTTAGGTATAAATACAGCTCGCCTAGCTCTGGTCTGGATGGACGACTACGCAAGGTTTTTCTTCTTGGGTCGTGAAAAGTTAATGGTACATAAACATTACTTATAATAGCAACATTAAACTGTTCAAGGAATTGTTGATAATACGTTATAAATGGATTTCATAATTAAGTTATATTTTCTACAGAAATATGATTTACTACAAGTCAACTACAAATTTATCAATAGAGCGTTATTTATTTTCAGAACACTAGTCTGATTGGAGACATCAGTGAACGCAAAAAACTTCGGGAAAGACTTCAGTGCAAGTCATTTGATTGGTTTCTGGATAACGTTTATCCAGAAAAATTTATACCCAACAAACATGTTAGAGGATGGGGAAGGTAATATATTTTCACACTCATTAACTCAGCTTGCCACAATTCATCCATATTTTTAAACAAGTTATTATTGTGTTGTGTATCTTGTACTTTTAAATACAATATATTTTCAAGATGTTTCTATTAACATGAGAAGTAGTTTTTGTTTTTCACGAGTCTCACAAAAATAATCAGCAATATGAATCGATTTCAAATTTAAAGTGTTGGATAGATTTCAGAACCCCAAGACTAACTTATGTCTTGACTCTATGGGGCGAGATCTGGAACATCTAGGGGCCGTGGGGTTATACTTCTGCCATAAAACGCTGATGCACACACAGTTGTACAGCCTAACATTGGAAGGAACAATAAGAACTGAAGAAAAGTGCATACAAGTCCCACAGAAATCGTAAGAGTCATTATTAAGAACTATTCAAAATCAATACATTGATGTTTTTTGCTTAGGTCTAAATAACAAATGAACTCATTAACTTTTTTACTAGAGATAAATAACCACTATTTATTTTACTAGCGATGCCATTAGTAGTTTGTAATGGCATTTCTGGGTTAAATGGCTTTATTTTTGTTGTTAGCGGTTGACCTTGCTGAAATGTTGGAAAATATATTTCTCGACTAATGCATGTATTTAAAATATTTTTTTTTTTGCTTTTCAGAAATGCAAATTCAAATGGTCGAATTCTTGTCATATCAAACTGCGAATCTGGAAAAAGTGACCAGGTTAAGATAATTTAGAATAGTAGAAAAAAGCACAAGCAAAATATTTATTGATATCATTATACATAACATGAATGGAATTTTCTAGAAATGGAGACAGTTGCCTAGTGGTCAGATTCAACACATTGAGAGTCAACTGTGTCTAGATGCAACTGGACTGAAAAGTAGCGAGAACATTTTAGTTCAAACTTGTGTTGATGGAAATCCTTATCAAATATGGTATATTGAATTTTATATTACCAATAACTCTGGTAACCTAGCTAAAGCTATAAATACTGAAAATATTAGGTAACAATTTATTATTCCTAATTTTTTATTAGTGGACAAGCCTTGTGATGAAGTTGTCGTCACTGTAAATTAAAATAAAACGTTTGTTTTTCCTTTCAGAAAACCATATCCTAGTATTGAAATGAAATGGCAATTACTCGATAAAGAAGTCAATACATGAAAAAACACATGAAAGTGATTTGTTTTTAGAAAAATTAATTTATATCATAATTTTTCATAAATTCACTTAATATACAGAGAATTAAAACTGACTTTTATTGACTTACCAAAGGCCTTATTAAAAATAAATATGACGATATATATTGGAGATATTTTAAAGAAATAATAAATATTCAATTTTATCAATGCTAATAAAAAATAAATGTGCTGCAAATACAAAGAAAAAAAAGTTTACTAAGATGTTTGAGCATTTACAATATTTGCATTATTTCATCATCAAGTAAACAATTTGTTTATATGATGAATAAAAATAAAATAGGTAAATAAATAATTTTCTAATTATAAATTTAAAAAAATTAGTACTTACATTGGGTGAAATATCTTTGAAAAAAGTCAATTTGCCACTGCTAGGACTTAAAACATTAAAGGGCTGGGAGTAAACTGAAATATTGTAATGAGGACTTTCACTTTTCGAGGGTTTCATCACACATTCTTATAAAAAGACCTATTGATAATTTACACATTTTAGCAATTATAAAAGTGAGAATATGGAAAGGGCTAGTTGCTGATAACTTTCGATAGCCATAATCTTAGTGGAGTGTGGTCAGCAGGTGGAGGTTTGATTTGTGGAACTCTGGAGTGTGAAGGTGATATAATTTTATTTATTCTTGAAGAAAAATTATTTTTAAAAAATAATTTGAAAATTCTTTCAATTGCCTTGTTATTGAATGGGTTGCGTAATGTGGTAAAGTTATTTTCTCTTTCCAGTATTAATATGTGCAATAATTTGTGTTATGTATATATCTTGTTAGAAGCTGGGATTGTTAATCATTGGATGTACAAACAACGAATTTAATTATTAAATAATTGTATTTTATCACTCGACTTGCTTTGATCTGATTGGTAAAAATTTAACAATCAAACAACAGCAATTTAGTCATTCTATCAATTTTCATTATTTAATTATTGTATTTGGTAAGGCAGCTTAGATCTAGGAAAATGTATAATTTTGGGTTTGCTCCCCAGCAGTGGCAGTATATTTATTTTGTTACACATAGGAAGATGCTATTAAATAATTGTATTGTAGACATTGGGAATTGGGTATGTGTATGATAATGATTATTTTAAGTGTAACTGAAATAAACATGAAATATTGGCAGTAGACAAATCATCACAAACAACGCCCCAAATAAATAATATCGATTTATCAGTTGTGATACTCAAAACTTACTAAATAATTGTTACATAAAATTTTCTACAGAATAGAGATCTTAAAATTTTATCAATTTATCAGTAAATTCAGTGTTTTTATTGATTAAACTTAGTCCAGAATAGCACCGCTTTGTGATAGAATTTAAACATCTCTTGCTAAGGATCTACCAAGGTATGATCTTTATTAAAAACACCTTCGTTAATAATCAACTTCATATAAGATGGAATGTTTAAGTACATCAAAATATCTACTCTACGATAAAAAGGTCATTTACAAATTTTGGTAGTCCTTTTACAACTTCTCATGAGGCCTCGGTTACTTAGTTGCTATGACATGTACATAATATATGAAAACTTCCGGCTTACATCTAAATCCTACAGATAATAAACTTTTAAACGATTAGTTGCAAATAAAGTGACATTTTACAAGACTAGAGAACCACCTAATACTTATTAATTCATTGCATTGATAATTAAAACGATTAAATGCTTTCCAAGTATGGAATATAAAAATTAAATCAATAAAATAAAAACGACAATAAAGTCAATATTTTTAATGACGGACAAGAACCACTAAGAAGAAGGAATTTATGATACCATATTGAAATGATAATCAATAAGTTATTGTAACCATTGCTTTTTTCAATATGTTTTAATTCAAGATGACAGTACAAATATTCATTCATTTGTAGCCTCTACTCATAATATCGATGTATCAGCCAATATCATCAACATGGCTTGTATCTGTACTCACGCCTGATACTTAAAGATCGATCTTTGGCAGATGGTTGACGTGTGCTGGTGTATCCAAACCTTGTGATCTTGTAAAGCAATGTCAAGCAGTTTGTCAGACCTGGCTTGTCCGCCATAAAAAAATAAACTATAGGGGTATTGGTGAATCTCTTTAAACTCCACAGAAGAAAAACTAACCCAAATATTATTGCATAATAATAATAAAATTGTGATACATCACACCAGGGTAAAATAAAACTTGATAATTCCATAAAATACTAATAGATCAATATCTATATCAGTTTAATATCAAAAATATTTTACTTTTGTACATTTCCTTGCTTGGACTTTTGTTTAAAGACGGCATCTCATCCTCCGGCCATCTGCGTTTTGTATTCCCATAACGTGACATGATTAGCCCAAATGGTTTCGAGAACTATAATTACTTATTGAATTATTTTTAAAATGTCTGATGTGCTATTATTAAAAAATAATGAATGACTATGACACCATTTTAAATAAAAATCAATGCAAACACGTCTTGTCCTGAACAAGTATTATGCTTTATTTAAAAAAATATCATTATTCAAGAAATAATACCACCAGGATTCTAAAGTATTGGCAATGATGAAAAAAAATTGTTTATTGAAATTACAATTATATATCTCCCGTCCAAAAACACTGATCATTTTAATAGTTACTTTAAAGGTAATATAAAATGCATTTTAATTGATTTACTCCAATGAGTTCTTTGAAAGTTTGCGAGTCATGCCCGCGCGGTGTTTATTTCGAAATATTTATTTATTATCTGATTGACTTTAAAACCTTTAGGAATAAAACTAGAATTATAATTATATTTAAGATTAAAATAAAAAGAAAGAATAATAGTTTATCACTAAAATTAATAAATAAAAAACACGAAATTAGCATGATAGAACAATTTATTAATAAATAGTATGTTGAAGAATTAAACATACACTATAAATACCTGAAGTAGAGACGTCAGACATCCTGAAATAAAAGGTTTTATAAACAGCAAGGGCAGGCAACCGTAAAGATGGGATGTGGGATGGCGGCATAATCAGGCAACCTGACGTTGAGACGTCAGGTGGCAGCTAGGGCAGGCGTCCTGGAGTAGGAAGACTGGAAGCGGCAATTGCAGGCAACCGTAAAGATGGGGTGTGGGATGGCGGCATAATCAGGCAACCTGACGTTGAGACGTCAGGTGGCAGCTAGGGCAGGCGTCCTGGAGTAGGAAGACTGGAGGCGGCAATTGCAGGCAACCGTAAAGATGGGGTGTGGGATGGCGGCATAATCAGGCAACCTGACGTTGAGACGTCAGGTGGCAGCTAGGGCAGGCGTCCTGGAGTAGGAAGACTGGAGGCGGCAATTGCAGGCAACCGTAAAGATGGGGTGTGGGATGGCGGCATAATCAGGCAACCTGACGTTGAGACGTCAGGTGGCAGCTAGGGCAGGCGTCCTGGAGTAGGAAGACTGGAGGCGGCAATTGCAGGCAACCGTAAAGATGGGGTGTGGGATGGCGGCATAATCAGGCAACCTGACGTTGAGACGTCAGGTGGCAGCTAGGGCAGGCGTCCTGGAGTAGGAAGACTGGAGGCGGCAATTGCAGGCAACCGTAAAGATGGGGTGTGGGATGGCGGCATAATCAGGCAACCTGACGTTGAGACGTCAGGTGGCAGCTAGGGCAGGCGTCCTGGAGTAGGAAGACTGGAGGCGGCAATTGCAGGCAACCGTAAAGATGGGGTGTGGGATGGCGGCATAATCAGGCAACCTGACGTTGAGACGTCAGGTGGCAGCTAGGGCAGGCGTCCTGGAGTAGGAAGACTGGAGGCGGCAATTGCAGGCAACCGTAAAGATGGGGTGTGGGATGGCGGCATAATCAGGCAACCTGACGTTGAGACGTCAGGTGGCAGCTAGGGCAGGCGTCCTGGAGTAGGAAGACTGGAGGCGGCAATTGCAGGCAACCGTAAAGATGGGGTGTGGGATGGCGGCATAATCAGGCAACCTGACGTTGAGACGTCAGGTGGCAGCTAGGGCAGGCGTCCTGGAGTAGGAAGACTGGAGGCGGCAATTGCAGGCAACCGTAAAGATGGGGTGTGGGATGGCGGCATAATCAGGCAACCTGACGTTGAGACGTCAGGTGGCAGCTAGGGCAGGCGTCCTGGAGTAGGAAGACTGGAGGCGGCAATTGCAGGCAACCGTAAAGATGGGGTGTGGGATGGCGGCATAATCAGGCAACCTGACGTTGAGACGTCAGGTGGCAGCTAGGGCAGGCGTCCTGGAGTAGGAAGACTGGAGGCGGCAATTGCAGGCAACCGTAAAGATGGGGTGTGGGATGGCGGCATAATCAGGCAACCTGACGTTGAGACGTCAGGTGGCAGCTAGGGCAGGCGTCCTGGAGTAGGAAGACTGGAGGCGGCAATTGCAGGCAACCGTAAAGATGGGGTGTGGGATGGCGGCATAATCAGGCAACCTGACGTTGAGACGTCAGGTGGCAGCTAGGGCAGGCGTCCTGGAGTAGGAAGACTGGAGGCGGCAATTGCAGGCAACCGTAAAGATGGGGTGTGGGATGGCGGCATAATCAGGCAACCTGACGTTGAGACGTCAGGTGGCAGCTAGGGCAGGCGTCCTGGAGTAGGAAGACTGGAGGCGGCAATTGCAGGCAACCGTAAAGATGGGGTGTGGGATGGCGGCATAATCAGGCAACCTGACGTTGAGACGTCAGGTGGCAGCTAGGGCAGGCGTCCTGGAGTAGGAAGACTGGAGGCGGCAATTGCAGGCAACCGTAAAGATGGGGTGTGGGATGGCGGCATAATCAGGCAACCTGACGTTGAGACGTCAGGTGGCAGCTAGGGCAGGCGTCCTGGAGTAGGAAGACTGGAGGCGGCAATTGCAGGCAACCGTAAAGATGGGGTGTGGGATGGCGGCATAATCAGGCAACCTGACGTTGAGACGTCAGGTGGCAGCTAGGGCAGGCGTCCTGGAGTAGGAAGACTGGAGGCGGCAATTGCAGGCAACCGTAAAGATGGGGTGTGGGATGGCGGCATAATCAGGCAACCTGACGTTGAGACGTCAGGTGGCAGCTAGGGCAGGCGTCCTGGAGTAGGAAGACTGGAGGCGGCAATTGCAGGCAACCGTAAAGATGGGGTGTGGGATGGCGGCATAATCAGGCAACCTGACGTTGAGACGTCAGGTGGCAGCTAGGGCAGGCGTCCTGGAGTAGGAAGACTGGAGGCGGCAATTGCAGGCAACCGTAAAGATGGGGTGTGGGATGGCGGCATAATCAGGCAACCTGACGTTGAGACGTCAGGTGGCAGCTAGGGCAGGCGTCCTGGAGTAGGAAGACTGGAGGCGGCAATTGCAGGCAACCGTAAAGATGGGGTGTGGGATGGCGGCATAATCAGGCAACCTGACGTTGAGACGTCAGGTGGCAGCTAGGGCAGGCGTCCTGGAGTAGGAAGACTGGAGGCGGCAATTGCAGGCAACCGTAAAGATGGGGTGTGGGATGGCGGCATAATCAGGCAACCTGACGTTGAGACGTCAGGTGGCAGCTAGGGCAGGCGTCCTGGAGTAGGAAGACTGGAGGCGGCAATTGCAGGCAACCGTAAAGATGGGGTGTGGGATGGCGGCATAATCAGGCAACCTGACGTTGAGACGTCAGGTGGCAGCTAGGGCAGGCGTCCTGGAGTAGGAAGACTGGAGGCGGCAATTGCAGGCAACCGTAAAGATGGGGTGTGGGATGGCGGCATAATCAGGCAACCTGACGTTGAGACGTCAGGTGGCAGCTAGGGCAGGCGTCCTGGAGTAGGAAGACTGGAGGCGGCAATTGCAGGCAACCGTAAAGATGGGGTGTGGGATGGCGGCATAATCAGGCAACCTGACGTTGAGACGTCAGGTGGCAGCTAGGGCAGGCGTCCTGGAGTAGGAAGACTGGAGGCGGCAATTGCAGGCAACCGTAAAGATGGGGTGTGGGATGGCGGCATAATCAGGCAACCTGACGTTGAGACGTCAGGTGGCAGCTAGGGCAGGCGTCCTGGAGTAGGAAGACTGGAGGCGGCAATTGCAGGCAACCGTAAAGATGGGGTGTGGGATGGCGGCATAATCAGGCAACCTGACGTTGAGACGTCAGGTGGCAGCTAGGGCAGGCGTCCTGGAGTAGGAAGACTGGAGGCGGCAATTGCAGGCAACCGTAAAGATGGGGTGTGGGATGGCGGCATAATCAGGCAACCTGACGTTGAGACGTCAGGTGGCAGCTAGGGCAGGCGTCCTGGAGTAGGAAGACTGGAGGCGGCAATTGCAGGCAACCGTAAAGATGGGGTGTGGGATGGCGGCATAATCAGGCAACCTGACGTTGAGACGTCAGGTGGCAGCTAGGGCAGGCGTCCTGGAGTAGGAAGACTGGAGGCGGCAATTGCAGGCAACCGTAAAGATGGGGTGTGGGATGGCGGCATAATCAGGCAACCTGACGTTGAGACGTCAGGTGGCAGCTAGGGCAGGCGTCCTGGAGTAGGAAGACTGGAGGCGGCAATTGCAGGCAACCGTAAAGATGGGGTGTGGGATGGCGGCATAATCAGGCAACCTGACGTTGAGACGTCAGGTGGCAGCTAGGGCAGGCGTCCTGGAGTAGGAAGACTGGAGGCGGCAATTGCAGGCAACCGTAAAGATGGGGTGTGGGATGGCGGCATAATCAGGCAACCTGACGTTGAGACGTCAGGTGGCAGCTAGGGCAGGCGTCCTGGAGTAGGAAGACTGGAGGCGGCAATTGCAGGCAACCGTAAAGATGGGGTGTGGGATGGCGGCATAATCAGGCAACCTGACGTTGAGACGTCAGGTGGCAGCTAGGGCAGGCGTCCTGGAGTAGGAAGACTGGAGGCGGCAATTGCAGGCAACCGTAAAGATGGGGTGTGGGATGGCGGCATAATCAGGCAACCTGACGTTGAGACGTCAGGTGGCAGCTAGGGCAGGCGTCCTGGAGTAGGAAGACTGGAGGCGGCAATTGCAGGCAACCGTAAAGATGGGGTGTGGGATGGCGGCATAATCAGGCAACCTGACGTTGAGACGTCAGGTGGCAGCTAGGGCAGGCGTCCTGGAGTAGGAAGACTGGAGGCGGCAATTGCAGGCAACCGTAAAGATGGGGTGTGGGATGGCGGCATAATCAGGCAACCTGACGTTGAGACGTCAGGTGGCAGCTAGGGCAGGCGTCCTGGAGTAGGAAGACTGGAGGCGGCAATTGCAGGCAACCGTAAAGATGGGGTGTGGGATGGCGGCATAATCAGGCAACCTGACGTTGAGACGTCAGGTGGCAGCTAGGGCAGGCGTCCTGGAGTAGGAAGACTGGAGGCGGCAATTGCAGGCAACCGTAAAGATGGGGTGTGGGATGGCGGCATAATCAGGCAACCTGACGTTGAGACGTCAGGTGGCAGCTAGGGCAGGCGTCCTGGAGTAGGAAGACTGGAGGCGGCAATTGCAGGCAACCGTAAAGATGGGGTGTGGGATGGCGGCATAATCAGGCAACCTGACGTTGAGACGTCAGGTGGCAGCTAGGGCAGGCGTCCTGGAGTAGGAAGACTGGAGGCGGCAATTGCAGGCAACCGTAAAGATGGGGTGTGGGATGGCGGCATAATCAGGCAACCTGACGTTGAGACGTCAGGTGGCAGCTAGGGCAGGCGTCCTGGAGTAGGAAGACTGGAGGCGGCAATTGCAGGCAACCGTAAAGATGGGGTGTGGGATGGCGGCATAATCAGGCAACCTGACGTTGAGACGTCAGGTGGCAGCTAGGGCAGGCGTCCTGGAGTAGGAAGACTGGAGGCGGCAATTGCAGGCAACCGTAAAGATGGGGTGTGGGATGGCGGCATAATCAGGCAACCTGACGTTGAGACGTCAGGTGGCAGCTAGGGCAGGCGTCCTGGAGTAGGAAGACTGGAGGCGGCAATTGCAGGCAACCGTAAAGATGGGGTGTGGGATGGCGGCATAATCAGGCAACCTGACGTTGAGACGTCAGGTGGCAGCTAGGGCAGGCGTCCTGGAGTAGGAAGACTGGAGGCGGCAATTGCAGGCAACCGTAAAGATGGGGTGTGGGATGGCGGCATAATCAGGCAACCTGACGTTGAGACGTCAGGTGGCAGCTAGGGCAGGCGTCCTGGAGTAGGAAGACTGGAGGCGGCAATTGCAGGCAACCGTAAAGATGGGGTGTGGGATGGCGGCATAATCAGGCAACCTGACGTTGAGACGTCAGGTGGCAGCTAGGGCAGGCGTCCTGGAGTAGGAAGACTGGAGGCGGCAATTGCAGGCAACCGTAAAGATGGGGTGTGGGATGGCGGCATAATCAGGCAACCTGACGTTGAGACGTCAGGTGGCAGCTAGGGCAGGCGTCCTGGAGTAGGAAGACTGGAGGCGGCAATTGCAGGCAACCGTAAAGATGGGGTGTGGGATGGCGGCATAATCAGGCAACCTGACGTTGAGACGTCAGGTGGCAGCTAGGGCAGGCGTCCTGGAGTAGGAAGACTGGAGGCGGCAATTGCAGGCAACCGTAAAGATGGGGTGTGGGATGGCGGCATAATCAGGCAACCTGAAGTTGAGACGTCACGGGTTGTGACGTGTCCCCTGACGTGGAGTCAGGGGACACGTCACAACCCGTAGCTGGGACGTAGCGTTCAAAAGTTAGGTTTAACGATGTCTATACGGCGTGCTATGGGAAATTTTCGAGGTTTATCACTTTGAGGGGACTCGTGGAACCGGGGGGAGTCGGCAGACACGTCACAACCCATACGTGGCACGTAGCGTTCAAAAGTTAGGTTTTTCGATGACAGTTCGGCGATTTTTTGGAAATTTTCGAGGTTTATCACTTTGAGGGGACTCGTGGGACCGGGGGGAGTCGGCAGACACGTCATAACCCGTAGCTGGGACGTAGCGTTCAAAAGTTAGGTTTAACGATGTCTATACGGCGTGCTATGGGAAATTTTCGAGGTTTATCACTTTGAGGGGACTTGTGGGACCGGATGGAGTCGGCAGACACGTCACAACCCATACGTGGCACGTAGCGTTCAAAAGTTAGGTTTGACGATGACAGTTCGGCGTGCTATGGGAAATTTTCGAGGTTTATTACTTTGAGGGGACTCGTGGGACCGGGGGGAGTCGGCAGACACGTCACAACCCATACGTGGCACGTAGCGTTCAAATGTTGGGTTTTACGATGACAGTTCGGCGATTTTTTGGAAATTTTCGAGGTTTATCACTTTGAGGGGACTCGTGGGACCGGGGGGAGTCGGCAGACACGTCACAACCCGTAGCTGGGACGTAGCGTTCAAAAGTTAGGTTTAACGATGTCTATACGGCGTGCTATGGGAAATTTTCGAGGTTTATCACTTTGAGGGGACTCGTGGAACCGGGGGGAGTCGGCAGACACGTCACAACCCATACGTGGCACGTAGCGTTCAAAAGTTAGGTTTTTCGATGACAGTTCGGCGATTTTTTGGAAATTTTCGAGGTTTATCACTTTGAGGGGACTCGTGGGACCGGGGGAAGTCTGCCGACATGTCACAACCCATAGCTGGGACGTAGCGTGCAAAAGTTAGGTTTGACGATGACAGTTCGGCGTGCTATGGGAAATTTTCGAGGTTTATCACTCTGAGGGGACTCGTGGGACCGGGGGAAGTCTGCCGACATGTCACAACCCATAGCTGGGACGTAGCGTGCAAAAGTTAGGTTTGACGATGACAGTTCGGCGTGCTATGGGAAATTTTCGAGGTTTATCACTTTGAGGGGATCTGAGGTCAACTACCTTGGCGGGCTCTTGAGCCCTCCTTCATCGCCGTATTGTCTCGTCACACACTGCTATGTCAGCTCCCGGGTGACATTCCACAAATTGGTTGAGCTCTCTGTAATCCAGCACCGGCCGTACTTTGTCCTTGTTCTTCTGGACGACCACCATCAGTGGGAGCACTCCGCCTCGCGGGCCTGTCCATGGATGCAGCCAACCCTTCCTAACCCAGTCCCTCACTTCAGCCTTGAAAGCCTCTTCGGCCTCTGGCCCCTATCACGTCGACTCCTGCAAGCACGCGGTCCATGACGATGGTGTCGACTTCCACCACCCTGTCCAGCAGCTCCATCCTCGCCCGAGCTGTCCCTCGGCACGCCACGCGGCTTCCGTTGACCGCCACGATATCGACTTTTCCTGGCGACAGCACAGGGCACAGGCCCGCGCGAATCACCGTCCGCGAGCAGCCTCCCACCGATCACTCCGAAAATCCGAAAACTCCTCCCACCGATCTTCACCCGCACGACGGGCAGAGCCTTTAGTCCTGCTCGCGGGAAGCTGCCGGCACACAAGCCTCCCGCCGATCTTTTCCCGACCAACACTGCATGGCCGTGTGGCCTTTCTTCCCGCACTTCCAGCACTCAATGTCCTTGTAATTCCGCGTGGGACGCGACCCCCTCATGGCATCTCCCTCGATTTCCCTGACAGCTGTCACGATGTTTCCGCGTCGGAGGAGCGACTTCGGGTGGTGGAGCGACTGCAGGTGAAGCCGTGTCCTCACGCATCTTCGCGTCTCCTCGCATTGCTCGCGCATTCACAAGTACACGGGTCTGCTTTATTAATTCTTCCTCATCAGGCACGTTGTCGCCCAACCACGACTGCGCGTCCTTTGATACGCCGCTGGGCAGACCCTGAATGAATTTGTATAGGACCGGACGGCCTGACATCCAGGTCGCGGCGGCGAAACGCTTCAACTCCGCCATGTTTGCTTCCACCGTTTCCTGCTCTTGAAACTGCCACGTGGAAAACGCGGCGATCGACGCTATCGGGCGAGGATTGAACGCGCTCCGGAGACATAGACAACAATACGCTAGCAGTGGACTGTATTATCATTAATTTAAAACACTTTATTCGTATAAACTTTTATTCAAGCTTCATTACAAACATTGATTACAATTTAACATTTATCTGATATTAAAACAGGTTACATTTAACACTTTATTTTAACTTTGGACCGATAACCGGGTCGTTTAATTTCACATCACTTTCGACACAATATACTCCGAACTCGCGGCAGTATTACTTTATGAGATTTGTAAGATTTTTAACCATTGCGGCAGGTATACGAACGCATCGTATCCTGGCAGAATATTCTTGCTCCCGAGTTAGTCACCCCGTGGAGACAATTTGAATACTTTTCAACTTTTTAACGACAGACACGCGATCCTGCATGGTGGTCGGAGTATCCTTGCTCCCGGGCAGCGTCACCCCGTGGAGTCAAATTTAATACTGCCCCCTTGAGGTGGAGAGAGTCCGAGCCAGAGCTGCGTTGTATCGTGGGCAGGTTCAAAAGCAGCGCGGGGCCAGAGGCCGAAACAGGCCGACAACAGTCTCCGCGACATTAGACGAAGGCGGACGGAGATCCGCAAATACCAAACTAATCTCCACAGCATGTAAGATGGACTGAAAGCAATAAAGACATGATTTAGGAATGACAGGAACAAGTCTTTTTTCATTCGTGGTCACCTCGTCCGGAAGGGACATAAAAATCTGGAACGCCTCACCCTGTAGCAGGATCGGGATGCATAGCGTGAGGTCGCTCTCGCCGCACGCGTGCATCATCTTCTTGAGACGGGCGAGCCATAGCTGCCACTCGCCGCCCCACTCGTATGGCTTCACGAAGTCCTGCAGCTTCCTTTGCATCGGCTTTTCCCTGGTTTCGGCAGCCGCCGAAATAGCAAACTGGAAATATAAATATCAATCGATTAAAAAAGCTTACATATGCAATATATGAGCTTAGATATTAAATATTTGATTCTGACCGCGATGTATATTAATTTCGGAACGGATGATAAAAACGTCTAGCGGCCGCGCTAGCAGGCGCCGAACTGCCAACTGAACTGAAAATCAACATTCATTTGTTATATTCTTACAATTCAAATATGCATGAAAGACCTATTACCTAGTAATTATTTAAATTTCTAGGTTTAAATTAATTATTTTATTTAATGTAGATATTTTATATTTATTAATAAATGAGATATATGTACAAAAAGTTACAAATTCATCTGATTTTTTTAAAACATATTCATGTATTATAATAATTTTTAATATTTATCCATTTGTTATTTTTGTTTTTTCCGTCGGGACTCCTTGCTCGGTGAAGCAATTTCGGCATATATATACCGATTACTCATTTCTCTTTGCCGGTTTGACCTTCTGTTGTATTTATTGTTGAAACACAAAATACATTAGCGTCAGAAGTCTTACTGACCACCATTGACACAGGCGGTCCCGGGTTCAAATCCATGTGGAGTATTATTTTCAAGTTACAAATTCTCCAGGTTCAATGAAAATAATTATGCTTCATTTGTGAGTTTCACCTATGAAATGGCAATTGATGGATTTGGAAATGGATTTTAAAGGGCTACGTATATTTTATATAAAATTAAAACGCACACAATGCGCGGTTACTTAGCCTCATGTGACCAGCTAATCCTGAAGTCCCCTGAAGTTAATTTTTAAGTTAGTGTAGCTTTCGCAATCAGTCTTTATGGAGTTTCATCGAATAACTTCATACATTGTCCAACCACGTGAACTATTCAGTTTATGAGCAGAGAGCGTCAGTGGAGGAACCCCCGTGTCTTCCGTGAAGAGCGGCCCGTTCACTTATGATGCCAACACGAAGTCTCCTAGCTTCAGGCCGACGATGCGATCTTTGGGATGACGGCACCGGGATAACACTGGGATGACGACACCGGAGTAGAATTTGTCACCAGTGTAAATCTCCGTAACGCTGAAGTGCTTCTCCAGGTCGCGTTAATTTACACTTCAAAATTAACGAACAATTGACGGTTATCACGTACCGGCCGGCGGCAAGCGGACCAAAGTATTCCCAATGTAAAAAATAGCTTCAGAGGTCTATTATTTATTGCAATCAAAATAAAATTGTGGTAATAAATTAAACAAGTACTAGTTTTATTATAATATGTATGTATTTTGATAAATTTTTATATAATTTATTTTTTTGGAGATTTTAGTTGCTCGTGTAAAAGCAGCTTTACAACCATGGCTTGCAATATTGTGGATAAATTTACAGAATCTGACAGTTCGTTTTTTAGGTTATAATAGAGATAGTTGTTAAATGATGAATGCCGTTTTGTTATGTTCATGTTTTGTAAAACCGTACTATTCTCTTTACCTTTTTTTTTACTACAAACCGTACCCATGTACTTAGATATTCGGGGCTATTCTATTGGAATATGCTCTAGTATGGCGGTGTAAATAATGCACGCGATCCCGATAAATATCCCGAACATAGCAATCGTGATATTAATTTTAAGTAATGCTGGAATCAGGGGTACGGCTGTAATTCTGTAATTTTCAAGTGCTTATAAGAAAAGAAAAAAGAGAACCAACATATCTAAATAGCAAGATTTAATAATTATATTATGGTCACATAAATGTCATTAAAAAATACTTTTGCACATGATACCGAGAGATTTAAAACAAATTGTAAAATTTTAAAGAAAACAACTAGTGATAAGTATTATTATAATTGCATTTAGGATTAGCTGCGGCAGGTGGGCCATTGTTTTGAGCGTTTCTGCCAGTTGCTGATGCACTCGTAGTGGAACAAATGGTCACCCTTGAGGTACACTGCATTGTAACACTGTAAAGACTTTCGCCACATGGAACATATAATTTTTTTTGACTCCTTTCGTCCCTTTTTCACCACAGATCTGAAAAGTTAAAGTAGCTATTAACACACTTCGAACCTATGTTGAAAGATGTGAAAATCTTCTAATTCTTAAGGGACGATTGAAATAAACAACCACCGAAAACGACTCAGCAAGCAAACCAGGTTTTTTCATGCAAAAAATATTCATAAAAACATCACAGGAATAGAATGACAGCCATGATTTGTCGGAAGGTTTTTTAAAGACAGTTCGCATTAAAACAATACTCCGAGCATACGAAAAAAAAATTAAATATTACTCTTTCACAGATATAATCTTTAATTTAGATTTAAGGCTGACATTATTCAAGTCGTATAAAAACATCTGATCCTCACGTTTCTCCTCAGACCTCACATACAAATAGTGTTTAATTATTGATATAGGGTAAACGCAGCGTATGTGGAATATGCTGCTAATGTGGAATTCTCGATAAATGCCAAACCAAAGCAGTTGTATCTCTTGTTGATGTTTAAAACTACTACAATACGAACTATTATTAAGGAATCAGTAGGTAAAAGCGGAGATCTGTAGAAATCTTTCCTTAATTGAATATCTGGCACATGGCGAGAAGTTAACTTTTTTTTGTGTGATTTTTGAATATTCTTTTCTCCGTCATAAAGGTAAAAAAATATTTTTTTTGTTCTCATTTTGTAGTTCACGTAATCGAGTTTTTTTGATCATTTTCTAGTCCGTTTTGCGAAAAATCCACTGCACCAATCAAAAAAATTTAAATGCAAAAAGTTTGATACATTCCTTCTTCCGAATAAAATATATTTTTATTTCTTATAAATTTACTATTAATATGATAAATATTTGTTTTTACGATTGAAGTGTAGGAATTTAGAGATTCATCTGGTCCATTTTACAAGAGTCCTAAACATTTAAAAGTTTTTTTTTCAATTGAAATTAAAAGATTAAATATAAACCATGTCCGCCTTATTATTTAAAAAATTAAAAAAAAAAAATCTTTAACAAACTTTGGTTTTGAAAAGTCGTCATTTTATCCAATTTTTCAACATCTTCAAGATTTTATTTTACCCTTAAAATGGACGTTAATTAAATAATAAGAAATAGCTAAATATAATTTATAGTTTTTTTAATACTCTGTAAAAAAATCAACTTTCAATATAGCAAAATAAAGTGACAATTAATTTATTTAAATGACACGATTGGACTGCCTATGGTCTGGTTGGCACACCAGAGGCAGTCCATTACCTGGCGAAATTTAATTAATTTAATTGTCACTGGTTGCAGGGTTTTCTTAATAGAAACAAAAGTATAAGCATACGAACTCTAACAGTGACTTCTATGGATCGAGCAAAGGGCTTTCACTATCCAATCAAAAAGAAAACCGTGCACAAACACAAGAGATAAACAAAAAATTGTTATTCTTTCTGATATTGTAATGAGCAAACCCCTCAGTGATCAACAACTTTATAATATTATGAACACGGATTCCTTTTCTGAAGAAGTTCTTAATTCGCCCTTACCGCAACCATTCACTAGTACAGCCAAAATCAACCCACGGGACATCGTACCATGTGTCAGTTAACACAGCAACTAAAAATACAAGGGGGAGAAAGAGGACAGAATCTACATTACTAACATCGACACCTTACAAGAACAAACTAATCAGTGAAATTGAAATAAAAAAAGAAAAGGAAATAGCGAAAAATAAATGAGCAGCCGCAAAATAAATATTATTTCAGGAACGAAAGAAATTGATGAGAAAAAAACCAAATCAAAAAGGAAAAACGCTTCCATTGAAATATCGGCGTAAAATGTATCCCGACTCATCTGACTCTGATGCAAACTTTACTAATGTAGTAGATGACTCGGATGATTCTGTACACAGCCAGCAAGATTCCTCATATCGACAGCATTCGGAATTTTTTTTGGATGCGTTCTGTATGTTTTGCAACGAGCCCTATTCCAGCGATGCGGCTGGTAACCGGTGGATTCGGCACACGAATTATGTTCGAATATGGAGTTCAATACTTTCATTTGTGAATTTTGCATTTCTAAATAATTGTGCAACTATAATTATACATAATAAACAATTACATAACTGTACACAGTTTCACTTTAAAAAATCATTTACTCTTTTAAAAAGTGATGCTAATGTGGAATATAGTATACGTTATAAATGGATTTCATAATTACGTTATATTTTTTACAGAAATATGATTTACTACAAGTCAACTACAAATTTATCAATAGAGCGTTATTTATTTTCAGAACACTAGTCTGATTGGAGACATCAGTGAACGCAAAAAACTTCGGGAAAGACTTCAGTGCAAGTCATTTGATTGGTTTCTGGATAACGTTTATCCAGAAAAATTTATACCCAACAAACATGTTAAAGGATGGGGAAGGTAATATATTTTCACACTCATTAACTCAGCTTGCCACAATTCATCCATATTTTTAAACAAGTTATTATTGTGTTGTGTATCTTGTACTTTTAAATACAATATATTTTCAAGATGTTTCTATTAACTTGAGAAGTAGTTTTTATTTCTCACGAGTCTCACAAAAATAATCAGCAATATGAACCGATTACACAATACTTTCAAATTTAAAGTGTTGGATAGATTTCAGAACCCCAAGACTAACTTATGTCTTGACTCTATGGGGCGAGATCTGCAACATCTAGGGGCTGTGGGGTTATACTTCTGCCATAAAACGCTGATGCACACACAGTTGTACAGCCTAACATTGGAAGGAACAATAAGAACTGAAGAAAAGTGTATACAAGTTCCACAGAAATCGTAAGTCATTATTAAGAACTATTCAAAATCAATACATTGATATTTTTTTATTTCTTAGGTCTAAATAACAAATGAACTCATTAACTTTTTTACTTGAGATAAATAACTACTATTTATTTTACTAGCGATGCCATTAGTAGTTTTTAATGACATTTCTGGGTTAAATGGCTTTATTTTTGTTGTTAGCGGTTGACCTTGCTGAAATGTTGGAAAATATATTTCTCGACTAATGCATGTATTTAAAATTTTTTTTTTTTGCTTTTCAGAAATGCAAATTCAAATGGTCGAATTCTTGTCATATCAAACTGCGAATCTGGAAAAAGTGACCAGGTTAAGATAATTTAGAATAGTAGAAAAAAGCACAAGCAAAATATTTATTGATATCATTATACATAACATGAATGGAATTTTCTAGAAATGGAGACAGTTGCCTAGTGGTCAGATTCAGCACATTGAGAGTCAACTGTGTCTAGATGCAACTGGACTGAAAAGTAGCGAGAACATTTTAGTTCAAACTTGTGTTGACGGAAATCCTCATCAAATATGGAATATTGAATTTGATAGTACCAATAACTCTGGTAACCCAGCTAAAGGTATAAATATTGAAAATATTAGGTAACAATTTATTATTCCTGCTACTATTGGTAACTTTTTATTAGTGGACAAGCCTTGCAATGAAGTTGTCACTGTAAATTAAAATAAAACGTTTGTTTTTCATTTCAGAAAACCATATCCTAGTATTGAAATGAAGTGGTAATTACTCGATAAAGAAGTCAATAACAGATGAAAGTGATTTGTTTTTAGAAAAATTAATTTATATTATAATTTTTCATAAATTCACTTAATATACATACATTTAAAACAAACTTACTTTTATTGACTTACCAAAGGTTTTATTCAAAATAAATATGACGATATATATTGGAGATATTTTAAACAAATAATAAATATTCAATTTTATCAATGCTAATAAAAAACAAATGTGCTGCAAATACAAAGAAAAGAAAGTTTAAATTTGCTCCGAAGTGATTGGTAAGATGTTTGAGCATTTACAATATTTGTATTATTTCATCATCAAATAAACAATTTTTTTATTTGATGAATAAAAATAAAATAGGTAAATAAATAATACAGACTGAGGATAGTAAACAAATCAATTTTGAGGATATTGTAAAATTATATAATTTTATTGGAAACATATAAGCTTTTAAAATGTTATAATCGATTTCTAACAGGTAACATTTTCTAATTATAAATTTAAAAAAATTATTACTTACATTGGGTGAAATATAAAAGTCCAATTGCCACTGCCAGGACTTAAAACTTTAAAGGGCTGGGAGTAAACTGAAATATTGTAATGAGCACTTTCACTTTTCGAGGGTTTCATCACACATTCTTATAAAAAGACCTATTGATAATTTACACATTTTAGCAATTATAAAAGTGAGAATATGGAAAGGCCTAATTGCTGATAACTTTCAATAGCCATAATCTTAGTGGAGTGTGGTCAACAGGTGGAGGTTTGATTTGTGGAACTCTGGAGTGTGGAGGTGATATAATTTTATTTATTCTTATAGTAAAATTATTTTTAAAAAATAATTTGAAAATTCTTTCAATTGCCTTGTTATTAAATGGGTTGCGTAATGTGGTAAAGTTATTTTCTCTTTCCATTATTAATATGTGCAATAATTTGTGTTATGTATATATCTTGTTAGAAGCTGGGATTGTTAATCATTGGATGTACTAACAACGAATTTAATTATTAAATAATTGTATTTTATCACTCGACTTGCTTTGATCTGATTGGTAAAAAATTTACCAATAAAACAACAGCAATTTAGTCATTCTATCAATTTGCATTATTTAATTATTTTATTTGGTAAGGCAGCTTAGATCTAGGAAAATGTATAATTTTGGGTTTGCATCCCAGCAGTGACAGTATATTTATTTTGTTACACATAGGAAGATGCTATAAAATAATTGTATTGTAGACTTTGGGAATTGGGTATGTGTATGATGATGATTATTTTAAGTGTAACTGAAATAAACATAAAAGATTGGCAGTAGACAAATCAGCACAAACAACGCCCCAAATCAATAATATCGATTTATCAGTTGTGATACTCATAACTTACTAAATAATTGTTACATAAAATTTTCTGCAGAATGAAAGCTTAAAATTTTATCAATTTATCAGTAAATTCAGTGTTTTTATTGATTAAACTTAGTCCAGAATAGCACCGCTTTGTGATAGAATTTAAACATCTCTTGCTAAGGATCTACCAAGGTATGATCTTTATTAAAAACACCTTCGTTAATAATCAACTTCATATAAGATGGAATGTTTAAGTACATCAAAATATCTACTCTACGATAAAAAGGTCATTTACAAATTTTGGTAGTCCTTTTACAACTTCTCATGAGGCCTCGGTTACTTAGTTGCTATGACATGTACATAATATATGAAAACTTCCGGCTTACATCTAAATCCTACAGATAATAAACTTTTAAACGATTAGTTGCAAATAAAGTGACATTTTACAAGACTAGAGAACCACCTAATACTTATTAATTCATTGCATTGATAATTAAAACGATTAAATGCTTTCCAAGTATGGAATATAAAAATTAAATCAATAAAATAAAAACGACAATAAAGTCAATATTTTTAATGACGGACAAGAACCACTAAGAAGAAGGAATTTATGATACCATATTGAAATGATAATCAATAAGTTATTGTGACCATTGCTTTTTTCAATGTTTTAATTCAAGATGACAGTACAATTATTCATTCATTTGTAGCCTCTACTCATAATATCGATGTATCAGCCAATATCATCAACATGGCTTGATACTTAAAGATCGATCTTTGGCAGATGGTTGACGTGTGCTGATGTATCCAAACCTTGTGATCTCGTAAAGCAATGTCAAGCAGTTTGTCAGACCTGGTTTGTCCGCCATAAAAAAATAAACTATAGGGGTATTGGTGAATCTCTTTAAACTCCACAGAAGAAAAACTAACTCAAATATTATTGCATAATAATAATAAAATTGTGATACATCACACCAGAGTAAAATAAAACTTGATAATTCCATAAAATACTAATAGATCAATATCTATATCAGTTTAATATCAAAAATATTTTACTTTTGTACATTTCCTTGCTTGGACTTTTGTTTAAAGACGGCATCCCATCCTCCGGCCTGCACCCTAGTCAGCTTCACGCCTTTCATTTCAAGAACTTTATGGAATTCACTCAATGAACATTCCGGTAATAACCTAACATACTGCTCTACAAAGTTATCCATCATGGAAGGTCCATTCGAGCTCGTAGGGACTGTCAATGGTGCCATCACTAACTTCAAGATCATCTCAGCTTTAGTCATGCTTTTAACAACAACTTTTGTGTAGGTAGCCGGTGCCGGTCTCTTGACTTGAGATGCAATCGAAGGCAACTCCATCAAAATAGTCTTTAGCATATGCGTATCTAGCAAAAGTTGTTCAGAGCCGACGGTAGAAATGGGCTTACATTTGTAAATGTTTTGAATGAACTTTGGGATAAATGAGTTTGCGAATTTGATGCAAAACTGAGTAAAGTATTTTCTGGAAGATGAAAGATTATCACGTAAGACGGGAACAGTTGTTTTTAAATGGGATATTATTTGTGTGACGTATGAGCTCTGGTCTCCGACTGTGTCGATATTTTGCCACTGTATCTTGGTCATTGTCACGAGGGATGGTTCACAGGCTACTTCTAAATCTTGAACTAAAAGTTGTATTGAATTGGAAATAATTTTATGGAATAAATCTTGTTCTTGCGATAAGTCTATCTTGTCTGCGAGCAAGGGAGATACTTTTTCCTTTAATTTCTGCTCGAGATGGACGGTCGTTTCAAGGCAGTATTCTGAAGTAGTTATTATGCAAGAGATTCTTGATAGTTCTTGCTTTGTAAACCTAAAGAAGAAATATTTTTTTATTAAAAATATGAAATAAAAGATTAGGGTTAGAAAGGATTTGAGTATGGTATCACAAACGAAATAAAAAAAAATTGTGATGGTCATTACCTTACACAATCTCCTTCCTTCAGTAAGAAGTTATGCATGAAGCTGGCTGTAGACAAGTTTTGCAGATCTCGAGTGATAGAAGTTTGAGTGCTCGGCCCAGATTGCTTCGGTAACCCTCCCTGTAAGACACTGAGAGCGTAAGAGCGAAGGTATTTCTGGAAAATTGCAGTCAGACCTAAAAAAAAATATTTAAAAATAACTTAAATATAAATAATTCTAGATAAAGAAATTTAAAGATTATTGCTTTTTTGTTTAATACCTAGCATCGGCTGCCCCGTGGTGAGCTGCGAGCACTGTACCATACACTTTTTGTAGAATAAAAACAAATCTGCGCAGCTAGGAAGTACGGTGCTCTGGCCACTGTCAGTGGTTGTTCCCGGAGGGGCTTGCTTTGCATCCTTTAAACATCAAACAGCATGAATAAATACAGGTTAATGAAACTTGTTGAATTTTGCACTCCAACGTCTGTTTTTCACACAATATACACAAATTCAATAATATTTTTTTGTAATTTTACAATATACTTGGTTTTTTATATAAAAATTGACTACAAAATCAAAAGACACAAAAATCTAATAATGTGTATTTCAAGTCCTTTTCATAAAAATCAATAAGCTGATATTTTTAGCAACAGCTCTGATATCTTACCCACCTGAACAAATCTATCCATGAGCTCCGCCAGGTTGGTGTCCAAGCTTTCAATGTAAAGATATAGGTAAGGCTCAAAACAACTCCCCACCAGACCAATAAACGGAGACTTCTCAACTTTTTCTTCAACAGACTCCACGGTATCTTCTATCTTATCTAGTGATTCCTAAAGCAATATTTAAACCATTAGTAATGAGTTTGTTAATTTATCAAAAAAAAAATCTACAAATAAATGTATGTACGAACTGTATCTTCATCATCTGGATTTTCAAAAGGATTCGATGAAACAGATTTGATTTGAGCAGCTGATCTATTTTCAAGGACTTTATTGTTGACTACAGGTTTGGTATTGGGTTCAGCTCCGTCTCTGAGTGTTATTCCTGATTGAAAAAAACAATAATTAAATTTTAAATGTGAAAATGCTTATTCTAAAGAAATTAATGTGGAAGTATTATATTTTATCAATTTAAATTGGTTTCTTGGATGTTCGAAAGGTCCTCGGTTCGATCCCCACCCTGACAAATGAATCCATAATTTATCTTTCGGATTCATTTGTCACTGTTTGGGCCAACAGTTTTGTTGAAGATTTACATGAGCCATACAAATTAAGTAGAAATCTTTAATAACCATTTGACTTTCCTTAATATTAATTGAATAATAAATTCAATAATGAAGTATAAAAAATGTATTTACCAGTAAATCTTTTATCCAGTAAGCTTTCAAAATGGTATGTCTTTTGAATAGCGTAAAGGAGAAGTTTCACATCTATCTCTTGCTTTCTGGCGGCCATAACTTTTGTAAGCTCTGATTTAGTCATCTTGAAAGAAAAAACAAAAAAAAAAAATTTATACTAAGCAATATAGTTTTTGCTTTGAGTAATTTTAACTGCGCAGACTTGAAAACAATTAATAAAAACCTAGACTATTAATATTGTAAATATACTTAAATTAAGTAATGCCAAAGCCCCACCAAAACCACAAGGCTAGAGGAAATATACTAGTGCAGGGGTCCCCAACCTTTTTGCACCTAAGAGCACATTCTAGGCACCATTTATTTTTTTAAGGTATATTTATAGTTGGACAAAGTCAATAATACATATAATGCACAAAAATATTTAATTCCAAAATATAAAAAAATTGTTTATATTTTAATGTAAAATAAATAATAAGTAGTAAATTATAGAATAAAAATTCTGGTAATAGGATCGAGTTGGGGCAAATTTGCAGCGAATAATTATTTTTAATAGCAACTTTAAAATGTATTTATAGCTAATCATTGCAAACAACAGGTTAGAATAGGAAAAAATATCAATTAGGGTTCGGACTAAGTTTATTAAGATTTTAATGCATCAACAATATTTCATTAAAATTTTAATGTTTTTATAGGCTGATTTTTAAAAATATTGACCAATCAGAATTGCCCAAAGGCGACACAATGATTAAAATTCATAATAAAAGAGAAATATCAAAGTCAATGTGATCGTTGGCATTGAATTTCACTGAGCATTGCTTCGTAATTAGGGGAGTATGATGATGTTCCAGGTCGTAAGGAATCATTAAGATGTTTATCTGTAAGTCAAAATCTGCACTTTGATTTTAAGATATTCATTGTTGAAAACAATGATTCACATAAGTATGTAGAACCGAAAAACCATTTAATTTAGTATGCTTCTCTTTTCAAGAATGGTAATTTGTGCATGTGTACAATATTTCAGAAGTCCTCTTGTGATACATTGGATTTAAGAATAATTAATTTGAAAATTATAACGATATAATTATTTTCGCTTATATTTCTCTGTTTAATTACCAAATATTAATTTTTTCATAACATTTTATTGTTAACTTCAATATTTTTTTTATCGTGGTCGTACAACGGCGGGCACACGTAAAACGTTCGGCGAGCGCTATGGTGCCCGCGGGCATATTGTTGAGGACCACTGTGCTAGTGCCACTAATCATGAAGAAATTCATAAGTTTTATCCAATTTTGTGTGTTGTTCTTATAGCATTACAGATATAAACTTGGTAAAACTGCAAATTTTAAATGTTACAAATGCTTTTAGATATTATTTGATACCTTACAAAACTCCACAACGATTCTTTCTGAAACTTCCCACTCAGGAGGAAATAGCTGGCCAGGAGACTCTTCAAACTTCAGCAGGTGGCGCTTGACCCAAGCGTAGCGCTTGTCAACTTTGTCAAGCCACGCTGTATCTTGATTTGTTGAGAAGAGGTGCGCATACTCCTGAAGAATTAAATAAATAAAATTTGTTAGAAATATTTGATGTACAATTTTATACAACAAAGAAGTGCCAAAATGAATATATTATACTTTCATGAGCAGTAAACTACAGCACATTAGATGCTCAAGCATACTATTTTAGATGCAAAAAAGCTACAATTTTTAAAACTATGAAACATTAAAATAATATCCCTTTATATAATAAAATATGAATAAACAATATTTTGGGAATTACTTAACACGTGAACAATTCTTTTTCAAAAAATTATTGGGATTCAAACCAACACCTCCATGGCTATTGCAGCCCAAAACTCTAAGCAATTGAGAAACGTTGCTTTAATAGATTACCTTAATATTGTTCCTATAATAAACCTTTATACGTGAAAAATACAGATTAACTAAAAATATTTGATAATAATCATTGGTAAAAATTGTGAATACCTGCAATTGAATGCCAATAAACCATTTCAGCAATTCCTGCTTTATTTTAGGATCTAGCGTTGACACAACCAAACACGCTTCTCCTAATATCTTATTAGGTACATAGTTTTTAGAAGAAGGAGCTGAAAATCATTAAACAAATATAAATATTTTAATATGTTTGAAACAAATTCAATATCACTTATTGACATAAAAAAATATATTACCTGTAAATGAATCTTTGAAGTCTGCCATAATTTGAGTTCCGAGATCATTTTTTATCTGCAGTACTTGATCATTCAAATCTTTGATTTGTTTAATATCTGTATAGCTTTCAAAATGTTTTATAACCTCCATTATTGCTTGTAAGGGGAGAAGTAATTCTTTGTACAATCTTTTCTGTGTAAGCGTCTTTAAAGATTCTATACCACCAACCAACATGTGCAAATGGTTCAAAGTCGTTATGGCTGCAGTTAAATTACACTTAGCACAGTCCAGCTGTTTGATCTCACTTGTAATTTCTTTTACCATCTCCTCACTTTTTTCAGCTTTTTTGTTAATATCCCTCACTTGAATAGAAAGCTCTTTGATTACTTTGTGAGCTTCTTCCAACGCTTTTTGTCCATCTTGTCGGGATATGTTTTGACCGCGAACTAATGTTTGGATCTCCTCATCAATTGTACTGATTTTGTATTCCATCTTTGAAACTACACTATCTATATTGGATAGAGACTGTTCGGTAGGAAAAAGCGAGTTAATATAATTAATCGTATTAAAATCTGGATTATCTAACTGGTCGGTATTTGGAAGAACTTGCTCGATGACATTAAGAACTGAATCGGGGAATTTTATTTGTATCTCCCGGCCGGAGTCCTTGTCTTCCAACATATCCGTCGAATCCATATTGCTCTTTTGAATTATGTTGATGTCGGACTTTTATTTCATATTATAAATACATCGTAGACAATTTTGAACACAAAACAAACTCTGCTGACAGGTTAATTTTTGACAGCTTCTGTCATTTTCATCCACATACGTGTTCGTAAATGTTTTGTTCATTGCCACCTAAAAAAAAGTGTTTTCATCTTTATTTTTTAATTTTAATTTATAGCGCAGTGATACATTTAATAAGAGACGAGTCTTAAAAATATATGTTGAATCATATTTTTGAAAAATTTTGTTATTTAACAATTATTACAATAAAATCTAAGGATTTCTGTGAATAGCAATAAAATAATTAAGACGTAAAAAATTGTATGTACTGGCAGCACTACACGAATCTGACGTTTCCCATCGTTCCAATTTTGTGTTGTTCAGTTTTTTCCGACTCTCGGTCTGCGGCAGTGTGTTTCACGGAACAAAATGTGATAAGAATATTGTTTGTTTTTTTTATTTCTGTCAAAATTCTTAAGTGATATTATCAAAATGACACGCCTTACGGAGGAGATGGTTATTGCCCGCTCAAAGCAGTCGGATTTATCATCAATTAAAAAGTTGAACTGCTGGTAAGTGAATAATTTTTTGTCCATCTCGGTATATCAATATCTCGTTCACAACAAAGCTCAACTCTGTTCAAGTACATTGTATCTAGACCGTTATGATAAACTTATGTCGATTTCTCATGACATCGCGGCAATAGAGTTCAAATATATAAATGATTAGATATCACAAACAAACATATTATTTCTGATTCATGAATGTTATTATTTAGAATAGTGATTGTTCCTTATTAAATTATACATATTTCTGAGAATGCAAGTTTACTAGCATTTGTCATATAATTATTATTGTTGAATTCAGTGTAATATACTAAGAGATTCAACAGTTTTCACATCCTACTTATAAAAATTACATGTAAAAGTTTCTTTTGCAACTGTTTGGTTAAATAACTTGAATTAAGTGCTGACTTAATTAATGCCAAATTAACTTTCTTTGTTACAGTATAAATTATTGTAATCAGTATTGTGCAATCAGTCCAGATCAAAAAATTATTGAGGCTAGTTAATTCACAGAAATTTTCACTTGAAATATTTATTGATAGTTATTGTTATAATTATTGTTTGAAAGCACAGTCTACCAGGTTAATAAAATTTACTCAACAATATCTATCTCTAATATTGTGCCAAATGCTTATCCGTATTTACTTTTATAGACAAGGAGAACCTGCAATCGTTTGTGTAATTTTAAATGAATCATGCTTGTGAATTAAAGTGCTCCATTGTCTTCTTAATGGTTCAAGTTAAATATATAAGCACTGGTATTATTTTAATCAGTTTGCCGTGAGCCTTTGAGTCAATAAATGATTTTTTCTAATGTCAACATTTGTTTCAACGAATCTCTCATATTTTTAAAGTTGAGATATCATCTTACATAATTAGTAGACTGTACACTTATCATGGACAATCTAAGTTAATTTATAAGAAATGTTTACACTGAAAAGATGCTAACGTATATGAGATGTGTGATGGTAACTGTTTTTTTAAATAACTTCTTTGTGTGTATAAAAACATGTTAGAATTTGTTTGTGCAGATTGGATTGTTGATTTGGGTTTTTATATGTAAATAAATTTCATCTTGAATTGGTTAAAAAAAAATTAAATTCTCTATTGGATGATGTAAATATTTTCTGCAGTACTAATTCTATTTTCTTTTGTAATATAGTCTTCGAAACAGTATTTATCATTACTTGCAGTCGTGTTAAAATATTATGAAACTAAGAGACAATACCGGTCAACAGAAATAATACATATATTTTTTTAACTCTATTATTTTTTAATTAATATGTATATTTTATAAATTTATAAAAAATACAAAAGGATACACCATAAAAACGATGCTTAAAATGACGAAAACAAGTTTTAAAATTTTATTAGGTTACAAGTCATTAGGCGTACAATAAATTTACTAGCCAGATAAAAATTTATAAAATATTCCTTTTCAAAATATTTAAAAAATAAAACAATCAATGTTTTGCGTATTCATTGGCAAATCTTGTGAATTGGTCCATGTTTTTGCCAATCTGATTTTCTATCAATACTCAGTACTACAGTTACACAAATAGGATTTGTTAATTTTACTCTATAGTGTATGTTTTAAATTATCAATGCTTAGATTTCTAGAGCTGCCTGGAGGCTAATCCATTTGTTGTTTTTTTTTTTTGCTCCTTGGCTATAATAAATAATATAATACACTTTTAATCGAGTGATTTTAATTTGGCGACATCGAATATTCGGCGCCTTGTTTTTTTGCTAACATATTCCGAATCAATTTTCCGTCCATGGTTTTTATATATTTTTTAAATTATCCAAATTATCTAGCTTATTCAATTACCAAGCATCTTATTTCTGATGACTTGTTTTTTTTTTTTTAATTTTCGGACATTGGAACGGATTGATTTATTGGGAATGATCGATTATTTGATCGGGCACTGATGTTTGATTGACTCAGCATTCAAACAATGCAGTAAAAACGTAAATCTCGATCGTTGCTTGTATTTTGTGTAGGATACGAGTTGTGCCATTTTAGTTTCGTAACGCGACCTTGTGCAGACTTTAGTGAGGCTGTGCAATAAATTATTACAGCTGAATTACCACCTAGTAATGGATAGCAATCATTTTCAGATTTGTAGTTTTATTTTTTTCTTTTTTGAGTTTAAGCTATTATCTTTTTACGCGTTTTTTTTATTTAACAAATCATTACCTCTAATTGTTTATTTAATAAATATTTATATTAATTCCTATTAAATTGAATTGCATTTAAGGCCGTGTTATGAATTGTTTGAGACATTAAAATAATAATTGTAATCGATTGTGTGGGTTGGAAACAATCTGTATACTCTACATTCGTTAATCAGTGGTTGTCAAAAGCTTATATTCTTGTAAGGAAAACTGGGATCTGAATTTATATGGCAGTACCACAACAGATTATTAAACAATGTAATTTTTATCTAAAAAATATATAAGTTCGTTTATATGTTATACACATAGTTTTAAATAAACTGTCACGCTTTTTCGATGAATGTAAACTTACGCGAAAATTCTTGTGGTTTGTTTATCTTATTTGAATTATGGCAATAATAGGATATTTTTTGTTAATCGCTATTTATAAGCACTTTTTAAATTTTTTATTAATATCATATTGTTTTGATAAATTAAACAGAATATGTTTAGAATTGTTTACTGTGCCAGAAACTCATAACTTAATATTGCGAGTATAAAACATCGCTTACGCGTTTTTACGCGTTTTCACGTATTTTATAGATTCTGTAACTGAATTCTCAATTATCTTATATACCCACAACTTTCTGGAAGCTGTCCTACAGTGATTTGTCAAAGAATAATGTAATTTATTAAATACACCTCTCAAATATACAATACAATGTATTATTTAATCGCTTATTAAAAATATTATTATCATTCATCTAAGAGACCAGTATCCTCTGCAAGGAACTCACGATTATGGAGTTTTATTAAAAAGCCTGTTTGGACTGCATATTAGTATCTTTTAAATAATATTTTATATGATTGATTATAAAATATATCAGAACCGAAATTTTATTTTTTATATTACTACAGATGAGCTCGTTGAAAATCTTATCGAAGCATATTCTTAAACTCTATAAATCTGCATCGTCGACACGCCCACGCTGGGCTACATCATATTTTAAGGTAGTTTTTAAAAATGTAAATACATTTTAAGAAACGGGACCAAAGTACCCAAGTTTAAGCAAGTATCATTGTTAACATGGAAAGTTCCCACCCCGCTGTACTGCGCCAGCTGAATTTTTAATCTTAACTGAGAAATTTCCCTGAGAAAAAGTAAGTACTGAATATTTTTTGATATGTAATACCTCGCGCATCTCATCATTCCAGACAATAGAAAATTATGTCTAAAGATTCGTCGTTTCGTATCGTGTAACCGAATTTAAAGGTACTCTTGTAGTTTTATTAATTAAAATTTAAACTCATGATCGCTCCAAATTTTTTACCGTTTACTATCTCCACCTTATCGGGTCTTAGGGCTGTCAGAATAGATAAGGTGTATTAAACTGCACTCTGTGTACTGTCGATATCTGTTATTTATGTCGTGACAGGGACTTCACCGATAAAGATGTTGATGCCTTAAATATACTCCCCAAAGAGCGTAGTGTTCATATTTAAATAAAATCCAAACACGAAATCAGTTTTAATGGAACTGTATTTTTATAAAGATCGATATGCTATTCACTGTTATACATAAATCTTACCCTTGACCGCGGATGATATCAAATATTCCTCACGCGATTTTGCCTCTTACAGAAATCACAAGGCGTTTATTTTCTCAATATGAATAAGTAAGTGCATTCAAAGCGAATGGGACTACAGTATAAATAGTTTGGGTCTTCGGTGCTCGCTTTATGTACAACAAGTATTTACATTCATATTTACCCTGTCCATCGTATAGTACTCATAAAATGTAATCTGTGGTTTATTTATTCATGGCGTCACCGATGCACACGACCTTATAGGTTGAATATCAGACAGCATTTATGAGCTACTGACATCGGAACAAATGTTTCCCATATAATGATATTATTAATGTCGCGAGCTGGGTTTGTTAGCTTGCCTGGTAATACCTCCAGTAAGCAGGCCTCAAATCTAAATTACATGTATTATGTGGCGATAGTGAAGTAAAGCAACCAGAAATGTATCTTCATCGAGTGGCTCTTAGAAGACGTTGGCGACCACTTCACTCATGCTGAGGCAGTGTTCGTGGTCTCCTACATTGGAATGATAAATCCTTTCCTCACAAAGCTCTGGCATTTAGATCTGATAGCAGGAGCCCCCCCCCCCAAGATACACAAGGTACTTCGAGAGCACACCCCTCCACAATCATTCCATGTCCACTACTCCATTACCGATCCTTTGCCCACGCTCAGGGTACACAAGCATCAGAATGGGGAGAGCGGGGAGTGTGTATACGTGTCGACTCTTATTTTCTCTTTTGGCACTGATCGCCGCTGGTTCCTCGCCGCCGGTTTTGTTTCCTTCGTCCGATTACGCACGGCGATTAGAATCATGACATCGGAGAAAGTGATAATTAATTAATCTGCTCATTGATTAGCAAGGGCTTTTTATCTTAAATTGAATCATTATTTTTTTTATTGTTTTATTTTTATATTGTACATTAATTTACTAAAAACAACTGAAAGTATTAATTAGAAAGCTGTACCGTTTGACAGCGTTATATGTATCATAAAAAGGGTGTGCTTCTACTTAAGTTTTTTATATTAATATCAAAATATTTGCATATTGAACATTGCTTTGGGTTTAGAAGAACCGTTCATAATAAATATAACAGTGGATTAGTCAAAATAGATTTTATTTTTTCTAATTTTCTAAATAATTTTGCATGTATGTGTTATTCTTATGTCTGGTTTATTTATGAATTTATGAATTTACAAATTTATCTATTTTTTAAATCACAAAAAAATTGATACATCGGGAATTGTTTTTTTTTTTTTTTGACCGAAAATGACTTTTCGTTTCTTTTTACGAGTACGTTCCACATGCAAGACCACAAACCTAAGATTCATCAATTTCAACCAAACCTGGAACCACATCGCTAATTTATATTATAAGTGCATTCAGATAAAAAAAATCACCGTGAATATAATTTATTCAACACAACAATATTTAATGCCGTTTGAACGTCACACACCACTCGTGCCCCTTGCTGCTTGGCTTTTTTGGAGGAGTGCCTCGCGGAATTACTATAAATCTAGGAATGTATTGTCTGAGCCCCGAGGCGGCGTTTAATTACCGAGGTAGGGCGCATTGCGGAGACTTCATTGTCATGAGAGCAGCAAGATGCTCCGACGCAGTGGCGCATTACGCACGTATTAGCAGTCGACTCGGTTATATATATATAAGACGTTTATAATGCTCCAACTGTGCAATATATCATAATACGCACGTGTGCTTGTCAAGTATTAGACCAGAGGTTCCCAAAGTGGTCAATATCGACCCTCAGGGGTCGATTTCGCCCTGCAGGGTATCAATGACAGCGAAAAATAAAATTGAGGGTCCATGAACTGTGAATGGGGATCTAAGAGAGTGGATCCCATTTAAGCAGGTTCTCACCAAAATTTAGACGTTTCGTAAATGTCATAATGCACCGAACACAGATTGTACCTGTTGACTTTGTGACAAATCGAAGCCCTGAAGCGTAGAAGTATTTTGTATTGTAACGCGCCGGGTCTCCAATAATTAAAACATGATTTATTTGCACTATTTATATTTAACTTATATTATACAGAGTCTTCACAACTATTTATATTAACACATATTTATATCAACGACACCCGAGGACTGTCTCGCGCTCACGGCTCCCGAGAACTGTCTATCGAGCACTACTCCCGAGCACTCTCTACCGAGCACTCCTTCCGAGGACTCTCTGTCAAGCACTGGCCCGGTCGTCTTGTCGCTCATTCTCCAAGACCACGTATTGTTGCCCCTAAACGACGGTCGCTTGATCATTACAGATGTTTCTGGACTATGGACTAGAAGTAGACTCTGGAGTAGAATCGCTTCGATCGATTCTATCGCTAACCCGTTACACTACCCCCTTCTCAGGCATTGTTTCGTCCCGGAACACTCGTTGCCTTATCTGCTGATCCTCCTTGCGCCCGTCATCGTTCTCACTGCAGCCACGCCGCGGGTCCTCACGCCGTTCTTTCCGGCGCCCGATGTCGCTTCCTTCGCGGCCACGCTGCCGATTCCCGCGCCGATCCATCCGACGCTCAATCTCGCTCCTGCACCGGCCATGCCATCGATTTACGCACCGATCCTCCAGGCTCCAAGGAAACCACAATTCTTCTATCCCGTTCCTTTGGTGTTTACATCTGCCACAGGATCGCTCGTTGCTAGCCGCGGCCGTCGGCGAGCGTAATTATCACGAAATTTAAAACTTTCTTTAAAACTTAATTTAAAACTGTGGTGTAAAGTGTCGAGACGAATACATCTGTTCTGTACAGTGGTTATTAATAAACTGACTAAGTGCGAGAATGCAACATAGATTCCGTATTATTGTATCCTACCTACGTTACATCCTCGCACTTATCTTTAACCCTTTCATGCCCTAAGTACTTTACAAAAAAGATATTTTACTCAAAAATATAACTTTACAAAAACACAAAAATTACAACTATTTTAAAGAAAAAACACAACATCATACAATGTTTTACAGTCCTGTCTCCTCCTCACACATTTCTCGCTCGCAGAGTGCCACGCTCCGCGACGACAGTCCTGTTGACTGACTCCTTGGCACTATGTCCAGCGCCTCTCGTCCGCGAAGCTCCATGCTTCGCAACGATGAACCTGCTGGCCTCCTCCGCGCTCTGCCCAGCGCAATCTGCCCGCGAAGTGCCATGCTCCGCGATGATGGACCTGTTGCACCTCCCTCACGTTCTGTCTTACGCCACTCACTCGTGAAGCACCATGCTCCACGGCAACGGTCCCGATGCACTTCTTTCGCGATCCGCCCAGTGCCACTCGTCCGGGAAGCACCATGCTCCGCGACGATGATCCTGTCGCACCTCCTCGCGCTCTGCTCAGCGCCACTCGCCTCTGAAGCACCATGCTCCGCGACGATGGTCCTGGTGCACCTCTTCGCGCTCTTTTTCCTGCGCCTGATCCCGCTCCGACCGACCCGCCGTCGGTCTTCGCGCTAACCCTTCCGGCGCCTGACATCGCTCCGACCGCGGCCACGCCGACGGTCTTCGTGCCGATCTCAACAGTGCCCGAGATGGCCCCTACCGCGGCCACGCCGACGGTCTTCATGCCGATCTCAACAGTGCCCGAGATGGCCCCCACCGCGGCCACGCCGACGGTCTTCATGCCGATCTCAACAGTGCCCGAGATGGCCCCTACCGCGGCCACGCCGACGGTCTTCATGCCGATCTCAACAGTGCCCGAGATGGCCCCCACCGCGGCCACGCCGACGGTCTTCATGCCGATCTCAACAGTGCCCGAGATGGCCCCTACCGCGGCCACGCCGACGGTCTTCATGCCGATCTCAACAGTGCCCGAGATGGCCCCCACCGCGGCCACGCCGACGGTCTTCATGCCGATCTCAACAGTGCCCGAGATGGCCCCTACCGCGGCCACGCCGACGGTCTTCATGCCGATCTCAACAGTGCCCGAGATGGCCCCTACCGCGGCCACGCCGACGGTCTTCATGCCGATCTCAACAGTGCCCGAGATGGCCCCCACCGCGGCCACGCCGACGGTCTTCATGCCGATCTCAACAGTGCCCGAGATGGCCCCTACCGCAGCCACGCCGACGGTCTTCATGCCGATCTCAACAGTGCCCGAGATGGCCCCCACCGCGGCCACGCCGACGGTCTTCATGCCGATCTCAACAGTGCCCGAGATGGCCCCTACCGCGGCCACGCCGACGGTCTTCATGCCGATCTCAACAGTGCCCGAGATGGCCCCCACCGCGGCCACGCCGACGGTCTTCATGCCGATCTCAACAGTGCCCGAGATGGCCCCTACCGCGGCCACGCCGACGGTCTTCATGCCGATCTCAACAGTGCCCGAGATGGCCCCCACCGCGGCCACGCCGACAGTCTTCATGCCAATCTTTCCGGCGCCTGACATCACTCCGACCAATTTTGTCGAGTGATCCGCCAGCATAGTCCCAAGCTGTTCGTACTGCTCAGTCCATATTTCGTCCAACTTTTTGGAGTATTCATCCATCTTTCTGGATTGTTCGTCCATCTTTTTGGATCGTTCGTCCAGCTTTCTCATTATATCATTTAAGCTGACCGGCACTTCAATGAGGAACTCTTCTGGGTTGTGGCCCTCTTGCGCCAGGAATTCCTTCAATCTTTGCACAAGGGCTGACTTTAACCCTGTGGTTGACAGATCTCGTTCTTCGAGTTCTCTCTTCAGATCCACTACTTTGAGGTCACTCACCTTTACGAGCTTTGCCATTTTAATAATTTTTTAATCTTAGGTCATACAGAGTTAACATTTAAATTTTAATTATTTATTTCTACCCACATCTGACACCAATTGTAACGCGCCGGGTCTCCAATAATTAAAACATGATTTATTTGCACTATTTATATTTAACCTATATCATACAGAGTCTTCACAATTATTTATATTAACAACATATTTATATCAACGACACCCGAGGACTATCTCGCGCTCACGGCTCCCGAGAACCTGTCTATCGAGCACTACTCCCGAGCACTACTCCCGAGCACTCTCTACCGAGCACTCCTTCCGAGGACTCTCTGTCAAGCACTGGCCCGGTCGTCTTGTCGCTCATTCTCCAAGACCACGTATTGTTGCCCCTAAACGACGGTCGCTTGATCATTACAGATGTTTCTGGACTATGGACTAGAAGTAGACTCTGGAGTAGAATCGCTTCGATCGATTCTATCGCTAACCCGTTACAGTATGTTTTTAATTCATGTATTTTATTCTATTTAAGATATTAAAATGGAATTCCACCAAGTATTTACATGTATTTTAACTTTTTCATTTTTAAACCCACTATACAGTAAACCCTATGAAAGTGAGTTGTTCTATATAGGATATGGTTGAAGTTGATGAATTTGTTAAAATTAAATATTAGTAAGGCAGGGGGTCGACGAAAAACAGGAAAACTCGACAAGGGGTCGACGGGACAAAATAGTTTGGGAAACTATGTATTAGACCAGTCATGTCAAAGATACGGCCCGCGGGCCGCATCCGGCCCTCGGGTTGATTCAGAAAGAAGAATCATGTTTTTTAGAGCTTTTAGACTTATTTTATTTGAATCTGGCCCGCCTACACATACTAAATTTAGTATATGGCCCTCTGCAAATTTGAGTTTGACACCTCTGTATTAGACAATACCCTTCCTTTGTGTTGTAGGTTTACCAACGCTTAAAACTGCTATCATAATTGCACACTTATTGATAAAATCATTTTTGGTTACACTGTAGGTTAATCGATGATTCAACTTACTAGCATTCTACTCGCGTGCTGTTTGTCAAATATAAAAAAAAAGATCTAGTAAATGTATGTCGTAGATTTTTCAATGCTTCAACTTAATGGCATATTACGCACGACTCACTTGTCAAGTACAAGGATAAAGCCTTTTTAACTTGCTTGTATGTTTTCAGCTTCGACTTGGTAGTATATAATTCACGTGTCACTTGTCAACTATTATAGATAGACCTTTCTTCCTTTCACAATGTTCACCGTACACATTCCTTGAATAAACAATAAAATACAATTTAAGTAATTTTGATATAAAATTTTAAATCGGTTAGTTAAGTAAGGTTTATTGCAGTTAGCTTTAATCACATATTCAGAATTTTGCACTTGACATTATATGCCGTTTGATATTTACTGAAATCTTTTCTATTCGTCTTTTTAGCTGGCATTTTTTAAACAAGATGTTTGTGCCCTCTTGGTAGTGCATTCCGACTGTCTCAATTAAAAATTTATTTTCTCCTCCAAATGCACTTCCGGCGCCGGAAGCTGCAACGGTTTTTAAATTGTAAATATCGTGCGCTCGCTTCTTTTACGAACAACCAGAGAGCGGCTCACTGACCTCTGTTTAAAATAATCCATTTAAATATATTATTAACCTAGAAAAAAGACCTATTAAAATATATACCTGTATTGGTATTAATACAATTCGTCTTCGACCAAATTGTTTGGCGAATAAAACCACGTGTCCAGATTTTGAATCTCACCGCACGCCACTGGCAATGATTACCAATTACCCATAATTATCAGCGGTCGAATGCAAATAAGATGAGGCTGATGATATCGAACCAGTTCCTTCGGTGCCCTGCGGTCTGGCAGGTCGGAGCAGCTGGCGATCCAGGTTCTTGGCCATTGACACTTTCTCCAGCACCGATGATGGCCTGGCTCGGAGTCTCGCGGTTCAATGGACGCAATCGCCGGCTGCTTCTGCTCTTTCCGTTATTATGTTACTGCTTCTTTCTGTGTGCCCTCTCTGTCTTACAATGGTTATTGAATTGAACCAGGATCCAGATTTGTGCGAAGAACTGTTGTTTTTTTTTTTTTTTTTTTTTAATGCTCCGTATAAAATTTTTAACCGTTTTGGCGTTTACACATTTTACACGCATTTTTTTCTATTCAGTTTATTGTGATGAATTTTTTAATACATTTTATATATTTTTTGTGTTTCTTCAACTTTTTCTCACTGGTTTTGCCAGAACATAATGATTTTGGTAAAATTACGTGCAGTTTTTTTAAGGCGGTTAATACCCTCCTCGCTAAGGTTATCTCTAAAATAACTTTTTATGTATTAATTATTCAGTGCATAAAGTTTGATAATACCATCATTGGTGTTTCAGCCTTTGTTTTTTTATTGTTGTAAAGTCATAAAATAAAAAGCAGCCAAGGACCTCATTAAACAAAGTTTATCTAGACTTTTCTTGGCTTATGACTTCATACACCGATTGAACTTTTGTCTGTTTAAAGATGAAGTTATAAAAATCATCTGTTGGATTTCTAAACTTATCATGATTATTAGACCGCGTATTGCATGCTCAGATCAGTCTGATGCCGTTTTGATTTTCTACAGTTAATAATGTACACACAATCGATGTCTAACATCAACAAAGTCGAATGTAAACTGTCAACTATTCTTCGAGTGTCGCAACATATTCTTGTATGAAATTGATTATTTTGGAAGTATGCATGTATATTGTTTAAAAACGTACATTTATCCATTGTCTACGTACCGTTTGTGTGTTTGATATCAAACAAGCAAAAACGATAAACCGTTCATTTGGAAAAACATCGCCCGTCAAACACACGGCTTCGTCATAACGATTCTTTTCTTCTTTCGTGATTTTTGTTTGACTCTTTTTCTGCTCACAAAAACCTGCCTTCCGCACTGGTGCGTACGCTTCCGATAAGGTACCACTAGTGATGGTCGGTTACACAGTCGTGTCAATAGCAAAATCTCTGCTACTGGCGGTTATTCAACGTGACTGTAGAATTTCACTCTATAAATATGAAACTACGTATTTTTATCTCGTTATTTTGACCGCTCAATCACAGCTCCCCTGCCTCCCCTGTGGTTGCATTTTCCCATTTGCAACAACTCGTTAAGTCTACTACGCAAGGAAGGTAATAATCATTTTGTTAACAATGGCGTATTGTGGTTGTCACACGTAAACGAATCCCCGGCTTCCGTCCGCGGAACTATCAACTGGCACGCCATATTGCTTTATGACGACAACCGACATGTTGTTCAATGTTCAGTAAACGTCTTCGCTATATCGACCCGACCGATTACTATAAAACGGGACGAAAATAGTTTCGAATTGTCGTCAAACGGCAATCATAAATTGTAACAAATCGATACGCTTTGATGAATATCGCCCATGCTTGCTTTATGGTACAATCACCCTTATGATGAATAATCCTGTTACGCGCAATGTTATGTAATACTGGCTTTATCTACAAACAAATATAGATATTCTCATAAGCTCCGTGTAAATAAAAAAGCATTTTTTTGTAAGCGCAATCACGGTGGTCACTTGAAAATACGTAAAAAAAAAAAAACAACACGCTTTTTAATGATATTTATGTAATCGAAAATGGTATTCAAAGTGTTTTATCTTTTTATCTCAAACAATGCCCCATTAGATTTTTAAACATATTCAAGTTGTTGTCTGATAGGTCAGACATTCGACCTTAATAAAAGTTACTGCGTTTTTAAGTGACTCGGATTATCCATACGTGTATTTGATTTGCAAAAATAAAATTTATACTGTAGCTTGGAAGACAGGGTAAGCCCTTTTATACTCGCAATAAATCTACGATCGAGAAAAATGCCTTTTTAAAACACCCGTATATTTTTTTGTTTCATTTGTGCGCGAGGGTAGATAGATGATGGTTTCAATACGTTTATTTGATCCCCCGAGTCTTGTAACGAAAATGGACTTTCAATTCAAAGAAAATTTACTTATTCTAGAATAATTCGTCGACATTGTAAGGGAACAAAAAAAAGATATCATGAAAAAATAAGTTAAATAATAATGCTTATTATTTCACACTTAGAACCTATTTAGAAAAACGTTGTTGATATTTTATACACACAATAACATTTAAAAATATATTAAAGTAATATTCAACCACTGTTTGATACATTATTAGTTATTGATATTACTCGTTACCACGTTAATAAAATATCAAAAGAAACATAATGGTAGCTAGCTGAGAATAGACACATGTTTCCAACATGGTGGAGGGGTGTTTGGCTGTCGTATAATCGCATCGTTGTTGTCTCTTAGAAGCCCGTATGTAATATTTTACACGCATAAATTACTTGTAATTAACTACCTTAAGGTGCGAAAGAGAAATACCAAACACTTAAAACGCCTTTGCGGGTGAAAGAGAAGCGTATATATTGGAAGATTCTAATCCTAATACTGTCGACGCACATAGATTTAACAAAATTGTTTTTAGTTTATAATGATATTTGTCGATATTTGCCTGAAGTAAGCTGGGTTTTAGGCTTTTATTGTAGGTAGTACGATTAAAATTAAAAATTTATTATATCTTTTATTTCTCAGGTACTTCACGATTTTTTTTACCACTGTCGGGAGTTTTCTTTCTTTACGCATTCTGTGTAAGACTATCTCGTTTATGACATGGTCAATTATTGATTTTTCGCATGGTTGTTGTTTTAAGTCTAAGTCGGATGTATAAGACTCGTACAGGATGAACATATGTTCAGTGAGCTGGTCGCTAACCTCTTCTGAGGAGAGGCACCTGAAAAAGAAGATATCAATCGTTGTTACGAATTATCGCTGTATCGTGAGCGATAGATATGTAAGATTAATATTCCACTACTGACTCTGGTCTTCGCAGGATCCCATGAGACGGAGACAAGTACAGGGCGTGCTCGAAATACAAAGAACGTCTCACGGGCCTAAAAACAATAACCTCCTCAATCAATCACACTCCCCGCTCTCCTTACATGACATTTCGTTCAAGCAATCACTTTACGAAAGTTGTAGAGTATCCACGCTGGATAATTGCTGTGACCAACCACGCCCTGTGTCAACTGACTTTTTCTCGATTATTATATACTTAAATACATCAGCTATAAGCTTGCATACAACGTAGTTGAAAGGACTATTCTTCGGGTCATGATAGTAGCCACGAATTTAAGATTCAAACCCCAGCTGTGCCCCAGTTATATTTTAAATACATTTTAAATAAAAGTAATTTTACATCTTATATTTTCTGTCGTTTACTGCTGCTAATTTACCTGCATTTATCGGTTTAAAGGTTTATTCAGTGAAATCCCATTAAAATCCATCAGTACCCTGTAATTTTTTTTCCTCTGTACTTAAAACATCGGTAGTCTTACATCGACATTGATAAAGTATTTATACTGAAATTCAAGCTAAACTTCAGGTCCAGTAGGTTTTTCTGTTTGGTTTTTAGAAGCTCTATTCACGGCCGCATATATTTTTTTTTTGCTCGGAGCTGTGCGAGTATAATTCAGCTCGTGACTGGCGCACGGAACGAGCGAAGAAAAGTCTTCACAATTTTTTTTAATGACTCAAAAGGGGTGCGAAAGAAAGGGCTCGGTGCTTCACGGCGCCTAGTCGGGGGGGATGGGGGCGCAGATCCGCTTTTAATTGAAAACTCTGAGGCTCTAATTTTTGAAATATCGGATTTGCAAATAAAAGCTCCCACTTTGCCTTAAAAGCTTTTTGTTTGAAGTTATTGTAGTATTCCAGCGTATATACTCGTTTCGCAATCTCTGGCAGGTCTTGGGTTTAATTGGTGTGTGTTTTAAAATAGCATAATAACATTAATTTGATTCAGAGGTTTGATTATTTAATTTTTTTCTTTTACCAAGATAATCAGATGACACCATGCCAGATTTTAATTTGTTTTACTAATGTTGAAATACTTGTGATTATTGTAGTATTTGAGGCATTCCGATACTGTTAGGCGTATCTTTTAAAATTGAATAAAAGGTCTAAGCCTAGACTACGGCTCAGCATTATTTAATAACAGCTGTGCGTTTGCTCCTCTTGACACGCTATTTTTTGTCAAATTTACTCATTGATAAATAGTCAAATATATGAATAATTCGTTAACATCACTCAACACAGTAATAGAGGATAGGGTGCAGGCATCAAAGGAATACATTATTAATCACGCTCGTTATCTTCTCTTTGTCTCCCTCTTACTCACAAGCAATCGTATCGTGAAGAGCAGTGCAGATATAACAATTTTCACCACGTCCAGCTCAAAGCTAACGCTTAATCACATAGCAAGTTCTTTTTCCAACATACTTTCGCAAACCGGTCACTGGAAAATTTATAATAACCGTTTAGAGCTACTTACTTATTTTTAGAACGTATTAGGTATAATGCTGAATATAAGCATTTCGATATCGCGTCATCGATTCACAGGTGGGTCTTGAAAGTGGGACTCTGGGTAGAACCGAAACACGACCGAATTCCAGAACATGACACGATAACCTAATCCTAGAAAACTCGTCAACATCAAGCCTGTTTATATAAAAAAAATACCATACCTTTCTCAGTCTGATGATAGTCTGGGATCGACCGAAATAATTTCAATTATAATTAAATTACTATTGAATAGTTGACCTAAAATAAAGACTTAAAAAGTCAAAAAGCCTCACAGATAAAAATGGTAGTAATTTCCTAGTCATTTGTCTATCCATGTTTGTCGACTCTGCCGCCTCACCGCTTTGGGTTATATCATGAGTTTAGATACATCATGTAAATAGAGCTTATTGTATATTTACGATGTTTTAGTTATTTTAGTCAAAGCAATAAGTTAACTTGGTATGCGTGCTTTGTAACAGTTGCGTACAAAAATACAAGAAATAGACCATCAGTCGCAGCCGCCCTGTATAAAAAGGCCAAGTTGTCGGCAATTTTTTGTTGCAGTACACAACACGAATGATCATTTATTCTGGTCTTTTTTAGGATGCTGATAAAGTGTATATTGCTGTGCGGCGATCTTTTCAAATGGAATACGTCCAATCTAACGGGTATTTCGATTCAAACGGTCAACTTCGTAGGTATATTCATAAAATGTGTTTACGGTTAATAGTAATCGACCGAAACCACCCCTACACGAAGCCGGAGAGGATGAAAACACCATCTATACATGCGTAGCATTCAGTAGATGACAAGCCAATTATTTATTTCAAATACTGCACACGGGTTTCAAAATGCACTTTTGTACTGATTAACGATTTTAAATTTGCTCAAAATGATTCATGCTTAATCGGTATACAGTTTTGTTTAAATTGCATGCGGGTTTGAGCAGATATACTTCACGCGTCTAACGAAAGGCATTTAACGGCATATTGACCAAATCAATTATTGAGTATTATTCCATAAATAACTGAGCGTTTATATTTTATTAAAATATATTTTAAAAATGGGAGTACAATGATCTTTGGTTAGTTGTTACGCCTATAATGCATGTGCTTATAAATTATATTATTCATTGTAGAATATTTAAAAAAAAATACAATTATACAATGGTATCAGAAGTGGCTGGAAGTCGGGAGTACAGTCGAATTGATAAGACTGGCCCAGGATAGAGATATGTTTAGTGATATGGTCTCCCATCTCCTCTGGGGAGAGGCACTTAAAGAAGGAATAGAAAAAAAAAAAACATCTTAAATGTAATATATCACATTTTCACGATATCCGCCCATAATTTAAGAGAGACTGCTTGTCGATTTGCAATTTTGACCAAAAGTCGTGTTCGATCACTGAATATTTTTTTTATAACTTTTTACTACAATAATATTGAGAAAATCGGATCTGATAAAGTCAATAAATACTCTTGACGCCCATAATTATTTGTAGTAATAGGATTTGCCTTTATTTGGACCACGCTTCCAATATCTACAATCGCGTGTTTGCCGTGTTAAAATGCTACTTTTAAACAGTATCTTTCGTCATATTGTACCGCTAATCTAATGGTTATCTCATCATTCATTTGACATATGTCTTGTACTAAAATCGGAACCGGATTTTCAAGGTTATTATTTTTTGTTTGTTTTTTTGGGAAATGATATAATCAAATCTGAGGCAACCTCGATGAAATAGATTTCGAGTAAATAAAAATATTTTCTTTATATAAAAAAAAATTACGTCACCATATCAAGGTGATCACTTTACTATGCTTTTGTATTTGCTTAGAGCCTTCTACACACATCGCGACGTAACTTGATATTACCCAATAGTGTCTTGAAACAGGGTGATACTGGCTAATTGCAAGTCGTGACCAAAATGCATAACTTCATTGAGACAACCAACCTACAAACAATCCATGAAGTCACCATCGAACTGGCAGACTCCTTTCGTAATTCCATATCCCTAGTACTAAACCCCTCCATCATTACAACCTCGAAGATTGCCTCTAACCCTGGTGACACACGTTACCTAGTAAAGCCCAAAAAGAACACAACAAGTGTAGATTGCTTGTAAGTACATACATTCCGTTTGTAACGCAAAATAGGACACAATTGGCTGGGTAGAGGGGCTGGATAGTTTCTCTGGTCCCGTGGAGTTTCCCGGCTCACAGTTTTGGAATTGAGTTTTCCCTGTCTCGCTCCTTTCTCTCTCGTTCGTGACGTCACGCCGCGAGCGCGGGCGAGCGGCGGAAACTCTCCGCTTTCATTAAAGCAAGAGCGCGCCCAGAGAAACTAGTAGTGATGTAAACTGCTATCGTTTTGATAATCGATTGGATTCGATTAAATCACGAAAAAATATATATTGTTACGGTCTAGCAGTAAGTTTGAAAAACGAACACCAGAACGCTAGAAAACAAAGGACTCTGGAATGATCGAGCGACCGTCGATTAGGAGCGCCAATACGCGGTCTTGGAGAAGCGAGGAGTGCGCCTCGCGCGAGCTCCCGAATGTTGGAGATGCAAGGGGAAGCCATCTTGGATTTAGTGTCAAAGAGGGCTTCGGTCTGACTGCACTCAAAACAATGTTAAAATAAATATATAATGTGAAAATAAATACTCTATACCTAGATAAATAAATATAACTTGTGTTGACATAAATAAGTTTTTAATTGTGAACCCCGATACGTTACAATATAAATATAAATAATCAACGATTTTACATTTTACCCTGAATCGACATCGAGATTATCAAAACCTTAAAAGATACTACGCTGATTTTTTGCACGTAAGTTCAGTAAGTTTTTCCGCAGCTATGTGCCGAATTTCAAGACGATAGAATAATATTTTCATTCATAAAATAATTTACTAAAACTATAAAATATGCTTTAGCGAGTTTCAATATTTACGAATTATAGGATTCTATTGTTCACCGCGAGAATTTCAAATTTAAAATTTTTACAAAAAAACAAATTTTGATGCATCTTAGAAATTTCCAGTTTATGTCATCTTGACACAAGTACCAATTTTATTTTTTTATCGAAATTGCGTTTAATAACTCAAAATGCCTCATAAAAAAATAACACCGTCTACGCACAGCAAACGTAATTCAAAAAGAATTGCACAATTGAACGTGATAAAGACTGCATCTAATAAAGAACAGTGCAGTGAAAGTGATGCGTTGTTTGTGACACGAAATGTGACAGAAATGTCAAGCAATGAATTGGAAGAAAAACGTGAGCAGCGTCTTCTTAAAATTCGAGTACCCAGCTATTCGAGTATTCAGCCAAACTATTGCATCGTTCATCGAATAAGTCATTCTGTGACGGGCAACATTTCTAGCATTATAATAATACGAAAATTTTCCGCCTTTAAATACAAAAACCACTGTACGTTTGTTTTGATCAACCGAATTTTGCATTATATTTTTATAGATGCATCATTTGGATCTATGCGTGGAATTTATAATATATTTATTTTACCTCGCTCAGGGTTCTTATTCGATGAATTATTCGTTATTTTTTTAACTTAAATTAATCGGTTGTGCGACTTTGTTCATCACTACCGACACCACAGTGCAGTACGTTTTATAAATGCATTATGCTTAAATTTTTCACAATATTGTTAGCTATTCAAATGCAGGCTTATGCTAAAACAAGATGACCGCTTATTTTCACGGCCAGTTGACTCGGAAACGGCGTCTTTCTCCGAAACTCGCGCCGTTTCGCGATCGGATTCACGCGGTCGTGAATGTCGGAACGCGGCGCAGTTTAATTAAAATGCAGCGCATGCCTGTGCATTGATCAATACAGCTGTTGCGGCGTCCTTGAGTTCCCCGTTTTAGGTGAGCAATGTGCAAAAAAAATGCGAGATACGCTGCAGGAAGGAATGCAGTGTGAGATGACTTCTTATTTTATGTATAGCCAATTCGATCGGAGATTCGGAAAAAAATTTGTTTGCGAGTACTTTGCCTTGCGTAGGCTATTTCAGAATTGAAAAGCGAAAGTTCTCACAAACAATAATTTCAATCTCAAATGCAATCTAGCTATCTTAATCTTACAAAGCGATCGTAAGTCGAAATATAAAAACTACAAATAATTGCTTTGAATAGTTTACAGCGTACGCACCTCTTATTTAAGACTAACAGATTCCATAACAATTCATAAAGGTGAATTTCAAAATAGATCGTAACAAACAGTAATTGTAGCGATTTTTGTAAATGATTTAAAATTTTAAACCTCAAACACTATATATGCAAGACCTTAGTCATTCCGGTATATTTATATTAGCAAACAAGACAGAGGCCACTCTTTGTGGTCATGGCCTATAAGTACGCCAAACCACCCACCATTGACAGAACCGCTATCTCCATAATAATCTCATTTATCTCCCCTGCAAATACTCTGCCTTCTGCAAATTTGCAGATGAATATGTTAAACATCTTTATTCTTCTTACTTTTATTAGATATTTTCCGACGATAGCTATCTCTTTAATTGTAGAAATCCCCCGCTTAAAATTACGCGCACTCATAGCAGACACACATAAATATATATATAAATTCAATAAGAGGTTTTGATTTCAATGTTTGCTTTTATAAACGAACATGTTTCGGTGACGGAGACTCGTCACGGTACTTAGTCATGTCGCTTCTGAGTTGCTGTTCTTTATCCCAATGGTGAGTCAATTCCTATTTAAAACGTCTTATGACATCGATTTTAAATATGAACGCGCCTAAATCGTCGATGGCCGCCCTGGCTGCAAACAATGGCCGCTCGACGCCTGCCATGGTTGCCACTCTTTCCCGGATATTTATCAAAAATGAAAATCACATCGAGTGATCATCGACCGGAAAAAATACCACAATATAACAAACATATTTTGCACGGTGAACTTTTAGGTTTCGCTTGTATCAAGAGTTTTTTTTATCGTGCATGTTGAAATATTTTTAGTGGAATAACTATGAATAAAATTGAATATCGGGTCCCATACTTTTAGAGAATGGTACTTATAATTGAAGTATCAATAAGACTAACCGAGGTGGAGTAAACAAACAGACAACTAGGGATACACCCCTTTATAGAAGTGCAAACCACTCCAGATTATCCAAATGGGCATTTAACGCCCCTTGGTTCATCCAAAACGCCTGATTCAATCGAGATACCAACCTACAAACAATCCATGAAGTCATCATCGACCTTGCAGACTCCTTTCGCAATTCCATAGCCCTAGTACTCCTCGATTACAACTTCGAAGACTGCTTCTACACCAAAAGACTAAAAGCCACACCACACCCATCCAAACAATCAAAAATATATATTTTTATTTCTGAGGCAATTTGGCATGCAACAAGGTAAATCTCGGAGAGCTTCCTGCTCCTATCTGGAGTATTGTTTATAAACGCATCGTTCTGATTGTCTGCGCTCAGATGTCAGACGTGGAGTAAACAGTAAGCATGCACCACTTGCAACGATTCAAAGAATCGCTGTCGGAGGAGAGACATTGTGCATGTCGACTCGGCTTTGTATATTTTTAACTAACGGTACAGCTCACACCGTGGACCACCACCGGCGGTTTAACGCCATGCGCCCATGGTCCGCAGCTATCTCTCGGCTCCAGTCTGATCTCTCATTAATGCAGGAATGCTGGCGATGCTTAAATTATACCACAACCGACAAGCTTACCAACCTCTAAATAATTTTAAAAAAAAATCGGAAATGTGATCTGCAATTGTACGTACGAGTTGTTCGTTTGCGATGCGGTTGACCTTGGCGGAGAGGTTTTCTTTATTTCAAGTCATTTAGTGATTATTATTGAATGTTTCAATTTCCTAAAAGCGTTTTCATTGTCTGGTTGTTTCTCGCGACCCACATTCTCAAATAATTAAATTATTTCGAGTGTCGATTTGGTTTAAATTAAAAAAATGTGTTTCGATTTAAATTTGGATGATATAATCAAGGCGAGCCTTTATTAGTGTAGGCAGATTTCTTAGCTCCATTTTGTATGTACCAAGTCCGTTTAAAAATAAATACACTCTGAAAACAAAGTTGAGTTGGTATTAATTTTAATCAGTGAGTTTAAGAAAAATGACTACCAATTAAAAGGATTGTATTTTTTTTAAATTAACAAATTTAAGTTAAAAAGACGTGTCACGTCACCTTTGCTTTTATAAGGAGCTATGATTGCGTGAATCTTTATAACTATGGGTATCAGAAGTATTTTTATACCCTAATTTTTAAAAAATAATACGCTTATAATCAGCAGTGATAATAAATAATAAAGGTAAAAAGAATAAGTAAAGTATTTTTTTTACTATTTCAGGCCCACGAAAATGAGTAGAAACTTCCAATTTTCTGCAGTCATAAATTTCAAGATGATATTTTTATGGCTTCACATTGTTTTTTAGAATCTGACTACTTTTCATGGCCCATCCAACCATATTTAATTCAGGCAGAGCCATCGAGTAAATACTCAAAGAGAAGCCTTAAATGAAAAAAAATAAAATTTTAAAATTCTCAAATTAAGTGAACAATTTCATTCGAAAACCTTTGTATTTGTTTATACCTTTTTGGGTTTGATTTTCACGTCTTTAATTGCTAAAGACCTAGAATTAGAAATCGTATTTTTTTAAATTCTATAACCGTATATAATTATCGCATATCTTTCTCCATTGAGCGAGACAGTTACTAATTTGTGGTTAAGTTATTTTGCGAATACCTCGCAATGAATATTTGTTACTTTAGACTTTAGATACTTCGATAAACTGAGAGCACTTTGTTTATAAAATAAAATAAGTCCGTTTATGTAGGTTCATCGTTGAAAGCGAAGGTAGTGATGGATACACCAGGAATTCACTTGGCCTCATTGCTATCAACCTTTTTTTTTTATTTTTACGTGCCTATTAGTACAAATAGGTACAAAATAAAATTGCTTTCTCTTTTACGTATCTTTATAGTAAAAGCTTACCTTTTGTCTTTTTCGTGTAACTTTTGTAATTTTCACATTTTTCTAAAATATTTTTTCGAGTACATTTTTTTTATAAATACCGCATAAATACAATGTGTTAACAAGTGAAAAACAAAACAGTATTTTAAACCGTCCGCTCAGCTCAACTCAAAGGTATACAAGCATTATTATTTTTTATATAATAAAAATACCACATATCAATGCTTATTTATACCTGCGCTTAGACAGTAGTCGCCACGCTCTATGGGCGCAGTGCATCTTGAAATAATTTTTAATAAGCAGTCAAGGTAGCAATAATTATTCGCGTTGCATATCGTTTCTGCCTTCCGTTGGCTCTGCTGGTTCCGTTGGTTCCTGCTCATGGAATTATCACTTTAATTCAACTTATAATACACACTCTTCAATATTCTGCAATACTAACTGACTTACCGCCCAGCTGTTATGAATGAAATCGCTGGTAGATACCTCCTTCAATAATTCTCTTTGTTATTGTGTAATACGCTGAGCTTAGACTCCGATCGATGTCGTCACTGCGTGGCTTGCTGTGAATAAAATTACCAGCAGGTGTGCTTGATTCCCGTTTCATTCACTCCACCATCTTCTTTGTGAAGGCTGTGTGTGTTCAGACCTTCCAGTTTGGCCGACTGGCCCTGAACCCGGGGAGCGTATCGTGGTTTCTTTATTTCCAATCGTAGTGGATTGTCACTTTCCTAAACGCGAGTCGAAAGTATCAAAGATATTCGTATTATGACCGCGAAATGCGTGAAATTCCGATGTCACTGTATCGTGAGAATTGCCTTTCTTGTATTTTACTGTAGCAATATTATTTTCCCGTCTCAGCGATAAAATCTATTTTAGTGTATTTAATACTCTTAAATTGAAAGTATCCAATAAAATGGTTTGGTTCAAATATATAAAAATATTCGTCATCTCCTAGTCAATCGGTTGTTCATATTTTTTCCAATGAAAAATAGATTTGAACACCAAATTCTCTAATGAACCAAAAATGAAATATTTGTTTTATACAGAAGTAAATTCGGATTCAATATATCCAAAACTCAAGGACTTCGGTTATTATAATATTTTACGATTTTGCGAGAGAATATAAAGATGAAATCAAATGTAAAAATAATTTATTTAAAATGTATCTAATAGCAGGGAAATAATTAATAAATTTGCTTATTAATAAAATGACACATGGTTTTTTTTTTATCTTATAATAAATAAAAAGTCAAGTGATGCTCAAATTTATTCTGTTTTTTTTTATATGTAGCCCTTGTATGATGTATTAACTCTATTATATAGGTTCTTTTATTGTATGAATAATAACATATTTCATTTTCCTTAAATCATTTCCCTCATTTTTCTGAAGACATTTGTGCTCGCAACACAATCTAATATATTCCCTCTTCTCTTTTCTTGGCAAACTTTAATCAGCAGTTAATATAATTTCATTTATTAAATATACGATAACTCATGAAAATAATTACAAAGACGAATTCAATTAGTAAAAGTAGAAACGAATGCAATACGCGAATCGCTAGAAAGGGAAAACGGCATGACCGCAACATCATGGTTTTGTAAGTTATCATTTTAATAATAAATATTATTAAATTGGTGTTTTGCTTTTAACGGAGGGTTCGCTGTTAATATATTAAATTTTTCGAATCAAGGTTTAAATGCTTCAAGTTATATTATGCGTAAACACTTGGTTTTTGCTTGGTCTGCTTGCTCCTCGTTTATATTAAATATTCTGCTCGATTTTATGATAAGAGTCGGCAATAAAATCAAAAAAAAAAAGAAAACTGATACTTTCCAATAAAGTGTGCAAACAAATTCACTCCAAAAAGCATCTAAAAACCAGGCACGATTCGGCGTTATTTATTTAGATCTAACAAGGAAGTACCCTGTGATAACTAGGGGAGGGGGTGGTTTCACAGTTAAGGGTGGATGCTTGTTTGCGGTGTAGTTAGGGAGGCGAATCGATACTTTGTATTTTCGAAAGTTTTTCACCTGAAATTCAGCCTCTCCAGTTTTCTAAAGTTTTCGACGTACTTTCAACCCCCTCGCTTGACGGAGCCTCGCAATGGCCATGGTTTGCAAGGCCTTTCTTAAAAAAGTACCGGAAAAGCAATCTAAAACTAATTCCATCTACTTTGCTGTCTCATTTCTGATGTATACTTATGAAGCGTTCGCTTTTCTTCCGAATAATTCGTGATATCCGCTGTTTTATACAAGTATATATTAATATGCGCTTTTTGCCTTACATGTAAATTTGATTAGTGTGATATCGATGTTGGAAATGTAATTTGACTTTACCGCCCCGTTAAATATTTTTTTCAATAGATTTTGTAAGAGTGAAATCACCAAACATCTATAATACTTTGATGCAATTACGGTAGTAACTTTGATGATTGCTATTTTGATATTTGTTCAGGAAAATCCCAGAAATTATCTCTCATTCTTTTATGCATAATATCGAACTTCAGAACTGATCTAACTATTTATTAAATATATAATCATTTAATGAATAGGCCCGCGGCCACGACCTGACTAACCTGCCTTAAACCTGCTTTTAACATTTGAATCACATAGCGGCAACTATAAACTACCATGGAAACTTATTTTCTAAAACCCTGGAGAAAAATAAGTAAGCACGAATGTTTATGGGGCATATAATTTTGAAATACGCGAGGAAGGCGAATGTTTATGGTGATAGTTCCTGAAACTAGAACCTCCTTCACGTCCCAACGTATTTCACTTCTTTGTATAAATAAGAAATTTTCTGGCATGGTGATAAATGTATTTCTTTACCGAATTTACTAAAGCCAAACAAAATACGTCCTTACGTTGAAACTTATATTATTTAATTTTTTAGCTTCGTTTTGTAATAATAAGATGGAATACATGATGAGATCTTTTATGGAAAAGACAGAATTTACTCCATGACAAAGAGTTTATATATCATGTTAGTATAATAAGCACTTAATATGCATGCTTTATTTCGTAATAACTTAAACGTTGAGATATTTTATCGTAAAGAAAATAAGTTATCCATAACTTATTTGTAGAAATAAATTAAATTGCACGCATTGTTTTGTAATACCGTGGTATATTTCCACGTATTACGTTAAAATAAATATAAATTAAAACGCACCGTTTATTTCATGGTATACGGCGGAAACTGCAGAAGTAAGCCTTAACATGTTTCTACACATCGTATTAGAATATAATAATTAGTTAAATACGCACGCTTTGTTTTGTAATAAATTATATAAATAATCAATATTTTTGACAAAGAGTACATGGTGGAATTCCATTTTAAATAAAATACCCAAAGTGATTTATAAAATAATTGTGGAAAAATCACTCAAGTATTTTATGTAGTTATTTGACAGAAAAAAAATTTAATAAGCTATGGTTTGGGTAACGCACAAATTGCGATTCCGCCATGGACTCGGTGCTAATGGCGGGTCTCAGTAGCACTTAATTGGTGGTCCGCGCGGGGCTGCCGGATGTCGGTTGCCCGCGGCACCTTTCCCGTGTGCTTTTCGACAGGCATTGTTGCGCAAACACGGCTCCGTTGGTAAACCATCGCCCATTTTGCTTTCAGTTGTTTTAAAAATACACACCGTTTTACTGAATGAGATCAGCCGCCTTTTACCACGCCCTGCCGTATTACGCGACTGCGCCGTTACGCCGTGAAATATTAATAACTAAAAAAATATTCATGGAAATGAAAGCGTAGTTTATACTTAGTCAGATTTGTTCATACCCAAGGTTGCATTGATTGAATAAGGGGGCGAATGTTTCCTAAAATGTTCGATTATCCGATCCCACAAAAAACACGTATATAAGTTTTAACTTGTTGAACGTGTGAGTTGATTAATGTATCCTGGTAGCGTGGATGAGTTTCGTTTGAATGTTGAAGATGTTTGTATGGAGTTGGTCATGGGAGCGATGGGCGTTTCGCCCAGCACGCACCAGGCTGGGGTATATTTTACTCCTTGAGCTTTTTATTTCTAGGGGTGAATCGTTTTTTCTAGTATGATATTTGATCTGAATAAATTTGGTTTATTTAATGCATCATGAAGGCAGGCAGTTCTTTTCACCACTCAATAAAGTTTTGATAAAGTAATTTACGGGAATGCTTAAGGTTTTATTTAAGTGCTTGTGCTTTTTATTTCTGGGGGTTATTTCTTTTTCTTTCTTTATTTTGATGAAATTATTGATCCGAATAAATTTGGTGTCTTTTATATATTATGAAGGCGTGCAGTTATTTTCTATAAAGGTGAAGTTCGTTCTTTTCACATTTTAATAATATTTTGACTACCTCAAAAGATACGATTTCTATGGATCGGATTTATTTTAATATAAATTTATATTATTCTATAGTATATATCGGCGGCTGCCGCTTAACTTACGGCACGCCACTTGCGTGTATCGCGAGCATGTCACGGCATCGATTCAAGAAGGTAAACAAAACTACGTGAATCAACTTGTATATAAATATTTAGCAGACATCACCTTTCCTCGATATCCTACCGCTCGAGTCAGTGTTTCTCCTGGATTTTCTTCAATCGTGGTTACTCTTCTGCTCAATCCACAATATGACATTACATGAGTCAACCTGTATATAAATATTTGACAGACTACCGCTTAAGATGCTTTCGTGCATAAGAGTTCTTTCCCGGCTTATCTTCAATCGTGGTTACCCTACTGCTCAAGTCGTAGTACGGCACCGGCGTCAAGTGCATGAATGTCACGGCATCGATTAAAAAGAGGTGAACAACCTTTCGGCAATTTACTCTAAATGAATTGTGGATTACTATCTGTGCATACATATTTAATAGCATCACGTTCCGTCGATTTGTCGCCGCAGTAAAGCCAATTACACAAGTCTAAATACATTTTTCGGCTGTCATTTGCTGCCATTGCCAACCGACCGACTAATCGTATCACTTGGTAGCTCTGCAGTATGATTTATTAGCTGCTTTGTATACGATCAACATGTCTACTCGTTATGCTGTAACTGAAGGTTTTAAATATGTTTTTTTTTGTTTTTTTAAAAAACTTTATTACTGTAGCTTCAGTCACCACAAATCTTGAATGGGAACGGGAAGAGGTTGTCGAATTAGTTGCATCGGTTTCATACTAATCGCTCAGATTCGGAGCCCAGCGCTCAAACAAAAAAATAACTCTGATTTTATAAAAGTGTCTAGGAGATTACTCGATCATTTTTTTTTGGGAGCATTTTCGCATTTCGGGGACTCATCTTTCTCCTAGTCATTTGCCTATTCATATTTGCTTAAATTTTTTTTTTTTTTGTTATTGTTTGCCGCCGTTCTAGTGGCGCTGGGTCCCGCGGCCCAGTGGCGGCGCAGAGGCGCGGGAACAACGGGTTCTCCAAAGACAATGGCTGTTTACTCGTTTTACCGTAAAAATTGCCTCTGGCGGGGTCACGGCCCGACCGCCACTGTCACGCGCGGCGCATTATCTTCGATTGCAGGTGAGCGGCGTCGGAGCGTTCGCGGCCAGTGTCGACTCGTGGAAAAGTAAAAAAAATTTAAAAAAAAAAACTACATGGTTTGTTAATTATATAGGATCAATTATCTCTCTGATCTTTCGTGTTAGTACGCAGCAGACCGGCTAGTACTTTTAATAGGATTTTTTTTTGTATTATAAAAATCATCTTGAGTCCAAATAAAACACGTCAATATTTTACCGGTCTGGTATGTATTAGTAGCAAGTCCAAATTAATTTTTATTTTTATGAGTATTGTTTAAACGCTGTATTGTAACCTTAGGTTAATATTTTAAAGTGTTACATTTGAGTGTCACATGCTCGCCGAGTAGTTGTGCACTCAGATAATGCATCTATTTTTGCCTCGGCCACTGCAGTTATCGCTGCACCGGTGGCAAGTTCTGTGTTCATATTGTTTAATATCTAATTAACACGTTAATTCAATGCGTTTATATCTGTGACTTATATCCAAATATTTCTGGAAAACATTGTCTACTTATAACAAACGCATTTTTTTAAAATATCAGAGGGTTGCAGTAGTTTTCTGCACCTCCCTCTGAATTTGTTAAAAAAAGTCTGCATTTTTTTCCATGCTCATGGGGCAAAATGGTGTGCTAATTCAACGAATTGGACAATTTCCTTTTAAATGTTTTACTTAACATTGCTTATTCACAATTTAATGAAAACCAGCATAGATAAAAGAGTAGCAATGCGCTGTATTTTTTAAATATTTAAGAAACTCACGCATTGTATTTTTTTTTTACAATACTTTATAAAGTCTTTTTGTGTTTTTTTTTATAACATCAACCCCCTCTCTTCCCCCTGATTCTTCCTTGAATAAAAAAAATAAAAATATGAACATGCTTAAAATTTGCGAAATTGTGTGATATTTTTTTCATTGTGATACTACCATACCCGTTTTACTCTCACAAGTATATCTTGTGTTTCAAATATGAATACCGGATACATTGGGGGGTTAGATTCGTGTCGTTAAGTTTATATACGAAGCAGAAAGCGATACGGCAGGTACTAGGGGAGGCACAGGTACTTTTGTCACGTTCTCCTCTCCGCCAGCTGGTGTGTACTCTCCGAGGTACCCTCACCACACCGAGACGACAGAGTAATGCAAACATCCCCATCGCACAACCCGCAATACCAACCACTGAAACAGAACACACTATCTCCATTAGCACTTTATCATTACACCTGCGAACAAGGCAACTTACCTGTCCTAACCGCAGACAAGATTCAATATTCATTGTGTGTGTGTATGTATGTTTCATTTTTTGGTTCTCTATGGAATATCTGAAAAGATACAACGCTGATTTTTTGCATGTAAGTTCAGTAAGTTCAAGACGATGGGATAATATTTTCATTCATAAACTATAAAATATGCTTTAGCGAGTTTCAATATGTACGAATTATAGGATTCTGTTGTTCAGAACTTTTATAAAAAAACAAATTTTGTTGCTTCTTAGAAATTTCCAGTTTATGTCAGCTTGACGCAAGTACCAATTTTATTTTTTTATCGAAATTGCGTTTAATAACTCAAAATGCCTCCTAAAAAAATAACACCGTCCACGCACAGCAAACGTAATTCAAAAAGAATTGCACAATTGAACGTGATAAAGACTGCATCAAATAAAGAACAGTGCAGTGAAAGTGATGCGTTGTTTGTGACTCGAAATGTAACAGAAATGTCAAGCAATGAATTGGAAGGAAAACGTGAGCAGCGTCTTCTTAAAATTCGAGTGCGTGCATCCACTTCACGACAAGAAGAAACGGATGGACAGCGAGAGCAGCGTTTGTCCTCAAAGCGAGTGCGTGCATCCATATCGAAACAAACAGAAACAGAAGAAACAATAAGACAACTCACACAAGAGCGTTTGATAGCGCTCGCTGTCCCAGAAAATATTACTGCACACAATTGTGGATTAATGAATGTGACCTGTCGATTCTGCAATGCTTTACATTTTCATGCAGAAAAACCATCAGATAGAAAGTTCAACGATTGCTGTCACAAAGGTAAAGTGAAACTACCAGCAAGGCCTATTTTCCTAGTATATTTAAAGGATATATGTCAAATCCAGAAAATATTTATAATTGAAATTTCAAAAGAAAAATAAGATCATACAATAACAGTATATTTTTTGCACCAATGAGAGCTAAATTAGCAGGTCCAGGTTCAAGGCCAAATATATCACAGAACTTCGCACCTTCATCCAACTGATGGTACAAAACGAAAGCTTACGAAAGATTCATCTTATTGTCAGCCAAACATATGTTCAAAAACTATTGCATCGTTCATCGAGTACGTAATTCTGTGACGGGCTACATTTCTAGTATATACATAAAATTATTTCACACACATCATTTATAGTAAACAGTCAAAATCATATACACGGTGATTCCAAAGTTGTTACAAACCTTTCAGTGTGTTATTTCTATTCATATGTGAAACATAAAAAAAGCGTAAAAACAGAAAATTCAAAAGCTTATTTTTATTACTTGCTTCTCCCCGAGGTTCAATTACTTTGTGGTCGTTCTTGTTAAATAAACGTGGCGTCTGCCCTGATACACGAACACTATAATGTTACGATCTCGCTGGATACCTTCTAACACTTGTGGTAGTGTTTGTTGAAACAATATACAAGAGCCTTAATTTTCGCACGCTAGGGTAACTACAAATTCAATGGATTTTAAGGACATGCTCATTTAAAAAAAATGTATTTTAGGTAATAATAAAAATGCCAGGTTGAAAGGTCTAATATGTTTTGAATCGTCCAGATTTTTTATTGCTTTAACCGTTTAAATAATACATATTTTTTAAAGAGTGAATTAAGTCACTGTACGGACGACTTATAATATATCTTATAAATAGTGATATATGGATTGAGGATAATAGCTTACAGCTTAATTCTATAGAAAAAAACAGCAGCTTTTGAAATCACTTGCGAACATTTTTGACACATGAAAATGTATTTATAATAGTATTATCACGATAGCTTTCAGACTAGCTGTCGCTTTTATTTGGATTATCATATTATATTTTATACAAATTTTTGCTAAAAATGTTTAATAAAGATGGCAGGATAACCCTGCGACGTTTTTACATTATGCGTATTAAGATAAGCGCCTTACACGTTTACATGTTACATCAAACTCGATAACGCCCCGACCTCGTCTTTGGTATTATTGACTCTAGACTGCGCAAAAGCGAGAAGAAAACACCCAAAATATAATAAAAACACCCCACACTTCAAGGTGTGTCCGGTCTCGTCGTTTCCACCAGAGCCATCGGTTTTGAGCACTATTAAAAATTGATTAATTTTTTTCACACTTAACAACCGGTGGATTAAAATCGCTTAATCCAAAAATGATTTTGCCCTTGTGTATTGTATATGTAGTTTTCGGCAGTCGTTGCTATGCGTTGATTTTGGTCTCTCGGGTTTTTCGAAACTACACATACTTGAAGCAGATCCACTTTGATCGATTCTATCGTAATATTTATCGATCAGCTCGTTGTTTTGCTATTTTTATTTTTATTTTTTTAATTCAGAGCATGTGGGCTCTGTGTGCAGTTGTATCAGGCGTTGCCTAAAAATACGATTCCAAATAAATAAAATAAAAAGGTCTGGCGCAGAGGGGGCCGCATCGTGAGCCGGCGTGTGCAGGACGCCTGCATAATGTACCGGGACGTCTCTCCGGGTGAGGACGGCCGGGTATTTATAGACCCCCAGAGACCCGGAGACCCGAGGGCCCCGGAGTCGAACAGTGTCCACGAAACGGCCGCGTATTTTAGGGACGGAGAATGCGGGACTCGACCGATAAATATGCCATGCTTTGCTTCAGGGATAGACAACCTTGATGGCGGGGGATTTTTTCGCCCCTCTCCCATTTCGCAGTTATTCAATTCAGCGCGACTGCACTCTATAATAATGGTGAATTTGCTTGAGATTTTGATATAATGTGTTCACGTGTGGTCAATTTCAGCATCGCACAATACGCTTTCTGTCCGCTGCGAGCATGAATCTATCTAGTGATAGGGTTCAGGTTGACCACCGCTGGTTTACACATGAATGTTTTAGTTTACTGTGGCAGTGCGTATAAATTTGCTACTGTTTGTTTTAAATCTAACGTAGCAGATATATAGTGCGTTTAATATTTAGTGTATTGTCGTTTCCGTGTCTTTCTTTTGGTGTGTGTCTAAAATATATTACATTGATGTTACTTAAATATTACCACTTCTCAAAAGACTAGATGGCGTGTGATGAATTAAAAACTACGCAGGATCCAGTTTCTTTGTATTTAGTAATTTTATTTAAAAATATATACTTAGCTTATAATGATTCTGCTATCAAACTTTCAGATGTGAAATTATTTTAAAAAAATCTAACTTTTATACTAAATCAACCCCTTGCCATTCCTCCTTCCTGAAGAAATATAACAGCAGGCTAGTTTTTGTGATTCAAAGACCAATGAGTATGGTATTACTGGTTGTGCCTAAATTGGATGAGGTACCAAAATAACGTGATGTATAACAAATCACATGCAAACTGCATACATATGCAGTATGCCCCTCGATGCGTGTATTTCCGGAACAATTAGGTTTCGATTATCCGGGCTCCGGGTTATCCGGGCTCCGGGCTATTTGGGCTCGGTCTCTAATGGCGAATGGCGAGGATGCTGCTCACGGCCGACCACGTCGAGGAGATCTTAAACGCAGCAGACAAACGGGATATTTTGCTAACGAACATTACGGGCTCCGCTCTAGGTGCAGCGTCTATCGGGCGCTCGGAGGGACTCATCTACTTGCAGTGGCGAACGCGAGACATGGGACGATTGAACAATTCTAATAGTTTTGCCATCAAATTAAAGGCTGCCATAGCCAAACATTCAGTATACATGTGCTATGCTTATGGTTCTCTTGAAAATGCTTTGAAAGGAAGGTTGACATTTGTTTCACCACGCAAATGTGGTATACTTATGGTTTGGTTTCTTCATCAAGTGTTTCTCCTCAGAGGAGGTTGGCGACCATTTCATTGAGCATATTCTCATGCTAGGCCAGTGTTCATGGAGGGTCCCCGGGTCTACACAGCAGTTTTATATTGAAATGAAAAGTCTGCGTATTGCTGCTGCCCAGTAGCATTATTATATAATCCTTTCCTTACAACGCTCTGGCGTTTAGATCTGATACTCATTCTGCAGCAAGCTACAGAAACTCCTAGCTCCTCTACCTCGACAGGGTACATACTTCCAGAGCACGAATAGGGAGAGCGGGGAGGTTTATTTCTTGCATTATCTTGATAATCACATAAACAAAATAATATCCGTTCTTTTACGTTATAACTTACAGCATTAAGAAAGTGTATCCATACTCCACCAAGAGGTACACACAGCGTTTTATTACATGAATAATTAGTTTCGTTCCATAGCGAGTAAGCTGCAATTCCCTTCACCTCACTCGCAGAGCGATTGTGCGTCGTTGCGCAATTCTACAATTAAATACATTAACAATTAGTTAAGTAACGGGCGGTAATGAGACTCACCGCTCGTTTACTTGCTTACGTTTATCAGCTGACTGAGTGGCGTAAAGTTAACATGGAAAGTGATTGCAAATCGGCCCAGCGAAAGCCACCGAACAGAGAAGTGCACAGTGGCAGCTCGTGACCAAAATGTGACGTCATTTATGACCAAAGGTATTTAAAACACTTGGAGACACTGTGCGCCTTCGATACTACCCACCAAATTTGGCTTATTGAAATTGACCGTACCTAGTTATTACCGTGATTTTGGGCTTCTATATAAGAAATGATAACTAATTGAAATAATACAAACTTCTATTTATTAAGGCTTTGATATGCAAATATATTTATATTATAAATACTCGCCCACTGAAAAAATATGTTTTTTATGCAATATTTTCAGGCTTATAACACGTTTTACAATTTCGTCATGGTGTGCCAGCAGCTACGCTGTGATATATAATTCCTTTGGCACACTGACCTATATTTACCCTTTAATTTTGGGGTGGGAGGGGTGTGGGAGGAATGCAGATACAGCAGTGTGTAAACAAATCGATTTTTTTAATTAAATTTAAAACTGATTTGAAAAAGTGCATTCAAAATTTTATTTTTTATTTTCTGGCTGTAGTGGTAGTAAAAACAGATAATCGTTTCAGTAGCAGGTTTTTGTGAGTTTCCATTTAAAGCAGTGAATTTAATTGTGATAGTATTTTTGTTTTGTTCAATTGTTCATTCGAATGTAATGTCTAGGAGTCGAGGACATAGAGAAAAATAAATTAAATATGTATGCATAAAATGACAAGAAATTAAAAATAAAAACCTATTGAATGTTTGTAAAAGGACAATGCCAAGGGCTTGGAAAAAAAATTAAATAAACTTTATGTAGAAAGATTTAGAGTGAAAACTAATTTAATGTGCGTAGAAAGTAATGATAAACGCATTTAAATTTTAAATCAATATAATTTACTAGGAAATATGCCAAAACAGTTGAAATGTAAATAAGAAACGTGAAAAACACACCTACGGTACAAACCACACATAAACACCTCAATGGCCATTTTTCAAAGTTTCTATTCAGGTATAAAGTCATTAAGGCTTTCAAAACCTGGAATGCACTAGTATTGAGTTATGTGGAGAAAATCAATATTTAATATTGATTTAATAACATTTGTTTACTGCGGTTTTTTTAGGTCATTTTTTATTCTTTGTGTTTCTACGTTTGTTTTCGGGAATCAAATTATGGGTTTGTATTATGACTTTACGACTTTATTACTGAAATCGGCGTATCCTACTAAATATCACCCCTCACTTTACTTTTTATCTCCGAAATTGTCTATGTAAAAAATATGGTTTCTTGTCTCGTCACAGCGTCGTTACGCCCCTCGACGAGTTGACTAGTAATTAGGTTGTGTTTTTGATTATGTAAATGCTTTCCTGAAGGGTGGCGCTGAAAAAAATATATTTGAAGTAAATTTAGAAAAAGTCTTCCTTGCGGGCTCGTGTGGAAGAGCTTTAGAATACTAAGTGAGTGAATAATTCTTGTTCACGATTTTTTGTCCGCAATAATCAGACAAGAGCGATTAATCAAAAAACATTTTATTTCGGGCATTTACTGTACATTTTTGGTTGTATTTTTATTAATGTGGCTTGTTCTTTTCTTGCAGGGGCTCGGAGCTGACTGATGTCAGCATCATGAAGCGGATGACCAGTGTGGAGATCCTGGCACTGAGGTGAGTAACTTTTATTTCGTTACGAACAGGGTTGAGCATATCAATGCTACGCTTAGTCGGGTGCTTTCTGAACGAAACTGCTAAACTAGGGCTTTTATAATATGCCTGCGTTGTATCTATTTTGTTGGATGGATAATTGTTATGCCATAGGCATTCTATAAATTTTTCCAATTTCTCCCGTGACGTTAGCAAGTGAGAATTTAATATCGCATTTTAACACTGACCGAGTAATTATTCTTGTGGAACATTTCGGATATTGACAATCTTTTTTAGCGGAGGTCCGTCCCGAGAGGCCCCGTGGTGTCGTTTCCCGAATGAAGCGGTGTTATAATATTTTATTAATAATGAAATCATTTTTCGCCCCCGAGCACTTCAAAAATTTGGACAATTCTGCCGTGCGCCCACTTACCATAATTTGGAAAGAAAATATTAAAAATTTATTGACTTCGTTAAGTTGTAATTTTATCGTGAGATGAGTTGGCCGTGGTTAGTGGTTTTTCCTTTCTTAAAAAAAAAAAAAAATACATATAAAATATCAGGTTCACAATTTTTGTGGAATCTTACAGTGCCGGCCACTTTCTGTTCTTAGATCCGTTTTACTGTACGTATTTCAAGTAACTGCCTGGAATATAATTAAATCCAAAAAAATGAGTCGTAAAATACTGGGTTCACAAATTCGGTGGAACTGTTCGGATGTCAGCAACCGTGACTGCCTGTTGTACATGCTATTTAACGCTCGACACATGTGAAACAATTAACCAAATTAAAACAGAATCTTTTATGTTTGTTTGTTCTTTGTTTTCGCTCGGATGTAAAGCTTGACGTGGTTTCGTTGTTTTTTATTGGTCTATTTCATTTAATCCACAGTTTTACAAGATAACCACTTGGTTCATCCCTCAGTCAATAAACGATGTATTGCAGATAAAATACCTGTCCAACTGTTTCGGGGAAACTGTTACAATGCCAGCCACCGTTAATCACTGCTTTTTTCATACAGCTTGACAGCTAAATGCAATTAACAGCTGCCAAGCAGTTAACGTATTTTTAATATTTGCTCTTTTTTTAATTATAAAATAGTATAACTGTTAAACACAATGTTTTCACAAAAAATAAATTACAAACATCAAATACCAGCTGTTTTTAGTGAAAGTTCAGAAACCGTTATTCTTTGCTTTTTAGATTATGTAACGTTAAGCACTAAATACTTAATTTTGTTTAAAACCGATGAATTATACTAATTAAAAACTTCGTCCACAAAACTACATTAATACCTGCTATTTCAGGTTCTTGTTTTTTTATATTATTGGATACCTAATGATTAACACACTAAATTTATAAAATATTATTTAATTCGTCGTATTTCAAGAAAACCATTTAATAAAGTTTATAGTCTACAATTTTTATGGAACTGTTCCAGAATCAACATTACTTTTGTTACTCTTAAAATACGAATAATTAACTGCTATCAAGCAGTTTTCTGTTTGGTGTGTATATATATTTTTAAATTAACGCCATTTAAAGCTTTTTTGTAAAAAAAAAAAGCAAACGATTACTAACGAAATACCAGTCCCATAGTTTTGGCGGAGCCGTTAACATGTCAGTCATCATTTTCCTTGCATTCCGTATTAATTATAATTTGAAATACGATTAATAATATGGTACAATCTAGTGTTGTTTTTTTTTTTTTTTTTTTCATTTAATTTAGATTGATATCTACTAAACACAGCTTAGCCAGCTTAACCAATGAATCACATCCAAAGTACCAGCCACACAAATCAAGTGCAACTGTTACAAATCAAGCAAACGTGACTTCCGCACTAGACGCACGTTACGCGTGGTTTACAGCGAGTAACTTCCTTTTTATCGAGTGCCTCTCCTCAGATGAGGTTGGCGACCATTTCACTGACCGTGCACTCATGCTGAGCAAGCTTTCATGGTTTTCTATGGGGAAAACAGTGTAGTGGGTCCCCGGGTCCCTTCTACACTCAACGGTCCTTCTCGACGAGTAACTAACCGACGTGAAACAAAGTCCACCGCGTAAGTTTGTCTTTTTAGTGTCTACCTTTTTCATTGCTCGCATCTCCCCGTGCCGTGACGTGACGTGACGTTCCGTGACGTGACGCGCCGCTGATTAACAGACAAAATCGATTGTAGCATTTCCGTTTCTATATTTGATTTATCACCTGACAAGTCACTGTCGCTTTCGTCATTCGAGTTTGCATTATTTGCGCCGGCTGTTTGTATTTATGCAATTCAATACGAAGGCAATCATCGATTCACACTAGAAACGACGAGGAAAGTCTTCGTCAAGTCCCGCCGGTTCTGTAAAAATATTCAAGAATTTTTTCGTCGTTTTATGTGTTGATATTGGTATATCGGTTGCACGGGAACTATAATAGGTACTCGAAAATATTACTCACAGTGTTTTCAGAGAAGCTTTCGTATCTAAGTTTTGTATTTACTTATCACCACTAATTATATTAGATTAGATTTTCAAACCTCTTTATGGTACAATTCCCATGTTTTTCCCCCCATTTATTGGCATATATGTTGCAAAGAATATTCAAAGTTTCCTTCGCCCCTCCTAAGTTGGAATGGCTTAGACGGCTAACACGGTTTTATTCGGTGAGGATATTTCCCGTATATGGCATTCAATCAAAATAAAATAAAGCTTATTTAATATTTTCTCAGAATCATCTCATTGATGATTTCGCTAATGTCCTCGATCCTGTTATAGACAATACAAGGCATTCGCGCTCGCCGGGAATCTCAAAAACAGCAATTACGATTACAATCAACGGGGACTGTGATGCCATCACTCCATCTATGCACTGCTGATTAAAATGATTCACATCGGTGGGTAGACATATAAACAGTCTGACGTCACCGTGACAACGAGAACTACTCGCTAGTCCGATCGAGCTGAGGCTCCATGCCTTATAGGTGGCCGCATGGGCGTACGTGGCCGCAGGGTCCCCGCAAATCGACGTATCCCCTATTCCCACCTGTAAAAAAATCCTCTAACATATATTATTTCTATTAGAGAAAGTAGTACTGAACTAGCAAAAAAATAATTGCTTGTTGAAATACAAACTCTGCGTTCAATAATATGTAAAATGCTTATTTTTAATGATGTTTCAAATTCTGGGTAAAGTGGCCCCCATTTCCATTTTCCACAAGTGCCAACCCTGTCCGTGTCCCGTAGCGGTGTACCCGCCAGCGAGCGCCGGCACACCTCGGAGTACACCCGTGCGCGACACGAGGTCCACCGTCACCATATACGTCCCATGTAAACAGAGTTTTTTTTGATGTGTGTCGGGTGTGGGAAGAGGCGGCACGTGTGTGCTTTATTTGTTTTCCCCGACTTTTGCTAGTTTTATTATGTTTAGTTTCACTTGTGGGAATGGTAATTTATTAATTTTGTTTGAAATGTGAATAAAAGAAATAATACAGGTGCATTTGAGTCATCCGTCGAAGGAGATCGTATGTATAATTGCTTCTGGTGTCCATCCCCCGTCTACCACAAAAAAAGGACCGTTTAACCTGGCGAAATCGCGTCATTTAATTAATTTAATTGTCACTTTATTTTTCTATGTCGAAAATTGATTTTTTTATAGAGTATTGAAAAAACTATAAATTATATTTATTTATTTTTTATTATTTAATTAACGTCCATTTTCAGGGTAAAATAAAATCTTGAAGATGTTGAAAAATTGGATAAAATTACGATTTTTAAAACCAAAGTTTGTTTAAGATTTTTTTTTTTTAATTTTTAAATTAATAAGACGCACATGGTTTATATTTAATCTTTTCATTCCAATTGAAAAAAAGACTTTTCAATGTTTAGGACTCTTAGAACAGGGACATGACGAATCTCCAAATTCCTACACTTCAATCGGAAAAACACATATTTATCATATTAAGAGTAAATATACAAGAAATGAAAAAATATTCTAAAAGATGTATCTTACTTTTTGCATTTAAATTTTTTTGATTGGTACAGTCGATTTTTCGCAAAACGGACCAGAAAATGATCAAAAAAACTCGAATATGGGACATAGGCCCTATATCCATCTGTCTTACTAGTAATTATTACATTTCGTGAGATTTTAATGTATCACAAATGAAAACTCTTTAAATAAATAAATTAAAGTGGTAGGGACTACTGTTTATTTTTACTGTACCGAGAGAGAGCGCTCTATTGCCATTAAATGCCATCGTATAAAACTAAAGTTGTTTTGTTTGACGATGCCCTTGAAAGACGTAATAGCTCGTTAAAAAAAAAACTCTCAAATAGTATCTTTTAAATTTTAAACCACATCTCGATGAAATTCTAGAAATTTCCGCAAAGGTTACGAATGCCGCTTGAAGGCGAGACAGCGGAGCAGAATCCGTTCTTCCCACGCGGCTCGGAACCCGTGTCCCGCGGGTCTAGCCAAACCTGTTTTTCCGCCGAGCCACTGGGCCAGCCTCTCCCACTCACCGCCGCTGGGCTCGCTTCACGTGTCGTGCTAATTTTAATGCTTTTATTTATATACATATTTTTTTTAATTTCACCCATTGTGTTGTTTGATTGATATATTTTATATCCGCGTAGGTGCTTTGTTATCCTTCCTTGTACGCTTCGGTACTATATGGTTTTTTTTATTAAATTAATCTACAAGAGGCTTTATAAGGAGGTAGTTTATATTTGAAAAGTCTTGTTTTGAGTCCAGGGTATATATATTTTTTCTTCAGAGAAGGTTTATGTGCTTCTCCTTGAACTAGTATTTCTCCTTTATGGAATCGAAGCTTGACACTCGAGACAGCTACTATGCGAAGAATTGAAAGAATCTAGGAAACTCTTGACGTTGGTAAGGAAGCGGAAGGTCTCCTTATTTCGCCACATTTTTCATATCAATAAATATAGCATCCTCCAGCTGATTGTCCAAGGAAAAAAGAGCATTGGAAGAAGGAATTTGTGCCAGTGGATGAAGATCGGAAGTGCGGCCAAATTGCTGTGATTAGCCCAGGATAGGGATATGTTCGAGGAAATGGTCACCAATCTCCTATGAGGAGAGGCATCAGTATTCCCAACTTCCATCCACGTTGGCTTTTTCTTTGGATTTTGACTAGCTTTTGATCAGCTGGCTATTTGGTATTTCTGAAAATATGACCAAAATAGGATACCTGACGCTTTTTTTGCCATCGTCAGAAGTTCTCTTTCTTTGCGCATTTTGTACAGTACTTTCTCATTTGTGACGTGGTGAACCCATGGTATTCTCCTATAAATATATATGTATATATATATTGTATTAGCACAGGATGTTAGTTTAGTGATGTAAAGCACCGATAAAGACGCCTGACTTCCCATGTGTCTAATTTAAAGGCCGGCATATTGTAATTTCCCCATCGCGCGGAAATCGATGGTGATGCCCGACCGTAGCCTCGCCTGGGATTATTTCACCAGCCAATTTGGCCAATTCCACGTGTGATTAACACGTTTGATTCAATTAATGCATTCTAGAGGATGATTTATTGCGTGTGTAATTAACAGAGTTGAAATGAAATATTAACAATTTTTTTAACCACACACGCCGCCATACAATCCAATTTGCAATTGTATATAGTGCAAGCGTTATACTTATATAAATTATACCTTAAATCAGATAATATTTTATTTTGATATCCTTGCGAATTCTAAAAAAGTATCTCGCGGGCTTGTGTGGTAGTGCCGCTTCTCTTTCTAAGGGTGCCAATTCATCATCCATTAAGGAGTGCCTTCTGAGCTACAAGAAAAATATGTTCATCATTATTATTTCATTGTTCTAAACAACTTCGCTGCGAGCCTGCTTTGAACGCTAAAAAATCCTTTGTGTGTTTTTTATTTCACATTAGACATGTTTTATTTAAAATGACAAATAATTAATTTCAACTCAAAGACAATGCGAGTCGTGGATTATTTTAAGTGTTCCCATTTGGGAACATACCCAAAACCTTTGTATAATGTCTTTCTTAGTGTCGTACTACCTGTATTGTAATTTAATGATGAAAGAATTTTATTTTTTATATATTTACTGTAGCTGGGATTTATTATTAAAAAAAAGACTTATTTTTTATATTAATTATTTTATATGTTCTATAAAATATGAAAAAAATTACAAAGAGATCAATCTCTCGCGGGTATCGTTAATTATATAATCACTCCAGGTTTTCTCATTTTTAGCTTTATAATTACAATAAAATTCTTCATAGATAATTATAAATTACCACTGAAGAATTTTTTTCGTAAAAAATACAATTTTTATTATAACTCTTGCAAAAAAAAAAAAAAAAAAACGATCAAATCGTGATCAGCTCGGGTACTATCTCACCTTTAGTAGCACCGGCTTCTCCCGCGCTCTGCAGATAACATAAAAAACCATAGCCACTCCGAGAGATTAGATTGGCATCACTGGCGGGATGTGCATGAAATACGGACCGGATATCCGGATAATCAATAATTTACACGCCGGAGTAATCGAATCCGCTCCCCGGCCATCTGAGGGTGGCTCCGGGGATGCAACAGCCTGCCGGGAGCTCATCAGATTTATTTGGTCCATTGTACCTCTTGGGGTCTTGCTCTCAAATACGTGTTTCTTTGAGTTTTATAATATTGCATCACTCATTGTACTTCTTGGATATAAAGCCGCAGATATATAGGCAGATACCTGGAGGTTGAATTACGTTAAGCTTAAATCCTATCATCAGTGATTTATGAGTAAAATGATACGTGTAGCGTTCAAATTTCCCTGTCTGATATGTCAAGCGTATCTGCTATTTCAATGATCGATGACGAGGGAATTACAGGTATTCTTCCTTGGCCGCCCGAGGCGACGGTAACGGTTGTTCTTCACCTGCGCCTGGTCACTGAACAAATTATACTAATTCCACTCCAAGAGATCTCCAGGCAAAAACATGAGCCTGGAAAACCTGCTCGTCGTTCCGCTGTTTGCTTGTTCTGCTTCGCACGCCGAGGTCCCGAGCTCGAATCCAGGTGGGTAAGCAATACTTTGTTGCTTGAATGGACCGCACTCCACTGCTGGGAGTATCATCCGACGCAACCTCACAGTATTCATAAAAATAATTTAGCCTATCCTCAGTTATATATTTTATTAATTTTTTTCATGCTTAACCGCTTGTCAATCCGATTATTTTCTTGCGGGCTACTGCTCTTGTAGAGTAGTGAGGAGACATCTTATTCAGTTTACGTCTGCTTTTGGTTCTCTAGCAGAGTAAAGAATATAAAAAAAAATAAACCAGCACATTCTGACAGCACCCTGGGGGTCAAATTAGGGAGCATTGCTCGCCGGGCCGCTTCCTTCGAATCGTTTTATTGAACAATCGAAGTGTAAAAAGTGTTAACGGTCTATAAATTTAAATTCCGACCCATTCAGACGTTCGCTGGAAATTGTACGATGAATCTCGCTCATTGCTTCCTACAAAAATGTAAGAGGTTTTTGCATTTTTAATATCTGGCCATGTATGAATAGTAATTTTTATCGCAATGCATATTTTTAATATTTATTCGACATTCGATAAATTTACACTTGAATTTTTTAAATTTTCATGAATTTTGTGAACGTTAAATAAATTTGGCTGTTTAGTTATGAAATGTTAAAATAAATAAGAGCGGATAGTCACAACACAAAATTAAAAACAGATAACTTGCATCATGAGATGACTTTTTTTTATTTTGAAATTAATGAAAAAAATTCGTAGTCCGTTACTCGGCCGCTTACGGTCACACTACGGATAATTTTAATTAACCTTTGCAGGCCGTTATAGTGCAAACACCGTTTTCATTTGCCGAAAATTAAATAGTGTATTAGTCGGCGATTTGTTGTGGCGGTTTTCCGCGTCCGCTTTTAACAAGCGAATTCCCCGCACACTCTTGGGAAAGTGATTACACCATTAACCGGCAATTTCACTAACGGACAATCGTGGATAATCGTGTATATCTAACTTGTCATGATTGATGGGGCTCGCGTTTAAACTCGCTTTTAAACCCAAGGATATTTCAAGAATGTATGCAATGTGTAAATACTTTGTAATGCCTGTTTGAACATCTCCGCAGACTTTAAATTTTTGAGTACAGCTTTTCTATAGAAATCTGGTGCGTTTCCACAGTGTTGGGTGTTGTTTTTTTTTTTCATTTCGCTGGTAGTTAAAATAAGGGCTGCGTATCCCACCCTCGCGGGGGCCGCATTTAAGCGAAGTTTCCAGCGAATTAAACTTTCGGTCGACGATCAAAATCGCAGCCTAATTTCTGAGCACTCGACACACCGGCGCACGAATTAGGGTTAAACCTAACCCGTCCGGAGGTCAAGCGGTCGAACCCGCGGTGTGGGTGTTGTGGTGTGTGGGGGGGGAGGGGGGTGCGTTAACCCAGTTGGTCTCGAAACTTTACAACGTCATTGTGTACTGTCTGTCGAAATGTGATTAGTAACGATCCGGCCGAAATGGCCGCGGCCACTTGTTCAAGCATTCGAGTCGCCTGTGTGTAACGCTCGATACGAAAATAAGGAAGTGTCCATCTGCATATTCATGAGCCGATCGCTGTTTTTTCCTTTTGTGTGCGTTTTGCTCGCTTGTACGGTAAACCAGGAAAGCACAATTCGCTTTGTGTGTTTTTCCGTATCTTGCTGTAGAGGTCGATCGATTATATTTTAAATTAATTTACACGCATACGCGCGCATATTTTTTACTGCGTAATTGTTTAAATTCGTTGTTTCATAAATTACTTGTTTATCATGTTGTGGTAATGAAATGTCTACGTGTCTACTGTTTTTTTTTTTTTACAAAACAGACACTTTTCAACTGTTTTATTGCTTTGCAGTCGTGACATTAGCGCCATTACTTACCGAACAGCTGTGAAGGTGTAGTTGTTATTGACCTTGTCCCGTGTCCCCTGAGGACAGGGTGTGTCGGCTTCGGTTGCAGGCTGGTGTTACCCTCTGCGATGCCTCAAATGAGCCGGCCACTCGTACAGAGTGCCCCCTATTAAGGAATTAAAAAAAATAAAAAATAATTTCCGATCGTCTGCCGCACCCGCGGCGTTTGATGGATCAGTCATTATAAATTTAACAGTATTTTCAAAATGATGATACGTGGTTTTTAAACGCTTGCGGTATTGCTCGTAAAGAGCAGGTTGTGTATAACTCGTTGACGCTATACAGGATGCTAAAAAATGTGTTTTTTTTTATTAATAAGTAATTGTTATTTTTTCATAGTTTCTGGTGAAACCATAACTTTTGAGACGTCGATAGTAATTTCGAGGTATATATATATATATAAATTTTACTGCATGGAAGGTTGAACATACATCTCGATGTGATTGCACTGCAGTGAGTGGGTAATTGGCGCTCTCTTGCTGTTTTTTTGTTGTTTCACTTTTGAGATAAAAACTCCGCCCGCGGCAGAACGAGATAATGATGATTGTGGACAGCACTCAGTTTGACAAGTCTGCAAACACTTAAGTAATGCGCGCAATCGGTTCCAAACACGCTTTTTGTGTCTGCCCAACTGTACTGTGTATTTCACAACTCGCCGTATCCCAAAATAAATAGTCACGTACGCCCCCCTGTCATCATCATCATCATCATCTCCCAGTATCGCCAAAGCCAACTCATAGTTGGTATATCCGCACTCAAACGCCCCTCAGGGTCACTGAACACACCCTCTTTACCGACTTTTGATCGTCCAGTGTAGATAACCTAGATATCGCTGACTTGTACTGATCACAAGCTTCAATGTTATACTGTTTCTTCCAAATATCGCCGTCTTTTATCGGCCCATATGTGTAATACAGGAACTCTCAAAGGCGTCACGGTCTCTCTTGTCTTTTTCTCAGTGTCCACGATCGAACCGTGGACCTTCGGTCGGCAACGTCTAGTGACAACGATTAGCCAGACATCGTGACTGATCAAAACATTCATTTTTAAATGTAATCCTATATTTTTCTTGTTGAATATAACATCAACATGACGGATTATAATTAATATGATTCATACATAATGCTTGTTTTACAACATAATCTATATCGTGTGTAACCGTGCAAACAAAGCAAATCACGGAATTTTCACAAATAACCTGGGTGGCGTCATCCCTTCGGGGTAATTTCCACGAATAGTGCGATTATTACACCGTTCACGTGTGCAGGCTCGCCGGGGGTAGGTTGGCCAAAAAGCCACGTGTGACGTCACGGAGCTTTTCACTCTCCGATCAATCTCCATGCTCGTTTCCCGCCTGGCCAAAAATGCGAAAGGAAATATTTTGACGGCGGTAAACGGAAGTCCGAAATCGCAATTTAGATTGGCTGAATAGTTTTTTTTTCTTAACGACTGGCCTCTTTTTTTTTTTTTTTTCATTTGTGTCAATTCACTTACGATTCCTTGTGAAGACTTTGAAACATTTTGTTTTGTCATTAGGTGAAAGTATGTTTTTTTGTGTGTTTATTATATGTTGTAAGAGGTTCGAGGTGACATCATGATGACTAATTCGTTCTAACCTTACGAAAGCTCCAAAGCTTATATTACTGGTATCAGATACAATTTACACTGATGCAGTATCACATTCTGTGCATTACAATAAATATTTTTGTGTTTTTTCTCATTTTTATTTTTATTTTTAGTGACCAGTTTTGCACAACCTTTTTGTGTTGTCATTTTCAAACGGAAACTTAAACTATGTTTAAATTGATTAATATAAAAAATATTCAATAAATCCGCAATTATTACACGTACAGTTTTATTGCGTTTGAACTGTGTCTCAAAAAATAGATTTACGCGTGAAACGACGTGAAAAGTCCTCAAACTTTAAAAGTTTTTTTTTTTATAGCAAAAAATTGAGCGCAATCAAATCTGAAACTATATTTACTAGTGTGAATAATTTTTTTTGTAAGTTATTATATGTGTAAATAAATTATCAACTTTGAACTTGTGAAGCGTACGAGTGTTCCAAAACTCGTGGTATCAATCAAGAATTTTTGATTGATACCACGAGTTTCGCAACACCTGTACGAAATAACGTTACAAAAACTATCAATGTGAAATAAAAAGTTGTGGGTTTTGCCCGCGATATATTGCTTATTTTTTTTTATATGAAAGTAAACATATTTGTTCTTTCCTGTGGTTTTCTCTATTATAAGTTTTTATTCGGTATTTTTATAACATTTTTATTATTTACAACGCGAGTTAGAAACTACTCGCAAAAAGTTTTTTAATGTCGCTGCTTTGTATGAGAAAAGAATATCATACGGCGGTGCCCTAATACGACGTGCGCCATATTTTTTATGAAATATAATATTTTAATGTCCAATTCGTTTAAGTAAACACATATGCGAATAGTTATATATAATACGATTTATTTTCGAAAATTCATCACAAGACGTGAAGACGTGATTCGCTTGAAATGGCGATAGAAGTTAATAATCATTGGACAGGGACTAATGCCCATGTCCAAAAAGACTGATTAAATTGAACGGTGATTACAAGGCCGTCGTGTAGATTAGATCGGTTATGATTTAATTGAACATTATAAATATCATTATTTAATCTAAATAGCGCTTTATTTGATCCGTTTGGGGTATTTGTCAGCTTTGATTTGTGATTATGACTGCGGTGTCTTCCTGCTGGGACTCCCATTGGGACCCCAGTTCTTATGGGGTTCAACGTATAGACTTCTAGCCTGTGTAGGTCCTGTGCCACTTTTATAAATATGCGTGCTTCATTGAATACTCACCAAGCTGGTCTTTTCTCGGTTCCAGCATAAACAAGATCCGCACGCTTGTGGACTTCCAGTACTGCCGCAGACTGAAGGAGCTGTACGTGAGGAAGAACAAGATTGCCGACCTGTCGGAGATCAGACACCTCAGGGGCCTTCCCGCCCTGAAGATCCTCTGGCTGGAGGAGAACCCTTGCGCCGAAGCCAACAAGTAAGCATGCTAACTATAAACTTTATTATATGTTGTATTCTTAATGGACATTCTAAGCCACGTCTGTACTTGATTTTCGGCTTCGGCACTGAAGCCATTTCCTTGAAATGAAAAATTCTAAAAAAAATTAAAAATGCTTCCAGTACCGGATCCGAAACGTCGAATTGATAACCGAAACTTGACACGGGTTAACACTACAAATAGTGTTATTATTGCTTATATTATTGAAGTGTTATTGAAAACTAAATGCCGACATAGAAATACCTAATTCCTAAAATCAATAAAATGTACGAATATTCAACGGCCATGACACTCAAGAATCACAATATTTAATATAAAGTATATATTTTTGTTTTTCTGATTTTTTTTTAAGTGGAAATATTTTTAATTTTGTTTTAATTACTTAAAAGTATTAATATTTTTTCTCCAAGCTACCAAGAAAAACTGAAAATTTAAATATATATATTATATATATATATATATATATATATATATATATATATATATATATATATATATATATATATATATATATATATATATCTATATTGCCACAGTAATGACAGCTAGTTTCTCCTTTTTCGGCTTAATATGATTTTGTAACACCCTATATAAATTATTGTTGATAGCCGAATCAGTAATTGTTTTTGCTTCATTATTTTACCGCTTTGGTATCTTGACATTTTAAGTGGGTATTTAGTATTTTGTAAAAATAAACATTGAGAAATAGCTCTCACGTGTAAAGAGTTGTAGTCCTAAGTTAACCATAGGATACTTAAATGGTGTAAATTCATTGAATATTATAAGATGCCTGCCTTTTTTTAAAATAATTAGCGGCGTGTCGCAGTCTGACATGCAGAATGCATTTGCATACGAACGCTGCATAAGTAGACATCTGTTAATCGCCTCTATATTTGGAAGTTGTTATGCAAAATGATGTAACCCACATATCATATTTTTTTGACATTGTATAAAATTAAAATGACATGCATTCTATTAACATCATCATTTTATATGTGCACTTATATAATCTCTTTTGACTCTGGATTCAAACAGAAAAATGTGACACTAAAAAATCACAATATAAAAAAAAATGTATATTCTCATTTCTCTGCTGTTTTTAAAGTGGTTAAGATTTTTTAAAGTACATTACTTATTAGGATTTACAAAATTTCCATTCACAAAAATCGCCTCTTTTAATAAAGCGATCCAGTTCAGTCTTCATCCACCCTGCGTTGACTCATTCTGTCTAAACTCGCAGATATGATTAGTTTGCTTATACTCATTTATTCAACAAGCATTAGTTTTCAATTTAATGTCCATATTTCTATCTCTAATAATCAATTATTAATTCCAAAGAAAAACTCAATGATTACTCGAGTGAAACAATATTTCTTACGGCCTTAATTTACCATTGTCCATGAAATTTCTTTGACCCAAATAGATAAAATTTCAAAGCCGGTAACTTAAATCAACATTCAACTGAGTCATCACTGAGTATTGTCAACACAATAAATTCCAATAAAATGTTTCAATCTGATTTTTGTTTATTTTTTTAGTCAGTAACGATGTGGTTTACTTTGATTTCAGCTACAGAATGACCGTTTTAAGAGCTCTGCCACACTTAGAAAAATTGGATAATGTAAATGTTGAAAGTGAAGAGGTAAGAAAAAAATATTTTAAAAATATATATTTATTAGAAAGAATTTGAAATAATATAAATGGATATAAAAAACAAATTTATTCTTTTATACTTTATTACAGTTGAAAAAGGGCTTATAGAAATATATTTGCAGATGCTGTCGGTAGTTAGTTTTAACATTATTCTCTTTGGTGTTAAGTTGAATTGAGTCATGATTATCTGTCCTACGTTTCAGCACTGGTACTGGAATCAAGGAATTAGTATCTCAATAATAGTGCCTAAACGTCACAAAAAAAATACATGACCTAATTGATTGAAATAACCACGACGAAAGATTAATTAATTAGACTTATTAGTTATTTAATTTGACAGCTATTAAAAATAACTTTAGAGGCGTCAGAAAATTTATACGGTTTGATTTATTTTATTGTCATTTACCGGTTTGATTCAATTGAACTTTATGTTTCAAAGGTCGAAGAAGCGGCGAGAAAAGGAATGCCCATTGTGGACACGGACGGAGAAGATGATTACGAACCTGAACTGGTACATAATCTCATATTTTTACTCATATTATATATTTTTTACTTACAATCATACCTACATTATTGATAACTTATTTATATTAATAGTAAAATTATTTAGACTAAAGAGAACTGCAAAAGCTTGGATAATATTTTTTTCAATTATATTATACTAAGAATAAAATGTTTATATTGTAATTTAAAATTAAAAAACAATTTTTAATTAGAGACCTTTGAATCGCAAAGTAAACCTGCCTTATATAAAGGCCATTTAATTTATTGAATGTTGTTTGTTTTTGAACTTTTTTTGTTGATATTAATATAAAATTATGTGTGCTGATGTTTCATTGAAGCTCTAACTACATTTAAAAACATTATGTTGCACGAAGGGAGTAAACGCTAAAATATTTTTTTCTTTATTTTGGTGTTTTGGACATATGAAAAAAATAAATATTCAATTCAATAATGAACAAGGCTCAAAAAAATAGTCATTGTTTGCTTTTTAGAAACTTTGATTAGTGCTTCTGATTTTGTATATTAAGCATTCCTTAAATTTAATCAACAGAATAATACAAATAAAAATGTTTTTTTTTTTGTGTAACTACTAACGTTATAACCCTGTGTTGCTTTTCGTTGCGCACTAAATATTTAACAATAACCGTCCCCAGGAGAACTACAATAACCAATACTGGGCCAAGGCAGAAGAGGCTCCCTCAGAGAGAAACGGAGAAAAGGAAGAGTATCGAAATGGTGATCAGGTACTGTATAACGTTACGCTTTTGTGTTGTGAATGTTGCTATTTGAAACTGCCTAGTTTTTAATTGCATATAAATATATTAATCAGACTTTCATGGCCATTCATAATGAAATTATTTTCTAAAGTTGCATTGATTTGAAAATGTATGGTATCAGAGTTGAAATATCAAAAAAGAAACACAAATCAACATTGCTTTATACCAGAGACAACAAGTTAACAGAGAAAACAATTTCATTCAATCGCATGTAATTGAAGGCCACTATGTACTAAAACCTATGAGATTTTAGACTTACGGTTAAATTAATAAGCACTTTTGTATAAAAAATAATCTTCAACTTAATCCTTTTTACGTGTTTGTGGCATAAGCAATCTTATTAGTAATAATTTATTCCACTCTTATTTCAGCTGTGAGTCATAGTTATAACTCACATTTTTTATTTAGTGTCAATAAAACACGTTTTAAAAGTGGAGTTAATATTTTTTTCAATATTAGATTCATTTGCTGTCTTTCAACTTCCGATTTCCAAATTTTAGCTTTCACAAATTGACTATGTCATAGATGGCTAGAGTAGAATCATCCAAAGATACCGTAATTTAAATAATTTGAATTATTTAGGATTCAGAACGAGGGGATACCTACGAGACACCAACATTGCCCACCGCCACATACGGTAGACCTTCAGCACTGCGGAGATCACCTCCCACCACTAACGGAAACAGACATTCTCAGGTATAATATTTCATACTGAATATGCAAGCATTTATCTTCTACTAAAAAAAAAAAATTATTTATTTATTTTAGTACAAAAAACAAGCTTTCTTTATAACGTCTATTTCTATTTTAAAAAATCTTTAGTTGGTTTATCCATAAATAGGCATATATTTTATGATGCTATGTTCCAGGAATACGACAGACAGCACGAGGAGAGCTCGCACTCCTCTAACAACCACTACAACCGCCCTTCGGCTCTGCCTAGGTCACCCCCCACCACTAACGGATCCTCCCACATACAAGTCAGTACAACACGCGACTCCGCAGCCTGTGTAGTTAGCCACACCTGTATAGAAACCTCCCGACTGTTGTAGACAAGCGGCTTGTGTGTTTGTGTGTACATTGATCCGTAAAGAGAAGATAGATAGACTAAATGATACTGATGAAATTAATTCGTAGCATGCGGTGAGGCATACAGTCACCGAAGACTAATCTATTCTTTCTTTCTAATATTAAGAGGCAAAACCCAACACAATACCTTATGTAAAAAATACCCATTTTTACCTTTTATATTTTTTATAATACTGTACTCATTCTTAAAGCACTCAAACCAAATATTTTATCAATATCTAAATACTATGTTTTTATACAAAGTCGTTGATGGAATAAAAACATTGTGTCCTGACGAATTTAAAATGCTGTAATCCGGTTTTTGGTGCAAGATTTTCCATGTATCTTTTTAAGTACTGAGAGGTTATTTTAAGCCTTACCGTTGTATACTGCCTCTTGGTATCAGAAGTAAGTCATATTCATAGTCAACTAGTCTTTAGTGTACTGCGTGTCTTAGACCTTCTGCATATATCTTAATCAACAATGACAAATTGCAGAATAAATATTTTTTTAATGTAAAATATTTCAAGGTATATATAATTTTATTGGGAATTCCAACAATTATTAATTAATTATCCATCAAAAATTATTAAGGTATTTTCTAAGATATTTCAGCTTTTTCAAAATTCAGTAATTTTAGCATAATGAGTTTTACTATATTTAATAATATTAATATCAATTCAATCAATCACTAAAGCCAGTACATCATTAATAACTTGTGAGCAGATCTTTCATTCACGTCAATCATTTTTGTATACAAGAATGGTTTTGGCAATTCGAGGACTGCTTTTGTAATGTTAAAACTGGCTATTAATAATCTAACAAAATGCAATGATAATAAAAATAATTTTAAGAAAATTGTAAAATACATGCATATTTGGTGTCCATTTCAGTGACATACAGGACTTTTGTGATAGAGTTTGCACGCTGCGTGTAGAAAATGTCAGCTGTTGCTTAAGTTACATCTGCGTTGTATATTGTGTTGTTTAGTGTTGGCCTGTTTGTGTGTTAATTCTTGGGGTGTTAGCATAGTGATTTTTAAACACTGTTCACAGTGGCACTGCTATTTATGTATAGTACAATATAATCACTGGTGTTTTGTATGGCTAAAAAATAAAACTATTGTTTTTAATACACAAAATAACGAGGGGTATATTTTAACTGACTGCCGTGTAACACGTATCTCTAACTACAAAAAAAACCATTCAAATTGGATTTTCACAACTTTGAATTGTTAGCATTGTAATTTAAATATTATATTGAATGGTGCAGAAAGAGAAATTAAGTCCAAAGGACCATTGAACAATGAATGTTGACAAAAATGTTGGTTCGGTTGGCTTAGTGGTTGGACCATACCTCTTTATTGAAAAGTCTCCAGTTCCATCCTCATCCTGACTGGTGAATCTCAAACTGATGTTATCGGACTAACGCATATTTCAGTTTGATTGTAGACAATTTATATTGACATGTTTTAATACAATTGAAAAAAAAACTCTTGGAATATGCGAAACTCTATCAGGGCTTTATGATTATGATCGATTGTTAAAGGAGAGAAAATTCTTATGGAAAAAAAAAACAACTTAACATCTTTCAACCACTAAATACTAAGGTGGTAAACAAATTACACGTTCAGTTTCTCGACTTTTGCATCCAGCACACATATTTACATTGCTTAGCGTAAAAGCGTGTTACACGTTACAATTTGTTATTATATACTCTTCCATAAAAATATTTTTTAGTCCAAACAATATTAAATGATCTATTTATATAGCACTAAATACACTGCAAAAATACATTTTGCATTCAATTTTTTTTTACAAACACCGAACACATTTCACAATTAAATCTGTCAGTAACTTTAAAAGTTATAAGTTCTTGATAAAACTTATTGACTATGTAACTTTTAAAGTTACTATCGTTAAAAAAAAAAAATTAGTAAAGCAGATAAAAAATTATTCTTTGGATAGAATAATACTTGAACATCAAAAATTAAAAAATGTTTACGTATTATTTTTTTAAGGAAACACCACAAATATTACTTAACAGTATCCGAGTCAAAGATGTATTCACACATATCAATTAGTATTAGTCACTCGTCAATAGTCTTTTATACATCGCTATCTCACTCACACGCACACAGCACTGTACATAAGGATGCATCTGTATCTTTCAGACGAGTCCCAGCAGGTCCAACAGATGCTACTCTCCTGACAGTAATGACGACAGATATGAACGGCCCCCAACATCACGCCCGCAATATTTTGAGGTTAAAATCAGCCATTTTAGAATGCCAATTTATTGTACTATTAGCTTTAAATGCTTGCTTTTGCTTACTCTTAGTGAAGCTTTGCTTTATTATTTTACTCTTGTATTAAACATTCAGTAAACTCAATATTTTTCTTAATTGCAACTATTTATTAATTGTCCTGTCTATCCTAGCTATATAAATAATTTCAGTTTGTGAAAAATATGAGTATACTGTATTTAGTATTTTATAATAGACATATCCACATGTTTTCTTGTTTTTATAATTTTCAGCTAAAAATGACATCAATGTGATTTTAAAAGTAATTAACACTTACTCCAATACACGATCTTGAATGAAACATTCAAAAATTAGAAAAATGTGCAGTCGGTCTATTTGCTTTTACAATGTTTGGAATTTTATACAAAATGCATGCTTCCTGCATGCTTTTGTTTCTTGTTGATTGTCTTTTGTTTTACTGTTTAATTTCAAATAAAAAAAACATGTGAATCTTATTATTGATCGACTCAAATAAAATTTCTTAATTTTTTTGAATATACACTCATACAAGATACTATATATTCTGAAAGGTCATAATTTTAGAAGGGAAATAATGTCACTCATAATTTAGCTTACTAATGAAATAATTACCATCGATTAATCAACCATGCTTACAGCCTTGTGTTCAGGTTTTGCATATTCCATCCCTCACAAGTACACCCATCTCTCAATAAGCCACTCTCACAATCATCTGCTCTAGCTTCTCGCAGAGCAGGAGTAACTTTTGCATCATCGCACTGATGTTTTACAGGTTTGGGTTATTGACAGATGAGTATACTATTCGACCTTGAGAGACGTGGAGAACTAACACTTAACGCACTAACCCACAGCGCTCGGCTTCTATGGGAGATGAGCTATCATCACAGCCAACTTCCCAGCTGGCGAGAGTCACGGAAGACGCTGCCCAGACTTCTGACTTAGAGCAGAGCCAACGCAGGCAACTGCAGCACAGTCAGTCCGCGCAGAGCATCAAGGTGTGACAATATGCGTCGTACACGAGGTCCTCATTATATTGAAGCGGATCAAATAGTTTGGTTTTGTTGAATACAACTCTTAAAAATTCACGTTTAACTTAAATACTATGTTTCATTTAATGGAAACACATCAAGCACTCTTTACTCGTAATAATTTTGGAAAATACGAAAAGAAATGTGACTTCATAGTCAGATGGGATCCCAAATGCTCGTATACTGAGAACCTCTTAAAAGTCTTACAGCAAACTTCTGGAAGGTGACGGATAAAGTGGAGATTAGAGGTATTGGTTCTGTCAAGAAGAAGACTCGCTTGTATTGTATCACGCAGTCTTGGATATATCCAAGTAACTTCAGACACTTGTGTTTATAATCATATTGATATGCTTCACGTTTAAATTCATTCTTTTTTTTATATATATGAAGCATGCTAGAGTTGACGTACTACATCCTTTTCATTGGGTTATAATGGATAAGATATATAACGCTGCACTTGCTGTACTCGCCATGTTACTAGCGATACAAGCTGTGTTATACAAGTTGTGACAAAAACTTTACAAATATAAATACACCCAATGAAAGATATAATCCACCAACTCTAATCCTATTATCCAAGACATTGGATTTATTTAATTTTAAATAGTAAGGAATCGGGATCAGGAAAATTTACGATGAAACAATTTTGCCATAGTTGTACCAAATTTTATATCCCCTTGTTTGTGTTTGAGATAATATATCAACAATACCACACACTACGCTGACTTTAAATAATAATAGGTTTACATAAATTTTATCAAAATTATTTTTTAATATACGGGTTTAAAATTATGTATGCATATGTGCAATATGCAATATGACTATGTGAGTCTTTCAAGTCCATACAAAGGGTTGTCGTGTTCTTAACTTCCAAGAATGAAAACTCAGATAAATTACTCAAACACCTGCTTTCTGGTCGCCTTTTTGTTGTTGACTGGTGGCCAAATTTTATTTTACAATAAACATTTCAAACATTTACACATTAACAATATAACATAATACGAAGCAGTGGCTGGCCGCCCCATGCAATGAGAACGGACTAAAGACGTCTGTTTCCTTTTGTTAAGGGACTTAGGCCGGCTTTTTGGCCATTTATTTCTTCGGCCACGAGGTTTAAATAACTGTACAAAGAAGAATTTATAACTCATTTCAAATAATACTAAGAATTTTGGTGAGTAATAGTGAACCTATAGTGTACATGACAAATAAAAACTGCCAAGCCCCGTGGTTTCAAGGTAAAATATCAAAATATGGAACAATCTTCACACGTCGTAAAAGAACACTGCAAATAGTTATTGATATACTTTGTTCACGTGACAATTTGAATGCAACACCCACTTATATAGCCAATATGCACAGAATCATCAAAACTTCATGCAATACCTTAATAAACATCACGTGTCTCATATATACGTCATTTACACGCATCATCACTTTAATATTTCAAATATCGAAGCTTTCCTTTAATCCATGATACTTTGTAAGGTATTGATTTTTTTAATAATATATTATTACATTTGATATTCTGACCATGTATGTCTTATATACGTAATTATTAAATATCAATATTTTAGTTTTACGACATATCTGTAATGACTTAGTAAGGATATATAATAATATGGTATATATTATTACTTTTAATATGCTTGTAAAGAGATTTTTTGTTTATTGCGACTCTGATCACACTTTCCACGGGTAAAAGGGAGTGGGAAATGGTGCTTCAATCTTTTGTTTATTTATTACAACTTTACTGATTTTCTTAAAATAATATTTTAAACGCAGATACTACTGCAATATAAATATAAGTCATAATCCAGATGGTGAAAATTCATTCTTTTCATATGATGTGATTTATTAGGACTGAAATTGAAATCGTGTAATCAAAAATACTAACACAATAAATAATGAACCTGAACTCCCAAATTCAGAGTATCAAGTATGTTGTAATATTTTCGTTGTTTATTCAAGAAAAAGTTCTAACCTAACTTTTGCTCTTCCAGGAATATACTCCGGTAAATGGAGAGCACAACACCACTCCTCGCTATCAGCAGCCTCCCAACAACAGACACTCGGTGGAACTGACATCTCCGCAGGCCACTCAGCAGCACAGCGACTACTACTATGAACGCCCAGATCGGTAATTAAAAAATAGCAAGCAAATTAAAACACGCACGCTGGAAGAAACTTACAGAAAACCAGATGTTTAAGTTTATTATGCAATCCTATTTTTAGAGTTAACTTCACAAGTAGTTAATCTGAACAAAGAGTATATACATACTTGGAACAGAAATTTGCAGCTAAATATTAATTTAGCTGCAAATTAATATTACAAAAACCCATTTGTACATAAACGTTTTTCAAACTGTATTTTCAGGTATTCCAGCCAGAATCTGGCAACTTCAGAACAAAACTTCTATCAGCAGCCGCGCCAACAACAGCAGCAGCAAGATCAGTGGGAGCGCGACAGCATGATGTCCGCTGCCAAGGAGAGAGAGGGACAGATCGCCAGTGCCGTCATGGCTGACCATAAAGGCTTCACACGCCGTCCCATGACCAGGGTAAATATGTGACAGATCTTAACTTATTAACGTTGTACAATAGATTTTGTATAGCCCTACTAATAAATTTTGTATCTGTTATTGAGCAATTTCAAGGATTTTTCTCTACCTTTAAGTTAAGTAATTTGTTTTTGTTGTTCAGAGTTCCAACCTGCTATCTGCCGTCCTGTGCCTCATCAAGGAGCTGGACTATACAAGCCTGGAGGTTGCAGAGATGGCCGTGCGATGTCGCATGGACGAGCTCGCTAACCGTCCATGAGAGCGGATCACTTCCATGGCGGATGTGAAGGAGTCGCCATGTGAAGACATCGGATACTAATCAATTACTAAAAAAATCATTTATGAAAAAAATTAGCTCACACAACCTTGAAAGTCTTGGTCCGCGTTGCCTGCTGTAGAAACACGTGATATTGAAACAAAGATTATCACCTACTAACTCATATGACCTTGAGATAATGGCTTCACATTGTCTGCTGCAAGAAATACAAAACATTTAAATAAAACTCACTATGAGCTATTTCATTCAGTTACTTTTATTAGTAACCGAACAATATCTACGAGTTTGATTGTTCACAAATGTATGGTTTTGACTTGAAAGCATGAGTTTAGCTGCTGTGAGGATTTGTGAAGGCTGTAGAGATATCTCGGTTCTTATTTACTGAATTTTAATATGAATGTGAAGATAGTATACATGGATGGACCTGGAACTGTACAGATACTAAAGAGGCGGGTGATTAAATTTGAGACTTATATATTACTTAAAAGGACGTGAACATGCTTCTGAAAACATCCGGGTGCTTCAGATTCGGTTTCTAAAATAGAGCATGTCAGAATCGCAGTGCGAAATTAACTAAGTGTAATTCACCTAATGTTTACAATGTGAAAACATTTGTTTTCTTATTGGGTCTAAATAGCTTTACAATGTCATGAATTTAGATTTTTTTTATTCGGAGGCTTAGAAATGTGTTTAAAATATCCATGACTATTTACAATGTTTTTGGTGTAAATGTAAATATAATTGATTGATGTGTTACAAAGATAACGATTATCATACGTATTCAATTGCCTTAGAATTTAAAATTTATTAATAGTGAGTATGAAACAAGAAGTGTTGATTGTAAAAAAGTTTAACATTGAAAAAAATTATATACTAATTGTTTTTTTGATGATTCCCAGTTTAATAACAGACATGTACAGTTTGGAACTTGCTCATGAAAGTATTGTTTCGATACATTCTTTATTAAGGTAGCATCCCTTGTATAAATGTTAAATAATATAATAAAAGGCAAGCAGGAGGTATGCATGCCTGCTCACATTCTATATGTCAATCTGTAATGTACTTATCGTAAACCAAACTAGAAACAATAAGGTTTGTAAAAATTATATATTTTAAATAAAATCAAGGCATTTGGCTTATAAATACACGTGGGCACACAATGCAGACCAAAAAGATATAATTTGTATTAAAACCGTGCATATTTGAATTACTCGATAGGGTGACGGTCAAAACGGGAGGTTTCCACCTAGAAGGCAGAGACTCAGCACTGCCGTGTCGAGACATTTCCGATAGATGCTGTTTTTCTTTGTTAAAAATGTTACATTTAAATAGAAATGCTCAACTAGAAGTTTTTAACAAGAATTCAAACAACAATATTATTTTCATTTATTGAACCTTTTTATGTGTACTTGTGTGTGGTAAAAAAATATGGTAAAAAAAATACTTTAAATTACATTCAATAATTCCATGGTTTATTCTGTAAACTTAAATCGCATCAGGTTGTGACAATTTATCTTTTCATAAAATCTCGCTATCTCTAATTAAATCTTTACTCATAGTAGAATGTAAAAAATCCCATTGGAACTTTGGACATGAGCTTTCATTAAATATAACGTAAATTTTCTATACTCGGTAATCTTCTACCTTATTGTTCAATACTTGAGCTTCTCAGTAGGCGAAGAGAGATAACGCAAGTCAAAAGTCATCTCGTCACAGAGGCTACGGAGTTGGCTCCATTTGTACATAACAAGACTTAATATAAATAAAAACAAATAATACTTCATAAAATAAGCACTACATAGTATATATTTTCTGTACTACACAATGCAATATTAAAATAATTAAAAAGTGCAATAGTTTAAATTTAGTGTATATTTTTAAATCACTTATTGTTGTGAAAACGAATACATAGTGCTAGCGTGTAACGCTTATTAGGAAATATACAAATTAATAATAAAATGTAATGTAATTTTAACTTAATGAGCGTTAAAGTTTATATCTTCAACGGAGGTTGCATTCCACCATCTCCGCTCGGGTCTTCATCACCTTTGGTTCAAAACAGGGAAGCTGTATTTTACCCGAACCGCTCTCCCAACTTCTTCAGTGAATATATTTTATTATTTATACCCTGCAGCACCAACTGCAGGGCTTCGGGGCGCATGATGTATAGTTATATTGTATTATGAGGCTTTTTTTTTTTACTCTTTTAAGAAATGTTTGGGCAAGGTGGATAAATGTATTCAATGTTTTTCATCACGTAGTTAAAAAAACTGCACGGATCTGTGTGAACACATTGCCTGTTGACTCATAAAATTTTTGTGAAACATGTTACTTATTTATCTTTTATATACAAGCCAAAAATTACACATTATGCATTTTAAGAAAACAAAAATATTTATATTTTTGTAAAATAGATTTTTCTCAGTTGCCGTTGCATTATATATTATTAACCTAATCTACCTAAACCATTATTAGAATATGAACTGTCCGACTTAATTTTCATTAGATAATTTTACATAAAGGGGTTTAAAACAAACTGAATTCAAGAAGCAAATCTATCTAACAAGAATTTTACTTAAGTTTATTGAATCATTGTTTCTTTTATATGCATTCTTAAATTTTTATGTTTATTTATATACAATTAATTTTACATTGGCAATATTCCATTATTTGGTTTTAATATTTAGAGTGCTTGTACTTTATATATATTTTTATATTAAGATGTGTGTTGAGTTATATGCAATGACGTTTTTTCAAATTATTTAGTATTTCACTATCACGTGCTAGTAAATGACTAAATAGATAGTATGTTGAATTATTAAATCAATAACTGTTGTATTTAACACTGGAATTCATTCAGTTAAGCTTTTTTCATAATTCTATCGACATATCTGTTGTCTACTTTCAACAAAACTAATCAAAGAAAATAATAGTTGGCACACTGTCAAATAGTTTTCGGATTGTACTTAGCACGTTTGACACAACAATGATCTGAAATTTTTTTAACATGATATTATTTTAATCCTAAATGTATCAGCAATTAATAACCAAAATTACGTATGTTTAATAGTTTGTCAACTATTGTTGTCTTTAATCAATGTTTTATAATGTAAGAGTAGTAAAATGCATTAAAAGCTCGGCATATCTTTATTGAATTTTCATTCAATAGTAACAATTATTTATCTACCTAGTGAAAATTTTAATTGTCTTATGCAATGTGGCTATATCTACGTAGTCCAGTTTTGCTAGTAAAAACTAAATACAGTATTACATTACAAAATCACTCGGTCAAAACAGCTCATGGTGTCATTAAAACACTGTCTACCTCGGATCTGCTTTAGCAAATGTTTCTGTATAGGAATATTGATAAATCGTGGCATGCGTGTACGGGACCCAATGCCGAAAAATGACACGTTGAATCTGTACTATTGACTTTTAAGGGTCAGAACTGCCACTGTGCTATTTATGAATTATTTTATTTTATATCTGTACTTATTATTCGATTCTTTATGAAAAATGTTATGTTAACAAATCGAAATTACGTTTTATGAAAGTATATAAGTTTGCATGGAAGATTGTACCATCCCGTGATATTTGTGCTAGGGTGGCTTCTTCGCCAAACCATGAAAAATATTTCTCTTTAATCACTCTTATATTCTATATTATTAATTTTATTGTAACTGTTTTTCCTGTTGTATAATTTTTATTGTTACATTGACGCTGGAATGGCTTATAAGCCACGTAATAAATTTTATAGCCGAGTACTTTGAACTTTTTTTAGAAATACGTTTGATATTAACAATATGTTTTAAGGTAAACAGAACACATATGAGAGGACAAGAAAAATCCTTTAAAATATTATTCTATTCATCTTATGTGTCTTACGAGTCTTGTAACTCGCCGAGAATATTAAATGTGTGCCAGTGATGTATACACACATGCTTGACATCTTTTTCTTTTCGTTTCGTGTTTGTTCTAATTATCAATAAATATTGTTAATACAATAGACTTCTATGTGTAAAAATGTGGATTTATTAATCAAAAAATCAAAAATTACCTAAAATATATAACATTTTGAAAATGCCGGCTTAATTTTTAAAAGTTGGCATACAAATTATTGATTGTCAAACTGATGGTGTGACAGTATTCATAGCTCACCAAATCACCGATTAGTTTTTACATTAAATATATATTCTGTAATATCTTTATTTATTAAATAATTGACTATTTCCTTAATTTCATGTTTTTGGGTATTTTTTAGGCAATATGTTTTGTTATTTCAAGACGGAAATCTCTGGAAGGTCCTCTTTGCTTTTATTTGTTTGAGTGTTCATTTTTACATTATATTCTCACTAATTAAACAAGTCATTAGCGATTTATAAAATTATATTATATTTTAACAGCTCGGCGATTGACAATTTTCAATTTTGCTTTGACTAGAATCCATCCAATAATGTATTTAATATTTTTTTACAAATTATTGTTAAGTCGTACGTGGCATGTACAGTTAATGTAAAATTGTTAGCATTTAAAACAAATAATCATAATAAACATTAAATTTAATTATTAACCTTGTTTCAATACTATAATACTATTATATATATATATCCATCTTATACTGGAATCAACGTTAAAAAAAATACATCATTCAAAAGGAGAAAACTTGTGACTCAACAAATAATAATTTTAATAGTTTTATTGTTGTATCAACAATATATAGGTATTTTCTATTTATATTTTTTCAGAAATTCAATATTTTTGACAGAGAGTACTTGGTGGAATTCCATTTTAATATTTTTGAGTAAAATACTTGAGTGATTTTCCACATGTTCGTTTTTATTTGTGACCGGTTTCGCCAACCTTTCACGTTGGCATTATCAAACAGAGTTTCTGTTTGAAAATGCCAATGTGAAAGGTTGGCGAAACCGGTCACAAATAAAAACGAACATGTGGAAAATCACTCAGTATTTTACTCAAAAATATTATATTTTTCAATTAAAATATTTACTTTAGAATATGACAAGTTTTCTACAAATTTTATTAAAAATAAAATAAATACATGCATTTGATAATAATACAAGATTTTCTTTAAAGTCTGCTCACATAATACAAATCTAATATTGCAGTGTTTAACAAACATTTAAAATATCTAGGCCTAGATAAAAATGGAGGCAGCGGTTTTTTATACCGTGCTTTTTAGCTTTTATGACTTGGGTTTTATCTCGACTACATTTAAACAAAAAATATACGTTGTCTAATGCGGTGGGTATACTGTAAGCACATTTAAAACGTTCGGGGCTTTTACCTGTGGAAAATTGTCACAGATACAAGCAGCAGGGCCGAACTGGTAAATGAGCGAATACTTTAGTTATTTGCTTTATTTTGTAACCAATGTTTACTAAATAAAAATATCATAACTACAAGTAAGCTTCGAGGATGATGAACTGCATGTCCATTAAATTTACAAGTAAAAGCATAGGTTTTTTTACTGAGTGCAAAACACATTAAATATTTCCATACAATTATAAAACTTATCACCTCTTAGATGCTTAATTTTATTAAATATCTGACCATGGCAAAGTATATTTTTCTCCTTGAAAAACTTCCAATACTTCTGCCACTGTTTGGGATGTACTTGCAATGGTAAATTTAATTTTTTTTTTTTTATTTTCACTTGCTACAAAACCTCAAACGATCACCATTAAATGCTTAAATTCATAAAACTGTAACAAAATGATAACAATACAACATGCAATATTTCACAATGTGGTGAAACAGTCTTCAGTTTGGTATCGACATTTCAATCGTGATTACGTGTTTTTTTTTATTTTCTATACTAAAACGCGATAAGTATACTTTTAATTGATTACTAACAATGAAGCTAGTATTTTAAATAGTGCCTACAAGACGCTTGGATCAATTGTTAAAAAATCTTTTGTGGACGAATCCTTAAAGCATGTGCGACATATTGTTATATAATATTTTTATTCCTCTGCTGTCAGCCATAATTGTAATCAGTTTTAATTAAACGAACCCACGATTGCGTAAGATCATATTATTGCGAAATATTTATTTTTGTTTGATTGCAGTTTAATTATTACACTTTCGACGATTGCACTTGTCACACATCTAACAAAAATATTACAATCTTCATAATATTTTGAAGTGAATTTAAAGTGATCGAGTGTTATTGGGTTTGTTAAATTTCACATTAATTGTAAATCATTCTGTAAAAGGATTTACAAACTCTAATTCCACCCTGTGTTGGTGACAATTGCAAAGGAGAGGGAGGGGGACTTCCTCCCCACTAATGACGATGAAGAGATGCCGCGACTGTACACCGTACAGTCAACCCGAGCGGATGAAAAAAAAAACCATAGAACCGGCAGATAAAGGTATGGATATTATTAAAGTACTAGAAATGTAGCCCGTCATAAAATGACGTATTCGATGAACGATGCAATAGTGTTTGAACATATGTTTGGCTGACAATTAGATGAATATTTGATTTCATTTTGTACACATATATTTTGAATAACCGGATATTAATTTCGAAAGCAAAGCCATTTTAGAAAATATTAAATTTCGTGTCACAAACAACGAATCACTTTCACTGCACTGTTCTTTATTAGATGCAGTCTTTATCACGTTCAATTGTGCTATTCTTTTTTAATAACGTTTGCTGTGCTTAGACGGTGTTATTTTTTTAGGAGGCATTTTAATTTATTAATGATGTGATTAATAATTTCTAACGTAACTAAAAAATAAAATTGGTACTTGTGTCAAGTTGACATAAACTGGAAATTTCTTAAAAGCATCATATTTTTTTTTGTTGTAAAAATTCTAAATTTGAAATTCTCGCTGTGAACAACAGAATCATATAATTCGTACATAAAGCATATTTGATAGTTTTATTTAATTAGTTTATGAATAAAAATATTATCCTATCGTCTTGAAATTCACCACATAACTACGAAAAAACTTACTGAACTTACGTGCAAAAAATCAGCGTTGTATCTTTTAAGATATTCAATAGATAACCAAAAAATGAAACATACACACACACAATAGCTATTATTATAGTAGATTATTTTTTTGAGTTTTGTGAACAGTAACAGATTAAAACTGTTAAGGCTTATATTGAAGTGAAACTTTGTATTCAGCAATTAAAATTTCAGGCAAAAAGCTCAGATTAAGCTTAAAAAATTAATTGCGACTGCATACAATCGACACATATATTATATACACATAGATTTGTCACCTAAAGCTTTCCTTCTTTTCAAACCTGCAGGTAATTGATGATAATTGATATTATTTCCATTGATAATTCACGGAATAGTGTTGCGTGTGAAAATCGACTGTAAATATTTTAATATATCATGTTTATAGAAGCGCCCCATTCCCCCTTTTCTTAATAATCATAAACGCGCATTTATCATATTTTTGCAACAAACGAACCCTTTTGCGGTGGCTTATTAGCACTATCTCAAAAGTGCTCGGGCAAATAAATAAAGATGGCGGCACTTGTAATTAATAATGTACAGCATCCCCCTCCCCCCTGCCCCCTCCCCCTGCCCCCTGCCCCCTCCCCCAGTCCCCGCCGAGCCGAGGTAATTACCTTTAAAAGCCGTGTGAACCCGCCGACCCCGCCCCGACCCACCTGCGCCCCGCGCGACCCAAATTATTGTATATCAATCCGAGTAACACACCACGGCCAGCACCCTCGGAAACCACGTGTGGAAACCATCATCACGATTTTCTTTATAATATTTCGCAGTCGGCAACTCGTGTCCGTTTCAGGTGTGGTATTTGTTTTAGTGACCGTTATTGCGATATGCTGCGAAATTTTTTGGGCCCTGAGTCGCGGTTTCAACAAGACACTTGCCATGCATCTAATCCAGAGGTTCTCAACCTTTTATTGACCACCGCCCCCTTGACAAGAAAAAAAATTCAAAACGCCCCCTTTGACATAATAGTTATAATTACACCAATTTTATTTCTGTAAATTATTTATTAACACATTGTTTGCGGGTCGCATGTTAAGTCGTCTTTGGTCGACTAGTACTAGAGCGCGGGTCGCATATAAATATGTTCGCGCGAAATGTCACGAAAAACGCTCGCCCCACGCACAATTCCACGCCTGCATACAATTTGTTAAATTATATCTATTTCTGAGGACGCCAATCCGTAAGCGTTGTTGGATGAAGATGATACGCAAACACAACATCAATTTGCGGAAGGGCCTAGTCCACATAATCGAGTTTTTTTGATCATTTTCTAGTCCGTTTTGCGAAAAATCCAAAGCACTAATCGAAAAAATTTAAATGCAAAAGTTTGATACATTCCTTCTTCCTAATAAAATATATTTTTATTTACCTAACCGCCATTTGAGGGGGCGGCAAGTTCTCCTCCTTGATCACCACCATTGAATTAGGCTGCAAATCCTTGCTTGAAACCTTCCATTTTGTTCTTTGCTGCAATTCCGCGACGTATTCCTTTGACCACCTCTTCCAGAAGTGAGACCTTATCTGTTCGAATCGCTGATAAGGCCATAGCTAGATAAGGCCGGCCGCTTAGGATCCAGAATGTAAGGCTCTGCAGGTGCTGTGAGTGGTCGTCCCAGTATAAAATGCGCCGGGGTGAGAGGTTGTAGATCATTTGGGTCTGTTGATAATGGATGAATGGGACGGGAATTCAGGACAGCTTCTATTTGAGCCAAAACCGTACTGAATTCCTGGTACGTTAAATTTGATTTGCCTAGTACTCGAGTGAGATGGTGCTTGCAGGACTTGACCCCAGCCTCCCATAAACCGCCAAAATGAGGAGCGTATGGTGGTATAAATTTAAATTCAATGGAATTCTCTGGCTGCTTCTACAAAGTTTTTGCCATGGTCAGAAATTATTTGAATGGGTTTTCCCCTGCGAGCAATAAATCTTTTTAAGGCTAAAATGTAGCCTTCGGATGTGAGACTTGTGACAAGCTCTAAATGTACAGCTCGCGTGGAAAAACAAATTAAAATAAGCAAAGATAGCATTTCTCTAACTGGGCTCTTCTGCCTTTTTTGTTTAACATAAACAGAGGTCCGGCGTAATCTACCCCACAATACAGAAAAGGGAAACCAGGTTCCAACCTTTCCCTTGGTAAATTTCCCATAATGGGCTGTAATGTTCTACCTGACATACTACTACAGGTTACACAATGATGGACAGTTTTTCTAGCTAAGTTTCTGCCATTAAGAGTCCACCAATTTTCACGTGTATTAGCCAACAACAATTGGGACCCCGCATGTAAAAGCTTGAGGTGCTCCTGTCGAAACAAAAGGTGGGTAAAGTGATGCTTGCTACATAATAAAAAGTCTGCCGCCAACTCTGATAATTTGATCATTATCCATGAATAAACTTAGCATTGACAAGTTACGAGCTGGTCTTATAGACGATTTGTTGATACAGGCGTTATATTCCTCGGGAAAAGATTGTTTTTGTACTATTTTAACTAATACTTTTAAACAATTGTTAAGCTCATTTAAAGATAGACCGGGAGTCTATCTAGCTTTGTACGTCTGTTAGCTTGCACCCCTCTTTGTCACGAATTGTGTATGAACCGCAATACATAACTGTATACGCATTGAAGTTTCTTGAACGAAGAAAATTTGGCAAAGTCGACCGTCGATTCATTTGTGATATTAGAGAAGAGGGACGTGAACAAAACATTGCTTGTAATTGAAGTGGATTTGATCTCGGGTAACTCTAGCGGAATTTCCAGAGCCTCCGTTGTCGTAGTTAGAAACGTTCAACCACCCTAACACAATGGTGGAATCCGTCCAGATCATTGTTCTAGTGAAAGAAATACGCAAGGACTTTTTAATTTTATTCAATAACCGAGCGCCCACAAGCACTCCGCAGAGCTCTAATCGCGGAATGGTAAGTGGTTTGATTGGTGCCACGCGAGTTTTTGAGCATAATAGGTTTATCGTTATTACTTGTGGTTATGGTTGTGTTTACTGTGCGTACATACGCACATGATCCGTACGCCTTTTCACTGGCGTCGGTGAAAATATGCAATTCTATTTGCTTTGGATCTTGGCCGATCACGTGTCTGGGAATGAAGATATTTAATAAAACAGTAAGAGAATTCACAAATTTTTCCCAACTTCAGACAAGGTCTTGAGGCAATGGATCGTCCCAATCCAATTTTCAGAGCCAAAGTGTTTGTAACAGTATTTTGGCTGAAATAACGGCTGGACTTAGCAGTCCTAAAGGATCATAAATTTGAGAAGTGATTGATAAGATTTCGCGCTTCGTAGCACTCGTTGTACAAATATTTTTCAATTCTGATGTGAAATGTAGTTTGTCCTCCTTATTCCTCCATCCTAACCCGAGAGTCTTGCTAGAGTACTGTTCATCTAGCGCATAGGTTCTCAACGGGGGCGGTACCGCCCCCCTGTGGGCGCTGGAGCTTTCCAAGGGGGCGGTGGCGAGTCCAAGAGAAAATGGGGGGCGTTCTGAGGTTTACGGGGGGCGAAAAGATCGTATTATTATGGCCTAAATTTCAACTGTTAAAATCTCAACCTAGTTTTATAATTAACAGTATAGGGATCTAGAATGTTTTTCAATCATATTTATTAGCTTTAATTAAAGCCTGCACAGATATCGCTTTAGATGCCGCAAATAAACAAGTACAGTGTGTCCAAAAAGAGTATCGGGTATTTGTTAGTTCAGCAAAACAAAAACTACTAGTAATCAAGTATTTATTTTATTGTTGATTATAAGTATACAAAATGGAAAACTATTTCAAAATAATGATGTTATCCAAACGGTGACCGTTACTCTGCTGATACTCTTCTAATCTGGAACGAAAATTGTTGATAACACGCTAACAGGGTGTCCAAAAAGTGCATCGGGTATTTGTTTTTGCGTTGAAGTTGATTCGAAGTGGCTGAGGGGCGCGGAGAGAGCGTCGCGGAGTCCAACATTTTGTGGAGTTTTAGTTGCTGTGGAGCAGTACCCGGGGACGCATAGCGCTTTTTGCGTACGAGCGAATTATCGTAACGGTGATTAAATAGTGACTGCTCAACGTTTGTATCGTGCGGAGTATCGCAATGCACCAAGTGACGATAGCATTAGAAAATGGATCCGGATGTTCGAAAATACAGGTGCGATGGTAAAAATTAAAACCTCTGGTCGCCCTCATCAGTCCGCGACCAGGACTTTATCCATCCGAAAGCGAAGCCAAGCGTCGAACATTAAAAAATCGTCTTTGCATTCGATTTTAAAGAAAGATTTGCATTTAAAAGCGTATAAAATTCAATTGGTGCAAGAATTGAAGGATACGGACTACGCAAATCACTTGAATTTTGCGAACAAACTGCTGCGGCAATTCAACAACTTGCAATCTTCGTTCCAGATTAGAAGAGTGCCGTCGAAAACAAATCAAACAGTTGGTAAGCAAAGACGTGATTTACGCAATCAAGCACGTTTCGACAAAAAAAAATAATTTAGTAATCAAAAAAAAAATAGTAATTAAAAAAAAGTATATTTAATAATTAAACAGTAAGCGAAAATAATTACATAGTTATAGTTTTCCAAAAAATAATTCTTTCCAGAAAATCATATAAAAGCTAGTTGAAATAGCATCTTATGGTGGCCTTTGATGGGTCAATTTTCATGTTTTTTGATAATTTTTTGCGAAAAATCTACTGTATCAATAGAAATTTTTTTAATGCTTAAAGTTAAATACGTTCTTTTTTCTAAAGACAAGACTGTTTATCTCTTGTAAATTGACACTTAATATGATAAATATGTGTTTTCCCGATTAAAGTTTAGGAATTTGGAGATTATTAAAAAGTTTGTTAAAAAAATTAATTGTTTTAATTTTTAAACTAATCTCTTTACCATAGGTTTATTTGTAATCTTTTATTTCCAATTTAATAAAGGACACCTAAATGCTTAGTGTTCTAAATCCATCGGTCATAATAATCTCCAAATTGCTAAACATCAATTGGGAAAACACATATTTATCATATAAAAAAATAACAATTAATTTAATTAAATGACACGATTTCGCCAGGTAATGGACTGCCCTCTGGTTTGCCAACCAGACACCAGAGACAGTCCAATCGTGTCATTTAAATAATTTAATTGTCATTTTATTTTGCTATATCGAAAGTGGATTTTTTAACAGAGTATTAAAAAAATATAAATTATATTTATCTATTTTTTATTATTTAATTAACGTCCATTTTAAGGGTAAAATAAAATCTTGAAGATGTTGAAAAATTGGATAAAATGACGACTTTTCAAAACCAAAGTTTGTTAAAGATTTTTTTTTTTTTTAAATAATATGGCGCACGTGGTTTATATTTGATCTTTTAATTTCAATTAAAAAAAAAAACTTTTAAATGTTTAGGACTCTTGTAAAATGGGCCAGATGAATCTCCAAATTCCTACACTTCAATCGGAATTTTTTTTTTGTATCACATTAATAGTAAATTTATAAGAAATAAAAATATTTTTTATTAGGAAGAAGGAATGTATCAAACTTTTGCATTTAAATTTTTTCGATTAGTGCTTTGGATTTTTCGCAAAACGGACTAGAAAATGATCAAAAAAACTCGATTATGTGGACTAGGCCCTTCCGCAAATTGATGTTGTGTTTGCGTATCATCTTCATCCAACAACGCTTACGGATTGGCGTCCTCAGAAATAGATATAATTTAACAAATTGTATGCAGGCGTGGAATTGTGCGTGGGGCGAGCGTTTTTCGTGACATTTCGCGCGAACATATTTATATGCGACCCGCGCTCTAGTACTAGTCGACCAAAGACAACTTAACATGCGACCCGCAAACAATGTGTTAATAAATAATATACAGAAATAAAATTGGTATAATTATAACTATTATGTCAAAGGGGGCGTTTTGAACTTTTTTTCTTGTCAAGTGGTCAATAAAAGGTTGAGAACCTCTGATATAGACCGTTTTTCCTGGTGGTTGGTGATTTGTACGGCCTTTTGAAAGGACTTTTAAACCTACGGAGACCTTATTTGAGATATCTGGTATTTGATAGACATCAATCAACAGTCTATATAAATATATATATATATATATATATATATATATATATATATATATATATATATATATATATATATATATATATATATATATATCTTATATATATATATATAGTCATTACTTCGTAGTAATATATTCAGATTTATCTTAGAACTTTATTTGATAGGAGGAGAAATATACTTCTAACTTTTTTTATCTAATTTTTTATCTAACTTTTAATTTAATTAATTTAATTGTCACTTTATTTTGCTATATCGAAAGTTGATTTTTTTTACAGAGTATTAAAAAAACTATAAATTATATTTATCTATTTTTTATTATTTAATTAACGTCCATTTTAGGGTAAAATAAAATCTTGAAGATGTTGAAAAATTGGATAAAATGACGACTTTTCAAAACCAAAGTTTGCTTAAGTTTTTTTTTTTCAATTTTTTAAATAATAAGGCGCACATGGTTTATATTTAATCTTGTAATTTCAATTGAAAAAAAAACTTTTAAATGTTTAGGACTCTTGTAAAATGGACCAGATGAATCTTCAAATTCCTACACTTCAATCGGAAAAACACATATTTATCATATTAATAGTAAATTTATAAGAAATAAAAATATATTTTATTCGGAAGAAGGAATGTATCAAACTTTTTGCGTTTAAATTTTTTCGATTGGTGCAGTGGATTTTTCGCAACACGGACTAGAAAATGATCAAAAAAACTCGATTATGTGGACTAAAAGAAACTGATGCACAGCGAACGCTGCGTTTGTCTTCGATGAGAGTGCGTGCATCGATAACGAGACAAAAAGAACAATTGCGGATTAATGAATGTGACCTATCGATTCTGCAATGCTTTACATTTTCAAGCAGAAAAACCATCAGATGGAAAGTTCAACGATTGCTGTCACAAAGGTAAAGTGAAACAACAACTTCAAAAGAAAAATAAGATCATACAATAACAGTATATATTTTGCATCAATGGGAGCTAAATTAGCAGGTCCAGTGGTAGGATCGGGCCATTCTGCTTCAAAGTTCAAGGCCAAATATATCACAGAACTTCGCACCTTCATCCAACTGATGGCACAAAATGAAAGCAAATATGTATCTTATTGTCAGCCAAACATATGTTTAAACACTATTGCATCGTTCATCGAATACGTCATACTGTGACGGGCAACATTTCTAGTAATATTATAAATATCAATAATCTCGTGCCTGAAAAATATTTATTATACACATACATCAATAATTAAACTCTATTTGTATGTGAGTCTGAGGAGAAACGTGAGGATCAGATGTTTTTATACGACTTGAATAATGTCAGCCTTAAATCTAAATTAAAGATTATATCTGTGAAAGAGTAATATTTAAAAAAAATCGTATACTCGGAGTATTGTTTCAATGCGAACTGTCTTATAAATAAAAAACCTTCCGACACAAATCATGGCTGTCATTATATTCCTGTGATGTTTTAATGAATATTTTTTGCATGAAAATCCTGGTTTGCTTGCTGAGTCGTTTTCGGTGGTTGTTTATTTCAATCGTCCCTAAAGAATTAGAAGATTTTCACATCTTTCAACATAGGTTCGAAGTGTGTTAATAGCTACTTTAACTTTTCAGATCTGTGGTGAAAAAGGGACGAAATGAGTCAAAAAAAATTATATGTTCCTTGTGGCGAAAGTCTTTACAGTGTTACAATGCAGTGTACCTCAAGGGTGACCATTTGTTCCACTACGAGTGCATCAGCAACCGGCAGAAACGCTCAAAACAATGGCCCACCTGCCGCAGCTAATCCTAAATTCAATTATAATAATACTTATCACTAGTTGTTTTCTTTAAAATTTTACAATTTGTTTTAAATCTCTCGGTATCATGTGCAAAAGTATTTTTTAATGACATTTATGTGACCATAATATAATTATTAAATCTAGCTATTTAGATATGTTGGTTCTCTTTTTTCTTTTCTTATAAGCACTTGAAAATTACAGAATTACAGCCGTACCCCTGAATTTCAGCATTACTCAAAATTAATATCACGATTGCTATGTTCGGGATATTTATCGGGATCGCGTGCATTATTTACAACGCCATACTAGAGCATATTCCAATAGAATAGCCCCGAATATCTAAGTACATGGGTACGGTTTGTAGTAAAAAAAAGGTAAAGAGAATAGTACGGTTTTACAAAACATGAACATAACAAAACGGCATTCATCATTTAACAACTATCTCTATTATAACCTAAAAAACGAACTGTCAGATTCTGTAAATTTATCCACAATATTGTTCCATAAATGAATATTGCAAGCCATGGTTGTAAAGCTGCTTTTACACGAGCAACTAAAATCTCCAAAAAAATAAATTATTTAAAAATTTATCAAAATACATACATATTATAATAAAACTAGTACTTGTTTAATTTATTACCACAATTTTATTTTGATTGCAATAAATAATAGACCTCTGAAGCTATTTTTTACATTGGGAATACTTTGGTCCGCTTGCCGCCGGCCGGTACGTGATAACCGTCAATTGTTCGTTAATTTTGAAGTGTAAATTAACGCGACCTGGAGAAGCACTTCAGCGTTATGGAGATCATGAAAAACTCCAGAAGAAGCGTAATTTTGAGGACGCTTTTTTTTACAATGGTGACAAATTCTACTCCGGTGTTATCCCGGTGCCGTCATCCCAAAGATCGCATCGTCGGCCTGAAGCTAGGAGACTTCGTGTTGGCATCATAAGTGAACGAGCCGCTCTTCACGGAAGACACGGGGGTTCCTCCACTGACGCTCTCTGCTCATAAACTGAATAGTTCACGTGGTTGGACAATGTATGAAGTTATTCGATGAAACTCCATAAAGACTGATTGCGAAAGCTACACTAACTTAAAAATTAACTTCAGGGGACTTCAGGATTAGCTGGTCACATGAGGCTAAGTAACCGCGCATTGTGTGCGTTTTAATTTTATATAAAATATACGTAGCCCTTTAAAATCCATTTCCAAATCCATCAATTGCCATTTCATAGGTGAAACTCACAAATTAAGCATAATTATTTTCATTGAACCTGGAGAATTTATAACTTGAAAATAATACTCCACATGGATTTGAACCCGGGACCGCCTGTGTCAATGGTGGTCAGTAAGACTTCTGACGCTAATGTCTTTTGTGTTTCAACAATAAATACAACAGAAGGTCAAACCGGCAAAGAGAAATGAGTAATCGGTATATATGCCGAAATTGCTTCACCGAGCAAGGAGTCCCGACGGAAAAAACAAAAATAACAAATGGATAAATATTAAAAATTATTATAATACATGAATATGTTTTAAAAAAAATCAGATGAATTTGTAACTTTTTGTACATATATCTCATTTATTAATAAATATAAAATATCTACATTAAATAAAATAATTAATTTAAACCTAGAAATTTAAATAATTACTAGGTAATAGGTCTTTCATGCATATTTGAATTGTAAGAATATAACAAATGAATGTTGATTTACGGTTCAATTGGCAGTTAGGCGCCTGCTAGCGCGGCCGCTAGACGTTTTTATCATCCGTTCCGAAATTAATATACATCGCGGTCAGAATCAAATATTTAATATCTAAGCTCATATATTGCATATGTAAGCTATTTTAATCGATTGATATTTATATTTCCAGTTTGCTATTTCGGCGGCTGCCGAAACCAGGGAAAAGCCGATGCAAAGGAAGCTGCAGGACTTCGTGAAGCCATACGAGTGGCAGCTATGGCTCGCCCGTCTCAAGAAGATGATGCACGCGTGCGGCGAGAGCGACCTCACGCTATGCATCCCGATCCTGCTACAGGGTGAGGCGTTCCAGATTTTTATGTCCCTTCCGGACGAGGTGACCACGAATGAAAAAAGACTTGTTCCTGTCATTCCTAAATCATGTCTTTATTGCTTTCAGTCCATCTTACATGCTGTGGAGATTAGTTTGGTATTTGCGGATCTCCGTCCGCCTTCGTCTAATGTCGCGGAGACTGTTGTCGGCCTGTTTCGGCCTCTGGCCCCGCGCTGCTTTTGAACCTGCCCACGTTACAACGCAGCTCTGGCTCGGACTCTCTCCACCTCAAGGGGGCAGTATTAAATTTGACTCCACGGGGTGACGCTGCCCGGGAGCAAGGATACTCCGACCACCATGCAGGATCGCGTGTCTGTCGTTAAAAAGTTGAAAAGTATTCAAATTGTCTCCACGGGGTGACTAACTCGGGAGCAAGAATATTCTGCCAGGATACGATGCGTTCGTATACCTGCCGCAATGGTTAAAAATCTTACAAATCTCATAAAGTAATACTGCCGCGAGTTCGGAGTATATTGTGTCGAAAGTGATGTGAAATTAAACGACCCGGTTATCGGTCCAAAGTTAAAATAAAGTGTTAAATGTAACCTGTTTTAATATCAGATAAATGTTAAATTGTAATCAATGTTTGTAATGAAGCTTGAATAAAAGTTTATACGAATAAAGTGTTTTAAATGAATGATAATACAGTCCACTGCTAGCGTATTGTTGTCTATGTCTCCGGAGCGCGTTCAATCCTCGCCCGATAGCGTCGATCGCCGCGTTTTCCACGTGGCAGTTTCAAGAGCAGGAAACGGTGGAAGCAAACATGGCGGAGTTGAAGCGTTTCGCCGCCGCGACCGGGATGTCAGGCCGTCCGGTCCTATACAAATTCATTCAGGGTCTGCCCAGCGGCGTATCAAAGGACGCGCAGTCGTGGTTGGGCGACAACGTGCCTGATGAGGAAGAATTAATAAAGCAGACCCGTGTACTTGTGAGTGCGCGAGCAATGCGAGGAGACGCGAAGATGCGTGAGGACACGGCTTCACCTGCAGTCGCTCCACCACCCGAAGTCGCTCCTCCGACGCGGAAACATCGTGACAGCTGTCAGGGAAATCGAGGGAGATGCCATGGGGGGGTCGCGTCCCACGCGGAATTACAAGGACATTGAGTGCTGGAAGTGCGGGAAGAAAGGCCACACGGCCATGCAGTGTTGGTCGGGAAAAGATCGGCGGGAGGCTTGTGTGCCGGCAGCTTCCCGCGAGCAGGACTAAAGGCTCTGCCCGTCGTGCGGGTGAAGATCGGTGGGAAGAGTTTTCGGATTTTCGGAGTGATCGGTGGGAGGCTGCTCGCGGACGGTGATTCGCGCGGGCCTGTGCCCTGTGCTGTCGCCAGGAAAAGTCGATATCGTGGCGGTCAACGGGAGCCGCGTGGCGTGCCGAGGGACAGCTCGGGCGAGGATGGAGCTGCTGGACAGGGTGGTGGAAGTCGACACCATCGTCATGGACCGCGTGCTTGCAGGAGTCGACGTGATAGGGGCCAGAGGCCGAAGAGGCTTTCAAGGCTGAAGTGAGGGACTGGGTTAGGAAGGGTTGGCTGCATCCATGGACAGGCCCGCGAGGCGGAGTGCTCCCACTGATGGTGGTCGTCCAGAAGAACAAGGACAAAGTACGGCCGGTGCTGGATTACAGAGAGCTCAACCAATTTGTGGAATGTCACCCGGGAGCTGACATAGCAGTGTGTAACGAGACAATACGGCGATGAAGGAGGGCTCAAGAGCCCGCCAAGGTAGTTGACCTCAGATCCCCACAAAGTGATAAACCTCGAAAATTTCCCATAGCACGCCGAACTGTCATCGTCAAACCTAACTTTTGCACGCTTCGTCCCAGCTATGGGTTGTGATATGTCGGCAAACTTCCCCCGGTCCCACGAGTCCCCTCAGAGTGATAAACCTCGAAAATTTCCCAAAAATCGCCGAACTGTCATCGTAAAACCCAACTTTTGAACGCTACGTGCCACGTATGGGTTGTAACGTGTCTGCCGACTCCCCCCGGTCCCACGAGTCCCCTCAAAGTGATAAACCTCGAAAATTTCCCATAGCACGCCGTATAGACATCGTTAAACCTAACTTTTGTACGCTACGTCCCAGCTACGGGTTGTGACGTCTCAACTTCAGGTTGCCTGATTATGCCGCCATCCCACTTCGCATCTTTACGGTTGCCTGCAATTGCCGCCTCCAGTCTTCCTACTCCAGGACGCCTGCCCTAGCTGCCACCTGACGTCTCAACGTCAGGTTGCCTGATTATGCCGCCATCCCACACCCCATCTTTACGGTTGCCTGCAATTGCCGCCTCCAGTCTTCCTACTCCAGGACGCCTGCCCTAGCTGCCACCTGACGTCTCAACGTCAGGTTGCCTGATTATGCCGCCATCCCACACCCCATCTTTACGGTTGCCTGCAATTGCCGCCTCCAGTCTTCCTACTCCAGGACGCCTGCCCTAGCTGCCACCTGACGTCTCAACGTCAGGTTGCCTGATTATGCCGCCATCCCACACCCCATCTTTACGGTTGCCTGCAATTGCCGCCTCCAGTCTTCCTACTCCAGGACGCCTGCCCTAGCTGCCACCTGACGTCTCAACGTCAGGTTGCCTGATTATGCCGCCATCCCACACCCCATCTTTACGGTTGCCTGCAATTGCCGCCTCCAGTCTTCCTACTCCAGGACGCCTGCCCTAGCTGCCACCTGACGTCTCAACGTCAGGTTGCCTGATTATGCCGCCATCCCACACCCCATCTTTACGGTTGCCTGCAATTGCCGCCTCCAGTCTTCCTACTCCAGGACGCCTGCCCTAGCTGCCACCTGACGTCTCAACGTCAGGTTGCCTGATTATGCCGCCATCCCACACCCCATCTTTACGGTTGCCTGCAATTGCCGCCTCCAGTCTTCCTACTCCAGGACGCCTGCCCTAGCTGCCACCTGACGTCTCAACGTCAGGTTGCCTGATTATGCCGCCATCCCACACCCCATCTTTACGGTTGCCTGCAATTGCCGCCTCCAGTCTTCCTACTCCAGGACGCCTGCCCTAGCTGCCACCTGACGTCTCAACGTCAGGTTGCCTGATTATGCCGCCATCCCACACCCCATCTTTACGGTTGCCTGCAATTGCCGCCTCCAGTCTTCCTACTCCAGGACGCCTGCCCTAGCTGCCACCTGACGTCTCAACGTCAGGTTGCCTGATTATGCCGCCATCCCACACCCCATCTTTACGGTTGCCTGCAATTGCCGCCTCCAGTCTTCCTACTCCAGGACGCCTGCCCTAGCTGCCACCTGACGTCTCAACGTCAGGTTGCCTGATTATGCCGCCATCCCACACCCCATCTTTACGGTTGCCTGCAATTGCCGCCTCCAGTCTTCCTACTCCAGGACGCCTGCCCTAGCTGCCACCTGACGTCTCAACGTCAGGTTGCCTGATTATGCCGCCATCCCACACCCCATCTTTACGGTTGCCTGCAATTGCCGCCTCCAGTCTTCCTACTCCAGGACGCCTGCCCTAGCTGCCACCTGACGTCTCAACGTCAGGTTGCCTGATTATGCCGCCATCCCACACCCCATCTTTACGGTTGCCTGCAATTGCCGCCTCCAGTCTTCCTACTCCAGGACGCCTGCCCTAGCTGCCACCTGACGTCTCAACGTCAGGTTGCCTGATTATGCCGCCATCCCACACCCCATCTTTACGGTTGCCTGCAATTGCCGCCTCCAGTCTTCCTACTCCAGGACGCCTGCCCTAGCTGCCACCTGACGTCTCAACGTCAGGTTGCCTGATTATGCCGCCATCCCACACCCCATCTTTACGGTTGCCTGCAATTGCCGCCTCCAGTCTTCCTACTCCAGGACGCCTGCCCTAGCTGCCACCTGACGTCTCAACGTCAGGTTGCCTGATTATGCCGCCATCCCACACCCCATCTTTACGGTTGCCTGCAATTGCCGCCTCCAGTCTTCCTACTCCAGGACGCCTGCCCTAGCTGCCACCTGACGTCTCAACGTCAGGTTGCCTGATTATGCCGCCATCCCACACCCCATCTTTACGGTTGCCTGCAATTGCCGCCTCCAGTCTTCCTACTCCAGGACGCCTGCCCTAGCTGCCACCTGACGTCTCAACGTCAGGTTGCCTGATTATGCCGCCATCCCACACCCCATCTTTACGGTTGCCTGCAATTGCCGCCTCCAGTCTTCCTACTCCAGGACGCCTGCCCTAGCTGCCACCTGACGTCTCAACGTCAGGTTGCCTGATTATGCCGCCATCCCACACCCCATCTTTACGGTTGCCTGCAATTGCCGCCTCCAGTCTTCCTACTCCAGGACGCCTGCCCTAGCTGCCACCTGACGTCTCAACGTCAGGTTGCCTGATTATGCCGCCATCCCACACCCCATCTTTACGGTTGCCTGCAATTGCCGCCTCCAGTCTTCCTACTCCAGGACGCCTGCCCTAGCTGCCACCTGACGTCTCAACGTCAGGTTGCCTGATTATGCCGCCATCCCACACCCCATCTTTACGGTTGCCTGCAATTGCCGCCTCCAGTCTTCCTACTCCAGGACGCCTGCCCTAGCTGCCACCTGACGTCTCAACGTCAGGTTGCCTGATTATGCCGCCATCCCACACCCCATCTTTACGGTTGCCTGCAATTGCCGCCTCCAGTCTTCCTACTCCAGGACGCCTGCCCTAGCTGCCACCTGACGTCTCAACGTCAGGTTGCCTGATTATGCCGCCATCCCACACCCCATCTTTACGGTTGCCTGCAATTGCCGCCTCCAGTCTTCCTACTCCAGGACGCCTGCCCTAGCTGCCACCTGACGTCTCAACGTCAGGTTGCCTGATTATGCCGCCATCCCACACCCCATCTTTACGGTTGCCTGCAATTGCCGCCTCCAGTCTTCCTACTCCAGGACGCCTGCCCTAGCTGCCACCTGACGTCTCAACGTCAGGTTGCCTGATTATGCCGCCATCCCACACCCCATCTTTACGGTTGCCTGCAATTGCCGCCTCCAGTCTTCCTACTCCAGGACGCCTGCCTTAGCTGCCACCTGACGTCTCAACGTCAGGTTGCCTGATTATGCCGCCATCCCACACCCCATCTTTACGGTTGCCTGCAATTGCCGCCTCCAGTCTTCCTACTCCAGGACGCCTGCCCTAGCTGCCACCTGACGTCTCAACGTCAGGTTGCCTGATTATGCCGCCATCCCACACCCCATCTTTACGGTTGCCTGCAATTGCCGCCTCCAGTCTTCCTACTCCAGGACGCCTGCCCTAGCTGCCACCTGACGTCTCAACGTCAGGTTGCCTGATTATGCCGCCATCCCACACCCCATCTTTACGGTTGCCTGCAATTGCCGCTTCCAGTCTTCCTACTCCAGGACGCCTGCCCTAGCTGCCACCTGACGTCTCAACGTCAGGTTGCCTGATTATGCCGCCATCCCACACCCCATCTTTACGGTTGCCTGCAATTGCCGCCTCCAGTCTTCCTACTCCAGGACGCCTGCCCTAGCTGCCACCTGACGTCTCAACGTCAGGTTGCCTGATTATGCCGCCATCCCACACCCCATCTTTACGGTTGCCTGCAATTGCCGCCTCCAGTCTTCCTACTCCAGGACGCCTGCCCTAGCTGCCACCTGACGTCTCAACGTCAGGTTGCCTGATTATGCCGCCATCCCACACCCCATCTTTACGGTTGCCTGCAATTGCCGCCTCCAGTCTTCCTACTCCAGGACGCCTGCCCTAGCTGCCACCTGACGTCTCAACGTCAGGTTGCCTGATTATGCCGCCATCCCACACCCCATCTTTACGGTTGCCTGCAATTGCCGCCTCCAGTCTTCCTACTCCAGGACGCCTGCCCTAGCTGCCACCTGACGTCTCAACGTCAGGTTGCCTGATTATGCCGCCATCCCACACCCCATCTTTACGGTTGCCTGCAATTGCCGCCTCCAGTCTTCCTACTCCAGGACGCCTGCCCTAGCTGCCACCTGACGTCTCAACGTCAGGTTGCCTGATTATGCCGCCATCCCACACCCCATCTTTACGGTTGCCTGCAATTGCCGCCTCCAGTCTTCCTACTCCAGGACGCCTGCCCTAGCTGCCACCTGACGTCTCAACGTCAGGTTGCCTGATTATGCCGCCATCCCACACCCCATCTTTACGGTTGCCTGCAATTGCCGCTTCCAGTCTTCCTACTCCAGGACGCCTGCCCTAGCTGCCACCTGACGTCTCAACGTCAGGTTGCCTGATTATGCCGCCATCCCACACCCCATCTTTACGGTTGCCTGCAATTGCCGCCTCCAGTCTTCCTACTCCAGGACGCCTGCCCTAGCTGCCACCTGACGTCTCAACGTCAGGTTGCCTGATTATGCCGCCATCCCACACCCCATCTTTACGGTTGCCTGCAATTGCCGCCTCCAGTCTTCCTACTCCAGGACGCCTGCCCTAGCTGCCACCTGACGTCTCAACGTCAGGTTGCCTGATTATGCCGCCATCCCACACCCCATCTTTACGGTTGCCTGCAATTGCCGCCTCCAGTCTTCCTACTCCAGGACGCCTGCCCTAGCTGCCACCTGACGTCTCAACGTCAGGTTGCCTGATTATGCCGCCATCCCACACCCCATCTTTACGGTTGCCTGCAATTGCCGCCTCCAGTCTTCCTACTCCAGGACGCCTGCCCTAGCTGCCACCTGACGTCTCAACGTCAGGTTGCCTGATTATGCCGCCATCCCACACCCCATCTTTACGGTTGCCTGCAATTGCCGCCTCCAGTCTTCCTACTCCAGGACGCCTGCCCTAGCTGCCACCTGACGTCTCAACGTCAGGTTGCCTGATTATGCCGCCATCCCACACCCCATCTTTACGGTTGCCTGCAATTGCCGCCTCCAGTCTTCCTACTCCAGGACGCCTGCCCTAGCTGCCACCTGACGTCTCAACGTCAGGTTGCCTGATTATGCCGCCATCCCACACCCCATCTTTACGGTTGCCTGCAATTGCCGCCTCCAGTCTTCCTACTCCAGGATGCCTGCCCTAGCTGCCACCTGACGTCTCAACGTCAGGTTGCCTGATTATGCCGCCATCCCACACCCCATCTTTACGGTTGCCTGCAATTGCCGCCTCCAGTCTTCCTACTCCAGGACGCCTGCCCTAGCTGCCACCTGACGTCTCAACGTCAGGTTGCCTGATTATGCCGCCATCCCACACCCCATCTTTACGGTTGCCTGCAATTGCCGCCTCCAGTCTTCCTACTCCAGGACGCCTGCCCTAGCTGCCACCTGACGTCTCAACGTCAGGTTGCCTGATTATGCCGCCATCCCACACCCCATCTTTACGGTTGCCTGCAATTGCCGCCTCCAGTCTTCCTACTCCAGGACGCCTGCCCTAGCTGCCACCTGACGTCTCAACGTCAGGTTGCCTGATTATGCCGCCATCCCACACCCCATCTTTACGGTTGCCTGCAATTGCCGCCTCCAGTCTTCCTACTCCAGGACGCCTGCCCTAGCTGCCACCTGACGTCTCAACGTCAGGTTGCCTGATTATGCCGCCATCCCACACCCCATCTTTACGGTTGCCTGCAATTGCCGCCTCCAGTCTTCCTACTCCAGGACGCCTGCCCTAGCTGCCACCTGACGTCTCAACGTCAGGTTGCCTGATTATGCCGCCATCCCACACCCCATCTTTACGGTTGCCTGCAATTGCCGCCTCCAGTCTTCCTACTCCAGGACGCCTGCCCTAGCTGCCACCTGACGTCTCAACGTCAGGTTGCCTGATTATGCCGCCATCCCACACCCCATCTTTACGGTTGCCTGCAATTGCCGCCTCCAGTCTTCCTACTCCAGGACGCCTGCCCTAGCTGCCACCTGACGTCTCAACGTCAGGTTGCCTGATTATGCCGCCATCCCACACCCCATCTTTACGGTTGCCTGCAATTGCCGCCTCCAGTCTTCCTACTCCAGGACGCCTGCCCTAGCTGCCACCTGACGTCTCAACGTCAGGTTGCCTGATTATGCCGCCATCCCACATCCCATCTTTACGGTTGCCTGCCCTTGCTGTTTATAAAACCTTTTATTTCAGGATGTCTGACGTCTCTACTTCAGGTATTTATAGTGTATGTTTAATTCTTCAACCTACTATTTATTAATAAATTGTTCTATCATGCTAATTTCGTGTTTTTTATTTATTAATTTTAGTGATAAACTATTATTCTTTCTTTTTATTTTAATCTTAAATATAATTATAATTCTAGTTTTATTCCTAAAGGTTTTAAAGTCAATCAGATAATAAATAAATATTTCGAAATAAACACCGCGCGGGCATGACTCGCAAACTTTCAAAGAACTCATTGGAGTAAATCAATTAAAATGCATTTTATATTACCTTTAAAGTAACTATTAAAATGATCAGTGTTTTTGGACGGGAGATATATAATTGTAATTTCAATAAACAATTTTTTTTCATCATTGCCAATACTTTAGAATCCTGGTGGTATTATTTCTTGAATAATGATATTTTTTTAAATAAAGCATAATACTTGTTCAGGACAAGACGTGTTTGCATTGATTTTTATTTAAAATGGTGTCATAGTCATTCATTATTTTTTAATAATAGCACATCAGACATTTTAAAAATAATTCAATAAGTTCTCGAAACCATTTGGGCTAATCATGTCACGTTATGGGAATACAAAACGCAGAATTACTATTTTGAAGAGTGTGATTAATTATTGTTACTTTTATTATGAAAAATATCATTAAATATAATTTTAATTTTTAAAATAAATAAATATTTGCGCTCCGTTTGTTTGAAAGCGAAATAAACACCTAAGAATAAAAATAATAAAAAAAAAACAACACATTACATACTTTTCAGTATTAAGAAAGGATTCTATTCGGAGAGATTTCCCTTTCGATAGCAGTTTTCAAAACACCGATGACCTCTTCTTACGTAATTGTATCCTCTGCTCCGAGTGCTTCTCCTCAGAGGAAGTTGGTGACCATTTCAATGAACATATGTATTTTCTTACTCATTCGGCTGGAACCTCGATTACCAGCCACTGCCATAAAATACGCACCCACTTTAGTGTTCTCCTTTTATTTTCTTTTGATTCTACCAAGGGAAATTAGCTGCAATAGGCTACAATTATTATTTTTAAATATAGCCGTATCACCTTACGATTTTTTACCATCGTCAGGGGTTCACTTTCTTTACACATTCTGTGCATGACTCTCTCGTTTGTATGGCAGGCATCCTGTTGTATTTTAAGGGTTCTCCTATATAGCCACATTTCAAATGCCTCAATTTTTCGCAACGGTCTCAATTCCCTAAAGAAGAACCGAGACAACACATCATTTGGTGGATCGCGAACGTGATTATATATAATTTCAAAATCAATTTTTGTACGATTCAATTGTGCGTTTTATGTATTGAGGCAAGAAATGTTCTCACACTGCTTTGTTTTTCTAGAAAATTTTATATTATAATTGCAAAAACAAGCGATTTAACGGAAGTTAGTAATCTTATGTGCATGAGGTAATTGTCAGTTATAGATTCTATGTTACTTCAAATCAACAAAAGACACAACACTTTACTTCATTCTGCGAAAGAACGAGAGAACACTAACAAGTCTCCGGAAGATCGATCGGTCGTAAAGACTGACGTCTCAACCACACTCAATTCAATCTCAAAAATTAATGAAACCCCAAGCTTCTCAAACTTTAGCACGCTGAGTCAAGTAATATTATCCACTGCTCTAATATATGTGCGTGGTGAAGATAATGAATATTGCAAGGCTAGGGCACTACTAGACAGTGGCAGTCAACACTGCCTTATATCGGCATCCTTATGCAAGAAATTAAAAGTAAAATCAATACAGTCCACAATATCGATTACAGGAGTAGGTCATTCAACCCAAACGGCTACTCAAATTTGTGAAAGCTTTAAATGGGAACTTTTCTCAACAAATTATGTGCATAGTTTTACCAAAGCTAACATCAACAATACCTCCGGTTGGTATCAACAAAAATAGTTTGAACATACCGCAACAGATCAAACTCGCAGATCCTACTTTCCATTCGCCATCGCAGGCGGACATAATAATAGGAGCAGATTACTTCTGGGATATGTTGCTAACCAGAAGTATTCGCTTAACAAACGGTCCTTATTTACAGGAAACCAAGTTGGGCTGGATCATATCTGGACCCATTCACAATCACTTCAGTAAAAATACAACTGAAACGCAATGCAATCTTATTCAATCCATTACAATAGATGAACAATTAAAAAAGTTTTGGGAGATAGAAGAATTACACCCTTTTAACTCAACACTCACATGCGAAGATCGTGCATGTGAAGACATCTTCGTATCCACACATCAGAGATCAACAAACGGTCATTTTACGGTTCAAATTCCGTTTAAAGAATCCACATCGGACTTAGGAGAAAGCTATAACATAGCACGAAGTCGTTTTTTGTCATGAGAGAAAACTAGATAAGTCACCGGTATACAAACAACTATATTGCAATTTTATGCAGGAGTATCTGGCACTAGGCCACATGACTAAAGTAAAGGAGTACAATTCACCTCATTATTCTTTACCTCACCATGGAGTATTACGAGAAAACAGTCTTACCACCAAATTACGTTCGCATACTGTTAAGATTCCGTCAATATAAATTCGTGGCCTGCGCAGATATAGAGAAGTTCTTCAGACAGTCTCTAATACAAACCGACCAACGAAACTTACAACCGATTCTATGGCGAGAAACTTGCGAGAAACTTCTTCGGCACCAATGAGAACTTATCAACTTAATACGGTGACGTACGGAACCGCGTCAGCACCTTATCTCAGCATGCGTTGCCTACGCGAACTAGGTCTCAAATGCCAAAATGAAATGGCAGCTAGAACAATACTACATGATTTCTATGTCGACGACCTAACTACCGGCGATGATTGCAAAGATAATTTAACAAAAACGTGAAGAAGTCTCTGACACATGTATGTCGGGATGTTTTCCATTAAGAAAATGGATTTTCAATTCACCAGATATTGCTCCAACCGTACTAAGCACTACAGAGGAAACCAAGCATCTCTCGCTAGATGAACAGTACTCTAGCAAGACTCTCGGGTTAGGATGGAGGAATAAGGAGGACAAACTACATTTCACATCAGAATTGAAAAATATTTGTACAACGAGTGCTACGAAGCGCGAAATCTTATCAATCACTTCTCAAATTTATGATCCTTTAGGACTGCTAAGTCCAGCCGTTATTTCAGCCAAAATACTGTTACAAACACTTTGGCTCTGAAAATTGGATTGGGACGATCCATTGCCTCAAGACCTTGTCTGAAGTTGGGAAAAATTTGTGAATTCTCTTACTGTTTTATTAAATATCTTCATTCCCAGACACGTGATCGGCCAAGATCCAAAGCAAATAGAATTGCATATTTTCACCGACGCCAGTGAAAAGGCGTACGGATCATGTGCGTATGTACGCACAGTAAACACAACCATAACCACAAGTAATAACGATAAACCTATTATGCTCAAAAACTCGCGTGGCACCAATCAAACCACTTACCATTCCGCGATTAGAGCTCTGCGGAGTGCTTGTGGGCGCTCGGTTATTGAATAAAATTAAAAAGTCCTTGCGTATTTCTTTCACTAGAACAATGATCTGGACGGATTCCACCATTGTGTTAGGGTGGTTGAACGTTTCTAACTACGACAACGGAGGCTCTGGAAATTCCGCTAGAGTTACCCGAGATCAAATCCACTTCAATTACAAGCAATGTTTTGTTCACGTCCCTCTTCTCTAATATCACAAATGAATCGACGGTCGACTTTGCCAAATTTTCTTCGTTCAAGAAACTTCAATGCGTATACAGTTATGTATTGCGGTTCATACACAATTCGTGACAAAGAGGGGTGCAAGCTAACAGACGTACAAAGCTAGATAGACTCCCGGTCTATCTTTAAATGAGCTTAACAATTGTTTAAAAGTATTAGTTAAAATAGTACAAAAACAATCTTTTCCCGAGGAATATAACGCCTGTATCAACAAATCGTCTATAAGACCAGCTCGTAACTTGTCAATGCTAAGTTTATTCATGGATAATGATCAAATTATCAGAGTTGGCGGCAGACTTTTTATTATGTAGCAAGCATCACTTTACCCACCTTTTGTTTCGACAGGAGCACCTCAAGCTTTTACATGCGGGGTCCCAATTGTTGTTGGCTAATACACGTGAAAATTGGTGGACTCTTAATGGCAGAAACTTAGCTAGAAAAACTGTCCATCATTGTGTAACCTGTAGTAGTATGTCAGGTAGAACATTACAGCCCATTATGGGAAATTTACCAAGGGAAAGGTTGGAACCTGGTTTCCCTTTTCTGTATTGTGGGGTAGATTACGCCGGACCTCTGTTTATGTTAAACAAAAAAGGCAGAAGAGCCCAGTTAGAGAAATGCTATCTTTGCTTATTTTAATTTGTTTTTCCACGCGAGCTGTACATTTAGAGCTTGTCACAAGTCTCACATCCGAAGGCTACATTTTAGCCTTAAAAAGATTTATTGCTCGCAGGGGAAAACCCATTCAAATAATTTCTGACCATGGCAAAAACTTTGTAGAAGCAGCCAGAGAATTCCATTGAATTTAAATTTATACCACCATACGCTCCTCATTTTGGCGGTTTATGGGAGGCTGGGGTCAAGTCCTGCAAGCACCATCTCACTCGAGTACTAGGCAAATCAAATTTAACGTACCAGGAATTCAGTACGGTTTTGGCTCAAATAGAAGCTGTCCTGAATTCCCGTCCCATTCATCCATTATCAACAGACCCAAATGATCTACAACCTCTCACCCCGGCGCATTTTATACTGGGACGACCACTCACAGCACCTGCAGAGCCTTACATTCTGGATCCTAAGCGGCCGGCCTTATCTAGCTATGGCCTTATCAGCGATTCGAACAGATAAGGTCTCACTTCTGGAAGAGGTGGTCAAAGGAATACGTCGCGGAATTGCAGCAAAGAACAAAATGGAAGGTTTCAAGCAAGGATTTGCAGCCTAATTCAATGGTGGTGATCAAGGAGGAGAACTTGCCGCCCCCTCAAATGGCGGTTAGGTAAATAAAAATATATTTTATTAGGAAGAAGGAATGTATCAAACTTTTGCATTTAAATTTTTTCGATTAGTGCTTTGGATTTTTCGCAAAACGGACTAGAAAATGATCAAAAAAACTCGATTATGTGGACTAGGCCCTTCCGCAAATTGATGTTGTGTTTGCGTATCATCTTCATCCAACAACGCTTACGGATTGGCGTCCTCAGAAATAGATATAATTTAACAAATTGTATGCAGGCGTGGAATTGTGCGTGGGGCGAGCGTTTTTCGTGACATTTCGCGCGAACATATTTATATGCGACCCGCGCTCTAGTACTAGTCGACCAAAGACGACTTAACATGCGACCCGCAAACAATGTGTTAATAAATAATTTACAGAAATAAAATTGGTGTAATTATAACTATTATGTCAAAGGGGGCGTTTTGAATTTTTTTTCTTGTCAAGGGGGCGGTGGTCAATAAAAGGTTGAGAACCTCTGATCTAGCGAGAGATGCTTGGTTTCCTCTGTAGTGCTTAGTACGGTTGGAGCAATATCTGGTGAATTGAAAATCCATTTTCTTAATGGAAAACATCCCGACATACATGTGTCAGAGACTTCTTCACGTTTTTGTTAAATTATCTTTGCAATCATCGCCGGTAGTTAGGTCGTCGACATAGAAATCATGTAGTATTGTTCTAGCTGCCATTTCATTTTGGCATTTGAGACCTAGTTCGCGTAGGCAACGCATGCTGAGATAAGGTGCTGACGCGGTTCCGTACGTCACCGTATTAAGTTGATAAGTTCTCATTGGTGCCGAAGAAGTTTCTCGCAAGTTTCTCGCCATAGAATCGGTTGTAAGTTTCGTTGGTCGGTTTGTATTAGAGACTGTCTGAAGAACTTCTCTATATCTGCGCAGGCCACGAATTTATATTGACGGAATCTTAACAGTATGCGAACGTAATTTGGTGGTAAGACTGTTTTCTCGTAATACTCCATGGTGAGGTAAAGAATAATGAGGTGAATTGTACTCCTTTACTTTAGTCATGTGGCCTAGTGCCAGATACTCCTGCATAAAATTGCAATATAGTTGTTTGTATACCGGTGACTTATCTAGTTTTCTCTCATGACAAAAAACGACTTCGTGCTATGTTATAGCTTTCTCCTAAGTCCGATGTGGATTCTTTAAACGGAATTTGAACCGTAAAATGACCGTTTGTTGATCTCTGATGTGTGGATACGAAGATGTCTTCACATGCACGATCTTCGCATGTGAGTGTTGAGTTAAAAGGGTGTAATTCTTCTATCTCCCAAAACTTTTTTAATTGTTCATCTATTGTAATGGATTGAATAAGATTGCATTGCGTTTCAGTTGTATTTTTACTGAAGTGATTGTGAATGGGTCCAGATATGATCCAGCCCAACTTGGTTTCCTGTAAATAAGGACCGTTTGTTAAGCGAATACTTCTGGTTAGCAACATATCCCAGAAGTAATCTGCTCCTATTATTATGTCCGCCTGCGATGGCGAATGGAAAGTAGGATCTGCGAGTTTGATCTGTTGCGGTATGTTCAAACTATTTTTGTTGATACCAACCGGAGGTATTGTTGATGTTAGCTTTGGTAAAACTATGCACATAATTTGTTGAGAAAAGTTCCCATTTAAAGCTTTCACAAATTTGAGTAGCCGTTTGGGTTGAATGACCTACTCCTGTAATCGATATTGTGGACTGTATTGATTTTACTTTTAATTTCTTGCATAAGGATGCCGATATAAGGCAGTGTTGACTGCCACTGTCTAGTAGTGCCCTAGCCTTGCAATATTCATTATCTTCACCACGCACATATATTAGAGCAGTGGATAATATTACTTGACTCAGCGTGCTAAAGTTTGAGAAGCTTGGGGTTTCATTAATTTTTGAGATTGAATTGAGTGTGGTTGAGACGTCAGTCTTTACGACCGATCGATCTTCCGGAGACTTGTTAGTGTTCTCTCGTTCTTTCGCAGAATGAAGTAAAGTGTTGTGTCTTTTGTTGATTTGAAGTAACATAGAATCTATAACTGACAATTACCTCATGCACATAAGATTACTAACTTCCGTTAAATCGCTTGTTTTTGCAATTATAATATAAAATTTTCTAGAAAAACAAAGCAGTGTGAGAACATTTCTTGCCTCAATACATAAAACGCACAATTGAATCGTACAAAAATTGATTTTGAAATTATATATAATCACGTTCGCGATCCACCAAATGATGTGTTGTCTCGGTTCTTCTTTAGGGAATTGAGACCGTTGCGAAAAATTGAGGCATTTGAAATGTGGCTATATAGGAGAACCCTTAAAATACAACAGGATGCCTGCCATACAAACGAGAGAGTCATGCACAGAATGTGTAAAGAAAGTGAACCCCTGACGATGGTAAAAAATCGTAAGGTGATACGGCTATATTTAAAAATAATAATTGTAGCCTATTGCAGCTAATTTCCCTTGGTAGAATCAAAAGAAAATAAAAGGAGAACACTAAAGTGGGTGCGTATTTTATGGCAGTGGCTGGTAATCGAGGTTCCAGCCGAATGAGTAAGAAAATACATATGTTCATTGAAATGGTCACCAACTTCCTCTGAGGAGAAGCACTCGGAGCAGAGGATACAATTACGTAAGAAGAGGTCATCGGTGTTTTGAAAACTGCTATCGAAAGGGAAATCTCTCCGAATAGAATCCTTTCTTAATACTGAAAAGTATGTAATGTGTTGTTTTTTTTTTATTATTTTTATTCTTAGGTGTTTATTTCGCTTTCAAACAAACGGAGCGCAAATATTTATTTATTTTAAAAATTAAAATTATATTTAATGATATTTTTCATAATAAAAGTAACAATAATTAATCACACTCTTCAAAATAGTAATTCTGCGTTTTGTATTCCCATAACGTGACATGATTAGCCCAAATGGTTTCGAGAACTATAATTACTTATTGAATTATTTTTAAAATGTCTGATGTGCTATTATTAAAAAATAATGAATGACTATGACACCATTTTAAATAAAAATCAATGCAAACACGTCTTGTCCTGAACAAGTATTATGCTTTATTTAAAAAAATATCATTATTCAAGAAATAATACCACCAGGATTCTAAAGTATTGGCAATGATGAAAAAAAATTGTTTATTGAAATTACAATTATATATCTCCCGTCCAAAAACACTGATCATTTTAATAGTTACTTTAAAGGTAATATAAAATGCATTTTAATTGATTTACTCCAATGAGTTCTTTGAAAGTTTGCGAGTCATGCCCGCGCGGTGTTTATTTCGAAATATTTATTTATTATCTGATTGACTTTAAAACCTTTAGGAATAAAACTAGAATTATAATTATATTTAAGATTAAAATAAAAAGAAAGAATAATAGTTTATCACTAAAATTAATAAATAAAAAACACGAAATTAGCATGATAGAACAATTTATTAATAAATAGTAGGTTGAAGAATTAAACATACACTATAAATACCTGAAGTAGAGACGTCAGACATCCTGAAATAAAAGGTTTTATAAACAGCAAGGGCAGGCAACCGTAAAGATGGGATGTGGGATGGCGGCATAATCAGGCAACCTGACGTTGAGACGTCAGGTGGCAGCTAGGGCAGGCGTCCTGGAGTAGGAAGACTGGAAGCGGCAATTGCAGGCAACCGTAAAGATGGGGTGTGGGATGGCGGCATAATCAGGCAACCTGACGTTGAGGCGTCAGATGGCAGCTAGGGCAGGCGTCCTGGAGTAGGAAGACTGGAAGCGGCAATTGCAGGCAACCGTAAAGATGGGGTGTGGGATGGCGGCATAATCAGGCAACCTGACGTTGAGACGTCAGGTGGCAGCTAGGGCAGGCGTCCTGGAGTAGGAAGACTGGAGGCGGCAATTGCAGGCAACCGTAAAGATGGGGTGTGGGATGGCGGCATAATCAGGCAACCTGACGTTGAGACGTCAGGTGGCAGCTAGGGCAGGCGTCCTGGAGTAGGAAGACTGGAGGCGGCAATTGCAGGCAACCGTAAAGATGGGGTGTGGGATGGCGGCATAATCAGGCAACCTGACGTTGAGACGTCAGGTGGCAGCTAGGGCAGGCGTCCTGGAGTAGGAAGACTGGAGGCGGCAATTGCAGGCAACCGTAAAGATGGGGTGTGGGATGGCGGCATAATCAGGCAACCTGACGTTGAGACGTCAGGTGGCAGCTAGGGCAGGCGTCCTGGAGTAGGAAGACTGGAGGCGGCAATTGCAGGCAACCGTAAAGATGGGGTGTGGGATGGCGGCATAATCAGGCAACCTGACGTTGAGACGTCAGGTGGCAGCTAGGGCAGGCGTCCTGGAGTAGGAAGACTGGAGGCGGCAATTGCAGGCAACCGTAAAGATGGGGTGTGGGATGGCGGCATAATCAGGCAACCTGACGTTGAGACGTCAGGTGGCAGCTAGGGCAGGCGTCCTGGAGTAGGAAGACTGGAGGCGGCAATTGCAGGCAACCGTAAAGATGGGGTGTGGGATGGCGGCATAATCAGGCAACCTGACGTTGAGACGTCAGGTGGCAGCTAGGGCAGGCGTCCTGGAGTAGGAAGACTGGAGGCGGCAATTGCAGGCAACCGTAAAGATGGGGTGTGGGATGGCGGCATAATCAGGCAACCTGACGTTGAGACGTCAGGTGGCAGCTAGGGCAGGCGTCCTGGAGTAGGAAGACTGGAGGCGGCAATTGCAGGCAACCGTAAAGATGGGGTGTGGGATGGCGGCATAATCAGGCAACCTGACGTTGAGACGTCAGGTGGCAGCTAGGGCAGGCGTCCTGGAGTAGGAAGACTGGAGGCGGCAATTGCAGGCAACCGTAAAGATGGGGTGTGGGATGGCGGCATAATCAGGCAACCTGACGTTGAGACGTCAGGTGGCAGCTAGGGCAGGCGTCCTGGAGTAGGAAGACTGGAGGCGGCAATTGCAGGCAACCGTAAAGATGGGGTGTGGGATGGCGGCATAATCAGGCAACCTGACGTTGAGACGTCAGGTGGCAGCTAGGGCAGGCGTCCTGGAGTAGGAAGACTGGAGGCGGCAATTGCAGGCAACCGTAAAGATGGGGTGTGGGATGGCGGCATAATCAGGCAACCTGACGTTGAGACGTCAGGTGGCAGCTAGGGCAGGCGTCCTGGAGTAGGAAGACTGGAGGCGGCAATTGCAGGCAACCGTAAAGATGGGGTGTGGGATGGCGGCATAATCAGGCAACCTGACGTTGAGACGTCAGGTGGCAGCTAGGGCAGGCGTCCTGGAGTAGGAAGACTGGAGGCGGCAATTGCAGGCAACCGTAAAGATGGGGTGTGGGATGGCGGCATAATCAGGCAACCTGACGTTGAGACGTCAGGTGGCAGCTAGGGCAGGCGTCCTGGAGTAGGAAGACTGGAGGCGGCAATTGCAGGCAACCGTAAAGATGGGGTGTGGGATGGCGGCATAATCAGGCAACCTGACGTTGAGACGTCAGGTGGCAGCTAGGGCAGGCGTCCTGGAGTAGGAAGACTGGAGGCGGCAATTGCAGGCAACCGTAAAGATGGGGTGTGGGATGGCGGCATAATCAGGCAACCTGACGTTGAGACGTCAGGTGGCAGCTAGGGCAGGCGTCCTGGAGTAGGAAGACTGGAGGCGGCAATTGCAGGCAACCGTAAAGATGGGGTGTGGGATGGCGGCATAATCAGGCAACCTGACGTTGAGACGTCAGGTGGCAGCTAGGGCAGGCGTCCTGGAGTAGGAAGACTGGAGGCGGCAATTGCAGGCAACCGTAAAGATGGGGTGTGGGATGGCGGCATAATCAGGCAACCTGACGTTGAGACGTCAGGTGGCAGCTAGGGCAGGCGTCCTGGAGTAGGAAGACTGGAGGCGGCAATTGCAGGCAACCGTAAAGATGGGGTGTGGGATGGCGGCATAATCAGGCAACCTGACGTTGAGACGTCAGGTGGCAGCTAGGGCAGGCGTCCTGGAGTAGGAAGACTGGAGGCGGCAATTGCAGGCAACCGTAAAGATGGGGTGTGGGATGGCGGCATAATCAGGCAACCTGACGTTGAGACGTCAGGTGGCAGCTAGGGCAGGCGTCCTGGAGTAGGAAGACTGGAGGCGGCAATTGCAGGCAACCGTAAAGATGGGGTGTGGGATGGCGGCATAATCAGGCAACCTGACGTTGAGACGTCAGGTGGCAGCTAGGGCAGGCGTCCTGGAGTAGGAAGACTGGAGGCGGCAATTGCAGGCAACCGTAAAGATGGGGTGTGGGATGGCGGCATAATCAGGCAACCTGACGTTGAGACGTCAGGTGGCAGCTAGGGCAGGCGTCCTGGAGTAGGAAGACTGGAGGCGGCAATTGCAGGCAACCGTAAAGATGGGGTGTGGGATGGCGGCATAATCAGGCAACCTGACGTTGAGACGTCAGGTGGCAGCTAGGGCAGGCGTCCTGGAGTAGGAAGACTGGAGGCGGCAATTGCAGGCAACCGTAAAGATGGGGTGTGGGATGGCGGCATAATCAGGCAACCTGACGTTGAGACGTCAGGTGGCAGCTAGGGCAGGCGTCCTGGAGTAGGAAGACTGGAGGCGGCAATTGCAGGCAACCGTAAAGATGGGGTGTGGGATGGCGGCATAATCAGGCAACCTGACGTTGAGACGTCAGGTGGCAGCTAGGGCAGGCGTCCTGGAGTAGGAAGACTGGAGGCGGCAATTGCAGGCAACCGTAAAGATGGGGTGTGGGATGGCGGCATAATCAGGCAACCTGACGTTGAGACGTCAGGTGGCAGCTAGGGCAGGCGTCCTGGAGTAGGAAGACTGGAGGCGGCAATTGCAGGCAACCGTAAAGATGGGGTGTGGGATGGCGGCATAATCAGGCAACCTGACGTTGAGACGTCAGGTGGCAGCTAGGGCAGGCGTCCTGGAGTAGGAAGACTGGAGGCGGCAATTGCAGGCAACCGTAAAGATGGGGTGTGGGATGGCGGCATAATCAGGCAACCTGACGTTGAGACGTCAGGTGGCAGCTAGGGCAGGCGTCCTGGAGTAGGAAGACTGGAGGCGGCAATTGCAGGCAACCGTAAAGATGGGGTGTGGGATGGCGGCATAATCAGGCAACCTGACGTTGAGACGTCAGGTGGCAGCTAGGGCAGGCGTCCTGGAGTAGGAAGACTGGAGGCGGCAATTGCAGGCAACCGTAAAGATGGGGTGTGGGATGGCGGCATAATCAGGCAACCTGACGTTGAGACGTCAGGTGGCAGCTAGGGCAGGCGTCCTGGAGTAGGAAGACTGGAGGCGGCAATTGCAGGCAACCGTAAAGATGGGGTGTGGGATGGCGGCATAATCAGGCAACCTGACGTTGAGACGTCAGGTGGCAGCTAGGGCAGGCGTCCTGGAGTAGGAAGACTGGAGGCGGCAATTGCAGGCAACCGTAAAGATGGGGTGTGGGATGGCGGCATAATCAGGCAACCTGACGTTGAGACGTCAGGTGGCAGCTAGGGCAGGCGTCCTGGAGTAGGAAGACTGGAGGCGGCAATTGCAGGCAACCGTAAAGATGGGGTGTGGGATGGCGGCATAATCAGGCAACCTGACGTTGAGACGTCAGGTGGCAGCTAGGGCAGGCGTCCTGGAGTAGGAAGACTGGAGGCGGCAATTGCAGGCAACCGTAAAGATGGGGTGTGGGATGGCGGCATAATCAGGCAACCTGACGTTGAGACGTCAGGTGGCAGCTAGGGCAGGCGTCCTGGAGTAGGAAGACTGGAGGCGGCAATTGCAGGCAACCGTAAAGATGGGGTGTGGGATGGCGGCATAATCAGGCAACCTGACGTTGAGACGTCAGGTGGCAGCTAGGGCAGGCGTCCTGGAGTAGGAAGACTGGAGGCGGCAATTGCAGGCAACCGTAAAGATGGGGTGTGGGATGGCGGCATAATCAGGCAACCTGACGTTGAGACGTCAGGTGGCAGCTAGGGCAGGCGTCCTGGAGTAGGAAGACTGGAGGCGGCAATTGCAGGCAACCGTAAAGATGGGGTGTGGGATGGCGGCATAATCAGGCAACCTGACGTTGAGACGTCAGGTGGCAGCTAGGGCAGGCGTCCTGGAGTAGGAAGACTGGAGGCGGCAATTGCAGGCAACCGTAAAGATGGGGTGTGGGATGGCGGCATAATCAGGCAACCTGACGTTGAGACGTCAGGTGGCAGCTAGGGCAGGCGTCCTGGAGTAGGAAGACTGGAGGCGGCAATTGCAGGCAACCGTAAAGATGGGGTGTGGGATGGCGGCATAATCAGGCAACCTGACGTTGAGACGTCAGGTGGCAGCTAGGGCAGGCGTCCTGGAGTAGGAAGACTGGAGGCGGCAATTGCAGGCAACCGTAAAGATGCGAAGTGGGATGGCGGCATAATCAGGCAACCTGAAGTTGAGACGTCACAACCCGTAGCTGGGACGTAGCGTACAAAAGTTAGGTTTAACGATGTCTATACGGCGTGCTATGGGAAATTTTCGAGGTTTATCACTTTGAGGGGACTCGTGGGACCGGGGGGAGTCGGCAGACACGTTACAACCCATACGTGGCACGTAGCGTTCAAAAGTTGGGTTTTACGATGACAGTTCGGCGATTTTTGGGAAATTTTCGAGGTTTATCACTCTGAGGGGACTCGTGGGACCGGGGGAAGTTTGCCGACATATCACAACCCATAGCTGGGACGAAGCGTGCAAAAGTTAGGTTTGACGATGACAGTTCGGCGTGCTATGGGAAATTTTCGAGGTTTATCACTTTGTGGGGATCTGAGGTCAACTACCTTGGCGGGCTCTTGAGCCCTCCTTCATCGCCGTATTGTCTCGTTACACACTGCTATGTCAGCTCCCGGGTGACATTCCACAAATTGGTTGAGCTCTCTGTAATCCAGCACCGGCCGTACTTTGTCCTTGTTCTTCTGGACGACCACCATCAGTGGGAGCACTCCGCCTCGCGGGCCTGTCCATGGATGCAGCCAACCCTTCCTAACCCAGTCCCTCACTTCAGCCTTGAAAGCCTCTTCGGCCTCTGGCCCCTATCACGTCGACTCCTGCAAGCACGCGGTCCATGACGATGGTGTCGACTTCCACCACCCTGTCCAGCAGCTCCATCCTCGCCCGAGCTGTCCCTCGGCACGCCACGCGGCTCCCGTTGACCGCCACGATATCGACTTTTCCTGGCGACAGCACAGGGCACAGGCCCGCGCGAATCACCGTCCGCGAGCAGCCTCCCACCGATCACTCCGAAAATCCGAAAACTCTTCCCACCGATCTTCACCCGCACGACGGGCAGAGCCTTTAGTCCTGCTCGCGGGAAGCTGCCGGCACACAAGCCTCCCGCCGATCTTTTCCCGACCAACACTGCATGGCCGTGTGGCCTTTCTTCCCGCACTTCCAGCACTCAATGTCCTTGTAATTCCGCGTGGGACGCGACCCCCCCATGGCATCTCCCTCGATTTCCCTGACAGCTGTCACGATGTTTCCGCGTCGGAGGAGCGACTTCGGGTGGTGGAGCGACTGCAGGTGAAGCCGTGTCCTCACGCATCTTCGCGTCTCCTCGCATTGCTCGCGCACTCACAAGTACACGGGTCTGCTTTATTAATTCTTCCTCATCAGGCACGTTGTCGCCCAACCACGACTGCGCGTCCTTTGATACGCCGCTGGGCAGACCCTGAATGAATTTGTATAGGACCGGACGGCCTGACATCCCGGTCGCGGCGGCGAAACGCTTCAACTCCGCCATGTTTGCTTCCACCGTTTCCTGCTCTTGAAACTGCCACGTGGAAAACGCGGCGATCGACGCTATCGGGCGAGGATTGAACGCGCTCCGGAGACATAGACAACAATACGCTAGCAGTGGACTGTATTATCATTCATTTAAAACACTTTATTCGTATAAACTTTTATTCAAGCTTCATTACAAACATTGATTACAATTTAACATTTATCTGATATTAAAACAGGTTACATTTAACACTTTATTTTAACTTTGGACCGATAACCGGGTCGTTTAATTTCACATCACTTTCGACACAATATACTCCGAACTCGCGGCAGTATTACTTTATGAGATTTGTAAGATTTTTAACCATTGCGGCAGGTATACGAACGCATCGTATCCTGGCAGAATATTCTTGCTCCCGAGTTAGTCACCCCGTGGAGACAATTTGAATACTTTTCAACTTTTTAACGACAGACACGCGATCCTGCATGGTGGTCGGAGTATCCTTGCTCCCGGGCAGCGTCACCCCGTGGAGTCAAATTTAATACTGCCCCCTTGAGGTGGAGAGAGTCCGAGCCAGAGCTGCGTTGTAACGTGGGCAGGTTCAAAAGCAGCGCGGGGCCAGAGGCCGAAACAGGCCGACAACAGTCTCCGCGACATTAGACGAAGGCGGACGGAGATCCGCAAATACCAAACTAATCTCCACAGCATGTAAGATGGACTGAAAGCAATAAAGACATGATTTAGGAATGACAGGAACAAGTCTTTTTTCATTCGTGGTCACCTCGTCCGGAAGGGACATAAAAATCTGGAACGCCTCACCCTGTAGCAGGATCGGGATGCATAGCGTGAGGTCGCTCTCGCCGCACGCGTGCATCATCTTCTTGAGACGGGCGAGCCATAGCTGCCACTCGTATGGCTTCACGAAGTCCTGCAGCTTCCTTTGCATCGGCTTTTCCCTGGTTTCGGCAGCCGCCGAAATAGCAAACTGGAAATATAAATATCAATCGATTAAAATAGCTTACATATGCAATATATGAGCTTAGATATTAAATATTTGATTCTGACCGCGATGTATATTAATTTCGGAACGGATGATAAAAACGTCTAGCGGCCGCGCTAGCAGGCGCCTAACTGCCAATTGAACCGTAAATCAACATTCATTTGTTATATTCTTACAATTCAAATATGCATGAAAGACCTATTACCTAGTAATTATTTAAATTTCTAGGTTTAAATTAATTATTTTATTTAATGTAGATATTTTATATTTATTAATAAATGAGATATATGTACAAAAAGTTACAAATTCATCTGATTTTTTTTAAAACATATTCATGTATTATAATAATTTTTAATATTTATCCATTTGTTATTTTTGTTTTTTCCGTCGGGACTCCTTGCTCGGTGAAGCAATTTCGGCATATATACCGATTACTCATTTCTCTTTGCCGGTTTGACCTTCTGTTGTATTTATTGTTGAAACACAAAAGACATTAGCGTCAGAAGTCTTACTGACCACCATTGACACAGGCGGTCCCGGGTTCAAATCCATGTGGAGTATTATTTTCAAGTTATAAATTCTCCAGGTTCAATGAAAATAATTATGCTTAATTTGTGAGTTTCACCTATGAAATGGCAATTGATGGATTTGGAAATGGATTTTAAAGGGCTACGTATATTTTATATAAAATTAAAACGCACACAATGCGCGGTTACTTAGCCTCATGTGACCAGCTAATCCTGAAGTCCCCTGAAGTTAATTTTTAAGTTAGTGTAGCTTTCGCAATCAGTCTTTATGGAGTTTCATCGAATAACTTCATACATTGTCCAACCACGTGAACTATTCAGTTTATGAGCAGAGAGCGTCAGTGGAGGAACCCCCGTGTCTTCCGTGAAGAGCGGCTCGTTCACTTATGATGCCAACACGAAGTCTCCTAGCTTCAGGCCGACGATGCGATCTTTGGGATGACGGCACCGGGATAACACCGGAGTAGAATTTGTCACCATTGTAAAAAAAAGCGTCCTCAAAATTACGCTTCTTCTGGAGTTTTTCATGATCTCCATAACGCTGAAGTGCTTCTCCAGGTCGCGTTAATTTACACTTCAAAATTAACGAACAATTGACGGTTATCACGTACCGGCCGGCGGCAAGCGGACCAAAGTATTCCCAATGTAAAAAATAGCTTCAGAGGTCTATTATTTATTGCAATCAAAATAAAATTGTGGTAATAAATTAAACAAGTACTAGTTTTATTATAATATGTATGTATTTTGATAAATTTTTAAATAATTTATTTTTTTGGAGATTTTAGTTGCTCGTGTAAAAGCAGCTTTACAACCATGGCTTGCAATATTCATTTATGGAACAATATTGTGGATAAATTTACAGAATCTGACAGTTCGTTTTTTAGGTTATAATAGAGATAGTTGTTAAATGATGAATGCCGTTTTGTTATGTTCATGTTTTGTAAAACCGTACTATTCTCTTTACCTTTTTTTTACTACAAACCGTACCCATGTACTTAGATATTCGGGGCTATTCTATTGGAATATGCTCTAGTATGGCGTTGTAAATAATGCACGCGATCCCGATAAATATCCCGAACATAGCAATCGTGATATTAATTTTGAGTAATGCTGAAATTCAGGGGTACGGCTGTAATTCTGTAATTTTCAAGTGCTTATAAGAAAAGAAAAAAGAGAACCAACATATCTAAATAGCTAGATTTAATAATTATATTATGGTCACATAAATGTCATTAAAAAATACTTTTGCACATGATACCGAGAGATTTAAAACAAATTGTAAAATTTTAAAGAAAACAACTAGTGATAAGTATTATTATAATTGAATTTAGGATTAGCTGCGGCAGGTGGGCCATTGTTTTGAGCGTTTCTGCCGGTTGCTGATGCACTCGTAGTGGAACAAATGGTCACCCTTGAGGTACACTGCATTGTAACACTGTAAAGACTTTCGCCACAAGGAACATATAATTTTTTTTGACTCATTTCGTCCCTTTTTCACCACAGATCTGAAAAGTTAAAGTAGCTATTAACACACTTCGAACCTATGTTGAAAGATGTGAAAATCTTCTAATTCTTTAGGGACGATTGAAATAAACAACCACCGAAAACGACTCAGCAAGCAAACCAGGTTTTTTCATGCAAAAAATATTCATTAAAACATCACAGGAATATAATGACAGCCATGATTTGTGTCGGAAGGTTTTTTATTTATAAGACAGTTCGCATTGAAACAATACTCCGAGTATACGATTTTTTTTAAATATTACTCTTTCACAGATATAATCTTTAATTTAGATTTAAGGCTGACATTATTCAAGTCGTATAAAAACATCTGATCCTCACGTTTCTCCTCAGACTCACATACAAATAGAGTTTAATTATTGATGTATGTGTATAATAAATATTTTTCAGGCACGAGATTATTGATATTTATAATATTACTAGAAATGTTGCCCGTCACAGTATGACGTATTCGATGAACGATGCAATAGTGTTTAAACATATGTTTGGCTGACAATAAGATACATATTTGCTTTCATTTTGTGCCATCAGTTGGATGAAGGTGCGAAGTTCTGTGATATATTTGGCCTTGAACTTTGAAGCAGAATGGCCCGATCCTACCACTGGACCTGCTAATTTAGCTCCCATTGATGCAAAATATATACTGTTATTGTATGATCTTATTTTTCTTTTGAAGTTGTTGTTTCACTTTACCTTTGTGACAGCAATCGTTGAACTTTCCATCTGATGGTTTTTCTGCTTGAAAATGTAAAGCATTGCAGAATCGATAGGTCACATTCATTAATCCGCAATTGTTCTTTTTGTCTCGTTATCGATGCACGCACTCTCATCGAAGACAAACGCAGCGTTCGCTGTGCATCAGTTTCTTTTAGTCCACATAATCGAGTTTTTTTGATCATTTTCTAGTCCGTGTTGCGAAAAATCCACTGCACCAATCGAAAAAATTTAAACGCAAAAAGTTTGATACATTCCTTCTTCCGAATAAAATATATTTTTATTTCTTATAAATTTACTATTAATATGATAAATATGTGTTTTTCCGATTGAAGTGTAGGAATTTGAAGATTCATCTGGTCCATTTTACAAGAGTCCTAAACATTTAAAAGTTTTTTTTTCAATTGAAATTACAAGATTAAATATAAACCATGTGCGCCTTATTATTTAAAAAATTGAAAAAAAAAAACTTAAGCAAACTTTGGTTTTGAAAAGTCGTCATTTTATCCAATTTTTCAACATCTTCAAGATTTTATTTTACCCTAAAATGGACGTTAATTAAATAATAAAAAATAGATAAATATAATTTATAGTTTTTTTAATACTCTGTAAAAAAAATCAACTTTCGATATAGCAAAATAAAGTGACAATTAAATTAATTAAATTAAAAGTTAGATAAAAAATTAGATAAAAAAAGTTAGAAGTATATTTCTCCTCCTATCAAATAAAGTTCTAAGATAAATCTGAATATATTACTACGAAGTAATGACTATATATATATATATAAGATATATATATATATATATATATATATATATATATATATATATATATATATATATATATATATATATATATATATATTTATATAGACTGTTGATTGATGTCTATCAAATACCAGATATCTCAAATAAGGTCTCCGTAGGTTTAAAAGTCCTTTCAAAAGGCCGTACAAATCACCAACCACCAGGAAAAACGGTCTATATCAGAGGTTCTCAACCTTTTATTGACCACTTGACAAGAAAAAAAGTTCAAAACGCCCCCTTTGACATAATAGTTATAATTATACCAATTTTATTTCTGTATATTATTTATTAACACATTGTTTGCGGGTCGCATGTTAAGTTGTCTTTGGTCGACTAGTACTAGAGCGCGGGTCGCATATAAATATGTTCGCGCGAAATGTCACGAAAAACGCTCGCCCCACGCACAATTCCACGCCTGCATACAATTTGTTAAATTATATCTATTTCTGAGGACGCCAATCCGTAAGCGTTGTTGGATGAAGATGATACGCAAACACAACATCAATTTGCGGAAGGGCCTAGTCCACATAATCGAGTTTTTTTGATCATTTTCTAGTCCGTTTTGCGAAAAATCCAAAGCACTAATCGAAAAAATTTAAATGCAAAAGTTTGATACATTCCTTCTTCCTAATAAAAAATATTTTTATTTCTTATAAATTTACTATTAATGTGATACAAAAAAAAAATTCCGATTGAAGTGTAGGAATTTGGAGATTCATCTGGCCCATTTTACAAGAGTCCTAAACATTTAAAAGTTTTTTTTTTTAATTGAAATTAAAAGATCAAATATAAACCACGTGCGCCATATTATTTAAAAAAAAAAAAAATCTTTAACAAACTTTGGTTTTGAAAAGTCGTCATTTTATCCAATTTTTCAACATCTTCAAGATTTTATTTTACCCTTAAAATGGACGTTAATTAAATAATAAAAAATAGATAAATATAATTTATATTTTTTTAATACTCTGTTAAAAAATCCACTTTCGATATAGCAAAATAAAATGACAATTAAATTATTTAAATGACACGATTGGACTGTCTCTGGTGTCTGGTTGGCAAACCAGAGGGCAGTCCATTACCTGGCGAAATCGTGTCATTTAATTAAATTAATTGTTATTTTTTTATATGATAAATATGTGTTTTCCCAATTGATGTTTAGCAATTTGGAGATTATTATGACCGATGGATTTAGAACACTAAGCATTTAGGTGTCCTTTATTAAATTGGAAATAAAAGATTACAAATAAACCTATGGTAAAGAGATTAGTTTAAAAATTAAAACAATTAATTTTTTTAACAAACTTTTTAATAATCTCCAAATTCCTAAACTTTAATCGGGAAAACACATATTTATCATATTAAGTGTCAATTTACAAGAGATAAACAGTCTTGTCTTTAGAAAAAAGAACGTATTTAACTTTAAGCATTAAAAAAATTTCTATTGATACAGTAGATTTTTCGCAAAAAATTATCAAAAAACATGAAAATTGACCCATCAAAGGCCACCATAAGATGCTATTTCAACTAGCTTTTATATGATTTTCTGGAAAGAATTATTTTTTGGAAAACTATAACTATGTAATTATTTTCGCTTACTGTTTAATTATTAAATATACTTTTTTTTAATTACTATTTTTTTTTTGATTACTAAATTATTTTTTTTTGTCGAAACGTGCTTGATTGCGTAAATCACGTCTTTGCTTACCAACTGTTTGATTTGTTTTCGACGGCACTCTTCTAATCTGGAACGAAGATTGCAAGTTGTTGAATTGCCGCAGCAGTTTGTTCGCAAAATTCAAGTGATTTGCGTAGTCCGTATCCTTCAATTCTTGCACCAATTGAATTTTATACGCTTTTAAATGCAAATCTTTCTTTAAAATCGAATGCAAAGACGATTTTTTAATGTTCGACGCTTGGCTTCGCTTTCGGATGGATAAAGTCCTGGTCGCGGACTGATGAGGGCGACCAGAGGTTTTAATTTTTACCATCGCACCTGTATTTTCGAACATCCGGATCCATTTTCTAATGCTATCGTCACTTGGTGCATTGCGATACTCCGCACGATACAAACGTTGAGCAGTCACTATTTAATCACCGTTACGATAATTCGCTCGTACGCAAAAAGCGCTATGCGTCCCCGGGTACTGCTCCACAGCAACTAAAACTCCACAAAATGTTGGACTCCGCGACGCTCTCTCCGCGCCCCTCAGCCACTTCGAATCAACTTCAACGCAAAAACAAATACCCGATGCACTTTTTGGACACCCTGTTAGCGTGTTATCAACAATTTTCGTTCCAGATTAGAAGAGTATCAGCAGAGTAACGGTCACCGTTTGGATAACATCATTATTTTGAAATAGTTTTCCATTTTGTATACTTATAATCAACAATAAAATAAATACTTGATTACTAGTAGTTTTTGTTTTGCTGAACTAACAAATACCCGATACTCTTTTTGGACACACTGTACTTGTTTATTTGCGGCATCTAAAGCGATATCTGTGCAGGCTTTAATTAAAGCTAATAAATATGATTGAAAAACATTCTAGATCCCTATACTGTTAATTATAAAACTAGGTTGAGATTTTAACAGTTGAAATTTAGGCCATAATAATACGATCTTTTCGCCCCCCGTAAACCTCAGAACGCCCCCCATTTTCTCTTGGACTCGCCACCGCCCCCTTGGAAAGCTCCAGCGCCCACAGGGGGGCGGTACCGCCCCCGTTGAGAACCTATGATCTAATCAATCAATTGAAGCTGTTAACGAATTATTTCCTAATAAGGTCATTTCACGTAGAGGTAATATCAACTGGCCTCCCAGAAGCCCCGACCTTAGCCCTCTTGACTATTTCGTATGGAGATACTTTAAAAGCAGAGTTTATGAGAATAATCCGACGAACCTAACGGAATTGAAACAAAACATCAGGTTAGAAAATGGCAGCAATATCGAGGGCTATGTGTCAGCGTGTTATCAGCAATCTTCGTTCCAGATTAGAAGAGTGCCAGCAGCGCGTAACGGTCACCATTTGGATAACATTATCTTTTTGAAATAATTTTCTATTTAGTATTCTTATAATCAACAATTAAAAAAAATACTTGATTACAAGTAGTTTTTGTTTTACTGAACTAACAAATACCGATACTTTCTTTGGACACCCTATATAATGCTACGATCATTGCTCATCGCAACCATAAAAATAAACACCATGTAGTTTGAGCCTTACTTTCGGATTTGTCCTCTTGTCGTGTTAGAGTGCCTTACCTGTTCACAGATAGCGATTGAGTTCAAAAGCATTGCTCTCTCTCGCTTGGTTTCTGTTATAATGGGGTGACCACCATTGCCTACTAACTCCAATTGCCTACGTCTTCGTTACTACTACACGCCTATACGCGTATACTTTTGCATACTGTCCGAACAAGTAATAAAATACCAGCGTTAGAGCAAGACGAGGGTGCGTTTCCGGCACACGCCTTAGCAGATTTTCCTTGTCGTTTGAGACATGTTGTGGTCGTTTCTCGGTTATCGTTTTTTTTAAATTTTTTTTTTGTATTCCCCGGCATCCGGGGCGCGCCGCGGCAAAGCAAGGACAATGACAAGCCGGGCCCGGAGACGAGGAACAAGTGTCGGGGCGCCTCCTCCGATGATTGCCCTCCTTAATTAAGGCGGCTTTGTCTCACGGCCGCGGCGTCGCCCCCGGCACAATGGCCGCATTGTCGGCGAAGGCCCCATTGTTTTGCGGGAAACACATTAATTAAAAAAAGAAAACGTTTATTTCGAGTCGAGATCTTTGCGCCCCCGCCCTCCCTCAACCCCCCGCCCTTGAGTTAATTTCGCATTTATCATGAATGTCGAGCGTTCAATGCGTGATTGCTTCGTGTAGGGAAATGTTTTTGTATTGTTCGGGCTGATTTAATTCGTAATATTCCATATTAAAAAAAATGGCCTCGTGACTATGGCTTTTCAAGAGCTTCTTCCGACTAGAGCATAGGTTCCCAAAGTGGTCAATATCGACCCCCAGGGGTCGATGATAGCGAAAGATTTAATTGGGGGTCCACGAACTGTAAATGGGGGTCTACAAGAGTGGATCCCATTGGCCATGTTGGCCGACGATTTGCACGTTGAGTTAACACTTAATGTACAGCGTCACTATTTCGGCGCGTTGTTTCAGTGTGAAACATGGTTAAAATTGTGCTGAATTAATGCTTCAAAACATGTTTACTTAAGTCAATCGGTTTATAAATGTCAAAGATATTCAATGTTTACGTACCGACATAAAATATGGCGCATCCTGTATATCAAATGTCAAAAATATGTTTGAAGTTGATGAATTTTATAAAAATTAAATATTAGCAAGGCAGGGGGGGTCTACGAAAAACAGGAAAACTCGACAAGGGGTCGACGGGACAAAATAGTTTGGGAACCTATGGACTAGAGTCTAAAATGCATGTGATTTCTTAAAATTTGAAAATGCTTTTGCAGCTGTATTTAACCGAAGCAGAAAAGCGTTACAAATATTGAATATTAATAAATAAATTATTTAAAAAATAACTCTAAATATCGAAACTAGAAAAATATAATCGCAATTGGTTTTAAGCCGCATTTTTCTTTTCAACGTGTATCGTTTTGTTCAGTTGACTTACCCAAGCCTACGACAAGCTCATAAAAAATACATCCGTCCACAAAAAGCCGGGAGAGAGCGGAAACTATTTGTAAATCGAAACGTCAATTCCACATTCCCTTATTTCTTAGACCCCGCTCTCCCCGCGCACCTCTGAGCCAGGGGGAAGTGAGGCGAGGTTGACAAATCATTTGGGTTTTTTTTCTTGCATTTGTCTAACGCAAGAATCTACTGTTTTTTCGGTTGACCCCTGTATCTTCAATTCTTCCACTCGTTCACAAAAAAAAACCCTATTACTTTTTATAAGCGATACTTACGATTCTGTTGCTTGTGCATCTGAATAGCGTGTGTAAAGGATCGGTAATGGAGTAGTGGACTTGAAATGTGCTCTTTGTCGAGGTGGTATTGTTTCTGTAGATTGGTGATTTGGCCAGAGCTTTGTAAGGAAATGATTATATTAAAATGTTATTGGGCAGCAGCAGCAATGCGCAGACTTTTTTTTCCAATATAAAACTGCGGACCCGGGGACCAAATACACTATATTCCTATTAGAAAACCATGAACACTGGTTCAGTGAAATGGTCGCCAACCTCCTCTGAGGAGAGGCACTTGATGTATGTAATTATTTTCTCGTGCATACGGAACAGCAGTGTAGCTTTATTCTACCCTTTATGTCATACTATGTTAGCAACTTTTATTAAATTAAATTAAATTCAGATCCCTCGTATTCGAGTGCTTTCAGCGGTCACAGTTTCACCGGATAAATAAAATTTTAAATCGAAGTTTGATAGCTGCATTGTAAAATCAATCAGCGCCAAAAGAACAGCAGTTGGTGCGGCTCGCCAGCTGGCGGGCTAATGGGGCGTGAGGGGGTGCAGGGGAGCAGGGGGGCAGGGGGGAAGGGGGCCAGGGGGGCAGGGGAGGGGGGGCAGGGGAGGGGGGCAGCCACCCCCTCCCCCGCCACAACCTGCCACCGGTGAAAAATGTGATAACGAGCGCGATCAGCCAAACGGAAATCGGCCCGATACTTTGTTGACTCTTGACAAGCGAATCCCAAACTGACCTAATTTCCCGAACTATATTATTCCAAAAATACTAAAAACGTATATATATTGGTAGTATGCAATGCTGTGTGAAGTTTATGATGGAGCATGTTCGTCATAAACTTCACACAGCAATCGGTGACTTTCAGGTGGTTTTTTCTTCCAATTGAAACAGAAAAGTAAAACTACCCGCAAATGGCGTTTTGTTGGTACAAAAGTTGATTGAAGTTAAATAAAGTATACTACATACTAATAATAGTATAATGCATACTACTAATAGAAATCGACTTACTGATTCTCACCTTGATGACGCATTGAAAATAGCATATAGCAATTATAAACCTTACACGTCTTAAATAGTAAGCAAATATCACACATATTTTTATATAAACGATTGAATGTATTGGCCCGTGTAACATAGCAAAGTAAAGCAAAAAAAGATTGAGTATCGCTGATGTATCGATTTGTAGCTTAGAATGTTTATTAAATAATAAAATTGCTTACAATACAAGATATTCTTAATTTATTATGGTAGAAATAAAATCCAATTATAGGTTTAATATGATGCATTTTGTACATCAATGGTCTGCTTCTAAGCTCCTGAAAATGATTTTTTATTTATAAATGACTTGGTACAATAATTAATACGAAAAAAACATTGAAAATCAAGCTTTCATTTTTAATTTTCGTTTGCTTTGAAAGTTGGATTTCTCTACGATATCTTGAATGAAAAAAGTACCTTGGCTTCTTTGGTTATCGTATTCAGTATTATCGATATTATCTGACGTCATTGCGCAAACACTTAATAACAGCCTAGCCTCTTATCGTGTGTGTATACTATTGATATTTAATTATTATAGAATATATATTTTATTTACCTGCGCAGCTGGCAATGCACTCCTCCTCTGTTATGAAATTGTTTGAGTTGCCAAAGCAACCGTGAAAATTGAAAGGCTTACATTTCTTTGTGGCTGCGTCGTAATGCCACCTGTTTGTTAAAATACATTCAATCGATTATGCGCAGTCGAATAATCGTTATTTATTGTTTTAAATTAAATTAAATTTAAACATTACGTCGTTATCAACAGAATCTATAGCACCGACCCAATAAAAATACCTTATATCCAATTTTTCTCACCCTCGGTGCATTTATTCGACAGCAATGTTTCGGGTATGATTTTTCAATTAATTTATATCTGTTATTCCTAACAAACCGAACACAACCGAAATTGTTAGCTTTACTTTACAAAAATTCTTCAGTTTATAGACCCTTCAATCCAATTATATGAAATTGGATGTCGTGAAGTAATAGCGGTTTTTTTTTAAATCAAACCTTATGAAAACCGCCCTGCACACTCCCAGCCTCCGAGATAAATAGCAGTGTTCTTGGTTCTCGGATGCAACTTCAGTCACTAAAAATCAATAAATTATATTAAATTAACCTTAAAAATGATTATAGACATATTCGCCTATAGAGAATAATAGTAAAATAATCGAGAAGCCTAGAAAAGTGGGAAAAACTTATAGATCCTGATTCAGGTAATGAGGAATGCTCTTGCACTTAAGTACTTACAAATAAAAGCAAACGTAGAAATTCCAATCAGCAACAAGAGCTGTAATCTAATGCTACCCATTTTTATTTTATTATAATAATAAAAGGTCGTGGGAGTAAAAAAGATTGCACTGCAACTATTTTATAAAAAACTTTCAGTTATATTTATACAGTGTACAATATACGCTTAATCTGCCTGCGATTCTCAACTACACGAATAGCCGATAATATTTCAAATATTTTTTTAGTACTGTATTAGTAATAAACATGGAAAAATAAATATTTAATAATATGTTCATTTATCGTTACTATTTAATAGTCACGTGTAAATTGTTTTTGTGGACAATCTTTTGGTCTTTTATCTTTAAATTTGTTTGCGTCAAGTAAATTAGTAAATTAAATTATTTTGAATAATACTTTAAATTATATGTCAGTGTTATTTTTTCTTTAGAATGCGTTTATTAATAATTGGTTTTTTTTTCTGATTTATGTATATTTTTTTATTTCTTTCAATTATCAAACTCATGTTGGTTTCATAATTTTATGGCTATTTTCTGCGTCACCAAATAATTACTATTTTTTTACAAAACGAATTTGTATGATAATAAAATATATTTTTTAATTGAATCGTTATCCATTGCCCTAAAAAATTAAATTGCAGGATTGGACTTTAAAAGATTTTATTTTTAGATAATTTTAACACAAAACTTAAATAAGATATAAGCCATGGTTGTTATAAAAAAGTTATCAAATTTTATTCAATCAAACAATGAAAAATTCATAAGACATTTTGGAAAAATCATTAAAATTTATATATTTCTTATATATTTTTACCACCCAAAAATAAATACCATATAAAAAATATGATATTGTATAAGATTCTCAAAAGAAGTTTATGCTTTAATTTTACATACGAATCAAACGACTTTTAAGAGTGCTACTAATTTATTTTTATTAATAACTATTATCAAATATTTATCTTATTTTAAAACCACCAATTTAATTATAAATATATGTTAACTCATTAAACAAGTGGATTGTGCTTTTCATATGTATTTGATGAAACGTTCAACATATGATTTTGTAAAAAAACAAATATTTATAGTTTATCAATTTAAAAAAAAAATGATAATATTTATGTTGAAATAAGCAACCATGTGTATATATAATACGATTCGTTTCATTATGAACTTAGAGAATAAAAATAAAATTTATACCGTGACTAATTCTCACCAGATTAAAAAGTGAGCATAAAAACAGTTCAATATTGTGAAATCTTTTTAGAAATCGTTGGGGAAGTTTACTCTCGTAAAATGACCAACGCCATGTTATCATCGGCTTCTTTGCTCTTTGCATTTTGCATTCTCGCGTTTACTTCTCGAGCTGAAAGTGAGTGCAAGCCTTTTTAAATTTAAATTTTATAATAATAAATTCATCAAATGACTCCACACAGGGCGTTTGGAATTTTTAAAAATAGCCATGTTAATATTTTTTAATATAATTTATGAATATTACTGAATGTATTTATCATAGTTTTCACTTTCACTGCCTCTTTTTCCATAGATTTTTCTCTGGATAATCAGCTGCAGTAGGCTATATTTTTATTTATTTTTTACAAGTATCATTTTAGCGTATTTCACTTTCAATTTGAACATAAGCATAGGAAGCATTATTTGATATATTGTAAATAATTTTTAAATATGCTACATCAAATTTAAGTCCTTGAAAATATTGTTCTTTAAAGCAAATCAATTATAACCAGTTTTTATACAGTGATCTATTCAATATTCAAGTATGCTATCTATCAAAGTGTTTTTTTTATTATTTAACGAAAAAGTGTAAATTTAATAGATATGTTTTGTAAAATATTTAAATTATTTCAGAGTTTAACAATCAATATGTTTGCACACTGCCTCCGAAGGTTGAGTTGTGCTACAGACGAGTCCCGAGGTTTGTAGTGTTTTAATTTTTTTTATTACATATACAGTGCATACAACAGGTTTTGAACAAAAATAATTATATTTGCATTCATCTCAAACAACTCCATTGAAGTAATATACATATTTACTTAATACTTGATCATTATGAGTGATTTTTTTTGATATTTTTCTCAGCTGGTATTATGATCCAGCTACTCAGGAATGCAAATCGATAGCATACGGTGGTTGCAAGGGGAATGGAAATAGGTTCTTTTCGCAAGCAAAGTGCATCCAATACTGTGCAGGTAAAAGCTTTGAACGATATTTAACAGTCCTAGAACCTTGAAACCATGCCTCTTAAGTTTTTGCGCAGGTTTTGGTATAAGACGAGACAATTAAACTATTGCAGATGCATCTGCCCTGAGAATGACTATGGCTCTAGAATAAGTTCGGTCTGGTCACTAACCTAACCCAACCTAACCAGAAACGTTTACAGATATTTCATATCTACGTATACTTTCTATTTGTTAAGTGCTCAGACTTTTATTCGGCTTGATTGGGTTCGTTCCTTTTTAAAGTTTTACATGAAAGCAAATTCCTGTTGTTTGTGTTTTTTTACTCGTTTTATCTAGATTACTCATACAATTTTAATTTAAGTTAAATATTGTATTATTAATATATTTAATGTATAAATACTTTTACAGGTGTATAAATCACATCAAAAATTGCGAATGCATTTTATTTCAAACAAAAAAGACCAGCGCAATTGTTGTATCAACAATCAGCAGATTTATTTTAGCGAATAGGAAGTATTATGATTTTGTAATTTTTTTTAAATTTACCAACTCACCTTGAACACTCAATTACACACTGTATGTATATTTTTTTAAACAAAATAAAATAAACACAGTTGATCTGCCAGTTTATTGTATGGTCTCTAGTCTAATAATTAAAAATATATTCGTACTAATAACTGGATTGATTATTATATTTGAAAATACCTTTTATAATTTCGTGAATAAAAACTGCTCTTTCAAAAACTTCATTGCATTTCTTTTTCGTAGCAAAGATATTATTGTTTTCATAACAACCACTATAAATGAATTTCTCGCATGAATCGGTTGAAATTGTCATCAGATTTCCTGAACCATAAGATTTCTACACTTAAATGTAATAAGATTGCTTTAATTTTTTTTTAATAAACTGAACAGTTTAAATCATTTTTAAATATATTTTTTTGCGCGTATTTTGATTATTGGTTACATTATTTCTCATTGATTTCACATAATTTTTACATTCATATTGGACGAGTCTCCTCCGTGACAAGGTTAAGTTTACAAAGCAATTTTATTATTAAAAATTGCAATTCTGCATGCATTAGTAATTTTTTTATATTGCATCCAATTTATTTTACTTCTGTTGATAAGACAATAATGTTACAAATGAAATACAATAATCACATTTTTTCTACCAGTTTACTGTATGGTGTTTCAGTGCAGGGAAAAAGTAAAATATATATGTTTAAAATAATATTTACCATAGAAAAGTGTATAAAACCTCCCAAACCCACTCATTCCAAAGAGACTATATTAAGACCCAGCATACTTCTGTCTCATCCTCCCCAGGTGAGATCATCACCTGCAAATATCTAATGGGTGGGTAAAAGCATGGGGCTTACGATTAAATAAAAATAACCATTAAAGCCGTGTGTTTGGTATTTATTGTATTCATATGTTTACATACAAAACTTTTTTTAAAATATATTATTATATATTTTTTTAATATCTGACTATCGATAATCTAGGAACTTCTTGTTGCTTCTTCTTAATATTATTTTATTCTTAAAAAACATTTTCGTAAATGTCCGTTCTGTTTCTGCGCCTTTACTTTTCCAAAGTGCCTAGTAAAAAAAATAAAATAAACATATGTTTTTATATATTTATATATGAGTGTGTGATGAACATTTTCGATGTGTTTTTTGCCATAAATTCGTTTCAGAAAAATCTCATTTAGTTATAGATTTTTTTTTCATATATTATATTAAAGTTTGGGCGTTTAAGACTTGATCAATATTTAATATTTGCTGTTTTATATTTAAACAATAAATACTGCACCTTTACAACTTTTGATGCATTGCTTTTTCGTCGAAAAGTTATTTCCGTTTCCGTTACAACCACCATATCTGAATTCCTGGCATGTATCGGTGTCTTTATTGTAGTACCATCTGTGAAAAAAAATCAATTGTTTGATATATTTTATGTGCTAAAAAACATTTTAATTATTAAATTGCGTTAAACAGTAAGCAAATAATAGTTTATTCGTATAATATTTATTTGATTAGTATTTATACTCTCACAGGTTGAATATGCTTGAATAGAGACGTTAACACATTTTTTTTATTTGTGAACCCACAGGTTTTTCCTGTATACAGTAGTATCACAAAATATTTTATTTTGTATTAACTAAGTATTTTTATTAAAAGATTACATGTGTTAAAACTATTTTAAATGTATTGGCTCCCATCGTGTGTCCATGACTCTTCAAACATAGTGAAAATCTTTCAAAGTGGTATTTTAATATATAAGTATTAAAAAAAAACGAATTTAAAATCAAAGAAGTATATTCGCAAAACCCATTGAAAACTTCATATCCCTTTTCATTTACTACAGTGAAAAATTTATTGGATTTTGTGGATTTTCAATGTATTATATATATCGAAAGATATGACAACTTGAAAGGTCTGTACCAACTTTGAAGTCGTTTTGTGTTAGTATTTATTATTCTGAGGTGGTAACACGAGAGAGCAGACGCCCCAGAGCTCAAATTACCTGATGAAGAGCGCTCGACACTTTCCTCCATCCGGGGGCAATAAACAATCTGCAAGGCTTTCATCATCATTACTGTCTTTCGCTGTAAAAAAATAAACATATTTTCTAAATTTCAGTACATGACGTATCGATATATAAAAAAAAAATATTTTGATAAATTTAAACAAATGTTAAAGTATTTTTGAAATGGCTCAAAATTTTGACGAATATGTGATGCCGAAACCATTTAATACATATTAATTTCAAATCGTTTAATAAATATTAAACAAATTATTGCTTGAAGCTAGCACAGTGATTTAAAAAAAATGTACATTGAAGAAAGATCCAAAGATGCCGATGATTTTTATTGCTCACAATGTATTTGTATCACGCACTTTTAATTATTTTTAATTAGTTAATGAATAAAATAGTCCAGAGACGATACCCTGTCATATATTTTAGTGCGTTATACAACAACAAAAACTGCGTAAAAAGTAAACTGACAAAAAATTTTAAGTTCCCTAACGTGCACGTATCTGAGTAACAGCTATTATTTTTACTATTTTAAAACAAATAAATATCAAAAACTATGCTTACCTGAAATCAAAGTAGGATTGTCGTATTTATCAGCTTGTACATAATTATCAACATGACAACTCAAAACAAGCACACAGGCTGCGAAAAATAAAGACGCCGACATTCTCGCTTTGCCCATTTCTAAAACAAACCTTTCGGTTATTAAAAAAGTAATTCATACAAAATAAATCACAATAATATTTAATATCCATAAAAAAAAAACTGTCTCTAACTTTAAAGCTCCCGATAAAAAATATTTTGGGATCGCTTGGAGAGGCGCGCCGCTGTTGCTATGCACTGTTTTTCGGTAATTTTTCTTGGTTTGTTTCGTTGTTATAGCGATGGATTAAGAACGAATTAATGGTATTTTGTATTGTTAAATTGCGATTATACCACGACTTTGCGGAGCACTTGGAGAAAGTTGTTTTCGCGTTCGCAGCAACAGATATGTCTGCCATCAGACCTGGTGGGACGTTCTCTTTTATATATTGTTAGCTTGTCACTGAATGAATCGCGACTTCCTGCGATGCTCAAATATTGCAACGAATCGAGGCGTTGCAATTAATATTAAAAAAAAAAAAAAAACGTATTGTTTATAGTGAATAATAACTTGTTTGAAAACGTTTGTAACGTATATACAAGCGTTACTAAAACATATTAAAAAAATATATATTATATGCCTCAGTAGCATATTTCACTTCTCAAGACAAAGGCATAGTTTTTAATGAAATAATTATTAACTGATATAAAAAAAAAAATCATATGTGAACACATTATATTCTTATATACACTATACGTTGTTTTCATTGAAATAAAAAATGGTTTACAAGTTTTTATTTCTCAATGCATATCTATGCATATTTAAAAAAAAAAAAAAATTTTAGAACATGCATTGGTATTTTTTTTTTAAATTAATAAATACATTTTTAAACTCAGAAAAATAATTTAATAAAATATTACAATAATAACAGTTTTCGGTTTATTTTAAATTATAAAATTTTAATAAATTAAACTAATGGATTTCAACAGGAAGTTATGTATTTTGGGTGTAAGCCCCTAAAAAGTTTTTGGATGCTCAAAAAATAAACATATAAGACATTGTCAATAAAAATAGGAATCATCTCGTCATTTCAGGTGTTAGCGAAATAAAACTGTATTGATTAAAAATGTTAATTTATTGAATATATAAAAATTATTTGTTTAGGTGTTATGCAAAAAAAATCTACGATAATTTTTTCCCTAAAATAATAACTAATAAATACTCGTATGTCTCAACGTAGTCTATTAAATTATAAATGTCTTATTACTATATTTTCACATGACATGGCTGATTGGAATCAGGTAACTTATGTTTTTGATTTTATTATATAAATACTATACAAGTAATATCAGAGATTAATAAGAAGAAGAAGTGCCTTCAGATTTTTTGTTTAAATTATTTGTTTTTTTTTTATTTTATATCATATTTCAATTGTATAAAATAAAATCTTTTATTATGATAATAAGTTTTGTTAATATTGACTCAAACTTGTGTTATACAAAGCTTTTAACTGAAACAATGAATCTTTATTACAATAAAATCTTCAGACAAGAAGACGAATTATTAAAAAATTTTGAATCGATTTGATCATTAGTTAATTTTTTAAAAAATATATTTGCTAGATTAATTCATCGTGTATTCTTATCCCTTCATTTGCGACTTATTATAATATAATATTTTGTTTGGGTTAGGTTAGATTGTGTTTATGAAATTCTTCAGTAAAATTACTATTTGCAATACAAAACTCAAAGATACGTACATACTATAAAGTTTTCCATTGTTGGCGCAACAGCTGTTCTATTATATTAACCCACGGGCTTCACCATTATGGGAAGTCTGAATTTATTTGCATGCATATTATGTTACTGGATGTCGAGTTTTAGTGATATGTCATTTATTGAAATGTTTTTTTTTTTACGTTCAGTATTGGGTCAAGTAAATTAAAGCATGTTTTGAATAAATCAAATATAATTGTCTACAGCTGGTCGATGGCTTTCTACTAGTTAACAATCGCCTTTGTATCATATCTCATGTGCCAGGGAGCCGCTCTCCGGTCACCTGCGGATCTCGAGCGGAGTTACGCAAAGATTTGTTGACCTTAGAGAAAGCAAAGACCTGCCCACGCTAACGGCTGTGATTTGAATATTTAATAATAAAGCTACTCTATAGGCGTATTTATATATTTATGGCAATTTCTTTTATAGAAAATCTCTTACAAACTGTTAGAAGTCCTGAAAACCTGAAAAGTGATTAAACACGTTACACTCAAAGATTAGATAAATATATAATTCCGTACAGTACATTTATCATGGGTATTGCTAGAATATCCTATTGGAATTATTATCAATTGTCCTCGGATATCAAACGCATCTTTCAGGGCCTCAATAGCAAAAGCATACAGCTTGATCGACTTCGTTGTCCTGCGGGCCGCAGTTACAGCATTCATACTTCTAGGAGTCTCTAGAAAGATCTCCCCCCTCCCTCGTCACGTGGAATCATTGCAGGGAATCCCACGTTGCGCAGAGATAAACAAACACACTCTCAAGCACGATGCGTCACGGTACAACGTCGACTGCAGCGACTGACATGTTGGCCAATCCACTAATTACGTGACAGGCCTCAGGTGGGCGATTTGCAGGGCTTGTACTTGACACATACAACTATCGAAATTATAAAATAGTCTATACTCAACAACTACTTATATTTATATAATTAAAATGGAATTCTTCTTCTTCTGGTGCCTTATCCAGTACCACCAGTTTTTCTAGAACTTCTGATCTCCAGCCTCTGGCGCAAATTACGCATCCACGCAAACGTCTTCCTTCTTCCTTCGATTTATCTTAAGACTATCAGCTGCAGGATGCTATATTTACTGTTACGAAAAGTGTGCCCAAAATAGGAGTTTTTACGCTTCTTTACCAACGTCAAGCGTTTCCTTTCATTGCGCATTCTGTGCAAGACTCTTTCATTTGTGACTCGATCAATCCATGGTGTATTAAGGATTCTTTTCTGCCGCCTCTATTATTCGCACAGAGCTCCAAGCTTCGACTCCATTAAGAAAAACTGAGACGACATAATATTTGGTGTATCTCCAGCTAGATTTAATATTCAAGTCAAAAACAATTAATATATATCAATACACAGATCGTTTTCGATGTTATTAGGTTCACACCGAACCATAAATTTATATATAAATTGGCTTACGCCCTTTTCAGTTAGATCAAAGATGATTTATGCGTCAAGCGTCAATATTAATTGTCTCAAATCTTCTTCTCCGCGTGCCTCTCCGCAGGTGAGGTTAACGACCATTTCATTGAGCACATACGTACGCCGGGCCAGTCTCACTAATTTGGCCGTACTTTTTAATAATTAGGATGCAAATTTGTGCAGTGTGTATCCCTATGACATTGGATTGTAGATTATTCTATCGCACAGTAACACTGCGGGCATGCTCGACTCCCACCGACTGCGCTCATTGCGATTCCGGGCGCGCGGAGTGACTCAAGCGCCGCAGGTGATGCTCGGGCCGGGGGGCAACGGCCGGGCGCTCCGTCCCGAGGCCCGCAAGCAACGCGACCTGCCCGGCAGACTGGCCTGACATCGCCCAAGAACTGCCCCCGGCATCCTTATACCTCAAACCAAAAAAAAAATTACAATTTTATTCAAATTATTACTATAAACAAAAAGGTACAACACCTGTATAAAAAAAATTTCAAAAAAAATTGTTCCTAGCGCGTATATAAATTCCAGGATTGCTGAGATATACTCAATGAAATAAATTATCGTGACTGTGATCCTGATGAGGAGAAGACTGATTCAGTTGCGTTCACAGTAAAATACTTTTATTAGGGCGAAAATAATATTTACGTAACTCATTATAAGGGAAAAGATTTGACCGGATTTCATTAATTAGGCGATCTGAAATCACGCAAGTGACGTCATACTATATTATTGATTTTTGTGAAGACCGTCTCACGGAAAGTACGATTTTGCCTATACAGGTTTTATTGATTGATAATGATTAAAGAAACTTGTGAAAAAAATATTTAATTGGCATAATAAGTACGTTGTTCCACTTATAGGATATGATCACCAAGTACTAGTGATTCGTTGGTATAATTGGTAATGCACCGGCCATGTTAGCTTGGGGGTGTGGGCTCGAATCCCACACAAATCACGATGATATTTTTCTGACAGTTTCTTTAATCATTTGTCAATATTTGAAAAAATGTACTTAATCATTATCGACGTCATACTAAGCAGGAAAAAATTAAAAAGCTACGAAAGTGATTAAATTGATGGTTAATTTTTTTAATTTTTGTTTGTATAAGTTAAATGAATTTCATATACCTTTTAATATTAGACCGATATTTGTATGTATTTTAGTTTGTTTTTGATTTACGCGGTTTTCTATGAACCTATCTTTAGTGAAAATCGGAGGGATAAAATCAATATTTAATTATTCACTAAAAATAACTTGGATAGTTGATAAACCTACAGTATAAACAAAAAACAAATATGATAGCAGTTTGAAACGTTGGTAAACCTTTAACATAAAGCAAGGGTATTTTATAATACTTGACAAGGATACGTACGTCATATGATATACAGTATTGATTTGATTGAGGCTTACACGGTGTGGCTTAGGTGGCAGCGTGCATGGATTTCTCAGATTTTGTTATTGAGTTCGTGTAAAGAAAAATATGTGTAAAAAAACTCTTTCATTTGCATGAGTTGAGTTTCCTTGTATTACTAAGCATCATCGATATACTGTTTTGTATTTTATTTTATTAAATGCCTGAGAACGAACGATTGTATGCATATGTAAATATACTGTAAATTGATAAGTCATCATCTGTATTTTTAATTATTTTTTTGTTTTTTTATTTGATATAAACGAATATTTTTTCTAATGACTCCTATACTGGGACTGAAACAATGGAGGATTTCAAAATAAAACATGTGGCAAAACATTTATTTTAATAAATATTATTTCGTCAACAGTTTTGTTTATAAAACTTATTTTGTATACATTTTAAGTAACAATGAAACATTATATAAACAAGATAATTTTATTCAAATCTCGTATATGGGCACAGAATTGTATTTGTTTTGAACAGTTTTGTGATGCTCTTATCCTAGGAACCGCGAAACGTTCATTCAACGGCCAACAATAAATCCTTCGAGCTATTAAAATACTAAACCGATTTTTTTATAGCCTGCCATTTTGCGATAAAGAACAATAATCATTAATATAATCATGCGCACAGTCATTGTTTCGTCGAGTGTCAGGAGTCAACGCTCGGCCGTGCTGTGATCCACTTTCTTCGGTCACGATGCGAACACAATGAAACGATCCTTCAGTTTTAATCACAAAATAACAAGCGATAATGGAAATATTTACGAGTTTGCCAAAAAACTATCAAATTGTCTCTAGATTCATAAAAGTCATGCATGCAGGTAAATAGATAAAAAATAATAATTTAATAGTCAAACGTGAAAGGTTGGCGAAACCGGTCACCAATAAAAATTAACATGTGAAAAAATCAGTCAAGTATTTTATTCAAAATATTTTTGAATAAAATACTTGAGTGATTTTCCACATTTTTATTTTTATTAGTGACCGGTTTCGCCAACCTTTCACGTTCACTCTGTTTGATAATGCCAACGTGAAAGGTTGGCGAAACCGGTCACTAATAAAAATAAAAATGTGGAAAATCACTCAAGAATTTTATTCAAAAATATTAAAATGGAATTCCACCACTGTCAAAAATATTGAATTTCTTAAAATATTTTTATTAATAAATTGTTACAATTGTCACAACCCAATATTATCAAGTAGAGTTATATTTGGCGTTGCTTAATTTATTAATACACCCAATTTAGTAAATTATTAAAAAAAAAAATAATCAATGTAGTAAAAAAACACCCAAAATAAAGAGACGCTATTGGATGGTCGCAAGTCGCGTCGCTGCGTGTGTAACCGACTTTGAGTGATAGACCTGTACTAGTTTAAATTCATGCACATGCTTGTAAAAAGGGTACGTCCCTTCATCCCCCTCAAGGTTAAGGGCTTCATCCCACCAAAGTTTCCCACATTTTAACCATGTCCTCAAACAAAAATATCTACTGATTCATTACGTGTTGAAAGGCAGATTATTCGCAAAGGGGGTCTATGAGTTTCGGTCTGGTCCTTCGTCTAGTATTTGGTGCATTCAGGTGGCTTGGATGTCCTCGAGGAGGAGGAGCGTCCCGGCGTCGGGCATTGTCAACTTTGCCGCCATTGTCCGGTCGTGAAGTTGGTATCGCCCGCCGCCATCTCGTGTCGGCGGCTTCCTGTTTGCGGATTTGAATTCCAAGCGGACGACAGCGACTCTCGCGCGCTTCCGCCCACCGGATGTGCCGCTGGATTTCTCCGCAGGTGAAGCAGAACCACGATTATAATGACATCTATTGGTTTTTGAGCCAAGCAACAGCAGCGAGCAATCAATAGTTACGAAATCAAATTATCTTGAGAATCACTTGAGAACATTAGTTTCACACTTGCATATAACGATTTAATTTTTCTCTCAATTACAGGCCACGATAGTCAAATGGCGCTCTGAACATATCTGTGACTCGTATAATGTATACTGTGGATTCATGTGAATAATGCGGATTTTTGAATATTTAATAATAATTATAAGAAAACATGCAGCTTTCATAAAGCCCAAACCCTCGAATTTAAAATATAAAATCTTATTCTCGTTTCAATTATTTTTGTTTCGATCCAATTACCGCGGGAGTCGGTTCGGAGAAAACTTTGGAAATTTCAATAAAAACTGCAGTAAAATATCCTTTATTTATACTGAAAATGCAGAGGCGTACGTATTTCGTCAAAGTTTTTTTTAAATTTTATTTTATATATCAAACATCATCATAAGACAATTTTCATTTGTCGAGATAAAAATGTAAATAAAAGTTTTATGTCGTTGAATGAATTATTTTTTTTCGAGCAATTACCGCCAATTTATATATATTGATGCAATTTTTAATGTATATATTACTCGTGTCACGACAAATGGACGAGTCCATCACTATTGCATACAAAAGACAAGAGTATCGAGGAAATACTTTTTAATTTAGATTGCCTGTACCGCGGCCGAACAAAACAATGCCAAGCTTCCGCGGCTAGAGCTATTTATATGAATGCAGTTAACGCGTTACGAAAATATACTATATATAAAAAAATATTTAACATAACTAATACTTGTGAAATTGCCAATATTCCATATTTAAAAAATACCCAAATTGCTAGATGATTACGATCATTTTTGTTTGTGAGCACATTTCTCATAATCATTGTACATAACCTTCAAGCCATTTTATTAATGATATTTTTTAAACCGGGTACACTTTTCTTGCGGAGGCAATAAAACATCTTTCATTGGAGCACTTACACGGATAATTTTCCCCTAATTTCTCCCCTCGCGGGCGTGGGGGCGAAGGGGGTAGCGAGAGAGAGGGGTGTTCGGAACCGCTCCATAATACTCTACTTTATTCAAGAAACATTATCCCGGCTTTTCCGAACACCAGATGCGTCCTTTTACGAACAAAGCTGCCGTGTTATTATACGTACTTATAAGACGCCACTTTGTGCGCGCGCTCACTAATTTACGCGAATTCGGATAAACGGGGATTTGCGAACATAATCTGTTTGGTTACATTTCTATAGTTTTAGACATGATACATCTTTGTAAGTGATTTTTTTTTAAGATTTCACGAAACATGTCGCAAAACGTAAGGCTTCTTCAAATCACCCATTTTTTTTGGGGATGATACAGTTATTTACAGACAATCCATTTTTGTTTTTTTTTTCAGTAAGAAATTAATCTGCACTCAGATTAAAAAAATCTTTTTATTCTTCTTCTGATGGAAGATTGGGGACCATTTCATCGAATATATTTATATCCTGGGCTAATCTGGGCTATTTCGCATCCACTTAAACTTCCATCTTCCAATGCCCTTATTTCCTTCGATTTTTCCTTGGACTATCAGCTACAGGGTGCTATTTTTATTGTTACGAAAAATGTGACCATAATAGAAGATCTTACACTACTTTTTTACCAACGTTAAGGGTTTCCTTTCTTTGCGCATTATGTGCAAGACTCTTTCATAATATCTTAAGGATTCTCCTATACAGCAACATTTTCAGCGCTTCAATTCATCGCATAGTAGCTGTCTTGAGTGTCCAAGTTTCCACTCCATAAAGGAGAACTGATACAACTTTTAATTAATGTGATCAAATACAAAAAAAGATATCTAAATGCTTAGGGTTCTAAATCCTTCAGTCAAAATAATCTCCGAATGCAAATGCATTGAAGTTTAGTTCAATTGGAAAAACGCATATCTATCATATTAAAAGTAAAGTATAAAAATATATTTCTAACTTTTGGCATTTAAATGTTTTTTATTGGTGCAATAGATTTTCCGCGAAATATTTTCTAAAATTATCAAAAAATCTCGGAAATGGACCACCCTCCTTAATAATTATTTTTGTAGACCTAGATTATTCATTAAAATGAATGCATATTTATATTTCATTATTATATTCTTTATGATGTAAAATGCATCGCTATTTTTTATCTCACTATTTAGTAAAACATTGATGTATTTATTGTTTTATACATTTATGTCTGACATCCTTAATAGCACCTATACGTGTGTTTTTTTTTTTGTCCATTTTCGAGTTTTTTGATAATTTTAGAAAATATTTTGCGTAAAATCTACCGCACCAATAGAAAAATTTTTAATGCCAAAAGTTAGATACATTTCTTTTTTTATTTCAAATAAATTTACTTTTAATATGAAAAATATGTGTTTTTCCGTATGAAGTTTAGGCCATTATTACGACTGACGGATCTAGAGCCCTAACCATTTAGGTGTACTTTTTTTAATTGGAATTAATAGATTACGTATAAACCTACGATAAGGAATTAGTTTAAAAATAAAAAAATATTTTTTTTTTTAAGTTTAAGACTTTATTACTTGACCTTGAAAAAGAACGAAAATATAATTTATAATTTTTTTTTTTTTTTCTTGAGTGGAACTGTTTTCTATAGCAAACATTTTCTCAGTGGGATGAAAGATGCATTGTTGATTTTTCACTTCGCTGCCTGGCAACGTCCTATCTTGTTTCCGTGATTCTATTGTTTCATGAAAAGCATTAGGGGTGTTTGTCTCGACGCCATTCTCGCGGGGTACTCGGGCGGGCGCGTCTTACTCCGGATTAGGGTGCCGCACCCGCTCAGGGGAATTATGAAGGAGTTGCGGTGATGTCTGAACGCATTTTCAGGGATTTGCACGGCGAGCCTTCTTTTCCGCCGCCACGAGGGAGGTGGATCTGCGAAATCGACAAATCCAAGAAATACAACAACAAAAAATTTGGATTCATGTGTTTTTATATACGGTGTGTGCTTTAATTTTTTTCAGATTTTCTAAGAGAAGGCGTTACTAGTATACAACATTTTTTTTGAGCTCTCAACATGTCAACTTTTGTACCAACAAAACGCAATTTGCGGGAAGCTTTACTTTTCTGTTTCAATTGGAAGAAAAAACCAGCTGAAAGTCATCGATTGCTGTGTGAAGTTTATGGTGAACATGCTTTATTGCAAAAAATGTGTGAGAACTTGTTTCGACGCTTTAACAATGGTGATTTCGATGTGGATGACAAAGAACGTCCAGGCCAACCAAAAAAAATCGAAGATGATGAATTAGAGGCATTGCTCGATAATGACTCGTGTCAAACGCAAGCAGAACTCGCAGAATCATTGGAAGTTGATCGAGCAACAATTTCAAGTCACTTAAAAGCATTGGGAATGATTCAAAAGCAAGGAAATCGGGTGCCACATGAATTGAAGCCGAGAGACGTCGAAAGGCGATTTTGCATTTCGGAAATGCTGCTTGAACGCTACAAAAAGAAGTCATTTTTTCATCGTATCATCACTGGTGATGAAAAATGGATTCGCTACGACAACCTGAAACATCGACGGCCAGGTCAAATATTCATGACGCCAAGGTAATGCTGTGTAGTTGGTGGGATCAGAAGGGTGTCATCCACTATGAGCTGCTGAAACCAGGCCAAACTATCATGGGCGAGTTCTACAGACAACAATTGATGCTCCAATTTCACGAAAAAATCCGAAAAAATTAATGCACACACCGTATATATAAATCCAATTTTCCTACTCCCACTGTCATTGAGCGAGAATTTTATCACAACAACGTGTAAAATTAAATTTTAATTGTAAGACTATTTTATTATTATTTATTTTATAATTCAATCGAGCAACAGGTCAGCTCCAAACCCCGCGCCTGTAACTGTTGCTCAGTGATTTACTCCTCCTCCTACCTCGTCCCATTCGGATAATTATAACACCAATAACAATATATATTAAAAGCCAGAAGCTGTGTTGCAACTTCGTTTGCAATGCGGATAACTTACGCGCCACAAACTGGCAGAGAGCACCCACGAATGAAAAATCATGGAAAGAATTCAACAGGTATGATTAGGCTGTGTAAAATTAATTATTTAAACAATATGTCGTGAAATACGATATTTACTCTCGTGAGTAATTAATATTGTATTATAATCCTTCAAATAATACGAATGACTAGTCTACATATACACTCGACCGCAATGGGAGAGGCAGGGAAGCTAGTATTAATTTCTCAGTGCGTCTCGGGCATTGTTGCACGGGTTGCATGGGAAATCACAGGAAGCCTGCCACAGAGCGTTTTCATCCCTTTTAAACACCAAGACTATTTATAATACAAATTAAATGAACTGAAAAAAAAATCATTATTTGACCCGGCATAATAACTAGAAACCATTCATCCAGCCAATTTTCAACTCATTCGAAATTGGCCAAGTGTAGCCCAGTCAAGCCATGCGCCATCAACTGGAACAAGTGATAATTGTAGATAGTGATAGTTGCAGATCCCATTTCAGCGTTTTGATGGTGTCCTTGAGGATGAAAGTTCGATGGCGTTGTCGTACTGCAATATCATTCGTTCGTGTCTCGTGTCCCATTCTGGCCGTTTTCGATGCAGGAAACTATTAGATTGACTGTATATATCAATATACAGATATTCATATCAAATTATACGGTGTGTGCATTAATTTTTTCGGATTTTTTTGTGAAATTGTAGCTTTATTATGAAAAATTGGTACAATATATTCTATTCAAAGTACTGTCTATCGCTAGCCAACTTTTTCCCATATTTCGGGCAAATTATGGATTCCATCCCAAAAGAACTGTTCGTCTTGTGAAGCCAAGAAAGAATCAAGCCAATTTTTGATACCCTGTTCAGAAGTGAAGCGTATTCCAGAAAGGGCATTCTGCGTCGATTGAAACAAGTGGTAGTCGGAAGGGGCAAGGTCTGGGCTATAAGGCGGGTGAGGCAGAACTTCCCATCCACTGTTTTCCAAATAGGTTTTAACCGATTCAGCAACATGTGGCCGAGCGTTGCTATGGTGGAAAATTACAGCTCGCACTTGGTCGCATATTCTACCCGTTTTTCTGCCAATGCTTGCTTCAATCAATTGTTGTCTGTAGAGCTCGCCCGTGATAGTCTGGCGTGGACGACACCCTTCTGATTCCACCAACTACACAGCATTACCTTGGCGCCATAAATATTTGGCCTGGCCGTCGATGTTGATGCATGTCCGGACTTATCCCATGATTTTTTACGCTTCGGGTTGTCGTAGCAAATCCATTTTTCATCACCAGCGATGATACGATGCAAAAATGACTTCTTTTTGTGGCGTTCAAGCGCATTTCAGAAACGAAAATCGCCTTTCCACGTCTCTCGGCTTTTAATTCATGTGGCACCCAATTTCCTTGCTTTTGAATTATTCCCAATGCTTTTAAGTGTCTTGAAATTGTTGCTCGATCAACTCTCAATGATTCTGAGAGTTCTGCTTGCGTTTGACACGAGTCATTATCGAGCAATGCCTCTAATTCTTAATCTTCGAATTTTTTTGGTTGTTCTGGACGTTCTTTGTCATCCACATCGAAATCGCCATTGTTAAAGCGTCGAAACCAGTTCTCACACGTTTTTTTTGCGATGGAGCATGTTCACCACAAACTTCACACAACAATCGGTGACTTTCAGCTGGTTTTTTCTTCCAATTGAAACAGAAAAGTAAACCTTAGTATACGCACACCGTATACTATGTTACAATTTTTTTTTATATTATGTGTAAAAATCACACCTCTACTCTCGCTGCACGAAAGCGCCGTGTAGAAGCTGTCGGAAAAGCAGCGAAAAATCCCACAACTCCTGCCTGGACGTTCTTTGTCATCCACATCGAAATCAACATTGCTAAAGCGTCGGAACCAGTTCTCACACTTTTTTACAATGGAGCATGCTCACCATAAACTTCACACAGCAATCGGTGACTTTCAGCTGGTTTTTTCTTCCACAACAATGACGCTTCACAAAGAAATGTTAAAGTATAGCCTGATGCGATTCAATACTAGCATATGCACTAAAGTGTAATATTTTTTTTATATCAGGTGTAAAAATCACACCTCTACTCTCGCTGCACGAAAGCGCCGTGCGGAAGCTGCCGGAAAAGCTGCGAAAAATCCCACAACTCCAGCGAAATAATCACGGGAGGCCCGCATCCATCTGGGCCTCCAATAACGGCTTTCCAATCCCGCGGCGCCCCCGGGGGCCCGCGCCGCCGCCACTCGCGAGATTGGCCGTAAGCCGCACTATAGATCGTGATATGAAACCGCAATGAGTCCCGACCGACCGCGCTGGGACCACGACCGGGGACCAGCTGACGACTTTGCCGATTTCGCAATGATTTCTTGATATTTTACCTTCTTCTTGTGCCTATATTCCTGTCCTAGGGCACACTCACTTAACTGTACTTCCGACTTCCAGCCACTGCACTTCCAATGCACTTCCAATGCACATTCTGTGCATTCTCTACTATCATATATGACGCGGTCCATCCATGGTATTTCATTGTAACGCATGGTATCTCAAGTGTCCAAAAAATAACTGAAACGACATAACATTTTGTGAATCTCCAGCGAGTTTTCAATGTTATGTCTCTTGCATATTCGTGTTATTGAATATACTGCGTGCTGTCTCAATTCTCACTTTGATATCATGGTGAAGGTCCCAGTTTTCATTTAACCAATTTCTCTCCACTATTCAACTCCCTACTGGCAACCATTATTACGATATAAAATTAATATATTTATGTATGTCTATTTTTTGGATTGGATGTCAATCATCAATCAATCACATTATTTCATCATAGAAGATGATTTAAAGAAACTCTCAGAAAAATATCATCGTGATTTGTGTGGGATTTGAACCCACATCCCCTGGCTTACATGGCCGGTGTACTAACCCTTGTACTAACGAATCACTTCCGTTTATCAAGAATTTTTAACAATCATACTCTACATATGATCAAATGTGCCCAGGCCAACCAATATTTAGTGATTTGCAAGCACTGGACTTTTTGAACAACTAATGTGCCTAATCATATTAGTAATAATATATTTATGACGAAGCTCCAGGCATAATGGGTGCGTTCGTAGATTATGGTTCTGGTACTGGAACTCTCATCACCAATTTAATATCCCTGAAAGTCAAAACTGAACACCTGAAAATCACAAAACGTAGCACAAACCACAACGCGGCTCAACACCCTATAAAGTAAAAGTGGTAACTGCAGAAGTATTATCATTATTTTTATTTACGACTGCGAAAGTAATTATAAGATGATTATGCTATAAATTTTATATACTTTTATAATAGTCAACTTTATAATACAATATCGATGGTAAACTAATTAAAATATAAATTAAATAATATTAGGTATGATTTAGTGTGTTTCTTATACTTGGAATATAAAAGTGATATATAGGGTGGTCCTCTTAGAAGTTTTCCGTTCGGTAATCTGAGTTAATTGAACAGCGGGCCGCACCTGGCGCTCCAACTTTTACGGCCGCCGGTTGAGCACCCCTGGAAGATGCGGCTTTTAATCATGGGAAATAAACACCACAATGGTCATGCAAGGAGTTTCCTCGGAGAGTACATCTTTCGAAGGCGTATAGCAACATTAGTAGTGGGCATAATCTAAAAAAATATATATATATATTATTGATTTGAAAATTCCCTAAATCGCTAACCGAGGCTTAAACCACAAGTTTCATCTCAATTGCGAGGGTTTCTGAGAGACTCTCTTGCTGGAGACCTTGGGTCTCTCATGCTGGAAACCTTGGAACCTAGAAGGAACTGCGACGACCTGGTATCAGGGTAGAGTCTGCATGGCTTGTCTGAAAGTTTATTTGCAGTAACTTTGTAACTAAACTCGGAAACTTTGTTTAACAATGTTAACTTAACTGCTTCGTTATCACATTTTAACTGTGCGTAATATGCATAATAGATTCGAATTATGTGCGGGCAAGTGAAATTCGTCAGCGATTAAAAATTATATAAAATGATAATAAAAACATTATTTATTTATATTATAATATTTTACTTTAACAAAGGGTGAGTGCATCAAACAAGCCATATCTCAGTCTGCATCCCTTTCTCATATATAACTGTCCACCGAGGGTGGGTTTGTCCCGGGGGTTTGTTTTTAATTCTTCATCCCTCCTTAAATGCCACGAAACCTTCGCGACACAATCCGTCAAGAAGCCGCAACCCTTTCAGTTGAAAACTGAAAAGTCTTGCATATTTTCATGTTCGTATTGTATATGTATATTCAAAGAAATATGATGTCCAAAATCTAGTATTTTTTGCTGTTGTTATTTTATATCTCTTGTAATTTTTCCCTTTCATAATGAAGAGTTCAGCTTCAAAGCAAAACATTCAAAACAACTTTCGGGAATATGGGTACTTTTTTCATGGTTTCAGGGATAAAAAAGCTTTTGAAATGGCTCCAGTGCCGTCCAAACGTCCGATCAGTAATCCACAACTGTACCTTAGTAATTAGGTACAGTTTATAAATTATTAAAAAATCTTACGTTAACCTGCAACCATTTTTTTTAAATTGGATTTTGACTTTTTGTCTTAAATTTTAAGCTTTATTGGTAGAGCTATCCTTAAGAAAACTACTCATGAATAAAATCGTCCAATCATCCCTTAGTTTTCATGATAAGATTTGATCTAACAATAGCCACTGAAAACACATTCAAACATATATTATATGTAAAGTTTTTGATGGCCAGGCCTGCATTACAGAAGGTAGGTAAAAGCCTTGTTTTTTCAAACAATCATTTGTGAATGACAATAGTCCAACGATGACTGTAACATAAAAAGGAAAGGGTGGCTCTTATCTATCTTTATCGTTAAAAATGTTAAAATATTCATGGTTAATCAGATATATATGCATATTTAAAAAATAGGTAATTTTTTTAATACTAATAGGTTTATTGTACTCATGGAAAAACGAAAAAATCCAATATTTTTAAACACAAGTTGTATTTGATAACAGATAAATCTGTTGCACACCTGTATGTATAATTAATACAGGTGTACATAGTAGCAGGGCCATTGCCACGAGGTATGGGCTTTAATTGGAATTGGTTAATTATATCATTTTTTAATTAAAATAAATATAAGGTTGTGATTAATATTTAGCTGAGCTATTTGCACGAGGCTTTTTTTTTCCATGAGAAGGGTAGTTTCGACGTTTTTCACATCAAAAAGATATCACTCTACTAATCAGTAGCCTGTCCATCCCCTGTACTCTATTGTTCATAGCAAGGGTGCTTAGAACTGTAGGGGTTGTTATTATACAATGCATGCATATGTTTTATATACATTCGTACAAGTTTTTTATCAAAGCAGTATTATCAAACAAAGCAGTCTATTATACAAAGTATTTTAACAAAAAATATATCTAAATAGGCATAGAAATTATTTCACATGTAAATTGCCAGACTAATTCAAAATATCACGGTTAGTAAAAAATTAAATAAAAGTGTATTTTTACTATGTCTAATCGTTTGTCTCATAAGAATGAATTGAAATTAATAAAAATAAGAGTGCCACTTCAGCGGTGTTTATTATTTATATAAACATAAATTTGGCTAGTTTCATGAAACGGATATTAAAAAACGTGTTAGAACACGTTTTTTAATATCCTTTTTAGGTAGACCTTTTTAATCAAAAATTTATAATTTTAAAGTTATATTGTCTCTAAGTCAGTTTTTGAAGATAAATATGCAAAACCACAACATATCTTAATGATTGAAAGATGACTATAGTTTCTTAATGCGAGCAGTAGAAAAGAGGAAAAGGTGTGGAAAAGTCTGTGATATTCAACAGATCATATATTTATAAAAAGGCAGTTATCAAGAAAAAATACTTAGTATCAGTTTTTTGTAATAAAAGTTACTGTAAAATAATATTCTGATTTCCGTTTCCATAAAGCTTGATGCAACGAAGTGCATTGTCGGCTGCAAGTCTGCATTTTCCGAGCGGGTTTTCCTTGTTGTGTTTCCTTTAATCGCGGAAATGTCTTTTGTCTCGTATTGTCTTGTTGCAGACCGATTGTTCGTCGGTTTTCCATAATTTTCTTCTTTCTCGCTTGACGAGCCGCGGCTCTCAGACGGATTTTCGCAACAATCTTCGGATCTCTCCGATTTTTAACATTTTCTTTGAGTCTGGTTTTTCAACCGGAAAAATCGGCGCTCGAGATAAAACATCCACAAAATGCTTGGCTTTATTTTAAACAGTCTACCAGGGATTAAAAGCAACATTTTATTGTATGGGTAAACATTTTTTTTCAAAAATAACTTTTATTTGATTTAAGCATTAAAATACCACATTTATTTACATTTTATATACATTCAAGGTAATCGATTTACCATTAAAAATTATGTTTTATGCGAAGTAGTAGTACAATTGGATGAAGCACCGAGAAGCACGAATCCTGATCCTGATAAATTGATTCTCAAAAATTATCTTATTGCGATAAAATTTCGTTTGCACCTGAAAAAACATTTTTCAAGACGAAGCCTATAAGTTTTATTTCTTTACTGGTTTTCATTGCATAAACATTTTTTTCACACGATTTCATCTATTTAAAGCCACGAAGTCTTCATAAAAAATTCTCGAACCCACAAAGAGTCAAAGTTATATTAATTGAAAAAAATATTTGAGTTCAAGGTCAAATTCTCGTCAGTCAAGGTCAAGGTGGTTCCACTCGCATTCGCGGCTTTGGAAGTTGCTCGGGAAATATTAATAATAATAATGATAAGTGGTCGGGAACCGCGGGACCCGCTGCGGGGGCGCCGGGCCCGCGGGAAACTTTTACCAAGGGCGTAGAGTGGATTAATTCTAATAAAAATAATTAATTTTAATATAATAAAATGTTATGTCAGACACTCGATAAAATACTACGTGGAGAGCGTATTAAACATTACAGAAACTTGATAAAAAGTTTACTACAGATACTTGAAAAATAGACTGAGTATTAACACACTATAAGCGGGTACCAAATTGACTAAACTGATGTGCAAAATTCGCGTAAAATTGCGCGTGCAAAATCTAGTCTGTACACTCGTTGATTTGCACTTTTTGATTTTTTTTTCTTCCGTTTAGCAACTAACTAATAAATTAAATGTTATTGTTACACAATAGCCTATATTATATTTATATTTTAAGCGGGTAACCAAATTGACAAAACTGATGTGCGAAGCGGACGAAATTCGCGTAAAATTGCACGTGTGAAATCTAGTCTATACACTCTTTGATTTGCATGTAGTCAAATACATCGTTTCCTATAAAAACTTTACGGATTACTTGGCATCACAACAACACCGCTTTGTCCTAAAAATTATTCAATAATTGGGGGATTATCATTCTCTGACCACTCCACTTCTTCATTGTCACTTTGCTCAGAATCACTGGACAGTATTGGTAGAAGTAACGTTGACGAGTCCTAAACAAATATTTCGAGCTGTAGACCTAAAGAATAAAATGACCATCTGCCGCTTTTAGAGTAAACACACTCAAAAACGTAATAATATGCGCCCCGCCTTCAGACAGCAGTCCGCGAAACGGGTACAAGTACCCGCCCCGCCTTAAATATTTTATTGAGAATTACCGTTTTTTATTAAAACAAATTGTTTTAATTGTGTGTAAAACAAGGTTCTGTAGAATTTCACCCGACACACATCATAAAGCACTTATAATGACCAACTGACTATGATGAGCATTTCGTATTTTTCAAATCTGTGTCACGAAATTTCAACTCGTATTTTTTTGTGTTTTTCATTGAGCTAGCAGTGTTTTTTTTGGTGCGCCACTGCCGAAAGGGTACGCCCGCCACATCTCCATAAATAACGCCACCCTTGCGAATAAATAAATAAGATGGACCAGGAAGTGGCGTAAGGACCAATATCACTTAATATAGAGTCTTTATTTCGCGGGTAACTGTACATCCCCCCAGCACTCTTAACTCCTAACGCAATATTTAGATGCGGGGGTTCTTCCCACCCCATCGTGTTTTATTGCCCTGATAAATTTTAAATGTTTTATAACAGTTAACCTACATCAAAACATCTGTAAAATATTAATTTGAGACTTATTTGCTATCGGTTCGATGTTGAAGGCTAATACTTAAGGAAAAAAAATTCTATTTTGTTTTTTTGATTTTTAATATAAATTTAAGTGTTGTGGCATATTTTACTGCGGAGAGTAATAAAAATAATAATTTAAGTCATCTAATATGGTTTTATACTTTTCTTGAATTTTACTGTAAATAATAGCAAAGCCATTTAATTGTTCATGTTTATTAAACTAAGTGACTGAATATTTTGAATTATAAAATTGAAACATAAATAGAAATATAATGATAAAAGTAACTATGTATTTTGTCTTCACTTTGAGTTTATTATATTTTTTGCATGACTAGTTTCGACCAAATAGACTAGGTCATCATCAGATGTTTATTGTAAACTCAAAGTTACTTTTATCATTATAATAATGGATCTTCACCAATCAAATGCCTTGTCCCTCAACAAGAATAAATAGAAATATTCAATATTAGGATAACTTTGTTTGAATTCAAAAGATATTTTTAAATATACGATTGGTGAAAAAGTAGAATTTATATGAATTATAAAAAAGCACCCCTTCAAATCTAGAATCAATCAGTCAATAGTGAGTTGAGTCATAACCACAAATACAGTTGCGGGCATAAATCTGCCAAAGGGGGAGGCGGGGTTCGATTCTCGAGGGAGTCCATATTTCTCTATAAACATATTTCTCGCCGGCAGCGACTCTGAAAGAGACTCCCGCTGGATCTACACTTCTGTTTTTTTTTTGCTATAGGATTTGTGTAGACACCTTTATTATTTTTTTTTCAAACGAAATATAATACAGTGGAATAGCAGTTTACAGGGACCAAACCAATATATATGCAACATTTTCTAAAGAAGAAATAAAGTATGAACGCTTTATATTTTCAACACAAAATACAGCAAAAAAAAAATGATTATATTTTAAACAGAAGTATTTTTCAGTAAAAGCAAACTAAAGTTTCTTGTTTTTGTTGATTCCCACAAGTGATGGGCCAAATTTCAAAAATAAATTTTCTATCAATTAATCATTTCATTGCAATCAATGAATATTTATTTTTATCCATTCATTTTGGGTAAAACTAATAGATTATTTATCAATTGACTACAACCACTGAAGCAGATCGAATGCTTCATCCTGCTCCTCAAAACGGGTGATAACTTTATCATCATAAGTGGTTGCACAATTAAAATATACTTTATCATTAGATTAGATTGTTGGAAACATAATAAATATAAAAAAAATGATTTAAACAGCATTCGGTCCATACAGATGATAAGCAATGATATTTTAAATTTCAGCTACGAGTATGTAGCGATTGTAAAATTGTTAATCTGTTATAAAAAATGAGGCAAAAGTTACACATTTTTAAAATAAGCTTATCAATTCTGGCACACCGTGATTTTAATAAAATAAAATAAATTATTTAAAAATATTTTTTTTTTTGTATAATAAATAAAGAACTACACAACCCGTCATATTTTCTGAGAAAAATAGAATTGTTTATATAATGTATATGCTGCTGCGATTTTTTCTCAGGCTAGTTTAAATACTATATATACCTTTTTTTTAAAGTAAAATTGTGCTTTCTTTATTGTGAATAAATAAATAATATTTAAATACACATGGGGAGTGCGGGACTGGGCTGGGCACACCAACCCACCCCCTCGCCATAGCGCATCAACCCACCCCCTCGCCATTGCACTTGCATTCAATAAATATAATTTAAGGACAAATATTATTTACGATAATACAATAATGCGTTATTTTTTAAACTAGCAACAGGGGCGGAGGGGATGGGAGCAACAGGGAGGGCGCGGCATTTATTATTTATGGTCTATGAAATAAGCTTTGAAGGCTCAAATATATGGAACTTTAGACAGTCTCATGATTTAAATAAAATATACTGTGCTTTAGTACTCGCAAAAATTTGTCTCACAATACACAAATTAATAACACTAAAATTTATTAAAATAAATATTTAATTTTCTTAATACAGTAATACCCCGCTTTACGCGAGGGATACGTTCCGGAAAAAATCGCGTTATGTGAAACTCGCGTATATCGAGGTTTACGATTAAATATACATACATAATCAAAACTTAATAAAAAAAAATACGAGTACTTTAATTCTAAGAACACTTTATGCAGTATTACGTGTTATTTTTACTAAAAAATACATGTATTGTCTTTTGGGTAGCGTTTCTTTTACGTTCTTGTAAAATACGTTCATAACACCCAACGCTGTTTTTAATTGTTAAGTCAATGAATACATTATGTTCATACATATTCTTAAAATAAGAAATTCGCGTAATGCGAGGCATTTTTTAAATTCGCGTTATAGTGAAACCGCGCATAACGGGGTCGCGAAAAGCGGGATATTACTGTATAGTTCTACGACATTTGGAGCTAAATAAATTATTGTAAGCGTAAACAGATTTCGATACGTATTTAAGCATTTGATATCAAAAATAAAATTGCAACAAAGTGATGTCACGATTTAAGTAATTCAAAAATAATAAATAGTCTGTAAAACATTTTTTTAAAAAATCAAATGTAGTACCATTATTGAAGGGTTCATTACTTTTATTAAAATAATGCACTTAAACTGAAAAACTGACATGCCACAGTTTATCATTGTATAAGTATAAACCAAATTTCAATATAATATAGTTGATTTGTGAATTCTAGGATTATGAGATGTATTCTTTATTTATTAATTTTTATTTTTATTTGGCCAGCTTCATTTGGCATTATCTGAAGTCATGGGTTTCATCAAATAAGACAGACAATTTTCAGTACGCTCTGACGTATTTTTATTATTATTCACTTGTTCTATTTAATTATTTTTATATGGCATGTCAGGAGCATACTTAGATAAATGCAAATATTTAATCATATTCTGCAAATAGGCCTGGTCCTGAAGGCGAGACGTCTCCGGCGGAGTACGGAGCCAGGTACGTCCGTCCAGGTGTAAGTGATACACTTTAGTCTGCTGCATATAATATTGAACGAGCATTTACTGCCTCGAATTTATTTCTCCTCTCGGGGCACGCCGGGTGTCTCGGGTGACTGCGTCTCTCAGGATCAAAATTAATTTAAACTTTAAAAAAATAATTTAATCAAATCGAAATCGCTTTACTTATACGCATACGTTTTCATTGTCCTCAGGAGTTAAGTGAACAAAAAAAATAAGGTCTCTAAACACCTTATCTAAGGGTTTAGATAAGACACCCTTAATAAAAATTGTTTAGTTGACGACCAGGAACTGGCAATGGGGGTACTGTACACCATGAGGAGTGTAAGAGTGTAAATAGCATATTCTCATTAAATCTTTGTGGTATGGATTACGGAGTTATAAATTTAAACCACTTTGATATAAAATCTATAACTATACAGGTCAAAACTTGATCATTATAACAAAAAAATTACAAAAAGTAAATCATTTCTCACTTTTAGTCATAAATTATATTTTAAAGCAGTTTCTTAGCGTTGTAGATTAAATTCAGTCTAAACCACCAATTGCGCTTTTTTTTATAAAAATGTATGAATTCCTAATATTTTTTCGTTACATAAGAATTGTTTTTATATATTACATGCTTCTATGATGACGTATTTCAAGACACATGTGGAATCCAAACTCAAAGCTACCGTAGACCTTTTGATATCTTTTGATATCTTATTTGATATTTGTATAACTGACCGAGAATTTTAATTATGACAGCCAAATAATATGATAAATTTCTCTTATCGCTTCAAATATATTGTATAGCATTTTTATATTAAGTTTTAATATATTTTTTTAATTATTCAGAGTGGTTTGTCTTGATCCAATCGGTCCGTGGCGCTTTGCGCTTCTGCAGTCCGGCGCGGAGTTAAAAATTGAACCGCAAAATGCTTTACTGCCGACCGTTGCAACGGCGCGCGCTCCGGTGGTAAAAATTCTCGCATTTGCAGTCAAAGAACAAACATTAAAAATGCCTCAGAGTGTCTGGCGGCCGTCTGACTTCTAGTGCTAATAAATAATCTAAATAATATAAAACATACTAGCATTACAGCCCATAAAACACGATGCAATAAAGTAAACCAACATCGGAGATTGGCTTGGTTAAACCGGTTTATTTGTGACTATTTATTAATTCTTATGGTGGTTAAATGCCAATTTATCAATGTCGAAACGTACTCTATTATATTGTGTCGCATAGTATGGTCAGGACCATTCTCACGTGCAATATAGTTACTCATCAAAAATAAATTTTACGGCCAGTAAAAAGTTCAACTCGTTATCAATTCATACACACACACATACTTATATATTTATACGCATACATACATATTCACCTGTGCATCGATTACCTTAAAATATATTATGCTTTGTATTCAATTAAATAGGGCTTTACAACTTCCGTTTACACTAAATGTTTACTGCACAATAAACCATCAGATAGCGGGTGTTCTTTGGTGGGTGTGAAAATGGAATTCCGCTTACTTTATTACATAATTATCAGTTCTTGAATTCGTAAAATTTGTCTGATTAATACTGAGAAATATGACATTAAACAGCACTAAATTTTTTTGTATGAAAAATGAGGTTTCCGACATCCGTTTACTGCGATAACCCTTGGAGTGCGGATATATAACGGCAGTGCCTGCCTGGCTCCTCATATTTGCTTCGGCACCAGCTCGCTGCAGTTCTTTTCTCCACGCAGACTCCGAATTCTCCAGCATGAAGATCTTCTCGGTCTTCCTCGCAGCGCCGCTAATGATGACAGCAGCTGTGGCCTCGTTTCATGATGATTCACTGCCTCCCTTTTTAGACGAAAATTTAGGCGCCAGGATACAGCAATTACAAGATTCAAAAAACAATAACTCTCAGAAAAATATCATCGTGATTTGTGTGGGATTTGAACCCACATCCCCTGGCTTACATGGTCGGTGTACTAACCCTTGTACTAACGAATCACTGCCGTTTATCGAGAATTTTTAACAATCATACTCTACATATGAACCAATGTGCCCAGGCCAACCAATATTTAGTGATTTGCAAGCACTGGACTTTTTGAACAAAGTAACAAGTGAAGCGATTTTAGTCCCATCTGGATATTATTTTTAAAATCTATTAATTTAGCCAAGACGCGCACCATCATATACGTATGTCTATTTTTTGGATTGGACGTCAATCAGATGCGTATTTATTACCCATTATGCCTCAGAAGGTCTGGCTTTTGGGATTTGGCCTTTCGCTATGATAAATAATTAAAATAAAGTAAAACATCCTTCCAAAAATTTGGTGCAATATAATAAACCAACCTCGGGTAGTGAAACACTTTTTAACTCAGAGGGTTAATCGGGGGCTCAAAATTCGATTCCCGTCGTGACAAGTAAACACCTGACAAGATAAGTTCACGCCTATTTTAAATTGATCAAAAACACTTTGCCTTGATATTGGACATGTCGACACTGCAAGGTTAGCGACAAGTAGACAAGTAGAAAGCAGAAATCAGAGGTTAATGAGTCTGTACTTCACTCCATCACAGGTAGCTTATATAAGTGATAAGTGCTTTTGCGTGTCAGTATTTTGCATCTTTTATCGGCAATCAAGCATTGGCTCATATATCAAATCCAAATGACCTATTTAATTCCTAAAAAATATTAATTTACTATATTCTATATAAACCGTCAAGTTTTGTCCTAACTAGTCTATTTGTTGTGCAAAATATATATTTTAAGCAACCGTATTGCAATCGCGTGAAACTTTGAAACGTAGTTTTAAAAATACGCATCTTGGCGGTGAAATTTATTTTTAAGGGTGGGTATATATTTCACTTCGGTTTCACCTTTACACCTTTGTGAAAATAAATTCGATGAAACGGTCTCATTCTTTCTTCTCTAGTGCAAATTGGTAGACAAATGTACTGCCCTTCTACTTAATGCTGCATGAGCCTCCCCCGCCCTCGTCCCCGCCTTGTCCTGCACCGCACCCCTCCAGAACCACCCCTGAGAACTATCGGTGGCTTACTTTGCCTATCTTCAAATATATTTTCAAAAATCAAGGATAAAAGTATATCGCAACAATTTTTTATGTACCGTAATTGTTATCGAACATGTAATAAATCCTCAGTTTTGCTCAAACAGTTTAACAAAATTTTAAAGGTTTACATATAGGGTTAGAATAATTTTCGCTATTTGTTTAAAACATGGGATTCAAGATATGATGAATATTACTAATATGATTAGGCACATTGATTTGTGTGGGATCACGATGATATTTTTCTGAGAGTTTCTTTGAAATCATCTTCTATATATGAACTAATGTGCCTAATCATATTAGTGATAATATAATAAACCGGTATTGGGTAATAAATACGCATCTGATTGACCAATCCATAAATAGATATATGATGAATACTTAATACCATACTGAAATCATGGCGTTAAAAATTCTCGCTAAATAGCAAAGCCATGGTGGTCGAACGAATCAAGAATTACGAAAGATGTTGGTTGAAATCATTATGTATATCAGAAGGAAAAAAACGTGAAAATGCGGATAGAAATATAATAGATTCTGCGAAGCATTTATTTGTAGCTTTAAAGTGTCGTAAAATGTTTTTGCCATAGTATTATTATCATACTCTATTCTAGTTTGTCATCTCGTTAGATCTTCGCGGCTATCGATAATAATTATCGGTACATAAAAAAATTATGAACGGATAATTATAATCAAACACGTAATAAATCCTCAGTTTTGCTCAAACAGTTTAACAAAATTTTAATGGTTCACATATAGGGTTAGAATAATCCTCGCTATTTGTTTAAAGACATGGGATTCAAGATATGATATGTAGGTAATACGTTAAAAATTCTCGCTTAATAACAAAGCCATGGTGGTCGAACGAATCGAGAATTACGAAAGATGTTGGTTGAAATCCATTATGTGTGAATAAAAATATGTGAGAATGCGATAGATTCTGCAAAGCATTTATTTGTAGCTTTAAAGTGTCGTAAAATGTTTTTGCCATAATATTATTATCAATTCGTACGGTAATCAAATGGCAATTTAAAAATGTCAGGACGTACTCTATTCTAGTTTGTCTCCTCGTTAGATCTTCGCGGTTATCGCAGGATATGGTCAGATCCTTTCTCATGTGCAATATACTCGTACAGTCACCCGATCAAAAAGGATTTACTCGCGTCATTAATGGAGTACAGTCGTCCAATAAAGAGCTCACATCGGTATCATTTCTCAGCACAGTTGGGGACAGAGCGTCTAGTGGAGATGTATGGGATCCCCATAACAACCCCCTGGGGACGCGCCCCCTGCCTCCGTCGGGGGTCACCCTTTCTCCAACAAATAAACCTATTTCTCGCAATTTTACCAATGTGTTTCCAATTTTTTTTTAGATTCAATTGTATTTAAATTAAAACATTTGATGGAAACAACAAAACAATGTTTGTTTTGTTCCAATCTGTTCCAGTAGGCCTTAATGGTCTAAATCCCATACTCGAGTTTTTTTTGATCATTTTCTGATCCGTTTTGCGAAAAATAGACTGCACCAATCAAAAATATTTAAATGCAAAAAGTTAAATACATTCTTTCTTCCGAACAAAATATATTTTTATTTCTTGTTAATTTACTTTTGATATGATAAATATGTGTTTTTCCGATTGAAGTGTTAGAATTTGGAGATTCGTCATGTCCCTGTTCTAAGAGTCCTAAACATTTAAAAGTCTTTTTTTTAATTGGAATTAAAAGATTAAATATAAACCATGTGCGTCTTATTAATTTAAAAATTAAAAAAAAAAAAATCTCAAACAAACTTTGGTTTTGAAAAGTCGTCATTTTATCCAGTTTTTCAACATCTTCAAGATTTTATTTTACCCTGAAAATGGACGTTAATTAAATAATAAAAAATAGTCAAACATAATTTATAGTTTTTATAATACTCTGTAAATAAATCAATTTTATATATAGAAAAATAAAGTGACAATTAAATTAATTAAATGACACGATTTCGCCAGGTAAAACGGTCCTTTTTTAGTAGCAGGCGGGGGATGGACACCAAGCAAGGTTAGGTAGCAAGACCCTTAAGAAGACTTTGCATATAAAAAATTAATGTACGTGTAAGCGTATATATATTTATACTTATATTAACACCAAAATACATACATGTGTTATATTTAGTAATCATTATTTATATTAGGCTCGTCGAGATTTTTTGTTTGTTGCCTTATTGAGGCCGTGAAGGGAACAATGCGCGGATCTGAATTCCTAAAATCATTAATCTAAAAACCATCTTCTCGGGCGCCGGAGTTACCTGTTGTGCGAGGAAGGGGTGAGCTTTTTCCTCCCCCACCCCCTGCTTGGCTTCATATTAGTGATGCGGGTGCGGGGGCGGGGGAGGCAGCCATAAATCGGGACTCTCTGATGTATTGGGAGGGGAACTTTTACGAGGATAACTCTTACGCTCATATAAAACCTAAAAACAACACTAGTGTATTGAATTTGTTGCGTATAATATATATATATATATATATATATATATATATATATATATATATATATATATATATATTGCATATATGTTTATCAAAAATATTTCTCCCTGAATTTTTTTCCTGAAAATGGCTTTTCAATTTTCAAAAGGGTTTCATCATAGTTTAATAAAATTTACAACACATGATAAAACCAATGTCACTAATGTGATTTACTTATTTTCTAAAATATGTACAGCGGATTTTAAAAATTAATTGAGATATTTAGAGACTTGTTTGGAGGATCAGTAATGGAGTAGTGGACTTGGAATGATTGTGGAGGGATGTGCTCTGGAAGTACCTTGTAGAGGTGGGGGAGCTTCTGCTATTGTTTCCGCAGCCTGCTGCAGAAGTAGTATCAGATATAAGGAAAGAATTATATAATAATGCTATACCAATATAAAACTGGGGTGTAGAAGCACACACCAGTTCAGCATGATCAGTGAAATGGTCGAATATTAAGTTTTATTAAGTGCTCAGGCCACAACTCCATTTTTCTTCTTTTGTTGCCTCTCCTCATAGGAGGTTGGTGACCATTTCCTTGAACATGTCTCTATCCTGGACCAGTCTCACCAGTCCGGCCGCACTTCCAATCTCCAGCCACTGGCGCAAATTCTGCATCCACGAGTTTCCCCATGAAGTGAACGCATGGTATCTTAAGGATTCTCCGATACAGCCACATTTCAAACGCTTCAATTCTTCGCATAGTTCAAGTTTCGACTCCATAAAGCAGAACTGAGACGACATAACACATGGTGAATCTCCATCGAGATTTCAGGGTTATAACCTATGTTCTATGCTCAGGAGATATATCTCCTGAGCATAGAACTTTCCTCAAATGTACTGCGTGCTGTTTCAACTCCATAACTAAACTAAACTAATCAACTGTGTAGAATAGTGTGTTATTTTATATAATTAATAAAATACTTGAGTGATTTTTCCACATATAAATTTTTAATGGTAACCGGTTTCGCCATTCTTTCACGTTGGCATTATCAAACAAAGTTCGATTTGATAATGCCAAAAATTCTATATGTGGAAAAATCACTCGAAGTATTTTACTTATTATTTTAAACTAGAAATGTTGCCCGTCACAGAATGACGTTTTCGGAGGCATTTTGAGTTATTGATGATGCGATTAATAATTTCTGACGCAATTTCGATAAAAAAATAAAATTGGTACTTGTGTCAAGCTGACATAAAATGAAAATTTCTAAGAAGCATCAAAATTTGTTTTTTTGTAAAAGTTCTAAATTTGAAAATTCTCGCGGTGAACAACAGAATCATATAATTTGTACATATTGAAACTCGCTAAAGCATATTTTTAGTTTTATTAAATTAGTTTATGAATAAAAATATTATCCTATCGTCTTGAAATTCGGCACATAACTGCGAAAAAACATACTGAACTTACGTGCAAAAAATCAGCGTTGTATCTTTTAAGATATTCTATAGAGAACCAAAAATACATACACACACACACGCGATATTATTATAGTAGATATTAAAATGGAATTCCACCAAGTAGTCTCTGTGAAAAATATTGAATTTCTAATAATGTGTTAATCAATATTTTTTTTTTGAGTATATACATAAATGAATCCATTATTTTTATTTGTATATTTCTTAAAAGGCTCCGTGCGGCGCCCCCGAGCCGCTCACCCGCCCATAAGTTAGGTCCCCTTATAAGATATTCACGGCGCCGCCGCGTCTCTTTACGAGGCCGCGTCCCGGGACCCCGGGACCCCCGCGGGGCTGACCTCCGTCTCGTGGTCCCCGCGTCTCGTCACGGCAATTAACGTGTCGTTACATCGCATGCAATCGTCGTGACATGACATGGCATGCCTGAATTTGCCATACACCATGTTACGGACCTTGCACTTGTGAACAAGGTAGGGTGGATTCTTCTAACTAGGGTGATTGGAGCTCTTCTGCATTTGCTTTGAATCGGGAAAGGGAACCATAGAAGCCTTGTCGGAGGAGTCAGACCTCACCCTTATCGATCTCACTATTCTAGGATCTTGACCTTCCATACTTGCCATTCATACTCCGTGTGTTATAAAATGGATTGTGGATGCTGTGCTATTGTCTTCAGGTCGTCGAAGTCTGCTAGATAAGGAGGTGCAGCAAGGTAGGATGGATTCTTTTAACGAGAATTGGAGCCTGATTGGAGCTCCTCTGCATTTGCTTTGTATTGGGCAAGGGAACCATATAAACCTTGTCGGAGGAGTCGGACCTCACCCTTATCGATCTCGTTATTCGATGGTATTGAGTGATCTTGAGATGATCGATCGTTTTTCGATCGATAAAATCGATTGTGGATGCTGCGCTATTGTCTTCAGGTCGTCGAAGTCTGCTGGATAAGGAGCTGCAGCAAACTGGTGCAAGGGTGCAGAGGGCAAATAAATGTCGAGTGTTATTCCAGCTTATTTTAATATCTGTGTCGACCAAGTGATATACTTAAATATTTAATCTGCATAATACATTTTCTCTAAGCAATATTTATACAATCGATTCACACATTAAGCGGTGAGAAAACACCTAATTTTTTTCACAACACCTAAGTTCTCATGTTTACACAGATATATATTTTGCAACACGCTTTTGTAACCGCTTTTTGCACTTTGCTACTGTCTCTGTAACCTGTGTAACCTGAGACGACCTGCCCAGAATGGTGCCAAAATAGATACGCTACGTTCAACCAAAAATACAAAAAAACACTGTACTTGCGAAGTCGTGTTTAGCGGAGTTTAAAACGTGGTATGTGTGATTTGGACTCGCTATCTAAAAAATGATACAACATTTAAAAAATTGATTTATTTTTTAACGCAATGCACATATTTTATTTCAAAAAATACTTCAAAATAAAAAAAAAACATCGCTCGTAGAAATTCATATGATGTGTATTTAATATCGAATTCGGATAATGAAATAAGCCTTTTCTCATAGTAGCTTCGTGACCACCTCACTGAACATGTCTTTTCGTATTTTTTTTAATGGTAAATAGTATAGTGGATCCCGGAGTCTTTTTACACCGCACTTTTATAATATATTCGAAGGAAAAGTCTGCGTATTGCTGCTGCCCAATAGCATTATCATACAATCCTTTCTCTACAAAGCGCCGGTATTTAGATTTGATATTCTTTCTGCAGCAGTGTGCAGAAACAATAGATGTATTATTATTAAGGGTCTAGGTCCCATAATCGAGTTTTTTTGATCATTATCTAGTCCGTTTTGCAAAAAATCGACTGCACCAATCAAAAATATTTAAATGCAAAAAGTTTGACACATCCCTTTTTCCGAACACAATATATTTTTATTTCTTATAAATTTACTATTAATATGATAAATATGTGTTTTTCCGATTGAAGTGTAGGAATTTGGAGATTCGTCTGGTACATTTTCCAAGAATCCTAATCATTCAAAAGTCTTTTTTTCAATTGGAATTAAAAGATTAAATATAAACCATGTGCGTCTTATTAATTTAAAAATTTAAAAAAAAAAAAATCTTTTACAAACTTTGGTTTTGAAAAGTCGCCATTTTATCCAATTTAATGGACGTTAATTAAATAATAAAAAATATATAAATATAATTTATAGTTTTTTCAATACTCTGTAAAAAAATTAGTTTTCGACATAGAAAAATAAAGTGACAATTAAATTAATTAAATGACACGATTTCGCCAGGTAATGGACTGACTGTGGTGTCCGGTTGGACACCAGAGGCAATTAAAAGGCTGAAAGCAACTGCCTTAAGGTTTGATTGAGTAATAAATATTTTTGACAGTGTGGTGGAATTCCATTTTATTAGTTGAATAAAGTACTGCAAAACCGGTCACCAATAAAAATGAACAAGTGGAAAAACCACTCAAGAATTTTTTTTAAATATTAAATTAACACAACAATTTTAATTATTATTATTTTGTTTATATTAATAGACTCAAATGTTAATATTGAATTATATCCTTACATTTTTTTATCGATACTGAAGCTGTTTTCGAATGTATATTTTTCATCTTTGACGCGGCTCAAAAGCTATGTAAATAATTTCATGCTCTACGAATTGGCTGTTCATACATTTGTATACGTGTAATATAGAAAAAAAAAAAAAAAAAAAAAAAAAAAAAAAACGATGTTTCCGATAAATGGCGCTGGGAGCAACTGCCTTAAGAGCCCTTAGTCTTTTGTACATATACATATATACATATGTAGAAAATACATGGGGCGGTTGGTATGAAAATGATATATTTTGTAATTGATCGCTGCCTCCGCACACGAGAGCTCTCCGCGGCACCAGCAAGTGGATGTTTAGTTATTGGAGCACTTTTGATGCGCCCCCGAGTCGGCGGTTACTCCCGTAAGTTATGGGATCGGAGGTCGGTTATACAGCGAGCGGCCATTCCGACCGAATAACACGTGGAGCTCGCTGCCCAAATAAACATATCTCAAATGCACACACGCGTGGGAAAAGGTGCTCGCCATTTTATAGACCACCCTGCAACATCGTCAATCCCCGCTACAGTTTATACTACTTTAAACTTTTTTTTGCACAATTTGTCTATAGTACGTTTTTTAAATTGTGACCGGTTTCGCCAACCAACATAATTACCCCATTAGTATAAAAAAACATTTGTTAACAAAAATTTGCAATTATATAGAATCCTCCACTTGTCAGGTACATTAAAATCACATTAGCCCTTACCACCTGACAATCACTCTCTCTCTCTCTTTCCAACAACCTCTCCCTCTAACAATTGTTTACCTAATTGATTATTATTATATAAAATCTCACTCTGTTTGATAATGCCAACGTGAAAGGTTGGCGATACCGGTCACAAATAAAAACGAACATGTGGAAAATCACATCAAATATTAAAAAGGAATTCCACCAAGTACTCTCTGTCAAAAGTATTGAATTTCTTAATTGAATATACCCAAAAGGTAATGCGGTTAACTTTAACTAAGAAACTATTTTCACAAAGATAATATTAATAAAAATTGAGGCTAGTTAGAATAACAACTGTTAAAAAGATGCAACCATGTCCTTTGCTTCACTATATTTAATTATATATTTTTTAACAGTATACTATGATACCTCTCATCATAGGAGGTTGGTGACCATTTCCTCGGACACATCCTTATCCTGAGCCAGTTTCACCAATTCGGTCGCACTTCCGATATCCAGCCACTGAACGTGAACTTCCTTCTTCCAGTACCCCTTTTCCTTCGATTTTTCAATCAGCTGAACGATGCCATACTTATTATTGTGAAAAATGTGGCCAAAATAGGAGATCTTTCGCTTCCTTACCAACGTCAAGAGTTTCCTAGACTCTTTTATTTGTGACTCGGTAAACGCACTTTATCTTAAAGATTTTCCTTTACAGCCACGTTTCAAACGCTTCAATTCTTCGCATAGTTCAAGCTTTGACTCCATAAAGGAAAACTGAGACGACATAACACATGGTGAATCTCGGTTATGTCTCCTGAGCATAGAACTTTCCTCAAATGTTCTGCGTGCTGTCTCAACTCCATAACTTAACTAAACTATTCACCACACGTCCTCCTTCCAATGTCTTCTTTTCCTTCGATTTTTCTATAGACTATCATATAGTGCCCTGAATAGACCTTCCGCTTCTTTACAAACGTCACGAGTTCCCTTTCTTAGCGCATTCTTGCATTTGTGACACAGTCAACCTGTGGTATCTTTTTTGATGTTTTATTATTTTTTCGTTTCGGTATTCACTCTTCAACGGGTCAATCGCTTCATAACGACTTCGAAATAAATAAAATTGATACAAGTCGAGTACCTTTTCTGTTGCGGCCGTTCCGAGCACTCAGGTAATCGCCGCCGTCTTCTTAATATTGCAGGAGCGCGCGGGGGCGGCGGCGCGGGGCGGGGGCAACATATGATAATGTCACGACAGCCACGGACTGCCCCCACCCCACCCCCAGCCGGGGAATCAATCATCCCTGCTCCTCTGCACCCTGTGCACCCCCGAGGCCGAGTGCACCCAAGGCCTTCACGGCACCCCGGACCAAGATACCCGCGTTCGAAACCCATCTGTCTTTTACTCTCATCACTACCCTTTCGAACTCTTATGATTATCCGGATTGCTGTGAGGAAAAAAAATTTTTTTTTTTAAATCATTGATTCTGTGAAAAAATTTAATGCTTTTCTGTAAATCCTTGTAAGGTTGTAGCAAAAGACTTAAAAATTAGTTCGGTGTAAAAGACACCACATTATTTTTCCCTTAGAGAACCATGAACACTGGCTCAGCATAAGTATATGCTCAGTGAAACGGTCGCCAAGGTCCGAGGAGAAGCATTTAATAAAAAAAAGACTAATGGAATAAACATATAAAAATTAGAATTTAGAATTTAGTTATTCAACACACTGAAAGTTTTCTGAAACGTCAAAGTAACGTAAATTTTGTAAATAAAAACTGAATGATACATTTGGGAATCACTTTGTATTTCTTGATTTTTAATGTAATATACTAACAGATAGCGACGAAGGCATTCTAAAAATACTCAACTGAGAATCAAAAATAATACAAAAGTTATATACACACACCAATTTATTCGTGAAAATATTACCAACGTTTTCCCTCATCGTTCATATATGAATCAATAAACACAATATTGTTTACACTTGAAAACCATCAAATCACCAGTATTAAGATGGTTTGATTATAAAAAACATACTGAAAACAGATTTATGAATTATAGCAAGCTATTTTATTATTTTTATTTTTTAGTATATTGAAAATCAACACAAACTGTGTACCAATGATTTTTGCTAAATATTTAATAAATCTACATTTTTACTCTTAACATAAAAAAATATTAAATTGAATAGAAATTTTAAGCTCAAGATAGGATCAAATTTTTGTCTCGGCTACGCGGCCACGGATATGAGAAAAGCGACCGATTTTTTTTCGCTGTTTTACGCGCGAATCGATAACTCAACACCGCTATGACGTCACACCGCAATCACAGACATTCAATACGTTAAGAACGGCTTCTCAAAAAGGCGGGTTCATATTAAAAAAAAAAAAAAATGATAGTGGAACTTGAGTGGCGGGGTGAGGGCCCCCGAGCCTCCCGGGGCTCCGGCCAGCACTTAGCCGCTACGTGCGCCCCATAAAGATGGCATGTTTAGGCTCGCCCGCCGGTTTGCATGCTCCTCGTTTTGCCAGGTGCCCGCGGAGACACTACACTTGCCATGCTACATTTTTAAGAACACCCCTTACCTGTGCCCGCAAGCATCGGAATAAATATGCTCGCACACCTGCGAGGACGCGGGCGCTCAGCGAAAAAGAAAACTTTGTTAAATTTTGATCGAAGCGCCCGCCAACGCAGACGACGATGCTTTGAAAGTATTTTTTGTTCGGATAGTATCAAAAACGAAAATACACACTACATAAATTATATATATACTAGAAATGTATGAATATTTGCTTTAATTTTGTACACATATATTTTGAAAAGCTGGATATTAATTTCATATAAAATATTCATCACAAATGAGTGGTACATACCATTTTTTTTCTTCCAATTCATTGCTTGATATTTCGTGTCACAAACAACGCATCACTTTCACTGCATCTTTATTTGATGCAGCCTTTATCACGTTCAATTGTGCAATTCTTTTTGTGTAATTAATTAGACATTTTGTGTAATTAATTTCGTTTGTGTAAGCAATTTCGATAAAAAAATAAAATTGGTACTTCAAATGTCAAGCTGACATAAACTGGAAAATTCTACGAAACATCAAAATTTGTTTTTTTTGTAAAAGTTCTAAATTTGAAATTCGCGCGGTGAACAATTGAATCATATAATTCGTACATATTGAAACTCGCTAAAGCATATTTTTTAGTTTTATTAAATTAGTTTATGAATAAAAATATTATCCTATCGTCTTGAAATTCGGCATATAACTGCGGAAAAACTTACTGAACTTACGTGCAAAAAATCAGCGTTGTATCTTTTAAGATATTCTATAGAGAACCAAAAAATGAAACATACACACACACAATGGATATTATTGTAGTAGATATATATATATATATATATATACCCTCTCACTTGCTGTACAAAGGCTAGCTGGTTGTTTTATTTAATTTGTAAATAGTTTCAAATACAGTGGAAACTGAAAGTTTTCTTGAAAATCTTTTTAGACAAGTAATTCCCTTCTCATGTGAAATACGATGTTTTGACATGCATCTATTCTATTTCTGGTAACTATTCTGATACACAGCATTGGTATTTTTATAAAAATAATTCTTTCTGTATATATATAAATATAATTATTTTTATATTATTGATTTTTGTGAAGGCCGTCTCACAGGAAGTACGATTTGTCTGTACAGGCTTGATTGATCGATAATGATTATGTACATTTTTTCAAATATTGAAAATGTACTTAATCATTATTTTTATTTATGGTACAATAGAAACAATAGTATTGGTTACCATATATGATGTTTCTTAGTTATCTAAAATAAAAAACGCTTGCTTAAAACCACCATAAAATCTTTTTGGCTTGCTGACGTCGAAGTCACGAGTTAAAATCTGTACTGAGAAGAATTTTTTTGTTGTTTAATTTTGTTACAATTATAAACAGAAAAAAATCTATAAAAAACACCTGAAACTAAAAAAATATCTAGGATTATTTTTTCGTGTCTTGTGTGACCCATAAGCTTTTAAATGTTGTATTTTTTTATATTTCTTTACTTTAGCAATATTATTTTTCTCTGTCGGCAGTACGAGCGCGGGCAGAGCGGGCACGGCAGGTATGTTTATAGGAAGATAGCGTGTCTGCACACAAGTCGTACCAATTCAATTATATTTAGTACAGGAGGGTACATTTTATGTTAACTGGCGAATAAAACAAGAACCATCTTATTTCTGACATCATAAAGTGGAGGGACACGCGTTATGAAAACAGAGATGAACTGCCAAGTGTGGAGGCACGAGCTTCATACTTAACGACACTCTGAAGGGTGACTTTCGGATGACCCACTCGGGTGATTTTAATTGCAAAATTGTTCGTACATTATCCAAAGTATAATAAACTATTACATTAGAATTGATGCCGTGATTTTTTTCGACCACTATGGCTTTATAAATGAGCGAAAATTCAAACTGTATCATTGCCTCAATTTTAACCCTGAATGCACCATTTTGCTAGCAGTTATTTTATATTATTTAAACATGAATGTTGTACAACGGTTCTAAATACAAATGCCGGAGACATATCAAACCAGATACTGTGCATAACCGCCTATTCCCTCGGTGGCTTTCTTTCTTACTTTTAGCGATGCGTATCGTTGTGGAGTATCTATATGATTACCATTGATGTCGTAGGATACATGCAATACGTTGCGTTGGATTCTCACAGTCCTAGACCTGAATAATGAAGTGCCTGAAATTAAAAGAGGTTGTATGTTAGCCGAGACGCAAACCCTCGATTGAATTAGAGGGCTGCTGACATCTGGCAGGGGGAGGGTGCGCCACTCGCCCCACGCCTTTAATGAAGTCGTAAACTTTTGCCGTTTAGTACTTTAACTGCTGGGGTGACAACGTTTTTATCACCTTGCGGTACTTTTATTTTTAACAGCTGTTATCGCGCGCGCGAATAAACTATTTTGAAAACCGTTAACGTGCATAAAAAAGCATGACTGCGCCAATTATATTGTATTGAGTCAAAGACAAACGAATAATTGCTTGCTTATAAAAAGGCATATCGCAGAATTTGGGTTACTGTGACATATTTGCACATATTTTTTTCTTTACAAACTCAATAACGAATATATAAAAATCCATGTATACTACCACCTAAGCCACATATTGTAAGCCCCACAACCTGCGCCAGGATTAGGGAAAACCCATACACCGTATTGCAGGCATAGCTCTAACAACTATTGTTAATTAACATAAATTAAAATAAATCATCTTGCATTTTTTTTTTATTTGGCGCTGCTTTAAATCCTTTTTTTGTGGAATTTTCTAAAATAAACAAATTAAAGTTAAAACATTTACAATAAAATAATATTTTAAAATACTATACTAGGTTGTCCATATATATTTTATAAAACAAATTTGCGACAAACTCTAAACGAAAATATGACATTTTGATTTTGGGTTTAACTATGTATTCTGAAAAAGCACATAATATGATTATAACAAAATTTAAGTACCGTTTTTTTTTATCCAGATATGCTTTTGGTATCAATAATCAATAGAAAAAGTCTGAAATCAGTCGTGATTTCAAGTTATGTAATTAATAACGTTTATTTATATTTTAAAAGCCAATTTATACTGCGACATGGTCACCCGACAAATTTTGTAATAAAGCTCGTTTTTCATGAACACCTCGGAAAATAACAGACGGAATAAAATGCCCGCTTTACCGGTACTAAGTGGCTATACAGGGTGGTCCTTAATACAGTCCGGGGCGGGTAGCTTACACACGGTGGTACGTACTGAGCGTACCTTCAGTACAATATGGACGGGCCGGGGAGTGTTTCATAAGGCGGGAGGGTCGCAGTGCAAGCGGAGGCTAAATAAGCGAACTGAATTATTGATAATGCACTCCTGAATGTTGTAGTAATGATCACCCTGTGCGCTGCACCAATAAAATTGTTCATTTTACTGTGCAAGCAGGTCTCCAAATCACCCGAAAACCACTATCGTACAAACTATGCAATGGGTTTATTTGACTTCTTAAAAAAACTCGGGTGATCGACTCCCAGACCCGATAACGTGAGCTAATCGGTAAATAGGTAAAAACAAAGCTAACGCTAAAGGTCTGCGTATAATTGCAATTTACAATATGTAACCTTGGAAATAAAAACTCAAATGGTTTTTACTAGTTTCATATTGTTTACAACGCTATTCTCCCGCTTTACGCGAGGGATACGTTCCGGAAGAAATCGCGATAAGTGAAATTCGCATATTCGGGGCATTTGAATCAATCATTTTAATTCTGAGAACACTTTATGAACGTTATACACGTTATACACGTTATACACGTTATTTTTACTGAAAAATACATGTATTGTCTTTTGGGTAGCGTTTCTTTTACGTTCTTGTAAAATACACCCAACGCTGTTTTTGATTGTTAAGAGAAGTCAATGACTACATTATATTCATACACATTCTTAAAATAAGAAATTCGCGTAATGCGAGGCATTTTAACGCGAATTTGAAATTCGCGTTATAGTGAAACCGCGCATAGCGGGGTCGCGTAAAGCGGGGTATTACTGTAAATCAATATTTTTGACAGACAGTTCTTGGTGAAATTCCATTTAATTATCTTAAATAAAATACTACAAGTTTTTTTTATTAATGACCGGTTTCGTCAACCTTTCGCGTTGGCGAGTTAACTGAGTTTGTACAAAAATTATGCTATTATTCTAACTGAATGTTATAATAATTATTATGTCTTCTTCATCAAGTGCCTATCCTCAGAGGAGGTTGGCGACCATTTCACTGAGCATACTCATGCTGAAGCAGTGTTCATGGTTTTCTAAGGGGAAAATAGTGTAGTAGATCTTTCTAGACCGCAGTTTTATATTGGAAGGAAAAGTCTGCGTATTTCATTATTTCAAAATCTCAAAATTTAACTTATTCTAAAACACTTTATGACCATAAAAATACGCTTTAATACATTTACACATTTTTTTAAAAATATTAACGTAATAACTCGCTCACTTACTAATGCACATTCGAAGCAGTCACATGCATTTTCCCGTGCCACGATATTCTAAGCAAATGTTGCCAGTTGCATATCGGATGTCAACCATTCTCGATACGGCCCCGGAAGTTGCTCTGCAGGCTGTGCACGTAGGGGCGGGGGTGGCGGCGGGGGCGCTTTGCATTTCCTTCCTGAAATGCAGAATAATAACTCCGCAATGCCGTTTGCTTTCTGTTTCGACTTGTCGTTTTCAGAAAATTAAAAAAAATAAAAAAAAGAGCACTTCAGACCGTTTCTTTGAAGCACCCACACGCTTTTCGCGAGGGATACGTTCTGGAAAAAATCGCGTTGAGTGAAATTCGCGTAAATCAGGGTTTACGGTTAAACATACATACACAGTCAAAACTTAATACAAAAAAAACGAGACCTTAAATTCTAAGAACACTTTATACAGTATTACATGTTATTTTTACTGAAAAATACATCTATTGTTTTTTGGGTAGCGTTTCTTTCACGTTCTTGTAAAATACGTTCATAACACCCAAAGCTGTTTTTAATTGTTAAAAGAAGTCAATGACTAAATTATGTTCATACACAAACTTAAAATACGAAATTCGCGTAATGCGAGGCATTTTAACGCGTAATTTGAAATTCCCGTTATAGTAAAGCGGGGTATTACTGTATTGTGTTATTTCTCAATTTAATAAACAAGCGTACATTTTGCTCATTGCATATCGGATGTTTACTTTAATTAAATAAGTATAAGACTTTCTACTTTATTGTGTGGATCCACTACATTATTTTTCCCATAGAAAACTATGAACACTGGCTCAGCATGATCAGTGAAAATCACTTGATGAAGAAGAGGGTGTTTATATGTGTAGATTCTTTATTTATATGCAACGCTATGAATCTTACTAAGTAATACTCATTTTTTTGTTTTTAAAGCAAGCTTATTTTTTGCGACTTCACTTGACTCGACTTAACAATAGCGTCTTCTTTGTAAATCTAAAATAAAAGGCCAAAAGCTGTGTATTACAAATATGTTATTATTTATATTTCTACGAGTGTGGGTAGCTTAAAATTTAGTGATGTGAGAAATCTTGTTTATGACCTCAATACTATATAAAACGATCCGTGAAGTCGTCAATTCATTTTCAGTTAATATCGAGTCGAGATATTCCAATAGTACGTGACATGTGTAAGTGGGGCGTGAAAATATAAATTCCACTTGCCAAGGCAGCGTTGCAGGATCATAAATCTTCACACTTTACGGCCAAAAGTTGCTTTCAATGCGACTGGCTGGCATGAAAATCATAGCAATGTGGAAAACACGACTGCTTATTTTAATAACTCCCAATTAACCTTACTTCAGCTTTTTATGATGTTAACTACTGTGGCATCAAAGCATTTTACCAATTACTGCCATTTTTAAAAGCGAGCCTTTGAAAGACACAAGACTTTTATATTAAAAACTAATATCAACATCTAGCCATTAGATTATTTATATTTAATATATTCATTGAATTCGACAGAAATCAATTGATGTATTTTATTATATAAATATGTATTTTATCTACATTTATTACTAATATGATTAGGCACATTAGTTCGTGGTTTGTGTGGGATGATATTTTTCTGAGAGTTTCTTTAAATCATCTTCTATATATGAGCTAATATGCCTAATCATATTAGAAATAATATAATAAACCCGTAATGGGTAATAAATACGCATCTGATTGACCAATCCAAAAAATAGATATACTTATCTACATTTGTGGAAATGTTGAAAAGCACTTAAAACATTTCTCATTCGTATGAGTAGCAAAATGGCTACGAGATAAAGTCTTGTTTATTGTTTTTCGATTAATATCTGTAAAATAAATCAAATGTATAAATTCTGGTTATGAAAATACAATGTGTGCATTTACAAGAATTTACTGATTTTCTTGACAAAGGTGAGGGTGGAGATTTAAGAAACTTGAATATTCCCGATATGAGTACAGAAATCACCTACCCTAGACGTTCGAGGGGGTAGGTGCACCCCACCCCCTGTTGATTCTGTACAAATTAAAGCTGATGTCTTTACGAGTTGACATTGGTTTACGATCCGCGGGGCTGGGGTTCGATCCCCGCAGGGGCCGCACTTGCTCCGCTACAAGCGAGAGTTAGAATTAACTCAACTATAAACCACAGTGATTTAGTATAAGCTCCTAAAACACATCGACGCGTTTGCTCAATAATACCATCCTTAAAAATTACATATTTATTTACAGAAAAAAATAACGCTTTAATTGAATATTCAATCGATCTGAATCTACACAAAATCTACACTTATTTTACAAATATTTTTATATGAATAAAAAAATATATATTTAGTGATTTTGGTACTTGTTTTTTATCCGACCACAAAAAAACTTGTACCTAACCTAACCTAACCCAACGAATCGAGCGGTCACGGAAATCTGCAAAAGAACGAAATAAACGCCACAACGGGACTCATCGTCATATGATAGATTCTTATCTCTGCGAGTACATGTACATTAAAAAAATTTGGTGGTCGGATAAAAAACAAGTACCGTGATTTTAACCTCCCCGCTCTCCTCATTATGTTGCTTGTGTAGCCTGAGCGTGTGTAAAGGATCGGTAATGGAGTAGTGAACTTGGAAGTACGCGGGGGGGCTCCTGCTATTGTTTGTGTAGATTGCTAAAGGAGTATCAGATCTTAACGCCTGAACTGTGTAAAGAAAGGATTTTATAATAATGCTATTGGGCAGCAGAAATATAAAAATATTTACCCACTACACTATTTTCCCCTAAGAAAACCATGAACACTGGCCCAGCATGGGTATATGCTCAGTGAAACGGTCGCCAACCTCTTCTGAGGAAAGATACTTCATGAAGAAGAAGTGAAATGAGAAACTTATTTTTATTTTTTTAGAGACTACACAAACATTTTACGAAGATAATAAGAGAATTTATATTTCTACACCTTTTATGTTTTTTTACAACATTTATTAATGAGAGTTTTTGCTCCTTCAAAAGCTTTGTCAGCTTAAAAAATAAATATAAAAGACCGTTATTTATTTACACGTGATATTTTATATTATCATTAATACAAAAGTCTCTATTTTGCGAAAATGCCGAAACGATCTAACTGCAGTTGAAAAAATGAAAGCCTTCTTGCTTTGAGGGTGCTTGCATGGTTGCATAATTCTCGACCCTCATCTGTGAAAGCTTGGAATAGTTAGATGCTAAAGCGACTATAACTTCAGTAACTGTATTTGCAGTGTGAATTAGAGAAAATACACTCCCCACGAAACTGTTGGAATGAAATTGTACATGTTTTTAATATATACTGTTTTCTCTTAAAGTTAATTGCTTAATATAAAATTTATCCGCAGCACAAAAACATTAAAATTAAAAACTTATTTTTCAGGCACAGATAAACCATAATGGAAAGTCACGGTTTTATTAGAGATCACCCATAAAGTGTTATATCATATTGTTTGCTAATTATCAATCTTAATATATTTATTAGATTTTTAATATTCGTAATTTGCAATAAATTCTCAACAAATATTATCAATTTTCTTGTTCAACTATTCTTTGTTTCATTGCATTTTATAATTACAATTATTTACATACAAATAAAATAATATATCACTGTCGGCTTTATAATGTGATATTTATGACTTATATTGCTTTACCTCCCCGCTCTCCCTATTCTGTTGCTTGTGCATGGCTGCAATTCTGTACCCTGAGCGTGTGTAAAGGATCGGTAATGGAGTAGTGAATGTCCTCTGGAAGTACCTTATCGAGGTGGGAGGGCTCCTGCTATTGCTTCTACAGCCTGCTGCAGAAGGAGTATCAGATCATAACACAAGAGATGCGTAATGAAAAGATATATAATAATGCTATTGGACAGCAGCAATACGCAGATTTTTCCTTCCTATATAAAACTGCAGAGTAGATGGACCCATAGACCCACTACACTATTTTCCCCTTAGAAAATCATGAACACTGGCTCAGCATAAGTATATGCCCAGTGAAATGGGAGAGACACTTGATGAAGAATATAGATTTCATAATGTTTATTATTTTGTATAAAAATACCGTGAATAAACTCTGTAACGAGGTATGCAGTAATCAATTGCTTTCGCAGCAACTCAGTTCCTTGTATATTACATATTTTTTCGTCCAAAAATATAAGTCAGCATTAGTGGGGCGAGTTCATTGACATTCCGGATATAATAAATTCTAATAGCGTCAATAAACATCTGAATTCTCCAAATAAATATATAAGAGTATCATAAATCTATTGATATCCCTTCCGAAGCGCTCATTTTTTCCAACTTCCGGGAGAAAATCCTCTAAAACCCGGCGTACCTGACGGTCCCCAGCGCGGCATGAATTTAAAAACCCGCGGGGACCTCTAAATTAAGCCTCCAAAATAAATAAAACGTCTCAAGGGCGCCTGGGCCCGACCGGAAGCCGTGCATTACGGAAGCCCTGCGCAGAAGCCTCTCGACCAATGGCAGGCCCGCCTGGCCGAGGCCACGCCCCCTCCCCCGAGGCCACGCCCAGCTGACCGCCCTCTCTATCGACCCGGGCCTTTCCCGAATATATTATATAGTTTTTTATTTACCTGCGGGTACATAGGAGAATTGAATTCCTCGGATCTGCCCCACGAAGTTTACATCTCAGATCTCAGGGTTTGCCCGAGTATGAACAAGAATGGGAGCGCGTCTTATTTGGGAAGATTGCTTCCTCGGATGGAATCACACGCGATTTTTGATCACAAAAATAATAATTTAATATATTATATAGTTTTTTATTTACCTGTGGGTACATAAGAGAATTGAATTCCTCGGATCTGCCCCACGAAGTTTACATCTCAGATCTCAGGATTTGCTCGAGTATGAACAAGAATGGGAGCGCGTCTTATTTGTGAAGATTGCTTCCTTGGCTGGAATCACACGCGAGTTTGGATCACAAAAATAATAATTTAATATATTACATAGTTTTTTATTTACCTGTGGGTACATAGGAGAATTGAATTCCTCGGATCTGCCCCACGAAGTTTACATCTCAGATCTCAGGATTTGCTCGAGTATGAACAAGAATGGGAGCGCGTCTTATTTGTGAAGATTGCTTCCTTGGCTGGAATCACACGCGAGTTTGGATCACAAAAATAATAATTTAATATATTACATAGTTTTTTATTTACCTGTGGGTACATAGGAGAATTGAATTCCTCGGATCTGCCCCACGAAGTTTACATCTCAGATCTCAGGATTTGCCCGAGTATGAACAAGAATGGGAGCGCGTCTTATTTGTGAAGATTGCTTCCTTGCGAGTTTGGATCACAGAAAAAATTAATTCAATGACTCGCCTTGTGCGTTTCTTGCCTTCTTGGAGTGCTACTCTCATCGGAGTAAATAAATTTATTTTTGCAATACAATAATTCTTTATCAAGTGTCTCGACCATTTCACTGAGCATATACTCCAGTTCAAGGTTTTCAGTTTTATATTGGAAGGAAAAGTCTGCGTATTACTGCTGCCCAAAAACATTCTTATATAATTATTTCCTTGCAAAGCTCTGGAGTTGAGATCTGGAACTCTTTCTGCAGCAAGCTACAATAGCAATAAAAAAATTTAAAATTCAAGGTAGTATTTATAAATGCGTGTCGATGTCAATAAGCTTCATCGTTTCATAGGTCGTTATATAAGTCCTCCTAGTTTGCAGCAAATTTTAAAATACCAGGCAAAGTTTTCATTGTAAGAGTTAAATAATCAATAGTTCAAACAAATTAAACAATGATTGAAAATTTTGTTTATCATCCCTGAGAAAATTATTCAAATGTTCATTTCTCTCTAAAGAACCTGAGAGGGTTTTGCAATAAGACAGCTAATAAACCTTTATTTATATGTAAAACCTTTATAAAGAATTACCAACTGTAACTTCCTTTATAGGGTACTACCCTGTTTATTGATACGCTGACTTGCACTTTTCAGGAATATTTTAAATATAAACTTATATAAGAGAGCTACTGTACACATTCTATAAAAAAGTACACCATCACTTTTTATTAAGCAATTTTTCCTAAAATAAGTATTTAGAACTATTTTACTTAGAAACAATTCACTCACAAAAAAATATTCGGTATTGTTTTAATTTATATATTCTGTAATAAACCAAAAGTCTTTTCCATTTCATAGAATGCTTAGATCTATGAAAGTGTTCTTACTGATTTTATCTTTTGCACTCTGTAGTAACCAAAAATGAGTTAAAGCACAACAATTGATCCAAAAAAATTTGCTATTACACACAAGCATTTTTTTTAATAAGCAAATTTTATAGTTTCATAACATTAATTTTTTTTTATTCAATCATTATTTTCTTCACATTAGAACATTATTATTTCAGTAACACTGAAATACATATATATCTTAAAATTTGACATTGAATCGAGCCTCTCTGAACGCGCAAACTCATGCGGTAACACAATCGATACATGCTTCATGCTGTTTTCTATCTCAAGGTTTAGAAGTATTCTTCTGAACCTTGAGATAGAAAACAGCATCACACACGTTCCAATTCCCAAAATCAACAACATCAAATGATATCTAAAATCCGCATTCAACAAGAGCTAAAAAAAGGATTCATGTTCAAATTTTACCCCAATTTTCTTTTACAATATATTACCTTAATAATTCTTTATTTTTGGCAGTAAAGAGTTCGATCACCCCAAACTATTTGGTTTCAAATTTTTAACTGTTAAATTACCAGTTTACGTATATTTGATTGTTTTCGTCATAAAACTAATTGACTGTATAAATAGTTTGCAGTCGAAACATTCAATTAACCCAATGTATATTTTTTTGTATATTAGAAATACACACCTCGTTTTTATAATCTTAAGTAAAACATATTATAAATACAACAGGCATTATTTGAACTTACAAAAACAATAAATAAAATGGCTAGATATAATATTGTATTTATATTTTTGAGTCATCGTTTTATTTAAAGCATTTTTTTTTTGTAGGGAAAAGTTAATGCTATTTGTCGGTTCTTAAAATAAGGTAGCGTTAAAAAACCTCCCTTTTGCTTCAGCAAAACTACGAAGTTTCTTTCTGCTAAATTGGAAAAGCTGCATTACACATTTGAGTGCCTGCCTGTTGGGAAATTCGAGCTTTTTTAGTTTTCCCTTTTGACCACTGCAGGCATTTTCAATATTTAGGAAAACCATAAAAGAGCATTGCATTCGCAACTGCCAAGTCAGTAAAGGGAATTTAATAGCTCGTTCTTCATAGGCTTGTATGTTCGGATACTTCTTTATGCCTCTCAGTTTAATCTTTAATAGTTTGAACGACTTACATGTATAAAATTATCGAATTACTCAAATTAAACCAATACTGTGCAGATCATATAAAAAACTGATCAACTTTTTAATAAAATAAGAGTTTTAATTTCTTGTTGCGAAATCAATGTTTAAAAGAAGTCAAACCTTAGTTTTGAAGTCCACTCTATGAAACTGACATTATAATCAGAAATAAATAGAAAATTTAATTGTTTATATGAATAGAGGTTATCTTAACGAATTTTTATGTTGAATTCATGAAAATTATATATAATATATTATCATTGTTTTATTTTGGTTAACTGTCCTACGCTAGCACTACTAATCAATGTGATTATAATGAAATTGATAATTATATCAAGTTCTTCAAAAATAATGATAATAATCTTCTTAAATATCTTACTATCGTTTGCTGATATAATAATATTAATAAGAAATGTGCAGACATCTTATTGTTGCAAGTCCAGTTTGTTGGAAGCAAGTTTTATCTAATTTAGCCTATACGCACTCCCTGCAATATTTATACATATTATTATACCTTAAAAGATTATTTATAATATGCCGATTTTAATGCATAAACTGTAAAAGTGAATAAAAAATCACTAATATATTTTCTATTCTTGAATTTTATTTTTAAAATGTGTGAGGGACCAATTAACGCATTATAAACGGCTATGGGATTACGATATTATCAATTGTAATCAAAATTTTGTGTTCAATTGTGATTTTCCTTTCAAGGACGTTGTCATACTGAAGAAGTATTTTAAAGGCAAAAATGAAATATCGTAATTTTTTATCTGAATATGTAGTATAACAAAGCATATCAAATTATCGTGGAATACTTATAATATAAGTAAGAGGTTTTTTTTTTTGTATTTTATAGTGTGTGTTTTTGTTTGAAAAAACGTGCATGACTCACCAAAATATGATTGAAATTTAATTTAAATGAACAAACGATATTCGAGTTTTAATTCCACCGTGCACTCGTCACCAGACATCTTCTAATTGCACTCTCAAGAAACAATCGAGAATTTTGAACCGACCGCAAGTGCCGCGAGACAAAGAGAGCAACAGTGCTGCATCTCGCTCCCTCTCCAGCTCGCGGCTCCCTCCATGCAAATGAGGGCTGCTGCTGACAGAGGCGGCTGGACGGCCGCACGACTGCACCGAGGTGGGGTTCGAGCCCGCGGCTTGCCGGAGACATCACCGGGCACGTCGCGTCTGAGCCGATACGCAGCCTTTTAATTTTGCAACGAGAAACGAATGCCTTCTTTAAAAACTCAAGGCTGCTTGCTCTCAGTGTTTTTTTTTTTTTACATGAAAAAGCGCTGGGGTATAATTTAATACTCTAATAATATATTGCGTTTATAGAGTACTAAATAAAGAAATAAAATACTTTTTTTTATTTATACACCTAGCATTGCACTTCGAGTTTTTATGGTGCGATGGCAAATCTTCGATTTCCGACCAAGCAGGATTGTACGTAAATGTCAGGAAAAGATCTGACAGTTCAGAGTTGTTTTTTTTTTTTTTTTTTTGTGGCAGCCTGCATTATACAACGGCAACGTCATACTAATCAGTGTTTTTTTGTTGGCAGCCTGCATATACGCGAAAATGTTACTGTTGCTTTTTTTGAAAAGTATTCGTTACCGCAAAATGTTGAAACTTTTGTATGGGAAATGTCGAAAATCTATTTAAGAAATTCAATATTTTTGACGGAGAGTACTTGGTGGAATTCCATTTTAATATTTTTGAATAAAATACTTGAGTGATTTTCCACATTTTTGTTTTTATTAGTGACCCGTTTCGCCAACCTTTCACGTTGGCATTATCAAACAGAGTGAGATTTTATATAGTAATAAGCAATAAGGTAAACAATTGTTAGAGGGAGAGGTTGTTGGAAAGAGAGAGAATGATTGTCAGGTGGTAAGGGCTAATGTGATTTTAATGTACCTGACAAGTGGAGGATTCTATATAATTGCAAATTTTTGTGAACAAATGTTTTTATGTTAATGTTTGATAATGCCAACGTGAAAGGTTGGCGAAACCGGTCACTAATAATAACAAAAATGTGGAAAACCACTCAAGTATTTTATTAAAAATATTAAAATCTATTTAATTAAATAAACCGAATTTGATTATTAATTGTTTAATTTAAGTGGTCTAAAATGACATCAATATTATTGGCTTTCAAATGAAACCGGTTTGGGGCACATCGGTTGGATGGTTCTAAAGCCTATAGCGGCCAAATAACCGCCGGTTTTTGAGTTTGTGTTTTATATATATAAAGATAGAAACACAAGTTAGATGATCGATCATGTTATCGAAATCAAAAAATTTATTTAATGTCCCTGAGAAAATTATTCAAATGTTTTATTGCTTTTTAATTACCCTGAAATAGTTTTGCAATAAGACAGCTTATAAACCTTTATATGTAAATAAAAGTATAGTAACATTTATAAAGAATTACCAACTGTAACATCCTTTGTAGAGACTACCCTGTTTATTGATACGCTGACTTGCACTTTTCAGGAATATTTTAAATATAAACTTACACAGGAGAGCTACTGTACACATTTTATAAAAAATACACCATCACTTTTATGTACAATACATAATACAATACATAATTAAACAATTTTTGCTTAAATAAATATTTAAAACTATTTTACTTAGATACAATAAACTCACGAAAAAATGCTTTATATATAAATCGCATTAAAAAAATTAATTACAAATCTTCTTCTTGTAATGCATCTCCTTATAGAAAGTTGGTGACCATTTCATCAAACATATTTCTATACCAGTCTCACTAATATGTATACTATCACTTATAAAGTTGAATAAAATCGCTGATGTTCGTTCATAATTCCATTCAACTGAAGCATCTTGATTTCAAGACTTAAAAAATATTTACTCCATTTAAGAAAGTTTTCCTACATACAAAAAGCAAAACGCCGACGCAATCGTCTGCAAATATTTCCTACTGTTTGCCTTTTCCCTAAAGCCTCCTATTCGTATTTTATAATCATAGACTTCTTTTTCTCAGACGTTTTTAAATATAATGAATCTCACTCCTTAAACGGAGATTAAATAAAATTACTCATCAAAACAGTTTATCGAAATAAATTTACTGTCCGATATCACTACAATGATGAGCCATTACAAAAATTCTATTATATATATGTCGAAAAAATAAAATCAATGATGTTCCTGTAGTTGTTTGACATAAACTCTATAAAAAATATAATCGACACAGTTTTTGTTCTTGTATACTGAAAATTTCAAAAACATAAATTTTTCACTGCAAAGAATATTACTTTTAATATTTTCATCTATTTAAAATTGAATATTAGTATAACAATACTTCAAACAAATTAGTAAATGTTTTTTTTAGATTTTCCATTAAAACAAATAATTGTTAAAAAAATGTAAACAAAAAATTGATTCTGATATATTACATTGCATTAAAAATAATAAATTATCAATCTCTTTATCATCAAAATAAAGTTTTCCAAATTTAATACTTTCTCATCACTTGTACTAAAAATAAAAATAAACTTTTCTCATTCGCGTTAACGTCTTAGCCAGTTGCTGATCGATAACCAAAAAACTAGGTCAGCATGTGTCTATTAAAAACTCAGCATTAAACCAAAAATATTTATAATCTCATATCATTCCACATTATATCGAGAAGAAAGAATTGGTTTTTTTTTTTGGCATATAATGTTTGTTAAGCCAATTGCTTGAAAAAATTACACACTCACATATAAACACACTTATACATACACACACATGCAAAAGCTTTGCTATCGATCTGTTATTTTATCTTTATTTTAAATATTTTATTCAAGACCTATTCTACACAAAAGTTCTCAGCCATGTTAAAAATTTAAGCATACGAAAAAATATCACTACAACTTTTTTATAATTAACTGAATGAAAAGTGAAAATAAGTTTCTTATTTCAATTGCCAAAAGTACGTCGATGCTACACATTTTTTATTTAATTTTTAAACTCAAATGTACAGCGAATTTCCGTCAAACAGCACAGCCCTTCAAAAATATTATTTACCGGATATACAGTAAAACAATTATTATTACAGAATTCAAAAGATATTGGACAGAATTCATTACCAGCCCCAATAACACATCTCACAACAATCCTCGTGGCGCACCCCCTCCCCCGGATGCATTATTAAGCCAGGGAGGGGTGGGGGGTGCAGGGGGGTGCAGGGGGTGCAGGGGGGCCCAGGGGTGGGGGGGGGACCGCAGGGAGGGGGACATAAATCATTCGCAGGCGGGGGAGGGGGGCATTGAAGGGATAGATTTATTTGGCGGTTCAATTTTAGCTCTCCTTCTGATGTTGTCTTATTTCTCTGGACGTTTTTGTGCTGCTGTTATATTTTGCTTTGTTTTTTTTGTAAGTTTTTCAATATTTTCCACTGCCTGTTGTGCAAACTTTCATTTTCGTTGCTCTCATTTGTTTCGTATCGCAATCACGCTGAAATACAATATTTTTTTCTTATTTATACACCGCTATAATATTTTATATTTCAACACATGAAGTAATAAGAAAATTTGTTAAAAATTGTTGCACAGTTCATTTAAATTTTAAACTAAAATAAGTAATATGTATTACAATTGTATGTGTTCTAATATTAATAATTTATTTTATAAAGATAGATTTTAATGACTTTCACTACTTAAAATGTTCCTCAAAACATAGAAAATTATTTTTTATAGCTTTGTTGAGTATAAATGATTTTTTTACTGTTCGTATTGATTAGTAATATCAAATATTTTTTTACGAGAGTCTGCCAGATCAATGGAAGGAAAAGATAATATTTTTAAATAATTGAATTGATGTTGTTGAGATTCATTATTATAATGATCACTGTGAGTTTATTAGAATTATTTTGCATAACTAGTTTCGACCCTATACACCGGGTCATCATCAGATCCATGACTAAACTGAAGATATAAACATTATATCATTATAATTGAATTGAAATTTGAATTTATTACTACATAGGTAAGAAAAATTTCACATCTTGAGTCACTTTGAATACCTTGTCTCTTAAATGGCCATAAAACTCGGCAAATTCATTTGAGATTTAAAACTCCTTTTTTTATGTCAATAATAAAAAATGGCTTAAGTTTCCTCCATCTTGCATCTGCTGCAGCAGGTGGCTGCACTGCAGGGACGCTAAATCCTCTATTTTTCAATGAGAATCTATAAAAGCGGATATAGAATTATAGCCCTTATGGAATTGAACTGCGGGGAGGAAATGGGACATGAGTAGACAGAACATGCTTTATTTTTCAAGTATTTTCAGTGTTGCCAACACTCCCTCTTCCCCCCCAGGTCAACTCCAGTGAACCGGAAGTCGTGAACTTTTCAGGTTCACCTTAACAATTACAGGCGTAATTCTAGACATTATATTTATACAATATAGCTCTTTTAAACAGCGAGCAATGAGTGTCGAAAATCTTAATGAATCTACAATGTTAAGAATATGAAAACTCTGCATCAAAACTTTTTTTCACATAACCGTATTTTCAGCAATCAAAGCTGATATTTTTTTCAGTAATTTTAGAACCGCCATTATGGAAGACACTTAATACTTTTCGATAGCCTCCGAGTGAAAAATTGCCACCAGTTTCTAGAATCTTCTAAATAACAATCGATCAAACACTCTATTGATATTAACCGATGTCGATAATATAATAAATGCCATTACTTGTAGAAGTCATTAGTTGTGATACATTATAGCAGTAGGTACATCTCTGTGGCTTTAACGATTCTAATTTATTGGATATCTTACGCCGTTATGAATTCACGACGACACTTCTTCATCGCTGTAGTTTCAATCTTTGTTATTTATACTGTGTAATTTATTTTACACAACTTTTAATTAACATTGAACGATATTTTAAAACATCAACAATAAGAAACAAATAGCAGTCGAAACCATTATCAATACGTAGTGAATGTGTAATTAGCATTTTAAGCATGAGTTAATTAAATATATATGTTTCAAAATAATTTTTACCATTTTCATACAAAATGTACAATAACCAGTTACGATAGTATAAAATCCACTTTTCATGCGACATTTTCCTTTATAATGTTTTTTGATGTTATTCATGCTTTTTTTCATACATAAGCTTTTTGGCTCAGTGTTAAGAACGTTGACTATCAATCGAGAAGTCCTCAGTTCGATCTCCGTCCCGACAGGTAAATCCCGAGGTGGTTCGATTACGCTCACACCTGTTTCAGTTTGGTCAAAGATGATTTATAAAAACAATAAAAATGAATAACAAGGAGTTCTTCATCAAGTGTCTCTCCTCAGAGGAGGTTGGCGATCATTTCACTGAGCATATACTCATGCTGAGCCAGGCTTTGTGGAGGCTTCATGGGTCCTTCTACACCGCAGTTTTATATTGGAAGGAAAAGTCTGCGTATTGCTGCTGCCCAATAGTATTATTATATAATCTTTTCCTTACAAAGCTTTAGCGGTTAAATCTGATACTGCTTCTGCAGCAAGCACCTCGATAAAGTACTTCCAAAGCACATTCCTCCAGAATCATTCCATTACAGATCCTTTACACACAGCAGCAGCAGAATGTAGAGAGCTTTTCAAAGTCTTTTTTCAGGCTTCAGTTCAACGAATCCCTTAGACATAGTACACGAATTTTTTTTCCACGCACGAAGCACTTTCGGAGCGGGTTTTGCAAGCGCAAAGCGAAGCTGTATCGATCTGCCTTTCGCTTATCGCGACACCTGGAGGGCTCACCTGCTCTTCGCTCGATAAAGGCAATTGTCAGATATTGCAAATTTGAAAATTTGCGAAATACCCCCGAGCCGATGCGCCGGCACGCGCGCCCGCGACATCTACACGCGCCATCTGCGACACGCCGCCACTTAAGACGGCGAATCGCTTTTATATTATTAACACCAAGTTTAAAAATATATGTATCAACACAAACACGCGAAATAATAAAAGAAAACGATTTCAGGATATTTTCAGGTGTTTGAAATCAAACCCCCGAATCAAAACGTCGAAAGTACGCGGACTGTCCTTGAACGTTGAACATGCAATATCAAATGCAGCTAATACTCACAAAACATTCAAAATTCACGAGAACGCTTCGACTTTCAAGGGATTTTTAAGGGTCTAAGTCCCATAATCGAGTTTTTGCGAAAAATTGACTGCACTAATCAAAAAAATTCAAATGCATAAAGTTTGATACATTACTTCTTCCGAACAGAATATTTTTTTATTTCTTATAAATTTACTATTAATATGATGTGTTTTTCCTATTGAAGTGTAAGAATTTGGAGATTCGTCATGTCCCTGTTCTAAGAGTCCTAAACATTTAAAAGTCTTTTTTTCAATTGAAATTAAAAGATTCAATATAAACCCTGTGCGATATGTTATTTTAAAAATTAAAAAAAAAAATCTTTAACAAACATTGTTTTTGAAAAGTCGTTATTTTATCCAATTGTTCAACATCTTCAAGATTTTATTTTACCCTGAAAATGGACGTTAATTAAATAATAAAAAATAGGTAAATATAATTTATAGTTTTTTCAATACTAAAAAAAATCAATCAATCTGTGCCAATTAAATTAATCAAATGACACGATTTCGCCAGGTAATGGACTGCCTCTGGTGTCCAACCGGACACCAGAGGCAATTAAAAGGCTGGAAGCAACTGCCTTTAGGTTTGATTGAGTAATAAATATTTTTGACAGTGTAGTGGAATTCCATTTTAATATTTTGAATAAAATACTGCGAAACCGGTCACCAATAAAAATGAACAAGTGGAAAAATCACTCAATAATTTTAATTATTATTATATTGTTTATAATAATAGACTCTTATTTATTAGTCATAACATTTAAATATTAATATTGAATTATATCTTTACATTCTTTTATTGATACTGAAGCTGTTTTCGAATGTATATTTTTCATCTTTGACGCGCCTCAAAAGCTAAGAAAATAATTTCATGCTCTACGAATTGGCTGTTCATACATTTGTATACGTGTAATATAGAAAAAAAAAAAAAAAAAAAAAAAAAAAAAACGATGTTTCCCCCGCAGCCCGCGGCACCCTTTTCGCCGGATATTCTAATTTCAAACTGCGCGCCAGAAAGGGGCGCTTCCGGGCGTTCAAAAAAATAACCGAAAAAAACGCAACTCGTTCGAAATTCGAATATAAAAAAAAAACTGCTGCATACAGAATATTTCAATTAAAAATCAGTCGGTACGATTGCGCCGTGGCCGGCACGAACAAAGAGCGCATTAAATACACTTTTCTTGTACGTTTCTGCGCAGCCCGGCGCGTGTGTGTCATAAGTGATATTTTCGGTAAGAGGGGGCGCCCGCTGAATTCATATTAGTCGCCCACAATGGCAGCCTTAAAAGCCTCCTGAAAACACTTTGCATAATGCGGCGAGGTTTGAAATTATACCCGCGCTTGCGGCGCGATGATCCGAAATCGACTGAAAAGTCTGGCTACCAGGATAATATACTCGGATGTACTTAATATCAGATACGTATGAATTTTAATAAAATATAAAACGTTGTTGAGGGACAAGGCATTTGAATGGTGAAGATCCATTAATATATGCTTTTGTGATTTTTCACGCGTTTTATTCGTGACTACAACTTTTCACGCCGGCATTATCAAACCAATAATAAAAGCGTGATCACTTTTTTCGGTTTTGAGAATGTTCAACGTGTGCTTTCTTTTATTTTAGTCAATTGATTCGATGATTATTCGTTTTATTAATATTTATTTTTGAAGATACTTTCGTGAATATTAAAAATATATGTGTTCATATTCTTTCTTATTTTTGACCTCTTCAACTATAAATTGTCTTCAAAAGCATTTGACGCTTTTTATCTGGCTTTGTGATTTTTCACATGTGTTATAATCTCTTCGCTGTGCTGTCGTCATTTGTACACAACACGCACTCGAAGAGGTGCGCTCGGCTTCTGATAAACGCAGATATATTGGTTTTGCATATTATATACTATTTTTTATTATTATTTAGATTAATACCTGGCGCCTATCTCCTCGTGGGGCTCATCAGCACACCTGAGCCGTCTCTCGGAGCGCCGCATTGTGCTCGTCGGTTGCAGACAAACTTTCGGTGCGATTATGGGCGACAATGGCGGCTGCGCTGCGCATTCAAACGTCGCGTGTTTCCGGCAACTGTCATGGCCGCCGGCGACTTCCTGCCGCCGACACGCCGACTCGCGGATTTAATTTTAAACACTCGCAAGATTGACGCTATCTCGCTAATGGGGCGCGACTACGGGATGCAAACCTTCACGCCGCCATGCATGAATTCATTTCAGAATTTTATCAATAATATTGTGTACCTAAGAACACTGAAAAAGAGTGAATTTAAATTGTATTTTAAATATTTAAAAATTTTGAATGTTGCCAACACCAAGGCATGCAAATATTTATAAAACAAAAGGCTGCTGGCGAATGGCAACACCGGCGCCGTGTTGACTGCGGATGTTGACTCCCAAGGCCTTATTGCAAAAACCGAATTGGACACTTCCTCCTCCTTCATATTGACGTCTGGAATGTTTTTTCTTGTTTTTAAAGCCTAAAAAATAGATCCTTAAAAGGTTACATACTTTTACAAATTAAATAAATATATATACAGTTACACATAACTTAACCTAACCGTGCAAATATTAATAGCTATTTTATCCAAACGTCTTTTTCAAACTCGCTTATATCTACCCTTAAAAAGCCAAAATACTCAAAAACATTTTTTTTTGTAAACTCCTAAATAATTGGTTTTTAATATTTGTTTAAACAATATATAACAAATTCTATTATGTCTTTTTTTATTTTATTTTAATCTGCTTATAACTTAATGCTGCGTTTTTATATCATCCCTTCTTGAATACTTTATATATTTTTAGCTATATTATTTAATTTAATTTAATTTCCACGTTTTATTGACAAGAAATAGTCATGAAATAAACACTTAAACTCTTTATTGAAATTAACGAAAATGTCGTATTAATATTGATATGCAGTAAGTTTAAAATCTAAACAAGCATTATGAACCATTGAAAAACAAATTTTCGCAAATGAATCGCAAAGTTTATTTTGATGAAAAAAATAAATTACCCAAAAAATATTTTATTATGTACAAGATTAAAAAAAATTATCGTTTTGAGTGCAAAATATGAATATATTTCATATGCATCAATGATTATAGAAAACGATTTTTTTTCAGCATTCTCTTAACAAACTTTGAATAGAGTATTTTTACATAAAATGTATTTCGCATGAAACTCAACGCTTCCTGTAAACTGTTTCTTTGGGGGGGGCCTCGGAGTGTGTTCCTGTGAAACAATTCGGCAGGAATGGAACATGAGTTGATACAAAGCGAGCGGTCAGCCCCACCCCATTTCGTGTTATTCCTCCGAACAATTCCCGGCCGAGGTGGACTTTAAGGGAAGGTTTCCAATTTTCCGACGTCAATGGAATGAAAAATTTATATCAAATGACCGGAGCCCGGACGCTGGGGGGTGAGGGAAGTTGGCGCAGCGACTCCTGCTTCTCAGCTATTTTATTTTGTTTGTTTACATAATTTTACTGGAAAAAAAAATATTCTAGCATTGCAGATATCTACTCGAACGACAAGTATCAAAAAATCAAAAAAATATTTGGGATTTGTCAAAAAAGCATGACAGTCATTTAATCAATGTAAATAAACGATTTACAGCAAGTAAAGCTGTATTAAACAATTTTAAAAAAGTTTTATAAAACCGTTATATATATTTTTTAAAGATTTTCCTCATACACGTCAGTTGAATCGAAATATACAAGAGATTTTTTAATTTTTTTAATTAATTAACACGAACCCACTCTCTAAGAAGCTAAAGCACAAGCTAAAACTAGTGGAAAGCTTTTATTTTTGTTTTGATGCTGAAAACAAATTATTTTAATTTAACCTTGCATGTATTTTTTATTTTGATTAAATTGATTTATTTTTTGTCATATGTTGATTTCTCAATGCGACTCTGCGTTCAGGAACCGCTGGCCCATTAACGAAAGATTTACAGCGAGCTACAAGCAACAAGAGGGGAGCATTACCGATGCCAAAAACTGAGCCCCGCGGGGAGAGGCCCCAAGGGGCTGACGACCAGGAGACGACGAGGTGTTGACCGGCTCCAGGGCACGCTGACGGATGGACGTCCTCCGTGCATGCCAGCAACAGCAGGTCGCCATCTTCAGAAGGGCGACTCCTTAGAAACTTGGCCTTTTTTGATTATAAAGAGAACAAATGCTGTGCTTAAGATATTTAAAACTCGTCTCGTTGTTTAGCGGTTAGCACATTTACATATGTGCTATACTTACCGAGCTAGAAATCTGATATTCTAATAAATTAATTTCACTCTATTAAAATTTTTACGACACTTATACCAATCTCCAGTTTCAAAGAAAATATATAACAAATTATTATATCGATTTCTTTAATTTAATTTGATTTGTAAAGTAAGTGTTTTTTTTGATAATTCAATCTCGGCCTGTTATATTTTATTTATAAAAAAGCTTAGTTTAATGTGTATGTCACTAAATTTAAAGCACTTTCGCCATAAGACTTAATCACTGTGAGTTCGTCAATCTGCAAGGCCCTTCAAATGAAAAACACCACTACTACAATATTATACCATAACTTATTTTTTTATTTTTTTACTTGTAAACTGCTATAATGTATCATTTAACAAGCTGAAACAAATCGAAACATAGAAAGTTATTCACTATTATTAAATCGTCTTCGACCATACTGAAACTAGTGCGACCCTTAAATTACCTAATTAGCCATTCTATTGCCTGTTTATGGCTGCCATTCTGTGCTTTGATCGCATGTAGAGGATCAGAAATGGATTAGTGGACTTGAAATGATTGTGAGGGGGGGAGGGGGGGGGGGGTTTGCAATTTTTTACATCAACCCGCTTTTCATTAAGAAAACCATAAACAAACATATAGATATATTCAGTGAGTTGGTCACCGACCTCCTCTGAGGAGAATCTGAGCCAACAAGCCAACCAAAATATAAAACATTAAAATAAATACTAATTTTCAGTCCCCCCTAACATTTGTAGTACCAGTGGCGGCAGTGTGGGTGTATTGTGTGGAGAACCGGTATTGAATTACAGGACTGTAAGCCGAGGCTGGCTTTGCTGAGCGCTTCGCTTCGGATATTTCCCGATTCAATTTTCTCCTCTCTCTGCGATGCGCGAACTAAAAAGTTATGTTTATCCCACAGTGTTACGTTGCCATCTCGCGCAGAGGTCTCTTGCAGTACTTAGGTATTACCAGTGGCGTGCGGTGAAGCCAAGCGGTATACCAAAATTTAAATATAAATGACTAATAATCATATTTGCTTTAAATTCTCGAAGCAAGCACGTTTTAACACACTTATTACAGTTATTATCACAATAAAATATTTACTCACTGACACCTTGAACCCAGAATGTTTTCCGACATAAACTAACTTCAGTCAACCCACGACAAGTTAGTTAAACTTATTATACATAATTTAAACAAAAAATTACTAAGAGGACAATGATCGTTTTCAAGAGCTTCAAGAAAATCAGTCACAGTTTAATAAACATAGATTAGATCATTCAAGTGAATTATATTTTTATTTGAGAATGTTCTACATAATTAATGGTACTCATTACAAATAACAGCATATTAAAACTCCATGATACCCGAAACAATCCCACCCTTCAATAAAAAAAATCCACAAAACCAGAGATCAGGGCTCAGAACCCTTGCTGGCCGCAGTCAACTATTATCTTCACCCCTTTTCAATAAAACCCGGGACATAAACGTCACAAAACCTCGGAGGGTGGTGCCAACTCGCGCCCTCTAAAGCCAGTGGGGTGACCAAGCCGAGCCCCCTAGAACTGGAATTCATCTCCCGACTCGGAATCAAACCCAAAACTAAGCGCTTACAACTGGACTACATTTTCTGTTATCCTGCTTTTTTATTTGCCGCCACTTCTTATCGATATAATTTGAATAAGAATACGCTCTCAAGAGACGCGGAGTGAGATCTGACTTTGTGACTTCAATAGCACATGGCGACCCTAGCCCGTCACCTGTTCAGGGTTGTTTTTATTTCGTTACACGCCACCCCCACCGGCGGTACACACACGGGGGGTCGTAAAAAGAAATCCTCCAGTAATGAGTTTCAGCGCCTCGTGCTCCCACCCCGCGCTTATCTGCCGAACTACGCACATCCGGTCTTCTCCTTCCGGTGCTTTAAAGTCTCCGCTAACCCTTTCAAACGCTTTAAATACACCATCTGGTATGCGTTTTATGTCACTCACTCCTATTAAATAGATAAAATAGAAAGATTCGCCTTTGAATTGCAGGTTAACCATCGTGTGTATGCGCTAATATTTATATGTATATGTGTATATATCAGTTAGCTGTATTGATGCATAAGCCATTTAACACACTTTTCTGATGTAAAATTCAATATTTTTGACAGAGAGTACTTGGTGGAATTTCATTTTAATATTTTTGAATAAAATACTTGAGTGATTTTCCACATTTTTGTTTTTATTAAAAAAAAACCTATTATTTACAGATAAACACACTACAGGACAAATCCCAACACAGGATAACTGCTGCTACACCCCAAAGCCACTACTTTAGATAATTACCCCATTAATATAAAAAACATTTGTTCACAAAAATTTGCAATTATATAGAATCCTCCACTTGTCAGGTACATTAAAATCACATTAGCCCTTACCACCTGAAAATCATTATCTCTCTTTCCAACAACCTCTCCCTCTAACAATTGTTTACCTAATTGCTTATTATTATATAAAATCTCACTCTGTTTGATAATGCCAACGTGAAAGGTTGGCGAAACCTGTAAAAAATTCAAAAAGATTAAACTCGCGTAAAATTGCGCGTGCGAAATCTAGTTTATATACTCTTTGATTTGCAAGTAGTCAAATAAATCATTTCTTATAAAAAGTTGAACCACTTCATACACACTTTGCGGATTACTTGGCATCACAGCAACACCACTTTGTGCTAAAAATTGTTCAATAATTGGAGGATTATCATTCTCTGACCACTCCACTTCTTCATTGTCGCTTAGACAGTGTTGGTAGAAGTAACGTTGACGAGTCCTAAACAAACATTTCAAGCTGTAAACCTAAAGAAAAAAATGACCGTCTGCCGCTTTTAGAATAAACACATTCAAAAACGTATTAATATGCGTCCCGCCTTCAGGCAGTAGTCCGCGGAACGGGTACTAGTACCCGCCCAAGCAATACCCAAGCAAAGTTTTCCCTGGCTATAGCTCCCTCAAGTGCAGTGCACCCCCTTCCTGGTCGCCTGGACTGAGATGCATCCAAGATATACGGCTCCCGTTGCATATTTTTCCCGGACATTAATTTCCATGCAAGCCCACCTGCGTGATGGTGCCTCCGTCGGACAGGTGGGCTGATGCATCACCTGCGGTGACCACGACTCGTGGAAACAACCCAAAATAAATATCAAATGTCTTTAAAACAGATTATGCAATATCCTAATTTACTTGATTTTATTTGTAACAATAATCTTGATAAAGGATGTAATCGATTAGAAGAAACTCTTAGAAAAATATCATCGTGATTTGTGTGAGATTTTCTAAGAGTTTCTTTAATCAATTTTCAATAATGAAAAAATGTACTTAATCATTATCAATCAATCAAACCTGTAAAGGCAAAATCGTACTTCCTGTGAGACGGTCTTCACGAAAATCGATAATATATCTTAACATATATTTTATACATAGGCAATAAATCAGTATTTCTTTTATAATTGTTCGGAAAACACGTTTCATTAAAAAAAATTATTAATATGATTGAACCTCGAGAACCTGCATAACCTCTTGAGTAATAATAATCTTATTATTATATATTCTCAAACGGTTTTTTTTGTGTATTATTATTTTCGCTTTGTCTAGGTGTAAGTATCTCAAATTCAATATTTACAGTAGTTTGTGATTAATGATGAAAATTGTGATGCTTTGAAATGGCATGCACTCTAATATGAAACACGGCGGCAGATTCCAGCAATATTAATAAAGTCACATTATTTCAGGGAGTTTCCAACACTGAAATAAAAATTCGTCGGTGCACAGTCGTTCCCAATACAATATATTTAAAACACTTTTATTATTTACTTAACCGTTTCGAATAAATCATTTTTTTATCAAATTTTGGTTAGATTTTATAATCTTGATACTGATTTATTTATTAATATAGCCTCAGTCAATCTCAGGTGAAGCTATGAGTTTTATCTGTTTTGATTTTAAATTATCTACTAATTCAACGAAAAGCTAAACCTCTTGAAATAAGCACATTGACAATAGCTTTTAATCGCTTGTCTACCTGCCTTTCTTTGCTCTTGCGGCCTTGGGAATTACAACAGAAAAATGTGGTTATAGATTTTTCAAACTTGGACGTCTCCCATTTAAACATTTTAAATATTTTTGTTAAAATATCTGGCTTCTACCAGAACCTGCAGTCAACATCAAAGAAAAAAGTTAACAAGTCACATAAAATTAAAAATACACTATAAAACAGCCTGAAAATAAATTCTCTACATACCTAAAAAAATCAAAATATAGGTTTTTCTTTTAAACTAAATTTCACTCATCTACTAAAAAATATTAATTGTGTATTTGTACGTTGTTTGTGCGATTAATAATGCGAGCCACCGTTTGAAGACAGTGGTGCAGACACCTGGCCAGGTATGTTTTTAATTAAGCATTCCGCCGAGCCGGTGATTTCACTCAAATTTCTCGCATGTTTTCATTTAAAAAAAAGGGTTTTTATGGAAACTGAAACTAAGCACATAAAAACATATGTAAATAAAAATAAATAGCCAGCGTTGCAGGAAACTCAGTTTACTAAAAATTTTACTTAAAATAAAAAAAAAATCACTTGTACGGAACATTATATTGTAAAAATTATATAACGGTATCTATATATATTTTTGCATAACTGAAATTAACATTATTAATTAATATAGTTCATTTTCGTCCACACTGAAATAGGTGTGAGCCATTTACTTTATCAAAGAATCACTTGTCAAAGATCGAGCAAACAAACTATATTTTTCAAAACAAGTTACTTTAGTTATTTTAGTCATTTGAAATCTGATATAAAATTTGATGAAAATTATTAACGCAATTTTATATTTACAACGCTTTTAATATTTCACAATTGCCTATTCATATTTATTGTTGATTCTATTGATAGACGTAACTTGTATATTTTCTTCTACTGTATAACAGCTGGTCACACCGAAGTTGTCTTCATCCATCACGCAATTTCTTTGCTAATATTTGCCAGAGAAACTCGAAACAATTATTTTTCGAAAGCCCCGATCATCTGTTGAAAAAGGACTACCTCAGCCTTCCAGGATGGATGTGCCTCGAGCGGCATGCGATCCGGTGATCTACCCCTTAATAACTCAGATACCAACTGCTACGCATACTTACTTTTATTTACAAAATATCCAAAAAACAGATTTAAACGCAAATAAATTATAATTAATTCAAAATCATAACCTTACGTAACCAATAATACTTGATTTTTTAAATTTACTTAACATGTAAAATATGCGAACATGTTAACAATACTAAAGTAATATTTTAGTGCATCAAACAACGTTAAAGAATTTTTCAGGAGATTTCGATTTTTCTACATATCACTTTTATATTTCGCAACTTAGCGCAAGCTTACAGTTTGCTTCCATTATATATGCTCCAATTTTTATTACAGTAAACTTTTTTGGGATCAGCATTGAATATTCTGAATAGTAATTTACTAATATGATAATGGAAAAAATTGAATTTTCCTATTGTAGTGCCATCTAGCGGCCACTTGATGAATTACAGGAATTAAAGCCTCAGCGCAGACGCAAACCACCGGAAATAGCGTCTGTCGCTTACGATATTTTTTTTTGCACATTAATATATTTGTAACTGAACGACCAAGTCTGTGCTATGTGAAAGTATAAAAGTAACAATTCTGTTTGATTATTTTTTTCACCCATAACTAAAACGTATGAAGTAAATAAATCTAACAAAAAGGCGTTAACGTTAAAACCACTTAAAACCCTTATTAAATTATAAAATATTGTATTTATAGTTTTTAATCGATTCGTTTATATTCGAAATCAATTTACGAATTTTTGAAAACTTTTTTTCGTTTCGTTATTGATTTAATTTTTTTTTTTTTTTTTAATAAAATTTATAATAGGATTCTTAAACTAAACGAATGCTCAAATCGACATTTTCTATCTGGGTTGGAGTAAATTCCACTAAAACAACACATCAAATAATAATCTCGCCCACCCCGCCCCCCGCAAGCGCAGCGACACCTAGAAGGTTCTCCGCCCGGCTAAGCGGCCCGTGTCCTCCGTCGGTGCACCCCCGCCCGCGCTCTCCCCGGCTACGAGTACACCGATATACGATACGTTTCGCGTCTCCGGCCGTGTCATTTGGCGGTGTATCGCATGTGTGCGTTTTCCGGTCTCGCGGTGCACCGCAGCCTGGCACGCGCTGCGGCTGCCGGCCGCCAGGGGCGCTAGTGTAGCAGATCGATCGGAGGGGAAACGGTGCGGAGGGGCGGTTAAGATAAAGATGCAGCCTGTGTATTTACAGCTGAGGAAATATTGGACATAAAAAATATACACAGGGATGAACCAAAAAGCATTATGATTAAAAATATCTACATTTAAAATTTAGGTGGAAAAAAAATTTGAATTCGAATTTTTTTTTGTTGATAAATATTGCACTCTGACTAAAATAAACTAATGCAATATATGTAACAAAAAAGTGTTTTAAGTTAAATTAATATTTAACGGGTGAATGTAGCTTGTTTTACAATTCCCATAAAATTTTAATTAAAGACTGATTATTCGCGCAATACAACTACACTGCAATAATCAAAACGTGTTTTTCTTAAAAATCCAAGCAGCTCAAGCGCGACGGTTTTATATTTTATGGAATACGCCATTGCCGCGGGGGCGAATCTGCGAGAGCGTCCGCAGCCTCCCTGGAAAGCCTCTCAGCCGAAAGCGGTCGGACTTTCCCACCCTCCTAATTGGCCGTCTCTCCCGGTATCCATGGCGACGGGGCGCTGGCCACGCCCCCTCCCCTCCCCGTCGCCCGTCGGGTATAAAAGGGCCTTCCCAGGGCGCCTCACCTCAGAGCGCCCGTGCTCTTCGTGCGGTGCGCGTCTCCGTGACGTCACCGGCTCGCGTCCCGGACCTCCCGATCTCCGCGCACGCACCCCCCCCCCACCATCCCACCCTCTCAGCCGCAGAACTGCATCTCCAATGCAAAACCACCAGCAGCAGCACAAAGGTTCATCCCCTTCAAAAACCGGGCAGAATTCTCCACGAGATCAATTCCGCGTTCTAAATGCGCTTCAGCACATTTGCTGTATATAGCGCAACGCAATTGTTGAATTGAATTTTGAGGTTTTTGATCGGTTGTGCGTTTGCTACTGGCTGCCGGGCTCGCTTCGATTCCCTGCCCCGTCTCGTCGCCCCGAAGTTCGCAGCATCCCTCCCCGCCCCCCCCACTCCCCCCGGAGCCGCCACCATCTCGCCCTCACGATTTATCGATTCGCTCAGACGAGAAGCGGAGGCCGGCGGCACACAACGCAGGTGAGTCCCCTTGCCAATATGTATTACAAATTACAATCACACCGATGGCTCGCTGAAACAACCGCCGTCCAGAGTAATCGAGATGTATATTCGCTACGTTAAAATAATTCGCACGACACGTCCATTTTGAATTGTCTCTCGCCTCTCTGCCGTGCAATTTAACGTTTCCACGTTGAAACGCTGTTAATTTTAAAATCCGAAAATAATGGACGATTTTTTTTCATTTTAAAATTTAAATATGTAAGAAAAGATCATTGTTCAAATTTTAAAGTCAGTGAAGCTTTTTCTATATAAATTAAATTGATTAAGTGTTTTTAAAATTCATATTCAAGCGTCATATTTCATTAAAAAATATTTTTAATTGATTTTAGACACATTCTGGACCAGTTTATTATAAATTTATGCATACTCATATTTATTGTGTGTATTTTAAAATATTTCTTATACCCGATTTTTTAATAGATTAAAAATATTCGTTATTTTTAAATATCTCAACAGTTTGTAAGCGAAATCGTAGCATTTCTTCGTATAACAGATACCTGTACTAATATAAAAGCAACCTTTTTGTTATAAGGGATGAAATTTCCACAATATGCTACTAATCTCTAAGCCTCCCCTACAATTGACTGATAATGGCGAAAATACTTTGGGGTTGCCTAAGTTCTTTAATTCTTCATCGCTACACCCCATTATTGCTGAAAACTTTTTTATATTCACCATCACTTCCAGGGGCTTTTTACAGATCAAATAAAAGATCTTAAATCTTTTCTTTAAAATGGGGTTAAATATTTTAAATGTTATTTCTAACTCTAAATATAGTGATCAAATATTCATCTGCTATATAGGTCCATATTTAGAAAGCTTAAAAGTTTTAGATGCACGTTACAGGCATGAAACGACGAGAAAAACGGATTTATACAGGCAGCTTGCATTTTCGTCAAGTTTACTAGATACAATATATAAAAATTATTTTATATCGTATTAAAATCTTTTTAAATGAAACATTGGTAACTTAAACTGATTAAAGTCCTTCTTGTCGATATTACTGGTCGTGTAAAATATTAATATGTTATTTTCAATATAATTTAATGCATAATGTAAATTATACTTAAGTCTAGTAAATTAGCCTTTACCTCCAAAAAAATTTCATATTTGTGTTATCAATATTTCTGTATAGCGATTTTTTTATAACTGCGAGATTATATTCGAGAAATTTAATACTGCACAGAATTTTCAGGAAGATGTTCTCGGTTTCATGGAATTGTATTTAGGGGAGGGAAATTTTCACGCAGTAGACATTCAAATCCCACGATTTACTGGATCATTCTTTACTTGCGCCTTAATACAAAACTGAATTTGAACAAACGAGAATATTAAAAGGCAACAAATTCCAAAAGTATACAGAAAAATTTTCATGCTATTTTCAGCTTATTTTTAAATAATTATATTTAACACGTTTATAGTAAAACTTGAATAATAATGCACAATGAAAAAAAAAATTATTTAACTACCCTTAAATATTTGAAGCATTTCATTTTTCCAGTATATTAAAAATTATTTGTAACTCTAAAATAATAATAATCTACCTAATGAAAATCATGACGTTGGTTTCGTGCAGATTTCACTAAGACTTCTTCAAGCTTGCGAAAAGCTTGCCAAACTTGCTAGTAAAAATTTCAAAAGTAGCAAAAGCGCCTCTAAAATATAATATTAATAATCATACAATTTCTAGACAACCAAAATTAAATTATCACTAAATTATACTTTCCAGTTAATATTACATTAAAAAAACCCTCATATGTTTTTTATATATAAAAAATTATACTTTACTCTGTTTTTTTTTTCAAACGGAAATTTAGATTTTTTCAGTGCGGTTTAAATAATCGATTCACACATGAAACCATGAAATAAAATACGGCCATCATGGCATGGTGTTCTATCCAATTGAACTACTATAGCACTGCAGCCAGCTTACATTTAAATCATCAACCAGATGCAATGATGATTCGCCAACATTTTTTCACCGATTCACAAATGAAACGACGAAAATAATTGTTTTTTTTATACACTTAGTGGGTAGGCTTTAATTTGTGTTTTCCCTTCGCCGGGGCTTGTTTCGCATTTCGAAATTGGTTTCCCGCAACCCGCGGCTGTGCTCGTCCTTTTTTTTATTTTTTTTTATTTTTCAGGCACAAAGTTTTTTAATTGCGGCCGCGAAACTTTCCTCCCACACTTGGCGATGCTTTTCACGTTATTAAATTCAGATTCGCCTGAAACACAATGCGCCGAACGGAAAAGCGAGCTCTGCAAGTTCCCACTGACCGCACAATCGACTGCGGATCTTTTGTCGTTGATTGCTTTATTTTTTTTCAGCCTTGTTTATATTCGCAACAAGAAAATTCAAATGTAAAGAAATGCTTAGCGTGACTTTTATGTTTAAATCAATGTGATTAAGCACAGTAAATACTCTCTTTGTCTTGCAAGTTTTCTTCGTTATTTTTTTGTGGGCTTGACTCGACTTCTTTCGATTGCATAAAGCAATGTTTTGTGAAAAATATTTATGAGTTTTATAATGACTAATTTGATTAATCATCTATTGATTGATTTTTTTTTTGTTTACTAACATTTTTCAGTCTCCGTGCCAATTTCGTGCCGTTGAAAAAGTTAAAATAAGTACTTTGCGTAGCATTTCATTATTTTCAAAGCATTTCAGTTACATTATTCTTGATTGTTTGCAAATATTACAGTATTAATTATAATGATATTTTATATTTTTAACATACATTTAATTAAAAAAATAAATTGGTTTTATGGCCAAAATAACTTAAAATAATTAACATTAAATCACAAGTAAACCAAGATTCTATCAATGGTTTTTTTTTTTTTGTTAAATAACTACAAATTTTATTGATGATATATTATATATAAATTCTATGGATCAATGCCAGAAAAGTGGAATAGTTTTCAACATATAAAAGTTAAGAAATTGTAAAGTGTTTAAAAAATGTTAGAAAAAACGTTTTTCTCAACACTATTTAATTTTATTAATAATTCACAATGAAATGAAAGATTTAATAGTTATCTATCATGCCTGGAAACTTGATCACTGTGTAATGAATCTTAAGCCGTTACATTTGTCACGAGCGTGCCCCCTGAACGCGTTATTATTTAGGTCTGAATCTTTGCCAGTGGAGTGCGTTCATTAGACAGGCCAGCGGCGGCGTTGAATTTTATTATTTTTCCTAATAAATGTTCTCGGGAGCCGGAGCGCCATTTGGCGGGCCCGAAATGTCACGTCTTTGGGGAGAAGTCATATTCTTAAATGCCAGACAAATGTCGCTCGCCTGCGGAGCTTCCTCCCCTCCTCATGGCCCCCTTCCTCGTGGCCCCCTTCCCTCGCTACCTGTCGGGCCGGGGACCTTTATCCAACGCACCCCCGACAAAACACACATATAAGTAGACCGAATACAAGCACACATCACACACAGGGTGTCTGCTGTGTCGTCGCATTATTTTAAAATCTATAAAACACCTACACCACAAAATAATTTCATCGACTTTTCAATTACTACATCAAATTTTATCGCAAAAATTGCAGGTAAAATTCAAATAAATTTGTCAAATCTAAAAGCACCATAAAAATTTTTGTTAGATTTTTTTACAAAATCCCTTAAATGGTATTGCATATTCAAAGACTGTATCTCGTATCTTATGATTTCGCAATACTGTACAGTCGGAGTTCGGTGTGAAGTACAGTTCGTTTGAAACCTTTTACGACACAAATGCGACAAGAAGGCCGCGCTAGAAACGAAATGCAAATCTGGCAACCCTGACGATGTACAGTAAATTAAATTAGTTAGAAGCAAAGTTTGACAGTTCGGCTGTGGTAATAGATTCGGAAGTTTGTGTTTTCAATTGAATTTGCTATCGCGGGAGCCCTCGGGGTATTGTTCACGAATTATGGGAATATCTCCACTAAATTATACTCCGCATTTATTATGTACCGCCAAAGAGTAAATAATGTACTCTCGCCTACACCTGATAGCGCGTTTATCAATAACTTCAGCTCCTCGGCTGCTGCGCCCGGAAGTGCGCCATCGTCTTCCACCCCGCATCATCGGCTGCGAGACAATCTGCTGGAAGTACAAGATATCCTGCCGGCAATAAACTCTCAGCGGTTTGAAATTCAAATATATCGATTTACATATAATATAAATTAAATTTTTTTAGACCGAGTAGATTCCAAAACCTTGCGACTCTCAGGGCATGTTTGAGGTCATATTTTACTCAATTCTTCGAATCATATGCTCTTTGCTACTAGATCTAATTGGAAGTCGTTAAAATACTCTTAATTAAAAATCACTTCAACCATCACCAAAAAACCCATGAGCGCCCGCCTTAACTAGATAGCTGTAACTATATATACGAACATTTATCACGTATGTGAAAGCTTGTGTAACGCTATTTCCGTGTTTATATATTATTTCATAAAACTTAAAGATGTCACTGAAAAATCACACATTCTAAAAAAAATTATTTACTTAAAATTCCCAGTCGTTTTTTTTAAAAGCTTCATCAAATATATAAACTTGATGCATTTTTTTATAAGAGCTGTATTCGAGTATATTTCAAGCAAATGTGTACTAAGAAGACACATAATACATTAATCTAAAACTTTTACTAAAAAATCTATTTTAGAAGATATCTGATCTGAGCTTTTATCAAAGCTTTAATATGTTACTATTTTTTTTTAAATTTTTAATGATAATAGTAATATTAAATAACACCGGAAGAAACTAAAACAAAAACGCACATGAAATGATTTCCCCATTACTGGCATCTACAGGCCGGGAGCGGATGAATAAATAAAAGCTTTTTGCCCGAGCTTACCCCGTGCTGTGACGGTTGCCATTAAACCAGGCGCCGTGGTGTGAGCACTCCCGCACTGGCTCCCACCATTCAATATATTCATATAAATTATCCAATTTTGCAGTTTAAATATAATCATCAATATTTATTTATAAAAAAATAATTACTTTAACGTTAATTCATAACATTGAGTGCGAAATTTCACTATCTTTTTCACAAACTAGCTCTCATGTTACGCAACGCAAAATAGTCCACAGTAACATTTATTTTTGTAAACACGTTGTCTGATAATGATTAAGTACATTTTTCGAACCCACATCCTCAAGCTTACATGGCCGGTGCATTACTAATTATACCAACGAATCACTAGTACTTGGCAAGAATTTTTAACAATCATATTCTATAAGTGAAACAACGTACTTGTTCGAATCCCGAGTTTTCTTTAATCATTTTTCTCTTCACTTTAAAATCAATAATATAATCACGTTGTCTTTTTTCTTTTAACATGTCGATATATTGACGTATTATGCGACCGTATAAAACAGTGCTTGATTATAATTCTCGCATACAATCCCCTTTTATTTACGCAACGCAAAATAGTCCCCCATTTTCATTTCGCATCCCCCACTCCGTTATAGGACGCGATATTTAGATGCACATCTCGCATAATATATAATACGTGATGTTATGAGGCCAACAGTATGCAATAACGTATTTTTTTATTACGTCGTATATGCGTGTGATCTTAACATACCACCACACTCCAAATACTTAAAATCTATTGATAACATAAATATGTATTTACGCCTACATACAATTATAAGTCCAAGGTTTTCTCAAATACTTACAGCACACATTACACTTTTAATAATCAAAACACCAATAATACAGTGCATTGGATCAAACATAATGAAACTTAAATTGGGGTTTTATTATTCGGATGATACGATTTGAAAAAAATTGAATATTTCAATTAAAATTCATGAAAAGATCTCACTTTTCTTTGAAAGTAAATTATTCTCTATATCGCTGATCTAATGAGATAACTGATCAAATATTTTTTACTTCATCACATTAGTTCTACCTTTCTATTTAGAGGGGATAATAATTGTTTTTATTTAAAATTTCCAGCTATTTATTACTTCAAATAATATAAAATTTTATTGCGTAAATGATCACATCTCCATTTAAAATAGATTTTTTTTCACAATCGAAACTGCTTTCAAGTTTTTTATGTTGTCTAAAAACCTCAGCGGTAACAGCAGTAACTTGAAACGACCACAAAATGGTAGAAATTACAAGCTTTATTTGAAAATCGGGATCGCATAATGTTTAATGAATATTCAAAGAATCGTTATTCCAAGGAAGTCTAATTCTCAGATCCAGAATCGAAATTGGATCCGCCGCTTATATTTTAATCGTAGTTTTTACGCTCAATTTTCAAGTTTATTTTTTAATAAACAAAGTTACAGTTTCACGTGTATTATATTCGGGAAACTTTTAATACAAATGTTTAGAACCGCTGGGTCATTACACACAAAGTTTCAGAGTTCACCCACACAGAGAAGCCGCCCCACACATGCACACGCTTATTTCATATGACCGTTTCGTTCAAAAAATCTTTCGGTAATTTAGTTTGCGCCGTGTACAAAGGGATACATGAGTTTGCGGATACGCTGTATACGTACACAACACAAAGCGGTATTCATGATGAGATAAATCCCGGAACTTCTCTATCTACAGTTTAGTCCCGCTGGATTGTTTGCTGTATCTGATTGTAACTTCACTTTAACTGGGAATTGATTTTTATGAATTACAAAACAAAGTAAACATATAAGTGAAACAATATTATTATAAATGTGTAAATTATGATCATTAATATTGTCTAAACTTTACACTTGCGATTTCCATCAGTAGCTTTATTTATTTATTAATAAAAAATTTATAACATTTGTTAATTTTAAAATCAAATAAATTACTCATCGGAAATAAAAAATCATCCTCAAACTTTTTGTTAGAATAAATTCATTACTATATAAAATAAAACTGTAAGATCTTATAATAATTGAGTCCGATCAAGACTTTCAAGACAAATGCTCTTACTCTTAATTTGATGTTCATAAAATTTATTGGATTTAAAAACTATATTAAATAAAAATATTTAATGAATTTTTTTTTTTTAATTCAGACATCGCCCTTATATATAGTAAATATTAATAACGAGAACATCTAAATGCATGATAATTATTAAAAAAAAAAAAATTTAAGAACTTATCATCATAAATGTGTCCAAATTTTATTCAAAAGTGTTACACGCAAAAACTGCAATAAAAAAAGTGGTCCAAATTAAAACCTCGACACAGCCGCGCGGCATATAAATTAACATAAAACTATCACTCAACAGCCTTTAGCAAAAAAAAAAAAAAGGCTTCAATATTATGGCAACACCAATTAGCGAGCGGAAGTCCGCGGAGGGAGCGCGCCGCTCAAAAATGAAACGTTGAATTTCATTAGAAAATTTTAATTTGAAGCAACGGCGGGCGAGTAATGAGGCAGGAGGCGGCGAGCCAGGCCCGCACTGCCTTTCTTATTTAATTCCCATTATTATTATTAATTAATGACTATAAATCATCGTGATTTCTATTTGCATACAACGTGTATATACATGTTCAAATAATGGCGGTTGAAATGTGGCTTTATTCGTTGACAGTCACAAGTAGAAGTATCGTCACAGAACGAGAACTCGTGACGGTGGTAAAAACGCGAAAAGTATATATATATACATATATATCAAAACAATTAAATATAGGAGACCACAGATGATTGTCTTAAAAAAAATTCCAAAGAAAAGGGGGAAATGGTGGAAGCGCAGCCGAATTCGTAAGGCTGCCCCAGTATAAATATGTGTTCAAAAAAATTGTCATTCAACACCTCTGAGGAGACACTCGAAAAATAAGAATATATATTTAAATGATACTAAATAAACGAATTATAATTTACACCTACTTAGAATAAATAAAAAAAAGTTGATGATATAGGTAACCACACAATAAACAGTGTGATTTATTTTTATTTCTCATTTTTACAATATTGAGTTAATGGCGTGTACAGAACTGCAAAATGCAAAATAATACAATTTAAAAAAAATTGTTAAAATAAATGTTTATAGGCTAGGTTAGGTTTCAAATTCGACTAATAACTTGTAACTAGTCGAATTAGTAGTAGATACTACTCGGCTTATATTCGGGGTGTTTTAAAACCGGGGCACTTCAGCTCTACAACAATCACACGTTCAATTTTATTTTGCATTGTATATTCATCCGAAAGTAGCTTGCGTCAGCCACTAAATACAGTTTCACTTCCAAACTTTTACTCGCAAACGCGCGAATATCTTTGCATTTTTTAACCTCTCGGGGTGTTCAAATAAGACCGGAATAAAAATGCAAGAATTCTCTTAATAGGCGTGCGGGGGTGGGGTCCTGCCGGGCGGCCCGGGGCGTGGCGGTTCCGGTACCGGCGGAATAATTTCCCGTAATTATTTTTTCCAACACGAGATAGCGCCCCTGGCGGCGGCCTGAATGAGCGCGTCAAAATGGCGGATGGCATGGCTGCGGGGCTGCGGGACTGCGGGACTGCGGGACTGCGGGACTGCGGGGCTGCGGGGCTGCGGGGCTGCGGGGCTGCGGGGCGGCGGCTGCACCTCGCTTAATTATTTTTATAAACACACAAATTCCGGAGACATACTCTAAACGTTCTTTATCAACGGATTACAACTCGCAAAGTCGCTGTGATAAAACTTGAGCCGTAGACAAAATGAGGCTTTTGTGTCGTTGAAACTTTTTATCGGTCAATTGTAACTAATTTAAATCATAAATTGAATGACGCTCAGCTTGTTAAACGGGCGCTCTGGTGTGTAGTAAAAGTTTTTAGTGCAAAGAAAGGAATTTCATTTTGGACGCATTTTGTTAATTAGACATTTTATTTACTAGTGCTGGCATTTTATTTAAAATATATTTTTTAGTAAAATATTTTTTTTTAATATAAGGACTACTTGAAAAAAATTTCGATCAGTTCATTAAGTCAGATATAGAAATTTGAAAAAATTTATTGAGAACACAAAAATTGAGATAAATAAATGATTTCAAGCCTGCAAGTTTGTTTGGTTTTTTTACTGATATACTTAACACTCTTAAAAAGCATGGTTTATTATTATATCAAGTCTGATTATAATGATTACAAACGGTATTGTATAACGAATGTAAGAGACCTTCATATATGTTATTAAAAATAACTGTTACCCTATTTTGAAAAATAAACGTATTAACTATTTTATACAACTTTAACTAAATTTGAATATTTTTTTATTGAACATAAAAAGCAGTTTGTTTGTACTCAAAAAATAAGTATGAAAGATTCTCTTGTAAAATAAGCAACTGTGTTGCTGGTAAGAAAACTTCCCTCTTCCAGCGTCACTTATTGCTTACTTCCCTCATTTAAAAATACGATAAACAACATTTACACTCCAGCGGGGCCACGTCGCTTTGGTTTTCTTTTACTTTACGGTACAGCCTTAAATTAAGAGTCGTGTAATAAAAACATTCTTAATATTCTTTGAATTATATGAAAGTATAACTTTTACCCTTAAAAAGTCCAAAACGTTCTATAAATTTTACTTTTCATACCTCAACCTTACTTGAAATCAATCGGTTGTATTTTTGATGCAACTCTGCTGCGTTCAATATTCTTCTTCGCGTACCTCTCACTATATGTAGAACTCCAGAACACATCTTTCCAGTCATTCCAAGCCCACTACTCGATTAACGATCCTTTACATACGCTCATGGAACAAAAGCTATAGAATGGGGAGAAAGGGAAGACTATGAATATTTAAGAATATCGGAAGCAAGAAAATAATAATTAAATTTGTAATTTCTTAAGGCCAATCAATTCGTGCAAAAAAAAGGTTTTTTCAAAATATTAGATGTGATAAAATAGTAATCACATATCCGCGATTTTAACGATGTTATGAACGTTATTCAACAACGGAACGCCCGCTTTAATATCCCCTGCGGGGCATTAAATCTCTATTTTCTCTTATGAATCAAATAACAGCGCATTTAAGCCTTCGGAGCGTTTTAATAACCAAACTCAAAGTTGAGCGCGATTATTAAATTATTATTATACATAAATTTGTACAGCAGCGGCATCTATTGTCGGGTAGCCGAGGCGCGAGCTCCGCCCGGCCGAGAGAACTTTCCGAGAAACTGCAGGCGGAGTTGCCGGCGGAATTGTTTGCCGAGAATTCCCTTCTGCGAGACACATTGTGTGACAAAACTTTAATGACACATCTCCGCTCTGTGCGCCGGAATATTTGCCAACCGAATGCACATTTTATCAAACTTTCACTTCCGAGCGACGTTACTGCCCTCTCTGGTCTATAATCGCCACTATTGTACTTGTTTATTTTTTTAATAGCAGCGAAACTCAACCTGCGGCCCGCAACACTATTATTCCATAATGCAAAAAAAAACGTTTTGAGAGTAGCATGTAGCAATTGTAAACCTAATTTGAACGTTTCGATATATTGAGGTTTATTTTTTTATTTATTACACGGAGAATAAATGTAAAACTAGGTCCCCGCTAACTAAACTAAAAATATACCGGCCCGAAGGAAAAAAGGTTGAGTTTCGCTGGTATATACTAAATAATACAAGCGGAAAACTATTCTCTCGTGTTTGGATCCATATAATATTATTTGATCGATGTCGCCAATTAAAGTCTTCTGATATATTTATCTTTGTTACTTACAGATACTGACAGCTGGAATTCGAGTATAAATCATTATCAAGAGCGACAATGTAAGTACATTTTATTTATATCCTTGATTTTATTCCCAGTTAAAAAAAAAATACATCTCAACCACAAAGTCACAAACACAAAATGAATTTACTTTTTGATAATAGTCAATGGTCAAGTGTTTTAATTAAAAAAATAAAAAGATATTTGGAGGTGCGGGGTATCGATCCCCGTACCTCTCACATGCTAAGCGAGCGCTCTACCATCTGAGCTACACCCCCGAGTGGCAAGACTGAGAAAAATATTACATAAAAATCCAATCTTCAAAAAATGTATTTTTATCTCAATATACGCTGAATTTCATTTGCTCGCGTTTACTCCTAATAATCCCGAATCAAAGTTTTTTTTCATGGCCAGACTATACCTAGAAAGACTTTTACCAATTTCGTAGGAAAAAGAGCGCAATTAAAAACATTACAGACATTTTTCGATAATTGCCTCCCGGAAAGTTTCAGATCCAAACTTTTCCACGGACTCGAGAACGCCGATCCGTTCAATACGATCGCAAAAGTAAAAAAAAACCCCCGAAGCCTGAAAATTCGAAAGCCAGTATTTCTCAATTGACTTTTTATAAAGTTTGTAGACAAAAAAAATATTTGCTTCGTAAATAAATTTAACAAATTATTTTTACGCAGAAGGGATATTGTGTTCGGGCTTCGTTGCTTTTTCTTATGACGCCGCTACTCGATAACGCGTCTGTAATGACGGCAGACACTTCCGCCGGCATTTTGACTTGCCGATGCTCGGGATCATTATCAGTTTTGCCGGGGCGTTTCCATCTGAACTCGCAGGCATTCGCATTAAAACGTAACTTCGGGCGCGGGGGGATAAAAACATGAAAGCGATTTCAGGAATTCTGAAACTCTATTTCCGATGCATATTCTTCAAATCTCGGCCCGAGTTAATTGAAAGCCAATCGACGCGGAACTAACTAGGGCAGACATTATCTGGGTTCGCGTTTTAGTATTCCCTCCGCGGCCGGCCCTACAACTCGGAATCGGAAACGACGGCCATGTTTCTCCGAAGATCGAGATGGCGTGAATCATTTCAGCGTCTCGTCTCCTCCGCCTTATCGCGTTCCGAGTGATTTTGTAATGGGGTCGCCGCTTGTAGGAGCGAATAATAAATTGACTTAATGCGCTTTTTATATTGAACTTTCCGCGCGATACGGGGACGCGATAGCCTTAAATATATTTCATACATCGTGCACGGGAAACGCTCTCCTCGCTCCTCTCGGGTATCTCGAATATAAACAAGTGTATTCCCGAACAATAACATGGCATTTCTGAAATAAATTCGAGTATCAAAGGCCGATCAGAATGCCGGCGCCGTTCCGAGCGACCTCTCGTTCCGCCGGCAATTTATTATCATTCCACCTTAAGCCATCAAAGCTAAATAATAATCCTGCCACAGAGTTACCGAATAACCATAGGCGGCCGTTATTTTTAACCCTCTCCGCCGCGCGCCCAAATATGTAGTTTATTGTTTTACGTACAAAGGGCTCGAAATTCCAGATATTCAATAATGCTACGCCAACAACAGGGGTTGCTTGCGCGAGTAATTGTTTGGCAAGAATTTGCACAATTAAATGTACCTTTGGTCTGTTAGGCCTGTACCCGCCGCCGCACTTGCACATTCCGACTCGAAACGGAATTTCATAACAGCCATCGATTTTTGTATCAATTATTGCAGGCAACTTCGGCAATCATAATCGACCCGACAGACTCGATTGAACCGATCACTCAGCAAAACTTATTTTAAAAAACATTTTTAAAAATTCACTCGTTGTGTATGTGAGCTCCGATACGGAGTAAAATTGATACTACAGCTAATTTATAACGCAAATAAGCGGATATGAGATCTAACCCTTTCTCCAACCCGCGATCCGAAATCTATGAAAAACCGATTTAAAGCATTACAAAATGTCCTACATTACAATAACGACCGACAGAATCATAAATATCTATAAACAAGAGTAGATGTATCGCCGCTGCCACAGATGTGAACGGCCGCAAGGATTACGGGCGCGTGTCTGCCGGAGGTGTACCGAGGCGGGCGCGACGGCCCGGTCTCGGTACACTCGTACACGACACGATTAATATTCGGAGCGAGGAAGCAATTTTGTACATTTAGGGGGATCAGCAGCTCCGCACAGTAGTGCAAAGGGGGTTGCTCCACTCCAAATGTGTACCCAAATAAAAGCTAGGGATAATCTCAAAAATAAATGTTTACTGCACACTTTTTGGATTATTTCAGCAGTCCTAGAATTCAACCGCTCTGATAGATTTCGCCTGCATAGTTTATATATTTAAAAAAATATATTCTCAAGCTTAACACAGTTCAGCACATAATATTTTGTGCTGTTATTTAATTTCAATATTATGTTAAAACCGGCTGTCAATATTCAAAAACCTCACTTACTTTTGACGTAATATTTATTTTAATTTTACTCAAAGTCGAATCAAACATCCGAATATATATCAAAAATTAATTCTGAATTTGTTATTCATTTTTAGCATGTTATCAATAAAAAGGCATAAAATGATAACGTTTTAAAAAAAAGCAAATAATTTTATCTTCATATTGATAAGATAATGTATCGTTGTTTCATATTAGAGATTGCTTGACTGATATGAGAATGTTAGATATTTTGAGTATTCCCGAGAACTTTGAAATTAAATTTTTTAATGAATGCTCTGATTTTAATATTAAAAAAATAATAATTGGGCACACGCATGTTTTCGACGGTCAGTCGGTTGTAGGTATAGCTGTGGGTTGTTTATTTTATCAAACATAATTCCGTTCGGCCATGATTTATATTCGTTTTCGGCTGGAGCATCGCTTTGTGAACTATTGGCCAATGGTTTGGCAATAATTTATTCATGCAGGCTTTTAGCAGTAAAAATGAATATGGATTTTATCGGCCAAAATTGAAATTGACTTTTTAGTGTATTTTCAGCGCACAGTAGCGTGAACGGAATATTCAAGTCACTTAAATATTTACGAATCGAAATGGACGCCCGAGCGCCGATTCGGACTTGACTATTTTTAATCTAAGGGTGATACTTCCGTTTCTTAAAAAAAATTAAAACTAAATTGAATCTAATGCACATCGCATTTATCCCCTCTTTATTTGTGGATTAATATTCCACTCGCGCGGCTCTCCTAGAGGCCCTCTTTGATTATCTAATTAAATCGGTTATCAGATTGGTAGCAGACACACCGTGGAATATTTTACTTCGCTTTCATTATACTTGTAAAAAATACGAATTTATGTAGAACGGCCTCTCGGAGGGAGGGGGGTCGTGTATCATGCGGAAACGCTCTGATTAATTTAGTTACCCTGGAGAAATGAATTTTAGAGACCCTCTGAATGAGCGCGCCTCTCGTTTTTGTCGTCATATTCCGGAATTATTTTTCAATGCACACAAACGAGTATCGACCTATTGAAAAATCCATTCACGGCCTGTCGAATTCGAATATACTAAAAAATAATTTTAAAAAAAGAACTTTTTAACGGTTTTTTTTTTTTTAAATGGTTTAGAAGCGCTGGTAACGCTTAGGATGCGTTCACTACATGAACGCGTGGCGAGCGCTCGCGTGATTTGGCTTCCTCGCCAGCGATGACCGATCCGATCAGCGAAGAGCGGATCCCTCGATCGTGTTCGTGAATCGTGAGTCCCGGAGCGGCTCAGTCCCGCCTCGAGCGCCGCGGCCGCCGGGCGTGCTCGCCTTGCCTCCTCGCGTCCCCGTCGTGGCGATTTCGATTCCCTCCATTCTCAAAAACGCAGTAATATCGACCGGCGACTGTGAATTATCAAAGACAAAACATAAAACAATCGGTACGCGGCATTCCGGTGAAAATGCACTCGGCGATCGTTCTCGCGTGTCTATTCTCGTGCTGGCATAGTCGAGCAGCATCCACCGCTCAAGGGCGACGAAATTTTTGCACGACGCCATGTTTCATATCTCTGACCCCCTTTGCCCGCAACTTTGTTTATTTTCTCCGCAATGAGCGGCATTATCGATTTTCGGGGAGATAACCTCGAAATGCCGGAGCTTATGCGCGCGATGGGACTCGGCGATTGTTAAATGTTACCCGAAACTGTGATTTACTCCGCCGGCTCGGGCGCTGCATTATTACTTCCCGGATGTGATGGCGATAATTTCACATTATCTCGTTCGACAAATTAACGTATTTCCACTCTTGATAAGCCGGTTTTTATCTCGCTTAAATTTTCGCCCACACGTTGCTCGATTAATTACAAAATCGGTTAAATAAAAACGCGCGACGCCTTTCGTTCGGCCAATTGTCCCATAGCTCCGTACACAATTGAAACTGTCAAAGGTCATTTCAATCGAGCCGGTTTGTTTCACGATAAAGTACTATTGTGATGAAACATTTCTATTTATCCGTCACAGTGTTGAATAATATTAGCCGAGGAGGAGCACCGGCCACATCGGCGGAGACTGGGCGTAAGTTTATTTTACTATTACCAACATAGCTTCAGAAGTTTAATTAAAATAATTTGCAACACAATTTCAATTATTCTTAAATCCAGCCCTATCACTGTGAGCTTGGAAATTAGTATTTTAGCCACTAAACAATTTATAAAGTTAATTTGGCAGTCATATCCTCTCAATGCTGTTGAGTGAAGATATTTCAATGCGTCATTCTGGTACTGATCTACGTTGCAAGGACTTGATCTCTGACAATTGTCCTTGTAAGCAAATTTCCAAGCATTCGAGTATAAATCTGTTGATTAAATACCCAATAGAAGCATTTCTGTACCCCTGAAGATTCGGTAGAGCAGAGCATGAAGCAAAAATTTAATATGGATGATGACGGGATTAGAGCCGTTTATATATTTTGATACAGACATATTTTTCTCTATACAAACTCAATTGCCTGACCTGAGCAAGCATATTCCTAAGAATTGTTCTTTTTCTTCTGATGCGTGTCCTCATAGGAGGTTGGCGACCATCCTGGGCCAGTCTCACAAATTCGGCCGCACTTCCGATCTCTAGCCACTGGCGGAAATTCCGCATCCAAGTGCACTTCCTTTTTCCTTGGACTTGGATCTGGAGGACGCTATACTTACTGCATACTTCGGTTTCCTTACCAACGTCAAGAGTTCCCTTTCCTTGCGCATTCCGTGCAAGTCTCTTCCAACCCACGTTTCTTCGCATAGTAGCTGTCTTGAGTGTCCAAGCTTCGACTCCATGAAGGAGAACTGAGAATAGTTGCAAGTTGGTTATTTGTTTCTGAAGTGTGGCTGGATGTAGTCGGGCCAGGAGCAGGGGCTCGCTCTCACGGGCCGCCGCGTCCTCCGCCACATGGCCGGAAGCGAGGAATTTGCCGTCCCCGCGCGCCGAACTTAAATAGGAAGTGACGAGTGGCCGTTTAGCTCCAATTTATTTAGTCTACCCGGCGCGCCGCTCTGTGGGAATCCACCATCTTTCTCCGCACGCACCTCCTGCCACTCCACAAGACTATCATCTGGCCGGAGGCAGAACGAGACTTGTCCCCGCGTTCACCTTCGTTGCACCATCTAGCCAATTAGAATGGATGAGGCGAGAAGGAGCTCAACTCAACTATGAGTTGCAAAAGTTCGTTAATCCCAAAAAATCAATCGTCATTTGTATGGTGACACACGCCACCGAGCCAGATTGAAGGCGTTGAAGAAAAACTAAATTTTTTCCTCTCCCGCCACAAAAGCAAAAGACAAAAAGAAGAAGTTATTTGTAATAAAAAAAAATTAATACACGTCTAAATTCCCGTTGCATCCCCAAAACATTTAAATGCAACAATAACAGCCGTAAAAGTCTTATACAGCGAGCAAAAAACCATCGCTCTTCACACTTCCAGCCGCGGGGAGCTGTAAATATTTCCTCAGGTGTGCCCCTCTCAGGTGAATGGACCGTTTTTTTCTGCTGACAAGCACGCGAGAAGATCCTTAAAAAATAATCCGTTATAAATACTGTCTATCCCTACTTTTTTTGCAGTGCTTGCCCTTTGTGTGTTCGTATCTTTTTTTTTTTTTTTGCACTATCGGGTTAAGGGTTTCCCGTGTTGTCTGTATATTTTTTCTGTTTCTGCCGGCCGCGTGCCACCCAAGATATTTTCGCCCTATTCAGATTTGTCAATCAAAGCAAACTTTGCGCTCTGTTACTGAAATTTATATTTTCTAGTTGCATGCCGTTTAGTGATGATGCATTGGCGCCCTAGTATACAATTGTATGAATTAAAATGCAAAACGAACAAGTATATACTTGTCGCAGTATTCGTGGAAGCATGTATTAACAGTTCCTCGAACGTGTCGGTACGGCCCCGCGGGCTCTCAACATGCCGGGCCGCAGCGTCCAGTGCACTCTCAACAGCGGGGCGCGGCGGCTCGGCGGGGGGCGCGGCCAGCCAATGGGGGGCCGCGAGCGCCGGCCAATGGCGGCCACCTGCCCGCCATCTTCCTGTTCCTTTTTTAAAACTCGCTTTTTTTTTCTGTTTGACTTTCGACCGATCGAAGCCGCGCGGCGGTAAAAAGGATAATGATACCTGCATCACCCCGCATATATTTTTTCCTCGCATAAAATGTTTTTCTTTTGGCTCAACTCTGCCCGTCGTCATATGTAGTTTGAAAATTCATATTTTCCCTACCGGTTATGAAATTAAATTATCGGATTATGTTTTTCGATATATCGTGTACATTTTAGTATAAAATTATCGTTATTATATTTATAAGTGTTAATTGTATTTCTTAACTACGCACATGAACACGCCACTATTTTAGTGATATCTCGAATTAAACGTTTGTTTATTTTTCGTTTTTTATTAGTGACCGGTTTCGCCAACCTTTCACGTTGGCATTATCGAACAGAAAGGTTGGCGAAACCGGTCACTAATAAAAACGAAAATGTGGAAAATCTTATTCAAAAATATTAAAATGGAATTCCACCAAGTACTCTCTCTGTCAAAAATATTAAATTTCTCAATTCTTATATGTTTTTTTTTTTTGTGTGTACACAAATAATTTATTACAATAAAGTATATGCGACCGTAAAAAAATAAGTTTCCAATATATTTAACTTTACACCGCGCCGCTTAACCGGCCGGCCGCAAACCATTTGAGACGTAAATCGCACGTAGCGCTCCGAACACAGCCGCAAAAAATAAATAACTACATAACAAAATAATCCCTTGAAAGCACTCCCGCCCCCACCCGCCCCCACCCGCCCCCGCCCCCGCCCCGGCCCGTCCATTACGCCCCCGCCTTCACGCACATGTGTGGCAACACCGACTCGCCCCCGGTGCGGTCGCGCTACCCCCTCGATATCGATCAATTTAAATATCCACGATTTCATTGCAACCGTCACTACAATATCACGCATTTTATTCGCTATTCGTTTAAAAATATATTCATTATATTTATCGATCAAATGAACAATGCATTGAACGTGTTGTTCTTATTACTTGCTGGAGCGTCAACATTTACTCGACACACTTTGAGCGGGTAACCAAATTGACTAAACTAGTCTATACACTCTTTGATTTGCATGTAGTCAAATAAATCGTTTCCTATATACAGTTGAACCACTTACTTTACGGCATCACAGCAACACCGCTTTGTACTAAAAATTGTTCAATAATTGGAGGATTATCATTCTCTGACCACTCCACTTCTTCATTGTCACTGGACAGTATTGGTAGAAGTAACGTTGACGAGTCTAAACAAACATTACGAGCTGTAAATCTAAAGAGTAAAATGACCTTCTGCCGCTTTTAGAGTAAACACGCCTTCAGACAGCGGTCCGCGAAACGGGTACTAGTACCCGCTCCGCCTTTAGTGTGTTAAAATGGCATACTTAACTTTGATTTCTCGCTTGGTAATGCAAGTGGAATATTTATTTTATGATTTCACACCGTTTTGACTATTTGGGTTTTTACAGTATGATAATTGAAAACCACACTATTCTTCAAAATATAAGAAATAACAATGCTCACTTTGTAATGATAATATCGAAGTAAGCTATCCAATATTTCCCATTCCCGCTGAATACGCAGCTTGGAAATACATGCGATATCATTTCATACATTGTCATGCTTCAAGTGGCTTGTATTGAACGAAATACGAATTCCCTCACGCCGTCGAGTCTCTTTTCTGTCCGCCAGGCACTTCTTGCCTGCCTGTCTCGAAATGACATTTGATATTATTCGATACTCTTCCGTCTCTTGAATATTTATTTAGTCGAGAAAAACACCGAGCCGATTCTCCATGCCGGACTTATTTATAGCTGTATACAATATCGGGATGTTTAAATTCTACCGGCTTTGGCAGATCTACGGTATACAGATGGATAAATGTATTGATTCCTTGCTTCGTACAAAGCAGTCGGTAAATGAAATTTACATACTCATTGTATTATAGTTGCTGCGTGAAAATCTTACGGGTTGACGATATTGTAGGGGTCGTGTCGATGGCTTGGTGTCGGATTCATTGTATACTTAATAATTATAAATATTGTGCACAAATATTATACGAAGGCCCCCTATTGTGACTGAAGGTATGCAGCAATGCATTTCCGCGCCTCGGTTCACCCAAAACTGTGCACTTATGCAGTAAAGCTGACCTTTTGATCGCGATATCTCCGAGTCACCAGGGGCGGAATCCGCCTCTAAGCCGTCGCCATCTCCATCACAATGGCGGGGCCGCAGCTCGCAGCCCGCCGGGCGACAATAGCCAGTCTTGTACAAGCGAAGCACATTAAGGCATTACGAGGCGAGTGCCTGTGCCCCCCTGTGCCCCCCATGTGCCCCCCATGTGCCCCCCATGTGCCCCCGTGTTGCCCCCGCCGCCCCCGCCCCCGCCCGCCGCTAACTCGATTGGCAGCGGCCGCACGTCCGCCAGGATTTACAACCCCTGGCTAATGGACCGAGAGGAATCAAAACACGCTATTAGACTTTAGTTTTATACTCCGGTTTTCGTTTCAACTTTCCCTCTCGACTCGGACTAACGCTTGCGATTTTTCAACGTCTGAGAATTCACTCCGCGGTAAGTTTTTTTTTTTTTTTTTTTGAACAATCAATCAATTTATTTTTTTTTCGAATTGATGTGTGATCATTTTTCTTTTTGTTATTTAATGACGTTTTGCCGGGGGCAACTTTCACGTGCAAATAGTAGTATTATTGTATTTCTTTAATTAATATTTTCGAATGGATCAAACTATAACGGGTATCATAAATACTTGAAGTAATATGTGTAACAAAAACTTTCAGTTGCACGGTTCCTAGTAGAAACGCCTACTACATTTTTATTTCATTCAATTTTACAATTGTCGTATTAATTGTCCCATTATAATACAATACAATAGTAAAATCATTTGCGATGAATTCCAAAATAAAACATTAAATGGTAATTAAAAACTTTGAATAAAAAAAAATATATATTGCTGCCTTGTGATTGTAACTCAATCTATCTCGCTTATAATACGAATTCTATATCAAAAATTTTAAATTTCATTATTCTGGCACACAATGGACATATTGATAAAATTATATCCAATTTATAGACCACTCGTACGAAGATTTATTGGGCACAATGGCCATAAATATGAAAAAAAATCCTTTTTATTGAGAGTATTAATAGGATTAAAATGCAGATTCGCCGGAGTGGCCGGTAATGAAATAGTCGGGAATTTTTATCGGCCCTGATAAAGCGACCCGGCGATCGGCCATTATGCGCGACTCTCCGCGATAACTCATCTCGGCTTCTCCAGCCGAACGTCCCTAATCCAAAAACAAAGCCGCCCCCACCCTCGCCGCTCAATTATTCACGGCCCGCGTGCAGCCTGCACCCGCCGCGAGCACTCGGATAACCGATCGAATCGATTGTGTGTAAATGGAAAAATTCATTCGTTTTTCATTAGGGATGCCCAGGAGTGACTTAGACATATGCTAACGTGATTTACCGTGACTGATGATAAAAACCTATTTATGAAAAAATACCCGCTTTAAGCGAACCCGTTATGCGCGGTTTCACTATAACGCGAATGTCGTTTGAAAATGCCTCGCATTAGGCGAATTTCTTATTTTTAAGAATTTGTATGAACATATTGTAGTCATTGATTTCTCTTTACAATTAAAAACAGCGTTGGGTGTTATGAACGTATTTTGCAAGAACGTAAAAGAAACGCTACCCAAAAGACAATAGATGTATTTTTCAATAAAATTAACGTGTGATACTGCATAAAGTGTACTTAGAATTAAAGTGATTGATTCAAATGCCCCGAATATGCGAATTTCACTTATCGCGATTTCTTCCGGAACGTATTCCTCGCGTAAAGCGCGGTATTACTGTATATAGAATAGCGTTGTAAACAATATGAAACTAGTAAGAATCATTTGAGTTTTTATTCGTTAGCTTTATTTTTTACCTATTTACCGATTTGCTCACGTTATCGGGTCGATCGATGCGCGAATGGAGTCGATCACCCGAACGACCGGCCGTGCCCATCACTAGCGGCCGCGGCGGCGGCTCTTCGGGAGAGTTCGGCTCCGCTCGGCTTCGCTCGGCCGGTCGTCTCGCGCCCCGTTGCAGATTTATTGGCTCAGGAGTATTGACTATTACCAGGCGGAGTCAAATGCGCGGCGGTGCTACCGGCGGTGATAGTTCGCCGATTAGCTTACCGCTCTGACCGGAGACTCAAGGGCTCCGACCCTCCGCCGTCGGACGAGGTTTTCGTGGAATATTTCGGATCTATATTTAGCGCTGTATTAATCATTTAAGGGTGGTCGCTTCCATTGTGCTTGCACGCGCGTACGAATGGGACGCGAGCTTTCGAAATGAACTTGTTTACTGTGTGAATTTGTATTTGTAAAAGCTTTATCATACTCCACAAATGTTAGACCGCTGTCATGCAGTTTTTTTGTGATTTATTACGAATCGTGATAGATTATAAAATATATTATTTCTAATTCTATTCAATTTATCTATGTATGTGAACTTAACGTTAGAAGAACACCAGACATTCCCAGACAAAATTAATCTAAAAGGTATTCTTATATTTTTATATATGTTTTTATTTATCTCTGCCTGTAAACTTAGCGCGGGCTCGGCTCATTACTTCCCGTGCAGATTAATGTCTGCTGTCGTGTCTCAGATACTAGACCGCCGTGTTCATATGGAAGTGGCATTATTCCGCGTTTGCGAGAACTCCCCGCGGCCACCATAAATATGAGCGCAAACGCAATAAATTCAAACGCAAAAAATACAAGACTCGCAGTCACGCGACGCCTCTGAAGAATCTAAGAAATCTTTTGTGTTGTTTCACATCCTCCACAGTAAAAATCACTCCCGCGCGGGGAACTCGCATCCTTTAATTATTCACCCTCCTGGGGAGGAGGACTCCCGGCTCCGGATGCCGGGGGGTCACAGACCAAATCGAGGATAGTCAGGATCCACGCAGCACACCGCGCTTTATTATTATCCTTATTATATTGTTTCCAAGGACGAATTCTGCAAAGGGATGCGAGAGATTCGCATACAATGTAGCGTTGTTAATTGGGTAGCGCGGGTATTGTGGACACGAGTTCAGTTCATTAATTTAAACGAGATACCCTTGGACAGGCGCCGTCTCCGATTTGCAGTACCCTCTGAATCTTATAGCGCCCGCCTGATGAGTTCTGATTGGTTTTGCGCTGCTGTAGTCTACCACGTGAGATGATGTATAATTTGTAAACGTCCCTTATCTCCAATATGCAACAAATCTGCACTGGCCAAGCAGTGCAGCGGCGCCTTGTTCATATACAGGGAAACGATCTAATACAGTTTTAAAACGATTATTTCATGATAGCGCAGGGATAATCCAGTAGTCTGCCTTTTGATGATTTCTTTATAACTATGTTGTACAGGTCTTAACATACGACATAGACAAATCCTTTACATCAGGGCGATATTCCAAAACAGCGACACCGAAGTCCGGGCGACTCTCGTTTCGTTTTCGTATCATTTAAACTCAAATAATTAATACACAATAATTTTTATTTGTAAGTCGCCAGCGTGGTTTCTAAGGCCGAACCGATACAGTAAGCGTGGCTGTCAAATCAACTCGAATCGCTCCATTGGCAGACAGCGGCCCCATTTCTCTTAATATTCCCCGCCGAGCCCAGCGAATCAATCACGGGGTAATCCCCGCCAAAGAAACGGAACGAGTTGCGCTCGGATTATACTAATATGGCTAATTCAATCGCCGGACTACTTATTCGATTACCGACTTGTTGCGGAGAACGGAGATTCGCCGATCTCTAATCGCGTTACTATCCGCATTATTTATCACTGCACCCGATTTCCGGTGTCTCGGCTTGCGATGCGCCAATGTACCTGTGCCATTCTCATTTTCATATCAATATGCGGTAAACTTATAAATTCGAAGTATGTGATAGAGCATTGTAGCTAATATATTTATTACCTTACATAAAATCAACATTTTAATTCGAGTTGTATTTACACCGTGTAATCTGTATCGCATCACAGATCACTTGCGTGTATACATAGCGCTGTATACATTTTTCAGTTGAAACTTTTTTGTCCAAACCTGAAACAAATCTCAAAATGGGGGAGCATTTCTAAGCGGAAGGCGGCCATTGTGCTTCCTTCGGAGTCACCGGTGCAAAAATGCCGAGCTGCTCGCGCGACGCTGCCCGCGTGCCCCGCGACCCCGGCCCGGCGGGGCATTCACGGGGGCACACAATGGGCCAGATGTCCCCGGCCCGGCGAGGAGGCTGCGGCAGATGTGCCGAGGAGCCGGATAACCACCGCCAGCTCTGCATGGGAAAATAACCAGCATAGGCAAACGCAATATCGGCAATCGATTCAAATGTGAAATGACGGGAAAAATCATTGATTATATTTTTCAAGACATCGGTGGGAGTTGAATCCACGTCTCCAGACTATTGTGGTTTTGCACTGTATTAAATTAGATAACTTGAGTGAAAATTCAAAGTATAGATTTTTTCAACTCGAACGCATTAAATATTGATTATTTGAATATTGCATAATGCTCAGTGCTGTTATATATTGCGTCGAAAAAGAGTAAAGGGTATTTGTTAGTTCAGTAAAACAAAATCTACTAGTAATCAAGGATTTTCTTTTATTGTTGATTATAAGAATACAAAATGAAAAATTGTTTCGAAAAGATGATGTTATCCAAATGGCGACACTCTGCTGACACTCTTCTAATCTGGAACGAAGATTTCTGATATCACGCTGACACATAGCCCTCGATATTGCTGCCATTTCTGACCTGATGTTTTGTTTCAATTCAGTTAGGTTTGTCGGATTATTCTCATAAACCCTACTTTTAAGGTATCCCCATACAAAATAGTCAAGAGGGCTAAGGTCGGGGCTTCTGGGAGGCCAGTTGATGCTACCTCTACGTGAAATGACCTTATTAGGGAATAATTCGTTAACAGCTTCGATTGATAGATTGGATTTATGGTATTGGAACCACGTTCTTGAGTTGAAACCTCGAAACTCCTGCAACTTTGGGCCCAAATTTTTTCGCAGCATATCGCAATAACGGTCACTTAAACAAATACCCGATACTCTTTTTGGACACCCTATATATGACATTGATAGGCATCGACGGGTTAAGTTGTGCCGGGTCTAGGAAGCGCGTGCCGCCAGAGCAATAACGTCGCATCATTTCGCACTTACACAGTATAAAACTGCCTCAATTCCGCCAAGAAATATTAAGAGAGGCCGTTAAAACTCCACGCGGCGATAAAAAGTGTCTCCCTAATCGACTTAACCTTTCTGCTAGAATATTTATAGAGATCGCCATCGCGCCGCGGACGACGCCGTCACTCGGATTAATCGTCCCCGCCTGGAGTGGGTTGTAATTTGTTTTTTTCATCTGCGGATTTTGAAAGAATAGTGCGAATCGCCACTAATAATTAATAATACTATGATTTATTTGTTTGAATAAATAAAATCGGCTTCGAGGCACGATCTGTCGCGGTTAACGCCGTGCCCTCGAGAACACGCCACCCGGCACATTTACAACCGCAGAGACGCGCATTATCTCGCATTTCGCAGCCGCCGACAATGTATTCCGCAAAAACAATCCATTCACCGGCGGACAGAATGATGCAGGCCGCCTTTCATGCCGGGGCAAACAAATTTTATTCATAATAATCTCCACGTGCACGGAGCAGAGCGGCCGGAGGAGAGTCGGGCGTATCGCGGCGCAAGAAATATTACCTTCATTGAATTTAACCTTTTGTACGGCGCACCAGAATAGACGGCCGATTAGACAAAGAGCATCCGAGAGGCGCGGGGAGGGAGCCTCGCGAGAACAAGACCGAGAAATTATAAGCAGGGACTAGCGATGGGCACGACCGAGTTTATTCGAGATATAACGAGACATTATATCGTTGCAGTTGCACATCAACGTCTGTATTCTTAGGCGTCCAGAAGTTATTGAATCGAGCGAGAGCTTTGCTATGGTCACAGTCGGATTTATTTACGCGAGAAACCTTTTTTGATAAAAAAAAAAACTCGATAATCTTTGTAGAGAAGTCGTTTTTTTATTTGAAGAAACAACACGTAACTTATGTATGTAAATGTGTTATCAGAATGAGTAAACGAATGTAATAAATAATTGTTACATTATTCGATCGATTATTTTTATTTTATCGTGCCCATCTCTAGCGGAGGTCCTCCGACGGATTATAATCCCCGCGCGGAGCTCGGTATTTGCATATTGAGAAATCTGAACGTTCATTATTTGAGTCAGGAATACGAGTAATCTGTGTGGCTTATTTTGAATTCGGAACGTCGTCGCTTTATTCCGATTGGGCCTGGGTCTTGCAACCGGGCACCGAGAATTCTACTATAAATGCAATATTGAGAAAACGTAACAATGCAGACTTAAAATGTCCACGCATATATACACAACGTACTAGTTTAAATTTAGCTGTAGAAACCGTTTATAACTGATTGACTTGATGTTTATTATTTTAAACAACTGTCATGTTATCTCTTTAACAAATAAAAGCCAATTGAGGTTCGTCAGAGGTCTATCCGGGCTATGCGGGTTAATGTGTGCGAAGGGGTCTTTGAAATTCAATAAAATACGTTGAATACAACGCCATTTTTGATATTTGAGTCACAGCCGATTTCAAAAATCTCGACACGGCACTGTGAGCCTTCAGTTTATACTCAAATAGCCGCTAAGTTCAAAAGTATTTAAAGGTTATTATTCTCAAAAAACATCGTAATCGCGGTGGCATTATTGTACTCTCAAAGAAAACAAGATATCTTCCACTTCAATAACAAAATCCCAAAGATGGCACCCGGCCCTATTCAGAAAAAATCCTTTATTTAAAGGGAACAATAAGAAATGAGGTCACCAAATCCCTCCAACGATTCCAGACCTCTGAGCATTTACATAAGGCATTTATTCCGCGATCCTCGTTTGTGAGGAGCCCCTCGTGTCCAAAGGATCTCATCCCCCGCCCCGGGAGGCTGCGGCATTCCCGCGCATCGTCTAATGTGGCGACATTACACACGGCGGAGTGATATGTGCTCGGCTCGATTTGGCTAAAGAGATGGCTAATTGTTGTGCGGCTAATGGGCAGGGCTGCCACACCTGCTCCCTCATTATTAAAAAGAAAAAAAAACATTTTTTAAATTTATATAGTATACGAAAAGTATACAAGTAAAACGTTGGGCATTTAAATATATTACAAAATTCAAATGACCCGAGACCCACTACACTATTTTTTCGTTAAAAATTTATGCTTAGATGGTCGCCAACCTCCTCTGGGGAGAGGCACCCGATGATGTAGAATCCCATATATATTTATCCTGACATGATTTTAATTGTTTGGACAAGTTTTGCAAGTCGTATTTAGTGCATTTTTCTAAATTACTCAAAAATAGCTTGCATAAAATGTAGATTGTGATATTTGTCCCGGCAAGGTTTTTGAACCTCAAGTGGTCCATGTTTCTTAAATGTCCTTTTACCAGCCCTGGAGTGGGCGGCGGCGCGACTCCCGAGTGCCGAATAACGAATTAGCAGCTGGCGAAACATTTTATTTAAGTTCCTTTTAAATTCGCTCGCAGATAACTAGAGCAAGATAGGCGCGGTCATTCTCGCCTTCCTTTTAATCACAATTTGGAGGCTGTCGCTATTTTTTTTTTTACAGCGTTTAATTTCCCCCGCCGCGGCCTCCTCGCGGCCGGTAAATCTTATCTCGCCGGGCGTGTTGCGGGGGCTGCTCCAATTTGTTAGATAAGGACCCCCGCGCCCTGCGAGGTGAATGATGTTTTGAGAGGCGATTGCGGAGAAGAGGGTTTTCTGTAATTGATAAAAATGTACTGCCGCGCCTCCGGGGGCGGGGGGTGGGGGAGGGGGGGGAGTGACGGCCGACATTTAAACGGATGGAGGTTTAATTTGAAAATAACTAAGGCTGTCCCGCGCGCACTAAAAACACATCTGTAAAAATATTACAAAAAAAAAAAAACGCAGCTGTAAAAATATACAATAATATGTCGGCTATCACTGTTGCGATCTGAGCGAGAAGTTTTATTCGTTGAATAATATTTTCTTATTAACCTCCTTAAGAGAAATAACGTATAATATCATCACGAGTATAGTCAGTAAAAAAATCATAATAAACTTAATTTCAAAAAAATTCAAAACAAATAAAGTTTATTAAGATTTCATCTCGTGATGATAACTTCGCTTTGAGCGTGTGTTGAAGAGCCAATTGATCGATATGATTCGCTTTTAATTTTACTGTATAAAACCATCATCAAAATTATGGGGAAACTTTAAATAATACCAAAAAACACATAGTCCCCGTAAACCTGGTTTACTACTGTACATGACCGCAAATCTTGAGTCTATATAGAGGTGAGATTATAATATGTTCCTTTCTCGGATGCCACGACGCAAAAATGATCTTGTTATAGCACAAACGTGCCTCGGAACAACTTGTACTCGTGTATTCACCTGCGGCGTAAATTTGCAGACGGAAGTAGTTTTCGGTTCCGGTAACATCGCCGGCGTCTAATTCCTCGTTTATATTCCGGATCCGCGCCCATGCATCAGCCCCGAGTGGAGGAAGAAGCCGGCCAAGTCCGGCGTCCCCCGGCCCCCTCCCCGGCCGCTAAGCGAATTTAAATCGTCGGATCACCGCCGCCAATCACCGCAGGTGGGCAGGTGCTTCAGGTGGAAGGGGCACGCTATTGCTCCGGGCGGGGGCAACACCGCCACCGTCACCGCCACCGCCACCGCCACCGCAAGGGCCCTCGCGGCGATGGCGGACTTGGACTTCGCTTCCTAAATCAATGCACCCTAATTATATTACCAGCAGTACGACATGCCATTGTCTGGACAGGCATACGTTAATACGTATATAAATGTTGATTAACGCTATTGTAAAATTATGCATATATTTTCAACACATTTATTTTCGTACAATTCCGTCTTAAAGAATGTAACAAAGCGATATCGCTCGAATCGCTGTAATTCTGTACGCTTTCGGGGTGTTGAAAGAATCTAACAATAATTCACACAAACAAACATACTTTATGATAAACCATCTCTATAACATCAAAATGCACCTTTCTCTCTCTAAACGAAAATAATTTAATTTTATCAAATTACTATTTTTTATATCAATAAAAACACTGTGAAGCTTCGTGTGGACGCGAACTCAAATCGTCAATAGCGCCAATATTTGGCATTGGGTCATTTTAGGTCATAGCGGATACAGGCTATAATGTCTGTTTCTCTATGGATTTATTAAGTCTAAGGTCAAACTATGTATAGAAAATATAAATAAAACAATTACATCGATCTATTACGTTTCAGCTTTTAGTCAAATGAGCGTTTTGGAACCGTGAATTGCTGTAAATTAAAACGTTTTTTTTTAAAATCAAGTAAGCGTGTTTATTATTAAACTCTTCAACCTACTTTGAGTTGTGCTATCAACAATATTATCATTTATTTATTTTTCTTAAATTCTATTATCTCACATATAGTTTTTTTTCCCTCACTATCGTGCACGCATTCTGTAGATACCTATCCTTTTTAATATCATGTAATTAAAAATGTAAAACTATTTGGTTGTGTCCAAAGAGCGTCTCGTGCTCTAGTGGTTATTAATATTATTAAATTATAGATTCTCTCTGGCCTCGATAAAACTTGTCAAACTGCAAGTGTAAACATATAATATATTTCTCGTATAATAAACGCTATAAAAGTTGTCATACATATAGTTATATAGTAGCTACCACAAATCTATGTCGCAATATACAATATCACCTGTGTTTCTTGAAAAATATTTTTTTGAATTTCTTCGTATATATTAGAATAAAGGGACACTTTTGGCTAACTGCAAGTTGTGTCGTTGCGTGTGTAGACGGCTTTGTTTTTTCCAATATCGCCGGTGTGCTTCGAAGGTGTATCGCACCGAGACGGCAGCGAATCGAGCAGAGTAACATTCAGATAACTGTCGCCATGGTCACGTTTTCATGGAGAGAAGCGTTGGCCAAGCCGGCGGCTCTATCTCTGGTGGCAATCATCGCTCATTATCGCATCGGTGTTGCGCAACGCAGCCCGAGCGATACAAGCAAAGGTTATCTGCCCCGGCTATTTTTGTTGAAAGTTTACCGAAAGGTCGACAGCCTCTAAAAATTCATTGAAAGCATTCGGCGACCACGTCGAGTGGGGGCCGTGCCATGTTTTGCTCCATAAAACTGATAGTTTGTACCTTTTCGACGGACAGTTTTAGATACAAGACACTCAGATGCAAATGTATATTATATCTAACATGTTTTTGACGACAAATCAACTTGGGTGTTTATTTATTATTATTGAAACGCAACACTCTTGGGAGCTGCGGAGTTATCGGAAATACGAAACTTTATATTCCGTATTGCTTTCGTAGACTTCACGATTGAATTGTTTCCACAAAGTATTGTTACAAAACGTTAAAAACTCCATGCGGTCGGTAGAACTGTTTTAGATTGGCACATACGCTTTAATATTCTGTGTAATTTAAAACTCCGTGCGGTTGGTAGAACTATACTACACAGCCACTTACGCTGATATATTCTGTGTCACTCTCAATTAATTTCAGTGAATTTTAATTGTACATTTTTTACCTATCATAAGTTTTTTTTAATTAAAGCGTCTATGAATAATTTTAAAAGTTTAATCAAATAAACCAAAGTTCTGGATCTGAATCCACATCCTCAAGCTTACATGGCCGGTGCATTACCAATTATACCAACGAATCACTAGTACTAGGCAAGAATTTTTAACAATCATATCCTATAAATGAAACAACGTACTTATTATGCCAATTAAATATTGTATTACCTGTATAGGCAAAATCGTTCTTCCTGTGAGACGGTCTTCACAAAAATCAATAATATAATATTATAGTAATCAATAAATTCAGATTAAAAAAAAAAAAAAAAACAACTGTCACAAATACTCTGTACTACCCAGTGAATGATTCTAACAAGAACGAGCTTTGTATTTATTCTATCGATCCAAAGCGGCCCTCCCCCCTTCGCGAGAAGGAGCATTAAATGTAAAATAAATTTTAATATTATTCTCCAATGGCGTGAGAATTTATCAATCCATTGTTCCGTGCGGATTAAAATATCCCGCGAAGTCGAGAGCGGAGAGCCCCCCGGGCCGGGTCTTGTAAACTTTCGCGATATCTCGCAAAGTTGGTCCACTCTGTACCGCCATTACGGCCCGCCTTCAATATGATCGAACAGGGACAAACCCCGGTACATTATTGCAGACGAATTTAAATAAGTAGGCGGCCGCGTATCTCGGGGGGGGGGGGCCCCGCGTATCTCGGGGGGGGGGGGGCCCCATCGGCCAGGATGGGGGGCGGCGGGGCTCCCGGGGGGATCCGATATTGGATTAAACACAATTGAAAATAAAAATTCATTTCACGGTTGTAACTTTTGTATAATAAAGGTTTATTTTTCAATTTAACTTTGTAAATCATCGGTACGCAAACACGCGGATTACTTTTGGGGAATAGTGACGCAATAAAGTACGTATCGTTTTGTAATGTATTATAAAAAAATATATGACGACAAAGGTTGAGCAAATTAATTATATCAAAAAATATTACCCACGTTCGTGTATATTTTTACATTCACCGAACCGTCATTTTTATTATTTTTTTTTTTCTCAAATCCAATTACACAAAACAAGTATAAAATAATATGACATATTTTTTGACGCAATTAGTATTCCCATCAACGATGTGTGCATTATACATTGTATTATACGATAAGCGTTTTGAATAAAAATGTTAATCAATATTTTGTTAAATAAAAAAAAGTCACAATGCCTCGATTTCTGCAACACTAACAGCAGTAAATATACTACAATAAAGAGGTTTATTTAGGCCTGGTTAATCGATTATCCCTGTTACTGTTTTCGAAGCCGTACTATTTTCATACGTGACCTCCCTGCCCACATCTGAAAATACACTGAAAACAAAATGGGCCGGCGCGCAGCCTTCAGGAACACTCCGCCCCCGCTGGACCGTGAACAGATCCGCTAAAATGTTCTCGCAACTCGCAAACCCCCTCCGCCCCGTCAACTGCCGTCTAACTCCGCCGAGTCTAACGTATTTCTTTTTTAATCTTTTCAGATGCGGCTTCCGACTTTGGCTGACTTCTCGCTGATGTGAGTACTTTATACCATTAATCTTCGTACACCCACCCCGTGTGTACGGGCGATTCGACATTTCGAAAAACACCCGATTTGGTGGATTTGTCTTAATATTTTATTGAATGGGGTATCCAATTTTTAGTTCAGAGTGTATTGTAGTTGTCTGAAGCGTATTTATATGCAGTTGCACGCATTAATAACAATTTCCACCCGGCCGCCCGGCGTGGCAGGGCGCAGCTCGTATGGATTTTCCCATCCCCTGCGTGCGCACGGCGCCGGCCGGCATCAGCCACCAGCCACCGGTCACCAGTCACCGGCCACCGGCCACCGGCCACCAGCCACCAGCCACCAGCCAGCTTGTTGCATCTCCCTCTCCGGCGGGCCACGCTCGATCGGGCGGCTCCGATGGATCCGTCGTGACGTCGCGATGCCTTAAATATGCAGCGCCGCTCTCTCGCCTGTTGCATTTTTTATGCTCGTCTCGCTGCGAGGAGACGGCCGCGCCCCCCCTCGCGCGTAATAAATTCGTTACGATCTTTGTTATCTTGCCTCTTTTTAGTGTATTTTTATTGCGACATTAAACGCTATCACAGGTACGAGGCTTTTAGATGTTACAGGCTTTTTTTTTTTTTTTTTGGATCGACGAGTTGGCGAGTCGGAAGACGTTTGTCGTGTATCATCCGCGTCTACGGCCATTCGAATCTGATGATCTAATGCTTCCGTTTTGCGAAAATAAAAATTACAATTTGACAGATGTGGTTGCAAAACGCACGTTGAGTGTTTTTACACAGTATATACGAGTATCATATTCACCTGTAGTACGTCAGTAGTTTCCTCACGTCATGCGGTCGTAATTTGGAGTTGCCGGCTGAGGTAGCGAGGTCGCGTGCTCGCGGGCGACTCGATATCGCCGCATTCCAGCCAATCGAAACGCACCCGCGCCGGCCGAGCCAATCACGGCGCGGCTCACCCTTTCAAATTAAGAATGCAGCTCGCTCGCTACCTGTCATTGCAAACAGACACCTGAATTAAAATGCAATACGTTAATGTCACGGGCCGTGTTCCGTGCCGTTCCAACTTCGTTTGCAATCCATATTACCTTTGGCAAAAACTTATCGGGATAAGTTACTATATAAAGACACGTTCGCTGCAGATATGTCGTAAGGTAAAGATATGCCTTTCCCCCGAAGTGAGGAATAAATAGAAATTTGCGTAGAAAAAAAATGAATTACCCTGGAATAGTGAGGTCCTTCGATCCCCCAGTTCGTTCAAATATACATAATTTCAAAACGCGATTCCGGTTGCTTTGAGTGATGTCGGTTGAGCGATCGCTGCTAGCCCCGCGCGCACACGTGTGTCGCTCTTTATCTTCATCTTTGTGCGTTAGGATTTCAAAGAAAGGTGGATCCCCGGCTCGGAGACAATGCCGGCGCCCGTAATCCTCGCGGAGAGCCCCCGGAGACGCGGAGATGAGGAGAGCACTCCCGGCCGGCAGCTGCGCGAGTGCCCGCCGCGGCCACGTGCACGGTGACGTCACGCCCGCCCCTCCCTCCCTCCGCCGCCCTGTTGCCAGGCGGCGACCCACCCCTTCCCTTCCCCTCCCCTCCCCTCCCTTCCCTGAAGCGATGCGACTCAAACGTCAATGTTATAGATTTGTCTGCGCGTGAAATTGCACAGAATTATTATTTGCACTGTTATAACGGACTCATTCAAAGTAATGGATTTTTATTGTCATCTATGATGTATAAGCATGATCCAAACAAAGACTTTCTCTGCGAGACTCCGGGGTCACGAGCGATCGATAAACAAGAACGTTGGATTTTTAAAGCGATTATTGTGAAACTGTAGTTACGTTTTAATAATAGCGTTTTCAACTTATTTATGCCTTGTACACAATAAAATATATCCAATTTATAAAATTACGATTCTCTTACTCTTGGACTTGACAATTCATGGTTTTAGAACAAATGCATCTGAAATGTACTAATCCGCTAGGCCATGCGACGAATACGAATAGCTAATATGTGAATATTTATTTACAATTTTATTCATATAATCGAGTTCACCCGTACATTGTTTCGATAAATGGTAATTTACCGACTGCTGTCGTAATCAGTTACAAAATAATTTATTTATTCTAAAAAAATATCAAAGAAATAATGTCGTAATAAATGTAATACTTAGAAGTTTGCTTTACATACCATGTAAATATAAAACCTCAGAATCTCGCCACAAGTCAGTATGACATATTCTGGTTTTTATTTAACTCAAGTCATGGGTCAAAAAATTGTCGATAAGGAGATGTACATGAATCAAACGGCACATCACACAACAAACAAAACTGACTTCACAACGTTATCTGTGTTTTGTGGGTAAAAATACATTTACTTTTTCATGTGCTCGATGATGTTTTTGACATCTGGCAACGCCGCGCCCTTACGAGCTGGTCCAAAGGCTCTCAACATTTTCGACTTGCCCTCCGTTCAGCTTCCCATTTACCGAAATTGTTCTTGTATAAAATCGGAATATTTATAGTTAACTTTAACATCGAGTTGTTCGATTGATACGAAAGATTTAATACATGTGTATTGATTAATGCACATACAATTCTCGATAGCTGGTTACTTTCGATTACGAGGGTAGTTTGATAAGTCAGTGACTTTTTGAATAAAATATATTTTATTCAGCAAATAAGCATTTTATTTCTCAACATAGTCTCCTCAAGATAGCTTTTTCATGTCCAAATATTCATGTAAAATGTGATGTATCCGCTCAGCCACCTCACGCACTTTTATCCTCCGATCGTCTAATACCATTCCATCGACGATTTCTGGCGTGACGACCTCTTTTGGGCGACGTTTGGCATCAATTGTGCTGGTACGACCACAAAGAAACTCGGTAAACCACTTCTTAACCATTAAAATTGACGGTGCAGAGTCCCCATAGTATTTATAAAGCTTTAACTTGGTTTAAAAGTAATGCTTAATCAGCACACGAAATTCACTTTTTTTTTTTTCCATTTTCGTTAAAATTCACGAGGTTGTCTGCTTTCACTAGCTGTAAAACACAAACTAAATGGCGTAGCTTGCCAAAAATTGTGCAGTAGTGCTGCATTTAAAGTCACTGCGCGGGAAATTCAAAAAGTCACTGACTTATCAAACCACCCTCGTACCCGCATTGCACTTTTCGATGGATTATTTTCAGGGCCGTGTTATATGCACTGCTCTGTTAAATAATAGCGAGACTACTTTGCATATTGAATGTTCGATTATCCGAACTGCATTATTCATAATCGCGTGTTTTTGCGATGACTTTGTTCCGCGCACTTTGGGTTGGGAGCCGCTGCGGTAGATTTTCCATCTCGTCTCGGTGCCGAGTGGCTGCCGAGCCCCGAGCCTCGAGCCCCACGCCCCGCCACGTCACCAGCGTCGCCCAGGCGGCGTCGTCAGCTCGGTTAGTCCCGCGGCCCCCGTCCCCGCAGGCGGTGCGGCACGCAGTCACTCCGCGCGAACATAACCTAACCTGACCTGGCCCCCTGTGAAATACGCACCAAAAAAAACCCCAGTGAAGCGCCGATCTTGTGTATTTGTTCCCGTACAAACGTAGCGTATTCTTTATAGCCTTAAAAAAAAAATTCGTAATTTTTTGCTATCAATATTTCACTCGCACGCTGATCAAATAAATCATTAAATATGTTACGTTTGTATTGGAAACTTTGTGGAATAACTACAGTGATGTTTTGCTTAAGAGGTAATTTTTATTTGATACATTTTGAATATGATATTTATTTAATGCAATATTTTATTTGTAAAAGCATTTTCCGGCATAGTGAACCCTTTTTGTAATTTGGCTACCCGTTTGATCGTACGAAAAATTTGATGTGAATATTCGACGTGAACACGTGGAATTTGTCACATGTTTATTCACTTGTAAACTATATTTTATACTTGGATCTAGACGGGACGATGCGGTCTTTATCGGTATTGATTTTTTTTTATTTAAAGCAGATATTTATTTTATAAAATAAAAAGTAAAATTACACTAAATTAAAAAATAAATGCAATCAACATAGGTCTGTTTTCTGCACAATTTTTTATTTTATTTAAACAGTAAGATATAAAATGGAATATTTGTTCGGGTTGTTATCCAATGGCCATATTGTAAAACAGTTAATACCACACAAAATTAAATAGACTACGTACTTTCGTACTGTATAGTCAAATTAACAATTCACTCACAATTTTCTAGTGTTCTTGTTAATACTCTTTTAAAATTCAATCAAAAATTAAAACGCGGACAAATTACCCCGCGATGCTGCTGTCTTGCATTTTCGCGTCGTTTCCCTCAGCATCCTCTCTCTTAGTCGGGCTGGCCAGAGCCAATTACCATAATGCAGTCCCGCTGCAGGAGCGTCGTTAGCGCCGCGAAGCCTTCGCCTCCTCCCCCTCCCCGCCCCTCCCCGACCACCCACGGGGGTGGAGATCGCTCATCTGGAAAATTATCCCCGGACTCGAATTAAAAACCGCTGCATTATACTCGGCGCTGTTTGGATATTGTTAATCGGGCATAATGGACTACAGCCATTATTCTGGAATACCCTAATGGTGCAAATTCTTGCAGGGGTTTTGTATTTTAAGACGGGGGAGCGTCCGCTTGCACTTTAGTAAGCTGTGTAATTATTCAATTAGTTCTACGTGATAGCGTTTTTAAGTATTATACCCACTTCGTGTTCAAACTCGCTATGCGTTTTGTACAGTAATAAATTACGAAAGACACGTATTGTATAAAAGAAAACAATATTAATTATCACCACCATTTGTTGTGTACCTTGTGTGTGTCTAAGATATATTTGGAAGCAAGCAGTGATTCATTGCTTGTATTTACCTCACGCCACTCTATATTGTGAAGGTTGCAAAAGCTGGTGATCCCGTGATATGTGAGTTCACCTGAAACATTTGAAAACTATAAAATATATAAATTCTACATTTTTTTTTACACCTTGTTTATAGTCGAATGACTTGTGTATCTTTTTATGCGTGTAAAATATGAAGTTGATTACTAATGCATTTTTTTATTATTTCGATTAACGACAGTACACTAATTTCGTAGCCCTCATCGTTTCACCCCCGTTAATTCTTTTTAAATTAATATTAGGAGGGTACGTCGAGATTAAAACATTTTTAATGCACTGCGCCAATCTCGCATTCTCATCGCCACCGTCGCAATGTGTACCTCGAAATTTATTCTAATCAACCAGCCCCGCGTCGCGCACCGAAGCAGCCCACACACGTTGCGACACAACCGATAACTGGACTATGTTTTTTTTGTTTTTTTTTTTTAATTTACAAGAGACTGCTGTTGATATGTTTCTGTTCGGTTGTCGGTTATAGCGTGTGTACGCAACTTGAGCCATGTGATCGGTGGCGTGCCGCGCGTAACCTCGGGCCAGCTCCGCGGCGTAATACCGAGGCGTCCAGTTGCAAAGCACACTCAGGAAATACAAAAAGTTAATTGTGAAATACTATATCATGCAATTCATAAAACACTCGAAATAGTATTCATTTACAAGGGGTTTAAAGTACAAAATAAATTTTGCTCCTCTAAAATGACGCTACGGGGTTATGACTATTGTTAATACTGAGCTATTTGCCTTTTGAAGGCGAAAACGTTTTTAATTGTTGTTTAATTTGTATATTATAAATAAAAATAGATTGTTTTGGAATTCCTATATATATATATATATATATATATATATATATATATATATATATATATATATATATATATATATATATATATATATATATATATATATATATATATATATATATATATATATATATATATATATATATATATATATATATATATATATATTGTAGAACTTTTTGAGAGTGGATTTTGCAACTCTGCGACCTATTTCGCGTGTGGCGCACGCACTGCCGCGCCGGCCACGCGTGCTGAGAATATGAATGTAATCCATTAGACTAGATTCGGAACTTCGCTCGCATGCAGCAACAACAACCGACAGCGCCGAGTATCTATCATCCAACTGGATAATTCATTGAACGGGCTGTAATCGTTTGATCCAGATATCTGTTGCTAAAATAGAAATCAACCTAATATACTTGTGAAATCAATGTCAGTAGCGACAGCTCACCCCGGGCGAGCTTCGATCCCCCAGTCCGCCGGTTCACACCCTCGGCAGCTCGTGACGTCACCGGCCACGTGTTCTGCTCCTCCCCGAGCTCGGCCACATCTGCGCGGCGGCTGGCCCACTCGGGGACCTGCAAGATGACAAATCCATAACGGCCCCACCGCCTCGAAATATTTTATTCGGGTTCGTTTTATATCGTTTTACTGGTCAACGACTTTTGCTTGCGTATTCCGCAGTTCGCAAGCGCTGGCATGCAGTGAGTTAAAAATATAATCGAGCATTTGAATTAAGCGATAAATAAATCTAATTACTACCTACTCCCTAAAATAATTAAACAATGAACTTGTCGGCGCATTAACCGAATTCGCTTCATGTATTAAATAATATTGCTAACGGCACGCACACAGAAGAGCGAACCCATAAAACATACTGAACTCTGCTCACCACCGAATACTTAATTATAAAGCATTTGAACACAAGCATTGATGAAATAATAGCGTCGAGGTATTTTTAGTTATGACGTATAGTTCGATAAAAATATTGAAATAATTTAGAACTTTTACAAAAAAACAAATTTTGAAGCTTTTTAGAAATTTTCAGTTTATGTCAGCTTGACACAAGTACCAATTTTATTTTTTTTATTGAAATTGCGTTAGACGTTATTAATCACAGCATTAATAACTCAAAATGCCTCCGAAAACGTCATTCTATGACGGGCAACATTTCTAGTAATATAATAAAGTAAGCAGTTTAAATATGCAAAGTATATTGAATTATTCTTGAATTCCACGTGATAATTTTTTTTTTGTTAAGTTGAGCTAAATTTGAAAGTTACACCCCAACAAGAGCCGTCGCAATGTACCCCAGCGTGCAAAACATCTAATTACGAGATCTTAACCCCTCGCGGAGCTCATTCATCAATTTCGTCCCGGCAGCGTCCATTCGATACTGATTAGCCATCACCTCCTCCCCGGGGCGGGTTGCGGCTGCCAGAAGTTTCCAGAATCCCGCCGGCTCATCCCCTCCGGAGTTGTTGCTCGCTGCGCCCTCGTTAATCTGAAATTTCAACCGAAACCCCAAAGACACACCGGCCGGATCGACAAATCACTATTGAACAAATAACCGACGGCCGACCGAGTACAACTCGCCCAACCCGTCTAAACCCGCCTAAACCCGCCGCTTCTTCCTGCTTGGAGCGGTGTTTAGTAATAATGGTTTTAAATGGGAAACTTTTCGGAATGTAGGCCGAGCCGTGTTCGCCGGCCCGGATGCGGAGTTCGCAACAAAGCCAAGGAGTCCGGCCGCGGTGGATTTCCCTTTCAGTATTGTTTTTGAAATTTATCATATTACGTAATAATTTTGGTTTTGAAATTAAATTAAACACATAAAAATGAATACAATCACTTTTCAATTACTGTGTATTTTGGTAGTATTTGTGTTCACTCTTGTTTTGACTGTAGATTGCAAAACAAACTTAATCGCGGAGTTTTTAAATTGCCAAAGTTGCGCTTCGATACCAAAGTTTTACTTCAGTTTATAAAAGTATACTCCAACGTATGCAGTGCTTCTGCAGACTGCGGGCCATTAGTCAATATGAAAACTCAAACAAAACTATTGTTATTTATATATATATATATTAAAAAATATATTTTTATATATTACTATTTTTTTTTACTTCTAGTAAGCAAGTTTGCACATAATCCCCTCGAGTAAACTTTGGTTTGTTTCTGAATCCGAGGCTTACGCTTAGGCGAGCCACGTTTTTTCCTTCATTATTTAATGGTTTTGTGTTTTTACACGCACCCTCCGGTTGTGGACCGGCACATGTGCTCGCCTCTATCTCCGTCTCTATTCACGTTGCGAGCACCAACCCTGCCCTTTATCAGGGCGGCGCAGACTAATGCCGGGCAGGGTCGAACATGCTCGATCGAATGTTCACAACAATCGATTCGCGCTCGATTGATCCATTCAATAATAATTGTTGTGATAAAATGCATCGCCAAGTTGCGAAACACCCCCTCAAAACATTTCATTGTTTGTGTAATAATGTATGACTTATACGGAAAATTACTCAAATGTTACGAAAGGCACTAAAATATTACTTTATTACTTAACCACGATAATTGGACACCCGATCCGTCAGAGCTGATGTGGATAATTTTATCATAAAACAATTTATTGAGGATTGTATTTTTTAAGTCTTTTTTATTTAAAGTTCGTTAAATCGGTATTTTTTTATCGAAGGAAGTTGACTATGCCCATCACTAGCCCAGACGCTCCAGCTCACACACTGCTCGCCCGCCGATCCACCCTTTCATGTTCTGGTGCACCGCATCGGTAGACATTCTAGTGTCGGATTCATCGTTTCAACTTTTCATTTCAATATTAAAATACTCGAAATTTCAAAACTCGGTGGATATCACCATAGAGAGAGAATACCGGGGCAAGTGGCGAGCGGCCTACACGAGAAATAAAGCCTTAAAATATTTTCACAAGTGCACTTTCAAAAATGCCTTTTTTAATTTTGGTGTTGCGGTACGTTTTCGCAGCAGATCCATATGTAGTTTTGATTTTAATCTCAAGAAGACATTAAACTTGTATAGACATATCCGACCTTTCCGGGCGATTACAGCCTAATGAGATTTATTGGAATTAATATTTTATTGCTAAAAGTATCAATTGTAATTTTTTTTAAAAATGTAGCTACAGACTAAAAATAATATTATTTTATAAGTACATAAATGGTCTAACACGGTCTATATATCAATTGTTTTTTCGTTTAGATTTGAGACTGTACTGAATCGCCTCTGAACTGAAACAGAAATAAACTATAATTTTATAACCAGAATTTTATATAATATCTCAAATCTCAAAGTCATAAACTCCAGTCGACTACCAGGAACGATATTGCCGGCATTGGGAATTATTGGGAATATAAAATATTATGGATAAATAATATTTTATTATTATTACTGCAGCGTTCATACTTTTGACGAACGGCATTCGTCTTGCCTACCATTCAGTATGACTTATATGTGGTATGCTTGATGTATCGAGCTCTACTTACAGAAAACAATTCCGATCGTGTTTCAGGGAAAAAAAAAATAAAAACGCCGCGTTGCATACATAAGGTGGTCCGATTCGCGTAGCCAAGGCTGACACTTTTATGCGCACAGTAAAAATAAAAACCAGTAACATAAATACCATAAATTTTACGCAACACCAAAATGGCTGGCGATTTCCCGTTTTAACACGCGTAAAAATAAAAAAAAAACAATATTTTAAATGGCGCTTTTGTGCTGTGTCTTGAAAATTTAATTGTTTTTTTTATGAATTTAATTACCGCGGAAGAGCGAGAACCGACTCATTAATAGAATACTAATTTAAGTGGTAAATATAATATCACACGTTTAATCTATTTACCCCGGCGGCGCTCGCCTTGCCTGGGAAATTGGTTTAAGCGTAGGGAGCTCTCAGGAACACACCCCCCCACGAGAAGAGTCGCTGTGCATACTTTGCCGAAAGAGACGGAACTGCGTGACTGCTGCGAAACTGAAACAAAGCAGTCAAGTATTTTTTAAATATTTTTTGACAGAAAGTACTCGGTGAAGATCCATTTTGATTTTTGTTTTAATTTTTTTATTGTGAATAAAAATGTGTCTACAGTAGCTGTGGGATATATTCTATTGCTTCTCGCCGTGTGCTACGAACGTAGCGGTCTTATTTTTTCTTATGCAGTATAAAATATACCTGTGTGAAGAGCTTTATATTCTTTAGAACATGCACCGAGGCAGTAACTACAAAGTTTCTGCAGTGTACAAAGAAAGTGCATCTAATGCAACCACTTGGGATTACCGCAATCATCCAATTAAAAAGTTGCACCCGCCCGAATCTGCATTCAACATCCATTAGAGGAGGGGTGGCTCGGTCGGGTTGTTTTGTGCGCAAAGCAGTCCGTACTAAGAAAAGGTAGACCCCGTATTTACCAGGGGGCTGTTTTTGCGATAGTCTATCTCGCATCTCGGAGGGCGCGGGGGGGGGGGGAGGTCCACCCAGTTTATCTAATTCATTATCTATGTGGGACGGTCTAATTAATATTCAGTGCAATTGTATTAAATTGATAACCCTTTGTCGCAGAGCAAAAAATATTGAATGTTTAAGAAAGTGGAGCGAAAATCTGAAAACACATGCATCTGAACATATTACTGTGAAGAGACAAAATATTTAGTAGTAAAAGTAGATTTTCACAATACTGTTGTAATTACTACAAACAATTTTTAAACATCTGCGGATGATTTTAAAAAAAAGGGCGACGGGCTGTTGGAAAGGTTTCAGTGTGATTAAACTAAAGGGCAACGTGTGCGTACGAATTCCTTCGCAGGGGGCACGCAGTTATGACGGACTAATATGTCACGCTCACGCATCCCTCAGCGCCGGCGTCCCGGGCGTCCCGGGCGTCGACCCCGACTTCGCAATTGATTGGGGCGTGCCCCGCGCACTGTCAACGCGGAACGCCGCCCCACCCCGAGGGGGTCACATTCAATCCACTAATGCGTGTCGACTCTTTTTGATCTTTAAATTTTGATATATTTAATTCAAATAATACGTTACTCGGAGTGTCGACATTTCGGCAGTTCATCTGGCAGTTCGAACAATCGAGGTGGTAATATTTCAATATCTAAAGAGCTTCGCGTGTCGGATGAGGCGGCGTACCCTCGCAGGCAGCCGGTCTCCGCACCCAGGCGGCGGCCCCTCGCGCATGCGCCAATGTAAATGAGGAAGTGAGTCATCAGCACCCCGCCCCGGATATCAGCTGATCCGGCACGCGGATGCGGCCGCCGCTGTCACCGGCACCTCCGCTCATTCGCACGGCCCCGGGTCCTTGTGACGCTCGACACACTGTCTCTCCTTCGGGAGACACCCAAACTCGGATTCTGATGTCCCCCCGTGACTCTGGTGCACTACCGTATTCTTTAAGATCTCGAAGACGGCAATCGGGATGAGTAACTGCCCGTGTTTGACTTGCTTATACCGCCGTATACGCAATCACACTAAAAATCACAAAAAATATCTGTTTAGTATTTTTGTTCTAATATTTTGATTTGTTTTATTCGCAGGTCCCCCCCCCAACCTTTTGGAAACCGACATTGGATAGCGTAAGTCACTGAAAAAATATTATAAAAAAAGTATATAGACACAAAAACAGTTTGAACTGATTATTTCATAATTACATATCTGATGATGAAACGAAGCATACTACATATGCGATGCGTGTCTGTCTTATCCTGTATTTTAACCATATCTACTGTCCGCGTAAAAACTGGACATCTGGTGAACCTGATACGTGAGCAAATGCTGTGGGGGAGTTATACCACTCTGGCCACTGTGTGCCTGTGTTTACTAATGGCCTGTTTGTAATCCATTATTTCTGTTGTATGCATTGCGGACCATTGTGAATGTGTCGCTGCCGAAATAAAAATAGGTCAAAGCTCCACAGTACGCTCTCGGTAGATGTGAAATCATAATTTAATTATAGATAGTGTGGTCATTGCTTCATGAAATTCTGACTATTTTCTGTAGTTAAATATGTATTTGTCTTAAGTTACAGAACGATAAATATATTTTTTATGCATACTGGGTGATTCATGCGAATTTTTTTGTGTGAAAATTTTCATGCAAGTAACACGGTGTACACTACAAAAATAATCGCAATTTTAATTAATTTAAATAATGATACCCAAAAACAATATGTTATTTGACGCTTCTTATAGCGGTTAACCACAACACTATCATTGAGAGATACAATTTTTGTTATTCTTTATTTTAACTCTTCTAATGTGCTTGTGAACTGGAGATAAGAGGTTCCGGTTAATTCCCAGCAGTACGCTTAGTATTAAGAAACGTAAACTATTCACAATTTTTCTGAAATCACCCTGTATATTGTGCATTTAACAGGAAAGTGTACCGGCGCGGAGATCCCCCCCAACACCCCACCGGCTAATATTGAATGTAATGGAATCAATAACATTATCTGCTAATGCCCTCGCCATTATTATCTTGTTTGGGCACAAAACCTTATTATTCGCAACACCAATTGATAACGTCTCCAAACTCGAACCCACATTAATTAGATAATAGAACCCCTTCCGCCGCCACTGACCCCCGGGTGGAGCCCGCCGCACCACCCCCCCGGTATCGACTCTCGGACGTCATGGAGTGACCCATCCGAAATTATGTCGAGCCGTCCGTTTTACCCGTCATGTAGTTTCCAGGAGCGTCCCGTCGACATCGAATTAATCGTCCAGTAGCTAGAAATCAGAATATCCCTCAGTTCGGAGATGAATATCGCTAAAATGTAAAAATTTGCATTTTTACCGGCCTTAAAAATGGATCTCCCTTTATTTAATTATATTGAAAGGATATTTGTATCTAAAAGTCTATACTATCTACATTGCAAATAGGTATTAAAATTTTCATTTTCTGAATATTTTTTTTTTATGGATTATAAGTGTTAAGGGCTATCCACGCCGTTGTGATGATAACTAAAAATGTTATTATTTTATATTAATACTTTTATTTATTCCTAAGCGATATTTGCAAATAAAAGCAGTAAATGATAATAATTATAATTTAAAGTATTTTTATGCTTAAAGTAAGACAACATCCCGAAAATCAATAAACATTTGTATCATGTATAGTTTATTCTGCGACGAGCCGTGCTAAGCTCGATCCAAAAAGATCCCTCAGATAAATTAATACCAAAAAGTCCCATAAATCAATAGATTATTAATCTCACGTCCAGCCACTCAACCCTTAATAATTCCTCCCAGACCCGCCCCGTCCCATCCCCCGCCCGCGAATTACAAACCAGGAAGTGCGCACAACGCGAGAACTCCTTAATGGAACCAGCGGTTGTATCGTCTTGTATGCAAAACCCTTCATCGGACGAAAGCCTCCCAGAACCCTTTGACCTACTATAAAAAAGTCGGGATTTGAATAAAACTTTTTGCATACTTTTAAATAGGCATATTTTATTTAAACGAGAATGCGGTCCAGCCAAAACTCATATATATGGTACATATAATAGATAGGCGAGCTTTCGTAGATTGTTATTGAGTGTATTATCCCATCGTTTTGCTGCGTACTCGCTTCCATGTCGACTCCCCGGTGTGTTGGATTGCTCTTGTGCAAACATTGATTTGATTTAATTACTAACCGATGTCGTTCGTGCTTTTTGGTCTGTCATTTCCTTCGCGTCAGTGTAATCGCATCAAATCGCCCCGAAATTGGTGAACTGCTCGATCGCTCGCAAATTTGATTCGCCCGTCAGCGTGGTGATTCGGATATCAGATCAATTTACATACATATATCACCCCGCCATCGGTGGGACCATTCAGCCAATTACAAGCCGGCTTATTCAAATTATGTATGTTGAAATCGTCTAGTGATACGGTGATTTACACGCTCTCTGCGTCCCGCGATCGAATATAGGTTGAGCGACAAGTTTTTTTATTTTAAATTTAACCAACGTAGAAATTATACTGTATTTATTATTTGTAAGTGATACTAGAATATTAGACCAAGTCTCTGCAAGGGTTAAAGGTCACCGTATGCAAAACATAAAGAGAATTGCAAAACATCTCCACGTGTCAAACTCCTTTTGTCAATCTGTCTATACTGCTGCCAGGACTCCCACCGGGATCTGGCGACGAGTCCCGCAGAGCCTCCACTAGGGGCGGGGCGCACTGGAGCTCCTGCAAGTCGAATAATAAATTGCTTATCATTCGATGATACTATCGAGGACCTTCACAAAGTGACAATGCTCAACACAAAAATGTCACATTTGCTCATATTCTTCTCAGTCACCATTTTGGAAAGTATACGGATTTTTTCCATTCCATTTCCATTATAAAAAATCATGAGAGCAATATTCGAAACTGGTTTATTAAATCCAAAAATCTTGATTTCACTTTTATCCGGCATGTTTTAAAACTATAAGATTCTACTTAAAGTTACATTTCTGACATACAGGCAGGAGTTTTATACGTTCGAATAATATCAGTTTTCTTTGACGTAAAATATTTTTTATTAAAAAAATCAACTTTTTTTTAAATTCGATAGCAGTAATCGAAAATCAACCAGTAGATCGTTTCGAAGTCGGCGGAGTTTCCCCGTCCCTCGGGCTCGCGCGACCCGGCGGGCACAGCCACGCGGAAGTGTTATTTTTGACTCGTCTAATTCCGTGGCCGCTGCTTGAATTAACCCCGCGCCTCGTGCACTCGCGCCACGTGCACCGCCGTTCTGCCGATCACCGCACTCTGCCAATCCGTTTGATTTTTCAATGGGCATGTGTGCTTGCCGACCATGGATCACACCAGCGAGCCGCCTCCAGCTTCAATGGAAAGGAAAACGCGATAAAAACTTGTTATATGCTTCCCGCTGCTTGCCCATCTGCCTCTCTTCCCTTGCTTCTTTTTTTAACCTTGCCGCTCTTGCCAAGGTCGTGCTTATTCTCTTCGTTTTTCAGTTACTTCTTTCCGTGCAGCCAATATCATACAAAGATACACATTTGAAATTGTGTGTATTTTGTTGTAGTGTAATCTTAAATAATTTTCAATTAAAAACAGTATTTGTGTAGCGAAGTACGTTCAACACCAGAATTCGAGGCCAAACAGCAAATCTGGCAAACTACGCACACAACAAAAGTCATTTAAACAATTATAATCAGCAAGAAATGGTAAATTCTCTTAAGGCCTGTCGTCTGTATATGACGTCACGGGTTCCGCTGGGGGTCTTGTATTTCTATGTCAACTCTGTACAGTTGGGCCACACACTGCTGCAATAACAATCTGTTGTAAATTTACTGAAACTTCTGTAAAATAATCACGTTGCATTGCGAGGTTGTTATGGTTCTGCCCCGGCATATAGAAAACACATGTTAAATTTCGCCGCTATGTTTTCGAAACAATAATAAGGGTCAGTACAACAATTCACATCACGCTGTATAGTGATGCTCTCACGAAGCGATTTACGTTGGTTTTTTAATTTTTAAAAAATAATTAATAAAATGCACACCGCGTGATAACTCGGCTGACTCTATGTGTCCACCATTTTTCTACACATGTTGATAGTGCCTAAGGTCATTTGGGATCTTATCTAATCCTTCTCTGGTTTTTATATAAAAATACTAGCAGCTCGTATTTGATTAGATATCATGGCTGAGCGTGCAGTCCTTTGTACTGAGGCCACAAAATAATCACGTAAACAATTTACGTCACTTATTACATAAACGTAATAAATTATTACCCAGCATTCATTGGTTATTGATTTTCACATATTGATAATAATCAATCACACTTTTTATTGTCGAAGTACAATATATGTGTACTTGTAGATTTTAACGGCCGTCGTAATTATAATTTCTTCAGGTACTGAAGTCATCTTCAGTGAATTTATAGTTCCAAAATCCAGTAGATATAACCCATGTATAAAATATCCAAGAACGCAGCATTTCTAATGTATGTGTAGGTCTTCATACGGTCGTCGATAACTTCGCTCTGATACCTCCGGTATCTCGATTCACTCGATTTCCTCCAGTCGGAAGCACCCGGCGCTGTCGGTATCGGCGGCCCGCCCCGCGGAGCATCCTGCACACGGTGCATCCTGCTCGCAGTGATGCACTTCTCGCGTTTCCGGCTCGCTTTTCTACGGCGACAGCGCGGCGCCTCTCGAGTGGCTGCTTGCATCGTTCAATTTTTACACGTGTCGAAAGGAAACTCGACGCCGTGTGAGCGAGGCGCGCTGGGACACGATTACGTTTCATGCAAATTGGATACACAAAAATAGCTTCTTTTTTTTTTTTTTTTTTTAACTACTTGGTACTACACCAGGATGATACCATGCCTTTTGTAGCTCAAGCGAAATAAAACTCAGTATAACTTAAATAATAATACTTTTATAAAAAATTTATTCTTCAAAAGTGAATACCAGTTTCTTAATTGTTTAATTAAACGTTCGTATAAATGAAAACGAAGGTTATTTGAAGTGTAACTATTTTCTAAATTAATGGTAGCAACACAACAAGCTCCAACATTTGCGATCTAAATAAAGAGTCTTGTATATGAATCTCCACCGATAAAATAATGGTACAGTGTGACACAGTGAAGTTTGCGTATAAGTGATGGCGTTATTGATGCTCTATATTGCTACGATATAAAAACACTGACAGTTCATATAATTTGTACACTTGCCAAGTTCTTCGAATGCATACATAAATTAATAAAATAATGAAAAAAATGTTCTTATAAAAAAACTGGCGCGACACTGGTGCACAGAGGGATGACCTCGTAAAAAAGACGGATCGCCTGTCTATGGCCCCGGAGCTCAAGTGCGACGGTGTTTAGTATGGAAATGAACGTCTGGAGTGTCAGATAAGATGAAGCAGATGCCGTTTATCGCTGCTGACTAGGGCGTCGTGTTGACACGAGACTTCAGTGCGTGTAGCGCGCATCGGCACACCAACAATCAACTAGGGAATTATATCTAAACCAGGTACAAGTAGAGCGTTTTTTAAAATTTGAATTCATACAAACCGATTACAAGCTAAACACATTTCGATAATCTCATATCATGCATAGAGCATTGTGTTAGTGAAATAATACGGCGCGCGCTTGCGAAGGTTCTGTGGAGGATTCATGCCCATCCAATAAAGTCAAGGAGGGGGCGGAGTGGGGGGCGGCAGACAGTGCAGTCCGGAGAATGCAACAATAATCGAGTCCGTATCTGCCGCCAGCAGGCGAGTTATGCTCGAATCAATATTGATATATTATAAGACCCGGTTTAAGAGATATTTAAATATTACTGAGAAAAACACTTTGTCAATTTTGTCAATGCATGAAGATGGAAGTAAATTTGGGGGGTTTTTTTTTTGTTTTTAACGTATTATATATGAGTTTGGATTTTTCAGCTTAATTATGATTGTCATAACCTAGATATAATTGTAATTCGAATATTTAATCAAATTCAGTAGGGATAATTCTGTATAGTAAGATAAAGCTAATGATAATGACAAATTTAATAAAGGTCTCGTTTTATGAGAACACGTTTATTTTTACTTTTAACAATGAAGTAGACGTTTATTTTTTTCCCGGTTGCCGGTGCATGAAGGACTCTTCGTATTAAAAAAAATAAGTGCAATATAGTTCATGCAATGTCGGTGCAATCGTCCTAGGCTAAACCCGAGCAGACGTGAGCTCAAAGTGCGGGGATTAACCGGGAACTCTCGGTTAGCAATCGGCGGCCCCGACAACTGTGGCTGCGAGCCAACGACGGAACATTAAAGGCAATATTGCAAGTACATAATTTATATTCTCATATTATAAATGGCGTATTACTTCAACCGAGTGTTAACCGCTTTAAATATTTTTACCCAAGCTTTACACCGCAGTTATTTTTAAATAATCTCAACATTACTTTTATACAAAAAAATTTGTCATAAATATCACTTGTGATGAAAAAGCGTTGTATTCTAAATATAAGCGACTTATTTGAGGTTATATTTTTGAAAGCGATTTTTTGTATCTATATCTAGTTATTCTAGAATATTGCCTTAGAATTCACTGAAACTCTCAAATATTCTCCGTAACGCGAATTAACAAGACATCATGCTCAACAGTAAAAACAAACTGCCGGGCTTCAGGGCTCGGGGCGCGCGGCTCCCTCCTGCAGCACCAGGCGGCCGGCATAATTACATGATGCTCCAGGAGACCGCTGACGTCACCCCATCAGTATGCATGCAGCCCCCACGCCACCCCACCACCCCGCCACCCCGCCACCCCCGGGGCGCGGCTCTTTAATCACGTGACTGATGAAACATCCCGGCGGTTGTGTGCGCCCCCGCCCCCGCCCCCACCCCCGCCCCCGCCTGCTCTCAGAGGCGCGCTATGCGCCCGAGTAACGCAGTTTGATTATTTTCCACATCGCAACTATCTTAATGGATTTTACAGTTTAATTTTTTTGATTGCTTTTCTTTTAGATTGACGATTTTTCTGCATACTTATTTATACGTGCTGAGCTTAAACTCCTAAAATTTAATTGCGATACTCTGTACCAAGTGGGTTGAGTATTTTCAAATAATTTTTACTCAAATCGTTGCTCAATGACGTCATACTCTCTCCTTGACTCGGTTTAAATTTTATTGGGCTTAAACAAAAAGTCCATAAACTAAAAATCGGTATACGGCACCAACTGACTTGTTTAGTTATTAAGATTTTCGCCGATGAATAAGATGTCACCAATTCGCCGCAGATTGAGTGTGTGTTGTTGAAGATGAAGATGATGTGGTTGCAGGATTGATATAAGGTTGGAAATCAGAAGGCTGGCGAAATATTTGCGTATTCGTAGTTTATTTAGTATAACTACACTTGTTAGAAAAGTACGTGGTTACTAGTTCGATGCCGCGAGGTCTCTCTTGAGGAGCCGCTTATATAGGGTCCCGCTGCCTTTGTGGCTGGCGTAAACAGGAAGATTCCCACGTATCGGGGGTGTCTCATTGCGAGGACATCTCGCTTGAATACGATCGCCTTTGACTGGCCGCTAATTACTAAGGGATTATGTTCTACTTTAATGGCAGTCATATAAAATATTTAATGTATTAAGGATCGAATGTCACATTCCAACAGGCCGTAATACACGTGTTCCGATGTAGGTACTAACCCCTACAAGATCAAAAACTATTAAAAGGACGTCTGTAGTTTTGCAATAAACACCATAAACATAAAATCGAGCTTCGACACCATTTGACTATAGTTTATCAATAAGTAATTGCGTGAGTACTAAAAAAGGTCACGTGGCATCTCTTACCAGTTAGAACACGTGTGACAATTTTAAACAGCTGTCTGGTCCCGCTTTATCATATTACTTGGAGAAAATCTAAAATCAACAATTGTTCAGTACATTCGCTTATCGTTCGCAGCGACTACATAATATTTGAAAGCATCGGCCGCGTCACTTCCTTTAAAATATTTATTTAATAAAATTACACACAGCCAAACCCGCGGGAATTCGATGAATATTGCAAGCACGCATAGTCGGATAGTAGTTTGTTGGGTTCGTTATTATATTTTATGCTTGTACACTAACCCCGCTTTAGTTTGCCCCGTTCTTCTCCAGCCTTCACCTTTTACCGCCCGCGCTATTTCTGCCGGTTTTTATAACCGACGAGACTCGGGTAGAAACAAGGACGTACCTACTTACAAAATTACAGTCATGCTATGTTATGGACGGAGTTCTTGAATTTTTAGTAAGACACTTCGAGTTACCTTCTAAATATTTCTTATCTCTCGCCGAGGCGCGTACAATTGCCAACATTTATTACCAGCCTGGTATAGTGCCGAGCCAAAGAAGCTGCTGAATTCGAGGCAATGAAACATCGCTATTTCTCTTAAATAAATGAAGCAGCTTCTTTGTAAAGAAACAACAAATATGAAGCGGAATCACCAGGAGATGATGACGTTAATAAGTTTTCTCATTATTTGGCTATTCATATTTCCAAAGGCGAGAATCGAGTTCGGAAAATTAATATTTTGTTTGAATTTATTACTGAATATATTGTATAAAATCAATGTTACGTAGATTTAAGTTTTAAAATACTGCATATTTGTAGCAATACAGTTATTGTTTCTCTATAGTAGTTTGAAGCAGCTGCTACTTTGACAAAGCAAATATAAATGAAGCTGTGTTGGATGTTCTTCGAAACGCCCATCACTAGTCCAAAAGTTTACTTTTCACATGCGAGTATTTACTTTATTTTAGTCATCAGTGCCCGACCACCTGGCGTTATCGGCAATGTATAAAGTTACAAAACATTTATAATATGGTAATGTACCATGTGAAAATCCAATGTACTTTCTCATGAAACCGTTCGTGGGTGGCTTACTTGTTGTATATATAAAAAATATTTTTATTTTGTCTTCACCGCTAAACCAAGGAATAATAATTTATATATTTCTTTTTGAGAATAAAGTTACATACAAACTTTAAGCTAACGTCTTGTATTTCACTGGTATTTTCATTTATCATGAAAAACTTCCATTTTAGTCAGTGTAACATGGGCGACATTTTCTAGAAATATGAGAGACTATAGTTAACTACACTTTGTGTTTATAGAAAGAAAACAGTGCAGTGTAAAGTATGTTTTTAAATAAAAATTACAGGGAATATATAAACGTAGTCTTAAACAATGTTTCAATTCTCTCAACAAAAAACAAATATTTAACCAATCTACATATATTTTCTGCGTTATTTAACGTCTGCTACCGACTGTTTATGTTAATTTCAAAATTTACTTGAGATGCTAGTAGCGAGATTTTTCACTTTGGCATAAATTTTTCATCTTTTTAGAATAATATTCTACTCCGACACGTTATCTTCGAAATATAGTAGTGTGGCATATAGTGGAAACAAGCAGATAGGTGAAGTGTGGAGAGACTCGGCCCCGGTGGGCTGATAACTGATGACTGATAAGATAAGATTAGATAACTGCGCCATGTTCTTTGCAAAAGTATCTCATTTTAGTATTACCAGTAGCATCGTAAGTCTGGACAGAAAGAATATTAGATTATCCCCGGCATCCATTGAAGCGAAGTATAAGGTGAATAGATGACTATTGAGTTGATATATGGTATGGCTTAACATTGTGAATTCATGAATAAGATGTAGATTTTCCTCGGGCACTTTAATAGAATTAGTTTGATTTATAAGAACATTAATAGTAAATGTGTTTGTATGCATTAAAATATCCATGACGTATTCATGGGTATAAGAAAATAAGTCGATTAGATGAGGCTTGTGATTTGTTCGGCGGGCGTCTGCGGGATCGCGTGGATCTGCATACAGCCTGCGCAGATTGCATTAAATAAAGGCAGAAAGAATATTGGAGGAGCCCCCGCCCTCGGGGAATAATGGGAGAGGCTGGCTGTGACAGGAGCCGCCGTGTTCAATGATTCAGCCTCTCTTTGTTGTCTGGCCACTTCAAACTTCGGTCTTCCGGGCGGACGGCCCGGCGGGGCGAGCGCTCCTGCCTCGGCAATCAACATTGCAGCATTCGAATACTCGACGGTATATTCTCTGTATTGTTACATTTTTACCGCTACGTATCTCTTTACTACTTTGAATTTCTGCCTGTGTTGATACGGGCGTTAATTTTTTTTGCCGTTTTCGAATACGATACTACTAAAGTATTTTTCATCGCTAGCCGCTACTTTCTCCCATCTTTCGGGTAAATTATGGATTCCGCCCCAAAAGAACTGTTCGTCTTTTGAAGCCAAGAAAGAATCAAGTCAATTGTTGATACCCTGTTCAGAAGTGAAGCGTATTCCGGAAACGGCATTCTGCATGTAGTCGGCATTTGTTGGTACAAAAGTTGACATGTTGAGAGCTGTATACACATCAGCGATATGATATATACTGAAAAATAAAGCGCAACAATGACGCTTCACAATGAAGTTAAATAAAGTATAGCCTGATGCGATTCAATACAAGTAACGCCATCTCTTAGAAAATCCTTAAAATTAATGCATACTACTTATATCATTTATGTTAAATCTCTGATTTTATTATGCTTTATGCTGTATGCAAATTTAAAAAAATATATATATATTTGTAACATTCGTGATATTCGCTGTGGACCCTTTTGGGATATCAGCTATGAATATTTAACTCATTTGAAAGTCGAGTGTGCCCCCATCACGTTTAAACACATTTCAGTGGTGTAATCGTATGTGGGACACCTCCAAGTTCAGAGGTCGCTGTAATGTATAATAATTCCGCCGCGATCGACACATCCTGTGGGCAGACACGCGCCCCCGGGGATTATCACGTCGTTGCCGAACTTCTGACACGCGTCGCTTTAAACACTCATAAATTCCGAAACAAAATTCAAACTCGAAATAATTAATTATTCCGCAAAAGTTCCCGGAAGCGGTCCCGGCGCCTGCGCCCTCGACTCCGTTGCCCCCGATTAATTCAAATCATACAATTATCATACAAAACGTCCGGCGGGCACTGCAGCCGGAGGAACTAATGACTCGTGACGTCGTTTGGCTGCGAGGCTGCGTGCATAATGCTATCCATTCTACCTAGAAGACACTTTTAAGTCTCAATTGCATTACATAAACTCACGTTGACTTATATATGCCTGGAAGATCTAATAACTTTTGATGTTAGTACCTTGTATTGTGAGGCTGCGGGCATATCGCTATTCGTGCTAAAATATTTTTTTATATATTTTTATTTAAGTTTCTGTCTAATAAATAACAAGCAATAATGACTTGTGATATTGTTGCGAGTGCTTGGGTTGCGAAACTACGTACCTGCCAAGTACACTAATCGAATCATATCTGAGCACGAGGCTACAGAAACTTCTATCGAGTGCACACGTGAGTGTTTACGGCTCCTTGATGCATTCAAATTGATTTACTTCAACTGGAGTAACGAATGGCTTGTGTTGTGGCTAGATAAACGTGCACAGAAGTGTATAATATATATTATGAACATGTAATTTATACTACATATTCAATATAACCGAGAATGGCTCGGAGATTATGATGTTTTTACTTGTGACCGTTTCGCATGCGATAGCGCGTCCGATACAATACTTCTAAAAGCAAATACGCTCATGATTAAAAACGTCGTAATCTGCTAGCCGTTTGACTATTTTTTTTTATTAGTATCATTATTTATTTAAATATCAGTTGAACCTGGTGTGTACGAAGCAGGGTACCTAGGTCCGGACGAGGCCCGCTGACCCGCGGGTCGCTGCCGATTTGCAAGTCGATGAGGCGCGACGCCGCGGACGGACTTCTGCCCGATATTCATTTCGTCGATATTTTTTCGTTATAATTCATGCTGCCCGTGTTTCATGATATGGTTAAATTACCCGCAGTGTACAAACCGGCGTAATATTTGCATTCGTGCGAAGCTCTCGGTCGTCACACCGGTGTGATGCTCGCGTACAGCGCTTTTTTTAGAATTGCGTATTATAGTATTTCAGATTTGAGTAAAGCCTTTGAGACTAATTTTAATGAAGATTTTCTATGACTTCTAAGTGGTAAAATATGTGGAACATAGACTTCATTGGTTCCGACCGTTCAATTTACAAACACGATGTTAAACAGACTCATTCGTCTGCAGTGCGAGGAGATCACATTAAAAATGCAATTAACCACGTCAGGCACACATAGGAAGTCCTCTATTTGAACAGCTCGCGTTAAAAGGTTCGGTTGTTTGCTCTGCCCAGAGCGCAGCTGTCCGAAGCCCCGGTTCAAAGGTCAAACGAAAAAAAACAACATATTCCCATCCTCGTGTATTGTGCGCACGTGTGCAGCGTCCTCCCCGGCACGTCGCATTACAATGCAAATGCCACTCACCCTCATTACGGCTACTTGTGATTATATTTCCACGGCTTGGTCAATGCGCTGATTTAATGCAGTCACACGCGCCGGCTTAGCCGAGCGGTCTCCTCACAATGGGCCGTGCGGATATCCGGGTGTATTAAAGCTTGAATGTCTTGGCATAGAAATTATATCGCTTATTGAGTTTTTTTTTTTTTTTTTTTTTAAAGTATAGCCCTTTTTGAATATCCTGTAGTTTGACAATCGAAGAATTTAAATATATTTGTGTACCAATGAAGTCCGTGCACACCAACACGGCGATATTTTTTTTATTATGCCTGTAAACTACTGCCTAGACTAGAGCGGTCACAATTGATGTGCGTAATATAAATTACATTCAGAATAATATTAATGATGGAAGTTATTTTCTGTGTAGGCGTATTGCAAAACGGCTGAATAATAATAAAATTGTATGTAAAAGTAATTTAGTTCCATGCGTGCTATAATACTGTTTTCTACAAGGATGCTCATGGGAGTAAACTTGCAATATATTATATCACGTAAAAAAAAAAAAAAAAAAACAGACGACAGATGGTTGGCAAGCCTGTGAGATGCGGTTAAACTTGAAACTTTGCCATTTTTTAAACGTATGACATGTTCATTAGATCATCGCCACGCTTAATGTAGTGTCGCAGTGACCGGTGACTGTTGTATTCACAATCGACTAATGTGTGTCTTGGATCGGGCAACGGCTTAATTGGTAGTCGTAAATTAATGATGGGCGCTTTAACGGCCTGAACCGCTTTTTACTGGGAAATTGGAGTGATAAATATGTGGTTTTTGGAACATATTTTTTTTTTATTATTCAATGGCAGCGGCGGTTTCGAGCTTCGTGCGGTTTTTTTAACGTCCCAAAAGAGTCACAAAATAACTGCCGAAGTACAAGAAGAGCAATAAAATTATACATAAAATATACTCGCAAATGGAACTGATCAAAGCGTACGCAATAAAATATACGTCATCAAATTTTCAATATCTTTGTGCATAAAATAACCTTCGTTTATATTTTCAAATAATATTTTGAGAAAAAAAAAAAATTTCAAGCCATTCCAAGGAATTCCAAAAACAGCATGCTAAATCGTACCAGAACTCTTCATGTATATGTATATTTTTTAATGTGGTGCCTATAAATGTATGTTTTGATAAGAACTACTTTCTATGGCTCAGCCACGCCCCGGCTGGAGAGACAGTCTATGTTCGCCTTTTATCGTAAAAAAATTTACGCCAAGTAATATCCAACTTTTAAGGACTCTAATAATAACGCATACCTTGGTAGGAATCTCTTTGTCCTTTGTGTATGTAATATTTTTTTTATATATAGAGAGCAATCGTCGAAAAATTAGCACACAAAGAACAATGGTCTCCAGCGTAATATAGGTCCATGTATTGCCATTCTATGCACGTTACGGTTCATTCGGATAAAAGATATGGTTTTTACGCTGCTTTACTGTGAATACTAATAAGCGGGATCAACATCTAGAACCATTGAAGTTAATTACACCAGCTCTACACCCAGTAAGCTTCCTCACAAGCAAGCGTCACACTGTTGTGACGCGATTTTTTAAATTATCATTTAATCGATCTTGTGTTCCATTACAATTCAAAGTGTTGTTCCATCTCACTTCTCACCTTCCAACCTTAAATCTAAATTTCTAACAGTTGCTTTGTGTTTGTTACAGGAGACGGCAGACGCGCGAGACGCCCGAGCCATCCCGAGAGCCCGGCGGAATACATTGACCCGAGATAAGTAAATCTATTCGATACCGCCGACACCAGATGTATCGAGCCCTTTGGAGAGGACTTGCGACGTCATATCCAATCGTTGGCACTCCTCGAAATATATATAGATAATTTAACCAATTTCATGAATACTCAAAGCTTTTGGTGGTAGCACAATTTTTCCTTACAACGCTCTGGCGTTTAGATCTGATATTGTTTCAGTAGCTTGCTGTAGAAGGAGTATCAGATCCAAACGCCCAGAGCTTTAAACAAATACACACAATAAATATCAATTTTGTAAAATTGCTGAATATAGTAGTATTTCCGGCCGTCCACCTATTGCGTATGACGTCACAGGCTCGCTGTTAGGCTTCGTATTTCTCCGGCGGGCGCGGGGATATAACGCCGAATAAACTCCGGCTTCGATTATGCTCGCTTATCATACGAGCGGTAATTTTATTCCGGGGTTTAGCATAATCCGTATTCTTGCTGGGGAATTTACATGAGAATTATTGCGAGCCGCGTTGCTTAGTGGCGATTTTCTTGTTGCCGTGGAAGCTTCGAGAATCGAGAATCGAGTCAAGGTCGTGAGCTTTGCGAATTAAGTGGGAAATTATTCCAAGTATAAAATTGTGAAGTTGGTCACAACCACTAGAATACTAAGGACGCTGGAAGTGGCGCCGCTTCGCGCTGCAATTTTGCTGTTGCCATGGAAGCTTCGAGGAACGTGTCGAGGCTGTCGCACATGAAATGAAACACAGCTATCATTATTTAATTACAATGTACATTTCAATATATATAGAAATAAACAAAAAAACTATTATTTTTTTTTTTTAGAATATATAATGTGAACTAGTTTTCGTGTGAGTTTCAGAACACCCTTCACGGTTAAATACGTGCGAAATACAGTTAGAACACTGCAGTAATTAGAAGCCGGGACTCACCTCGCACCGAGCCCCGCGGAGTGCCGTATGTTAATTATAGCAAGCCGGCACACTTCCGCGTGAATTATGCGAGTATAACAATCACATAAATTCGTAAATCATTGAAAAAGGGTTCGGGGACAAAGCCCGGAGAGCGGTGCATGTAATAATTTATCTCTCATTACCCCCGCGGCATACTTTCCAAATAACATTATATTATAATATTATCTCGGCCGGTAACAAATCTGCTTTACCGACCGACCGCGCCATGAAACTCTAATCAACCGCCATTCCAAATTTGAATTTAATTTTAAACGCCGAACGCGGGCTTCCCCCTCCCCCCCCCCCTCTTACCCCCCCCCCCCACTCCGCGCCCCCTTGCTAATGTCCGCGCAAATAGCGCAACCGAGTCGTGCTCCTTGTCCGCTTTTTCGCTCTTTAATGGTGAATTAGCAGCCGGCCGCCGTAAACGGCTTATAAATAGCAATTAAATCAAATATTTGGCACGCCATTATGCCACGACGGATGTACACGCGAATTCAGTTTTCAAAGACCCATATTTCACTGTGCCATTCGGGAACAAATTAAGCATTGCTGTTAGTAATAATTGCGAGTAACCCGCTGCCGCCGCCGCTCTCTCTGGCTGAGATGAATATAAAATTTTAGTATGCGAAATGATGGCGGTGGGAGTGCCGTGTGTACTGCGAAGCAAAAGTGGGTGCTAACGAGACAGACCGCATTTTATAATAGAGCGAATGGGAGGGTAACTAGGGCAATGGGGGCTCGGATAGGAAAGGAGACACCCAAGAGTATTTTGGTTATAATTCGAGATCAATAGTTCGCGATTGGTGTTTTCCTGGAAATCCGGAAAGTGTATTGGAGTAAAGTTATAATTATTGACAACTGAGCATCGGAATGTTCAAATTTAGCTGAAAATTCATTGAATATCCAAAATGGGAATTTATTCTGTTTATGATCCAGTGGTTAAGATAGGTAAAATATAAATTGTCCCGGGTTCGATGAAACGGAAAAGCCTCTGAGAAAAAACCCTTTTTGGTGCAAGTTTTCAGTGATTTTCCTGCACACAAGGCGGATTCCGGATGTGTAATAGGCTTATCAGGCTTTTTGCTCAACTGCCTGGCTTGCGGCTCCGAGACTCCTTATTCAGATTATCTGAAGGATGAGACGCCGTAGCTTTTCCTTTTTTTTTTCTTTTTTTATAAGTCGCACTAAACCCTCCCTTCCAGAGGGATGATTAACGATGAAAATACTAAACAAGCTATAAATAATTACGTCACAAGAATTGGCTGATTGACAATCAATTTTGCTAATATTTTTCTTATCATAAAACGAACACAAAACTAAAAAGATTAAATGAAGTATAGCAAGTATATTAAAATATTTTAAAGAACTCTAAACCTGCGATTAAATAAACAAAATTTACCATGGTGTATGTATTTGGCTTTCGTTTATCCATATTATTTTTCGTAATCGACCGTAGCTCCAGAAATTTGTTTCAGAAGGCGACTTTTGTGTTAATTTTTTCTCTCAGAAAAGGCAAGAAAAACACAAGCGCTATTGATCTGTACACTTTTTGTTTTCATTTTGAAAAAAAAAAAACTCAAGATTTGAGTAATTCGGCCACGGCATCACAAAAGTAACTCTCCATTAATGAATCGAAAACAGGAAGAATAACAATTTGGATTGAAACAAAAGAAGGCGGAGGGAGGGGGCGTCTCGTCCCCTCTGTCTCCGGAGTAAGCCGAGTTCTTGCCCCGGTTTTTTGCGCCGCCCCGTGCGAGAAGAACAAAAACATTTTTTGCCCCATCAAACCTCTCCTCCCGCAAGAAGACCTCGCCTTGCTCTCCCGCAGCCTCCTAACTAGACAAATATCTTTTTTTTTGCCCCCGGCCCCGTCCACCTCATTGGCGAATTCGCCTCGGCCCATCTAATAAATTGCCGGTTTCCTCGCACGAATCTCGTAGTTTGATTATATACGGTGTATGTTAATAGTGAATGAATACATTGCTTTTAATTCCTTGACGAAAAAAACGTAACACAGTTTTTGTGTAAGTGCATTGTAGTTTTTTGGATGTATCTTCTTGAAGGAGGTAACCATTTCACTGTACATATAAGACTTCCAGCCACTGGCGTAAATTCCGCATCCACGTTAGTGTCCTTCCAATGCCTCTTTTATCTTTGACAAAAATAGGATTACAGTCGCTGAGTATATATCAAATTTGAATAACCCCCACAATAATACCGATACCAAAAATACTTAATCATTCGATAGGTACTTAAGTTTTAATCACATTTAAAATGACATTTAAATTAGGTTGAATGCTATTTTAAAGTATAGCAATAAAAGTTTAAACCTAAATTGACGAATTTCAGCGAAATTCAATTGTTTTTTCGCAGCGCAAATATTTGATTTGATTTTATTTGTTTTATTGTGCTCCGAGTTAGTAGATATTCCTACATAATACTTTTCAGGCAGTGCCGCGTTGTATTCCGAGTAATAAGCATATTCAAATCGGAACTTTCACATAACGATTAAAAAATATATTTGCGGCCGTTTGTTTTTAATTTGTTGAATTAAAAAAAATTAATAATTGATTGATTTTTCTCGTACTTGGATGCTTCAGCAATTTTTATTATTGTTATTTATGTGTGAGGTTTTTAACTAATGTTAGGTTAGGTTAGGCTGTGTATTACTGCTGTAATAATTTCGAATGTCTGTTGTTGACGTATGCATTCATTATTAGCATGAAATTACCGAGCTGCGGTGTTTGTCCATTACGGGGTGGATTGCGTCGGAAGCAGCACACGAGCGGGTCGCGGTCGTCATCGTGTGCCCCTGACGTTACGCAATTTCCCCTGCAATCACGAACACCGTAGGACAATCATCAGATCATCACGGCCCCCGGCCCAAGAGATTACTGACCGCGCTCTGACCAATGCCACCCCTCCACCCGCTCAGGGCTGCCGCCCACTTTACCGGGGCATCAAGCTAATGGTAACAAATAGCCGCTATGATAATACCCTTATGGCGAAAGTACTCACTAACACACATGTTCGTATTCTTATAACCAATTGGCTTTTCTCATTTGTTGTTTACGTATGGAGTATTCCAAATAACCCAACACAAGGTTATGTGAGAAAATAATGCGTTTCGAGTATTTTGTTTGTACGCCTGTATAAACGCACATACACAAATTACAAGTACCAAAAAATAATTTAAACAATATTGAAACAATCAACACATAGAGATCCCGTTGTTCTGCAGTGTAATTTGCAACCCTGTGCTCCCAGCCGGCTGCAGCCGCCCTGCCAGGTATGCGGGTAGATGGGTGGTTGGGTACGCCGCGTTAATCTGCAGTGATTCGCGGCCGCCGGAGCCAATTTGGAACGAAGCCACGTTCGCCCGCCACCGAATATTGAACGGCTCTGCACCGCGTATTTAATTAATTGAAATATCAATAACTCAACTGCATGGCGTCCGCCTGTGTCGTGCGGCGCTCAGCGTTTCGTATGCATTGTTTCTTTTCAGATTTAAAAATAAGACGCATTTTTTAAATATTGCTTTAAGTACATTGTCGGTGATCATGGACTATTATATATACTAGAGTTTCCCTAGCTCAGATAAACTAAACGAGGAGTCTAAAGCCTGCTACACACGCATCGATACAACTTGCCAGCGTTTTGCAATCAACCAATAGAATATTTTTACTATGGGTGTTTTTGTCTAGGGCGCTATTCGCTAGTTCCAAATTAAAATATTTTTATAGGAATGTTTGTCTTCCGGATTGTATTTTGACATTAGATGAATTAAATAAATATTTTCAATTCGTTGATTTCACAAAACGCAATCAAAGCCCCCCGTGTGTTGTTGGAAGTGCGAGCCTTCGAGCGCGACCCCTGCAACGCGCCCGCCGACATGTCGCGGGCCTTCATCCAGCCGGCGTTCATTAGCGCGCCGGGGAAATTATCTGTCTGCAATCAGGTCGTATTTTCCACACCTTGGGTGATACGTCGGCGCACACTCTCGTATATTTTCGCAATCCTCGGTTCGTGCGGTATACACGGTGTCTTGGACGTCGTGGTATTGTTACTTGAAAGAAAAAAAACTTGAAGAGTTCCGGGCAATTTTAATTTTTTATAAAAAAGTGTTTATGTCTACTTTTTCAATGCTCGAAAATTTCAATAAATTCTTGATACAAAAAATTGCATTCTTGTAGAAGTTATAACCAGACATTGTTACAACGTTACAAGACTTTGATACAACCTGTATGTTGATATTGATTTAATTAATAATATCCATTTGTAAAATGCACGGTGAGTTCAGATCACCTGCTTCGTAATCAATCACCCGTTTCAAACACAACTCAAGTGCATAATCCAATCCGAACCTGCCGCGTCTCTCGTCTCATAAACAATTCACTGCGATTGCATTTCCTCGGTCTGTGCCTTCCGCCGCCCGTCAAGTGTGGCACCTTGTAAAATGCATTTCCGGTTTGATTGTCTTGACTGAATATTGTATTCCGTACAACTCAAAAGCCTCCAAATACACCTTACTCAATTCAGCATTGATTTTTTTTATTTTATTAAATTAACATTTTTTTACGTGTATTACTTATTGGGTATTATCGTCTGCTCATTTTTCTTGCAAAAGGTAATCAATGTAGAATTAACTGCCCCGTGAGAATTGTCATAAATTATTTCCACGGTGAACGGCCCTCGGCTCTTACCGGTCTTAAAGTGCTGGATTCAATTTTGTGTTACTTATTTCTGATGCTTAAAAGTTGTCCCCAAGACATGTAGATTCAAAGGTACACGAAACACGTAACACAATTGTCTTTCTTTCTACCTGGATGCTTTTCATTATAAAAAAAAATAATTTTACATGTTAACATCTTAACACACGCGGCTCTACATTCCTAAGAACACTATTCGTGGGGGGCTGGAGCAAAAATCCTCACCTCCCCAGCCTCCCACCGGGACACCGGGCCCTGTTTAAAGTCACGCTGCATCTCACATCACTCAGCACGCCCCCCCGCCCGGGCAATAATCTGCGACAATTCGGCAGCCGCTCTTAATTAAAGGCATTAATCACCCCCCGCCCCTCCGATACGTCATCGTGACGTCATAGCCGGCTAATAAGGGCGGGCCGCGACGCCGGAAGGACGCCCGTGAGTTATTTCACACCGCCGGGCCGGGACTAATGAAACGATTGTTTGTATAGGTAAAGGATGTACTGCGTGGTCTTCTGCTGTGAGAGCAAAACAATACTACTATAATATTTTAAATAATAAAGTCAGCATTGCAGCCCTGTGTTACCGTAAAAATTGGCGTAGTACTACAGTAGTAGAAACAGAATCTGTAGAACTCATTTTTGTATATAAGAGCTCTTTATTTGTTCTTTTGTGAATTCAATTATCGGGTATTTTCGCTATTCCGAATATCCTCATTCTTGTTTAACCCGAACAATTGAGTTGTTTTTTATTTATTTCAAAACAATAATCCGTTCAAAAGGCAAATTTAGTAATTCACGCGAAGTTCTTTCCGCCGCGCTCGGATGGCGCGCCCCCGTCACGTTTGCGGTCGCCGTTGACCTCTCTCCCCGCACAGGTGCGACGCGGCTTCATTACGCCCCACAAAATCAATACTCGCCATAATTAAAATATATTCCCGGTTATTGTATCGCATAATTCCCGGGTAATCCTCGTAATCCTTAGCCCGCCTTAAAAATTCCGAACAGCCAGCCACGGCTTACGGCGAGACGAGGGTCGGGGCGGGCGCGCCGTAATGCGAAACGGATCCCGGGCATTATCAAAACTCTATTACTAAATAATCTCGCTTCCTCATACACTCGGCGTACAAATTGAATAGATTTGATCGCGATATTATACGAGCTTCTAACTTCGCAGCACAATAAAACCGTTCCCGGGGTGCTACACTCTTCACCTACCCGAGCTGCTTTATTGCGCGCCCGCCGCCCCCCGCGCCAGGGCTGCCCCGGCGCTCGCCCTCTGAGGGCAAAGCGGCCTCCAGCGATCCGCGCTCACGGTTCAGGAAACGAAATCTCAATCACAAAAACTTGAGCTTCGTATATTGAAAACCGTTCCACGTGCAAAGTTTCATATTCATCCTTTCTTTTGCAATCAAAAGAAAGCTACATTAAGTATGTATTCATTTTATAGATACCCACGATTTTTAATTTGATTGGCACGACAGTTTTAAAATGTTTATATTTCTCGGCCTCGGGCGGTCCCTTGCACACCCCTGCACGGAGGCTGTTTTCCACGTCAAATAACTAACTGAATTAATATACATTATTATTTCCTTAACTGATGTGACTGAATTCTCTCGACACATTCTGCAAGTAATACACTTGCCAGTTTCAATTGCTAACTTTCGCCCGGGCGGCGTGTACTGTGCGACGCCTCTGTGTTGGTGCGCGGCCCCCCGCAGCATTTCACCATTCGGGCTTGTGACACGTCCCATTGTGTCGCTAATAGTAGAGTGCGCCGCACGTACCGATATCTTCAATCGCGTCAATCAACAACTACTGGAGCGGGGCCCCGCCTGAATATCGCGAATTGTGAAGATGTACAAACTTGCATTTTGAATGTATCACGAAAACAGCGTACAAATTCATACATAAAGTTGATGAAAATTTGCGATGATAGATTTTATTATTCGTGCGAGAATATTTCAAAACCAGACATATCAGTGATTAATGTTTATTTTGTAACTGTAATTCATTAAAATGTTTTGTGCTATATATTTTGAATTTTAATTATTTTTTTCATCAAAGATATGATATCGCTTCTGTCAAAAGCAAAAAAAAAAAAAAAAACAGTCGGTCACAAACCCTCGGGTAGATTTCCACAGTGGCGGCGGCGTCTATAAAAAACCGATACGTCAAATGCGGTGGCGGCGAGCCTCCGCCGGCCCCCGCGCATCAATCACCCGCCGCCCATGCCTCTCCGGTATTTATTTATTTGCCCACCTATACAGTCAACCCCTCAGGTGAACATAAATCTTGGTCCGGAGATCATCGCCCCGGAGATAAAACACTTTATTCCGAGGAAAAGATGGGAAGATTCCCTTCTCCGCCGCTGCCTTTTAAAGATATTGCGCGGAATTGAACTGTATTTCGGAAATCAGTTACTTAGTGTATTTTATATATTTAATACAAAGCACTTGATTGAATTTCACTAAGATATTTAAATATCTATAATACCGATCACTCTTTAACGTACTTATTTTTAAAACAGATAAAAAAAAATAGCCGTTAAATTTATATAGTTATTATTTATAGTTACTCCGTTTATTACAATATACATAACTGCTTAATTGCCATCCCAAGTAGTATCATTTATCAAAGTACTTTTTTGAACCCCAACTTTTGATCGGGGATCAATAGAGACAACTTCGACTCGAGTGAGTAAATTAATAATTTCCACCTTCTCAATCTGACGCCGAGTCTTTTACACGTGACCAAAGTTCACTAAATTTATTTAATATTTATAATATATAGTATACCGGCCCGACTCGATACTTTCCCCGCCGCCGTGATTTCAGTTGATTATATTTTTCGCGAGCGGCCTGAGCGCGCTGCAGCGGCGCCGGCGATCCATCATAGTATTACTTCCAATCAAATCGTGACGTCACATCTCACATTATTAATGGAAATAGATGGAAACCTGGAGAAGCGAACCGATAACATCTCACTAATTAATTTCTCCCATATTTTCTGCAACATTTCTTAATATAACTAATCAGGAGATTTTCTCTTCTCGTAATAACCATTACGAGGTAGAAAAACTACCAGTTGTTTTTTTTTTCTTTATAGTTTAATAGAATCTCGGTCATTAATAAATCACTCTTTTTTTTTTAGGTATACTCTTCTTCGCGTACCCCCGTTTCTCTCGCTCGTGTATTAAAAAAAAACTACCCTTTTTTGTTAGTGAAAATAATTTTATCCGATATCTTGAACTGCTCCGAGAGCGCGACTCCATTACTGGGGGGTTTCTTTCTTTTAAAAGACTGCTCAGTTTCTCGGGAAATAAACTAGCTAGCCTTTTTTTTTTTTATAAATATAATTTATTTTAATATTTCAAATATGTTCGTTTAATAAGGTTGATTCATGATACATTACTGGTAAATATTTATTAAATTCTACTTTTTATCAAACATAATTGGTTTATGTTGAATTATCAATCATATTGTTGGAACTTGGGGATACTGTAGTATTGTCGTGTAAAATCATATTAATGGGAATATTTATATGTTTTGTGAAAATCGTAATTTCATAAGAAAGAAAATGTAATGAATACATTTTTTTATTTGATATCTGTATTTTTTTTTGTAAAACAATGCTTTAAAGAGGTTTTATAATCTGGACACAGCCGCTTTCTAAGCTGCCTCACACTTGTGGTTAATACGCTCTTTATTCGTGTCATTTGAGCTTGAAAGTCTCCCAGCCGTGATGTAAACGTACACTTGAATCCAGGTCCCTAGGCGAATGAGAGTGGCCTATCGACTACAAGGGCTGTTAGAATATATATATAATGCTATTATTATTGAATTATCAATATGTAATTTTATATGATGTTATACAGCTAATGTAAAAAATAATACAGTTCGCCAACTCGTAGCAGTAAGAAGTGATTGCTTGTGTACTCTTCTTGTTACTTCTCCGACACTTGGTCTCGTGTAGCGGGAAGTCGCTGCAAACCTTACTACAGTACTCAGGTTAAGAGAGCCCTCATTCAGATCAGCTGGGCCCGTGAGCCTCTCGCTCGCGGAGCAGCGATAAAATGCAGAACGTCTTGTTAGCGGCATATAAAAAAAGCAGCAACAAGTAGACGCGCAGAGGGCCAGAGGTACGCGAGAGGGATATCCGCGACCGAGGGAATTAGGGGAGGGCCCAGGCCGAGATAATGCCGACATAAGCCCGAGATATATATCGCACAGCCGCGGCGACACCCCCGGGGGTGTGCTCGACCCAGCGGACGCGGGAAAATACTCGCCCTGAAATGTCGATTGTACCCCCGAATTGACTGGGAAGGCTTAACGTTTGCTTTACAAAAATATTTCTTTATATATACACATTTAGTGTATTATTTACATTTGCAATAATGTTCATTTGTGGGAGAGCTTATGAACAGTGAATATGGATGATTTCTTGAATTTCACTGTGCGAGTAAGTAGAAAAATAAATAGTTTCAGACAATACACAATTGATTACTTAGGTCTTCAAGGTAATTTTTATTATATGTTTATAAGTACTTGAAGTGAAATCAGATCAAATGTGTAATATCCTTTTCATTGATATCGTTTTTCAACGTTTATATGCTCGTCTAAATCGATCAAAACTATTTTCAAGACAAAAAAATATTCACGGGAAGTGCATTCGAAGTATCAATCCACGAATCATTTTCGAAACAAAACATTTGATATTAAAATTTAAACCTCTTTAGTTTTAGATTACGCTGAGGTTTAAACGCGCTCACTAACGAGGAAGCATCCTTAGCGCGGCGTATTTAAAAAGTCATTACGCCAGCCGCTGACGCACTACTCCATCATCCCAGGTGCTCGGCGGCTGCGGCGGTCGCATTCCTCATCCGCAGCATATTACACAACACCCTCGTCTTGTAGCAGTCAATACTGACCAGCGCCCCTTCCCCCGCCCCCGTGACGAGGGTCCGCCCAGACCCCACCCCGACACCACCCCCCATCCCCCCCGCCGCCCAAACTTTAACCGAGACGGATGGCCCGCGGAAATCTTCGCAAGTGCTTTCGGCAGGGGCGCCAGAAATAAACACTACATTCTCAACCCAAATTGTTTCATTCAAAACTTCAATTCATACTGATTAATATCTGAAGCTCTAAAGGATTCGCGCCTTTTACCAAGGAAATTTAATATGGTAACAAGCACTTCCAAATTATACTGCTTTACTTGTTTGTGTATTACCTAGCTTTCCTGGCAGAGTTGCTTATCATCACTTACGCAATACTTTCAGTAAACATTTACCGTGTCCCCTCGAAAGGAACAAACCTGTCTCCGCTTTCGCATCGCGCCATTTTCCCCCGCAACAGCGTCGTATATAGCAACGCGATTTCCAGACAGGTCCGACAATACAATTTGCGCGTTTTTAGGTTTATTATCTCTTGTATCACTAATATGACTAATTTCCGCCAACACCGGCCGGGTCTCCCGCCGAAGGGAAACACTGCGACACCGCAGGCCTAAAACAATACCCCCCGTCCCCCCCGCCCAACACATTTCCTTCATCAATATTGACACGGCGGGGCTGCCCCGTCCCTCGGTCGCTTGGCCTACATAAGGGCGAGTACACGCTCGTATAACATTTCACAATTTCGCACACTCATCGCGGCCCGGCCACAGTCCGCGCGCTCCGGCGGGGTGGCCGCCCTGTTTGCTCGGGCCACTTCGTGTATCCAGTCACACCCTCGAGCTTCTTCCGGGCAGTAGACTTTTGGACACCAATCTGAACTGATACTGCATTCAATATTTTTTTTTTTTTTTTGTACAACGGGTATTTAGTCGATTTTTGTTTGTGAATCTTATTCCTCGGCCATCTTGCTATCCGTATCCAATTGCTATTGTTAAAATGTTATTACAACTTAAAGCAGTCTGCATGCTTTCTTTTGTGTGTATTTTGGTACATACAAAGGACATCAGCCAATTATGGCATCTCTTAACAAAATCTATTTTTTTTTTAAATAATTATTCTGCATATCAGATGATAATTTTACATTTGATTGATTTTTATACAGATTCTATGAGTTGTGCAGTAACTAAGTTATAGTTTGTAATACCCCGCTTTACGCGACTCCGCTATGCGCTGTTTCACTATAACTCAAATTTAAAATTTCGCGTTAAAATGCCTCGCATTACGCGAATTTCTTATTTAAGAATGCGTATGAATATAATGTCATTGATTGGCTTCTCTTAACAATTAAAAACAGCGTTGGGTGTTATGAACGTATTTTACAAGAACGTAAAAGAAACGCTACCCAAAAGACAATAGATGTATAATATTTTTCAGTAAAAATAATATGTAATACTGCATAAAGTGTTCTTAGAATTGAAGTGATTCGTATTTTTTTTGTATTAAGTTTTAACTATGTATGTATGCTTAATCGTAAACCCCGATATACGCGAATTTCACTTAACGCATTTTTTTCCGGAACGTATCCCTCGCGTAAAGACAATAGATATATTTTGCAGTAAAAAATAACATGTAATACTGCATAAAGTGTTCTTAGAATTAAAGTGATTGATTCAAATGATTCGTATTTTTTTTGTATACGCGAATTTCGTATCAAAGCGGGGTATTACTGGATTTGAAAAAAAAAATTACAGTCTATTTGATTTCGGCTACTTGGCTATTTATACACATTTCTAAAAATCGAAAAGCGCTATTTCTCGAGTGTTCCCGAGCAAGCAGTAAACACTCCGGCGTGAATCACAATACCCGGCCCCCTTCCCAGATCGTGCGGAGTGTAGTTGAGTGTAGATAACGCGCGCGGCCGCGGCCGTGATGAGCCGAGCGTCCAAATATCACATAATTGCCGGGCGTGCGTTTCTGCGGACTCGACGCCCGACGCCTCCGGGACGGCCCCCCCGCCCGTTTTATTTGGATTATTTATTGAATAGCAAATGCTAATTTATTCTGCTAATAAAGCGACGTGAGTTATTCCGCTCGGACTGACCGCAGACCCTAGGTAAACTCGTTTTTATTCATAAATATAATTTCCGGTTTGTGCGCGCACGGCGCTCGGAAAAGTCACCCATCTTGCAAATAACGAGAACTGTCTGTCGCGCGGACTTTGCATATTGTGTACATTCAAAGTGTGTGTGGAAACTAAATAATTCCGCTTTTGAATATTTTTTTTTATTACCCCGTGCTTATGTAGACCTAAAAATGTTTGATTCACATTTTTAACCCGGTATCTACAAAAAATCATTTCGTATAAATGATATATGGTATTATTGTGTACCTTCAACGCTACATTGTTCAAACCTCCTGAATCAAATGAAACGTTTATGATTTTGTCTCCATGAGATATTTCTCATGGAGAACCTGCAAACAACGGTGTCAGTAGTCCCGCACCCATTCGGCTATTCATATTAGTTGTTTTAGCGTATCACTACTAAATAAGGCGGAGAGTTAATTGATTTTAAGCTATTGCTTCTCGGAAGCAGCAGGAGCACTTGCAATAAATCAATCAGTTTCGTCGGCGGGGTGCTCGCCCTCCCCCGCGGCCCGGGCGAGCCTCCGGAGCCCCGAGCGACCCCGTCCGTCACAGTGATCTGTCACCGGAGTGACAGCACCACACCGACCAAAGCTCCCCAACACGCCAAAAACACTTCACACGTTTCATATTAGTTGCTTTAAAACTTATACCCGACTTGTATTGCTCCCATTTATTTTTATACGCGTAATGGCGTTGAGTGCGCAATCGCTTTACCTTGTTTCTCATCCGTAATTTTTTACTAACAGAAAGTACGATTTAACGATCACATTCTAAAATACTAAATTAGAAATTCATAAGTACTGATGATTTCTCCTGAAAATGCATCGCAAGTATTTAGTTCGTATCCGGGGTTCAAAGGACCACATTTGGCGCTATCAAAGAGTTAGCGAATGCAATAAATTTTGGATAACCCTGAAGCTTGACACTCGATCCGCAAGCGGTCAAAGCTTTACTAATACACAATAATAAAGCGTTTTCAATTTATTATTATGTAGTAATGTAGGGATTGTAAATTCACTTTACGAGTTCGCGACAATCCTCATCGGCAATAACGAGTGGCTGCGGACAGTCCGGGCCGTTACTCGGTTCCGGCCTCCAGCTTTCAATATCCGCCCCGAGCCCCCAACCCTCAGGACCAGCCCCCAACCCCCGATCCCCGAGGCGACAGCGCCGTGATTTATGCCGCCCTGACAGCCATCGCTATCACTCTCCGCGTATTTGTTTTGATATATTGTATGACAATAACCGAGTTTAAAGTTACTGTCACAAAGACGGAACTCGAGTAACAAATATGAAAAGCCAAATGTCTGCGAGATTGCACGCTAACAATTATTCATTTAATAAGTTTGAGACACAAAACAAGTTTTTATCTAGTTATACAATTTATTGTTTAATCCTCCGACACCCTCGCAAGCTCAATAAATATTTTATTATATGATCAAACATCCTCGCGCATCCCGAGCGCGTCGGATCAATCTCCCCCAGTAAAAACATATTCATGAAATGGTCCACTGTCCAGCGCCGTGTCGCAACGCGCCAGTCCCGCGGCTGGGGTGACCACGCGGCCAAGGCTCCCCGGCACTCGCGATTCGTAATGGTCATAAACTTTTCAGATGCTCGTTGAATTCAATCTGACACCGAAGCGCCGTATTGAAGTTATGCAGGTTTGCAGGTCTCGTGTGTGTCTATATCGCAAATCAAAGGAGGTAGCGGTGAGGCCGTCACACCGGTGTGCCGCTCGCCTCGAGGCCTAACGGCGCCGTAAACCCGGGGACCGGCTCGGCGATCGTAATAACCGGGGGGTCTCCGGCGCCGCGTAATTACTTCGCGATCTGTTTGCATTAGATTAGGCTCCGCGCGGCCCGGCACCTCCGCGCTCTCACTTTATTGTCGTATTTACCAGCTGATTTATTAATCATTTGGATTTGCCGGGCGTTACGCGAGGACTCTTTATGTGTTATGTATTTATTAATTACTTTTATTGCTCATATTCGTGTATTAATTATAGAGGTATTTATTTTGTGAAAGCCTACGGTTTTCGGAGAGCAATTCTGTCATTACGAGCGAGAGCTTTTTTGCCCCATAAAGGTGTTTAACGATATCTTTATAGGGCATTAGAGCTTTATTATTTATTTGGATATCCGGGATGCTTCGGGGGGATTCTTTACAAATTGCAAATTAACTCATTTATATTACAGATCTGTTTATTTTGCAGTACTCGGTTGTACACGTTAATAATGTAAATTGTTATGATATCTCTTACGGTCTTGTAACGACGTTTGACGATACTTTTAATGGCAAAAACTTCACCAGTGGTCTTAAAATGGAAATGTTTATATTTATATTTTCATTACTTAATATTAATTACTGTAAAACATACACTTATCCCTATTAAACATCGGCCCTGCGGTGAAATACCGATGCTTCTACCACTACACAGCTAAACTGCCCCTTGAACATCTTGCAATTTATAGATCAGTAACTTTTTTTTTAATATAATGCAAGCTTTAATTTATGCGTATCCTTCGAAGGTAATACGAGAATTCTTCGGCACTTTTATTCATGCGCGTTACGCATGCAAAAAGGTCGAATGCCCGTCGTTTCTCACGGAGACATTAATTTGCGGTTTTATGCGGTCCCGCCAGCGGAGAGTGACGCATGGGGTTACGACACCGCCAAAATTGGATTCAAAATTTTTACAACACGGCCGCAAAGTTTTTATTTTTTAAAAAAGTTATTTGATATTATTGGGCACCCGTTACCGTTTGTTCATTTTGAGATTTACGATGTACTGAGTATACTGGCTAAACTATTGCACGGCTTAATAAGGCTCGTATGACGTTTATCTGTGAATGTGTTTAGTAAACATATTCGTGCTATAAACATTTATGATATTCTGTAAGAATAATATTTATAAACGAACCTCTCATGCCGCAACCGCTCCGGCCACACTTGGCACCATCTGACTGAGTATCACATTACTGCAACGCGGGCGGCTGTTTGGGTTATCTGCTCGTTAATTTCCAAGTGCTGATGCTTGTGTTACGATAATCTAAATTGCGTTTGAATTCCAGCTGGTGTGAATCATTTTTCTAGGAGTTGCGTATATCGTGATCACACTGTATTTATTTTATAGCTTCAACGGCGTAACAAGCGTGATGTAACATGTCGCCGATTAATTTTCTTAGAATTGCGTAGATCGTGGATCACAGTGTACTAAGTCAAAATTTTGGACATATGCTAAACGTGATGGATCAAATACATATCATAGCATTAAATTTAATTAAAAAATACACAAAGAGGACTTGCTCCCCCCCGATCACCCCACCGACAAAGCATTCGGGGTCGCCGGTGACTCAGCGAGGGGACAAGCAATCGGGCAGCGGAGCACCAGCTGGGCCCGAGGAGGAATTAATCGACTCCGCATTCACCGGTTACCTGAATGCCTAATTAATGCCGAAGGCGACTAATCGATACGCTCTCTATTTTAGTCTATTGACGGCCCATTTTGACCGGGACCCTTGCGGCACAATCGCGGACACCGTTATGTAGCTGTGTGCCCTTTTGGGTTTGAACAGTACAAAAGATGAGAATTATCTTGCATTGGTGTTGATTTCGTTTATATAAACTGAGAGATTTATGATGATTGCAATATACGTAATATATATTATTATACTCGAAACACTGTGAGCGCTATGGTGCAAGAACGCTTGCTTGTCGACTAAGGTCTGTGTGTTTTCCACTCGTGCAATATATAGTATCTTTCATTCACTGCTTACTGCACTTAATGCATTGCCATGTTAAGCTTTTTTGTAGACTTTTAAATTAATTTCAAATCTTTGTCAGTATAAAAGTTGATATTGTAAAGCAATGTAACTAAGATCGGTCCGGACCAAGACGACTTGTGCAGATATAGATCGGTGAATGTAACATGCATCTGTCTGTTGCCGAGTGCACCCCAACCGACAGTGGCAAATAGCGCAATCAAGACAGCTGCCAAAAGTGTAGAAATCCAAAGAATCTGGTCTTCAATTGAGCGGTACGCGTCCACGGTGCGCGGGCCGCATTGTGCGCAGCGGGGACAATGAGGCGGGGCGCGCGCCGAGCAGCTGTCCGGCCAGATGCTCGCCGCCCCGGCCGCCCCAGCCGCGGGGCCCCCATTGTGGACGGACTGTGATTAGGCCGCGATGGGGGCCCGATCAATGGGACTCGAAAGTCAATCGCGGAATGCAGATGAAACTGGCCGCGCGAACAATCGACTTTTTAAATATTTTTTTAAATTTTGACAATTTATACAAAAAAAAAATACCAGTGGCGCACAAATCTCATATACTGCATATTTTAAATATTTACACAAATTTAAAAAATATATATTTTGCTGAATAACACATACAGAATTCAAACGAAACTGTTTTCATACCTGTATTTATCATAATCATTATTTCAGTGATCTGTCGTAAAATCCCCATAATTTTAGGAGTATTTAAATTTTAAATTGTTTTTTTTTAGAAATATTACCGGATTCTACCGTTTAATAAAACAAGCAAACCCATAATATTGACCACGTTTTCATATATCGCATGCCCACACCCTCTTTTCACTGAACTTATAAAATACGTTGTTTTTAATTTACCAATTTGTTTAATTTCAGAAAAGAAGTATTCCGAGGTGTTTTTTTTTAAATTTTTATAAAACAATTTCATTGTGTCTTAAAACTATTTTTTGCCATTACAGTGTTGTAAGAGTTTTAATAAATAAGTTTTAATTTTAGTGAATAATCTTGAACTGCATAAGACGGCGGGGCGCGGCGCTCGCCGGATCCACCCATCCAATAAACCGGAAGAGGCTCAGCTGTTCTAGAAGAAAGAAGACGTCGGCGTGAAGAGTACCTCACGTAAGCGCACAGTCACCGATCCCTTGTCATTTCTTTGGCCCGTGTGCGCTATACTACTGGACGGAGAACTGATAAGGGCTCGTGGCTTGCCAGTCGTCTGACACGAGGGGCCGCTGGGATGCAAGATGGAAGGAGAAGAACCCGAGTTTCCCGAAGGATATCGATCGACGCCGACTGAGCATTTACTTTGTGAATACACAAGTATTAATGCACCCAAGTAGTTATACACAATACTACTTTCCTTCAGTCCTCTAAACAAGTTATTGCAATGTAACTTATTTTGAGGACCGAAAGAAACTGGTATTGGGAACAACCTGAAATTACTTTAAATATTATGTATTTGTCAATATGTCAATAGAAATAGAAAATAAAAGTAAAAAATAAAAATCCAAAATTCTTTTATTGTTTAAATGTGTGTATAAGTTTTGGGAGTCATCGTTGTAAGATACTACCGGGACCATCTTCAGGGATCATCTTGAAACCAGTACCGGAACCGAAAAGTCGGTAGACACGAACCACTAAGAAGCACAACACCAAAGAAATCTTAAGATCATCAAATTTATTATTAATTTTCTTATTCATGACACTATAATTTTAAATTTTTGCATATTATGAAATGTACGCCACTGGTGTTTTTTTCAACAAAATCTTCAAGTAATCACCATTTGCAAATTAAACTGTTTCGAAAATAGTTGTTTTTTTAATATTAAAAAATATGTTAAGTGATACTTACCAGCATATATATCATATTTTAAAATTATAAATATTACCAAAAAATTCCATTCATCGATTCTTTTAAATATTTTCTTTGCTTAAAACATCTTTTATAATTATAATAAAATATAAATGCGATTCTTTAGCCCTTAGAAGTGTCACTGAAATAAATCTATATACTTATATATACACACGGATTCAAATCACAAAATCAACATATTCAAATATTTTTGTTATTATTATATATATTGATAAAAAATCTAGTCTCATTAAGTTAGTCGTCAATTAGACAATAAAATAAAGAAGTATATCTCAAATTAGATTTCTGGAAAAAATATACCAATAGTGATATTTGTATTTAATTTAAAAATAAAAATCTAATAGTTGTTTAAATAGACTAGCGATGTATCCGGTTAGGAAATAAATATACATTTATATAACAAAAATCGCATTTTGGAAATGGCGTTTCGTTTTTACTCTTCCGCCTAAAAAGATTTCAATATCCTCCTCCATATTCGAATAAGATTTATCAATTCACACAAAATCAAATCTCTTCAATATTTTGCAACTTATTAAAAAGTTTACATCGCCGTATTTTCCGTGAGCCTTTTTAAAGACGCCGGGCGTTTATTATATCAAAAAAATATATATAAACAAATATGAATAGCTCGACAGTTACGAGATTACAAGAAAGTTAAAAATAAATGAAATATTTTTTTTATAAAAAGATTCTTTTATTGTAAGTATATTCAGTGCAGGCTTAAGCATAATATAAAAGTCAAATTAATGAAATGAAAAATATATTTTGAAACACCTGTAAGAAATGTGTTTTATAAACGCTGAAGAATAAACCGTCCTGTCAGGTAAAATATATTTTTTTGTTTGTTTTAAGTCAAATAAACGTATGTTTATAAAATATAAAAAATCTGCGTCTATTTTGCCTTATAAAGAATATCATAATTTTCCAAGCGGAAAAATATCCGCCTAAGCCTTTGCTCGTGTTTATTTTTTTATATAAAAAAATTTCACTTTGTGTGGTAGTAGAAGGGATTTATTTACCAGGCAATGGGAGAAATTTACAAACTATTTTTTATAAAAAAAATAATATATGGTTCATATAAATAACGTTTTGAGTTTGTGCAAAAACATTTTTATTGGTATTTTTTCTGCTGCTTAGTAATTCCAAGAAAAATTCTAGCGAATTCAATTAAACCCACTCGAGTTGTATCAATTTTATAATATAGGTCTGAAGGATTCTGTGAAGTAGAAATCATTCGTAATAATATATATGTATTGAAAAAAACATATTTATTCGGATTTGAAACATAAAGAAAAAATAATCTGTTACGCTGCTCAAATAAAATGTTTCGGATGAAATAAATTTTTTGATGGTAAGTATGAATTTTAAGATATAAAAACATTTATTTTTCTTTTGTGAAACGCTAGCTAACTGACATCAATAATAAAACTCATTAGAGTATTTTTTAAACTTTATTAATAATTATAAAACCTATATATTTAAACTTTATTTACTATATTAGTATCTAACAAAATATTATTATTTTGTATTTGACTGCATTTTATTACATTCACACCGAAGAATTTTGGGCATTGCGTCAATTGCTGGTCTACCACCAGCTAATACTCAATGTATGCCACGTCGGGAACAAATATAAATTTTTCGCTTACCATTATATTCGCATAGTAATTTCCATTTATATTTCAACCCCTGAGTGTCTAGACCAAGTTGTAAAAGTATTAAATAAAAATATGGTTATGGCGTCCTAAGCCAAGGCTTCGTTGCAGTGCAGTGGGCTTTAAATCTAAGCGTTCTCCTTTATTCAATAAATTTAAAATATATATTGATAAATCAACGACTGTTTTTTTTATTTTTTAAATAATGTAATTTTTTACTCATACATGTTAAATAAAATGATAAAATAAAACAATATAAGAGCAGCGCACAGTGATAGCCGTGGAAGTGTTTTTCGACGTTTCATGGATGAACTGATCACATAGGTTTTTTTTTTTTAGTACTAACAAATACCTATTTTAGCTTTCCACTGCTCACACAGAGAAGTATGAGCAGGAGCAAAAAATCCATATAAATTAAAAGTGATACCGCATACATGTTTTTCTTAGTGTAAAATATCGTGATTTTTTAAATTTAAATATAAATATGTATTTGTAAATATTTCTAAAAGGTATTTCAGGATAAACAAAATTTAATTGTGTATATGTCACGTCAAAGGCTAAATTAAACCTGCCTTGGCATCATGTGCACAAAGTTCGCCAACGTATTGTTACCAGCCTTCCTGCATATCGCCGTAGTCTACACCGTAGTTTTAATAACCTGCCTTAATTATTTAGAAACAATATATAAGGTTAAGTACTCCGAGTCCCCGAGTTTACGGACACCCCGCACGACGTACAGGATGCTCTAAATGTAGAGTGAAGTTTAATTATTAATGCGAACAATGAATTGGGGTCGGCGGAGTTGCGCCTCCGCGGAGGTGTGCGCTGCCAGTTGTAAAACTGCATTATTAACTTGGCAATTTCTGACGTACGAATATACTTAGCATTCGAGCTTTATGACGTCACTAGACGTAATAGCCCCCTCACCCACCCCAGCCTCCCCCGTGGACCCCCTCGGCACCGCTTGCGACACGCGAAAGTACCTGCTATGTGGACGAAGTACCGACAGTACAATGAATGTAATACTAATCACAAACTAAGCCCATAAGGAGAGAAAAATATAATCTATATATAAAACACAAAAGATGTTTCTATGTCCGTCATAGGCTTTGAAACCATCCAACCGATGTGCCCCAAACCGGTTTCATTTGAACGACAATAATACAAAGAATCTTTGAGACTATTAAAACGATGCATTAAATACATTCGGTCTATTAATTATGTCATTTTCGACATTTTCCATACAACATTTTTCAACATCTGTAAATTCGAGATCGTTCCTCGCAAAGAATTTGAAAAAAGAACATTGTGAAGATCGCGCACAAAACAAAATCACTATCTGTCATTCACATCAGACAGTTTTATCATTTGAGGTTATCAAAAAAAAAAAATACTATTTATATATATATATATTGACTATTAAAACAATGCATTAAATACTTAGGTCCATTAATTATGTCAATTTCGACATTTTCCATACAAAAATTTTCAACATCTGTAAAGTCGAGATCGTTCCTCGCAAAGAATTTGAAAAAAGAACATTGTGAAGAACGCGCATAGTACGGACATTCAAAACAAAATTATTGATCTGTCATTTACAACAGACAGTTTTATCATTTGAGGTTAATCAAAAAATGGCACCGAAAAGAGCTGCAATTGGAAGAAATACAGCAGCCGAAACTGCCGGACAACACGAAGTCATTTGGAGTTAAAAAGGTTGAAAGAGCGACAGTCAAGAGCTGTAGAAACACTAGAACAACATGAAGCACATCTAGAGCAAGCTCTAATCAGAGCTACTACAGCAAGAGCTGCTGAAACTCCCCAACAGCATGATAACAGCGTAGTAGCACACGTCGGGTATCCGCTAGTTCATTATAAAAATATTAAATAATAAACACTACTCTTCCTGAGACACTTTAATGCTTTGTTTAATATAAATTAGATATATGTATCAACCCATTGAGCTGTTTTGTATATATATATATATATATATTAAATGTTATTGAATCGTTTTTGTAGATTTGATTTTTTTTTAAATTCCAATTATTACTGCGGAAATATTGTGATTGTACGTGTTTCTAGTTTCATGGTGATATTTGGAAAAAATGTGCAATTATTTTAAAACAATTTGTGCGGACACGTCCAATGACAAAACAAATTATGTTTTACGAACCTGATACAGGTGAGAGACTGTGCCTCCCGAAAATCCCATTCAGGAACGTCACAACGCTTTTATCTTATTAAAAAAAAAATTCAATGAGTAAAAGTGCAATACTATTTCGTAAAATAAAACGACCCTAAATATAATTTTAAAAGTTTTGGTTCTGGACTTGTGAAATCAGGGATCGAAGCAGATTTCAATCTTCAGGCATCAATATAATTAATAATTTCAAAATATTTTTTTACATAGATGTTAACACGTAGTAAATAAGAAAAAAACAGCATAAAACACTAAGAAAGTATAAAAGCATAGTATGCCAAACATATTAAATATTCCAGAATTCGATAATGCTTTGATAGTGTATGTATTTTTTACAAAAATTTTGTGTTGTAAATTTAATTATTATATACATAATACATTTGAAGTTAAACGCACAATGAATTCGGCTCGACGATGCATCTGAAGTGTGAAAAAGCTCTTATTGTCCATATAAAATTTGTACATTTCTTTATGTTTAAAATAAAATTCCTACAGTAAAAAATATTTTTTATTATAATAAAAAAATCCTTCACCTGACTGAATCCCATAAAAACCTCGACATCCTAAAATTTTTATACAGAAAGTTGTGTTGATTTTTCAATATACGTGAACACACATACCTGAAAAATATTTACCTAAGCTTCACGCCTGAAAACCCATAAAATTATAAAATAAAAGAAAGGCACAGAGCGCCAATACACCATGGCTTACGTAAACGTAGTTTAGTTAATTCACAGCGTAAGCAAAGGCTTTATCAGCATTGATGGATTTGCTCGTTTACTAATAAAATATAAACTCTAAATATATTTTTTTGGGTTGTATTGAAATAATTCATGGATTGTATATAAAATAAATAAGTACGTATTTCAAACACAAAGCAAATGTAAAGCCAATACAAAGCAATCGTTTGTGAAACCCAATATTGGTATTGTTATTTTACTCTTTGTGCTTTTAATCCCGAGTTGACTGTGCTGGGTTTTATTCGTATTCATAAACCACATTTAAAAATAAAATAATTAAACTTGGAGACACTTTTGATATTCAATAATCTCGTCTAGACCGAACCAACCGCAGCAACTCGAATAATACTACAGTGTGTTATTGTGTTTCTCTCTGGTTCACCAAAAACGCAGTACACCGTGTTTCAAAACCATTAAACTGATACACACCACAGACGACGTTCACGTAATCCTTACACCACGAATCATAATATTTTTTTTCAGAATGTACACCACAGTTTTTGAGCAGTCCATGTAAGCAATCATGCACTGCATTCTCCAAAACAAGATCTTTTATTTTTAATTTACTTTCTTCCTCATCAAGAACCTCTCAGAGCCAGTGTTCATGGTTTTCTAAGGGGAAAATAGTGTAGTAAGTCCCTGGGACCTTCTACACCGTAGTTTTATATTGGAAGAAAAATCCGCGTATTGCTGCTGCCCAATAGCATTATTATAACCGTTTCGGCATTTTCGCAAAGAAGAGACTTATGTATTAATGATAATATAAAATATCATGTGTAAATAAATGACGGTCTTATACATTTTTATTTGTGCTTTAAAATCTGACAAAGCTTTTGAGAAAGCAAAAATTCTCATTAAATTTTTTGGTAAAAAACCAAAAAGGTGTGGAAATATAAATTCCTTTATTATCTTCGTATAATGTTTGTGTAGTCACTAAAAAAATAAAAAAGTTTTTCATTTCACTTCTTCTTCATGAAGTATCTCTCCTCAGAAAACGTTGGCGACCATTTCACTGAGCATTTACTCATGCTCATGTTCATGGTTTTCTTAGGGGAAAATAGTGTAGTGAGTCCACGGGTTCTTTTACACCGCAGTTTTATATTGCTGCTGCCCGATAGCATTATTATAAAATCCTTTCCTTACAAACCTCAAATGTTTAGATCAGGAGCCCCCCCCACGTACTTCCAGAGCACATCCCTCCACAATCATTCCAAGTCCGCTACTCCATTGCCGATCCTTTACACAGGGTATAGAACGGCAGCCATGCACAAGCAACAATAAGAAGACCGGGGAGGTTAATTTATTGACGTCAAAATAACAAATCAATTAATATTTTTAAAAAATACGGAAACAAATCATGAAAAGGGCAGAATAATGATTTGAGCGACATCGTAGAATTAATATCAAAATAGTGTATATTTTAAAATTTATTATGTATAATATTTTTATCATGACATTATCAACATTACTCTGTTCGATAATACCAGCGTGAAAGGTTGGCGAAACCGGTCACAAATAAAAACGAACACGTGGAAAATCACTCAAGTATTTTACTCAAAAATATTAAAATGGAATTCCACCAAGTACTCTCTGTCAAATATATTGAATTTCTTATTATGTATAAATGTAAATATATATGTATTTGTTCCATAATATACATACACTTATAACTCATACGCACAGGCAATGAAATAGTGTACCACCAGTAGTCGCGGCGGGGGCCACCCTGTAGGCCGCGGCAGAGCCTCCTCACCGGCACATCTGCCACTAAATTAAATTCAGCATTAGAATACAGTAGCCATTTTGTAAAATCTAAAACATTTTCCGCCATCGCTGTATAATGCCGGGGCAGTCTGCGGGCGACTACATTAACCTTCTACTTGCGACGCAACAGATTGGGGTTTGACTCCTGACAAAAAATATTCGAGTAATTTTTTTTGGAATAGCTCAGAAGACGCGAGACGCTGTGTAAAAGCTTACCATACGCTGCCATAAAAATATTCGCCGCGATTTTATTTGGCGCGAATATATTCGCGCCAAATATTTTTGTACTGAAAAATAATGTTTTGATCCATTTTTGTTATTACAAGACAAACACTTTTTTTATTGGTGCACTGATATTTTGTGTTTCATATTTTTTTTTGTGTTTGATTTAAATTAAATAAAGCAAAACTGCAATCTGACGTTTTCTATATTTAACTAAATTATTTAAAAATATATATATATTTCTATTAATTCGATTTATCCTGTTAAACTGAAAATAACGCCAATGTGTGATTAAATTAAACAGTGATAAAGTCATCGTTTAATTATTTATTTATTTAAAAAATAATTATTAGGTTAATCGTTCATTACACGTTATTGCTTAGAATAATAATAAAAAAAAACAGTGTATTCAGTGTTTGTTAAAAACGTGGAAATCATTGTTAAATACAATCAGTATTTATAAACGTGAGCGCAGATAATAAAAAAAAAACATAATAATTTAAGGCACAATGGTGGATTAATACTATAGCAGGCTATATAGGATGTTCACGATGTGATGTCACTACAACATAAAATATATGGGTTAGGTAATAAAAACAAAAACGTGAAGAAGGTTCCAGAGAGACGATCGATCGCCATTAAATAGACTCTTCAAAATAAGCGAGGAGTCTTAAGCATCTTTTCAAAAAGAACTTGATCGAGGATTTGAAGGTAATGTACTTTATATTTGTAAGCCATATATTTGAAAAAATAAAAAAAAATGTTTGAGGTTTCTTATTATCCTAATAAGAAAATCAAACTATGAGAAAAGTTAACACACTAAAGGCGGGGCGGGTACTAGTACCCGTTTATTCTTTAAGTTTACAGCTCGAAATGTTTGTTTAGGACTCGTCAACGTTACTTCTGCCAATACTGTCCAGTCATTCTGAACAAAGTGACAACGAAGAAGTGGAGTGGTCAGAGAATGATAATCCTCTAATTATTGAACAATTTTTAGGACAAAGTGGTGTTGTTGTGATGCCAAGTAATCCGCAAAGTGTGTATGAAATGGTTCAACTGTTTATAGGAAACGATTTATTTGACTACATGCAAATCAAAGAGTGTATATACTAGATTTCACACGTGCAATTTTACGTTTTTTAGTCAATTTGGTACCCGCCTAAAGTGTGTTAAGATGAGACAGTACGTAGTTATTATAATGTTGTTGATATTAAAATGTGCACCTCTACGACGCTCAGTCCAAAAAAAAATTTTCAGATGATGCAATAACTTTCGAAACGCCGGCCGCCGATATTCCCAAGCGGGCCAAAATAAAAGCAGGGAAATAAAAAGATTTTTTGTGAACCACATTTCGGTAATAGGATTTCCCACCCGGCTTCATGCAGGATTCAGGGTGTAGAGCAACCCCCGGAGGCGCCGCCGCCCGCCATCGCCGCCCTTGTAATATTCATGCCGGCCGGTGCATCCTCTGTGTTGCCAGAAAAACGTATCTATTTCCCGGAATCCGTCCTGTTGATTCGCCAGTGATTATTTCCGCTCACCAGCGACGAGAAAAGAAGTGCAATGCAAGAATAAATGATTAAATCTGCATTACTCATTGGTTTGGTGAAATTTAGGCCGGCTACACACGCTGCGACGCAACTGACAACCAATCGGTAATAAGTCAATTTATCCACTATTTTATTTTGTCGCAGCGTGTGTAGGCCTTAAATTTCACATTTTTTGTGTATGTGTATATATATTAGGTGCGCCACTGAGTTTTTAGGTTTCATACATAGATGGCGCTAACGATACATGTAGTCGACATACATGTAACTGTAAGCAGTCATAATACCAACATATATCGCAACGCAATAATATTTTTTCTAACAATGAAGCTTTGAAGAATGAAAGCTTTAGTTTTCTGTATTAACTTGAAAAAAAATCCAGGTAAAGCACTACTCGAAAACTACCTGTGAAAATTGGTTTAAACGCTTCAGAAGTGTCGATTTCGACACTGAGGACATAGAACGCTCCGGAAGACCGTAATCAATTGAGGATAGTACGCAAACACAACATCAACTTGCAGAGGCATTAATATGACTCGTCGAAGTATTTTCCAAACGTTAGCATGCCATGATAAAAAAGGGAAGAAAAATGGATGCCGCATGAGTTGACTGAGAGAGATTAAAATTCGAAAAACCACTTCCAAAATTTTGAAAGAGCTTTTTATATCGAATTGTTACTGGCGATGAGAAGAGGATATATAATATATTTACGCGACCCCGTTATGCGCGGTTTCACCATAACTCAAATTTCAAATTTCGCGTTAAAATGCCTCGCATTACGCGAATTTCTTGTTTAAAAATGTGTACGAACATAATGTAGTCATTGATTGACTTCTCTTAACAATTAAAAACAGCGTTGGGTGTTATGAACGTATTTTACAAGAACGTAAAAGAAACGCTACCCAAAAGGCAATACATGAATTTTGCATTAAGTGTTCTTAGAATTAAAGTGATTCGTATTTTTTTGTATTAAGTTTTGACTATGCATGTATGTTTAATACGCGAATTTCACTTAACGCGATTTGTTCCTAAAGCGGGGTATTACTGTATAAAATTATCGTCCGTGAATTATCCGATGGGATTGCTTTGTATCGGAGCGGTGTACTTTTACGCCTTGCGGGTGCGTCAGGACCTGGTCCCGTGCAGTCCGGCTGCATCACCCCGTCCAGCTGCATTATCCCACATTTGATTGCAGAATTGATTAACGGTGTCGCCCCCCGGGGCCCCCGGGGCGCCGTGGCCGCGACACGGCGCTGCCTGGGCGCCCGGGGCAGGTGCGACCGCGCCGGGAATTTGCGACCGAACGACCATTTATTCCGAGCGTCCATCTTTCGGAGCTGTTGATTATTTTGTGAGCGTAAATAGTGTAATGGCGTTGGCGATGTAAACCTGAAAAATAGATTGAATTTCAAATGCTGAATTCGCCGGAGACTCAATTCACGTTGATGTAAAAAAATCACATTTAACAGGCTCATCCTGGAATATAAATTATTTTAATTAAATTAAATTTATTCTATTGCTTTTCATGCCATTATGTACCATGGACGTGTGAATAGGATCGGTAATGGAGTAGTGCCTTGAAGAGGCATTAAAATGTCTCGCAAAAGTATTTTCAAACGTTTACATGCCATGGTAAAAAAAACAAAGGGAAGAAAAATGGAAGCCGCATGAGTTGACTGTGAGAGAGATGAAAATTTGAAAAACCACTTCAATGCTTTGATGCGAAGTGGATATATTATATATATATATATATATATATATATATATATATATATATATATATATATATATATATATATATATATATACAATGATACCCCGCTTTACGCGACCCCGTTACGCGCGGTTTCACTATAACGCGAATTTTAACTTTTGTCCATCTTTCAGAGCTGTTGATTATTTTGTGAGCGTAAATAGTGTAATGGCGTTGGCGATGTAAACCTGAAAAATAGATTGAATTTCAAATGCTAAATTCGCCGGAGACTCAATTCACGTTCATATAAAAAATCACATTAAACAGGCCTATCCTGCAATATAAATTATTTAATTAAATTAAATTTATTCTATTGCTTTTCATGCCATTATGTACCCTGGACGTGTGAATAGGATCGGTAATGGAGTAGTGGACTTGGAATGATGTGCTCTGGAAGAGTATCAGATCTAAACGCCAGAGCTATGTAAGTAAAGGATTATATAATAATGCTATTGGGCAGCAGCAATACGCAGACTTTTCTTTCTAATATAAAACTGCTGTGTAGTAGGACTATTTTCCCCTTAGAAAACCATGAACAATGGCTTAACATGAGTATATGCTCAGTGAAATGGTCGCCAACCTCCTCTGAGGATAGGCAAACGAAGAAGATTTTATATTTTATCGAAATTGAAAGGTACACAAAAATCTGGAGCTTATCTTATCATATATATTTTTTTATTAATATAAAATAATTAATTGCTCTTAATCAAATACAATTATAAACTGGCAAATATGAAAATTTAACAACATGTCCGCAATTTTTTTGTATTTAGGAGGTACATATTAATAGCTGTTAAATTACTCGCTTTATTATATAATCACGGCAGGCGAATGCTTATAGTAACTAGGATTCGTATTTTCATGCTCAATCTATCTTAAACACTGACAATATGTTAGAAAACAAAGTGAATTGTTAACTTATCAAAAACACAAAAAAAATAAGTACGGATAGTAAAAGATTATTTTAATTTTTCGTTTCTTCATAATTTGTTTATTTTTTTGCAGAAAGAACAAGATTTATTTTAATTTTAGTAGTAGGGCGTGCAGTCAGTGCTTTACGTTCAGTGCTTTGTTGCTCGTTCGGGCCGCAGTATACTTCGCATTTTGATAATGAACGCACCAGCCTTAATTGGCTGGTGAATATAGACTCGTGACGTCATCTGCTTTGGACACGGCACTCATTTATCAAACACAGCTTTCGGGCAGTGACTGTCAACATTTTGATGGCGTGTACCTCTCACGGGCTTTGCGACATCCTACACAACGCCAAATTAAAAGGAACTCTGCAGCTTGTAAACTTTCGTAATTAAATATATTTCTTTTGGTAAAACCACCCGAGGGATTAGAATAGCCATGAGCACAGAATACAAGACTTTCACCATCGATGTTTTTTTTTCCAATTAAAGCATTGAATACAAAATGATTAATTTGAAATATATCCGATTCAATTTATATCGCTTCTTCACATTAATAATCTAGATGTTATAAAGATGATACCTTTCCAATCCTATCAAAAAATATTTTAATTAAGATCAATAATTATTGAATTACATATGCATGGTTACGGAATAATATAATTCTTGTTTTGCAGTTAGTACCGACATAGTTTTCTTCTATTAGTACATACTTTTCATTGGTAAATTTCCAAAATTCAAATGGCCGAATTCTTCTCTAAACAATAGAACACAACAAACATAGGTACCTGCCGCGTGCGGTTTCTGCTTTACCGACGCGTCACACATATACTTGCCACGTGCGGTCTCTGCTTTACCGACGCGTCTGACAGCCCACCATGTTTGAAGAATCAAAGAAACGGCAATTTTTTTACGGCAGTTGCTTTCAGCCTTTTAATTGCCCCTGGTGTCCGGTTGGACACCAGAGACAATCCATTACCTGGCGAAATAGTGTCATTTTATTAATTTAATTGTCACTTTATTTTTCTATGTCTAAAGTTGATTTTTTTACAGAGTATTGAAAAAACTATAAATTATATTTATCTATTTTTTATTATTTAATTTACGTCCATTTTCACGGTAAAATAAAATCATGAAGATGTTGAAAAATTTGATAAAATGGCGACTTTTCAAAACCAAAGTGTGTTAAAGATTTTTTTTTTAAATTTTTAAATTAATAAGACGCACATGGTTTATATTTAATCGTTTAATTCCAATTGAAAAAAAGACTTTTGAATGATTAGGATTCTTGGAAAATGTACCAGACGAATCTCTAAATTCCTACACTTCAATCGGAAAAACACATATTTATCATATTAATAGTAAATTTATAAGAAATAAAAATATATTGTGTTAGGAATAACGGATGTATCAAACTTTTTGCATTTAAATATTGTTGATTGGTGGACGGACTAGAAAATCATCAAAAAAACTCGATTATGGGAGTGAAGTATGATAAACGTCCTTTCCCCTGATATGGCTTCCATCTTTTCTCGCACTGTTTATTGTTCTTATTACGTTTACTTCGTCGCCAATGTAGAGTTTAATAAAAGACGACCGTTCGTTTGCATCTGTATTATCAGACTGCACCATACATTACATGTTTATAAGGACATGTACGGGAAGGTTAGGTTTCATGGTGAGGGTGCACGAGTACGCGCGTAACACAGTTGCACGAGCTGCTGGCAACAGTGTACACAGGCGCTTCCCGTGTACAATATATGATATTTTAGGTGCTTGTACGGTAGCTTTACACTTTAGATACTCCGGCAGCTTTATGATGTATTACTCACTTATTAGCAGCGCCGCCATTCTGAGGTCGAGGCCGGCTCTTGTTTTATCTGCTCACTCTCCGGCACTTCCGGCTCTATTTAAACTATCCCACCAAAAAAATACTATTTTTATATTTCTACATCTTGATAATTTAATCAACTTTAATATCTACTTCGACAACAAGGAAGTGCAGAGTGTTAAAAGATTTAGGTATTTGGGCAGCTGGTTGAATGAGAAAATTAAAGTGAGGATTGAGACAGCACGCAGTACATTTACTGAGGAAAGTACTATGCTGCTACTGAAATCTCGCTGGAGAATCAACAAATGTTATGTCGTCTCAGTTCTCTTTTATGGAGTCGAAGCTTGGACACTCAAGGCAGCTACTAAGCGAAGAATTGAGGCGGCAGAAATGTGGCTGAACTGAAGAAGCGGAAGGTCTCCTATTTTGGCCCCATTTTCGTAACAATAAATATAGCGTCCTCAAAAATCGAAGGAAAAAGAGGCTTTGGAAGAAGGAAATCCGCGTTTGTGGCTGGAGATCGAAGTTGTAGCCGAATTGGTGAGACTAGTCCAGGATAAGGATATATCCGAGAAAATGGTCAGGAGATCAGGCATCAGAATAAGTAGACATATATATGTAACGCTATAATAGATTATAAATAGCAACGCGTCCGCCCTATAGTTTTATCACTCACGCGACTCTATGCAAACTGCATTACCTGAAAACTTTATTATGTACTTTTATTTAAACTGCGGTATTCTTCGCTCACTCTCAGACGGCTCTCAATTAAAACTATCCACTTCGAGTAACTTGCACTATGTATGTGCCTCTTAAGCTTGCCGCTAGGGAGTAGTGTGGGGGAATAGAGAGCGGCGTTAAGAGCGTCCATTGATTGAGACAGGCGTCCCCTGTCGAGATTATTCGAGCTCGTGGCGGAAAAAAAAAAAAACGCTGAATATTTTGAAACGCAATCGCGGAGCCCGTCAGAGGATTTTTTCAGTCGTTAGGGGATCGGGATGAGCGATGCTGATGATGATGTCGCCGGGTGTTTTATTGTTTTTGGCGTCGAGGCGCGCGCCGCCGGCCATTAGCGGGCCAGCTGCCGCGTCCTGATTACGGAAATTAATACATCTGGGAAAAAAACGGAAATTCATTTGATTCCGGCGGCGATGCTTCAGATTGCCTTTCGAGCTTGCTCGCCGGTTCACAGTGGCGAGAGCTAAATCACGAGTCCAAATCGACGATAATATTTTATTTACGCAAATCATCCGTTACATGGACACACGACATGTTTCGGTACTTGTTTTTTATCCGACCACCAAAAACTTGTACCTAACCTAACCTAACCCAACGAATCGAGCGGTCATGGAAATCTGCAATGGAACGAAATAAACGCCACAACGGGACTCATCGTCATATGATTACATTAAAAAAATTTGGTGGTCGGATGAAAAACAAGTACCCATATTTCATGCACGCAGTAATTTTTATACATTTTTGAGATATTATGTACAGTAATACCCCGCTTAACGCGAGGGATACGTTCCGGAAAAATCGCATTAAGTGAAATTCGCGTATATCGGGGTTTACGATTAAACATACATACATAGTCAAAACTTAATACAAATTAATTCTAAGAACACTTTATGCAGTATTACATATTATTTTTACTGAAAAATATTATACATAGATAGTCTTTTGGGTAGCGTTTCATTTACGTTCTTGTAAAATACGTTCATAACACCCAACGCTGTTTTTTATTGTTAAGAAAAATCACATTATGTTCATACACATTCTTAAAATATGAAATTCGCGTAATGCGAGGCATTTTAACGCGAAATTTGAAATTCGCCTTATAGTGAAACCGCGCATAACGGGGTCGCGTAAATATATTATATATCCTCTTCTCATCGCCAGTAACAATTCGATATAAAAAGCTCTTTCAAAATTTCGGAAGTGGTTTTTCGAATTTTCACCTGTCTCTCAGTCAACTCATGCGGCACCCATTTTTCTTCTCTTTTTTTATCATGGCATGTTAACGTTTGGAAAATACCTCGACGAGTCATATTAATGCCTCTGCAAGTTGATGTTGTGTTTGCGTATTATCCTCTATTGATTTCGGTTTTCCGGAGCGTTTTATGTCCTCAGTGTCGAAATCGTCACTTCTGAAGCGTTTAAACCAATTTTCACAGGTAGTTTTCGATGGCGCATGTTCGCCAGCAAACGAAAAAATTGAAATTCGGAAAAAAACGGAAAATAGAAATTCGCGTTATAGTGAAACCGCGCATAACGGGGTCGCGTAAAGCGGAGTATTACGAAACGCGGGGCCCATTCTCGAAATGCACGGGAAATATATGTTTTCACTTGCTGTAGCGCTGCGTTTAATTGGTTCTTTGGGCGTTTTTCGGGATGCTCGGAGCCATTCTTCGCTGCAGCGCTCCTCGCCGATCCGTCATTACGGACAGACCGTTTTCAATTTTCGCCATTTTAGACTGGACCGCCCGGCCTCGGGGCGCGACACGCGGAATGGCGACCGCTCCGCGAAATGGCGGAAAATTACCAACATTGGTAACAAATGACACTTTTAAAAATTTACTTTATATTCAGTTAAGGGTCTAAGTCCCATAATCGAGTTTTTTTGATCATTTTCTAGTCCGTTTTGAGAAAAATCGACTGCACCAATCAACAATATTTGAATGCCAAAAGTTTGATACATCTCTTCATCCGAACCCAATATATTTTTATTTCTTATAAATTTACTATTAATATGATAAATATGTAGTTTTCCGATTCGTCTGGTACATTTTCCAAGAATCCTAAACATTTAAAAGTCTTTTTTTCAATTGTAATTGAAAGATTAAATATAAACCATGTCCGGTTGGACACCAGAGGCAATTAAATGGCTGGGATCAACTGCTTTAATATCCTTGATCATATTGTACAATATACTTCATTGAGATAGGTCTACGAAAAATCTAAACAAGTTCCATTTGTAGATAAAAAAAATGACTAAAAGTAAAATAATGTTAATCCATAATAATAAAAATTAATTCACAATGTCAATGTAATATCTAATAATGGTTGTGCCACATAACCAAAAAGATGAAAATTCTAATAATTGTTATTTTTAATCGTTGTATATTTAATTACTTGTTCGGAATATTTTTTAACAGTATAAGTTTAAAACTACTTGACATTGCCTGAATAGCTTTTATTAAACTTTTTAAAAATCACTTGAATTTAAGGATTTTAAGAAGATTACTAAGAAACATGCTTGTAACAGGTAAAATAAACATTGAAAATTATTGTGTTTAATTTTACTTAATCAATTATTCTCTAGATGTATCCTCGTTTTAATATTGATATGATGATAAGACCCAAAACGACATATTTTCCAGGCAATCACATGATTCTCGTATCACTAAGATTCTAAAACATTACCTCAAGTATTGATACATTTTTTTCCATATTGTAAATTATTACACGCTTTCATGTATACGCTGAATGTAACTTAAAACTTATTATTTTATTTTAAACTTATTATACCTGCTGTAAATATGAAGCACGCTTCTTTAATCTAATCCGTTGAAGAAAATTTCTTTTTTGAAATCAATAAATAAAAATTAACAATTTTTTTTAAATACGATAAAAATTTTATAATATGATTTCGCTGAAACTAAAATCGAAAAACCGAAAAAATACAAGTCTTTCGCAAGGGTCAAGTCCACAGCTCGGCGGTCGCCCTTTTGCAGCGTGGAGAGATAGGTCGCCATTTGGTGCCAACCCTGCTCGGCGGTAGTTTTTCTTGCCCATTTTGTTTGAAAATCGCAAACGTGCGTTGTGCCCTGGTGATGGATTCGTCCGTCCACACGTAACCTGCGACCACGTCAACATGGCTCGCCGGCATCACCACAGATTAATCCTGTGAATTAATTAATTAATCCGCCTATATCATTTTTTACATCCAAATACATTCGACATAAAACCTTTATGGAATATTTTTTAAAGAAAACGCTATATTTAACCAAAGATTCTGCTTCGTGGGAAAAACAACCAACGCCTGAAATTAACATTTTAATAAAAAGCTTTTTTCCAATTATAAATATGTTTACTTTTTTATAGTTTAAAAATAACAAAAATAATATTATTTTATCTTGTTTACAAGGCATTTGTTTGGTGAAGATCCATTTTTTTATTAATTATATGAAATAACTTTTTATAGTTTCTTCATGTTGAGATTATTTTGACATTGATGCATGCCTAGTTTCAACCAAAAGACTTGGCCATCATCAAATGCAGAACAAAACTGATCGTTCAAAACTGATCAAAACAAAACGTTTTTGATTGATAATGATTATGTACATTTTTTAAAATATTGAAAAATTGATTAAAGAAACTCTTAGAAAAATATCATCGTGATTTGTGTGGGATTTTAACCCACATCATTATAAGTGAAACAACGTACTTATTTTGCCAATTAAATATTGTGGGACTTGCAATACCAGTATTGCAATTAGATATTTTTCTAAGAGTATCTTTTATCAATTTTCAATATTTGAAAAAATGTAATTAATCATTATCAATCAATAAAACCTGTATAGGCAAAATCGTACTTCCTGTGAGACGGTCTTCACAAAAAAATTGATAAAACGTTTTTGGTTGAAACTAGCCATCCATAAATGTTAAAATAAACTCAACGTCAAGAAATTATAAAAAGTTATTTCATATCATTAATAATACTATTTTAATAAAGAAGAGTTTCCCAAGCTTAAACATCAGCAGTCCATAGTTTGCGGCAGTGTACTTTGTATTTTCCCGTGGTACGTTTGAAATGTGCTAATTTAGCCGAGTCTGAAAACAATAGCATCTCTCTGTCTATACCCAATAGTTTCTTGTTTGTTTTTTTTTTTTATTATTTGTTTTTTTTTATGGCTGATGTGCTACCCTAATAATTTACCCGTTTGAAAAATACTCAGATTAAAAATACGCTTCGCAAATTCATCATAGATGGGGCAAAGAACTAAATACGCTCTAGTTTTTATTTATATTCTGATAGTAACTGCAATAAAATGTATTTTCATGGCAAGTTTATTACTACAAATATATATATATATATATATATATTTCTTAAAGATACGACATGATGATTATAATTTTTTTTTTTTTAATCATCTGCGTGTACGTTGAGTTTAAAAACTCCAATTTCCAAAAAAAATAATAACAGAATCAGTTACATTCAACCCCAACAATCAGATAAAGTTAAGAAGCTGTCGCCGAAGTTGGTATCTTATCTGGAATTGGACGTCAGGAGGGTGCATCTGTATCTGATGCCGCTGGACATCCGAGGCTCCGCCTAAAATGGGTTGTTATGTCAGCTGATTCGGTATTATTACAAATGCATTAATGTTTATTTTAACGAAATAACCGTAGAGTCTCATGTGATATTGGGAACATTGAACTTAATGCTTTTTATTACTTGAATCGATATGTTACGAAGCGATTTATGTGTCGGTGTTTTGAAACGAGTGGAGTCCAGGGTCTTGTGTTTGTAGATGTATCAAGACTACAAGTGCGATCTAAATATTGGTTGACTTTATTTCTAGTTTTGATCCGATGATTTTCAGGGAATCAGGGCAAAGACGATGTTACATCAGAGGCGAAACATCGATCGCACAGACTACTAGCAATTTATAAGTTAATATGAGTGTAGCTAAAGGGTAGTTTTATTTGGTGAAGAGAGGGAGAGTAGATGTGCTCGGCAGTGTCGTCCATAAACAAGGGGGCGGGGAGGGAGGCTGCTCCAGGGCCGGCGCAGGTATGTTGCGGCAGATTCGCCTCATTATCGCGTCACCTATTCAGGAACACGCCGCCGCTGTAACGAGACCCCTTCCGAGCCCCAACCCCCAGCCTGCGTACCCCTTCTGATGTAATACCACAAGGAGTGGACTGGGAATTTAAATTAATTAAAAACACATACAAATCAATTCAATCCAAGCGCCAGGATCAAAGACGTTACGGACGAGTAAAAAGTAAAAAAAGTAGAAATCAAACTCACGAAATTCACTCAATTTGTAAGCAATGTCAATATAAATCTGTATCGACTATCTAAAGCTTCGATCGTGAGGTCGAGAGTGGTCTAATCACACATTAAATAAATAAAATTAAGTACTTTACTGCAGGTTATTAATAAAATGTAAACTGGGGTCTCCAAGTCCGGCCCTTGGTCCAAACGAGATAGTTGTATAAGACGCCACTGTTTTTGCGCCCACTTGACAATATATGCGGTACACACTGTATGTACGGAAAAATTATTTATCCCTGCAATTTTAAAAAATCAATCTAACACCTACCCGGAGTGACTCATAAATTTATCTTGGATTTAAATTTTCTATCGCTTATTACTTACATCAACTGTATAGATGAGTTATGAATAGTAAAAAGGTTAGTTAATTATTTTGTGTGGCAGTTCAAAAATACTTGATATTATTGTTCCAGTAAAAGTATCTATAAAAAAATATGTATTCTGTCAACAGCAGAATATTTTTAAGTTGTTTTCAGTTTACAGAAAGACAAATAAACATCTTATATCTTCCCATATACAGTGTGTCCAAAGAGAGTATCGGGTATTTGTTAGTTCAGTAAAATAAAAACTACTTGTTATCAAGTATTTTTTTTATTGTTGATTATAAAAATACAAAATGGAAAATTATTTTAAAAAGACGATGTTATTCAAATGGTGACCGTTACGCGCTGCTGGCACTCTTCTAATCTGGAACGAAGATTGCTGATAACACGCTGACACATAGCCCTCGATATTGCTGCCATTTCTGATCTGATGTTTTGTTTCAATTCCGTTAGTTTTGTCGGATTATTCTCATAAACCCTACTTTTAAGGTATCCCCATACGAAATAATCAAGAGGGCTAAGGTCGGGGCTTCTGGAAAGCCAGTTGATGTTACCTCTACGTGAAATGACCTTATTAGGGAACAATTCGTTAACAGCTTCAATTGATTGATTATATATATGGCAAGTGGTCCCGTCTTGTTGGAACCACGTTTTTGAGTTGAAACCTTGAAACTCTTGCAGCTCTGGGCCCAAAATTTTTCTCAGCATATCGAAATAACGGTCACATTCACCCGATACTCTTTTTGGACACCTATATAATGCATAGTATAAACGGTACATATTTATATATATTTTTAAAGTTTTTTTTGTGGATTTCAGTGACAAGTCCTAAAGTGCTGTTGTAGTGAAAGATTGGCAGAGATACCCTCCCAGGAGGTTAACCATTCTTCCTCACCCTCAGAGTGGTGCAGTGAGTCCAAAATCAGGAAAATCAGGTAAAATATCACTGCGAGCAAATTATGTATTTTTAAGAATATCATATAAAATAATAAATAATCGGTGTCTAGAATAATTTATAGGCAAACAATGCTTTGGATCTTGTATGAGACACGATATTAAGTAATGAAAAAATATGTGACTAATTTAATAAAAAAATATAATTATAATTGTCTTGATATGTCAATAACAATAAGATTTCAGCATGCTGAAAGACAAGTTTATAAATAAATGGATAATGTTTAAAATAATATTTGATCAAACTATCAACATTTAATGGTACGAGTATTTAAAAAAATTACTAGTACATGTACTAATCATCGATTTTTTCAAGACAGAAAAAAGTCTCTTTAAATTAAAAAAATATATATTATATAAATAATGTGATGTTACACTTATTTTTTATGAAGGACTGATTTTGCTAACATCAATTTTGAAAAGCTAACAGAAAAAAACAAACCATATTTTTTATCTTAAAGCATTAGTATAAATCTCATAGATTTCAACAATTCCATCACGATTTATGATGTTCCGAGATAATGATTTCAATTTAAAGATTTATCATACTGCACTGGTTCAATAAAATACGGAGTCTTTTATAATATTAATATCTTAGATATGTATAGTTGATAAACTATCGCGTATACTGCGTTCCGTAAAAAAATAAATAATTTATATTATATACCAAGTGGGAACACGAATTGTTAAACGTCTTTCATGCAATAAACATTCTATGTGTTTATTTATTTTTATATATATATATATATATGTATGTCATAATTTTTGTAATCTGTTAATCTGTTAAGGAAACTACAAAAATAAATATTTTTGTTTAGTTTTGATTTATAATGAAAAAAATTGTTTATCAATAAATCTAAATATTATTTTTAATATAGAGTACAACAATCAACATACGAGGGCGGTCCGATAAGTACATAGCCTCACCGCCCGATGGTCCTAGTATCGCAAGAGAGATTTACTATCGTGTAGTACATTCTCGTAGACGGGTACTGTCAAGGAACAGTCGAAACAGTGGACTTCATACGGCGAACGTGCTCTGAAGAAGGCGAAGACTGTCCTATCGGCCGGAAAGGTGATGGCCACCGTTTTCTGGGATTCACAAGTAATGATCTACATTGACTACCTGGAGGAGGGCAAAATAATCACAGAGCTCTACTATGCCGAATTATTGGGCCGATTCGACGCCGAATTGCAAAAAAAACGGCCCCATTTGGCGAAGAAAAAAGTGCTCTTCCACCATGACAACGCACCGCCTCACACCTCAAATTGCTCGAATTGCACTACGAACTGCTCCCCCAACCACCGTATTCTCCAGATTTGGCCCCGTGCGAACGAGGGTCCAAATGGGTGCGAATGGTTTAAGTCGAATGAGGAGGTCATCGCCGCCACGGAGGCCCACTTTTCAGACCTCGAGAAAACGTATTTTTCAGATGGGTTAGAGTGGAGCATCGCTGGGTCAAGTGTATCGAGCTAAAAGGAGACTATTTTGAGAAATAAACCGCCACTTTTTCAAAATGTTCGTTTTTCTTTTGTAGGCTTAGTATTTTTCGGACCGCCCTCGTACGTATGTCATAACTTTTGTTATCCATCTGTAAACAGTTTATCTATAAATGAAAGTACAAAAATAAATCTGTTTGTTTAGCTTTGATTTATAGTGTTTATACATATCTTGATTATTTTTTTTTTTATAATTTTTATCATCTGTGCGAATCAAACGTCAAAAAATTAAATAGAATAGTTTCTCATGGAATCGGGTATGGTTTACACGAGGCTGGCGTTCTTTCCGAGTTTTAGGGGTTGGTAGAGGTGGCTACAGTAGGGGGTGGAGGTCCTGGCCTGGGGGCTTCGCTTCCGTCTTTGCGCGCAATCTCCGGCGCCGGTGGAGCCCACCAGGGGAGTTTCACCGACAATTTCATTCATCACCAAAACTTTCCAATTCTATACGTATAATTATTTACGTAGACACGAATATTCCAATACCGTAAGCACCGTTATAATATATATATGCGTGCAGATTTATCAAGGTTTGAAATTGAGCACCTGGAGCTGCCCGATTTTTTGATTACATCATGCCACACCATAGCCACATCCAGTGTCAAGCTTTTGCTTGTCGAGTCTATGAAGCCTTAACGACTTTATATAAATATTTTATGGGATAATTAAAAACAATCACCGAGAAATTTTGCCAATTAATAATTTGCACTTCCATTTGGACGTTTTATCAACCCTCCCAATGCAGTTTTCATTCGTTAAGAGCGGTGATTTTTTTGACCATTTGCTTGTACCTATTGCGAAAAATTGACTGCACCAATCAAAAAAATTATATGCAGAAAGTTAGATGCATCCTTTCTTCCACTAGAATTTTTTTTTTATATCTTATAATTTATTTTTAATATGATAAAAATGTGTTTTTCCGATTGAAGTTTCGGCATTGGAGTTTCGCGATGTTCCTGTTCCAAGAATCCTAAACATTTATGACTCTTTTTTTTTTATTGGAATTAAAAGAATAATTATAAACCCTCCTGTTGGGATTAATTTGAAAATTAAAAAAAATCTTTAACAAACTTTGGTTTTGAAAGTCGTCATTTTATCCGATTTTTTAACATCTTCAAGATTTTATTTTACCCTTAAAATGGACGTTAATTAAATAATAAAAAATAGATAAATATAATTTATAGTTTTTTCAATATGTTGTAAAAAAATCACATAGAAAAATAAAGTGACAATTAAATTAATGAAATGACACGATTTCGCCAGGTAATGGACTGCCTCTGGTGTGCCAATCAGACACCAGAGGCAGTCCAATCATATTAAAAGTAAATTATATGAAATAAAAAAGGCTAATGGAAGAAAGAATGTATCTAACTTTCTGCATTTAAATTTTTTTGATTGGTGCAGTCGATTTTTCGCAATAGGTACAAAAGCAAATGGTCAAAAAACTCGAATTTGCTATCACCGCTCTTAGCTCTCAGGCATTCATGGGTTGCCAACCCCTGGCAGATATAAAAATGAAATCTGATAAATATCAGTGTAACAGAAGTCCAGCTCGGTCGTTAATTTTTTAAAAGGGGTTAATATAATTGAATTCAAACGTGCCGTGAATTTGCGAGGCACCCTGTTCCGACTTGGCTCGGGCAAAAACTCGCTAATGTCCGCCGAGATTATAGTTCACTTTAATTAATACGCCATCATCATCAACACAAACAGCAACGCCCTGTGCCTCTTTCCGATCATTAAAATTATATTTGTGCAGTAAATATTTATACTTCATCATTACCATGTTGGATGATGATCCTGACATGGCTCCAAATATTAAGATGTTGCTAACGACCTACTTTTTTACTCTATCACTGAGACTTTTATCACATTTTCCATAAATAACGTATTTAATGTTGAAAAATAGCAGTAGTATTAATGTGCTAAAATTTTTATTTTTTTAAGAAACACAAACTATTAATATTGCGCAAAAAAATTAAATATAATTTATTCATACATAAAAAATAATTATAATGGCTGTAACCCTTGGAACGAATATTGATAATTTCATATAATTCATATATTGCATTTTAAATGAAAAAAGATATAACAATTTTTTTTTTTTTTGCATAGTTTTATTATGAATCAGTTAATAAAGTGCTTTTATACCAATTGGATGTTGAAAAATGTTTAGAATTTTTATTTTTTTTTTTGGACTGCCTTTTATAAAATATTCCTGTTTTAAGGCTGTGTGGCCTATCGAGTGCTTTTGTGTTTGGCCCCCGCTTTAGTTTTGCGGGACCACAGCTTGGAGAACAGCCGCTGAACCAACATCAGCTCAGAACTACTTAATCCGAAATTCGTTTGTTTAAAATCCCGTCCTGGCAAGCGCATACTAAACCGACGTCATTGGGGTTGCGTCTCTGGGCGGCCGATCGGGAACAGTTAGCACATGGTAAAAATCATATTTTTCTATATAATAAATAAAGCTTACTGCAGCTGATTGTCCGTGGAAAAATCTGGAAGGAGAAAACTATCGTGGATGCGGAATTTACACCAGTAGCTGGAATTCAGGAGTACAGCCGAATAAGTAAGAAGAGAGGAGAGGCAATTGGAGAAGAAGATATTATAAATTTATTCAGTATGACTAATACATATTTATTCCGGTACAAATAAAAACATGCATGTAAAAGTTTTAGTATACATTTAGAATAAGAGTCCAGTATTCTTTCCGAAGCTGTAAATTTTAATGTTAATCGTTCTTAGTATTAAATAATTATTCCACTTTTATGTAAGCAGTTTATTTTTAGCTTAATTTACGACAATAATATTATTTATTACCCAAAAACAGGACACTCAATCAATTATAAAAAATATTTTCACAGATGAGTTTATTAACATATAATGCATTTATATAATTGTTATATATATAATATTTAGACTTGATCAAGACTATTTTTGTTGTTTACACAACTAAAATTTAGATGGCTAAAATATGTATCCGTTTATTATGCTGTCGCTAAAGTTTCACTAAACCTCGCGTAAAGGTTGCGCAAGTTTTTTATATTAGTCAGGGCGGTCATTATAACTTCGGCTTAACGGTATACGAGTATTCCAGGGGCGCAGTCTTAAGCCTGTACTTAATAAAGAGTGAGATTCGGCAATTCTCTATAAAATGTAATATAGGGTGGGCCGGAACTCGGGCACTTAACATTTTTTTTTATTCGCGAGCAACAGATGTTCTTTACGGGAATATAAATGAACGTATCAAATAAGTCTGACGATTGTAATTCCGACTGTATAATGAGATTACATTATTTTATAACTTTTTTATTCGTTTTCTTTTTTTTCTCCGCAGCAATATCTGTACGTTTTTTTTTTATTTTTACTTGCGTAAGTATTTACAAGATTTATATTTTCGAATAAATTTTGCAACATATTTTCGCAAAATATATTTTTGTTCCGAGGAAAATTAGCTGCGTACCTATGATTATTTTCATTAAAAAAAATACCGTAAGGAACAGATGCATTGTTATTTGGTTTATTTATGTATACAAAGATGAATTTTTATTTTAAAAAAACCACAATCAGGATACATCTCGGAAAAACTGAGTTAGGAGTCGTAAAATCCCATTTTTTAGGGTTTTAGACAACTTTGACATCCTAGAAGGGTCCAGATTTTTTATTTATAGATTTATATCGAAAAAACGCATAAATATAAAATCCGGGGACCAGAAAACCTAAGTTTATTTTGCATTTTGGAGCCGGAGACGTCGAAGTTCAGGTAACCAGATGGTAGTGGTATGATACGTTTCCAGTATTTTATTTATAGTTTTCTAAATAAAAAAATATATATTTCTTCCCTCTGATTCAACCCTGGGACCCTGTGGCCAGTAAACAAGCGTGCTATATATATATATAATGTTTAAATTAATTATTTAAGCTTTGCAACCTAAAAGTCTAAAGTACAAATGGTTCAGCATTTGTGAATTCGCATTTTGTTTTCATTTAGACAGGAATGTACTTAAAAAAAACAAACGGAGAAAAAACTGCATATTGACGTATATTTATGCGAATACGTCATTGTTTGTTTTTAGCCGATTTTGCGCGCATTTTTTTCAAAATGGCCGACAGACACAAGATGGCGTCCCTTACAAATGGCGCTGCCGCCGGACTAATGAAGCGCCATTAATATTGCAGTTGTGTGCTCTCGAGAGGTCCGGCCGGGCGAAAGTCAAAAACATTGTGCTCTTTTATTGTTGAGAGATACGTCCGTTATTTTTATACAACGCGCCTGCAACTCGCAGTTTAATTAATAATATTAGAAAATACTTTTATTCGTTTACAATGGTCTATACCAGGGGTCGGAAAACTTATTAACCAAAGAGCCAGATATGTATAATGCATTACAACGTAAAAAAAAAAATTGGGAGCCAAGTTGTTTATAATTCAACACTTTATTAAATTACGGGTATACCGAATAAAGCATGATTTATTTATTATCAAACAAACACCCTTAGGGCTTTAAAGTTAATATAATACAGTTTAGAAAAAATAAGAAATAGAAAGTGTAGTACAAAAACTTAAGGCTACTGTAATATAAAGAAAGAATCATAAGAAAGAAACTTTTATTAAACACATATATATGTAAAAATAAATAAAGCGTTATTAATTATATGTAAGTACTTAAGATCAAAAAATTAAAATATATTCTCTACAAGTCGCACATAAAAATGAAAATACAATAATCGATGAAATCTCATGACAAACATTTAATGCGAACGATGTTCTTGCATCAATTACAGTTTGCGTGTTATTAATTTTAATTTTATTAAAAACAATACCCGGGGATATTTTTGCCAGAGCCGCACTCGAGGGGTCAAAGAGCCGCATGCGGCTCCGGAGCCGCACTTTGCCGACCCCTGGCCTATACAATTAGCCTATTGCTAGTTATTATATAGATGGGAAAAATAACTTTAATAGATATAATTATTCATATAAATCAAATTATATAAGTACAACTTAACGAAATAAAATAAAAAATTTATATTAATTTATGTTACTTTAGAAAAGGCAGTATTAACTTTATTGGTAATACTGCCACAGTACTATGCTGTATAGCCACTTATTGATATTAAAATTGTTGCCGTTTAATTTTGTACATCAGTTTGTGGACGTCCTGTATTCGCACTTGACGTACACAGACCGTGAGCTAAAAAATATTTCAATAGTGGACTAAAGAATGATGTGTTCGCTGGATGGATAAAAATAGATAAGAGCTTCAGTGGAAAATGCCAGACAAGAAAAATGCTCTGGAGTTGAATGTTACGTGGAAACAAGCACGAATACACGAGTTGCGGCTCGTCCTGTTGCACCTTTACATTTTCGCAATGCAGATGACCTTGGTTATATTTAAAATAACAATAAAACACTTAAAATGGGATAAATATACAATTTTATCTATCAAAAAAAAAAAAGAAGACATTTCGAAGTATTTTAAAATGGATTTCTTTGGCCTAAAATAATTTACACAGAATGGTACCAACACCGTACAGTTTTAGCAGAAAAATAATGTTATAACAATATAAACAAATAAATAATATACCTGCTTTAAGCATAACGATAAATATACGTATTTATAGTCCAGTGTTTAGTTTTTTAGCAGTCTCTTTTAATTTTCAGTAGACATCGCTTATGAAAAAAAAAAATTGTAATAAAATAACATTATCTGTTATAAAGACAAGACTAGTTGTCAATGTAGTAGTTTTTTTTCGGATTTATCACTTGTTTTGATACAAAGTGCGTAAATATTATAAATATAATGTAATCGAATATGACGTCTGCTTTAGACATAGCAATAAATTTATTTATTATTTGAAATCAAGTTGTCAGTATAGAGGTATATTTTTTTAGGATATCACTTAGTGTATAAATAGTAAATATAATGTACACAAATAAAACGACTGTTTTAGACACAGCTATAAATATATAAAATTTTGTAATTCTGTAGTCAATATAATCGTTTCTATTTTTCAAGAGATATCCTTTGTTTTGATATCAATAATTTATTTGTATGTTTTACACAGAAATAAAAATATTTTTTTGCAGTACACTTCTCAGTGTACCAAACTCGTTTTATTATTATTTTGAAATAGAGTAAGTATACATTTGTATGTTGCTACAGGGCTGGAGGCCACTTCGGTGACTTCAATAGAAGAAATAACACACAAAGTAATTCATTAGAGAAATTACAAGCTTGATACAGAAATTATTAGGAGCGTGCGAGGAGGCAGCCCTGTCATTTGCGAGAAAGTTAATTCAACTAGAATATATTTTTTCTTTCTACTTAGAAATACATCTAAGCAAATAGAAATCTCTAAGATACCACTGAGTGATGGGAAAACGCACAACCGAATAATCGATTTATTATAATAGTACATTTTCATGTAATGGATGTTGGAACAATAATTAATTGATGAATAATAGTATCATGAAATTCAGATGTTTGGGTTTTATAATATGCTGGGATAGTCATCTGAAAAACCGGACGTTTGCAATGAAAAAAATAAATAAAACTCAGTGCGTCAACGATAAGCAAACGTGCTAGCCACTGAACCACGAAAAAGTGATCTATATGACGTATTTCCGAAGAATTATAAGAAATATGAGTTATATCATGAGATTGGTTATTCAGATGGCAAGTATAGTTGAATAGCTTTACCCTGTGTAAAGGATCGGTAATGGAGTAGTGGACTTGAAGTGATAGGGGAGGGAAGTACCTTATCGAGGTGGAGAGGGTCCTGTTATTGTTTTTTTATAGCTTGCAGAAGGAGTATTGGATCTAAATGCTAAAGATTTGTAAGTAAAGGATTATATAATAATGCTATTGGGCAGCAGCAATATAAAACTGCAGTGTAGAAACTGCAGTGCTCTAATTCAGCATAAATATATGCTTAGCGAGCTGGACCCGAAAGCGAAAGGTACCCGATGAAGACTACTGTACGAAGCCTCAAACGCAGCCGATGATCAGCCAGTGCGGAATTCAAGACCCGTACACCTTATATCACAGTGTCGAGCTCCCATCCAACACTAATAAGCAACACGCTTTCTCGAGCTACTGTACGAAGCCTCAGCCGCGGCCGTCGATCAGCCAGTGCGGAATTCAAAACCCGCACAGCCTCTATCATTGTGTCGGGCTTCCGTGCTGTATTACAGAAATACGCTCCGCTCGCGTAATGATCGCTTCCCACCCCTCTCGGCGCAAACAAAATGGGCAAACACAAAAGCGCATAACAATAACTTTACAACAAAGCTAAACAAATTAACTACAAACCGTAATAAAATAATACTGGAGCGTTCTAATAAAAATCAATAATTTTTCGATATCGCCATGTCGTGAATGGCGTCAATATAATTTTGCGTGATTTGATTGGCGATTTCGGTGCGGAAGTGGAGCTCTGAGGCCGTAAAAGCGCAAAGCAGTCGCGCTCATAAGGTTTGCTTTCGCTTAGCATAAATCAGATAGCGCAGCGACACCGCGCCGAATCCTAATTGGCTGATTTTCAACTCTCGACTCTGTGCGCTCGAAATGATAAAACAGATTATTTAAGCTGTTTCATACTTTATTCTATTTGAGAATAATCCCTCCTCAGATTTCCGATAGAAACGCAAGTAGAACGATCGTCGTATAATACGTCAGTGGGATATCACAGCTTCTTCGTCAAGTGACTCTCGTCAGAGGATGCTGAGCCAGTGTTCATGGTTTTCTCAGAGGAAAATAGTGTAGTGTATGTATAATATGCTGAGAGGGGTTGGGAAACGATAATTACGCGTGCGTAGCTTATTTCTGTAATACCGCATGCGACAGTGTTGGATGGGAGCTCGACACAATGATATAAGATGTACGGGTCTTAAATTCCGCACTGGCTGATCATCGGCTGCGTTTTCTACATTATTATATTTGAGAATAATCCCTCCTCAGATTTCCGATAGAAACGCAAGTAGAACGATCGTCGTATAATACATCAGTGGGATCTCACAGCTTCTTCATCAAGTGACTCTCCTCAGAGGATGCTGAGCCAGTGTTCATGGTTTTCTCAGAGGAAAATAGTGTAGTGTATGTATAATATGCTGAGAGGGGTTGGGAAACGATAATTACGCGAGCGTAGCTTATTTCTGTAATACCGCATGCGACAGTGTTGGATGGGAGCTCGACACAATGATATAAGATGTACGGGTCTTAAATTCCGCACTGGCTGATCGTTGGCCGCGTCTGAGTCTTCATACAGGCTAAGTACAGTAGCTCAAGAAGCATTCGTTGTTGTTTGTTATCTTGTTCATCGGTTACCTTTGCTCAAATTATGTTGGCGTCCATATCGCTAAGCATAAATTTATGCTGAATCGGTTCATGGTTTTGGATCCCCGGGTTCTTCTACACCGCAGTTTTGCTGCTGCATTATTATATAACCCTTTCTTATATGGCTCTAGGGTTTAGATCTGATACTCCTTCTGCAGCAAGCTACAGAAACAATAGCAGGAGAACATCCCTCTACAGTCATTCCAAGTCCACTACTCCATTGCCGATCCTTTACACACGCTCAGGGTACAGAATGACAGCTATGCACAAGCAACAGAATGGGGAGAGCGGGGTGGGTTATCAATATATTTTATGTACAAGGTACATGCAGTAAACAATAAAAAAATATTCAAGACGATTTAAACGTTGGGAAAATCTGGGTTCGAATCCCGCTACCTCGTAGAAAAATCTTGAATCAGAAGAACTTTCGCAAATATTTTGCATTATCTTGTGTAATAGAATTTCAATGTGCTTATTGTGGCAATAGTTTTTAAATCTATGATTATTTTAAATAATAATATACATATTTTGAAACAGGCGTAAGAAGAAGAATATATATTATATTCTTCTTCTTCCGGTGCGTCTCCTCGTATTAAATATTGCGCGAACAACACAACGAACGAAGAAGAGTTCACAAATAATTAAAAATGATATCTTCCATTTAAAAATTAAAATACACCATGGTCGATCTAGTTTAATTTACTCCGTGCTCTTTTCACTTTAGGGGGTATTCATCGTGGGAAAAAAAAAGGTTTCCACGAACGAAAAAAAAAAAAAACAAAAAGCTACCTTTTAACGTGTTACTTATACAACAATGGCAAATAAAATTAACTTGGCGTTATTATTCGCAAGTTCGTATGTTCAAATATGTTATATATGTGTATGTAAATTTTGCATATTGATGCAGTCCATGCTTTGTTAGATTAATAAGAATATTCCATAAACATGGCGGTAATAACGCAGGATATACTTATACAGGGTGGGCGTACTAAAGTGACGGGGAGGCGCCCCCTCGGTAATGATTCCGATAAATCTCCCCACCTCCGGCGCCCCAGCCTCCCCGTCCCCCCCCCCCCGAGCCCCCCCGTGTTGCTTTTAAGCATATTTAATGGAGAATAAAGATTTAATTAAGAAAGCCCGCCCGCCTAAATACTAAATATCCGACTCGTCTGTGATTTTTTAGGCAGACTTCCTCGCCCATTGTTGCTAATTCGTATTTATAATCGCGGTGACGTCACATTCACCAACGCTTGCCGCTGCATCATCGGGGTGGTCTCCTCAAGACACCCTGTATATGAGCAACACAATAGTCATTTCTGATGATCTTTTACAAGACAATGATATATTTTATAATCTCAAATAAACGCGAGAGCCTATCAGCCACGCAATTCGATAAGACTAGCCGCAGCTCCCTTATGTCATATGGATCATCGCCGGCCTTCGGGGTGGTCTCCTCAAGACACCCTGTATATGGAGAACACAGTAGTCATTTCTAATGATTTTTTACAAGATAACGATCTATTTTATAATCTCAAATAAACGCGAGAGCCTATCAGATATCCAATTCGATAAAACTAGCCGCAGCTCTATTATATCATATGGATCATAGCCGGCCTTTGGGGTGGTCTCCTCAAGACACCCTGTATATGGGGAAACACAGTAGTAATTTCTAATGATTTTTTACAAGACAACGATCTATTTTATAATCTCATCGATAAGACTAGCCGCAGCTCCCTTATATCATATGGATTTTCATTTTCATATAAATGTGTGAAAATATTTTTAGATCAGAAGTTCATCAGACGATAGTCTCTGAGTAATATTTATAAAACATAATTCATTAAATCATAATTTGTATTACAATCTTCAGGATTCTTAGAATCGTGAATAAAGCTTCAAAATAACGCTTATAATTAAAAAAAAAATTCATAAATTATTTTCTGTACTCTACAAGAGTTCATTGAGACGCGTAAGCAAAACAAACAAAATAAAAAGAAATCTGTACGTATATTGATTATTATAATTAGTGTATTTATTATGTTGATAAACAATATTAGTTCTTGATAAATAAATCTGTGTAATATGGTATAAAGTTAAATGTTCATAAGTTTAATACCTGAAGTGTGTTTGTACTGTTCTCTAGTACCTGCAAGGGGTCCATTTGCAGGCAGGGTAGGCAGCGGTGTTTCCTGAAACCACCCCCTACCCGCCTTGTCCTGCCTCGGTTTTTATTTCTATTTCTACCACTTAGGGTAGAAAAACACACACATAAGTGTAAATTCGCAATTTCCTCTGATTTGCCGGGCCGGGTAAGCCGCGACTTTAGCAAAGACAGCGATAACCAAACACAGCCTTCAGTTCATTTTCTTTGAAACTTGAAAGCGAAAGTAACCTGACCTCCACGTTAAAATTATATTTAAAAATCAATCTAGTAATAATGATTTAATTTCTCGTTTTGTTATAGAGCAACGGTGGACGAAGGGTCGCAATATCTCTGCTTATATCCGGTCTATATATGTAAGAAAAAATCATCTCGTCGTGAATAAACAACATGCGAATAAAATGAAGTCCCTGATACGTGTATAACTCATACGACTTGAAAATCAAAACATCAGCCACTCGAGATAAGCCAGTTGGCTTATATGTTAGTACAAAAATGCATCCCAAGGAAGACTCGTGGGTTTCATATAAATAGTATAAATATATTTTTCAAGCAAAAGATGTCCTACATATATAATATATGGTAGCGACGACGTCGCATACAATGCAATGAAGCCTTTCCTTTGCATTTCCAATTTTTATTCTTATTTCCGGGTTTATAAGATATAGGGTTGCCGGATAAAATAAAGTTAAATAAAATTTTACTTCGAATTTAGCCGAAAAGATATGTATATATAGTTCATTATTTATTTTTTCAACACGAACACAAATATTTGTTTAATTTACTCATTTTTGTTCATTCATTAACATCAATTTTGTTTTCTATTTTTTGCGATGACATAATTGTTCAATCAAAAATAAACAATCGAAGTCGTCTTCGCTCATTCTGTGTATAATCATTCAATGAATTAACGATTATACGATTTTTTTTTCATTTTAATCGATTATTGCTCTCATCGTTCAGCATGTGTTACAAAGTTATTTTTAAAATTAAAATTAATATTTTTTAAACCCACACCAGTTACTATGTCGGGTGACGTTAAAATGAATAAAACTTAATTTATATGGTATGGTAAAAATATAGATGTTGTTTATGCAATGCGTTTTTGTCACCGACTGCACTCGGAAGACGCGAGTGCTCGAAATGGTTGTCGTTCCCTGGCGGAGCTAATTCTAATTGGCCACCGCTGGGGGGAGGGCGATGACCCAATTGTTACATCCGGCGGATGTGAACACAGAGCAGCGGGGGAAACACTCACCGGAGTCTCCACCCACCTCCGCTACGGTTACAGATTACTCCCGGCTCCTCCCGGCTCCTCCCGACTCCTCCCGACTCCTCCCGTCTCACTCGGCTCCTCTCTGCAATTTTTTTTAAAATTACAGCAAGTGAAACACTCCTGCAGTGAAAGATCTTCCCAGACGTTAAAAAAAGTATACCCCGTGCATTACGAAAGTCATATCATATCAAAAGAGAGCATTGCTCATTCACAATGCAATGCGCCACCTGAGAACTTAAAATTCAATAAACATCTATAAAAAAAAAAACCATGCAAGTGTTTTAAAAATACTACATATGTTTAAAATAAAAATATCTAGCTGGAATATGAATAGGAATATTATCAACATACTAATAATGTTATTTTCGAATTGCTCGTATATATATATATATATATATATATATATATTATCTATTTTCAGTCCTAATACATTTTACAGCATGGTTTTTTTTTTTTTTTTGTGAAATCTCGTTGGAAGCAACCCTCCTTAAGAAGATAATCTTTGAAATTCCAACATCCATTTCCGGTATCATTGAATTATATGCGTTAAAAAAACGTATCTTACTTTTACGGCCTTGATATTGGTTGTATAGAATATTTTTATCAAACGAAACCACAGCGTACTTTTTTTTTTGTTTTCTGTTTCGAGTGAACAAAAAGGGTTAAAATAATTTTAAGTATTATTAATATTATTACTAATATGATTAGGCACATTAGTTCATATATAGAAGATGACTTAAAGAAACTCTCAGAAAAATATCATCGTGATTTGTGTGGGATGATATTTTTCTGAGAGTTTCTTTAAGTCATCTTCTATATATGAACTAATGTGCCTAATCATATTAGTAATAATATAATAAACCCGTAATGGGTAATAAATACGCATCTGATTGACCAATCCGTAAATTGATATATTATTGATATTGTAATCATCCAGTACCGTATTCAAGAGCAGTTACATGTCAACTTTCAAATGCAAAATTATGAAAATGCTTCACTATGGAAACAAAAATAGGACGGTTAATTAATTTCCTCGTTCCAGCGTCGACATGCGCATACAAGATGAGAGATCCTCGAGTCGCGATATTTGGACATGCCTGCCAGTCATCAGATCTAAACTATGCATCCTCCGACAATGGACTCGTCCACAAAGGGACAGACAATGCGTGCAAAATTGTCGGGCGCAGCGAAAAACCGGGGTTGGGGGTCGCCAGGGCTCGAGGGCTAGAGGGCTTGGGCTTTAAAACTGCTGGCGTGCACGTATAATGAAAACCAATAGTCATGCATGGGAAAAACTCCGGATCCTCTGAATTGAAAAATACGTTTGCTTCATGCATTTATGCAGTTTTCTCATGGTAATGCTGACCTTTGACCTTTCTTTTCTCCAAATTAGCACTTAGCAATATAAATATGAATACTATATTACCTTAAAGGGTTACGAATAGGTAAACATGTAATGTCGGCACGTTTAGTGTTAAAATGGATTAGCTATCTATTTATAATATTTTGAAAACATGCACTGTATGTGTTTTAAAGTATGGATATAATAATTATGTATTTGCATGTAACGATTCAAATTCTGGCCCAGTAACAATGCCAAGAGGTGTGGATTTGAACTACATTTATTTTTTATAAGTACAATAATCATCGCTGAGTTTTTATTTTTCCACAAATATGTAACAGCCCTCGATCGCTCGTTGACTCCTGCGTCCAGAGCCGAAGGCGGCTCAACACCCATGAAAAGCAGAAGTCAGGCCCAGTGGGTGTTTCGCTCGGTGCACTCGGCATCTGACCGTCCCCGGGTTGGACGTCCGGCTCGGCTGGTTCTTCCGTTCTTTGTAAAAAGTCGGATTCATGTCACTGACCTCGGGGGCAGAGTCTCCCGAGCCTTCCCCCACGAGAGACAGATCGAAATACAAATAGCACGAGACTTGTGGATCACTCTGTATAAACGCTTTCCATACAAATGCATAGTATTTTAAAGGCGTATTACTTTCGGAACTCCGTGTGCTAGAGCAAACGTCAAACTGTGGTGCGCGACGGACGAACCGTTGTTACCAAAAATATAACTTGGGTGTATAATAATTTTTTTTTAAACATGCATGATGTAAATCAATAATCGCATTTTTTTAAAAAATTACAATTGCAATAATACACCTAATAATTTATTTTTTTTAAAAATTAGCATTGTCTAAAAATTTAAATAAAATCATATGAAATGCTGCTGAGCAAACTAAATAAAAGTGTCTTATAATTTCTTACAGCGCACAACATTTCAATTATAACAGTTAATTCTATATTCTATTAAGCGGTGTATTTAGAAGTTATTTCAATAATGTATAAAATATCGGGCATAAAGTAGTTTGGGAGCCACTGCTGGTGGGATTTACAGTCTATCTTGCATTGAAGCTGCTAATCCATAGATATTAAAACTTACCACCACCACAACTAGAGTTGAATATGTGTGCGGGTGTCTATTTGTCTATCCGAGTGTGCTTCCCTCAGCCAGTCCACGGCTTCGAGGATGATGTCGAACTTGCTCCGTCTCCCGGCACACAGCACGAGGCATTTCTAATTATTGCGTACGTCTGTGGATAAAACAGGATAAAATCAAACACTCGAAATGTCATCATATATTGGTGGTTATATTTTTTGGAGAAACATTTTTATTTAACATCATGATTCGATGTTATTTTTGTATGAATGTCGCTTATCACTATTTGTAACTAAAAATATCAGATAAATTCAATCTTTCAGAATGTGACTGACAGTATCAAGTTTATTGACACATATTTTAACAATTTATTGAAAAATTGCTTGTCACAGTCACATTTTAGTTAATATTCTTCGTGCTAGGATTCCTATCCAAGTAAGTTCAGTGTAATAACGATAATACAAAACGTTACAGTTGCAACGCCTTGATTAACTTGAAACTGTATGAGACAACATATATATATACTATTTATAAATATATGTTTCACTGTTAGTCATCTGCTTCAGTCTCAATAATTGCACTAAATAAACAAATTACAATATAGTCACATGATGTTAACGTTCACAAATATAATAAAAATCAGTTTCTGTTTTCAACTGCAATAATACAAAAAAAAGTTTTATAATCATTTCAAACAATAGTCAATTCAATTACAATGCAGATTTTATAAAATATATACCAAGGTTGAGGAGAAAAGTACTGTTAACTATTTAACATGGAAAATATAACGCTACCAATGAAAGCCATATACGAGTATAAAAAATTTACATGCGACCCCCCTTGTGATTTCTAATATCATGTCAAAACAACAATTTGGAATTGATTAGTAATAAATTAGTATAACTTAGATTTTTAAGGAAAATTTTGAGTGTAAGTCATATGGTAAGTAGCTAATCGTGTTGGGATTATCATTGTGGACACATAAACTAAGGGTTGTGAGGAGAATATACTATACAAGCACCTGCTTGCAAATGAAAGAGAATGAAAATGAAAAGAAACTAAAAACATCTACTGAAGACATAGTTTTGTTAAACGGTTTATTATTAACTGTTCTTCATATAATAACACAGCAAAATTGTACTTTCTTTAAATATTTTTTTAAGCTGTAAATGATTCTCTTAATCGTTATTTTATATACAAAATATCACTGTCACCTATACTTTGATATCTATATACCCAATTGTCATTCAGAAAAGATTACTTGTTTGAAATTATACTATTTTATAATACAATAAAACTATAACATACTCCAAAAACATTAAAGCAGTCAATATTTACCTGTGGTTGTAATGTGAAATATGACAGTCAATGAAGAATGGATTATAAAATATATATCATTTTGTATCTGTGTTCTTACTTTCAAGGTAAAATCTGCATTACTGTAATATTATTACTGTTCACTTCTATTTTTAATAAGACTATTTTCTTGATATACCATATTTAAGGCAATGAATTTGTCATAACATATTATTGGCACTTTTAAACATAATCATATCAACCTGCACCGAGGTGACTAAAAAATATATTTGAATTTATATGTCAATAAATATATATTGCAACAATTAATAATGTTACCATAAGTATTAAAGAAATATCTATTACTGTAAAAGGGTTATCTAACAGTAAATACTCCCAAATAAAAAAATCAGCTGGAAAAAAATACAATTATAACCGGTAAGAATTGGTTTCATGATCTGAATAAATTTGAATAAAAATAAATAATGAAATATAAAATACAGCTGAATAAAAAAAAGTAACCTTCAGCGCACATGCAATACCTATTTTGTATGTACGAACATAAAAAAATACAAATAATAAATTAAAGTTTTACTTATTTTAGTTTAAGTAAAACTAACCATAGATGGCACTTGTAAAAAATCTTCATTTTATTTTTAATATTGATGTGAAATTTATATCACAAAGAAAATAAATATATTTTCATAACTGAAAAGCTGTATTTACATTAAACTGTTCTAAAAATATTTATTAAAGTAGTAAAAAAATTATAAAATAAGTTATACATTCCACTTGTTTTTTTACTGCCATCTATTGTTAAAAACTAATACTTTTTCATGATTCGTTTTAATAAATATATATTTATTTTTTAACATACAACTTTTTGTACCCATAGATGATTCATTTTAGAATTTATTTTGATTTTTAAATACCTTAAAATCTTTTAAACAAACACTAAATATATTTCAATACATACACACTTGTAATAATAGCTGTTTTAATCTGTATAAATTACTTTGCAAGTAAGCTTTTAAACAAGTAAAGTTTACTTTGCAAGTAAAAAAATAATTTTCATTCATAGATTGAATGTTTGGTATCACAATGTGAATTTAATTTTATTCTAATTGTATGCGGTAAAACATGAAATTATGTTTTTTTTAAATTAAATAAGTATAATCGTGTATTATTTTTTTACTTTAGATTCTAGTGTTTTATTTTGGATTGCGTAGTTTCGGGTCCGGCATAAGCAGTTCAACGTTTTCCAGATTTAATTAATTAACGCTTGTTTGTATTCCACATTCTTTTTGCTCAAAAATAGCTCGTGTTTACGGGCGTGAGGTCTGCGGGCGCTTTTGCACCGGGAATAATAAACACGAAGTCCTAAAACGGTCGCCGGTGTGTGCTTACTATATTTAGACTCACCTGACCAGTGCTTCTCAACTTCTGTGCCACTGGCGCGCCATTGAAAAATTCAAATACAAAATTGAAAACACGACCTTGAAAATAAAAATTGTTTTTGGCACATTTTTTATACGAATAAATGTATTATAAAAATAAAAATTAATGAAATTAAAACAGTACAAAAAAAATATATTACAAAAACGCGACATCAATATTAAAAAAAAACCTTGTGTACTTTCAATTGTAAACCATAAATTATTTTAAAAGTAAAAATACCAAATTAAATACTATTCAATTGTAATAACAATTATTATTATAATTATCAGCCAACTGTTCAAACTAAATAAACTAAAAGAATCAATATATATGTAAATAAATTGTGTAGTTAAAATTTCCCACAATTAAAATAAATATAATAGTTTCTATGCGCATTTCTAAAAACAGACAATAAAATTCAATAAATTTATTATATAAACGTGTTGCAGCTGTCAAGAGTATTAGAAATGTATAAATTAAAAAGTAAATACTACGCTTTTTTAAACGAATTCGGTTCATAGTCCTGTCTCGTAATGTAAATAGTTTATATATTTTTAATAAGATTAATATGTTATAGAGTTTAAATTAAAAGTGTTGATGAATAATAAGCGATTCTTCGGAACTTGCTTTGTATTGCGATGACGTCGAGTTATTTTTAATGATTAATAGATAAAAATAATACAAATTATTTTGAGATAACCTTGTTTGTATTTTAGGCGCATCGAGAATGCAAAAAAAATGTAAACAATCGAAATCATGATTCAACACTGTGCCAATATAATAATTGCTATAATTTATTGTTATTTGTATATGAATAATTATTATTTTATAAAGTTATTTAAAACACTTCAATTTTACCGTTTTTTGTTGATTATCACAATAAAACCAAACTTACAACACGATTACTGACATTAACCCTTAGGGCAAAAAGGCTGTTAAGACCCGCCATAGTTGTATCATATTATCACAGGATCTTTATAAAGGTTATGTTTTCGACCTTAGTAGGTTTAAAGGGCATGGGGATAACAAAAATGCACATGTAAAATATATTTCTTAATCTGTACAATTGTTGCTGAGTGACCACCTTGTTTTTTTTTTTGGTGGTTGAAAAAGATGTAATTAACCAATAAAAAAGGCGTTGGAATGATGTTAAATGAGTGCTTAGAAAATATTTTCTATGGGACTTTTTTCGGGAACTTCTATAACACCCATGAAACAAGTATTTTTAAACCTACGAGCATGTTTAAAAAAATATTCAATTTACAAAAAATCTTTATGCCATGTTTGCCAGTTGTTTTATTAACTGTATTATTTTTTATGTTTTAAGGTAATACATTGAATTGTGAAAGCCATTTTTAAAGGGTTTCAGTTCACGAGCACCTATTGAAAATCTGTGTACATTTTATTACTTCTTCTTCGGGTGCCTCTCCTCCCCATGTCGCTGAACATATCTTCATCCTGTGCCAATCGTATTAGTTCGGCTTATTATTTACAATAGAAAGTTCAGAAATATATATATATTTTTTATTCTCTAGATGCAAATTTGTGCGTATAATAAACGCATTGCATTGTAAGCAATGTCAGTGCGTTTTTCTTCTAAGTGCTATATGTATAAATTGGATATGTGGGTTTTGCTTTCTGATAAAGCTATTATTCTAGAAACATCACAATGATGGCAATGGAAGTCAGATTGCGTGATGTCTGCATTACTCAGATCACCTGCTGGTTGCTCCATCATTGATATCGAACCTCCATCATAGAAATCCACTATCATCGGATGAAGCAACAAACAGCGTGGGCTGAACAAACAGCACTATCTAACCCGGGATTAGATTAAAGAAATCGGTTTTTAATTGTACGGGATCATGGTAATTAACGTATTCCCGTTTCCGGTAGATTTACATAATACTTGAAGTAATATATTTATGCAGATAGCGTTTTTTTTTTTTTTAATGCTTGTAAAGCCGCGGATTTGTTATTATCGCGATGCTTGAAGGTGTGTTATGAGAGTATAGTACGAAACGCTGCAAACTTTTGTGTATTTCACGTTGGCATTATCAAGCAGAGTCCTGATCTGAGCTCTGTTTGATAATGCCAACGTGAAAGGTTGGCGAAACCGGTCACAAATAAAAACGAACATGTGGAAAATCACTCAAGCATTTTACTCAAAAATATTAAAATGGAATTCCACCTAGTACTTACTGTCAAAAATATTGCATTTATTTATTTAAACGTGTACGGGTTGAATCACATTTCAAAATAGTAATTACAGAAATATGAAGATTTTGATAAAAATAACTGTAAACGTCCAATGGCTCAAATTTTGTATATAAAATAAGGAATCACCTAGTAAATAATAATTATAATTTAATATCCGAAATAATATAATTATATATAAATATGAGTGTGTGTGTGTGTGTGTGTTCTGATGTGTATGTATTAGTGTAATTGTGATCATAAATCCTTTGCTGTTTAAAGTCAGATAAGTTGGGATTACTTAGAATTGACGCACATGTAATTTTTTAAGCAAATTGCCATAACGTTCAAGTCCATACCTGATGAAGTTTTGATGGAAACAAATTATTTTTCCACGGGTGTGCGTAATCATCTTCAACAAAGCTAATAGCTACAACGCCCCGTGGTCGTTCCCAGAAATCATTTATTAAACCTGCTTGCAATTAAGACTTGACTCGGAAGAAGGGCAGGAAGACTTCTGAAAATCGCAAGCGCCTGGTGCACCGCAACCCGCATAGCAATTCTTTCAGCTTCAGGAAGCCTTGCAGGCTCTAACCTTAGCTTTTGAGTCTAATTATAGAAGAAAGTGTGCATAATGCTAATAAAATTTAAATTAGCAAATTTTCGTTATATAAATACGATTTGAATAAACTCTTCCGTGGCCTTCTATGTACTCTAAATTTAATTAATTTTAAAGACTTGTTGCGTTAAGCACAATATAGGTTTATAAAAGTTTCACAATAGAAATGTATTTTATGAGGCAAATTGATTTGTGGTTGTTCATAATACAATTCATTAAACATCATATAATCGCCTTCTAGTACAGTGGATATAATGCTTGCTTGACGTTCTGGTGAATATAAGATAGTAAATAGTAAATTTTAAAAAATAATTTTCTGTTTAATTATTGATTGTTTTTATTTTCAACAGAAAGAAAAATCATTAACAAAAAACCTTCTTTAATATAAAGAAATCTATGGTTTCAATGAAAAACAAAATATATGTTATTTTATCTTTGCGTACATTTATTTTAGGGCATGCAGTGATTGGCACTAATATAAATTGCAGCTCACAACTTCACATAAGAATTGAAATCTTCCATAAAATATACTTAAATAATATGATTGCTATGATATTCATATTTAAGAATCAACACATTAAATACATATATATTTTTTTAAAAATAACGCAAGTGGGAAGTAACTTTATGAGTGAATCAATTGCCTATTTGTTATATACTAAATAAATAAGTTAATATATTTTTTAATTTATTTAATATATTCTATAATAATATAATCTGCCTCTAATGAGTGTTAAGTTTGTTCGGGAGAGTGGTTCGGGTTATTCGGAGACCTGCCCCCTATATTGCATTTGTAAGTAAGTTTACTTTGCTTCTACAGGTTATTATATTCCTTAGTGTTAAGTTCGCAGCTCGCGCACTTAGCGCGCAAGCTCCCGCAGAGTGGTTTGGCAAAACGCCGCACTACATAAATAAAAAAAGAAAATAAATTATTTATATTTAAATACATGATTTTTTTAAAAACCAAGCTTCATTATTTAGGAGAAGTAAAAAATCATAAAGTTACCAATTTCGACTAATTATAACTAAATTTGCAGTAATTATATTTATTTTATTTAAAATAAAAACTTTTTTCCATAAAATAAATCAATATGTATTTTTTAATAAATAAAAAGATTTCGATGCTTTCACATTATTTCAAGTTTGAAATAAAAACATTAAATTGATCTTATCAATGCTTGCTGTTAAATATATTCGGTTCACACATGAAACTGTAAAATAAATATTGAAAATGTTTTTCGAGATAGATGGGATTCAAACCGTGGATTAATAAAATATTTATTAATAATTGTTACTATGTCAACATGAAAGCTTGTCTTATGTATTTTCATAAACTATTTGATGAAAATTTATCCTTTGCTTAAATTACTTGATTGATTCCAGATTCTGCGATTCACGCCTCAGATTCTGTTTAGTATTAGAAAATCTGTTATTTGACATGACAATTAAGCTCCAATTGTCATGTCAGCATATTAGGTTTAACATGCAGTGTAAAAAGCTCAACGTAATATGTACCAAAGTATGTTAACATCAACACCAAGACAATCTTCCCAAACCATATGGCTTCGTGAGGTAACCCGCCAATCGTACAAGATCCGTGATACTGCAAGTGTTTACATTTTTCACATACACAATCTCTTAACTTATTAACTACATATATATATTATTTAAATTACAAAAAAAATGTCAGCTACAGCGTTGCATATGACGAAAGAAATGGAGGTTCCCGGACAGGCGTCCGCATAAAACATAGCGCCCTTGTCTCTCCTGACCACTCCGCACAGAGCCGCGACCACGACCGCTCGGTCTCTCCAACCCAATCCATCATCCAGCCCAAAGCTTGGAGCATCCAGCCCAAAGCTCAGAGCATCCAGCCCAAAGCTTGGAGCATCTCCAGAGACGCCAGACAGCCACTGGGGCGTGCTATGTTCATTGATAATACATCGTGAGAATTTTGCGCTGCTGTCTAAGACTTCTTGGCAAGCCTACGACGATCTCGACTGGACCCTGAACAAGGTAAAAAAAAATGTTAAATCACTTGTTATTTGTGAATATACTGCTTTATTATTTATTAAAAATAGTACCTGCTAAATAATACAATATTTTTTTATTCATATTCTGATTCACGAACACCGCGTACAATGCATTTTTTCATCCACCCAATAATTTTTTCTCAAACTCGATTTAAGCTTTTCACCAAAAGCGTTTCGCTTCTGCAGGTTCCGTCCATCTTTTATAATTTTGTAGATTTTTTTTCGTCGTGTAGCTTGATTGTGAGAGCTCTTTAGAGCTTTAAAGACACCATCGGACAGAAAAGGCCGATGATCGATACGTTCTTCCTAAAATTGTGACAACCGCTATAAATTGAAAATTAAACTAATAATCAAAGCAGATGTGCTAATTTAAAATAATTAAAAAATACTTATATATATAACAAATTAAAATAATAAGTAACAATGCAAACGAAAGGAACTTTAATCGATTTCTTGTGAGTTAAATCATCATCCTTTGCCATTATCTACTTTATGCAACAGCATAACGAGATTTATTAAATAAAAGCTATTTTATGTATCAATTTTTCTAGTCGAAAACGCTTTATATTGACTAACTAGTCTAGTTATTATAGTTTTCTTTCATCTATACCGCAAACTACTATATATAGTATATTGCTCAATCGTTAGTTGAAAATATACAACTGTACACCATTTTTATCTATGATTTATTAGTTTATTCCCTTTGTATCTAGTCCAACAGATAAAAGAACCCTAATTCTGCTCACAGTGACACGTAAACTACTTCCTAGATAAACTATTTTTAATTATTTTGTTTTTCACTACTACAAAATTAGTCAAAAAAACACAACACGCTCGGGAGGGATAGAAAATTTATATATGCGTATATTTTTTTATTTTTTTGATTTTTTCTTTTCGTGGTCTATTAAAAGTGAATTTATTAAAATTAAGCCGCGCTTTCGACAGCCGATCAATCACATACTACAAGTGATATTTGGCTGAGTGATTAGATAATAAACGTCACTAATTCGTCCTTCTGTCCCTTCAGCGCACTTAAGCCCGAGTGATACAGATTAGCAGCAAACACTTATTCTCTCGTCGATAATTACGCTTTTAACATCACATAAAACGGCACTTCGGTACATCTCGCTGAGTAAACCGTGCAGTAGATTAGCTGCAGGGGCTCCCCGGTTTTGCAGAATCACACGAAAATTTAACGAAATCGGGCGCGAGCGTCACACCGGTGTGACGGCCGGAGGCTGAAAAATTTCCCCTTAGGACGCGACGCGATTTTCACATGTTAACACCGTGAGAAAAGAATTCTGGTCGCCTTATTGTATTGCTAAAAAAAATATATTTTTGACAAAGAGTACTTGGTGGAATTCCATTTTAATATTTTCACTCTGTTTGGTAATGCCAACGGGAAAGGTTGACGAAACCGGTCACAAATAAAAACGCACACGTGGAAAATCACTCAAAATCAAAATTATTGTATTGCTTTTAAGTTAAACTGTTTAATAAGATAATAATATTAAACTCTTTATCGAGAGGTCCCTGATTGTAATAGTTACTATAAAATTATTACCTGACTAATCAGTCATTTGTAATACTTTAAAATGGAAAATAGATATTTTATAATGGTTTATGTCGCTGTGTGATATATTTAAGTGTTTTATTTATAAATCAATACAATATATCAACTTGTGTGTGTATAAAAATAGCATTTATAATATCTACATTTACTATGTCATAAATATTAATATGCTAAACTATAGTTTAAATAACGTTGCCTCGCATCTTATATGGCTTATAAAGTTTATATTGTATTGTAAAAAACATGGTTAATATAAATAGACCAAGTTAGATAATACAATATCAATACAAACAATTTTCTGTTTAATAAAGCAGACGCGGGTCTTGTACGAATAAAGTAAATTATTATTGTTGCATCTGCATTTTAAAAGTTAATTGCCTAGTAAATTGTTATTTTGCAGGGAACTTCGTGTCTTCATTCAAGACTTATTTTTAACTTTGTCTAAAGTGATATTTATAAAGGCGACTTCCACTTTGGAGCTCCGCGAGAAGTTCATTCAAGATTTTCATATAACAAAAAGCAGGGTTGTCCAAAATAGCCTAAATTATAATTGAAATATAATTTTGAAACTCTACTCTGCATTCACTAACTCGCTAGAAAACTCCAAACGCGATACAAATATTACATATATTTTCTTTATTATTACCACAATTAAAATTCAGATAATCTTACTGATGATCAGCAGACTTGTAGCAATAAGAAACAACTGTTTATTGCATGCAGAAATTACATAATATCTTCATCAAATGTTTTTTTAATGATTTTCATTTACTTTTGAGCCTGAAGGTAATATATATTAATTAATATATTTTCGATGAAATATCGTGTGGCAGCCCTAACCGGTTCCATTGATAACCTTTTAGGTTTTTACAGCGCCAATCTCAATTTAGAAACTCTGAACAGATATTAATATGAAAAATATGTAAATAGACAATGCTTAATTATTTTAATTAAAAAGAAATTTTAATTATAAACAATTTAGTTAAATGTAAATGGCCGTGGTATATTACAGAATTATGCGGTTTTAAACACATCAATTAATTTTCCTCACTTCACCTCGAGGGTGAAACTTTCGGTTTTTATTAGCGAACTTTGCTGATAATTTCACAATGTTAGAAAGTAGAATATCGCGTAGAACCCAACCTAACCTCGATTCTCTTCTTAATTTTGTTCATAATATATTTATATTAACAATATGAAATATACAACATTTTACCATATTTTTTTATGTTGCTCTCACAAGCGAGAAATATATTGTTTCACATAATCATAACCGTACTATGTTGTAGTATTATATTAAATTTAATCACAATCCGTGATTTTTCTATCTACAAGATGAATATCAGAAATGTATCAAATTAGTCACAATTGCTGTTGCATTCAACTCGTATAGAATAGTGCGTTTATAAATAAAAAAAATACCATACTGGGTTCGCTAATAATTAAAGCAACCTTGTTTTAAAAATCCTTTTTGGGAGGTACAACAACGAACAACATTTTTTAACAAATAACAGTTGCCTTGAACCCTAAAAGAACTCATCCTGAATATTACCAAAATGTAAAAAAAAAAAATCAAAATAACAAAATGATTAAACAGATCGATCTTTTGAGTTGATTTCGATTCTGCGGGATATTTCAGTTCTCATTCAGGGACTTCGGAAATCATCAAGGATTCTAGCTCATAAAAACAGCTGTTAAAGCCTACGAACTTGTTAGGTCGGGATTTGAGCCTGTGTACTTTGTTTCCGATAAGCAACTGCCCTAATCACTGGACTGCGGGCCGGTGTTTGTAAAGCAGACCGCAGGCCCTGAGCCCGCATGCCCTGGCGGCCGGGCTTATTTATTTTTTATTTTTCCATTTCCATTCGGTACTTTCTTTCACGTAGCCGGGAAAAGCACAAATGGAGGTATCCGAAATAGCTTCACGAAACAATATTATAATTATATTATTATACAATCGCGTTGCATAGTTTAAGGCTTTGTCAAGCAAGAGGTATCATTATTTTTTTTATAAAGAAAACACTGTCTGGTATTATAAGTCCCTTCTGCTTGCGGCCTCCAATTTCTTAAAAGTAAATTGATCATCGCCCCTTGTTCGCAATCTAATAATATCTACTAACATCCAAATAAAACAATTATATCAATACTTTTAAATACACTGCTGCATTAAAAACATTTAAAATTAATTCAAAATTAATTAATAAGCCGTCAAAAGCATTCTTGAATCTGTATTTGTTAAAGATCACAAATAAACCAGTTCATCCTGGATCCCTTAAACGTTGTTTGCATCTTACTCGAATCATTAAATAATATTACTTCATCTTTTATCTTCATCTTTCGAGGGCTTTAAACTTATTCACTTGACTAAGTTATCACTCGACACTCGATCTGATTAAATATTGAATAGTTAATATATAGACGTCTCCCAGGTTTATTCTCTCTATGGTCCTTCTTAATAAGTATTTTAATCAATATGAGGTTATTAATCAAGTCTGCTTTAACATGTTTCTAGATAAGGTATTTATAAATAGATGATTATAGTTCCTTCCATTCTAGTGACACGATCAGGTTAAGCTATTCGGAGTAGAGTGTTTGTGCTGCGGATTTTCCGTTATCAGAAGCTTTTTCCACGGTAATTTCCAATTATAACTGTCATGATAATCTGACTTCTATCCTCAAGCTTGATTATCAGTTCACTTGCACAGTTGCGAAATAAATTCACATACATCACCATCATCATCATGTCATACCAGACAGCCCGCTAATCCTCAGCAAATTAGCATTTCTCATAATCGACTTCGCTTCAACATTTTGATTACAAACAATGAAAACATAAAATCAGATACACGCGACATAAATATATAACGAATGTTTTATAATACTCCTAGGCTGAAGAACTGATATTTTAAGCTACAGCTCACCCTCCTGAATTTTTTAATGTTAGAAAATGAAAACGGAGAGTGCCTGTTTCAGGTGTAGGCGTCTGTCTGATTGCAAAGGATTTTAGGCTTAGGAAAATTGGTCAAACAGAAATTCGTCCTCATTTTTTTAAAAGTTAAATGTGCCCCAAACTGAAACCCGACCCATCCCGTATTATTTTGGAGGACACTGCTAAGGGCTGTAGGTGGAAATTTTATTTCGACTTCTACGATTGCTCCAACGAGATGCCCCGAGAGCTTGTAACAAGAAAAATCCTTGACACACTTGGAGTTGAAACTAACACCCCCCGGTTATCTTTTTTTTTTTTAATAGCTTTGGTACCTTGCTTGTTATGTACAAGGTTTGTCAGCACAATTTGGGAAAACTTTCCAAACTAGTCAATCGAAATTGTGCTATACATGGGAGTGACTGAAGCCTTATTTATCTTCTTTATGGTTCCGATAACACGCTTCAAGAAGTCATCCAGTGACTTCATCAACTGTGGGTGTCTCGCCACTGACTTCAGGTCCTCCTGTTGGTGTCTCTGAAGACCAAATATGGGGCATGAACCCACAAGGTGGATCACTGTTTGTGGAGTAATATCATCACAATCCCCATGGTAATCGCGACCGTGTACAGAAGCGAGAATTTGAACCAATGCAAGCAAGTGTAAAAAATTATTAAGATAGGTCAAGTTTTGAGCTAAAAAGGTAGCAATACCATTTACCAGAAAAAATATTTCTACATTTTTTATTATAATGGATTTCAGTAACGCAAGTGTCATGGAATTTATTAATTTTGTGTTTATATTAGATGAGTGCAATCAACGATATCTCCCGATTATTTTTTAGATATTTTTCGATTACGTTATTGAGCTCAAAATCGATGTGTAGCCCTAATGTGGGTAATCAGTACTCGAATCGAGATAAATGCAAACCACAGGTGGAAAGAGGCAGGTGAGGTACACTGGAGTGACAGCCTGGCCTGAAAAATTCATTCAGCTCTGAAACTCTGTTAATACACACACGCGCATTAATACATAAGTATTGTGTTATTTTTAATCATTTATGGTAGCGGTATGATAAAACTGAATCTCTTATCAACGACAGACTGGTTTAGTTTGTAATATTTTATTTTGTGTGATCCGCTTTTATTGTTTATTCGCACTAACCCAAATGCGATATACCTTCCAGAGTTGTTATTAGAATTTATTTGTTGTAATGTTTGAGTAATCTACTCGATAAGGTAAATCCGATAATCGTTGCTGTGTTTTGACTTATATTTGGACTCGTAATCCATTTTGGGAAGGGTTCCCCTATCTAAAACTGCGAATGCAGAATTGCAGATTATCTTCAAGCGTGTTATCATCTGATGCTACGTTTTTCTTTTTAAATGTGTAAGCTTGCGGTTTACGCACTTACGCCGTATCTAAAATTACCATGAGTAATGAATACGATTAATTTCAATATTAACCTGAAAATATTGTCAATATACCTCTGCTTTGAACAGACCACGAGAGAATCTCAATCGTTACATGCTTATAATGTAACCACGACTGGCGTGGATTGCACATCCACAAAAGCTTTCTCCTTAATTTTTTTTTGAATTGGTAAGATTAAGCCAGGATAAATACGAGGGCGGTCCGATAAGTACTTAGCCTACAAAAGAAAAACGAACATTTTGGAAAAGTGGCGATTTATTTCTCAAAATAGTCTCCTTTTAGCTCGATACACTTGACCCAGCGATGCTTCAACTTCTTTAACCCATCTGAAAAATACGTTTTTTCGAGGTCTGCAAAGTAGGCCTCCGTGGCGGCGATGACTTCTTCATTCGACTTGAAGTTCTGCCCGGCGAGTGACTTCTTCAAGTTTGGAAACAAAAAATAATCGCACGGGGCCAAATCTGGAGAAGACGGTGGATGGGGGAGCAGTTCGTAGTGCAATTCGACCAATTTGAGGTGTGAGCCGGTGCGTTGTCATGGTGGAATACCACTTTTTTCTTCGCCAAATGGGGCCGTTTTTTCTGCAATTCGGCGTCGAATCGGCCCAATAATTCGGCATAGTAGAGCCCTGTGACCGTTTTGCCCTTCTCCAGGTAGTCAATGTGGATCACACCTTGTGAATCCCGGAAAACGGTGGCCATCACCTTTACGGCAGATAGGACAGTCTTCGCCTCCTTCAATCGGCGGTCTGCCAATACGAGATCGTGGATTTTTGTCACGTTATCCTCCGTGGTATCCATTTTCGAGGCACCTGGACGTGGCTCATCAAAAACCGACGTGCGACCACGTTGAAATTAGTTAAACCAATTTTTGACGGTCGCCATCAAAGGAAAAGAGTCACCGTACAAAGCCTCCAAGCGCTCTTTGATTTCACAAGAACATTTCACTCTTTGACAAGAATCGAACCACCGACCGATATTGCTCTTTTTCCATTTTTCTAAAATACGCGTACACGCCCGCTTCCACACGCGGTCAAAACAAAACTACGAGTCTGATTCGGCTGAAATTTTGACAGTAGCCGTCTACAAGAATGTACTACACGATAGTAAATTTTTCTTGCGATATTAGCAGCATCGAGCGGTGAGGCTAAGTACTTATCGGACCGCCAAGTGTGAAGCCGATGCGCTAAGTTGGTGGATGAACGTTTTGGGTTGCGCTGTTCCAGTGGTGAGGATCAGCGGAAGAATGCTGGCGCCGAGGCTGACGCTGGTGGCGGTGGCTGCTGCGCTGCTGCTGCTGGCGGCGGTGGAGGGGGCGGCAGACGACTCCCTCCCCCAGCGCCCCACCCGCCCCGAGTCCTTCTCCTCGCAGCGGGAGGTCGACAACTACATCCGCAAGCTGCAGGAGTACTACTCCATCATAGGGAGGGGACGGTGAGCACAACCCATTGACCCAACCCATCACCATTCGCTGTTTATCATCATTCAGTGGCGAGCGAGCGCTCGGTAGCGACTGCGTCCGGATCGGTGTGCCTCCGCTGTTTGGAATCGAGTTTTTTAAAATTATTTTCTAGTCCGTTTTGCGAAAAATCGACTGCACCAATCAAAAATATTTAAATGCAAAAAATTTGATGCATCCCTTCTTCCCAACATAACATATTTTTATTTCTTATTAATTTACTATTAATATGATAAATATGTGTTTTTCCGATTGAAGTGTAGGAATTTGGAGATTCGTCATGTCCCTTTTCCAAGAGTCCTAAACATTTTAAAGTCTTTTTTTAAATTGGAATTATAAGATTAAATATAAACCCTGTGCGATATATTATTTAAAAAATAAAAAATATTATATATATTTTTTAATAAACTTTGGTTTTGAAAAGTCGTCATTTTATCCAATTTTTCAACATCTTCAAGATTTTATTTTACCCTGAAAATGGACGTTAATTAAATAATAAAAAACAGATAAATATAATTTATAGTTTTTTCAATTTTCAAACAGTTTTTGGCTTGTATTTTTTTATATTATGTGTTTATTTCAGGTATGGGAAAAGAGCCTACATGGCGCCGCTAATCCAGAAGCACCTGCCCCAGCCTGATCAAGGCAATCTCGACCTTTTGGACTTCCTACTCCACCACGAATGAATCCGGCAAAATTCCAACAATTCCTCACAATGTACCTAATAGTTCAATAATTCATAATTTATAAACTATTTTCTTCCATAGCTGAAATAATTATAATCATAATATAAAAAAAAATTAAGACAGAAAATGTCAATATTTTAATATATGATTAAAGAAGTGTAAATACAATAATCTGAATTTTTATTTTGTCGATTTCAAATTAAAAAATGTAACCAGACTAATAAATAAAATAACGATTCTTCTCTTAATTGTATAGTTTTTCAATATTACTAATTCAATTTATTAGCACTGTATTAAATAATGTAGAAACAATAAATGGTTGTTTATTTGCAATATTTATTTATTATTAAAAATTTACTACACCTAAAGTGGCTGAAAACATTGCTAGATTTATTTGTATAATTTTTACGAATTGGCTGTAAAATAATAATATGAATTATAATTTTTTTTAATACAGTAATATTTGTAAAAAATAATTGGTTTATTTTTTTATATTATTTGATTGTTATAAGATAGAATATTTCTTGTAATATAATCCAGATATGTAGTGTTTCAAAATAAAATGTATTGTTTGTTTTAAAAAATAGTCATTTCTTCAATAAAATATTAAGAGAGCATCCCAAATATCAAGTATTCGTATACTCTCCTTTTTTATTTATATATATATTTACAATATATTTTTTATGAATATATCACACCATAGGACTGCGAAATCTTTTAACAAATCATTATTTTCTGAAATGATGAAGTTTTGGAATTAACTTGACCGAAAGTACTTGTGAGGATGACGAGCCATGATAAATGAGAATATTACAGTTTTTATCAGCATCATATCTTTAATCTAAGTAAACACAGTCAATATTATGCGTAGAGCCGGTATTTCAAAGAGTCCAAGTAAATACCCGGGTTTATAGCATGCCACAGCATAATTGTTATTTGTAAATATTTTTAATAGTTATATAATGATACTAAGTAATAAATCACAATATCGAAATAAGTGCTTCAAATAAATAATTACAAAGTTAGACGTTTCTATGCACTCTCTCAAATCGCACAGACTACATTTTTCCCGTTAAAAATGGTTGACAAATGCTGTGTCATGCAAACGCACACAGTTAATTTTTATTAAACTTGTAACTAACTTTAAATTGGCAGTTTTACTGGGTCCTTTTTAATGGTTCTCGTGTGCTATTTTTTTTTATTATTAATATTTTTTTATCCATATGGTATGATGCAAAAATAAATTGGAAGTCCAATGATAAATTTTGAAAAGCAAAAACACATTTTAAATATATATTTAGAGTTACTTAGGAATTGCCTTCGTCGTATGTTTTTACTATTATAAATCTAAAATTATCTCTGCTAATAAAAAATATCGAAACAAAGCTGAGATGTTGAAGAGAAAATGTCAATTTTCACTAATATCGTAGGTCAGATTCTTTTTGTGAGAAAATTTGCATAGTTTTAAATGTTCATTGATAAGACCGTATAGGTTTTTCTGTTTGAAAAAATAATATTGGGTAGATTAATATAATGAAGTAAAATAAATTTTTATTGATTTTCATCAATGAAATAAATATAAAAAATAAGTTTTTCAATATAGAAAGAAAGGGTCAAAATATATTTTCATGGATGAAATAGTTTAGTCGACGAAAATCATCGGGGGTTTATTAAATTGCAAGACTTTTTCCGCAAATGACCTATGAATAATTTAAATAAAAATATAAATATAGTTAAATATAAATATTAGCTATGCTAGTCTTTACAAGACAATAATAAAAACATTCGGATGTTTTTATCATGATTATAAAAAATAATCTAATTTTATTTATAATATTATTTTTGGCAAAATTGCGTAAATAAATTAACAGCTGTCTTTATTTTAAAATTTAATAATAATTTACAAAAGAAATTCAGAGAATTGACCGTACATAGAGCTAGAAATTTATTTAGTATTGAAATAAACCATTTTTATGAAACCCTGATTTTTAACAAAACGTTTCTTAAAAAATTAAAACGTTGACATTGCAATATCAATTTGTCTGTGTCAGTAACCTTGAATTGTTGTTCTCTCATTCACTTTGTTTGATTGGTTAGAGTTTTTCACGCGCAAATACCTGATAAATTAAATTAAATCAATTCAAACAACGTTTTGGAAAATAATACTACATATTTGTTTTGGGTGTGATAAGGGTGATTTTATTTATTTTCGGTGCACTACTCCCATATGATTAATATACTTTGAACTTATAAAGTAGCAACACCGACAGCTTTTTCGTAATTTGACATTAACATCGTTTGTTTTTTAACCTAAAATTATTATATCAATATTTGAGATTGACAGAAATGGAAAATTACCGTTAGACATTGTAATAAAAATTATATAATATTAGTATAAAATGGATTACGTATATGCATTCGGAATTGATTGTATTCAATTTTTACAGGATAGGTATGAATTAATTAATTTTTATTTTAGAGTATTATCTTTTTATTTACTAATATGAGTCTAACCTTCAACTGTTTTTTTTTTTTTTTCATTTTATGAAACTGTTTTTGGATTTGTTTTCAAAATATATTTTTAATGAAAGGTTTATTATTTTATATTACTAATATTTTTTTTTATAACTAATAACTAATGTGGATAGTGACAATTAATTTTTCTTCAGCTTCCCTGACTCTGGAAATGCAGTGAGAATAATAAACAACTTGGCAGATCCCCATTATACTACAACTCATATCTTCCCGTTCATCTCTGTCTTTGATTCTGTCTTCGCATCTCAGTTCCTACTAGTCACAGCCATCGGAGGATGGTTGAACGCTATCTTGAAATGGTAAGATATAAATTTAAGAATATGGACATGTTCAACTTACAACAGTTTAACTTTTAATATCAAATTGATGGAACAAATTGTTTTCAGTAAAACAATTATATATGAAACATTTCTACTTTATATTTTGCACAATAAGACAAGAACACTTCAATGCTGAAACAATTAATCTGGTTTTCCTAATGCATCTTAAAATTTTAAATTGGAAATGTGTTAACATAATACACATATTTTATACAGGGTCTTGATGGAGCATCGTCCCTTTTGGTGGGTGCGAGAGACGCGGTTCTACAGCATCAGTTCCCTGCCCTCTCTACGCTCGTCACCGCAGACCTGCGAGACAGGCCCCGGCTGTCCCAGCGGCCACCTGACCTCGGCTGCCATGGTTTTTGCTCTCATGTACATGTGGGCGCTAGGGGAGGATTTTAAAATGTCAGCTACATTTCTTAATTATTTTTCTCAGAAATCTTAATTAATACTCGTTTTTTTCTTTTATTTTAAATAATAAACATTGAGTGCAACGACTATTCAATTGTGTTGAAATTTCAAAAATTTTACCGCATTATAATTTACCATAAATCATATGAATATAACATTAATATCATTGCATGCTCTTGAGCTGTGTGAGAATCAGACATATTACTCTTAACATCATCTTTTCTTCCTAATAAAATTTAAGTATTTTTAATGTTTTCGTCTGATGGGTTAGATTATAAGTAATATTTTTTCTTTATTTATTGAAATGTTATATAATAAAAGGATATTTAAATTTATTTTTATTTTACGTTAAGAATAATGAGATTCAAAAAATTGATTATTCTTGAGATATGAAAATTTTTATGTTATTTAATAAAAACAATAATTTGAATATATATTATAATTTAAATTCTATTACTTTTATAAATATATGAAAAATTTCTAGTTAAAATATTTTTTGTTTTTGATAGCCGCTACTGGAAGCCTGTTTACATAACCTTGAGCACCATGGCTCTCCTAGCTGTTTCCTTTGCTCGTGTGTATGTACTGACTCATTTCCCCCATCAGTGCTTATTGGGGATCATATTCGGTAAGTTCTTTGATAATTCTGTCAAACTTTGTAATGCAAACCTTCACAAATTATCAATGCTTTATCTCAATCCATATTTTATTGTCAAATAAGTACTATAGTAGAATCAATTGAAATGTATCTCATTGAATACTTACACTTCCTGGTTTATGAGTGATAAGTTTTTCTTATAATTCCTAACTTCAATCTGTGTAATAATAGCATCAGGTGGTTATTTTTGTATATATTTTAATTATTTGATTTTTATATGTTTCTTCAGGTATCCTTACTGCACATTTTGTGACAACATACCTGGTGAGACCATACCTGGCGATGTCTACCACCACTTCCAAGGACATGACACTATTACGTCTCCGGGTCTTCAAGCACATTCTGTTGGCCGGGGGTCTAGTGCTGGCAGCCGTCGGTCTCTACTGGGGGCAAAAGTTGATGAAGGTGGACCCGCAATGGAGCGTAAAACTGGTATGGTCAATAACTTCAAGAAAAATTGTATTAGTTCCAAAGAGATTCAGTTTGATGACTTGGGCACCTTGTTGTTAATAATGTTTATGTAATTGAAATATTTTTATGAACATATTCTTCCATGATTCGATTTTTTAAGGCCTTTAAATGGTGCCCCTCTCCTGACTACCTGCACTACAACACTACGCCGCTGTATGCTTTTGTGGAAACCACAGGCTCAGTCCTCGGCTGGGCCATATGTGTCACACCAGCTGTTAATACGTGAGTATAACTTATATGAGATTTGACATTTAAGCTGGGAAACAAATATCATTCGACGTTATTTGTTGGATTACTTCATCAAAATGTCTACTTGAAGTCAATTGTTGTGCATCCAGAGGATGACGTTGTTTACCAAGAGTTTTTGAAAAATAATACTTATCATTTACAAAATTATGACTACATTGTTTGCATATGAAAATAATAAATAAAAACTTCACCTTGGCACAAATCAAATCGTTATAACAATGCCATGGCAATAACTAAAAAAATGATAATTTGCTATTGGAATATTTAGCTATGAGATACATAATTCTGTAGACAAAGTTTTGTTGCAATATTTCCAATGTTTTAAACGTTGATTTGTTAGACTGCATTTTTCTATGTTGCTAAATATTCATATTATTGAATCTTTTGCATAAGAGTTAAGTTCTAAGATCATTTGATGGATTAATCAAAAAAATGATTTAATTTTAATGATTTTAGGTTCAGATACAATACGAAGGAGCGCTCTTACACCTTGGCCGTGTTGTCATCTCTTGTGTTTCAAGAAATGTTTCGGCAATGGCAAGCCTCAATATCGAGAGACAACGCAGTTTACTACTATCTCATGAACTTTGCTGCCTATACTTTGCGGCCGCTCTTTTTTATAAGGATAGTTCCACTCATCTCGTCCTTTCAATATTTTCAATCAAAAAGAGTAAATAAGAGTACCACAACCAAACCATCAGCCCAGCGTGTCAATGTAATTGAGAGCCCAAAATCCAAAACCAAAGTGAACTAACGCTTCACTTTAAAATAAAACTGTTAAATTTTTGATGTGATGTAGATCTATTTGTAGACAAACTCAGACTATTTTATTTGAACATTTATATATATATATATATATATATATATTTATATATATATATATTTATATATATATTTATATATATATATTTATATATATTTATTTCGTACTGTTATTTTACATTTATGTAATATTTTTTCTTATTTTAATTACACTTCTCAGGGCCCATGATTCTGCACTTCCAGTACTCGTTTGGTTGATGACGGCTGACCAAATGCTGGTTTATTGGCATTCAGCCAAATGCCTTCTTCCCAATTATTCATTTATTTGTGGCTGTTTCTTTTTTCTACATATTTTTTCTAGCAGTAATATATTTTCTATAAAATTATTCATTTTAACTTTCGACATATCCTATGATATCAGATTGCAACTAAAAAAAGATCATAAAGCATTTTTAAAATATTTCTTAATTGTCTTAAATTCTGAAAACTATAACAGCACCTCTTTCTAAAACCCATTTCCCCTTGGTGATGTAAAATAATTTAATATTTGATAGTTATCAATGAGATGAAATCTGTATGTGATACTAAAACATGGCACTCTTTTTTATTCTTACACTTTCTCTAGTAATTAATTAATAATGAATTATCACTATCTATGACACGCTCTCGATGTATCAGGAACAGGGGGAAAAATTACATTCACCAATGTATTGCATTATTCTTCTCATCACTCTCCTGCCAGATGGCACACGTGGACTACGTCTTTGTGATGACTTACCTGAATGTTTATTAAAAAATATTTACCTGAATGTATTTTACAAACTATCAAGTGATTTGTTCCTATGGCTTTTTGCACCACATTATTTCAGTTATCCTAGATATGTATCAATCTAGAACCGTCATAAAACTTTTGTACCGATGAGTGCTTCTGTCTTGTGTCAACCTGCTCAACTATATAAACCCATGTCAATAGTGATTACAGGACCTTTGCACACACCTGACTTGTTGCACTTCAAAAGTTGTGAAATTACTTATTTTGACGTGTCTCTAAATGCTCATCGCAAAGCTTTTCATTTAAATGTTCTCCGTGAAGCCTATCCCGGTAAATTTAAAGTATAATTTAAAAAAAAATTGTCATTAGCAAATCTTTACTATGTTGATCTGAGGCTTGCACCTGTAATTGTAAGAAATAATAGTTTTAAAATTATTGTAGTAAATTTATGGCTGTTATAAACTAAGGAGGTTTCAATTACTTTCTTATAGGAAATTTAAGTGTAGTTTCTAGTCACACAGTGGTAACATGCTTGTACTACTGTCAATAGTGATAATATGTTGTATTTGTCCGTAATGGAATATTTTAAATAATATTTATGCAACGCTGCAATTTTACATCCAGTCAATATCTGCCACATTCCAAGGTTTCTTTTTATTTGTGAAAGTTACTTCAATCAAAGCTGACAAAGAAGTGTAAATCTGAAAGTATAAAGATTTATCCAGTATTTATGCTCATTCTTAAGAAAATGTATATTTTTATGCTTTAAATTTACCATCTTGTCAATTTAAACTAGGTGTAATTGTGATTTTTATACTATACAGGCGAACTTCCATATGAAATATGCCTTTTCTTGCGAAGTCAATACTCCAATCTGTTACCCGACTCTTAGCACTTGTTTTGCTTACCGGCTGACGATGCTTTCAGTGTTTATGACTGAAAATAATTATTATTCATTTGTCTTCTTTGATGTGAAAGAAATTGAAGGTAGAAGAGTTCTCCTTGACAAGTTTCTTCCACAAATTGTGTAAATTTATATGTCCTGCTCGTGTAGTACCAGAATTACCACAAACATATTGTTATTAGCGAATTTTATATTATGTATTGTCACTATGTGTTAAATTATTGTGAAATAAAAAATACGATATTTTGTAACAAACGTGTTTGATAGATACTGTCCTATTTTAAAATGTACGACATCAGGCCTGGAAGATGTAAATTAAACTCTTCTTTTGAATTTGAAATATTTCAGTGGTATATTAGACTATCCACGTCCACATGATGTGAAGTACCTCATGCGTATGCCCAAATCGGGCACTATGAGGTCATGCAATGCATCCAGAACAAACATGACTTGTTAGCATGGTCATAAATATTCATCAACAAATACTGTGAATATTTTTATTTTTTATCAACATGATAGTTTTTGACCCTAAATTATTTATCGAGGAGACTTAAATAAGGTGAGAAATATAATCATTTTGTATTTCATCAAGTCAACTTTGCATTTTCCATTTTGGTAAGTGAAGGAGTATCTCACAAAAAAATAATCAAACACAAAGCGGAGCACTTGGGAAAGGAGTAAAACAAAAAGTTCAAGAGTCTGAGAGCAAACTCAAGTGAGATCGGCCGCACTTGATTCCATCCCAATGTCATTTATTAAAAATTCTAAATTTCAATACATTAAATAGGTTTACTACATTAAATTTAATTTAAAATTGTGACTATTATAGGCTTTTAAAATCATACAGAAATCGGAAGTATCAGGGACTTGATCTGATTTTGACGGCGACTCAAGCGATCACTTGTGATATACAAATGAGGCAATGTATTAACTTTTGGAACATGTTGAAAATACATAAATAACAGGCAGTCATCGATGACAAAGACAAAAGTTATATAACCTATAGATGAAAAAAACCATATCCATACAAAATTATTTAAACCCAAAAAATCAGATATTCGTCCCGTTGAGTTACACATATGATTTTGAAAATACTTAACACACTTCAATAGAAAAACAAAACAGCACTTATTTGAGGTATTTTATAAAACCGTTGAGTAACTTTACAATGAAATTTAACTACACAACAGTGCTCTGAATTCAGCTTGAATTCTATTACATAACTAAACCCTTTGATAGCTGAAATCAACGTCAGATGTGCCGCTTTAATTTTACCTAAATGATTGACTTTACCGTGCAGCTAGAGAAGAGCTTTTTATTACTGATAAAGCCAAAAAAGGTAGAATGAAAATAACACATGTGCCACTACAAGTATTTTGAATTACAAAAAGCGGCACACCCGAATCTGCTCAGCAAGAGAAACCGCATCATGAGATCAGCATACAATTTTTTTTTACGGGTGTCTGCATTTAATATTTAATCACAATTGGTTTTAATAAATTATTGCATAAAAATACTACAAGTATTTATTATGATGTACAAAATATATATACAGCCAGATGTCACAAATTTCTTTCATATGGAACCGCGGCAGAAGGACACTCGTATATCCAGCGTTTGAAAACCTGATCTATAAAATAATCAACGAGTTGGCAAATAGATCAGAGATTTCATGAAGTACTACTCGCAGATTAGCTTTTACCTGAATTGAGGATAGTTTATCCGTGAAATATTTTTTTTCTGTAGCCTGAATGACATATTTGAGAGCTTCACTTCATTACAAATAAAAACCGGGAGCTAAAGCTAAATATTGTGATTCTTTCATGATTTGCGTCTAATATAATATATATTGTTCCCTAATCAAGATTTAACTAGTGTTTTTTTTCCAGTCACAGCAAAAAAAATTAATACATGTATTCAAAGTTTGTTTGATATTCGGGTCACTGGGAATATAACAGCTTTAAGACAAAAATCTTTTCCTACAACAGCGGGAGAATGAATGAATAACAATTCAATTGATATTTAAAAATAACACCAATATTAAATTTAAAATGAAGCAATTCAACAATAAGATGATTCAGAGAATTATTAAAAGTTATTTACAACCATTAAAGTGCTAATTTTTATTATACTTCCATTCAATATGCGTCTTTCACACAATATTCCTGATATCAAGCACTTTGATACAATGAGCACTTTATTGAAAGGAAGCGTGAGGGGCGCGAACATAAAAGCTTCAATTAGTTTTTTAATGTATATTTATTTATTAAAAGAATCCAAAGGCGGATAAATGTCTTTTTTTATTATTTTACCTACCAATAGGTGTTACCAAAGCTTTGCATTTGAAACTTGATGTTTGTTAGTACATTCGATTTACACAGTGCCTGAAAAATCACACTATCATCTGAAAAGGGGATTTATGATTGCAAAATAATAATGATGTTTTCAAAGGACTGGATATACGGTGAAAATGATACAGGATAAAAAAATTGTAACCCAGAAATTATATTTGGTCTCGCCATTATCTGATGATGCCATGACTTTTGATAATCTTTGTATGTTTTTTTTCCCCTAACAAATATCATTGAATTAAAGATAAAAATTAAAAAAGCATTCAAAGTCAGTAACAATTGATTGACAAATCGAATCATCAAAACAGTCTAAAATAATGGCGTAAGTTGTATACAAAAATTTGTTAAACTCGCCGATACAAAATAATAACATTAGATCGGTCGCTTCATAAGCATCGGCAGAGGCACCGTGGAGATAAATTCATATTCTATACGAAAATTATCTATTACCGTTTACATAATGAATGGCTGGAATATATTGTTTCACTATCCATACGTCATAAAGTTGGTGTAACTTATGCGCGAGGTGTGAAACTAGAATACTGTCATGAGTCAAATCAGGCTTACTCAGCGCAATCACAGTCGGGTGAAAATAATTCCTCGTGGAAATCACACGCAATTTTGTGAAATACATAAGTTTACAATTTAAATCATCTTACACTCAATTGGTAAAAATTTGCTGGACATGCAACACTTAACAAGTCTGAAGACGGAGATTGATGCTTTGAGACACTTTGGAAGCACAGAATAAAATCAGACATAACAATTATTACTAAAAAATTTTAGATTTTTGCACAGTTAATAAAATAAGGAAAGTTGCGGTTCAATAACTACTGTTTATTTATCTGTTAGAATGTACGATTAGGTAATTGTTTAAAACTTATATATACAAATTTTCACCTTTAAAAATAAAAAACCGATATCTTACATTTTTTAATTATTTATATTAATTAAAACCTAATATTTATTTTTTTTTAAAACTGAGCAATGACATGAGATTCTAGTCCACGCGGTCAAATTCTAGTATGTTTTCAAATGTTTTATAGTGCGAAATATACACTATCGTCTAAGTAATCAAAATCGTGACTTAGGTTTACAAACTGACAGAGTTTCAAATCGACGTGACTATTTCACATACACTAGTCGCTAGGTCCTCATCTGACTTATACATTACAACGAAAAAATAAATATCCGAACGAGTTCAATTATTGATCCAGACTATTAAATCTACTAAGTATCGTTCAGCCGATGAACGTTATGCTTACAATTTACCATTAACTCAAAATGCTCACTAATTAATATTCCAAAATACTAAGGACTCCCGTTTTGTGCTGAACGATAGATGAATTAGAAATAAAGCCTACACTACATTTACTACTTTAAAAAAAAGCTACTATATCATATCAGATTTATAGAATAAAAATATCATATCTTAAGAAGGTTAGAATAAAATTATTCACAGATATGCCATTTGATTTTGATGTTTACATATTTGCATATCATCAACATTTGCACGGAGCCTCTTATGACAGGCCAGAAGTGCGCTCAGAGCATGAAGTTACACCAATATTACGACTTTACAATCTAAGCTTCGCGACGATTAAGTTTAAGATTATGATTTTAGAGTTTATGTTACAATGACTTGGTTAAAAACATCCGACTATTCAAGTTGCCTAATCTCGTTGGCGTATAAAAAAAACTAAAATGTACACCGACATTTAGGCAATACAAAAACCTTATATCTAAATATTATCTAAGTAAAGGATTCATCCATCGTAGTCCCGATCACACCTGTCGTCATGCGTCCAGTAGCTGGCCTTGCGGGATGACTCCATGGGGTCTCTCTTCACTCTAGTCCCCCTAGAGTCTCTCCTGATCATGGCTTTGGGATCATCAAGATCTTCCTCTCTGTTCTCGTCTTTTGTCAGAGAGCCCTCTTTGGAAATGCGTCCAGGCTTCTCGGAAACTTCAGATGGGAGATTCCTGTTTGTCCATTCCGTTGTTTTAATTTCTCCTGACTTTCGATTGCTCCAATTTCCCTGTTGTTTTTTGCCTTCCCATTCTTTAGTGTCTCCCGAGTCTCTTCTTCTCCAGTTAGAGTCGACTTCCTCCCCATCCTTCTTATCTCGGTTATTTTCTCTTCTATCTTGCCAGCTGCCTCCTTCGTTTGGTCTCCTTTCTCTCTGGGGCTGTCCTCTAGACCAGTTTTTTTCTTTTTCAGTGCCTTTATCCAGATCTTTCTGAGCACTGCTTCCATCGAAGGAATCCCGTTTCTTTCCCCAGTGTGAGACTCCCGTATCTAAATGTAGCTGGTTGAATTGGTCCCAATTACTCTCTTCTTTATTTTCATTGTACCCTTTTCCCCACCGGCCACTTCCCTCTTCCTTGACTTGTTTATCAGTGCTCGGTTTCCACTCGAGGTCTGGATTATTGTCAGTATTAAAATGACTAAGCATGTTAGTCTTTTGAACTTCCGGTTGCTCTAAATTTTGCTGCATCGATTGGTTTTGCAGCTGACGCAGATTGAATTCTTCTAAGTTTTGATCCTCATTTGCTCCATTGGCCTGTTGTTGTCTCCATGTGTTAAGGTCTAGTCTTTGGGCCAGGGAAAGCGCCACTTGATTGACTTGAACATTATCCATCCTCTTGTTTGCAGGTGGCGGCGTAGTTTTCCAGTAATCCGTGCTCTCTTGACTGGCAGAAGTGATTTTTTGTTGATTCCTTGGTATGAAATTTGGGGGAGGTTTGCTGGCACAGAACTTAGGGATTTCCACAGACTCTTCGAACTCGCTCATATTTTGAATAGGTGGAGGCGGTTCACTGAAATCAAATTGATTACTCTCGAACTCGGATCGATTAACGGTTGCAGACTGGGTCATTCTTCCTGCACCTAAGATGGGTCTGGGTTTCCGCTCTCCATGTGATCCACCATTTACACTTATGTAATCATTATTGCCTCCGTCAGAGATATTTGAGTCTGAAACTCCTGAGCTGTCGAACGAATCATTAGGAAGTCCATCAAATACATCGTCTTTATATTTCGTATAATCATCAGGTACAATGCCAGGTTTGGAGGGGTCTCCGTTGCTATTCAGAGACCATCTATCGCTCGAGTCAGACTTGAGACTGCGACGAGGCTCCCTCAGGTTGACAGGCACGGGCTGTTTCTGTCGGGACTGGTAGGGATCAGGTTGATTTTCTTCGCTGCTCTTGGGTTTGCTGGCGTACCTCTTGTCTCGAGATTCATCAGGAGTGGATTCGTCCAGATGCCGGGCGTAGAAGTCCTGAAGATACTTGGGAAGAGGTTCAAAGCGGTACAAGCACTGATCCGCCAGGAGAGAAAGCCAGATGCGACACGGTGGCGGCAGCGGTTGGCGAGATATAATGAGTTTTCTAGCGGACAGAGAGACTAATTCTAGCTTCTCCGGAACACTCAAATATAATTTTTGACCATGTTGCATCAGCTGAAAATAAAAAGGGTAAAATCATTAAAATAATTGCCACATGCCACACAACCATAAAAGCCAAGCAAATTCCACAAGAATTGACAACCTCAAAAAGATGGCCATTGAGTATCACTATGAGAATGGCATGCAGCAGTGCACTCTTGCATGGAAGGTGGATATTGACACGGATGAGAATAATTGGAGATCTACATTACCTGGACGTTGAGAGTTCTCAGGGCGAGGGGCGTGTTGCAGTCTAGGAGCTCAATCAGAACTTGAACAACAAGCTGGGCCAGGTTAGTCAACTCATCGTTGGACAGCAATTTGGTACCTGAAGAATAAACAAAGACTCTCTTATTATTTTATGAAAAATTGAGAATTTCAAATGTGTCTATTATTATTAAACAATTGAACAATTTTTATTCTAAACGTTTGCTTATTATAAATACAAGCAATGTTGTTTTTCACAGGGATATGCCATTTTGCACCAGCACTGCTAGCAGCCTCATAAAACCCACAATTTGTCATCCAAAACTGCCATGTGATTGAACATTTATTTGACAGAAATGTAATACAGGAGTAAATCAATACAATCAAGATGATTAAAGTGCAGGTTATTTAACAACTCAAAATACTAATTGTGTAGTGAGTGTATTACCTGCATATATATCTGTGAGGAGCGAGATGGCATTCACCAGATGCTGATCAGCACCTTCCAGTGAAACTTCCAAGCCTGAAAAATACAAAACAATTCAATTGTTGAAGAATCATTTGGTCCACCGAGTGGTTAAAAAATCAATACCAGAATTGATATGTATGCTGTGATCATTACCATCTATTTTGTCAGTGAGTGCATCGATGAAGAGTTTGTGAAGTCTTTGGCCGAGGAGCTTTGTGCGCGAGAACCAAACGGAACATGCCATTATAGACACGCGTGCAGTCATGACCGCTTCCATCATAGCTGCCGAGGCCACTGCTTCCATGGCACCCCTGGAAAATGAATAAATTAAATACGAACCCGAATCTCCGTTGTTAGTTAAAAACTTTGCTAACCACTAAGGTCAAAATGCTAAGATTGATTATTTTTTAATTGAGGTTTATATTAACCTTAGTAAGGCAGGCTGAGGACATGATTTGGCAAGAACTCCGTCTATGTGCTGCAACTTCTGATTTGTAAGGATGCCATCATCTTGGGAACTAAGACAGCTTATCTGGAAATGAATACATATTTTATTCTAACCAGTTTCATATAACAATGAAAAAAGTTTGATGAGTTTTAACCTCCTTATGCATTAAATTTATATAAACTACAAGACATAAAAAATAAAAATAGATCAGATATTAAAATTCAGAATTTGTATGTCTTTTTAATGAAAATTTTAAGTGTTCCAAGGTTTCATGAATTTGTTAGAAGTTAAATCTAAATAAAATCATTTTAATGGTATAATGTAAAATTGAACATGTAGCGCAAAATATCGATTTCCCTTTTCAGATTCATTAACATATTTTAGTAGTGAAATAATTACCTGCTTAATTAAATTTGAAAATTTCTCTTCTATGAATAACACTGACTGGCTATTTTCATCAGCAACCGTTTCTGAGAAATTCCTGGTATCTTGTACGCCACGGTCCTGGTTAGAGGATGCATTCACAACATGGACGCTGTGGCCACTATAGCCCTGAGGATTCTGTGACTTTGCACTAGGGGTTACTTGACTCATCTTCCCAGACCCCTGCATCATTTCCTGGCTAGGAGTGGCCTGGAATGAGTTTTGTGGTTGTGAGGACACCTGGCTCTTATTATTTGGTGGTTTGTATGGCGTAGACCTCTGCGAGGGCTGCGACGATGCAGCCACAGGTGTGCTTGCATTTTTCCCGATAGGCGATGGTACGGTTTCTGTCACTGGTGGGTTTCCAGGCCTGCGGATATCCTTATTCCTGCCACTGTAGCCCCGACCTCTTCCGGAGGTAACTGGGGTTGACTATAAAAAACAAAAAAATCATATAACATTTGTACACACACATTTGTTTACAACTGTAAAATTAAATATAAAGTTTTATTATCATTAAAAGTTTTTAATAATTAACACTGGTCTATAAATAGATACTATTATTATACAACAAGATAACAAAAAAAAACAATGTTATATGCTATTGATAACGGTAATTAAATTAAAAACTGCAATATAATTTTTGTAAAACAATAAACACTTGATGGCCCAACATCAATGCAATACATCTTCTATATACTTAAAATAAAAGAATTAAAATCAACAAATAATCACCATTTTTATGAAAATTAATAAATGTAAATACGTTGATTTAACACAAGTAGTGAAGTCTTCAGACGTCAGGTCACGAGGACCTTCAAAATACAAGTGCTCTAGTGGTTTCAAAATGCAACGGTTCAAGTACATTCTGAGAAATGCCGATGACGAATCAATAACAATGAGTCACGTAGGAAAAGACCACTTTCTTCAGTAGACAAACTACTAATGATTTATGTAATTACCGATGGAATTTGGTTTCGGTTATTATCATGCACCTAATCACGATGCAGATTTCAAATAAAACGTAGCGACAGATAGGTACATACACGTATGTCATCGGCATAAAAATGCAGAGAAATGCCTATTTTCTCGTATAATAAGCTTGAGTATGCAGTTATTCCAATTTAAACGGTGTCTTGTTGTCAATTTTCGGTATTTTAACGTTATATTATGCGTTTAGCATGAATTTGATCAGTACATCAAGTCGCACGTATTGTATGGTAATTGTTGAAATATAAAGCGTCACAGCATATAAAATAGTAATAAATGAATAAAAATAATCTTGAAAAATTAGAAAAACTATGCATGCATGTAATATCAGAATTATTATCAGATATATTTACCATTTTTCAGTACACAACAAAACAATAATCGCCAGGCGCCATTTATTTATTTTAATGTTGCCACAAAATCATTTTAACGGTTCAGATTAATGAAAGCATTTTTTTATTTATTTGTGATGCATTGAAAAGAAAATTTAATTATGTGAAATATCTTTATGTTTAATAATAATAATAGATTTGTCAGTCATGCATAATTGAATTTAGTATTTTAAAGATTAAAAGAAAATATCTTAAATCATAACAAAATTTAAAAAGTTACTATTTCTAAATATATATAAAGTAAAGTTTATTATAGACATAACTAATTATTTTGGTTGACCAATAAACAATTGGTACTTTTTTTGCTAAGAATATTATTTAATATTGATCATTGATATATTTTTTTCATTTTTATAACAATTTAATTTTTTTAAGCAAAAATATTTATTTGAAATTTACGAGCGATTCTAAGATTCTGAAAAAATATACAATAACGGATCACTCAGAAATAATAATAATAATAATTAATATCATTTAAAAATATAAATAGTAGTTCTTCGTTAAAATAAATTTCAGATCGCCGCCAATGACAATTTTTTTTAAATCTGAAATAATCTCTTACGCATGGCAATACCACTCACGTCAGCTCTTCATGCGGTTTGGTTAGTTTTGTTTCGGAGCGCGAATGCCGATTAAAATTAATGTAATAAACAAACGTCGATGTCAGTTGTGCTTGCATATGAGATAATTTAAAACAAAATAAGCAATGGCTCAAAACGATGTCAATATGTCTCTGGGTAAGATTCATTAATATACCTATTAGAAGTTGCTACTATTTTTGGATTACTCTGCGTCAGAATTTATATGTGACACCGTATACCAAATGAAAGTTGGGTAAATAGTTTCATAACCTGTATTAAAAAGGAAAAATATAGTGTCAACAATTTTTTTTAATTTTAACTCTCAAATTGTATAAGTGTACTTTTTTTAATGTATGGATATACTGTTCAGTTTATAGATCCTATTTTTCCAAAATGCAATACTTTGATATATATTTTAGGATACGTTCTTTAGGTATATATATATATATGCGACCATTTCTTGTTAAAACATTATTATTTTCAGATTCTTTCCAAAACGTGGAATGTTATAAAGTTATAATTATTATTAAAAGCACACCCACTCTGGTGCTTTTATTGATCTAATATTTCGTTGGAACTATCCAATTTTCGATAAAAATATACTATACAAAAAAATGCATTGACTCACAACCATATCCAATCTTTTTTTTTTGTTTTAGTTAAGTTTTTATTACTAGTGAGTGTTTTTTTTAATACAGTTATTTAATTTATTGTCCACGCCAACAGTAGTACTTATTTTGCAGTGGTACTAATAAATATAATTGGTAGTTAACTTAGTATGTATCTGAGGAATTGCATCGGAATATTAATCCACATGCTATAAAGTCTCAGAATAATAAATACAAATTTTCTTACTTGCAGATGAGATCATTCAGCAGAATCGTCAAAGCGGGGGCAGAGGAAGAGGTCGTGGTGGTCGCATATCACGAGGGAGCGGAACTTCTGTTCGAGGGACAAGAGGCAGAGGAGGCCTTCGAAGAGGGGGCTCGATCAGAGGAAGAACGCTAAGAGGAGGATCCCTCAGAGGCGGGTCCCTCAGAGGAGGATCACTCAGAGGGGGATCACTCAGAGGGGGACCACTCAGAGGGGGATCACTCAGAGGAGGGTCTCTCAGAGGAGGGTCTCTCAGAGGAGGGTCTCTCAGAGGAAGAGCCCCAAGAGGAGGGCCAGCCAGAGGGCGTCCGTCACGGAGAGATGCTTTAAATGACAACCGAGGTTAGCACCATACCACTTCACAACCAAGTCATGAGTAACTCTCAATAGAGATTTCACTATTGCGTCAAAAGTAGCAATTGAGTATTTTTTAATGAGATCTTAATGTTAATACTAAAAATAATTCTGATAAATTTCACACCTGGTCAAACAAACTAGAGACTTACAATTAAGTCAACTGAGTACACTGTGGTGTTTAATCATGTATTACCAATGCCATGGCCTGAAGTGCTTTTATCTTTGAATATACATATATTTCATTGGTCTCTTCTTTTACTAAATTTGTATATTATTATAATTGTTTGTAACCTGGATTTTATTTCAGCCCAAAATGGAGGCAGTCGCTCGCGATCTCGGTCCCGTTCCCGTACACGCTTCCAGTCAAATAAAAACAATCCCAACGTACAGAACACTCGCTCCAGATCACGATCTCGCTCCAGGCTCCGAACTCCTAGTAATGTTTCTCAACAACAATCACGAGGCCGGTCGAGGTCTCGCAACAGGTTCAACGGCCAACAGAACAACAATCAGACACAGCGGGGCAGGTCCCGCTCTCGCTCGCAGAATCGCTTCAATGGACAGCAAGCAGAAGTTCGCGGAAGAGGCAGGGGACGCGGTCGAGGATTGAGACAAAACCTCCTGGCCAGAGGCATATCCACACAGACTCTGCAAAATAATATAATTTCAAAATACAGTCGTGTAGGACTCAGGTCTGACCTGATTGCTAAAGCCCAGAAGCATAATTACGTTCAAAACAAAATTAATAGGGCTAGACTCTCAGGAAACCAAAATATAATCCAATCCCAAACATTCACCCGCTCAAATTCAAGAGCCAAGTCACCTGCCGCCACCAGGTTGACTGTCAGTGTCGCCAATGATATTGCAATGCAACACCAGCAGCGCCGACCTCTCAATAGACGCCGAAGAAACAGCGCATCAGGGAACCAAGTCGGCTATTTGGATAGAAATAGCTTAGCAGCACTAGGAGAGGGTGATTTCATCCGAGGACCCGGCAGTGCAAGATCTATGAATTCGAACGCATCTAGAAAAAGCGGTAACTCTGTGCGTTCGCAGAGGGGTAGAGGGCGAGGTAGAGGAAGGGGAAACTTCCAGGTCAAACCGGTTCTGAATGCTCGACTTCAGATGGAAATCGCTGCGATACAAGGACGGAGTAGTGGACAAGTTGCTCCCAGCACTCCGAAGCAAACTGGTATCAACTTTACGCCCACTCCTCACTTAACGAACACTAGTTTAAATAGTAGGTTTTCAACCATGTGATTTGTTTTGAACTTTTGACCTATGAAAAAGGCTTTAATTGTGAATGTAGTAATGTTACTTTGTGTAGCATAAAACCCATAAATTATAAATTTACTTTATTTAGAAATTAATATAAATGTGTTTTGAATCCATTCTCAAGGTAAAATCATCTATTAATTGAATGAGATAAAAATACAGCCTTCAAACCTGTTTTTATACATAGGCCATAATATTGGAAACTCAATTTTTTTGAACACAAAATGTTTGTATGTTATTTTTGAATCTTTAAAATAAATAATAACAATGTATTATCTAAAACATATTTAGAAAATACTTATATTATAAAGTGTCATATCTTTAGAAAGATAAATTTAAAAAAATGTTGGAGTTGCAACGTTAGAGCGATCTCCCCTCCATGTTTTCATTCAAATGCAATTTTTTTTATTTTATTTATCTTTAAACTTATTTGACACCAGAACATGTGCCTACATGTAATAATTATTGCTTACTGTGAATATTTTCACTTCTTTTAAGTGAGAATATATAAACTGATTTTTTTTTAAATATCTCACTAAAAGATACTTTGAATTTAATTAAAATATGTGTACTTGCTCATTATTTGAATATTTATTGTATTTTTTTGTGAAGAAATATAGATTTCGTAATGAAAGCAACTACTTATGATTGGAATGATTTAACTTGTAATGAAAGCAATAGTTGATAGCAAATGGTCAGAAAAATAAATATTATACAATAAGAACACCCCTGACTTTATTTGTGAACACGTTCACACACTGCTTGTATAAATATTGAAAGTTTGAGCAGCGTGTCTTTTGTACCCAAATTTTACAGTTGGTTTGATAGGCAATTTATCAAAGTTAAGCTTTATGAATCCATCATCACACGTATCTTGTATCTATGTGACTGTACGTAGTGCCGTATCTAATCTACTCGCGTATATCACTAATCCAAATGACGATGCAAACGCTGGGCATACAAATGCTTACTCTACAAGGGTGTACAGCATTTGTGTTACTTAAAAACCAATATTGCTTACTAATTATGGTAACGACTTTAAATATTGAATAAGTCAGAAATTTGAGCTCGAAAGTATCTGACCTATAAGGCAATATATTTTGAAAATATTACTATAATTGCATCGGTTCAAATGATTTGTTAACGATAGTGTGTAAGTAAAAATTGTATTAAGCTATTTTAAAATAATTTTGCTATTTAACGAGGGCTGTTTTTTTCTCTATGAAGCAGTCTTATTTTTTTTCTTAGTTATTATTGTATCTATCTGCTCTATAAATTATTAAAAATTTGTCATTAAAAAGCAGAACTGAACAGACGTAAAAGACCACGAAGAAGCTCACCGTACTTATTATGAAAGCATTATCCTAAAATGTAGCCTTTTCAATGTACAAACACGATAATAAATGTTATTTCGTCAATTTTACAATTCTGATAAACTATGCAAATAAACCTTGACTACCAAAATAATATAACTTAAGACATCTATTTATAAAAATGTAATACTGTTATAACCAAAACAGGCAATTGTAGACGACGGATTGAGTTGCATGTTCATTTTAATGTTTGCATCTCAAATCAATATAAAAAAAAACTGACTGGTGTTAACATTAAATTTAAAACAATAATTATTTACATGTGAATATTTTACATTACATGTAAATATTTTAAACTCACAAAATGTCTATCTAAAATTACGAGTCGTATTATGTCCAAGTTCAATAGGGCAATATGACATCCATCCATTTTAAACTATAAATCTATAAATTTTAATAAAGCATTTAAAGGGTACTGCATACTTTTGAAAATGTATTGTAATACAAATATTTTTTTAAAAAAATATGTTTTTTGTTTCATTCATGACAATTAAACTAGTTTGTTGATGGTTGTCGGTAATACAAAATAAAAATTTATTAACTCTTTTACACCACAAAAATTATTTTAACATACATTTAAGGAAACTCAATTACACAACAGAAAAAAAAAAATTTCAGATCTCGTTATGTTTAAAAATGTATTGTTATAAATTAATAAATATAATAGTGATGGGTAAAATCGTATGATTACTTTTATACTCATTTTTATTTTGATATAATTTACTTAGTTACAAATAATCTATTATTTTAATACTTGATTAAAATATTTGAGCATGATTTTTTCAGTCAAGTCTTCAAAAGAAGTTTTTTTTTTATAACAACCTGTTTATCCCGAGTAATTGAGTTCCTACTGTAGTTATACGGTTTTACTTATAATAATTTATTCCACCCCTATTCCTGTAGTTAGTCACAATTTTGATAAACTACTGGAATGGGAGTGGAATAAATTAATTTCAGTTAGACCGAAAATGTATGGATTTTATTTTTTTAACACATCTAATCAATTCGTTAACGAAATTTTGTATTTTTTCTCAGTGATCATTAATTAAGTTTATTATAAAATAACTCCAATATAAAACTATGTTCACTGCTATACATTATAGGAAGTACACCACTAATTTCATTATTATATAATTTTTATATTAATAATGTAGAAATAAAAATTTAATACTTATGATAAGAGCGTGTACTGTTTACTAAGCAATATCTCCCAAACAATTAATTGCAAACCTTGTTAATGGCTAGTGTATCAACAAAAAAAATAATAAATAAAAACTGTGAAGTCAAATTGTTTTATTTCCTTAAGTAAGGCGTTTCAGCGTTATTAAGTAAGCAAGTAATTTATTGTCAATTTAATTTATATATAAAGAGAGAAATTTATAAGTAAGCCATTAGTTTTGGAGACCGTTGCCATGAGACGAGTAGAGTCCGCAACCCTTGGACTCCACTTGCTTGGTGGATCGGTAATGATTATGAACGCAACACAAAATGGCATTTTAGCCAGACAAAGCGTTTTACAAGTATGGTTATATGAAATGAAATTATTACTATTATTTTATATATATATGTATATATACTCGTAATGCGTTTGATAGAATTTAATTTGCTAGCCACTTACCTCATCAGTGTCGTCACCATCTGCGTCATAACAATAAGATTCCACCTCCTAGAATTACATAATTTTTCATGGTTTTTATGACAGTATAATATATTTTTTTAAACAATTATATAATGAGTAAATATTGAAATAAAATCTGTTGTTACAAATCATGCCTCGTTTCCGATTTATTATCAAGGGCATATATCATGCAACACCACATAATACATTGCCAATTGTAACATAAAAATAAATAAGTGTTCCCACGGTGTAAACTTTGATATAAACAGAAACTACTCACTGAAAATGGATCCTCAAATTTGTTGTTATATGTAAACGCTACATTCATTTTAATTATTATTTAGAGTAACTTCAAAAGTGCACTCACCGTTTGACACTAAAGTTTTATATTATTGTCATCTTTCCTTGGCAACTCACCGTCCCACTTTATTGTCACAATGTTACATTTTTGAATACAAGCAAAATCAACCATAGACGTAAGGGCCAAAATTATCGTTTTAAAAAATAAAAATATATAATCACGACAAAATACTTCCTTTTATTGGTATTACAGAAAAAATACCAATATTATAATGGATGCATTATAACATTGGTAATTTTATATTTTTTCGTTTAATACGTTTTAATATTTTAAATAAGTAAAATACTTTAGTGATTTTTGCACACACAAAATTTTTATTGATGACGAGTTTCGCCAACCTTCCACGTTGGCATTATCAAACTGAGTTTTGATACCGTGAAAACACTCAGTGTCAAATATTGAAGTACGTTTTTTCAAATTAATACACAATATCTTAAAATTTAAGTTTTCTCATTAGGCATACACTCGTATGAGTTTATAAAATTTCAGGATTCTTTACTTTATGCTTACGATATGGTGTGTGACTGTTCCCTGGTGCTGGCTTCAGTGGTGATCGTTACTGCGTTTATGTAGAAAAAAATAACCTCCCCGCTCTCCCCATTCTGTTGCTTGAGCATGGCTGCCATTCTGTACCTTGAGCATGTGTTAAGGATTGGTAATGGAGTAGTGGACTTGGAATAATTATGGAGGGATGTGCTCTGGAAGTACCTTGTCGAGCTGGGGGGGCTTCTGCTATTAGAAGAATCAGATCTAACCGCCAGAGCTTTGCAAGAAAAGGATTATATAATAATGCTATTGGGTTTTTCCAATATAAAACTGCCATGTAGAAGAAGCCGGGGACCCGCTTCACTATTTTCCCATTAGAAAACCATGAACACTGGCTCAGCGCGAGTATATGCTCAGTGAAATGGTCGCCAACCTCCTCTGAAGAAAGGCACTTGATGAAGAAGACTAGTTTCTATTGGCAAGCACAATTGTTGTTCTTCTTCTTCTGATGCCTCGCCTCATAGGAGATTGGTGACCATTTCCTCGAATGCGCAAATTCCGCATCCACATGAACCTCCTTCTTAGAATGCCCCTTTTTCCTTCGATTTATACTTGGACAATCAGCTAGAGCAGAGGTTCTCAACCTTTTATTGACCACCGCCCCCTTGACAAGAAAAAAAATTCAAAACGCCCCCTTTGACATAATAGTTATAATTACACCAATTTTATTTCTGTAAATTATTTATTAACACATTGTTTGCGGGTCGCATGTTAAGTCGTCTTTGGTCGACTAGTACTAGAGCGCGGGTCGCATATAAATATGTTCGCGCGAAATGTCACGAAAAACGCTCGCCCCACGCACAATTCCACGCCTGCATACAATTTGTTAAATTATATCTATTTCTGAGGACGCCAATCCGTAAGCGTTGTTGGATGAAGATGATACGCAAACACAACATCAATTTGCGGAAGGGCCTAGTCCACATAATCGAGTTTTTTTGATCATTTTCTAGTCCGTTTTGCGAAAAATCCAAAGCACTAATCGAAAAAATTTAAATGCAAAAGTTTGATACATTCCTTCTTCCTAATAAAATATATTTTTATTTACCTAACCGCCATTTGAGGGGGCGGCAAGTTCTCCTCCTTGATCACCACCATTGAATTAGGCTGCAAATCCTTGCTTGAAACCTTCCATTTTGTTCTTTGCTGCAATTCCGCGACGTATTCCTTTGACCACCTCTTCCAGAAGTGAGACCTTATCTGTTCGAATCGCTGATAAGGCCATAGCTAGATAAGGCCGGCCGCTTAGGATCCAGAATGTAAGGCTCTGCAGGTGCTGTGAGTGGTCGTCCCAGTATAAAATGCGCCGGGGTGAGAGGTTGTAGATCATTTGGGTCTGTTGATAATGGATGAATGGGACGGGAATTCAGGACAGCTTCTATTTGAGCCAAAACCGTACTGAATTCCTGGTACGTTAAATTTGATTTGCCTAGTACTCGAGTGAGATGGTGCTTGCAGGACTTGACCCCAGCCTCCCATAAACCGCCAAAATGAGGAGCGTATGGTGGTATAAATTTAAATTCAATGGAATTCTCTGGCTGCTTCTACAAAGTTTTTGCCATGGTCAGAAATTATTTGAATGGGTTTTCCCCTGCGAGCAATAAATCTTTTTAAGGCTAAAATGTAGCCTTCGGATGTGAGACTTGTGACAAGCTCTAAATGTACAGCTCGCGTGGAAAAACAAATTAAAATAAGCAAAGATAGCATTTCTCTAACTGGGCTCTTCTGCCTTTTTTGTTTAACATAAACAGAGGTCCGGCGTAATCTACCCCACAATACAGAAAAGGGAAACCAGGTTCCAACCTTTCCCTTGGTAAATTTCCCATAATGGGCTGTAATGTTCTACCTGACATACTACTACAGGTTACACAATGATGGACAGTTTTTCTAGCTAAGTTTCTGCCATTAAGAGTCCACCAATTTTCACGTGTATTAGCCAACAACAATTGGGACCCCGCATGTAAAAGCTTGAGGTGCTCCTGTCGAAACAAAAGGTGGGTAAAGTGATGCTTGCTACATAATAAAAAGTCTGCCGCCAACTCTGATAATTTGATCATTATCCATGAATAAACTTAGCATTGACAAGTTACGAGCTGGTCTTATAGACGATTTGTTGATACAGGCGTTATATTCCTCGGGAAAAGATTGTTTTTGTACTATTTTAACTAATACTTTTAAACAATTGTTAAGCTCATTTAAAGATAGACCGGGAGTCTATCTAGCTTTGTACGTCTGTTAGCTTGCACCCCTCTTTGTCACGAATTGTGTATGAACCGCAATACATAACTGTATACGCATTGAAGTTTCTTGAACGAAGAAAATTTGGCAAAGTCGACCGTCGATTCATTTGTGATATTAGAGAAGAGGGACGTGAACAAAACATTGCTTGTAATTGAAGTGGATTTGATCTCGGGTAACTCTAGCGGAATTTCCAGAGCCTCCGTTGTCGTAGTTAGAAACGTTCAACCACCCTAACACAATGGTGGAATCCGTCCAGATCATTGTTCTAGTGAAAGAAATACGCAAGGACTTTTTAATTTTATTCAATAACCGAGCGCCCACAAGCACTCCGCAGAGCTCTAATCGCGGAATGGTAAGTGGTTTGATTGGTGCCACGCGAGTTTTTGAGCATAATAGGTTTATCGTTATTACTTGTGGTTATGGTTGTGTTTACTGTGCGTACATACGCACATGATCCGTACGCCTTTTCACTGGCGTCGGTGAAAATATGCAATTCTATTTGCTTTGGATCTTGGCCGATCACGTGTCTGGGAATGAAGATATTTAATAAAACAGTAAGAGAATTCACAAATTTTTCCCAACTTCAGACAAGGTCTTGAGGCAATGGATCGTCCCAATCCAATTTTCAGAGCCAAAGTGTTTGTAACAGTATTTTGGCTGAAATAACGGCTGGACTTAGCAGTCCTAAAGGATCATAAATTTGAGAAGTGATTGATAAGATTTCGCGCTTCGTAGCACTCGTTGTACAAATATTTTTCAATTCTGATGTGAAATGTAGTTTGTCCTCCTTATTCCTCCATCCTAACCCGAGAGTCTTGCTAGAGTACTGTTCATCTAGCGAGAGATGCTTGGTTTCCTCTGTAGTGCTTAGTACGGTTGGAGCAATATCTGGTGAATTGAAAATCCATTTTCTTAATGGAAAACATCCCGACATACATGTGTCAGAGACTTCTTCACGTTTTTGTTAAATTATCTTTGCAATCATCGCCGGTAGTTAGGTCGTCGACATAGAAATCATGTAGTATTGTTCTAGCTGCCATTTCATTTTGGCATTTGAGACCTAGTTCGCGTAGGCAACGCATGCTGAGATAAGGTGCTGACGCGGTTCCGTACGTCACCGTATTAAGTTGATAAGTTCTCATTGGTGCCGAAGAAGTTTCTCGCAAGTTTCTCGCCATAGAATCGGTTGTAAGTTTCGTTGGTCGGTTTGTATTAGAGACTGTCTGAAGAACTTCTCTATATCTGCGCAGGCCACGAATTTATATTGACGGAATCTTAACAGTATGCGAACGTAATTTGGTGGTAAGACTGTTTTCTCGTAATACTCCATGGTGAGGTAAAGAATAATGAGGTGAATTGTACTCCTTTACTTTAGTCATGTGGCCTAGTGCCAGATACTCCTGCATAAAATTGCAATATAGTTGTTTGTATACCGGTGACTTATCTAGTTTTCTCTCATGACAAAAAACGACTTCGTGCTATGTTATAGCTTTCTCCTAAGTCCGATGTGGATTCTTTAAACGGAATTTGAACCGTAAAATGACCGTTTGTTGATCTCTGATGTGTGGATACGAAGATGTCTTCACATGCACGATCTTCGCATGTGAGTGTTGAGTTAAAAGGGTGTAATTCTTCTATCTCCCAAAACTTTTTTAATTGTTCATCTATTGTAATGGATTGAATAAGATTGCATTGCGTTTCAGTTGTATTTTTACTGAAGTGATTGTGAATGGGTCCAGATATGATCCAGCCCAACTTGGTTTCCTGTAAATAAGGACCGTTTGTTAAGCGAATACTTCTGGTTAGCAACATATCCCAGAAGTAATCTGCTCCTATTATTATGTCCGCCTGCGATGGCGAATGGAAAGTAGGATCTGCGAGTTTGATCTGTTGCGGTATGTTCAAACTATTTTTGTTGATACCAACCGGAGGTATTGTTGATGTTAGCTTTGGTAAAACTATGCACATAATTTGTTGAGAAAAGTTCCCATTTAAAGCTTTCACAAATTTGAGTAGCCGTTTGGGTTGAATGACCTACTCCTGTAATCGATATTGTGGACTGTATTGATTTTACTTTTAATTTCTTGCATAAGGATGCCGATATAAGGCAGTGTTGACTGCCACTGTCTAGTAGTGCCCTAGCCTTGCAATATTCATTATCTTCACCACGCACATATATTAGAGCAGTGGATAATATTACTTGACTCAGCGTGCTAAAGTTTGAGAAGCTTGGGGTTTCATTAATTTTTGAGATTGAATTGAGTGTGGTTGAGACGTCAGTCTTTACGACCGATCGATCTTCCGGAGACTTGTTAGTGTTCTCTCGTTCTTTCGCAGAATGAAGTAAAGTGTTGTGTCTTTTGTTGATTTGAAGTAACATAGAATCTATAACTGACAATTACCTCATGCACATAAGATTACTAACTTCCGTTAAATCGCTTGTTTTTGCAATTATAATATAAAATTTTCTAGAAAAACAAAGCAGTGTGAGAACATTTCTTGCCTCAATACATAAAACGCACAATTGAATCGTACAAAAATTGATTTTGAAATTATATATAATCACGTTCGCGATCCACCAAATGATGTGTTGTCTCGGTTCTTCTTTAGGGAATTGAGACCGTTGCGAAAAATTGAGGCATTTGAAATGTGGCTATATAGGAGAACCCTTAAAATACAACAGGATGCCTGCCATACAAACGAGAGAGTCATGCACAGAATGTGTAAAGAAAGTGAACCCCTGACGATGGTAAAAAATCGTAAGGTGATACGGCTATATTTAAAAATAATAATTGTAGCCTATTGCAGCTAATTTCCCTTGGTAGAATCAAAAGAAAATAAAAGGAGAACACTAAAGTGGGTGCGTATTTTATGGCAGTGGCTGGTAATCGAGGTTCCAGCCGAATGAGTAAGAAAATACATATGTTCATTGAAATGGTCACCAACTTCCTCTGAGGAGAAGCACTCGGAGCAGAGGATACAATTACGTAAGAAGAGGTCATCGGTGTTTTGAAAACTGCTATCGAAAGGGAAATCTCTCCGAATAGAATCCTTTCTTAATACTGAAAAGTATGTAATGTGTTGTTTTTTTTTTATTATTTTTATTCTTAGGTGTTTATTTCGCTTTCAAACAAACGGAGCGCAAATATTTATTTATTTTAAAAATTAAAATTATATTTAATGATATTTTTCATAATAAAAGTAACAATAATTAATCACACTCTTCAAAATAGTAATTCTGCGTTTTGTATTCCCATAACGTGACATGATTAGCCCAAATGGTTTCGAGAACTATAATTACTTATTGAATTATTTTTAAAATGTCTGATGTGCTATTATTAAAAAATAATGAATGACTATGACACCATTTTAAATAAAAATCAATGCAAACACGTCTTGTCCTGAACAAGTATTATGCTTTATTTAAAAAAATATCATTATTCAAGAAATAATACCACCAGGATTCTAAAGTATTGGCAATGATGAAAAAAAATTGTTTATTGAAATTACAATTATATATCTCCCGTCCAAAAACACTGATCATTTTAATAGTTACTTTAAAGGTAATATAAAATGCATTTTAATTGATTTACTCCAATGAGTTCTTTGAAAGTTTGCGAGTCATGCCCGCGCGGTGTTTATTTCGAAATATTTATTTATTATCTGATTGACTTTAAAACCTTTAGGAATAAAACTAGAATTATAATTATATTTAAGATTAAAATAAAAAGAAAGAATAATAGTTTATCACTAAAATTAATAAATAAAAAACACGAAATTAGCATGATAGAACAATTTATTAATAAATAGTAGGTTGAAGAATTAAACATACACTATAAATACCTGAAGTAGAGACGTCAGACATCCTGAAATAAAAGGTTTTATAAACAGCAAGGGCAGGCAACCGTAAAGATGGGATGTGGGATGGCGGCATAATCAGGCAACCTGACGTTGAGACGTCAGGTGGCAGCTAGGGCAGGCGTCCTGGAGTAGGAAGACTGGAGGCGGCAATTGCAGGCAACCGTAAAGATGGGGTGTGGGATGGCGGCATAATCAGGCAACCTGACGTTGAGACGTCAGGTGGCAGCTAGGGCAGGCGTCCTGGAGTAGGAAGACTGGAGGCGGCAATTGCAGGCAACCGTAAAGATGGGGTGTGGGATGGCGGCATAATCAGGCAACCTGACGTTGAGACGTCAGGTGGCAGCTAGGGCAGGCGTCCTGGAGTAGGAAGACTGGAGGCGGCAATTGCAGGCAACCGTAAAGATGGGGTGTGGGATGGCGGCATAATCAGGCAACCTGACGTTGAGACGTCAGGTGGCAGCTAGGGCAGGCGTCCTGGAGTAGGAAGACTGGAGGCGGCAATTGCAGGCAACCGTAAAGATGGGGTGTGGGATGGCGGCATAATCAGGCAACCTGACGTTGAGACGTCAGGTGGCAGCTAGGGCAGGCGTCCTGGAGTAGGAAGACTGGAGGCGGCAATTGCAGGCAACCGTAAAGATGGGGTGTGGGATGGCGGCATAATCAGGCAACCTGACGTTGAGACGTCAGGTGGCAGCTAGGGCAGGCGTCCTGGAGTAGGAAGACTGGAAGCGGCAATTGCAGGCAACCGTAAAGATGGGGTGTGGGATGGCGGCATAATCAGGCAACCTGACGTTGAGACGTCAGGTGGCAGCTAGGGCAGGCGTCCTGGAGTAGGAAGACTGGAGGCGGCAATTGCAGGCAACCGTAAAGATGGGGTGTGGGATGGCGGCATAATCAGGCAACCTGACGTTGAGACGTCAGGTGGCAGCTAGGGCAGGCGTCCTGGAGTAGGAAGACTGGAGGCGGCAATTGCAGGCAACCGTAAAGATGGGGTGTGGGATGGCGGCATAATCAGGCAACCTGACGTTGAGACGTCAGGTGGCAGCTAGGGCAGGCGTCCTGGAGTAGGAAGACTGGAGGCGGCAATTGCAGGCAACCGTAAAGATGGGGTGTGGGATGGCGGCATAATCAGGCAACCTGACGTTGAGACGTCAGGTGGCAGCTAGGGCAGGCGTCCTGGAGTAGGAAGACTGGAAGCGGCAATTGCAGGCAACCGTAAAGATGGGGTGTGGGATGGCGGCATAATCAGGCAACCTGACGTTGAGACGTCAGGTGGCAGCTAGGGCAGGCGTCCTGGAGTAGGAAGACTGGAGGCGGCAATTGCAGGCAACCGTAAAGATGGGGTGTGGGATGGCGGCATAATCAGGCAACCTGACGTTGAGACGTCAGGTGGCAGCTAGGGCAGGCGTCCTGGAGTAGGAAGACTGGAGGCGGCAATTGCAGGCAACCGTAAAGATGGGGTGTGGGATGGCGGCATAATCAGGCAACCTGACGTTGAGACGTCAGGTGGCAGCTAGGGCAGGCGTCCTGGAGTAGGAAGACTGGAGGCGGCAATTGCAGGCAACCGTAAAGATGGGGTGTGGGATGGCGGCATAATCAGGCAACCTGACGTTGAGACGTCAGGTGGCAGCTAGGGCAGGCGTCCTGGAGTAGGAAGACTGGAGGCGGCAATTGCAGGCAACCGTAAAGATGGGGTGTGGGATGGCGGCATAATCAGGCAACCTGACGTTGAGACGTCAGGTGGCAGCTAGGGCAGGCGTCCTGGAGTAGGAAGACTGGAGGCGGCAATTGCAGGCAACCGTAAAGATGGGGTGTGGGATGGCGGCATAATCAGGCAACCTGACGTTGAGACGTCAGGTGGCAGCTAGGGCAGGCGTCCTGGAGTAGGAAGACTGGAGGCGGCAATTGCAGGCAACCGTAAAGATGGGGTGTGGGATGGCGGCATAATCAGGCAACCTGACGTTGAGACGTCAGGTGGCAGCTAGGGCAGGCGTCCTGGAGTAGGAAGACTGGAGGCGGCAATTGCAGGCAACCGTAAAGATGGGGTGTGGGATGGCGGCATAATCAGGCAACCTGACGTTGAGACGTCAGGTGGCAGCTAGGGCAGGCGTCCTGGAGTAGGAAGACTGGAGGCGGCAATTGCAGGCAACCGTAAAGATGGGGTGTGGGATGGCGGCATAATCAGGCAACCTGACGTTGAGACGTCAGGTGGCAGCTAGGGCAGGCGTCCTGGAGTAGGAAGACTGGAGGCGGCAATTGCAGGCAACCGTAAAGATGGGGTGTGGGATGGCGGCATAATCAGGCAACCTGACGTTGAGACGTCAGGTGGCAGCTAGGGCAGGCGTCCTGGAGTAGGAAGACTGGAGGCGGCAATTGCAGGCAACCGTAAAGATGGGGTGTGGGATGGCGGCATAATCAGGCAACCTGACGTTGAGACGTCAGGTGGCAGCTAGGGCAGGCGTCCTGGAGTAGGAAGACTGGAGGCGGCAATTGCAGGCAACCGTAAAGATGGGGTGTGGGATGGCGGCATAATCAGGCAACCTGACGTTGAGACGTCAGGTGGCAGCTAGGGCAGGCGTCCTGGAGTAGGAAGACTGGAGGCGGCAATTGCAGGCAACCGTAAAGATGGGGTGTGGGATGGCGGCATAATCAGGCAACCTGACGTTGAGACGTCAGGTGGCAGCTAGGGCAGGCGTCCTGGAGTAGGAAGACTGGAGGCGGCAATTGCAGGCAACCGTAAAGATGGGGTGTGGGATGGCGGCATAATCAGGCAACCTGACGTTGAGACGTCAGGTGGCAGCTAGGGCAGGCGTCCTGGAGTAGGAAGACTGGAAGCGGCAATTGCAGGCAACCGTAAAGATGGGGTGTGGGATGGCGGCATAATCAGGCAACCTGACGTTGAGACGTCAGGTGGCAGCTAGGGCAGGCGTCCTGGAGTAGGAAGACTGGAAGCGGCAATTGCAGGCAACCGTAAAGATGGGGTGTGGGATGGCGGCATAATCAGGCAACCTGACGTTGAGACGTCAGGTGGCAGCTAGGGCAGGCGTCCTGGAGTAGGAAGACTGGAGGCGGCAATTGCAGGCAACCGTAAAGATGGGGTGTGGGATGGCGGCATAATCAGGCAACCTGACGTTGAGACGTCAGGTGGCAGCTAGGGCAGGCGTCCTGGAGTAGGAAGACTGGAAGCGGCAATTGCAGGCAACCGTAAAGATGGGGTGTGGGATGGCGGCATAATCAGGCAACCTGACGTTGAGACGTCAGGTGGCAGCTAGGGCAGGCGTCCTGGAGTAGGAAGACTGGAAGCGGCAATTGCAGGCAACCGTAAAGATGGGGTGTGGGATGGCGGCATAATCAGGCAACCTGACGTTGAGACGTCAGGTGGCAGCTAGGGCAGGCGTCCTGGAGTAGGAAGACTGGAAGCGGCAATTGCAGGCAACCGTAAAGATGGGGTGTGGGATGGCGGCATAATCAGGCAACCTGACGTTGAGACGTCAGGTGGCAGCTAGGGCAGGCGTCCTGGAGTAGGAAGACTGGAAGCGGCAATAGCAGGCAACCGTAAAGATGGGGTGTGGGATGGCGGCATAATCAGGCAACCTGACGTTGAGACGTCAGGTGGCAGCTAGGGCAGGCGTCCTGGAGTAGGAAGACTGGAAGCGACAATTGCAGGCAACCGTAAAGATGGGAAGTGGGATGGCGGCATAATCAGGCAACCTGACGTTGAGACGTCAGGTGGCAGCTAGGGCAGGCGTCCTGGAGTAGGAAGACTGGAAGCGGCAATTGCAGGCAACCGTAAAGATGCGAAGTGGGATGGCGGCATAATCAGGCAACCTGAAGTTGAGACGTCACAACCCGTAGCTGGGACGTAGCGTACAAAAGTTAGGTTTAACGATGTCTATACGGCGTGCTATGGGAAATTTTCGAGGTTTATCACTTTGAGGGGACTCGTGGGACCGGGGGGAGTCGGCAGACACGTTACAACCCATACGTGGCACGTAGCGTTCAAAAGTTGGGTTTTACGATGACAGTTCGGCGATTTTTGGGAAATTTTCGAGGTTTATCACTCTGAGGGGACTCGTGGGACCGGGGGAAGTTTGCCGACATATCACAACCCATAGCTGGGACGAAGCGTGCAAAAGTTAGGTTTGACGATGACAGTTCGGCGTGCTATGGGAAATTTTCGAGGTTTATCACTTTGTGGGGATCTGAGGTCAACTACCTTGGCGGGCTCTTGAGCCCTCCTTCATCGCCGTATTGTCTCGTTACACACTGCTATGTCAGCTCCCGGGTGACATTCCACAAATTGGTTGAGCTCTCTGTAATCCAGCACCGGCCGTACTTTGTCCTTGTTCTTCTGGACGACCACCATCAGTGGGAGCACTCCGCCTCGCGGGCCTGTCCATGGATGCAGCCAACCCTTCCTAACCCAGTCCCTCACTTCAGCCTTGAAAGCCTCTTCGGCCTCTGGCCCCTATCACGTCGACTCCTGCAAGCACGCGGTCCATGACGATGGTGTCGACTTCCACCACCCTGTCCAGCAGCTCCATCCTCGCCCGAGCTGTCCCTCGGCACGCCACGCGGCTCCCGTTGACCGCCACGATATCGACTTTTCCTGGCGACAGCACAGGGCACAGGCCCGCGCGAATCACCGTCCGCGAGCAGCCTCCCACCGATCACTCCGAAAATCCGAAAACTCTTCCCACCGATCTTCACCCGCACGACGGGCAGAGCCTTTAGTCCTGCTCGCGGGAAGCTGCCGGCACACAAGCCTCCCGCCGATCTTTTCCCGACCAACACTGCATGGCCGTGTGGCCTTTCTTCCCGCACTTCCAGCACTCAATGTCCTTGTAATTCCGCGTGGGACGCGACCCCCCCATGGCATCTCCCTCGATTTCCCTGACAGCTGTCACGATGTTTCCGCGTCGGAGGAGCGACTTCGGGTGGTGGAGCGACTGCAGGTGAAGCCGTGTCCTCACGCATCTTCGCGTCTCCTCGCATTGCTCGCGCACTCACAAGTACACGGGTCTGCTTTATTAATTCTTCCTCATCAGGCACGTTGTCGCCCAACCACGACTGCGCGTCCTTTGATACGCCGCTGGGCAGACCCTGAATGAATTTGTATAGGACCGGACGGCCTGACATCCCGGTCGCGGCGGCGAAACGCTTCAACTCCGCCATGTTTGCTTCCACCGTTTCCTGCTCTTGAAACTGCCACGTGGAAAACGCGGCGATCGACGCTATCGGGCGAGGATTGAACGCGCTCCGGAGACATAGACAACAATACGCTAGCAGTGGACTGTATTATCATTCATTTAAAACACTTTATTCGTATAAACTTTTATTCAAGCTTCATTACAAACATTGATTACAATTTAACATTTATCTGATATTAAAACAGGTTACATTTAACACTTTATTTTAACTTTGGACCGATAACCGGGTCGTTTAATTTCACATCACTTTCGACACAATATACTCCGAACTCGCGGCAGTATTACTTTATGAGATTTGTAAGATTTTTAACCATTGCGGCAGGTATACGAACGCATCGTATCCTGGCAGAATATTCTTGCTCCCGAGTTAGTCACCCCGTGGAGACAATTTGAATACTTTTCAACTTTTTAACGACAGACACGCGATCCTGCATGGTGGTCGGAGTATCCTTGCTCCCGGGCAGCGTCACCCCGTGGAGTCAAATTTAATACTGCCCCCTTGAGGTGGAGAGAGTCCGAGCCAGAGCTGCGTTGTAACGTGGGCAGGTTCAAAAGCAGCGCGGGGCCAGAGGCCGAAACAGGCCGACAACAGTCTCCGCGACATTAGACGAAGGCGGACGGAGATCCGCAAATACCAAACTAATCTCCACAGCATGTAAGATGGACTGAAAGCAATAAAGACATGATTTAGGAATGACAGGAACAAGTCTTTTTTCATTCGTGGTCACCTCGTCCGGAAGGGACATAAAAATCTGGAACGCCTCACCCTGTAGCAGGATCGGGATGCATAGCGTGAGGTCGCTCTCGCCGCACGCGTGCATCATCTTCTTGAGACGGGCGAGCCATAGCTGCCACTCGTATGGCTTCACGAAGTCCTGCAGCTTCCTTTGCATCGGCTTTTCCCTGGTTTCGGCAGCCGCCGAAATAGCAAACTGGAAATATAAATATCAATCGATTAAAATAGCTTACATATGCAATATATGAGCTTAGATATTAAATATTTGATTCTGACCGCGATGTATATTAATTTCGGAACGGATGATAAAAACGTCTAGCGGCCGCGCTAGCAGGCGCCTAACTGCCAATTGAACCGAAAATCAACATTCATTTGTTATATTCTTACAATTCAAATATGCATGAAAGACCTATTACCTAGTAATTATTTAAATTTCTAGGTTTAAATTAATTATTTTATTTAATGTAGATATTTTATATTTATTAATAAATGAGATATATGTACAAAAAGTTACAAATTCATCTGATTTTTTTAAAACATATTCATGTATTATAATAATTTTTAATATTTATCCATTTGTTATTTTTGTTTTTTCCGTCGGGACTCCTTGCTCGGTGAAGCAATTTCGGCATATATACCGATTACTCATTTCTCTTTGCCGGTTTGACCTTCTGTTGTATTTATTGTTGAAACACAAAAGACATTAGCGTCAGAAGTCTTACTGACCACCATTGACACAGGCGGTCCCGGGTTCAAATCCATGTGGAGTATTATTTTCAAGTTATAAATTCTCCAGGTTCAATGAAAATAATTATGCTTCATTTGTGAGTTTCACCTATGAAATGGCAATTGATGGATTTGGAAATGGATTTTAAAGGGCTACGTATATTTTATATAAAATTAAAACGCACACAATGCGCGGTTACTTAGCCTCATGTGACCAGCTAATCCTGAAGTCCCCTGAAGTTAATTTTTAAGTTAGTGTAGCTTTCGCAATCAGTCTTTATGGAGTTTCATCGAATAACTTCATACATTGTCCAACCACGTGAACTATTCAGTTTAAGAGCAGAGAGCGTCAGTGGAGGAACCCCCGTGTCTTCCGTGAAGAGCGGCTCGTTCACTTATGATGCCAACACGAAGTCTCCTAGCTTCAGGCCGACGATGCGATCTTTGGGATGACGGCACCGGGATAACACCGGAGTAGAATTTGTCACCATTGTAAAAAAAAGCGTCCTCAAAATTACGCTTCTTCTGGAGTTTTTCATGATCTCCATAACGCTGAAGTGCTTCTCCAGGTCGCGTTAATTTACACTTCAAAATTAACGAACAATTGACGGTTATCACGTACCGGCCGGCGGCAAGCGGACCAAAGTATTCCCAATGTAAAAAATAGCTTCAGAGGTCTATTATTTATTGCAATCAAAATAAAATTGTGGTAATAAATTAAACAAGTACTAGTTTTATTATAATATGTATGTATTTTGATAAATTTTTAAATAATTTATTTTTTTGGAGATTTTAGTTGCTCGTGTAAAAGCAGCTTTACAACCATGGCTTGCAATATTCATTTATGGAACAATATTGTGGATAAATTTACAGAATCTGACAGTTCGTTTTTTAGGTTATAATAGAGATAGTTGTTAAATGATGAATGCCGTTTTGTTATGTTCATGTTTTGTAAAACCGTACTATTCTCTTTACCTTTTTTTTACTACAAACCGTACCCATGTACTTAGATATTCGGGGCTATTCTATTGGAATATGCTCTAGTATGGCGTTGTAAATAATGCACGCGATCCCGATAAATATCCCGAACATAGCAATCGTGATATTAATTTTGAGTAATGCTGAAATTCAGGGGTACGGCTGTAATTCTGTAATTTTCAAGTGCTTATAAGAAAAGAAAAAAGAGAACCAACATATCTAAATAGCTAGATTTAATAATTATATTATGGTCACATAAATGTCATTAAAAAATACTTTTGCACATGATACCGAGAGATTTAAAACAAATTGTAAAATTTTAAAGAAAACAACTAGTGATAAGTATTATTATAATTGAATTTAGGATTAGCTGCGGCAGGTGGGCCATTGTTTTGAGCGTTTCTGCCGGTTGCTGATGCACTCGTAGTGGAACAAATGGTCACCCTTGAGGTACACTGCATTGTAACACTGTAAAGACTTTCGCCACAAGGAACATATAATTTTTTTTGACTCATTTCGTCCCTTTTTCACCACAGATCTGAAAAGTTAAAGTAGCTATTAACACACTTCGAACCTATGTTGAAAGATGTGAAAATCTTCTAATTCTTTAGGGACGATTGAAATAAACAACCACCGAAAACGACTCAGCAAGCAAACCAGGTTTTTTCATGCAAAAAATATTCATTAAAACATCACAGGAATATAATGACAGCCATGATTTGTGTCGGAAGGTTTTTTATTTATAAGACAGTTCGCATTGAAACAATACTCCGAGTATACGATTTTTTTTAAATATTACTCTTTCACAGATATAATCTTTAATTTAGATTTAAGGCTGACATTATTCAAGTCGTATAAAAACATCTGATCCTCACGTTTCTCCTCAGACTCACATACAAATAGAGTTTAATTATTGATGTATGTGTATAATAAATATTTTTCAGGCACGAGATTATTGATATTTATAATATTACTAGAAATGTTGCCCGTCACAGTATGACGTATTCGATGAACGATGCAATAGTGTTTAAACATATGTTTGGCTGACAATAAGATACATATTTGCTTTCATTTTGTGCCATCAGTTGGATGAAGGTGCGAAGTTCTGTGATATATTTGGCCTTGAACTTTGAAGCAGAATGGCCCGATCCTACCACTGGACCTGCTAATTTAGCTCCCATTGATGCAAAATATATACTGTTATTGTATGATCTTATTTTTCTTTTGAAGTTGTTGTTTCACTTTACCTTTGTGACAGCAATCGTTGAACTTTCCATCTGATGGTTTTTCTGCTTGAAAATGTAAAGCATTGCAGAATCGATAGGTCACATTCATTAATCCGCAATTGTTCTTTTTGTCTCGTTATCGATGCACGCACTCTCATCGAAGACAAACGCAGCGTTCGCTGTGCATCAGTTTCTTTTAGTCCACATAATCGAGTTTTTTTGATCATTTTCTAGTCCGTGTTGCGAAAAATCCACTGCACCAATCGAAAAAATTTAAACGCAAAAAGTTTGATACATTCCTTCTTCCGAATAAAATATATTTTTATTTCTTATAAATTTACTATTAATATGATAAATATGTGTTTTTCCGATTGAAGTGTAGGAATTTGAAGATTCATCTGGTCCATTTTACAAGAGTCCTAAACATTTAAAAGTTTTTTTTTCAATTGAAATTACAAGATTAAATATAAACCATGTGCGCCTTATTATTTAAAAAATTGAAAAAAAAAAACTTAAGCAAACTTTGGTTTTGAAAAGTCGTCATTTTATCCAATTTTTCAACATCTTCAAGATTTTATTTTACCCTAAAATGGACGTTAATTAAATAATAAAAAATAGATAAATATAATTTATAGTTTTTTTAATACTCTGTAAAAAAAATCAACTTTCGATATAGCAAAATAAAGTGACAATTAAATTAATTAAATTAAAAGTTAGATAAAAAATTAGATAAAAAAAGTTAGAAGTATATTTCTCCTCCTATCAAATAAAGTTCTAAGATAAATCTGAATATATTACTACGAAGTAATGACTATATATATATATATATATATAAGATATATATATATATATATATATATATATATATATATATATATATATATATATATATATTTATATAGACTGTTGATTGATGTCTATCAAATACCAGATATCTCAAATAAGGTCTCCGTAGGTTTAAAAGTCCTTTCAAAAGGCCGTACAAATCACCAACCACCAGGAAAAACGGTCTATATCAGAGGTTCTCAACCTTTTATTGACCACTTGACAAGAAAAAAAGTTCAAAACGCCCCCTTTGACATAATAGTTATAATTATACCAATTTTATTTCTGTATATTATTTATGAACACATTGTTTGCGGGTCGCATGTTAAGTCGTCTTTGGTCGACTAGTACTAGAGCGCGGGTCGCATATAAATATGTTCGCGCGAAATGTCACGAAAAACGCTCGCCCCACGCATAATTCCACGCCTGCATACAATTTGTTAAATTATATCTATTTCTGAGGACGCCAATCCGTAAGCGTTGTTGGATGAAGATGATACGCAAACACAACATCAATTTGCGGAAGGGCCTAGTCCACATAATCGAGTTTTTTTGATCATTTTCTAGTCCGTTTTGCGAAAAATCCAAAGCACTAATCGAAAAAATTTAAATGCAAAAGTTTGATACATTCCTTCTTCCTAATAAAAAATATTTTTATTTCTTATAAATTTACTATTAATGTGATACAAAAAAAAAAATTCCGATTGAAGTGTAGGAATTTGGAGATTCATCTGGCCCATTTTACAAGAGTCCTAAACATTTAAAAGTTTTTTTTTTTAATTGAAATTAAAAGATCAAATATAAACCACGTGCGCCATATTATTTAAAAAAAAAAAAAATCTTTAACAAACTTTGGTTTTGAAAAGTCGTCATTTTATCCAATTTTTCAACATCTTCAAGATTTTATTTTACCCTTAACATGGACGTTAATTAAATAATAAAAAATAGATAAATATAATTTATATTTTTTTAATACTCTGTTAAAAAATCCACTTTCGATATAGCAAAATAAAATGACAATTAAATTATTTAAATGACACGTTTGGACTGTCTCTGGTGTCTGGTTGGCAAACCAGAGGGCAGTCCATTACCTGGCGAAATCGTGTCATTTAATTAAATTAATTGTTATTTTTTTATATGATAAATATGTGTTTTCCCAATTGATGTTTAGCAATTTGGAGATTATTATGACCGATGGATTTAGAACACTAAGCATTTAGGTGTCCTTTATTAAATTGGAAATAAAAGATTACAAATAAACCTATGGTAAAGAGATTAGTTTAAAAATTAAAACAATTAATTTTTTTAACAAACTTTTTAATAATCTCCAAATTCCTAAACTTTAATCGGGAAAACACATATTTATCATATTAAGTGTCAATTTACAAGAGATAAACAGTCTTGTCTTTAGAAAAAAGAACGTATTTAACTTTAAGCATTAAAAAATTTTCTATTGATACAGTAGATTTTTCGCAAAAAATTATCAAAAAACATGAAAATTGACCCATCAAAGACCACCATAAGATGCTATTTCAACTAGCTTTTATATGATTTTCTGGAAAGAATTATTTTTTGGAAAACTATAACTATGTAATTATTTTCGCTTACTGTTTAATTATTAAATATACTTTTTTTTAATTACTATTTTTTTTTTGATTACTAAATTATTTTTTTTTGTCGAAACGTGCTTGATTGCGTAAATCACGTCTTTGCTTACCAACTGTTTGATTTGTTTTCGACGGCACTCTTCTAATCTGGAACGAAGATTGCAAGTTGTTGAATTGCCGCAGCAGTTTGTTCGCAAAATTCAAGTGATTTGCGTAGTCCGTATCCTTCAATTCTTGCACCAATTGAATTTTATACGCTTTTAAATGCAAATCTTTCTTTAAAATCGAATGCAAAGACGATTTTTTAATGTTCGACGCTTGGCTTCGCTTTCGGATGGATAAAGTCCTGGTCGCGGACTGATGAGGGCGACCAGAGGTTTTAATTTTTACCATCGCACCTGTATTTTCGAACATCCGGATCCATTTTCTAATGCTATCGTCACTTGGTGCATTGCGATACTCCGCACGATACAAACGTTGAGCAGTCACTATTTAATCACCGTTACGATAATTCGCTCGTACGCAAAAAGCGCTATGCGTCCCCGGGTACTGCTCCACAGCAACTAAAACTCCACAAAATGTTGGACTCCGCGACGCTCTCTCCGCGCCCCTCAGCCACTTCGAATCAACTTCAACGCAAAAACAAATACCCGATGCACTTTTTGGACACCCTGTTAGCGTGTTATCAACAATTTTCGTTCCAGATTAGAAGAGTATCAGCAGAGTAACGGTCACCGTTTGGATAACATCATTATTTTGAAATAGTTTTCCATTTTGTATACTTATAATCAACAATAAAATAAATACTTGATTACTAGTAGTTTTTGTTTTGCTGAACTAACAAATACCCGATACTCTTTTTGGACACACTGTACTTGTTTATTTGCGGCATCTAAAGCGATATCTGTGCAGGCTTTAATTAAAGCTAATAAATATGATTGAAAAACATTCTAGATCCCTATACTGTTAATTATAAAACTAGGTTGAGATTTTAACAGTTGAAATTTAGGCCATAATAATACGATCTTTTCGCCCCCCGTAAACCTCAGAACGCCCCCCATTTTCTCTTGGACTCGCCACCGCCCCCTTGGAAAGCTCCAGCGCCCACAGGGGGGCGGTACCGCCCCCGTTGAGAACCTATGAGCTAGAGGATGCTATATTTATTGTTACAAAAAACGTGGCCAAAACACGAGGCCTTCTGCTTATTTACCAACGTCAAGAGTTCTCATTCTTTGCACATTCTGAAACATGGGTTGACGCGTCTTGATACAAAAGATTACCCAAATTGTTCATCTTGATGGGATCACTTTTTCAGAGCTCAGTGAAATGGTCACCAACCTCCTCTGAGGAGAGGCACTTGATGAAGAAGAAAAAATTATAAAATATTTGTTTTATGATTAAACAATACACAGTATAAAAGATTTTTTAACACTTAAAAAAAAAAAAAAAAAAATATATATATATTTTTTCATTCGATGTGATAAAAAGCCTGTACAATAATCAATGTTTTTGAGAGATTTTTCCACGTGTTATTTTTTATTGGTGACCGGTTTCGAAAAGTTGGCGAAACCGGTCACCAATAAAAAAAAAACATTAATTTTATTTTAAATATTAAAATGCCTGTACTCGCACACCGTGACGCGCGATGATGATAAATAACGAGTGGAAGATACACCCGAGCCGGCCCTGGAGTCCATCAGGTTTGTTCACAATGCAAACATTAGTACGTTTCTAAGCGGCGCGGTGCTTTACGGTCTGCTGAAGGCGATCCCCTTATGGCAGTCTGAAGACTCAGTCTCGGCCAACCGCTTCACGCTACACTGAAATACGCTGCTCAGTTCTCGTGCATCCGTCCTGGAGACCATATTGTCTCGCCAAGTCTCCCAAACTCCAACGAACCCGCAAAACCCGCAAAACTTCACCACAGTCAAGTAAAACCACCGAAGAAGCGCTTCTCTTAGCGGCGGTCGAGTGTCAGTGCGCGGCTCGTGTTGTCATCGCAAATCCAGTGGAAAACATGATATACTCACGATTATACGATCAATAAACGATAAATCGATAGATCAATCATTTTAATATGCCCCCCGTGGGATTCTTCTCAAAATAACGTCTTATCGAAATATTTGCATGAAAATGAAGATTTTCGGTATGATGGATCGCATGCGTCGATTGGAAATGTTTTGGTTTATTTTTGTCGCTTTTTTTCCGGGAATATGTCGCGGAAACGAAGAGTATTTTCAGCAGGTAAGAATATTTTTATTTGTTTTGACTAAATTATTCTAATTCATAAAAAAAAAAAACAACATCTGAAGATATTCTCAGGCGCGCGAATGTAAGATGGATTTTAGATTGTGGGTGTCCTCAGGTCCTGGTGCAGGTTTGGGGCTTACGAGATGTGGTTTAGGTGGTAGCGTACGTGAATTTCTCTATTTTCGTTATTGAGTTTGTGTAGAAAAAAATACATATAAAAAAACTCTTTGTTGCATGCAATTAAAAAAATATTTTAGAGTAAGATAAACAATTATTATGAAGTACCTTTACGACCATACTATAATTTTTATTAGGATTTTATTTTGCATGTTATAAATTAGTTATTTTTATAAGAAAATATAAATAACGCGTTGTCGTAAAATATTTTTAAAAAATATAGCTATTGCTTACAAATACACGATGAATTTTCAAACACAAAATTATGAAAAATTTTGCCAAAATTGAACCTGTTTCTTCTGATCAAAGAAATCGTGACCCCTTATATCGTGTAGAGAAGAGTTTATTTTATCTAAATTAGATTAAATACTGTAAAAAGTAGATACAATAAAAACGACATACAACATTTTTGGTTTTACTATACAAGGAGGTCGTCGCCCATTGTCTGGTGACTCGCTTGAATTTGTAACTCTCTAAGCCTCTCCTCTTCCGGCTTCCTTGCCAGGAACAAGTGATGCGGAAACTGTTACAATCAACTACAATTAATCGATTGTTAATTCCATCTTGTTTATATGCTCTCAGGTTTGCGTTTTTTTTTTTTTTTTTTACAAAAAAACACTGCTGATGCATAACAATGGTTCATTACAAAAATCGAGCCTAATACAAACCAGAATCGGAGTCGTTCTGTTCGACTGCCGAAGGAAGTGGCCGATTTCATTTTCATATTTACACAAGCAAATATTCAATCTTTATAAAGATCAACCGGCCAAGACAGATGCAATGGATCCTCCGTTTTGGATCTACAACTTAAAAATCGTTTGCTCGTATTTCACGAACTTCGGAGGATGCATTCCCATTGTGCTCTGATTGCCCAACTGAGAAGGAAATGCTCACACCACATTTCGACAACCATTGTTGGCAAATGCTTTGAAGTCCTACTCACGCAGTAACCACATATATCAACCTCACCTGCTCCGGCGTTTCGGTCCATCCTCAGGGATTTTTTTGCCATTTCTTGTTGCTCACCTGTAACGTGGTATTCTCTCTCTTTGATCCATCTGTTGATTTTTTCAGCTCTCTGTAGATCTCAACTCAATTTTGACTCCATCCTTAACCCATTTAGTTCCTTTACTTTTTCCTCAAAAGATTTGCATGCATATAGATAATCTTGCAGTAAATAACAATCAAAAATTTCTTCATCAAGTGTCTCTCTTCAGAGGAGGTTGGCGTCCATTTGGCTGAGCATATACTCATGCTGAGCCAGTGTTCATGGTTTTCTAAGGGGAATATAGTGTAGTAAGTCCCAAGGTTCTCCTACACCGCAGTTTTATATTGCTGCTGCCCAATAGCATTATTATATAACCCTTTCCTCGCAAAGCTATAGCGTTTAGTACCCCAACTCGACAAGGTATTTTCAGATCACATCCCTGCACAATCATTCCATGTCCATTACTCCATTACCGATCATTAACTCACTAACATACTGTTTTAATTTAATTATAAAAAAATATACTCCACATTTTTTTCCAGTCATACTTTCAGTTGTTGCTTTTATCATTTTGGCAATTGATACTTGCCGTAAGAATCGCAAAGTTGCAAGCGTTGGAACCTTCGAGTGTCTTGCTCTGATAGTGAGTTTTCAATTTTCTTTCTAAAGAAAATATTAATCCCCGAGCACGGCATCGAACCGAGTATCTCTTGTTAAGAGAACGTTGCTCTTCTCTCCGACCAATTAGGCCGACGCTGAGCTATCGATTTCTCATACGGTCTTTAGCGCCTTGTAATCCAGAGCACGCGACATTTTAATGGCTTCAAATCCTAAAACACTTTGCGATAGTGAAAAAAATAATCGCCGGCTTATTTAAAATAAAAACATTTTAATTTTTACGGTTTGCACATTTCAGTGATCGATACTGAATTATATACCAAATATATTCTAAGGGTCCTGAAAACTGATAGATCAATCCCAGTTTGTGAAAGCCGTATTTTCTTTGCCATCTCTAGTCTTTTAAAAACATAGCTTGCGCTTTTCAACGGCTTACTCAGAATACCTGACAAATCGTCCAAAAGAAAAAATGTCGCATGATGTTCAATAGTTCAAAGAGCAAAGTTCATTTTGATAAGCAAGTGATAAGTTTTATATTTTCTCTTGTGGTCTTCGATTATTAGTTTTGTCTTTGTTTGCATGCATGACTTGTAATCAACCAATATCGTTATATTATTTATAGTGTTTTTTTATGGTTTGCCTAAGCAAACAAGGCATAATAAGATGCTATTGGCTAATTGCAAGTTCGTCGCGACGTGTGTAGCAAGTAGGCTTCATAGGAATCCTACAAAGACGAAAGTAATGAGCGATGCTCAAAAAGCAAGGTTCACGTTCTCGGAGTACAGTGTGTACGTAAATCGAGTAATAGAAACTTTTCCGATTACTTAATCGAGTCTTGCCCTCCTTGTGGAGCATCTTATTATTTTCTACTCACACACCATTGACTGCGTGCTTCGTACACTTGGTGTTCCGTTTCATGCAAATCTGAACAGCTTTTCCTGACGCATTCTGGCCTCACCCACGCCAGGATCGGACTTTTCGAGAAAATTATTGAATTCGAACAAACTGAACTATCACATCGGTTTTTTCAATCGATAATCAACCGTCTATCCACTAAGCACACAGGTCAGCCAAAACATCGCATTGCAAAAACAGATCAGAACAGGTCAACGATTTTACGATATGTTAACAAAAATTTAAGCACTTCGCTTTTGCTATAAAACTTAGTAGATGAGTGCGAAATTAAGTTTTTAAAAAAATGCAAAAAAATAATCAAAATGATTTTTAGGCCCTACGTACGAATAAAATATTTTTTTTTTTATTATTTAGAGTTTCGCAATGAAGGCAAGTAACACAAGCTCTTTTTGTACAGTAAAATCTTTTTTGAACTGTGAAACTGAATACCACATAATACAGTAGCCAAGAGAATAGGGGCTGGTTTCCTGTTACGTTTTCTCTGCAGAACGAGGATAACCAGTTTGCACCAGAATAGAAAGCCTTCAATTATTCGCGTCCTGTCTCTCTTCTTCTTCGAGTGTCTCTCCTTCTTTTTACTAAGCATGTTTTTCCTTCCAATTCGGCTGTACTCCCGACTTCCTGCCTCTATCAAGTTAATTAAAGTTTTCTTTAGGATTTACTTGCTATAAGGACATTAGTGACTAAATGGAGAAAGCGAGTTTTAATTATATTGGAAATTGTAACGTCCTTCTGATATTGACGCTGTGAATACCACCTGTATTTAAACTTTATAAAAATATTTAATAGCTTATGAATATTATAAATAAATACGTATATTGAGATGATTTTCAGTCAAAAGTAGCATCATTTTTGTAAACCCCGAAATGCTATTCAGCATAATGGTTTTTGATCATTATATATATAATTAAACCTAATTTAAGGTTTCGAAGGTATTTTTACTATTTTGTCAACAATTGTTTAATTACATATACATGCGCTTCCATTTATTGTTTCTATTACTTACAGTGCGTAAAATGTATGGGAATATGAAAGCTTTGCATAGCAACTGTAAATACTTAGGATTATACTTATAGTCTCAGTAAAATATGCTTCGAGCAGGTTAAACTTTTATTATTAGTCTAAGTCATTATGTATACTCGTTGTTTGTGAATTTAACGGTAAATTATCAAACCAAAAACAAGTAATTATACATTATGCGTGTATCCACTCGAGTCAAAGTAACGGCTGTGCTATTCGCTTCAAAGACGTGTTATTAAGTAATTTTCTCTGAATGTGATATTTGCAAATGTCACCCAAACAAGATGGCTGCCATTTCCGCCATTTGGACGCGCGGAAAAACACTTAAGTACAGTTACACATTCATTATATTTTCACGGCGAAAGAAAATGTTCAGCTGTCTAACCGCAGAGGCCAGATTCGAGCCCGGCTGGAGCAAAAAGTTTTTTCAATTACTGTTTTTATTATAAATTATTTACAGATTCAATGGAAAGAAAATCCTTCGATGTCTTTTATTATTTTAATTTAAAAAAACAAATTCCGGTAACGTTAAGCATGTGCTCCTAAATACTTTGGTCTCCTATCTGTATAGCCTCTTCTTTACAGAACCATGGTTATAAGATCCTCATTATTATACATTCGTCTTCTCTTGTGGCCATTTATTATTCCAGAATATTGTAGTTCTATAATTACATTACTATAGTCTGTAAAATCAATTATATAGTATAAATAAAATTCACATAAATTGCTTAGCAATGACGGGCGATGAAAAATAAATTTGTCCTTACGACTACAGTGGACGAAAGAAGTTTCAAAATTCGTTCTCGCATAGGTCAGATATTTGACCTTGAATAAATTTGACCAATCAGACGACAGATTTTAGACATTCGCATCGCAATGCTTTACTTGCGCGGGTTTAAGAAATACTGCGGCTTGTCGAACGCAAAGGACGGTCTAGTCCAGTCGCACCCAATCTGCGGTCCGCGGCCCAAACACTGTTATTCCACAATGAAATTGGAAATAAAATTGAAGCTTTGTGGTTTATTTATTAATTTACAAATTAATTTTAAATGGATGGCCTAAAAAGAGTCATCGCCCGAAAAATTGATTAAAAGTTAATTACAGTTTTCTTCATTGTTAAGCACTGTGTATGCCGAATTCATGGCAATGCTGCAGAACTTCAAAAGAGATAACAACAAATAAAAAAACACCCATCGTTCAAATATTGCAAGAAGTAGGTGATAGAATTGATGGTTTTTTGACTTTAGGATTTACTTGCTATAAATGGTGAAAGCAAATTTAATTGTATTGGACATTGTAACGTCCTTCTGCTCTTGACGCTGTGAATACCACCTGTATTTAAACTTTATAAAATGGTCTAATAGCTTATGAATGATAAAAATAAATACGTATATTGAGATGATTTTCACTCAAAAGTAGCATCATTATTGTAAACCTCGAAATGCTATTCAGAATTATGGTTTTTGGTCATCATATATAATATAATTAAACCTAATTTAAGGTTTCGGGGGTATTTTTTACAGTTAACTGTTTTTAATTGTTAGTAATTGTTTAATTACATATACACGCGCCTCCATTTATACTAATAGTAATATTTTTGAATAAAATACTTGAGTGACTTTCCACATACCCGGTTTCGCCAACCTTTCACGTTGGCATTATCAAACAGAGTTGTTTGGCGAAAGGATGGCGAAACCGGTCACAAATAAAAACTAACACGTGGAAAATCACTCAAGTATTTTATTCAAAAATATTAAAATGGAATTCCACCAAGTACTCTCTGTCAAAAATATCGAATTTCTTTACTTATAGAACGTAAAATGTATAAATCGATATATTTAGATTTTGTGATTTATTTATTTATCACAAATTAATTTTACATGGATGGCCTAAAAAAAAAGGGTCATCACCCAAAAAAATGTTGCAAAAAATGTGTAACGTGGCAAGCTTGTGTATGTGGCCCGGAGGGATAAAAGGTTGAGTATCGCTGGGCGGGTCCGTGGCGCGTGTCCGCGGCACTTATCGGTGTTACCAGAGTGTAAAACTACGCCGGCGTACGAGATGTCGCATGTAATTAGATGCCACATACACTGTCAATGCGCAGTTATTCTTTATATTTTGTCATTTTCGGTATTTTTGACACACACACACGGATTTATATAGGGTGTCCCAAAATTAACGCAAGATTTGAATTTGTCGCCATTTTTGCAGTATTGGGAACACTTAAAAAAAAAAAAAAACATGGTCGGAATAGTTTTTTTAACTTCGTCTCTTTTTGCTGTGTATGGTCATTGGGCTTCAGTTCTTGTGTCAATTGAATTTTGTAAGCATGGAGACACAGATCTTTAGTTAGTATACGCTGTAGGGAGCTTCTTGTAATTTGCAATTCTTGTCAAAGCTTGTAATTCTTGTAAATATTGATATTTGAACGGCTTGTTTTTGGACGACCAGTGTGTTTAGCGTCTCCAACGAATCCAGTCTCCCTGCATTTTTCAATTAATCTCTTCACAGTTGATGAAGTTAAAATACTATTATTATACTATTTTTTTTTCGTATAATTTTAATTGCATTTTCACGGAATTCGGCAGATGGGAGTCTAGATTCTTCAACGCGTTGTGAAACGATTTGAAAGGCATCCAAGGCGCGGCCGAGCCATCCGGGCGAAAGCAAGGACAACCCCATTCATACAATTAGTTCTGCCGACAAGTTCTGATGACCAAGAGGTCACGTCTTCTTCTATCTTCAGGCTCACCAGCTCTTCAGGCTCAGATGTCACAATGTGGTCATTGGGGTTGAGTGGATGGAGGGTTGAAGAATGAAGAGGCATTTCTCGAGGACGTGGTCGAGGTGGGACCTGATGGAAGTGCTGGGGACTAAGACTATGGAAATTTAGAAAAGTGGGCGAGGTCGATGATTGTTTCTTTGATGGACGTTTATAAAATTAAATTATATTTATGTATATTTCTCTAACTAAATATTGATATAAAATTGATATAAATATACAGGCTATATATAAAAGGCTATTGGAAGGCACAGTTGACGATGCATTCGTATGAAACTTTGCTGTGCTTCGTATATATAGACTATATATGCTTAATTAGTAATAAAATTAATGTAATATAAACCGTAACAATTAAATATATTATTCTATTCAGACTAGATTTATTTTTCTTGATAAGAGACTTTTTTTTTATTATTTATGGTTTTGATTTTCTCACACATGCACATTGTTTAATTTTCTATTCTGTAAACTTTAATTAATTTCCATCATGCGATTTCATTATCTGATTGCAAAAGAGAGTATAATTAATACAAACACGTAATTTGTCATTATTTTATTGAAATAATTTTTTTATTACAAAGAATGGCAGAATACCGGAATGGCTAAATATCGTTTCGAAATTGGCGGACAGCATCCTGATGTTGATAACTGCTTTGTTACCGCCTCACCTGCGCGAATCCAGCAAATTGGTCTTCGGAGAGGTGTGCACTATACCTAGAATACAAAATTAAAATGTATCGTTTATTTATTGCTTGAAGATGGCACTATTACCAGAGTCGAAACGCAAGACTAAAATCATTAACAATTTATTGCAGCATAAAAATTCAATATCATGTTATTTTGATTACAGAAAAATAATGATTTCTTCTTTGGAGGTATGCACATTGGACCAGGGGTAGTTACGCCGCCGACACCTTGGCCACCCCTGGCTTAGACTAAATGAATAACGTTGGTATTGGATTACAGACAATACGAGAGTCTGTCGTCGACTCTTCTTCTGTCATCCGGCAAAATTTATATTTTATTGTTGCTCTCTCACGAAGCATTCCCCAACGCTAGATATATTGAATAATGTTTTTAATTAATTTTAAATTAAAGTTTTCCTGTAAATGTGACGATTTTCTTTTTTTTTTGTGCGACTTGGCACGCTATATTTGGGACGATACATTACTGTAAATGCGATGCGTTTTCAATAAAGTAGCTTATTTTTTAACTGAAGATTCGTTGCAGCAAAAAGCACAACATGTCTGCATGCTAATTAAAACATTTTTTAAAATTTATCAGTAAAAATTGTGTCAAAAGTCATGTTTTTTTATGTAAATAAAAACTAGCATTACTGCAAATTAATTTTAAAAAAAATTGTGATCTTTGGGATTTATATTGAAAACTGCTGTTGCTTTAACGGTTTTTAAAAAAAACGCAGCATTTTCTCGGTTGAATAATACACAAATTCATCGAAATCAATGCAGCGATATAAAACGGCTTAGTGAGTATTATTATTATTGTAATAAATAAAACATCATCACATATACTTATAAATTACTATATATACTCAATATCCCTTAATTACCCCATAGCCCCCTGAAAATCAGTATAGATACTTTATTTCCCCTAATTACCTCACAGGCCCCTGAAAATCTTGAACGTCCATTCTTGGGAACTAACTATGCTGCAGGATGTGTTTTTTTTCCTTTTTTCCATAGAAGACACAAATTATACTTGGATCTTATATCTATAACCTTTTGACACTCATCACGCCCGGCGAGGCATAATGTCCTTGTATAAAATGCAATTTACTGTTGAACAATTTATATACACGTAAATATTTTTATATATTGTTCTTGCGGGGTATGACTCAGTCACTTCGTCTTTTGCTAAGTTTTATAAATAAAACACTCACAACTACCGTTTATATATATTTATAAATTACTATGAGTGCTAATACGATTGTAATTGCTACTCTACGTCTTAAAAATAGATTTGTAATACTAAACAATTTTTGCATAAAATTTTAATATACCAGCGGCGTCACTTTGTTTGTACAATACTAATTTATTTATAAATTTTTTTAAATATTTTTGAGGTATTATATATAAGATTTGTTTGTTTTAATTGACCGCATTTTCATCATGAATAAAATATTTCACCGAGCCAGCTGGAGTGATTAAACAAATGCTAATGCAGTGTTACATAAAACAATCTCCCCGTTCGGCCGCAGTACTTAATTGGGCTCCTCTGCTATCTCGGCGTTATTATAAAAATTGCATCGTTATCCGCGGGAAGATGGCCGACTTCCGGTCAGCCATTTTGTGATGCCAAGGGCGCTTCAGGTGGCGTGACAAGTCGAAAGGACGCGAATCTAATTCAAGTTTAATAAGCTTGTTTTCGAGAAAATGGATGTTACAATGCCTGAGCGTGCCGTCTGGCCATATTGTATTTTTATATTGTATAATAGACAAGAGTAGACGCTGCAAAGTACCACTTGAGGGACAGATTGGGTGCATTGTTATAAATGCAGCAATTACCAAAACGCAGTTGCATAATTCGGCTGCCAGTTGTATTGTTCTGGTTGCGGGTTTCTTTGTTGTTGCGATTGTCTACACATGAGAAGCAACATCGTTACAGATCTTGGAAATTAGATCTGCGTTTAAACTAAAAAAATTAGCATCACAATAAATATTTTGATATTTACTGATTATATCCCCTGAAAAAGTGTAGAACTATTCTTCTTCATCAAGTTGGCGACCATTTCACTGTGAATATACTCAGAAAAAATCTGGGTATTGCTGCTGCCCAATACCATTATTATATAATCCTTTTCTTACAAAGCTCCTTCTACAGGAGGTTATCATTCCAAGTCCACTACTCCATTACCGATCCTTTATACACGCTCAGAGTACAGAATGGTAGCCATGCACAAGCAAAACAATGAGAAGAGCGGGGAGGTTAGTTATTAGTTAGTTATTGACTATTAGTTGTACACAAAATTCACCTGGCCACACCCGGAGACGATGAATAATCTTTACAATATTGAAAAGCCAAGACCCCACAAAATAATAATTATACGTATTACTTAAGTAATTTAATTTCAGGGAACAATTACAAATCTCGGAGAAGCCATGCAGTTCTTGCGAGAGTACGACAGAGAGGCGGCCGGTATGTGCTACAGGTAAACGCTTTTCTCTAATTGCTCGGTGGTTTAATATACAAACACGCGTGTTGCTCACGCGGCGTGGATTCGATTCAATTACAGGTAATTCAACTCCAGCGAGGCTTTCGTCTTCGTTATCCAAGAATGACCGGTTTAATTTGTGGCACTCCGTATTTGAACGAAATCTCACCCGTCGGTCTGGTCGCGCAGGGTGACGTCGGCGCAGTGGAGGTTCGTCACGAACATCACGGAGACGAACCGGCGGCGCATGACGGAGGAGCTGACGCTGAGCTCCAAGTTCGAGCGCGTGTCCTGGCGCCGCGCCGCTGGCTTCGACTGGCGCCGCCTTCCTGACCCTTCAGCGCGCCGCCAGCTCTCCAGGATCGTGCTGGCCAGCCGGGCCTCCCTGCCGGTGGACCAGTACTTCGAGGTGACGAAGTCCGATACGGACCCAATGATGAAAACGAGCGATTGCTTTCGTTGATATCCGCAATTCAAATAATATATTTTTTTTATTAGATGCAGCAATTAATCTCAGAAATGAAAGACGTTTACAATTCAGCGAAGATCTGTCCGTACACGTCCGCGTACAACCAGAACAGCGATACAATCACCCCGTACGGGATGCGATCGAGGAGTTCCAGCCCCGAAGAGTACCCCTACCGCACCAACGGCCACCAGAACCAGGAGTACGGGCAGGAGTACGTGTACCAGGGGGCGCAGGAGCAGGCCAGGGGCTACCAGTACGGGCAGGTGGACGGCGGCCAGAAGAGCTACTGCGACATGCAGCTGGAGCCGGAGATCTCCAGGATCCTGGCGCACTCCCGGATCGACAAGGAGCTGCTGTACGTGTGGCAGAATTTCCGCCAGCAGACCGGGCCCAAGCTGAAGAATAAGTTTATGCGGTATGTGCAGCAAGCCAATCAAGCCGCCAGACTCATAGGTAAGTGACTTCACACTTGCATAAAACGATTCAAATTCTCAATTCAATTCTCAATTCAATTCTCACCTGTGTCTCGAAAAAAAATAATATTTGATTACATAAATTACAACATATTAAAAACAATCATTAAAAAATCAAGTGGCGAGGGAACACAAGTCACGCGACGGCCTCAAATCGTTCATCTTAAAATCAAGATTGTTTTTTTTTATTTTTAATAATAATAAGTTAGTAAAGAAGTGCTTTGTTTTCCATCGGCGTCTCGGTTTCTCTCCGGCACGACCAGCGATGTCTCCGCTCTCCTCGTGCGGTCACGACGCGCCGCAGACAATGGGGCTGACTCTCGGTGGCTTTAGAAAGTCCCTTCTAAAGCAGCCTGCCCACGCTGCGACGCAACCGGCAACCGAACGTGATTATCCGAGTAGCCTGCTCTTGCAAACGCAGAAAAAGAGGACGGTTTTGGCTAGCTCATTAATCGGTTATCGGTTGTGTCGCGACGTGCCTAAATGTCTAAACGCCCAATTGATGTCTTGAATTTGAATTCATCTTCTTCATCAAGAGCCTGTCCTCAGAGGAGGTTGGCGACCATTTCACTGAGCATATATTCATGCTGAGCTAGTGTAGTGGGTCCTTCTGTACTGCAGAAAAGCGTATTGCTGCTGCCCAATAGCATTATTATAAACGCTTTCCTTTACAAAGCTTTGATCTGATACTCCTTCTGCAGCAAGCTACAGAAACAATACCACCTCGACAAGGTACTTCCAGAGCACATCCTTCCACATCATACACACACATATATGCAAACTTATTCATTTGATTCTTCAGGGTTCAGCGATGCCGGAGACCAGATGCGCGCCCCGTACGAGGACGCGTCGTTCCAGGAGAGCCTGATGGAGGTCTACAACCAGCTGCAGCCTCTTTACAAGCAGCTATTTACCTACGTCAGGAGGAAACTGGTGCAGAAGTACGGAGACAGAGTCGTGAGGCCTGATGGTCCCATCCCGGCTCACCTCCTGGGTAAATGACCAATACCATGATTTTAGCAGGACCCGTGTGAGATTCTAACCTGAATATAAGGACCAAGATTACCGTAGTGACCTAATCTTGAAAACTTTTTAGTCTGTAAAACCGATGTGTATTCATTGCATTACAATACTGTACAATTCAAAATCTATTCAAATCATTCAAGATACAAAAAAAATGCTGGTTTATTAAGTCAAAAGTATGTTTATGTTATTACGCTGTACAACGAAAAACAAACTTTTTTTTTTCTACACTACTTTTATATCAAAAATAATTTGTAATATTTACAGTCATTTTTATATAAAATTGCTCAAGGGAGTCCAGTATTTTCCAGTGTCCAGTGTTTTCAGGTAACATGTGGGCGCAGAACTGGAAATCTCTGGCGGACTTCGTGCTGCCCTTCCCGCAGACCCCGAATCTGGACGTCACCCCAGAGCTGCTCCGCCAGGGCTTCACCCCCTTGAGGTCAGTTCTAGTTCCACACATTGGTCCAAGTAGTTTATGGATAAAATATTTCTTGACTGAATGCATGACGTCACGGATCCGATGGTGTTTTTTTTTCAGAATGTTTCAGCTGGCAGAGGAGCTGTACACGTCAATGGGTCTGAAGTCCCTGCCCCCTGAGTTCTGGCGCAGTTCCTTGCTGACGAGACCCACTGACCGCAGCGTCCAATGCACAGCCAGCGCCTGGGACTTCTGCAACCGCATTGACTACAGGTGCCCAGACAGTCCAATATTATCCAGTCAGACCACGACCAAAACAGTCGATCTTGTCAGTCAAAAATCTGTATCGTTTGATTTATTCGCAGGATCAAGCAATGCACGGAAGTCACCATGCAGGACCTGATCTCCACGCACCATGAGATGGCGCACATCCAGTATTACCTGCAGTACTCGGAGCAGACGCAGCTCTACAGGGATGGAGCCAACCCTGGTGAGCCTAGAGATCACAACAGTCTACAAGACAATTGCCAGTTGTATTTGTTTGTTTAAGACAGCATAAGGATAGTTTCGTGTATGAGGATAGTAGTAATAATAATAATAATAATATAAATATTTTATTCCAGCTTTCCACGAAGCCGTTGCGAACGCCATGACTCTTTCTGTGTACAACATTCCTCACCTGCAAAGGATAGGCCTCTACAGCAACAGGTAACGTATTTTTAACAGCAAATCTGCCTTCCCTAACCCATAGACTTATCAAAAAGTTGAAATAAGCTTAATATGAGAAAAAATATATAATAACCTCATATGAAAAAAAAAAATAGTTTCTGCATTTATATATTCTGTAAATAAAATTTTATTTGTAAATAAAATCAAAAGCGATTACTTTTGTATTTAAATATATTATTTAATAAAAATAAAGCAAATTTTTTCTTATAGAAATTATAGCAAGCAAGTAGACTTAAATTTCAATAAAAATAGTTTTTTTATTTAAAATTTTCAGGTCTTCGGATAACTACGAAGTGACCATGAATTTCCTCCTTACAATGGCACTGGAAAAAGTGGCATATCTTCCGTTCGCCTTTATGGTAGATCAGGTAATCATTATTTATTTTTAAATACATACTTAAATAATTAAAAGTGAGAGGCTAAAATTTAAAGCAGAATTTTTAGTACTGTTTTTTGAAAGTAGCCACTGGGTAGAATGATATTAAATTTAACCCAAAATTTTTATTAAAAATTAATATTATTGGTTTCGGTAACAAGTATGTGTTTTAATGTTCGATTATCCGAACTTACATTTCATACAAAAATTTGTTATCCGAACGCTATTTTCGACCCATAAAATATTCCAATATAGTAGAATTTACAACTGTTTTTGCTTATTTAAACTATTAACATTACTTAAAAGCAATGTAATATTTTTCTGGTGTATTAAGCCGCGTTATTTAATTATCTTTGAGTTTCGATGTTTCGGCTCCAGTGCTTCGGAGTTAATAACTCCAGGTTTATATACCAAGATATGGCTTTCCCTGAAGATGATTCCATGTAGGAATCAAAACGTTGGAATTTATAGACAGTTAATAAGACACGGCTTGATACCCTAGAAACATATTCTAATACGGATACATAGACAGTGATACTGTTGTTAATGGGCACGTCAGTAAAGGTGCGTTCACTTGATTTCTAGTGGCGTTGGCAAGTTTTCCAAGATGGCGTGCGGAACATGAATTCAAGATGGTGGGAATTAAAGCTGAGATATCAGGTAAATCAATATTAGTAGGGAAAAAAAGATTTTTATTGAATATGTGTGTATAGAGAATATATATTTTTTTTATTCAATTATACCTATTTTTTAAATGCATAAAAGATAAGAAAAAATAATAATAATATATATATTTTTAAGTTATGATTTTGTCATTATTGAAGCGATTTTTTCTTTGCAATTATAAAGTATAAACTATATCAAAGTATTACAATAAAATCTCAATAATAAAAAAATAAGATATATAGTATTTGAATTGGATAATCGTTATTTTTACATTTTCAGATAAATTCATATTATAATGTTTTTTTTTTATTCAGGGAGTCATTCCTCCAACTCCAAGATCCGAAGCTGACTTCGACCCTGGCTCGAAGTATCACATCATTTCTGACCAGGTATGATTACTCTCTGAAGCTGCCTTCATCCGTCGCGACTCAACAGACAACCGAATAGATTTTCGCACTGTTGGCTTAAACCATAGGTTCCCAAAGTGGTCAATATCGACCCCCAGAGGTCAGCGAAAAATTAAATTGGGGGTCCATGAACTGTAAATGGGGGTCTACGAGAGTGGATCCCATTTAAGCAGGTCATCACCAAAATACCACAGTGGATTATCAATCCATACGGTTACATTGAAGACTTGGAAGTCATACTACAAGAAGAACTGATTGGAATAAGTACTAATGAAGAACTGAAGGTGCAGTTTAGAAAGGGATATCAGCAATTTTGGTTTCAGAGACATACCTGCTATTTATCCTGCACTATAGACTATCGCATGTAGGTTTTTGATAGCTTTTCCATCTTCATTCCTCGTGGAAAGGGGTTTAAGTGCGGATGCCATTCTTCTTACAAAAAAAAGAAATATATTGGAAACCGCTGGGCGAGGAGATTAAAGTTAAATCTGGCTTATTTGAAGCCAAATATTGAAAATTTGCTATCAAAACATCAGACCCACCCCTCCCATTAAAAGCATTGATTTTTTAGTGAATGTTACTATATTTGCATTTTGTGTGTTTTTATTTATAATGATATACAGTAAAACCTCGATATGACGGACCCCTATTTCGGATATAACGGACAAAAAATCCGGTCAACACTCGACAAGGGGTCGACGGGACAAAATAGTTTGGGAGCCTATGGCTTAAACAAAACTGTAGTACAGGGATGGCCAACCCAAATGATCTTGCGGGCCACATATAAAATTATATATTCCGTATTAGATCTAGACATTTTTTTGGAGTGAAAAATTGAGCCAATGAGTTTTTTTTAATATTATTGTGTTTACTATTATTCTTACATGTAAATATAAATAATATAGATATAATGAAACTATTGGTTTTCACTACTTAGGTTATTATAAATATATACAGTGGGTTGGCTACCCCTGCAGTAGAACATCAAAAATAGGAGGACGCTATTACTAGCCAACCTCAGAGGTTAACGAAACATGGAAAATCATAAAAAAATATTTAAATGTATTTTATTTAAAAACTATTTTGCTTTGGTGGTGCGTTTCAGGAGTACGTGAAGTACTTCCTGGCCACGGTGCTGGAGTTCCAGATATACGACCAGCTGTGCACCACGGCCAACCACGCCGGCCCGCTGCACGAGTGCGACCTGTACCGCAGCCGGGAGGCAGGGAGGCTGCTGGGGTGAGGATACAGCCTCCACTCGAGCACCCCATCACCACACCGCCAGAACCCCCAACGCCACACTTCCGAATGATCATTAAATGCTCTACTGCGATTCAGACGGCGATTAAGAACCCCAATTGGTCTACACCACTGGTTCCACAGTAGTCAATATCGACCCCCAGGGGTGGATTTTGCCCTGCAAGGGGTCGATGACAGCGAAAAATTAAATCGGGGATCCACGAACTGTAAATGGGGGTCTACAAGAATGGATCCCATTGGCCATGTTGGCCACGATATGCACGTTGAGTTAACACAACTGAACGACTATTTTCACTATTTCAGTGCGTTGTTTCAGTGTAAAGCATAGTTAAAATTGTACTAAATTAATGTTTCAAAACATGCTTACTAAAGTCAATCGGTTTATAAACGTTGAAGATATTCAATGTTTACATACCGACATAAAATATGGCGCACCCTGTACATCAGATGTCAAAAATATGTTTGAAATTGATGAATTTTATAAAAATTCAATATTAGCAAGGCTACGAAAAATATGAAAACTCGACAAGGGGTCGACGAGACAAAATAGTTTGGGAACCTATGCTTTAGTGCAGTGGTTCCCAATGGCGCCCGCCGACCGTTTTACGTGTGCCCGCCGCTGTGCGACCACGATAAATAACTGTTTAAGTTTACAGTAAAATGTCAAGGAAAAAAATTATATTTAGTAAATCAGAAAAATAATAATAATTATATTTTTGGAATTGAATATTTTTTGTGCATTATATGTATTACTAGAAATGTAGCCCGTCATAAAATGGACGTATTCGATGAACGATGCAATAGTGTTTGAACATATGTTTGGCTGACAATTAGATGAATATTTGATTTCATTTTGTACACATATATTTTGAATAACCGGATATTAATTTCGAAAGCAAAGCCATTCTAGGAAATATCACATTTCGTGTCACAAACAACGAATCACTTTCAATGCACTGTTCTTTATTAGATGCAGTCTTTATCACGATCAATTGTGCTATTCTTTTTTAATTACGTTTGCTGTGCGTAGACGGTGTTATTTTTTTAGGAGGCATTTTAAGTTATTGATGATGTGATTAATAATTTCTAACGCAACTAAAAAATAAAATTGGTATTTGTGTCAAGCTGACATAAACTGGAAATTTCTTAGAAGCATCATATTTTGTTTTTTTGTAAAAATTCTAAATTTGAAATTCTCGCTGTGAACAACAGAATCATATAATTCGTACATAAAGCATATTTGATAGTTTTATTTAATTAGATCATGAATTAAAATATTATCCTATCGTCTTGAAATTCGGCACATAGCTGCGGAAAAACTTACTGAACTTACGTGCATAAAATCAGCGTTGTATCTTTTAAGATATTCTATAGAGAACCAAAAAATGAAACACACACACACACACACACAATGGCTATTATTATAGTAGATTGACTTTGTCCCGCCGCCCGACCGGCATTCTATAATGCGCTCTTGGGTGCAAAAAGGTTGGGGACCCCTGCTTTAGTGTCTCGTTCGCTTCCAGCGAGGTGCTGCAGCTGGGGGCGTCGCGGCCCGCGTCGGAGGTGATCAGGAAGCTGACGCGCGGCAAGTCCACGAGGATATCCCCGGAGTCGCTGGTCAAGTACTTCCGGCCGCTGGAGCTGTGGCTGCGCGTGCAGAACCGCGACGAGCCCGTCATCGGCTGGAACGCCAACTACGAGGACATGGCGCTCTTCTCTCCGTACGCCAACTCCGCCAGCGGCACCGCCTGCCAGCTCGCCTCCTTGGCGGTCGCCCTCGCCGCCCTCGCCGCGCTGTGAGCCGGCCCAGCTGCCTACACACATGGCCAAAAAATCGCAACAACAAATCGCTTTTTTTCTCGACAAAACATTCACAGCTGCGATTCGTTGCCTGCCAATTTTTTTTAGTGCGCTTAAACAAACAATAGCACAAACGGCGAAAACCGAACGGCTAGGAGATAACGAGCATTTTTTGAGCGTAATAATTCAAAATACGGAAAAATAAATACTGTGGTAATTTATACATTTTTTTGTAACCCCATAAGCAAACATTGTTTATTTGGATTGTAGAGGGGGGGGGGGAGTCAATGGCTACCGAAAAAACTTGTTGGGGCAAAACGTGTTGTTAAATTGTTGTAAGAACATAAATTAAATAATCAATATGTTTGACAGAGAGTACTCGGTAGAATACGATTTTAATATTTTAAATAAAATACACTCGATGCCAACGGGAAAGGTTGGCGAAACCGGTCACCAATAAAAATTAAAATGTGGAAAAATTACTCAAGTATATTATTAAATATATATTAAAATAAATTAAAATGTTTTAATATTATTTTATGGAAAACTAGACATTGCAAGTAAGTTATAAGCACGTGAAACGACGAGAAAAACCATAAAAACCTTTTTTGAGACGAAGGGGGAAGAACCTTGTAGTGTCACTTATAAACTCACTGTGTGGGTTAAAATGCAATATTTTAAAATATTAAATAATACTAATTTGTATTCATGCATTTCTAAGGAAAGCTAATAATATTAATAAATTTTTATTTCGTGTCGCTATAACGTAATGTTTTGTAATTAGTCCGATGAAACCTTTGTAAGGCTAGATACCTCACAATAAAAATGCTCTTTATCTCAAAGCTATTAGACTTTCACGTTTATTGAAAAAAAATGTTTGAGAAGCTTTAATGAAAAACAAGTATCAAAAATATGTCAAACATTTAATTCTACGGATAAAAGATTATTTTAATTTTTCTTATGAGCGCTTATTTTTTCGTCCGCAAAAATTATCGTAATCTCATAGCCGTTTTGGCTTTTTGTATTGTTCATTAAAAGAATTTAATTATTTTTCATGAAAATTTATTTCTAGCAGCTTATTTTTTTCAAAAGTAACAATTAAACTCTACTTTTGATTTTTTACGCCATGTATCGCGAACGATTTCTGATCTAAAATCTTCCATTCGGATAATTACTTAGTTGGACTTAATCGATTATTCGATTATGCACTACCCCACCCTACATAAATCATAATTATTTTTTAAATAAAATCGACGAAAAATTATCTGTTATAATAATTAAAACTGACTTTGAAATGCTGTGATGCTCAAATGTATGGCATTGTATTATTAAAAAATAAAATATAAATAAGTATTTCAATCAATGTATAGGGAGATTTTACTATAAAAATATAGTTTACCAAATAAGACAAATTTTAATTAATTTCCATAAGTTTGGACGAATCATAAAATTGTAAAAAAATTACGATATAGAGATAGCAAAAAGATTACTTAACTTAAAAAGTATATACAATTATATTGATTTCGTGTTAATTGACATTGTTTACTCATACTGTTTTTTTTTCTTAAAATAATAACAAATAAGATATTTTTACGTGTACATAATATTTTATAATGTTTTTTTGTGATGTATTGTTTATTTAAGATATATTGTTAAAATTTGTTTCATCAGTTTGACATATTTTAAATGCAAAATAATTTTTCATAGCAAATATGTTTTTATTAGATAATAATTATAATGAAAGTGATTTTTTAGAAATAAATATTTTGAACTAAAGTTATATTATAGGCATTATATTATGTACAATTACATTGTAAATAGCGTTGAAATAAAATTTTATTTTGTTACACAATATTTGTTTTGAATTATTTTAGTGACAAGTTTGCAGAAGCAAAAAGCGTTTGTGAATATTTTATGTATATAGTTTGTAAACTGTTTAAAGACTGTTATACCTGGTCAGGCTGCAAGGAACTTGTGGATATTTCCATTAAAATTTGTGGAAGCATCTTAGTGACCATTAAGTAATTAATATAACAGCAAAACTTCATCGTAACTTCATCGCACTTGTCCAAAGCTGTTTGACTCCGAACTGAAAACTTCGCTGAGATTGGTTGATGGCGACACACAACAATAACATTAATTGATATATTATCTATCAATTTTATTTATATAATATAATTTATTTTTTTGCCGTAAAGGTTGAAAGAGATGGAAGCCAGAGCGGTCCGCAAAAAGCAACTGTCAAAATATATTAAATCTCAACCAACACTTTAAAATCGTGAAAACACAGCAGAGGTGCCAAAATGGCAAAGTTCATATAAAATAAATTCTAGCGAGAGAATAACGAATTTTAACTATTTAGTTATAAGTTGTAAGTAAAACATAGCAACATCCAATTGATTAAAACACTATAGATAACAATTATTTTAAAATTAAAATTGTAACACTACAGTTGCTTAAAAATTCATTTCACTTCTAAATATAATATGCGAATATATTTTTACATTTTTAAAAAGCTCGTCACGTCAGGTAAGACAGCAAAATGCTATTCATATTTTTAAGAAATATATAATAATTACTAGTTTCTCTCTTATATAATAATTACCATTCTGCTTCTTGTGCAAAGGATCGGTAATGGAGTAATGGACTTGGAATTATTGTAGAGAGATGTGCTCTGGAAATACCTTGTCGAGGTGGGGAACTCTTGCTATTGTCTCTGTAGCTTGCTGCAGAAGGAGTATCAGACCAAAGCTTTGTAAAGAAAAGGGTTTATAATAATGCTATTACGCTATACGCTTTTCTGCAGTGCAGAAGGACCCACTACACTATTTTCCCATTAGAAAACCATGAACACTGGCTCAGCATGAGTATATATATGCTCAGCGAAATGGTCACCAACCTCCTCTGAAGAAATACACTTGATGAAGAAAACTAGTTTCTATTGGCAACCAGAATCGTTCTTCTTCTTCTTCATAGGAGATTACTGACCATTTCCTCGAACACATCCCTATCCTAAGCCAGTCTCACCACTTCTTGAATGCCCCTTTTTCCTTTGATTTTTCCTTGGACAAGCAGCTGGAAGACACTATATTTATTGTTACGAAAAACGTGGCCAAAATACGAGACCTTTACCAACGTCAAGAGTTCTCATTCTTTGCGCATTCTGAAACATGTGTTGTCCGCTTTCTCTTGATACAAAAGATTACCTAAATTGTTCATCTTGGCGGGATCACTTTTTCAGAGCTAGGGTTATCGTTTTTGAAATATATAATTTATATTTTGCTGGTTTGGCCTCCCCGTGCGGCGGCGGAGTCTCCACTTGTGATTTATCGAGTTGCGCGTCTCTCCCGAGCGGAAACACAATTACCGCCGACATGTTTTCAGTTACGAGGGTTGTCCGCTGCGCCCGCCCGCTCCCACCCCTATCGGGATGGATAACTTCGTTATGGACGGACAGCGACCACCCCCGGCAGCACACTCCCCTGCCAAAGCATCATACTCAATAAATATTGTCTTTGATCCACAAAAAAAAAAAAATATTATATATACTCCGTATTCTATACTTCGACTCCATGCTCAAATCTCGCTGGAGATTCACCAAATGTTATGTCGTGTCAGTCCTTCTTAAGCAGTAGCTCTCAAACTCTTTTGACCCACGGACACCTTTTCATAGTCAAAACTTGCCCATGGACCCCCTTTCATAGTCAAAACTTGCCCACGGACCCCCTTTCATAGTCAAAACTTGCCCACGGACCCCCTTTCATAGTCAAAACTTGCCTACGGACCCTAGGTTAAAAATTACATAAATTCAGATTATAGACTAGTTGGTGCAAGTATCGGCTCTATTGCGTTCGTGTATAAACCTGCCTGACTTATTATTTCTTGTATTTTTTGCACCTGTCTATTTTTATATTTTACTTATGACGTAAAAATCGCTAATAATGTATTCATTGTTATTTATTTTAACTTCCATATTAATAAAAATGTGTCACAATTTTTTTATTTTATATTAAACCTTGCGCGGACCACTGACGTTGTTCAGGGATCCCCAAATCGATTTTAATTTTCTAAGGATCCCCTGAATGATCCCAGGGACCCCCTGGGGTCCGTAGGGAACACTTTGAGAAGCACTGTTCTAAAGAGTCGAAGCTTGGACACTCAAGACAGCTACTATGCAAAGAATTGAGGCGGCTGTATAGGAGAATCCTTAATGCACCATGAGTTGACTGCGTCACAAATGAAAGAGTCTTGCACAGAATGCGCAACTCTTGACGTTGGTAAAGAAGCGGATGGTCTCCTATTTTGTTCACATTTTTCGTAACAATAAATATAGCATCTTCCAGCTGCTTGTCCAAGGAAAAATTTGCGCCAGTGGCTGGAGATCGGAAGTGCACCCGAATTGATAAGACTGGCCAAGGATAGAGATATGTTAGATAAAATGGTCACCAACCTCCTATTAGGAGAGGCAATAGAAGAAGAAGATAACACGTTTAAATAAAAATATATAAATAGCCAAATTACTGCCATGGCCATTAAAATAAATTCTCTAATTTTTTGGTATACTTCTGGAACTCGAACCCGCATCTCTTGGTAATTGCAGCTTGGCTTTTTGATTATTGGTAGCCAGAGAGGCGTATTTTTATATTATTAAAACCATTAAACAGAGCTTAATTGCATCTTTTTACGTCTCCGGCATATGCCTTGTCAACAAAGAAATCATAAATAATATTCAGAGAAGATTTATTTTTTAAAGATTTTTTTCTTTGTTAACATGAAGACAATTTTAATTTACCCCCAGCGAGCTTTCCTTACACGAAGGAATTATAATTTGAGAAATATTTTTATTGTTTTCTTTTAGGTTGTTTGATTTTCCATATTTTTTTAGTTATTGAGTTGCCTCTTCGTGAATATGCCTTGGAACATCATTGATTGGCAATCCTGTCGTAGGCACAAGGGATTCGAGACAATCTATCGAAGTAATTCAATTATAAACGTCGGCAGATATTTCACAAAATCGAGACTATTAGACCGCACTATTTATATGAAGCTTAATAAACAATAACCGGACATATAATATAGAAACAGTCACAAGGTAGAAAAAATTAGAAAATTTCGTGTCATGTTTTATGTCTATATATATTTTTTTTTTAATCAAAATATTAGTGTGCCTTAGCCTGTGAAAATTTTAACCAAAAGTATAAAACAAAATGACAATAATTTATATGATATTTTTGGCACACATATATTTTTTGTTTTAATCAACTTATTGAAACGATTATTAAGGATATATAGAAATCATAAGTTATTATAAAAGAGACCGATTTGATATGCTTATATAGAAGATAAGTAAGCTTAGATACATCATTTGACAACCCCATTTATACTGCAGTTCATATGTGAGCTTGAAAGACACTTAAGGTGGAATGTAGATACAGTACCATATTATTAGGGTGGTACACCACTAATGCATTTCAACATGGATCATGTTAGAATATATTATAATAAATAACTATGCATAGCCATGCATAATTCCCACATTGCCCTTCCTCGGTAAATGGGCCACTGCAGATTGTTTGAGGAGCTGTGAATTAGCATAATGCATTCCCTGGCCACCTGTTTTACGGTCTGAGAGCTTTGGCCAGACCCTCCCCCGAGGTTCTGGATCTACTGAAGATCGATGACCATGCAAACTATCAGAAATCAGATTGAATAATAAAATAATAAACTGCTTTCCAAACAAAGTTCTGCTTGTACTGGCTTCTAATTTACAACTGAAATCTATGAAAAGCGAAAATCTAGCCTCCTTGTAAAAAGGTTTTTTTTAACTTTATATACAACCCTATTATATAAAAAATATTTTTAATGCTTTTGTTGATTACATTTGGGTCTCGCAGGCTAGAAGTGCATTGTTTTTATCTATAAGTTAGAAATAAAAAATAAAAAAAAACAACAATGTTGCAGCTTGCACTTATAATAACTGACACGAAAAGAAAATTATTATATGTTTCTCTGGTAATTTAATAAAAATTATGGTTGTATTGAATTTAAATTTATATCATGCGTTGGAAAAATAAAAGATAAAAAAATTACGTCACACTAAAGCAGATCAAAAAAGAGTCATACATACTAAAATGTAAATATCATGTAAATTTTTCATATCAAACAAAATAAATCACACTTGTTTCGCGTAAATAAACACAAGTAAAATATTCAAATATTCTTTGAATTATTTACAGCAAAATTTTTGAAGGAAAATAATATTTTTAGAGCATTCATGAACGTGAATTCATTTCAAAGTTTTCTTTTTTCACTTATCTGCGGGTATTTTATTTTTAAATAGGATCTTCCCACCGTGAAGTATTCAAGAAATACCTGAAATGAAATCTGAAATGCGGTGTAAATTGTGTCTTGAGATCTGAAAGTGGTTGTATTGTAAGGGGAGAGTTGAGGGAAGTAATTGAGGGGAGATATCGAGGACTTCACCTTGAAGAAGGCTTTGTGGGGTGTCGTGTCGTCAGAAAATATTATCTGATATGGGAACCATTAAAATATATGCATTTACAGAAGTGAGCGAAATCTCAAGAAAAAACACGGCTTAATACCCAAGAACGGAGCATTTCATTAGCCGGGAAAACCGGAAACGGAAAAATAAAAAAACACCTCTTGCCTACCGCGCCCCGATTTTCACAAGAAAATAAACAGATTTTATAATACATGCATGAAAAATACACAAGTCAAATGATTGACTATTTTTCAAAATTTTTTAACATTAATATATGAAAATACGGAATGGAGAATTTTTGTTTTTCCAAAATTTTTTTTTTTATATTAACAGTTTATAAAAATCATGTATATACTTAAATAAATTGCCGCTTCAAAGCAGATTTTTTCAGGAATCAATTCCTGAAAAAGTCTTGCCCAGGATGGTGCCGAAATCGTTAAGTTTATTTTCTAAAAAAACACACTTTTCATGCAGCAATTTTTAATTCATAGGTTCTCAACACAATTACTTGCATCACAGGAAGCTCTCTTGTGGGGATGGGGTCGCCTGCCTGTTGCAGAGTGCACTTTGGGGGAAGCCCATGGACGCGGTGCTCCGTGCCATTAGCTCCCGTCAAACATCGCCCCCCTGAAGCCTCCTGTTCTACCGCTACTCAATATGTGATGCTTCTGAAAACAAAAACAAAAAAAACAATCACTATACAAAAGCCATTATTCAGCAGTTGAAAAGCTATCAATTGCTGGAGTTAGAAGATTCTACTGTCGGAGTAAAATTTGGGGATCAATGGATGCCCCGCTTTGTAGCAGGCTTTATCGTCTTTTTTGAAGCCCTCTGTTATATTTCGAAAATATATTTTAACACACTACTAGTACCCGTTTCGCGGACTGCTGTCTAAAAGCGGGGCGCGTATTAATACGTTTTTGAATGTGTTTACTCTAAAACCGGAAAAAGGTCATTTTACTCTTTGGGTTTACAGCTCGTAATGTTTGTTTAGACTCGTCAACGTTACTTCTACCAATACTGTCCAGTGATTCTGAACAAAGTGACAATGAAGAAGTCAGAGAATGATAATCCTCCAATTATTGAACAATTTTTAGGACAAAGTGGTGTTGCTGTGATGCCGTAAAGTAATCCGCAAAGTGTGTATGAAGTGGTTCAACTTTTTATAGGAAACGATTTATTTGACTACATGCAAATCAAAGAGTGTATAGACTAGATTTTACACGTGCAATTTTACGCGAATTTTGCCCGCTACGCACATCAGTTTAGTCAATTTGGTTACCCGCTTAAAATATAAATATAATATAAGCTATTGTGTAACAATAACATTTAATTTATTAACAAAAATCTCATAATTAACTCGGAGTTGCTGAACGGAAGTGTATAGACTAGATTTCACACGCGCAATTTTACGCGAATTTTGCCACATCAGTTTAGTCAATTTGGTTACCCGCTTAAAGTGTGTTTAACAGTCAAGCACAGGTTTTTTTCTTAAAATTTCACTCGATCAAAATATATTCTGGAAATGCAAGTTAGCACATATTATTTCCCGGGGGTGGTTTGTGGGCGAGGCCCGCCCCTTCCCCCGACCGACCAGCCACCCTTGCGCGGTTTGTGCGCCGGCCAGGGGTATAAATAGTGAAGTCTGCTACCATCAGTCACCAGTCTCCTGGAGCTCTCTGCGGTATACTCATCAACCCTCAGAACCCTCCTGAAAATGTGAGTACAACGCACTGCCTTGTTTGCCTTAGGACTACTTGGTATTTTTACTTGAAAAGTTATGATTTTTCCGGATTTTTTTCAATCATCCCCGTGCTACTATTAAAATTGCATTCGAGGATGCTAATCAAACCATTAAGAGAGTGCGGTTATGTTATATAATATATATGTGTTAAATGTGCACATATCGCTTCAGTGAATCGATAGAATTGTTTATATTACTTTTCATATGCTATACAACCTGTTTTCATCAAAAACAGATATCGCCTGAAATATGATTCCCAGAGATGTTCGTCCTCTGTCTAGTAGACACCCGATGTAGATTATCTTAACGGGGAGGAACAAACCGCAAAGAGCGAGAAACGTTTTAAACTTCCGGTTGAATACTTTTCCAAAATATACTGGCCTGGAGAAAATCCTTCAGCGTCCAGACTTCATAAAAACATGGAGTACTGCATATTAAACCAGTCGGCCGAGGATAGTAATTGTAGTTGGATTCAATGTCAAGTCTCTCGAAGGGCTTTTGTGTTCCTAGTCCGGGTGTCTTTAATAAAATAATACATCGTTATATCCAAAAGCTCCGAATTCACTGCTGGGTGAGACACCCTCCAAATGATCTCCAACTACCCCGATTTTTACATGCAAACTTGGACCACTCTGTCAACCGCAGCTATCTCCGGTCGCTTGTTACGTTTCCGGCATTAACATATTTATACACTTGATAAGGTTTTTTTGGCTGCTTTTTTGGCTGGCTAAAGGCTGCAACAGTCATTAGACCACGAGGCGGTGAGGATGGTAATATGGTGTGTTCTGTTGCAGCTAGCAGCCATGGTCCGGAGCAGCAGAATCTTCCTGAGCGCGTCCCTGTGCGTGGTGCTGGCCCTCTTCATGCTGCTGAGCTTCGCCTCGCAGGCCGATGCCACCTACAGGAAGCCTCCCTTCAACGGCTCCATCTTCGGCAAGCGCGGCAGCCCTGGTGGTAACAACACTCACACCCAATTTCTGAAACACTGATTAGCTAAATGTGCATACATCAGATTTACAAATGGTTACAACGACAGGTTGTTCTTAAATTCCGAATTCCACGTCTATTTTATTTTTCTACCCAATTTGTATTACCTACGTGTCATTCAGTAAATTAACTCTACACAAACTCCATAACCTCACTCATAGATTTGTTATGTATTCATAACGATCCATTGCTGATATCAACAAATATGGCACGTCCAAATGGGATCTATTCGCCCAGGAGAAGCCTGGATGGTATTGAGTACACAATGTGTATATATCTGAACGCTTAAGTGACTTCAGAATATAAGCTGTCGACTGTACGACTGACTGCTCAACCTCGTTTAAAATTATTTTTTGACATGTCCTAATATGCTTGAATATGCTCGAAATATGGACAGAATTTTATAATCATACTTTCACTAGACCCTATTTTCAAGGTCTACAATAAAGAAATCTTTATTGCACTAATATGGCATTTTTGGCATCGATCCTTCAGAATTCGACACTTAACCTAAAAAATCTATAAACCTACATCTGAAAAATGTGTGAAGTCATTATTGACTTGAGAATAATTTAGTCCCATTTTCACTATACACAGCATCATTGTCTGATTTTACTAATTTGCATAATTGTTTTCATTCATTTAAAAAATATATAATATTAGTCCTATAGAAGTTTTACCGAAATCTACATGATATTCCTAACTATAAAATATATATGCAAATCATAACAATATCAAAAGTATAACCGAGTAGAATAGATGAAAAGAAATCTAACCTACCCTCTACCTGATGCTGAGCTTATAGCTATCATTTATAATTATGTTTCATGTTATATTTCTTGAAACGTTGTTTCATTTTCAGATTACGATGCAGGCAAAGCCCTCACAGCCATGTGCGAGATCGCAAACGAAGCATGCCAGTCCTGGTTCCCCAACCAAGAAAACAAGTAAAATCCCCATCAGCGTGTCCACCACGGCCGCCATTTTGAAAATCATCTGAAACTCAAACACCAAACCCACTTTCCATACAAGAAGTTTCCAAGAATCAGAATGGCGGCACTACGAATCTGCGGCTAGTACTGGATCAACGATTTTTTTAATACGGCTGATACGACAATACCAATGGCGTTTATATTTAATCAAATTGAAATTGTAAATGATAGTTTCGTATTGTTTAATTTATTTATTTAAGGCAATACATCGTAGTGATATTCAATATGTAGTGATTTTGGTTTATGTACATTCTTCGACATGGCAACACTAACTGCCTTCAAAAAAAAAATAATTTTGAATAACTTTATACAGCTTGCTAACAAAAATATTCTTAAGTACATCAAATTCAATAGAATTAGAAAGCATTCAAGTTTTGTCTTATAATTATTGTACACCATAACTTGGTTTTATCATTCATGTAAAAAGAAAATGCACTAAACTGTATAACAATTGAATAAAAAGTGTAGGCATAATGCAATGGTATTTTTTGTTTACTTGGAAAAAGATCCTCGTCCCAACCATCCCAACTTTGTCATAAAATATATTGAAAAAAAATTCCAGCTATTGAGTATTTTACTTGAGTTAGTAACTTTATTTCATTGTACAACTTATAATTATGTGAAAAAGTTTCTTACACACAAAAAGCAGTGCAGTACACTCAGATCTAACACGTTGAATTATAATTTTGTTCTTCTTTCACATTCACTATGAGGAGATCTTAGACAGAAAATCTGTCAATCTACCGTAACATCGGCAGCACTGCAAGAACAACAAAGACAATCTTCGCACTGATACCGACAGCACCGCTGACGTGCTCCGCTCCGTGGTGGACCTCGTTCTCTCTTTCCTTCTCCTTGATCTTCATGTCAATCTCCTTTCTTATCTTATTCTCCTGATCGCTGAGGATTATGGATTCACTGAGAGTTCTCATGAGGGGGAAGTTCGTTTTGGTCCGTTGAGGAATTACGAGGGTCAGGTCTCCATTTTGAATTTTGTACGCGTTACGGTTATTTGGCAGCAGTTCAACTCCATCTATTAGAGAAAATAAAATTAAAATATTTACAGCCTTAAATTAAAAATTGTCTTTGGACATTTTCTACTTGTGGAATCAAAATAAAAATAAATACAAAGTTTGCATTCACATAATATTCAACAACTGATTTTTCATTTGATAATATCATTTTGTAAGTAAGTTTTATTTTAGTGGATTTTAATCTATAGACAAAATATCTATAATGTTTTATAAACAAGACCCAATAGACAATGAAATATTAAGTAAACTTTAAACACGCTCAACTGGCTCGGTGAACTAATGAAGTAAAAAGAAATATAAAAATTTGTTCATCTATAACATTTATATTTTAAAATACAATAGGCATTGTAGTTTTTTTTATAAAAAAAAGTGAAATTATTTATGTGTTTAAAAGATGCAGGTATCAAATGCCACTTTTGCCAGTTCTGGAATTTTAGTGATTATCATTGTTAAAGTGCAACAATAATAGTTTTTTGTAGCCGTAACATACCTTTGTCCATTGGAAGATGATTAACAATCTCCTTGTAGTAGGGATTTTCTTGAAGGTCCTTAAGTCCTTGGTAGAACTCTACATATATGTCATCTTCTTGGGGACAATCACCACGGAAGTCATCCGTGTCCATACTCCACACCATCACACCTCGAAGGTTCTTGTTCATTGCAAACCTGAAAATATGTAAGTTAATCATCTGTCAATTTATTCTAATGCTAATGATTTCATAAAATGCTACTAAAAATCAAATTATTATTATGGTCTTAAATTGCTCTTGAGTTAGTCAGATTTATATGTATATCTAATAATATTAAGATAATCTCTATTAATATAAAGAAGGCAAATAAATAGTGATTTGAATGACAACTAACCTAACTTTTTCAGCCAATGATCGTTGGTTGTCAAACATGATAATGCGTTCCTTGTTGACTGCGTAGGGCGTCTGAGAAGTAGGATCCCAGTGTTGACTCCATCCGGCTGAAGAGTTTGACAACTCTGTGCAAATCTATAAATAAAAGCAGAATATGTAACCGATACGCTTTTTAGAATACATTTCACATTTCTGTTGACATATAGACATTGACATACCTCATTGAAGCCCATAAAGCCTGTCTCTCTAGTATAGGGGCCCTGGAACCCGATAGCCTTGACAGAAGCTCCAAGGGTCTCCGGAGAGTCACCTTGCTTTACAAAAGTACGTCCGTACAGCGGCAGTCCCAGCACCAGCTTATCAACAGTAGCTCCGAGAGATAACATATAGTTTACAGTGAATTCCTGAAATGAGAATACAATAAACATACAAGCGTAATTTTGCTAACAATACATTTTATGGTAAACTGATACGTTAAACAACATAAAAAGTTCTCTAAATAATTAATTTGAATCCTACATGCGCCCTGGACATTTGTTACTTATCTTAAAGCATAGAAAGCTTTTTCTTCCAAATAAATTATTCCGGTAAGTAATTGAAGAATTAATTTTAAAAATTTCTCACCACACTGAGGTCGTCAGAGGCTGAAGACCCTCGGAGGGGAGCATTGGGCATGGCGGTACCGTCCCACGTTCCATGGTAGTCGTAGCACATGAGGTGGAGGAAGTCCAGGTACTTGTTCAGGGTGGGAACATCATAACCCATATCAATAGTTTCCTTGCTTGCTCCCAGCGCAGCAGTCAACAGGAGGTTGTGTTTCTTGAATTCCGTCTTTAGCTCCTAGAAAAATAAAAATATATTTTTTAAAATACAATGTCGAAATTTCTTTGTTCTCGAGTAAAAGACAACTATAATAAAACTATTTTATATATATTATTATAGACACCATGTTAGCATGTTGCTTTCAAAAATACAATAAAGAGATTAATATTGTTATATAACACATATTCTTCTACCAAACGCAAATTAACACGTTTCAAAGTATTTTTGAGGTCAATAGAGCATATAGTGCATATTACGTGTTAACTGAAACATCGAGTGGTGGCCTTTATCGACCGCCCACAAAAATATAGCCTTTTTTGCCAAGGAGTGGGAGAGGCGGCTGTCTTAAGTACAAATTTATACAATGTACTTGTTTCTTTTTCTTATTTCATTCGGTATTTATTTTACTTTACTTGCATTGATGGTAAACAACCTCTAAAAGCCCCTAACAAACATAATATTTATTAATACGGTTATATTAAATATTCATTAATAAGCAGATAAAACAGAATTCAAATACAAAAGTTACATTCGTTTGTAACTACTTTTTACTAAATTACAATTCATACATTTATTTAATTTACGGCTTAACTTGGTTAAACCAACATTAAAATAAATTATTGTGTTGTGTCTGGTGCTAATGCGTGTGCTAACCATTGGATATGCATTTGTATGTGGATATGAACACAGAGTAAAGAAGTATTCATTATTTGTGTCAAAGGTATTCTGAGTACATTATCATGAATACACTAACACGGGCTCCAATGACAGCATAAACCTTGCAATACGAAACAGTATCCAAATTATAAGCCAACGACTCGATTCTCCATACAAATACCATAATGAATCATACCGCTTCCATTACCGTCAAACTGATTCAATATTTTTGCACTCACTTTGACCAGCAATCCAAAGTTGTGTTTGTCTTCAGGGGCTCCGCCTCTCTTTCCAGGATACTCCCAGTCCAGATCCAAGCCATCAAATTTGTACATTCTGAAATAACAAAACCATAATATTTAGAGGTTTTAGTTTTCTTACATTTCAAAATATACGATGTCTAATAGCTTAAGTAAGTGGTCTGTGCACACAATCCATCCAATTAATAATTATTAGTATGATGGTAACTTTCTTATGCAGAGTTGGGTCGGGATAAACTGTATTTTAATTATCATGATGAGTTGATCATCACGAAAGCATACCTTAAAAACTGGACAGCGCTGGTAACAAATGCCAATCTCTCTGCCGGACTTGCTGCCAGTCGGGAGTAGTTGGTGGAGCCCTCATTCCAACCACCGATGGCCAGAGTGACCTTCAAGTGAGGATATCTGTCTTTCAGACCAGTCGCCTTCTCAAAGTTTCCCTTGCCATAGTTGTCTTTCAAGTCTTGCCACGGATCTGTTGCATCAAAAGAATATTAGAATGTGCATAGCGTGGCCTTGAAAAAAATGATCTTGAAGTATGCAATTTGTTTTCATAATGGTGTACCGTCATGTACGTACAATTAGTTTGTGCGTTCATGCAACAAGCGCAAACATTACTTTCATTTTTAATTACTGATTTCTTATTAATGTTGACATAAAAGAAAAATACTTTACTTGAGAAAAATTATTTAATGTGTCGTTATTGTTCTATTCTTTGAGAAAATTTCAATAGCCACGCTTATAGCCTATATCAGATCTGCTCTATAGTGTGAGCGGTACAATTGTGTTAAAGGATAACAGACTTGTACTCATCTCTATTTATCAATTCCTGACATCGGTCAAAGACATCAACGACCTTTTTTTAAACTGTACTTATGTTTTCAATTGGTAATGACGCTTACCCAATGAGCGAATAGAGGAGGAGCTGGCATTCAAGCCGGCGAAGGCATATACAAGATGGGTGCAGAGTCCCGGTTCAACGTTGTCCAGCATGAAGGACCCCTTGTCGGGCCGGTAAACTGACCACGTGGCGATGTAGCACACCACCACTCGGTCATGGTTGGGTCCTGCGATAAAAAAACATCATATATAATTATGTTTTATCAATAATTTTACAGAATATAATAATATTTTTTTACAAGACTTGAATACCATCATATTTAAAATTGCTTGTTAAAAATATTTTCCTCGTGATTGTTTCTTGTAATGATAAAAACTTTAAGGCAAAAACCCCATTAAGTAGCTCAACAAAACTTGGGTTATTCAGAGGTTTTTCTAATACCAATATTTTCCTTCCTTTAAAATTTGCTGTCACACCAGAGCTGAACAAGAATGGAAATCTTAAGTGTATATTTATAATATTAGATTGATAATTGGTAATTTTAAATGAATAAACGTGGCATTCAATTAATTTTTCACTATCAAGCTTTGGATCAAAAATACAAATGACCAATTAATTTCCAACAAAAACCAGTATGGACACATGATGCTGATGACATGATATGATGACTTCGATACTATATATATATATTTATATATTATATGTAAAGCATCAAAACATCATATTTGTATATTATTTTACAAATAATAACAAGGATGATAGTGTTTATGCATATTTTTTCTCGATCTTTATTGCAGTAAATGGGTAAAATAATAAAAGAACAGAAAAAGTATGGCACATTTTAATGGTGGTTGATACAAGTCTCTGCCTCTTTTTAATAATCAATAAACTATATTTATTATTTATAAAATGGAGACAATTTTCTCTGTCTTGACAAGAAAGAGACTTTTTTTTTACTAAATTGGGGACTTTCGTTTTGGTGATAAAACATTATTTTACTAATTGGCAGCTTAGAAAACTATCAAAAACAGTAAATTAACCACATTTACAATTTGTCAAACATCATTGATTGATAAAAAATGAATTTCAAATATAACTTTGAATGTATTTTATTGTCTAAATTTGATCTTAAATATATTTATTGAGAATTTTGATGTTTGCCATTTAGAAGTAAATTTATTTATGCTTTACAAATGTCAGTCTATTACAGCAAAATATGCATTTGAATTTCATATTAACAGTATTATTTAGAAAATCTAAGCGCTGAAAAATAATCCTGCTTTTAAATTATTTTTATTTGTGCTATATCTTTTATCTTCAAAAACGTCACATAAATTGTATATTTTTTTATTTGTGCTGTATCTTTTCATGCTTGAACCAGTTTAGCAACCACACCAGGACCTTTAACAGCTCGGTGCTCTCCGTTCAGCTCGGATGTAAATATATGTTTTTTCTTGAGTGCGGTGGTGCTAGTATACTCTCCCCGGGGCTCCAAGCTTAGGAGGCTCTGAATGATGCTAATGTTTTCCAGTTTTTTCCCCATTTCGGCTATAAGAGTCGGTGCAAGCTTGGCATACTGATCCGAGGGTTATCTGATGGGGGCACAGCCAGAAGACGGAGGCGTGCCGCGCGTGACAGCACGCCGGCCCGCTTTCTAGGTGTGCGCAGCAAATGCAGCGAACGTGCGCAACAATGGCCAATTGTGCCGCACACAAAGCGAACAAAGCCGCGCTTCAAAAGCCGACAAGTAAAGGTACAATATTGACCCTCTTGTTTGTACGACAACTACAACTAGCACCGTGTGTACTTGTACCGGGTTTCAGTAGGGTTGTACGCATTTTCTTTTCGCTAGTCGAATAATCGATTAAACCAAATAAATTATAAAAAAAAGTTGTGGGGCTTACAACATGTGGCTTATGTGGTAGCGCACAAGAATTTATCAATTTTCGTCATTGGGTTTATTTAGGAGAAAATATGTATTTAAAAAAAACCTTGTTTTGCACGAGCATCAAATAAAGCAGTAAATTATGAATTTCAATCGATTATCGGATGATAATCACCCAAAATACATTTTTGGATAAGCAATATTAACCGCACGCCACTCGTCTTTGCTCGAAGCGCTAATTTATTATTTTTTAGTTCATTCAAATATCAATGCTTCGTATTTACAAAAATTCAAAACCACCGATGTTATTTCTCAACCGCCATTTTTTTATCGATTTTGTAACGGCCGAAAATTTTTCTTCAAAAATCCACAAACCGGATTCATAAAAAAAATACAAAACTTACGCCATCGCAACTTCAAATGGGTATCGATTTGAATAATATCAACATCGCTTTTGAATTAGGTTCGTAATTCATTTTGTGAATTGTTATTAACATAATTAAACGTGAAGCGTTACAAAAACACGTTTTTTTTGTGCTGCGAGTAAAATTCGGAAATTGGTAGCAGAGAACAGTTCCGAACTAAATACAAAACACATTTGACACTATGCGTATGCAAATAAATAAGCTATCGTCTATCATACCTTGCCTAATAGATATTTGATGATTGGCGACTATCCAATAGTGTCTTCTCACTTTGGGTATATTTTTTATTATTGTGTTAGCTCACTGTTCGGTTGTCGGTTTTGTTGTGTAGGCAGCTTTACTATTGAGAGCTGCAGAGGGCAATAACGAAATCCCACCTTGGGGTGGGTTTGCCCCAAAAGGTCTGAGCTTGTGGATATCTCACATTAGGCAACCTGGTGGAAGACATTACAAGGCGTAGGTTTAAAATATTTCGGTCTTTGTATACCAGCCTAAAATGGTTCATATGCTCTGAACTCACGTGAACCTGCGGATGACATCAGCAGCCTTCCCACGACAGACAATCAAGCAGTTTATACCTTAGCCATTGTATTAACATAATTTTTTTTGTAAACGGTTCACACACACAAGAAACGACGAAATTGCGCTTCACATTTTTTTTTTTGTTTTAACGGTTAAACAATTTTTTCGTCCGTCGGTTTTAGACTTGCATGTAACGATTAAAATTCTTGTTTGGTAACATGGCCACGGTGGTCGGAAAATTTAAGCCGCGGCAGCATATGTGGGTTTTAATCCTGCCTGTGTATTAAAATAAAATTTCGTAGATCGTTCTCGTCGTTTGTGTATTAGAGGGAAACAAAGATTGCATCTGACTATGCAACTCATTAAAAGAGGTTTATAAGAGATATTCATATTTTCTTAAAGGCGAAAGCGCTTGCAAACAAAAAATATCCCCGCCTTCTAGCCGTTGCGCTATTCATAATCAAAGCAGTCAGTCGTGGATGTTAGTGTAATATATACAATTTTTTTATTATTATTTGAGATTGCACGTCGGTGGTGGCCCTGGACACAGCTTCCGCGGACAGGAAGTGCCTTCATCCTCGACCGGAAATTCCACCCGGTGGGCAGGTCTCCAGGCTTTCACGGCCGTTGTCGAAAACACCATCAGGATCCCGGCTATCCTCGTCTAGCTACTTCAAACCCCATAGCCTTGTCGGGCCGGTCTAGACGACAAACAATATCGTATTCTCCTAGCCGGTTGGCTATTTTATCTACCTCCATGCGTTGGAGAAGATTGTTCATTTATTCAAAGCAAATTCGGATCAAAGAAGAACAAATAAAAATACTTGTTTTTTTTTTATTATATTTTTCATAGTCACAGTAAAGATAATATATATATATTTTTTAAATTTAATTTTAAGAAAATAAGCTCTCGTGAATTTGATTCCTAGAAAAATGTCGATTAATCTATTTTTTATTATTATTAGTCAGATTATGCGTCTTTGTGGTAGTCACAATAGTTCGTGTTATACATTATATCTCACAATTCATAGAATCACCGAAAAGGGGAAACTGGGTATCACCAATACAACCAGATTTTTTTTTTGTACCTTTATTATTTGTAAAAAACATTTGTTATTTTTATTCAAGCCAGTATCACATTTTAAAACCCATGGTATTATGGCAAAGGGGAAACTGGGTAGCACTTGCTTATATTAAAAAAATATTTTTGAAATTTTTCTTTGTACAAAAAATTACTATATACCTAGGAAACTAAATAATTATGATTACGATATAATTTTTATTTTTCAGAAATTTTCCACAACTTTGTTAGATAATGTTACATGTATTATCTAAATACATTATATTATAATTATCATGATTAATCTATATATAATTGAAATACGTATTATTCGATGTAAACAAATGTACCTTTAGCCTAATTAGACAATGTTACCTGTTTTCTAGAAATAAATCATTGTTATCTTAGCGATAAACGAAATACGTGTTATTTAATATTATATTTACCAATAGTTTTTGTACTATAAATTTTTATTTATATGTATACGTGAAATATATAATAATTACCACAGTCATTACATTTGGAATTCATATTAGTCAGTGTGACTCAAGTAGCAGATATAGAGAATCAGTATTAATATTTAATCGGCCTAACCTTGATACGAAAAATAATATATGTGCCTTTCCAAGCAGCATTATTTATTAGTTTTTAATACAAGTTGTCCGAAAAAATATACATTATATATTGAATAAGACACCTGTATTGAAGGACAGGTGCAGCAATGGATGCGAGGGATGCATTTTTGTAGCTTGATGCGCTTTTTTATGTATCAACTTGCATCAAACTTTCACTTTTAAATCTTTGCACAGTATTGTAAATTTAAAGTTAACAATATTTAAAAATTAATGTGCAATGTTTCTGTATTTTCGTTGTGATGTTTTCGAGTCCGTGTTTTGATAGTAAAAGGTAGTAAATGTATAAAGGGCGCTCAAACCTGTTGCTGTGTTGACATCGCTCGTGAGAAAAACAAGGCACAATAATGAGAGAATAGTCACATAACTCGTCATTTTGTCGACGTGGGGTGTTATTTACAATAACTTCGACACTGCACACTCAACACCGCACTCAGAGACCGAGAAAATAATATTTTAACTAAAAATCCATTCTAACCGAGAGCCGGCCTGTCGGACACTGAGGCTCTGCGTCCGCCATGCGAAGCGTTCTGGCGTTTACCGTTACCATTTAAAAAAGTTCAAACAAATATGACTCTTGAAGACCCCGAGCGTAAGCGCTAAAATCCGCTGCGTCATTTGTATACTTCCTCTGCAAGAAAACAAGCAAAAGTAGACTTTGTTGTTTATATAAATAAATGTTAGTGTTGCGTGCTTTGTTGCGATTTTCTCGTTAAAGGTTAAGAACCGGTCGGCGTCGGTCGGGACCACACAAAATGCCAACTGTTTCACTCTGGCGTGTAGCGTAACTCGTACATCTGTCTCGCTCTACTCGCCTCAATGGACCCAATGGAAAAGATTTACCTTTCTCTTTTGGGTGCAATGAAAGAATCATATGACAATGCACGCTCTGGCTCGGAGTGACTTAATTTGTTTAATTAAAAACCTCGGCTCTAAATATGGCTACAGATCGATTGATATTCACGGAAGCGCCCGAGGCGGTATTACACAATGGCTGTGTTATGAAATTTGAAGGCATGCGAAAATGTCAAACTAATGTGACATGATAAAACTCCGTTGCACAATCTGTAGAATCGCAAAACAAAACCGCGCTTTAGTACTATTTAAACCGCGCTTTAATAAAACGACTCTGAATAAGACAGCAAAGGTAGTATTAATATTTTCGTAGGTGCTGTTATTGTAAATGTAAAACCAGGTCCCCAAGAGGTCATTACCCAAAAATTTTGCGGCCCTTGTAACATAGCAAACATGTTTATGTGGCCCGAAGGAAAAAAAGGTTGAATATCACTGACCTTAATATGTACTAAACTAATCCTGATGTTTCAGTTTTATTACTGGGACTGCTTCAGAGATGCAATTATTCAATTATTAATGGCTGAAAAGTGCGACTTTAATACATTAAATAACAACGATTGGCAAAACCGGAAAATGTATTTTTTTATATGAAATTATAATCTAAGATATCTCGGGGTGAGTAATTTCATTACTTCCGTGGAATGAACAGACACAAGAAACACTTTTACATTATATAAAATCAAATGAAAATCGACATTTCCTATTCGAGCATGTCAGTGGCGTGCACGCAGGCAGAGAAGCGTTGAACATAAATAAATTATTATAAAAATAAATTATTATAACTAAGATAATTTTTTTAAAATTCAACACATCCAACAGATTAACATGATTTTTTATTTTTTTATTTTTATATGGAATCCATTGCTTTCTTGCTTGTGTGGCCGCACGCCAATGGGCTGTTCGTTTGATACTTTCTATTACATGAAAGTTCTATACGATATGCAAAAAGTTGCCATAAAAATTAAACTGTGGTTAGTTTCTTCGGATATTTTAAATTTCACAAATTCACTCACGAATCATAATTTATCTAATAAGCTAACAAGTCATGCATTTATAGTTTTCATTACATTTCGTGAAAACCCTTCGATCGCCCGGATCCCCCGGGGCGAAAAGCCTATTAAGGCTCGCCACAGTTCTTCGCGTCCTCACTGGATAAATAGGACATTATACGCGTCGATAGGTTGAGTTGAAATGGGGACTTTTTTATACAATTTTAAGATGACTGTCATCTGCAATTTACTTAAAGTATGAAGGATCAAGGTCAAAGGGTTCGCTATATCCTTTTGCAGAGAAATATTGGAAATATATTTGCATGGGAAATTAATGGTATTAGTGAGGTCATATTGCATCGTACAGTGATAAATAGCTCGTCACATATTAACACGTCTTCAGTCTAATAATATAGAAATAATTTGGTAGTGAGCTCTTTTGCTTTTCATGGACTTCTTTAGACCATGTAAAAAAATCAACACAATAAACAGGTCAGAATCTGGGGCCGTAAATCGACAGAGTCAAAAATCTTTATGTTATCTTTTAATTGCTGCGATCTGTAGACATTGGCGAGCGGAGAGTTTAGTGATTTCTTTGGATGGTATTGTTACGATGACACACTTTTGTGAATATAAAACGAAAGATATTCGCAGATTGTGCTTGTTTTCACGGCCGTTGGTAACGGGATCCGTGTCGAGAAGACACCAGCACGACTGCAGGCAGGGCTTCTGCAAAGTAGCGTCCACTGGGGGACACGGTCTTCAAAAGGGTGACTACTTCCATTACGTTTTTGTATCAAATTAATTAAAAAAAAATTAAAAGCCTGCTTGTGAATATATTTATACTTGCTGTTTCTAAATTCGTGGAACCCGTAAAGGGGAGGAAAAAGATTTTGAAAATGATAGTAATCTTGATCATGTATCATGGCTATCATTCTGTACCCTGAGCGTGTGTAAAGGATCGGTAACGGAGTCGTGGACTTGGAATGATTGTGGAGGAATGTGCTCTGGAAGTACGTGGGGGGGCTCCTGCTATTGTTTATGTAGCTTGCTGCAGAAGGAGTATCAGATATAAACGCCAGAGCTTTGTGAGGAAAGGATTATATGTTAATGCTATTGGACTGCAGAAGGACCCACTACACTATTTTCCCCTTAGAAAACCATGAACACTGGCTCAGCATGAATATATGCTCATTGAAATAGTCGCCAACATCCTCTGATGAAGAAGGGTAATCTTGAAATGCTGTTGTCTGATGTTTGAATAAAAGTGTCCTCCATTAGATGTCACGTGGTGGCGGCCCTGTGAGATGTTGGGTCGTTAAAAATATTCAGCGAAACAAGAAAAGAAAATAACGCCATTGTTACTGGTAAACAATAAACATAACGGAGTCAATGGCGTGTCAAATTAATGAATCGTTTTTAAAAAAGGATGTACCGAATTATAACACCGTGTATTTTTAGGACGCAGGACCGTGACAATCTTGCGATTACTTCTCGTCCAATTGTAGCACGCCTCTTACACACTGTATATTCGAGGTGATTACGAAAAATAATAGGACGTTTGACAGCAGGGGTGGGTAACATTTTTTAGTGCGAGACGAGGATGCTACTTCATATTTTATTTGTTTTAATGTGTTGAACTTGCTTTCTATCGAGTTATATGTTATTTTACTGTGGATTAAATATATTTATTATATATTTAATGTATTGGGCTTCAACCAAGTAGTCGGTAGAAAAGATCCAGCTTTGTGTGACGTTAGGATTCTTGGCTTGTTATCGGATATTTGGAAGGCTCTTCATGAAAAGGTCGCAATCTCATCTGTATGCTGCTTTGAGTGGTCCAAAAATGGACACATCTAATGGCTGCATGCGGTGAGAGATATGGGGCAGTCTGCTGAAGGTTTACCATGGTGGCTGAATTGCCTCTTTTCATTGAAGTTAGGTTATGTGGGCAATGGGGGTCACCTGACTCCGATTGCCTACATCACTGAAAACGAGAAAAAAAATCCAACCAAAAAAGTTTTAAGTCACGATCTAAAATTCTATGGTCATTACAATTATATGTATTACAAGCATAGAAAGAAACACCAAGTAGTTTGAGCCTTACCTTCGGATTTGTCCACTCGAAAAATTAGATCAGACTCCAATTGCTTACATCACTACATAGCTAATTTTCTTAATAGGCATTTCTTCTGTACCATATAGTCTAAATCTCTAGATACATCGCAGTTTTTAAAAAAATAAGAAAATTATTGCTTGGACCCTGGACTTTGCAAGTTTACGTTTGTAAGTAAACGCGATAGCCAGTTTACTACAAGACACTTATTCCACTAAGAGCTGAATAAGCTCCAAAGTAGTGAAGGTAGAGGAAGAAGAAAAAAATAAGCAGAGCACGCGAACCAGAGGTTGACCATATATAACTTAAAGTGCCCTCAATTTTAAATTTTGTTAAAAATTATCATTTTTGTGGTAATTCTTTCAAAAGCAGTGCTTAAAATTGCTTTGAAAGTATAGTACGAATCGCGACAATCTCGCGGTTTACAGGGGCAGTGGATATTTTTTAAACGCATGTGTGCATGATAATTTATTATGTTGAATGGTCAATACCACCGATGCAGGTATGGATACCTTAATAAAATATTTTCTTTCAAAAGCGACAACAATGGTGCCTTGGGTTTATTGTTATATTTCCTGTTGTGCATGGGCACACATAAATTTAAAATGAAACTATTTTTTTGGATATTACCAAAAAAATATTAGGTACATCAAATGTGTTTGCTAGTGTTACCTATACATTTTAAACAATATAGCAGTTAGCCGCAGAAGATCTAATATAGAATATATATACATATATATATATATTTAATAATATGAAAAATATGAAAGGGACTTTTTAATGATCAAGTATTGTTTTCCACTGTTTCTGTTTTACTCTGCGAATGCCCATTTATTATTAAAACATAAGCAGTGATTATAAGCATAAGATTGTACATGACACCAGATTTAATACAAAAAAAAAATTAAAAAAATATATATTTTGTGACTCCAGACTCGGAAGACTCTGGTTTGATTATCAATATATGCAACCCTTAAATTGAGTGAGATTTCAGATCGGAAATTTTCAGCATGGTTCAATTGAAAATACTTAACATTATTAAATAAAGGAAATATGAACCATTATAAAATATACTTGGATGAATTATTTATTAATTGCTATATTAAATGGGTCAGTCCACAACAATAGAGCGGAGATTTTAGATTGACAACTGACAGGATGCAGGGTTGAATGTCCGCGTGTACACGTGCAGGTATTCAGGGCCTAAATATAATTAGAGATTTACGGAAGAGTATGCTTGAGGACGTGCTGTATATTTGAGTATGCCAGGTGCTTTTAGGTCTAATTATGAAGTGAGTTAAAAAATATTCACAAATATTAATATTTTAGAATCTATCGAATCAAAGTTCTGTCATGCTTTTAATTTACTAAAACATTTCAACACACTTTGATAATTTTATTAATTTTTATAAATAAATTAAGTGCCTATTAGTGAAATTCAGAGGTCAAAAAACAGACACTTATTTTTATGTTTTAAGGAAAACACAAATTAAAATCATTTATTAGTGATCCTTATGAGTAAGCAAAACCTGCAAACTAGCAAATAATTTGTTTAATTATTTAGTCGATTTTATCTACGTTATAATATAATACTAGACTATGCCTTTTCGGTTATTGCCGCATGAACATAGTCTCTAAAAAATAATGACCAAAGTTAATAATGACAGGTGCTACAAAAGATTTCAGGGAAGCGGTATTTGTTCGCTGGGCATATTCACCCAGCCTTATTTAATATCTATTAAATAAAACTCGGGTATATTATTTATAAACCTTTATTTGAAAACATGGCAACAATACTTTTTACAGCACTAAGTGATATCATCTATGACCGCCAATCTTCTAGCGGCCATCTAACAATTTACCTTCAGTAATAATTATTATTCCAGGGTTTACAACATCTTAAAACATAGACGCTACAGTCCGAATAAAATACAATTCTTTTCAAAATTAAATTCTTCAAATCAATTTGTACAAAAAAACATATTAACACACAACTGTAGCGTCTGTATTGAAAAATCTGTAGAATATTTATTAAAGACTAATTGTTCCCCTAACAAAAGGTGTTTAGATTTATTCGCAGGTGTAAAATGCTGTTGAATTTTTCATAAGGCAATTAATCGATGATAACAGATTAACATTACAATATAATTTATATATGCTATCAGCAAATACAAATAGGAAATATTGCAGTCTTATAATTAAGACCTGAAGGACATTTTATTTTATAAGATGTTTTTCAGATTTTATAATTGAACGAAAATTCGAAAGCAGGACAATTATGTATGGAAGATATTATCACGAAAATAGTCACTACGGTTTTTTCTGCACAAAGCCACTTTACTAAGTTGAGTGAGTATAATACGTGGTCTCCAAAAAAATAGTCCAATGATGTACAGAATACGCAATCAGAAAACTGATTTGATGTGATGTGAAAAGTAAGGTTTTGAAATCTCATCTTTCACCGGAAAGAATAATCAAATAAATTCTTATGAAACTTTAGTGCAAGATCTGCGGTAGTCATTTGCCGATATTGCCTTACACAATTATTAACAAATATAAAATATAAGTTTTTTAGTTCAGGCCTGGAATGTTATAAGCGTTTCGAAAAGGGTGAAAGAAGCAGAGCCTGTAAATTTAGAAAAGATAACAATTGTACACCTGGTTTGAATATTGCTACACCTTTGGTCAGGAGGGCGGAATGGTGTCGAATCTATTTTATTATTGGGTTAGCAAGCATCGTTATTAGGAGTGCACAAATCATGTGGAGGCAAACAAAATCATTCTTGCAAAACAGTGTTCAAAACGGTTTCATAAAAATATAGCTTAAAATCAAAAGCTGATCAAGAGACAAACATCCCGTAAATATAATAACAAAATAGATTTTTAAATACATTTGTACATTGGAATTGAATTGAACAGGTTAAAAATAATAAAATTTATATAATATCTAAAATAATATATTCTGTTGTAACTTAATTCACTAATAAAATTCTAGTCATAGGACAATAAAAACCTACAGCCATCTCGTAAAATATTAGATGGGCCTTCGCAGGAAGCCAGAGTGACCAAAAACAAATGGCAGCCTGGGCCATATATATAACAAAAAATAATCATAAATTATGCTGTGTCAAATGTAACGGCAATCGTCAGCTGCCGTGGGCATCAAAATAGATAGCTGCAACTTTTTGGTTTGCAAATGCATTTAAATTTGCAAGTTTGCATGTGGTGGCGCTAAGTACTCTGGCCTCTACTGTAGGAGGCTGCGGTGAAATAGAGGTCCCCCAATATTCTGGAGATGAATGCATTATTGTAAAACATATAATATAATACAACATAAAGTAATTTTAAATACCTGATCTTCATTATAAAAGCGTACATTATTTAAATTAGAATAACTCAAATGTCTTTACCCTTCACCAAGATATTACGAAGCTCTATTTGACAAATTTGCAAGTTCAGCGATTGAACCCTGAGTAAAAACAATTTTTAATAAATTATACCCTTCGTTTGTCAGAATGAGCGTGACTTGTATGCAGAAAAAAAAAAGAGATATAAAATAAAAATTTGGGACCCCACTTTTGGGATAAATTAGACTTGGTACTTCTATTTATATTGAAATGAAAAGTAGAACGTCAATTAAGCTTCAAGCAACAATTAATTCAGTAAAATAGCATTATGGTTGTTTTTTTCATCGATCTTCAGGTCTAACCACTACTATCAAAAGCAGATATCGTCATTAAAAGAAAAGTAAATGTAATATATAAATATATATTATATTAACTGCCTAGTAGCTAAATTGAGGATCTACGATTGTACTTGATATATTTGAATTTCTTCATTTTTAAATAAACTCATCTCAAAAGGTTTCCTAATATTGTAGAAGAGAGGTGCCATTACGTACAATGTTAATAGTAAAGTTTAGTAAGCAATTACTTTACGGTGAAGTCTAAGAGGCACGTGTATAGGACAAATAAAAACAATTAAATAAGTACATAATACTTAGATCTCAACAAGGTACAAAATTAACATTCTTTGAATAAAATTGCATTAAGTAGCTGGTTGTTTAAAACGATAATTGATTAGTTAATTGAATTTAAAAAATTTCTTAATGTCATCAGCCAAATTAAATCTAACGTTTTATGAACACAAGTTAGTTATTGTTTTCATTAAAAACAATTTTTCAACTCTTTTCTACGTATTCCAACAAAGCAATAGAATTGATTCTATCTTTTATTTGGACATACTCTAACATGTCATCGAGGCAAGAATTTTTTTAAGCATATTTTATAACTGTTCACATTACTGTTTTTGACTTTTTGGAATGAGTACCACCTACATTGTAATATTAAAATATTAAAATTTAAAAACCAGGCATTACATTATATCCATATACAATGCCTGGTTTTTAAACAGTAGTTAACGGTTTAAAAAAAATTAACATAACGGTTTCTTCAAAATTATTTATTAGAGTGATACCGATTGAACATTAAATAAATATAATTATAGGTTTCTTTCATCTGACAACTGTAGTGATTATTTACAAAAAAAACATAATAAATAATTTTTTTAATACGTGACTTTCACGAATCGGAAATGTTTGTTGAGGCACGAAATAATTTAGATCACCATACAAAACCGTAAATATAGTAACACTAAAAATAAAAATTTATCAAGATTGAAGAAACCAGACCTAAGTACTCGATGAGATACAAACTTCGCTATTGTTTGATATTCTATTTTCTTAAGAACTAGTTTGATAAGAGAAAAAATTAGTCCAACTGAAAAATCTGGATACACACGAAGATATCCAAGACAAGATTAATTGTGCAAAATGTATACCTAGGGAGATGTTTTACATTTTTACATAATTTACTATATAACATTGTCTATTTACTTTATATTCTCAAAGTATGTACAAAAAATGTCAGCCATTTCTATTTAAAGGCAAAAGGTGGGGCTTATTCAGCCAAAAAAGTCTCCATACCTTCACTGCAGGCTCGCCAACTTATCCGACGGTCATTCAAGAGCAAAGAAGACCATCTGACCAAAGCCGCCTCTCCAAAAGGACAGTATTAAAAAAATATGTGGCCACCGTCATGTGATTAAGTCTTTTTATAAGCCATTTGCATTCAGAGATGAGAAAATAGGCATCATATCTCAATTGTTCACAATAAATATGACCACACATCGTTTTAAAACATGAAAAAGTGGTACGATTGTCAATTGCTTGCCGCTAAACCAGGTAGCCTCGGTGTAAGGATGCTTATGGGTTTGAAACTCTAATATATTTCCTTAGGAGTGGCATTTATTCACTGTGATCTCATGGGGGCATTGATTGCTTAAAAAAATATTCATATTTTATTGAACCACAAAGTTGGTAAGCCTGCAATAAAGAATTACATTTGTAGGTAACTTTTACATAAGGCAGTCTCAAAACATTTTTTTTTTCTGTAACAAGTTAAAAACATGATAAACAGTATATTTTTATACATTAGTCTGTCACGGTAAAACGCAATCGGCATGCTGAGGCGGTTATTTCATGTAATATAAAAAATCAAACGAGACGGGTTATCATTTAAGTTTTGTACGACCGATGCAACAATACGAGTGCGCTTTACCGTGGCGCAATTGACGCAATTCGATAGGGATGAATCTAAAGCCGGTATCCGATCCAATTGCGAAAATTTTTCCTACTTATAGACTACGTTATAGTAATTTACAACAATAAGATTCACCGTTATATAATTCTCTGTCTTATTTGTTATGTTGGTGTGTTTGTTAATATCGGATTTGGTTGAATTCCGAAGAAAAAAAAAAGAGCAAATAGTGTTAAGTTGGAAGCTATATTTTAATGTAAAATTATAACCTGTGTATAGGGTGAAGTATAAGTGAAATCGCGCCTACGTAGGTGCTCTTAAGTACTTAGGAGTAATGTAAAATTAATTTAAACAACAAGAAACAATTGTAGAGTTTATATAATACATATATATCGTGCAATTAAAAAATATACTTTAAGGTATTTTCATACATTATATATATTTTGACAGATTCAAAATCAGCTTAAAAAATAGATTTCATTATTTGAGGTTTCAGTTGTTTTATACAGCAGACCCCTACACTCAAAACTTTGTGACACAACTGGAAATAGATAAGAGATATTACAAGCTCAGTTGCTATGGAAGCCCGTGACCGGTGCAAAGAAACGATCGGAGTGTATGGACACAAATTAAGTTTTGAATTAGTACCTAGGAAATAACCAGATTTTGAAGATACTGAGATATATGCTGGAAACTTCAAAATGGATTGAACATTCGCGGTTATTGATCAGTTTGTAAAAGTAAGGGTCCACTATAATTTCATATTATATCCCGATTCTCAGAGTAATAAAATCATAATACAAAGTTGACACATGAATTACTAAAAATATTCATATTCTTATGGACTTTTTGCACATTTTATATTTTTCTTGTAAAAAAGATCAAAATATACATAGCTAGGCACCGTTTGACTAAGTACAAATAAGTGACATTTGTATTCAATGTTTTGATGTATAAATGACTTGTCGAGTTATAGTATTTTCACGTTTTGAGTTTATTGAAACATCCATCATCTTTTAAACCTGTCGATGACCCGACCTTTTTCAAATTGAGGATTTGCGACCGGGGATGCTCAAGTCTTTCCAACCTCGATAAGCGATGCACGGTAACAAAATTTCAAAAGATTTGTAAGGGAAAGAAGTAACAGTAAAAGGTTATTTTTTCCTAATAAATCAAAGCTGACAAGAATTTTTCTAAAGAAAATATGGACTTGTTTTGTGAAATATTTAAGTAACCGGCAGTAAAATGCATAATTTATAAGATTTCGTGATTTCTCGTTTCATTATTTGTTCAATATTAATTTGGGTTTATATGAAAACATTTCAATGAACCCAAAACGTCAAGTCACAAAGTCATTCAATTTACAATATTACACAAAATAATATGGACTAAATTTTTAACAATGTAAAATAAAACCACTGGCAATAGATCAATATTTAAAATGACTTAACTATTTTATCATTTTCCTGTAAGTACATACATTCTGGCAACATAACCTGACCTAACGACTGACAATCGCGCATATTATTCAACTTTCAGCTCAATTACGAACAATCTACCATTTATTTCTACAACCCAGATTAATTATTTACAATCCAAAATGGAATCACTCTTTAGAAGGGCGACGTTAATTTTCCTTACGAGTATGATTTGAATTTGTTTCTACCGCTAGCAGTCTGCCTACATCGAGGATGGCGTCCGACTCATTCTAGAATGAAGCAGAAGCTCTGTTGTACTAAGGATACACGAATTCACTCTCTTGACGAGTGGAGGAATGTTTGCTGAACCAGCCTTCTTTTCACAATGGGCAACTTTACAAAAAATAACAAAGTACTTCTATCAATTCAAATGGCTACACCTACAATTACTATCTTTATTGGTAGGATTGGCTCTTTAACATTTTCGGGTACCTTAACTAAGCCCAAATATGCAATTGTGATTCTTTAAACACCTAAGTATCCAATAGTGGACGAAATAGTCATTTTGTCAATACTGTGTGGCCACAAATACGTACATAAATGATTTATTGAGTTATGAGTCTGTGTCCACAAAATTGCACATAAATGATATAGAATAATATTTATTTACGCCAATAATTTTCTGTATAAACTGGGATATTCAATCATAGAAAATTAATTTTGTGCACGGTGATATTTTTTGGTATAACAATTTATTTATCACTGATAAAACAAAACAACGGATCAGACAAAATAATATCAGAGTGAAAGAAATATACAATCAAAAGTTGATTATCATTAATATATTTATTTGATAAGAAAATATGATATATAATTACAAAAATAAATAATGATCTTATAATGGACTCGGTATTTACAGAATCGCTATTGCATACGAAAATGCCATTACCATGAAAAAGTCAGTTAAATATTCCTTTAGTCTTTGTAGCCATCATTTCGTTTTGCATTCATATGAATGATAAAAAAAAGTTGCCATCGATTTCATAGTCGGGTGAGACCCTGACAGTGGATTAACTGCTCTGATGTCAAAATCAATTGGTACGTTTTCATTTCGAACAATCGCTAGTGATTTATAATTATTTTTTTAATATAATTAACTACTTTACACTGACAACCTATTGTCATAATATATCTGAAAATACTTTTAATTTGTCATAAGATTTCATCCTCACTGCCATATTATTCGTCCTCAGCCGATTGACAAAGTATTCATTTGATACAGAGATTAAAAGCAAAATTGTAAAAATGTATAAATAAAAACATATAAAATATATATTTAAAATATAAATAATCAAACAAGTAATGAAAATTAAGTATATAATTGTTACAAATATATTAAGATTTGTCATTAGTGTATAAAAAACATTTTTTAATGCGACAATTAGATTTATTCCAAGAAATCAGGATACGCGAGATCGCACGGCATATCTTAAAGAACAGATAATGATATAAATCTTCAGAACGTGAAAGAAGGCATAAAATCAACGTGGCACCAGTGAGGTGATAACTTCATTCAAATTACGCCCCAAACAATGTAGTTCATCACAAATAAGATCTGTTTATAAAGCTGTATTTATTATATCTACCTGGACATTGTCCGATTATTCATTTAAGCCGCGTCACACCTTTACACGTCTTACAGATTGAGTGCCAAAACTTTTCATGTCCAAAAGCAGACTTCTAATGAAAATTGTCAGCACAACAATGTTTCCACCTCAATGACAATAATAAATTCTGAGTGCTGTTAACACACATTAAATTATAACAAAGAGAACTAGATATTAAACTTTTTTGATATTTGTTTAGAAAAGTTACCATTTAATTAATTTCCACGTGTCTATAAATGCATTTAATTTGGAAAATGTGATATAATAAACCTGGTTTGGACAGTAATTTTCAAAATCTTTGAAATTACTACTTTACCTTCAATTAATCCAATCCCTCAGAATTGGGAATTTTTCAATATTTAATTATTTAGTACAAATTTTGATCGAACAAGAAACTAATAAAAAAGAAACTCAAAATTGATAAAAGCTTAATATGTCACCTTGAATTCTCTAAATTTCTGTTTTTTTGAGGTTGACACAATAAACTGCTACATAATATTGGCATGAAGATGAAAACACATTACTCTTAAATACACAGCAGCTTCAATTGACATTGGTGAATTTATTTAAAAATATATATAACTTTTACTGTTTAGAATGAATTAGCATATAGGAGGCATGTGAAACGTTTCAGCACTCAATCCAGCGTGTAAGGTTCACCAATCTCATAAACAAGCCGCTCTCTGCAGAGGGCTGAGATGTACGGAGTCGCCGGGAGCGTGTGCTGGAGCGCGCTGGTGTTCAGGTTACCCCTAGTAACGATAGTAGTTGGGCTTGAAAGGCCCCACCTTGTTGAGGCCGAGGTACTTGGCCTGCTCGTCTGTGAGCTCGGTGAGATGCGCGTCGAATGTGGGAAGATGCAGGCTCGCCACATACTCATCCATCTTTTTGGGCAGCAAGTAAACATCCGCCTGAAAAAAAAATTATACTATCAAAAATAGCCCTTACTGGTCCCCTGAAAATAAAGCTTTTGGTACTAATCTTTCCTTCAGGTAAAGCACACAAATCACAAAACCTTTTATAACCTAGTATTTTTTCACCTTCTAGAAAACGTACCTTGTATCTATTAGCAGGCGCATTAAACAATTCTATGAGAGCAAGCGCTTGCGTCGCCGCAGTGATGGACACTACGAAAGACGGCAGGGAGGAACATGACAAGTTAGCGAGCCGACCTTCTGCCAACAACACAATCCTCTTGCCGTTCTCCCAGATGACATGGTCAACCTGAAAATAAAAATTAATCCAGTTATACCATAGCATGTCTTCATACCACTGTGATTTTGGTAAGATCTTAATATTGTTTTTATATATATATATATATATGTGTGACATGTACCTGTGAACGAACTCTCTCCCAAACGAGATCTGGCGTCCTGAGGCTATGGACGTCGATCTCGGTATTGGAGTGTCCCATGTTACAGACCACGCAGCCATTCTTCATTCTCTCCATGTGTTCTCTTGTCACCACACCCTTGTTTCCGGTAGCTGTTATCACGAGGTCTACATTACGAATCACCTGAAAATCAAATGCATCTTTTTATTTTACAGTAATTTATTTTCAATAGAAGGCTGAAAATAAATGGCTGCTTAAAGATTACAGATATCTATAATGTATTTCGGAGAGTACATATATACAATTACATATATATGTATGTTAATTATTTGAAAAAATCAATTACCTCATTTAGTTTAACAACGCGACAGCCATCCATAGAAGCTTGTAAGGCACAGATTGGATCAATTTCTGTTACATAAACCTGGAAAATACAATGTAATTTTCAATTTGGACTTAAAAAATATATATTTACGTACAATTTAACTTGTTTAAATTTAATATAATGAATATACGGTTAAATTTTTTTGGAAATATTACTCGGAGATTGAGAGCGTAGCTGCTGTGTCTTTATTAAAATTCAGGCCAAGTCCAAAGCTTTTAATCTTTAAGGTACTTTAAAAGAACAACGCTCACACTGCATCCACAAAAAACTATATCTGAAGGGAGGTTTTGAGGACACTCTCATGAGGCTATCAGCTTCTCTGATAAGCTCAAATCCTCATAAACCATGCTTCATACACTATGCTGGAATAAGAGCGCCGATTTCAACTGCATTTTTTCAAATGGAGTTATTTTTATATTTTGGAAGTTCTTTTTATATTTATTATATATTTTCAGAACTTTTTTTATATTAGCAATGACGCTGTTATTCAAAAATTTAAGATGTGCCAAATTGATTGAGCAGAATTTCTTGAAAAATCTTACTTATTAGAAGTAAAACAATGCTGAAAAGCATAGCTAAGCCGGTGAATACTCACAACACAGCCCAGAGCTCTGAGAGCCTGGCAGCACCCCTTCCCCACCTCCCCGTAGCCACACACTACAGCTTGCTTGCCGCCAAACATCAGGTCCGTACTTCTCTTCAGAGCGTCAATTATACTTTCCCTGAAAACCACGATAGATTTTGGTGAGATTATTCTTACAGCCATTTCCCGAGTGTAACTTGCTCAGTTTCTAACAAACTACTATCATTGTAAGAAGCTTAACTTGATGAAACGACTCAATTTGCACATCTTGTTAACCTTGAATGAATGCGATATTCTAAGCTAAGTCTTTTAAAGCTTTTTGTTTATATAGTACATCAAATGCCATTGGTATGAAAAATGCTATTCAAAATCATTAAGTCTCTAGAAATACTTGAATATTTTTTAAGAATTAGTATGTTTTTTAATACATTACAAAATACACAAAACTAAAATTGTAAAAATAGATATTTTATTCTGACTTCTGTCTATCTGCATAAGGAATTCAAAACATGTCATTTACTTTTTTACAATACTTAATTATACTAATTATTCTCAAATCACATTAAAAACAACAATTATTTATGAACAATAAAATCCATATTTGACATGAATGTCACATAAATCAAGATAGGACAGTGGCATGAGATTACCTGCACGAGTAGAGGTTATCAAACTTGGTCTTCGTGACGGAGTCGTTCACATTCATTGCCGGGACACTGAGTTTCCCCGCCTTACTCAATTGATACAGCCGATGGACTCCAGTTACACTTTCTTCAACGATACCTGGATAATTAAAAATTGAAATTCAGAAGGGCAGAGATTTAGACTTGAAAATGAAGAATGTAAATCGATGGGGACACATTATTTCTTCTGTCACTTTTATAGACACACATCCTTTTGCACAGGGTTGAATAGAGTATTTTGGATTCTTCAATCGTTTGAAATAAATTTGTACATGTAGCAAGTAATCTTTAAAAAAAAGTGTGTCATACCTTTGATGGCTTTGAAGGCAGCTGGATGTTTCTTAAGCATTAGATGTGTGGCATCGCCTCCATCATCCAGGATCATGTTGGGTTGCCAGCCATCTGCGGCGATGCAGCGATCTATACACCACCAGAAGTCTTCCTCTGTTTCTCCGCGCCACGCAAATACACTGTATCCTGAAAATACAAAACAGACAATCTAATCTGTACAAGATTCAATTTGATTTTAAGTAGCAATGCATTTTATGGCAATTTAATAATATTTTGAGCATAATGGACATTTGTAATGAAAACAAGGATTTTTTTTTAATATTCCAGGCATGTTACTGCATACTGCTTGTTTGAAACATGAAATAAATGAAAGACGTGTACCGGCTTCCGCAAGCGCTGCTGCCACTTCGTTCTGGGTTGAATAGATATTGCAGGCGGCCCAGCGGACTGACGCCCCCAAGGCCACTAGGGTCTCTATCAGCACGGCGGTCTGTGCGTTGATGTGTGTGCATCCGACAATCTGAAATAAAAACCAATGCAAACTTAAAATACCACAAGTAAACAAAAAACAACAATTTATGGAAACATTGTGAAAACAATACTAAATGTTTTTGTAAACTTTTGATTATTGGTACGATATAAAAAATAAGTTCATTAACATTTCTAGAAATTACTTTTTTCATATCATATAGACCTGATCTTTTAAAGGTATCTATTTAAGGTAATTCATAGATTTGCTTTGTAGGCCCCAACTTTCCTCGAGTGGGATGTTTAGACTCCTTATTTAATGGATCTGAGTTAGAATGTCTTGTGTATATCTCAAGAAGTTACAATTGAAATTTTATTTATTGAAGCAATTGCTTATGATTGACGTTGTTGCAGTGCCATTAATCTTCAATTGGCTGTTTTATAGTGGTTAATGATTGCATTCATCAGTTACGCTGGAACTCCCACATGTATATATAAGCGCTGTACTAGAATTGTGAGCAGTTAAACCATACACACATAAATTTATTTTATATGATTTGTGTTTATTTTTAATATTACATGTAACAATAGAGTCAATAGGTTTAAGGTGTTACATAAATGTTTATTGGAGAGTTAACACTTTCGTCTATTAACATGTTGTAAACACATTATTATAGCATACATATGATCAATTTTAACAATAAACAATTGCAAATATTGTAATAAAGCTTTGTTGATTGTTAACAATTAGTCAGTGATATCAACAAAAATTTAAATTTAAATTTGATTGTTTTATTGAGAACAATATTTGAAACGAAGAACAAATATAGATGTTAAATTGTCGTTACCTTTGCGCTCTTCAATGGTTTGTCCTCACTGGCTCTCGTGCGGAGGGCCACAATGCCGGGCATCTCCTGCTCGGCAATCTCAATCTCACGCCGTCCAAAGGCATGCTGGGCGATGTTCCTCACGCAGAAGTCCGCAAAGCCTGATGAAGACTTCTGCTGCTTCTCCCGCGGGGGAACCTCGTCCTCTGAAGAGCTCGACCCTGCCAACAAAATATATGAAACGTTAAAGATATAAAAACCACATTTTACCATTTAGTGTGTCCATTGTTATGAACTTGAAGTTGACGCTCGCAAACTTTCAGCAAAGTCTATAAAATTCTTCTTTATTTGAGAACGAAAGTCAGGCTAATCTGACATCTTTGCTCTACCCGAATAAATCTGAGAGAAAACCGCAAGTGAGGTCTTCAAGAAATGAGGCCACTAGCTTCCTTGATAAACCTAAATCCTTAAAAACGAGCTTCAAAGACTTTGCTGAATGTTCATGAGCGCTAACTCTAACTGCAACAGTCTGAAAGATCGACGTATTTATTAAAGCTATTTGTAGATTTCAAATATACTAGGACAATTTTCTGCTTTACATTTGAATATATTTTTAATTGTATTAGTAAATTTTAATTTTAAACCGTTTATTTTGCAAGTAAAAGCAATGCAGACCAGCACTTTATTTATACTCTAAGCTCATTAGTACTTAGGCCGGAGTTCTAATCCACACCGCCCGGTGCATAATACAAACTCTGTGTGCTCAGCGAAAAAGCTCCGCCGGGCATTACGTCGCTCATAGCGGCCGCGAGTCGTTATGCAATCGCGGTAACGAGAGCGAACTCGCAAACAAATGTGTCGGCGCCCCGTCTCCCTCTGGCGCACGCGGGGGTCGCAGGGGCGCGCGACAGAGACAACACTACGAGTGCCGTGAGCTTAGGTGGCCATTACCGAATAATCGATGGGCGATAACTTTAATCGCATATTCGGATGTTAGGATATTTTTTAGGCAAAAAAAAGCTGTCGTGAATCTGGGTTCAGACGATCGGATTACCGGTCTGGTAATTTTCGCAAAGAACAACTCTAATTGATTTGAATAATCGAAAACAATTCAACACGACACGCCGACATCAATCGAGAATTCGTACTGTTGGATATTCAATAGTTTGGACAAAATTAAAACTATTGAGAAATAGAGCTCGGTCTATTTTCGCGCAAAAAAAAAACAACCAGTAAAAAATTAAATTCAGATGATCAAACATTTTATAAAATTTTTGTCCACATAAACGATAGAGAAATTCAAGGAATAAAAAATCGTTTACAGTTTTGTGTCGAATAGTTGAATGCTCTAACAAAACGTGAATACGGATAGTTGATTGGAATTTTTTTTACAAAAATGAAGTAATCGCGTTTTTCAGTTTAACAAAATGAATTTCGGGTAACCGATCTGATTATAAAAAAAAAAAAAAAAGCCCCTCTGAGAATTACAGATCGGACAATTAAATATTCATTCGAAATTGGAGGCGAAAAGCCGCCGAGAATTTTAGTTCACTTTTATAACGAAATTGGAGTTCAGCGATGCGGAAAAATAATTTTAAAAAAAAATATTTTTATCACGGTCGGTTCATTTGCGCCCATCACTAGCGTATTCGCAAGACGGCCGCATTGCATAGTCGTTATTTAGCACGGGTCGCCGTGAATGCTCACTCACGTGGTAATTTTTGAGCCGCGACCGCTAGGTCTTGAGCTCCAGAAGTACGTGCATTACGGTAATGAGGTCTCTAGCCGCGAAAATATATAAGAATATCCATTTCTATGGAGCCACTTTATGGCCGCAATTAAGGATGTTGTCGTCTGCTTCCTTTGTGAGACGCCAGGCACGTGAAACCAGTGATAGCAAAAGCAATTAAAAAAATACATGTGTTGTTATATACTTTGTTACATTGCTCGATTCTTAATAGATAAGTCTATAAGTTCGATCTTTGGCAGGTGAATCTCAAAACTGATGTTATAAATCTCATACCTGTTTCAATATAAATTATTCAAAATATGCGAGTCTTGTCAAGATCAGCAGAAAGGATAGATTGCAATATTAGTTCTTATAAATTAATGTGAAAATAAATAAATAATACTTACATCGGTGAGACATCCTCCACAATACGGATTGTTAACAATTTTTAATAAAAAAAAAATCAAAGCACTTGTGTAATAATTATGACTTAAACATTAAAAACACGGAAGATCTATTAACACAAACATTAAATAAAAAAATAAAAAAATAAAAAAACAATAAATCACGTCAGCACCTTTTCATAGCGAGGTCACAGCAAGATCATAATAAGTACGTTTATTATAAAACATATATTAAAAAAGTCTATTTTAATAACAAACACCAATTATTTAAAAAAAAAGTTAGTTTAGAAAATTATACTAACTGAAATATTGATATCTTTGTCGGTAATTTTTTTTTTATCAAAACTAAATATTTTATCATAATAAATCCAATTTAAAATGAAAATGATATACTTTTAAAAGCTAATCTTATAACTGGTTTAAACAAAAGTTTTTTTGAATATTTTTTTGATATGGGTTTTTTTATATAAAATTTTTGGTAAGTAAAATATTGATGGTGGCAAAGTTAATTTTATGAATTCAATATATTCATCAAAGTAAATATATTTCTGTAATCGTCAAACTAATGAGCAAATACTTTTTAATTATATAGATACGTGTACGAAAATATCTAGAATTCAATATATTTTTGTATAACGTAAATATTTGTGATATTCACAGTAAGTGAAATATTGGTAATAACTCAAAGTAGGAACAAAATTATTCAATTTTACTAAACGATGGTTAAGATTATAAAAAAAATTCTCATAATATTTAACACCATACTCTATACGAAAATTGATTTTAAAACAGAAAAAGAGTAATATTTAAATTTCAATATTACTATAAAAAAATATATATATTGGGTAATTTGTTTGAAATGCTAAAATTAAACCAGAGTCATCGTTTCGAATGGTAAATACAATTTTAGAAATTATTCATAATTTGGTGACGAAGTTTATAAAACCCAAGACAGTAACATATGGAATATATTATAAGAATGTTGTCGGGTCACCCGGCCCACGCTTTTGGATTCACAGTCGACATTTTACCGTATTTTGAGGACAAATGCCAGATTTAAATATGAATCGCATGGTGAATAGGCATACACATTTTAGGCTATAGCATGCCTTTGTTTAAACACGAGTTTAAACAAAACAATGGATTGGTATGCAAGTATGCACTAATGACGATGCTATTGAAGTTACATTGAAGTGCGATAGGCGGAGGTCAATAAATCTAGCGAACGACTCCGAGCGCGCGCTGATGACTTTACGTTACCCGAGTTCTTTTCATATTATTTTTTGTTTATTAAACTACACACTTTCAATTATTCGTTTATATAAAATGATCACAGAACGACGAGGTTTTCCTGATTATTCATTGAATAATATTTTTCAATAATTTATGAAACTTTACCTTGTACGTAATAAACTGAAATATCAATAAGCAAGAATAACGCATGATTACAAAACTCGCTCTCTCCATTCTGTTGCTTGTGCATGGCTGCCATTCTGTACCCTGAGCGTGTGTAAAGCATCGGTAATGGAGCAGTGGACTTGGAATGATTGTGGAGGGATGTGCTCTGGAAGTACCTTGTCGAGGTGATATTGTTTCTGTAAATCTTAACGCCAGAGCTTTGTAAGGCAGCAGCAATACGCAGACTTTTCGTTCCAATATAAAAAAGCGGTGTACCCACCACGAACACTGGCTCAGCGTGAATATATGCTCAGTGAAATGGTCGCCAACCTCCTCTGAAGAGAGGCACTTGACAAAGAAGAATAATAAATACGATTTCCAAAGCAAAAAAAAATTCAATAAAAATACAACTTTCAATCCGTATCGGCACATCCAAAAGAGAATCGCGAAACCCGTCCATTTTGCTCTTCAGAAAAAAAAAGAAATCCATGCAGTTCAATGTGGAGAACATTCCGGCGCGAATAAACAGACTAAAAGTCAATTTAACCGCTAGCAATCGAGTTATGAAATATTGACGCAATCACACCGGCGCAGAGGGCGAAACAATATAATCTGCAATGGCGGCGAGCCGGCGCGACGAGCGTGTCCCAAATCACTAAGAATAGCACCTCAAACATTTACCAAGGGGAGAAGCAAGTATTTACTTTTCAGCCTGAAAAACACCAAGACGTGTGCGCATTAAATATAAGCGGCAAGGTGCTCGCTTGAGTGACGTTCCCCCGACAGGTAAACACGTCACGCGCACCTTATCTTTACGATATATTTACATATATATATATATTTTTTTTTAATTACGCATGATACAGCCTCGTGGTCCAGGAGTCAGCATCGCTGTTTACTGCCCCCACATGCCACATACGACTATTTAACTACAAGCGCACATGCCAAGCACTACTAATATATCAATCTTTTCATTCCGATAATGCGTGAAAGTAGTACAAACAATTTTTTTTTAGCAGTTCACCTTCTCATTTCCGGTGATACTACAAGTTTTGAAACACCGTGTTAGCGACACAAGACAATTCCGCTAAATAAACAATAAAGTCTATGATGTAAACAGAGGGGTTTAATGTAAAACGCCCCCCCCCCCCCCCTCAACTGCTCGTTTATTTATATAAGATTACTTCGCAAAAGCGCCTTCAGCGCAAATGTGATGAATTTTCAACAACCGTGTATCCCGATGATGATTATTATTATTATTAAATATTTAATAAATCTACAGTTTACATCGTATATCGTATTCTCGTTCAGTTGCGAAGCCTGTATAACGAAAAAAATATGTATGATGATTTTTTTCTGGATTTCGTTAAAAATAAAAAAAATGCGAATACAGCTTTATTGTGAGGGTGCGATGTGTTTACGTTTTGGCTCAGCAGTTAGTGCCGTTGTCTATTGACCGAGATTCCGCTGGTTCGATCCCCGGTCCTGGCAGGCGAGTCCGAAGCATGATGTAATTGGAGCGCGCCTGTCGATTCAGTCGAAGACAAGTCTGTAGCTTCGTTGCGCGAATCAAACATACAAATATAGTTTGATTTAAATAAAAATTTATTATTTAGAAAAGAAAATTAAAAAAAACAATTTTGTTGGCGCGGAGAGACGATGAGGCGGTTAAATTTAATTTATAAAAAAAAAAACAACTGAAAATTTTATTTAATGCGAATTTCTTTTAAAGACCTTATAGTATAAGTGTTTCAACAGAATAAAAGAGTGTATATAAAAATTAAGAAGATTGGTAATTGATAGACAAACAAACAGCAGTGGCGTGCGGGGAGTCTACGTCAGCGTCAGGCATTCTTTTGAAGATTTTTTCATGGGTGCTAAGTCGCGTCAATTGATTATGATTATAAACACAATATTGTCTGAGGTACGCTATAGCAACTAAGTTAACCAATTATGTCAATTTTTGAAGCTCAAGGGTCGGTAGTCAAATGCGTCGTGTAGGCATTTTTCACGACGTTAATTATAGAATACAACAATGCGACATAAAATAATGAACGACGGGCAGCTCTTGAGACACAATCGGCACAGAGCGAGCGAGATGGATGTGCTGCCTCTCGCTCAGCCAGGTGCAGATTGCTTGCGCGGCTGTAAAACGACACCTGCAATAACTCTCAGTACCGCCAGAGCTACCCGTTTACGCCATGATGCCGTATAAAATATATTTATTTATTAAACACGGCGATGGAATAATATTAAAAAATGTATCAAAAATCATCATGTTTAAATTCTCCGAATATAGATCCATCTAACTACACCTGAAGATGACCTCAGTATCAGGACCGAAACGTTGGAAATTTCATTTAAAAAAAACGCAGCAAAACGCTCAACACAATAACGACCTAACCTAGCCAAGGTAAAACGTATGAATACATTTACATTTGACATCATATTTTTTGTTTGATTTGTTAGAAAGTATATTTGACCTCCAACTCTACTGTTGCGTGTCGTCGTTTCATTTATAAATGAAAATAATTGTGGTAATTTTATTTCTGCAAAATTGTTCCAATTTGTAAAGGCTATTTAATCAAAAAGCCTCCCACCCTCCCCTCCCTCCCTCTGTCCGTATCGACGTTTACGAATTATTAAAATAAGCCAATGAAAAGGTTGACTACCCCTTTACTAGTTCGCATTTAAATATTCTCATATTCTTTGCGAGCTTCGGATGCTGGCAGTGCCTTGAAGTGGACCTTGACTTCGAGCAGTCTGCCCACCCCTGCCTTATGTAACCTAGAAGCCAAATTTTTCTCCGACATTAAATTCCTATACATAAAATAAAAATTACTAGCCGAATAATGCTATAAAAATAACAATAGCTTTACTTTTTGCAGAAATTCACATTTGTAACGTAAAGTAAAAAAAAAACTTAATGGCTCTATACTTTTTCTATATTTATAGATTAGTCAGCTTTTGTCTTGTTTTTGGTGGTATTTATAATACAAAAACTATAACTACTAGCCTAACCTTCACCAAAAATATATTCTCTCTGTATATTAAGTTTGCCTTTTTAATTTGCGATTTTGATAAAAAAGACAACCATTTGAAAGTTTCATCCTGTAAGTTAAATATTGAAATAATCGCATAATGCGTTTCAAGATTTAAAACAGCTATCATTGTAAAAAGGAAGGTGACATTTTTTTTGCCGAACGTGTTAAGTAAATAGTTCAGGTAGGCTCATACCCCACTCCTTCCATTGATTTCCAGAGGGTTATAGATTTAAGTAGCATAAAACTTATTCATTAGTTTGGCGCATGGTATACGTTATAAATTCCACGAATTTCCTAATTTCTATATCCTTGAATTAGATACGATATCTGCATACATATTGTGTTTTAAATACTGAATACAATGAATACAATAAAACAAATAAAATGTGCTGTTATACGAAACATCACAACTACACAATAATATTTATTTAAACTTTATATTAAAAAAAATAATAATAGTAACGAAACTACGTATTTTCCACTGCGGCATATTTAAATTAGTTGCTTTGATATTAATAATATATAAAAACTCAAATGTATACAAGCAGTTCTTCCTTATTTTTTGATACCTTCCAATATAACTAATTGTCACTAATGAAATTACGATTTGATTAACAAGTTGTTTAAAATATTAAAAAAAGACTTTACAACACACAAGATCACTTCATTTTGATTGACGGTAAGTACTATAACACTTGAGTACAGCGAAGAAACGAAAACAAAGTATGGGCATACGTAAAATTATATATTATATATATATGTGAAAGATAAAAATCAACACTTTTTTTATAAAAATTTGCACACAGTATAAGGACACTTTTTTAAAAAGAAAAGTTTACTCAAAACCAAGGCACTTCGGTTGAATTTACACTGATGACACCGGCGCTTGTGTGGGGTATCGCTGCGCGTGTTGCGGCCACCGGGGGCGTGGGTTAGGTTAGGTTAGGTTAGGTTGGCGTGGGAATTTTCGCGAGGAGGCTCTCCCGCTGAGGGGAACGTCGCCGGCCGCTGCGGTCCGCGGTGTTGCACTGACGCGAGATCGCGCGGATTGCCGGCGCGGCTCGCGGCCGGGCTGTCCTAGATCCATTGTCTCAACAAGTGTTTGGCACCGGGCCGGTGGCGAGCCGGCGCCCCCGCTCGATAGCGAGGATGACGGACGTCCGCCATGGGGGCCCACGGGGTCGCCGCCCCCACCCCACCCCCCAACCCCCAACCCAAAACCCTCAAACCCCAACCCCAAGGCCGCCCGAAGTTCACGGCCGCGGCGGCGGGCTGATGACGCGGGGCAAACGCAACCTCCGATTTACGAGACGAAGAATCGAAATAAATCTATATATATATATATATATATATACAACTTCATAGCAATACTATAAATAAAAACATTTTATAAAAACTGGCGATATAGACGCATTGCGCAAAGGCGCACGTTAACAAATATCCGAGATAAATACAATTGCAGTGGCTTCGCTTCGCTGCTGAGGTGATAACAGAATAAACACTTCACGCATTGTTTTATATTCAAATGTAATTCAGAGAGTATTGTTGCCGAGATAACATTTTCTATGTATATAAATTTAAAAAATGCATCCACGATTGAAGAAAGTCCAACATTACAATGCAAGTCACACACACACACACACACACAAAGCGACACTTCACAAGGTCGGCGAGGCAATTAATTGATATTCACCTGACCTGACCTATTTGCCCATGCTGCTGCTATTCAATCACTATGAGATCATCCTTATATATTCGGGGCATCAAAACCTCAAAGCATAATATAAGAAATACAAACAACACTTGCTTTTTAGCTATTTAGACGATATTATTGAGATTCAATAGAAATCAACATAACACTTTAAAAGTACGTAGCAACGGATATATTTTTTCGCACAATATTGAACGAGCACACATGTATTTATATATCGGGCCTCGGCACACAATAAGCGGCTGATAGGATTACCACACACTTGATATAAATATGATCGTGACGGGGAAACCTCAGTAATGGTTAAATATGTGCGGAAAATTGGGTCACCCGCGCGGAGGTCGCTCCTCGCTTCGTCCAGGGAAATATGTCACGTACGACGTTCTGCCTTTCCGTTCCTATAATTCGGAGTTTTCCACGGGCAACATCACGATTAATACATATATTCAAATATTATTCAATTAATTACTTTGCATCTTCAAAAGTTAGCCTTGTAGCGAATTTGTTCCTCGACAATGCCGTTTGACGCATGGGATGCAAAAAGCAAACCCTTCTCCGACCCGAGTATAGTTTTTGCCTTAAACTCCCAACCATGGTGTTATCAAGGAAACACCGAAAAGGGAAGATTCCAGGCATGTAAAAAGGCAGTACCGGGCAAAGGGAATTCAAGAACTTGGCTATCACCAGAAATATCCCTTATTGCCTAAAATTTCCTTTCACGCTTGAGAATAATAAGGACGTTTTTATGAATCATTTCATATGCTGGTGGTTATCAGCTCAAATATTTTGGGAAGTTGCAAATTAATCAGTGACTCAGCAATCCAATATCAGGTACTTCGGATGAGTAGTAAAACCTCTAAAGTTATATCAACAAAACCGATTTAATACTGTCCGTTTTTTCCGTGCAGTTTTCATACTTTTATGGACTCCAGTGGCGTGCCGGGTGATTGGGGTTAGAGCTCTGCGGATCTAGTTCAGGTGTCTTATCGGTGCCACACCATGGCTTGCCTTTTCCAGGGCAAGGAGACCGACACTGCCGCCTTGGCCAGGTGACTCGAGCCCTTCCCCTTCCCTTTTCCCTTGGTGATCAATACAACCGTCAACGATCTATAATAAATTGATTTTCGTTTCCAAATCGTTAATGCACGTAATAAGAACCTGATTCAGGATCTCATCAAAGGACTGATGAGATTCAGTTTATATTAGTCTTACATGGCGACAGGTAACAGACATATACTAATATATATAAATTAGCGTTATTGAAATACTAAAATCAATGATAATAAAATACGGTTCTTGGAAGATTTATAAATATTGCATAAAATTAAATTATTCAGTCACAACTTCTTTTGTTGAATAGGTATCCATTTTCAGGAAATTAAGCTGGAAATTCGGCTCGAGGGTACAGTAAAGAATCGACCCCACTCAGGGTGACTGACAACTTTTAGTTCTAGTCAATCTTAGCCTCAACTTCTAAAAGCCCAATTTATTATATGAAATCATTAATCATTGAACAACACAGCGAAATGAAATAACTTTAAAATATTTTAATATAGAAGCGATATGATGAGAAATACCTCAGAATATTAATATTACAATTTATTTTAATTCGAAGCACGTTACATTAAAATTATATCAACACTAAACACGTTATCTGAAAAGGCCGAGTGTTTGTTGAATATATATATAGTTAACCCACAATTTCCACACACCGGTCCCCAAGACCCATATAATTGAGTTCAATAAAAATATCACGTCAAGTTTTCGGCTAACGATTTGCAAATTATCGAAAAACGTTTTTTTATATATTCAAATGTAAATTTATTGGTTCATAGATATTAACACAAATAAAATAAATCACATTATTACATTTATGCGTATAACATTTCGAATGATAAGCGACAGTATGTTAGTAGACAGAAGACGAGATGGCTCGATGGGGTCAGGAGGAACCTGGAAATCAAATGGAAGATCCAGAATGGAAGAAGGAATGCAAGATGGAAATCAAATCCTACGTGGGTTTATAGCTCCAAAGATGATGATGATGTATACACTAATAAATGCGGTCTATTCAAGCAATAAAGCATTGTTTTGCTTTAAAGTATATTTTAAGCAAATCAAAAAAGTAATAAAATTCGTATTATGCGTTTTCAGTTAGAGATTTGACGTTTCGGTCTCGGTACTAGTACCATATTAAGTGATTTTAAACAATCCCTGGGGTTACTTTACAAAAAACGCAACAAAACAATGGCTGCCAAAACCTTCAAACACATTTAAATCAAAAAACTTGTATACTGTTTTTATTACAAAACTTACTCCATAAGTACATAACTGGTGATATTTAAGCAGTTTTTAGTTTTATTTAAACAAAAAAAAATCAATAGCCAAATAGTTTTTAACCCCGATCTTTCAGTCGTTAAATGGAGCATTTTAAATTAAGCATGCAGGTCGTAAAAAAAATTAAAAATTTACCTAGTTTATAATGCTTGTTTTTCATGAAAAAAAATTGCTTGGGCAGATTTTGGACACGGATACTCAAAAGTACAGATTTGCATGCGTGTTTTTCTTAAGGCAGTTGCTTCTAGCCTTTTAATTGCCTATGGTGTCCAACCGGACACCAGAGGCAGTCCATTACCTGGCGAAATCGTGTCATTTAATTAATTTAATTGTCACTTTATTTTTCTATGTCGAAAGTTGATTTTTTTACAGAGTATTGAGAAAACTATAAATTATATTTACCAATTTTTAATTATTTAATTTACGTCCATTTTTAAGGGAAAAAAATCTTGAAGATGTTGAAAAATTGGATAAAATGACGACTTTTCAAAACCAAAGTTTGTTAAAGATGTTTTTTTTTTTAATTTTTAAATTTATAAGACGCACATGGTTTATATTTAATCTTTCAATTCCAATACTTTTAAATGTTTACGATTCTTGGAAAATGTACCGGACGAATCTCCAAATTCCTACACTACAATCGGAAAAACACATATTTATTATATTAATAGTAAATTTACAAGAAATAAAAATATATTACGTTCGGAAGAAGGGATGTACCAAACTTTTTTCATTTAAATATTTTTTATTGGTGCAGTCGATTTTTCGCAAAACGGACTAGAAAATGATAAAAAAAAAACTCGATTATGGGACCTAGACCCTTACACCACGACCTGTTGCCTGTAATTAGGTGGACCGAGCTATACGGCAGTTGCGGGTTAAACGTCGAGCCAATAGTGTTTCTGCTGTAGTATAATACATTATCATAATTAAACTTCTACCGCATGTTCACAAAATTATCGGTTCTTTTTTGCCGAGTCACGGACACCTTCCTGTGAATAGCAAACTCGATTAACCGAATCGATTGAGCTGATTGAATTGACGATAGCCCAAACAGTAATAAACTGTGTTTTAGTCACAGGAATCAACTATGCATGCAACTGCAATAAAAAGTCTTGTGCCGAAGCATATAAAGGTAATTAAATCTCAATTGAATGAAATCGAATATAGTCTAATAACAAAATATCTAATTTTGGATAAACGGTTTTACGCTGAATCAAATACAGCCTATTTTTTGTATTTGTTTTACTTTTGATTTATTATAAAAAATATAAATACCTTTAACATGATAATTGAATAGTCACTAGAGTCCATAAACATCAAATTTTCCAATATTTTTGTGTTTGTTTTTTAAGAATTGATATTCTATGAATTATATTATTCAATCCCATGATATTCGTGGTAAGGAATGACGCAAAATACTCATATCTCTGATATCATTCTGGGAAAAAAATCATCCTCAAGTTCGCAGAACATACTTTTTTTAATAATGCCGAATATGTATTTAAATTAAAATTATATCTAACAAATTCCAAAAAATCGTCATTAAAGACCTGTGATACAGGTTTTACGTGATTTATCTGTTTACAATAAATGTTGGAGACGTAACACATCAAACACCAGACTAGCTTCTATCCATACTCTAGAAAACTTATAGTTTAAAGTTTATTTAAATGGTATGTGTAATTTAAACATTTAGGTAGCGAGGATTCCTAGAATAATAATTTAGTAGTTATTGTATGCGAGTTAAGTTTTATTCGTGTCTTGTTCGTATACAGACGAGAATATCGGGTAAAACCGGTTCGTACAAATGCCACATGAAAAAAAATCACATAATACAACCGATAAGATTTACTGCGAACAAGTGTTGTATACGGCAATAATATACTGCCCAAGCAATTTAAAAAAGAAAATTAAAATACTTCACAAAAACATATTCTAAGTATATCGCAGAGATTGTTTTTGAATTCCAATGTGGTTGTATTTACAAATTTTAAAAAAATCACAGTGTCAACACAAAAACAACAACAAAACACTCAAACGCAAATATTGTTAATGTGTTCAATGTTGTTTCAGATTTCAAAAACACAGATTAATGACTTAGCAAACAATAAATACAAAGGTCGATTATAAAATTAATATGTCTGTGGATATAAATATTATGTTGAAATACCTTTTGTATTATTTGTTACACCTTTTATGATACGTGTTTAATATATCCATAATCATAATATTCCTCCCCTAAAAGTAAGCAACGATTGCTCCGGTGGTTACGATATATTGCAAGTTTTAACAACAACAAAAAATACGTAACCTTTTGAAATTAACTAAATGAAAGTTTCTCCAACGCGACGATATATTACAATCAACTTAATGTGACTTTCCAACATGAGAAGTCTACCCACCCTACAATTTTCATTTGTCATAGTATAAATGTAACGTTGCAGAATAGTAGAGGCGTCACGCGAATGACAAAAACGCTACGCGAAGTTGAACGGTTTAGTTAATATTATTGAGAAGGACACATGCAATTTATTTTACAAATAAAAACTACGTCAATGATATAAACATAATGTATGCAGTGATGATTTTTGGAATTTTTGGAATCTGACCTGTCTCGATTTTTTTTTTCGAGACAGGTGAGATTCCAACATGTTGAAGATTCCGGTCGGTTGACGGTCATGCTGCAGCGAGTACGGAAGCCCCAGCGAGACCCCAGAACGGGGTCAAGCTAGGTTCAAGTTGAAGGCACGGAGGCCAGGGGCTGACCTCGGCGGCGGGAGGTGCCCGTCCGCCATGGCCGCCATGGCCGCCATGGCATCCATGGCATCCGTGGCCGCCGGCTCCGCGGTGAGGACGACCACTCTCGCCCCGCCGTCGTCCATCTTCTTGGACGAGCCCACTGTCAGCCGGGAGCTCTGCGATTATTATTACAGCGTCTCGGAATAGTCTACGCTTGCGGAAGAATAACGACCGCTTTGATTTTTTCCGCTGCACCCGAGAGTAGCGATGGAATACTGTCGATAGCATTTTTCAGTCGATAATAAAAAAAAAAAACCTCCCCGCACTCCCCATTCTGTTGCTCGTGCATGGCTGCCATTCTGTACTCTGAGCGTATGTAAAGGATCGGTAATGGAGTAGTGGACTTGGAAACAGAAAGAGTATCAGATCTAAGCGCCAGCGCTTTGTAAGGAAAGTATTAAATAATAATGCTATTGGGCAGCAGCAATACACAGAAGTAGAAGAACCCGGGGACCCACTACACTATTTTTCCCTTAGAAAACCATAAACACAATTCAGTTATGCTCAGTGAAATGGTCGCCAACCTCCTCTGAGGAGAGTCACCCGACGAAGAAGACTAAAAACAATCGAATAATATTTTATAATAGAAGCAATTATATGATGTCATTTTTAGCGCTAGGGTTTTTACGCACTAATTTATTTTATTTTTCCTATGCTGATTAAATCAAAAGTGATAACGCTTAGTATTGAAATTGCGATTAACATTTCGACTCAACCTTGCAATTAGACGCGACTTGTCGAATATACATATCAAAAATATAACGAGTGATTCTGAACATAAAAAAATGTGTTTACGTAACTTCTAATTAAATCTAAATATATAAAGCTTTCAAGGTTGTAATACCGTTCAAAAGCAAAATGGGGTATTAATAGAACTAAGAGCTCGCCTACGGTAATTTTATGAACGAATAATAAAATAGCAGGCCATTAAAAGGAAATAAATAATCATGAAAATGATAAATCGTCCTACGAGATTAAATAAAGAATTCCATTGAACTACGTACTATCTATTATATAATAAATCACAATTATCATTATCTCATTCGATTCCAAAAAATAATCAGATCAATGAATATTTCAATATAAAAAAAAAATCAATTTATTGTTTAAAAAACACTAATTCTCATAACTAACTGAAATATTGATTTATCACTGTGCCGCTACGATACAATGTTTTTTTTTCTTTTCGATATCCGATTTTTTCCGATGATGTTTTTCATCCATTTCTGAGGATGTTTGTTTGCTTATACATTGTGTACGAAACTGGATATTTACGTGTATATCTCGTTTGGTGTATCTACAATCAGAATTTCTCGGAAGAATCGGGCGAGGCTTAGGAAAATATTGTTTCTAGTCCCAGCGTCGATCTGGTATAGCTAATTTCATTATTATTTTATTACTTTGGTACACAAAGTATCAGTATATTATCTGCAATAAGAACTGGCGCATAGGAAAATATATATTAAAGGTTAGGTTATATATAAATATATATATATAACATAACCTGATTGGCATTACAGTCTAATATTTAAAACAAGGAATTAATGAAATGCAAAAAAAGCGTTATCGGTCCGCGAGCTTTAATCACACATTACAAAACTGACTGCAAAAGGCCAATTCCACTAGACTTCGCGCTGCATGTGTTTATGTGAACCATACCAGCGCCGAGCAGATGGCCAGTTAAAGTCCTATGATTTAATATGAGAATGTTGCCATGTCACCAGCTACTGGATGCTCCATGCTCCACATACGGTAAGTGATTAACTGTTCAATGTATTCGCACGTATATATATATATATATATATATATATATATATATATATATATATATATATATATATACAGGCGATTCCGTCGATGAGAAGTTTGTCATCATAAAAATCACCAAATTAAAAAAAAAAACCTATAGAGCTTATGGTTACCCTACCGTGTGTATAGTTTATACACTCACTGCTACACTCCAAAAACTACCCAAACTGGCAGTCACGTCATGCATAGTATTAAAATACCAGAGCATAAGCAGTGCAAAGCAAAGATACCATATTTTTTTAAAATATTAAAATGTATGCTTTTTTTATAATCAACCATCCTGCGGTCAATGAGAAAACCCAGATGCAATAATTAATTTTTAAAAAGACAGTCTCTGCAGACGCTCTGATAAAAACGCTCACTTCGAAATATTTTCGTGATCTCCTAGTTGAACCGATTCACATGCACAGGTTACCCGATGAGCGGTGATTTTGACACTGGCTGTATTTCCTGCAGCAAAGGCCATTTATGTTTTTCAATTGAAATTTAATACCAAGTAGAATTATTGATGCTGTTGTGAACGTGGAACCTTCCAGCTGCGCCGATCGATCAACTTCACATAGCACCATGCATTATAGGGCGAAAGTGCTTCCACCGTCTTGCAAATCATAAAATTTGATATAACAGTATAAATACACCTACAATTAATATTCATAAGCCTTACGTGTTTAAAAATAGACATGTACGCCTCAGCATGAAATCGATAAAACGCTGTAGAGCGTTATTTCATACTGGAAGATGAGTTCGTGTTTCATAATACATACATACATAACGAGCTTTCTTCAAACCTATAATGACCAGATAGTGTTCCAGGAGTCGAGCACGTACACTGTTAGTTGGCATGGCGGAAAATAACAAGAAAATAATACTCTTCAATCGATTTGTCATAAAAAAATAAAAAATCCATACAGATTCCGATCAACAAAGTCGTTGAGGGCGACCATTGATGTCGGACCGTTCCGTAGACGAAAAGACGAACCGTGAGGGTCAGACGACTTCACAAAAAATAAAAAAAAAACTAAAAGAGACCGTAAATCATTATTCAAGAACGAGTCACACGAGAAAAGTTTCCATTAGTCAGATATTAAAAAAAAAAAAAACTTTAAATCGATAATGCTTTATTTAGAAATTTGATATTTTGACAGCAAAATCTTATTGTGAATATTCTGACGAAGCACTTGACTATTTGATATAATTATATGTAATATAAGTTATTATACTTGATTTTTTTTTTGTATTATTGCCAGTAAATAGATTGTTTATGCAGTTTGTATTTACTGTATAACACTCCGTACTCTTTTTTATAGTAAAACCCCAATAAAATATTTTCAGACTAATACAAGGGTCGAGTCTCAAAATAGTCAAAGTAACAGCAATCTCACCTAAAAAAACTATATTACACTGTCTTAAATATAAAATAGGACAGACTCGGACAAATTAAAATCAACCTCGTGGGGATTCGTCGTGTAGCTGGCGTCGGTTAGCCGATTGATTTGCAGAGTGAAGAAGAGACGGCCTGGAGGAAGGGGAACGGGCCGAGGACGGAAGACAGCTCGATAATTCAATTAGCAGCATCAGCATCGAGAGGACCAGCCCGAGAGCCGGTCAATGCGTTGATCCTCTCCGCGTGCCCAGCGGCCGCCGACCTGTGACGTCACGGCACGTGATCTCCCGCTCCCAGCGAACAATACAGGGTGATTCAAACTTGTCACACACCTCTCAGCCTGTCATTTAGGTTGATATTATAAAAAAAAATTCAAGCATTTTTAATTTAATAATATCGTTTGCAAAATCCATTAGATTTATATGATATTTCAAGGTATTTCAAATACGCTTATTTTAATATATATACAGTAGACCCGTAGACATTATAATGCGAATTTCAAAGTTCGCGTTAAAATGCCTCGCATTACGCGAATTTCTTATTTTAAGAATGTGTATGAACATAATGTAGTCATTGACTTCTATTAACAATTAAAAACATCGTCGGGTGTTATGAACGTATTTTACAAGAGCGCAAAAGAAAGTGATTGATTCAAATGATTCGTATTTTGTTGTATTAAGTTTTGACTATGTATGTATGTTTAATCGTAAACCCCGATATACGCGAATTTCACATAACGCGATTTTTTCCGGAACGTATCCCTCGCGTAAAGCGGGGTATTACTGTATGTATGTATATATATTTTTTGTATTCTGTACAAAGGAAGTCTATATGTGTGTACACGTTCGAATCACCCTGTTTAATCAACACCGAAAACTAGAATCGCTGTGCTTGTATTATCCCATCGACGGTGGGAAGGGGGAATGACTTAATAAAATAACTTACTCAATATCAGACTTTGCGGCGGTAAAAAAATATTTTATTTACGTTTGCCCCACGAGCGAGCGATATAGCATACATAGTTTAGAAACGAAGAGCCTATAACCACACTACTCGGTATATGTATAAGGCCGCAAGGGAAGAGGCCAGTGGTGTACGTAGGTTGTTGGAAATAAAGAGAGAGTGATTGTCAGGTGGTAAGAAGTAATGTGATTTTAATGTACCTGACACGTGGAGGATTCTATATAATTGCAAATTTTTCTCTTTCCAACAACCTCTCCCTCTAACAATTGTTTACTTATTATTATAAAAAAATCTCACTCTGTTTGACAATGCCAACGTGAAAGGTTGGCGAAACTGGTCACAAATAAAAACGAACGTGTGGAAAATCACTCATTAGTATTTTATTCAAAAATATTAAAATGGAATTCCACCAAGTACTCTCTGTCAAAAATATTGAATTTCGTATTACACTGTTTTGTAATCACCGTTCAATGAAGCCGGTCTTTCTGAACTCGGGCGTTAATCTCGCAAAGTCTTAAATCGAGCAAAAGCTAAAAATCTCGTGGATTGAAAAAATATAACTTACCTTTACCGAGAGAGTAAGTTCAAGACCTGGGCGTTAAATAAGTCTCTGTAACTAGAGAGAGAAAAACTTTTTATTCTTTCAAATATATTGGCTAACTTACAGCACTGGCTTATCTCCGGAATGAGAAAACCGACGGACTATTTATTATCAAGGAAGGCATTAATACAATAATGTATACATTTTATTACTTAATAAATTTTATTTTAAAAATGTAGTATTTTTTATCACTTGTAGATATAATTATAGACGTGATTTTATTAATTATCGATGGAAAAACCTCGCAACAACAAAAAAACCAGAAAAACAATCGAATTTTAGAAAAAAATACACTATTGATAAAAAACTATCGACTTTTTAATTAAATACAATTAATTATACACTAAGTTACTGCTGCACATTCGGACCGCTTCATATATAATTTGTTAAAATATTATCTAATTAAAAACGCAATTTAATTTTATTTATAGCGACAATTTACCGCAAATTAACGACATATTAAAATTATCTAATTACACGCCATTATCGTTGGTTCGCTTGCGTTTATTATTTAACCGTGTATCGATCGCGCCGGCAATATTTAACGTTATATTTTTATGAAATTAGAATCAATGAATGAATCTCAAATCGAAAAAAAAAAAAACTCGTATAATTTGGCCACAGGATAATAAGAGAGGCGAACGCTCGGCATTAAATGGGATTTTTTACGGGCGAATAGAAGCGAGCGCACCTCGCCGAGATCAATCTGTTAATGTCGAATTTTCGCCAACAGCAATTAATCACTGAATAGCCGCTGCGGCCGTGAATAAAAATTTCGCAGTCACGTGTTTTTTTTTTTTTTTTCTTTTCTATCCAAATATCACTTCCTTATCCAACTCGATTCTTTGCTCTAGGAATAAAATTATTTAAATATATATTGATAATAATATACTACTAAATTATACTTCATTATAATATTCACTCATCTCAAAAAACTTATAAAAAAAATAAAAATTCATTCATAAATTATTTTGAGCCTACATTATACATTTTATAATCCAGGGGTGTCCAAACTTTTTAGCTCACCATACCAACATACTGTAGTTTTGAATAAAAATAAACTACGGCGGGCCATAGTTTGGAGACCACTGCTATAAATCATACTATTGGGCAAAAACAATATGTTGAAGAGACAGATAAGCAAGCGGCTCGTAGCGTTATGTCTTCGATCTGTACCAAAGGGTTTTTTATAATATCTCCGTTCTTAGAACAATACAAAAAAAAAAACAGTTTATAACTTAAAATTCTGCGCGACGCCACGGTTTAAGCCGATAGTTTTTAATTTGAATTTCAAAGTGTCAGAATAAGAAGTTGAAACGCCACAGTCTGCAAAGACCTTAGAAATGTGGGACATTATTTGTTATCCACGCATTCACATGCAAATGCAGTCTATTCTAGAACAAAGGCTTTTATCTCAGGTGATACGATGGCCAGGTGAGACCGCCTGCATCTAGGACGCGTTCATATATATTTATAGTACTTAAGATAATCGGACCAAAGGACACATTGTTATGAAGAAGGCTAAGTGACCGGCCTTGTTGGCTCAGTTGTACCAGGGGTCCTCTGTTTGATTCCCGCCCCGGCAGGTGAATCCAAAAATGGTGTAATTTGGTCGAAGATGATATTGACGATAAATATTATCCACATTACTGTTTACAATTTTAAAAATATACATTCACAGAAAAAAATTAAATATATATTTGAGAAACACCCTTAACCTCCATCGCTGCCATGCCTTCACCGCGGGATGTCCCACGCTGTGATATTGGAAGAGTGGTGCCCCTACTCGTCATACAATTGATGAGGTCAAATTGTCAAGTAAACCAACACAATAATAATACTCTTGTGAAAAAAACATAGTTACTGTAATTTATTTTTTATTGGTACTTTTTACGCTGTACCTAATTTGAGGGCATTGGCATCATTACATAGGCGAAATATTCAGAATTTGGTGTGCTAATAATAGGGTTCCAGGGTTGCCCAAAATTTTTTGAGATGCGACCTAAAAAAATGAAATAATCGATTACAATTAAAATAGATTATTTGAATAGTGTAATCTACTATAATAATAGCCATTGTGTGTTTATTTGTTTGTATGTATGTTTCATTTTTCCGTTCTGTATAGAATATCTTAAAAGATACAACGCTGATTTTTTGCACATAAGTTAAGTAAATTTTTCCGCAGCTATGTGCCGAATTTCAAGACGATAGGATAATATTTTCATTCATAAACTTTAAAATATGCTTTAGCTAAACTTTAATTATATGATTCACTTCTTCGCCGCGAGATGATGCTTTAGCGAATTTCAATTCAGTTCTTCGCCGCGAGATGTCGTTCACCGCGAGAATTTCAAATTTAGAACTTTTACAAAAAAATCAAATACGTCATTTTGTGACGGGCTACATTACTAGTCTATTAATAATGATTAAGTACATTTTTTCAAATATTGAAAATTGACTAAAGAAACTCTTAGAAAAATATCATCGTGATTTGTGCGGGATATCACGATGATATTTTTCTAAGAGTTTCTTTAATCAATTTTCAATATTTGAAAAAATGTACTTAATCATTATTAATCAATTAAACCTGTATAGGTAAAATCGTACTTCCTGTGAGATGGTCTTCACAAAAAACCAATAATAGTGTAATCTATTAATTATTAAAATGTGGATTGTTTTATTCACCCAAGTACAGGGGACCGACGAGAGTGTGGAGATCGAATTCTCTAGATATGAATAGCCGAATGGCTGGGAGATTACTACATAGCCATTTTAATATTTATATTTATTTAAATATGGAGTATTACAAGCTTAACCAGTGCACCGTGAATAGCCATAAATCATTAATGAATTTCTTTGATTTAATGAGACGACAAAACATAGCCCGCAAGTACCCCAAAATTTAAATTCAAAAGTGACACAGCCCGTAAGCGCCCGATTAATCACGATAAAATTACAACGCTAAGCCAGGTAAACACGAGTGATAAGAGATAGATAGTGTAAGACACGTTACCTGTACAAGATATCCAGGTGGAGACATAGCTGGTGTTGTAGATCCCGTCGAGTAGCGCGGTTCAAAGTTGTCCGCTCGAATATCGGGAAAAATCTACCTGGCAAGCGAGTCTCTATCGGCATGCGATGCCAACCAGTGATACGCTGAATGATGGTCGATTACATTGAGCATCATCAGTCAACAAAGTGGGAAAAATATCGCACCATGAGGTAAGTCATCGCTTATTTTCCAACATTCGTGCAAACGCCCTCAATCATCAAACAAGACAGACATCATACTCTTTGGTCTATTTTTTAACACGCACGATATGGCGCATCACTATCATTGATTTTCCCTGCAAATATTGTATTAAATAAAATTAAAAAATATATACAATAATGCCATTGCCTTTGATCATTCTAACTGTAAGTTATTTGCGAATGAACTTCATTAATTAAAATTGAAAATCCGTTGTTTGAATTCGTGCGTAAACCAGCAAAACTCACTCAAAAATCACTCCACTCAACACGTTCGAATTGTGGCGGATCTCAATGGGTATTTCGTCTTGGGAGAAGGGGGGAGGGTAGATCGAGATTATTAAAATAATTCTAACGTACAATAATAACAGTACAAATTTGCTCTAAAAACTACGCCGCGTAAAATCTCCCGAAGACAAGGTTCTTACGGCCGTCGTAAACTTGGATAAACTATTTTGAGAATTAGTGCCGTATACTTATGTGTATATATATTATATTCATTCGTAGCACCAGCATTCGGGTATTTCAGGAGTGGTCTCGGGACTGAAAAGACTCCCTGGGGTTTCGTGCTGAAGAAATTCATCCCCTGAAAAGGTTTTTATAGCGACCCGAAATGTGAGAAATACATAAGCCACCAATTACTAAAATTGTTAGGTTAGCGTTATTCTATTATAGTGGAATTTATATAATAATACGAAAAGTATTATCAATGTTTTTTATTAAATAACTAGAAATGTAGCCCGTCATAAAATGACGTATTCGATGAACAATGCAATAGTGTTTGAATATTTGATTTCATTTTGTACACATATATTTTGAATAACCGGATATTAATTTCGAAAGCATAGCCATTCTAGGAAATATCACATTTCGTGTCACAAACAACGAATCACTTTCACTGCACTGTTCTTTATTAGATGTAGTCTTTATCACGTTCAATTGTGCTATTCTTTTTTAATTACGTTTGCTGTGCTTAGACGGTGTTATTTTTTTAGGGGGCATTTTAAGTTATTAATGATGTGATTAATAATTTCTAACGCAACTAAAAAATAAAATTGGTACTTGTGTCAAGCTGACATAAACTGGAAATTTCTTGAAGCATCATATTTTATTTTTTTGTAAAAATTCTAAATTTGAAATTTTCGCTGTGAACAACAGAATCATATAATTCGTACATAAAACATATTTGATAGTTTTATTTAATTAGTTTATGAATGAAAATATTATCCTATCGTCTTGAAATTCGGCACATAACTGCGGAAAAACTTACTGAACTTACGTGCAAAAAATCAGCGTTGTATCTTTTAAGATATTCTATAGAGAATCAAAAAATTAAACATACATACACACAATGGCTATTATTATAGTAGATTCTTTGTTGGAAAAAAAATGTTTGTTACGTTACGGCTATGCAATTTAAGCACATCCTGAAGGTAGTAAGCCCACTCGAGTCGTCTCAAAATACTGGCCTGTAAATCTCACGATCGGCCTGAATTCGGATAGAGATTTCCATGGCAGCTTAGCTCTTAAATTTTTCTCTCTTTATCGATCGTTTTCTAGTGTAAAAAAAAAACGAACGAAAATACACAATTCACAATAAATATACTGTACTAACGCCCACGTCATTAAACAATCAATAAAACCAATTCACAATTTTTTTTTATTTCACTAATTGTTTTAAAAGCGTTAATTGACAAACGGCACACGAGAAACACACGTAAATATTAAACTGTTTATTTAAGCCAAACAGGTAGTAAGCAAATACGAATATATTGTAAAATAAAAATATTCAAAAATAATAATAAATATTCATTATTATATCAAATAGTTATTTCATTAACGCATTCCTAACTATATCTTTGTTTTTCTATCTTTAATATTTTACTCATACACTATCTAAAATATAGTAGTGATAATCGATCAAAATCCACTCAATATTAATGTAGTTTGCTGATAACACCCATGGCTCCAAATAGCCCAACATTAGCCATTACATAGTGTATATTTATTCCTACATATGGAGCAACTCCTCCCACGCTTCTTAACATTGATTGAACACAAAAAAAAAAAACTTCACACAAGTTTATGTTTGATTAAGTACTTTTTTATAACACTGCCCGGCACAGCTGCAACGATTTCTCACATGGCAGATCAACAACTAAAAGACAATCCGTTTACCTATGGACACAGTGGCACCATTCACTGTGGTTTCCTTCTCGTTCAATCTGGCTTTGACCGGTTATAATAATTAGTAACGACAGACAAGCAATTAAAAGCAACCGCTGCTTACGACAACCTAAAACTAAGTAAAAATGCATATCAGAAGGACACTAATAAAGCCTTTTTGTAAAAAATAAAATAATTTGCGTTTACCGTGCAATTCGCAATTAATCAAATCAAACAAGATAAGGACTGTTTTTATGCAAATGGGATTCACCCGACTGCCTTGATAAATTACTTGATGTTAAGTTTTAGATATAAATTTGGCATTTTAAATTAAAAAACCGGTACCATACATCTAAAATTTTGATTTAACTTCATCAAAGACACAAAAATTAAAAACATGTTGGGCAGATTTGGAATATTTTATTCACCGTATATTTGGTCAGTTATTTTTCAACATGGGTGTTGCGCATGTGAAAAACCATAGTAGTTTAATAATGCATATATATATATATATATATATTAAAACAAAGACAAGCTTCTGTTCTTAACTTCTAATCCGTGATATCCAAGCTCAGATAGGATCATTCTTGAGCAGAGGCAAATAAACAAGTAGTGAGCAAATTCAAAAGCAATTGGTACTGCGTCAGGCTTGATTCTTCTCCGACAATTGTCTTATTCTTTACAAGGAATCGCTAAGAATCTCCAATAGAGTTTTCTCTAGGTGGGTTATCCTTTCGTTTAATCCTTGAGAAAATCTATATTTTTACAAGAACAAAGATGGTGAAAAACTCATTGTTCCATTCAGATTCAAGCTCAGTATACCGTGCTCGGCAAGCAAGCCTGCTAACCATTGGACAGCAGAGTAATTTTTAAAATAGGGTACTCGTTAGGAACAAAATCAGGCACATGTAAGGAATGTCATGGCAAATATAAGAATTACATTTATTTTAGTTATTTATAAAAGCAATATTTTTTTTAATGTATTTTAGATACTACCAGAAAGAATTCTAGGCTAATAAAAAGAGAATTTAAATTACTAACTTAAAATGGATTCATATTCATAAAAAAAAAACCTTAGAAAATAATGTTCAAATCCAATATATTTTGTTACACAATATAGTATTCAATTGAGAAATCAACAGTTAAACTGAAATTAAAGCAATCAAAATATAAATGATCTCAAATTAGATTATGCTGGCAAGGAATAGACCCAATATTTGGTACAACATTGATATTCTCATTTTCGTGAAACCATACTTCAGGTATTTTTTTTTTTTTGCCCTCAGGTATACTTCAGGTATATGAAGTAAATACATCACGGTACACGAGTTTTCCATGTTTGGATTACACTTAATTCCACACATAAAATACACAAAATAAGGGACTTCCTCTCCATTCATACATTCTTTATAAACTTTCATTGTCTCTTTTACAATTATGTTACACAACGGTGTTGTCACTTTACATAACATCCATGTGTACGTATTCTACTACCAAATATTATGTTTACATAGGAACTATGCTAACCATAAAATTAATAACAAAATATTTGACTGCACATTTTATAAAATTACTTTTTAATTGTATTATTTTAATCTTCAGGTGTTTTGTAGTTTATTTTAAAGGGGAACGTATAACCATTGACTGGATTATACGTTTTGTAGGTTTATCTAATTTTTAGCCAGTGTGATCGGATTTGTTTTGCTCTATCAGCTGAACAAATAATACTCAACATGTAGAAAGCGCCGGCTTATGATTCTAAAAATAAATAAAGTGGACATCCAAACAATCACAGTACACACAAAAATGACAGCTCCTTGTGTGATTTTATGTTTTCATCTCAGTATTTTTATTTTATTTTGAAAATCTTGTTAGTAATTTAACACGAATAATAACTGCTACTGTGTTATAAAAATAATCAGTCAGTCAGATAGATGAGAGGGAAAACATAGCAGCACCTCTGCTGACAGAGTGGATGGCCACTGACCTGTGTAAGAAGCGGAGCTGTAAGAGTCAGCAGAGGAAGCCGACAGCGAGCGACTGCGATATCGAGCCGCTTTCTTCAACGCACCCGACTTGGAGTCCATCTTACTGCGGCCGGAGTACGCCGTGCCTCCCTCCAGGGCTTTCACGTTGGAGCCGGGGTCGGTCACCGGACTGTCGCAAACGGAAGCCAAATTCGAAGCGTTTTTCTCCCCCAGATGCGGGTCTGCAGCGTCAGCCATGATTCCCGAGCTCGTCTTAGCGTTAAACTAAATAATTTCTATATCTACCGCGCCAGTTATCACTTCACTCGCGCACTGGAAGACCGTTTGGAACATTTAGCGAGGACGGAACCGTCGTAATTGACCGCTGGCGCCGCGCGTCTTTCGCTTTTTTTATTGCTGAGTGGACCGGGCGGTGCTGGCGGTGCTGGCGGAGCGCGACTCGCGAGCGGCGAGTGTTTGTGATGATCGCTGATTGTTTTGCTGCCGCCGGGCGGACTACGTCACAGCGAATGCGAACGAAGCGGACGACGATTCGCTTCTCTCGACAAATGTCAATTTTAGTTGCGAGCTTCGTCTCCAGAGCTCCGAGCTGCGTGGCTAGAAATCAAATACACAAAAACGCTATTTACGCTTTTTAAAAAGTATAACTTCCTTTTTTAAAAAAATATTTAGTTCAAAAAAATAACATCATTATTACTAATAATTAATTTTATTTAAATATTACAAAAATGGTGAAGCGATTTAAAATAATATATATTTTTTTAATATATAAATATTATGATTATATTTAATTAATAAAAATAACATTCTCATGCTTTTATTGCAAAATACACAAATAAAAAAATACACATTCATTTTTAATTGTATTAATATTAAAAAAAGATTTTAATCGATGGGCTTGATTTAGCGTGCTAAATTATCAAAGCAGATCATTAAAAATGCGTTTGAAACACGTGAAATGTGGCTTATTATCATTTTTATAGCGAATTATACATAAATTTTCAAGATCTTTCATTTCTAGTCAACCGTCGCAAGTCTCGTGAAAAAGTTGCAATAATCGCATAATTATTGTTTGTACGGTACGCCATATTGCTGGCAGCACATAACTTGTAACCTTCAAATATTGTTTTTACAGTTTTGACGTTTGTAGTGTTTTCAGAGTTAATAAAAGTGTATTTTACGGTAAATATTGCTATTACTTTAATATAAATTCATAATTTAGCTATAGATATAATATTTATTTACTCTGTTTTTCAAACTACCCAATTATCTAGGTTTGTAAGTCTTTTGCTATAAGTTGAAAGGTTTTTTGTGATTTAGGCTTATTTTGATTGGTTTTACCGCCTTAGCTTTGATACCTTTCCCTGAATTAATAATACCGAAATTAGAGGATCGGAAAATATGTACTTTAACTATTAAATCTTCCAATATATATATATTATATATACAGGACTAAAAAATGCAATGAAGTCATACTTAATTTTCTAAATATTTCTCTTTAATGCTATCTCGTTAATATGAATTATTAATTAATTTAATTCAATTTGACAGTTATCAAATTTGTTGAATTAAATATTAACCTTATGTTTAACACTACTTCAACAAAAAACAAAACAAACTCATTCCCCTCAATAATATTGCAACAGATTTTTTGTGAGATAAAATATTTTAAATTTTTAATACCCTGAATGCTTAATTTTTAAATATATTATAGTTTTATTTCAGATATCTATCAGTATAGTATTTTAATTTTCATATTTATTTAACCAACATCTAAATTTGTCATCGTATCGGAAACTTGAAATTTCAATGAAAAAAATCATTTGATAACTTTGTGTACTTAAAGAGGTCACACCTTATTATTATCAATAGATAGAATATTTCAAACAAAATAAAGATATAATAATCCATTACCTCTAGCATTCACTTAATTAAAACCAAAGGTATCAGTAATAACTAATTTCACATTGAAGATGTTTTCCAAAATATGGTAAATTTACTGTCAGAGGTAGATATTTTATTTAATCACTTGTGTCTGCCATATTTTTTTTTTATTTAGTTATTTTGTCTTTTTTATTTTTGTACACATTTTTTGTTATTTTATTGAGAAATTCATTATTGGTGACCAGTTTCGCCAACCTTTCACGTTGGCATTATCAAACAGAAATTTTTGTTTCAGTAAACTATATGCATTGACAAGCAATGCCCAAACCAAATTTACTACCCAAGGAAGAGCCCTCTGGGCAAGGGGAAAAGAGGACTATGTATGCTCAGGTGCAGAATGATGGTAATAATAATTTTAATATATTAAACGTTTATATTTAATTATTTACCAAATTTTCACATAAAACTGCGTTTGTTTAAGTTGTTGCAAAGTTGAAAACAGCAATAGAAGACTTTCTAGCAGCTCCTTTCATTCCAATAAAAAAAATCTCATATAATCAATCCTATATAAATATAGCTATTTTTATAATATTAATATTAAGTATAATATTTTATAATAGGAAGTGTACGCTTGTAATTTTAGGAAATGTACGCTTCATCGAATTGGCCATGACTTATGATGAGGAGCCAACTCCTGTAAAGCGGCCGCGGCTCGTACAAGCGCAGTCAGGGTCAAAGTTTGCTAACAATGGCATGACGAAGGTTAATTCTCAGAGGACTGAGAGCATACTGGAATCACGTTTGGCAGAAATTGTGCGCCAATCAGAAAACGAGGTAAATTAATATTTACTCTGATAAAAAAAATTCTGCCTGAATATTAGTGAAAATTGTTGATGGTGGAGATGGCGTGTATATATTGGAACTTTAATGAATATATGTATTCTTAGAATTTTTGGGGCCGCAAGTATCTGGCCAATCAGATCAGAGCAAGTCAGCCATAATTTCAATGTGATATTTAACAGCATTATAAAGTTTGTTTTTTTATAAGAAAATTTAATTTATTTTGTTTAGGGTACAGTCGGGCAACATTACATTGAGATAATGAATGAGCCGCCGGGGTCATTGGTCAGCGCTGACGGTACGCAAACTGCAAATGTCGTCCAGGGAAACCAGCTTGTGCAGCTTGATCTCATGAACTTTCGCCTCATCAGGTAATTCCAATCTATGACTTCCTGAGATGTCCTTTGTTTCAATCTGGCGATAGATGACATGACCAGAAACTCAGAATGAAATATTTATTGCTGAAATGATTTTAGATATGAAGAAGACGGTGCTGCAAGAGAAGTTACCGCAGAGGAAGCCGCCAACCTCGAGGGTTCTCAGCAACAATACCTGGAGCTGCCTTCTAATGTAAGTCTCCATGTTTTTTTGATGAATAAATACTTTTAGCCAAACAGCTAAAAGATTACTAAACATTTTTGGAGTAAGAACTATAGAAGACTATCTAGCAATGCTAAAAGAAAATGAAAATGGAAAGAACCTATCAAAAAATAGTTTTATGAACCATATTTGTATTTTTTATGTGAGATATTAAACTCACATTGTATTTTTAAAATTATCTTTTCTTCTCTCTCGAGTAATGTTGTTCAAATTTCAAAAACCAATTCATATTAAAGGCCTCAAAAGAAGGCAGTGTATTAAACTGGAAAATATTCATAAGCTGATTTGACGGTTACAGGATATTTCTGAAGAATCTCACGTCATGGAGAATCTGGAGGAGGCCGAGTTGATTCTACCTGATGTTCACCCCAAGCACAGGCAGACTGCAGGGCACGCAGGTAAGTAACTGCTCCGTAACTCGGTGTACAGGATTATTTTAGGATATATTCTTTACACTTAAAGGAAATTATGTTATTTTACAAAGGAATGTATGTTTTATTTTCAGCTGTCCAGTATGTGCAGGTTGTGGAACGTGACTCTGTGCCCATGGTGTTCTATGCAGCTTCGCCCCCTGCTACTCCTGCTCCACACCAACAGCAACACCCCACGGCTGGCAAGCAACCCGGGTATGGTCCTTCATCACAAGATATGAATATCAAAAGAGATTAACACCTTCAGTTACATAGTGCAGAAGAACAAGTTGAATCCATAACCTTGCAACCCTCTGGACGTGTTTGAAGAATCCTTTACAACTGTAATATTGACTCACCTCGTGCCAGTGAGGTCTGTTACTTTTGAGTAATCTACTGAAATGATAAATAGGAAACTTCAACTCGGGCTTAATATTTTGAGAACATAAACCAATAAAATACTTGTGTTCTCAGGCGACGGAAGCGTGGAGACTTCCAGATCCCCCCCGACATCATGGATTCACCCAAGTTTAAGCTGTTCTTGTACTCCTGTAAGCTATGCAGCTTCAAGTGCAACGCCATCAAGGAGCTCACTGCTCACCGAGTGAGTACACTTACACTGTTACTCTATCACTATTATATAGTATATTAGTATTAGAATGAGTAAATTGTTTCACATTCATTTTAAAGAGACGACATGGAGGAAAAAGTAGTTAGCTAAAGGCTAACTAAAAAACACCTTGAATAATTAAAGTGAGCGACTTCTTCTAAGGCTCAATAGACCTAAGAGGGTTGGAAACCTCTGCTCTGAAGTAACTTCTGATGTGTCTCATATGACAGAGAATATATGAAGTTTGTGGATTGCTTACAGACTAGTCACCAGGGTGGCGGAGGAGGTCGCTACCGTTCCCTCGCTAAGCCGCCAGCGCCGCTGCTTACCCCGAACCCGGCCCTCGCTGATGCTCCACCCCTTCTCACTTGCACACTCTGCACCTTCAGGGCCACATCGAGAATCCAGGTTCAAAACTACTTCTTGTATATTACTCTCAAAGCTTCTCTTAAATTGAAGTCGGGCATATACTTTGGCTTCAGTAGACGACTGTTCTATTTTTAGCATAACTTGAAATTTATTTAGATTTTCCTCATTGAGAATATGTAAACTGATAAACTCAAAACATTTTCATACACAATAAATCTGTATAGGTAAAATGTTAATTTTTCAGTCCTTCAGTAGATAAGATTCATTGTTCCAAGTGAGAATATTTGATTTATTTTCAGCTGAATAAACACGTAACAAGAAACCATGCAAATGAACAAAATGGATCGGATGAGGATGAATGTAAGTCTATTTTTAATAATCTTTTAATTATCTTGTTATATTAGTTTTTATGGAATATTATTTTCAACATGTTACTTTGGAATTATGTAACCCAAGGATAGCAATGCCGAGCTCAACCGAGTCATGACTTCCCATAACTTGCTGGTTCATCCTCTGTTGGTGCAGGCAAGTGTGTGTATATACCGACAATGGATACATGGAAAAACATACATTATGTGTTATTATTGTTGTTGGGTTATTTAAGTCATAGACTTTTTATTTTTTCTATCATGTTGTATTAACCTGCTTCAAATAATATCACACAAACCGGATGCCTCTTACAATATTATTAAATTTTAAGTTAACCAAGTTTTTTTCGACCGGTCTGGATCTCTATCTATTTAGTATTATAATTAAGGTTATTTCTTCCAGCTAATGCATTGCCGGCTAAAGCGCACCACGGCCAAACTTACGGACGCGTAGACCATGTGACCTTCTACTGCTGCGACACGTGCGACCTTCAGACCCCCAACAAGCACGTTTTCAAGAGACACGAGTGCCCCAACATTACGCATGCCAAGTGAGATGGCCCACATGTACCTGGAGTGCGGGGTACAAGACTTCTCTCTCTATGATCCGTAACTTCTAAATATCTAATTCCAAGCTAGGATGCTTTTGATGATAATTTAGACGCAATGTTAACATCAGTTGAGAAAACAATAATTATGCAGTTAGTTCATATTAATCAAATTATATGTATAAATTTTAATATTCAGGTGTTGGAAGCAATGAAGTGGATTGAAATTCAACGCACAATAGTGTATTTCGTTTTATAGAAGTTAGTTTGGGTTTGTTTATTGTAGAAACAGTAATTTTGTATATACACTAGTTTTTTTTTTGTTCATTAAATAATCAATTTTAATCAATTTGACATCTCTACTGTGTCCTAAAAGTTTTTTTTTTTTAAATGGAATTTACAATGACTTGTTGATTTTCATGCGGCTATATATTTTCATTAAAACAACACACTCTATGATACTTGAATTTTAATAACTTATACATCAGAATACCAAATTATCAAAATTTAAATCTGATATATTAACATTCAAATGTATTTATTAATTCGCAAAAAATAAATCTTATATATATCTAAAGCTATATATAAAGCAACCCGACAACTGGAATAACCACAACTTGCAAACAGGTATCATTCAATTGTAAATGTATGATATGCATACGTTTGAAATGTTTTATCTGAAAATTATGCCACTCTGTAATCGGAGTGTCACCAAATGTAAATGTGTAATCAAATGGATGTCTCCAAAGTTTATGTTTTTCAGCTGCATCAATATGGATTAATTTGCAGCAAATTGAGAGTTGCATTATTTATTCAAGCATTTAGTGACTACTCAATGTGAAATTAAATACTGATTGAGAAAATTAATGATGACTATTTCAGGCAGTTCGGCGTGATATCATGTGAGGTATCTCTTACAAATCAATCATATTCTTGGTTCGATGAGAACATTCCAGTTTGCCCTGTCTCTTTAGTGTGTTCATTTAATTTCAAAATAAATGTATTTTGATATATAAGAATAGCAGCTCGTTGTAGATGTCATTATTGAAACACTTGATTTTTTTTCTTTATTCTTGAAAAAAACACCTTACTTAAGTCTGCTTTAGTGAGGGACTCGCGTGAAACAGTGAGAGTATTTACTTTCTAACGAGTCTGTAGGCTGATAATTTTTTCTGTTTGTACAAAATATGTAAGGAGGTTATGTTTTATTCAGAGATAACGTTTACTCAACTAAACCTGAACTGACGGCTTGCAAATGAGTGATTGCCCCCTTATTAAGCCTCTTTTTGCTTTCCATTAATAAAAATATTACCGACCCACTGAATAAGATATGTTAGGATGTGAAAGATCTTTCTGTTATTATTTTCTAATTGTAATTTTATTTTTTATTTTTTTACCATTTCCTTTTGATGTAAATGTTCATTTGGTCTGTGATCCACTCGGTACAAACCAACCTTCCGATGCTTACGTGTGGGGCTGTTAATCGTGAAATGTATGAATGAAAAATGTATAAAATACAAATAATCTGATTTAAATAAGGTCCTTGTTTCTTATTTAATATTTCCACTGATACTAAAAATTAAAATTTCAATTTAACCTCGACTAGCGTATATATTTTGAATTTTTTAAACTTATCATACAACAGCATTGTAATAGCGTAATGCGGTTTTGAATTCAAATAGGGTGTTTTTGGGATAAAAATTGGAGGAAAATCCTCTTATCTAGTCTTAGTATAATGTTTAATCTTAAAAATATATATTATTTTGATCGCCTTGATATATAAACATATATTGCATCTTGATATGTTGCTTTTCACAAAAAGCCCAAATTATTAAATAGAATGGGCAAGATAATAAAATAAACATATTCGATGATGTCATTAAATGAACCATTTAAACAAAAATGAGGTTCTGACAAATTAAATTTACCCTTTTATTAAAATTTGATAGAGTCATCTATCTTCAAAATTTTTATTATAAATATTATAGATTTTGGGATTTTAGTGACATCTATACAAATGTAGCGTTACTAGGAGTATTCAAAAACGATAATAGTTATTCTATTCAACAGAAGATGTCGTTTTAATATTTAGTTTTTTTTTTGCGTTTTGTAAAAAGTATTTTTTGTTTAAATTAAGTTTGCCTATTTTTAAAACTACATTAAAAGACTGTGTTTCAACACAAAAAAGTATATATTGATTGTATAAATTGTGAAAAAGTATAAACAATATATATAATTATTTTTTTGGCATTATTAAAAAAAAAAAAAAAAAAAAAAAAAAAAACATAAGTGACAGCAAATATGGATAGCCAAGTGGCAATGCTTGTATGTGAATACTACAAATTAAACCACTCTGTTGCGGATATTAAATAAGTGATCTTGCGAATGACGGGTAAGGGGTCCGTTAAGCGGTTATGAAGACGATTCGAAACGTATTTCCAGCCGAGTGTCAGTGCGGCCATAAATTCAAGATGGCCACCGACAATGGCGGGCATTTATTGCGGGGAATAAACTCGGCGTACTAACATGCGCGCACTAAACTATTATTGTTCCGAAAATTACAAAAAAATATGCCGGAGATTATTGGTCGGAATTTTACGGGTTTTTTTGTTGTTGTGTTTCTTCGGCAGATTTGAAACGCTTTCTGTGCGTGTACCGACATTGAAATTGTTTTGAAACAATCTCAAGGTTCCAATACACACACAGTAACTTACACATATGTATAAATTTTGAAAAATGTGTTTCGAACTTACACCGCCACGTCTATCGCGGTCCAGAGCTCTTTTCCAATTGAACTACTGTGCCACTGTAACTAAGCGGGAATTCGTGTCGCACTCGATGTACCCAGCTGCAAAATAAATATCTAATGATTTTCCACGACATTTTTCGTCAAGCCGCGCCTCCGTCTGCTCAGTGCGTGTCGGTGGTGCTGCAAAGACATTAATCTTGTTTGCGCCCCGTGCGTGTCACAGTCGCTGACAGGACCACAATGGCCGGGCTTGACGGGTTTATTGGGCCCGCCGACACAGCGGGACGCCAGCGCTGACTCCCGGACGCAACAAATAAATGAGCCTCTCGCATTATAGGCACAGATGCGCCCTATTAGAGAAGGCGATCTTTATTCTGCGAGCGGGAGACATATTTACTCAGATAATCTAATAATGAAAAACCTACTAGATACCTTTGTTTGTTTTTTTTTTTTTTTTTTTAATATATTGATGGAGGCGCCTGTTCTGGCGGGTGAATCCCATGCTGATGTTTGATGGAAGACGCTTTGTACTGACATAACATGTGCCAGATTGGTGAATTGAAAAAAAATAGCTCCTGAACTCCATCCGGACTCGAGCCGGGAACCCCGTGGATGTAGAGAAGGTGTGAATTCGCATCCCACCTGTGTCGCGAAAAAATCAAGAACAAGAAATCAAATATTGTTCTCGTCGTTGCACGTGTAAAACGATTATATTTTTTCACGCTGTACATCGAAAAATGTGCGTAGAGATTCTTGCAATATTAAATTTGTATGTATATATATATATATTTATATATTAAGTATGTATATATATTTATAAGACATTTTCCTTGTGACTTGACGGCAGACGCTTGTTCTGGACACCAGTAAGTTTGCAGCCGAAGAGCGAAGCCTGGGAGGCTCTCCTCAGGCTGTAGTTCCTCCGCGCCCACCTGAATATTGATTCGTCCTCACACTTGGAGGAGAGATTGGAAATTGTGTATTTATGGATGTCCCCATATAAAATATATTGGTGCGTGTGAAGCTCCCGGGGCGGTGGTCCAGCCCCTCGGCACAGAGCCTCGTCTCCATCCGCATCATCAGACAGTCGGGGACGTTTGACCTTCTCGCGAATATTATTCATATTCGCGAATATAATTCATTATCTGAAGACGGTCGTAAAAAGATTCAAAATATGTGCAAATTACTTCATGCTTCTGTGATATTTCAGGTGAGGGATGAATTGATCAGAGACTAGCAGTTATTGTAGTAAACAAGCGAGGATCTCAAGAGGTGGAAAGAAACATTGATGGACAGGAGCATCCGGATAGGAAGCCGGCGAAAGCTTGAGGGTGACCGAGGATTTTTTCGACGTCGCCGCGGGAGAAATGGCGTTACGATGTCGGGCACGTGAGGCGGGCCTCTCGGGGCCTCACCAGCGCTGAATAATTGAGAGTTGCCACCCGCCGGGAAATTCACCGCCGTTTGTCCAATTATTTGCCATTCTGGGGCATCACCTATTTTTAATTTTACATTCCACCTTTGTCTCCGCCGCCAGGGACCGCCGGGGCGGCGAGGGTGGCGAGGGTGGTGAGGGTGGCAGGGGATGCCAGCCACCCCGCCATATAAACCACGGAGCTAAAATATCTACACATGAGTGCATAGGGGGTGTCTATCCGCAGATTCAAATAAACAATAAAATCTCTTGTTGAGGGACAAGGCATTTGATTGGTGAAGATTCATTATTATAATGATTGCATAACTGCATAGTTTAGTTATGCATCTGATGATGACCTAGTCATGCAAAAAATATAATAAACTCAAAGTGAAGACAAAATACAAAGCTACTTTTATCATTATAATAATTTCTCATGTTATATTTTTACTTCATCAATATAACTCTAAATAAAACACATCGCGACATTTCAAGTGGCCAAGCGCTCTTATTTCATGTTGATCACGTAGGCAAAACTATAAAGCCGGCTACACAAGCTGCAACACAACCGACAACCGAATAATTATATACATATTTTTGTATTTTTAAGACGCCATGTTAATAATTATTTTCACTTAACATGCAATTCCGATACAAATCGTCTTCGACCTATCTGAAACAGGCGTGATCCCGATAGTTAGAAATTAACTAACCTAACCTAACCTAATCTGTAACCTAATGAGCTAGCATATAGCTGAGAAATATAATTTGATAATTCATCTAGAAATTAAATAAATATATAAAGCAGAGTCAAAGTAAAATATATTTTTAAATGTGCGTGGCATGGATGGCGTGGGTGGCGTGGGTGGCGTGGGTGGCGTGTCTCGCTACAGGGTGTCCCCCTGGCCGCACGTGTCCCAGGCCCTCGGGGGCCGCGGGGAGTGAATAAGTAAAGCGGCGCTGGACCACCCTGTAGAAATTATGGCAGATGTGCCGGTGCTGATAACTTATTCACCTGCGAATGCGTAATTACCCACCTGTGCCACCTCCGCAAAAATATCTCACGGCTCGGTACATCACCTCGTGACATCCGCCGATTGCAATTAAATATTTAACAAATTCGTATTTCACATTCATACAAGCTTATTGTATTGAAAATTTGAACTTATTTTCAGTTAAGTCTATATAACTACGCAAAGGCGGTTCACGTTGAACCTTCTTCTTCCACGAGTGTCTCTCCCCAGAAAAGGTTGGCGATTACTCCACTGAACGTATTCCCGAACAGCAAATAGCATGCATTTATTTATGTGTAGTATAAAAAATTTAATTTATATGAAAGCTGCGATAAGTAAAAATGCTTTTATGGCGTGTTTGCAGGTTTTTAAAATGGCGGACCGTCCAAATAGCACGTCTTTGTGGTAACATTCCGGATGCCGCAGGCTCTGAAGGGATGGGCGCTTTTGTGGAGTTGTGTTTTTAAATTTACACCCGGGGGGTGATTTAAGGGCGGAAAACCCAATTATCTGCAATCATCCCACGGTCCGAGAGGCGCAGGACAACCCGAGTGCAAACAAATAGGGCCTTGTTGGGCAAACACAAAACAAAGGGATGCTGCGTGACCAGTGGCGACGAGATTTAAAAAAAAAACTATTTTAACGCCACTGGACAAATTAAAATATTCCGAGAGTATCTACTAAAATAATAGCCATTGTGTGTGTATGTTTCATTTTTTGGTTCTCTATAGAATATCTTAAAAGATACAACGCTGATTTTTTGCACGTAAGTTTTTCCGCAGTTAAGTGCCGAATTTCAAGACGATAGGATAATATTTTCATTCATAAACTAATTAAATAAAACTATCAAATATGCTTTATGTACGAATTATATGATGCTTCTAAGAAATTTCCCGTTTATGTCACCTTGACACAAGTACTAATTTTATTTTTTAGTTGCATTAGAAATTATTAATCACATCATTAATAACTTAAAATGCCTCCTAAAAAAATAACACCGTCTAAGCACAGCAAACGTAATTAAAAAATAATAGCACAATTGAACGTGATAAAGACTGCATCTAATAAAGAACAGTGCAGTGAAAGTGATTCGTTGTTTGTGACACGAAATGTGATATTTCCTAAAATGGCTTTGCTTTCGAAATTAATATCCGGTTATTCAAAATATATGTGTACAAAATGAAATCAAATATTCATCTAATTGTCAGCTAAACATATGTTCAAACACTATTGCATCGTTCATCGAATACATCATTTTATGACGGGCTACATTTCTAGTTTTTAATAATGACGAAAATGAATATGAGTACATATGGCTATGGTTATGGTATATGAGTAAGTTATGGGGCTTACAAGGTGTGGCTTAGATGGTAGCGTACATGTACTTTTTTTATTTTGGTTATTGACAGCATATCGCAAAATATTATATATATATATATATATATATATATATATATATATATATATATATAGTTTAACTCCACGTCACTGGTTTTGGTAAGCCCGTCTTCTTCAGAGGCGATTGAAACAATGGCCAGTGGTGATTCGTCATGATGCTCGTCTCCTGGGGCTGCTGGGGCACAGCGGGGGACAACAATGCTAATTGTTACAATTCGAGAAGCGTCAATGCAGTCTTATTGTTTATTTTCAAAATGCAACCGTAAATGTGTAAATATGAATGCGTTTGTGTGTGCAGTGAATCTGTTCATCATTTTTAATACAACTGATAAGCTTCCTAAACACGCTGAGACAACTGAGTATTAATACGCCAATACAGTATTTTTCATTTTAACATTTTGCTTGGGTAAACAACGCAAAAGAGGACGCTATTGGTGGTACAAAAAATATTATTTTGTGTATTTAATTAGTAGTATTTTTGATGTTGGATTTCGCAGCCCATGTCTGCAAATTAGTTGGGATTCTTTCGGCATAATAAGGCGGCGTTCAATGCCGAATGTGTCTGTCCGAGGAGTCGTAAAATTAGAAAGTAGGCAGCAGGGCGATTGTCTGCGGCCAGAATGAGCGGTCTGCCATCTTGAGTGATCGCTTTGTTTATGGCGAGGCTGTAAACCACAGATGAATGCAACATTTTGACAGGACCAGGAGGCATTGTATGCTAAAGTGTTTGTTTATTCTCGTGTGATTTAGGACGATGTGAACGAGTCGCAGGCATGAGTGGACATCATGAAAAATTATGTCAATTGTTGGAGTACTTTTACGACGGTGTGACAGATTTTTCGTAGCTCTATTTTAGGTTTTTTTATGAAAGCATGGGCCGTACAGTAATGAGTGATACACGTCAATAGTTTAATAAATTTATTTATAAGTAAACCAACAGTGATTTTCAAAGACTTCTATGTCTGACCAACTTACAAGAATCCTCTATATATTTTACTCTGGACTTACTTGTTTCTCTGTTCCAATGCAGATATAAGCACAGGACAAGTCAAATTCTGTTCAAACGACAAGTCAAGAATATATATATACAGGGTGTCCAAAAAGAGTATCGGGTGAATGTGAATAGTGACCATTATTACGATATGTTGTGAAAAAATTTGGACCTAGAGTTACAGGAGATTCAAGGTTTCGACTCAAAAACGTGGTTCCAACAAGACACTTACCATACATCTAATCAATCAATTGAAGCTGTTAACGAATTATTCCCTAATAAGGTCATTTCACGTAGAGGTAACATCAACTGGCCTCCCAGAAGCCCCGACCTTAGCCCTCTTGACTATTTCGTATGGGGATACCTTAAAAGTAGGGTTTATGAGAATAATCCGACAAACCTAACGTAATTGAAACAAAACATCAGGTCAGAAATGCCAGCAATATCAGCGTGTTATCAGCAATCTTCGTTCCAGATTAGAAGAGCGCCAGCAGCGTAATGGTCACCATTTGGATAACATCATCTTTTTGAAATAATTTTCCATTTTGTATTCTTATAATCAACAATAAAAAATAATACTCGATTACAAGAAGTTTTTGTTTTACTGAACTAACAAATACCCGATACTCTCTTTGGACATCCTGTATATACTTTGTATAAAGAATTTATAGTAACTTTGAACATAATACTGAATGTACTCTGCATGCAACACATCAAACTGCAGGATTATCCTGGAAGCTGTGCTTGCAGCTTTGGCGTCCTTTTGTCATATTTCAATCGCTGCTCGAGGTGCCAGCTATTTTACCGACTTGCGAACTCCATTAGTGATCATAACGCCCACACATTTTGAATTGATGTGCACTCTCCGCAGGGTACATCCAATATTTTCAGTAACATACAAATTATTTTATTTTCTACTATGAAGGTACCTTTCAATTGCTTTTTACTGCCACAACAGCACTTAATTTAATTATTTACATGTTGAATTTGAAATGCTTTGGCGATGATATAAAATATATATATATATAAAGCGTGCACTGCCATTCCTAGACAATAGCGGCTCAAACGAATAATTTGAGGCTCTGAATTAAGACTTATTGACTTAAGCGCCAAAAACCGACTGAAATTTTTATTTACATTTCCTGTTTGAAGCATATAAATATATTTCCCATTTATCGCCATCACACGTTGCACACTCAAATGCACTTTTCCACCAAGCACAATGTTATAAAGTATCTTCATTACTTCCCACCTGGCGTCCCTTCCCGTCGCAACTCACAACAAATTGATTTAACTGCTGCAATAAAACAGTTGCTAAATTAACAAAGACGCACCATAGTTCGGTGAAAACAATATGTGCCACGGTGTGTGAGAATGCGCCATGGGCTGGACAATGGCTTGCCCTGCTCCATGGGGAGATCGCTTCCTGTCTTTGTGGTGTTTAGGGTTTTAATTGTCTTTGACCTTCATTGTCGCGAGACAGATGACCACGCTGAGAATGTTCCTGCATTGTTTCGATGTCTTTTGGTACATTCGTTTGAATAGGCAGTTGTGACAATAATATCGGTTATTATGGTAAATATTTGAAGTTATTTTTTTGTAAATGTACACATACACATTCAAAAGAAACCACACAAAGTAGGCCTTAGAATCTTAATTGATTATTACCGTTACATTTATACCCATGCAAGTTTAATTTCTATACAATCGGTAAGGTAATCGCGGACAAGCGTCGTAATCCTTTGTGACCGACCACTGTAGATCTTTAGTTATCCAAGAATTTGAATTGTTATATGCAGATGTGATATAAAAGTACAATTACATTTGTTGTTGTTTATTAAACATTTGATGCAAACCTTATTAGTTCAACCAGGCATGCAGAAATGCTATATTTCAAACAAAACTTTTCTTCTAGTAGGCTAGAGGCAATATTTTTTGCAGCGGTTCGTGTGAGTGAAATTATTAAGTATTAGTTTTTTTTTTTTTTTTTTCATACTTACTCAATTTTATTTAAAAAGTATTTGTGAATATTTAGGAGAATAAAGAGATGCGCACTCGAGAGGATATCAATTCTGGCGATTCTATTTCAATTTCATCAGTCGAGCCGGGCAGGGAAGGCGAGTTTTACGGCGGGGAGGTGTCCCGCGTCCCCTCGGCTCGACAATCCGACATCCGCACAATAAAAAATGGCCGAATCCAAAATGGCGACGCGATCATCCGCCCGAACAATCAAACGAGACGCTTTACGATATTCATAAAAAAATAAACACCGAAATAAACCCGACTTTTCACCGCGGACCCGAAACGTCATAGCGTATAAGTATCGCCCTCCCGCTCCGCCGCGTGGAAACGCGCATCTCTCGTTCCGCTCTCTCTCGCAGGGAAATGCCGCGGCTTACAACTTTTTGGGTTTGGAATTCCCTCTGAATGGCTCTCGCCTTCCATGATAGCTGATAATACGACGCGGCCGCAAAGTCCCCGGTCGCTTTTCCGTGCGCGGCAGCGGGGAAACGGCGTGCGGACTTTGCGCCCGCGATAATACGGCCGGGCCGAATTTCCCCGTGCAATTCCCAGAACGGAGTGCACCGAAAATTGCACGCTGTGTTTCGGTCCGCGATGATACGGAGCGGGCCGGAAGTCGCCGGTCCGGCGGCGGAGGAGCGCCGCTGGGAAAACGGTCGCGGACTTTCGGCCGGCCGCCATGCTTATCTGGCGCGCGCGATTGGTCGGAAAAAAGCGCGCAACGCTGCGATTGGCCGCGGGGAATTGTTTCGCTCGAAGTTTGAATCGGCTCCAAGCGACAGCCGTACGGATTTTTTGATGGTTTTTTTGGTTTTCCACTGCAGTATTCCTGTATATCGAAACGTTTTATTTGAACACAAATACGTTTAATAACGCATATGATTTTATCAGAAATTGAGAAATATTCTGCTTATCAATATTTTAAACAGAGAGTATTTGGTGGAATTCTATTTTTAATATTTTAAATGAAATACTACCGGTATCGCCAACCTTCCACGTAGGCATAATCAGTTTGACATTACCAACGTGAAAGGTTGACGAAACCGGTCACCAATAAAATCTACATGTGGAAAAATTAAAGTATTTTATTTGAAATATTAAATATTCAACTGTTATCATTGGATCTGATCTGGTGATAAAATGTTTAGATGCTGGAAAGCTGCGTTCTCTCTATTTTTTGCTAGCTACGATTACTTTTAAAAATAATAAATTGGTAATTATTACAACGTAAATGTTTCAATCAATTTACACTTGCTTAAAAAAGATTTTTTTATGCATATATTTCCCTACATAAATTCAATGACGAAAATAAAGAAATACATGTACGCTACCACCCAAGCCACATCCTGTAAGCCACAACCTGCGCTTAGAACCAGGAAATAACTTTACACCGTATTGCAAGTTAATATAAGAAAATAAATAATTATCGAAATTATATAAAAAATTCATACATAATATGGTGAAATAAATCGTTGAAAATTGTAAGATACGGAATATATAGTATATATTATATATATTTATATATTTTTGTCGTAGAGTAATTGGTGGGATTCGATTTTAATATTTTAAATAAAATACTTGAGCGATTTTCCCACATGTTAATTTTTATTGGCGACCGGTTTGATAATTCCAACGTGAAAGGTTGGCGAAACCGGTCACTAATAAAAATAAAGTTGTTGTATTTTATTTAAATATGTATGTACATATATATATATATATATATATATATATATATATATATATATATATATATATATATATATATATATATATGCCTTATCATCAGATTTTTGGGTAATTGAATTATTTTTTCAAATGCGAAAGGGTTGAACTGTAAGTGCTTTTTATTTTCTATTTTTAATATCGCGCGAGATATGTAAACTCAATTCGTAAGGTTGGTCATGCGATATAAATAACTGAGCCCCTCGTTCGATTTTTACGACGGGGCTGAGCAATAAAGGCGGAATTGGGCCTAATAAAATGATACGTCCGATGCTATCTGCCCTCCCCTCAGAGGGAATCATTCCACGGATTGTTCGCTTTCATTCCAATGAATATAATTTGTTTTTTGTGGAACGGACGCCGCGTTTCCGCCCGAAGACGTCCCGAGCCAGCCGCAAAGAATGGACCGAAAAAAATAAATGAGTGGCTGACGCGAAGCTGGATCGTGGAAATACACCATTGGTTTTTTTTTGTTTTTTTTGTTTTACATTGTATAATATTTTTTTAATATTTTCGCAGCTTTCAATGTCGATTTCACAGGTGTTGTCGATTTCAAAACGTTGCTTTATTTTAACTTGAATCATATATTTATGAAACAATTGTGATGATTCTTTGCGAGACCCAAGCGTTTTAATTTATTATGTGTATTAGATTCAACATAGCTGATATTAGTAACTTTAGAGTCATAATACTATGTTTAATGATGTAATGATATTTTACTTGACTTTTTGCTATTGACATTCAATCAATTAAACTGCTTTCTGAAACGGTGTTTAAAGAATCTAAAATGTCATTCTTTTCGAACTATTTGTATCACACCTGATGATAGAAAAAAAATCTGAAGATTGAGCAGACCAACCACTGAGGCAGCAAGGCAACTAATAACCACGTGCTATAACGTATTTCAGTAACAATTGTTTAAGTGCGCATATAAAAGTATCCAAGATGGCGATATTTGTATCCGGGAAGAGGCAGTATGTGAGACGCGAGTCGAGATGAAGTAATGCCACCCCCGCCCCCTGACGTCACGGGGTAGCCGGCGAGGCTGATTTATGCCCGCCGGAACGCTCTCAGCCCTTATCTGCTATGATTCCGTTTCCAATTTGAGAATCTGCCAACTGTATAATAGAGAGCGCCCCCGCCCCCTGAAGCCTCCCCCGAGACCCCCGCTAACCTCCGAGTGCCCGGGCGATGTGTAGACGCTATGGGGAATCCCATTAGACAAGAAACTACTGGCTGACTTGGCGCAGAGCATCTGCTCAATATTTATTTTTTATCGTTACTCCGAAATTCATGTAATCGAAGTCGATGTATTATGTCGGTGCCTAAAATGATTCTGCTCCTATACGCATCTAGGCATTGTCACCTGAAGATGGCTCCGATACAGGCGAAAGTCAAATCAAATACATATTCGGTGACGTTCCCAGATTTCATTTATTGACATGAATAGTTTCGTTAACACGCCGGGTACGCGTCTTCAAGTAAAAGATGCCAAATATCTGCTTGAGGGTGCCAACCTTAATAATTTCAATTTCATTTTCAATATCTACCCCTAAATATTTAGCATTTATTTTATAAACAGAACTCCAGTAATGAGACCGACGCGTATTGCTCAAAATATTTAAAATGAATTTCAGAATATCTCTTCTTGAATGTCTACCTCTCGTACAAATACAAAAAAGGCTCACAAACAAAAAATATAGTAATTCTGTTGTTTTAAGGAGGTAAGGAATGCAAATGGAAATGCAAAATATAATTACGTAAGACTGCAACAAAATGGAGCAGCCAATCGGCTAGGAGATTACGAACATTTTTTTTTTAAAATATAGAGTATAAAAAGTTAAGCAAGTCTTTTGTGAATAGGTAAGACTGTATTATAGGCTTTGTTTTCGCGGCTCCGCGGTGTCACCCTCCCCCAAGGCGCGGGCGGGTGGAAGATTCTAGATTGCCTATTTTTTATTCCACCCCCTCCCCTCCCCTCCGGCGAACATCCATCAAGCGGTAGTTATCTCAAATGTAAACTGAATGGATGGCCCGCCTCGGTTTATTATTATTCACCTGATGTCGTGCAGCGCAGCCATCGATATCAATCATCAGGGATGTGTCTCTGATTACCATGCCGTTGAGCTAAACGCCGGTTGCAATTAATCCAAGAAAGAAAAGATTATATTTTTTGAAGTAAGTTGGTTCACTTATAGGATATGATTGTTAAAAGAATGTTAAACTCGTTAGTATAATTGGTAATGCACCGGCCATGTCAGCTTGGGGATGTAGGTTTCAAATCCCACACAAGACACGATAATATTTTTCTGAGAGTTTCTTTAGTCATTTTTCAATATTTGAAAAAATGTACTTAATCATTATCGATTATATTTTCATCTAATTTTCTTTGAAATCGTGTACTTTGCTGTTGCCTTAATTTTAGATGTTGTTTCTTTAGAAAAGTGGTCAAGGTCATCCGCATTGCAAGAAAATTACATCGCATTATATTTAACATATTAAAGATTGAATTAAACCAGTAGGAATAAAGAAATGTAATTAATGATGTGTCTAATATTGTAAAACTGCCTCTTGGTTAAGTGGTTTTCTCGCTTGCCAACAATGCACTGAAGCGATTTGTTTTATACATTTTATCAAAAATATTGATTGTGTCAAACCGAAAACGGTCGCAATTGCTGGTGGACTTTTTACGTATCATTTTCCATTGATTTTTTTTCGAGTATTAATAGAATATAAATAAAACAAATCAAAGCATTTTCTGTATACAGTAACAAAGCAATATCCGTAAATTATTTGTGTGAACTTTATTTTGTTTAATATTTAATAACTGGCATTTTAAAACGTTTGAGATGCCGGGCGTGGCCGCCTCGAAACGCGTCTAATAGACTGAAATCCCAAGTCAATTTAAAAGTTCATTATTGCCATAATTCCGTAATCCGGGCCTGGTAAATGGGGCGGGGCGCGATCCATCTGCGACCAGTCCCGCGAGATAATTGGCTGTCAGTGCGCAGGGCTGAAATGGAGCATTTATCACATCTTACCTCCCTCGAATAAAACTACAGAGTGCCCTACAACTGACCACAATATTACTAAAACTTCAAAATTACGTAATTAAACTTAGTGTTGAAAATGCGCACATTTATATATATTATATAGTAAGTAACGCATATTTTAAAATGACTTTATGCCGTTGGAGACAAATACCAGTCAAACAATCAAAAAGCAATAACTTATATTGGGTCTATTCCTTAAAAACCGGTTTTTTTTTTCTTGTTTCTGTTGTTCAAAGTATTGTCCATCGAAAGTTACAATATTTCTCCATCTTTTTGACAATTTGTGGATGCCATACAACCAAAGAACGAATCGACCCTATTTTAGATGCCTTGAGCATATTCCGGAAAGTCCATTCTGTAGGTAGTTAGAAGGCGCCAAGTCTGGACTATATGGCGGGTGGAGCAGAAGTTTCCATCTGCTATTTTACAAATAGTTTCTCGTGGCTTAGCATTGTCATGTTGGAAAATCAGTGTTTCGTGTCTGGTCTCCAATTCTGGCCGTTTTTTCTTCAATGCTCTCTTTTAACTATTCAGATGTTGTTGGTACACCTCTCCAGTAATGGTTTCACCCGATCTTGAAAGCTCATAATACACAACTATTTTCTGGTCCCACCAAATACAGAGCATTATCTTGGCAGCGTGAATATTCTACTTCGACGTCGATTTGGCTGATTGGCCGGGCTTCAAATACGATTTTTTCCTCTTTGGGTTGTCTTAATGAATCCATTTTCCGTTGCCAGTAACAATTCGATGCAAAAATGACTTCTTTTTATGACGCTCGAGCAGCATTTCAGAGATGCAAAATCGCCTTTCCACGTCTCTCGGGTTCAACTTTATGGCACCCACTTGCCTTGCTTCTGGATGAATCCCAATGCTTTTAGGCGCTTGGAAATGGCTGCTTGAGTCAGGTCCAATGGTTCCATAAGCTCTTCTTGTGTTTGACACGAGTCTTAATCGAGTAACGCATCCAATTCTTTATCTTCAAACTTTTTCGGCTGCCCAGGCCAAAATCGTCACTTTTATAGCATTGAATCCTCTCAAAACACTGTGTTTTCGCAATAACATGTTTGCCATACAATCCCATGAGGAAACGATGACTTTCGGCTGCAATTTTTTTAGCAAAAAAGTGACTCCCGTAAATGCAATTTTTTCGCCATATTTCAAATTTTCCATGATTGAAAAAAATATGATGCGCACAAGCAAATCAAATATTGTTGACTGATTTTGACAGCTTATGAATAGAGCTTCAAAATGACATGTATGTCAATGATTTTCTACGGCGCATACAAAAGTTTTGGCATCTAGAGTCAAATTCCGGTTTTTAAGTTATAGACCTATTAGTTTGAATGAATCGAGCTCAAGTCTGCAAGTAAGCATGCCGATGAAGTAATTCCGACTGTGTCTGTGAATTTTAACACAGGAGCGCAGTTCTTGTGTGTTTAACACGAGTTACAGGCCACCTTGTATAGAGACGCTCAGTTCGTTAAGCGTCCTGTATTATTTAGCTGTCCCGGCTGGGAGAAGATCTCACGTCTTGCGAGGTTGCCTTTATTTCTCGCGCTGGATCTACACATCGCCTCCACCGTTCTTACAGAATTGCATGACTATAAAAGATTCGCAGTAACCGTTTTATTTATTCTATTTATATAAAAATATTTTTTTTTTAAATTAATACAGTGGTTTGTCTAAATTTTGAAATCACTTGGGCCATGCACGAATGATGATATTCTTGTTTATTATGTTTTAAAAAGAAGCGTGAAATAATATCAAACTATCAATTTTTGTTTCAAATCCAATAAAGTATTGAAATTTATGTGTCATCTGTCACAGCTATTAAAACGAAATCACAATAATCTAGTAATTAAATATCCAACCCTTTCGCAACTATGCTAGCATATGGGGTGCATATTACAATATTTACCATAGACAATTATATTGTTAACTAATGTTGTTCGGATCCGGCGCGGCGGGGGTCCGCGAGGGCGAACAAGTGTAATCCATATTTAATACTTTAATAACAGCGACGTAAAAACAGCACTGAATTAACTGCTTTATCCAACCCCCTGCGCTCCAGGGGCGCCGTGCCATAATATTTGCAGTCAATTTTACAGCAGCCAGCCGTGGCGGTCGCCGAGGGTTGAAATATAAATATTATACAAGTTATTTACAAGTGCTTGATTCTATTATGCCTAATCAAATCCGCGCTGGAGAGGGGACATGACGTGAATTGACTGATATTCATACAGCGATTTAGCAGTGTATAATTTGTTTATTTATATTTATGTACAAAAATATTTTCGTAGGTAAAAATATAAAGCAAAAAAAAATGACGAAATATAATATTGTAAATTAAATGTTAAGAAAGTAATGTTATATTCATAACATTCAGATGTTTATTATTATACATTAAGTTCTATAATTCATTTTGTTATACTTATGCATTATACTTTTTCAGACACACGTGGGACTAATAATAAACATTAGTGATTTTTCGCGTCGTTTGCCGTCTAGAAAAATTGCTAATATTTCGACTAATTGGGTGAATGATAAATTATTCAAGATTATAATTTTATAAACCGTTTCCCGAAAGCAACAAAGCCGTTGTACAAACGCGTATTTAAATTTTTTTAATTCTAGCTCTGTGATTTTTAAAAAAATAAGTACATTGTATTAAAATATACAGATGTTACATAAAACTACGTAAGCTCGGGATAATGCGATTATTTTTATGTACTTCGTATTATTTTATCTACTTGATCTCCCGAACAAGGGAGCGGCGAGATAAACTGCGCCAATACCTTTATCCGGCGCAATAAATTAGCGACAAATAAAGCTAAATGTGTCAGGGGGGCGCAGGCCCGGCCCGGGGCCCCCTGCCGCCCCATGCCGCCCCCATGCCGCCCCCCATGCCGCCCCCTCCCACCCCCCATGACAGGGGGGTCCACCCCGTGAAAATTGATTGTCGAATTGTCGTACAATGAAAACACGGGCGGTGCAGACCCGCTGCTAAACGCCGCTCAATCGCAAGCCCGCCGCGGAGGGTTGTGTCAGTCTGGATCGGTAGCATTTCAAATGGAAATGGAAATTTGAAATATACACCATGCTTAGAAACGCGTGGTATTTCTCGGAAAAAAATGATTATGATTGAAGAAACTCTTAGAAAAATATCATCGTGATTTGTGTGGGATTCGACGAACCCACATCCCCAAGCTTACATGGCCGATGCATTACCAATTATGCCAACGAGTCACTAGTGCTAGGCAAGAATTTTTAACAATCATATACTATAAATGAAACAACGTACTTACGTCTAAGAGTTTCTTTAATCAATTTTCAATATTTGAATAAATGTACTTAATCATTATCAATCAATCAAACCTGTATAGGCAAAATCGTACTTCATGTGAGACGGTCTTCATAACAATCAATAATATATCTAAAAACATAATTAGGAATTAGAAATGCTATTATATTTTTTAATAAATACAGTAATGTAGTTTAGGGATACGTTCCGGATAAAATATATACATACATAGTCAAAATTTAATACAAAAAAATTCGAGTACTTAAATTCTAATAACACTTTATGCAGTATTACATGTTATTTTTACTGAAAAATACATCTATTGTCTTTTGGGCAGTGTTTCCTTTACGTTCTTGTAAAATACGTTCATAACACCTAACGCGGTTTTTAATCGTTAAGAGAAGTCAATGACTACATTATGTTCATACACATTGTATTTTAACGCGAAATTTGAAATTCGCGTTATAGTGAAACCGTGCATAGCGGGGTCGCGTAAAGTGGGGTATTACTGTATATTGTTAATGTCGTATCAAGTTTTTATAGATTTGTTTAAAATAATGGGACCCTTTTGGCTAATAACCAATCGTTGTAAGTTGTGTGTTGTATTATATTTTCTTCATCAAGTGCCTCTCCTCAGAGGAGGTTGGCGACCATTTCACTGAGTCATGCTGAGCCAGTGCTCATTTCTACACCGCAGTTTTATATTGGAACGAAAAGTCTGCGTATTGCTGCTGCCCAATAGCATTATTATATAATCCTTTCCTTACAAAGCTTTGGCGTTTAGATCTGATACTCTTTCTGCAGCAAGCTATAGAAACAATACCATCTCGACAAAGTACTTCCAGGGCACGTCTTTCCACAATCATTCCAAGTCCACTGCTCCATCACCGATCCTTTACACACGCTCAGGGTACAGAATGGCAGCCATGCACAAGCAACAGAATGGGTAGAGCGGGGACGCTTTTTAACTAGGCAAGTTTAATTAGGAATTACAAATCGTTAATGTCGTATCAAGTCTTTTTTGATTTGTTAATAATGGGACGCTTTTGGCTAAATGATTATTATAATTAATTCGTGTTGACAAAAAACAAAATTATTTTCGGAGCAAATATAGTCATTAGTGTTGAATGGCGTATTTGTGTTAAACGGACCTTCACAAAGCACAATTAACCTCAAAAACATTAAACTAGATATATTCAGAATTAATATTTTCTCACCCCATTGGCAAGGCTCTGTTTTGACCATAAGGGTAGCTAATTTGGCACCCCTGCGAGCCACCCGCTACATTTATAGCTCATTACCATGCTATTCGTACTAGACACTCCGCCTCTCCCATCCAATTGTACTGATAACATCCGATCCACTATTATCATGGGTTCCAGATACGCTCGGGACCAAAATCAGCTGGGGACGACTACCGGAAATAATTGGTGTCTGCGTGCGTCGAATCGGAAATAACAACATCGATTTCTTGGATATTGGGGCGCATCGGTTATATTAGATCTCAAAGTTCGCTGCAGAAGACTCTTTAGTACATATAAAAAAATCTCGCGTCACACTGGTGTGACGCGTGAGTTGACCAGAGCAGTACGTCACACTTGTAGGTATAGAAGCAAATAATTGGATCAATCTGCTAACTATAATTTCTTAACCGTGAATCGAACCCGCGTGTGATTATTCAATAACGCGTCCAATCCATTGCTCCACCGGCTCGCATAAATCTACGCTAATTTATTGCTTCTGTCTTATTGGAATAAAACCTAATTTGGCGTGGCAGCCGGAGAAAAAACAGTAACTGCTAACCGCCGGCCAGGGGAACCTGGTCTGTATTCGCTGAAGCAGTAAAGCCCGGTTTTTCTTGCCTTCCGTCTGCCTGTAAGTTTTTGCCGGCGCCCATATAACGTTTAATTTAGTTAACCGCAAGCTATAAAGATACGGCTCGCTGTGTTGTCGCAGAAAAGATGAAAAAAAATCTATTAAATGCTTAGATATATCTTTATGCTTTTAGAAGAATTTAATTTCAGATCGTATCATCTGTCGTTTGCCATTAACCGCTTACATTAAATTATGTTTGATATAATCCACTCCAAGATTCAACCCGCAAAGCATTGCTTTCCACAATTGCCTGAAAATTTTAAAAAATAATAAGTATATTTTCTTTTTTGTGTGCTTCTTCTCAGAAGATATTTATGCTGAGCCAGTGTTCGTGGTTTTCTCAAAGATAATAGTGCAGTGGGTCTATACCGCATTTTTATATTCGAAGGAAAAGTCTGCGTATTACTGCTGCCCAATAGCATTATTCTATATTCTTGTTGAGGGACAAGGCATTTGATTGGTGAAGATCCATTTTTTATAATGATAAATGTAACTTTGTATTCTTTCTTCACTTTGAGATGCATAACTAAACTTGTTAAACTAAAAATGTTTAGCTATGCATCTGATGATGACCAAGTCTATTTGGTCGAAACTAGTCATGCAAAAAAATATAATTAACTCAATGTGAAGAAAAAATACAATGTTACCTTTATAATCATATATTCCTTTTCTTGCAAAGCAATAGCAACAAATATTATCTAAATATGCAATTTGCGTTTAAAGAATCGGCAATGTGGTCTTGGAATGTGGAGGGACGTGCTCTGGAAGTACCTGGTCGAGAAGGTCTCCATGCTGCAGAAGGTGTATCAGATCTAAACGCCAAAGCTTTTTAAAGGAAGTATTATATAATAACGCTATTGGGCAGCAGCGATACGCAGATTTTTCTTCCAGTACAAAACTGCGGCGTAGAAAGACGCGAAGCACTATTTATATAAGTACTGGTTCAGTATGAGTATATGCTCAGTGAAATGATCGCCAACCTGCTCTGAGGATACGCACTCGGTGAAGAAGACATAAATATTTTAATTAATTAATTAAAAGAGTGGAGTTGCCGCGTGACAGCACGGCTGGGCGCCCCCAATAGCACGGCCGCTGGTATTGGCTTAGCATAAACCTGCGGCGCCTCATATAAGGCAATCAGGGAGCCTTATTAGCCGGGACTCTGCCCCGCCGGGGGATTAGCGCCCAGCCCGGCGCCTCCTTGTCAATCACCGGGCCGACCTGACCTCTGCTCTCGCCCCCAAAGCTGCCTACACCCGCTGCCACGCAACCGACACAAAAAAAAACCACCCCAATCGATTAAATCATATTCACATATACGGTGTCTAGTTTTATGGTAGCTTGGTACCTTGCTTGTTATGTACAAGGTTTGTCATCACAATTTGGAAAAACTTTCCAAACAAGTCAATCGAAATTGTGCTATACATGGGAGTGACTGAAGCTACACCTTCTTTATGATTCCGATGACACGCTTCAAGAAGCCATCCAGTGGCTTCATCAACTGTGGGTGTCTCACCCCTGACTTCAGGTCATCCAGTTGGTGTCTCTGTAGACCAAAGATGAGGCATGAACCCACAAGGCGGATCACTGGTTGCGGAGTAATATCATCACAAGGGCATGTGTCAAGTGAAACCTGCGGAGATAACTTCTCATCGCTCCATGACCCGTTAGGAGCTGGGTTGATTCAAAGCTAATTCCGCAGGTATTCCTGTATACAGTGGCGTCCGTAACAGAATCATTGGAAGGAGGAAGTTTACGTGGATGCGGAATAAGTCCGAAGATTGGTAATACTGGCCCAAGATAGGTATTTATCCGATGAAACAGTCACCAGCCTTCTATGAAGCAAAGCATCAGAACAAAATAAATAACCTGCTTATAATGATCAGATTTCTATTCAGTGTCATATATTTGTTCAATTCTCAAAATAATAAATTAATGTTTTTTGATGAATGTGTGTTTTTAATATATATTTTGTTTAAACCTGAAAATAAAAACTTGTTTTCCTGAATTCGAGCTAAATAAGAAGCAGTGTCAATCACTGTGCCTCGCTGATATATTATTGAATAAAGCGATTGCATAGCAACAGCTAATTTATTTTTATACATTGTGATTCACAAAAGTGGCTTATCGTAGCAATAATATATTATCTGGATTATTGTCATGAAAAATCCATTTCGTCCCCTGCGCTTGTAGCGTATTTATTATTGTACCCCGAATGGCGCACACGACAACCCTTAGCCCCAACGGGGGATGGAAACTTACAATTTAATATCACACGTATTTTTTATTTGTGATGTAAACTTCGTGGTATCTATATTTATATAATTTTTTTTGTTACAAGTTTATAAGTTTTCATTATATAAAATAGTATAATGCAAAGGGTGAAAATCAAAAAAGATAACCGGAGACCTCTCGATCAATAGTCAGAGATTTATAAAACAGTAACACTAGAATGTAATCTAACTTAATCAATCGTTATTTATTCATTTATTTGAAAAAAATAATTTTAATAACTTATATTGTTATTTTTATTTCATTATTAATTCTTAAAATTTAAAGTAATACATCACATTATGAAACGAGTTAATAGAATCTTTTTTATTAATGAATTTATATTTAATATTGAATGAGTATTTTTGTCACAGCACACTTGGCAATTATCGTAAACAATTTTTAAATATGTTTATAATTTTTTTTTTTTAATTATTGTATATTTTATTAATTATAACTATATTTTATGTAGCATCTCTTAAAAAGTAAATTATTTTGTGAGTTTCAGAATGGTCGATTTAATGAATAGAGAAAGTCTTTTCTCTAGAATTAAAAATGAAAAATTTTATGTCATTACTTTGTGTATTATTTTTTTACTTTTATATATTTAAAACATTGCTTAAATATTGGAAATTGTTTTTTTTCCCCATTCAAAAGTACAACACGCAAAAAATTATATTGCTTTTGTTAGAAAGAGACTACTAAATAAGATATTCAATCAAAATTAGCATGTATTAGAAAATATTAAACACTTTTATAGTAGAAAAGAGAAAGTAAATGAAAAGTACAGATTACGATTATTAGATAACTTTTTTTTGATTTGGCTCACTTAGTTTTTATAAATTGTAATAAAAAATTTAAAGAGCCGTACATTTTTGCTAAACGAATACAAAGCTTTCTAAATCACGCGTATTTTAGTTTGCTATGATTAAGATAACAGCTGATAATTATTAATAAATTATTATTATTAAAGTGGAGTTATATTGTCGGGTTTATCTCTTGGGGATAAAACAGACGCATTGACACCATCAAAGTCGTCTAACTAACGAGAGTCGGCCTAAGCCTGGCATAAGCCCACAATCGGTCATCCCCAATTGCTTGAATTATTATACCTACGCGTAAAAAAGCGTACGAAATAAATCACGCTCCAATACACAACAAAAGATCACCATCACGACAAGGACGCACCCCTCGGGGATCACTATTGTCAAAAAAATATTAATAATTAATAATTAATTTGACGATGTCCTTGTAGGGCCAAATTTTTTCAACGTAACAATAACTTTCAGTTGTATCCAATGAAATTTAGATTGTATTTAAAAATAAGTTATGAAATACTTCGGTGTTGATACTAAATAAATATATAGCGATACACCCAAACTAAGTTAATAATACATAAAAAAAATTATATTCAAGGGTTTTTCGAGACTCATTTTTGGCAAAGAAGGTTGCTTCATCTCTGGATAACAAGATGATTACTAGTTACACCGCATAGTTATTTGTAAAAAAAACTTCTTAGGATTCTTTTTATGTTTATAATAAGTTAGCAGTGCTATTAAGCTGCTAAAAAACTGAGCAGTCAGTGGGGGTGCTGTCGTCACACCTGAGTCCGCTAATTGCAGCTCCACCCTCCCCTTCCGATGCTCCATCCCCAGCTTCCACACCAGGCCCCGGCAGTTCCACCTCCCCTGGAGCATCCCAAAAGGGTGACCACACTCTCTAACATCAACGCAGTAACCTAATTCCGTATATTTTACTACACCTATAAAATCTTTTCAGTATTTTTATATTACATCAAAAATTGTAAATAATTATTTTTCGCATAGAAAACACGTAGAAAAATACAGGTACATTGAATGTATATACAAAAAATTTAAAAAATATATATATAAATATTTAATTATGGTCACAGCAAGAGGGGAGCTTCCCGAGGGACGCAGTGTCAATCGCTGTTGCCAGATTCTGTGTACCCTGTTTAAATTGTTTATATTGTCGTTGGATTGGGTTTTTTTTTGCAAGGGTTGGGATTACATCCCTTTTGAGTGTTGATTAAAAGTGAGGGAGGGTTGCTGTTTTATACTTTTAAACTAACGTAATACCCTTCAATAATACTGACAATTGATATAAAAAAGCCACTTTGACATTCTACATACTGTATAGTCATTTTAGTATTTGTGTCCACTCAAAAACTGTCGGCATTTTAATATCGCATAACAAAGAAACATTTCATTCTGCAGATAATTAACCATAATTTGTAGAATAAAGAACAAATACGTGGCTGCATAATTATATTACTAAGCTTTAATAGTTGATTTCAATTCATATCATATTATTTAAAACCTGTTTAAATTTACACACAGAAATCTTTGTGACAAAATTTACAACTCATTTTTTTAAATCTCATGTATTTAACTGACTCATACAGTGTTTGAATGCTCGTATTTTCTTTAATCTCTTCCAATAAACAATAAAAATAAGAAAGGCACAGGAGCGAACCAAAAATAAATAGCCTAATATTATAATGTGTTCTCAGATTTGTGAAAATAATATCCATAGCCACTATAGTCCGGGGATTAACGTAACGATTTTAAAATTCAATTTTTGGGTTTTTCCCCAAAATTGACTGTTATCTACCCAATATAAACACCTATGAGTTCTGAGACCTTTACCTGTACAGCAATCAACGTAATGTGCACCTTTCATGGACTTTTCAGTTAATTTCAGGTATATTGGTAAATGCAGGTAGTATAAATATAGTAAAATAAAAAAAAAAACTCTGAATCTACTTTCAAATATAGCAGAATGTGCAAAATCACTTCCTGCTATGAAAACTTACAATTTAGACTTAGATTTCATTTGGTGTTGTGGTTTGTGTTATCCGACGTTTCGATACCGTACTGTACTCATCTTTTTGTATGAATTTAAAATTAAATCAAGGTCCTTATAGTACTAAAATAAGAAATTAATAATTATACTTTTTAAAAAACTCTCTAATCTCTAACAATGCCTAAAGCTTTTCCTCATATTATTCTCCTACATTACAAATCCACTGTCTATGTTCAGTTTTCATACAATTACAGCATTATAAACGTTAAATCTACTGAGGTGTAGGTATTATTAGTTTATACATAAAATTCATTTCAATATTTTTTTTATAAATCCATACAAGGCAATCATCGCCCAAATGTATCATTATTTTATTAGATAAACGAAAGAATATTTGACTTGCTATTAAAAAAAAAAACTATAGTTTACTTTTTGTTGTAAGTTAACCTTCCAAAAATGCATATATATATATATATATATATATATATATATATATATATATATATATATATATATATATATGTGTGTGTGTGTGTGTGTGGATTACATAATAACACAGTGAATATTTCCAAATACCTGAAAATAGTAAGTATGGGCGTAATCTCTGTAATCATTCCTGAGAACGATATAATGGATGAAGTCACTGGAACATGGCGAAGTTGTTGTCAAATCTATTGCCATATTAATTTTTATAGTTCCGAGATATTATAATAAATGAAATATGTGAGCATATAATTATACCGACTTAAAGAAATAGAAGCCTGTGTAAAAATATTTACTGCTTTTTCATCATATTTCTCTAACTCTTACTCGTATAATGCAACACAGACGAGTGCCATATTTCGAAAAACATTTTATTTTGATACTTAATTATTTTATTTCTTAAAGCTTGTTTCATATTATTATATTAACTTTCTTTTAAGCTAAACAAACCTGGTAAATACATTTATATTTTTGATGTATTCACAAAATACGTGGGCACAGGTAGGCATGGGAATTTTCTTACAAGTTAAAAAAAAGTATTTTTCTATTGATTTAACATGTTTATTCTGCGATATTTACAAAATCATAACTTAACATACAATAAATAGGTTATCATTACAATATAAAGCCTTTCGTAAATAAATCAAATGAAACATCACACTGGTACAAACTCAAAAACATCTCCTTAAATTAGTTTTATAATTTACGTCCACAATACAAGCAATAACAATTTCATAAATATACAATAACCGTCAATGTTTGATGCTAGCTTAACATTTTGCTATAATACTTCTAGATATAGACTCAATATGTACACATATTTTATAAACCGTTAAAAAGTATTTAATTATTAATATATGCTTTTGTAAATTAAAACACACACCGTTTTAAACCTTTTGCATCACCCGAAAAAAAATGACTCATTCAGTCACGAAATGAGATATAAAATTAAACAGTAATATTTAAGAAGGTATATTACATTTAAAATAATGTTATCTAGATTATCATATGATTAATTATTAATTTTTAGACAAAAGCTGCAATAAATTATCGGTTTACTAAGATTGCTTTAACAAATTAGTTTGTTTCAAAATATAACAAATATTTATCTCTATAGCTGCCTGGACTTATAATTATAAATAATTTTTGAGTTTAAAAGATACTTGAAATAATAAATCTAAAAAAAATATTTTATATTTTTTTCGGGTGATACGGTGTTTGAAAAATTTCTAGTTGTATATTTTTATTTACTGAAAAACATCTAGTAGGTACAATAATACTTATTCATTGATGAAATTGAGTTCTAGATTATGCTTAATAGGTTACATAAGCTATTTTTTTATATCTACAATTACCGGTGTGTAATAAAGTATTGCATAAAAATGGCGTAAGGTTCTTCTCTGGTATTGACTAAGAGAAAATGTCTCAAAGTTTTTGTAACTAGCATATTAGTAGGTCTTAAGTAAAAGGAATTGTTGAGATAAAATTATAAAATCCTACATACAAATTGTAGTTAATATCTTTTATAGCTTAATAAATATTACTGCTTTAAACTACATTCTGATTTAAAAAGTATAAATTTATATAATACTTTCTATGTCAGTCAACCCGAAACAATCCTTAGTCTGAGCAATCGCTAAGCCATATTTGTATTTGTGGTTTGTTATACATAAGTGATAAATTATTGATTTATAAATGCATGATTTATTAATAAAATAGCTAGTCAATAACTAATTGTATTTAATTTAACCTATGAAATTAGGTAAAAATGTATTTACATAAATCGCTATATATGTACACTTAACATAAACTATGATTTAGGAGAAAATATTTAACAGAAATCAAGATTTAAACCCGGTTATATAAGATATAGATTTTAACTATGTTTACAAGTAATAATTAAATTAAGACGGCAATCAAGTTAAAGATATTTTTTTACAAGAGGTCATGCAAAAATAAAACAGCTGAAAAACCAGAAATATTCAACTACAAAAAATTTACATGAGAAATAATAAGTCACACTGGTGTAAATTAACCGGGTTTAATGAGTAAAAAAATAAATAATGACTAAAACGATTATTACACGTATCCGCGGGAGGCTGTTCCAGATCACGTGACCACGCGTGATGTTATTATATTCTACTTTATCAGAAGCCCGAGACCATAAGACGATGAAACGCTGGGTGATTATACTCGTACATTCGGGAATCATTGCTTATCGTGTGATGTTAAAAGAAGCTGTATTTGAAGTATTCATATTCAATGGATTTAGCAGAGCGTTCAAGCCTCGCTCTTGTACGGCTTGAACAGCTTCGGCTTGTCCTGCGTCAGGCCAGTCTGCCCGTCCATCTTCTGCGCGACTGCGTGCTCGTACTCCAGGGCCGAGGCGTGCGCCGACAGGGAGAGGTCCCGTCCAGCCTGGGACGCGTACCCCTCCAGGCCGCGGTGCTGACGCAGGACGTCTCCGTACTGAGGATAGGAGCGCTGCCCCTGGTGCGGCTTGCCGGCGTCCACGTCCACGCTGCCGGTGCGGCTGACCGGAGACAGACTCAGATCAGAATTGACGCTGACGTCAGAGTTGCACGGGCTGGCGTCGCGCTTGACCCGCCCCGAGGACACGGTGATGGGAGACGACGCGCCTCGAGCGGCCAGCTCCTCCTTTCTTGGGGCGAAGTGCGGGAGGTAGGCGCCGGTCTGATGCTGCTGAGCACTCATGGAGTGCAGCAGGGAAGGGCTGGGCGGCCGCGCCGACGGCACGGGGTACGGGGCGTAGCGCGCGTAGGGCGAGTAGGGGAAGTGCGCCGCGGGGTGGAAGGGCGGCGCGTGAGGAGCCATCATCCCCGTGGGGTAGTACGGCAGGGCCACGGAAGTCGCCGCAGCCTGCAGGATGGAGGCTGCGAAGGCGGGGTCGCTGTACACCGCCGCGTAAGGCCAAGCCACGGCGATACGCTGCCGCTTGTCTTTCATGCGCCGATTCTGGAACCACACCTGCGGACAACCAGACGGAACTATTAAGAGGGCTACTTTTTCAAAAATTCCGTTTTCATTCACCAACCCGGACACCAGAGGTCTCTAGCGTAGCTTTCAATTGGAAACTGAATGACAGTTCTAGTTGGACTAAGTTTTGTTATTTATGGTCAATTATCAAAGAAGATTTTTTTTTTTTTAATATTTAATAAATTTATATTGTTGATTTTTCTTTTCAAATATTCAAAAAGGAATAAATATTTATAAACATTTTAAAATAATTATTGTCATATTTAACTTATTGAAATTATGCTATAAAGCCACATTTCCATGGGATTTTTTTGTAAACTTTGCGTGAATTCAGTAAAATTGCAATAAATCGACCACTACTTTACCTTTTTACAAAAAAAATTCCAAACAAGAAATATAAATATTCACACTGAAGTCAAAATCCGTTGTTGGAGGTTCCATATTTGAGTTTTTTGATCATTTTCTCGTACCTTTTGCGAAAAATCGAATGCACCAACCAAAAAAATTTAAATGCAAAAAGTTAGATAAATCCCTTCTTCCAAACGGAAGCTTTTTTTTATTTCTAATAAATACTCAATACTCTAAAAAAATCAGTTTTCAACATACAAAAATAAAGTGACATAATACATATATAAATATATATATATATATAATATATATATGTATATATACACGCATATATATATATACATATATATATATACTTATATGTATGTATGTATATATATATATATATATATTTATTTATTTAGACATATGTATGTAAATTATAATAAAAAGGCCCAAATATATATAATGAAAACACACATCTCACCAAAAACATTTATTTATTATTAATTGAACAAATATATGACACTGGACAGAAATCTGAACATTATACAGGTTATTTCTTTTCTTCTTCATCCAGTGCCTCTCTTCATTGGAGGCTTAGTAATGTGCAATTGTCCTTGTACTTGAAAATACCATTCGTGGTGGACGTTTATAGTAATATTCTGTTTTTTATCTATTTTCCAAAATTTTAATTTTTTGTTGAGAATTGCTTCTTCAACACTTGTTCCCGATATTGATAGTGGATATTTTACTTCCACAATTTTATCACCACTAATTCCATCAGGTGTTGACGATCTATCAAAGGGACACAATTCTAAAAAAAGAAGGAATTTACTAACTGACAAGATGATTATTCACGACAGTTTTCTTATTTTTCCTCCAATCGATTGATTTACAAGACACTAGTAATATATAAAATAAATTTACTCGTTTCGCTTTTGGATTCTTAGTATGTATATGAAAGCGAGTATTTTCTTGGCATTTTGAATTTTGTCACAAACTGTCCGTCGCCACTGTACATGCAATTATGAATTTTTAGGTTAGACTTCGTTATGATCTTGACGAATATGGCCACACGACCAATGACTGTTAGACCAGGCATCCTCAACCTCCAGCCCGAAACACGTATTCCAAAGTGAAATATGCAAGAAATGTATATAGAAATCGACTTACTGATTCTCACCTTGATAACGTATTGAGAGTAGTGTGTAGCAATTATAAACCCGATTTTTCTAAAATAAAAAAGTTTTATCTCAATATCACACTAAATTTGAAATAGGCGTTTGGATATATTTAGGTTTTAAAGATTAAGATTTAATACATGGGAAATAAGTGTAAAACCAAGTCCCCACTAACTAATTGCCTGAAAAAAGCCATTACTCAAAAATATTGCATGTGTGACTTGTAAGAAAAAAAATGTTGAGTATCACTGGGTCGGGTATTACGGTCGCAAATGCTCCTGTGTCGAAATTGTCATTTGTACAAAGTAGCTATGTTGCCAAATTGACATCTTAGAGAGAGACATGCTTTCAATGCAATGTTGCCAATTCTAACAACGACAAACGAGCACAGTAGCCTAAGCTGTCATCTGCTCCGTTCTCTATGGATCAAGCATGGCTGACACGTCACAAATATTCTAAGTAGATTTTTAAATAAAATACATTTTTGTATTTTACTCGCAAAATACGCACAAATTTAATACAATTAATGTTTAAAAAGTGACATGATGAGCTTAAATATCTTTTTTAATAGATGTCAAGCCTTGTACAGCGATAAATCAACCAATAACGATTTTTAAATACCGAGAAACGAATTGGCGTCATGCTCGCTTGGAGGCTATCTCCGTTCTGACAGAAATAGAGGGCCGTTTTACCTGGAGAAATCGTGTCATTTGATTTATTTAATTCTTAGTTTATTATTCTATTGATAGAGTTGATTTTCTTACAGAGTATTAAAAAAATATTAAATTATATTTATCTATTTTTTATTATTTAATTAACGTCCATTTTCAGGGTAAAATAAAATCTTGAAGATGTTGAAAAATTGGATAAAATGACGACTTTTTAAAACCAAAGTTTGATAAAGATTTTTTTTTTTTAATTTTTAAATTAATAAGGCGCACATGGTTTATATTTAATCTTTTAATTCCAATTGAAAAAAAGACTTTTAAATGTTAAGGATTCTTGGAAAATGTACCGGACGAATCTCACAATTCCTACACTTCAATCGGAAAAACACACATTTATCATATTAATAGTAAATTTATAAGGAATAAAAATATATTGTGTTCGGAAGAAAGAATGTATCTAACTTTTTGCATTAAAATTTTTTTGATTAGTGCAGTCGATTTTTCGCAAAATCGACCTGAAAATGATCAAAAAAACTCGAGAAGTGGGACTTGGCCCTTAACCACGAACTCTAAACATTCAAAAATTTATACTTCTTGCTAAAATATTCTTCTTCAACGAGTGCCTCGTGGTGAGCCAGTATTCATAATACCGCAGTTTTATATTGGAAAGAAAAGTCCTGGCGTTTAGATCTGATACTCATTCTGCAGCAAGCTACAGAAACAATAACAGAAGCCTCCCCCCCCCCCCCCTCTCGACAAGGTACTTACAGAGCACATCCCTCACCAATTATTAGAGATCTAAATTACGTATGTCTATTTTTTGGATTGGACGTCAATCAGATGCGTATTTAATACGCATTACGGGTTTATTATATTATTACTAATATGATTAGGCACATTAGTTCATACATAGAAGATGATTTAAAAAAACTTTCAGAAAAATATCATCGTGATTTGTGTGGGATTTGAACCCACATCCCCTGGCTTACATGACAGATGTACTAACCCTTGTACTAACGAATCACTTCCGTCTATCGAGAATTTTTAACAATCAAACTCTATATATGAACCAATGTGCCCAGGCCAACCAATATTTAGTGATTTGCAGGCACTGGACTTTTTGAACAGAGTAACAAGTGAAGCGATTTAGTATGGGTAACTAATGTGGCTAATCATATTAGTAATAAGATCTAAATTACATATAATATTGACAGGAATATTATTTCACTCGGTTTGATCGTAGACTACTTGCAATGCACGTTTCTGCATTGTACATGATAATAATTGTCGTTGAATCCAATGATAATTTCCCAACATTTTTAATTGATCTCTTGCAACGTGAGATCACAAATTAACACTTTAAATCGCCCATTACACTGCACCATCATAATAAAGCCAATACGTACCATAAAACCAGAGCAATCTAAAAGTATTAATAAATCATTTAAATCCACTGCGACAGAGGACCGGCTGACTATTTCGGCTCCATTGAAGTCTCGGCAATTAACACTTCGAGACGTGAATAGCCTCGGGGGCTACCGGACTCCGCGGGTTTACGAAAACCAGAAACCACTTGTGGTTTTTATAATCAATTATTGGACGATTGTGCGCTGACATGATGGAGACTTGAAGACTTTACAAATGACGTCGGATACGTTTTAATGGGTTGCTTTTAAAAGGCAAGATAGTCTATGGAATGACTGTTGAACGTGACAATTTAATACACAAGCAAGCAACGTATTTAAAACTATTAATTCATATAAAATTATTAAAAAAAAAAACAGCAAAATTTGAGCAATACGAATTGGGTTGTTTAGGATTAAAATTCTATTGAATAAGATTTGACGAGCTTTTATTTATGGTTATTGTGACAAATTATCACGAAAACTTAAGAACTAATTTTAATCAAGACATGTGTGTAGGAATGAATTTGAATACATTTCTTAATATTGAGCATCTTGATTCCCACATGATTGATGATTTGGATGGAGATGTTAGACGGTAGGTACATGGTGGAGAGTGGGAAACCAGCGTGGATGGCCAGAGGCAGATCAAAGACCCGCCGACCACTTAGCGCCCTGCCGCCGACACATCCCACCAGTCCTGGACCAGGGACCCTCAACCGGGCCCCGAGGTCCTTTTTTCAACTCATAGATCATCAAATCAACCAATTGTCTTTTCCGACCTCAAGAAGTCATCAAACAAACAAAATGTGTTACTGGAACCTCCTAACCATTTGGCTATTTTCATTTGTTTTTTAGTGATTTAACTGTTCGTTTATTTTGTAAGAATATTAATAAATTTAACCATAGACAAGATAGATTAAAATAATTTGAAAAACTCCATAATCATCAAATCCAAATAATAAATGGCTGGAAGATTCATTTTATTTTATTGTGAGCTTATTCTGAAGAAGCATTACATCAACTTTCATTTTCATTATGTAAGTAACTATAATAAAATTAAAAACGCATTTGAAAGGTAACAGTGCTCACAAACAAAAAATACTGTTTTGGTATTCATAATAGCTATTTTATAGCGTCTAAGTAAAAAAAAAATATATCTATTAATTTTTTGAGGCTCGCAACCCAGTAGTTCGACTTCCCTGACCACAGGTGCTAACTGCGTTGTATTGGTTTCGTATTTAGTATAAAACTCCGGAGGTTTATTCTATTCGGCTACCTGCCTTACGCCGTGTCAATCATTAAAACTGAATACCGGTCGTAAAAAAAAACTCGACTCCTGGTCGAGCTGTAAATAAAACATCTTGATTCCATCATTATAAACATCAGTAAATTCCGGTTCCAATAAATGCACACCGATCGTCACTCGTGAGGCATCTAACGCTTTAAAAATGCATTTATTGCAATTATAAATAATAACTTAACTATTCGAGCGCAATCAAGAAAATGTTTTTTGTGCTACAGCTATCTAAAAATCTTAGCAGTCACATTAGTCTTCAGTTCAAAAGCACATTCTGACGAAGCCTTACGAAGCGAATACGCTCAATTTGGAAAATTTTCGTAGTCTCCAAGCCATTTAACTATTTGAATTAGAATCAAACTAAATTTGGATTTAAAATGTATCAATTGAATATGATCAGTGTCATAATTGTAAAGAACTTAAAATAAGTAAGTCGGAAGTAAATAAATTGAATCAATATTGCATGTGCGTATAACAAAGATTTATTATTTATAAACTGTGATGTGAAGACAAGAAAGCATTTACAATTAATGACAAGTTAGGTATCAATTCGATTTTATTTATTTAATATGGCATTATAATGTTTATTGTAAAATATTTATGCATGGCTGCCATTCTGAGCCATGAGCTTATGTAATGGATCTGTAATGAAGTAGTGGACTTGGAATGATTGTAAAGGGAGTAAAAGTACCTTAAAGATGTGAGGGAGCTCCTGTTAGTGTTTTTGCTGTCTGCTGCAGAATAAATATCAAATCTAAATGCCAGAACTTTGTACGAAAAGATTGTTTAATAATATACAACTGTGCTGAAGAAGGATCCGATAACCTTCTACGCTATTTACCCAAAAAAAAACCATGAACAGACAAACAATATGATCAGTGAGATGGTCACCAACTTCTTCTGCGGAGAAGCACCTGAAGAAGAAAACAAACTCACTCCGTATATATATATATATATAAATAATAAAAACTTAGTGTATTTGATTATGGCGGGACGATTGTAAAAATCTGCGCGCGGGTCAATATTATCAAAAACAAATTTAAAATGCCAAATTATTGTTACATTATGCGCCGAGTCGCACGAGCTCGCTAATTGCCGGCCGAGAGAAAGATTAAATAAAACTTATAATGCGCTGGCGATACTGAGAAATTATAAACATTTATTGTGGCGGGTCGTCAAGAATCAACACTCGCTTGAAAATTTTACATTCCAAAAAAAAATTTCGTCAGCAACCTATTTACGTAGATTCTGCACTTGCATATAACGAGTCGAATTACATACTAGGCGTAATGTCGCTCAGTCACAGCGGGATGGGTATGATAGTCGTGAAGGTGAGGTTCGAATTCCGGGAAGGACAACTGAAAGAAGAAGGCTGCAAACTCTTCACAAACCCCATGAACTCGTCGCCCACATAGGGGTTGATGCAGAAGCCTCCGGTAGCCAACAGCACCGCTTCAACAACCCTTAGTCCAAGCGAACTATTACTAGTATTCCACAATATGCTTTAGGGTAGGTTAGGTACTGGTTTCAAAGTAATGAGTAATTTTTCTTTGTCATTTCATGTGTGAATCGATCGCCTTAATTCTTAAATACACAGTGAACTTGTTTACGTAAAAAAAATAATATATACGGATGATAAAAATATTATTCAAAGCTTATAGGGAAAGCCGTGCATTGTCAGCAACAAAAAAATTGTAATGTTTAAACATTACAAAATAATAAATAAAGTTGAGATTTCACTGTAATATTTGTATAGCATAAATTGCTGTATTTATCGTGACCGGAAGTAAGTGTGCATCTTGGCTTTTAGTTTTAAATCGTGATTATTATTCTTGTAAGTAAGAAAGTATGTTTTGAAAGCTGCTCTTAAGCAGAACTCCATTAAACACGGCGGTATCTTCATAAAAATGACACTAAAACCACATTTAAAACGTATTTATAACACGAAACCGCGGTGTATTTTTAACAGTGATAAGTGGACATTCATTATAAGCCATTATTTTTCTAATGGAGATAGAGAGCTTTTTAAAAAAAAAAATGATCACGCATTAATTTTTTTATTTTAATAAAATCCAATAATAAATTTTAATCCCGGGAGACACACAGGAAAATTAAGAATAGCCATTCAAATACTTAAAAGACGATTCCAACATCAATTAGCACTACACATAAAGTCGATAATTGCCTGGCGTTATTCACACCCGAAACCTGCCATATTGAGCCTTACACCCGAGCGCATAAAGGCGATAATGCTTTGCATGATTTCGCCCGGTAGTGTTTCCATTATTAGGCCTTATTTTATATTTCAATAAAGACTACTTTTTTTGACACGACAAGTTTATATTGAGCGAATGCGATTCTTACTCAGGCCGACTTCAGGGGCTAAAGTCGCTTGCTCGGCGCGCCGGAGCGGTCCGCTATTCTGAGCGTTATACGAGGCGCATTAGAGGTGATAATTGCCCGTCCTTTGGCGGTGCGGGCTCGCGTTAGCACATCGGCTACTGCACCATAAACCATAATATAACATTTAAATAACTTAGCGTTGTTATAAAGCCGGCGATATTGAAAGCGGCGGCGAGAGCTCGTGGCGCATTCACAAAACCAGATTCCCGATATATTTGTTATTTGTTAAAACCGCCTTGCGTCAATTCGGCTCTTGATTACTCCGATCTGAATCCGTCAGTGCTGCACTCGACCGACCCCAAAACAATATCATATATATTTTCCGTTTTACTTACATATTACACACATCAGAGAATGCGGCTATAGTTTTCTATTCACAACTAGATTTTCGACATAGGACCAATACTCAAGTAACCTCATTGATGTTTTTTTTACTTTTACCAACGTATTGGACACATTGGAGAATGTGAATAACCGATTTACAAAACCGAGATATCCGACGTGTTTGATTCGATTTTTTTTTTGCAGTTTGAACAGTAAAATAGGCTCACAAATAATTCCTCATTTTTAATTCGGTTGTACCGAAGTACACATGTATAGTATATATCCAAAATATATGTTAATTTCGGTTATGTTGGGATGGGTTTTTGAAAAGTGTGAGGTGATGGTGCTTACCTTAATGGTGGACTCGGGCAAGCCGAGCTGGGCAGCCAGCTCGCAGCGTCTGGGACGGGAGACGTAATTCTCCTTGAAGAACTCCTTCTCCAGGCGGGCCAGCTGCTCCCTGGTGAAGGCGGTGCGGTACCTCCTGATGTTGGGGTCCGCGGTGCTTCCGAGACCGCCAGAGGAGCCGTCCAGTCCAGGGCTGCTGCATTCTATAATAAAAATAAAAATATTAAATAAAATAACAACCAACAAGAAACATGAAAATGAGGCTTCGAATCTCCCCGAAATTGTGAAAAAAAATCAAGGACTTTTGTGTCGTTTCACGTGTGAATTAATTACTTCCACTCCGCTGTTTCATGGTAAAAACCCAATCAAGGTGTATCAAGTCCTGTATAGTATTCTTATAAATTATAGTTTATGGCAAAAAATAATAAAAATAACAAAAAGCAACTTAATTAAATCTTTCATTTGATTTTACGAGTTCTGAATATTTGAGATTGTTGAAACCGTTTAAAACTGTTAATAGCCATATTTTATTACACAACAAGACCCAAGAAGGTTGGGTAGGTGAGTGGTCTGTTATAAGCTGTTCAAGTGCAATAGGAAGTCCCGAGCCAGGGTTCACATCCCGGCAGATGTCCCACGACTCAGACTCCACTCGGCCACTCGACTCGTCTAGACACCCTCCGAAGTCAACAACGGTCCCACTAATTACCGCGAGATAAATCATTCCAAACTAATTGTTTTGAGAATACTTTTTTTTCTCTGGGAATATAAACAGAAGTGGCAGAATAAATTAGCCGATAGTCTTCTTTTTTGCAAATCGGTTAATTGCCGGCAATGCATAAAGCTACACTAACATCTAAATATTGAAAGTATCGCTTAATTCGCCAGGCAATTTATATCACCAATATCGTTTCACAAAGAGTAATACAATTTAGCAACGATCTGCCTTTGTCATTATTTAAGGTCGACAGATTTAAACCCCCATTGTCGCGCGTGTCGCGAATCGAATTGTTCGATTGTGCGACGGCCACCCTCGCATTCGATATCGAAATTAATCGATCGAAATGACCGATTAAATCAACCAATTACCTCCCCTCGCTAGGGGTGGTGACCAGAGATACCAGATTTTAAGCACAATGGAACGAAAGGAATTTGACAGAACGTTTATCAATGGAGCTGCAACGATTTTTTTTTTCTGTTGCTATTTTATTTTGACCAAATAATAAAGCAGACGGATTTTATAAACCTAATAGGTATTCAACAATTCAAAAAAGGCATTTTTAAAGAGTTTTAAGGTAAACTAAATATTTAATATTTATTGTTTTCTAGAAATAATGCTTAGCATCGATTTTGTTGATCATGATTTTATAAACTGAGCGTATATATAATAATATTAATTTTTAAAAACGCTTAATTGTTCAATGATTAAAACTACGAGACATAAAGAATTTCACTGATATAATAGTTAGTGATTTTTAGTAAAAGACGGTGGCGCAGTAAGTTTTTAAAGATAAAATAAAATTTCGAGTAGCAGATTTATTACTACTTATATGATTAGGCACATTAGTTCATACTAATGTGCCTAATCATATTAGTAATAATATAATAAACCCGTAATGGGTAATAAATACGCATCTGATTGACATTAATCAAAAAATAGACATAGCAGATTTATATTAAATAATCCGCAATGCACATACGATACGGATAAAAAAAATATTTTAACATGAAAACAATCTGGTAATAGTGCCACAACAGCTCGATTGGAGAGAGGATTTTCTAATTGTTTCATTATATTTATAAAGTCGTTTTATAAAAATGAACTATTTGAGCTGGCTACACACGCTGCCGAATAAAAACTCGATTTATATAAAATCAAAATAAATTAACGCTGTTCGGTTGTTGGTTGTGTGGTAGCAACAAATCAATCCACAATCAGTCGGTGGATGCATCTGTCGCGGAATTATAAAAGTGCTTTCGCGGTCGCCATTAATGGGCCGGTTTAACTATATGGCAACACCAGCGGCGCGTGTTGACAAACCGACGGTCATTAAGACACTTCGGTCCGTTTGCCCTGCATGGGATGGCAACACAATGGCCAGCCACGAGCCAAGCTCCGGGGGTCGACGTGTCTCTGTGCCCCATCAATATCATTTGAACAATGCCGTGTGATTTGTAGCTTGGAAGTTTTGAAAAAATATATCAACTACCTTTGAAACTTTTGAAAAATTACGTGAAACGGCGAGGAAAATCATCGCTTTTTGCGACAGTTGAACTAGAGCTCATGTCTCTTCAGCTATCGTGGTCCGGTGCAAAAAATTGAATCGTTATACGCTAGTGCTGAAAGTATATAGTTTTTGCCATATTATTATCAAGGGTTAAGTCGATTTTATTTTAATGAATTCAAATTAAGCAAACTGAATAATGAGTAATAAAATAAAACCAAAATGTTTTGGAGACTACGTTAATGATTAACGTAGTCTCCAAAACCATTTGGTTTTATTTTATTATATTAAAATGGAGTATTACAAAATAAATACCAGTTCCATTAACTGAATAATGAGTTTATAAATACGTATTTTGTTTTTATTATAATTTAAACATGGAGGACAAACGTGAAAACCTATTAGGATATTTACATTACAAGTATGAATCAATTGCTAATGCTAAAGCTAAAAGCTGATGCAATTGTAATTTTCTAATATCATCCTTTCTATGGATATTTTTTTTAATTTTGCTATATGCGAAGAGAACGCTATTACCTTGTTACCGATCAGTTTTTGGTTACGTTGGACTAATTTCAATATAAAGCTTGATCCAAAATTAAAACTAATTCTGTTTATTTTATCCGAAATATTGAAGTTTGAAGAAACCACGTGTTGGAAAGCAAAGTTCTAAAACGGGGTTGGCCTTTCCACCGGCAGTTCCGGGAACCGTCGGCTGGTCAAAGAGAATCATTAAGTTGCAAGTCCCCAACAGTCCCACGCAATAAATCCGATCGCATTTCTTCAAAAACTCCACAAATTGCCCCCATAAAGCACGAGAGTCATAAACCTCGGAGCGCGGGGGATGCTACGGGACCTTGCAAGGGATGCTGTCTGCAAGGAGACCGAGCTGAGATTTGAATATCTTTAGGGCTGTTTTAAAATACTTTTGAGATAAAACCTCAATTTGGCCAAGATAAGGACGAGTATAGAGCATATTTGATTTTACAGTGCTGTAAAATTTATTATAACATGTACTTGTTACGACTGTTATATTATTTATCTACAAAATAGTAATCATACAAATTCAAGCAGTTGGATTATGTGCAGACGATGCCAGTATTATCTCAAATAAAATTGAAATTAATCTATACACGCGCAAAATTTATTAGAGCAAATTCATTTATATTGAAAGTTTATTGTTAGATACAAGAGTTTTTGATGTAAATTATCCATGTTTATGTGTGGATGTAATATATTAAATTATTTACATACGATATGCATATTTTGTTATATGTTATCAAGATATAGAGAAAAAAATATTTGTTTTTCTATTACGGTGTATGTTAAAAAAATATATTTAAAACATACCATCCGTCTTACGAGAATAAATATATATTGATATGTTTTAATAGGGTAACGTGGTTATATATATATATAATATAGATATGCTACGTGTTAGGAGTACCGAATGTGATTATTTTATGTAATTACTTCAAAAGTATTACAAAAACTTAAAATATATTGAAATAATTAAAACTGGATACATGAAATTTTTAAATCTTGATTTATTAAATATAGAATCGAAATTATTTTTTTATATGGTATAATTAATTAAAAAAATATTTTTAAATATATAAAAACCATAATACTATAAACAAAATACTTGAATCTATATATTTTTTTATATTTGAACATGTAGGTATATTGAACAATACAATTTACAGATAGAACTGTGCCAAGATAATACATATACGTAAAACATAACATGTATCTATTAATAAAAATAGAATTCTTATTTTATAAATAAACAGGTGCAAAACAACAAACCATATGCAAAAAAAATAACTCCTGCGGGTTGTAATGATTTAATCAAGACGTGGGATATTATAAATACGATGTTATTGTCTATAATAAAAACATGCGTAAAATCAAACTTTTTCTTGTATTTATTGTCTTGTCGAATAATGACACACAATTAATTTTGATGTATGGTTAGTGTCGAATATAAATACCTTTGCTCTTGGGGGACTCCGGCGGCGAGTGGGGCCCCATGGGGTACTGGGGCAGCAGCTCCACGCCTCCGGCCTTGTGCATCTCCACGCCGTAGTTCCGGAAACCCTGCATGACGAAATGCAGAAGATCTCCAACTCAACACTCAACAAAAGTCCGTGTCAACACCGAAGAGCCACAAAGTCAACAGTCAGTTGCCGCACCTATCCGAAACTCACGATCTCAAAATGGCGTTAAAGTCAGAAAGTTTGTAATTCACTCGTCAAGCGTTCGTTAGCGACTGATTGCTCCTGCTGAGGATTGTATTCTATATAGAAAATTAAGTGACAGAACCACTGAGGCGCGGTCACGAAGGTTACCGCCCACTCTTATCCCGCTCGGCCAATGAGCTACGAGAAACAATTCTCCCTGCCAATAATGCTTTGAAATTCAAGTCCATTCCGCACCCTTCTCTTTCATCCCCCATATTAAAGACAGAGAAGCACATATAAGATTTTTCTTAAACAATGGCGGTTTCGTAATCAGAGGCATTGAATTGCAGAATTTTCTATCTCGCTTGTTTCCGCTCGGGAGCGGGCGTTTGAAAAGGGACGCGGGAGTGGGATCATTATTGACATAATGACGCGCCATCTCTTTCTGTCGCATCGCGTCCGCCGCAATAAAAAGAAGACGGCATCACTCGGGAATATTAGAAACGTAATAACAGCTTTGGGAATTAAATTAGCCCGCTCTCTGTCTAGCGCCGTACTTGCGGGTGGAGCGCGAGCGGGATGGAGTAACCGGAGGATTATGAGGATAATTATACTCCGTCCCTTTCTGGCCCGCTCGGCCCGGGCTTGCGGGAATGAAATGGCGGATAATTGGAGCATAAAAGGGTATGATGGGGCATAACGGAACACGTCGGAGAAAATGAAATAAGTAAGTTGGGAGAGGGATGGCGAGCGGTAAGGTTAGGTTAGTTTCGATATAAAATTTATTTTCATTACACCATTAAATTGGCTCGCTTTTGGGCCGCTGTTATTTCAGGTTTCCTTTTAAGCCTAAAAGATGGCTTCTGCAGTAACTTTTATTTTGTTTTTATTACGCACGGGATATGTTTAAATAAAAAAGTTAACCTACCTGTTTTATTTCACCAATTCATTACTCGGCCTTATTTAAATACTGTTACGGAGCAGATTACATATAAAAATTAATGTTTCGATAAATAGTGCTACACACTGCATCCCCTAAATATTAATTAGCTAATTCAATAATATATTTTGTAGTCGAGTTTTAAACCAATATCGGTGTCAACATTCTATATTATGTCTCGCCAGCAATTTTCTTGTCGGTAAATACTCGGGTAATCCATTTAAGCATTCAAAAAATCGCATCTGCGAAGCACCGAACCCTAATCCGCTTATGCCACATTAGCCGATTGTGACTCCCAAACATCTCTGAGCCCCTTCTCGGGAATGCGCGCCGACTGATTGGATCAAAGGTGCCGATGAGCGAGTCGGTTCCCGTTAGACTGCCGCACTGTCCTGGCTCTCTAGCAACACCGACATGACTGGTTATTCCGTGTTTTCCAAAAATTATAAGTCCCAGAATCATAAATACCCACTTACTTATTTCTAATCGTTTTAGTAAACAACGCTAGCAAATTTCGCTGTGATGGCATTTTTTTCACTTGCCATTGGAGTTTTCATGTGTTAGCTATGTAGGTTTTACATCGATTATATATATTAAGTGACAATATCTCTATATGTAGACATAACAGATGAATATATGGAAAACAAGCGTAAATAAAAATTCCATGGGGTGGCCCTTATTTAAACAGTAATAGCTAGGGATAAAATAAATTTAAAAAGGGCCAAAATAACTGAGCCTATGAATTGTTATGTTTTTTCAGGAAAAAAATTATGTATAAATTAATTGTTTGATAATAACTCACTGTATTATACTATACTACGTTTTTTAAAGTATTCCAATAGTATTAATATAATATAATACTGTATTGAATTGCAGCCTATGCTTTGAAAATCACTTTTAAATATTAATGATAGACATACAAAAATATAAGACATAAAAAAATGTTATTATAAATTTGAAAGTATTTACAGTAAAAATATTATTATTTTATCGAAACCATAAATTATTAGATAACAACGTAATTTCATAATAATTGTGATAGCTATTTTATACTGTTATAAGTTTTTTTTTTCAATTAACTGATAGATTATAAATTCATTGCCAAGATTTTCCAACATTAACTATGTGTTTTTGGAAAATTTCTCATATTTTTTCTAGTTTTATTATTATTATTTACAAATGAAATATTTAGTTTCATATTTTCATCTTCTACTGAGGTTAAATTATAATTTTAGAACTCTCAAGATCTCCGAATTATTTTAATTAAATTATTTATTTGCTTAAAACCTCTCAAATTGTAGACAAAATTACTAAACAATAATTATTGATAAAAATTATTAAATTTTACTATTCAACGACACTTTAAATTAAATCTTTTTAAAGTTATAGTAAATATAAATGTTCTGAATAGAAAACAATCACAAACAACCTCTGCGTTGAAAGAGACATTTGTTTTTTTGCAAGTTTATTGATGAATCTCATAAAACGTGAACAATTAACACTATCTATATTTTATGCTAAAGATTATATTTATAAATACTTATTTATATTAGCTATGTAGTAAACCTTTTCAAAACCGTGGAAGTAAATCATATCAATAGATAATCTACATTTTCCCATATAATCGTATAGAAAATAGTCGGTGATAGTTCTATAGTTTTAATGTTTAGTGAAATATTTAGTGATGCTTGTTGGCATGACTAGTTTCTGTTACTTGATAGACTGGCAAAACTAGGATTAAAGATGCAACAATGAAAATCAGCAAGTATAGTCACTAGACGATATCTGTATAAGTCAATATATAGTATGTATTCTAAAAACAGAAAAAAACACACCGCTCAAGTACAATTATCAATTTAAAACCCATTCGGTTTTTGTTTGTATTTAAAGCTAGATTCTAACATATAATTTGTATAGAAACATGGCTTACAGGAGCGCAGCACCTTTACCCAAACCAATGTCATGATGTCTAAATAAATCGAGCAACAAATGAACCTTTGGGCAAACAAAAAATCGGCCCTTGCTATGTTTTACTACCGTCCGTTGACAAGAACGACCGGCCGCATTTCACGGAACAAATGCAAGATATACAGTGTGCGCATTGTCCGGCGGGATATTTATAAGCAGGCTGTATCTTTATTGGGGCCCCAATGGGGCGGCGAGGTGCGCCAAAGGATGCGGAATATGATTTAGGGCGAGTCCTCGCTAACTACCTTCCTAAATGAGTTTATTGCTACCAGCCGCACGGTGACCGGAAAGCCGGCCCCGACGCACTGGTTGCTTGTAAAAAAAAGCAGTTTCGAGTGTGTTTGCGTATCTGCTTATACAAATAATGTTTCTCAAATCTTCAGCCGTGTTTTAGCACTTCATAAACCGTAGATACGTTGTTGAAATAATGAATTTTGCAAATTTTATTACTATTTCGAAGTATCAGCAATCGAAGACAAAAACTTTTTACTGTACTAGTGAATATGTTTGGTAGTTTAAAAAACTTTTTAATTTACATATCTTTAAATTTTAGACTGTCAATAAAATATTTAATACATTAAGACGCAAAGCAGTTTTACGTATACTACAGCTCACTTGTGTTATAATCTCAATTAACTATGCGTGTGTCTCGTTTAAAAAATGACTTAAATATTTCAAAGTATATTTTAGTTTTGGACAGTTTAAAGTGTGTGTTGTTTTGTAGTCAGGCTGTAGAGCAAATTTTCTCCGCAATAAAGACATCTATTTTACAATCGCTTGTCCGTCCCACATAAATAACAAGAAATGCAGAAACGGTAGTCGCCGCTCAGCACCCCGCTCCGCCGCCCCATGGCCCCTCCGCCCCATGGCCCCTCCGCCCCATGGCTTCTCCGCCCCATCGCCCCTTGGCGGCTCCTCGTCAGACAAAAAACAGACCCGGACAAAGAGCTCACAGTCCTTTAGAAAGTCCCTGAACTGTTTATTGTGACAATATAAACACTTATTGACGGTCATTATTTCTATGACGTTCCTCCAGGTCCACGCATTGGCAGGGAATGCGCCGGAATGCTCTTCCTATTGGTTTTTTGTTTTGTCTCGGAAAATCTGTAAATATTAATAAAAACATATTGTTAACTACTGGCTATTGTATCAGAGACTGCTTTCTATAATATATATCCATGCAAAAAATAAAGCATTACTCGCCTTTAAAACTAACGCTAGAATGTATTCCACGATATTATTTATCAAACAAGTAATTTGTGTGGTTTATTAGGGATCAGTAAGCAAAACTGCTTGCCTTGATTACGAACTCACCGCACGCCACTGATACGCTAAACAAGAAATAAGCGGTCGCCCATTGGTACCAAAATAAACCACATCATCGTCCACCCTTGCATGCACTGCTTGCCCTCACCGCATGCCGACTAAGTGAGTGAATAATTCTTATAAAACATAGTTATAAACATGAGAACCACTAAAACATTTTGAAAAAAAAATCAAAGTTATGTAGTAAATATATATTTAAATAATAGTATTTCATTTTTAATTGATAAAAATTAAATAGTTAAATTTCTTATAATAAAGAAAACATTCGTTGTTTTCATGTTATTGTATTTTAAATGTACTTTCAATTTTTTTTACTAAAACCTTATATGATGAATATTTGTTTGTGAATTGAACTTATTCAAATATTTATTTTGATAAACTTGTTTCAACACCACGATTAATATATTTTTAAAATACCAAATATATCTAATTACTATCAGACAGATCCTAGAAAGACAAAAGTCAGTTATCAGGCGTTAGTCTCATAATATTTGTGATGATTTTTAATGTGTTCTTCCCAGAAAAGTATGGCTCATTTCGTACTTTAATGTAGTCAAGAATATTATTAAATCATTAAATATTTTTACATAAATTACACACTTAAAAAAATAAGGTGTGCATCGTTTATATTCCGGCCATTGTAAGTATGCTGCGTACTAAATTTCTAGTTCGTTATAAATTCTAAAATTTACCTAAAACTTGACCGTTATTAAGGAGAGCTTAGCCTTATGGCAGGGCATTTATCACTGTCCAACAAGCTGATTGAATAATCCCCGGTTATTCCAGGTTTCGGGGCTTTATTAGTGTGCATTACCCCACTCAATATGTGATTTGTGTACCTGCCTAATGGCAGGGTCTTTATTACCGCCGTTGTGCGGGTTATTGGATAATACCTGGACTTTCCGAGATTCAGGCCTTAATTAGAGTGAGGGACACTGAATGCGATTTGCAGGTAATGTATCGTTCGTTATCGCACCTGTAATTAGTTGGGGCTTTGAGGTTTCACAATGTCAACTTGCGGTCGGCAAACTGAGTATTAAATGTTTTTTAATGTGAAATGTTTTCAGTATGAAAAGTTATCAGCTACCTGCATATTTCTTGTAAAGTAAATCAGGTATCTGATTGAATGGAGCTTTTGTAGACCTTTTGTTTTTCATCAATATTTAAACTAAATAAATAAAAAAAACACCTCAGTAGGGGAAGAGGGACGACAACGCCTTTTCTCTTAAAAATATATCTGTATAACCCAGTTTTTTATCACAAATCGGAGCTGATGATGAAAAATAAAGACAGGCAGAGAGTTTTTTTTTAAATCTCAAACAAGTCATTAAACATGCGGCAAACACTATATTTGATGAAACAATAAAATTTATATATAATTGTAATTGATCTACACAAAAATGTAGCAAAAATTCATTGACCTTATAAGTTTAGATTTTATACGATTGCATTTTGGAGCTGCCATTGAATGTTGAACTTTCATGAAAAAAGTTTTACAGCAACTTCTCCAGTTTCATTTTTTTTTACCACCCACACGTTTGATTGACGTCACTTTGTATAAATACGGTCGCTGTTATATACACAAAAATATTTACTAAAAACAATGAACTTTATTGTCTCAATACCTCTATCTGAGAACGTTAATAAAATGGCAGAAAGTTAGTACTGAACAGCGAAGCTGCTGCAATATATAATACATACTTAATAATGTATCAAATAAATAAACGCAATTAGTTTACACGTTGACGGTAAAAATCAATATATAATATTTTATTTTAGAGTGTATAAAATTAAATTTCCGCTTTGACGACACGATCGAGATAAAAACTATATAAAATAGCAGATGTGAGTACTTAACATATAAACCACTGCAATGCACTTAATAGTGTGCCCAATTAATTTATTTTTAAATTAACTTCTCATTTTCTATAAATACTTATACTGAGAATGTTAAAATAAAATCCACATGTAATTTACAGTCAAACCGCTGCAATGCACTTAATAGTGTATCTAATAAATAAACACGATTAGTTTACTTTTAAAACAATGAGAATCGATGCTTTCACTTATCTCTCTCAGAAATACTTTTTCCGAGAATTTTAAAATGAAATTCCTGCATTGACGATTCGATAAAAACTGTACAAGATGGCGGAATGTAGTCTCAGGACCAGCAGACGAGGGAGACGGCTCTCGCAATCAATTCCTTAGTCTGTCTGCACTGACTCTTATAAAGTATTCAACTCTTTAGAAATTCAATTAAAACTTTCAAAGGCAATTCAGGCAAAGCGACAGACTTTTCCAATTATTTGGCTGTGATTGGAGTTGTGGAATTCTCTCCGCTGTCACTGGAATTGATTTACGGCAATAACAAAAACTCGCAATGCAGCCGTGCAGTCGTTTCTGAGTTAATCAATTGCTGGTATATTAATTTGATATATTAAAATACATTGATGCGATCCGCGCGTGCATAACATCCAAATTCAGATAATCTGTAAAACCATGATAGGCACTCCAAACGAGCATAATATGTAGTTTAAAAAAACGATTTTCTTAAAATAAATTGAAACTGTAATGTACCCAGCATTTACCGTATTGATTTATTGCAAGAGTTTTTACTGATTACTAGGCATCATAATAATTTAAATAATTCATTTTATAGCTTAATTTGAGTGCTCCTATTTAATAGATATTTTTCTCAAACTGTGAAAACATCATAAAACTTTCAATAGTATAAGCAGCCAATTTTATTACATCTTCGTCGTTCTTGGGTGTTATGTTGCGATTTTTGTGAAGACTTCTGACGGTTAGATCTCGGTACAGCTTCATGATATATTATCTTGCCTGACACAAGATCATTTCAGTCCATGAAGATGACCCCAGCATTGTCGAAAATTTCGAATCAAAACGCAGCAAAGAACCCATGTTATAACATACAAAACGTATGTCATATTTGAGATAGTTGGACGGATCCCTGGAAGAGACGAAGTGCCGTAATGCATATTCAGTAATTTCCTAGCCACTTGGCTGTTCAGCTTCGTTATACTGCATGATCTTTCCTCGGAGACTCTGACCCGGGGGGCTCGTCACCTGCCGTGACGTCAGAGCACTTCCGTTGCGGCGCCGAGTGCCCGCTTCCTCTTCCCGGGAGCCCCGGCCCCTCGAAAAGCCCGGCGCCTTTTTACGTAATTACCAGCCACAAATTAGCGGCCCCATCCGAGATCTCTGAGTGCCTGCCGTCTCGAGGACTCGAGCCGCCTGAACGCGCTGCAGGACGACCGACCGACAGCCGAACGGTGGCGCTCCAAAAGCGTCCGCTTTTGCGATCTTTATTCAGGCAAGTAAATGCTAATATCAATAAACCCCATGGGCTGATTAGCGTTTGGTTGTGTTGGTAGTGTGTAGGCTGCTTGTTAAGCTGTCTTCGCATGTTGTGACATAACCGATAGTTGAACTCGTCTTTTGGTATAAAAAAGGTATAAAAAAATAATCTTGAACGAAATTATATTATGTATTGACTTATAACCGTTTGGTTGTAATTGTGTCGCAGCGTGTATAGGCTGCTTAAGCCGTAGAAAAAAAAACCAAATAACTGAATATATTACATTTTACATTTGACAACAAGTACGAATAACAAAGTCCATATTATATTTTTGAGGACACTAATTGCTACTTGTCGTTCTGCTTTCGGTTGTGCTGCTACGTGTGTAGGCAGCTTCAAGCACTGCTTCATTAGAGGATCTCCCCTCGCGTGGAGCATCCACGAAGTAGTCGCATGGAGCTATTTTCTCCGGGAATTTAACAAGTTTTTTAAAATGCCGCGACTCAGTGGCGTGCGGTAATCAGTAAATTCTTTAAATAAATTATTTTTTTAAAAATTACGTTTTTCAGTAATTAATTATTATTTGTTTTTTATTGCGCTTGTCTCTAAAATATTTTTTTTACAATTTTTATATCTTCACTAAAACGGATAATACACGACTGTGCAACATATATAATTATTTTTAGGCGTTAAAGATACATGGAAATAAACTCAAATGAAAACCTACGGTAAACCGCTTAAATTTGATATACTCCATATACTCAATGGCAAATTGGTGTTTTGTCTGATAAAGTCCTTAAAAGGCAAAAGTGTTCATATTAATATTCATACCATGACGTATTACAATGACGACTTCAAACAATATTGTTTGTTTACATAAATTTGTTTATATGCCTACAATTCAAGACGATTGCAATAATATACTTTTTTTAAATAAACATATCATTTTAAAAATAAAAACGTGTACATTATAAAATTAAATAAACAAGCAAACACTTTTAAGTCTTGTGCTGTCACACCCTCGGGTTTTTAAAGGCGTTTGTTTCCTGTATTGAAATTACATCTTACTTGCTGAGAATGTTTTTTTCTTCGGGGGTTGGAGGGAGGTCGCAGTGGCGTACAAAAAAAAACCACTGAAAAATAAAAAAAATCAAACCCAAATAAACATTCAATTCCTTGTATTATTTCATAATAAAAGACATTTGCTTTAAATGCTATAAACATAAGATTATTGATTGAGTTAACGCAAATTTTATGCTTATTGTTTATGATTAATGATATTATATATATGTGTGAATAATTTTTAGACAAGCAATGCAAAACGCTTGGAGACTTTTTGGAGCAATAATTTTTTTAACAGGTGCAATATATTAAATAAAAACCTTTTCAAAATCGTTTTGGTTTAGATGTTTTTTTTATTTTTATTTCTCTACCTACAACGTATAAAGCTTGTATGCGAATGATTTATACTTTTTCCCTTTATGCAAGCATAAAGCAGAGCTTTATAAAAATAAATTAATTATACATGAAATATAAATAATTAAAAGCCTGATAAATTATTTTAATATTCACAATCATATAAAGTTTTGAAATGAGAAAAAAGCTCAATTTTGAAAGCTTTTATTTGGTGTTTAGCTTAAAAAGGACGCATAAAGCTGCTGCTCGTCTGCTTGTCACTTTTATTGCTGCTACTCTTACAGAGCAGTGTGGTTTCTGACTCTTCGCAATCCGAGCTTGGAAGTCTCTCGCACATGGAATAATACCAATAATAAATAGACAGAACGCTACTGCTGTTTATATAGTGTATTTTACAATTTAAGTAAATAGACCATTTTTTACTAAATAAAGCCTACTACAAAAATCCTAGAAAAAAAAAGACATTGGAAGAAGAATGTTAACATGGATGCGGAATTAACTACAATAGTCACCAACCTCACCTGAGGAGAGGCACCTGAAGATTAAGTTAAAAATACAACATGCATGGTTTCGAAACCATGCATGTTGTTTTTATCAAAATTCTCGCAAGGTGATTTTTATGGTGTCAAAAGTTATGAATTATAAATACAAAACACAACACAATGAGCTTTGAAGGGGATGAACATTGCTCAGAAAGCAGATCTGCTCGTGCTCATATTGTATTCACCCCAGTTTAGGGTTGCTTCGAGGGGTGACTTTGAGAAGAGATTTCATACATTCAAAATATTTTTTTATTAATTAACGTATATTTCTAGCCTTCAAGCATACAACATTGTATTTTTTTAAGCGAAATGATAAACACTTGCCATATTATCCACGAAAACCATATTATATAAAATTATCCACGTGGCAAGAGATTTTGAAGCGTGAAGGGTGAAAGCGCTTACAAACAAAAATGATTGTAATTAGGTATTCATACTTTCCATATAATCATTATTTATTTTATGCTAGTGTGCCTAGAATACCACAATGGGCGAAATCTAAATCTTTATTTTTATTACTAAATATACGATTATTATAATTTTTTTTTAATAAATATATTTTTATTATTTTAAAACATGTTTTTTTTATTTAATTTTAGAATTCATCAAATATTTTATTGTTTAAATTTCAAATAGCGGTGTTGCTATACGAAACCAATAAATATCCCAGAATAACGAGAAGATGATGAGAACTCAATTATAAGCAAGATGGATTTTCCCTTAAGGCTTCATAAATCAGTGCTGCCAGAGCGCTACAGAGTGTAATCCAATTATTTAGAATTATTTAATATTGAAGTCAGGGTTGCCATCTCCGGGGCGTCCTTTTACAACAGCAGATTACCACCTACCTACATTATATATGCCGAGAAAAAAAGCAATTTACAATAAACTCCAGATTGTCAGATTGATAGAGAACCTTTATACGTATTTAAACAACAATTATGAATTATTTTTGATTGTGAGCGCTTTCGCCTTTCTGCAAACCGCAGAGGATGATGATATAATAAGCTTGAAAATATAACACTATTAACTTTTCACGATAGACTAAAGTTATTTTGTGATCCTTTTTTTATTCAAAAAAATAAGCATGCATATAATTTTTTTTAGAATATAACGGTAATTTTTTATTCTCTGAGATCTTAGTAGCGCTTAAAACACAAAAATCGTAGTTTCTTTTCTTATTTTCATGGATGCAGAAAATAATACAAACATTTGATATTGCTAGATTGGATGCATTTAATATGAACCCGATGATGCTGACTAAAAGTGTGTATTTTAAAAATGCTGTTGGGGGGGGGGGGTGCTGTGGGTGGGGGGTGGGAGAGGGGGCAGAAAGGGGGCAAAAGGGGGGGGGGGGGGCCCGGGCGAGGCGCAGTCCCCCGCGGGCCCTAAACGCCGGATTATTGTTTAATAATTGAATATTACGAAGCTCCGCCACTGGCGCTCTCCCTCCCCGCCGCACCCGCGGAAACCTCTTCTTCGTCATGTGAAATTATATAAAATTAAGCTGCCTGCACACTCTGCTACACAACTGACAATCACCCACCATCAAATCAAATCTGTTACGGATGCAGAAAATTTCAGAGACATCTGCGGGTCTCGGGGTGATGAGAAGCGATGACGTCTGCCCGTGCGGCACAAACAGTGACTCATCTCTTCGTTTCATGCCCCATTTACATCTTCTAGAAGCCTATAGAGGCGGGAAGGTCTATTCCTAAACGACCTGATTTTATGACACACGTTATAAAAACGATCAAAGCTATCAATCAAGGAGTGCAAAAAGCCGAATGAAGATGAGCATACCAACGAGATCGGCTACCAAGGTGTACGGTTCTACAGCTCCCTTGCCAATTCCGAAATAGCCAAATATTCCGCCAACTCCATCCTACCTTGTTAATAAATGCAAGGTCCCTTAGCTGATAAGCCGACAGTGTCTTCTTTTGTGTTGATTATTTTAGCTGGCTATACATTCTACGACAAATCTGAAAGATGATAAGCCAACAGCGTCTTCGTTAGCGTTGAACTACAGTGTACGAGGATGACTACCGTTGTTACCATTGACTGTTGATATCACAAGACCTGCACTCGTTGCAGATCCCACGGTGATCTAGCTTATGTTTTGAGCTTTTAAGCTTAAGGGATAATTGGATAATTGTGCCCGAGCAACCACACGCAGTTGTGTAACCTGCTTCCTAATTGATCCTCCAGTTGGAGGCGCTGGAGTTGGACGTTTCCTCCGGTGTGTTGGGGTAATAATACTCTATACCTCTGAGATTTAGAACAGAATTTAATCTTCAGTCGCTCCGCCCCCACCCCCCACCCCCGCCACTGCCACCCTCCCCATGACGCCTCAACTGTGGAACGCACAAAAAATTTCACGCTCCTCTGAATCATTTCACTCTAAAGCCGCCTACACACGCAGCGACATAACTTGCGACCGATCAGCAATCAGCCAATAGCGCTGTTTTTAAGGTCTAGGGTTATTAGACTTGGAATCTTCAGATGTTATGATTTCAGTACCGACACCGAAATGTCGGTGTCGGTACTGAAGCGGTACTAGCGTCATCGCTTGAAGAATTACTTGAAGTTAAAAAATAAAATTTTCCAATTGTTTATACAATGTATCCAGTTTTCGTAAAAGGCAAACTCTTCGGAAAAAAACTGTCTGTAATTTCTTAAAGAAGACAATGTACTGCTTTTGTGGAATAACAGTAGGTCGAATCGTCAAATAGCTCATCACGTAAAGGTGGTGTCTGTCGTTTGTGACGATTGATGAGCAATAGCGCAGGTGTGCGGTTCAAATGATTTTCTCGTGGAAAATAAGGGATGTTTTGGAGGTAGTTCTGGAGTGGCAGGATGTTGGGGGTTGCTGCGATGCTCCGGGATCGCTTATGGCCCATCACGGGGCGGAGGGGCGGGGGCGCGGGGGCGCGGGCCGGGCGGTGCTGATTGCTTTGTTCAGAAAGCCTTTCCTTCTTATTCTTATTAATCTGGGCATATTGCAAAAATATACTGCCTTTTTATTCACCTGAAAATGGCGTATTCAGATTATATTGCGTACACCCACTTTATATATATATATATATATATATATATATATATATATATACATTTTTAAAATATATTGTTTCATGCAAACATGTTCAAATTAAATGAGCTGCCGGTAATTTTTTTAAAAATTAAAACAATAGTGTTTTTTTTATTAATTTACATATTTATTTATAAAAAAAAAGTAATAAATCATTCAAAAATAATTTCAAAATTCTTTATTTTCTTTTTGTTTATTTACAATAATTGTCAGTATTCTTAGAATACTGTATGTGACATTTCCCCAATCCACTGGCAGATTGTAGGGCTTACGAGATTTGGCTTAGGTGTTATTATATATTATATTTATTTTATTTCTCTATTTTTGTTATTGTGTTTGTGTACTGGAAAAATATGTGTAAAATAAAACCATATTTTTATTCAACCATAAAATCTATTATCCTATTACTACGCATTAGTCGATAAGTAAATACTTTAAAAAATATATATATATGTGTAAGAGGACATCTATTGTTGAGTAGAATAACTACATATATTTTTTAATTTGTATTTCGTTGTTGATTAAAGAATGTGAATATATGAATAGAAAAATCAGAAAATTGACAATTTATTGCAATTATTTGTGTAAAAAAATTATCAAAGTTTTAATAATTATTATAATTGTGGGTCTTTGAGTCCAGCCTTCGAGTGTAAGTTTTACACATGTTCTAAGATAGATGATTTTTTTAGTTATTTTTTTACATTGTTCTATTGTCAGTGGCGTTTTGTTTTTTTTACTTTTTCTGGCATCTTTTGATAAAAATTACAACTACTATTTAGTTTTGATCAAGAGATGTCGCTACCAGTCTTTTGTAAATTATTATATTTTTAAATTTACAAATATCATTTAAAAAATTCAATATCAGTAGATTAAAATTGATACAATATTTTAAAAAATGTTTAAAAATTATTAAGCAAATTTAAATTTATTGTAATTTTAATCAACCCAGCTCATCTTATTAACATTATGTTCTTTCGTATTTTCATCTATAACATTTTTTCCACGGTATCTAGAAAACAATGTTTTTGCATTTAAATTTGAACCAGCAAATCTATTCGTCATCTTTGAGCCATCTTTATTTTTATTAAATCTGGGTTGTAATTTTATTCTCGGCAGTCTTAGAACTGTGTAATTGTCACCATTATACTGGACAATATCGTTTAGGTCAGATCTTTCAGAGTCGTTTTCACCGATAACAGATACTGCCATTTTTGAGTTTTTAGACTTTTTGTTTTTAGATTTCATAAACATTTGTGAATTATACAACTTTATCGGAATGCCTTCAGCCCTCTGGAAATCATCGGGGAAATTTAACACTGCTTTTGTTTTTAAGGCATCGTTTTTTCCCTGTAAATAACAACATATAGTTAATATGAAAACCTAGCTAGCTTTCAAAAGTCAATGCACAAACAGAAGTGAGATTTAAAATGAAATTTGAGCAACCTGAAAAGTGTCATTATTATTTTACCAAGGAATATGCTTTGTAATTAAAAAAATATAAAAATAGTCCATGAGTGGTTGCCAACTATTATTGCTAATCATTTTTGTGTGCATGGAGGTAATGTATGCGAAACAACAAAGGTAGTTGTTTTGACCAAATAGGGTCTTAAGTAAAGTTGACTCACTGCTGCAAGAACTGGAGATGGATAAGTAGCAGCCATGTATATCTTGTGTCCATGGTTGGACCCGATGGGTAGAGTGTCTTTCAGATTGCCCAGTTCCATGTACGGCTTCAGAATCTTCAGCGCCATGTCAATGTCATCCTATGCAAAGACACAACACATCACCTAAAAAAACAACTTAACTACACTGTATAATCGTCACTGCAAAGTCTAATATTTTTTGTAGCACGTTTACATTTGAGAGTTTGATATTATATACATAGATAGTGTAAAGTTCACAATAGCTTTCCATCCCCAGGTGATATGTTATATGGTTGTTTTAAATTGAAACTTATTACATCCATGCCTAGAGGATATTCTATCATCTGCAAGTGATACCGTAAAATAACTATCAAAATCAAAATGTTTCTGCTTTACGTTCTTGAGTTATTATGACGCACATTGAATTCGCCATAACACCAAAAAAAAATAACTCAATCTTTTTAAATATTTTTGTGGCCACCAAGGACACCAAATAAAGTATGGCGAGTGTTGATGGGCTGTTGATGGAAAAGCCTCACTCTCTTGTGCATGATCATGTGCTCCGTGAGGTCTGCGCCCAGCAGCTCCTCCTTGACGGTCATGCGGATGTGCCTGAAGCGCCCGACGATCCACAGCAGCAGGGAGGTGCTGAGGAGCCCCCACGTGGCCAGGCACAGGGCGCTCAGGCTCTGCACGCCCAGCAGGTACCATCCACCACCTGCCGACATCACAATGCATTTCATCTCGGGCTTGGTATTATTAGCTTACCTCCCCGCTCTCCCCATTCTGTTGCGTGTGCATGGCTGTCATTCTGTACCCTGAGCGTGTGTAAAGGATCGGTAATGGAGAAGTGGATTTGGGATTGTTGTGGAGGGATGTGCTCTGGAAGTACCTTGTCGAGTTGGTATTGTTTCTGTAGCTTGCTGCAGAAGTAGTATCGGATTTAAACGCCAGAGCTTTGTAAGGAAAGGATTATATAATAATGCTATTGGGCAGCAGACATTTCTTTCCAATACAAAACTGCAGTGTAGAAGGTCATGGGGACATGCTACACTATTTTCTACGAAAACCATGAACACTAAATCAGCATAAATCACCTCAGTGAGATGGTCGCCAACCTCCACTGAGGAGAGGCACCCGAGAAAGAAAAAAGTAGCTTAGTATACCTGTATGTGTATTAATGCGGAATCATTAAATATTAAATATAGTTCCGTATTTTTCTACCGATCATTACTAATAATCAAAAGTTTTTTTTATTATTATATTTTTAAAGCATCAATATATAATAATAAAATATATTTGAATATTGCAGTTAGCTTCTCGAGGGAAAGTTTGGCCTATTTAGCTTCAAAAGTACTCCTGACAGTGATAGATCAAAAGCTTTGATAAATTTAATAAAATGACGAAAGATTGATTGATTTCGGTAATGAACTCGTTGTTCTCCCTCTCCGGGCTTTTTAAAGGTGTCCAACCTGCACAGCTATACACAGGCCGTAGAAGCAGCCATAAAGGTCAACCCACCCGTCTGATCTGCTCGCCTCTAAAGGCCACAGAAGTGGGACGTCCATGTGGCTTGTGTGAACTTGGTGGTGGATAGAGATGGTTATTTTCAGTATGTAAATGTAGCTGATGCTTGTATAAAATAAACTAAAAATGAATGGCATTTTTTTAAAGCTTTTTTTTTTGCTTGAAACTCTGATATTTCACATTAGATTTATGGAAAAAAAAAACACAAACTGCTAGAAAAAACATGTAAGCAAATTATTAAAAAAAAAAAAGAAAATTCTTCTCGAAAAAAAATAATTGATTTAATACGTTTTAATTTTTAAACTCTTTGAGGCATGACAGTGTCTCTTCATTTTAATGGCTAAATATGTACCGTGGGATATTTTTAAAATTACTATTGCTACCGTAACAAAGGTACAAATGTAGTCATTTTATTTGTGCCTTGCAAACAAGAAGCAGAGTAAAATATGTACTATTGGTAAAAATTAAACAAAAACGCAGTCACTGTACAACTGAAAGTGAGAAAGCATACCTTTAAAAAGTCCACTCCGTCCTCTCGTGGTATCCAGGGGGACGGGGTTGTCAGCAAACAACCCCACCGCAATTACCCCTGTAAAACAGTAAGAGAATAATAAAGCCATGAATAATATATATATATATATATGTTTTCATACGACAGGTGTCATGAATACTAGAGAGTTGTTCAAATCTAATTAATGAGACGGGATGCATCAAAGCTGGGTAAAAAATCAATAGGCAAACGGTGATTAGTCAAAGATGCCCTCTTAGTCGGTTGTGTTGCAGCTGTGTAGGCAGCTCTAGAAATGGTGAGAAAGCAGAAATGAGGAGTGGATGATAGTGACGTAGGTGTGTGGTGGTGTCGAGGGTGGCTTGATCAAGGGCTGACCCCAGATTCCGCTGAAGCCGTGCACGGAGGAGGCTCCCACGGGGTCGTCCACCCCCAGGCGGTCCACGAGCGGCATGGTGAGGCAGGCCACTGCCCCTCCCACGACCCCGATCAGCAAAGCCTCCCAGGCCCGGTACAGGAAGCATCCAGCTTAAAATAAATACAAAGGCTTTCTCGTTTATACATTCGGGACTTGCCATACGTCACAGTGTGGCTTAACGCGAATAAAATTACCAGAAGCTCTCGGTTTCGGTTCATGCTTGAACTATACTTTGACTTGTAAAAAAAATAATAAACAATGAAACAACTCGAGGGGTGTTTAAGACATGGATTCTAGACTCGATAGAAGTAGAAATAGCACACCTGTTAATTAATATAATCTGTTTACCTGTGATAGCGACCAAAGCTCCGAGGACGCTATTGATCAAGTCTATTAGGTCCACACCCCCCTTGAAGCGAACCAGAGAGTACCTGCAATAAATTATTAATTATATAATATGATGAAACAATACTCTGGTTGGTAAGATATCCACGACCGACCGGTTTAATTTATAATATTCCATATTTATATTAGAGGGTGTAATAATAGCAGGATACTTGCGCGAGTCCGAAGCATCCTCCCCCGAAGGACCCCATCATGGTCATCACGGCGGCCCTGGCCGCGTACTGCCACTTGGCTCCACTCACCTGGTTTGTAATTTTATTGCAATATATCAAAATCAATTCACACGTGAAACGACGAGCGATCATTAAAAATACAAAATTGGTACCGCAGCACCATAGCCTTGGAATTGCAGATTAGAATACAACCGGTGCTGTGAAAATAAATTCATACATATTTTTCGTCGTTTCATGTGTGAGTCGGATATATTTATCAATTAAATAATTATTTTTTTGAATATTAATATTTTTAAGGTATGTTCGTAGGTTTCTTAGGGATCCCAGGTTCGTAGATATAATCCCTGAATATCGGTAAACAAGCGTTAGCGTGTTATAATATTGTTACATAAGTATACATACATATTAACTAAATATTAATACAAATGTAAATTAATTTTAATTAAATAATTTTTTAAGCAACTTGGCAGAGATCTGAAGGCTTTCGCCTTGTTATCTTTGTTTCTGATTTTCCTGCCAAAGCGGGAGTCGAACTAATATATTCTCGACTATGAGGAAGCTTATCTAGCCACTGAGTCAGCGCGTCATTTGCATGTGGCGAGTTTGTTTACGTATCAAGCTAATTTAGCTAATTTAGCTGATTTACATTAATGTTTTGTTATCCACTCGCTGTGCATAATACTAACCTTGGTCGAGTTTTTCCGGCGTTTTTCATTAAACGCCATTGTTAGCAACAATGTCAATACGCAGATTTGTGTTGTCAATTTGTTTCAAGATTGATGAGAATTTATTTCAGAAATTGTGAAACAATCCCGTCAATGACTGGCTTCCCGGAAATTGAATACGTGTGGTGTTTGTCGATATTTTAGCGACGTATAATATATACCCTAAACGTATAATAATTATAAAACCATTTCGTGTGTCTCTCCTCAGAAGTGACCATCTCACTGACCACATATTTATCCTAGGCCAGTCGAATTAACCAGCCACTGGCGTGAATTTCGCTTCCATGTTAACTTTCTCCTTCCAATATCTTCATATCCTTAGATTTTCTCTTGAATTCAGCTGCAGAAGGCTATATTAAGTATTTCTGAAAATATGGCGTGAATACCTTACGCTTTTTTGTCATCGTCAGGAGTTCTCATTCTTTGAGCATTCTGGGCAAGATAACTACTTAAGTAATTTATAATAAGGATTCAATAAAATGCATTAAAAATTGGACAGTTTGTTTACTTGAGGTTAAAGGCTGTAAATGTTAAAAGAAAGGAAAACAGGATACGGCTCCGGAGCTGGAAGATTACCAGACAGTTTCCCAGCTCTGATGGAAAAAAAAAGGCTATGAGGGACCATCTTCGTGAATTTTGTCTACGAACAAACCTATGATCAGGTTATGTCTGTATATATATAGGTATTTTTTTTATCTCTCAATGAATTATTATCGAATGCGTATTGAAATTATATTAAATTGAGCGAGATCAGTTTGGGTAGTACACCAAAAACAACAAAAATGTAATTCTCTAAATTATTTTCGAGAATGACATTTTTGTTGTTTTTAGTGTACTACCCGAACTGATTTTATAACTTTTTTATAACTGGTTTTATAACTGGGTCGAACGGTTGTGCTTTTTATAAATAAATATGACGCAATTATCAAGTTGACCGCTCGAATGCGAACAGATACAATGGGATCGATTCCCCCACAGCTGATTGTCTCGGAATACTGGCACTTTGGTGAATAATGAACCGGCGGACAGGGACACGACACACCGGCCGATAGTTGTTGATGTACACATTTCGGGCGCACCCAGGGGGCTGCGAGGGTGGAGGGTGGAGGGTGGAGGGTGGAGGGTGGAGGGTGGAGGGCGGAGGGCGGAGGGCGGAGGGTGGAAGGTGGAGGGTGGAGGGTGAAGGACACGCCGCGCCCCTGCGGACTCGTCGTATCACCTGATCATTAAAGCATTTCCGATGGCTTGATTATATTCATTCGTTTCGCTTATTTTATATTACACTGTAGATTTTTTCTAAACCATAATTTTGTACAAGTTTTTTGAAAGTCAGGTCGCTGGTACTGCGTGTATGCTTCAAACCTCATGTTTAATTACCACCACAAATATACAAGTACATTATTACCCCGTTATGCGCGGTTTCACTTTAACAGTCATTGATTGACTTCTCTTAACAATTAAAAACAGCGTTGGGTGTTATGAACGTATTTTATAAGAACGTAAAAGAAACGCTACCCAAAAGACAATACATTAATTTTTTAGTAAAAATAACATGTAATACTGCATAAAGTGATTGATTCAAATGATTCGTATTTTTTTAAATGAAGTTTTGACTATGTATGTATGCTTAATCGTAAACCCCGATATACGCGATTTTTTCCGGAACGTATCCCTCGCGTAAAACGGGGTATTACTGTACATATATAACTTGAACCCTTCGGCCAATTTGCAATACGGTCGCATTATTTATTTCTCAATGAATAAATACATTTTTTTATTACTTAATTTGTTGAACCCTTTATAGACCTTCAACGTACATCAACGACAGACTGCTTTAATTTTTAACAAGTATAAACACCCAAACGATTGCGATATTTTTTGCTTGGAAGCGCTTTGGTAATAATTCAAAAAACTTCTTCAGATAGTCTGAGAAGTGTTTGAAAGGCTTCTAGTTATTTGTATTGTACTATTAATTTAATTTAAAATAATTTTTATTGATTTTTTATAAATGCTATGAAAGTAGAAGCGACTTTTTACTCACGCCGTAGGTGCTGCCGGAGTTGAAGGCCAGCCACCCCCACCACAGCACAAAGAGGCCAAGGATGGCGTTGACGGGCGAGCCGGGGGGCAGGGGGGCGCGCCCCTGCGAGTAGCGCCCCAGCCGGGGGCCCAGCATGGCGGCGGACGCAAACGCCGCGGAGCCTCCTGCCCACAATAGCATACAAATACAAAAACCATGCCCACACTGGATATCACAGATCGATCCGGCACCGTCGGTTGACACAAAAATCGGAAAAGCTGATGAGTATTTTTTGACAATTTGTATCGACTCAACTGAACACAGACGCGAGTCCAATTACACCAGATTAGGATTTACTTGTAAATGATATTATTGTTGCATAGTATGAGGGTTAATTTGTATGTGTGGAATCTCCTCAGACAAAAAAGCTCGTAATTTCCTAGCCGTTTGTCACTGACCGATGAGGTGCACGGGCCCGGAGCCGGCGATGTCCACGGCGCCCAGGTGGTAGAGGAAGCCGTGCTCGCCCCACACCCAACCCGCGGGGATGCAGTACACCACAGTGTTCAGCAGCGAGAAAATGCAATACGCCTTGAAGTCACACCTGCAACCAAATAAGCACAATGATTGTGGATATTTTATAAAACCAACGCGGGTGTCAGTGGCGTGCGGACCATCTAAGCTGACGCTATATGTCATATCGCTGAAGTGTATACAACTTTTTTTTTTTGAACTGTCAACTTTTCTGTTTCAATTGGAAGAAAAAACCAGCTGAAAGTCATCGATTGCTGTGTGAAGTTTATGGTGAACATGCTCCATCGCAACAAACGTGTGAAAACTGGTTTCGACGCATGAACAGTGGTGATTTCGATGTGGATGACAAAGAACGTCCAGGCCAACCAAAAAAATCGAAGATGAAGAATTAGAGGCATTGCTCGATAAAGACTCGTGTCAAATGCAAGCAGAACACTCAGAATCATTGGGAGTTGATCGAGTAACAATTTCAAGACACTGAAAGCATAAGGAATGATTCAAAAGCAAGGAAATTGGGTGCCACATGAATTGAAGCCGAGAGACGTCGAAAGGCGATTTTTCATTTCGGAAATGCTGCTTGAACGCCACAAAAAGAAGTAATTTTTGCATCGTATGACGAAAAATGGATTTGCTACGACAACCTGAAGCGTAAAAAATCATGAGGTAAGCCTGGACATGCATCAACATCGACGGCCAGGCCAAATATTCATGGCGCCAAGGTAATGCTGTGTAGTTGGTGGGATCAGAAGGGTGTCGTCAACTATGAGTTGCTGAAACCAGGCCAAACTATCACTGGCGAGTTCTACATACAACAATTGATGCGTTTGAAGCGAGTATTGGCAGAAAAACGGCCTGAATATGCGACCAGGCACGAGTCTGTAATTTCCCATCATGACAATGCTAAATTGGTTAAAACCTATTTGGAAAACAGTGGATGGGAAGTTCTGCCTCACCCGCCTTATAGCCCAGACCTTGCCCCTTCCGACTACCACTTGTTTCAATCGATGCAGAATGCTCTTTCTGGAATACGCTTCACTTCTGAACAGGGTATCAAAAATTGGCTTGATTCTTTCTTGGCTTCAAAAGACGAACAGTTCTTTTGGGATGGAATCCATAATTTGCCCGAAACATGGGAAAAAGTAGTGGCTAGCAATGGACAATACTTTGAATAGCTAAAGCTCCAATTTCATGAAAAAATCCGAAAAAATTAATGCACACACCGTATATTTTTAATACATAGCATGCAATTTGACGTTGCGTGCTCAAAGATGTACCCTAGACCGTGACATTGGTCTCCGAGTGGCCGGTGTGGGAGTGTGGACGCCAAAGGCGGCAGATTATTCACAGACGAAGTTGGAGCCAGCGGAATTGAGACAATGCTGTGAGAAGGCGTTAGACAAGCTGGTACCGACCAGAGGAGAATCTACCGTGGACGAGCGGAGCAAGCAGCATGGGAGATCGAAATTCAGGGTAGAAACAAGCACGTAATAAATAAATTATGCATCTACTTATTGCAGTTACAGTTTCTTCGAGATTTAGTTTCCTGAAGGATTAATACAATAATAATATGAAGCGTAAGACTTTATTATGGTACTGTATGCATCACTTTGTCTTGGAGTGGATAGGAAGAGGGGTCCTCCTGGTCCCGAGTGCTGGTGGTCCAGCTCTGCACTCGGCCACTAGCATGGCCGGAACCTGCGATCCATTTACGGACCGGATCCTCGACATAACTCGCCTCAAGTGAATTATAATTTAAATGAGTCGGCTTGGGTATAACATCTGCGCAGTGGACACGCTGACGTGCGAATAGAAACTCTCGGACAAAGACCTCAGAAATAGACCTCAGTAAGAAATAGACGCTCGTCTTCTTAATCATTTGAAACAGTGTGATATTAAGAAATTTTGTTTTGGATGCATCATATGCATTTACAAATTGTTATTTTCAAATTACAAATTATTTTAACCACAGGAGCAAATGGCGAGAGGAAATAATACATAAAAATCAAATGACACATGTTTTATAAAACAGGAAAAAAATATTGGGAAAATTTAGAAAACTGTTTTTTTTAAATAAAAGACTGTATAAAAAAAAAACATTTTACAAAACAGAACGTGTTACAAATATAAACTTGATGTTGCATATTGTCACCTTATTATGACGTATTAAAAAAAAATCTTTACCCCTTACCAAAAGCGAAAATCCCATTAGGGTTCGCCACAGTTGCGCCATGCCCTGATTGGGCCTATACGAGCCTCATTGACTTCAGTCAGTGATCGAGTTTTACTGGCTTGAAAAAGGGAAGATTTCAAGGTAGGCAAAATATCACAGCATGGCAGTTATACCTTTCGGCCATGGCTCCGCTCACGATGGTGGTGGCGGTGGTGGCGAAGGACAGCTGGAACAGGAAGGCTGCGAACACGGGTCCCATGAGCTCGTCACCCACGTGGGGGTCCACGCAGAAGCCTCCGATGGCCACCAACGGATTGGTCCACGGGCCGGTGCCAAACGACAGGCCGTAGCCGAACATCCAGTACGTCAAACCTTCAAACGGATATCACTATTTATATTCAATATGATTTAGGTCAGGTCTCTATCTGTCTCCTAGATAGATCGGGACGAATGCCAGAGACGTTTTGATATTTGATTTGATTAATGGCATTTTCAATAAGTAAAAATAAATATGGTAGTTTTCTCACCCCCGAGTACGATGTCAACAACATTCTTCATCATTATGTTTACTTCATTTTTGATGGAGACACAGCCTGATTCCAGCATGCCGAAACCTGACAAAATCACAACAAATCAGTGGCTTGCGGTCCATACAAGCAATTTATAAAAAAAACAATTTGAATAAAAACATATAAAGATACAACCAAATATTTCATTAAAAAATTAGAATTTCTAGCAAAGATACAGCAGGACTGCTATGGTACTGACCGGTTTGCATGGTGAAGATGATGAAGGAGGAGGTGAGGATCCAGTTGGTGTCCTCCACCTGGAGCTCGGGGTCGTACCCGCCTGGCAGGTTGGTGTCCGTGGAGTTGGTGGCATTCTTGGACAGCAGCAGGAACTCCACCGTCTCCGGCAGCGACATCTTGTCAGCTGCTAAGAATACCTTTCTATTCAATAGTCCATGCTATATTTTTATTATAAGCTTTAAAATAAACGATTTTCACAAAAAAAAGTGAAAGTACATTTGCGATATTTATAAAATAATTATAATTTCTTGAATGTTAGGCCGCAATCAGTTTTGTGTTCAAAGCTTCAAGCCTGAAAATGATTTCATGAAGATGAATGAAATATTCGGCTAAAAAAAAAAATCACGGCTTTGCATTGTCGTAGACTTTAAGAAGGCTGGATCAGATAGAGTCTTGGAATACGAACCAGTAAAAGCAGACCAGCTCGGTGGCCAGTGGCGAGGGTTGCTAGAGGAAGACGCTCTTCTCCATTCTGCAGCCAGCGAGATCTGACCGCATCCGCACATTAGGGACATGCAAATCGCGGCGCAAGCCTTATGCACTATGCATGCAATGTCACGAAAACACATTAAAATCTAATGGTCGAATGATTGGCTTGTTTTCCAGTCGAGAGCACGACATGGGCGAAAGTGCATGCACCAGCTGACTTCAAAGCATTCGGAATAAAATACTATATAAATATTTAAAAATCTTGGTCTATCATAAAATTCTAAAAAATTAATAGAAATCAACCAATCAAATAATACATTGACAGATACTATCGCAACGTCCATGCAAATTTATTTTATTTTATGAATATACAAAACTAAAATATATATTTTTAGGCGTGCAGTGCTTTATTGCAATTACACTTCATTCGTTAATTTTTATAGTAGTATAAAGTGTAGTTTTAGTACTAAATTATAAAAAAAAAAAAAAAAACAAACAAAGAAGTTTTTTGTGTCTGGCATTATTTACGTTTAATTTTTTTTCACCTTAAATAAAACATTTGCATATATTTAATAGGGGGGGCTCTTGCTATTGTTTATGTAGGTTGCTGCAGAAGGAGTATCCGTTTTAAACGCCAGACCTTTGTAAGGAAAGGATTATATAATAATAATGCTATTAGACTTTACTTTCCAATATAAACTGCGGTGTAAAAGGGCCCACTACACTTTTTTCCCCTTGGAAAACCATGAACACTCAGAATTAATATATGCTCAGCGAGATGGTCGCCAACCTCCTCTGAGGAGAGGCAATTGATGAAGAAGATATATATATATATTTTTTTTTTTGAATCTTCCAAAATCATGGCAATTGTATTTGAAACGGTTATCCTATTTTTTCGCCATCGCCGGTTTCTGAATAACACGTGCCTCCTTAGTTTACGGGGATTTGGTAGATCAACCTTACACCCTCTGTATCTATCATTTATGCCATCCGCTTTCAAGGTCGCCCACAATCAAAACCCCCAAACCATTAAGACTATTTATATACTTCTACAATCTATATCGATCTTCCATATCTATCTACAGTTGGAAACTCCGTCTATCTTCAAGCGACCGATCCCAGATATCGATTCACATTTAAAATAGCCGTGACTTCAAATTACAGTCGGCTTTTTCGGGAAGCGATCCACAATTTGTTAATTTGTTAATGTTGAATTATCTGTGTGCAGTGGATTTAAAAATTGAGCAACCAGTTTAATGCACTGAATGCAATATAAACAACAAATACGAATAACCAAAGAAGAAGAAGCCCTTAAAATAAAATACTCGTAGTCTTCTAGCCAATTGGCTATTCATATTTGCTGTTTCTCAAAGTATTTTTTTTTTGAGTTTCTCATACCTAAAGCACGTATATATATATATATTTTTAAATAGTATATTTGCACCTGTACCCCCTTGATATGCAGTCAAAGGGTTAATATAAAAAAAGGCTAAAATTTAACATAAATCATTTATTAGCTTTCCTCTGAAATGTGTCAACTTGCCGTGGTTGGATAGTTTTTTTTTTTATTAGATTTTCAGTTCAAAACCCCAGCAAGAGAACATTAATGAAAATGGCCACGCGATTCCTACTTTGTCTCGCGACCGCAAATTGAATCTCTATTTGTGTGTGAACTTGGAATAATTATTAATAATTCATTACAATATATTTACAAGAAAATACAATATTAAGGTATACGAAAACTCATATATAAAAATAATAACATTAAAATATCAAAAGTTATAACTTCTAGTGATTAGCACAGATATTCCGAATCTAGGTGATTTGAGTTTTAATGTCTCATGTAGAGTTCACATCAAATTAAAAAAATATATATATAACGAACTTAAAAAATAATTCCACGCAATAATTTATTTGATGAAATGCTATTTTATCGAGACTTGTTTATTATTTATTTACACAAGAATAAATATATTTTATAAGTAAACGAATTCATGAATGATCCAACATGAGGTTTTATATTTGTTAAAAAAATATATCCACAGTAGAATGGTTCAATTTGTAGTACTCCATATTTAAACAAAAAATAGCAAAGAAACAACGATCTACTATAATAATAGCCATTGTGTATGTGTATGTTTCATTTTTTGGTTCTCTATAGAATATCTTAAAAGATACAACGCTGATTTTTTGCACGTAAGTTCAGTAAGTTTTTCCGCAGTTATGTGCCGAATTTCAAGACGAAAGGATAATATTTTCATTCATAAACTAATTAAATAAAACTATCAAATATGCTTTATGTACGAATAATATGATTCTGTTGTTCACAGTGAGAATTTCAAATTTAGAATTTTTACAAAAAAACAAAATATGATGCTTCTAAGAAATTTCCAGTTTATGTCAGCTTGACACAAGTACCAATTTTATTTTTTAGTTGCGTTAGAAATTATTAATCACATCATTAATAACTTAAAATGCCTCCTAAAAAAATAACACCGTCTACGCACAGCAAACGTAATTAAAAAAGAATAGCACAATTGAACGTGATAAAGACTGCATCTAATAAAGAATAATACAGTGAGAGTGATTCGTTGTTTGTGACACGAAATGTGATATTTCCTAGAATGGTTTTGCTTTCGAAATTAATATCCGGTTATTCAAAATATATGTGTACAAAATGAAATCAAATATTCATCTAATTGTCAGCCAAACATATGTTCAAACACTATTGCATCGTTCATCGAATACGTCATTTTATGACGGGCTACATTTCTAGTAGTATAATAATTTGGGTGTTAATATTTGTTGTGCAAACAAGTATATATAAAATTGTTAGACGTGCAGGCCGCGTGGGTGGTTTTATAGCATTATGTGCCATACTTGAGCTCGTTGGGTTCCAATATTCATGAAGGGCTGTTCCTACCGCCGGCCACCCCAATTAACCAAATTAAAATATTTCCCTGTAATTTGAAAAATCTGTTGCCAGTGAAAAGGCTGAGCACGCGACGGCCGCCGCACCACACGGCCGCGGCCGCCCCGCGACTGCTCCGGCGGATGACGCGACGCGACGCGATCGCACGCGACTCCGTGGATGAAAAAAAACACTTTATAAAATTTTCCAACTATGCGATGTATCAATTTTCAGCAGATAAAGAACAAATAATGTTGAAAGTTTGTAAAAAAAAATTTTTTTTCTCATTTAAAGTTTTCTAGAAAAGGTTGGCCCGGGCACATTGGTTCATATGTAGAGTATGGTTGTTAAAAATTCTCGATTAATGGATGTGATTCGTTAGTACAAGGGTCAGTACACCGGTCATGTAAGTTCAAATCCCACACAAATCACGATGATATTTTTTTGATAATTTCTTTAATCATCTTCTATGTGTGAACTAATGTGCTTTATCATATAAGTAATTTTCTAGAAAATGCAGGAGAAGCAGAAATTTATGATGCATGTAAATATAAAAATTGATATCGAATATGATAAACTTTATATCAGACTCGAAAGACCACATTTTTACATCAATATATTATAACCAAATAGTAAGAATTCTTTGTTGTTTAATTTAATGCTTCCATGGTTAACCATTAGTCATTGGATGATTTATTCTTCATATCATGGATACATTTTACAATCTATGATAAAATATATCGTATAGAAAATTCGGGTCATAGCCTTGTATTTTTAACCTTCAATATCACCAACACCTTATTTGTCATATTCTAATCAGTATGATTTAGTTTTTCCGACTATGCCATAGAAAAAATTATAATCAGTAAGTACTTGGATAGCCGATTTCCTTATTCTGTGGAACCGGAGATAAGATACAAAACCGATATTTTTTTATATAAGTTGTAACGTATTTAAAAACTAAACAAACAGAACAATTATTTTAGGTTTTTTTAGGTTTTTTAGTGGTTCTCAGTTTTATTCATTTTTGCTAAATTGTTTAGGGGGGGGTGAAGGGGAACAACAGTATTATACTTTTGCTTTACTTGTTTTGGTAAAAAAGTATCAGTGGGGTGTAAATATAAGCTAAAAGGATGTACTCAATATCATTATTATTCCTAATTAAACTCAAATCGTTCTCATTGTGACGCAACTTAAAACGAACACCGGCCTATTACTGGAGGGCCCAATTAGAGCGAGCATTAATCACAGAGCGTATGGACATTAGTGTTTATACTGAGGCCTAAGGGTGTACATCCGGCTTTTCGCTCAGGTAAAAGTTACATATTTATATTTATATGAGCCCGACCCGGTGGGTCAAACGCGGCTCAAATTAAATCAACACACTATCAAAACGTCAAGATTTGATATTCCCACGATCATAAGTTGCGAGCGAACGCAGATGAATAGTTAACGCTCTGCGCACGACGGCTGCGCGGAGGCACGCTCGCGACTGCGAATCAATAATTCCACGCTCGAGGCTCGCGCGTCCCTGTCTGGCGCGTGCGCTCGGGCGCGGTGCGAGCGAGACGGCGCCGCGTACCCTCCCCGAGCGTCGGAAGTGACGGCGAGTGGCCATGTTGTATTTTTGACAGCGGCAGATTTTCCTTTCGGGTGGAGTGAGACCGACGCCCGCGGCCGTGCGGCGTGCGATTTGTTTGTTTGGAGATAAGTCCGACCTCGCCGAGCAGCCGGGCGAGCAGCGCTATCTTATCTGCGCCCGCGTTATCGCCGCCGCGTTGATTTGGCACAATCGATGCCGGAGAGCCGCGCGTAACGTTTTGTGATTTTGCCACCTAATAATATTGTTGTCAGTGGGTCGCGATGTTCGCGTTCGCGATGCGCTCCGACCGATCCTCCGAGGGATAACAAACCGTGACTATGTGCTAAAGGTAATTATACTTTGTGCATTCGTTACGTTGGAATGTTTATATGCAGGGCGATATCGGCTTTCGCGCACGCGGTGTCGCAACAGAAGCGTGTCGAGATCTCCGTAGATTAGTTTATCGTAAATACAACACGATACGATTATTTTCTGGTATTTATAGGTCGGGACACGAATGACACGATTCGTATTAGGGTTAACCGCCGCTTACCTTTTTATCCCCCATCATTGCTAGCCGGTAAAGGGGGTGTAACGCGATACGGCCCGCACCTGTAACGTAGACGTTGCACTCTTTTATCTCTGATTTTGTAACAAGTTATTTGTAATGATGTTTGTTTTATCAACTTGAACAATATCACAACCTGTCATCGCTTTTGCTGAAGTGTGGTTTATCGCGGCTTCAACTTATACAAGTAAATGCATAGCATTAAGCTATAACATTACAGCCATTGTTGCGTATTGAAAACGTTAAAAACAAAAACAGTAGCATAGGCATCATTTGTTTCTTTTTAAGTCAAATATTTTTTTTCCTTCCCAACACAATTTGTCTTCATGTTTTATATCCCGTAAATATAAATAAGTATTTCTGTCCATATGATAATCCAAAGCGCGCTTCCCTTTACAAACAAATGAAGCTACATTATTCAAGAAATGATTACAAAACCATCATTACCTTACACGGACTCAATTACCAAAATCGACAACGCATTGCTTAAACTTCAAAGACTAAGAGTACTTCCTCTTTTTTTTTTTTTTAAATGTTATCTCTTACTTTTTTAATTTATATGAAGAATATCTATAATAATAAAAATAAGATATCGACTGTATTTTTCTTTTATATTTCTTCAATTAAGCTAGTAAAAGAAAGAAATAATTTTTTTTTCATGTCAACTGAATTCATTTGTTGCAGCTCGACATGAATTTGTAATTGGATTTTACTAATATTTTATTACAAATAACGCATCTTAGCGGCCTACACATGCTGCGAAATAGCCGATCGACAATTTTTTTTCGATATCATCAGACAAAACTGTAAAAAGAGGACGACATCTAGACAATTATTAGTTGATTGTCGGTTATGTTGCGACTATTTTTTATGTTAATATTTTAATCGATTGTGTCAGAGGTATGCCGAAGTTATAAAACATGTAACTGATATAAACTCGCAGACTAATCATTACATATTGCTAGCCAGTGTTTCGAGTACTATTTTTTTTTTAATGATGTCAAGTTTGGTTGAATAAAAAAAAATATCAGGTTTTTAATTTATTTCTTCTACAACGGTGCACCACTAATAATACTTATTTACATCATCGTGATTATTTTTTACGTTATACAAATACATTTGTAAAGGATTGATAGTTGATGAGGTAATGCAAAAATAACAGACTGGAGACAAAAAGCGAGCCAATCCATTATTTTTTGAAATAACCAATTTTAAAAAAAATAATGTTACTGTGTGCCAACAGCACATTAGCATACCTGGTGTGTTTGATATGTTTGCAGGTAGAATTCGTCGGTTTTGCGACGTTTGGGGTCCCATACTGCAACCATTTTCAAGGAAAGATTTTATTCAAATCTTAATACGACATAAAATTCAAGAACGTAGAAGCTACCGACCCGCCTGGCAAGCGTGTTAAAAATACGATTAAATGTTTTTTTTTTTTTGTTTAAATGTATGTTATATTATCAAACACATAAAAAAACCGTACTGCGTTATATTGAAATTTGTTAAATAAAATTTTCGATAAATACACAAAACTAATCTGTAAAAAAAGAAATTCAATATTTTTGACAGAGAGTACTTGGTGGAACTCCATTTTAATATTTTTGAATAAAACACTTGAGTGATTTTCCACATTTTTATTTTTATTAGTGACCGGTTTCGCCAACCTTTCACGTTGGCATTATCAAACAGATAATGCCAACGTGAAAGGCTGGCGAAACCGGTCACTAATAAAAATAAAAATGTGGAAAATCACTCAAGTATTTTATTCAAAAATATCAATCTGTAAAACGAAAAAGTAGCAATTTTTTTTTTAAATACTAATTTTAGAGATAACGCAATCAGATGTCAAATTCCCCTCGCAGGTGACGTAGGTACGATAGCAACGAGAGCCCTCGATCCGTCGGGATCAGCAAATCTTTTTTTATGGACCCCCCCAGGGGGTGCCAGGCGGGTCGGGGGCACTCCCGCACTAATCAGACAATGAACTGTGCCCCTCTTGAAGGCCCCATAACGAGCGGTCGTCAGGTCTACTCAAACTCAGAGGGCTCCTGATGGGAATTCAGATTATTTTCCTAACCCATTGTTCACGTAACCTAACCTTACCAGGCTCGTTTTAAATTGAATATATGTAGGTACGTGCTTAACCTCTTGAATATGTTTTTTTTGTTGTGAAAAGTGAGTTGTAAGTTTCTGCAGTGCTTGAAATCAAACACGGGATTTTTTATTATTATTAAAATTATCGCTTTTTAAATTGCAGAAAGCAAGATATTTGCTGTTAATCGGTGTGGCATATCCGCGTGAAACGTATAGTATCAAATAGCACGTCACGTAAACAATTTACTAAGAGACTTGCTTAAAAGCCAGTTTTGCTAATTGGGTATAGGGAACTTTAGAAAGATTCACGACTAGAAAAGGATTATGCGATTAAAACAAGTATTTTTCTTGCAAACCTAAGCTGCTTGCACGCGCTGAGACAACCGAACTTAATTTAATAAATAATCAACGATAAATAGGACGCTATTGACAAGTTACGGAGGACGCTATTGGGTAGTTACAGTTGTGTCGGTTGTGTTACCACGCGTGTAGGTCGCTTAACACGCTTAAGTAAGCACATCATTAGGTTGAAAAATTTACCTCACGTTGTTAATGGTGATAGCTCTCTACCGTATCGAGCAACTAAATAACTCATTCTCAGTTCCTTCAACTTACTAAAGCGCCCGAAGTAAAGTATGGTTTAAAGGCAACATAGCCCGGTTTTTAAGCTATTGTTATAAAATCACAAAACTGTAATATAAAAGGCAATAACGAGTAACATTTCCATGGCAGGTCAGTTACCATAAGTTTCTGCATATTTAAGTAACAAATACAAATAACCAAATGGCAAGGAGATTGCGGCATTTTAATTGATTTGATGACGGCAACGTTGACAGCGAAAAAAATCGCAGTCGCACTCTGGTGCGGGACTCCGCATGCGACGGTAAAAGTCAGAGAGTATTGTCGCACAGCCGCTGTCGGTAGAGCCTTACTTGTTACATCGGGGGTGGGACCTTGCCGAGGGCGGGGGCGGGGGCGAGGGCTGGGGCGACCCCGGGCCTGGCGGACCGGAACACTCAAATGCCACCCAAAGGTCAGGGCACAGGGCGGAGGGCGGCCAACCTTAAAAAAAAAAAAAAAATCAACATTTCGGCGCTCCACCATCGTCGCGCCGTTCAACCGCACTTCAGTTTTCAACATGTGAATAAGCTCCTGCCATAAAATATGCATACATTTTAGGAATAGTATTATTTCTGGTATGTTGGTAGAAAATTGAACGGGCTCCCGGAGATCGAGCGCACCACTCCGGGAATGGTTCGTGCGGGACACGTTACGGCTAATGGAATCGCGCACACCATCAGGTGTTGGCGTAATACGCAGGATGTGCCCCGCGAATCGTCCCTGACGTCGTTTTGCAAACACTGGCTCATGCCCACGTATTATCGATACTTCTACATGGGTATTGCAATTTTTTTAGTAAAATTTATAATGCGGTTGATTGCATGTCAGTATGTGTGTTATCATCGGAAAGCTGTTGAAAAAAATATGAAAAATGTTGTTTTTTTTTTTTAAATTATACATTTATAGTATATTAAATTAAATATTAAAGGTAAGAACGCATTAAAGTTACATACGCAATAAAACATACATTTTATAAAAATATATATATTTTTTAATTTTCTTTACATGAGAGCTTTACTTTAGTAAAATTAAAAAAATATTCGTCACTCGGTAGTCTTATAATATAATACATTTCTTTGCACATTTTTTTAATATGAAATGAACGTGTGTAGAATTAAAAAAAATAATCCCTGAACTGCAATAAAATAATAAGGGTGTCGTATTTTCAACACAACATTTTCACATGTGAAGCATTTTTATTTTAAAAAAATCCCTTTGTCGATATCACGAGTGGAACTCTTGGACTGACGCCTCGGAGCAGTAGGCCGCTATTTCATAGGTTGATATTATTACTATACAGATTTTTTTTTTATGAGACATCGTTTGCCTGAAAATATAAAAAATAAATTCATCCGCGGAACTCAATTGGAAGGGGGATGCAAAAACGCTCACTTTGAAGACACGGTTTAGCACATAGGTTCCCAACGGGGGCGGTGGCGGGTCCAAGGGAAAATGGGGGGCGTTATGAAATACCTCTATGGTATTTTTATATGGAAAAAAAAAATGGTATAATTATGACTGTTATGTCAAAGGGGGCGTTGGAAATTTTTTTTCTTGTCAAGGGGGCGGTGGTCAATAAAAGGTTGGGAGCCTATGGTTTAGCACAGTGCTTCTCAAAGTAGTCCATACGGACCACAGGGGGTCCCTGGGATAGTTCAGGGGGTCCTTAGAAAATTAAAATCGATTTTGGGGGTCCCTGAACAACGTCAGGGGTCCGCGCAAGGTTTAATATAAAATAAAAAAATTATGACACATTTTAGTTAAAATAAATAACAATTAATACATTATTAGCGATTTTAGCGTCCTAAGTAAAATATAAATATAGACAGGTGCATAAAATACAAGTAATAACAGGCATCAGGCAGGTTTATACAGGAACGCAATAGAGTCGATACTTGCACCAACTAGTCTATAATATGAATTTATGTAGTTTTTCACCCAGGGGCCGTAGGCAAGTTTTGACCATGAAAGGGGGTCCGTGGGCAAGTTTTGACTATGAAAGGGGGTCCGTGGGCAAGTTTTGACTATGAAAGGGGGTCCGTGGGCAAGTTTTGACTATGAAAGGGGGTCCGTGGGCCAAGAGAGTTTGAGAGCCCCTGCCCTGCTCACCCCCCCATGAGTGGGCAGTCGCTCCCCGAGCCCCGCGGCTGGGCCCGCGCCGCGCCTTCCGCTTCCGGTGGCACCATCACCTCCCCGCAGTCCGCGGCCAGCGCTCGCCAGCAAGTGAATCCGCAATGTCTGAAGCTTCCTGAACGCGGTGCGACACAGCCGAACTGTTATTACCCAAAAATAGGACGCATATTAACTTTTGGTTGTCAGTTGCGTCGCAGCGTGATTTTTTTTTTTTTTTGGTAAATTTACAACAGTTCTTATCACTACGGTTTTAACATGGTGATGATCCCTGATCCTGCGCGCAGGTTGTGGGTATTGAGTTATGTAGGGAAAACATGTGGAAAAAAACCTTTTTATGCATGGGTTTGATGAGTACTTAACAAAGTACAGTAATATCCCGCTTTACGCGACCCCGTTATGCGCGGTTCCACTGTAACGTGAATTTCAAATTTCGCGTTAAAATGCCTCGCATTACGCGAATTTCTTCTTTTAAGAATGTGTATGAACATAATGTAGTCATTGATTTCTCTTAAAAATTAAAAACAGCGTTGGGTGTTATGAACGTATTTTACAAGAACATAAAAGAAACGCTATAGACAATAGATGTATTTTTCAGTAAAAATAACATGTAATACTGCATAAAGTGTTCTTAGAATTAAAGTGATTCGTATTTTTTTGTATTAAGTTTTGACTTTGTATGTATGTTTAATCGTAAACCCCGATATACGCGCATTTCACATAACGCGATTTTTTCCGGAACGTATCCCTCGCGTAAAGCGGGGTATTACTGTACATCTTACCATTTTAAGATTTATTATTTTTTTAATTTGGTAAGTTTACAATAGTTATCACTATGGTTTTAACATGGTGTATGACTACCCCCTGATCCTGGGCGCAGGTTGTGGGTATTGAGTTATGTAGGGAAAATATGTGGGAAAAAAACCTTTTTCTACATGAGTTGATGAGTCAATTAAATAATCAACTAAGAACTTGATAGCAAAGGTAGGTTCGCGTACATTCATTTTCACACAAAATAGAAGCCTCATTTTTTAATACTTATAAAATAAAAAGGATCAATCTATAAGAATCGAGTCGATTCGATTACGCTCATCTCCAATATACACGGACACTTTTAAATAAAGCTTCGTGATTTTGCACGTGACGGATAAAAGTACATACAAGAGTTAAAAAAAAAAATTGGAGTTTTGACACGCTCAACGCAAAGTCAGCCTAATGACGGACAGAGCAATGGTGATATTTATTCAATTTTTCGCACTTTACTCGCGGGTATTTTGGATAATGCCGAATAATGTTTTTAGAATCGTGTAGACTTTAATTCGATTGGAAAAAAATAGCTTAAAATATCGTCCAAAGTCCATCGCTTGCTTTTAAACTTATTTTTGTATGTATTTACTTTTTTTAAACGAAGCTGTCTTTTATTTTATTATTTATTTTTTTAGTCCTAATATTTTAAGCGTGATTAATATGAGTTTAAAAATAAAATGTCTTCATCACGTTACAGCAAGAATATTTGAGTAGTTATGATAAGGGGAGAGTGGGTATCACGTGTACCACTGATAATGTGTATATCATTTTTATTTTAGAAATAAAAATATAGAGAAAATATATTTATGAAATTATTGCTAAAAGTATATAATAATATAAATGCCAAGTAGACCAGCAGTAGGAATTATCCAGAGGATTGTCTCAGCTATTGCTGCTTTTACTTGATATGTTTTCGGCATTTGCCTTGGTGTGTACAAGGAAATTACAGAAAACCTACATCTGAAATTCTGTTTAATTTTTTTTAAGTATATAATTTTACAGTATTAGAAAACCGAGAAACTTACAACTCCACTCAGATCCAAACCTAGGAACCCGTTGTTGGCATTCAAGCGTGCTAACCACTGAACCACGAGGCAGGCTTTCATGTTTTTTATAAATCCATAATCGTAGTTTTATTCATTTTTAAGTAAATTTCAATATTCTTTATTTTCTTTTAATTAATCTACAATAGTTCTTAGGGTTATGCTTACAGTACGGTATGTGACTATCCCCTGATATTGCTCACAGGTTGTGGGGCTTACGTGGTAGTGTACGTGGATTTCTCTATTTTCATTGGTGAGTTTGAGTTGAGTTGTAGGAAAAAATATCTAAAAAACCTGTATTTTGCTTGAGTTAATTTTTAATTATTGAACAAGAGAAACATAATATGTACCATATTGTATACTCTCACTTCTTGCGTAACGTTATTGCTACTCTAAAAATATATCTTTTTGCAAAATTTTACTCTGCAGAATTATTAAATTATCGGTTTCTAACGTGATTAAATGTTCTTTTCAATAAAAGCGTATCAAATTGCATAATTTGTAAACTCAATGATGTGATCAAGTGCGAATTACACGCACGCCACTGTACTGTGATGTGTAATCAGTGCTTATAGTGTTTTTGTACATTTTTAATGTTGTATTTTTCCCAACATTACATAATACAATCTGTTGTATCAGATATAGTTTGTTAGTCTGCGTGAGAGTAGGAATTCGCAAGCGGGAAAAGCATATTGGCAAGCGGCTTGTTAAGTCTCCGGCATTTAAAATTTAAACAAATATGACATTAAATAACAATATAATACTGTGAAAGCGTTTGTATTCGAAAATCCGTCATTGAGTATCTCCGATGTCTCACGTCTAAATAACTCCAATATTCTATCTAAATTTCAACTGTTTATTTTTTGACATGTTTTATCTTCATAAAATAAGGCTCGGATACATGAGAAGCTATATACAGCCGCAGATTTTCTAATGATTACTAACCGCTTACCCGTCTACCGCTTGCGGCTGCCGACTCATCCAGATGTCTTCCTCTTGTGAAATTAAATCATGACCAAAAATAACTAGTTACTTAATTTAAGTGATCATTTTAGGCGCGATAAAATAAACTTCTGACTTAGAATCGGCTGATTGCATCCGGCTCCGACGATGTCTGTCTCTCCAGTTGTTTGTAAGTATTTTCTTGATATATAATTTCAGCTTTTAGGTCACTTTTTCATTTTAAGCTTTTCTATGTGTAAATAATATTATATTATACCTTCAATTTGCCTCACCGATAACTGCAAATCGCACCGTTTTTCAATATCTGTGATAGGAGTCGTAGAGCATAATGTTTCACCAGGGCAGAGCCGCAGGGTAACAAAACCTACGCCCACTGCGAGCTCTTCGCTAAATAGACACCAAACAGCACTGGGAAATAATATTTGGAATTTATATTATTTCACGTTGTAAGGCACGCAGTGAGTTTCGGGGTGAGAATGACTGAATTCCAAGATTTATTTTCTTTTGTGTCAGTATGCTACGCTTGCAATACGGTATGCGGCCATCTCACGAGACGCGGCTCGGGTGATAGCGGCCATGGATTTTGTTGGGAAAAATGTGTGTAAAAAAACTTATAATAAATATAGTAAATAATAATGCACAATAATATTTAAAAAAAAAAATGAAATGTCATCTAGCTTAGTTACTTTTCCATTGTTTAAATTGTATGATAATTTGATCCATCATTTATCGCGTCGATATAATTATGGTCGCATCACGGACGTACGCGCAGCGGGGCGGGGAAGGGGGGGGGGGAGTGGTGGAGGGGGGGGGAGCGGCGCTCTTCGCTCTCGGGCGTAGGTCGCTTCCTCGCCGGCGCGCCGGGGGATCAGATGCACCGTGCACCGCGAGACGCCCGATCGAATGTCGTCACCGCCGCCGCGTCCGCGTCCGCGTCGAGTCCCCCGGGCGCATCGTACGGCCGACGGCGCTTAGTCTCTGTCGCCGTGGATCTGGGGATTTTCCCTCGTCTCGGCTCCGCGCGGGAAGTTGCGCGTTGTGCGCAGTTGCAGGCCGGAGCTGGAGACGCGCCAGCGACCTGGCCGCCGCGATGTGTCACCCGGTCCCCCTCCGGCCGTCCCGTTTTAGTGCGAAGGGTCTGCCCGGCCGCCCGACGCGCGAGACGCTCCCCGTCGCGTGAATCCGTCCCGAATATCGGCCGCCGCATCTGGGCTGTCCGTTTTTCTCGATTTTCGTGATAGTTTTATGTGATAATTTCGCGTTTTTTCGAGCGTATTGGTGGTTTTTTTCAGACATTTTGACAGTTCTGATGGACAATTTTTTTTTGAGACGGATGGTGATCTAACGCCGTCAAGGTACTGTTTATTTTTGTATTAATCGATGTCCAATAGTAGAAAATAATTTGGTACCCTAAAATTGACGAACCGAATCAATCAAACGTTCTCTCGATAATCTGACGTATGAAAATAGCACCCGACCGATTGTTATTGTTTTCGTTGAGCGCGTAGTGATATTGGATGCTTAGGTTTTGCGAGGTTGTCAAAGCAAATTTTTTACAATATCCCATCGAAATACGATTCTATTAATAGAGGAAATTATTTATTTACTCAACCGTATAATTAATTAAATTACGAATCATTAGAATATAAATAGTATTTGACTCCTCCGCAGCAAAAAATTGGTAAATTTTGAAATTATCCTTAAAATTATAATCCTCCAAAATGGCATTATATTGAAAACGTACAATTACTAATGTAATCGTGAGTCATTGTGTGAAGTCCTAAGTATTAGCTTAATGGGCTTCTTGCCCCTCGGAGCCTCCGCGCTAGAATTGTGGTTCAAAGTATTGATCACATCAAACCTGACAGTCGATACGTGACAGATTTTTAATTTTTAAACATAGGACTTTGATTTGACGTGAGTTTTAGCCTGATTGAATATATTATTTTGCTATTGCACAACTTTTTACTTCTATCGAATGAAATGTGTATATAGTGTGAATAACATTATTTTTATCATTACTCAAATCGCTTCAAAGATACACCCACGCTAAGTCTTTGTGCTGCAAGATATTTGATTAAACAAGGGCTACCGTGCATCCTGTTTTTCATTGTCCCTGTCATCCTCATGTTATGCATTAAATTGCTACTAGTCTAGATTTGTTTAAATGTTAAAAAAAAAAATTCAATAGACTTGAATTTTTATTTTGATTGGTAAAATTACTAACAACTGCCAATGGAATATGACAAATGTTAAAGATGCCCCGAAATCATGGCTAAAAATGTTTTGTTTTTGATGATTAGTATATTATTTCTATGCAATTAATAAATTGTCAGAATCATACTGTTGGTAGCTCACACATTATTTCTCCTTCCTGTCCAACCTAACTGCATGCCAATGTATTGGCCTCGGCTTGTCTTATTTTGCCATGAATCCCTTATGATCGAGGATATGTATGCGTCTTGCATGATTGGTTCGTTAACGACTTGCAATCAAATTATTAGAATTAAACTCTTATGTTTATATCTACCCTTATCTCTGATTACTTAAGAGAAAAGAGTTAGATAAAAATGCTTTATATTACACATTGAAATGCAATAATCTTCATGGTGCCGTAACTTAATAGCACTCAATGGTCTGTGAGTTTACTATATGAATATTAATAGCCTTTACGCATTAATTAGTTTTAATAATATTTTCATTGTTAGCGTTTGATCAGAGCCCTTATAAGTCTAGAATCAATACACCAGTGCTGCTATACTCAAACCTGCCTCAAAACTAAAGCTAGATTTACTAGTATGAAATTGAATATAGTCAAATCTTGTTATAATGAATTCCAGTGGAACATAAAAAAATACTACATACCACTGAATTTTCTTTATAATGAACATAGCACTTGATTATATTTATTTTTATTTGATACAGCAAAGAAATGTATTTGTTATAAATTCCTTACTAATCTATTAGTTGTTACCAAACATTTTTTTGTTAATACATAAAATGCATCATTATTTAAAATAGTTTTGAAACAATGTAAAGTTGACTTCTGAAATGAGTTGTTTTTATCAAAAAACGTGTTCTCTTCCTGGTGGCCTTGATTGAATGCTTGTGTAAATAATATTGATATCAAAACTGTCTCATCACTTGTAGCGCTGCTAATGCCACATAATAGGCTCTGATTTAAAATCTGACATGTTTGTGTACTGCTTGAGCTGATGGTGTGTTTGTGTATGGCCAGATGTGCCCCCTCGCGCCGGCAGCCCCCCCTGCAGGCCGTAGTGCGGGCCTCCCCCCCGCCCCCCCTGCCCCGTCATGTCCAGCGAGGAGCAGGCCTGCCTGGTGAGGGCCCGCTCCGACTCCGACAACTCTGGTCAGTATCTCAGACCTATAATTAAACAATTTCTGTACCTGAATCCTCTATCTATGTAATTATTACATACGTTCATCAGTATGAATGAGTCTTATATTCTAATCTGTGTAAATTTATAATTGTTTAAAATCAACAACATCAACAAAACATTACTAAACGTAACATAACATTGAACTGTTTCCATTTTTTTTTTTGCATTTTATCAGTGGCTATATATATAACCTGCTTTCTCAGTTTCAATTATTCAGCACTCCTTCACCACCAAGACTAAATCACCAGGCTGTGATACCAGGAGTGAGAATTAAAATCCCACTTGTGCTACATTGCAGTTTTTAAAAATACTTTCCTTATCATTTCATATATGAACTTATTACCCAAAAACAAACAATAAAATTATAGAATCACTAATTAACAAATAATGTATTTATAAAATATACCTAAGTTTCCATATTTTGAGTGAGTCTAAATTATTTCTGGCTCCTGATTGGTCTCCTGCTTCCAAATTGAGTGTTTCATTTATAATTTTATGAGTTCACAGTGTTATCTTTCAGAAACTTGTTTCATTCATCTATGAATTCATATCATGAACAAAACCATTGACTCCTGTTAGGTGTGTAATTATGCAGTTGAATATTTTCATCGTCTAATTATTCTACCATCTCAGAATAGGAAAGTCTTTTGTAAAAATGCATTTGTTTGATTGGCAGCGGGGTTCGGCAGCATTGGGCGTGGAATGGCGTACCCGGAAGCGGGAGCGGAGGCAGCAGCAGGAGCAAGCGGACTGATGCCCCATGAAGCCAGTGCAGGCGAAGCCGGTGAGCTTATTGACTGCCAGGACCTCAGCGTACTCGCTCAATTCCACGAAGATGCCATTCGACAGGTACATTCAACATCATAAGCTTATTTTACATTGTAACTAAATAGTCCAATCCTTGTTCCTTTTATACAAATACCAACCACAAATACAGTGTTGCTGCTAAGTGGTTAGGTTGGTTGATCCGATATAGTCTGAACATTTTGATTTTTTAAGGCAGTCTCCTATTATATCTCACTGCTTAGAGCGATTGAATGTGAGCGTTGCAATTATGTATATTTTACAAATCCTGTAGGTTGCGAGTCCCTGAACTCCACTGTTTTCAGTGCTGGTTTTTGATTTTCACAAATATCTGATTTGATCAAATATTTCCATAGCAGCTGAGCACTTTGAAAAGAGTAACTTCAATAAAGTATAGATGTAACAAATCTTAACTAAGAAAGACCTTAAATGGAATATATTGGTACTTACAGGCGGGCTTTGGCCGGCAGCAACTGCTGCTGTGCGGAGTGTTTGGGCTGGCACTAGTCTCCCTGGGTGTGGAATACACTGCTGTGCAGTATGTGGGACCCTCCGCCGATGTTGAGTTCTGCATGACTGCCCGCAAACGATGGTGGCTCAGTGAGTATACATTAAATTTCATGTGTCTACAAAAATTTTAAAAAATGTTATGTAATATCTAAATCAACCCGTTTTTTTATCTTGTTGAGGGACAAGGCATTTGAATGGTGAAGATCCATTATTATTATTTTATATTTTATCCAGAAACTGTACTCTATTTATTTAAATAACAATTACAAAAATAGATAATATCTTCTATGAAAGACAAAGTTAATAATCTAATAAGATGAATAATTTTAATTTAATTGATATAAAAGACAACAGATTTCATACACATATCAGTTGCAATAACTTTATTAATAATTTTCAAAGGGGTGACAAGAAATTCCACAAAATAGATTTTGTTATCTCAGGATAGTGTGTAAATTATAATTTTATTTTCAGGCTCCATTACGGTGTTGGGTATTGCTTGCGGCTCAGCAGTGTGGGGTAACCTGTCAGACCGCATGGGGCGCCGCCGCACACTGCTGTCCTGTCTGGGAGTCAATGCTGTGTTCGGAGTCATCGCCGCCTTCATGCCCACCTATGGCCCCTTCATGATGGCCAGGTAGCCTTACTTTCCAATACTCACAACAAAACAAATACAATAAAATATTCAAGTCAAACTAAAATCTATCAATGTTTTAGGTTTTGTTCGGCAATCGGGATAGGAGGAGCGCCTGTTTCAGCAGCTGGAGCACTATCAGAGATGAGCTGTGGCAGCTCCCGGCGCGCCCGTGTCCTCGCCCCACTACTAGCCTGCTGCGGTCTAGGCGCTTTGCTCTCCGCTGGTATGGCAGTACTCACACTCCCCGAAACGGGCCGAGACACTGTTGTTGAAAATAAGGAACACTTCAGCGCGTGGCACAGGTCAGATACTTCTAGGTTCCTTTGTTTTACAATCATGAATGGATTGGTTGATTTTTCAAAGTTGTTCTTGTCAGGTCTTCTTGTAATCTTCTAACTTTCCTGAAGCAATATTCCTATTAGTTTGTTATGGGAATCCAGAACTTTTTCAATATCAGAATTCAACTGCTTTATTAGTCGCACTTAAACATCAATCATAATCTTGAAGATTATTCTTACACACTTTTTCACACATAATTTGTAACACTTCCCAGTTGGATAAGTTGCTAAAAGGCTATGGCACTATAAATCAATCCACATTATGTGTGATTTTTTAAAATTGCAGATATCTCCTACTATGCACGCTGCCCACTGTAGCAGCCCTGGCAGCTCTTGTGTGGGCTCACGAGTCTCCGCGGTATCTCCTGGAATGTGGCCGTGAAGTGGAAGCCCTCATGATATACCAAGTGAGAGACATATCCTTATAAACTTTAACACCCTTTCAAATTTGTAAATAACATCTTTGAATTAAATCAACTCAATGCTCTCTTTGTAGCGCATCTACAAGAAGAACCGCTCGCGTGCCGGTGGCGCTGGCGGAGCCGGAGCCGGGGGTTACCAACTAAGCGAGCTGGAGTTGCCCAGCAAGCGGCCCTCACACCGTCTCGCTCCCCCACCTCCTGCGCGCTCTGTGCTTGCAGATATGGCCAACAGCGTGCACCAGGTCAACATCCTTACACTCTCGCCAAAAACATAAACTAAATAATTTTGATGATAGTTTTTTTATTTTGTCTTTCTGTATAATTTTTTTAACCCTAAATGAGCCATGTATACTTCTAAAATTTTAAATACTTTTCCAAACAACAACCAACTGTTAATGTGCTTTTGTTTTTACAGTTCTGGAGCTGTTTTCTGCAGCTATTCTCATCTCCGTTTGCCCGGACCACGTATATGCTGGCAGGTGCCCTGTCTGCAACTCTCTTCTGTCAATTCGCCATGTCTGCATACGCACCATCGCTGATTGTCCGCAACAAGAACGCCCTATTCCAAGCCAGCACTCGGCGAATAACCAACCAAACCTACGAGTTCAGCGCCTTCAACTCCTCCATAGAGAATGTTGTCTATGAAAAGTGCACTTTCATCAACTGCACATTCAAGGATGTGACCTTCTCGCATGTGGTGTTTCGCTCGTGCCAGTTCTACGACGTGGAGTTCTCTAATATAATGAGCTCACTGACATTTTTTGAGAAGAGCTTGTTCCAAGGATCCAGGTACGATATTGAATATCTATTTAAATTATCAATAAAGAGAGAAACAAACCATTATACAAAATAAAGCAATATTAATTCATTTCCCAGTTACTTAGCAATGCAAATATTGTTTAAAATTCATCAGTGAATTGCTTTGGTTTCAACTATAAATGGATATTAAAATATAGTTAAATTCTTCTGTAGATTTATCGATACGGACTTGAACACTGCCCGTCACATGGATGCAGAGTGTCGCCTCATCAACAGTACCATCTTGGGATTGTCTCCAGCCTGTCCCTTGGAAGCCGATCACAACATCTACCTGATAGAGGCGGAAAGAGTGCACGCCTGCATGGCTGGGGCCACTGTCATAGCCTTCATCATAGGAGCTGGGATATTGCCCATTATAGGACGAGTGCCTACTATCGGTAAATGAAATACATTGTTGCTCTTTAAACCAAACTCTTTATTGGTCTATGATTCCTGTAAGTGCTGGATTATGTCTATATTTACTATTTTGTACATTTTCAGTTGGAAGCCTTGCTCTAGTTTCCCTCTCGACTCCAGGCCTGTACTTTTTGGAATCAGAAACTTCCATCGTGGCTTACAGCTCAGTGTTCGAGGGACTCCTGGCTCTCGCTCACTTCGGCCTCACCGTCATTATTGTAGAGTCGTACCCCGTCCACTTAAGGTGAGTTTCAATACAGGTAGCGTCTCTTTTCAACCCAGACTGGAATTATTGCTAATTAACATGTAATCTTTTCTCCCCAGATGCACTGCCCATGGGTTCCTATTCTCCATCGGCCACGTAACCGGTCTCATAGCTGTAGGAATATACTCCAATCTCACGCTCAACAGCTATGCCCTGGCAACACTAATGACTGGCTTCATCGTCATCACCGGAACTGTGTTCTCTACCCGTCTCGTCGACAGCAGTTCCAACCTCATGTAGACAAAAAGTCAAAACAAAATCTAAGAACGTTTGAAAGAGAACGCCGTCGTTAACAGAGCTGATTTATTTTAAGAATACGAAACTCATTCATACCGATTGTTTCTTTCTCTCGTACCCTTCACAAATCCAATGAATAAATATGCGTTTTTATATTTTTATCAAGTTTTAGTGAAGGACCCATCATCGATTGTTAAGGATACAACGTAATCTATGGTGCAACTTTTTTTTTATTTACAAACATTTTGCCTTCACGGACGACTAGTGTATTAAAAAAAACTGACACAGAGACACAGAACAGTGAGATGTGATGTAATGCTTCTAGGACAAAATTTTGATTGTTGCCTGACACTCGGCATAATACCAAAGACAATTATTATGGATGTGACGGTGTGTGGAATCCTTGTGATATTTTTTTTTGCCATATCATAATGTTAGTGCAGTCGAAATCCATTGAAATTACTAGAGTTGTAGTGCGAGTGTATTTTTTTTATATTGTCTTTCCCTCATGTACCCACCTGTTTTGTGCATAATCGTTTATTTCTTTAAGTTGTAATTAATATTATTGCTTTATGGATTATTTTTTTTTACTATATATTTTTTTAATTGCTCTATTTCATGCAATATTACCAACTGACTGATTCTGAAAAGTAATAGAGCCTGTTGTTTTATTTATGTATGTGTTTATTTAAATATTTTTAATAATTATTGAAAAACCGGCTCAAAATGACCCAACCTTCGATAATGATAATCGATACCGATAAATGCTATTTAAATCAATGGGTTTTAACAAATATTTTTCAGCCAGCCATGTTTTTTTATAAGTGGTACAATTTTTTTATGAAATATTTTGTCGAAAAAAATTAAATAGTAGAATCGCATGCCTTGTAATCAGAATCAGTATTTTAACAATCTACTTAATAAAAAATGACTAAGTTAATGCTGAGTTTCTTAATTAACAACAATCTTCTTAAGGGGTTGTTTTAACGCACGAAAGTGTGATTTCGTAAAATAAATTCTTCATATACAAAAAGCGTATCTTTTTACATATACTTCACATCAAGCTAGCAACAGAGAGTTGACAGAACTTTGTAGAAATACTTTTAAACCAATAATCCAATATCAGTAATGCTGATTATCCAAGTTGCTGTTTTCCTTTTTGTATTCATCTTAGCAATATTATTATTTTTTTATACATTTTATCTATTTAAAACTGCAATATTTTCATATCATGTTAGTAGTTATGTTCCCGGGTGCTTTTTTTTTTATTGTGTAACAACTTATATATAAAATACCTATACTGCTGATTGGGAACTATATGATTTAAATTTTACTAAAAATTTAATCATTATCAAGACGAAAATGATAAAGACAATTCATATGATTAGTTTGATAAAGTTGCTTTTGTATTGAAATGTGTGTGAGGGAAACAACCTTTTAATTTTTAGATCTTTTTGAATTGTCATCAATGTTTCTTGTTTTAATCCAAAATTTAAAACAGAACCTTATCAAACTAACTGCATGGTATATTATAACTTGTGTATATCTTTTATTGTGACTAGTTATGATGCTTGACTGAATGAGTTTTACTATTAAATTTAAAAAATGCAAATGTTTTTATATAATTTGACATGTTTTACCTGCGTTTCCTGTGAAATTGTTTAGAGTTCAGATGTTACAACATAATATTATCAAATACAGCAGAATATTATCGGACATTTAAATTCTTTTGATATCTTTTTTCCACGTTACTGTGAGCAAAATTTCTCATATAGGCTAATAGTCATAATTTCTAGTAAAATATTAAATAGAATAATGTTAATGTATTTTTCATCTTTGTTGTCTACTCACTTAACCAAGGTTCTTTCATCATTTAAAGTAAACGTGCAATAAATGAAATGCTCTGAATTATCCACTGATTTGTTGAAATTATGGAATTGCGTTTCTTGTGACCAGTGAGTTTTTTTTTTTTTGTGTTGAACGGACAAATGTCACAAAGGCATAAGTTAAAAGGCACCAAAAGACAATATGTCATTGCAATATATTTTATTTATGTGAAATTGTAGATTAGGTTGTGTTAGGTTAGTGTTACTCCCTCAGTTGCAATATTGCGTGTGAGTTCTTCTGTCCCGTGTTCGTTTGTCCGTAGTACATATGTCTCTAATTCGATTTTTTAATTTTTTTACTATTATATACGAATACACGTTTTACTTATTTATATTTTTGTATTAAAAATAGCGCGGCCATAAAACAAGAATTATTTTTATGATATTCAATATAAACAGATATATTTTAAAAAATTACTCCTTTCTTATTTAAGTAATTTGTTTCCATTTTATTTGTGTATTTTTTTGTAATGTTTAAACATAAAGATGTGTTGGATTTTGTAAGATAAAATAAATATGGAGGTTGCCATATTAATATTTGTGAAAATAAATAACATATCTTGTATAGTCAATTATGAAGCTTGGGAGTTTTTTTCCCTGTGAGTAATCTCGTAGTGACTTTGTTTCTGTCACACCAGGTTATTTGAGACATGAATTTAAAAAGGCAGGTGCGTCGTTAGCCTCGCTTCGTGACCGAAGTGAATCTGTTCAGATGCAAGCAAATCAAAGACTTAATTCTAAATCTTCAAATCGGTGTCATGCTCAATACAATGAATGCATTCATTGTATTTAATTTTTCTTGCATTCGCAATTGCTCGTTTAGATTTAGCACTTCGGTAGGCAGCTGAGACATGAATTCAAACCCTATAGTTAAATCCCACAATCTTCCAAACCCCATCCTTGTTTTATCCCAATTTATATTCAGGTGTCGTAATAATCATTTAAGAACCCTGAAGCTTTATCTATGGAGCCTTGCCTCCATAAGTGTTCTGTGGTACTTGTAGTATCTCTGAAAATATTTATAACATTAATCTGATGTATAATTCTATTCATATACATATTATTCCTACAAATATATATCCCATTTATACTTTGATTTTGTTTTTATTTTACGATTGTCTATTTTGACTCGTCTATCAAGCAATCAAGCCATACAACGAAGGTAATGAAGAATCAAATATACTCATTCAAATATTATTTTAATGTGCATGTAATAATATAATATTCATTATAAATTTAAGAGATTTAATTCTTAATCCATTCAGTCAATTATTTTTCAAAGCAAAAAACGCTACAGTTTTGTGAAATGATATCATTTAGATTAGGACGCTTCTCATCAAATCGTAGAATTAATTACCTTACCAGAGTTGATGCATTTTTTATTAACTTAATAATCAAATTTGAATGAGCTTCAACTTTAATGAAAAAGTGGGAACAAAATATGATGCTTACATGATCTTTTCTTTAATGTAATGCTCATCTGATGGATTGTTAATTATTGTTGTATTGAGGTATGTAGCATAAAGTGTTTTTAAGATAATACCAAAGAAAGTAACCTATAATCTTCACGAAATGATATCATTTTTTAAATATTTTACGGAGCTGGTATTTATTTTATTTTTGGCTATCTTCAAAATCAATTACATTTAAAAATGACTCAGCTTATTCACGGGGCCCCTTAATATGTGTATAATATATTTATAATGTATTTTCACATTACTTAATATTTTTATTTGTAATAGGTATTCAAATATTTTTACTATGACAAAAATTGGTAAGGTCACTTTTTAATAATAAAAATACTTTTATATTATATAACTTGTTAAAAATATAATTAAATTAATTTCTCATTATGTATGTATATACTTTTTACTATGCTCTGTATAGAATACACGTAATGAAATGAAGGCATTGTGCCTTGGTAGAATATTAGTAAAACCAATGAGAAAATGGGATGTGAAAGAAGCTGAGAGAGCATTAAAAAAAATTCACATTTCTTCTTCTCCGGTATCTTTGCACGGTGCCTATTGTAACCAATTATTATTGTTGTAACACAATCGTATAGTTTTCCGTATGCGGATATGAATTAAATAGACTGTAAGTTTTGTCCGTAGAAATTAGAAGGTATGTGTCCCTTATCGGGGTAAAGCATCAAATTGTGATTATAATGCATATTCTTTTGTAATATAACGTTTAATTTTTTATTTATATTTATATTCCTGTAAAAATATATGAATGTTAATTATTTACGTAATAAAATAATTTTGTGTTCAAATATTAATTATTGTATAGGCTTTTAGTTTTACCATATTAAATAAAGTTCTTTTATAAATTAAAATATGTTTTTATTTTTCTTATAATCATAACCTTACATTAATTTTTATTCAATGGGGTTTTGTTCAAAGACTTGCTTACTAAAAGAGAGTTGAAATATTTTATGAGGCAAGATTCTGAATCAACGATTTCATTTTTAAAATACCTGACATGCAACTAATGAAAATGTTTGATCAATAGAGTAACTACTATTAATTTGCAAATACTGCATCATCGCTTTGTCTATGGCAGCTACTCGTCTAAAAAAAAATCACGCATAAAAATCTGACCAATCAGATTACAGTGAATTTTGACTAACAGTTTTTGTAAAAGTTGGTTTATATATTTTTTAAATTTATCATATTTATTAACTAATTTTCTAGGATTTTTTTGTTTTGTCAACCTGAGTGAGGCAACTCTCGGCAATCTTAGCTTTGGTCTTCTGGCAACACTGCGCTTTCAAAGTCACGAATCCAAAATTCCCGAGGTGCCAGGCACTAGCCTGAAATAATAAATATACATTTCAATAATGGTGTTAACCTACGATGTTGAACTTCCTAAGGACGAAGAGCTAACCGTCCCTGAAGTCGATTTATCAGGGTCGACTTTGCGTGCTGCTTCTTTCCATCTAGGAAAATACTGCGAACAGCAAAACAATGTCAGTCCTACAATACATTAAATTCTTATTATTGCAATTGTTATTAAATAAAATGTATGTTTAATGCACTAAAAACAATTATGTATGAATTTTAAAAGTGGAATTATATCTGTGTTTTGAAAAAAACTTAATTTAGTATTGAAAATGGTTGCATAACATCTGTGTTTATGCCTGCCATCAGAGCAGTTGACACTTCAATCTCATAGTTGAATATATCAGTTACATTTTGTTTTAATTCTATTCTAGTTTTCTTACATATCAAATTCATTATATAGTTATAAATTGACAGTCTATAAGTATTGAAATGTTGCGGCTTAATTCATCTTATGTACCTTTATAATTTTAACCTCAAAAGTTTTTTTATAATTATCTTATCAAGCTAATTAGAGCCTCAGTATTTATCAACATAAGTAAATTATATAAAATGTAAAATAATTAGTTTCAAAATTACATATTTCAATGATTCTTGTGAAATGATAAAATCAAAACACTTTTGCATATTACTCTCATGCAGGAGTTCATGCTGTGCAGAAAGGAATTGGACGATCCTCGTAAGTGCCTGAAAGAGGGGCGGGAAGTAACATCATGCTCCCTGGAATTCTTTCGGTTGTTGAAGAAAAGCTGTCGCCAGGAGTTCACATTACATGCAACATGCCTGGACAAGACTTCTGGAGACCAAGCCTTTGGAAAGTATGTATAACTTTTTACTTAGACAAAAACTTCCAATTTAGTTATTATTTCGTGTACATTTAAGAGACATTTTTAAGCTAGCTCCTGTTAACACAGATCAATCAGTGCAACTGTCATAGTAAAATCCAGCAACGGTCATGAGATTTAAAAAAGACCTTCAGCACTACACTTGCACCAACGTTACGAACTTAAACACAGATAAAATAATTATTAATGATAATTTCTTCACCCAGTTGCCGCAAGACACAAAGTGTTTATGATGACTGCGTCCTTGAGAAAATGAATATCCCGAGGCCAGAATATGGCTACTTTTGCCGGGCCCGCATCCATAATTCCGAGAGACCTGCCCCACCCAAGGAAAAGAAAGCCGTGTATCCAGATGCCACGCCTCGTCTGCCCGATAACTATCCTCGTGAACCTGCTAAGTATGGTGCTCGTTTGCACTGGGTTACCGATTAAGGAACCTGTGCTACTTGGATCATGCTGTTATCATTATTTGAAGATATATCATCATTTAAATCATCTTTTATCTACCTTATACAGGAACACCGTTTAAAATATCTGTAATATTGATATTTATCTCTTCAAATAATGTAACAGTGTATACAATGTAATGTTTCACATCAAGCATTTGTGAATTTTTATTGAACTCTGCTTTTATCAATATCTTTGAACATCCTTCTATTTACAAGATTTTAATCCAGTGAAATTTTTTTGATTGTTTATTGATCATTGTTAGAAGCGAGATCGATATTTGTAATATAATAGACATGTATTTATCAATTTATGCTTTCAACCTGTTTCTAATAAATAGTCAACTGTTGAAAACGGTAAATGTGTATGATTTATCATCTTTCATAAAAATTACTTTGAAATGAAATTAAATCTAGACAACCAGCTCTAGTAGCTTTATAGGTTATAAAATATACGGAAAAACAATTTTTTTAAAGATACCATAAAAATAAGTATAATGACATCTTTCAATACTAGGGCCAAATGGCCATTTTTTATGGATCAAGAGAACAATAACCCTTTGGCATGACCAAGTTCACAACTGACCTTACTAGGGAAAGAAAAACTGCCTTCACCAAGGCCACCCAAACATTATAGTAAAAAATCACAGATTACAAACAAAAACTGCAGATTTTAATAAAAATCTATATTTTACAAAAAATCAATATAAGTTTAACCTTGGTCAATGGAAATAAAGAGTATAAAATATGCCTTCTGACATGTTTGTTTCTACAGCAATGAAGCCACTATCATAGTGTCTTCAGTGTGCCTAATGAAAAAGGGGGTTCATTTTTAAATTATCATAAATAGAGCATGCAAGCTATTACTGACATTGTGCTATGTAGACTAGCATAATAAACGTCGCTTTGTTAGCAAAATCTATTGTATCCAAATGTTTCTAAAACTCAACATTACTACACTGGCTGTAGCACACTTGAATAACCGCAATCGATGTATGTTAAATATTTAATAAATCTGTTTTTTATCCATGCAGATATATTGTGTCTTAATACTATTATTATTAGACTAGATGTGTTTTGAGGTAAACAAAAATAAAGGTTTACGAATATTGGTGGCATGTACTCTATACACAGTCTAAATTCTTAATAACAAAAATTGACTATATTTACATGGACGTTTCTTGATTTGAACTAAAGTGTTTTGTATTGATTTTATTACTTTTAGCACGCTTTTCAGCCAAAACAGTCTCTCCAGGTTTTATATTGTCCTAAAATGAATTAAGTCAGTCCACTATTATTTGTAATAATCATTATATTTTATCTAATCTGAAGAGGGACGTGATTTCTTCTTGTGTTTACTCTTTTTTTTCTTCTTTTCTTTTTTATGTTTTTTCTTTTTCTTGGACAGCTCAGAATCACTGCTACTGTCTTCGGATGACACAGATCTGGAAAAAATATAAAAATATTATCTGCATTTATTTTTTATATATTACTATTAGTTATAGAACCAGGCATTCTTCTATAACAAACTCTGATTGCTATTGATTTACAAAATGTGCAGGTGATGGACTTTTAATAAAATACCTATGTCTCTTGCGGGTTTTCTTTTTCTTTTTAGGTTTAAGTTTTTTCTGCTCCAGCTTAGCCTTCAACTCCTCCTCACGAAGACCCTGCAGAGGAGTGACGGTGTTCTCCTCAGAATCAGAGCTTGTGCTGCTAACGTCCAATACAATTTCTTTGTTAGGATCCACCTGCCAACAAACCCAGATTTTTCTTTTAGTGAAATTATTGAAGAATCTGTTTATCACTGCCTAATGCCTTTATCCTTGGGACCACAGTGGACCTGTAACTTAATAAAAATTTTAACCATTCTATACATCAATTCAATTGATGCTTACTACATATTCTATGACTTACAATGTATTCTCAAGAAAGTTCGTAGGGTGAAGGCTATGGTTTATCATATTTGAGAGTCGGGTCCCTGGTTAGGTAAATTCAAATAAACTAATTCTCCCTGAATTTTCATGTGAACTTGGTAAGGTCAAACTGAAGAGAAGAAAGTATGCCAGTATAACTCATTGTCTTTTTCTTCAGGTGCCTCTCCTCAGAGGAGGTTGATGACAATCTCACTGAATATATATTTATGCTGAGCCAGTGTTCACGGTTTTCACTGTCTAAAAATATTAAATTTCTAAAGAAAATATATCAGAAGGGTGTTGAATATACCTTGATAAAATTGCGACACTGGTATGTGAGGTGCCCTGCGTAACCACACTTCTTGCAGGCTGCCCGAGCTGACTCCTTGCCTTGTGGCATTAACATCTCAGCGGGTTCGGTGAACATGGTGCTCTGGAAATCCAATAAATATAATATTGTGCCTAAATTTAATACTGAGCTATCGTTACCCACGAAATAAATAAATAGTACCAATAATATTTTAAACAGTGTATTGAACGTTTATAGGTTAAAAGTAGAAAAAATATACATCAATAAATGTCAATCAAAAAAGTAAGAGAAACGTCAAAACGTACTTTTTTTAATTAAAAAAATGTTTTAAAAAGATAGTTACATTCGCAATGAGTCCGCATTAACCACCAAAATGTTTAAAACAAAAAGTGACAGCAATAATATACCATCTAGCTACTGTGAGGGTAAGGCCATAGAAGCATACCCCGAAACCACAAAACATTCAAAGCCATAACCATAGAGATCTTAGTCTGTCTATGATGAAATCAGTGTCGGTTGCAAGTTAAAAAAATTATTTCCTTGTATAGTATGTGACCTTAATTTTTTTAATATAATATGATTGTAAATACATCACAAATTAAAACATTTTATGTTCAGGTTTCAAATTGACCCATTTTTTTAGTTTTTTTTAATCTTTTAGTTTTATCTTAACTTATCAACGAATCTGATCTTTAAATTTAAGACATTGAGGACTTAGTAAAATAATTTAATCATCTTGAAAATAAAAGGTTTTTTTAAAATACACTAAATGGATAATAAGCAAAGAACTAAAATGGATTATATTGTTCTTTTATGTTGGCAGTACTTTGATTATTTGGTTGCCATACTTGTCAGTTTTGATAACCATTTCGTCGTGTACCGTTATTGTGAAAAATCTTCAAACATTCATATTAATTTGTATATAATCATATTATATGTATAACAAGTGTATGCTATAATAATACATCAAACTGCATGTGCAAAAAAAAAACTATTGGATTTCATGATTATTGAGGTAAATGGGTTTCTAAAATGTCACCATGAGATCGGACAAAAGAAAGAACATTGTACGCGAACCGTGCATATTTTCCTTCTTTTGGTTACATTTAATTATCATTTCACGGTTAAATTTATATTCGGTGTTCTGAATATGATTAAAAATACCTAAAAAACACTTTTCGGTGTCCCCTCGCGATCCCGGATGGACTGTTTTCCCCAGTAACTGTTTACCAACTTGCAGTTTTTTTTTTGTGCATTTCATCGCATTATATAAACTTATTTAGTATATATCTTCATAGGAATTATGGTTGAATCATATGCGTTAGATTTACTTCGTTTTAAATAATATTTCTTATTATTATAAATCCTTGTTCAACAAGCTATTTGTTGGTAATACTTGACAGATGTTTTGTGCAATATTGCTCTGTGATGCGTAAATATTATCACGGAAGTAACGAGTTCTGAATCTCCCATGTGAAATGTGTCATTAGTTATTTGTAAATTAATTTTTTCTCTTTTACTGTTGTATATAGTCGTAAACTCACTCGAAATGAAACCTCACTTGATTGTATCTACTACTCTAATAATAAAAATAATATTAGATTAAAAAAATGAAAATTATAACAAGACTAGCGGATACCCGGCGCGTGCTACTACGCTAAATAAAAATATAAAATACATTTTTATTAAAATTATTTGTTAAAAAAAAAAAAAAAGAAATTTTGTTTATTTATTAACTTTTTTATCTTAATGCTAGCGGATATATTGAGTTTTTTCGGTAGGTGTGTAAGCATAAAGTCTTTTCGGTGTTCCAACTCTAAAGCACGCAACATAACAGGCATGTTGCGAAAAACAGGAATTTTCTATGTTCAAACTAGCAATACTTAACGATTGGCCGTGAGCCTTGTTGATAGTTATGGCAAAAGCCGGACGCATTGGAAACTGTAATCGCTTGAAATCGAAGGGCAAATCGGTTGAAATCATTGGAATTCGTGGTATCAGCACATCATCTCCTTTACATTTGCCGCTGATGATTGTGGCTTCGATTAACTTCGGCGGTAATTTTTTAACAGCACAATTTAGGTGGATCTAAGTTGCGAATGAGCATCTATGGTGAACCAAATTTTAAAGTTATGATGTGTGGTGGCATTCGAGATGGTTGCAAAGAGTTAAAAAAACTCTTTTGGATAGTTGACAGCTTGTTCCTCGTTTATAACTGTGTCAATCGATTTGTACTTGACAACTTTACCGGGTAGCACAATTACAATTGACCGTTTTCTAAATGAACAGCAAGATGTTAAAACAGTTGGATATCGTTTGTGAATACTGAAACCAAGAATTCGCCAGACAGCTTCATTACTGCTGATGTAACGACCCATCTGAAATTGAGTGATTTCATAGTTTCTGTATGGAAAATGTCGAAAATCAACCTAATTAATAGACTGAATGTATTTAATGCATTGTTTGAATGGTCTAAAACCATCTTAGTATTATTGGCTTTCAAATGAAACCGGTTTGGGGCACATCGGTTCAATGGTTTTAAAGATTAGCGCGGCCTACTAACCGCTGTTTTTGAGTTTGTGTTTTATATATATAATTGAAATTTGCATATATACTAGTTAGATATTGTTAAATTGTAAAATATAATGTTTAAGTCATGCTTAAATTTGTTTTACTAGAAAGTTGCAGCCTATTTAATAACTGGAAATACTTAGAAAACCTGATGTTGAGCTCAGTCAATATGAACAGTGCTTCAGAAATTTCTACCACTGAAATAAATAAATCTATTCCTGATCAAATTGTATTATTTTATGTTTTTCAGATTGTCAAAAATAGCGGTCAAAAAATTTATCTCAGTCATAAGAGTAGAACCAATTAAAAGATTACTATTTTAATTCAAAGACTTGGAACAGAAATGCGACTATCCACTGTATAAATATTTTTGATTAAATATCCACGAACTGAGAGATCAACTCAAGTCTCAAACTGGTTATTCAGAAAAACACTTTTAGCACGTGGAAGCCGGTAGAGATGCAAGTGAGCAAGACGGCCTGAAGCTTGGACTATTGCGAGTGACTGGTTGGTGTGACGGAGCCTGAGATTGCTCAATCAGGAATATGGGATCTAGATCGGGGCCTCCTCCGGGACCCAAGCAGATCGATTTAGATCAGGTGATTAAACCAATAAAATTTTGGTGTTAATGAAAAAAAATATGTTTTCATAAATAGCAATTATTGAAGCCACCTTAATTACAATGACTGATGTTGCCTCAAAAATATATTTCAATGTGATTTGTGTCCTTAATTAAAGCATATGCTTCTCGCATTTAAATTTAAAGTTCGAAATAAAACCTATAAAAGGAGAATCTCTGATTTAATGATATATATAATAAGTATTTGAATATTTTTATAGTAAATTTGGAATGGTTGATAATATAAACTAAATACTCAACTAGTAACAATACATATTTTTTCAGATATGGGGGGATCTTCGAGAAGGAATAGAACAAGTCTACAACAGGCAGTTCATGCCCAAACCTAGATATATGGAGCTCTATACGTATCCTTTTCATGTAGAACTTTATAAATCAAATTCATTCAATTCATAAGGTCATTACTGAATACGAAAAGATTTTCATATTTTTCTTCATTTTGTTAATGTAATATTCTAAAATAATGTAAATACTTTATTTTTTAAATTTGGAGTTTGATATAAACTAAAAAGATGGGGGTGGTTTTTATTTGTGGTTTGTTCCTTAATTAATGTACAGTCATGTGTACAACTATTGTACATCGGTGCACCAGCAAGGCAGTAGCGGGAGCAGTAGTGGAAGTGGATCGAGCGCACGAGGGGGTCGTGGAGCTGTAGCGGCGCCAGCACGCTCGCGGGCCTCAGCCGGACCCGCGCAATCCGGTGGTGCTCAGCTTGTGGGCCTGGAGCTCTACAAGCGTCTGCGGGAATTTCTGCGGAAATACCTCGTCACTCTACTCAATGTGAGTTCAGACCTAGCAATAAAAGGAATGCAAAACTGTAAAATGATATTATGAAGCCATTGATGAACTCGTAATTTCACTTTAAATACTCATACAACTCTTGTGACACTCACTTATTCCTCAAATAATTTTGCTTACTAATAGTAGGGTGTTGAGCAAAACCATTGCTAAATGAGACTTTAAAAAAATATATTAAAATGATTTTGTTTATAGTTTTACTAAAATATCCCTATATTCATAAATGCTTAAAGGTATTGTATTTTGAAAAACATAATGCTTATAAATTTTTACAAATTTAATTCTAGGATGGAGTAGAACTGATGGGAGAAGATGTCCTAGACTTTTACACACGCCAGTGGGAAGAATACCAATTCTCATCCAAGGTCCTTAACGGCGTTTGTTCCTACCTGAACAGGCACTGGGTCAAGAGAGAGTGTGAAGAAGGTAGAAAGGTGAGAACATCATAGGCATGGACAGATCCAGCGCTGCTTGAAATAATTTATGCATTTGTGCAATTTATGAAATTGATTAATTTTTCAGAGCATATATGAAATATACCAGTTGGCGCTTGTGACATGGAGAGACAAACTATTCAAGTGCCTCAATAAGCAGGTGACCAATGCAGTGCTGAAGCTCATCGAGAGAGAACGTAACGGAGAGACCATCAATACCCGCCTCGTTTCTGGGGTATGATAAATCAAACTGGTTTTTTTTATATTTTACAGATAGCACTGACAATAGTTTCCATGTTAAATAATATGTTTTGAATCTTTTCAGGTAATAAATTGCTATGTAGAGCTCGGTCTAAACGAAGAGGACCCGAATGCTCGCGGACAGAACTTGGCTGTGTACAAGGACTCCTTCGAAGCAGTATTCCTTGAGGACACAGAACGCTTTTACACCCGAGAGAGCACCGACTTTCTCAGACAAAACCCAGTCACAGAGTACATGAAGAAGGTAGTAATTGTAGCATTATAATTACATATCTCTCGGAAAACATTTCACATTCAAAATGTACATGATGTATATTGATAAGTTTTGCATTAAAATAGATGTTTTAATACAACTTCTACAGACCTATGAAACCGTTTTGCGATACTATAATAATAATCATATGGTCACCTCCACCAAGAGTTTGGTTGATTCAAGCTAAGTTTTATGCAAAATATATTTCTAAATAGCCAATACTGAATTATTTGCCATTTGCAAATCTTATAGATATTATCTTTTTTATTAATTTCATGGTTTTTTTTATAAATTATTTTTATAAGAACAATCCTTACTCCAATGTAATACTTACTGTACCTAACAATTTATGATTCCAGGCTGAACAGAGACTATTTGAAGAGCAGCGGCGAGTGCAGGTATACCTCCATGCCACCACACTGGATCGTCTAGCCAAAACGTGTGAGCGGGTCCTCATAGAGAAGCACCTTGAAATATTCCATGCAGAATTCCAGGTACGAACAAGCGTATTTAATAAGCATTCTGCTATAGTGGTAACCGATGGAAATATTACACAGTATTGTGTGTTTGTTGCAGAACCTTTTGGACATGGACAAGAACGTGGACCTGGGCCGCATGTACTCGCTAGTGGCACGTATCACGGATGGCCTATGTGAGCTGCGACGCTTGCTGGAGACTCACATCGCCAATCAAGGACAACAAGCCATTGACAAATGTGGTGACAGTGCCAACAATGTCAGTTCACAGTCAAAATTTTTAATCTAACTCTTTGTCATGTACTGATGTTGTATTGATCACATTGTTAAAAATTGCAATTTTATTTATCAGCACTATAAATAGATCTTCTTTACCAAAACTCATTTTTTTTTAGTCTTGCTGACCTTCTTAAAATAGATTCTCTGTCTCTAAATTTACCTAATTTTATATTTTGCTTAATCCAATGGTTTTCTCTTATTCAAGGATCCCAAGGTTTATGTATCCACAATCTTGGAAGTCCATAAGAAATACAATGCCCTGGTGTTGGTTGCGTTCAACAATGACTCTGGATTTGTGGCGTCTCTAGACAAGGCTTGTGGAAAGTTCATCAACAGTAAGTATCTATATAACAACTGAGATCTATATTATCTTTAAATATCAATAAATAATATTTTCAAGCAATTTGAATACATATTACTAACTATATGTATTTCAAATAAGTAACTAATATTAAAAAAAATTCCACTCGTACTGAAGATCTAGTAAGTGCTATTACTGTGATTTTCTTTTAAGGCTTCTTCAGTAAAGCCGAGCTCTTCCACTAATACTTAATGCATAATTTAACAATAGCCATTACCACATTGTACCGGAGCACTTGCATGTGGTGATTCAAGCATGTTACAGGCAAATTTTTAGTTTCTGTTCGAATATTTTAAATTTTTTAGAAATTGTAATACTTTAATTACTCAATATAGATAAAGATTTTTTTTAAATACGAACTAAACATATTCGTGTTGTTAAAAATATTCACTAAATTATGTTGAGGTTGCACTTCAAAGGAAAATGTCTTAATATGACATATACTATATTTCAATGGATACATGCAGAAAGACCACCTTGATCACCAAATTTACTCTAGCTTATCACTTTGTTATACATTTCCTGGCTATCAATTGTGCGTCTGCCCCCCAACGAAGGTAACGCGACCACACGCTTGGCCAGCACGTCATCCAAGTCTCCCGAGCTGCTGGCCAAGTACTGCGACCTGCTCCTCAAGAAGTCCTCTAAAAACCCTGAGGAGGCCGAGCTGGAGGACACCCTCAACCAAGTGGTGAGATTTCGCAGTGCATCTTACAATCTTCAAAAGTCAAATTATTAAAGACCTTGCTGGTGTTTGTTTTTGCTGAACTGATATTATACAATAAACATACTATATAATACTAAAAATATTTTACCGTCCCTATAGTTGACTTTTACTACCAGCTTTTCAATTATTGATTTCATGTTTTGCTTTTTGCAGATGGTGGTATTCAAGTACATCGAAGACAAGGATGTGTTTCAGAAATTCTACTCAAAAATGCTGGCCAAACGACTCGTCCAACATATGTCTGCTAGTGATGATGCCGAGGTAATATTCTACTGAACTGACTCTTTGTGATTGAATTGATATGGTTACATTAATATTTTGATCTTAAACCAAATATTATTTTATCAATTAGTTAAATAATAATTCAAAGATATCTCTGCATGGAAAACTCTATTCATCAGTAGCCGTATATAGACATTGCATAAATCAGTTTTAGCAAACATGTGCAGCTGCCGTACGAACATTTTGCTGTGGGAGTTTTTTTTTGTAATTTGAAGCTATGATTTTATAAATAAGTATATGAGTGATATTATTACTATAGAAGAAGTTTTATTTTTAATAAAAAAAAACTTTTCACTGCATTAAATTTTAACACATTAAATGCATTAAAACAAAGCTAAACAATATTTTTAAAGTTTGAACTAAAATATGAAACTATCTTATTATATCACTCATAACAAATGTACTTGTGTTTATATTTTTGTTTTTTGTTTAATTCCAGGCATCTATGATCTCAAAACTCAAACAAGCCTGTGGATTTGAATACACAAGCAAATTACAGCGAATGTTCCAGGTATGAATGAATGAGATTATTATTTTATATAGTTTATTAGAAAAATAGTATTTATTCTGATAACCATTAGGTTTCGGGCAGTAATAGTACATAACATCACTTACCCACCTTATTGGTCGTTAACTAGATCAACGTCTATGATGTACATATCAATTGATGTCTTTTTCTCAAATTATGTCTAAAGAGTAGTGTAAGAAATTTGGTTTCAAAATTTATCTAAATTACATTGAAATTGCAGTAATAGCACTTATTTACATTCTGCTTTAACCAGCATTCATGCTCTGGTTTATTCTTTCACATGTAATAATAGAAATAGGTTTGCTTTAACCTTAAAATTAAAACCACTCCCCTGATTTAGTGTTGTAATAATTAATGACTTTCATTAATACATGATTAAATCATTTTCAGGACATCGGTGTCTCCAAAGACTTGAACGAACAATTCCGCACCCATTTGAATGTTAACAAGGAACTCCTCGACATTGACTTCAGCATTCAAGTCCTCAGCTCCGGCTCGTGGCCTTTCCAGCAGTCCTTCTCTTTTCAGCTCCCCACTGAGGTGACACTCTTCTCACTTTTTATGTTATCGTCTTCTGCACTGTATGGTACCATTCTGACTTGTCGTGATTGCTTTTCAGTTGGAGAGATCGGTTCACCGCTTCACCACTTTTTACTCAGGACAACACTCTGGCAGAAAACTTAATTGGCTGTACAACATGAGCAAGGGTGAACTGGTCACCAATTGCTTCAAGAACAGGTAAGGACCTCCTGCACAAGCTGAAGAAATAGTATCTTAACATATTCACTGATCATCAAATATCACCAACAGGTACAGAAAACTTCCATTCCTTGAATTGCATAAAATTTAATTTAAAAGTGTTCATTAATCAGGAAATACATGAAATAAAAATACATTATTTATTTTTTAAAAATCTTAAAAACTGTTTATTTTCACATTTGTACCTGAATAAAAGATTTTCAAAAAATATGCTTTTTTTGTACCTTGAAAATGACTAATGATTGTTAAAATATATTGAATAGAAAAAAGTTTGATTTAAATAGTTCCCTTCCTTAATTATAAAAATGTAGATATGACAATAATGTGGATCTTTGACTTTGGCAGGTACACGCTGCAGGCCAGCACATTCCAAATGGCAGTGCTTCTGCAGTACAATGATAATGTATCGTGGACAGTCCAGCAGCTCCACCAGCACACGGGCATCAAGCATGACTTCCTCCTGCAAGTCCTGCAAATCTTGCTCAAGGCTAAGCTCCTCGTTTGCTCCGACAGTGAGAATGATCTCTCTGAAGCTTCCGTCGTAGATCTATTCACAGGATATAAAAAGTACGCTGCCTACTTCCATATGAAGATCATTCGAGTTTTAATTTCCTTTTCAATTAATTTAATATTAATAATCTTCAATTTGATTTTTTTCAGTAAAAAATTGCGAGTGAGCATAAACATTCCCTTGAAGACTGAACTGAAGGTAGAGCAGGAAGCCACACACAAGCACATAGAGGAAGATAGAAAGATGCTCATTCAGGTAATTAAATTTAGTGTAGATATTCACATGGTTGCGATCGTTCTCCTTGCTGACTAATCTTTTATTTACAGGCCGCCATAGTCAGAATTATGAAGACCCGCAAGGTCCTGAAACACCAACAGCTCGTGGCAGAAGTTCTCAATCAACTGTTCTCGAGGTTCAAGCCCCGAGTACAGGTCATTAAGGTGAGATTAAACTTCAAAGATCTTTTATTAAACTGCAACCTTTTAATTCAGATTCAGTTCAATCTCAAGGTGTATTTTTTCTAGTAAAATTATTGAAGCTTGCTTGAAATATTTTCAATCGAGGCCATTACAAGGTATAGAAAGGAAAGACTCAATCCTTGGTCTGAGTGTAGTTTCAATGATGGCTGATTGTAATTTTTCTTCCATTTCAGAAATGTATAGACATCCTCATAGAAAAGGAGTACCTGGAGAGAACCGAGGGGCAGAAGGACACGTATAGCTACTTGGCGTGATCCTCGCGACCGGATTTTGCTCTTGGTCACACCAATTTTGCACTCGTATCGTTATTCCGGGGAGAACGCATCTTATTACGTTACCTTCTTAGTGCCGATGCTTCCTTACATGCCTCCACCCTGTTTATTTCCATTTTGATAGGGGTGAAAACACGACTTATAGAAGTATCTCCTTTTATTATGGTACTTTGTTAATCATGAAAAAATTTATAAAAGTAAAAAAATATGTACTAATGTTTTTATTTATTTTTATGCTATGAATAGTTTACTTATGCCTACTCTTTGACGTGCGTAAAGAATTACATATATATGTAAGCAGCATATTTTTTCTGCAATGATTTTTATAGCTTTTACTTTAATTTTTGTTGATATTAGACACATAATTTATTTCGGAAATAATTGGGATTTTTTAGTGTGAATAACATTGCTAGTGGAAACATTCTTAATTACTAAGTTATTTGCTGCGTACATGGATATCGGTTTTTTTTTTTTAATTCTAATTTTACAGTTATAATTTTATTATTTTTCAACCAAATTTGTTAAATTTAATTTGTTATTCATTCGCTGTAAATACTTCGCACGTGATGCTGAGGAATCAGTTGAACTTTTTATAAATTTAACCTCCTTTATGATACAATGAGTTAGTTTAACAAGTTACAGATAAGCTCCTTCTTTTCTATAAAATTTAAGGAGATTTATTTAAACTTTTTGATATAAGTTAATAAAAATAAAATAATTCATGTAATAAATAAAAATAATGCTATTTTATAATTAACTTTCTTGTCGGTTGGCACTTTGAAGGTAAGTAATTTAAAAAATTTCCATATGCACACTTTTTGAAGTGACGACTGTATACGATAAGCTCTTCACTGTTTATTTTTACCTATTGCCTGTTGATTCATGAGAAGCGAGAACGTCTCACTATTTCTTATTCTGACACTTCTTAAGGTCTGCATCGATCTCTCCACAAGTAGAATATATTTGATCAATGTTTTCGACTGAAACAATGGCTTCAACTGTATCAAAATTATTGTTTGGATATTTTCCTGGACCCCTGAGTTAATATTATGCTTCCCCCCTTGTGATTTAAAAAAATTGAGATTTACTGTTTATAAAATTTAGTACGAATTATAGCAAGTTCTACATTCTGCAGAAATAAAATGTGAAATTTTACTAATAGAAACGAATATACATTTTTCACTCGCACCGTAAATGAGTTTCTATGGTTCTGTGTGATTGTAATAATCTGTGTTATTTTTAACCTTATTTTTCAATGAGATACAATTGAAAAAATATATGTACTGAACTATTTTAAAATATATAAATTATGTGAATTTATTATAACTACTCCCTATGTTAAAGTATGAAATCCCAGTTAAAATTCATGTTTAAATAAGATTTTTTAAAAATATTTTGCCAGGTTTCTGCACCCCTGTGATGAGGTTAAGATGTAAAAGCGGAGGTCTAGTGTTTTTAAAACTATTTGTTCAGTATACTAAGTTTGTATAATGTCTAGTATACCTAATGGGGGAACAATTTTGTATGAAATCTGCAGTTCTTTCTGATATGTATCGCATAATAATTATATTTTTACGCTGATATCAAAAATTTCATATATTAAAAGGACTTTTTTTTAGTAGAAGTATTAATTGTTTAATCTCATATTTAATACAATCATCTTATCACACTTACCGCAGTGCAGTGCTAGCCTTAGTATTTTTTTTCAATATTTTATTTCTTTCACTACTATCCATTAAAAACCCACTCTTATTGTAACATTGTTCAGATCGATATTTGAAGACCATAGAAACAAAGAGGCCAATGCTATCTTTATAAAATATCGCCAAACAATAATACATTAACCTGATGGGTGTTCTGGTAATGAGGTTTATAAATGTTCACTGCCCGTTGCTGCATTTAAACATTTGTTGTGTCCAGTTTTTTCTTCCAGAATCTTCATTTGTTATTGATTATTTACATAAAAAGATATTTTTAACATTGATTTGAAAAAATTATGACAAATTTTATTCGAGTGGCATGACGCTGCATTGCTGACGTGTTGTAAGAGTTTCTAATTTTTACTCTTAATTTGTATAAAGTTAGGTTAGATTTTACTAAATAGTAATTAAATATTAGCAATAACCGGTCGCTAATGAGTCTTTATTTTCAACAACCCTCATGTGGCTGTTAACTCCTGTTATTTGCATTCATTCAAATCACTTTTGTACTTGATCTTTATGTTAGCATCTCGAAATTTGTTGCAGTATTGCGAATTCTTTAATATGTTTGGTTCTATTACCATAAACTTGGAAGAAAAAGAAGCAGTTTTTCTCAACTATTTTGTATTGATAAGTAATATTCAATTTTCATTTATGTATATGTTTTATTGTGATAAATAACTTTGTTAAATTTGTAAAATTGTGGTTTCGTTTAATTAAAATTGATTTATAGAAAAGATTTTCAAAATGGAATTGAATTTATGCGGTCACTAAAGCTAAATGTTTATAATTAACGATAATTTTAGTTTTTTTTTTTTTTTTTTTACCAATATATTAAAATTACTCTGTTATTCATAAGCTAAAAACATTTTTTCTCTACACAGAATCTATAACTTTCTCCAATTAGATAATAAGTAGACTTCTTTTTCATTAGAACGGCGTCCCTCCTTGGGCCCCAAAGTAATGAAGGCAACATCAAAACATTTCATCCATTTCTAATATCATCATTGTATAATATATTTTAGCCCAGAGCCGATATAATATTTACAAGTTTCTTCATCGTCGGCGTATGAATATTTAATTTAATGCTATCCTTTATTTATACTTATTATTTTTTTATCATTTTAAGAGCAGTTGATTAAAAGATATAACTTTTATTTTATTTGTCATTTAATTTTATTTAATATCAAAAGAATCTAAGATCTATTCATAGTCGAAAGTGAAGAAATTATAAGAGAAGATTCCTATGTGTCAGTGTATAGAATTATTTTATAAATGCATACAAAAGTACCAACTGATATATCTTAATAATATTATAAAACCGTTCTACTTTTAATTCAATGAGTGTTGTAAATATATATAAAAAAATTAGGGACAAACCTCTCAAGAATCTTGGAATGTGAGATGTTTATATTGTGGAGTTGTGATATGTAATATTGTTACATAATGTATATTATATACCAACTTTGAAATGGGATTGTTTTTATGGTTTAGTTGACATTTAATACCTCGCAATTTTTTTTCCTTTCTTTAATTCTTTATAGGACAAGACTTTTCTCAGCAATTCAGTTTTGAGATTGTTTTTTTTTTTAATTTGTATAAATTAACTTACGTTGTCTAATTATAATACAATAATACTGACAGTACAGCATTAAATACTTTTTTCATTATTATTACAACCATACATATAAGCATAAAATACATATATTAGTACTTTATAATGATGTTTGTCATGGCTATGAAACAAATTGTAAAATGTAAAAGGCAGATAATTATATAAACTAACATGAATCAAAAATCAACCTAATTGTTTTTAGGTTTGTTTTGAAGTACTCCATACTTAAAATGAAAAATAATAAAATTGACCCATGATATTTCAAATGTTCAACATTGTCTCGTTCCAAAAAAAGTCTTAAAAATCTCTACAAACCATTTAAACATTCAGCAAACTCCACATGGAATTTCTCCGTCAACTTTAACAATAGCTTTGTCCTATAAAGGGTTAATCTGATATAAATTAATGAGTAATAAAGTACTTGAGCTTGAGTGAATTAATATACAAAATGATGCCAATAATATAAAAATGTACAATATGATTATTTGATATTTCCCCAATGCAATGCCTCTTGAAATAAAAAAAACTGCATTGTCTTTACTATAATTTGTAGATAGTGTTATTCATAGCTAAATTTTAGAAATTTCGTTTTATAAAAATTACTAATGTTTAATTTATTAATTCAGTGGTATAAATTCTGGTTTGTGCTAGTTATCGGACTATGTTATTACAATTTTTTTAGAAATTATCAGATAAACATGGTACATGTTCACTAGATGTATTGTCACTTAAGGTTTCTACTTAAACAAAAGGTTAGAATTTTTTTATGTTGGTAGGCTTACACATTCAAGAACCGGAAGCGATTATCTGAAGAGTATGATGTAGTAAAGACTAAATACTCGGTTGTACCGTTAGCATGCTGTGAAATGAAGGACGATATCTTGAGATGGGTTCCAACATCGCACTTGAAACTTTAATGTAAAGTTATAAAATTGGTGTTGTACCACCACTCTGTTAATAATAAATAACCATGTCTATGAATTATAATGATTTTAGGTGGATAATAAATGTTTAAAAAAACTATTTTGCAATTGTTTTATTATTATACTTTCTCCGTTTTTTTAAAAGAAAACTGCAAAATTTCCTGAATTTTTCTGGATGTTTATAACTTTTTATTTTTTTATTATTCACTTTATGAATCTTCTCTTTTTTACTAACAAATAAAGTAAAAGGTTTTAAAACTTTTCTTAAAAATACCCAAGCAGTAACTTTTCATACATGAAAAGCATATAGTTTTACTTTTTTCTTACGTGTGGCAATACTTCATCCAATAAGTTATGATGATTTTTTCGATGAATGTGTGGGATAAGTTTCAAATGAAAAAATAAAATTAATTTAATTAAATTATTTTCATTCAAAATGAAGGCCAAGATATTGCTTTTGTTTTTATAATGAAATTGCTTTTGTTATTATTTTATATTACTCGCACATTTATATTTTTTTGGTGTAGCAACACTGCTACATCAGCAAGTCCTTTCCAGCACGTGTTGTGCGGTGCGCTCTTTAGCGCAGTTTCTCGTTATCGAGAAAATATTATTTTAAGCTTATAAGTGAAACAGATCCATCAAAATGAGTTTATACAATTTTAAAAAGATCGCGGTGGTCCCTACCGCGAAGGTGAGTGCACGAATCCTCTCCTAACATCTCAAGAATAACCAACTAAAATGTCAAAATATAACCTTAAATGTCAAACTGCCACATTGATATCGTTTTTGTTTATAGGAGTTTATAGATGTTATGCTATCGAAGACTCAGCGAAAGACTCCAACTGTTGTTCACAAGCACTACAAGATATCGAGAATTCGCGGTTTTTACATGCGAAAAGTGAAATTTACACAACAGAATTTCCACGACAGACTTTCTCGGATCATCCAAGAGTTCCCGAAGCTAGACGATGTCCATCCCTTCTACGCAGATCTTATGAACGTTCTCTATGACAAGGACCATTACAAACTCGGTCTCGGTCAGCTCAACACCGCTAGGCATCTCATTGACAAGTATGAAATTTATCCATGCAATAAGTAGATTAGCTTAATAATAAATCATTTTTGAGGCCGATATAATTTAGCACCTTTGATACCAACACTTATTGTGTCCAAAACCAACTTGTTGGGAGAAAAAAGTTTAGATAGTGTGGTAAAATTTTTGGATACCAGACAATCAACATAGAAGTGAGATCGGGTGTCTACATGCATTGAATAATATCCTTTTCTTGATTCTTAATTTTTTATTTCACGTGTTGAATAATTCTTTGTGTAGTGTGGCGAAAGACTACGTTCGGTTGTTGAAATACGGAGATACTTTGTACCGATGCAAACAACTCAAGCGCGCTGCCCTCGGTAGGATGGCCACCATCATGAAGAGGCAGGGTGCCAACCTCACCTACTTGGAGCAGGTAATTACCCACATTTGTTAAATAATGCATACTCAGCGGTTCACTGTACCCCTCTTCACACTATTATTACTCTACTATGTTAATCCATTTAATTTATTACATTGACAGAAGTTTGTTATTATTATAGGTTCGTCAACATCTCTCCAGATTACCTTCCATAGACCCATACACTAGAAGTATCATCATCTGTGGCTTCCCCAATGTAGGCAAATCCAGTTTCATAAACAAGGTAATTATTACTAAATACCATACAAATGCAAACCATCTATACCGTTCATCAATAGATTATTTTGAAATATTTTTTTTGTTAATATTTAAAGAGTTTTTCTTTACTTAGATTACCCGAGCTGATGTAGAAGTTCAACCGTACGCTTTCACAACGAAAAGTCTCTACGTAGGACACATGGATTATAGATACCTCCGCTGGCAAGTTCTGGATACTCCGGGAATTTTGGATCACCCGCTGGAGGATAGAAACGTGATTGAGATGCAGGCTGTGACGGCTCTTGCCCATCTACGAGCCTGCGCCCTGTACTTTATGGACGTGAGCGAGCAATGCGGACACAGCCTTGAGGAGCAGGTAAGCTGTCAGAGTCTCACACTAAAGACGCTTTTAAAAAATTCTCATCTAATGTTTGTTAATTAACCTAATTTTTTATTGCAGATATCCTTATTTGACAGCATCAGGCCACTGTTCACCAACAAACCCCTGGTGGTGGTCATTAACAAAGTGGACGTTGTCCGTGTAGATGAGTTGCCAGCGCACAAGCAGGAGCTCATTACTGCCTTTGAGGAACGTCTCCGAGGTTCTGCACCCCGCACTGATAAGTCAGTACTTTTCAATATCAATAACTACTTTTTTAATTGAGTCTTATTTGCAAGGATAATAAATATTATTTTTTACTTATTGTGCTCCATTGTTTCAGTGGTGAACCTCAGCAAGTGGAGATTCCTGTCCTGACGATGTCCACCATTTCGGGAGAGGGCGTGCAAGAAGTTAAGATTGAGGCCTGCGAAAGGCTGCTGGGTTTCAGAGTAGACACTAAAATGAGAACTAAGAAGGTAAGGTTGAAAACTTTTTGTGGATATAATTTTTTGACATTTAGTTTTTCAAGTGATTAATATATTTGTATTGAATCCATTAGGTGGATGGCATTTTAAATCGACTTCATGTAGCTCAGCCGACGGCTCGAGATGGCAAGGAGCGTTTGCCCTTCATTCCAGCCAACGTGGCAGAGAAGAAGCGAGCTGCCGCCGCTAAAAAAAGAAGGTTGGAGAGAGACATTGAGCAAGAGGAGGGAGACGACTATGTGCTGGGTAAGTTTAAAAAAGCAACTTAGCATTTTCACTTAGTGAAATCTAGTCAATTTGAGATCTGTGCATGCTTTTCTATCTACGTACCCAATTAATCAAGCAGGGTAATTACAATATTTTTTTAAGTAAATTTTAATGAAATACACTAACAGTATATTTTGTCATATAATCACTGTGTCTATAGGCAATGTTTCATTGCTTTTGTCGATTGTTAAATACTGTTACTTTGATATAATTTGTCAGAAAATCTTATTTTTCCCTTTTTTTTTTTTACAGACTTACAAAAGAATTATGCAGAGATTCCAGAGGAAGAGAGACACGATATCATCCCAGAATTCTGGGAAGGACACAACGTTGCAGACTACATTGATCCTGAAATATTTGCCGTTAGTTAACTGCTTTACTATAACTTATCTGCTATTTAAATATTGTAAAATTATCAATAGCATGACAAATTCAATAAATAAATTCTTATGTGTGTATTGTTATAGAAACTGGCTGAGCTAGAGAGAGACGAAGACCTGAGAGAAGCGGCAGGCATGTATGCTGTGCCTAAGATAGAACTTGATGAAACCATGAGAGAAATCAAGGAACTGGCTGTACAGATCAGGTCTGTATTTTAAAATTTAGGTTTAATTCATATAGAATTCTGGATACCAAGTTTTAAATATATATGTTAAATGTAAAGACAATAATTTAAACATGTGCTACAATAACCACAGCCTGTCGAAACACACTGGAAACTAAAGAGAGTAACTGTCATTTTGTTTGTATTTCAGAAACAAGAGAGCCATCATGAAGGGGGAATCGCGACTGGTGAAGCAGTCCACCAAGCCCATCATGCCCCGCAACTCCATGGCCAAGGCAAAGGATCGCTCTGTCGCCAAGCTTGTTGGCGAGATGGAGCAACTGGGTAAGGACGCTCATAAATATCATTACAAATTTGATATTGTTGGCTTTCCTATGTGTTGATTCTATTTTGCAACTTTTTTATTTCTTACAGGAGTGGATATGTCGGAAACAGAAAACACACACTTTGCTCGCACGCGATCTCGTTCCATATCCCGTGGGCCGGCTGCCAAGCGCGCTCGCGCCATGTCTGCTGGAAAGGAGATCACCGAGAAGCCGAGGTCTCTAAGTCGTGGACGCGGCATGAGCGTAGTACCCAGGGACGAGCAAGGAGTCAAGGACTTGGCGGTGAGCGCACTTATCATATCTATTAATGTGTGTCTCTAGGTTAAAAGAGAAAGCAAACCTTTTAAGGAAAATTCATCTCTGAAACAGGTTTTCTGTGATTTCCTTGTAAACAGCCAAGTTAATGTGGGAGATCTTGTTATTCAGACTTGATTTGCAATTGTTTAAGAAACAATTGTTTGCCATTCCTGACTTACAGAGCAAGGTGTTAGACTACTCTTTCAAATTATCTGAAATTAGATATCTAAAGTAACAAAGAAATCTTTATCGTTAGAAATGGTAAAAAGTTATAAATAGTAGAAATTGAGGATTACAGTAACACCTACATTCATTTTTACCAATGGTGATGTGTTCCAACATTGCAAGTGTCAGTGTTATAAATGCAATCTTTATATTTTCCAGATGAAGTCACGTCTGCACAGGATAAGTCAAAAGGCCATCAGCAAGAAGGTGAAGAAGAAGGGTCTCAAGGGAGAGGCCGATCGCTTCATCGGAACCAAAATGCCCAAGCATCTGTTCTCTGGCAAGCGGGGAGTCGGAAAGACAGACCGGCGGTAGACAAAAACAGAAACTCAAGAAAAATTATCTGTCTATGCGTTACATACGCTGTAAACAAATTATTTACTATTATTTACATCTATGGGTACAATATGAAAAATTGTATCTTACTTCTATGGTGTTAAAAATTACTAGATTTTCAAAATTCTTGATTTCAAGTATCATTGCAGGTATTTTTAACACATTGAAATGTATTGACTATGTTAGCAATACACTTCCTTTAATTTATAAATCAGATTTATGTTAAAATATCTATTCCGTGCATTAACTGACAGTACCTATATTGTCAGTGGAGAAATGTAAAATTTAATATGACTTATTTTTGTAAATTAAATGGATCTACAAAAAAAAAACTGGTATTATATTTTTCGTACTATTAAGTAGTGTCTTCTTGCTTGATAGTATCTCACTACGAAATCAAATACATGGCCACACTGCCTGCAAGTCGGGAGTACAGCCGAAGACTAGCCCAGGATATGCCCAGTAAGATGGGAAGTAAGCCTCCTGAATAGAAGCATTACTTCAATTCTATCCTGATATTAAATTACTGTATTTACCTTCATGACTTATATGTTGTGTTTTCAAAGCAGCTTTGAAAAAAAACTTTTTTTATTTTTATAGATTAGTGTGTAAAGAAATAGTATGCAAGATAATATTGGAATAATGAACTATTTTTAATATTTTCAACAGTTTTATTAATATTAAAACACTAACAAATAACATTAAATAATCTTATACACTAGAATAAGTTAATAATAAATTATTAAGTAGAAAATTCACTAACTAACAAAATTGCAAAAGCCCTCAGACCAAAAGCACCGACAACAACACAATCCACAGATTATAAGTACATTTTGGCAGTACTAGATTACTACATCTATTGAACTAAATCAAACAGCTATGATTCATCAGTCATCTGAAGCTGAAAGCGTTCACAATTAAAAACGTAACCTTCTAGCCATTTGGCTATTAATATTTGTAGTAGAAAAATTGAGTATTACAAGTTAACGGGTCTGTTAAAGATATATCTATTGCAATGAAAATGAGGTTTCACAAAGCTTTTCATGTTATTTTGTACTGTCAATGTGTATATATATGTCATTAGAGGTTAGAGCTTGTATTGTATGGGAGAAATTCATTAAGGATTTTTGTGAATTTTAATTTATAAACAACGGATTCCTCTTTTGATAACAAAAGATGCATGTGAGCCAATTGGAGTCGGATAGTCTCGTTATGAAAAGAGGAATGCTGTCACACGTGAGAGTGTGGCGGTCGGGTTGTGGTGCAGTCTTCAACTTTTGGAGGCTCGGCCGAACCATCCCCCGTAGGGGAGTTCATCGCTGTTGCTGGCGGGGACGGCTTCCGCAAAGATATCCTCCTGGAACCAACCAATACACCTTCTATAGTATACGGGTAATTATTCAAGCTTATAATAAGTACATATCTATCTGATTATCAGTCTAATTTGGTTTGTGTCAAGTACTAAGCCTAGTATAACCGCTATCAGGTTACAGTAACTGAAAATAAATGGTGTAAGATAAGTTAGTAACAATTGCTGCTGATGGGTCAAGCGATTTAATAATATTGTTTTGTACTGTGAAATCAAACTAAAGGTTATGCGTAAATCTTTTTTTTATAAAATGGTAAATAATATAAGTGGTTAAATTTTAGATTTCCATCACATTTACACTACTTTGAATATACTTTTTAAAAAAATGTTGTTAATATATTGAATTAAAAAATAATAATTAGATTTGTTAAAACACAACATAAATAAAAATTAGGTACAAAAAATAAAACAATAAAACGTTATTATTCATAACGGAGAACTATTCGGGGGGAGACGTACCTGTACCGAGGTGGGAGTGGATAGGGGTACAGACCATATACACCGAGGAGTGATCAGAGGGAGAGACGTACCTCTACCAAGGTGGGAGTGGACAGGGGGACAGAAGCATATATACCGATTAGAGTGATCAGGGTTGGCAGACGTACCTGTGCCAAGGTGGATGTGGACAGGGGTACATAAGCATATATACCGAGGAGAGTGATCAGGGAGACAGACGCACCTGTACCGAAGAAGGAGTACTGTTGATGCTTCGCGCCCAACCTCCGCCGCCCCAGCCGGCGTCCTCGTCGTGCTCGTAGTGGTGCTGATGCTGTGCGTGCTCGTAGTAGATCACCTGTCAGCCAGACATTAGTCACAAGGTTAGTCGACCAGGTTAGGTTAGGACACATATAAAGCCACTGTTACAGCGTTAACGCAGCATCGTTAGTTGCACAGTTTTTGGATAAAGAAAACTTAAGAATAATAAAGATGTGATGTCTGCCTTAGTCTCAATAGTTACAGCCGATCATCTTCATACTGCAAGTATTTTCTGTTTTCACACTGTCATAACTTCTATGACAGTATCCTAGCAGTTCCGGTTCGCTTTAATAGAATTTCCATCTTATACATAAAGATCAGATATCGGCAGCAGAAAGCAGTGCTTAATTAAAACCAACGGTTGCGGACACACTCGCGCGAGAATGCGGACTTCTAACTGATCTCATTGGATCTAAGCGAAACACTCAAGAGACTGTAAGCAATGTTTACGTGAGTAATTTTACACGTCTGCATGACTTTCGCATAACTGTATCATCCGCCACCAATAAATATCGACATTGTACGACCGGCTAAGAATAAATTGTCCCCTCGAGCCCTCCGCCTCCAGGCACCAGACATCACGGAGAAAATTAGAAGATTGGAGTCTTCGGACCCAGCATTAGCCTGAAATCAGGGGCTCTTCCTTCGCCGTGAAGCTGATTTCATGCATTACACCTAATTACAATTATTATGTACCGAACTGCGTCGAGCAACCAAAAAAATGGAAAAGGATGAAGTAGGATGGCTGAGCTCTGGCATTTTGATGCTGACCGCATTTGGGGCCACGTAATTGTGTATGGCTTTCATTCTGATATGGAAATGATCTATTCGAAGCTCATTATTCCGATGCCTCATTGTCTTGGATTATAATATTTTTGGAGCAAGACTCACAAAGCGTTATGCAAAGCAAAACTAGATTCAGATAATCAGAATAAGCTATTTACACTACTATATACGAGGAGACCGAGTGGAAATATAATCATATTAGTAATTAATAATATAACTTATCCGGTCTTGGTATTGGTTACCGTAATTTATGGCAACTCTCAAACAAGGTCACACCACTTTATGGAGAGGAGAAAGAGTTGCATTTTCCTTCTGGAGGCATGCTTGGCTTTCAAGTTTCCCCTCGGACCCGTATAACTCGACCTCAAGGGGGTTACTTTCACTACGCTGGGTCAATCGAATGGCAAACAACTGGCATTTTCTTCTTCAGTTATTAAAAATCAATATGTAGCACAATAATCATAGTTCGAGTAAGGGAAATTCACTTCAACGTCTCCATATTGGATAGACCATAAAATTTATTATATATAATACCGTGTACTTTCTTATATCATGCTAGTATCGGAGCATAAACGTTTGATCATTAATCAACACGTTTACTTCAATAAAAAACTATAGTAGCGAGATTCAACAGAAGACAACAACAAATGTAGCGGTCTCAGTGGGCTCTATTCTTTTATGCAACTATGGATACGTAATACGATCGTATTGTAGAAGTAAGTAGAAAATACAGAAGAGCAAACATAGGAAAAGTAAGGTTTACATACATCGTTGTAACAATAACATTGTATATTGTCCAGCCCATGATAAATTTTATTTTTCCGGTATTTTTTATACAGCTAAAATTAAATGGCGCAAACCGTATAAAATGCATGTTCATTGTGAAGATGATTAATGTTAAGTGCATATTAAGGGCTGTCTGGTTAAAATAAAAATATATTAATCAGCGTTTAACTCTAGTTTTATTAGTAACGGTGTACTGGAACAAAATACGCGACGTTAAAATAAACCGAAACCACTACCAACTGCCAAATGAGTCTAAACAAGGCCGCTTATTTCTATTTGTAGAGATAATTATAACTATCCACGATTTGGATAACGCAACCATTTTAATAAGTGAGCGCTTTAGCTTTTCGAGGGCTTTGACGACTTACAGTGAATTCAATCATGTTAAAGCTATATCGGTCATTTGTAGTTATTTCTCGAGAGACTGGTCTGATTTGTAATACTTCCTTCATATGGGTACAAGCAAATATGAATAGCCTTTCAATTTTTCTAGGAATTAATAAAAATTTATCGGCTGAGTCGTTTTACTTCGAATAATCGATTATACGAAATGCAGCGGTGGCGCATCACTAGTCTGTGTGTACTGGCTCACTGCTTGCAGCTTTGTTAAAGTGGTTTTCAATTTGTGTGGCGTGAGACACACTGGCTCTCCGGAGAGACCGCAAGCATGTCGTAAGTGATCCAGCACCGTCTAGTTGGTAAATTACAAATAATACTAATAGAAGGTGTATTGAAATTGCAAGTGGCGCGCGGTGAAGGCAAGGAAATATAAAACTCGCTAAATATAAAACTAAGGCTTTCGATTCACGCGTGAAACGATGAAAAATATCACCAAAGATTTTTTTCGTCGTTTCGAGTATAAATCGATTTTCTTTTAAATATATTGTGTAAATGTATGAGCAAATAATCCGTACTTATCAGTGGTATATTATAAATATATGAATATAATAAAAAAAAATTTGGATTAATTTTTAATTAATAAACGATTTTTTTTAATGTTTTGATAACTTTAGGGTACGTACGCCCCTAGAATATAAATTAAAAAACAGGACTTCTATTAAAAAAAATTATCAAATGCAGTCCACTGACTCCAGAGATCTCAATGATATTTATTTAAAACATTAATTAACGTTAAATGCAATGATACGTAAATACGTTATTTATTTATCCACAGCCTTATTCTTCAGATGACCATATAGAGCGAATTTATATTTTGTTGCTCACGATTTTGAGTATTTCAGAGGTTTTTTTTTTACTTGTGGACTGCGGAAAGAGAATACAGATTGACGGCAAAAAGCAAAGAATATTATCGATTGATAACAACTTTTTAAAAACCTAGACATTTTTTGAACACAGACATGCAAACAACAAACCACTGCACGCACTAAAATATCTCTAAAACTAAAAAAAAAACTTCGATAGGCTCGACTATTCTTTGCATTTCTAAGTACACACCAAAATACGTGCTTGCGCACGTCGGTACAGACACTTATAAATGACATGATATTTACATCAGTGAGTAAAACGGAAACAAGAACAGGCATCAATCATATTTCAGATCACACATTCATCGGAATGGATGCTGCTAATTAATTAATTAAATCATTATACAAATCTATTGTAAATTGTCGTGACTTTAATGAGAGAGCCTTGCACAGAATGCGCAAAGAAAGAGAACTCCTGACGATGGCACAAAAGCATCACGTAATAGCATCCTACAATTGATTATCCAATGAAAAAAGGGGGCATTGGAAGGAAGAAACATACATGGCTGGAAGTCGCGAGTGCAGTCGAATTGGTGATACTGGCCCTGGATAGGAATATATTCAATGAAATTGTCACCAACCTCCTGTGAGGAGAGGCACTAGAAGAAGAGCTTGTTAGCAAAAAAGAACAAATGAGATCAGAGCAGTCACGTCTAGAAATAAACGTAATTGTGTGGTTCTGCAGCCCTTGCTGGGCACCGTGTAGCTGGTCATGCAGTCAGGACGCGGACCCCGTCTGGCCAGGAAGTGACCGCGTGCTCGATCGAATCAAAGTGGAAATTGACTGGCCGGGATTTATTAAGAGTCATCGTGGGTTGGCCTGGATCGCTTTGGGAGTGTATTCTGATGCGCATCTGACTATTATCTACTGATTAAATAATGGGAGTACAGTTATGATGCTCAAAGAGCCACGAATCAAATAAACAGGCGGTTATTGAGACTTGTATATTTGAGTTCAAACTTTTAAATTTGTGTGTTTTTTTGAGCTCCTCGCTTTCCTCATTCTGTTGCTTGTTGCTATAATGGACTTGGAATTATTGTGTTCTGTAAGGGCTTCTGATATCGTTTCTACCAGAGCTTCGTTAGTAAATCCTGAGTTGTAGAAGGACCCCAAGATCCACTACAGACTACACCATTTACGATAAGAAAAACATGAACAAACTTTTTCAAATAGATGATCACTAAACTCCTCTGGGGAGATATGAGTTTTAATGTGCATAATATTGCTTAAAACTTAGCACTTATAATTAAATAAATTTAACTTTGCGTGATTAACTCAGTAGGGTCTTCTCCATGCTGCCTGCACCCGTACACAGAGTTTATTTTATTCACAATATAGTTTGATTGTATCGCGTGTGTATTCATCAGACAGCTCTAAAAGTACTAAAATATACAATTATCATTATTATATATGATACTTTAAACGGTTGCGGTTAGAGTATCCACACAGTGCCATGGCCGTGAAGCCTTATTTAAAGTTATCCAAACGATGATATGATGGTGTTTATATCTCAACACTCACATCTGATGTTACTTTGCCTTGACTTTTTGATTTATGGCTGTAGTCTGGGACGCCAGAGGCTCGGGTATATCTTTCTAGAGCACGCGTGGGAGGTTATTAGTATTCAACCTAGTAAACTTTAATTCCTATAATAAAAATATTTAAAATAAACTAGACGCTATTTACTGTCATGCTTTGATATTTTAAAAAATGAAGTTATCTATACTTTTTGTGTGCGTCAAAGGGTTCAAGTCATGTCACAAAATAAATAGACATGTACGATTTTAATTAAGTCAACGTTTACTAATTTTAACAACGCAAAATAAATTAATAAATATTTAATTTATTTAACACGACAATATTATGCTTATAAAAAATCCATATATATGTAAGCTCATCGATTCACGAAGATTGACAATTGAAAATAATCACGACACGATTGGAAATTTTATATTAAATGTTACGTTGACATTATTAAACGAAGACTTCGTTTGATAATAAAACAAAACATGCGGATTCATCACTATTTATTTAATATATATATAAATATTAAAATGAAATTCCATCAAGTACTCTATCAAAAATATTTAATATAGAGATGACAATCGCCATTTACTGAATGTATGTTAGAAACAGTACTTATAAATGCGTAAAGTCATTGCAAGTCACTGTAGGTTATTTACTAGGTTGGTGGTGCGATTGTATTATATACAACACAGTCATTCAATTTAACATCTTTTATAGCTATTATGTTTCATTTCATTTTATTATTAACGTTTCGATTCTGTGCCCGAGATCATTCACTATCGACAATTCCGCCTCGAGATGAACGAGTGCCACTTTCTGATTTTCAATATATGGTTCGTTTGGCAGGTAAAAAAAAAACATTTTACAATTTACACAGGCAGTCATGCCAAAGAGTATTTTTTTTTTTTTTCTTTGTGCGTGAAAAAAATATGTTTTCTCCTTTTATCAAACGCACACATTAAATTATATACACTAAGATATGTCTAAATTTTTTATAAAGGATGAACTGGAATGCAAAGAAAAATCTACTGTAGCCTAGCGCGGTGATAAATCAATGAAACCAGTTTTTTGTGTGTTTAAGTATTTTGATAAACGACTTGTTATTAATATTATTTAAATACCTAATATTATGGTATCGTTGTCGGGACAGGCACTGATACATATCTTCACTCTTTTTTATTCGTGACTTTCGATTATTTATAGTTTATTTTTAATTAATACTTTCGGGTATATTAAGTCTGATATTTAATTTATAAGACTTCATGAATTTTAGTTTATATTTTACTCATGAAAAAAATGGTACTTGTTTTTTATCCGACCACCAATTTTTTTTAATGTATATGTACTCGCAGAGATAAGAATCTATCAAATGACGATGAGTCCCGTTGTGGCGTTTATTTCGTTCATTGCAGATTTCCACGACCGCTCGATTCGTTGGGTTAGGTTAGGTTAGGTTAAAAAAAAAAAAGGTTAGGTACAAGTTTTTTGGTGGTCGGATAAAAAACAAGTACCAAAAAAATACACTTGGTTATTGCAACGATTCAATCGATGAGTTCCTAATATGGTTCATAGTATTCATGCATTGATATATTCGCTTAATTGTATTCGATTATGCCCATCGCTGCGCAGTACCTGGTTAACACGCATGAACGCTGCACTTCCGTAAACAGCGATAGGCAGAAGGAGTCGCACATTTAATTGAGACAATAGTGTTTAATGAGGAATCCCCGCAGACAGGTTTCTGGGCCGTGACTGCAGTGAGCATTCAATTGTCGGAAGAGCATCGAGGTGTCCACGAGAAGTGTGAAGCCAGCGTTGGCGGTGGTTATTAAATTAAAATGCGTGGAAAGTGAGCATCGAAGGGTCCGCCACGTGAGGCTCCCCGGCGGAGACAGAGCGGCACGGCCGGAGGACCAGCTCGGCGCTCCCGACTGTGACGCGTCCAGATGAAGATAGCGACGGAGGCGGAAGACCCGCATACAGAGCGCGACAAATTGCGCGCGGACTTTTCAATCGCGTTAACATTCCTGAAATACGTGAAAAGTCCGGCTGCGACTGTCGCATGTGGAAAAAAATATAATTACACCGGCATAAGAATGCGTTCTGCGTACATGCATCGCAGTCGGGAGCACTTTGCAAGCTTTAACCGCCCTACCTACAGGTTTTTTTACATATATTTCTCAATGACAATGCTTTTAAACCGTATACCTGACGAAATGTTTACATAACATACTCATTTACGACTCTTTTATACACCTTGAAATACTAAATAAAATAATGTACCGTGAGGTCTTAGGAACAAACGGACGTACCATGTACGACTTGTTGGTTTCGGATATATCTTTTTTTACCTGGACGTACGTTATACGGCTTGTTGCACACTATGGAAGACGTATCATGTACGTTCGTGTAGGCAGGGCGGTTAAAATGGAGTCGCGTTCTCTCGTGTGTACTCTCGGCCCATCCGTAAACGAGTTTCAAACTTCCACTCTGTTGCTTGTGCATGACTGCTATTCTATACCCTGAGCGTGTGTAAAGGATAGTGGAGGGATTTGCTCGGGAACAGTGGCTCTCAAACTCTTTTGGCCCACGGACCCCCTTTCATAGTCAAAACTTGCTTACGGACCCTGTGTGAAAAACTACATAAATTCATATTATAGACTAGTTGGTGCAAGTATCGACTCTATTGCGTTCGTGTATAAACCTGCCTGATGCCTGTTATTACTTGTATTTTATGCACTTGTCTATATTTATATTTTACTTAAGACGTAAAACTTAACATTAAAACTAGACGTTAACTTCCACATTAATAAAAATGTGTCACAATTTTTTTATTTTATATTAAACCTTGTGCGGACCCCCTGACGTTGTTCTGGGACCCCCAAATCGATTTTAATTTTTTAAGGACCCCCTGAATAATCCCAGGGACCCCCTGGGGACCACTTTGAGAAGCACTGCTCTGGAAGTACCTTGTTAAGGGGGGGGAGGGGACTCTTGCTATTGTTTCTATAGCCTGATGCAGAAGGAGTATCAGACCCAAACGCCAGAGCTTAGTAAAGAAAATATTATATGATATTGCTATTGAGCATCCTTCCAATATAAAAACTGCGGTGTAGAAGGATCCGAAGACTCTTTTCCCCTTATAGAACCATGAACACTATATGCTCTCTATATAGGCACTCGATGAATATGTATGGGGTGCTTACCTTTTGGGGTTGGTGGCCCTTCTTGAGGTCCAGCCAAAAGCGGGCGATGTTGATGGCCAGGCCGGCGAGGGCGATGGCGAAGAACTTGACCTGCAGGTGCGCCGACAGCAGCTGCAGCAGCAGGCCTATCTTGGCCTTGAGCACCGCGCCCAGCAGCAGCAGCTTCAGGATCGCCTTCTTCTTCTTCTTCTTCTTGCCGCGCTCGTCTGTTGGTTGAAGAACCACGACACGGTTGGTACATTTGATTACACAGACATTAGGATAAAACCAAAAAGAAAAATAACTATTATTTTATTGTACATATGCACGGCTTAAAGTTACATTACCATCTAATCTAAGATTTTATATTTTGTGAAAATTATAAATATTTCTTTGCCAATCGATAATTCAGTAATGCGTACAGAAAGCGATTGTTTTGCATAGATATGCAAAATTAAAATAAACGAGAATGAAAAAAAATTGTTCACGCACGGAGAGATCGGATTCTAAAGCAGGTATTACACTCTCTGGGTGTATTCCCAGGCCCGCATTGGGCCTCCGGGGAGCCGGGAAGTCCCCGGGGTGTAGACATATCGACGCTGGAATGGGGCAACGGGGTTCTAAAAAATGAATTCTAAAAAATATATAATAATTTTTTTCGTTTTTCTTTCTTTCACGCGAAATTAATAAACGCAGCGGCTATTTTTGTGTTTTGTTTTTTACTTTGATTTATGAATATAATTAATTAACAGTTCAAAGGAATCAGAACTTAATAAATATATTATTTCTAAAAGAGGTTAGTTTGGGATTAAAAAAATAATCAAGGAAATCAATAACTTTAAAAAGTGTGTCAGCAAGAAAAAAAATTACAGATAATTATGTTTCAAGTCATTTTCACTCTCCGGCGTCGATATGCTAAAATTATATTTTTCTATTCAATATCACTACTCTAAGATTTTATAATTGTTTTAATAAAATTAAACACGCGTGGGAATGTTTAGAAATAATAAAATCCGTACAGAAAAAAATATATAATATGGTTAAAAAATCATTTGAAATGTTTTTTACCCCGCGGAATCCCAGATTTCGATCCAACACTATCAACGCTTATTTATTATGCAAATGGTTGAAAGTTTCACCAACTACACGTGATCTTCAGCAAACACCGTTCACACCAGGTGGGATCTTATCAACACCGCTGTGGAACGCTACAATGAGAGATGTGCAATAAATCTAATCACAAATATCAATTATATACATTTGTCCTTGTTCTACTACTATTATAACAACGTTTCAAAATTCATGGTATTTTTGGGTTTTTAAAAAATATTTTCAAGTTATAAAAAATATATTTTGAGGTGCGATAACAATCCTTTCCCTTATATAACTTTGTACCGGTAATAAGAGATCGGATTAGATAATAACAAACTCAAAGTGTCATGAGTTTTAAGCCCCCATGTTTACGTGGTTTTAGGTCCGGTTTACGATAGTAATAATAAAAAATCTGTCAAGTATGTCACGACTTTATGAAGCTCCATTTTGACGATAAGGCGACAGTTATTAGGGTACGTTTATTATAAATTAAATCGAAGATCAATATTGATATTTCAAGGAAACTTACAACTTACAAGTACAACTTGTCTGCCAGTGGCGTGCTGCGGTTTTCGCATCAACGAAAGCGCATTTGTATTTTTAAAAAAAATCAGCGGATATTGAAACGGTCTAGCAGGTATTAAACTGCTTTATTTTAATTAGAAACGTTTCAAAGGTCGACCATTTTATTCCGATCGATACAAAATTTCAATTCTCTTGAGTCAAAGTGAATATAGAATTATGCAACCAATAAGTTAATATTACAAAAAGGCGATTAATAAACCGAAGGCATTACAACTTTAGATCAAAGTAATAGTTGTATATTAAATGTGGATATTCATATAGGGCAAGCCGAGATTCTGGGCTTGTACGGCTTTGGGCTGGTATTATAGCGATAAACTTATCCTAGGTGCCTATTATTTTGTGAATGTAATTTAAAACAATTTCTCCTGGTCATTATAGTAATCCCGCTTCGACTTTCTGGGCAACCGTAAAACGCCCTGTTGTCCGAGGAGTGTAATGCATTACGTAACTAATTGGCTTACACACGTACGTATCATCCTCGTCGTAGCCGACGATGACCTAGAAAGGCGATAGCGGTAATGGAAAGAGAAATCGTTTGTATTAAATCCTTTTTAAATCCATTCACAAAATAATACGTTTGTTTTGAAACGAGCTTGACCGACTGACGTGTAAATTGATACCTAATCAAACTTTTCGTACAATCTATCATTTACATTTTTTAAATAAAAAATCGCATCTGTTAATAAAGCTATGTTTAATTTTAAATAGCTATATTCGTCTTCGGGCTTCCTAGTCTAATGGAGCATCATTTTGCTATGAATATCACTTAGCAGTAGCTTCTTTAACACTATGAAATCAAGGATGTGCTTTTTGTGGAACACGCATTTCTGGTGCGATATATGCATTGTATCTTCAGCATCCACGCTTGGGTCTATTCGTCTTTCCTGGACGAACAGACCTGGATCTCCCGGAATGGCATTTAATTTTAATGGCATGTGGCTACATGTGTCGGTCGGTCAAGCTGGTTCGGTTGCAGTCTACCCCTCTACCTCCGATGTCCCTGGCTTCCTCTCCGCCCCGCTTGATGCGGACTTTGCGGTCACCCTGCAGGGCGGGGTCCAGGGTGGGGTCCCCCAGGACCCCGGGACTCCCCGCGGACTGCTGCGTGCGCCGCACCCAGGCCTGCGTGACCGCCGCCCCGTGCCGCTCCCACGCCGCGGGGCTGCCGTCACCCTGCTCCTCCGCGGCACCTTTGTCCATCTCCATCATCGGCCCCTCCATCATGGCCGGCTGGTGCTGGTGCAAGTGCACGTTGGACGGCTTCTTCTTCTTGTGCTTTTTCTTGTGCATCTCCTCCTGCCCGGCTGTGATGGTGATGGACTCTATCCCTCCCCCGCCGCCTCCTTTTTTCCTCGCCATGGTTCTATGAAAATAATTTTTAATTTACATTAAAAAAATGTATGCAACGACTCAAAAATCCATGGAGACCGAAGAATCTAAGCATCCGTTCCGTAGCGTATAAATGAGTTGAAGAATTTATTACTGCGGCACCGTGATGGCTCACCGCAACACGAAGTGCACCAGCACAGCCAGCGGCCATTATCCTTTGCAGAAAATTGCATCTTCAATATCAAACACTGCGGCGCATGGTGCCTCGGCTTATGTCATTCTTGTTACTGCTTTTAAATATTTGAAGACGACAGTCATGCCTAAGGTTTTAATTTCATGCGCACCTGTAGATTGCGGCCTAAACACAACCGACCGGTTCAAAAGCGTACTCTATTACCTCAAAATAATTCGAGGCTTCATTTTGTCCGCCGCGACATTTCAGCACAAGAAAAAAGCTCCAGCTCAGAGACGAAACGACGAAGAAAGATTAGAAACTCTAACGCGGTATGCCACCCAAAAACACAGTATTATTAACAAAGGCCACAAAAACCTGCGAACAGGTCTCGATTGATTATTGTTCACACGGTCGAATTCATGCATCCCATTGAAATTTGTTAACAATTTTTTTAAGATGGACTACATTATCTTGGGAAAGTACTAACTTGTCGGCGAAGAAAAATAACAGCGGAACCCACATTACGGTAAAACGTAATGTGGGTTCATTAATTTATTTCTTACTTTACTGCCTGTAATGACTTTTCGTTTTGGCGGAAATGGTTTAAAAATAATGAACGATTTACAACACATTGCATACAGGTTTGTGAAAAACACGCAACCTCAGTCTTAAAAACACGGGCCGTGCTTAGTTCTGTTACAACTTCGTTTTCAATAAGGATGAATGGGTGTGGGATATCTGAAATTTTGTTCTAAAATTGTTTAGAAATACATACTAGACCTAGGCGAGCTTATTACTAACAATCATGGTAAATAATTGAATAATGAGACTCGGTTGTGTAGCACTGGGTGACGCCGGTGGCTGCAGGCCGCAGAGGCGCTGGACCGCGGCGAGATCACGACGAGGGCTTCTCATTAGCGAGGACTGGCAGATCAGCACGCCTCGTGACCTCGCCGGCGCCAGCCCAGGGCCTCCTGATCATACCTCATCACCCAACAAGGGACCGAGTCCCGATTCCAATCCCGAACTAGATCCAATGACACTCACTCTACACTAAAAAGATCCAGTGAAGATATGATCAAAGTCCCAAATCCCGGTTTCTACATACAGTGCTTATTTTACGAGATGAAGCGACCTTATTTATACATCTGCCTTCTGCAAATCTATAGAAGGATAATGGCTTCGTTCTAGAGTCAAGCTCCGTGGCTATGCACAGAATAAAGTCTTTATTACCCGGCATTAATTGATCACTTTCTTTTCAAGACACGATAGAACTGTGGGGGGGCTTTTTTCCATGAATTCAATGTCAGTTAAAAATTTAGGATTTTTAACTATTTTCCAGTGTTGCACAGAATTATAAAGTAGCGTAAAAGTAGAATGATTTTGTTTTCCCACACGACATGTATAACAAGTTTGAAGCATGTGCACGATAACACGAACTGACTTTATGAGTAAAAATATTGAGCTTTGAAGTCTTAAATTTATCATAATACACTTAAAATCAAGTAATTTATTGTATTATTGTTTAAGAGTATATTTATAGAAATAAACATTGTGTATTTTCATAAATAATGTATGTTTTCTCTCTCTCACTTTGCCAGCACTGTTGAACGAATAAACGCTTGTGCGCTGATTTTTATCGATGGTTTTGATATTATTTGTATTCTGTGGTTTTGACGTCTACCAGATTTTATCTTAAAAGCATTGAAATATAACTATGGAGTTATATTTCAGTGCTTTTCTGTCGATGGCGACAGGTAGTAATATATTCGTGTAGTAATTAATTCGCAAAGTGATTGCGCCATAATTTCAAAACGTGTTTACAATCTGACATCATTTCGTGTGTTGATCGAGGCAAGTGGGCAAAAGAGAGTGCTGGGGGTATAAAGAAGATACTGACTTGTAGAGGCTGTTCTGCAGGAGATCAGCCAGCTCCGTGAGGGCCAGCTGAAGGCGCTGAGCAGCCTGGGACGGTGCCTCGACTCCAGCTGGAGTCCCTGCCCCGAGCTGACGCCCTCGCACCTCTGCATCAGCCGTCACTGTCACCAAAACACAAAAGGTAACTAACAGCTTTCAGAATATAAAGCATTCAAACATCTAATTCAGGTATTCGGGCAGGTGTTTGAATGAGAACTGGGATCATGACAAGTAGATTGAAGTGAGGATTAAGACAGCGTGCATTCAATAATTTCAGGAAAGTACTATGCTCAACCTGTACCCTGAAACACCAAATGCTATGTCGTCTCAGTTTTTCTTCATGTAGTCGAAGCTTCGACACTCAAGATGCGAAAAATATGGCTGTATAAACGAATCCTTAAGATATTAGTATTGCACAGAAAGCGCAAAGAAACGGAACTCCTGATACGTTGGTAAAGAAGCGGAAGGTCTCCTATCTTGGGCGCATTTTTCGTAACAATAAATAAAGCATCCTCCTGCTGATTGTTCAAGGAAAAATCAAAGGAAAAGGGGCATTGGAAGAAGGAAGTTTAAGTGAATGCGGAATTTGTGCCAATTTGGAAACCTAATCTAAATTAAAATCAAGATGTCACACAAAATCACAGCTCAAAATCAAGATGGGAAAAAATCGAAGGGAAAATGTTGCCATTAGATATATTGTTGCTTATAATTTAATATATTAAATTAGTTAGTAATAATTAAAAAAATAATAATAATTTATCTTTCAGTAAATTTACTATCGTTCTTAGGGCTATGCTTACAATACGGTATGCTACTTGTGAGATGTACAGGTTGTGAGGTTTACGTGGATTTTTCTATTTTCGTTATTGAGTTATGTAAGGAAGAATATGTGTAAAAAATTATGCTGCATGAGTTGAAGAATAAATTGAATAAATGGACTAGATAGCAAGGATAAAAATTTACAGGATCTAGTCCGACTTAAATCACAGTCGACGCCATAAATAAATAAAACCGATAATTCATTGTCGACTTCCATGATTTGACAGGTTATTTTTAACACTCGAAAATGTTTGACTTATCATACAAAAATATTTTAGATTCATTACCATAATAGCATTTGCTTTTTATGTTGATAAGATCGTTTATCGATATTTGTGAAAAGTTACATTATAGCAAGACAAGCCGGGCTTTTGGGGTTGTATAGCGGTACCGCCACTTTGTGTATTATTGCTTGTTCAAAGCATCCTCTTTACCTGTGTAAATAAACCTTTATTAATCAGTAAGCTCGTGTTCGTTTAGCGAATAGAAGCCATGGAGAAAGTGCTTGTTTGCATACACTAATTGCGCGTCCACATGAGGCGACCTGGTCAAATATACTTCGTTGTTTTTGTAGGTCATCGTGAATTCCTTGCATTGAATCATTCGGTAGAAACCACTGACATTATTTCGAAGAGATGGAGGCGACCATGAGTGGTGTGCACCGTAGTAGCAAAATACATGGTCATATTCGATTAATAGTATTATCAAATTATTAATTAAAAATGAAATTTCAACTAAAATGCCTATATAAACCTGAAAATTTACTGTACGAATTCAGTTTATTTACAAGTTTTTTGTATAAAGATTCGATAACCTTAACTCATATTTTCAGTAATATATTCTAAATCTAGAATATCTTAAGTAGATATGTATTATATATATTAAAAAAATTTACTTTGTAAAAAACTTTATCTTAAGCGTGTGTTTTGTAATATTATAATATTAAAAGCTAGTATTAGAGTAACTGTATATAATGGGAGCATGCTTAATTACTAAATGGAATAATTAATCAAAAAGACAATGCACACAGTCAGATACTGTTCATCTTACAGCACTTATATACAATGATTGCAGGCATGATAAAATGAAATAACTTTGGTTCATTAAACCCCAATTAAAAAATTGTGTAGGTTTTAAAAAGTGTATAAATTATCTGAATACACGTTGCTTAAATGTTATGAAAGTTCGTGTTTACCGCAATTATATGAAATATGTACATCAAATGAATACGTAAAATTACATCGTGACACGAGAGTGTGAAATTTCATTTTTTAATATTAATAATTCAAAAAAATTTATCGCATCTCAAAATTTAAAAAAGTAGTCACACCACTTCAATTTGTATTTATTTTTTTGCTTTTATCGACTTATGAGATCTTTCGGTTACATTCAGACGTTTATTGAGAATGTACGCTTATATCTTAAGGTATTTTATAATTACTGATTACAAAAATTCATTTTTAAATTATAAATAATAATATAATATGCTGTATAACAAAATAGACCCAAATCTTACAATGAATTATTTTTGTGTGAATAGTGAATATAAATTTACTTAACAAAGAATTATGGATTAACTAAGAATCTTAAACGTTATTGGTTTATTAAACGAATAATGGTTACTATTATCTCTTCACCCCTCAATAAGGTGTCTGTTAACTAACCGAAACGTTAATTAACTAACTGTCGATGTTGCTACTTTATTCTAACGAATCTTAATTGCGGTTGCCTGTAGATCTAAGAAATTGTTTTTTTTTTTAAATGATCTGTTTACAATGAAGAAATTTTCAAAGAAGTTGTTAAACCTATAAGCGTTAAATTAATGACGCGTAGAATATAAAATACTGTTATTGAAGTACCAAAGAGGCGTTTTAATCCACATTGAAAAACGATGTCCAATGTGCACTTAAAATGCTTGTGAGTCGCCATATTTGTATCACCTGTATTTTTCTAGTTAATTAAAAAAATCTATTCGTATGCATGGTAGCCATTGATAGCCAGTTTAGAAAACTGCTTTTTGCCTCCGTTTTTCTGGTTCAAATGAAATGAAAACACTTTGAAAAAAATAGGAAAGAAAGTGTACATCGATTAGGTCCGATAAAAAAAGCTGGCTATGGACGGCGTCGGCTGTGCTGGAGTACCAGCTCGAGACCAGCACCAGGGACAGGTTCCGGAGCTGGCGATCGAAGCCTGATAATGACTGCGCCACGAATATATGATCAAGCATAAACAATCCGCAGTTATAAAATTTTCTCACGAGGCATAAATACCTGAGCCATTCAGTATTACTGGGTGTATACTTTTATTATGAGATACAAAAAAAAATAATTGGCGTATAAACAATAACGAGAGACATTCCATCACTTGATGGCATCGCAATATCAGTTTATTTACAACAAAAAAAAATTGGTGTGACTAGTTTCAGCAACCAAACAGCTCTGCTTGAAAATGCCAAAAGTAAAGGCTGGTATAATGTGGAAAATCGCAAAAATATATTTTATTTGAATAAGAAATATTAAAACGGAGCTCTACCAAGTTTTTTTGAATTTATAAATACATGAAGTCAAGTCCAAATAGTTAATAATAATTAAAACACAACAGTAGAAACGAATGCCTCACACTTGGACGATTTAATTGCACGGAAATAATATTTTCGGAATCTGGATCATGTTTACTGTAGACGTTTAGTCATACGCGAATTACATTATATTTATAATTAATTTGAGCATTTTATACAACATCTGCAGACTTATGTAGAAAGAAATTCAATATTTTTGACAGAGAGTACTTGGTGGAATTCCATTTTAATATTTTTGATTAAAATACTTGAGTGATCCGGTCACAAATAAAAACGAACACGTGGAAAATCACTCAAGTATTTTACTCAAAAATATTATTATGTAGAAAGCTTTAAGGTACTGTGCTAATAAAAAAAAAATAGTCGATAGCCGAAGTGGCAAGCCTTCAATATTTCACACATCTCAATCGTGACCTGATTTATGAGGTCGTTAACCGCCTACCCTGTATTTATACAGCGTGCACACAAACTAATCTGCTAAACATATTTTCATTAACCATTTTTAACCACCCATCGGTTCCGTAGTGACTAAATTTAGAGCTGATTTTGAATTTTGTGAGGATGCTGATACGTTGGAATAACGGAGAAGCAGGTCCAGCATCGGAAATATCCCTCAGTGGAAACTTGACGCCCTCGATGAGCAACAGGGACAGGGGTTGACCACCCCTGGTGCCAAGGGTCGCCAGCCCTGTAGGTCTCGCAGACCAGCTCGTCCAGCGTCTGCACTTTCTCCACTCGAAATGAGGAGCATCCAAACCTGTTGCATCCCACGAGTGCCGAGAGAACGATCGTCTCGGAATGAAGCCCACAGCAGTGGCACATGCTCTCGATTTACTCACCAGACGTTTCGCAGTAAAAAACGTGTGAAAATACGCACTCATCAGATCAATTGACACTTGCTATTGCAGCCTTTTGGTGAATGGAACCAGTTCGCTTGTCAAATGCAAACATACGCGTTGAAAGCTTTCTATTGCGGTAAACATGAACCCTAAATACTAAAGTACTTGTTGTAAACTGGCTCTTGTTAATGTCTCCCGGACATTTAAACACAAACTCATTTATCAGACAAACCGGCACTTGTTACTGAAATATTTTATATAAAACACTTGACCGGTTTAGCCAACCTTTCACGTTGGCATTATCAAACACAGTTTGATCAAATTCCACCAAGTACTCTCTGTCAAAAATATTGATAACTTGTTATTGAAGTATCTTAGTAGACAAAAATCATTTCAAATTTGCTTGTTAAAACCCTCCATTAGTATCATACAAACTAGAAAATTTCAATTCACAAATTCAGGCTTTGGCGTACAAATCTTGTCACCCATCGTGACCTTGTAATATCGCAAGAATTTATAACAGTTATGTACAAGCGTGCAACTGTGTGCCCGTGTTTTAAAACATTTTTTTTGTGTACCAAATGTAGTATTTTTTAGCGTATTTATAATTTTTACCTGCAAGTTCTTTAACTATTATTGAAAATTCGACAGGGCAAATGAACTTTTTAAGATAATCAATGTGTAAAAGGAAAAAAAACGACGTCAAGTAACCGTTTTTCGCTGTACACATTTCCAGATACAAACATGTTTGCAATCTCCCAGCCATTTGGATATTCGTATGTATTGTTGAATTAAAATCTATTATTGTATGATAATAGATTTTAATAATAATCGAAAACTGTAGGCAAAAAAAATCCTTTGATACAAATAGAAAGTAGATTTGTGTTTGCTTTATTTGATACTACATAGTGATACTGTTAAAGTAAAAAATAAAATAAAAACTCAGTACATTAGGCTTTATAAAATATTTTTTTAACCTGCTCTAGAGCAAAAAGTTTGTGCAAAAACCGAATCGGTTCTCTTTTGGTGCACAAGTCTACATCTCAAAGCAGTGTAGGAATGGGCCCCATCGATTATTTAGAATAATTTATAGCAATTAACTGAATAATATTTTTTATTAACAATATTAATATCCTGATCAAAATATCTGAATGTCAGTAAAAACTCTCCGTAACTACTTGTTAGTTTTCTTTTTTTTTGTGAATGCAATAATTTACCTGAGTTACAGTTAATTAAAAATTAATATTAATCAAGTATTATTAAAAATCCACAAATATTTTTTGTTTATTTCACCATTTAAGTAAATTTTTATTTCGATTATGCGTATTAGATTTGGCGCATCATTGGCAGGTTTTATACATCTGAGTAGAGATTTCATGCGACAAGTATCCCATCCCTGAATAGCTCGGGCAATGCAAACCGGTAAAGAGAACTTCAGCAGACATGTTAATTAAATAGTTGTACTAAGTAACGAGTTATAATGAAATCTCTCAAACCGGTAATCCTTCAGGATGCTCGAATAACCGAAATACCTACTTTTGACCGATCAGCCACAAATGAAAACTTTAGATTTAGTAAATACTTTGATATTTATCTTTATAAAAGTAAATCAAATATTGATGATCTACATCGTATCATTTGTCGTTTGAGAAACATTGGCATTAAGTTTATATACGTGAAACATTCAAACTCGAATAATCTAATTAACTTTTTTTAACAAGCTTTTCTTTATGTGCATATTTTTCCAAATGGTTAAAAGTTTGAAACCTCTCTTTTTAAGTAGACGAATTGTCACCTAACCAATATCTTCATATAAGTTGTATAATATAACTTTATTGATTGTCAAACCGATCGCGAGGTTTTCACGAAGGCCTATTTTTATAATATTTTTCAGTAAAAAACGCCTTCAGCCAATATCACAAATTATATTCATATTTTATTAATTTTTAAAATAGCCCATTTGCATTCATTGATTCGTCGAGCGATGACAGATGTCATATGTATATATGACAAATTAAATGGAAAGATTATCTAATATTTATGCGATAATTTCACGTGTCGTGATGTGAAATTTATTCAATGTGAAACCAGTTCTTCGAAATTCCCTTTCTGTCCAAAACGTAACTTGGAAATGTTCCCACGAATCCACTTTCGCTCTCTCCGGCAAATAAAACCAAATAGTGCAGCGGTGCAAATAATGACTGAATTGATAGAAAAAATATTTAAAAAATTAAATTATGTGAGGAATTTTTATCATTCATTTAGTCAAATATTAAGATATGAATTTTTTTTTTTTTTGTGTGTAACAATACAACATATAGAGTGTCGATAAAATATGCGTGACAACTGAATGTTTTCTTAAACTTATCAAATGATATATACGTAGGCATCTCTATAGTAATAATTAAAATCGTTGCACGATTTCTTTGTTATTTTTAATACAAAAGTACAACTTGCGTAATGTTTTTAATTCGTTTCTTATCGTTAGATCTAATTGTGTATTCTATAAACCGAATCATAGACCTCCCAAAGCGGTTGACCGGCGCCTGAAGATCTGGGTCAGGCGATTTGGAGACGTAACAGCGTGCATGAAGCCCGAGGGCTATAAACAAATACGAGGTTTACGAGAAGTTCGATCATCCGAACCAATAGTCCATCTTCCCTCGCAAGCAGACGAGAAAAGGTGGATTATTAAAGATGGATTATGGATTCGAGGCTGGAGAGCAAGTAACTGCGGCTGTATCCAACTAAATACAAATCCAGTAGTGTCTTCCAATCCCTTCAACCGTTTTAATATTATATTATTTTTTCAAAAAGGTTATTCAAATGAATTTAAATATTCAGGTTAGAAGATAGTGGATCCACCTCCGGCTTCATGTAAATGTGGACTTGTTTGATGATTTGCATGAGTTACCCGTGAAATTATTTACTGAAGAAACTTATCCGATGCACTTCGGTGTTGACGCGTTAACGCTGTGGCGGAGTGATCGCGTGCTCCAGGCGAGATTATTGTAATGAAAGCCTTTTTTAAATTAATTTGTTATTTTTACACAAGTAAAATCTGTCAATGTGACGGTAGTTACCTCCCCAGGAGGTCATCTCCGTGTCAAGGCTGTCCTCCGCGTAGTCCAGCAGGCGGCCTCCTGTACAGTGAAGGGGATGCTCGTCTCCCGCACACGGCATCAGCCCCTGCAGCAGCCCCCGGGAGGTCCCCGGCTCCCCAGCCACCCCCGACACCACCATCCAAGTCGCCACCAAAACCCACCGCATCATAGATTCCATTTCCCAGTAATTCTTCGTCTTCTTATAAACTTCCAGCAGACCTCAATGAACCATAACTGTTTGTTCTTAAACCACTCTGAAATCAACAAACAAAAAAAAACACTTTTGAGACATCATAATCCGCATATGCATAAATTCTAAATAAAAAAATATGAAAACCCTCACTGACCGATGGGGTGGTTTCCCGGAAACGCGACCGTCTTCCCTCAAGTTCACGGCCAACTGAGACGCGAGCCGCGCCGCGCGCTTTATAAGCGAGACCTACATTTCCCCGGCGGCGCCTCGGCGGCGAAAGGTCGTAAGTCCGATAGGAAATCAAAAAAGGAAAACCGCCGCTGGGTACCCCGCCGTTAAGGCCGGAGTCGCGTGAGCCTTACGATATTTGTCATTTTGAGTTCAGTTTTGTGACTCGCAGCTTTCTTTGCAAGTCGTATTTGGACACCGGCGCCGGGTGCTAATGCTAAGTAATTGTTTCTGATTAATCGCCGCAGAGTTCATCTGAGTGTTGTTGCCATTGAAAGCATGTCCCCGATTGTGCAGAATAACTTCTCGTTGAATTGGGCACGCTGATATGTTGTCAAGCTTTTCTGAGCGCAAACGAAACGCACACGACACGTCCGTCGATGCGATTTTATAATGCAACGATCTGTACTTGTTGAAGCTTGCTAAAACCAACCCTCAGAATGTAAACAAACCTAATGTACTGAAAAAATATTTTTGAAATGTTTTAAATGTCTCTTTTATATTTTAAATAATTCGTGTAAAATATTCAAATTAAAAACTAAGTCAAGCCAAAGTTAAGACGCCTGTATATTTTCAAAGCTTACGTCTTATGAATACAATTTTTTAAACTTATAATATATCACTATATACCTTAGTTTGGACAATTAATCTATCACTAATTAATCACATATCACATAATTCACCATTTCATTTACAAGGGGAACTCTCTCTTTCAAATACTCGTATATTGTTTTCAATTTTTTTTTTCTTACACACTTATTTTCAATAAAAGTATTTTTTTCTCAAAAACAGACTCCTACAAATAAGTTTAAGCATATTTATTTATTTTACAGTTTTCATTTTGTATTATTTGTATTTAAAATTATATTCATACACTTTGATGACGTAAATGACTTGACAATTTTTTTAAAAAAGAAATATGAAAGTGATTGCGCCAATAGATATTTATTACTTGCCGAGATTATGATACTCGCATTTTTTTACTTATTCGTTCAAGAATCTTTTGTTTATTAAAAAAGTTTGATTTTAATTATTTTAAGCCATATTTTACTTTACTGTTTATGCCACTGTATATATTTATAAATTAACTTGCACGAACAGTTATCATGTTTAATGTATTCATTGTATGCAAATATATCCAAATGAATGACAAGTGATGAACACCTGTAAATAAATAATTACTCTTGACGTCTAAATTGAGAAATTATTTATTTTGGAAAGCCATCAAGAAATTAATTTTGAAGCGAGGTTACAATATAAAAACAGGATCTATAAAAAGCAATAGGTTTTTTTTTGCATATCATCTTTTAAGTTCTCTTTCGTGGGCCATAAAAATCTGACAAAAAATAAATATATTTTCAATGCGCTTACATTTTTTTATTTTGCCTATTTTATTACTGAGTAATTTTTCTTATCCTCAAAAGCGAAACACGACTCGAAATAAACTTTCAGTAAAAGTAAACAGACATGTCTAATGACACTGTAGTCGATTCGGAGCCATCTCGGAGGAGACTTCTCTGGTTTCTACGGAGAGCGTAGACTTGTAGTGATGGGCCTGTTCGGATAATCGACTATTTGCAATAATCGAATAATTAAAAATATTGCAGTGAGTGGATTATGTATGGTTCTTCTTATATTGCTCTCCGCATAGAAGGTTGGTGACCATTTCCTCGAACATATCCCTATCCTAGGCCAGTCTCACCAATTCGGCTGCACTTCCACTGGCACAAATTCCGCATCCACTTAAGCTTCCTTCTCCCAATTTCCTTGGACAATCAGCTGGAGGATGCTATACCTATTGTTACGAAATATGTGCCCAAAATAGGATACCTTCCGCTTCCTTACCAACGCATCAGGAGTTCCGTTTCTTTGCGCATTCTGTGCAAGGCTCTTTCATTTGTGACGAGGTCAACCCATGCAGCCACATTTTTCGCATCTTGAGTATCCAAGCTTCGACTCCATAAACGAGAACTGAGACGACATAGCATTTGCTGAATCTCCAGCGAGATTTCAGGGTTATATCTCTTGAGCATAGTACCTTGATGGTGGTTAAATAACGTAAATTGGATGCTTGAAAAATACACGTCGAAAACCAATTAAAATTCAGATATTTGCATACTGATTTTTTTAAAAAGCCTTTTAGTACTATTGTCCGAACTTTTGAATATTTGTTACAAAAACTAAATTAGATACGAATTATCAGCGACGAAATAAATTAGAATTGGCGGTACTTGTTTTTATCCGGCCACCAAATTTTTTTAATGTACATGTACTGGCAGAGATAAGAATCTATCATATGACGATGAGTCCCGTTGTGGCGTTTATTTCGTTCCTTTGCAGATTTCCATGACCGCTCGATTCGTTGGGCTAGGTTAGGTTAGGTTAGGTACAAGTTTTTGGTGGTCGGATAAAAAACAAGTACCGAATAGGCTTTTATGAAATATTTTTATGGATTGGTTATGAACTTCGGTTAATCGATTGTATGTCGTGCCGATGTTTCCATCACTAGTGCCAGTCTCGCGGCTGCCTTGCTTTCGTGTCGATATGAATTCATTATTATGAAAGTGAGTCACAAGTAAGTCACATACACGTCGACTCCATTAGTCTTTATTGACACTAATTTTGAAATCGGTGACCGCCGAAGATGTTACCCGAGGTTTGATAATTGACCTGGACACGGCGACGCTGACACTTACCAGCAGGAATGCACAGAATCTATCTAAAACTGTAGACAGGTGAACGGACGGCTTTTGAGTCATCATTAATGTGTGAATAATTTTAATTGTTTTTATTACGTCACCGACACATGGCAGTTAACTTGATTTTATTAATACTGTGCGTTAATTTTTTTTAAATAAAATCAGTTTGGCGACAATAGCGTGCGAAGAAATCAACAAACAAAAAAACCACTTTACAAGTAATTTATACTACGGCTTTTGTGGATTAATCCGAGCATTTATATTTTTAAAAATTAAGTATTGTTTAGCTAATTGCACAGCATTATGTATTATACAATATTTTAGGCAGTCTGAAGAATCCCACAAAGGACGAACATTCTCACATACAACAATTACCGTAGAGCGTAGACTCTCTTGCCCATCCAGTTTTTTTTAATATTTGCTATATATATATATATATATATAAATATCTCAATATTAGGAGGTTAATTATACGAATGCAATGCAACAGGAAGTGTCGATATCAAGCCGTGGGTCGGAATACCAGCAGTGCTTTCATACAGACTGGATATGAAATTGAGGACAAAAAACCGGAACCAAGAGAGGCGGTTAACGAGGATCTGGGTTTATTTTCGATACAGATTATTTTCAGCAATTTATTGCGGCAGGAACACCACTGGATAACAGGATCTCCTCATCAGCGGTGCACGCCGACAGTCGCCTCGGCTCATTAGGGACCGGCAAACCTATAAATGCTGTGAGAAAGGTTGAGAATATTTATTTTCCGTTTTGTTGGACAGTAGCGTATTGTGGTTTTGGAGGCGTTGCTAATCCATATATATTTATTACAAGTTTATCGTTCATATAGCAGTGGAGTACTGCGACTTAAACTAAAAAATCATATGTGAAAACAAAAGTGTAAAAAAGATTTGACTAGTGAAGGCATATTGCGCATATTTTGTATCATATAACTAGATAGATTCTAGAAAGGCAAGCCAGGCTTTTGTTCTCGTATGGCAGCGCTTTGTTAATTGTGCATTGTATGCACTTTTTTACAGTATGGTAAATTAGAGTCCAGAAAGTGTCTAACTGAAGCGGCGTTACAAAGTGAAGTTGACAATATTTCCTGAACACGCTTGGGTCGCAGAATATAAATCGAGGTAAATAAAACGCAATAACAGTGTATATTTTAATTAAATTATTGTATTAAGGTGCTCAGTAAATATGTTTTTATCAAATCAGATAATTACAACGAGAAAAATAAATGTCACAGAGCGCTCGCGCATGTCTCGCACAAAGTCCATGCATTGTTAAAAAATCCGAGTTTTCTATTTGTAACTTAGGAAATTTTATGTTTTCTACTAGATCTTTTAACCTATGAAAAATCTATTCATACTTCTCAACAGATTCCGTGACGAATATATTTAGTTTAATTGCAAACAATATAACCGGAATAAACTGAATGGTGGTCTTTTTCAAGCATTCTTGTCATACTTGAAATTACAGGGAAAAACACATAAAAATGTAATCTTATCTTTTGGGTTTTGTGGCAATACGTACCGACACTGCTTATATATTTTTACGACGTCAATGGTCCGATTGATCTTGTTATTAAAGTCGGTTGCACTATTACCATAATGTACATAATAACTACCAATAAAATTGCCGAATTAACGACATCAATTCTCACTTCGGCTGCTCGTTTATTCAGGAAACTGCCTCCGACCGACCCAAGTTTTTCAATATATTCGGAGATATGTTAACATATTCAAAGATTAAACACGGTGTCTTAAAATATTTAATATATTATCAGTCGGTAGGGTAGTTTTTTTTAAAGGATTTGTTTATCGATACGTGTGGAATGACGTGGACTTGCCCATGACGCGGTCGCCGAGGCGATAGCGCCATCGAGAGAAGAGGGCATTTAACATAAAAGAGAAAATCATTATTAGTATAAGTTTCTCCATTTGCGTGAAAATTGAAACGAAGACGACACAGATCCGTTGGGATCCGTGATAATCAGTCCACGCGACAACCAGCTTAACGAGCTTTGTAATGCATGCGAGCGGACAGCGCTTGGTGCTTTGAAATAACAAACACCAAAGACACTAATTAGGCAATAAAAAAAAACTTGAGCGTCATAAAAAATAATTTTACTCAAGCAGCCTTGAATCTGATTCGTTTGGAAAAAAATTGTGCTTGATCTTTCTAGAAAAAAGTTCAATAGATCGCAGTGAGATGTGACCCGATGACCAAGTAAAGGTGCGTAAACAATTTTCTGAGTAACTAGGCCAGGTACGGCCGTCAGGTGTGAATATAATCAACAGTAAATAGTGACAGTCCCTCCCACCTGCACCCACGCAGGTTCAACCACCGACAATGTCACATAATGGCGTATTGTCCTCTCTCAGCATTGAGTGGTCGGAATATAACCACATTCGATGAATAATATGCGCACACTGATTAACAATTAGCAAAATAAATGCCCAAGTTGTATTTTGTAATGCTGTTAGAAATCTTTGTCTCTTATTTGTTTATTTTCTTTATGGCAAATGCGGTTTTGTCAAACCTCTAGGATCGTATTGTTTGTGATTTCATTTGAATTGATCACCTGAATTTATATAAACTGAAACTTACTTACCATGATTTAAAACAACCTGTAATATTTTTTTCTTATTATAACCACTAAATACACATACATTTTTGAAACATGGACAAAATACTATATCCAAATTTTGAAACTAATTACTTACTTTTGCTTGCATCTGAGCTTAAACTATTTCCATGTCTGAAACTGGTAAAGGGTAATATTATGACCGTAGGCATACGCAAAATGAACAATCAAATGCTTATAACCGAATAAGCAATCATATTTTATAATCGATTAAGTAATTCGAGCATTAGGAAGTGGCGTGATTGATTATCGGCGTGACGACCTTGGAGCTAGCTCGAACAACCGGATAGTTGACTGACACGATCCGAAATATATGTTTGATAAGCAAACCTCATAAATTGGCCGGATAATCGGAATGCTTAAAAATAAAACAGAAATTTACTGTCTTTTGGATAATTTATCGAAAAAAAAAAAACGAAATTATGTATAAAGGATTAATTAAATAAATTATTATTTATACCATACAGGACATAAAAAGTAAATAATCTAGTTCAAAATTTTTTTGCTTAAAGATATGTATTTGAAAAAAAAAAACATAAATTACATTTTTGCGCATAGTCGTTTAGTTTTATTTAAATGGCATTTTGTACCCAAACAGTTTCCAATTTTCAGCAAATTTAAAAAACAGCAAACGTATTTATGACATCAATCAGCTGTTTAAAGAATTTGACGTGTCCACGCGTGACTTTCTGTCAGAACTGTGATTAGTCAATAGCGTCATATTTTACATTATTTTTTTTCAGCAAAACTGTTAAAATACCCGAATTCAGATAACGCCATTGGCTCCTCGCAGTCCGGTCGCGGCGAAGCTCTCCGGGTGCGCGAAGGTTCGACTCCTTGCGTGACCCACTCGCGTGCTCTCGTCACCCAAATAGCGCGGGGAGTCCCCGTTACTCGGGCCCGCCGCCCCCCGGCCCCCGCCCCCCCGGCGAAAGCCTGCCATCGCGATTAACATACACAAACGGCCGCACAAATATTACACCGCGTGTGACTGCCATTCCTAAGTATTGGCGAAAAATAGACGGGCATTCCCGCGTGTAACTCGGTAGCGTTGATAAAACTGTCAATTTGAAATAACGCGTAATCGTTAACCTCATTGCATGTGAAGCTTCACACTTTAAATTGTTTCAAAAATCCACGACAGGTTGGTGTGATTAAACAATAAATGCAATACCCAAATGAGTACAATATTTTTTGTTTATGGGCGCTTTTTCCTTTTATGGGTATGGTAGGATTTATCTGCAATTGAAAAACCCCCCATGAACAGACAAACATTTGCCTTTGAGGTGAGGCATCTGAAGAAGAAGAAAAACCTGTATCAGATAAGGTTTTTTCTTGGTGGTTATTTTTTCGTTCCAGTATTCGACAATGTTTTGACGATGTAAGCCCGAGACCGAATGTTAAACTTTTTAACTATGATTTTCATTCCATCTTGTTATTTGATATTTAAAGTATTAAATATTTGCAACGAAAGGTGTGATTGTAAAAAATAATAGTAATTGTGTACTGTTTCTTAGTAATTGGAGATGAATGAAAAAAATATCTGAGGTTTCGCTGCTTACCTAGCGGTTGAGTCTCCCACTGAAAATCTTAGTTTTCATTATTAATAACTGTAAGAAAAAAAAAAAATAAGCATGTTAGTGCACATTAAGCTGTAAACTAATAGTGCATTTTTTTTTATCTTAGGACTCACGCAAGCAAGCAAACCTACTAAGCACTGCTCCACATGTCGACTATGAAAAGAGCTCTTTCGCTCTCTATTGACATCGTCAAGTCATGGTAATAACAATTGTTTATTAAAATTTACAACAAAATAATTTAAACTAAATTATGCAAGACTGAAGGAATAATCAATGAGCAATTTCTCTAAATAATATCAACGATAGCTATTAATTATTTAATAAATCCACATTATTGCTCGTACAGGTTTATTGTTCTGACTAAATGTTTAAGGCAATCGATTCTCAAATAAGATGTTGTGAAAATTCTCTAGAATGGGATTCGAGCCCATTATTTCGGCTATCGCGGCCTGGTGCTGTATCCAATACAACCACCGTGGTTTAGTAAATGAGCGATAACTTTGATCACTGTGTGCAAGTGTGAACCGCTGTTTCTAGTTGCTGTAAAAATACACAAAAACATTTTATAAAAGTAAAAACGAATAGTGGAAACTTTTTTTAGTATGTGTCCTTGAAATAAATAAAAATAATATCTACTTTAATAATGGAGTACTAAGAATTAAATATAATTATGAAACGATGTTTGTTCATATATTTTTATATAAATAACTTCAAACACATGGAAATACTTGAATCGTACATCGCATGCGTGCTGTTCTTGAATTGAAGATCTGTACTAATTACGGCGCTGGGTGTTGTAACGCATTAGCGGCGCGTGGTTTATGACTCTTATTCGTAAAACGGGTAATTTACCCGGGTAGTCTAATTTAGACTTCGTTACTAATATTTAAAATATTAAAACGTGCTAATCTCTAAGATCGCTTCAACGTTTAGTTCCGGCGTTTTAAAAAATAACTATTTCCGTCTCATCTAAAGAATAAATTTAATATAATATTTAAAAAATATACATGATTTATTAAGTAAGACATATGCTAGGTATTTAATAAGACTTCACATATAACCTTGATTTTTCTTAAAAAATTTATAAACATCAAAGACCTGTTATAGTTGAATAAATATTTTTTTTATATTAACAGTAAAAAACTGTTAATCTTAATATTGCATAAAATTATCATTTTAAAGATCAGGGATTTTTGTCTTTGTTGAGGTTTTGTCATAAATCCGTACATATTATTTTAGGCTCTTGGACGAAAATCACAAAGGCATGATCGCTATTTAGGAATGAATAGCAACCGAAGTTGCAGCAAAAGTAATTAAAATTGGTTTAAATGTCGGATGCATGTAAGGAGGCTTTTTTAATGAATTGATTATAATAGCCATAAAATATAGCCTCTTTTACAATATCCAGTTCGTTGATTACCTCTATATATAATCTGGTTTATTACATTCCGTGCTACTAAAAAGCATTTAACACATTGCAAGCACAATAGCAACTTGTTTGATAGTTTTGAATTTCAAAGTGAAATTTATGATCTAATAGTTATTACTGCCGCAATTGCATCAGAATAAATGTTCTTTAGTAATAACACATAACTTGCCGTTTTACGATCGACTGCCGGGTGGGGCTGAGTGCTACCATTCATGGCGTCTTTCTGCTTGCGACAATAAAGACCTCGGAATTCAGCCGAGCCTTATGTGCAGCAGGTGCAGGTGCAGGTGCAGGTTCAGGTGCAGGTGCAAGTAGGGCGGCGCCTCCCCGCCGGCATTTCCACGACACACGCGAAACTGGATTCATTTTGGTGATCCGAATTTCATTTCATCGACGCGATGTCCGCCAGCTTGAAAATCGTAACCCAAAAAATATATACAACTACAGTTATCAATATATTGAAATTCAGGACCGTACGTACGTTTCAATAGTTGTATTATACAAAAAATAAACTCTAAAGTGTCATCTGATACATCAGAAATTTGCGTAAATATCTGACTAATCTGATCACGTTTTGAATAATTAAATAAATCAAATCATGCAATTAACTTTCTATGTCTTTAGGTCGCCAACTTTATACCAGGGTGTCGGCATTGTTAATTTAGCTGGGATAAAGACAATGAGAGTGCTGGACAGTAACCCTGAAGGCCATTGGGGGATGGTGGAGAAAGATGAGAAAGCTGGACGGCGTGGGAAGGACTGCTGAGATGAAATGGAGGATGGCAAAGCTGTGGCATTTTCTTTGAGGAGACCAGCACACACACCACAAGTAACGCCGATTATGAAATCTATGATGATGAAGGCTTTTATTTGGTTATTAATATATTTATATACGATTACTTCTACGTGTTTTAAAATTAATTAAGAGCACAATCGTCCCTCGCCCATTCCACGCTTTCCTTTGGTTTGTACTTCCGACAAATTAGTAAAACCAGCAACTAGATCTTGAATTACACATTTAACGCATACGAAAATTTGATTTATATTTACATATATAGGAGATATCTCTAATTAGAAAATTTGTATATAAAAACTTAATAAATTCACGCAACTTTCTCCAGTTCGGTGTGTTAAATATTTTTTACTGTTTATGACATAAATACTGATTTCTGGTGATCTTCGGAAGACCTTGTGGTGGCGTTAGCTGAAAGTAGGTTTGCGTGTGTTACATGTGCTCTCGTTCTGAATGTGTCTGGTTGATTGGAGGCTTCTTGGGAATCGAAGGTACGGTGGCTTGTGGTGGATATTGTTTTCAATACGTTCGCCGGTAATTGTAGCAGTATTCATTACCAGGGACTTGCGCTGCTCGGAGAGTGAAATTTAATAGTCCGTAGGTACATCAGTGTGCAACAATACTCACCTGCGCAGGTACCGCTCGTGTGTTAGACGATATTGTTGGTAGGCTCGTTTCATCTTCCACCTGTTGAAGATTGAGTCATTAATTTGAAATCAGCGATGGTTATTAACTGTTTTTAAACTGAATAAATATTCGTTACGGTAGTGATTTAAAAAAGTAGACAGAAATAACGGAAACAAGGCCTAAAATAATTTCTAATAAATATAATATATATTTTTAAAAAAAGTTGACCATCACTTTTATTTGATTTTAAATTTTTAGTTACATATTATTTTTAATAAATGATAAAACACAATCTTAAAATATTACAAGGCTTCGGTTTTACATAAATATATTGAATTCAAATGAATTATTTTCATGTGTAAAGTTGTAAGTACTCTTGGTGAAATTCCATTATAATATATTTTCAAAAGAGCAACTTTGCTTGTTGTCGGCGAAACTAGTCGCGTAAAACAAAATGAAAAAAATACTAATTATATTTATTTTTAGATTAAAAATAAATCATGTAAATTAAATGAGTGGATGTTTTACGCAAATAAGCAATTATGGAGGACTACAATAAATAAAGAAATTTAGATACAAAATGACTTGTTTTTAAGAAAATGCCTCTGCTAGAGTTTACTTCAGTTATGGCGCAGAACATGTCCGGATATGATTGATTAAATCTCTGTACCCATCTTCATAAAATATCTAGCTAGGCTACCAACATCTATTATAAACAAACTTATTTAAATCAGAGCAAAGCTGTTACAAGATAAATTTCCACGATAAAAACTCCGAATATGGTTTATTTTTTTACGGCTATTATGTAATTAAGTTTAACGTCCTTATCTGTTCGGTTTTTCCTATTAGTGGATGTATTATTTTATTTTCAGTTTTTTGAGTCTTGAGCAAGGGAAAAATATATTTTGCGAGGCTTATTAAATTTTCTTCAAAACAAACAATGAAATCGATATTCATCTTTGCTACAGAAAGCAAGTAATGTTTCAAAACGTGTGATCATTTAATAAAACGTGTGATTTTTAACTTCACGGCCGATAAATTCACGTTGTTGTTTCTATTTGGGAATCAGGCCGGCGATGATAATGATCTTGTGTCAATATTTGGTAAAAATGAAGTTCTGTTCTGCAAGATGGTTGCGCACATTTTGATAAAGATGAATAATATATTAACAGTTCTTTTTTAATACAGCTAAGCAGCCTATTCGCGCTGCAACACGACCGGCAACCGGGTTTTTTTTTAATGGGTTGTGGTGTCATCAAATAGTAAATTTTAACAATTGTAAGTCAGGGGTCAGTGACTTGAAATATCGGGTTATTATTCAAAGTCAAACGTGAAGGTCATCATTCAGTTGCATTTTAAAAATTATCATGTCTTATTCTGTTTTTATTAACATGTGCCTTGTCTTTCTATTCAGTCTCGCACATAAATCACAACAAAAATATATCAATAGCCAAATGTCTAGGAGATAACGATAATTTTGAAAAGTTAAATGCAAAAAAAAATTAATAGCGAGGAATTCAATTCAGTGGTTACTGCTGGTTTTTCAAGAGTAGGGAAACCGCTTAAATCCATTAAAGTAAAAAAGCTTCTCAAGACCCTCTAAAACTGGTACCATTGGATATTTGCAATTTATCAGTTTTACTGCTAGATGCTTTCTACAAAGTGACACATTAATCCACACGTGTAATTTGTTTTTATCGGAAGTTTCAATGCGACATACCTACCATTACACAAGAAATGACCGTCTCTTCTGTGTTAGAGTTGGCTTGTAAATAAATTCAAATCCAGCAATTTAACAAAATAACACAGCTCAATTAAAATACTTTATTAAAAAAATGATTGTCCAAAATTGAATAGACATAAATTCTAAAATACATTCACATAATTGAGATGTTAAATAACTTAACAAAAACATAAATTTAATATAAACGATAAAAGCTATTCTGTTAAAAATATAAAATTCCATGGCATGAGATAAGACAATTACAGATACGGAGCAATTGCTCAATCTCTTTCCTAAAGTGATCAAGTCAAAACGTAACAGTTTCATCCACTAACTGCGACTCAACACCGGGTGACATTGGCTCTTCTGCATAGATTAAGGGCGAGTGCCACAACTGCGTAAGAGGACCCTTAAAACACTCTCCAGCCCACACTCGTCTCTGACGAGGGTTTATAGACTCCATGACAGCTGAGCTTGTTAGAAGCAAATGTCAAAACAGATTAAATTAAATTACGAAATTTATGATTTCCAAATTTTTGGCACTAAAATAGCGTTTTACAAAAAAGCAGCATATAATAAGAAAAACAGTTCGATGAGAGCATACATCTGACATTAAAAAATTAAATATTTTATCATCCTATAATACTGTCCGCCCAACTTGTTATAATCAGCTGGGAACATTAAAACAATACATATTTTGCCTTTTTAAAAGATCAAATGTAATTTGTGGGATTTAAGATACTTATTGTAAAATGAAACTGGAAAATGCTGCTCTAAGCAAACGGTAAAGATGCAACAGTGGAATACAGGCCAAAGAAATAACAAATCTTTGCATGCTCTATAAAATAAAATATAATACAACATTTATGTATATTTCTTTTTGAACAATTAATATTTACTCCTATAGATCACATATCATCAAAATGAATTAAAATAAAAACAATATAGTGTTGCATGAAGAGATGTACAGAAGACGCAACATACGGTCGCTTAGTACATAGGTAACTGGTGCTATACAGATGCTAAAGACCACATTGGTAGATAAAGAATACCACTGAATACAAGCAACGGAACAAAATAGTGGAAAGGGCACCATAAAAGACTCTAGTAACCAGTCGAGGGCCAGGTTGCATCAGGTGAGGTCTCCCGCAAGATAAAATATAATTTTTAAGTGTTTACAGTAGAATTACAGAAGACACAACTGTTTTTTTTTTATTGCTTGAGCTCTGAGCTTAATAAGTTACTTTAATATATTGATACCCTAATTAGAATTATAAAATATTTATAATACTAAAATACATTGATGAAATTTTGTTTAGTGAAAAATTTATAAATTGACATACTATTACGTATGTCATCTCATCTACTTCTTATTTCATTACAAAGATTTCAACTTTAGACTGTGATCTTACTTTAAGTAATGATGTCATTCAACTTAATTGATTTACTGAATCTAGCGGCCTATGGAATGAATAAATTTCTTTTCACCCTAGAGATTGTATTTGTGTTCAGACATTTTGACTCTAGTACTGGAATCATCTTCAAAAATAATATCAAAACACCAAGATATATATTATATAGTATAACCTGCTTACTGTCTAATATGTAAATATTTGATTGATTGTATGTATATAACAGCTCTTTTGGTAGACCATAGCAAGTAAAAAAGTTAAAACTTCACAATAAGATCACAATTTAAGGCTAAATAGTATATTTGCACCAGACTATACAACAATAATCATTTTACTTAATGAACATTACTTGTACCTTGTTAAGAAATTCTAATTCTAGGTAGATCTCTACATTAAATATAAGAGTATAAAAGTAAATTTTGGAATAAATATTACGTTAAAATATCAAAAGTGACTTACACGAGAAGTAATCAAATTATTATTTTAGCTTTTGCACAGCCAGGACTCGTGAGCGAGCTGCCAGCACTCAGGATAGCTGACAGAGGAATCCCTGGCATGCGCAAAATTACAATCTATTTGACCAACTTTGTGGATTTCTACAAATTGAACATGATTTCCGATATAACTTATGAACTTTATGAGGTAATGAATCATGTTTATTCAACCTAGGTTGCATTAGGTTACGGCACATCATAAATTATTACACATCTATATAGATATGTTATATAACTACAGTTTCTACTTATATATTTAGTTGCCGTCATTTTCAATCATGGCTAAAAATAAATAGAGCTTCTCAGATAACAGCACAAACCGACAAGATTACACGCTCCAAAAATTTCGTAAGAGAAACTATCTTCAAATCCTTTATCTTTTTGATATTTTAGTGATCTAGTACGTATTAAAAAAATTATAAAAAAAATTGTTAGATTGGATTGTACACAATAAAATAAACATGATTTTCTTTGTAGCTTTCATAAATACATGGAAAAAACCTTACATTAAAAGGGTTAGGTTTCGATGTACAATTTTAATTAATGTCTTAAAGTATAAAGTAGTAAGTCAACTAACATAATTTGGTTTTGTATTTAAAAAAAGAGTAAATCTAATATAAGGATCAACTTGATAGATTCACAAATACCAGAAGTGTTTGGTGAGAAGCTTTAACCTTAGATCAATGGCTGATCTAACATCAAACATTATTTGAATGATCCATGCCAAGTTTTACTAGATTATTTCATAAGAAAATATATAATATAACAACAAAATTGAATGAAGCAATAAAAAATTTACAAAACTATTTTTAAAAAATTGGTCTGTAATAATGATTTTATAAAATATAGTTGAAACAGATCATTTCGTATATTAAAAAAATATGCATAATTACATATCATATTTAAAATAAAAAAGATATAATAATGATTTTATATCATTGATCCGTTTTTATCATTTGATTGGACCATTGATTAACAAGTCGGTATCAACGACGCAATTCATGATTTTTTTCAGAAAAAACTTTTTTTTTCTAAAAGGATAGTCATGGTTAATATAAAGAAGACATTTATAATTACTTTTTTAATGTTCCAAAATGATATTATATCCAATATCATCTGTAATTGATAAATAATATTATACTGCAAGAAAATATTTCCCAATTCACATGAGCCGCTCCGAGCACACCTACGAGTGACTGCGTTTGGTAACTCGTTCCAGCTCAAGACGGGACAAGTTAGACTAATTGTCCTTCAATAAAAATGTTAGATTTTCATCTGAAAACCTAGCAGCATCGTAATCTTCAATATTCAGTTTTTTAATATATAATCTTTGGAAGAATACATAATAACATATTGTTAGTTCTATTCTGAATCCTGTTATTAACTCCTTACATAACATCCCGAAGGCTTAAATTAAACATGCAGCGAAGAATGCAACACTATTCAAATACATGAATGAATGTAACATTTGAACGATTCGCATTAAGTATTTGATACTTTCAATCAGGATTAAATGTTAAAAAATGTATAAAAATTGTTATCATAAAATAAACAAAGCATCACATATTTCACATAATATTAAAACATATAAAAGAATGTCGAAAGAGGGCATGCAACATACGAAGTAGTGCCTACTTTTCCAAAATTTTATTTGTACAAAATATTTTATATAGGTAATGTGAAAATTTGCCTGCTTAAAATAGGTACACATCAAGGGGTAAAAAATTGACAAGTCAAAAGATACCACCTTATAAAAGCTCAGATTTGGGAATACTTTTGTACAAGATGTCAAACATATTCACCATTTCAATCCAAAATTGTAGACTTGAGCTTCCACCGCTGCAATCCATATTGTTTCCGATTGTCATACGCAATCTGTTTAGGTGAGCTTCTCCTTGTACTTAGTGTTCTGCCGCCGCAGCCGCTCGATGGCCCTGCGCAGACGAGAGTTCAAACGCTGGCCGTCCAAGAGCCGCTTCTTCAGTGACGGCACGTCCGGCCCGCTGCAGGCCTCAGACACGGACGATGATGAGTCAGTGGAATCTACATAACATCAAGTCCCATTAGCATTTGGTCAAACTGTAACTATGTCACTAAAAATGAGTACAAAACGTGTAACATGATTTAATTTATTTTTTATTATGTTGACAAGTATTTTCTATGATAACAAAATATATTTTATAAATTCGTATTTATTACACAAAGATGTTTACCGATTCATACTTGATAAATTGATTCTACAAATATGAGAAAAGTCCTCAAAAGAAATTTGAGACAGGTGGAATTTTAACCAATACTTAGTTACCTCGGCCTGCAACTGACAAGATGTTGAATAATTTTATGCAATGCTTAAAGTACTTTATCCAAAATATTTCATATTATTTTAAATATATTTTTACTTAGTCCCATATCAGTCTCAAGTCACTATTATATGTCAAGTTTATTTTGCATATTCTAATCGCTTAACGCTTTTAATCTCACAACACAAATGTGTCCTGTCATTGGTTTTATCATCAAAACTATTGTCAGCCAATAACATCTTGTTAGCAAATTTTGACAGTGCACTCTTTCATGAAGTCATTTAAACCACACTAACCCATAGTAAAGTAATACAAAAGATTAAAATGCCCATTTGAGATGAATGCAGACATTGTTCGAACTTACAAACTGACCATGCGATATTTTTATCTCAAGTCCTGGGGTTTTGTACAAAGTGGAGTCCTGGTTTGAGAATTGAAAGTTTCGGAGAGTAAATTAAGTTTACAATAATACTTGAAAAAAACTGACTCATTAGTTACAACAAGAAATGTCGTTGAAAATGAATCTGCTGCAGATATTATTAGCAAATCATTTTAAAAAGTACAGACAAAAAAGTTTAAATTTATTAGCACGCAGTAAAGTACTCTCACATTAATCCGCACCTCAATGATTCAACATTTACTATTGTCTGCGGTTTTTTGGCTAAGTCCCCAAAATGCTGAATAATCCATTGGATCAAGCCTATTTCAAGCTCAGTAGCGATGTTGGTGTGCTCCATACACTCTGTTTAATGTTCCTTCATCCTCATTTGATTAATTATTTAAGTGCCATGGTTATATCTATAGTGCATACATTTAATTTATATACCTGCCTCATTCAATAATCATTGATATAAGCTTAGATTTTTTTATTTGAATTGAATTATTGCTAATATACACAAAAATGACGAAACTGAGGTGGCTAGTTGTGTTTGTTTTTGCTTCTTTTTGGCACAGGAAATCCCATATATCAAAATGATTTTATATTTGGTTACGCTACAAGTTTCATAATAAAACTTTGCTTGTAATTGGAAAGCAATGTAAAAGTCATTAAATATATGGTACATTTAACAGAAATTATCTATGACATTTGTTATTTTTCACTCATTTATAAAATACCTTCTAATGGCGTGGAAATTTACACATTACATTATTAGCACACTGTAATAATGTTATGGATTGATTAATTTACCTTATATAATAAATAAAAAAAATATATATATAATATAATAGGTTTGATCACACTGTAGCATTGTTTAATTACTTGTCAGTGCACGGCTGGTGGCCTCATTTCATTATGCGCGAACCCTAACTGTATTTAAAAAAAATACTGAACATTTGCAATAAGAAGTCTCTTAGATATGAATTTTATGTATTGTTTGCATATATTTATTTAAAACTATGAATACATCAATCCGTCACTGCTACACTTGAAAAACAATATTATTTTCCATTTCGACTAAATATCAGAAATTAAAATTGTTTGTAAATCAAAACTAAAAACATTGGTTTCGAATAATCCCAGTGTTGCATCAATATCCTAATATTATCATATAAAGTAATACCTTGGAATATTTGATTATCATTGTGATTCTCGTCAGCACTATCTTCCGACTGGGAAGATGCCAGGTTCATGGATGGCACTGCTTCACCGTTCAACCTGAAACCGACCGTACCAATTGGGTAAAAAATATTTAATATTATGCATGATATATTTTTTTGAATACATATTCTTTGACACAAAAGGTCGCTGACCTGATCGTTGGCTGAATAAAACAATCAAAATAATTGTAATATTTTGAATTATTTCAAACTTAAATAGATCAACAGTATTCTAAAATATTAGGTTTCTTACAAAGCTAGCAATATTATTTGTAATTAGTTGAATGATATGAACTAAATAATAGCTTCCGATTTTTTACCGAGTTCTATTTTCTTCAATTGTGAAAGGCTTTGAGCGTGATAAGTTGGGAATTTACAGCACATGTAGATGATAAGACTATGTATCCTATAGATATTGACTCTCACCCCAGGTGCTTGTTGTTGGGATCCCGGTAGTCATGGTCTCGGAAGTGATCGGAGCAAACCTTGTGGCGAAAATGCAGACGGCGCGATCCGTAGCGTTTGTAACACTCTGTGATATCTGGTCTGTTGCAGTTCCGCACCCACATGGAACATCTGTGTGCACAAATATAAGCATTTATTTACTAAAAACTTATTTGAGAAGAAAAATTATATAAAATCTATTTCCTGTGCATAAGTATAGTAAGTACTTCTATGACTGATCATTTATGCCAGCCTCCGAGTCACAATTGATTCAATGCTAAAATAATACGACTAACACGGTCACTCCTATTGTGATATAATAAAGTTATCTAATACTGGACACGACAGTCTTTATTTACTTTGAATGTGAATTATTGCAAAATGGATAACTACACTTATATAAGTAGTATCAAAATGTTATGTGATATCTTTGTTTGTGTTGAAACTCGAACACATATAGGTAACGTCGTATTGCCACTACCCACTTATCTCTTACATAGTGAAATATTGTTGCAAACTTTCAACAATGGACTAGATTCATTTAAAGTCATCAAAACAAGCAAAATGTTAAACATTCAAAACTAAAATACAGTTAACCAAATAATTACAAGCAATCTCTTATTGTGCAAGAGCATCATGTAGTAAAGTAAATGACGAATTTATTTGCGAGTCTGTCGATTTTCGTGGTCGCGGAAGGGCGGGGAGGGGAGCCGCCGCGCTTTATCAACAAGTGTTGCAATGGAGAAGGGGCAAGCTGGGCGGACTCGCGCCTCCCGCTGATGATGTAAACAGCGGAACTCACCTGTGGGGCTCTTTCGGGAAGCTGTAGAAAGCCGGCGGATCATTCTGAACCGTCTCGCTCCTGCACGAATACACGGAGCACGAGTGGTACTTCTGTCGCTGCAATATGTTACATAAAAATTTATAGCGTTATATAAAATGCGATGAGAGCATGTGTAAACAATTATATAAATCGCATTATGTAAGCGGATTACCGCAGCTCCGACGCGGACGATACGCATCGGACGCGTCAGGGAAAAAATGTCTGGAAATGTTTTACAAAATAAACAAAAGCGGCGCAAATAATAAAAGACTAAAACTTTGGAAATAGAAACAATAGTATTTGATAAAACTTCACTCGCGGTCGACAAGCGTACAAACTATACGGAACTCGATGAGAATTCAATCAGAAAAATGACACAGTTAATTTACAAAAATAAAATCAGCAAAACAGACTATTTCAAAGTTGCTATTATTGTTTTTTCGTGTGCGCGCGAGATTATTTTTTTACATATCGACTGATGATCGCCGCTGTCACAAATGACCGTTTAGAATTATCGCGATATAACGATTGGTGTTTGCTCGCTTTAATTTTTATCACTTACGTAAAGTTAATAATGAAAAAATATAAACAAAGCCGCCCACCTCGGTGACAGCTGCTCCCTCCGCCATATCGCGCGCGCTTGTGCTGTCGCTGTGTGCGTAACGCCCGGTGTTGCCACGCCGCACGAGCCCGGCCTGCCAAGTGTTGCCATGCCTAAATATCCAATCCCCCGCAGTCGATGACACGGTTGCACTTACACTTGTAATAATTTTACGGTCCTCCCGTTGCATTTTACACACAAATCGTCTGTAAATACTCTACACACAAAATATAAGCGTTACGTTTGTATGTTAAAAATACTTTTGGCCCACATCGTAGTAAAAATTCATGCAGTGCTCTGATCTGTTTGGTCAAATTTAAAAATTTCTAATACCTTAAATTACATACTACAGTATTTGCTTTATTTTGAAAACATCTTTTTTTTTTATTGTAACATAATACCAGTGATGTAGATGGACCATGTCAAATATAAATGAGGCAAGAACTAGACGAGGAAAATAAAAGACAACATAGACATTTTCAGATATAATTAAGATATTATATAACAAAGCAACAAAAATATTGTGATTAATCAATACAATGTTTCTTATACAATAATCATATAATTTTATTTATATTACAAATGGAAGATATTATATTTTTTGAAATCTTCTTAGTAAAGCTAGAATAAAAGGAATAAGTATTTTACAAATTAAATTGTTATTTCCATAAGAGATTTTATAAAATAATCAAATACATAAGGCCTACTAAATAATCATCAATAAGATACATAAAAAGTCAACATTCAATAAAATCTAGGGAGAATTATATTTGCATATATGTACATATATATATATATATTTATATATGTGTATATACATATATATATATATATATATATATATATGTACTTGATGTGGCTATGAGATATCAAAAATCATTTCGTATCTTAGAGAATAAAGCACGGTAGTCACATTTCAATTACTATTTAGAAGAACCTTTCAACATGTGGAATTTTAGCGTATCATAACTTTTAAATAGAAAATTTTACGTAGAAGTTGATAACCATATATTTTACAATATGAACTATCATTTTAGAAAATATCCATGATTAAAGAATTAATATTAAGTAAATAAATCAAGATTCAGAATTAATTTCAAATAAATACACCCTAAAAAATTAAACCTCAATGTTTCTTTTTAATTCTACTAATTCGATAGATTAACTGTTGCATTGATATTTTACATCCATAAATACTTTCAGATATCAGACATAACATACCTAAGACAAATATCGCAATAACTTGTGATTAAAAATCCTTTGAAACATGTTATATATTTATTAGGAAATAGATAATTCTAAATATTGTTGGGAACTAGCTTTGCTATTTCAAACCAGGAGAGTATAGTTCAATAATGCGGAGTACTACAGACTTCCTTTATTTATTCACTACCTAATTCTATTAATTCAGTCTCCGGTCTCAAGCTCACTAATAAATTAATTGCAAGTGTAACTTCAAAATGGCAAAAAAATGACTCCCGTAGTTTATCCTTTATGGTACAATATTATAAACTATAAAATACCCCATATCTTATAAATTATTAACAAGTTGCTCAGACAAACTGGTGAAAAATTTCACAGCCTAGAAGTGGAGTCATTCACCCATAAATGCATACTTATATTAATCCTTCAAAGCTTGTGCAGTAAAATACTTGCAGATTTTCAATGCTGGAGTAATTATTTACAATATTACTATTATGTCATCAATAAAAAATGTATATAAATATAAATGAAGGAAAAATAAACATTTGCAGACTATGTGCGACATTATGGTTTAAATTTTTGAATTCGACTTACTCAGTAGGTGTGAATAATAAATGCATCGTTAGCTATTGAAGATATTGCATTATGTATGTATCAATATTAAAATAGTTTTAAACCTAAAACAAATTCTTAAACAGAATACATACTATATTTTACAAATAACACAATGCATACAAAATATTAGTTCATTAATTAACAGTATTTATATTTTAATTTTTATTTAGTAGGCATTATGCAACAAAATATTTTTTTAAAAGTTGTAATTGCTCAATTAGAAAACCTGAGCCAATGATAACATGTTTCTAACCAATAAATTGTGATCTACTAATTAACATTTTGTTCAAAGATTAATATGTAGGGAATTTTTTTTATTGACAGATGTTTTCAGGCTATTTTTTAATTAATCAAAATACTTTATATTATTTCAACAAAAAAGAATAATATTTTATTATTATAATAAAAAGAAAAGTTTATAAGACCTTAATATCAGTCAGCAAGAGAAGGACCTTCTTGACAGTTACATATTCACAAATAGCTCCTGCAAATTATATGACAGAAGTAAAATGACAATAAGCTGTTAAATATCTCTATGAACATAAATAATGTCTAAAACTAAATGAAAATGGCAAACAACAGGAATTTGACACAAAGTCTTAACACTGCTACTAATGTAAGAATTCCATCCTAAAACTTATTGAACTGTTAAAATTGAATCTAACAAATTTCTTTAACGTTGGACCGGCTATTCATTACATATTTTTTTATAGGTAGATTATCAAAATTGAGTGTCACGAGCAAACTACGGTCTGTGTATGTTGTAAACGAAATGCCAACATAAAATATATATTAAATTAATAAAAAAATATTATTCTACATTTATCTTTACAAATAATAAAAATTGCAAAGTGAAATAAAATCGTGATCGTATAGTATATATATATGTATATATATATGTATATATATATATGTATATATGTATATATATATATATGTATATATATATATATATATATATATATATATATATATATATATGTATATATATATGTATATATATATATATGTATATATATATATATATATATATATTTATAAATTTTGGTACAATACTAAGCTACTCTTGGAAAATCTATGTAAGTATATTTACAATAAAGATCTTTGCATTTACTTTTATAATTTTGAACCAGTCAATAATTATCAATAGGCCATCTAAATATCATACCAATTGTAAACTAAGAATCTATGAGCTGCGCTGGACAGTGTCGTGTACACTGAACGGCTGCAGTCGTTTCTCTGACTGCACCGAGCAAAACAGGCGAGAGCTGTTTTAACTGTGATTGGTTCGCTGAATGCACTAAGTTACCAGCAAACAAATGTGCAACTATTCGGGCAACTGACAGCATGATTTAAATCTGTCACTTGGCAGTGGAATTCTGGTTACAGCCCATGATGTGAACGAAAGGGAATCGTTAGCAATATTAAATGTTTGATTTGAGATATACGCACACACCTTGGCCGTGAAACCTCTCATTGATACTTAGCAAATAATATTTTAGGTATTATAACCTATTTTTGGCATAAAATTAAAGACAATACTGTAAAGAAAAAATAATCAATGTTAAAATCGGAATGATAAATTAAAAAAATAGACAATAAGATTGTAAAATAATTGGAATTAGACTGGGAATGCCTACATTACATAAAATAAATGCATTTTATGGATTTAAAAAATATTTTCATCAATTTAGATTTCAACAAAAAATAAATTAATTGAAAGCAAATGTTTTCACAATAACCCATTTGATTCATAGTTTTAATCTCATAGAATGTAATAAAGAACACCATAGAATAAATCATCACATATGTTCTCACGGCTTCAATAATGTTTACATTGGAGTAAGCTATGGTTGTTATTGTCCGTACAATAGAAAAATTCTTAACAAATAAATCGCACATAAATAAAAAAACTATGAAACATCAATTCTTAGTTTTTCACTAGGACTTACATAGGTACATTAATTAAACATGCTAGATTGTTGTAGCCCATAATCAACATTTTTGGCAAAATTTCAAATTGATTATTGAATTGACATAATACAATATAGTATATCATATAAGATTAAGGAGTACAATTTTGAATAGATAAAATACAAAAAAACAGTCTCAGTATTAGAAATTCACCGATATGCCAATAATAGTATCACAAAAATGCAAGGGAATTTTTTTTTTTTTAAATACCGAAGCATGTTTATTCCACACTTGATTCTGCAAAATTATTATTGGTGACACGGTCAATCCTTAACTACATTAAAAATTTAGAATAAGTTTAATAAATTTTATGAATAATCTAAGTAAAATGGACATTTCTTTGTAAAAGTACAATCCAATGAATTTCAATCCTACAATGGTCATATTCTTTCATGAGGATTTTGCTGCTTACTCGGCAGACAACCTCGAGTGCAAATATTTAGAGCGACGTTTCACTACGGGTATCGAACTATCATTTATTTTATACTTCCAAGAAAAAATGGAATAATAACATTACTTCCACATTGTACAAAAATATATTTATATGTAAAAATTTCTAGACATAATGATAGTGATTCTTACACAAACACAAGGCATCGACAGCGTGCAATAGCAGCTGTGCTTTATAAGTTTAATGATATGAAAAATTAGTAAATATTATCAAAATTTGTTAATTCCATTTGTTGTATCTAGTGCCCAAAACACTGGAAGCGTCGCCTTGAAACGAAGAGCGTTCATTTCAGTAGATAAGACAAGAAGAAGAAAAAAAGAAAACAAGTTGTTCAAACGTCTAAAAATTTAAATGTGAGGCATTCAAAGTTCAAACAACTCCGTATTATGCACTAAGAATTCACAAAAGTTACAAGTGATCATTGTCAATTATTTGACAATTCCTCAAGTTTTGTTCAATCGATAAAACACTTCGATATTGCTCGGTTAGCAAAGACACATGCTGTAGATCTTAAAAGTTAAAAAAGTAAACGGGTTACTTAAAATCTCAAATGATAGGTACCGCTATTATCTTATAGTAAATAGTCATATAATAACGACCATTTTGAGATAACGTACATCACAACTAAGGCAAACTGGTAAGAATAGGCACTTATTATAACCAAACAATATTAATTTATCACTTATTGTACAAAAAAATATTATAGTCTTCTTAGTTAATTGATAATTATAGCTTTATTGGATTAGTGAAGTAGAGGGAAACTTCAAATATAAAACTGAAAACCAGTAATTTATCTCACAAGAAAAAATATATGTGTCGAAATCCCTACGTTTCATTTTACGTGATGTTGTTGATAACTTTGGTTCAGTTTACGTATGCTCCTGCAAGCGTTCATAGTCTGATTATGAACAAAACAAATAATATAGTCAAGCTATCTCTTCAAGTAGTTTAATAAAATAGCCGGACAAAGTGGAATGACATGTGCATATATCGCACCAGTAGAGTGCAGTGGAAGTTCAATTATCTGCAAGTTTTTGTTAAAGCAATGCACTTTCAAACTCGAATGTAAAGTATTAAAGACCCACAATTTGTATACGGTGAGCTTTCCAAGAATTTCAGCAGAGACCAAAGAATTCCGCTGATGAACATTGTCTTTTGGTAAAGTATTGCAGTTTGTTGAAAAATAACAAAAAAGTACCGTGAAAAAATAACCGTGTATAGTGAAGATGTTGAAAAAATATATAAATAAATAATATAGAACATTTAACTGGTTTTCAGTGGTGAGGCATGAAATGTTAGAGTGGGTATCGAGGAGGATAGCGTGGTTCTATGACAGAAATTCGTACAAAATTTTAATTTATAAAAAATTCATCTAAAATGATAAAAAAAGTATTGTACTTTGAGTCTCTTTTTTGCCATTCCTGACAAAATGAAATATATATATATATATATATATATATATATTCATTACATACTGATACCTCAATGCAACAGTATATTTATTAATAAAATAAAACTCTCACTGTTCGATTTGATTGACAATCTATATCATTTTCACAAAAATGTTGCAAAAATCTCTGTAACAAAATGAAACGAGTTAAAAAGCAGAAAGCCTCTAACAATACCGATAGAATCAAATAAAAAAATTACAGGACCAATTGTTAATTAATTTGACAACAGTACAACTATTACCGATTATTTGAAATAATAATTTAAAGATATTAAATTTGAAAATGCAAAAGTGGAGAAAGTTTCTACACTTTTTCTCAACGGTCATTTTTAAAACATATTATCGTTAGAGTAAACCGGATTATTGATGTGCCGCTCACTCGGATGCCACAAGGTGCAGAGAAGAGGGGGGGCGTCAGATCTGTGCGAGTTCTACGTAGTTTGCGGGCAACATGCCAGTGTGGCCCGTGCGCTGGACGCGACCCGTCATCCAGCCCTCGTCAATAGCTGACACATTGGTTATGAGATCTCCCTCGCGGAATGACACCTGAAATGTTCAATAAGTATTGTATGATTGTAAATGTAGTGATTTTGAGGATGGTTCAGTTTGAAGATGATATCAAGCTGTATATTTCGATTCCATGAAACACTACTTGCAAGGTCCTAAAGTTAAACTACAAGCAGTTGATTTTAGAATTCTCACAATAAATGTATTGATAATCGTTAGGTTTGGCTGTGGTTATAGTTTTAACATGCCTTTACAGCACATGTATGTTTGTGATTAATATTTTTTGCTTTAATATTATCTTATATGCAAAGTACATTAGTTTTTATTCTATTTATATACAAACCTCATCTGTATCTGTAGCTTCATAATCATACATGGCAATGTAGACTCTCTGAAAATATAAGCAAAACAACTGATATATTTTTCATAATGCAATGGAGTTTTGATAAATCAAAATATCAATTATTTCATACAATACTTCTAGAGTGGGCACTTGATGACTTATTATATCAAATGAGACGATCCATTCGATAAGAGTGAGCCTGCTCACTATAGACTTTATTTGCTGGAAGTAACTTTGAAATCTTTATACCTTTTGTGATTTAAATGGCTAAAAATATATTACTATGCTAAGAGTTCTCGATCAAGTCACATAGAAAGCAGTAGTTCTATTTTTATTGTGAATTTAATTGAAGTTAATAGAAGCGGAGGTCCTCACGGTTGGAATGCCGCTGTTGACAGCTGGCTTGGGCTGCGGAGCGGCATGAGCGTGGGTAGCGTGCGGAGCGTGTCCGCCGCCGTACTCACTGAGGGGGTCCATATCTGCCACTGAGCCAATCCTCCGTGAGCCGGGAGCCCCACCCCCTTGGCCACCTGAGAGAGAACCATTTTAATTTTATTCGGCATATTACTCTTTCTCAATGAAAAAAGATGTGAATTTTAGTATATCCAAGAAAACTGAAATTTTAAACTTGGCTTTTATTTACGAGACAATCGTTTTTTTAAATGTTGACAGCAGAAATGGTGTTATTATTCCTTCACTTTAAACTTTAAATAATTGTAATATTAGAATGAAGGCTCTCATATCAGCGATGCGATACCACACTGTGCCCAATAAGTTACCACCAACAGTGTTAAACATGATACATAAAAAATTATTGGTTTTTACAAACATTTTGTTTTAAACTGCCTCACACTAAAGCAGACACAAGCAAACTGAGGGCCAACTGTTTTGTTTGCAATGAAAGCTCCACAAAAATGATTTAAAAAATCTACTTACTGTCTTGTTAATAAAAATAATGTTTTATAGATCATAAAAAATTATTTAGTAATTCATCAATTAATTGGCCGCTATTACGAAACATACCTATTCTTCCGTTGTTGGCCTGATGCTGCATGAGGAGTTGTTGTTGCTGTTGTTGTTGTTGCATTTGCTGTTTCTGTTGTTGCATCTGTTGCTGTTGTTGCTGCTGCTGTTGTTGCTGTTGCTGCATGTGCTGCTGCTGCAGTTGCTGGTGTTGCATCTGTTGATGCTGCAGCTGCTGATGTTGCTGTTGAATGTGTTGTTGTTGCTGCTGCTGCTGCTGCTGGTGCTGCTGCTGGATATGCTGCTGTTGATGTTGCATAGGTGGGCCGCTACTGTAGACTACCGTGGCACTGTGGCGAGGAGCCAGAGGTGAACTTCTAGGTCCATCACTGATGGGATCGTAATCAGCAATCCTCCCTATTCTTTGCTGAGAGTTCCTGTCAGGATAGTACCCAGGGTCCCCGTAGGGCTGTTGCTGCTGCATCACGTTTCTCCGATTGTAATGATAGTCAGAATCTCTAACATCTACACTCTCATTGTTGAAGTCATCATAAATAGAATTTTGTTGCGTGCTAGATGTATAGCCTGATACGGGCACGATGGGCGCGCTATTGGGGATGTTGCGGTTCTGCTGCAGGGGCTGAACGTACTGATTTCCCTGAGTTCGGTTGCCATAGCCCTGAGACTCGTCAACATTGCAATTGTTGGAGTACTCCGGTCTTTCAGGTTGGCGCACTTGCTGCGGAGGCTGTCTCTGAGCGTAATGATTATCGTTTGAATTTGAATTGTAAGAATGAGTTGGCGTGGACTGTTTCTGATTGGCCTGTTGAGTAGAGAAGTTCTGCCGATGCTGATTGGCGGGCACGGCAGGCGGCGGTACGGATGGAGGCAACATTTCAGAAGCGTAGCTCTCTAGCTGGATATGATAGTTGTCCGTGGTCGGCAATTCTATTTTCACGTATTTGTATACACCATATTGTGTTATATTATCATTCAAAACGTTATACCACAGAACATTCCATATTATCCCGTCAACCATAAATAGGATTTCAGTAATCCAGGTTTAACCCGCAGACAAAATATTAGTCCAGCATCCCAGGATATGGGTCATTATTAATATCATGAAAAAGACGTTATCGAAATATTTAATAACACAGTATGTAAATTTTGAATGTTTGATATTATAATACGAAATTATGGTACAATATTTTTTCATGCGGAATCAGCACGTGGCGACGAACCATGTTAGACAACACGACCACACAACGACGACCACCGAAGCAGGGTAGGTAACATAAAACAAAGGTAGAAACAAACTGCAGTTAGTTAGTGAAACACAACTCAAATGTGTAGCAAGGCCCGGTCGGCAATAGATGATAGCACTCTCATTTATACTTTACACAATCCACTGTTGATAAAATTATTTCAAAAATAAATAAGTGCATTTGCCAATTGAACCTTTAAACTACTGATTAACATAAACAATATACACAATAAAATAGACCCATAACCATATTTAACATTCACGGCATCACCGAAACAAGGATACTATATTTCACCAAGAGGACCAAAAAAAATACCACTTAAGGCAATACGATATGAACATGAAATGTGAATGGCACACAAATGAGATTTTCTCTTTGTGCCTTTAGCGCTTTAGTAGTTTTAATCCTTTTGCAGATTTGAATAATTTACATGGACTTCATAATTTATTAAAAATGTTGTCAAGTCATCAGATATTTATATGCCTTTGTTTACTGCTTTAAAGTATGTAAATAATAGTTACAGAACAGAAATAGATTTACGGATAGAATTCCACCCGCGTCCCATTAAATATTTTCTCTCATAATTTTGTGATATATTATGTAACCAATACTAATAACAAAATGGTCAATAGATGATAGTTACACGGCCTTGCCTTGTCAGGTGAAACCGTAAGTTTTAAAGCACCTGTATAATAAACACATCGATAATGAAAAATACTAAAGATAATTGATAGGTTAGCTCAATAACTTACTCCGATGAGCCCGAGGAGTATTATAATACAAAAGTTGATATCCCAAACGGACACAATTAAATCTACTTGTCAGCTCCAATTCAATATTTATAATATGAACACAAAAACTCATAGCAATTACTGACCAATAATCTCCCCATTGTCGTTGATGGTCCGCTGGCGCTCCATGGCAGCTTTCTTCTCAAGGTCGCCATGGTATGCAACATTGCTGATAATTTTTGAGTTCGCTTTGATTCGGAGTGTCTCGGGGTCGTCTGCTACCTGTAATAAGGTTAACGTTACACCTTTACTTTTGCAGTTACTCTTTTTGAGAAGTATGTTGACATGAAATTCTCCAAACGTTTGTGAAAACCAGAGATGGAGAAAAACCTTTAAAATTTTCTCTAGAAATAGAGCGACTAGCTTTCAGCTATGTTTACTTTAATTGTGTAACAGTGAACCACAAATTTTTGTAATAATTTGTTTTACTGAAAACAATAGGTCAGTAGAAATACTAATTTAGTTTAATTGAAAAATAAAGGCTACTATTATACAATAGACATACAATTTTATTCAAAATTAATAAATGAGTGTGTGCGCTACAATTTGAGTTTTTAGTTTTGTGTACTTTAATTCCGAATTAGTCACACTAAAAATAAAACGGGGAAAAAATATCTTTTGTTAAAAAAATATTTTTAGTTTCCTTTTTTATTTTTTTTAAACTTTTCTGACCTGTGTGAATTTTCCTTTGGACTTTTCAAAGTCTGCATGATATTTGACATTGGATTGTATTTTGGTGTTTTCAGCTATTCTCTTGAGCTCGGGGGTCTCTGCCATCGTCGTGGGCTTCACTTTTGGTATATGACTGTAAGAAAAAAAAAAACACATGAAAAAGCAGAAAAACAACAACTATCTAATTCAAACAGCAAATTGACTTATATTGTATTATTAGGTTAGAAATATGTCATCACGATTTCTGTGAATCTAATTCAACCATAAGCGGACCACGGATAACCCGTGCATGATTAATTTAGAATTAGTTATAATTAATAACCACAACGTTGAGTCAATTGCATGCTAGGTATCATAATATAACATACTCCATTAGTTTTTATACAGGATTATATAGGATTTTAAAATTATAGAACTAATTCACAATGGAAAATTAACAGGTAAAGCACAATAGAATTCCTCTGGGGCATAAAAATATTTAACTTTCATACATAATTTCCTAGAAATTTTCATAATATTTTGTCAGGCCACATTTGCACAATTTTCAATGCGCATTTATTTATTAAGAGTGTACATTCCAAAATGACAACACACAGTAATATGAAATCATACTAAAATGATTAATCCAATAGACATGCATTACTGAACTGGCAGTAGTGCACTCGCAGGAAATGCAGTAGGAACTGATAGGATTGAGCAGATGTAGAAAATCAAAAACTCACTGACATGCGACTTTTTTTTAATTTCGTGACACTTATTTGACTATAATTAGGGTATTCACAATATCTTTCATTTCACATGTTATATTATTTTGTTTACATTACAATGAATATTAATTAAATGAAATGATCTAATTTAATCTCTCAGATAATTATTTTAATCAGATAAGGAGTGTTTGCTAAGTGTTATTTTGCAGATGATATTCATGCTGCGCTCCACTGAGCAACACCTGCCAACTCAAAGAGCATGACTACAGACAAACCAGAGACTGCAAATGTAAACATTCTTAACTAATTATTATAAATATCTTTCTATGCAACATCGCTGCCGAGTCATCTGTGATTTAGAAAGGCCATTGATGCTGACTTAATCACTAAAATAGTGCTTTATGCAAATCGTATGACATGTTTGACAGTTAAATCAGTTCAATAAACTTTCAGAAACTGGATCCAAACCTTCCCTATTGAGACAAGACGTTTTACTATTTTGAATTGGGATTTATGAATAAAAATTTTGCATCAATTTTATTAAATAAATCCCATTTTCAAACAAATTCATATTTATTATTTGTTTACATTTTTGTAAGCCAGTTACAACATAGTTTAATTGTACATGAAATACAACTAAATCTGGAATATTGGGTATTTGAAGGAGTGTTGAGCACGTCGAAAATGCAGAAATACTTACGCCTCGCAGTAGGGCAGCTTGCCGTAGCCCTTGTAGGTGCGCATGTTGAGGGTCATGCTGCACTCCTGGCACTTGAAGCAGCCCTTGTGCCATATCTGAAACCAACCAAAAGAACATTCAATATTTTATTCAGAGATGGAGAAACTACCACAAATAAGATTTCCCATACAATAATTAAGTGTTTTGTGTGTGAAATGTGTGTTTATAAAATTCCTATTATTTAATTATCTAATCAAATTTCCGCAAAACAATTATTGAATTGAAATAAAAGTTAATGCAAATACCATATTAGTCATGATGTCACATTGTGTGAAGTTGTTAGTATGTAAAGAATGTGTACTTAGTTTCTGACTAATTTACAGGTTGCTGTACAGAAAAAAATTATCAATAGCAATGTATGGTAATTTTTCCGTAGAATTTCTTTTTATAATACTTAAGTAAACAAACCAATGAGATAGTAGGTATCAAAATATTTTTGGTAAGCTTTCGTTTGTGGCATTGCAATATTCATCTAATTTTTAATTGTGGTCGTACTGGGGATCCATAGATTTATTTAGCTAAATAAATAATGGAGTATCACAAAATAAACACACATATTCAATTGCATGAAAACGTAAAACACCTGATTAAATTAACGGTCGTATTCAGAGTCGAATTTTTATTTTATTAATTTCCAGCTTTAAATTCTTAAGACCTGTGAAACTGAAGAACCAAAAGCGGACTATGACAAGATGGTGACGTCATAAATCCATTAATTTAGTTAGATCTGCTTCAGTGAAGCAGACATAATAGGACGGCACCGGCCTGCTCACGACCGCGAGTCAGGTTAGGTTAATGCTTAGCTTCAAGTACGCAGCGACAGGCGAAAATATAGAAATTTTAAATTGAACTGTACCGGAACGCGGCGAACGGGTGGGCAAAAACAAACTAAGACAGTTTAATAATAGACTCGCCGCAACACAAGTTGCATACTACAAATCATAGAGACCAACAAAATTTTTAATTTTTTCAGGTGGAAACGCGGGGAAGCAGACGCGCAAAATAAATACTCTCATATTCGCGATCGTCGCAGTCGCCGGTTTGTCTTGGCCTCGTTTCCCGGCACGGTAGCGTTTGACAGGTCGGGTTGGGTCAGGTCGGTCCTAATGCGACAGGGGAGACCTTCGTTCACCAAACGACGCTGCAGCGTTCACACGGCGTCACCGGGCGGGCGGGCCGCGGCCGGGCACTCTATTATTCAGCTGATGAAAAATGCCGTTAGAAAGCGAGTAGGATCGGCCGCCCGCACGCCACTGCCCGGATCCTAATTTTCAGGCGGCATTAACGCCCGCGTCGAAACATCTTCGCATGACGCCCGTTCTCAAGAGAACCCTTAAATAGTATTCATGATAGACTAGTGTAATTCATGATGGTCCATATTGAGCACTTTCGTTGGAAAAAACCACCGAAAGGCGAGAGAGCTCGCAAATAAAAATCCTCGTTATTTCCCAGCCATTTGGCTATTCTTATTATGCAATAAGATTCACGTGGATTATAAAGAAATCAATTAGTAAGTACCGGTACCCTAATATATATGATGCAAAATATACGTAATTTCTAAGGACAATGACTTCTTGTTTGCGGTGAAAATTTTCTAATATCTACTATAATAATATCCATTGTGTGTGTGTATGTTTCATTTTTTTTATAGAATATCTTAAAAGATACAACGCTGATTTTTTGCATGTAAGTTTAGTAAATTTTTCCGCAGCTATGTACCGAATTTCATGACGATAGGATAATATTTTTATTCATAAACTAATTTAATAAAACTATAAAATATGCATTAGCGAGTTTCAATATGTACGAATTATAAGGATTTTATTGTTCACCGCGAGAATTTCAAATTTAGAACTTTTACAAAAAAACAAATTTTGATGCTTCTTAGAAATTTTCACTTTATGTCAGCTTGACACAAGTACCAATTTTATTTTTTAATCGAAATTACGTTAGAAATTATTAATCACAGCATTAATAACTCAAAATGCCTCCGAAAACGTCATTCTGTGACGGGCAACATTTCTAGTATATATATAATCATGAGATATCCAATATACAAAACAAGTGATGAACGCTCAAATGAAGCCGTTATGTATTATTTTTTTTTGCAATGGTAAAAAAAGTGTGTTGGTTTGGAATTGACCACTATTAATCCGTGTTTGCCATCTGGAGATGGGTGGGTGGGAAAGCTGGGCTGGCTATGGGAACACCATGGCGGACGACGTGATTAGTAACGCAGCCAGAGGCAGGGCAGTAAATCAGGACTGCACTCCCGTGCACGCCACATGTCGGCCGCTGACGTGTGAACGCACTCATAATAAACCATTATTCACTACAGAAATATTTATTATATTCAAACCGCATTTATTATGGTCTTAAATCGAACGCTGATACTGGTCGGTAACCAGAGCATACAAAATATCAAAACCCTACTACCCTGCGTGAACCCTTTTCATGAATCTCGGAAAGCATGTCTTATTCAATTTTAAATTAGGCTGAATATACATATTTGATTTATTACACACGGAAATAGATTGATAAATAATATAAAACTATGCTTAAACCAAATGAATAAATACTCTAATGCTCAGATGTTGCTTTGATGTTATATCGATATAAATTTAATTATTGTTTGTGATAAGAGACACCAGGCAGAGTGCCTAGATACAATTTTAAGTAGTAAAATATAGTGATGATTTCACGTCATTTAATTTTCAAAGCGATCAAATTCGTCAACAGTCTTCAACCGGACGCTTCACAAAATATACAGTAAAGTAGTATCTCCAATAAAATATAGTAGATCCACAAAATATCGTTTATTTAAATGAATAATTGTAATCTGCCTTCGAAATGTTAATGTTAAAACACAAATCACTAATATGCGATGACAAATACAAATCACCTGGACACTTAACCGCACTAAGCATCGTGAATTCAATGGCGGAAACAAACTCGTCATGAACGAAATTCAACTGAAGACACGCATGAAGACACGCAGGCAGACATCGCTGCTTACAAAACTGCATTATATCTTTTAATTCAGGCGATAGGCAATATATATAGAACCTTCAGGCTTAATTATTATCCCTTTTATAATTGCACTGTTTTCAATTTCATATGAATGCCAACATCGACGAGCGTATTCAGTGCCGTTAAGTCAATAGTGATAAGAAGCGACATTCAATTTAATATATATGACAGATTAACCCATATTCTACAAAATAAACACATTTTTAATGCCAATACCCTCTTCAATTGTCGCGACACAACTTGCAATTATCCAATAGCGTCCTCTTTTCCGTTGTTTACGTAGGTAAAACCATTTAAAAAAAAAAAACACTCAAAATAAAAGGACGCTATTGGTTGGTCGGAGACTAAAAATATTTAAAATAAAATTATTTTTCGCACAATATAACAAATGTGCTGTTGTAATGTCGCAGGCGTGTATTTTAGGCTATATTTTTTACGTTCATTTATCATATATTTTTTTAGGCATAATACGTATAAGCAGTAGTATATATCGGTAGTGCTAACGGGTGTTATTTTTTTAGTATTAAGTTGGAATCACCAAATAACTGTACTGCTAACATGTTTATATCCTAAAGCGTGAAATTCTTACGAGGCAATAATCGGTGTGATTATGACCATGGCGTTAAAATAAAACGCGAATTGATTGCACGTTCAATGGCGGCGTCCCGGCGCGTAATGTAGCTATTTAAATTCCCCGCGACGGACGACGCTGATTTCCGCTCTCTAATTGTTGCATACATTTGGCAAGCACCGCGACAGTGGACGCGACCACCACCCAGTGGCGTGCGGTTGATTGTAAATCCACGCACGCAGCTTTTGCAGCCTACTAAATCACCCGATGTACTCGAGACACAAAAAAAAACACCGTTGAATACTTCATAACCACATAGAACACGTGACGTGAAAGAAACGCCAAAATACTGGGTACACTTTTTTTATATTTTGTGTGGGATATTTGAGTGGAGGGAGGATACACCGCCCCTGGAATAAGCGCCTCCGTGGAAGGCATTTACTTAGTCAACCAAAAACATATTTTTCCGCTAACCAGAAGTGATAAGACCAATTCCTCCTTTCGGGTGATATCACGACCGCTTGATTCACCGTGTGTATTTTTTTTTTTTTTACGGTGCGCAAATGACTAAATTCGTTACATCCTGGTGAAAAATGTTACTCGGCAACGCGTTCGTCACAATTCTGCACACACTCGTCACGCACGTCAATCACAAATATATTTGTATTTAGCGATAAAAATTATTGGAAGTGTAAGGTCCGGCATAATAGCGAATGACATTTCCAGCTGATAAATAACACTATCGTGATGATGAGACGCTCGGTGTTCAGATAAAGAAGAAACGTTAGATCACCGTACCTACATAATCAATTAACGATTGCATCATCAATATATAATAATGATTAAAAGAATTTACGACAGGGTGCACGCAAAGAGTTCTCATTGTAAAATATTTAAAAATCGTTATATTTTAATATAAGTACAAATGAAATGAAACGCGCCTATCCGATCTCGAGAATGGTTGCTGTTCATAGTAATCACAGTCGTTCGCGACTTCGGCGAGTTCCCGAGATTCTTCAGGTGGAAGAAAAGTTAGATCAGCAGAGTGTCTGCATAATGATTGAACGATTGCGTCACACGCTCGATCGGCATAGAGTTGACGAGGTTGGGCGGGCGGGCAGGCGCGCACCTCTTCAAGAAACGCACAATGTATGGAAAGTCGCTTTTCGCCCGATAAGGTAATGCGGAACTCAATATGTGCGCCTTGTCGCTTAATCTCAGAATTCCGAACCAAAATAGCCTTAGCCGACCGTGTCGTGGCCGCGTAGTACTTTGCGGTCATAACTAATCGAAAATTTGGTATTTACTGGCACAACGCGCGGACCTCCCCAAGTAGTTACAAATTGGGTTCATTTTATATAAACGACATTCAAAGATTCTTACAGAACCTTAAAATCTCTACGCAACGACATTGTGTTTCATTAATGACATAACCAAAGGAGGACAAATGGAAAAGTGCTAGCGTCACTATACCTGTGTATACCCAAGGGCTTCACTGCATTCATCTCCGGTTCACATGTTGGACCTGACTGCCAAAAATTCCACGGAAGCAAACTGCATACTTCATAATATCGACCACATCAATTACAGATTATTTTCCCCTTATAAAACCGTGAACACATCACATCACACACTACGGCTATCGCGGCCCGGTGACCCGCGCGCGCTGCATCTAGTCGGTCGTTTGAACTCTAATTCAACTCATACAACTGCAGAATGCAATTGGAGTACTTAGGCTATGAAGTATTATTCGATAAATAGTTCATCACTAGGTCACGATCGTTAAGGATGTCACTTCGAGTCTCGTCGATATCACAATTACATTTTCGACAAACTTTCAATTCGATAATAAATTACAATCTACATTATATTGGGAACGCGCGTTCATCTATTAGTTTCTTCAATTTGAACCCCCGTTATGTTAAATTATTATATTTATATCAAATACAATACCTAAATGTTTTTTTTTATATAAGGAGTGACATCACATTTTGCCCCATCGATTGTAAAGTCAAGTCGTAATAGATCAAGGCAAAATTGAATGGGCCAATTCCAAGATTTTAACAATCATATTTTCCTCTGCTTATTCCACGAATCCTAATAATCTACAACACAGCTGATTCTCAAACAAAAATAAGTAAGTAAGACGACTTTGGGAAACGGAATAACCTAATATTTTGTGTAGAATTGTACAATTGCACTCGATTCTGAGAATTGTTATCCGACTCAGGCCCGTCCCGGCCTGCAGCGTCTCCGAGCTGCCCTGTGCACTGTGCGTTAGATTAAATCTCAGACCAACTAAAAGATTTATTCATCTAAAGACTAATTTTTGTACTGCCAGGGAACGGTAAAGGTTCAAACAGACACAAAATGTATTTCAAAGGCATCTGGTCTACTTATTTACCGCTTTGGTTGCATTGATAATCAAAGTACTGATAAATTGAAATACACCATACTTGCTGTAATAGAATCTTGCCACCCTGCTCAATCACATGACGCAGTGACGATATTTTATATTATTGTAAAAATTAACAATACAAACGATTGACGTCTAGAAATTTCGGTTTCGTTTATATCCTGAAAAAAAAAAAAGTATCAAAACGGCGCCTCGAGCGCGTCCTTCGAACGCTTCCTGGACAAAAATACAGCGAAATGCGCTGCTAAACTTATGGACGTGCCTCGAATGCCTTATCGGGCTGCGCACTTTCGTTTTCGCACCGGAGTTTATCTACGAGGCGGGCACGCGCTCGTGTGCCTACTCGGGAGCGGTGGTGCCTTTTTATGCAAACACTTTCAGTTAATATCCGAGATAAAGAAAACCGATACGATAAGAAAGAGGTCACTTCTAAACAAGAAACGCTTATTACTATTACTCAATTATTTTTACGAAATATAACTGCTACAAAATATTTGTGATACCATCCTGTATACGTGCCGCACCGAGAGAATCGTGTGCAGTGTAACATTGAGGGGTACGTATGAGCGGCTCCGAAATGAAAGCTTCCCACCGAGGCGTCGTCGCGGCCCCCGCGGGAGGCCGCCCGAACAGCTGTTCGGAAAGGTCAACGGTTTTGGACAGTTCGCCAAAGCGACAGAGCACCGTCCCGATTATCGGATAGGCCAATGGAGCCGGCAATTCTCGGAGAGGACGCTCGTCTCCCGCAGGCCGTGGGATGAATAACAACGACTTCCCACGAGTATCCTCTGGACTGCGCGTCTATACAACCAAATATACTATTCCTTTAATACGTCATTATAAGTAATAAAGCACTACAATATATATTGAAATTATTAGCGAGGCTTGCTTAGTTATTTTAACATTAATTTAAAAAAAAAGCCAGTTGACAGCTTCGGTTGTTGGGCGACAAATTAAAAACTGAATTGACGGAAGCACACTATTTAGTATACCAATAGTGACTCATTCGCAGCAGCAGCGGCTGGTCGAGTGCACCTCCCCGGATAGGTACATGACCTGTCTCAAATACACGCAATAACTTAATTACTGTTGAGATGCTTGTTACGCAAGGAAGAGAGATACTGTAACTAATAAAAATTGCTATATTAACTTTTTAAATAATAAATATATTTATAAAGTGAGTTGGCAAGGTTGCTGGCTCGGTAGTTGGACTGTTGAATCTTGATCCGAGAGGTCTCCGGTAAATCTAAAATTATAGTAATCAGACCAACGCCCGTTTCAATTTGATTAAATACGATTTGTATTGACATTGCATGGGTGAACAAAAATTGTTTTAAAAACGTACCTAGCATTTATGTTTTACTTGTTACTAATAATCCAGTCTTTCCTCGTTATTTTCCAATGGGGTATCCCGATGAACGAATATTCATAGTTATTTCGGAGTCATATTCATAGTCCTGCGGCGCCGGCAGGCTGGAGGATGACTCCGGCCTCGGGCGGAAGCGCGGCCCCTCCTCAGCTCCTCTCCTCCCGGGGACCTCTCTCCCCGGCCGCCTCGCCATTTTAATTGTCTTTAATGAATCAGAAGCCGTTTCCAAAGTAACAATTGAATTAAAATCGGAGCCAAGGCCGCCGCGAGAGACGCAGCCCCGCCGGCCCTCTCGGCCCGCGGAGATGGAATCCGACCGTAGTGATTATAAATTTCACAACTGGCGTAAACGGCCTAATGCGAAAAGTATGCCTCATTCCGATTTTACGCCGGGTTAATTTATGGCAGCCGAGTTTTTGAGGCGGTAGATTATTCAATAATTTCGCAGCAAGATTAATAAAACCACTGGACCGAGTTGGGTTATTTATTTTTAAACATTTGTGTCTATTAACGTTGTCCATTATTTCGCCCAAGGTGACTACGATCCGGCAGTTGTGATCACTTACCGGTAATGTTGCTTTTTGTTTTGAATAAACGAAACAAAATATGTGAGCAATATATAATTTTTGAATGAATTAATACAATGCGTACAGGGGGTTTCGTCGCACTTCTGGAGTCGGAGGGCCGCGACCTCATTTGCACCCAAAATCATTAGTATCAAATTAAATTATTAAAAAAAATACTTTTGTAATTCTTAGAAATAATAACATTGAGGCATCGATTTGCAACAGTTACTGTGTTTAGTTGAATTGATAAGACACTGTGGAGAGCACACCCCGGCATGAAGTCCCCAGGGGTGGTGCAGCCCGTGCGGGTCGCCAGTTGCATAATTCGAAATTTATTGGTTAAATTGGGTAAAACGACAACTTCCTCTGGAGAGTAGCGGCGACAGCGGCCCCTCGGCATTCCTCTGCCGCAGATTCACTCGGATTTCGATTCGGCCGTGCTCGTGAAACCGAGCAAATCGCGCGCGACCATACATGGAGCAGACTAGAGATGAAATAAAATCCTATAAGTGTTCACACACCCAACGAATGTTTACGCTTTACGAATCCACCTGCTGGTGGAGTCTGCGGCGTGCAGGCAAAGAAATTGAAACTGGAAGATGGTGTTGAGAAACTTCAAGACGACCCAGTCGCACTTGTATTACATATATACTTCATATCAATTAAAATAAGTAATTATTGCAGTGGGAACTAAAGCCCGGCGCAGCGCGTGCCGCGGTAATGAAGCGTTGCATTTTAATATAAAGTATGTGTTATTAACTTTAACTGCGGTAGGAGGAGTCCAACATCGACACGTGTGAACTTAACAAAAAATATCAGATAATATAAATTTAAAACACTCACGACCGCTGTAATATAAGAAAGAATAGACAAACCAAAACATCGGTTCCGATTTAAGGTTGAAAAATTTATTCATTAGTAATTAACAGTTTAACTTTACTCATTGCATGGCGTTCCGAATTTAAGAGAGACCATATTTCTATAAAAAGCGACGAGCTTTTAATATCAATAATAAACTAATGTTATATTTTAACGTTGACGAAACAATATAACATGCGTTAGATTGTGCGCACACGTATATTTTAACTATCACGGTGAATCTTTCCAAAAACATCACGAAGAGCCAAAAGTGCACGTTTTCCAAAAATAAATATATGACAACAATAATCAAAATATGTGTATAAATAATGACATTCAAGCCTGTCATGTCGGATAAAATCCCAAAGCATCGACTAAATCATCACCTCTTTGTATGCCGTGAAGGAGTCACTACTGAAATATTAATGTTGAAATATCGATTAAAATTTGTCAGATACGTTGCGGGTGTCGTGCATACTTCATCAACAATAGCCTCGACGTGTTAGCAATGTTTTAATATGGAAATTTTTAATAAAGTATGTTTTTTCACAATTATTTATTTTAATACGATGGTGCAACCTCAGAGCCATCGAGCACGTAGCGGTAGTAAAGAAATCTCGTTTACTTAAGACTTTAAAATTAAGCTCATTTCCAACATAAATTTACGAAAATAAATATTACAGTCATCGCCATTACATCACACCTCCGTGACCGTTTGACTGATATGCCTGCAATGGAATATTAAAATTTCGCACGTACAAACTTGCCAAAAGATCATAAAATAAAATTTTGAGCAATCTTGACACAGAAAAAAAAAACACGAATCATAAGTCATCTCATTTTTTACCATGGAAAGTTAAGCGAGTATTAATTTTAGGTGGAAATTAAATCAGGACGAGTAACGAGGGGGGCCCCGAGGCGAGGACCAGGGGCGGGGTGTATATAAGTGGTCTGGGTTTTATTTATATAATGGAGTAGTACAAAACAAATACATTTCGATTAACAGTCAGTATTTCTTCCAAATTACTTGTATCATTTAAATAGTAGAAATAATTAATAAAATAAGCCAAAGGATTAAAATTACAAAAATAACTTGTTAGGGAGCGCATTTGCTTTTCGAGGGCTTCATCAGAGCGGTCGATGGGTCTCAGAAGCGCTCGCTGCAAAATTATTTTCATAATCTCCTGGCATCTTCTAATTGCAAATTGGACCAGCCAAACGTGGATATAATTCGGTTAATCAAAATTCACGGTCGGTTTCAATCTCAAATTGCCCTGGGAGTCGGTGGTATCTTCCACCGCGATGCAGCTATCTCTAAAAAGGCTATCCTAATCCCGAAAGCCATAAAAATATACCTCGGATGCACATTCACCGCCACGATCCCAATTACCGTAATAAATAATTATATACGTCAACGAGAGTCGAGAGTCAGCGGTAATAAATTCGGTATGTATGTTGGTATAATAATATGTTATTTAATCATTTTAAGTTACTTCTTGGGAGTAATAAATAAATTTGTTTTTAACGGCTGAGTAGTTGTAGGATTTGCAATTGAGATGGTGACAAAATATGAACCAATTGAACCCGTATTTCTACTGATGAATGACGCGTGCTTACGAAAACAGACGCTACATAGCTTTTTTGGCTAAATGAGACGAAAAATGCCAAAAACGATGTAGATTTTCTTCTTCAAGTGCCTCTCCTCAGAGGAGGTTGGCGACCATTTCACTGAGCAGATACTCATGTTGTGCCAGTGTTCATGGTTTGCCAAGAGAAAAATAGTGTAGTGGGTCCCCGGGCCCTTCAACAGTATAAATAGATTTAATTTTTATTTTATGTTGATTTTAATGAGTTTACCAGTCAATAGCTTACTAGATACTATAAATGTAAAATTACCAAGCGCATTTCTACCATAAGAATGACAGGCGTACATAAAATGACATGTGTACATCAATCCAACAGGTAGATATTTAAACAGAATATGGACTGATACAATGTTCAGTAGTTACGTTTTAATTGATTAACATAGGTTAAGAATCAAAACAGACTTTTATATTTTTTTATTTTCCAGTGAGTAGTGAATAAAATACCTGTCAAACGTACATTGCTTTAAGGATCGATGTTGGGCTGTATTCTTCGTTAATCTGCTAGAGAGTCAAGTGTTATATTTGTAAGACAATATAAGGCAATTATATAGCGCAATTCGATAATAATATTTATTCACCGCAAGTTAAAAATGATAAGTTGTTGTATAAACACAAAACCGTTTTTATTATATTCAGTTTGAATAAAAAGTATGACTTCCAAATTAAAAAGAATTAATTAATAAATTGTTAAAAACCCTAACAGAAAATAAATATTGAAAACTATTTTGCATAATATAAAAAAGCGATCAGTAGAAACTTCAAGGCGAACGATTTGTTAAATTGTTGAAAGTTATACGACTAGCGGTAGGTACATATTGCACGGGCATCCTCTAAGGACCTCTAATTTATTCAAGAAGCTTGTAAATTAGTCAAGACGTGAATTAATTAATTGAACAATATTTTCATTGAGACATGTCGAGAATACACACTACAAACATTTCGGCAAAATTAATACTGCCCCATGTAATGACAATACAATGACATCACTTACAATAATATGACACAGTAGAATTTCAGTTAAATTGGCCGCAGATGCTAAGGAAAATTGACACAAATGCAATTGAGAATACGAAATTCGTCATGTCTCCGTGAATTGGAGCATTAAGTGAAGTCAACTAATTTGTTTTAGGACCTACTGGAAGTGAGAACCCCTTAAGTACTGGAAGTTTTAGAAGGGATGGGCATACTCAAAAACTTTTACAAACAAACTTATGCGAGATGCATTTTTCAGATTTAAAAGAGTATATCTTTTACAATGCGGGTGAAATCCGTAAATTGTGATGTACCATTTTGTATTTTAAGCAATGCAATGATTGGTTTTAATAAAAAACACGGAAAATTGACAGAAAATACTCTCGAACGACGATTGTCAACTTACCTTGTCCAAACATTTTAACTCCTCGATCGGGTACACGGTTTTTTCACACCTGGCGCATGTTTTATTCATTTTCACGTTACACAGTCTTCCACAAAATGAGTTGTATTATGTGCAAAACATTAAACGCATTTAGTGAGATAGTCAGAATCTGTAACACTCACACAAAACACATCCCCACACTTCGGAAAGATCGCAACTGCAACAGTAAAGAAAGACTGAAGACCGTAAGACCATACGCACATCGCGCATGACAAAAAATGACAAATGGCGGATGGGCGTACAGCTCCAACGCTCATATATTTAAACAAATGTTTAGCATTTCGATGCAAAACTCAAAAATAACATTAATATTCAAAAATAGTTCCCCAACTGTATTTAAAATAAAATATGTTTTTTTAAATAATTTTTTTAAAAAATAATAAGATTATATTGTGGCGTAAATGTGATGTTAAAATAAAATTAATAATTTTTAATAAATTTTAACTTAAAAGAAGGTTTGGAACTTAGCAGAGTATAGCAGCAAGAGAAAATAATATAATATGGCCGAACTGTCAAGTGACAGACCATTTGACGTTCTGTGATATCCAAAAATATGTTGTAATCGTAGATAACTTATTAATTGTTGATCTTTCGTCCATTTTAAGGTGAGTTATTGTGTAAGTTTTATTTAGGTGATTTAATTTTTATCACAGATGTCATCAAAACCATCTTACATAATTTTCTCAACTGCAAACAATACTTCGAATCACTGGATCAAATTGATTTTCGAGGTCTTTTTGTCACTACAAAACAAATGCAAATTGTGTTATATTAACTAGCCTATGTGATAATATGAATTTCCATGGCAGTTTGTTAATATCTTGCTGTTCTTGGATGTCATAAAATGTCTTGTAACGTATGAGACTTATTTTGTAAGTGGAATATTTTTGGAAGGTTATTAGTAATTATTCTGATAAGCCATGTAATTAATTAAACTTCAGTGAGGATCTGACTACTTTAAAAACTGAGAAAACTCTATTTAAAAAAAACATGTTTTATCCTATTGCATAGCTTTGGAAGAGGATTGAAACTCCTTCGCATATTTTCCTTGGATGATGGTATCTTTGAATACAAGAAGCTTTAATATATATAATATATAGGTGTGTTATTGATTTTAGAAATTGAAGCTAGGTTTATTTATATTAGCTATCAGAATCCTAACAAAACGACATGAAAAGTTATAGTTTAATCATGTTTTCATTACAGAGTTATAAAAAAAAATTATAGATCATGTTTGACAATGTATCGCTTATTACGGAAAATTATACCTGGTGGTCAAAATATAATCTGTCTCTTACCTTTCGCATTATACCCAACACCAGTTAAAGTTTATAAAATATAAAAATATATTAGAGCAGTCTCCTAACTTCCAGAATTATTCTACCCTGCAGCTTGTGTTCTTCAGAAATCAATAGATACATTTAAAGCTAACTTTTCAAAAGTGTTGGCTAAAATAATTTGGTGCTTGTAGTATAGCCTCATACATTCATACTACTCACTAATATGTCATTGTTAAGTGTTGTGGCTAATATCTGTGCTGGTGATGATTCCTTAAATTGTTGCAGCGCATGTGGTGAAGATGCCGGGCACAAACCTAGTGGTGCCGGTTGTGCTGTGGGGGAAGACTGCTCCCACTCACTGCATCTCCTCTATATTTCTCTCCCGGGACCAGCGTACTCTCGTCACTGGCTGTTATGATGGTCAGATCTGCATTTGGCAGGTAAAAAATTATTTATATTCATAATATTATATTGAAAACATCTAACACAATATGTAGTATTATGAATACTAATTGCATGATTCATTTTGCCTTACAGGTTGACCCTGATACTTTAAAGATGACACCTCGTTGCCTGCTGGCCGGGCATACAGCTCCCGTCCTGTGTCTCTCCCGAGCGTCTATCATTCAGGTTTTTATATTTTATGTAGTATTCATGTAACTAACCATAAGATTTTGAAGAAGAACATGTGATTTTGTTTATAATATTCTATGAAAAATAACTTGCATTTAAAATTTTATAGTATTTTTTATTGTATAGACTTTTATGCAACTTATTAATTTTTTCTATGATTTTCTGAATAGGATAATAATTTCATCGTGAGCTCTTCAGAGGCAGGTGAGATGTGCACTTGGGACCTTGTGGACGGCAAGTGCCGAGAACATGTTAAACTTACACAAGTCCACACAAGCATTCAGGTTAGTATCATTTCTAGCAATTGAAAATATCCGTAATAGATATTAAAATTACTTTTTGAATATTCCAACCATCTGTCAGAGTATATGTATTTATTTTTAATTAAGAGAATAACTTTTGTTTATTTTATTAAATATTAACCAGAATTTTTAATTTTTTGTAATAATCAACAGGCTTATCATATGTGCAATTGTGACGATCTCCGTCTGTTCTGCAATGGTTACTATGCTGAAATTCTAATCATGGACCCTTTCTCACTGGAGATTCTTTTCTCTCTCAGTTCCAAAGTAAATCCTGATTGGATATCTGCAATGCATGTAAGTTTTCTCTCAATTCATATAGTAGCACGTATCTGTAAATAATTTTATTTATTGAGATTAAATATGTTGTATTTTAGGTACTGAGACCATCTTCGAGAAAAGATGATGTCGTATTAGCTATATCTATCACCGGAACAGTGAAGGTGTGGTCCCTTTTGGGCCATGAGAATAAACATTCGGAGCCACTATACGAGAATGAATCAAAACAGATCCGCTGCCTCAATGCTCTGTCCTTGAACTGTTGCGCCCACAATCAACGCACTGTATTGGTGGTCTGCGCTAAATACTGTCAGATATATGATGCAGGTATGCCGATAATCTGATTGAATTTGCCTGCCATCCAATATGTTGATTGTTGTTGCCTTCCTAGCCTAAAGAAATGTTGCAGGTGACTTCTCGGTGCTGTGCTCCATCAATTCGCCGGTGAGCGAGCGGTGGATGTCGGGAGACTTCCTGTCGCCAGACCGCGTTCTTATCTGGTCAGATGAGGGCAAAGGATACATGTTCAAGCTGCCGGCCAAGTAAGCATCATCTTATAATCACTTTTAGAGATAATTCAACTTCTATGTTGTCAAATGTGATAAGATGTCAAATTTTTTTATATAAATATTTGTACTATCAAAATGATGAGCTTTTAATTAGTCAATTAAGGTTCAAAAATGATAATTTTTTATGAATTTCGCACAGTGAGATACAACTAAAAATAAATTGATATTGGAATTTATTTCAGTGGGTAAATCTGCAAAATGGAAGATTCTGTTTGATTACTTTTATAGCGACACCTTATTTTGTGTTCTGCAAGTAATAATTTATTTGATGATTAAGATGCACAGTGTTATTTGTCTTCTGAAGTTTCAGTCTCAGTACTGGAACCATGTTTAAAGATTTTATCCCTGATTTGGACTTCAACGCCTGGCAAAACCTATGAACTCATTCATCATAAGTTATTTGATATAAAAACAGGAAGTTGATACAACCAACAAAATTTAATGAGAAAAATATTTTTAGTGCAATTTTTATGAAAGTTCAGTTAGCTTCCACTGAGCGTATTTTGATCATACAATAATGAGTTGAACACATTATCGTTAATATATAAAAACTGAATACAGCGGCACATTTTATTAACTGCGGTGTGCATGCCAGTGTTTTCAGAAGTACATTTACGAGTGCACATGGCACACAGTTTTAAACATGGACAGGGTTTGAGTTTTTTACACAAACAAGTACATACTTATATTTTACAAAAATTATTGTCATTAAATTGCTGCCTTCAGTGTATGAATAAAATAATTATTTATCATTTTAACAATCAAACGTTTTCAATAATAATTGTTATAATAATAAAAAATAATAAAAACTCTTATTTCATACAGTTATTGCACATCTCATCTATTCAGTAGGTAATTAACAAAAACCATCTTTGATCTAATATAATTTCAAAAGATCGATTTATTATGGATTCATGTTTATGCAACAGTATTTTTTACTGATTCTTGTTCAAAATTTGCATTTCTTTTTCTTTTATCAATTTGTATGTAGATATATTTATTCAATGTGAACATTTCATTAGGCATCTCAAATTCGATCTTTTGAAAACATTTTTATCATCTCCGATTTTGTAGAATTCAGACTTATTGAAAATATATTCTTATTTAATGTGTCCACTTGAAATGCCAAGCCTATCATGGCAAACACTTTTTGGCCAAATATGAATCTACAGATTATTTTTTCAATAATTACATGTGTTAATTATTGAAATTTTTTTTAAATTCATATCACCTGAAATAGAGAGAATATGTTTGCACTATTTCGTTTGATTGATTAAAATCACTCGACAGATACAACTGTCTTTCTGTTTAATGTAATTTTTAACAAAAAATGTGTAATTTGTGTAAAAAAAATTATATTTTAAAATAGGTTAAGTGGATGCACTATAGCAAAAATGTATTTCCGAAAGGAGTAAATTATACCAAAATGAACAGACAAATCTACCAATCAATGACTCGCAAATGCATTAAAACATTTGCTGTTATTCAGATTGCTCGTGTTTATCTGTTTCTTTAGATGTAATTGCCCCATAATATGCTTATATGTTTTGAAACATTCTAGACTTTGGCACTCATGTTCGGCTCATTTTATTATTTTTGTTTGATGATTTCCTTTATAGCAAGCTGCGGGGCCGCGTACTGAGTAGGTCAGAGCAACTTTAAATTTGGATCGCTTATGTGCTTTAGCTTCCCATTTGTTTCTTATGGTCCTTTGTTTCTTTTTTGTTGTGTTTGTAGACACGGGCTGCCTTGGATGCGGAGTGTGCTCGACCAAACAATAAATAATATGAGTTATTGTTATGCAATTAGAATTAAATCTATTGACTGTATTCCGAGCTATTGCGCTCTTTCTCCATATATATAGCTAAATCTTGATATTTTTATTGTTCATGGAGCGCTTGAATACAGTTGCAAACAAAATAAAGGTCAACCGCAAACTGTATTCTATGGGAAAAAAATCAAGCATGTTGAAAATATGTATTAAATGTATGTAATAAATAAATTCAGTTAAAGAAATGAAGTTTTCGTTCCTTTAAAGCAGCTTCGGTATCAAAATAATAATCAGAAAAAATAAAAAAAAACCACACAGAATGCACATGTATATTTATATTGTAGATCTAGATAGTTTTCTCAGAGCTGCTCTTGATGTTGATTCTTGATTGAAAGTTTGCAAGCTTCAGAACAAATATTTTTTTGTAGGAAAAAGATATACTTTTCCATTCCGTTATCTGCTATACGCTTCATTCAATTCTTCTTGCAGCGGTGTACAGCTACTATTGTTCATAAGATGTCAATAAATATTTATTTCAATTATCTGAATGAAGTCAGATTCTTATTTATTTTTTTAAATGTAATTTTTGACTTATTCCCAGAGATTGTGACAATACTTTTCAATTATTGTGTCCACAATAAAATGAGATTGGATTTTTTATGCTTTATATTTCTACTGACTGGAGAATGATTGATAGTTTATAGTTTTTTTTATTTATCTAGTATCGTATCTGCATGGTTTTTTTTATATGGAAACTCACTTCCTACTTTATAACAACTTTTAATGTTTTGTAAATCGATGAGTTTCAAAACTTTATTATTTATTGTTATTTGATTACTATATTTCTTATTAAGTTATTGCTGTTTTAGTGTTGTCATTCATCAAAATCATGTGCACTTTATAATTCTGTTATTTTTTATATCTAAGTTTGTATAATTTTATGAGTTACTCTAAAGGTGATTTTTATGCCATATATGAAATCTATTATTATGACTGTTCTTTTCTGTAATTCCCCCGTAATGTAGCTTCTAATTTTTTTCTTCGTCGTCTATAATCTACTTGCAATTGTCTTTTTCGTATTCTTCCTATTGATATCTGGTTTCTTATTTACAATTTTAATTACTTAACCCTCTACCTATAATATAATAACTAAGTCTATTAGAAATATGAGCTTTACAAATTGCGGTGAATATGCATCCATACCAGAAACATGCGGTATCAGTAAGGCAAAGGGGTGACTTAAATTTTAAAAGTACTGAATTGCCTTGATTGTTTTTAAAGTAGCATTATATTTTAGGAACCAACTAAGCAAAAAAAAATGGCATTGTTATTTTTAAAATTTTGCTAGTTATGTCAAACAATAAACTAAAATGATAAACAAATTTAGGAAATAACACTAAAACCAAGGGTTACTAACTCAATATCTGCAGAAAATATTGATAGCAGACCAAAAAAAATAGCAAGTCACACAATATTTAATTGGCATAATAAGTACGTTGTTTCATTTATAGGATATGATTGTTAAAAATTCTTGCCTAGTACTAGTGATTCGTTTGCATAATTGGTAATGCACCGGTCATGTAAGCTTGGGGATGTGGGTTCGAATCCCACACAAATCACGATGATATTTTTCTAAGAGTTTCTTTAATCAATTTTCAATATTTGAAAAAATGTACTTAATCATTATCAAAAAAAATAAATTATGTATAATAAAAGTGACATGATTGTTTTTGAAATACTATGAATAAATTATTTTACATTTGAGAAACACTTAAGACAAACAAATCGATGAATATAAAAACAATTTATTATAATTGCATCAATAAGTAATTTTTTCTATTAACTTCAATTTGCTTTTTTGCCGTCAATTTGGGTGAGCAATCTGGCCTTGAAATTTTTAACTGGCAAGAGAATAATGAGAAACGGTACTGAAAATAGTGTTCATAGAAGTATGAATAAGCCAATGAAAAGTCAAGACTGCCAAAGTTTTATATTAACGGTAAAGGGTTAATTCTTATGAGAATACTCCAATGTATAGAAAACCATAATTGTTATTGAACAATCTTTTCAAAACATTGCCTTGTACATGTATATATCTTTCTTTTGTGTCTTGTACTTACAAACATATCTTGCTCTATACATAATATTTCTAATCTATAATTTATGGACATTCCACCAACATACCAGCCTCTAATCAAAATCTTCAGATACTAATCTTACTTGTGTGTTTTATAATAACAGCAGTATCGCCGACAACAAAGGCTTCCACGGTCCTGTGGTAGACTCGGACAATCCTATACTGTATGGAATGCTGGCACAACCCGGAGACAAGGTACATTTCCTCATAGTTTGACATGACATATCTACAAAAATAGAAGCGTTAAAACTTATACTAAAGTGCTATTAACATAGACTTTCGCGACTTTGGAAATGAGTTTTTTGCTGTGTGCAGCTAAATATAATGATTTTGGTCTATGGGTACAGACGCTGTCGTGTCCTCCTGCAGTGCGGCTCTGTGGAGGTGGAGCAGCCGGAGGAGGGAGCAAGGCCCGGCGTCTGCTGCTGCTGCGCGGTGATTCTGAGGGTGTGGTATCTGCTTGGCTGGTGCCCGAGAACCCGCCTTCTGAACCTGCTCCACCTCATCCTCCAGGTTGGGAAGACAACCCAATTGCATATTTGTAATTTTTTGTGTTTTACAAAATTTATTAAAGGTCTACTTTTATTTCGTAGTTATTGCGGCCACAATCAACACAAGCTTGAATTTGGCGTGGGCAGAAATGAACCCAGGACCTGTGGGGATTCTTGACCAGCTCAATCATCCTGAGGAGCCTGGTGAGTGGAACCTTATTACCCTTTTTTAAAAAATATTTTTAGAAATATCTGAATTACATTTGATGTCGCATTCCAGAGATCAAGCTGACTGCATCAGTATACCTAGCTGGTCAGAGCCGTTTAGTTCTCGGTCGTGAAGATGGCTCCATCGTCATTGTACCAGCAACACACACAGTTATGTTGCAACTACTGCATGGAACACACCAGCAGTATCATGGTGGGTGTTCTCTTTCTTCATATTTTGAAATATTATTTTTATTTAAATGAAAATGTTTAAAAAAATCTATTATATTTTTAGATTGGCCACCCCATCAATTGCTATTGGGTCACAGCGGACGGGTCAACTGTCTCCTCTATCCTCATCATGTTCACCAACGGTAATTTTATAATTAATTTTCTGTGGTGTTGTTTTTGACTGAGCATCAGGTGTAATATGCATTACTGGTGTGGGTGCAGATATGACAAGTCTCACTTGCTGTCGGGCGGGGTGGACTTTGCTGTGTGCCTGTGGGACCTGCACGTGGGAAGCCTTCTGCACCGGTTCTGCGTGCACGCCGGGGAAGTCCAACAACTCATGGTGCCGCCCGACACCTGCAGTGTGAGTGTCAGCCTGGGTCTTTGCTGATTCAACAGGCCTACACAAGACTGTTTACTGCAATATCTTAACTTTTTTCAGCCTAGAATCCAGAAATGCATCTGCTCTGTTGCGTCTGACCACAGTGTCTGCCTTCTGAGTAAGTACAAATTACAATTAATAAAGTTAAGTTTCTTTTACACTTCTGTTTTCTTTGATGTTATGCGTTGCAGGTCTGACGGAGAGAAAGTGCGTGACCCTGGCCTCACGCCATTTGTTTCCAGTGGTGTCCATCAAGTGGCGGCCGCTTGATGATTTCATGATCGTGGCCTGCTCCGACGGCACCGTTTATGTGTGGCAGATGGATACCGGACATCTAGATAGAGTATTACATGGTCAGAGCTCACTATATGGATCTTTCATACTTAATAGTTTATCCCTAGCTCAATTTGTCTAACTGCGTCTGCCCGAGCAGGTATGATTGCGGAAGAAGTGATGTTCGCTTGCGATGAGGCCACCACTGAAGAAGGAGGAGTGGGGGGATCGGATGTACAAGGCATGTCCAACCCTGCAGTGCACTTCTTGCGAGGGCTGCGACACCGCAACATGTCAGCCATACGCCATGCTACCCAGCGTGGATTACATCAACTGCAACAGCTGCAGCAAGCAGGACGTTCCCTGGGTGGAGCAGGCTTTGCTCTTCACAATCGCCGTGCGCCTCTTGTTATTCAGCCCCACAAGTCTAACCCTAAAGGTGAACATTTCCATAAATAATATATCCTCACTTTTGAACAATTTTATCTAAATGATGTTTATAATTAAAAAAAAATATTTTCTCAGATCCCGAAAGTCACATACTTTTCTTCGACATCGAGGGACTGATAGTGGAGCTCCTCAGTGAAGAGTACTCTGCCATGAGTCCTGCCAGCCTTGAGGTAAGACTGGGAAAATATTGACTGTTTAGTTATTCTCTTATATATTAATTGGTTAGTGATAATTAAATAATAATTTGTAAATATTTCCAGGCGGCAGGGCTCCTGACGAGCGCAGAATACAACAAGGCCGCAGCCCTCACCCAGTCCGCTAGTCCTGACACGGCCAAGAAGATTTCAGGTCAGTTATTGTAGTGTGACTGAATAAATTGCGACATTAATCTATATGATGAGATATTGTTGCTATTGACCAACAATAGGAAATACTCGTAATTTTCAATCATAAATCAATTATGATTTTACCTATATCTATCTGTTTTGAGGCAACTATATTTTAAGTTTTCATTGCAGTATCCGATTTGTCAGTTATGGATGGGTTGATGTTACAAATTACTTCATAAGCAAAAGTTTGTGTAAAAAAATTATAATTAATATTAGAAATAATTCATCCATATTGATAGAAATTTAATAATAGGTCAAATCTATTGTTATTGAATGTTGCTTATAGAACCCTCAAATCAGCTGATAAAAACAGCAATAGGCTCTCAATAGTCATTAGCATGAAACAGTATTAAAGGTGTATTCAAAAAGTCATATTTTTTAACTGAAATGCACATGGTATTAAATTTCAATTGAAATACAATTTTTGTTTCCCAATGCTTACTTGGATAGACTTCTTTGGACGAGTCAAGGACAAAGCTGGAGATATGGAGAGAATCCTCAAAGAAAAAGATAAACACGGTTTGTTATCTACATGAAGCTAGCTTTTAGAAAACATTGTCATCAGTAGTATTAAATATGAATTGAGTAGTGGGTTGGGTATTTTCAACGATCATGCATAGTATCAGCTGTTTTTTTTTTCCCTACTTTTGCATTATTATTACTCACAGTGATTTTGATGAGAATATATCTAACTAGGAATCCTGGCCAAGATGAAGGAGGGGGCGGAGAATGTGCAGACCAAGCTGCAGGCCAAGGCTGAGAGCGTCGGCCTGAAGGGACATGCTTCCGACTCCAACAGGCGTGAGTACCTCTTACTATTTATACTCTTACTTCTCTTACTATTTATTGACGTTTATGAATTAAATTGTTGTGTGATTATAAATTACATTAGCAATAGAACCGATTGTTGCATTGGCATAAAAATTCTGTATAGATTATTTGCTTCCTTTTAAACTTGTTGGTGATTCATAATGCTGAAAATGTTTATAGTAAACAATAATAAAAAATTATATTCGTACAGAATTAAGTAAGTTTCCTGATAAAAAAAACATTTTTTTTTTTTGTAACAATGTAAATTTGTTTTAAATGCTCACTGAACTTTTTTTTTTATAAAAATTCTATAAAAAAATTTTTTTTCTTCGGCCCAGATCAGCAGTCTATAGTAAAATATCCAGAGCTACAGCGTCTATCATTTGCCTAGTTCTACTTTAATTAGTTTTAAATACACATAATTAACCCTCTTAGTTAGGATTGTCGTGTGATGAAGAATCAGTCTTACCCATAAATCTCAGTACAAGGTCTCATCTGGCATTTTGAACTCTTTGAAAGACACTTTGTTGCAATGCAATGAAACAACCATATTTATCAAATATCTTTTATTTACGAAACATTTAAAATCTTAATAGATACATAATTATTTATATGAGGTAACAAAAAATAATAATATCACATTTATTTTTGTTTGTAATACTATATAGTAGGTACCGTCTTATCTCACATACGCTTAACTATACATTTATAAATAAATGGACCTATTTTTTAATATTAACACAATATCCATCTTCTTTGTGTGAAGATTCAGGTATTATTATACTGACATGTAACATAAATCTCAAATGATTCCCGTCTGATTAATTACAATTAAAATTATGGCTCCATTGAACTGTGGTGTTTTGATCAGCAGTTTATACTATCTCTCGTTTCTCCCGGAGTTGTGATGATGAGCTCATCTAGCCAGTCCCTGGCCGCCCCACTCATTGAAGCCGTAGCCGTGGAAGGCTCGGTAGAACCCCGGCTGGAAGTTTGTCGGCACGTGGTCATTTGTCTGCCGCACCAGTGCTTGATAGTCAAACCTTGAACATATTGAAATTATTACAAAATATGATAATGTTGAGTAGCTACATTTTTTGTTGCGTTGTTTAAAACTGTTTCTATGGATTTTTTACTTTCTTGCACGTGGCTCATACAAACTATGAATATAATTTTCTGACATGATAGAAAATATATAATCCTTTGGTATAAGATGACAATTGTTCCGCAATCTTATGAAAATATATATATTTTTTAAATATTTAAGTTATGTAATTTTTTAAAAAGATGTTGGACTTGCTATCAACAATTTTTCTGTGGAGTTTTTTTTTTAATTTAAAAAAATTATTTAAAGGTATTTTTCTTCAAAGCATAATATTTTATAGATTCCCTGACTTTATGTCGATTTATCAATAAATTCTTAGCATATTACTTCACTTTTCTGAAATTACAAATAAGAAACGGTCAATTGAATTTGTACAGTTATAAAAGTCTAAAAAATCTATCGCTCGTCGAAAGTCTCAAGTGCCTTTCAAACTTATAAAACGGTCAATATTCAACTGTAGAAGAATGAAAAATTAAGAAATAATAGATTTGATTAGTGACCTCCTCTCCTCAAGTGGATGGGCGTAAAAGCGCAGTCCCTCGTAGGTGGGCTGCTGCTTGCGGAAAATGTTGAACTTGCTGCGGTGTTGTTTGCCACTCTCCTGGAAGCCGTTGCTATTTGCACTCGGAATAGCTCGCTTAGGCCTCGGTGTTCGTATCAGCTCTTGCTGTTGATCCACCTAAAATTTTATATTTACTTTTATAAAGGAAATCGGGTTATTCTCGCTGCAGTATGGATTATTGATTAGATTTACAAAAGCTTGTACTCCTGCGTGGGGTCCAAAGGAGATCATTCAAAATATCTTATGGTTAAATAGTTTTATTATTTGCATAATTTTTTGCACGCATAAATTTGACTAAAATAACAAAATGACTGATTTAAAAATATGTGATCTAGAAAACTTACTAATACGGTAATTGGTGTTGAAGTAAAGCGGAAGTAAAATGCAATTTATATAAATAATTTGGAAATGGTTTTTTTTGTAAACTTTATTGTGATCAGTTTTTGCTCGTAGTTGGAATATTTCAAGGTTTTATTTAAAAATCAATTAGGCTATACGTTTTCGTGAATGTTCAACCACAAGTAATTTTTTTTTCGATTTCGCTGGAGCCCTGCATTTTGCGGGTGGTCTGGAGCGGGCGAGGAACGCCATTGCAAAACATGGCGGATATCAAATCAGCCGGTGGATTGTAGCGGACCGTGCTTACAAAGTTGCAACAATAAATCTTTGCACTGGGTTTCGAAAGCGCGGCGCGACCTCGCCTCCTCGGGTACTTTCTAAACGGAGCCCTGGTCCTCTGGCGCAGCGCTTCCCGAACTCCTCGCTCGCAGCCGTCCCTCTTCCCTCCCGCGAGGGACCCTCTAGCGCCGCACTCGACGACCAGACCCGCTCCGGGACGAGCTCCAATCAACGACTCCTCAATCCGTCAGCATTTTTAAAAAATTACATTTTGCACTCCTACAATTTTTTTTGGTCCGATCAAGCGTCAAAGTTGATTCATAAAATCGCAACTCACCGCGACCGGAGCTTTGAGGACCGCTGCCCGGCGCAATAAGCCGGGCGAATCAAATCTTTACCCGATACGAAAATAATGAATTGAAGGTTACGCTAACCGAGCCGTTTGTACTATAAATAGGCGTGCATCACCCGGGAACACTCGCTTCCTCTTTTTTGCATTCACTACTGCGGAGTTTCTTTGCTGATAATCCGCATTTAAAAACATCGCTAGCTTTTTGTTGTACCTGAACTTCAGGCGTTAGAAGTAATTTTTTGGTCAAACAAAACGTTTCGCATGTCCGTGTTGGACTTTAATCAATTTGTATCGACAAATGCGAAGTCAATACAAATCAGGCGTGATCTCAAAATGGGTCGAATTTTGAACCTTTCGATAATGAGTCCACGGCCTAACTCTTGAGCCAACAAACCAACCAATATTTATAAGAATTACTTTTTATGTTAATTTTTGTATTAAATTTTCAATGATATGTCCTCTGTGGTAAATGATTGAATTTAAAATAACCTTGTGTTTATGACTCTTTCTAAAACCTATCGGTGCTTTGATGCGGTGGTACGCAGGTGATGCTGACGATCTTCTGTTGATATCGCATGCACTTTGCAGGTACACTTCTTTGTAACGATTAATTTTTGAAGAAGTGTAAATTGAGCGGGTACGAAATATAGAATCGTGCATTTTCCACACGCATGATACTCAATGTTTGCCTTGTAAATAAAAAAATTAAAAATTATCACATTTTTGGTCTACTGAAAAAAACATGATTATGGCATTCGATAGTCTGGCGTTCACCCGGTTGAGCTCATACGGCTTGCAATTCCAAATGAAGAAGGAAGAAGCCCGGTGAGGTGGAGATGAGGAGAGAAGGCGGTGAGTCACGCGGCTGCGGAGCGCTCACGTCCCGGAGTTCCCTGACCCGCAGTTTCCGCGGAATGGGGCCGTTTGTCGGGCACTCGGTGCCGACAGCACGTAATCGCTCCGAACAGGAATTTCAATGTTACCGTAACATTGTTTTCAATATCATAGAATGTGCCGAAAATGGAAGCAGTCGCGTCGCGCCTGATCGCGCCCGATCACTCCGAGCGTCGGGTCCATTTCTGGGCAATATCTTAGCCGCTGGCTGGCGAGGTCGGCAGTCACTTTTCGCTTTTGAATCACCGGCGATTCGACCCGTTTTCCGCGTGTGCTCTGTGACTATTCCGTACAGACATAGCCCAAAAATGTTGTGTCATTTCATTATAATAATTTGTACCAACGCGGTACTGGGCAGCTGCGCGCCGCCGGACGTCTGCGCAACTCTCGCGAGGCTTTGCGCCATCCTCGCTGGCCGAGCAATCACAATTATACCAAGAGAGGCGAAGACGAGTAAAATCTGTTTAAAAAAATAGCGGTCGATTTATCTCACCTGGTTTGTTATTTTGGTTTGATCGTGTCCGTCGAGCTGGACTCCCACGGGGAACACCTGGACGATCTGCTGGTCCTCCCTTCCGCGCTCCGGGACCTGGTCCAGGAAGTGCGCGCCACTGGGCTTCACGGTGACCACTTGCTGCTCGAAATTGTCCACGAAACCGTGTGCGACATGACCCCCCTGCGTGGTCGTCTCCTTGGACTCGAGATTGTGAACTACGACTCCTTCTGCGTGATGCTTGTCCTTGCTCTCTGAGCTCTGCGTACTGCCTTCGATGCTGGTGCTTTGCGATACGGATGACACTTCAACTTTAGAACTGAGGTCGTTTGAGTGAAGCTCGTGAACTACTTCTTCGCGATGTTGGGTGCCTTTGTCTTCAGGTTTTTCTGTGCTTCCTTCGGTGTTAGTATGCTGAGTTTCAGACACAATTCCTCCTTGAGTTTTGTCCACGTGCGAGTGAACATTGTACACCACCACTTCATCCACGCGATGCTGCGTATCCTTGTGCTCTGGTTTTTCCGTACTTCCCTCTGTGCTCGTATTGTGTGCTACGACTGAGCTGCCGTCTTGAGGTTTTTCTTCGTGCTCGTGCTCGCCGTGCTGGTGTTTTTCGGTTGTAACTCCAGACGGGCTACTTTCCGTAGACGCGTGCTCGTGCACAGTCGTCCCGCTGGGGTTTTCTGTCGTACCCTCTACGACGATTTTTGGAATATCCACTTGATGTTTGGGTGCATGATCACTGCTCGATTCGTCTTTTTTTTTTGGTTCTTTAGTTTCTGCATCAGAGGGAGTTTCGTTCGATGAAACCGTCTGCGCGTGCTCTACTGGGAAAGGAGACTTTTCCTGACTTTCAAGAGTTAGCACTCCATTATTTGTATCATTCGGCATCTTCGGAGTTTCCGGTTGCGGACCACGATTCTTTTGATACAACTGAACAGTTGGCTCGCTAGTTTGTTCGAAGCTTTGCTGTGCGATTTGCTGGGTATCGTCTACTTCGTGGAGAACGACTTTCTCAACTTCAGGGGAACCATTCGGCTTTGACTTTTCTGTCGTCGTTTCTTTCGGAGACTGGTGAGCGTCTGTCTCCTTCGTCGTCACCTCTTGTGTCAATCCGCTATCCGCGTGTTCACCATGCTTTTCTAAGTGGTGGTCCTCATTTTGTTGGTGATCTTCTGATGGAGGGTGAGCGGGTACGGGGGTACTCGAAGATATCGATACGGGAGTAGTGTTAGTTTTTGGCTGATTACTTTCGTGCGCTGGGTGCACTTCTGCTGGGTCAACTTTAGGAGTCGTCTGCACCGAACTGAGATTTTGGCTTTCAGTTGAGCGCGCTGTCGTCTCAGGGGTCGGGGTGACCGCGGTTTGAGTCAAACCCGCTTGAGCTGCGCCGTGTCCTGAATGCTGTCCGTTAGATTGCGAACTGGACTGCGATACGGAATGGCTCACTGAGATGTGAACTTCCCCCGCGTGCTCCGTCGCCGGCTTGATTGCGACGCCCTGACCGCCCACCACGACCCCGATAGATTTTCCTGTAGATGTCGAACTCGTCCGGGTGACGACAGTCTGGATGACTATCGGAACATCGTCAGTATCATCCTTCTTCTTATCGTCGACGATTTTCGGCGTCGGCGTTACTTCAGGGGGAGTTGTGGACGAGAAAGTCGAGGTCGAAGTCGCGGGTGAAGTTTCTTCGGAGCCCTTCGGAGTGACGGCGGCAGACGGTTCGGCTTCCGGGAGACTGCCGACGGGGACTTCGCGATGCGGGACCAGCGGCTGGACTTCGCGATGAGACAGCAGAGTGAGCTGTCCCTCGGTGTTAAGTTTCTGGTGGTCAGGCGATTCACGCTGGGGATCGACGTCCGGCATGTAGACCGGATGAGGTATCTCTCCCTGGACCTCCGACACCTGCTGCTGTTGCAGGTCGAATGGAAATATTGCCTAAAAACAAATCGGTAAATCAATAAAAACATCCAGCAGCAAATAAATACAAAAATGTACTGACGCATATTAGAGAAAACGATAAAAAAATATATTTATGCATTTGAAGTCGGCTACAATAGTCATCGCCGGTTTTACAAGATGAAAACGAAAGTTGCATGAGGCGAAGTAATTAATGTCTTTTTTTATATTTATTTCTCAAATGATCGAGCACTCGGCAGTTTCGTGAGTACACTCGAGAAAAGACTCTTCGACGCTCGCTTCCTTTCAGCGGCAGAACAGCATTCTCCGGATCGGGCCGTGATTGATAGCCGCGACCTGCCCGGGCGGTCGCGACGTCGGGGAGATAAATCAGGCTCCGCGGTACCGACCTGCTGCTGCTGCTGCTGCTGCTGCTGCTGCTGCTGCTGCTCCTCGGGCTGCAGTGGTGCCCCCCGCGCCCCTCCGCACAGCGCCACCGCCACTGCCAACACTCTCTGCAACACGCGTCACAATTCAATCAACTATTGCAACAAGCGATAATTTGACAACGGTGGAACACAACCTTTATTCGGATACAAAAATCTATCATATCTATTATAACGCCCAGCAATGCATCGCCATTAAAAACGAACAAACATTAATAATCATTCATACGTCTTGAACTTTCGCTTCGCCCGCAGTTCTGACAACTGCACTACCGAGACATTAAAGTCTGATCTTCACCGAAAGGCTATCGGATATAAATTATCCTGGCGTTTTGCGCAATGCTTCTGTACGCCCTCAGCTAATAAATTATATATATATATATATATGTCGCATAATATTACGTCATACAAAAAGAATTTCAGTAGGTCGCCGCCAATGTCCATTGAGTGTTCTGAAAACGTGTCGCCGAGGATGTTTCCGCGCGTGTGGACAGCGCGACCTGCTGCTTATTTTTCGTCACGATTTCACATCTCGGAAGATTTGATTTAATTAATGATTATTGATTAAAAATCGCAATGCCCGCGCTGGCGCAACGTTCCCGGAGAAGTTTGCACTTTGACGCTCACAGAGATTGCGTTGCCTGTTTACGAGTGGATTAACGACCTGTGGTTCTGTTTGAATGTTGATATTCTTGATTCACTCTCGTTTTCATATATATATATAATATATATATAAATTTAAAAAAACCGCATTTTTAAAAATTCTTTGAATTTTTCACTGCCCGAACAGTTAAATCACATCACAAGCATACATATTGAATGAATTCTTTTGTAAGTTATTAAAACCTAGTGGTTATTTTTAAAATAACAAACACATAATGTTTTCAATTTAAATAGTATTCAACATGCAATAATAGTTATGAAAGCTTTTATAGGAAATTGTGTTATTTTGTTAGCATGAACCGCACTTTATTATAATTTAGCTTTTTTTTTTATCAAAACCGTTAATTGAGTTTTTGATCGATGTATTAAATTTAATAAATTATTCTAACAAGTAAATTACCACTCTGAGAATCGTTAGATTCACATCTGTAACATCGTAAATCAAGTTTATAAAAAAAATATGCTTAAAAACAATAATTATGTCTATGGAAATAATATGAGTCGGTTATTTTAAAAATTAATTGAGCACCATGCATCAATATAACGAAGTATGCGTTACAAAAAATATTATATGATTTAAAATATTTTCAAAGTGTAATTAGTCAAAGCATAACGACAAACGTATACTGAAGATAAAAATGTTTAAATAATGGTTTGATGTTTATGTCGCAAGTCTTGTGATGGTGCGTGTATGATTGTGATTCTTCTGTCGTCCATATTTCACGTACATGTCAGCAACACTTGTCGTGTTACCGAAAATGGACACGAAATGTCAACAACAAAACCATCACAACCACACGCGGACCAACATCGACCATCGGCCGTGACACTCAAACATCGCACTGAACAGCTTATTTATTTGTTTAAATTAACGAGTGCTTAAAACGTCTCTAATACTAATATACGTCAGCTCTAGAACAAACAAAAAATATTACGATATTTTTTGTTTGCGAGTGCTTTCGCCTTTCAGGGGTTCTTCGGCAGAAGCGTCCGCAAAAAAATTATTCGCAACCTCTTGACGTTTGGCTAATAACCAAATGTCAAACAAAAATAGCCGTCGTTTAAATGTGGAGTATTGCAAGATAAACCAGTATGTCGTGGATTTGTCGTTTGAATGCGGAGTGTTACAAATTAAACCGGTCCCGGTATAAGTGAAGGAAAGGAGTCGCTAACCAGAAGTCGCATGATGCCGCGCCGGTCCTCGAGCACTCACTGCCGGCGGGGCGAGGCGGCGCGGCCTTATGTAGCCTCCCGGGGGCGCCGGGGACCATACCATGCCAACTCTGGTTCATTATATAACGATATCACCATGTCTAAATTATCCCCACCAGTATCTTAATACACATGAACAGTACAAAATCGCATACATTTCTGTTTAACACGTTGACTGCCGTGTCAGCCACCGGTGGCCGACACGGAGGTATTCCAATTGGGCCGCGTCGGCCACCGGTGGCCGACACATAGCGACGATATACCTGACTTGAGCTTGACATTCTGCCTGTCGGCCATGCGCCCTGTACTGAACATATTCTTCTATCTTCCTTCGATATGAAATAATTGTATTTCGACCCATTATATTAAATTAATCCTAAAAACGTGAAAACCATTTTAGGACATTTTACGAAAATCCTATTGGCAGTCAACGTGTTAAATATATTTTTGGAGTAAGCAGTGCTTTATTGCTTGTATGGATCGAACGTCACATATTGATTTGGTGGGAGCTGTCGTGGTTTCCGTCAACTCTTATTAGCAATAGAAACCATAGGTTATATTTTGAAATTGCAATTACAATCATCCACTGAAAGAAACGTCTAGTGGTTTATCAGTTGGCGATACAGCCGCGCCGAAGGCTCGCAAGGAAACCCGCGGTGGGTTTTCCCCGTTTTCCTGATATCTTGGACTCGGTATGTTTTACCAGGCGATACAAAACCTCACCCAGGATTAAAGCTGATATTTCTCGGAACAAATTCTTCCGAACACACTTTATACATTTCCAATAATATATTTATTGGTCAAGTTCAGAGGCTGCGTTGTTTTTTGCAATACCGAGTATCGCTAATCTATTATTTTATTCCGATACAAAATTCTTTGAAATGTAACATTGACGGCTGCTCGAATATTAATCACACTCGAAGTCCATAAATCAGCCGGCAGCTCCGTCCGCGGTCGGCCCCAGAGCGGGAAGGCGTTCTCCTGCCACAGCGCCGTTAATGAGGTCGCATTCCCGTGAATTATAATATTTACGTGAAATGATATACATGAAGTAATCACCCGCGAACAATCGAGGCGGCGGCCGTGAATGAAACGTTCAAAGAAATTTCACGCTCGAGCAGGTCGCGCCCACCGCTGCTGGACGCACTCTCGGCTCTAGGAAGTGCTCGCCAGGCTTGGCGACCGCCCGTGCCCGTGATGCTCGGGTGTTAAGCCGCGTCCTACATGCTGGCTTCTGGTCTTTTCGAAGTTTGATAATTGAACATCGTATTGTTGTACCTTGACTTGCCGCAGACTTGCAACTCACATATCCACGGTGTTGACTGAGCAAAGTAACTAAGGCGCGGACCCGTGAATCTACCTCCTTTTATAATATTTCTTCATCAAGTGCCTCTCCTCAGAGGAAGTTGGCGACCTTTTCACTGAGCATATACTCATGGAGGGTCCCCGGGTCCTTCTACACCGCAGTTTTGTATTGATACTCCTAATAGCTGGAGCCCCCTCATCTCGACAAGGTATCTCCAGAGCACATCCCTCCACAATCATTCCAAGTCCACTGCTTCATTACCGATCCTTTACACACGAGAGAGCGGGGTGGTTTTATAGTACTAATAAACATTGAATACTAATTAAATGTATTTTTAACGAATAGTTTTAATTTACGATTCTACTGGATTAAAGCCATTCTGTTTATATATTACTCTAATAATTACGCCACTATTAATTTAATAACACAAATCTGTAATTCCATACGACCGGACTGTTAGTTTTGCACCTAGAGGAGATATAGTTAAGTTCATAGATTATTTTATTATTTATATTTCCTAAAGTATAGTTAGTAATGAGTATGCTTAGATATAATATATTTATAAAAATAAACCTATGAGGTTTTTGGTTTTATTTTTTTTTGCTATTTCTTATAATCGACATAAAACGAGTTTCACGTGTTTTTTTTTTTTTTTAAGAATCGGCAATTAAACTCTTAAAATATTGCAACCGACTCATCCCTTTCTTATGAAATTTGTTTATACAATAATAAATGTTTTAAACGTCTGTTTTGAGCGGTAACAGGAAAATGTGTCAAAAAAAATCATAAGATGATTTTATGATTATGATTATTTTATGTGAAAAAGATGAAAAGATGAAAAATATGAAAAATTCCTATTCACGGGACTACGAGTCGCAAGAAGAGGGGAGAGAGGAGGCGCCACTCTGGACCGGCAGGATGCCCAAGGCCGCCATGGAACTCAAACTGGTTTTTCCTTGCAGTGTATTAAATTCTTCGAATGACCTTTATGCTGGATTATCATACACACAACTGCTTAGAATAATTACACTTATGTATATTTTTCTCGCGCGTTCTTCCCATCCTCTTTGTTAGTAACAGGTAGAATTACACACCTAAGAGAATGTGGTTGTGCCGAGATGCGCAAAAACGTATTTTGATGATTTACAATGCACGTTACTGCACATATCGGTAACACTCTGCGCTTGTCCCAGCCGTCCCAGCCGGAGTCTTTAATAGCTTATTGTTGCGATGAATTAAGTTAGTACGGATTTCCTAGGCACATCGATTGCACAATCCGGTCCTGGTTTAAAAAATCATGACCGGATTGAGCGGCACGATGGGCGAATGGACCAAGTCGCGGGCTGATGTGACGTGTAGATCAATATTTCATTTCATATGAAATATTGTCAAGATGAAATTCTGCAATACTTTAATCGATAAGTCTAGATGTCAAATAACGATATTGTTTATATTTTTAATCTAGAAAAATGCTTTGTTTTCTTTCTGTTCTCGGCGTGTGTAGGCGTCTAACCCACAAACAGACGCCATTAATAATTTACTCGTTAAAATATTTCGGAAATTTAACAATACTAGGATTTCAACTGTTTGTTTTTATTTGTTGTTTCTAATAATTGCGTTATCCGAACGGTGATGGCTTAGCATCTGATTATAAAATGCTATAAATATTTATTGTCAAGTTTGTATTTTTTAATAATATGTATTTTTTTAAAACATCGTGGCACCTTTCTCGCCGATTTATTTCAGTAAGATATGAGTGCTTCTTTTTTATGAAGTCTAAGAACTAAAATGGCTATTCATTTATTTATTAATTTTATAATACAAATATTTTCTTTTCACTATAAAGCTACATTTTGTAAGCCAATATTTCGTCTTGCTTATGTTTCACCATTATTGTCTGGCGTTCCTTTAATACGATGGACCACCCATCACTATGATAAAATCAGAATTCTCTGAAAAACATTTTTTTTCGTTTATTATTAATTGATCGATTATTGTCCTGAATAGTTTTAGATTAGACAACAAGCTAGCGAACGAACATTTGCAATTGGCGATTGTGTTCAATGTGAGTATAGTCGCTTCCATCGATCCAACGGCCAAGTCGCTCCGTGGCCAAACTCCGTGAGTGGGTTTTTGTCTGGCGGCGATAGATTGGCAGGTTTTTTCGTCGATTGATGAAACTCGATAAAAAAAAAATGACGCTTTGTCTTCTCCGGAGCATCATCCTGCGCCGGTGCGTTTATCTTTTCAAAACTCGTTTTGGTTTTTTGATATTTTAAGTAGGCAACTTCTTGGGCAAGGCGGCCGCGAGTGCCTCGCGCCGGGTGTTGCAAGCGCTGGCTGCAGCGTCCGACCAGGCCAGGCCTGACTTCTCGCCGGTCGAACCCACAAACCTCGACAGGCGAGAACACCTTCAACCCTTGTAAAATTTACATAGTCTTTGACATTATATGAAGATATTTCCACCCCTGATCGCTTGCGCGCTCACAAACCGACTGCCCCAAAGTTCGCTTCGACTACAGCAGGGGAAAACTTTCAGCGAACTGTAAAATATATCTTTTTATTTCCCACATGTTTCTCTACCGGGATTCCGGCTGTGATGTTAAATTTTAAATGCTAACACGCGACTTCTCGGAAATCAGATATATTTTCGGCATCGTTGGCTGTTTTTTATTCTGACGCCAGCGAGCTGTAATAATATGTTTGAAATCTTGTAAAATATTTAGTTTATGTGTGGAAACCCGTGGAAACGGATACCCTTAAATATCAAACCAATCAATTAGTCAATTAGATATTATATTATTAGTGCTTTCGCCTTTTTAAAGTTTTAAGACGGAATTTGAATCCACGTCTTACAGCGCAAGCCGCGATAGCCGGGGAGGTGTAAATTTATCTCGCGTTTCACGATTATCTAAAAGCACATCGTATACAAAACAAACCTATGTGCATTGAATATGCGGATTTATCACATATTTTACTCATTGGTAAACTTCACACTGTTGGAATTATTATTTTCATTTAGTCCGATGACGACTTGTGGGGTGTTTAAAAAAAGGCGCGCCGGAGCGCTCGCCGAGCCGCCCCGGCGCGACCTTCAGCATTTACGGTAATTTCAATCGTAGGTTTTTTCGCTCGACGCTTACTGTTGTAATAAATGTAACTCAATGTGGTTTCTTTGTTGGCATTGTACGGGCGTTTTTGCGTTACGCATTGCACAGATGCGGATCGGTCGGACGAATCTGGTATGAATGTGCCTCGGGTGGCTCTCGCTTTTTCTTCACGATCACCTGATAATACCTGCCGATCCGTCTGCGGACATGCGCGAGCTTTCCGGTAACGGCATGTGGCACCTCCACGAAGATTGAGTACGGCGATCGCTTCTCATAGCTGCAGTTCATTCATACTGAGCAAAAATGAGAGATCCCCGTCCGGCAGGTGAATCCCAATTCGTATTGGGTCGGTGCTAACTATAAACACTAAGCCTTTCGAGACTTCGATTTTCCGAACTCGGAGCCCCAGCTGCTCCGTCTCCCGCTGTCCCCCGGAGCCGCAGCGACGTCTTCCGGACAGTGTGGTTCAGATTATGCAGCGTTACGCCGTTTTCCGGATCGGCGTCCTTCGCGGGGGCCGCTGCGGTCACTGCCAATGCCGAGTGCCGCCGCGCCCGGAAAACTTTGTTTCGAAAGTGCCCGATTCGTATTTTCTCATTCGCACACCGACTGCAAAAAATCTCATGCTTGGCATTCAGTCGAGCGGTGTACTAAAGACTACGCAAAATACGGATCGGTTCTATTGCTATGTCTATTGAGGAAATTTGTTTTTCTAACGCGGGCCACACAACCGGGTCCTCGATTTTGAGAATTAAAGGGAATGTGTTTTTGACGCTCGAAGCCGCGGCGAGAAGGTTCGATACTCTCGACGTTCTACGTTTAGTCGGCCGCCACCGCCACCGCCGTGCCTCAGGAAGTAATTTGTATTTTACTTTCAAATCGATGACTCCTCAACGCGCTCGACTTCACGAGGTATCCTCGCTCGAGCGCGACGGGGCGGGCGCTGCCTGTTTAATAGTTTAATTCGAAAGCTCTGCTAGATTGGAGAGAAGTAGCGGTGACGTGACGTGATCGGATAAGCCTTTTCTCGGAGAACGAGCGACACGATGATCGTCTCGGATGATCGGGTCGCGGCGACGCTCCGCAATGCTAACGCAGACCTTGTTCGCAGCGGGGTCCCTGGAGGCGGGAAGCGGTGGGCGACGCATCGGCGGCTCCGCGGAGCCCTCGCACTCCATGGAGATCGCGCAGGTGCTGCTGTCGCTGCTGCACGCCTGGGGCCTGGACCCCGACCTGGACCGCGTGGGCGAGGCCAAGCTCGGCCTGCTGCGCCCCATGGTGCCCGTCAGCTTCGGCGTGCTGTCCAAGGGCGGGCAGATGTCGCTGCAGCTGCCCACGTGGCAGAACGCGCTCTCCGTCCCCGCTTCGGCCGCCGCGCCCGCCGCCGACCTGCCGCCCGAGCTGCTGCGCCAGGAGGCGCTCACGAGGACCTTCACGGCGCGCCTGCACTGGGAGCTCAGCACCACGCTCACTTCCAACCATCTGTTGGCCGTAATCGCCCTCGCCAACACGCTCATGTCCATGAACAACGCGACCTTCGTGCCGGAGCAGGAGTTCAACCGTAAGCTGCACCGCGCGTCGGGGCGCGCGTCTTCGCTGTCGCGCTCCAAGGGGGAAGAGGAGCGCGAGGAGGCGTACGGCCAGCAGCAGGCGCACATCAAGCAGGGCTGGTCTCTGCTGGCCACGCTGCACTGCGTGCTGCTGCCCGACAAGCTGCTCGCCGCGGGCTCCAGGGCCTTCAAGCGCCCGCAGGTGGAGATCATGGCTCGCCGCTGGCAGCACCAGTGCCTGGAGGTGCGCGAGGCCGCCCAGGCGCTTCTCCTGGCCGAGCTCGGAAGGTCGGTATTCTACTCGCCCCTGCACTCCTATCGCGACGCCCGCACTTGGAACTTTCTGACCATCGAGCTCTCCGTTCCAGGCTGGGCCCCAAGGGAAGGAAGGCGCTGGTGGACAGCTGGGCGCAGTACCTGCCGCTCTACACGCAGACCGAGAGCATATCCGCCCAGCCGCCGCAGCAGAATCAGCCCGAGAAGGTTCGTGCCTCTTCCGTCTCTTGCCGCAGAAAATTCACACTCCTTTTTCCAAATATGGCAACACAATCAGTACGCAATAATTCCCGTTCTTTTCGGGAACACTGCCGGGCGAGCCTTCTGCGCTCGCGTTTTTTTTTTAATTCGGGTTGTCTCTTGAAGAATCAACTGAAATCTCCTGCCCTAACCTCTCACTGATTGTCCGATGAATTAAAATTACTCATATAAAATGTTTTAGCCACGGCAAGAACATAAGAACACGGCCGGTACAGGACAGAACCAACCGGAAAAGGTCAGAGGCCGACAATAACTACTAACCTAACACTACTAAACCTATTCTAATGTATCATTCTGCATAACTCTACTCACACGCAATGTAAACTTGCAGGGCATAGTGGTCATCATCACCCCCTTAACCAAGAGAAATGAACTAATCAATTATACACCATCAGCAAGAATTCGGTAGATCGCGTGATTATATCGACGTTCGCGAGAAACCTGCTGCCATATATTGATATTGTTTTATAACTCAATTATTATATCCAATAAGTGGCGTTACGGATACCGTTTGTCGATCATGCGTGAAATTCGAACTACCGCCAAAAAAACATCGCGTCACTCCGGTGTGACACTCTAACATACGGAAGGTTTTTGGTTTTTTTTCGCAAATCTTAACACGAAAAAACCGTCCATTAATTTGGATAATCAAGTAAACTATGAAGTGGACGACGAATTTATGGGAGTTAAAATTCATCTGACTTGTCCGTTTCTACGGTAATGCGGTGATAACATAATCTCGAATGTTTTCTTTAAGATGGGGAATGCTTTGGAATATTCAATTAGCGCAAGAGAATCTAAAATTATAATGTGTTATTGAGTGTTTTACATAAAACAATCAGGAGGAGGAGCCCGAGGAGGAAGAGGAGGAGGAGGAGGCGGTGAGGAAGCCGTCGTCCCTCGCCGAGCTCAAGCGGAAGCAGACCACGGCCGTGGTGCTGCTGGGAGTCATCGGCGCCGAGTTCGGCCAGGACATCTCCAGCGAAGGTCTGCCCCGGCCCCCGCTTCCTTACTTCTCGCCCTTATTCCATTAAATCATTACCGATTCATATCAAATCGCTTAACACCTGCCTGAGTTTCTTTTCATACTGGCCCGTGCTCGATCGTCATTGAGACTCCCGGCGAGGCGACCCGTCCCCGCACGCACCCGTCGGCTCGCTCTAACCTCTTCTTACTAAACAGGAGCCGCAAACAATAAGCGACGACAGGGAGACGACGTTCGGCGCAAGAACTCCGTAGTGGAAGGTAACCTCTCATCCGTCGCCGTAGAGCCGCCTCCGAGTGACCGCCGGCATCTCACGGCTTTTCCCTGCGCAGGCTTCGGCGTGGGCCACGGCAGCCTGTCGCGGCTCACGGCGCTGGCCCTGGCGCACCTGCTGCTGGCTCCCGGCTCGGCGCGCCTGCCCGCGCACACGCCGCTGCGCCGCGCCGCCGTGGACCTGCTGGGCCGCGGCTTCACGGTGTGGGAGCCCTACCTGGACGTCAGCAAGGTGCTGCTGGGCCTGCTGGACATGTGCTGCGACGCCGACAAGCTCGTGCCGTCCATGAGCTACGGCCTGCCGCTCACCCCGCAGGCGGACTCGTGCCGCACGGCGCGCCACGCGCTCACGCTCATCGCCACGGCGCGGCCGGCCGCCTTCATCACCACCATGGCGCGCGAGGTGGCCCGCTCCGCGGCTCAGCAGGCGGCGGGCGGCGCGGCTCCCGCCCCGGGCACCGCGCCGCCCGGCTCCCTGGGCCGCTCGCGCGCCGAGGTGCTGCGCGGCATCGAGCTGCTCGCCGACCGCCAGCTGCCCGAGGTGCAGGAGCTGCTGGTGGAGGTCATGGACATCGTGCTGCACTGCGTGGACCAGTCGCACCTCAAGGCCAAGGGCCTCAACGAGGTCTTCCCCGCCGTGTGCCGCTACAACCAGGTGTCGCACTGCCCCGCCACCCGCAGGATCGCAGGTGCGTAGCAAAAATCCATGCTCAATTGTAAAGAGCTGCAAATCGGGAATTATCATGATTTCGCCGTTGATGTTATGTTGCTTGTTGATTATGGATGTAGATCAAAAGGCTGGCGAAATGTTTGCGTATTCGTTTATTAAGATGATGGACATGACAGAATTATACGTGGTTACTGGTCGAGTGTCTGCGTCTCTCTGTGGTAGGTTGGCTTATCGCTGGGGTTGTAGGGTTGTTGTAAAATTAGAAAGTCTCTACCTGCGGTAGGGGCGGAGCTTAACAAGTCAAATAATGTAGCGGTGTATTTGCACTGACCGCTACACTTACAAAGCTCTGGCGTTTAGATCTGATACAATAGCGGGAGCACGTTTCGAGGGTTCACATCATATAGAACCAATTTTCCATCAACAAGTTAACAAGTCAAATAATGTAGCGGTGTATTTGCACTGACCGCTACAATGACAAATCGAGAAATATCCTCATTCTTTGGTAGTATAAAGATATTTTGAATAATATTAGCATTTTCCGATCTACAATATTCTATTTGTGCCTATAAATTTGTAATTATTTTAGGTATTACCAAAAAAATATGTTCTTCCCAAAATAATTTTTAGAGTGTCTGTCGGATGTCCATTTTGAAAAAGTAGTGCTCGGCGTGATCAATCGGGACGGTCAAGTCACGGACGGTGTGTGTGTGTTGCAGTGGGCAGCCACAGCGGGCAGGTGGCTCTGTACGAGCTGCGCCAGGGACGATGCCAGTTGCTGGCGGCGCACCAGGCCCCGCTGAGCGCCTGCGCTTTCAGCCCCGACGGCAAGTTCTTGGTCACGTACTCGTGCGCGGAGAACCGTCTCAGCTTCTGGCAGACCACCACGGGCATGTTCGGGCTGGGCGCCCCGCAGACCCGCTGCGTCAAGTGCTACAGCACCGCGCCCCTGGCCGACGCCGCGCGCCTCAGCCCCGCCCGCCTCGCGCGCCTCGCCTGGCCCGCTCCTCGCCAGGCCACGCTCACCCTGGCCGATGGGTCTGAAACTAGGTTCAACGTCTAGGCACACCTGCTGACCCCCATCCGTGCGCGCTGCATCCATCTACAGCCAATACGGTGCCATTGAATCTCAAAACTCTTGGAAACACCCAAAAAGGATAGAGCTAGGTATCACTTTAGAACCGCTTGTTTTAGACTAGTTTATAATAATTAAATGCGACAGAAATATCTTGTAATAAAAAAAAACTCCACAAATGAAGATGAAAAGAAAAAATATCTTCCATAATTATCAAGCTTGATCCCGAAGTGATGCCCTGTCTTTCCTTTTCTTCACGAGTTTTGAATACAGCAGTAAAAAAATATTGTCAGGGAGATTTAAAATATGTTTTTGATCATTTGTAGCGGAAGCTGGTCTCCGCGATGCCGATTGTGAGGTCGATCGACTCATCCCCTAAATTAAGATCAACTCGGTATATTTCATTCAGTGACAGGCAATAAAGTAGATTTTTTAGGACTATTGTGTACGCTAAAAAGTACTCCTGAGTTGCAACCTTTTCAGGCATGAATCAATCTTGCATTAGTCGAAAGATCAAATGATAGTCACGTTGTTATGTTATTAAAAAAAATAGTGATAAAGTTATTATGTTAGTAATCTTAGTCAAATGATAATTTAAAACCAAAGTATGGTAAAAAAAAAAAAACACTTGATCTATAAAATCCTGTTCTCATCCCATAATATAATAAAGGTAACTGTAAGTAGATAGATAGATAGATATAATAATATTTATTTATACTTTTACTCGGACCAGAGTTGATGTTATATGAAGGCTTTTCTTTTTACTGGTGCCATGTTGAACACAAACTCATCCACATTCTCCCGCGATTAAAAATTCATACTAGCGTAAGAATATTGGCTTTCCCACTCTGCCAAAATCCGTGAGACGCTCAAGTCAGTTCCTCTGCTCCAGACATGACTTATTATGCTTGCATGCTCAGGCAGTCTCGTAAATTCAGCAAGGTCGTGGATGGATTGTGAAATGTATAAACTGTTCACTGAGGACACTAAACAGATTGTCTCTTGTAAATCTTCATACTCTGCTTCGGCCAGTTGGTAAGCTGTGAACGAAGTGATATTTATCCTCTTCCGCATTTTGGTTTCCAAAATGCCCGCACACAAGTTTCATTACACAGGATTTTATGATTCCATTGTACATAGTCATAAGATTATTTAAAAATATATTGCCATTCCTCCGTAGAATTTGGATAATAATTATTTTAAACAATTTTAATTATATGGTAGTTAAATTTTAGCTGGAGAATTTCATTAATATGATTGAAAAAAAGAAATTATTATTTCTATTTTTGTATTAGAAAGGCAGTCAATTAGGTCAATGCGATGAAATTTTAATTTGTGCTCTAATCTTTATTTAGTAAATATTATTATGATTGCGTGTTTTATCTATTAAGACTTGTCGCTGTATCTTTCTGCTGTACACGTGAAGAAGACTGAGGCAAGAACACGCTAACTATGATTTTATCACACAACTAGAGCCAGAGCCTGATTACATTGGACCCGCATATTTTGAGAAATTTCCATCTTGAACTAAAATACTGTCTTTCTAAATTTATTAAAATCGGTTATTTTGGTTTCTGGGTGACCATTTTATTCCTATATTTTTTAAATATCAAATATATTTTACGAATGTAAATAGCTATAAGATGCAATGCAATGTATTTATCCAAAATTATTCTGTAAAATATTTACTTATACCGCACAGATTAGTTGAAGAATAAGTATCATGTGTTAATTCGCATTTAAATTATAATATACAAATTCAATTTGACAGAGTGCAAATGATTGAGCATCTGGAATTGTCGGTTGCCAAGGCGCAGTTATATAATAACTAAAGTATAATATATACACAATAGTAATAAAGTTAACCCGTCCGGTTTCTACTACTGGATTAGTGCACATATTACTTAGATTTATATATTATCCAAATTTTAAGTATCGTTCTGAGCGATGGCAGCTAGATATTAAAACTATAATGAGTTTACAATAGTATTCATACAAAAGTTCTTCTACTCGTCTTTTACTACTTATTAATTGGCGCATACTTGTAATATTAAAAAAATATATATTCGAATCGTGTTGTTCAATAAATAATATTGTAAAGTTATTGTTGTAAATAAAAAATAATCAAAACATCTTGTCCATTTATTGTGTTTATGGTCCTACTAGCTTGCAGAAGTCTAAGTGGCACTTCCCTGAAGACTCGGGTTAATCGAGGAAGCTAGATGTCTTACATAATATTTTATGTCTATGAATGGTCCTCTCGTATTTTGTCATATTGCTCTTCTGGTACAAATCCTTGTCAATTCAATAACCCTCAGGGTGCCATATTAACTTTTTCTTCACTCGTGGATACTGCTAGTCTGCCTTTACGTGCATAGACGTGGCCACTCCAATTCAAACTTATAAGAAAAGAAAACTTGTTTACATAAACATATATTTTTATTTATAGAAGAAATAACAAACATCTTCATATTTCATAGTAAAATGTTACATTCCCATATTCTTTACATAATACATCAACATTTGGCTATTTCTTATATTCTACATACAATAGCATCTAATTCATTTTCTTTTCCAAATACTTTTATTTTGAATCTTAGGAAGTCTACCCTTCACACCTTTATTATCTTGTGTAGATTAGATTCTCAATGCGTTTTACTTATTGGGCAGGCTGGGTGATTAGCTACTTGATTCAAAGAAAAGGCATAACGAGCTAAATACGCTGATTAGCCATCTTTTAGTGTCGCAGTGACATTTTTTTTTATTAAATATCAAAAATATTATTTTAAATTGTCAGGCTTTTAACACGACACAGCAGAGATTCAATTATTTAAAGAACAATCCAGAGTACGGCTTGCCATTTAGGTTGAATAGGGAAGTTTAAGAAAAAGAACTGATAAAAACTGAGTAAATTATTTACAAAGAAACAACAATATTATAAATTGATTAATATTTTTAAAGATCTTTTGAATGTACATATTTCAGATATGCAATAAAAAAAAGGATTCGACGTGACAAATATGTATATAAGTTTCCCTGCTGAGTAGATATGGATATTATGCTTAAACTATTTTAATTAAAATGAAAATAAATGTTTAAAATATTTCTATCAAAATACATGGATATGGGAAATATACATAACAGTAGTCTTACATTATATTATATAGTATTATTATGTATATAGTTTTGGTCCCTGTTGTAAGAGATATTTTAGTAGAGATATAGATTACTTACATAAGATTTATAACATATTTTTACAAACGATAATCATTTAAAATAAAAGCAATCATCCGATAATTTCTCAAATATCCTCATGACACAGATCACCATAAAGAAATCTGAATTCCACCCTATCAACTGGTAGCTAGGTGTATAGATTGATGTATAATGTCCCTCATAGCAAAGAAAAATACTCTGATACGTTTTACTTGGCAGTAATAAATTTAAAAATTACTAAAAAGATATAAAATACAATTTATATTTGTAATGTAACTTACTAAACATGACAATGTCTTGCTAATTGTTTCTCAGAAGTATTCTCCTGGAATGCTATTGCATTTACTTCAATATCACATCATATAATAGATTATATCGTCTGACTCAATAATGTGTTGTGTTTTACAATCCTGCAAATGCTTGGAGTTTTCAGCACACAAGCGTAGAGCTGTTTATACAAAAAAAACTTAGATCAATTAAGTGCGTAACACATCTGCCGATAACTTCTTAATAATTTCTACAGACAACCAAAAAAACGCATCAAAAATAACTGTTTTCAATCATTAATGAGATGTTCTCGCAAACATTGAAAAATTATGTTAATGAATTCAGAAGAAAACATTCAAAGTGCTTACAATTATTTGAGCTGATTAAAGTCTCATGTTTTGATACATCAATCCAACAGAGGTGGATTTTATATAATTACAAGTAGTTCTCTGTGAAATGGTGATAAAAATAGGATTTATATTATTGTCTTCATAAGACAACAATTGTAAATATTTTTACTCATTACTTATTAAAATTTCAATATAAAATATATGGAAGAATATCAGTTTGATAATTAATAACTATGATAATAATATAATGTATAAAAAGGGTTGCTAGAAAATATTTTTTTCTAAATTCTTTTTATGTTATGCAAGTATTTAAGAAAATAAACAATGCATGGATTGTTAAATAGGTAGGTTGATCTTCGCTAATGCATAATTATATATACTGGATATTAAACTTGGAATTCCTACAAGAGTGAGTGGTGTTTGTGCTCGGCTCAGCGACATGACGGTTCATCTGCACACACACATCTCTTCATCATATTACTACAATTTACATAATTAAGCAACGCTTCTATTTTTTGATTTAGTTAATTTCAACATCAGTTAGCACTTCATGATAATTCCTTGAAGAAACTCAACAACATACCGATGATTAAATATTGAATCTCATACGATAAATCACGAGAAGCAAAAACAAATTCATATAAATATTTCAAAACCTAACCTAATTTCTACAATTAAATATTTACACCAAAAATGTTGGAGGGATTGGTTGCTGTAAACTAATTGATACATATTACGCAAAATCTAAAATTTGCCGACTAGATTTTATGTAATTAAAATATACACAGGATATCCAAATATTTAACAACACACGACACCTCTGTGTTTCAAACGCCATAAAATTTATTACAAAAAATTAAAGAAAAACAATAATTGGCTTTTACTAAACACGCTTGGTTCACATAGGTGGTGCATTAATTAGAAAATATTGACAAAGATGTGTGTGAATAGATGAACCTTTATAATTTGACTAACTAATGGAAGATTGTAATGAGGCTCCCGACCTGTTGAGCAAACATAATCCACTTTTATGCTTGACCCTATTTGCCACATCTAAACAACTAAATTGCCACAACTTTCACAAACTTAAATTTTTAAAAAAGACAAAATTCTTATCATATTATATACAAGTGATTATAATCGGAACTTCTGAAATAATAATTAAAATTATATATTAATGTTTTACATGTATAAAAGATTAAACCGAGAACTACATCTTCTTATGGATTAATTAATTTTTTTTTAGAATGTGATGTAAAACTAAAGCAATACTCTAAATAATATTCAAAATTACATTCATTACATGAATGAAATCTGTCTTTTGGCTTTTTATATAGATAGATAAAATTATGATAGATACCAAATATTGTCTTAGGATGTCATGCCATCCAGAACGCATCAAATCTCCCGGGTAAAGATGTGACAACCCAGTTGCTTATAAAGCTGTACAGTATGTACGATAGACACTCCCTGGGGTGTCAGTTCTTCCTGAGGGGGTCCAGGCTCTCCACAAAAAAGTCCTCATTCCCGATCACTAATCCCTTGCTGAAGCCATCCTGCAAACCATCATACTCTATTAGCATTTTTTTTTTTTGTTGTTGATAAATAATACACTTCTCATTATTATAAAATAAAAATTATTAATCGACTTGATGGATTCTCACCTTCATTTCTGATATTCTTTTATCCAGAAATCCGCTAAAACTACTGTCCAACAAAGTGGTGTTGCTTTGCTTCTCACCAAAAGGGAATGGATTTCCAAATCCATTGGAAATGCCATTATTTCCTACAGAAAAACCGTTTCCCATGGGATTGCTGAATCCGTTTGACACACCAGTATTAAAAGCGTTGCCATTCAAGCCAGAAAACTTGCCCGTATCAAACGGGTCGAACCCGACCATCCCTGAAGTTCCGTTCGGGAAAGCGCCGTTAGTGTTCGGGGATCCGTTGTTCTGTGCAGGCATGGCGTTAGTCGGAGAAAAAATAGATATTGGTGCCGTAAAATCACTGATATTGTAGTTAGGGCTGTTGTTAAGAATTCCACCAGGCATTTGCGGCGGAGTGGACAAGGCGGCAGCAGGGCTCGCTCGATTTGGCGAAGTCGCAATGGCGAAGGGCTCTGATCCGAACAAGTCACTGGGGCCATTCTGTAGACCACCGCCGTTACTCTGAGATGGACCGTTCCTCTTTGTAGCTTTGGGCGGCGGAGCAACTGAAAATTCCAACAGGGGAAATCAACAGAGAAACTTCTTACAGAGTGCCAACATATAATCAAGTATAGTTACAGTTTGTACCAGAAATAGCTTAAAAAATTTAAATAAACTCACTCATGGGAGGTGGAGTGAGACCGTTGCGGCTGGGGGATGCAGCAGGGGCGCGAGGACGGCTTCCAGACAGCGTTACCGCTGGTGGGTCACTTTCAGCAGCTCGTGGGTCAAAATCTAGAAAAAGCAACATGCCACTTTACACAACTTTCTAAATATTAGGGATGTGCTTTAGTGCGATGAACGCAGTTAGAGTAATGAATATTCTCACCGCTATCAGAGTCAGAGTTGAGCAGCAGTCCCTCGAGTTTGGTTCCGACAGAGGGGTTCTTGGTAGGAGAAGACATCTCTATGCTATCGTTCATCAAGTCCGCTATGTGATTGCTGTAATTATTTTGATATTTGAATTGGATCTTTATATTCTTCAAATGCTTCATAATGTAAAAAAAAACTATTCTAAATATATACAAAAATGTATAGTTGGTATAGACAATGTAATCTATCAACTCTTTTACACCATAAGATCACTATGAATGATACTCACTTTAAGTAGTGCGAGGGTGCCGGAGATATTGTATTATTTTCCTGAGATGAATTAGATTCTGCACCTAAAATATTTTTTAAAAATTGACAGATATTTGTCATAAAACCATGTCTAAGATGGACGAGTTTATCTAGAATTATTTCATTTTTAGCAGCCTCCAATCTAATCATTTTATTTTTAGGATTTTTTTTCTCTTTTAAAATTATAGTGATCTTCTTCAAAAAAGTGAGACTATTAGATATCAACATATACTGAAGAATATTCGCGTTAATAAATTGTAAATAAATTCATTTGTGAAATAGAGAAGAGCAGGACATACTTGGTTGCGGTTCAGGAGTGTAGTCCAGGGCATGGGCGATGCCGCGACGCGCGAGCCACGCACGTAGGTCAGCCGGGGCTGCACCTCCTAACAGGCCCGCCAGTTCAGAGGCGCGCGCCGCCATTTCAGTAGCCTGCGCTCTCGCCCGGGCAGCCTCCGCACCCACAGCCTCTGCTCCTGCACCCCGCTCCATCAAGAAACGTCTGTTGGCAGAAATAAAAATTACAGTCCAAAAAAGCTAAATATTATACACATTACAAGCTGTTAAAAAAATAAAATATATAAACTAATTAATAAATCAATTAACTTACAAGGAACAATATTTGTAATATTATTAGTTTCTATAATGAGATTCTTTTGTAAACTCTGTTAGACTACTGACAAAATTGCATGGAAAAATTACTATGATTTTAGAGACATATTGTTTTCACTTCAGCTTCATTTCTGAGATGAGAAGAAAAAGAAGCGAGCAAAGCAGCAATCTAATGGAGTGAGAATAAAATATATCCGAACATATGTTGGGTTCAAATTATTGAATAAATACAATGTATTTTAAGTATGCAGCGGTTTATTGTATGCACTGACTAAAAACTTTCCTGATAGTATAAGGTTATTCAGAGCCGCAAAAAACATCATATTTTGTCATTATCAATAATTTCTACACCGATTATATGAAAGCTATTAATTTAAGTCACGGGCAGGTTTAATCGACTACCCCGTTATCCCTGTTGCCGATAGTGTCGTAATCTAATCACCAAAATTAACCGATTGTCACAAGCAATCTAACCTATTGTGCGTCACCTCACGTGAGGACAGTACGCAGACAGTGAAATTGTATACGAGTTGAGTCCTAATATGTACAAATCATTTGTGAAGTGCCATTGAGGCCATCATCTTTCGAGAACGACTGTACTATGTATGTCTGTGTTATTTTTAGTCACCATTGTATTTTTTGTAGTGTCAATTGACAGAGATTAAGAAGTAAAATATATTTAATAATAACTAAACAAGGTTTTTTTATATCATGTATTTAATTTACTTTTACAAACAAGCATTTTTGACTTTTGACACTTGTATAAAAATGTCAAAAAATATGGTGTTTGGGTATAAACTGAGATACTAAAATGCTCTTCATATTCTTATGAAATCAATAAAGCTCAGAATCATTTTAACATTATTGAGACAAGTGTTTTGATATTTAATAATTTATATATTATATAAAAATTAAATCACGGTGTAACGAAAGAAATTTATTTTATGTTCCTTCTTACCTGTAAGCCAGATCGAATGCCTGCCCAATGGTGAGGGTAATTTCTGAAGCCAGTTTATTGGAGACGAAAACGAAGCACTCGTGTTGCTCATTTGCGGTGCCAGCGGGGGTTGAGCCAGTGGTGGCGGAGCTGTCGGGCGCGCTCGTCTCTCCCTTGGCGATGAACGAGAAGAACTTCTTAGCTTCCTTGTCGTCAGCACAGTATGAGATGCGATGAAGGGGAAACTGATGCAAAATATTATTTGTTCTGGGCTCCTGAAATGAAAAAATCAATTAAAAAATACTTCTTTATAGTTATTATTAAATATTTAATCATTCCGCATTTATTACCCCAAATAGATTTATCGCGTTCACAAAATTTATTTATTATAGGCACATCAGCTTTCAACCCGCTCGGTTACAAAGCCTCGGTGGTCAAAAAGGTGACAGTGCCGCCTCGATCATAAATGTCAGTTCAAATTTCGTCAGTGATTTCGAGAAATAATTTCGAAAATTTTTTCATCGTTTTCTGTAGGAAGCGAAAACCTAAAAACTGTCATGAAACAGTTGTCTTCACTAAATATATATATTTTTTTTTTTTGTCAGAAATAAAAATTTACACCCAACAACCATAAACGTCCAAAATCTCGTTTTAAATCTTATTCGGTATTCAAAAATATAAGATCTGTTGCGCTGCTTTTGTTTCTTTTCCCCACGGACGTTGGCGCAGCTCGGAGTCGCACAAGAAATATCGAAATGCTAAAAATAAGAGCAAGACGTGTCACAACAAGAATTTATGAAATATTCATTGTAATAATTATGGTAATACTCTACTCAAAAGTGCTAAAAATGAATTAACGGTCGATAAATAAGTATTGATAATTACTATCTCGTTTTTTGTTTCAGAGAAAAATGAGGACAACACTTCGAAGCGACTCACGATGTGCCGAATATTCATAGAGCTTCTTCGTGAAGATTTACAAGGAATAAACTATGTACTATGTATTATTCTCTTAAAATATTATGCATTATCAGGTTTGAAACATAACCTCTAAAAACTAAAAAAATTTGACGCGGTCAGTAAATTTATACGATTATTCATTTTACAATTTTTTTGCCGTGCACGAAGCGTAATTGCGTATCATGATTGTTTCATTTCATTTTCATGTGAATATCGGTAATGATATTTAATACATTAAATTATATTATTATTATATTTGAAACATGAAACTGCCAAAACTCGTATGCGTTTGGAGTTGCGCACGGGTAGAGTTCGGTCGGCCAACTTTCCGCGTATCCGCCCACCGTTTTGTAGGCAAATCGTAAAACAATAACGCTACAACTCTATGCAGTTGTCTGTGCGTTGTTTCAATAATAACATTATCTCAAATAGAAAAATATTCTGAAAAAATTACGGATACAAAACTTTTTCTTACCGTTGCTCAGATTTCTACCATTTTCGGATAATTTTGACATAATTGCAATGCACAACATATTGGACCCTAAAATCCACCACGGCACGAAATAATACAGTAGATTCGTGAAAAACTTAACCTCGGCCGGGAGCTGCAAAATATAGAAAATCATCGCAAGAAGTACTCGCGGGCCCGACGGACGTGCAATAGTTGCTGAATAATTTAATTGTCTTAATATAAATTATGCTAACTAATGATAATTAGACACTGGAATATTTATAACGAATCGACGGCTGGCGTCGGAGATCGAACAAAGAAAGGATAAATATTGATGCAAAAAGTTGCGCAATGCTCGTTGAAAGATAAGCCAGCGCTGAAACACTGCGGTGCAGCAAGTGACACACAATGGCCGCCGCTCTGGCAGAATCGAGTTTTTTAGTGAATAATTTACGTCTGAGCGTCACGAGCCGAGAGCGGAGAGCACTCCGTCCGCCGGCACCGACGGACGGCCACAATGACGGCGGAGAAGGGTTATTCAATTTGTTTAGAAGAACGCGAGCCTCTCCTCGCCGCCTCCGCTTCGCCCCGAGACTCGGCGGGCTCGGCGAGGAGCGGCGAGGGGAGAGGCTCCCGCACCTGTATGGCCACGCCGTCCACGGAGATGGTGATCTCCACCTTTCTGGTCTTGGCCCCGGCCTCGGACTTGCGCAGCTGCTGGCTGAACTGCAGGCGGCGGATGGCGTCCTTCACCACCTCGATGCCCTTGGGCTGCTCCACCCCCGTGGAACCCAGGAACTGCAACACAGACCGGTCAGTGATCGCGCGACGACTGGCGTCACGCGTGGGCGCAGTGTCACGCCGATTCGGATGCCAGTGGTCAAATCGATCGGTCTCCTTCCGTCTGTCGGGCCGCAGGGGTCGTCGTCTCGACTCGTCTCGTCTGCGAGGCGACCCGCCGAGCCGCGGGGGGGGCGCTCCTCATCGCTCGAGGCTCGAGGCCCTCGCCCCGCCCGCGGCCGGGAAGGTCGCCGCGACCAGACTCGCGACCCGGAGGTCTCCGGGAGGCACCGTACCTTGACGAGGTAGGCCACGTGGCCCTTGAGCAGCAGGTCGGGCGCGTGCAGCCAGGCGCGCCCCTGCGGGCCCCCCGCGCCCCCCGCGCCGGGTCCGCCAGCGCTCCGCCCGCCGCGGCCCTGCCAGAACAGCAGCGTGGACATGGTGGCCGGCAGCGACTCCTCCGGCACCTCCTGCAACAGACGCGAACTTGTACTCCGAGCCGCTGGGATGCGACACACTCGTCGATTAAAGTAACCCGGATCCCGCTGAGGAATTCTTTCGGATGATCGATCGCACCGATTTCGGTTTACCGTTGCAACAGACATCGCGCATTGAAAGTCGGACGAACACCCGAACCGAAAATCGGCCGCCGAAGGTTTTCGATGATTTGTGTTATTTTTTTCAGTAAAACGGAGGGAGGGACTCGGGTCAGCGGGCAATGGGAGATTTTTCAATCATTCAAGAGAATAGGGCACACTTACGATGCATCATTGATCATACGGCAGGGAAAATCTGTAAAACGACTTCGCAACACGAGTTCGGATAATTCGAAGAATTTTTTTTTTGATGTAATAATTTTCGACAGAATGTTTGACGAGTTTCGTGGTAAAAATGCACACCCTAGCTCTCGACGGCTCTGAGAATATCGACCGCGGCCCCCTCGGATCGGCCCCGCGCGCCTCCGCTTCCGTTCACTGCACCGCCTGGCACGGACTTATCGCGGGTCGCTCCTCCGACGTCTCGGCGCCGCTCCGGGCGGGCGGCTCGAGTGGAAGGAACTTTGTCGCGTTCGTGCAATTCGAAAATGCAATATATCGCTCGTGACGTTACCGGGCCTCGCTTCGTCGAGTCCGCTGTCGGGAACGACTCCCGGGGGACGCCGGAGTTTTCGCGTGACAATCGCGATACGACAATTGCGCAAAAATATAATTTCATACAGAAAGACTGCACGCGAAACGCTCGCAAAACGCGGCGCGGCTCCGCGGGACTCGCACTAGTGTACCGTTTGCGAGCTATTTAAAACATTCAAATCGACACGACTAACAAAATAGTAGGGACCTCTACGATATGGAACTTCATATTTCTTCCGTCGTGTTTGTCAAACTGAGCGAAACAAACGCAAGGCGCGTGGCCGGCACGGCTGGAAGTTCATTTCGCTGATACCGGTCAGTTTTGACCGGCACCGATCGCGATTCGGGCACCCGGGCGAAACTCTCGCCGCGGGAATCGCGCGAGCCGCCCCCGCTTCGGGTTTCGCCCTTCCGCGACGCTCGCCGGCACGCGCCGCCGGAGCGGAAGAGTCCGAGGCCGCGCGAGGGCGAGGCGCCGTCGCTCTCCGATGATTGTGAATTCTCGCTATTGAAGGAATAATCGCTCGACTTATCGCGAATGCCTCGATACGCCCGCTGACGCGATACCCCGACGCCCCCGCGCCGAGCTCTGCGAAGCGGCGATCTGCCGCCGCCTCCCCCGGCCGCCCGAGCCCTCCCGGCCTGGCGAGGTCGCCGAGGGAACGCGGAGGGCGCGCCTCGGCGGAGTCGCCCGGGCGCAGATGCAGACGGCGAGCCATTATCCAATTGGCGGCCGCCGCCACCCGAGCGTCCGGCGCGGAGCGATATTCTCTCGATCGAGTCGAGCCCTTCCGTCCGGCTCTCGCTCGGAGATGCCGGCGGACGGGAGACGCCGACCCGATTGGAAATGCGACATTGAAACTTTTAAAAATCGGATAGCTTCCCCCTTCGCGGGGAAGCGGGCCCGATCACTCGGCGCGGCCCCGGCGGTCCGTTTTCGGGCCGAGCGGAGGACGCGACGGCCGGCGGGGCTCCGCGCGAGGAATCTCGGATGCGCGCGGGACTCTGCGGACAGGATGCTCCGCCGCGGTAGTCCCCGGCGCGGAGCGACCGGAACTCCGCGGTGACTTCTCGCTCCAGAGCCGGTCGGGGTCCGAATCTCGACGCTCTCCGCGGAGCGGGTCCCCCGGTGTTCGGAAACGCTCGATCCCGAATCCTGGATTCGAAAAGCGATCGAGCAAGAGAACGGCGTCGGCCCCGTCTGTCGGTGCGACAGGAGGGGGTGGTGTTCCGGCAGTATCGTTTCCATTAGTGAAATTCAGCAGACTCGATTCGATAATACGAAATATACATTTTTTTTAATTTCGATAACCGACGCTCGTCGCCGAGGTGCGGGAGGGGACGGGAGGGGGCGGGACGGGGAGCGGAGGAGCTCGGCCTGCGATTACTCAGATTTAGATCCGAGATACGAGTAACGAGAGCGCTCTCGCGGCGAGAGCGCGGGGTCGGGAGGCGCCGGTGGACGCGAACGCGGGGGAACAAAAGTAGCAGCTCAGTCGTTGAAAGTAAATAAACAACAATGGCACGACAGCAAAAAAGAAGTCAGCCGAGCCGCTCTCCCCCCGCCCCCGCTTCTCCGCGGCGCCGGCGCACTCTTCTGACGTGGGAAATTTCAATGCAATTTCGATGTGCCCGGCTCTGTGCGAGCGGCAACGTGGCTTTTCTGAAACTGCCTCCATCGAGGCGCGCTCGAGTGATGGCATTCTTACAGATATATTGGAGAAAAAACTGAATATTTGCTTATGCGGACGCTCAGGGAAAGATCTCGATGATTCGATAAATTTTAAAATATTAATTATATTTCTTTTCAAACGACCATTTCAAATGCACAGTAATTGTTTTTTTGCTGTAAAAATATAATTATCTGAAAAAAGTGTTTTTTGTGAAAACTGACATTTGAAATACTACAAGTAGTTGAGCGCTTATAACTTATAACTACTGAACGCTACCTTCGCGCTCTCCACCCGCTAAACTGGAGCCGAGTATAGCCGCACCGTGTGGCGGGGGCGTCGGTCCGCCCGCGGCTCGCTTCGGAACCGATCTTCCTGAGCTATTGCGATTCGTTTTTGCGAGCGTTCTTCCCGACGCCGACCTCGAACCGAAAGACGGAGCTCCTCCACCGTGCCGACAATTCATCGGAGAATCCGCGACCGTCAGCGCGCGCTCGACCGTCCCCCGCTCTGCCTTCCTCGAAGCGATAAAACGATCATAGTTGCAAAAAGAAAACGAATTTGTGAAAATGAATAGTAACGAGCGCGCGTGCAGAGCGTGACGTGCAGAGCGTGGCGTGCAGAGCGTGGCGTGGCGTGCACGCGCTGGCCGGCACTCTCTCGAGACATCGCGGCGCGCGTCCGGCCTGGGCGAGCCTCGTCACGCGTCCAGCCGCGGCCGCTCCGAGTCAAGACGGTCAAGGTTTCCGCGTTTTGCATCGATTGCATCGAGATAAGGAGCTATCCGATTCAAATTAGCGGCAGTTTCCATTCATTTTTTAATGCGGGACGATGTCGACTTCGAATGTGGCGGTTGCGATGTTCCATCGTCCGTCGTTTGGATTTCGCCGCCCCGACGTCGCGAGGACCCCCGATCGGATCGTCGGAACCGAATTCCTCGCCGCTGCCGAATGGAAACTCCGACGAGCGAGTCGCGCGGCGCGGCGGAGGGAGCGACGGGCGAATGATGGTAAACGAAAAGCGAGTCTCGCGAAACAAAACTGGACCCCCGCGCTCGAGTCGTGAAAATATTTGCACGTTCCCGAGTCTAATTTTGGAGAATCACTTTCGCAAGCGTCCCATAGAACTGCCGAACTTTCGTCGATCGCGTCGGCCTCGCGCGACGGAGTCGAGCGCGACTTTTCCGTCCGCGATGGCGACATCGCGGCGCGGACGGGACGCCCATTGTTTGACGCGATTGACAGTTCGCCTCGGATTGTGAAACGCCCGCGGGCCGACGGGAGGCGACGTCCGTCCGGGTCGAGGCCCGCGGCCCGGTCGGAAGGGAGAATTCATCTCGAACTTCGAGCCGACCGATCCGCCGCAGGACGAGCGCGGTTCGGGGGATAATCGATATTACTTATGCATGTGCATAATCAGCGGCGGGCGTCATTCTCGATCCGTCATTATCCGCCGGCCGCGACACGTGACGCGAGACCTCGGGCCGGCCGGGGCGACCTCCCGGCTCGAGCGTCGCGGACGGGACCGGACTAGATGTCGGCTGCCCGCGCGCGCGTCCGAAGGCTGACCCGATGATGACTTGAAGTAACTCCGTTCGGTCGATCCGATACAAAATTACGATCCGGTCAAATCTTCTACACTTTATCGAATAGGGAGTTCATTTTCGACAGGATCTCCGGTCTCTCGCCGGCAAAATGTATTCCCCTAATTTTAAAGAACGATCGAAGCGGTCACTCGATAGCTATTATTATTTTTCAAAGCGAAAATCTGTTATTTAGATTACAGACATTTTCGGTTCGACTCGTCTGTGAGGCAAAATATGAGGAGCTCGAGCGGCGCGAGACGCCTGCGGGGGGGCGGGGATGGTAATCGAGAAGTCTCCTTCGCTGTACTGATAAGAGTGCATCTGAAATTCTTAAAACGGTAAAATTTCTCTGTATTCATTTCGCGATTATTATCAAGATCGTCAGGGACGCGGGGACTGCGCCTACTCGAAAAACCGACACCCGACGACGAGTGACGGCGGGCACGCTGGCGAAGTGCGGGAATTGTCTGGTGCTGTTTTCATTTTGAGAATATATTTTAATCGGTGAAACCGAGTTGTCGTATCAAAGCCGACAAAACGGAAGTTCATTCGATGGATATTTTACAAAAAAAAGCCAAAACTTTGTATGTAATCTTAAAAAAAAAAATTATCGCGATCGAGTCCGAAAACGAAATGTAGTCGGTGCTGACGGCGCACGGAGCTCCGCGAATAGACAAACCGAAACTGAAGGACTTCAAATTAACCACTGAAACGTAATTCACGCACAATACCGACAACCGATGCAACATGTATGCGTTTCGAGATAAAGCTGATCGCGAGCCAGGTGACGATTACGTTTTGTTATGCCTACAGCCGGAGTGTGCCATAGCAGATTTTATATGAATAAAATAATCAGATATGAAGAAGGATTATTTTATGTCAAATCGGACAGAGAGACGACATAACGTGACACGTTTAACCAGTTCTTAATCAGTTTCTTAAATAATCACGGAATCTAAAAAGTAGGACAACTTAAACATTACTCGATCAATTTGGAATGGAAAATTTCTCACGGTCCAAAAGATGATAAAATTGAAAAGTAGCCTGCAAATAATCACTGGATTGAGAATCCGCCATAACATAGTGGTTGGAAATGGCATGATTCGTTGTGCGGATTCTGCACTTCTACGACCCCGTCCACCGGTGGCGGCTGAAGACTGTCGGCGAATATTGTATCTAGTTTGGACTAAATATTGGACAAGTTCTGCAAATAAACCGCCCACTGAGCTTCCAAAACTACCGGGGTTTTGCTTTAATTTTTCAGTGAGTGCCGAATTAAGTTTTTATATAATCCGTCATTGTTGCAAAACGTCAATTTCCATTATAAAAAAATGTCTCGAAAAAGTTATCGAAGTAATTTTTTTATTCGGTAAATACTCACTATTTCAAACGACAATTTAATTTTCTAAATTTTCACGCTAGTTGGAAGCAACCTCTATCGCGAACGCGGTATTTTGCAAATGCCCTCGAAAGGCGAAAGTCCATTCACTAACGGCTCGGCTGTTCAAATGGCTCGTATCGTCGCTAACAAAAAGTTTTCTTAGCATTGACTTTAAAAACTTTTGTCGGAATCGGATAGTCAAAATCAGTCAACTGACAGACATATTTTATGGGTAATATAGATTGTTTCAGTTGTGATCCCCATTTGTTAAATATATTTATTGATGAACTGACGATTATTGTTTGGACTGCGATAAGACGATCGAGACGTTTGCACGTAAATGTAAGATTCAATCGTAAAATATATAAAGCTGCAAATATAGTAAATGATGACGTATCCAAGATGCCTCGGCGACGTGATGCGGGAGAACTGAATTACTCGAAGATAAGAACGAGACCAGACTCGAAGACGAAAGTCTCACAAATAATCATCACGCAACGGGCGATGAGTCCGCAAGCGACAATCCGTCGCGAAAAAGTCGCAGCGCGCTCGTCACCCGCCAGCCCGTTCTCGACACCGAGTCGCACGACCAGGCGGCTCCGGGTGGCTACAGGTGGGTGGACGGGCGGTGGCGTGCCGCATGGATCGTGGCATTCGAAGCGTCCATCGAACGGTTCCCTTGCAATGAAGTGATTTCTACTGTCAGGCGAGACTGTCGCAGTCGTGCGGCAGTGCTCTCGGGGAGACATCGCCAGAGAAGCGAGGGAGACGGGCAATGCCAAGGTCGATCAAAAAGCACACATCAATATTTACCTCCTGCCGACAGAGCAGAGGTCGCGCGGCCCGAGCCAGCCTCTGCCGCAGGGTCAACGATTCGAATAAAACTTAAATTTGTTTTTCGTCTGTCTCCGAAACGCGAAGGGACCGCCGCTCGGCGAAACCCGCGGCCACTCGCGGGCGCCGTCCCCCGTGCACTTGTTATTATTATTTTAATAAATCACTCTCATTCGTTTTGTATTGACATTTCGATGGTGCTAATAAATTAGTAACGGTCAGAATATTTATAAAATAATTTTCATAACCTTGAAGTCAATCAGCAGTAAGTCATCGGATCGATAGAGTTGCATTTGCATCGAACCGTTTTGGGATTCGAGATTTTTTGTGTTACTTATTGTGCTGCATTAATTTAAAAAAACAAAACTTTGAATAACGAAAACCTGTTTTGAATTATTTCTAGCGTTACCGAAAAAAATTTAAGGAAAATAACCAAACGCGCGCAATTTCATCAATTGCGATTGAAGTCGACGAGTAAGTCGAGGGCGCGTCGTCGATTATCGCATTGCCCTGCTCGATCCGGGCCGAGCGAGCCGCGGACCGGGAAGGCCGGACACGGCGACGTCGAATTCTCAAATCGTGCAAGAGAGTTAGAGTCTCGCGGCCTGCGGGTCGATAACGAAGGAGGGTCTCTCCCGAGCCGAGGTTCGACGTCAGGGTTCAAATAATAAGGGGGTTCGAAAAACGGGCCCCAAACGAGCGACGGTCGGATCGACGCGTCCGAGGAAACGAGCAAACGGGCCAGGAGCTCCCGCGACCGGGCCGGCGGTCCGGCAGGCGCGCTTCGGCGTCGCGGAGGACCTCGGCTGCGACAGGTGATGTTCAAAATGATAATAATTTATCGAAACAAAACAAGACGGGCTCGTCCGCGTGTCGGGCATTCAGTTTTGAATTCCTCCGGACGGAGCGGACGCGCGCGCCGGTCGTTCGGCAATACAATGCCGATCGTTCCCGAGACGCTTTTCAATACATAATTACTGTCCGCTTTCAAATGCGTTCTGCGACCGACGCCCCGAGGGGAATTCGTTTCAACCGACCGCGAGGCCCGCCCGCGCCCTTCTGCCCCCTCCCCCTCCCCCGCCCCCGCCCGCGGTGCGAGTTTTGCAATTTTCGAAACGCGCGGTTCTTGCGACCCTCCCCCTCCCCCTCCCCTCCCCTCGCGCTTCGAGCGATTGATTCATTCTCGATTGCTGAACTTCCCGTCCACGTTGCGCGATGCGATGCCGCGAGTCGGAGTCCGCCGGCCTGATAAATAAAATGAAATACGGAAGTTGTCAAACAATTTCAAACGCACAAGTATTATTGGCGCATCCGAGTGGGTTGCGCAATTTAATTTTAACTAATATTTTATAATCTAATTTTCTCGTTACCCTACTCGGTGCAGATTTATTCGCGCTGAAACTCTAAACTTTTTTAAAAATATCGATTTCGGCTACGAAACTGGTCGACGGTAATCAGTTACGATCCGGCCCCCGCCCGGTCCCGCCCCGTCCGCGGGGGCGAGCGGCCGGGAAGGGACGGCCGGCACTCCGTCCTCGAGTTCGACCGGTGTCGGAAAGTATGCGATCCAACGGTACCGACTCTCGCGGGTACGGAGAGTGTCATGCTTTTTTTATACTTTTTTGCAGTCAGTTTCCCGACTTCCCGGCGGAGTGCTCGAGGCGATTTCTATTTTTCGAGTTGGCACATTTCGCGCCTCCCGCCTGGCTCGCGCGTTCCTCGATCGCGAGTGCGGCCGAACGCTCGATCACTTTCAACGGAATAAACGCGAGTCGACACTTTTTCAAACGAGATGCTGCGGGTCGTCATTGACAAACAGTGTGCCGGCACTATCGGGGCGAACGAGGGGCGGACCGACCGCCGGATCTCGCGGTCAAGGCGAGGCGGCCGGCCGCACCGCGGGTTCGGGCGGCCTCCTCTCGTATTCTACGATTGCGAGTTCTTATCGATAATCTTTTTGCAGAGAGATAGACGACCACCCCGCGGACCGCCGACCGCTCGAGTTGAACGCTAAAATTGTAGCGATTCCCGAAAGCGGGTAATTTCAATTTACGGGTAGAATCGAGAGCGCGCTCACAATCCTCCTAGTGTATCGAATCGTAATTTAACAAGGAGTACAGTCAGCGAAACCGCAGTGTTTTCCCGCGAGTGCACCGAGTGCCTCGCCAAGGACAGCCCGGCCGGCCCCCCCCCCCCCCCTACGTGCTGCGCCGCGGGGAGGGGTACTCATTTCTATTCAAACGATGCAATCTTGTGAAATTCGCTCGGAATCTGAAAACACTTCACAAATAGGAACCTGACTGCTCGTACGGGAAGTGCCTATTAAAGATACGACGACGCGTCTAGTGAAAGTTACACCCGCAAATCGGATAACTCAAAACGTAACCGATCGAACGAGTGTCCGCCGATCGATCGGTCGCCGGGTCGAGTTCCCGCGGAAGACGGGCGGGAAGCCCGGGACGCGGCCCGCCGGGAGGAAGCGACGGCCGCAGACCGGGTCGGTTTTCGATTTTCTCATTCCCTCGGCCGAGACTTCCTCGAACTCGAACGAGGAATCCGCTCCGCCGTCCGCGGTCGAGGGCTCTTCGGAAACGTCGACGAGAAGGTCGGGCCTCTCGAATGGCGCGTCTCCCGGGTCGAAAGAATACCGAAACCGAAAAAATATTCGACGTCATTCGATCTCGACTCGCGGCGGCCCGGGTCGAGTCGGATCGGGTTCTCCGCGGGAACTTCGGGCGATCCGAGCCGCGGGAGAAAACTAGAGTTAGGAAAGTGCGAGCGGAAGGAAGGAAGGCTTGCGCAACGCCGCCGGGCCGGCCTCGCTCCCGCGCGGAGCGGCCGAGGAAGTCCGCCGCGAGTTTGAAAGTGAAATTACTCCGAGCGAGAGAGAAAAGCCGTCCGCTCGTATGCTAAACGCGACGGCTGATGACCCCCGCGCGGCCGCACCGGCTGACCGTCGACACTCCCGGCGTGTTTTCTCATTATGAGCGAATAAATCAAAACAAAACGATCGCAATCGTCGTCCCGGCGGAAACTTCGACAATCGCGATCGGTCCAACAGGGGGGGGGGGGCGACAAAACTCAGAGGACAATCACCGCTCCCGCCCGATCCGGCCCTCGAGAAGCGCGCGTCGGGACGCCGTCGCCCTTTTGTGTCGCATTTAACGCTCGAGGCAACGGCGGCGGGTCGAGGAGCGGCGAGCGATCTGCCATAGAAAGTCAGCTCGGGGGCGAGGGCAGGGGGCCGGGGCCGGGGCCGGGGGCGGGGGGCGGGGGCGGGGGGCGGAGGAGCGCCTCGCCGCGCTCGCTCCCGGCCGCGGCGGTGCAAGGGCCGGCAGGGCAAGGAAGAGGGCGAGGGCGAGGGCGAGGGCGGGATGACGGACACCGTCGACGCGTGGACCGCGATAAACGCAAACCGGTTTCTCGGTCGATACATTTTTTGCAAATGAGAGATGCGGTCGCAAAAAATTAGACAGGTTCTCTCGTAACACCGCGCGTTCTCGTAACGCTGACCATTACCGCCCGGCGGGGAGCCCATTTCGATAGCGAAATATGAAGCGAAGCATCGGCGCCCGGTGGCGACCAGCGCGAGACGACGCCCTCGGCGGCCCGGGGCGGGGAGGCGGAATTCGCCTTCTCATCGCTGACTTTTCTCCTTTGTTATCATTTTTGCAATACAATCGCGATATTGATCGAATCGCTCGAGCGTCCGACCCCGTCCGTTGGAAAATTTTGAAATAAAATCGGGAGCGAGTCCCGTTCCGGGCGAGGCGGCGGAAAAAGTAGTCAGATGAGTACTACTTTTCCCGCCGGGAGTATATCTTTCGAAAACGTCAACCGGGTGCCCGACGCGAGTCGAACTCGCCACAAGTACGGGCGAATGTTTTTTTTATGAATTTCAACGAGCGATTCGAACGAAATCGTTTCGATCGGGAGGAAACGACCGAGCGTCCTTCCTCCGGGGAGACGCTCCTCGTCGACTCGCGCAGACCGTCACGGGCGACAGGAAGCTATCGATCGAATATCAATATTTCAAAGCTATCTAATTTTCAAACGAATTCGACCTGCCAAAATGAACACTCGTTTCTGCAATCGGAATTCAACGACTATCAAAGCACCGAAGAGAGAATTATCAATTGCAGAAATAAAATATAACTACCATAATTTACCAGAAATTGATATTACCAGTTTCTCGGATTCGCAATAGTTCAGAGGGGAGAGGTCGCGAGCCCGCCCGCTCGTCTCCGTTCGAGTTCAACGCGAGTATCCTCGAATGAGAACGTCGGTGACTCTTTTCTTTCGGAGTTTCAGCCGCAGGAGGGAAGCGGCGCCCTCGCGGCGGGCCGCTCGCGAAGGTCACAGCGACCGTTCTCGCCTGCCTCGCGTGTCTCGCGTGTCTCGCGTGCCTCGCCTGCGCGGCCGGGGCTGCAACGCGCGAGGAGTCACCGCCGGAGAAACGACAATCGGCCGACGCGGGTCGTCACAGTATTGATAGAATACTATTCAAAGACATGTCGGATAAGAAATTTATCGTCTCGAGTGACTCGCCGGTCGTCTCGTCTTCCGTCAGCGAAACTCGGCAATCGAAACTTCCCGTTCATTTTTTTTTTTAATATCATCCAACGATACTCCTCGAACTCACTTCCGGACCGACAGAGGGTATTTCGAAAATTACCCAACTCGTCGGAGATCTTCCAAATACGGTTCAACTCTTCCCGAGCAATGTCAACTCGGATTCTTCCGGTCTCGCATTGAAATACTGTAAACGGATGAAATCACCCGCAAGTGTCTCGCTCTCCGCGGAGGGAGGGGGCCGCGCGGGCCGGGCGCTCCGATGCGCGCTCTCTTCCGCTCCTCGCGGCTGCGATTTTGACTTTCCGATTGTTATTTTGTATACTTCGTGACCCGGGCGGTGCACCGCGCCGCGAGCCGCGAAGGAGAGCACTCTTCCGCGATTTACAGTAACGCCCGGACCCCCGGCGGGGAGCGGAGCGCGGATCCGGCTCGCCTAGCGGTAAAGCCCCCTCCGGCTGGCGCGCGACGAGCGGCGCCGGAGATCGCCCGTCGCCCCGTCGAAACGTCAGGGAGACGGGCCGGTCGCGACTCGAATAGTGATCCGGCAAAATTAAACTTTATAGTAACTTTCGGCAAGCGGTCTCCGAGTTCCGAGCGGGGGCGACTCTGGAGCACCGCCGGACGTCCGGCGATCGCTCCCGCGGAAGACCGAAGTCGCTCCGATCCCGCGAGCGATCGTCCTCGGAACGAGAGGAGACCGCGAAGCGTCCTCGGGAGGGACCCGAGACGGCGGGGGAAGGTCTCCATCGCGTTCCGATACTCGTCGCGTCTGATGGATTTCGCTCCGGAGAGGGCGGTCGCCCTCGCGGGATTCGCGCGTCTTCTCCGCTCCGGGAGATTCCGTCGTCCCGTCCGCTCGTCCGATCGACTCGTCCGCTCGCGTGCCCGAGGACGGCCGGAGCTTCGCGCCGGACGAGTGCGGCGCGTTCGCGTCGCGGATTTGTCCGCTTCGACTCGATTTCTAGATTCCCCGGGGGGCGAGATCTCCCCGACTGTCGATAGGACTCCGAATCGACCGAGGACTCCGCCCGCTCGCCGACTGACCCTCATTTGTCTCGATCGAACGGGAGGGATCGACGGAGGGGAAAACGCCCCCGGGCGGGTCTCGGTCTCGGAATCTCGCCGAGGTCGCTGCCGTAAAACGGAACCGCTCCGCGTCGGCAGCCGGGAGCGCTCGAGGACTCGGCGTCGAGGACGGGCGGGTCGTCCGTCGCGCGTCTCGGAGTCTCGGAGCCTCGGAGCCCGCGACGCCCGGCCCGAGCGCCCCGACCGCGGCGACCGAGCGAAGGGGAAACGCTCGCTCACTCGGCGAAGTCTGCCGTTTCTCGCGAAGGCGTTCCGCTCGAACGCGACTCACCTGAGGGATGCGGGATGCGGGATGCGGGATGCGGGCTGCGGGACGCGGGCTGGCAGCGGCGACTCGCGCCTCCGGAGCTCTCGGAGAGCCGCGGCGGCCGACCGTCCGGCTCGCGGACCGCCTGACGCCGAGCCGCGGGGGAGATCGCGCAGGCTAATGCGAGAATCCGGATAACATTTTATTTCCTATTCCGTTTGAACGAGCGAGGTCGCCGCCGCGGTCGCTTTCTTCGTGGCGTCGATCGGCGCTGTCGCGACGACGTCGATCGCGATCTTCTCGTCACTTCGCGAACGATCCGACGGACGAGTGCGCGACTTCGACGCGCTCTGCGCCTCCGTTGTTTGTCTTTTCGGGCCGAACGCTGCGCTCGCTCGGTGGCTCGCCACGATGTCTCGACCTGCCCGCCCGACGACTGGCGACTGACTGGTCGGGCGCTCGACTCCCGCTCCGTCCTCGCTCGGGCCGCTCGCCGCCGCCCCTCCGCCCCGCCGCCCCGCCGCCCCGCCGCTCCGCCGTCCCGCTGCGGGATCATCCGACAGCGGTCCCCGAGCCGCCGCTTCTGAGTTTTTTTTTTTTTTTAGTTTGTTTGGATTATCTAATTATTTAAATAACAAGTACTTACTCAAATTTTCGGGTATTTGGAGAAAATTGCGACTATTGGGTTTTATTTACTCTGGATATTCTCGTTTTCTAGATCCTTGTTGTGGATTTTTTTAACGCCATCCAAATTGCAGGTAAATTTCAAAACTAGAATGAGAATTGAATTGAATTGAGAATCGGATGCGGCGACTCGAATCGCTCTCGTCGAAGCCTAGGGTAGATTTGATCGCGTGATCGGTATCGTGTCGATGCGGAACGAGTGTTGTCAAAAACCCGTTTCGCCCGAAACCTACGGCCGGTTTTGTATATGAGCGATTTCCCGTCACTCCTCGGTCGGGATTGAAAAATGTTATAGTTCTTCAGATATTTCGTTATCGCGAAAATTGCGTTTAAATTGAAATCGCATCAAAGCGGAGCGACGAGTGCCGCCGAGGGAGCCGAGGAGGCGAGGAGCCGAGGGAGACGCGGCCCGCCCGGCGCCCGCTGGTTGGCGAGCCGCGCTCCTTTCGCGCCGGTGCTCGCCGGCGTGTATTGTTACGGAACTCCCAGCAAAATTGTTGTAAAAAATACGAATTATTTCTTTCGTGCAAATATCCAACGAAACCGATGGTTGTAAAATATTTTGCAAAGTAGAAAAAAAAAATTCTCAATCGGGTTAGGTTAGTCTCAGTATTTTTTTAAATTGCAAGCAACTTCAATATGTATGCATCTACATACATAATGGCACATTTTTCTTGTTGACCTAAATATCCAATTTTATTTATCTAAGGAAAAACAATACAAAAAATGTACGAAGATTATAACAAAAAATATCATTAAAAAAACTAGAATACACATATGTGTGCATGTTTTATCACTTTTCATATTAGTTTTTTTGTTGACTCGGAGGTCACAGGGTAAAATAGCTTGCTTTATTTCAAATATATATTCATATATGTATATATATATATGTGTGTGTGCTCACAATTTCACATATTTTTTGACGAAAAAGTAACAGCCATTGTTTTAATTATAACACAAGTTTTTGTGGAATATCTTCTTGAAAAATTAATCTTTACCTTATTAATTTTTTCTAAGCTTCATTCACATCGCTTCTTTGTTTTCCTGTAGAAATTTAAAAGCAATAAGTAAATTTAAGCAAATATAGTAAGAGCTTAACTTTGCTTCATTGGTATTCAGCGCGCTCGAGCTACTTACTCTGCATTTATATGGGAAAAAATAAATTTGAAGTCAGGATCAGTACTCTAGTTATGTAAATATCAATGTACTTTTTTTTAGATTATTAATCATATGATCAGTTTTATTAAACCTCCGCATTGACATATTTAAATAAAAAAGAACATCACCTGAAAGTATTTTTTTGTCATGTCTATCCTAATATAACATTTAAATTGAATCTTTTGGGTGAGATTTAACTAATCTAAAAGTAAAAAGTATAAGGAATTTTTCCAAATACAGAATATATATTTGTATGTGTTTTTGTTTACATAGTTCCGTTTTGATAATGATTTAAGAGTAGTGTGTGGCCTCCCACTGCTGATCTCCGCTGTCTGGGATTGAAGGTCGCACTTTACACTATACACAGAATTGCTATCTGCGGTGGGCGTATTGCACTTTTATATGAATTGCAATGATTTACCAAATAATGAATCCCTCGGGACGGTTATTGACCTCGACGTGCCTGGCCTAGTAAATAATACAACACGACAGCCAGTGCCGCGCTGTTATTGTTAACGAGCTTTGCCTGCGATGATAGTATGAAATAAAAAAAAAACTGATTATTTCTTCAAGTAATTTGGAGCAGAGATCTGGTATCTGAAAAAAGTTGGCAAAGCCAATAAATTTAAAAATGTGGAAAAATCACAAGCCGATTTTTATTTTCAAATATGGACCAAGATCATAGGCAGAGTTCTTATTCCTCCGGGCATACTTTTGGGGCTGGTTCTCGTTGCACAAATGCCTCGTGCATGCGGTCAGCTCAGGCTGCACAGAGTAGATTTAAACCTAACAATAAAATAAACAGTAGGATAGTGGAAGAGGACCTCTCAAATATACTTCATGGAGTTCCCTCGTTTTTACGATGGGTCTAACTTCAGAGAGTTCCACATCAGTTGAACTCTAAGCCTTTCTCGGTATTATAAGAGATGGGTATATCATATTTGTACTTCCTAGGTCGCTTTTTTAGTTTGGTTTTTTTGAAAATAACTTTTTAAATTCAATACCATTTTGTTGGTGATTAATTATTAATTTCTAATGTACTTCTTGTTTTTTTTTTTTTTTTTTACATTACTAATTTGAGAATATCTAAAACTAAATGATGAGAAACATTTATAGTATATATATTAATTTCAGATTCTGAAGAACTTTTTAAAATCTATATATTCACAAGATATTAGAAAATAAATAACCATAGAAAGAAGTCTTGACAGATAATTTGACATTAAATATAAAACGTATATTTTGTTTCTAAAACATGTAGTCACTGGAGGTAGGCGAGACGTTCACAAATGAAAACACCAGACATGTTTGGTTTCCTCTTTATTTGAGTTACTTTAGCCAGCGCCGGCGACACGTCATTTAATAATATATACAGGACACGTGCTCCGGCTCTTGCCAATACTTTTGGATTTCACAAAATGGCCGCCCCGTCATCGAGGGGATCTCCTCGCCTTCAATTATTTAAATATCTAATATTACTTCGTTCCTCCGGCAGGTCTGCATTAAATATAACATTAATCTTATACCTTGTAACACAGCAATATTGTTAATTACTCTCTTTAATTATTTTAGTGAATACACATTGACTCTAAGCGTCTTCGCAAATTGTTATTTTTTTTTGTTTTTTAAATTTTGATTGAACATTTTTTTGTATATTTTTTGTTCATTTTGATAGGTTGAACATACAAAACAAAAACACACAAGCGACTCCGACTGTGCACACTCCGCCCTGTGCAGTTTTCATTGAACGCTCTTCAAGTTTCCAAAACTAGGAAACTATATAACAAAACCCCAATGCAGTAATGAACAAAAATCATATACAATTACACAATGTCCTCAAAAAATCTGTCCATTTGCACTGAAACCGTAAAGACACGGTACAGTGCCACGAAAGAATGTATTCATTCATAAACATACAGACGTATGCAGTTGTATACTTTCGCGGAGGGACAGCTCGAGTGATTCCAATGCGCCGCCGATCTCGTGAGGTACTTCGGGGATGATCATCTATCGGTGCGAAAACTCTACTATCACATAGAGATTATTGGAAGAAAATCGGTTTCACTCGAGTTGTTCGTCCGCACTAAAGATGACAAATTTCAACTAATATTAGATGGAAAATAAAATAAATTGGTCTACAAGCAAAACCCATATCAGGTCACAAAACAATTGTATCTAGAAACAAATAACACAAAGTGACAAGTGCCAGAGAGACAAAATGAGATCGTGCCAAAAGAGGCAGCATTTTCATGTAACAAAAAATAGCAACATTAAAAACAATTCATCAAAAATCAGATAAAAACATGTCCAGTACTCACTACTCCACCCTAGCTCTGCACGCACTAAGAACACATCTCTACAAAAGCAGCACGCGGGACTCTCGCATGTAGTATCAGCTTGACAATTATAAATATTATAATCACAAGCGCGCACACTCGGTTACTTCATCTCGTCTCTCCGGCAATTATCAGTCCATTATAAAATTATTTTCTAATACAGCAAGCGGCGTCGGAAACGGTCAAGCCGATCCTGGCAAACTTCCGGAGCTCATTTGCACGACATTTTAAATTACAACACTCTCTCCAGAGTATAAATAATTCAAAGTTCACCAGAGCCGGGGCGAGTCCGAGCTTACGGTCTTGCGAGGGCACGGTTCAGGCGGGGCACACGAAGCAGCCGTGACTGTCAACAGAGTTCAAGGAATGCATAGTGGCTACCGATGCCCGCCTCCTTTCTCCTGGAGTCCAATCAAAATTTTCTTTCAAGCAGGAGGTGCGATCTTCGCTAACAAGGCTGCGATCGCTCGCAATTTTTTAATAAATAAAAGGGGGAATGAATTTGCACAATATAAATCCAAATGAGAACCGGTAACGAGCTTACGGTACAAAAAGATCAAGCTGTACAAAATTATTTGAAAGTACGATTGAAAATGCTTGCACAGCACACGTGTGACCTTGTGATACGGTAAAAATAGCAACATACCATCGCTAGCGAGTGAGTTAGTCACTCCACAATACCATCAACGGTTACGGTTGTGATGCTGGATTAGCCGTCGCTCTGGAGCTCAATGAACATCACAAGCGGATGAGAACATCGACTTGGATGCATTATTACTGAGTTTCCTCGTACATTATTCGGATACAATTTGTTGTTTACCTATTACATTACATTAGATTATAATACAGCCTTTTTTGGACGTCGGTCAACGCCATTTGCATGTTTTTAGACAGTTAGGGGAATAGAAGGTTATTATTTACTCACTTATGGTTTAAAATACCTACATAATATTTAGTTTGTAAATCTAAGACCCGTATTGCAAGAGTTCCTCCCGCAGAGCTACACGACCTGCCCCAGTGGGCGCTGCGCCAGCTAGGCAGCGCCGGCACCACAACCCATCGTGTAACGTTACGTTGCAGAAAGCCTAGTCATTATTTCCAAAATATTATATGGATGCATTACTTCCATCAACAACTGTTTTTTTTTTTTTATAATTGTTAATAAATATTTCCTCAGGTTATGAGGATTACATTAATACAACATCCGCAATGGATAGTAGCGTCGTGGACTAAAGAGAAAATTAACTTGGATTTCATTAATTCCAGATAAATTATTAATGAAATAACATTTTCAGTAATAACTAGAAAAACATTTAGTACTTAATACAAATGGGATGATCAATACATGGAAAAATTTTCTTTGTAAATGCTACATTCGCTACGACCACTGCGGAATGGTTTAGAGCAGGGGTCCCCAACCTTTTTGCACCCAAGAGCACATTTTATAATGCTGTTTAGGCGGCAGGCACCATAAATTTTTTGAAAAGAAATATAATTTTGAAAATATTGTGTTGAATTTCTAGAGAGAATTATTATTATAATTATTTTCGCTTATACTTCTCTGTTTAACTACTAAATATTTATATTTTTTATCGTAATCGCACAGCGGCGGGCACACGTAAAGTGGTGCCCGCGGGCATAGGGTTGGGGACCACTGGTTTAGAGTAATTATGATTTTGGAACTGTCCGCAAGGAAACTGCTTTTATAGAACTTCTTACATCTCACATTAGTTTCTGCGGTAACAGTGGACCTCCTAGCATGCAATTAGTTTAATGAACTCCCGCATAGTCCACAGCTCTCCGTACAAGTATTCCGGTTTTCTTCTCGGATAAATAAATAATACACAAAGTGAGGGCATAAGTATTGACGTTACATTTGCATTAAGGAGTAAAAGTGTTTTTAAAGTAAAAGAATAAATGATATTCTTTCAGGAACTTCAAATAAAAGTTAACTTTGCTCTCTACCTTGCACCTCCAACAGAAATGTGATAATACAGAATCACTCCAACTGAAGACGCTGCCAAGACCAATGGAATAAAGCAGAAAGCAAACAGTTCTCTCGAACTGATAATGAGATAGTTTATTGGTAACTAATTGGAACACTGCACATAATTTGACACCAATGGTGAGAATGACTCGCCAAAGCAGCATTGTGGATATTTACTTGAAAATGCAAAACTTGAAGATCACAGCGCTGCCGTCGCCCAATTCTGGCGGAAAAATGACTGGCACCTGCAGGGGTCACATCACACTAACATCTGCAGGATGACACCGCATTCGGCAAACAAAAAAATCAACACCTCTGCTGAAGATCTTGACGGTGCTCTACTTTCAATCGAGACGTAGATGCTGTTGCGTCTCCCTCGAGACGGAGTTTTAGGCGGCTACTTGACGAAGAGGGTTACAGTCCCCGGGATGCGGTGCGGGGGCGTGGGCTCGGGGGCGGCCGACCATCACGTGACCTCCATAGGTAGGGAAGCCTGGCCCTTGCGCGGTTGCTTGGCGGGCGCAGCAGCCGAGGCGCCAGGTGCGGCAGGTGCGGCCGGTGGTGCAGCAGCTTCGGGAGGAGCCGCAGCTCCTTCCAAACGCTCGGTGGAATACACACGCTGGGCCTGCAGGATGTTGGCAAGGTCGCTGAATGCCACCTCGCCAACCCGATTGGCAGCCAGTAGACGAGAGCGCTGGGCCGCAGACAGTGTGCGCACGACTTTGACTTTGCTGTGACCTACTGCCCCACCGAGATGCACCACTGTTCGCTGTGGAGAGTGCCCAGGTGCACCTGAAATGGGTTTCTTATTTAATGTTAAGTTTAATCTTACCTAATCAACTTATTTTTAAGAATTTTACTGGGTCACATTGCAACAATGGAACTGAAGTCACTGTGATCATAACTATGACCATCTAACATATAAGACAATAGAAACATCAAGTGATCTGCTACCAAGGTATTATTTCTAGTCAATCCTAAGAGTTAATTGTGAAAGAGTATGATGAAGCTCATTTAGCAATCTACTGACTACTAATTATCATATAAAAATATCAAAGATTCGAGGAGTAAAATTCGTACCGTCTCTTGCGATGGTGGTGGCGGGAACGGCTTTATGCACAAAATCAATACGGTCTCGATGAGCCCCCCCGCCTCCACCCAGCAGGTGACCTGGGAGTCGTAGCTTCAGAGCTTCAGGTACGGCCACTGTCACGTTCCTGCCCGTTCCAGTCTGAAACAAATGACGGTGATCATTAAGATCTGTTTTTATACTCTAAGCTAGGCAAGTACGAATCCTACATAGAAAGTAGAATCAATCTGGAGCATGTTATTTGCAATACTTTAAAACTAATCGATTGTTCGTATTATCTAAACAAAAATATTTTTCTGATGTGTCCTTGAAGTCAAGGTTTCTGATTTTGCTGTGTGACCACTGTCAATCATCTTTAACACTTTATGGTTCTTTGTGAATAATCTACATTCTTGACTTTATATAAAAGACAATCGTTGTGCTTCGTTATAAGGTAAAATATCTTAGCAGTCTGCTATTAAAATAATATAACTAGACAAACCTGATCTTCTGCAATGATTCGCCGCCCCACCTCCGCCTTTCCGGCGAGTCCAGATGCTGTCCTCTCGAGGGTCAGCGCAGTTTTGTGGCGAGCGAGCAGTAGGGGGGGGCGACCGTCACCTTGTTGTGGCGGGGCAAATGCCCTTACAGTAGCCACACCTGGGCGACGCTCCTGTTTGGCAGCCGTCACTGCTTTTTGTGCCGGTGGAGGTGCAGCACGCGCTGGGGATGGGGGATCGTAGGGTCTTTCCGGAGTAACGTAGATCCTACGATTGCTTCCTGGTGATTTCACCCGAAATGCAGAAGAACCTCGACGTCTTTCACTTTCCAAAAGCCGAGAATTTTCTTCTGAATCATCGCCTCCGTTGAAATCACTCTTGATTGGACCCGGCCCATTGGTAGTGGCAGCAAGATCCAACCCGCTGAAGGAAGCCCCTTCGGAACTGAGAACCGTAGCGGATGAGGGTCCTCCTGATGACAGGAATGCTCCCCCCTGCCCCGAGTGAGAGTTCTCAGTTGAACTAGTTCGGAAGCTTGATGTGTCACGCGAGGAAGAGTCGTCACCATCCCCAAGAAAATTTTCTTTGTCAGTGAGTTTGTCGGGACCGTTGGCATGAGGAGTGCGGGAAACAGGTGCTACAGGTCGATCAAGGGAGTCAGGAAGGAGAGAGTCTCCATAGAGATCGGCGAGGGTAAATTCGGCAGCGTGATAGGGCTCGGAATCACCAAAGAGCCCATCACAAGGAGGAACGGCGGGGTCAGGAGAGTTGAGAGGTAAGGCGAGGCGCACACGAACACAGATGGGAGTGCCGACTGTGAGGGACGCTTCGTTCTCATCGGGCAAAACTGTTGGGCGTGGGGCTGATGGTGGCGGAGACTGCGGCCTAAAGTGCAAACTGAAACAGACAAAATTCGAGCGTTACTCTTCATTTATCTCTGCAAAAATCATGATGAAAAAATTTCTTAATTTAGTCAAAAAACTCACCGATCGTCGAAGACTTCCTGCAGGTCATGGTGTGTAAGAGCATCAGATCGACCCAGTCGCCTTCGCACCAGAAGCTCTGACATCATCTTGAGGTCACTGTCACTTGGTCCGATGAGTTCACTGTCGTTGAATCTGAAAACCAAGACATCACATTCAGTTAAAACTTAGTTAAACGTATTAAAAATGAAAACAGTTTGGGTAAACTCAGTATCCAGAAAAGATATCTTACTTATCATTTTTGTTCAAATAAATTTTTAAAGATAAATAAGGTCTGAACTTCATTAAAATTAGTCATAGCTCAAGCATTGGGCTTTGATAAGTAATTCCTAATAAATTATTCATAAATTATGAATCAACTTCAATATGAATTGCAGACATTGCTTAGATAAATTATATTGTATTGTATTGACACAATTAAATACGTACATATCCATGCCTAGGCTAATTGCAGAGTTTGGAACTTACCGGGAATTTCTTACTCCACTGCCATCATCCCAGAATGAGAAGCTACACCTGTCGCTGGGCGGAACGATCTGCACCGGTTCCATTTTTTGGGCTGCACCCGGGAAGCCGAGCCTCTCCTCCTGATCAGAGGGGAGACAATCGGGATCCATTTCTTCCTTTACTGTAATGCCATCCAGGTAAACTTTCTCAGAGTTCTCTTGCAAGGGGACTCTGTTAATTTCGGCGGCGGATCTGCTCTTGTCGAGAGTCCAGTCATCGCCAACTTCCGTCTTGAGGGGGTGAGGAACAGGAGTGAGAGGACGTGAGGGGTGGTGGGAGTCGGTGAGGGTGTAGTCCAGTGCGGCCCACAAGCGATCCAGTGCAGCGGGTGAGGACAGGCGGTCCAGCAGCACGCGCCCACCTCGTCCCATGCGCCGCCGTGCTAGCCCGATGCAGCGAGGCCAAGGATGCCTGAGCGACGTAAGGGAGTACCTGCAACACAATACAACTTATATTATTATAAATTAAGTAAAAATCAAATTTCTAATCTATAGCTAATCGACAGCCATCATTTTGATTTTTACTTCCTAGATGGGAAAATAGATTTCTACAAAAAATAAATCATTTTCCAAACTATTTTGTACAGCAATAACGTAATATACATATTTTTATAAATATTTATTTAACCTCGCAAGGTCGATTTTCAAAATCACAATCTGACCTCAGGTTTTAATAATTGAGTTGATGCAAATTATTGATAATCAATCTAATGGGGGCATATCCTACCTTAGCCTTTGATCTGGATCTCCAGGATGAGTATTTTCCTTGCTGCCACCGGTCCTCCAGGGCACGTCAGCAGAAGGACCGAAGCCAGCCGTGGGCTGAAAATGTAAGGGTGACATTTGTTAGGAACAGCTGGGCTCTGCAGGTAGAAGTGGCGACAGGCCAAGCGGATGGTGTTTAGACTTACCATATGGTACTGGCAACCTGGCTTGCGACGGAAGGCGTAGGGGCCCGAAGGGTCGGGAGGAGGGGCCGCCTCTGCCGCCTCACCCTCAGAGGAGCTGCTGGACCCGGACACTCCTACAAAAATCATCATCCTCTGAGTCTTTTGTACCAACATTTAACACTGTATCTTATTATACATATCCAGTGAAAATAATAAAATTAAATTAAAATAATAAGTTTTAAAAAAATGGCCAAATAGATTAAAAATTACAATAGAGATTTCATCCCTTTGTTCATTTAAAAAAAAGATTGCAAGGAGATGATCAAATCACAATTTGTTTGACTTTGGAAATAGGTATATACAATGAGAAGCAGAATAGTTACCGTGATGGAGGGTGTGAGCCTGGGCTGCAGAGGAGTGGTGTCGATGTTTTCTACGTTTGTACTGTCTTTTTTCTCTCTGAAATTGATAAGTTGATTAATAAAAGAAGCCATGAATATTTGAAAACTCTATTAAATTAGTTTTTATCAATATTTTACGACACTTGGAACAAACTAAATCTTTTATTTTTTAATAAAATAATATTTTTAGTGTTTTTGTTGCGACTAGTTTCGCCATCACGCTAGATTGGCATTTTTTAGCAGAGTCTGCTCTCTGTTTGACTGCTCTTTACTGCCCTATACTCTGCTTGAAGATGCCAACCTAGCATGATGGTGAAACTAGTTGATTCAAGTTAAAACAACAGTAGTTAAAACAACATTAAAATTATTCATTTACTAAAAAATATTGTAAATGAATATTTGATTTCTGAGGGGGGTACCAGAATATTGAATGGTGAATAAAGATAGTTGGGTCGGTACCTGTCTGGTGGTGGGGTCCACGGTGGGGCGGTGGTGAGGAACGCTATACACAGGAGTTGCCAGGGGGGCTGCCACAGGAACTCTGCAGTTGCTACTCAAAAAAAATTTCATCATTATACTGATCTGTCACAAAGACATTGATACAAGATCTGTCACAAAGTCACCATCATCAGTAACAAAGAAATGGCCGCATCTGCGATATTGAATTTCACTATTAATCATCAATCCACATTTCACTTCTGAGAATAATAACATAGTTATTTAAATTGCAGTGTTATCCACAGTCATGACAAGTGAAAATTACAAGCTGCTTTTGCTTTTATTTTGTGGGACTACAGTAAAAAATACACTAACCTGGAAGCGGCAGCTTCGGCCAGGAGGTGTCCACTGAAGTCCCGGACAGAATAGCGCTTTTCAAGAAGGGCAGCGGCAAGGCGCAGAATGTCTCGCTTGGCCCTCTCTCGTTTCTTTACTAGCTCCAGCAAAGACACCGCCCGGAACAACTCTCGACGCAGCTTCACCATCTTCTCATATGAACTCTCATCATTTTTCCTGAAAAATTTCGCAAATCTCATAAGTATGATTGACAGAATGATCTATAGACAGATATTTAATATCTAATATTTTCTGATTAATGGAGCAATAATTTCTGCAGAGCTAAAACAAATTAATTAAAAATTTGAAGTTGAGACAAAAGTTGGCAGAAAACTGGGCTGGTCTATGGCCAGGTGTGCGAGTTCCGTGTAGGCCTCTTGGCCACATACAGACACTCAACACAGATATGTAGAACTTTCATAGGTGCTGGTAAAGATACAGATGGTATTTAAATGCGACTTTAAACAAATAGAAGGACGTTAACCTGTTTTTGCGGGTCTGCATCTTTTCAGTGCGGCGACGGAAAGCTAGATAAGGGCTGGCGGGGGGCTGACCAGGTCGTGGTTCCGTGCGTACGGCTAGCAAGAGTGGTTGCTGAGTGGCGAGTCGCTTGTTGAGCCAGTAGTCATACACGGCAGCCAGCACATGCTCAGCCGGGCCTGCACGACCCGCCAGCGCCCGCGCCTCCCGCAGTGTCACCACCGTTTGTCCCGAGCTCCGCTCCAGCCGCTCCATGGTCTCCTCGAATTTCAGTTCTGCGGCCAAACGCATGGATAAGCATAACTGACTCGGAGGACCAGGTAGTGCCATCTGCGGTGGGGCATACCTGTGAGATCGCATTTACGCGAGCCTGCAGCGGCATGCTGCTTCTTGAGCCATTTCTCGTCCTCGGAGTCCATGTCATAGTCTGGCACGTCTTGCTCCAGTCCTAGCGCTGAAACCATTTTGTAATATGCATGTCAGTATGTTACTGATGATAACATCCAAGTGAACCTTGAAAGGTCTATTCAGATGAGTTTATGCTTGCCAAGCATCATAAAAGGATAATTTGATATTTTTTTGCATTTCTATCTTAGAATTAAAAATTGAGTTAAAAAATTATTTAAGAACTTTTTCAATTACAAGTTAGTCTAAAATTTTTGTGTTTGGTCACGTTAGGTTGAGTTGGGTTAATCAGATAAAACTAAAATAATGACAGATGTTCAAAGAAGACGAATTAGAATACTTACGTTGCATGTGAATTAGCTGTCGAGGCATGCGGTAGTCGGAGGGGTAGAGGCGATCGAATGCCGCAGAGTCCGTCATATCCGACACCTCAGGGGTTGGAATGATAAGGCCTGTGCATATTGCTCTCTGCAGATGGTGTTCCTGAAATATCAATACACATTTTATCACTTAATTAGATGAATAATTTCATAATAGGTTTTCTAACATCAATAAATAGTTATATAATTAGGCACATTTGTGTTATTTGTGATTTGTGTGGGATTTGAACCCACATCCCCAAGCTTACATGGCCGGTGTACTGACCCTTGTACTGACGAATCACGATGATATTTTTCTGAAAATTTCTTTAAATCATCTTCTATGTGTGAACTAATGTGCCTAATTATATTAGTAAATAATATAAACCTGTAATAGGTAATAAATACGCATTTGATTGACGTTCAATCCAAAAATAGACATACAAATAGTATTATGGTAACTCCACTATAATTTAAAGTTATGATTCTCGCCTAAAAAAGATATTAGGTTCATCATCAGCAATATTACTTGACATAAGAATATGGGATTAAAACAGAGAAAGATATTCAACTAACAGCATTGTGTATTCTGCTTGCAATTATTGATGTTTAAATTTCCAATGAAATACTTGAAACATCATTTAATGAATCATTGATGTTAAGATTTATTATGAAATACCAGTTAGATATTTTTTTAATTACAAAAGTAAAACAAACAAATTCATAATTTGTATAGTATGAATGGCACAGAATTTTTTTAAACAGCGAAACATGATACACGGGAAGAGTGGGAGCGTACAGCACGCCAACGGTTTGGCTAACAATTAGATCAGTTTGTTTCACATTTGATGAGTTATCACTCAGGTTGCCTAGGAATATAATGTGCTCATCAATACTGTACTGTCAACATATCAGATTAATGGCATATCATGCCTCATGTAAATTGAGGCATTACATTGTGGACACATTGGGATGGCAAGGGGCTTAATAAAAAAAAAGCAGTCATATTCTAAGCCAGTCTTTAGTTCACTGCATGCTTTTACTGCCACTGACCATCACACCTTTATGTAGTATATTTCAAATTTACAGGATATGACATTTTTAAAAAATATTTTGTGCTTTGAAACAAATTTTTTTGACATTGGTTTGGAAATTTATAAATTTAATCTGTTGCACAGGATTCATAATAATATACGTCAGACAAACAAAAGCAGACGCGGCAATACCTTAACGAAAGTACAGAGAACCTTAAATGAAGATACTGTGATTCATGTGAACTAATAATGTAATATAATGAAGATATAATATAAGACAAATATGTTAACTATGTGGTGTGATTCGACTAAATAAAAAAGAAGAAAACGGAATTAATGAGTTTGTAGAATGGGCAACAGAATGCCGAAAACTGCAAGAAACAGCACATCATTATAAAAGGCAATCTAGTTGGATAAAAAAGTTATATCTTTCCATTTATTTTATAAGCATATTTTTGTAATGATGAAAGAGTAATCTCTTATATTCCAGAGAATATAATAAAGGAATTTTATATTTCAGAGAAGGAATTACATTTTTATTCTATAAAAAAAAATTCACTGCTATCAACTGAATTAGCGCTAGTTAAGAATGATAAACGGTGTTGAAAGCTTTAAAATTTTCTTTTTATGGTAAAGTTTACTATTTTTTTGTTTCAAGAACATATACCTTAACTTCATCAATATTAATTACTATACCACAACAGTTTTATAAAATATAACCCGTCCCCAGATATAAAATTTAGAATTTCAGAATAAGATTTAACACATTGTTATGAATATACGGCCTTCTTGTAAGTAAAGGACATAAGTTAGAGATTTTTAGCATAATTGGGATTTCCATCTAAAAATACATAGTTACGAAGCTCCTCTTTGACAGAGAATATCTATTATTACCTGGGCGTGAACCAGTTAGTGTGACTTTTACTGAAACTTCCCCATAAAACCTTGTAGTCAATATTGCCTAAGTTTATCATGTAGTTATCTATCTAAGTTCATCTCTGTGTATTAGAACTGAACTACACATCTTTACTTTCCTGCATTCCATTCTAATTCAAACAAGGCTTTGATTTAAAGATGTTTCAAGGTCAAATATGTATGCAATAAATTTTAGAGTACTGTTTTCAGAATAATGAACATTCCTAGTTGATTTATTCAATATTTTTGACAGAGAGTACTCAGTGGAATTCATTTTAATATTTTAAATCAAATGTTTTTGTGATTTTTCCACATATTTAGTTTTATTGGTGACCTGTTTCGCCAACCTTTCATGTTGGCATTATCAAACAAAGTCTTCGTTTGATAATGACAATGTGAAAGGTTGGCGAAACCAGACACCAATAAAATTAATCATATGGAAAAATCACATTGTATTTTATTTAAAATATTAAAATGGAATTCCACCAAGTACTCTCTATTAAAAATATTGAATACTTTGATCAATCATCAACCTTATGTTTTACTATTCAAGTACCATACAAAAACCAAGTGATGTGTACAATTTCATGCTTTCAGGCAGTCGAGGATTGGAATTCGGTAATTTTCATCAAACCTGACTATGAATCATAAGAACTAGTAGTTTTTAATTGTTTGAAAGACTATTTCTACTATTTTAAGCATTTCTTTTAGTTTAGGGATAAATTTATGGGAACATGCACCAGTTATTCAAACAAACATCAAATAGGATAATATCAATAATTATGAAATGTGGCTGCTTCCTTCTAGAAGTATTTTTAACAATTTATACCAACACATCCAATATCGATACAAATTTTATTCATCAAACTGCACCAGATATTAAACAGGATTTACCAGTCAAGTTGGGTATCAAACCAGGAAACTTTCAATAACCCTAACCACTAAGTCGTCTCGTAAATTGTATTGTATATTTGACTGAATATCGTATGTATTATATTTGTTTAATTCATCAATGGTAATAAAACAAATATTGTGGCTGCAATAAATTTTGTTTCAATTGCCTCTAATCATTTTAGATATTGGTTATCTTAACATTCAATTATACATGTTCAACATTTGCGATTCTTAGTGTTAACTAAGAATCGCAAATGTTACCATAATCCATCAATTTATTAAACATTACATTTAGAATAATAAACCAATAACTATGGAATTAAAAAAATTGTTTGTTTTTAAGAAATTCGGATTACTATCTTTGCAATTTGAACACTTATTTGTGTAAATTTCTCTAAATATATTGGTTTTATGCAACAAAAAAAATTAAACCAAAAATGACTTCAATGTTTTTTGAGCTTATTTTGATGTATTTCTTTAAATTCAGTAGTACCCTAATGCTAAGTGCTGTAAGCCTACCCTAGGTCATCATGAGACGTGTATCGTAAAAATAAATTATTTATGAATAAATCTTTCGCGATAAAAAATAACAAAACATAATATCAAAAATGAAACCACGGCATAGGAATGTTTTATATTCTAGTTCTCTGTAGGGTATCCTAAAATTCTAAAAACATTTTTTGCAATATGGACACGAAATTTGTGTATTTGTCCCTTTTATTCAATATACAACTAAAAACTATAAATAGTATATAAATCTTTAAAATGAGACAAATAAATATACAACTGTTATTTTCACTTGCAGAAAAGCTTAATTATTATTTCAAACATAACATTCACGTTCCGTGCAAGCAGAAAGCTGCATTTTTTCGGCTAGCTGTCAGTTTTCAATTTCAGATTCTGCGCTTCGGGAACTTTAAGTAAAACCAAAGATGATGTCTAGCGATAGTCGAGACACGAGAGAATGTCAATAATATAAAAATATATAGTCAATTGAACCAAATTAGCATGTAAATAAATAAACATTGTTTGACAACAGAACCCGCGAAAAATGCAACCGTGTTTACAGAATTTTGACAGCTGACTCTGTGAAAGGGTTTCTGCGGAAAATACTTTCGCAAGTCATTATTAGACGCATTTGACGGAGAATTTAGCGTCAGGCATTGTATTTTCGCATTAAAGAGAGTTTTGTTCCGTAAAATAACGTGCTCTGAACTGTCAGCGCCTCTAGCGAGCAGAGATTTCACTAGGCGAGATCATCATGGCCGACGAATATTGGATGCTTTTTCAGAATTTTCAACAAAATCCACTTTGTACTCACGCATTCCTCCTCCTTTTCCATCCCAGAAGGCATTTGGGGCACAGCCCTATTTATCGCCGAATAGTCTGGAAGGTCTGGAAGTTCCTCCGCCAGGTATATGGGCATCGGTTTCGAGGCATCGAGGGCCCTCGCCCTGAACGAGAGCTTCGACATTTTTGTTGACAGAACAAAACACGCTAGCGTCGAAACAAAAACGCACTGAAAAAACACTTTGTAGGTCCTTCGAGAGGTCCTAAAGGACCCAAAAATAAACTGGGTGTTCCCTAGTTCGTTCCCATTGTTGAAATTTGCACACACTCAGTCACAATTATGATAAAACAACATTGAAACTTTACATGTCGAGCGTGCCTTACAGAAAGCCATCATGGCGGCTTTCCGTTTGGCGAGCGACCATGACCAACTTCCAACCGCATGCTGCGCGCGGGAAGCGAACAGGCGGACACGTTGCAGTTCAAGCTACAGACTTATAATAGATATATCTCCAATTGACTCATTCAAATTGACCCAAACATTTTTTAAAATTAAATAATAATTTTTAAAATTATAATACGGCTAAAATAGGCTTAAAAACTGAAAAATTTATAATATTATCATTATTTGAAAAAGTGACGTCACAGACTTAGAAAGAGTTTGCCAGCCAAAAAAAGAGCACTTATTAATTATTATTCATTTTTATTTGATAAATAAATACAAATACCATTTTTCGTAAATTTTAAGAATATAATGATTTTAAAAAATTAAATTAAATTTTATTTCGTCTGATATGAGAGTAATGTAAGTAATGTTGCCATACTATGTTAAAAAAATATTATGTTTTGCAAATGTGAACCATTTTTTTATTTGAGTTTAATTCGTTATCTTATTATAATATTCAACATAATTTAGTAGTAACAGAAATCATAGTACAATTAATGCAAGGCATAAATACCTAAATATGATATCGGAAATGATGTTCGTTTACTTTAAATTTAAACCATTATCTGCAGGCAGACTCATTGGAGTGTTGCAATTAATTATTTTAAAAGTTTTTTATAATTTTCGAGTCTCAAATCAATTCGGCGACGTAACATTATTTCACTTAACAATAAATATTCTCACAGACCCTTACAATTTTGCTTTTTAGTATTTAAAATAGTTTACATGTCCTTTGAGGCTACAACCCTATTTTTTTTATTTCGTAACAAGACAATATTAATAATGATTTTAAAAGGCAACAACTTTTCATAAGCTATAGAGTTGAAAGGACAAACATGTTTAGATTATAAGTTTATATACAATTGCAAAAAAATAATTCATACCTTGTGTTTCGTTTTATATTTACTAAATATTTGATAAAAGGTTCCTATTGTAGAGTCGGAACCAAAATGTAAAATAAATAAATAAATCAGGTTCTGAATCTTCACTAATTCTATAATAAAAAATATTATAAAAGGGCATAAGGTATTAGAAAAATCTTTTAGACATTATAATAAACAAAAAAAGGCAATATAAATAGTATTTTGGTAAAAAATAATAAGTTTTATTGTAACTTGAATGAAATTTGGAGTAAACTGTCCACTGGTTGAAGACTTCAAAAGCATTCTGAAAGCACAACCTTCTTCGACGGCTATCAATCTGGCTGTGTGGAGCAGACAAGTGAGTATTACGACGATGTAAACGCAACACGCTTCATAGATTGTAGCCAAAACCTAGACTCCACTCGTCTTTCAGAACCAGTCTCTTGTTTTCATGTTATAAGAACATATACATATTTATATATTTTTTAAATATATTAGACCATTATATAAAGGTTATTTTTATTATTTTCATTCTAGTTTTTTTTTGACTGGATGTAACTAAGTGAAAATAATATTATATAAATAAATGATGTGTATTTAAACCAATTGTTATTTAAAGCTTTAATAATGGGTACCAAATAATCCAGATATGTTCTAACGTATTATCATTTATTCTAAGGATTGTGTCCTCATAGTGGAATAGCAGTGTAGCTGTTATACTTGACTGATTAATATAGCTACATGCTGTTTGATAATGCAACGTGAAGGGTTGGCGAAACCGGTCACTAATAAAAATAAAAATGTGGAAAGTCACTCAAGTATTTTATTCAAAAATATTATGACTGATTAATCTCAGTGATTTCAATAACATTCTGGTAGCAGCTGTTTTGATAGGAAAATTGATACCACTATTATAGAATGAGTAACTCGCATGTTGTAATCATCATTTATTTATATTAAAATATTAATTATTATTCTTACATTTTATGTTCATTAATTTTAATGTAGAAATATAAATTCATTAAAATTTTGCCAAGTCATTGTTCCAAATATCACCAACTTTAAACTATTTATAATAAAAGGATATACCCAGTTATAAATATTTTTATAACACCTTATGTTTTACCTCATTCAAATTTAATATTTAAGTTTTTTTGAAAATGCATGATTTGCAATCTTTATTAGTGAATTTATACATTTTATTGTAATCTTATTAGAACATTGAAAAAAATAATCTATACTATTAAAAAAAACTTAAAACTGCTTCGTGCAGATAGTGGAAATTGGTGCTTTAAGATTATTTTAAATATAGCTTTTTTGATAATGTTTCACATTGGTATTTCACCTGGAGCCAAATTTCACATTCAAAATATATTTCTAATGGTTTTCTATAAATGGCGCATAAAGTAAATAGAATTTACTTACACCATGTATGATTTCACTCGGATAAGTATTTCATATTACCAAAAAAGATAAGCCACTATATAATGACAAGTCAATCAAAATTGAAGGTGGGACTAAAATTTACTTTAAAAATGGCTATTTTTTTGCAAAATTCTTAGGATTTCTGAAATATGTTGTATTTCTATGGAAAATGGCCTTAATTATTATTCTCTTGTTCTTATACGAGTTAAGAAGAAAAAAAACGTTTCAGTAAACTAGTCCTGCATCATGGGCCTTTGATAAAAAAGACTGATCTATAAAGATGGAACATTACCTCAAATATTGATACTAATCTAAATAATACATAATGCCATATTTAACCATTCAGCTTGCTACAAAACACACATTCAATATATTCAAACTTCTTTTTGATATCTAGACTCCTCTAACTCTTTCATAAGATTGGAACCATTGGTTTCTTGTGTATCAGATATCATATCGTGAGTAAGCGGTGCTTGGTTGTATCTTCTGCTACGATGGTTGATGTTGTCGTCGTTTAACTGAGTGGGGAATGTCGCCATTGTGTAATCATTTCCTCTATAGTATGAGTTTGTGTTTGTCGGAGTCCGGTAATATTGAGAATATTCTGGGGAATAGTTATTGTAGTTGTCGGAAGCACTCTGATAACTATCTGTAAATATAAGATAAATTGTAAGCATACATAGTTATAGCAGTTGAATAGTATTTAATATTAAATAAAATACATTGGCTCCTTATCAATGCAAGCATTCTTCTGTTAATAAATTTCCATCTTTGAGCCACTGAAACTTCAAATTATGTTGTGCTGTAACTTCTTGGATGAGTAATTGTTTGGCACTAGCCAACAGTGCTGGATACTTTCAGTAAAATGTGCTTAAACAAAAAATCTTCATCTATTACTGCCAGTGAATGGAACATCATTTGTGGCCGCGGCTACATTTGGTATTACCCTCTCCGTAGTGCCCGGGTTACAATCATACAGGTGGCCCATTCACTCCAGTTTGTAATATTAGCTAGACAGGGCGATTTTATTCTCTACAAATTTTGCACATGTCCTGTGTAATGATTGAACCAAAAATATTTTTATTATGGAATTTTTAATTTTTGCACTCAGCATACCACTGATTTCTATCACTATTGTTACGCAGGAAAAATTCTCAAAGAGAAGTATACAGTAGCAAATAATAGTTTAGTTTACTATTATGAACATGTTTTTACCCATGGTTGGTTTTCTATTTTCTGGTCCATACAGCAGATCCCTAAGTCCTTGTTCGTAAGGGCTATAAGATTCCATCTGTAAAAATATTAAAATTATTTTATTTGATGCAAATACAAAAGATTATATCTTAGTTTTTTTATGATTTTGAAAAAGTTACATTAAAGTGTAACGATACACATACAGGATATATTGTGTATGTTAGGAGAGTACCATAGATTTTCTCAGAATATACTAAACATAATAATCAAAGGAATAAAATATAACTTCTTCTTAATTAGATTGCTGTTGGTAATATATTGTCACATGACTCATGCATGTTACACTATTTTGGGAATCTATAAATTTAGATCTATGTGTGTTCACACGCCTTCACCACAAAGAGAGAAAGAAGTTAAGAGTAATAGTAGTTAAGTAAATGAGTAGTACTTCACATCGTTGCAACTTTGATTGCAACGGTGATGGCCTTGCCCATTTTTTGGGGAACAACAGCAATCAGTACAGAAATATTTGTTTTGACTGAAAAGTCAGTTTATATTATTCAAAAACATTTGTAAGAAAGTTTGTTTTTTATACCAAAAAGGTTTTTGGCAAAAATAAAGTAGGGAAAAATTTCCTCAAGAGGTTACACACAAATTAAAAATTAGCGAAAAATAATGTGCAGGTAGATAATCGGCATACCGCGCTGCCGTCCCGGCGGCCGACCCTGGGCACGGACTTGGACGCCTTGAGGAAGAAGCTCTCGAACTGTCCGGGAGCCGCGCGCCCCGCCCTGGGCACGGACTTGGGGGCCTTCAGGAAGAAGGAGCTCACCTCGTCCGGCCGCATGGCGTCCCCCCGCCCCATCGCGCACATCACCAGCGCGCACGCCATCAGCACTCCCGTCACCGCCATGCCTGCAACCCGATATCCCCCTCCATCACGCTGGCCGAATATTCACCCACCCGCAGAAAAATAGCCACTCGGCCTCCACTTCATTAAAGCGAGCGGGAGACATACTTTCCTAGACAAACTAAGTAAGGCTAGGTTAGGTTAGTTTGATTTTATTAGTAGGGGAGATGTAGGTAATTGGAGTCAGTAGATAATGGCTGTCACCCCATTATAACAGAAACCAAACGAGAGAGGGTGATGTTTTTGAACCCAATCGCTAACTGTGCACGGGTAAGGCACGCTGAAAACGATTTTGCGCCCTTGTGATCTAATTTTTCGAGTGGACAAATCCGAAGATAAGGCTCAAACTAAATTATTATAGTTCTTAAATTAATATGCCAAAATGAGATCTCAATTGTAACTTAGATAAGTATAGTTTATAAAAAGGCTAAATAAATAAATAATTAATCTATAGGCTTGCTTTTATTTCAATTTACACAAAAGTGACCCCCATTGCCTACATCTTCCCTAAACAAGGGCGGAGCAACATGATATTTTCGCCTTGATGAAAAGATGATCGTTTTCCTTATAGGTTCATTTTGCTGCATTTATCTATGTTTACTTATATTAAAATAGGCAAGCTACAGGGATCCCGGGTGTATAGTTAAATGTTTTCGATTTACGGTAGGGGTAATAATAATATGAAAGAAGGATAAGTGTCTCCGTTCATATTTCTTCAGAAAACTAATATGTAATTATAATATAAACTTTACAGTAGTATTAAGAAAAAAGTTTGAAAATCTCTCGGTCGTGAGAAGTTTTGTTTAAGAAATCAGTTTATGCTGAGCTCGTAACTTTCCATGAAAGTTTCTCGAAAAAGAACTCGCCTAATAGAAAAGACTCGCAATTCCAATAAGCCTTCTATTTTAAAGGGGGCGGAGGATAATTGGGAAGATAGCCGCAAAAAAGGTTAGTGACAAATTTATTTTTATCCATAGCGATAAAACGCGATCATAAATATGATCTATGATCTAAAAATAACAAGGAAATAATAAAAGCAAAAGGATAACGAGTATTGACTCAAATATAACAATATATTCAATTCAGGCTTACCTGTAAGTATATTTCCAATACTTCAAAAAATAAACTAGGAATCACTGAAAGCAGTGTTTCTTTCTTTGGAGTTTAGTGGTTCTGAGTGAAACGATCATGGAGGAGGGTTTTTATACAAAACGTTTTCGAGCGCTCCCGCATTATGTGAATTCGGAGTGTTTTTTATTTTAAATAGGGTGCAATTATATGCATACGATTAACCTGAGCGATGAATTCCTAAATGGTACAATAAAGGATGACTCGAGTCAATCAACTCTCTCTTTTTTGCCGAGCTATAAATAAATTATGAACATGAAATTATACAATAAAAATTTAATTAAAATCACAAATTTATCACGTTAGCGATATTTTAATGGCTGTTACTTGAGCGACAGTCTACCGGTGTTGTACCTTTTCCAGTTTCGCCTATCGTTACCAAGTAAAAATGCCCATACTACTTTAAATATATGTAAGTATATTAGCAATTTTATATGAGTTTTTAATGTTTATATTCATAGCTATAGAGTTTAGACTTGATGTTGGATATACGAAATCAAATAAATGTCATGGATGTCGATGGGCGAAAGCTCATATCTAGCTATCGCTTGTTGCGATATACGAAATTCTTATTCGTAAATATCGATTAATCCATTATCAATTTTCAGTCATTCAATCAGTGTTGATAAAATAATAAGACATGGTAAAAAAATCACCTCGAGGTTAATGCATTAAAATATAAGTAAATATGTATTTGTTAGCACATGAAATCACTCCTAGAGAGTCTACAGGTTTGTTTTTAGCAAATTGAGAAAATATAACTATGTTTATATGGCCAGTTAATTAATTAACCGATGCCAGTCAGGTGATTGCGAATTCGCGGCACGCCTGTGAGATTCGAGCTCCGCGCGAGCCCCTATGGCGCGATTAAGTTTCAATCATTTGATTGGGACACTCATCGTGTCGGATACTATCCGGCCGGAATACTTAATTGAATAATAAATTTAAAGTGTTCAATTGCTAACTTGTATTGACATCAAAGCAAATCCATTTTTATCTAGCCACAGGTCATTCATTGACGGGCATTCTGAATCGTGGGTTGAACGGCTCGTCACTGCACTGACATTGCCTCAAGATGAAATTAGCATCGGAAAACATGTTCGTCTGGGGGGGTGAGACCTTCGATGGGTCCATTTTCGGGATTTTCGATTAAATAAGATACATTTCTTCTTCTACATATAAGATTTTCTATTTCTTATAGTTACTATTAATATGATAACTTTGGTTTTGAAAAGTCCCCCTTTTATCAAATTTTTCAACATCTTCAAGACTTTATGTGATCTTGAAAAAGAACGTTAATTAAATAATAAAAAAACAGATTTATATAATGTATATATTTTTTTAATATTTTGTTAAAAAAAATCAACTGTCAATATAGAAAAATAAAGTGATAATTAAATAAATGAAATGACACGTTTCGCCAAAAAAGTGACAAATAATCTCCAAATGCCTAAATTTTAATCGGGAAAACACATATTTATCACATTAAGAAATAAAAAATATATACCTATAAAAAAGGAGCGTATCTAACTTTTGGCATTTAAATTTTTTCTATTGGAGTAGTAAAATTTTGGCAAAATATGTTCTAAAATAATCAATAAACTCGAAAATGGACCCCCTTAGGCTGCGCGGCTATACCGGAGCTGCTTTCAAAAACCCGATGGCCCCTATACCGGGGCAGAAACGTTGGATATTTTTATAACATCCACGGTCCGACAGGTGAGCTCTTAATTGATGCGAGGGGGTTCACGCCTACTCAAGCTCGGAGCTGGCACACGAATTTAAATATAAACGCAATAAATCACGTACATTATTTGCTAAATGCGAAAAACCATTCGCAAAACATCGCAATGTCTTTTTGGCTAATTTTTTTGAACAATTTTCGATCCAAGTGCAAAATCATGAGTTTTTTATATCAAACTATCGGAACAATGATTAGATATGCATACTTATCTAATTTTGGTTATCGATTCATTCTTATCTATCGAAGACACGATATTACTTATATAATTCGCAGTTCATATAGGTTGTGACATTTGTCCTCGTCAGCTTTCCTTCTAAAAAATGTCTGAACATGAAAATGGTGATTATACTGATGCCAAAGAATTCGTGCCCCCGATATACCATTCTACAGTTGTACCTCCCAAATCGTATGTAATATTCACTTTTCTTTATTTTTTATTGATACACCAGCTATATCTCATACTTATGTAATTTTTATTGATAAAAACTATAAATATTTATATTCATTAGACATTTTTTGAAACTGTGATGTTTTACATTTATTTATTAACAAGTAACGTTTTACTTTAGAACTTTATTACCTGAAGAATTAGCTATTGTAAATGAGAAGGAAGAATATTACGCAATAAATCCAAGCAAGAAGAACTACGCCATTTTTTTAAACTACGGCTTGGACCGGTATGACGAAATGTCCGCCACCTTGAGGACAAGCTTGGAGCCATTCAACTTCCAAGTTATACCATACGACAATTTAACACTAGAAAATACCAAGGAAATGCTAAATACTGGTGGGTACAATCAGTGGTGTGCGGTTGTTTATTCGAACAGGCGATTGCTATAATTTCACCCGCTATAGTAATATATAAACATGTGTAAGTATCATTTTCATAATCAATGTCTCCGGAACTTTGACTTTTAATTCGGACGTTGACTTAAACCAGAGTGGGTCTCGATATGGTCTCGATGGTTCACATCTTCTTCATCGGGAGCCTCTCCTCAGAGGAACGACCATTTCACAAAGCATAAATTTATCCCCGAGTCCTTCACACATCAGTTTTATATTGCTGCTGCCCAATAGCATTATTATAGAATCCTTTCCTTATTTCGCCGTTGATGTTATGTTGCTTGTTGATTATGGATGTAGATCAAAAGGCTGGCGAAATGTTTGCGTATTCGTTTATTAAGATGATGGACAAGACAGAATTATACGTGGTTACTGGTCGTGTGTCTGCGTCTCTCTGTATGGTTGCGTTATCGCTGGGCTTGTAGGGTTGTTGTAAAATTAGAAAGTCTCTACCTGCGGTAGGGGCGGAGCTTAACAAGTCGGTGTATTTGCACTGACCGCTACACTTACAAAGCTCTGGCGTTTAGATCTGATACAATAGCGGGAGCACGTTTCGAGGGTTCACATCATATAGAACCAATTTTCCATCAACGAGTTCCGTGTCATTGCAGTGAAGGTCGCCTTCAGCCAAGAGACGACGGGCTGCCTGGTGGTGGCGGTACGGGCAAAAGGGGACGGCTTCGGCTTGCTGAAGCTCAACGGTACCGACACTAAACTTCTGCCCAACGAGCTGTGGGAGCTCTTCTCCAACAGAAACTGCCCCAACCTCATTAACGTCCCCAAGATATTCATCATCGAGGTCAGTCATCGCATTCTCACTGGCAACGCGTCATATCCGGCAACGGCAATATTGAAGTAATCGATCATCAGATGAAACGACGAGAAAATATTTCAATATTTCGGCTCGACTTTCCCTCCCGGTGGGATGCACCTCACACTTCTGCGGCTATTGTGGCGTTTAGCCACAGTGCCACAGTACCTGATTGAAATTTTTAATTAATTATATGTGAGTACGGAACCAATATACCTATTATATGTTGCTATAAACACTGTCGATAATTTTTCTCGTCGTTTCGTGGGTGAATCAATTGCCTAAATATTGAAAACATTTTTATATATAATTAAATATTTTTTTTTAGGAAAGTGCAGAAGGGGATTGCGTAACTGATTCTGCCGTAATTACACCCCCTCCTGACATGTTCAAAATACCTATATACTCAGATATAATCACTCTCACATCTGCTTTTGACCGTAAGTTTCCTTAATGTAAATATATACCACACACACACACACACACACACACACACACACACACACACATATATATATATATATATATATATATATATATATATATATATATATATATATATATATATATATATATATATATATTGTTAGCTTAGAATATATTAGATCAAAAATTAATATCATTGTTCAGAGTGATATAATATTAATTTACTTTTTATTTTACCTTGGAGGGGTACTGTAGACACTGAGATTTAATAATATTAATGCCATTTTTAACTTGCAAACAAGTATTCTTCTTACTTCTATCCATGGCCCACGCTTGGGACTCCACAAGCAATACTTCTTTATAAATCAGAATGTTAATTCCTTCAAAGTGTGCCTGGGTTGTAATAATTAGGTGCGTCAATTGAATTCGATAGAAAATTTATTTCCTAATGTACGCTTTTTTACAATTCCCCGTAATTACTTTTTTGTGGTTCCACAGATAACAAAAATAGCGAGTCTCTCTTGATAAAGTCCTTCTGCGAGGAAATGCAGGGCCACAAGGACGGCTGGCATATGATCCAGATTATGACGTTCGTGATAAAGAAGACCAACATGCTGGCGATGAGGCAACTGAAACAATGCCAGCACAAACTAACGGGAAATGCTCAATTGGCCACAACTTTGACCAAGCTGCTCTATATTCCTCGAGTGTCCACCACTCCAGCGCACTCCTGAAACCGGCATAAATTCACAGAAAAAAGTACTATTTCCAGGGAGTAGTGTTATGACTTGTGTAGAGCCTTTGCTATGCTTAAAACGTGATTTGTTTAAGTCCTCATTAGTTAATAAGAACCAACAAATGAATTCAATATTTATATATGCAATAATCGGTTAATGCGCCCTTCCCTATAGACTAGTCATGTCAAAGATACGGCCCGCGATCGCAATGTGTCACAGAAAGAAGAATCATGTTTTATAGAGTTTTTAGACTTATTTTATTTGAATCTGGCCCGCCTACACATACTAAATTTAATATATGGCCCTCTGCAAAATTGAGTTTGACACCTCTGCTATAGACTATTGTCTAATTTAATTCAATCATTTGAGAAAAGGCAAAAAGTACCTAAATACCCATAATGACATGTAGACGTCATTGACAATCAACTTTCCATTTGTAAGAATGAGAAAGCAACATCAGTTTTTTTTCAACACCAAAGAATCAGCGCCAGCGAAGCATATAGACGTTGGATCCATTACAATAATTAATATTAATAATACGATCTACTTACCTAATATTTAGTGAAAAATAAAAAGAATGTATGATATAAATTATTATCACGAAAACGCTACTTTCTTTGTCTAATGTTATTAATAAAATTATTGAAAAAAAACAAATTTTCTTTATATTGATTTACAATAGTTCTTAGAGCTATGCCTACGTGTGTGGCTGTCCTCTGGTCCTGCGGGCAGGTTTTGGGGCTGACAAGATGTGGCTTAGGTGGTTGCGTACAAGGGTTTATCCATTTTCATTATTGAATTTGTGTAGGGAAAAACATGTGTAAAATCCCTAATAAATTTTAGAAGCATCGTGTGCTTTTCTTTTTCGTAAATCTAGGCACAGACGTACACCAAGGCCTATATATTTCACTCGCCTTGTTGTTTTTCGAGTTGGTTTCAATGCCTGGGAAGTTTTCCTACGGTACAATATGGCGGTCGTGTTTTTTTCGAAAGTTGTTAAAGTAATTCAGATATTTTATGAAAATAACGTTCAACAGTGAAGCTTTTGACAATTACAAGATAACATAAAGTATTGCGGTGTAAGAAGTGAATATATCTGGAGGGTGTCATGTGGTAATTTAGATATTTCTGTTTTAGGTTATGTGTACTCAAAACTGACAACTGTTTGATTACAATGTTTATTTATTATATAGAGAAAACTTTCTTTACAATGCATTGTCATGCAACATGGAATATTTATACATATATATTAAACAACACGAATTTAAATAATATATTTTACATTCATTAGAACATAACATCTAAGTTTTGTAATGCTTTTCAAATACGTCGTCGATATGACAAGACAAAAACCCAAAAGCTACCAGCTTAATAGTAGTAGCTAATAATAAATATGGCGAGATTGGGTTATTTATTGATATTATAGAATATTATTAAACTTTTCTACTTTTTCAAAACAAACGAACAACTTTGTGATTAAATCTTCAAAATATTTATGCCAAGGTTATTTATTGTACAATACCATATAAATGGATAAAACAGGATGCTCTTTAATCTATGAAGATCTACAAACAATCAGATACAAAAAAAATAACAAAAACCTTCCAAGTAAGCGATTTGCTATATAATCATTATTAAATTAATAAAAGGGGATTTTTGTCGTGTATAATTTTTTCTCAACTCATGGGACTAGTTGAAAACAATTAACTAAAAATATAGTGCATGCATATTGCAAGTAAACAAAATAAACTGCTTATTTAGGCTAAATGTAGTATTAAAGGTATAATTATTTTCTTCAGTAAAAGTTGATTTGCTGTAATTTTGTAATGATAACTATAGAAACGTGAGGTGTGCTGCGTGTGTACTGATAAAATGATCTCCATTTTTGTTGATAAATGGATAAACTTTAAAATTTTACCATTTTGTCACTCAAGATATAAAACGCAATTAAATTGTAATTCATCAAAATGCAGTTATTAATCATGTATTGACAATTTTAATTTTAGATCTACAAGTAACTAAAGATACAAGACCCAAATATGGCTCGATCCCTTTCAATAGTTCTTCTGATGCTATCATCCGCATCTATCAGTCTTCGTGCCGAATATATCCCGCCTGGACCTCGCTACCGGTGCCCACCCACAGAGAAGGTACAGTTAAATATCTATTAGATAAGTGAGCAGTGTATAACCTTTTACTGATATTTTGATGATTTATGCTTGCCCTCATTTGATAGCAACTATACTAATTTTTATAAACAACAATAATGAGAAACTGAATGTGCAATTGTTTTTATTTTTGAGCACTTTAACTTTTCAAGGACTTCCTCAGTCTGAAGAGGCCCCTAAAAGTCGAAAGCAATACAAATTATATATATTTTTACAATAAATAACTAATATAAGTAGTGAAATGGCTAGGATATTACGATTATTTTATTTACCAGTAAGTGATCTTCACAAAAATTAATAACTTTTATATAATTGTTATTTTGAAGTTTTACCGGTTTGGAAATTTATATCTTTTTTTTTTTAATACATACAATGTATATTTTTTACATGTTTAAGTCTGCTTCCAAGTTTTCGTGCATTTATCTGCTCTTGGGATTCCATATCAATTCTGTGGTCCAATTGCGTCTCAATTTGTATAATAATATTTTTAGGTTCTAAATCACACTGGAATTGAGCATCAGAAATATGCTTTGTATTGTTTTCAGCTTAAGTTGTTGTATCCTTGTGAATGCGAGCAAGGCACTGATTCCGGCCTGTACGTCCGCTGTGAGAACTCTGGCTTGGCAACACTTAGCGTCGGGCTTGGCAACCTGGCGGCACTAGACACGCCTATTGAACAGCTCGTACTAAAAGAATGCAATATTGGTGAGAATTTTTTCTTAGTAAGGTAATTTATTTAAGTGACTAGTTCATACGAGTTGAACTATTTTGACTCAGGGAACAGATATGGAAGTTTCTCTATAGAAACTCACTTTAAAATTATCTTACTATACTTTAAATTGATTAAAAATGGTAAAGTCATTTTATTTTTATTAGCTTGTATTTCTAACAAATCTTTGAAGATTTTTCAAACAATCTACCATATATGTATCATAATTTTCTTTGTATCTTATAGGTAAACTGTATGGATCTCTTCTGCATCGTTTACAAGTCAGGATATTGAAGATCGAGGACACACCGATTATCAAGATTCTGGAAAATGCTTTCTACGGAGTCAACAGAACTCTTCAGAACTTTCAATTGTTAAATTCTAAGCTGGATACCTTTCCAAAAGAAGCCTTTAAAGTAAGTCTCAGATTTATTTAAAAAAATAACAGTTTAAGCTTTTTGAAATCAATTTTACATTTTACATTGCTTGTTTAAAAAATAATTTTTAATTTTTTTGTTAGATTTTAGGCAACCTAACATTCTTACGCATCGATGGGCATCGCATGACGTCCTTGGACAAGGACATATTTGTGGACAGTTTGGCCTTGGGGCGCTTGGAGAGGCTGCATCTCTCCAACGGTCAACTCACCGAACTGCACTTTGAGAGTTTTCAGGTATTGACATGAAATTTTAACACCTTAATACTAGGAATCTGATTTATGTTGCTCGATATCAATCTTAAATACTAAAAAACGAATAATTAATTGTTGAGTCATATATTAATTAGAATTATTAAAATATTTTATTATGGTGTCTATACTACACTATAAAATAGCAGATTAATAAATTATGCACACACTACCATCTAATGCCGAAGTACATGATTGTAACATCTGATATATCGGTAATATTTCTAGCCATTGAGAAAGTTGAAAACCCTAGATGTGCACGGTAACAAGTTGACCGTTTTGAAGAAAAATCAATTCAAAGGACTCAGAGATGCGGAAGTATTGGACATAAGGTAAGAAAACTGAATAATTGGCTATTTTGATACAACATTTATTGTTATTTTATTGTATTATTCATCTTTTAGTTACAACAACATAACAAAATTGGACAGTTCTCACATAGCAGACCTCACTAAATTATCTTGGTGTAACGTGTCTCACAATCATCTTACGGAGCTGTCACGGTAAATTTACAATAATAATTTTTTGTTTTTCAATAATGTTTAAATATAAATAATGAATAAATTTATTTAATTTTACCGTGCCTAAAGGCTTCACTCTACTTTGTTATCATTAGAACCAGCATATCTAACTGACTAACATTTCAGAGGCATGTTTGCTCGTAATGCGGTGCTGAGGGTTCTCCACATGGATCACAACCACATCAAGAGACTGGACACAAATAGCTTCAGAGGAATGAGATTCTTAAGGTACAATTCTTTGCAAAACTTCAAGCTCTAGGGCGATATCTAAAAAGAAAATTACAAGAGACGTGGTGTTTATCTACATGCATTTGAAGTAGTAAAATGTCTCTTTATTAACTGTTGTTGTTTCCTCAAAAAAAAATCACTGAGGTCATTCATAATATTTTATTATTTTCAGGCGGCTTTTCCTCTCTGACAATGAAATATCAGATGTCGGACGAGGTACATTTGCTTCAGTAACCAGAATTGGTACAATTGACATGGCCAGAAACAAAATAAAAAAGATAGACTATCAAATGTTTTATCAACTAAACTACGTTGAAGTATATATCAAGTTTTGATTATTTTGGTCTAGTTTTATTATTTGATTTTAGAAAGCTCAAAAAGAAAACTAGAAACTTTGTTTTCGTTTTAGTTAATAGACGTGGCTGAAAACCAAATCACGGAGATACAGAAGCTGTCATTTAAAGATCTTTATCTTACAAGAATAAATATATCACACAATGCTCTGACCAAAATTGAACCAGGTTCCTTTGAAAATTGTGCCAACATAACTGTACTCGATCTGTCTCACAATAATCTCTCCACAATACCTGCCAAAGCATTTGACTCCATTACATATGCAACAGAATTCCAGCTGTCTTATAATATGTTCACAGAGCTAAACCAGGTTAGTACTACGGTTAAATTACATTCCATTTACTTCGTGTTGAAAACAGACTTTTAATTAAATAAGGCTTTATTTATAAATCAAATTTCAGATTCCACTCCACAACATGTCTGGTCTTAAAATTTTGAATGTATCATACAACATGATCCACACTATTCCTAAAAATACTTTTCCAAAACTCTATGAACTTCATACGGTGGACGTCTCCCACAATGTGCTCACAGAGATAGCCAGCGCTGTGTTCCAGCCACTGTTCTCACTAAGGTCTGTATACAAACACAACCTGAATAAAGCAATGTATTATCAATATCGGTAAATATTCAAGAAATATTCAAGGATCGAGACAAGATCAATCTTATTTTTTTTTTAAAAATACTTTTACATATTACTCATGGCAAGGTATTCTATTGACGCTACTATCAGAGTTTATAATAATCAAAATAATCTTACTTTTTTCAGATTCCTTAACTTGAGTTACAACTCCATGGAGCTGGTGAAGCCACCGACATTTGGCACGTTGCCGACAGTACTGGAGATAGATCTCTCGTACAATAATTTGTCTGATATTGCACGCGGTGCACTTTCCAAGCTGGCGAGTTGTCGCAAAATGGATGTCAGTCACAACCATCTCACCAAGATCTTCCAAATGCCTATCAGTTTAGGGTAAATAATTCACACACTGCTCGGGAGATTTGAGCATGTTTATTCTAATGATAAATATGTATTCAACCATCCACGGCAGAGTGGTTTAATTTGTCAACAAATATGAGGCGCCAAAATGGCTAGAAGATTACGAAAAAAATTGTAATGAGCGCTTTCAAGGGCTTCTACGGGTCTGAAGAAATCTTTGAAAGCCGAAAGCACTACACTATTTATATTTGTTGTGTTCAATTATAGTCTCAAAGTATCCATGCGCGTGGCAAATTATATCTGGAGAGTGTTATTGACTTGATAGGTTGCCATGTGTAGTCAATATCAAACAACGCTTTCTTATTTGATTATTATTGAACAATGCTAACTTTCTTCACAGAGACATAGACTTATCATTTAACAACATAACCAAAATCCCTGAAAATGTGTGGCCCAGCATGAACGCCATGCTCAGCATGGATCTGACGGCCAATAACCTGAGAGATGGACTATCTTCTGAGAGCTTCCGCAGTCTTCTGACCTTGCGAAGCTTAACCCTCACCAACACAAGCCTCACTCGGCCTCCCTGGGAGGCCCTTAGCCCTCTCAGCTCCCTCCAGTACTTAAAACTTAACGTGAGCAACATCCACTTACTGTTAATTAGTTTGTATTCGTTGATATGCTTCACAATAAATATACAGTTTATGTAGTCTACCAAAAATTATAATGTAATTTATGAAAAAAAAGACTTAAATGGAATATTAATAGAACGTGGTGACCTTTAGTATGTTCACATTATTGCCAATTTCGTAAGTACCAACATGTGAACATTGCATATATTTTATTATATTTTTCAGCAAAACAACCTGACATCACTTGAAAAAGCTGCATTCGGTCGACTGCCGATTGTTTTTGATCTCGACCTCTCTGAAAATCAAATCTCAAGTGTAAGCGAAAAATCTTTCGACGGCCTCTTACAGCTGTTGTCTCTGTCCTTCCGCCAAAATAACCTTTCACACGTACCAAATGGTGCGTTCTTTGGACTCGTTTCCTTGAGGTTAGTTTTGTCGCAAGATACTTCAGATTAATATTAAGGTAGATAAAATTTTGTAACTACTGATTTCTGTTTTTGTTTTAGATCATTGGATCTGTCACAAAATTTTTTGGAGAAAATCGACAACAAAACAAATGGCCTTTTGGATGAACTCTTATCCCTTGATAGAGTATGACTTGTTTTTTACATTTTTAAATGCATGCCTAACTATATACACATGATACTTGATTTGCACAATTTCCACCTAACACGCTTTAAAATATATTTTATTGTAATAAGTTTGTAGGCTTTGGCAGCCACTATTAACTACTTTTTTTCAGCCGCGTCAAAGTTTAATTAATATTTAATAAAGCCACAAAGTTGGAGCCATTTTCAAGAAATGAATTGATAATATTAATCTTCGGAAATGGCTCCAGTATAAGAATGAAGTATTAATTAAAATTTTACAGAGCTTAAACACCCGAGAAAAGAAGTCCACTGCAGCAATTTAATTTAGATGAACCATTCAACTCATTTATGGGGAACGCAGGTGGCTTTTGTCTAACCAAACCTTCATATACTTACGTTAAAAGTTAGATGTATCTATGAATAATTTAATTAACTCAATGCTTTCAGGTTAATCTGAGCTACAATAAGATCAGTTTTATTACAAGAAAAACGTTTCCGAGTAATCAGTGGATTCCGTACAATCTGAAAGAAATCGACCTCAGCCATAATGTCATGCCTGTGTTGACCAATGATATTGTTTTTGGTACAAGCAAACTCAAGACTTTGAATGTTTCCCACAACACGCTTACAGATATAAGGAAAAGTATGACCATTATTATTATTGCAAAGAGTATTCTCCTATTTTTTTATTTAAATTTACTTCCCATAACCTTTTGATTTTCAAAATTAGCATCAGCTGAATTTATTTTCTGAATTATTTTTACAAAATTAATAATTTTACTGTTGATAAAATCAAATGGTTTTAAAAATTAAATAATAAGTGTCACTATTAGTCTGCTAAATTAAGAAATTATAGAATATCAGTCGTCAATTTCGCATCACGAAATCATGCCAAAAGGTTAACCATTTTAGTATTTAATTTAATTTTCAATATTATTTCAGATGTCATCGGTAATCTAACTTCACTTACAAGGTTGGATTTATCCTACAATGAAATAGAAGATTTAACATCTGATACAGGTTAGTTGAGTACAGTGCTTAGTTAAAAAAATATAAAACATTCCAGGAGAATGGCCTATTTGTTTGAGTTTAAGATCTTCATTGCATTTATTTTTAGCAATTTTCCGCCTGCCCCAGAATATCAGTATCATAAACCTGTCCCATAATCGCATCGCTAAGTTACCCATAAGCAGTCTAGTTGATTCCTCTCTACTCAAGACACTGGACGTCAGCCACAATGCCCTTGAAACATTTGACGACATCCTTGTTGGCAAGATCAAGAAAGACAACTGGGATGTTCACTTTAATGGTATGCATTCATTTTCACCTTCAGAGTAAAACTACCAACATCATTATGGTTATGAGGAGTGAGATCAAAGTACCAAATGAGCTGTATTATCTCATCTTTATTTGAAGTTCTGTATCGTAAATATTAATGTCAATGTGCCATCTTCAGGAATTTTAAATTGAATTTATTCACATCCCTGAAGATGGTCCCAGTCCTGGGATTGAAACATCAGAACATTAAAAAAGAAAATAAAACACCCAAGAATTAAGTATGCATTGTGTTTTAATATATTTTCAGGTAATCCACTGATTTGCGATTGCTTTTCGCGTCCATTGAAGCACTACCTAAATCACTTGCGGGAGAGTCAAATCACTGGTAATATTCTGTACTCCAACATAACTTGTGAGTCTCCGCTCACACTCCAGGGCACCAAGTTCTTGGAAGTGAACGACGACCGACTCAGCTGCATCGAAAATGTCGGCATCAGGCAAATCTTAGCAGACAAGGCAGCCATCGATGGAAATAATGCTTTGGATTATGAGATGGAACCCGATATTGTTTTCCGCAATGTTGAATTGTAAGTATTTTTAATAAATATAAAGTTAAACATTTTACTATATTATAAGGATAATTCTTAATTTCAGCTGTGTAAAATCATTTAACAACCTTGTGATCCAATGTTTATCATAGTCGTTTATTATTCACGGGTTCGATTCCTAGTTGAAGTAATTTATGAAAATGTTTTATATGTCTAAGAAGTTGTTAGTCACTTCTAGTTCTAAACAATTAACTAAGGCAAAACTACACTAAACTGAACTGATTTTCAAGAAATTTTAATTTATTTATCTTATTATATTTAAAATAAACCATGGGAAACAATATATATTGTGATTGTATTATTTTTATAATGTACTAATATCAAATTATTTTTTACAGCACACAAATATTTATAACGGTATCGTGGTTTGTTCAATCGTCCAGAGATATAGCCGACTTTAAAGTGATGGTCAGAAATGCACAAAATGAAATGTTGTTCTCGACCGACATTTTATACAATAAGAGGGAATACACCATTCAGCTGGCCACAAACAAAAAACTCAAATCGGCCATCGACGCCAAGGATGAAGGACTCGAACTGTGCGTGCTGGCCGGGAACTCCAATGCCCTGGCTGGGAATTGGTTCCCCAGTCAGTGCAAGATGCTACCAAAAGACTTCCAGAAACTTCCTAAAGGAGATGTTTTTAAGAAGTCTTACTCGAATATATATAAGACGCGAAAGGATCTTCAGAGGCGAAACACGTCTAATTCTGTGATATTTGGTAACAGTGCTTTAATTTTGTTAATTAGCTGTTGCTTCCATATTTTTATCGCAGCATGAAAACTAAAATGTTGTGCAATAATATAATTAAACTTACTGCGGTACTAATGCAAGTCAATTCCAAAATATTATTAAAATATGTAAAACAAGTACCTTTGTCTCTATAAACTAAATAATTTAATTTTGTTGATTTGTAAAATTAAATTTTACAAATTACAAAACTAGAGTTAGAGTGATAAGATCAAATATTTTCAGATAAAATGAGAAATTGTTTTGAATAGACTACATATGCAAAGAATTATTTCTAAAATGAATACCAAATGCATGTATGTATTGATTACTAAATAAGATCTCAATGTGAAGTTTGTTGTATTTTTCATGTTATTAATTGAGCTGGGCAATATTTACTTTGAATTTCAAAAAGTGCTCTGATACAAATGAAGTGAAAATGTTAATAAAAATCATTATAATGCTCAAGATTAAATATATTTTATATACTAAATTATACACATTTTCAATAAATTATGCATTACAGCATCAATTGTGGGCTTCTATTTTCATATTCTTCAAAAGAAAATCCACAGGTAATATTTCATCAAATTGTAGAAGACAATTTTACCAACCTACTGGAATGTTGTATTTGCTGATGACTTTTTGCAAAATAGTCTGCAGTGGCTTGAAGTACTGCAAAAGGGCATCCGAAGACACACGGCTGTCTCCTGTGAGAATCTTCAATGCTGAAGACCAGTGCATAGAGCTCCCTTTAGACATCATCTCCCTGAAAATCACAAAAATTGTTTAAAGTCTTTGCGGAGAAATGTCATGGCAGTATAATATAGATAATTATTAATGAAATTATGGATCTTGTCATTCAAAAAGATTCTCAATGGAGTCAGTTTGCAATGGTTTTCTCGTAAAATTGGTGATGTATACTTTCTTATTTCAAAATTGTGGATTTCACTTACTGCAGTTTTCTGCCAGCCTTCTTGGAGCCATACACGTCACAGCGGTGGAGGGGCATGGGTAACTCCATCCCGGGAGAAGCGTCGCCAAACAGACTCCACTGGCACATGGCGCGGAACATCTGGACTTCCAAAAAGCTGCTTAGATAATATCTGCAAACATGATAACGAAACAATGGTTTTGATGTGCTGCCACTTTATAAAGATTTAAAAAAAAAACATTTGGTTCATTTAAAATGAAAGGTGCAGTTAAGTAAAATATTTCATATGATCAATACCTGACATAGGGAGTATTATCGGGAATGTGAAACTTTGCGCCTGCATCAAAATAATACTCTCCTCTCACTTCTCCCCCTGGAGGCTCGACTCCCTGAAACTGTTTCACATAATCCCAAAACACGGTGTTGTATTCTTCCGGTTGTATTTTACCAGAGAATATTTCCCAGCGATACTTGTCTATAATGTAACCGAACGGAATTTGAGGTATCTTTGTTAGCGCTTGTCTCAATAGTAAGATACTATCAAAATCAATCCCATTGATATCTCCACTCGCATATTTTCGATCCGTGTGATCATGATTTCCATCAATGGTGTTTGTGAAATCTCTTATCCTTAAATTTTCATGAGGTTTATCAAACATATGGAATCCATCTTTGTTTTCCATCTCGTTTCCGATTGCAACCCCTCTTTTAATTTTTGTATCATCATTCCAACCAAAATAATGTAACCAATCATTTAATACTGGTTCTCTTGTTGTCCATGGATTAGATTGAATTTCTACCGAGTAGGTTTGTACATCATTTATAATTTTATCAAGGTTATTAAGATTTAGTGAATCTGCTTCAATATTATAAGCGTAACTTGATTTATCATTGAATGTTGGATTGGAAAACTTTTCATTAAAGTTGATATGAGCCATTCGTTTCTGTTGACCAATGTCATTTTTGTGCTTATTTGAGCTTTTGTATGATTTAATTTGTTTATTATCAGTGTATAAGTAGACCAAGTGATCTTTGATTAAACCGAGTCTTTGTAAATGTTGAGGAGTCATTACTGCATACATTATAGCGTCGCCAACACTCTCTTGAAAAGCGGTGTTTGCTCCATCCTTAAAATTATATAAGAAATTTTAGTAATATCAATGAGTCATTATGATAATTGAAATATATGAAGTTGGATTTACAGTTTTCCGTTTGCTTTATATAAAAATAATAACTCGTTTAGTTTGTTTTATTTGCAATACCTGAAAAATGGTAGGAAGATCTTGTTCATATGACATGTAGTATTCAATATGCCCCATCTCATGATGAATCACATAGAAGTCTTCCATTGACAGAGCGGCGCAATATATCATTCTACAAAAGACATAAAAGCCAACATGAAACAACAAACAAAATAATTACCAGAGTGATCTCAAAATTTCCTTCATTGCACTTAGTTTATCGTTTAGTTAAAACATGAAAATATGCATAATACAAGTACATTTATATGAGGCAGAGCTTGCAAACTCAGTTGGTAAAAAAATTATTTCACAATTCATTTCTGTGTGATGGATTCTGTGATATAAAAGTAAGTAAGCTTTTTTCAGTCAAGAATATAATAAACCTGTAGTCTCCGGGCACAAACATGTTGGCTGCCGTGCCGTGACATTTAGCTGAGTGCCTTTCTTGGTTATCTTCTTTATTTTTCGTTTTATTCTGATTTTTCAGTCTATCGTCACCAAAATATGAATGTTGCCAAAATTTTTCTGTCATAGGAGCGAGCCCCATAGATGTGTAGAAATCTTCAGCTCTTCTTACCTGCAAGTAATTGGTAAATTACTAATATTTAAATTACTAAAATTAATTTATATGAACCGAGTGAGAGATTATAATCACACTGTACCATATCATCAGTGGTCCAGTTGGTTTCCATAATGATTTTGTCTAAGTCCACACTCTGTGACTCTGGGAGTATAACCCCGAGTATTGTGTCCCAGTTTTGTGCCCACATGTTCCCCAGAAGGTGAGCCGGGATCGGGCCCCTCTCGGAGACTTCAGAATGGCCATAGAATTTTCTCAAGAAGAATCGTGCTACCGCATGTAGCAAAGAATACAGCTCACGTGTCTCTTGATACAATTTGTCCGCAATGCCCTCCAGGTTTGGCATCTCCAGCTCCTCTCTCCATATTTCTCCTAAATCATTATAACCTGAAAATTAAATATTATTATTTTTAACTTTGTACTGTAAGTATCATGAGGTCGGAATGTATGTGTATATATATATATATATATCACTATACGCAGGTCTACTTTTTAAACGAGCTAGATATAGTTACTGATTTATTTTATAATGATTGATATTTGACTTTCTAATTTTTTAAATGTTTTTTGTTGATATAATAATTAAAATATACGTATTTTTTATTCAAAATGGTCACAGAATTGCTTGTAGATTGGCAAACAAAATTATAGGTAAGGAGTATTCTCTAGCCGTCGTTAATCATACCTTTCCTTCGGGCTGCTGAGTTCTTGACATCCACCATGTTCTGGTAGAGGGGCTTCATGGGAGGCCCCACTTTCTCTCGCCAGGCCAGCCAGGACCATTCTAACACAGCAGCGTGGCGACTGTGTGCCATCACCCTTTCAAGATCAGGCTCCCCGGAGAGGCACGTGCCACCAGCGCTGCCCTCCTTCAGGTCACTTCCAGCCGCCAACTTGGCAGCAATTGCTATTGTTTTTCGCGATATCTTTTTTGGCATACCATTTTTTCTGTCACTTTCTTCTATATTCTGTTGCGAATTGAAATTATCACTAAATATATCTATGCTATTTTCTGCATTTAGTGTTTTTTCATATTTTAAAATAGCCTCATCAACAGTTTTTAGATAATTGAGAATGTCTTTTTCGCGGTTATTGTCAATTGCTTTTTGGTTGTCGTATCTTGATTGATTTGATGATAGAATACATATTTTTGATGATGTGTAGATATTTTGCATGTTATCTAGAACTATGCTCAATGTCCTGAAATAAATATACTATTAATATAATAAATTGAAGAATTTATTCACCATGTAAACATTATGATTAAGGGATTAATCTATATTGGGTTCATTATATCTTTGTAGGTTTTTCTAATATAAAATGTAAGAAAAACTCTTGCAATTGCTTCATGATTTCTTGCTATACTCCAAATTCATTTCTAATGCGTAAGCAAAAATCACACCAGATACGATAAGAAAAAATCCTCATAAATTTTTTAACAGGGCTGGATTAGCTAATATATAATTTAAATGTAAGTACACCTGTGTGTACATCAAAATTATTATTTGCTATAATATTATTATAAGGTCTATTTTATTAAACATATTGGCAAATCATCAAGTTTTTTAATATTCCTTGCTGACTCGTGACCTGTGCAATTATGTCATAGATGTTTTATTCTTACTCTGCTTCCTCCTTATTAAGATTTGCTCCTCTGCAGAGAAGATAAAACTGCCTTCTTTGCATCATATCCAGCTGCAGCACATCAACGTGGGAGATTCTCTCGCAGATGGCCATTCTCCACTTTGACCTGAGTCCGTCGATCTGCGCACCCCTGCCGGCCAAGTCCGGATTCTCCGGGTTAACGGAAATCTCCCAGGCAAAGTCTGCAGCCAGGACGTTGAACTCCAGCATGTCCTTGTTGATTTCCTCGAGCCATAATGAAACTTCGCTTCGACACGAGTCTTCTGAACCGGTGCTCACATCCTGTGGACGGCAAGCCGCGATGGCTCTGCCTCCGGTTTCCGACCTAAAGTGGACGCTCGGAGTGCGCAGCAGCTGGGACTCACCCAACGCTGCCAGGGTGTTCAATAATAATAATTCACATGCAATAAACCAACATTTTGCTACACTGTTCATTTTCACTGATTTATTGAATATATTTGTCATTTTTCTGGCTTACTTGTTGTCAAACCGTTGATTTTGCTGTTTAATTAAAATTTCTGATTATTTGGATGTTTCAAATTCATTAATAATCTCGATTAAAATATTTTCAATACTTTCATCTGACTTCGGGTGGTATTTGTTAGAAACTTAAATTTATTTTTCAAAAATTTTCAAAAAATATTTTAACGGTAGTAAAAATTATATACGTGTAAATTTTTTATAGTTTGTACAAATTATTCGGCCTTTGCTACCGGTCCATATATGACCTTCGCCCTGCAACGACACACTCTTACTAAATGTTTTCATTTCTCTTGTATAAATTTTGTGTTTACTAGCGTCACTGGCGACCGCAGTTTTCTAAGCGTGACTACTCATCAACAATGTGGCCCTCGAGTGAAATCGCGATGGTAGTGTTTTTTCGCCCTCGCTCTCGTGCATATGGTAAGTACTTTTATTACTATTTTCTGTTTGAATCAATTATCCCACGGGGTTACAATAAGCGCACAGGTGTCGCAGAGATAGCGGGAGTTGGTTTATGTGTTAATTAGCAGGACACATAAATAACCACCTGTGGCATCTGATAATGTCACCCGCGCACTCGAAGGGTGATCCCCCATCATATATGGGACTTCATGGCGTTTCGCTACCTGAGCTGCTTCGTGACAGCATTTACAAATTAACACGAATTTTATTATATTATTATTAATTAATTAACGTAAATCCCAGTGGCGTGCTATCTGCTCGAGCGCGAATCCCTCGCGCCGGCGATGGAAAGGGGAAATGACGGAGCCGCCACGCAGGCGAATTAACGATTGAGTATTAAATTATTTAAATTATTAAAATATCACCACTTTTTATAATATTTACAATAGCTTTGTGAAATCGACTCGCAAAAATTATTTATAGTAAATGTTACGTCAATTCCCTAAGACATTTTTAGTGGCGCAGTGGGGAAAACGTAGATTCTGAGATTCAGAGCTAAATATAGAATTTGTTAAATTAAAATTAATAATTTTAAAAAATTAAATTTTTTAATAATAGTTATTTTAATTGTCAAATTTTTTTATCAGCTACCAATATATACGAAAAGTATTTTTTTTAATATTTCAATTTTACGATAGCTTAAAATATATTTTAAGTCGATAAAGTATTGTTGCACTTTTTGCCATAAATATATGGTAAGCTAATGGATTTTTCTATAAACAATCTAATTGTACCCAAAAAATATTAGATAGAGCCTTATCAAACCATTAGATACATTAGTAGAGTGCTGATAAAATTGTTTTTTGCTTTATAGCATTACATAAAATACGAATTATAACGGGTGATCTTAATTAAAATAAAAACAATTTATCGAATTTATTATAACCAATATTATTTTAAATAGAAAAAATAATTCAGTAAGGTAATTTTTATTTGGAGATAAATAATTTTTTTTAATAATAATATCAATTCGATGAAAAATTATTAATTTTATTAACTTTTATTCAGGGTAAATTTTTTATCATTAAATCCGTTTTCAGGGAAAATGTCACAAACTAAAATATTTACGTAATTGAAGTTTCAGGTTTAATATTCAAGTTACATAATTTTATTTTTGATTATTGCATACTTTTCAGTTTATTTAATTTTAAAGGGTAGATTTAAATGAGAAATTAATTTATTTTGGAGTATTATTTTGGATTTAAATTTGGACAAATAATAATAATATGTTTGCCTAGTTTACGATTAAATTTTACACGTCACAAAAGGAGAAAATTATTATTTTATACAAAATACTCTTATTTTTAATAAATTTAATACATATTAAAAAATATAAATATATTTATTGTGCAACCGCGTCAGAATCTTCCCTTTTAAAGTAATGCATTGAATTTTAAAATATGTTATAAAAACAGTTTTTTATAATTTTAGCGCTCAAAGTTACGGATATTTTTTTCAAAACAATAATAATTTAACACCACAATTCCGAAAAGGGGAATTTATGTATTATGATATTTTAAATAAAATAAAATACTCGAGTGATTTTTCCACATGTTGGTGAAACCGGTCACCAATAAAAATGAACGTGTGGAAAAATCACTTAATTATTTTATTTTATTTAAAATATTAAAATGGAATTCCTCCAAGTATTCTCTGTCAAAAATATTATTTATATATAATGTGCAATTTGTAAGAATATGTGTAAAAATAATGAAAAATTTAAAGAAAAGAAGGGATTGGAAGGAGAAAGTTTACGCGGATGCGGAATTTGCGCCAGAAATACAGCTGAATTAGTGAGATATATTCGATGAAATGGTCACCAACCTCCTGTAAGAAGAGGCACCAGAAGAAAATAATAAAATATTTATACTATTTTTGACAGAAAGCACTTGGTGAAATCGTATTTTAATATTAAAAATAATATACTTGAGTGATTTTTCCGCATGTTTTTATTGGTGACCGGATCCAGTTTGAAAGATTTGCAAAACCGGTCACCAATAAAAATGAACACGCGGAAAAATCACTCTAGTGTTTTATTTGAAATATCAATATGTAATAATTGAGTAGTTTTCACGGGATATATCTACTCGGTACGACTGCTGAGACTTGGCGCGACAGCCTTCCTTGCAGCAGGGGAGACTTCCGTCAGCTGCGATGCCTCCAGCGGGGCGGCCCGCCGCGTACTGAGCTCCGCGGCTCCGGCGGGACTCCTCATTCCTCGTCCCCCGTCCCCAGCTTCCCCAGCTCGGGGGCAGACCGAAGCCGAAGCCGACATCATACGGCGGTCCGATAAGTACTTAGCCTACTAAAAAAAAACTAAAATTTTGAAAAAATGGCAATTTATTTCTCAAAATAGTCTCCTTTCGGCTCACTTGACCCAGCGATGCTCCAACTTCTTTAACCCATCTGAAAAATACGTTTTCTCGAGGTCTACAAAGTAGGCCTCCGTGGCGGCGATGACCTCCTCATTCGACTTCAATTTCTGCCCGACGAGTGACTTTTACAAGTTGGGAAACAACAAAAAAATCGCACAGGGGGAAAATCGGTGGATGGTGAAGCAGTTCGTGGTGCAATTCGACCAATTTGAGGTGTGAGCCGGTGCGTTGTCATGGTGGAAGAGCACTTTTTTCTTCGCCAAATGGGCCCAAGAATTCGGCATAGTAGAGCCCTGTGACCGTTTTGCCCTTCTCCAGGTAGTCAATGTAGATCACACCTTGTGAATCCCAGAAAACGGTGGCCATCACCTTTCCGGCCGATAGGACAGTCTTCGCCTCCTTCGGAGCACGTTCGCCGGGTGAAGTCCACTGTTTCGACTGTTCCTTGGTCTCTGGTGTGTATCAGTGGATCCATGTTTCGTCGACGGTCACAAAGCATGGACCACATGTACACGTCCGTTTCCACACGCGGTCAAAACAAAACTACGAGTCCGATTCGGCTGAAATTTTAACAGTAGCCGTCTACGAGAATGTACTACACGATAGTAAATCTCTCTTGCGATACTCTATCGGGCGGTGAAGCTAAGTAATTATCGGACCGCCCTCGTATGTACACATTTTGAGACTTCTGCACAGCTTCAGCGGCAAAAATATATTCCACTTCTTCAAGTGCCTCTCATTGGCAATTTCCAGGTCAAACATGTTCAGTTATGAACGTATTTTGCAAGAACGTAAAAGAAACGCTACCCAAAAGACAATAGATGTATTTTTCAGTAAAAATAACATGTAATACTGCATAAAGTGTACGTAGAATTAAAGTACTCGTATTTTTTTGTATTAAGTTTTGACAATGCCTGTATGTTTAATCGTAAACCCCGTGAATTCCGCATCCACGTTATTTTCCTCCTTCCCGTAGATTGTTATATATAAGCTGTCTTCTCTTTGAAGCTGGAGGCACTTTAAAAGTATTGAAAATAAATATTATGGGTCGCCGATAATGTTTCCGCGAGAAAAGCGTACATACTATGAAAACAGAAATTTGTGAAAGCAAATAAACTTTTATTGTTATTTCAAATCAAGGGATTAGATCAGTTATGATAAAATTAGTCAATTTGGTTGAAAAAATCTTTTTTGTAGTAATATAAAAAGTAAGCATCCGGTAAATAAGTATCTGGCGGATAATTTTGCAGTCTCGAAATTTATATTATATGACCAGGAGTTGTAAAAAACCAATTCGTTTAAAATCCTATCAAATTATTTACAGCACAATAGGTTGATTGAACGTTTTCCAACGAAATAAAAATGTCTTGTCATTACCTCTTTATCGAGGTGATTGAAATTTCTCTTGATTTCGTTTCATGCTGGTTTAGCATATTTGATTTTCAGTAGCTCACCCCTTAACTAATTACGTCTACAATATTTTTCTTTCTAATTCATTTTAAGAGATATCTTCTTCTCCTTCCAGTGGCTAATTATCCTGGACCAGTCTAACTAATTCGGCTGTGCGTAGATCTATCCAATATTTTTTTTATCCATCAGCCGAGAAACGATGAGAATAATCATTTTAAAAAATACGAGGAGCTTTAGAGCGAGAATTTTAATATTCATTTAGTATATTATAATTAGAAACGTAGTTCTCAGTGGAGATGTGGGTTCATACTTTTTTATGACATTATTTTTTTTTATATAATATTTCTACAAAATCACCACTTCTGAAGCGTTTAAACCAATTTCCACAAGTAGCTTTCGATAATGAATGTTCAATGAAGGCCTCCTCAAGCAAACGACGTGCTTCAGCTGCATTTTTTTTTCAAGTTAAAGCAGAAAATCAAATGACGTTTGAAAAAAAAAATTATGTGTTTGTATGTATGTCGAGTACATGTGTCGTTAGCGCCATCTATGTGTCGTGCCTAAAAACTTAGTTGCGCACCTAGTACATACATAATAATGTATTTTTCTTTGAAGGTTGAGGGTTGCGAAGTCAATTATCGATTCAGTGAACACACGCTTGCGGTGCAACTATCGAATGTCTTGGGAAATCTCCGCCCACGGGTTCGATTCCCGAGTCTCTGATAAACATTCCGGCTGCGTGCGTTTGATTGAGAAATACGAGCGAGCCACTCGGGCTAACGCAAACAAATGAGACCGCGGCGGGGCACAGCTTCCCCATCGGCGGGCCGCATCACCCCCATGATCCCCATGAAGGATCCGATCTGGTCTGATGGTGAAGTCTTGCTTGCACTGTCTCAGGGCTTGGGGTACAGAAAAAATATTTACGAAAAAATATTGATAATTTACAATAGTTCATGGTGTGTGGCTATCTCCTGAGTTTATGTGTAATAAATAACTACGAACTAGTTAACAAAGATACAAATTTATAACAGTAACAGGTAGAGCAAGTGGGTACAGTAGTCGTCACCCCTGGATATGTTTGCTGACTACTTGGCGTTACTTCTTGTATAGGGTGCCCCGGGAGCTGTCGGAGACTGTTATATTTTCACCACGTAGGATATGGTGGAGGAATTTATGTCTCTAGTGCAGAGGTGTCAAACTCAATTTTGCAGAGGGCCATATATTAAATTTAGTATGTGTAGGCGGGCCAGATTCAAATAAAATAAGTCTAAAAGCTATAAAAAACATGATTCTTCTTTCTTTGACTCATTGGGATCGCGGGCCGTACTGATACGGCTCGGGGGCCGGATGCGGCCCGCGGGCCGTATCTTTGACATGACTGCTCTAGTGGATAGGCAGTGAGTCTGGGGTGTCGTCTCCAATCCTCTTGAGGAGGGAATCGTTGGATTTTCGTATGAAATCGTCTGGGATGCGACCGGTGGGGTTTTGGTCGATTCTGGAAACAGATTCGGCGTACATCATGTACGGTCTCATGATGAAGGTGTAGAGACTGAGTTTAGGCTCGAGGGTCTTGAATCGAGCATACCACTCCGAGCGCCCACACACACACACACACAATCAAGATTTTTTAAAAATGATCGCTTCTCCCCTAGACCTGCTATAATAACCAGTCCTAACTATAAATAATGTTGCGGTGGGGTCCTAAAATATAAATGAGTTGGGAGGCTGTGGCGCGGCGAAATCAATCACGGAGCTGCACGTCGCGGGCGCGCCCTCCCCCTTTGATTGAAATAAACACCTCCAGTCTAGCTCACTCGTTTAATCTCTTATCCACTTTTGGCGGCCATTTAAAATTGTTAGCCAAAAAAAATAATTAAGGGTATTTCTAAAAATACATTGAACTATTTATTATAGCAATACGCAGACCTTTCCTTCCAATATAAAACTGCGGTGTAGAAGGATTCTCCCTAAGAAAACCATGAACACTTTCTCAGCATAAATATGTCCTCAGTGAGATGATCGCCAACCTCCTCTGAGGAGAGGCACCCGAAGAAGATAGAAGATATATATATATATATATATATAAATCTTATCCACAGGTATTACAAGTTTTATTAACGTTATAGTCTCGTCACATTCCAACTTTATTATTTTTTTTATTTTACACGTGTATATTTATAATTTAAAGTGTGAACAATAACGTCATTAAACCGTGGTTTAAGTTGTCAAATTAATAGCTGGCTCATAACATATATCATTAAATCGTCTTTTAAACTTTTGCATGACAACAACGTGGCCCTGTTTTGCTCGTGCCTAAAATGATTTAGAAATTACCTTGGGATATTTTTTCATTACCTGCGAAGGTGCGATAATAATCTAGTTATGTATAAATCTCCAAGCGGGAGAAGAGTCGCGGAAATTATCTTCAGAGTCAGGGCAAGCAGAAAAATAACGATGGACTATTCTTGAACTTTCTAACTGACTCAGTCAGAGGCTATTTTCTGCTAGGCCGAGCGTAAAATGCCAACTCACGAGGTGCGATTTATTATTGGAGGCATATCGATACGGCTTTTTTGATGTTTACCTGTGCCAGGACTCGAAGCCAGAGCATATTTAACTGTCTGAGGTATTTATAATTATTTACACGGGGAAAATTTTAGGTTGGTATGGTACTTATGTATATTTATATATATTAAAAATTAAAACCGACTACATTTTGTTGATGTTATATGATGCCTTATTTCTAAACTTCGTTTTCACAAATGCTCGTCCCAAAATGCCTCAAAATATGATACTTAAAATATGAATAAATATTAGTACTTGTATAATGTACCAACTCTCTCCGCAATGCCCATAACCTTAGCCCTAAGAACTATTGTAAATTTAATTATCGAAAAATAAAATAATTTAAATTTTTTTAACGGCTTTGGCAATGGCGTCCAAATAAGTAATTGTTTTTTTTCGGTGTCCTGGTTTCGCGTCAGATTAGGTTAGTTGAATTGTTGTTGGGGGGTGGAGGTGATCCCCGGCGGGGTTCCTGTCCGTGAGCTCGACTTAAAAGCCCCCCAACCCCCCCGCAGGTGCTAGGACAAGGGGTGCCGAAGACAAACCTTCCGACCTATGAACCATATTTGCGGTGAACAGTTATTATAAAACCGTGCAGGGTTTAATTTTTCGACACTTCAAAATTTAAATTAGACACCATGTTATGTAAGTAACTTACTTTTCTTCTTCATCAAGTGTCTCTCCTCAGAGGAGGTTGACGACGAATTCACTGAGCATATACTCACGCTGAACCAGTGCTCATGGTTTTCTAACGGGAAAATACTGTAGTGAGTCCTTCTACACCGCAGTTTTATATTACTGCACCCCAATAGCATTATTATGAATGCTTTCCTTACAAAGCTTTGGGATTTAGATCTGATACTCCTTCTGCAGCAAGCTACAGAGCTCCCCCCACGTACTTCCAAGTCCACTACTCCATTACCGATGCTTTACACACGCTCAGAGTACAGAATGGCAGCCATGCACAAGCAACAGAATGGAGAAAGCGGGGAGGGACTTATGGAAATTCCTGATACCATAAAATAATATTTGTCTTCATTTGAAAAAAAATCCCCCGAGCAAAAATGACTCCTGATTGTTTTTGAACGCGTCTAACCACCTGCGTTCTAGTTTAGATTACCACAACTTGGATGTCTCCGCTCGTGGAAAATAAATATAATCTTTTGTACTATTGTTTTGAATTCGAGATAATTAATTACTCGCGCCCGTGGGCCCAACTTGGCCAGCCCTGACGGCTTTTCATTTGTTTCTGTGCAGGTTTTTTTCTTATTAGGCCGACTGGGGGGAGAGGGAAGGAGCCATACAACTGTGGTTTGCGGACCTTATTTATTTACTAATTGAATGCTACCACACCTTTATATATAATTTCTCATATCGTAGATAGCTTAACGCTCAGTTTCTGCATATTTTAATGACCGGCTGATCGTCGGCCGCGACCGAGGCTTGTTCTTGTGACGTGTCAATACAATATGTACAGCCGTCATCTTTAGTCGGTTTTCTTTATTACGGCTAAAAAATAATTTTCTTGTGAAATTTATTGAACTTTTACGCGCTCGAGGGGTCGGCGGATTGGAACAGTTTGAGAGCCTCTGGTGTCTTCAAACACAGCTTATTGCCCTGGGCTCTTGAAAAATGTTTCTATATTAATTTTTCCTTCAGAAAGCAGTGGCCGTTACAGGCTGCGTGTAAAATACAGGACCTTTATTAAATTGTCAGATGTAAAAATTATTGCCTACTTAATATGCAGAAAGCGAGATTTTATAGCGTTGCTTAAGGGTGACCGTTTCCTCCTTGCTTCTTTGCTAAAAATCATTGGGGGTTTGAATCTATAAAATTAGAAAAAAAGAAAAATATTTATTTTTATAAATTCGATTGAAATTGCTACAAACATATTTTTAGGGCACTTTTGTTTGGGCAATAGAAAGAGCTCCCACTGCCATAATGACACAAAATTATATATTTTTATTTACTTCTTGTATATAAGAGACCAGCTACCAATTTTAAAATACAAGAAATACTTTAAATTAATATTAATAATAAATATGGATAATTATATACTATGTGAGATGGTCACCAACCTCCTCTGAGCACAGGCACTTGAAGAAGAGTGCATTGTTTCTGAAGCGCTTTCAAGGCGTCTTTTGTCCGTGAATTGTGACGGTGTACCTCCAGGTAAGGCTGTACCTGTCTCTGGTTTCGTATTTTAATATCAAAGCGAGTCCGTGGATTACTAAAAGCTTGTAAATTGTCCAGAGCACTCGGCAATAAGTGCGGAGTATTTGATTTTGAATTCCTCGCCTCCTGTTTGTCTCTGATGTAATTACATTTTTTTGCGAAGCGTGGGCGAGCCAGCCGACCTTGGTGAGAGGCATGTAAGCCACACTACTCTATAAACAATAAACCAGCTTTTTATATTCATTTTAGCTTCACGAGTGGTGGATAATTTTAACGAAGTTACCAGCAAAATATGAAAAAAAAAATTTTTACAAAATTCAAAAATCTGCAGCCACAAACGGATTATTTTAATCTAACTTGGACTGCAGCCTCTCCTACTCCCTGTATATGAATTGTACAAGACTATGATGCTGCAGCTTACACTAGATCTGCTTACACAAGCAGCAGTACAACTGATAACTAATTTCAGTTAATAGCGTCGTCTTGTTTTGTGTGTGTATAGAAATATAGTATAATAGGGTGCATGCGAGGGGCGACCAAATGTTGAAGTTGATGGGATGAAGATCAAACAAAGCTTTGTATTATTATTCGTTTATTTTTTTGCACACATATTTCAAACACGAAGCCACACGGATCACAATTCAAATATCATTTCAATCGACAACAACACTTGCCTCTTCACGGATAAACTGAAACAAATATTCCTGTTTCAGCAACGGTAATACTAATTTATGTAGGTAATAAAATAGTTTTAATTTTTCAAAATAAATAAAATAAAAATATGAACAGACGAATCTATGCTTTTCGTTATATGTTTTATTACGTTTGTGGCCCATACATCTTTGAGATTTTTTCCACAAAACGTGGAATTAACTGTGAGAAGACGCAGACATTGACCGTTCTGATAATTTTTGGCACCCCGACCCATATTCAGAGACACTAGTGATTCCTCAGGTCACCAAACTCTTTATGAATACCAGTATTATTTATACATCATTATGTTAATAAAATAATACGCCTACTAGTAGGGTGACCACAGGTTTATCGTAAACTAATATTTTTTAATATTTAGAGTGCTTAAGTTGGTTTTATTTTTTAGCTTTTGGAAGAGATGTATTCAATCAGGTATAGCAGGCGTAAATGATATTAAATGGTTTAAAATGGTATAAAATGCATATCGATAAGTCAGTATGACAAACAAATATGTCCACGAGTGATATTTCTGTTCAATAGTTCAAGACAAACAAAACAAACTAAAATAATGATTGTTTTATTTATGCTTTCATTGTTCAGTTTTGGTAAATTGTCTTATGATTCAAGCAGACCAATGTTCATGTCTCTGTAACGCACCTGACGCAGATGCATACGAAGTCTGTATATACTCGCACACAACTGCAATAACTGATAACACCAACAGTTAAAAGAAATTAGCAGAGTATAAAATTAAGTGAATCAGCAAGTATTGTGTATCGTCCTACAACATATTGTTAACATACTCCACAATAATCATCTTTTAAATATGCATAACTTTATATGTTTATACTTTTTATTATATCGTTAAATAGATTACATTTTTGTATATATAGATATATCTGCTTAGAATATACGATTTTTGTATTACATACAATAAAGGTAAGTGATGTGTTATAATATATTATATACAAAAGTTATAATCTTTGAGGAGAAATGTAACAAAAGCACTATAAACAAACAAAATGATTCATAGATTGATTAAACTAGCAACACCCGATAAGAAAGATGAAGTTATGAACGAAAGGGAAATAAATAAATAACCATTAAAAATATGAGAATATTCTGGGAACATGTAAACATGGTTCTTTTGTACTTAAAACTTGTAACATATCACTTAATATCACAATACAACAATATGTGAAAATATAAGGCCAGGAGCACACCACAGATATAACATTTATACCGCTTATGAATCGTTGCAACTTACCTGATCAAATTAATCTGTACAGATTAATCTTGTATGTGAAAAATGAAAAATTATCATCATAACTTTTCCTACATAAATGATATTGACCTAGATTAATTTGATCGTGTAAGTTGCGAGAAGTTTCAGTACCTGCATTGGACCTTCGATCCTTCGACAGTTTATAGGAATGTTGTATCAACATGTCTTAAATTGTTTTAGAATACAATAGACACGGAAAAATAGTGGACAAAGTATTTTGTTGTAAAATATTTAACTCATACAAAATTAACAGACCATATAAAAAGTGGTGATCTCCTCAATGGATTCTGGAGACTTTTAAAAAATAAAATAAAGTTTTATGATTATCTCAGATCAAAATCTACACCTACCGACATACCATAGCTATATTGATTGTGGAAACTACAATTATTAACACTTCATATGATAGCAATGAAGAACAATACTCATACACATTAAAAAATATAATTGTTACTTCAAGAACCTCAGAATACATTAAAAAATATATAAGTGGGAATATCTCATTATTAAATTTATTCTTCCCTACAATGAATCAATCCAATGACTTATGTAATTGTTAACTTTTTTCATTTTTACAATACAATCGCAATTCAACGACTTAGCGTGTAAGGTTAAATTAATTCATTCCCACAGTGATTCAATCCAATGACGCAATTGTTAAATTTTCTCTTCCTCACAACAACAAAACCCAATGTCTTATCATGGGATCGTCAAATTTGTCAAAGCACCATACCAAAATTAGTATGCAAAATTATATTTTTACATAGGTTAGTAATAAAGTCACAATCTCTTACTAAGACTTGATACAATGTCTCAAAAAAAATTCTTACTCAATAGATCCACAATCAAACAGCACTTCCTTTTAAGCTTGTACATCATAATTAATCAATTTTTATATCTAAAGGTTAGTCACAAAAAAAAAAAAAATTACCTTACTAATAAAGGCATATATGAGTACCAAAGATTTAACAGACAAGTTACATTTTTTAAAATTACTTTAAATAAATCACAAAAAGCTCCCACTGTAAATATATTGAATAATTTGTAGATATGTGAATGTTAATGTTAGCAATATTACAATATAAGACGATGCACATGCATATAAAATATTTTCAAATTAGATCTTGTGAATTATGAATATCATTAAAAACATGTGCTAGCAAGCAGTAAATTGTAATAAAGCAACGTAAATACTATTTTTTTGTAAAGGAACATGTTGAATTTGTAATTATAATAATAAATAATAGTCAGCATGAGAGTAAATATGTTAATACACCAAATATAATTGCCTAAGTGCCTTGTCTTCTAAAAATAATACTCACTAAAAAAACTCATATATGATTAACTGGTAGTTAACTTATTCTTCTGTAGTGTTTTAATTATTTGAAGTGAGTCTATAAATACTAATGATTTTTCTAACTTGTACTCAGATATAAAAAGATATTGAACAATAAATTGTTTTCCCTGAAATTAAATTAAATGGACTCTAATAGCTAATTTTAAAATGGTACTTTGACTAACCTTTATTACAAATCTCAATATATCTATTCTACATACTTCATAAATCATCATTTTTACAAAGCTGTCAATAAAATTACAAGCATTTTGTTGATTTAATTAATTTTGCAGAAGGTAGACACTTGTGAGAATACATGTAAAATTGTTTATGTCGTACATAACAGTTTCAATACAAGATACATTGAAAGCGATACTGATACTAGGAAAACTTCACAATATACTCTTAATTAACATTCACGCTAAACAATGCAAAAAGATTCTTTATTTTCTATGAAAACACTTGGAAAATCTCGAAACTCACTGGAGCCTATTAAGGCTTGAATCGTAGATTCAGCTGTAAAAATTGGGAAATGAAGAACAGGACCTCCGACTTCCATAAAAAAACTGTTATCGCAAATTGAACCGACTTGATTGGGTTTTTAAGGTTGAGTATGTGTATGGAATAACGTTATAAAAATATCTAAAACAGAGTGGACAAATATAAATAAATACATAAAAATTATCGAACATTGGTTGTGAACACATCATAAAAAATATACATGTAACAATAAGAATACATTTATCTACAAATTCTGTGATGTGATCTTATAATGGTATACTTATTCTATTTCATTTTTTTTTTTTAATAATGGTAATACATTGACTTTGCAAAGAGTGAAAACATGTGATCTATTTCAGGATCCAAATACTGAAGTCACCTTCGGAGATCCTTAAAAAATATTAATTGAAGGAAAATACACCATAAACCTTGAAAGCCCAATGAGTACGGACAGCAAATCTGCTTACATTCTGAAAAAGGGATAATAATAATGTTATGTGTAAAGAATGAGTTGCATTGTCTAACCTAGCCGCATCTCGCATAGTTGATACTTTATACCTACTACTTAAATACACTTCAAAATTAATTAAATCAAATGCCACGTTGGAGTCTTTCAATGTTACTGAGAATGAAGATAATCATCATAAAAAGCCAAGCCAGTGATGTGCTGGAATCAAAATATACTTCATTACCGTTAGAGTTTTCATAGATTAAGAAAAGTCACATGTAGCTTGGCTCAGAAAAAAGATAAAGTAGTAACTTAATTGACTTTTGAAACCTACGAATCCTGACATATCCTGAAGGAGACTATACGAGACTCGGGACTTTCGTCCAACCACCAATCTACATATTTTATATTGGCTGACATATTCTACTTCTTAATTTTTATTCATAATTTTTTTCCCCCATCCAGTATTGCTTGTTACTTTCAATGTCCCCTTTGTTTTTATTACTTATTAGTAATATTATGCAAGATACTATGTCGCCTCATTAATTAACCGTTGAACTGAGAATTCACATATTTCATGGAAATAAATTACAAATACATTCATATGAGACCTTGAAAATTTGGTTTTTAGAAAATTAGTAGATAATCCATTTCTAAAACTTTACTATAAATCCATTAAATTCCCTTTCCACTGTCAATATCAAGCATTTTACATAGGACTATGAATGAGCGGGGAAAGAAAAATTTTCTTAATGAAAATATTCTCATGTTATCAATAATTAAGAGAACTGAAGTTTTAGTAAATAAGCTACAGGTTGTATAGTAATTGGATGATTAAAAAAAAATATCTAGTAAGATAGATGAGCTTTACAAACATTAAAAATAGACCTCTAAATTGTTAGCGTCTCTGTCGAATAAGTGAATTGCTACTATGGTAAATTGATACTTTAGTTACGATCATCGCTTTGTTTTCAAAAGATTATGATGTTAAATATTTATCATCATTTATAACTGCAGTTAGATTGCTAATGAGATGGCTGTTAATAAAATAAAATAATCTGGTTAAGAGGTCTTTTTGTTGGTTAGATTTTGTCTGTTGAAAGATTCACAAACAGTAACAAGCAATACTGCTGAGGTTAGCTGATGCAGCGAGTGCCATAAGTTTAAATCACAAACATGTTTCTAGTACTACGGCATACCTCTAATATAATCTATTAAAAAATAATCTCTTTATAAAAATATACGTTTTATGCGTTATTGCCAAGAAAATATTAGTTTCTTTTACTTGCAAGTTCTTGTGGTTTCTTAAGAAACAACGTTATCATAATCTCCATTAAATACTTCCCATGGCAAATGTGGAATTTTTACATTTAGGTTTTCCATAGTAAATTCCAACACACAAACTGAAGGCGTACCAAATCCAAACAAGTTTACCGACATATATAGTATTTATAATAAACATTGATACTAAGGTATCAATGTTAGATCCCCCTCGACAATTTCTATCCCATTTTATCTGCCATGTATCAATTTTTACCGACAGCGTTTTACGGACGATTCCTTTCACTCAAGTATTTAGGAAATTCTTCCTTTATTGATTCAAAAAGCTTTTTTTTTTTTAAAATTTGAAAATAATACCTTAAACATTTTTGGTTTTCATGTTATTTTTTTCTTGTAATTGTATCTCCTTTTCGTTTGGTATATTATTGAAGTTTATAAAGCATGCAAAGGCAGTAAGTTTGTTCATAAATATGCAATATTCTTCGTAACCTTGAGACCCTAGGACTCCACAATCTCAACATTTGAGTCTGTGCAGATCGGTAGAAAGGAATAAGTTTTACTAGCTCCGAAAGATTCAAGAGTATTATGCATACGTGATTTACTTATTTACATTATAATACCTTTCCAACGTAAAAATTTAAATTTACATGTAAGAAATGTGACTTAAATGTTTCTTAGATGCTGGTTATATTGTAACTACTGGTTAAAGCACAATTACAAAGTTTTATATAATTTTAAACATTGTAACTAATTTCTTCCACAATAGAGGTAAAATTAAATACACAATACAGTTTAAAATATGCTGCTGCAAAATACGAGCTTTACAAATTATTCCTAAAATACCAATCAGCACAGAACTTAAACAATAAAAATAAAAGTTGAAGGAAAATATAAAAATAAAATAAAAAACAACAAATCATAAATCACTTTATATTTTAATAAAATTAATGATACGTATTTAATACAAAATAAATTTAATACAAAATACCTAGAGCTACAGTAACTAGGAGTTAAAGAATAAAATCATAACAAATTACAGGCAAATCTTCCGAGGCCGTCCCGTCTCAAATGCTTGTCAAATGCTGCAGGGAGGAGTCGCCACCTACCGGCAGGGTTCCACCCCGGGGACTGATTGCAGTCTTTCGGTGATTGTGATTTTATATGCCTTCTTTAAAAATTGCATCAGAAAATATTTCAGTATAATAAAAAAGATAAACAACTTTTCAAATATCACATTGTTTAAAAAATATTAACGATAAATATCCATATGGGTTTGTGCTATGATAAAGTAATTCTAGCAAAGAAAAAAAACACAAAAATGTCACATATATGAAAAATAGTACATTTGACAAGCATTCTACATCTAAATAGATTTTATTGCATCAATCTTCCTGCTTGTAAGCCAGGAAGTGCGCACACGATGTGACAAAACACAAGAAATTCACTTTGGAAAAACATGCAATGCTCAACACTATAATGCAATAGTCTAATCAAGTTCAGTGGGAAAAATCAACACAACAATTAAACATAGGTAATGTTAGCGTTTTGTGTGCCGTCTAAGATATTTCCCGTGGACACCGTTGTCTTCACTATCACATTATAGAATTCAGTTGATTTTACTTGTACAAAAAAAAGTTAAAAAATTTCAAAGGGCAAGAAATTTTAAAATAAATTTATTTAAAACTAAAGAAAACAAAAAAAGTAAGCGTTTTGCACTGGAGTTGTTTTAACTATTCGAAAGTTTGCAATTGGGAAATATATGTATGTAATATTCGATAATGGTGTACATATTCTCTATGAACATTGATGAGTTAAAAACGCTCGAGTGCAAAACCAATAGAGATCTGAGACTAAGGTGACGGTTGCAATCTTCAGCATGTAAGAATATTGTAAACTATACAAAACTAACTAGTCACTGCCGTCGTACATCGTATAAAAATATATATATAGCCTTACGACTTCACAATTTACAATAAACCCTCTATGTACATAATATTCTCAACACTTTCTAGCAGAAACAGAGTTTTATTCACAATATAAGACTGGTCATTCGGGGCTTGTGACAATGAAGATTGTCAATTTAAAACAAAGTTGAAAAATGAGGTAGCCAGAACCGTTGCAGGTAAATTCACTTATAAATTAGTAAAAGTATGAGTGTTTATTCATATAATGTATATCAGTAAATTTAGTAAGAAGGCAAGTGCCATGGAGATGGAAGATTCCCTTTAAAACCCTCGCTAAACGCTGAGAGCAGCACAAAATTTAACTAGTGACTCTCAAGACGATAACGAGATTGCTTTTCTGTATTACAAGCCAATTATTTGCATTAAAGGGTCTTAAAGTCATTCACTTTATAAAATCTTAAATTATCATATCATGAATAATACAATGTTTCCGCATTCAGTGTGCTCCAATAGTTAATACAAATGACTTCAAAATATATGCGGTACTCAAAAACATCGATTCGCAATAATCTATTGCAAAATAAATTATACTAATGATGAACAACAGACTTTCGTATGCGATTTCATGTACTTATGACTTTTAAAATATAATTAATTTATATACATCTCACAAGCACACAGAACGCCTCATAATTTCTCTGTGATAGAACAACTCATTTTGTCAATCATCAATTTAAAAACTAAACATTTCGAAATCATGACAAAACAATACAATACAGAAAGCCACATTTTAAAGCAAACGTGGAAAAAATAAATTTCAATACTCTTAGACTGATGACTTGAGGCCTGTGGTGAAATTCATCGGCCAATTCGCAGGCATCTGCAATATTACCTACTCCAGATTGTATTGGATTGGAAACATCGGCAGGCCTCATAAAGGCGACATCACAACAGTTATTGTATAAAGCAATGACACAATTCAATCTATTGTCAATTTATAAAAATCTCAAGCTTAGCGTGGAGAATACTTGGGGTTTTCCGGACCATAAGTGAAGCTTCTGAGTTCATATGAGAGTTCTTTAGTCGCAACGGATGAGCAAAAATTAGAATCTGAGAACGGGTTTCGATTATCACAGAATTCCTTTTCATCCTCGTTGAGTTTCGGTTCAGGCGCATTTCCGTTTTCAAGGTTTTCTTTTTCTTCATTTTGAATCAGAAAGCCTTCTTTCATGCATATAGTTGCGAGTTCAAAGCATCCTGTCGATCGATTCATTTTCTTCTTGATGATGACCGTATTAGAATTTATGTCGCTGTCACAGCCGCCGAACATCCTGGTGACCTGCTGGCTTCGCTCCTCGCTGGTGGTTTTTATTGCTCTTTTCTCAAAAGTGCCTGTTTCGATGGTGCTCTTTCTTCGGTAGCCCTGATTCAGCCTCTGCAGAGCGAGCGCTGAGTTCAACGAATGCGCTGCAGCTGTATCGAGATCAGCTTTACGAGATACTATGATTCTTATATCAGTGTGCAAGTAAACCTTGCCAGACTTCGAAGTTAGGAATCTGAAAAAGGTATTGAATATATTAATGACACTGAAGTGATAAAAAAAATCAACCTAAATCACACATTCCTAAGTTCACATATATATTTATTGACATTCACAGTTATATTAAAACTGTATTACTAGCACAAGTATTTTTAAAACATATAAAATAAATAACATATAAAATAAAAACATATAAATAATACAAGAACAAAATAAATAGTTAATGTCTAAACTTCATTAATAAAAATTAATAATTTTTTTGTGTATTTGGGAATTGTCATTTAACTTATTCTTGACTTGTTCAATAAACCTAGGTTTAAAGTATTAATAATATTAGAAATATAGCCCATTTGTATTTTTTAACCTAATCAATTATGTTGTAATACACAGGCGATACAAGTAATGTACGAGTGACAAGATTCATAGAGCAAAATTTGTTTAGAGGATGTATTGTGGTTAATCTTACCTGAGGTGTATCAAGTATCGCAGACACCGAGGATCAGGTTTCTCAGCAGTGCCGGCAGGCAGACAAAGAGTGCGCTGTCGCAGGAAGGTACGGGAGTTGGAGGGCATAGCAGCCAGGTCGTACATCACCACAAACATCTTCACTACCGTGCCGTGCGGGTTGAACAGAGTAGCCTGAATCGTACCGGAACGAGGGACGCAATAACCACGTTTCCCGAGGTTTATGTGACCCTGAAAATGAATTAAAATTTAGGATTTAGAGAAATCTTTGTAATTAAGTTACACACAATATGATATGATAGCACAGATTGTAAATAATTCTCACCAAGTACGGAGCAGATGTAGTGTTATCTCCAAGGGAGTAGAAGAACACTGTGACCGGCAGTTTGAGGTGAGGAGGGCAGAAAGCTCCGGATGCACCGATCTCTGCAGTAAAACCCGCCACCGTGGCTGCTGGCTCCAACCGCCCGTTCAACACTGACTCTTCAAAGCTTCCTGCAATTAAAAAAAAACCATAAATTAAATTTGTAAATTTGATAACAAATTCATCAAAATGTAAAAATTATAATAAATATCAATCATACAGTTTATTTTAAAAAAACCTAAACCTCAGATTAATAAAGTCAAATCATTTGATTTTCACTGCTTCTCGGGATCTAGTAGTTAGCACAGTAGCTCACTGAGACTAAACATTATCATTTGAGGAAAAACCTTCCCAGATACAAGCTTTAGTACCAGGTCAGACACCGCTGTAATTGCTTTTATCCACTTACTCACCCGCTAGTCTTTTCAATTAGTATGGTTGATAGATTTTTCATTTGGATTATCTAAGATTGGATGTCATCCACTTATGGAATTAGCATAAAGTGTTTAAAGGTTACAAGATCTTACCAAGGAGTCCACTACTGGTCCCGTGCCTGAAGAGGCTGCGAGTGGGGGTGGTTGGCGGAGGAGGTTGGCGATAGGTCGGACCGAAGTTGAAGGCTGGACCAGGAGAGCCGGGACTAGATCCAGGTGACCATGCAGAGTTCGTCTCGGGGTCTGTCATGGCACTGTACAGGGCACTGCAAGGATATCACTCAGGTCAAAACAACACAATCCAACGAAACATTTCAATGTAAGTATTCGATTTAATAAGATACTGACCTTTTGATTCCAGATACACTGTTGATGGAGCTGTCATAATCGAAACAAGACTTTCCTCTCCTCAAAGGTGCTGGGCTAGAGGTCAGAGGAAGTCCAGTCCTCGAATGAAAAACCATTGATGCGGCAGAGTCCAGTCTCCATCTGAATTTGTCCATTTCGGACACAGAAGGTACAGCAAAGTGGTCATATGAACCGGATCGTGACATTCTGTCCAGCATGTCGTCTTGTTGACAACTTCCATCACACATGTCTGCGGTGGCGCCTTTGATGTTGATGCCTTCGCTCACAGGTTTGTTGACTTTCGCGCCGTTCTCGCAAGGCTCACCAAGGTTTTTAGAATAATTTGAATCATTGAAATTATCCCTGTTAATGATTTCAGAAGACCTTCTGGATTTTTTCGGTTCATCGTCGTGCTGTCCAAAAGTACCATAGTCCCCTTTCTCATACACAACCACGTGTTTTTCATTTTCGTGATTTTGGCTATCCTTTCTGAGTAGAAACCTCGTGATGGAGTCAGATCTACTTCTTGGTAAGGCCCGAAATGTATGATCACTCTTACTTGGGCTTGTCATGTAAGTGATGCCGGACTCTTCGTCCTTGTAAAGATAATCCTCGTCCTGTTCATCGCCGAAATCTTCAGGGATATAGAGGCTCCTCTTTGAAGACTTGGTTGGATTTCCTGAGCTCCCAACAGACTTTGAGGAATCTCTGAGCTTCTGTTCGTTTCTCTCTATTACGATCTTGTCCAGTTTATCAACGATAGGCGCTTGCCTTTTGAGCTTAGGTTTCCTAATGAAGTTGGAAAAGCTGTCGAGCTTCTCAACGAAATCTTTGTAACCGAAAATATTCTTGGCAGTATCGAAGTTGCTCTTAGATTGCAGATTGGCCTGCATATTCTCCTTTTCCGAAGCGTGGCCGGCGGAGTCACCGTGAGTGAGATCATCGCTTTCTTGGATACGGAAATTTTCTTTTTTACTTTTGGCACTATTATTCAAGAGTGCTCTGAGTGAAAGCATATCATTGTTATCATTATTTTTTAATCTATTACAATATACTAAATTATCACACACGCATTTATTTATCATACTATTTCTATTATCACATTTATTCTCAATCACTTCTTTTAGACTCTCAATTTCCTTCCCTTTCTTGCTGCTCCCTGACATATCACAACATACAATGGCATCTATCGCTCTATCATCCGTCTCAACACTCATGCATCCTGACAATCGGCTGGTTCTCTCCATGGCTTCCAGCAGAAGCTCCGACTTGTTGACAGCTGCCAAGTCATGGCTTCCTTTAGATCTTTTCATTTTAGTTTCATTACCCTCATCCTGGCAGGTCTCTCTGCATTCTGAGCACTTAAGGATGAGCGGTTTGCCGCATTCACAGTTGAAATCATCCGTTTGGGTATAGCTAGAGATCAATTTCTTGACGGACGGACGGTAGTTATCACCGCTATTGCAAAATCTGGAAGAATCATCATTCTTGCAACACGTAAGTTGGCAAAAGTTCTGGCAGTGATTTGTTTCTGCTTGATATGTAGCGTTGGCTTTGGTGTTCTGATCGCTGTTTTGGTAGCAAGACTTGACAGAGACCATACGATCACATCCGGTTGATGAGCAAGTGCAGTTCGGATCTTTTAGCGAGTACACTTCTCGTGAAGGTAAACCGCCGTGTCGTGAAACAGAACTTCTAAAGTTACTAAACCTATTAACATGATCAAATCTGGAAGCTTGCAATATGGGTATTGATGTTGCTAAATTGGTTTCCGAAGGTTTTTGGTTGACAGAACTAACGGAAACCCTACAACTAGCGAGATCTTGACTTTTAGATATTTCTGTAGCAGGCTTCGCAATCTTTTGTTCGTGGGACAGACCGCAAGACTTACACGTATGATGACAAGTATTCCTATAATGTACGAGCTCTGGAGAGCTTCTATGTTGAGAGTCAACAGACTTAGAAGGCTCGGTAGATAAAATTTTACTAGAGATGAGATCATTGTTCCTTGCGATGTCTTTTATGGTAGGATTTTCTTTGTGTGAAATATCCGATAACTTGTCAGTACTCTCCGAGTTGTCCTGACTGGACTGCCCACTCTCTCGCATCTGCCTTAGTTTGGCTTCCTTCCTCAACCTTCTCATGTACTTTGCAATTTCTTTAGCCCTTCTTTCGTCTAACATTACTTTACCGCTTGGTTCTTCCGATTCGTGTTTACTTTCATCCTTTAGATTTTTATAATGACCTGGTTTATCAGATTTTATCGATTTGTCCCATGAAGAATCTTGGCTTTCTTTAGTTCCTTGATCTGATTCCTCGTCACAGTTGCATCGATGTTTGCCCTTTTGCCTGCAGGGAGTCTGCATTCGGTCATCAACCAAGAGGTAAGATGTTGTCAGTACATTCTCTAAAGGCACTTGAATATCAGAACTTTCTGCATACTGTGGTTGATACGGGTTATCTTGCATCGACTTTCTCTTGCAAGACTGATGAAGAGGACCCTCACAGCCGAGATTAGTGGAGCAAGAAATACCGGAATCGTTGAAATCTAATAGCTCGGGAGTCGACCCACGTGAAGACGGGTTTTGATAGAATTCCGAAGGATTGGATGTAGAATAGGCGGAAAATTTCCTACTTATACCACTGGCGCACCCCATATCTGAGTTGATTATTCCTAAATCTGTTGAAAAGGCGGCTCCCATAATTCTGGTTCTGCATTCCTCTCCCAGAGCCTCCATTTTCCTGGCGATGGATTCCTGATACACCCTGGAAGAACACGACGCTTTGACTTCTGCAATTTTACAAGCATTCACCAGACTATTAGCGAGAACATCCTCGGTAAAAACATTTCCAGTGATGAGATCTTTGCTCCTCCTCCTCTTCAGCGTTCCCTGATTACTAGATGTACCGCAACTGCATCGACTCACGGGGATTTCTTCTAAGCGGGGCAAACTCTCCAGAGAGACCTTCAAGTAGACATCACACCCGATATCGGTGATGGGGAACGTGTGCGTGATGGGCTTGCATTGGAATTCTGCAATCTTGTAGGTTTCTCCGGGGATATTGAGGCTATACACGATGTTGAGCTTCTTGGAATTCTTTTCCCGATCGGCTGAAGCCTCTCTTGCAAGGAACTCCTCGTCACAGTTGGCCTCATACTTCTTGAAATTACAGATCTCTCGGCTGAGCTTGCGCTGGGAAGACTCTTTCTGCGGCCTGTCCTGATTGAGTTTGGCCGTCCAGGCGGATATCTGGGAGAAGTGAAGTTGGGAGCGGACAGCGTTCAGCAACCACTGAGATGTGATGTGGTTGGATGGATCTTGAGCCCTGGAAATTAAACATTCAATTAGTTAAATTATGAAACGTGTCCATCACTGCAGTCAAGTCTGTTATTTGAAAATTGCTGCCAAAACAATTTGGCTGAGGAACAGAGGGCCTGGGCAAACAGAAATAAACTTTAAAAAATTTAGTTGGCTTTTGGCAATGAACTACGTGCCGTAAAGACGACATTGTGATTTGCTTTTAAGGATTGTTAAGGTCAGAAATGTTCTGTTAGAACAGAATGCTGAACTATAAGTAAAGGTGCACTAAAACAACATTAGGGATCCATATGGATCAGAATATTCTCAACTCATTACATACTACATTACGAATTTGTAATGTAGTATGTAATGAGTAATGATAACTTTGCAGAGTTGAATCTAGTAGATTGATAATGTCGTAAAAAAAATCTTATTTGATAAAAGATTTGAAAACTAGAATGAGGATTTATGATGATACTACCTTAGTAAAGTTCATCAAAATCAAAAGATTTGTAGTTGGGACACGGGGAGATGACCGGATACGATATCCCACAAAAGATGATCTTGAACATGAAGCCGGATTACAGATTAACTGGCAAGCCAAAATTAAAGGGGCTGGCATGCGTTGAAAAGGTCTCAGCATTATAGGCGCAGTCAATACAGGATAACAACGGTGTTTGTTGGAATCAGAGACTCACATCGAGTTGTGGAGCCACGGATGTATGCGTATGTATGAAGATACTATTGAGAGAGAAAAATTAAGTCAGCAAGCGAACGGAGCTAAGGGAGGTGAAGTGGAAAGCGGTGGATGTATACCTTCTCCAGTAGACGGCCAGGGTCCAGCGCTCGAGCAGCAATAGTGGGGCGCGGCAGGTGCCGCAAGAAGGCGCCAGCAGGGCTGAGATGCATAACGGCACGTGCTCACGCCATAGCGCCTCCACGTGCCTCGCCAGCACCAACCGCGCGCCCCCCGCCCCTCCACCACCGCTCCCACTACTGGAAGCCGCCTGGAATGAAAGACATGACACAAAATAAATATAAATGGAAAACATTTTTTTAACCCTTATATACAAAACCTAACGGTGTTCAAAATAAAAAGCCGCTTTAGGAAGCATACTTTTAACATCTCAGGCCTATTGTTATTGTTAAAATAGATACTTTTCACATTTAAAAAAAAAACTTTAGACTGTTGTTATATAATATAACAGCAATTTCTAATATTTTCAATCTACCCTTAAAATAAATAAAAACATTGATAAATTCACGTAAATTTCTTGGAGAGTAAGTTTACCTTTGTTCTAAAGGTTTGTGTGAGGTGGAGCTAGATTATTCGCCGCGACCTTGAGCCTGAGGGGCCTCCATTTAATTCGACATTCATATAAAAATAGTCGAAATATAAAAATAAATAATGCAATTTAATTTTCAGATATCATGTAGGTACTATAACAAGAATAACTCTTATTTTTTTATTTTTTTTTAATATCATCATAAAAGTGTTGATGTCGATAGGTGAGAGAGAAATGCATGAAAAGAGCACTTACAGGCACTTGCCAGGCACTTGCCAGGCACTTGCACTTGCATAGCCAGTATTGCTGAATGACCTGTTATACAGGTTGGATGTAAACATAAAGGGACACGAACTTGTTTTTTTTTTTTTTTTTTTTTTTTAATTTTCGGGAACGAAACCCAGTTGTTGTTGTAACCCTTGGCGAGCTCGCATCCTTTTGGATGCCTGTTTGTGATTTTTAATGATATATTGTAATTTATATTTTTCCTTGCAGGTAATTATAAAATTTAAATATATTTAGTTTCACTTATTGGATCATGTAATATATTGCAAGGTTTTTTCGAAATACCAGGACGAACAATATGGTCGGTGTTTCTGGTTGGGGCCTATGAATTGAGGGTTGTGGTAGTTGCGGATTTAGGTGTACCTTGTCCTCCGGCAGCTTGGCGGCCAGCAGGCGGCGCAGGCCCTCCTGGCGCGAGGGGGGAGCGATGCCCCCCGCGGCCCCGCCCCCGCCCCCGCCCGCCCCCGCCCCCGCCCCGGCCTGGCGCCCCTCCACGATGAGCGCCCCCAGCTCCAGCAGCAGCGCCGCACCCCCCGCCCCAGCCCCAGCCCCCGCCCCCGCCTCGCCGTTACTGTGCATCTGCAACACCAGAGAAACCGTCATTACCACACGAGGAAAATATAATACAATGTATAGGCAACCAATTCTTCTAATGTGTACTGCGGTGGTCCCCAACCCTATGCCCGCGAGCACCATGGCGCCCGCCGACCGTTTTGCGTGTGCCCGCCGCTGTGCGACCGCGATAAAAAGATATCCAAGTTTACAATAAAATGTTATGAAAAAAATATATACTTCAAAATTAAACAGAGAAATACAAGCGAAAACAATTATACTGTCATAATTTTCAAAATAATATTTCTTTTGAAAAAATAAATGGTGCCCGCCGCCCGACCGGCATCCTAAAATGTGCTCTTGGGTGAAAAAATGTTGGGGACCTCTGGTGTACAGCTTGTAAATTGTTAAAAAAAATATATATATATATATATACTGAATCCAAAGCGTGCAGTTTGAAATATTAAAAAAAAAAATAATTCTCCGAAAGGTCGTGATTAGCATTTAAGATAATAAAAAAAATAATACAACTTCACGCTCTTTCAAATGGCAAAAAGATGACATCGACACTTTCATCGTAAAAAATAATAAATATACATAGCACGAACTTCCGAATTTACCGATTATTTTCACTCAAGATCCAAAGGGGACACACAAATATATTAGATTGATAATATTGTATTTGTTTCGATTGTAATTCGGTTTGATTGGAGCATTGCGACCACTTCGATTGTGCATATTGTAAGATTCCCAGCATTGATCTAGATGGCGGACTCCTGGCCGCCTCGGTCCAGTTGGCAGGCCAGTTGTGCGGAGCGTGCTCTCTCACCCAGCCGCACACGTGTACAGCGTGGCCTTGTGCATGACAAATTGGCATAATTATTATTAGCATGCTGCTGCGGGCGTGCGTATTGATAATGTCCCCTGCAGCCAGCGCTGAAGGTGAATAGCGCGGTGCTGCATTCTCTTCACCGAAATTGATTGCACTTTTCGTCTCGCAACAAGCGCTCGCATGGCAACGCAGTTCTGCAACTTTTCCTTTACGGTTGAACAACTGATTTTGATGGTAATTTTAATAATCTTGGCATCAAAGTAATTATTATAGTAACAAAATGCACATTGCTTTATTTTATAGTTTTTCTCTTGGTATGTTATACCCCCTAATATAAAAAAAAAACAGTATTGTTCTGTACCTTGAAATATTACCAAATAATGGTAGATGGAGCATTTTTTTCTGACGTTTACGCATTTGTACAAGTGGGTAACGTGTGTGAAAAACAAATGTAAATATAATGCGTTTGTAACCAGTCGCAAAACAATAATTGCAGAGAAAACATAATACAAAGACAAAATGGTCGCGGGAAGACTGCGTATTTTCAAATATGTATTTTTTCTGTTAGTTTGGTTTTGACCTTGGCGATAACTGTGAATATGTACACGTTGATAACTAAGCAAAGATAATTTGATAATATTGAACATGTACCTAATAATAATAATAAACATAATACCTAATTGATATTTAATGCAGTCAATCAGTCGAGTCTAGTTCCATAAGTACTCAAAACATTTTATGTTCATGTGTAAATAAGTATTTTCAATTTTTGAATCAGTCACAGGGGTAGCGTTTCATGATAAAATAGCAATATTAAATTTTGCGATTTTTCGGTGACCAGTTTCGCCGACCTTTTTTCGCATCGTGTCTGACGCGAAAAATGTGGAAAAACTTTGTGTCAAAAATCTTCAGTGTATAAATAAGTATCGCGGTCATTTAAAAATGTCGATAACATGCGACTCGATTGCGATAACAAGTGCAGATAAACAAAATGCCAAGTACGTCTTGAATGTGTGTGCCCGCGAGTCACCTGCGATCTGTCAGGCGATCAGCTGAGCGGGCCGCGATGACAGCCGCCATGACAGCCGCCATGACGGCCGCGCGGTGTTGCCAAGCTTCCCGAATGTAAATAAATAATACGAGCACGTTGTGTCGTTTTTGTTTTGTTTATCAATTCACTAAAAATATTTCACAAAACGTGATTTTCATGGTCAGATAGACACGTCTACTATTAGACTTTGTACTAATTTATGCACGATAGGAATAATTAATTCATACGTTTGAATGATTAGAATATATGTATATTGTTTTGTAATAAAATATGTTTATTTTCTGCGCAGTATGTGGAGTGGAGTGGCGCGGACGATAAGGGAAAAGAAAATTTATATTGGAAAAAAAACTTTAAATGTGGTAAAATAAGGCATATTCTGTGTCACTGTGCGTTTTTATTATTTGTGGCACCCGACCTGGCCGCCACACCGAAGTAACCTTGTGCCAAGCAGGCGTGTTTCCTTTCATATGGAAGTTGTGAAATATTAGGTAATACAAAGCGGGTAGGCTGATAAAAACGAGTATACTTCTTAGCCAACTTTGATGTTATCTTTTGCAAAATTGCTTTATTTTTACAAAGGCCAATTAATACGCGATAATAAAATACGAGGCATTGTGTCAAATAGAAACACTCGTAGACTTTTCAATGTTTTGCTACGTGAAATCGGCTAAAGGGCACACTGTGCGAGCGCGCTGTTTCGTATTACAATGCTTTTGATTTTTGTGAATTTGGGTTAGCAAATTATTATCGTATTGCCGCTGTCCTTGCGAGTGTGGGTCACCATTGTTTCCAGCCATCGTGATTGCCGCGGATATTTAAAAAATATAGTAGCACTGGACGAATTCTGTCGGGACGGATGAATATCCGCCTTCGGGACGATCCTTATTTCTAGCAACAAAAAGGAATTCAAAACACGGAGGTACTCGTAAATCTAAACTCGCACCTCGGGGACACGCGACACTCGCTCACGCCGACTGCGGTCGGCAGAGCGTACATTATTACAAAGGATACAATATTGCGATACAACTGTTCAGGTGTACAAACAAACTACTACAGCTAATTGTCCAAGGAAAATCGAAGGAAAAAGATATGACTAACGGGGATGCGGAATTTACGCCAGGGGCTGGAAGTCCGGAGTACTGGCCCAGGATTGATATACGTGTTCAGGGAGATAATGGTCACCGACCTCCTCTGAGGAGAGACACTCGGGGAAGAAGGGTGTAGATGAGGATGCTCCAAAGCAGACAACGCAACACGCCCACGCCGGTGTAGTTTCTTTGTTCTATAAAAAAATAGAGCATAGAGCTCGCGGGGCTGCTGCGATTCGACCTGAACGCAAAACATCTACGGCGCACTTGGCTCCGCAGCGTCATTAATTATTCATTAATTTATTAGTATTGTAAGCAATGCAGTGATGCCCCGCGAGCGGCCAAATCAGAGACTCCGGGCACGCTCGCGGACCGCCCCGCCCCGCAGCCCCGCAGCCACGCAGCCCCGCAGCCCCGCAGCCCCGCAGCCCCGCAGCCCCGCAGTCCCGCAGCCCCGCAGCCCCGCCGGTTCTGGTTGACATTTCGTGATAACAAAGCAGTTATTTCTCGCGCCCCGGGGCGGGGGGCCGCGAGCGCACCATTATTGCGCTCACCACCTAGTTTTCCATCAATCCAGGACAGTGTATTTTTTGGTCAAGGGCCCAATCAACTTCCAATTCTAAGTATTCAATTATCGGAACCATATTGTGCGAATTATCCGAATCGAAATCCGGACTCGGTTTTTCGTCCAAATTTAATTTCGGCGTTTCAAGAGTCAAAGTGAGAGGCACATTCGACTCACTCCCTGAAATTAAATGCAACCTCAAAAATACACAAATTCAATGGTTGGATCAATTATTTTTGGTTTTCGCGTCAGAAAATTAAAAATAATAAACTAGAATTCCATGTTGCGATTCGTATTGATTATACGAGTGACTCGACTTATTTGGATGAGTGTCCTAAATCAACTGAATTATTCAACAATTCGTTCTTGACTCTCGAGGGCTCGTTTTCCATTCAGAATATGTACGTTTTGTTTTCAAATTCCGGACCTTCAAACCGCCCCGGCAAAACCAGAACGCACGGTGAGCCTAACTATTAGGTGTATTATTTTTATAACGTGTGTTATTGAAATTAAATATATAATGTGCGCTTATCATCAGCGCAAACTGGAATGAAGCGACGAGCCTCGTGCTCGCGGGGTATTGTAGTGTATTTGCATAGAGCGAGCGTAAGTTACGTGCCGTTTGCGAAATACTATGCACGCCCATCGCTCCACGCGTCTACGGTCCACGTGTGAAAGTTGTCGGGTCAGTCCGTCTGATCAATTTTGTTGCGAACAGGTTCTGCAAATATCTCCAGGCCTCGAAAGAAAATGGATCTCTGCGATAGTCGCCTCGTTAGTGGCTGCCGCGACTGAACGGTTCCAACAAAAAATTTGCTCAGCAGAAATATTAGGTTTTTATAATTACAGCGTTGTAAACCTTATTTTAGTGAAGAAAATGCCAGAGACGCAGCAAAGCGAACGAAATCGCAATCACTCTGTCGCATTGCATATACATACACACAATACGGAGTCGATTTTTTAATAAGGCAGAAAGTACACTTTTGCGCTATAAAGGTATTTTATAACGTATATGCCTGATATTCGATACATGCTCCTTTTATATACTATATTATATATGAAATAAAAATAATTACTGGTATAATTAATTATTCTAATCATCGGGGCTTGAATGTCTGCCTTTCGTGGATTAACATAAATAACTAGTAAGTTAAAATATTCATTCTTATTCAACATTATCGATTCATTAAATTTATGTTTTTTTTCTACTATACGATAATCTTAGATATTAAATACCGATTCTATTGTGGCATTGCGGTGCGGAGCGTTTTTCTCACCATGTGGTTATTTCAACTTTTTACCCGCTTGTTTTTACAGCTCACATCTGCTCTATGAGGTTAGAATATCAAGATAAATAAATGGTCGAAAACAATTCATTATCAACAAGAGGTGGTATTCCACCGAAACGAATAGCAGATGCCAAATACAACAACACATCCAGACGTGAGGGTGCGCCAAGCCCACGCTGCGACTCAATTGGGCGGTGGTTAGCCGATAGCGTCCTCTTTTGCGTTGTTTACTTTGGAAAAATCGTTAAAAAAACATTCAAAACAAAGGGACGCTACTGGCTGATTGCAAGTTGTGTCTCTTCGTATATAGTAGGCTTTATTGTCAAAATAGCTGATGAAGCTCCACCACGCTCACAAGTCTTCTTCGGCCATTATGTGTCTTGGTTGATTCGTCGATTGGTGCTATGAAGTCTCTCGCCACTGTCAGTTTTCTTGCTTGTATGGTTTTTTTTTTTCAAGAAGTAAAATAATTAAACTTCGCATAATCCCATTCCCATCACAATCCAAATAATTATTCACGACCTCCTCATCTAACTCTGAGTGATCCGCGCAAGCCTCAATTACAACACTTACAATAATACAGACATTTCCAGGATTCATGAAAAAAATATGACTCAATCTAACATCCTCTTCCTTCATTATTTTACATGTTTTTTTATCGAGTTTACAAGTCTATGCGTATTAATCGAAGTGTCATAATATACCGAGCGTACCCCGAAAACCTGGCAAAATCCTGAAATTGGAAACTGAAAAACGAATTACGCAGTTTAAATGGCTCGGGCCGGCTTTAGTGAGCGACTCCAAGCACTACAGTTAGGCTTCAATGTCAGATGGCACACCGATGCGTGAAGAATGGGTGGCACGGAGACGTGATATGATGCCTGAGGTGCGGGAGCTATTTTTGGCTCCGAATGCGATCAGCCCGACGTGGGAGATATGCCCAAAATACACGGACGTGATAATACGGAAAGCAGACAACACGCGCGGTGCGGGCGGACGTGACACGCGCGGAGCAGACCCCGCACCGTGCGGGCCAGTATTGCCAGGCTACACTACACCTTTGGAGCTGGAAGATCACCTGGAGGTTCTCCAGCTCTGATGGACAAAAGAAAAAGAGACTACACCTTTGATGGCAGTTTCAGCAATATCCGAAAACGACGACGTCGAAAATAACGCAGCCTCGAATTTCGCTTACTGTACCTAAAAGTTTATTTACAAGATGATTTGATTTTATATCTGACCTATCGGTTTTAATATATACTTAAACTTTAGTATAAAACCGTGAGACACCATTAAGCCTTACTTAATTTAAAGCTTTACGAGTCTATTAGCTAAACCACGCTTTATTGGCGCTAAGGCTGAAATTAATTTTAAAAAAACCGACTACGAGGTTATTGAAAAACCCGATTTAGTAAATGATTACGCGCATATCACGGTTGATGTTTGCAAAAATCGTATCATAAAAAGCAGGATATGGCGTCTTCAGCGAGGTTTACGTTAGCACGTCCTTGTTTTCTCTCGCTGCTTCCGATGTTTCAACATCGGCACTGTGGTCACGCTCGCGGAACGAAGAGTCGTAGATATGTTTTGACTTTCATGATTTTCAGCGCACCACTCCGAGATGCAGTTCGCTAGCCGCGGTGAATTGGCAATAGCAATGACCGGCTGGCAACACTGATCCGGGCGCATCGGTGCGGCTTATCTCAGTCGGGGTCGCACAAGCGATGCTTTAATGGGTGCGATAGTGTATACAACTAAGATTGCTGAAAAAGTAGACCAGAGATAAGAGCCGCCTAGAGTTCAGCACTCCTCCGTGCCAATTCGTGTTCGAGGTTGGGGTCAAGAGTAAATTTGATATACTTTAACAATGTAGATACTTATTCTATTAATATTAATTACGATGCACACATTTGGGTTCCAAAACACAGCATGCAGTTATGATCCAATAAACGACATATAATACTGATTATATCACCATTGAGGGATAAAATGTATAAGTATTTGTTGTAAAAAATGTTTTGATTTTAAGGAAGATATTGGGTGGTATATTGATCATATACACGCTTCAACACACTTAAAAAATCATAACGTCAAAAGGAAGGGAAAACCCTATGGGATAAAATCCCTCACATAACGGGCAGTTGTTTATAATCACTTGTCCACTTGTCGCCGAGTTTTTAGTAGTCCAGTGGTTGATAGATTCCCAATTATAATACCTTACTTGGAATGAATATAAACGAATACCGTGCCTGGGTGCAAGCAGGTGCACGTTTGAGCTGAATGAGCAAACGTCGAACACAACATGTCGCCATCGCTCAGCTGGTGCCAACAGGGCCGCTCCACAGCCCTCCCGCTGCTGGTTACCCAACTCCTTCTCATTTTGCGCAATTTTCGGTTTCGTTTCACGAGAGTCATTACTTCCGCGTTATTTTGACGGAACCACACCGGCTCTACCGCGGCGGCCGTTGAGCCCTCGTTACCGGAGACTCGTACTGACACGACGCATCACATAGCAACACAACTGACAACCGATCACCAAATTGCATCAACCGACCGACAAACTGCATCAACCATCATTTTTGCGATATTTATTGGCGAAATCACGAAACAACGATCGATACGGCTACACCCGATTCAACACAACCGACAAGCGAACGGTAATTACCCAATACAAAATATTTACCGAAATAATGAACGCAAAACAGAACGCGGTTGGCTTGTTGCCTGTTGTTTCGCAGCGTATGTAAGCAGCTTCAGGGAAATGTCGAATGCGTCACACGATTTGCTAAAACCTCATTTCCGCTGTTATAATTTAGATGAAACTAAAAAATATAAACGAATGTAATAAGTACCGGGTGGTAATCAAAAGCCGGCTTTGCAACTTGCAATTATTAGATCTTCTTTTGTGGACCTGCTTTTCGTGGTATTGACAAAGCGATCATCATTTGAATATCCCACTTTGCCACTTTCTTATGAAATTTGAAAACAAAAACTATTTGTCCTCGGAATATATATATTTGTTCAAGTTCTGTACTCATATAATCCAGATTATAAATAAACTCATATTAACCATTATATAATTCTTAAGACGCAAAAAAAAGGAATGCAGGAATACAAGCGAATGCTGATGATGTTCGACTTTGTTGACGTCTTTGGACCTTGTCTAGTGCACAAAAAATTATTTTGCTTCAATCGTTTTTCTTGTATTTAAACCTGAAGGATTATTTTATTTCGACACCGTGTCACACCTCCAGGATCCTGAAGTGGCTGCAACTAATAAGTGGGAATCTGGGAGAGGTCGACATCTGGTTGCATGTGCACCGTCTGGTCGGGTCCGATGTGCGCACTTATCGGTATTGGCTCATTTGTTTGTTTTATTGCCCACGGTTATTTTGTTTATACGATGTAAAGATTTGCTTTTGATTAGAAATATCTAGCAAGTATATTTACAATACTACAGTGTACATTAAAAAAATAACACTTGTATATTTACAGTAAAAAGTGAGCACGCTTGTTCCTGTGTTCGAATCAAGAACAGAAACCCTTTTTTTTTTTTTTTAATGTTATTAAAATTACAAATCGTCTCTAAGTTTTGAGGGAACGAAAAAATTTCGAGATTTTTTACCTGGTGAAGGTTTTCTGCGGTTTTCCTGTATACTGAATGCAGTTTAGTTGCATTCCTCGTGCACAAAGCTAGGCTGGCAGTTGCTCGTGAAATGAAAATAATTCCGCATTTTTCCCGCACGCCCGTTTACTGTGTAAAAAAAAAAAAAAAATATCTACGGATCCCATCACACTGTGTGAAAAGAGTTTCAAACAATTTTTCTCATCGTTTCGGGTGTGAATCGATTGTACAAAGCGTATACGCAATTCGAATTCCAAAAGTTGTGCACGACAGACGATCTCGAGCCGCCGGGCCCGCGGAACCTGCCGAATCGGCGAGAAGCCCAAGGTTCCCGTCCGCGCGGAGACTTCCTGGAGCTTATGTAACCGCCAGGCGTGGAGTACAGGCCGAGCAGCCGCTAATTCGGTCGCGGAAGTCGCCTCGAGGCCAAGAATAGAGAGCCTTGCCCGGCAGAAGGGACCGCCCGGACCCGCGCCTCGGCCCTTGCGACCTCGCGGCCCACGCCTGCGATACCCGCACTATGGCTTTGTTATGTATTTCACCTGCTTGTTTACCATATAATCCTAACATCTCGGAAATAATGTAATACTGTTGTTCTTACCGACCGACTTAGGTCTTATGATTGTATTGCATTAAGGAACACCTGTGTAATTATATGTCGCCGCTAGAAAGTATTTACGACCCATTTAAATTGCCATCTGGTATTCTATTGTATTCTACCAAATGTAACTGTTCATTTATACCTTAATAAAACTGACCGCTTCGACGGCACGGCATGACAAAATCCCACCGATCGCAACCCAGACGCTTCACGTCACCGAAAAACTATACCAGTCCATAAGGAAATCAAAAAAAAAACCCCTCCTCAAAGGGATCGGAGACGATACCCCAGACTGACTGCCTGTCCACTACAGACATAAATCCACACCACATCCTACTCGGTGAAAATATAACAGTCTCCGACGGCTCCCGGGGCACCCTATACAAGAAGGAGCGCCAAGTAGCCAAAAAACATACCCAGAAGTGATCATTGCACCCTCCTGCCCTACCTGTTATTGTTTTAAACTTTTATCCATGTTACTTAAGCACATGCAAATAAAGGGTTAGGTTAGCCTAACACAATATCACAACCACAGTAAATCATGTACGCTACCACCTAAGTCACACATTGAAAGCCCCGAAACCTGTGCGGAGAACGGGGATAGCCAAACACTCCACCAAAACATTAGTTGTAAGATCTATTGCAATACACTTAATGAAAAATAAAATAATTTTGTAATTTAATTTAATTTTTTCGACGGTCAGACCGAAAGTCCACCGAGGAGCGAGCTATGCTCCCGGGATGGATCATCTATTGTAACTAATTCGACGACGATATACACGTATATTAAATAAACTTCATAATCAAGTATTGAAAGTGTTATTGTATTAACGTTCGAGAGAAGTCCACCAAGTGTGCATCCGCGGAGTCACGTGTCAAGCTAGTGGCATTCCGAGAGGGGCACACAACAGCTTCACCGGACACTCAGTCGGTAAAAATCAAACAAAACCCAATTTCCTCTGATCTCGTTGTTCAAAAATACATTGCGATATAAAAATATAGCCAATCAGAAGCCAGAATTAAAGACATTTTTGCCAATGCATTGTTAAAGTGGTATCACGAAGATTTGATAAAGGGATATTGTTCTGATACCTAAACCTAAAATCTAGATCAAAATAGTAAAAACATTAACGTCCAATGTTTGTCAGCTTCGCAATCGTTATTCAATACAATCAGTCTTTCGGAACCTGGGCGTAATTACTTAAACGGTTATTGAAAATTCACGCTGAACTCACATACAGGCGTTAACAGTACGTAGCTCAATGTAAGTATTGTTTGATATGACGTTGCGAATTCTGCGCTCAGCAGCGCGTTTTACATTCGAGGTGTGTGTTAGTGTATTGAATGTTTAATAAATCCACACAGAACACCTTTACAAGCATACGCTTTCGTAATATATCATGTATATAAAGATAATTTAAATTACTTGGTTTATGTACATTATTTTTACATTATTCTACTGTTAAGTAAAAAAATATTTGGTGGTCTTCCAACTTGTTTTTATTTGATGCGAACAGTTTCGCCGACATGCTCGGTTACCATCCTCAGGCATTATAATATTTTACTAAAATATTGTAAAGGAATTCCACCTAGAACTTTCTATCAAAAATATCAAATAGGGTAATGTTATATCAACCTTTACGTTGCGCTCTCGTAACCTAAAAACGCGGCCCATAATCCAGTTTATCAATTTGATTAATTTTACAATTTTTAAATCCACACAATCGCCTAAATATATATATAAACAAAAATATAAGAAAAGCATCATTGGTACACAATCAGGCCGTTGTGGATTCGGGACCTCCTTGTATTCAGTTGAAAAAATAAGATTTTCTCTACTCAAACTCAGCCGGTCGCCCCTGCGAAGTGAATTTTTTTAACTGCTGCGCATTCGAGTGGCCGTTTTCTGCTGCACTGTGGGGCCAATTTTCCGGTTCGCTTCACCGAGGCCTGTAGAAAATGAGTGTCAAACAGAAGCGATCCACTGGCCGAGTGTGCGGCGCGCGTTGGGGCCGCCCGAGACACGGAAAATCGGTTGCGACAATCGGGCGTGGCGGCCTGGGCTGGGCGCGATCGACTCGATCGACTCGCCTTATGATCGGTTCATTTCTTTTCGAGCTTATAAACCGAATTATCCGAAGGCTAAATGAAATATATACTCTCTAAATTTTGATAAAGTGTTTCAGACGTCTGTTACTTTAAGAATTGCAGTCATCTTCAGAAAAGGTAGGCGACCATTTCACTGATGCTGAGCCAGTGTTTATGGCTTTTTAAGAGGAAAATAGTGTAGTGGGGACCAATAACAAAAATTGCCTATGATTCATATTTTCATCATTCTAGTGACTGTGAGTAAATTTAGAACTTTATATAATTTTAAATGCTTAATTTATCCGAATTATGCAATTAATTATTTGTGAATTCGATTCGATCGATTCTTTCGACGCCCAGCTCTAGTGCGTGTCGCGGGACAGGTACGGCCAGGTGTGCCGGCCACGGGAGCCCGGCGGTTGACACAGTGGACTACCTCCTTACCCAGGTACCGGCTGGGCAAATATTATTGTCGCACGTTTGGAAATTTGATTGCATTGATAACACCGGCCGCTTCACACGGACGCCCTCGACACAGCTGACAACCGAATGGTAACATACCAAGAGCGTCTTCTTTCAAACCATAAAAACATCGGTTACAAACGTAATTGCAAATCGGTTGTGAGTTGCGTCGCTGTGTGTGTAGCTGCCAACGGTGTTTGTTTTTAAAGTAGAAAAATTTATTCGCTGCGCAAAATGGAGACAAAAACGTATTTTCAGGGCGTTAGGTGCGTCCGCAGTTTTGGCAGCCGTTATTTTCAGATGTTCCTCTTTCTTGGGTGTTGTGTGGTTTGAGACTTCCTACGTTTCGATTCCGATGAAATAAATTACAATACTTTTAAAGAGGGGTATTACTGTAATTTTATATCAATTACACTAATAAACCTATTCATTTCCTGCAGAGATAAATGTGCATTGCATCTAAAATAATGCTAGATTGAGAAATAGTATTTTTTTAGTGAGTATGTTTACGCATTACAACACCGTGAATTCGAGGAATAAAGATAAGATCTACGAAGGATTCTGCGATCCAACGAGCCAGGAAATTGAATTCAGCGATGTGCTGCAAGTACGAAGACAAATCTGAATTAAATTCGCATTATGTGTGATAATACGGCGGGCGTTTTAATGACTCCGCACTGTCCGTTTACAATAAATGTACAAAGACTTCTATACTTGAGCCGGGCCGGTGCGCGACGCAATTCTCTGACATAATGTTTGTTGTGGGTACAGGCAGCGAAGGCCTCGGCAAGTCGACTGTGTTACTATATATATATATATATAAACAGAATTGTATTTGGGCAACGACAAAGAACTAATTCTAAAAAAAAAAAATTAAAAAAACCAACAATCAAACGGACAGCGCGCCCGGAGAGGTACGCTCAATATTTATTTTCATGTAAAGGGCCATAAAATGATCTCCGCAATTAGTCCAACAAAGCGTGTATACAGTGTTAACGCAATTTGTAACATCTTATAATTAATTAATTAACAACCGGATGTGATGCGTAAGTAGATTCCGTTATGATTATTCTCTCATTGTATCCAGGACGATATAACGAAAAGGGAAAGAGAGTAGTAATTTTTTTAAACATTTTAGGTGCAAGTAATTTTGAACTCACCGGATATCGCATCGCTTTCTGCAAACTATAAAATTCGTAAAAGTCGAAATAATAAATTTTGATATTCCGTAATGGACTTACAAAACAGAAATAAATGATGTTAATTTTTCTACATCGAACTATTACTTTTACTTTTGGAATTACATATTTTTTATCAAATATACTTGCATGAACACCGCTGGTACAAATCTAATCATCTCAACTTTCTTTGATCTGATAGAGCGGAGATAAGCGCGCGAAAACATCTGGCCTATCTGCCATTGCAACACTATCCGCACCGTTTTAAATTATTTTTCGCAAGACATATATATTATATTTCACACCCTTTAATTTTTTTTATATAGGTTCTGTGCACACTGCCCCTGACGTCACGCCACGTCACTGCTTCGCGACGCATAATAAACACTGCTGATGAATTTTTGATTACATCATTCAATCCAACTTCCCTGTCTTCAGACGACTTGCTTATGAATAAGATTGCACTCTGTATGGAGATGCGACCAGGGCAGGTGCAGAGCCGCTGCGTCAGCGCCATGAATTCCACCTGGTCGCGGAAAATCTCCCCACGACGCGCACGACTGTATTCCATGCCAATTCTATTGGACTGTATCTCGCGCTATCGCCTAGCTGAAGTAATAGCTCGGATATAATTGCCTACGACCGGGTACTACTCAACAAGACAACGCAGTTTTAATCACGCGAAGTGCGAATGGACTAATGCCGATGTGACATTAGAATTATGGTTATTATATTCTGTCAAGACGTGCTGGTGTCTCGGTGATGGGGCAAGCGTTGACCGAGTCCATAAAACTGACAACTTTTTTCCCAATAGATTGCTGCAATCGAATTACTTTAATGATTATGAGAAATATGCATGTATTTACATTTTTAACGGGACGTATGGCTGCGTCGTTAGAATTATAGCTTTAAGTTGCATTTCAATCGAAATTTATTTTAATGGGCGCCTAGTGGCGCGTGATGGGTCGAGTGTTGATTTATAAACGGGCGAAGCCAATCGATTGCTTCCATCACTATCATGTATTTCTTAGAATGTTGCAATCGAATCACTAAATTATTTAAAGAATAATATATACAGTGAATTAGAGTTTTCAAGCTGCGACATTCGAATTATAACAAGTAGCTAATAAAATTTAAATAATTTTATTACTGCCTGAAAGTAGTAAAGCTAGTAAGTAATTTTTAAATTTTATCGATAGCAACCGTTTAATAGTTACATTCGAATCAACAAAAGCTTGACAAAATGTAAGGATTAATAAAATAAAGGAAACCGTATTGATTGCGATGTGTATTAAAATTTATAATTCAAATTGATTAATGATTATCAGTTCTAAAATAAAACATTATCCAAACAAACACATTATTGTATTGTGATAACATAATTATAATATATACGTTAAGTGTATTGTACAAATATATAATAAACATGACTGCATAACGTACGAATAATACAGTATCGATCACAGTAAAACTACTAATTGCGATAAATTCTACCAAAGAGATTATTTAGATATGAGCGTCATATCATCAATTAACAAGCGTTTCTGAATAATTAATCGTTAATTTATTTGTAGTATATGCAGTATATGCATCGTCAGCGGTGCATATACTTATCACGCTGCTGTCGTCCAGTTTATCTTTCAGTCCTCCGCCACACCATTTTCGGCATACCCACACACAACAACCACCTCGCCTGCTCCCGATCGTCCACGAGACGCACGTGACCCAGTTAGCACAGTCTGCCAATCTTTATTGACTCAAATGCACTGACATTCTGGTACACGTCGTAGAGCGTCTCCTCTAAGACTTGCCGTTTCTTGAGGGTCCGTGTGCAACGCTGAAGCCCCTTTGTCAGCAGCGTCCACATATGATGTGCGGACAACATAGATTCAAACATCAAAGTGAACTTGGCAGTTGCCGCTTTGCTACTATTGACGATGGGCGATGATCGCGTCGGCAAGCGCGAGTTCTGCAGCGGAGTGCCAGTTTCGCGGCAGATCGGCGGGTCTAAATGCGTCGTTAGATGACGCCCGAGCCCGAGCTGGCCCGCCCGTATTCCTATATCGGGCCCGCGCTGCACTTCTGCATAGGAACGCAGCTAACCTTGGACTGGTCCAATTTCAGATTATGCAACTCAAGCACCGCGGGGAGCTGCGGGGAGATGCGGGGAGATGCGGGGAGATGCGGGAGAGACGCGGCCTCAGCGCGGCAGACCGCGTGGCGCCATTATTCTAAAATGGACCGCTAATTATTTTCAATGAAACAATTACAGGTTGTTTTTTTTAATATAATTATTAGATGCATACGCCAGTAAAGAACCACACACAAGCTCTCCGCGAGGGAACGTGACAAAGATTTTCTTTAATTCTGTTACGGACGCCGCTGTATACAGGAATACCTGCGGGATTAGCTTTGAATCAACCCAGCTCCTGACGTGATGATATTACTCCACAAGCAGTGATCCACCTTGTAAGTTCATGCCCCATCTTTAGCATTCAGAGATACCAACTGGAGAGCCAATGCCTGTGCCTGGATGATCTGAAGTCAGTGGCGAGACACCCACAGATGATGAAGTCACTGGATGGCTTCTTGAAGCGTGTCATCAGAACCACAAAGAGGATAAATCAGGGGGTGTAGCTTCAGTCACTCCCATGTATAGCACAATTTCGCTTGACTAGTTTGGAAAATTTCCCCAAATTGTGATGGCAAACCTTGTACATAACAAGCAAGGTACCAAATCAAATAAATAAATAAATAAAAACCACACACAGGTACGTAAATAGTCTAGTGTGTTTTGATTTCCACCGTATGATTATCGGCCTGATACTCGTATCTTGCGTGCTGTCAGACTGATACCAGCAATCGTTATTTGGTATGAATTCTGCGCATGAAACATTTGTGCAAATAAAAATATTAGTGTCGCAAAGGAATTCAGTAGCGTCAAAACGATCAACCGAATGGTAAAATACACTTGTAAACTAAACCGTTTGCAGTGCAAACGGAAAGCTCGGAGTCGGCGCACATGCTTGGAAAATTTTGATTCGTTACCCGTCGCGTAAGGAAAGTCATTGAGATAACATAGATAATCGAAAATAGTTAAGGCAATTGACGTATTCTAGAAAAGCGGAGAGCGCTTTATCCATCAGTGGATTGATAATGGTTGTAATGTGTAAGCAATATCAAAATAAACCAGCCCAAAAACAATTCTGTTTGATTGGACAGTACGTTTCATTTCTTCAATACAATTGCAATATCAACACAATACAACCCGTCCTCAAATTAAATACACCATTTTTTATTGAACTGCAAACGAAGGGGGTAAAAGATAAAAGTAAACTCGTGTCAAATATATATATATATATATTGAGGAATTGTTCATTAACTAATGCAAAATGAATTTATAAAAAAAAGAGAACGTAATATATTTTGTGTTCATAGTATGTTGTTTTTTTTTTTTTAAAGTAAATCGGGTCTAGCTTATTGAATGGCCAACGGTAAACCCAAAAAAGCGAGTAACGGGCCGGCGCGCTGGACCTGCGCAACGCGCGGCGGACCTCTTCAACGCCGGGAGAAGAAGACACAAAGGCCTCCACACACATCGCAACACATCATTTCATTTTTATTTATGGTTTTGCCTAAGTAAACAACGCAAGTAATCGGTAGTACGATTTGTTGCGACGTGGGTAGAGGAGGCCTTAAGTTTGAAGCCCTCGGACACGTCGCGAAGCAACTTGCAGCTAGCCTATAAGCGTCCTACTTTGCTTTGCTCAGTTAGGCGAAACCTTTAAAAAAAAAAAAACACCCTACAAACGTCGCGTCACAACCTGTGACCGACTTGCAATTAGTCAATAGCGTCCTACGAATAAAGAGACGCTAATGGCAGATTTCAAATCGGTCGGATGTCGTGTTGCGACAGGTGTAGTAAGGTTAATACATTTTTTTCCAGCTTACGGTAGAATGAGGGAATCGTATTACTATGGGTTTCTAAGCGTGTTATTTTTAAGTTATTGGTTGTGAGAGGTGCATAGTAGAGACATTTGTTAAAAACTTCAAAGCATTAATTAAAAAAGAGTGGCTTTCGATTTATAGCGATCTGGCGCAAATACGAAACTATCAAGAGTTAATAAATAATAATAAAAAAAAAACACCTGCGCACGGGTAATTATAAACCCGACGACAATGTTATAGTGGCCGATTTACTTCAGATCAATTATGGGAATAATCAAATATTCGGAAAATAAACGACTTAGTGATTGGCTTAGCATGTGATCTAGATGTTTCCGGTTCGATCCCCATCCTGACAGATGAATCCCAAGCTCATTATAAGGGTCACGTATGGTTCAGTCTGGTCTAAAACGATATTGTGTATTGCATGCGTCGATTCGAATTGTTTATTATATGGTATAGGTCCAATAATATTTCTCAAAGTGCTACTGAGATTTATCAATGAGAACAGAGCTCTTTAGCTCTATAGCGTTTGACCATGACGATGATTGTACCAGTGATAAATCTTAATAAGTCAGATAAGACATTCGGTTTTATTTACTTTTATATAAGGGAGTGCTGTAATGCTTATGCTACAGTTTATAGTATATTCGAGTGCATCGATGATAGCTCGTTGGTTATTTGATTGCGCCTATCCGATTATGTCCACGGCGGGGCCACGCCGCGCGCGCCGAGACTAAACTAGGCCGGCTTGTTGCTAGGCGGGGCGGCGAGTAGTGGTGGGGGGCAGGGCAGGGGCAGGGGCAGGGGCAGGGGCAGGGGCAGGGGCAGGGGTAGGGGCAGGGGAAGGGGCAGGGGCAGGGGGCGCGGACTGCTCCGGTCACCGCTGGCGATGGCCACAATCGAGTTCCGAACCGATTCGAATGGAATAACATAAGAAATAAAAATTGATAATCGAAAGCAGACTATCTCGAAAGAAGCAAGTCTGCTCGAATGATAGCAAGCAGTGAATAATTCGGATAATTGAAAATGTATGATAAACAAAGAGGCGTTGGAACCGGTTTCAATTAATTGACAGACAGCTACAGTTTCCCAGGGAATTAGAAATTCCCTAAATCTGTCGATCTAATTTTAAACTAACCGTATACAAATTAAATAATACGTATTTCATTAGAAAAAAATCCTTTTGCAAAGCTTGCAAACAGTTATACAGCAAATCAAATATGTTGTTTTATTGCAATATTTAATTTTCAGGTGAGGGTTTTGTTTGAAATACTTTTGAGAGCCGCTGGCGCGAATGAAGCCGGTGCAGCTCGAGACCTGCTCATGCTGCAAGCAAAGCTTCGCACTCGAGAACACAGGCAAGGAAGGATGGGTTGGGTTAGGTTCGGTGAGATTTCGGAATAAAAAATTAAAAAAAAAAAACAAAAAGGTTCGGTAAGATATTCTTTTGCGTTTTATTCTTACACTTTTTAACAAAGCATCAGTTAGTCATTTGAAGAATGTGTTTGTGATGAATAAAGTTTAACAAACACGGAATAATTACATTAATGCAAATATTCAGGATTTATAAAACATCAAATGATTTGTTTAGAAATTCATATAATTGTTTTGAAATAATAAAAACAGATATTGACAAATTATGAGTCTTTTAAAATGGGGAGGTTTAAAACTCTGGCACTACTAGAGACAGGCAGCTATTTCTATATTTATTTTTTAGTTATATTTAAAAAAAATTAAGCCTCAAGAGCTGTACCGCGATCAAATATTCGTGGTTTTCGTAGACCTTTAGAGCATGAGTGTGAAGAAGACTTCAAAATTGAATAAACAATAAACAAGACAATATTATTTTTAAATACAACTGAATTGGCAACGACTCAACCGATTTGGAATGACTGAAGCTTTGCAAAAGGATCATTTTTTATAACGAATATGTATTATTTAATTTGTATACGGGTAGTTAAACATTACATCGATAAATTTAGGCAATTCTCAAACAGGCGTAGGGGGGGGGGGGGGTGTTATTGATTTTAATTGGGAAATAATAATCAGTACCTGTAAGGTATGGCTATTCTAGATAATGATTAAGAACATTTTTTTAAATATTGAAAATTGATTAAAGAAACTCTTAGAAAAATATATCAACGTGATTTGTGCGGGATATATTTTTCTAAGAGTTTCTTTAATCAATTTTCAATATTTAAAAAAATGTTCTTAATCATTATCAATCAATTAAACCTGTATAGGTAAAATCGTACTTCCTGTGAGATGGTCTTCACAAAAACCAATAATTAAATGGCTATTCTAGTTTCGGTTTCGTCAGACGAACGCGGTCGTCAGGCGGTTACACGAAGCATTACCCGGCCATGTGCAATTAGATAGGACGGTTGCGCCACGAGAATTATCAAATATGATATTGCAGCACCGAGTTTTAGAAAGGAATTAGCGAATTTTAAATTGAATCGAAACCACGGACCGGAGCAGAGCCGATATCGTACCGCATGCATAAGAAAAACACTTTAATGTGAATTTTCTTATAACGTAAGCATTTTTGAAGATGATCAATCAAGATATTGTAATCAACAATAAGTGGCGTGCAGTTAGTCTCAACGGTAACTGAAAACTAAAAAAATCTATTGTTAATGGATTGGTAAATTGTTAGTGTGGATTTGAGGTAATTTTTGCCTGCCCAAGTGCAAGTGCCTTTGTAACTAATTAACCTGTCGCCTAATTTAAATTGTCCACCGAGGACATCTAGGTTTTTTGCCAGGTCTTAAAGGCGGATACATATTGTATTTATAAAAATAACTGAGGTAAATGGAAATTTGCTCGCTTGCTCTTAACGTATACTATCCACCCACTGCCATGAAGTTATCATCTTATGGTGATAATATTATATGAAAATCTTTTTAGAGATAATATATCGCGATACAGTTATTATAAAACATTTAATCATCACAATTATGCATTTATGGCAGCTGTCAAGATAGCGATAACGATGAAAAACTGATATATTAAAATTAGTGGGTTTCGAATTAGTCACGAGCATGCCTAGGCAATACTGCAACTATTGAGAAAACTGAGTTAAATAAATTATCAGTATGTTTGTTTATATAACGGCATAGAATGGAAATCAAAATATTACCTGAAACAGACATTTGAAGCAATTGAAAGAACGAAAATATAAACAAAAAGTATGAATAGCCAACTATCTAGGAGAAAAAAAAGGCTGCAGAAAAGATCATAATCTAAAACGCACTACTCACGTAGGAGCAAAATGCTGACAAAAATCCGATGGCAATTCGTAGGACAGTTGATGCAATATTTATTTGTTGTTTAAATTTAAGTATGCAGGAGTAAAGCAATCTATTTTATTTTAAAAAAAAAATCACTCAATAGACATTACATAACTTTTCGAATTAAACTCCTGAAAGATCGGATGCACTCGTAAGTACATGCAAGCGGCCTACATCCTCGGTGCCGGGCGCACCCGCGGTGACCCCGCTCGGGGGTGGCTCGGGGGGTGGCTCAGGGGTGGCTCAGGGGTGGCTCAGGGGTGGCCCGGGCGGGGTCTGACCCAATTCCGGATCGCACCCCAGGTCGGCTCCCGGCGGCGAGCGCATCCGCTCCCGGAAGAAGAGTTCAGCCGGCCAGCCTGACCCGACCTCAGACGCAAAAGACCGAAGCGCACTACTCAAGTAGCAACACAACTGACAACCGATCGACAAATTGCATTTCCACTAAAAAAAAAAAAAAAAACTACATATTTGTATTAATACACGCGATGTCAGTATAAATCGACTTCGACCAAACTGAAAGGGCAGGGCGTAAGTCAGTTAAGAATTTACCTGTCAAAAAGGGATCTCTCGATCGACAGGCCACAGTCTAACCCATAGGTTCCCAAAATATTTTGTCCCGTCGACCCCTTGTCGAGTTTTCCTGTTTTTCGTAGACCCCTGCCTTGCTAATATTGAATTTTTGCAAATTCATCATCTTCAAACATATTTTTGACATCTGATATATGTAAATATTGAATAACTATTTCTTTTTTTTTGTAACAAGGTTGATAACTGCACTGAAACACTTCTCCGTGTGGTATGAAGATGGAAAAGCTAACAAAAACCCTCTTGCGATAGTCCATAATGCAGGATTAACAGCATTATTATGTAAGTACATAGGTTCAATCTGTGTTCAATTATGACATTTACGGAATGCCTAAATTTTGGTGATGACCTGCTTAAATGGGATCCACTCTCGTAGACTCCCATTTACAGTTCGTGGACCCCCAATTTAATTTTTCGCTATTATCGACCCCTTGCAGGGCAAAATCGACCCCTGGGGGGTCGATATTGACCACTTTGGGAACCAGTGGTCTAACCCAACAAGCCTACCAGCATAAAATTAAGGTTTTCTACCTTGGATATAATGATCGAAATGCCGGCTAAGCAAGAAGCCAGACATAAGGCCAGTTATCTCAGACCTTGCAATTGCGACCGCGATGTTTACAAAATCTTCATTGAAATTATCTAAAATTGGATGTCTCACTGGATGTATGCACTTAAATGATACCCGTGTAGCTTATTTGTTGAATAGACTAAATCATTATTATTATGTCTATGAGAAGATAAGAAATCAGTGTGATTTTACCAAGCACCATATAAACTCCTATCTCTGAGCGACATGGCTTATTGTTACTAAATATTTTTGTACAGTATATGAAATCTCAAAATAAAATATAAAATTTGGATCGAAAAGTCGGAGTACTGAAAACTTGATGCGGCTAAACACCATAAGATCAAAAGCAACAAAAGAAACCTAATGTTTACGTGATACGTATGTATTAGTGAAAAATGTGGATTTATTATATATTAAATAATAAATTTCTGTAAACGAGTGTCGTCTGTCTCCCCTGCTTGGAGCTCCGCGCATTGCTCTGAAGCCATTGTCTCCAGGTAATTAATGTTTTATGTATACCTCGTGTCTGAATATTGTCGACCGGCCTTGACGTTTTGAAATTGAACAAGACACCACAAACTTCCGCGAGGATAGCACGCCACGGATAAGTGGAGATTTAATTGAGTTGTACAAAAGCGTATATTAAATATCGATTAAATAAACGGTGGACCGGCATGTGCGCAATCGAGGGTCAACTACCTTGTGTATAAACGATGAGTTATCACATCGATCGAGATTTGTAAAAGGACATTTACCCATATAAATTATTATTGTTTGATGATACATCTGCATTGTTTATTGATGTGACTTGTTTCGTCAACATCTTCTGGTATAATATATTGCCTTTACAATATAACTAAGACGTATAATATTGTGCCTTTCATTTAGATAAAATCTTTATATAATTTCTTGGTGGTAGCTCCAGTACCGAAGCAGGCTACAGAAGCATTCCAAGACCACTGCTCCATTACCGATCCTTTACATTCACTCAGGCCACAGAATGGCAGCCACCAGGGAGAAGTTTGACAAATCTGATTTATTGGTATACGAATCACGACTAGCGTTAAAGAAAAGTCAGACCTAGTTCGCGGTAACGCGATGGTAAATAACATAATGATCAATAATTGGGCTATGAATCTCAACCCCTGAGCGCGGTGGGTCATAAATTGACCCGCTCGCCGCCATCAAAGGACTGGGGTATTTTTAGCCCGCGCTGTGACTCCCGGCACGGGGCGGGCGTCGCGGGGTGTAGGCTGCTCGCGTTGCCGGGCGCGGCCGGGGGCGCCTAGCAACGGGGGCGCGAAGGAAAATCATCACCCCTTTAAAATATTCCAACGATGATGATAAAATCAAAATTAAATTAAAAATAAAAAAAAACAAAGGATGTAACACGTGAACTATTAACGCCGCGTGTTTTATTTTTTTTTGTACATAAAATTTTTTGGACGATTTTCTTTTATCAGAGCTTCACGATGTCGGTGCCATTCTGGGCGTATTATTTCGAAATCTATGGCAATAATCACAAAGGCTGTTTAAAAGCCTGGTAATGTGGCAATTTTGTACCCTTTTGACGCATCTGAATAAACTTGTTCTTAAACGATTTGAATACACGAAACTGGAACAATGTCTCTTTTTGTTTTTGGATAAATCTCTTTTACTGATTGCTTGTGGTTCCTTTGTTTTGTAATGAATGTTTCTAATATATATATATGTATATGATTAATCATTTTCTCTTGTAAATGACGTGCGTTATCATGACGCAATGGTGACGTCACGGGGTAAACATTAGACAGCGGATGACGGGGCGCCCGGGACGGGGCCCAAGGGCGCCGGGGCGGGCGGGGCCGAGGAACTGGGTCGGGTCAGGTCAGGGTAGGTCCACTCACCCCACCGGCTGTGCATCCCCGATACGCCGCCCCTCCGAGGTGCGAGTTCGTCACCGCTCGCTCATCTTACATTTCAAACTCGAGTGGCAAAGTAAATACCCTCAACTGCATATAATGACAGATCGGTAACATACCATAAAACCTTTTCTTTAAACCTCATAAAAACTTATAGGATCAAGCGTTTCGTTTTGTGACCGTTGTGTTGGGCCTGTCTTAACTAATTTAAATCAACTTTTTACCAAGACACAAGCCGTATTAGAAGATGACATTCGCCAACTTTTGGCAAATGAGCGAAAACGTGATATAAGTATAAGCTATTGGAACACATTATTAGAGATCTTTTTTCTACTTCAAAAATATATTAAATATATAAATATCAAAGTAAGTTATTTTCATAATCAATTAAACTTATTCATTTATTTTTTTTACTCAGTTTTTTCCTATAAGAAATATGAAAAATATACAAAATATTTTTCCTTAAATTAACACTCCCTAACTCCTCAATTTTTTTCACGGAAAATAAAAAATCATGCAGTCAATACCATGAAACCTTTTTAGCTTTTGGCCAAAATAATTTATTTACGATTTAAAAAAGAAATTAAACCGTCCATCAGTATAATGACAGATCAGTCAAGCGTCGCTATATATTTTACAATATATATAAATAAATGTGTTTGCTATTCGCATTAGCATTGAGTCCTCTGACTATATATATATTTTTTTTACACGCAATTTGAATGACAATGAGTTGTCATTATTGCGTGTTGTATATGTAATGTTTAAAACTCACGGGAATACCCAAAAAAAACACAGGATTTATTTAATCACCTGGTCGTGTAGGTATGTATTTGAACTGTATTTTTACGAATGTTTTAAGCGACAATTTTTGCTATTGTAACTCATTGAAATTAGATTCTAAGTAACACAAAAACACATAACACATAAAATTAACGCAAACTTTTGTTTTGCTTATTATATTATTATTTAAAATACCAAAAACGTAAATAATTTATACAAACAGTGTTTAAAAGTTAAAAAAATAAAATAAAATTTTAGCATGTTTTTATTTTTCATACAATCATTGTAATTGTCTTTGAAAAGTTCAAGTTTTCTAAATTAGCATATTCCGTACCAGCTCATCATCATTTACTTTCGATTTCGTTTTGTTTCTTCCGCTACTTTCGCGTTCGTCATATTTTCTCGGACGCCATCTTTATAAAGCGCTTACGTCCACCAGAATCGTGGATTTTGAAGACAATTACGATCATTTGGAGTACCTGCACTGATGAGGCGTACATCAGCACAAGCACCTCTTCAAATAGAAGTAAAATTGTTCCGGAAAAACCCAGACATTTTTTCAACACTTGAACTTCCTCATACGCTTTTAGCCCATTTTTTTAATCGCAGATCTTATTACTTAAAAAATAGATATATATATATATATATATATTCATTATTCTGCAATATAGTTTTCTTAAAATTCAATTATGTTAGCTTGGTAAAATCTCAAAATGAATTATAGAAATATTCTGAAGGATAATGTGGGTATTTTCAGATTTTGTATAGCGATTGCTGTACCTGACCCTCGAGGTAGGAAGCTCTCTTCAACCAGCAGAATCAGTGACCAGTGACCGATGCTACTGCGAGTCCAACACCGATAAGTATTTTAAGATAATGGAGTGGATAAGAAATAGATGTGTGATCTTCAATCAATGTTTGTAAACCTGACAGCGCATAGTAATTTTATCAAAGACGTATTTTTAAATCACCAGTTTTAACAAATTTTAACTTTCGAGCTAAGCTCAATATACCCGTAAAGACGAGTCGTGGATTGTGCAACGAAAGGTTGAATATAAGGATTTATTTCGTTGTGGTTTTTATTATCTTCTGACATTTCAGCCTACCACAATGTTTATATATTATACCTTTGTTCTTCCCAAAATAACGAGAAATTGTGAAAGTCTTAGCTTTTTGTTATATATATACGTACTCGTTGTTACACACAAGAGAGAAAATAAAAATATACAATTTAAATTACTCGACATCAGACATACACACCTACAATCATTTATCGCTTTTGACTTATGTAAAAGGATAATACACTATATTTCAACGCAGTTATTATACTAAAACGTGTTCAAAATTACTTTCACGCTAAAAGCACCGTCAGAGCGTCGATTTCGTAATGACAGCTGTGAACATTTAACTTATTGAAGGCAGCTACAGCATGGATGCAAAGGCAGTAACGAATTAACCAAAACGGCAGCCACAAAAAAGCGGGTTTGATTCCTTACCTGCCTAATACGTAAATATTGAAAGGTTGTTTTAAATATTGATCCGCGGATGCGCCGGGACCCCCGCCCTTGACCCGGGAGGGGTTAAAAAATATATATTTACTCACTTACTCGCACCCATTGTCTCTGGGTGCGAGAGACAGGGACATGGCGATTCTTGCCCCCCTCGTACGGTGGGCACGCTTAGATTCAAAGTGTTTACTTTTTTCAATAATCGGAAAACAATGTGTTTTTATTCAACATGGAAATACGTTTACTTACAAGGAGGTCGGAAGCTTTGATATTTATTCCACACTGTGAAGGTTATTCAATTCAATTCAATTGAAAATTAGTATAATACTAGTAATGTAGCCCGTCACAAAATGACGAATTTGATGAACGATGCGTCTAAATTCTCGCGGTTAACGACATCTCGCGGCGAAGAAGTGAATTATATAATTAAAGTTTAGCTAAAGCATATTTTAAAGTTTATGAATGAAAATATTATCCTATCGTCTTGAAATTCGGCACATAGCTGCGGAAAAATTTACTTAACTTATGTGCAAAAAATCAGCATTGTATCTTTTAAGATATTCTATACAGAACGGAAAAATGAAACATACATACAAACATACAAATAAACACACAATGGCTATTATTATAGTAGATAAACACTTGCACACAATGATAAAAGGTGAGCAACTATAATGGTTTTTTGAGTAAATTTAATGAAATGAAACATATTATTTTTATTCACTTGCATTGCTTGGTATTTAAGACATCGGTTAAACTGCGTAATAAACCAACAATGAATTGAATTTCAAAATACTTTGAATATATTTTTCAAAAAATGCAATGCTTTCACAATGCCAGTATACTCCTTCTTTTCTACATGACAAAATAACTACTACCATATGGTCAATTTTAAAAAAAGTGAAATTGCCGTTCTGAGTTTCTCCGTTTCACGAATGAAGGTTTTTTTTTTTTTTCATCGGCAGATAGGAGAAACGTAAGAGTGTTTCCGAATCGATTTGAAACTTCCTCGGGTGTTTGAATTTAAATGATAACCAACTAACGCACTCGAGAGAGAGAGATACCACTGTCACTTTCAAAAACTGAAACTGACCGCATTAATTCAATAATCAATTTCAAGCGCCCGGAGCTCCGCTCGAATTGCACAATGCCGGGCAACTTTGCTTCTGTGACGTCACAGAACGCCCTTGCGAAAACTATTGGTACTTGGATGTGAAGGCTGAGCAATTTATACATATTCAATGATTTTTTGTACAACGATTTTCACCTAGTGTACATGTAAAGCCTCCCCGCTCTCCCCATTCTGTTGCTTGTGCATAGCTGCCATTCTGTACATTAAGCGTGTGTAAAGAATCGGTAATGGCGTAGTGGACTTGGAATGATTGTGGAGGGATGTGCTCTGGAGTATCAGATCTTAACGCCAGAGTTTTGTAAGGAAAGGATTATATAAACAATACTTTTGGGCAGCAGCAATACGCAGACTTTTGAAGGACTCGGACTATATACTATTTTCCCTTTAGAAACCATGAAACACTCATTCCGTATAAATTCATGAGGAGAGGCACCAGATGAAGTAGAAGGTATATATTTTACAAAAAAACTGATAAAATTAATAAATAAAATCAATGTTTTATATTTTTAAATATCAACTTTTCGATAACCAAAATGATACAACGATCAATTGCCATGCGGTCTATACAAGCAATAATGCATCGTTTGTCCTCAAATATATTCAATCATACAATTCAAGCGCTTTTGAACTAATTAAACTAAAAAAAATACACTCGTGCTCATCATTTGCGTGATCTATTAGGCTTACGCACAACCTGAGCCCCACAACGTGCGCGCAGCATCATGCAACAACCATACACTGTATTGTAAGCATAGCCAATAACTACAAAAGAAAATAAAGAATCGTGGAATTTTTTAATTTTTTTTTTCAATTAAACTGCTTGCCTTGTTTTTGGATTAACCGCTCGCCACCGGTGTTGGTGTACAGCGGATATGCTTTAACGTTGCCGGAGTGAGATGTTGCCGCGCTGATCTGGCACGGCGAAACTCAAATTCGAATCCGGCGCGAGCGACCCGCGGCGGGGGTCAGTGGGACGGTACACTTTCCACCAATCTTTTCGGCGGATTTTTTTTTTTTTTGCAACAACAATTATCGCCGGTGTGGGTAGGAGTAAAAACTACGTACAGGTGTCCGCAATAGACGATAGAGAAAGGCGGGGGATATTGAGAAGTCGCTTTCGTCACCAGGGGCGTGCGGACTGTGCGGACACAGCGTTGTTGCAAAAAATATAATTATTCATAAAATCGTGAAGAATTTTTTTTTTTGTGAAACTATGGTACATATTGTATGGTATTCATGGGAAGATTCAAGTATTTGGGCAGCTGGTTGAATGAGAACTGGGATCCCGATCAGGATTGAGACAGCACGCAGTACATTCAATAGTTTGAGGAAAGCACTATGCTCAAGAGACATAACCCTGAAATCTCAATGGAGATTCACTAAGTGCTATGTCGTCTCAGTTCTTCTTTATGGAGTTCAAGCCTGGACACTCAAGACCGCTACTATGCGAAGAATTGAAGGAGAATCCTTAAGATACCATGGGTTGACCGCGTCACAAACGAAAGAGTCTTGCACAGAATGCGCAAAGAAAGGGAACTCTTGATGTTGTCTCCTATTTTGGTCACATTATTCGTAATAAGTATGGCATTCTCTTCTAGCCGATTGTCCACGGAAAATTCGAAGAAAAAGGGGCACTGGAAGAAGAAAGTTCGCGTGGATGCGGAATTTGCGCCAGTGGCTGGAGATCGGAAGTGTAGACGGACTGGTGAGACTGGCCCAAGATAGAGACAAGTTCAAGAAAATGGTCACCAACCTCCTATGAGGAGAGGCAACGAAAGAAGAAGGTACATATAAGTTAAAATATAGGCACGATGCTGGTTTTCAATAGTCTTTTTTTTATAAACTTTGATTAAAATTTCACTTTGTTGTAACAGAAATTAATTTCGTTTTTATTTATTTTTTATAATATGTACTCAATAAGTCATGTATAATACCTAAGACATATATATTTGTCTGAAAGCGTAAATACTTATCTACAGTGCTGTACTTGTAAAAACAGTTCATTAAATTTGCACACTTTTAATTATATTTTACCGCACGCCACTGTCTGCAGTAGAAAAAACCCAGCATCGATATGTATAATTGGCCTGGTGAGATCTGCACATTATTATATGTTCGCAGATGATCGATTTCTACAATAATTACTGCAATTGATTTGAAAAGGTTTGCGCGCAGCTGGAACTGCCGCAGCCAAAAATATTACTTATTGTTTTCTATTCATTTTGCATCCACACAACGAATCCGCTTTTTAACTGAAAGATATCACAGCAAACAGATTTTTCATGGTACATTTCGATTATTATTTATTTTCTATAAAACTGCTCGATTAGCCACACTTCTTCGACCCTCGGGTTTCCAGCAAATCGAAAGTGAATAAGCAATTGTTAGGTAAGGGAGTGCTATGTACTATTTTGTTCTTTTTTTTTTTATCAAATAATGTAATAACGTTTTAATGTAATAACCTTCACCGCCGCTAAATTTATCAAACTGGAGTGCTGTTCACGTAATCGTCTGGTTTAATTTTATTTCAATTCTACGAGATAATTATGACGTGTTATGAGTGTTCCTAGCAAAAAGTACTCGAAAAAAAAAATCTAAAAAAACCTAAGCATCACTAAAAGAGGGAGGATCCTTATAATAAAAAAAATCTCCTAATTTATACATTTTTTAAATTAAATATCATCCCGGGCCAAAGACGCCCTATTTTACAGTAGTTCGTGTCTAAGTAATTTTACATGAACGGTTTTATAATTAGTCGTGTAAGTCGATGGCTTGTAATCATTAATCTTAAGTTATCGAGTGTTGAAAGTAAGCGATTGTTTTCATCGCTAATTTACTGCCGTTGCAAACGTAATTAGATACATTCAGCGTAGTTAACGGCACACCAATAAGGACACAGTCTTATCTCTTACACGTGAACTAAATACCCAGTACTTATGCGTCGACTTGGCGTTTTTGCATAGCAACTGATTCTAGACACGCTTTGCACTGTTTTATACTGACATAAATACAATAAACACATTAAACGGGTTCGTTGTGAAAAAAAAATGCCGGATAAATGTGCATTTTAAAGAAAACGAGCACATACGCCACACACCGAGTGCATTTGCCAATGCGTAACAACATTCTCAGCTGTGAGTCCTTAAAAAGTAAAGCTTATTACGGTGATGAAAATGCGCAATCACGGCAGTATAAATTATCAACACGTTATTTTAAAACGAATACAATGTATTTAAAATATAATTTTAAAGTTTTCGCGTAGCTTTTTCGCACATTTTACGAAAAAACGTCACGGTTTTGAAACTCATCCGTCAGTCTCGCGCAGCTCGGCGAGCTTCTCTTTCACTTGGCCCACTTGCGCGTCTGCCGTCTCTATCGCACCATCTCGATACCTATATTTTTATCCCGTTCCGACCCGCGAACTATACTTAATTATAATTCGTCTCGTTCACTCCCCGGCAACTTTGTATCGTCCGTTTCCTCCGCGCTCATAATCGGCTTTATTCATTTATGCCCGACGTAACGCTCGCTGGAGGCTTTCCGCGTGCGTATAACAATAATACACATCCTGATGAATTGAAGAACGTCTGTGCGTAAATTTATTACTGATTTGTGAAGAATTTACGTAATCGCAACAGGGTTAAGTTCAAAGCGAATTTATTATATTTATATTGTGTTGTTGGAATAGTGTTTGACAGATGACGCGATGTAAAATCACAGAGTAAATAAATCCAAAAGCGCCCTATTGGAAAAAAAATTGTTTATAAAATATACTCACAACGTTTATATTACAGTAAAACCTCGATGTAAAGGACCAATTGGGAGGAGGGGGGTGTCCGTTAAAGCCGAAAGTCCGTATAAAAATAGGTTAAAAATAAAACCATTTTTTTTGAAAATACACTGTAAAAATAAAAAATTCAAAATACAAACAAAATTTTATTTAATTGTCTTCGGACACTCGTCGTGAAGTGACGTTGATGTTTGATATCGACGAGCTTTCTTTCGGTAATCCTACTAAGATGAATCAAGTTTTAATTGCACTTTTGAAGTTGGCTGTTTTTTTATAATCAACTTTCGAAAATTACGAAATAAAAATATTTTTTTACATTTTCGCATTTTAAACATTTGATAGGATTTTTTGTCCGTTATATCCGAAATCCGTTAAACAGGGGTCCGTTATATCGAGGTTTTTACTGTATTCATAATTTATTTTAGAAAAATATTTAAGAAAAAAATTTGGAGCATTATGAACAAATGAAATAACTATCAACACTCGAAAGAATAAGCACAGCATGCGTGTCTTCAACGCGCGTTGCTGATAATGAGACTTGTGTAAATAAATTAGAATAATATACATATAACTTGGGATGCATACGCCTACTCTTTGAGCTAACCCAATTCAGACATATAACGTGGAAATTACGAAAATAGATTTTAGAGTACAACGTGTTTGGATTAAACGATTTTTTTCGAATTGATGAAAATTGAATAGCGAGTATCAATTTTTTTTAGTATCTTTGTGAAAAGTCGTATAGCCATCCCGCTCCCACTGGCCGATCTAAATACGAATTGGAATCGAGTCCCGCGGCAGCCGCGCGAGGAGGTCGGGCCGCGAGTGTGTGTGCCCGTGCATGTGTGCATGTGCGCATGTGTGCATGTGTGCGCGCGTGTGCGTGTGCCTGCGCGCGGGCCTGTGTGCGTGTGTGCGTGCGTGCGCCGGTGTGCGTGGTGTCGCGCGCGATAAGGGTGCGTTCACACCTGATTTATAAATAGAAAAATCAAAACAATAATATTGACCGACCGGCGCGCATATTTTCCAATAAATACCACGCTTTCGCAAAGGATCAATATTCACTCGGCCTTAAATAAGTTTCGCTCGAACAAGCATCATACGCTGCCTCTCGACAAATAGTGATGGCGAAGGGGCCACACTTGCTAATAAACACGTCTAAATTACTCCAAACACTAAAAAATGTTTATAAATATTGAAAAGCTTTTTACAAATCAAAATTATTATTTATTTCTACATACAGGATACTTAAAAACAATTATTCGACATAGGTGGGTTTCGAACCCACAACTCTTGACTATCGTAGCGTGGCGGCGTCGTCATTTCCGACCTGCGTGGCTCAGAAACTAAACGAGAGTTACAATCGTTATGCAAGCCTGAAACCGAATTTGTTGATGTTGCTAGTAAAATGTTGATTTTTCTCGTTTGATTTGATTACCATAGAATTTTTGAGACCGCGTGCGAATTTTAACGCTAATCTGCATAAGTAAAATAACAATTTATAATAATATTAATTCGTTGAACAATTATCATATATATATATATATATACACTTCACTTCAATAAAGCAATATACTCTTTATGAAATAGATTGTGTCGAGGGACTGCGAGACGTAATAAAAGGTCTGCGAGGTCGATGACTTAAAAATAAAAAATAAAAACACTGCCAATTCTGACGTGTTTTCCTCGAACTAAAATGAAATATATAATTAAATCATTACCGTATTTTTCCGCACGTATTAATTTTCTTTAAAATAATGAAACTCGCTGAAAACACAACTTCCGTGAGCCCAAAATAAGGACGACTTTCGCATACCGGGCACGTGAGCGCTATTAATTTAAAAAATAAATCTCGTCCGCCGAGCAAAAATCATCTGTATGCACGCCGCACATAAGATTCACGTTCGTGTGGCAAATTTAAAAACAAAACAGTCGTCTTTAATTTGGCCCTTGGTGCGAACCCGTTCCCCGAGGAGCGAGACGGCGGCGCGGTGACGTATGCGAGGTGGAGTGAGACAGACATGCTTGATGATAATTTAATAAAATAACAGTAAACGCAGAGAGGGACACGTGTAGCGGTCGCCGGTGCTGTGCGAGAGGGAGGCGAATAAACTAGTTGACAATAAACGAGTGAACGGTAGCAGCAGCGTTGAAAAAGTGAACACCTCATAAAAAAGATATTAAATATTTAAAATACACAAAGGATCACTTTGATCGTCTTTAAAACAAACTAAAGAAGAAAAAAACAACTGATCAACTGTTTTTAATATTCGTATACCTAGCCATATTTCAGTAGAACCCTTCTAATTTAAGTATGATTTTAATAAAATCTAATCCATACTATAATAATTATTTTTCAAAATATTATATTTAAGATTAGTATTTTATTTTAAAGCATTTTTTCGTGTTTAATTTTCGATAGTATAGTTCATTTTACTTGTGGATATGCATGTACTTTTTAATTTCATTATGGACATTATATTACATGCAATGTTGAAACTTTTACGCTGAAAGAACATTCAAAAGCACACTCCGTTGCCTTACAAACGTGTAACACAAGAACTCGTGACCGTTTGATGTTGAAAGTCGAAACGGCCTAATACAAAAAGTGAAAAAAAAAAAACAATAATAAAAAAAAAAACCTGTCGGGTATTATACGACGGTGTTTCACGAAAGAGTGTACCTCGCCCGAACAAAACGCCGCAAGACGGTACACCGATACGGGATAAGCGAGCGAAACGAGTTTCGGCGTGTCGTAGTACAGGCGGTGTATCTCGGAAAAGTGCACCGCGTTGATACAAAGCGAAGGGACCCGGTACACCTCCACAAGGCACGCGAGCAAAAATCTCGTTTGTTTATCCAGGACAGCTGATTCTGAAATTAGAACTTTTGTGTTGTCTCGCTCGTGCTTGTTGCGCGGCGGATAGCACCGTCCCGGTCGCACGGCACGTGTGCTGTGTCTCTTTCCACCGCAGAGAATTCACGATAGCGTCTCGCTCTGACGCGCGTGGTGTTGCTAGCACATGCAAATGCAATAATATCGCCAACACGGTTGATCCCGGACCGGCTCAGGTTTCCACTGCTGGACACGTTTTTTTGTAACCCGTGATGTCATCCTAAATATTGGAATCATTTCTAGCACCAAAATTTTATCCGATAAAAAAAAAAGATTTTTGGTAGATAACGAGTTTAGATAAAACGATGAGGAAAAAAATAAGCCAGTGCACTATCTTTTAAAAATGATTATTTAATTTATTAATTCTTAGTGGTCGTACGTATTTGTGTTGACACGTCACGTTTATTGCACAAAAATACGATTTCGTTTCGCTACAATTTTCAAGACACTGAGTCATAAATTTTCCTGAAGCCTCGGCAATATCGCGGAACGCAGAGCTTCGGAAAGTCGGCTTACGTCATCCTCACCACGCCATTGCGTCATCTGCTCCGACTATGAAGGGACGGTCCCATCAATTATTGTCATTATATCGATTCTGAAACTATTTCATTAGTGTACAATTGCACAGATACACGCTGTTTCTGTGCAAAATTGACAAAATATTGCGCCAGCACAGACAGTTTTCCCGGTGCGTCAGTTCCGGTAGATACACAATTCTTATGAAATGGCCCATTTGTGCTGATCAACACCGCACCAATAGATGTTCAGAAATAATTATGTGATCTAAATTTTAGGATTAATGGATTATTTTGTAGTAAGATTTTTAAAAACGACGAATACTGGCGGCATTCACAACGTTTGCACGTTTGTTGATTAATTATTCTCGAGCGTGGGTTTCATTATATGTATACATGCGAGAAGCGTGTTAGAAGTAGTAATTTTTTATTTTTAAATTGAAACGAATTTAATAAAAATTTCAAAAACTCATAAGCCATTTTATGTCAATAGTGATACCTTTGATTTATATATATATATATATTATAAGAGCACTCAGGCTATCTGTAGGTGTGGCCTCGTTCTAAAATGGATACGTATCTCCGTTAGTTTTTTCGAACCACTGAAACCTGGCATTAATCTGAACAATAGAGCGATGCATAAATAGAAGCACGGCTCTTCCCAAAGGTCTCGCCGGATCAAGGTTGCCGAGCCCGGCCCTTCCGAGGTGGCCGAGCACATCGCCGACGAAGAATTTCAGAAGCACGGCTCGAAAGAAACGCCAGCGTGTCTGCCAGACAATCAAGAGCCGAAGCATTTTGGGAGATCAAAAATAAACACAAGAAAAATATATTTACAACAGAGTTGTGTGTCATCTTTTTTGCACACGTATGAATAATGCAATATTTTCACTTGTCGTACTCCGCTTTTGAAAGCTTTATAGATAGGCGTACGTACGGTTTCTAATAGATTGATCAACCAACACAATGATAGATAAGCCAATACAAAACACACTTTAATTGGCTAAGTAGTAGTAGTATATATATATATATATTTTTTGCAAGTCAATTGCAACGATTTTAACACACTTTAGGCGGGTACCAAATTGACTAAACTGATGTGCGTAGCGCGCAAAATTCGCGTAAAATTGCGCGTGCGAAATCTAGTCTATACATTAACCCTTTGCAATCTTTGATTATTTTTTTCCGTTTAGCAACTCCGAGTTAATTAGTCTATCAATAATTTATTATGCATACAATTTAAATTTTAAAACAGGGGTTGCCAACCCAAATGATATCGCGGGGCGGCTACTACAGTACCCGCCCCGCTTTTAGACGGCAGTCAGCGAAGCGGGTACTAGTACCCGCCCCGCCTTTAGTGTGTTAATATCATTCTCAGAGTGTAGTTTAATGACGTCACAGCCTATGTGCCATAAACCCTGTATATTCACGCCGCAATCGTATTGCGATAGGCCTCCAACATCTCCCACTTGTATGATCCAACAAACTGGGTGATTCACGTAAACGTGAGATGTAAATTAACCATTGTTTTATTTATTGATAATTTAAAAAAAAAAAAAAAAAGAAAGGTTAATTCAGAAGAACTAAAAGTGGACAGTCGTAATGCGATACGTTAGTCGTTAGTCGATCGGTGTGCGAGTGAAACGGAGCACAGTGCGGGGTATGATTATACCTCAACGCGGCGTGTATTGTGTGGGAGTGGATGGGCACTTATCATGCTACGGTCATATCGTGTGAGTGAATAAGACACGGACAGGTACCTCGGCATGCCTCGAAAGGGTTTTGCAGTCCGCAGACATCTCCGGCACCTCCCACTTATAGAGCATGACCGACTCTACTGGGTGATTCACGTAAGGTTACAGGCGTTTTACTTGTATACAGTAGCATTCAAAATACTGCATACATTCATCATTTATATTATTTACTATTAACTTGTTGTCATATTTATATAATAATCTAAAAAGTAAATTCGAATAGATCAAAAATGTAATTTCGATCTAAAATGTCATAACACAGGTGAGAATTTTATTCCAGACTATAATTTTTGTTCTGAAATATTCAGTTCGTTTACAGCCGTTCGTAATGAGAGAATATTAATCATATTGCAATTTACTTATAATTAATAACTGCTAGTTTTAATTTATGAGATATAAATTTTTTGTCTAAGCGGATCTTGAAAATATTAGTTATAACCGCATAAAAAAAAATACCTCTGTGCTTTAAATTGTGCGAGTACATATAATAATCCAAACACTACGGAATATTTATACGCACATTCCTATCATGATATGTGCATAATAATTAATATTTCCGTGCCACGAATGCCCTGAGACTGTTCAGTAAAAACTGAAGCTATTTTTTTAGACATGTTAGCACTATAACAGTTATAGTTTACTATCAAAAAATGATTTTGTAAATGGATGAAATATATTGAAACTGAAAAAATATTTTATAATTTGAAAAAAAATCTAATTATTCTTGATTTTGACACTGCTAATATATTCCCAGATTATTGACAAATACAATTTGCAGATAATTTTAAGCTTCGTACGGTTTTTTCCTTTTATAGAGTTGCTACAGATTTCTTGTTCTCAGATTATCTGCGCTCGGGTGTCTTCCGCTTGTGGAATAGAAATAAATAAAATATTAGGAAATTTTTCGGTTTATGGAGGCTTTAGGCGAAATCAAACAGCAAGTAATTGACTAAATTGAAACGCGTAAGATTCGATACGCCTTTGAGAATTTCATTCCACGATCCATGAAAGTTGCGCTCGTCAGTGCTGCACGGTCGGTGGATTTAGTCACAGCACGCCATTAGGCCGGAGTTTAGCTGATATCTCGATCAGGTAAATGAAAGTTAACGAATTATGATGAGTGCACGGCACTTCAGTTTAGACATGGCGTCAATTAGCGATAGTGAATTTTAACACTCTTCGTTTTTAATTTTTCGGTAAACGAAAGTGAGCTGCGTGTGTCTTTTTAAGGGGAACGCCTCCAGCGAATTTCTATACAAAAAAAAACCAAGAACTTATTTAATACGTAAACATAGGTTTAGATTTCGATAGAGCTTTATTAAAATAAAAGTTCATATTTAAAAAAATACAACGGTTCATGCAAGACTGCTTGCATAGTTTAAAACTGTTAATAGATTTCTTATCATATTTATTTTTTTAAAAATATAGTTAAACATGGCACTTAATTTGTATTGGAAAAAGAATATAATTTTTATCATTGACACAAAAACCTCGAAGAAACAACCCAATTTCGTTACATGTGACATGTGTATTTTTTTTTTGTAGAAACTATTGCGATTATTTGTAACAACTTTAATAAATATTCAATCATAGTTTAAAAAAATACGCAATTTATACACCTGCAAAGGGACTGAAGAAGGATATCAGTTTTTTATGCACACCAACACCGCAATTGCTGTAATTAAAATTAAATAAAACGGGAGCCGCTGCGTGTGCTAGTGATGGGCAAAACGATTTTTATTCGAATAATTCATAACAATTAAATCGAAAAAATTATTAATTTTATGGAGATACAACAAGAATTTCTGACATAAGAACATAGCGAAATATTTCCTTACCAAATATCTTACTATGCATATATCCGAATCGAGTATTTGATTATGCGAATTCCATTTCGGAAATGCGAAATATATTATTTTTAATAAATCGATTATTGCATTCGATTGCTCGATTGGGCCCGTCGTTACCACTGTGGCTGAGTGCTGCTGCTGCTGCTCGGGTAACGGTTCTCCAGCACAGCCACTGTCGCTTTCTACGGACGCCTTGCGGGACGGAGACCAGGTCCGAGCAATCGTCTTCACCCGACACCCGTGCAAATGTACGATACTTCTTACGCTTGTATAAAGTCATGTCCTTCCATATATCTTATATTATAAGGTCACGTATGTTTTTTATAATCATAATTTTTTTATTTAAAATAAAAACCAAATAATCGGAAATAAAATAAGAAAATTGGTAAATAAAATAAAAATACAAAAATTAGCATAGAGCATTATTATTTTTTTGTCAAATTTCCATATTATACTCTGCGCTTGAAAGTCGTACTAAAAAGCCACCGTCCTTCGAGCGCAGCTGATTTGTATTCATTAATATTATGGAAGCGCATGTCACTGACTACTTCTTAAATAATAAAGATAAACAATATTCTAAATAAATAATCAGTATTTAAAATACTGAATGAATGGAGAGAATCGCGACCACGGGCTGTTAAAAAACATTAGCACTTTACCTAGTGAAAGTTTCACAGAAGCTGTGATTTTTTTACGTGTCGGTTTATTTATTATGTTCTTGTAATGATAAAACAGCAAAAAGGAATTTTATTATAAACATATATGCAGACAACCGCGAAGAACAAACAGTGTTTATACGCAGTGTGATAAATCATTTTATCTCAGCGAGAATAACATATTACTTCATTAAATATATATTCATTTACACGTATGGGAGATGATTTCAGGTATAAGTTTTTTTACTCGACTTATAGATAATAGTTGCCAACGGAGGTTGGTTTTCACTTATTTTAATGATACTGTAATATTTATAAAATAACATTTCGCGGTTAAACGGTGCGGCTACCGAAATGACGTTTAAAAGTTTTTTTTTTGTTGTTGTGTTGGCAGCGTTTAAAGACAACATCTGTGCGGTGAATAGATGGAAGTCTTCGGGCCGCAAGACCAACGGGAGCGAGAGGGATAGACGATCGCCGTTACGTTTGCTCCTTTCGCAAATAATTAAATTCGTTCAAGTATCGATGGATTGTTAGTTTTTCTTGTATCTTGTCTGTGGAATAGAAAGTCGCCGCGTGATTGGCCGGCCGGACGGAGTGGAATGAATCTGACAGGAGAGTGCACGTGATAAAAAACGAAGCACGACTTATCTTATTGAAAAAAAAAAAAAAACTAAATAATAAATAAACTACCTGGTAACAGAAAATATATGATATCACGTTTAGGCCCAGATTTATTGTTACGAAATAGTGTGAATAATCTCCGTCTTTAAACATAGAATTAGAAAAACGTTAAAAAATCAAATTGCGCGAGATTATTTCTTTTTTTTGTTTCATTGAATTTAAAAATTGACAGCTGAGAAGTTTTCAGGTTTCCAGCAATTCAATTATTTAGAAGATGAATTATAGTTTTTATTTTACTTTTAAAATGAGGAATGATGATCCCACTTTCGCATGACACCATTATTTTCTATTTTTGATAACATGCCATTATCGTGAAACTAAATTATGCTAATAAATATAAATCTTTATGTATTTTTTATATATTGAAAAGAAATCCAGAAGACAAAAAAAAAGTTTTTGAGTTATATTAGTCACATCTTCGTCCTGTTTATATAAGTAAAGGTTTCACTACATGACATAGTAATCAAAGATGTATTCTAGTTAAAAAGAGTATTCATGTAACTGTTTTCAAAGTTCAGATTAAGTTATTTATTTAATATATACATTTTGGGAGTCACAGTCCTCTGTTGAAGTCATATTTTGCACTGCGTGCCCAGGTCGGTATATTTCACAATAATTCAACAAAAAAATAATTCAATTAGAAAAAGGTTAAAATATTACATCATAGCATTACTCATCAAACGCAATATTTAATGAGTATTCGATTGGTAAAAAATTAAGTAAAACACCGCTGCAGCCGTTATTATCTGTCGTCTCTTTCGCGTGCACATTTTTTCTGCACGTTCGTGCGAAAGAGACTGCACTTATAACGTATCGAGCAAAGGTCGCACACATTGAACTTGTTTCACGCCGCTTCTTCATACGAAATAGAAAGTGTGATGAGCAATAATTTGCATCGACGAAGTCCCACGCTTTCGTGCCGCCTGTTACCGGGTTCGGTCCCGCTCGAGTCCAATTACACTCCAAGTTACGACACTTCACTATTGTAGATTGAACATCTACATTGCTAGAGCCTAGCTCTCGTATCGAGCATCCAGGTCAAACTATATTTTATGACATACATGACGTGCTTTTGGTATCAAGTTCGCTGACATTCATTTTGTCATTATTTTACAATTTACATTTGAAAACCGATAGAAAGCAAGATTTCGGAGTTCATGATCACAGTTAAAATAAAGTAAATAATTATCGAAAGTATTTGATTGCTTTGAAATGAGTGTTGTCCGTTACTAAACAAGTTTGTACCGTGTTCATATATAAGTGACGTCATCAATTTGTAGATAATGGAGAGCTCTTACCACTCTGTAGCGACATTTCAAAGAATATAAAATTAGGACTACATCGGGATATTCCAACTTGTGATGCTACATGAAGGAAAAGTATATATAGTACGTGCTATATTCATGACGTCATCAGTTTGTACTGAATGTTTTGCAATAACGAGGAACTGGCAACATTTCGGTCAGTGCAAATTAAACCCTACAACGGGATATTCCTGCTCGTGTTGACACATTTAGACAACGTATCGCCCTATCATGAACACGTAGCGTGTTTATAAATTATAAAACGTGACGTCATCAGTTTGTACCGAGTGTTGTGCAGCAACAAAGAACTATCAACATTTCGGCCGATGCAAATCAGTTCCCACAACGGGATATTCCAGTTCGTGTTGCCACAGGTAAAAAAAAAACGTAGTATCGTCCTGTCGTGAGTGTGTACCCTTTTCATATATTTTAAAGCGTGTCGTCATCATCAGTGGTGCAGTAAGAGAGTGGTAACTGGCAACATTTCAATGTTTGCAAATTATGTTCCATAACGGGATGTTCCAGCTCGTGTTGCCAGAGGTAGAAATGCTGTTCTAACTGGTATTGCCCTCGCAAAAAAATAATCTCGGACGTGGTAATTTTAAACAATAATCCCAGAGGAGTCGGCGCTTACCTTTGGCATTTATCAGCGCGTCACAAATGACCGATCGAGCCGCCCTTGTATGAAAACTGTCAACTCACCTGCGAAAGAAAAAAAAATAATCAGTCAACAGGTAAATTGAAAATTATAAAATAAATACGATTCAGAAATAAATGACTTTCACTATTCATTTTTATACATATTTGTGGTGCTTTCAAGTTTACAGAGTGTTTTTGGTAGAGGCATTAAACAGTATGCACGCATTATACTTTTCAACCCGATGCGTGAAAATATAATGTTTTAATGTAAACGGAATTCAACATTTTATAGTTTAACCAAATTTATCCAAATATATGTGAGCGATTGTAATAATACAAAATAAATATGGACGATAAAAATATATTTTTTAAATATTGATTTTCGTATGAATATACGATGGAAGTAATCAATCTTTAATATTTTAGTTAAATGGGCATATTACCATCATGCAGTTTGATGTTTGACTCACTATACTATATATCAGGGGTCCCCAACCTTTTTGCACCCAAGAGCACATTCTAGAATGCCGGTCAGGCGGCGGGCACCATTTATTTATTCAAGGTAGTTTATAGTTTCGGTTTACAGTTGGACACAGTCAATAATACATATAATGCACAAAACATATTTAATTCCAAATATATAATTATAAAATACAGCAATAATTGTTTATACTTTTATGTAAAATCAATAATACATAAATTCTGATAACTGGGCCAAATATGCAACGAATAATTATTTTTAATAGCAACTTTAAAATGTACAAAGAATTATTATTTTGAAAATTATAACGATATAATTATTTTCACTTATACTTCTCTGTTTAATTAATAAATAGGCGGGCACACGTAAAACGGTCGGCGGGCGCCACGGTGCCCACGGGCATAGGGTTGGGGACCACTGCTATATATATATTTCGTTTCGGCGAATACTCACTCACTATACATTAGTACTGGTGGCCGAGAAGCGTTTCGTCGTTGTGCCACAATTGCGTTATATTGTAATGCAACATTATGACTCTTGACTCACAGTACCTTCCCGAATTTAATTAAATTTATCGACGTCTTCAATTTTCAATTAATCATACAGCATGATATAATCTACGGTTGCCAGAAATATAAATTGAGAATAAAAAGCAAAGTAGCGCGCACGCCACGAGTACGTCACACGACATAATACGTTTCGTACGGCGAGTGTGAAACGGAACGGTGGGGTTACATCACACGGCGCGGCCCTTCGCCAGCCTTGTCCCACATCGCCGCCGCCCAAACGACCGTCTTCCGCGTACCTTGAAACGGACCGTGGCAAGTTATGCAACTCTGCCACTGCATGCCCATACACAGCAGGCCGCGCGGTGCGATACCATCCGAGCTACGAATAAAAACTAATGGCGTGATAGCGACGGAGTGCGTTAAACCACTGTGGGACGCAAGAGATTATTTTTTGTTACATCATTAGGGTTTATACTTCATTTGAGCTGGCTTCACACGTAGCGACGCGACTGACAACCGAGCGGTATTATATTAATTCAATCGTCTTTTAGCATTCGCGAAGCTACGTATTCAATTCATACCGATTAAATTATGTATTTCAATACTATGCACACTAACCACGAGCCCTAATGTTTTTTAAAATGTTAATTTATATAATAAAAAAAATTGGCATTGCCTTTAGAATAACCTCTAAATTAGTTCGGTAATAAGTCAGCTGTTGGCCGGCTACCAACGATTTTCTATTTGTTTTGTTATTGTATATATTTTTATTTTCAATCTTAGAGCAACATTTCAGCAACAAAAGCTTTGTTTAGAAGTTATATTTATAATCAGAAAATAAGCAAGAACGACAGAAGGCGCAGAGGCACCAGAAATAAGCTGCAGGGAGCACCAAGTCAGGCTGCAGGTTGACTTCCATGTCGTTCCCATAAATAACCGTGCAATCTAATCTGGCGAGGCCTATCTCCATTTAGAACGCGCGCACTCGATCGGGAACCGAACCGGCGGCCCTTCGGTTGCAAAACCCGAGACCAGAAAACCTTGTTCCACTTGCCGGGACCTTCGGCCGCTTGCTGCTTATCTAACATTACAGCATGAGCGCTAGGCGCAGCACTCTCCAGTTCCTCTCGAAAGACTGCAGAATGAACAGCCACGGGGTACATTTAATTATTGTTTTTTTTTAATTCATATAAAACTTTTATCTTCTATGTGCAAATATATTGAGACTTATATTAATATTAAAACAGTAAAAAATTTCGGTTTTAAAATGATGTGTGCGCGTGTGATGAAGAATTAACGACTGAGCTGAGTTGTCTGTTTATTTCTTTTTCTTTCTATACTTAATGTGTTTTACCAAGGGATTTTGGCCCCCATGGCGACAATTTATTTTTTTACCACTCTGGCCTTCTGTAGAGGTGACCCTGGGTTCATTGAGTGCACGCTATAAAACGATTGTTCTAATGGTAACCGAAGAATCGTTTACTAATGGACGCGTGGACTTATAGATAGATTACGAAAAAGACAAACGCCGCTTTTGCTTGCTAAAACAATATGGTGGAAATAAAAAAAAATATATACCATATAATATAGAAACAAACACGAAATACCATACGATGAAGGATGGTGATGGATGTTTTACTTAGTAAATTGATATATGAAACCACATGGTACCAGAATAGCATTATCAATATCAGATAAATGCTGTAATACTCCATACTTTAAAAAAAATATGAAAAAGGTGATAAAATAAACGAGATGTTTATGGTGAGCGAACTTTCTCCTGACAAGAACATTTTCATCTTAAGTTAAATGAAAGTAAGCACACTAACTACCTTACAAGCAGAGTGAAAATTCCCACGTCATAATTATACAATCTACGCGGTTTGGGGGCACTTTAAATTGGGCTAATATTTAGAGATGTGCATCACAATGGAAATAATAAATACGAATAGCCGAATGGCTATGAGATTACGATCATTTTTGTTTAAGAGTTTTAGTTGTTATGTTTATTAGTACAAAAGAGTATACAGCTACGCACAAGTGTGCCAATAAAACCCTTTACAGACAAAAAAATATATACATTAATACCCCGCTTTACGCGAGGGATATGTTCAGGAAAAAATCGCGTTTAGTGAAATTCACGTATATCGGGGTTTACGATTAAACATACAAACATACAGTCAAAATTTAAAATAAAAAAATTACGAAACTTTAAGCAGTATTACATGTTATTTTTACTGAAAAATACATCTATTGTCTTTTGGGTAGCGTTTCTTTTACGTTCTTGTAAAATATGTCCATAACACCCAACGCTGTTTTTTGTTGTTAAGAGAAGTCAATGACTACATTATGTTCATACACATTCTTCAAATAAGAAATTCGCGTAATGCGAGGCATTTTAACGCAAAATTTGAAATTCGCGTTACAGTGAAACCGCGCATAACGGGATCGCGTAAAGCGGGGTATTACTGTATATAGTCTCCTAGCCATTTGGCAATTCATAAAAGAAAAGTGGTAGTTTTTTTGTTGTTGTTTTATTAACACACTAAAGGCGGGGCGGGTACTAGTACCCGTTTCGCGGACTGCTGTCCAAAGGCGGGGCTCTAAAAGCGGCAGAAGGTCATTTTATTATTTAGGTTTACAGATCGAAATGTTTGTTTGGGACTCGTCAACGTTACTTCTACCAATACTGTCCAGTGATTCTGAACAAAGTGACAATGAAGAAATGGAGTGGTCAGAGAATGATAATCCTCCAATTATTGAACAATTTTTAGGACAAAGTGGTGTTGCTGTGATGCCAAGTATTCAGCAAAGTGTGTATGCAACTTTTTATAGCAAACGATTTATTCGACTGCATGCAAATCAAAGAGTGCATAGACTAGATTTCACACGTGCAATTTTACGCGAATTTCGTGCGCTTCGCACATCAGTTCAGTCAATTTGGTTATCCGCTCAAAGTGTGTTAATATACAGCCGCACACGTACACATCGATAGACAACCACGCGCGGGTGTGCCAGCGAGCACCGCTGATTAGCACAAGAGGTGGGGGCGAGCTTTGTGAGGAAGCGAGGCGCGGAAGACGGGCAGGGCCGGGCTATTTCCGCGGGCCGGGGAGTCACTGACTCCGAGGAATTCGGCAAAAGCGCCGCACTGTGCGCCACCCGCCGCCGACGGGAGGACACCGCGGACGCGACCGCACGGTGCGTCACCCCGCTGGCGCTGGGGGACATTTTTGAAAAAAAAAAAAAACATATCTCGCACCACGGTTCAAAAAAAAATATTTTTTTAACACGGCTTGTACTGTTTAGAAGTATAATTTATTTAAAATATCACCGCACAGTGCGTCACATCGCTGGCGTTGAGAGACGTTCTTGTGCATCGAAAAAAAATATTTTGAATAAAATTTCACTATTTTGGTCACGACACGGTGAAGAGAGTAAACTTTTAGTATTAAAATTAACATTTAACAAAAATATGACTGCTCGGTGTGTCATTCCGCCCGTTTTGAGTGACATCTCGAGCGATAAATTATGTTGGATTTAAGGTGACACGCCGCGACCAAGTATACTTTACTTATCACCCATTTAAAGTGTGACTGCACAGTGCGTCATTTCGCCTGTTTTGAGTGTCATCGCACTTTTTGGCTTTTAAATGACCTGTTTGCTACATTTATTTTTATTGTATTCATAATCGTCGTGTTAATATAAATAAATCTATAAATATTGCTAGAAAATAAAATTAAACGCAATAATTGTGCTTAAAAATTTGCACTACCCCAAAAACACGACACTGCTTATTTCTTATCGCGGCAACTGCTGCAGTCCACTCGATCCCGTGAGTTTTGCGTGACTCTGTTGTATAGTGAGCGAGAGAAGCAGAGGGCTCGGCAACCTCACAATAATTAACGATGGCGGATTTTTGATTTACCGCGGCTATTGGGCATCATCAAACCGGACTAAAAAAAATTAGCCTGCAAGCAACAGGTATTTTACCTGACAGGCTGCCATTACAGGTAAAACGAAGGTGTATTTTTTTAAACACAAACTTTTCCACCTTGAACCTCCATGACCCGAGAAGATCGGCAATTGTAAAATGCGCGAATATGTTGATGTGTCGTATCGCAGTATTTCCGTATTTAAAAAAAAAAAAAAAAAAAACTGTGCTTTGTGTATATTGGAGAAATATAATTTTCTAGCAGGTTTAATAGAATCAATAAACCTTTATACAGATTTTATACATATTTTTTAGGCATTTTTGATAACAAGTCAAACGGTGGAGATACTACGGTTCGATATTTATTTAAAACAATAATTCAAAGTCAAAACAATTGTATTATTGATTGGCGAGTATTAAGTGTGCAAAGGCAGCCGCGTTTCCAAAAGCCTTATTTCTATAATTCCAGGTACGCAGGTATGTCCGTGATTCATGTCCACTCACAATAATTTAACCAGTTTTGATCACGGTCAGAAAAGCGACATTCGTTGTACAGCTGGTATAGTATAGTAATATTTTTTTACATATTTAGTAGACAAAGACAACAAAGCCCGCCCCTATGGAGGAGGAGGGGTGAGCAGGGGTGGGCAGGGGTGAGCCGAGCAGCCTGCTCCTCCAGGGTGTTGCCCCGCGGCTCAGCTGTGCGCTGGCCCACATACAAGGCGCTTCACCTCTGGGCGACAACCTGTTCCGAGCGTCTGTGTCTGGCCGGGCTGGATGTCTCCGCTAGTGATGGGCGCGATCGAATCATCGATCGACTGAACCAATCGAATAATTTCATTTTTATACCACTAAGACAGTGGCTCTCAAACTCTTTTGGCCCACGGACCCCCATTCATAGTCAAAAATTGCCCTCGGACCCCCTTTCATAGTCAAAACTTACCTACGGCCCCTGGGTGAAAAACTACATAAATTCATATTAAAGACTAGTTGGTGCAAGTATCGACTCTATTGCGTTCCTGTATTAACCTGCAATGCCTGTTATTACTTGTATTTTATGCACCTGTCTATATATTTATATTTTACATAGGACGTAAAAATCGTTAATAATGTATTCATTGTTATTAATTTTACATATTAATAAAAATGTGTCTCAATTTTTTTATTTTATATTAAACCTTGCGCGGACCCCCTAACGTTGTTCAGGGACCCCTAAATCGATTTTAATTTTCTAAGGACCCCCTGAATGATCCCAGGGACACCCTGGGGTCCGTAGGGACCACTTTGAGAAGCACTGCACTATGAAAACATTATGATATGATTAGATCATTAAATATTTTTTAACCGTTTAACTTGGTAATTCATTAGAAGCGGTGCCCAAAATAATTTCAGCTAAAAAAAAATGCATATTGTCATTGATACAAAGCTTGAGTGCAAAGCGTTAAATATAATAAACTACACGAAAACGAAAATTATAAAATAAGATTTATTTATAAAATAAGCGATGCGATGCATTCGAAGGGAGAGAAAAAAGGTTTCCACAAAAATAAAATTGTTTTAATTGAAGCATCACGAAGAGCCTTAAGTGTTTATTTTAGGTGATAGAATATAATTGTAATGACGAATAAAAATAGAATAGTAATTCGATTAGACGAACGATCCCATCACTAGTCTCCGCTGCCTGCCCGATCTTGTTCTGCCTGTCGGCAACCGACCTCTCTCACCCCACCTTGGCTAGACTTGCGCGAAACAAAACTACCATACAAGCACCAACCCATAATCTACCCCTTGCTTACAAATATACGAATGAGTGCCGAGTGCATATTTAATTTAAGCTACGCCAGAATTTAACGACCTGGAGGTTGTTAACCCCCTGCGTTAACCATTATGTTTTACCCATGTTTATTTAACTCGGTATAATAATGAAAATATATGAATTTAGATATTATCTATTATCGCCGTCTATTTTTTGTATATTTTTAAGATCGAATAATATTGCATAAAGATAGTGTATCTGTATACTGCAATGGAGTGTGATTCATATCCATTACATATCTAAATAGTTAGTTTTAATCGTCGAACAGACATTGTTGAAAACGGGAGTTCCCGGACTTGCGAGGGGACTTCCTTGTTTATAAAAAAAATATATATATATATATGTTGGCAACAGAAACATATAAATATAATACTGTCGGTTTTTTAAAATAAAATATACTCTTATGTCATTTCTAAAAACCTGAAAAAGTAAAATTGAAATGAGCACAATATATTAATAGGAAATCATCACAAACGTACTTATTTTTATCAACAAAATTATCAACACGAATTTATCAAAAAAAATTGCATATATATATATAATTACGTTTATTTTATAATTGATTATTTATCAGCCGATAAGTAATCAATAAACATTTACAATAATTACCAATCACCTGCGAGATTCTGCAGGCAGGTGTCACCGACTCATTTGCATTTAACATGCCAATGCACACAGTGGTCCTAACTCAATAACCTCTATAATTAAATTTATACAACTGTCGTGTGTATATTTAGTGTTAGAAAACAATGCATACACAGGGTGATTATCTCGTGCTTTAATAAAGGATAAGAGGATATCGAGTTTCATATATGAGAGACACGAGGCGGCTACACACGCAGCGGTACGAACTCAACCGAGTTACAACCAGACAATAGCGTCTCTTTATTCTGGGTGTTCTTTGTGGCTTAGCCTTAGTAAACAATGAAAAAGAGGACGCTACTGGCTAGTTACCATTCACTTGTCAATTGTGTCAATGCGTATTGCATATGGTTTTGTAAGAGACAATGCCGCAATCAAATTTGTCACAAAAAAAGAAACATCCGATATAAGCTAAACCAAACGGTCTTTATAGATTATTTAACTAGCTTTCATAGTGTCTATCAATTAGAAGTGACCAAGCCATTATAAAAATAATATTAAATAAAAATAAATTTAGCTCAATTGTGAGTTTCGAACCATCCTGTATATATGCACCCACAAAGCTCATGAATAATATCTTCAACTGTCATAATTAGCACCTCGACGAGCTGCACTCGGCTGGGACTGACATCCACCGAAGCACGCGTTGACCCCCGGAGCCTCTGCTCTCGTCGGAATCGAAAGCAGATCTCCGCCGCGCGACTCCACCAGAGATTACCATTGAGTGTACTTTCTATTAGAGCCGTCACCATGCCGAAGAATTCTGATCCGACGACGACGACGACGACTTGGAAACTGACTGGCCGACATGGAGATACGCGTGGTAAAACAACCATCTTCAGGTGCTTCTCCTCAGAGGAGAGTAGAGACCACCTCACTGTTTACAAATCATACAAATTAGGCTGTACTCATCCTGCAGTAGGCTGGCTATATCAACATGACAAAATCTTTAGACAGAATATATTCATACAATGGTAGAAATATAAAATTCTTCAGGTAATATGATAAAACAACGAGAAGAATCTTCAAAACTATTTCACTTTAATGCCGCAAAGCACGAAATCAACTAATAGTTCAAATAAAAAAAAGCGATTAAAAATTACCGTCGAGCGTGCGTAGCGAAACTTATTGGCGCGATTAAACAAACCGTTATTATAAAAAAAAAAAATCCAAATGCAATACTTTAAGCGCACTACACGTGACTGACAAATTGCATTGTACCAACTTTTAGAGATTTTTTTTTTTATAGCTTTGTCTAAAAAAGTTTTTAAAAAAATGGGCCGATAGTAATTTGTTGGCAGGTTTTCGGTTGCGCTGCTACTGGTGGGTTCAGGATCGACGATCGATCGCTCGGTTTCGATTCCTCGTTGTCGTAGGTCGTCGGCCGCGCGGAGACGAGCACCGTCGGCCGCCGCCCCCGTCAGAGGTGAAGAGCCTCCGATGTGGGACAATGCGCCGCCAGCGGGGCCCACCGACGGAATCAATTGATTCGTCTCCCCGTCCTGCCCCGGGTTCGACTCCGGTCACCGCCGACACCCGTACGAACCCCGGCAGGATGGCGCGACCCCACCGACCGCCAACCTTCGCCAACATATTTAGATCCATGTATAGCCTTTTATTAGTACTTGATCCCTTAACCATTATATATATATATATATATATATATATGATATATATTACGTGAGTTGGCTGCAGGCTAGGCGGGTCGAAGCGCCCGATCATATCTATTTGCCCCCGACTACGGAGTACAGGGCGAGACCTCGAGATTATCTGAATTCCGATGTCTCAAGCGCGTAGACAAGGGAACACCCCGAGGAGCACGCCACGGCGGCTGCAGTGCAATGTTTTTTCCATGAATAAGCGAAACTACTCGTAGAATGAAATGCCACGCGCCGCCAGGCAAGGCCGGTCATTTCCAATATTGCTCCGGCACACGCACTCCCCGCAGCGCCCAGGCGGGGCACGGAATACATTATCGCCGGATTGTTTTTTTTTTTAGCTTTTGTTTTATGAATATTCAGAGTCGGCGAACGCTGGTGCTGCACCTGCCAGGAATGGTGGCAGACCTTAGCCGTGTCCGACTCGCGCGCTAACAAAGCGATGTACCTACGAGTACCTGCGCTACTCTCAAACTCACGGTATTGCTACACTGACGCCAGGTCTGCCTGTACTGACGGCAGACGTTGTCTCAGCGCAAAACAAAGCATAAACAAAAAAATAAATTTGACTACATATTTTTTTTATGAACCTCCATCAAAAATAAAATTTTGCAATTGCGATAAATTGAGTTATCAGAGCAGCCCCAAGAACGGTACCACAGCGAGTGACAAGTGAATCAGACGAGAAACCAGTTTCGCCAGGGCCGGGGGTGCGAGCTCCACCCCCGGAGTCAGGGACCGCCAGGGCGACGCTCTCCTCTCCTTTGTCCCGCGGACCTCTCCGGGCAGACCTCCTGACTTTGGAGATCTCGCGTCGTTCTTTTTCTCGGCCGGGCGGCGGTTCGCGCACGCAAGGGCGCGTGGAGGTCTTTTGTCGATATATTTTTTTTATTTACATAATTATTAGCATGCAATTACTTTGCAAGTATTGAAACCCGCATGCTTGTACCTATACAGTGCGGTTTAGCTAGCAAATCGATTATTTACTAATGAAGTAGGTTTAGACAATCTTAAGGGAAAAGTGTCTGATTTGATACGTCTTTACAGGAAACCACAGCAAAACTTACACCAAGGAGTTCGTTCATTAGACTTTTATCGGCACGACATCTTACCTAAGTAGCATATTATTTGAACCGGTTTTAGTTGGATGTCTCGAGGGTTGATTGATTGAGTGATACGTTTCGCCCACCGTCAAGACTGTCGCCTTTCCCGTTTTCGCGCTGTTCTACCCAAGCATCTCAAGGGTTAACACAGTCCGCCATAACCGTTATGTGTCCAGGTGTGAGTTTCCATGGTGCACCTCCTGCAGTCCGTATACGGCCGTGGCCGAGCACCACCCTCGGGTTCGTGCGATTTCTAAGGCTGCATGAACACTTTCACTAAATCTTTTGAAGTGTTTTAGCTGGAATCTCGTTCGACGAAAGTGCTAAAACTCTCGGAAAGGCAATATAGGCAACTACTGCGTGTACAAAATTGCTTTATATTCCCTAGACGTGAGCTCAGTAATTTTTTTGAATTATAAAAAACTAATCTTTTCGGCGTATTTTCGCGACTTTGACCTCTACTGCTGTCGTTGACCCTTTCTTTTACATTCAGGGTAAATTTCAATATAAATATGAAGTTCTCATTTATATTTTACGGCTCGATTACTAATTTTAGACTTGGGTTCAGCGTTTTATTTGATGTGTAAGAAACTACGATCTGTATACAAGATACTAAAAAAAAAAATATCCAGAGGATTTTTGTAATAACATTCATTTTATTTGTTTTCACGTTTTCAACTTTATATCTAATGACCCAATATACATTGTTTGCAACACCATTAAACTCGATAATATTTGATAAAATACACAATACAACCGAAAACCTCGCAGGTTAATCAACACTTATCTACAAAAATCGTCTCGATAATTTACTTCGCTTGCGAAATGGCAGCGATAATAGCGCCATCTATGAAGTGGTAGAGAAATGAAACAAATATACACGATAAAAAATCTTTTTTTAATATTCTCAAGAGATCTGGGATTAATTTCAATGCCACGCCAACCTGCGCTTAATGAGTCTCAATAACAAAGAAAAACGTGGCATAATAAATCAGAAAATTCTTTAGAATATCAGCTCATATTTCATGGAATCATTCATTACACTCCGGTTTAATAATGGCGTACCGAGAAGTGTATGTGTCGTTTTCTGAATAAGATATTAAATGCGAATAATTTAAAGCGGTCTTATTCGCTAACGCATGCGGCTCTTCTTATAACAGTTTGTTTTTATTTAAGTGTTTTCAAAGTGGATTACTTAGTCGTTAGCACAATTATTTGAATAATTATAAACGCCGACACACTACCATAATAACCACGGGAACGAGTGTGGTAGTGTGTCTTACTGTGAATGCATTGTTCTATAAAATAAAAAAACACACCAAAATAGTATATCAGGGATAATAAGAAATATTTATATTAAATTTAAATCGATTAAAGTTGAGGTTTTCTTTTATTTGTTGGTGACGAAGTCATGATTCAACAATCAGAATTTAAAATTTAACTTTATTATTTTTATCAACGCGTGCAGTATTCGTTTTATATTTTAAAATATTCACGGCAGAAAGGTCAGGTGTTTAATTATTATATTTATTAAAGGATATACAATATACAAACAAATAAAAAAAAAAAAAACGCATTGTCAGTACAACGAAAAAATATTGAAACACGCGTGAGTCGAAATAGATTAATTCGGGATTCTCTTGCCAATATCTACCATGTTGTCCTCGGCCGCAATTGCTTTTTACCGCTCGTGTCAACACACTTGGAACTATTATAGCTATAGCAGTTTAATACAATTTTTTAATAAATTCACTACTAGAAGCGCACACATACTAAAACGCAGGAGTCAAACTTCAGACACCGTTTGGCAAGAACAAAGAGAGAACGTCGACCCCGGCCCACAGCCATGTGCTCTGCAAAATATGCTAAGTGCAACACATGGGCATGCACTCTCATTTATTTCCAGTCAGTCCGAGTCGCACGCTGGTTGTCTGCCAAGCGGTGACTCCTCGTGGTCCGAGTGGGGAACAAAGACCCCATGACAAGAGTGGAAAATCATCCAACCCGACACAAAACGACGCTGACGAGTGTACGGACCAACAGCGGGCACCTGGCAACCCCACGCGTGACAATACAAAATACGAATACGCCAGTGGCGTGCCGTGACTTACAGAGGCAGTACAAGCCTGTATTAGGTATACAAACGTTTATATTTTTAAATTAAGCTTAAAGCAATGGAATCGACTCACTAGCTTTCTGAATAAAATGTCATTTTAGGCAAACCAGTTTGTGAATGCATGTAGTCTCTAAAACACAAAAACCACATGAATAATGTAATGTCATAAAAACAATTATTTGTAGCTATCTGTCGATTTGTATACAAAGCACTGTTTCTGAATTGATTGCATTTGTATACAGATTTTATGTCACGTATCTTTTTCAAGTGTTTCATAAAGACTTCGATAATTACCTCCGCTAGATTGACATGTTGAAAAGTATTGCTACAACCGCTCTTATAAGCCGAGCTGTTATGAAAACACGTTTTAGTAAATGTTTCCACGCCATATTCGCTTGCTTGCCACAACATACTGGTGATTCTGACTGGCTTACAAACATTTTAACCGCTTGATACTACGCACAAGTACGTGAAAAATAATCTGACAAGTTATAAACGTTGTTAATTATTAATTTTATTTATTAATTCATACCCCAAAAACAGAATATTACTAACGTTATATTATTCGCAAAGTCAAAATTTCGTTAAAAAATTTAGTACATAGGTGCATCTAGTCACAATAAAAACAAAAAAAAGTGGAAAAATCACAAATATAAGTTGTATTTATAAATTTATTTCTATAACTTTTTTTTTTTATAAAAAGTGTAAAAATGCTGAATCGTATCATAATTCTTTTATATTACATAAATTCATAAAAAAAATTATTTATAAACTAACATTATAAAATAAAAAAAATATCTGTACAATTTTGATAAATATTCAAAGATTGTGTTTTTACACAATCTACAAACTTTGTTACTGTGCTATTTTTTTATATCGATAAAATCAAACAATAGAATCATGGGAATTGGGTCCATGTGCGATGATTTTCTACCATCGACATTAGAGAATATTTCATCATGTACAAACTGTGCTTTCAAAATCTGCATATAAAGACATGTCGACCTTTTAAAGTCATTAAAATATGATCTAAAAGGAGCAGAAAACATGAATGAACGTGGAGACTGCTGGATGGCAATGTGACGATTGCTGTGAAGATAAATATTCAAGCCAAGTATGAACATATAATTGTGCTTGGCTTGTCGGCTCAGTGGTTAGACCAGAGTTTCCCAAAGTGGTCAATATCGACCCCCAGGAGTCGATTTCACCCTGTAAGGGATCGATGGTAGCAAAAAATAAAATTGGGGGTCCATGAACTGTAAATGGGGGTCTACGAGAGTGGATCCCATTTAAGCAGGTCATCACCAAAATTTAGACATTTCGTAAATGTCATAATGCACCGAACACAGATTGTACCTCTGTGTACTTTGTGACGAATCGAAGCCCTGAAGCGTAGAAGTTCGTGCCAAATGTTCGAGAAACGAGACTTTCGGCATTTTAAAACTATACCGACGTACCTTTTTGGAGCTTATGATATAAGAAGACGAACCATTAAGATCGTGCTACCTTTTTTTAAAAATCATTCACAGGGCTTAATAAACTCGGATGGGCAGCGAGCTAATTGGTTGTACGGAGCGCCGATGGGCGTAATAAAACAAATTTATTTGACAAATACTCCGAGAAAATAAGGACACCTGTACGGCTTAGGAACGTGGGAACTTTGGCGACCGAGGACAGACAGACCCTTCCAAGGGAGACAATTTTAAATCGAGAGCCATTCAAGCCCATAAACTCACCCACTGTACAGTAAACCCTATGAAAGTGAGTTGTTCTATATAATATGTCAAAAATATGTTTGAAGTTGATGAATTTGTAAAAATTCAATATTAGCAAGGCAGGGGGTCGACGAAAAACAGGATAACTCGACAAGGGCTCGACGGGGCAAAATAGTTTGGTACACTATGGGTTAGACCCTCGGTTAGGTCCCCACATTGACAGGTGAATCCTGAACTATTATCGGGCCGGCGCCTATTACGGTTTGTTCGAATCACCCGGTATTTTCGTTAACCGTGCCGCGGAGAGGAGACGCCCATTTTAAATAGAGCATAATCCATGTCGGTACTTGTCCGCGGTCCAGATTTGAGGTGGTTAATTGCGCCGACTGTCCCGAGCGTTGCACGACCGGGCGCGCGGTGTAACACCTCGCGACCCAGATCCGCGCGGCTCACGGCCCGGCATAGCAACAGCGGCGGAACAATCGTTCCAACTCCAAATATATAATAATGCGATAATACCTCGAGTGGCGCAATCCGCCAAGGCACGCAGTTCGACGGATGCATGCGGAGTACGCGTGGCCCGACAATAAATCGATTTTTACATCCCTATGCCACAATATCCAAATCACATATACAAGAAAAACATTAGTGTCTTAATTTTTTTTTTAAAACGGCAATATTTAATCGACGACGGGTTGATGGTTAAATACGCGTTCCTTTTCACCTGACAGAAGTAGAGCTTTCTCTTTCGCGCTCGAGTTCACAAGCTAATGTGGTGCAAAGCGACTCTCGCATTCTCGAGTCGTCATTTTTGTGCCGGTTAATCTACGGAGCAACAGAGACGACAGGAAGGGTAGTTTACCCGAACGACTTCGCCACTTTAGCGGGTTATTCCTTCATACTAATGACTGAAGTTGGAATTGAATTGTAAAAATAAGCAGAAAATAGTGAGATTTTCAATGATAAAATGAAAATGTGCTGATGGCTTCAAGCGTCCTGATTTCAGTTCGTGTGTGAGTCTATTAGCATTTCTGTATTGCTCTGCGGTATAATCAGATAAACTAAAGAACATCATAAGACCTAATCGTTCTACTCATACACCAAACAATGTCGCTAATGTTTCTTGAAATCAGACAACGCACACTAGTGCTCGTAACCTCTCTATTAAAAAAATATGTTCATTCGGTACAGCTTTGTGTATAGTTTAGTAGCTCCAGGACAATACAAAACCAAATAGAAATGATTTTTAAGTTATACACTGTTCAAAAACCTTAAAAAATATATCGCAGGTTACAGTCTGTTTTTTTCGGATAATAAATACCGTGACTTTAAAGACGCCATGTAAATATCAAATAGCTTGCCCCACAAAGGGTAAAGCTGAAAAAGGCGTGAGCCCAATTAAATCGCGTATGGATTTGTTTACCAAAACTAGAACTTAAGGAGTGACCTTCATTCCTGTACACACTGTTAAAACATGTTGTATATATATATTAATAAAAAAAACTTTTCATCTATAAAAAAAAATCACCAAAATTCAAACTAACAGACAAGCTGAAAGTATTCCTGTAGTAACACCTACATAAATTAATTTTGATGTAATTATCCATTGATTCTATTGAAAAATTAAACAGCACGTTGAAATTAAATAAATACCACATTTTAAAACGAAATCTGATAAAAACTCAGTATCATTAATATTTCTTTTGCGTTTACGCGAACTTAATTTTATTATTTCATCTAATGCAAATATGGTCTAAGTCAATTATGAAATATGCAAATATTTGAAATCCATACATAACAAGTTGATTTTGATTTTCAATGCTATAATTAAACAACAATTAATTAAAAAAAATAATAATAATAATACGTAGAGTTCAATGAGACGTTTGCTATTATTATTATTTTTTTTTTTTTAAGAATCAGGTTTCCTGAAACAACTCCATATTAGAAATATTCAGCGTGTTTATGGCTTTATGGGCATTCGTGGCAGTTGTACCCCAAGACCTTAGTTTATGGCAGAGAAGAAAGCGGCCGAGTTGGTTTTGCAATTTGCTGCCGTACGGCCGGGCACGACCAGTTGGCAACAGCTGGCCGACAGGTACCGACTAGTGATGCGCTCAATCTACTCGACCACCTAACTCTTTAATTATTCGTGGAAATAATCGGGTGATTTAAGATTTTCTATTATTTATTTTTGACCAAGACTTTGAAAAATTCCGTTAATTGTTACAATTTTATCTGTTTAAGCAAATTTCTTAAATTATCCGAATCGAGCATCAAATGTTCGTACACCGACGGCCGCTTGTCTTTTGCGCCAATTATCTTGATCTTGATGTTTTTTGTACATCGAATCGAATAAAGCTTATCGGATTTTTTTCAATTTTCTTTTTACTCGAAACAATCGTTCACTGCGAATCGATTACTGCCATCATTAGTGGCGTGCATGACGTGCTCATACCACATTAATCACGTGCGAGGCTTCCTACGGCGATGCGCCTCCACGTGATGATGCGTGCTCAGGTACATCCTGGACGCCGACCACCTCCAACGGTAACCGAGCAGAGCCCGTCGACTGCCGTTAGGCTGATCCTCTTCCACCGAGGGTGACGTCACGTGCAATCAATCATCAGACCCTCACCTGTCCGGAGGTCTTCGAACGTTTCTGCATGAAAAAAACTGAAGATAGCCTCCGGGAGCTGCTGCTTTCATATGGAGTCGTTCACCAGAGCGAATCTGTCTCAAGTAAGGTTTGATCACATCATAGTGTCGCGGGCCAATTTTAATTTTAAGGTTCAACAGACAATCAGAGTGGGACTGTAAATATTGTTCCAAACAATAAAAAAAATATCATAATGTATTTTACACCTTTAACATGTTAATTCTGCCTAACAATTCAAATACTTGCGAATGATTAATTTCACCCTTGAGAAGTACTATGCTCAAGATATATAACCCTGAAATCTCGCTTATGTCGTCTCAGTTTTCCTTTATGGAGTCGAAGCTTGGACACTATGCGAAGAATTGAGGCGGCAGAAATGTGGCTGTATAGGAAAATACTTAAAATACTATGGGTTGACTGCGTCACGAATGAAAGAGTCTTGCACAGAATGCGCAAAGAAAGGGAACTCTCGACGTTGGTAAAGAAGCGAAAGGTCTCCTATTCTGGACACATTTTTTGTAACAATAAATATAGCATCCTCCAGCTGATTGTCCAAGGAAAAATCGAAGGATAAAGGGGCATTGGAAGGAGGAAGTTTACGTGGATGCGGAATATTCGCCAGTGGCATGTATATTGTTCATTTTAGAATATTTTGGCGACCGTTTGTATTAGCGCTTTGCAGCGTTTCTAATGTTTCGGTTCCGGTACCGGAGGCCATCTTCAAATCTTTGAATACAAAAGGTATAAAAAAAGTACGCCGTTCAAAATAAACTACGTATTAACATATAGAGTCCTGATCATAAGGTTAATCAAAGGCACAAGCGTTTCTTTAACAATGTCGCCGCCTTTTGCAAATTTTAAAGGGCGGAATGCTTTTAGGGACGGTTAATTAGTTCGGTGCTACATAGGTGAAAAATAAAGGTAGGGTTTTTGAGCATCAGATAGTTAAATATAACTATACACGAAGAGAATCTAGTCGCGGTAAGGTCTTGCGATGCTATACGAGAAATTGTTTAAAGGGAATTGCTAAGTGAAAAAATAGGCTTATAGCGTCGACTGTATTTCCAATCTTAACATCGCAGTAATGAGGATTTCAAAAAAAGACACGGAGTAAATGTTTTTGTTTGTAAAAAAAATATATTTAAATTAATATTAAGTGGAGATATGCAATGCTCTGTTGCTCGCACTGACTGCACGCCATCGTTATATAATTCACATAGAGCTGTTTCAACGAGCAATTTAAATAGAAAATAGCAGTAAGAAGTTGACTTCCATCCGCCTAGCAACAGCCGAATTGGTAGCGAGCTTGAACACTCGCATTGGTTATCGCCATTCTTGGATGTTGGCGCCGATGCCACGTGGTAACCTGACACATCCTTGGCTGCTTCAGGCGCAAGGCTGAGGGGTGGAACTCGGCAGGCCATTACTGCGCATGACACTCGCCGTATTTATGTCCTGTCACCCCTTTGAAATTCGCTTCCCTCCCTAGTTTTCCACCGGTCCAACCCTCACCCTGCTTAGGAATCATATAATTTAGTAAACTTGAATAGTAATCGTAGTCAATTTCACATATCGACGGAAATCCATTTATATATTTATTATTTTAAAACATAATAATTATATACGAGAAACGATGACGCTAGCCTAATCTTTATGAAAAAATCATGGAAATAAATAAAATATAATACAATTTATATCAAAACATTTTTATTGTTATAAAGTATATTCAACGTACAATACAGATATATAAAAAAATGCAACAAAGTGTTTTAGTAGTCAATCAAGCAATTTATATAATTTTATTTTTAGTTTTGCGTGATTGATCTCGCGTGTGAACACAAATTTGATGATACGGCATACAACTTTTATGTTTGGAGCATCGATTTTTTTTTTGAATTTGGAACACTTATTTTTTGAATTTGGAACATTGAATTTTTGAACATCGTTAATTTCTGAATTTGGAAAATAGTTTTTTTTGAACTTGGAACACTTGTTTTTTGAATTTGGAATATTTAATTTTTGAATTTGGAACATGGATTTTTTTTTTGAATCAGGAACGTTGCTAGAAATTCCGGTGTATTTTGAGTGTGGTGATATCCCCGCGGCAACAGCTGACGCCGCGCGGCCGCGTCCGCTGCTTGCTGGATTACGAATTGCGCTCGTCCGCCCTCGAACAAGCGAACAACCCTCGCGCCAGATGATCGTGCCGAACGTCGAGGAAGTGAGACAGACCGACAGAAGCAAGGCTTTAATACTCAAAATTAAAACATGTATATCAATTATGCACTGTTGCATCTTTTGAGCGTTTCACAAAGCAATTCCGGAACCCGTAGCGTAATAATATATTTAAATTAAAAGCGTAAGCTGTTGAGTCCGTCTTATTCATAATCGCACACTAAGGAAGGTACGTTTTCAATTATCTTGCGGTCTAATGGTCGGTTGCTTACCGTAACAGGAAGTTTTTCCAATTGCCACCGGCTTCATAGATAAGGAGAGAATATATCTTCTCCGATAGCAATCGTCGTGATTGCCCGGTTTAAGAAAGGACACATCCGTTAATCGTATTTTACGGTTTCAGTTAATTTTACTTTAAAAGAATTTTTGTGCAAATTATTACAAATAATCCATTATTCAACTGTGCTCACGTTTCGTTAGAGCTCGCATGGTACAAGTCGATCGAGCAATCGTCCGATTTAATTACACTGGATCCGTGCACGAGGAAGAACACTAACTGGAGGACGTCCCATTAGAACGTTTGACAGAGTCCAATCCAGTAATTACAAAGTCAGCAGTCTAAAAATTGCTCGTCAATTTTAAGTTTTCACCTTATTATTTTCTGCAATAATTCTTAAGTGTTGCCATAGTAACGTACTGCTGTTAATAATAATTATTAATGTAATTGACTGATTAGCGATTTGATTCAGTTTGTGTAGAAAAAAAAAACAGTTACACTTAGAATCCATTTGTGAGCTTGTGATTATTACAAAGGCATATTTTTATTATCTACATAAAACTTTTAAACAATTTCATAAATCAATACAAAAAGTCGCTATTTTTTTTAAATCTAAATAAACGCGGTAGAAGCAGAGAAGCGTATTGTTAACATATTTTGTGATTTACTTTTTACTAGGGCTCTCTAACCAAGAGACACGAATACCCGACATTTATTGGCTAGGAGATTGCGAGGTCTGAAAAAGCCCTTGAAAGGCAATACTTATTGAAGAAACGTGAAATTTAATAAGGCAATCTGTTTTCAGGCAGAACCCCCTTTACTAAGAACGCAGGGCGTGAATTGAACTTCACTGACTTATTTTATACATTTTTTTGAATAATCGGGTTTATTGGATCAAAACCACAAGAATATGGATTCTTTTTGACTTCCTCGAAACGTGTTTTTTCCCAGGTTTAAACCAGTCATTTGCCTTTAGTAAAAAAAATAACGGATATTTTACTGAATATACGTCTCTTACCGTTGCGGCCTCGCGCTCCTCAAGGGTGGGGCGTCTAAACTCCTAATTCAGTTTGTCTGGGTGAGAATGTCTCTCCAAGTAGGAACCCGGGACTCCAGGTTCGCTTCGTCCGTTAGGAAGTGATTTTGCCAATATTTCGCTGGCGTGATGATCTATGACATCGTTAGCGATGTTCCTTGTGGTCAAGGTCACACTTTTACAGCATATTTTGTTTGCATTAATCTAAGCACTTTATAAATGGTTAACTCAACAATAAAATAATGTGTGGTTTTCATTGTCACGGTCAAAACCACGTCGGAGGTGGATTTATATCCACCAACAAAATACTAATATTATTACTAACATCAAGCGAACTATATTTTGAAATTACGAAAAATACACTTATTAAATACATTATCTTCTTTTTCTATCTGAATAAAAAAAAACATACATTAAAAATACTACATATTAGTAAAAAATCAAATTTTAACAGTATGTTTTGAATTTCGAATCGAATTCATTATTTGAATTAAAATATCGAACTTAATTTTTTTTCTTTCAAATAAACGTGAATTTGTTAACCGTGATGCCGAGTTTGTTTAGTTTTTTTGGATCAATATCCATAAGGTCATCTGGACTGCAAGTGCTCCCGGGAGGCACGCAGGCGCTGGCCGCGTCCACGCACGGGAAGCATCGGGAAAACTTCACTCAATAGCCTCAATCTAATTAAAAAAAAAACAAACTATCAATTACGACAAACTATCCCGAGCGGCGACAGCGCCCGACGGAGTGACAAGCGATCGGGCAATTTAACATTGGAGAGCAGTTCGAAATTCTTTTTTTAAATTTAAAAATAAACTGAATGCAACAATCATACTTAAGAATGTCAGAAATCCAGGTAGGCAACAAACGCATAAACAAGAAAACTTTTTTTAAAATTAACGCCGTTGCGATTGTCTCGGTCCGATGAGCATACACTTCCAAATTGTTTATTATTTAAAAAATATTTTTTTTAAAGGTAAGTAAAAAAAAAAAAAAAAAAATACACTAGTTAACTATCCGTCACACAGTCATTATACGATAACTGCTAATTATTATTATATAATTTCATTACAAATCCGAGCACCGAGTAATTATGCTGCTACGTACATACTGGAATATTCCAAGCCGATGCGACAGAGCAGAAGCGAGATCCCCGAAGCCCCGTCGACGACCGTCGAATCGACGAGAACCCGCAGAGCATCGCGATCACATTTCCCCGGCAAAACGGGTGACGATTTTTCGTGGACGTCGGCGGGTGTCATTCAGTATTTCGGGGAGCGTTGTCAGATTCGATCTCGCAAGAATCACTCGCCGAGACTTCGCCCGACGTTTCACACGACGAGCACGCGAATCGCCGAGGAGTCCCTCCAAATGTCGAACCCGATCTCGACTGCATCGAAATAGCCCCGAACTCGACGACCGCTCCTCGTCCGGAACGATCGACGAGCGCCCACAATAATAAAAAAAAAAACACCGGAGTCGATCAATCGGCGGGTCTCCGGTCGCGAGACGCCTCGGCCGCCGTCCTCGCGAAACGCGGCCCAGATCCACGGCAGCCGCGGAAAGGGACGCCGAGCGAGCTGGTCGGCCCCGAGTCCCGAGTCCCGAGTCCCGAGCCCCGGTCCCGGCCCCCGAGCCCCCGAGAAAGACGACGTTTGGCAACAAAGACAACAATGCGTACAGAGGAGGCGTACTCACCATTCCCCCGCGTTGCGCACCGAAGGACCGCTCGAAAACGCTTGCGCTATAAAATCACACTGATATATTCGCGTCTTATCCGTTTCAGAGGCATTATTTCACAGTTTTCTCACTCTCTGTGCGGACAAAGGCTGCAAACTCGACGCTCCTCGCGGCCAAGGGTCGGGCCTGCACGCCAGCGCGGACAGAAGTAAACTGACTGCCGAGGAGTCAGCTGTTGGGAGCCCTCGGCTGCGATTGGATAATCAATTAGGAAATCCGCGCGCGCTCCACTCCGCGACGCCTCGCCCGACTCTCTCTCGCTCCGTCTGTCTCGCTCTCGCCGCGAGCGGCCCGGAGACCGCGTGACCTTGAAAATACAAATTCCCCGTGTAAATTTTAGCGAAACTGTTTTTCGAATCCGCGAGGAGTGTCGAATCTGTCCGTCGAGTTTTCGATCCTCGGGAAGCGCCCGTTTGGCATGTTATTTTCGTTGAAATGATATTCTCCAAAATATGGCTCTTCTGTCAAACGGCGAGACGTGTGTCTTTCGCTATTCGGAGTTCTATATTGATATCGGAGGAGTGAAGTCCGACGGGCGGCGCTCAGCTGTTCGCGAAAACACGCCAGCTCGTCGTTCGCGCTCGAATCGCGAGATGCCTCTGGCGACTGACAGCTGACTTTTGAAAACGCAAAATAATTTTTTAAAAATGCCACGAATTCCCCAGCGATGCCGAAATATCGACGAACCCAAAAATTGCGATCAAAACCGATAGCGATCCTATAAAATAATATTTTTGGAATGCCCGACCCATTTTTACCACTGGCATCATCGATGAGCGGTTTCCATGGAAACTCCGAAGATACATTGCCCAGATAATTTTGAAATTTTTATGGTTTATTTTTATAAATATATTTTTTATCTGTGAATATATTGGGTATCAAAATTGATTTGTCGTAATCGACGATGGCTTCACCCGGTATATATGAAATGGAAGCCAAGTACCTCGCCATGAGCAGACAGCTGGATTCCAAAACGGCAGAGCTTCTCAAGAGAGCGGAGAATGTTGTTGTAGGCAAACTTTTGTTTTCAGTATTGCGCTTGCACTTTTGTGAAAAAAGGATATATTTTTAGTAAATTAATAAGAGTAATAGAGGTGCACGAATAACCTCATAAATTTTAAACAAAATAAATTCTTATTGAAAATGGAATTTTACGTTTGAAATTATGTGATTTTTTGATTATTCATAATATTTAAAAAAATATTGCATGTAATTTAAAATTTTATTGTATTCATAGAAAAATCAAGAAAATTGCATATTTTCCCTTATCACTCCATCGGAAAGCGTGGAAGATGTCAGCGACGTTAACAAATATCGCCCCGACAGTTTGAGCGAATCGACTTTGCATTATTACAAAGAGGATGCAGACAGTTACATAGAGAAGAAGGCGAGAAAAAGTATCTCTTCAAAAAAGAGCATGTCGTCTGAAGAAAAAGAAACAATCAGGAGCAATAAGAAAGCTGAACACGTACAGGCGCTGCTCGAAACGAGAAACAGAATAAGAAACGAGTCATTTAAAGAAGGCATGTCTCAACGGAGCGACTCTTTGCCTAATCTGAATGAAATACACGACATCAAAGATTGTCTGGATTGCTCCGAGTTTGAAGACAAAACAGACGATGAAGACGATTTGAAAACTATGATGAAGGAAGTCGAAGACCACAAACAACTGGATAAAACGATCAATAATTTAATAGAGGCCAGGGACTACATCAAAAAGAATGGAAAAGGTTCTGGAGATAAGTCATATAATAGAAGCAGTGCGTGTATGCCTTTCTCTCTTTCCAAGTTGAATGCCGAACAAACTGCACCACAACTCAGAAAGGCTAAGGCGGAGAGATTTCCCAAATTTGAGAATGAGTTCAACGAAGGAAACAGGGATTTCGATACCAGGACTTACAAAGGTAAATTATTTTTAAGTTCTCAATATTTGTTTTTATACAGTTACAGTTGTTTTTTTATTGATCCTTATTCAACAATCTGGAGACATCTGAACTCAAATAATCCGGGAACAGGAGTCTAAGATTACACCACTCTGTAAGAAAAAGAAGCTGCAAGGGCCAGGAAGAGGCAATTAGCATTAGAAAGGATTTTTATTATTTTTGAATCTATAAATTTGTATTTTATTTCATTTATAATATTTTTTCATAATTATATCCTTTCAATTATAGGTTCAAGAAATTTGAGCGAAGAGACTATCATTACCACCCTGAAAACCAACTATAAACTGATTAAGGATGAGCTTCGCAAGACACAAGAAGTTGTGCAGAAAAGGGTACCAATATATAATCTCATTCACTTTTTCTACTTTCTACTTCATTTCCGAATAATTATACTTATGAGAATTATTACATATACAGAACACAGACTTGGAGACAGCTGCAAAGTGCAACCAGACCCTGGAAGATAGTAAACAAAAGATTATGCTCCAGTTGAACAATGTCCGCATGCAAGCCAGCAAACTGGATGGAAAAGTTACCAACCTCACATCAAAGCTGCAGGTGAACTTATACAACCTCAATTTGGTAATACTTAACACAAATAGAACACAAGTAGAGAAGCACGTAACACTACCTCATCTGTACCGACACTAATAATTATAAGTAGTAGAGATGCAATACAGTTGACACGAGTAAAATAAGTCAAAAAATTGTGTGTTCAACCTAACTTTGTGTAGGCAAGGTCAATGAACCCTAAACCAAACCCTAAAATAACAAATAATACTTGTGAAAATTTATCAGGCTCTTTATTTTACACTACATTTTATATCTAAGCCAACTATAACAATGTGTTTTATGGTGCTTGGTGAACTTCTATAGCCTAATATTGTAAGTAATATTTAAGGGCAAGGACATAGAAAACCGCACCCTGCGGAGCGAACGCGATGCTCTCTCCAAGGCGGCCAAGGAAGCAGCACAGGAAGGCTCCGGAACTGAACTACGACTAGCACGAGCACGGGAAGAGATTGGCAGTCTTAAGGAAGCTCTATCTACAGCCCGCTCTCAAGGAAAAGTATGACTAAAGTTATGAATTTATAATCCATATTTTTTATGGCTAGGTATTTAAGTAAAGTTAATTTTGCAAATAAAAACTTTAGTACATTATTTTTTTGATCAATGAATCAATTTGTTTTAAAGGAATATCAAAGTATAACCCAACAGCAGCAAGAGGAGAATCAGTTGGAGCTGAAGCACGCCCAGAAGAAGAGCCGCATGGCCCTCATCACCATTAAGAAGCAGGCTGTGCTAATTGACAACCTCAAGCGCCAAGTGGATCTCCTCTCCGCAAGTCGCGAGGTCAACAAGTCTGCTGAACAGTTGAATACCATCCTGGGCTGGAAGCACAAGTAAGAACTGTCACAGTTGTCAGACAGTCAGACTGTCAGTCTCCTGAATAGGTAACAAAAGATTCCGTAATATAATGCTGTGTCCTGCTCTGAATAACTTTTAGTAACGAAACATTAGACCAAAATTCCAAACCAAAATAAAAATTGTTCGGGTCTGAATGCAAGCATTATGCTTTATTTAGTTTCATATTTTAATTATTTTCCATATTCATGTTATTTTAATAAAGTTTATTGCAATACTTTGAAATTGTAGAAGTATTTATATTGCAGTAATATATTATATACAATTTAAACGGTTCTATAGACTGGTATTTTATAGTTATTAGTGAAAGTTCTTTCAACATTATCAATTACACTTATATATCTTTATAATGAAAAAGAACTGTAATTAAAAGTGATAAAGTAGTAGTCACTGTAAACCTCATGGTTTTGTTTATAACTGTTATATTTTATAATTGAATACCGATGTCAAGAGGGTCAAAGGCATCAACTGAGCGCTGCCAAGAAATAGGGTGCCCAATTGCTAAATTTTATTCCAAAACTCGTTCTACCCATTCTGGATTTGGTTGCCTCATCTCTCAGGAGCATTTTAAACGCTACATTTGTGACTTTTTATCGGATCTGCCTGAGTGGGTGTTAATGCAAGTATTTCAATAATGTGAAAGAATCTGTACGATTTTATGGTTTATATGATACCCCTGGCCTCGATCAGAAACTTCCATGGCAACTGAATATGACAACACGTCAACTACATCTCTTTCTTCCAAGCACTAAACAGATTAACTCTATTTGTGATGCATTGAAGCAAGACAAATATCCGTCTAATTCTGGGTATCAAAACAGCAGCAATATATTTGATTAGTGAAATGTGTCCTCCATTTTGTGGTTATAGGTATAGACGATTTGATAGTGAGCCGATGCTGGATATTTAAACCGTGCATCTTCCTGTTGTGATGTAGACATTAAAATCTTTTATATTATATAAAATTTTGCTTTGTGTAGTTGTTATGAATCGATGTTGAAGTAGTTTTTGAAAGTTTACTTATTTTGTATTTTAATTTAAGGACATTTATCTTCAAAATTCAGGAGACAGCATCATTCTCAAGTATTAACCAAAAAAAAATATTATCTGGAACACTTGATTGCTGTAAAAACATTTCTGACATTTGTATATGGAGTTTATAAAAAAGTTTCTCTAGAATAATCATTAATGTCAAATATTTTGCGGTATTTATAAAAATAATTTTTATATTTACTTTTTTGACGATGTTGCGCCTGAACTTGAAGAAAAATCCTATGAATTAAAAAGAGCTCTGGTAATATACACGAGAATGTTGTTGATTAGAAAAAATGTAGACTGAACTTTGTATGGCCAACGTTTTGTATTTAGTATTTCAAGTAAGTATGTAACTAGATAAGCAAAGAGTAAAATATTAGTAGCTAACTAGATATTTAATGTTTAGAATGCTATTGCCATTTATATCCGTGCTATTTATTAAATATAATGCTTCCATTTACTGTTGCCAGGAAAATACGCCAAAAGGATAGCGAAAATAATTTTGAAGAAGCAGAATCCTAATAAAACTTCTCCCCAAGAATCTCAATAACTGTCAACGGATAACTTGTTTTGTCAATATTGCTGCCGGGTAACAGGACAAAAATAATATCTCTCTTTTGTGCAATGTCTGAAAAATTAAAATGATTTAAGTAAGAAAATATTTCTTAATCATACAGTTTATTGAAAAATTCTCCAGTATAAAAAATACAATGTAATCATTAAATTTAAAAGTATTTACAGAAATAACACTCGAAATCTGTTTACAAATTTTCAGGCTAATATGTTGAAATTTTTATGATAATAAACCTGATTTATTTTGTGAAATTTCGCTGTTTTTATTTTTGGCATTTTTCCTAACATAACCCGAGAATGTTACATCTACAAATGGTAATTTTTACTCTTAGAGAAGTATCATACAATGATAATCGATCTATGAAAATAAATCATTTGTTATAGCACTTTATGCATAGTGTTATGTACAACGGGTCTCAGTTCCATATATTTGTCACATTTCACCATATGAGCTGCTCAAGTATTGATTTCTAAACTCCACAGCCCACCGCATCTGAAATAAAAATAATAGGAAATATAGCAAAGCCTTATATAGTATCCAAACAGAATCCATTAATAATATATGGGTGTTTTGGATTTAATTAAATGCTACTTATAATATACAAACCAACATGCGTAAATATTAATATTGAAGTTATGTAAGCTGTATGAATATCAGTATAGTATCAAATATCAACAAGTCAACTATTGTTAAAGTTGTTTTATGAATGATTAAAATATATGTATACCTGCAAGCAGAGAGCCATCGCTGGTCCCACGCCCGGATGGCTGCCGTTCTCTGTAACGACTGCACTGCGGCAGCTGCGCCACATCGGCCACAGCGCTTCACTGTCAACGGTCGAGATCCTAAGTGTAGATGCCTGGAATGAGAATGCAAATAGCTTAGCGAAACTTAATTTTTTTAAAATCTTGTATATTGTATATTTAAGGCATGGTTGTGATGATTTTTTTAATATAAATATAAAATACATACAGTTAGACTTTTAAAGTACAGCAACCACTAAAGTGGCAAAAGAAGCTAAACATCTACAACCCGGAATCATTTAAGTAAAAAATCTCACCATATTTATATTTGTAAAGGTCATTATCGTTAATAGATTCATCAATCACAAATCAACAAATTGTAAAAATTTACAAGAAACGTAAAACCCATTGTCTGAATACCATAGCATAGTGTCTTAAAAGTCATGGTAATATTAAAAATACATATTACTATGGAAAGGTTAAGTCACGTACCTAATGGAGTCCATACAGGAGTCAGAGGTGATGCTGCCTTCTAGTGGCGGAAGATCGGGGATGTACTTCAAAGCTTCAGGCTCCACTCCATACTCCAACTTTAAATATACGATAAAGATACATTATATTATATTAATTAGCCTTTGTAGCTTTTATAAGTACCTATCCTTTAGAAGGCATTGGAATATTCGATAAACCATCTTGCTGTAAATATTTTTTTTTTCAAATAATGAATTTTTTTATTAACGTATTATTAAAATTTTATTAAAATAAATATTAAAATTTACTAAGACAAGAGAAGTAATTTTACAAGACATTTGTTTTCTGATTAGATATATAGGTACTTGTTTTTTATCCGACCACCAAAATTTTTTAATGTACATGTACTCGCAGAGATAAGAATCTATCATATGACGATGAGTCCCGTTGTGGCGTTTATTTCGTTCCTTTGCAGATTTCCATGACCGCTCGATTCGTTGGGTTAGGTATATATTTCCAAGTTGAAATTTCTGAGCTATCAAAGAACACCAAGAATTAAAGCAATTGCATCGCAGTCAATGTTTTTTCAGTTCAGTCAATTATTTATTGATTAAAAATAAATAGTCCCAATTGTTGCCATACATACTTGCAGAGGCTTGCTCAGTGTGGGGCTGTAGAGGGCGGGGGATACGATGCAGGTCCGGGGAAGAGATTCATTAATCTGAGGAATTAGGACTTGCGAAGGAAGCATACTGCATTCATCTGTTGAAAACGACAATGTTAAAGTTTTAATATTCACAATATAAATGTTGAATTTGTTTCTTGTTATGGAAGGTTTGCTTGACTAGTTGCGTTGAATTTTACAAAAATAATATAATTATAGACGGTCAATTTAACAGTATCGCACCTAGCAGAGCCTCATCAGGTTCGGTGTTGCTCTGCGCGAGGCGGGTGATGAGCTTGTACAGCAGACTGAGGACGTCCACATTCTCTGTGGAGCGGGTGAACACGGGCAGGCAGTGCGGGCGTAGCAGACCCCATACGCGCACCACCACCAGCAACTCCCGGAGTGTCGTCAGCGCTTGCGTGTCTCGGAATAACTCGTACTGCAACCAAATACATAACAGATATATTTAAAAAAATATATTTTTTAATCCTTTTATTACAGATATTTTATATTTTACTTATTATGTAATGCTTGATTATAGAGATAATATGCAATAAAATTGTAAATTAGAGGAAGTCGAGGTATCGGTTTAAATGATTTAGTGTAAGCTCACCCCAGGAGTGCCCCCAGAGCTGGCAGATTGCGGTAAACGCGCCATGGCAGCCAAAGCTACCTCCACGGCCCACTGTATGAGCTGCTGCGCCGACTGCAGCGCCAGGGGCTCCACTGCAAACTCCTTGGCTTCCAGATGGATCAGAGCCTTATCTATATCTGCCACCGGTGTTGGTTGTTCCGATATCACAGCTGGAAATTAAGAAGTTAAGAAGCACCATTCACAAGAGAAATTACAATTATACCGGCAATCCATGTTTTATTAAAACAAATAAAGATTGGCTTTGGGCAAGAGATAATTGAGAGCCTTCGGTTACCTGCTAAGCTCTCGGCCGGCCCCTTGTCCTGGGAGGTAAGGTCGGAAGGCCGCAGCAGGCTCTTGAAAGCAGTGGCTATGGAGTGTAGCATGAGCAAGGAGGTGAGATCTGAAGCTCGCACTTGACTCGAGGTTGTCATTCTGAAATCATACTCGTAATATGAATCACTCAATATTATGAAAATATATTGTACAACACTAATATAAAATAAATTAATAAAATTAAATGATATATTTTCATTAAATTTTTGAACAGATGTAACCATCAAGAGAGCTTATGCGCTTTAATTAATTTTGAAAAAATATGAGATGTAATGTAACTCATTAAATTTGCATTGTGATTGAAAGTGAGGTAGTTGATCATTTGTGAAGAATGTAATACCTTGAAAGAGCTGCGCGTAGACATATCCATTTAGTGTAGTGAAACTGTTGCCAGACAGCCGGCTGCCTCAAGAAGTTATCAGTCAACCTGAAACACAGACAAAGCATTGAGTGAAACAGTGCCTAACATCGCCTACTACGATCTGTCATTATTAAACAATATATGTACCTTTCATAAATGGGTTCCACTGCAGATGGTTTTATTGCCATCATGATGTCCAAAGGGTCAAATCCAGATACCATGGAATATTCTAGGAGAGTTGTTGCATGATGAATGGCAATCGGGATACCTGAGACAGAAGATCAATACTTAGTCATGCTAAATGGTTTGAATTGCAGATCTAAACTTTTATTTTAACTCTCAATGAGTTTTAAAATGAGCAGTGAAGAAAACTCATGAAAAAGAAAATATCCATTTTAAAATGATAATAAGCACCACACACAAATCCATTTTCCAACATCTGCAATATGGATGACAGAAGGTGTAAGGTAATTTTTACCTGTGTCGGTAGCGGGCTGCGGAAGTTTGTAGAGGTACATGTGCGAAGCGCTGTCCATGACCAGCAGGACACCTCCGAGCCAGGAAGCATCGCAACTGGAGATTGCAGCGCCGGGCTGCTGTAGGCTGAGAGGTTGACACTATAACATAATTGAAAAAACCAGATATTAAAAATTAATCACGGAAAATAATATTAAACCTGTAAAATAAATGTGTCTAATTATTAAAATAATTTTTTTCATCTACAATATCATTAATGCTGATTAGGAGAAGTTTGAAAAATTACCATTGAGTTTGGACGTGGACTGCCTGGTCCTCCGTGCATGGGGCTGTACTTCAGTTGCTTGGGTGGCGTGGCTCCTCCCACCAGGATTCCCTCGGGCTGTGACCACGCCAGGGATAAAGATGCCGAGCAGGCCTGTAATATTTTGAATATAAAAACATTTGCTACCAGTAAATTAATTTGCTTGCATTAGTTTTAAAAGAATGTTGAAGAAAGTCAATTGATTTTTTGATGCTACTAACTTATTTCTGTTACTGGCTACTGTCAATTGGCGTGTTAAGCCGTGTCTAAATAAACAATCACCTGTTTGAGAGTATCCCTATACAAGCAGTGGACAGTGTTGTCGTTGAGGGTAACAAAGATATATGGAAGAGCAGCTCCGGCTACTTGGATCTTGGAGGAAGTGACAGACACAACCTGGGCGGAGGGGGAACGGTAACTGCATTGATGCTGCCATAACTGAAAAATACATTCAACAATTATAAATAGAGTTTTGAAGTTATAATTGTTGGTAAGAAGTTCTCTAAAAACAAATAAAAAAAAAAAAATATCAGAAAAAGCCAAATTAATAAATATAAATTATAGAATTCTCACATTCCCGACATGTATAATCCAGCATCAATATTATAATAAGAAAATAAAATTCACGAGACCATCTATATTTGTTGGTATCATTAAAAATTAAGGATGACAATGTACTTATATATATTCGGCACCACAAGACAGAATGATCCTGATGACCAGCAGTGGGGGCAATGGCAAGCTGCATGTGGTAGATGCGTGGCAATAAAATAATATTTACCACAGTGTTGAAGCAGTCAGGAGCGTGGGCATGAGGCGTGGAAGACCCTTTGGAAAACAATGCGTGCACTGGCAGAGCTCTCTCCACCAACCCCCACAGCTCTACACATGCGCCACGCAAAGGAGGACCACTCGCCGCCACCACCAGCGAGTCGGTGTCTTCTCTAGAAGCCCAGCGCACTTGGACAATTTGAGAACCTGAGTAACAGTAAATTACACATCAATATGAGCACAATAAATAAAATTGTATAAACAAACGATATAGGGTGTAAAATTGAAAGCGTACAGTGTGTGTCTTTAATGGTGCACTCTCGGAGAAAGAAGCTTGGAAGAGCCTGACTTGTGACAAGCAGCGGTCTCTGCTCATCCTGCAGGGAGGTACTGCGCTTCACGGTCACCCTGTAGCACTGGATGGCGTGAGAAACATTACCGGACGACACAGCTACCAGAAAGTGACCATCTACAAAAGAAATAAAAGATTGGACCAATTGAAGAGATTTGAAAAATAATCTAAGTTAAAACTAAATTAGACAGTTTGTGTTTCAGCAGGACAACTAATCAATTGCCGCTCGCCAACTATCTTAAGCATTCACAACATATTTTAAGTTTGAGTTTTTAATGTTATTTAATATTAATCCTTGATAGTAAAAATAGAGACTTTGAGAGGTTGGACGACCGGAAACCAAACTCTTCTCAAAGAAAATACAAGTAGATATAATTATGCTGATTCTCACTTTTCCCATAGCATATATCAGCTGTGGTAATGTATCCTCGTGTGGAGCCAAGCGACTCTCCGTACACTGTGAGCGGGCGAGTGGAGGGTCCCGGCGTATCGCTGGGGAGCAGCACCGCCCCCAACATGCCGGTAGCCGTGATGACCACTGCTCCTTCAGCTGCCACTCCACTATCGACCAAATTATTAATTATTTTCAGTGTTCAGCTATTTAAGAGGTATCTATAGTATACTATGTGTCAATAAATAGATGTTGACATACCCAAATTGTCGTACGGAAGGAGCAAACTTTATGTGCTGAAACTTTTCAGTGCAAGGCGTCTGATCCGTCTTCTTGTCAGGATTCAGTGAGATTTTGCGACCATTGTGGAAGAAAGCAGCCTTTATAATGTGTTCACCTAAAATAATACATCATATTTTTATAAATACGAACCAGTATAACCTCACATTGTATATCTCACAATTTTTTCTGAATACGACAGGTTCCCATTCATCCAACAACCATGACTTAAATCAAGTTTAAAGTTTTTAAAAGGTGAAATGGTTAGGTTAATTTTAATGTAATGTTCTTTGTCTGCTACACCTAACAAATATCATCATATTCTTTAATGTTAGCGAGGCAGTTGAATTAATGAACATAAGTAAAGTTTTAATAAATTTAATTTAGAATTATTTCGCTTATATAAAAAAATCAACTGCCATTCGATGGATTACTGTTAGTGGTAAATAGAATTTTCAAAAACATAAAGAAAGGAACATATGAAATATTAAATGTAAAATTAGCTTGTTTACCTGGAAAACTAGCTTTGTGAAGACAGATCCACTCATTCAAGAGGTGATCTCGGGGGGAATAGAAGAATATATCTCCGGTGCAGTCTGCGATCAGTAGACAGTGGCCTTGGACATCCCACTCTAGGGCTGAGACCTGCCGGGCCAATGATGCCACTTTCTGGCAGCCCCACGGTGTGTTAAGGTCACACACGTATACGTGTGAGCCCCACGTGCGTCCAGATGCATCTTCAAGTTCTGTCAGTGATGTGAATGCTGCAATGTTGCCTGATGATATGGCACAAAGCGTAGGGCCCCCATTTAAGCTGAAACAAAAGATTGTATTGATATTGAAACATGAGTCTCAAATGACGTTCATTAATAACTAAACATATCTAAGGCTTTTCAAAGGCTTCAAAGACCTTAATATTCTTTTAATTTAAAATTAAACTCATGAAGAACAATTCGAAAAACAAATACCATACTAAAATAATAGTTAAAAATAAAAATTGGTGCATGCAGTTTGAGAAATAATAAAATCAAAATCACACCAACAATTGCCACAATACAATATTAAAAAAAAGTTTCTAAAATAAGCCAATAAAACAGCATCAAAACTAGTTCACTGCCAATGTTTATTATTAAATTGTAGCGTTATGATAGTAATCTGCTTATTATAAATTGAAAACAAAAACACTTCACTAAATCAACAGGGTACCTAATGTGTGGTTAAAATTGAAAAGCATAAGTAAAAATGAGTACCATTCTAAGCTTGGAGGAACGCACTTGAGAGGCTTTCTATACATAGTATAAATTAGCTCCATTTTGGGTTTTTAATGATATTAGTTTCATAAAACTTAATAAAATTGACACAATAACTACACTGCTACAAATCTGACATTTCGAACATCTTTACTTGGCTATGTCGTACGGTTCAATGTCTTATTAGATCCTTCGTGACTAGCTTCACGCTAGTTCCAACACTGATAAATCAGCACTCGGCTAAGTTCGTGTTGTAGTATAAAGAGAGGTTTGGGACAAAGGACTATTTAAAAAAAGCTAATATAAGGGCTACCAAAACTCAAATCACCAAAAGATTTTCCTTCTGAAAAAAAACAGCAAATTAAAAACATAGAATTATAATCTTTACATTAGAATTCAAAATAATCATGCGTAGCCTTCCATACAACTAAATTTTGTTTTTTAAAAATATGCTTATATATCGATTCAAATAAATTTTAAAAATATTTGTAAATCAGTTTAATTCATATTTATATATAATCTGTAAATTCTTAGAAACCTAAACGTTATTTTAGTGTTTTTTCTTCTATTTGAATAATGTGACATGTTTAATACGTTTTGAGATTGTTTTTTAATTTAACCGCTTTGAAATTGTGATTATATTAATGACAAAAATACTTGTGTTCAATATTTTTGACATAGAGTAGTTGGTGGAATTATCAAACAAAAATTTCGTTTGATAGTGCCAACTTGAAATATTAGCGAAACCGGTAACTAATAAATTAAACATGTGGAGAAATTACAAATGTATTTTATTTGAAATATAAAGAAATATTTATTATGATTTATTTACGGTTATCTACTTTAGATCCGATCGGTGTGCCAACCCTAACCGGTTTGGCATTGCTGAGCGCATTAGTGCCTATGTTCATTGTAGAACTTTCGTAAGGTTTCGAACCATCAGTGTCAATTCGTCAGAAAAAGAATGATCATGGCGACGCGCGGAGTGCATCAGTGCAAGTGTAACTGACAGAAGTACGATTTGTGAATGAAATACACGAGAAAATGTGTAAAAATGAAATAAAACTAATTCATTAGTGCTCGAAAAGTGTGTGCCACAATGTTTCGGACCGGTATATGTGGATTAAGTCCTAAATTATGGATAGTATTGCAGCTGGCCGTCGTCTTGTTTACATATGTCCAAGGTAAACTTGCTCACAAATGTTACTATTATTTTAGATTTTATGTATCATTAACTTGTATTATGCACTTCTGTCGATGTAACAAGGTTTATCGATAGTGAAACTGAACCGTGGGATGAAGTTTATCGACCGCAGCATCACATTTAAAGCGCAATGAACCTTTTTTTTGTAAACACTGGTAAGCAGTGTTTATGCCGCTTGTGCGCTTGCCGCTTAAAACGTGGTGCCGCTGCAGCTTCTTCCCAGATATTATGTTATTACACAGCTGCGATTGTTTTGAAGTGCCTGGATATTTTTATGTCCTGTCGTATTATTTTACGATCCACTTACGAGATAATATAATGCCCCAACTCGGATTGCCCCGATTCCCGAGCAACTTATCGCCGGTCCGGGTTTTAAAACAAACATTTTTAATTAGTAATCTACATGTAAACAATATTACGTTTGTCTTTTTGAAAGTTATACGAATGTGAATTAACTTTGGCGGTTCTTTCGTATTATACTACGAAAATGAACACCGCAAGCCTCGTGCTTTTTTTGTAAACAAAAAACAAAGTATACTACACACGAGAAATATTTCATCTTTGATTACGTTCTGAACGCGGAGATGAGAGTGAATTAATTTTACATTATTGTTTCGTGAACAAATAGTTGTTTTTAAACCTAAAAGTTATTAGTATAATTTTTTTTTACTTTGTGTTTACTTGAGTACGTATGTACTCTATCCTGGCTTGAAAATTACTAAACGTGTGTCATTGTTGAATGTACACATTTTAATCTCGTTTATGATAAAGTTAAAATCCATTGGCAAATATTTTATACTGACGCCAAATTTACGCCCACTTTTACTTACGTATGTGTAACTTCATACAAGTTATTTTTCGGATAATATTTATATTAATTTTTGTATTCGCCTCTGTGGATTTCAATTCTAATCATGCTTTTTTTTATCCTTTTGACAATAATGCTAATAAACATTTAAGGGTCTCTGTATCTTAATAAGTAATAGGGAAATTAGTATTACGAGCTGTTAGTGTCGTTTTTTTCGGATGTCTTCAAAACATTTGAAAATATTTTTCTTATTATTGAAAGAAAAAAATCAGGACACGTACTGCTTTACTTCTTGTATAAATTGCATGTTTTATAATTTTTTTTTGTAAGGCATATTTAGCTTGTATATACCCATTATCTATATTTAAATAAACAAAATATACATGCTTGCACAATATACAGAAAATCAATTCTTTTAATGACTTTAAGCCTTGCCTTACAAAAGTGTATGAGAGGTTAAAAGCACAGCTCTGGGGTAAACCGAAACATTGTTTTACTCGAATTTCTCAAATTTATCATTGAAATTAAAAAGAAGTTAAAAGGAAGCTGAAGAGAAACAAATCAACATCGGTGTGAAGATTTTGGAAGAGCACTTATAAAGCACGATTCGAGGATCACTGGAGTCGGTTGTAGACCACCAGTGTCCACGTGATAAGAACATATTCGGTCACGTTACTATGAAGCTGAGCTTTTCTACCTCGAGTTACGTCGCTGAATACAGAACAACCAAGACAACTTGGAGATAATAGTATGAAGTTAAACTCTTCTACCTCGAATTACGCCATCGAATGCGGAGTCACCGAGACACAACTTGGAGATAATAGTATGAAATTGAACTTTCATACCTCGAATTATGTCCCAGAATGTGGAACTAGCGAAACGTAACTAGGGGATATTGCGGTACTCGTAATGCCCTACATAGCTTTTCAGGCTTGCACGATGCACTCCGGGCGGAGCCACTCCCGAGGCTCTAATCTCGCCTAATAAAGATTTTATCGCCCGCCAATAAGAACAACACTGACTGCCTGCATAATATATCTTCCGTTTGATACCTATTTTATAATAAAAACTCGAAAACACCAAGTTTATTTATGGAATGATCCAATATTCGCCCTTTGCTCTTTTTATACGTTTTACAACTAATAAATTTTAATTATGATCGCATAGCTCAGTGGCGTGCAATAATTACATTGCTCCATCGTTTGGTTCAAATCCGGAAAGAAAATCCGTCGAAAAAAAATCCTCCCTGATTTAGGTTTTCTGTGAACATCAAGCAACTAGCTGCCAGGGTGAAATTCGGATATTAATCGATTAAAGAATTCGGCTAATCGTTTATAAAAAAATATATTAAGCTCTCAGATTGTTTTTGCTAAAAAATCAAACCGTCGAAAATCGGTTCGAGTAATTGAAGAAGTATAAATCAGTTATGCCTTATCAGTAAAAACAGTCGTTCTGTCTCAATAAAATAACCATCATTTGTTCTATGCTTCAATAAAGTAATTTACATATTGCATTTCGTCCCGGTTTTCAATAAAATAATTTTTAATATTTTCCGGTTTCAATAAAAGATTTGACTGTCTATCCCGGTTCTAATACAATAGCACAGGCGCTCACGGATGAGGTCTCGTACAAGTCGGGAGCCTGCCGCCGGCTGATGCATGACTGATGCATGGCTGATGCATGGCTGATGCATGGCTGATGCATGGCTGATGCATGGCTGATGCATGGCTGATGCATGGCTGATGCATGGCTGATGCATGGCTGATGCATGGCTGATGCATGGCTGATGCATGGCTGATGCATGGCTGATGCATGGCTGATGCATGGCTGATGCATGGCTGATGCATGGCTGATGCATGGCTGATGCATGGCTGATGCATGGCTGATGCATGGCTGATGCATGGCTGATGCATGGCTGATGCATGGCTGATGCATGGCTGATGCATGGCTGATGCATGGCTGATGCAGGGCTGATGCATGGCTGATGCAGGGCTGATGCATGGCTGATGCATGGCTGATGCATGGCTGATGCATGGTTGATGCAGGGCTGATGCATGGCTGATGCATGGCTGATGCATGGCTGATGCATGGCTGATGCATGGCTGATGCAGGGCTGATGCATGGTTGAGGCCCCATGGGGTAATGCGGCGGGCATTCCTGGCGTCGCATAAACTGGCACTTCCTGGCGTCCGTCGCGCGTCTCCACGCGTCACACGTGGACACCATCAGCGCGGCAGGCTATTCCTGGACCTCCTCCGGCCACTCCCTCCCGCCCCCTGCTTGCCTTTTGCAAATTTGCAAAACGGTACAATTATTGCATCGTTTTTTTTGCCCTATTTATTTTTATAAAATAAAATCAACCCCTTATTCAATTCTTGTGTCCCATTTGACACACTGATGCACCTCTACAAATCCAGATACAGATGAGACAATACTAAATGAAGGCAGATTACACTGCTTGCACCTATAGTAAAATGAAAATAATGTCAGTTTTTAAAGGCTTAACTTTAAATCTTGCCCTGCTATCGAAGTCACGGCACGCAGCTGACTGCATCGTTTTGCAATTATATCACGAACGGGATCCGCTCGGAGAGGTGACCTTTGCCTCTGGTTCAGAGTTCAGCGAGAACCGGAACAGAGGTGTACGTGATGCCGGCTCGAGTATAGTTGTCCTCCATTCATCATTCGTGTCCGAGGGTTAGTCTGAATCTGCGCGCCAGCCGCTCCCTTACACGCTTAGGAAAAATCACATGTGCGATGAAGCCCTCGAAAGACGAGAACGCTTTTTAATCAGGTCTTAGTTGGATTCTATTTGCATACAACAGAACTGATAAGAGAATTCATGACAAGTACGGTTCAATTCTGTAAAAGCGAGATGGAATTCAGAATGGAATGGAGTATGGAATTCTCCCGCTTGTCATTTCCGAACCGATAGATGTATCAAGTCATCATCAGACAGCAATAAAGAGCCCAACGAGCGAGAAGCGGCCGTCCGCTCCTCGCGGCTCCGCGACTCCCGACCTGGGATCTTGGCCACCGTCGGCGTCTAGCCAGGAGTCTGCAACTCCGCTCTTATTCCGCTCCCCGGACCATTCCGAGTCTCTCACCGAGGCGGCTCTAGGCCGAGTGTGATTTAGTGACAGATAGCCAAGTATCTCGCGGTAAAGGCTGTTGAAGAAAAGATGAAAACGACGTGTTCCCTGAAGGTGATTTCACACTAACGTAGGTTTATTTGCAGGACAGTGTACATCATTGGTTCCCAAACTATTTTGTCCCGTCGACCCCTTGTCGAGTCTTGACCCCTGCCTTGCTAATATTGAATTTTTACAAATTCATCATCTTCAAACATATTTAAATATTTATGTCCATATTTTATGTCGGTATGTAAACTTTGAATAACTATTTTTTTTATTTTGTAAGGTTGACAACCGCACTGAAAACCTTTTCCACGTGGTATGAAAATAGAAAAGCTCAATTATGACATTTACGGAATGCCTAAATTTTGGTGAAGGTCTGCTTAAATGGGATCCACTCTCATAGACCCCCATTTGCAGTTCGTGGGCCCCCAATTTAATTTTTCGCCGTCATCGACCCCTGGGGGTCGATATTGACCACTTTGGGAACCAGTGGTGTAAATGAAACTTTGTATAACGATTGCTGTACTCGACTCTTGAGGTATGGTCGCCTTTCACCAGCGGGTTCACACATCGGGATTTTAAAAAAAAAATATAGGTTTGGTACCTTGCTTGTTATGTACAAGGTTTGTCATCACAATTTGGGGAAACTTTCCAAACTAGTCGATCGAAATTGTGCTATATATGGGAGTGACTGAAGCTACACCCCCTGGTTTATCTTTTTTATGATTCCGATGACACGCTTCAAGAACCCATCCAGTGACTTCATCAACTGTGGGTGTCTCGCCACTGGCATTGGCTCTCCAGTTGGTGTCTCTGAAGACCAAAGATGGGGCATGAACCCACAAGGTGGATCACTGTTTGTCGAGTGGAACCTGCGGAGATAACTTCTCATCACTCCATGACCTGTTAGGAGCTGGGTTGATTCAAAGCTAATCCCGCAGGTATGCAGCGGCGTCCGTAATAGAATCAAAGAACATCTTTGTTACGTTCCCTTGCGGAGAGCTTGTGTACCCTTCGTTCCACGTGTCCATTGTAATTTTCCTCTGGAGATTTTTTGCGGAAACTCAGTCGGCTTCTTTAGCCTTTTCGTCAGCTTTCTCGTTGTATCGGGATTACTACTACTATTGCGAGTTCCAAGTGTGCAGAATTGTTGGAGCTCGATGACGCTCGGTGACGGTCGGGCCGGTTGGCCGCCCCTGGCGTGGCGACTCCCAGCAGTCTGGTCGCGGCGCCGGATTTAGCCCAGACTGAGTACAGGGCACCCAAATAGCCCGACGTGCGCGCAGCTCTGCCAATTCCCGCGGGGAGCGGTCACACGCCGCACGTCGCGCTGCCCTCGAGCCACTCCGTGATTCACGGAGTCGTCTCGGCGCCGTCTGACCGACGCCTCATTATCAACCGCAGCCGTGAAATATCGCTTTATATAACAAGCAGGGGCGTGCGGTGAAGGCGCGCAAATTCCAAATACCGAATTCCGTCTATCAAATACTGCTTACGAATAGGGCTCAGCTTCAATATTGACAGCCAAGGATCGTGAAAAAAAACAGGCCCTTAGGTGGAGAAATTGACCACATTATCATAATAAGACATCCAAGGTCAGATAATCTAAAAACGAAGAATCTATAACCGCACTACTGTGTAGCAGTAGCGGCTGCGTATCAGGATTTTTCGTAAAAGAAAAATCATGGCAAACCCGCATCATAGATAATTTATAATAAAAATTAAAATCCGGGTCTCCACAATACATAGAAACTCTCCGAAATATCTGATGCTGTTCCAACGCTTCTTATTAGGGTAGGTAGCTTTATACATTATAATTTTACAGCTATTCACGTTTAATATCTATATATCTTACAATAAGATGGTTAGGCTTCCAACAGAGTTGGTATACCGATAGAATAGTATATTTGCCACACCTGACATAGTTTGGGTCTTTTCTCTGCTAATTAAGCTTTGATTATCTTAACATTTCAAAATTACCAAATTCTAAACTAAACAAGTACCTCAATCAAGATCAAATCGACACGAAAACAATTTGAAAATTATAACAGCGTGCAATGCTTGTAGAGAGCGTGTCAAGGAGCGTAGTACTCTTCAGCGCTCTCGCGCGAGGCGTCGGGCTGGCGTTGGTTCTATTTACTCTACAGGTAAGTGTCTCACCTGTCCGCCTGTTTGCGTAACTCCGCCGTCTCGCCGGCTGTTGACACAACTGTGGGCATTGTTCGGAGTCGGTCGCGTCCACCACACCTGCGCCTCCCGTCGCTGATCACCGTCCGTCACGGCTCCACTCCTGTGACAGCGGGCTTAGATTTATTGATCACCACTCTGAACTTAATCGATTAAATGGCGTCTATCTGCAAAGTACACTGTATAGTTCGACGCTCAGGCAAACAGAGTTTGATCCACTCTTGTGCCAGCGGATTGTGATTTATCGATCGCCAATTTCTCATACTTATTCAACGAAAGAGAGATGCGATCAAGACAATGATACAAAGGGATACAAAACACTGGTGTATGTTTCTATATGCGAAACACGCATGGTAGTCTACCGCCTCTGCAAACAGAGTTCGGTCCACTTTCAGAATTAATAATATTAATAGAGATGCCGAAATATAAACTTGTCCCTTGCGTGCATACACATGACGGCTTGACGCACAAGTAAACAGAGCTTGGTCCACTTTCACACTAAATTGAGACTCTTCTCCGGCTTACACGAACATCGCCAGTTTCTCCGATGTGAGTTCCTGCCAGCTGCTTCAATCAATGAGTATCATGACATATATGGAGATAGTTTCAATTTATAATTTGCATCGTATTACGTTTGATTTAATACTTAAAAGTAGTAAGTAAAGCAATCGATTATTAAATTAAAAAAAAAAAAACAAAATAATTATTTTTAGGGGATCAATGTATTTTACCACCATTATTCTCTACCTTTTGTGTAAAATTTAATAATGAGCGCGCTATGGTTCAAATACGCTTTTAGAGTAGCATCCATCACTCAGCTCGATCGGTCAGATCCTTTTCATTTCGGCGGATATTATTTTTTCCCCAAAAAAAGACAGACGAGCACCACCTCAGCCGCGGTGGCCTCGAGGAGGACCACTTGACCCGCTATTGTTGCCTCGAGGGCGCCGGCTGAGCTACACCACCAAGAATATAAGCCCTGATGGCAAGATTTGTGACCTCATTAGCAATATTCGGACGACCGGTCAACTCTACCTACATAAGAGACTTCGAAATGTAATATCAAGTAGAAGTAAATGATTCTCTTCTTTTTTCCGGTAGGACATAATTAATCAATCAATTATTTATCTAAGATCTTGGAATCGTAATGCTTAGAGCAGTCGGTCGTCCCGTGTGACGTCACGTGTGTTATGCCTTGCATGCTAGGCGGTGCCGGCTACTCTGCTGCGGGAAATCGTTTCTTGAAATCACATACGCGGTGATCAAATATATATTTTATTATTATTTAAAACAAAATGTTAGGACATACGAGGGCGGTCCGATAAGTACTTAGCCTACAAAAGAAAAACGAAAATTTTGGAAAGTGGCGATTTATTTCTCAAAATTTTAGCTCGATTCACTTGGCCCAGCGATGCTCCAACTTCTTTAACCCATCTGAAAAATACGTTTTCTCGAGGTCTGCAAAGTAGGCCTCCGTGGCGGCGATGACCTCTTCATTCGACTTAAATTTCTGCCCGGCGAGTGACTTTTTCAACTTTGGAAACAAAAAAAAAATCGCATGGGGCCAAATCTGGAGTAGTGCAATCCGACCAATTTGGCCGTGGCGACGGCGGAGGTGTGAGCCGGTGCGTTGTCATGGTGGAAGAGCACTTTTTTCTTCCCCAAATGGGGGCGTTTTTTCTGCAATTCGGCGTCAAATCGACCCAATAATTCAGCATAGTAGAGCCCTGTGACCGCTTTGCCCTTCTCCAGGTAGTCAATGTAGATCACACTTTGTGAATCCCAAAAAACGGTGGCCATCACCTTTCCGGCCGATAGAACAGTCTTCGCTTTCTTCGGAGCACGTTCGCCGGGCGAGGTTCACTGTTTTGACTGTTCTTTGGTCTTTGGTGTGTACCAGTGGATCCATGTCTCGTCGACGGTCACGCAACGACGCAGAAACTCCTTCGGATTGCGCTTAAACAGCGTCAAACACTGCTCCGAAGTGGTCTCACGGTTGCGCTTGTTGTCGCGGCACCCATCGTGCCGACAGCTTTCTCATGCCCAAAATTTCATGCAGGATATGACCCACGCGGTCTTTTGAGATGCCTACTGTTTCAGCTATCTCGCGCACCTTCAATCGGCAGTCTGCCAATACGAAATCGTGGATTTTTGTCACGTTATCCTCCGTGGTAGCCATTTTCTAGGCGCCTGGGCCAACCAATTTTTGACGGTCGCCATCGAAGGAGAAGAGTCACCGTACACAGCAATGATCTGAAATTTTGACAGTAGCCGTCTACGAGAATGTACTACACGATAGTAAATCTTTCTTGCGATACTGGCACCATCGGGCGGTGAGGCTAAGTACTTATCGGACGGCCCTCGTACACAAAAAAATCAACGCAAATTATTTTTTAAGAAAACTATTATAAAATAGCATACAATTTACCATCTTCTTTAAAAATAAAAATATTCCCATAGTCTTAAAATATGCGCATTCGTTTCCTTCAGCTTCTCGGAGCTTCCCCTCGTTCGTTTTTTATTATTTTATTTTTATCTTTTTTAATTTTAAACACTGGCCGGTTGACTGCGGAGGGTACGAGGGGTCGGAATCGAACAAGGGGGCATCGGGGATGAATGTTTTTAATTAGTGAAATGCGAGTAGTGGCACGAGCCGAGAGCGGATTGAATTAGACGATAGTACGGCCCGGGGGTGGCTTTAGTGTCTAATAATGGAAGGGAATGTCAAATTAAAAAAAAAAGACGCCGGGAATAGAATGCCCGCGCCCCAGATAAGAGAGCATAAATAAAAACATTTCAGCGAAGGGCAACAATGGCGGGCATTGATTGCGCTCGCTTTCCCCCGGCGGGGGAATTTAATCATATGCGTTTCTAGATGCGTTTATTAAAATATGTTAAAATAAATCAGCCATGAATGATGGGGTAATGCCAGATACGTGCGTCTTTGTGTGGAGGCAAATGCGGGTATATAGTTATAATAACACATTGTTTTAAAAAAAAAAGCACAATTTAACGTCAATATAAATCGCTGATTATTCAATTATGTCAAATGTAATTGCACGTCCATTATACGCTTAAAGAGCTTTTGGTGGAATTATAAAATCAATACCGCTGGTAGGAGACCTGCACTCTAGAATTTGGGTCACCAAGTAACCATTCTGATGCATTAGTCTTGTAGTTTCCATCGCGACTAGTGATGGCCTATGTCAATAGTTTATTGTATGGTTTGATCGAAATTAAAAAAAATATATATATATTTAACAAGAATTCTCGCACACTGGAACTTTGATCACCAACTTACTATTTTGATGTATATTTGTAGTTTCTATCACTACTAGTGATGCGTTTAAGTGATATTATGTGTATGTCTATTTTTTGGATTGGACGTCAATCAGATGCGTATTTATTGTCCATTACGGGTTTATTATATTATTACTAATACACTCAGCGTCACAAAAATCGCACCTTTTGCAAAATTTGTATATAGCGTCTCTAGCAGCTAGCGCATACATTTTATTTAATTAATATTGGTATAATTTGAAAGTACATTTAATTACCTTTAATTAATCATCGTTTTAATGAAAAGAATAGTGCTTACTACGAAATATTGGAAAGAAATCGAAAATGCGCGTTAAAAGGGTCACAAGTTGCACTACCTGACAAGGGTATAAAAGGGTAATTCCAGGTAAATTGTGGGTCAGTCAGTATCCAGACTTTACAGAGAACACACGTGAACCTTACAAGCCAGGAAAATACACCTCAAGATGGATACTACCGCTGATGAAGCCTCTCAAGTGATTGCACTGCTGCAATCGGGAATGCGGCAGTGTGATGTTGCTCGACAACTGAACTTAAGCCGTTTTTCTGTTTGGCGTGTGTACCAACGATTCCAAGAGACTGGTGGCTATATCAGAAGACGTGGATCTGGAAGAAAACGCTGCACAGCAGAAAGAGATGATCGGTTCATTGTAACCAGATCTTTGCGCAATCGGTTCTCTAGTGCTGTTGAGTTGCAACAGCAGCTCCGATCAGCTCGTAGAACTTCTGTATGTGTCTCCACGGTTAGAAGAAGACTGCGAGAGAAGAAAATTGCAGCCTACAGACCTGCTAAAGGACCAAAACTGACTGCACACCATCGCAGAGACTGACTTCAGTTTGCTCGCGAACATCACGATTGGTCACTTGAACAGTGGAGGACCGTTCTCTTCTCTGACGAGACGAGGGTGAACCTTTTCTGCAACGACGGCCGTAGAAGAGTGTACAGAAGACAGGGAGAGCGGTTCGCACAATCCTGCTTTGAAGAATCCGTTGAATACGGGGGTGGATCGTGCATGTTCTGGGGCGGCATGTCTATCGACGGGAAAACGGAACTTGTGTGCGTTTCCCGGACTGGAGGCGGTCGCGGGCAAGGGTCGCTGAACGCTAGTCGCTATATAACGGAGATCCTGGAAGAGCATGTAGTCCCATATGCTGGTTTTGTGAGCGATGGGTTCATGTTATTGCAGGATAACGCCCGTTGCCACACAGCATTCATTGTGCGGGATTACTTGCAAGAGGTAGAGATCCCCGTTATGCAGTGGCCAGCGCGAAGTCCAGACTTGAACCCGATCGAGGACCTCTGGGATGATGTGAAACGCCGTGTGAGAGCACGTGATCCTGCTCCTACCACTCTTCAAGAGTGGTAGGAGCAGGATCACGTGCTCGAAGATGCCGTCGTTGAGGAATGGGAGAACTTACCTCAGGAAAGGGTGGTGACCCTGGTGAGGTCTATGAAGGACCGCATGGACGCCGTCATTAAAGCTAGGGGGGGTAACACTAGAATTTAAGTCTCTTTTTGTAAATTTTGTACACTAATTCTAAAAAAAAAAACTCGTTATTTTCTTGATTTTTTAAATCCTTTTTTTTTTTTCAAATGGCCTGTTAAAAAATAACAATCTGTTTCCTTTTTCTGCGAGTTCAATAAATTCTCTTTCCAATGATACCTCACAATCATGTTCTTACCATTGACGAAATATGATTAAAAGTCGTTTTAAGAAAAAAAATTTGGAGGTGCGATTTTTGTGACGCCGAGTGTATGATTAGGCACTATTAATTATTAGGATTAGGTGTTAAAAATTCTCGATAAATGGAAGTGATTCGTTAGTACAAGGGTTAGTACACCGGCCATGTAAGCCAGGGGATGTGGGTTCAAATCCCACACAAATCACGATGATATTTTTCTGAGCGTTTCTTTAAATCATCTTCTATGTATGAACTAATGTGCCTAATCATATTAGTAATGATATTTTGTGATTTAATCGAAATAAAAAAATTTAAAAAAACACACACACACACTTTTAACATTTAGCAGACTTTTAGGGGTGTATAGTTATTATTTTTATGAAAAATGATGTACCTTAATGCCTTTTTGGCTACATTACTTTTTTGATAGTGAATAAATAACTAAAAATTATTATTAAACAACTGTATGATTTGTATACATCAATAAATATCGAATGATATTAATTTGAGAAATCATTTTTAAGATAGATTAAAATAATCGATTTTAAATAAAAACAAACGATCGTTCAGAAATTAATTTAAGTCCCATCTCTAACATCCGATAAAATTTTATCACCGTACGTGAAATTCCGTTCCGGTGCATCTTTATTTGGAAACCCTTTCGAAACCATTGGTTTCGCCGAACCCCAGCCGCGCAGATGGTGCGCAAGCAACGAATGGCTCGGCGTGTCTATTCATCCGGGCGACGTATTTCTGAGAACCAGCCCGAAGAGCAACGTCTATCAAACGTGCTGAAACTGAATTTTTCACCATGCCATCGTCATGGTGTGCTGAAAAAAAAAACGAAAACGATCTAACCCTTAGAGCACAAAATCTTAATAAATCAGCCTTAAAGCTTAAAAAATATATATCACTACGATAGTATTATATATTTTACTGGCTTTTTTCAAAATATGTATGGGTGTGTTAAAAAATGCTTGAGCGATATTTTTAGGGTAGGTAATGGTTTTTTGCTTGCATGGACAGGACGCCTCTTTTTTTAGTCCTCAAGAAGTGGCAGATGCTAAAATAGTCTTAAATATGTTGCTTGTAATTTTTTTTAGTAGCTGCAAGAATTATACTAATAATAATAAATATTTTTAACGCTTGAAGTTAAGCTAATGGGTATACCGTTTTGGTGTTAATCTTTAATACAACTTATTCTTACTTCAATACAGCTTATGAGATAAATTAATTTGTTTGTTTTTTTTTTTTTAAATTAAATCTTCAGTATTAGTGTAGTGATTTAATTATAGATCACGTCAAAGGGTTAGTATCTAATTATTAGATATGGCAATATTAGTATACATTGAACCTATCTCCTGGATTCCTACCCGTACTAATTAGCTGATCTTCATCCATTTCCTACGCAAACGTGTGGCTTGTGTTATGTACGTTTAAATGTTCGTTTCATTTGGCATTTTCCGAATAAATACATTATGAGCGCGGGGGCGGGGGTGCAACGGTCCTTTGATGTGCTACCCTATTTAAACATGATTAATCTGTGTAAGTCGGGGGGGATGCATGAAAGTAATGTCTGTTTGCTGATCTCCGGAGCGTTTGTTTCCTGCCACTTGTGTGCGATAGCGTATGGAGACTGAGTACCTTGTTTGTATGTTGTGTCGAGTACTTTATACCAGACCACGCCATATAAGCTGGCTTATATAATTTTGTATCCTCTATTATACGGTGTGTGCATTAATTTTTTCGGATTTTCTAAGATATGGCGTTACAAGTATTGAACCGCATCAGGCTATACTTTAACATTTCGTTATTTTGTTTTCAGTATATGTCATATCGCTGATGTGTATACAACATTTTTTTTGAGCTCTCAACATGTCAACTTTGATACCAACAAAACGAAATTTGCGGGAAGCTTTACTTTTCTGTTTCAATTGGAAGAAAAAAGCACCTGAAAGTCACCGATTGCTCCTTCGCAAAAAACGTGTGAGAACTGGTTTCGACGCTTTAACAATGGTGATTTCGATGTGGATGACAAAGAACGTCCAGGCCAACCAAAAGAATTAGAAGATGAAGAATTAGAGGCATTGCTCGATAAAGACTCGTGTCAAATGCAAACAGAACTCGCAGAATCATTGGGAGTTGATCGAGCAACAATTTCAAGACACTTAAAAGCATTGGGAATGATTCAAAAGCAAGGAAATTGGGTGCCACATGAATTGAAGTCGAGAGTCGTCGAAAGGCGATTTTGCATTTCGGAAATGCTGCTTGAACGCCACAAAAAGAAGTCATTTTTGCATCGTATCATCACTGGTGATGAAAAGATGATACTGTAAGAGTGAAATATGCGGATTTTCAATGGTAATTATTGGTAGTTGGAAGGTAGTCAGCTAGCCCGGCGGGGTGGTGTTCCTGCACTCCTCGCGAATGTACGCCCTGCCTGAAAGCTGACGCGCAAATATTGAATGAATTGTAATGATAAGCGACGGGGAGAGTTATTTATTGAAAGTCTCTTATTTGTGAAGTTGTGACTCCCGGGTTTGCTCACCCCACTGTACAGAGTTTGCTCTGTACCAAAGTTGTTTCAGACCGAGCCATTTTATTGTTCGCGATGGTGAGTCGTTTAGCTATGTTGATTCGATTTTGTTACCGATTTTTAAAATAGTAAATAATTTATTCAACTTGCTTTTATTGCGACGGGCTTAGGCAATGATTAGTCATTATCGAGTGTCCGTACAAACATACAACCATGCAGGCCCGAAGTCCGGAAAAGCTTTGAGTTAATTCATATTAAGAAAAAATATATTTAAAGCATACGAATTCACTTAAACATTTATATGGTGATAAAAAAGAACTGCGAAGCCTCCAAAAAATGCATGCACGTTGGGATACGTTCCGGAAAAAATCGCGTTAAGTGAAATTCGCGTATATCGGGGTTTGTGTTTAAACAAACATACATAGTCAAAACTTAATACAAACAAATACGAATCAATCACTTTAATTCTAAGAATACTTAATGCAGTATTACATGTTATTTTTACTGAAAAATACATCTTTTGTCTTTTGGGTTAGGTTAGGTTACGTTCTTGCAAAATACGTTCATAGCACCCAACGCTGTTTTTAATTGTTAAGAGAAGTCAATCAAGTTCATACACATTCTTAAAATAAGAAATTCGCGTAATGCGAGGCATTTTAACGCGAAATTTGAAATTCGCGTTATAGTGAAACAGCGCATAGCGGGATCGCGTAAAGCGGGGTAATACTGTAGTCTTAATTTTTTTTCTTATTTAGCATGAAAAAACTTCATACGATTACAGCCAATCAAGGCAAACACTCTGCATGTAATAGATTCTCCTTCAAAAGTTAACAATATAAATCCTCTCGCGTGTGTGTTCGCGGAGATTTCTGGAGGAGTCACAAGACGCGAGGGGGCCCAGCCTCCGGGACACGCACGACTCCCCGGGGAAGGCCCGAGTCGACAGATGCGGCCGACCGTATACAGCGCGGCCCTCGGCCCGTATGACAAAAACTACTGCAGACTGCTTTTATTATATACCCAACTCACTTTAACAAAAAAAAAACAATGGATATTTTATTTATTCTTATATAGTAATAATAATATTTTTTAAAAAGATTTATTGCCTTGCAATATAAGGTTCTTTTTAGATCTTGTCATAAGGATATTTTTTTTTAACGCAAAGAGCTTTTATTAGATACTAGAAATGTAGCCCGTCATAAAATGACGTATTCGATGAACGATGCAATAGTGTTTGAACATATGTTTGGCTGACAATTAGATGAATTTTATTTCATTTTGTACACATATATTTCGAATAACCGGATATTAATTTCTAAAGCAAAGCCATTCTAGGAAATATCACATTTCGTGTCACAAACAACGAATCACTTTCATTGCACTGTTCTTTATTAGATGCAGTCTTTATCACGTTCAATTGTGCTATTCTTTTTTAATTACGTTTGCTGTGCTTAAACGGTGTTATTTTTTTAGGAGGCATTTTAAGTTATTAATGATGTGATTAATAATTTCTAATGCAACTAAAAAATAGAATTGGTACTTGGTCAAGTTGACATAAACTGGAAATTTCTTAGAAGCATCAGTTTTTTTGTAAAAATTCTAAATTTGATATAATTCATATAATTCGTACATAAAGCATATTTGATAGTTTTATTTCATTAGTTTATGAATGAAAATATTGTCCTATCGTCTTGAAATTCGGCACATAACTGCGGAAAATCTCACTGAACTTGCGTGCAAAAAATCAGCGTTGTATCTTTTAAGATATTCTATAGAGAACCCAAAAATGAAACATACACACACACCCACCCACACACAATGGCTATTATTATAGTAGATTGTTCATATTTAACATGAACCAGAAAGCTTTACACTAAAAATAAATATAATTATAAATTAATTTTACAGCTATATATTTCGATACCTAGTAAATGATAATATCTTTCAACTTTAAACGGTAACAAAAATACATTATTCGCCTATTTATATTTGTGTGATTTTTTTTGTTTTAAAATATCAAGATTTTTTGGTAGACTTCAGGAATTTTGTATTTTGAAAACGTTAACGCCTGTATAGAGCTTTGTTTTTTTTTTAAACTAATAAGAACTGACAAAGTTCATCATCGATTACTTATTATCAAAATTTGCGAATGTCGAGTAAATTTATTTCAGTAACTTTAAATTTATTGTATATACTTAAATAGAGTCAGCAATGCAGACTTCACAAAAAAAAACAACATTAAGTTTTAAAAAAAATTCTTACTGTAATTCCAACATTTTCTGCTGCGATAAATATCAACAACCGTAAAACTTATTTAACTTTCACATTCAATCAGAAATTTTAATGTGTCATAACTTCATAAAATTTCCCAGTAAAAAAAGGAAGTTTTCAGGTATGATTAATTGATAAGCATCGGAATTTTCCAGGTCCTACATTTGGTAGCAAGCTTACAAACAAAAAAATGATATTGTATTTTTGTATGTCTATTAGTTATGGGGCACGCTGTATGGGCTATTATTCATTTCGAGCAATTTCGCCACGCGGAGCTGTCAATGGAAAAGTAATCATTTTTGATAAATTGGGTGCTAATTTTCTCAGTTATTACTTATTGCCCGTGGAAATTGACGCATTTGACCGATTTTGTCATAAATTTGTGAACAGAAAGTAATGTTCTTACAAATGTCACAATTAGGGATGGGCCGATAAATGCTTTGTGAGCAATCGATCACTATTGATTTTTTTAATATTATTATCTGAGTTGATAGTTATTAATGATTACAAAAATTTTGTAATCAATGCCTATTTCTGTATCACATTGGATTTGGATCATAAAAAAAAAAAACGAATTTTTACACCAATATTTTTTTATTGTTTCGACACTTATATTCAATAGATAAAAATCGAATATTGGCATTTTCGTTTGAGAAATTTCTTTACATTTTACACAATGCAAAACTTTGTCTTTGTAAAAAAAAATATATAAACATCGGTGTACATTTTATGTAAAGTTTTAACACTGCTTTTTAAAAAGCTTTTATGTGTATTTTGATAATAAAGTTTTTGTTGTTGTTGTTAAAAGATAAGTATGTAATAGGTTGTACGTATAATTTAACTTTTTATATTGCTAATGTTGGTAAGCACGCTAGTATGAATTAGGACGAATAAATTATCGTATTCATAATTTATAGGCAAGGGTGAAGTGTGAATAGTTAGGACGAAATAACTTTGTTTTTTTTTTGTTGTGATAAATGAGAGGCAGCTTTGAAAAGCTCTGCAGTGGTTGGGAGCCAATTTAAAATCATTTATTTAAAAGCTTAAATCATTCTGTTCACGTTTTTGGCATTTTCCTGCGTTACTTAGTTTCCGTTTTATAAATATTAAATGAGCTCTATTTTACAACATTTTTGTGGGCTTTAATGACATATTATGATAATTAATGACTGTTTCTGACCTTTACACGTTGTTTAGTAGAATATTTCCGTATTTTGTTTTTATCCGGACACGGCACATTTTAAATTTTGTTTGTGTTGAAACTTTTCAAACATAGCTTCATCAGGAACAATAAATATTCGTCCTACTTAAAGTCGACGGTGAAAAAAAAACATATTTATTACGTTTTATCAGGTTTTTGATCATTCGAAACTTTAGAAACACTTCGAAAATTAGGTTAGGTTGTATTAAAACTTTTTAAACTTATAATTTCTCTACAAACTATGATTATTAGTTGTGACAAGTCGACAGAGAAATGTTTCAAATTTACTAATTTTACTCTCTTTTATCGAACCACCACCTTATTAAAAAGACATAAATTTCTCGCCGATCTTTGTTTCACAGCGTCTATTTTTTAAAACATCTGGCTAGACTGGATATAAAAACAAGAAATGGATAAAAGAATCGGGTGCTGTTAATTTTTTACACTTATATTTCCAAACACAGGAAATGCCACTTTTGGCTTGTGTTTATTTTTTGACAGGAAAAGAAAAACATACGTGAAGTTGATAGACCATTGCTATTTATAAAATATTGCCTTTCGGATTTTGTACAAATATAACTCTGGGCGGTTATGACCAGTTTAGTTTTGGATGATTAGATTCGTCTTGTATAATATAAATTATGCAATACGCATACAAAGTTAAAATAACAAGTTAGTCCCAGACACTCAAAATTGATAATAATCTCACTGTTTTTTGTTTTTATTGTTTAATCTGACGATTTAAATCTTCGCTTGTAATTGTTTTTGTCATATCGCAAGTTTTCACAAGCACTGCTTTGTTTCCCAATAATCTCAACAGGCGCTCGGTTATTTTTGTATTTGTTTTAAAACACGAAGTAGGCGCAAATCAAACAAACTGGGGAGAGCTTATTATGTATCTTCTAAGATTGAAAAGTGAGCAAAAGTTTGTTTCAATATTGATTCCGGTTTTAAATACACGCTGCGTCTTGGTGTCCGCCGGGACTCGACCCTGGGCCTCCCTCCGCCCCTGCCTCCCCTATCGACACGGCAACCCTCCAAGAGAGATAACACCTAAAATGTGGAAAACCTTACCTGTAAATACCTGGACGGAAAGTCATGACTTGCATCGTTAGATTCTCTTTTACGTATACGAATTGATAGTAAAAAAAAAAAATACGCAGAATTATGGAAGTGAGTCAGAATTTTAAATTAAATATTATTTATTGTATAGGATGGTTTGTATTTGTTTTGAATACCTGCATAATCTTGTTAAGCAATAAAATCAGTCGGCATGAAGCGAGCTGACAGAGCACACGTGTGGTTTTAAATTATTTTCAAAATAACTGTACGGAATTGAAGGATTTTGTATGATTATTTTACATTCAATACAAACATACATTGTAAAAATATTTTATAAAGATAACTATCAATTTAACGGCACTCGTAGCAGTCCCCGAAACATACGAAATGGAATTACAAAGCGCGACATAAAATTATAGAAAATAAGTTCGCAGGTTGTTTTTGTATATTTATTATTCTTGTGTAACTTTTGTAGCGCTCCAAAAGTATTCCTTACGTTTTATTTCTTTTAAGAATCAAGTTACAATTTTTGTAAGAACTTTCTGGAAAAAGTGCGAGTAAACTTAATAAGAAAATTATTAACAAACGAATAAAGCCATTGGCCAAGTTTCTTTTGTTGTTGGTTACTTCAAAATGACGAGGACATTATGTCTTTAAATAAATGACTTACTTTTAAATAATAATCAGCCGAATAGTAAAATCTTAGTGTCACGGCATATTAATTGATTTGGGAAGTAACTACCAACTCCACTAGTGAATCAACTGCTTAAACATTAGTTAGATATGTCCGCAGGATTTAGGGGCAGTTGTTATTGAATTTTATTATTTATGGTGTTCAGCCGGAAAATCAAAATTAAAAGTAGTTATAGTTTTAAGATGTATTGTATTCATTTCTATACAAAAGATTCCATTCGTTTTTTGTATACATAATAATCGCAGCTGGTAAAATATTAAACATTGGTATGTGTCCAATATTTTTAAATCGAAATTAAAATCTTCTCATTTTTCACCAGTCGGTAAATCATTCTAGCTTTTGTGTTGAAATTCTATTTCTACAGATGACAATAAATTACCCTTCAACATGTAATGAAGATAAACATCACGAGTAAAAGTTAAAGCGAAAAATAAGAAAATCAATTAAAATTAAAATTCCCATAAAAATGAATTTACATTTTAATGTCGTCATATTAGTCATCCAAACTATCAATACCTTGGTTTTGACGTCATAGCAGCCTCTCTTACATTTGCATGAAAGTAATGGTCTTAGGATTTTGGTTTAATGAACTTTCTAACTTGAGAATATGTGCAAATATTACTGCCTACTTATGCTCCAGTTAAATTTTAACGCCAAAGCTTACAACGTCTCGTAGTTTAAATTTCAAAAGTAAAACGTTGAACGCTGTAACTCCGCGCGCATTTATGCTCGCATTATATTTAATAGTATTTGCAGCTCTCCGTCTCCGGGGGAGGGGGAGGCTGAGTGTTGAAGGGTAGGTCCGATAACAGCGGAAAGCGACGCGCGGGGGTAAACACAGCCCTGGGGGCGCAAGGGATGTATCAACCCTTAATGGGGTCCTCGGCGGGCTTCGAAACTCGATCCGGGAACGAATCCGTACGCAGCGCACCCAGCCTCCTCCCTTGCCGTCAAAAATCCGATTACAAACTGAACTAAGCTTTGTAATATTAGATTATATTGTGTTTAGATTATCTCAGAGTCATCAGAGCGTGCAGAGAAGCCTTTGAGTAGGGACTCGGTTATACTTTAACTCGACACAAAAATACGCTTGCGCCACAGGTTAGAAGCTGCCTCGCCGCGCTGTGTCAGACACGTGAATTTATTTAGTAGCAGTGGAGGCGAATTTTCGTGTTGGTTGGTTAAGATTTTTACTCTGTTTTTATATAAACTTTATTTTTAAGTATTCTCCGCGTATTTTCAAACGCGATATACGAGAAGTATTCATGCAAGTGGACTGGAGTTTATCGTTAATCGAAATATGTTTTGAATAACATAATTCATGAAATTTATTTACTTTAGTTTTTGGTTATTTTCTAGGTTTGTCAAACATCTTGTTGATGCATCTACTTGAATAGAAAGTAAAATACAAATTCAAATTAAATATATAGGCAATGTTTTATGTTTGATATTCCGAAATGAATAAAAATTTGTTGCACCTACAACAATTTTTATTTTATTCATTTATAAAAAAAATGTATATATAATATTTTTTTATATTTATAGTAATATTTAAATTTAAGAAAGCGTTTTTTTTTATAAAGTATTTAATACTATATTAAAATTCGTATATTGCGGTAAAGTTGACGTGTGTTTTCGTTTTAAGCGTTTTCGCGATTTTGTTTACAATTTGCGCAAATACGATAATAGTTTTTACTAAGATTAAATTACGATTAAGTAAGGAGCGCAGTTCCAGTAACCGTCGATCAGTTTTCGCCCGGTAGTCTCATATCATATACCGTGTAGGTGTAGACTGAAAAAACATCCACTTACTAAATTGTTTTTTTTTCCCGCAGTTTTGCCTCACATATTTATGGTTTCGTTTTATTTATACACCTACTTCCTAATTTATGGAAGCTATCGCTGAAAAGCACATATTTCGTGCTTAGGTTTGATAATGTCTGTTTGACATTCTGAGGCATAAAGACGTAACTTTTCAAAAAAAGCATAAATAAATAACAGCAATATGGAAATTAATTTAAATTACATCAAAACTACATTTTGTAGTCAAGTATTTAGCATAGTTGCTAAGCATATCATGCAGCCCTGTGTTTGATTCTAGGTAAGATTTTTTTTTCAATTCAAGTATGTTAAAACATCTTTTTTGTCAAGGTGGGATTTCCTTGAAAGTATTATCACTTTCACGAAAATTATAATTCGTCTCTGCGTTCGTAAGTATAGAAAACTATTTTAATGTGATTAATAAAAAATTACACATTGTTTCCACATTTAAAGCTAAGAAAAACCTGTTTTGGAAAAAACCCTAATAACAGTTTTCTCTGATTTCTTTGAAGATTGGAGCGAAAAATAGCTCCCTCGCTTGGTAATGGTCATTAAAATATTAATAATAAATTTTAAAAATCTAAAATGTGTATATAGTTATTTTAGGAATTTTTATATATACCTTATAAAAAATAAACAAAATTCTATCGTAAAAATTCGGAGAACTAAAATAAATAATGTGTAAAATTTATACCCAAGCATACAATGACGCCGTAAAAAACAGGAACTTCGCCTACATTTTTCAAGAACCCTGTTAACTATTTAAAAAAGTGACAGCGAGCTTAGGTCAGGGGTAAGACTTAATATTTACAAGCCGCGGGGTAACTATCCCTTTTAGTCGCGGAGCGCCGGCGCGGGGTGTGAATTTTTAAAACACGCCACTATTAACAGACACCTTGCTGGAAACTCACTAAATGCTATATTCTCTCAGCTCTTCTTTATGGTGTTCAGGCCTGGACACTTTAAACAGCAACCATGCGAAATATCGAGAAAATATCATAGGTTGACTGCGTCACAACTGAGAGAACTCCCGGCGATGGTAAAGAATCATAAGCTATCAATTTTTTATACAATTACCAAATGATTAGGTACATTATTTCACACATTGAAATGATTAAAGAAACTCTCAGAAAATATCATCATGACTTGCATGGGATTCGAAACCCACATCCTCAAGCTTACATGACCGGTGCATTCCCAATTGTGCTAACAAACCACTGCAATTTAGCGAGAATTTTTAACAATCATAGTCTACATATAAACCAATGTACCCCAGGCCAATCAATATTTAGTGATTTTCAAGCACTGGAATTTTTAACTAAAGCAACAAGTGAAGCGTTTTTAATTCAATCTGGATATTATTTTAAAAATCTTTTAATTTTGGTTCGAACGTCAATCAAGGTGCGTATTTATTTATCTATACAGGTTTATTAATATTAATAAGATTAGGTACATTTTTTCACACATTGAAATGACAAGTTTCTTTAACCATTTCATGTGTGAAAAAAATTACCTAATCATATATTAATAAACCTGTATAGGTAAATAAATACGCAGCTTGTTTGACGTTCAATCCACAAAATAGACATATAAATATAGCTTACTGCTGCTGTTCTGGAGAAAATCCAAGGAAACACAGGTATTGAATAAATATATATTCAGTGAGATGGTCACCAACTCCTCTGAAGACATGCACTTGAAGAAGGTGTCGGCCCGGGGAGGCCGGGGTGATGCTGACTGTTCGCGACTTCCCCCCATTCCCGCACACCAATCCGTATTTTATTGGCAAATAAATTCCACGTATTACCGCCGAGTTTATATCAATTTGAATAAATTATAACCCAGCGGGAGATTCTGTGGATTCTCGCCGATTTTTGTTACCTCGACGTTTACGGCGGGTGGAATCTTCGGCGAATTATACATTTAAATGCTTTTTGGGGTTTCAGGAAGTCACCACCGTGACGAAGTACTATAATTTATATTAGGATAATTCGTGGATTGTCTACGTGACGAGATGGTTTTGTGACACTATTGATCGATACGCTATGCCACTTCAATTTCATTGACCTCCCTTGCAAATACTCTGTCTGCTACAAATATGAAAAATGATGTAGTAACAGGTATCTTCTGTTTATTCGCACGGATATGGCATAAAATAGTGTCTCTTGGGCGGAGAGTCGGAGTATCGAAAACATGAAGCAGTTCAATACCCAAGAATGCAAATCAACTCAATAACTTTCTCTTCAAAAAGATCTCGTGAAAACACGGAGGAACTGTGACAAACTTTAATGTGGTTTTGCCTTCAGGGTGGGAGGTGGGTGGCTCCGGGTAAACACAGGGTCTCCATATAAAAAGTAGATTATATAATATAAAAAAACTTTATTTTTCTACGTCATAAGATCATTTGAGCTTCTAGGTTAAGGAGCGGATGAAATTAGACGCATTTGAAATAAAGTCCAGAAGGGCGCCTATCAAAATCTCTTGGACCGCACGCGCAACCACTTAGCTTTTCAGAAGAATTATTTTCACCTCATTTATAGGTTTCCTAGTAAGAGTTACGATAAGGTCCTGTTAAAACGTTTGACTAAAGAATTATTTGTGTGTATTTTTAAAGGGTTTTATTAGTAGTAAAAAAACTTACGTGCGGTGCCATATGTTATTATTTGTTGGATGTTGGTAAATAGCGAATGGAGGTACTCAGTGATGAGAAGGAGGAGGAGAAAACTCTGAATGAGTTGAAAAAATTATTTGCGAGTATATCGAAGCGTATCAGTATAACTATCAATAATATATGTTGCGAATAGTGCTGTTGTCCGTACAACAGACATCCGCTCTCTTTCTTGCTCGCGCCGAGACCCACCGTTCATCTCTTTCGCACCGAGTAATCAGATCATTTGTGTGTGTTTGCGTGATTTAATCACGGCGTGATTGCTCCCGGGATGTTCCTCGTTACTCGTCCCCCTTTCTTTTCTTTTTCTTTTCCCTTTCTTTCCCTTCTTCTCGCTGGCTGCCCGCTTGAGAGTGGGTGCGAGGCTGCCACAGTAAACCTGATGTTTTCAATACATGTGAATACCTCGCGTGGAATTATGTAAATATTCTGAGAAATGTATACAATGGGTCATATTAAACACGTGCGGCAACTCCACGCCAAGGCTCTACCTTCTATTGAGGCTATTTATTTAACCCACCTACACAAAAAACGTTTTCTTGATGCTTATACTAATTGGCGTGTATTACAAAATATGCTCTAGTTTTAAAGGAAAACTGGTCCATCATGTTCAAAGATCTCGTCAATTAAACCTTATAGGTGTGTTCGTTGGTTTTGGCAGTCTGTGTTATGGGTTCTTGATTCCCTAGCAATTCCTGAATATGGTATTCATGTATTCCTGAGTTCCGTAAACTTGAAGCAGCTCAACATTTAAGAATCAAAATCAACTTATTTTTTTACCTTTGGGATATATGTAAGCTATGATAATCGAAGATGATTGCGAATCTGGGGCTTCATTTTTGATTTTCTTTTTATATGTTGTTTCTTGTCGAGTCGTTGATTACACTGATCGGTTTGTATCGTAAAAAATTACGTATATTTTTTTAAGAAAAAAAAAATTCTTTATAATTCTGGATCACACTCGATTTTATATCTGTAGTAATTTGACTCGTTTATTAACATAATTCTTATTTATTTTATAATGTCATGTACAACACAAGCTGACTTCTGGTTTTCGTCTATTAATATCTAAGACGGTATTGGTGGTTGAGATTATTTTAATAATAAAGTAAAACTTACAGAAATCAAATTATGTTACATATATTTTTCAAAGAATTTAAACATTATAATTAGTCTAGAAACTTTATTTGTTTTGCGTATCATACAAATCGTAAATAAAAATAAAAAAAACCGAGCATCAAATTATTGGAAATGTCAATCGTTCTTTAACTACAGCATTCGTGCTATATTCGAATACTTTTTACTCACCGTTGAAAGAACCCCTGCCACAATTAGCAGGGGATGCTGGTAGACTACCCCCCGGATGTACCTGGTGTAGTCACTACTCGGAGCCTCCCCGGCAGGTAAAAGCCGAGGAAGTGCATTCGGAAGTCGCCCTCGCCCCTCGGGCCCAGGGCGCCCGTTCGCGGCTCGTCTGATTTTATAAGGGAAGAAACTCTTCCACCCTCCGTCCCCTGCCGTTCCGCAGGGGATGGATCCGGTGCCGGTCGCAGTCATTATTTCTTACATGCTGTTATTTACAAAACTTTAGAGTTTTACTCTAACCCCATAAAGGGAAACGAAGAAATATGTTGTCACTCTATGAAAATGCGTTGATTATTTATTTATAAATATATTAATTGATTTGTTGAAATATATATTTATTTATAAACATTCGTTCATAAAAAATAAAACGATAGCCATGCTTTACTATTACAGTTCAGCGTCTTGGATAAATCAATAGATTTTAAAAATAATATCCAGATGGGATTAAAATCGCTTCACTTATTACTTTGTATGATTGTTGAAAATTCTCGATTAACGGATGTGATTCGTTAGTACAAGGGTTAGTACACCGGCCATGTAAGCCAGGGGATGTGGGTTCAAATCCCACACAAATCACGATGATATTGGTGTAGAGTTTTTTTAATCATCTTCTTTGTGTGAACTAATGTGCCTAATCATATTAGTAATATTACATTTCAATTAATTTATACAGTGTGATTACAATGTTCTTGCAGACTTTTCAATCAATAATAATATCAGCTACTACCCAAAATCCAATAAACACGTGCCATTCCCCGACATTTCAACGCTATGACGTCAAAATTTATCTGGGTACCTCTGGGCGACTAGCGGTGAGTGGTTAAATTATGCACCGTGTTCGGCAACTACGATATACAATAAAGCGTAAATAATTAAATATTTTACGAGGTGCGCTAGCTTTTTGAAACATTGCGCATTTAAAATGCATGCAACCGCATATCTAGCAATAACACGTGAGTTATCGTGTGCGACGACGCATCCGCACCGCACGTTTATTCATTAGGCTCGTTAGGCACGCGTTAATTAATACTCCGATGGCGCATGCCCGATGTTAAACTCCGCTAATTCCGATTTATTGCGATTTTACGCTAATGGCTTGCATATAGCTTTTAAAAGCTCTAGTTTTGATAAAAGCTCCAGGGACGTGTTCAGCACTCGTGGATACCGTGGACCATATTTATTTTTTGTTTCAAACTTAAAATACTATTTTACTGGAACTTCATTCTGGAAACAACGTCAATTGAAATTAACTGGAAATATATAGACTGGAAACTCGTAGAAGTATAAAGGTGATCGGTCAGTATCATTGTGAAATATGTCAGAAGAGCGGTGTTATTTTGTTCACAAAACTATTGTTTATAATTTGTTCATGTCGAATGATACAATGATCGATAAAGTCGTGCAAAGTTTATGCAGTGATTAATATCTCATAATAATCATTGGTGTATTTTAATCAAATTAGCGTGTCTTAATTTCGGGTGATCTTATAAAAAATCGTCGGTTCGGTGTTCTCTTGTGTGGTCGGCTTCTATTACGAGCAATGAAATTGGGGAACAGCAGAGGGGAAGTGGATTCCTTCGTTTGTACAAATTCGTGAGCGAGGGCGCCGAGCTGGGCGCACAGGGGCGAGCACGCCTTCGGGGGGCGACCGAATAAATATCAGTATTTAATATAAGTATAAAATATTTGGGCGGATTTAATAATAAAATGTTTTCAGCATTTTAGAAAAAAAAAAAAATCTTTTTCGTTTTATAAAATTAGCTTTTCTGCCTTTGCCCCAGTTAAGGATAAAAAGTAACCCCCCCCCCCCCAGATTTGATTCAGTTTTATCATTTTGGGATATTTTTTTTAGTATTATCTTTGTTTAGTATGAAAGTAATGTAATCGGTCTATGTTTTATGTTGGGCTTGTACATAAGTACGTGGCATTTTTGGTTTTCACGATTAAAGTGGTTTTAAAATAATTATTTAGATGAATTGTTTTGGTTTCTTTGTTTGTTATTTATCATCATAGTTTATGGTTAAAAAACAAATACTTTGAAATAAATATGTTTTTATGCTTACTTAACTTATGATTGCTTAAAATTAATTTTATAACAATGACAATGCCCAATTTTTTTTTAAATAATTAAAATGATAAAGATAATTTTAGAAAATATGCATTTATATCACACACCATGTATTGATTATAGTTTTTAAGTTAAGTGAATTGAGTACCATAAAAATATATATTTTTAAATTATATTTTGTTATTCGCATGTCAACTGTCATAATGAAGTATCCTCCAGTCTTTATTGTAAATGAACTCTCCGTGTATTATTGTGATGAAATATTTATCAAATAGCCCAAAAAGTGAATTCTCATCGATTTCCCCCTTTTCTCCGCCTAATAAATAATTCTGAAATCCATTATTTATCTCGGTATTCCGCATTACCTTTCGATACCCCCCCGTGTTTGTCTATACACAAAATCTTGGAAACGTAGAGGGATAACTCGATCTGTACCAGCCACGAGATGACCCTTTCTCAAATAAATGATTCAGTTATGCAAATCTACTTCCTAGAATTTATTTATCAATAGATCTGATTGCTTGCGAGGGGAACTCCGGGAGCTGTGCCCACGAAAATAGAAAAAAAAGTTCCAAGCTATCGACATCTCGTTTTAACGACGAATTTTATCGTCCAACTTTACGCATTAATCGCGTCAGAAATGAAAAATCGGTCTGGCGAATTTTCGCCAGGCCCGAGAACACTGTCTGTTTCTCTTTTTTTTTTTTTCCTGTTTGTACTTTTCCGCCCCGGTCCCAATAATCACGGCCGGAAGTCGGAAATGATTTCCTCCCGCCCGGACGTGGCGGGAAGCGCGACTTTTCGAATTTGGAACGTTATTATTCGATTACCGCTTTTTGAAATCCGAATTTATGGGTGGGGTCGGTGTTAAAACATAATTACGGGGCTGCGGGTTTTTTTTTTTTTTCGAGATTTGTACTCGAATATTACTCGCGAATTTCTGGCTTTGAATTACTGTGTTTTTATCGCCGGCTTTTCTGTTTTAAACACACGTTAAAGTCAGCGGAGAAACGACTTTCGTAAAAACTTTTGGCATGTTTTTTTTTTTTTATACGAAAAGGCTCATGAAACTTTCATACTAATTCTAAAACTTGTTTGGTACTTATACATACATTTATAACAATCTTATGCATATTTTAATATGGTAATATGGTACAAATAACAGCATTTGAGCATTGATATATTTTTTGTCTTTTTGTATAGAAACAAAGCGGCAACAGAGACCCTTAATGCAAAAACATTGAACCCATGTCCGCACTACTCACCTTCTCCATTATACTCCTAAATAAAAATCGCCTTTGTTCTTGGACCATCGCTTTGTAATTGGGGCCCCCGGCGCCTCGGCCGAAGGAGTCTTTTTACGGGGCTTTCCGACTGCCCCCAGAGTAGCGAGGGGAGGCTCGCAAAAAAGGTACTCGGTTCGGTTCCGCAGTGCGCGCTTTGTCTGCGCCTAGTGGGTTTGATTGCAGTAAGATCCGCTTTTACCAGCCCCGAGTGCCTTCTGGTTGGACACTGCTGAGTCTCACTGATACTGAATCTAAAAAGTCAAACAAATATGTCGGTCGTTTGAATGACATCGTTGACAGGTTGACGCTCGCGGACTTCCAGCTATGTCCATGGTCCTAAAGCATCGGTCTATAAACCTCACGAAATGTTCTTTTTTATCCCTTTCTGCCTTAATTGATTCATACATAAAACAACAAAACTTTCATAATTTTTTTCCGAAACACTGGAAGTAAGTGATCCCAAAAATGTTTATCATGACTTGGCATTGTTATTTGATTTTGATGCAATGTTTATAGCTTGAAGTTTTACAAGATCCACTCTACGCCTTATTCTTACTCTATAATCTGTATTCGTACATATTATTTATAACACAACGGGCTATCTTACTAGTACGTACTTGTATAAATGGCAAGTCTGTAAACTCAAAACAATGCCAAAGTAAGATGGGTAAAGACAGAGACGTGCGGTTTATTCGGAGGCAAGACAAAGCTTTAGGTTTGTTTACAGAGAATTCCATTGATATCTCCAAGGACGGCAAGCCGAATATTTTTAATATACGCATAGTTTCCGTTTCAACTGATTTCCGCCAGACCTTCGTCCGGGGAATCTCATCGCGATCACCGATCTGACGTCGGGGGGGGGGGGGGGGGGGGGGGCAGGGGGGCCAGGCCTGGGGCTCGCCCCCCTTATTTATGGGCGCCGGGACGCTGAGCCGGATTTGGCTGTATCTCGAGCAACCGGTCGCCACCTTGGCTGCGCCGGGTGCGTCTTGGTAAGCGCGATTTATTGCGGAGGTGCCGGGGGGGGCCAACAGGGCCCGGGTCTGAAACGCAATATTATGAGCTTATCTGTAAATACCTGCCAAATTATTTTGCGTATTTAAATTGTACTGAAAATCCCGCTCGTTTATGTCGAATCTGCATTCAAATAACTTACACACACACACATTTATATATATACAGTAATACCCCGCTTTACGCGATCCCGTTATGCGCGGTTTCACTATAACACGAATTTCAAATTTAGCGTTAAAATGCCTTGCATTACGCGAATTTCTTGTTTTAAGAATGTGTATGAACATAATGTAGTCATTGACTTAAAATTAACAAATTAACATTAACTCTTAACAATTAAAAACAGCGTTGGGTGTTATGAACGTATTTTACAAGAACGTAAAAGAAACGAAAAGACAGTAGATGTATTTTTCAGTAAAAATAACATGTAAAACTGCATAAAGTGATTGATTCAAATGATTCGTATTTTTTTGTATTAAGTTTTGACTATGCATGTATGTTTAATCGTAAACCCCGATATACGCGAATTTCCCTTAACGCGATTTTTTCCGGAACGTATCCCTCGCGTAAAGCGGGGTATTACTATGTATATATATATTTATGTGCTTGTTGTTAAATTTCATGAAATTGACATTGATTTTTCCAGATATAGATTTTTATTGGTGACCAGTTTCGCCAACCTTTCACATCGGCATTATCAAACTCAGTTTGATAACGTGAAAGGTTGGCGTATTTTATTTATTATTTAAAATATTAAAATGGAATTCCACCAAGTGCTCTCTGTCAAAAATATTGAATTTCTGAATTAACGTCGGTTTCATATATTTATTAAAAATATTGCTACGCTTATAGCTATTTAAAATTTAAATCTCAAAAAGTTCTGACATTTGCTCACCGCGAATCTTTTATATACAATGTTATTTGCATTTGTAATAAATTTTCGTCAAAACAAATTTAGAATTATTTTATACAAACATTTGTTCGCCCGAAAAAAAATACGCTCTTCTGTAAAATTATTAATTCGTTATTTGCGCAAAATTCCCTCAATATTTACATAGTTAAAGCAATTATAAAATATTGGAGCACTGTACATGTCGTGCTATAAATTAAATTAATCGAGACTTAATTTATTTTTATGATTATAATTTAGTATATCGCATATTGGACTTTTGTTCCTAAAATAATAAATTTACTTGTTGGTATAAGAATTTGATATATTTTTAATTGTAGACTAACGAGTTTCATGAATTCATTTATTCTTGATATACTGGTTGAATTTGTAACGCTCCATATTAATCACTTTACTCGATCGTAATCTATTATCTATTTGGATTTTCATAATATTTGTTGTTCAGATAACTTTGTCATTATTTTTTCATACCGAAACTAGTCTGCGGTCGTCCTTAAACGTCATCGACATAATAGAAATATGATTGATGTGCAACTCCCTAATATTGTCAATAGTACAAGGATAGTTTAGGTTGCTGTAATTGGTAGATGTCGGATCGCTTCTCTGAATTTTGTTTTTGACATTTTCGGGGATTATTCGAGTCTGTATTTACTACGGCTACCTAATTTAGCTTGGTTTTGATGAATGACATGTTTCAAATTAAAAAGGAAATTGGTTCCAACTTGGCACTGTAGATTTATTATAGAACCGAGGAATTACGCGTCTGATTGTTATTAACGTTACCTGAGAAACCGCTGTAGCTTGTTGACTTGCGTTGATCGTTTTAAGATTATTAGATTTTTATAAATATTCCTTACTGCGGGATATATTGTGATAAATCATTTTCACTTGAGCCGGAACAGGTGTGTGGCCGGTTAAATCTGTCTGGGATTTACCTGTCAGCAATGTAATCGTGCTGGTGAGCCTTTTGTCAGAAACCAACGTTTCTAACCACACACACACACTCATAAATATATTAATATTATATATATATATATATATATATTTATGTTTATATAACTTTAAGTTGGATCTTAACAGGTATTCATTGAATGCAGCCAACGAATGAAATATTGTGAAAATGAAATGAATTGGAATTTTCATTATAACGTCACTTTTACAGAATGCATGTAAACGTGCATTATATATAGCGACACAGTGATTAAAATATTAATGATCCAATAATTCTATCCCAATGAGTGGTCATGTATAGTATGTACTATGTAATTTCAAATCCATACCATAGATTTTTTTACTATACACTAAATTGTTATTTATGTCTAGCAGTCTTAAAATTTTTGAAGTATCTTATTTCGTCGTTTCATGGGTATGGTATACCGCGTCTTAAAAAATCATTTTAAACAAACCTGTATTCGCGGATTGCTTAGCGCGAGTCCACGGGATTTTTAATATACACATGTAAAAAAAACCTAGGCTTTAAGACACATGATTAATATATGCGTAAGTAAAATAGAACTGGTGTTACTGTACACGGTGGTGCTCTTTCTGCGCGCGTGGGAGTCTATCGAAACTTTCTTTAGTCTCATATGTATAGTATACTGCAGCAGGTCGTAAAGCTTTATATCTCATATACTACTTAACAAGCTTTTATACCGAAAAAAGCAGAAGCGCCAGAGATAAAACGGAGGTATTTAAGAATTTGACTGGATGCTTCTCGGGTCGGTACAAAGACATTCTTTCGTTATAATGCTCTGGACACTGCAGAGGAATTTTCTCGATCTTTATCCTAGGATTAAAATAACCTTTGACAAGATTGCAATGAATATGTTCGTAAAAGCACAGTAATGTTACCATAAAATAACAGATAATACTACAAGTACAGCGTGTACTTCAATACTTGCGAAGCGCTACAAGTTTATGGTTAACCTACAAGTTACTTCCGTACTTAAGATGACTAAAAACGTTAATGTGTGTAGTTTTGTTATTTTATGCATTTTCAATAAAATAATGAGATATACACATTACGGGATGCGGACTTGTTTTTTAAAAACATCGCATGCAGTCAAATACGATATTTTGTTTATGGAACATCCGTGATTTATAAATCACAGATTGCCACAAAAGTCATGTACACTCAATAAACTTGAAGGGGAGGAAAATGCGGAACTAATAAAAAATATTTTATAGTAATAATCTTTTTTGTTAACTTGTCACCTATGTCTTGAATAAATCGGGTGTCAGCGTATATTGAATTCATTGGCGAATGTCGGTTACTGCAGGCTGCCTGTGAGCGCGGGCGTTGCAACAGTGCCGCGAGGAGACTGCTCACCTGGCCGGCGCGCCAGGTGTCCGCGAGGGCGTGGGCGGACCAGCTCCAGCCGCCTGGCGCTCGGGAAGTACGGTCCGATCCGCTGACGTTTCATAGAAAGTGAGCACTGCCCGCCGGAGATTAGCGCAGCGAACCCCGGCCAAGGCGGGAGCCGGACCACGTGCTGAACCCTCAAGTATCTGCTAAGAAATGATAGGATAGAGAAATCGATGCAGCGATGCGACTAGCTCCGATCCCCTGATGTTGCAAAGACAGTGAGTACTGTCGCGAACCCCAAAGCGAAGCTGGGTCACGTGCTGAATCGGTATGTAATAAATTATTGTTTACTAGCGGATACCCGGCGCGTGCTACTGCGCTAAATAAAGAATTTTTTTTTTTTTATTTGTTCGAAAAAAAAAAAAAAAAAACGAAATTTTGTTTATTTATTAATTTTTTATCTTAATGCTAGCAGATAAACAATATAGTGAGTTTTTTTCGGTAGGTGTGTAAACATAAAGATCTATCGGCGTTCTGACCCATCTGAAATTGAGTGATTTCATCGTTTCGATTTGAAAGCTCAAACACTGCCTTTGTTAACATATTTGCATATGTACTTAATGGATTTCACGGTGTTGCAGTATTCCACATTGATATATGTTTTTGACAGTATTGGGCTGTATGGAACAATCCATCTGTTATCAATGTCAATATCAACGTTTTTTTAATTTAATGGTGGTGGTGAATCCTCCATCTTCTGGCTTTCGTCGTCTGTATTTCAGATATCCATCCTCACCAGTTTGAGTTTCATTAATCAAATCGCGTGGATATGTTTTCGTGGATTTGCCGTCTTTTATGCAAGGCGAATTCATATTCAATGCTCCGCATGGGCCGTGCATCATGTTCTTACAAACAACATCAAAATGTATTGGATCTTCATGTTGATTCGGTAGTTCAGCACATATAACACTATCGATTTTAAATCGTGCGGTAAACCCCGTTTTTGCCATTTAATCGAATACATCTAGCTTTGCACTTCGCCGTATATATGAGTTTTTATCGTGAGATCCATGAGTTTTGTTTGAAAACTGTAGCTTTCAGATCGTGTCTGTGATGCGATGACAAGCAGGATTGTACGTAAATGTGATGAAAAGATCTGGTCGCAAATGAATGACAGTTCTGTGTTGTTTTTTGTTGTTGTTGTTGTGGCAGCCTGCATTATACAACGGCAACATCATACTAATCTTAACAAACATCAAGATCAGTGTTTTCCTGTTGGCAGCCTGCACATACGCAAAAATATTACTGTTCCTCTTTTGAAAAGTATTCGTTACCCCAAAATGTTGAAACTTCTGTATGGGAAAAGTCGAAAATCTATTTAATTAAATAAACCGACTTTGATTATTAATTATTTAATTTAAGTGGTCTAAAATGACCTCAGTATTATTGGCTTTCAAATGAAACCGGTTTGGGGCACATCGATTGGATAACCATCCAGAACCATGCCTATAGCGGCCAAATAACCTCCGGTTTTTGAGTTTGTGTTTTATTATTGTTTATTTGTTAATATCAATTTGTGATGATGCGGGTAACTCGGCTCCGCTTAAATTTCAATGAAAGTGAGTATTGTCGGCTGGAGATAAATACAACCCTGAGCAGGGCAGGAGCGGGACCACGTGCTGAATTGTTTTTATTACGCGTCGTTCGCAGGTATATCCTGACTAATTGTGGATCTAGATTCTCAATTTGGAGCCGAATCACGTGGTGATTCGTCTTTATTGTTAGACTCCAGCAAATACATGATAAACATGCGAGAAAACCGTTTTCACCTCGTTTTCTTTGTTTCGACTTATTTTTTTTTTGTACGCATCATGATAGTGACGTCACATCGTCGTGTCAAAAGGCAGTGTAGCGGCTTTTATGGTCAGTCTACATTCATATGGACGAGTCGAATTGAGGTCCAGGGCTGTGCCATGGCCGGGGGAGCGGCCGAGGAGTCTCGCGCCGACCCTGCCACAAATACCCGGACTGAGCGAACAACGCTCACGGCGGCCTGACACGACAGCGAACGGATTAGAGGACATTCCGAATCATGAAATACTGTAACCACAGCCTTAGATTTTGAATGTGTGACAGGCGCGCAAATCGTTTATTTCGATATAATCGATGCATCGAATATTTATTTATTGAAAGGGTGTCCAGTCGCGATAGCCGTAAATATATTGCCTAAATATTTAACCTGTGTGCACCAAAACAATAAGAACGCCCAAAGAAAGAGGAAGCCGTTGACTTTTTATAAACCGGTTTGCGATCAATTCAACAAAAATGCACATACCTTTTGTTACGTAGAATAAATTAATATATTTTATTAATTGTGTATTGTATCATAGTTTGCATAAATGATAAGTTTTTTAAAATAATGACTCGTTTATTTCACTTTTGAATGTGCTAACGTCTCAAGAATTTTCCGTATTGCTCAGCTGTATTTTTATACGCTTCTTTATGGGCAGATCTCTCACACCCCCAACCTCCGCCGGATGACTCCGACGGAGAGGCACACCCGGATAACATCTGAAAAATAGACAAAATTTCCTCCATTCCCTGAAGATTAAAAATGCCGCTTGCTTTTTTTCCACCCGCCATTGGACTACTTTTCCGCCGAACCCCCTTAATGTACCATATATTGCGTATGCTTTAAAAGAGCTATTCTCGCGTATTCAAATTTTATTACTCATAAGTGGAAAATTGTAGCGGAAAACCGTTCCTAGAAAAGTGGAAAATAAATTACTTTATTAAAGTGGCAACGATGTTAATTAATTAATTTTTGTATCACTTTATCGATGCGCTAGTTTTTTTGTTGTTGTAGGATGCTTATATGTTAATCTAGTCTAGGGCGTAGCATGTCTAGCGTAAATATATGGCTATCCTCGATAGTATAGTTTGTATACTAGACTGCCACTGCTAGTGATGAGCGCATTCGATTAATTTTATTAATTTATATAATTTGTACTTATCAAGACAGTAATAGAAGCGCAATCTATTGATTAAATGATTTTTTTTATTTCGCCCCAAATTTTTTTTTATCAGTTTTTAAATATTTTATTTTATTTAAAAACTATATATATATCCAACTTAAGATATTCGGTAACTTTTATAGAATTTCCACAAAAATATAATTTTTTATTTTTTTTCATTTATATATATATTTGTAAGATAAGGTTTATCACTTCGCCTTCCCTTTTCAGGTGATGCCATGAGCTTTGAATTACCCTGTTTAATTAAGCAGTCTGTCCATTTTGTGGTCGAAGCCTTCAGTGTCGCCGTGCGTGACAATGCCAATTACTCCGTGACATGACAACACACCATCCCTTCCATAAGTTTCATTTATTAATTATTCATCAGCCTTCATAGCGCGGGAAGGTCTAACGAGCGTCCTCGGCCAGGTCGATAGAGATTATGACGAAGACGACGTTTGCGTCAAACCGCTTAATTAGTTTTCCCAAAAAATATATATAAATTACCTGTTGTTAAATTTATGTTAATTGTTGTGCCTTATCTCACAAACTATAGATATCAAACTTTTCAAAAGGATTCGTTTGAAAGTGCCGACGAGATGGGTTAGCGAAAAATAACAAAAATAATTTTTTATTCAAAAATATCGAAATTGAATTCCACCAAGTACTTTGTTTTTAGCAAAAATATTGAATATGTAAATAATAGTAATCGACGGTAATAAAGCGACATTGTCGACAAAATGGCAGGCAAAGTCGCCGAAAGTTGGACCGCAGGGCTACAAACTAACAGTCCGTCGCCCTGGGAAGGATTTCACTTTGTTACGGGGTGTCTACATTTAACAACAGGAGATTAAAAAAGGTGCTTTCATAATTTCAGTTTTAATGGCTCATTTTGCTCAAGCCGTTTACCTTTTCATTTCTTAAAACAAGGCTACGTAAACCCTGCTTAAATGACCCAATAGACATTTCATGCTCTTCATTTTATGATTTAAAGATGTTCTGGTGTACAGGTGGCACAATCATAAAATTATGAAAACGGACCATAGCTTTATTAATCCATGCTTGACGTAATCCAGGCTTAGCGATTGAATAAGGAATCTAATGGAATTTTTTTTTATTATTGAGCTTACACTGATCTTACGTGAACTACTTGTTATTGGTATAATAAGACGATTTGGTATATTCGATATGTGTTCGACATATTATATGACATCTTCACATCAGTCGGTGGTTCTGGTTGTATGTAGTCTGGGACCAGGCCTCAAATTGCAGCCGAGACGCACGCAGCATCCCAGATGAGGTCCGTCCATCTTGCCGAGGTATTATCTCCCCTCTTCGATCTCCGACGCTTCCAATCAAGACCTCCACAAATTACCCACCCCCCCGGCCTGAACCCTTGCTGAACGACGCTGTGTAAATGTTCATAATATACGTGGGTTTCAGGGTAAACGTAACTTCGGGTAGATTAAACACAATCTTAAATATTCTCTATTTTACTAAGTTTATCATAATTAACCTGTGATTTATAGACTGCAAAAGCAGTCGACCGCTGCACGTCTTATAATATATATATTAATAAATTTAAATTTACGTTTGATGAAAAATAATCATTTTATGTTTTGTACTTTAATTAAACGTGTAAGAATAAATTTATATTTATAAAATATAAAAAGGTTGCTTGTATGAAAATGGTCTGAAGCAAACACCCTTAAGAAAACACCCGTTAAATGTGTGGACAAAATACATTGAATCTGTATTTATTTTAGGACCCTTTTACCCTTAGACCCGAGAAGCCCTTAAAAACAAAGAGATACTTCAGAATGTTCTCTTTCAGTATTTTTAGTATAGTTCTATATATATATATATATATATATATATATATATATATATATATATATATATATATATATATATATATATATATATATATATATACACACACAGAATATTTTTTAAAACTATTGCTCAAACACTAATATCGAAGGCTTTACGTTGTATTTCAGATATTACCCACAATTGAAATTCTTAGTAAAAAAAATTCTTTGATACATATTTGGTTTCAGTTTAATTTATTTCAGTTGTATAAGAATTTGGATCTTACGTTTTAAGTATATATTTAAGTACACGCACTGGGAAATCCCCCTTACGTGGAAATGTGATATCCTTGTTCTTGTAATTCAGTAATCTAACACCGCTTTTCAATATTTATTGTTAACATGTTTTGAACAAAATTCAGTAAATGCCAGGAATTATACACGGATGTATGAAATATCGTCGATTTGTAAATAAATAAAATACCTTAGATTTGCAAATGTAGTACAATGCGTGAGATAGCTGCTGCTTCCCTTGGGGGAAATATATATTGTGCTGAGATATTAATGTTTTTTTTTTTGTTGTTGGATTTAGTTTTTGAACCCAAATATTTCATTGCATTGTTTTAATATTATTTATACATTGATTCTTACATTGATTGTTCTTGCAGACAACGTCAGAAAATATCGGATCTTCCTGTAGATTCGGTAGTTCAGCAGATATAACACTATCGATTTGAGTTGGAATAATTTTTCTTTCAGCCAAATTAGAATATGAGCGTGCGGTAAACTCATTGTTTTAATATTATTGATACATTGATTGGGTGTATCCTGTACAAACTGGTTATGCGTTGTCCCTGTTCGATGTGATAAATGGGTCAACGACGTCCGATACAGGGTGGGTCGTCATGTCCAGGCCGGCCCGTCAGCGGGCTGGAGAGCCACTCCGCCCTGTCACCCCGCCACCCTGCCACCCCGCCACCCTGTATGCATGCCAATTAACCTGGCTCGGGTGTGCCGGCAATAAATACCGACCTAACCTACTTACCGAGTTGTTCTTGCACACTCCACGCTTCACGGGCTCGACTCGACACATCGGCGCGTGCCACGTGCCCTCATAATGTATTTTGCAAATGTAAGCGAGTATTCGAGCCCCTTATATGGCTGAATATGTAATTTATTGAATTGAATGATACATGTTTTTAATGGTAGAAAAAAAATAAAAAATATATTTATATTGAGTGCAAAATTTGCACTTATAATAAATTACATTTTTGAAAGTGGTGTTGCTTTATGTTCTCCACAAGATTTTTAGGTCTAGTTTCGATTATCCTCTATCCTTTGGTAAATAACGTTAGAATTATGTTTGCTATATCTAAACTTGTTATTATAATAAAAAATATATTATTGAAGTGTACATAAAGTAGGCTTGTGGCAAAATTAGAAGGAAGTTTTTGTTGTTCCTTTGAGTTTTTGTAACTTTTTATAAATTAAATATATTATATTTTTCAATATTGCATTTGTATTCATACATTTATAACTTCGAGCTTAAATTTATCACCACACGCTGTCTTCAAAGATACAAAGCCATTTATCATCATCGATCACTCAATCATATTAATGTACTAAGAAATGAAATCTGTCCGGACGCGATACGATATTTATCCTGCAGTGGATAAAAAAAATGCTGTTTTAATGTAGATATATTATGAAACATCTTTTACATTTGAAAGCTATTAATTTTATGCGACATGTTTTAATACGCGATGTGTTAACTGAGCATTTATGAATTATTATTATTACAATGTTACCTTTTGATATATATATAAATGAAACCGGAAACGATAAATAAGCTTCCTTTGTTCTGTGCTGTTTTTACAATTTCTCTGTTATAATATTAAATATCTTGATCATATTGTATATAAATTTGTCAACTGCTGTCACGAAACAAAACAATATTCATCATGCAACCTTTTATGTTTTGTCGATAACACAGAGGGATGAACACTCGTCCGAGCAAACGTCGGAGATTGCGTCCGCTTTTTCGTATCATGAAAAAGTATCCGACGCAGAAAATGTTTATTTTCAGCACTAACTACACGGCAAACACAAGAACTGCCTCGCACTAATGTCGATTTTTTTGCTAATTCAGTGGAGTATTTTCTTCTCTGACTTAAGCTGAAAAAAAATTAGTCTACGATTTCTAAACTTGTATGTATTTTTTCTTACGCATTGACAAAGCTAGTTTTGACAATATCGTAAGAAGTTTATTGTGACACTTATGTGCCTTTCAAGGGTTTTTCAGATTAGATAAGAAAACATTTCCAACGGCTTCAATACGCCAAAAATCTTAAGAAAAATTTATTGAATTGAATACCCAACAGATTAACAGAACTTTATATTCATAAATATGTTTAATTACTGTATTTAGTAATATTTTAATTGTAAAAGCGAATAAACAAACTTAATTATGATTGGATATCTTTTTCTAATGTGGTGAACTCCAATCGTAGGTATATTTTTTTCAAAAAAATATTGCTGTCTCTTTGCCATTTCGGTTGTTCATTTTTGTCGTTTTACTATAGAAGAACTTTTTTTTTTGAGTCGGTTCTTTTGTCTGCCACCTGCTCGAGAAGCCTCGTATCTTTCCACACGTGGACATTCGCATTGGATTGAAATATCCCCCACGAAACAATGAGGCCGATTTCGGTGGTGAGTTTGTCTCAGCATCACAACCGGCATGAAAATATTCAATATGCGGAAATTCGAAGGGCTATAAATTTGAGGTTGTAATATTGGAAAAGTTAGAGCTTTCGGACGATTTATGCTATTGGCGCGGCGAGTGTGCGGCCGGTCCGGACGTGATAAACTACACCAGGAAATGAAACTATATTTCTCACATTTAAATACAGATATTCGTTTATTAATGTGTGAAAAATAATTTATTGCCTTTTTTTTTTTTTACCTGCCGGACGAAACCTGCGCCGGTATGTGCGGCTCCGTGCAAATTAGAATTAATTAATTTTTATCGTGATGTTTTCCTTAAAACTATACTGCTATTTAAAATATATATTTTTTTTTATGTTAATACCATAATTTGTGTCCTCATTCTATTTAAATTCTATTAAAAAAATATTTCTAATTATTTTATGAACCTCATTTCAACATTAATATATTTTTTTTTAAATTAAATCATTAATATTTATGTATGGATTGGTTATTTTCAAGCAGTGAATGCTTTCATTGAACCGCTTATTGATCCTGGCAGAATATGATGTATCATATCTAAACCCTTCTACGTCTTTCTGCGTTTATCAATTTGCGCTGATAAGTTCTCTAGTTTTTATAAAACTTTGTTGACATTTTTACTGATAGTTTCATTAAAAAAATAAACATACACTCTTCGCTGTACTATTTTTTTGCTAGAAAAGTTCGATAACAAGCGAATAACGTCTTCACAAGTGCGTATTTATTTTATTAACACACTTATGAAGACGTTTAATTTGTAAACACATATGAATATCTAAATGGCTGTGAGTTGATTTGGAATGTAAAGAAGGCCTTAAAAAATTTTTTTTTTTTTTTTCGTAGTTTTACGTATGTTGAAAAAACAGTTTGTCGCGCTGAAAATAAAACTGGTGCTTTGTAAGGCTACATTTGAAGAAAATTGAATCGGAAACGTGCGAAAAGAAGAGTGAGTTGAGGGGCGGCAGCGTCGGCGTTAATTCCGCCACCGATCCGTCTCAGGTGTGTCGCCCCCCCCCCCACACACCTCCCCCCTGCCGGTGCCCCCCTCCAGCCGCCACCCACCGGGCCCCCTGCCCCCCGCGCGCACGCCCGCGCCGTCTCGCGCGATGCTGTAACCTGACCTAAAGTGCTGAGATTCCACGCTTCGAATATGGAAATCGTTCATTAATTTGTGCAATTTGAAATTAATTAATGTGTAGTATTTTCGTTTCACAATCACGTATTACGATGCGTGTACTCGATATTTCACAACTTACGCAGGTTTTTCTCTAAAGCGTATCTCAACTCAGTGTGGCTCAATGCAATCGAGCCTTAAATATTACAAGATTACAACAAATTTTAAAGCCAAATGTCTATGAGTTATCACGGTTATTTGTATGAAAATATTTTCTTTTTAACAATAATTGCGATCTTACGTAGAATATTGTTGAATTAAAAAAAAAATATTTAGATGATTTGCCGGAATATGTGTTTTTTTTCTCTATAGGGTGAGTTTTCGGTTATTTTTAATGAAGTTCGGTGAGATTTGTTTAAATTTGATAAGGTTTTTTTTATACTTAGTAATAACAAGTTTCAAATAGGTATTTTTTTTTTTTTTCTAGATTTCAGATTTATTATGTTTATATTACTTATAATGTGATTTTTATGTGTGTACTTTTTAATTACATTTATTCAAAATAAAAAAAAGTCTGTATTTTTAATTTTAACGAAAACGTGGTATAGGCCATTAATATTGGAATATATAAATTACTTTGAAAAAATATACGATGTTCTGCAGAATATACACTGCCTTCTTTGCGAATAGATCCCATTAGGACGCTTCACATTTGGTTTCGCCTAAAAATAATAATTTGAAATAGCTAGTATGAGACTCAAATTGAGAGAGGGGATTAATAGACTCAGCGGACTCCGGTGCTGCTGATTAAGACGCCGTCGCTGGTGCAAGGAATCCGCTGCAATCAGGGTGGAGATGATCTCGGGGGCCTCAGGTGCGATACCGCTCCGCAGCTAATTGCGTCGCGCTCGGCGGCTCGTTAGCCGGGTCGGCGGGTTCGATTCCCTCGGGCGCCGGACGGCATTCCAGCGCCCGGAGGGACGGAGACCCCTCCCGGGGATGGAATCCTGGCCGGGGCACCGACGACGTGCCTTGGAGACCAGTAATTAGGGCTGTTTTCTAAAATTCAAAAATGTCGTCGCGGTCGGCAGAAAAATTCAGCCTCCTGACGAATTTTTAACCCTAAAATATTTTTAGTATAGATCCTTTTATATTCGGCAGGTCTGCTACTAATTGGCTTCAGGCATCCTTGGTCATGGTTTTTGGTATACGAAATACGTGCATATTTAAGAACACCTCGTTATTATCGAGCATAATTATTTTAAATAATATGCAAATTTGCAATTATAATTTTTTAAAAATAGGTTAGTCATGCTGTCCGCTATGCCATGAGTATTTGCGAATACTGAATTTTATTCTGGTTGTCATGCGAGCACCTGTTGCTGTATTGCTGCCCTACTGTGTTAAAGAACAAAGTGTTTGCGATGATGTATATGCTTATTTACGTATTTTTTTTATATCAATTATTTAAGAGGTTTTCAATAATAAAAAAAAAATTTAACTTCTGTTTTTATTGTTTATTTTATGAGGAAAGTCAATATAGTTGATATTTTTAAATATTTTATAAATATCTTTTTATTAGAGTTTTACTTTTTATTCATAAATTCATAAAGGCGGAGTTTGAATCGAAATGAAAATAATACTAACTCTTAATTTTTTTTAAGGGTTGTTCCAAATTTTTGATATAATATATATTATAATTTTCTTTTGCACACATGCTTATATGCCAGGAATAAGGAAGAGTTTTTGTTGTCAGCCAAACAACGTGAAATGATTACCCTCTCTCTTCTTGGATAACTCAAGTTGGGAGTAAAATGCATTTCGGCTCCGGTGTGAATCGTGTACATATGAACCGAATTTACATTTAGATAGGTAGAATTTTCCGAAAGCCTTACAGGGCTCGGTATTTTTTGATATTTTTGATATCGCCCCAGGGCCCCCCGGGGCTTTGTATTGTGACGTTTTCCCTCTTTTATTTATAAATAAAATGAGAGAATAAAAAGGAGAACTCGGTGCGTGCGCATTAGACATCCGTGGATTGAATATTTATTATTTTTATTTTATTTCAATTTACTACGCGTCTCGAGATCTTGGGGGAAATGTGCTGTTGAGTGCGTGTGCAACAGCGTTTCCTCCAACACTAAAACATTTAAAAATGCTTCAAATGGCTTTTACTGATATGTTTGCTGATTATGCTGAAATCAGCAAACACCGTCCGTTTTTTGCTTAATGGTCTAGTAAGGACATGGTACATATAACTATAGCGGGTCTTGGTAAATTTAAGGGTTGAAGGGGTAAGAGATATCGAGGTGCAAAAACCTATAGTAGATATTTATCTAAAGTGAGTATATAGTGAAACCCTTGCAAGAGGATGTCGGAGATTATCCTCGGCTGCAGCAGCCCCGCGTCTTGCTTTGATCTATTCCCGAGCTTGTCCGAATGCGTTTGTTTTGGTCCGGTTGATTTAGTGTCCTCCGCTCCCTCCAGCGCGCCCGTGACGATCGGATGATTAACTGACCGTCGGGGCTATTTCTGATCATGATTTTACGACTCGGAAGCCGTGCAATTTCTTTGAGCAATGCTTCAACGCTTTCTCCTCTTACGCGCCGCGCGGTAATTCTTAAGCGGACTGCGTATTTTAGGGTAAGAGCGTAACTGTATATCCGCGAACGTGCCTCTTACTTACCATATATATTTCTATTTAAATAAATAAACATATATACGTGGATGTGCAATTTGGGTGATAATATGAACTATTTCTGGAATTAAGAACTATAACACTTTTTTTTTGTTATGGTCACATCGCATCTTTTAATATTTTTCTTTAGATTTTGGGACATTGCTTGACCACATTTTTTATAAATTTTAAATTTTCTACGAGTTTAAGGATACGCTATTTGTGATTTCTTTGTATACAATGAGGCAAATTCCGGAAACATATTAAGCCTTACACAGCCTCGATTGCTTTTGAATAATTTTTATGCCTTTTCACTTGCTGTCTCCTACTACAATGTGTTGCTGTATCACACTGCTCGTTCTTAAAAAATGTGATGATTTTGTTTATAAGCTGCTTGTATTTATAATATGTGGTATCACTGGCCACCTCTAACTTTTCTTGCGCTCACATGCTCCAAGATAGTACTGTGGTTATAAACTTGATGTTATCGGTTCAACTTAAAAAAAAAAAAACAGCGTAGGAACTTGCGAGTAGATGTTTCTTGAATCACGCCAGCGGGCGTTCTCCAAACAATCCCTGTTACTCAATTTGTTAAATTCCTTATATTCCTCTCGCGTGCGAGACGACACAGTTTATAAACTATTTCCTCCGCTGTCTCGCGGCCTTCGGAGACAAAAAGCAACTTCGGAATCCGCCAGTAGCTCGCCCCCTTTGTCTGCCGCCCCGACACCGCGGCTTCGCGTGATACCTGTTGAAGACCCGCGCCTGTAATTAGTACCGAATGTGCTGCAAATTATTGAAGTTATTTTCCATTGTGTCCGTACAGTAGTGCTTCAATAAAAATTTGCATACAATAAGCCTTTGGGTAATCTCTCGCGGACGCAGAGTAAAAAAAACTCAAAACATGTCCCATACATAATACACGTGTGTATAAATAATTATATTAATTAAAACAGTGGTTTGCGTCTTCGCTTAGTGACACCAAATGTTGCATACAAGGGTTCAAATTTGTTGTAAGCTTTTTCAATTTTCTAAATTTATCTCAAGATCTTTCTTACTTCTCGAAAGAAAATTATCAGTTTGTGTTCAAAATAAAAACGTGCTGACCTTTCGGATTTTCTCCTTGCGTCCGCCCGGACTGTTGTGTCTGCAGCTTGTATAATACTTGCGCCAGGTTGGCTACTGAACCTCGCTGATTGTGCTTCTCTTTTCCTTTCAGGTAAGATCTCTGGCACTATTTAATTAACGGGAGGAAGTGTAGCGCCACGACTGAGCGGACAGGCGGGAGCACTCAGGTGTGTTTTTTTTTTTTTTGTGCTTTTAATTATTTGCTGTCGTCCAAGTCACCTTTGTAATGTGCTTAATCCCAGAAAAACCTCTGTCCCATCTCGTTTTAACAATTTCAAAAATTTAAAAGAATAATTATTTTTTACCACAGTTTACTTTTTTTAAATATTATTTATTAAAAATTTACTAGTGCTGTAACCCTGAGGATGTAAATATTGTTCATGCCGTGGGGGGTTGGAGTAAATTAAGTATATCATGAAATTAAAAAATAATAATAATAAAACAGATCATAGAATTATCATTTTGTTACGTTCCACATTTAAACAACAAGTTCGAATAGCCGAATGGCTTGGAAATTACGATAATTTTTTATTGTAAAAGCTTTCACCTTTCAAAGGCGCTCAAAAAAAAAAAATGACCGTTAACTCCTAATCATATGGTAGATCCTATTCGTTGTTTATAAACTACCCTTGTTTACAAGAAATGTCATTGATATGCTTATTATTTTTAAACATAAGACGGAGACTCAGTCGTGAATACAACATCGTTTGCGTCACCGCGGTTAAATTATGTGTTTATTTTTTTATTTCCGGAAACGAAAAATAATCATTTGATATATTTTTTTTAAGTCAGCCTTTGTTGTTAGCCCACTTGACAGTTAAAATGGCATTCCTGAGCCGGGGAATAAATCTGGCTTCGTTATTCTGTTGTTTCTCTGGGTTAACGCAGTGTCGGACCATAGAGAACGACCGAGCGAACGTAAATAAAGCCGGACTAACTCCGTTCGGTTGTTTTTTCGGATATTTTGTTGTGCTTTCGGAATGTCGACTGCTTTTCCGTAACGCCCTCAGTTTAGTAAAGCGGGGTTGGACTTAAAAAAGCTCTCCGCGCCGCTCGAAAAGAAACCTTTACACATGTCTTTACACGAAACGTTCTGTGCGTAAAAAAATATATTATTATAATAAAAACACGTGCACCCCATCGAAGGCTGCAGAAACTAAAAAAAATTACTACAATAGTCTTTTGATAAAGTACGTGTGATTTTTAAATGTTTTTTGCGAACTGCCGAGAAATGCCGGCAAATTTTTCGAAACGCCCTCAGTTTAGTATAACGATTTTGGACTTAAAAACTTTCAGCACCGCCGAAAAGAAAACTTCACTCATGTGTTGACTTAAAACTTTCTGTACGTTATCCATATGCTATTTAAGGCTGTAGAAATTTAAAAAATCTACTCTTATCAACTGTGCTTTGATAAAGATTTGATAATTTTTTACTTTTTAATGGTTTTTTAAAGTTTAGTTCGTATTTTCGGTGCAAGCTGATTGTATGTATTTGATAGTTCGTAGCTGCAAGTAACCTGTCAATCAAATACGAATTTTATGAATTATATTTTTTAATGGCTTTTAGGTGTCAAATCGCCGATAAATGATATAACCCAGTAATTACGCAACTGCTACTTAATCATATCGCGGTCTAGAGGAAGCATGGATATCTAAGAAATAAAAATACGCAATTTATGCATGTCTTGACATTACGCTTTCTCTTAACTGGAACTCATAGATTATATAATGGGATAAAATAGTTTAGATAAATTAATAGTTAGGGAGAAAACAAAAACTTAAACGTTACAAATATCCACGATATTTATTTTTAAAATCTATGAAAAATGTATGGCAATGAGTTAAAGCCCTGTTTTTCCTTGTCCTGTGATATCGTGAGTTTCGAAACATTGTGTAATTATACTGAAATGCTATCCCGCCTGTCGTCGAGTCACTAGGCTGTCTGTTCCGCCCACGTGGGCAAACCCATTAAGCTAAAAATCCACTCGGGCGATAATGAAGTTGCGACACCTGCTCTTAATTGAACACTTAGACGTACGTAATGGAATTAATGCCTCTCCCCTCCAGCAGCCCTGATGCTGCTTCGACACGTCCACCATCTCGACTGCCAGGGACTCCTAGCGAGATTGCGATTATAGATTTAAGAAATTATATCTTTGTGATCCACAAAGCCTTTGTGTAAAGTTTCTCCCAGGATTTAATATGCGCCTTTTAATAATAATTAGATCGGCTTGTTGGCTCGGTGGCTAGATCGTTGAGTCTTGATCAAGAGATTTCCGGTTCGATGTCATATGGATTCTAAACTGATGTTATTATCCTCACGCCTGTTTCAGTTTGGGAATGTTTGTGTTGAAAAATATGTATTTTATTATATTATTCTTGAACCAAATGTATATTTCACAATAAATATAATTTTGAACTTTTACACGAGTGTATTCATAAGAAGGAAAAAAAAATACGTACGTTCATTTATCAATTTATAGGATGACTTATGATGTTAAATAAAAAAATGTGTCAACCGGTTATTTTAATTACCCATCGACAGTTAAAGTTAAATATAAACTTAAGTGTATTTTTTTAAACCAATATTTTTTTAGGATTCTAAATAAATAACCTTGCTTTCATAAGATGAAAGTATTTTGTCGAAATTAACATTGAAATCTGTAACTTTATTTGACTGAAACCTCACAAAGCCCCCGTGTAAGCAGCCCACCGTCATTATCAAAAGCATCACGTGCGTTGCGTGACAAATGCATCTTCCTTTTTCGCTAGTTCCCAGTAAGTCAAAACTCGTTTGTACGGTTAATAAATCATTCGGCATTTATCTATTTGTCCGGGCGAGAGGGCCGCTTCCCTAACGAGTTTTTCATCCCCGCGGGGTGTCCATCCGGGGCGCAAGGCTGGCGGCACGCGCGCCCGGCGGGCGTGACCGTCCCCCCGCTGGCCGGATTATCGGCTGGTCACCCTAATTAAGCCCCGTGGCTAATTGTTCCGCAAACTCGTAACGGTCACTCGCCAAGTCTTCCGCACAAAAAGCGCTAGAGGTGAATTGATAAGGGAGGCTTTCCGCAAATAAACTTGATGAGGGAAGAAATAATTACCGCTGTGTATCTTACCCGTTTATAAAAAAAATATGCCAAATGTAGTTGTAAGCACTTATTATTTTTTTAATTTTTGTTTTTTTGAGCAGGTTTTGTTAAGTCTGTGTTTTGTATTATTGTCAGCGTACAGTCAATGTATTACTGTACTAGTGATCGTAAACAAGCGTACGAAATCCCATTTGGCCATATTTTTATAAACACCAAATGAACCTGATTTAGGGAAAAATCAAAGGAAAAAAGACATTGGAACAAGTCAGAAGTAACACGGATATGGAATTCGCAACAGTGGTTGAAAGTCGTGAGTACATCCAAACTTATAGTACAGGGTGTTTTTTATAGAAGTATAGAACTTTAAGTTGGCAACACTGTTTTAACTGGCGGCTATTTGGCGGGATATGTGAAGTCGCTAGTCTACGCCGATAAGCCCGAAACGATTGACCACTTGGAGGACAACATTCGCCGCGTTATTGCCGATATACGGCCACAAATGTTGGAAAAAGTCATCGAGAATTGGACCTCCAGACTAGACTACGTCCGAGCCAGCCGTGGCGGTCATATGCCAGAAATCATATATAAATTATAATGCCAAAAAATTATCTTTCGAATAAAGTTAATTTCATGTCAATTTAAAAAAATTATCTTTGTTTTATTCCATTTCAAAGTTCTATACCTCTATAAAAAACACCCTATTTAAGACTGGATAAAGTTACGTTCATTTAGATGGCTACCAATATCCTCTGAGATGAAGAATATATCAACAGTGCACAGCGTGCACAGCTTTTTATCAACAGCCATTTTGATATTGGATTATGGAATATGGACAAATCTCATAATTAATGTTTCAACCCTTTAAAATAATTTTGTCTTCAATTTTTATACTTAGCTTAGAATCGCCTTTCTGGTTCCAACCTTCAAGCGTCACATTAGTTAAAATTGAACCATTAGATTGACAACTTTGCAGTTTATATATTATTTAACGCATAAATATATATTTTTTTTGTTTGCGTTACTGTCGCGACCTGCTTTCAAAAATAACAAACGATGCGCGCTTAAAGTGCAATAAAGATTGAAAAGCCCGGGTAGGCCGGAATAAATGATATGAAGGGTTGTGTCGCCGCGGCTGGCGGGGGCGCATACACAACCATCCGGGGGACCCTCATCCGTCTTGACCACAATGCTCTGAGCACAAATAACACCTTTACCTTCCGAGCGCGCGGGGCATACAAATCCACCCCGGCTGGGCGCTCACCCCGCCGGCCGAGCTACGCTACACGGAGACATAAAGCCTTCTTCCGCACACGAAGCTACTCAACTGCTGAGGAAATTACTATTATTCAAATTGTAATATAATCTTATACTAATAATATTGACTTTGTGGTAGACAAACGCCACGTTGTCGATGGAGTATATTGTGTTATTGGGTTATTGATTCATACGTGAAACAACGATTAAAATCATCGATTTATTTTTTTACACACAAGATTTGAACCCACATTGAACTATCGCAACACGATCGATTAGAACTTTAATCAATATATATATAAATAAATATTTACTCAAGGATTACGGCGCCAGCTTGCGATTGCAAGATATATTCATACTAGAAATGCTGCCCGTCACAGAATGACGTTTTCGGAGGCATTTTGAATTATTAATGCTGTGATTAATCATTTCTAACACAATTTCGATAAAAAAAATAAAATTGGTACTTGTGTCAAGGTGACATAAACTGAAAATTTCTAAAAAGCATAAAAAATTTGTTTTTTTGTAAAAGTTTTAAATTTGAAATTATCGCGGTGAACAATAAAATCCTATATTGAAACTCGCTAAAGCATATTTTATAGTTTTATTAAATTGAAATTGAAATTCGGCACATACCTGCGGAAAAATTTACTAAACTTACATACAAAAAATCAGCGTTGCATCTTTTAAGATATTCTATAGAAAACCAAAAAATGAAACATACACACACACAATGGATATTATTATAGTAGATTGTAAATCACTTCGAAAAAAAAAATTTCACACAATATTTAATTGGCATAATATGTACGTTGTTTCACTTATAGGAAATTATTGTTAAAAATTCTTGCTTAGTACAAGTGATTCGTTGGTATAATTGGTAATGCACCGGCCATGTAAGCTTGGGGATGTGGGTTCAAATCGCACACAAATCACGATGATATTTTTCTAAGAGTTTCTTGATTCAATTTATAATATTTTAAAAAATGTACTTAATCATTATCAAAAATAATTTTTCTTACTAAGGCTTAAGATTGTAAAATCGCTTGGTTTGGCCAAAGTTAATGGTGGGATTAAAGAATAACGCATTTTCCAATATGCATTTTTTGACTACTCTTAGATGTTTTGTAAATGCAGATTCACGACGCGGAATAACAGCCTTTATAAATTAGCAAAGTTTGATCACTTTTCTAGGTTTTTTCATCTCGGGGGCAGGGGAGCTCCGCGAAAAATCTCGTTACGTACGGAATATACATAAGCCGTTCTAATTATTAATTTTCTGGATCAGCAAACTTAAGTTGAATAAAATATTTAAAAAATAAAAAGTAAAGCATAACAAGACTGTTCACGTGGGTTTAAAAAATAATTGTGAATGATTTAATCAAATCGAATGTTACTTTATATCGTTATTGTAGACTACTTGTTATACGGAGGTTGTAGGGGTACCCTTTGTGTAATTTGAGATCATGATAAAGTAAATTTATAACAAAAATATTGTATGCTACTTCAGCAGAACTAATTTATCTGTATATGAGAGCTAATAAATCAAGATAGGGTTGCTAATGCGTGATGACATGGCGGATATCATTATGTACAAGAATAATGCAATATCAGTATAAGTCATATCAATCCACATCGACGCAGAGCTCTTCTAAATTATTAATACATCAATAATCTGATACTCCTATTGTACTTATATCGTATGAAATATTGAATAAAAATTGGTTTTTGTGATATTGTATCGTGTTTTGTTAGCGGCCAAAGAAGAGAACAAACGTATTGATATGTATAGAAATTACATTAATAGAAGAACACATCTCTACTGGTTATTGGAACGGTTTTCCTTCTCTGGTTTTTTACATTATAACAATCTGTCATTTTCCTTTTTGCCTGGGGAGATTTTTATACTCTCTGTATATTTATATTATTTATTTTGTTTGGTCTAAATATGTCATCAAACTGTCCGTTGTAGAATATCACAAATTAAACCTGTATATCTTAAATATCACTTACTTTTCAAAAAAAAATTACTCTGTAATTAATTAATGTATGAACAATGGTTCCACGTGGGGTGACAATAACTTAAAAAAATATAATAAAAGAATTGAAATTAAACATGCGATTTTTTTATTAATGATATTGGTAACTTTTTATACTTTATTCACGTTGAGTTTATTTTAGTTTTAGCATGACTAGTTTCGACCAACAGACTTGGTCATCATCAGATGCAGAAGAAAACTGGTCTGATGATGACCAAGCCTGTTGGTTGAAACTACTCATACTAAAACTAAAATAAACTCAACGTGAAGAAAGTATAAAAAGTTACTCATATCATTAATAAAAAAATGGATCTTCACCAAACAAATGCCTTGTCCCTCAACAAGATTAAACATGCGATAATTGCAAAAAAATATATATTACTCGATTTTGATATTGCAGAATCTCATTCGGTGTATCCTCTAAGAAAACTTTTTTCGATTAAACTTCAATCCGAACCGAGGGCATAATTGCGCACGACGCAAAATTTGTTTTAAACTTATTTCGAGTATTAATTTTCGTGAAGTTCTCCGCGTTGTCTCGCGGCGTGGCGTGGCTCGCGTGTCGCGTGGCTCGCGTGGCTCGCGTGGCGCGGCCGGCGTGCGTCGGCTTCCGCCTTGACTTTATTATTTGAACGGTCCCCCGAGTGTATCATGCGCGGCGAAACCGACGACCGCTTGGAATTTTATATTTCCCCCACGGCCGCAACGGGCCGAGGCCCATTCCAAGCGATAATTCCACCCTTGAGGAGCAAGAAAACTGCACCGTTTACGTATTATTTACTGCCTGAGTTTATTAAAAATTATTTGCGATTCGTTTGCCGGTTATCTCTTTAAATACATTTGACATTTTCGGATGAAATGTTTTTTTTTTATAAATACACATAAAACTGTACGCGTTACGAGACCACTGACTTTTTTCATTGAGACAACGAGAGTATCGTCAGAATTTTTTTCGACTTTGACAATGTCTCTTTGTGTCATTAGTCTCGTTTAACAACAATGTTCGTATTCTCCCAGCCATTTGGTTATTCATATTTGTTTATTCAGTGCGCCGTGGCTAAACAGTGCGGTTGCGCTGCTAGAAAGCGATACATTAAGTCAGTTAACATAGGGGTCGTTTGTTGATTTATTTATTATTAATGTGTTAAGGATTTGAGAGTATCCATTGGGTACCATGATAAATTAAAATCTTTTTGTAGCGTATCAAGAGCATATAAATACATTTCAATAAAAAATGTTGCTTGTATAAAGAATTTTTATTCTTGTATTAGTTATATATCCGCAGGGAGTTGACTATTCGGTTACAGTAGCTGCAAGGCTATAATGTAGACTTTAAATAAAAGGGTTGTAACTTGTTCTTACTTATCATGATACAGAGATATCTGTTTGAACGATTCTCACAGTAACTTAATTTCCGTTTTAACAAACATATAACTAACTATACGAGAACAATATAGATACATATCGGACTAACAAAATTTAAAAAAAAATTGTTATGAAGAGATTTGAATGCGTTACAGTAGCTGTTTTGTGAGTCGCTGCGTGTGTTAGTGTGTGCATTAGCGGTTTTGCAGCTCCAAAGTGACACATATATAGGGTTGTTTGTTGATTTGTTCCTGCTTACGCGTCAGGGGCGGCGGCCCGAGGGTTCTCGCGGGGTTTCGCACAAGTGCGGTACAGAGTTACGGCTCGCCCGCGTCATCTTAAAGCGATTTGCAATCTTATCTCGGTATCACACGACGTTGCGGGGGATTTATAGACGACCCCTGTCAAACCGCCGCAATTAACATGTCTATAAATATTGGTTGCGTCGAGTTGTCGAGCTGCGAAACTTGCCTTAATTTTTAAAAAAATATTAATTGCATGTTATAAATATAAAATCAGAATCGACGCAATAAACCATGTGGTATATAATACATTCAATTTAATTTGAATATGCACGTTTTATACAGAATTCCCCGCTCGCCTTATTCTGTTGCTCGTGCATGGCTGCCATTATGTACCACTGAGCATGTAAAGGATCGGTAATTTAGTAGTGGATTTGGAATGATTGTGGAGGGATGTGCTCTGAAAGTGCCTTGTCGAAGTGGGGGGGCTGCAAAAGGAGTATCAGATCTAAACGCCAGAGCTATGTAAGGAAAGGATTATATAATACTGCTATTGGACTTATCCTTTCAGTATAAAACTGCGGTGTAGAAGGACCCACCACACTATTTTCTCTAAGAAAACCATGAATATATGCTCAGTGAGATGGTCGCCAACATCCTCTGAGGATAGGCACCCGATGAAGAAGAATACAGATTTCACTTGTGACATTGTTATTCTGTGATTTATACCTCAGGTTCGAGAGTTGGTCTGATACGCGACAAAGCCGCAATTGCATAGCGAATGCTTGCATACTTGCCTCATACCTTGCTACTTCTTACTAAACCGCAATACTCTTTTACAGAGTACAGTAAAACCTCTATATAACGGACCAATTGGGGCGTCCGTTAAATCCGAATGTCAGTTATATAAAAATAGTTTTAAAATAAATAAGAAATACAAAATTCTATTTAATTGTCTTCGGACACTCGTCGTGAAGTGTCGTTTGCTGTTTGATATCGACGCGCTCGCTTTCGGTAATCCTACTAAAAAGGAATCAACTTTTGTATGCACCTTTGAAGTTTGCCGTTTTTTTTTTATAATCAACTCTCAAATTCGCATTTAAAAACTTTTTTGTCCGAAATCCGTTATACAGGGGTCCGCTGCATCGACTCGGTCCCACCGTATTGCAGTCGATGTCAAATCGCCGTCAAGTCGAATCGATTCACGGTCGCGATCCCGCGGGTCCCGGGCGGCGCCCCCCGACGTACTCGCCGGGGCACAAAACGAGCCGCATGAGCCGAGAAATCTCGGGGCGCGATTCCCGAAACCCGGAGAAGTGTTAAAAAGCGGGTCCGGCCGACACCTCGCGGGCCTCTCGCTCGCGCGCGCGCCGCCCCCGGTCGCGCCGTCCCCGTCGCGCGCGGCCCAACTTTTTTTCCTCCGCCGCCCCGCCGCCCGGTGTTCGCAAAGTGTTTTTATGGTGATTTGAGCATTTATGGTTTATTTGAGTTTGTTTTGTGTTTTCTCTTTCTCTCTCTCTCTCTCTCTTTCACTCTCTTTCACTCACTCTCGCTTGTCGATTTGTAAATTTGTTTTTAAATTAGCTCGGTGCTTACTCCGGGTTTTTTTTTTATTTTTATTTTTGTTTTTACTTTGATTTATTCATGTTAACAGAAAGAAAATTATTTTACGCCGTTTTTTTATTTTATGCGTATTTTTTATTGTGCTAATTTTTTTTGCGTAATAAAAAAATAAAACCTTATTTAATGACTACCCATACATTACAATATTATCTGGACCATCTAAATATATGAAACTACGCTTATATATATCCAATAAATGAACCTATACAAAAGACAAATAATAAATTAGTTTAAATTTACGATGCTTGCATTTCAAGACCCAAACAAGCTCGAAAACTACATATTATCTTACACATGGGGCTGGATGTCGTAATGTTTATTATACGTATGATCATTATTAACTCCGTGGATATTTAAGTGGCGTCGAGTAAATGATTATTTCTACAATGCCGTGAAATTAAAAAATATGTATTAAAATGACACTAAGGCGATGAAGAACAAAATACAATTTATTTTGATGTAACTGGTCAAATTCTTTGTACAAAAAATATTTTGAATAACCAGCCAGACACTAAAAACTATGACACACTTCTCTAGACCAAACTATCTATAATAATAATATCCATTGTGTGTGTGTATGTATGTTTCATTTTTTAGTTCTCTATAGAATATCTTAAAAGATACACCGCTGATTTTTTGCATGTATGTTTAGTAAGTTTTTCAAGACGATAGGATACTATTTTCATTCATAAACTAATTTCATAAAACTATAAAATATGCTTTAGCGAATTTCAATATATATATAGGATTATAGGAACAATATCATTATAGGATTCTGTTGTTCACCGTGAGAATTTTTAAATTTAGAATTGTTCAAATAAAGAACAGTGCAGTGAAAGTGATGCGTTGTTTGTGACACGAAATGTGACAGAAATGTCAAGCAATGAATTGGAAGGAAAACGTGAACAGCGTCTTCTTAAAATTCGAGTACCCAGCTATTCGAGTATTCAACCAAACATATGTTCAAACACTATTGCATCGTTCATCGAATACGTCCTTCTGTGACGGGCTACATTTCTAGTGTTACAATAACTGTAACGTTTTAAATATTTATTGTCAATATGGAAGTATCTCAAATTTATCTGCAAAGTGTAGTGATACCGAGTAATATTATAGTATTGATTTTGATTTTGGTCACAAAGGATTTCGCACGAAATATATAAGTAAAAATTTTTTGAAAAGAACTAGTTTTACTAAAAATATGCGATAAGTTAAAATGATACGTGCAAATAAATATTAGTAGGTTTCTAGATTTCTAAATATGTTATTTGGTAGTAGTGCGGCGAGTTGCAGTTAACTATCGATCACCGTGTAGCCGCTGCGTCTCCGGCCCGGCCAGGTAGTCCCGAGATCATGATTTACCGACACACCCGCCATGTTTGTTTCTTTTTTTGGTTCTTCTTCCTCTTTGTCTCTGGTCCCCGCTCCCCTCCCCCCCCACCGCCCCGCGCGGAGTGGCTCCTCGTTTACGATAGATTGTATACCATTAAAGCCCGGATAGATTGTTAAATAGTTAACAAATAATACCGCTAACGTTGGTAATAAATATAATAAAGTCTAGTTTCGTTTTGATTCGGCTGTCCGTTTTTATATTTTTGTGTGTTTTTTTTATTTATTTTTTTACCTTGCCTTGAAATAACAAACCTGAGCTCTATTGGAGCGTAACTCACTTACCGTGTTTAGCATAGATTTTTTTCTAAACTAGATTTGCATGGACGTCACGGTTTTATTTTTGTTCTATGAACCTTAACACACGGATACCTGCTATGTTAGAATATTAACAAGAGCATAGTGAAATAAAAACATTTTAGTGAATAGCCAAGCAAACACAGTAATGTTAATAGTCTTATGCTGAGACGTTAACTGAAGGTGGTAGAGGTAAAAGAAAGATATAGAGACATCGTTACCTGATTTTATTCTTGGTTTTACAGAATCTCAGACATAAAATACAATAAAGTGGGCTTTAACGTCGTTAGGAATAACTTTCCTTTGTGGCTGGTTTAGTGAACAATTCTGCATAATTTAGGTTTAATAAATGCCTGTGTGTTTTATTTCAGTAAAAATAAATTGTAGCTGCAATTATTAGTTATCAAGATTCGACATTTTGTTATTAAATGAGGCAAGTGAATTATAATTAACCAAACATCCTTCGTCCACCTTTACATTCAATTTTGACAAAACAATTTAAGCAGAGAAATTCGGATAAAAATTAATGGATAACTTAATTACTTTTATATAAATATTACAAGTGTATTATCAATAATACTTGGATAATTTTGGATCAAAATAATAACGATAAAAGTAAAATATGTTTGTATTGATATCAAGATATTTTAGAGTAGGTAATCCTGTATTGGTGGTACGTACTATTGGTTAATAATACTATTTCTTGTTTGCAGAATTATTAATAGCAGTTGATTGAAATATGCGTTTTTAATATTCGTCGTTGTAAGCTGGTCCTTTAAGGCCCACCATGTATATACGTACGGGGTTTATCGATATAACAACAGCCGAAGTTGTTCTAATTGTATTCTAAATAGCAACGCTGTGGGAATTTGGATAAGTCACCAGACTGCATTGTGACTTATTATTCTAACTAAATTACCAAATCGTCTGTTTTAAAATAATTATAAAAAGCAAGTAAATAACAAATTATATACAATCGCATAATAAAACCTAATTGCATATCTAGATGAGTATTTAAAAAAAAGTTTTTCTTTTTATAATTTATTATAAATTGATGCCATTTGTAAACATATATTTCTTTAAGTATTCTTTAATACAGTTAAAATGTCTCGTTTAAAAATATGACTTGGTTCTTTTGACAAAACATTGACTCACTTTAAACTCAATTTTGTTTTTAACTCAACGCTGGTTTTACTCAGAACAAAGAGGTTCATTAAACCGACTCAAAGCGAAACAGGTAATTCAAAGATACGCGTTTTCAAGGCCACAGCTGATGAATATTGTTATCATATTGTAGGTTTAATGGTTATCCTTTTCCTGGAGGTTTCCCAATTTAAAGTTGTCACGAAGCCCTTTTATGCTTTGCATATAATAACAGAATAAACAAATGCCTCTGTATATTCGGCGATGCGTACCAACGATAATAAGCCACCCGGAGAAGAAATACAGTCGAATTCCTCTCCGAATGAGGACCGGCTGCTTAAAAATGTACCGCAGGGCTGGTTATAATAATATTGTTACATGCTCGTTCATATATTACTCCAGACGTGTCGACATGGCGGACACCCTCAATGTTGACACGGCATGCTTTGAGACTTCGAGTGTGTTGAAAATTGTTACTTGTGATTACACACACACACACACACACACACATGCATACACAAATGTATATGAGTTATTATTACATAACTCATGAGAATCGATAAAATATATGATTTAAATCTGTAACCCAGCCATCTGACCGCAACCCTCTGCCATCTCCACAAAAAAATACAACATTTTTACTGCATCATATAAAATGACCGGTGACCACAAAACGGCGTCTGTAACGACCGCCTCACACCTCAGGCCGGCGCAGCGACCCGCCGGGCCTGCCGGGGGGCTCTCTGCGGTCGCCCGACACCTCGGGCCCTGCGCCACCCGCCACCCGCCACCCGCCACCCGCCACCCGCCACCCGCCACCCGCCACCCTCCACCCGCCACCCGCCACCCGCCACCCGTGGCCCGCGGCCCCTCACAACCCGGCCAAGGGGTCACGAGAAGAATCTCAAATCCACAACACTGCCTCGATTTGCTTGAATCGTTCATATATTTTTATTTGTATTAGCTGTACAAATAAGTTTGAGTATGACGATTTATTGTGAAAAAATTGTTACTGTCCATCGCTGGCCACTACTTTTCCTCATCTTTCTGGCAATTTTCGGATACCATCTCGAAAAAAACGACGTGTATGTAATCCATGAATCGATCCGATTTTGGACTTCTTCAAAAGAGCGGAAGTGCTGACCCTCAAGAGGCTGCGTCATCGACGAAAACAAATAATAATCGGAAGGAGCAATGTCTGGGCTTTATGGCGGGTGGGGTAGGACTTTCCATTTCAGCGTTTCAAGGTATGTTTTGACCGGCTGCGCAACCGCGCTACTGTTTTTCCCGTAGTGCTCGGCTCAAACGCATCAATTGAGTTTGGTAAAGTTACCCTGTGATGGTTCCACTTGGTGGTAGCAGGTTATGACCTGCTACCACCCAATTTGATGGTACCCGATGGTACACCCAATTTGTCTCACCAAATACAGAGCATGACCTTTCCACCGTGAATATTCGGCTGAGTGTAGTGAGTCCTTCTACACCTGAAAGAAGTGTCTGCGCATTGCTGCTGCTGCTGCCCAATATCATTATTAAACAGGGTGTCCAAAAAGAGGATCGGGTATTTGTGTAGTATTTTTTTAAATTGTTGATTATAAGAATACAAAATAGATAATTATTTTAAAAGATGATGTTATCCAAGTGGTGACCGTTACGCTGCTGGCACTCTTCTAATCTGGAACGAAGATTGCTGATAACATGCTAACAACGCTATCCTTTCCTTACAAAGCTCTGGCGTTTAGATCTGATATTCCTTCTGCAGCAAGCTACAAAAACAATACCACCTCGACAAGTTATTTCCATCCCTCCACAATCATTCCAAATTTCTAAAAAAAAAGTTTTATTACTAACAGGATTTTTTCGGTAATTCTTCGCCACTTTATATCTGATTTATTGGGTGCTGTGGCAAGGTAGGTTTGGAAAGCGCTGGGTTGCGGTTTGGTAGGCGCGGTTTTGGACCAACAAGGTGCATCCACAATAGATCGATGTTTCAAAGGGATACACGATACTGCTATTATATAAACATTTCAATAATAATTATTTCACAGGGCAACGCGGGATCCTTCGGCACTTGTATACGTCTAATACACATCAAAACTCACAGTATCGTCTAAAACTGATATATAACAATATTAATAGGATATTTGTATTTATTTGCAATGTCGTAGTTTTTTGTATTACATTTTATTGTTTTATTTCTTTATATCTTGTGACGTCACATACTCATTTGTTTCTAACCTTTAATTCTAAAAAGCAGCCGATCTGTTTGTTTATCGAATTTCCCGATAGCATGATGTTTCGGTTGTACTTTAGATTTAATTTAAATATAAATTTAATTTATTTATTAGGTTACAGGCTTTTGAAATCCCAGGAGCAAACATTGCTCAATTAGGGGGATATAATGCATCAAGAGATAAACACAAAAAACCTACTAGTATAATACTGTCATGCTATGTTATGTTTCTACTTACCATATATATAGTCATTGTCTGACGTTGTATATATAGCGTAGCCTTGACATAGTGTATACTCGATTTAAATTCATTTGACAATTTCAAAGGAAATAGTTTTTTTATGCGATTTGTGATTAATATATGCTTTGTTAACACATCAATTTTCTTTGTATCTTGTATTTGTGCTTACCATTAATCTTGCCTGAAAATTATCTCTTACACACACACACACATAAATATCAACAATATCATTTAGCAATAAATTAATATAACTGGATTTTTTTGTAGCATTATTTTAATACTGATAAATAAAAATGGTTCAAGACATTACTGAGATAATCACCGAGCTAATAAGAGCTCATTGAAGATGCCTGTATAGGATGAAAGGGCTCTCTTTGTCCCGACGAGACCTCTTTTAGAGTCTCTTAAATGATTGGTTTAATTTTCGGGAATGGTTTTTTATGAAATAAAACTCAATACTCTTCGTTTGTCATAGAACGGTTACTCAAACCTTAACAATTTCACAATAATAACTTGGCTTCCACAAGCCATTATATTTTCCGTAATAAACCTATAGACTACGAAGAAATATATATGTATTATATTTTTTCCTTGATTTTATGTGTAGTTAATTCTTGGTATTTATGAATATTAATATATTTTTATTTTTTGTTACAGGTAAGTCTTAGACGGCTACTCAACAATGTATTTCTATAGATCATACATTAAACATATTGGTAAGTCAACAACAATCAAAACCACGAGTCCATAAGTCAAGATCCAGTTAAGTTGAAATGATAACAATTATTGTTTATAGTGAACATCAAAAATAAATGTATACTCTTTGGGTTTATTTGGACAGCATAATAATATACTTTTGGTCAAATACTGATTATTTATGAACGATAGAATCCATAATCCTTCAATCAATAACGTTATGGTAAACTCTTTTATCAGAATCGCAATTTACTTTATTTTATTTGTGATCTGCAAATTATCCCTATTACGGGTAGAGTAGAGCACGCGTTGACTCAAAGCATTGACATGTTGAAGTAGAGGCTATGTATATATCCTTGCATGCGTTTCAATAAAGTGTGTGTTTTCTAAAACACTCGAACAGTCTTCAAAGTTAATAAGTTTCGTTCATTTTATAATGAGTTGACCGAAATTTAAATTTTGACGTCCCATATCTTTTAATAAGAGTGTACTCGAAAAGTTCCGGTGAGTAATGTATTTGTTTTGTTGTTATTTTAATATAACAATGTATCACTACTCCTACGACTTGATTTTATGATTACTACTTATTATGAACAATGCCTTCGTAAAGTTTAATGCATTTCAATATAACGGGCGTAGCTTATTTGACTGTCTGTACGTTCGTTATGTCTATTTACATTTACAGAATGCGATTCGTCAAAGTCAATAACGCTGTACACTTCCTAATTTATTTCCCTTGTCATGAAGAAACAACAATTGCATCGTTATTACAAACGACGTATTATAAAACCCGTTCGTTGTGGCACTGCCTTATGACGCACGCGTCTTACAATCACGCGTTTAACAAAATAACAAACTTAAAAATAACATCTAAATTGGACTATTGTGAATGCGGCTTTGTAACGCTGCTCGTCTGCATCTCTCTCTGGCTCATAGAATTTTCTTCTTATCTCTGTCCCTGTCGCACCCTTGTTCCTTGCGCTTGTACCCATATAAAGGTGCCTCTATACGCGGTTTTTTACTTTATTTTTAGTTTCCTTTTATATCCTTTAGGATCTTCAGCAGGTTATTGTCCGGGAGGACTGCAGTTCGATCCTTGCGTTTTCGCTTATTCGATTGTTGGTGATTTGTTTGGTCACACGGATTTAGTAAATCTTACAATATTAATACACACGCTCATAAAAATAGTGAAACCTACATTTATATCACTTCTAAATCCTGCCAGCAAAACATTTGGGAACACACACATCATTATTTATTTAAATGTTTTTTTCACAACAATCGTAAATCATATCAAATAAGCTACCTGATAAAATTCGTATAAATTTTTATGAAAGTATATTTACCTTTATTCGTGAGGCCGATATGTATATGTGGTATATTCACTCTATCATATTGATTCAGTCTGTTCTGAATATACACATTCGGGTGACTGGCCCAACTAAGTACAGGGTGTCCAAAAAGAGTATCGGGTGAATGTGAATAGTGACCGTTATTGCGATATGCCGCGAAAAAATTTGGTCCCAGAGTTGCAGGAGTTTCAAGGTTTCAACTCAAAAACGTGGTTCCAAAAAGACGGGGCCACTTGCCATACATCCAATCAATCAATTGAAGCTGTTAACGAATTATTCCCTTATAAGGTCATTTCACGTAGAGGTAACATCAACTGGCCTCCCAGAAGCCCCGGCCTTAGCCCTCTTGACTATTTCGTATGGGGATACCTTAAAAGTAGGGTTTATGAGAATAATCCGACGAACCCAACGGAATTGAAACAAAACATCAGGTCAGAAATGGCAGCAATATCGAGGGCTATGTGTCAGCGTGTTATCAGCAATCTTCGTTCGAGATTAGAAGAGTACCAGCAGCGCGTAATGGTCACCATTTGGATAACAACATCTTTTCGAAATAATTTTCTATTTTGTATTCTTATAATCAACAATAATAAAAAAAAACTTGATAACTAGTAGTTTTTGTTTTACTGAACTAACAAATACCCGATACTCTCTTTGGACACCCGGTATAACGTTTACAAACGAAATGATCCAAAGTGAAGCTTTGCGTTTAAAGAAGTCTTAGACGGCGAATAGAACCCTATCACTTCTATATGAATTTTTATTTAATTCATTTTAGGTTTATTTTTGTACTTGAGCACAAAGCACGGATTTACGAAAACGAACGCCGATCAAAATCTTACCTTAAGCACCTGAAGCGGGCTAATAAAAAGGTGAAATACTGCCGAGAGTCCTTTGAATCGAGACAAAGGCCCGGCCCGCTGCAGTGCTGGAGAGTTCACCAGCGAGAGAGCTCTGTGCCGATCAAAAAGTGTGTGAAAAAGCACTCGTAGGTGAGGGCGGAACGTCCGCGTCATTGCAGGGACGGACTGGAAACACCCAAACAAACATATTCAATATTTCTGTGGATGGTTTTACGCCAGCGACTTCAATCAGGAGACAAACAGAAAACACCGAAATGAATTGATTTAAGATTTTAAGAAGCATCACCGAAAACATAAAAATAAATATATCAAATATTATTGAATTACAAAATGCGTATATTTTTTGTTTACCGTTGATTTTTAACAAAGTTTATTAAAATACGTCCATAGTGCCAATTCCGCCCTGTACTCGCGAAGACATTCCGCCCCTCGTTCATGAGCCATTCAAGTGGAGTTATTACTTATAGGACGAGCGTAGTGCCTCGTATTGCAGTATTTATAGTTCCATACAGTTTGCGGGCGAGAGCCTCCTGGGATACATTTTTCCGGAAGCGCCGGGGGCTCCGGGCCCCGCCGCGGCTCGGACCTCCTCCCTCCGATGGTGTCCACCGATTTATGGCTTTGGGAAGCTGTAAAGTGTCCTCCGTCCGGGGCACAAGTGGAACGTTCAATTAACTTTTAGTGCTAATCTACGATTATCATAAATCTGGGAGGACTTTTGAAAACATGGGAATATTTACGATGCTTATTATCGACGCTGTCTTCAATATATTTGCTGTTGACTGCTGTGGTTAAGAGGATAAAACAGGTGTTTGCCGCCCACAGTGCCCCGTGAAACTATTTTTTTAATTTTATATAGAAGTATCCTCAGTTTTTTCTCAGTGTTGTAAGTTAAGACTGCCTCTATGATAAGAATTATTTAAAAAGTCTGTATTCCAGACAAAAGCGAATTCTAGCTAAGTTTTCCATCTGTTCATTTTCCACAGCGTCTACCGAACCCTACACATTTAGAAAGGTTACTCTTTGTTTATATTTATGTCTCTGAATGTCTCCTGCTAGTGAAGTCTACATCAAAAAATAACAATAAACTTCACGGTCCTGCTCATCCTTCAGGAGCCCCGTCGTCTCCGAGGCGCATTGCGGGTGGCAGCCCCATCCACTCCCTGATGTCACTGCCGCTGTCCGGGATCTATTCCCGGGCGCCGGTTCATCTCCAGAGCTGGCGCCCCCCGTCCCTCAATGCGCGGCATCAGTCTAAAAATATCTGTCAAAACGTGAAGGGAGGAATGCCGGAGAGATATGCGCGCTGTCGCGTCCCTAACTGCATGCCCGCAATACCCTCCGCGTTAGTGCCGCGTTGTCGGGGGGCTGCCGTACAAATGTACATGTGCGTGTCAAGCAATATGTTTACATTTCTCTCTCGGAGTTTGGCTTGTAGCTTATGGGCCCTAACGGAAGATATATTATATGAGAAAAGATAATATTTTTAAATAGTAACAGTGAAATGTGGATTGTTTATATTGAGAATAATATTGACAGGTTATATTTTACAAACAAAATTTATTGATAATATAGAAATTTATAAAGTTCGTGTTGTATTTGAAAAGTGTAATGAATGTTAATCTGCCTTAGAATTCAGGCGTTAGTCGGCTAGTTAATCGCAGAGCTTTATACAATCGTACGGCGGTTCTTATAAATAATTGGCATGGTTAAACAGTCTTTAGGGAAATTGTCCACGAAACTACTTTAAAGACAAACCAATTATATCAAGATGGGAATGAGCTTTTGAGATCAAAGCTCACCAGACATAATACTGGAGCCGACTATACCAGGACAGGAACGAGCTTTTGATATCAAAGCTCACCAGACATAATAGTGAAGTCGACTGTATCCGGATAGAAATGAGCTTTTGAAATCAAAGCTCACCAGATATAAAAGTAGATTCGACTTTTGTATCTGGATGAGAATGAGCTTTTTAGATGTGTTGTGGCATTTGTTGTTATCCGCGACGTGAGAGCTTTAGAGTTCATAGCTTAGGATGGATTGCGTACTTTTGACTTTAAAGCTCAATAGTTGATGGGTGTGTGACAAATTGATAAGTATTTATTATTTTATTTATAACATCAACATGTTTTGACGCATGTCATTGTCATTAAAAGTATTTGAAAGAATATAAATATACAATTACTTGTAGTCCATAAAACTTTTGTACGAATGTTCATGTATGTGGTTGAAAGCATTTAATATGAAGAAAGGAAATAGGTGTAATAGAATTTAAATAATAAATAACGGTTTTTTAAAATGTAAATTTATAAATAAAAATAGTTAACTTATAAAATAAATGTTGATTTCAGTGTCTTACATCTCTAGCGAGGTGAATTTTGATTTCAATTTTCGTTTCAATCGATTTTATTTTATTTTTATGGGCAGGTAATAAAATGTGAGTTTTTCTGAATTTTTATTTAATATTATTCAAATCTAGGGGTTGATGACTGAGCAGGGAGTAGATGTTATTATCGCCAGACTTTGAACAAAGAAACTTTAGAGAGTTTTTTTGCTCTCGTAAAAACATTGCCTTGCAAAATCGTGTATGCCATTGAATTAAAACCTTTTCAATAACACCAAAAAAATAAAATGATTTTTTTGATGGTGATTCAGATATTTTTTTTATAACAGATCAAATATTTATAACGATTTTTTTAACAGGAACTTTAAATTCATTGTATTTCTATTCTTTAAAAAAGATAAAACTTAAACGTGTTTTTTTATGTATGCAATAAAGCTAGTCCCTGAGACTTAACGAATTGTACAAAGCTGTAGTTGCGTCTTATTACACCCGCCTACCTTTCATTTGCGGCCCCTCTCTCACAGAAAAGGGCGGGTAATGGATTCATCCTCTAGGATAAATGAGTTTAGACACAGCTCGCCTGCGGAGTAAACAAAGAAAAGGTTAACATACAATCAACAAATCAGATGTATACAATGACATGAAATTGTTTTTTTTTATAGGATATAATTTACGTTAGAAATCGTACGATCTATACGAATTAGCCGGCTGTCACTTCTATTCTCTGAAAAAAATCACTTCTTTAACTCGGGGCGACTCGCCTGTCGGGCGTCGGTCCAAGACTTTTCCACGGAAAGCTTCGATAATAAATTCATTTCATCGACAGCCGTGAGCCCCGAGCGGGCCGCTCTCCCAACAAAGGCCTTGCTTTTTATGGCTCTGCCGATATTCCCATTCGCCACAATAAAAACGATAGCCTAATTCCCGACGCTTGCTATTCGTTAGCGTGGAGGTCCCGCATCAAATACGCCATAAATTATTATTTTCCGCCGTTTTCTACGCCAGAAAGAATGGAAAATCTCAAGGCGAGCCCTGTCCGGCGCAGGGCTGTCCACCCTGAGAATGTCCTCCGTGTATCTCTTTAACACTAGATTGACCAAGGAAGTTATTTTGACTGCTTTTTAATTTAAATTAGAAAAACAATTATTTATAAAATGACACAATTTCATAGAATTCTGTGACTTTTTGTACAACATTTAAATGCGTTTATTAATACTTGTAGTTATCTCCCCAACCTTCATTCATATATATATATATATATATATATTTATATATTTATATATTTATATATATATAAATATATATATATATAAATATATAAATATATATATATATATATATATATATATATATATATATATATATATATATATATATATGTGTGTGTGTGTGTGTGTGTGTGTGTGTGTGTGTGTGTGTGTGTGTGTGTGTATGTTAAACCTATATCGCACAAAAGCAGTCATTTGACTGCTAAACCTTGGGCAATCTAGTGTTAAAAAAGCTCTGACACACTGCGAACTATATACTGAAATGAATTTTTAAATGTACAGTAAACATGTGAAAGTGTATGAATATTAATAAGAAAAAGCATACAAATTCAAAAGTGTGCAACATTGTATTTTTTATTTGTGTTTAATTTTTAATTTTTTCAGTAAAGTTTTTTTTTTCTCTTTTGCTCGAGTGATTTTCTTAGTAATAATTTTTTTTTTTTTTTTATCAAGTTCCTTTGCTCAGAGGAGGTAGGCGACCATTTTACTGAGCAAATACTCATACTTTTCCAGTGTTTATGGTTTTCTAAGGAAAAAATAGTGTAGTGGGTCCCCGGGTCTTTCTACACCGCAGTTTTGTATTAACGTAAAACGTTTTGCTGTGTATGTACTTGACGATTCGTGGAGTTTATATTGATCTTCAAGTGCTTCTCCTCAGAGGAGACTGGCGACCATCTCATCTAGCATATACAGTGTTCATGGTTTTCTAAGGGGAAAATAGTGTAGTGGGTCCCCGGGTCCTTATACACCGCAGTTTTATATTAGAAAGAAAAGTATGCGTATTGCTGCTGCCCAATAGCATTATTATAAATCCTTTCCATACAAAGCTCTGGCGTTTAGATATGATACTCCTTCTTCAGAAAGCTACAGAAACAATAGCAGGAACCCTTCCACCTCGACAAGGTACTTCTTGAGCATTCCAAGTCCACTACTCCATTACCGATACATTACACATGCTCAGGGTACAGAATGGCAGCCATGCACAAGCAAGAGAGTAGGGAGGTATAAAATCTGGTATTGCTCCAATGTGGTATGAATACAATGGCGCACCTCTTCGGAAGCGCCAAAATGCACTTTGCGCAAAACACCAGTTAATACAAGTAACATCTTGCAAAATTAAACTGTCCTCCAGTCTTGTACATGGCAACCCTATCCGAGTCCACACTGTTCATAGTCTCCGCCTGCATCACGTGATTACCGAGCATCATCATACTTTGGCAGGGCACCGCGGACCCTCGGCCCCCTTGCGCAAGGGTCACTTCCGCCCGCGCGCTTTATGCGGCACTTGTGGTGAATTGTGCGCTGCACTGCGAAACGATTTTGTTTCCTATTCCGTTCTGTAAGTCTGAGTTATACGGCGCGACTCGCGCTTATCGCTTTTTTGAATCTGTACAATTTATTATTTGAGCTCGTAACGACACGGCGGAGAGGTGTGTGCTGGGGATTACAAAAATAGATAAAAAGGGTAACTAATGGGCGAAAGCTCAAGCGAGGGCATGCACTGTCATTAAACATTCACAAATAAATGGCAGAGTTTGTTGTCCGAATATACTAATTAAAAAATAAATACGAAAGAAAATATTTTTTCATAGGTTACTCACCATAATGTAATTTTATTGAAATTTAAAATACATTCTTTAGTTAGAAATTTTTGTTGTGTAGTAGCAAAATAAAACGAATTTATTTTTTATCATTAAAACCTTTGTATTATTATTTAAATTAAAACAGTTGAACGATTTTTGTGGCAAAAACTAATAATTGGACGTCAAGTTCTATACTGTTCTAGATTTTTCTAATTACAAATATGTAAATCTTCTCTTTCAAACAGTTTTTTACTATTATTTTTACCGTAATAAACGACAAAAATTAATTAAAATATTATATACCAATCTTTTGTTTATTATTTTCGCTGAAAACGAAAATCTATTTGAATTCTTTTGTCTTAAAATATTTTTATAGGTATATTGAAATTAAATAGATTTATGTATTAAGTACCGATATTCTTGTCGGGTGTTTCATTAAAATATACAATCTATAACTAAATTCTGCTAATGTTTTGTATAAATAATTTTTTTAATTGCCTAGTTATTCCTTATTCAAAGAGCTGATTTACTATTAAATATGCAACTCGGTGCATTATTATCACAGCGTGGAACTTCCCAGGCGCTAAACTAACCGCAGCGTTATCATTTTAAGTAAAATGCTAGTGTATACATTTTCAGCAGATTGCATCGTCTGACACCGGCCCGAGATGCAAATGACTGCTTGCAGGCGGACTTAAGCCGTACGACGCAGGTCGTAAAGTTCATTTTCGTGTGTTAATTTTGAAGTGTTCCTTTGTTGTAGAAACGTTTAAAATTTAACCCTGCATGTGCAACATTGTTGCCGCCGCCCTAAAGTTTTATTTATTATGACTGTTCTTGTTCCATTTCTTTGTTATATATGTTATATTCGATAAATAAAGCATTAATACTGTCGTTTTGAATTAATTTCAACACATACTGTTCAAATTGTAAAAAAAATATTTTAATATTATTTTTCAAATATACACGGATTGATAACTGAGAATAAATTCAATCAGTATAAATTATTCAATAGTCAAGAGTCTGGCTTATAAAAACGGTTTATCAAATGGCTCTGAATAAGAATTTTATACAATAGAATTTCTTAAAATTTAGTAATGGTTCGTATTTCTTTACCAAAGTACTTCAATATCGCAAGATTTTAATCGAAATTGATGCCCGAATACGGCTAGAGGAAGCACCTTCTCTGGTCACGTCTTTTATCCCTTCGGGCGATAAGAGATCGAACCCGGGATCTTTGACAATTTGACATGCCCATTCCAGCACAGCCGATAGAAGAGATATCTTGGCGATTGTACAGCACCGTTAGATCTTTTTTCATGCACTAAGCACTTCGACGCGGCGGAATCTTGAGCAGAATGTTAAAAATAATCTTATTCGTTTTCAAACTTATAGTGAACATTCGTCATCGAAGTCGGTTTCGCATTATTCGAGTATTATTTTTATTTAACGAAATATTTAAATCAATTTTAATTTATTTACTTGCAAGATAAATACCATAAAATGTTTTTAATCGTTTGCCATAACTGTTGATCTTACGATTTCAGTTTTTGAATTACTTAAAATCTAACTAATTCACAAATCTTTTCATATAAAGTATGGAATTAGTTGAGATTTCCTACTTGTTGAGCAAAAACTGAGTAGGATGCCAAAAAATAAATTTCACCATTTCAAAGGCAACTATTAATTACTAAGCGTTTTTATTTTAAAGCTTAAAATCACTATCACTTTTGTTTGATATCGATATGCTAAGTCTTAATTGCTACCTCTCTACGGAGGCGGCGCATGTAGCATTAAATTTTGATGATTCGGATAATATCTATTCCATATTTACATTATGGGTTATATTGCAAAAACCACAAGCAGCGCTATAGCTACTTGATTCTCACATATCAGTTGCTGCTCATCTTCAATACTGCCATATCTTTAAAAAATGTGGTTTTGATGTGTTCGGCCATCGATCTGGTGCGCGATATCTGGTGCTTTATTATGATCCAACTTTGTCAGTGGCGGCTCGTCCGCTTCCAGTTTTATGTCCTTCTATCTTTTACGTCTTACCACATTTACGACCCATAAAGACCTGCTATCCTGACCTTTTTATAATAATACCATGGGTTTTAATAATGCATACTAAGTAAGTGCTGTTGGGTTTGTTTAATGGCTTGGACAGTTAGGGGGTTTGTTCTGTATTTTGATCTTCCGAGCTTCTGGAAATCTCTTGTTCGTAAAAAAACGTGTTTTCTATTTTTGAAATATGGAATCTTTGTCTATGACTAATAAAAGTTAACAAAAGATAAAAAAAAATATTCTTTCGTTTTTGTTGGCTCTTAAGCTTTGTATTTTTTTTAATGTGAATAAATTATGTTAAATCTCTTATTATATGCGCGTTACGTATGCGGAACAGGCACATTAAGATTAATATTATAGGCTTACATTTCCTATGACATGTAAAATACAACATTTGGTTTTCCATCGTTGACCGTCTTTCCCTTTTTAATTTCCTCTTATATTATTTAAGTAGCAAATATATACTGTTATAAAAGTAGAGATTTCCTTTTTTATTTCTTCAGGTGCTTTGCTTATTTCAAAAACACAAATGTTCTGTTTAATATTCAGTTCTATGGGATAATGTAAACATAAAAAAAACATATTTCATACATAACGTTCCCTTTCTCAGTTATAGAAGTTCAACGGGTTAAAAGAGGAGAAAATTTGTGCCTGGACTATTATTACTCATTAAAACTCGCCACAATGTACGCTTCCATTTTCTTTGAAACTTCTGCATAAAACCTTAGTCTGAAATGCGAAAGCTATTCTGGTTGTAGACGCCATGTTTATTTTTAATTAAAATGAGGTTTATTTCTTAAATTAAATAATATTTTTTACTATAAATATTTTCTTGCCTTTTAATTATACTTCTAATCATTTTATCATAATTGAGATTGCGACATGTGTGTTTTAATAGACTCAACTGAAGTTTTCAACGTTGAATATAACAATTTGTGTTTACAAGGTTTTTAACATTTCGGTCCAGTACTGTCAGGCACGCACAAACATTTCCAACAATGCCGTCATATTATATAGCGCAACCCTTTAAATCGCTCCGGTCATAAAATCACAACTTTCCAGAATTCCCATTCCACCTTTGATGCGCGATCGCCCGTTTTTCACGGGTTAAAGTCCCGCCGCGCCCTGCGAGCGACTTTGAGCCTTACGACCCCTTGCAAAGGGACCGGAATCCCCCGGCAGCCGCTCGTCCCGTCTTGAAAATTTAAATTTAAAACTCCGCGGCGCGCGCGATTCTGCGCCTTATTCACCTCACACGAAAGGATCATTTTTGTGCCGTTGATTATTGAGATTAGTAATGCTCTCCGTATGCAATATTGAGTTTTACGGTGCACGTTCGTAGGAACTATTATGGTTTGTCAGTAACCGCCGCTCGGCCGCATAACAAATCTTCGATCTCAAACGCCTGTCATGTATAATATTATTGTGGAACACGTCTCCGCGCGTTTTTTGTGGCGTCCCCCTTTTCGGATGCTTTTTTCTTCTTTTATATTTACGCTCTAAGGCTGTCGAGTGAATCTTGTTTTTTTTTATTTTTGGTATCTTCTCAGATGTCACTGGAGATTTTGGGAATTTTCTCGGCGTAGTAATGATTTTATTACGTGTTGTGTATTAAGTCTTTTTTATGGAGATGAAAGCCCCAATTTTAGACGTAAAAGTGGAAATAAAACACTCGTCTGCGCGTGACGAGTGAAAAATAAAAATCATCTCATTACATCTACACTGTGTGCGCTTTGTTTTTTTTTTTTTTTTTTTTTTTTCAAACATTAACAAGAGAAATTGAAACGTTAACACAAAATGAAAATATGTTTTTTTTTTATGTACTTTTATTGACATAGCAACACGATTTCGTAGAATCGAAATAATACGGCGTAAATGGAAGATGAAAAGGTAGATTCGTCTTTAGAATCTTTGTTTGGGTCTTTTATACTCCCGCCGTGTCTCGATTCTGGTTTTTTGAGATATTAAAAAGGAATCACAGGGGATTTATCACTCGGCAGGTTTTCTATTATCAGCTATTTTTTAGGGTGAATTTGAAAATGACCCGAAAAGAGTTAAACATTAAAATAAAGATATTTTCATATTTTTGCAGAGCTAGCAACGCGTCAGCTGTTTTATGGCTTGAAGACTTCAGTTATTTAAAATAAAACAATTTTTTTTTTAAGTTTTGTTTACTAATTATTATAAATTATGTAATTTAAAATAAAACACCACGCTTATGAAGATTATCCACATTTTTTTTTGTACGTATTGTTGGTTGTTTTATTTATATATATTATATGTGCTGTGAATAATTTATAAAAAGCAAAGTAAGCGATGCAAGTCAAAAAGTTATTTTTATATTGTATTGTTATGTAAGCGTATGTAAAACTTATAATTATAAATTAAGTTTCGACTTCTTCGATTTTTTTCTGTACTGATTTCTACGTATAAAGATTGTTGATAAGTCACATTGTATTGTATCTACCAACTCATTTCAATTTTTCAAGTGCACATTACTTATTTTAAATTATTTAATATATCAATTCACCTCGCCTGAACAAAGTCCCCGCGGATGCCGTATTTAATACCGGGTTGTATTTTTATTAATTATATATTATTTCCTCGTCTAACCCGGAGCCCCCCGGCGGCCATGTTGTCGGCCATCTCTGTCTCGCTGCGGGACCATTGTGCGGCATTGCCGGGACGGCCGTGGATAGAATTTCAAACGATTTTAATCGAACCGCGATATTATTATATCTGGGGTATTGTGCAAGACAATTCACACGAGCCGTCGTCATAATAGTTCGCCATTTTATTATTTTTTTATTCTCGAGAGACACGCCATTGATCGCCGCGCTAAGGGGGTGTTTTCAAATATTTTCAACCTCAATAGGCTGTGAAGGGGTGACCATTGTTTTAAGGACGCTTTGGAACCTTCTTTTATTCTAAAACGCTTGATGTACAGCCCAACGGGTAAAAAATATTGAATGCTGTCTACCGTATTCACAGGCTTTTGTCATATTTACATAAAACATCATCGACCCGCTGCCGGATGTAGGGCTCACTGCTCGAAAAAATATTTGTACAAACTTTATTAACACACTAAAGGCGGGGCGGGTACTAGTACCCGTTTCGCGGACTGCTGTCTAAAGGCGGGGCGCGTATTATTACCTTTTTGAATATGTTTACTCTAAAAGCGGCTGAAGGTCATTTTACTCTAGGTTTACAACTCGTAATGTTTGTTTAGACTCATCAACGTTACTTCTACCAATACTGTCCAGTGATTCTGAACAAAGTGACAATGAAGAAGTGGAGTGGTCAGAGAATGATAATCCTCCAAATTATTGAACAATTTTTAGGACAAAGTGGTGTTGCTGTGATGCCAAGTAATCCGCAAAGTGTGTATGAAGTGGTGCAACTTTTTATAGGAAACGATTTATTTGACTACATGCAAATCAAAGAGTGTATAGACTAGATTTCACACGTGCAATTTACGCGAATTTTGTCCGCTTCGCACATCAGTTTAGTCAATTTGGTTACCCGCCTAAAATATAAATATAATATAGCATTTAATTTATTAACAAAAATCTCATAATTTACTCGGAGTTGCTAAACGGAAGAAAAAAAATCAAAAAGTGTATAGACTAGATTTCGCACGCGCAATTTTACGCTAATTTTGCCCGCTACGCACATCAGTTTAGTCAATTTGGTTACCCGCTTAAAGTGTGTTAATTGGTAAAATGTAATTTAAAAAATACGCTTCCCTAAGTAATCCTGTTTAATAAGATATTGATTGGGTATATTTTGCTTTCAATGCATTCGCCGATTGGTGCTGTGCGAGGGTGCGCTGCCCGAACAGCCGGGCTCGTCTTTTAATTTGTGTAAAACTCGCAAACTCATTTAGCAATCCCAGACCGGCTCCACGTGGGTCTAGTAGATTGCGGTCCAGACGGCAGAAGGAGCCCCCAACTGCCACGTGCAGCCCGCCAGGCCCCTTGCACCCCTGCGCCCCCCTGCACCCCCCATGCACCCCCTCGGTAATTGACTCGCATGGCTGATGAAGATGGCTTCTGCGGAACTCCGCCCTGAGTAATTAATTTTAATCCAAATTGGCAACGTCAGCAGGGACATGTGTAATTAACGTATTCATATATACTAAATATGTATATATATATTATTTATCAAATGGACATTTTCAAGTTTTAATAAAATGCATACTTATATGATTAGGCACATTAGTTCATCGTGATTTGTGTGGGATTTGAACCCACATCCTCAGGCTTACAAGGCCGGTGTACTGACCATTGTACTAACGAACCACTCCATTAATCGAGAATTTTTAACAATCATACTCTACATATGAACCAATGTGGCCAGGTGCCCAATCGATGATATTTTTCTGAGAATTTCTATAATCATCTTCTATGTGCCTAATCATATTGTTAATAATTTAATAAACCCGTAATGGGTAATAAATACGCACTTGATTGACGTTCAATCCAAAAAATAGACACACGTAAAATGCATACCTCGAGTGATTGTCGCGCTGATGCTTTAACGGCAGTCCACTGGTGTTTACGTCCTTGTTTTTTTTTTGTATGTTACAAATAAAATTACCCGTGGCATCAGAAGTATTCTCGTTTTATCTCGACTCTCCTGCTTCTTCGACGGGAGTCTGGGGATCTTGTAATATTCCGATGGCTCTGACGTCACCGTGATTTACCTATGCCATTCTCATTAGATCGCTGTCTGGTCCAGCTTGCTGCAGCTAATAGTATCAATCCAAAGTCTCTTAACATATTTAACTTCCGACCCCTTTTTACGCTTTGTACTGATTTGTTGTTATGCAATGCAATATAAACATTTACTTTTATTGTGTGTATACTTAATTGATATAAAATATAAATTTCTCCAAGTACAGTTTGGCGCACGATATTTATTTTGTACATATAAATCGGTAATTAAAACAACTTTTAATTACATCTTTGTGCACCGGTCTCTCGTCTGTGAGATAATGCATTTAGATATTTTTTTCAATTTTAAGTTATTTGATTGATTTAACCAACAAATTAAGATTCTCAAGACACATCAACTTGCCTTTCCGTCATCTATAAATCAAAAGTTGCGTATTTCGTCGGGTACTTCCTGTCCCGCGCGCCAAAGTTAGCTGTTCCCTGGCCCGCGGCGCTGCGACCAGTAATTTACTTAGCTAATGAAGATTGATTCAGCTTTACTGGAAGCCTCCTAATGGATGCTAATTCGGTATCAAACTTACTGAATAATGTCGTTATAATAACAGAGGACTCCGCGGTCCGCTGCCCTGCGCCAACGGTCGCCGTTCTCGCCGAATACTAACCGACCAGGTGACAACAACCTCGACTTGACTTTAAAGACGGTAATCATGAAACCTATCCGTGAGAATCATTATCTAACATTGAACCTTAAACCCATAAGTAACTCGAGTTTTTTTAAATCATTTTCTGGTCCGTTTTGCGAAACATCGACTGCACCAATCAAAAAAAATTTAATGCACAAAGTTTGATACATCCCTTCTTCCGAACAGATTTTTTTTCATTTCTTGTAAATTTACTTTTAATATGATAATATGTGTTTTACCGATTGAAGTGTAGGAATTTGGAGATTCGTCATGCCCCTGTTCTAAGAGTCCTAAACATTTAAAAGTATTTTTTTCAATTGGAATTAAAAGATGAAATATAAACCCTGTGCGATTTATTATTTTAAAAATTAAAAAAAAAAATCTTTAACTAACGTTGTTTTTGAAAAGTCGTCATTTTATCCAATTTTTCAATATCTTCAAGATTTTATTTTACCCTGAAAATGGACGTTAATTAAATAATAAAAAATAGATAAATATTATTTATAGTTTTTTCAATACTCTATAAAAAAATCAACTTTCGACATAGAAAAATAAAGTGACAATTAAATTAATTAAATGACACGATTTTGCCAGGTAAAACCGTCCTTTTTTTGTGGCACCTAGCAAGGTTAGGTAGCAAGACCCTTAACTTAACCTCTGCCCCTTAAAAAGTGCTTAGAATTTCAATAAATGAAAAAAATAATATAAAAAAATTATATTAGTATAATCTTTATGAGATGGTTAAATATAATTGAAAATGCTGCTTTGTCCTATTAGTTGAACGGTCTTCGCTTTGTCTAATCAAAAAACACGGAGACATCTTATTAAACAGTTCAATCTTAATAATATTGCTATACATACTGCGAAACCTCTCTTTACAAATGAAATCATTCATGTGCGTAATCTATAAACAATGAAAACTTTAAGTTAGGTTTTTTTTAATCTTATGTATATGAAGTGTTGCATGTGTTTGAGACTCACTGCACACCACTGCTTAATTCTAAATGTAACCATCGTACAATTAAAATTATCTCATGCTTAATTAACCTTCCTCGTTGAAATCGCACAAAAAATATTCTGTTCATGCCTACTAAAAAATGTTTTATTTGAATAACTGCACAAACGTGTAATTACTGTTATACCTTGGTGACTTAACTACGCTCATTAGTCACTTATCCGGAACGAAATTGCCTTAGTTTAACAATTTATACTCAAACCCATTAAAGCGCCATAAAATGGGTTGCTCGAGACGCACGCAGATTGATAATCAACTTCGGAAATCGAGAGAAGGCGGAGTCTTGTTTTTTTTTTATATAATGTGCAATCGTAACATTATTATTGTTATAAATTTTACTGGAACATCGTAAAAAAACTTTAACGTTTTTAAAGAGGGATGTGAAATCTAGGGATAATAGGAACATAGGTCAGAGGAAAAAGGAGATATGATTTGATGTAAAAGTAGAGCTGAGGCTAGCGGAGCATAATATATATTATGTATAAAGGTATGTTAATATAAAAAATATATATACGTGTAAAGATAAATTTATACCTGTATACTGATAGTGGAATAATTTAACTCTCTTACCTCGGGCGTATAACATCATTGAAGTTACTTTCTTATAATGTTCAATTCAGTATCACAAAGCTTTACTTACTGTAGAAGCTTTGCTTTGTACTAGATAGCTTTTGTCGCACGGAGCTCGGGGGTTAGATTTTCATAAAGTAGTTCTATTCACATCCAGTTTGTATAGGTACGTTCCATATTTATGGAGGATACTCACCGGGTTAATCTCCGCAAGTCTTGACTTAGAACAGGGCAGCGAGTAACTTATAGCTTGGCCTTAGTTTAACTTTATTATTAGGATTATAAGGCTCCGTGCACACTGATGCCAGCAAAATTGTTAGAAGCTTTTGAAATAACCTTGACATGCACCGTCAGGCGAGACACAGCAAAACTACCCCTGTCGCTTTTGACTGATTTATGGGAGAATTAATGCTTGCATTTAAGTTTAATATGAAAGAAGGGTGGAGATTTTGCAAGCTAAGGGAGAGCGGTTTAATTTTTTTCTTCGCAATAAAAGCTTAAGAAATTATTTTTGAATTTATCTATCGCAACAAAATTGTTTAATTACACATTCAAGCAACAAATATGAACAGTCTAGCAAATAACGATATTGTCTTTCAATAGCCTGTTCAGACTAAATACTAAATAGTCTATAGAAGCTCATAGGAGTCAAGAACGTCTTCTGCTATACACTCATTGGCTCTTCATATTTGATTTAATTGTTTAATCCGCAAAAAATAATAATGCAAATACTTTTTTAAGTTTTAATTTAAAAACGATTTCTTAGATCGTACCAAAAGTATAAGTTTACAAGCATAAATATTTTAATTTTTTTTCCTGTTCTCGTCCTGCGACATACTGATATATAAAATGAATAAAACCATGTCTCAAATTTAACATCGGGTGTCTTACGCATCAATTCAATATATATTTTAACAAAACTTGGTAAAAAAATCATATAAAATCTTATTATTTATAAAAACAACCGATATTTTCTATTCCCGTGCTTTGATACATCGCCCTTACGCTCAGAAAGTAAAGATAAAAAAATATATTTTTCGATTTTGCCCGAGCCTACATTTTGAGTGTCTCAGGCATGAATTTTAAATTTATTATATTATACCGTAGTAAAAACTACCTTTAACCTTATTCTATATAAAAAAAAAAAACATCCGAAATTTTTCTCTGCTCCCGGACTGTGGCTTTTTTGTTTCTTTTGCTCGAGAAAAATTGATTTTTCGCTTTTACCCATATCTAAAGATGGTTCGGTCATAAATTTTAGAGTTATCACATTATGCTTCAGTATAAATCGACTCAAACAGAAAGAAAGAATAAAAACACCCGATATTTTTCTATTACTGGCCTACGACACACTGTCTCTTTGGAGTGATTGCTAATGATTTTTTAATAAATCCGCATTTTTAACATTTGCAACGACGATTTTAAACTCTTGTTAAGCTTTTTTACGACACCAGAGGAATTCGAACCACACTCCACGGCTATCGTGGTCACTGATCGAGAATTTATCTCGTAACATGTAATTTGGAACTAATGTCTATGTGTGTATTCTTGGTGTATATTAAAGATATTTGATTTTTGATTTGATCGATAATCCAATAATGTATTTTTTCTCGTAAGTGTTTTGTATGGTTTACCCTTAGTAAATAACGTTAAGAGCAGCTTCAACAAATCGCAACACAGTTTTTTGGGCCATTTTTTCCATGTCTGTGTCATCCCTTAAAAGCAGCAGAAAGCACATAAAGCTCAGCAGGAATTTTGTCTGAAAAAAAAACCTGCAAAAAAGATGACTAGTGGTGATTTGTTGCTGTGAATTTGTTAATTGTGTCTTGGTATTTTTAAAGTCTGATGGTTCGCCCCAGCCCTGGTCTGAGTGTGTAAAATGATGTGTCTTAGATTAATTAATTTTTCCACCCCTCCTCCGCATGCGGGAGCCGAACCCGAGACCCTCTCGCAAGGATTATCAATTATGCCGTGATGGGCTAAATGTCGCATTCATAATGAAGGTACTTCGTTAATGAGTGACTGCCGCGGTGTCTTTTGAAGTTTGACACGGAACAAACTTTGACTTACGGACGTCGCTCGTGTTTTGGCTTTCATTTATGTTTGAATGTTATATTGCGACTAATATACGGGGTATCTGCTTCTGCTTTGTTCCCACGCAAAACTAAAATATCTCATTACGTATAACTTCCTATTGAAATCTGCAAACATTGATACAGCAAAGCAATTTGAAACAGAATATAATTTATTTTTGTAATTAAAAAGACAAGCCATTTTAACTGCACAGCTTTTGATTAATATTCATTAAAAATCAAATCATGTAATTAGTCAGATTTCCACACATTGCACGCCTTTCTACTTGCACGCCACTGTCAGCACGCATGTGTAATATCACAGCTGTAAAATTCAGTAATTTGCCTCTACAATGTTATTTTTTTTACTTGCTGTTTCGTGTATTTAGTTTGCAAATTAGGCATAAATGTTTTTGGCTGAATTTTTACAATTGATATAAAGGTTTTTTAATAACGTTCTTAATTCAAATTCGAAAATCTATTCCATTTTTAAAAATTCATTTCCACTTACTCAACTGCACGATCGTTTATAAATTTGGAATAATGATGTTCGTTCTTGAAATTGCTCGAATTACCATTTCTAATGCTGCGCCAGGTCAGTGAGTAATGAATTCCATATTGGAAGGAGGAAATCCATCCCTGATCCAATAGAGCCCGCAATCTCCTGGGGGAGATTCTTCCTGACTCACCCCGAGTTTTACACTTACTCACACCCTGTGATGCCACCCTCCGGGTTCTTCTCCTGCGCAGTGCATACACACACAGCTCAATCAAAAGAAACTCATTATCCGCATATGAAAATAAGCACTTTATTTTTACAAGAATTTAGTTATATATTAGAATAAGTCGCGGATTTTTATACAATTTTTTTGTTCTGCAATTCAACGATTCAATTATTCTAAGTGGACTCACGTGTAAAAATGACAGTCAAATGTGTCGTATTTTTCTCATCGTTTTTCTTTCTGTTGATATAGAACAAGCGCTTTTATTGTGTAACTAGAAATGTAGCCCGTCATAAAATGACGTATTCCATGAACGATGCAATAGTGTTTGAACATACGTTCGGCTGACAATTAGATGAATATTTGATTTCATTTTGCACACATATATTTTGAATAACCGGATATTAATTTCAAAAGCAAAGCCATTCTAGGAAATATCACATTTCGTGTCACAAACAACGAATCACTTTCACTGCACTGTTCTTTATTAGATGCAGTCTTTATCACGTTCAATTGTGCTATTCTTTTTTAATTACGTTTGCTGTGCTTAGACGGTGTTACTTTTTTAGGAGGCATTTTAAGTTATTAATGATGTGATTAATAATTTCTAACGCAACTAAAAAATAAAATTGGTATTGGTAGCATATTTGATAGTTTTATTTAATTAGTTTATAAATGAAAATATTATCCTATCGTCTTGAAATTCGGCACATAACTGCGGAAAAACTTACTGAACTTACGTGAAAAAAATCAGCGTTGTATCTTTTAAGATATTTTATAGAGAACCATAAAATGAAACATACACACACACACACAATGGCTATTATTATAGTAGATAAACTGCATGCCGAAGATTAGTGTCCACCTACGTCACCTAAGCGTTCCGCCCTGTGACGCCAACCTCCACCTCCCTCAGGCCTCGCACAGGATGTTAAGTAACTGACCATCGCATCAATAGAGAGCTCTGACCTTCTCGGGCTGCCTTTATGTGTGTAATTAATGGGCTGTGTTCGCACACACGGGAGGGTCCGCCCTCTAATGCGGGGGATTGTGTCCTGCGGCCTGTGCGCCGCATGACTGTACCGAAGTCATAATAACAGCAAACCCCCTCCCCCGGCAAACACCGAACTCGGAGGCCGCAGTCTCCGGGAAGTTTCTCAGTCGTTTCACTGAATAATCCAAAACGTAAAATAAGTAGCCGAAACTACATTTAGTTACGTTAACGGTTTTGGGATCATATAAATTTACAAGACACGAATACGTCTTAGTTTATTTTAATTATTTAACTTGATATGGGATTATTCCAGTTTTACGTACGCACAAAAATTTCAATTTGTCTTGAGCAGACACTTTTTTGACATACATCTAAAATGGATAATAATTATTTTATCTTCCTTCAGTGGTTTTTGTCAACGTTTCAGAATTAAAATTCTTACTATAAATGTATGCTCAGGGTTTTTAAGCTTGGAATCGATTTCATATATTATAGTATATGATACGGTGAAAGTCGTTCCGTTAAGTAGGCTTTGATTCCGTGTCTGAAGAATAGCTGTGAAATCTTACACTACCCGTGTCAAAGCACTCAGTACCCGTGTACAATGGGCTTGATACTCGCATTATACCCACGCACTTAATTAAATGTGTCTCCGGCGGGACAGCAACCGCCCAAGGAAGGGACGAGGCCAGGAATCTTGTCTCTTAATAAACAAAAGCACAGCCGAGGGACAAACGGAAACTCCGCGACAGACTGTTTCAATTTGTAATTCTCCACATATAAACAACAAATATCAATATAAACGAACAAACATAACCTATAATCATTTTTGTTAGCGAGTCCCTTTCGAAGACTTCTTAAAACATCAATTTATTTTTTTTAAACGACACCTTGAAAGGTTGTAATCTCTTAGCCATTCATCTGTTCGTGTTTGTTTTGAAATAACTTTCCAGATGTCTTGTCTAGATGTGAAATTTCTGCTTGGCTATCGATTCTGAAAAAGCACTCCGCGATGGTAAAATAATTGCACGGTTGGTTGTGCACGCGTTCAATATCGCACCGGGACGACGCACAGTGTGACAGCGCACTTACATTTATGAATTTATTCACTGTTTTGGCCTAGAAACCAGCTTTCGTTTAGCTTTCAGAAAGCTGTCGTAATTATCATTCATGAATCCTATTCCCGCGTGCTTTTTATTGGAATTTGAAAAAATTCTTCGTGACCAATTACTTTGACGTAGTATATAAATATACGTTGTTTACTTTTGTATGATTCCTTTAACCGTCGTGGACCATCTCTCACACACCATCGATCCATATTTATAGGTCGCTTTGTATTTTAAAAATCTAGCTACATTACGATGTACGATACAATCAATATTGTATTCATACGAGGGCGGTCCGATAAGTACTTAGTTTACATAAGAAAAACGAAAATTTTGGAAAAGTGGCAATTTATTTCTCAAAATAGTCTCCTTTTAGCTTGATACACTTGACCCAGCGATGCTCCAACTTCTTTAACTCATCTGAAAAATACGTTTTCTCGAGGTCTGCAAAGTAGGCCTCCGTGGCGGCGATGACCTCCTCATTCGACTTAAATTTCTGCCCGGCGAGTGACTTTTTCAAGTTTGGAAACAAAAAAAAATCACATGGGGCCAAATCTGGAGAATACGGTGGATGGAGGAGCAGTTCGTAGTGCAATTCGACCAATTTGGCCGTGGCGACGGGGGATGTGTGAGCCGGTGCGTTGTCATGGTGTAAGAGCACTTTTTTCTTCCCCAAATGGGGCCATTTTTTCTGCAATTCGGCGTCGAATCGACCCAATAATTCAGCATAGTAGAGCCCTGTGACCGTTTTGCCCTTCTCCAGGTAGTCAATGTAGATCACACCTTGTGAATGACAGAAAAAGGTGGCCATAGGACAGTCTTCGCCTTCTTCGGAGCACGTTCGCCGGGTGAAGTCCACTGTTTCGACTGTTCCTTGGTCTCTGGTGTGTACCAGTGGATCCATGTTTCGACAAAAACAAGAATCGGATCACCAACCGATATTGCTCTTTTTCCATTTTTCCAAAATAAGCCTTACACGTGCGCTTCCACACGCGGTCAAAACACAACTACGAGTCCGATTCGGCTGATATTTTGACAGTAGCCGTCTACGAGAATGTACTACACGATAGTGAATACTCTCTTGCGATACTAGCACCATCGGGCGGTGAGGCTAAGTACTTATCGGTCCGCCCTCGTATGTCCACCTATAGTCTGAGTACTCGAGTAATACAAATGTCGAGATCACCTGTCCCGATAATGGGTTTTTTTCCATCGCGTTTGGAGTGCACTTCCTCCGACCCCCGGCAGACAGGACCTGCACAATTACAACCCCCACCCTCTCACGGCAGCCCACTCACTCCGAGGGGTTCCACACAACAATTAATTAATTCCACATATCAGCGGCCCTCGCTGAATCCCATTAATGTGGGTTTTATTGCGATTTGAATACCTAATAGCCCGTTCCGACTGTCAATACTTATTATTGATTGCGTTATTTGGTGAACGCCGGCAGTATTCGTAAGGTCCTGCTTTCTTCTTACATGCTAATATATATGCCTTGTAAAATACCAAGAACAAAGAAGGGTATATTTTACATTAACATATTATTATTATTTAAAACTTTTATTGGGCGAGGGTTTTGTTTTTGTTTACATATTAATTTATCTTAGAAAAACATGCCCTCACGAGGAGCTATAGCGGAAAAGTAAATCTGTATCTTATCGAAAATATGGAAAAAGCTTTTAAAACGACGTTTGCATTACTCGTATAAACGGTTCGCTCGGGCGACCATGAAAAAAAATTTTTTTTTCTGTTCTTCTGAACTTTATTGAGCTTTATCTTAGTATCAACATTTATACAATCTTAGGGAAAGTTTTCTAGTAAAGTCATTAATTTTCTTAACTTTACTCCACGATAAACTTAAAAATAAGAAAAAAATGGTTTGCTTGCTGATAAAATAAAGGAAATTTCAAATTTAGGTGTAAAGTCGCAAGTAATTTATAAACCAATATAAATTAGTTTTACAGTGAATTTTATTAATTCTTTCTTTATTACGAAAACAAAACATCAAGTATCCCAACCGCAATTTTTTTATTTATTTATTGTAACTAAATACATAAAAAAATTGTAATAGAAATTAATGATGTCTTTAAAAACTATCTAACTGTATTTTAAAATTGTAGTTCCTTTATTGAATTAGGTGGGCTTTTCCGTATCCGGTCCGAGTCGTTGGATCCGTATAATCGAATTTCCGTTGCATCCGGCTGGAAGGACGTCCGTTTGCAGGAGGGCGCTGTGTTAGATTTCCACTAATTACATTTGTTCCATCGTATATGTCTCATGTGTGTGTTATTGCAAACAATAAACTAAAGCAATCAAAAACACATTTTCAATTAATTATTTATTACTATTTGTTTCTTAGGAGTCGCAAAAAGCTAGTAAGCTTATTTATATACTGCGAAAAATCTTTTTCTGACATCCCTGCTGTATAACTTATCCATAAGGCAGTGATGTTTGTAGGTTCTATAATTGTCTTACCAATTTCAGCAGATCCGCTTCGGTTGAACCCAATAATATCGAAAATAGGATTTGGTTGTCAGGGCGGGGATCTGCACCCCTGAACTCTGACTCCAAACTGACGGCTAGCTCTGCTGTGAATAGGATAAAGAAGGTACAAATTACATATTCCTAAACTTATTTACCTCCATTATTTTATTTGATAAAAAAACATAAGGAAATGTGATTTATTATTCCTACCTGTGTCTTATATATGGAGATGTGATATGTCTTAATCGGGCAGTGTTTATTAACTGCAGCTCAGCTCTTAACCTACTTAGTATTTTTAATATTTCATATCAGCAAACAGTCATACAATTATAGTTATTGTTTTAGAGATGTCCTAAAAAGCAGATTCTGACAAAATGTTTTTGAAGTCCTGGTTTATATTATGGCTGCTCAAAACGTAATGAAATTCTTATGTTTATTTTGTTATAATAAGTTTAAAAACCGATAAACAGTATTTGATTATTGCATGGCGTTTTATTTAACATAAAACGTACGTCGTAAACGAAGTCACACATGTATATGTACCATGCTTAAATGTGTTATGCGTGTATGCGAAGCTGTTTCATAACTTATAGTTATAAAACAGTATATTTAAAGCAGTAATTGTCGTCATCAAAACACAGTTTACTCAAACCAGGCTTAGCAAATTAATATTTTCAATTATGTATAATAAAATAATTCATATACGCTGTCAGAACTATCCACAATATCAATGAACATCATTTTCATCTTATCTCGAACATCGCCTAATATAATCTTAACCCTTCTCGCATCAAATCAAAATGAACACACGTAGATATGAGAACATGATATAGTCAATTTACGATGTGAGGTACGGATGTCCGTGTATTTTGATACTCGTTAATTCATTCCTTTATTATTGATAGGATCGGTAATCAAACTTGCGGTATAAGTAGGTGTCCGGACAGACTCCTCACTGGCCCGGGGGGCCGCGTGGAGTCCGTCGCCCCCTCGGTACGATATGGCGTGTAATTAATGTAGCCGCTAAGGGTCACATTCGTATGCCGCCCCCGCGCGCTTCCCGCTGATCGAGTAGGGGCGGGCCGCCCCCGCCCCGAGCGAAAATGACCCCTCGGGAAGTGTACCGGATAACGCGTTAGTGCCGGGTACACGACGATCTCAGCCCGCGGGTCGAACCGAATTGTTTTAATTATCCATGCATACTTAAATGTTCAATTTACGGTTGTTATATTGTAATTTACGGGGTACTTTGAAATTATTACCGAAGCACGAAATAAGCTCTATTGTATATCGGCATATACACTCTCAATTGCTAGGTTAAATAAATTGCAAATTTACAATACTACGTTATTGAATTGCATATAATCTATATATACATCTACTATAATAATATCCATTGTGTGTGTGTATGTTTCATTTTTTGGTTTTCTATAGAATATCTTAAAAGATACAACGCTGATTTTTTTAGTAAATTTTTCCGCAGCTATGTGCCGAATTTCAAGACGATAGGATAATATATTTATTTATAAACTAATTTAATAAAATATGCTTTAGCGAGTTTCAATATGTACGAATTATAGGATTTTATTGTTCACCGCGAGAATTTAAAATTTATAACTTTTACAAAAAAACAAATTTTGATGCTTTTTAGAAATTTTCAGTTTATGTCAGCTTGACATACTCGTAAGTACCAATTTTATTTTTTTATCGAAATTGCGTTAGACATTATTAATCACAGCATTAATAATTCAAAATGCCTCTGAAAACGTCATTCTATGACGGGAAACATTTCTAGTATATATATAAAACACGAACTCAAAAACCGGCGGTTATTTGGCCGCTATAGGCTTTCGAACCATCCAACCGATGTGCCCCAAACCGGTTTCATTTGATAGCCAATAATACCGAGATCATTTTAGACCACTTAAATTAAACAATTAATAATCAAATTCGGTTTATTTAATTAAATAGATTTTCGACATTTCCCATACAAAAAGTATCAACATTTTGCGGTAGCGAATACTTTTCAAAAAATGAACAGTAACATTTTCGCGTATATGCAGGCAGCCAACAAAAAAACACTGAACTTGATGTTTTTTAAGATTAGTATGACGTTGCCGTTGTATAATGCAGGCTGCCACAACAACAAAAAAACCACCTCGGAACTGTCAGATCTTTTCGATTTGATAGTGTTATATCTGCTGAACTACCGAATACTGCAACTCCGTGAAATCCATTAAGTACATATGCAAATATGTTAACAAAGGCAGTGACATGGCAGTGTTCGAGCTTTCAACTTGAATCGATGAAATCACTCTATTTTAGATGGGCCAGAACGCGGAAAAATCTTTATGTTTACACACCTACCGAAGATACTCACTATATTGTTTATCCGCTAGCATTAAGATAAAAAAGTTAATAAATAGACAAAATTTCCTTTTTTTTTTTTCGAACAAATAAAATAATATTTTATTTCTTTATTTAGCGCAGTAGCACTCGCCGGGTATCCGCTAGTTTATTATATTTCAATATATACATTGGGCTTTTAAGCTACATTGTATACTGCCGTTTTCAGCGTGCATTTTTCTTCGGCTCGTATTTGCGAAAGAAAACGCAAAACTCTACTTTGTTTTAGTGTTTGAAACATTGTGGAAACAAATGTGAGTTGCATAAAATATAAAGTTTATTTTCTCGACGGTTCCAATCAGGATCCGTTGCAGTTTTTTTTTTTTTTTGTGAACATTTATTCTACTCCGCGCATTGCGTCTTGTTTTCCGCTGCGAAAAAAACGTTCCTCCTTCTGTATATTAAATATCGATCAATTAGATTTTTTGTGGCTAAAAATAAATAGAGGGAAATTCTGCGCTGTTTTGCTTGATAAAAGCGAATAATATAAGCAGATAATATACAGTTTATTTTATTACTTATTTAATAGGATATTTAATTTAAAGCGGAACTATAAAGATAAGATTCAAGAGTCAAATACAATAGACAGGCTGTATAATTACTAATTATTCCAATATTACTTTATTAACGTATCTTTATTTCTTTTAGAGACTATCCCAATTCACAACATCTCATTACACAGGCGTTAATGTGTCATTAATTACTACAAATTAATGGTTCCACTAAGGGTACATTAATATATTTAACAACCCCACAAAAATACTAGTTGCTAAAAATAAGAAAAGTTTATTTGCTTTGTATTAACGATATGATTTTTTTTATTTAATGCTCGTTAAATTCTATGCTTAGAATTGATTTAGACAAGTGTGTGATACAACAACAAGTTTAATTTTAAATATTCTAAATGAATAATTTATATGAAAATAATTAAATTATTGTAAAGAGAGCGCATTTGCTTTTTGATGGGTTCGATAGTCTGAAAAAGCCATTTGAATGATGAAAAAATAAAAACATAATGTTTCATAAACCTCCTAGCCATTTTTAGTCAATAAATAGTTTTTACGAAAAAATATTTACACTGCTAACGCGACCCGGTATTTTGTCCAATTAAATAAAATTTAAAACAACATAAGCGTGAACAAGACTAAATGCTGCTTTCGACTTTTTAAAAAGCTAAAAAAATGTTTGCTTTGTTCTTTAATAGATTTATAGATTTTTCACTCCCAAAAAAACTGTTATTTTTTTTGACCACCCTTTCAGAAATAGAGCATAAATTTACACTGAAACGATGCATATTTATCCGCCGGAACCCAAAATCGACATTTCAGGACAAATAAAAACATTTTACGGAAAACCCCAAACAACAATGAAAAACTAAATTAAGTGTAGTAACAAAAAGTTTTACAGGTTTAAGGTGATTAATTTAATGGAACGTGATTACTTTTCTGGTCCAGCAGAACCGTTTGAGGGTTTAAGCGTCTCAATAAATCAAGACTCGGCAATTCCACCTGTTGCTCCGTCGCGAGCGACTCCCGCCCCCGCCCCCACCCCCTGAAAGCCTCCCTCGCCCCGACTTGTTTCGTATTTGAAAATAAAGCTCAGAATTACTTGTGATTTATTAATCTCGTTACGCGGTCCAATTCACTGCCCCAGCAGATGGATTACTCCAACTGTCGTCATAATCAAGCAGATGTCGACTTTTGAACATCGCGTTGGTACAATTCGCATTGTTCCAATACTATTCCGGCAGAAAACCGGTTGATGGTCGATTCACACAGAAAATTATTTAAAAAATATGTTTTGGCAGCCATTACTGGGCTACTACTACTGTACGAACTAAGAAAATCCTCAAACTCCTGTAATGCAGGTTTTTTCAGTAAAAATGCAATACTCTTAATATTGTGTACCCGATTAAATATTTAATAGTTTTCATTGGTGATAGTGCTTTATTATTTATTTGTCATGTTGTGTGTGCTACATGGAGCGAGAATCCATCAAGCGGTCTATTAAAAGCTTCCGTGTCGGCACAAAAACCGTACATCGTCTCCTGCGAGGCAGAAAACTCTTTTCATATGATTTTGTATCCATTAGCGCACTATTGTGTTTCACGTGCCCACTTGCTCGGCCCGCGGTGCAATGGGCACTTTGCTCCTATACAATCACATAACTACTAAATTGAATAGTGCTTATTTTTAATATAATATTAAATTAAAAAAAAAAAAAAACAGCTTAAATGTAGACGCATCGTCACATTGTCAGTTCAAGCCGGCTACACACGTAGCGATATATCTTACAACCTATTTACAATCAGCTATTAGCGTCACTTTTGAGTATTGTGTCTCGACGTGTGTAGATGACCTATCAATAAATAGTTCACATTATTTAATAAATATTTATAATACATATAAGCTTAAGTCTATTTTGTGGATTGAACGTCAATCAAGTGCGTTTTAATTACCTTGACAGGCTCATATTACTTACTAATATGATTAGGCATATTAAATCACTAAATATTGATTGGCCTGGGCACATTGGTTCGTGTGTAGATTATGAGGTGACTCGTTAGTACAAGGGTCAGTACACCGGCCATGTAAGCTTGGAGATAAAGGTTCAAATCCTACACAAGTCAAGATGATATTTTTCTGAGAGTTTCTTTCAATCATTTTCAATATGTGAAAAAATATGCCTAATCTTATTAGTTTCAAAAGCTCTCATATGGACAGTCTCTAAAAATCTTTGTAAGTTCACTTACACCATTTGGACAGCTACAAGTACGAGTTATGAGGTATGACTACATTATGAGTTTCATTAATTTTTGCATACTTTTAATTAATTTTTTTATCTCGTTGTTTTGGAATACGCTTTTAGTAGACACGTCAAGCTATACTCGTACGCAGACACGAGACCTTGCAATAACAATGCCTAACTGTCAAAACTAAAACATTGCACACTAGTTCACAGTAGCTCCAAAAACTCTTTAAAGTACCATTTTTCAGACGCCTGCGCTGTGATTGTAGAGTCGTTTGTAAGCGGTCGCGGGTAGTTTGCTGTTGTTGTGTCGGCGGAGGGGAGGGTGGGGTGAGCGGGGGCGGTCCATTTGTCACGGGGCGGAAGCGAGGCGCTGCGCCCCTTCCGCCTAGCCGGCCTGGCGGGAGGAGGGCTTGAACTCGCAGCAGAAACTGCGACCGCCATCCACGTTCTTAAATTTATAGCTCAACCGTCTACCACTGCAGCCATTGTGCATGCACTTTGAGAGGGATTGTTTCCACCGTAGTTGTGTTTAACAAATCTGAGATTTTTAACATCTGTCCATTCATTTGTTAATACCCTTTAACTCTGCCTTTTTTTTTTCTTTTTCAATTAAGCGTGTTTTAAAAATTAAATTTTTGGTAGTCCATCAAATAACTAACAGTTATTGGACATCTCAGAAGGTATTCTGAAGATGTGTGTTGTAAAATACTGAAGTAACAGAAAATTCATTGACCTTTTTTATTGGTCCTCTCGAAAAACCTTTATCGCATGTGTTTTTTTTAACAAAATTTGTATCGTTTTAAATTATTTTTTAACTCACCTATTAATAGAATTGAACCGATGCCATGTCACACCTTACTTAGCCTTACCTAACTATAAGTAAGCGAGATGTTTTGAAACAATTTTCTATTTTTCATGTAATCCAAATAATTACTAATATGATTAGGCACATTAGTTGATAAATAGAAGATGATTAAAGAAATTCTCAGAAAAATATCATAGTGATTTGTGTGAGATTTGAACCACATCCCCAGGCTCACATGGCCGGTGTACTGACCATTGTACTAACGAATCACATCCATTAACCGAGAATTTTTAACAATCTTACTCTACATATGAACCAATGTGCCCAGGCCAACCAATATTTTGATAATTTCTTTAATCATCTTCTATGTTTGAACTAATGTGCCTAATCATATTAGTAATCTACTATAATAATAGCCATTGTGTGTTTATTTGTATGTTTGTATGTATGTTTCATTTTTCCGTTCTGTATAGAATATCTTAAAAGATACAACGCTGATTTTTTGCACATAAGTTAAGTAAATTTTTCCGCAGCTATGTGCCGAATTTCAAGACGATAGGATAATATTTTCATTCATAAACTTTAAAATATGCTTTAGCTAAACTTTAATTATATAATTCACTTCTTCGCCGCGAGATGTCGTTAACCGCGAGAATTTAGACGCATCGTTCATCAAATTCGTCATTTTGTGACGGGCTACATTACTAGTAATATAATAAACCCGTAATGGGTAGTAAATACGCACTTGATTGACGTTCAATCCAAAAAATAGACATACGTATAATCCAAATAACTTATTATACAAAAAATCAGAGCATAGAAAATTAAATGATTTTCTTCTAAACTTTTAGATGGAATTCTTATACTCATTTTTATTATGCACGTATATTCAGCGCGATCGTGCCCAATGCAATGGCAAATGCACCTGTAAATTGAATTGAACGCATTAACCCGGTATATCCTCGAACCTTGGTCTGCCTGTCTCGTCACCGCAGACCTCTAGACACAATCTGAGACACATTTGAAAACTGACAACCACATGGTAACCATCTGATATCGTCCTATTTTGCGTTATTTACCTAGGATTAATTATAAAAAAATAAATAATAAAAAAAATAAAGGAACGCTTTTTTATTATTCCAAATCGGTCGCATGTTGTGTCGCTGCACGTGTAGGCGGCTTTGATGCCAACATTCAGCGCACACTGCTCCGCCTGCAGGAGATAATTGCTGAGTAAACTCGCGCGCCGAGGTGACATTCTCTGATTGCAGAAGTCGGTGTACTTTGGAATATGACTTGTAAATCTTAATTTAGAGTTGATTGACTGGAGGAGTCAAAACTTCAGGCGGCGCAACACCGAAGAAACCAAATCAACTCAAAACTTTGGCTGCCACGGACGTATCTTAATTTTGATTTAAAATATACTTGTACGTTTGCTAATAAGTTTTAATTGTACGATCTAAAGACTGCGATTGATACAAGTCTTGTACAATAAATGTTTTATTTCTTCAATGGTACACACTTTTCAACAGGTTATTTTTATTGACATTTATAAAGGTATTAAATCAATGTTTTTAATAAAAATTATTGCCTGTTACTTCCCAAAAGCCGATAGTTATGAGGTCATTCTTTTTATATTAACATTCTAGTTGATATATCAACACTGGAGGTTAAAGGAAGAATAACTTCTATTTCAATTGATTTTATGGTTTTTTTTTTTTTTTTCATACTCTTTGCAGTAGTAAAAATACCAAGTTGAAAGGTCTATCACAAGTTTTTGAATTTTTATTTACATTTTTTTCTTACATTTTATCAAATATGCGAATCGATAAACAATTTCAACGGAGATGCGTGAATATTTTGTTATATATAGTAAATCGAATCTTATGTTTGTAATTTATTTTTTATGCAAACAAAATATTTTATATTCGTCTTTTGCTGTGTTCGACCGCCTACGAAGGCATAATAACGTTTATACAAATATAAGCTTGCACCGTTACCCTCTTTTGCCTCAGACGGCCTAAACGTAGTCTGTTTCGTAAAGCCGCCTCCATCCCCTACTGCTCGCCTTTGAAATACATTCACGCTCGCCAAGTACTACCGGCTTGTTGTCGATTCGCAGCTTCCTTGGCAGGAGAATCTCAGGCTTCTCTTTCAGTATTTTACGACTTTTATCACACGAGGTGCTCAAGCCCTCGTTATAAATAATCATTCGTGCCTTATTTTAATTTATCGCTTGTAGGAGGAAATATGCAAGTGTACAAAAAAAAATCCTTATTTTGTGACGGTAAAAAAAAATCCCCAGCAATTTTTTCGATGTTTAATAATTTTTCTTCTGCTTAAAACACAAGAGTATGAAAACTCTTATTGAGTACTTCTACAATTTTAGATGTGTAGTATATTTTATATTTTTTAAATATAAAATACTACTGTGATCGATTTAACGAGGAGTCTAAAAACTCCCATTCTAACCGTGTTATAACGTAAGAGGTGTCTCAAGAATAAGCTTGTTGGAGAGAATACAATCTTTGCATCTGAACTAACTCAGTTTATGTCAGAGAACGCGGAACGTGTGCAAAATACTCCACATATGAATATCCAAATGTCTGGAAGAGGCTGTCTTGGAAAGTCAAAAGTACTGAGAAACAAAAAAATATTGTAGTCTCCTAGCCATTTGGCTATTTATATTTGTTTTTCAAAGCTTTTATTCGTACAATAATGTAGCGTCAGTACTATGCGCGTCTTTGTATACTGCCTTTTGAAATGCCGGCCCATACGCATCTAGAAAATCTTCATCTTTAGTCTTGAAGAAATTGACCCGGACTTTGAGATGAAAGCCATTTTGTATCCATTAGCAAAGTTACGCTGAAACTTGGCTAACTTTTCAGGTCTCTGTCGTTTAATTGGGGCGGGAGCGGTGTTTTTCATTATTTCACTTTAATTAAGCCGGATTCAATTTTCCATAATGACTGCGCCCGGTCCTTTCATTTTTCAGCGGATTCCCCCCAATTAATCCGGTGCGCCCCGCACTTTCCGAAGAGCTCGCCGGGTGCTCCGGGCACGTCCCGCCGCGGAATAATTACGTAATAACATTTTTCTTGCCGGGTGCGAAAAAATGCCCGAGGAGAGTCCTCCGGGGCTAATGAGAAACGTCTGGCAATTAATTTATGGGCCGGAGCCGTGTGCGCAACATTTGCTGTCCGGCGCGCGTCGCGAACATATTCGAGTTCCCGCTCGGAGATTTGAAAGATTTTTTTTTTGTTTACACAGTATTTTTGGTAATCGATTCACACATGAAATGAAAATTCTCGACACCCGTGTCGTGAAAAAACTTTATGGGGAATTTTCCCCTTCACAAACAAGTGAGTAAAAAATGCTGATTTATAAAAAAATAATCTTCGGTATTTTTTTTCCTTTCTATTTTATTCTATTTCTATACATGTATTATATTTCTAGGAGTACGTTTAATGCCACGTTTTTTTTTTAACATAAGGTTGCTTAATTGATACATATACATATAGGAGTACTTCGATTAAAACGTCATTATTAATAAAATTAAATAATCCAATTGAAATGGAAATTAACAAAGTAACAAAAACTAATTGGAAACTCTTAAACTATTTTTAAACCAGCTGAAATTCTTCATTATTATTGTAATTTTTTATGCAAAAGAAATCGACCATTCACGAGGAATAAAAAAAATCTATTGTGTTCCAAAAAAAATCCATCACAGAATTGTTATTGAGACACACAGTTTGACACCGCCTGGAAAAGCTATTGAATCTAAAAATTACTTGTTTGAGGCCAACAAAATGTGCTGAACATTTGTTCAGCACACTTTGTTAGCCTCTATTGTGGCGAACTCCGTCTTACTTAGTGGGATCGCAGCACGGGGCCTTCTCCATTTGAGTCTCGTAATAAATCATTGACAATATGACAGCTTTATGAATTGACAATGTACTTCCGCGACAATCGAATCGCAAATAGTTGCCCGTTCGGGGCTTTATTGGGGCTTTTTTTACAATTTATGCCGCATTAATGGGCCGCAGAATAGGCCTGTGTTCGGTAAATACGGTATTATTGTGACATTTAGGGTTCAATGCGAACATAAGGACAATTACGAGCGTACTGTGACGCCTACTTACTTTATAAAGTGTATTTACTGACAATAAATTACCAATAATATTTCAGTGAAAATGTTTCGATATTATATGGAACACATTTTTTATTCGTATACAAAATGTTCTTTGTAATTTTTTTTTTGATGTATAAAGATTATTTACAAAGATTCACTAGATATCAACTAAATCTTTATATTATTGAATAACCGGTAATTCAAATTTAACTCTTTAATTAAATTTTTATTCTTACTGTTTTCACTCAATCTTTTGTATTATCATCCACGTTTGTATTTGCCCTTCATGTTATTACTTACTTCTTCTCAAGTTAATACCCACTCTCCCTACCCTCATACCTACTTCACCCATATTAATAACCACTCCCCCTCGTTTATGCCTCATCTACTCAACTCAATGTCTATCTACTCTACCATCTTAATTCAGAATTATCACCATTTCGACAATTTTTTCTCATATTACATGACTTTATGCAGAAATTAAAATACACACACATAAAGAAGGTATCGCATACACAAGCTCTTATTAGTAAACCGCTATTTAAAAGGGCATTGCATCAGCTGATTAATGCTCCAATATCTTTGCAACAAAAAAGATTTTTATTTAATTTAAAATGTTACGTTTTCATTTTCTTTCTTTTTTTTTAATGCTCAACCCCCACCTCTTGCAGGGCACAGAGAGGCTTTATTTTGTTATTAATTACTTGCATCTCAGAAGGCCGACGGCGGGCACGGCCGCGCGTCTCGGCGGAGGACGTCTCTCCGTTGTTCTCGGGTATTTTTGGATTTTAAAAGATTAAAGTCCACTTTCGGGCGTCCCATAAATAAGGGTGGCAGCCCCCGCCCCTTCCCACCCCCCGCGGATAAAAAACACGACCCGAACTCGAACTAATATTCAAATTACGGATCTAATTAAATTTTATCGCTTGTTAATGAAAAGCTCGCACACGGGAAATCTCTCTTCAAATATTTTATTGGGGTCTTTGAGCGGGTTTTTTTTTTTGCTAATTTTTTTTTATTAGTATAGCTTAATGAAACTCTACGGTATATAAAGGCTCTCGGGATTTTATTAAATTTCACAAATTGCTTCTAAAGTGAGTAGTGAATGTTTAATGACATCACCTGTACAGGGTGGTTTAGTGTTGAGTGTATCCATTTTGCGGGTGTAAAGTACCAGACATCTGTACAAATTGTGGAAAGCTTTTATCTGCTAAAGCGCGTCATACTTCTTGCCAGCGTTATATTTTTAAAAAATGTTTCTTTGAAACTATTTTAGAAAAACAACACATCTCGTGTGCTTTTAAAAAAATACTCAACATTTTAGCTGCAATATTTTTTGTAATGTTTAATGCAATTTTCGCCGTTTTAAGGCGAGCGTTTTTATTCGACATTGTTGTCACCTGTTTGAGTTGAGTTGAGTCAACATGTCGCATTTTAATTATAAACTTTTATGAATTTTTAATGCCCTTTTTACATGCGTGCAACAAGAATTTATCCATGTAATTTTTTTCATACTGATAAATTACCCATTGTTACTGAAATATATCTAAGTTTAAATGTTTTATTAATCTTTTTTCTCTTTTTTTTTACAGGTATGTCCCAGTAGGCTGATGAAGTCTCTACTCCAGGTTTACACCATGTTTATACCCTATTAATAATTTTTAGTAATATATTCCTCATAAAATCATGTCATGCTTATGTTTTTATGATAATTGATTCATACATGTAACGAGAACGAGAAAAACTGTAGACATGGAGCAGTAGGTTCGAACCACGCCCGTGTCGTTAAATTATATAAATATCTTATAGTATCCCAGTAATTTTGAAAAAAAATACTTATGCAGTGTTTGACTATTGATTTCGTTTTTAGAAACAAATAAAAAAATTGTAAAACATTGTTCCATCAGCCGTGCGAAATGTTTGTCCGTCACTTCTCCCTGTAAATTCCACAATAAAAGCAATGAGGTTATTAACTAAATGTACGAGTGTATATTTTTCTCAACCCTCGGGGGAGCTTTGTGCCGCGCCGTTCAATCCACTCAACTAAGCCAATGGGTTTTTCAAAATTAAATAACTTCTCATGAATAAATAAACAGTGAATTTGTGGATAGCCTGCAGGACCGCGGCCTCCCCTCGGCGCCCCCGCCCCGGCCGGCCACTGCTCGAGCACTACTCCGCGCCGTGATTTCATTATCCGCACTTAATTTAATTTTTTTTTCTTTGATGGGGCATTTTGTATAGAATAACGGCTTGTAGGAAACGTGAAAAGGAGTAATGAATTATTGCGGCGTAAGTGATTCGGTACATGAGCGTATACTTGGTTATCTGAATGGAAGTAATACATAGGGGCTTGATTTTCTTGTTATTTAGTTAAGTGTATGCAAAATACAGCTTTTGTTACAAATAAACCGTTAAACAAATAAATCTTAAAATGTTATAAAATAATTTATTTATTTATTCAAACTTTATTACAAATATTGTAATTTCATTTTTTAATTTTGCTATTAATAGGTTGAAATATTGTTTCGTTCGATAATTTTGTCGATATTACATATTGCAACATTTCAGTCGTGTTTTAGTTTCTCAGTTATTGATATGGCCTCGATAGCTCAGTGGTAAATTAGTCAATATTTTAGTAAATATGTAATAATTCTGATGTTCTAAAATTCAGATCACTTTAAAATGTGTGTTAGTATTGATGTAACAATCCATTAGAATAATATATAATCGGTGCACCATTTACAATATACAGTTGATTCCCTAATTTTATTATGTATTTAATCTCCTCCCTTTCTAACGAGCAAGGTTTTTTTCCCCTGGGGTTACATAAACTACTCACTAAAATATTTACGAAGGGAAGCTTTCATCAACTTTTTGGTTTTATTTATAATCTATATACTTTTTGTTAATCGTATTGTATTGCATTTTCGTTTGTTTAATACAATAGTGACATTTTGATATTAAGTAAATAAACAAACTTCAATATTATACCTACCCCTCGAGTAACTTCCCCTAACTAAGAATATGTTTTCGCCATATATTTTTTATGTCCTTGCTTTGTGGTCAGCCCGGTGTTTTCTATTATTATTTTTTGATTGAAATCAGCTCTTTAAATTATATCCAAGCTAAGGGTAGATCGACGATCACAAAAGATCGCCCCCTGAGGGTGGTCGCCGAGAAGGGTGGTGCTTTGAATTCAATTTTAAAACCGAATCACAATATCCGTCATGACGCCGTCATCGGAGACTATTCTGGAGTTGACTTGTAAATAAGGTAGAAACTCAAGATGAAATAATATTCAATGGGTCTGCACGCCGTCTGCCTGTCGGCAATAAATAACGCAGTAACTCCGCTATAAAGGCTGGCTTTTTGATCTTTGTTCAACAATTTATTAATTTATTTTATTTAAATGAAATTGGTGAATATTTCAATTTGAAATGTTTAATAGCACCTTTATATTAAATAATCCCAGGCGGGTAAAATATTTTAATTATTTGTTTTCCTACGCATTTTTACACTTATTTGTATTTCGACTTTTTTGCGCATAATTAATTAACAGTCGCCTTGCACGCAACTCGCACGCGACTTGCACCCGACTTCTCCGTTCCGATGGCATTAATAGAGATTAACTCCAAATATAAATATTCATTAATGAACATTGCATTATTTAGAAGACATTTTCCGTAACAACATTTGCTATTCCACGGACAGTATTTAGAGATGAGTGAACCATTAAGGGCCTAGTCCGCATAATCGAGTTTTTTTTGATCATTTTCTAGTCCGTTTTTCGAAAAATCCACTGCACCAATCGAAAAAATTTAAATGCAAAAAATTTGATACATTCCTTCTTCCGAATAAAATATATTTTTATTTCTTATAAATTTACTATTAATATGATAAATATGTGTTTTTCCGATTGAAGTGTAGGAATTTGGAGATTCATCTGGTCCATTTTACAAGAGTTCTAAACATTAAAAGTTTTTTTTTCAATTGAAATTAAAAGATCAAATATAAACCATGTGCGCCTTATTATTTTAAAAATTAAAAAAAAAAAAATCTTCAACAAACTTTGGTTTTGAAAAGTTGTCATTTTATCCAATTTTTCAACACCTTCAAGATTTTATTTTACCCTTAAAATGGACGTTAAATAAATAATAAAAAATAGATACATATAATTTATAGTTTTTTCAATACTCTGTAAAAAATATCAACTTTCGATATAGAAAAATAAAGTGACAATTAAATTAATTAAATGACACGATTTCGCCAGGTAATGGACTGCCTCTGGTTGGCAAATTTTTTTGATTGGTGCAGTCGATTTTTCGCAATAGGTACAAGCAGATGGTCAAAAAACTCGAATTTGGTATCACGGCTCTTAATAATTCTGCAAAATATTTGTTTTGTGTCAAACGTGAAAATTTAAAGACTCGGCCGTAAATCGTGCTGTATTTCATTTACGTTCGAAAATTCATTAGTCGAAATGAACCCTAACCGGCGGGGAGTTCGGCTGAAATTTCAGTGGCAGGTTGATCGCTTCGTGTCTGGCAAATTGAAAACGTGCATCGGCAGGGCACGCCACGCGCCGCGAGGCGTATCCGTAAATCCATCAAGCAGACTGAACATCACAGGCTATTAGCCGGTGTCTTACACCCACTCTAGGCCTCCCGGGTTGAAGCACCACCTCAGCGTCGTGTGAAGGATCTACCCACTGCCGCTGACGTGTGAATACCTGAAAATATCGCAGATTATAATTAATGTTTGTAATACATAACAAATTTCAAACATTTCCAAAAGACTAAAACTCAACATAATAAACCCATAGAGGAAAAATGTTAATATTTCGCAGGTAGTATGCATAAATTTTAAGGATTTTTGCGTGATATTGGAGCTTTATTATAAAAAATTGGTACAATATATTCTATTCAAAGTATTGTCCATCGCTGGCCACTACTTTTTCCCATATTTCGGGCAAATTATGGATCCCATCCCAAAAGAACTGTTCGTCTTTTGAAGCCAAGAAAGAATCAAGCCAATTTTTGATACCCTGTTCAGAAGTGAAGCGTATTCCAGAAAGGGCATTCTGCATCGATTGAAATATGTGGTAGTCGAAAAGGGCAAGGTCTGGGCTATAAGGCGGGTGAGGCAGAACTTCCCATCCACTGTTTTCCAAATAGGTTTTAACCGATTTAGCAACATATGGCCGAGCATTGTCACGATGGAAAATTACAGACTCGTGTCTGGTCGCATATTCTGGCCGTTTTTCTGCCAATGCTCGCTTCAAACGCATCAATTGTTGTCTAATGTTGTTGTTAATGCATACTACTAATATTTATGTTGGTGCTTGTGGATATCGAAAGTTGAAAATTATGCTATATTTTCCTGATCCTGCGCGACGTGTGACACATATAAGTGAAGAATTTTGGACCATTTTCTCGAATTTACTGTTACTGAATCTTTTTACTGAGACTATTTTGCAGTCAATCTTCGTCTGCGGGATTTCGACTTTCTTAAATGATGTCCAACATGTGTTGTTAATTTCCATTTCAGATCATTAACAGCGGCTCTGTTATCATTGGTATCTCGATTATTTTACGAGTCGTTGTTGTGCTTTTTACTGTTTTCTTGCAAAGATGCCCTTTCGGCGGGAATCAAAGCCCCGGCGTCCAGGCCGTACAAATGCGGTTTAGATGTAATGAAACCAAAATTACTTGCTGGAACAATTTCATGTGATTAATTTCTAATGAAATAATTTGTTTTGAATTACGAAATCCCTAATTAAATTGGTTTGGGTCTGTGCCCAGGTCCTGCCCGGCAGGCTCGGTGGCTTTTAGCGAATTCTAATTCGTCTGATATTCTCAAAGGACAACTTATAAAATTCGACGCAAAAGGCTTTATTGAAGTTAAAATCTAATCTCTCGTAACGAGCCATTAAAGTGTCAACCAGGCGCCGAGTGACGCGGGGCTCGGCTGGGGTGGGGTGCAGCCGGAGCAGGGGGTGACTTATCGACGGATCGAAGGTTTATTAGACGCAAGTGATTGATGATTTGTCAAGTAATGACCGCCCCGTCGAATATTTAATAACCCTTTGAAAAAACTTTTTTTATTGGGAAATTATTTTAATTTGGTGTTATCGTATCATATTTTAAACCAGGGGTTCCCAAAGTGGTCAATATCGACCCCCGGGGGTCGATTTCGACCTGCAAGGGGTCGATGACAGCGAAAAATAAAATTGGGGGTCCATGAACTGTAAATGGGGGTCTACGAGAGTGGATCCCATTTAAGCAGGTCATCACCAAAATTTAGACATTTCGTAAATGTCATAATGCACCGAACACAGATTGTACCTATTTAAGATATTAAATTGGAATTCAACCAAGTATTCTCAGTCAAAAATATTGATTTTCTGAATGCATTTGCCTTTTTGTATAATTAACTATACATGTATTTTAACTTTTTCATTTTTAAAACCACCGTATGTGGTCAAAAATATGTTTGAAGTTGATAAATTTGTAAAAATTCAATATTAGCAAGGCAGGTCGACGAAAAACAGGAAAACTCGACAAGAGGTCGACGGGACAAAATAGTTTGGGAAACTATGTTTTAAACAGTTATATTTTACATTATTATATAACTAGGTTTTATAGATATTTTTTTTAAACAAGTATCTAATTTAATCGTAGTCATCTTTTTTATGTAAATAGTTTTTGTCGTATTTTATATTTAAACTATTAATATAAACAGGTATATATATTAGCGTTACATTTTCAATATATGAAAAAGTTTTAACCGATTTTATCTGCTTATAATTTATTTTCAACAAATGTGGCTCCAAAGACTAGGGAAGCTTTATAAATAAAAGAAGTTACTCGACAATATGTGCTGGCATATACATTAGGCGTCCGAACAAAGTCCCACCGGGGAAAAACTACACCACCGGAGTGCTATCAATTCAAAGTATTTGCAATGTTACAGATTTTCAAAACTTTTACTCTAGTGAAAAATAAAATACAAACAAGCTAGAGAATTTTTCCACGCTTTTAATTTTTAAACTAGACACCGGTAAAAATCTCGTTTACATTTATATTCATAATACATTGTTCTTACAAAATACAGTCTGCTGGATATTCGAGCCGGAGCAACTCTGTTAACATTTCATTTTCAGGATCGTTCGCCAAATCTGTATATATTCACCGGAAGTATTCAAATGATTGTATTTCTTAACCGTTCCGTAAACATGTTCCTGTTTTCTATTTCGAAAACAATTACGCAACAACAGCGCGCCCAACGTAGCGATGTGCCTAACCGATTTATTCACATTGACAATAATCGATTATAAATAGATAAATCGAAAGATTTTTTTAATCATTTTTATTCTTTGTTTATTTAAGTTACTTGATTATTCAATTTTTGATATTAATGTTTTTATTATTGATTCAAACGCACGCTGTCTCACATACAAAATAAACGTCTTCTCCAACGGATGCCTCTCTTCAGAAGAAATTAGCGTCCATCTCGCTAAGCATAAATTTACGCTGAATTGGTGTTCATGGTCTTTCTTCGCAGGTTTATATTGGAATGAAAAGTCTGCGTATTGCTGTTGCCCAATAGCTTTATTATATATTTTTTTTCTTACAAAGCTCTGGCGTTTAGATCTGATACTCCTTCTGCAGCAAGCTACAGAAATAATACCACATCGACAAGGTATTTTTAGAGCACATCCCTCCACAATCATTCCAAGTCCACTACTCCATTACCGATCCTTTACACACGCTCAGGGTATAGAATAGCAGCCATGCACGAGGAACAGAATGGAGAAAGCGGGTAGGTAAACGTGCAAATGCTGTAAAGATTTTGTAGTATAAAGATCACATCACTATTCTGTAGAAAATTTAAAAAATAATATTTAACATGTTAATAGATTTTATATATTTACTAGAAATGTAGCCCGTCATAAAATGACGTATTCGATGAACGATGCAATAGTGTTTGAACATGTGTTTGGCTGTCAATTAGATGAATATTTGATTTCATTTTGTACACATATATTTTAAATAACCGGATATTAATTTCGAAAGCAAAGCCATTCTACGAAATATCACATTTCGTGTCACAAACAACGCATCACTTTTCACTGCACTGTTCTTTATTAGATGCAGTCTTTATCACGTTCAATTGTGCTATTCTTTTTTAATTACGTTTGCTGTGCTTAGACGGTGTTATTTTTTTAGGAGGCATTTTAAGTTATTAATGATGTGATTAATAATTTCTAAAATTGGTACTTGTGTCAAGCTGACATAAACTGGAAATTTCTTAGAACCATCATATTTTGTTTTTTTGTATAAATTCTAAATTTGAAATTCTCGCTATGAACAACAGAATCAAACAAGAACAAGAAAATCAGCGTTGTATCTTTTAAGATATTCTATAGAGAAGCAAAAAATGAAACATACACACACAATGGTTATTATTAAAGTAGATTCGAATTAACGGATTCATCGAACGTGATGATTCGATCACACCCGTCATTATCCGCCTTGGGTCGCCGCAGCAGCCCTCGCGTCTACGCATCCCATCGAGGCGGTCCAATTTTAATTACGATTTCGCGGAACATCGCGCGAATAAAAAACAATACACGAGCCGGCGTGTTCCGCCCTAACGACCCGCCATTTTGTCCGCCATTAAAATTAACGCGGGAGAGCGACGCGGCGCGGCGGGGAGGACGCGTCTAATATGGCGGCGCCGGAAACGGCAACGCGCGTGCGAAGCTTCGCTTTTGGTTTTTATTTTTTTTTATTTTCGGATATCCCGCGTTTGTTGATATTCCATTTGCGGAATGATTTGGAATTTTTTTTTTTTTTTAATTTTTGGTTTCTACTTTTCTCCTATTTGAACAGCACTCGGACTTAACAAATGCGCTTTTAATGCCCAATCCGAAAAAAAAGGCAAAAAAACTGAATCTATAATTAGATTGCTACATATTAAAATATCACTAAAAAAGTGTTTGATAGCGTTGTCAATAGCAGAGAATTTGATATTTTCTGTTTTGTTCCCTTAGTAGTAAATCATCTTTAAACGCAAGATATTTGACTTAACCCATTTGTTTTAGCATCTTAAGTGAATAAATTGTAATATTTTTGACAGAGAGTACTTGGTGGAATTCCATTTTAATATTTTTGAATAAAATACTTGAGTGATTTTCCACATTTTTATTTTTATTAGTGACCGGTTTCGCCAACCTTTCACGTTGGCATTATCACTCTGTTTGATAATGCCAACGTGAAAGGTATGAATGGTATTTGAATAAAATACGTGAAAAGTATTTTATTCAAAAATATTTGAATAAATTGTATATGCAGAAATTTCAAAAATAATTAAGCAAAAGCACAGCAGAAATATACTGTACTTATAGTACGGACAGATTTTCACAGCTAGGGGCCCCAACAACTTTATTCAGGGCTAGATTTTTTTGACATTTTTACCATTGGTGATTCAAAACATCGATGTCCGACGCCCATAATTAAACTAAATATTCGTGTAATACCTGGTGTACAGCTAGGTAAAATTTTAAAATAAAATTCAAAGCAAAACATACAATAAACCAGCGTTTTTAACAAGCCCCATTATTTCGCCGATTTATCCGCCGGCCCGTAAAAATATATTTTATAGTAATCAATTTACTTCAATGCAGACGCGCATATAAACATAAAAAGGCACACCTTCCACAGAGGAACCCAATATGACCCAAAAACCCAATCCTTTAACCCATCTATTTTACAACCTCCGCCGAAAATTCGTTTTTCGCCGTGCGACCGTAATATGTCAGGCGCGGAGGGTCGGTCCGCTCAGATCGATCCATCCAACGCCGGTAATCGAAGAAATGTCGATCTCACTTTATCTGACTATCTCACGTCGATCTCTCCAGCTAATTACCACTTGAAAACTAAAAAAAAAATTATTAAATCAAAAAAATTGATATAATATAGTTATGACGTATCAATTTTATTCTCACGGCGTAAATTTTGTTTTTTTTTTCAAAGCATCTCAAATCGTTTTCATATTTACATATAACGAGTTAAATTATCGCTCAGTTACCGTGCCGAGTAAGTGTGGATTCAAATACCACCGGTGTTTGGATTTTAATTTTTTTTTTATTTCATGTGTACATTAGATAAATTGCCCATAGAAGAAATTAAATAAGTGTATTAAGTGGCGACTCATTTAATTTTTGTATGAATTAAAACGTTTAAGATAATAGCAATGATAGGCTCTAAACTTAAGCTATTAAAGTTTATGAAAAAAGCGTCGGAAGTCAGTCCGGCCTCGGAGCGGAGGAACTTCCCTCGCAAAGGACAGGATATTGCTGGCGGAAATGATGAAGAGCGTTTTGTCCTTCTTGATGGACGCCCACAGCTGACGATATAATAGATATGTTTTTTTTATTATTTGTTTAATTCAATTCAAATATCAATTAATTATGTATTAATGTTTTATAAATCTGCATTTTTCACCTACAGTGGTTTATTGTGTGTAGGTTATTGAGTAGATTAATTGGCAAGAGTACCGAATTGCGATTGTTGTCAATTACCTAAAAATATATTTTACAGTTAAATTTTTTGTTATTTTCACTATGTTTACTATTTTGAAATGTAAAAATTGAAATAATGTATCTTTGATGGTTCTTCGATTAAAATACAACATGAAACATTATTAGGTAAACACGAATTGCATTTAAATAACAACAAGTATTTTATAGTGTATTTTTTTTTAAATAGAAGCATATTTCGTATAAAATACTCACATGTGGAAACATTATGGAAATGTTTGAATGATTTATCTCCCGATTTATTTTATAATGCCATAAAAATATTTAATGTACCTTTTAACTTATAAAGATTCAGGATTTTATTTATAATCACGTTTGTAAACGTGCTTTAATTCTCTGATTAATGCTTCCTTATCAGGAAAAGTTGATGACCGAAAAAGAATCAAGTTTAAGAGCGCTCTAAAATCGTGCCGATTTCCCTGTACTTAAACCTGCGAGCACGAGTATTGAGACCCGCGTTTCCATTAGTTTACGACTGGCTGTATGTAGTTGACTCTGGACGTTAAGTCTTAAATTTATTTTCAAATAGTGCTTTGCTTATCCAAAAAAAATAGTTTTCAATTTACTTCGCGAGCGCTTTTCGTGCAGTCGATTTAGTGTCTTTTGCAATCGGTGTTTGCTCGATTTAAGTTTCAGCTGAAAATAGGCATAATAATATATCGACTGTGACGAAAAGAATTGAACTAACCGCCACACGATCAATTTGACACAGCATTATAAATAATCAAATTAAGATTTTATTTTTATTAAAATCGAATCTAAAAATGTCTAAAAAATTATTTTTAATACAAATATGAATTTGTTTACAAGCCAACTTTATTAAGATATATGTGAGTGTGTGTGTGTGTTTATGTGTAAGATGGACCTAACAGTTTAAGATTACTATCATTTTAGAACCTTTTACAAAAATTCCCCTTCCTTCCTTTCTCTTCATTTCCTCCATGAGAACGGGAAATGACCGAATAAGAAAGAATCACAGTAGAAGGTCCACGCCGGTTAACGGTTAATACCAGAAAGGTCTTCACTAAAGAGCTCGGGTTTATTGTGTTTTCTTTGTTTAATTTTTGTCAACCTGACTTGTAAAAAAAAATTGACACCTGTACACAAGCATCTTATATCAATATATATATATACAGATAATTGTACCAATTTGGATTTGCTGTTGGGAAAAAAATTGGTGCGATCAAGTGCATACATTGTCTTGTACAGTAATACCCCGCATTACGCGAATTTCTTATTATAAGAATGTGTATGAACATAATGTAGTCATTGACTTCTCTTAACAATTAAAAACAGCTTTGGGTGTTATGAACGTATTTTGCAAGAACGTAAAAAAAAACGCTACCCAAATGACAATAACATGTAATACTGCATAAAGTGTTTGTAGAATTAAAGTACTCGTATTTTTTTATATTAAGTTTTGATTTTGCATGTATGTTTAATCGTAAACCCCGATATACGCGAATATCACATAACGCGATTTTTTCCGGAACGTATCGCTCGCGTAAAGCGGGGCATCACTGTACTTACTAACCTATAATGAAAAATTTATCAAAGGTCACCGTGACTGTATATTTCATAATGCCCGACTCATCGCTCGATATGTACTATCTACGAAAACGTGACATACACCATCTCGACTCGGCACGTATCGCCATTTCCACCGTCACGCCTCGTTATGGCCGCGCTGGATGAGCTCGGCTCGACCTTCTTCATCCACAACAATAGACGGCATCTCCCGAGCGATCCGTCAAGCCATACGCGGCGAGAATCGACGCCGGCGGGGCCCGCCCCGGGGAATCCCCACTTCATAAATAAGGCACAGGCGGCCGTCGCCTTCGGGGTTGTTTTATAACCTCAATTTACACGCGGATGAAACTGTCCATTGCGCTCTTTACTCCCAGCTTTGATTGCGCCCTTAGAAATGGATATGCGGTATTAAAATTTATTGTCTACCCTTAAGGCTGGAAGGCCGTGACTTCCGGTTAGCTGTGCGTTTCAAATTGTATTGCCGTGGGCTTGAGCGTTAGTTATGTCGGAGTTTTTATAACAAAAATCTTTTTTTTTTTTTTTATTGTTATACCGATTGTTTTGTTTGTCTTTGTCAGGGTTTGTAAAAAAATAAATACTGAAATATATAGAACGAGAAGAGTTCTCGTCTTATTAGTAGAGTTACAGGTGGTATTCAAGCTTTTTCTTTTCGGCCATCGTCACTCCGTAACTGAGTAAAAATTTGAACCGCTTCATGTAAGTGCTAGTAAATAAAATAACAGATAGCAAGGAAATATTATTACATTTAGTAGGGCGGAGAAAATCAATACAAGTAATTATATATATATATATATATATGTATATAATATATATTCAGAGACAATTGCGGCTGTTTTCGACATTTGTTTGTCTTTTATGAGTACCTTTATCGATAATAATAATTCCCGGAAGGTTTTAGGTTTAATGTTTTCACAGAATTAGGGTATCTTTGCTCCACTCCACTCAGATTCAAACAGGGAAACTATGCTCAATAAATAACGTTTCCACTTATATATTTCGAAGTATTCATTTTCATATTATTTTCGATCTGATGTACGTAAATTATAAGCTATCCGATTACTTTTCAGTGACCACTAATTTTTATCAATATTGATTGAGAGCAGATTTTAAAATGTATACAGTAAAATACAATCACCTTTACTTAATAATCTGGTAAATCATATTTCATCACAACGAAAACGTTTAATGAACTTATTTAATAATTATATCCAGGCTCGCATGCTTTTATTTAATTAAATTTATGAAGTGTTGACTCTAGTGTTATGGATTGTAAAAATGCGTGATCGAATCGAAAAGTCATGCATCTTATCGCCGATTTAATATTCGGACATTATCCTTTTATTTACTCTGGCCGGGCCCAGTGCGTTCGCCTCACACATCAGATGGGGGGGGCGGCCAACCCCCACCCACCCCTGCTCACCCCCGCTCACCCACGAGATTTGTTTGTTTGCATTTGAAAGTTTGTTGATTACCGGTGGGCGGGCGTTTCGTGTGACTTACATTCCTCCGGTACCTGACGTTTTACCGCCGCACCATGGGCCGGAGCGCGTCGTCGACTGGACAAAACTTAATTCTATATATATTTTTTTAACAATTCGACTTAACCCATGCAATGTGAAGATTTCGAAGCCTTCGATTAAACTGATGCAGATGTAAGTCCAATAACGTATATGTCACAGTTTGTACATTTTAGAAATATTCGTTAGCGCTTCACGTTTGTTTTCGTTTGATCGCAAGATTTCATTTTATTCAACAGGTATTGTTATAAAATGATCAATTCATACATTTATATTTATAATTATCTTAAATTTTTTTTAATACCCTGTGATTAATTTGTAGCAGGTTTAATCATATTTTGTGCCACATACTGTACTGAAATAATGCCCAGCATTTCATAACAGTTTATTATAAAAATACTAGGTTCTACCTGATTATAATAAAATAAAACCATATGTTTTTGGAGACTACGTTAATTTCACTTGTAGCGAGAGCTCTTTCGCCGAACACGGCATCTTCAAAACTCACGGAGTTTTGAAGTTGCCGTTGAAATGTTTTGAAAACCATTTGGTTTTATTTTATTATAATAAAATGGAGTATTACAAAATAAATACCAGTTCCATTAATTAATTCTACCTGATTATGTAGACACGTCATATAGTCACAACGATTCAAGTTATGTTGATATAAATAAAACTATAAGAATAGTGTTTTTTTTTCTAATGTATGTTGTTACTATATTACCGTCGTAGGTACAAAAAATACCAAGTAAATTTTATAGTTGTACTTAATGAATTTTTTTTTTCCGTAATAAGTATTTAACATATATTATTTTGTCCAGCTAGTGGCGATCTCCGGCCCACTGTGCGGCCGCGTACCCGGCCAGAGCACCCACACGTTATTGTGTTCCTTCATTCGTTATTATTTTGGTACGCTGTGCCACCGAGCCAAGTACACGAAGTTCCCTTATACGTACTTATTTACGTACGATTGGGTAGTACGACCCCTCCCTCGTAAATACACCCTTTCAGTATATTTTTTACGTCCAATTCCATGAATATTTTCTTTAATATATCAGCGTTATGTTTATTGGATTTATTCATTTTTTTGTTTATTCGTTTATCAACCGATCCTTATAAATAAAAAAAAAAGTTACGATTCTCGCTATAACGGTAAAGTATGATTTTTACCGATTGAATAATTGTGTTTTCATTGCTTACAAAAAAGATAGTAAACGTATTTTAACAGCCTTTTTTATTATTAGGAAACCATTTTCTATTTGTCATCAAAGGTGTTTTAATTTTGAATAATTCAAATTTGCTTCTTAACTAATGAAAATAATTTAACTTTTTAATGAATATTTTTGGGTTTCATGTTTGTCAAATATTTTTCAAATATTTATCGATGCTGTTTACGTAAATGTGACTTCGGTTTTCAAAGTTAATTAAGGTAAAAAAAATAACCACCCCAATATGCCAGTTTTTAATTAGCCGACGTGCTAAATAATTTATTTAGCGACGCACGTAATTTTCGTGTAGTCAAAAGTAGCAGATTTGTTTAACTCTGCTCCTAAAATATTTATTTTATTTGTGTTCTGGTATTGCAAACAATGTTCGCAAGCTATTGCATTACTATCTAGCGAAGGCTAATTTTTATTGGTTACGAAAAGACTTCATCGTCAAATGTCACATGTGACCCGATTTTTTTTCTCGTCTTTCGTGCCATTGTGAGTTGTCAATTTTTTTACATATGCGTCGATAGCGTAAACCAAAAAAGATTAATGCACTAAATTAACAATTTATATTATAAAATATTTTTTTATGTTTTGAACCGTTTTCTTGTGCAATATACAGTTTCATATATTATCAAATTTAATTATTAGTGACATCACAGCATTTATCAGAAACTCGCACCAAGTTATCAGAATTGCATATTCAAGTTTGAAATACACTATATATGAAGATGTACTGTCTTGAAATATTCTTTGCTGCATTTTTTTTTTCTCTTTCTTTTTAGCTTCCGTTGAGCACGTGTAGTTCTGTCATAACGATACTATAAATAATAAACTGCACAATGTACGGTCGGAAAATCAATATTCCGGTCCGCTTGATGTGTGGCTTTGTAATGAGCTTCCCAGCGCCGTTAACACGGCACTAACTAGTAATAAACGGGCTGTGTCAATAAACAACAAAGCGCACTACACACGTGGCGACACAACTGACTGACGACCAACAAATCGCTAAACGATGTTAATGAAAATGATGTTGAGCATGACGATAAACATTCAATATTTTTGACAGAATGTACATGGTTGATAATTTTTATAATGAAATACGTTTAAACAGTGTTTTCTGAAAAATGTATATTTCAACATTGAAACAATTGTACAACAATAAATCAAGTTACTTCTTATTATTGAGCTTTTGGAGGAGCTCTTTTAACTGTCAACTGATTTATGACTTTTTTTTTGTTAATTATAGTGAAGAGTATTTTACATATACACTTTTTAATTCACCCCTTTTTAATAAAACAGTAAAATAAACAAGTGCTTAATTTATAACAATATCATAAATACGCAAATTTAAAACTTTTCTCTGCCAATGAAAAATGCGATTAAAAGTTATGTTTACCTATGGAACCGAGAGTGTGAAATCACAAATAACGAGATGTTTTATGGGCTTATCCTCAGCCTCCGGCCTCGCGGTCGCCAGCCGGGTCGAGTGGCTGCTAATTACTATTGAATTACAGGGCGAGGATTAGCGGCCCGCGCGTTTAGATTATGAACCTCGACTTTGATAAAGTTCTAATGAAATCGGAATTAACTATGCAAATCCACACGCGGGGGCGCCGGAGTTGTTACGTCTTATTCGTAATCCGCGCGATAATACACCTGTGCGCGGCGCTCCGGCTCGGCACGCGCTAGTGCTGCGCCAGCGAAGCAGGCAAAACTCGCACACCTGCTAATTTCAACGGAACGGAGCGGCGCACTTTAATTGTCAGTTGTTAAAGGTTATGCTTTTACCGTATAAATCGGTGAGGATGTGGAAGAACTTTGGCGTACTTTGATCGATTTTTCACTTTGAAGAGTTTCTGTGATGAATAGTTAAAACTAGGATTTTTATTTTAGTAAAACTTCTTGAATTCAATAGTATTTCACTTGAAACCTGTCTCGCCTCTCTAGCATCGTCGTCAATTTTTAAACTACTCTAAAATCTTTTATATCAATAATACCTTCCACCCTCAAAAATAAATAATATATATAAATAATACATTTTAAAGCATAAGACCAATAAACATCAGTTATCGTCTTATAATATATTTTAAGCTGCTTCTGTTGTTTTTTCATGACCCCCAGCACCAGCGCTATCGCAATAATACCTCAGGGCAAATTAAATGTGTTTGTAAATATCCCCCGAATTAACTCTATTACAAAGTTAGCGCCGGTCTAACCGAGGGAAGCACGTGTGGGACAATCGGCCACGGTCTACTTTACGTGGAATCCTAGTCAGTTAATGTTGTATTATTTACCTATTAAGTTTGATTCAAGGTACACAAACAAGCCCGAATTAAATACAAATAGTATGAACTTAGTTTATTTTATTCCAAATGTATATTATTCCAACTGAAAACTAATTCATTCTAAGCAACCGTTTTGAAAATAGTTTATATACGATGTTTGTTTATAATGGCAAGGTGTATATTTTATTATAATAAATTTTACTAGATGTATGAATATTTCGGGATGTACTGTATATTTATTAAGTCCTAAAAAACTCTACTCGGTTTATCGAAACAACAAATCTTTCACCACACGCGAATCCATAGTAACTCGATTATTCGTAACCAATTAAATTCTTACTGAATTTTTGTTTTGTTTCTTACGTCGCCGTCAATTTTAGATTGGTGCGAATACTCCATTTCAAATTAAGCAAAAGCCTTATTTATTATCCCCGCAGATTGGTATTTTATAAACGGGACAGAAGCAGAGCAATAAAAACGCACACAAAACATTCTTGCGATTCCGAATCAGCTGGAGGGATCGGGGGGCGTCCCAGACGGGGGCGGCGAAGGCTTCTGAGGAGACTGACCCAGATCCTCGGCCACCGCGTAATTCCCTTATCACCACGCCGCGCCCCCTAAGCCGGATCGAGGCCCCCGGGAGCTGTCCAGATTGCGGATGTAAATCACTAGTGTTTTGCTACACAAAGAACTCAAATTAATGCCATTCTGTTAAGCGCCGGGTGTGTCTGTTTTCCTCTTATAAAAACGCTGTTTGTTATTAAGATTATCTGCGAACCCGAGGCTTAAGATGGTATTCTATTGTAGGGGGGCTGTACTAGAATATGTTTACTTTACGCTGGTGCTGTGTATTCTTCTGTTGCTCTTTGTATGCACGCAGAAGACGACAGCTCGATATCTGTATTTTCTAATAAGGGATTCATTTTTAGAATCAGTGGTCAAATACAACAGTCTGTAATATTATTTAATTCAAGTGTATAGCTGCACTATTCTATTCATTCCGCTGCTGTGTCTAGTTTTATACGTCTACGTCATATTCGTTGTGTAGAAAGTAAATCACAACGCGGTTTTAGGTTTTTATTGTACTACGTCTTCGTTATTATTTTATTACTTAATTGCTTTTCGAGCTTATATCGTTAATTATAAATCGGACGCTAATGGTATTAAGTCATAATTTACGTAGGTCTGCTTTAGGTATCGATTCTGAAGAGGACAGTAATGCCTATGAGTATTTTATGGTGAACATAAGTATTGTCGCCGCCTAAAATAATGAAAACTGGCGATGAATCTCTCGAAGATTGTAACCGCGCATTAAAAATTTACTTTTAACAAAGCATGTGAAAAAGATGGTGAATATCCTCAATGAAGCGTTAATTTACTTCTATGTAGTACTTACTATCTATTTTTCCATCACCACTTAACTGGTATTTTTTATCTGTAAAATAAAGCTGTCTGATTAATTACGAAGAAGCAAACAAAGCTGCTTCTGTTTTTTGTCAACACGCTCATCAAAAGTGCGATCTTAATATTACTAGTGATCAGGTAAAATGGATTTGTGTATATCCTTTGTATTATTAACACCATTATAATGTTAACGCTGTTTTAATTGGGGGGAAGCACGTGTGGGAAAAACAGGCACGGTCTATTACACGTAGAAACCTATCCAATTAATGTTAAATTAATCACTTGTTTAGTTTAATTTAGGGTACTCAACAACCGAATTAAGCGGGTTTGATTGTGCAAAGTTTGCTATTATATACTAAATCTTTATTGGGCTGGGCTATTTGAAAACTAATTAATGTCAAAAAAATGTTTTTTTGTGTAGATGTAATAAATTTATTTTTGCTGACGTTCGTTCATGTTTACTTTGTTGAAAATAACGAGTTCTCTGAACTTATCATTTCGAAAATTCTATCATTTTATATACAAATAAAAATTTATGAAATAGAAAAAAATATTACAATAAAAATCTGTATTTACTTGATATATATTCTGCTTAATTTTCGTATTTTTCGTGTAAAATAATTCAATAAGAAAAGGTCGGAATATTTTGTATATTTTTGTGATATGCTCATTTCTAAAAATCATATATTTGAAAAATACGTATTCAATTATATTTATTTTTTTATATTATACCAACAATTCTTAGCAACGTACGTAACGTCTACTGTAATAATATATTTATATTTATAATTGACACTTTTACATTTATAAATATTGTAAAGAAAGTAATTCTATTCTCCAACTCCAAGAATTTTCCGTAATGAATTATCGTTGTAATAGGCTCTTACAAAGAACGCTTCACAAATGGGTTCTTCCTAAAGAGACTGCCTCTCTATTTGTTGGAAAATCTTCTCTTATCTGCAAATAGAAATTTTTATAGAACCGCAAATTGACCTGACAGGTCGAGATAAAGTCTACAAGATGCTGTGCGTAAATCTGCGAATCTGATAAAACGAAAAATATTATACGTATTTTTAGCTCAAAGGTCACGGATCTCTGATAAAATATATAAACCTTTTAATATCTAGAAAAAAATATGAAGAATCATGCCTTTGTGTAATTGAAGGATTTGATCGATTGTAACATTTTAGTAGACTACCTTTAAATGTTTTTAAAATCTTTATATCGCCTTGTGGTCTAGCGGTTAACGCGGTTGCTCAAATTTTAAACATTCTCCAGGTGTAAAGAGAGAATTTTTTTTTTCTTTTTCCCTTTATGCAAATAAATGCTTGCTTACTTGCCATTTTAATTAATGTACTTTAAACTGTATAACTTATAACTTTTACCGAATTGATTTGGTTCGTAACAATTTTCTTACCTCTAATTCTCTTCCACCACAAAAATCAACTTTCCTGTTATAAAACTGTAGAAATTCCAAAAATAATAACAAAATTTTTGGAGTCTGTATTTATACAATATATCAAAAGTGTAATTTATTCTATTTTTTATTTTCCAAAATGATTTTCCCACAATTTAAAAAAATCTAAATAGTATTGATACTCAATTATCCAATCGTATAATATTGTTTTTTTGTAAGTTTTTTATTGCTGCTTCATTTTGTAAACAGTGAAAAGTTACCTAATTAAAACCTTAAAAAAAGCCTTTTCATTCGTGACTTGAATAATTTAAACTTTTCGGTAAATTAACATTTCGGAATTGTATTCAGATTGAATCGGCCCGGACAGCTGCTAGCCTTCTTATCTTTGCATACCTTAATGAATATTTCTAGTTTTCTTTAAAAGCTTTCCGCATAACGTGTTGATCACAAAAGCTTTTATACTTCCGAAATTCTAAATAACTTGCTTGAATACTAAGTAGACGTAAGTAGTTTCATTCTTATTCATAAATGCATTTGATGGTTTATTATTCTAAGAGCTTTTTAGTAACGATGATTGATTGCGGATTATATTTCAAAACATATCATAATTTTTTTATTCAATACAAACTACAGTTTATGAATTATAAATATACCTCTGTTTTGGTGGCTGAGAGTAGACATGGCCAAATTCTAAAAGTGCAATTGTGGCTCTGAGTAGACTTGCGATTGTAAAAGTTTTTGTTATTGTTGTTATTTTTGTTGATTGTTATTTTACAGCTTGACTGATTTCAACTGTATTACTCTTAATATGAACAGTCAAATGACTAAGAGATTATGATCTTCTAGTAAAGAATAACTTGAAAGCGTTCACTAGTAAAAATTATCGCAATCTCCTGGCCATTTGGCTGTTCGTATTTGTAGCTGTTAATATATTCATGTATTAGGATTTATACTTATGAAAATAAATTCGTTAGTCAATTAAATTACTAAGATGTATTTTATTTCATTTCCATTGCAAAGGCAGTGCTTCTTTAAGCACCCCCGGGACCGGAGAGGAGAGGGGGGACGTGCATTGCAGGAATGAATTTTTTAATGGGTTTTGGGGATTCTAATATAAAATGCTATATTAAGAAGATCTCTGCTTACTCTCAAGCATTAAATTTAACATAATTCGCTCTGCAAGGTGCCCCTTGCAGAGATAAAACATAAATTGAGCAATAAATTCGTAAAATGTTTACTTTAAACAAAAAAAAGCACGTAAATCTAAAAAGGAAAAAATTTCATTTTTTATCCTTTTAAAATTTACAATATAGTATTTTTTTTATAACTCAGAGCCCGGATAAATATATGCTTTCTCGCGAGACTCGCACAATAACCTAGCGGAAGAAAGGATTCCCTTTTACCCGTAGCAGTAAAGTTCTCAGATGAGTTTATGGTCGCACAGCCTGGAGGTGTTCCAAACACCTGGAATATAAAGTTCAGAGCCCACGAAACTGAAAATATCAGCACAGTAAGATCAATCGATTTTATGTTGATACTTTTATAATTTAAATTTTTGACGATTAATTAATTCTACCGTCAATAATGTTACAGTTCCGTTTTATGCCATTAAATGTTGTATACATGAAATTTAAATATCAATATAAACCCATTATTAACATTCATTTTTATTCTTTGGAGGAAAATACTGGTTATTTAAAAAAAATATTATTTCACTTTATTTTTATTTACATAAGAGATTTTTTTTTATTGTTTAACTATTAACAACACGTGTCTGTTAACGACATGAACCAAATGCGCTATAAATTCACATTTTAGTTGAATATATCGGATCAATTATTGTTTACTTGGGTAGTTATTGTATTCTATATAAATCGTTTTTTTTTTACTAACCTAACCAAACGTATTTTCCAGAGGGGTTATTGCACGAACTGGTAGCACGACTCGGGAGGCACCAGCTCTCCCCTTTAACCGTATTCGTCACTATCGGCGCCCGCGATCGACTCATTTAGCGCAGACTTCCTGTAATTCACACTTTCCGGTCCACTTGACCGTTCAATTTCCGGCCGGCTTTGGGGGAAGCATTACAAATAATATTATGACTTTATGAAGTGCGAATAAAAGGGCCGCGACATCCCCAAACCTCCCCCGCGATCCAGGGCTGCCTGGCTCCGTGAAAACGGGGATGTTTTGTCCCTCATAAAGGAGTGTTGATTTTTTTACAAACCACAGATGAAAACTTGAAATCAACCCTTAGGAAAATTACTTTTCAAACCATTTGAATAATTAAAACTTATATATGTAATAAATCGTGTATTTATTTTAGAAAATGTATACTCGATTGCCAAGCAACAAAAAACCTCATTATCTTAAACATAGTACTTTAATGTACATTATCAGTTAAATTTACTGCTACAATTAAGTTTTAAATTTATGCTAAATACTATCCTCACTATGCAACAGTAAAAAATGTCAGTTTTCCATTTTTTTTCTAGTGTGCCAACCCTCAGATAACCTGAATTTATGAAGGTCCCTTTTCTACTATTGTGGTTTTCAATGTGACGGTCGGGGTTTCATTTTTCTTTAAAATTTCTTTCCTCGTGTCGAAAACATCATTTGGAGATCTCGGTCCTGAAAAATCCACCTTTTCAGCCTCGGGTGGTCCGCTTCTACTTTCAAAGCATTCTTCCCTATTCCTGCGCTGAACCCGACCTGGTACCTTCGCTTGAAAATCTTTAGGGAGTATATCTTGTCTCCGGCCACACTATGTACTATTGACTTTCGAAATCCTGGCTGGCGTCTTCGTTACAAATGCAATCTTCATATCTTGAAACATCGACACTAGTCACGCCAAAACATAAAAATTATTACAACATTTTGAAAAAATTTCTTAAAATTATTTGTACGTTTTGTAATTGGAAAATATATCGAAATCAATAAGAAATCCATTATTAAATAGATAGAACAGCAGTGGTAGAAATAACAACGTTGTCTTTGTCGATGTACGTTGCAAATTTAGCCCGGTTGGCTGGCAGTGGACGGCCGGTCTAATACAATTGAAGCGCGCGAGTGGACAACGGCCCACGCATTTAAACAACAATTGTAATTACTTATTTTGGCCTAATATAAATGCATATATTATTTTTACTTGAAATATGATGTTTTGTTTGTGTTTTATTAATGTAATGTTAAACATACCTCGGTACAAAGTAAAGCATTGAGATTTCCTATTTTTTTTTTCTAACGAGTATGTTGTATTTGAGCATAGGTTTTTTTATATTCTGCTAGTTTAGTTATGCATCTGATGATGACCCTGTGTTTTGGGTCGAAACTAGTAATGCAAATAATTTTAATAAACTCCATGTGAAGACAAAATACTAAGGTACTTTTATCATTATAATAATGGATCTTCACGAATCAAATGCCTTGTCCCTCAACAAGATTATAAATGATTTAAAGTTGAATATTGTTAATGATAATTCGTTTAAAAATAAACAATGATTTTTATCTTTTGTTAAAAACATGCTGCTTTCCACGTATACAAAAGAAACGTTGGAAGTGATATTTATATAATTTCTTGTAAACTTCTATGTATTATAAATATTTAGTAGTTGAAACATACTATTTATAAAATAAATATAAAAACCACTTTATTTTTTTGTAATAAGTATATGTATTTCGTTTAAAAATCATGCAGTTAAGGGTTAACCCTTAAATGCATGATTTTTTATTTTTCCTTGAAAAAAATTGAAGAGTTAAGGAATTATGTGTTAATTTAAGGAAAAATATTTTGTATATTTTTAATATGTTTTATAGGAAAAAACTGAGTAAAAAAAAAACTGAAAATATTCATATCTCATAAAAAAAAAACTTAATAATTTTAATTGATTATGAAAATAACTTACTTTGAAATTTAAAATATATTTTTGAAGTAGAAAAAAGATCTCCAATAATGTGTTCCAATAGCTTATACTTAAATCACGTTTTCGCTCATTTGCCAAAAGTTGGCAAATGTCATCTTCTAATACGGCTTGTGTCTATTCTAGAGCTGTCAGTTGTAAAAATTTGATTTAAATTAGTTAGACAGGTCCGGTCAGGAAACGGTTGCTCCTATAAGTTTTTATGGGGTTTATAAAAAAAAGGTTTTATGGTTTGTTACCGATCTGTCATTATATGCAATTAAGGGTTAAAAAAAGGTTTATAAGTAACTCCAGTTAAAGGTTTATAAGTAAGCCTGTTTACAGTGGGTGCCAACATTTGCGAACAGTTGCCAAATTGCGCGCTTGTCCGCAATGCAATTGCAGGTGCGGACCGTGACGGGTCGGCGCGCCTCAATTACTGTGCAGGGCAGCAGGGTGGACGCGGCGCAGTGTTACGGGTGCACGTGTCCCGCGCACTCGGTGAACTCGTCCAATTTCCCGGGAAACGCTTAGGGGAGGGGGATGGCTTGCGGGGCCGATACGGGGACTGGCAAATCAGCATGTTTAGTGTGATTAAGGGCTGCGGCCGTGGGGCTGGGCGCTTCCGATCCTCGATTTTAAACTGACTAAGGACTTTTATTATGTATTGATTAGCAACAAAAATGCACACGATTTTTTTATGCATTTCAGTGGGGCTGCAATACTCAGTGTTGAGTTGAAATTTATGGCATACTTTGTATATTTGTACTTTCTTTGTTGTCTATGAAGCCAATAAAAGTCACGTTTTACTTATCATACTTAAAAATATAAAACAACGGCTTATTTTTTTAATAGGGTATTATAGAATAAGAAGTCTTTATAGGTTTTATTTTCCTCGAGGGACAAATAATATTAGACGTCTGAATATAAAAATAAATCAGTCGGCTCAGGACAATTTTAATCACAACCGCATTAAATCACAGGGGCTTCGGTGACCATCTCCGCGGCCTTTCGGATTCCGTCAATTAATTTCCAGGCCGGGGCGTTTCGCAGCGGAAAGGTAATCTACGTCGGGTAATTTCAATTACGGCTAATCGAGTTTTCCGGGAACGTATCACGAAATCCTTTCGTTTTCATTCTGAATTTGCCACCCCCACCCCCTTCCAGCGAAACTTTATTTGTGTGTGTGTAAAACTTAAAGCCGTGCCCCGCGACCATACAATTAGTATACATGGGGGAGTGCGCACTTTGTAATTTGATAACTCGTTGATTTTAAGCGACGATTTTCAATATTAATGACACATAATTAGAAGAATTTAGACTTTTTGTTTGCATGTATATACATAAATAAGCAAATACCGTTGCGTTTTAAACAATGTTTGTTTAAGATTCAATTTTGTATGCTTCTCTTTTCAAGAATGGTAATTTGTTTATGTGTACTATATTCCAGAAGTCCTCATCTGCTACATTGGATTAAAGAATAATTACTTTAAAAAATATAACGATATAATTATTATCGCTTATATTTCACTGTTTAATTATCGTTTAATTGCAAAAATATCAAGTAGACTTTCACCTCATTTTTTCCACCGCAAAAATATCACATAGACATTCAAATGGTTCTCACCTCACTTTTATCAACTCAAAAATATCAGATAGACTTTCGCATCGCTTTCACTTCACTTTTACCACCACAAAAATATCAGATTTATATTTATTTAGCAATTTTTCCACCAAGTATCCGAACAATATGGTGAACACATTATTAGAGGGCGTTATTACAGAGAAGAAAACAAACCAAACTACACCCAAGAGGGCTAAGGTCGGGGCTTCTGGGGAAGTTATCTCTACGTGAAATGACCTTATTAGAGAATAATTCGTTACCAGCTTCAATTGATTGATTGGATGTATGGCAAGTGGCCCGTCTTGTTGGAACCACGTTTTTGAGTTGAAACCTTGAAACTCGAAATCGCAATAACGGTCACTATTCACATTCACCCGATACTCTTTTTGGACACCCTGTAGTTAGTAGTAGCAAAAGGCAGTATAAAGGAAGATTAATTGTTCGGTATATGTAAGAGTATATACAGGACAAACAGCAGTCAGACAATCGATACATGTTGGTATGACAACAGCGTTGGCACTTATGCAGTTGGAGCGGCTTCTTGTTGATCCCCGCCGTCCCGGGGCGGCTTTATTGTGATTGGCGCCACGCGCCGGATTTCCGATGGCCGCGGTTTCCGGTCGCCGCCGGACAGTGCTGCCTGTTCGCGCTGATGGGGTGACTTTGTACACAGCGATTGACTTGTAAATGCCATGTCAGGGATGATATGCATTATGGATGGGGCGTGCTGTGGTGTTCGAACTGCGTAATATTTAGCAAAATATGTATTTGCTAAATTGTCGATTGTAAAAAAACTTTTAGAAATTTCTATATATATATATATATATATATATATATTTATAAATGTTATAGGTTTCGATGACATAGTTGCGCAAACTATAATATATATATATATATATATATATATATATATATATATATATATTATAGTTTGCGCAACTATGTCATCGAAACCTATAACATTTATAAATATACTCGATTTATTTATCTTCGACCATTTCACTGAGCATATACTCGTGCTGAGCTAGTGTTCATGGTTTTCTAAAGCGAAAATAGTGTAGTGGTTCCTTCTACACCGCAGTTTTATATTGTAAGGAAAAGTCTGAGAAAGTATTGCTGCTGCCCACTATCATTATTATATAATCATCTCTATTATCTGATACTCCTTCTGCAGCAATATACAGAAACAATAGTACAAGGAACTTAGCACATCCCTCCACAATCATTCCAAGTCCACTACTCAAATACCAATCCTTCACACACGTTCAGAGTACAGAATAGCAGCCATGCACAAGCAGCATAATGGGAAGAGCGAGGAGGTTTTATTTATAACTTACGTTTATCAGTAAGATTAATAAAATGCCTGTCTCCTTTTTATAAAATCAGATTACATTTGAGCAAATATGACAACTTTTACCCAATTAGCACATTTCTCGTTATATTTTAAATTTACAGATAATTTCAGGTTTTTTGAATTTTTTTTTGACTAATCACACCCTGTTCAGTTTAAAACCGCGTTATGAACTAATTTCAGTGGCAGATTACACCTGAATTTATAATTCCACCCTCGCTTTCAGGATAGAAGTGGCTGCTCTCTCGAGCGCCCGCGCTCTCATACAAATGTCGACATTTCGTTGTAAATTTGTCATCGCTTGCGTTAGTCCTTTGTGTATATTTTATTTTATTTTTTCCTAGTGAAATAAGCGATGAAAAATAATGGTACTTTTTAATGCTTGGATGAGTAGTCTATATAAAATTAATTAACTCGAAATATATATATATATTTAAAAAAAAATGATAACTTATTTATAAAATGGCGAAACATTAAAATACACCACAAAGGTTGCGTTTAACGATATTTAAACGATTAGCAGTTGTAAAAAAAATCTTTGGCACCATTTGATAATATTGACATTTAGTTAATTGAGTCGCAGGTCAGAGAAATGGCGCTTTACGCTACCCATAAAAGGTGTTGACAGCCACTTAACGGTGGTGTGCCTCGGATTAAATAAAATTGAGAAAATTGCCACTTCACGCCGACAGGAAGTAAAAGAAAATTAATTTACCCTCTGCGAATTCGCAAAAGGATGTAATGAATCCCTCGACTTTTCTACTTTTTTTTTAAAAATATATTTGCAATCAAACTTCTACCGTTTTATTTTGACGAAACACCTGTAACCAAGAAAGCTCGATCACACACCGTTCAAAATGATCCAGCGCGGTCCCAAAAGATATGAACCGTATTGGATGTTTTTCTTTCTCGGTTGTTGTGCCGCGTTCTGTTCGCAACAGTTCTTCAGCGGGCTGCGGCGATCTAGCTCCTCGTGGTCGCCGATAAATCACTCAATATAAAAATAACGCGTCCGTTACTATTATCCGCGGGACGGGGTCGGGGGCTCGACGGACGTGCGCAGGCTGCCTGAAAGTGTGTCTGTAATGGGATTATCCCTTCCACGATTTTATTTATTCCCGCCACGCGAACGGCGCCCGAAAACTGTCATTTTATGTAAATCACCCGAGACTTACTCCTCCGTCCCGCGGAATTAATTAAAAAGGAAAACGTACTAAAAATTATTTATTGCCTTCGGTGGCTTCTTTATGCCCTTTTTGGGTGGCGATAGCCATCGATGAGCTCCGCTTATTCTATTGAATTGCAAACATTCCTTCTTATCGCATAGTCAAAACTTATGCAGAGTGATGTCTACATAAATTATTGCTTAATATCGATATTACACGCTTCGATGCACAACTAAAGTATATAATCATAATAAAATAAAATACAAGATATGACGAGTCAATAAACCATTATTCACATAGACTAGCACATGAAGATGTAGTTTGTTGGATCCAGTTCATCTATTCCTTATTCTGTTGATTGTGCATGGCTGCCATTCTGTACCCTGATCGTGTGTAAAGGGCCGGTAATGGAGTAGTGGACTTGGAATGATTGTAGAGGGATGTGCTCTGGAAGGTGGGGGGCTCCTTGCTTGCTTGCTATCAGATCTAAACGCCAAAGCATTGTAAGGAAAGGATTATATAATAATGCTATTGGGGAGCAGCAATACGCAGACTTTCAGTATAAAACTGCGATGTAAAAGGAACCAATACACTATTTTCGCCTTAAAAACCATGAACACTGGCTCAGCATGAGTATATGCTCAGTGAAATGGTCGCCAATCTTCTCTGAGGAAATGCACTTGATGAAGAAGAAGAATCCAGTTGCTAAAATTTATATGATATATAAGAATCACTAATATTAAAATAATTGTTTCTCATTATAAACACGTTTTTATACTTTTATATATCCCAGCTTGAATGTGTCGTGTAAAGACGATAAAAAAGTAAACATAAAATAAATTTAGCATTTCATAAAGCCACATAATTCATGATTAATTACGACATTTAAAAATGTTTGTGTATATATATATATATATCTTCATTTGATTAATTACCGTGACGTTTTGTCGTGACATTACCGTCCTGTTAACAACGAAGCACCGACAATTGGATTCCCGGCCGGCCATTACCGCTGCGCCCCTCCCCCCCCGCGCCGCCCCTGCACCGCCCCTGCGCCTCCCCTGCGCCTCCCCTGCGCCTCCCCTGCGCCTCCCCTGCGCCTCCCCTGCGCCTCCCCTGCGCCTCCCCTGCGCCGCCCCTGGGCCTCCCCGGCTCGCGTGGACCTCAGGTAGGCGCGGGGCGCATCTGCCGCGGCCCACCCCCGCCGGGTCCGTCGCGTCTGCACATTCTGCACAAATAAATATTAAAAGCTGGCGATAATCTTTATTTAGGCTGTATGTTTTTAACGCACGTTTTATTTTAAATTAACCCGTGTTTTTAACAATTTACATGGTGTTTATCTTCTGGATAGAAATATAAATAGGCTATTCTGAACACGTAGCTTTATCGTTCTTTATTCTAGTTGTGTAAACGCAAACTTATATTACTAATACAAATATGTAAATTACAAAAAAAATCTGATTTACAAATAAACTCTTCTCAGTTAATCCGTTTACTAATGCAGATCTATGTAAAGTACCGCTTAAAGACGTCATAGAATTGTCAAGTACAAGCTTAGACGCCATTTGGAGGTACTTGGAAAATATTTTTTTTTCGGGTCGACTAGAGAGAATGTGTTTCTAAGCAATTGAATGCTGATGATGATTCCTGATCTTACATAAATTTGTTTTTTTTTTGTTGCAGGTAAGTCCCAGACTATTCATGAAGACTACTTGCGGTATGAAACTAAATACGTATGTATAAATCAAAAATATTTATACTATACCTCATGTTTATAGATCCATGTTATAATCGAAACTCTGCATCGCAAAACCATCGAGGGCATTCTAAACCTCGGTCAATAATGAATTTACCCCAACAATGCAGTTATGCACATTTGCATAATGCAGCCACACTTCAAACATTGCAATTCACCCCTTGACGTATCATTTGCACCGACGGACAGCCTTCCGTTTTGCCACAGTAGTATTGTGTTGTTAGCGCATCAGCCCTAAACATTTAACGAGTCCAAGAGAGGCATGGGATGTGGGAATTTGAAACCGACCATTCAGGGTTTAATAGGTATTATTTATGTGCTTTTACGTTTAATTTAAATGACTGCATTTTGTATACTTGTACATTATTTATTTCATACAGTCCCAACTGCCATGCCCAATACACATAAAAAAGCTGCAAAATACCTTAAATACACGAAAAACCAAAAGCATGTTTACGTATTTCAAATGATTGACAGAATGCAGGTACACGTTTTTTTTTTTCCACTTAGGCAGCCGAACACGGTTTGTGCATTTATGTGGTTATTTTTTTGGCAGCTAAATGCATTCAACATTCGAGGATTATCGCGATTCGTCCTGCAACCCTCGCGGTCCCGGAGTGCACAAACACCAACAAACGCCCACGCACTCGCCAATAAAAGTATTGCACAGGAGACAAACAACTCTGCAACATCTGTCCCGAATGTTCCGCCCCCTCCGGCGGCGAGATTCGCATCCCTTATTTTTTGCGACTGCGCCCATTGGGCTCAGATAAGACCCGGGTTCGATCCCCGGTCAGAGATTAATGGGTTGCGGATTTTAAACGGGAATTATTTATGAATTCCTATTATGAAGATAGCTTTATTTATTTCTGTAAATTTAGCTGCGCATGGAGCGGTGGCTTAGAAACCAGAGATTATCCGGACAGGAAATGAATATAAATGGCCCGCCATAATGTATAGAGGCTCGCATGCAATTTATTTAAGATTATTTATAACCTAGTTTAATCTACATTCTGAGCTTCTTCCCTTTTGTGTGAATAGAAATATATCCGAGAGCCTTAATTACTGGACTGTATAATTTACCAATGTAATACCGACGGAATACTAAAAGAATAGAAATAGAATAGTGGACTGTGCTTATGTATTTATTTATCGTACTCAATATTGTGTCTGCTAACTAAACATATTTTTTTCAAGCTTTAGCAAAATTAGATTTTTTACGTTAGATTTAAATCCTATATATTATATATAAAAAAAATTGGAAAAAATATAATTTTTTTGATAAATTAATAATTAAATTAAATTGATTGCTGTGTAATTAACAATGCTAATATAATTTCGTGATGCAAATACAGCTAAAATTCCGTTGAATTTTGTGTTGAACATGTCAGTGCGCCTGCCTTCACACGCTTTATAACGTTTTCTTATTCCATGTAAAAACAAACACCAGAATATAGCACGCATATATTTTGCTAGAAACAGCGAGTCTTTTGAATAATTTATTAAGATTTGCGATCATTCACAATATAGCTTTTGAAAATATTTTAATGAATTAATTCATTCTAAACGAGAAGACTCGTTTCCATCTGTGTTATATATAGATATATTTATTATTTTAGATATTAAATTTGCACTGAAAAAATATACGCTTAATTTTTGATATACCGTGTATAATTATATAAAATTTAATGCTACCTTTGTTCAGCTATTATATATATTGTAAATGAGTACCGGCATTTTTTTTGGGTATTTCGCGAACACGCCAAAAAAAAATTTTTTTTTGTGTACCCGAATTTCTCATTTAGTTAGAAATATTCAGCAAACCTAAATAAATACGCCCAATTTGAATTTCGCTTTTAGTAAACACAGCCTGCCGCGGAGCCCGGTCCACGGCGCCGGATCAGATCACAGCACAAGGGCGGGGGTGGGAAAAAAAATCATCCCCCCCCCCCTCCGCCCGCCCGGGTAACGCTAAACAAACATTTTCCTCAGCAGCGATGAATTAATAGACTTTTTTTTTTTTTTGCCCCCGGGCCCCCTAGCAGCGCAGCGCTCGTCAAGCGAGGGCGGGGGCTTTCAACGCCGGGGCCTTCTCGCGGGGCGTTCGTGAATTTTCAAAAATTTATTTTGGATATACAGTATTTATGCTATCGAAACACGCGCGAGTTGACAGAAAAAATCTATTAAAAAAAAAAAATTATTAGTCATCGTGATAAACTAACTCTTTGAGTTCTGCCTCACCCGCCTTATAGCCCAGACCTTGTCCCTCCCGACTACCACTTGTTTCGATCGATGCATGCGAATGCCCTTTCTGGAATACGCTTCACTTCTGAACAGGGTATCAAAAATTGGCTTGATTCATTCTTGGCTTCAAAAGACGAACAGTTCTTTTTTGATGGAATTTATAATTTGCCCGAAAGATGGGAGAAAGTAGTGGCTAGCGATGGAAAATACTTTGAATAGAATATATTGTACCAATTTTTTATAATAAAGCTCCAATTTCACGAAAAAATCCTTAAAATAATATATGGTATATATATAAATCTACATCAAGTGCCTCTTCTCAGAGGAAGTTGGCGACCATTTCACTGAGCATATACTCATGCCGAGCCAGTACTCGTGGTTTTCTAAGGAGAAAATAGTTTAGTGGATCCCTGAGTCCTTCAACACCTCATTTTTATATTGGAAGGAAAAGTATGCGTATTGCTGCTGCCCAATAGCATTATTATATAATCGATTCCTTACAAAGCTCTGACGTTTAGATCTGAAACTCCTTCTTCAGCAAGCTACAGAAACAATAGCAGGAGTTCTTACTTCCAGAACTTCCGGAGTTCTTACTCCCTTCACAGTCATTCTAAGTCCACCACTCCATTACCGATCCTTTATACATGCTCAGAATGGCAGCCATGCACATGCAACAGAATGAGGATAGCGGAGAGGTTATGTATATGTATATAATTTACTGTATAAAAGTATGAAATAATTCAAATTTCATAATATTGAGTAAAAACAATGCATCCGACTGTTATCATCCTATTGTTGTTATGTGACGTAATCGTGGATATTTTTGGTTGCTAAGGTAATAGTAGTAATAATTACTATGGTTACTCGTAATTATAGCATATATGTGATTACAATGATTAAAGGGTAGATTATGCAATAATATTTTTTACAATAAAACCTAAGTCCTTATTTCGTTAATATGAAGAGGTTGGAAGAGCTAGTCGCGTAAAAATATGTGAAAATAAAAAAAATCACTAAAAACATTTTTTAAATTATTTTTTTTATATAATATCTATTAATATAATTCAACCTAGTACCTTCTGTCAAAAATATTGAATATCTGTAATTTCTCACTAAGAAATATCAGGCTTTGCGTCAATGAACAATATCTCTATTACTTTTAGATCAAACTTACGTATGCACGTATTTTGAATGGTGTCATAGTTACGCACTGACGATGACTAGAGGAGCTTATAATGGTATTTCTCGAGGTAAAGACATTTCTCACAGTGAAATAGACCCACACTAGTAGTGGGTAAAAGCTTTTGATACTTTGTACGTTTACTATTTACATTTACTACCGAGCGGTGGGCGCATTTACCCGCGGACGCACTCACCGCTGTCTGGTGCGCACATGTGACGTCATTAATTATTTAATATTTAAATTATATTTACCGCAAACTATATTTTATATTAATTTCCCGTCGACTCGACCCCTGACTGCAAACCGCCGGCCCTTGCCTCAGTCTTGAAAACTTATATTCTACTTAGATTTTTCTTGTTTTGTTATTATTAAGCGTTGTTGTCGTACTAAGAATTCAGTGCTAAAGCAAGTCCAATCCTGAAAAATAAACTTGTATAAATAAAATAATAACTGTGTATATTTCTATAGTACATACAAATTTTAACAATGTTGTAAGCAAATTTAATAACAGGTTGTATTTCATATTTAGTGTATTTACTAATACTCAAAAAAGTGTGTTTTCTCAGGGATATTAGGCAAACTGGTTCTCGAAATTGTGCGCTGAGAACTCTTGAATTCTTTTTTTTTTTTTTACATTACCGTAGTCGAAAATTTCAATTCCAATTATGGTAACTACGATGTATCAATGTTATCAAATTTATTTATAAAAACTTTTAATGCACAACTATGTTTTTTTCGAATTTGATTAACATCGAAATTTAATCAAATTCGAAACAGAGTTTGTCGAGTTGAGATTTAGAAGCTCTGGTAATTTTTTTCTACTAAGAGAGTTTTTAAATTCATAATTCACATCCGCGGATATTATTTGATGCAAGCCGGCGTTTGATTTAAGACGCCGGCGCTCCTCGGGTTCTGTGCAATCACTCTGCTAATGGCAGGGGCGGCGGGAGGGGGGGGGAGGGCAGGGAGGAGGGGTGGGGGGGGAGGCGGAAACGGAAGTGGACGCACAAGTTTTGACGTGACGACTTTCGGCACATCTATCAAAACTGCTCCGCGAGATTACCGATCCGTCAATTTTTCAGTTAAGCTCCTATCCGTCTCAACTTGCGTAATCTCCTTTGTTATATTTTATACAAAGTAAGGATTTTTATGAATACTTTGATTGTTTCAATAATTTAAAATAAATTTCACATTTTTTAAAATAATGCTTTTATAATCGCGTTGGCGATATAATTCAAATGATATCTAATATAATTTTACTGTCATACTGAGCAAACCAAAACATTTATAATAAAAAAAAAAAACACTTATGACAAATTATAATCAGATTTAATAGATATATTGTTCGATTGATCAAACTGCAGCAGACCTAAGCGGTGATTGATCTAAAAAAAATCATTAGTCAAGGATCATTACCACTGGGCTATATGTCACCCAATCGCTTAACTTGCGGCTCAGATTTTTTTTTTTTTTTTTAAACAGAAGGATTAATTCTGTTCTCCGATGATTTAGCGCTTATAATTACTCGTGTTAATAAATTCTGTTATATCGTATCAAGTATAATTTACACGGCTGAGAATTAAAAGCGTATTTCCCTTGCCGCGTGGCGTGCGTGCGGCCGCCCCGCCCCCGCGGCCCTTAATCCTGAGGGGGAAGTCTTAATCTACCGTCGCGGCCCGCCGAGATAAGCCGAATTCCATAAAAACCCGAATAATATTTACACACGAATTACAGGTGGGATGTCCCCCCGTCCCGCGCGCGTGCACGGCCAAGTAGGTTAATCCTCTTGTTTTTCGGGGAATTACATCGCATACGAAAGGTGCGGAAAATGTTTTTTTTTTTTTTAAGCAAATGCAGCGAACGTTTATTTGCTGTTCATTGTTCTCGTCTTCTTCGGGGTGTTTCGAGCTCGTGACGTCGCCCGTGTAATATCAGTGGCGGGCAATGCTCATGAATGTTAGAGGGTGCAAAAAGTAGTCCAGTGAAATCCAGTGCATGACCAAATTAAAATTGACAGAAGATGATTGGGAACGTCAGTTGGCGATGGGAAGATTTTCCTTTCTTTTTTTTTTTTTTTCAAAAATTGGCCTGAAATATATTTTCCTCATTTCTTGAGCAAATGCAGTGAACGTTTAATTGCTGTTCATTGTTCTCGTCTTTTTCGGGGTGTTTCGAGCTCGTGACGTCACCCGTATAATATCAGTGTTAGAAGATGCAAAAAATAGTCCAGTGAAATCCAATGCATGTCCAAATTAAAATTGACAGAAGATGGTTGGGAACGTCGGTTGACGATGGCAAGATTTTCATTTTTTTTTTTTTCAAAGCCAGAAATATATTTTCCTCATTTCCCAAGCAAATGCAGCGAACGTTTATTTGCTGTTCATTGTTCTCGTCTTCTTCGGGGTGTTTCGAGCTCGTGACGTCACGCGTATAATATCAGTGGCGGGCAATGCTTTTCAATGTTAGAGGGTGCGAAAAGTACTCCAGTGCATGTCTTAATTAAAATTGACAGAAGATGTTAAACAGTTGGGAACATCGGTTGGCGATGGCAAGATTTTCCTTTTTTATTTTTTTATTTTTTACAAAAAAAAAAGACTTCACACCAAACAGAGACCATATTCTGTGGTCTTATCTGCTGGTTTTATTTTTGCTTCACGAATTTTTTAATACGATCCACTATTGTTTGCACCGTCGTGCTATACCAGTTTCTTCAGCAAATTATAAAATTAATCCATTGATCTATCTTTCTGTTGGATATTTACAGACATTAGTCATATATTTTATTTTAGGAATCCCTATTAAGATTTTATGAGCATCGATGACAAAATTAGTGCCTTTTTTGAACCATCAAAGCTCGAATACTTATTTTCATATAAGATCCGATGAAGACATGATGGATGACCTGTGATGTATCTTAATTTGGCTTTTCGCCTTCGAGGGAGGGGAGTTCGTCTTTTACAAGGTCCAAAAATATTCTTTGTATATATGACTAGCGGTTATCTATCGATGATGTTGGTAAATAAAAAATGCATACGTACATATAGTGTTTGTTATACTAGTAATTTAAATATAAATAAGCACACAATCTTATGTGTATTATGGTGCTCGATTGCTTGCTCGTACCTTAAGCGATGACTATCGGGGGACACAGGAATCAGAGAGGTGTCTGTCAACGCTCACGGCCATCATAAAATATAATATATTATTAATTATTATAAATCAAGATTACAAATATACTCTTCAAACTTTACGTTCAAGCAGTTTTAATGAAAACTCCCGCGAGCGTGCCTGCGAGCGGCTGCGGGGTGGCACTTAACCTCTTTCATTATAACTTAACCTATTTTATGAAACGGTACTCGAATAATATTACTCAAATAATTGTGATATGCAGTGGGGGCTTATATGAATATTAATGATATCACTGCGATATCTCTGTACTTGAGTCAAACTTTTTGAAGACAAAGAATTACTACACCATGACCGTCATTTTGTAAACCAGATTTAAGATAATGTCATCTTTCGCCCTTTATGTGTTGAATGTGTTATAAATGATAAATTCGATAAACTGTAGTTACAAATGTGTAAAAACTTTATTAAGTGTGCATTTTTATATTTCTGGCGCCCATGGAGGGGTGCGCTCGTAAAACCAGACACTGTAACAGTTATAACTATCAAGAACTTGCCTGATGTCTGGATGCTGTGATGGATGAAAACCAGAGGCAAATCAATGTCTTGTACTTATAAGCGCAACTCTCCGAAAACAGCTAATATACATGTATTGTATATTGTTTTTTTTTTTTTTTATATTTTTAACGCCATTGTGAGATCGACGGGATTTATTATAAAAGCATGGTCGAATTCCTAAGTTGACCGATTAATTTAAAGGGTGTGTGTTCCGGCCATGTCTATAACAAGGCGCGCCGACGTTCGCTCCCTCCAATTAGCGTCCCAGAGTAACTTTGCATTCTGGCCGAGGCGGGTGGATGTGGCTTTGTGTCTCTCTTTATATACGGTGCTTTGAAACTTACAATTAGCCCGGACGGAAGAGACTTAAATTTAAAAAAAAAAATTTTAAACGAAAAATTATCTATCTAATATATATAATAGCCATTGTGTGTTTATTTGTATGTTTGTATGTATGTTTCATTTTTCCGTTCTGTATAGAATATCTTAAAAGATACAACGCTGATTTTTTGCACATAAGTTAAGTAAATTTTTCCGCAGCTATGTGCCGAATTTCAAGACGATAGGATAATATTTTCATTCATAAACTTTAAAATATGCTTTAGCGAATTAAAATATGTACGAATTATATGATTCAGTTCTTCACGGTGAGAATTTCAAATTTAGAACTTTTACAAAAAAAACAAATTTCCAGCTTATAGTCCTCGCCACCAAAGAAGTCCCGCGGAAAAAAATTGAACTAAATTTGACAGCTCGGCCATGTTTTATATTATTAATTGATAGCAGAGCTAAGGAGAGCTGTCGTATTTTAATAGAAAAAGACGTTAAAAGTACTGTTTACTATGCCTAAAGTGATAAAAAGTGTGGGCCGAGAAATAATTCTCAAGGTAAAGCAGTTTTGTGAAGCGGAAAAGAAAAAAAAAATTTTTTTGATCCCAATAAATAATGTTCGCGCCCGAGTTTCTGCAATGACAGGTGATTATTTGGGGTTGCCATCGAATAAATATTTACCCGAACTTTGAGGAAAATAAGGAAATGCATATAAAATGTTAATGTATGTATTATTAATATTTTCAATAAAAATACTTGAGTGATTTTCCACATTTTTGTTTTTATTAGTGACCAAATACCAAACTTGCCTAAAAACTCGATTGTTGTAATGGACAACGCCCCTTATCACTGCACGCAAATCAATAAGGCGCCAACAATGGCCAGCCTTAAATCAGACATGCAAAAATGGTTGCAAGAAAAGGGATTATATTATGAAGATAGTTGGACAAAGCCAGTGCTGTACGCTCTAATAAAGAGAAATAAAGAACGACCTGTTTTTGCCAAACTTACTTGCCGAAAAAGGTCATGAGGTTGTAAAATTACCCCCGTACCACTGCGACTTAAACCCTATTGAGAAAATATGGGCTCTCATGAAAAGAAGAGTTGCAGAAAAAAATGTTGCACAACAACCAACCAAATTGTCGCATTGATGGAAGGTGCTTTTGCAACCATTACACCAGATGAATGGCGTAAGCAATGCAAACACGTACAGCGCCTGGAAGATGAATACTTTGAGGCTGACGGATTGCTTGATGTAGAAATGGAGAAATTTATTATTTCGACAGAAAGCGACAGTGACACAAATTCAGACTCGTACAACGATGACAGTGATGATAGTGATAGTAGTATGTCTGGTATTGGTCCATTATGTGACCATAATTATGCCAAATAAACATCCATAATCCATAAACTTACGCATTTATAGTGTTAGTAGGATGCAGGACGACTTTCTTCAAATCTATTTCCCAACTTCTGGCGTAAATAAATGAAATAACGTTGGCAACATTTTTCTAAGCGATAGCAGCGCCGCCTCCACGGGACTTCTTTGGTGGCGCGGATTCTATGTCAGTTTGACGCAAGTGCCATCTTTATTTTTTCATCGAAATTGCATTAGAAATTATTTTTCACATCATTAATAACTCAAAATGCCTCCTAAAAAAATAACACCGTCTACCCACAGCAAACGTAATTCAAAAAGAATTGCACAATTGAACATGATAAAGACTGCATTAAATAAAGAACAGTGCAGTGAAAGTGATGGGTTGTTTGTTTTGGAAGGGAAACGTGAGGAGCATCTTCTTAAAATTCGAGTACGTGCATCGACCTCAAGACAAAAAGAAACTGATGCACAGCGAACACTGCGTTTGTCTTTAATGAGAGAGCGTGCATCGATAACGAGACAAAAAGAAACGGACGCACAGCGAGCGCAACGTTTGTCCTCAATGCGAGTGCGTACATCCACTTCACGACAAGAAGAAACGGAAGCACAGCGAGTGCAGCGTTTGTCCTCAATACGAGTGCGTACATCCACTTCACGACAAGAAGAAACGGAAGCACAGCGAGTGCAGCGTTTGTCCTCAATACGAGTGCGTACATCCACTTCACGACAAGAAGAAACGGAAGCACAGCAAGTGCAGCGTTTGTCCTCAATACGAGTGCGTACATCCACTTCACGACAAGAAGAAACGGAAGCACAGCGAGTGCAGCGTTTGTCCTCAATACGAGTGCGTACATCCACTTCACGACAAGAAGAAACGGAAGCACAGCAAGTGCAGCGTTTGTCCTCAATGCGAGTGCGTACATCCACTTCACGACAAGAAGAAACGGAAGCACAGCAAGTGCAGCGTTTGTCCTCAATGCGAGTGCGTACATCCACTTCACGACAAGAAGAAACGGAAGCACAGCGAGTGCAGCGTTTGTCCTCAATGCGAGTGCGTACATCCACTTCACGACAAGAAGAAACGGAAGCACAGCGAGTGCAGCGTTTGTCCTCAAAGCGAGTGCGTGCATCCACATCGAGACAAACAGAAACAGAAGAAACAATAAGACAACTCACACAGGAGCGTTTGATAGCGGCTGCTGTCCCAGAAAATATTACTGCACACAATTGCGGATTAATGAATGTGACCTGTCGATTCTGCAATGCTTTACATTTTAAAGCAGAAAAACCATCAGATGGAAAGTTCAACGATTGCTGTCACAAAGGTAAAGTGAAACTACCAGCAAGGCCTATTTTTCCAGTATATTTAAAAGATATTATGTCAAATCCAGAAAATATTTATAATGGAAATTTCAAAAGAAAAATAAGATCATACAATAACAGTATATCTTTTGCATCAATGGGAGCTAAATTAGCAGGTCCAGTGGCAGGATCAGGGCCATTCTGCTTCAAAGTTCAAGGCCAAACATATCACAGAACTTCGCACCTTCATCCAACTGATGGTAGTACGAGAAAATATGCTCAACTGTACGTTCTCGATCCAGCACAGGCAGTAGTAGAAAGAATGAGCTTGGCAGAGAACATTGATTGCAATCCAGTTGTAATGAGGGAGCTAGCAAAAATCATGCAGTCCAATCCGTTTGCAGCGGCATTCAAAACAATGAGTGAAGTAGAGCAGGCACAAAAAAAACATGCTCAGCAGAATCAGCTACCTATGCCAAAAGTAAGCATGGTCATACGGAGAGACCGTCACTCGGACAATCGACGCTATAATTTGCCGACGTCTAACGAAGTTGCTATGATCTTTCAAAATGACGAAGGGGAGCCACCTTTTGTTCGCGATATAAGAATATATCCACGAAATAGTGAACATCCTTTCATTAACATTAATATTCTCAGCCCAAATTTGGATCCTATGACATATCCAATTTTCTATCCTCATGGTGAACCTGGGTGGCAGCCCAATATTACAGCAGTAGGTTATTCTGGCGCAAATATTGGGGTACGAAACAAAGTCACCATGTTACAGTATAAAATCGCGCAGACTACAATTCGAAAAGGTGAATTCAATCCAATACTTCATGGAGGAAATTTAACGCAACAATGGATTATAGACTCACACTTGCAAGTAGAGGCAAATAATCTAAATTTCATCAAATATCAACAGCAAAAATTACGATCTGAAAACTATAATGGATTGATGGATTATGTCTCGAAAGGAGCAGCAGACGCAGGGATGCCAGCAGGGCGAGCCATTATTCTGCCCTCTTCGTTCCAAGGCTCCCCAAGAAATATGAGAGAGAGGTATAATGATGCCATGGCAATTGTGACGAGATTTGGAAAACCAGACATATTTTGTACTTTTACGTGTAATCCAAAATGGCCTGAGATTACCAGCAACTTATTTCCTGGACAATATACAACAGATAGGCCAGATTTAGTGGCACGCGTTTTTAATATAAAATTGAAATCACTCATGTGCGATATTACTAAGTTGAATCTGTTTGGAAAAGTGATTGCATGGGTGTACACTATAGAGTTCCAAAAACGTGGGCTACCCCATGCACACATTTTAATAATACTAAAAAACGAAGACAAATTAAATGATGTGGCAAAAGTAGACAGTTTTATAAGTGCAGAGATTCCGAGCACAACCAACAATCCAAATCTTTTCGCCATAGTAACAAAGCAAATGATTCATGGCCCATGTGGAACATTAAATCCCAAATCTCCATGTATGGTTGAGGGAAAGTGCTCAAAAGACTTCCCTAAAAAGTTTCAAGTGACCACAAAAATGAGTGAAGATGGATATCCATTGTATAAAAGGCAGGAAGGAGTAAGCATAAGGATTAGAGAAACACCTGTAGACAACAGATTTGTTGTGCCATATAATCCTTATTTATTACTTAAATACAATGCTCACATCAATGTAGAGGCCTGCACATCCATAAAATCTATAAAATATATTTATAAATATATCTACAAAGGGTACGATTCGGCCAATGTTACCATTGGAAATACGGAACAGAAGGGTGAATTTGTTTTGAATGAAGTAACAAATCATATCGATGCTCGATATGTTAGTGCCCCTGAAGCGATTTGGCGGCTAAGAGAATATAAAATGCACGATAGGTCTCATGCAATTATTCGACTAGCTATCCATCTTCCGCTCCAACAAATGGTCCGTTTCAGCGATGGAGAAGAGCACGCAGCACTTGCCCGCGCTGCAGAAAATGATACAACACTGACAGCATGGTTTAAGTTGAACATAATTGATGCAAATGCGAGACAATATTTGTACTCTGAGATTCCTAACCATTATGTCTTTTCAAAAGGGAAATGGAGTGCAAGGAAGAAGACCAGCGGTAATGTGATGTCTCGGATCTATACAGTTAGTCCGAAAGATATGGAGAGATATTGCCTTCGTTTGCTTTTACTGAAAGTAGCTGGAGCAATGAGTTTTGAAAATTTGAAAAGCTTCAATGGTACATTGCAACCGACATTCGTAGAAGCTGCACGGCAAAGAAATCTCTTAGCAGATGACCAAGAATGGGAACGCCTTTTAGATGAAGCTTCAATTTTTGAAATGCCTCGACAGTTGAGACAAATATTTGCTTTTATTTGTGTCTTTTGCAATCCAACCAATGCATCAGGTTTGTGGGATACATTTTCCAATATGTTGTGCGAAGATTATCTGATATATATGAGCGAGTTGAATGCAAAGAATAAAGCTCTGCATGACATACAGGACATTCTACTGTCACATGGCCTTCAGTTGGCATCATTTAGTTTACCAAACCCAGGATCAATTCCAGAACAAGCCATCGACTACATGGACATTCAAGCGGAAGCAGATCAAGCGACAATCAAAATTAAAACACTCAATTTACTTCAAAAACGAGCTTTTGATCTTATTCGTGATGCACTTGAAAATCCGGAATCGTCAAGTCGTTGCTTTTATCTCGATGGACCTGGTGGATCTGGCAAAACATATTTGTATAACACGCTGATGGCATACGTACGAGGAAAAGGAGAAATTGTTCTACCGCATGCGACAACAGGTATTGCTGCTCTTCTACTCAAAGGAGGCCGCACTGTCCATAGTGGATTCAAGCTGCCGATTCCGATATTAGAGAATTCAACATCCCATATGCGCATGGCGTCAGAAGAAGCTGTATCTTTACGTGAAGCAAAGCTAATTATTATCGATGAAGCAACCATGATGTCTTGCCATATGCTCCAATGCATAGATGTTTTATTTCGAGAAATACAAAAGAACAATATTAAATTTGGGGGAAAAGTGATGTTGTTGGGTGGTGATTTTAGACAGACATTACCAGTGGTTGTGAAAGGGTCAAGAACTCATATAATCGAAGCATGTCTTAAATCAAGCTTACTTTGGAGTGACTTTTTGAAATTAAAATTGAGTGTAAATATGCGATCAGAAGGACAAGACGTGTTCAATCAGTGGTTAATCGACATTGGAGAAGGCAAAACGCAACCAATAACTGATTTGCCAAGGGGTTATATCGAAATTCCTTCTCACATGGTTTGTGAAGATTCCATTATTAGAGCCATTTATGGGAATGCAATTATTGCCAGTGATGAACTAGCCGATAAAGTGATTTTAACCACCAAAAACAAAATATGTTTAGAGTTGAATCATCAAATTCTGTGCCTGCTGCCGGGAACTGATAAAATATACTATAGTGCAGATTCAGTGGTATCAGAAGATGACACCGATTTTACTTTTACAACGGAATTTTTAAATTCCCAAACTCCTTCGGGAATGCCCCCACACAAACTAATCCTCAAAGTAGGCGCCATTGTTATGCTCCTCCGTAACATGCAGCCAAAGCGAGGACTGTGTAATGGGACCCGTATGATTGTTAAAGTGCTGCATCACAATTTCATCGATGTGGAGGTGTTGACTGGAACAAATAAAGGAGACCGAGTTTTTATTCCAAGGATTGAAATTGCCCCCAGTGAGACCGGTTTGCCATTTATATTAAAACGCCGGCAATTTCCCGTCATATTAGCGTTTGCAATGACAATTAATAAATCGCAAGGGCAAAGTTTCAATTCAGTCGGCATTTATTTGGATGAACCAGTATTTGCACATGGACAGTTATATGTGGCATTCTCAAGATGTTCCAATAAAGACAATATTAAAGTGTTCGTGAAAGAAAGTCACCAGTAAGGCAAACTCTTTCAAGACAATAGAATTTTCACAAAAAACATTGTATACAAGACAGTCCTATAATAAAAAATTGGTATGTACCACTCATTTGTGATGGCTCATAGAATGGCATTGCTTTCGAAATTAATATCCACTTATTCAAAATATATGTGTACAAAATGAAAGAAAATATATTCATATAATTGTCAGCCAAACATATGTTCAAACACTATTACATCGTTCATCGAATACGTCATTTTATGACGGGCTACATTTCTAGTTATAAAATAAACTCCATGCTCGCTTCTATAGATTTTCGGGATGTGAAGTTGCTTTATTTATTAAGTAATAATTTTAACAACGACGCAAGCTTTTAATTTTCAAAACCATCGTAAAATTATTTTAAAAATTAACCTGTGTTTAATTTTCGGGCGATGAGTTTCGAAGCGCGTGAGCGTGAACATCTTCAGACCGAGATTCCCGGAGAGCGCGGCCGGCCCGCCCGCCGCTCATTGAATTACCGATGCTTTTATATTCCTTTTATCCCTCAATTAATTCGTTACCCTTCGTTGTACGAATTGATGTAGAATGCTGCCGTCCGTGAACTTTACGGCGGGGTGAAAAATCAAAAGGAATCTCTGTCATCCGCGCCGCCCGCTCCGGCCGCTACTGGATGTGAGACTTCCGCTATAGCGCTACTCTGACAACGGTGACTGTTTGCTTATTTTTAATGGAAAAAACATTCTTGATTTTATTAATATGTAATATCTTGCAAATATTATTCATTTTAGCATCTGTGCATCAAGTGCGTCATTTCATATAGTTTTCTAAAAATATTAACCATAAAATATGAATGTAGAGACTATCGTGCATTCTGATATATAAGATTCGATGAGAATGTAAGCAATCGGTTTTAAGAGCTACTGTGGCCGTGTCCTATTTATAAAGTCAGCATGAAGCAATAAGGCAATTGTAAGCATCAATGGCGTGCAAAGTTCAAAATCAATTTAACTTATTAAATCTAAAATAAACCTTTTACATTGTGTGTGTCTTAAATATTGTAAAACATCATAACTATTTTATGTATTTGTTCGGAAAATAAAATAATGCACTGTAAACACTAAAATTTTATGTTATACCAAAAAAAAAATTGTATTAGCTTCTACTTAGAATTTTACATTTCTTTGAACACAGTGATAGTTAATATTCTCTACTGCTCTTAAGCATAAATTGTCGGTTTATATTTTCCGTAGAATTATTACTAAGTACGTATTTTGACGAATAAATATTTTTTTACCGCAAACAGCCCTCGAAGGAATAATAACCATTGTACCCAGGCTGTCAGCCTGGTTTTACAGAAATATTACAATCATTAGTGGCTCTCCCGATATTCAAACGCCCCGATTCCAATATCGGAGCGAAAAAACTGATCGCTTTGGCAGAAATTTGAAAGGAGAGGAGCAAAGACAAATAACTCCCCGGCGAGGCCTCCGCGGGGATGGCAGCTCGTCTCTAATTACTTGCGGAAAAAAATCTTTCAATATCCGGCCTATGAAAGGAAGGAATAACTCCTGCCGCGCGCAGGGTCGGCACACACCTCCGGAATGGAGGACAATACCTCCAGAACTACTTAAACAAAGGATTTAGTGCTTTTATTAAATTTCTTTTGTTAACACAATCAGTCAGTACTGTATATTTATACTTTGGTTATTCACATTTGTTGTTTGATAAAAAATACGAATCTTCTAAATACACAGTCAGCGTATTAGCAAATGGCGCTTGGCATGGAGCTGTTTCCCTAAAAATTAAAGATAACAAAAGGCACAAATAGTTACTACCGTTTTACAAAACTTAAAACAAACTAGATCCAATGCACTAGGTGGTTGCACATTTGTAAAAAAAAAAAAAATTGTCAATTGGTTGTCCTCCGTGCGCGTTTCGGGGACGCAGCATCCCTGCCCTGCGGCATTCGGCCGATATTACAGCCATTCTTCAAACGTCCAACAGATAATGGCCGCTCCTTTTGTCCGAGCGGAGCCTCTCTTCCCATTGTTTTCCTCTCGTTTACACGGAGCGGATGAGCTGGAGTGCCGCGCTGAGAGGCCGACGGACTCCGTCGGCGCTGCTCCTCCTCAGGTAGCGTCCACACAAACCTTCTGCCATGGGCAGAGCTTTTGTGCCTCCGGTGTTGCAATCCTCACAGCTTCTACTTTTGTTGATTAAGAGTTGGCTTCTTACCAATGAAATTTAATTTCTTCCGAAGTTTTAGTTAAAATTAGGTACAACGGTTGTGCACTTGTCTAGAACTATTATAAAAAAATAATACGTTATTTCTCATCATTTCGTGTGTACGTTCACGTTTTCTATAAAATACTAGTGTTTTACAAAAAAAAAAAAAACATTTATTTTCTGACGTGCCATGGGCTAAAAAAGAAATATTGAGAAGTTTTTTTTTTAATGAGAATATCAAATATCAATTCGTTGAAAATGCGACTTTGTTTTTCGTAGTATTTGATTTCGTAGTTACGATTTCAATCTGCCGAGTGATGTCTCGGGCGCGTGTTGCCACGCGAGTAACCGATGTTTCTAACGCAAACAATAACCGGAAACGGCTTTAATTCGATCCAATAATAATTATTTATTTACCCGGCGGAGGCGGCGGCGTGCGCTGCCATTGTCCGCCATGTGCTGCCAGCTCAGCTCAGCTCAGCTCAGTTCAGCTCGCGCGAGCTTATTCACATCGCTGTCTTCGGCGCCAGGGATTCCCATGCTAAGCAAATTAAACGTAAATATTCATTTATCAACTGTAATAAATCCACAGTAACATCAGCTTTTGAATAGTTTGTCTAAGTTTATTATTTAAAGTTGAGGCCATGCGAAAAATCGACGTGGCAGAAATGTGGTTATATAGGAGATTCCTTGTCACAAATGAGAGTCTTGCACAGAATGCCCAAAGAAATAGAACTCTTGACGATACGATATATAGAGCCTACTACAGCTAAGAAAAAAATGAAGGAAAAAGTAGCATTGAAAGGAGATTTACGCCACTGGCTAGAAGTCGGGAGTACAGCCGATTTAGTATGACTGGCTCAGGATAAATATGTGTTCGGTGAAATGGTCACCAACCTCCTCCGAGAAGCATTCGAAGAAAAAAATATTTGACTTGACACAAAGCTTTTTCTATGGTCGCTACTCAAAAATCACCGGTCCAAATTTTTTGTGAGCAAATTTCTCAAATATTAGATCAGAGCAAGTCCTCTTCAATGTGTTTGATTCAACAGATTTTCAGTAATGTGGTTATAACTCAAATGTTCCATATTGCCAATTTAAGTAAAAATACAAATAATATAAAATAAAATAATAAGAGCCACGTTGGAAGAATTATAAGGATTTGATAAAAAAAAAATTCATCAAAATCAAGTTAAAAAAAAAAATACTTTTTATTCAATCAGATTGCTACAATATTTAACCCTGTTTAGGTGTTTTATGCGGATCCATTGAATGTTCAGTCTTAAACTGGTTTTCTTATGAAAACAGCTCCATTCTGTTAGATTAGTCGCAGTGAAGTCTCCCTTAATTTCAATTATCCACTTTCACGGACCAGACTAAAAGGCGAAGGACAAGAAGCGCTCTTTCTGATTACTTCAAATAAATAAGTTGTCCAATTTGTGAATGTCTACTGATTTTAATTAGAACTTGCGTTATCCAAAGTTATGCGAAAAAAACAAAAATTCAGATGACTGTAAACAAATTTCATCTCAATTTCTTTAAGACTTAGGTATTTTTTATTAAATGCGATATATAATATTATTTTTTAATATTTTTGTATGAGAATGTATGTAGCATGGGTACATTAGTTAGACTCTTGTATATAACGATTCAATTTTTCGCTCAGTTGCTTCACCAGGCCGTAAAAGCACCGAATCCCTCTTTTGTCTCGCGAAAAAACTCGGTGATATATCTTGTCGTTTAAAACATATCGATGAAATTTTATTAATAATTGGCATTTTAATGGTGTAATAATATAATAGAAAGCGAAAATCTACTGGCTAGGCTTGGCTACTGCATAAATAATGGAACCGTGTCAATCCAACTCCAATAAAAGCGACGTCTTACATCAGAGCATCGCCATACAATGCCGCCATTCAACCATAAACCATGAAAGGCTAAGCATCAAATGGACGGGCATAAACAAATCTGACGCGGCGTCACTGCGCACGGCTGTCTATGGTGGATGCATTATTGTCCGTGTTTACTTAGCCATAGTGCATATCGGCTTACTGCCTGTCCGCCCGCCACTCCCCCTAGCCCATGGGCCGCCTCGCACACAGCTCGATCTTATATTTGTAAAACCCGTTTAAAAGCAGTGAATCCCCTGTAAAATAAATTTCACGTTATATTCACTCGCGGAAAGAAATGCAATATTTTTTAAAGTCCGTACAAGTGTCCGGTTCTTAAGGGCCTAGTCCGCATAATCGAGATTTTTTGATCATTTTCTAGTCCGTTTTGCGAAAAATCCACTGCACCAATCGGAAAAATTTAAATGCAAAAAGTTTGATATGTCCCTTTTTCCGAATAAAATATATTTTTATTTCTTTTAAATTTACTATTAATATGATAAATATGTGTTTTTCCGATTGAAGTGTAGGAATTTGGAGATTCATCTGGTCCATTTTCCTAAGTCCTAAACATTTAAAGGTTTTTTTTTAATCGAAATTTAAAGATTAAATATAAACCATGTGCGCCTTATTATTTTAAAAATTTAAAAAAAAAAAATCTTCCAACAAACTTTCGTTTTGAAAAGTCGTCATTTTATCCAATTTTTCAACATCTTCAAGATTTTATTTACCCTGAAAATGGACGTTAATTATATAATAAAAAATAGATAAATATAATTAATACTTTTTTCAATACTCTGTAAAAAAATCAACTTTCGATATAGCAAAATAAAGTGAGAATTAAATGACACGATTGGACTGCCTCTGGTGTCTGGTTGGCACACCAGAGGCAGTCCATTACCTGGCGAAATCAGTGGATTTTTCGCAAAACGGACTAGAAAATGATCAAAAAATCTCGATTATGTGGACTAGGCCCATAATGGGTTCAGGTTTTTTTTTTTTTTTTGTAAGCAGGCTGAGCTTGATGCAAATGAGAATGCACTAAATTGTGATTTATCTTCGTGGTTAAGCGAAGCCCTGGGAACCCGCGGGGGTGGCAGAGCTGGAGGACCGGGTAAAAACACCTACCTTGTATAATCCAATATCGGGAGACATTCGATACTCTCCGTGCACGCAGACAATGCACAAACAACCTTGGCACTGCCGGCGATAGTAAGGATGCGCTAAATATACAGCGTGATTCGGAACCTCTTTGCAAATCACATATTTTACCGCGATTGCACAAGCGAGTGACATGCGAGCTCGAATAATGCTTGGAGTTAAAAATAGTCTACAGGCGTAGTATTTTGTAAGATTAAGAGGCTATAATGCCAATTGCAGGTGTGTACTCCGATTGGGGAAGGAAAGAGAATATTCATTACTTTATTTAGTTAATGTGTCGAGTGTATAAGTTTTTACTTATTCTTACTCATTTATATTATCGTTTCGTTTTAATCCACTGGTAGTTCATATAAATTTAGCGAAAGACATATTTTAAAAAAACCTGTCTTTAAAAACAAGAAATCTGCGGTCACCCAAACTGTATTACGAATAATGATTAAAGAAAAAAAATGTTTTTATTCATACGAGCTACGATCTTAATCCCTAGAATTTATGATAAGGTATAATTTTTATCTTTATAATTCAATGGGGTTATTATGATTGTTGCTTATGTATTGTACAAAATAACGTACAATGCGGCTTATGCATGTAAAGTGTCTGTAAGAATATTCGGTTATTCACGTATATAAAGCATACATTTAATGTGCGCACGCACAGGTTGTCTCATTGTTTTGTTTACGTGAAATATAATAAACACGATTTAATGCTTGCGCATAAAACCGGCCGTATCGTAAATATCAAATAAACCATCAGCTGATATGAAAAGAATTTTATCTACTTGAAACAATGTTCGTCTCTCCGCGCGCATTGACTGCCGTTTTATTGGCGTATTTGTACGGCTTAGTCGAATCAGCCCGATGGCTTGTCTGTTGAAGCTTTAAGATGGCGGCGTTTATTTTCGACGACCAGCTTTGATATCTTTATGAATCGTAAGAAAAAATGTTATATGTGCACATTCAACAAACCAAAACAGAGAAAGCTGCAGGCCGCAAGTAGTAAATAGTAAGCAACCGGTTCAAATCAATCACAGACACTTGCTATTTTTTTTCTTGTAAGAAAACGCTGGGTGGTTTTCCTTTGCATAGAAGCGTGATTTATTTACATGACTCCTCTTGTGTTGCCCTCAGGCGTCCCACGCTGTCTGCTGCGGCGATGATACCGTTTCAGATAACGCGCCAGGCGGAGTGCTATCGGTTCTTGGAAACGCTATATATCTAATATCACTAAAGCTGTCTGCACACGTCTGCGACACAATCGACAACCGAACGGTGATTAACCAATAGCGCCTCTTAGTTCGAGTGTTTTTTTTTTTGGTGCTGTCGGTTGTATTGCTACGCGTGTAGGCTGCTCAATAATCTTTCGCCTTCAAGGCGCTCCCTTTTTGCGGAGCGATAAGTCACCGATGTATTTATTGCTCCTCGCGTGTTGCGATAACGTACTGAACTTATCAAACGTATGAAGAGATAAAGGCTACAAATTATCTGAACTAACCCTATAACAAACTGTATAATACCTTTACGTACACTTTTTTATTTAATGCTGGATTATGGTTTACTATATCACAGTACTCGAACTCTCTAAATATATTTTAAACGAATTCCACTTGTGTGAATTGATTACCTGATGCATATAAATAATTTTGTAGAAATTCATTTTACCACAAAACGTATTGTTGCATATTATGTAATGTCTACAATTTTTTTACTTTATTGCCAAAGGATATCAAGGATACTTGTTATATACTCGGTGCGCGTGGGCGGGTAATAGCCGACTGCCTGCCCGCCAGGCCCGCAACCCGACACCCGGGGGCTCCACCTCCAGCAGACATCAACCGGCCGGTGTCGCGTTTCAACAACCGATCTCCAGTCTCGGGAGATTACGTACTTAAGCGTACGAATGACTGCGTTGATTTTATTTATTCGGTGCCCGAGTACAATGCCACGTATTCAAGTTTCAGATATAAAGGCCTTGATTCCATCATGCTGTTTAAAATCGGTGTTCAACAGCTCTGAACATTCAGGAACAACATCTTAAATAGTTATTTACTGTATATATATAAAATTTTATTTATTTTTGTAGAAAATCTACTATAATAATAGCCATTGTGTGTGTGTGTGTATGTTTAATTTTTTGCTTCTCTATAGAATATCTTAAAAGATAAAACGCTGATTTTTTGCACGTAAGTTCAGTAAGTTTTTCCGCAGTTATGTGCCGAATTTCAAGACGATAGGATAATATTTTCATTCATAAACTAATTTAAAAAAACTATCAAATATGCTTTATGTACGAATTATAGGATTCTGTTGTTCACAGCGAGAATTTCAAATTTAGAATTTTTACAAAAAAACAAAATATGATGCTTCTAAGAAATTTCCAGTTTATGTCAGCTTGACACAAGTATCAATTTATTTTTTTAGTTGCGTTAGAAATTTTTAATCACATCATTAATAACTTAAAATGCCTCCTTAAAAAATAACACCGTCTAAGCACAGCAAACGTAATTAAAAAAGAATAGCACAATTGAACGTGATAAAGACTGCATCTAATAAAGAACAGTGCAGTGAAAGTGATTCGTTGTTTGTGACACGAAATGTGATATTTCCTAGAATGGCTTTGCTTTCGAAATTAATATCCGGTTATTCAAAATATATGTGTACAAAATGATATCAAATATTCATCTAATTGTCAGCCAAACATTAAGTTCAAACACTATTGCATCGTTCATCGAATACGTCATTTTATGACGGGCTACATTTCTAGATATAAATAATAATAACTCATGTAAACATGTTTTGATTATATAAATGAATATTGAAGCTAACAAAGCCTTCTTTGGTTTTATATCTACATAAAAAAAATATTAGATAAAATATTATTACAAATCGTTTTTCATCTATACAAATATTCGCCGTGCTGATGTTAAATTTTTTGTTGGAAGTTGTTGATTTATGCCGGCGGTTTTAATTAGTTCAGTGGTATTCTTAATGTATAGTTAATGTACTGCCTTTGCCGCTCTTCCGCGTTTTACTTACACGATTAATCACCAACTTCTCCCCGTTCAATAATATTGCTTGAATCGAAATAACTGAACAATTATATTACGCATCGAAATTGTATCATTTTTTTTAAAAAATATTGCTGACACAATAATAATTTGTTTTATTTTTGCTTATGTATGGAATATTCAACGTTTACATGTAGAAATAAAGTAAAAATAACAAATCGTATAAAAAAAAATGTGTATCGCTTATGAATGATAATGTGTTTTCTTAAGAAAGAAAGTGTATATTCGTTGATCTATGAGTAAAATACTTGAGTGATTTTCAACATGTTCGTTTTTATTTGTGACCGGTTTCGCCAACCTTTCACCTTGGCATTATCAAACAGAGTGAGATTTTTTATAATAATAATCAATTAGGTAAACAATTGTTAAAGGGAGAGGTTGTTGGAAAGAGAGAGAGTGATTGTCAGGTTGTAAGTGTTAATGTGATTTTGATGTACCTGACAAGTGGAGGATCCTATATAATTGCAAATTTTTGTGAACAAATGTTTTTATATTAATGGGGTAATTATTTAAAGTAGTGGCTTTGGGGTGTAGCAGCAGTTATCCTGTGTTGGGGTTTGTTTACCTAATTGATTATCTACTATAATAATATCCATTGTGTGTGTGTATGTTTAAAAGATACAACACTGATTTTTTGCATGTCAGTTCAGTAAATTTTTCCGCAGCTATGTGCCGAATTTCAAGACCATAGGATAATATTTTTATTCATGAACTAATTTAATAAAACCATAAAATATGCTTTAGCGAGTTTCAATATGTACGAATTATATGATTTTATTGTTCACCGCGAGAATTTCAAATTTAGAACTTTTACAAAAAAAACAAATTTTGATGCTTCTTAGACATTTTCAGTTTATGTCAACTTAACAAAAGTACCAATTTTATTTTTTTATCGAAATTGCGTTAGAAACTATTAATCACATCTCCGAAAACGTCATTCTGTGATGAGCAACATTTCTAGTTATTATATAAAATCTCACTCTGTTTGATAATGCCAACGTGAAAGGTTGGCATTATTTTTTGGCAGTATTTTACTCAAAAATATTAAAATGGAATTCCACCATGTATTCTCTATTCAATAGTAAATAATCACTTGTGTGAAGAAACTCTAGTTCTCTAGTATAATCATTCGCGTGTGGCTCTTGGAGCTACTGGAATACTTCCCCGCTGCATTCTTCTCGAATAGCTGGAATTGAACACACTCCACAAAGCTACACCGAAATACGAGGAATTCCGGCGGCTGGTGAATTAGAAATTCACGGCATTTTCCGGGGAACGAGCGGGGGCTTCCCCGGGGGCTTCCCCGGGGGCTTCCCCGGGGGCGCCGGGGCGTCTGCGGCGCGCCGCCCCGCCGGCGGGGCTTCCAGGTGTATCGGCCGCATCGATCCCGGGGAATCCGCGATGCCGTGCCGGGGAGTAGTTCATGTGTCGCAATTATTTTTTCAACTTGTGGGGGAGCTGGCGAGGGTTCGCCGTCTTTCGTGTTTTGAATTCTGTGCTATTGTACTTTTCAATTGCTGTTCCATGTTGGGCGTGAAGAGGAGAAGTATCGGTCTTTTAACGCTGTTTGAAGTACTGTATATTACAAGCGTAACGAAGTATATATACATATTAATTTTTAAAAATAAAATATTAATTAATGATATTATACTATTTTTTTTGCCAGCAACCTAATTACATCAATTTTCCATACTTATCCTCATGCACAAAATATGATATCTGGTTAATACGTGCGTGGTAATAAATATTACAGGGTAATCGTCGCTTTTCTGTTTGACGAATTGCACGCCATTGCTGTTTACCAGTCAATTATTGGGTGTTCGTATTCTAATAATTATACTTGCGGCATAATGGCATAATAATAACAATGGCTTTTTTTTTTACTTACAGGTAAATGATCGCAGAAGGGCTTGTCACAGCAACACATCGTCATTCGGTATCATTATTTAAATTTTTATTATGCTATATATAAATATGAATTTTTTTACCAATTTTAAGTAAAATTGTACGATTTAACATAAGAAATACATAAAAGGTGTCAAAGCAATATTTTGAATAAATACCTTTTGCAAGGAACAAGCAGCCGTGTCTGCGGATGACATTAATCAGTCGCTGTTATTCAACTGTTGGATTAAGAACTTCCCCTGTCATCTCCACTCCCTCTGTAGCTCTCAACTTTTCCCTATTTAATGTTTTATTTTTACACAAATGCTTTCTACCGAAGCTCTGCAAAGCAACGATTAAATTTTCGTTTCGTAGCTCAGTAGATTATTCTAGCATATTTTGAGCTAGCATTCAGCAATTTCTGTTGCATACGAATATACTATTAATTGTTGTATATATTTTATTAAAATTTAAATAGAAAATATTTTTGAGTTAATCTGCTATGGATCTACGCGTTAGTTTACAAATTTATTTTTTTCTGTTGATTGATTTTATGGCTTTTCGGGGAAACTTGAAAATACACTTAGATGAAAATTAGGCTTGCCTGTGGTCCTCGCGAGCTAGCCTCGCCCGATACTCGAGGAGTGGGTCTTCCGCGTCATTTGCCCCGTTGTTTACTCGGCGGCGTGCGCTCGCTCCCGCCGCCTTATCTTATCTAAATTGGCGCACTCCCGAAGCGCCGCGCCGTTCAGGAAGGCATCGCCGCATCCCCCGCTGGCCCATTAGGCTCGAACGACGCTGGATTTTATTTTTTATACATGCTAAAGACCCTCTATCACCGCTACCTTTTTGATAATATATAACCGTGTTTCCTGCAGCCTCTCAGTCTAGTGGTTGCCGTAGCTGCTTACCGACAGTAAGTTTTTTCGATCGTTTGATGTCTTGACTGTCTTCAAGCTATAAGTGAAGAAAAACCGTTTAAATGCACACTTATGGTGTGGATCTCTCTTCTTGCAAAAAAATACTCTCAAATATAATACAAAGTACAGTAATACCCCGCTTAACGCGAGGGATACGTTCCGGAAAAAATCGTGCCAAGTGAAATTCGCGTATATCGTGGTTTTCGATTAAACATACATACATAGTCAAAACTTTATACAAAAAAAATACGAATCATTTGAATCAATCACTTTAATTGCAGTATTATGCAGTATTACATGTTAAAAAATGTGTAAAATACGTTCATAACACCCAACGCTGTTTTACATTCTTAAGAGAAGTCAATGACTACATTATTTTCATACACATTCTTTAAATAAGAAATTCGCGTAATGCGAGGCATTTTAACGCGAAATTTGAAATTCGCGTTATAGTGAAACCGCGCATAACGGGGTCGCGTAAAGCGGGGTATTACTGTACATGAGTGATACCTAATTTTAGTCCTTCAAATACTAGTATTATCTACACTATTACAGCAATTCTAAATAAACGCCGATTAATCAAATTATGTATTTATAAAATAAACCATTTAGGACCCAAAAATCAAGAAAATTAATTCGCACTGAACGCGACATGTTTGTAGACAACTGCGGTAATTATGAGTATTTTTTCCATTGAAATTATTAACTGCTCCTAAACTAATACGTACTCTTAACATTAGTCTATATTTAATTACCTTGAAAGTAAACATATCTTAAGATTCTGGTATTTTCCGCCCCATGGCGTCACCCGCCCCCTCTCCCTCGCCCCCGCCCCCCGTTCAGAGATATATTAAACCCTTTGACGCTCGACACCCCGAGCGTTTTGATTGAATTCGCGCGACCGACCGCCGCGGCACCTCCGCAAACAGCCCGCCTCGCTGTTGGCTCAGGGCGGGCACCAGTCCTCGCCAACCGTTGAAATCGAGTCATTGGCTCTGCACAAAAATAATAATTTAAACAAAAAAATATTTAATTATCTCCTTTCGTGTTTTTTTGTTTTTTTTTTTTATTTCATGATGATAAAAGTAGAAAAATAAAAATTTAGTTTAAACGACGGAAAGAAAAAAGTAGTGGCTTGGTTTTTATTATATTGTACTAGCGGATACCCGGCGCGTGCTACTACGCTAAATAAAGATATAAAATACATTTTTTATTTGATCAAAAAAAAATAAAAAATTGTTTATGTATTAACTTTTTTATCTTAATGCTATCGGATATATTTAGTTTTTTCGGTAGGTGTGTAAACATAAAGTCTTTTGGGCGTTCCAACACGCGCATTCAAAAGCAGAAAAACAGGAATTTTCTATGTTCAAACCAGCAAAACTTAGCGATTGGCCTTGAGCCCTGTTGATAGTTATGGCAAAAGCCGGACGCATTGGAAACTGTAATCGCTTGAAATCGAAGGGCAAATCGGTTGAAATCATTGGAATTCGTGGTATCAGCACATCTTCTCCTTTTCATTTGCCGCTGATGATTGTGCGTATTTATTTACCTATACAAGTTTATTGATTGGTTCATTGGTACATTGGTTCATTTGTAGATTATGATTGTTAAAAATTCTCGCTTAATTACAGTGGCTCGTTAGCATAATTTGGAATGCACCGGCCATGTTTGCTTGGGGATGTGGGTTCGAATCCCACGCAAGTCACGATGATATTTTTCTGAGAGTTTCTTTAATCATTTCAATGTGTGAAAAAATGTACCTAAATCATATTAATATTTAAAATCAATAAATAATTTTTAGCAAGCAAGCAAGTCATTTTACATAAAACAATAATTACACTAAATTTTTTAATTACCGTTAATTGTAGTAATGAAAATGAGCTACAGTTTTTTTTGACATAGTTTTTTAAATTTTCTAGCAATTTTTATAAATTTACTCACTCGATTGATGTCCTAGCAGTGTGTAATCGATAGCTTTTAATAAATATTAAATGTAAAAATTATTTAATTTAATCGATTACTATAATATTAAATATTTTAAAAATAAATGTCAAAATCGAGTGTTTGGTTAAATCAAAATATAAAGTCAATTTCAGTAAGTAAATACGATAGATCAAAAGAGTAAAATTGTATACCTTTATTTTTTATTTAATCTTTATTTGTATTTGCATTTTATAAAACCTATTTTAATGTAGCCGATTTACACGTAAAACAATGAGAAAAATATTCGTATTTTTACAAGTTTTTTTGTTATTTCGTGTGGAAATCGATTACTTCAATGTATATGGAATAATATTGGTATGTTTTACATCAAAACATTTAATATATTGAAGATTTAAATTCAATACCAATTTGTTGATATATCGAAGTCAATATTGATAATTTCATGTCAACGTCAATACTGCTAATAATTTAAAATTATTATTTTAACTTCAATCATTTTAAAAGAAAATCGATATTCTGTCGGCAATATCAATCTGTGGATTTATATAAACTAAAAATAACATCAATTATAACTTGACATGAGTTCCTTCACTAATTTATACCCTGAGAATAACAAGATATTATATCTTCAAATAAGGAATCACTGCTAATACGCCTGTACTACAACCGAAATCATATTAATTACATCGCTAAGTAATTCAAAATATATTCAGAGGCTGTCACAAGGCGCCGCACGGCTCGCGCGCCTTGGGTTTCGCTCCCCTGGATTAGACGCCGAGGTTAACCTTTATAAGCGTTGTTTACAGCATAATGAGTTAGTTCAGAGCTCCGCGATCGGCGTATTTTTGATTCTGCATTCAATTCAAACTTTAAGGGTGAGTCTAAATCTAGAGGGTTAATTGGAACATCATTCAATTAAATACGCCATAGAGAAAAATGAGCGAAACTCTGTTTGATAAAGCCCTCGCCTGGGAGAATATTTCTTAATGAACGCGCTTTATAATTTGTTAGCTTTTAAACCTTATTAAAAAATAAAACATATTCGTAAGCATGCCTAATCCAAAATGCTATACTTATGACATGACATTCGTGTTTTGTTTAAAAAAGTATTTCGTATTGTAAAAATGAAAATGATTACATAAGACTTAAAGATCCTTCGCGTTTACGTTTCTTTTGTCCATTATTGAAATAATGGATAATAGGAAAATTAATTTATTCTCAATCAAAAAGATAAACAAAAAACTCAAACGACGGTTTTAAAAGTAGCATTTTAAGTTCAAGATAATTAATTTTCTATAATTATACCTTAAGACTCTCATAAAAAAGTTATCACGAAGATTTTATTCATTCCGTTCTACAATCCGTTGCAATATTGAAAAGTTAGTTAATTTTTTGCGCATCGAGCGAAATTCCACTAACTACTGCATGATTGAAATTATCGGGGGATTCCGATTCGGAATCGAATGTAAAATTGGAATCGCCTTCTTTTTTCGCCGCTCAACTGTTCGAGTAATGCTTTCTCTCTTTTCAATTAAAAGTGCATTAATGCAAGCTAGGCCCCGTCGCTCGGACGTGCCGCCGCCACTTCCGAATTACAAATTCCAATTCAAAAGTGTCCGGGGGGGGGGAAGGGGGAGGACCACTCCCCTGGGAAAGTTTAAAATACTCGAGGGGGGGGGGGCTGGGCAGACTGCGGGGGATGCCGCATCAGCATAGCTTGCCTGTGGAGGCAGAACCAACCCCAAAGCCTGCGGTTACGCGATTTATAAAAAAACTTTACCGCTTTAATATATCCAGAAAATATTATTTAATAATAGCTTCATTTTAATTAATCGCTTGAAGTAGTTGTGTCGAAAAATTTTTTTAAGATTTTTCTCGACGATTAATGCAACACTATTTCAAGATCAATTCAATTTCAAATGTTTGGTTAAAGGGGATCGGTCAATAATCTTCTTCTATAGATAAGATTTTTTTATTTTAATATTTTAAATAAAATAAAATTCTTAATACACGTATTAATTTTTATTGGTGACCAGTTTCGTCTACCTTTCACGTTGGTATAGGATAAATATGTGTTTTAACGATTGAAGTTTAGGCATTTGATAATTATTATGACTAACGGATTTAAAACCCTAAGCATTAAGATGTCCTTTTTTAAATTGAAATTAAATGTTTATGTATAAACCTTTGGTATAGAATTAGTATAAAATTAAAAAAAAAAATTAAAAAACTTTAACCAACTTTGGTTTTGAAAAGTCATCATTTTATCAAATTTTTCTACATTTTCAAGACTTTATTTGATCTTGAATACGAACGTTTATGAAACGAACGAACGTTTATGAAATGACATTATTTCGATTTCCTAATCAGCTCCGTACTGACAAAAAAGGTGTATTTTTACCTGCAAGCTTTTGTCATTTTTTTGCCAATCCACAGAAGAAGGAATGTACCTTACTTTTGGAATTTAAATTTTTTGTTAAATATTTTCTAAAATTTCCAAAGAACATCAAAATGGACCCTTTAAGAAAATGTGGATATATTAAAAATCACCGGTTATATCATGGCGGCGGTGGACAAGATAACAAATTAATACAAAACACAATGTAACTTTCCTCGTTGTTCGCCAGTTAAAAATGTAAGCTGTAAATAATTGTACACGGAAGGGCGCAGGGACGATGATTTCCCTGCAGATCCGCCGAGGGTTCCCCCGGCCAGTGGCGGCGGGGCGAGGAATCCGGGGCCAGCGGAGACCGCAGCCCCGCAGCCCCGCAACCCCGCGGCCCCGCAGCCCCGCAGGCGGCGGCCCCTGCTCTGAAATTCACATTATTTATCAACTTCAGGCCCAGGCCTCGCCGGCGGCCGGACTTCCCCGGCCTTCGCGGGGTGTCGCCTGATTTAGCCGTTACATCTTAATGCCCAGTGGTGCGCTCGCACTTCGTGCAAAGTTATTCGATTGCGAGCAGCTACATGTCTGTGAAGTTAAATTAGTGCGGAACACTCAGCGACGAATGCTTTAGATTTGTGGTTTATTAGTTGCTAGTTTCGTATGTACAATAATCGCACACTATAGCGCGGAGCTGCTATCGAATATCAATACACCCAAAAACAGTCCAATATTCTAATGTAATACTCTTTACTCAAACAACGAATATCGAAATCAAAAAAACACATGGATGTTTTATTATTATCAAGTAATATCGAAAAACATTTCTACAATGTTTACATGATTATCTTCGAACGGACTACACCTCCGTATAACCGTGAAGTATTCGTGAATGTTTGGTTCGCGTGTCGTTAGTGACCGCAACATAGCGCACGGGGGAAAAGCAGATTGCTTATTGGCATGCTCAACATTATGCACTCGCATACGCACATGCGCGGACATCTGACCGCTGCATATCTGCGGGCGATAAGTACCTGTGATTAAGTAGATTTGTCAAACGTACCCACTGTATATTATTACGTGTATTATTTTACTTTAAAATTATATTTACCTTAAATTAACAAAAAGTAAGCGATTAAATCTTTTATTATTATTATCTCACTAATTCTGGGGATATCAAATGATACAATGTCTTAATCTTTTGAAGGTAATTCTGTGGCAATTAAAAGATATGATATCTTTATCTTTTGAAGGTCTGTGACATATATTTCGAAATACGTTATTGTTTCCCGATTTTTGAATTAAAATACTTTAATGATAAGAATCATAAATTGTTTGTTTTGTTTATTTTATATAGTCTGCTGTTTTAGTATGTATATTTTCAACTATACAGGTTTATTGTTTACTCGATATGATTTTTAGGTAACTAATTTACATATGTAACGAAAAGTAAAAATCTAAAATCTTTATAACGCGACACAGGTGGAATTAGGCGCAGAAGCTCAATCGGTGTGAAGTGAATTATCGATGATTTTTCTCGTCGTTTCATGTATAAAAACGATTTTTTTTTTAAAGGAGTATTTATTTTATTTTCTCTCTGTGTAACTCTGTGCATGTACTGCGAGAGTAGTTCACCCCGAAGATCACTTACGAGCCGTCAGGCCAAGCCGGTCCGCGCAGAGTGCAAGATGTCGCTATCTTATGAATAAAACGGTCATTAATCAAGTGGCGAAAATTGTGGAGAACGGCGGAAACCTTTTCCCACCCCTTGAATGCTTATTTTTATTCCAGCCCGCGCAGGGCGGGACTGACGTCATTAAAAAAAAAAAAGTTTATTAAATTATTTGTGTTTAACTACTTATAATTTTACTTGCATACATATCTCTAAAGATGTTGTTGTGTTTTTAATATTACTCATTTAAACAAATGTGAATAGTCAAATATCTGAAAGGTGATTCAATGATTATTTTCTCCTAGCCTATTCACTATTCATTTTGTATATTTTACATTTTTAATCAAATGAGATAAATCTATACCAGAATTTTGTCCACGCGTACAGGAGAGCGACCCTACTGTGCGGCTGAATGAAATATGAAGGCGCTCTCGCCGGGGCATTAAAATTTAACCTCGTATTTCATGCAATGCCCTAGCCATTTGGCTATTCAAATTTGTTGCTAATATTCATATATATATATATTTTTTAATTAAAACATTTGAATCAAACGAGAGATATCTGAAACAGAAATTTGTTAGCCCCCACCGTGCGACGGTATGAAATATGGTAGCGCTTTCGCCAGAGCACCCTGATTAAAATTTAAGCAGTATAATCGACAAAAATGCGAACAGCCCGGGTGCTTAGTATTCAAAAGTTCGCCGGGAGGTCTCTCGGGCGCTTAGTAGCGAAATCAATCTCTCTCCGGCGCGGCAGACAGCATCCCGCCCCGCCGGCATTTGCGAATCTCAAACAACAAATATGATTAGCCAAACGGCTAGGAGATTAAAGTAATTTTTGATGGTCCAAAGTCTGAGGGCTAAATTTTTTTTTGAGACGTGGAATAATACAAATTAAATTAGACTGTCTTAAATGACTGTCTACGAGTCTAATGCTGATATCCCACGTTCACTTTGAACAAATAAATTAATACTCTCGTAATTTTTTTTACACGACACAGAACCCCACTTGTTGAGGCTTTCGGGGAGCTTCCTGCGTCAATCATACTTAATAATCCACTCACCACAACATATGTTTTAATTATAACGCGAGTTAACTTGTGCGGATTGCTACAGAAAACAACTGAACGGTAATCAATCAATAGCGTCCTCTTATTATTGTTGTTTTTTTTTTTATATAATTTTGTCTCAAAAGAGAGATTTATTTGTCAGTTGCCGTCGGTTGTCGAGTGTGTGTCAACGTGTGCAGGCTCGTTTAGATAAAAATGTTATCTTTATTGTTGTCTCGTAACTCGTTCCACATCTACATCCTCATAATCTGTAATCTTAATAAATCATAACAGACGCGGCGCTATCGGAGTATTCTTGCGTAAAAATGAACGATGGATAAAATAATTTATTTTGGCCCCATAAAGATAGAGAAATCGTTAAAAAATTTAAACATCACTGATGATGTATTTCAGTAATATTTATTGTGTCATGTCACTTGGGCCTTGGACATTTGGCATCGATGACAAAACAGAAGGTGTATTGGGGCTCGCCTTAGAGGAGCAGCCAGGACTAAAGCTGCCTAGACATGCTGCGTCACAACAGAACGGTAATTAGTCAGTAAAAAATCAGCTTATGCATCAACTTTTTTAAAATAATTATATTATCTTGAAATATCTCTAATTACTCAAAATGATGAATGGTTTCTTAACAGTTTTCTTGTTTACTAAATATCATAATATTTTTGTCTCCAGCATCTCAACATGTGCTTGTATACGTTGTTTCTTATGATTTTGTATTTATAACAAAATCACCGACAGCAAAAGTGTTCCTAAAACAATAACGCGATTTTATGGCTTGCTCCTAGATCTCCAGCCATAACAAAGGAACCGGAACTTTTCCTTTCTTTTGTTTCTCGCCTTCCAGAAATATCAATTAACTAACAATGGAAAGTCCCAAATATTATTCCTTTATGTAACACAAAAATACCTTCTTCATTTTTTTATGATGACCCTTCTGGTTAGAATCCATTATAATTGGAGGCATTAATCTCGAAAAAACATCCTTTGTCTGGAATCATAAAAGGGTTGTAAATTCTGTATTAATAATTTTACATTATTTCTAATGTTTTCATTTGGTAATTTTATTATAAAACCTCGACGAGTAATACCGAATTACAGTGTTTGAGGCGTTTATTTGTTTTGAAAGTCATAATAGAATAACGCAAAGTCTGCAAAATAAAATGCAACCGTAATAATCCCGTGTTTATTTAATTAGGGTAAGTTTGTTGGCTGATTTATGAGCCTCTCCGACAAGGTTGTCGCGTTGTATCACAAAACAATTGATCTTAATCATGGTTTTATTCTTGTACTTTCATGTTCTAAAGCCATAGACGTCATGTTTACGATTTTAAGTTTTAAAAAAACTCAAACTAAGACTAATTTTGCGTTAGTCTGAGGACTTGCCCAATAGTCGGGATTATCAAAAGAGTAAATGATTAAGAATTTTGCATAGCGATTTTTGTACCTGAACTTCACCAAATAACTCACATGACATGCTCGAGGGAATAAATATATTTTTTCTTATCTTTTATACTATCTTGTATACTTATGTGATTAAGCACATTTTTTCACACATTGAAAACGATTAAAGAAAACTCTCAGAAAATATAATCGTGACTTGTGTGGGATTCGAACCCACATCCCCAAGCTTTCATGGCCGGTGCATTTGGATAAATGCACCGGCCATGAAAGCTTGGGGATGTGGGTTCGAATCCCACACAAGTCACGATGATATTTTCTGAGAGTTTTCTTTAATCGTTTTCAATGTGTGAAAAAATGTGCTTAATCACATAAACATACTAATACCTGCATGGGTAAATAAAAACGCATTCTGATTGACATTAATCTAACTTAATATCTTGTATACTGTCAAATTCATAGTCGATTCTTCATGTTTCAGTTTTTCAGTTTTATTTGCTAGTTAACCTGCCGGAATCATTGTGCAGCCATCCAACTAACCCCAACTTCCTTTTAAGTCGAAGCAAATCGAGGTTCGGTGTAGTTTTATATATCCTTATCTAGATCTTTTTCAAGTCAAAGTTAGCGATCTATGCGGGTAGAAAAAGCACAAATGTTCTTATGAGTTAGCCTAAACTGAAATTGGGAGAGCTTACATGTGACATGACATTATAAAATTATGTACATGGATACAAATAGCGATATATGTCTTGAATAAAAGTTGAGCAGCAGAAGCCAGGAGGCGATGCTAATTCTAGTTTATAATGGAATATTATAAGCTGGAGAAGGGTCCGTGTTCTGTTGAAAATTTATCGGCAAAGCTATTAAAATCTCGCGAGACTGGATCTCATCCAGCTTCAGGATTTCGCCAGCCCTGCCACCGATGAGGGTGCTGAGGTCATTGAAGTCCGCCGATGCGGTGTTTTGGCAGACTCCTGACTTCACGCCCCGCCGGGGGAACTTCGGCCGAAGTTTGTGTAAGGACTCGGAAGTTCGGCAAGCGATAGAGTAATAACAATCAAAATGCATTATGAGATGCTGAGAGCGCTGAAGCGAGCCGGTTTTTGTGATAAATCCACCCCCGCTCTCCCCCCCCTTCTCGTAACTTTATGTAATATCATTAATGCCGGAACGTGGATAAACCTCTGAGATATTTTTCCTATATTATCTAATACTGAAAACCGTTTGTGTTCTGTGCGTAGGGAAGATTAATTGATGTCTGACTTTGTCGGATCCTGAAAGATTATACTAAATTGTAAACTGTTGTTACAAACTCTTAGAGCGTGTTATTTTTGGCGTAAAGAGTGCTCTACACTATAGCATAGAAAATCTCAATAACTTCAAATTTATTTAATCATTTTTTTTTTTTTTTTTTTTTAATGTTTCAATATAGATCATATTTAACATAGATCTACTCTAGTGCAAGATCCTAAAAAAAATATTAAAAGTTTATTTTTCTCCACTGAATAGTGCTAAACAAATTATTTGTATTTGGTAAGTCTTTTAAAATAAATGATTTTCCAAATATGATTTTATTTAAATTGTATACTGTTACTTAAATCTATTTAAATAGTAAATGAATTCATTTGAAAATTGAACGTACATTTTGGATAAAATAGCAATAGCGTGGATAAATCCTTTATATATATAGTGGTACTGTGAATTTTGTAATACCCTATATAATCTTATGGTACTTGTAAACATGAATTTGTACTCAAATTATTTAGCAAGCAAACCTCTACGAGGGACTTATCTGTATACACAGTGATCCTGCACTAGGTACACGACACGTTAAGTAATCTCCCAACAGCTGTTCCATATTTCATAAAGTAGACATATTAAATTTGATATGTCAACGGCAAATCTCTGCCTCCTAAATCTTCACCGACGCGAGCAGATATTTTACTCCAAACAGCATGCGAATCAATAGAATTGTCTCTAATACAATATTTACAATTGTTTTTATCAGACACTGGTGGTAGACTTTGCTTTCGCCTTTCGGAGAGTCTCAATTACTATACAGAAGTGCTCACTACCAAAATTGTTTACGTAGTTTTAATAGCGTTTCAGTTAGTTGAATACTTTTACACTCATTGTTGACCCCAATTTAAAAGACCGCATTAAATAAAATGGGTTTTTGTCGGGGGAGAATTACTCTGCCCCCTGCCACGCCCGCTCATCTCCGTTCCCAGCAACTTTCGCGTAGTATAATTCCCGCTAAATACAATTATATCATAAATAATTATTTCGCAATAATAGACTAAACAACCCGCCATTATCTCGTTTAGCCCGACAGCCAATTGTAAAGTCCCGTTCACACTCCACCCGCGTCGTATCGCCGGCTCTCAGGCGCGTTCACATTCAGCCGGCCCAGTCGCAGTGCTGCCAACAGATAAAGCAAAAACAATCATGGCTTCTGCAGCGACCTGATCATTCATTCATGTCAGAGTATCCAAAACCATTTCTCCGAGCGACCGCGGCTCCTTTAATAAGTCATGTTACACTGAATACTAAGATACACCGAATCAGCAGATATCGGTATCACGCATGATCCAAGGTTGTCTGATTAAAAAAAACCGAGAATTTATTGACTCTGTTCATTTTTTTGGATTCACTTGTTATGTGTCAATGGTCAAATCAAAAGTCAATGGACTAATCTCTGAACCAACAAGCCAGCTGAATGATTTCATTTTGACTTTTTTAAGAACTTTATTCTCATATGCTGTTAAACAACAACTTCTTCTTGAACATACCATTTCCACATCTTAAACGTTTCCAACTTCACGCGTTTCGTTAATTGAGCTTGTTCACGTATGTTTTGTAGAATGTTTCCTGTGGACTTTGTTTCTTAAAGCTTCTTCAACTTTTTATTAAACACATTCATGCATGAAGATTTTTTTCATTTTTCACTATTTCCTGTTGATTTAATTTTTTCTACTTAATGCAGAAAATTGCTATGTTTCCATTTTTTTAAAGACGGATATAGGTTGTTTTAAGTATTAACAAAATCCAGAACGTTATTCACTAACACAATATATTATAGAATATTTTTTAAAATTATAAAAAACGTTGAATATTTTTTTCACGACTTCTATTAGCATTTTTCAGTTGTTTTTAAACTTTTCCAACACAATGCAGAGAGTGCTATCCATAAACTAAATACCTTATGGAACATTTCTAATTTTTAATATATAGTTTTCAACTTCCTGCACGACCCTTATCACAATTTTTCATAATTTTCAGTTGCTTTCAAAGTTTTTTTTTTTTAAATTTAACGCGAGCCCTTTTCACAAACTCGATATCTCACTGAACATTTCCAACTTGTTTTAAAACTTTATTTTCAAATTTTTACATCTTGAAGTAGAAGCTTCAACACCTCAAAGTACGCCTGTCGCAAATTTACAGGTATTGAATAAATATCCTGTTTTTCAATGGATCTACAGATGTTCCATAGAAATGAGTTTTTATTTGCCGGCGTCCGCGGCAGGCGATGCGATGGCTCGCCAGCAGCCGCAGCTCCAGCTCCAGCTTCCTCTGTACAATGAAACACTTACTTCGGTATTAAGACAGTGTGAACAAGGTTTAACAATCGATTGTTCGCGAGAGCTTCGCGGAAGTTTCGCTCCCTCTCGATTTCTGTTAGCTTTTGTGGGAAAGTTTGTCACGCCCGCCGAGCCGAGTGTGACGAGGACCCCCGCTTCTCCTCCCCTGCCAGCTTTCATAACACATTTTCTTGTGCGTATAACTTAGTCATTGATTATTATATCACCGGCGTAGAGCTTTCCATGACGTTTATCTTATAGTAATCTAGTAGTACTACTTTGGTTTTATAGACTTTTTTCTATAAGTTCTACTATAACTTGACCTAACGTGGTAAGAAATATATTCGTAAGATGTTCAAACGTGAATAGTAATAATGATTATAATGTTGATTTTCGTAGAAATTTCAATAAAGTTTACCTCACCTTTATCTTACGTGATGTCATATATTATATAGAATAATTGGTCACCTGCGTAGAGATTTCGAATGACGTTTTTCTCATTTTAAATATTAATAAAACCTTTATTAAAGGCTTTTATACCAGTATAATTACTAAACGGAAAATTAATTATATTAGTACCACTAGTTTTCCATATATCTCGTCATTTCATATGTGAATCATTTACCTAAAAGTATTGTACACGTAATTAAATTAATTTGCTTAAACATGTCGTAAATCTAGTTTGAGTAGCAACAAAACGGTAAGCTTAAAAGCGTCTTGTTAAAACATCAAGGTTTAATTAAATATACTTTAGTTATAATTGCTACAGTTCAGTCTAAGAAGACGAAAATTAATCCCTTAATTTAATCTTTACCCGAATTTTACACTTGTTGTTGTTAAAACTTATTTTTTATTTAATATTTTATCCGGTATCAGCGTAATTGGTTTATTAAAGGGGCCCTTCAAGTATTCTTATTTATATTGAGATCCGGGGGTACAATGAGGCCCCACGAAGGCTCCATTGTGCCCGCGATATTGCCGCGTGTCCCGAGCCGCATCGCGATCGCTTTGAAAATGTGTCAGTTTATTTTACAAAAATATACGCTATGATATTTGTGAATTTAATATCGCCCGAGTTCGCGAACTCCGAACTTCATTTAAATTCAGATCGCAACCCCCAGCGTCTGAAGCCCGGCCGAACTCGCTTATTGAATCTTTATCGCATTAAGCAGAAAGAAATTTTTATTATAATAATAGAAATGCTTGATACTTTAAATTTAAAGTTGTTATTCGATGGTTTTGGTAACGTCGAAAAACAACAATCAAAAAGTTTTAAACAACCAAAAAATCCTAAAACAATCGAAGTATTATATTAATCTTAATGAAGGATTCCAATTATTGGTTTCGTTGTTTATGAAATAATTCGGTATACAAAATAATATTACGTGTTTTTTCAAATGTAAAAAGTTCGTCAAAAAGTTATTATTTTTTTTTTAAATTAAAATATGATTACAAATCGTCCAATGCCTGCGAATTCATTGAAAATAAAAATAATATCAAGTATCAGTATCAAACTCATTGTTGCCAACGTCAACAACACTAAATATCCTCACGTGGCCATAATCTCCGAAACTCCCGTTCGAGCAGAAACTATAAGTGATGGGTTCGATCCCCGTCGCGGAGGCAATAAAAAGCACAAAGTCCGGCACATAAAATCGACTCAACCTTCCCGCAATTCCGAAATCTCTCCAAAATATCAACATACCCCTAGCAGCTTCAATGGGAGATAAAAATCCTCCCTTGAGGTTATCCCGAGAAGCCCACCCACGGATCCGCCATAGTAGCTTTTTAATGCCGAATTCTATTGTTATGCCGTGGATTTGGACGTGGAGAAGGCATTTCTATACTATAACAATTGTCTTTATTGTTTTACAAGTAAAATCTCAACAAGCCATCAGTGATAATACAAACTATTCAAGAATCGTATAGTTTTAAAGCCCAAACGTGTAAATTTTAATTCAGATTTTTTTATGGGGCTATTTTAGATGTTCAAAAGTAATTTTAGAAATTATTTTGTTACAAATAGATATTTTAACTCTTTCGTTTTAAACAGAATACTTATAAATTGATCAGAATTCCAAGCAATTTTTGTCGCTCATAATCTCTTATGTTATTTGTATTATATTTAATTTGTAAAAGTCAGTTGTGTGCGGGTGTAAAAGTCAGGCAAATTATATGGTTTTATTTTTAATAATGTTTATAACTCATTGTTTAAACTACTCATAAAAAATATGGGATTTTTTGTATTTTATATTAAAGCAGGTTTTCATACATTGTGTTCGTTTATCCACCGGTAATATGCCATGTTTATTTAATTAAAACAAACATGGTTCGCTTATATATATATATATATATATATATATATTTATTGTTTTATGTTAACAAACAAGGTTTCATGAGAATCAAGTGCCTATTGTAAATAAAAAATATATTCTGAGAACACCCTAACCAAATAGTACAAGATTCAATGAAGATAAAATTTATTCAATTAATTACGTCATTGTAAATATTAGTTAAATGATTTATTAATTGAAATTATATATTAAATTAATCGATTTTGTATTTGATGTAACAGTAGTAGTTTTTCCAAAAAATAAAATAGTTTATCATCGATCGAATCGATCATTTTCATGTTAGTACAGTTTGTCTCTTATTTATTGTATTAATTTTCCAATCGTTGAATATAATGATACAGATTTTGTTATTTTTTTTATAAATAGTTTAAATGGAATTTTTCATCAAACATATCACTAAACATTAGTATTTAGCTAAGTTTTTTTATTTTGGGCGAAACTTATTTCCACTGCTTTGCATGCGAGTCAATACCAATTTGGCGTGTAGACTAGTGCGACATAAATTTTAAACGGATTCGTTGATTGTAGCGCGAGCTCGTGTACTCGCGATTGCTTGCATTAGACAAGCATTTAATATTGATGGGAGGGCTCCAGACTTGCCGGTAGCTCCTTCCATCCGCTCCTTAACCACTCCACCCACAACTTGCTTTAAATGGCTTTGAGAAAAACTGCTCTCTGAAGTTCGCCCCCCCGAATAGCTCGGCATTTATGGATGGATCTCCGCGGCTTCCCCTGAATCTCTCCGCGCGCAGTCAAAACAAGTTGGACCCAAGCCTCCCCCGCGAGTCCGTATCGGGGAATAAAACAAACAAAAAAAACTAATGCAAAGTTTCTAACAAGCCCACTTGAAGAAATTCGGCGAATATCTTATCATATTCGCAGAGTCCTTTACTAAAGAAGTTTATGTAATATAGTCCTTGTAAAATTTCTCATTGAATCAAACTAGTTTAACTAGTTATATAATCATCTTTCACATTTTAATATAAATAATTTGCGCATCACAAAAAATACGAATATATGCTTAAATAGAGAAAAAATATTTATTTAATTATAAACATACGGCATAAGCAAACTGTCTTCTGTTATAAAAGCATTCATTTTAAGCTGTTTATCTACTATGTAGTTGTACTAGCACTCTTTGTTAACGGAGCTTTAAGCTTCACTTTATTCACACCCTCATGGAATTACATGTATTTTTTGCCAAAACAACTTTTTCTCAAAAATATCGGCATGCACCGTGATTGTAGTACCTGTGTCGGGAGAGAGCTTTTTTTTCTGAAACATTAGTTTATACCATGACGGCAGTCTATGAAAAGAGCTTAAATCCAAGCAGATCAGCTAACACTGTGCCATTATCTTTTGTCATGAAAGGCTTTATTCTGAGACCTTAGTTTTCACTGTGACGGCAGTATCAGCGTATTCTGTGAAAAGAGCTTTTGCCCGAATAAAATATTTCCACCGTGACGAAATTTTATACATCTGTCAGAAAAGCTTTTACTCAAAAAGATCACCTTGCGCTGTGTTAGCAGTTAGTGTCAACGGAGGTTTTACTCTGAGACCTCAATTTTCACCGCGATGGCAGTACTAGAATCGTCTCTAAAAAAAGCTATTATCTTAAAAAAATCGTGTTCTTCCGTGACAGAACTTCATGTATCCGAGGTCATAAAATTCTTACTCAAATATACTTACTTCCACCGTGTCGGCAGTATCAGTGTCTTTTATCAGAAGAGCTTTTAATCTGAAAGCTTGGTTTTCACCGTGACAGCTTTACTAGCGTGTATTGTCAGGCGAGCTTTTACTTTTTAAGTTCCACCTGTAGCACGACAGAGTTCTTTGATCTTTAAATTTCACAAAAGTCTTTTTTTTCAGAGCTTTTTTTTGCTGACCTTACTTTTTTGCTTTGTCAAACCAACATAAAAGAAAAACTTGATGAATATCAATTATAAATCAAACATTTTATTTTACCGTTATATTATTTTTTTTACTGTTAAAAAAATAAACCGACTGAATGTATATTTCACAAAACAACATGATAAACTGAAAAGTAACTTCATTCATTGTATTTATAAAAAAATATGGCTACAATATTTCAGTAAAAAAAAACACAATGGTTTTGTACTACACTTATTTCCATGTCAATAAATCTCTATAGATTTATATTCGCCGTATTGTTTGAAATATTCAAACGGCAGCTTATTTTTTTATCCCGCCCGGGTGAATTTATTCCGAAATCATAGCACTGCCTCGCCCACAATAAACCCAGAACGATGCGAAGTTCGGAGCCCCGGGGAGCCCCGGTGAGCCCCTCCGGGGGCAGTTTTCGCCGATCAGAGCATCCATGGTCCTCGGGGCCGAACCAGCGCTCCTCAACTCCTCAACCCCTCAACACGGCCTCCCCCAGTCGATCACACCTCACAGGGCTGCCGGAAATTGTTGCGTGAGAAAATATTAAATGCTACTAATACTAGTATCTACACTTATAGTCTCAGTGCTCCCGGTTCAATCCCTAAATGAATTAAGCTTATTCTTATTAGTAATAGCACTGTCCAAATCTTGACACACACACGAGAATCTAATGATATCATTTTGGAATCCGCTTATCGAATGTTATAAACAGGAGATATTGTGATTTAGCTTTTAGGCCGATGCAAGGCCAAATGCGAGACCAAACGTTTTACTGCGTTGGTATAATAAAACAATTTATTGCTTAAACTGAACTTTTCAATTAAATTGATTTATTTTTTATTGTTGTAAATAAATACAATTAAACCGCGTATCATCATCGGCCTTCAGCTGATATCATCAAGGTGTCTAAAGTGCCAGTGAATTACTATACATCACGTCTGTGCTGGGAAAAGGCATCAGGCCTAGATGAGCCGAGGAGTCTCGGCGAAGTCTGACGCGGGCTAATGTGGTTGTGATGATGCTCATAATACTGCTTTTGATGCACCGCTTCTGTTCAAAATAACATTTGTGAATGCGTGAATACATTTGTCGGTTCATCCGTATGAAAGAGTCTTCAGCGATTGTTGTGCGCGTATACTTCATTCGAAAACCAAACGCCAAACTATTATTCCTTTCAGAACGATATTCTGTGTTCAGTATTCAGGCGCGAAGTTTGACCGGGTTGATTGTTTTGTAGAAGCGGCAGTCGTCAATCACACGCCGCCCAAAAGGGTTATCGACGATTGTTATGCACGTGCACTGCGATCCAGGGCTGGCCAACCAGAGATAAACTATTCATTGGAACCAATTTTGTACTCCCCGAAAACAGCTGCTCTTCCTGAACCAAAACATTTTTCGAAGTTCAAAAGATTAATTCCGTTTTTGGTAAATATAGGTTCCAAAAATTATAATAAATGTGCGGTACAATCAAACCACCTTCTGCTCGGGAGCACCCTGAAGGAGAAACCCGGCCGTCTCCTCGTTACACAGTCCTCCTCGGAGTACAGTCAGATCAAAAGGTCGGATCCCTCTCGTCGCTTTGCATCTGATTGACCCCGACAAAGAGGTCTGATGACTTCTTGTTAAATTTCTCTAGTCGCTTAGGTTAGGAAAACCCTTCCGCCTTTTTTACACTACAAGAGCAAAAATCGCCCTTTACGCCGCATAAATTTTCGTTTGAAATTATTTGTCAAATGATCTTTTTATTTTATATTAAACCTCTAATAAAATCAAATACCGTACGAATACGTTTACCGTATTATGCTGATTATTGTTAAAAAATAATCACTGTAATTTATTTTTAATAAATAAGGTCTAAAATAATAGCCCAGTGATTTGGTGATTGCACACTCTGCCGAATAGTTTTTTTTTTTACTGTGATCAATTTACGATTATGCACAGACTTAAAAATTTTGAAATCTAAAATATGCTGTGACGTCATTAGACCATACTTAAATGATTGAACATATTCTTCCTGTTTTTGGATTACCAATAAAAATTACGGAGGTGAGGTGCATCTCAACAGACTGTATTTCGGTCTTGCGAAACTTAGTTTTGGCAACCCTGACACGCCCTGTGCAGGGCAATCAAAAAATTAACGACCGCGAAATATTCCTATTGTTAGTGCGATAATCACCGATAATGAAGCCGCGCCGAAAGGGCCGGAGGTGCCCGAGTGCGTGGCCGGCGCGACCCTCCGGCCCACCGGTGATGGGTGTTGTTAAGTTTAATGCGTATCCGTGTCTAATTATTCTGCGAATGGATTAGGCGATTAAATATAATTATTTTGTTTTCGTTGTACACCGCGCCTTGAAACCCGAGGGATGCCGCCCGAAACGAGGGGCCAGGTCGAGCACGTCAGTCGCAGATGCAGTGTATTGATATTTACCGTTGTATTAATTGAATTTATACATTATAGTTTGCCCTTATAAATAAATAAACCATGATAAGTGCTCTCAAGCCATTGTTTTCCCAAGAAACGAATTCACTTTTTATCGCGATCTAATTGTTAATTATGACGTCATTGCTTTACAATAGAATCTAAAATATTTTTCTGTATAAGACTTAGTTATGAATGAATGACGTATTACAATAAAAAATATTTTAATTTCGTTTTATTTGGTTATATGTTTTTTTTTATGTGCGGTTAAATTTTGAACGTGTATTTTAAGTGCACTTGTTACCAATGATTTAAAAATGTTTTTATTTTTTGTAATAAATGAAATGTTATGCGGAAATGAACTAGTCATTTTAATTCGCATGAAAGGCTGAAAAAATGTAATCTATGGACGACAGGTACACCATGTCATTGTCGATTGGTACCATGAGTGCTGAGGCACGCGCCAGGACGTCGCGCGGCATACCTGATCCGAGAGCGCATATACTATATTTCATACACATTGGTGTGATTTTCGGCTTATGAACGCTCTGGGAATAGTCATTGGAAGTGCGCGGCGGAATAACGGTGATTATGATGAATATTAATATAATATATATAGTTTAATTTTTAAGTGTTACACTTTATATCTTCTTCATCGAGTGCCTCTCCTCAGAGGAGGTTGGCGACCATTTCACTGAGCTGAACCAGTGTTCATGGTTTTCTAAGGGGCAAATAGTGTAGTGCTGTAGTTGGTCCTTTTACACCGCAGTTTTATATTGGAAGGAAAAGTCTGCGTATTGCTGCTACCCAATAGCATTATTATATTATATAATGTTTTCCTTCCAAAGTTCTGACGTTTAGATCTGATACTCCTTTTGCACAAATTACAAGAAACAATATCAGGGGGGTAGAGGGGGGCACTTCGACAAGGTACTTCTAGAGCACATCCCTCACAAACAAGTCCACTACTCCATTACCGATCCTTAACAGGGTACAGAATCGCAGCCATGCGCAAGCAACAGAATGGGGAGAGCGGGGAGTTAAAGTTTAGCTTGGCTAGCTCATTCTAAGGTTTTGCACTGTAATTTAGAGCTTTTATTCTACTGCGTCAAATATTTTGAATATTTATTTTTCGTATGTCTATTACGGGTTTATTATATTATTAAATATGTAATAAATACGCACTTGATTGACGTCCAATCCAAAAAATAGACATACATATATGATGTGCGCGTCTTGGCTAAATTAATAGATTTTAAAAATAATATCCAGATTGGATTAAAAACGCTTCACTTGTAACTTTGATTAAAAAGTCCAGTGCTTGCAAATCACTAAATATTGGTTGGCCTAGACACATTGGTTCATTTGTAGAGTATGATTGTTAAAAATTCTCGATTTTTAGATGTGACTCGTTAGTACACCGGCCATGTAAGCCTGGGGATGTGGGTTCAAGTCCCACACACAAGCGCCTAATCACATTAGTAATAATTAATTTTTCGGCCCGAACATCTGAACAATCGATGCCATGCCCAGTAACTGTCGTTACGATCCGTTACAAGTCCGCGTGGTCCGCGTGCGCGAGCCCCGCTCAGGAAGGGTTTGTTTGAGTTACACTGACTCGGCGGGGGTGGAGGGGGGGGGGGGGGCGGGAGGGGTGCGCGGCGAAGTCGAACTTTTAATTGTGCAGCGGACGGCAGGGCGGGCTCGCTGATGAGAAATCGATGGCCCCTCCCCCGGCGGCCATCGGGAGATTATGAAAAACGAGCCCCCGAATCAGTGCGGAACTCGTTCACGCTGCAAGCCAACTGCAGTAACTCATCTGCCCGAAGCGAGGGTTGCAAGCAGCCCTTAAATAAATACAGCGGCAATTGAAATTATTGCATGCCTCGTAAACACACTGTGTCAATTTAACAAAATTGATAACAAAATTTTTACTATCATGATTAGGCACATTATTTCACACATTGAAGATGATTAAGGCAGTTGCTTCCAGCCTTTTAATTGCCTCTGGTTTCCAACCGGACACCAGAGGCAGTCCATTACCCGGCAAAATCGTGTCGAAAGTTGATTTTTTTTACAGAGTATTGAGAAAACTATAAGTTATATTTGTCTATTTTTTATTATTTAATTAACGTCCATTTTCAGGGTAAAATAAAATCTGGAAGATGTTGAAAAATTGGATAAAATGACGACTTTTCAAAACCAAAGTTTGTTAAAGATTTTTTTTTTTTAATTTTTAAAATAATATATCGCACAGGGTTTTTATTTAATCATTTAATTCCAATTGAAAAAAAGACTTTTAAATGTTTAGGATTCTTGGAAAAGGGACATGACGAATCTCCAAATTCCTACACTTCAATCGGAAAAACACATATTTATCATATTAATAAGAAATAAAAAAAATATTCTGTTCGGAAGAAAGGATGTATCAAACTTTTTGCATTTAAATTTTTTTTATTGGTGCACTCGATTTTTCGCAAAACAGACTAGAAATTGATCAAAAAAACTCGATTATGGGACCTAGACCCTTAAAGAAACTCAGAAAAATATCATCGTGATTTGCCACATACCCAAGCTTACATGGCCGGTGCATTAAATTAAATGCACCGGCCATGGAAGGCTGGGTATGTGGGTTCGAATCCTACACAATTATATTTTTCTGAGAGTTTCTTTAAAGTAATAATATAAACCTGTATAGGTAATAAATACGCACTTTATTGACGTTCAATCCACAAAATAGACAAAGCAGAATTTTTCTAAAAATACGTATATTTTCAACCTGAAAGTTTAGTTTAGAAATATATTATTAAGCTTTCAATGCTGAAAAAAACTTTTTTATAGTGAAATTCGTGCTTTTTTTGCAATGTCTTCATTTATGAGCTACCTTACTAAATGGATATTTAACGTTTTTTTTATATTGAGCTGTAATTCTGTTAATTACGAAACCTTCATAATTAACCGAACCTTCCTTTTCAATAAGCCACCATCTTTTCTGGTTTTTTTTTCCCAATTCCTCTTAAGTGCCGTATAAATTTAAGAAACTCCATAAAAATAATTATTTTGATAACAGTTCTGCCCGGCGGGTGAGATTCCCTCCGCTCGGACCCGCCGACCCCCGGCGGCTCCGGGAGACGACCCTTTTTGCGACCCCTGCCCTTAATGGAGCCCAAAAATTCACGCCTCCCTTATTCAATACAAAAAATACGGTTTTCAACAGACCCCCGCAAAAAATGCTTTTATCGTGTTTATTATATTCTAGACGGGGCACTTTTTTTCTCTCCTCCGTTGTTTTCTTGCCTTTTCCCGTGTTTTCCATACAATTTGCATGTTTTTCTGCGGTTCGCGGACTTCTGACTCTTCACGCTGTCATGTCATCCCAAATTGCTAGTTGAAGGTACCAGAACCAGTATGGCTCTTTATAAAGAAGTGCATATCAAAGAAGCCCTTACATTTTCTTCTAGAAACTTGTACCTGCCCCATTTCTTTCAAATGAAGTGGTGGCTGGTTTCTAGTGTCTGGTTAGTTTCACGGAATTTGACGAAGCTAATAATTTTAAATGGTTCAATTTTTTTATTAAACTCATGTCTCATAACACAGTGTATTATATATAATATAATTGCAGATAATATTTTTCTATTTTATTATTATATAATTTTTTTAACTTTCAATATTTTTAAATAAATGTAAATGGCTGTAATTGCTACCAACTGCTTTTTCACTTTTTCAAACCTACAAATTTCGATTACTCCCTCTCCGAATAAATCCAGTGATGACATTCTAAAACTGTGGCGGATCTTGATATGCTCTTTGCTTTGTGACAGTCGGAAGGTTCTTGCATAATTATTAATTATGAAATACCATTAAAATGTGTTTGTACACAAGTGTACTTCGAAAATTCAAAAAAACATTACTTTACCTTTTATATTTGACTTTTTTGGTTTTCATAAAGCGCTTGAATACATATCTACGAATTTCCCTACTCTTATAGTTTTTTTATATATAAACAGGAGTTGTTTTTAGTACACACGTCTAGGAGGGTATATATAGTAAGTGGATGCCATGTGGCCATAAGCAGTAACCCATAAGGCACTTTGACGCCTCCGTGAGCTCCGGCGCTCTCATAGATTTGTGACTCGGGACACATACTTTTATGAGATTTTTCATATCACCATATATTTGTATATCTATTGGTGAGATACAAAGGGGTTGTTCACGAAATGAGGTTATTTTACAACCCTTTTGGTTTTTTATGTGGAATAGCATATGCTTTAACCAGGAGTGGATCAAGTTTTTTTTTATTTTTATCATTTTAGTATATCGGGATCTCAGCAATAGATTTTTTTGTGAAAATGAGAACTGTTTTGATTTTTTTTATAAACACACGATATTTCTGACGAAAAAACACTTAATTGTGTATTGATGGGTCGGTATCAAGCAACGAGAAAACTCTGATTGTCTTCAACGAATCACAGAGGATGGATTATGGGTTACATGCATGCAAGATACTCGTCAAGTTACAGACAGAGCCTCAGTGAGTTAACGAATGAGGTCACCAGATCCTAGTTGTGTCCCGGAAAAAATCCATTAATCATTTTTTTCAACGCATCGTGTGTGTTCCTGTAACTATTGTTAAACTTTATTAATTTCAATGAAAATATAAAGCCGCCATCACACGTTTCAACACAGCCGATAACCAAACCGTAGATAGGTAATAGCGTTCTCGTGGTTTATAGTCATATAATTTTTTTTATGCATTCTAAATCGAAGTGATAGGTTTTATTAATATTTGTAAAAAGATTTACGATGACGAAGTTTTGACACTGTCACATCTGCGTTATAACTCGTTTTTTTAATAATATCCACACAAACAATCGCATGTGTGTGCGTTTGCTCGTGTGGCGAAACAATACATGAAATATGAAATTCGCGTTTGGAGGCGTCGAATTTTCCATTTCCCTCGCGGTGCATTCGGAAAATGTGAAATCATTGAGCGGCACGGCCCCCCGAAGAATAATAAAAGCTGTGTTTCTCCGTGTCATATTTTCCATTTTCCATTTTCCCTGGACGGTCGCCAGGTCTGCGCCAGGAGTGATCTCTCTCGCAGCCGGTCTTGTGTCCCCTTCTTATTCGTATGAAAAGTTCCTCGCGTTTAGGGTATCTGGAGCGAAACGCGTATCCAGCTTAAAGCGCCGAGTCTAGACGCCAGTACATCTTGTGTGTATGAGAATTGCGGCTGTCGGTCTTACTCCCTCGTGGGTTGACTGCAGTAATAAAAACATAATTAACCCGTCGCACACAAAAACTCGACTTACTCGTATATATACATTTTTTTGATTAAATTTCATTTTTAAGAGAATACCCTATGTGTAAAAAAGCTTTTCATTATTTCATTATACCGAGATTTTTTCCATCAAACCATAATTTTAATTCACCCGAAACATACACACACACACTTATGAAATATAATAATATATACGCATACATGAAGAGTATCGCATGTGGTGTATTGTCTTCTTCTATCTTACTATTAAAGTTTATCTGGAACTTTTGAGACATAAATAACCCACAACATTCGCACGAAAACCACATGTCCCTAATTTATTGAGATTTGCTTACTGCGATAAAGACAATTAACGAGTGATATATGCATGCACTTACACCATATACGTCCCGCTTTGATTAATCTCAAAAGTGTTTTCGTATGTACTTTATTATTGTTGTATGTTTTACTCAATTTAGTTTTATCAGTTATAAACCCGTGACTCGTATATGCAAACCAAATGAGCATGTCCGTTGTTTGTGTATTATTAAATGGACGTATCGCTGTCATTTGGTTTGACTTAATCAAAATTTGTCTCAAAAAATACGAATATTTTTTGCGTACGCACATGTCGCCATTTAGAATTTATTCCGTCAGCTTTTATTCTTAATAAAATGCTGATGTCAAGTATTGCGTTGCTGTTTATATAAATAATATATGATATATTGTCGTTTTTTCATCGTTTCTCGTTTTATCGAGATCTTCCTGCGATACAAAGTATATTATTAACCCGTGATATCTGCGCATTATATTCATATCGTTTGTACATTTTTTAACTGTCCGTTTTAAATTTGTGGAGTAATTGCTGTGATGTATTTACAAACGTCAATATTTTTCTGCCAATTCAAAATATAATTAACCCATGATATATCCCATTTTTATTTGCAGCACAACATTCACGGTTAGTTTAGTTGTGTGTGTAGGCATTCCACTATTTTATTCCACCCTGTTAAGATGTCCCGTCTTACATGACGCATATAATATATCCCTTTAAAATTTTTAACGATTTCTTCATTCAGGCTTGTAAAGTCTAGTCTAGACAAGCAGAAAACGCCATTTGCCCATTATAATTGCCTCCCCCTCCCCACTCAATCGAGACTTTCCCCGGGCGATAAAAGCCCATTATATGTATAATTTACAGGCCGCGTCTGCTAACAGTGTACAATGTGCGCCATCTTACAAATGTCGCTTAAATGGCTGCGAAAATTAATAAATTAATTTAATCTCACGTGTTACTGAATCCATACACGAGGCCGTGTATTTGTTGAAACGTGCGGTTTATAAATCATCTCTATCTCCAGATATTATATATTCTCCGCAGCGCAAAGGCTTCCCTTTTGGAAATTACCTCACCTGGTTATTTATTTGGAAAAATCTTCTCTATTTCTCGCTGAGACAGAGCTTAATCAACTGGCAGCAAAATTTATGAAAAGGGTTCATCATCATCGTATTAAATGTTATATATATATTTTTTTAATTATGTAGTAATTTATTTAGTTCAAATTTTTTTTTCATTTTCGAAAAAACGCCTTTTCAACTACTCCTTATTAAAAATTATCAAAAAAAAAAAATGTTAAAAAAATTCTTGAAGTATTTAATATTTTTGAATGTCTATATATTATATTTTTCATCCAAAATAAACTTGATAAATTTTTTTGATTAATTAACATAAAAAACTATTTTTTTAATTACCTCGCTTTAAATGGTACTTCATTAAAAAAATACCTAAAAGTTAATTTTAAAAGGGTAATTTTTCCTCGAATTATGATTAATCGTTGTAATTAAAAGTTACTCGAAAGACATAATAAAATATATATTTTTTAAATTATATTTATTTTTGTTTAATAAATACACTGACTACTTTCCTTTTATAAAAATAGTAAAAATTTTTTTCACGTCTAATCGAAATCGTTCATAAATAATAATGCTTGTAATAAAAACATATTTTACTGAACACTCTGTATAATAAAGTCCATAAAGAATATAAATTTTCTTCTATCAACAACATTTCCAATAATCGGCGAATTTCCACTAATCTACAAACTTCCAAAAATGCTTACAATTTTTTGGCACTCGCATATAGGAAACTCGAACGTCAACTATAAAAATGATATTGAGGATTGATTACTATTTTGTATACGAATTAGTGATGGGCATAATCGAAAATTCACCGTCGAATTCATTCGATTAAACAAATAATCGAATAATATTGCTCGGATACTATTAGACTTATTATCTTCGCAAAAGAATCGACGGATTTTCGTGTTCGGATAATCAGAAATGCTATGTGGATTTTTGGATAATCTGATATTGATATATTTGGAAATAAGAGCACAGTTCTGCCGATAATCATTGTTATGTTGGAGTACTTGGTGGAATTCTATTTTAAATAAAATAGAATATTTTAGTGACGTATTCAAGTTGGCATCAGTTTGATAATTCCAACGCGAAAGATTGCCATAACCGGTCATCAATAAAAATGAACACTCAAGTATTTTTTTTTATTCTTTTATTTATATTTTGTGTTTTCATATATTTTATTTCATCAGTGCCATGTGATTGATGAACCTATCATATAAACCAAATCAAATATAAAAAATTAACACACTTTAAGCGTGTAACCAAATTGACTAAACTGATGTGGCAAAATTCGCGTAAAATTGCGCGTGTGAAATCCCGTCTATACACTCTTTGATTTGCATGTAGTCAAATAAATCGTTTCCTATAAAAAATTTAACCACTTCATACACACTTTGCGGATTACTTGGCATCACAACAACACCACTTTGTCCCAAAAATTGTTCAAAAATTGGAGGATTATCATTCTCTGACCACTCCACTTCTTCATTGTCACTTAGACGGTATTGGTAGAAGTAACGTTGACGAGTCCTTAACAAACATTACAAGCTGTAAACCAAAAGAGTAAAATGACCTTCTGCCGCTTTTAGAGTAAACACATTCAAAAAGGTATCAATACGCGCCCCGCTCTTAGACAGCAGTCCGCGAAACGGGTACTAGTACCCGCCCCGCCTTTAGTGTGTTAAACCGAAATATATTATTATACGTCGATAGGCCCTTCACTAATCCGCAGATCTCGGGCATGATGAAGGGATATTATAATTCCGGGCGTATTTATGCATTTATTCTGGTGTTGTCGGGAGCGGGGATCACCGCCAAGCGCGGCCCGCGGACCATCCTTGGCCCCCCCGCCAAACGAGCTTCAGGGGTAATTACGCCGGGGCCGGGGCCGTCTAATGGCGGATCTGCGGATGCGGACTGGCCGTTTAATGCGTTTCCGGTTTCAGCTGAACAAATATACCGCGAGTGTATATCGCCCGGCTTGCACGGATGTGGCTTGACTTTTTGGGGCGCTGAGTTGACAGGAAAAGGATTTGTAAAAGATATTTGGGAGCATTTGTGTGGATGTGAATTGATATGCGGTTAATATGCATGTCGTAGAAATCGACTGTCTCGGTTTTGAATATTTTGTCAGCGTATTTGTAATACAATCGAATCTCATTATAATAACGAAATATTCAGCAATGCAAACGTCTTTTATTGGACCGAACAATATAATGATTTTTTCGTGTCGTATTTTGTATGATGTATATTTTTTTCTAGTACCATATAATTGGTTATGAAAAGTATCCAGTTTTCAAAGAAGGCTTTGTAAAAGCTTTTAAATGTGTTTTTCTTTCCACGATGTTTCCTTTTTATAACAGAAAATGTAATTTATAATTTAAAGTAGATTTATTCATTTATGAGTGTAACATGACGGCGAAGTACGAAAAACTTTAGTGTGCAGCAGCATAATTAAATAACAGTTATTTAAAAAAAAAAATGTTTTGAGATAAATCTCAAACTTACTTTGTCTCAGTACTAAGAAATTTCATTTCTTTAAATTTCTCATTAGAAACGTAAACTTACTTCCAAGTTCAGAAAGAGTGATTTATTCTAACAGCAAACTAGCAAGCTGTTAATCCGTCCTAGTGGAACGCCTTTTCCGATAATCGATCTGCAATTAACTATTAAATTGATAGCGCTTACATTTTGTCAACATAATTAATAGTACAGTCAATGGTGGTGTATTTAACAGCATGATAATCATATCAATTATTCTTTCCAAACCTGAGCTATAGTGCTTTAATTATAAATGATTTAACTATTCTTTGGAATTGTGTGGTTGAACAGACAAACGACACATCTGCTTCATTATTATGAAATTATGCAAACTGTTGGTATTTTTTTGTGTTTCGTTAGCAAGATATGTAATACAATTTTAGCATAAAGGTGTTATTACCGCATTACATATTGTTGAGGAAGGTACAGTAATACCCCGCTTTACGCGAGGGATACGTTCCGGAAAAAATCGCGTTAAGGGAAATTCGCGTATATCGGGGTTTACGATTAAACATACATACATAGTTAAAACTTAATACAAAAAAATACAAATCATTTGAATCAATCACTTTAATTCTAAGAACACTTTATGCAGTATAACATGTTATTTTTACTGAAAAATACATCTATTGTATTTTTGGTAGCGTTTCTTTTACGTTCTTGTAAAATACGTTCATAACAACCAACGCTGTTTTACATTGTTAAGAGAAGTCAATGACTACATTATGTTCGTACACATTCTTAAAATAAGAAATTCGCGTAATGCGAGGCATTTTTTAAATTCGCGTTATAGTGAAACCGCGCATAACGAGGTCGCGTAATGCGGGATATTACTGTATAGTTCTACGACATTTGGAGCTAAATAAATTATTGTAAGCGTAAACAGATTTCGATGCGTATTTAAGCATTTGATATCAAAATGCATCTTTGGTCTTCAGAGACATCGACTAGAGAGCCAATGCCGACAGGAGGGCCTGTACCTGGATAACCTGAAGTCAGTGGCGAGACACCCACAGTTGACGAAGTCACTGGATGGCTTCTTGAAGCGTGTCGTCGGAACCATAAAGAAGATAAACCAGGGGGTGTAGCTTCAGTCACTCCCATATATAGCACAATTTCGATCGACTAGTTTGGAAAGTTTCCTCAAATTGTGATGACAAACCTTGTACATAACAAGCAAGGTACCAAACCTATTAAAATATATATATATATAAGAAGCAAGCTCCTCGGGTGTACAGAGATCGCGCGTTCCTCAAGGAGTCGCATCTGCTATTTCCATACATTATTTATTCCACCCCGTCACCTACGCATATACATAAATCCACGGCGTGATATTTTTTTTTTGAATCACGTATTTTTAAAAGCCTCGCAAAGGGGCGTGGGGGGGGTCACCGGCGCTGTCGAACCCGCAGCCTCTCGCATGAGAGCCTCTCCCCCTGGCAGACAGTCCCGGGGGTCCTCGCGTCCGCCTTTCTTGGGCCGGCGCCCCCCGGCGCTGCATTTCCCAGGGCGACGATTCAGCAGCGCGCCCCCTCGCAGTCGGCAGCATTGATATTGTAATATTATTGCGCCCCTGCCATGTGTGAAAACTCGGAAACTCACTCTCTCTCTCTGGATAAGCTGGGTTTATCCACTTGTCGTACTTTATTGCCGGTGAGTGTTCTCGATACACCGCTGTTATTCCGACTACAACCGTCTTATTCACAGCCTTTTACTTATCAACCGTGTTACTATCGCACAGTAGGAGACAGCACCCAAATTGGTATGTCTACAGAATTCACCCTATTGTATTCAAGAAATTGTATTTTTCACAAAAAATTGTATTTTTGAAGGGCTTTTCTTCCATTTGAACATGAGTATATATAGTTTACAATAGTTTTTTTTTATAAAATTGAAAAACTCATTGTGCTACTTTGATTTGAACCCGCTCCCCACAATTGACAGGCAAATGCGCTAACCACTGGTATACGGAGCAGTTTTCACGATCGTGAATAAAATATTAATAACTTTAATTTGTGATGCTTTAGAATATTCGAGAAACTAGTACAAATATTTTTTGGTGCGAAATCGATAGTGCGGTTCCTTTCCAGGGTCCCCAAAGTATAAAAACAGACAAAGGAACCTAATCGTGTACTCTTTTATTTTGATAGTGTCGTTGCAGCGCCGTTAGTCCCGGCCAGTGACGCGCATTGGGCTCAAAATCTGAACAAGCAGCTTTATTTATGTAATATGAAACGTGTGTCATTTGTATGATAGTGTAAAAAGTGATATAATATGTTTAACCAAACATCTAGAAGATTGTAATATTCAGATAATCGATTCTACGGGATTCAAACCCAAACCTACACGACCATCGCGGACCAAAAAAGTTTTTATTAAGAATATTTCAAAGTAATCAGTGATAGCTTAAGAAAATTGCTCGATATATTGCAAAATGAGACTTCGAGCAGTTCAGAAACTAAAATATGTATAATGTATAATAACTGCACGCCACTGCCGCGCGCAGATAGGTAATGCCCAATAATCGCATATAATATACTCGCATTTTTATCGCCGGTCTCGTTATTGCGATGCCCACACTTGGTAGTACTGTATAAAAACGTAAATACCTACATTCTATATTCATGCGGCGAGGGGCGACCCAAGAGTTACCGGGTGCTGTTTTTTATTCTCCTTTGTGCTCGTATTTGCTTACTGCCACCCTGCTCGTGCACTATTAATAACGTTTGCTCTTGCGTGTTTTGATATACATAAATCCATGCAATGAACTTAAATATTAGTACTAACCGATTGTAAAGCATTAAAGCGTACAATAAGTTTTAACGTAATTTATTCACACTTGATGCAACGAAAAAAATCATTCAATCGCTATAATCGCGCTACAATCCCTTTGATGTAAGTGTGAAATCAATGTACCTAGTTTGCTAGATAAATAAAAAAAATAAAGGATTTTTGCTGACGTTTCACGGGCAAATCGATATTTGATTCACAACAAACTTATATGGATAAAATAATTCGATTTTAGTAAATATTGCGTGCGTCCGCTTCTGAGCTGGAATATTCTGAAAAGTTACTAAATTGCTGACCAACCAGCGGCAAATTAGGTCATTCCGTTTTTGTTTACAATAATTTCCAAACAAAAATAGAGTGAAACCCTGGGGCCCCACAAAGTTTGCGTTTACTCGGCAAAAGTTTATTTCGTGTACATAAATCACGACAAAACCTGAAGATGACTGCACGCAGTCGAAACTGGCTGAAAATTCGCAGACGCGAAAGTTACAAAGCGCGGCGCTATTTATTCGCGCAACTTTCTTCGCACCCCTCAGACACACACGCGCCCGCCGACGCATTTGGCATTTTGAACGAAAACAATGCGCCTGGCGGGGGTGGGGGTGGTGGGGGTGGTGGTGGAGGTGGTGGAGGTGGTGGAGGTGGTGGTGGGGGTGGTGAGGGTGGCGGGGGGTCCTTCCGGTTCGCATGCACCCCTGCAGCGAGCTGTTTGTGCAGGCCGCGCCGGGGAAAAGCCGGCTTTTTCCGGCTTTGTTTTGTTTCACCACAGACCGCTGAAATACACGCGGAATTTAATATTCCGTCATTACGTCAATATTATTATTCAAATATCTACTTGAAATACAATAACTGGGCCGTAATTGTATTATATTGTGAGTTTTATTTATTTAATGCAGTGTGGTGTTTTTTATATATTTTTTTTGTTTACAACGCTGCGTTGGCTTATTTAAAGGGTTGGTTCTCAAAAACGCGTTTATGCGAAAAACAGCATTTAATAACTTTTATGCTTATTGCACTATCGACAACATGTTTAGACGCAAGTGCGGCTGTATCTGACTTGCTACGCTTGTATCTAGAACAGTGGCTCTCAAACTCTTTTGGCCTACGGACCCCCTTTCATATTCAAAATTTGCCCATGGACCCCCTTTCATAGTCAAAACTTGCCTACGGACCCTGGGTGAAAAACTACATAAATTCATATTATACCTGTTATACCATATTATATCACACCTGTCTATATTTATATTTTACTTAGGACGTAAAAATCGCTAATAATGTATTCATTGTTATTTATTTTAACTTCCATATTAATAAAAATGTGTCACAATTTTCTTATTTTATATTAAACCTTGCGCGGACCCCCTGACGTTGTTCAGGGAACCCCAAATCGATTTTAATTTTCTAAGGACCCCCTGAATGATCCCAGGTACCTCCTGGGGTCCGTAGGGACCACTTTGAGAAGCACTGGTCTAGAAAGATCTGCCGTTATGAACTTGAGCGCGATATATAATTATATTGGAATTGAATAAATATATTTTTCTGCGTGCCACTTGCCCACGAGGAGGTTTTGATGATTTGATTTTTATTGTTAGTTATTTCGACTTTAAATATATTTTTTTCTTCTAAATGCCTTGCAAATGTTTCTCGGTTTTTCTTTTGAAAAAAAAAACAGCACGATCTTTATACGTTATTACTATTCGTAGAAAATAAGCATAAGTGTTTCTGTTTCCGGGGGAGATGGATGATAATTACTACTTTTGTGCTCTTTCTCCCCTGGCTACTCTTTTGCCAAATAATTCAGCATTAAGGAGCGATATTTTATATGAAAACATGTACAAATGAAGCCGCCGTCCGCGCTTCTGCTTCGCCCTGGGCCTAGAGCGTTATTAATCTCCTCACATCAACTAGAAATATATGGCAATCAATATCTTATTTCTGGATGTCTCTCCCCCTAACTTCTCCTTCGGGGGGGGCTCCTTCTGTTGTTGCTTTTTTTTTTTTTGTTTGTTAAATGAATTGAGTGAAAGAGGGTAAATGTTTTCTTCGGAGAGAGTAAGCTATTATAATGGTAATACTTCTTTATAAATATATTGATATGTTTTCCCAAAATAAAATTTTCAATAAAAATATATGGAGACTTTTATATTAGAATGTTGTACACTGTATCATCCGAAAATGAAAATGATATTTTTTTCAAAAGTTTTATTGTAAAATATAATAATAAAACATAACGTATTTTTATCACTCGTCGTGTGATATTTATTATATTATATTTCTATTGTTTTATTTTAGTTTTTTTTTTTTACATATACAGTTAGAAATATGACCATATTATATATTATTGTTTTACATACTATTTTATAATTTCTTCAATACGCAAATTTATGAATAATGTAAGTTCTTTGCTTTATAACTAATTATATTTGCGGGTAAAATTTGCATTTTATAAATTGTAAAAAAAAAAAAACATATATCAAATCACTTCGAATTATTTTTTGCATGTAATTAGAAATAATTTAATTCCGATGAATAGTAATTTAATGTTAAGTGTATCAGTCCGATTCACGTATTCGACAGCACCCTGTATAGTCCGTGCCCCCCCCTAGTCGGTTCGGAGGACCCGTTGTTGGTATCGACCCGCCCGGGATTCGAACCAGCGAGACCGGCTCCGCTTCGAGCTGACCGGGGCGTGCGGGAGATATTGGCTCCATTAATCAGATGCCATTTGTTTTGCCGTATTGCACAGATTCGAAATAATAGATATGAAACAAATCGAATCAATGGCGGTCCGACCCCAGGTCCATTATGAAAATGTCCGCATGACTTCTACTTCGATCCCTTCAACCAAAAAGTTGGATTGCACTTTTGATTTCCCCCCAAGGTGGTTATAAAATTTCAGCTAAATTTCAAAATCAAAACATCTTCGTGGACGGAAACCGTTATTTTAAATTTTACTAATGATTATTATCAATAATCGACCCATGCAAGATCACGCCGCGGCTATCTATATAGCGTAGACTGTTTTCGAATTATACTAAAATTCACAGATTTTTCTCGTCGTTTCTCGTGTGTCAATTGCCTTGCTTAAATAATCGATAAAAGCTTCGGTAGTTATTCGACAATGTGGGTCTGTCCGATCGATGACGCGGCGCACCTGCCCCGGGACATCCGGACATATTTGGGATGACAAATGCACCCACATCTGCCTCGAAACGTCGAAATAATCATACCTGCCGTGCGAGGCTTTACTTGGGATTAGGTCGGAATTGTGGTTGTGGCCCCGCCGTACTAAAAGAAACGCAATATTCTGTAGCGATTGTATATATTGTTTAAAAATATTTTTGAATCTCGTGTCGAAAAGATATTCTAGGTTCAATAAAAGGCTTCACATAAAATAACGAGCATAATCTTGTCAAGCAGCCTATACACGTTGCAGTATAGCTGAAAGCCGAACGGTTATTAGCAAATAACGCCTTTTAATTTTTTTGTGAACAAGTACACAGTGCAAAAGAGGACGCTATTGGCTAGTTATAGTTCGATTGTCGGTTTTGTGTAGCAGCGTGTATAGGCAGTTGTAATAATCACAGTGCAGTTTTATAAACAGGGTGCTTTGCACACTACAATTATATAATTAGAAAAATATGTGTACGCAGACAACGCTAAGATGAGAATAAAAGTAAAGTTTCAATTTCTATTACTATAAGTATTTTTTACAAATTTATATTTAAAATCTTTTAAAACATTTTACAAAATCAATACAAATCAGAATAATGCATTTAACTAAACGGAGAGTGTAATATTTTGCTTTGTGCATTTCATATTTAATAAAGCATTTTTGAGCATCAATTTTGTTTGTATACAGGTGATTCCAATCTCCTTATAAGCGATTAAACCCGTTGATACTAAAAGCTCAAAAAATATCTGATACATTTTTTTAAATTTTTAAATATATATCGCATTATAGGTATTTCAACGATATATTTAGCAGATTAATTTAAATTTTAAGATATTATTGTAAGTGTGGCTGTGCGTGCACTCTGGTAGTAAAGAATGAACTCCCCTCAATAGCCCGATCGGGGGTTCCGCTGTCATTATGCGTCATGACGCTTGCTGATGATGGTGTCGGTGTTTCAGGGTCCTCGCAGCTGCGATTCTCCGCGGAGCCGCGCTCGGCGGCAGTGGCGGCGGGCGGCGCGGTCCTGCTGCAGTGCAGCACGGGGTCGGAGCCAGGGGCGGGGGCGGGGGCGGGGGTGGAGGCCCAGCTGTCCTGGCGCTGGGCCCCCGCGCTGCCGCTGGACGAGGCGCCGCCCCTTGACCGCCTGGACGAGGACCCCCACAGGTAACAATACGCCGTGAATCTTCTATCCAGTTACATAACCAAAGTAGTAGGATTCGAACCCGCATCCCCAAGCTTGCATGGCCGGTGCATTTAACCAATTATGCTAACGAGCCACTCATACTTAACGTGAATTTCTTAATGAATAACGTACTTATTATGCAAACCAACGCACATTATATTTAATTCGCATAATAAGTACGCTGGTTCACATATAGGATATGATTGTTAAGAAATTCACGTTAAGTACGAGTGGGGATGCGGGTTCGAATCCCGCACAAGTCACGTTGATATTTTTCTGAGAGTTTCTTTAATCATTTTTCAATGTGTGAAAAAATGTACTCAATCACGAGTGAAACCTGTATTGGCAAAAATGACGGTCTTCACAAAAATCAAATATATAATAAAAGTTGTCAAATATATCTAAAATAGTTCATAAAACAATGGCTAAACAAAACATTTTTATTAAAATAGTAAATCCATTATCTCTAACGAATGCTTTGTATAAAAAGTCTTTTTCTAAAAAAATATCTAACTATCGATGCCGCATTCGCTTGCACCCGCTGTACCTGGTATATCTGGATTTAGCTCACAAAATGATTGTATTCATTTTCATAAAATCTCTAATATTTTTGTCTGTCGCTGGCAGATTTCACTTACTAGTTCAAAATTAAATAGAGAAATGTTTCATTGTGAATAACCCGTTCGTCCAGGTCCCTAATGCCCAACGGCTCCCTGTATCTTCAAAACATTGGAACGGGCGCTCCCGCGGGAGACTACCAGTGCCTGGCCTCCGTGGACGCCAGGGGAACCATCGTCTCCAAGATCGCCACCATCAGCTTGCCCAGTGAGTAATTATTACCTAAAAATCATTTTTAATTGTAAATTTTAGTTACTTTTTAGAGAATTTTATTGATTGGAATAAACTGATATTATGATTAATTTTATCTCTATCAATATTGATTACAGTCGGATGAATAAAGTTTATTATAACGTACTGACTTATGAATAAAATTTGTGTTTCAGGTCCTCCTGTATTTGATGCAGAGCCACGAGACGTGACCGTGTACCCGGGTCAGTCGGCGTTCTTTGCGTGCTCTGTGCGAGGACGAATACCCACGCGACCATCTGTCAGAAGCGCACCGATTGTGGGACCTCTAGATGTCAAGGTAAGCACTGCTTGCATTCTGCCATAGTATATTCATGATTTAAATAATAATTAAAAATACTGATATTCTAAATATTCTATTCTAATGATATGAGTGAATTGATAACCCATTGAAATTTCTAGATCCAGTGGCTAAAGAACGAAGCTCCTTTGCGGCTGGATGAGGCCCGGATGAGTGTCCTGCCCTCGGGGGCCCTGGAAATAGACCCGGTGGTGTTGCAGGATCATGGTGCATACCGCTGCAATGTCTCGTGTGCTGCGTACAGGTTAGAAATTTATCATTATACTCATCTGTTTGCTCTGTGACTCTTTCAAAGACTTCATGGACTCAGTACCCATAGCAAAACAGTGTAATACCTAAGAGCGTAGTACTTATAACTTCTTGCAAAATGTTTGAAGGATCCTTTTTCACAATTGTAATGCTATGTTTATATTTTCAAATTAAATATATTTTCTTTATTGTGTTTATTCTCTTGTAAAATATTTAACTAAAATATTTTTTTCTTTTCAGATTAAGCAATAAAGCTCTTCTGACCATCAATACGGATATGACCCTGGCGGAGACAGTCACAGCGCCTTCCTTCATTGCTGAGCCAAGGTCACAAACAGTCATTGAAGGTTAGTAATTTTATAGCAGTGTGAGTATTGTATATAGTAGGTTTTACCATTCCGAATCCACTAATTAAAATATTTCTCATTACAGGCTCACCAGTCACCATGGACTGTGCCGCCCTGGGGAATCCCAGGCCTGAGATCATATGGCTGAACAATGGAGTTGCCATTGATTTGAAGTAAGTTGAAAATCTTTCACTATATTTTTAAAACCCAATAAAGTATTTATCTTAAGTTGATGTCCTTTACTTCCAAATAGTGACCTGGACAGCAGGTTTGTGCTCCTCGGTTCTGGGGTGCTTTACATCAGCTCAGTGCGCGAGGCGGACGCAGGGACTTATCAGTGCCGCGCTGATAACAGAGAGGACTCTCTTGATGCCACTGCCATTCTCGATGTCCAGGTATAACTTCCATTTTTTTTTGTCTCACACTTACTCATATTTAATTAATTATATAACATTCATTTTTATTATTGTGTGTGTTTTTTTACAATAGAAACCATTCTTCACATCAAGATCTAATATGATGAATAGATTATCTCGGTTTTTTGTTGTGATGTTGAGATTTTTACTTATGAAAAATCTGACCTACGAAAACAGCATTTTTATTAATCACACTATTTGACATGCTTTTAAGTAGTGTGGATAGTGATTGGAAATCTCAATCCAATCTTATGCGCATAAATATACAGTGTTTATGGTCTCATTTTATAATCTAATCTCAACTAATTTATTTTTAAGGTTCCTCCACGTTTTATTAAGAGCCCGGCAGACAAGACTGCTCTGGAGCGAGAGGAGTTGGAACTGGAGTGCGAAGTGTACGGTCGACCTGAGCCAATAGTGCGCTGGCTCAAGAATGGAGAGGTCATCACCCCCAATAACCATGACATGGCACTTGTCAACGGGTAACATCTTTATTAAAAAATATATTACTTTTTTTACTCACTCCAGACATCGACAACTTCAACCTGTCGAATAACAATAAACACTCCCTTTACTAACATAGCTCATTAGTTAATAAATAGTTAATAATTAATAAATAGTTATTAGTTAATAATTAGTTAGTAAATAGTCTTTTACTGAAGCAAAACTTTTGTACATTTACAAAAGTTTTGCTTCAGTAAAAGACTATTTAAAAAAATCACACTATGAATACTTAAATGCGTATAGACATTGGTATTTAAAAGTTTATTTCTTTTATATATTTTATCAATGAGAGAAACAGGCGTTTGAAAATCTGCAGTCGTGCACCTTAATCTCAGAAAATTAATTATCATACTGTTCAGATAAGAATTTTTATCAGAGTAAGTCTTGGTAATCTCGCGTCTTCTTGAACAATTGTATGAATAATAATATTATATTGATAATGAAAACAGTCTTATTCAGTGTGATATTGTTAGGAGAAACACCAACATTACTGCAATGTTTCTTCCGTCTATCTGTGTTTTCTTGATTTTAACACTAAATAGTGTTGATAGTGCAACCAAAGAAGAAGAATTATTTGAACTGCCCATAGTTCACTTCAACGATTTCCACGCTCGATTTGAAGAAACCAGTAAGACATCAACAAAATGTATTCCTGATCAGCCTTGCATCGGGGGGTTCGCTCGTTTATTCACTGCCATCAACGATCTGAAGATCAAAAACCCTTCTTCCGTGGTTCTGAACGCTGGGGATAGCTTTCAAGGAACTCTTTGGTACAATATTTTGAGATACAATGTGACCCAGTACTTCATGAACTTACTGCCTTTAGATGCCCACACTATTGGCAACCACGAGTTCGACCATGGAATAGACGGTGTAACTCCATACATGCAAATGTTGAAACCGCCTATTCTGGCCAGTAACATAGATGATTCCTTAGAACCCACTTTTCAAGGTCTCTATAATAAAACCACGATTATTGAAAGAAATGGAAGAAAAATTGGTATTATCGGAGTCGTTCTTCAAACATTTAATGAGATCGCAAATACTGGTAAATTAAAGTTTACTGATGAAATTGAAGCAGTAACAAGAGAATCGGATTTACTGGCAGAGCAAGGTGTGAATATTGTCATTGTTCTGTCTCATTGTGGCATCGAAGTCGATAGGGAAATAGCGAAAAATGCCGGAAACAATATTGACATTATTGTTGGAGGACACAGTCACACCCTGCTATATACTGGAATACCTCCCGGAGGTGAAACACCTGTAGACGTCTACCCTATTGTCTTCCAACAAGATTCTGACACTAAAGTCCTCGTAGTGCAAGCCTCCGCTTACACCAAGTACTTGGGCGACATCAACCTTAAATTTGATTCCAAAGGAAAAATTCAGAGCTGGACTGGAGCCCCAATATACCTTGACGAAAAGATCATCCAAGATTCGGTTATATTAGAAAAAATGAAGCCTTTCAAAGAAATTGTTGACCAAACTGCAAAAAAAATTCTCGGCTACTCAAAAGTGCAACTAAACAAAAGTTTGTGCATGTTTGGAGAGTGCAACTTGGGCAGCTTCATCACCGATTCGTTTGTACATAGTCTCGTACCTCATGCAGAAAAGGGTCACTGGACCTATGCTCCCATCGCCATGATAAACCAGGGAGGTATTCGGTCAAATATTGAAAGTGGAAATGTCTACTACGAGGATTTGATAAATGCTCAACCCTTCGAGGCAGATCTGCACACTTTCGATATTCTCGGAAAGCACCTGTTGGAAGTTTTCGAATACTCCACCAATAAGTCGTGGAGCGATATTGTATTTGCTGGCGCTCATCTGTTGCAAGTGTCCGGACTCCGCTTGAAGTTCAATGTAACACAGCCTGTCGGAGAGAGGCTGGTCAGTGCGGAGGCGCGCTGCTCTGATTGTAGAATTCCCAAGTACAGCAAAATAAAGGAAGATAAATATTACCGAGTTGCAGCTAATGCTTTCCTTTCAGAAGGCGGTGATGGTTTTACAGTTTTATCAGAAAATAGAGTCAATATAAAAACATGGTCTATTGATTCTGAAATATTATCTACGTATGTAGGAAGAGAGAGTCCAATTATGCAAGAGGTTGAAGACAGAATTTTGTTACTTACATAACTTCTCAATTGATTATATGATTTTTAAATATTTCTATCAGTGAATTCTTTATGTATATTGTGGAAATTTGATTTGTATGTTAATATTAATCTTTAATCATAAAAAAAAATTCATGCATGTTACGTGTCATGTCGTGACAGGAAGTGATTGAAATATTTTGTAATTTATCTATAGAATGAAAATTATCCATACTACTGCTTGTTTTGACTTTTATATTTATTTATAAACTTAAAACCAATTAATTTATAAAAAAATAAAATCTAAATCATGCTATAAATAAAGATGCCTTGTTATTACAAAGAAAAATTCAGTTACATTGAATTTGGGTATCTATCCTTTAATATCACAATAATAATTAATATATAATTAATAAATATATTTTTAATAATAAATATGATATTGCCTCATGAACCTCTGAAGATCCCATTTATTTATATCTCTTGTCTACATTACTGTATCCAATCTTCCTTTGCGTTGACTCAACACACAATTTTTACTCCACTGATAGCTGTGCCGATTTTCGTTGTAGTCAAAAATAAATAAATGACTTTGCAGTACAGCTGTTCCATACACAAGTAATAAAAAGTACAAATCACACAAATTTGCAAATCTCAAGGTGTATTTAAAGGTTCCTTGGTATTTTTTGAACCCCTCCCAAATGTATGATATTTAGTGCCTCTACGATCCTTATGATCTCTGGATCCCTAGTATTTATATGATCTTTAGTATAATCTAGGACCTGTAGTATCTCATAAATAAATAAAATCCTTAATATTCCTTAGACCCCTAGTATTTCTATGATCCTGCTTACTTAAGGATCTGTAGTAATGTTAAACAAAATATTTCTATATTTACGCAGTTGTTTTATTTTGTTTCTCAGATACAACTTAAGAATTCAGGGTCTCATGGACGGAGACGCGGGGATGTTCCAATGCGTGGCCTCCAATCCTGCAGGAAACATCCAGGCATCTGCGCAGCTCACCGTTCTCAGCGCTGGTAAGTCTGAGAATGAAGTCTCTTACATTGACAAATTCTCCGATGCTGTTTTTCTCATAACTTTACCTTGTTGTGTTATGATACACAATCCTTTGGTAGCCAAAATTACTATTATTAAGTTGCATTAATATGATTGGATTTATTATGAGTTGATTGGCGATGGACTTGTTAGATCAGTGTTTAGAACCAGTGACTTTTGGTTGAGAGTTTGCCGATTCTATCAAGACAAATTACTTTTTAAATTACTAAAAATATCAAATTGTCATGTCAAACCCAAACTTCTGTAATTAGGAACACACTTGTTTCAGCTTAGTTGAAGATGATTTATTATGCTATCGCATGTGTCATTAATTTTTTTTATATAATTAGAATATTATTTTATATTGTAAATACATTATTTTAATTATGTTTTTGTGTATAATTTTTTGTTCGTTAAGTTATTATTTGTTCTGCTTGCTTATAATTTTTGTATTTTTAATTTTTTTTGGTTTTTTTACTTTTTTTCTTTTTTCCCACCACATTGTCCTCTATCTTTATCCAAATCCTAATTTTATTACATTGATTCCACTTGCATGCATTAAACACAACTTTTTAATAATTATTTTCAATTTTATTGTTTGCAAAAAATAGTTGACATAACAAAAAAACGCAATAAAAATCAAAAAAATCCTAAGGGTCATAAACGGAAACAGACTAATAGTGAAATATCAGATAGCATTCAGTACCTGGCCGACAACCCGGCAGTGCTCACAAGTGATAAATATCCCAAAAGAAACACAGATTTGAATCCCGCTTCCAAAGTAGACAAGAGAGCCAATCATAACGTGGAACTTTCTAGCCAACCGATTAACACAAAAGTCTATTTGTCTTCGTTGAAGAGCTCAGATTTAAATCCTGCCATTCCCTACGTGGCTAAGTTTAATGGGAAGCGAGACATGGGCCACGGATCAGAGACACCTCTTGACGGTTACCGTAAGAACCTGGCCTTCGGTAGTTTCGATAGTCTTAAAGAGAGTGATCCCAACCCAGAAGACAGTAGTTTTCTTGGTAAAATATCCTCCGCATTCACTTCAACTCCGGATAGTGTATCACTCGTCGCTGAAAATAATAGAAATCTTTTAAACAACGATGATGATGATGACGATGACGAATCAGATGAAGATGACACTGTTTTCAATCATAACAACCACCCGAATAACGACTCCCACCCTTCTAACACATTAACAAGTCCCCATCTCTCCCACGATCTAGGAATCGTGGAGACAGAATCACAGACTAGGTCCAGCGAGGTCACCGACTTCACTCCCACTGACGGAGAAGAGAAGATGGCTCCGTCGGAACCTCTGGAGTTCAGAGCTGTCATTATCAAGCCGAGGTTTGTGACCCTCAGCTGGGTGGAACCTCAGAGCACAAATGGAGATGTGACAGTGTATGCCGTTATATACAAACCTAAGGAATCTGTCAGGTATGTAATTGTATTTCTTTATTATAAGGTTGATAAATTCATTTGATAGACTTTAAGAATTAAAACTGCAAATACTTGTGCCCATTCTGATATTACTCTTTAGCTTTCTGTTTATTTGTTTCAACAACTACCTGTTAAATCTATCAGAACTCATTAAATTAATACTCAAGTAGTAAATTATGCAGTTTAACACAATAGAGTCACCACTATTGATGACAATCTTCTTTTAATACTTCCTAAACATTACAGCTACAAGTCCTGATGAAAAAATAATTATCAATACCAGATTCTCGAAATCTCTGAAACCAAGTCTATAATATTATATATATATATAGGTGCATTTATTAATTTTATTTTATTTTCAGGGAGCGTGTGATGAACACAACACGTGGAGATGTGCATGAAATGAATGTACCTTCTCTGCAGCCGAGTACAGCTTATCAGTTCAGGGTTGTAGCGTACAATAGGCACGGTCCCGGACCAAGCACGCAGGTCTGTTCCCATTCACGCCTCTTTATTTTTTTACCTTATTTTAGGCTTGTTTACTAGAACTCAATATCTACACTTTTTCCGAGAATCTCCACACATGAGTTTTTATTTCAGATGCTGAATATAACCACTCAGTCAGAAGAGCAGTCCTTGGGGGCCCCGCAGGACTTGGAGGTAGAAGCAGTGTCCCCCACCACTTTGGCCATATCCTGGAAACCTCCCCAGCCTGTGCCTGGTTCTAAAGCCTCTGTAGCCAAATACGAGCTAAAATGGACTGAGGTGAAAAAATTATATTGAAAAAAAAAATTATGGATGAATGTACTTTTAATTTAAGTATTTTGTACAATACATTGTTGCAAGGTCATGTGACAGTTATATCATCTTTTACATATGCAAGACATGAAGAAGATAACCTCAAATTTTTTTACATATTATCTTTCTATAATATTATGTAACATCCATTACCAGAAAACTAAAATCAACAATTTCCAAAATCAACAAAGCTCTTCTTATATAATATAAAAAATAGGGTATATTTGTGTTTTTCTCATTCTACGATTGATTATATTTTTTTACTTTTAGGATTACAGTCCTCGTAAGCTTCAAATGAATAAAACAAAATGTATATTTTATAGATGCAGACAGGAATCGAGCGCTCCAAGCTGATAACGAGCACATCGCACCGCCTGAGTGACTTGCGGCCATTCACTGCGTACTCTGTGCGCGTGGAGGCGCTGTCGGCAGAAGAGGATACTGGTGCAGGCGTGGCATCAGGCACACTGGAAGTGCGCACGCCTGGAGACGTGCCTTCTGCTCCACCCCTCAACCTGACTCTCGACCCGCAAACCAGCACTGTAAGGATTTTCTTAACACATTGTGATCGGGTGATTTTTTTGTCACCTAGGGGCTGAGATCGGAGGTTTTTTGGATATATACGTCTCAAATTACAGTTTCTGTAAAATAGCCATATCTTTCGAACTATTTGGTATTTTTCAAAAAAACTTTTAGTGTCTTAATCTAAAATAATTGCTTTATTTATTTATTATACATACATGCTTTGTACACAAAATTACTATACAATAAATGAAATGGAAAGTGAAAAACACACTTTTACGATCAAAATTACATTGTTATAAAAAATCACAATACTTTTTGTAAATTTTTATTAGATCTAATCAGAAACAAAACAACCTAATAATGCGTCAACGTATGATAGTATGACGAAAATAGTATCACAGTGTCACTGAAATAAGGGAGAGAGTCTCTGTTTATTTAGTTTGCAGTAATAACTATTGTGTTCTGTTGGTATAGTTTACCGTTATTTTTTATGACCATGGTTTCAAATACTTCGATATTTGTTTGTGTCTAATGTTTGTCAACAGCTGGCAAAAGATACGGCACCGGTAACTGCTCGGGTAAAGCGAGCGTTCATCCGTTTCCCGTACACCACCGCCAGTCTATGCAGAACGCATAAATGCGTCTCCCGTCCTCTACCGCCAGGCAGCGAGGAACGCATTTATGCGTCTCCCGATCACAATGTGTTAACTTAACTATGCAAACAATCGACAAAAACTATTGAAAAAAAATATTTCAATTGATTTTTCAAAATGTTCATGGTATACCATGTTACTTTGTCATTTGAATGCTTATACTATGGTTTTACTGTGTATACAAAGTGAAATTCTATTATTAGTTATATTTGGGGATATATTCTTAGGGTTTTTCGTTATGCTTCGATTATTGATTTAACATCTTGGCTCCAGCATTGAAGCCATTTTCAAAAATTGAATAAATTAATGACATTCAATCAAAAACCAAATTTAACAGCTACCAAAATCTGGGAACTACATTGAATTCCTGCAAACTATAGTAAGAAAATTTATGTTTTAATCAAATCTTAAACAAAAAGGAATCTCTTAAGCAAGTCAGCGACGGGTCGTAAGTTAGATATTAATCTGTTGAGTCTTAGTATAATTTTTTGTTTGTTAAAGGAGTTATTTTTTTTTTTTCAGAGTGTACTGGTGCAGTGGGAGGCACCTCAGCCCGAGACGTGGAATGGCGACCTGACGGGCTTCAAGATAAAGTATCGCCGCACCAATCGGCGCAGGGCCGACTCCATCACCACCCCCGCCGACGCTCGATCCAACACACTGCGCAACCTTGACAGGATGGCCACATACCAGGCAAGAGCATCATCAAGATGATTCATATAATACATCAACGATTTTATTTAACCTTTTAGTTCTAGATAACAATATTGATATATTGTCTATAACAAATTAACATCTCAAAAAGTTAATTTTTGGTCTCAATCGTGGTCTAATTTGGTCTCTTAGAAATTAGTTCAGCATAGACCACCATAAGCCAGGCTTTAGAGCTCGCGTGATAGTGCCGCAACTGATAATAATAATGGCTATACTTCTCCAAGGCCTGTCAAAGGTCCCAAAATGTACAGCGTAGATAGATCTGGAGTATCATGAAATAACATTGATCATTCGGTTTTCAGGTGAGGGTATGTGCCTTCAACATAAACGGATCTGGACCCTTCACAGAGTGGATCAATGTGGACACTCTTCAGAACGACTTGGACGAAAGTCGAGTCCCCGATGTACCCAGTCCTCTTAAAAGTGAGTACTATTATACCTACCTCATCTATCAAATACTTAATATTCAATTACTATTTTATCTTAAAATATCTTGTCACAACCATGGAACATGATCTAACAGTTGTGCACTAACAATACACCGATACACTAACATGTTAATCAAGTTAAACCATAGTAAAACAAAAATTAGCTTGTTAACAACTGGACTACAATAAATTAATACCTAATAATAAATAAGGTTTACCTTATTATTGAAGTATTCATAACTTTTTTTATTTATTACTTTCTTGTGTTTTCAGCCCGAGCAGGAGCGGAGTCCATCTATGTGTCGTGGGGACCGCCCCTTAACAACCAGAACATTAAAGTGCGTAACTATGTCTTGGGCTGGGGCATCGGCGTCCCTGATGTGTCCATGCTGGACCTCAGCGAAAACGTCCGTCACTATACCATGAGAGATCTCGGTAACTATGACACACCTACACATTGAAAGTTCCATATTTTATTCAAATTAAAAACTGTAATAAATACCCATTATTTAATTTCCCAGAACCAAATTTAGAATATGTCATCTCATTACGAGCTCGGAACCAAGCGGGTGAAGGTCAGCCGGTGTATGCGAATGTGCGCACTCGTGATCGCGCCGTGGGACCTCCAGACATTGAGGGCGAAGTCGGGGGCTCTCCGGTGGGAGTAGGGCCTCGTCAGCCTCTACAGCCACTGATCCCGCCCATAGGTCTCAAAGCCGATGTGCTCAGTGGGACGGCAGCAGTCGTTTACTGGACGGACATGACACTGCCCAAATCACAGGTCAGTTCTTACATACCACATAAAATAAATTCATTTGCCTGGCATGACTGCAACCTAATGAAATTATTAATCATCAAAAACGTGTTTTTTCTGCTATAAAACTAACATAATATTTTTCAGATTAAGTCATCTGTTGAAATCTATTTTATTATAAATACTGTATATATTAAGACCAATGTTTTCCATAATTATTTTTCTAACAGCTGGTGACGGACCAGCGCTATTACACAGTGCGCTACAGCGCCTTGGGCTCTCAGCGACACCGCTACCTCAATACCAGCCATCTCAACTGCATGATAGATGAGCTGCGACCTAACACGCAGTATGAGTTCACCGTTAAGGTCGTCAAAGGTAAGGATAAACTATAAAATACTAATATAGTAGAGATTGTGAACTAAGCTTTCATTGAGATCTTGGACAAGAGTCAAGTCTATTGTGAGATTTAGAAACTGGTACTTTAAAACGAGTGGAGTCCGAGGGCTTGCAATATTTGAGGTGTGTTTGAAAAATGTAAGCTTTATAGTTTAATGTATGGAGCCTTTAATTTTCTCTCAAGCTTATCCTATAAAATGCTTCATAGAGTTTTGTGGAAGATGGCGAGGATGTTTGATTCCCAAAGGAAGGCTATTACTACTGTTAGAAATGATTTCTAATTAATTGCTACATAGGACATCTAGAAAGTGTTATTGACTCGCTCTAGTTTTCTTGTGAATCATGGGGTTTACTTATAACATTAATTCCCGTAACTCGTAAGACTACTCTAAAATTGACAGAGATCTGTTGCTGTGACGTGATTTAATATTTTATATGATTGCAGGAAACCGAGAGTCAGCCTGGTCCATGGTCGTCGTGAATGGAACGCTGGAAGCTGCTCCTGCTTCACACCCTCGCGACCTTCGCGTCACTCCTGCTGCTGATGGCTCCGGCACCGCTCTTACTCTGCACTGGCAGCCGCCCAACAAAGCCAACGGAGCTGTCACAGGTAAGCTCAAACCCTTTTACTCTTACATGTTATATGTGTCATAAATTTAAAAAAAAAAACATCAATTTGTGGTTTTATGATGATCATCTAATTTATATATTGGGAATTAGATCTATTTCTAATGAAATATGAGGATCTTCTGTAAACGTAACCTTACTCACCTTGCTATCTTACCTCATCACTATTATTATAACAGAAAGGCAGGTAGCAGCAAAGGAAACAATTAAAGGTTTTCTTATTCTTTTCATACTCACTGGAAAAGATGCAATTTCTTTGTGATGAAATGTTTATTTGCGTGTAGGCTACGTGATCCTGTATACAACGGACTGGGCGCGCCGCGACCGAGACTGGGTAGTACAGGCCGTGGTGGGGGGTGGCACCTCAGCCCCTGTGAGGGGGCTCCGTCCCAGCACAGCCTACCACTTCAAGGTGCAGGCCAGAAATGCCAAGGGCTATGGCCCCTTTAGTCCTGTGGTCACCTTCAACACGCCACTCGGTAAACACAATCTCATCTTATAACCTTAGTCCATGCATGTAGTATTAATGCCTATAGCATCAGTGTTATGTTTAAGGCCAGAATGTGCCGATTTTGACAAATTTGATTTGCATGATGATAAAATAATTATTTTAACTTTCATCTTTTCCCCTAAAAAAGTGAAAAATCTCTATGAACCGTGGCTCAAAATTGAAAACTATTTCTAGCTTTATTTGAATCTGCCTATTTAGCTACAACACTTGATTTTGGGAAAAGGCTACATTGGTATCAAACTGCAGCCAGCGCAACGGAGGTTTTGTCAGAATATACGTGTGGCACTTAAACTTGGATTCTTCAAGCACCCAAAAAGTTGTTGAATTAATAGAAATATTAGTGCCTGCAGGCCAGTTATAACCAGCGATAATCAAAAAACCTGGCATTTAAAATTATCAAATTAATACTTATGGATAAGTTTAACATTTAACTTGACAACATTGTGTTTTTTTTATGGTAGTAAGATAATTTGAATGTTTATTTTAAGTACGTTTCTTAAGTAGATCCATAAACTCCACAAGTAGATCATTGGCATGATTGTCTTGGCTTCTTCATTCGTCCCCAGCATGAAGAATGCGCATGATGATTATATTTGTGTTTTTATTTTATTTTTATTTTTCTATTCTCAAACAGGAAATGGCATCGAAGAGTCTGCATCGATCACTAATGGAAAAGGTACACACTACTTTAATTTTGTACGCAAGGTAACCTGATCTTTTTTTTTTGATATTCACTGAAGCATTTCACTGTTTATCATTGAAATAATTTACTACGAAACCAGTTTTTTTAATATTAGTTTCACAAAGCAAACACTTGTTTTACAGTGTTTGCATACTTTCCTTGCATTATTTATTTTTTTTAGATTTCAAATTGTAATATTTTTAGTTTTGTTGCCATTTTTACGAGGTGGTAAAAATTTTGCATGATAATACACCACTACATTTTATGGTGCTTTCTTTACTGTGATGCTACTTTATTTAATAGATTAGGCTTTATTATCAATTGATTTGAAAAAAAAAGTTATTTGGAAATTTCTCACCGTCTCCATTTCACAATACACTAGACACAATATTCTATGTAGAAATTCTCTTTGATATTATTCTATATATATATATATGTTTACAATACTGTTCAAATAGCATGGCTGTGCAACATTGTGTCTAATTGTGTAAGCATGAGCCAAGTTTGTCGAACGTTCTATTATTATCAGATCTATAAATATATATATCTATCTTGTCATAATCAAATAAATTTTCATATTAATTTACTTTAAAGTTTCTCCAAAAAAAAAAGGTTTTGAAAGATGCTATCCAAAGAAGTCCACACATGAAGAAGGCACACAGTTCAATAATAACACTCAATTTTTTTTTCTATTCTATTGTAAAACACAAGTAAACAACCACAATTTTAATTTTAGGCTTCAAAGACACTGTTCTAATGAGATGTTATTGTGATTAGATGCTCGCCACAGCCAATCCCTGACAATGTACATCTGCGCTGGAGCGGCTCTCATCCTTGTGACGTTAGCTGTGGTAGTGGGAGCTATCCTGTGCTGCCGCCGCGCTGCTGTCCGCCCACCAACTAGCCCCGACTCGCGCACCAAGAGGTACTCAAAAATTCTAATGCAAAAACAAAACTGAATAAAATATAATCTTTTTACTTGACCTTCATCTTGTATCAAACTATCCTAATGATATATTATTTTGGATCAATAGCACCTACCAAAAGTCCAGCGCTTCCAACATCAAACCTCCTGACCTCTGGATTCATCATGATCAAATGGAGCTCAAGCAAATGGATAAATCTCACCATAGCTCTTCAGGTAACCGATTACAATAGATATTAAAGAAAAATGTTATCTCTTAATTGTGAAGTAACGAAGTGTTGCTAATATATAAATATACAAATCCTGGATTAGGGGACGGAGTGTCCGGTGTGTCAGCCATGACGCTCCCGCGACCCCCGCGCGACAGCTGCGAGTATGACACGGCCATCCCAGGAGGAGGGGCTCTTCACAACCAGCAGTCCAACTGCGGATCCTTGGATAAGAGGCACTATGTACCAACTTACGTAGGTCAGTCAACAGAGCCACGCCAAGTATTTATTTAACTATAAACAATATCTATGAATGTATAAGTTTATATTTTGAGTTGTATTGGCATCTCAATATGTAAGAAGCTTTAGATTCCTGTTGTGTTTTTCAAATTTTTCAACTCTTTCATCTCTTTCATCATCTTTTCTGTTTATCACATTGTGAATTTCAAATGCCTCGAAAAATCAAATGACAAATGGGGCGGACGATTTAAAAATTTAATGAATATTTGTATTATTAGCTATTTTTATTTTTACTCTTCACCGCTGTTTATTATGCCATTCTATTTTTTACTAAAATTGTTTAGTTTATCATGATATGCATTATCACACTGCACATATCTATCGCAATTCATTTCAATCGCTTGCATCTTGTTCATGCTTTATGATTTTTATATCATTATTGTTTAAAAGCTTTCACAGTTAACAGGTTGTATTATTTTACTGTCTGCTTCTTGGTGTTGGTCATAGAGTGATTTAAAATATACTTCCACTAATAAGTGACAGATTCTAAAATACCAAATCAAAGTCAAATTCTAATTAAAATCAACATTTTCAATCTCATGGTAAATCAGAATTATTTTTGATATTTTAAAATCATATTTCCTGTTTCATGACTAAAGCAATATGTAAACAATTCACTCTAAAAATTATGAAAAAAAATTCGGATTTATTAAATATTTAAAAAAATTGGTGACCCGAATGACTCAAATGTTTGTTTGGTGAAACATACACTCTGGTGTATTGAAACACCTGAAAATAAAATAATAATAACCTTGCGTGACGACATCTCAAACCAAAACACCATCACCATTGGCAATGCTTTTTTAAAGCTTTCATTATTTTGCAGTAATTTTCATTTGCATTATTTAAATTTTTTATTCCCCCTGCACATTTTCCACAACCCTGACCGGCCAGGCTCCACGTCTCCGTCGATAGGAGAAGCCTCCCTGGGGGGGTCTTCCCGGAACTCGGCCTTCATGTCCACGCCTACGGGCCCCTCCAACAGTAGGGCCTCCACCTCCACCATCAAATCCAAACCCACCATGTCCGTCGAGCACTTTGGAAGGGACATTTGTAAGTTTATGTTTTGTTTTGCACTTTGGTTTTGCTTTTGATTTTCATTATACCATTTTCAATTAACCACTTTTTGTGTCCCATGAATAATGTTTCTTGCACAATTCTTATTAACAGTGTCATGCAGTCCATACACACAGCAAAGCATTGCTTCTATTAGATGTATTTATATTATTATTAAATTATATATATTTTAATGTTTTTTTAAATGATTTAATCAAAATTTATACCAAAAGGATACATAATATCTGAGATGAAATTTTCAAGGATTTTTCACATACAAAAAATATTAAATGTGTTTTGTTTCTCGTGTTGCAGCCATGTCCTCAATAAACACTCAGGGCATGGTGTCTGGAGGTCCTCCGGAGCCACTAGCGCTGGCCGGCATGCGTCCGGTGTACCCTCGCACGCAGTACCTTCCCACCAGGGCACACGTCACCATGGACCAGGTCAGTGCATTCTAGACTTCATTTCAATATTCCAGAATATATAACATAAAATAACTTTTGTTTCATATATAGTGTATTCAAGTCCAATCTTTGCCAATTTTTTATTTAATCAATTTAAAGGTTAGCATAGATTCTAAAAGATGACAATTCTTAGATGTTATCAAACAGTTTTTCATAATGAATCCTGTTTCCGTAATCATTTCATATTTTCGACACTGTGAGTTACACTTATGCAGTTCAATTTCTACTATTTTTTATGTATTAAATAAAGTTTTTATTCTTGGATTAAACATGATTTTGCACTTTTGTTTTTAGAATACTCCACTACTATCAGCTGCAGGCAGCTCATTATCCGGAACACTACCATCGCAGTCTTCCATCAGCTCGCTCGGACAGCCGCTTCATCATCATCATTCTGCCGTTGGCATGTCGCCCATGTCCTGTGAGTACTTACCACTGTTTATGAAATCACCATTAAACCAACAACCAATTTTACTACTAAATATATTTATTAGCAACAGTTTTTTTTTATATTTGATGTATTATTGCAATTTGAATATAATTTTCTCCCATTTCCTGTTCAGGTTCCACCATGTCGTGCGGCACGAGTGGCACTCTGCAGGGGGCCCCTCCGCCGTCTCCATCTCCCTCCCCTGCCTCAGAAGGCTTCCCAGCTGATGCACGTGAGAGAGAGCAAGGACACTACGTGGCCTACGAAGCACTCCATCCACCGTATGTGCCCATTAAAGCATTAACCTCTATGAACTATTCTGCTTGTTGACATAACGGTAAAGCTATCCACTCTTGGCCAAAAATTTTTTATTATCAACAATAAGAGTTATTAGATTCATACATGCTTTTTTCAGTTTAAATATAAAAAAAATTATACCGACATTGCATATTCACACATCCTCATAGATTCTATATATGATGACATTACTTCATGGTTTAGTGATGTAGGTCATCAAGTAATTTAAAGCAAACAGAAGGAGTCTTAGAATCATTCTTATCAACTCAATAAAGTTAAGACAGAATTAAAAACCAAATATATCACCTGATCTACGTTAAAAAGTTTGCTTTACTTTAAAAAATTAACTAGCAGTTAAATTAAAATTATCAGTATTGTTTTGTAGAGTAGAAATTATACCAAATATAATTCTGTTGCCTCAGATTTAAGATTACATCTGTTAATCCTTATTGGGGTGACCTTGAGGCAAATTTTCATTAATATAAATTAGTTTGTCATTCGGCAGACGTGACAGCTTGGACACGTCAGGAGGAGCGGGCTCTCTCGGGCGCGGGCGCGGGGCCCACCATCCCCTTCGCAGCTTCAGCGTTCCTGCACCACCCCCCAGCGACGCTCCTCACACACCTCACCACCACAATAAAGGTACCCATCTGCATTATTATAAGCATAGCTTGTACAGCGTTGTAGTACTTATAGATTGACAATTTAAAAAATTCATTCAGATTTAATTTTTTGTGGCATGCATACTAACATAACCAAACTCTTAATATTTTATGTCGGTGCTGAAATCACTAACCCTGTTGCTTACTTCAGTTTCAGTGACCATTCGCCCTACCAACACCTCCCCTTACAAGAAGCCCCTTGCTGCCCCACAGGGCGCGATGCCGACACCCCTAAATCGTCTACAACAAGGTCTCGGTTTAAACTTTTTTACTTTACTTCATTTAAACTTTTAACCATAAGATTAGAACCTAAGTCAATTACGATAAGAATAAGCTCAGAATAAATGTAGCTGCCGTAGGAAGTGAGGGCTGTAACATCCATCTAGACGCAGACACCCTACGCATCCAGAGTTGTGTAACGTAATGAAATACACGTCTATCTTGTACTGTGTTTATTATAAGACTCGCGAAGTATGGGAATGTAACATAGGTCCTCGCAACATAATGCTACCTACGTTACACCCTCATACTTATTTCAAAATAATTTTTACATTGCAAGTCATTTACAAAATTACAACATTATACAGTGTTCTACAAATATTATTTTACATTGCAAGTAATTTACAAAATCACAACATTAAACAGTGTTATATAATTATTATCAAACGGTCCTGTCTTCTCTCCACACATCGCTCGCTACACCTCATTTTTTTTTTTTTTTTTTTTGTCCAATCTACAAAGTTTTACAGTCCTGTCTCCTCCTCACACATTTCTCGCTCGCGGAGTGCCCGCGACGACAGTCCTGTTGACCCCTCTTTGGCGCTTTGTCCAGCGCCTCTCGCTCGCGAAGCACCATGCTTCGCACCTCTCTCGCGCCTTGTCTGACGCCACTCGCCCCCGAAGCACCATGCTCCGCGGTGACGATCCTGATGCACCTCCCTCGCGCTCTGCCCAGCGCCACTCGCTCGCGCTCTGCCCAGCGCCACTCGCTCGCGCTCTTCCCAGCGCCACTCGCTCGCGCTCTGCCCAGCGCCACTCGCTCGCGCTCTTCCCAGCGCCACTCGCTCGCGCTCTTCCCAGCGCCACTCGCTCGCGCTCTTCCCAGCGCCACTCGCTCGCGCTCTGCCCAGCGCCACTCGCTCGCGCTCTGCCCAGCGCCACTCGCTCGCGCTCTTCCCAGCGCCACTCGCTCGCGCTCTTCCCAGCGCCACTCGCTCGCGCTCTGCCCAGCGCCACTCGCTCGCGCTCTGCCCAGCGCCACTCGCTCGCGCTCTGCCCAGCGCCACTCGCTCGCGCTCTGCCCAGCGCCACTCGCTCGCGCTCTGCCCAGCGCCACTCGCTCGCGCTCTTCCCAGCGCCACTCGCTCGCGCTCTTCCCAGCGCCACTCGCTCGCGCTCTGCCCAGCGCCACTCGCTCGCGCTCTTCCCAGCGCCACTCGCTCGCGCTCTTCCCAGCGCCACTCGCTCGCGCTCTTCCCAGCGCCACTCGCTCGCGCTCTGCCCAGCGCCACTCGCTCGCGCTCTGCCCAGCGCCACTCGCTCGCGCTCTTCCCAGCGCCACTCGCTCGCGCTCTTCCCAGCGCCACTCGCTCGCGCTCTGCCCAGCGCCACTCGCTCGCGCTCTGCCCAGCGCCACTCGCTCGCGCTCTGCCCAGCGCCACTCGCTCGCGCTCTGCCCAGCGCCACTCGCTCGCGCTCTGCCCAGCGCCACTCGCTCGCGCTCTTCCCAGCGCCACTCGCTCGCGCTCTTCCCAGCGCCACTCGCTCGCGCTCTGCCCAGCGCCACTCGCTCGCGCTCTGCCCAGCGCCACTCGCTCGCGCTCTGCCCAGCGCCACTCGCTCGCGCTCTTCCCAGCGCCACTCGCTCGCGCTCTGCCCAGCGCCACTCGCTCGCGCTCTGCCCAGCGCCACTCGCTCGCGCTCTTCCCAGCGCCACTCGCTCGCGCTCTTCCCAGCGCCACTCGCTCGCGCTCTGCCCAGCGCCACTCGCTCGCGAAGCACCCTGCTCCGCGACGATGGTCCTGATGCCACTCCTCGCGCTCTGCCCAGCGCCACTCGCTCGCGAAGCACCCTGCTCCGCGACGATGGTCCTGATGCCACTCCTCGCGCTCTGCCCAGCGCCACTCGCTCGCGAAGCACCCTGCTCCGCGACGATGGTCCTGATGCCACTCCTCGCGCTCTGCCCAGCGCCACTCGCTCGCGAAGCCCCATGCTCCGCGACGATGGTTCACTTGTCTCCTTTTCACACATCCTCGCGCTGATCCTTCCTGCGCCCGACATCGCTCCTCCCACGGCCACGCCGACGGTTTCCGCGCTGATCCTTCCTGCGCCCGATATCGCTCCCAGCGCGGCCACGCTGCGGGTCCTCGCGCCGTTCCTTCCGGCGCCCGATGTTGTTCCCATAGCGGCCACGCCGCCGATTCCCGCGCCGATCCACCCGGCGCCCAAACTCGCTCCTGCACCGGCCATGCCGCCGATTCACGCACCGATTTTCCTGGCCCCAAGGAACCCACAATTGCTATCCCGTTCCTTAGGTGTTTACATCTCCACAGGATTGCTCGTTGCTCGCCGCGGCCGTCGGCGAGCGTGATTCAACGCAATTAGCACTTGCACGCCACCAGTATCCTCGTCGCCATTGTAACGTAATGAAATACACGTCTATCTTGTACTGTGTTTATTATAAGACTCGCGAAGTATGGGAATGTAACATAGGTCCTCGCAACATAATGCTACCTACGTTACAAGTTGATAGTATGCCTAACCTTTACACGTAATGAAAAATGATACAATAAACTATGGTAAATTTTTTTTGTTTATTAGTTAAAGATCTGATAGATGCTCTGACTATATAGCAAAAAAATATCTAAAGATTTGCATCAGTCACTCTCATCAAACATCTGCCCAAGACTAGTACAAGTCAAATTGCCAAACTTCTCAAAAAAAAAAGATGTTGCCCTGAGGGAATGATATTATAAGTAAAAAAATATTTTTTTCATAATAAACACTTATTCAGAATCCATGCCACCATGCTATAGATCAAATAATAATCAATCTAATGATATTGATTTCAGGTTTGTCGGTGCCACACTCTGCTGAGGAGCTGGAGGCCCTCGCGCCGTCCCGGTCTACCGAGCGCCTGCATCAAGAGATGGCCAACCTCGAGGGACTCATGAAGGACCTAAACGCCATCACCGCCAGCCAGTTCCAGTGCTGAACTGTGCACCGTCATTCCACGCCATTTGTGAATCATCAAAACCAACACATTGCCACCGACTCACGGTGATCATGTCATGGAGACGTGAAATCAGTTTCTCAGACTCCGGACACGGGACATTCAATTGTGAGAAATCGAACCTTTGCCTTTAAATTAAGGCGAACGTTACTGATTTTAACTCATTCTATTATATGAGGACAGATACGTTAAGCTTGAGTTTAGACGCAAAGAGTGATCCAGTTTTTGTAAATATTTACTGTCTTATTGTGTCGCGAGATGATAATACGGTTACGATTTTGATGAAATTTTTTTGGTGTTCAGCTAACTGTTGCATACTGCCTATTTTAATTTTGGCTTAGCGGAGCGAAGTCTTCAAGTTCGTTGTTTTCTTAAAGTTTGTGTCAAACTATTTTGGTGACGTCATCTATGTTGTGTTTTAAATGTCATTGTATCATCCAAAAAGGGGAGACTGGGTATCATTGCTGGAGCTAAGAACTTTATTATTAATAAGTTTCAAAATGTTTTTGATTTTTTTTAATTCACATATTTGTGTTTGCCGAAAATTGGAGAAATATTTTATACCCAGCCGTTGAATTAAGCCCATCAAATAAAGGCATGCTATCTTTAAAATTGGCTTATAAAATTATTCAATTCTGTTGTGAAGAAATCTAACGTTTGCATAAGTGCGAACGTTATCGTTAACGTTAAGAAATCTAACGTGCGCAATGAATCTGACTTCTTGAGATTTTGGCAGCTAAGTTCTTAATCTCCATTGTTACCCATGAAATGAAATTTTAGTAACGCACCGTTGTCAGCCACAACTAAATGCACTGCATGTCTTTATAATTATTTATTGTTTAACTGATTTATTTTCATTCGTTTTAACGTCTAACGTTTGACACAGAATCGTATTGAAGAAAAACTAAGACAGTGTATAAGTGAAGAAAGCTCAGCGATAGACTAAAGTATAGAGAAACGCTGAGAGGCAGTTCATAGACTCGGTGTATTGTTAGTAGAATTGGTAAATATTTATTGATAGACGTACTCTTGGGCTTTTACTGTGTGATTACTTTAAATGATTGAATTCGAAAGACCACGTGAGAATATGGAAACCTTCCTAGAAGCCGGAGTAAGTACAATCGGGTGCCATATTTACTTCAAAATCAGAATATAATTCGATAATTATGCTATCCAGATTTCATGTTTTACTATGTAAATTTTATTTAACATATCGCAGATTTATGACTAAAAATAAAATGAAAACCTTACTGTTGTGTGCTGTTGATTGTGGACTTTATCATTGAGTTAAAGCTGACCAAGTCATTATTAGTTTTAAAAAATTCCCAGGGACTCGCTTGTCATTTCAATGGCTCCCACTACTTGGAGTTTTATTTTATGACATGGATTTATCATTTACAGATAATAGCTTCTCAATATTAACGATGTTTCGTACTATTTTTAGCTTTACATCTCGATGTGTTTAAAAAAAAATGCTCTGGAGCATTAATTTTATTTATTTGATAAATTACACACCAAGTTGAAATATTCTCGGTCTTCGTCATTATTATATAGAAAATATATATGTAAATGTAACGCTCTTACTTTGCAGTGTCCGTTCAAGAATCCCCCTTCTGTACGATCTATCAAAAAATATATCAGAAGGGCCGGAACTTTTCGGGCGCTGCAGAATTTGGCGCAAGTCCGACTCGACTTGTCCCGCGATGTGTAAATGTACATTGCACTTATTTGTAATCTGCTCGTTCTGTAAATAGTATGATAAGTAACCGTCTAGTGAATATATTATTGCTAGCGAATTGTCGATCCGGTAGATTCTAAATCTCATTGATTTTAAAATTAATTAAAAGCTTGGTGAGGCTATTAAAATAGAATACTTTTGCTGTCGTGTTATTGGCTCTCGGTATTTATTGTGTTTTTAGTATATTTTCAGATTTTTTAGTTTAGACCCAGTTCCTACCTTCAAAATATTAATATTAAATAATTGAAATATACACAAAACAGCTCAAAATCCTCCTTTTACTTATATAATCTTAGGATATGCAAGTGCTGCTAGCCACTGTACATTATTGTATATTTTTAATAACATAATTATTTTAGTCTGGAATTAAATATTATTTATAATTATTTTTAAGTAATTATAAAAAGCCAAGCTGTAATTTTTTACAGCAAAAAGCCGTTTTAGAATAATTTTCTGGCCTAAATGGACTGATTCTCTACAATTTAATACATTTGCGAATTGAATATTCAAATAATATACATAGCTTTTGCTATATTTCACTCCAACCATTCATTTGCGTTACTAACAGTAAGACAGGCTTGTATGCTGAATAAAGCAGTTTAATCTACCGTCTGTTGGACCGTCACGAGGCAAGTGTTAAAAATAAATTAATATCAATCAAAATTATAAAAAGTGATACTCCCACTACTAACGAAAACTCACTCATACAAGCCACCCTCACTATTATATTATTTTAAATAATATGAAGACTGATAGGTTTAATATAATTTGTATTGTTTGTCCCGCTATTGTACGATGTTTTGTTTGAACAGTTACGTTATGGGTTACTCTCTGACTTTTTTGAGACTGCACTGTGCTTGTCAAACTCTTTCCTCAATTTTCATCCAATTTTATTCTCGGAGCTTGTCGAAAATCTTCAGGCAAACCCACTTGGCAAAAATAAAACTTGGCAAACAATTGTTTTCAACCGATTCGCATAAACTTTTATTAGTCAATTTGATAAGATATGATACTAAAAAAAAATTGCCATAAAGCATTTGTCAAATTGTCACTGTTATAATTTTTCTATAATTTTCTATAATTAATCTTATTCATACAACGGAAATATAAATTTCGTTCGGTCCCATACTAATACGCCTAGATTTTTCGTTTGATTTCTTGGAATAAAAAGGATTTCTTAATATTTTACTTGGATTTGCCCAGATCTTATTGTACACATCATTAAATGACTGATTATTTTAAATTAATTATTACATAATTGTAACAACAACATATCTTCAGTTATATTTCTAATCAGGGTCGAGGTATAAGCAAATATTGGACATGTTTTCTTTTTTATAATGTTCTGAAAATGTTAATCTCGATATCTCATTGAGAATTCCAAGTCTGATTAATAAAATGTTTATCTAGTAAATATTAACGTAAATTTTTCTCTTGTTCTGAACTGACGTTTACTTAACTTACAGATTACAAATCTTCCATCCTTAAAAATAAATATATTTAATAAAATAATGAATTAAAATATTTAAAAAGAATAACATGTCTACTTTTGCAGTGTGTTCTCTATTATACTTGTAATACCCTATTGATTAGAAATGTTAAACATTATGTCCCTAAATTAATTCTTTAAAAACACGAGTGCATATTTATTAACTTTTCACTCATTCCTATTATTGTCATACGTGTTGCCACTGTTAAAAATTGTACGCACGATATTTTGAATTTATTTAGTGTGAGGAACTACGGCGATAAAAAAAATTTCAATACATTGCCTGTGTTTTGAGGCTGTTTGTTGACTTGTGTGTGTTTCTGATATTGTCGAATTATCTAACCTTAAGCAGGTTAAATATTTGCGTACTTTGATAATTATGAATAAATATTCATTTTAAAAGTATTAAATGTAAAACCTATAAAAATTTACCAATTTGGGAATATTTTTTTGTTTTGAGAAATTGTTATATACATATTAATAATGTAAAGAAACGCACACAATTGAACACTGCGATTTTGTAAATAATATTATAAATATTCAATATAGCACTTATATACAATACATACACATTTTGTAATATTTATACAACGTAATTATAAAATACAATTTACTTTATAGGCCTAGCAAACCAGATATTATCGACACATTGCAGACCAGAAAGAAACTCGCGACACAACGATGTGTACTTGAAACAAGTAAAAAAAATTTACTTTATGAATTCAACTTGTAATATATTTCCCTCGCTTGCCACGGATGATGTGAGTCATCGTTTCTGGTTTGCCACGTGTCGGGTTATACTTAATCCTTAGCTGAAGCTAGTAACGGTGTCCCTATATAATGAAACGAAGAATTATGGGACGTTTGCAGTCCACAACTACAAGTCGTGTAGCATTTCTATGTAAAATACGGTTTACCGACTAACATGTATGTATTTAAGGTAAATTTTCCGCAATTTTTGTATTTTTGGATATATCACAAATAATAGTCTGTAAGATTTTAAAAATATTTCACGTGACATGATATTTTACTTCTGATTGTTACTTTACTGCTCTGTGTGTGTTGTGGTCCAAATGCCACTAAAATCAATTAATGTTATTGTATAAAATTACAACTCAAAGTGGACGACAAAACCAAATAGAGGATTCAAAATTATTTAAAATTTTTGTGTTGCGCGAAACTCAAAAATTAACTGAACGTTTTCATTTACAATTATTTTGTAAATTTGATGAAAAGAAATACATAATTGTGCACACGGTCTATTGTAATACGTGTGTGCATGAAAGTCGTTATTACAATTGTACAAGATATGAATCTTACGTTCAAATGCGCAATACATCAATTTTAAAATAATTTTATCCAAATACAAGATTCGTGTTCACTTTATTACGGTAAACTTAAATAGAGGAGCAGTACCGCCAGTAAATATGATTATTTGTGACCTTTTTTTATAAATGTATGTGAAAATGAAGATTTCTTGTAAATATAAAGATAAATTACATATTTTCGGCCCCAATAGTTTTAATATAATGCACAAATGAATGCGACAAGCATATTTCATGCTCAAAATTTATAATTCAATCGACAATATAAACGCAAATAGATCTGTTTATTTTGAAATTAAGTCATCACGGAGTAACCCTTACCTGCTGCGTGTGAAACTCCAGACCACCGATCAAAGTTACTATGATGCCCAGGGATCAAGGAGAAGTAAACAATACGACTTGCATAACACGCAGTATCCCAGTAAAGGGTTAATCATTCTTAAAATCCCAATCTCATTTGGTTCTCAAGCGACACCATATTGTGTCTATTAATCATAAAACTTAAAAAAGCCAACGTTCATAGTTTGTATTCGAAATCTTGCAACTATACGACTCGGTTAAATTAATGTACAATGTATAATAACTTATACCGACATGATAGCACAAATTTTGGCACTTACGGGCAAAAATTTATCTTGAATATAAAATGGCCTAAAGCAGCCATTTTTTCTATATCTTGTGATTATTTATTGTATTTAAAGTGTATATTTTAAATCATATTATCCCTCCCAGTCTGTATTGTGCTTTACGATAGTGTATTCAAAAGATTAATTTATTTTACATAATTTAGTTTTATTTCTAGATTTACAGATCAGGAGCAACCTGTAATTATATATCGTTAATGCTTTATGGTTTCTTAAAGTCTGAGAAAATTTATCCAACCAAGCTGCAGCAAAGCCGGCACTTTGAATGTCATCACTGAAGCCGAAGCCTTTCGTACTCTTTTTGGTTGAATAACTTGTCTCGATGCTTAGGTAATAAAGGTTGACCTGAAATCGAAGATGACCGGCCAGGACGGCGTCCGCGCCGATCACTTATCAGTATTTTATATTTCGTTTTATTTATTGTTTCCAAGTGTAACGTCTTTTTGTATTGAAGAATAAACACATTATATACCATTTCTATTGAAAATGGATATTGAAACATCCCGTCTTTCATTTACCTCTCGCCTACAATTGTGCTGCCAGCGATTAGTGGATTCGTCATATTATCAGCAGCCTAAAAAGAAATTAGAAAAAAAGGGAAAGGGTCAAAATAAAATAATAAAATATAATTTTTAGTCATTGTAATTTAGCCTTAAAACATAAATGTATTTTACGGCTAAGCTATAAATCTCATAAACTAAGTACACAATGATTTAATTCTAAATAGTATTGAGAACATGTCATTCAACAACTAAATTAATATACCTTTGAATGAAAACTGAAAACTTTAAATACAATAAATTCAGAATTAGGTTTATATTTATTACATATTAATATTTAATATTAATTTCTGAAATTACACATATCTATTGGAGTTTCTGTTATGAATTAATATAAGCATTTAAAGATTTACTATACAAATATAACAGTTTCGACTGTTTTAGTAGAATTTTGATTAAAATTCAAAAGCATGGCGTTCAAGGATTTTCTTATTATTTTATCACATAATAATTTTTATTTTACAAGTCGCGCGACTGACGAGTTGCAGCTTCAAACACGTTACTAGAATTACAAATTACAGATCCCTACAATATTCAGACGACTTAATGGCGAAGCGAAGATGTGACACGAAACAACAAAATCTAAAAGGCGTACCGCTTACAAAAGGATAACAATCAAAAAAATATAGTCCTAATTTTTTAATACTCAGCGAGCGGATAGCTCAGTGTGTATTCCAACACTAGCCTAAAACATTATTTGTGACAATCTAATACAAAAATATTAAAGAATCGGCATCGTTCGTTAAGCTGAGGCAAAAATTACCAACTATTTTATTTTATTTACAATGTACGCATAGAATCTGTCAAAAGACATCGTGTTGAGATTTCAACGGCTTTGTTTAATGTTCAAGCACCTCGGCACTAAAGCACAGACAATTTTACAATAAAAAAAATGTTTTAATTAATGATACAATTAATTAATATTTCAATTGTGTAGGGTTTTTGATATGTTCAGGAGATGCTGTATTTTTGACACGGGTTAACATATTTTTTTTACAAATTCACTGATGAAACTTGGAAGTGTCTGTGCCCTAACATCGTTAACTTTGACACGCCGAGTTATTTTGTAATTATTTAAAAATCAATACAAAATTTCCACTACCTTTAGCTTTCGTTTCAGATCTTGATTTTTATAATTTTTTTTCTTCAATACAAGACATTATCTTCGAATAGGAACATTATTTATGCTGAATATCCTCAATGAAGTACAAACAGAGAATCTAGAAAAAATTAAACTAGAGTCGGACTATGAAGTTTAATAATGGAAATAAAAGCTTCTACATTTTTTCTATATACAGGCGCTATTTTTAGTTTCCATACAAAAAAGCAAAACACTCACACTAAAACAGTTTTGACAGACATACGAGTGTCAGGTACACCGACACTCATCAAGCGTAGCATAAACCTGACCTTCGACTGCTCATCAACGAGAAACTGGCACAAGGAGAATATTACAAGCGTTATTTGCAAAGGTTAAAATAAACCAAACAATGCTGTAAGATATATTTTCGCATTGTTCAAATAATTAACTGCCAATGTTTGCTCTTGGGGTTAAAATAATTTGTCAAATTAAAATTAAAATAATCGAAACAAATAAAAGTTAACATAGCTGAGCAAAATATAAAGTCTAGTGTCTCTAGATCGTGTTCTTATCAAATGATTACAAATATTTTCACATAAGATACTTTCTTTTTTGTATGGAACACGATAGCAGCGGAGAATGCGGTTCACGACTCACTATTCTATAATCCTATCAGCTGTTCGCCTCAGAGTTCCAGACTCGCAAGCTGGCTCGCCTCTAAATAATTAACTTCAAAAAAGTCACTTAATTTCGAAGAGTATTGGATTACTATTTTTTTAGAGTTCACTGTCCATTGATTTCGTCCATGACCAAATCTTTTATACAAAAAAATACCGTCATATGTACAGGAGTCCAAAAATTTCAACAAAAAAAACCAAAATCAATATTATAATTTACATTTCAAAAATTTTCTATACAACAACTTTTTGGAAGGAGATCAAATTTATTAACTGTGTAATATTAGATTATACATCGTCAATTTACTAATAGCAAAGTAATAACTGATTTATTAAAAATTATTGCGTTAGAAATGATTAAGTACATTGACCGCACATAAAAAAATTCGGTCTGACCTCAAAGTTTAAGGTGTACCCTGGGAGCTCATCTTCCGGCAGTCTGACTTATCTGATTATCATCATCATGATCATACCGGGGAGACGCGCTCCGAATCGATGGATCATAGCAAGCTCATCGGAGGAAATCAGATTACAAATAGTCCGATGAGAAATCACTTTATATATTAAAAACGGCATTACAATTAGCATTGTAATGCAAACACAACAAGCAGGAATAATAATGTAAAGTCACGTATAAAAATAATTATCATTTGTTTGTGTACACATCTTACAGCAATAACAACACAAGATTGTCAACACCTACGGAAACTAATAACTTATAGAAGTCAGGGAATCTTTCGGAGAATAACATAACAAACGGAAGGCTGACTCGGGTCCTTCAGGACGGAGTCGGGTGTTTACTTATGAACTCACCCCAGAAAATACTAGTTATAAAAATATAATAAAAATAACTCAATTACAGTGTACAACTAAAACTGGAGACAGCCAAAACCTGCGGTGGGTTGTAGAAACAAATATAAAAAGAATAATGTATTTTGCAAATCTTTCTAAAAAAAATAACCCACAATTGTAAAATTAATCTGCGCTTGCTTGATTTTTCTGAATTCAATTTGAAATATAATTTTGTTTGTACATTCTATCTTGGCATTAACTCCACTTACATATCAATTAAAGTAAATAAAAACATCATATTTTCGCTATTATATAGTATGAAAAACTCACTTGCGCCTTTAAAACTTGGGACTATGTTAAAAGAAACTCAAAGTAATCTTTTGAGCAAAACATTCTGTCACATATACGTCCAGGAGACTGTGTCTGAAGACGGTACAAGGCTGAGCTGCCTTTAAAAATTGGAAGACTGCACCGTGTGCGAGTTTGAAATAAATATGAACTTATTTCTTCCACTTGTGAGGCATCCTTGCGATGTGCTACCTTAGGGTATTTGCCAGTTAGCTGGTGAAGAACAAGGGAAGACCCGAGGAAGATGGCTCAGTGGTGGAAAACTGTTATGCACTTGTAGAAACTGAAGGCGCTTCCTTTTGGAGAAAACTGAAAGCAGCCGTAGGTTGTTGTGCCAAATATAATAGTGCTTTATTAATTTAATATACGTTTTGAGTATGGGAGCATATTTAAAAATTACACCGAGCTTTGCTGAGAATAACACTATCTCCTTCCTATTTGCACTGATAGTGTTGGGCAGGCTCCGATGTCTGCACGTCAGAATCAAATAGCAAAAGTACAAAAATAAACGTCTATAACACCCTCTCTCAACAAAAACTATCAAATCAATAGTTAACAAATCGATAATTTGGACAACGCGAATCACGATCCAATCAGATCTGGAGAATAAGTTTAGTTTCCTTAATGATATGTCATGATTATAAATTAATATTAAAATTGTTTCATAGGAAAACAGGGCGAGCCTTCCCGCCCGACGCCTCGAGGGGGGGGCCCCCGCTCCGGCGGGTGGCGAGAAGCTCGGGATAATAAAATGAGTAATACTTTACGGTATTCGTAAAACTAATATAAAAGTTACACCTGAAAATGCTTCCAGAAACATCCGTTGTATTAAAATAAAGCCATAAATGATAGTTTGTGTAAATATTGTAAAAAAAAAAGTCCGCTAAGACATATCATTAAAACTTACGCATTATCTATGAAAAAAACAAAAACTAGCGAGCCGATAAACGGCGTAGTTCTAACACGGCTACGGACTTCCTCTACATTACTACAATCATCAGATCAAATGTCACATATAAATCAGTTAGATACGTAAGTACTCTTATTTTTAAAATGTTTAAAATCAGATGCCTCTGTAGGCTTACCGAGCAGCTGCAATGATCCGCGGGTCACATATTTTATTTAAAAAAATATTAAAAAAAACAGTCCACCTGCGATGGATAATCGTACTCTAAACATATAGGAAAACACAACAGGCGAGCGCGGAGCTCCGCACTGCCCGACTGCCCCTCGGATGCTCGCCCGCCGAGCCGGACCCACCCCATCAGGCAGTCAACACAACCGTACCTCTATATACCTATGCAACAAAAATAATAGGCACCTGTCTGCCAAACAGACTCGTGTTTGTTCAATCAAGTAATCAGTGTTTTAGAAACACAAACAGGTCAATATTTGGCCTTTTTTATATTATTCACTGGAAATAATATCTACAAAGGTAGGAAATTATAATGACACATGAAAGACTAGACACAAAACATAAGTAGAAATTTTCATCATGATTTTAAAATTCAATAATGGAAAAAATCAGGAGTCACTTGAAAATTTGACTCGTGTTGTTCCCAATATGCTAATGGCAGACTCGCCTGTCACACAGAACCCGCCTGCCCAAGTATACCTCGAGATATCGAGGAGTGCAGTACACAAATATTTTTATAATGATGTATACCACTAGGTGATGTTAATACAAAATCTGCTCGTGTAGATTTAAAATCCACAGCACGCTGCTCATTTATTATTATATTATAAGTAGCATAAGAGGGTTTGCACGGTCAGAAAACGTGAGACTGTGTGACAAACAAGTACCAAACAATATTTCAAATTATAAAAATTGTACAAGGACGTCGAGGGGCCTATGGCCGCGGGATGTTAATGTACATTCAGAACGAGTGCATTATGCTAGTTTAGATTATCTATGGCTAGGAGTTGAATGTAAGGTGAGCGGGGACTGCGTTGCGCCTAGTCGGGTGGCAGGTAGGTGAAGAGTTTGTACTTCTCGCGGATGTGCGGCCGCACGTCCTCCTTCTGAAAGATAAAATATAATTTTACTAAAAAAATCCATTACTTGGAATCTACAAAATCACAAGTTTTCTGAGGACGCTAGCATATTACAAGTACTGCAGTTAAGCAATTTTGGAATAAAACTCCTGCCCAATTTGTTAAGAACAATTTGACTGCATTAGAAACTTGTAAACTAAACAATATTGTAAAAAATAGTGTGGTTTGGCAGCCCCTCACAATTCACGATGAATCAATGCAGCTCTCGATTTCAATAACTCAATACATCCTTGACCTAAAGTCATACTAAACATAATAATTTTGAAGGAGATTTACCATGGAAGCGAGATGTTCCAAGAAAGGCAGCAGGTTCAGTAACTCTCGATCACTGCGGTCCACAAACCAACTCTCAATTGGAATCCCGTTTTCCAGCTGGTAGCCAAAGGCCTGCGGGGAGTTGTCCACGATCACTGTTTTGCTCAGGTCTCGCCCCAGGATCGACAGGTCCTTGATGTAGTTGCCGTTTACCAGGAGACAATGCTCACGGAATAACCTGTTCATGACAATTTGAGTATATTAGATGACAGCTTCCTATATTCATTCATAACCATTGCATAAGTCTAGGAAAACCACGCAAGTCCCTGTTCTCATAAGTACCTGTATTTGATCCAACGCCTGGCGGGGTCCAGGAGGTTGAGCAGCTTATCAGCATAGACCCTCTTGGATGCAGTGAAGAGGATCACTTCATACAGCTGGGACACTCGCGAGAGGAACTCTGCGAAGTGTGGCCGAGTACGCACATGCACCTGTACAAAGCAAATCAATATTGAGAAAATAATATCTTCTCAACAACAGATAAAAACATCTCATGAAACAGTACAAACATGAGAAATCTTCAAACATATTTTGAGTGCTGTGCGACTCCAACGCATTTTTTTAAGTCACAAATGTAAAATTAACACAAAATGAAGTCAGTCATTCACCTAAGTTCTTAAAGGCTGATTATATAGAACAGTGATTACCAAGCCATCAAATACATCACATATTTTACCGGTTAACCATGAGTGATTTCATTGACAAACTTTATTGTTCATGAAGCTATTGTAAAACTTTCATATCAGGGCATAATAATGAGATATGGATAATATATATTTTACTAAATTGATATTAATCAAACATCTATTTAACTCACGGTATATCTGCAATCTTGAAACAAAACTGGGAAGTTGAAGGAAGCGTCCGGCAGCTCCTGCAGTGAGCAGTGCACCAGCGTCTCATCCAAGTCCAGCACCTGAACAAAGTTTAGCACATCAGTCAACTCTACTTCAGATTTATAATTGATATAGAAAAAAATCTTGTTATTTCAGGTTTATTCCGGTCAGTTAGCACTGTGAAATTACATGATTCAGAGTCGTAAAAGATAAAACAAGGCATCATTTAAAGGTGTAATTGCTTACCAAGCTCAACTCGGGGCTAGTTCTAGTCTTTAGAGGTAGGGCGGGGCAGCGACCGCGCGGAGCTCCTGGCAGCACTGACTCCAGTGGGGGGAGCTGGAAATTAAGGATTTTATAGTTCATATAGCATATAATATAAAATGCATGGGCATATATGGTTACAAAGCATATATCAAACAAACAGACTCTCAGTAAGAAGTAAATCAAATGAATTTCTAGGTTGAATAATCTAGGATTGTGCAGTTGGCAGTGATTAATGTATACCTGCTTGATGAAAAGGTAGGGGTCGAAGGCATCCACCCAGGCAGCCAGCTGCTCGGGGGAGGGTCCCTGCGGAGGGCACATGGCCACACAGGAAGCCACCACCATGGAAGCATCATCCTGGAACAATATAAACTCAATTGACCTCTTCGTACGGCAGAATGATCATATCACTCTTATATCTATTTAATTGTAAAATAAACCATTCAATTATATAACTACAACGCAATTTTAAATTACGCCAGAAACTGAACTTTTTTAAAAGAACTCTATATTATATAAGAGAACTAAAGTATTTGAACAGGATTTTTCAATAGTATTACACCGCATCGCTAATGATTGAACAAATAAAGACTAGAAAAGCAGAGTCAAAACAAAAATCAGAAATGACACTATAACAGATAAATTTATTAACTTATGTAGAAATGTTTTTTTTAAACAAATTCACATCCAAATATAATAACCATTTTTCCATTTTTAGGTGTTGCAATGAATTTTTAATCTTTCCAAATTTCAAGATACGACCGCTGTCGTGTTTTCTAGCTATGTGGATCACATTTAACGCGCTTGCAGTGGCGCCTCTTGAAGCCTTTTTTTATTTTGAGCATATTGAAAATCCACGAGAGATCCAATAATAATTTAATACAAATTTACTGAGCAAAGCCAGAACAACTGTTGTTAAAAATTCAAGAATCAAGTTTTAAAAAACTAATTTTTATTTTTAAATCCTCTTATGTCGTTGAGAGACCACTTAAATATATTATCAAATTAATACTAATAAAAATCCAACGATTTCTGGCCATTCGGTGCTATTATACATACTGATTATTAGCACATAAACGCTGCCGACTAGTACAGAAATTTCAATTACTAAAGCTATATACCACATTCAAGGCCAACAATCTGTTTCAGCGTCACAGTTGAGTTACCCACATACAAATATTGATAATTGCATTTAGCAGTTAGAAAATCTTCATATTTGTCATTTAGAGTTTATAATATAGAGAAAGTCAAATCTTGACGGTTCGCATCGCTGACACTCTCCGTCAGGTGTTTACTGTGAAATCTCATAAGATTAAAAAGAAAAAAAAACTGAATGCAAAATTCCAACAACATCTGATAACAGTTTGTTAAACTTTCGTGTGTTATTCAAGTATTATCAATATTTTTATCATTAAAGAAAAAATATTTGTCCATTCTGAAATACTATGTCAAATTGAATTTTACCTGATCGTCCAAGTGTTCGGATTCGTTGCAGCTGAGAAGTTCCGGTGTCTCCACCTGGAGAGCGTCTAATCGCACATCGCCCTCGGCCGCCGACAACTGGAAGAAATAATAATATTATTTTTAATTTCATTCTTTAAAAATCTTTTTTTATTAGAACATATTACTCAGACATATTCAAAAAGTTCTCTGAAATCCATTGTAAAATCACATTTCTTTTCTTGTTCCAGGACAAAGATCATATTCTGTGGACTTGTCTCCGGATAAATTCTTTACATGAGGAGCTAAGTACAAAATATGACCTACCATTAATCGGACAGGTATGCCACACAGATCTCATCTTTAACCTGCAAATAATGTCTTGGGCAAATTTGTAATAAGCATTTCCCTTGTACCTTTTTTAAGATATTTATAGAGGATATTCAAATCCCTTTATTTAGTTAAAATTAGTAGTCCCCTGTTTAATTTAGGATTTTATTTACTATCTAATGCTCTTCCAGTTAACAACATTCTGGTAATTATCTGGCTAAAAATACAATAATATAAATTGAATTTCTCCAAAATCGACACAAATTTCCGCTTATTCCGGTTTCGTAAAAAAAAACTCATCTTCTGACAGAAGCGCACAAACCGCGGAAAAGAAGGCTTACTTCAATACACAAACGAAGAGTTGATTCTTTATCAGAGTCACATGTTCTAATTTAAGATGCGGCGTGCGCGCGATACACCCGTGCTGTGTACACCCGCGAACAATTCAGTAAATACAAAATATTCTAGAAAATTTTCCGAGCACACGAGAGTACTTTTCCATCCAAACATAACAATGAAAAGACAGATTTTCAGATTAAGATGTTTGTTTCATCCTACGGGTTGTCTCAGGTACACGTCCCTCACTCCTGTACATCCTAGGCTATGCAAACATACTTGCTTAATTTTCTTATTTAACCACAAGCATTTATATATAACATTCAGGATACATGTAGAAAATATTAACTTTGAATTATTTAACCCTCTTATAATAACAATGTACCATAGTGTGATAGGTCAAAAACATTCACGCGCAAATAAATAACAAGACTAACAACAAAGTCATGTTAGCATTAAAAAGATTTTATTTGAATATCAGTTGGGATCTCGATTTCTACAATAATAATTTTTTTTCAAAGATAATCGATGAATGACAATTTTAAAATAAACCAATCAAGAATTTAAATTGTATCCAAAAATATCACCAATGCATAAGGTATTTGATGAAAAATATTATAAAACTCCGAGAAATGTATAATATGTCCAAATTGATTGAAAAATATTTTAGGCTAACAACGGTTTAAAACATTATAGATGGCACGCAACTCTAAATCAGATATAAAAAATAACCAAACATTTATTGGTACAATAATGTGAAAAATCAATTTCAACAAGTACTTAGTGGCATAGGTTATGGCGCCAATTTAAATTATTATCTCATCCTCACCAGAGTCTGCCGCCAATGGGAGGCGTGGGTGTGTGTGGCGTGGTTTATCATTTTTGGGGTAATAAATATAAAGTAGAAACAATCTGTCGGGTTAGTCAAACAGTGCTGGCAGAGTTGTATCCAAAAGTCAACGGAGAGCGCTGCTTTTACCGTCTATTTGTGTACATTGGCTATAAGGAGGTATTTCAATAAATTGAAGAAATAAACAGGCTTTTATTGCCCCAGTGGGTTTTTATTTTAAATCTCTCCTGTTTTTGTTTGAGTTCGCAGTACGTCTTTTACCCTCTGAGATCCTCAATTATCACCAAATCAATCATTAAATAAGTCATAATTAAATAATTATTTTATTTATTTTACCACATACATAACGTGAAGGATAAAAGTATATTTTTAGATTATTGTAGATTACATATTAGTGCTGAGATTTATAATTATGTTTTTACAGATCATCAAATTTACACATAATTTATTTTTAAAAAGAAATGCTGATTTATATTTTTTAATATGATAGAAATGATGAGATATATATTTTTTTGATATTAAGAAAATATATTTGACAAAAATCTCCCACAGCACTTTTGGCGCAGTCTCCCATTTGTGTCAACTAGTCTCCGCTTTTCAATGAGACTTTGACCATAAACGATTTATTGTTACTGACTTGCGATAATCATCCCATTAGCTTTGAACAATGTAACTTACCCTAGAAAAAAAATCTAAGATAGCTATGGGCTTAAGTATCCCTTAGAAATATGATCGCTTACCCATCCGTCAGAAGCCGCTGCCAATGACTGGCTGATGTCAGCCAGGAAGCTGGTCGGCTGCAACTGCAGATCCGAGAGAGCCTCCAAGCGTTCTATTGCAGAGCGAGATCCCATTCCTGCAGCAGCAGAAGCGTCTGAAGGTAACTCGGCATTGCAAAACGCGGAATCTTCCGAGAGATCACAGTTGGGGAACCTAAAAAGAAGTATTTTAATTTTAAGTATTTAAGCAATTTGCTATTCATGTACATAGAAAACTAATCAAATTTCACAGGATTAGCGGAGCCTAATTGGTTATCTATTGAACTTCATACGTTTAGAATTTATAGATTAAATATGTAACTACCTTGGTCTCTGTCGCCGGCACAGATCGTCAGAGTCTTCTTCATCTAGCATGGAAATAAAATCAGGCTGCTCAATCCCCTGCAGGACACTGGCACAAGTGGCCAGAATCTGTTCGCTCTGGTCTAGCAGGTCGTCCTTTCTCGAGAATTTTCCTTTAGACGGAGGTAATAAATCATCAGGATTGATGTTCAGCTCAGGTAGAATGATTTCATTTTCGCTCTCTTCCTGCGTCACCGAGAGTCGCAGACTCCTTATAGGTTTTGGTTTAATAATTTCCAGATCTGAGCTGTTCAGATCCAGAACTGGTAACACGTGTTCCTGCACTGTTGGGGTGAGTCGGGCACTCTTAGCTTGGAGGTCAGTGATATTTTCAATGCAGGACAGTCGCTCGTTGATTTCCTTTTCATTGACGATGCGAAACCTTTCGGTCACCTTGCCACAGGACACCTTATCATTGCAGGACACTCGTCTCAGGTTAGTTTCTTTCGCTGTATATTTTCTATTCAACTCAATAGCAGAGGATCTTCTCTTTGTCGTTTTGTTTTCAACTGACATTTTTCGTACTGTGGCTGAAATTTTCTGACATTTGGAAGCCGCGATTCCCTCCCTGGTCTCCTTGCTCTCGAAGCATCTTCGGTCCAAACTGGTGCACCTGGTGAAGGATTTGCTGATTTCAATATTTTCAGATTTGGTTATATCACGTCGAACAAAAACATCAGTCTCTTCAAGAGTGATGAAATCATTCATTCTGTCTTCCGGAAGACATAGCTGCATTCTCTCGAGGTTCAGATCGCCGTTATTGGCATCTGAATCTGATTCTTCACTTGTCATGGGTTCTAGATCGGAAATTTTACCAAGCTCTTTCTCGTACATGGTCATCTCATGATCAACGATGGTGGCCCAATCGTTAGCGACCAACTCAGCTGAGGGAACTTCTGAGCACTTAGCTTCGTTTTTCAAAATGTCACCATTAGTCTTGGTAGACTGAGCAATGTCTCGTTCTGATCTCTTGACTGCCACGCGAGTTCGTGTGGTGCTAGGCACGGCCAGAGCGATGGGCCTCTTAGGGAGCTGCCTCACCTTCCTAGATGGAGATCCGTTGACAATGGTGGACCGCTCTGACTTTTCAAGCCTCCTACTTTTTCTGGGGGATGATGAATATCCAGGATTATTTCGCAAGAGTCCATTGGGCTTATCACTTGGAGTGACGTTTATGCAATTCTCTCTTGTGTTGACATTATTACTGTTGTAAACGCAACTTCGGGGCGCCCTGCATGCCAGCCCATTTCTTGCGAATCCTACGGGGACATCTTGACAATTTCTCTCCCTTCCGAGACTGCCTGCATTCCCGTTAACGATCCTAGGATATAGAGTTCTATTGACATATTCCTTGCAATCTCCATTCTTAAGTGTAGGATTGTTAGTGGGGCTATTGGGATGACATACGGTCTTCACTAGTGTTTTCTTAGTCTCCAGTCGGTTCACAAATAATCCTTTTGGCTTCAGGGGAGTAATTTTATCACCTCGTTTTGTTTGAGGGGAAGCACCTCTGGAAGTGGTATTTGTTCCAGAAGGCACGACTCTCAGCCCCTCCTTGAACTGCACGGGCCTGCCATTGGTGACCTTCTCCATGCTTCGGGAGTACACGCAGGGGTCTTTCTTGATGGTAGATTTGACAGGCTGACCCGGAATGGCCTCAACGGTCTTGTTAATTCCCTTGAGGCCATTTCTAGCGATGTCTCGTTTGATGACTTGCTTCCAGGTGCCGCTAGTCTTGGTGCCTGTACGGGGACCTACGGCATTGGTGGTCGGACGCTTCCCTGAGCCTCTGCTGGTGCGGGCAGGACCGATAGCCGGAGATAGAAGATGACGCTCCCGCTTCTCGCTGCGCAGCCACATGATGATGAGTTTCAATCACTCAGATTTCTGCAAAAGAAAATTAATTATAAATAAATCAACCCTACTAAATAATACTTCTCTTGGTGTTAAGACATATATTTTAGAAAAATAAGTCATCTTGCCAAAAAATATATAAATCGTTGCAAATACTGTAGTAACGCTGCATGGTATCTAATAGATCAGAATTTTTCGCAACTATGAATCTGAACAATCAACTATTGTAGCACCTACACAACCTCGAGCTATAAATAGTAATAGAGGTAACAAGGCTTAGAGTAACAATAAAAAAAAACCTTTCTAAGCTTTCTGCATTATTTTAATTCATAAGAGTCAACTAAGTAAGTACTGATTCTAGTCACAGCATCGAGTTACAAATTATATTACCATGAAAGGAGACACGAATTTAGAACCCTCAGCTCTTAGAGAACATCATGACATACACCATCATTCCTGAAAATGGATCGCTGCAACGCATCCGAAACATAATTAAGCAGACACCAAAGCAACATATGTTCATAAAAACGAAGATTAGCCCAATATAAATTATTTAATAGCTGACTATGTAAATTAGAAATCCCCTCTGATAACGTATTGGTCATCTTATCTAATAATTAATTGCCAAATAAAATATTGTTCTGGAGAGACATTTTTTTAAAGATTTAAGACACAAGTTACATCTTTAAATTTTCATAAATTAAATACCTCTCTTAGATACTTTATGAGCACAGATCTTATTTCATAAGATGTCTTAGCAATAATCGGATACATATGTCCTCTGATACTAGATCAACACATAAAACCAACAGCAAACAAGCACATCCACAGTTTAATGGATCCCGGAGACTGGCGTATTTTGCAAACGGAACGAAGCAATTCACAATCGGATGTCGGAGCACACGTTGTATCAGAACCGCCTAGGTGAGTGTATTAATTAAGCAAACATGGCACTACAGAACAGAGTACAGGGAGTGGGCCTCACGTCTGACATGGCATTTTTACGGCCAAGTATCGTGTGATTAAATATAATTTATATAATGTTAAGTCAGATTACTCAATGTACTCAGAGCCAGGGAGCTGCACCTGCATGAGAGCCTGTTTGCTTTGTTGCAGAGTACCTGGGTAAAATTATATGTGCTTAGAGCATAAACACAGTGCAAACTCGTTTCAAATATCAGCTGTTATCTGCAAATGGACACCTTCATCGCTTGTTAAGGCCAAGCGGTTCAAGTTGTCGGAAGGCTTTATTTATAGTTTATTAAGATCAAATAGTCATTGTTACTAATGCACGAGTAAATCAGAATAACAAATTATCTAATTCTTGCTAGTGTATTTTTTCATACAAATAAACCCAACAGGCTATAATTTGAGATTAAAAGATTAACTAAAAAATGTTGTATACACATCCAGTATGTGTTGTAGACAGTTGAGTCATGTTAGTCTTAACACATGAGATTTTCAAGGATTGAAGAAGTCAAAATTATGAATAGAATTATATATCCTTAAAAGACACGTCAAAAAGACCCAGGTTCATCAATTTTTATTTGCATGACAGTTGAAATCCGCATTCAATTGACGAACCAAAGTGGACGATAGGCTAAGATAATCAAGGGCGGTTCCAATTGCATCCATGGCACTAAGACAAGTGCTATTCCAGGACTTTTATGGCATATATTGAGATTTTTTAGAATGTAATTCTTTAATGAAAAAAATATTTAAAAATGACAATCCAGAAGATTAAGTATGCCAGTTTGACACCAAGTGAAATTGGATTTTATTGCCAAATATAAATAAGGACTCGTGCACACAGCAAAATAAAAATTGCCAAATTACAATTTATTAAATGTAAACAAGTATCTCCTGTATTTGTTTAATAAAAAAAAAATATTTTATGGTACTGTATTTCCTAAAAGTAAAAAAGACTGGTAGCGTCCCTAGACTACTAAAATGAGTGTCAGTTAACTGATTACACCACTCGTAATATTTACACCAATGATCAAGTCAAAAAAAATTATCATAAACAAGAAATCGTAAAGTGGGAGATACCTGTGTTTAAAAATACATGCTTAATTCTCACTCAAACTGTCAATCTTCAAAGAGAATATTGCAAACAAACTTAATTGCCCGCCCACACTAGCTTCTTATTATGTTAGATACGATTTTACATTCTCATAAAATACGATTGGCTGAATACGCAGCACGTCTCTGCCCAGAGAATATTATCTGATAACAGAACTCAGTGTCAAGTTCACATGATCTTATTCGCGCATGCAAGTTCATGATCTCACGTGTTGAAAAAAAATCCATTTGTTTTAATTTTTTGATCTGATAGGGTTTTAACTTCTTCTTCCCTTAGTTTTAAATCGACATTAACTAATTGTATGAACAATAATTGAACATAATAACTAAAAGCACATTAAAAATCTTCTCTTTTGGTCACTGTTACCCGATGGATCAGTTTGTCAGGAAAATGTTTGACGAATCAGATCAGAGCAAGTCAAGCATTTTAATAGACAGAGAAATCTGAAACTCGTGGGCAGGCAGGCACAAGTAAGGACATACACCGTGAGTAGAAAATTCCAAGCCCATAACCCATAAAATATTCAAACTAGCAATCAAATAGTTTTTTATATTTTCTGAAAAATAAATTCCTAATACTTATATTAATAATCGGAAGATTATAAACCATTATAAAAGTAGCTTAAAGTTAGGTGTTAATCATATCTATGATGCCAACATGTAAAAATATTATAAATGAACTAAAATGATTCTAATTTTTATTATTTAATTAACTGTTATTTTAATATTTATTTATTTAATTAAAATAGCATAAAGGGAAATATTCAGGCATATTATCTACATAAGAATATAGCCCATGTTAAAACACTTTTTTTAGAAAATTTCTTGCCTTCTCATATCTTAATGATTCAATATCTTAATAATTTCAATATCTTAATAAATCAGTGTTATGCATCATTAGTATAAAATGTAACTGAATTGACTTTTCATTAAGTACTATTAAACGTCACACATTTCAATGGTGATAAATATATCTGCTTTTGAAAAGATAAGTCTGCGTCAGACCTTGTTGAAGGCCAAAGCGACTTATTAAAAGATAGGATTTGAATGTTCAAATATTAAGACTTGCCCAAGATGTCACAGTACTAATAATAATTATTTTCATTATCAGAAGGAAAAATCTGCAACTACCGGGCATTATTTAAAAAAAAAGATATAGAAGATGTTAAATATGTCTGAAAATTGGAAGAACTAACAAAATTAAGTATAAATATACTCTATTTCACGCACAAACTTCATTCATATAGAAATACCCGTCTGTCAAAATATTGAATAAATGACATTTCAAGACTTCAAATTTAAACCAATAGCTAATTTATTGTTTTCTAACAAAATGTTATATTTTAATATATTTCAGCTTTAAAACTTACCAAAATGTAATAAATGAAATCCCTTTTTGGACGTTTGAACCATTTTTGTTGACATTTCATTAAATTTATTAAATTATTAAAAATGTTTTTCACTTGTCTAAAAGGTTATTTTTTGATCCTAAAACCGCCACAATCCGAATTAAAAATAGACAAAAGTGTCATTTTTTGTTGGTACACAAGTCGTCAAGAGAAATTGTCGGGCAGATAACACACCCCTCGGTTCACTATATTTATATTTCTTCCGGCTACGTTTCAAACAAATACAGAACGCTCTTGATTTTTCTATATATTTTAGCATCCACCTGAAATTATTAAAAATGTTGAACATTTGCATGATAAAAACAAAAAAATCTTTCAAAGTGTCTATGTTTGGTGCGGTTCCCGCCTTTATAATGAAATGTTTTTATATGAATTTCTGGCGACTCGATATGATAATACCGTCCCCTCGTATATGAAAAACCGAAAAAACCACAGCCGAAACTGAACAAAACCTATTTTTGAGTAGCTAAATGTACTTTTCAATGATTTTCTAAGCTAATTTAATTTTTGAAAGTGCAGCGCTCGATATATCAATGAAAACGCAAAAAGTACAAATCAACAACGAGCGTAATTCGTGATTAAACTCGACATTACCTGTGAATACATCGCGATGGGGTCGACGACGAGCCGGGCACCTGATTATTCGGTTAAAATACCAAAAAAGCGAGGGAGTACACAAAAGACTGGCAACTGTCAAGATGGCGGCGGCGCGTTCCTGCTCGGCCGGAGAGTGCAGCGCGCCACTGCGCCTGCGCCCCGCGCTCTCGCTCTGCCCGTCTCCCGCTCTCCTCCCTCTCGCTATCGCTTATTGCCTACATCGGCACTCGCCAGCCTCGCACCTCCGCGCTCGCACGGCACCAACACACCTTCATCTCGTACTTCAGTGCTATACAGATGGACTGAGCTATGTATGGGTGTGTAATTATTTAGGTGCTCTTGCACAGTATATGAAATTGAGGGTGGAAACTTCGACTTTAATTTAATTTATATTTGTATTTTATAGCATGTAATTGTACTAGTTGCAACTTAACAAACTGTTTATATTGAAACTTACAACAAATAAAAATTGTTTTAATTTTATTGGCAATCTGACAAATTTAAAATTGGAAACAAATTCTGCAGGAATCGAATAATACTTCGGAAATGAATCCTAATGACGAAGATCCAAACTCTGTTGACCGGTGTTTTGTATGCGAGCATATTAAAAATATTTTGATAAATAATGTTTAAACACCACTATTTTATTTTATTGGTGACTGGTTATTAAAATGTAATTCCACTAAATAAGAATATGCAAAATAATTTATTTATACCGTGATAAATGATAAATTAAATTTAATTGTACGTATAAAAAATAATAAGCATATGGTGAAATAAAACATGAATATTTTGAAAACTATGAGATGAATTTATTTTCCTATTTCTTCATATAATTAAAACGTGGAGTTGCCAGTTACAAAATCGACGCGTGCAGCAGCGGAAAGCGTTATCAAGGGTAGCCATTTTTGTCAACGGGTATTTAAAAAAAGTACACTCCATCTGCAGCCCATTTTCTAAAGCCAAACGACGTTTGTCGAGGATTTTGCTCTGCGCGGGAATAAAACTTTATATTAATGTTTATCCGAAAATAATTACAAAATATAAGCTATTATGGCTACAAGCAGCGTTTCCAAGTTCTCATACGGCCGAAACGTAAGTAATGGTTTCTTCACCGTGAACCTTATGTCATCGAGTTCTCTCTTCTAGTGCAGTAGGCGATGTCAAATAATGGTCGCTTTTGTACTTTTGTTTACTATTTTATTTTGTAAACATGAAGTCTTTTTATTTCCAGCGTATGTTCATCGATCGCTTCATTAATTAGGACAATAGTTCCACGTATTGACAGCTAATAATTTTTCAGTTTTTTTTGCCAACTCCCAGTTTTACATTATAGACAACGGTAAACGGTGAAGGGACGAGGTTTTTTCTACGATTTTCGTATCCTACCCATATCAAAATTGCATTCAACGTATTTTTAAGTCGTATATCTACATTTTACTTTGTTTCTTCAAGACATTTCCTTGCATTCATCACTCTAGTTTTTATGCTTAATATGCTTTTAAAATTCCAAATCTGTAACTCACACCTCTTTTATTCCACATGTATGTATTTATTTTAACTAAATGGACTATTATTGTATTGAGAATTCATATATTTTTCATACACAATATACATGTAAGGAAACGTGACTCGGAATTGCATTGTCTGACGGATCTATGACAAATAATCTTTTTAAAAGTATACTACTGTTGTATTATAAATTGTGATTAAAATAATTGTTTTTAATTTCAAGGAGGTTGATATATCAGAACTTCGATTAGAGTTAGCCGCACTCAAGAAGACCCGGGCCACTCTTGTCAAGTTTTTGGAGCAAGTCCGTTGTGTCAGAGGAGACCTCCACACCATCACAGGAAACTTTGTGCAGCTTAAGCAAGTCAACCAGCAGTGGGACTCTCTTCTTGCAGACATCAGTGTCAAGCCTCTACACTGAAAAGAACTGATGCTGAATGGACTGATGTGCTTTCTAAAGTGACTGTGCAAAAATTTTGTGAACAAAACGGACAATTCATGATCACCAGAGACTTAGGCACACCTGTTAATGCTATCAAAACCTTTATAAGTTGATTTTTATTTTGCTTTGGCAATATTAAGGTTATGTAGCCTGATTTAAAAAATAAAAAAAATTGTGTAACGATATACCGCGAATGTAACACTAAAAAGAGTGTTGAGATTAGCAGTGATTTTTTTAAAAGATTACAAACATGGCTTCAAATATATCATCTATCAAAAAAGAGTCGACTGACAACAGTCTAGAAATTCAAAAGTATTTTGATAAGTTTAACAAGGAGCTGGAGGAGAATGAGACTGATCTTGTGGAAATATCTCAGATGGAAGATGAAGGAGAACAAGAGGAGGAACCCGGAACCTATTTCGTAGATGAGGATGGGCAATTTTATTTTCAACCTGCCACCGTCACTGAGCCTACAGAATTGATAACTGCAGAATCTGATGAAAACCAATCTCATCTTCTCTTGCCTAATAATGGTATAGAGTACGAGGTTTCCATTGAGAATCCTGCCACCAATGATGAACTTAGCTATGTTTATATTGTAGAAGAAAATGAACAGAACCGAAGCAAAGATGAGAATGATATGGCTGTCTATGACTTTGAGGAGGAGGACGAGACAGAGGCTCAACCGGCATCGCCTGTACAGTCCGACCAAGATGATAAGTCGCAAATTATCAAAATAAAATCAGGTGGAAAAATATTCCAGTGTAATTTTTGTGAATATGCAAATAGGAAAAAGTTCCTTCTTGCACGACATTTAAAGATTCATACCCAGGATAAGCCTCACAAGTGCTCTGTGTGCAGCAAGGGTTTCCGAACAGTGGTCGCTTTGAACAACCATGAGAACACACACACAGGAACCAAGCCTTACACCTGTAACTCTTGCCCGGCTGCTTTTGCGACCACAGGAGAATTAGTGCGCCATATGCGCTATATTCACACTAAGCTTAAGCCTCACAAATGCACAGAGTGCAACTACGCTGCTGTTGAGATGTCCAAGCTGCGGAGACACCAGCGATGTCACTCTGGCGAGAGGCCCTATCAGTGTCCCCACTGTACTTATGCATCTCCTGATACCTTCAAACTCAAAAGGCATCTGAGGGTAAGATATATTATAATAAATAAGTCTTCAAAATATGAAATTTCTTATATAAATAGAATATTTATGTCCGCATAGTTCCTGTTTTCATTTATCATGTTTATTATTAATTTATTCAATAAATGTACAATTTTAAAAATATTTATTGATATTTTATAATTTAAGGTTCACACTGGAGAGCGTCCATACAACTGTGACATTTGTCACGCTGCCTTCAGTCAATCCAACAGTCTAAAAGCCCATCGTCTGACTCATTATCCTGAACGCAAACCAACCTTTCAGTGCATGCTGTGTCCTACTAAATGCGGAAGAAAGGCTGACTTACGAGGTCACATTCGCAAGCTGCACACTTCTACGGAACCTTTGGAGTGCAAGCGCTGCGGAAAACGTTTACCTGATCGTTATTCTTATAAACTTCATGTCAGAAGTCACGGGGGAGAAAAGTCTTACAAGTGTGAAATCTGCCCATATGCCTCAGCATCGCAGCTGCATCTCTCTTCTCACATGTTGATCCACACCAATGAGAAACCTTTCGCTTGCGACTTGTGCGATCAGGCCTTCAGACAGAAGCAGCTCTTACGCAGACATCAGAATCTGTACCACAATCCAACTTATGTTCCCCCAAAACCGAAACCGAAAAATCACGAATGCGAAGAGTGCGGTAAAAAATTCATTCACCAGGGAAACCTTATCAGGCATTTGGCATTGCACGATCCCGATTCCAACGTGCATGAAGAGAATCTCGCACTCAAGCTGGGTAGAAAACAAAAGATCAACACTATCGAAGAAGCTGATGAGACCTCACAGATTATAGTGAACGAAGAAGATGGGGAGGAAGGCGAAGATGGACAGTATGTGGTGTTTGAAATGATCCAATTGGAAGAGGATGGAAAGGAAAGTAAGGTGCAGATTGTGGACACTGTACCCATAGAAAAGAAGCCGGTGGTTCTTGATGCCAAGCAAGACATGGAGAACTGCTTTGGTTTTAATGAAGAGGACGAGTGCGAGGAGGAGGATCCCCTGTCTGATGACGATTGACCTCTGTCAGGCCTGGGGTCTTTGCTGCCCTTGTAGCCTTGTATTTGTTATTACGCAGTACATAATCACGCCTTTGTAGCTAATTTGGGTTGTAAGTTGTAATATATTGTTAGTTATAGTTTGTAACAAGAGTCACTTCATATTTTTTTGTTTGTCAAATATTCAATTGGTGTTTTGGATGCTTCTGGCAAAGAAATAAGATTTGTTAACTGTACACATGGCTGATAACACAAATCAAATTGAAAGATTTTATCAGAGATCTTAGCAGAAATCCCAGCGGAGATGTCCAACGGGTACACTGTCAATCATGGAACATTGAGGTTGTGCAATATTTCTCAATTTTTCGCAATCATGTTTGTAGAGAAATGCGCGCGTCTTCTGTTGACTGGATTGATACTGCACAATCACCGTGAATAAAAGATTATTGCCGTTAATTGTTGTAGAGTTGAATGTCCTTGGACTTCTTGAAAAGACCACATCTTCTACTCATTTGCCTGCAATTTTTTTCTTAGGACTTTCCGCAATGAAAAGTTTTCCAAGCAATTATGCAACTTTTATATTGCTCGATTTATCGCATTCAATTCGTGTTATATTACTACTGGCACTAGTATATTCGCTTCCAACTAGGTCACCTGCTCTCTTTTCTATATTTTCATACCTGTGCAATCTTTTTACGTTCTGAATTGCTAAAAAATTTCACACGGATAATTGATTTAGTATAAACCGTTTTGTTTGTTGCTAGCTTTACTCTGACCGTACAGTAATTATAATTTTAGTGGTTTCGTTTTATTGATTTTTGCACAGTTTGAAACTTGTTAGTGTTAACGTACCTACCTCTGTTGTCTTGACGCTAGCGACACTAGAGTTAATATATTTTGATATTTGCAGGACATGAAATATATTTACAGTGAAACTCGTTTCAATCTTGAACAGTCGAATCAATTTCTTTGTAATAGATATAAGTTATTTTTAAGCGAGACGCTGCTTTCACGAATACATCTCTTCTAAAGAGCGTCTCGGCTGTAAGTGTACTTTTAAAAAAAGGAGAAAAATAGCGTAGTAAGTTGCTGCATGCATAACTTTTTGATATTTATTTATAGTCTTTTTAAATTATACTTTCCAATTAACTTTTAGTTTTTAAAAGTCTCTTTAACACTTTGTAGTTGGACTGCGGCACGAGATAGGTGCAGAAATAAATATTAGGCTGGAGAGTGAGAACTACACTTATTTTTTTATAATATTTTTTTGTAATAACCTGAAATTGTATATCACTATAAATACAAATCAATTCTTTTAAATCTGATTTTCACTTACTATAGAACTTGCATGTGCACATTTTCTTATCTACGAGTATGTTTAAAAATTATTGTGTTATTTTAAAATATTGAAATAGGGCCTATGTGTGTAGGCGTTGAAAAAATATTCAGGAAGTAACACATTTCTTCTAGGAAATAACGTTTAAATATAAATTTCACACAAATTTTATACGAAATATAAATTTCGTATAAAATTGTCAATATCAGTAAACAAAATGAATGTACAGTTTTAGTTATATGTCATGTAGTTTTACTCTTACGTTATTAACTATTTGTGTTTACAGCAAAGAAGTGCTACTTAGTTTAATCGTGATTTTTTTTTACGTATCCTACAGTTAATCAATAGTATCTAGGTGTAAAATGTGTACCTTTACTTTTTCCGTTATAGACACTAAAAGATTTCTATATTCCTCGAAGTGCAAAGTTAGTGTCAAATATCTTTCGTACTCCCATTCCTCAGATGCTATTTAAAAGAGGTCACACATGTTCCAGTTTCGATTCAACAATAATTGATCTCGGACACAAATAATCTGCATTCTGTATTTTGACACTTCTAAAATATTGGCCGTCTCTTAAATTAAATAATTCACCCTGTTTTAAATTTACACGAATCTTTGGCACAATAATGGTCGATCTGGATTAAATTAATTGATGAATGATTAACAATATATTTGTGATAATCAATTGGTGATACTTAAATGTTACAATGATATGTAATTATTTGTATCTTTTAAGTAGTTTCCTTTTAAGATATAACGATTTACATATAAGATGACATTGCAGGCGATAATGATGAAATTATTTTTTATTCTTTTATTTTTTTTACTGAGTAAAAGTTAAACATTGTAAAAATCTAATGATTATGCAAATTTGTTAGAATTTGTTTATATCTTTCTGAATATTAAAATTTCCAATGCGCTTTGTGCAACAAAAAAGATGATGTAACATTTTTATCGTAGGATAACTGAAGATGAATCGTACGATAATATTTGAGTAATTCATGTCACTCATTGTATATCTTATCATAAAATCAATAACAAGAAAAATTATGGGCTTTTCAATAATTAATCGTTGATTTTTTGCATTGGCTCAATATACTCCAGCGTTGGACTAAACTTGCTCGATGTCTGCGATGTTTCTCTCTTTTGTAGCAATACAAAGCCACTCATTTATTCATATTGTCAGAATTGTTCCTTGCGTGTGGACTTATTATTAAAGTATATTCTAGAACCTGTGAAATGAAACATCACCCGAGAGAGAACTTGAATCAAACTATCGATTTCTCACAAAGGGCTTCACCACGAGTCTCAGCATAGATTAAGGCGTGTTATTTTTCAATGAGAATTTAGTACACACGATGACATATTTTGATGAAACAACACCCAACTAATAGGTTTAGTAAATATTCTCATGCTAAAGATTACATGTTCATGTCATATAATTTTCAATGGAATACATGCAGTTTTAATACATGGTTTTTATGGATACTATGGCAAGGTATAATTTTAATGGGACAGGGGCTCAATTTTATCGATGGTTGGCTATATTGAGGTAGGAACATTATTAGTCCACACTAATATACTATGATCAGCTCTAGAGGCAATCGTAAATGTTCTCTGTTGAGTCCCCGTCCCATGGTGATAGGGGTGTGTTTTCTTAAGTACACAGTGACAACTATTAATTAATCTACTTATTATTACCGATTAACACAATGTAAGTCTACAAGTATACAAGGCACTTCTTTGCATTAATTGTTATTATTTATTTAAACTTTACTCAGATGGATTTTAAATCAATTCAACATATATACATACATAGGTTTTCACGGCTGTCTTTGCGCTATGCCAGATTGTTTTCATCTTCACATTCTCGTTTTTGACTCCACCTGTGGGAATCATCTCCAAGAAACTGTTGCAGCTTAAGAACGCAAAGATAAAACAATGCAGCGGGACATTCCAGAAACCGTCTTGAATCAACGTTTTGTTCATTTTATAGTTATATTTTATTCAGTTATTATTTAGGGCTGTGCGATTGACTTGAACGCACTTAAAGCTGAATATATTTAATTTAAATTCATTTGTTTAATGTACATGCATGGTTTTTGTTGGTGAAAAATATTATTACAGGAGACAATAAAGTATTCAAATAGGAATTTAGTGATTTTTTTTCAATCATGTATGGTATTGGAATCAACGCAGGCGCTCACTGTAGCCACTTCCGATGAGCCAATCGACTTATGTTATCCCTTTTCTTCTCTACACATTTATCTCTTGCTATTTCAAATGTGAACTCTATAAGTTGAAGGCTTACTAGCTTAGATTATATGAACAAGCAATTGTATAAGTTTGGAACGGTTAATTGTGTTGTACACGGGGATATCACATAACATATTTCAGAGTTTCTATTTTGTGTGCGAGTAAGTGAGTTAAATTGTACGGATGTTATTTCTAGTATATATTACTTTAATTGGAGGTTTGAAAAGGGTGTTACTTTAAAGTGTAAATATTAAATTTTATATAATCCAGAATGTAAAAACATAATTTGCATCTGTTTAAATTATTATTATAAAGCATGCTGTATTCCTCAATGTATGAACTGCACTACACAGTTAATGTATTGAAAGGTGATTTCAAATCAAAACTACTGATGATTTCGATTTCTATTTCTTTTAAATTATATTGTATTTTTTTAAACAATTATAATGAATTTCGCATTGAAGTAATGTGAAATATTAAAACTTTACATATAATAAGACTTACAATTCTTTTTAGTTTAAGGATTCTTTTTGTATATAAGATTTTAGTTTAACAATGCTTAATTTTTTATGATCTTTTCTCTGCGCCTTTTATGCAATCAAATATTTGATCAAGAATCTTTGACATGGCGTGTTCAATGTTATGTCGTATGTATCTTCGAATATTTTATAAAACTTTGATCAAATGTTTGATAGTACAACAGACGGTCTAGCAATTTTTTTTTAAAGGTTTGCTTTAATATTTAAATTCTGAAAGGAAATGCAGATTTAAGCATGCCAAAATAACTTACACTTCCACATATATAAAAATAAATATTTTACTTCTTAGAATAATTAAAAAATATAATCATTATTCACACATTCAATAGTATTGTTAAATCGAGGTTATTATCATTTATAATATTGTATAAATCTAAAACTTAATGTATAAAGCAGGCAGAATAAATTATTTGGCTTACTAACGCGGGTGGAATGAAAAAATTGCCCACATGTAATGAATATACTTGGTTTCTTTTTTAATTGGTTTTTGTCTTTATTTTCCTTATTCTCCTTCCGCCTCTTCCGCCTAGAAGGATTGCGTACCAATTTATTTCGACACTCACTGTAACTGGTCATATAATGTGCAGAAAACAAATCTTTTTTCAGGATGTTGATTTATGTAGAACTTGTGGATCACGGAAGAACCTCGTAATACTATCTTTAGTCTTGGGAGAGTCAATGGGACGGGGTCGACACTGGGAGATGCAGATTATTTTATTTCTCAATTTTGAGATTTATGAATGTGCTGTCTGGGTAATTTCATTTTAATATTTTAAATAAAATACTCGAGTGATTTTTTCACGTGTAAATTTTTATTGGTAATCAATTTCGCCAACCTTTAACGCTGACATTATCAAAGTGAATGAGAATTTTAAAAATAAATAGCAATGAAGTGAACAATTATAAAAGGAAGAGGTATCGGTTGTTAGAAAAAGAGATAATTTCAATACGAGTATAATGTACCCGACGAATGGAGGATTCTATATAATTGTTATTTTTATGAACGATTCTATATAAAATAAATGCTTTTATATTTGTGAAAGTAATTAATTTAAGTGGTAGTAATCCTCACAGATAATGCCAACGTGAAAAGTTGGCGAAACCGGTCACCAATAAAAATCAACATGTGGATATTACTCAAGTATTTTATAAAAAATTTGCAATGCTGTGATTCAAACGAATCGTTATAAGCAGTACTTTTAATTAATTTAAGCGTGGACACATTTATAATATTTCGATAAATAATTTAAAAAAAACGAGATCATATTTAAATACCAGTATTTTATTTTATTGGTTTCTGTGCGATTTATAACATGAAATATAATAAGCGTATGGTTAAATAAAACACGGATATTTAAAAATCTTTTTCCTATTTCTTCACATAATTAAAACGTGGTGTTGCCAGTTGCAAAATTGACGTTTGTCGGGGATTTTGCTCCGCGCGGGAATAAAACTTTATATTAATGTTTATCCAATAATAATTACAAAATACAAGCTATTATGGCTATAAGCAGCGTTTCCAAGTTCTCATACGGCCGAAAAGTAAGTAATGGTTTCTTAACCGTGAATCTTATGTCATCGAGTTCTCTCTTCTAGTGCAGTAGGCGATGTCAAATAATGGTCGCTTTTGTACTTTTGTTTACTATTTTATTTTGTAAACATGAAGTCTTTTTATTTCCAGCGTATGTTCATCGATCGCTTCATTAATTTGGACAATAGTTCCACGTATTGATAGCTAATAATTTTTCAGCTTTTTTTGCCAACTCCCAGATTTACATTATAGACAACGGTAAACGGTGAAGGAACGAGGTTTTTTTCTACGATTTTCGTATCCTACCCATATCAAAAATTGCATTCAACGTATTTTTAAGGCGAATATCTACATTTTACTTTGTTTCTTCAAGATATTTCCTTGCATTCATCACTCTAGTTTTTATGCTTAATATGCTTTTAAAATTCCAAATCTGTAACTCACACCTCTTTTATTTCACATGTATGTATTTATTTTGACTAAGTGGACTATTATGGTATTGAGAATTCATATATTTTTCATACACAATATACATGTAAGGAAACGTGACTCGGAATTGCATTGTCTGACGGATCTATGACAAATAATCTTTTTAAAAGTATACTACTGTTGTATTATAAATTGTGATTAAAATAATTGTTTTTAATTTCAAGGAGGTTGATATATCAGAACTTCGATTAGAGTTAGCCGCACTCAAGAAGACCCGGGCCACTCTTGTCAAGTTTTTGGAGCAAGTCCGTTGTGTCAGAGGAGACCTCCACACCATCACAGGAAACTTTGTGCAGCTTAAGCAAGTCAACCAACAGTGGGACTCTCTTCTTGCAGACATCAGTGTCAAGCCGCTACACTGAGAACTGTATTTGAAGATGTACTTTCTAAAGTGACTGCAAAAAATTTGTGAACAAAACGGACAATTCATGATCACCAGAGACTTAGGCACACCTGTTAATGCTATCAAAACGTTTATAAGTTAATTTTTATTTTGCTTTAGCATTATTAGGGTTATCTAGCTTAAATAAAAATATATTATATTTTCTAACAACTATTTACCACGAACGTAACACTAGAGAGAGAGTTGAGATTAGCAGTGATTTTTTTAAAAAGATTACAAATATGGCTTCAAATATATTATCTATCAAAGAAGAGTCGAATGACAACAGTCTAGAAATTCAAAAGTATTTTGATAAGTTTAATACGGATCTGGAGGAGAATGAGACTGATCCTTTGGAAATATCTCAGGTGAAAGATGAAGGAGAACAAGAGGAGGAACCCGGAACCTGCTTTGTAGATGAGCATGTCACTGAGCCTACAGAATTGATTACTCCAGAATCTGATGAAAACCAATCTCATCTTTTCTTGCCGAATGATGGTATAGAGTACGAGGTTTCCATAGAAAATCCTGCCACCAATGATGAACTTAGCTATGTTTGTATTAAAGAAGAAAATGAACAGAACCGAAGCGAAGATGAGAATGATATGAGTGACTTTGAGGGGGAGGACGAGACAGAGGCTCAACCGGCTTCGCCTGCACAGTCTGACCAAGATGATAAGACACAAATTATCAAAATAAAATCAGATGGAAAAATATTCCAGTGCAATTTTTGTAAATATTCAAATAAGAAAAAGTTCCTTCTTGAAAAACATTTGAAGATTCACACCAAAGATAAGCCTCACAAGTGCTCCGTGTGCAATAAGATCTTCCAAACGGGGTTCGCTTTGAACAACCATGAGAACACACACACAGGAACCAAGCCTCACACCTGTGACTCTTGCCCGGCTGCTTTTGCGACCATGGGGGGGTTAGTGCGCCATATGCGCTATATTCACACTAAGCTTAAGCCTCACAAGTGCACAGAGTGCAACTACGCTGCTGTTGAGATGTCCAAGCTGCAGAGACACCAGCGATGTCACTCTGGCGAGAAGCCCTATCAGTGTCCCCACTGTACTTATGCGTCTCCTGATAACTTCAAACTTAAAAGGCATCTGAGGGTAAGATATATTATAATAAATGAGACTTCAAAATATGAAATCGAAATTTCATTATATAAAAAGTATTTTCGGCCCCAATATGATTTTCCAGTTTCTTGATCTCAATATGTATATAAATAGGATATTTATGTTCAGATTTAAAGGTCCTGTATTCATTCAAAAATATGTATTGATATTTTATAATTTTAGATTCACACTGGAGAGCGTCCATACAACTGTGACATTTGTAACGCCGCCTTCAATCAATCCAACAGTCTAAAAGCCCATCGCCTGACTCATTTAACTGAACGTAAACTGACCCTTCAGTGCAAACTGTGTCCTACTAAATTTGGAAGAAAGGCCGACTTACAAGGTCACATGCGCAAGCTGCACACTTCTACGTAATCTTTGGAGTGCAAGCGCTGCGGCAAACGTTTACCTGACTGTTATTATTATTTGAGATTTATATATAAACTGGGATCGTATATTGATATAAATAAAAATAATTGTTATGATTTTGTATAGGTTATATATTTTATTCATCAGTGAAAATATTTATACATATTTAAAAAAAGTTAGATAACATTAATGGTGCAAGGACCAGTTAAAAAATACAATATACAAATAATGGATATTTACAAATTGTTGAGCAAGGATACCATCAAATGATCCAAAGTCAGTCTAAATTTTGCAAAATAGTTTTATTCCGTCGTAGAAAAAATTATGCAATCACTGGAGTTACCGTAGTGGCTCTAAAATGCTTTTTATCCGATTGGAACTTTAAAAATCAGACTAATTTGAGATTATTCATCTTTTCATCAAATTAACAGTATGATTTTCAGTATCAGTGGTTATCTGAATAAATTTTTGCATTCTAGAGACTACATACTTTTTCATGTGCTCGAAAAAATTTAAAATACACGGTCAGAGAAATATCCTATGGGACTTCGCAAGAGGTGGATATATCTACATATAATCAAAAACAATATTTTTAAAGTCTCAAGTTCTATTTTGATAATACTCTTGTATTTATAAAAAATATATATAATTAACTGAAACAAGGTTTGTTATGATAGGCCAAATCTATTTGTAAACATACCCAAAATATAATTGTCCAAAACCAAAATCTGGGGAAATTTTTATTTTGTCATATATGTGGATCGCAAGCCATATAATTTTTAGTTGCACCATCTTGTAAGACAGTAGAAATAATATTTTTAAAAAAAGGCAACTTATACGTCCGCAGTTCTAATATAATAACGCTTTCACTCGTATGATATTTAAGTACACAAATTAACACTAAATCACAAACAAAGATACTCGGAAGCCTACTGTTTCCTGTGACACTCACTTGAATCATGAAACAAAAAAGATTTAAAGCGAACTGAAAACTAAGAAATTAGTTACGCTGAACACCTTCACCGCACGACACTACAATAAAGCTCACTAACATTATAACTACCACCAATGAAATACCTGAAATAATTTACTATTAAAACTAAGCTAAATTTAAAAAAAAATTCAAACTAGTCTTGATACAACATAATAATTCAATAACACAAGGCGTGAGAAGTAAAACTTAGCTCCGTTAGCATCTCAAAAACTTATAGCCATAAAGTTTATTTTGATCGTTTAATAATAAAAACATGAAACGGAAAAGAAAAAAAAAGCTTGAAAATATCGTACCATATCACAGATGGTACCAATTAAGTTTTTCTTATTGTTTCTTGTGTATCGTATAACTGTATAGGTATCTTTTGCCACGAGAAATAAAGCTTATTTTAGTCATATTGGATTTAGTGTCCTGCAGGTAGCTCGTAAGATTTGTCAGTTACGGCGGTACCTCTCAGTTACAGAATAAATTTATCTTCTTTCGAAAGCCCCTTTCTCCCTCTACTTTTTATACAACCGGACAGAAAAATAATACACGGCTCCCATTGCACAAGTAGGCATCTAATACAGATAAATAGTCTTAATACAAAAAAAAAATATTAAAAATAAAATAATATATTAGATTAGATAAAATATAAAAAAACAGCATATATATTTATATAAAAGTGTGTAAATAGATAAACGAGAGAACTCCTCACAGCAACGCTTTACTATCAAACGCTAAAATGATAGATCTGTCATTTTAAAATGCAGTTCTATCATTTTACTGATTGCCATTTAATCGCACAAAGGTGAAGGCATACTATATATTATTGGCTACTAGATGCCGTATTTACCAAAGGTACTTCTTGGAATGCCTATGTTTAAGATCAAACATCTCAAAAAATGTTGATTAGATACGCGGTTTCTTATTCTCTCCGAATGGCCTTCGCGCGGGGGTGTCTCCGCCCTCTCGCTTTTTACTAAATGGTGTCGCAAACGGCTCCTTTTGTTTGAGCATCTCCATGTCCTTGAAGACGACCTGAGCTCCCCCGCCGCACGTAGGAAGAACGTTGGCCTAAAAAGAAAGTGATTTTTCAAGCAAGAGAATTGTTTACAAGTTTAGTCGAGATTCACTCTTGACAATATCGTATCTATTGGATTTATCTTTGCCTGGGTTTTGTGCACATTGAAAATGACTGAGCAGACCTGGTTTAAAAAGAAACTAAATGTTGTTGACAATCTGTTTTTGTATTATCAACTTTTAAGTCCTGGGTTTAAATCCAGGACGAGTAATTAAAGTTTTTCAATTCTTTAAAATCCAAAGTATCTTGATTTGACTTTAGAGATTCCAACCGTTTGATAAGAAATCTCATACAGGCTTTCTGTGATTATAAGAGAGATGCTTGTGTCTTAGCAGGTTAGGTTCAGCTGCATCTCCAACTTTACTCGCGCTAGTGACTGAATCTAACAAAGTAGGTGGTTAAAAAAAAAAACTTATTTGAATCAACTGAGCTTGTTGAGTTTGAAAAAAAAAAAAAAAAATCTACTAACCTTGTATAGTTTGGTTTCAAGTTCTCCGTCTGTATCTTGCTCTTGGGAGATGAGGCAGTAATTATCGGTATTTGTAATATCCTTGAAAAAATTTTAAAGAGCAATTAAATATAATGGGGGAAAAAAAAGCTAAGAATCTACCACAAGTAAAATTTTCTTATAAGGAATGTAGAATAACATACATGCAATTGTAGGAAAGGAAACAATAAAATGTATTACAATAAAAAAAATAGTAAAACAAAGTATGTTTTATTGATTTGTTAAGTATATTTTAATGTATTCAATTGCTCATAAACAGGCCTAGTTTTCAAACAAGAATAGTGCGGTGTTGGGATTATTTGAGCTTATCACTTTTCTCTAATTATTTTTGCAAGTGGTAAGAAAAAACTAACCTTGATATCCAGCAATTTGGTGAGGCTCTTTCTGTGCGGTATCTTAGGCTGCATGATGGTCCCCGAGGGCACCAGAGGCCGGGGCATGTGCTGCACCCACTGGTTGGTCGGAGTGTCCGCAGACAGTGAGCGACGGTGACGAGGGTTGGAAATGGCGAAGCCCTGGAAAGTTCACAAATGTAACAATATAAAAAAAACTGGTGGGAAGAGAAATAACAAAAATAGTTCCACGTCCAGATCTGCTTACTCTTTTAGATGAAGGAGATGTCAGGATCGTGCTGGGCGTTGATAGTTCAGGAGGGGATTCTCTCTTAGGCACAACCTCAGTTTCCTCAGCGGAGAGCCCAGGGTTGCCATCTGATGTTAGGATCTGTTTGACCAGTCGGATCTTGTCTTCCTTTTCACGCATTGATTTCTGAAATGAATTCATTTTAAAGTTATTTCAGATATTTTCAAATTGCCGCTGGTATGAACATGTTCTGGAAAAGACACTGGGTAATGTAAAATGTAGAAATACTAATAAATAAATTTTATGTGATTTTGCTCCTAAATAATATAGTATTGTTTTTTCTTATGTATTTCATTATTTCACCGAAACCATGAAAGGGAGATTTAGAGCTTAGCTAGCATGGAACCTTAGGCCGAAGTCAGGCACGAAGAGCAGAAACAGTTTCCCACAGTCTTCATATCTAAAGCATTGGTTTTCAATTCCGCTCCAGAATTACAAATATTTCTTTTATACATACTACGTACTGAAATATTTGCAAGAATTTCGATAAAATTAAGATTTTTTGTCCTGGAGTGGCACCAGCAATATTCAGACCTTGATTTTATCTCGCTGCTCCTTGAGTTTGACTTCAAGTTCTCCTTTCATCTTGATCTGTTCTGTGGCGATTTTGTAATTAAACTTCCTCTTCTGGTTCTCCTTCTCGATGACCTTTTGATTCAGCATCATGTCCTTATCATCCAACTGGAATTAACAACATTACCCATTAAACTTTATTTCTTACAAAAAAAAGTAAAGACTAAATAATCCCAACCAAAACAAATTACAATTTCATTGCCTTCTAAGCGAAGATTTTCACTTTCAGACTTCTCTGTAATGAGAATGTAAATTTTCCAGACAATATTATTAAGATGGTAAATAATTTTGAAATAGATAAAGTTTATTTATACCCGTTGCTTGAGCTGCTCTCCGTGCTGTTCAGCAGCGGCCAGTCGCCTGTGCAGCGTGGCTGCTGTCTCTTCAGAAGTCATAAGTCGTTGTTCCAAAGCCCGTGCCCTCTGTCTTTCCTGGTCCAGCTGTGCGCGCAATGTTACAGTTTCTGTGCTGGTCAGCAATGTAGATCGTACCAAGTCATCTAACTGAGCACGGAACTTCTCATCTAAAAGCAAAAAAATATTTAATTAATTATAGAATAGTGTCTGTTCATACTTTCCATTTTTTAAACATAGCAGTGAAATATTTAAGATTTTGATTTGCCATTTACTTCTACCCAGAAATCTAAAAAGCCGGAATTCTATAAAACAAATATTTTGGTATCTCATTTTCGAGCTTAGAAACTTTTCCTAGTTTCAGTCGCAATACTTAAATATAAAAAAGTTTAAAAGAGATCAGCACTCTTAAAAAAATGTGCTTTACCTCAACCTCTTGGGCAAGGACCTTTTCTGAAAAACTTCAGTAACGGCTGTGCAAATACACAAGTATTACAAATTTACTAAAGTATTTTATTACCCCTGATAGTCTTATCCCTTAGCAAAGCTCTCCGTCTCTGCAGCCGAAGTCCCAAGTGCGCCGTCAGCTGCCGGATGAGTTCTTCTGCCTTGGGGCTGTTCAGCTCCAGACTCGGGAAGTCTCCTCCAAGACTGTACACCAGGCCGAGATCCACATCAAGATTTTCGTCACTCCTGCAATACAAATTATCTATGAATTAAAGTTGACTTTGAACATTAGTGCTTTTTTGTCTCTCGGCTTAGTGTAGCAATATGATATCTTGAAAAATCTATACACAATTTTCTTTTTTAGATGATATCTCGACTTTATTATTTGTCAAATTTTGATAAAATTTCTTGGAAATTTTTTACACTAGCTTAAATTTGTGCTAAGGTGCGATGTTTCATTATTCTTAATGAATTGTCCTTACTGTTCGTCAGCCATGATCTTTGCTCTGGCTTGCTTGAAGATGAGGTTGGCCTTGCGCCTGCCCGGAGTCATGCCCATGCCCATGTCTAGCAGTGCTCGCGGCTTAGCCACTTCCACTTCCATGGCCACTTCTGCGAACCGCATCACTTGCTACAGAAAAATAAAATGAAAATAAATTTAATCCATAGTTTCTCACGGATTCCATTGTGTTCATATAATTTTATGTTGTATTTAATAAAGCAAAACTAATTATGCACTAAAATGCATTTTTTATTAATGTATTAAATCAATTCCAAAATATAAAATTATGATTTAGGATTGATATGCATATCTTACCAGGGTTTCATCATAGTCTTCACAACTGGGATTCACGCAGACCACCATCCGCACGTGCCCCTCTCCATCAAAGAAATTTTTGAAGAGATGGGTTATCTTAGCATCACGATATGGAACAACGCGAGCCACACCCCCTGCCTGCTGGTTCTCGCGCAGCGCCTCGAGACAGGCTCGGAGGGTCATGAGGGAGTTGTTGATGTTACCAGCCTCTCGGAGGCGCTGGCCTAGAGAACAATGATGCAGATGGTCACGTTTTTCAAAATAAAAAAAAAGGCTTGTCATAAAAATGTTATAATTTTTTTTTAAATAGTAAAGTTTTAGGGATGCAAAGAAACGAATCAACCGGATTAGGTTTCTAAAAATGAATGTTTTTTTATGGAGTTAAATGAAAAATTAACAGTACACAGTCAAAGAAGAAGAGTGAGAAGTATTACCGGTATTGTTGGTTCTGTTAGTACGTTCGCTGCCCGCCAGGTCCACGAGGCTCAGCTGCCGAATGGTCACCGCCTTCTTGTCTTGGACTACCGATTCTCCCATACTATCTACCGGTGCCTGAAAGCCATGAGCAATAAATCAGTTAATTTCCAGATCAATCTATTTTCTAAATATTTGGAGTAGAACTTTTTTTAATTCACGTCTGTAATGAACATATAAATGTCTTGTTTGCTAATTTGACATGAATTGCATTTAGTAATTTTGTGAAAAAAATGTTGGCACATTGAAAGATTGACGGTCCGATGCACATCTCCTAAATCGATGTAGCTGGGCTCTGTTTCATTTTTGTGAACAATATTATGTATTGATAAAATTTTATTTAATAACTATCATTAATCATAGATGATTATGAGTAGGCAGTAATGATATATAGTTACCTGCACTAGACGGATAGTAAATACAGAGTGACTGCGGCTGGACTCAGAGTTGAGGTTGGTGTGAGCCATTCTCTTTCGCTTCATTCCTTTGTAGAAGGCTTCCAGTGCCTCATCTCTCGTCTGCAAGGAGATAAATCGTTTTTATAAACCAAAGTATATCAAACTTCAGCACTGCATCAAAATCATGCTAATTATTACTTCATATGACTTTTAAGTAATTTGTGACTAGAAAAATTATTTTCGTTGACTTACCTTGACTTCCACCTCTGTGACTCCGTGCACATACATGTTGTGGTTGGAGTCTTCTCGGACAACTTTGCTGACTGGACTCCTGGAATATCAAAGAGTTGTAGAATAAAGTATGCCATTTATTATTGTAGTTGACAATGATTATTTTGATTGCATTAAAAGATAGCTCACCTCCGAAGAGAGCCTTCCTCCAGCAAATCACAGACGGAGTTATTGTAAATCTCAATGTAGTTGACAAACACGGAATACATACAATCCTCGTCGATTCCATCAACTTTAGACATCTCAGAGGAGCTGACAGCGAGGTCTGGATTGGAGTTATTCCTGTACAGACATTTAGTTTGTGATTATTGTGGACGAAACTAATGAGAAAATCCATCAGGATCCATTTCATACCACTCAGTTCAATTCTGTTTTAACAACTGAGTAATGGGGGTATTATTACTTATATTTGATACTGACACTTATATTAGCTATTATAATGCTGAAAAAATCACAATTTATTAAAAAGACGTATTTATAACTCATTAATTCATGATTAGTTCAAATTGAAACATTTCATCATCAGGTAGAAATATAAATTAAATTTAACATTAAAAAGGGAAGGTTATTTAAAGTTACAAGGTATTATTGAACTGAAAAAAAATTACTAATATTATCAATCAAAAGTGATGACTAATTTGCACAAAGTAATCGCTTTTCATCATATTTTTGATAATAAGCATTATTTTATAGAGCAACTTCAATAAGTGTTGTTGCCATCTACATCTGAACATCAAAAAATCTCTAAGCCATATACAACTTTGAGTGTTGGTAGTAATATCAGTTAAAGTACGTACTTCCTGGCAGATTTGGGCTGAGCCTTGTGCAGAATTTGCTGGCGCTGGAGAGCCGCCTCTGCGTCTCCTTGTATGTCGAACATGTTGGCGCGGTCCGGCCGGAACACAAGGCGCCGAGCTTGCACACCCTCAATACTCTTGAAAATCACATCCAGACACCGAGGCATAATGCCTGGATTGTGGGGCTCACCTAACAGATAATTTGTCATTTTAGTTGTGATTAAAAAAAAAACTGTAAAATTTATTCACTACAACTAAAAATCAAACCATTTATACATCCTTCTGAATGCTATGCTTACCTGTCATAGTGTATGTTTTTCCACTTCCCGTGACTCCATAAGCAAACAGTAGACCATTTTTGCCTCTAATAAGATTCTCTACCAGGGGAAGTGCTACTTGTGTAAATACCTAAAAAAAATATATAAAGACTAAAAAAAAAATCACTGGCAAGCGTGCCACAAGCAAAATGGACAAAAAATAATGAATATTTTTTTTATAAAAAGTTATAAAAAAAAAAACCTCATTCTGTGTAGCGTCCTGTGTGAAAACCTCTCTGAAGGTATAGTTGATGGGGCGCTGTGTGCCTCCTCTACCCCCATCAGCTGGAGGTGATAAACAAACAGTGGTGGAAGAAAGAACCCGCAGTCCGGCTGGAGCATCATCACGTATTGGCACGCGACGCACTCGGCAGTACACACGCACCGGTGCACGAGCTATGCTGTCCTTGGAAGCGGCTTTGGTTAGGCGGCCTGGCGTCTTGGCACGCCTGTATATTAAATAAAAACTTAGATGTATTAACCTCCGTAATAAAAATTATAACTTTCAACAATTGAGTAAATATTAGATATTACATTTGTCAGTTAAAAAGTTTAAAAAAGTGTTAAAATTTAGATAAATTATTTGTAGTAAAAAATATTTGTATTATAAATAGAAACACTAATTGCAAGCACCGATATCACTGAAATCGAATTGCTATATTCTTATTTAGAAATAGTTTGCCATTGTTGTTGTAAAAAAAAAAACGTTACGCCAAAGGCGTGTATGAGTCACGTCAAAATATATGTATGAAAATTATCACCGAAAATACCAAAACACTTAAATAATAAACGAAAGACCCGCTTATAATACCGAATATATCACAAGCACAGATATATTATTACTGATTAAATAACAAAATAGATGGGCGGTCCCTGACGTACAATGTCGAGTTTTTAGCATTTTTATTTCATTGCAGATCATAATTTTATAACTAAAAGCATTTGTGATTGGTCTTAAGGATAATATTCAAGATATTGGTTCATAATTTTACCTTTTTCTAATATAACTACGATAAAAAACGTTTAAATAAAATATCTTTATAAACGGACGTCAATGTGTCTCAACGTCTGAGTTTAATTAAAAAAGTACTTACGTCGGCTTCATATTTAATTTTCACTCTCTTTCTTTAAATTTATGTTTCAATCACTGCTTGAATGCAAAGACATTAGCTTTTATAGTTTTAATTATGTTATTTCCAAAGTCGGTTAAATAATTCGAAAAGTTGAAAGGACTACAGTTCGTTAGCGCAGTGTTGCAACTTAACAAGTTTATTTTATGGCAATTCAGTACTGTCAATTTACAATCAATACGGTATTACTACACTACTTTGTGTAAAGTAAATTCTCGTTTTATTTCTTTACTTATATTTAAAATGGTAAAATCTGTTTTATTTAGAATAATAATTTATTCTATGCCTAATAAGATTTTTATTAGATATGGAATAAATTAAAAGTGCACAAATCAAAATCAAAAGTGGATACTAATACATTTATTAAGTTAATAATGATTACTAAACTGTTAAATATATTACGCTTAAAACTTTTAGTATACAAACGTAAGTTTTATCAATTTATAATTTTTTTTTATCTTAATTGCAGAATTTAGTTTTAATAATCATTATTCAATGTAACCGATCTGGTTTTTTGGTAGTTATTTATACTTGCCATACTTTATTTTTATCATCTGATATATTAGGAATTTCCTCATTGAAATGTCTAAATCACAAGATTACACTAAACACGATTTGTTGAATGTTGTTTCAATTGAAAAAAAGTAAGCGCATATTTTGATTAAATATTCATCTTTATTTGTGAAAAACTCATCTTTTGGTTTCATTACAAGAACCCTCATATTCCTCAAAAAGATTTTTTTACACTGTCTACTCTTATGGCAATAAAGATCAAAATTAAAAATATTTAAAGTCAAATTTTAAAAAAATAGTACATTAGTTTGTATTCATTTATAACAATGCATGAAAAGCCATACAATAATTTTTTTATTTCAGCTTTAAAAAAAATCACATAGTCGTAAAATATAATTTCAATAGCAAACACAAAAATAAAATAAAAACAGCTATTTTCTTGAGTAAAAAATGGTATAGAAAGGTATTAAGAAATAAATTTTATAACCATAGTAATACCAATATTGTATAATATTCAGAAAAAGGATTATCAGCAGCTATTTTATTCTAATATTCTGTAAAGTATCGATTTTCATTTTAGCCCTGGACTACCATTATCTAACTATTATAACAATTATTTATATTTTTCTCGCTTCTTATTTTTGGGTTAATTTCTCGTTTTAAAGCATATAAACAAGATATTCAACAGATGGAGATAGATGTAACAAATATCGAAATAGTTTTCTCATTAGTGCAACAAAATAGTGATTTATTAAATTTATTCATTTTGTCAAATGCGTATAATAAATTTTACCGCAATGGATATAAAAATAGTCCAGGGTTAAATCTTATCAATAACAATGGTAACTATCTATATACACAATTCATTATTTCTTTATTACATCCAGATAAGTAATAATATCAGGTTACACTACGACTTTTTCGTTGAGCGTGTGAATTATTGATATTAAGCAAATTGGATTATTATCGGTGACAAACAATTTTATCTTCTTATTGAATATTACAAATATAATACAATTATGGAGGGCTTTAAATGAATAAAAGATTCTTAACTCATTATAAAGATACACACATGTAAACATATTTTATTAGTAATACTTTTTCGCTGCTTATAGACTTGATAGCATTATTATTAATGACCAATGCGTCTGCTCACATAAGCAGGTATGTATAAAAGTTAGACATTGTGAATTTCAACAATTCCATTCTCTATTATAATATGAAGGTTTTTTAATTGTGCACATATTTTACAGAATGTGGAAGACTTATCATTGTGTTCACATTGTATATAATTCTATTAAATGCAGTTGCACATAGATATTATTGGAGACACTTGGTATGGCTGGCATTGGTTTGATATTAAAGAGTTCAGTTCAGTAGTTGTTCTTATTCCTTGTGACAAGCAACAAGATTGTGGTATAAATAGGGAGAAACATCTATATTTTGCGTGTTACTCAATGAAAAAAATTCACACAAATTTGTCAGAATCGACTTGACACATTCAACAGTATAATTTCACAAGCACTTTGTTGAACTATAAGTATAATTTTATCAAGACTATATGCAGCTTCAGTATTAAACTTGTAGATAAATAATATAATAAATCCAAATCTATAAAAACGCTGACTGTAAGTGGTAAATATACAAAATTTGGTATTGGTAAAAAATATTATAATAATAAAGAAAATCACAATGTTATTATTAAACATTTAAAAGTAAATAATAATTTAAAAATGACTAGAACTTTCAAGCATTTAGTATAAATGTAAGATTGTATTAACTACTCCATAAAAGAAATGGTGCAAATATTTCTACCAAGAGTAAGCAACTCTCAATCAGAGTAATTCTACAATATATTTTTTTATAGTTAATATACACACAACTTATACCTAGTTTAATATATATATAAACAAGATTTTACATTGTTCTGGAATTTTGGAAAGGGTTAGGAAATATTTGGCATGGATAAAGTTGTGCCCCATAATCAGTTTTTATAGTAATGAAACGAAAACTTCTGTTGCTCATCATTATCATCAGTTTTATCAACGGGACCTGTTGAATGATCCAATTTTCTAATCGGACCATCTCAGTGTTTAGAGGTCACTTCCTCGAGATTTTTTAGTCTCACACCACTCAGCCTTGATCATTTTCTTATGTTTCTTGGGCTAATAAAAACCACCAGCCAGACAAACCTTGAAGCTCATTATTATGAATTTCATTCTCTTTTGTTGTAATTGTCAGAAGCCTTTTTAAACATTGTACAAATTACATTGGCATTTTTTATTACCTGGCTTACGAGAGTTTCATTTCTTTGGGAGAGAAGGTGTGATTGGAAATGCTACACCAGACCAAAGTGGCACACTATAAGAGTCCTACTAGGTTACTACTTTAAGTATCCGGTATTATTAATAATCGATCAATCGATCTGGGTACTAGAATTTCTGTCATTCTAACACACACGTATGAAGTCATTCAGCATATTACTGAAGAGTTTTGCGTAGACAAAGAAGAACCTTAAATGATAATCCATAGGCGGATATTAAGATTAATTGACTAAAATAAGGTCGGTGTAATTACATAGGCTACAAGTACTTAGTGCAAGTCTTATGAACCAGTCATCCTACAGTTTTATTAGCACAAACCATTTAACTATAAACATATTTCTATGATGTTTTTATATATTTGTAAAATGAAAGATAAATTCAAACAAAATGATTGTTCTTATTACTCTGTGAACTTTATGATATATCTTATAATAGAGCTCGCGTCAGTGGCCGAGGACTTGAAACACCCGAGGTGTTTGTTGTATGTGATGTTTTCGATGTCCCGTAATTAGCCTTGATTTAAATCACTAAACACAACACTGACATAAAGAGTCACAAAATTTAAAAAAAGCGACACCACAGAAAACCCCAAAAAAAGTAATTAAAATATAGTGTATTCTCTAATATCGAGGAATTTATGGGGTTTTAAGTTCCACTATAATAAAAATTTAATAACTATTCCTCTGATTTATAAACATTATGACTGAATTAGTAATTAAGATTCTCATTAAAAGAAATAAAATTCAGAAAAGCATTCGTAGTCGAATCAAATAGAACACACTTTTCTTTTTAATCTTTTGCCCAAAAGTCGATAATGAGAGTTATGACTCAGTGCTTTTGCGCAGTAAATCGCCAAAACATACACAATGTTTATAAACAAGGGGATGCAAGTACACTGTATAGTTTTGTTTACAAGCTAAAACCAAAACGGTTACACTTGGAATGCTTTGAAGTAATCCACACTGACAGGAAATATCCTTGGAAAGCACTACAGAAATTCAGTTAGAGAAAATTGTCGAAACATTGAGTTAACATTTATAACACACAAGTGTACATTCATAGACAATACGTAGATTTATCTTCTATAACTAATCAACATCAAAGGGGCAAATGCCGGAAACTACGGTGAATCTAAGTTTTGTACATTACGCCGCTTCTTCACATTCAAAAAATAAAATAGCATCTATCCATTCTAAAGGATATTTTTATATTCTATGAAAAATCTGCCTGTAATTTATTTGTATAGCATCACCCTTTACCTCACTGTCAACTTATCACAGTAAAAGCCAAATTAATTGTCATTCTTATGCTACTGATGGTGTATTGAATTAATTAACTAAAAAAATACTAAAACTCAGTGTGTTTTATTTATTTTTTAAACACAAGTGTTTAATTTAAAAAATATACTGAGAATTAATTTTGATAGCTCATAGAAACTCACAGCTATTATAGTTGCATGGACCGCATGCCACTAAATACAACATAATCGAACCTCAGGTCATTGATTCAGTTTATAGTGTAGGATAATCATCTTGACAAATTAATGGTGTTGGGCTATGGATTTTTGTAATTTTTTTTGTAATAATATAAATAATTGAAAAGGACATCATCTAAAATCAAGTGGCATAGCAAAGACAGTCGGTTTGGCCTTAAGTTTAAGAGATATAGTCAACAGTTGGCACAATCTTCTTCACTCCTATCCAATCCTGTACAAGACATATAAATATCAGAAAGACCGAGTACTTTTATAATATACAGATTATGAATAGTCATTTTTAAGAGGTAAGTTCTCAAGTTCCAAACAGTTTATTTTTTTAATTATAATTATTAAATGAAAATAGATTTTCTTTTTTAAAATCATTTATGCATATTTCTTTTCCAAGAATATTTTAAAATTTTAAACTTAAGACTCCGGAAAAAATGAGATTGTGGGTGAAAGTAGTGAAAGTCACCTGAGAACTTGTATCTTAATGCTTATATAAATTGTTTTAAAACTCATTGTATCACCCAAAAAAAGGGAATTGAAGATAATCGCCAAATTAAGATTTTTTAATGTTTTCAAAAATTTACTGTGAGTAAAGAGATTTCTTTTATATCCTTTTAAAGTAAATATTTTACTCTCTAAAATATGTAATTTAAAAATGTGAAGTGACTGAACTAGCAGCAAATAAAAAATACATCTTTTAATTAATTTATTTTGTGAGATTCACAAATGATAACCAAATTCCTTTTATGGGTGATACTGAAAATCTGAAACACCGTGTACTCTGCATGCCTTCAATGCATGTCATTTTCAATTATTAGAAAATGTTAGCACAGGTGAAGTTAGGTTAATTGCAGATCTCTAATAAGTTTTGACTATTTTTCTCAAGGAATGAAGTGTTTCATTATAATTACAAAAATACTCGTCAACAATAACTGTAACTTTAAATCCTTTCCCACGCAGTCTTTAATAAAGGCTTTTTAATCATCATTATTTCGCGCTCATGGTCGAATTTGAAATTTTATCACTCTATATAATATACCTAGATAATATTTTACAAGATAAGCTCCGACCGGCAATCTTTTGAAATGAAAATCTTCAAGTAGCCTCGGCCAATGCTAGAGTACTTCAAGAGAGGTCAGATCAAACAAGAAGTTACCGTAGTCAGGCTTATCTAAAGAATCGACGGCTTCTTTCAACGGTAGATTTAAAAATACACCTTACGAACAGAGCAGCCAACAACATGTTCCAAATGATTTGGAATACTTTAAATGTATGAAAAATATCTTACCTTATGCACTTCTCAAGAAAAATAGAAAAAACAGTATACAGACAATGTCACTCGCGTGTTCATTACCACCTACGTTTATAATACAGGTTTCACATACATTACGACTAGCATGCGTTATGTCGAGTATGTACAGAACAGTTCACGTCCCAGAGTTAGTGTAGGAAAACGGACGTAGGAACTCTCATCCCTGATAGCTTTTATATCGGCATATAAAAAGCTCTTAAAAAAAAAGTAAGCATCAGTACAAAGAATATTACTATGTATACAATGAAAAATATCTTATAAAAATAGGCCTTATGGGAAGCCTCCCGTGAACAATTTATCATTTAGTAAAAATACATATGGATTTTGTTAGTGACAGTTACGCATCACCTGAAAGGACGTCAGCAAACGTTCCTTTGTGCTCGCGGTGATTGACTCGTCACGTTTTGGGCGTATAGAAAAGAGTTGAAGATGCACGCTTATCGTTACAAGAGTCTGTTTAAAAAAAAATCTTTCAGAAACTTCCTTTGTGCTGTTTCTGATGATGATTAGTAAAATATGGACTCCATTAATTTGGTTAAATTTAGTAGTAATTTAAGTACTTATGTTTGTATATAATATTTCTTTAGTGGTTTAATTTTCGTTATTTTGGCAAATATTTTTGAATTGTTGACACAAGTTATGAACAATTTAGGATCTGGCATCAAACTAATGTAAGAGATACTTATAGCAGTAGCAGAATGTTTCTGCTAAGCTTGTGAAGATAATTAATACAATACCTGAGTAATAAAGGATTTACAGAGATGTCACAGCAACAGGTATGTATGTACTATGTTTGTACGATTATTCAATCTGTACCTCAGTTAATGTTTGTTTGATACCAAATTCATCAGTATTTTTGGCTTATATATTATAACATGATCGTATTCTTACAACTAAAAGCACGACAGAATATTAATGTGACAAATCTTTGATAGTCCAAGCAATTCCTTTAATTGTATAGAAATTCGCAAAATGCGTTTTCAAAACTTTAAGCACATTTACTGATTAGTAAACATACGCATCGATCAAGTTACTAGCAAACAGTAAGGGTATTTAGATCAACAAAAATACCAACAGTTATTTTCAACTTGTGAAATTTCAGCTGTATTAAAATCTGAACAATTTAAATATGGCAACGCACACAAGCCTTAAGATTTTAACAACTTCGTAAAACGTATTGGGTAATATGACTTCATCATCATCAGGCATCAAAGCATCCAATATCGCCAGCGCTACGTAGTAATAGTACTCCACACTGTAGCAAATGGCATCTGTGGTGGCCTCGATCACATATATAATCGTAGAAATTATTATGTTTATCATTTGCAAAAAGAGCAGGATGATTACTACTTCATCGATGAAAAAGAAGAGCATTCCTCAAAGGATGCAGCAGGCAGGTGCGATGCCGTGGCCGAAGACTTCCGATACAAACATAGGCGTGCCGGCTCCGAGGCCTCCGTCCGTTTTGATGTTCTCATCTCCAGTGTCCCCGTCCCCGCACTCCAAGTAACCGCCCTGACAGTCCAGGCAGCGACACTGGTCTGACATCCGGCACTGCAAGCCTAGCTCCTTTGCCATTGCTAGGTACATTTCTTTGGATGTCTTGTTGGCTACAACCTAGAAAATCAGTACACACATTTAAATGATTGTTTGAATTTTTTTCTATGCAGACTATGCAGTCTAACATGACTTTGAATACATAACGAAACATTATTTTGGATAATCTTTTTGAAACATATATATATTTGGAAAAAGCCTGTCTGAAAGAACTCGGTAGTTGTTACATTTTTTTTACATACTAAAATTAAACAAAATATAATGTAATTTAGTAATAATAAGCTTTGTGATAATAGCTTGCTGCTTAATCACCTGATTTATTGAGTAATCAATTTAACCCACAAATCGATCCCTTAATTTTAATAAATATAGTCATGTCTTTTTCCTCTACACTATTTTAACATTTAAATCAGACTATATTAGAAATATTAAAAAATTCTCACTTCTATAATTTCATCAGATTGTTGCCTCAGTCTGCAATACTCAGCTTCTTCAAGTAAATCAGTTTCATTTACAGTCTCATACATATCTGCCTCATCCTCGGAATCTCTGTCATATTGTGACATAGCTAGAGTGGTCACACTGGACTCGTCGAACTGCCTGGAACTCGCATCGTACGAGGTAGATGGCTCTTGATAGTCCTGCCACAGGGAAGTCTCACTGTGGTTTGAGGTCAAGTTCTCAAGCACCACCGGTATCTTATCTTTAGACTTCTTGGCTTTCTTCAATTTCTTCTCTGCTTTCTTCCTTTCTTTACTCGAAAGTCCTTCCACTATGGAGTTGAGAGAATCGTCAGACGATAGTGTGTTGGAGCGGCGGTTGAGCCTGGACCGGTTTGGCGATAAAGAGTTTTGATTGGAATCGAGGCTTATCGAGTCCACACTGGACTGCTTGATTATTTGTAGCTTCGATTTGTTCGGAGTCTTTTCATCAGACAACTGGCGGGCAGCCAGCCTTGTCTGGAAACAGAATTAAGTAACTTCAGAATATTTTTAGTTCATATAAACATTTATATACTTGTCACACCACAAAGGTGGTGTGAATTAACCATATGAATTTTAAATACTTCAATGATTATTAATCCTTGTACACCAAAGACTCAATAAATATACTAACCGCGAGTTGAGAAATATTATTTTAATAGTTCATTTCATTAATATGTTGTTTCAACTTTAAAACCGATCATGATAAATTAGTTTAAAATTCTATTGAATGTTTTTCTATATTTTTAGGATGAACATACAATCAACAGAACACAAAAACAATTGTAGAAATCACTGACCTTCAACGAGAGTATCAGCTCTCTTGTTTTCTTACCATCAACAAATAAATATCCGAATCACAGGCCAAACACAAATTGACAGATGAAACATGACCATAAATATAAAAGCAAAAAGGTAAAATACATAAGATCTATTTTAATATTCTTTAAAAATTTGGCATACTGGTCTTGCAGTGGTGTTAAGTGAGCATTAAAATATGACGGTTACCTCTTCCATGACATGCTGGTAGGTGGGCGGCGGACTGGATGGTACAGTGTCGGAGCATGCTGGATTCAGGTAACCGCTGCTGCCTGAATCATTGAAATTTTACTAATTTAAATTAATAATTTACAGCCATAACTTAACAAGCAAGTCAAAGCATATTTTGGTTGGTACCTGTCCCTAGGAATTTGGAAGTTGGCTAAATAGTAAAATTTAAATATATTTCTGGGAAAATATTCTAATGACTAACAATAAGAATTCCTAAACTGGGTTGGATATATAATGTGTGAGAATGATAGATAATTGCAAGGAAAACTACCCACAACGTCCAATGTAAAAATTGACCAGGTAATACAACAATTATCATTTATGATTACGGTAATCCATTTATGATTTCATGTTTAAAAGAAAAAATTGGAAAAGAAATTGCTTTTTTTGTGACATTCTAAATTATTCGATATGCTATGCCTTGATAAAACTTGACTATATTCGGCAAGGAAACTGTAGAAACTTTCTGATGGGATATTCTGAAATGAAATTCAATATATATGTATTATAGAGTTAAATGATATTTGTTCTCTCCCACTACACGGTCAGTAGAGTGTTTGCCGGTTAGGTTGGATTAGGTCGCTCACCCGGGAGGTCAGGCGAGCTGTCGCCGTGGCTGATGAGGTTCTCGGCGGAGGAGGTGGCGGGCTCGGAGGCCTGTTGCTCCCGCGACATCCTGAGGCGGGGCTGCAGTCGGAAGGGGGCCACGGCGACGGCGGCCGGGGCCACGCTGGGGAACAGACACACCCCGGATCAGCCCCACAAATCTTAGCAGGAAGGCCGCGAAACGGTTCTGTTTCTGTTGTATTTGACTTTATCGGCGGAACAGGAAGATGCCTTCTTTCAACGCCTTCAAAATCACTGGGTGACTTGTGTCACCGTGGGGTTATGTTTGGGGTTGTGTGGGTGTCGGTGGGGGGGAATGGCTTTGGGCTTTTTTTGTAGAGGCAGTCCTCGAGGTTGTAATCGAAGAGTGTGTTGATTGAGGGGTTTGGAACTAAGTGGGTAGAGATTTGGAAGGAGTGTGCGAGGTCGATGTTAACCTCTTGTATCGTTTTGGAGTTGGTGTCTCCGTGGAGCTGGGCATTTTGGATGAACCACGGGGCATTGAGTGCCCAGCGGAGGATTTTATTTTGGATTACCTGGAGAGGTTTGTGTCTCTCGGGCGGGGCCGCGAAACGGTAAACGAGGTTTATATATTATTCAGAGCAGCTTCAATTCTAGTTTCAGCAGTCGCAGCCAGCGAGAGCCGCTCATCCCCGTCTTGATGTATAAGCCCTGCTACTCAACTAAGTGTTTCTATTAGCAAGCCGAATCGGTTACAGGAAATCGTATATTAATAATGAAATATAGAGCTAACTCAATTGAATAATCCCAAATTATTTTTTTTATCGAAATACGTTTACGAAATACGTAAAACGTTTCCAATACAATATAAACTAACCATAAAAATATATTTTGAACGTGAGCTGACAGTTGAATTGTTACGTATATATTGAGAAAACCTAATTTTAATTCTGACACAAAGTCACTCGATTGTCACTTCATCGCTGATACTTCAAGTAATGCAATACGAAAGTAGGCGTTTAGAAAAATTATTATTTGTATTGCAAACCCTCGTCGAGTTTTATTCTTGATGCTTTAAAAAATTATCAATCGATTATTGTTTCCCCGCTATGATAAATTTTATCCGTTGATTTTACGATGCCCCCGCACCCGCACGCATAACATTATCTCTCCTTAGAATTGACACTTGAAATTTTCGCAAGATGATAGTCTTCCGACCCGTTAAAAATAAGCATAAAACATTTCGAAAACGCGAGCGAAAAGCGCCGGCGTAAAATTTATCTACCATACCCGTGATGGGTATCGATATTAAAAAAAAAAAAAGCGAAAGAGAAGCCGCCGTTCGTAAACAACGGAAAAATTCGCCCGTAAAACATTATTACGTTTATTCTGCATTACCTTTCACGACCCCCTCCCAATACGACGCCGTAAAAACATAGGAACACCGACGCCGGTTTACGCGGCTCTTTTGTTTTACGGCTGCAACTATTGGTGCAAAATGTCGCGGCGCGGATGATTTTTGTGACACGGCGGAAGACACGCCACACACTAAAAAACATTTTTTAAAATTATTTTTACAGCGGGTGTGTTCCGGTATCCGGCACAAGCCCTGCTATCAGAGAAGAGTTTCGTTCCCTTTGTGGTTTTGATATGGAAGTAATGTAGAAAATACCAGATTGTTTCTGTAGCCTGCTGCAGAAGGAGTATCAGATCTAAACGCCAGAGCTTTGTAAGGAAATAATTTACTATAATAATAGCCATTGTGTGTGGGTGGGTGTGTGTGTATGTTTCATTTTTTGATTCTCTATAAAATATCATAAAAGATACAACGCTGATTTTTAGCACGTAAGTTTAGTAATTTTTTCCGCAGCTATGTGCCGAATTTCAAGACGATAGGATAATATTTTTATTCATAAACTATTAAATATGCTTTAGCGAGTTTCAATATGTACGAATTATATGATTCTGTTCTTCACCGTGAGAATTTCAAATTTAGAACTTTTACAAAAAAAACAAATTTTGATGCTTCTAAGAAATTTCCAGCTTATGTCAGTTTGACACAAATGCCATCTCTATTTTTTTTTATCGAAATTGCATTAGAAATTATTAATCACATCATTAATAACTCAAAATAACACCTTCTACGCACAGAAAACGTAATTAAAAAAGAATTGCACAATTGAACGTGATAAAGACTGCATCAAATAAATAAAAGTGCAGTGAAAAGTGATGTGTTGTTTGTAACACGAAATGTGACATAAATGTCAAGTTGGAAGGAAAACGTGAGCAGCGCCTTCTTAAAATTCGAGTACGCGCATCGACCTCAAGACAAAAAGAAACTGATGCACAGCGAACGCTGCGTTTGTCTTCGGATTAATTAATGTGACCTGTCGATTCTGCAATGCTTTACATTATCAGGCAGAAAACCCATCAGATGGAAAGTTCAACGATTACTGTCAAAGGTAAAGTGAAACTACCAGCAAGGCCTATTTCCCCAGTATATTTAAAGGATATTTATAATGGAAATTTCAAGAGAAAAATAAGATCATACAATAACAGTATATCTTTTGCATCAATGGGAGCTAAATTAACAGTGGGCCACTCTGCTTCAAAGTTCAAGGCCAAGTATATCACAGAACTTCGCACCTTCATCCAACTGATGGTACAAAATTAAAGCATTATTCATCTTATTATGTTCAAACACTATTGCATCGTTCATCGAATGTGCGTCATTCTGTGACGGGCTACATTTCTAGTTATATAATAATGTATTGGGTAGCAGCAATACGCAGACTTTTCCTTCTAATATAAAACTGCGGTGTAGAATGACCCGGGGATCCACTATACTATTTTCTGGCTCAGCATGAGTATATTATCCGTGAAATGGTAGCCAACCTTTTCTGAGGAGAGGCACTTGATAATATTTTTTACTTTTTAGTTTCAACATTGGGGCGCCTCACGCCTCCCGGCCACGGCAGACACTGACCGTATATTTATTTACCCCAGGCCATGAGTATCTCATAAAGAGTTGTGTCCTCGCATGACTGAGTGTGATGATCGATGGTTGCCCCCACTAAATTATCTTGTTTTTTTTATGACAGATGGGTATTAGGTGAATAGTATAATACGAGTGTTTTAAAATGTAGGCATTTAGGATATACTAAAAGAAGATTATATTTATACTATGCATAAGATAAAATATGTTTTTAGGTAATCGATTCACTATAGATAATCTCTGTGGGACTCGAACCCACATCCCACGACTATCGCGGCCAGGCGTTAGATTAAAAACGATGCCTGCAATAGTTTGTGTAAAATATTTAAACATAAAAACTAATTAAAATTCATATGTATGTGAATATGAAAAGTAATCGATTAGTCGTACAAAATATGAATGTGGTGTAGTTGTTCAGATATTTATATCTTTGCTGAAGTTAAAGCCATAAATACGAAAATTGGAAAAAATATCGGATAAGCGTATTAACTATAAATGTGGTAAAGCTGTTATGATATTTATGTGTTATGATATGGCAGAGCGTCATGTACTATTTATTATCGTGTTTAAGTCGTGAGATTAAGTACGATAGTTACAAAAATTCGGTCAGAACTACGATATGTAAATGTGGTATAGTTGTTAACATATTTATGTGATATCGTATGTGATAATTATAATTAATTTTGATTGGGTAATCGTGAGTTTAAATACTACACAGAAAAAAATGGGGAAGGAATATTGGCTAGGCGTACAAAATATAAGTTTGATATAGGTGCTACGATATTTGTATTGGTTGAGCGTTACATGTTACAATGAGATTCAATTGTGTGTAGTTTGTGAGCCTGTGCCTTTGCATTAAAATAGGGAAATATATCGGTCAAACGTATAAATTATAAGATTGGTATTGGTGCTACGATATTTCTATTGGTAGAGCGTCATGTGATAATAATAATCAACATTGCTTACCAAGTGCATGAACATAAGGGAAAAACATCTAAACGTACAAAATACAAGTTTGCTGTGGGTGCTACGATTTTTGTATCGGTAGCAGATCATGTGGTAATGATAATCAACTGTGGTCGTATAAATCGTAGGATCGTATTCCATATGCATGAAAATAGGAAAAATTTCGGTCAGGAGTACTAAATATAAGTTTGGTAGAGGTGCTACGATATTTGTAGCAGTAGAGCGTCACATGTGATAATGATAATCGACTGCGGCTGTGTGAATCGTAGGCTTGAAATTCACATGCATGGACATAAGAGAAAAGCAGCTAAACGTACAAAATACAAGATTGCTGTGGGTGCTACGATATTTGTATCGATAGCGCATCATGTAATAATGATAATCGACTGGTTGTGTAAGTCGTAGGATCGTATTTCATATGCATGAAAATAGGAAAAATTTCGGCCAGGAGTACTAAATATAAGTTTGGTAGAGGTGCTACGATATTTGTAGCAGTAGAGCGTCACATGTGATAATGATAATCGCCTGCGGTTGTGCGAGTCGTAGGCATGAAATTCATATGCATGAAAATAGGAGGAAAACAGCTAAACGTAAAAAATACAAGTTTGCTATTAGTGCTACGATATTTGTATCGGTAGAGCATCATGAGATAATGATAATCGACTGGTTGTGTAAGTCGTAGGCTCGTATTTAATATGCATGAAAATAAGAAAAAATATCAGCCAGGAGTACTAAATATAACTTTGGTATAGGTGCTACGATATTTGTGCCGGTAGAGCGTCACATGTGATAATGACAATCGACTGCGGTTGTGCGAGTCGTAGGCATGAAATTCATATGCATGAAAATAAGAGGAAAACAGCTAAACGTAAAAAAATACAAGTTTGCTATGAGTGCTACGATATTTGTATCGGTAGAGAATCATGAGATAATGATAATCGACTGGTTGTATAAGTCGTAGGCTCGTATTTCATATGGATGAAAATAAGAAGAAATATCGGCCAGGAGTACTAAATATAAGTTTGATATAGGTGCTACGATATTTGTAGCAGTAGAGCGTCACATGTGATAATGATAATCGACTGCAATTGTGTGAGCCGTAGGCTTGAAATTCATATGCATGAAAATAGGAGGAAAACAGCTAAACGTAAAAAAATACAAGTTTGCTATGAGTGCTACGATATTTGTATCGGTAGAGAATCATGAGATAATGATAATCGACTGCGGTTGTGCGAGTCGTAGGCTCGTATTTCATATGGATGAAAATAAGAAGAAATATCGGCCAGGAGTACTTAATATAAGTTTGATATAGGTGCTACGATATTTGTAGCAGTAGAGCGTCACATATGATAATGATAACCGCCTGCGATTGTGTGAGTCGTAGGCATGAAATTCATATGCATGAAAATAAGAGGAAAACAGCTAAACGTGCAAAATATAAGTTGGGTATGGTTGCTAGGATATTTGTATCGGTAGAGCGTCGCGTACGATGGTAATGGCCCGGGACGACAGGGACGGCGGTGCGGAGTGACCTCACGCTTACATCGTCCGGTGGAATTGGGCCACGACCCAAGGTTGCCACATTCCTTAGTCCCCGAAACGAGGCGGGCCGGGGACGCCGCTGCGGAGTTCTAATTACACCGCACACAGCGTGAAAGGTCCGCTTTGCAAATAACAATGAAGAAGAAAAAACCTAATTGAAACATGTACGGGTACTAGTGTGATCACTGTTTATATCTTGTGGGGATATCTGACCTTGCATGGGATGAAAATACTACGGATTTAATTGTACATATTATAAAAACGTCACAGGTAAAATACTTTAATCGTATGTTCTTTGCCGTTTTCACGGAGGTATCAATTACACGATCGATTTTTCAGAGATCACATCGGGGGTCCCGATGAAAATGTTTCGTTGAGACCCGTAATTTTTATAATTATTTTTCTTTGTCTAAACGTTATAGATTCATGATCAGATATTTTATAAACTTGCAACAAAATACGTCGATGAATGGTATACAAAATTTAACCAATTAATTTTGAATAATGCTATAAATTATTATCAAAATTAACAACTCAATCCCAGCAGCTGTGATATTAAAAAAAGGAGTATATTTTTACCTATATAGAGCGAATGCTTTTGAGTTAACGTTTGAGTAACGTATGGATTTTCAATACTTATACTCGAAATATTTATTTTTAATTTTTATTATTTTATATTATAATTAAAAAAAAATCATATAGTACACATTATAATTTATAAAACATTTCAAATAAAATAGTTTAAAATCAACCACGAATTGTATGGCAATTTTATAGCACTAAATATGTATGGTGAAGAAAAAGATGAAAATAAATTATTTGCAAAAAAATGCGATCTCTATTAAATTTACAAAAACGGATATTTCTACTAAAAAATAAAACTTGTATTGTAGTTTTATTAATTTTAAAACATGGCTCCATATTTTTTTATAAAATAACTATTATAATAACCACGTAAAAGCTTTGAAAAAATTTTAGCATAGGAAAATCAAATTTCAGCTCTATGAAGTATTTTTAGTTTTAAATATATTGTATTTTGGACACCTTAATAGTTTTTAGGTTATATTTTAATAAAATTCACACCATATTATATTAACGTTAAATTGAATAATATTATTGAATAACACGCCGTTTCCGAGACTTATGTGAAAGCCACATACCTAACATGAGCGAATTGCATAACTTCTTAGCATTTGAGATCTTTCTCATATGCTTTTATAAGACGCAATCGTACATTAAATTCTATCCGTGATGAAATAGTTTTCCTACCAAATGTATCCATTGTTTTAACAATAATATGCTAAACATTATCAATTTGTATGAAATTGTATCCATATAAGAATATCTAAAATACTTCAAGTTATCGCTTCGTAGAGGACCAAAACTGGCAAGCATGCAAAAATAAATAATGCGCAAATCATAACCTCAAAATTATCGGCACTACGCTAGCTGGACTTATATAATATATGTCCCAAATATTATTTCTATTTGGAATGTTATAGAAAGACATTATATTAAAAAAAATGTATCATCTTAGACTAGATAAAAATTGTCATCCATAGATGAAGTCTAGAAACAAACGAAGGGCGAATGGAAAATTTTGTCCTTGGATGGTAATTATATCAAAATGTGAAGGCCAAATTACTTCTTTAGTAGTATTAACCCGTAATTTTTTTTTGTTTGTTTATTATTAACCTGTTTATAAACAAAATCACACTAAAAATAAACGGAGCTTTTGAAAATTAATACGTTCATAATAATTTAATTATACGTGTGATTATTAATAGAATGGTGATTTTATCGTAGCTCGAGCGTCGTAGTAGATATGATGTACAATGTTGTGCGTTATAAATGTAAAATATAAACTTACCAGGACGAATATAAACGAGAATAGTTGAAAACACGATGCACCAGCTAACCCTCCAATATGTTTACATAGTATGACGACTCATTTTTGACGCGAGTGAAAATACAATTTGACACACAAGAAATACCACAAAAAGCGAATAGAATATCGAGAAATGTTTTTCAAAATGCTTGCAAGGCGATTCGGCGCTGTGTTAAGGTGTAAATTGAGATTTTTTTACACTTCGTAACGCATTGTTGACAGTCTACCGTGACAGGCGGCCATTTGCGACTGGGCGCCTCTTCGTCTTCTAATATCGCCGTCTCTGCGGCCGGGGTGAAAACGGCCAGTGACTGCGAACAAAAATGAGCTCGCCCTGTACGATTGCGCAGCATTTGGGTATTTTTGTGAATAGATTTACACTGTGTATATTTTTTAAGTTGCTTAATAATTTTTTTCAAGCCGTATTAGTGCTTGAAATTTTATTTTACCAGGCATTATTTTTCTGTCACATTTGATCGGCGTCACGGCCGGTAGGGTGCCGGCCGTATCGAATTTTCCCAAAGCCTTGTAAACACGCGCAGGGCTGTCGGAACTATCGCCTATCTGTCAAAGAAAAAAAACTAATGTCATTATTGATATCATTTTATTATGCATGAACATATTTCACGCTTAACCAAAATATTGTTTTGCACATAAGCGCTTGTGACACGTAGTAACTCAAAATATGCATATAAAAAAAATGTTAATTTTAGGTTATGTTATATATATTTTTTTAGTAATTAATATATGTTTGTTAAATCAATTTAATTTTGTCGAGTTAACTTGAGTAAAAGTAAATTTAACATTTCAAGATACTTTATATTCTTTTATGTTCATTTACAATACGTGTTTGTGGCTGTCCCCTGATCCTGCGCGCAGGCTGTGCGGGTTACAATATGTGGCTTAGGTGGTAGCGTACATGGATTTATTTATTTTCCGTAAAAAAGCATATATTAAAACAAATATTTTTTTAAGTTAATTTACAATAGTTTTAAGGGTTTTGCTTACAGTATATGGCCATTTCTTGATCTTGCGCGCAGGTTGTTGTGCGTACGAAATGTGGCTTAGGTGGTAGCGTGTTGTTGTGATATTGAGTTTGTGTTGGGAAGAATATATATAAAACATGTTTTATTGTATGAGATGAACTTTTGCACTGTGTAATAAGTAGTTTTGACCTAGAACTAAGGTCTCGCCCAGCCCTTAGTGCCCCGCGCGCGCGCACTCGGCGGGGGTGCCGCCCCCTCGGCCGTGTTTTGTTTTTCTTCAAATAAAAAACAACACATTTAAAAAAAAGTCATGTCGATACGGATAACCTCCTGCACATCGCACGCTTCAAACGCCGATCTGCAAATTCAGGCTTTTCAAATATTTTGTTTGCGGTTTGGACTATCTCGCCCGGTATTTTATTATTTATATAACCTGCGCTTGAGCACGTGGACACTAGCGTATAGTCCAGGCGTGCTCAACCCACGGCCCGAAACATTATTGTTCCACAAAACTTATATGGAAATCGGATTTTTGGTTCTCGCCTTGATGACGTATTGAGAGTCGCATGCAGTAATTATAAACAAATATCACACTAATTTTTAAGTTATATTTTATCGATATTTATAAATGTAAAACCCCTTCCCGCTCTCCCCATTTTGTTGCTTGTGCATGGCTGCCATTCTGTACCCTCAGCGTGTGTAAAGGATCGGTAATGGAGCAGTGGACTTGGAATGATTGCTATTGTTTCTGTAGCCTGCTGCAGAAGGAGTATCAGATCTAAACGCCAGAGTTTTGTAAGGAAATAATTTTATAATAATACTATTGGGTAACAGCAATACGCAGACTTTTCCTTCCAATACCCGGGAACCCACTGCACTATTTTTCCCTTAGAAAACCACGAACACTGGCTCAGCATGAGCATATGCTCAGTGAAGTGGTCGCCAACCACTTTCTTCTTCGCCAGTGAGAGGCACTTGGCGAAGAAGAAATGTAAAACCAGGTTCCCACTAACTGATTTTAAATGAAAGGCCTAAAAAAAGGTCACCACCCAAAAATGTTGCGGCATTTGCCCTTGAAGGAAAAAAAGTTTGAGTATCGCTGGGATAGTCCATTATATTTGATTTATCTTTTATTTTGAGTCATATAAACTTTACATGAACATTATATAAACTTATGTTTAGAAAGAGAATCCCTGACTATGGTTAATAAGCGTAAGGTCCCCTATTTTGGCCATATTTTTCGAAAAATTAAATATTACCTACTACTTGAGCCTTTTGGTTTTATTTGTATTTATTTAAAAAGGTTATTGAACATTAACAAAAATATGAACAATTTCGAGTGATTCTAAATATTTTATATACGATTTGTTGTTAGATCAAATTAAATAAGACCTAGCTGGAATATTTATGCCAATATTTACAACTCATTTCATGCATAAATGTTTTTTATTTTTTTTACTAAGAGAAACCTGTTGGGAGTAATTTATTCAATTAGGTTGTAGTAATTGGTTTGGTTATAGAGTTTTAACATTAACCAGTTGTTAAATATTCTTAAGTATTTGTAGAAAAATAAGCATCATTCAATTGACCTCAATTATTATAAAGAACTCGTAAATTTTAATCCATCTAACGAACATGTTGGTAATTATGACGAATAAAATTTCTTCTTATTGTCTTAAATTTGTTTTCTGCTTAAAAAACAAAACAATTCAAATTTACCTTATCATAATAAAAAAAGCCTCCTAACATGAAAATTCTCTTACAGAACAATTTGATAATTACAAAATATACGCCTCTTTCTCTAATTGTCAAGGAATTATTTCGAGAGAGATCACATTTATTTTTTGTTTAAATAACAGGTGAAATTCGTTAACCTTCATTTAATTTGCGTTGAAATACTCCTGCTGAACTATTAGTTAATTATAACATATACCTTTTTTAATTATGACAAAATTATTTGCAGGAAGTTTAAGCAACACATACCTTTCAATTTACCTTAATTTAATTATCAAATTTTCTAATATAGAAATATTTTTACTTAGTGACCAAGTACATAATTTTTTGTCATTGTTTAATCGTATATCATTTAAGCCAGATTATAACATTTAATTGAATTACTGAAGCTTTAATTGTGACATATTAAACCTTTTTTGATTATAACGAAATTATATGTAGAAGATTTTTCAATTTATTGAATATTTATGTTCACTTCATAAACACGTAATACTTATATTTCATTATTTTAATTTCAAAAGGTTTAAATGTCCGTATTGAGAAATTGGGTAATTATGAAAAATACCTCATTAAATTATCCCCGAATTATTTGTGAAAGGATTTATGATATATTTACATTCAATTAAAAACACGTGAAATTAAATTTACCCCAATTAAATAACAAAAGGTTTCAACATAAACATGTTCTAAATGAACAATCGCGTTATTTTGACATATCCCTTTTCTTCTTTTATAATAGTCCTGAAATAATACCTTCCAATTTGCGCTGATTGGATCCTCATGTACATGAGCTCTTGCGTGGTTTTATTTTTATAAGAATAATATTTCAAGACGTAAGAAGCAAGTCCATGTAATATTCATGGCATAAAGGGCTCGGGTCTCATGACATCTCCGATGTATGCCAGGCCTAATAAGACACTGTATATGCCGGCCGGAGAGGTCATTTATATGATTTATTAAAACTATCTGCAAACCGTACTCGGCATGCCTCGTGCAGTTCTTTTGTTTAAGATCAGATTACACACTGACAGAGATATGATACTGTATTGGTCATATATTTGAGGAATACGGTTTTTCATAATACACAGGGGGAAAATTTACACAGCTCAGTACTCTGACTGAAATATACTGTGGCACATTTTTAATAACAAATTATTATATGGAAAAAAACGATATAGCTCTGTTCAAATGACATTTATAGTTTTTAGGCAAAGAACAGGTATGGTACACACAATTAAGAGCAATATTACCGACACGATATTAATGTTACCGACACATTTTCACAAATAAAAAAATTTGTTTGTTTTTAATCAATAATGAAAATCTCGCTGAGGGACAAGTCATTTGTTTGGTGAAAATCCATTTTTTATTAATGCTATGAAATAACTTTTTATAATTTCTTCTAATTATGTCGGATTAATTATTTCTCATCTAATTATGTCGAATTTTTATTGTTACCAGTATCCTATTAGTTGTATTTAAGCGTATGTTATTTGTATATTTTGTTAGTTTTGTTCTGCATCTGATGATGACCGAGTCTTTTGGTTGAAACTAGTCATGTATAAATGTTAAAATAAACTCAACGTGAAGAAATTATAAAAAAATATTTCATGTCATTAATAATAAAAAATGAAAATCTCATTGGTTTGCTTTTGAAAATATAAAATAACTAATCAAGAGTTTTGTTTGAGTGACCATACACAGTTCTCTGTGCAAGGTATTTATATAAATACACCTGATGCATAATTATTCTCTGAGTACTGCAGTTATTCTATTTATAAAGTAAACCGTTATTATCACGTAATACGTAAAAGAAAGTGAATCTACACAGTACCCAGTACAATAATTTACTCAAGAACAACACGTTAGTTACTGATATTATTAAATCACCAAGTATAATCACTGTTTACATTGGAGTGACTGTACACAGCACTCAGTACAATTAAGGGTATAATACTTAAAAAAATATTTTGTTTGAGTGAACATACACAGTTATCTGTGCAAGGTATTTATAGTAATACACCTGATGCATAATTATACTCTAAATACCGCAGTTATACTATTTATCAGGTAAAAAAATAAGTGACAGTACACAGTATCCAGTACAATAATTTGTTCCAGACCAACACGTTAGTTACTGATATTGTTAAATCAGAAAATTAATCACTGCGTTCACTGAAAACATAAATAAAATAATGTACAGTTATATTGGAGTGACTGTACACAGCACTCAGTACAGGTAGGGGTATAATACTTTAAAAAATATTTAAAAATAAGTGACAGTACACAGTATCCAGTACAATAATTTGTTACTGTACAGACCAACACGTTATTTACTGACATTGTTAAATCAGAAAGTTTAATCACTGCGTTCACTGAAAACATAAATAAAATAATGTACAGTTATATTGGAGTGACTGTACACAGCACTCAGTACAAGTAGGGGTATAATACACCTGATTCAGAACAATACGCTCGTTACTGACATTATGTTCTCGCCTCATTAGACTGCTATTCAGGGGAGAACGCGAGCTCTCGTTTCGGCTCTGCCAGGTTTTTCTGGAGAGCTTACAACCCCTTGCATATACGACGTGTAAATTTATTTGTAAATATTCTACTACACACGTTGATCAACCCCCAACCTTTGCTCACCGATGTTGAAATCTTCCCTAACAGTTGGAAACGTATATCAGAATATACGTTTTGAATTTTTCAACTTACTGTAGAAAATAGTTTTCGGGTTGTCGTAATAAGATAACGATATTCATACATTATGGAAACGCAGAAAAATTGAATTGAACAGGGAGACCTCTATTTAAATTTTATTTATTAGTCTGATTTTGCATTATGATATTGCTGATTAATTTATTCTCAAGTCTGATCCCAATTGTATAAACTCACTATATTTTTGTTTCTTCAAGTGCCTCTCCTCAGAGGAGGTTAGCGACCGTTTTACAGAGCGTATACTCATGGTAAACCAGTGTTCATGGTTTTTTAATGGAAAAATAGTGTAGTGGGTCCTTCTACACCACAGTTTTATATTGAAAGGTAAAATCTGCGTATTGCTGCTGCCCAATAGCATTATTATAAATTCCTTTAATTACAAAGCTCAGGCTGTAGAAAAAATAGCAGAAACTTCCCCACCTCGACAAGGTACTCTCAGAACACATCCAATCATTCCAAGTCTACTACTCCATTACCGATCCTCTACCCACGCTCAGGGTACAGAATGGCAGCCATGCACAAGCAATAGAATGGAGAGAGCGGGAAGGGATTGTTGTTTAAAAAATATAAATTGATATTTACGTCAGGCATGATTAAATTACGAATGGATGCTGATCTATTATGGGTACTCAAAATTATTAAATTCTTCATCAAATAAAGAAACAGCTGAATTATGCAATATTTTTAACAGAAAGTACTTTATTTTAATATGTTAACGAAAGTATTTTTTTGGCTTGGCGAAACCGGTCACCAATAAGCAGCCGAAAGTCAAATCTGCAATGGCAGCGTTCTATTTTAAAAAAGTGCTACTGTATTCGCGCATTCTAATTTTAAAAAAGGCGGAAGAAATTCAAAATGTCCGCATTTTTATCTCAAATCAAAATCAATGTCTGCTAATGCATGCAGACAATCGGAACGGAAAGAGCGGAGAAGTGCACTTTGCACAATGCGCCGCGTCGTGTAGCCACATTTGCTGAGCGCCATTGTTGTCCCCGTTTCCCGTTTTAAAGCGGCGAAAACAACGGATCGGCAAAACAACGTACAAAACTCCGAAAACGAAAAAAACAAAGTTTTGATTGCGGACTGTAAGTAAATACAAAAAAAAAAAATAATAATAATAGAATATCTTAGCGAAACTCTTTTTTCGGAATTGTAATGAATTCTCGGGACTTTTCTTCAAACGGAGTGAAATTGAAACAAACACGGGGGCCGTTCGAAAACATTCCTCATCTAAAAACTCAAATTAAATTTAATCTCGCCGAAGACAAAAAGGGCCATCGCGGCGCCGCAGAGACAATGGCCGGACGGGCTTTAAATTTATTTTTATTGCTATTGAATGCAATGAATGACACAATTAGTCTCTTCGAATCTACCAGCTCGCACGAATTACCATAAAGCAAATTCGGGTTTTATATTATTTTATCATACAATTGAGGGTCAGCGCGAGCGGGATTTGTCTGATTTAACGTTGCGCGCAAACGATTTGCACGTCGTACCTTTCGTAAGCCTCCCCGCTCTCCCCATTCTGTACCCTGAGCGTGTGTAAAGGATCGGTAATGGAGTAGACTGTGTACCTGCAGTACCTTGTCGAGGTGGTATTAATGGCCCCGCCGGCCGGACGGGTTTTACATTTATTTTTATTGCTGTTGAATGCAATGAATGACACAATTAGTCTCAATATTTTTGAGTAAAATACCTGAGTGATTTTCCACATGTTCGTTTTTATTTGTGACCGGTTTCGCCAACCTTTCACGTTGGCATTATCAAAAATATTAAAATGGAATTCCACCAAGTACTCTCTGTCAATAATATTGAATTTCTTAACAATTAGTCTCTTCAAATCTACCAGCTCGTACGAATTACCATAAAACAAATTTGGGTTTTATATTATTTTATCATACAATTGAGGGTCAGAACGAGCGGGATTTGTCTGATTTAACGTTATGCGTAAACGATTTGCACGTCGTATCTTTCGTAAGGCTCCCTTTTAGATTTACTTTGTTTTTGGAAGGATGTGCTGCATAATATTTTTAAGTTTTCTGACGTTTTAGCTCCGGTATCTTCGAAAGATTCAAACTCTAACGCAGCACTGCTCTCAAAATCAATAGTAAATGTAATTGTCCCTCCCCGCTTTTCCCATTATGTTGCTTGTGCATGGCTGCCATTCTGGACCCTGAGCATGTGTAAAGGGTCGGTAATGGAGTAGAATGTGTACCTGAAGTACCTTGTCAAGGTGGTATTGTTTCAGAAAAGAATATCAGATCTAAACGCAAGAGCTTTGAAACGAAAGTATTGTATAATAATGCTATTGGGCAGCAGCAATACGCAGACATTTCTTTAGAATTTAAAACTGCGGTACATAAGAACCCAAAGATAACAATATTTTCCCTAAGAAAACCATGAACATGAGCATGAGTATATGCTTAGTGAGATGGTCGCCAACTTCCTTTGAGGAGAGACACGCAAAGTAAGAAGACCTGATGATTGTTTTCTGTTTTGTTTTAAATCTTTATCTTTGTTATATAGTTCTCATACAGAAAAAATGTTTTTTTTTACATATTTTCCCTAGATAGCTCAATAACGAAAATAAAGAAATACACGTACACTACCACCTAAGCCACACAATGCAACCCCCACAACCTGCGCACAGGAACAAGGAATAGCCACATACTATATTATAACCTTAGCCATAAGAACTATTGTAAATTTAACTAATGAAAAATAAAGAATCTTAATATTTTGTGATTTTGGTTTGATTCAAACAATGACTTGACGATTGAGTACTTTTTATCAAAAATATTGAACATAATTTAGATTGAATGAATGTCCACTAATGCAGTATGGCTCCAAGAATATAAAACAATTTAAAAAAAAAGTACAAAGACAATATTAATAAATATATAATAACGTCGAAATATTTACTTATCAACGTCGTTTTTTTTTTTTAAATTTGCCGGCGATTAAAAAAATGGGACTGTCGAATTAAAAATAATATTAGTACTGGGTCTCAAAGGGTCGACGCCAAATGAAAAGAAAAAGGAGAGTAATAATAATGGTCGAATGGAGGAGAAAAGAAAAGCACCCGAAGAAGTTGGCTGCAAAGTGAACCGCGCGATCAGCCCCGAGTGCAAATAAAAAAAAACATAATGGAATGCTATGTGACACTGTCTGAATACTTATTGGCCCGAACGGCAGATGAGAGGAGAGGGAGTCGAAACAAAGGGAATAAAAAAAGTTATGACCCTAATTTTACTTAGGCAGATATCGGAATTTTATAGTGGAATAATTCGCGCAACCCTTCCGTATAGAAATTAACCAAGAAAGAAAAATAAAAAGTGCCGATAAAAATAAATAATCGGAGAACAAGTTTTTGGGTTCGAGTTACTGTGATGGACGATTTCTTTCTTTTAGTCAATAAGCGATTTTACGGGTTTTTTTTACTAATACGTATTTTTTTTATTTTTGTCAATAATGATAATTAAACCCTAATTTTACATAGGCAGATATCGGAATTTTACAGTGGAATAATTCGCACTACCCTTCCGTATAACCTAATTTGTGCTGTTATAGAAATTAACCAGGAAATAAAAATAAATTATCGGAACTCAAGTTTTTGGGTTCGAGTTACTGTGATGGACGATTTCTTTCTTTTAGTCACTAAGCGATTTTATTGGATTTTTTAACAATACGTTTTTTTTTAATATTTGTCAATTATGAAGATTTAAAAAACCAAAACTTTTGTAGATAAATTTCAGAAAATATATTGACTTGTATCACCTCATAGGAGCAATTGGATTATCGTTGATATGAAAGTACCTTTATAACGTACTTCTTAAAAGTGAGATGAGACATAATGTATGTATATTTTGAGTGTCACTGCCAATAAATCCGCGTTGTAAATTCTGGGGAATGGACCTTCGTTTGACTCGAATGTTTGATTGAAATTACTCAAATGTCAACTTTCAACACAAACCCCATTTTCAGTTCCTGAATTTTAAATTATTTTTAATACCCACATTTCTCGGTGGCCCCCCCTACAAGCAACTATTAAGCATGTATTATAAATTCAAGTCGTGTATACTCTTCTATATTTAGGTTAAATATAGTCAAAACATTATTCAATGCTTTATGCTGTTTACGCAGTGTTTTTGAATAACACGATAATAATGATTAGTTGGACGTAATTAGTATGAACGAGGAGTGACTACACATAAATAATGTACAAATGTGTAACAGTTTGTTTTGACTTAATTAGTATTCTTGAATATGTCATAATTAGATTCTGTTTATTTTACGTGTGATTAATCAGTTGATTTAGCGGCTGTTAATTATTTGACTGATGAGCAGAAAACGGATTGCAAAGGAATTAGTGATTTTTTATGTTTTTGGAACTCAGCTGGTTTATATTTGATTTATTAAAAACATGAGTTTTTTTATTTTATATATCACAAACTACCAAAAAATGAAAGCTCATATATTTTTTAGGAGGTTTAATTTTTATATGATACTAGCGGATACCCGGCGTGTTCTACTACGCTAAAAAAATAAATACATTTATTTTATTTGTTCGAAAAAAAGAAATTTTGTTATTTAATAACTTTTTTATCTTAACGCTAGCGGATAAACAATATATTGAGTTTTTTCGGTAGGTGTGTAAACAAAGATTTTTTGGTTTAATTTTGATTAACTACGTGGCGATAGTTTTTTAACAGCAAGTCTTGTTCTAATCTCTATTTGATAGTTGAATCTATTTTGGAACTTCATTATATAACAATGTTTTCGCAAAATTATTGTAGCTGTGCTCCTCGTTCTTCGACATTTTTTTTTCAGTAAAATAAACACGTTGACCGTTTTCTAAATGAACAGCAAGATTGAATTGAACAGTTGGATATCATTCGTGAATACTGAAACCAAGAATTCAGCACAGCTTCATTACTGTTAACATATTTGCATATCTACTTGTCAATATCAACGTTTCTTACTTTAATGGTGATGGTAAATTCTTCATCTTCTGGCTTTCGTCGCTGTATTTCGGATATCCTTTCGTGCATTTGCCGTCTTTCATGCAAGTCGTTAATATATTCAATGCTCCGCATGGGCCGTGAATCATGTTCTTGCAGACAACGCCTTCTTGTAGATTCGGTAGTTCAGCAGATATAAATAACACTATCGATTTGAGTTGGAACTTTTTTTTTTATCAGCCAAATTAAAATATGAGCATGCGGTAATCTCCGTTTTTACTTTAATCGCCTGTATGCCTACGTCAAAGCATCTTGAGCATACTCATGCATATGCAATATTGCAATTGCATCGCGCAAATTAATATAATCTTCGATACGCCGTTTCTTTGGTTAAAATGAATGTACAGAAGCCGCTCGCTTTCAATTTTGGCGTACATGTCAACAATGAACTGATGAAACACTTGACAGCATTTAAAAAATGTGATTGGATTGTTAGGCTCTTATCATAATGCGATATGCATAATAATCCATAGATGAAACTTGTAATACTCCCATATAAAAACAGACTCACTATGATAAAACTCTCTGTTGTGAATGACAGATAGTGATTTTGTTTTCTAAGTCCGTACTATGCGCGATCTTTTTACACTGAATAAATATTTATTAATTTTTGTATGGAAAATGTCGAAAATCGACTTAATTAATAGACCGAATGTATTTAATACATTGTTGTAATAGTCACAAAGATTCTTCGTGTTATTGCCTTTCAAATGAAACCGGTTTGGGGCACATCGGTTGGATGGTTTCTAAGCCTATGACGGACACATACACATCTTTTGTGTTTTATATATATAGATAGATAGATAGACAATGCGACGCCCCATATACTATGCATAGTAACCGCACAAAATGAGACCTTCTCAAAGTGTCATTACATCTTTTTCTGCTTAAATGGCGCACAAATAGCTGTCCAACAAAGACAAATCAAACACATTAACAAGGGCAATCAGTGTAAAAAATTAAAAGTCGCCTTTCTCGCAATTCGCGGAGATTTTCTCGCAATTCGGAGGAGAGGAAAACATTTCGGACAGGAGACTCTTCTCCAAGGAGGCATGCGAGGCTCGGGCGCTCTAATGGCCTGCAGGACAGGAAACCCGGAGGCCATAAATAAGGAATAAAAAATAACCCTGGCTGACACGAACGGAAGCGTGAAGGGCAGATGAAACGTGCCATTTAAATTGAAGCGGCCATCTTCATTTGACTGCCTCAACATGGCGGGGCGGAGGCAATCATTTCACACCTTTCCTATTGTGTAAATGCATAGCATTTTGCTAAATTAGTATGAATGAGGTTAGGTGTAAATTGTCATGTATTATCATATTGTATTATCAAAAGGTTCGATCCCTAATAATGCAGAGATAATTATTCTATTGTTTTATTGTAACCGCGAGAGTTTTAAAAAATATTTAGTAATATTATTAGCGAAGCTAATTAGATTCTGGAATGAATTAATATTTTTCTGTACGTTTGCGTTTCGGTAATTTTAATTCTTGGTTAAACATCGTATATGATATGTCGTGAATTTAGGGATTATTAAAACGGATTAATTTACGGTTTTTTTTTTTATGTATTTAAGACAGAAGTCGGAAATATTTGTTTGAGATTTATTCGGGTTCGATCCCCGATATTTCGGATGAATTATTTTCCGATTTTAGTGGTTTTAAGGTAGTGTTTGGTGCTAAATGTTTGTTTTACAGGGCGTTCTTAAATAGTGTTTGGTTAAACGGAATTTAATTGAAATTGGTTAAAATTAATATAATTATTTGATTGTCTTTACGGTGATTCGGAAGGTGGCCATCTTTGAGTCGTAAGCGCGCGCTGTTCGGAAAATTCGGTGTTGCGAGTTAAAAAGAGTAGCATTTGGGGATGGGCTTTACGCCAACGTCAGCGCGCTTAGGTTGCGGGGCGCTGTCAGATACGGCGAGGGACCAGCTGGGAATGTGCGGCCATGTTGGATATTTTATTGTTTATAAACAAATGTCAGAGAGCTGTCAAGTTAGTGAGTACAAATCGATTATCGATTTTGAAATTACGAGTGGTTGTTTTAAAGCGTGAATATTTGTGTATCATATTCTTCTATAGGACGTAATATATTGACGGACGCGTCGATAAGCGGTATTAATGAAACGGTTTATTAGGATATTCGGGTGAGGAGAATATTTGTTGGTTTTACAGGGAATATAAGTCGAACTTATATTATTTATGGTTGGGTTTTAATTATTTAGAACGTGTTTAGAGAGTCATTGGAGATATATTATATATTTTGGTGGATATTTTAAATTCTAGATAGATAAATTATAGGATTTACTTGGTCGAGTGGTGGTATATCCGATAGCTTAAATTAGAGTCATAGTGATTTAGTAGGGAATAGTATCGAGTTGTTTGGACCTTTTATTGCAGAGCCAGCAGTTCCAGCGGGAGTGTATTTAGTAAATAACTTAGTTATAAGGTATTAGAGTGTGTAGCTTGTCCGCCCTCTCGTAGATAGTGTAGTTTAGTACCCGGTATTACTAGGGAGTTTGTATTTGCTCCAAATAAGCCCTGCTTTAGGCTCTCATTGATTTTGCGGCGTACCTGTATTTCCGGAGATCGTGTTATTATCCTATTGGTCAGCAGCGTTTACTATTGAGACAGCGTTTGTTTCATTGGCTTCGACCCTGGTCGGCGGGGTGTGTTTGGCTGATATTCACAAAGGGGATCGTGGCCCATTTGAGGCCAGTGGGATAGGTTTGACAAGAACTCTGTGGGTGCGATAAACTTGACGCTGCTTTAACCCGATTGCGGAAATCTTGAACGTTTCAGTGTCACCATACCAAATTATAGTTACTAACCAGTAGGATTTAGAACCGTAGACATAGAAAACGGAGAGAACTGAAGCGATTCAGAGAATACAGGAAGGGTCTTCGAGCTTTAAACGTAGCGCCAAGACATTAATTTAACGCAAGACAGGAGCTGATTGCAGTAGGGTTAATCCCCTTGTTCCTGTACTTTATTAAATTCATCAAAGACCTTCTGGTCCACCGTTCCAGAAAGCGACAACTGCTCTCAAGGCAAGTTCGCTCATCAATCGGGACACTGCATCGCAGGCCGCACCGTTATTGACGCCTATAATTTCAACAGAACGAGAAAGTCGCTAATAACGACTATAAATTCTACGCATACCTGTATTCTATCGAATAGCATTTCAACTCTTCGATCGGATTTGTTTGATTTTATTCAAGATAGTATCCTGCTCGTCTTCAGTTAAATATTTGGACAAAAGGGTTCACCTTTCAGTCGGAGTTTGTACGCGAAAAATAGCTTCTTCGATTTAGTTTGGTGCAGAAGGGATCGCAGGGGCTCTCTTGACAATCCAACCTTAAGTTGTTCTGTTCGGAGAGATTCCCATAGGGGTAGGAGACAGTCAAATCCATTGACCGTCACGGAGGCGATCATCGTAGGTAGGGGAGTGGCGGTCTGTTACCGAACCTTCCCATCTACTTTAACCTCACGGTATTGTGAAATAAATTTCAAAACAAACAAGTCCGAGAAAACTTAAAATTAAGATTTATATTTTAAGAGTAGTCATAGTAATCGTAAACATTGGGTTAGGTCAGTTTAGACGTGACCTCCTTCAAGGGAGTCAGTATTATTATTATTTTACGTTTAGGGGTTTAGTTGTTCAAGTACGTGTGGGTCCGAGTTATCCTTTTAGCTTAACTTAAAGGTTGACAAAGATTCAGTCGGTCCTCTTCCTCTTAGATTTAAGGTCTAAAAGGTCGGGAACGTCACACTATCAATATTTAAAAGCACACGGAATAAACTCCCGATGTACTGTATTAAAGTAATAATTTCGACACCTTTTATATTTGCTCTTTGGAATTCACGTTTACAACATAAAAAAAAAATACATATATATTAATAATATTTTATTAATAGAATTAATTAAATTATCATATGTCGATTTTTTTATTAAACGTCAATCAGATGCGTATTTATTACCCATTACGGGTTTATTATATTATTACTAATATGATTAGGCACATTAGTTCATACATAGAAGATAATTTAAAGAAACTCTTGGTTTGGCACATTGATTCATAGGTAAAGTATGATTGTTAAAAATGGAAGTGATTCGTTAGTACAAGGGTTAGTACACCGGCCATGTAAGCCAGGGGATGTGGGTTCAAATCCCACACAAATCACGATGATATTCTTCTGAGAGTTTCGTTAAATCATCTTCTATGTATGAACTAATGTGCCTAATCATATGTGAATCAAATGACAAAAGCTCGTTCGAATGGGTAGATTTATTTTATTCATACTTTTCATAACAATATTTTCACAGAACAGTATTAACAAATTGGCACAAAATTTTAAATATTAATTCCTAGGTGTAGATAGATGCTTATTTTCACTAGTTAATATTATAATATACAATGAAGTTTATATAATACAAAAGAGTCGCACTGTAAACTATAAAAGCATACATACATATATATTTATATTTATATATATGTATATATAAAACTAAATGCTAAATAATTTAGACATGTATTGTTTTATTTTACTGGGAATATATTCTATTGATAAATTAACATAAAACTTTTTGATTATTCTAATGTGTATTGTGAGGCGATGCTGATATTTTGGATGTTTTTTTAAACGATACATATTAATGAATTTTTTTGTTTGTTTTGTTAGTTTGAAAAAAAACAATATTTGTTGTGTGCTTGGAATATGTAAATTTCCCTGTCACTTTTATTATAGATAAAATAAAACAAATCTGCTGTATTCTATGTATGATAACGATTTTTTTTGTTATTTGATGATTGTAAATTAATAATCCTATAGTGCATGAAAATACATGAGATTTTTGGAATTCCTCTAGGTCAATTCATAGTTTTTATTTTATGCTTAGTTTACTAAACCAAGTCCTATAAATCTGTGGTTTAATGACATCATACCCATTTTTTGTCGTTGTTAAACCAAATGTGACTTAAACCTGGTTTATTGAACGGTTTTGCATAAGAAGGTAATGTTGTTTTTATTCAATCTCGTATCGGCTATTTAAAAGTACCATCTTTAGTATTATTTCGTCTCTTTAATATTTTGAATTGAATAAAATATTACACATAAATAAAAAATTGTACATTTTAAAACACCGGGTGTTTCGAAACTACCGTACAAATATAATAAATCTCTATTTGGAATTCTCTTTACGGGCCTCTCGGGCGTTGTTTCGTACTTACGGACGTCATAATGCTGTTTGTAAAAACCGGACATGGCACTTTTCACTCTGTGAATGTGAAATAACAGAATGTCCGCCGGAAACTCAACGTAAAGTGTTAAAAACAGATTTTCAGGCCGCGCAAAAAAGTGCACTCCTGAATATCATACACCGAACACCTAACAACAGTCACACTGTATATTTCATTTAATGTTATTTCCGAATGAAATGGCTTTTTACATTATTTATTTTTATTAGTGACTACGTTTAGTGAACGTTAACGTTAAAAACCTTGAATTTTTTACAAAATTTACACTGAATATCATAAACTTATTTAACAGCACCTCGTAAAATTTAGTGTTTTTTTTTCTTTAAATATATTTTACAATACATTTAGAATAGTTTTTTCCAATTTAAAAATCTGCTTCTTTTGGGTTTCGTTTTTATTTTACAGCATAAATTAATTGAATGTGTTTACCTAATTTTTTTAAAATTAATATGAAAAAATAATAATAAGATAATACGTCTGTTCACATTTTTATTTTCAACAAATACATTCACTGAGTGTTAATATTTCTAACCAGGAAACTTGATTGCTTTAAAAACATATATTACTTAATAATAGAAATCAGAAAGTGCTGCATTTAATCATCAGCCGAATACTTTATGAGCGATCAGATTTCCTGAGAAGGTGATGAAAATAATTTTTCAGTACGTATACTGCGCAATTTAATAAGTTTAAATTTTAAACATAAAACATCACACTTTCACAAATTAACTGTCACACAATCGTACCATCAATATTTTATAAACTTGTAACCTTTTATCGTTCAGCCAAAAGTATTAATTTTTTACATCATATCTTACGTTTTTAAACATTAAATAATACTTACACTATTTACACTTTATACATTAGATTTTTTATGAATCAGAATTATAGATCTGGCGATTTTTCCAGAGTAGTTAAAATTTTGGTATTCCATAGACATTGCATTCTAAATCGAATTATATTAGTTTACATAATTAATACATTAAGATTAATATACACTTAAATACAATTCTTCAAGAAGTACACAATTGCACAAAAAACTTTTTATTTGTAAACAACGAGAAAATAGTCACATCTCTAAAATTAAAATTTTCCATAAAATTTAATCAAGATATAACATTCATAATTTGGTATCTTTATTGATACTGTTTCCCTTTATTAAGCATTTTTCAATAATTAAATTTTTTTATTTTTAAAACAATCTCCCTCTTCGTCGCGGTGTTGCTTTTTATTAATATGTCGTGTAACTGATTTATTTTGCCCAAAAAAATTTGATTTCTCGCATTTGTCGCGCGTGCTGGCAACACTCGAATTTATCGGCGAAATTCCAATTTCAAAATGAAATGTCAGATTTGCGTCGTTTTAATATTCAAATAAAAAGCAGCCGCTTGTCAATTGATCTTTAAAAAATATATATTCATCTGTTTATTTTTTACTGGAAAATTCGCGAGACAAAATAATAATAATATTTATAATCGGATAATGCTTTTATTGCAAAATTTAACGCTGTGCTAATATTGAAATTTTATAGCCGATATTAAAAAAATATACAAAAGCCGTTTGTTTAATAATTTGTTAATGGCCGATCGGGCGAGGCGCTGAAGCGCCGGCACAAAGAAAAACGCCATTTTAAAAGTGATAAGCGGAACAATATCTCGATTGTGTGTGTTTTAAAACATCTTGTGATCAGTTGTGTTTGAATCACTCGGACGATAAATTTGTTACTAGCCGCGGTCAGGAGACTGAAGTTGTTAGCCGGGAGGAGACAAATGGCCGAAAAATTTCGTGAGTTTTAAGCTTGAAACTTAAATATTTTATTGTTATTGTTTGAGTTGGATTGTACTGAGGAAACGAGCACAGTGTTCCAGTTTATAAGAACCATTATTGCTACACTTACAACTAGCAGTCCGACGAATGAAAACTTGACATTGTGACATAATATTTACACGGGTGTTATTGAAAAATTTAGCTCTCAAACATTCCCTAAAAATTGATGTATAAACAGAAACAAGACGGCATGGAATATTGACTTCCCAATACTCCTAGTAGAAAGTTCACAAATATTAGCGAGTTTCTACGAGGGAAGGTAAATTGTTAAGAGTGCGTATATTTTATCGGGGTCTATTTATGAAGCTGACAAGTGTTTGACAAGGGAATTTCCTCTGGCCAATTAGGCCTTAATAATAATTGGCGGGTATTTCCTTCGTCTTCGTGTTGTTTTTGCGATGACGAGATGCCGGCAAACGGGCACATTTCGGCGAGCCACAAACATCCACTTTATTGATTGAGTGGTGATGGATTTTGCGTAATAAAATCTTCATAGCACTTAATTCCGTCGATGCGAACACGTTAATGGCTGTAGTTCTATAGACGAAATGGATTTTTCGTGTTTTCGCAAAGGAATTAGGCAAAGAGAATTAAAAGTTTAAGTCTCGAAGGACGGAATTTATATAACCTAATCGTTATTATTGTAAGTGTATTTACATTATAATAAAGATTTAGACCTTTTTAATGACATTGTGACTTATACATGTCGTATTTGTGTTATATATTCGAAGATTTGCCGAAAACACTATCGCTATAAACTTTGCAGATCTAGTTTCATATGTTGTGAATAAAACCGACTTTTTAAACGATTTTTTTCGATCACAGACAATACTATTACAGTGACGTTGTGATACCTTTTATTTCAAATTGTGAGGTTGGCAAATTTATTTCAATTCGAAGCGTCCCATGCTTGGGAATTGAATTTTACGCTTAGCGATGCCAGTTCTCAGTTCGGTTTCTTTGAAAACGTTTATTTTTCAAGTGAATTTATGGGTTTTTTTTATCTCTGCGTGCGTATGTTGCTAAGACAAGGAGATGAAATAAATGGTCTTGTTTGCTCGAATGTATTTTCTGAATCAATAAACTCGGCTAGACCGGTCCGTTTCTGTTTGGAGTTGTCGGGCTTCTGCAGCTCATGGCGAGATCTCCATGCGAGATGCACATTCGCCTTCGACCGGTCTGGATCGGAATTCCCGCAATACTTTCAGTGTAGTGAAGTTTGGGACGATAAAATAGGACATTTATAAAAAGAGATATCTATGCAGAGACAGGGAAAATAGAGAACTTTCAGCATGAACAGGGCGTGGGCATTGAGGTCGAAACGATCCGGCGGGCTGGTGATGCTGGACACGACGTCAAAATCGTCAGATAAGTTTCTTATAGAAACCCGTAACGGATATGTTGAATTTTTTTCCAGAAAAATAGTAAAAATATTTTAAATAAGTAAAATACTTGAATTTGTATTGGTGACCGGTTTCGCCAACCTTTCACGCTGGCGGTATCAAACTCAGTTTGATATTTATATGGTGGAAAAATCACTCAAGTATTTTAATTACTTAAAATATTAAAACGGAATTCCACCAAGTACTCTCTGTCAAAAATATTGAATTTCGGGATAAATAATTCTTTGAAAATACAGTGTTATACACTTATATTAATAAACAAACGCTGTCATTAGTACGCAGCAATAAAAACTTCATCCAAATTTTTATGATGGAGGTTAAATACATTTTCAACGCATCTGAGACCAGTAATTTATTTAACACATACAAGCTAAAAAATATAATATAATTTAGATACATAAATACATGTGACTTAAGTATATTTATACAGTCGATATAATAATGGCATAAATGATTTGTGCGTTATAATAAAATAATAATTTCTTACAAATGCAACTCTCAATTAAACTTGTTTCATAAAAATAATATTTTTTAATATGTATTGTATCATATGTAAATGTTTTAAATCTCTGCCAGTATATAACATTTACAAACCCACGCCGTTGGCTTATCGTATCCAAAATTAAATTAAAGAGTGTAAATTTATATCATAAATATGTTATACACAATAAACTTGTACAGTTGAAAGATGCGGATTTGTTAAAAATATGTATTGATAATCATATGTGAAAGAAGATTTATTACTTTGGTGCCTAAAAAAATATACTATGACTTTATGCCGGTGATTCTAAAAATGACAATAATTTAAACGAATTTTTTTTTTATTTAGTTCAGCGGTTTTAAAAATAAAAATCTTTCCATAAAAGTAACTGAATTCTGCATCCATAAAGATCTCCTCATCCCGGCTGCGTTCTCGGCGTGATTCATAATCCGCGGTGGGCGTAAACTCGCCAAGAATCGCAGTGGCTGCTCGAAATCGTTTTTAATTTTATTTATTCGCATTGGATTTCCCGGGAATTACCTTCGGGTCGTTCCCGCATTAGGGGCCGTCGGATTTTATTTTGATATTTATTTTCCGTATTCTTTACGACCCCCGGGGTGGAAACAATCGCGCAGAACCGCCGGGAAGTTATTCCGAGTCATCCGATTCATTCATTAAATTTATATCAAGCCGCTGCACGGGCGTCCGCGAAGGGTCGCGAGGGATTTTTCTCGATTCACAATCACTACACAATCCGCAGTGACGTGCGTTTTCTTTTCTTTTTTTTTTTTTTTTTGGCATCGTGAAAATCGTAAATATTACGGGTCAGATAGCACAATGGTAAATGAGCATAAAAATAAATACCATTTTTTTTTGTATACGAAATATTTTAGTTCATTTTGAAAATATAAGCGGGTTCATTTATTCGTTTCGTGGGTAAATCGATTACGCTATAAAATTACGGGTCAAATAAATATTAAATAATAATAATAAAATAAAAATAAATATTTTCTGATACTGGAAGGTAGAAATAATTTATTCTCATTTTGATCACTTGCGTATCAGAGTGGTTTTCGACAAAATATATATTTTTCCAACAAATCAATGGATTTAATCAATATTAATATGTTTAAAAAATGTATAAATTTAGATAATTTTCATGTTATTTCTTTCTTCTTGAAAACATAATTTAATACCTTAAAACCACATAGTGGTCAAAGAGTATATATGCTACTTTAAAAGTTTCACGAAACGCTTGTTTTCTCTGATATTAGATAATTAAGAAAATAGCAGCGTTTTAAGTAATTTGTAATTTAAAAAAAATAGGACATGATAAGTATTGTGATCAGCGTAGTTAGCACACCGGAAACAATCGAATTTTGTCTGCAATTAACGTTGAATCTTAGGAAAGCGAAAATAGTGAAAATGCAAGCTCCGCAACTTGCGCGCTGGATCAGGGGACAGCCACACACTGTATTGTAAAAATAAAAAATCTCGGAATTTCAGTTTAATTTTATACAAGTACTAGTAAGATAATTATTAAGTACATTTTTTCAAATATTGAAAATTGATTAAAGAAACTCTTAAAAAAATATCATCGTGATTTGTGTGGGATTCGAGAAACCACATCCCCAAGCTAACATGGCAGGTGCATTACCAACTATGCTAACGAATCACTAGTACTAGGCAAGCATTTTTAACAATCATATCCTATAAATGAAACAACGTACTTAACACAAAGTACTGAGTGAAGCATTTAAATCGGATCTGGATATTATTTTTAATATTTGAAAAAATGTACTTAATCATTATCAATCAATCAAACCTGTATAGGCAAAATCGTACTCCCTGTGAGACGGTCTTCACAAAAATCAATAATATAGTACAAGTAAGTTTTAAAGACAATATTTAGAGAGATTGATTTTTTTTTAACGTTCTTATTTCAAAATTGTTATTCGAAATTCAAACGGAGAACCCGCGCCCCCGCCCCGCCCCGCGCCCCCGCCCCGCCCCGCGCCCCCGCCCCGCCCCGCGCCCCCGCCCCGCCCCGCGCCCCCGCCCCGCCCCGCGCCCCCGCCCCGCCCCGCGCCCCCGCCCCGCCCCGCGCCCCGCCACGCCCCGCCGCTGGCAGCTTTGCATACGCATTCCGTCCACGCGCGCTAAATAACGACCGAGGGAAAGCAGTGCCACCTGTCTAAAAAATCGCACTATAAACCTCTTGTCCGGATTCTGCGGGATCGCCGCGCCAGCGCAGGGCCGGCACGTAGCCGGGGGTTGAGAAAAATAGTTTTCGTCCGTGGAAAACTTGCTCCGTAAGAAACTTGTCTTTTATACTTTGAAATTTAGCACTGGACGTGTTATCTGCGAGGTGAGCTGGTTCTTTAAAAAACAAAAACAAAAAAATACACGACCGGCTCCGTGGCCGAGTGGGAAATTATTAAAAAATATATATTCTTCCTCTGAGAAACCCGAATCGAACCCAGCTGTGATAGCCACCGGGAACGTCGGTTTTGATTTCGTTTGCTCGCTTTGGAAATGTACTACGCAGAGAAATATACAATTTAAAGTACACTTCAATAAAGTTGTCGCAACGTAAATGTCACTTGAACGCTTTAGTCATAGCAATATAATAACATAAAATAAATTTATTTTGGTAGGACTGCCGCGTAACTTTGACAAACGTGTATATTTTTGAACTTCGAAACAATCTTGAAACGTCAGTGTCTATGACACGCTCCCTGAGTTATCTCTGGCGAGTATTTTTAAATAAAGAATACAAAGCTTAAATGTAATATTTGTACATTTTTCTTACATTCGGCTGATAATGTTTTTAATTGCGGAAAAATTATACTTTTAATTTTTAACATGTAGTTTTAAAAACTGTAAATATATACATTTAAAATTTGTAGCATGCCTTAAGTGTCACAGTGTCTATGACGCGTTTCGCGAGTTGTCTCTGGTTCATAATTTCAAATAAAGAATTTTACGTGGAAAATGTGAGATTTGTTTTATTTGACACATTTATTGCCACACAATGGACCGAATAAATCGTAATTACGTCAATGGATATATATGTGCGCATGTATCTGAATACCTTTTGGTTGAGTTAGGTTATGTTGTAAATATAAAAAGAATTGAATAAACACCGATTTTATGTGATAAAAAGGTATTCAAGGGAATGCAAAATATTTATATATGTATAGAATATATATACTTGTTAATTTTAATGAGTTTTTGTCTTGAGTATTCATATCTTAAATAAACAAAATCTGTTGTAGTTTTATAAATTAAAATTATTTTTTATTATATAAATAATAAAAAAATTCTGCATGAGCTTTTTTCATGAGCATTTTTCCGACGCTTTCCATCAATGAGTACCAAGGGAGAACCTAATTAAATCGCTTTGAGATCAACTTGTCTGAACAGGGATAAGCTTCTCCAGACGGTGGATTAAGAGCTGACGGTTCCAACCACTGCGCCATAATGCCAGACAATTTAAATGACTTTGACTCTCTTTGTAATTTTAATATACGCGGTGTTTGAAAATTCTAGACTAAAATTACGACTCCTTCAGAATTTGGATATACACAGAATACGAAAATTTCTCAATTCCACAACAAAGTGAACGCGTTGCTCTGTTGTTTTTCAATTAATTTTTTTTGTATAATAATCAATGATGTTATAGACATAATATAGCTGTTTAAACATCACTACCATTCTTGGTCTACTTTTGTATTTGATCTCTCACTAATATTCAGGGATAACGCGGCGGATACGTACTGGGGTATCAGCGCAGCGGTAAGTCATGACATGAAAGATAAAGTCGGCACCAAGCTGCAGTGGTCCATAAAACAAAAAAAAAACAAATAATTCATAATTATACAAGTTGCAGCAAATTTTCCCCCAAGTCACTTTGAATGTGTGTCGAAGGGGTGTAGGTGTGGACGTTGTTAAAAAAATTAACTCCCCCGGACGCGACCGGTTGCTCGGCATTGCCATTCCGGGCGTCGCGCTTCCCCCCCCCACCACCCCCGGCGCCGCGAATAATTGCGGTGTGGCCAGAGGTGAAAAAGATTTCCCGGAGAAAAATAAATAATTTTCCCCGGTATTTCCCCCGTCATCGCCGCCGCCGGGGACGGCATTCCCGAGCCTGGCAATACTCCCGCAAGCTCGGCTCGCGCCACGCCGGCTTCATTATTTGGAAAAAAATCAGCTCCGCTTTTTTTTAGCAACGTTTTTTTAAATTTCTTACACGCGAAAACATTTCGAACAAACTGCGTAGTTTAAAAAAAAAAAAAAAAAAACATACAATGTTGTTTAAATGCGTTAATGTATTGGGCCAGAACATATAAATGTTTGCATAATCAATACTAGCTATAATATAAGTCGGTACATTCGATATCCACGGTGTACACTTTGGTATTCTTTGGTATAATTAAAAGAAAAAACAAAACATTCTGTTCTTTGTCTTATTATTCGCCAATCGAATGACTTCCTCCAAGCTGTGCTGTAGTGACGCTCTTCATGCCAAAATCGCAGTTCTTTCATCTCAACACTCAGCGATGATGACTCTCAAAAACGGATACACGAATAAAGCGTCATCGTGTATAACATGTCTGAAACTAGCATGAGCACAGGCAGCCGCAAAAACCTTCGCAAATGGATAGTGTTTACCTCAAAGGAAACTAAAGCAGGCGGAATTCCCCAGTGAATTTTCAATGCCTGGTAAAGTATAACGCGGGCGATGAGTAGCGAGACTGAAATCATCCCCGAATGGCGCCGCGCGAGGCACTTGGTCAGGTTTTAGTTTGTAATTCCGATAATTAACCGATTCCATCGCTTTTGAGTGGCTTCGCGTGCGGGAGGCTTTGGGACATTTGAAAGTGGGGAGTCCCGGCATTCCCGGGAGCGATGCCGCGTGTGATTTAGTTATTAATGACTCCCACTAGCTAAAGGGTTTGCTTGACAGTTTTCACGGAAGTGGTGACCTTGGACAATGTTAAAATATCTGCGAATCAGGCCAAATTAAATTGAATACCAATTAAGATTATAAACTTTCAATGCTTGTTGGTTTCTTATGTGTTAAGAAGTATCTTCATCGGTATTGGAGTAACGGGTTAACGCAACTTCCAAGAGACTCGTTAGTCAAGTTATATACACATTAAGTCAACTGAAACCATGTGACCAAGTCTAAATTTTATAGGAGGTCGCGTCATTAAAATTTTCTGTGTGCAACTCGAATATTACTTATTAACCCTTAAATTAATATTTATTAATAAGCTTACTTATTTATGGGGGCTATAAAAGTGGACAAGCTATCCGTACGTCTGTGTATGGATAGATACAGTGGACACGGGCATCTTTATAAAGCGTGATCTTTGAAATCAAAGCAAAGCCTTGAAAAGCCCTGCCCCCGGGGGGCGTCCCTTTTGTTGACCACACAGGGTGTATAGAAAAAAAACACTGCAGACCGCGCGGCCATTCATGCGAGTATTATTACACGAAATTTGTGGACGCCCTGTGCCGACACGTGAATACGGTTAAACGGGGACACGGGGCTTTATTATGTGAGAAAAAAATCACATTGCTAGAGTGTTTGTTCCTCTGCAATGGGAATACCTTGGACAGGGTACACCCGCGGACCGCAGGTTGGGAGACTGCCACAGCATTTATTGGTTCCAAAGAGAGAATGCTTTTACCGTATTTTAATAAATTTAAAAAAAAACATGAGAAGTAGTCTGTGAGTTTTTTTTTAATCTTGAACATGTATTTATCATAGTATTGTCAAATTTTGCAAACACTACACTGTGCACCTGCATATTTATATTATTTTAGTGATTTCGTTACGAGATTAATTATTGATAAAAAAAACAACCTTTTAACGCAATGGTTAATGATAATAACAATAAAATGAAGATTTTGAGTAAAAATTAATATTATTTATGTGATTATATATTATATATATACTAGAAATGTTGCCCGTCACAGAATGACGTTTTCGGAGGCATTTTGAGTTATTAATGATGTGATTAATAATTTCTAACGCAATTTCGATAAAAAAATAAAATTGGTACTTTTGTCAAGTTGACAAACTGAAAATTTCTAAGAAGCATCAAAATTTGTTTTTTTGTAAAAGTTCTAAATTTGAAATTCTCGCAGTGAACAACAAAATCCTATATTGAAACTCGCTAAAGCATATTTTATAGTTTTATTAAATTAGTTTATGAATAAAAATATTATCCTATCGTCTTGAAATTCGGCACATAACTGCGGAAAAATTTACTAACCTTACATGCAAAAAATCAGCGTCGTATCTTTTAAGATATTCTATAGAAAACCAAAAAATGAAACATACACACACACAATGGATATTATTATAGTAGATATATATTAGAAATGAAGGTTGTGCACAGTGATATAATCACAGGAAATTTTCACCAATTACTTTATATAAAATATATTAAAATAATATACGCCCACTTGCGTTGTAGATATAATTTTTTTAGATATAAATTAATGAGAATGTGGCAAACTTTGTTTAAACCATAATCCTGGCTTGTAGTTGGTCGAAATTAATCGTTCGGAGCATTTGAGAAATGAGATCAACGGAAAGTGCCTTCCCTATCAAGTTGTCGTGTTTTCAAAATTTATTCAGCAAAGATGGTCGCGATAAATTATTCATTCCAGTGCTGTAATTTTTTTCAACAGAAATCGGTCAAAACGCCGTGGTGTTTACGAGTATTTATCGCGGCCGAAACTACTCCAATTCTGCCCGACTGATATGAATAAGTTTAGAATCCATCTCGGCTATTTTCTAATAATTCATTTAAGTTCGGGGCCGGCCGCGGTAAATCTCGCGCGCCCCCGCCCCCCGCCGCCATGATTATTTATCGTCAGTTCTTCATGACGGCCCCATTAGTGCGGATCCACCCCCCATAATGTCCCGTGATTTATGAAGCCGCCGCACATTGTGCGGAGTGGTGACGTCACAGTGCCGCTGATTGATTTCGCCGGCTGATAATATAGCGTAGTGCCGTAATTGGCTGCTGAGCGAAATGTGAACCGCCGCCGATGGCTTTGTGTACCCGAGCCGCCTGCACCGGCCGACAATCGGACGGTGATCAGCCAATGGCGTTCTCTTATTCTGGTGTTTTTTTTTTACAAAAAAACATGCTATAAGGACCCACTACACTATTTTCCCTAAGAAAACCGTGAACACTGGCTCAGCACGTCGTACCTTTCGTAAGGCTCCCTTTTAGATTTACTTTGTTTTTGGGGGGCTGTGCTGTGGTGCATAATATTTTTAAGTTTTCTGACGTTTCAGCCCCGGTACCTTGGCAGTTTTCATGGTCTAAAACTCTAAATAAACGTCGAAAGATTCAAACTCTAACGCAGCACTACTCTCAAAATCAAAAGTAAATGTGATTGTCCCTCCCCGCTTTTCCCATTCTGTTGCTTGTGCGTGGCTGCCATTCTGTACCCTGAGCGTGTGTAAAGGATCGGTAATGGAGTAGATTGTGTACCTGAAGTACCTTGTCAAGGTGGTATTGTTTCAGAAAAGAATATCAGATCTAAACGCAAGAGCTTTGTAACGAAAGGATTATATAATAATGCTATTAGGCAGCATCAAAACGCAGGCTATTCTTTCGAATATAAAACTGTGGTATAGAAGGACCCGAAGATTACACTATTTTCTCTAAGAAAACCATGAACATAAGCATGAGTATATGCTCAGTGAGATGGTCGCCAACCTCCTCTGAGAAGAGGCACCCAAAGAAGATAAAATAATTACCGTTCGGTTATCAGTAAAGCCGAATACGCAGCGACGTAACTTGCATTGTCCTTTTATATATATATATATATATATTTTTTTTTTTCTTCCAATATATATAGATTTTTCCTTCCAATATTAAACTGCGGTGTAGAAGGACCTGGAGACCCATCACAATATTTTCCCCTTAGAAAACCATGAACACTGGTTCGGCATGAGTGAAATGGTCGCCTCCCTCCTCTGAGGAGAGGCACTCGATGAAGAGATATATTTTTTATGGTTAAGCTTTTGTATTATAAATAACGCACAAGAGGACGCTAATGACTAATTATTGTTTTGTATTCGGGTTTTTTGCAGCGTGTGTAGGCAGCTTTAATGAACAATCTTCATTTGCATTCCATGCGAAATAAATGTAAGCTTTTAAAAATATACCTACTGTTAAAATACTCAAAAAAATGCTTAATTTTAACGCATTTTTATTTTGTTAATACTTAGTAAATTATATTATTAGTAACGGAATTAATAAATCCATAGAAATCGTCGAAGTTTGTTTTAGTTTGAAATCGAATTGGCATAAAATCCGTAGTGGTAATCGCCCGCTTGGGATTCGCTTGCTAAGTTGGGAAACGAGATCTCAGTTCAGAGTCAACGGTTCAACTACTAATCCAACAATTTCAACTCAATAAACCATTAAAAAGTTTTTATGCGCCATTGACTAACGAAAAATGTTTTTAAGATAAAGCATTGTTACTTTGCTAACGTCCATTTTGTTTTACAACGAATAAAATGAATATTATCAAGGAATTTATTTTATTTTATTTATCGACATTTAATTTGCATAAAATATATTTTTGTGATTTTTTATATGATTTTTGATTTTGATGTTGATTTTGTTACTACCGTACTATTTGTTTTAGTAAGAGATAAATAAATATGTTTTAAACAGTTTAAATGTTTAGGTTTGAATTTCACCGTTGAAAAATTAATTCAAAGAGAATGTTTGGATTGTCATGGATTCTTTTATCCGGAGACAGGTCTATCGTGAGATTTAAAAGATGGTGCCATGAAACGAGTAGAATCTAGGGGTTTGAAACCTTGAATTGAAGGATGAATTGCATTTGTAAGAAATATACGTACACCTACACGAATAAGGTTATTTTAAAGCCTAGCGTTAATTTTCTACTCCACCTTCTACTATTTATATTCACCTCGGCTTACATCGGAAATTGAGCTGTCAATTATGACTAACACAATTTATTATTTCGAATGTCAGCGTCTTGGGATTTATTACTAATTGTAAAATGTCAGTTTCGGTGACTTTTTGGAGGCGCGTTATTCTCGACGACCTTTTCTCGAGTCTAAAATCTAGTCTGATCTAACAGATTGAAAATAAAACATGCAATACTTTTTATCACTGTAAAATCAGATTATGGTACACTAGCTAAAACTTCGTTTCAAATATCATTCATTACCCACATTTCACATCACAATCATTCATTCGTCTAAAATCGATTGCGCATATTCGAATATGCCCACAATTAGTTATGTAACGAGATTTAAAGTTGAATGACACAAGCAGATAAGCTTGATTAGTGAGGGTTCTGGTTAGTTAATATTCCAACATTTACAAGCGTTAATTTAGAATCATCATGTAATTATCAGACTGGTATTACACTAAGTATGTACAATTAAAATTAAACGTCGAAAACAAACTTAAAAGTAGCACAATGTGACCGGAATCCGCACAGTACAGTAAAAACAAACGACGCATTTACGAGATATCACAAACGGCCGCGGCCGCCACTGGCCCGGCATCACTGCAGCGAGCAGGTCATGGGGTTGTTCAGCAAATGGTCCAGGATCACGGGAGTCCCGGCGGCCATCTCCAGCGATGGAGCCACGTCGTCGCCTGCAGGGGGGGGCGCCGCGGCCCCTGAGGGGGGCGCCCCGGAGAGGGGGAGGCCCTCCTTCCCCTCATCACCCACCACCTCCTCTTCTCCGGGGGGGCGCTCAGGGGGGCCCTCGGCCTGCGGGACCGCCCCTGCCACCTCCCGCGCCGGCTCCGTCGTCGGCGAGCTCTCGTTCTCCTCGAAGTAGATGATGTCCGAGGAGATGGACTTGTGGGTGGAGGTCTGGTCGCACGACCAGTCCTCGCCCTCGCAGTCCAGCAGCGAGATGGAGATGTCGCTGGACTCGCTCTCGCTGTCGCCGCAGTCGAAGTAGTGGCACTGGAATACAAAACAAACACGCCTAAATAAGCTTACTCTTCTACACAAATAATAACTTGATCACTGTTGTCAGGGGTGAGACACCGCCTATCCCTAATCTACGGAAAAAAACTGTGACAAGGCTCTAGCACTCTTAGGTCCTAGGGCTGTAGAGGTGGGGGAACGTCACAAAACTCATGCAATTTAAAACAATAATGAAATACACGTGCGCTACTACTCAAAGCGCCCCACACACGTAGCAAATTGACGTCTCGTTTAACGAATTGAACAATGGTGTAGCCATATACCAGTGAGTATCGGCGAAATCTCACAAAAACTGCTGGTTATGGCTACACCATCGTGTGTGGGGCGCTTTAGTCACACATTGCAAGCCCAGGGATCAGGTGATAGCCACTCACCATGTTACAGCCTCAGCCATAAGAACTATTATAAATTTACCTAATAAAAAATAAATATCTTGAAATTTAATTTTTTTTATGCTTACTTTTCAAGGCACTGTTTAAAATAAATTACATTCATAATGTGACGCGTTGACGCCATATATATAAAACGTTAAACATTTTTAAAATATCATAAGTGATATCCGATCTCCCTTATTCGGTGGTGTAATTTATCAATAATTTTATAAATGTTTTGGCCGCAAAGCGTTCTTGTGCCATTCTTCTTCCGGTTGGTGTCCATTTCATCGAACATTTCCCTGTCCCGGGCCAGTCTCACCGATTCGACCGCGCAAATTCCGCATTCACGCAAACTTCCTTCGATTTTTACATGGACGATCAGCTGGAGGATGCTACATTTATTGTTACAAAAAAAATAGAGATTTTCCGATTTTTTACCAACATCAAGAGGTAGTATTATATAGTCTTGTAAAAAGCGGGTAGAGCTATTCAAATGATGGGGACAAAATAGTGGTCCGGCAGTCGTAGCCAATCTGCATTATTCGGTGTTAAGGCTCCGTATACAATTCCACCCATAGTTTTAGAGTAAGAGCCTTCCTGCGACGTAGCTGTGATAATGTACATGGTAATGTACATAAGACGTGTCGTATTGCCGAAGTCCCGGAGGCCGGGCCCCGGCAGTTAGACCGGGTATTAGGCATTCAGAGCGGGTCCTAATAGAGTGTGAAGAGGTTTCATTAATTCATAGGATATCTGAATAAGCTTCGGGTCCAATTCGGTGGGTTTAACGGTTAGACCGAGTTTATGAATGAAGTGGACGGGACCCGAAAGGAGCTCAGGGCTGGCAGTCTTGAGGTGCTTCCGTGCCGGGGAGCCCCACGGTAAGCTGTTTATTTAATCATTTGAATAAATTAATTCGGGAATCGTAAGTTACATTTTATGATAATGTACAGTGCTATATATATCTTAATAGATTGTTTGTCCCACGTTAAAAATATTGAGATTTATTCTGTGTAAACCTCACGAATTAGATATACGTTTTTTATAATAATATTATTGTCAATATATTATACATTTTAAAATCATCTTTATTGGGCCGCTGTAATTATTTGAGGGCGTAGAATGAATCGATTATCAGATTTTAGATGCTTAATTGTGTACATCATGTGAATTAATCAGCATAGCGTTGTACGTTTAAATGATTACTTGATGTGATTTAAAGTGTCCGTAGGTTTTGGTACTCGTTGTTATAAGATTTACTTTGTTATGGGGTGTGGTGGTGCATTACTGTTTTAAGGCTTTTTAAGGCAGTCTCGGTACCTTGGCAGTCTTTATGGTCTAAAGAAACGTCGAAAGGTTCAATATATAATACAAGTAATTGTCCCTCCCCGCTCTCCCCATTCTGTTGGTTGTGCATGGCTGCCATCCTGCACCCTGAGCGTGTGTAAAGTATCGGTAATGGAGTAGTGGACTTGGGATGATTATTGAGGGATGTGTTCTCGAAGTATCTTGTCGAGGTGAAGGTCTACTTGCATGCTTGCTATCAGATCTAAACGCCAGAGCGTTGTAAGGCCGACGACCGACCGGCAATTAGCCAATATATAGTGTCCGGTTTGTGACATTTTTTTTCGACAACACCCAAAAAAGACGACGCTATTGGCTAATTACCAGAATTATCCCGTTTGTAGACCGAGTTAAGAATCTAGCTCGTCCTGTTGGTGTAAATATTAATAACCCAAGAGCGAGTTAAGGCGCGTGTTATGTATCCCACTTCTGACACCAATTATGACACCTGTTACTGTTTATGAATACCAGATCTAAACGCCATAGCTTTGTAATATAAAACTGCGGTGTAAAAGGATCCACTACATTATTTTCCGTTTAGAAAACAATGAAGACTGGTTCAGCATGAGAATATGCTCAGTGGGATGGTCGCCAGCCTGCTCTGAGGAGAGGCACTTGCTGAAGAATAACTATTGATATAGCAGGGGGCAGCCCTGCCGCGCCGGGTCGGGTCGAGCCGATATTGTTTCCGGCCCGAGAGGGCATTTCCGGCAATTAAGGCCGATCAAGTGAAATCTGTTCTCAGATCTTCGCAGCACTGTGCCGGCTAATACGCTCACCCACTCGGACAATACACGTCAAGTGTACCGCACCCGGCGGGCCCAGGCTGCGGAATTCGCTAATTGCCTTTCGTTCCGTTTTGTTTCCGACTATTTGTTATTAAAATTGATTTTTAGTTGAAATAAAAGAAATACGGTTTGATTTGTAATACTCCATATTTAATATACCGTTCCATCCCGTCGTTCGTTCCTCCCCGCTCTCTCCATTCTGTTGCTTGTGCATGGCTTCTATTCGGTTCAGCATGAGTATATGCTCAGTGAAATGGTCGCCAACATCCTCTGAGGAGAGGCACTTGATGAAGAAGATATTTAAACAAGTAGGCGATATTCATAAAATGAGAGTTATTTTTAAAATGTTGTTGTTTTTTTTTTTGCTTGATTAGGTTAATATAATTTCTTTGAAGAAATACTGAAGTATGTAAACTCTTCGTGAAATTACTGCGTACAAAGGTTTTTTTTTTTTTTAATTATGTTCGAGGAGTGTTTTTCATTTCATCTTGTTTTTATTTATTCGCACACTTCGCTCTGCTGCCAAAGCAATCTCTCGGAGATTCCCGGAAGATGATATCTTTATTTTTATCCGAATCAATAAAGTAAAAAAAACGAATAAAAAATAATGAAATAGATAAAGCAAAAACAACATTAGTCATGGACAATCTTCGTGAATACCTGAGAGGGCAGGAAACCTTTTGTTATAAGTAATTGTAATATTAAATAATTCCAATACATTAGATGTAGTTTATTTAAGGAAAATATTTTCTTATACTCTCAATTTTTTGTAGAATATTGTCTCTTGGGGTTACAAAAAGTATTCTGTAAAATAAATGTTTTATTATTTTATTAGGGTTTCTGAATATATAATACTTGTGATGGAAAATATAAAACACAAATATCTATAATTATCATAATTTAAAATTTGGAAATAAAATTATTTTTCTCTAGATAACAAAGAATATTGGTATGATTTTATGTTATTAATTATTTATTAAATTAGAGATTACTCGACGTAAATTATATAAGAAGTACAATTATAATACGATGGATTGATAGCATATTATAATTTAAAAAAAACGAGTCAGTACTTAAGCATTAAAGAAGCATTATTTTTTCCCCTGCATACAATTATTATATAGCTTTATTATTTTAATAAAATAAGTGTTATTTATATTGCAAAAATTTCAATGAGAACCGCTGGCCAAGAAGGCATTGCCTTTAAAAGAATTCGCAACAAAAACAATGCTAAGTGACGCTGTGATATGGGATCAAAGATAAGTTTGACAACGTATTTTAAACTTCCAAAATGTCATGTCTCCGGCATAATTGGACAGCTGATGCGATGGTGATACCATGTTTGATAAAAGATAACGATGTTTGTAATCGGGCGTACCCTGCTTCTGTATTCACAGTCGAACCAATGTCTATTTGGCTAGGGGCGGTTGGGTTTCTATCCATTGCCAATTCATCAATAGATATCATAAATGTACCGTTCTCAAATACCCGAGGGCCGTTAACTTGTCCCGAACTTTGCAAATAATGATATTGTAATGAATATTTTAATTCAAAAGCATGATTAATACAAGTACGTTTCATTGTACAGATGTTTTCCACTATAGTTTGACTGGGCAAACTTGGGAAATTGGGTTTTATGGGGAAACTTTCTTGGCCGCCCCGGGGTGGAATTGTTTGAATAAAATGTGCTTCGCGGTAAATCAGTACTAGAGTTATGCTTTTAATAATGATATTAAAATTTTTGATATAAAGTTTTAGAATAAAATTGCGAAAATCTTTGTAATTATCGGGAAAGTGTCAGTCAGTTTTCATGGTCTGTTGGCTTGTTGGTTTCACGATTATAGCGTAGCCTTCGAAAGTTTGCCGGTTCGATTCCTTTCCTGCTTCAGTTTGGTTGATGGTGTTTTTATTGAGATTGAATTTATCGACATTTATTTTAAAAAGGCTTCAATTTATCAATTATGTTGTAATATAAAAACCTGTCTCCATGAAATATGAAGAAATTTTACATCTGCTGAGTGGGGAGGCACCACATATTGCTTTTTTCAGAGGGCTTTTAAAAGCACGTTAATCAAAGGACATACCTGGAACTCTACAAGGTGTTTTAAAATTTATTATACAGCACGAAAAGGACTAACCCTTGGAAAATATTGTTTTTTTTTTCAAAGGTGCGAACTCAAAGCTCTAGATTTAACATAGGTATTTTAAAAATGCATGTTTATATAAAAAATAAATAGAATTGCTTATTGTAAAAACTCTTTTTGAATATGAATTTAAATTATGTCCACCTTTAAAGCTTTTTTCTTAAGTTTTATAAAATCTTTTTTGAAGAGGTTGGGTTTTTAGCTTTTTTAGGTTTTTTCAAGACGATGTAAAAATGATAATTTATTTCATCATTTAAGAAGGTTAATAAAATTTTACTAAACAAGTGTTCTATTATACTTTACCCAACGATGTTGATATTTTTAGGAACAGCTAAAATGTTTATAATTGGTTCAAAAATAATACTATTTCTTTAAAATTTTATCGATTCGTGGACTTCTGCGTTGAATGTATTGGGAATAAATCAGTATTTTTTCATAATTATAGTTCATAAGTAATTAAATAAAAATGTATACAATAAACTGTATGCAAATACTTATTATTATAGAAAATTAACGTAGATTTTTCAAATCACGTGGTGTTGATTGTCATAAAATCTAAAACATAGTTTTTCACAACTTTTTTGTAAATGCTATTTTATCATTAAATCGACAAGAATAATTATGAAAAGATTTTTTTTTTTTGTATTAAATTTCTCTTTTTACAGTTTATGGGTTATTTAAAGTAGAATAACCTTTAATACTAAATAGGACATTGTTTTTTTAAATTTAATTTTCAATGGGTAAAATTGAATCTTGCGGTATTTTTGAAGAGTTTATGTAAAAACGAGTGCTAAGAAATTCAATATTTTTGACAGAGAGTACTTGGTGGAATTCCATTTTAATATGTTTGAGAAAATCACTCAAGTATTTTACTCAAAAATATTAAAAACGAGTGTTTTTTAAAGTAAAAGTTTTAATATATATATTTTTTGTAATACTTTTAGTGTCAATTTCTTTCTTATCGACGTTACGCCGAAAAAAGTGTCGCCAACGCCTTTTCAATTAATTAAAAAAAAAAAAAAAAAAAACAGCATCGTATTCATCTTATTAAGAGCTACTTAATAATCTGTCTTCCGCCACGTTTTAAGGAGTGCGATAAAAACAATTTAAATTTATAAGGGTGCAAGCAGACCGAGCACGGTGCGTCCTCCCCGTGCCGCCCCTGGGATGCGAAGGCGTCCGGGGCTGTTTATCTTTTTCAGCCGACAACGCGACTAACAAACTCCGGCTTACTGCAGCCGTAAATTCTTGCATAATCACCTCCCACAGTCTAGTAACATCATTTGGGAGAATAAGCGCCATTAACGTCGCCATATTTCACGGAACGACAGATATTAGCGGCGCCTCTAAATGATTGTGATATTCCGAATGGAAATAGGTTCTATCAAGTAATGGAATTTGACTCCCCAGGCTTCTTTGCACCTTTTTCCATTCGGGGGGGGGGGGGGGGGGGGCAAAAAACTATGTATTGATTTATGTGTGATATTCACATAAATTATTGAGTGATTTAAAACTATATACTATTTATTTTTTCCAAGGATTCTGTACTGTTACTGCTTAGCCCTAACTACAGTAAGAAGCCTTTAAATCATAGGTTCCCAAACTATTTTGTCCCGTAGACCCCTAGTCGAGTTTTCCTGTTTTTCGTACACCCCTGCCTTGCTAATATTGAATTTTTGCAAATTCATCATCTGATATACAGGTGCGCCATATTTTATGTCGGTATGTAAACATTGAATAACAATTTTTTTTTTTTTTTAAGAAGGTTGACAACTGCACTGAAACCCTTCTTCGTGTTGTATAAAGATGGAAAAGCTATCAAAAACCTTCTTGCAATAGTCCATAATGAAGGATTAACAGCAATATTATGTAAGCACATTGGGTTCAATCTAATCAAATCGACCCCCGGGGGTCGATATTGACCATTTTGGGAACCAGTGCTCTAAATGATTGTAATATTTAATTCTTCATGTAACACGTTTTGGTGAAACTTATTATTTGCGCTCTGTAGGTCTGAATAATAACGATTCAAAACTTTTGTGTAATTAATTAATTATCAAAAATTCATTGACGTTTTACCCCCTTCTCCTAATTGTCGCTGATATTATTATCTAAGTGTTAGTTGATTGATAGCACTTCTAAGAATACAAGGGATGTTTATGAGAAATCATAACTTTAACTTTGTTATATCATACAATTCAGCGATGTCTTATAATTTATGTAATGAATAATGATATTTATATTGAAATATATACGCACATCTGATATCCCCAATTATATAAAGTTATTGCAATAATATATTTATTTATCAATTATATTTTTGTTGCCTCGTGGTATAGTTAATATTTTGCTACTCACTTGCTAATCATGGGATCCCGGATTTGATTATCTTCGAAGAAATGTATTTTTTTAATTTAGTAAAAAACATAGGCACAGCAATGAAAACAATGGGAGATGAGACTGTTGCTGGAAACAGAAATCTTTAAATAACCTATTGAGTTACCTGGCATTCGATACATCGGCATGAGTCAGTGAGCTCGCAGGGGATGCCCAGCGCGAGAGAGGCTTCTCTGTACAACTCCTCGCTGGACTTCCGCTTCCGCCACCTGATGATCCCGCTGCCCCCGCTCCATCCGCTCAAGAACCCGCTCAGCAGCCTCCTCAGGATGTCGCACTTCTCGTCGTTGAACCCCGCATCATACTGCAGCACGTTCTTGTCGGAGCTGTACCTGCACATCCTCTCCGGACCTCCCCCGTCAAGCTTCCTGTCTTCCTCGCTGAGGGACCTGGAGCGGTCCAAGGCCGCGAACTGGTCTCTGTTGTTGACGGTGCGATTGTCTAAGTTTCTCCGGCTAACTATTCTTCTGTTCTTGTTCAAGTCTGCGTCTCTGAAGTCGTCCCCTATCGTGACGCTTTCGAGGTTGTCCGTGAGGGTATCCGCGTTGCCGTTGGTGAAGATGTTTCTGCTTTCCACGATGACGCTCAGCGTGTCGAGCTCGTTCGGTCTTGGCGGCTCGTTCCTTAGGTATATGTCGTGGTTGATCTGGGGGAGCCTGGTCAGATTCTGCGCGTCCGCGGTCACCAGGGTCTCCGGGCTAAGGACGAATCTGTTCTTGTCGTTGTTGGAGCGGCGGCTGAGGCAGTTCTGGGTCCACTGTCCTGCCGGGGTCCTCGTGTTCTTCTTTGGAGATGGACTCGTCGACATGACGGCCCTCCCCGCTGGGGAGTTGAACACGTTGACGACTCCCACATCCTGAAAGGCAAAACGCAATCACTATTAATTGATATGCATCTTGTGCGTGTTAGGTCCACAGATAATAAATATTTTCTTTTAATAAAAAATACTAAGCGTAAGTTTTTGTCATATGGCGACTTATATGAAAGTTTTTATACATTTAGGAGTTATGTTGCTAGCGTTGAAATGCGATAATAAAACTGTTGATACATAAACCAATTTATATACTTGTGTGTGTATAAAAAAAAATGACACAAAATTGACGTATTCGCTACCGTTTTTGCTGGCAAGCGTGTAGTTTTGCGATATTCGAGCCCAAACTAGATTATCTGCTCGATGACGGATGATCTGCCAGTGCGGCAGGAATAAATGTAATTATCGACGGCCGCCGAGTGGCCGGCAGGTGGAAATATCAAACGCAAAAGTATCAGGAAGCACACCAACACAGTATTATAGGTTTACTCATACCCCAGATACCATAGAATTTTTTTTATTATTTATCAATGAATTGTGGGCATACCGACACTCACGTGCAAGTAGCTCAAAGTAATGATCAAGGCTGGGTGCAGCGAGGCTCCCCGCGGAATGCAGCCCGTCGTGTCGCCGGTTGATTGATCGACAAATAATCAACTCCGCCCCCCCCTCCCCTCCCCTTCCCCCCCCCCAGGGCCGCCGCGCTGATACACTGCTGGATGAAGTTGCACCGTCATCCTCCCGGAAATTCGGATTCGCTAATCTGACGCGCGACACGTCTGTCACCGGAGAGAGTGACCAGTCACTCCGTGAAAACACCAATAAAACGCAACTTTTAATTTACCACGCCACATCAGGTTGTTACGAGCTCGTTCGTAAATTAATTGAAGTGATCAACATTTTTCCACTCCACTACGTTTTTGATAATGCCAACGCGAGAGGTTGGCGAAACCGGTCACCAATAAAAATTAACACGTGGAAAAATCACTCATGTATTTTATGAATGAATGAGAAAGTTAAATTCCGGTGACCGGAAGTCTCTTTACGGATATGTTAAACGCTGCTACATATTTACAAAAAAAATCTTGAAAAAATAAATTTACTTGCATTTGTATTGAATCGTGTAAAATTGTAATCTTTGATTAGTCAAGGCGATTGCATTGATAAGCTAATTATAGTAGAATTTCTGAAAATCATTGCCTCTCTTTTTAACACTTTGTTAATTGCTCACTGTGCTCATTTGTCACAAGCATGTGAGACAACCCAAAAAAAAAATTGCATTATCAATTACTGTATTAATGTTTTCAAAAAATTGAATTATTACTGATTATTTAGTGAAGTTTATAATAAAATGGCGGGTCAGCGGCGACGGACGCCACGGAGAGGCTCACAGGCGACAGAGCAAATACAAAGTTTTTTTTATCTTTGTCACTCTGATTAATTTGAGAGTCTCCAGAAGGTTTTCCGCCCTTCCTTCCCACCCCCACCCCCCGTCCTGCCTCCTTGAACTTATAGTAATTAAAATAAAAATTAAAACTCTGGCATACTCCATGAATGATATCCAATGTCATAACTCAACATTCATTAATTTCTTTTAAAAATATAATTTACAATCCATCAATGTCTGTTTTGCGATAAACTTTATAATTTGATTAAAAGTAGTTCGGGAAAACTACAGATTAATCACGCTTTTTATGTGGTTGTATTTTGGGCTTAGAGTAAAATAAGGTAACATTTTACTCATGTCGTTTATACTCAAAGTTGCATTTTGAATTAATTAGTGTTTATGTTTAGATTTTCTCTTTCAGTAATCGTTGATGCTCCACTATAAAGTCATTTTGATATTTAGTAAAATTGAACACACAACATGAGAATGTGTTTTTGCCTCACCCTGAATGTAATGACACCACAAAGAGGCGACACATATAGAATAAAGGGTATAAATTTTCAGAATCACTCTCTAAGCATTATCGTGACTTACGATACGAGGTTTCATAGTCACTCTAGGTCAAGGGATAAAAAGGCGATGTGCGGAACACGGCTTGTAAGCCTTCGGGGGGGATGAAATGTATGCCTTTAATATTTCAGGCCCTAAATAGCCACCCCGGTGAGGTCTGAGGAGGCTGCGGATCCTATTGGGTATAAACTTTGCCAATATTTTCGTCCTTTGTTCAGCGGATTGAATGGAGGCCTGACGGATTCTCCACTATATTTATAATACGGCGTATCGATCTCCGCCATCCAAAGTTTTCATACAAATTGGAACCGCTTAATCGGCTAAATACGAGCGATTATTCTCGATGTTTCCACATTCGGACAGTTGAATCTGAATTGAAGGGAAACGACGCGTGTTAATCCGTATTAATCATATCGAATATTTACAAACAATGCAAAGCTTTTATACCTTTTAACTTTTATTAGATTTTTTAAACTGAGCACCTAACGGCGATGACCGTGGGTGAGGTAGTTAGTGCTATTGAGAGTTTATAATTTATGCTTTGATCAATTCATATTAAGTTGTTGGAAATACCGACGTTGGGTTAGTTTTGAAATTAAAACATGAAAATGGCTCATTTGCTGCGAATTCTGATATTACTCCAGTTTAAATAAATTATTCTTCGGTAAGCCTCAAAAGGCTTAGCAAGTTAATAATCAATAAATTCCTCTTCACAATTCAATCATCCATCGGGATAACATAGAAGAAAATTTCCTTTGTGTGCCTCATATAAATTTTCTTAACAGTGATATTAAGGGAAGCATATAAAAATTAGATTAATTTTTCATATAAACAATAAACACACGTAATGAAATAGTACAGATTACTTGAATTTAATTGAGAAAACACATTGAATTATTTGTTAATGATTCAGCTTTATTTATAATCAATATGGGTATCAATATATATATGTATATATATATATATATGTATATCGAATATCAGAAATTTTTTTCACTTCGGCTCCTGTGTACTAATTTTCATTTCATTTTTTTAATGTACTTGTTATTGTAAATCATAATTCTGTAAGATAAAATTTTAAATTGGATCAATAAAAATTTTTTTTTGTACACAAACAAGAAGATAAATTGTATTACTCTATAAAATAATCATTTCTAATGTGAGCAGTTGGAAGGTTAAGGCAATATATATGAGGGACATCTTTTAGGTGTATAATTTTACGACGGGACGAGTGAATGAAGTGAAAGTCAAATGACTATAAATATATCTATATATACACATATATTTATACATTTATAGACATTCGACATAAATGGTTGCATGGGCCGGTAAGGAGGATGGCACTCACCACTTGACGGTATATAAATTGGAATATATCACGAATCACTTAGTAACAGGTAGCGCACAGACCGCCACATTATGCTAATAACTCGGGATAATAATGAATATTTTTCCCGCCGATCCTTTTCGCACTCAAAACCCTTCTAGTATATTCAACCCGGCGGTCGAGAAATTCAGATGATGTGTAGTCAATCCCCTCCAAAAGCGTAAAACGAAAATACACCGAGATTCATATTCAAGTGTAATGAATAATAATTAAAAATATAGTATCACTAATGCCAACCAGAGACTGTGTTTAAAGAGCGTGTGTAAACGGTAATGGTGTAGTGGACTTGGAATGATTGTGGAGGGATGTGATCTGGAAGTATCTTACCTAAACGCAAGTGCTTTGTAAGGAAAGAATTATATAATAATGCTATTGGGATTCAGCCCAATATAAAACTGCGGTGTAGAAGGACTCGGGGATCCATTACACTACTTTCCTCCTTATTAAACCTCGAAAACTGGCTCAGCATGAGTATACGCTCAGTGAAACGGCCGCCAACCTTCTCTCTAAGGGAATTAGCCAATATACCAATCCGACCGGCAATTAGCCAATATATAGTGTCCGGTTTGTGACATTTTTTTCGACAACACCCAAAAAAGAGGACGCTATTGGCTAATTACCATAATTTTCCTGTTTGTAAACCGAGTTAAGAATCTAGCTTGTTCTATAGGTGTAAACAATAATAACTCAAGAGCGATTTAAGGCGTGTTATGTATCCCACTTCTGACACCAATTGACTTAAAACTGCGGTATATGCTCAGTGAAATGCTTTGATGAAGAAGATTCAATTTAAGCTTTTTGTCGATAATATGTTGTTAAGGTAAATGTTTTTTGTGTTTGCATTGGAGTTTCTACACTCTAGTTCTTTGGGTATCAATAACACCACTTACTTATCCGTCTATCCCTCATCCGCACAGTGCGGCGGACGGTAAGTCAACGGGACAAAAAATACCACACCGTGGGTCACTCCGGGTAGCTCTGTATGCAAATTGCAAATAGGCTTCGAGCACCTCCCCTTGTGGCCCGGGCCTGAGTGCTCCTGTATATTTATATTTTATATTATAATACAAGTCTTATTATATGATTTTCATGCTGGTTTCTGTAATGCTAAATTGAAAAGCTTCGTAAATTACAGATTCATGCATTCATAATTTTTTTGGTCTGTACTATGTATATATAAATATTAAAGATCTTAACTTTATAGTAATCACTTTTGTGGATTACTTTCTAATTTATTAACTTTATAAAGTAGTTAATTGATAGAAGTTTTTCATTACCTTGTATTGAAAATGCGCGTCGAGGACATACACCGAAGCAAATGGCTCCTGCTTCACCATCTCCGCCATTTTCCTGTAACAAACAGATTAATCAATTAAAAAAATATTAAAACGTACAAAAAAAATTTCCGCCAGCTGAATATCAATAAGCAAGGTCCGTTTTAAATGTATTGTTTATTCAAATGTTGTTTACGCAAATGGCTAAAGTTTGAACCAGATAAATGCAACCGCTGGTAAACTCTCGATATAAGCTAAGGTTACGTGGCTTTTGAGATTAAATACGTTTATAAATTAAATTTATGAGTTTAATTAAGATCAATAATTGCTTAAGCACTTTTATTACGATATGATTTTAGATAAATCCTAAAACACCAAATTTTTAGTAACCAAAAAAATATAATATGAAAAAGAGTTTTATTTCACAGGACACAAAGTATTATTAAATTTTAGCGTTCAGAAGTTTTTTAATTCAACAAAGCGGATCCAAAGTACCGATTGGACGAAATGTTTCAAATGCATGCCACGGAGAGATAAGCTGTTTTTCAATATTTGGTCTACATAATGTGTTTCAAATAGTAGTCGTTCATACACTAAAATAGCGTTTCAAATTACATAAAATGCGACATTTAAAATATTTTATTTATTCTGGCGAAGCACATGCGTGCTGACCCGAATCATTCATCCCCTGACCGTTGATAACAAATTATAAAAAAAATATTTATTCCACATACAGATTCATTGCGTTTTAAATACTCTTTTACAAGAATGATTCATGAGAATAAAAAAAAATTACATGCTTGCATATGAAGATTTAAATTTTCGTTCAGATACAAAGCCACGGTGTAAACATATTTTAATTTCCTTTTTCATTTTATTAGAAATAATTTTTGTGCATTTTTTGAACGATAACAATGCCATTTCCTGTTATTTAATTAAAAATATCCGCCCTCGATCACTTTTCAAGTCATGTTCTTGACAAGAACAAATCAAAGAATTTATATTAGTCATTTTTCAGCGCCGAGCGTGAAGGGTAATAATTTTTGTATTGATTTTTCAGGTCGCATCCATCAGGTGGAATAAAAACACTCGCTAAAAACAGCTTTAAAACATTTTCGAAGCCGAATCGTCGGTTTTTATTATTCACACATTTGTTTGTCAAATGCGAATATTCAATATGAAATATTCTTTCAGTGAATATCGAGTTGGAGAAACTGAAGGAAAAAAGTTTGCCTTGTAAAATATAACTTACATGGTACAATAGTATTTAGGCACATTTTTTCAGAAAAATATCATCGCGACTTGCGTGTGATTCGAACTCTAAGCTTACATGGCCGGTGCATTGTCCAATTATGCTAACGAACCACTCCAACTTAGCGAGAGTTTTTAACATCATTTTCAATGTGTGAAAAAATGTGCCTAATCATATTAATATTAATATATACCTGTATAGGTAAATAAATACGCACTTGATTGACGTTCAATCCACACAATAGACACATACAATAGTATTTGTTGATTTATTTGGGTATAAATACTTTAAGGAAGGTTTTGTAATGAATTTAAGCTAGCTTAGCTATTATGCGCTATACACACAGTATATTTTATTTAAAAAAAGGTATTTAGCGAGTGTTTTAAAATATTTTTATAAAAAAAATATTCAGTTTGTAAAATTCGAACGCAAATAATTTTTTATCTTTTTTATGTTTTACTTGTGGACTTTTCCTGCGAGACGCGGACCTCGCGGCTACAATATCTCAAAAAGAGGGGGCCACGAAACGAGATGTGATAAAAAAAGGGTACATCAAAGTTACAAATAAAACTTCCGTGTAGTCTTTTCAGACGCAATCGCTCTCCGAAATGCTACAGGCAGGCAGTCAAAAGATCCTAAAGCGATATGCTTCTGAAACTCCCCTAACAAATCTTAACTTCCTTTACTTCGGGGGGGGCCCACCTGGAGTCCACGACACGCGCCCCTCTCGCGTGTCATGTTTATTTGCGGCCATTCAGGGGTCCTTTCAGCGCAGACCCGGCCATTAGATATGCGATAATTTGCGAGGAGTCGGAAAAACAGGACCCAAAGTCAAATGTAACCAATTTACAGGATTTCCCATACCCGAAAGCACGCCAGCTTTTCACATCTGAAGAAGCTTTTAAAACGCTACTGTGAATGTGTTATTAACTTTTATACTTGTTTTTATTTGCACTTATGTTTATAAAAAAAGTGTCTGCTTTTATTATTCAGCATTCTCGAAACGAATCAAATATACGAGACAAAAAAAACATTTTCACCGGGTTTGCGTCCTGTTTCATATTTGTGTGTATTATAAGGACAAAACATTTTCAACTTCAAAGGATCTTCCCCGAGTCCTGAGTGTGGTTTTTTTTTTATAGACAGTTAAAAGATGCATATCTTATCTGAGAAACTGCGTATATTTATTTTTTTACATAACATGATATTCAACCCTTTGAATCCGGACTTTTTTTTATTTGTTTTTTTTTAAATACGTCCGAATGGCAGCAATTACTTTGCAAAACAGATAAAAAGGGTTTTTCTCTGCTTTAATACGCACCTAGACTTCTTATAGGGTAAAAAATAAAAAGTGCACTATGACGACCCATAGTCGCCAACAGAGTTACATAGGAATTTACCATGTCGATACATTGTCGCCAACGGAGTAGAAAAGGATTAAAACGCCAAGTACAAAAATTACAAAAATACGACAAAGTTTTCAATGATTGGTCTCATAATAGAATACGTTATTTTTACAACAAAAAAAAAAAGAAATACATAAAATATTTAATGTCACCATTTGAATATTTTCATTTCCTCCCAGCACAGTGGTCGCCTCTAGCCGCCGCCCGCGTACGAGATCCTATTAATTAAAAAGTGCTTTGATCCCCGGATTAATAAGTAAGCCGCCTGACCACACGGCAACACGCGCTTCCAATTAATTTCCGGGGATAACATTTTTTTAATTAATTGTTACACAACACAGACGGCTGCAAAGTTCGGAGTGAATTTTTCCACGCGCATATATCACTTTAAACCGGAAACTTTTTTTCAAATCCTCTCTATACACATTTGTTATCCTGAAAAAAAAACGAAACAAAGGTTAAACTCACGAAAGGGATAGGGCTTTGCCCCGCGCCTACCCTTGCAGATGCCCACTAATCGGGGTACACTAAGCTCGGATAGCGTCTGTCTAAACGGGGTTTTTCATTTCACCCTTAAAAATATAATAATATTTCCATCCCATTTGCATGTAAGATCAGATAATCTGCTCCATAAAATTAGACGGCCACGAGAAAGCATGCTAGTAAGCTATTCATGCAATTGCGGGTGTGTCTTTCATGGATTTTTTTTACACGAAAACTATTGAGAATCTTCATCATAAAGAGTTTTTTCCTTCCCACACGGGATTCTGTAGTTGAAAAACGAGATGGTAATAATAATTTTTAATCATTTTTAAAATTGCAATATTCTCATTGAATAAAAGCGCTCAAGTATTTTTTTTATTTTATCAAGTCCAACGATCTTACTTTTTTTAAAAAAAATCAGAGTCTAAGAGAGAACTTACTTTTCAAATCATATTTTCAAATCACCACTTCTCCACTTTCAAGTTTTGAGTAAAATTATAAAAAAAAAAAAAAAAAACTTAATTTATATGAAGTGTAATGCAAACGCTTTTAGGGATTCCCTCCAGAGTTGCAATGTTTGAAAAACCGAGAGTAGTAATTGAAATACCATGTTTTTTTCAGGGGAAGTCTGAAGCCCCACTCTTCATAATGTGTCATCCTCCTGAAGCGGGGTGTTAAAATCGTGGCGACTAGCCGTGAAAAATAAATAATATGAAAAATGACAACTCGTATCTTAAGCTTTTTTTTATTTTACTTGAGAGATATTGTTCAGGTAAAATTATTCTTTTGCGCCTTTACCCGTCAAGTTCGGTGATTGTTATTTTTATAAACAAATAAAAATAGTATCGACTAGAGCAGTGGTCCCCAAACCTATGCCCGCGGGCACCATGGCGCTTGCCGACCGTTTTACGTGTGCCCGCCGATGTGCAACCACGATAAAAAATTATTTTAGTTTACAATAAAATGTTATGACAATAAACGAAAAAATATATATCGTAATATTTTCAAAATAATAATTCTTTCAATCATATATAAGCTTGTTGAAATAGCTTTTAATGGGCGTAAGTTTGGTTTATCTACGTCTCTATAATGGAAAGGTTGCTGAATAAATATAAATCTGATATTTTTTCGGTAGTACAAGTGAAGAGAAAGCTATATGAAAGTCTCCATGATATTTTTTCGTTGATAAAAGTGAGTAGAAAGCTATATGAAAGTCTATCTGATATTTCTGCGATAGGACGATAATTAAACAGCGAAATATAAACGAAAATAATACTACCGTTATAATTTTCAAAATATATTTTTTTAAATCCAATGTATCAGACGAGGACTTGACATAAACAAATTTCCATTCTCGAAAAGAGCAGCATACAAAATTGAATCGTTTTTCGGTTCTGCTAATCATTGCTCTTAACAATGAATATAAAATCAAAGTACACTTCTTGACTTACAGATGAACAAACATATTGATGATTTTAAAAATCAGCCAACAAAGATATTAAAATTAAAATTAAATATTGTTGGTGCATTAAAATTTTAATTAACTTATCCTGGACCCTAACCGATATTTTTCTAATTCTTACCCGTTGTTTACAATTTTTAGCTATAGAGGTACATTTTAAAGTTGTTTTTAAAAATAATAATTCGTTGCATTTTTGCCCCAATTACCAGAATTTTTATGCTATTATTTACTTCTTATTATATATTTTACATTAAAATATAAACAATAATTTTTATATTTTATAATTATATTTTCGGAATTAAATATTTATTATTGACTATGTCCAACTATAAATATATATTGTAAATATATGGTGCCCGCCACCCGACCGGCATTCTAGAATGTGGTCTTGGGTGCAAAAAGGTTGGGGACCCTTGGACTAGAGTATTTAAAAAGTATAATAACATAATAAGTAAATAAATTAAAATCTCACAACAGTACGTTAAAAAACTTATGACCCTTTTTAATTTCTTAATTTTAGAGGATTTCTATGTTATTAATATACAATTTAACTTGAAAAGTTTTTGTGCTTCACGAGTAGACAATATAAATTCAGATCATCTAAATGAGATTTCTAAAAATTTAGGTTTTATTTAAAAGTTTAAGATTAAAAACGGAAAAAACATGCTCACTAGCTTTTCAAAGTAACCAAAAGCTACTGTTTTGTTAAATTTTAGGAATATTTCATATTTTTTACAATTGAGAGATTGAAATAAAAAAATATATATTTTTCAACTTCTGGAGACTGACTAATATAACCTCTGAATCTCGAAGCTGTTCAGTATAAACTCAGTGTTAAAGTTTTCAGGGTTAAGAAGTCGCACTCTACTGAGTCAAAGCGTCGTTATTATTTAAAACGTAGATTAGGGTTACAGTAACCTAACCTATCATTAGCACTGTACCACGAAGCAGTTTTGTGGCGGTTTAAACCGAATGACCAAATTAATCACAGGGCTCAAGTCAAATATCAAGTTTTCAACTCGAGATCACAGGGTATCATCTCTGAAACTCAGAAGATCTATCCTAAATGCTTCTAATTGAGTTATTTGGTTGATTTGAAGTATACAGACTTGGAATTCGGTATTTCACGGCACAAATACATGAGTGAGTATTCTTCGAAGACTTTATAATGATATTCTGATTCGGTTACGCCGAGTCAATCTATTCAAGCCTGCCTACCTTTTTACAAAGTTAAAACTTTTTCTTTGGGCGGGCGTACGTGAAAGTCAAAGGAAGCCTCGCACTGTGGTTCCGATTTGATTTTCAGCGGAACATCGTCACTTTTACAATATTACAAAATCAAATATGTCACGGTTATTTAATTAAATACGATTATATATATATATTTTTATTTAATTTATTTTAGACTTATTAGTCAGAGAATCATTCAATAATACTACGGTCCCAATTTCTATGTCTACAGCATATACTTGTATACATTGAAATTCTGGTTTAATGGTTTTTCTTCCCAGTAAGAACGGAGGCAAGAATTAAAACACGCATATCGTCTCACCCATATTTAAACTTACGGTTTTCTTTATATTTTTAATATACTTTAGCTGCACAGTTAAAATGTTCAGTCTACTTGCGGTCTTCTACTGCAATTAAAAGTTTTAGGTCTTCAAAAATCAGAAAACAAGTGACTAATATACCTTAACAATTATATTCAGGGTAAAGTTATGATGTTTTTGCGAGTAGCCCCCTAGATTGTTCAAGCCGACCCCCTGTGCTCCGGCGGAAAGTTTAGGAGCTCCAGGGCTGGAGAATGAATGCCGCCATAATGGCTCATCATCAACATGTGAAAGTTTTTCTTTGGGTTGGTTAGGACGGCTCCGGAAGACTGCTGCTCATGTCTGCACCAGATTATGCCCCTCACCGCGGAGGAGAACCTTTCGAAAAGTTTTAGCAAGTACTTCGTATATATTATTGATGATTATATTTTACACGTATACACAATGTGTCGACAATATTCACATTGGTTTTGGTGGGCGTTATTATAAATACTACGCTTTTGGGTATTATGGCGTGTTTCTTCTTCGTCGCTTCGGTCTCGGTACGAAAACCATCCTCGGGAATTTGAAATATTGATAACAGAGAAATAAAAACCTAAGAATTATAATTTTAGTGTAACATGTATGTTATGTAAAAATGAAAGAAATTTTTTATCATTTGAATCAATAATATATCACGATTTAAAAGAAAACATACAATATTATTGAACTACACATGTGTGTTGTCTTTTTAACCGTGTAATGCAGGGAAATTCATAAGCATAAATAAACTATAATTTATTAGCGCCACCTTGCGTTTTTTTATCATATTATTTACGCCTAAAAAACTATAAACCCATAAAAAAATATTAAACCAAAAGTAACCCCATGGCTGGTTTATCGCATGACTCTGCATAATATAGCAAAAGGTTTAAATGAAAAGAAAAAAAAAAACAGCTGTAGCCAACCTCGAAAGACAACACTGAAAATTTATTACAGTTCTATACTTCCTAATAAAACGCCTAATAGAAAGCAGTAAAAATATTATTTTTGCAAAAATATCTTTGACCCATATGCCCCATAGTAGGGGGGTGCGACAAGTGTGACCATCCCCGGCCCGACCCCCCGTCGTTAAAACTTGGTCAAATAAAGTACAAGTCGGGTAGGCCGCGAGAATGTGCGAGGGGTGCTACAACACCCCTCGATGGGGAGGCTTTGTATGTATTATTGGAAATTTTATTCATAATACAGTGTCCAAACACAGCATCGGGTGTTTGTTAGTTCGGTAAAACAAAAAACTACTTGTAATCAAGTATTTTTTTTATTGTTGATTGTAAGAATACAAAATGGAAAATTATTTCGAAACGATGATGTATCCAAATCGAGAGAAGTTCGGTAAACTATTTTGTTAGTGAGTGTAGAATACGTTGCACTGAATATCACAGGTCATCGTATTTATCATGTTTGAAAAGTATATTCGTAGGTTTTGATTTCCGTACTATAGTCATGTTCAGAGATTGCTTTTTGTATATCAGTTTTCAGATAACCTTATATACAGTGTGTCCAAAAAGAGTATCAGGTATTTGTTAGTTCTGTAAAACAAAAACTACTTGTAATCAAGTATTTTTTTTATTGTTGATTATAAGAATACAAAATGGAAAATTATTTTAAAGAAATGATGTTATCCAAATGCTGACTATTACGCTGCTGGCACTCTTCTAACCTGTATTTTTTTTATTGTTGATTATAAGAATACAAAATGGAAAATTATTTTAAAAAGATGATGTTATCCAAATGCTGGGACTCTTGTTATTTAGAACGAAGATTGCTGATAACACGCTGACACATAGTCCTCGATATTGCTGCCATTTCTGACCTGATGTTTTGTTTCAATTCCGCTAGGTTCGTCGGATTATTCTCACAAACCCTACTTCTAAGGTATCCCCATGCGAAATAGTCAAGAGGGCTAAGGTCGGAGCTTCTGGAAGGCCAGTTGATGTGGCCAGTTGAAATGGCCTTATTAGGGAATAATTCGTTAGAAGCTTCGATTGTTTGATTGGATGTATGGCAAGTATTGGAACCACGTTCTTGAGTAGAAACCTTGAAACTCCTGCAGCTCTGGGCCCAAAAAATTTCGCAGCATATCGCAATAACGATCCCGATTGCAATAAATGACCCGATACGCTTTTTGGACACCCTTTTTTATTTTATATGTGTGTATTAGTGTGTGTTTTGATCAGATGCAAACTTAACGATTCATTTTAGCTTGGTAAAAAATTAAATTTTTTATCCATTTCATCGCTGAAAATCAAAGGCCATGCTTAGCTTAAATTTATTGTAAATATACAAAAAAAAATATATCCACAAAAATAAAACTCGCTCCAGAACCAGAGTCTAAATATCTAAAATGAATTTTGAATTATACAGCTTAGTAAAAGCTTTTACTGAATAATTAAAAAAATATTCATAAAGTGTAAAAAAGCGTTTGAGACATAGCATAAAAAATATTTTTGTGTAACGTATGAACTCTTAAGTTTTATAAATATTTATATTAAAGTAGTATTTGATTCATTCAATGTTTTAATTGAGTATTGTTTGCTCCAAGGTGAACTTAATAGAAAAATTGAGTAAATAATATTTATCTTCCTTATCACAGCTTTTTTTTAAATTTATAATTTTTAAGATATTTGTTTGAAATGCACAGCATATTTATAAATATACATAGTTAATTGTAAATGCATTATATATTTGAACATATCATCAACAAATCATATTCGTATTTATTAGTTTCAATATTTATGAGATAATTTATTGGAGCGCAATGGAGAGTGTTTAATAAATAATATATGAGGGATACATTGTTTGCATTCAGACGGAGAATGTAATTTTCACATTTAGTTTTTATTAGATTCATTATTTCCGGATATATATTGCAGTAATTTTTTTTATTGAAATTTATTGTTGTTCGTTTCAATGAATGAGTAAAAAATAAAGATATACATTTTATTAGTCAGTTTGTTTTGTATACATAATAATTAAAATGCTGTATACACAATGAAGGCACACGATAGTTTTATGGTTGTATATGAATATTTATGAAACATAATTGCGATTGCAAATATTAAAATCGTTTCAATGTTAATTTAATTTAATTTTAAATACACAAATATCAGGTTTATTGTGCATTTATTAAAAAAAAAAAATTATTTAGCTAAAGGGCGAATTCTAGATGTATCATTAGTTTTTTTTTTCACGTGTGAATCAATATCCCAAAAATGTATGTTCCACCCAATAAACTAGCCATATTTATTAAATGCATTAGCTGATTGAATTGACCGACAACTCATTAATAATATTAATATATTTGCTATTGTCTATAACATGCTTAAAACTCAGGAATTTCTCTAGTCAATACATGTAACTCATTTGATCTTCATGATTAAACGAAAAGATAACTGAAACACCTAGAGAAGTGCAATGAATTTCCAGCAATATTCAATGATGCTTTTATGCATACGCCGATGTAAATTTAAGACTTTTATCTTTCGGTTTCCAGCAGCAAGAGGAAATGAAGTTAAATTTCCATTACACTTGCTATCTGCAGCCTGGACAGTTGGAATTTCCGCAAACCCTCCACATTTCTCAATAACTTTGAATATTCAACACACAGTGCTCCTGCCATATGCACTCACTCAGAGCAGGTTCTGTGGAGTTCGGCTACAGCTGGGGGACTCAGGTAAAATGTGCACATCAGGTGAATTAGATAACGAGTTCGTTATATAGGGTGTCCCAAAATTAACGCAAGATTTGAATTTTTCGCCATTTTTGCAGTTAAGTTTTGGGAACACTTAAAAAAAAAACAATGTGACAGCTGACAGTTTAAGGTTAGTAAATATGGAGCGTTACACGATAAAACAGCGTGTCTTTATAAAGCTTGAAACGACTAATGAAAGACTAAAAACTGTGTTTTCTATTTAATTCAAATCTTGCGTTAATTTTGGGACACCTTTATATACAACAGCGGTGTAATCGAGAGAAGTTCGGAAAACTATTTTGTTAGAGAGTGTAGAATACGTTGCATTGAATATCACAGGTCATCGTATTTATCATGTTTGAAAAGTATATTCGTAGGTTTTTGTAGTCGTTATTAGTTGATTTAGTACTACGCTTCGACTTCCGTACTATAGTCATATTCAGAGATTGCTTTTTGTGTATCAGTTTTCAGATAACCATATATACATTGTGTCCAAAAAGAGTATCGGGTATTTGTTAGTTCAGTAAAAAAAAAACTACTAGTAATCAAGTATTTTTTTTAAATGTTGATTATAACAATACAAAATGAAAAATTATTTCGAAAAGATGATTTTATCGAAATGATGACCGTTACACACATAGCCCTCGAAATAGTCAAGAGGGCTAAGGTCGGGGCTTCTGGGAGGCCAGTTGATGTTACCTCTACGCGAAATGACCTTATTAGGGAAAATTCGTTAACAGCTTCAATTGATTGATTGGATGTATGGCAAGTGGCCAAATCTTGTTGGAACCACGTTCTTGAGTTGAAACCATGAAACTCATGGAACTCTGGGCCCATTTTCGCAGCATATCGCAATAACGGTCACTATTCACATTCACTCGATACTCTTATAGTACATTTTTACAATACATTTTCAAGATTTTATATATGCTACCTGCTGCCTCAATCCTAAGTATTTAAACATTTTCACCTTATCCACTTATTTATTGGTCGATGTTTCCAAATCAGCATTGCAGTATAATATATATTAATAATAAAAATGTAATCGATATGACTATAAAGCTTTTTTTAAATCAGTGTTTTGATATCCGCTCCCTCAAACCAGGGTTTAGAATGCTGGTTTATTTTATCTGAAAAAGAATTTTTATATCCATTTGGGTATTTTTTTTTTTAGTTAGTTGTAACGTACGAGCATTTGCCATCAGCGTAGCTATGTAAAGTTGTTCCATACATGTGTATTAATTGCCCACGAAGGCTTTCCCTAGCTTTGCTGTCGCCAACAGGAGAGGCTGGCGTATTATTTTACGATTTCCAAATTATAATATGACTGCTCTTTGATCTATACATAATATTTCTTCCCTGAAAATACACGAAATGACGTCTGAAACGTATAAAGCTCTATTTTTATTTTCCACGAATATATGGGCATCGTAAGTATTTTTTCTGAAATAAACGCGATATATAAAATAAGAAATTTGGAAGAAAATTATTGTTTTAGATTATTAGATAGTATAATTGAATTAAATGTTCGCTGGTGAATGTGTTTCAGGTGTAAAATATGTTTTTGGGTAAAGGTATATTTTGAGCTACAATAAACAGATATTATTTATAATTTTATGAATAACAAAATAGCCGGTTAGATTTTGCCATTCATGGGCTTCCTCAAAATTAAGACTCCTGTAGACACTAAAAAAACATAAATGATCATTTGGCTTGTTCATGTTTTGTAGTGATAATTTTTATTTGTTAAATAATCGAGAGTGATAGAAAAATAAATATTCTACTAGTAATGAGTATTTGCCGTAAAAGAGGCATAAACGTAAAACGTGGTACGTTTAACCGGTCGGAATGATTCCGACCCTCCCCTTCCTTGACTTCCCTACCCCTTGTCGGTATTTCTATATTACTCTGTGCTTGTACTAGTTATGTAGTATTTAAATGAAAACTTAGTTTATATATATACATATATAAAATATTTATGTGTGGGTCTTTGTGAATACTTACATTACAAATTATGTAGACCTTTTTCCAAATTATACGCAAAAATATGATATTTATTTTTCCCTTTGAAAATATTACACCAAATGATATTTGACTTATTAAAATGAATGGTAAAATAATTTCGGGTTCAAATAAAACTCACTCTTTCGTTTCTCAAGTTATTATGTGAGTTTTTTTTAATTCTCCGCACGCGAGTACATAAATATATATATACATATATAGTATACATTCAAAACATAATTTATGCCCGCATCAAAGCGAAATTTTCGGAAAGTTCAAAAAAAAAGTTTTTCCAAAAAGCTCCGCGCGGGATTTAACACAACCTGACCTAACCTGACTTGACCGGAAAATGTATCCGACGCGGCCGTGTTAATCTTTTGCAAAATAATTTCCGCCGCTCGGAGACTGTGAATAAAGAAATCCGCGCCGGCGGCGATAAATCCCCGTCCGGTGGACAGACCCGCACCACAGCCACCCGGCGGGACCCTATAGTGCCTACCCTCCGCAATCGAAATTAATCGAATATATATTAAACAATATCACACAAGGACTCTGCCGGATTCACTTGCAGATCAAACGGTTAGTATTCAACTCACTTGCAATATGGCTAAGGTTGCATATGCGCTGACCAGGCGAGTTCGCAAGTGTCGCACACCGATTCTCTTGATAATCTAATTTAATACAATATTACATTTTTTTAATGAAACGAGAGTCAATGAGAGAGTCATGCACAGAAGGGGAACTCATGACGCTCTAGACTTCTTTTTTTGTGACAGTGAGTATAGCATCTTACAGCTGATTTTCTAAGGAAAAATCGAATGAAAAAGAGGAAGTTTACGTGGATGTTGAATCTGGGTCAGTGGTTGGAAGTCATGAGACTGCCCCAGGATATAAATATGTTCGATGAAATGCTCATTAATTCTGTATGAGGAGATTTATTCAATGGGTTTATGTTTGCCTTAAAGATCTACTAGAACAGCGATAGCCAACAAGTCAATTGCGAAGCCAATTTTGGTCTGTCTTAATTAAGAAACCGATTAGACTTCTTGATGAATAAAGTACTGATTTAAAAAATATTTTCTGTGTGAATTTTCATACTTTATGTTAGCAAAACTCCCCTGGACGTGTTTTTTTTTTACTGTTAAATATTTCTCTTGTTTTTCACGTATGTTTAAACATGTATTTTGCTTATTTACCAATAGCTCGCGAGAGAAACACAGTGTATAGATATGGTATGTATAATATTTCATGCCTCCCTCTCGCCATTTCGATTACGCCAACGACAAGTCAATCGCAACACATTTTTAAAATTAAAACTTAAAATAAAAAATAAAAAAAATTATAATTATTTTATTTGGCCGTTTTGATTGTTTAAATCATAGGTTACCAAACTATTTTTTCGCGTCGACCCTTTGTCGAGTTTTCCGCAGACCCCTGTCATGCTAATATTTAATTTTTATAACATTCGTCAACTTCAAAAATATTTTTGACATCTGATATACAGGGTGCGCCATATTTTATGTCGGTATGTAAACATTAAATATCTTTAACATTTATCAACCGATTGACTTGAGTAAACATGTTTTGAAACAATAATTCAATACAACTTTAACCATGATTCACACTGAAACAACTCGCCGAAATAGTGACGCTGTACATTGAACTCAACGTGCATATCGTCGAAAATATCGTGGCCAACATGACGAATGGGATCCACTCTTGTAGACCCCCATTTACAGTTCGTGGACCCCCAATTTAATTTTTCACTGTCATCGACCCCTTGCAGGGCAGAATCGACCCATGGGCGTCGACATTGACCACTTTGGGAACCTATGGTTTAAATCAATCGATAGTTGTACGTATTCGATTGTTCGGTTATTCGATAGCGCCCATCACTAGAGCTTACTTACTGCACTTGTCGCAGAAATCACTTCGGGCGGCAGTGTGTTAATTTAGCTCTCAAGGGGCGCCGCGTCGTGAGGGGGGCCCCGAGCTGCGGTCCATTAATCCAGCGGGTGACAAATTCACTTTCCAAAAAGAACCACTAGTTGGAAATGGATTGCGCCTTTGGGTTTTTTTTTTTATTTTACTCAGCTTTTGGCCGCTTAAGTAGGCTCCGAGAGGGAATGATTAAGCCGCGGCCTCGAAGCGAGCCTACCACAACCTCAAAAACACATTAGGCATTTTATTCTCTGTACGTAACCACTTGCTTTGTACGTCACCAGCACGGTTTTTACGCGCACAAAAATCTGACATAACAGATAATGTAATTGATAGTATCAAGTAAAAACGAATCGATGGTTATAATAACACAGGTCAACTTTTTTTCTAGAACATTAATTTGCATTACAGCATTTGAAAATGATTTAATTTCTTCTTATCATATCCCTATGTATGTGAATGTGGCCAAAATAGGAGACCTTCCGCTTCTTTACCAACCTCAAGAGTTCCCTTTCTTATGGTATCTTAAGGATTCTCCTATACAGCCCCATTTCTGCCGCCTCAATTCTTCGCATAGGAGCTGTCTCGAGGGTCCAAGCTTCGACTCAATATATGAGAAATGAGACGATATAACATTTGGTGAATCTCCAGCGAGATTTCAGGGTTATAACTCTTGAGTTATAAATGATTAAATCCTCACTTTCATTTCCTGGTCAGGATTGTAGTTCTCATTCAACCAGCTGCCCGAAAACACCAAAATCTTTTAACACTCTCCACTACTTTGTTGCAACTGCAAATCATCATCAAACAACATCTTCTAATAATACTTGCAACCATTTTTTTTACTTTTTTTGTACCCTGAATAATAGATGACGTCATTTATATCGTTATAGCTGATTCGGGAAGTTATAAATCTGATTTTTGTTAAAAGAGGCAAAGAACAAAGGGCGGCGGTGGCCGGCCATCGATTTCCATATTAAAAAGCGGCCGCATTTGTGACGATAATTCACGGACTGTGTTGCCATAAATCCGCTCGCCGCCGCTGCCCCCATGCAACAATACTTCGGCCACGCCGGGGGATGACTGTAATTTTTTTATATGTCGCCTTATTGCTGGCTATTCATTTTTTTTTTGTATTTAAAATATTTCTGCCTTAAATTTTTGAACAAAATTAAAATCTGGGATGTTAATCGCTAATTGTGAAACATCCTTGGTGACCGTTTCACTGGACATATAATTCAAGTGTACTTCTGCAATCAGCTGCAGTAGGCTTTATTTAATATAGAATCTTCTTCTTTTGTTGTCTCTCCTCATAGCACGTTGGTGACCATTTCCTTGAACTTGTCTCCACCCTGGGCCAGTCTCACCAATCCGGCCACACTTTCGATCTCCAGCCATCGACGTGAACTTCCTTCTACCAATGCCCCTTTTTTCTTCGATTTTTCCTTGGACAATCAGCTGGAGGATGCCATACTTATTGTTGCGAAAAATGTAGCCAAAATTGGAGACCTTCCGCTTCTTTACCAACGTCAAGAGTTCCCTTTCATATATAGCGTGTCCAAAGAAAGTGTCGGGTATTTGTTAGTTCAGTAAAACAAAACTACTAGTAATCAAGTTTTTTTTAAATTATTGATTATAAGAATACAAAATGGAGAATTATTTTAAAAAGATGATGTTATCCAAATGGTGACCGTTACGCTGCTGGCACTCTTTTATCTGGGACGAAGATTGCTGATAACACGCCGACACATAGTCCTCGATATTGCTGTCATTTCTGACCTGATGTTTTGTTTCAATTCTGTTAGGTTCGTCGGATTATTCTCATAAACCCTACTTTTAAGGTATCTCCATGCGAAATAGTCAAGAGGACTAAGGTCTGGGCTTCTGGGAGGCTAGTTGATGTTACCTCTACCTAAAATGAGCTTATTCGAGAATAATTCGTTAACAGCTTCAATTGATTGATTGGATGTATGGTTTTTGTACCACGTTTTTGAGTTGAAACCTTGAAACTCCTGCAACTCTGGGCCAAAAATTTTCGCAGCATATCGCAAAAACGGTCACTAAAACAAATACCCGATACTCTTTTTGGACACCCCATTAGACTTTAATAAATATCTTACGCTTTTATACCATCGTAACATTCTCACTCAAACAAACATCCTTAAAGTACAAAATCGTTTCCTTTGAAATTGATTTCAGCATCGATGATCAAAACGCCAGAAAGTTAAAAAAAATAAATAATAATAATAACAACCGCAAATCATCCTGAAAGCTTCACTTTTTTAATGTCGATAAGAGCCGTGTAAATTGAAATTCATCCCCATAAAGAAAATGTGTATGACAATTCCACTGTTTCTTTTCGTGTCGCTACAGATAGCTGTGGACGGTTGGAAACCGCTTGTGTTCATAAATAAATTGTCACACCATTGTCTCCGCCGTGCGTGTTTATATAATAAAAGAAACTTTTACGACATGTCCCCGAAAAAGATGACAAACGGGTCTACAGATATTCAGGTCCTTACCCGCCGGCGCCGGGCGTGGTTTGTGACAAAACCTCAATGTTATGTGTAGTGGAGGCGGAATGTGCTTCAGGGGAGACTGCGACGCGACTATTGTACTGCAGGATCCTCTTACGAGTATTGAAAACACACATATAACAATATTTGTATTCTAAAAACATTAAATACTTTAAATTAAGTTTCTGTATGATATTCTGAACAAGGTGTATTCAAAACACGTTTCAATAATAATAGCATAATTTTTATTTAATTATATAACTGTGTGTGTGTTTTTTAAAAAATATTAATACAAGGCAAGCAAAGCTATGCTTTTATGTTTTCTTTAAATCATATCTATTAAAATTAATTGCATTTAAACCAATTTTTAATCAATATATATAACTAGCGGATACCCGACGTGTGCTACTACGCTGTTATCATGCTGTTGGGGAGTTTCAGTTTTTGCTGTAGTAGCTCTGATTAGAGCTTGATCTAGATGTGCTTCATGTTGTTCTAGTGTTTCTACAGCTCTTGACTGTCGCTCTTTCAACCTTTTAAACTCCAAATGACTTCGTGTTGTCCGGCAGTTTCGGCTGCTGTATTTCTTCCAATTACAGCTCTTTTCGGTGCCATTTTTTAATTAACCTCAAATGATAAAACTCTCTGTTGTAAATGACAGATCAGTGATTTTGTTTTGAAAGTCCGTTCTATGCGCGATCTTCACAATGTTCTTTTTTCAAATTCTTTGCGAGGAACGATCTCGACTTAACAGATGTTGAAAAATTTTGTATTGAAAATGTTGAAAATTGACATAATTAATAGACCGAATGTATTTAATGCATTGTTTAAATAGTCTCAAAGATTCTTAGTATTATTGTCTTTCAAATGAAACCGGTTTGGGGCACATCGGTTGTATGGTTTCAAAGCCTATAACGGATAAAGAAACATTTTTTGTGTTTTATATATATAGATAGATAGATTATGGCGCTAGTTATCAGTTATCGATTATAATAAAAAATATATATACAACTATCAAAGATTATTGAGAACATATTATTATATTTTTATGCTAAGTGAGAATGTTTTATGATAAAAAATAATTTTGTAAAATATAATATAACACATTATTTATAAAAAAAAAAACATATAAAATATGTTTGCAGTTTTTGTAGAGTGTAAGCGTGGCGAGTGTTGCCGGGCGCTTGTCTCTTTTCAAAAGGAAAGTAATTGGATTTTTTGTGCATCAAATAACAGTTGAAAATATAACAATACAGATTAATCATCTGATATTTGGTAATAAAAATAATGTAACGTGATAAATTTCGGCCAAGTAAATTCGGGAATACGTAAAAGTTTTTGGCATGCGTAACTTTAGGATTCATTGTTACTTTTCATTCAGAGGTGATTTTTGAAAAATAATCAACAGAGACATTGTTATATTGAATGGAAATATTTGCAAAATATTAACTAACGAGTCTAATTTTTAAAAATGTTTAATCACAAATAAATTAAGCAAGTGACTGTGATCATGATAATGAACTACTTTAAGCGTTTGCAATATCAAAGCATAGTGTTTAAATTATAATAGATTACTTTGTCGTTTTCAAGAAAATAATAGTTTTAGCCAGAAATTAAACGGATGACTGGTTTTGACATGTTTGTTCGTCTTCCTCAAAACTGTCTAAATTTACTGAGACTCTACCCACATCCAGACTTTGTCTGATAAGGAAACCTTGTACATTAAATTATTGAAGTCAAATAGTCAATATCACATTTGGTTAACATTTATATATATCTTTACGTTGAGTTGCTTGCAGGAGACCATCATATTTTTAATTTTGTGTTCACGTACCGCTGCATTCTCAGCGACGAGCTCGGCTCGTATACAATAATATATTTTATGAGTTTCTATCTAAACTTTGCTCATTAAGTTTTTTATCATATCGTACAAAGTTTGAACGTGCCACATATCCAGCAGGTGGTCACCCCTGGTCAGATATTATCGTCTGACACAGAGCCTATCCGAGCTCGCCGATGTGATATATGGATCTAGTTGTAGACAAACCGAAAACTTATTTTTTGATATTTGTAGACCGAGCGCTGAAGTTTATGATTGATGTGAATCTTCTTGCGACCGAAACGGAGGGAAACATGTTTATTTTCAGATGATACAAAAACTGTAAAACTACTGCTCACTTAGTCTAGTCTAGTAAAAATTACGAATTGAAAAAAATTTCCAATAATGCCGCATAGGTTTATTTGTATTTTGAAATTGGTTCGTAGCACTGTTTTTGGTAGTTAAGAGGTTTCGGCCCCAAATATTTATGTATCAAATATATCTGAAAGTTTGACTTATTAAAATATAATAAATACGGTTCTTTGAAGTTATTATGAGGCTAAGTGCATTGACAGGTAGTTTTTGTGACACGGAAATTTCAAATTCAAATTCAACACACGAAAGCTTATCATTGCAAACCTGTAATGTACAACCGGAAGCACGTCACCGTCGAGAGGATGCTAAGTGATTGATACGATAGCACTCCCCGCCACTATCCGGTTCCAACTGCCGACTTCCGGCGAGCAGGTGACTCCCCGGCAGAGACCTGTCCCCGCAGTCAGCCCATTAAGCCCTATCGATCAGGCAAGATGGCCGCCGCACTGGTCCAGAGTGATAAGCGGCTCTCCGCGACTGCAGATGGGGTGATTTATCACAGTGGTATTTACGTACTTTACTTTGTTAAAAAAAACACGATATAGCTTTAAAAAAAAAAAATTCTCAAGTTGGAGTAAATTTTAAATTATTGATGTTTGAAATTAACATAAAAAAGACTACCTGTCGCTTGTAATTACAAATGAAACACGAGAACATTTCCTTGACTATCTTTGACTAGTTTTTATCATATGATATATTTTCCTGAAATATAACAAATAAGAGAAAAAAATATTGTTTATACATGAAACGTAAACATGAATTGGAAACATCACTCGAAAAATTTAAACCCCAGCACGTTGGGGTTGTTTAGGGTGTTTGTATGACATTGGCCTGTCTTAGTTCTCATGGTAGAATCCATAAGATTTAGATAATATATTACTAAATATTTAGACAAAATTACAGCACGATCACAGTTCTCAATATTAAATATAGTTATAACGTTTAAATTCCCCTTTTCAGAAGTATTAGAAGTATGAAAGTTGGGCTCACTTGAGAGTTTGGTCGACATTGTTTACGCCAATTTAGCTCTGACAGTGGATTTACGGGGGTATTGATATAATTTTAATGACATTTTAATGTATATTCTGATATGGTGACGTGGTGGTTTAATGTATTCAAAATTTTGTATGTAAAAATAACAATTTTATTTTTATCGCCGGTAGTATGCACATCAGACTTTTTTAAGAAACTTGATGATATTCGCTTTTTCCAGTTCTCCACGACAACAAAAATAATATATTTGAAATATCACATTTAATGGTAGTATGCTTTATTTTTTTATAGCATCCTACAGCCATTTTTTTACTATCGTCAGGAGTTTTTTTTAACTCTATTGTTTATTTTTTAAACTCTATGTTCTCAATGACGTGAGATTGAGTTTAGGCATCATTTAAAATTAAATTTACAGTACGCTTACGAATATTAATTAAATTAAATAAATTCGTGTGATCAAAGACAGAAAATGGTAGTCATTTGGAAATATGGCGAATACATTGTAAACCAGTAATTTGAGATTAGTTGATTTTTTTCTATTAAAATCAATTTAATTATTATTTACTGTGTGTTTCTAGTGAATAAAAAAAAAATACTAGAAACACGGTAAAACAAAAAAGTCGGCTTTTATATATTTTGTTTAACGTTCCTACAAAATAATTAAACTTTTAATAAAACGAAGCTGTGTCAATGTTGTAATAAATGAAACGTCCAAAACGATTGCTGGAAGAAACATAACTTTGATTTGAACATATTTTCTGAGGCATTGAGCCGCATCTAGTTTTGATTTCATTACTGAAACCGTTTTCAGATAATATGCAAGTATTTGGAAAATATAAATATTCTTGAAATTTACGAGTCATTTCTGTTGATTTTAGAGCAATAATAATAAAACTTGGCATATATGAAAGTAAGTCAACAATTTTTTTTTTTAAATGAATGTATTTTATAATGCTCAGAGAGTAAAGGTATCAATTTCAGTTTTCACCCGAAAAAAAAACAACCTAGGAATACGATTTTCATGCGGTTCAAAATATTGTCATGGTCGTTGTCAATCGACGGAAATGATGTGATTAAATCGGTCGTATTGATGCAGGTTTTAATATAATGAATATAATTCAATAAAAAAAAAATTATATCAGGACTCGACTTTTGCGAATTCGGATTCGGCGGTGTGCGAGGAAACGTCTCCAGCAATCGAGCCTGATCTCTCTTTGAGATGAAAAGAAAGCCTCGGCCTTGCGTTTTTGTAATTTATTTCCGCTGCCGTATACAAAGAAAGCCCGTCGTTGCAGAAAATAAACTCGAGAAATGATGTAATTTAATACAGTCGAATTGGAGGTGCGCGGCGCCATTGATGGATTCGCCCCATTTTCGGGTTCCAGGGGCTGCAGAGGCGGTGGTCCCCAGCCGAGCCGCCCCCGGGGAGGACTAATGGGGTGTAAGTAAGGCAGATAGGTTATCGTCTGGTTACGCGTCTTCTTTATTGAATTTCACTTTTATTTTTTTGCAGCCTAATACGATAGATTTTTCAGCGTGATGGTGATTTATTGGTGTAGATTGATGCGAAGCCATCACTTTGATATAATTAAAATCACCCACGATAGGCTGGCTTAGTTTCGGTCTGTAATCTTCTACCCATGCGGCTATAAGATTACAACAATTATTGATTGTGAGTGTCTGCTCTTTTTTCAGCAATTTTTCAGTTATCACATATTTGAATGATGATTTTTCGGCAGTAATTTTACTGTGAGCCACCAAATAAAATATAATTCAGCAAGTCTGTATTGTGAAATAAGTTGCGATAACTAAATTTATTTATATATTTATTAACAAGTATTACACTTAAAAACGTAAGAACTAGCTAGAAAAAAAAAAGTTAAATAATTGATTTTAAAACAAATTTTAGTAAACAACTTTTTATTAATCTGGGATTAAATTCATTTGATATAAATTGTTAGTTAGTTTTTTTAAAATAACGTTTCAATATTTGTATAAATTTATAATAAAAATAATCTTCTCTATAGTTTAAGAATATTTTATACTGAATATCTGTTATGTATATATTATATGTTTATATATATAGAAAGCGAGATGAAATTAACGTTTTCAATTGTTATACTATAAATAAAATTAACTCCGTTTCGCTGATTCGTTAGAAAGGCTCAAATAATGCTATATTATTATTTGCATCTTAGAAATGATTATTCGTGAGCTGAAACCTGTCGATAATCTAAATAAATAATAACTGAGCGAGGGAAACAAAGGGAACTTCAGTTAAAATACATTAAAACAGACCTTCACAAAGTCACCTTGTATGTCCTTAAGAAAATTAACTAACTAAGATATTTTAAGTTTAATCTTTTTAGGAAAATCAATGCGCGATTGCATCGCAATGATTTGGAATTCGCTTATATTGTTAAGACTTCCGCTATTTAGTTACGTAGTTTTGCATGTGATTTTATTTCAATGCTGTTTTTAAACCTCACTACTCTGTAAACTCGTCTGCATATGTCTGAAGCGAGTAAGTAAGCTGCTTGAATTGATTTAACGCAATTGCGACTACTATATATAGTAGTATGATTTATATCCTGTGATGTTTATAATACACCTTAGAATGCCATCATTAATATTTTGTACTAAAAACGTTTCAAAAAACACAGGTGGAATATTTCTTGTTTAGATTATCTGAAAATATTAAAATATATTTAATTATTTGAGTATAATCAATGGGAAAATGTTGATCCTAGTAATTCAGAGATTGGTAAATTATGTTCGCGTCTATCTCAATCGGACCGGATATAATTAGTATTGACATTGCAGTTTCAGTGCAAATGGCACTTTAAACCGGAAGCCAGCCTGTTTGACTTCCGCTTATACGTGCCTTGTTACATCCATAATGGTTTTCTCCATTGTTCTCGTCAATATTTGAAATTTCGTAAACTTTGAAAAACTTTGCTAAAGTATGTTTTATTTTCAATAATAATGCGAATTGTCACGGTAAGGAATAAAAAGTTTTAATGAATAATTATTTGTTTATTTATGAACTACAAAAAAAACTTCACAGTAAAGAGGCAAAATTCTAAGTAATAATAAATCATTAAAGTTTTTAAAAAAGTATTTTTTTAAGATGTTTTCAACAATAACAATATATTTAATACAATTAAAATTGAAATTCAATGAGTAATCTGAGATTTCTCTAAAAAATAATTTTTCCTATTAGCAATGTTAAAATTAAACATGCCACAGAGAGATTAAATAAATTCACATTTTTGATCTAGATAAAGATATGTTTAATGCGAAAAAATACTTAGTTTAAAAAGGTTTTTAAAAATTTATAAAAATAATTTTAATATTTAGAAAAATAATATTTTTGACCGAAAGTACTTGGAGGAATTCGATTTTGATATTTGGTGATACTTATCGATACATTAATTATAATATAAACATTACATTGTCTTGCTGATGGAGAATAATATTTTTTTAGTCTAATATAAATTAAATCAATTTTCATACTCATTTGATTCAGATCATCTCTAGTTTTTATAAATAATTGTACGCCATAGATACATCCATTGCTTCAGCCGTGCAAAAAGAAGTAGCGATAGTTGGATTGTTAAATATCTATAAAGAATATATAGAAGTGATATAAGCTGCGAAAAGAATGACAAAACATCTATAAGTCCAATAACTTAAATTCAGTTACAAAACTTTGGCATAACTCGCTAAGTTGGAGCTCTCTTTCTATATACGCCAGGTTATGGCTCGGTATTAAGTTAAATTGGTTTTTTTATCGATATTCACTCCAGGTATCACGTGCTATAGAAGGTGTACTCGAATACACTCACTATATAATATCAGCTTTATACAGCATGCTCCAAAATACATTAAGTATTTATTTAAATATTTAATGATCTACATTTCCTGCCCCACTGCTGAATCCCAGTACCAGTGAAAAAAGGTTTTTTTTTCTATTCAATTAGGTCTGTCTCACGTTTGGAAGCATAAATTATCATCGATCTTTTTGATAGAAGAATTGCTCACATTTTCTATAAATGCGCATCAGTGAATATCTTTCATTTTATAAAATTGAAAAGCACATTTGCGACACAGAAGAAGAGAGCATATCTCTGATACTAGCACATCACATAAATCTTGAGTTATTGTCGCATCGATTCGATTCCGCGTGTAGTCATTCTGTATTCACCGTATATTATTGAATTCAGTGCTTACGTGAATTATTAAGGGAAATACCCGCCAGCCAGGTAAACAGGATTAATAATTGAGTTATCATTAGATATTATTATCTGCACGGTTAGTATTAACTTCTGGGGCAAACGCTACTTGTAGAGATGAGAGTTCAGTAAAATTAAACGTACACAACATTGAAAATTACAAATAATAATAGCAAAATAATCAGAATACAAAAAAATTTGTTGGAAGTCTCTACAAGATTTTTCAGAACGCCTGTAGAATAATATTTGTTTTCAGGATTTTTAAAATTATTATTTATCTTAATATTTTTCATTAGAGGTAAGGTTAGTTTTGCTTCGGTAATTTTAATATGCCTAAATTTAAATATATGTTATTTTAATATCTTTGAAACCTTACTTTAAGGTTATTACATTAATTACTGACTATCACATAAATCTGACCCCTAAGCAAATCTTCCATATTTATACGTATAAAAAGTGTAGCCAGCAAGGTATTTTGAATGTTCTGTTACAATAACGACACGGCATTTATCAAAATCTCCTCAGCCGCACCGCTGCGCAAGTCTCGCAAGTGACTTCAAAAAATAATAATAGGAAAAAATGTGCCTCCGTCATGTGGTTTTTATTTAATACAAATCTTTGATGTCAGCCAAGTTGTCATCTCCGGCCGCGCGCGTGATACGCTTTGTGTACATGACGTCACGTGACGTGCCGTGACGCGTGAATGCGAAGTCTCCCGCGGATGTAAATACGCTCGGGGCGCACTCTGCAACTCAATGCCCTCCCCCTGCCCCCATCCCTCTGCCCCCTGCCCCCTGCCCCTGCCCACATCCCCTGCCCCCTGCTCCAGCCTCCGCCCCAAAGCCTCGCGCCCCGCCGGCGGGAGCCACAGAGGTCGGAGTGATCAAAATGGCAGCCATGCGAGCCTTTCTTTTTTTTTTTTTTTTTTTTTTTTTAATATTGAAGTATTTTTCTATCTTATGAATAATGCATGTAAAATAATAAATTTAAATGCTAGTGTTCTTCATATATTTTAGATATGTTTGTAGGAATAAGCAGTTCTTAAAACATTGATCCTCCCTCTGTTGGTTGTGCATGGCTGCCATTCTGTACTCTGAGCGTGTGCAAAGGTGCTATTGTTTTTGTAGCTTGCTGCAGAAGGAGTATCAGATCTAAACGCCAGAGCTTTGTAAGGAAAGGATTGTATAATAATGCTACTAGACAGCAGCAATACGCAGCCTTGCGGTGTAGAAGGATCCAGGGACCCACTATACTATTTTCCCCTTAGAAAACCATGAACACTAGCTCAGCATGATATATGCTCAGTGAAATGATCCTCAACCACACGATGAAGAAGAAAACATTGAATCTTAATTGTATTAAACAATTAATAAGATTTGTTTTGTTTCATTTTATAACAACTTTAGCATTTATAACCACGTTGATATCTAAAAACTCATAAAACTTGTCTTCTCCTTCAAGTGCTTCTCCTTATAGAAAGTCGGTGACCATTTCATAGAAAATATTCTTATTCTGGGCTATTCACACCAATTCTGTTGTACTTTCGACTTCTAGCCAATCAACTTTAATATGCTTAATATCCCACTGCAAAATTTTCACCATCGCGCATTCTGTGCAAGACTCAAGAATTTTTTTTAATTTGTAAGAGTTTTTAATGCGCTTCGATGAGATGTGTCACGACGTCTTCGCATTAAGGCAATGTGCTAGTTTTCAAGTTTCGTCTCGTCTCTATCGCTGCGGCCTGGTCGCGGGTGGCTTTGTTCGTACCGCGAGTTCACAGACACCCTGTGTGCACAAGACGAGTCAACACGTCCTCGGCGAACTTAAGATATATTTCTTAAAATGTTGGAGATAGTTTATCGCCGGGTCTGCGTCCCACGTAGAGCAGAGTATCGTAGATAAGCCCCCGTCAGCAGAACGTGGTAAACTTTTTATGCGACTTACGAGTTACATTCAAATCTGATCTTCGTGATTAATGATTGTGCACGTTGTTGGTTCCGAGTGAATTTATTTTGCTATTTAACAGCGAACGCAGAAGATGTACAAGATAAGCATTTAGTTTCGCAAGACGTAATGAGTTATGACGCATATATTTGCTAGTATTTAAAAAAAAAAAAATATTTACTTGTAGTTTCAGTACTTTGCAATTCGGAAATCTATTTTTCCTATATGACGTATACAAATGAATATACTTATTATACAGGTGTCCAAAAAGAGTATCGGGTATTTTTTAGTTCAGTTAATCAAAAACTACTTGTATTCAAGTTTTTTTTTTATATTGTTGATTATAAGAATAAAAAATGGAGAATTATTTCAAAAAGATGATGTTATCCAAATGCTGGGACTCTTCTAATCTGGAACGAAGATTGCTGATAACACGCTGACACATAGCCCTTGATATTGCTGCCATTTCTGACCTGATGTTTGTTTCAATTCCGTTAGGCTTGTCGGATTATTCTCATAAACCCTACTTTTAAGGTATCCCCATTCGAAATAGTCAAGAGGGCTAAGGTCGGGGCTTCTGGGAGGCCAGTTGATGTTACCTCTACGTGAAATGACCTTATTAGGGAATAATTCGTTAACAGCTTCAATTGATTGATTGGATGTATGGTTTTTGTACCATGTTTTTGAGTTGAAACCTTGAAACTCCTGCAACTCTGGGCCCAAAAAATTTCGCAGCATATCGCAATAACGGTCACTAAAACAAATACCCTATACTCTTTTTGGACACGCTGTATATAAATAAAAATATTATTCTATACAGGAAAATAATTAATTCATACGCTTTTATTTTAGTTGATATGGGGTTGGCAATTGATTCTACTGTGCATTTAAGTACGTTCGTAGGTTTTGGCAATTTTTTTTGTTTTCAGTCTTACGTCGTTTTGGCGTTGGGGCCATCATCAAGTTTCATAAATGTTTTATCGAATGTAAATATATTATTTAAATTAAAAAGAGACGCTCAGTGTTCACGAGCCTTTCGGTTGCAGATCCGGTATGGTATTGAGTTGTTATCGTCTACATGCGAGATAAAAAAAATGATAAAATATGGAAATCGTATGCCACATATCGCCGTTTACGAATATTAATACCTCGCCCGGTCGGTCGGTAAGATCAATCGCCTACCTTACCGACGTTTCGCCATTTTTAAAATGGCCGTTCAACCTGTCGATATTCAAATTTATTTTCATACAAGGGCTTCATAGTCCCATTTCGTATTCAGCGATGACCTGCTCCGGGGAAGGCGCCTCTCCCTGCACGGAGACTCACAAAGGAGAGCTGCATTCTGAGGCTTTGATAAATTTCTTATTGTTACACACCGACGAGAGCTCAAGTAATGATTTTTCGATATTTACAATTTATTCGAGTAATTATTCTAGCCGCGGGAGCCACAGCTTGCTAGTAAAGGATTCTCGCGTTTTTCTCCGATGAATTTATTTTTTCAAGTTCAACTTATAATACTTTATATTCTGTGAGCGCTATCGCCTTTAAAAGATTTCTTTATACTGAAAAAGCCTGTCTGTATATTCTGAAGAAGCTCACGAAAGCCAAATGCACTCAGAAACATAAATATACCAATCCACTTTGCTATTCATATTCATAAGCCTTTGTGTAAATATTTACAAAAATGTAAATACATAATAATGAGCTATTAAAAAAGTATACAACAGATAATTTTATCAAATAAGGCGAAAAAATACAAATTAATTTTTCGAAAAGTATCACGTAGTTCATATTATAGAATCACGTTTTAATGTAGGTTTTCTGACTATCGCCTTAGAGCCTGAAGGATTCTTTACGTAATGGTACGATCGGACAAAAACACAGTAGAATCGAATTCCATTTTCATACTACTAACAACATAAAAAATCGAAAATCAGCCTTATGCAATGTGTTGTCTGGACAAAGCTGCCTACTCGCGTCACGTCATATTCAATAACTGAGTGTTATATTTTGCATTGTTTACTTATGTAAAACCCAATAAAAAATAAAAAAAACAGCCAAGATAATTCACACCTAATGTTTAATCAGTCAGTGTAGGGTGCTTAACTTACAATGGCGACAAGAACTAGCCGTGAATATGATTTGTGAGCGGGGCCGGCCGCCGCGACCCCCGGGGTATCCGAGACTGCCGGCCCCGGTAATGACGCCATAAATTCCTGCTGCAGCAGCTCGGCGCCTGCTCCGGGAATCCATCTCCATTAGGCGCGATCGGGAGGCGCTCTCCGAGGCGATGAAAACACACCGAGCAATATTGCACGGCCGGCGATGGGTACGAAATGCAATTCATTCGCACTCCCCCCTTATATCGATGAGTAAATAGAATAATACAAAAATAATTTTAAAATGAACTTACTCGAAAATTACATTCGTAATCTCCAAAAAAAAATAAAAAATTGTTAAATTTATATTTATATATATAAAACACAAACTCAAAAACCTGGCTGAAAACAAAAAAAAGATCTGGCTGCGCTAAGGTTTAAAGCCATCGAACCGATGTGCCCCAAACCGGTTTCATTTGAAAGCCATTAATACTGAGGTGGTTTTAGGCCACTTAAATTAAATCAAATTCGGTATATTAATTAAGTAGATTTTCGACATTTCCCATACAAAAGTTTCAACATTTTGCGGTAGCGAATACTTTTCAAAAGAGGAATAGTAACATTTTTGCGTATATGCAGGCTGCCAACAAGAAAACACTAATCTTGATGTTTGTTAAGATTAGTATGATGTTGCCGTTGTATATTGCAGGCTGCCACAACAACAACAAAAAAAACAACTCAGAACTGTCAGATCTTTTCATCACATTTACGTACAATCCTGCTTGGTCGGAAATCAAAGATTAACTATCGCCTGGTCAGTCATCGCAGCACAGACACGATCTGACAGCTAGAGTTTTCAAACAAAAACTCATAGATCTCACGATAAAAAATCATATATACGGCGAAGTGCAATGCTAGATGTATTTGATTGAATGGCAAAAACGGGGTTTGCCGCACGATTTTAAATCGATAGTGTTATATCTGATGAACTACCGAATCAACATGAAGATCCGATACTTTTTGACGTTGTTTGTAAGAACATGATTCACGGCCCATGCGGAGCATTGAATATGAATTCGCCTTGCATAAAAGACGACAAATGCACGAAAATATATCCACGCGATTTGATTAATGAAACTCAAACTGGTGAGGATGGATATCCGAAATACAGACCACCACCATTAAATTAAGAAACTTTGATATTGACATTGATAACAGATGGATTGTTCCACACAGTCAAATACTGTCAAAAACATTTCAAACATATATCAATGTGGAATACTGCAACTCCATGAAATCCATTAAGTACATATGAAAATATGTTAACAAAGGCAGTGACATGGCAGTGTTCGAGCTTTCAAATCGAAACGATGAAATCACTAAATTTCAGATGGGTCAAAACTCCGAAAAATCTTTATGTTTACACACCTACCGAAGAAACTCACTATATTGTTTATTAAGATAAAAAATTTAATAAATAAACAAAATTTCCTTTTTTTTTTTTTTTTGTACAAATAATAAAAGTATTTTATTTCTTTATTTATCGTAGTAGCGTATCCGCTAGTATTACATAGATCCATATCTATTACCCATTTATGTTGTGCATACTCGTACATACGCATTTACCCACGAAATAAAATATTTTTTTAAAATTTTATTTAATCACATTAAAAATGTATAATTTATATAAAAAATGTGTTAAAAAATATGAATAAATATTTATCAGCAGCACTGTGGTTCAATTAGCCTGGCTGCGATATCTGTGAAAGGTTCGACGATTTTCGAGGACAAGAAATTTTGACTGTAGAGGCAGCGTTGGTGCTTCAAGGGCACCGCCCTCGACGACTACGCCGGCTTTCCTTGCAGCAGGCAGATAAAAGATATGATTAATGCACGCGTATTCTCTCTCGTATTTTCCGAGGCCCTTTGCAAATAGGCGACATTTTTTACTCGGCATTCGACACGGGGGCAGATTTACAGCCCGCTCCAGGGCCGCCGCGCCACCGCTTACAAATGGGCCTGAAATATGCCCCGCGTCCATTTAAAATAACTACCCGCCGCTTTTTTTTTTAATGCGAAGATTTAAACGGCTCTCGACACACCGACGGTCGAAATTCAGATAGTATCGGGCGAAACTGGCCGTAGTCCAGCGGTGTCTGGTCTACGCGAAAGCGAAAAAGGAATCATGCAATGCATTGTCTGTTACAGGACTGGGAGGAAAGCATCAAAGCGTTTGCAAATCTGCAGACTTTTCGAGCGATCGCCGAATTTGCATACTCCGACAGTCGCTTTTTCATCCGACATGGCTTGAAATTTTGGAGCAATTCGTCCGACGGCAAAAACACACACGCAAGGTTGTTATAATGATTAATTTTCAAAACAAATTTGGGCTGTCTGAGAGGAAATATTCAAATACTGGGTCATGGAGCGATGAGAAGTTATCTCCGCAGGTTCCACTTGACACATGCCCTTGTGATGATATTACTCCACAAACAGTGATCCACCTTGTGGGTTCATGCCCCATCTTTGGTCTTCAGAGACACCAACTGGAGAGCCAATGCCAATGCCTGGATGACCTGAAGTCAGTGGCGAGACACCCACAGATGATGAAGTCACTGGATGGCTTCTTGAAACGTGTCATCGGAACCATAAAGAAGATAAACCAGGGGGTGTAGCTTCAGTCACTCCCATATATAACACAATTTCGATCGACTAGTTTGGAAAGTTTCCCCAAACTGTGATGATAAACCTTGTACATAACAAGCAAGGTACCAAACCTATATAAAAAAAACACTCAAACTTTTGAAGTCCCTAAAAACAATTCACCTTTGTAATATTAATTCTTTGGCGGTTTAATAAATAAATACTTTAGATCTTCGAACATTTATTTTGTGTCAAAGTAGTGAGCATTTGAAAATGAGCTGGCATGCTCTGGCAATATGAATTGAGCACAAATAGTTCCTTCCCCGCGCTTCCAGGTTGTTGCGCCCCTCAGACGGTTCATTTGTCAGCCCCCACGATAGATAGCATAAGATAGGTAATATATAAAGGTCCCGGGGGCGCTCAGACAACCCTTCGGGATTTTCAGGCTCTCGCGTCATGTCTGCGGAATGCCTTTGGAGAAACCGAACACGCGAATCCGTCAGTGTTTTGTTAAAAAAGAAAGAAAGGGAATTCCAGAGTCTCTCGCGCTGAAAACGCATCACCATCACGGAAACCTGAAATATTTTTGCTGGCAAACACCTGCTGATTTTTTTTTCTCCTATCATTTGAAAAACACATCTGATATACATTTACAAAAGTTGGCTCTATTGTCAATTGATGTTTTTTTATTTACATGAACAATACAAATATACCTCAAAAACAAAATGTGAATTGCTTTATCAATGAAAATAATTGAAATTTGTCTACCAAAAAATTTTACACAATAGATCGATTGAGTTATTATTATAAAAAATATTGTATTGGCTAACAACTTCATTTGAGAAAATGTCGTCAACTAAAAACAAAGCGAGTAATGATATTTTTAAATATACATCTTAGTGCATAATAGTAAATAAGTAATAGATACAATTATAAACAGAAATAGACTTACAACTAATCAAATGACTTCACTCATCCGTCTTCGGGAGGCTGAACGTTTGCGGCATATCAGATAAATCTGAAAAAAAAACATATATTAATATTACTTAAAGAAAAATATTGAAACTGTTTCCATTCAATTATATATTGGCAAGATTTCTTAGTGCTTAAAATTTTACTAAGTATTTTATTGATTATTATTTTTCTCCCGTTTAAATGTATTGTATTTATATGGCAGGGCCACCATGACCATGGATGGAGGTGTAGAAAAAAAAAATTTCTTTGAGGATTATTTTAAAATTATATAGAATTTTATTCATCAATAAAAACCTAAATATAATAAGGTCTTCTGAATGTGAAAAGCATTTTTTTTTTTTTTCAAAAAATACGCATTTGTGGGTAGTTGCTTTTATCACAGGTTTTCTTTAAAAAAATAATAAAAATAAACGATTACTCAAGGGTCAAAATAAAGTAAAAAAGAAGAGGAGTTTTTCATATGTCTATTATTTTCATATTCTCAAAGAGAGGTAACAAAAACGTTATTCATAACTTATTTTAAAAATCTTTTAAATAAACAAAAATAAAGTGTATAAAAATTACAGCGAAGACTCACTAACTTTGGGATGTCAAATCAGAACAAAGGCCTCCTACGAGGGTCGGTTCCCCGGCAAGGGTGGCGCCTCCGCGCTGCTTTGCCATGCAAATAAGTCGAAAAAAAACTCCCGGCTTCCGGCGTCGAAGCCTTCGTTAGAACCCCAGAAATGTGAGCAGACAACGAAAAGGGTTAAGGAACAGGAGGCGGAGGCTCCCTGCTCAACCGTAAAAAAAGACTCGTGATATTTGCTAAAACTGTAGAATCAGGCATATTAAAGACCAGATAAGGTCCCAGACGTTCTGCGGATATTTGAAGCAGTCAATCAGAAAAAAAGTACTTTATATAAAATGCAGATTTTTTTATGATTTTGCTGTATATGATAAAGCTGAATCTGAAGACGTATCAGTCCTTACAGACGCAATTATATTTGATTGCTTCAAAGTACTTGCTTACTGTCTGTGTGTGACAGCCACTGCTTAGCATAATCTATAATAAAATATGTTATATATATTAATAGTAAAAATAAGCTCTAGAGACGGCTAGTGATACGTATTTTGAGTTACTTATTTGATCCTTCGTTCCTGGAAGCTTGGAATAATAAGACCTTCTTTATGGAGTTAAATGATACTTACACTGTGTATTACTAATTAAGCATAATAGTGCTGTAAGACTGTCTTGGTTTTGGCGTCTCCCGCCACTGAATTTAGCTTCAAATTACAAACAAATGTTTCATAATAATTGTCAAAACGACAAACATCTCAAATTGAAATAAGCACAGTAAATAATTAGAAGCCTTTCTAGGAACGAGAAGCTTAACAATCTGCTATTGAACATCAAACAGATTTGGGGCAGGTCACGATGACGCGGCGTTTTGAGACTCGCCGCTCCGGTGCGAACGGTCCGCGAAGGTGAGACGTTTGACATTCACCGGCTCGAGGAGCAACTGCTCGTCCTACCTGCCATCAAACAGATTTAACTTTCACCCTTTTAATAGTAATTATGGGCTTTAAGCTTTCGCGATCGACGCCCAGACGTATTAGCGAGCTGAGAACAATTAGAGGGCCGTCGGGAGCGACACGTTTAAGTGAATTTGATGGATCACCTTTATATAGTTTTTTATTTAAATTTATCTAAAATTAATTCGTTTTCCATTAAAACTATATATATATAATATTTTTGACAGAAAGTACTTGGTGGAATTTCAAATAACATGTATTTTTGCTTTGTATTGTTTATTTTTTAGTCTGACTTGGTAAAACTAGTCAAATATTCTTGAGTAAAATACTTGAGTGATTTTCCACATGTTCGTTTTTATTTGTGACCGGTTTCGCCAACCTTTCATGTTGGCATTATCAAACATCGAACATTGGTATTTAAGTATATTACTCAAAAATATTAAAATGGAATTCCACCGAGTACTCTCTATCAAAAATATTGAATTTCTTAAAACTAGTCAAAATAAAAAATATCTTTTATTTAAAAAGTATCACTAGGACTAAACTAGATGTAAAAATATTTAATGTTTTGGACTGAAAATATTTGGTATACTACATTTTTATATTATTACAGTCAATTATTTAGATCTGAATTTTCGTAAATTTAATAAATCCGAAAATACAAATCAACTTGTGAGCCGCGACTCAATAAATCGTATAATAATACTTATATGTATATTTATTATTATTACTATTATTATTATTATCAGTACTGTTATTATTTTATTATTTTTGATTATTCATTCTTTATTATTATTTTTATTTTACCGATAAACACAAAAAAAAAAATTGTCCATAAACTCATCTAATTTTGTCAAATGTTTTATTGTTATCAGTATCCTGTTAGTTGTATTTAAGCATATGTTATTTTTATATTTTGCTAGTTTAGTTATGCATCTGATGATGACCAAGTCTATATGGTCGAAACTAGTTATGCAAAAAATATAATAAATTCAAAGTGTAGAAAGAATACAAGTTACCTTTATCATTATAAAAATGGATGTACATACACCAATCAAATGCCTTTCAAACGCTTTCATTTTAACTGAACAATTTGATTTTAAAATTTAAGCTATTTATTTTGGATTCACTGTACACAACGAATCCAAAATAAACTTCCATTGAAAGCTTCGATAGAATTACATCCTCTGTTGTTTGCACGTGGTTTTTATTTCCATTTTCATACAAGTACTTCCGTACCGAGGGAGTCGAGTTCAGGTGCCTCCAATATTCTTTAAGTGGTGGAGTATCTCTGGCCGGCTACCGCATTTGCTATTTTTACCTGTGATGCAGCCGCAGTGAAGAGACGCCGAGAGTCCTTTCAGAGCTGCACTCTCAAGTTTTCAGTGGATTCTAGGACGGTATTTCATTCCACCCTTATAAAAGGTATATTTATATAATGTAACTTAAAAATATCGTTTTTCGTCTCAATATATATATTTTATATAATACGATATTTTCTGACATCATACATGATTTCAACATAAATCATTATGAATTCAAGCACAAGTGGAAAATACCCATAGACTCCTCACTTTTCTGTAAGAATGCCAGAAATCATTTATTAATTGTATTTATAGCAGTGAGTAAAATTGCTTGCTACAATTTCTGACTAACTGTACGCCACTGTTTATAATATAACATAGTATAATACAAAACTTGAATATCTTAAACGATTTGTAATTACTTCCCAGTTTACCTTGAATACTACATAATGCGATTGTAAACTATCCTCAAGTATTAACGTATCTTTGTCCCAGACAAAGATATCTAAAAATTAATCAACCCTAGCCTGAGCATAAATTCTTTTTATCTAGCATAAAAAGTTTTAGTAATCTTTCAGTTGTATTAATTTTGTTGGTTTATTGATATCATAAAATTTATTAAAGCATTTAATCTCCTCACTGTGTGTGTAAAGGATCGGCAATGGATTTGGAATGATTGTGGAGGGATGTGTTCTGGAAGTACCTTGTCGAGGTGGTATTGTTTCTGTTGCTTGCTGCAGATGGAGTATCAGATATAAACGATCTAAACCTTTGTAAGAAAAGGATTATATAATAATGCTATTGGGCAGCAGCAATACGCATACTTTACCTTTGAATATAAAACTGCTTTATAGAATTTTCCTAAAAAAAACCATGAACACCGGCTCTGCATAAGTATATGCTCAGAGAAATGGTCGCCAACTTCCTCTGAGGAAAACAACTCGAAGAAAAAGAAAATACTTCAAATGTGTTTACAGGTTTTTTCAGGGATTATTTCTATTTTTTTTATTCAGGAATAAGTATGGCTACAGTACCGATACCGAAACGTCGTATTTTAAATTTAAAAACGCAGCTTAGCACCCAAGAATGCAGCATTTCTATTAAACATGTGTTTATTATTCAACAAATACATTATCAAGACTCGCTGTCAATATTATAATTTAGTATGTGTATATGCTCAGTGGGATGGTCGCCAACCTCCTCTGAAGAGAAGCACTTGATGAAGATTTAAATATATATATATATACTACTGACTGACTATACTACTTGCTGACTACTATATATATATATATAGTAGTCAGCAATACGATTATAATTTATTCTCAGGTAGTTACGTTACTATCTACCTGTTAAAGGTATCCAATTACCCGTGCCTAGATTTGAAATTTATTTGCCGAAAACGTGTATGCGAACGGTAACTTGTGTTGATACAATCGCGCAGGTAAAAAATCTGCAATAACTCGGGCCCTGCTCGATGCCGGGCTGTTAGATTGCGTATTTCGGGTGTTCAGCCGACCGTGAGTCTCGATCTAGTGATGGATGCTTCGATGAAGTTCACAAGACTACTCGTCTCTGCTTCGCCGTCGGATTAGCGGCTGATTCAAACTGCTACGCGATAGTCGGCCCCGTACTACTTCCGGGTGCCAACAGCTGGTCTTGGAGATTCACCAAATGTTATGTCGTCTCAGTTCTCTTTTATGGAGTCAAGACAGCTGTGCAGAAATGTGTTGACCGCGTCACAAATGAAAGAGTCTAGGAAACTCTTGACGTTGGTAAGGAATTAAAGTATGGCATCCTCCAGCTGATTGTTCAAGGAAAAATGGGAAAGTGAAGAAGGACGTTCACGGTGGCTGGAGATCGGAAGTGCAGTGGATATCTCCGAGGAGATGGTCACATACATAGTACGAGGAGAGGCAACAGAAGAAGATATAAAATATAATACAGTCAAGTCATTCATTCGCGAAGGGGCGTTTCCCCAGGGAGCGCACTTTTCGCTGCTTCCCAATTTGCTTTCTCTCGCTTCAATTCATCTCCGACATTCGTCCTTATCTATATATAGAGAAAGACATGCTCAAGATCCTTGAGCATGTCAGCGGAGCTCAATTTGACCCCTCGAGGTGACATTGTATTCATTCTTCTAAACCAGTACAATTTTATTTTACATATTCAAATTTGGAGGAAGGAAAAGTCAAGTAGCGATACAATGAAAAAAAAAATGTATTGCATTATAAATAGCAGTTTCGATAGCTGCTTTTGGTTCTGACCCAGCACTGGTTTAAATATCACTTCGGTTTCTGCTTATCGTCGGGGGCATCTCGCCCTCGCAGATAGCGGCGCGGGATGGCCGAGCGGCTGACTTATTTACCGACGCAGAATGTTGGCTTCGCATTTTTATCAAGATCCGTCAGCTGACCCGATACCGCCCAATTAATTCCACTCCCCTGTGGATATCTGCGGAATATTATCTAGAAAGACCGGCCAGCGCTATAAACGGCCCACTCCCGCCCCAGCGATAAGCGAATAAACATCGCGACCGTAAATGTACAAGAAAATATTTTCTTATCTATTTTTTTTATACGCGCCGTGAGCTCCACTTTATTTTTAATACCTTCCAGTCACACGATCGGGTTTAATTTCGTATTTACTCAGGTGTCTTGCTAATTTAGTATTAATTTTTGATCTCGCACGAAGGAGACGTTCTTTGAGAGGCAAAGCTGGAGTTCCTCGGTGTACAATTTTACAGCTATATTATTTTGCAGACGAGCACTTCTTTACGTTAAAATCAAGCATTGCGTCTTTCAGTGGATAACCGGTCTTCATATGTATTTTATTAGTGCTTTAGAGTATTTCGACATCACATTTGTTTTCTTTCGTCGTAGAAGACTTCTTACTATATTTAATTCAAGCTTCTGATGCTATAGACAGGGGTGGCCAACCCAAATGATATTTGCGGGCCCATATAAGATTAGATATACTACATTTAGATATACTCAAATTGAAACATAATGAGTTATTATTATCGTGTTTACTATTATTCTTACACGCAAACGCAGATAATACAACAATAATGATACTAAACATAATTTCGGCGGTTAATTTTTGAATATAATGGATTTTTATAATACATTGGTTTTCACTACTTTGGCCGTTATTAAATAAATATATTTTGTAAAAGTGTGATGTATTTCGTGGGACGGAAAATATCGAAGGCCGCGGGTTGGTCACCCCTGATTTAGACGAGAATAAATGTGACGTGGAAATATTCTGTAGCACAAAATTTTGACTTTATATTAAAATAATTTGCAATATTACCATTTGTGTGTTGTTCATAAAACGTGATATCTTGCGTCAATACTTTTTTTACAAATCATCTAAATTATATATTTCTGCTATGGGATAGTCTAATTTTTCAAACACTCCTTTATTATATACGTTATTAGTTATATCCACGGTGTATTTGGACTAAATCACAACAACGCGGGTGTTGATGGCCAGCCATCTATATGATTTAGGAACCCAACCTTTTATAATAAAAACTAAGTACCTTATAGAAAATCTTACCCGCAGAATATGAATTGCTTGCACAAAAATCTATGAAATCATCAGATTTTTTTATTATTATTTCCATCACGTAAGAGATTACATAATACTCGGCATTTTATTTTATTGCCCTCCGATGGCAGCGTCCATTCCTCAAACAATAAGATCGTGTTTACGTGAGGTGCTTGATTAACGCTACGTTATTTTTTCTACGCAAAAACATAACGATGCTCCAGATTGAAAAAATAATGCGATCTTAGGAACCGGAACAAGTCACCGCTCCAAATTCATCAATCACAATTCACCGCTCCCACTTATCCTGGATCAGTATTCTATATTAAACCCTACATAGAAAAATCAGTATTTATACACAAGAACAAAAAGAAAACACAGTCGATTATTTAGTAGCAAAACTTTTTTTAATAAATTGATAATGACTATAGCAAAAGTATTTTAAATCTTAATTTTTTATTAAATATAATTAGAGTAGGTTTGCACAATTTTTTTTGTATCTGAATACTGAATATTGAAACGTACCAAGAAATTGGCTGATTAATAAGCTCGGTTGTTAGAAAGTAAACAGGACTTATTAATAATCAATAATCTTATGTGATTATCAAATATTCGAACTTGTATGTAATTATCATGACACATTGATTTGATTCATAATTCTTAATATTAAAATAAAAATATATAAATGGATATGTAGCTAGAAGGTTGCAATTGTGGGTGCTTTCGCGTTTCAAGATATTCCTTTGTCTGAGTGCTTACAAACAATAATGATCATATTTTTCTCAAAATAAGTTATTCGTTTAATTTAATTTAGCTGAATTTATGTATTATATATAATATTAAAGCAAAGAAATTAAATTTATATAAGCAAGCAAGAGCCGGTCAGTGAACTTTTATACTTGTTTTAGTTACTTCAATATACCAGCACATTGAAAAATTATTATGTATGTTAAGGTATAGATTTAATTATATATTATTTGAAACAAGTTAGTAATTATAAATGATTTGTTGTGCAATATATCAAACAGACGCCGAATTTATTAACCTTTGTATGTTTTTAATTTGAAATTCCAGTGTATAGCAATTCCACATATTGGTTTCCAAGACGTGAAGGTCGATTTTAATTAAAGGAGTGATGGATTTCCAAAGATTGCCTAATATGTCGCTAAATATTAAGCGTTGAATTTATACAGAATAAGAAATTATAATAAAAAAAATTCAAAGGTAGAATAGTAAAATTCATCAGGAGTTTCTAAATTAATTAATTATAAAACCAGTCGCTAATAAGAATAGAAAAAAATAATAAAAAATGCACAGAACATGAAATGTCACTTTTATTAAATTAAACGTTTCAAATTTTAATACATCAATTATTTTTTTTCATCTAGATGTTGGGTTTTAATATAGGGTGTGATTTGTATCACAATTAATTAAGGTGATTTTTGAACACCTCTGCAGTCACCCCGTGAATTTAATTATAGTAAACATCCCTCGTTAGGCGGTGTTGGAGCTCGTTAGAACTGAGGGATGATATTCCGGTGCTGTCTCCAGGGGTAGACCTGACCGACAATTAACTACCCCGACTCAATCTCCCCAGCACCCCTAAATTCGAAATAAATTCACGCGTTCGTTAAAACACACACGTGGTGACGTGAGTTTGGTATTCAAATGCCTCTGGGACTTTGTACGGTGGGTCTATTAATCTCTCTGACTCTACAACTAACAAGCTCTTTAGAAACTCTAAAAACACTGTACCCAGCTAATGTTTACAGCGCATGAAAGGTTTTTTTAGCTTTAAAATAAATAAAATAAAACTTTTTAAGCTCACGTATATGTGCGAAAGCAATTTGAGTTAAAAAAATATATGTTTAAATGCATTGCTTTTAAAGGTTGTAAAAAGGATGGATATATTTACAAACATTTTTCTAATTAAGGTTTTTTTTGATTCCCCTGTATTTATCATGTCAGAAACCATGCCAACAGCTTAACTACCTGCCTATTTCATTGCACACTCATAATATTACAGACTAGTATGCTCAAAAAACATTTTTCATTTATAGGTTTTAGATGCAGATTGAAAAAAAAAATTGATTCATCATACAAAAGAGATGTTTTCGAAGTAAAATTGGTGTATGTGAAAATAGCATCAAATAATCATTATACACATTTAAAACAATACAAAACAATTTTACAAATTGAAACACATTATTTTTATATTTACTAAAGCTTTGGAGACATTTAATAAACGTGTAGTCTGTGAAGGGTTGTCCATGAGGGAAAGCACGTGCCAACCTTCCTCGTGAGCAACATGTGCCAGCTCAAGTTGCGAGATTAACGGTAAATAGCGAAACTCTCAATAAACTCGCCGAGTAAAATCTAATGAAGCCCGTAAACTGGGGGCTTTACATTTTCTCAAAAATTCCCCAAATTTGTATCGTTTGATGTTGCCAGTTAATTTGCAAATGTCCCTATTAGCGAATGTTCAACTTTTGTGAGCGACTTGATTACTCCTCCTCCTCGAGTTTGAAAAACTTTGCAAATGAATCGTTGAAGTTTTCGCGCTACAGCCTTCGCATATCTTTGAATTTTTACCATAAAAATTATAATGGCGGTTATACAAATAAGTATGAGTTATATTTTGGTATCATCGATTATTTATTTCACATAGCTTAGAGCTCTATCGTCTATGAGAGATATCGTCGAATTTGCAGATCGTATAATTAAGGAAAAAATTGCTTCTTTTTTTAGAGCTTCTGCTACATTTTTGCGAAGAAAATATTTAGTGTTTTTCAGGAAAAGAGGGATGATTCAATTTCCATTGCAGGTGATTGAATAGACCGTCGGGTTTGCTGCGCCGGCTGAAGTTCTCCGAGGCGAGACATTTTCCACCTCCGAGCTTACTTTGCGGCACATCGGTGAGTCAAACACTCTTGCAAAAGTGGATTTGTTTCAGAATTGGCTCTGTCCGGGGGAGGATGCTGCCGGAGATGATTTCCGAAGCAATTCGTACTAAGAAACCGTAAAGATTTTTTCCGCTAAAACGCTAAAAATTTAATTTTAAGTAATATTTCGCAGAAACCTTATATACATACATATCCATTCAATATTATAAAAGAGGTCATGTGTTGTTAAATATATATAGTATCGTCTATCAATAATTTGACCAATTGCCTATTCCGATTTTTACTACTACTGATAGTAGTAAATTTAAAAAAAATCTTTCATAATTTATTTTAAAGAAATATTTAGCATATCACGACGTTAGAGGTCTGCCACATGTTACAGGGAATGCAAGAAACATTCCTTTTCAATTTCAGGGTATTGTTTTAGGGAATAACCCTCTACCCTAAAGTCATCAAGGATACACGCGGAAGGTTCAAGACCTTTAAACTGGCAGCTTCCGCTCCCGAAGAGCCAGAATCTAGATTGTCTCCTTTTTCCACTCACGTGTCATGAAGTGATTCTTTCTAAAGAGGGTGAAAAAAAATTAGTTACCTGTCATCAATATTGCCACAAATCTGTTGAGATATTGATATTTTCAGGTATACCTCGATTAATTGTTTTTTAAGAGAAATACCTGTATTAATTGTTGGTTGCAGGAATAAAGCTGCGATAAAACATTTTTTAAAACTCTTGTATTGATACGACAGGTTTAATATTAAATTTTCCATATTTTTTAGCAACATAAAAAACAGGTATTTAGTAAGTCATGTGTTGTCTGTTATATTGAAATTATCCTTTAATTCGTATCAAATTTTAACCGTGGAAATTTCAATCATATTTAACTTCTCGAAATAAAGAGTGCTACCCTGTAATTTTAATTACTAAAATCAATAAAATGGGATACCAAAGAACGCAAGGAGTTATTTTATGTATAATCCGGGTGATATATCCTCTGCCCAAAGGGGTTGTTAGTTTTTGGTCGACAAGCACAGTAATTGCTTAATGAATAATTAATACTATTTAAATGTCAACGTATTTGCATACGCGAGTCGAGTCCGGACCTGGATGGTACCAAAAACGATTCAGTTCGGCTGAAAAACCCACCCCCGGAAGTGCAAAAAAACATACGTAAGTTTTAGTTAATGGGACGCGCCGGAATACAAATGACTTTAATTAAAGCCGTGATGCAGTTTCCGGTTGTGATAATAAAACGCTCGGCAAGAGTGCTTCGTTCACATGCTTTGCGTATTTATTTGTTGAAAATACTCGAACACAGAGAAGTACATGGCTACATTCATTTTACACTTAAAATCATTTATATATATATTTAATCATGGATATTTTGATGATTGCAAAGAAATTTTGAATAAGACAAACGCACGATTTTTTCCCGTCTCTCAACAAGTGTTGCATGGCCTAAATATATTTTAAAAAATATTATATAAATGAAACGTAGATTAATTTGACTTTTAGAAATTTTCGGGCCTCGTTCCACAGGTAAGAAAATACCAAAGCAAGAACCGCACAATGGTATTTGTATTATCCTTTTTTCTAATGAAATATTTCTATACGTTCTTCGGCAGACCGAGCATCTTTTCATACATTTTTTCATGAAAAACCACCACGAATCAACTCCAAAAGAAAGCAAATAAACTTTTTGTCTGCGACTCCGCGCCCAAAAGCTCTGGAAATTCAGTGCCCGAAGAAGCTGGAGCTTTGGGCCGGGAAAGCTATTTTCATTATCAAGAATAAATATCTCAACTGTTGGCGCGGCTTTCTGGGGCTTCGCATTTGGCTTTTTATAGAAAATACAAACCTTGAAAATTAATCAAAATATAATTTATTGTAATACCATTGGATCCATTTGATTAATTTCGTAAATATTAATTAACACTCAATACAAAAATAAATGTATTTACGAAAAAAATTAAGGTCCTTTTTACTATTGCCTTTGCCTTTTAAACGCGGATCAATCAAATATAATTATACAATATTTTGATAGTGGGATAACGACGGAATTTTTAAAATAAATTTTTTACATTGTGCCTTGTGTAAATTTTTTTTACAATATGTACTATAAACCTGTGCGGGTCAAAAAATGTGATTATCAAACATATATAAAATAATTGAGTAAGTTTCATTTGATGATACTATATACGATTTCACGTATATCCCATGATTACTCCCCGTCCCCTCATTTTTATAAAATATTAAATATTTAATAATAATATCATTGGTTACACGTTTTCTTACGGTGAACTTCGTCTGATGAAGCTGATCGCACGAATGCACATACTCGGTGTAATTCTGGCAACCGGTTGCTCTTTGAATTGTATCCCCCCCTAAGGCAATTAAAATATTCATTAGGTAATTAGAAATTCTTGCAAAACAGATATTTTGTTTTGGAGTAAAAAGGTGCGTGCACCTCACTTTCCCTAATTAGACTGAAAAAATATCAAAAAAAGAAATACCGCTTCTTGCTGCCATTTTTTAGTTCGCTAGCTTTTCGCGCGTGCTTTACTTTATTTTATTACCTATAAAAATGTTAATGTGTTTTCTTACCCCCTTTTTTTAGCATAAAATTAACTTGTTTGACGCCATTTACTCTTATTTTTAATTTTAGGGTACGTGAAAATAAAATTATAATTAGAATATAATCTTATGGTGATTTCTTAACTAAAAAGCATAGCTTATGAAGAGATTGACAAAATAAGCGATACCTTATTTTATTAGACTTAATATTTTGAATTTTATAATAATCCTCTTTAAGGCAGGTTTTGTATTTATTTTTTATACGACTAGTAAATTTAGGAGACACAGGGCAGCAACTGCTTCTAAATTATTCATACTTCTTGCCTATCTGCCTCTTGCGGCCTCATTCTCTTATACATAAGAGTAGTGCAGAAATTGACATGCAATCAATATCATTAATAATATAAAATTAATTCATTTGATCATGTCATAAACAATAGTTTGATCGAAAGTAAGTCATCTGTACATATCTTATTCGTGTCTTAAAAAAATTAAGTTGACTTGTCAGCAATTGGATATTTATATCCAAATAATAAAAATTATTTTGGTTTTGTTCAATTTGTTGTAATTTTTAATTTTTAAAAGCGCCATGACAACACCGATATTTGTCCGGGTAATAAAAGCTACGAACTCAAACAGCATCCGCCATCTCTGGCGGCCAGAAACTCGCGTTTAATTACGAAACTTGGACAACGCCGAAACAATGAGCGTTAAAACAACCAGCATTAAAAGTGATGAATCAGATTTCGAAACTGTTGAAAAACAAATTACACCGATCTAATGAAAATAAATGGCATGAAATAAATGATAACCTGCGGAATAATCCCACACGGCTCGGCTGGTCGCAAAAATGAAAGAAATATTATTATCATATGAATATTATGTCTGCTGACAAGTTTTTCTATTCTATGGTTGTCATTCTATATCCTGAGCGTGTGCAAAGGATCGGTAATGGAGTAGTGGACTTGGAATGATTGTGAAGGGATGTGCTCTTGAAGTGCTATTGTCTCTGTAGCTTGCTGAAGGAAAGAATTATATAAAATTGGGCAGCAGCAATACGCAGACTTTACCTTTGAATATAAAACTGCTTTATAGAAAGTCCCGTGGACAACACTATTCTCCAGAAAAAAAACCATGAACATATGCTCAGTGAAACGGTCGCCAACCTCCTCTGACTGAAACAACATGAAGAAAAAGAAAATACTTCAAATGTGTTTTTTTATTCAGAGATATGTATAGCTTCAGTACCGATACCGAAACGTTGTAATTTAAATATAAGAAAACGCAGCTTAGCACCCTAGAATGCAGAATTTCTATTAAACACGTGTTTAATATGCAACAAATACAGTATCAAGACGTGCTGTGAATATTATTATTTTTAGATAGAAAATTTCATTCAGATATCGTTTAAAAACGTTTAATATGGTTTAGTTAATTATCATTGATAACAATATTTAAAACTTATACAAAAAAATATTGTTATAAATATTCGCAACCTCTCGGGTAATTTGGCTGTTGATGTTTGTATTTTGAATATGAACCAGTCTGTCGTGGATGTCAACGATTATAATATAGTTAAGTAAATGACTGCGGAGTTTCGCCAGTTTTTATATGCAGAAATCAACATCGTCAGGCATTTGAATTCGACGAATATCGCCATTACGCCTGAGCCGCGGCCGTACAACAAAAATACGACAGCAATAAACTTTCGAGTGCAAGATAAACGTTTCACACAAAATTTGAATAATTTCTCGTAACTTTACGACGTTTTGCGTTTGCACCCTCCAGTTGTGCCCAACTCGATGAACAAGCATATTTATATCAATCACACATTTAGACAAACTTATATGATACAATTTAAATTTATTTTAATATTATAATATATTTTTTAAATATGTTTCAACACTTGCAATGTCAATAAAAATAATTTTTGATATAACTGAAATATGCGTGAACCATCACAACTAAAAAGAGTTAACAATCTTATCTACTGAGGCAATAAGCCAAACATACTTATGATATTTGATAGAAAATATATAATAATATTTTAATGAAAAACATAATTTTATTATACTTAATCCAGAATCTACTTTGCAACAAGTAAGACTCGATAAAATTCAGCACTTAAATAAATAATAATATTTTGATACGTATGATTGTACAAATGTTAACAGTTTATCAGTTTAAAATCTAAGATAAAAATGTAAAAAACTATCAATGAAATTTTATTAATAAAATTTGTATATTTTCATAATTAACATGCAAACTTTATTTGGATAAGTTTTTATGTGTTTAACAATATAAAAAAAACATGCTTCAAATCAAATATACATAAACCAATTGGATAGTTATGAGTGGGTTTGTAATCAAATCAACGTCACAATACATATTTAATCGACTTTGATATATTTCATCTTCTTCATCGAGTGCCTCTCCTCGGAGGAGGTTGGCGACCATTTCAGTACTCATGTCTCATTGTTTCATATGCTCACTGAAGATGAGAAGCTCACTCTCACGAGTTCTGAAACATGATTTCATACTCGAGCTCAGCCAGTGATCATGGTTTTCTTAGGGGAATTTTTTTTTTTACTTTTTTAAGTACAGTGAATATATTTAACGCAGTTAAGTGGCTCTTTGAGGAGCTTTTGAAAAAGTAGGCTTCTCTCTCCACGGCTGCTCGGGCCGGTGTTCGTATCAATTTTGCTGTTGCGCTCATATGCTCACTGAAGATGAGAAGCTCACTCTCCTGAGTTCTGATACTCATGCTCAGCCAGTGATCATGGTTTTCTTAGAGGAATTTTTTTTTAATCTTTAAAGTACAGTGAATATATTTAAGGTAGTTTGACGGCTCTTTCAGGAGGCTCTGAAAAAGTAGGCTTCTCTCTCCGCGGCTGCTCGGGCCGGTGTTCGTATCAATTTCGCCGTTGCGCTCGGCAGGTGGTTCTTAATATCGAAACATTCGGCACCTCCGGGGCTTGTTTACGAGGGTGCGCCCGTAAACAAAGATGGGGGAGCCGCTCTGCGCGTTGATATTAAATTTTTGAGAGCATATCTCACGCGTATTAACATAATTATACAGATTTTTTGCGCATTCGGGCCGTAATGCGGCCCATAAGTAGCGCCGCCTTATGAGATAGTAATTCAGAGGAGCGATAAGTCCCCGCGACTGGAATATCTTTGTTTTTCCCCCGAGCGAAGAAAGAGCGCCATCTTTGCCGGGGGCAGCGTGTTGCTACTTTTTATTACCCTAATTATACAGCTTTTTGCGCATTTAGCTCATAGGAGGCTTCCCGTTAGGGGATTTTAATTCTGCTCGGGCAAGCCCGGCGCCTTCCCGGCTAATCCGCGACAGCCTTAAATAAGTTTCATGTAAAAAGTTTATGTAGAAGCGTATTTTTAATTTAATTTGTGAACTAGAGCGTCGTATTTCGAAATAAAATTAATTTAAATTCGGTAGTTTGAGGAATTATTTTTAATATGTCAAAAATTGCTCTAATAGGAGTAAAAGTAAAATACGTGTAATATAAGTGTACGTTACTTCATCACATTAAATAGTTAATAATATGTTATTTTTAGTTATAATGCAAATATTATAATTAAGGGAGATGAAGGTTGTTTTTTCACTTAGCTTTTTAATTAAAGTAAACTGTTTTTATTTAACAAAAACAAAAAGCGATTTCTCCATATAGTGAAATTAAAAGCCTGGACAAGTTGCAAGCAGAAACAAAGTATGTTTTCAGAGCGGGTTTTGAAACTCGGAAATTTATAAATACTAAGTGTTTTTATTAGATCGATTATTTTTTTTATATGTTAAATATCACGTTTTATATGTTAAATATCAATCACCTAAAAAGCATATTTTACACACAATAGGTCTTTGTACGTGGAAAATGCGAAGTTAATAAAATTATTAATTACCACTGTTAATACGTTGAAATAATGATAATACTTTTATAAATGGAGATGAATACTGATACACCAGTCGCTAAAATAAGCAATTATGAAAGAATTAATGATATTTTTATTTATTTTTCTAATTAATGGGATTTTTTGCGCACTTTTTAATATAAGTGGACACTTAGTAATAATTCATTGAAATGCCCCATTTTCTCTTAAAAAATACATGTTCACGCATAATTTGCCGCTTTTATCTTGTCAAAATATTTTATGAATGCATTTACATAAATTAAATTAATATATATTTTTTATAGTCCTTCGACTTTTCAATTAAAATTCCTCTTAATTAATTATTCATGATAACAGGTTTTATTGAAAATTTCATGTAACCGCTTTTCCGATCCGAAAAGGCGTGTTGTTGTAATATTACACATTTAATGTATGCAATATGTAAGCAAAATGACAAATGTATATATTTATTATATATATGTGTATATTTGGGATCTATTTTCGTAGTTTCGGGAGTGTGAGCGAGCGTGATGGGTGTGCTGGTGACGTGACGTGACGTGAGCCGCCGCGGCCGTCACGGGCCGAGTTTCAATTACAAGTGTTTTTGAAATGCCACAGCCAAAATAATTGAGCAGCTACTTTCTATGTATGACATGGGGCCGCGTATAAGGGTTCTAGTAAAGAGATACACGCTATAAAGCACCGAAAGTAATTCCTGTTAAAATCAGACGTGTCTTGCGTGCGTATCGCGCACGCCGGCTTTATTTCGGCTTAAGTCTTCACCGCAGAACATAAAATTCACTAGAAACGAATTGACTTTCTCCTTATAGCCGAGGGTTCTTAACCTTTTTTCATTACCCAGAAACCCTCCAAGCGTTTATGTTATTCTTAAAGACTTGGTTATTTTAACTGTAGATACTATATATCGAATCATCCAACCCTCTTTCGCCTAAGGCGAAAGGCTCACTAAGGTCCGTCACAGTTTTGTCGTGTCTTCAGAGTTTTGCTTGCCAAAAGGCATCATTCTTGTACGAGAAAATTAGATTTTGATATAAAACCTGAATCGATTTTATCTTTGACATATCCGATATCTTTATCAATCAATTCAATACATAAAAAAATATTGTTAAAATATTTTATAAAAGATCAAATCAATCAAATCTAATATTTCAATTATTTTATTACTGTCTTACTTTACTATATGTATATATTATAAACTACAGTTTGTTTTCTCTCTACATTTGACTCTTGTCCATAGTATTTGCATAAATCAGTCATTTTTTAAAGGAATTTATTTCAATATTTTTTTTAAGTTTATACAATAACTCGTGAAAATGATATGAGATAGTTTTTTGTATCGAGGGAAGTAGATAAAGTTTAGAATCTCTGGGATAGGAAACGCTAAGCTACTTTCAAGTGAAGGAAAAATCTACCCCAGTAAAATCCGAGCTTTTCTATTTAATATATTTTTTTTCGAATTCCAAGCCTAGTTTGCAGAGGAACTTCTTCTCAGGAAGGTCGAATGACGAAGTAGGCTCTTTTGAATCTAAAAACGATAGTAATTCATGCACTTATAATAAGTTGTTTATTGTTGTTCATGCACTACAATTCTAAAATTATATTTAATGCTAATATTCACAATATATTCGGAATCAATAAAATTAAAAGCAATTAATGTCGTTTATTATTCCATGTCATATAATCATTTAGTTGATTAATAATAACGATTGAAAAATGATGTGGATGTTACATGCTTTATTAAACAAGCTATACTTGATATTTGTTATTTAGGTGTTTAGTGAAAGTATCAACCATATTTTACTTATCGTTGGCAATTTTTGTAACTTGCTTGAACCAAGCGTTGCTTGTTTTATGTGAAATAGTAAAAGTCGTATTTATAACAAACATTTCTTTTTTTTTTATCATAAATATTTCGTGCGTTCTTGGTTGCTATGCCAGCGTTTCTCTTTAAATTTTCAACGTTTTGGGTAAATTACAACATATTTGACCAGCGAAATTTATGATGCATGGCCCGGGAGTTACAATTATTAAAATTTTTTAAAAAATTAATTAATTATGTACACAGGCTTCAGTGGACGTGGTTTCTTGGGTGCTATGACGCATTTTTAATGCAGCATATTGTTTTTGGCACTGAAGCGATTTTCATGGCATTTAAGATGATGAATTCTCTGATGGTGGCCCCAGCATCACAATCATTGGTCAAATATAAATAAAATTATCTTTTAACATTATACTATAAGTATGCAAAAACACGCCTTAATAAATATGTGATATTCACAACACCACTCTAGACAGCTTTATTCCTAACAGGGATCATAATTCAGGTGAATTTATAACAAACTATGATTTGTCAAGACTGTATTTTGGCTTTAATAACAGAATATATCACGGAGCGAGCCGTGAACGCCAACAGGGCAGGTGTCTCAGATAAATCACACCTGAAATACTTAAAGCAACTCGCTGGTACGCGGCCACCTGCCCACCTGGCCCCCCTCCAGGGGTGCAAGATTGTCCATGAAAAATTCGCTAGCTACACAAGCTGCGACATAACTGACAACCAAACAGTGTCTTGCCAATACTGCCATTTTGCGATGCTTGTTTTAAACTAAATACACACGCTGTAACTCAAACGACAATTGAACGGTAACTTGTCAATGAGAGGATGCTACTGGTAAAAATATTGGTTGTGTCACACAGTGTCAGCTGTTATGATATGATGATAAATAAACTCAATAACGAAAAATCCATATACGCTTCCACTCAAGGTAAATGCTGTAACCACACACCATAGCCCTTATAATAATTGATTTTTTTTATTATCTAAATACCCTGAATTACGCAAAGCATTTTAAAAGTAGCACCTGTACGTCTTGCTGTTCCTCCAGTCAGAAACTCGTTTACAAAAGATGCTTCCCTATACTGGCGAATGCGCCGGAAGTGGGACGAGGTGGTTGCCCCGTCGCTGATCCTCCGGCTGAGAGTTGTGGCACGAATAGACTTAAAATAACCTATCAAAACCCTCTTAAAAATCTCCCACTTTTGAAGCCAGCATTGTTCTTGTACATAAAAAAAACTGCTTCCCTTAATTCTTTTCCGTTGGTCGAATAGCCTCCATGTTTTGGGTTATTAAAATAACCTGAATATGAATTCGTGAAAAAGTCGTTTTGAAATTGAAATTTGCATATATCGTAGCCTCGGAGTTGGCGTTATGCTCGTATATAAAAAAAAACGCTTCCCAGTGTTGTCTCCTTCGCCGTGTTGAATGCCGGGGGCTGTGGCAGGGGATGGTACCGGCGCAAGTCTGGGGACGGCAATTAATCGGGCTCATTCAATTATGAAGTAATTAATGGCGCGGAACAAACAGCGGCGAATCTTTCGAGAACTTTTGCTAATAATTAAAACAAAACACAGTGGAAGGATTGCGGACCCTTTATGCCCCGGAATTTTTTTTTTGTACGAATAAAAGACAGTGCATAAGTTGGTTTTTGAATACCACGCGTAAATATATTAAGCATATATAACAGAATTAAAACATAACTTTAATATGGCCTGTGATTCAGATATCGCGAGAAAAATATACCAATGATTTGTTTGATAATGATTCCAGTTTGGAAGAGCCGGTATCTCGCGCGTTAATTAATTTAATAAATTAAATAATAATATCGACCGGCAGCGGGCCGCAAGGGTTGAACCTCGCTTAGCATAAGAATGTAATCTACAAGGAGCGGCTCGGCCTTTAAAAGTATTCAGCATTTAGCCGAGGCCTCCCCGTGTTGTTTTTTCCTCAGAAATTAGAACTCCAGTAAGGCCCGGGCTCACTCGTACTTAAGAAACGTAAAGGAACTTCCATTGTCTCCGCTCTTTCCTCCATTGTGATATAAAATGGCCGATCAAGTTTTTAATTGAGTGGTCCAACAAAAAAAAAAAATAATAATTACAATACTCTTTGAATAAAATTGATGCTGTGTTATTTTAAGCGTAACTAACCCAGTTCCCAGTTGTTTTATATATATTTTTTTGAGATAGGTGAGATTCGAATCAACACCTCCACGACTATCGGTTTATATATTTAACGGACAGCTGTATCAGATATATTATCTATATATTATATATGTTCATAGATTGAAAGCTTTGTGTTTGTGAAATAATGTTAGTCATCAGTCAGCATATAACAAACGAGCTGAACACAAAGGTAAATTTACAATAATTATTATGGCTAAGGTGCGTGGTTATCCCCTGATTCTGCGTGCAGGTTATGGGGTTTTCAATGTGTGATTTAGGTGATAAAGGACTTAGGTAAAAAAATAATTAAAAATTAGATCACGTGCGGGTGTGATGATTTCATTCACGATGCTTTATTGTTGTTGGGTCCGCACGCCACTGCTGGGCATCCACGAGAGAAAATTCAGATCAGGGGGTAGATCTCACTGACCGCAACTGTCCTCTCTCGGGCATATTAAAATTCTCCACCTCGAAGTTGGGTCGAAAAAGTTGGAGCGCATTGCACCACAGTTCCGATAAAACAAAAACTTTACAGCACAAAATAGTTCCCAGCTCGCCCCCTGACAAATTACTGGAGCGACCCAAATCCGGGGCTCCGCGAGGGCGGGGCGACTCACTGCACCGACTCAATTTAATTGAAAATCTCCATGGCTTTCCCGACGAATAGACTCTTCCCATAACGATGAATTTGTCTAATACGAACACCAAAAGTTATGTAGAAAAAGCGATCTTAGTAAAAAATGCGGATTCAGACAGCACGCAGTAACCCTGAAATCTTATTGGAGATTCATACCAAATGATATGTCGTCTCAGTTCTCCTTTATGCAGTCGAAGCTTGGACACTCAAGACAGCTTCTTTGTGAAAAATTGAGGCAGCAAAAACGTGGCTGTATAGGAAAATCTTTAATACACCATGGGTTGACCGCATCACGAATGTAAGAGTCTTGCACAGAATGCGCAAAGAAAGGGAACTCTCAGCGTTGGTAAAGAAGCGGAAGATGTTCTATTTCGGCCACATTTTTTGTAAAAAATAAATATAGCATCCTAGAACTGATTGTCCGAGGAAAAATCGAAGAAAGAAGGGGGAGGCTTACGTGAATTTGCGCCATTGGAAGTGCAGCCGGATTGGTGAGACTGGCCCAGGATAGAGATATGTTCGAGGAAATGGTCACCGACCTCTTATGAGGAGAGGCATCATAAGAATAATTAAAAAATATTTTTTTCTTGTAATCGTCTTCAAATGGCAGTATTAGTTTGTAATGACAATTGTTAAATTCCAACTTCGAGTCTAGTATATATTCAATTTCAGCAAATATATCTATTTTAAGGTTTAAGAGTACCTTTTTGAGGTGGAGTGGTTCCTGCTATTGTTTTTGTAGCCTGCTGCAGAAAGAGTACTAGATCTAAACACCAGAGCTTTGTACGGAAAAAAATATGTAATAATGCTATTGGCCATGTAATATAAAACTGCGGTTTTTTAAGGGCTGTGAATAAGTCTGCCAAAAAATGACGAAATCGAGATTGAAAAACAAATTTTTAAAAAAGCATATAACAATTTTAATGAAGTAAACTTCCCGATAAATCGATAATTCCCACATCACGTAAGCTCCGGTCCAATTATTAAGTGAGCTTTGATAAAGCAAACCTACTAAGGATGTAGTTTGGTTCGTGTGTTTTAGGAAATTCAAGTTTGCCTCGCGTCGCCCGCAGACCCGAAATAAATGCTACATATTGTTTAAAGGTCCTGCTGATGGAGACCGATGGCCTTGGATTATTTCAGCAGCATTAATCTATTACATTTCCGGGGGTGCAACTGCTTTTACAAATCATAACGGAGCGAACCATCCCTCACGCTGTTGGATGCATTTTCCGAACATCGTTTATCTTGCCAGCGCGGACAACACCGCCTGATTAATGGTGACTCTAAATTTGTGAATGCATCTCGGTTGTATATAATTTTATTTATCGGTCTTTTATTGAACGTGTAAAAATTAAAATTAAAAAAAACTTGCTTCTTGTGCGCCGTCATGTGTGACGTAGAGAGGGGGGAGGGAATAAATATATTAAATTTATGGCGTGGCGTTGACCTTCTACAAGGTGTCCAAAAAGAGCATCGGGTATTTGTAAGTTCAGTAAAACAAAAACAACTTGTAATCAAGTATTTTTTTTAGTGTTGATTATAAGAATACAAAATGGAAAATTATTTCATAAAAATTATGTTATCAAAATAGTGACCGTTACGCTGCTGGCACTCTTCTAATCTGGAACGAAGATTGCTCACATAGCCCTCGATATTGCTGCCATTTCTGACCTGATGTTTTGTTTCAATTCCGTTAGGTTCGTCGGATTATTCTCATAATCCCTACTTTTAAGGTATCCCCATGTGAAATAGTCAAGAGGGCTAAGGTCGGGGCTTCTGGGAAGCCAGTTGATGTTATCTCTACCTGAAATGACCTTATTAGGGAATAATTCGTTAACAGCTACAATTGATTGATTGGATGTATAGCAAGTTGGAACCACGTTCTTGAGTTGAAACCTTGAAACTCCTGCAACTCTGGGCCCAAACATTTTCGCACCATATCGCAATATTCACCCGATACTCTTTTTGGACACCCTATATATACAGAAGACTATTTCACAGGAAGGTAAACCTTTATTTTTATTGTGATTTGAGGGGTGTAGGTGTGGCCTTGCTTCGCCGTGTCGGTAATCTATGGACGCGTCGCTTCCTCTTCATTTAATGAATTGTACCACATGGAATGTTTTTCTCCAAATGCAACCACGTAATTGGGATTCCATAGTGCGTGCTTAGCGCGAGCTTAGCGCGTGCCTAGTTCGTGCCCAGTGCTCACCACCGACCTTAAATAAAGATCTTGAAACATTAACATTTTAAACTAGAATAAATCGTAGCCGAATATTAAAAATAATATGTTTTTATACGTAATTTAACGATTTCAATAATTTTTTATAGTAATAGGTACAAGTGCCTTAAAAATTATTGGTATTATATCTTATATGGCTGTGGCAATACCAAAAGCTAACGTTGAGGTTTCAACAAAACCACTACAGTTTCCTTTCAATAAAAGCGTCTATAAATAAGACTAACTAGCCATAAACGTAAAAATAAGAATTATTGATGCTGTCGTTAAAAGTCTTTTATTATCAGGAGCATTCATGGCAATCAGGAAAATTTTATGTCCGTCTCGATATGTGATACTAACCGCGAGGACTGTGTAACCAAAGATCGTGGATTATAAAAGCAGAAACAGCTAAGGATGGTACGTTTTTATAATATTTTTTCACTTAAGGATATCACGGCCACGGTGAATAGAGTAATCTTATTAAGTTTTCGTGAATAACCAATACTTAAAACTTGAAAAGCAAGCTGTGGTATTTAAGTGATTTTATTTAGTTTAGTTTCGTTTCGGTCAGTCAAATATTAGTTCGAATTATTACTTTGGTATCGAAGAAAAAATCGAGACGATTCGGCAAAAGACGACTGACGAGGTGAGGCGATACGGACACTTAATCGCACCACAACAGTTTAAATAATTAAATTGACTGAAATGAAAATAGCTTAGAAAAAAATTATTATTAAATGTAAGTAGATCAACTGTTTATTAGTAGCAGAAATTAGCAGTTTCGGATGTGCCCTCGTGGCGCCCATCCCTAGCGTCAATAAACGTTGATCGCGCGGACATAACATCCGGCGGAAGCGCGGAGATATAAAATCAAGATGGCCGCAGGGTGTTTGTCCGGAGCGGGCCAAGATGGCGGGGGCGGAAATTCCGGACTGATTTTTTTCTATGTTTTCATCCATCCTGACCTTTCACTCGAATCTGAGATTGGTGCATATTTTTAGACGGACTTTTCGCGCTAACTCTGGGGTCAAGTTTATTTTATTTTTTTGTTAGAATATCACAAGATATTTTATCGTGCAATTCAGCAGTATTCATAGGTTGGATTTTATGTATTTTTTTTTTTTTTTGAAAATATACCGTTGAACCTCTTTGCTGGCATAATCCAGACATTGAAAACGATTTGGGGATAATAAAACAGTGTGGCATGAAATCAAATGATATTTTATAAGTAACGAGCTATCTGTTAGAGCATTTTCTTTTTAAAAATAATATGGAAAACGCAATCAAACATGCATTCCCATAATTTATTTTTGCTGGAAAAATATTAATACGCGAACAACCTTTTTTTTTAACAACCTCTGTGAACTATGTCATAAATTTAATAATACCTTGTAACCTTAGTTATCTTCTGTAATTGTATCGTAATTATTTAATTATACTGGTTAACGTTTCGAATTGCACCAGTGTATAAACTGTGCAACTATAAACTATTCAATACGCTCCGCAGCTTAAGGGCCTAAGTCCCATACTCCAGTTTTTTTGGTCATTTTCTGGTCCGTTTTGCGAAAAATCGACAGCACCAATCAAAAATAAATAAATGCAAAAAGTTTGATACATCCCTTCTTCCGAACAAAATATTTTTTTATTTCTTGTAAATTTACTTTTAATATGATAATTGTGTGTTTTTCCGATTGAAGTGTAGGAATTTGGAGATTCGTCATATCCCTGTTCTAAGAATCCTAAACATTTCAAAGTCTTTTTTTCAATTGAAATTAAAATATTAAATATAAACCTCGTGCGATTTATTATTTTAAAAATTAAAAAAAAAAACTTTATTAACAAACTTTGGTTTTGAAAAGTCGTCATTTTATCCAATTTTTCATCATCTTCAAGATTTTATTTTACCCTGAAAATGGACGTTAGTTTTGTAATAAAAAATAGATAAATAAAATATATAGTTTTTTCAATGCTTAATAAAAAAAATCAACTTTCGACATAGAAAAATAAAGTGACAATTAAATTAATTAAATGACACGATTTCGCCAGACCCTTAAACTATACTCTCAGAACTATATGATCGTTAAAAATATTAAATTGATAGCACTGCTATTATTCCGTATTCGTGAAGTTTATTTTTCAGGTCAGTAATCATTGTTCAACTTTTTCACGATCCTCAGTAATCCGCCGAGAGGTTTGGGTTCGCATCCAAACGGCGCTCGGGTCAAGTGAACAATTTGAATATATCTTATCACAAAGTTATGCCGGAGTCCTGTATTTACTGTTTACCCCGACCGAGGCGAATAAAACTATTTCAATTGTTGCAAATAATCCCCCGGGAGCCGCTCTCGCAGACATCGTCTTAATTACTGGCATAAACTGAGCATCCACGCTTGTACGCGGGATCCCCCATAAGAGCCGTCTTAAGGTATTTAAGGACCAGGGTCTGAACGTTTATGGGACCCCCTTCAGCTCAGATCGATACAACATAAACATGGCGCGGGGGTGAACGATGCATGGTAATGACGACCGGATGGGAAAAATACGTTTGACGTAAAACGTATACGGTGTGTGCATTAATTTTTTCGTGAAATTGGAGCTTTATTATAAAAAAATTGGTACAATACATTCAATTCTATGTATTGTCCATCGCTAGCCACTACTTTTTTCCATCTTTTGGGCAAATTATGGATTCCATCCCAAAAGAACTGTTCGTCTTTTGAAGCCAAGAAAGAATCACGCCATTTTTTGATACCTTGTTCAGAAGTGAAGCGTATTCCAGAAAGGGCATTCTGCATCGATTGATACAAATAGTAGTCGGAAGGGGCAAGGTCTGGGCTATAAGGCGGGTGAGGCAGAACTTCCCATCCACTGTTTTCAAAATAGGTTTTAACCGATTTAGCAACATGTCATGATGGAAAATGACAGACTCGTGCCTGGTCGCATATTCTGGCCGTTTTTCTGCAAATTTTCGCTTCAAACGCATCAATTGTTGTCTGTAGAACTAGCCCGTGATAGTTTGGCATGGTTTCAGCAGCTCATAGTGGATGACACCTTTCTGATCCCACCAACTACACATCATTACCTTGGCGCCATGAATATTTGGCCTGATGAGATTCAATACTAGTAACGTCATCTCTTAGAAAATACGAAAAAATTAATGCACACACAGTTTATTATTTTTGACAATGATTATGTACATTTTTCATATATTGAAAATTGATTAAAAAACTCTCAGAAAAATATCATCGTAATTTGTGTGGGATTTGAACCTAACCTAACCTAACCCAACCTCCTCTGATAAGAGGCACTTGATGAAGAAGATTATGCGATGAAAAAACTTATGAAAAAGTAATATTGATTTACAAACTTATGTCCGAAACACGTCAATGGAAAAGTTGTACAATCAACAATACGTCGCGGGTTCTAATGTGTTGATTAATTATTTTTATTGCTACAATGAAAAAGTTGTTAGATCAATCTTCTAGTGCGATTTTATTAAGACTTACTTTTTTCTGCATGTCAACGCACTATTAGAAATTATTATATTCAATATTTTTTGACAAAAAGTACTACGTGGAATTTTATTTTTATACTCCGTAAGATATTTTATATTTTTGGCCCCAAAGAATGATAAAGTATCAGGTTGGCGAAACTATTCACAAAACTATTTATAAAATGCACGAAATGTAGTACGCCTTCTATATCAAAAACTTTAATTTACGAACAGCTCTCGTTTTATGTTATTACAATCGTTTGTTATAATGCATTCGTTTATTTATGATTTGCATGTTAAGTACCATTTAATTACCAAAATATTTACATACTTAACACAATAATAATATCTAATTTAATAGTTGCCCGTCGGACGTCCTGTTTTCTAGAAATAGCGCAGCAGACGAAAAACCGAAGCAGCGCATTTTGTTAAAAGCCTATCGGGAAAATCAACCCTTTTGTTTAAGTCTAAATAGATATTATTATAATTTTCTCCCTAAATTTAATATACATCATATCACGTTTCATTCAATGCGGTGATATTACCAGAATCTCTTTCAGCTGATTTTCATTAATTGATTATAAAAAACAAAAAATAAAGTATAATTAAATTTTCAAAGTTGTTCATTCTAGGATTCTGGATAAACAAATTCATAGCAATGTTTTCCAGTGGCAGGCTGTAATTGGTTTATTTATCATATTTACACTGTCCAAAAACTGCTACAAAGAAATCGCAGTTAAAGAAATTTATAATTTTACAGCCAATTTACATCGTTCTCAATATTGCAAACAAAATTTGTACATAAATCTCTTCCCCCCCCCCGACTCGCGATATTCCCGCTCCGCCACTGCGCGCACCTACCGAAATGGTTAATGTGCCAAGTTTCTCGATTCAAACTGTGTTACGCGCCGCACAAAACTTCTCGATGAATGGCTGTACGATTGTAGGACTGTACCCTCCCCCGCCAGGGCCGGGGCAGGGGCCGATGGGGCCATTTCTTCAGGCGCATATTTCAGGAATCCAAAATCGATCTAATTTACCTTCTACCTTGCGCTATCTTATCTGTCATTTGAGCTTGCTGAGTTTTATCTAGAGTTAATATCAGTAGTGATGGCGTTACTAGTATTAAACCGCATCAGGCTATACTTTATTTGATTAATTGTGAAGCGTAATTATTGCGCTTTATTTTACAGTATATGTCATGTCGCTGAAGTGTATACAACATTTTTTTTTTGAGCTCTCAGCATGTCAACTTTTGTACCAGCAAAACGCAATTTGCGGGAAGCTTTACTTTTCTGTTTCAATTGGAAGAAAAAAGCAGCTGAAAGTCACCGATTGCTGTGTGAAGTTTATGGTGAACTCCATTGGTTTCGACGCTTTAACAATGGTGATTTCGATGTGGATGACAAAGATGAAGAATTAGAGGCGTTGCTCGATAAAGACTCATTCGATGTAGAGACGCTTAAAAGCATTGAGAATGATTCAAAAGCAAAGAAATTGGGTGCCACATGAATTGAAGCCGAGAGACGTCGTAAGGCGATTTTGCATTTCGGAAATGCTGATTGAGCGCCACAAAAAGAAGTCGTTTTTGCATCGTACAATACAATACAAATTTTAACATTTTCTTCTCAGCAGGGTAGTAGGGTAGCAGGGTAGCTCAATCCTATATAATACTTATAAAACTCCATAATAAAACCATGAACACTGGCTCAGCATGAGTATATGCTCAGTGATCACCAATGAAACTATATATATAAGAGTGTATCCCACCGTTTTATTTATTTTATGTATTCAAGCATATTAATTTAAATGAATACTGTCTATAACTATTGAAAGATGTCCCGCAACAATATACATTATCATACAATTGTTTTATTCGCGGTAATAATATTACTTCATTATATCAGATTTAATTTGTCTCTAAAAACACAAAACGAATATCACCGAGGAGACAGTTATTTGAATCTCTGCTATAAATTAAACAATAACATCGCATTTTCAGCGTCTATCTTGAGATAACACGTATTTATTACAGAAATCATAAATTCGCTCGGAGCTTTTCTCGTTTTGTTCGGGGGGGGACGGGGGGGGGGGGTATTAAATTTCGAAAAGCGGCATAATGGGGGGCACAATAAGGGAGGAACTCGCGTGATGGCAATTGCGAGACGGTTAGGTTAGGTTAGTTGTGAATCGCAATCGAATCGGGATTAAAACTATATTCTTGGGGCTCAACACGTCGCGGGTCCGCCCCTGGAGGGGGGCGTGGCGCGTGTTGACTGACTCGGGCTAAGTGGTGGAATTTGGACCTCGGCCGATCCTGTGCGCTGCGGAGTAGTCCGTAGTTTACTTAGGAATGTACAGACCCAGCAAATAATAACCTAACCTAACTTAACCTTACCTAATCTAACGTGGAACTAAGCGCTTCTTACAATTGAGCGAAGTGGACATGGCTCTTTACCCGCGTCTTAATAAAGATCCATACAGTGTGATTCTTGTAAGGCTGTAGGCATTTTAGATGTATGCACATAAATATAATGTTTCATATTTTTTTATTAAGGCAGTTGCTCCCAGCCTTTTAATTGCCTCTGGTGTCCAACCGGACACCAGAGGCAGTCCATTACCTGGCGAAATCGTGTCATTTAATTAATTTAATTGTCACTTTATTTTTTCTATATCGAAAATTGATTTTTTTTATAGAGTATTGAAAAAACTATTAATTAAATTTATCTATTTTTTTATTATTTAAAAAATCTTGAAGATGTTGAAAAATTTGATAAAACCAAAGTTTGTTAAAAAAAAATTTTTTTTTAATTTTTAAATTAATAAGTCGCAAATGGTTTATATTAAATCTTTTAATTCCATTTAAAAAAAAGACTTTTAAGTGTTTAGGATTCTTGGAAAATGTACCAGACGAATCTCCAAATTCCTACACTTCAATCGGAAAAACACATATTTATCATATTAATAGTAAATTTATAAGAAATAAAAAAATATTTTGTTCGGAAGAAGGGATGTATCAAATTTTTTGCATTTAAATATTTTTGATTGGTGCAGTCGATTTTTCGCAAAACGGACTAGAAAATGATCAAAAAAACTCGATTATGGGACCTAGACGCTTAATGACTAGCGGATACCCGGCGCGTGCTACTACGCTAAATAAAGAAATAGAATACTTTTTTTATTTGTTCGTAAAAAATAAAAAAAGGAAATTTTGTTTATTTATTAACTTTTTTATCTTAATGCTAGCGGATAAACAATATAGTGAGTTTTTTCGGTAGGTTTGTAAATATAAAGATTTTTCAGCGTTCTGACCCATCTGAAATTGAGTGATTTTATCGTTTCGATTTTAAAAGCTCAAACACTGCCATGTCACTGCCTTTGTTAACATATTTGCATATGTATTTAGTGGATTTCACGGAATTGCAGTATTCCACATTGATATATGTTTGAAATTTTTTTGACAGTATTGGACTGTATGGAACAATCCACATGTTATCAATGTCAATATCAACGTTTCTTAATTTAATGGTGGTGGTGAATCCTCGAAAGAGGCCTCGCGCAGCACCCATGATGACCAAGTCTTTTGGTTGAAACTGGTCATGCATAAATGTTAAAATAAACTCAACGTGAAGAAATTATAAAAAGTTATTTCATATCATTAATAAAAAAAAAATGGATCTTCACCAAACAAATGCCTTGTCCCTCAACAAGGTTTCATATTTTATGTAAGTTATTTTCATATAAGAATTGAAAAGAATCTGTATCAAGTGTGGTTAATTTATTCTTCATCAAGTGCTTCTCCTCTCTCACTGAGCATATACTCATGCTGAACCAGTGTTTTAAGGGGAAAAAGTGGGTCCCCGCGTCCTTCTGCACTACAGTTTTATATTGGAAGGAAAAATCTGCGTATTGCTACTGCCCAATAGCATTATTATATAATCTTTTCCTTAAAAAGCTCTGGCGTTTAGATCTGATACTCCTTCAGCAAAAAGCTACAGAAACAATAGCAGGAGGCCTCCCCTACTTCCAGAGCACATCCCTTCACAATCATTCCAAGTCCACTACTACATTACCGATCCTTTACACACGCAACAGAATGGGGAGAACGGGGAGCTTCAATTGATATTAACACTCCGAATCTTATTCATAACTTTATATTTAAATCTAACACAACAATATCAAACATTTTATAAATATTTCCTCATTTAATACATAAATGAAAATCAACTGTACTTGAAGCATTAAAAAACGATAAATAATTATTTAAAATGTCTGTGGCTTCACACGAATCACCAGTATAGTTTTTCAACTATAGAAAGTTCAGCGGCTCAGCGGGGTGGGATGCACGAATAATTCACGGACGAATAATCCAAGACAGTGGAGTTTATACTTAATTAACTTTACAAGCAAAAAAAATATTTGTTTTGTAATATTATAAAAAAATATTTGTTTTGTAATGCAAGTTAACACGTGAATAAGACTAATGAACACCAAAATACCTTATTTAAGCCACCACCTTTAAGAAATATGGCCTCAACCAAAACTACAACTAACTAACTAGACTTTGCTATGTCGAATATTTGAAGACTTTCGTGGGGAGAAGTACATCTAGGTCTCTCTTTTCTTGCTTGTATTACAACTACATCGTTACTAAGACACGTGTGATAGAAGTTTATTACTTCATAGAAACTCGGTGAGGTGCGCTCACTAGCAGGTACTAAGGATGTTACATATCAAAGTGATTCGCTTGAATCGCTATCAGCCTTTATCTTGACAATGCTTAATGAAAATTCCTTGAAGACAATTCAATTTTATTTATACAGGCATTTATGTATAAAAATATATAAAACTGCTACCGGTAGGTTAAGTCTTAAAATATATGCAGAATCAAAGCATGTTTTGCATATTTTATTTGCAGGTAAAATCAAATTATCAATACAGGCTAGGCGTTTAATGAAAGTTGGGTTCATATCGGTAGTTGGTTGTGAAATAACTCTTTACGTAGCAAATCTCATAGAAACAGACCTTCAAAATGTGACTTGGATACTTGATAAGCAAAACCAATTAGAACATTTTGTTTTTATTCGCAGATTGAGAAAATAGCGCCCCAAGAGTAGAGCAATTTAAAAAACCCCTAACAAGGGTTACCGTTAATATTTTATTTAGATTTGTAGAGAAGAGCACTTTAATAGTTAAAGATAGATAATCAATAAATATATAATTATATGTGTGTTTAGTTGCACAATAGCTCTTAATTAATATCTATACCACAAAACAATAATCTAAATATCTAATCTGTGTTTGTAAAGTGAAAAACTTAAACCTCAAATAATGCCATGTAGATTTAATGCTTTTTTAATATATATGTAAACATAGTGGAATAGCTAACTTATTTGTCTGTCGTGAGTATAGCTGGAGTCGTAAAGCACAAGTTAAAGCGCTTTTATTGTGTCTCATATTTTTTTAAAGTTTATTTATTAAGTCTTTTAGTGACAGGTTAACGCACCTCGAGCCTTGTCGGGTGTGCTATATTAGGTTTCTTCACCTAAGGAAATGACAAAACATAAGATACAGCGTGAGTGATATTTCTTGCTTGCGAGCAACCTTTCCACCTTTTCGTATTTATTTTTACAAAACCTCTTCTAGACATGACAGATGTGAGTTTTCCTCTGGAATCACCCCTGTAGAATATTTATTCGTTCAACTCTCAAACCTCTGTTCCGATTTCATTGCTTTAAGATTGCTTGAAGTTGCCTAAAACACTCCTGTATTGACTCTTATCATCCCTCACAGGTTTTAAATCTTCCTCGGATTCCTTTAAGGCGAAAAACTCACTGTAACCGCTACAGTTGTATCACGCCTTCTCAGCACATCACACACAGAGTAAGTGATTGATTTTTGTTTAAAAATGGTTTATATATCCATATCTGTTGATGTCTTGAGCTACTAGGGTGGTTTGATAAGTCAGTAGCCATGGCTAAATTCCATAAATTGGGCTATGAACTGCTACCCCATCCCACATATTCACTAGATTTAACCCCCTGCGACTATTTCCTATTTCTAAACCTGAAGAAATGGCTGGGCGGTAAGAGATTTGGGTCGAATGAAAAGATCACCACTGAAAAAAACGCCTATTTTGAGAAACTTCGAAGGAAAAAAAATTGGAATAACGGTGGACCAAATGTATCGAGCTAAAAGAAGACTATGTTGAGAATTAAAACGCTTATTTGCCGAAAAAAAATTTTTTTATTCAAAAAGTCACTGACTTATCAAACCACGTATTCAGCTCTTTTTCGTACAAAACGGTCCGAATAAAATAATTACCATGCGAAGTGATTGAGACTCAAGATTTGACTATTTATGACATTAATTTGGTCAAATCACATTTACATGACAATTAAATTTTGCCATCGACTGGCTTAGTGCAAAATAAATATTTTATTTTTTTGATGGACAACGCCACTCGATACCACGGCACCTGCTTTGAATAAATCAATATCCACTTTAATTTGTCGCTCAACCGGCCGAGAAGGATTTTACCGAAATGAAAAAAAAAGTGCCATTTAGTTATTATTATTATTAATTTCCTCTATAGAGCTACACCCAAATAACCTTACCACTCCAATTTGTCATTATACCAGCTACCTTAAACTAGAAACATGAAGTTATTACGTGTGTTATTTTTTCTCGGCATTTTGCGAGAAGCCCGGCGCCAATAATTCAAAGCCCCCTTTATGAAAGTTTTTTTTTTTTTTTATAATCTTTAAGAAATCGCCTTAATTTGCTGCAAGATAGACGGCCGTAATTAAGCCCGCGCAGAGGTGCGAGAAATATTGCCGGCAATAAAAAGTATGCATAAACAAGATACGAGACGGGGGAAATGTGAAAAACTCGATTACGGCTATCTTAAGATTGGACTTTTATCCTTTTTTAATTATGAAAGATAACTTTATTGCTGCTAAAAGGGATTGCTTCGAATGCAATTAATTACTAAGGCACCTGTCTAATTTTAATCACACCATATATGAGATAAGGCAATGATCAATTATTTGTATTGAATTACTCTGGCACATGTTTGTTTTTAAATAAAATATATTATATTTAAAAAATATTATTAAAAAATAAATATAGTTTTTAAATAACACTGGATAATCTAACAGCTTTGGTTTATGTTAAAACCAAAATATAAAATTTTGGTGTGTTAATCTTATGATAAAGATATAGTCTTGTAAATATTAAAATATCTCCTCAAAGACTGTCAATATTTTTTTATTGTGTTTAAGGATGTTATGCCGTGTTTTTTTTTGTTTCAATATCATAAGCGATCATTCATCTCTTAGAAAATTACTACTGCAGACATATTTATGTTATTATAAAAGAACACGAAAGCAAAAATGCTGGAGAGCAGCATAAAAACCACAATTTTCATCAAAACGGTATTAAATTCTAGCGTTACTAGTTAGTGGCTCTATTTTGTAAATAAAATTATTTCACGGGTTTTCACCGAGAAAAGCAATTATAAAACGTTGCAAAAGTAAATTAAATTTTATATATGAAATATTCGATTCAATTTATAATGAAAATATGGATTTTGCGTTTATTAATTCAGAGTAAGGTCAATTTTTTTCAGCGTCGCTTTTTCAGCACTTTGTCAATATTTCATTGCGAGTTTTAGTATAATTTAGTAGAGTAAAATATGTGGAAAATAAATATTTTCATACAGCGAAAGTACAATATATTTTTTAATTTATCGCTTTAAGAAAAAAACATTATGTGAAATTTAAAAATAGTAATAAATCAACGATGTTATGTATGATATAGTTTTATCACTTTGGAATATTGCTGATTTTATTTTTTTCTCTTTCTTATTATTAATTTTAAGATTTATTTATACATGTGTGTGTGTGTGTGTTTGCGTGTATGTGTGTTTGCCAAAAAATATCCTTAAGTATAAGGTTTACAAGAGGGCATCTAACAAGGGGGTTGTAAGGACAGGCGGATCATATTATTCCTAGTTGAAAATTGTTTAGAGACGTGAAGTTCATTCAAGATTTATATAAATATATAATTTTTCCATACTTGTCTGAGTCTTCCCATTTTTATATGCTTTTTGTATGCTTTTTTTAATGGTTGTGTGAAATTTTAATTAAAATCATTTAATGAAATACAGATATGAAGTAGGGGTGAAATTTTAGTTATGAAAATCGTAAAAAAGAAATATCTTTATTTCAGGTAGCATCTCATAATTTGTGTATTCACTGAAAAGTAAATTTTCATTGCCGGGGAGCAATGAAACTAATCGATATTTTAATTATTTTAAAAATAATTTAAACATCGGTAAGTGTCATTAATGCAAACATACTTTTCAGTGAATACACAGTTTGTAATCGAATATAATGCAGACTAGTTCGTACAGTGAACAATTATGCGAGCGTTTTCCTTGTTGAATTAAGGTTTCTAAATTTACACCGCTCAATCCGTTGCGAGACATGAACAGCCGTGAAGGTGTATGCCTTCAGGATTAGTTGATGTTTATAACATCAAAACAAGCGCACCCCTGAATATAGTTCCGGAATTGGCTATCAAGGGTGCCACCAGCCAAAAGCCTACTTTTCAACATGATATTTATCATAATGATAAAAGTACCTTTGTATTTTGTCTTCATTTTGAGTTTATTAAAATTATTTGCATTACTAGTTTCGACCCAATACACTGGGTCATCATCAGTTGCATAACTAATCATGCATCAGTTTAGTTATGCATCTGATGATGACCCAGTGTATTGGGTCGAAACTAGTAATGCAAATAATTTTAATAAACCCAAAGTGAAGACAAAATACAAAGGTACTTTTATCATTATAATAATGGATCTTCACGAATCAAATGCCCTGTCCCTCAACAAGATGATATTATCGTTAAATAAAACAAGTTTATTTTTATTATTTGTATATATTTATTCTGTTTCTCACTTAATTGAACGCTTTGACTTTCACGCTCGTTGAATTGTACATGCGCATATAAATTTTGACTACTTGCTTTGATATCAAATTGTCTACCCGTTTATGAGAGAAAAATGATATTTTTACAAAACGTGAAAATTATCAATGCGATCGATTGAATTGAAATTAATACTTTGATCACACATTTAAGGCGTGTCTTCTATTTGTCTAGTGCGTAGTAACCCTATCCCACAATAACCTTCTCATTTAACAGCATCATACTAAATTAGGTACGGCGGGGTGGGACTCGGTCTGGGGTGACCTTTACTGGGGCCGACGGGGGTTGAGAACGGTGAGACTGCCCCGGGAGCCTCCTCCACCCCCCGAAACGTCACGCAAACAATCTCCTGTCTTTGAGAGTGATGCGTATCGGATGTTCTTATGCTGGCACATGCCAAATATTATACTCGTAACACAGGTCGCAACAAAGCTCCCGTTTTGCTCCCCATAGCCCCACGTAACGCTTGGACGTCATAATTTAAACACATAGCATTTTTTTTGTGTGTTAACACATACCGTGATCTAGTACAGTGGTTCTAAAAGTGGTCCCTGGGATCATTCAGGGGGTCCTTTGAAAATTAAAATCGATCTGGGGGTCCCTGAACAACGTCAGAGGGGCCGCGCAAGGATTAATATAAAATAAAAAAAGTGTGACACATTTTTATTAATATGGAAGTTAAAATAAATAACAATGAATATAATATTAGCGATTTTTACGTCCTAAGTAAAATATAAATATAGACAGGTGCATAAAATACAAGTAATAACAGGCATCAGGCAGTTTTATACAGAAACGCAATATCGATACTTGCACCAACTAGTCTATAATATGAATTTATGTAGTTTTTCACCCAGGGTCCGTAGGCAAGTTTTGACTATGAGAAAGGGTTCGTGGACCAAAAGAGTTTGAGAGCCACTGATATAGTATCAAATTTATGACAACAACTCATCAGTGTATCGCAGCAGCCCTTAATTTGTAGTGTGAGTGATAATTATACTTCGATGTTACTTAATTTATGTGTAGCCCTTGTTAGACGAAAAGTCCATTTAGGTAATATTCTATAATATCATTTTGAAAAACAAGTCATTGAGCATTAATGGTAAAAAGATGCAGATGAATTTTCATTGCCAGGAATTAAATTGATAAATATATATATATATAAATTTATTTAATAGCTTTATAAAGCCTGATAACCAGCTGTGCAAAAACGAAATAATATTATATCAGTATAAAAAAAGTGATGTTACAAACTCGTAAATAAGTGCCTTCTTCGGCTCGGCTTATTTATTTATCCGAAATTCTGTTAACAGCCCCTCCTCCCCCATCGTGGCCAAAAATAGTGGGGCTAAAAATAAAGCGAAACTGTTTCAGGCAGAAGGGGAGGCGTTTTAAAGATCCGAAGATTATTTGCGATCCGGAATTAGGGCGCTGGGGATGGGCGCCTAAGCCCGTGGCTTGAGGAAGCGCAATTAAATGACTTCAACTTACTCTGAGCCTCCGGGAAGTCTCTGCGCTGCGATCACATCATCTGGAGAATAGAAATTAAAACATTGTACTTGTATGAAATGAAAAAAACAATAAAAAATATATATAATTATAATATACATATATAAAAACACTGGTTCAGCATGAGTGTATGCTCAGTGAAATGGTCGCCAACCTTTTTTGAGGAAAGGCACTTGATGAAGAAGATATAAATATATTTATATATATATATATCGCTTAAAAGAGAGTAAAATTTAATTCATCGTCTGTTGCTTACATTCTTTTTCATGGGGTATTTACTATTTTTCAATTCGCATGGACACAGAAACTGCATTTGAAAATATTTAAACTTCCCGTAATCACTGATTTGAGTGAGAGTATTCATAATATCACGACGCTTTTGAGGGTGCAAAGTCGAAGATTTAAAACAAATGCCCTAAAGTGTGATATTAGATTGCTGTTAAAAGTGCTAAAATTAAGTAATCTGTAGTATCCAATCATGTGACGTAAAAAATAATTTACTTTCGTTAAATTATTTGTACCCAAGATATGATCGTGAAACACTTTTTTAATAAAAAATATATATGTCTTGGCAACGTTAACAATGTTTAGTTTGTTTAAAAAAGCAATTTAAGTAGAGTTAGGCAGTTTTAAATGGCAAGAAGGTCCAGTCTCGTATACCATGAAAATTTCGTTTGTTTTTCGGTGCTGTCCGCAGCAGATGTAGCAAAGAGACTTATTCTTATTCCAAAGTTTCCCCGTAGTTAGAGTTAGCAGCCTGAAATATTTTGGCTCCTCGCCCGGCCCCGGCGCAGGTCACTTCATGCATCGCAGCGGGTTCGTAAACTACTGTCCCTCGAAACCATAGCCTAGTTTCACAAAACCATAAAACTATTCAGCCAAGCTCAGATTACCCTAAACTACGAAATTATCACGCGTTACTATTTAGATGAGCCTAGTATCAGATCTAAACGCTAGAGGATTATACATAATCATGCTATTGATGATATAATATAAAACTGCGGTGTAGAAGGACCTGGGGACCCACTACACTATTTTTCCCATAGAAAACCATGAGAACTGGTTCAGCATGAGTATATGCTAAGTAAAATGGTCGCCTACCTCCTCTGACGAGAGGCAATCGATGAAGAAGATATATCATACAAATGTTGAGCCTAAGATACCCGCAACTACGAAATTGTCACACGCAACCATCAGTTAACCCTATATCACAAAAAAATCATAAAATTCCCATGAAACATTCACTTAAGTCTGCACGAAACTATTCAGTTAAGCATAAATACGAAAATATCGCACGAAATCATTCACTTGAGCCTAGATCATACAAGACTACAAACTTGTTACACGTAACCATTAAGCTAAGCATACATCTTACTAAACTACAAAATTGTCGCACAAAATCATTCACTTGAGCTCGAGTCACATGAAACTACAAAATTAGGAGACAAAACCATTTACTTGAGCCTATTTTTCGCAAACCGAGCTGAGTAAAAAAAAAAAAGCATACTGAATTCTCTGCTATCGCTACGGCTCGATAATAATTTGCTGAGGAATGCTATTTTTATAAAATAAAATCTTTGGGTATATTTTATGAAAGGATTCTTTTTCGTTAAGTAGCTTTTTATAAAAGTATTTGATGACAAATTTGATTTATATTCGGCATTTCAAAAGACACGGCATTGTCCCCAAACTAGAGACCGTGTGCTATTTTTCTCTCGTGGTGATTTTTTTCCCAATTCATTTTTTATTTGAGAATCCAAAGGTCAAATTGACCTCCCGCAATTACACGCATCATTATAATTCCATGAAATATAAATTAAAGCCATTGTTACGTGTAAATACATTTCATCCGTCTGATCAACATCAAGGCCCGCCCCAATTATATCATGTCACTCTGCGAAGAGTATTAAGTCGCAATATAAAATTCAAATGAGTATGATAGTTGAAAAAAATAGGATTTTTAATAATAATTAATGCGTTTTTTTTCTCAGTCGAAATGAGTACAAATAAGTTACAGCGCCTGTCCTCGATATCTGAAATCGCCTGTGGCAGCCTGAATAGTGTTGCTTTGCAATATTGCTGCCTGTTGTTGTTTCTGGTATGAATTAATTATAAAGTTTTCCACTGTAAGAGGGAGTTCCCCGGATCGGCGAGAGGACACGAAAATTACTTCACGGCGCACCACAACTATTAAGGGGAGCGACTCGCGTTGCAAATTAACTTTCATCATCATTATTTTATATCGCGGATGATAACGATAGAAATTCATATTAGACCTCGAAACTGGATAACCTCCCCCTTATGTTACCACGTGTTCTTTGAAAAGCAGCAGGTATATCGTATAAATAAATATATGTAGAACTTTTCTTCACACACATTTGTGTGTATTTGTGTGTGTGTGTGTGTGTGTGTATGTGTGAGTGTTGCATATAACGATTTAAATTCTTTCTCACTTGCAGTAATACGATGGTTAAATTACGAGTAGTTACAAGGGCCATGCTTCGATAAAAAATGTGGGCTTCAATATTTTAAATAAAATACTTGAGTGATTTTTCAATATGTTAATTTTTTATTGGTGACCGGTTTCGCCGACTTTTCGCGTTACCACTATCAAACTGAGTGATTTCTCTTAAAAATGATTTAAAAAATATCTTTCACGCTTTTTCAAGTCGTTTCACGCGTGGATCGATCACTTCGCATAACACACTGAAGTGGGTGGAATTTAAATTATTCTAGATTTAATTTTGAAAAACAAGAGATGAGAGACGGAGCTGGACCTTATCTCGGAGGCCCGGAAGCTGGGGGGGGGGGTAATGGAGAATGCGCCGAAGGGTCTGGTGTACCCCTCGCCTCCACCGCCCCGATCACGTGACCGACGCACGCGACACGCGATTGGCCCAACCCTCCGTGTGCTCGGGATTCGTGAAATTTGCACTCAAAGTGGTTGTACACGCGGCCGTCGAATTGAATCTTTGACGAAGTCGAACGCTGCTCTCGGCTCACTAAGCTTTCTACCCGAGAAGCTCGCAATAAATTATTCGAACATATTTAATCGGTTACGATATGGAAAACGTGAAAAGTTGGCGAAACCGGTCACCAATAAAAATTTACACGTGGAAAAATCACTCGATACTTATTTAAATAAAATATTAAAATGGAATTCCACCAAGTATATATTCTGTCAAAATTTATTGATTTTCTATATAGTCATCCCACCCACTGCCAAAGTAGTCTAACAACAAATAAAGCCGAATTCAAACAAAATGGCGTATATTTCTACTTATTCATGTTTTTTCATGCTTTAATTTAAATTATACATTTTATAAAAATGGTTTACGTTGCAAACTTGTCACTATAATTTTTATTTAAAGTAATGAATGAATATCACACAAGGCGTCGTGTTTGGAGACTTTGATTGGTTTTGTGGCTCCCTGGAGTCCCTCGGTTATTTCATTGAACAGTGACAGACTAGAGATGGCGTGCGACAATCACTCACAGCGGCAGGACGGGTCCTAGACATAGACTGTAGTGACTTGCGGAATTTATTCACCTAAATTAATTATGTTCAAGGAACTGCTTCCTGGCTATTAAAATATAAAAACTTTGGGGCTCAAGATACTTGAAATTAGGATAGCCCTTAAATATTTTTTTCTAATAACCGAACCTGAGGTAGCATTTTTATTGTTAAAATGTATGTTTGTGTTTATTTTAGATGCGTGACGTGATTTTGGTTTTCTATATTCCTTTTTTTTATCACTAGCAAGAGTTTTAAATACACACAAGTTGATATAACCACGAATGTTACCTAAAAAGACATTTATTCATAGCATATAATCTTGGGCGGATTTGTCCCACAGTGGTACAGTTTATCTTCCGATGTTTCGGTCTCAGTACTGAGACAATCTCGGGACCAAAATTGATTTTCCCAAGGATTTCTCTGATCATACGACTGCCAGTATTGGACGATAAGAAAAAAATAAAGCGTCCTGTGTGTGTGTGTGTGTGTGCATTCGACCTCCATTAGGCTCACTCGCGGGTTGTGTCTTTTCAATCACAACCCTCAAAATTATACGGCTTACGAATAGAGACGCATCGAGAGGGCCCCGAGTTTCCTTTCAGGGCCCGGGGGCGAGGCTGTGCGGCGCTCGGCGTGTTAATCGCTCCCTCCGAGCTGGGGCGCTTTATATCTCCGTGAAAGGATTATTAGGTGCGGACAAGAGGGCCCGAGCGAAGCCGAAAAGTATCGCTTAGATGCGAGAGATATCATCCGAGCTGCCATTCAGGCCGGCGAGATGTGACTCACTCGGTAAGACCGCTCACCATTCATGCGCGCATTAAAGTATCAATCGTGTACTCTACAATCCTGAAAGGTTCTTTTGAAGAATTTTTTGTTGTTGTTGTTATTATGTGTATGTTTTCTATTTATTCGATTGTTAATGTATTGAAAATTTTCTTCTTTTTCTTCTTCTGTTGCCTCCCCTCACAGGAGGTTGGTGAACATCTCCTCGAGCATATCTCTATCCTGGACCAGTATCACCAATCTGGCCGCACTTCCAATCTCCAGCACCCACGTGGACTTCCTTCTTCCAATGCCCCTTTTTTCTTTGAATTTTCCTTGGAAAATCAGTTGGGGGATGCTATACTTATTGTTACGAACAATGTGGCTAAAATTTCGCATCTTTTCTTTGCGCATTCTGTGCAAGACTCTTTCATTTGTGACGCGGTCAACCCATGGTGTTTTATGGATTTTCCTATACAGCCACATTTCTGCCGCCTCAATTCTTTGCATAGTAGCTGTCTTGAGTGTTCAGACTTCACATAACATTTGGTGAATCTCCACCGGAAAGCACAGTACTTTCCTCAAATTATTAAACGTACTGCGTGCTGTCTCAATCCTCACTTTCTTGGTCAGGATTTCAGTTCTCATTCAACTAGCCGCCCAAATACCTAAATATTTTAACTCTTTCACTACTTCGTTGTCGATGTAGATATTTAAGTTGTCCATCAATTCTCTGCTGACAATCATTGTTTTGATTTAATATCATTATATTGAAAGTATATAAAGGCCTGAATTCACAAGTAAAATCATTCAATGTCAACAATCAATTCTGCGTCATAAATCAGGTATGAAAGCAATTTGTTGTCAGTGGAAGTGTTCAAACACGTTTTTTGCAAATATTTTGAATGCAAACAATGGCCGTCGCCTTCGACGAGCGCCATTTAGTCGGCAGCCCCGCGCTTGTTTGCCGATGTAAATCGGCGTTTGATTGTCTGTCCGGGCCGAGATCACTCCGGGCTCGGCGGGCACAGTTTTATTGTCACCTTTGTTATCTGCGCTTCTGTTTGTCTGCGCTGAAGGTTCCTCTCCGCCACCTGCGCTGCCGGGCCTCCGCAACCACCTCCAGGGGCGGGGGCTCAAATATTTTCATTTTGCTTTTAATATGCGACACTAAAACAAGGTGCTTTTTCCTGAAAACAAACTTTCCTTGTCTATAAGCTCAAACATTCACGACAGGCAGGTTGAATTTGTAATACTCCACATTTTAACTAGAAGAAGATTGATCCGCCTTTGGAAACTCAGCGGAGTTTCGCAAACAAAAATAATCGTAATCGTAATGTTTAGCCATTATCGGTGATATAATTGTCAAAGTGCTGAAATTGCATTATCGCTACATGATCCGGTTCGAAGGACCATAATTTTTAGTACTTCAGTAAAGCACCTCTGACTGATTGCATATACGTCGATAATAATTCTCAACAAAAAATTCTCAATAAAAAAATAATACAGATGTATGTAAGATCGTTAGAAAGCGTATTTGTAAAAGTTACGTGTACAACGTTACCTTTTGCTTTTAATATGCGACACTAACACAAGGTGCTTTTTCCTGCAAACAAACTTCCCTTGCCTATAAGCTCAAACGTCCACGACAGACTGGTTGAATTTGTAATACTCCACATTTTAACTAGAAGAAGATTGATCCGATTGAGTCTCGCAAACAAAAAGGACCATGTTTTTCAGACTATATATACAAAATACAGACTCACGTATGCAAGATCGTTAGAAGGCGTATTTGTAAAAGTTACGTGTACAAATTGGCTTTGTTTTCATTTCGAACCGGCGTGGCGGCCATTTCGTTATCGCTGAATCTTTGGATCAGGTGGGGTCGGGCAGAGGCTCCGGGGCCGCGACAGCTATTGTTAGTCACCAGCCCCTCACTTGGCCGAGCACATATCTTCAAATAAAAAGCAGATGCCGGCACATTGACTCGCATGTTTGTTGTTGTCTTAAAAGGCTTTTCTTTATCGCGGCCGCCTCGCGGGGGAAACACTGTCGCTTCGAGCCCCTTTGATGTGAAAATACTCCAGTCGATATCGGCGATGCGTACAAATATACGTGGAATAATACAATACAAGGTAAAGTAGGTTTTAGAATGCGCTGATTCCGCTGAGTTCTTTCGACTAGCACTATTTGCTAATATGATCTAGTTCAAGAACAAAAATAACTATAACTTTATAAAATAATATTGGTAGTGTGCTTTATTATAAAAAAATTGGTACAATATATTCTATTCAAAGTATTGTCCATCGCTGGCCACTACTTTTTCCCATCTTTCGGGCAATTTATGGATTCCATCCCAAAAGAACCGTTCGTCTTTTATTTTCATTTTAATTTAAAGATTTAAAACAAAAATAACTATCAACTTGTAACACCATCTCTACTGTCATAGACAACATTATCATAGACAACATTGTCATAGACTACATTGTCATAGACTACATTCAATGGTGTTCAAGCAATTTTCATCACGAGGCAAGCATTGGGAATGATTCAAAAGCAAGGGAATTGGGTGCCACATGAATTGAAGCCGAGAGAAGTCGAAAGGTAATTTTGCATTTCGGAACTGCCTGCCTATTATTATATATACATAGATACTAATTTATCGGTTACATTAAATATAAATGTCCAAATGGTTTAGTTGTTTGACTATTCATATTTATTGTTTGAATATGGAGTACTCCACATTAAACAAATCTGCTGAGGATTTATCGATAGAATTTTTAAAAAAATGGTGTGACAAATAAAAAAAAACAACGAATATGAGCACGTCTTGTATAGATCATTTCATTACAAGCACCCTAATTCGTGAATGTATCAAAAAAAATAAATAATTAAGTTGAATTTATTAATTTTAAATTATACCACCGTCATAATAATAATACACAAATGTGGTTTAAAAATAATATAATGCGCTTGTGTGTAAAATTCTTTTTAGAAAATAAGTGATGTTCTTTTAATAGTCCCTGAGGATCTTTGGTAAATAAGTAGCCATTAACTTTGCTTACAAAAATAAAACACTGAAGGGACATTAAGATAACAATAACGCATACGGTGCGTGGGGTGATCGAAAAGATCGCGGAATAATATCTAAATAAAAAAATAATATTAGATAAAATAGCTTAAATATTGATATAGAATGAATAGTAGTCTTATTTGTACAAAAATATCAGTTATCTTTCAAATAAATTTAATTTGTACAAAAGTTGATATTGATGATAAATCTTAATACTTTTATAAGTGGTAAGGTTTTTACTATTTTAATAATCACGTATGCCATGCATATATTTGATTTTATACATTAGACCCGTATAATACTGGTATGAAGATTTTTTTTATTTAAGGTCTTTAGTTAAACCGTAAAACAATAATGCAAACAATTTTAAAATTATAAAATCGGATTTCTTGTTCGAAAAACAGTTTTTTAAAATCTAATTTACAATAGCTTATTTTATATTAAATTTATTTTCAATTATAAGAAAATTAAGGTTTTTGAAAATAATGCTTGCGAATTTTTCGATCCTCCTTATTGCTGAGAAACGACCCTCAAAAAGGTTTTGTAAACCAATCTGCCATTATTTACATTCAGTCTATTCTCAACAATAATAAAAACATGGTTTTTGAGAATAACGGTTAATATTTCTCTCAGGCAGTGAATTTTTCGATCCCCCCAGCACGAAATGTCGTCTTTGTCTGCCGCCACACATTGGTGTATTATAAAAGCTTGTCGGGGATCGATTTCACGAAAAAAGATGATGGATATTATCTCGAGGACGGGAAAATCGGATATAGGATCATGGGAGTTATTTTTCTTGGATAGACGTCGCAAGTGCGTCTTTCAATTTATGCAGGTCGGTAAGGGGACACCCTGTATATGTCTAGTGCTATTCAAACTACGCCTTAAACTAGGCCTTAATTAATATGTGATGAAAATTTTATGTACGCTTATCTCTTTTTCAATCAAAAGAAAAATGTAAATTTATCATTTATGTAAAAATTTGTGGTTAAAAATATATAAATTGTCTGAATTATAATACAATAAATAAATTCATTGAATTCACTGCTATTTAGACAAATTTTTGACAAATTTAATACCGTTTCGACGCTTAAACACTTCCATTTGCTGGACCTAACCTAACCTAACCTTATATGAAAGAATACGTTTTAATTATTTAACCTTACAATGAATCCCACTTTGCTCATAAAAAGTTGGCCTAGCCAAGTAAGAACGCGTTTTACTCATATACCTAGGTCTAACTATAAAATGACGACTAACCTAACCTTAAGTATGTTAGAACGACGTTTTGTAAAAAAAAAGCTTTGGGAAGAGTGACATATATCTGGTATAAAACAAAATAAAACAATATAATATTGATGAAGATATACAGATTTTTCTTAAATAAAAAAATATCCGAAATTTAATCGTTATATTGTGTGGGTCGCGGTAAAAAAAAGGTTGACAGCCACTGTCGACAGAAACACAATCATAACTGGAGCCCGGGGCAAACACAGTCTCCGGCCTGTCGTATCGGAGTTACTCTTATTGAGATGATATCTTTTGTGTATGAAAAAGAAAGGAGAGACGTCACAGAGAAGTGGGAAGAAATGTAAACGTCGCCATCTTTGTTATGTACATACATATACTACTTGTTACTGAATTATATATTATAATTGAACTTGTCTCAACATACTTATAACAATGAAAAATATTTTTTCGTTGTTCGTTATTTAATGATACGTTTTTTTTAATGTATCTATCTACTTGGGTGTTTATATTTGCTGTATTTTTTAAGAGTTTAAAAAAAAACAATCCTTAACCCAAACAATAAGAATAATCCGGGGATTATTGGCATTATGTATTTTTTTGCAACACAAGGGTGAATCGATCACTTAAAAGCAAATTGTATCAGAAACTATTATACAATGACGATCCACGAATTGATCTGTAATGCTTTGAATTAAATTGATCGTAATATCTTAACCAATTGGTCAATCACAGACTTGACCTTTTGCTCAGATTCAGACACGCGTGTTTTGTGAAAAATGTATGTCTTGACGGTAATATCAAGGGAATCCCCGCGTTTCGGCGGGGCAGGCAGTTTCGAAGATGTATTGAAATTGAAACTAGCGGAAATGGTCTCCGTGAAAATACAGGGCGACTCGTGCTGGCGGTTAATATTCAGGAGAGCGACGTGTGCGGCTGGATTCTCTGAGGAATGTGTGACCGGAGAGGCCATCCTGATATATACACCTACTTTCTTATTTATTCAATATTTTATTTAGAAAGGCCGCTGATTTGTTGCCGTGCCAAAAAAAAACACGCGTAAGAATCAGTTCTCACGTGTTTCTTAGGAATATTTTTTTTTTCATGAAATTAAATATAAAGCAACATTTTACGACGGACTGTTTTATTTTGTCATACACCTTGTTTAAATGACAATTACAAAATGCTGCTTCTGACTAACGAAGCCGTTAACCTTTGATAACAGAGCTGGTGGGCTTCGGTGATCTTTTTTCATCATGGTTTTTAAACAAGTGTCTCTACTAAGGATTTTGTATATCAAACACAGCTGCTTTTCTTCATACCAGAAATCCTGCTTAATGAAATTTCTGGGAATCCCGGTTGAGTTGATTCATGCGAGAAAACTTTTCTATGAATTGAAATTAAAATAAATAAAAAAAAAGTTTTTTACCTCAGAGGGGCGACCTTTTAAATAAATACACACATTGAAATACACGCAGGGCTTCGCTGTGCCATAAGGCTTTTTGAACATTTTTACATTTCACAATATTATATTGTGTTTTCACAAATACACAAAACAAGAAAAACGATACCTTGTAGTTTTGTTATCTAAAACCTATTCGAGATTTTTCCGATAACATTTGCTTATAAACATGTTATTTACTCTGGGAAATTGGAATAGTCGATCAGGTAGCCTGATATTAATACTTAATAATTTTTACATTACAAAAATACAGCCATTAAAAAATATTTGTTTATTCTCTCTTTTCTTCTCAATTTCAATATTTATTAGGTCTATCCTTGTTTCCACAAAAAAAGACTGCCTATTGTATCGCAACGTGTGTAGGAATCTTAAAAACCCAATTTTACTTAAATAAGCAATAAACCAATTTTTTTTTAAATAAATCACGTTATAAATTTCGATAAAGTTTAAATTGATAATAACGGACACTCTGAGTTTCTCTAAATCAAAAATTAATCAAAAAATTTCAAGTCTAAACGTAATTTATTATTTCGCCTATCGCAGGAGCGTGACGAAAAAGTTATTAAGCATCGAATCCCCGAAGCGCTGCAAAAAGGTCACAAATCGCTACAAATCGTCGGGCGATACAAAAGATCGCAGAAAGTCATATTAATTACCGGCGAAACGGTACTGGCATTCTCTAAACGTTACGAATGGCGACCGAAACCAAATTGATCGTCGCCCAAACGGTATGAATCGCCAGCGAATGTTATTGAAACTCCTGACAAAGGAGACCCACTCTTCAGGCGGCGGAGACTACGGTCCATAGTCTCCGCGGGCTGTCGGTCATGGGGAAACATACCACCCTCAACTTACCAGCCGCAATTCATTGAATAAATATTATTTTGTTGAAATTTAGTCAAAATATATGAAAAAATTAAATAACGCTATTGTCTATCACTTACTATGAATGCAGTGTGTCCAAAAAGAGTATCGAGTATTTGTTAGTTCAGTAAAACAAAAACTACTAGTAATCAAGTGTTTTTTTAATTGTTGATTATAAGAATAAAAAATGGAGAATTATTTCAAAAAGATGATGTTATCAAAACAGCACTCTTCTAATCTGGAACGAAGATTGCTGATAACACGCTGACATATAGCCTTCGATATTGCTGCCCCATTTCTGACCTGATGTTTTGTTTCAATTCCGTTAGGTTCGTCGTATTATTCTCATAAACCCTACTTTTAAGGTACCCTCATGCGAAATAGTCAAGAGGGCTAAGGTCGGGGCTTCTGGAAGGCCAGTCGATGTTACCTCTACGTGAAATGACCTTATTGGGGAATAATTCGTTAACAGCTTCAATTGATTGATTGGATATATGGTTTTAGTACCACGTTTTTGAGTTGAAACCTTGAAACTCCTGCAACTCTTGGCCCAAAAATATTCGCAGCATATCGCAATAATGGTCACTATTCACATTGAGCGGTCGGCCTTCGTCGATCTTCATGAAAATAAGGACCGATTATGCCTTTGATACACAACGACCTTTGGGCTGTGCAGTGGTCGTTCATGCTTTCGTCTCGGATTCTCCACTGCCCAGTATCGACAATTCTGTTTATTTACATAGCCATTATGATGAAAGTTGGCTACGTCACTGTTTTCAAAGTTGTTGAATCGCCGCAACATTTCGTTTGCAAAATCCAAGCTATCGTATCCTTCTCTGTTTGGACACCTTGTATAACAAATGTATCATTCCCGGGTAGGCGAGGTATTTTCTTACGGCTGACCGTATAATAATAAAAAAAGATTTGACAACTTTGTATACAAAAGGTGGAGTTGATTGAATTATCAAATAAAAATGTAGCGTTCAGTAGAAAGCGCTTCATAAAATATCGCATTGAGAGCATGGAAAATCTATCGGCTTTTAACACGATGAATTGTGGCCATTTATGGTTATGAATACTGATATAGGCCAATAGTGAAAAAAGTTCACCATTCACGAAATATTACATCTTTGTATGATTAAGATGAACCAACCCAGACAGAATGCTAAAATGGTATAAAACGTATACTATTAAGGCTCTATGATAACACGATGAATTTTGGACACCTTGTGTGAAAGTGGTGGAACCGTTCTTCCGGTATAAAATAAATAGTAAAATCGCGTTGTTAAACGATCTAAGAATATGCAGAATGCTAACACGATGAATTTTGAACATCTTTGTACGGGAACAAGGTGGTAGACCAATTGTTAAAATGGTATAAATTTGTTAAACGGTCCACTTTGAGCACGAATAATAGGTGAAATGATAACAAGATGAATTCTAGACATCCTTGTACAAGAAAGTCGGGGTTGAACCGGGTAAAATATATATATATATATATATATATATATATATATATATATATATATATATATATATATATATATATGTGTCTATTTTGTGGATTGAACATCAATCAAGTGCGTATTTATTTACCTATACAGGTATATATATGATTAGGTAATTTTTTTCACACATCGAAAATGATTAAAGAAACGCTCAGTTTACATTGGTTCATATGTAGTGTATGATTGTTAAAAATTCTCGCTAAGTTGCAGTGGCTCGTTAGCATAATGGATAATGCCCCGGCCATGTGAGTTTGAATCTCACACAAGTCACGGTGATATTTTTCTGGGCGTTTCTTTAATTATTTTAATCAATATATACTATTAAAAACACCGCTGTATTATATTAAACGGTCCACGAGTATGTTGAATGCTAAAACGATGACTTTTTTTGGACATCCTTGTGTGAGAAAAGCGGGTTAGACTGAAAGATTACTAGAAAACACTTCATTAAATGACCCATTCTAGGCACGAGGGATTTATTGATTGTCAACACGCGGAGTTCTGGACATCCGTGGATGGGCAGGGCGTGTCCCGGAGAGTGCCCCGGGCGTGTAGCAGCCGTGTAGCAGCCTTGTAGCAGCCGTGTAGCAGCCGTATAGCAACCGTGTAGCCGCCATGTACGGCTGTACTCTGAAGCGGCGCCGGAAAGCCGCCCTCATCCCCTATCGATTGTACCGCTCGAGGCTACACAATGTAAATATATTGAGTTTTAATTGGGCTCCAACAATTGAAGTTATTTTTTTCATAACAATTTTTTGTTAAAAGCGCGATTTATTTTATAACTAGAAATGTAGCCCGTCATAAAATGACGTATTCGATGAACGATGCAATAGTGTTTGAACATATGTTTGGCTGACAATTAGATGAATATTTTGTACACATATTTTTTTAATAACCGGATATTAATTTTGAAAGCAAAGCCATTCTGGGAAATATCACATTTCGTGTCACAAACATCGAATCACTTTCACTGCACTGTTCTTTATTAGATGCAGTCTTTATCACGTTCAATTGTGCTATTCTTTTTTAATTAAGTTTGCTGTGCTTAGACGGTGTTATTTTTTTAGGAGGCATTTTAAGTTATTAATGATGTGATTAATAATTTCTAACGCAACTAAAAAATAAAATTGGTACTTGTGTCAAGCTGACATAAACTGGAAATTTCTTAGAAGCATCATATTTTGTTTTTTTGTAAAAATTCTAAATTTGAAATTCTCGCTGTGAACAACAGAATCATATAATTCGTACATAAAGCATATTTGATAGTTTTATTTAATTAGTTTATGAATGAAAATATTATCCTTTCGTCTTGAAATTCGACACATAACTGCGGAAAATCTCACTAAACTTGCGTGCAAAAAATCAGCGTTGTATCTTTTAAGATATTCTATAGAGAACCCAAAAATGAAACATACACACACACTCACCCACACACAATGGCTATTATTATAGCAGATGTTTATCAAATCAATCAGTTGTCTTCAAAGGTTCTTAAATACAACATTCGGTTAAGTGCAATGTATTTAAAATGAGCCCAGTGAAAGATATAATATTCATATACGATGAAGATTCTCCCCATTCGGTTGGTTGAGCGTGTGTGAATGATCAGTAATGGAGTAGTGGACTTGGAATGATTGTGTAAAATGAATTAAGTGCTCCTGCTATTGTTTCTGTAGCCTAAATCTAAACGCCAGAGCTTTGTAAGGAAAAGATTATATAATCGTGCTATTGGGCAGCAGCAATACGCAGACATTTCCTTCCAATATAAAACTGCGGTGTAGAAGGACTCGGGGACCCACTACAATATTTTCCCATTAGAAAACCGTGAACACTAGGTCAGCATGAGTGCATGTTCAGTAAAATGGTCGCTGAAATCGACGATGAAAGAGATAAGATGACGATCTACGTTTGATTGTAAATTTTTGATAAAAACTCAAATATATTTTTTTAATTTATCATGATATTATTTCTCTTATATATTAAAAAAATCACGGTTGAATCATAATGTACGATTGTATAAAATAGTTTTATTAAGGTTAGTTTATTCATTACCTGAAGATGACGTACGCAGAATAATTTCAAACACTAACATAATCATTTGTTGGGAGCCATTATAGGTGCAAGCCATCTCGGCTGAAGGGTAAAATATTATTTGGGCAGTATTATATTTTCCCATTGTTACAACAAAGGCCTTCCAACAAAACAAGCCATCGGATACTCTGGCCTGCTCTATTTCCGTTTGATATCAAAGCTGTCTTCTCGGTAAGCCTCCCCTACACTCGGGGTAGCAACAGAAGCCCCTGAGGTGGGCTCTGCCGGCCAGGTGCGTCTACCACCGGCTCGCTCGTTAAGTTTGCCGGCTTCTCTGTCCCGGATCGGTTTTCAGCTCGGGCCAACCTCAAAGCTGCCGAAACAATGACTCATGAGTATCTAGTGACGGGAACTGGAGAGCAGTTACCCTTAAATTTAATGGTGACAGCTGCCACTTAGTCTCAACTCATACAACATTTTGGAATAACTTGTGAACTCGATTGATTTAGTAATGTTTTATTATAAAGGCGTATAAATATTTCACATATAAAATAAGTCATTTTATAGTTTACACCACTGGTTCCCAAGGTGGTACAAGAGTGGATCCCGTTTAAGCAGGTCATCACCAAAATTTAGGCATTACGTAAATGTCATAATGCACCTAACTCAGATTGTACCTATGTACTTACATAATAATGCTGATTATCTTGTATTATGGACTATCGCAAAAAGGTTTTTGATAGCTTGTCCATCTTCATACCACATAAAAAAGTGTTTCAGTGCGGTTGTCAATTTTCTTACAAAAAAAAGAAATAGATTGGAAATCACTGGGCGAGTAGATTTAAGGTTAAATCTGACTTATTTCAAGCCAAATATTGAAAATTTTCCATTAAAGCATCAGACCCATCTCTCCCATTAAAAGTGTTGATTATTTTTAGTGAATGTTCTAATACTATATTTGCATTTTGCGTGTTTTTAATTTATAAAGGTATAATTAACTTTACATGTATTTTAACTTTTTTATTTTTAAATCCACTGTACAGTAAAACCCTATAAAAGTGAGTTGTTCTACATCAGATGTCAAAAATATGTTTGAAGTTGATGAATTTATAAAAATTCAATATTAGCAAGGCAGGGGTCTACGAAAAACAGGAAAACTCGACAAGGGGTCGACGGGACAAAACAGTTTGGGAACCTATGATTTAAACCTTTAAATCTATGAATAGATATTATATCAATCATTTGAGGATTCAGCTAACAGGACAGAAATCGATCAGGGAAACCCTCGGTCAGAAATCAAAGATTTAAACCACTGAACCAGCAACCCAATAAACAGACAAATTAATCACCCTCATTTTCAGACCACTGATTAGGAGTGGTTTGATACACGCTTGTTTGGTGCTTGATCCGGATAAGTTTTTCAATGAAATAAGTCATTTAGAAATGGAGTTCGGGCATACAGATAAGCGATCCGGATCTCCGATAAAGCTTGTTTGTTTGGAAAACCGACGCAAAAACAAGCCATTAAACGAAGTTTGTAGGTAATTGGATAAAATATATAGAAATCGATTTTAATTATATATATATAGTAAATAATCTTATAAAGCAATCTCGTCTCACTGTGATGTCCTGTAGGGTTGCTGGACAACACCCTGTTTGTCGTCTTATATGTCATTCATAGTACATTATAGTGGATATGTGTTTCAGTGAATACTCTTGTTCACAATTTTTTAATGTCAACCCCTAAGGTCACAAAAAAGGTATATCGGAAATTTTTTAATTAATGTATTGCGTCTGTCCGATTGGTCTCACCCGTTGCTTTTAGGGGAGGATGATATAGATTAATTAATTTCGCAGACAGCATTATCTGGAGAGTGTGGATGCTGGACGGTCTCTGCTGGTCACACGTCTATCGGATTTCCACTGGAGTATAAATCACGCTGCTCCTCGGGCATTACGGCGCCGGGGGGATGAAATATATTTTAACGAGACACATAAAACCCCAACACTTTAACGACCGGCCGGCTCACTTCGATTTGCTATTTTAAATAGCAAAAGATGCACGGTGTTTCCGAATTCCGGCAGTCATTGTTGTTTACTATAAATACTTGCATCCTTGAACCGCGACAGTGTTAAATTATTCACATAAAACATACGCGACAATGTGTAATATTTCATTTATAAATATGACCCAAACGGCTAGGAGAGTACGTTCATTTTTGTTTACTTTGAAGAATTTTCATTTGGGTATTCATACTTCTTGCTTATTGTGGGGTGTATTAAAACAAGTTTTAATAGTTTTATATGTTTCTCATGAGGAATAAATTAAAATAAATATATTTTTATTTAGATATTGTAAAAAAAAAGCATCAGCGTACTAAATTTTATCATTTTGAAGCATGGGATGAATGTTCGGGCACATACTTGCGAGGCGACATTGTCGGCTTTTTAAGCACACATCAGATCCGTTCCGCTTGATTTCACAATTTAATAAAGTACCTCAGAGTTTGCTCGCATAAATTAATGAGTTTTTTTTTTTTTTTAACGAAAACAGGTCCTCCCACGAAGGTGTTGAGAGGAGGACGGGTTAAGCTGGAAAAAAAGCAGCGCGGGTTAAATATCAGACAGCCCATGGCCCGGAATAATTGAGTGTGGTATCCCTAATAGGGGTGGCTAATAGGAATAACGAGCACCCGCGGGGAGCGGCCGCTGATTTAGGAGTGACGTCATGCTAAAAATCTCTCCCAACAGCTGATGGCCATGCGCGCTAGTGATGGGCACGCTCGACCCATTTTCACGATCGAATAAATAATATTAAAAAATTTAAAAAAAACATTAAATTTATTATAATGATAAACAATAACTTTTTATTTATATCTTCACTGTGAGTTTATTAGAATTATTTTGCGTAACTAGTTTTTTTTATTTTTATATATATAGGTTTGGTACCTTGCTTGTTATGTATATACAAGGATTGTCGTTACAATTTGGGGAAACTTTCCAAATAAGTCGATCGAATTGGTCTATATATGGGAGTGACTGAAGCTACACCCCCTGGTTTATCTTCTTTATGGTTCCGATGACACGTTTCAAGAAGCCATCCAGTGACTTCGTCAACTGTAGGTGTCTCGCCACTGACTTCAGGTCATCCAGGCATTGGCATTGGCTCTCCAGTTGGTGTCTCTGAAGACCAAAGATGGGGCATGAGCCCACAAGGTAGATCACTGTTTGTGGAGTAATATCATCACAAGGGCATGTATCGTCGCTCGTCAAGTCGCATAACTAGTTTCGACCTTATACACCAGGTCATCATCAGATGCATGACTAAACTGTTACATGACTAATCAGTTTAGTCATGCATCTGATGATGACCTGGTGTATAAGGTCGAAACTAGTTATGTAAAATAATTCTAATAAACTCACAGTGAGGATATAAATAAAAAGTTATTGTTTATCATTATAATAATGGATCTTCACCGTTCAAATGCCTTGTCCCTCAACAACATTAAATTTATTTCTGAATGAAATTTTGATTTGAAAAGACTCCATACATTATTTATACAATATATTTTTTTTCGTTTCAGTAATACACATAAATATTGTATTATTAAAGAATAATCGTCAAGACCTATCCCGGCCGTAATACAAACTGCGTTTCGCATTGAATTGCTAAAAATATCACCCAGTTTTTGATCACTAATATTATGATCGAATGAGTAGTTGAGTTCCCTAAAAATATTTAATTCGAATAAATCGATTATTCGATTAGGCGTATTTGATTAGGGCCATCATTATTGCCTACCTTCCACCAATCCAACCGAGAAGATTCGATTTCTGATGGTAATTAATAGACTTAATAATGCTTGGCCATTCGCGATCGATTGGTTTCTATCCACTGGATGGATAAATATCCTTGCGAGTCAAATAAATAAATTACGTTAAATTTATTATTCTTATCTAAGCAATATAGGTTTAAATGTCATTTTTGCCTTGACCGTGAAAAATATCTGTGGTGCTTATATTGCAGAAATTTAAATAAATAAAAATATAGTATTATAATATTCTGGCCATTTGGCTATTCATATTTGTTATTTTGATGTGGTGTATAAAAAAATACCCATTAACCGGTCTATTGTGGATTATATACATAATATTTTTAAATTCAGGCGGTTCCACCAATTTACGCTGATCCACAGATTTATCCATAATGATGGCTTTTCGTTAAGCTATCATTATCGGTCATGTTCCACGCGTTGAGGTCTCCCTCGTAATTATTCACACTCATTGCCTGCCGATTTCTGATAACAACGGAAAATAATTATCCTTGTGATTATTATTTTTTTGAAAATAAAAACATAAATCTACTTGAACAGTAAGAGGTATTATTTTCACTGTATATTTAAACGAAACAGAATCAAATTATTTCCTTTGAATATTTTGAATACTAAATCACGCGTTACCGCAGATACAGGGTGTATTAAGTTTCAGGAAGGTAGTACAAACACACATCAATACAATATTATATCTATCAATATTGACAGTGCCCTCGCTCACCTGTATTTGCTCCACACGCTAACAGGGTGCCCCCAAACTCGTGTGCGCGCAAAGATCCTTAAGCTCGGCTTACACGGATGCGACTTTATCCCATTAAAATCCGAGTCCAAGAGCCATCGAATTGTACAACGCGACTGGGGGGAAATAATTGAAGGCTTGGGTTACACCTGTACGGGTCACACAATGGCGCCAACCTCACTCGAGAGGGTTTGATTTTTTGTTTTTTTATACAAAACATGTGTACTTTTCAATGATTGCTTGAAATACTTTTGATATTCAAAATACAAACTCAATACGACGCTTACGTAATTGATTTTAAAAAAGATAGAGGCTGATGTAGGAAATTTATAGGAAATTCTATTTTTTGTTATTTTTGTTGTTTTTCACACTTTTTTATAGTTTTATATGTCTAGTTTTTCCAACTTCCTATGCTGGTAATTTCAAACATAAGAAACTTCACAAGTACTTTACACCGTCCAATACGCATACGACAACTTTGAATTTCTTTTTCTAGTAGTTTTTTTTGTTGTTGTTTAAAGCTTGTAAGGGAGTTTTTCTCACTAAGGTAAAGTGATAGGTGAGTTTAAAAAACCCCCGAACAAAAGACCCGAGGATCGCAATGGAAAAAATATGCTCGTAGTGAAGCAACTTTCGGTGTTTCTTTGTAAAATGTCAGGGTTTTTGTCTGGAATTTTTCTCATAAGTCTAATTGAGATGTTTAGGAAATAGTTAAAGACTCACTTGTACAAAGAAACATGTTTTATTAACAGATTAATGGTCAGTGACACATCTCTATGCCGTGCCGAAGGCAATAACATATATATATATATTTAACTATAATATTTTATAGCTGATGTGGTATTTATAACAAAATATTATTGAATTGATTGTGATTAGATAATTTTAATTTCATATTTCTAATAGATCGATTTTAAATAGTAATCGGTTACCCCTATCACTATTTGTATGGCTGATATGGGATATGATTATAATGACATTAATTCCCCGTAATTAGTTGGAAGATAGCAGAAGTTCCAGATACGATAAAATAATTCGTGTAATCTCTGTATAAATCATATTAGTTTGTTCGAATTGTCTGTACGAAATATATATAAAAGGAGTCTTAATTCGATAGAGCCGGCAAAACTTGAACCGTGTAAACATTGCCTAAGATCCTAATCGCTTTCCTATTGGTTTAGTTTCTGAATCGTTCATTTTATTATCGCTTTGCCGTGAAATTAAATATAAATCAGTCGTTTCAGAGATTAAAAATTAATCCGAAGTAGCATATGATGTTATTTGTTACTGATTAGAAACAAGTTTGTTAGTATTATACTTGCAATGTTACTTGATATTTCTTGGATATAAACTTGATGTAAAATAAATTGACAGAGTACATGAAACCTTTATTTTTTATGTGTATATTTACAGTGTAAAACAATAAAATATTAGCGTTATTGTAAGGGATTTAATCATACTATCTTGTTTCTAGACTAAGCCAGCATATTCTAGAACTGAAAGCACGACACGTGTCTTGCGATTATTTTAGCCTATGATAGTGAAATGATTATTTTTATAAGTAATAATGTATACGTCATTCTCGATGTGGTCTGGGAACGTAAACGTAACAGCGTAAATATGTCATGTTTGTGGAGAAAAATTAAAATACTGTGGTCTGAGAACACAGATGTGATATGTGCCCTCATCAGAGTGAATAAGTCATGTTTGCGGAAGATTTATATGAGGGTTAACGGATTTCAAACCCCTGCGTAAATAATGCATCTATCCCGTACTATCCCATATCTTCGAACGAAAAATGCCAAAGGTGCTATCCGGGAATTTAAATATTTATTTAATGTCGGAAACACTTGATGCTCCCGCCCCGCCCGGAGTCGCCATACTCTTTACAGGTTTAACATTCATTTTATAGACTAAGAATATATTATTTTTTTATGTATCACTAACAGAGTCGGAATGTGAAATATAAAAATCAATATTTAACCAGAATCAATTTTTGGATTTTTGGCAAAGGCTGCGACATTTTCGTATTAAATATTCAGACGGTAAGCAATGTGCAATAATAACATAATGAATTATAATTAAAGCAAAAATCCTTTATGTTGAAGTGTACCGTACAAACAGTTTGTTGGACAAAATGAACGCGGCCTTTATAGCCATAAACAAAGCCCGCACAGTAAACATGGCGGCGACTAAGCAAAACCCTCCAAATCAAAAATTAAAACAGGCTTGAGTACTCGGCATAAATGAAACCCACCCTGTTTTTTATAGTATGATGTCAAGTCATTGACTATATCACTCCTTGTCAACTGTTATTATTAAGTCAGACGCCGGTCCCTCGGGGAGCAGTGTTTATTTGGTCACGCTTTTTAAATAATCCGGAGCTTTATTTTTGACAGTACACTGTAAAAAAAATAATAACCTTCTGATTTTATTAAGCTTTGATCAAAATACTGTAGACCGAAATAGCTGCCAATTAAGCCGGAGTAAGTGTACCCTTATTAACATTTTTAGGTAGCTGAAATGAACGCAGACCTTACAGCCATAAACAAGGGCCACATAACAAACATGGCGTCAGCTAATGTCATTATAATCCCTCCGGGAAATCCGTCCTTTGACCGGGTAATTTCGAATAGATAACCAAATTATTATAATTGCCTTATCACATAATAATGGCCAGTGGAAAAATGCGTTTTGTGTGAGATTTTCGTTGAGTTTATTGAATATTCAACGGGCCGTTTTTTTCTGACTCGTAGAGAAAAGGAGTCAGCTTTTTAAATACTCGTAAAAGTTAAGTTTGTTTTTTAATACGTGTCATTTGGGTTATCTCTTTGGAAAGAAATTCTGCAAAATATTGTATTTATAAAAAAATTATCGTGCCAACTAATTACTTTTTCCTAATCCACCGTTTTAGAGATTCTGAAAATCTCGATCGTTTAATTTTTTTCGCCTTTGGAAAAAAGTTTGATTCATTGGATCTTTAGATAATTCTAAAGCAACCAAATCTCATCAAAACATCATTAAGTGCCGAATTCTCGTTAACTGCCGGGCGGCCGACCTGCCATGCCTAATTACACGCTTTTTATTTCTAAATTACTTACAAAATACTTTCACCTGGGAATAGACAATCGAGTATCGACACGAAATGCTGAAACAAAAACTTTCGCGCTCAAAATACAACTTAAAAATATAAAAATGATTTTTATTCACAAGAATATCGATTTTCATATTCCGATTTCAGTTTCATAAATAAGATGGGTACTTGTTTTTTATCCGACAACCAATTTTTTTTAATGTATATGTACTCGCAGAGATAAGAATCTATCATATGACGATGAGTCCCGTTGTGGCGTTTATTTCGTTCATTGCAGATTTCCATGACCGCTCGATTCGTTGGGTTAGGTGAGGTTAGGTTAAAAAAAAAAAGGTTAGGTACAAGTTTTTTGGTGGTCGGATAAAAAACAAGTATCATAAGATATAATGTTTATATTAAAATCGTAATTTTTTTTTTTTTAATAGCACCTAAATCATAAATTATGGTAAAACGTTTAATTACTATAGAAAATTTTAATTCACATCATTTAATTTTCTTTCTGGGTACAGTAAATTACTAACGCAAACAAAGAACGTCTCACATTTTCATTGTTTTAATGCGTTGTTTTCAAAGCTAATTAGTAAACAAAACACCATTCTCCAACACAAATCAAAAATGTAAAAATATAAACATTTTTCCACCCAATAAAGCGGGCATGTTTTTCTTGCAAAATATATATAAATTACTTACATAGCTGAAACAATTGGCGGGCCTTATTTCCCCGGTAGCAGGGCTGTAAAAATAAACGGTTTCCTCCCCCGCCCTGCCCGCCCCGAATGTGAAATTGCATCTGTGATTGCGTCCGGCCGCTTCCGGTGCCGTCTCGCCCGGCTTCCGGTCGCCGCCATTGCTGTTTCCCCTCTGGGCCCGCTAATGGCGCGGAGAGGTTACTTTTTTTTATGGGGAAAATACCTTGTCGCCGCTTTCATCTGCCCGCCGTCAATGGCCGCGCCGCGATGGGGGGGGCACAAAGGAAAACCGTTTTTCTCCTCGCCAATTACTTCTAGTTTCTTTTATTTTGAGAATCCTTGTTTGATGATTTGAAGATGCTAATCTTCTTTTTTTTTCCCTTTCTTGTAGCAATAAACACGGTTCAAAGCGGACCCTTGTGATCTTTCTCGGCTAATTTTGAAATGAAACTTTCACAAGTTTTTTTTTTTGCATTTCACGTTGACTTGTACCGTAATTTTTATGGTAACGCGTATTTATTACCCATTACGGGTTTATTATATTATTACTAATATGATTAGGCACATTAGTTCATATATAGAAGATGGTTTGAAGAAATTCTCAGAAAAATATCATCGTGATTTGTGTGGGATTTGAACCCACATCTCCTGGTTTACATGACCGGTGTACGAACCACTGTTTATCGAGAATTTTGAACAATCATACTCTACATATGAATCAATGTGCCCAGGCCAATCAATATTTAGTGATTTGCAAGCACTGGACTTTTTGAACAAAGATATACGATGATGACAATGATATTTTTCTGAAAGTTTCTTTAAATCATCTTCTATATATGAACTAATGTGCCTAATCATATTAGTAGTAACTATATGATGCAAAAAAACTTCGTTACTTGACGAAATATATTTTTTTGTTTGAGTCCTCATAGAGTGCACGCGAAGAGGGCTATAAAAAAGCAGCCTTTTGCTATGAAAGACAGAACTCTTGCCGTTTTCATTCGGGTTGAAAAATTACAAGCAAAAAAAAAAAAAAAACCCCTACTGGATCATTTGCCATATAATTTATATCGCTTTAACTTTAAATATATTACTCAATAAGCTTCTTAGGGTTCAGTAATTGAAAGATAAAAATAATAGAGTAATAATATTTAAGTCGTTCGCAAGCTTTCCATCGAGAGCGAGCGATTCTCTGAAACTCAGGATCAATCCCCGTAAGTACGCCCCTAAAATCTATCAAAGTACCCCCCTGTCCCACCCTCGGCCGCTGGTGCTCCGGCACAGGTACTGCGTCAGCTGTCGGGAATTAGTCGTCCCTCCCCGAGTAATCTGATACGCAATACAATTCATGCGATAGTCAAGTGCCTCCCCCATTGTGTCCGTGTTACAGTATCTAACGTATTGAGCTTGGTACACTATCTACTCTGCTGAGATATATCGACAGTATATTGATCTCGTGTGAACTGGAAAAATATGTCTATTTGATTTACGTCTTGATTTTGATTTGTCGTTGAGATGAGATTTTGATTTGAGAATTTTAGCGCACACGAAATATACATAAATGATTGACAGATTTAACAAATCTTCGTCTAGTCTCGCACTTAATTAAAATACTTTTGCGATTTTTACACACGTTTAATACTTTTTTTTGATGACCGGTTTTGCCAAGTAATCTGTAAAACCCGTGTTTTCTCTGTTCACTCATTCTAGTGGTGAAGTATGCAAAAGTCGAGTTTACTCATCTCCTACAAGCACTGTGTTAATATTATATTATCTTACTGGTGTAGAATTAACGTATATCAAATATTTGACCAGATTGTGAAGCAAGCGCTTGATTATAATTTATTTAAAATAGAATAGTGCAGCTTTTGAATAAATGATAGATGAAAGAAAAAAATGCACTCTCTGGTGAGGATTTTATGTGATTTTCTTTCGCCTCTGGTTGCCGTCAATTACTCGTCTATCTGCCTTCGCCCTTTATCGTTAAAGTTATCTGAGCTTGGGTGTCTCCCACTCCTAAAGTAAAGATACAAATAGTGCCACTATACAAAAGCTAAAATCTTTTTAAAAAAAATACGCCCAAATTGTTTAAATTTTGTATAAAAATGTATTTACTATAGATATTGCTTTTCCACTCTTTTTTCATAGTGGTGGTCTCAGATTATTGCGGATACAGGACACGTGTTCTTTTCCGAGCCGAAAGGCTCTCCATAATCACAGGAAAATCCGCCTGTTCAGTCAGGAAGCAATAAATATCTACAAACTTCCTGGCAACACCAACAGAGAACTGCGTAATTTCCGGCCCCAAGCCCGCTCGGAGAGGTGCGCTCACTCAACAATACTTAACATGTTCGATTGGAGCGCTGAGTCACATAAATCTAATTAATTAATTTTTCAAGACAAGAAGCCAAAATTAAGGAAAAAAGTATCAAGTCTTTTAATCATAGATCTGAGAAAATACGTTTTTTTTTTTAAATTTGACAAATTAAAATCTATTAACATATGATTATTTTTTTATTCACCAGCGCTCTAAAAAGATGAGGCTCTAGAAAAATTACATTGCGAAAAAGATTTTTCAATTATAATTATATTCTTAAACGTGAGGTTTAATTCAAAAAAGCGTATATTCTTGTAAAGCTCGCTGCCAATTTATATATTGAAATATTAACCTCGATATATATTAATATATATTTTTTTTAACGGTTGGGTATTCAACCGACGTGTAATTAAATCCGACTTTTCGATTTATTTCCACTCATCTAACGTTTTAGATACGAAAACACATAAATAATTTACTTTATAACTGAAAACACTTTAGTATATAAATTGTTTCATAATATTATTTTGCATTTACGATTTTTTTTCACATTCACAGACTTTACACTGATAACAATTCATTTTTAAACTTTTTATAGTTGATTGCATTTTATTAGATTTTTTCACGTTTTTATTTTTATTGTGACTAGTTCCGCCAACTTACCTCGTTGACATTTTAAAACGAAGTCGTTATGTATTATAACGTACTCCGTTTGAATGTGCCAACAAGATTAGCTGACGAAGTCACAGTATAAACAAAAACGTGGAAAAATTACAAAAAGGATTATTTAAAAAAAAAAAACTTTAAAAAACGTTATAGATACAAAAGAAGCTTTTATGTGCTTTATTTCATACATTTCAGATGTAAACTCACTTACTCTTGCGGTTGTAATACAAGATTTTTGCGGTCGACAGACCTCGCGATGAAAGCTCAGATGGCTTTTTGTAAAAACTCAACATGACTGAAAGATATAATTACATATTGTTCAGAACACTTGGTAATTAAAAAATATCAAAGCTAAAATTCTGAAAAACATATTTTTTGCTCACTTTTAAACAAAAAAAAAACCTTATAATATGTGTGAGTTCCTGTTATCCACATTTTTCTTATATAGGTTTATTGAGCATAAAAAATGATTTCGAGTAACCAATTCACAAGTGAAATGACGAGAAATATACTCATAAAAAATTCTAACGTCGCCGGTGGGATTTGAAACCAAACTGTCACGGCTTTTGCAGGCTGACACTTACAATAAAACCACGGAACCCGGTACCATTTGTGATAGCCCAAATCTCTCCGGAGTTTACATATTTATTATGTATACATGAAGATATATCAAAAATCACAGGTAATGTTTTCTTCGTGTATTCATATATAAATCGATTACCTCAAAACATGTTACAATCACGTGTAGAATTTCAGCTTATTACCTGTCAATTCTTAATTGGTTTTATAATTTTCCACGAACCAAAAACGGTTGATACGCTTGTTCAATACAAAGGAGTCTTAGTGCGAGATTTATGTTTGCCACGTACGTGGAGGTATGACTGAAACTACGGTCGAAATACTTATATAAATCAATTAAGTTTCTGGGAGAGGCCACCGAAGGCCACCAGGGTCAAGTAATAAATTATTTGATTCCAGATGGGTATTGAGTCAGACCTCCGCCCTTTCCACCTTGCAGACCTTGCGGAGATAAATATTGAAAAAAAAATGTGTTAATACTCATACAAGGTTATTTTGTATACAATACATATGTGGTTGAATTGGTTACAACCCCAGGCTGCTATAACCAGGAGGTGTGGTTTCAATAACCTTAAAACATGCTGTATACTTAGAATTGTTATTGAGAGTAAAGTTTAAAAAATGCTAGTAAATTATGTACGATTACTGTAAGATATCAATTGTTAATTTAAGTTTATATCTTTAGTAAACTTTATGGCACACGTAGGTTCATTAATTTAGATGGAATAAATGAGGAGTCAAATTTGATTAACAGGATTAGAGAGAGGTTAGGTTAGGTTTTAAATCAAGTACGTGATTGTACGACTTTAATTTGTAACGTAACACAGGTGAGGCTAGAGGCCAGCTTAAGTTTTCCATTAAGGTATTTCGAAAATATTCGCAAAATAAAATATATATGCCTAAGAAGAATCACGTTAAATATTATCATATATTAATATTTCGTTCATAAATATATCAAATATTCTTTTAGTAAATAATATATTTTTATTATTGAATTTCAGTAGCTTCGTATTATATACTCATACATGGGTACTAATGCTACCACGTTCTTGGGTGTTATGACGCGTTAGGTCTCAGGCTGGGGGCATCTTTGGGAATCTGAAAAGATGACCCCAGTACGGGGACCAAAATGACGAAACTTCAATAAAAAAAAAGGTATAAAACACCCAAGAACGTAGTACTAACAAACACAGTCACACCTGCAGTTAAAATAAAATAATTGAGAAAATATTATTTAACTATTGAAAATTTGGGACTTATAAGTAGAATCGCGGCATAACACCTCGGCTCTCTCATTTTGTTGCTTGTGCATGGCAGCCATTCTGTATCTTGAGAGTGTGTAAAGAAACGGTAATAGAGTAGTGGACTTGAAATGATTGTGGAGGGATGTGCTCTGGAAGTAAGTGCTCCTGCTATTGTTTCGTATTGCTGTATCAGATCTAAACGCCAGATCTTTGTATGGAAAGGGTTTATAATAATGCTTTTGGGCAGCAGCATTTCCTTCCAATATAAAACTGCGGTGTAGAAGGACCTGAGAACCCACCATGAACACTGGCTCAGCATGAGTATTTGCTCAGTGAAATTATTATTTGTGTTGCTTGTGCATGGCTGCCACTCTGTACTCTGAGTATGTGTAAAGGATCAGCACTGGAGTAGTTGAATTGGAATGATTGTGGAGGTGAAGGGGCTTTTGCTATTGTCTCTCTAGGTTGCTGCAGAAGGAGTACCATATCAAAACGTCAGAGCTTTGTAAGGAAATGATTAAATAATAATGCTATTGGGCAACAGCACTACGCAGACTTTTCCTTCCCTGGGATCTATTATCCTCTTAGAAAAACATAAGCAGTGGTTTAGCATGAGTATATATATGCTCAGTAAAATGGTCGCCAATTTCCACTGAGGAGAGGCACTTGATGAAGAAGATGGCTTTTTATAGGCAGAGGAAGTCGCTGGTGGAGAGTTCACAGACGTGATGCAGAGACACCGTGACATCACGTGATAGATTATGCCTTCCTGAAATCAATATGGGAGGGGCGGGCGTCTCCGGCGAGGGTAGTTTAATGCAATAAGCCCCGTGCAGCCCTCGTCACCCCGCCGCTTAATCACACCGGTTCAGGATAATTTTCAGGAGAATTTAAAATGGGCGGATTACGCTGAAAAATCCGGTGATATATTTATGGTACGATTTGCTTTATACGTTGCTTGCTTCCCGCTTTGTCACTTTGTCTGTGATGCGATTGGTCTTGCTAAAATTTTTAAGTAACGCACATCAAACGGTTTAGACAGAAAGAATAGTTTATCGTATTGCAATACTTAAATAATAAAATAGCTGTGTACCTCTTAATGACACACAATTCAGATAACTATTATTATAGTTACACATTTGAGTTACCAAAGTTAGAAAATTACAACATTTTTTTTAAGTGTTATTGTATTTCAAAGCCTTTCATTTTTGCTTCATTGAAAACCCATGAAAGGCGAATGCGCTTACAAACGTAAATGATCGTAGTTTCTAAGCAATGAGTATTTATATTTGTTGATTTGAAAGCATTGGATTAGTTTTTACTATCTAGCTCTCGTGTACATAAAACTTATGCAAGAGCATTAGTATTTTTGTAGCAAATAAACGTTCGAAAAAACTTCTTACATAAATATTGAAACTTATCTGAATGTCCATACTTTATTTGCAAGCAAAAATATCAATAAATCTCCAAACAATTTGAAACATTCGGTGAAATACAAAACTTTCCATATTTACAGCATTTCAAGCTTAAAATTATAACAAACCTGCCTAAGTATCCGTTGAAAATAAAAAGAAACGAAATTTATGCGACCCTCACGGAAATAAATAAATCTCATTTCACATTAACTCCGCGAAAATGAGACACACGAATTCGGATAATCTTAACAAGGAATCTTTAAACCACAGCATTCCCTAAAAATATGAAGCAATTAGCGAAGCATTGGCAATGGAAGTGAAAATTAGAATATATGTGATGCAATAAATTTTTTCGCACTGTAACAGAGATACGATGGGCGAAATGATTGAGTCACAGTTTTTTCTGATTCTTTTGTGTTATTTTAAACGTATAATTTAAATAATAAAAAAAAAAACAAGTAAATAAATGTTATTTTTTGATATCACCGACATTTGAAAAAGCTCTTCATATAAATACGCGGAAAAGTTGTATTAAAGCTTTTATTTATTCATAATATTCTCTACGTACTTTTATTGTTTTATTATTAGCATAAAGTTTTTTTTTGTATAAGCTTCAAATAGTTGTTTTTTTTTCGGTCAAAAATCTCTATTATTTGTTTTAATTGTGAATATTTTTTCTGCCTGTTCTTATAACCCCGAACGTTTACATACAAAAAAAAAATCATTCTATTAATTTTATCAAACCGTGTTGTCTGTAATAGAATCAGGTTTTTGTGATTGAATTTCATTTTAATGTCCGAGTAACTCAATCGGATATAATTGTATTCCTTCTAGGCGCTTCCGGTGCACGCGGCCATTGGGGGTGGAACAAAGGGAAAATGGCCGAGGACACCCCGAAGCCCGATTCAACCGTGAAGATTGAGGCTCGCAGCCTTCGCGTACATTATGTAAGTAACTAACTTTATATGAGCATTACTGTCACAATGACAAGCGCATTATTGCCGGCCGTATATCCCACCCCCGGGGGAGCAACAGCCGGGATTCCCCATAACCTTCCGTCATTGTAGGGGTGTAAATCAAACAGACAATCGCCGGTAAGTTACGGAGGTCCGGTCGGGACTCGAACCGGGTCGGCCTTGCGCCGCTCACCTGTGCGGCCAGACCGAGCCTGGACTACCGTCAGGGAACATGAACTAACCTCTACTATCCTGTTGAGGGACAGGGCATTTGATTGGTGAAGATCCATTATTATAATGATAAAAGTCACTTTGTATTTTGTCTTCACTTTGAGTTTATTACTAGGTCAGTGCTTCTCAAGGGGGTCTATAGAAAATGAAAATCGATTTGGGGGTCTTTAAACAACGTCAGGGGGTCCTCGCAAGGTTTAATGTAAAATTAAAAAATTGTAACACATTTTTATCAATATGGAAGTTAAAATAAATAACAATGAATACATTATAAGCGATTTTTACGTCATATGTAAAATATAAATATAGACAGGTGCATAAAATACAAGTAATAACAGGCGTCGCGGTGAGTCAGGCAGTTTTATACAGAAACGCAATAGAGTCGATACTTGCAACAATTAGTCTATAATATGAATTTATGTAGTTTTTCACCCAGGGGCCGTAGGCAAGTTTTGACTATGAAAGGGGGTCCATGGGCAAGTTTTGACTATGAAAAAGGGTCCGTGGGGCAAAAGAGAGAGCCACTGGACTAGGTCATCATCACATGCATAACTAAACAGTTTAATTATGCATCTGATGATGTCCTAGTCTATTTAAAATATAATAAACTCAAAGTGAAGACAAAATACAAAGTTCCTTTTATCATCATAACTTCTACTATGATTTCAGTTTTCATGTTAAATATTCTTCCTCATCAAGTGTCTCATTTCACTTAATGGTGAGCCAATATGCATGGTTTTCTAACGTACACTTATTATGTCAATCTTATGATGCAATCATCAAAGCTTTCAGTAAATTAATTAAAGTAAATTTTAATAAAATGGTTCACTTGTACGTAGTAATTTTCTAGTTTAACTTGTTTTATACGTTCAATATTTCAAGTTTAAATCCTCTCTGTCTCTTAATAAATTAAGGATTTCTCTCTAAATTTCATGCGAATTCCGTGTACCTAAATCATGCGAACATTGTGAAAAAGTTCACAGCCAAATCAAGATTAATGCCAACGTAAAAGATTGGCGAAACTGCTCACCGATAAAATCAAAACATTTGGAAAAATAAAATGAATACGTATTAGTTTTATACAATTTCACATATTACAGTGCTAGCAATAAGAGAATGGATCTCGTAGTATTGACCGCTTGAGATTTTATTTCGAAAGCATCGATATAGTTGTAAAAAAATTAAAACGTTTTAAATGCGAAAATGTAAAAAAAATATTTTTTTTTTGTAATTTTCGAGAGTTGATTATGAAAAAGTTGATTTTTTTTTAGTAGGATTACCGAAAGCAAGCACGTCGATATCAAACAGCAACGACGAGTGTCCGCAGACAATTAAATGCAATTTTGCTTGCGTTTTGTATTTTTTTTTTATATAAATACATGCAGTGAATTTATTTTATATTTGTATTTATATTTTATATAAATACATGCATTTCAAAAAAAAAAAAAAATACTTTTTTTTTATAACGGAGTTTCAGCTTTAACGGACACTACTCTCCCTCCGATCGTTCCGTTATATCGAGGTTTTTTTGTATTGATAATTTGATGCAGTTTGTTTTATAATAATGTTGAGTAACGACGGCAGCCATTTTGTTTGATTTCAATGGCTCCGAATCGAGGGGGCGGTGCGGTCGGGCCCGCAGCCGACCGGAACTGATTTACACGGCCGCTCTACGGTCGGGAACAATTGAATCCAAGAGGAGCATCTGAGATTAGACTACGGAGCTACGAGGAGCCGTAGAGCTTGCCGATGTAGCTATTATCGGAGCTAGAGGGCAGCCGGGCTTGAAGCTACGAGAATCCACTGAGAGAAGCATGACAAAGCGCTCAGTTATATCACATTTTGGAAATATACTTTGCACGTACGTTTAATTTTGTTGAATACTTTTTTTAAAAGAAATTCATCGTATGCAGAACACGTTTATTATTTTGGAGTCACAGTGTTTGTGTTGAAGCATTTAAATCAGAAACCTACTAAACATTGACATAGTATTATATATTTTTAATAAGTTTAAATACTTGAGTGATTTTTCCGCGTATAAATTTTTATTGGTATCAAACTGAGTTTGATAATGATAAACACTCAGTTTGATATTTTATGCTCACTCGTGTATTTTAAAATGGAATTTCACCAAATACTCTCTGTCAAAAATATTGAAGTAATACTGTAGTAATTTATGTTGTTTTATTACGGGGCAGTGCTACCTATGAACTTGTATTTATTTAAATATTTGAACTTTATTTAATTTAAAAACCATCGAAAAAGTTTTTGACTTCTTGGATTAATTATTTGATCCGTAGATATTTTGCTGAAATGAAACATTGTACTTCGTTATTTTTAATAGAATACAAATTTCTTAACTCGGATTAAAATAAGAGATCATTTGTTCAATGAGAAAATCTACAGGAACTTCACTTGAGATGCAATAAGTGTACTGAAATAATTCAATTTTAATTAAAAGGTAGCATTTCAAAATGCAATTAAAGTGAAATTTTGAGCAATTAAGGCATTGTCAATTATCCGTGTCTCTAATGTGTATATTTCGCTTTATTCAATATTTATTCGAAATTGGGTACAGTGTACAGTTTAATATCCAATAAACTTGGAGCACATTTGGGCGGCCATTTTATTGCTAATTGTGGTTATTTTATTGAAGCGTATAATGTAAATGTATCCAGACTCCGTTATAATCATAATTCTAAACAGCAGTAAATTTTACGACACACTAAGTGTTGCAAGAACAATGCTAATTTATCACAAGTCGTTTGCGATATTATTAATAATATGATACTCAATATAGTTACGAATACTTTGTACTACGTCTTTTGGTATGCCTATTATATTTTAGGAACACGTTTCACAGATGAAACGACGAGAAAAAAGCTTAAAATTACAGTCGTCGATGCCAATCACGTTTGTTGACCCAAGCAAGCGCTTTATGAAATAAATTTCTTAAATTATAATTTTATATGACGTATGGAAAGACGATAAAGAGTTACTCTAAACTGGTGTTTTTTTTTTTTTTTACTTTATCAAGTTTATTAATAAAAACAAAAAAGCTTATTTACAATTAATTTCATAAAATTATTTTCTACGTGTCATATTAGGGTTTCACTGAAATAATAAATCATATTTTATAACACAATATTTACATAAAGGAATATAAAAGCCTATTTACAGGTGAAATTAATTATTGAATTATAATCAATATTTTTTTCAGGGATAAATAAGGGTTACACTGAATCAGTACTTGCTTGATTTAAATTTATCATTTATATAATACGTTATTCTTTTTTTTTGATTGAACGTCAATCAGACGCGTATTTATTACCCATTACGGGTTTATTATATTATTACTAATATGATTAGGCACATTAGTTCATACATAGAAGATGATTTAAAGAAACTCTCATCCCTCAAACTCCCACACAAATCACGATGATATTTTTCTGAGAGTTTCTTTAAATCGTCTTCTATGTATGAACTAATGTGCCTAATCATATTAGTAATAATACGTTATTAACACAAAGAAATATAAAAACTTATCTACATGTAAAATTTATTATAAAATTATTTTTAATCATTGTCTTTGGGTTAAAGTAGAGTATAGCATTTTCGCAGGTAAAATTAATTAATAAATTGCATTGAATAATTTTCTCTGGGTTAAATTAGGGTTATACTGAGGCAATGCGCCTGTAGTTGGAAGATGGCACTTTACAAACACACCCCCGCCGGCCTGGATGACCCCAGGATAGTTATAACGTTATTAAGGACACAATGTGTGCTCAAAAATTTGTGTCCAACTTACTAAACATGGAGCCCGAGAGCACAGGCGGCCAGGGGCGGCACGCGGAGAGTATCGATCAACCTTTTATTATAATTTAATATTTTATTCGCAAAATGGACAAAAGATCAATAGTATTTTATACTTAGTAAAACTACGCCCATAAATATTTGAACAATATCACAATAAGTTTATTCTAATATTATAATTTTCATATGAAAAAAACGCAACCCAAAAATTTCCCTACATATGAAATACAAATTCACATCTCCCGTTTAACACTAAACCTACCTATTCCTACCAGCAGATAGAATATTAACTCCTGGGGTCAAATTAACCTCTCGTGATAGTTAAGCACCTGTCACACATTTATCTCCGAAATTAAAACATAATACGAGTAAAAAATTTAAAAATGCATTGTATGCATAATTTAGGAAATGTAGTAATAACGATTTCTTTAATGTGTAAAAGGCCTACCAAAGTTGGAAAAGGAGTATTAATGGTAGGTTTTGTGTTGATGCGAACTGCCTTTTTTATGTTTTTAAATTTTTACTATTTAATTTATAATAAAAACATGTTTAATTTTTTTTAGTGTTAAATAGATTGCGATCATTTTTAGTCTGCCGAAACTCCTTAAAAGCGACAGCGGTCACTAATAAAAATGATCGTAATCTTTGTTTGCCGTTTGGGATTTTATTTTTTTTTGTATTTTTAAATACTGTATAATGTGAATTTTAATAAAAATATAACGAAACGCCACTGAGTGAATAGGCAAGCAAATGTCAAACCCAGCGTTTACCGTGTAGTTCAAATACAACTCCTACGCAAGCAAGTTGCCCCGAGGTCCGCACGCAGGTACAAAGTGGCTCCAGGGACTCTCGAGGCATGCTAGAGCATACCACGCAGTCCAAGGGCACGCAGAAAGAGTGGACACATCCCAGTTAGTCAGTCATTTAAAAATAACAATCAATCGTCCCTTTAAAAGGGCTAACAAATTAGAAATCTGAAACCAATTATTCTGTGAAGTTATTTAGAATTTCGCCTTTGTAACATTTTCTTAATTTTTTTTTATTACTTTTTATTATTTAATATTTGGTGTGTTTGAACGTTCACATAATCTTTTTTAAATAATAAAAATTAAATCGCGCAATATATGAAGATTTAAAAAAATCTTATTTGTTTTTTGTATTTAAACAGAGATTTGATAGCCTTAGAATGGCAAAAAAATATATTATGATTTTTATTACAGAAATCTTGAAGATAATAAAGATTTTTTAGCTTAAGAAAAAAGTGTTTCATTTAAAAGAATGTTGACGTGTTAAAATAGAAAGATGGCTTACTAGAATATAATATAAAATATTTTAATAGTTATCTGTAGAGTGTTTTAAGATCTAATGATGAATAAACTCTTATGTTATGTCATTATAGGGCCTTATGCCAGGGATCAAGTGTTGGATTCAGTACCGAAACTGAAACGTCATAAAATTCAAAATATAACGCAGCCCAACAACCAAGAACAAAATATACTTTAAAAAATATTTTAGTACTTATGAAGTGATATCTTGCCTCGGTTTTTATACGACATCGTGTGTATAAAAACTCCGCCACTTAAAACTGTGCCCCGGCGTGAAGTGGAATTCCCTTTTCCGAGATGTCCCAATAAACAGAAACATTTCTAGGTAACCTCTTTTTCTGCTATCTTAACGGCGGGCGAAATCTGGAAACTCGTTAATGTGAGAGTGTGCACGCCGCTGGCGCACGAGCCACCCTCTTCACCCTGCCCCACCCGGCTCGGTGATAACGAAGGATTTTATTTCAACAAAAGAATTACTAATTACGAACCTAAGGCGCCATTAAATAAACTTTTACACGTCGACACTTCTGGCTAAACGCCCGTTTTATACATCTACAGCCGTTGAAAGCGTTTTTAAATGATGATTTAATCTTTTCTTATATGTATTGAATATTATACAGCAAAAATTTATTTTGTGATTTTTTTTGGGTATTATAAAACTCATGTCACGATCGGTTTCACAAAAAAATATATGTTTTATTTATATACCTGGAGTATTATTATTTAATAAAAACCAAAGGGTATAAATAATTATTGTATTTTACTCAATGCATAAAAAAAAAAAATATTATTTTTCTTCTTAAATGATCCCGGTTACAATTATTTATTTGGAATCAAAAAAAATATATAAAATAGATTTGAACAAAATATATAATGATTGCACTATTATTTTAAATATTCTATGTATCTCAAAAGTAAGTACATTTTATACAATTAAATGCTACAAATTTGTTTTATTTGTTAGAAATAATGCATACGCTGAGGAACTTTGATTTTTTACCAAATTAGGTCCATTTATTTTTTGTGTATATTGTATTTATTCATAAGAAATAAATGAAGTTATACGTTTCGAGGCTTCTACGTTTACCTTCACTATTATAGAGTGTTGTATCATAATGTTTTTTTATCACAGGCTAAAATTTATTAAGCCACAAAACGAGGTTAAATTCTCCAAATCGCCACAATCCGTCTTACAGTAAATTAATGTGATTTCACAAAGATTACACGAAGTTCCCTAACGACTTCTTGAAAATTGTAAGCCTTCCCACAATCATTTATTTAATTCCGTACACAAAACTCGAGACCACCTTGGGGTGTGTATCTCGAGTACTTATTAACAGGGTTAAATCAGACCTCAATCGAACGTCAGAACATTAAATTGGTTTCCGGTCCGTCAGCTGATTAATCTACACCTTAATTTGATAACTTTCAAGCAGGCCGGAACTGAAAACTGATCCGAGGCAAAAGCCTACAAACGTAAATAAGTGCTTGGATGAACGAAACTTATGCGCGCGCTTTGGCATTTCTGCTAATAAATGTTTATATATCAAAACATAGTCCACTTTATATTTCATTAAATTAGTGTAATTTATTGGGAAAAACGTTAAATTTCAGTTCAAGGAGAGTTCAAAGTTTGATGCGTTTATTTTATTTAAACAATTGGTTTTCCTTATTGCTAGCCTATTAGACAGATATGTCAAATCTAGAGTGTATCAACAAAAAAAATGTAACATTCGTTTTTCTTTGTTGCAGGTAGACAAATTAGTTCAAGTGTGACAAAACTGAGCGATTGTTTCTATATTATTTAAACATATCGGGCAGACGTGTTAAGTCTAGTACACGTCAAATGCTAAAACATTTAAACGCTATCCTGCCTGCAGATTTGCAGGATCTAAGTTTGATAACTTTGCGGGAAAACCCAAACTGACAACTGACCCGGGACGGAGAAGCCCGCAAACCAAGTGAGCAAGTCAGTGGAACGGACTGCGGTTTCCAACCGCTTCCAACGCTACCTTAAAACAGCCTACACACGTAGCAAGTAATTAGCCAATAGCGTCCTCTTTTTTATAGTATGTATTCAAATAAAAAAATAATTCAAAATATATCAGTCATTATAAAAAAATTAAATATTTTATAAGCGATATTTCTCTTATTGAAATTCAGCATTCAAACCGACCTGCAAATCTGCATGAGCCCCAAGAAGCCCCAAGAAGCCCCAGGGAGGCTGTAAGTCCATATAGATTAAGCGCGACAAAGCAGTGCAGACACTCTGCTCTTGTTGATATCTTCATTGTTTAATGTTTGATTAGTTCACCGTCCGCAATTTAAAGGCCACAATTCAGTATGAGAATTCTGCAACAGTAAATAAACATAACTGAATGTTTTTATTGCCCCGGTACTGATACCGAACTTCTGAAACTCTAGCAAACTAAAATGTCTGCGATACATAATTTTATTTGTGAGTGATTTTTCCTTTCGTGACAAGCTTGCGTTGCGGTACATTTGTGTCAATCTATTATTCAGTTTTTTTCAGAATTTTATTTGCATCACAGTATTTTACAAAAATTCAATGTATGTTTGCACCTCCTGTATAAGGGCTCAAAGATAACACGAGGCGACGTGATCATCATTCTGAAGGTGCCAGTGATTGGACTACTCATACGTAACAATCAACTAATGAAGACACACAGTTAATGACTTCTTCATCAAGTACCTTTCCTCAGAGGAGGTTGGCGACCGTTTCACTGAGCATGTAGTCATGGTGAGCCAGATAATAGATCCCAGGGTTTTATATTCGAAGGAAAAGTCTGCGTATTGCTGCTGCCCAATAACCTTACAAAGCTCTGGCGTCTCGATCTGATAGAGAATCTGCAGCAAGCTAGAAAATTAATAAGAATTGAAAAGAATCTGTACCAAGAGTGGTTCATTCCTTCTTCATCAAATGCTTCTCCTCTTTCACTGAGCATATAATCATGCAGAGCCAGTGTTCATGGTTTTTTTAGGGGGAAAATAGTGTAGTGCCCCTCCGAGTCCTTATACACCGCAGTTTTATATTGAAAGGAAAAGTCTGCGTATTACTACTTACTGGCCAATAGCATTATTAAATAATAATTTAATAATTAAAAACTCTGGCGTTTAGATCTGATACTCCTTCAGCAGCAAGCTACAGAAACAATATCAGAAACCCTCTTACGTACTTCCAGAGTACATCCCTTAGACACGCTCAGGGTACAGAATGGCGGCCATGCACAAGCGCAAAATAATAGACTTTAATTATGTGCCAAAATTAGCATACAAAAATAATCTAATGCAAGCGCGAAAATAACAATTATGATAAAATTCAGGATTAAGTGGGGATCGTTTCCCTCCCCCGCGCCAAGGGCCGGAGATCCTGAAAGTTTCGGCTTGCAGATGATATCGCTCACGCAGCGGAGAAGTTTTTAATTGACCGTAGTCACGCGTACGCGTTATTTCTATTTGCCGAAAACAACTGTCTAACTTTCAGACTGCTTATTCAAATTTCAAACCGGCGGCGCGCATCGAGGGGAAAGCGATTAAACGATAATGCCGTAAAAACTTTGGATAATTAAAATTTTAAAAGTTTTGACTTTTATGTGTGATCATTGAGTGCACGGTAATTTAAGAGATTTTGTGTGATAATAATAATATTATCAAAACAATATTATCTATAATGTGTGTATTGATTGCGGTAATTAAATTAAGTCTAATAATGCTTGTCAGTAATAATAACGCTCTCCCCATTATATTGCTTGTGCGTGGGTGCTCAGTAAAATGCTCACCAACCTGCTCTGATGAAGAAGTAATAAAAAAAAATATGCAAATTAATATTCAGCCTAAATTATTTATTGTCTCCCCGGTATAAAAAATAAAATATAAAAGATTCCAACTATAAATACGGTTAATAAAAATGTATGATTCGGGTCGTACTTTATTGTGTCCCCGAACAAAAATCCATCATCGGACTATTTTATCTTTTGTGGGGAGCGTTTTCGGGTCGCCGCGGCTAAAAAGCCATTGTTCGGAAAGAATACCCCAAGATGGCGCTCTTAAACGCCCGCAAATAATCAACATGGCCGCCGCACAGTGCGCGGAATCCGACTCAAAGAAATATTTGTTTAATAGCTATGTTTGTAGGTTTTGGCGACCGTTTTTACTGTGTGGTTTAATGGTTTCTTGTTTGTTAAGCTACTAGCCTTCCCGCTCTCTCCATTCTGTAGCCTGAGCGTGTGTAGAGGATCGGTAATGGAGTAGTGGACTTACGATGATTGTGGAGGTGGGGGGGGCTTTAGCTATTGTATCAGATCTAAACGCCGGAGCGTTTTAAGGAAAGGATTATATAATAATGCTATTGGGCAGCAGCAATACGCAGACTTTTCCTTCCCTGGGATCTATTATCCCCTTAGAAAACCATGAGCACTGGTTCAGCATGAGTATATGCTTGGTGAAATGGTCGCCAACTTCCTCTGAGGAGAGGCTCTTGGTGAAAAAGAAGTTACTTGATGTGTTCTATTCTCTTACGGTCCTCGTGTTGGGAACATCTTCAATAATTTTCGTTGCACTTCCTGTATTTTTGAGTACACTTTATTAGGGAGCAAGAAAAAAACTTAGCTTTCAAGAGCCTCTATTATTATTTACTATATTTACAATAATTCTCAGGACTTCTTAACAATACGGTATTAGTGTATCAGGTTGTGGGGCTTACATCAAGTGGCTTAAGTGGTGGCTTACATGTAATTCTTCTTTGCGTTATGGAATTCACTTAGTAAAAAATGTGTGTAAAATAAACTTAGAGTTGACTTAAGACTATGAATAAAAAGGAAACAACTAAGTGACAAAGGTTTCCTGAAAAAAGTACCACCAAAGTGAATGAAACGCTTATTTAGCGTCTTACGATACACACTTAATGTCAAAAACGTAGTGATTTTAAGATTTATGTAACAATTGCATCAAAATACTCAATATTTTCAATAAAATACATGAGTGATTTTTCCACGTGTTAATTTTATTGGTGACCGGTTTCGCCAACCTTTCACGTTGGCACTATCAATCTGATTCTGTTCTGATAATGCCAACGCGAAAGGTTGGAAATCACCACAAGTATTTTATTCTATTTAAAATTTTAATTGCATCAAAGCCATCGGAACCTTTCAGCATCCCCGAAGGCCGCCTTGCTTAGCATTAATCTACACGAATAGGCTCATGTTCCCGGTGCAAATTAAAAACCATTCAATGTGAGTGTTTGTACTGAAAGTTTTGTCCCCGCGAAGCCTCCCCGCAGTGTGCGCCGGGCCGGGGCACAAAGGAGACGTTGCCATGTTTAAATATGTACAACGTCCGAAAGGGATATTTTGATTAAGAGAGAGAGGCTCTTAGCGAGGGGGACGGCAGATTTATAAACAACTACAGGCAGAAACGCCGGATCGGCCTTTGTAAAAATACAGAATGGGAGGCTTTTAGGAGCAGACATATTGAGATGCTGTCCTTTCAGCCAACGCCATTATTGATTAGGTCAATATTGATATAAGCTGTGAATAGTGATTTAGGCTCATTGTTTAACATTATTTGGGCTCGGCGTTTACTTGCTTTGAAAGAATTAAAACTTTAAATATATATATACACTGTGATATATCGATGTGTAGTGTAAGACCTACACAAAGCTTTTACGTAAATTAAAGTGACTTTAAAACATCAAATAAACCTTTATATATGTATATATATATACAGGGTGTCCAAAGAGAGCATCGGGTATTTGTTAGTTCAGTAAAACAAAAACTATTAGTAATCAAGTATTTTTTTAAGTGTTGATTATAAGAATACAAAATGGAAAATTATTTGATAAAAATTATGTTATCAAAATAGAGACCGTTACACTGTTGGCACTCTTCTAATAGCCCTCGATATTGCTGCCATTTCTGACCTGATGTTTTGTTTCAATTCCGTTAGGTTCGTCGGATTATTCTCATAAACCCTACTTTTAAGGTATCCCCATGCGAAATAGTCAAGAGAGTTAAGGTCGTGGCTTCTGGGAGGCCAGTTGATGTTATCTCTACGTGAAACGACCTTATTAGGAAATAATTCGTGAACAGATTCAATTGATTGATTGGATGTATGGCAAGTATTGGGGAACCACGTTCTTGAGTTAAAACCTTAAAACTCCTGCCACTCTGGGTCCAAAAATTTTCGCAGCATATCGCAATAACGGTCACTATTCACATACACCCGATACTCTTTTTGGACACCCTGTATTTATGTTTGAGTGTATGTGGAGTCCCAAGTCCGCTGCACTATAATCCGATACGTTAATTACTGAGCCACCGTAGCCCGGGAGAAGTCCCTCGCAAGCACCTCAGCTTAGTGCTCGCTTAGAATAATTTGACTCCCGTACCTTTGCCGAATTTTACTTGGAAGTTTAGTCTGCCAACAACCCCTACATAATGTACGATCCCCGGCAAGTTTTGTTTCGCACAATGTGTAAACTTGGAGAACATTGGTTTATGTTTCTACATTATGAGGTGTAGTGGTAAGCGTGGCGGGCTTGGAAAAATTGCAAACATCTGATACCGTATCGTGCGATTTAATACAATTTCGTATGTTTAATCACAATTAGAAACTCCAACGCAAGTTTGGCTTTTATGTCTTGTTTAAGACGTGTAGTCTAATGGCTTTCGCTCACGCAAACACAAAAGACAGTGAACAAACTATCAAGTATTTAACATATTTACAATTGAATAATTGCATGCGATGGTTTGCTACAATATAACTACATTAAAACCTCGATATAACGAACCAATTTGAAGAAGGGGGTCCCGTTAAGGCCGAATGTCCGTTATATATTTTTTTGAAAATACACTGTATGTATGTTGGATATAAATAAAATTATATTTAATTGTCTTCGGACACTCGTCGTGAAGTGACGTTGCTGTTTGATATCAACATGTTTTCGGTAATACTACTAAAAATGAATCAAGTTTTGTTTGCACTCTTGAAGTTTGCTGTTTTTTTCATAATCAACTCTCAAAAATTACGAAAAAAAAAATTTTTTTTTACATTTTCGCATGTAAAACGTTTTTTTTTTTTTTTTTACATTTGACCGGATTTTTTGTCCGTTATATCCGAAGTCCGTTAAACATGGGGTCCGTTATATCGAGGTTTCACTGTACTTGTAAAGAATATTTCTAAAAAAAAACACTATTCAAAAATTATCAAATTATTAAATCTGATGCAGCACAATTCCAAATAATTTGCAACACCTGCATTTTTGCACTCAAAAAGATTTGCTTATTTTTTTGGACAATTGCAGATGATGGCCATCTTTAAATTGTAGCACCATTAGCACGGAGTAGGGCTCTCCATCAACCAGCAGAGCTGCGTCGTTTACTTTTTTGAAAATATGCAATGTGGACATGATGAAAATGTGGCATAACTTAATGGGCTATTCGCCTAGGGCGGAAAACGGCCCCAAGTGGTTTGGGGCGCTCCCCCTTATATATAAAAACAAAAAATATTAAAAAAATTCCAACTTGCACTGAGAATTTTGTGCATAAAAAAACTGTTGAAAATATTTGATATTAAATATATATATATAAAATATTTTTAAATAAAAAAAAAGTACTTGGTGGAAGTCAATATTTTTATGTTTTTCCGTGTGTCTAGTCTTATTGATATCATTTTTTTACAGTGCCTTCTTTTTTAAAATTCTTACAATAAAAGTTAGTGAAATGTGGAAAATAAATCAATATTTTTGAATAAAATATTTGAGTGATTTTTCACATGTTCGTTTTTATTTGTGACCGGTTTCGCCAACCTTTCCCGTTGGCATTATCAAACGTAGAAAGGTTAAACACAAATAAAAACGAACATGTGGAAAATCACTCAAGTATTTTATTCAAAAATATTAAAATGGAATTCCACCAAGTACTCTCTGTCAAAAATATTGAAAATAAGTCAAGTAAGTAATAAAGCTTAACATATTATATATTGAATATGTAAATATTTTCTTTTTGAAGACTCCGCTTCTATAAGCTTTTTCAGGTGCGATGGCACCGCGAGCTTCCATTTTATGAGCACCTTAATAGTTTCCCGACGAGCTTCTGCAGGAGGGGCAGGAGTCGAAATTCGTTCCGATAGATAGAGCAGCAAAATTACTTACTAAGTTTCCTTTTGAGATTGTATTGCAATTCAAGTTGGACACTAAAAATGCAAAGCCCCGAGCCGAGAGAGCCTCGGGTCTTAATGAAAATATTTAAAATGAAATTAAAAAAATGCAAATGAGAATGAAGTAAAAAAAGTAGGTTTTCAGATTAGGCGGGGAATTCGTTTTTAGTTGAAAACGTAGTATTAATGATGCTTTTCAGCATTGCTTGCCGACACACACGTTTTGAGGCAAAAAACTTTTTTATAAGTTTGGACAATAAATGAAAAGCTGTTTAAAAGAATATTTTTTTTAACAGCGTGAAGCTCTTTTTTATTGCAAATAAAAGTAAGCAAGTCATAAAATAGCAGAAGAATTATTGATAAGCTTATTAATTTTTATAGTTGTATCCAAGGAAATTATGTAGAAGTGTTTTAATTTTGAAGTCTCTTTAAAAAAATCTATGTTATAATTGCGTGGCAAAATAGAATATTCAAAATAGAAACCGCGACTGTCTAAGTATTTTATCACAATACATAAAATATTAAGTGTACAAAAGTTGCCACGTTTATGTTCGTATATAAAAATTATGTGAGCATTTCACACTATGACGTCTTTAATATAATATTATATAAGTAGGGTGAGCTTTGTGGTTATTAGCCGTCCAATGGTAACTTGTTTCATTTATTTGATGTTCTTCTGACAATTAAAACTAATAGTGTTTTTTGTGTTGAAATATAATTTTATTTCTTTTAGACAAGATTTGGTGACTTTAAAATTTTTTAAAAAAAATCTATTTTAAATCATTAAATAATTTAATAATTTATTTTCATGAATTTTCACTTCTTGGATAAATACGTCATTTAAATATTTAAAAATATATATACCTTTACGTATAAGCATATATCAATAAAAAAATCTCTTCTGATTATATATTTTTAAGATAACATATCTAATTTCCCAATACTAAGTATGAATTAAAATATAAGTATAGGCATGTTTATTGCTTTAAGTACGTGGCCAATAACTGTAGAGGCTACCCTAAAAAAAAATATATTAATATAGAATATTTTCTTTAATAATGTACGCGGAGATCTCCATGATTTATTTCGATGCATTCATCAAAACTTATTTAAAGTCATGAATATTTTGATTAATGTTTTAATTGGACATTCTTTACGTGTCCGGTAACTGCAGAGTCTACCCTAATTTGAAAAGGGTACATTTTAATATTAATGTGTTGAAAAAGCAAGCATTTAAGACTAAATAGATTTGACGCATCTCACTCATACAAAAGCACTTTATTACAATTTTAATGGAAACGTTTTCTAAAGGAAATGGGGTGAAAAGAAAGAATCGGCTTTTCAGGGGAGACATAAGGGAGGGTTGGGGGGGGGGGGGGAGAGTGGGAGGGTGCGTGAGCATAAGAAGATTATACGAATGACGTAAATAGGCAGTGTATGTACTCAAGAACCTACGAAATACATTCCCATATACTTATACATCATATCATATGTTTCATTTTCAATTTCTTCGGGTCAAAATATTAACCCCACTATCAGTTCACGTACTTGCAGCCTTAATACAAATTTGGCGAAAATACTTTTTTTTTTAGAAAAACCTCTTGCCTTTATTACTAAAATTTATCTAAAAAATCTAATTATTTACTGGCCAAAAAATACTTATCATCGACTTTTAATGTATTGAAAAGTTTCAGTATTTTGATAAAATCTGTTTTCTAAAAAAGCAGTTCATATAAATCATATAAAAAATGTTGTTTTTTTTTTTTATTAAAAATATCCTCGAACAGGTTTTTGTAACTCGATACCTACCTTTTTTAAAAAATGTTTGTGAATTACACTAAATTAATAAATAAAAAAAATAAAAACAATACCCTAAGTATACAATGTCGATTATTGACTTGAAAAACACTCAACGCGAGCCTAGTATTAATGACCTTGTATATTTCACTGCTGCTGCTATTTGTAGACAGCTGATTGCGACTATATTGTGTTACATGTATGTGAATATTAAGTTCCCTTGTACTGCTTCTTACGTGGGTGTTTTACAAACGTTACTTGACTTCCTATCACAACTTCTCACATGGACGCACCCATAAGCCAGCTTTCACTTATATTAGAAAGAGACATTATCGTCTGAATAACTACTAGCTTGATGTGAAACATATTTTTCAACGCTTACATTACTGTAGACACTGAAAAAATATCCATTTTGCAAAAACACAAACTAAAAGAAAAGTACTCACACCTGACATTAACCGTTGATACAAATGCGTGAAATTTTATTAAATTGTTTTTGAGGTAAATTTTTGCGCAAACCACAAATAAAGAAATTAACAACTCCAATAATTAAGCAATTAAACATTATCAGTTAAATCATGTCATTGCTTATTATCTGCACACAGACCCGCCTGGCAAGCGTGATATGATTCCATTAACAGTCTTTGCATAATGGAATATAAAGCTTCAAAAAAAAAGCTAATTTTCAAGGTGTCTTTTATGATATGTTTACTCAGTGTAAAAAAGAGATGTTATGTTTAAATATTTATCATTTACAGTAGTAAGATAAAAATTACCTTCAAAAAAATAACAATCGATCGCACAAAATAACAACTTTATCAAAGAAAAAAAAAAACATTAAAAATTCATTTGCATAAAATGTTTTCTATCGCAATTTTACATAATGCTTAAATAACCGTATTCAAATTAAAATTTATTTTTAATTTCACCCCGGGCCGGGAGCGCGGAGCGACGTTGTAAAAATGATTAAATTCTAATAAAAAAATAATATTTGCCGAGCCAAATTTGAATTCCGGCTCCGGAAAGATTATATAGGTGGTGTGCGTCGATCCTCCATAATGTATTCATTAAGAGCGGACATGACCGCTTCCGTTTCCGATGACCCCCAGAAGCCCGGCTTGCCTTGCCAGAGTGACAGATTTGATCGTGCAAAATTTTCACCCATACATGTGAACACAACAAACACGTCATAAAGAAAATTATGATCATGTTTACTGTCTGAAGAAGCTTTCGAAAAACGAAAGCGCTCACATTGTGATCTCCTAGCTGTTTGGTTATACGCATTTGCTGTCGCTTTATATATTTAAAAATGTGCAGCTATACTTAAAATATATGAAAATCAAATCTATTGTTTACCAACTATATTATTAACCAACCAACCAACCAAGGAACCAACTATATTATTTTTTAAATTTTGCTAGTTATGTCAAACAATAAACTAAAATGATAAACAAATTTAGGAAATAACACTAAAACCAAGGGTTACTAACTCAATATCTACAGAAAATATTGTTAGCAGACCAAAAAAAATAGCAAGTCACACAATATTTAATTGGCATAATAAGTACGTTGTTTCATTTATAGGATATGATTGTTAAAAATTCTTGCCTAGTACTAGTGATTCGTTAGCATAGTTGGTAATGCACCTGCCATGTAAGCGAGGAGATGTGGGTTCGAATCCCACACAAATCCCGATGATATTTTATGATAAGAGTTTCTTTAATCAATTTTCAATATTTGAAATAATGTACTTAATCATTATTGATTCTTGATAATTGGCAAGTAAAAAAATGAGTAAATAAAAATCTTCGCCTACTCCTGCCTATATTGAGTGAATTAAATTCATGAAATATGCCAAATCAGATGTTTAATTTTAATGGTGACCGGTTTCGCCAAACCTTTCGCGTTGGCGTTGAATATATTAAACGACGTAAATACAAGTTTTTTGTAAGCAGTATCGTAAAGTAAACATCCCTTAATAAGATTTACACCCGAAGATTTCAAAGTTCAATTTTATCTGGGGTTGGGTTAAATTGGCGGCGGCGGGCAAACACGGCGGATCTCAAAGCCCCGACTCCATATTGAATTACGTCGAAATGCAGCGCTGCCACAGACATTTAAAAAGCAGGTTGTGTGTGTGTGTGCACAGCTTCGCCGCGTTCCGATGCGATTTAATCTAGCCGAGATCTCGGAGCCGGTATTTGCGCGCCCCGGGCGGCGCGTGTAAATAAAGTCGGAGCTTCAGTTTCTACATTGAGTTGCAGAAGCTGTGCACACCGTGTGTGTCTAAGATTCTCGGTATTGTATTTTTAATTATTTTCCGGAAAATTTCGACGTTTCAGTCGCGGTACCGGAGTCGTTTTCAGGGGTATACTCGATTCTTGAAAATAGCTGAAACGGCGGATGAGAAAACGCAACGCAACACCCAAAAGTACTGCTTTTGTCATTATAGGGTGTAAATTTTGAAATGCTTGAAATATCGTTTTGTAGCATAATTCATTTTAATAAATACTACTATATCATATGAATATGATCTTATTAAAAATAAGACATTATTCATAATAATTTGTCTCGTAAAAGTTAGAAATGTCTGTCACTAAAACCATCATACATATTTAATTTTTTTTTTTAAGGTGTCCGAATAAAATTAAAAAATATGGGTTCTACTGATTACCATTTGTTATATCTATTTATGGATTGGTCAATCAGATGCGTATCTATTACCCATTACGGGTTTATTATATTATTACTAATATGATTAGGCACATTAGTTCATATATAGAAGATGATTTAAAGAAACTCACGATGATATTTTTCTGAGAGTTTCTTTAAATCATCTTCTATATATGAACTAATGTGCCTAATCATATTAGTAATACCATCTATTACTTAATAAATCAGCATATTTAAGTATAACAGGCTTATTATGTGTATATTAGATTATAAGAAATTCAATATTTTTGACAGAGAGTACTTGGTGGAATTCCATTTTAATATTTTTGAGTAAAATACTTAAAAACGAACATGTGGAAAATCACTCAAGTATTTTACTCAAAAATATTAAATTATAAGGTAATTGATTCACAAATGGAGCGACAAGATCTTCAAAAATATTATTTTTGATATTAGGTGAGACGCGATAACCGTAGAGTCATAAAAAAGTATAATTGTTATAATTAGCGTTACTAGCAACTGACTTTGCGAGATGGTCACTCGAGAGACGTTACGCTGTCACTTTCACGAAGCCCTGAGTAATCTGTATATTAAATGGCCGAATGGCGTACGGCCCTGGACGGAGACCTGACAGAGTAATTTTCTCCTGATAAACCAGGGGACCGAGTGACCCATTTCAACGGAACGGAATCATATCGGAATTAGCGCGGCCCGTGCCCGCCGTCACCCCCTCTCGTCGCTATCTCAACAATAAACACACAGCCTTTTATTAACTGAATTTCACTGGCGGCCGAATAAACCTGAAAAATGTACCGCAATTTGAAAGCGTGCCGCCTCTCATTGTTTTAATTTCAATTATATTCAAAATAAAATAAAAAATAAACTCGTACTCTTTTTTTATATTTATTCGACAATAAAAGATAATTTAACGATGGTTCTATTATAATATATTAGATTTCTATGTAAGCATGGGATATTGCTTATTGAATATGCGGAGATACAGATATTCAAATCAATTGGACGCAAATGCGATGATATCTTGTATTTTTTTTTGAAAAAGAGAGCCTTTTTTGAGGTTTTGTTATTAATCGAAAGATCACATTATTTCGTTGAATTGTAATAAATGTACAAACAAGACTTGAAAGGTGGTGTGTATATTTTAAAAATCAAACGAAATTAAACCTGAAATTATCAAAAACTTGACCTAGTTATAATAAAATGTACATTATAAGACGTCATCGATCAGCAGTCGACACCACTGGCGGCTAGGCGTGTGCAACACCGTGACGTCACCATAAGACATACACCGACATGTACATAAATACGAATAAAATGTCGATTTTATTAACCAAACAGTCAATAGCGCGCGTACGTGATTAAGTATATTTTATAGTGATGGGCACAATCAAGGCTGCGTAATCGAATAATCGTTTATTTCATTAGAAAAATTAAACAATAAAAGCAGTAATCCTATTTTTAAATTCATTACATAAATTCATTCAATATTTTTGAATAAAATACTTGAGTGATTTTCCACATTTTTGTTTTTATTAGTGACCGGTTTCGCCAACCTTTCACGTTGGCATTATCAAACAGTTTGATAATGCCAACGTGTGTAAAAATGTGGAAAATCACTCAAGTATTTTATTTAAAAATATTAATATAAGTACTATCTGTCAAAAATATTGAATTTCTTAAATTCATTCAACATAATAAAATATAGTTCAGCTACGAGGATAATCAAAAAAGAAATTTTATAACAACAATAAAAAAACTAAACCATCGCTGCACTTGGAAACTGTTTTTAATATGGTATTATAAAAATATATTTGGAGTTGACTTATCGATATAGAAGCAGTAACCAAATTAATTATCACTTTCTCTGTATCCAGCGGTTTTAATACCTTAATATACTCAATATTTTTGACTGAGAGTACTTGGTGGAATTCCATTTGAATATTTTTGAAGAAAATACTAGAGTGATTTTTGATAATGCACTCAGTTTGATAATGCCAACGTGAAAGGTTGGCGAAACCGATCACCAATAAAAACGAAAATGTGGAAAATAACTCAAGTATTTTATTCAAAAATACCTTAATATACAATAAAAATTAGTTTAAGTCGATTACTTGTATTATTTATTAAGGTTGCATCGATTAGAAAAATAAGGAAAAAAAAAAAAAAAAAAAAAACACCCATCCCTAACCTCCAGCCTCTCCTCATCCCCCCATCAGCCCCGATAAATTGATGAACCGAGCCGGGCGTGTGGGATAAACAAAGAAAAATACGCCAGCGCGCATACAAATCGGGGAATTAGACGCTAAAAACCGCCGTAAATCCAGCCGAGATGTTCAGGGAAACGTCCTACAACTTGCGCGAGTCTTCTGCGAGAATTCACCCGTCCCTTTAATAACACTCAACCTTAATTATGCGATAACTTACAGCCTCTCGCTATATGATTAATTACCGACTACTGAATCAAACAACCCACGCACAGTTATATATTTTTTTAAATGTAATTTATAACCTCCCCGCTCTCCCCATTCTGTTGCTTGTGCATATCTGCCATTCTGTACCCTGAGCGTGTGTAAAGGATACCTAGTCGAGTATCAGATCTAAACGCCAGAGTTTTGAAAGGAAAGGATTACATAATAATGCTATAATATAAAACTGATGGGTGCCGCGTTTGCTCACTCCGGACAACAAGCGCAATCGTGAGACCACTTCGGAGCGGTGTTTGACGCTGTTTAAGCGCAATCCGAAGGAGTTTCTGCGTCGTTTCGTGACCGTCGACGAAACGTGGATCCACTGGTACACACCAGAGACCAAGGAACAGTCGAAACAGTGGACTTCACCCGGCGAACGTGCTCCGAAGAAGGCGAAGACTGTCCAATCGGCCGGAAAGGTGATGGTGGCCACCGTTTTCTGGTATTCACAAGGTGTGATCTACATTGACTACCTGGAGAAGGGCAAAACGGTCACAGGGCTCTAAAATCAGGGTCCGAATTATTGGGCCGATTCGACGCCGGATTGCAGAAAAAACGGCCCCATTTGACAAAGAAAAAAGTGCTCTTCCACCATGACAACGCACCAGCTCACACCTCAAATTGGTCGAATTGCACTACGAACTGCTCCCCCATCCACCGTATTCTCCAGATTTGGCCCCGTGCGATTTTTTTTTTGTTTCCAAACTTGAAAAAGTCACTCGCCGGGCAGAAATTGAAGTCGAATGAGGAGGTCATCGCCGCCACGGAGGCCTGCTTTGCAGACCTCGAGAAAACGTATTTTTCAGATGGGTCAAAGAAGTTGAAGCATCGCTGGGTCAAGTGTATCGAGCTAAAAGGAGACTATTTTGAGAGATAAATCGCCACTTTTCCAAAATTTTCGTTTTTCTTTTGTAGGCTATGTACTTATCGGACCGTCCTCGTATACTGTTTGTATTTAAAGCTGCTGATGTAAATAATATTCTACATTTGCAAGTCTTGGACACAATTCAAATATCCTTCATAAAATATATATTTTTATAATATGATCAAACAAATAATTATGCAGGCTGTGTAGACCATGTAACGAGTAGGCAAACAGCGTCTAAAAGGTCTAAATGTGGTGACAGCTTGGCTGAAGACCACAAAACAGCCTGACCCGCTGGAGAGTGAAATAAATAAGGACGAGCAAGAATACAATGCCTTGAATGTTTAACTTAACCGTCTATTGAACTTGAACTTTAAAAAATGAGGTTTTAATAACTTTTTGTAATTGAGACAATTGACAGCATTAATTTGAATATGTAGCATGAACCATTTTTAGGCTTTAGGGTAGAAATGGTATACTAGGAGATGACAAGTAATCCCATATAACATTAGTAAATGAAAACTCTCAGCTCGTAAATAAGCTCATCCATATACCTTAAGAAAAATTAAATAACATCAAGCCTTGACGCATATCTTACAGTGGCGTGCGGTGAGTACAAGCAATGTATGCATTTATAACACATGACAAGCTATTTTGCTCTTATCAATAAAATCAAATTGGTACATTGTCTGTATTTATTGCACGCTTCTGATTTATCGAATCACCTTTGTCCTCCACTAGTCGAAATCAGTTTATCCCCAGTCTGTTCTGGTTGGACACATTTTTTTCCCAATAGTTGTACACATTTTTAAGGCCTCGACAGCTTGGATTGTTTTCATTTTATTTTTGAAGAGCGCGGGTGGGTTTAACAGTTCTAAGGGTTGTTTATAAGAGATAAGTTACACAACACTACACATGCTGTATTGCCGATATTCAATATGTGATTTATTGCATACACGCTGACAGGAATTGTGTGACAGATACTTTACAAAAAAAATATTGAATCGAGTCTGAAAAATATTGAATGTGCTCTCTATAATGAATTCTATTTTTGTTGTATGCATCTCAACGTTTATTGCTGGTGATAGTTATCAAATATTTTTGTCTATAATCGGTTAACACAACGATATTTCGTACCGACCCAATAATGGCACGAAATCAACGTAATTTAATAATTCAATCAACTCAACATAGAACCTGCTTCGAGTCGTCTAAGCTGCGGTCATAAATAATCCAATTGAAAGAGGTACGAAAGGAAGTAATTGTCGCGAAATGAGTTTCCCTGAAATATGAAACGAAACTCATCACGAGACGACCGGTCCATCTGACAGTTCATAAAACATTCATCTGCGACTTGAAACCGCCTGAGAATGCCATTTTGAGATGAACGACCCCATCCCCCTCCTCGGCTTCAGCCCCTGCTGAACGATGCTAATTTTTAATTCAAAGCATTTGGCTCTTAATTTGAGACAATAAAGAAGTAATAAGGAGCTAACAAAAGTTGGCATCGCACCGGTCGCAATCTTTGACTGTGTATTTTATTTTTTTAGAAAACGGTTGTTAATTAATAAGATAGGTTTATTTTATTTTAAATTTTCGATACAGCGTGGTTCAATGAGTACTTTTTTTTAAACAAAGTAGATTTGAATTGTGAGTAAGTTCAATTAAATAAATCACGATTCATTTTGTTGAACTAATTACTACAAAAGGCTTACAAAAATATTTGTTGTTATTTCTTGAAAAGTTTTGATTTGCTTGTCCTTTTGGTATATTTTTTATCTATAACCACTGTTCTGTAAAATCAGTAACCATAATATTTAGAAGGCTCCACATCGAACAACCAGAAAATACCTTTTGACGCGACGCAGCTAAAAATAGAACCCATTCTTCCACATCTATCTCTGCCCGGTGCTTTTGCTAATTGAACTACTGTGCCACTGTAGCCGAGCGAGAATTATAATCATAAGTCAATTATAGTCGATGTTTTTAGTTTGAAGTAGGTATGTATTGACTAGCAGGTATTTTTGTTTTTTAACTGTGAATAGTTAAATATTTACAAAGTCGATTAAACGCAATGAAGACGCGAACAATGGTTAGATAAGGTTAGGTTAGGTTAGGTTATGTGCTTCGTAACAACGCCTTGCATAAAACTGCTAGTGGGGGTAGACCCTCATCCATGAGTGGATCAACAACATGTGATGTAACGATATTTCTACTTTAAAAAATTAATTGTTTGAATTCGTATTTAGACAAAAATACACAACTAATATTTTTTCTTTGTATTATTTTGTTAAATACTCATAATATAAAGCAACTTTGAGTGAAAATCCTTTGTTTATTTTAAATATATCAAAGATTTATTAAAAATCGTTTTTAATATACACGATAAGATTCTGTGTATGACTTTATTAATTTTACTTTTATCCTCTTATCGTAGAGTTAAAAATGCAAATAAGATTCCATTTAAAAATAAAGCTTAAATGTTATTTTTTCTTAATTAATGCTAATTTTCATAAAACAGCTTTAAGCTCTTAACCTGAAAGCATTCCTGCATCTGAGGATGCAATAAAAACCAAAAAATATATAAACACATACAATAAAAGAAGCGGTAAGTGTGATTACTGAATTAAGAAGCAGTATCTTCTCGTTTTTACTGTCTTTTGTGTCTGTAAAAATTAGACTTCTCTTCTTTTTTTATGGGATACGAGTGGACTTACTCCAACTGATCTTTTAAAACGCATTTATATCTTCATTCTCCGGGGAATCCCTTTGGCTTGATGGTTTTTTTTTTAAATTTAAATTTCTAAAATTGAAATTCATATTTTTAATTATTTTCAATCAAAGATACAAATATCCAAAAAATGCATATGGATTTTTGGAAACAGGATCAAATTCAAAAGCATGTAAATAATATTATTAAAATTTATTTTATTTCCGTGAGGTGAAGATAAATATATATATATATATATATATATATATATATATATATATATATATATATATACATGTGTCTGTGTGTGTGTGTGAGTGTGTGTGTGTGTGTACGTGTATAAACTATTTTATAACTTTCAACCATTTATTGTATTATTTAAAAGTAATTATATAAAATTAAGAGTTAGTTTTCAAATTATATTGTTAGTTTAATAAAATTAAGATTACTTAATATATACAGCAACTAGTGACTGTATACTTCAAATAACATAAAAAATTAAATGACGTATAGAAAATACGTAAAAAGCAAATTACATGAATGGCATGCTTTGCTTACAAGAAAGAGCAACAGGAAAAATTGATATATCACTAAGGTACAATTTTTTTTTTTTTTTTAATTATTTTTGAACAGAAAAAAATTATAATATATGCTTTTAAGTAAATATAAAGGTGTTGTTTTAAGTAAATGTATATAGTGATTATTTACTTACCGAGTATGGTACGCGATAACCAAATAACACTATGAACCAGTCACATCGCACTGCCTGACCGTCACGTAGTCACTCGCGAGGTTTTTCCGATGCTCCGGCGCGGAGCCCCCCCTCACGTCTGGCCCAGACGACGGTCGGACCGCTACTGAGGCACTGGCGGTACTCCTCGGGAAGCTGACAGGGAGGGGGCGTGGTGAAACGCTGCAGGGCTGCGCCAAATCAGATCTGGACCCATACGGCTTGGGGAAAGTCGGAAAAATTTAATATTTAAAAAAATAATTATAAACAAAACTTTATTGAAAATTCCACACACACTCATTTTTATCATCAAAATAAAACAACTGGATTATATCAATAAGTAACATAATGTTATTTACAACAAAAAACGATGCTAAAAATAAAATAAAAACAAATCCTCATAAAAGCGTTTTGAAATGTATTCAATCTATTAAACTTGTTAATCTTGTATCTTATTCAATATATTTTTCTTTTGAATTAATATATAAAAAATTAATAAAACCGTGCGTAAAAATATCTACAGAAAAGTTTGGTAGTATGACTGCTTTAGCGGTTATACGTGTATATAAAATAGTCGGTAATAAATAAAAATGCGTTTTATTTCTTGGTGTTCCTAATTGTGGCAACCCTAGTAATCCAGCTAGAAGAGTAAAAATAGCAATGTATGTGCTCTCTGCGGCTGTGTGCGGCACTCACACTGCCAGCTAAAACACTGTGCGTGTAATATGTTGTAAAGGAAGCCGTATATGGAAGCGACGATTAAATTAATTACTGTAATAATACCCAATTTCTTAACGAATAATTACCTAACTGCCGTATGTAGATAAGGGTTTTTACTGTCTTTAATACAAATAATGGTAATGTTTTCCTTTTATAATAGGACTGATTGGAACAATTTTGTTTTGTATTTCAGTATGATGAAAACGCAGTAGAGCGCGTTTTTTTTAATTTTTTAATTGTAAATAATAAACACAGTACTTTTTTTTATTATTGTAGATCTAATATCGACGTAGATTTTACAGCTGATTATTTTATTAAATAACCTAAATTGATTCTGCTTAAGTCGTGCGTCGAATATCCATCTGCAGCATATAAATTTATTTGTGACAAAATATAGACAAAATAATTTTGTCTTGCTTGTTTAATAAAATCATCAATGAAATGAATATATTATACTTTTTATTTTTCGTTGTATTTTTTTTTTTGTGTTATGTTCATATTCACGAATCGGTGCCGTGTGCGGTGTCCCTTACTTTCCCCGGGAAAACCCACGACCAAAGCTGGTACCGCATCCATCCCTGTCGCGCGCAAACAAAACCGAACAAACCGGATCGGCGTCCGTCCCTGTCGCACGCGCGGCGCGGGCGGCGCGGGCGGAGACGCCCGAGCGCCGGCGGAGGCGGCCGAGGCGGGGCGGGCCGCGCGAGCGAGAGGCACGGCCGCTGCAGCCGGCCGTCATTCTGATTCGAAATTTGAAGTAAGCACGCATTATGGCTAATGAGAAAATTGAACGTTTTATTCATACGGCAGTGCTCGGAGCTCCCGGGGGCTGAATTATATATGGCGGCGGCGAGCCCAGGAGCCCGCTCTGCACTGAATAACGACTTATTATTTTTAAATAATGTTTACTTTGTAACGTCTCATATGCACCCGTGATTTCACTGAAATTAATTTGGGGGAAAGGGTGAAACTACGTTGTACGTTTTAATAACACCGGCAACCGAATACTGTTAGGCTATTTAGGGACTACATCGCTAATATAATTTATACTTTAAAAATTCATGTATTCAGAACCCTTCTTGGTAGCAACAATAACCATAATAGTTATACTAAAAATTATTATGATTGTTGTATAATTATTATACAATTGTTATATTTTACTTTATAAGAAATTTAAAAAAAAATTTTTTTTTAAATAATAAGGTTTCTTTGTGATCATAAACGTAGTTTTTGCTTTAGAAAACAGCACTCTTTCTACGAAAATATTCATGAATTTTTTTAAGTCATAAAGATACAATTTGATAATGATTGTGTGGGATACACAAATCACGATGATATTTTTCTAAGAGTTTCTTTAATCAATTTTCAATATTTGAAAAAATGTACTTAATCATTATCAATCATTAAACCTATATAGGTAAAATCGCACTTCCTGTGAGACGGTCTTCACAAAAATCAATAATATAAGATACAATTTACTGTATTTAAAAAAAATGCACTTGGTTTGATTAGAATACAAAATATTATCTAGAATTGATGATTATCCCTGTTTATATATTGACCACAGGCTGCGCTAAAATAAAATAATTTTTCAGCGCCTAGCATAAATTTCATGAGTGTATTTTTTGCGCTCTTACGGATAAGAAACGTTTGAATAAACCTTTACTGAACTAGTGAGATTTCTAGCTCGGTTCTAATTAAAAAAATAATATTTAGTTTGAATATTCATGCAATCATTAATTAATTATACTCATTGAGTTATAATAGGAGGGATGATTGAAAGTCGCCTCGCGCCTGGTTGGCTGCAATCGCACTTACTCGAGCAATAACGTAGTCGGGTTTTTCGGTGAAAGCAGCGCAGCATTTTCCCCATCCGAGCCTTTCTGTACATCTCCGTGCAAAAAAAAACCGTTTGAAATTTAATTACTAGTACGCTAGACGTGCATTAATTAACAGAGAGCACTCTTTCAATTTGTTATGGAGATGTCCCTTTGAGAGAGAAATAATTAGGACAGCTAAAAAAATTGGTTTTCAAATGAAACTTGCACTTGCGAAAAATTAAAACGGAATCACTGCAAATAAAAATGCTAAATTAAAAAGTATGCTTTTTACAAAGTGTGACGTCGTGCTTAAGTAGTTTTGTGTTTTCGCTTTGGTTAAGTTAGTTTGGAGTTCAGTTGGAAATTTATAAGGGAGTGACGACACAAAGTAAACTCAGACGCAAAAAGTACCTTTTTAAAATCATAAAATATATTTATTATTTCCACGGGCTTGAATTTAAATAAATAGTTATTTAATCGCATGTGAAACTATTTATTTTTTATTCGTAAAAAATAGCTGTTTTACGTTTTTTTTATAAAACGTTACGTTTAGTTACATACTATCAATTTGTATCTGAAATGATATATTTTTATCTAAAAAATTTTCAAATGATAATTAATTTATTGGTTAAAATAAAGAAGGACTCGGGGACCCACTTCACAATTTTCCCCGTAGAAAACCATGAACACTGCCTCAGCAGTGCATATGCTCAGTGAAATAGTCGCCAACCTCTGAAGAGAGGCACTTGACGAAGAAAGTTAAAATTCACTCACGGCAAGCCAGGATTTTAATTTTATATGTATATAAATCAGTGTAACGCGTAGTAAGCTCTATTTAAAACTATAAAAGATAATCAATTTAATAAATATATATTTTTAATTTTAAAAATTGTTTCTGATAATTTCTAATGTTGATTCACTGATTACATGCTTTGAATGATAGCATGCCACTGGTATATAGAAAGGCGTTTGATACATGTATAATATATCTTATTTGAAACTACGGAAATCAATCATTATTACAGATGAAACTAATTCACTGATTAAGTACACAAATATCGTAAAGAGCGAGTGTATGTGTGTCTATACAGCGCAAGGGAGTGAAAACTTGCTAAGCAGTGCACAGAACAAGTGTCAGAATTTCCTCCACACTCTGCGAATGTCTCCCCCATTTCTCAGCGCTTTCATATCCCGACACATGCCCCGCCTGGGGTGGCCAGGCGCTCTGCTCCCTAAAATTACTATAAATATAATAATTTCAACACAAAACTACAAGAGATTTAAACAAACCGAATAAACGAGTAACTTGCACTAACTTGATATTAGTATACTATGACTATGACATAGTAGTATAACAGAAATGCTGTGTCTCTGTATTGTATTCTGCCTTTAATTCAACACATTTTTTTCTGTTAGTATTAATGCATGTATTATATTAACACACTTAAAGCGGGGCGGGTACTAGTACCCATTTTGCGGACTGCTGTCTAAACGCGGGGCGCGTATTAATACCTTTTTGAATGTGTTTACTCTAAAAGCGGCAGAAGGTAATTTTACTCTTTAGGTTTACAGCTCGGAATGTTTGTTTAGACTCGTCAACGTTACTTCTACCAATACTGTCCAGTGATTCTGAACAAAGTGACAATGAAGAAGTGGAGAGGTCAGAGAATGATAATCCTCCAATTATTGAACAATTTTTAGGACAAAGTGGTGTTGTTGTGATGCCAAGTGTGGATCAACTTTTTATAGGAAACGACTTATTTGACTACATGCAAATCAAAGAGTGTATAGACTAGATTTCACACGTACAATTTTACGCGAATTTTGTCCAAGAAGTAAATTTTTTTACGAAATACATTTTATTACCCAAAATCAATATAAATTTGATTTATTATATATAACATTTCAAACATCTCAAGTATCTGAACATATTAAAAATAATCCTTCGGATTCTCTCGGTTTTTATTCATAGCCACTGGGGCCGTCTTAGGCGACCTGAATAAAACGTCCATAGCATGAAACCAAAAACGCAGCAAGTCTAGTGCGGCTGCCAAAACCTACGGACACATTTAACTTTAATATATTTATTAGAAGTCGTAAAACAAAAAGAAAGTTATTTAATGCCCGGTGGTAACCCTAAGTATGACGTCAGAGGCTCTCGGGCCTGCCGGGCTTCTCGGGGCCCGTCGGTCGCACCTGTTACTATCAAAATATCAACTTTCCGCGAGGGACGCGGGGAAGACCTCGATAAAAAAAAATCGCCCCGGACGTGACGTCATCGCCGAGATCGTCCCTCCCCTCCGAGACGTTGATATATTATCCAATTATTTACTTAAAATCATACGAAAAAAATTAATAATCAATTTAACCTATATATCAACAAAAAAAATTATAAAGATAAATATTTTTTTTATTTAAATAAAACAATATTTTTGTTTATAATGTTATTATTACAAATTATTATTTTTATTTTATATAATCGAAAAAACGCAAAGCGCGTTACTGCCATCTGTGGACACATTTGTAAAACTTTTTATGCGTTTAGTAAAACAGTTTTCTGTTCTGCGCAATATGTTGGGTTTTAGTTTTATTTATTATTTTATCGGTATGTATATTTGTAGTGAGTTTTAGACATTCATGTATTTGTAATGAATATTGTATATATAATTATTGACTGTTGAATATTGAGTTATTAGTGGTTTATTTAGTATTGTCGAGCAACGCATTACCGTTTGTTCCATTTTTAAAATGGGTTTATTTCCTGTTTCCGTCTCTGCTTCCGCTCTACGCGCTTCCTCTAGCAATGTACATACATGAAAACTCACTGGAGTGTACGGTTCAATATGAACACTATATTTATAGCAAATACGGCAGGTCGAATCGCATGGAAGACTTGGTAAAATATTTTTTTGACAAAAGGAATCCGAGGAAAAAGTTATCGAAAGCAGTAAGTGCTCTCTAACAATTTTATTTAGAAAAGCTTCCAACTTATATATATATATATTTATATATGTATGAGGTGGACATGGGATTGATAAATAACATACGATGTTTACTATTAACCCATATGTAGATCGACAGTATGGATTTTCTGCAAGTACCTTCTTGCATGGAGAGGCATATTTGAATAAATTACAATTGAAATATGCATATCCTGATGCAATTTGCGTGCCTATTTACATAATAATATAGCTCCAGCACCTCCTGCTTGTATACATGGTAAATATTAGCTGTATTTAAACCTTCCCAAATTATTGTTTTATTCTTTCACAACTGAACATTTGTATAATAAGAATAAATCTTGATAACCATCTATTACAACCTTTGAAGAAAAGATTGTTCTCAAAGAAGTGAAAAAATATACATATTGTATTATAAAATATTAAACTCACAAAAAAACTTATTATTTTATATAGCTACGGTAAAATATGTAAAAAAATATGTTTAGAATATTTAAACAAATAATTTTCAAAATGACTCACACTTTGCAAAACAGAGTCTTAGTAAACAAATATCAAGGTGACTTTATTGATATGAAAATTTAACACAAATTATCTAGTATAAAATGTTTCCACGCCCTTTGTAATTGAGCAGGAATTACGTCCCCCTCCCCCGCGGGTTCCCCGGCAGGGGAGAGTGGGGGGGGCGGGGCGCCTACCCGCGGTGCACTCCGCCCGCCCCGGGGGGTGTCTGGCGTCTGCGATAGCCGGTAGGGAACGCGCAGTTCAATGCGCCCTGCACTCTAAGCAGGGCTGGCAGCAAAAAAACCACTGAAATTAATTTAAAAAAATATATATTTAGGTACGACATGTGCTGACTACCATTGCCCACACACTGATCACCATTGCCTACATCGGTAGGCAATGGTGATCAAACTTGTTTTTTTCAATTATTCAATTTATATTCCAAAATGATTAAAGGTGATCTCAATTATTAGTTTGATAAGTTAAGTTTATATTAGGGCTAAATCAATAAATATGAAATTTATACATTTGCTTTTATTTCAATTCACTCAAAAGTGACCCCCATTGCCTACATCTCACCCAAGCTTGGTTTTTGAAAGGTTGATTTTAAAAGCTGACGCATAACATCATATGGATTATAAAAAAATATTATTTTCGTGTTGATATATTGCATTCATACATTAATAAGTTGTGATATGAATATACTTGTTTGCTTTTCCTTGTTTATCCTTGTTATCTAGTCTCTACTTTAAGCCACATGTTGTGAGCCCAACAACATGCGAACAGCCACAGGCCATACTGTAAGCATAGCTCTGAGAATCAATGTAAATCATCTTCTTCGTCAAGTGCCTCTCATCAAAGGAGGTTGGCGACCATTTCACTGAGCATATACTCATGCTGAGCCAGTGTTCATGGTTTTATGGAAAATAGTGAAGTGGGTCCTCGGGTTCTTCTATGCCGCAGTTTTATATTGATGTCCAATAGCATTATTATATAATCATTTCCTTACAAAGCTCTGGCGTTTAGATCTGATACTTTAATATCAGGACCCACCCCCACGTACTTCCAGAGCACATCCCTCCACAATCGTTCCAAGTCCAATACTCCATTACACACGCTCAGGGTACATAATGGCAGCCATGCACAAGCAACAGAATGGGGAGAGCGGGGAGGAAAATAATAAATAAGAAAATAAAATATCTTGTACAGTAATACCCCGCTTTACGCGAGAGATACGTTCCGGAAAAAATCGCGTTAAGTGAAATTCGCGTATATCGGGGTTTACGATTAAACATACATACAAAGTCAAAACTTAATACAAAAAATACGAGTACTTTAATTCTAAGAACACTTTATGCAGTATTACATGTTATTTTTACTGAAAAAATTGATCTATTGTCTTTTGGGTAGCGTTTATTTTACGTTCTTGTAAAATACGTTCATAACACCCAACGCTGTTTTTAATTGTTAAAGGAAGTCCAATGACTACATTATGTTCATACATATTCTTAAAATAAGAAATTCGCGTAATACGAGGCATTTTAACGCGAAATTTGAAATTCGCGTTAAAATGAAACGGGGTCGCGTAAAGCGAGATATTACTGTATATTGATTTTTGTGAAGACCGTCACAGTGAGTGAGATTTTGCCTATACAGGTTTAATTTTTGATTGATTTGATTAATATATTTGATATAACACACTAAAGGCGGGGCGGGTACTAGTACCGTTTCGCGGACTGCTGTCTAAAAGCGGGGCGCGTATTAATACCTTTTTTAATGTGTTTACTCTAAAAGCGGCAGAAGGTCATTTTACTCTTTGGGTTTACAGCTCGTAATGTTTGTTTAGACTCGTCAACGTTACTTCTACCAATACTGTCCAGTGATTCTGAACAAAGTGACAATGAAGAAGTGGAGTGGTCAGAGAATGATAATCCTCCAATTATTGAACAATTTTTAGGACAAAGCGGTGTTGTCGTGATGCCAAGTTATCCGCAAAGTGTGTATGAAGTGCTTCAACTTTTTATAGGAAACGATTTATTTGACTACATGCAAATCAAAGAGTGTATAGACTAGATTTCGCACGCGCAACTTTACGCGAATTTCGTCCGCTTCGCACATCAGTTTAGTCAATTTGTTTACCCGCTTAAAATATAAATATAATATAAGCTATTGTGTAACAATAACATTTAATTTATTAACAAAAATCTGATAATTAACTCGGAGTTGCTAAACGGAAGAAAAAAAAATCAAAAAGTATATAGACTAGATTTCGCACGCGCAATTTTACGCGAATTTTGCCCGCTACGCACATCGGTTTAGTCAATTTGGTTACCCGCTTAAAGTGTGTTAATATCTTGAATAATATTTTTTAATTGATTTTATTTTTGAATTGATTGGTGCTGTGTGTCGCGGCAGCCCTGGGCGCCTCCCACCTGGCGGCGCGGGCAGGTGCTCAGTTCGCGCGCGGCCGCCCCAGTGACCGCACGGCCGCGAGTGTCGCTCCGCCCCAGCCCCAGTGCCCGGTACGTGCTGCACTCGGTACCGACGCCGGGTCGCGTCGGTGGTGGTGCCCCCGCGCGCGACAACACCGCCAATCGCGCGATAACGCGTCTACGATCATCGCTCATTGCTCGTTTTGATTTTTCGCTTAAAAATTGTAACCGCTACTGTACTCAAGCAAATATTTTTGAACCGTGTGTGTCGCGTTTACACATTTAAAAAAAAACGTGTAAGCAAGATATATATGTATATCTTGCTTACAGTTTTTGAATTAAAAAGCGGGGGATTGAATTAAAAATTCACCCCCCATGAAAAAGCGTGATGGTGGTAGTGATTTTCAGTGACAGTCTTGGAAAACTGTACATTAAATATTAACTAATGTTCTGCTAAATATCCATTTCGTAATGTTTGTAGGTTTTAGCAACCGATGTTAGAATGGTATGTTTTTATTTGAGGCCATTTTCAGGGATTGGCAGATATCTTCAGGGAAAATCCCCGAAGATGGTCCCCAGTACCGAAACCTAAACGTCGATGTGCGGCATACATACTTATCATTTTTTTTATGATTTTTTTTGTTTATCGATCAGTCAAATCAATGATTTGAGTCTCACGAAAAAAAGTTTTTCAATTTATGTGAACTTTTGTTTTCATTTACGCCGACTGTACATTCGCCCTTCGTGAATCGTAAAAAATTGAGTGAATCACTTCTTTGTTTTTGTTTTTCTTCTCTATATGGCAACACGTCGTTAATCAATAACAAGCTCGTTAAATTAATGAAACGCGTTTATTTTGTAACAACTTTATACATACAGTTTACGGTGACAATTTTACTATTTTAATAAAAATATATCTTCGTTTACATGATGATGATAGATGTAAACATAAATATTTTTAATTAAAATAGTTTTTTCGTGTTTTTCTTGGTAATGGCACATTAATTAGTATCTTTAGGAATTCTTATGAGATTGATACATTTTGAAAATTATTTATTTTACTAAGCGACATATGTCGACAATAGTACAGGAAATCAACAAATTTTTCAGATGAAACAAGTCGCTTTAAATAAAGTAATTATGAAGCATCATTGAACATTTTATTGTTTTTTTTTTTTTTATAAAGATGACTCGTGAATAATGAGATCACGCCTACTTTCATTTGTTTTAATTTAATTTATATTTTATTATTATATCAATTTATATTTTACAATTATCCATCATGCCTTCATATGGCTTGTGCCTTCCAATAAATAAAAACAAATATCACTCTTGGACCACGGGTTTAATTTATTATTCTAGACGTTTCTACTTTTTTTATTAGTACTATGAATAACATACTATTTTTTTCATATTCATCTTCATATATTTTTTGTTTTTTAAGCGTATTTTAGACTTTCAATGCTAATTGACAGGTGTCTCCCAATTATGGAGACATAACCTGCATTATATATAATATTTAATAGTTTCATCATATTTGATTTGGTACCCGCATAAATATGAGTTCAACTTTATAAAAAGGGTTAAATTGTACTCGACCTTTTCATTTATATAACTGTTAAATTACTAAATCAACAATACATATTACAAAAACCCAGATTGGCATCTACAGATGTACTTTTAAAACGCTTATCTCATACAAGTGGGTAAATTCAACAATTAGCAATTAGCATGCAATTTTTGATTAACAAATTGTTTTATAAACATATTGATTAAGTTTTTCAAGACAAAATTAAAGTTATAAACCCAGTTTTGTTTTTAAATTGGTTTTCAAAATTTTATTCAGTCCAAACATGCACCGTAATTATTCGATTTCTAATTTGATACATTGGTAAAATAAAATTGATATGTATTTTTTTTATATTAATGTGAAAAGTAGAGCAAATTATAATTTTAATTAAATAACTTTGGTACATATTGGCTTTAGCTCTGTTATTTGAATTAAAAAATACATATTCAAATCTGATTTCAGATATTTATTCTTTTTTAAATTTCATTTAAAAATAAACATTCATTTCACTTATTAAAAAATTAAAGGTTCATTGAATATATTAATAAAATGTATTTTAAAAAAGTAAATATAGAAACGAAATTTCATAAAAGTGGAGCTAAAACTAGACCCATCGTGAGATTCAAAGACCGGTGTTTTGATCCGAGTGGAGTCCAGGAGCCAACAAATCCTCAGGGTGCGTTTAAACGATTATTTTACATAATCTCATGATACTTCCGCTCGTTAGCTCCATACAACCAGATCTGATAGAAGGCCGCAAGTGCGGCAATCAATATTTTTGATAATTAGCGAAACCGGTCACCAATAAAAATTTACTTGTGGAAAAATATTATTTGATATTCTTTCAATGAATAAGAAACTTAATGACGCTTTATGGACTTTTCACGACTGAAATTTCATCAACTGCATTGCTATCAACCACAAACCCATTCTTAGTAATATGGTTTAAAATATTGATGTGTTTATTAAATATTATATTTTTGTTAGTATTTGATTGTTTTAACAATATTTTTTTCAAAAATAGTTAAAAGACTCACCGTCCATGGAAAACGTGGTACCACAAAAGCGATATTGATTTACTCTGTTTTCTATGTGAAGAACGGATAGATAATAGCATACTTAGACTAATGAAAATATACCCAAGGGTATTCAATGCTTTATTGCATGTAAATAGACTTTAATATGTTCAAGCTTTGTAACAATACAATTATCCGTTCACGTTTAAAATTGGTCTGGATTCGACGGTCGGACGCAGGCAGGCGGATTAGTCGTAAATACGCCGCCCCGATAAGCAATCGATTATCCGAACAGCAGACTCCATTGTGCTGTGATTGGGAGACGATTAGTTCGGGCGAGTCGCTCGGTGTCGTCGACTTTATTTTATTTTTATTCTTTTCAACAATGAAGCATTTGTTTCGTTTATTGGAACAGCTGTTTATGCACGGCTGAAAAAAATATTCGTCATTTCCGTGAGTGTGGTGACAACACCGCGTGTGTGTAATAATTGAGACTTGGTGTATCAAATTTTGTGTTAAAAATCAAATTCCAAAACGATGAAGAGTAATACTATATATTTTTTGCTCGAAAATAGCTTTTTATTTAAAAAATCTCAGATTGTTTTAAATATTTTTGTAGCAATAAAAAAATGTTCAGTCTTTGGAAGATATCTATTTATGACTTATTATCTAAACTCTATAATAATAATGTGTATTAAAGCGTTAAAATATTTTAAACATTTGTCATATTTATATAACTGTATGCAATTGTAAAAACGTTTTTTTTATTAGTTGTGGGTTACACCATGAGTTATACGACACTTCAATTGTGCATGTAAGAACACATTAACGTTAGATTCATACTCTTCGTACATCTGTATTATTGAAGTGAGTAATACGATATAGCTCGGAATTCACTTTCACGCGTCTTATTGATGTCTTATTGTAAGGTTTCACTATTCGAGTCTTATTAGTTGTTTCGGAGAAGTATTGTTTGTAGATATACTTTGGATATATCAATTACGCGATGTCAAAACTCCTTCAATGAAGTTTTTGGGAATCTCGAAAAACAGCTGTGTATTAAATTAAAATAACAAAACCAATCACACAAACTGTTACAAATAAATATATCTTTACGAAAAATATCCGAATATCCCATAATAGGACCTGTGCGTCCTCTTGGTTAAGGACATCAACATAAGATCCGAAACGACGGAAAGGGAAATAGATAAGATCGCGACCTCCCCCCTATCAACAATAATTATTTGACAATGGCCTCGAGAATTTACTGAATCATTTATACTTGTCTTACGTAAATATATTTTTTTTAAACGACAAAGAAAAATATTTATTTGAAAGTGAATTATTAAAGATTATATATAGACCCGAAGTCGGATTATTATTATAGGTTGATACCATGTTTATAAAAAGCCATAAGTTAATTGAAAAAGAAACCTCTGAAAATATATTTTTTTATAATATTTTCTGTACAATAACAGGAGACGCAACAAAACATCGCCGTAATTGCATCTAATTTCTTCAAACCGCGTGTTAACCTGCCTATTTTATAGTTAAACTTATATACCATGAGTTTATAGAATTAACCGCTTGATTGTTTTATAAAAAAAAAATTAAAAAAACTTTTAAATTAACATAAAAATATTTTTAAACATTTTACTTACAACAATGATCGCATTAATGTGCACTTTCTAATTTGCTTATCTCAAATGCACAGCAATTGGCGTCTTATGTAATCTTTTATTGTTAAATTATGAGTTATTATTCAATAGATGATAATTTTAGTTTTTGCAACCAGCCAACTATCCATTTCCCATTATTAGCTAACCGAAGTAGTTGGGAGTACATTTTTACGATAATTTTTGCATGACAATAGACCGGCCGACGCGGTCGAGCAGGTCGTGTCCTATCTGCCGAGAGGGAATCGTATACCTCAGTGTTTTTCAACCTTTTTGAACACGCGACCCCTTTGTAAACCAAAAAATTCCGGCGACCCCCTAAGCCTAGGGCCTTAATAAAACTATTATATATCAGTTGTGTTAAAGAATACAGACACACAATTGTCTTTTTCATTTACGCAGAGGAGTCACGACCCACAGGTTGAAAAACACTGCTATACCTCATAAATAAAAATAATCAGCACCTTCGCGTGATAAAATGCATCGTGTTTAATAAGCCACTCACAAAATAAGACGTTAGATTGCAAAAACACAATCTCGTGTATTTAAAACATTAATCATAACGAGTTCCTCTCCATTCTATTGCTTGTGCATGACTGCGATTTTGTGCCCTGAGCATATGTAAAGGATTGGTAATGGAATCGTGGAATTGGAATGATCTGGAAGCAGTGGGGGGGCTCCTGCTATTGTTTCTGCATCCTGCTGCAGAAGGAGTATCAGATCTATACGCCAGTGCTTTGTAAGGAAATGATATATAATAATGCTATTGGGAAGCAGCAATACGCAGACCTTATCTTCGAATATAAAACTGCGGTGTAAAAGGACCCGGGGACCCTCAACTTAATTTCCCCTTAGAAAACCATGAACAGACTTGTTCGGTGAGTGGCACCTGAGAAGATAACAAGTATTCCAATACGTATAAATTAATAAAAAGCGAAAGCGCTCACAAACAAAAAAAGGCATTCGTACATTCGGCTATTTATATTTGTAGTACAATTGGTTAAATTATGGAAAAAAAATTGCGCTTTTAAACGTGACTTTTAAGTCTGAAATTCATAATGATATCACTTTTGAAATATCGGTGTCGATTATTTCTCATAATAATTCGCCAAAAATATTTTCGTTTCATGCATCCATTTGTGAGGCGACCTGTTTTCTATTCAAACTAAAGTATGTTAGACCGGCAGGCATCGTTTTTAATATTGTAATTTTATATATTTCGTTTAATACGTGACAGGTGAGCGATCAATTATTTTGATTTAGTTCAGTTTTAATTTAAATCAATCAGCCTCGGGAATATTTCTTTTCTAGAACATCTCTACTTCGTGATGAAGTTGCGGCAAACTTATCGACAAAAAAGAAATGGCCACAAGGCTACGATAATTTTTGCCATGATACCTTCACAGGTGCCTCTTAACAGAAAGAGAACATCGAATATGTACGAAGGCGGTCCGATAAGTACTTAGCCTCACCGCCCGATGGTGCTAGTATCCCAAGAGAGATTTACTATCGTGTAGTACATTCTCGTAGACGGCTACTGTCAAAATTTCAGCTGAATCGGATTCGTAGTTTTGTTTTGAACGTGTGTGGAAGCGGACGTGTACGCGTATTTTAGAAAAATGGAAAAATAGCAATATCGGTCGGTGATTCGATTCTTGTTTTTAGAAGGGAAATCGCGCAGAGAAATCAAAGAGAGCTTGGATGCTGTGTACGGTGACTCTTCTTCTTCGATGGCGACCGTCAAAAATTGGTTAACGAGTTTCAACGTGGTCGCACGTCGGTTTTTGATGAACTACGCCCAGGTGCCAAAATATGGCTACCACGGAGGATAACGTGACAAAAATCCACGATCTCGTATTGGCGGACCGCTGATGGAAGATGTGCGAGATAGCTGAAACAGTAGGCATCTCAAAAGACCGCGTGGGTCATATCCTGCATGAAATTTTGGGCATGAGAAAGCTGTCGGCGCGATGGGTGCCGCGACAACAAGCGCAACCGTGAGACCACTTCGGAGCAGTGTTTGACGCTTTATAAGCGCAATCCGAGTAAGTTTTTGCGTCGTTTCGTGACCGTCGACGAAACATGGATCCACTGGTACACACCAGAGACCAAGGAACAGTCGAAACAGTGGACTTCACCCGGCGAACGTGCTCCGAAAAAGGTGCTCGGTGCTGTCCTATCGGCCGGAAAGGTGATGGCCACCGTTTTCTGGGATTCACAAGATGTGAACTACATTGACTACCTGGAGAAGGGCAAAACTATGGGACTACGAAAGGCTCTACTATGCCGAATTATTGGGCCGATTCGACGCCGAATTGCAGAAAAAACGACCCCATTTGGCGAAGAAAAAAGTGCTCTTCCACCATGACAACGCACCGGCTCACACCTCCGCCGTTACCACGGCTAAATTGGTCGAATTGCACCACGAACTGCTCCCCCATCCACCGTACTCTCCAGATTTTGCCATTTTTTTTCGCAGATTTTTTTTTGTTTCCAAACTAGAAAAAGTCACTCGCCGGGCAGAAATTTAAGTCGAATGAGGAGGTCATCGCCGCCACGGAGGCCTACTTTGCAGACCTCGAGAAAACGTATTTTTCAGATGGGTTAAAGAAGTTGGAGCATCGCTGGGTCAAGTGTATCGAGCTAAAAGGAGACTATTTTGAGAAATAAATCGCCACTTTTCCAAAATTTTCGTTTTTCTTTTGTAGGCTATGTACTTATCGAACCGCCCTCGTATTATATATTTTTATATATCGATGTGTTTGCAGTGTTTTTTGGCTAGCCCAGTTTGATTGGTACATTCGTTGCATGCGGGTGTATAATACTATCAGAGAAAAACACCTGCTCTTATCATGAAATACCTTATCTCTCCGATAAAGTCAAGGGGACGCTCGCGTACAAGTACACGGACTCGGAAACGAAACCGAATGCAAGTATCGCTTCACATATCATTGGAGCTCGCTGGCAGCGAGCCAGGCTTGTGGGACAGCTGAAGTTCCTTTGAAAGGCTGATATCAATAATCAATATCTTCAATGTTGAAAAGCAGTGTTTTTTTTTTTATTTAAAACCATTTTCATCATATTTTTTACATTGATATTCTATACAAAATTAATGCGTGCAGAATGATTCAACGCACAGCCTAACTCTCTAAGCAAACAAATGATACTGTTGTTATTGAGTTTCACGTGTCGCCGCTCTTTTGTTCGTTCCAAATTTGAATTTGAACCATCTGCCGATTTTGAGTATCGAACAGAGGGCGGATCCTGGCCGGAAGCGGGGCCCGTGGCGTGCGACAGCTGGCCGGGCTGGGCAAAACCCGACAGCACTAATCTGTAATACAGAGAAAATGACGGCTATAATGTATCATCTAATTGATCACAGATAACATATTGAATTATCACTTAATTCATGACATATTTAATCAACAATTAATATAATGAAATATCAGTCTTTTTATATAAAATATATTTTTGCTTTTTGGATTTGGTACTTTTCAATTTAGATATATTGATTGGCTAATTTATACGCTTACAGTAAAGAAATATAGTTGCGAAAATAAACTAAATTTTTTATTAATTCATTTACATAAAACGTATAAAAAAACTTTTGTTGGTATTTTTGCTATTAAAAAATGCATTAATGTAGTATAAAAAAAAACAAGTAAATAAACACATGTTGTTGCGATGTTTTTTTCTTGCAGTGTGTATTTTAAAGCCGCGTCAAGCTGAGAATAAAAGAATCCATTTTACCCGCGAGTCTCCATTATTATAAACCCTGTTTACTGTGTTCGCAAGTAACCATTAAATAATTATTATGTCATAATCAACAAGCGGCGTTTCTTAATCTATCATTTCACGTGACATTCAAGATAACGTCTTTTGTCACAAGTGCTCAGCTGTAATAAAAACTCTGTCTGAAAGAAGTTCAACAGGTGCTCAGTCTGTTTAAAATTAACGGTGCAAACAGTTTTTTTGAACTTGAAAAAAACTACATAAGTTTTTATTTAGTCTCAATTATTGAAATTGTTTTTTTAATATTCTTTAAATACATCACGTTTAATCATATTTATGATCGTATGGATACTGATTTATGAAACTTAAAAAGTGTTTACGAATAAAATATGTTTGTTCAATTGTAGAAGCAATTGATAATATGATTCAGTCAAATAAAAAAATGTATTGTTACCATTTTTATAAATATTGTACAAGAGATTTTTTTGTATAATCTTATGCCTTTTTTTAATTAATTATTTTTCTAATAAATTTCGCACAGCCTTAAAGCATCAACTTTTTTTTCCAACTCATGGAGCACAAACGTACTTTTCTCTATTAGTATTTTCTGTTCAGTGCTTCTCGTAATGGCGGTTCGTTGCGGGGATTTCCAGCATAATCAAACACCTGTATTGATATTCCTTTACACGCTCGGAGGAGGTTTTAATTGCTAGTCGAGCACCCGTGGACTTTCTCCGGTAAATTGCGATTTTCTCAGCATGAGTATATGCTCAGTGAGGTGATCGCTCAGTGAGGTGACCCGAAGAAGAAGATTCTCAACTCATGCAAGAGTTTTTTTTTTTACACATAATAACGAAAATATATAAATCCATGTATGCTGCCACCTAAGCCACACCTCGTAAGCCCCACAAGGTTGTGGGTATACAGTATTGTACACATACAGTATTGTAAGCACAGCTCTAAGAACACTTTACTACGAGGCTTCGGGTATTCCTCGATATACTACTTACTGGTATTGGGTAGTGTAGTTTATCAACTCTATTTAAACATTTCTGGATGTGCATTGCTTTAATTAGAATATGTGTCTTCTTCTTGTGATGAATACATCGAAAACATTTTCTTATCTCGATTAAAACCAATGAAAGTAATTCTTTTCGTTCCGGGAAAAAAATCCATCGGTAAATTATAAAATTTGCATACGAGTCGTGAGCGTGACGGGCCATTGATCCGCACTCGTCTATATATTCCATATCGTTTTGATTGGAGCAATTATGAATCGAAAACGATTAATCGATTTCTCGCCATTTAATTTCTGCCATGCCGCTCCCCGCATTGCATTTTCGAAGCAATGGAGTCGAACGAGTTGGGATTTGGACCAGAGTGTTTTTTTTTTTTTTTTTTCTCGTCGTTTCACGCGAGAGCCGAACACCATCTCGCATGAAAATATATCGACAGTAGAATCCTTGACGGAAGGCTTTAATTGTTGTGCACATCAAGCCGTGCCGGCAACGCTGATTATATTAGGGTCCTCCGGCTCGCTTGAGAGAACAAAATGTCCGACGATCGGAGGAAATCTGATTGATGTTCCGGCCCACTGAACGTGCGCCCGAAATAGCCATTGATTTTGTTTTATTTATAGGAAACCTTCTGATAAGGCTGGAGTAACCGAACCCCACTTACCCAATTACGAAATTAATTAAAATTCAATTTATAGATTGTGGCATTATCAATTTCGTCTGAGTTATTATCAAATATTTTATGATTCGCGTTTATTACCAATACATTTTTTTTTATTTTTTTATTAAACCTAAATGTGTTCGTAAGTTTTGGGAGCAATTGTATAAGTGCTTCGTTGTACTTGGAATCTTCTTAGGGACTTGAAGACGGCTCCGGTACCGGGACCGAAACGTCGAAAGATTAATCGTATACTACATAGAATGATGCTTCAATACAAGTATTATAATATGTTAAAAAACACATTTTATTATACTATTAAATTTGACCCAAAAAAAAAATTCTACCTGATGTTATGATTTTTTTATGCTATATTAATTACAATGTAGATAATTTAATATAAATTCTTTATCTTATCTAAATGACTTATCAATTGATAAAAATGACATTCAATTTTACCTGTAGATCAATTTATGCAGTGCTTATTTTCATAATATAAGAATAATACGCTTATTCCATTGAAAATGTGCCTAATATATTTGCAAAACATGTAAGTTGATAAATTAACATAATCTTGTTTTTATAAATTGTTTTTTTTTATGTATATTATACATTTTAGAAACGTTAAGATTTTTTCATGCTTTATAATCGTAGCTATAATTTATATTACTATTGTATATATTTCAAATTAAAGAGCTATACTGCCCAAAAGTTACAAAACTTACATATGGGAAATATTTGTCATAACTGTTTGCATTACAAACGGAGTTTACTATCTTTTTAAATAAATTTTAATAAAAATGTCATCAAATACTTTTAAAAAATTGTATCGAAAAAACGTTTGTTGTATTTTTACTTGTAAATCATTTTCAGGGGAAATCAATGAGGTTCTTGAAAAACAATGATCTAATTATTGATAGTATTGTGTACACATAGCGTATTAACATGTGTTTTAATAATATTGTATTTTTTTAGATGGTGATATTTTAAAATAAAATAAACAAGTGTTATGTGACAAATTAGTGTGTGAAAAAGAAAATATTAAAATAAGTGGAAATACAAACAATTTTTAAAATGGCAGACAAAGAAGATATCGTGACTGTTGAAGACCTGCCCATGCCCTTCCAGGTAAAATTCTCTTGTCACATTATATCGTTTATAGATAATGATCTCGAGTGTTATGCCGCGTCATCTCGTTTGCGGTGTGCCCGATTCTCGTGTCTTCCTCTAGAATTGAATCATACACTTTAATGAGTCAGACAGAGTAATGTTTTAATATATTTATTTCATCGCGATTCAGGGAGCAAGTTGTATTTATTAAAATGAGGATTATACTAGGTGCGCTACTTAGTTTTTGGGTTTCACATATAGATGGCGCTAACGACACATGTAGTCGACATACATGTCTAAACTTGTGTTTTTTGTATAGCTTAGACATCTGTCAACAATAAGCAGTCATAATACCAACACATATCACAACGCAATAATATTTTTTTTAACAGTGAAAATGTCGAGTTTTGTGCGAAAAAAAGAGCATTTGCGGGAAGCTTTGCTTTTTTGCTTCAACTTGAAATAAAATGCAACTGAAGCACGCCGTTTGATTGAGGAGGCATGCACCATCGAAAGCTACCTGTAAAAATTGGTTTAAACGGTTCAGAAGTGGCAATTTCGACACTGAAGACAAAGAAAGCTCCGGAAGACCAAAAGCAGTTGAGGACGCCGATCTGTAAGCGTTATTCGACGAAGATACGCAAACACAACATCAATTTAAACATGACTCGGCAAGGTATTTCCAAGCGTTTACATGCCATGGTAAAAAAATCAGGGAGCAGCAAAAATGCAGCTGAAGCACTTCATTTGCTTGAAGAGGCATGCACCATCGAAAGCTACCTGTGAAAATTTGTTTAAACGGTTCAGAAGTGGCGATTTCGACACTTGAGAACAAAGAGTGCTCCGGAAGATCTAAAGCAGTTGAGGACGCCGATCTGCAAGCGTTATTGAATGAAGATGATACGCAAACACAGCATCAATTAAAACATGACTCGGCAAGGTATTCCCAAGCGTTTACATGCCATGGTAAAAAAAACCAAAGGGAAAAAAAAACGGGTGCCGCGCGAGTTGACCAAGAGACAGATTCCGAAATTTTGCTTTTGCATAGTTTCCTGCATCGAATTGTTACTGGTGATGATGAGTGAGTGGATTTCGAGAATTCCAAACGCAAAAAATCGTGTCTTTCACCTGGCGAAGCATCACCATCGACGGCACGGCCAAATCATTTAGGAGAGAAGACAATGCTCTGCGTTTGGTGGGACCGGAATCGGGCGAGCTGGCGGCTCTGGCGATTTGCTCTCCGATGTGAATTGTGTTGAATGCGAGTGCGCGGGGGAGGGGGTCTGCCGGGCGGGACCGGCCGTGACGGTCGCTTCCGGAGTCACGGGACCATAACTCACATGCACCGCACAATTCCATATCATCGCATACCATGTCCGCACAAAATCTACGGCCGGTTTCGCATGCTCCGGTTTTCGACGTTCGGTTTTTTATTTAAAATTATTTTTTTTTAAATAATACTTGAGTGATTTTTCCACATGTTAATTTTTAAATAATAAAAAAAGTCTGACTTAAACTAGACTAATAAAAACTGCCTCAGCGCCTTCTAGTCCTCCACTGAGCCAACAGTGAGCTTGTGAACAACATAAAATTACGATAACTTATAAGGTCTTACGAATGGAATTTATTTAGCTGAGTTTAAAGATAAAATAACTTAGGCATCTGAGGATGACTCGTGGTCTTGTCAATTACCACACCGTGCACTAGCATGGAATCTTCCAACTTGCCTCCCACTTTGCCTTCTACTTTCGTCAGCTCAAAATTCACATCGCGCTTCTCAAGATCAGCTACTGCTAAGACAGCCTAAATAAAATAATAAAGCAATACAGTAATAATGATATTGGCATGAATAACTTTGATACAAATTGAAATATAAAAAGTATTTTAATGTAAAACAGTTTAAATAATTCCACCAAGTTATCTCTGCCAAAAATATTGGATATTCAATTCAACATGTTGACCATACAACCATGAACTTTATTTGCAATGAATGTGTACAATAATGGACACCACCAAGTATGAACGTAATCAATTTCTAAATTATGAAGTGGCAATTAATTCCCTTGTTCAAGTTACCAACTAAAATTAGTCACTACCTCATCTCTTTTCTCACCTCATCAGCGATCTCAGCCATCTGCCTGTGACAACGGTTGATGATCTTGCTGGCCAGCATAGTCATATCAGAATACTTATAAATATCATTTAATTTTTACGATATTTTACAATGCTTAAAACGGACTGGACTTAATTCTGCGCACGGCCTAAACCGACGAGTGTGAAAGTTCCCATTCGGTTATTCTATATCAGGGATGGACAAACTTTTGATCACTACGGGAGACCTGTTTTTGTTTTTATATAGGCGGCGGTCTACCGAAAAGTATTAAAAGAGCCAAAAATAAATTTATATTAACAATAGACATTCAATATCAAATTATTTTAATTAAAAAAAAATGATTTCTTCTCGCAAAGTATTTGGTTTGTGTGACTTGGAATAGATCGACGCTTGACCACCCCTGGCATTTATAGTATTATATTCCATGGTACTTATGTTCGTGTATGGTACATGAGCGCGTGCCAGGCCGGTGCGTGCTGTTCGCTCTTAATTTATTATTATAAAATATTATTACACACTTGTACTGCGCATCAAACTAATTTACATGCAAGCTAATATTAACCGTAATAATTATACCTATTTATCTTTTTCCTGCGGCGATAATTAAGACCAAAAAAATTATTCACAAAAATAGTGTTTTAAACCATGTCCGTCATTTGCTGAACAAGTCCACATAAAGTAAAGTTGAACGGTGTCAAGTTTTTATTTACGATTATACAGCTTTTGCAACAACCCGTTAATAGAACTGTAAACTAAAAAGTAGGATATTCGAAAAAATATCTAATCTTGTAAATGAAAATAAAATACTGTAACAAGACTTACTCTAAAATTCTATTTAGTAAAATTATTTTTAGTAACGTGTAATATGTTTCAATAGTTACTTTCAATCCACTTTTTACATAAAACTAGGGCATCGTCAAAGTAAACGTTCAACGTAGTAAAAATTTTCCCAAAGACAAAATAAATAATAAAATAAAAATGTACAAGGATTTTTTTAATTTTTACAAAATGACAATGACTTGAAAAAAGAGTTTTATGTCATATTTTTAATATCAATTGATTTTTGAATTCTACTAATTTGTATCTTTTTACTCGGACCAGTTAAATTTTTATCACACCACATATTTGTGGCCCAACCTAACGTAGCCCAAAAAATAATCATTGGGATCATTATTGATTGATTATAGTTAGCAGGCACATTTATTTATTTTTGGTTTCCAGGTTAAGTACCTGGGACAGCACGACGCCGGAGGACTATGGGGAATCAAACACACCAGGCGGCCTGTGGACAACATGGTATTAACAGCCAAAAACTTACCCAAAGGTAAGAATCAGTAAATACTAACAATACAGTACAAATAATAAATATTCGGTTTTTGGGTGTTATACCTCATTTTTGCTTTTTTAATGTTCTAAATTCTCAATGATGCGGCCATCTTCTAACGTTGTAATATTAAAAAAATCAAAAACTCAGTATAATATCCAAGATCCAAATATTTATTATAACAATGATCGCCAATACATTTGAATACCATCAATAATTACAACTTTTCATAAAAAATAAATAGACAATGATTCGGTTTAGACTTACTCTTATACAATTCAATCAAACGATTTCTCTATTAACCGTGATATTTCTTAATGCTCATTTTGGTCTGCTTGGATAAATTGAATATGAAAGAATGACATGATAAATGAAAAGTATAGTAATGTGTTGACTTAATTTTTATCGCGGTAAAGTAATGTTGATTCAGTAGCAAAATAACAAAAGTAAATATACCATAGCTTAGTCATAACATCTTACACTCAACGTAGACTGAGTCTTTGTTAATCTTGTAATAGTTTTAACTCAGTTTAAATAAAGCGGAAAACTCTCAAGTATATTTTTTGGCAGTATCTATATATTTATTATATTTTAATGCTTTTTCTGATCTTATCCTGTTTGCTTCTTTCCAGACCATATCCTTCCAATGGTGAAGTTGATAATATCCACAGATGGTGTCCAGTTAGACTCCATCAATATAACAGGGAACAAGAAAAATGATGTGCCCCTGCAGATGTTCTTCAGCATCGAGTCCATCTCATACGGAGTTCAGGACTTGGTCTACACCAGGGTCTTCTCCATGATCGTCGTCAGAGACACCACCAGCGTCAAAGGACAAAACCCTTTTGATTGTCATGCTTTTGTCTGCGATTCAAGGTAATTTATTTAAATTAGCTCAACTAAGAATGGCAATGGCAAAAATACAAAATTGTTTTTAGTACACATTCTTTTTTATTTAAATGTAAAATTTTATCAGTGTACTTTAAACAAAATGATTTTATTTTAAATTCTTGATGGGAACTTATTGGCACATTTTTCCTCAATACAAACGTAAAGAAATTAGGATACTTAAATTTAAAATTTTTTACAATTATGATAGTATTTGTTTTTAATTGGAACTTTATTTTAATAATATTGATCAAAATACATTTATTTTATTTACTCCTTTTTCCAGAAACTCAGCAAGAAGATTAACATATGCACTAGCAGCCGCCTTCCAAGAATACTCCAAAAGGGTAAAATCAATGCAAGCAGAAAATTCTTCAGGTTAGCAAAGTTGTCTTTTTTTCTCTGGTTGGTTAATTAATGTTCTTGAAAAACATAACGTAACTCAATTTGATGATATTCACAGATGACCCAGATCTGCCGCAGCCCCTTGTTCTGAAAAAAAGATTTGCAATCGATCTGCGGACACCAGAAGAAATAGAAGCTGACCTAATTGCTGAGACGGAAGCCTAACAGCTGTAATATAAAATAACTTGTACAAAATCACCAAATAATAATGGCAGTCACCAATAAAAATAACTTAACTATTTATATCCGCTGAATAGATCTAACCTTACTCTAATCATACAAAAATCCAAATTATGAAATAAAATTTTTATTTCTACAAGTACATATTTGGTAAAGTTTCTCCAACTTGAATAATTCATTACAAAATTCTCTACTTATACTATTTTAGTGTACCAAAGATAAATAACACTGTGGATATTTTTGATTTCACACGTAAGCAGGTAAAGATGCCTTAGCAAAATGCCTAAAGCTACGGCAATTGATTGTATTGATTTAGAGGGCATACAAATAAAATAAAATCAGATTTAAAATAAATAGTCTAAAATCGTATGGTTTAGAATTCCTGTTGCATACGGTAATGCAAATGTAAAATTTGCAAAAGTGTGCATAATATAATGCGTGCATAAATAATTATTTGACAAAATTGAATATTCATAGTATACTGTTACTGATTTAAAACTTGAAGAATTTAATATCCATGTAAACTAATTTGCCTAATCTATGCAATGACTAAAATAAAGGCACCTATTATTTATAAAACCAAGATGAACACTCACATCAATAAAAAAATAAATACAGGTATACTTACGTATAGCAAATAACACATTTCTCGTGAATGCTTTTAAAAAGTTTCATTTGTGTAATTAGAGTGGGTTAAAGGCATAATCACAAGGTGTGCGTCAATAGCATGTGATGTGGCATGTGATGTGATGTCTGCTGTGCCTGTCCTCGTGACAATATGGTCACAAGCCTGGTCTATAGACCAACGCCATGGACCAAAGGCCACAAAGATGTTGCAAAATCTCAATAAGAGATATTCAAAAAATCAATAGGGAATCAATTAATCAATAGATTGAATAAACATGGGCTTTAATACCAAATGAAAGCTGATCTAAATGCGTCGATACACTTAACGCTTTAAGATTACATCAAATAATGTATTGTGTCTCACCAATCTTTAGGGGCCTAACAACTCGGTTTGACTCAAATATACGATGATAGTAATGATGATAGAAAATTCAGATACCACTCCTTCTCTAGACAGACTTAGTAATAATAAGTTAAATATTAAATAATTAAAATGTAGATTTTACTAAATAGAACGTAGCATTTATAGATCATGAATTGAAAATTAAATACAGGGTTTAGAAATTTATACCCACGTTTTGGAAGTAGATTGTACACTTATAAATTTGTCCAGTTTAGAACGGTCGGTTCTTCTTTATTTCTTTTTCTCGTAGAGTGTGTGATCTTAGTCAAAATTTTAGAAGTAAGGACACCCATTATAGTGTTTGGTGCAACTGAACATTATGGATTATTTTACTAACCTAACAACAGTACCAAAGTTCTTTTTTCATACCAAATGTGTTGAATAAGTCACCGAATATGTATTATAATAAATATTGTTTATAAATAGCCTTGTTTGTGTTTATATTATATAAATTTGGAGATAAAAACAATGGTTTTTATTATGAAAAAAATTCAGCGCACGTGAATCCAATTCCCAAAACCTACAACACAAACTCATCAACTATGAATCTTTAAAATCAAATATTTAACCAGTTGTATATTATTTTGAATAAAAATACTTGAGTGATTTTCCACATTTTTGTTTTTATTAGTGACCGGTTTCGCCAACCTTTCACTTTGGCATTATCAAACAGAGTAATGCCAACGTGAAAGGTTGGCGAAACCGGTCACTAATAAAAACAAAAATGTGGAAAATCACTCAAGTATTTTTATTCAAAATATTAAAATGGAATTCCACCAAGTACTCTCTGTAAAAAATATTGAATTTCTTAACAGTTGTATATTCACAATAACCGATAATACATAATTGAAAAAACATTAAAAATATTATATTTGATATATTTTTATTCACAATAAAAATAGAAATACACAAGATATTAACATACATCACATTTCATAACACACACTCTTTTCGTTGACATTCATATTGTTTGTTGATAACATTTATAAAATGAAATTTTGAAACAAGAGATCAGATCTTGAAACAAGTTGTAAGCAAAAAATTTACATGCAAAATCGCAGCACATCACATTTAATCATTCATTCATCACGCAAAAGATAATGTTATCCTTTAACAAATAGAATTATAATTTCACAATCCATTTGTAAATTATAGATAATTTTTTTCACCTTTTTAAAGTTAAGATAGACATACACTCAATAATGAAGAAAATGTATTAAACGTTTAAAAGATAATTCAACCTATATCAATATAGTAGTTAGGTTTAAAAATATGTTTAACAACCGTGAATCCAAAACATAGTATTATTTGAGTAACTGACTCTTCATAACGTGAATATTTATCTTCCATACAAACTGCCTTACATAATTACTACTTAATCACTAATATAATTTGTAATAATAGAGCGCTAAATCAACAATGGCATTTTTAGTAAAAACCAGACAGTCCAAATCTTTAAAATAACCTTAAATGTATATTTCTGTCTCTTAATTTATTAAAAGTACTACAAAATATCAAACACCACTCTATTTGTTCTTGTACTGATACACCAGAATATAATTATTCAAACTCTAACACATATAATAAAATATCAGCACTGTTAATAGAGTTTCATTACAATCGTCCATGCTTTTGAGCACAGAAGACAAAAAAACATAGATAGACATAAACAGAAAAATACACGGGCTCATTTAATGGTTTATTCAATTAATTTATTTAACATTATAACTGAGCTCGAACATTTTATATTTGTATTGTGAGTGAGATTAAAGAAATAAACAAAATTGTATGTCAAAAACCGACAAGACATCCAGGAAAGACAACTCACAGATCTGCGGCCATATTTACCATTACTGCATATTAAAATTTGTATTTTCCTTGAAAAACAGAGTACATCTCTCTATCATGTCAGAAAATATTGATTTGAACATATTTTGTACTGAGTGAATAATCACGGTAGGTAGTTTGTACAGAATACAGTTTCACCACACAGATGACTCTAAAGAAAGAAATCACACCAAAAAAAAGTAATAAATCAAATGGTAGATATATTATATTTGTCATAAAAATCATACACTAATATCAGTGATTTGGAAAAGGTGGCCTAATCAATATTGAAATCAAATTCTGAAAAACCAACTTCACTGGACAAGGAAATACGTATGTATGAACGAGCCTCACTTTCTTAAATAAGTTCTGTATTCCTGGCTCTGCAATGTCATTAAGAGTATGCTGCCCAACTTTCTCACGAGAAGTGGAGCTGATGAATTGGGAATATGGAATGTCCAATGGCCAAAAGAGATAACGATTTACAGCTAGCAACTCAAATAAAAAGTAACTATAATCCGTGATGAAATATGTGAACAAAGAATTGAACTATTCAGTCACAAATGCACTTGAATCAGACAAAACTTTTGTTGCTCTTAACCACAAAGAGACAAGTCAGTAAAGTAAGATGTAATTTGACTATTATTGATCCTGCATGAAGTAGGCCTTCGCTCAGAAGAGATCTCGAGGCTTGACATGGGGCAAATGTCGTTCCAGCACATTGGTGTTGGGTCGGATGCGCTGCGGCGGCACAGTGAGCCGGAGGAACCTCCCAAGACGAAGCTGCTACGGACACTTTCTTTCCACCTGACCTTTGCCGGCCTCGTCGTACTCCTGAGACGATATCCACATTTGCTGGAAGGAGCCAATGGAAGCAAGGATAGAACCCCCTGAAAAAGAAATTTTTGATTTTAGGTTGAAGATAAACAAGTAACAAAAAAAAAATCCATGTAATTATTTTTAAGAATACAAGTGGGGTTAAAACTTATAACTTCTAGCTTTTGTAGCTGAACATCATTTCAACTACAACAATATTAAAACTTATTGAAAATTTTAACTGAAGTGTACCAGAATCCAACGAATGTACCCATGCTAGTCAAAACTAAACCGTTCATATAATTAACCTGTATGGATAGAAATTGTGGATCCATTAAATATTAATATTAAATGTAACAAATTATAAACTTAATTTGAAATAAATCAAAATCAAAACATATAACAATCAATTTTGTTAAGCCAAGTAATACCCAAAAAGATCTGAAATATGTAATAACCTATCCAAGCTCCAAATCGTCGTTCCGCACTACCGTTGGCTGCAATTGTCTTCAGCCTGACAGAAGAGGGTGTCCTGGCTGCCAAGTCTCGCGCCAGTCGCTCAGCCCAGCCGCTAGCGAGAGTACCGCCGCCCGTTACCACCACAGACCCCCACATGGCTGGCCTCATGTCCATATCGCACATGCCAACAGCTGTTTGTACTGAAAATTAAAAAAATAAAATATATTACTACAGGAAAAAATATTAACAGAACTGCTACAAAATAGAGTGAAATGATAATTATTATTATTCTTAATTGTATATATTCTAATTGTATTTTTATAAATTTTTGATTACAATATTTATTTTAAATACAATTGTATCTTTAAAAGTACAAAGTTTTTTAATTGCCTAATAAAGTATTTGATAAAACTTTAACACAGTCAAAATCTTACCTAATTGTGATGCCCCAACCATCTGATGCTCAAAGAGTGTTTCTGCAAGCCTAAATCTTTCTGGACCGAAGTCCTGGTGGTAACCGCAGGGCATCTCGTAGTGTACGGCTGGGATGCTGGTGGCCACTCGTTCTTCATAAGGAGCTTCAGATACCTTCAAACAATACACATTAAATAGTACTCATTGTAAATTTTTGGGAACAGTTTAGGATAAGATGCATCGGGTATTTACCTGAACAACTGTCTGTGTGAAGTCGTTGAGAACCTGCCGAGTCATGTACTCCTGCCATGATGCTGTAAGTCCCTCAGGTAATGTTCGGAGAGTGTAACGCGCTTTTTCTTTCTCACGAACAATTTCTTTACTCTATTAAAAAAAATGATGATTTATAACACTTCAAAGCAAAGAAAGTTCCATTTAAAAATATAGCATAACAACAACATATGGATAGTTAATATTACACAAATGTTATTTATTTGTTGACAACCGCCATAATTCCACATTTGCGATGTTTTAATGTCATTATACCAACAATTAAAACGACCCCAACATAGTTAAATAATTCGAAATCTGTAATATTACTCAATCCATGAGTCATTTTAGAGAATGTTCTCAAAAGTAATAAGATAATCTCACTTGTATATGTGTGGCAGGTATAAGAGGAGCCCCTACGGATGTAAGTAGCATGCGAGCCTGCTGTGCCAAGTGATCTCCACCAAGTGATGATCGCACAGCCGCCGCCCCCAGTGCGTATCCATCAAGCACAGGCACCGCTGACGTGTGAGTGGCTCCAGAATCAACAACTAGCGCTGTAGATTTTCCTGAAAATGAAGCATTACACTATTAATTTCATGTGAGCTAATTAAGCAGGAAACTAACAACCTTTCAGTTAAGAGTTTTAAATCCTAACTGTCCAAAAGATATACCTAGCTTATCTTTTTAAAGATGACATCATGACCTTAAAAATGATATATTTAATAACCAGTCACAATTGTTTAATGCTTTAAATACTTTCAGTGAAAGAGCAAGTGAGCAAGTATAACTAATAGCAACTGTAACAAATTTGCCGTATTGAACTTTAAGTCATAAATGTTCACACATAAAACAAAGAGTTTTTACATTTTTGATATGTTATTTAAATGTAAATTACCATTAGCAAAAGCAGCCAGTACAGCATTTTTAACAAGGAAAAAAGCAGGGACATTGTATTTCTCAAACATCAGCTCTGCCAAGCGCTCACGGGCAGGTCTCGAAGCCCACGGCGCCTCTGAGAACAGTGTCGGATGATATTCACTGGATGATTTTATTACCTGAAACCCAAAATAAAATGTTATTATTATAAATGCCATACACAAACTTTGAGTCTAACAATGAACAGGATATTTTACCTTCGCATATGAATAGTCCAGTACTTTCTCAAATAGATCCCAGTTGTCAACACATCCATCTTTCATGTACGACACCACTTCCATTCCAGGGCGAGGAACATTTAAAAATGTGGTGTCAACTGAATACCGTACTTTAGCACCTTAAAAACAATAATAATGTTTGAGACGTCAGTATTCATAGTATTTGAAAACTTCACTTAGTCACCGTTTTACAGGTTATGTTATGATAAAACAAGTAGAATGAGTTTAAATTTAACTCACCGGACTGCGTAATATTATTATCGGGATTCTTTTGCTCGGGATCAGGAACTACCGGGACGGAATTCGGTCCAACGCCTACAACGGCCGGGATTTCTGCTTTCGGCGTATCCTCCTGAGCGTAGCCGACTCTCAACGAGTGATGCCCCGGGTCAAAAACGAGGGCTCCTATCTCGTCCCCACCATACAACATGCCGTTAGGCCCACTCATTTTGTTTATTAAACTTTAAACGATACTTATAAAATACTTTGAGACTTTTTATAAATAAAATCAATGATTTCAACGATGACCTGACGCGGGAGAGTTTTGACAGGTGTGTCTATGGTCATGCAAGAAAGCAATGTTTGGCGTCCAATCGACCCATAAACAATAAATAAAATAAAATCAAAAAATATATATTATTTATACAGATAATTATTTTGTATTGTTTTTTAATAGTATTTTTACATTTTTTTTTAAATATTACTGACTGCTAATGATCAATCATTTAAATAAGTAGGGAATAAATATATTTTTGGGATTTTCACGGTGAGATCGGGCAACACTGGCATGTCAAATGGGCGCCGGAGGGCGGCTTATAAACCAGTCTGAAGTTCGCTGTCTTCGGCGGTGCAGTGTCCGCACACACTCGCACCTGTTCGAGAGTAAAAATTTTCCGTGTTGTTGGTGTCTGTCAATCGTGTTTTTTAATGAAAAACATGAGAGGTGATTCAAAATAGTGAGACAACAACAAGAAAAGCGTCGGTCGGCCGGTATGTCTCTATAATTTTTCTTATTAACGGTAGAAAGAAATATATTTACATAATTGGCCACAACACGTACCTGTTCAATATGACATGTATAGAAGTGAGTTTGTATATGGTATGGTATACCTGGAGATATTTATTTTCTTTTATGGCAAAACACGTCCTGGGTAGCCCATGTGTGCGAAAAATTTGCTGGCATGAGGCGTTAACGACGCCGCCGCTCCGGAGGCTGTTCTCATTGAAATCCACCAAGAATCTTACGAAATCATATGGCCAGCTGAACATCTGTGAATTGCGTCCGGTTTTATCTATTATTACCTTTATTGTATTCGATGATAATGATTGCAATGATGTTTTTTACGTAAGAATCTGTCATAACCGACAAAAGTAACATCTATTGTTGAACTTTTTTTATAAACATGGCAATCCTACATATAAATAGTTACATCAAATTTATATATATTTAAAATTGTCATAGACGTTATGATATTTCTTGTAATCAAAAAAGCTTGAGTAACGTCCCGGTAAAGATAGTTTTCTGTACTTATTATTATGATATTTTATATAATTTTATTTTAAGCTTTATTTTTGTTTTAAAAATTATCCTGTCAATGGGCGTCGCCAATCGGACCAAGGCTGTTCGCATATACAAGATTATCGCGTTTTATTCTCGTTGCATGAGGATGGCTGTACCCTTGGGATAGGTACGCACTTAATTGAAAATCCTTAAGCACTTCAGCTCTTCGCTAAACACGCTCGACGGGTTAAAAATACCTTCTATAAATAGGTTTATAATCATACATGGGAACTGGGTACCTGGGGAGACTCACCTGCGCAGAGTTGAACCCTTAATAAGTGTTTCAAAATGAGTACTTTCTGCAAATCGGAATATCTCTGCGGTATGTGGAAATGTGGCTTTATGGGAGAATCCTTAAAATACCATGGGTTGAGCATGTCACAAATGAGAAGAGAGTCTTGCACAGAACGCCCAAAGAAAAAGAAGGTGGTAAAAAAAGCGTAAAGACTCTTATTTTGGTCATATTATACGAAACAATAAATAAAGTCGAAAGTGTTCCAGGATAAATATGTATTCAGTGAAATGGTCACCAACCTCATTTGATGAGAGGCACTCGGAGAAGAAGAAAGAAATATTCTTACACATATGTGCATATTACGTTATCATCAAAGTATTTCGCTATTTATAGTAAAAACGACGTTTATTTTCTTGTGTATTATATATTTCAGCAATTAAATTTCTTGACCAAATTCGTTTCATTCCTTGAACTGGACTCCTATACCAAAGCCGAAACGTAGGACTAATAATCACAAGTTGATACGGCGAATCTAATAACAACGACAACTAACAATAAGCTATCGATATTTTGGATCTACAGTTGATTATCTGATAGGCTGAGGTCTCAGGTAAAGCATTATGTTTTATCAATAAATAATAAGTTTTAAAAAAAATAGCTTCACACATGAAACGAAGAGAAAAATCCTCGATTTTTTTTCTAGTCATAGTGAAATTCGATCCCGCTGTATCTAATGCAACCACCGCGGCTCTGCAACTGAGCGAGAATTCGAATCGTTATATGCAAGTGTGAAAACTGATTCTAGTGTAAATAATAATTACACCTGCAATATAAAGTAAACTGGAATTAAACGCATTTATGTGTGTTGGGAATTTACGACTCTTTCTCAACAAGCAAACAACGAATGATGTAGAAGCTTATGATGTGATTTCGAGATCGGGCGCACTAAATTATCTTTGCCCACTATCGCACCATCATCTAGGGAAGACGTGGATGCTTGCAATTCCAGACAATGCATGGGTCAAATAAAACCATAAAAATTATGCCTCCATTTGAATTACGCATGCTTAATTAATGTGGCTATGCCAGTTTTATTCGTAGTAAACTCCGTGGAATCTCAGATTTTCCGTACGATAGTAAACGAGAAAGCTTCATCGGAAAAGTTATGGTAATTAACGTGGTATTCACATAAAAGTGGCTTCGTCTGTAGGCGATATAAAACTGAAAAAATCAGTACTTTAAATAAAAATAATGACAATTTAAAAAAAAAATTACGATCATTTTTTTATGTCTTCATATCTTGATATCGAATATTCTATTATAAATATTAAATAAGACTGCAGTGGATATTTAGTATTTTATTTTTTAAAAACACCAAAGAGCATCTTCAAATGTTAAAATTTAAACAAACAATGCATTTTCAAAATCAATACTTGTTTTATTTAGTTATCTTATAATATACTCAATTTTGTTTATGTTCAGAAGAAATACAATTGAATGATTTAGTTTTTTACTTTTTAGAAACGCTATAAAGCAATTTTTCTTGTCGGAAATAATATTTATACAAAAAAAAAATATTTATATATTTAGGAGGTATTCTTGTAATTTCAATTGAAAAATAAACTGAGTGTCAATTTATTGAACTGACAATATAAGATAATATTATCAATATTTGTTTTATTTTGGCATATGGCGAGTATTTGCATCTTCAGGATTTTTTAGAAGCCATCTCTTTGTGAGGTCGTATCGTCTTCTTGAGCTCCTCTACTGGAATGCACTTTTTTAATGACTCATTCATTCAACATGGACTTGCACTTATCTACTAATCATTAAATCACCATTTGTAATTCCATTAGATTTATTGCTCTAAAGTTCCATCTCTCGTGCATATTTCTATCTTTGCACAGCTTCCGTGTTTTGGTTATTTACGAGTACTGACTTGGAAACGGTTTTATAAGACTATTCCTTTTAATTAAATATACACTGTAACTTAAACGCCACGAACAGCTCAACATTTTCCATTATTTATTCGGTGATCAAATAGGACGTTTTATTTTTTATGTATGCTCTCGTTGGAGGTAGTTCAAAACAAAAACACTACCTAAGTATTTTTGTTCGCATCTGTTATATTAGTGAGTTATTTTATCACCTGCTGTAGACCACAACCTTTACAAGAGATATACAGTATAAAAATAGTCAATTGTTGATAAATGCATGTTGTTGATCTGAAAAATTGGGCCACTGTGTGGTGAAAGTCATATGACAATACTTCGGGACGGTTGTTAACCGCAAAAAGCGAAAAAAATTATTTAAATGTTAAATGAATTGTTACTTCAAGAACCTTACGAGCTTAGGAATTTGTGATTTAATGTCAGTTATTTTACTTTTCAGGGTTACGAAATATATCGATAATTATATAAAGGGTAAACGTGCTCTATTATTAGCAGAATTCGTGAGATAATAATAATGAAGTCGGAAAGAACATGTTTGCTTTGATACAGATAAATGTTCTAGTTTTGATGTTTATATTTTACATAACATAGATCAATCGATAAAGGGGCAATGTAAGGTATACTCAGTCATTTTTATACTGAAACACATTCCGATAACATTGTTAGAGCGGGAATTGAACTGAGGACATCTCGATCAAGAATCAACGGTCTAAACACCAAGCCAACATCTCAAACAATAATTTTGCTTTTCATATTTATCAAGCATATAAAAAGGAAGAGCATTTTTCACCCATGCAGGTTTATTGTGTACACAATATGTAAGTCAATTATATATACCAAAAACCAAATTTTATAAACAGGAAAAGGTTTTCAACCTCAACTCTCGGATCATAACTCCTCGTTTCCCGCTGGATCGTCACTCTTTATGAAGCCTACCCAAGTAAAAGTCTACGCATAATAGTCAACATCCTCAATTACGCGAACATATTATATAAAATATGTTATTACTCCCTTCTCAGAATGTGTTCTAGCCATTGTTCACGGGTTATGTTTTTTTTTACTATATAGCAAAAACAGTAAATATATAAAAGTATACAGTAAATATATAAAATGTTTAAATTATATATAATTTTAAGCGAAAACATAGACTCGCACGCCATCCCAATATAAAAGAAAATATATTAGAATAACTCCTAAGTGGCCAAAGCTGTATATTACACATGTTGAATTATTGACTAATGTTATCTTTGCGGGCAGTAAGGCAAGCCGGGCTTTTGATCTTCTGTAACAGTACCTCCGGCGCGGTGCAGGTACACCTGTGCACCTTGTGATTTGTGGCCCTTTTGTAATAAGCAACAATCACCGCGTATTTGATCCGGAAAGTTCAACGCGCGGCCTTTTGAGAAAAAAAAACCCGAGCGCGTTGTGAACGCCGAGGCGGCCGTACGAAGGTTTTATTATTCGGTATTTTCACTTGCAACAGTTTTTGCATCGCGGAACGCAGCCGCTCGGATGCGTTCTTAGGCAGGGCTGCACTCGATCCCCGCACGAAACGACGAGAAAAATCTTAGAAAAAAAAAATTGACCATCTAACGTAAGTTTTCCTGTTTTTCGTTAATATTGAATTTTTACAAATTCATCAACTTCGTACATATTTTTGACATCTGATGTAGAACAACTCACTTTTATAAGGTTTTACCGTACAGTGGATTAAAAACACACGAAATGCAAATATAGTAACATTCACTAAAAAAAATCAATACTTTTAATGGGAGGGACGGGTCTGATGCTTTGATGGGAATTTTTCAATATTTGGCTTGAAATAAGTCAGATTTAACCTTAAATCTCTTCGCCCAGTGATTTCCAATCTATTATGGAAAAGAAGTATGAAGATGGAAAAGCTATCAAAAACCTTCTTGCGATAGTCCATAATGCAAGATAAACAGCATTATTATGAAAGTACATAGGTACAATCTGTGTTGGGTGCATTATGACATTTACTGAATGCCTAAATTTTGGTGATGACCTGCTTAAATGGGATGGACCCCAAATTCAATTTTTCGCTGTCATCGACCCCTTGCAGGGCGGAATCGACCCCTGAGGGTCGATATTAACCACTTTGGGAACAAAAGATCTAGAAGTTCTAGACAGTTGAACCACTGTGCCACTGCACTAATAAATACCTCATTTTTATGGAGATTGGTGAAACTGGCCCAGGATAGGAATATGTTCGAGGAAATGCTCACTAATCTCCTATGAAGAGAGGCATTTCAATTTTTACGAGAGATTAGTTTAGTAGCTAGTAGATTACCGTAATATTTTTTTGCGAGTGCTTTCGGCTCTCAGTGGCTTTTTCAGGCCTTGAAAGGCGAAAGCGTTCAGAAACTAAAATGATCGCAATCACGCGGTCATTTGTAAATTTAATCACATATGCAAACAATAACGGATATTCGATTGCAATTAACGGATTACTGATTTCTGTCGGCTCGCCCTTCGCGATGCGCATCTAGAATTACGAGCATCACGCAGGTCTACCTGAATAAATTAGCCGCTCCGGTGCACCCCCTCTCTCCCTGCCTGGCGCGAGAGCCTTCGGAGGCAGCCAGGCGACTCCTGGGCCTGGGCTGCCACCTGCATCTGCATCTGCATTTCATCTCTGTGGCATTCCAAGAATAAACGTACTTCGTACTCATTCATATAATATATGAAATATCTTCGTAGGCGATTGGTTCACATGCACTATAAAACGACGAGAAAAATCTTAGTAAAAAATAAAAAATACTCACGCAAACCTTCTTTCTCTGCAGGTTCTAACAACAAACATACAGAATACTAATCAATATACTAAATGTTAAATCCAGTTTGCTCGTATATCAGAGGGTGAATTAATATTCAGGTCGTCGGCTCTGTTGATGCTGTCGGGGAGTTTGCAATATTTACAGCCACTTCATCAACACTCGCCATTGTGTCGAATGCTGTTATATTTTCAGTAACAGAAAAGCAAATAAAGACATATTATTCTTTATAATGGAGAGCTTAACCTCTAGGCGAGGCTGCGGATTACAATAAGTTATAACTTGTCCATTTATCTAAGCATCGCGTGCTTCTAACAAGGCTACGGATATTAAAACCAGAATTTGCTCAACCTCTTGGCCATGCACCATTATAAAGTTGAGAATATACTTCAAATATTTTTTTATGTAAAATATTGGTTTTATCGTCTAATATACTGAAAAGTTTTACTGAAACATGTTTTCTATTGTTTATTTGGTGGAATTTTTCTGCTGATTTTTAGTCACGAATTTACTTTTCTATCACGGAATGAAGAAATTATTTTAATTTTTTCTCGCGTAGTGCAAAATATTTTTTTATGTTTTTCTCGAGTAGTGTAAAATTTATGTCGCACAATCTTGGATATTTTATGGTTTTTTTATGTGGAGTATAATTTTTATAAATCTTTTTCAGGTTATAAACTTTTTTTATGTTTTCTTTCCTTTTTTTCTGATATGTAACTGAACACATTTTTAATATAATTATAGTGTAGGGTTTCAATTAATTTCCGATCTTTTATATTTTCCCCAAGATGTGTAGAATTACTTTTAAATTTCTCTAATGAATGGATTATTTTGATCTTTTCTCGCTTAAATTTAATTCCCTCTTAACGGCTGAACAAATCTAAGTCGCTTTTCAGAAGTGAATTTCATGGCAATCGGTTTTATGATTCACCGAAAATCCCGCATCGAAAACAATCAATTATTTGTGAACTCAACTTAACAAAAGACATTTTGTTGAATTTGACTTTTTTTGTCACGGCCAATGAGTCCTTATTGTTGATTTTAGGAATCGAGTCGGTGTAATGGTCTTCTGTTAGTATTTCAAATACACGATCCAGCCACACTTTTTCGTGATTTGTGTATTAAACCACGCTGTGTCGGATAATCAAGTGTGAAAATGTTTTAAAATTATATAAAAACGATTCTAAACTCTTGTATTAAAATTTCTCCCAGATACAAATAAAAACATTTTTTTCTGGATTTATTCGGGAACATGTTTTTTTAAGACTTTGTTGTTTATAAAAATATTTATCCTTGACATATTTGCTTCTGAAGACTAAAATCTGAAGACTAGTCTGAATAGCCCCTGAAAGGAGAAATGTACAAAAACAATCGTAATCTTCTGAACTATTTGTATTTTTTTGTTAAATATTCAGTATTACAAATCAAACTAATTAGTCAAAGATAAACTATAGCTTGAAATAACTTTGGACCAGCATTGGAATAATTCTCAGCATGGAAGTTTTTACAATAAGTAAAGACTAGTATTTATCAGAGTAATCGCTACATTTCCAAGTAAGAATACATAAAATATATAGAAAAAAGATTAACACATGAAACGATAATAAAAATCATAGAGTTTTTTTTTTCGTTAAGTTAAAATATCTTTAAAAAGCGTGCAAGGCAAAATAAAGTAAAGAATGTTTGCAAGTCATCAAATGTTAGCAACTATTCACATCGGATTCACACTTGTATATAACGATTCGAATTCTCGTTTGGTTATAGAGTCCCGGTAGTTAAAAGGATTACGGTACCAGGCCAAGAATGTTAAGAGTGTATATACAAAGTCCATCTACGTTTAAAAAAATTATTTGAGGATTTATCTTATCGTTATATGTGTGAATGGACTAAAATGCGGATTTATAAATATTTTAGATAGATTTATAATTTTTTTTATTTCATTCAGTATAATTGATAAATTCATTATTGTTTGGTTCAATTCAATCAGTTATAAAGCCCGTATGACACTGTATTAATACAAAAATCGTCAACACGCGTGCAGTATACATGTGAGCACAGCACTAATGTTCATTATACAATCTGTTACGTACTGCACATTAACAATCTGAACGAGATTTATAAGAACAAAAAAAAAACAACAGTCGGACCAAGACTGATGTCTTCAAAGCACGCTTCTTTTTTATAACCTTATCCAGTTTCTTATACAGAGTGCTTGCATTAAAATGTTTACAACGTCCAATAAACAACAATAGATTACGATCGCAGTATTTTTTAACTATTTTCTTATTCTTCCCCTTTATTTCTATATATATATATATACAAGATGATTCCAAACTTGTAACAGACTTTTCATTCATATACTAAACGTAAAAAAATTACGACATCCTGCGAGTGTAAATATTGAAAAAATATACTAAAATTTAAAAATACACGATGATTCCAAACTTGTTATTAAGTATTATTGTTTAAATCTTCTTTTTACAAATTCCACTTTTTTCTGCGTTGTGTACTCTTGAATAGTTATAATATTAGTGTAACGTGAATAGAATCACCCTGTATACATTGTAATTACTGTACACATTACAATATATAAATATACACTGTAACTATGTATATATGTGATCTAATATGCTTGCTGTGTAATCTTTGATTTACGACTATACAAAAGCAGCGAATGTGTTCCTCTTTCAGTGTGCTACTTTTATAGATAATTTCAGCTTGTTTGTTAAATTAAATTTGAAAAATCTGGGCGTAAAGAAAAGGTTCACGATAGCTGACATATTTCTTGTCGCATTTTTACTTTCTCCTTATTTGTTCAACCTTTTTTTTTTTTAGTACAAACGTGTTTTCAGTAACGAATGTTAGCATCGCCCACATAATAATGACAATCCTCCCTTGAAAACATGGACGGCAATAAAAACGGACGTGACGTCATTGTCCGCCATGACAGTGCGTGCGACGCCTGCGCAAAATGCCAACTGACCGGCGAAAACCCGTCTGTCCTTATCGACTGTGTCAACAACAGAAAAGACACGCTATGCAGAATGCAGTGTCGGCATTCGTAGAGTGATCTCTGACGTAACGGGCCTGAATTAGATACTCCTTCTTTAGAAATACGTTTATATATTTTTTTAATGCCGCTCGAGAGAAACTTCCAGATTCATATCAGAGCTATCGATGGACATATCAATATCGTTAGATTTTTTAAATTAAAATTGATAAGATGGGCTCTGGAGTTACTGGCCGCATAACTTTTATAGGAAAAGGTTAACATAGTGCTTCAAAATACATTTTTGTATGTTACTCGCAAAATGCGCACAAATTTAATACAATTAATGTTTAACAAGTGACATGATGAGCTTAAATATATTTTTTAATAGATTTCAAGCCTTGTACAGCCTTAAGTCAGCCAAAAACGATTTTTAAACACCGAGAAACGAATTGACGTCACCACATCTCCGGTCTGCCAGAAATAAAGGACCATTTTACCTGGCGAAATCGTGTCATTTGATTTATTTAATTTTTACTTTATTATTCTATTGAGAATGTTGATTTTTTTTACAGAGTATTGAAAAACTATTAATTATATTTACTTATTTTTTATTATTTAATTAACGTCCATTTTCAGGGTAAAATAAAATCTTGAAGATGTTGAAAAATTGGATAAAATGACGTCGTTTCAAAACCAAAGTTTGTTAAAGATTTTTTTTTTTTAATTTTTGAACTAATCTCACCGAAAGGGTTTATAATTAATCTTTTAATTCCAATTAAAAAAAAGAGTCATAAATGTTTAGGATTTGTGGAACAGGTACATAACGAATCTCCAAATTCCTACACATCAATCGGAAAAACACATATTTATCATATCAAAACTAACTTTTTGCATTTAAATTTTTCTGATTGGTGCTGTCGATTTTTCGCAAGAGGTACAATAAAATGATCAAAAAACTCGAATACGGAAGCTAAGCCCTTAAGATTTCTCTGTCATTTAATAGTCATAATACTCGTAACTATTATCGCATACTTTGCGTACTAATGAACTTACATTATTGGAAAATTACCCAGTGCAACGCAAGAAAATTACGATAGCGCATTGGAATGTTTTGTACATGTCACAAACATCCAATTCTTTGTTAAGTACATCATCAATTTGCTTATCAGCTCATTAACTGGAGTCATATTCCGTATCAGCTGTGTAAATGACCCTTTCGGGTTCAGGAATGCGTCTTTTTTCAGTACACACGATGGAGCCTCTTCACAAGTAGTATGCGTGATCATCCAATATGAAGAAATGTTACTATTTAGGTACTCAATTACTTGGACAGTGGTGGGCAACCAAATCACAGATCGTTCAATAAAATATATTCCAGAAATACGTGGATATGCGTGGATGAGAAAAGTTTAAACTATTAAAAGTATCAACAATAAAAAAAATTAAAAAACTGAAACAAGTACGCTATGTATGTTCTATCAGTCTTTATTTTTTATCACGAAGCAAATATATTGCACAATCGTTCAAAAGGTCAATTAAGCCTTTGCTAGTTTCAAAGCATAAATGAAAATATTCTCTGTCAATTTATATCTGTATTTCAATACATTTTACGAACCAATATAAAATTTATATTACCCAATGAATGTTTATAATTCATAAACAAATAATTGTTCGGAAATACAATATGAAATAAATACGAACTGATTGGACAATTTTATGTTGCTAGCACAAACGAACTGACCTTTCTGCACTTATAGCCACCTGAAAATCATTATTTAGCATCTATAATTTATAGGAATAAAGATTTATGTAAATCCAGCGTCATAAAGCAAGCACATTATAAAACATTTACAGTGCGAAAAATTTACATCTTTCCTGTTATTTTCATCAAAAGTGTAATAACATGAAGTTAAGAATAGAAATATATATGTTAAAATATAAAATATATTATGCAGCTTAGTTTGTCTACTTTAGGGCATAGCACGAATAAAAAAAATTTTTTTCAAATAAAACGTTTTATGTGTGAAATTAAATTGTGATATGCAGTTGAACGTTTATTTTCTCTTATTATATTATAAATATTTTTTTAAGTTAGGCTGCCGTCGTTGGTCTGATCTTTAAAAAAGAAACGCAGCATAGATTTTCACCAAGATTATTTAAATAAAATATAAAGTTTATTATAGATACTGGTTGAAATTTAAAATACTAGAGTTGGTATTTATAATATAGTAGTTCGTGATCATCAAAAGGTTTAGATTTTCTGAGCCAGGGTACACCAGCAGCTGCTTATCTGCTCTCTCACTTACGAATGTATTTTAGATTGATAGTCAATGAAGCAACGTCGCTTCCTCCGGATATGGTTTTAATGTGAATTACAAAATCTGTATTGTCCTAGCATAATAGAAATCTTGGCTGAACCCCTTTAATTAAGACGTCGATCATCTCTAAAGCTATAAACACAACGTCGCTGGAATATTGAACATCTTGGAAATTGGATAGATCTTTTATCTCAAATATCTAATTGGTTATAAAATAAAAAAAAATCATGTTAGATTCACTAGTAAGTCTATTCATTTAAATATATTCAATAAGTCTTAATAATTGTATACTTAATTGATTGATTATATACAGATATTGCCACCATGTTTAACAAAAAATAAAATACTATCATAAAACATTTTTTTTTATTTTTCATGTAATTTTTAAGACAAATGCCAGATTTGTCACTATTTTTATGCAACACTTTTTATTTTCAGTTCAAAAGGCATAAATAAAACCAAAAAAAAAAATACGTTAATATAATAAATATCGTTTTTAATGACTTGAATTTAAACGGATATATTACTCAAACGAAACCATATTTCATGTCGAAAATTATTAAATCAAAACAAATAAAATTATTCATGTTAGCCAAACGTGGCTTAATATATTTATATATTATAATTGTGGATATTTATAGATGTGACACGGCAAACAGTTTTTTATTTATTTCGACCAACAAAGCTCAATAGGTTTGCCATATTTTCTACCCCTGTGCTCTGACCTCATAAGGGGTCCAGCCCGTTGCCGGTAAGCAACTGTGCTAACCTCGGAGCAGTCAAAATGACAACGCAGGCTATTTTCAGCCACTGCACAAATAAAGGTCCGAGCAAACCTTCGCGGGATGCGGAAATGAACTCGGAACACACGGCGACGGTAAAAGGTACGCTCACAAACGCGCGGCGCGATCGCCTCTACCTTTCGATTTAAAATCCATTGCGTTTTCCCGCCTCACTGCAAACAAAGGCAACGCAATTCTTTTTTCAAATATTTGAATTTGGAAAATATTGATAAAAGTTCCAAATTCAAAAACATGCACGCACACATACACAAAATACACAACACTGGGTCTTGTTTCTTTTTCAATAAAACAAACTATTTTTTAAGCAAGTCTTTATGAGCCACATTCACCATCGAAGACGTCAAATTGCGGCAGCCAGTGGCGCTAGTATTTAACACACACAAAAAAAGTCAAAACCTTGAAGCTGTACTGAAATAAAATACATATTTGTGCAACCATGTTTCTTCTGCTATAGTGAAATATAATCATTTTATTATGTCCTTTGTTGTTGAACCACCAACATATAAGGACGCCATTGGTTAATTACACATCGATTGAAAGTCATGTCGCTGCGGGTGTAGCCGTCTTTTTTATGTTGCTAATAATTATGTCGATTGTTTTATTAAACGTCAATCAGATGCGTATTTATTACCCATTACGGGTTTATTATATTATTACTAATATGATTCGTTAGTACAAGGGTTAGTACACCGGTCATGTAAGCCAGGAGGGGATGTGGGTTCAAATCCCACACAAAACACGATGATATTTCTCCGAGAGTTTCTTTAAATCATCTTCTATGTATGAACTAATGTGCCTAATCATATTAGTAATTGCCAAAACTTATTTATATTGAAAAGTTTTATGTCTCCCACTCAAGGTAATTCAAAAACGCATAAATCCGTTTCACGTAAACACGGATTCTGGCCAGCGAGAGCCACAGGAGTGTATATATATATATATTTTTTTTTTTTTTTTTTGGTACTTGTATTTTATCCGACCACCAAATTTTTTTAGTGTATATGTACTCGCAGAGATAAGAATCTATCATATGACGATGAGTCCCGTTGTGGCGTTTATTTCGTTCATTGCAGATTTCCATGACCGCTCGATTCCTTGCGTTAGGTTAGGTTGGGTTAAAAAAAAAAAGTTTATGTACATGTTTTTTGGTGGTCGGATAAAAAACAAGTACCTTTTTTTAATTTTTTTATTTCTGCGTTGATATTTTACGACTGGCAACATTCTTCCCGTCCCAAACATGGCGGGCGTGACGTCATGCTGACAAAGCGAGACGTTTGAATATGAAGCGCTCCCAGACAATGCGTTTTATTTCGTTTTGACGCTTCGCACCATTCGCGATGTGAAACAAATTGCAATGGAGATCTGCCTATACACGAATGTTATATGTAGCATGAATAGGAAGCCATGATTGCCTAGCGATTGTATTAAGACACATACAAGACTTTCTTTTGTCTCTAACCCGCAGATAGCATAACCCTGAATTTAATATATTATACTACCACTCACACAAAGATGTTTAGATTTTATCCGTTTTTAAAATGATGTGCGCATAATATTAAAGCCGCTGATTCACCGCTCGAAACACTCAATAATGTACGAAAAAAAATCATGAAATACAATCTATGAAAACAGCGATTTTTAAAATATATTTTTGAGACCCCGTTAAGTAAAGATCGCTACATTTTTTTTTACTTTCAGCGCACACCATTTTCGTGTTAACAAAACATTTTTCAAAAAGTGCTGGATGTAATTTTTTCCTATAGAATCAAACAAATGAATAGGAGCTAATTATTACACCCATTGTTCTGGAAGTTTCCACGGCAATTCCGAACCCCGCTCTCCGTAAATGTATGCAAATATCGCATCCATTATAATACGCTTTTCGGGATAGTGGCCATTATTTCTACGTAACAATCGAAAACCTTCGGCATTGTATATATTTCGAATGCAAGTGTCAAGTATTTTACAAAGCACATGGTATTGCAGGATCGCTGCACAGTTGAATTAATCGAATTGAGCGTTCAGAAAAAAAATCGTGTGTATTTATTGTGTAAACTTTGTTTTCAGATGCATGGTGTGCGTGCAAAGACTCAAACCCTAGGCCTAGAGAATAACTCAAGATGGCCGTCTCATCCGCCATATTGCTAGCAGTGCTCGTGCTGGCGCCGCACACTCTTGCCAAAGGTAAGTCAGAGCTTCTATTCAACGTTGATGAATGGGAAAAAAAGGAGTGTAACTGATTTCGACCGAGTTTGCCACGATGGTCGGGTGCAGTCGGGTGCGGTCGGCTAACATCGCGATGCAGCCCCGCCGCACTAATGATTTAGGTATATTATTATAATAAATAAACTAAGTTACAGCTGTGAATGACTATTCAAATTCTCACTCAGCAAAACCCGCCTATGGTTTCGCTTGTTGTATGCACATGTCTAACTTCACTCAAGCATCGCGAGACGCATATGCTGAACACGTCACCAGGTCTTCTGGTTTGATACTTTCCAGTGACAAACACGGACGCCCAAGGATCTTGCGGTGGGCGGCCGACCTCGCGGGGCAAACGCTCTCGGCCGCACGCCCACCGGCCGCGTGAGTCAGTCCCTCCCACGCCGCGGTCGCACACTCGATAGTGTATCAAGCACCAAAACTCAAAACCGCACAGTAATTCTACACTCGATATTCCAGACAGCATCAAAGATGTGATTTCAAACGCGAAAATAACGCCGACCCCACTATATACAGTACCCCAACCTTTTTGCACCCTAGAGCACATTTTAGAATTTGAAAATATTACGTTGAATAAATATCAAACGATATAATTATTTTCGCTTATTGTTTAATTACTAAATATTAAATATTTTTGTATCGTGGTCGCACAGCGGCGGGCACACGTAAAACGGTCGGCGGGCCCCACGGTGCCCGCGGGCATAGAGCTGGGGACCTCTGCAGTAGGTAATATATCCACACACGAAACGACGAAAAAAATATTTGAATCCACACCTCCACGACTATCGCCACAGTTCACCCACAATAACGCTGCCACTGAGCGATAATTTAACTAATTATATATATAAGTGCAGAACTGAATCTTGTTTCTTGGGTGTTGAATTGAAGAGCTCAAAATTCTATATATATGTATATATTTAAATTTAATCCGTGGAGTATTTCATGGTTTTGTCAGAAAAACTTGTGCCTGCTAGATTGCCTCTGTCTACCTGAGCCGATTTCGGAGTGCAACGGATCTCAAGGAATCTGAAAAATAAACGAATCTGCCAGACAGGAGGAGAATGCCTACGCGCCCCAGTGCCTGGAGGCTGTTGAGGAAAACTTGTATTTATATTAATAAATAATTCAATTCTTCTAAAAAATGTCTCTAAAAATATTGATAATTAAACTAAAATCGTGTTCGTAGGTTTTGGCAGCCGTTATTAGAATTACTCTGTTCTTGGGTATTGTGTTCAGTTTATGTTTATTTTTTTCGACGTTTTGGTCCTGATTTTTTTGAAGATGCAGCACAGCACTCAAAGATTAATTCAAAAATACTAAAACTGCTCTTTCGTTGAAGAATCGAGCTCATGTTTAAAATCACAAAAAAATGCTTCTTCTCTAGTTCTCGCTGCTAACATGGTGGAATCCACATTTGCAGAATTTTTAGAAACTTTTTTTTTTGTTCATTCCGGTTTTCGCGTAGACTTCTTTTGTGTGGGCGGCTTGTGGTTTCCAAATAAGCGTTGCCAGAGTACAATAGGCTGCCGAAGCGCATCTGGGTCAAGCCAGTCTATACCGAAAAGGCTTGCAATATTGCCCAATGGGATGCCATTAAAGAAAAACGATAATCGATATCTAGATATATATTACAAGCAATAAGAAACTTACATCATGATATATATTTTTAACGTTATAATACGGGTTTATTGTATGTACAATATTTAGGTTATTGATTCACACATGAAACGACCAGTAAAAGTTTTTTTTTTCACAACACCTTTGCGATTCTACATAGGTCAAAAAAAATAACACTAAACTAAATAATGACCTATTCTTTGAATAATGTGTAGAAGGATCCGGAGACCCACTACATTATTAAACCAAAGAAAACCATGAACAGATAAACAATATCTTCAGTAAGATGATCATGAACCTCCTCTCAGGAGAAGTACCTCAAGAAGAAGCAGTTTACAATATCAATTAGCACTTAATTACTCAATTGACGCCCATCACTCGTCATATGTAAATCTATAATTTCACACAATCTAAACTAATTTCGATTTTTTATTTCCAATGATAAATGGTAGTTAACTTATAACAATTTATTTAATTTGTATCTTTTTCGTTCAGAACGATGTAATACATACTATTAAACAAAATCTACAGACAATTGTAAATCGAGCACATCATCTAATGACCGCTGTTTGTATTGGAACGGGGAGACGGAGTTCAGGTTTAAGTGGCGGCCATTACTGGTGTGGATGGTCTGAAATTACCTTGATTGGGTCATTTATCAAGTCATCTGTCTTAGGACCACCCCAAGTAATGGCAGGTTTCTCCAAAATGTACCAAATTGCCTCGAATTAGACCCTCGCATAGAAATTGGGATTTTTCTCAGACCTTAAACGTAGGTTCATCTTAACGGTGTTTTTTTTTTTTTTTTCGCTGGTAAATCTCAATTAAGCCTTCAGTTTGCCCATAAGTATTTCAATTATCTTAAAGCGTGTAAACAAGCGTAAACTAAACAACAAAAACGAATAGCCAATTGGCTGGAAAATTACGAACATTTTTAATTGTGTGTTAAATTATTTGTTGTACGTCACGGTGTATTAAAAACTCGGTAGATCGTTTTTAATCGAGGACGCGGAGGCTTTGCTATTGACCGCGCAGGCTCGCGACCTTCCACTTCCTGCATCCGGCGGCCCCCGGAAGGGAAGCGCGCGCCTGCGCAGACCAGCCGCCGGAACGGCCTCTGACCGCCCGCGCAGGCAACAATAACCCGATGAGCAGCGCCGGGTTCGTATCCCAGCACCGCCTTTGTTCTCCGCCACTAAAAAAATATTTCACTTTTGATGGACTTGAACCAGGGGTAATAAACCTTTTGTGCCTAACAAAAAAATAAGTAAAAAAGTCGTTTTGCATGTCGTAGATATACGAGGGCGGTCCGATAAGTACTTCTCCTAGTCTCATTTAAGATCGATACACTTGACCCAGCGATGCTCCAACTTCTTTAACCCATCTGAAAAATACGTTTTCTCGAGGTCTGCAAAGTAGGCCTCCGTGGCGGCGATGACCTCCTCATTCGACTTAAATTTCTGCCCGGCGAGTGACTTTTTCAAGTTTGGAAACAAAAAAAATCGCACGGGGCCAAATCTGGAGGATACGGTGGATGGGGGAGCAGTTCGTAGTGCAGTCACTAGTTTGGCCGTGGCGACGGCGGAGGTGTGAGTCGGTGCATTGTCATGGTGGAAGAGCACTTTTTTCTTCGCCAAATGGGGCCGTTTTTTCTGCAATCCGTCGTCGAATTGGCGCAATAATTCGGCATAGTAGAGCCCTTCGTAGTCCCATAGTTTTGCTCTTCTCCAGGTAGTCAATGTAGATCACACCTTGTGAATCCCAGAAAACGGTGGCCACCACCTTTCCGACCAATAGGACAGCACCTTCTTCGGAGCACGTTCGCCGGGTGAAGTCCACTGTTTCGACTGTTCCTTGGTCTCTGGTGTGTACCAGTAAATCCATGTTTCGTCGACGGTCACTAAACGGCGCAGAAACTCTTTCGGATTGCGCTTAAACAGCGTCAAACACTGCTCCGAAGTGGTCTCACGGTTGCGCTTGTTGTCCGGAGTGAGCAAACGCGGCACCCATCGCGCCGACAGCTTTCTCATGCCCAAAATTTCATGCAGGATATGACCCACGCGGTCATAGGAGAAGAGTTCCCTTCCAAAAACAAGAATCTAATCACCGACCGATATTGCTCTTTTTCCATTTTTCTAAAATACGCATACACGCCCGCTTCCACACGCGGTCAAAACAAAACTATGAGTCCGATTCTGCTGAAATTTTGACAGTAGCCGTCTACAAGAATGTACTACACGATAGTAAATCTCTCTTGCGATACTAGCACCATCGAGCGGTGAGGCTAAGTACTTATCGGAACGCCCTCGTACGTACATGGCGGCCTGTAAAAAATGATATTGTTGTACCCAAGAGTGAAATTAAAAATAATAGCTTCAGCATCGAACTAAACCCTCACAATCCACCATAAAGATCGAATCGCCCAATATTTAACGATAGGGAGCAAGTTGACTACCCCTGGCATAAATAATTTTTTAAAAACACTTATTCTTAGGGCATCGGTTGGCGTGCACATTTATGTAAAACATGATACTTAATAGCAGTGGCGTGCAATGAGAATCTTATCGGTTCATCTAACTTTTGTATACCTCCAGGGAGCAGGATTACAAAAACTAATCAAACTATTTTATTTACGAAATAAAATGTAAGCTTTATAATTGTGCATAGCTCAAATACGGATTAAGAAACACATTGTTTTATCTTTTAATTAGGAGCCTAGAACAAACTAGAACTACACAAAAGTGGCTATGTTTTATTTTTATGTACATTATACCTAGAGGTAGTTTAATTACTCTTTAATCTGTTTTTTTAATGTTCAAAGGGTTATTACAGGTCAATAGTTGTGGTAAATATATCCATAGTCGGAATAAATAATTCAGGCTTCGTTTTATTTATATTTTCGTAAAATATACTATATGTCAAGTAATTATTTTTTGTATGTGGGCCGCACACCGCTAATAAATAGCATTATATACATATCATGACTACCAGAACTTTGTTAATGCTGGATACATGATAATTGCATTTTAATGCACCATAAAGTAGTGTGACTTAAGCCCAGAGGAATCCATTTGATACAGTTGATAAGTAAATTGTTTTATGAGATTCAATATACATCTTTTAAAAGCCGTTGTTATTCAAATACGTATTTTGCCATTTTCATGCAAGAACTCTGTTTCAAGTAATAAAGAAACTTTATTTTTTTTTTTTAAAGATATTTTCTTGTCGAAACATACATCGCAGTTGTACCGTTTTAATCAGTTACAAACGAAGCCCACATATTTTTAACGTGTAGACTTTAAAGGTAACATAAAAAAAGTTAAATTAAGTATCTGCAAGCAGGAGATATACGTTTCAATCAAGATCGGTTCAATTTTTTAATATCTCCAAATCTTTGACAAAATTTGTAATTTTGTAAAATTTATAAATTTTATTGCTCTGCACGAACTCAAAACCTTTGAAAATAATTATACTGTCTATGTCAAAACAGATATACGAGGTTTAAAGTTTTTATCGTTTTATGGCGTATTCGCTAGTATGTGACGTTATATATAGTAATTATCGAGTACAATCATTTATGTGTAATAAAAAGTGTGTGTGTGAAATTATAAGGCACTTTACAACCTGTTAAATTTCATGGTACACGCTTCAGTGGCTCTGGAGAAATAATGAATATGAGTAATCTTATACCACGCTGTCGAAAACATCAAATTTGCGAGGCTTTATAACGATTATATAGGATGTATATATAATATACATACATTTAAAGTTTAAGATTGTTTGATTATCAACTTAAGAAGTACGCTAACCTGCTAGTACTTCGCGATAATTTATTTTTTTTTAATTGTGAAAACGTCATAAAACCGACGAGTACATGACGCTATTAATTTTTCAATACTATTTTTCGAAAGTTTATTTTCTTTTTTTTTAGTTTAAATTTCTTCAGCAGGCACACAATCAACTCTCTGTTATATTAATTGCTATTCCAATTGTGTTCACGTGTGCACTTGAAGGTATTAATCGAATCCCTCGAACGGAACAAAACTCCGAAACAACCGGCAGCTGGGAGCTTTATTGGAGCGAGTCACTAAATGTTGCATGACACTGGGTAAGAAACAGCCACCAGGTAGGACACGAAATACCACCTCTAATCAGCGGTCCAAAGCCCAAAACAATGTATTCAAATAATTAAAAACAAATGTCTAATTCATCCTCGAATTAAATTCGAGGTATATAAAAATTTTCTTTTCGAAAGAACGCTCCTGAAGAAATTTGACTCCCCATAACAAAAGACATTTCCGCATTTCAAAGGTGACATGAACGAATTAGGCAGTTTTAATTGCCATTTATTCACATAGATCTAATTAAATCCTAGTGTAAATACCGTTAAGACGCTTCTAAAAATAGGTTTTTCCTTACAACAAAAATCATTTCTACTTTACAGTGGTGATATGAACAAATTAGTATATTTCAATTTGCGTCTTTCACATAAACGCACCCTTGTATTAATTCTGTTAAAACGCCATTCAAAACAGTTATTTCTACTTTGCAATTGATATAAGCGTATTAAGCATTTTTAGTGATATTTTTTCATATAAATAAACTCTATGGTTTAACCTGTTAAAACGCTCTCGAAGAGTTGTTTCCCCACAGCAAAAGTCATTTCTACTTTACAGCGGTGATATGAACAAATTAGTAAGTTTCAATTTGCGTCTTTCACATTAACGCACCCTCGTAAGAATTCTGTTAAAATGCCCTTAAAAACAGTTATTTATACTTTCCAATTGATATATTTAGATATTTTTTCATATAAATAAACCCTAGGGTCTAACCTGTTAGAACGCTCTCGAAGAGAGTTGTTTTCTCACAGCAAAAGTCACTTCTTCTTTCCAACGGAAACGAACGAATTTTTCACTTTCAACTGGTTATTATTAGCAGATATATCAATTCGGTTATATATTTTTTTATATCAGAGTGAATCATAGTTTTTATCACGCTCCTGAAGAAGTGGCGCCTATCGCATCTCCCGGATCTGCTGACGGTCGCCGCTAATAGCACCTGAAGGGAGTTACGCAAGAGCATGGTGCATGACTGAATATGCATAAGGCTCCCAAAGAAAAGGTGTCCAGCCAGGCGAGAAGCTTTCTTCGGCCTTAAGCAAGACCTGAAGCCAGCTAATACTGCCATCGCATTTTAAATACACCTTAGAAAATCTTATCCTATATTTTTTTGCATCTCTCAATTTAATTCAAATGGGTCATAAAAGTAACGAGTAAGTCGGACACGTTGTCATAAAACATAGAACAACAAGGTTGTGATTTTATTGATCTGTTGATACTTAGCAATACTATCAAACTGCTTTCATTTTCTAAATGTAGGACAATCTCAAATTGACTATCACGAAAACGTATATTCGTTCATACATATTTCATTGTCTTATAATTATTTGTTGATTTTATTCCTTTGGGAATATTTTTTTTTTACATTGCAAAAAATAACTTTTCATTTTCACATTTATATTTTGATGTGGGTGTATACAGTAATCGGTCTTCTTGTATACGTATAAATAGAAATCGTACAAAATTATTCCCAAGCAAATAGTGCTCAACGAGCCGATCTGCCATTGTATATATATTTTTTCAAATCACTTTCACCACATAATGGTTTCATAATAATACCACTCAAATTTTCTCAATTCGTTTTGTACTGAGATCTTACACACAATCATACAAAGCCCACATCTTTCGTGTTTACATTCACAACTTCTTTTTATCTAACTTAACTATCCGAACATAAATAGATAATGTTTGATATGCGATGATGCTTTTATATCGCAAAAAAAATTGAAATTTAGCACAATTATTTTATTAACACAAATTCTTTTGAAAAAAAAACTCCTCGTAGTTTAGTGGTTATCGCAATTTTTAAAGAGATCCTGGTGTCAAATCTAGTTAAATAATAAGTTTTGTTCAATCTTTTGAAAAAATCACGGCTGGAGTAACTTCAATGTCGTGTGGCATCATTTCAAAGTTGGTGCACCTCTTTGAAGTCATATTTCATCAATCAATTGATATTGATAATGATTAAGTACATTTTTTAAAATATCATCGTGATTTGTGTGGGATTTGAACCCACACCCCCAAGCTTACATGGCCGGTGCATTACCAATTATACCAACAAATCACAATTGATATTCGCATAAAATCTGTTTTCGCTAAGTTTAAAGTATGGCTTGGCCGCGTTGTTCGGAAAACATATTCATTACATACTGTGAAGTCGCAACTCGCAATGTCCCCATTTCGGGCGATACCCCGTGCATTTATTTCATGGTGATTCACTGCTTCCTTTGTTGTGCTGTCATTGACATTGGGTGGGATATGAACCCATCACCCTGGCGGCTCCAATCGCTAATCACCGCGCCTATCTCCGACTCCATCACCAGCGTCCGCCGGCCGCCGGACCGTGGCGACCAGTTACTCAGCGCACAGGTGCGTCCACATTAACAGTAATTATTAGTAGCGTTAGTGTGGATTACCATTTACCATAGTCTTGACTTCCACTCATTTGCTGCTCACTGTTTGGAAGCGCCACGATAGTGGAGGAGGATATGAACGATGCTAATGATCAGTGGAACAGGCTGATGACTTCACCTTTCTTCTACACCAGAGGTTCCCAAACTTTTTGTCTCGTCGACCCCTTGTCGAGTTTTCCTGTTTTTCGTAGACCCCCCTGCTTTGAATTTTTAGATTTGATTTGATTTTTTGTCCGTTATATCCGAAATCCGAAAAACAGGGGTGCGTTATATCGAGGTTTTCACGAGCAATCACAAAAAAATCAATACTTTTAATGGGAGGGATTGGTCCGATGCTTTAATAGCAAATTTTTAATATTTGGCTTCAAATAAGTCAGATTTAACTTTAAATTTCCTCACCCAGTGATTTCCAATCTATTTTTTTTTTTTTGAAATGTCAACCGCACTAAAACCTTTTCCACGAAGAATGAAGATGGAAAAAGCTATCAAAAACCTTGCGATAGTCCGTAATGCAGGATAAATAGCAGGTATGCCTCTCTGAAGCCAAAATTGCTGATATCTCTTTCTAAACTGCACCTTCAGTTCTTCATTAGTCCTTATCAGTTCTTCATGTAGTATGACTTCCGATTCTTCAATGTCACCGTCTGGATTGATAATCCACTGTGGTATTTTGGTGATGACCTGCTTAAATGTTCAGCTCATATGTACAATTCGTGGACTCCAATATGATTTTTTGTTGTTATCGACCCCTTGCAGGGCGGAATCGACCCCTGGGGGTCGATATTGACCACTTTGGGAACCAGTGTTCTACACTAACGGCTTCAAAACTTACTCCCGACAGTTTGATAAATTCAATGTTTTCGACGTGTGGGAACATTAAAAAAAACATATTTTGGTGACTTTTATTATAATACATTTTACTTATTTTTGAATTCGGGATTCATCTGCCAAGACATGGGCGTCTCGATCGAATGTCAGCGGTCTAATTACTGACCCATAATCCAATCATAGTTGAACGATAGTATTGGAAAACATTCCGTTGAATAAATTGCTAGATTTACAGATAGCAATTTACTGTTTGAAAAGAAACCACAAGTAGAGCCATAATGGTTTAAAAAACAGTACTTTCTTTAAATTTTCAAATCGTGTCCGTCATCAAGCCGGGCTGGTTGCGACTCCCGCTGATGAACTGTTCGTGCAATCACTCCGTCTCGTCAGCCACGCGCTGCGCCACCCGGGCGTGCTGTACCGGGCCGGGACGATGATGGATCCATGATCCCGAAGACAGCCTCCAGTGTTCCCAACGGCTTCCTTTACTACAAAGTTATTGAAAAACCAATAATTTTTCATTTCTATTGAAAACTGTCTTTCTAATTAATTAATAATTTTAAAAATCATGCATGCAGTGGGCGTGTTCGGATAAGAAATTAATTACGGTTTCCCAACTTTGATGCGGCGTTTACAGTAATACGACAATAGGGCCAGAACGCATCACCCGCCGCGCCACGACGAGAGGAGCTGGCCCGCTGGGCCATGGAGACCAGCCATCCGCGCTCATCACAACAAGCTGCTGCTGGAACCGTGTCAGAACTGCTGGCGCTGCTTCTCCGTTAGTCCAGATTTAGGATCTTTTTACATCACATGAGTAAAAAGCAAGTATTCCAGAGGGCTCTGCAATCCGTCAGTTAGTTATTCAGTAAAAAAATACTGGCTTATAGGTGCTCTGCCTGTTCTGTTGCTTATGCATGGCTGCCATTTTGTACCCTGTAAAGCATGGGTGGCCAACCCATGGCCCGCGGGCCATATTATTTATTTTCTGTTTTTGGCCCGCGGAGCATATGCAAACATTTTTTTTTAATTGTATATAAAACAAACCACCAATAGAATATTCCATTGAGAGTAGTTCGTATCATATCATATATATGGAAGTAGCCCAGTCTCATCTCAATCTATCTCACAGTCAATCTCATTTCATAATTTTGTCCCGACAGCTGAAAAAGGTTGGCCACCCATGCTGTAAAGAATCGGTAATGTACTTGGAATTATTGAGGAGGGATGTGCTCTTGAAGTACCTTGTCGAGGTGATATTGTTTATGTAGCTTACTGCAGAAGGAGTATCAGACATAAACGCAAAAGCTTTGTAAGGAAAAGATTATATAATAATGCTAATGAGCAGCAGCAACACGCAGACTTTCCCTTCTTATCCCGGGGATCCACTATACTATATTCCCCTTATAAAACCATGAACACTATGTGCTCAGCGAAATGTTCGCCAACCTCCTCTGAGGAGAGGTGTAAGAAGTTTTACCTGCGTACTCATCAATAATATTGCGTGTATTATACATTATGCATGGTTATTGGCAGCACACACGCATGAGCAGAGTTTCGGTGTCAAACGCGCCATCCTCAGTGGAGCGGTAGACTACCGCTAGGCCGCAGCGTGTCGTCTGATTCGGTCAATTTCCGCCGGGAAAAAAACACGCGACATGAGCGACGCGCTCGGGGGGAGGGCGCCGCCTCATCAGCCCCCGCCCCAGGCTACACTGCAGTTAACCTTGATCTCATCTCTTCATCCTCATCTGAGACACCCAAACTCAGCTCGTCTGGAAACGTGCTGTAGGTTTTAACCGTTCTTATCAAGTTTCTGTTTTGAGTAGAAGTTTCCTGATACCCCAGAAATCAAAAATATCGATTCTCAGCCGCCCGAAACCAACGGACGCGTTAAACTATAAATCGATTTATTTATAGCATATCGATTGGTTGTGATCGAGTGTTAGATATCGTCATTGATTACAACAATACAGAGTAGCGAGCAACCGTCTCATCTCTCACCTCCCAAGTGGCCGAAATAATCGCCGCTGAATCTAAAATTCACGCCCCGAGCCTTCCTTTTCATACAAAAAAAAAATTCAATGTTCAGAGTCGAATTTTTCCTGATATATATCATATGTGTCACTTTTTCACTCAGCTTTCTTCGCTCAGAGAATTCCACTTATTTTGTTTATCTAATCATATTTCTTGTTGTATATTTTGATTAAATAATTAATTAAGCGAATTAATATTCGGTTGTCTGATCCGGGTCATGCGGGCGGGGTTCAATTATTTTTTTTTACCTTTAACGGCGCCAGTCAGATGAATGATGTATCATCTCGTGCCTGTAATCGACCGCCTTCCTGTTCATGCCGATACCATTAGCACTTAGGGAAGCACTCGTTTTAAAGTTCAAACAGGAAAATTTGCAAACGACCTGTACATAGCATAAGTATTTCGTATCGACACTCGACCGGTCTTGAAATAATATCATAAACTTTGGTATCATCCATTGTTGCTCTATGAAGGAGACGTAAATTTGTATTGATTAGGGATTTTTTATCACTTGCTTGGAGAGGTGGAAACAGGTGAGCAGCAGGAAAGGACAACATCCCTGAAGCTGGCCCCAGCACCCGAGGATTTACGTAATTCTTCAATTACATCAGTTTGTTGCTGATGCTCTCTGCTAAGTAGTGTGATAATTGTTCCAACTTGCATCCAAGACGATAAAATCATATCAGCTTATTAAGCGAAAAACTCAGCACGTACGTACATATTAAATTTATAAGTAGCTCTGTTAATAATTATTACATGAAAAAGTCAATTATTACATCGCTGTGGTGGGAATTGGGTTTGAAAATCTCACGAGAGGTTTTTTCACATTAGAATGGCGTTAGATCGAGCTCGAATCCGAAGCACCATTTTACTGTGTCGTGTAAAGTAGACCTCGCAGAGGTAGGCTCGATGCACTGTGCGTACATGTTAATAAAACAGTTCAACCGCTCCTTTGTAACTTTGTTTGCAATGCGGACTACCTGCCCTCGAAATTACTTGAGTGTTTTTTTTTTTTCGGACCATGGGTTTTGCAACACCGTGTATGGCGGAAGGTATCAATATACAGAGCGACCGTCGCTGCGGCCTGCGAGACACTTGGGCGGTAAGAGTCGGCACTAATCCCATTACGAAACAAAATAAATATCTCATATAATTAAGTCACGAGTGGATAACAGTCGCCGGCATTGTACAAAAACTGAGCGAATGTCGCCTTACCTTATATTGAGCGCAGTGGTGGTCAAACCATGGGCCGCACCATCGCATTAGGCATTTCATGTACATGGTATTTCAATGCCCATAGTAAAAAATAAATATCATATCTAACAAATACAAACAGCCCTAAAAGAAAACGATCGCTATTTTTATGTGAGCACTTTCGCTTTTTATAGGTTTCTTCAGACTGTCAATCATATTTGTTAGAGTATTAGAAATTACGTAATCAATATTTTTGATATTGAGTACTTGGTGGAGTTCCATTTTAATATTTTAAATAAAATCCTATAGTGATTCTTCCACATGTTGATTTTATTGGTGACCGGTTTCGCCAACTTTTCACGTTGCCATTATCAAGCACAATTTTATTTAAAATATTGTTAGAAATTAAATTAGACTTTCGAAGATCACAAATATATTTAATATATTTATTAAATTAAATTTATTATTTTACATAAGCTCACTGTTGATCTTGAGCGTATAAATGAAAAAAATTGATCATTTTTTAATAAATATTTCTAACATACTAATTGATTTGTGAAATTTATATAAATTTATATCCGATGAAAAAAACTGCTTGGGTTGGTTTTAGACTCATTGTATGCTACTGGTATATATGTATATATACAGGGTGCGCCATCTTTTATATCGGTGTGTGAATAATAAATAACTTTTTAAAAAAGCAACAGATTTCTATATATAAGATATTTTTATTTAATTTGGCTTTTAACAATTTATTTAAATTAGTTTTTGAATACAAAATCAATCAAGTAGCTGCATTTATTGGCCAAAGCAAAATGTGCCTTTTTGCTGCGTTTTCCATCACTTTTTCGAGCATCTCGGGCGGTACAGCGATGATTTCGACACGAATGTTTGCCTTGACCTCGTCAATGGTCCGAGGCTTGCTGGCGTACACTTTGTTTTTTAAATAACCCCATAAAAAGAAGTCCGGAGGGGTCAAATCTGGAGATCTGGGTGGCCAGTCAATGTTGCCTTTTTTTGACATAACAATAAACAATATAGGTGTCCAAAGAGAGTATCGGGTATTTGTTAGTTCAGTAAAACAAAAACTACTCGTAATCAAGTATTATTTTTTTATTGTTGATTATAAGAATACAAAATGGAAAATTATTTCAAAAAGATGATGTTATCCAAATGATGACCGTTACGCTAATGTCACTCTTCTAATCTGAACCGAAGATTGCTGATAACACGCTGACACATAGCCCTCAATATTGCTGCCATTTCTTTGCCAGTTTTGTTTCAATTCCGTTTGGTTCGTCGGATTATTCTCATAAACCCTTCTTTTAATGTATCCCCATACAAAATAGTCAAGAGGGCTAAGGTCGAGGCTTCTGGGAGGCCAGTTGATGTTACCTCTACGTGAAATGACGTTATCAGGGAATAATTCGTTAACAGCTTCAATTGATTGATTGCATGTATGGCAAGTTGGAACCATATTCTTGAGTTGAAACCTTGAAACTCCTGCAACTCTGGGCCCAAAAATTTTCGCAGCATATCTCAATAACGGTCACTATTCACATTCACCCGATACTCTTTTTGGACACCATATATATATATATATATCCGCGAGACTTTAGGTCCACGTCCAAGATGTTTAGAGTCACTGGGTATCGGAGGTTCTGGCAATGTAGGTCGGTCGTGTCGCTCAGTCCGTTCAGTCAAAGGCTCGATTTTGAAAAGCATTCATTTTATTCAAATAAACTGCACCGGCCCGCCGTCACGACCCGCCATTTGCCGGCTTTTTGTGCCGCTCTGGGCGTTTTTAGGTAACAGGATCGCTTTGGCGAGCGCCCCGTTAAATCGCACATCGATAATCGTTTTTCCGGAAAATATATCACGCCCCACGATAGAATATATTTTTATTAGATTTCAGCACCAATCATACGCTTTTTTTATTTTTTGCAGCCGTTATTTCGTACATTTTTTTCTTGCTTATAATGATGCGCATAATGTTGACTCGCAGTTTTGCAGTTTTTCTTTGCGTGCTTTTGATGCGATGTGGGTTCGGATAAGCGAATGATTTAGATGAGGTTTTTTATATTTCTTGAAAAATGTATTTACGATATTTAACTCTTTTTTACGTTTTTTTTACAGCTGCTATATAACATAGTTTTTATTGATTTGTTAAACTAACAACAACAAACTATGTTGCATAGTACGGTTTTTTTTTATTCATCTTAACCCATCTGCAGAAGCTGCAAAAAATCAAAGCGCAACGCATAATTTCAAAATTTTGTATTATTGATTTATATACCATATTATTAAACAAATTAAATATGCTCGTAGGTTTTGGTGGCGGTTATTAGAAAGATGAGTTGTCCCTGAATTACCGAAACGTCGAAATTCTCAAAAAAACGCCTCTTAATACCAAACAACATAACATTGCCGATTGTGTATTTTAAAGATTTTTATTTATAATAAAACTATGTTTACATTAAGGGTTGTTTTTACTATTTTCACCGTTTGCCAATATTTTACCCATTTTCATGTCAAGCATCATATTTTCAGTTTAAAAAAATAAAATATTGTTTGTTTCAGTGTTAATATCTATATCGACTTACTATCGAAGAGAATGTTTAATTGAAATATCTTACTTTAATTTATGCTAGTAAATGAGCAGATCAATAAATTTTAAGTGAATATAATTAAATCGACGTATGATATGATAATTATATTGACTTACAGGCAGGAATGAGGATGGCTTACCGGTTTGCTTCTCTCTCAGAGGCCCAGGTTTTAGTCCGCCTCGCATCCTCTATGGCCGAATGGTCAAGGAGAGTCGTCTCTGAGAGTTCAGCAACACAGTTAGACTTTTTATTAAACGTTTTTATTGGTTCACGGCTTAGAACAGTGATATAAACCGCAGAACGACGTATTAATCATGTATTTACGATTAAATTTGTTTTAAAGTCATTGTAAAAAATCATATATCAATAAATATGTACGGCGCAATTTTGATAAATTGATATTGCTTCTCAGGCAGCAGGCAGTGGCGTATGTACATTTGTAAATGATGAATTGTATTGAATAAACCTGTAACTATTAATGTGACATGAAATTGGTTCTAAATCGCTTTAAATAGTTTATTTACGAACTGCGAATTTGTTTGTTACAAATATTGCACAAATGATAGTAAAACATGCGTGTTTGATGCAAGCAATGCCAAAGTGTTGTTTATGAGTGTAGTGACTCGCACGCCACTGAATATAGTTAAAATTATGGATTATTACAATTTTTTTTAATTAGTAGGAAAAACTAGTGCACATTTAATATAAAGCGCGTAAGATGTTTATAAGTAGTCGCATTATCGCTAATCTAAGCGCGGATATAGATTAGCGAGTATTATGCCCCGCCAGGCCTCAGCGGGGCCGCCCCAGCCCCGAGGGCTCAGCCTCGTGGAACCTTCTCACATCTTACAATCAGTGCCCATATACAGTGTGTCCCTCACTATGCACTAGCATAGTTTCCCAAACTATTTTGTCCCGTCGACCCCTTGTCGAGTTTTCCTGTTTTTCGTCGACCCCCTCCCTGCCTTGCTAATATTGAATTTTTACAAATTCATCAACTTCAAACATATTTTTGACATATTATAAGAAGAACTCGCTTTCATAGGGTTTACTGTACAGTGGGTGAGTTTATGGGCTTGAATGGCTCTCGATTTAAAACTGTCTCCCTTGGAAGGGTCTGTCTGTCCTCGGTCGCCAAAGTTCCCACGTTCCTAAGCCGTACAGGTGTCCTTATTTACTCGGAATATTTGTCAAATAAATTTGTTTTATTACGCCCATCGGCGCTCCGTACAACCAATTAGCTCGCTGCCCATCAGAGTTTATTAGTAATGGTTCGTATTCTTATGTCATAAGCTCTAAAAAGGTACGTCGGTATAGTTTCACAATGCCGAAAGTCTCGTTTCTCGAGCATGTGGCACGAACTTCTACGTATTCGTCACAAAGTACACAGGTACAATTTGTGTTTTTTTTTACGAAATGTCTAAATTTTGGTGATGACCTGCTTAAATGGGATCCACTCTCGTAGACCCCCATTTACAGTTCATGGACCCCCAATTTTATTTTTCGCCGTCATCGACCCCTTGCAGGGCGAAATCGACCCCTGGGGGTCGATATTGACCACTTTGGGAACCTCTAATTACAACTAAACACAGCAATGAAGTGTAATCCAATAAAAACGTTAAAGTGAAACTGTGTTGTTTTATGCTTGTTGACTGCGTTTTTTAAGGGTGTGAATTGGCCAGGTGTGTTTGAGTTTATGTATACGTGCATTTTGCCACGTCACCCTGTAGCTGAGCTGCCATGGGCTCCGAGAGCCCCCGCAGGCTGACCATAGCGGGACCGTCCACGCCCCCAGACATACTGCCTTAGTACTCGCAGCCTCGCCGCGTGGCTGCGGTGGCCTTCGCACAGTGCATGTGTCCGACTTGACATAACCTTTGTTCACGTACTCACGTATTCCCTCACTCGAATAAGTATTCTATAAATATATACTCCTCTACAGTTATCAAGTGGTTTATCTTATACATTTATATATCCCAACCCAAAATTAACGCAAGATACCAGCTGACAGTTTAGGGTTAGACGATAGAACAGCGTGTCTTCATTATTGAACAATATTCGCCGCAGCCAATATCAGCCGCAGTTCGAAAATTTCATACAAAATATGGTCGGAATAGTTTTTTAACTTCGTCTCTCTTCGCTGTGCATGGTCATTAGGCTTCAATTCTTGTGTTAATTGAATTTTGTAAGCATGGAGACACAGATCTTTAGTTAGTATACGCTGTAGAGAACTTCTTGAAATTTGCAATTCTTGTCCACGCCGCCGAATATTGACATTTGAACAACTTGTTTTTGGACGACTAGTGTGTTTAGCGTCTCCAACGAATCCAGTCTCCCTGAATTTTTCAATTAATCTCTTCACAGTTGACGAAGTTAAAAAAACTATTCCGACCATATTTTGTATGACATTTTCGAACTGCGGCTACCAAGCTTTTATTATTTTTGAAATATTGTTCAATAATGAAGACACGTTGTTCTATCGTGTAACGCTCCACTTTTACTAACCCTAAACTGTCAGCTGATGTTGACAAAAATTACGACAAATACAAATCATGCGTTAATTTTGGGACACCTTTATATTCATTGTTAGCTTCAATTGTCCAAATCGGGAATTTTTTCGGATGTCTTGTTTTTATGCTCACTTGCTCAAATCGTCCAATTCGACAAACAAAAATGAAGCTTTTGCTAAAAATAGATATTAATATATTAGTGTGTGGTAATGCTCGCTCGGTTAGATCGTCCGATTCGACAGGGTCTACGTCCTAGCGATGGGGCACGTCAATGGAGTTGATTGTGCCCGCGGCCGGCGGTACTCCAGCCCGATGGTCGGCCTGAAGCACCGTTGCTTGTAATTGTTTTCTGGGCTATAAATTAACGGAGGGAGTCGGGCGGGACCGGAGCCGCCACATGTGGCGAATCGCCTGTTTGTTCTCAAACGAGAATTCAATTGCAAAGTCACTACATCAGAAACACCGCAACATAACGCCTGCGATTTGCCGCTTGTTTGAATTTAATTTATGTATAAACATTTGCACTTGCGAAGCTTTTTCTCGGAGGGGGGTTGTACTGTCCAGCAACCTAAAACATCTGTGATATTCGGTATCATTACCAATTGTGTGGTGCATTACATTGGTTCTTCAGAAATCAGGCATAAGTAATAAGTCTATAACTTAAAAACCGTAATTTTGACACTAGATGCCAACACTTTTGTATGCGCTGTAGAAAATCATTGATATACGTTTCATTTTGAAGCTCTATTCATATGCTGTCAAAATCAGTCAACTATGTTTGATTTGTTTGTTTGCGTCATATTTTTTTCAATCATGGAAAAGAGTCACTTTTTTGCTAAAAAAACTGCAGCCGAAAGTCATCGTTTGCTTATGGGATTGTATGGCAAACACGATCTTGCGAAAACACAGTGTTTTGAGAGGTTTCAACGCTTTGAAAGTGGCGATTTTGACATCAAAGACAAAAACGGCCTGGACAGCCGAAAAAGTTTTAAGTAAAGAATTGGAAGCGTTACTCGATCAAGACTCGTGTCAAACACAAAAGACCTGACACAAGCTGCCATTTCCAAGCGCCTCAAAGTATTGGAATTTATCCAGAAGCATGGAAATTTGGTGCCATACGAGTTGAACCCGAGAGACGTGGAAAGGCGATTTTGCATGTCTGAAATGCTGCTCGAGCGTCATAAAAAAGAAGTCATTTTTGCATCAAATTTTTACTGCCGACGGAAAATAGATTCATTTAGACAACCCAAAGAGCAAAACATCATATTTGAAACCCGGCCAACCAGCCAAATCGACACCGAAGAAGAATATTCACGCTGCCAAGATAATGCTCTGTATTTTGTGGGACCAGAAGGGAGTTGTATATTATAAGGTTTTAAAACTGGGTGAAACCATTACTGGAAAAGTGTACCAACAACATCTGATTCGTTAAAAGAGAGCATTGAAGGAAAAACGGCTAGAATGGGAGACCAGACACGAGACATTGATTTTCCAACATGACAATGCTCGGCCAAATGTTGCTCAACCCGTTAAAAACTATTTGGAAAATAGCGGATGGGAAGTTCTGCCCCACCCGTTATATATTCCTGACTTGGCGCCTTCTGACTACCTTTTACTTCGATCGATGCAGAATGGACTTTCCGGAATACGCTTCACTTCAGTCCAAGGCATCAAAAATTGGCTCGATTTGTTCTTTGGTTCAAAACATGACCGGTATTTTTGGGATGGCATCCACAAATTGCCAAAAAGATGGGGAAATATCGTAACTTCCGATGGACAATACTTTGAATAACAGAATTGTACAAGAAGAAAAAAATCCGGTTTGTAAGGAATAGACCAATACATTCCAAATCCATGATAAACCAATAGCGTCCAATTATTAGTGATTTTTTAAAATAGTATCAATAATTTTTTTTTAAAAAACAACACAGTTGTCAATTGTGTTGCAGTGTGTGTAGGCAGCTTTAGTCATCTTCGCAGTTTGTCGGTAGAATGATGCGGCTGGTCCCCCAAGGACGTCGGTATTCTTGACAATGATGCAATGCTGCCGGGTTTGTGGCTTGACCTGGCGGACATGTGAATAAGAACTGCGCACACATTCATGATTGCAGCACTGGCACTGAAATCTCACGTCTGATGACTTCACTCTGTAAATACATCCATTACTTTCAAGCATTCATGGAAATATACTTGTGATCTCAACATTTATCTTTCTACTACACAAAATAATATATCAAAAAAGATAAATGCATAGACCACGTGTAATCGCTGCCTTCGTCTTATGTGGTAAAAAGATACGAAATATTGTTATACCATCTTTTAATAATAATCATAAAGTGTGTGCAGCCCTTCTTTCTGTGGAAATTATAGCTTTAATTTTATAATAAAAGGGAAGTCGTTTAGCTTTGGCCTAGTGCTTTTATTTACCAGAACTTCTCTTCTATACGTTAAAAATACATTAAAATCTTAAAGCTATAAAAACAGGCTTATAAAATTTTATTTTTAAATGTGTATATTAACAGTTCAAACGCCTTTATATATATTATAAAAAAAGAAATTTTCTACCTATTTATTTTAGACCAATGATTTTTTATTTGCAAAAATTTTTTTTTAAAGTTAAGAAATAAACATATAGTTTATTGAAAAAAACAGGTAAAAAGTATATTATCAATCAAAGCGTTGTTTAAAGAAAAATAACAAATGAATTGTAGAACCAATAATAAATTCATTTAGTATTTTAATAAAATAAATTTTAGGGATATCGTATTTTGGAATGATATAACGTTATGTCGTATATTTAATCTGTAACTGAAATGTAGTCTCGACACTTAAAAACTAAAACAAAAAACTCAAAGATGGTGTATGAGTATGAAACCCAGCCATCAAAATATATTATATAATTTAAGGAAATTTAAAGTTATCTAAGTTATCTTATCTTCGGTTCGGTTCTGCCAATTTATATTGACTTAACTGGCTGACATCCTGTTAAGAAATATATAGCACGGTGTTTTAGCCTCTCGTTCAAATGTCGCCATGTTTTATATTCTCAAATTTGCCTCGCATGGTTTTAAGGTGTCAAGGACCCTTTCATATTTTTTTCACAGCGTTAGAAATCTTATTACTTGCGAATATACACACTCATCCAATCAAACCGAGCCTGCGTCAGTATTAACGGCTTAGAATTGCTCACCGGCGAGTTCAACACTCGACCTCAAATATGTGATAGATATTCTAGCTCATAAAAAAGTCACATACATCCTGTAGTCAAAGGCCCGAACGCTGAGAGATAATACTTGGTACAGTTTATGCAACATTTACAGTTGCCTGGCTTGAGATGCTGGCAGGCGAGTATTTTATCACAAAAAAACCTGCAAAGGTCAATCGTCCTGCAGTTTGACCTGTTTGGGAGACAGTGCTGTAGCCAGTCCGCTACTTAATGGTGTTTAATTACACGAAACAGAAATACTCTTCAAATAATAGCTATGAATATTATGCAAATCTGTTACGAAGCAAAGACGTGTTTAGACGCCTATTATTTTATGAAACAAACGTTTTTTGTGTTTCACATTTTTTAGAATACACTTAAATTCTATCCAACTATTTAAGTATATATTAAAGATAGAAAATGGTGTCAATGGTTTTATCTCAAATAAAAATATTAATGTTTTTTATCGACTGTGCTGAAAATTTGTTATAAATAAAAAAGATAAGTAAGTTTCATTATAGTTTGTTTTCAAATCGATTTCTATGATTACCGTGTGTTTAAAAGATTTAAAGCTCATCAAGCTTGTTTATGTACTTCGTGTGAATCTTTAAAACGTTTTGTATAAAAAATAACAAATATTAGATTGCTTTTTTATATGATTGATAAAAATGTCAAAAAGCACTGTTATCAAAGATTTTTATTTATTTACAAAACTATAAAACCTTATATGAGAAGTAATTTTATATGTTTTCATAATGTTAAAGTATTCGCATTGTATTATGAATAAAACCGAGTGGCCTCCTAAAAACACAGATTTTTTGCAGTGAATAATCTTTCTACTTATTTGGGTCATACATTCAACGTTCATCAATTCCAAACATTATTTTATGCAATCATAATTTATTGATTATTCATTTGTGTCACACACTTCTGTAAAAATGTAAATAGCCTAGATAATGTAAAAAAAAAATTAGGATCAATAAACTATACGTATTAAAATATATTAGTCACAGTTACCAACTGACCATCAAATTGCATCGTGTGTTACGCCATCGTCCAACTTTGTGCAAATTTGCCTGCCATTTTATCGCCAAAGTCGTACAGTGTATAACCTTAACTTTTTAAAGATTTTGCCTTCAAAACTATTTAATTTATTGGCCGGATGGCGGCTGTGCTGGGACGTCTGCGGGGGCCTTTGACGTTGCGTCATCGGCTTCCTTTATTTATTGTATCGTTTTTCCCAGGCGTGAACCAAAACCAATCCGCTCGAGACCAAAGTCCAAGGTTCTTAACAATACTTCAACAATCCTGCTAATTAAAAAGAAAACAACTAGACATGTCGAATGCTCTACCCAGAGCATGAACTTTATCGGGCCGCAGCTGTCTATGGAACAAAACTGCAACCGGCTACGCTTACCAATAATTGACTGCCATCCCTCTAGTCTAGTGTATTTGGCTTTATCGTCGAAACAGGAAGATTTTCCTTCAGCGCCTTCAAAATGACTGGGTGACTTATGTCACCATGGGGTTGTGTTTGGGTGTGGGTAGGGGGGGTGGCTTTTGACCTTTTTTGTGGAGGCAGTCCTCGAGGTTTACCTCAGACATACCTAAACCGACTCTCCCCAATACCATAATCGCCCTCTATGCCGACGACACAGCCATCAGCCACAAACCTCGCTAGATGCAGTAACCTCCAGGTTTGAGAAATGGAGAATCAAGACGAACCCCGCAAAAAGCGAGGCAATAATCTTCAGAATCCCAGCCGCTCACACTCACCCAGAGTACCACATCACCCTGGAAAACGTCCCCATTCCATGGAAAAAGTCTATCAAGTACCTCGGGCTTACACTAGACAGCAAACTCACCTGGACACTACATAAAACAGACAGAACTAAAAGCCAGAGCCGCCACCGCGATCATTTCAAAAGCAGACAGAAAATTTGGAGGTTGAACTCGAAGAATGTGTTGATTGAGGGGTTTGGAACTAAGTGGGTGGAGATTTGGAAGGAGTGTGCGAGGTCGATGATGACCTCTTGGATCGTTTTGGTGTTGATGTCTCTGTAGACCTGGGCATTTTGGATGAACCTCGGGGCATTGAATGCCTAGCCGAGGATTTTATTTTGGAGAGGCTTGTGTTTCTCAGATGGGATGTATCCCCAGATGGGGCAGGCGTAAGTGAGGATTGGACGGTCCGCACTATTATGAGTGACAGGAGCTTTGGGATCATCGCTACGATGTCCCTTATTTTCTCCTCCTTCGAACCTGGAGTCATGAGTTCATCAGGTTGTCCTGCAGAGATGGGGTGTCGGACAGTGGGACTGCCATCCTTTAGTACCTGATCAACGAACGTGCAAGTTGCATAGAGCGAATATTCTAGCTATCTCCACTATATGTACAACCCGTGATAAAAAAATTAATGGTGCTGTTATATCGGACACTGCAGATCCTTTTAAATTACTGTTGACCGCTGAGCAGGTTCGTCCATGCTAAATGTAGCCATACAAAAATCCCAGCGCGCTATAACGGTGAGCGACCATGACATAACATCCAGCGTATGAAATAGAAACTTGTTTTTCGGGTTACCAACTGCAGGCGCTGGTTCCGTGTCACTCCGCGCAGGCAACACTCCGGGGCTCTATTCAAAATCAAACATTCAAATATGAAACCCCTACTGCAACGAATTTACATAAATTCGTTCCGTTAATATAACACACATAAAAGATGTCCCAAAATTCACGCAGCAAGTAATTTTCTCAAGGCGCAAAAAAACTAGATTATCGTGTCGCAATAGCCTGTAACCAATTGCATTATCAAAGAAAAATAATCCGATGATGCCTTCAGCTCGAAATCACCCGAAAATCACTCGTGGGTTTTCTGAATCTCAAAGCTTCCGAGATCATTTACCCGATATGCTATCCTCAGTACCGCACGCCGCACAATACAATAAACACTGCACAGCATGCCCTTCCTCACGCCAGCGACGCGCGGTAACTGCATTTATCTATTATAAAAAACGCAGTTAATGAAATATAATTCCGCGGTGGTTCGTGACACGAGGCCCATTAATAACCCAGAGATTCCTCTCCTCTGGGAAGGCGGCCCGTCCCACGCCGGTCCTCACCTGAACCACGACCGTCGGCCTCACTACCTCCGTGGATAATTGTCACATTCGTGTTGCGCCGGAGACTATCGCGTCACATATCACACAATCGGTGATTACTTGACAGCGCTTCCTGAAAAAAAAACCATCAAGCTTTTGCAGTATGTCTGTTAAACCATTTATCCGCAAAGCCGACTACACACGCAGCGATACAGAAATCAGCAAGTAGATATTTTTTTATGGTTTTAGCAAATAACGCAAAATAGTAAACTATTGGTTAGTTACCATTTGGTTGTCAGTTGTGTCGCAGCGTTGACTTTTTATTCTTATAAATGCGATGTAATGTACGCATATCAATAAATAAATATGTTTCCATGAACTTGGTTACATTGGTTTGCGCTTGCATATAACCAGTTAAATTCTCGCTCAGTACACCAGCACAGTGGCTTGACTGGTTAGAGCTCCTCACCACGATTGCCACGGCAGTGTGCCGGTATATTATAAATATGCCTAAATATTATAAACTCACGAAACACCGTGCTTTTAAAATGTAAGAAACCTTGAAACTGAGTGATAAATAATTATCAATCTATCGACAGCTAAAAAAAGTGCGTGTTGTTCCCCCTGGGGAGTGATTTAGATTATGCTGTGAGCCAATGGCGGCTTCTATTTCAATTGTATTTCAGACTACAGATATCTGTGTATCGTTAAATAGTAATCTAACACAAAAAACAGTGAATTACGTTGAAGGCAATGCTGATTATCACATTTATAGAAGAATACAAAGTGCATATAACATCACGTGCCTGGCATTGTGTCATCTCACGCCATGTGATGTGTGATGCTGATGCTTTTTTGGCCTCATTTTAGTACCACTATTTATATCCATCTTGGAGTTATATATTATCAGTAAAATGGACATTTATTATTTTCGATATAGCTACATTTTCTTTTTGTGTCTGTGCCATGGCCTTTTTACATAGTAAATGTTGACATTGATTGCTCTGGTCTAATATTCTTATAAACAATATATTGAGTAGCATCTTGTTTCACGTGGATTAATAATAAATTTATGTAAAAAGTAGTGTGAATTTATTTTATTTGAAATGGAATTAATTAAGTTGAGTCACTTTTAAATTTAAAAGTGCAGTTCATTTATAAAAATAAAGAGAAAGTAGAAATCCTTGAATCAAGATATTGACAATATTATCGCTGCTATGAGTAAGGACATTATGCCAAGACATTATTTGTATGCAATATTTTTAAATGTTAAATTGATGAGCAGGAGATATCCAAACTTAGATAGTCGTACTCTAAAGAAAACAAGCGTACTTCAAGACATACGAAGGTTTAAATCCACGAGGCGTATATGCATTGTTTTATAGTCTGGGTGTGTGTTTCTCATTAAAAACTAGATTTCAACTCCAAGCAAGTAGATAAGCCGCATTAGCTGCAAGTCAGAAACCGGCAGCGAGAATACATCTCGTTAAATCTGCTTATTAATACGAGCTCGTGTCTAAGCTCTGAAAGGACAGAAAAAATATGAAAACGTGACACCTCACCATACAAAAAGAGAAATCAAGACTTTTCGCAGGCCGGCTGTCAACAAAGATGACGTCCGCGTGGGATTCGCGCAATCTGGATCTGAGATCGAATCCCACGAGGGAAGTTCGCTACCTACCAAGCTACCGAGGCGGTTCAATGTATACCACCGACTATGAGACGACAACACACTCATTTTTTAATACCAAGATCAACTCAGGCAAACTCTTACACTCGATTCTATTCAAACATAAATAGTACAGGGTGTCCAAAGAGGGTATCGGGTATTTGTTAGTTCAGTCAAACAAAAACTATTTGTAATCAAGTATTTTTTTTTATTGTTGATTATAAGAATACAAAATGGAAAATTATTTCAAAAAAATGATGTTATCCAAATGATGACCGTTACGCTGCTGGCACTCTTCTAATCTGGAACCAAAATTGCTGATAATACGCTGACACATAGCCTTCGATATTGCTGCCATTTCTGACCTGATGTTTTGTTTCAATTCAGTTAGGTTCGTTGGATTATTCTCATAAACCCTACTTTTAAGGTATCCCCATACGAAATAGTCAAGAGGACTAAGGTCGGGGCTTCTGGGAGGCCAGTTGATGTATCAGGGAATAATTCGTTAACAACTTCGATTGATTGATTGGATGTATGGCAAGTGGTCTTGTTGGAACCACGCTCTTGAGTTAAATCCTTGAAACTCCTGCAACTCTGGGCCCAAAAAATTTCGCAGCATATCACAATAGCGGCCACTAAAACAAATACCCGATTTTCTTTTTGGACACCCTATATATATATGGTATATAATGATTTTTCTACGATTTTGTTAATAATGTGACTAGTTTCGCCAATCAAGTTTATCGGCATTTTAAAACAAAGAGAGAATAAAACATTGCCAACTAAATAGGTTGGCAAAACCAGTCACACTAAAAAAGTGTAGAAATCACAAAAAAATATTTATTAATATCGAAATGGAATTCTATCTAAAATATTGAATATAAGTAATAGTATTTTTTTCTGGAGACACTGTTGAGATTAAATCCATCACTTACTGACTGTATCGACATCCGTGGCTCTGTAACCAAGAAAAAAAGTTTATTATTATATCCAAGTATGAAGCTGATGTTCCTAATTGCTCGTAAATATTTTATAGTTCGTTAGAATTCTTGGCTTTCTATGCAGCTTTAAGTCTTATCCGGTGGTTTGCGTCTTTGCTAAATTACATGGAATTTAAAATTAATATTATTTTTATATTCTATTTAATTTGGCAATAATTTAAAATTCACGCACGTTTATTGTGTTCCAAAAAAAAAATTCTGTAATGGCGAAAAAATATATTATAAAAATATAAAATTAGGAGCAAAGGAGCAATAAATGTAATCAGTCAAACTAAGGATTGCGGTTTGAACAGATCGTCTTGCGCATATTCCAGTCATAATCAAATGTATAAAAATAATCAAAATACGACTTTGTGCATTACAATATAACCGCATTCTCTTGTCTGTCTTATTTCACCGTGTGAATGTTGATTTGATCCAAATATAATTTAGTCTTCATATTAATCACCCCGCGTGCCTCACTACGTGTATACGGAGATCGCACTAGATAAGAACAGCTGTGATTATACGAAGGTCTGGGATATCATGGTGAAGAGGCATTTTGAAGCACCAACTAGTAATTAATCAGGTATTTATTTATACTTCCGTCTAAATTTTTGAGAGGTCACTAACATGCGGGTTCACTCACACAAAAGGCTTAAGGCTAGTCAAGTCTATTTGCTTATCAGAGGCAGTTAAAAAATCTGTATAAACCTTGAGTTTTTTATTTTTTTTTGATGATCTAAATCTTCGGATGTTAGTCGCTAAGAAATTATGCTACTGTATGTGTTTTCAAATGAGTCATTCTTGGATGGGTGAGTAGATATTTTTAATATATGTCACGACACGCCATAAGATAATCGATGGCACATAATTGTGTGAACTGTTCTGATGAAAGTTATGCTTAGCGAAAAGAGACGGCCTCGCGTTAATCAAGAAATTATTTGGTTCAGAATATATCTCCGGAGTCATCAAGGCCAGTGCGAAATTCGGGTTATTCTACATCTAAAGTGAAAAGAGGCGTGGAAAATCGCGGAGGCGCACAATACAACAAGACGTTGAAATTAAATGCATCTGATCTAGATTTCAGGTGTTAAAAATGGTCGTGTACAGCACAAAGGAAACATTAAATACCATAGAGTACACGGGAACGCGAGAGAGAACATTTTGTTTGGAGAAATCGTGTGAAGTACACGGCGACCTCAATGGGGAAAGCACCGCGCTTACTCCATGGATATCAACATTCAATGGGAATATTCCGCTAATTGTCCACGTCTTCGTCTTCCCACAGGTAAACCCGGTGTTTCTAAAATATTGCAACTACTATACCAAAGCTTTGACCATGATGATAACTCCAAGTGCTGTTGACCGATAGGTCAGAATTTTCGTCACGCAAAAGCGTTGAGATGATCTCTCCCCTGCATTGATTTTATTTTTAGCAGCATCGATGTGTTTTTATATAGATAATTTTCTATACCAAGTCTGCGTAAACCATGTTATAATGACGTTACGTAGTATATTTATTATCTACGTGATCTGATAGGTCAGATTTTTCAATGGAATAACACGAGAATTGCGGCTGAAGCTTCTCATTAACAGACGATTTAATCTTCTCTTAAATGGGCGTATCAATTATTAATGAGCATGAAATAGTTAATTGGCGTAATCGGGACAAAATTTTCCCTCAGGCTGTAGTTTCATCCGTTTCCTGATCTAGTTAGTGATTATCACAATTACGAGTTAACTAATGTAAGATTAAACAAAAATCATTATTTTGTTAACACTTTATTTATTTGATATGATAAAAATAATATTAATTTATATTTTCTGTGCGATACAGTGACTTTTAGAACACCGCGTATTATCAATGTATTATTTAACGCGTTATATTATTTATTCTAATACTAACAATTAATTATCTGCGGATCTTAATTAGATAATTTTGCACAATGCTATATTATTATTTGTTTGGAAACTAGTGCAATAACAGTATTATATTATGATTTTTGGCATTCATTAATTAAATATATTTTAATTCGCAGACTTTTTAATCTCACATTTGAAAGCGTGGGACAAAAGCCTAACATTAAAATAAATATTATCAATTCATGATTATTTTCGATATCAAAATCCACATCGCATAATCGTATAAATTTATTTGTGTAAATAAAATACCCAGTGAAATTTTATTATATAATAGTTTGATGCATGGTACATTTTTTTTTTGATAATTATTCAATTAATTCTCAATATATAAACAACAAATGATTACTAAGTAACTTGAATAATCGAAATTGAGCGTAATGTCCTAGCCATTCGGCTATTACCGTTTGTTGTGAGCGTGATACCCTCTATGGTCTATGCATTACTTCTCATCCACACTCTGTGGTGTAATCCAATTCTCCATGTGGTCAGTAACTAATTATATCAATTCCATTCGTATTTTTTTGGAGGATCTATTTTTAAAAAAATCCGTCGAACAAATTAAAAAAAAAAAAAAAAAAAAAAAACTTTCGAGACGATTCAACGCCATGCAAGAAATTACCTTATGAATGCACACGTCATTTCCGGGATCGTGTTTCTCTTTCTGGCCAGCCTGGCCGTGCTGTCCACGAGGGAGATGCACGGACAGTGACGTCACACCAATTGTCTTCTTTTTTTAGTTATTCCGTCCGACTGTGTTTGCTTAGTCAGGGCTGTGCATCTTCAGTTGCGGCTTACATCTTAACACACTTTGAGCAGGTACCAAATTGACTAAACCGATGTGCGTAGCGGGGAAAATTCGCGTAAAATTGCGCGTGTGAAATCTAGTCTATACACTCTTTGATTTGCGTGCAGTCAAATAAATTGTTTCCTATAAAAAGTTGAAACACTTCATACACACTTTGCGGATTACTTGGCATCACAACAACACCACTTTGTCCTAAAAATTGTTCAATAATTGGAGGATTATCATTCTCTAACCACTCCACTTCTTCATTGTCACTTTGTTCAGAATCACTGGACAGTATTGGTAGAAGTAACGTTGACGAGTCCTTAACAAACATTTCGAGCTGTAAACCTAAAGAATAAAATTAACGTCTGCATTCGGCCTTCAGACAGTAGTCCGCGAAACAGGTACTAGTACCCGCCCCGCCTTTAGTGTGTTAACACGTTGACTGCCGACTACGAGATAACTCGTAGATTGCGTTATTTTCTAGGACGCCAACTACGAGTTATCTCGTCCTTGTTTACTTGCCATTTTTGTGCAGCTACGATTAAACTCGGGAATATATCAGTGCTAATATCGATAGATGGCTGGGAAAAGAACAAAAAATCAATGCTGGGTTGTATGAACAGAAAATTATAATTTACGTTGTATAATACATTAACCGTTTTATGCAAAATCTTCTGCGTATGAAGCTTTGGTCTTGCCTCTCTTCGTAGTAGGTTGGTGGCGATTTCCTCGATCATATCCCTATTCTAGGCCAGTATCACCAATTCGGCCGCACTACCTGCGGGATACCTGGTGCAAGAAACCTGTGATATACACATTGTTATATTATCTATGTGGGCTATGCACACAGCATCTGCTTACTTCTTCTTCCTCTCTTGGTGACAATTTCCTCGAACATATCTCTATCCTGGTCCAGTCTCACCAATTCGGCCGCACTTCCGATCTCCAGCGACTGGCTTTTTTTCTTCGATTTTTCCAACTGGAGGATGCTATGTTTATTGTTACGAAAAATTGGCCCAAAATAGGAGGTTCTTTGCCAACGTTACTTTGCTTAGTTTAAATAATACGATAATGAATCGTTTACGAATGCAAATCTAAATAAAGCATGGCTTAATAACGTCATAGCTAATTTATATTATTTTTGTGATTAGAGCTGCAAATACTTATAATAAAAAGCAACTTATGACTAAAATTACCGCATGAAACGGTAAGTGGTAATTTCAATTGAATAATATATGTAAATCACATTTTCTCTTTAAATAACTCCAGTTTTAATCGTACTTTCTAAACAAGAAATAAAAACACATATATACATTTAAGTAAATATATATTTTTTGTTTGATTTTATTAATAACACCGCGTGTCTAAAAACATGTAAATATTTATTTATCGGAAAATAATGTTACGTATTTTTAAAAATAATATATGTACATTGTTTAGCTTTTAAATGCTATGATATCAAATTAGTTTTGTAGCTGTAAAACCTATTTCAGTTTCTGATTTTAATATAAATATTATATTTAAATTAATGCTTAATATTTTAAGTGTGGCAACCCTGGCGTCAATCTTCATACCCTTGAGAATATTCCTGACGCGATGTCTACTGTAGACAATATAAATATTATTATTACTGTATGAAGTAATTTTAATGGCTTTAAGTCATGTTAATGACCAATGGTCGCTTGTTTATACTTCATTAAAAGCTACGTTAGTTTATGATACTCGTAGCTAAGTTGTATAGTATATATATATTTTTTTAATGTTATTCCTGTACTCTCATAGCAAATCTGTTCAAAATATAAAAACCGCTTTAGAAAATGATATATGTGCGGAAATAATATTGAGTTTAAATGAACTATTAAATATAAATTATACTTAACTTCTTAGGCACCCTTTCAGGAGAATTAATAGTGCATAAGCTTTGTAGAAAAAAAATCATGTCTTCTTTCTGTTATTATAAATACAATCATTTTTTTTTATATTACGTAAGTAGTTATTTGGTTTGATTGATTGTTGTAGGTACATGCAAGTCTTCCAAATATAGAAACTCAAGGTAATACATATTATCAATACTCTACGTAGGTTTACCTGTCGCCTACGATCATTCAATACGTTTTACAATTACCAAACATATTTTTGTAGATTTATATCCTTTTTACGCCTATAAGATCAGATGAATTATATCATTAAAAAAAAAATATATATATATATAATCATTTATACGTTTAGTCGTGTAGGTACTGTACTTGGAATCCACCTCACGCCCCGTTTCCGAAAAGCTGATTTATACCCGAACACGCGGTTTGCATAAGGTATTATTGTGGTTAATAAATCGCGGATTGTTTGTCGTTTTGTGCAACCCATGCGACATATTAGACAGCTTGTTAACCGTTGTTTTTATTGATCAGCTTTTCGGAAAGCGTGAGTAAAATATCAAATGCTCTGCACCTTATTACCCGTACATCAAAGTCAGAGTATGCGGAGTATAATCGGGCGATATTTAATTCTTAGGGAATCACATATCCACGTCGTGGGATTGAACCGGTTTGTGGAATAAAATAATATATATATATGTATATTTTCTTCTCTTTGAGACTAGAGAAAAATCATAATTTCAACGTGATTGAAGAAAGTAAAAAAATCTGCTTTGATTCTACGTGGTAAGGTATACAGCAAAATTTAAAAAAAAACTGCATCATAAAAGATATTAAGTATATATATATATATATATTTTTTTTGTAATCTATATATGTAATAAATATAATTGCGACCATATTTAAAAAAAATTGCTTTACTCAAATTTGAATCCAAATCAATATCGTAGGCTCGTAGGGATGGCATTATGGCGGAATAGGGGTGTGGATGTTTTATTCCCTGCATTTTCAGCTGTGGTAGGGAGAACGAAAGACGATGGGGGATGAAGTAAGGGAGGTTGTGGGTTTTGGGGAAGTCCTGGAGCCCTCGTCTGCGGCCTCCTCGTCAGCAGTCGGCTGGCGGTGACGCACCGCAGAAGGTCAGTACTCCGGCGATGTAACAATACGAATATAACACAATGGCTCATTAAGTTTAGCCAATCTGTCGATTTTTATGGCGCACCTGCGGCTCTTTACTTTCGGTTCGCGTTGGATTCAGGAACACTACTTTTCTGATCAACAAACAATCCGTATTACTACAAAGGGTCTTCTATCAAACTGAAACTGGCGTGAACGCAATACCATCAGTTTAAGATTCATCTGTCAGGACAGGGATCGAACCGGAGTCTTCTCGAGTCCACGGCATATCCACTGAGCCATCAATCCAACCTATGTTTCCTAATCTTTCACAATTATATCAGCCATGGAAAAGTCTGCGTATTGCTGCTGCCCAATAGCATTATTATTTAATCCCTTCCTTAAAATGCTCTGGCGTTTCGATCTGATACTCCTTCTTCAGATACTCTTTCTCGGCAAAGTACTTCCAGAGCCTCCAAAACCACTCCAAGTCCACTATTCCATTACCGATCCTTTTCACACGCTCAGGGTATAGAATAGCAGCCATGCACAAGCGACAGAAAGGGGAAAAATGCATGGTATTGTCTAAATTAGAAAATTTAAAGACTGCATGCCATGTTTAATTATTCGCTTATTATCGCGTTGCTGTCTACTTTTCTATGGTTTATAATAATTATATTTTATATATAATCATTAGTTAAAGAATGTTGATTGCTTAATTATTCTTGTATGCATTCCAAATCGTATATCTTGGTGCGAAATCAGATTTCTATGAAAGACCCCATATCATTGTTATAGTACCTCTATGCCATCGGAGACTAACCCATGGATGCCGAGAAAAAAAATATATATATATAACAAATCTTTAGTTTGGCGTACAGTATAGTTTAAATAATAAATTTATCTATAAAACCACAGTAAAAATATTTTTACAAGAAGCAAGTTGTTTCAAGCTTCATGTATAAATCGATTACAAAAAAATAGGCAATGATCATTAAAATACATAATTTTCGTAGCCTCATAGTGTGAGCAATCTGCAGTAAGGTAAGGGTACCAGTCATGGACCACTTAAGGTCGCCGCTAAAATGTTTTTTTTATTGACCACATACATTTAAATTTTAGATTATTAGTGGGTACTTAAAGGAAATCGTTATACCCTTCAGATTAAGTTTTGCTTATAAGTCTTTAAATTTAACAAACGTAAACACTTTAATTTTTTTTTTAATAATATTACGTTTTTGCTTTAGTAGTTGACCAATCAAAATCTGACAAAAATTAGTAGTTGACCTATCAGTAGTTGACCATAGGAATAAAAGCTACTTTTATGGTAAATAAGACCACAGATATGTCAAAACTCAAAATTTTAATTTTCAAATAGAAAAATATAATAGGTATTCAGTGGCGAACGCCAGAACTCCAAGGGCTTCTTTTGGAAACTTAATTCCACATGAAATCTAACTCAGGAACAGAGTCTTTCATTCTCTTTCTTCTTCCGTTGTCTTTCAGTGGCTCTTTCTATCTTCAATTGCTCAAGATCCTCTTTCTTCTTCTTTCCTTCTACATGTATTACACAATAACAATGTTAAACCATTTGGGACGGTAGTTGACCACCGCGGTCAATTTCTGATACTTTCTGAAAAAAACCATTCAGTAGATGACCACCCCAAACAATCACACGAAATGTTAGATTATATTGTTAGAAACTTTTGAACGCAAAAGAAAATACTTTTAGAAATAGTTTAAATGTAAATCTTACCTAAAAAAAATATTTTTATGACTTCTATAGCTCCACAAAAACACTCGTTCTCTAGTTAAATCAGATAATAAAATCAAGAAACGTGCCACACGGCTGAACCTGTCAACAACAACTGTCGGCCATTGCTACACACAATGCGCTTTAGTTCTGAACTTTTGGCAGTTGATAATAGATGACAGTAGCTACTTACAAGTAATTTTTTTATTAGATACAATAAACACAACGCTTATTATTTAAAATTTCATACAAAACGGTCAACTACTAGTACATGGTCAACGACTAGTGTCCTTACCTTATATATTTTACATTTAGACAAAAAAATAAAGGCTTTTATGTTCAAATAGTGCATAATAAACTTTAAATTATTTTGTGATAAAATTCCAATTGTTTGGCGATGCTTTTAATAAGCGAAAAATCAGTGAAAAATCTTAGCAGTCGGAGTACTACAAAATTGTTTTACAATTAATATCCTGACGTGTCGTGTTTTAAAAAATATATTTAAGTAGAAATACTAATATTTAGTAAACTCATCTGTTATTCAAAGGTGTAGTGAAGTAGAGCAGCAGTATATTTACAATACCTGGGTAAAATCACCTGATATGCTCGTCCGAGGTAATTTGAATGCACCTGTGTGAACAAAACAATGCCTGGAATTATAATGAGTTTGTCAATTGAGTCTGCTGTGTGTCTTATAGCATAATTAGCACACTAAAGGCGGGGCGGGTACTAGTACCCGTTTCGCGGACGGCTGTCTAAAGGCGGGGCTCGTATTAATACCTATTTGAATGTGTTTTCTCTAAAAGCGGCAGAAGATCATTTTACTCTTTGGGTTTACAGCTCGTAATGTTTGTTTAGACTCGTCAACGTTACTTTTATCAATACTGTCCAGTGATTCTGAACAAAGTGACAATGAAGAAGTGGAGTGGTCAGAGAATGATAATCCTCCAATTATTGAACAATTTTTAGGACAAAGTGGTGTTGCTGTGATGCCAAGTAATCCGCAAAGTGTGTATGAAGTGGTTCAATTTTTTATAGGAAACGATTAATTTGACTACATGCAAATCAAAGAGTGTATAGACTAGATATCACACGTGCAATTTTACGCAAATTTCGTCCGCTTCGCACATCAGTTCAGTCAATTTGGTTACCCGCTTAAAATTTAAATATAATATAAGCTATTGTGTAACAATAACATTTAATTTATTAACAAAAATCTCATAATGAACTCGGAGTTGCTAAACGGAAGGAAAAAAATCAAAAAGTGTATAGATTAGATTTCGCACGCGCAATTTTACGCGAATTTTGCACATCAGTTTAAACAATTTGGTTACCCGCTTAAAGCGTGTTAATAGCTTTTGTTTATTTATTTAAATGATAAAATCCATTTAAATCCCAATAATAAAGATTTGTACTATTTGATGATCGTAGTAGTTTTTGCTGCGTAAAAGTTTTTGTCTTACCAATAACATAACGTAAAAAAATATTTTTTCCGATTAGATAAATGTTGAGAGGCACTGGTTTAGGTCAGTTACATGGCAAAGGAAATTGAAATCCTGAGGTTTATACGCTGCCGGTACTCAAACACCACAATATGGTACACGAGGAGGCTTCGCGGCCGCAGTTCGATGGGTACTCCAAATTAGGATGAACTTCCTCGACTCCATGAGAATATGAGCGTCATCGCACCGCAGAATGATTTACTGACTGGGAATGCGCAGCATGCAGTTTCATATTGGTCACGCGATGTATCAAGCCTCGTGGTATTTTGTTTAGTCAAGCATCATGCGCATCTCGTAGTCCTGTTCACGATCGGACACAGTCCGTGACGTACTATCGATTTCAATTCGCAACTATCATGATCCTAGGCCCGTTAATCAACCGGAAAATTCTGCTAAAAGCTACAACTGTACTACAATGCCGTTAGATCCTGAACTAACCTAACCTAACCTACTCAGGTCAGGTTACTTTTTAAGGTTAATTAGTAATATGGCGAGATACTTTTCAGGCGTGTTTTGAATCTATGGTACGAAACGCTACCCTCGAAATCTTACAATCTTGTCACATGGTTGACAGCGGCGGCCTACAAAAAATAATGAAAATGGCATGTAACAGCACAAATGAACACTGCATATTCAAATTTTACTATCTGTTTCTAATAATTACTTTTCTTTTTGTTTCAGGACAACAAGCAAAGGTCCACTGCGAGGCGAGCACTATGACAGTAGAAGTTCCTCTTGGCAAAAACGAGAGAGCGTACCTCGATCAACTGAAAGGTTATTTTTTATAAATCCCAATAGATATGATAATGTATTTACAATACTTATATTTAATCTGACAATAATTTTTATTTTAAATGGTGCCATTGCAGGATACGGAGTTTGCGCGCCATCAATAGAAGATGGTTCAGCAGTATTCAGACTGGACCTTGAAGATGTTCACAAATGTGGAGTCACCAGACTGCTGCACCAGCCAACCGTAAGCGTCAATGGTTGACTAATGACTAATTTGAAATAAAGTTTTATGAAATATTTTGTGGTATATTTTTACTATGCACATCCAAAAACCTTGAATTCAAACTCAGACGATACATAAATCCCCGTGAGCAAATGGCATGTATTAATAAATGGGATGGTTTATTCCTTTCAGGGCAAGAGAGTGTTCTACCACAAGGTGGTTGTAGAAGGCCGTGACGGTAGAGAGGTCCACTCCGTGCGCTGCTCTCTGGGGCCGGTGGCGGCCCACTCCCTGCATCGGAGAGACTTAGAACTTCCCGTTGGCTTCCAGGAACCTGAGTGCGTATACATCACTATAAACTTTTATTTTCAAGATTGTAAATATTCATTTCTCAATATTGATATTGAAATTCATTTTCATCAACGTTCAGCTCATCAATCATTCGTAAAGCATTAAAAAGCTATAAAGATTTTGTAAATTGGTTGCTTTGTTGTTTTTAAGTAATTTATACTTCAACCCATTATGAAGACAGATTATGTGTACTTTTTTGCAGTTAAATGTACATAATTTGAACTAGTAATCTATCAAAAAACATCAATCGCCTAAAACTAAAGCAATTTTGCCTCTAAATGCAATATATACGTTTAGAGTATAGTATAATATATTTATATATTAAATCTAACATCTGTTTAACCTTTATTTAGGAATCTGACCATTACAAAAATCCTAATGAATCGAGCACCTGAACCTCAACTTGGAGTCGCTGTCAGTCAAGATGGAAAAGAGTAAGAGAATAATTTTTTTATAGTTCACAAAAATCTTTAGTCAGTTTTATTAAACTTATTTACAAAATCTTTCAATTTCACGTTTCTTCGCAGAGTTTCAGGGGAGATCTCAGTGCGTCCCGGTACTCCTCTAGCTATGCGAGTCTTTCTCGACGAAGGATCCGCTCCCGTGTACGGTCTGATGGTCTCACATCTTCAGGTTTCTGACACGGCGACCCAGCAAGAAACAATTGTGTTTAATGGGTACGATAAATGAGTATACCCATTTTAATTATAAGTATAAAATCAACTTATTTATTATACTATATTTTTTACATCATACATTACAAATATATTTTTTTTAATATTGATTATATATGTGAAACTGTTAAAGACTTATTGAATTTATTTAAATATCCAGTTGCTCTGTGGACCCCTACCTCTTTGACAACTTTGTCACCAACGACGGAGACTCCCTGGAGGCCAGGTTCCGAGCCTTTAAGTTCCCCGACACCACATACGTGCAGTTCAGAGGAACCGTCACTATTTGTTTGGACAAATGCCCAGGGGTTAGTATGAATTATTTTAAGCATACAAGAGATTGAACATCTTTAATAAAATAATAGAACTATAATCATTTAATAAATAATTACGATGCAAAATTTGATTTGCAGGCTCAATGCAGTAACGGTGTGGTAGGTTATGGCAGAAGACGAAGACGAGCGATTCGAGGAAGCGGCGGAGAATTTGAAATCTCTCTTACCACATTCATTAAAGTAGAAGATGATAACAACGAAGCTGGTAAATATATTTTATAATTCCCATCGACAAAAACAATAATATCAACGGAGACCATTGACATGTCTCAATTCCCCATCACTTGAAATTTATTGAACTCAATCATCAATACTTATCGGACTAAAAACTTCTTTATAGATGATATTAGCAGAGCAATCCGAAACCTGAAAGTCGCAAACCAGCAACTCGAGGATCTCCCGAAGGTGGACTCGGAAGAAGTCAGAGCAGCAACCGTACAAGAGAAGCCGCAAAACCTGAATCCTTCAGTTTCGGAAAACTTACAAGCCGGAGCATTCAGGACGGAAGCAACAACACTAATTGTTGCCATGGCTGTCAGTTTATTCTTCATCTTCAACAGAAGACACTAGCTATAAATTTTTCCGTTTCGCTTCCGGTTTTGTGATGTTGTGAATTTCATCAATACTTTACTCAAAACTATTTTCAGATATTTAGACTAAACGTTGGAATCGTACCAGATACATGCAAAAAGCTGGTGTACTCTTTTACAAACAATGTTTTAATATTTCGATAAATTCTCAAACAGTGTGCAATTTAATTTATTTCTACATAGCGTATAGAAATTACAAGTAATCTAGTTTTGATAGAAACGGTCATTAAACCAATAAGACAACATGTAAATGTAAATAAATAATTGCATAATAATCTCATTCTATATTTTGTTAAAAAGTATATATATCATCGTAAAAATATTGAATCGAAATTCACGATTTCGCAATTCCTTTACTATTTACTAACATTCGCAATGAATCTGTGATTCAATTCCTTTTTTGTATACTAATGATACATTTAATTCCAAGAGTTAATTATCTCGTTCTTCAAGTAAATAAAGTAATTTTATAAATTACTTATAAGATACCAAGATAAAACAATGTGGGAGTATGTTACCCTACTTTGTCTGATAGTTTATACAGATGTAATCTTTCAACTCTTTACATGTCTCCGTGTTTTATATAGTGAAAAGAAATTGCTTAAGCCTTTTTTTTCCAAATGAAATAATAGTATCGATCAAAATAATTTCTCATTTTTCTTTTCATTATAAATTATATGGACAGCTAACTCGTGTCTTGAAACAGTTCTTTGTGATTTTTTTATCTTCCTCTACTCGTCTTTCATTATTTACATGTAAACAGGTGCTGATTTCGCACCTTATTTTACTAGTCTTAACAATTAATTGAAACTTAAAAGTTTTTATAGAAATCTTACCTTTCTAATGGACTTCAAACAAAACTACTGCCTTCAAAATTTAAAAGCAATATAGATTTAAGATTTAATCTACTTTTAGGCAATAAAAACATTGTTAACAATTTAAACAGTTGTTTCATTTGTGCAAAAAGATTAATGTATGATAAAATAGTCATTAGAAAGACTCAGTAGTCGGACTGCCAACTCTTGACTGGGGGTTCATCGGTCTATCTCCATCCTGACAGGTGAGTCTAGAGCCAGTTGGTTGAAGACAAATTATACCTACTGACCTGTGCAAGAAGGAATTGTGTAAAATAAAAAAATTATTACTATAAAAAACAATTTTATTTCTCCTTTCATTGCAGAGGGAAGAAATCCCAGAGAAAACAGTAGATGGTAGGTAAACTTTGATTGTGAATTTTAAAATGAAAACACATTGTATGTTTTTCAAAACGCTTAAAATTTAAAGCCTATTAAAAGAATACTTAATTTGAGATTATTAAATGTGAAATTCCATTTTAATAACAATCTTAGTACAAAATTCCCTCATTTCCATTACGAATTATCAGATTAAGATTAACTTAGTTTAGGATTCCTTGATGAAATGGGCCATCTCCCAATTCTGTTTCAAGTCGAAAGGTCCTTCCACTCGAGCCCCCTCAGCCGTGACGATGGCAATCTCGAATTTTGGGAAGGAACGGGCGTCTCTGTAGAACAGGACCTCCAGACATTGGAACATCAGCTCTCTAAAAAGACAGCAGATAATACTTTACTTAATGTGCGAGACTTTATTTGAATATGTGTATTACAAATATGATAAATATAAAGAGTAAATACATCTACAAAAGGACCGAGTTGTAAAAAGTTATTGGCACTTTCATTGCCTTCCATACTATCAAAATAAACATCTTTTGGAAGAACAGAAAATTTTGGTCAGCTGTTATAAGTTCTCAATATCCATGATTTTAAAACTATTCTTAAGTAAAAAAAAAAAGGTACTTTATTATTTATATCATAATATCAAGCAGCTTCGTGTCGTGCACAAATTACATATGAAAAAGCACGTAATCCTAATTTAAATTGTTTGTTGGATATATTCACTCCGGTCCTATGATTTTTGGTTAGGAACTATGATTTATGCTAGCGTTTTTACTAGTCGCTTTACAGTTTGGATTTAAGATAAAATATAATACTAAAAAAATTATCACAAATGTATATTTACCTGGCCTTGGCCTCATCCAGTTCCTTTCCGTGTTCTATGTACTCCCTTAACAGGGGCTTGGCCATGTAGCCTCCCAGGCCGCTGGCGATGCAGTTATCCTCGTATGCAGTCCCCAACATATCCACTGATCCCAAGAATGGCTCGCCATCCTGCATTAATGATAACCAAGTTTCAACATTTGTGTATCTATTTTTGACCAAAATCAAACTTATGAATTTTAATCACCTCATCTACAGTTTATGTTCACAGAAACTGAACATTAATATTAGGAAGTTATAATGAGTGAGAATAAATTAGGACTTAAAGTAAAACCTGAATTCCAGCAACGATATAGCTGTTCCACAGAGGGTCTAGCTTGCTCCTGCGGTTGTACAGGACTCGGGTCAGCCAACAGTGAAGCGAGCGGGGCTTCAGCTGCATGCCATCATCCAGACACTGCTCGTCAATACTAAAAATGTTTCAAAATACCTCATAAAATACTTCCATTTCATAATCTCTCAACAGAAAAATTTGCAAACGTGAGACCAGATAATTATTGAACATTTAATACTTGTTTTCTGGTAAAGGGTACACAAAATATGCTGACGAATATTCTCAATACCTATGAATTCCAAATAAAAGTTCCTTACAGTTTTAGGAGACTACTCACATTTTCCTCTCCATGATGTCCTTCATGTACTGGAAGTCGGCATAGTCTCCACCGGCTCCCACGATAATGCCGCTGTTCAACTTCAACAAGCGAGGACAGTTGCGAAACCTAGCCAACGATCCATACGAACCGAGAATATCAGCAGCGATAATCACACCTCCCTTAAACTTAATGCCGATAACTGATGTCGCCGTTGTGATGGGGGTCCTATAAAATACAGAATAAATCAAATTGAATATTTAAAAAAATAATAGATATAATAAAGGTGAATGTCGTGATATCAAAAGAAGAAATCGTAGTTTTAAAATAATGTACGTTTATTAAATTTAAAGATGAAACAAGGATCAGAAACAATCGCGCAATCTGGAAACTATAGGTTTTTCTATGCATGTTAAAGACAAAAGATATTTTGAAAATTTCAGTATTTAAATAATTTATTACAAACAATACTCATTATCTCGAATAAGACATTGTTTAAAAAAATTGCAACTAAGCATGAATTTATAGTTGACAATTAAAAAAAACTGACATTAGTCCTTTTAAGGTAATAGACAGATTCAAAATATATTTATTTGTGAAAGGGTACCTTTTTACTCAAGGGTTAGCCAATATATAATAGAGTTTTATTTTAAGTTTATAAGAAATACTTCAAATCAGAACAAAAAGTTGGTATAAGACAACATAAACAACAAGCAGTACAATACAATACAATACTGCTACACCAATTTATTGATTAGCATTATAAAAAAATCAAAAATTTCACAATGTATTTGATATATGCACCAAACTAATTGTGCATTGAATAACTTAACTAGTAAACTTATGAAAAACACTGTATTGCTTAGTACATGACTGGCACATTTGAGGTTATAATAAATGAAGATTACGATATATTTCGATATATCCAATTTTCTAATTACATAAAAATTATTTTAAGGAGATATACTCACTGGGAATGTTTAACAGGATCATTTACACCAGAAAAATTACTTAAATCGTAGGAAGGATTTAACCCAGGAAAGTTGTAGAATCCACCGGGTGATGGGCCATTTTGCCAGAAAGGCGGAGTATTTGCGAAAGCCATTTTAATATGACAATATGATTATTAAATAATTAATTAAGTATAATTGTTGTACACTTTCTCGATATTTCAACTTCTAGAGAATTCACAGCAACTCAGTTTGTAGATGACAAATGAAAATGCAATCAAACCGCAAATGTTACCCACTCTAAAATTGCAATTATTTTATGTTATCGAAATGTAGGGGATTTATATTTTTTTCATTAAATGTAAAATTATAATAAAATGATTTGATTCTAAATTGTTAATTATTTTTATTGAAAATAACAAGCCATTTAACGTCTTGGGTACCGCTTATAAAAAGTTATTTTAAAAAACGCGACTTTCACATAAAAATATATAATTTGGCATTAAAATTAACAAATGTCTAACTCATATATCTTTTAAATTTTATGAGATTTAATAAATAAAGCTTCTTGTTTTAAATATTCATTGAAATATAAATTTTAAATGAAATAAGTAATCAATATTGCCATATAGTAAAAAAAGCACCAAACCGGATATCGGGAAAAGGCAAACGAGTCTCGTCCATTTGTGAGTTCTTTTCGACTTCCTACCCCATCAAAATGTCTAAGAGAGGTGAGTTTCTGACAAATCTGACATCATCTGCCTTTAATATCAAAGTAATGTGATAAATCTTCATCGGATATGTACAGCAAATGTCAGATGGTGTCAAAAAATATAATATTACAGAGTTTTAACTAGTATATTGTCAAAATAATTTTGACTCTTGGGTCATGTTCACGTTGAGATTGTATGTCACTGACAGATGGCTTATTATTTTTATTTAAGGACGTGGAGGAGCGGCAGGAGCCAAATTCCGCATTTCCCTGGGTCTTCCCGTGGGAGCGGTCATCAATTGCGCCGATAACACCGGTAAGTTTGATTGAAATAAACAGTTATCTGACATAACCTAAAATAACATAGTGCGGCCTATTGTCTTTACCTGTAAACTAATATTTATTATGAATGTGACGTTTATGGGTGCTGTTTTATTTTAAATTTGGTTCAGTGTGCTTATTTGTTTATGCGATCGATATCGTTTTCGTTAAAATTTACTTTCTAATATATTTTTTTTAACCAATACATGCCAAATCAACTTAGTTAAAATATAATTTTTCTACAAATTTTTTCGTTTAAGTAATGCGAACCATGACTTAATTTATATATATATATATATTTATTTATTTAATATATGCTTATAATTTGGCTATGATGATCTACAAGGGTTTCGCTTTTTTATCATCTGATTTGTATTGATGATATTACCTTGGCAGACTGAGCATTACAACTTAAATATCTATTTATCAAATTTTATCACCATCTAATTTTATAGAACTGTTGTTGATTGCTTTTTTATTTTTAGGTGCTAAGAACTTGTATGTGATTGCTGTCCATGGCATCAAGGGTCGTCTTAACAGACTGCCAGCCGCCGGCTCTGGGGACATGATCGTGGCTACCGTCAAAAAAGGAAAGCCAGAACTCAGGAAAAAGGTAAATCATAAACAAAATCTGCTTGATTTCAGTATTGTTCATTGTAAACAAAGTGATATATGAAGCTGGTTTATGCAGGATTTCCAGCAAGACATGCGTGTGCATCTGACTAACAGTTATGCAAGTCCATTGTTTTATTTGACATTTGCATCGTGTTTTATTTTATTGAAGACAAATTAAACAAAGTATTATTTTTGCAAGTGTTTTCCAACTCTTCGTATAATTGATAAAAATGTTTGCTATTTTGAAATTATATATCTTTTTCCACGTTTTTATTATGATTCGTTTCGTCAACTTACCTCGTTTGCATTTTGGCACAACGAAGACTTAGTGGAATGTCAACGAGATAATTTGGCAAAACTAGTTTTAATAAAAATATGAAAAAAAATCAAAGAATCAACACGCTAAAACTCTATTAAAAAAAACCCATTTAATAAAATGTTTGTTTAACAACTTGTATAAACTATCATTAAATTTCTCTCTTTAAAATTTTCTTTGCTTCTTGTTTCATGAATATTGATTTTCATAATTTGGTTGTTGTTTCCAGGTCATGCCCGCAGTGGTAATCCGGCAGCGGAAACCGTTCCGCAGGCGTGATGGTGTCTTCATATACTTTGAAGACAATGCGGGGGTCATAGTGAACAATAAAGGAGAGATGAAAGGCTCCGCTATCACAGGACCCGTGGCCAAGGAGTGCGCTGACCTCTGGCCCAGAATAGCGTCTAACGCGAGTTCCATAGCCTAGAGACCTTCAGGGAGACATGGGACCGGATACCCTCCGGGACCACTTTAGGTTATGGCCACAGAATCGGCTGCGTGCGGTTGCCTGCGCATTTCGGAGTGTTTTTGTGATATTCCGGAATGTGCAGGCTGCCACAAGTTTATACTGTTAAGAGCGCTGTGTATTTTAACGATACATAATAAAAAACTAAAAACTTATATTTTCTTTTAATTTATCACTGGCCTATTGGATTTGTTCACTTGTGTGTTTGCATGTATACAAAGCCAGCAAATGTTCTTATAAACTTGTTTTGGAGTCTCATGTGCAAAGGAAAAGGCAATAGTCTAATTTTCTGGGATTGTTATTTTATCATTAGTGGGAACTCTCGCCTTACGAGATTATCACTGATTTTTATATAGTAAGATGAACTCTTTCATTGTTACTTGTAACAAAACAGTAGTTATGATGAACTAACTGTATATTAGTTGAAAGATAAATTAATAGAAAATCGAAACCTTGTCGTTGCACTCCTTAAGAAGATTGTTGTGATTGTATTCTCAAATCTGAAAGATAAGTGATATATCTTTCAGGATACAGAAGTTAAGTCACAAAAACTTTCGGTAATAAAAACAACAGTATCTTAGTTTAAATAAAGCCATTTATTTTTGTTCACTGGTATAAATTTCAAAAACAGATGTTATAATGGCCAGCGAGAGTACAAACTAGGTTAATGATAAGTGAATGGTGTTCATCATTGTGAATGAGGTTTTAGCGAATTATTCTAAATAATAATGTGAAAATTTAGAACTTATATAATGCAAAAAAGCCAACGAAATCTTCGCATGCCGTTCAATGAATTAAAATATTATTTTTATTTTGGACAACTCTTGAATTAGTTGAAATAATTGCAACTTATTAAAATATGACAAATGCATACTTAAAAACATGTGTGAATTCTGTCCTGCAGTCAAGCTGGAGATGTTTCGCTTCTTACAAATGCCCGTAAAAACGAGATCTCCATAAGAGTAAAGCAAAGGTGTTGCATTTATTATTTGAAGCAGAACTGCATCAAAGTTTAATATTTAAAAAAAAAAACTACCCCGGATATTACATATATTATGAACCACATCTGCACAGACATATTTTTTCTACCTTCAGACTATGTGAGGTTAGGTTTGACATTAATGTCATCACTGAAACTATAGCTGGATTAAAATCCATTCAAACCTAACCTGGCGGCAATCCACTACGTAACAGCTCTCAGAGTCAATCACAACACATACAAAAATATGAATCTGCAACACGCTTGGGCTTTAACTCGTGTTTCCTTTCTTTGTGGGAGTCCGTAATTCAAAACAGATATAAGTATTCAAGGCAGCATGGAAGTTTCTACTCGTTTGGCGATCGGACATCGTCGATCTTCAGAATCATCTTCACAAGCTGCGTGGCCAGAGCGATCTGCTGCTTCTTGCTGTTGAGAGATTCTATAACATGCATTGCCTTCATGTCGTTGGATCCTGTAAAAAAGGGAAATCATATCAAAACACGTTAAAATTATTGACTAATCAAACATTATTATAATGATTTTGAAACAGAACGTTGAAAAGATACACCCAGCTTATAATCAGAGATCATTAAATTAAAAATATATGAACAATTTACAAGAAAAATAACTACATTCCAAAATATAACTATGAGTTGAATAGATAATGGTAGCACAAAATTGTAATTTTTCTCATCATTAACAAAATGCTCTATTAAATATAATAATTTTCTGTGACAGAAAAATTAGATTGTACCAACCCGATTTAAATAATTTGGATTAAAAAGACCTTCAAAATTAACCTCGATATTTAAAAAAAGTAATATTCATAATTCATCATCACTTACCATTTTGCATGCAGTCTACACCAAGAGCTGAATTCTTTTCAGCAATTTGACGGGCCTTCAGTTCAGACAAGGCTTCGATCGGAGACAAACCACTGTAAACAAAAAAATTACATCAGCTAAATTTAAACTCATCTTTAAGAACAAACATCAGGAATCTTAATTTAATGTTCTCTATAAATCTGTGTTGGTAACTTTGGTTGATCTTTGGCATTCATTATGAAGCATTGATTATCCCAGAAGTCTGGTTATCGGTCCTCAAATAAGAAGTTTAATTATTATTTAATGTATCCATCGTATTACCACAGCAGTGTGGTTTGGTGATCTTACCTGTTCTCAGCAAGTGCAAGAGGGATGCTCTCAAGAGCATCAGAGAACGCCCTGAAGGCGTGCTGGGCAAGGCCAGACTCCTTGTTAGCCAGGTTGGCAGTGTGGAGTGAGCAGGACACCTCCGCTGCACCTCCACCAAATACCACACGAGAGTCCTAAATTTCAAGTGAAAAAAAAAAACTGTTAAAATATTTTAATTAATAAAAACAAGACTTAAGAATTGTTAATTTTCATAAAATATATATTATCTATTATTAGGTTGATATTTTTTCAATTTTACATACCTGAACAAGACTCCGCACGACACAAAGAGCATCATGAATGGACCGCTTGGCCTCTTCGACAGCCATCTTGGTTCCACCGCGTACCAGAATGGTAACGGCACGGCTGTTTTTGCATTCTTCAATGACAAGCATCTGATCAGAAGTCGTGCCAAAGGTCAGCTCTCTAACAACACCGGCAAAGCCAAGTTTTGCAGGAGACAGCTCCTCGAACCGTGGTACAATTCGACCACCAGTTGCAATGGCGACCAACTCGATCTCTGGGCCTCCTACCCAGCGAACTGCGGGTAATTCCTCAGACAGGAGGAGATGGTTTGCTTCATCATCAAAGCCCCATTGGCAAAGAGCGAGAGTAGCACCGGCATCCTGAAATGAAAAATATAATAATGAAATAACCCAGATGAATACTAGTAACAACAGCACATAATAACAAAATAGAGATCTCGATCACAGCTGCCATAAAAGTCATTGGCTGATTCATCTCCATCAAATAGTCTGCTAAACTAACAGTATATTTGATTTATTAAAACACAGTGAGTGGGTACCGTAACACAACTGACCTCCACACTAAAAAGAATAAAAACAACTCTTTCATTCAGCAACATATCAATAAACCTTTAGTAAAATTAGTATTCACCTTGACTTGCTTGACCATCTCCCTGAACTTATCCTGCTCATACTGTCGCAGCGCCTTGTAGTCCTCCACTGAGCCAACAGTGAGCTTGTGCTTAGTCTTGGGCTTCGGGGGCTCAAACGGGCAGGTGAGGATAGCGATTTTGGCATTCTGTAACAAACAATATAAAATAACGATAATGTATAAGGTCTTACAAATGGAATTTAAATATGCTGTAGATCCCTGAATAGATATATATAGCTGAGTTTAAAATTAAAATAACAAGCGCTTGTTTTACCTTGAGGATCTTAGGCATCTGAGGATGACTCATGGTCTTGTCAATGACCACACCGTGCACTAGCATGGAATCTTCCAGCTTGCCTCCCACTTTGCCTTCTACTTTCATCAGCTCAAAATTCACATCACGCTTCTCAAGATCAGCTACTGCTAAGACAGCCTAAATAAAATAATAAAGCAATACAGTAATAATGATATTGGTAGGAATAACTTTGATACAAATTTAAAAGAGAAAATGTAAAGCAGAATTAAGATTTCATGAGATATTTTACAGCTGTGAATCAGCTTACTAACACAGTCGTTTAGGTTATGCTGTTCAGAAAAATTAATACTACTTTAGCTTAACATGTTAGTTTAAACAATTCTACCAAGTACTCTGTCAAAAATATTAAATACTCAATTTAACATGTTGACCATACAACCATAAACTCTTTATATTTGCAATGAATGTGTACAATAATGGACACCACCAAGTATGAATCTAATCTATTTTGAAATTTATCAAGTGACAATTAATTCCCTTGTTCAAGTTACCAACTAAAATTAGTCATTAGCTCGTCTCTTTCCTCACCTCAACAGCGATCTCAGCCATCTGCCTATGACAACGGTTGATGATCTTGCTGGCCAGCGTAGTCATGGCAGTGCGGATGAGCGGCTCAGGGTTGCTACGGTCAACGGGGAAAGGCTCGGCGATAGTATCTAAATGAGCGAGAGCCGCACGGGCTGCCTGCTCATAGCCGTCAGCAATACGGGTAGGATGAATACCTCGGTCAATCAAAGAAGAGGCCTGTTCCAAAAGGGCACCTGAAATATTTCATATATACGTGTAATATTTGTCAATTAAGATAAAGACAACTATCATTAAAATCTGACATTTTGCTGGTGATAAAAAAAATAATAAAGCATTATTAAAAAACATGGCTAAAAAAATTATATGCTAACCTGCAAGAACAACGACTCCAGTGGTACCGTCTCCGATCTCATCATCCTGAGACTGAGCAAGCTGTGCAAGGAGTTTAGCAATCTCGTGACCGGCATCCATCAGCTTTAAAATGGTAGCTCCATCATTGGTAACTGTAACATCACCATCCGGGGACACCAACAACTTGTCAAGACCGCGTGGCCCCAGAGAGGTGCGGAGCATGGAGGCGATCTGGCACGCCGCCATGATGTGTGACTGAAATTATGATTTTATAATCTATAAATGATGAAGATTAAACAAAAACAATAAAAATCGATACATTGACACTTTGTGACTACTGACCCCAAGTAACACAAATTAAAAGTTATAATTTACTCTCCCAACTAATTTTACAACACCTATCTTAGTTACAAAAATTAATAAAGTTTGAATATTGGATTATCCAAATTCCAATTTATATTGTAAAAGCTTCAAACAATTAGACAGAGGTCTGTGCATCCCTGGTATATATGATATAAAACATTATAATAATGGCTAAATCAATTCATTTACCACTTTAATAAACAGCTATTTACATTTAATTAATTCTGATAAGATATACTCTATTATTAGGTATAAAATGAACAAATCATAAATAACCATGTGTTTCTTGAAATCACCTGAAAAAAAACCACTTAGCAACCAAAGATAAATAAAATAATAGTGCAATCATTTTTTGTTTTTTTTTAACTTCAGAAACATATTTAGGCTCCATATAATTCAGCAACAGCAGAAAAATTGTAGAAATACAAAATAATGAGTATATTTTATTCTAACCAACAAAAAAAAAGGGGATGGTCATGTATAATCAATTGGCATAAAGAACTTATACTAATTGAAATGAGTTATTTTACACCATTGATTGACAATTAAAAATATTTGTATTCTTTAATATAATCAGAAATTATTGAAAAATCAAATGCAAATATCATGTGACTCATTTTCTGAAGGCTTCTAGAAGTTAACCTGTTTGGAGAGTTCTTGTAATAATATTTAACCGGGTTTCAATTTATTTAAGATAACGTTTTCATTGTGGAGATGGGAAAAATGAATTAGAAACTTTTTCTTCAATACTAAGGAAAAGGTGTTTACCTCCCACACAAAAATATCAAAGAACAATCTAGATTTCGGCGAGACGACATAGATTTGACAGCTGATTATTTATCTCATTAAAACAGTCCCATTTAAAATGATATGACCTTAAATACGGAAACTTTAAAACAGCCTTCTACTTAGCCTACAAGTTGCGATAATTCCCATTTATTTTTTTTTATAAATTCGACGAAATAAAAACAATTAAATACCTTCAGGGCATCGTTGCCGGTTAGCCTCTTTTGGCGGTCTTGGTCCCTGATAATAATGAAAGGACGGCCATACTCGTCAAAAGCTACGGTCCCTGGAAAGGCAGACATAGCTGATGGCCGACAATAAAATCAAAATTCACAGATAATCAATGATTTCACTCAACATGAATCCGACAAAATTCACTTTTTGACGACCATTTGTAAATTTGAAAGACGACTGGGTGTTGCTAGTCGATAAACTACTAGTCACATGTTTTATTATTTGTGTAATCCTAAAAAGTAAGTATATTTTTACGTAATAATTATTATACAAATTATCATTATCATTAATTTAAAGTATAAACTTTAGGAATATAAAATTAAAATTTATAATTTTTGTACATGCATAACCATTTTCAAAAATATATAACAGGCAGTGGTTTAAGAAGCTATTACTGTACATATAAATAGTTTTTTGGTCAAATATCATACTCATAAAACGACGGCTTATAAAATTATATTTTAATCGTATTGATATAAAAATGTTTTTTGTTTGAAATTAAAATAAACCAGATGGTATTTCTGAAATCAAAAGCGCATTGACATGATATAAAAGAAATTAATTTTTTATATAAAAATTGTATTTTAAAATATTGTTGACTGTATTTCCAATCTTAAAATAAATAATATAAACATAAAATATTTAGTATGTTTTAATCTGGCAACACTGAGTTAGTTCTTTTTTCGGAAGATCCGTGAGGTTTAAAGTGATTTTCAGTGTGTTCTTTGAGGTAAAGTCTTAATTTATCACATTAATCCGCAGATGAAATGTTTGTTATTGCGATTTATGTTATTCAGCGTGTCATATTGAACAATTTTTTTCATATATTTCAAATATCAACTACCGGCACATTCAGACATTGAAATAATAATGTCATGCTCTATTGCGACAGGCTCTTGTTTACATGATAATTTTCGATATTTTGACTGACTTTAGCCGTCTAACCTTTGGCCTCTGCGTATAGCATATCCTAAATTTTCATATCACATTGCTACTTATCATTTCATCTTTTAATCAATTAGAGAAATTCTATCTCGAAGCCTTCAAATCTCGCCGCCATTTCTTTGTGAATTCTTCATACTTTTTTCTAAATCTTGGCGTATTTATAGCTGTCGCTAGGAATTTATTCATACCGTTCAACATCTTGGATTAGGGTTTCAAACCTGTAATAGTACATATAGTGAGTTAATATATATACATCTATTGTAATTGATATCTTTCAGGTTAAGTTTCCTACGATATAACCTTGTCAAATAATACCGTGCTTCTAAAATGGCATTCTTCAAAGCCTTGAATTTTTATTTTTTTGTTTGACCAAGTTTACTGATAATTAGCATGTTGATGCGCGAAGAGTTTGTTAATTTTATCTTAACCCAAGGATGTGGTTTAAATGATGACAATCAGGACTGCTGATATGTATTAGATTTAATTTTTTTTGATTTGTGACTCATTTAGTAACATGCTGTCAAATCTTAATGCGAGATTTTTTAATTACAAAATCAAAGTATTGGTATGAGTCAGTAAATTCTCACGCCATTGAGATATTTCCATTTGTAACATAATCCTATACAATATTGTCATTCTTCAATATGCAATCGTTTCTATGCTTGTGAATTTTTGTACATGTAATCGAATATTAAATGTGTAAAATGATATTTTGGAGCATGCAGTGCTTTTGTGTTTTTGTAGGCTGCGGATTGCTGCTGTTTAATTGGTGTTTTTCTCTGTTTCCAGAACACATCATAGGCATCAATAAGCCAAAAACCCACGATGCCCGAACTAACTGAGTTAGACAAGGCTACTGCCTCTATGGCTGAGAAGGTGGAGAAGAAGGTGGACACCGCTGAGTCGGACAGCGACTCTGATGACACCATCCCAGAACTTGAAGATGCTGGTGAGAAAGCAATAACAGTATAATTTAAAAATATGTTGGGTTTCATAGATTTCAAAGCAAAAGTTTGATAGTCAAATTTTCTGTCGAACTGAAAGCAATGGTTAGCGATGATCATCGTATGTATATTTTGTTTCCCCACAAACGCTATATGACTTCCTTGTCTTTGAGAGTGAACAATATTGCTATATTTTTTTCTAATTATGCAAATTTTGAAAATGTTGAAAAGGATTAGTGATATCAAATTTAATTTCTAATAAATAATAATTTACTATGTGATAAATATAAACAAATTGAAGAATTTCAAATTCCAGGGGCGTTCTTGCAATCTAAATAATTATGCAAATGCTGCAGAAATATGACGGCTGATAACCTTTAACCCCACAGTTATTCGTGAAGAGGCAGAACTATTAGAACTCCATTTTGATTTTCATACAATTTAAATTTCATTTAATTTAAAACTAATAAGTAATTTTAAACTATTTTATCATTAAAGTGCAGCAGTTTACTCCTCAAGTATAGTGAATTTCTGGAATATAAAATTTTTATGTCTTCATTGTGTATTTTTGTGCATATGTCTTATGTATTGAGTTAATACTCAAAAAAGAAATTTAAGTTTCAAAATTCTGAATATTATTTTTGTTTGCATTTATTCTAGGTGCACCCGGTGCTGATGGCATTGTTAACCCCATTGCCGGCATCGATATGGTTTCCAAAGCCAAGCAGTCACGAGGAGAGAAGAAAGCTCGTAAGATTATGAGCAAGCTTGGACTTAAACCTGTAAGTCACGATTGTATTAGTTTATAAGTAAAGTAAATGATAATTTTTTTTTATTATTTTCATTATATTTTTTTTCTTGTTATATTAGTAACACAATATTCCGTGATCTAATAGAGTTTTTTTTTTAAATTAAGAGTTAAAAGTACCATGCCTGTTAACTAACACTAAAAAGACAATTGAAAATTTGTTAATTTTGCCTGTAGAGCTTTTCCATAAGCAAGACTTAGTAGTTGGTCTTTATTTATAATCTATGGCTTACAATTTCAGGTCACTGGCGTTAACCGTGTTACAATCCGCAAGTCAAAGAACATCCTGTTTGTCATCAACAACCCAGACGTGTACAAGAACCCCAATGTAGACACGTACATTGTCTTCGGAGAGGCCAAGATTGAGGACCTGTCACAACAGGCTACTGTTGCCGCCGCTGAAAAGTTCATTGCCAGTGAGGGAGCTCCCGGACAGCCCGACGCCCAGGCTGCTACTGCTGTATGTATCAATAATTATTTTAGACAAATAAATTAGGTACCAAATGTTCATATTTACAAAGTGAATTATTTTTTTTATTTAAGTATCACCAAATAGAGTTTATCTAATATAATTGTCTCATTTTTTGTTTATATTTAAAATAAAATGTTCTAAATATCCAGTGTAAATATCTAATTATCTACTAATTTGACACTGGTCAAATCTAATTTAAAACAGAATAAAGAATATTAATTGAACCCTAATGATTTCAGGCCGTTGCACCTATTGCCGAAGAGGAGGAAGAAGCGGTGGACGAGGCAGGTGTGGATGAAAAGGACATTGAAATTGTTATGTCCCAAGCAGTGGTGTCACGGCCGAGAGCCGTCAGAGCGCTCCGCAATAACCAGAACGACATCGTCAATGCCATCATGGTAAGAATCAAACCACTCTTCCTATTGACTTCTACATGTTTCAGTTTGGATGTTGTCTAATTTTTTTATTATTTTCAGGATCTGACGATGTAGGCGCTGCCTGGCAAATGTTGGAGCCCACCAAAACGACTAGTTATATATTATAAGTCACACCCAAACTTACCTTTAAGTGCTTTTCGTCCGAACAAAGGCACCCGATGTCACGTGCGCCTCGCTGTCAACATAACCTATCGCTATAAACAGCCTCTTCATATTATTTATCATCCCTCACTCGAATACTGTACCTCGGAAGATACGTCTTATTTTCACGTTTGTACATTTTGTTTTGTGCACTGTTTTCATCTTCTGCTTGCGTACATGACACTCTCAATTAACAATAATCTCGCGGCTGTTGTCGTTTAATTATCATTTCTATATTCCTCTGAGAAAGTAATTTCCAAGTGCCTTTTCTGAATTATGATCATATTTTTTAGACGGTATACTTTTAAGGCATATAATAATTAAAAACTTTATTTTTTACTTATAGACTGCTGTCAATATTAACCCTCGCAGAAGGATAATGTAGCACACAGTTTTATCAATAAGAGGGAATAATTTTCAATTGATTTGACATGTCCCCATAGCTGCAACGCTTGCTACATCTCGTAGTACATAATTAAGTATTAAATGCATTCTTGTATGTAGAATGACCACCTTTAGTGTGCGGTTATGTTGAGATGCTCGGTGTGGAGCGCTGTAAGGGTGACCTCGTGCGCCGTTGGGTAACCTTGCGACCATTGGCCTTGGAGACAGTCGTGTGCGGCGATATAAGGGTGTCGATGCGACGAGTGGATCGATTTCTTTTTGTGTGTAAATATATGAACTTTTATTGCATTTGTCACAACAAGGAACATTTTGTTTTCTCATTATTGATAAAATGTTGAAAATAATTAACATTGAAAATATAAAAAAAAATTGAAGCACTTGTGTTTTATTTAGTTTCCATGAGTAAAAATGTATTTATTATCTTAATGGTTGAGTTGATTCGATTTCTTGGGTATTGCGCTGCTTGAGGTTTGATTCCTCTGATGTATCCATTCCCATGCTGAGACGATCTTCAGATAATAATATATGACAATTTCTGACCTTTGAACATAAGTATGTATTTAAATTATTTATTAATGGTTGTAATAAAAAAATGAAGTTATGCAATGAATTATAATTGATGGAAAATTCGGTATTAATCTGTTGACTTACTAAATCAAATTTAATATTTAACTATGGTAAAGGACTGGAAACTGCGAAATATTGCATTATGTGATACATCAAAATAATACTGTTAATCATATCACAGTAAGGATATTAATTTATCACGTACAAAGAATGTTGAGTAAAACATACTCCATGGCGGTCATTTCCTATGTGATATTGATTCTAAGTTACTATCACATTTATTATATTGGTATATTGATTTTCCTCAGTAGCCCTCCGACATACCTTTTTATGTCGCAATGTTATGTTTTGTAAACAACATGCCTGATCATTAATTCAATACAGTTTACTTATCACAGAACATATACTTTGAAAATTGTAGCACCCCGCTGTACAAGAATGCAAAAGAAAATGGTCTGATAGCTTAGCAAAGCATGGGAACTCTGTTTAGTAAAATATCAAACCAACTAGTGCCTTTAAAATATTTAGATGAATATTAGTTTAGGTTTAATTTCTTATAAAATTAGAATAGCAAAAACAAGAGCATGGTGAAACAAAAATGCAAGAAATCTACATAAAAAGATTATGATAAAGCATATTTTTTCACACATTGAAAATGATTTGAAGAAAATCAGAAAAATATCATCGTGACTTGGGTAGGATTCGGACAAGTCAGGATGATATTTTTCTGAGAGTTTCTTTAAATCATTTTCAATGTGTGAAAAAATATGCCTAATCATATTAGTAAGTAATATAAGCCTGTAAAGGTAATTAAAACCCACTTGATTGACATTCAATCCACAAAATAGACATATATAAAAAGATTAATTGATTTGACAGCAAACTAATAAAAAAACAACAATGCTTATCAATTGGTAAAATGCATCATTTAGTAAGTATATTCTCTTAGATACTTTTAAAATATTTAAAAAAAGTAGTAAAGAATCCCTAATATAAACAAATTATATTATTATTTAACATATTCGTATGTAAGAAACATAGCAATGTATTTTATTTTGTAGTGTTGAGCATTGACATTTAATTATACATATAAATGTAGTTACTCATACACAGTGGAAACAGTACTTAATAGCGCGAGTTTGGTTTTGTTTTATTTTTCGTCTAGCAACACTGCTTTCGCTTATGGCAACACCTGGAAGCGGCGCACGCTGGTTCGAACAGCTCACTTCACGGCAGTGCTCAATTGTCAACCATGAGAATAACAACAGCTGTGAAAAATTAATTGCGCTCGCTTCTTTATGTAATTCGTCTACTGTTTATCGTTAGGTCGTGATAAATCTAGTGCCAAAATGACTACCGAACAGAAATTCCACGCCGCGGTCAACGTAATAAGGAGCCTGCCCAAGAGCGGTGAGTGAAATTATATTTTGGATGCATTCTGACGTTCATTACGGTAGAAATTTTCGATTTCCCTTTCGTTTTTGAGCCGCCGATCGTTCTCCAAGAGTGCAAAACGTTATGTTCATCATATCTTATGTACGAATTACGGTCGAGTGATATTAAAGTGTCTTAATTGATTTCACGAACTTTGAACGTAGGAGATGGACTATTTGATGCTGCTACTGCTTTGTCATTTATTCAAAACAAAGCGCAATCTTGTTATCAATCGGAGATAAGCCGTTCGTGTTCTATATAATATGTTTTTTTTTCCACACGTCATGGGGGTATGCGTATTTATAAGTGGACGTCTTGTATGTCAGTGTTGACATTTGGACAAAAAAATGCAGTACTCCTTTATCCAGGACATTTACTTGTTCTCTTTTTACAACGGTCAATGAGCGCTTTGATTTATTTTTCAGTCGTAAATATACACACCTTTTGTTCAAGTGCATGGATGTGTCATATTGTTGTGTGTTCATTTAAAATTCATTGTATTCATAATTGTCAGCCAAGTTATAAAGTTGTTTTATTCACTTTGATGTACCTGTCTGTACTTTGTCCATACAGTACACTCTTTCGACGATGTCGTGTCCCCAAGGCGAGCAATTGAGATTGATGTTGTCAATCCAGTTTATTGATGAAATTGAACATTACATCTAATGATGACAATCACTGTCATTTACCTAATAAAACATCCTGTTTGTGTGCATTCAATAGGACTCGTGGTGATATCTTGTTTTTATTTACTAGTTACCGAGCATAAAAAATGCATATCAACACACAATGTCGATAATACGAATCTGTACTTTCTATCTAATTTACATCGTTTTCCGATGCCCTGTTGACACGATCGGCATATTTAATTGATTTGTGTCAACCGTGTTGATGCCCAAACGATATTTTGAAACGCACTACAAATCTGCTTAATATAATAATTTGAATGAATTTTACGACGTACTTTACCGGTCTTTGGTAAATACGCCGAAATACTTTGACTGACACCCAAACGATATTTTGAAACGCACTGTAAATCTGCTTAATATAATAATTTGAATGAATTTTACAATGTGCTTAACTGGTCTTTGGTAAATACGCTGAAGTACTTTGACATCCTAAAAATATTTTTACTGATTTCATCGACCATCTCATCCCGATTTCACAAGACTGTCTTTCTGTCTGAATGGCTATTAAAAAAAACGTATTTTGCTGTAAGTTACAGATATTTGCAATTATTATTTTAAAGCATTTCCCTAGTGTAGATCATACCGGTTTATCGCTTGTGACCTGCCGATTGTGGCTGGTACACACTGGCGGGCCAGCTCCAGTGAGCGATGCGGTATTTATAATATTACATGTAATATAATAAAACGAGCAAACCGTTATTTTAATGTTACAGTGGACAAACTGTACAGTTTCTTATTCCGTACTGTTTCCTCCTTTCTAGAGTTACGAGCCGCACTGCTGAATAATTATACATCCATCCATCCGATCCCTGCATGTAATGTCCGACTTCTGAAAGTACGATTAAACCGACGAGCTGTTAAATACGTCACTTGTAATACTTACACTAAGTCAATGAAATCAATCGCTCGTAATTAATTCGAAAGTAAAATTATTTGTGTTATCTGAGTGACGACCTCTTATCAAATTGTTATTACAAATCTATACGCAACTTGAGATTGCGTGTATTACTGTAAGAGTTAACAATATAGTTCATATTATTGAACTAAAGTTTAGGTGTATTTGAAATATCAAATATTTTACAAATAACAAACTTTGAAATAATACACGTATTTCAAAGTTGTTTTGTAAACAGGCTTTATGTAATTGGCCTGTATATCTGAAACGAAGCAAGTGCCTATACTTACCTTAAATCGTTTCCAAAACTGCTTATCTTCCTCTTGGTTAGTTGACTCCTCGTTCAGATTATCTAAGTTCGTATGTTTTCCGCTCGCCACACGGAGCAAAATTTAGGCAGGTAGAGCTTGCTTATCTACTCTTGATTAGATTTTTTGCAATACCGCGAGATTGTCTTGAAACATTCGAGAGATTCGGCAATTCGGGACATTATTTTCAGAACAATGCTTAGCACTTGTGTTATATTTTAACAAGCTGTCATTAATCTGCAATCAGTTGGATATGACGACTTCATAGTTGATCTTTGATCGATCGATGGTTTCAGGAAAATAGCTATAGTTTTTTTGCTGTCCATTGTTGCATCTGAAGAAGCAAATAATCACAATAGAATGCATTCAGGGAACTCGACCATAAAATGAATACCATTGCCTTCCCCCAGACTTGGAGCGGAAATGTGGAGGGAAGCATTCTACTTTAATGCTCATAACTAAGAGGAAAAAAATGCATAATCAAATTATAACCGTACCAAAGTTGATGAAGTGTGAAGAGAGAACGAAGAGACTGATCGGAGATGATTTGTTTTAGTAAATTAAAAATTTGAGGACTTCTTCTTTTTGTCGAGAAGTGAAACGGCGAAACGATTGTATCCTATTTTTATTGCGAAATAAAAACTATCTTTTTTCTCTCCTAGTAGGGCGGCGATGTGTAAGGTCGATTAATTTTGGATTTTTCAATTCATAATTAACATAATATTCCTCAATTCCAAGCCAACGAGGTATTTGATATACCGATTACTAAATCTACAAAAAAAAAAACCCCCAACACCAGTATCTGCTTGTTTTACACCACAAACTGAATAAAATGGGAAAAAGATGCACATTTATTTAGGAAATTCTTTTTTAAAAATAATATCAAGTTTCTATGTAATATGTTGCTGTTTTAATACCTTTAAGAGAAGATAAAACCAATCATTTTAATACTTTTCAATATAGCTATTAGGAATGTTGGCAATGTAATAAAAATTGTGTATTGATATTTTAATATAAATTGTTTGCTAGTAACCGAATGAAATCGATAATTATAAAATTTGGTTTTAACCCTTTTGTAAATAAAGTCAGTAATAACATAATATTAATGTTTGGAACATTAGCACAGTGATGAAAATGTATTCATTATATAATATAAAATAAATTGTTTACAAGTGTTTTTCTGAATATTTGTAGGCGAGATAATATAAGCAATTCTATCGATTATTATAATCTTTTAGTTTTTAAATTTTCAGATAAAGTCAATAACACCTGTCTTTATCACACAATATCAGTAAAACAATGAAAAAATCATTAAATTATGTGTACATTTTTACTCATTTGTTTGTAGTTAGAAGTTGACATACCGAAAGAATGAATTTTTATTACCAATAGTTAATTAATAATTAAGATAATTTTCGAAGAATTACCGATTAAAATCATTATGTATTTTATTATGCTATTATTTATTATATTGCTTTCAATTAGTTTAATATATTTTCAATTTACAATAATTATTTAAGTACTTTCCACTAAGTAATTAAAATACCTGTTGTTTTAATGTTGTCGCCAGGTCAACGATACTATGTTTAATACATAAAAAATGTCAAGGTTTTTTTTTTTTTTTTAATAAAATTTGATATTCAATGTCAGATTGACATGTGCTTTTTAAAGAAGCACGTGTCAACTAACATAGAAAACACCTAATGGCTTTTCTATCGATTTCATCGCGATAAATAAACATAGTAGACTCCTTTTGTATTATTTACAATAAGTTGAGAATTGGTTCATGAAACAATTGCGTCGATTAATAAGAAATGAGATGCTAATCAAACGTATTACTGTTGCGTTTATTTGTCCTCGTGATGTTGTAACCGAGCTCTTTAATTTCACATTAAATGGTTCTCAAGGTCAAATTGTATCAAGTAATAAAAAAAAAAACGGTCTAACATGACTCATGTCTCAAGATTTAAAACTTTGAAATGTTAGATAGGCCGAGTCTGCTTTGGTTGGGGTTAAAATTGTATGAACCACAAATAATATCCAACAGTAAAATGAAAAAGCTTGATAAGAAATTTAAATGAGTTTTTTTCATGTTGCAATTAAAGACACATCATAAAAAATAAATTATTTATGACAATACGAGTTTACATCGCGTTGTTTCATTAGAAGATATAAACCAAAATCAATACCCATTACGTATCTGGAGTAGACTGGAGTATATATTAACGAGTCGGGATGCGCCGATGGCTTCTAAATTAATTGTTTTTTCATTAATGAAATCGATAACCCCATACGCCGCCATATCACCATAGTCAAATTACACCGAGCCCCTAGAATTATTTTATTAATACAATCGAATGGATTTCACGGACGTTTTTCAGCATGCGTACCGTAGTGAACATTTTCAACGAAACCTTTACTGCCGTTTTCTACGTTTCGACTGTCATCTTCCAGACCACACCTGTTAATCAACACCAGATTCGGAGCTCAGGTGCGGGGGATATCAAGTTCAACGGTTGCCCCGCCGGATTTAGAAAGTCCACTATCCGGCGGGACTGGTCCGGATTCTGCTTTAATCTTGATCCGATCGAAGCTCATAGTCAATATTATTGAGCGATATTATCTGTCGTCCCAAAACAACCGAAGTAACAAGTTTTTTTTTTAGTTAGCAGTGCGTTTCCGCTTGCATATACCGCGGGCAAAGTTTCATCCGTGTTCATAAATTGATTGGCGGTTTTACCTGTCGAAGCACCTGCACCGCTCGTGTAGTGATCATTAAAAAAATACATTCAATAATTAAGGGCAATTTAAAGGCGCCTTCTTGTATACCAGTAAAAAAAATACCTCATTTCACTTGCTGAAAGTAATTTTTGCTTTGCCCAAGCGCGTTTTTTAGTCAGTCTGATTTTATATTCCCAATTGCTCCAGAATATTTATATAAATTACTTCATATATTTGGCGTATATTATTATTAAAGTTGTTAGGTGAAGGCATAAACTGTAGTTTTTTTTTCAGATCTAACCTGCGTATGCTATAGTTTTATTCTTGAGATATTGAACAGGTGCTTCTTTTATACATGCATGATTAAATTATGCAACTCGGGTCACAACGTACTTTCACCGTGAAGTAACATTTTTTATAAATAGTTTTAGCTTAAGGGTAGTAAAAATGAAGCTTATGCAATACGTTTAATGAATCGTAATTACAAAGGAATTCTCCTCTTCATTTTTATACATCAATTTTTGCTGTTGCGTTTAGCATCTCTTTCTGAATATTTCCGTCAGCGTTCGTCGGTCATTTATCACAATTGATTGTTAAATCGGTGTTTTCCCTCGATTAACTTTTATTGCAAAAAAGTAAATATTATCGTTCCAGTTTGTAAACACATTTTTTTACGCAAACTGTTACGCTGTTTTATCGACGGAAAACCTTATGCAAAGATTTGAACGGTTCCTACTTGCGCCTGAATAAATAAATTTTGTGCAGTTTGATCGTGTGCATTGTATGAAAGTCTGTTGCTCGATGCACATAATTGGCTTGGTTTGTAATTTAGGATTTAAATCATAATAAATCGTTTAATACATTGAACGCTATCTTAGAGACAAAAAAAAATACGTCTCTAGCATTTTCTTATCAGCCGCATTCTCTTCGGAAAACTTGGCAGTTTTTCCACAGAAACGCTGCAAAGTAACTCTGAATTTTTCATCTATAGACATTTATTTTTATTTTTATAGAATACTCGATGTTTTTAAAACGATTTTCCGCTTTTAAATTCACGTAACACCGATTTGATTCAAAGCAACTGATTATCTTTGGAAAAAAATATTTATACAAAGCGCTAGAGCGAATATTTTTTATACGAAGCATTACATAAACTAGAGATTGATTCTTGTTGCATAAAAGAGTTGTTTTTTTTTGGTAATTATTTATTTAAAATGTAACTTTTGCTTCTGCTACTGCCATTACTGCCATTGGATCACTTCAAACGCACTATTGTGTAAAATGGTTTTTTTTATTGCAGAAACACGAGGTTTTGTATATTTCGTTACGTCGACCAGTCGCCGAGGAAAGTGAAAACGCTGGAAATTAAAAAAATATATATATATATATCCGGGTTTCATTTTTGTTGTCACGAGTTATTTGTTTGGAATTTTAGTATTATGTTTATATTGATTTTTGCCTTGTTTACATTCGGATTATTTAATTTTAAAACAAATATAATTACTCCAATTGCGATCAATACCTAGTTGAAGTTCGTAACCTCCTAATTGTTACGTACTCGTTATCCTATGGAGCTGTTGAATCCATAGAAAGGCGAAATTTCTCACAGACAAATGTTATCGTAATCTCCTATTTATTTATATTATTTGCTATAGGCAATTAGTTCAGGTGTGCAGAAATAATTTTCAAAGGCACGTACTTAGTGCACTACATTGCGGGATTAATTACCTTGTATCTAGTTCAGAATGTGCTGAAGGTTGTCGATTTTTTAATACCGTGTCGGCTACATTCGTATGTACCGGGTGTTGAGAAATAATATTGACTTTAGTGCATCAACTTATCAAGACAAAAGTACAATTCGGTATATAATAATATACATGTTGATATTAAAGTTAAGGAACTGGGAATGATTACCAGATTAATTTTTTTTTTAATTTTGTCATATAAAAAAAGGCATAAATTTAGACCATAGGTTCCCAACCTTTTATTGACAAGAAATAAAATTCAAAACGCCCCCTTTGACATAATAGTTATAATTATACCAATTTTATTTCTGTATATTATTTATTGACACATTGTTTGCGGGTCGCGTGTTAAGTCGTCTTTGGTCGACCAGTACTAGAGCGCGGGTCGCATATAAATATGTTCGCGCGAAATGTCGCGAAAAACGCCCGCCCATACAATGTGTTCAATTATATCTATTTCCAAAAGAGTTTAACTTCTGATCTGGTCGCTAACAAATACATTAACTTTTTAATGACCACTTTATTTTACCACGCACGAGTATTGATCACTGACCAAGCATACAAAAACATTTAAGGGGCAAAGTCGCATATTCGAGTTTTTTGACCATTTGCTTGTACCTATTGCGAAAAATCGACTGCACCAATCAAAAAATTTAAATGCAGAAAGTTAGATACATCCTTTCTTCTACTACTATTTTTTTTTTTATTTCTTATAATTTACTTTTAATATGATAAATATGTGTTTTTCCGATTGATGTTTCGAGATTGGAGTTTCGCGATGTTCCTGTTCCAAGAATCCTAAACATTTATATGTCTTTTTTTTTAAAACTACTCGTAATCAAGTATTTTTTTTATTGTTGATTATAAGAATACAAAATGGAAAATTATTTCGAAAAGATGATGTTATCTTATGCTGACCTGATGCTTTGTTTCAACTCCGTTAGGTTCGTCGGATTATTCTCATAAACCCTACTTTTAAGGTATTCCCATACGGAATAGTCAAGAGGGCTACTAAGGTCGGGGCTTCTGGGAGGCCAGTTGATGTTACCTCTACGTGAAATGACCTTATCAGGGAATAATTCGTTAACAGCTTCAATTGATTGATGGGATGTAAGGCAAGTTGAAACCTTGAAACTCCTGCAACTCTGGGCCCAAAATTTTTCGCAGCATATCGCAATAACGGTCACTATTCACATTCACCCGATACTCTTTTTGGACTTACTGTATATAATATGAAACAAAAAAGTGTTGCACCAAGTCTTATCTTTTCGGGATAACACTGTAATTGCGGATATATCTAAAATATCAGTTTATAGAAAAAATTTATTACCGCATAATTAATTTGATTGCTTCGAAGACGATAAATCGCAGTCGCGTTGAAATGCTCTCCTGCGTCAGATCAGAAACAGTACCGGTCGGGCGGGTGGCGGGCATTATTGCGAATGATTTGCATTTTCCTTACATAAGAGCCATTGAATTATAATGAAAATATAAAAAGGCCGGCTCGCCCGAGGCCACGCACAGAAGCGGATCCCGAGTTGTCGGCAAACAAACCGCCGAGCCGCGTGGGACGCGATGAAGAGGGCATTCGTCTCTTGACGATGTGACACAACCCGTCTTTATGAACGAAACTTACCGGCAGTGACGTGACTATGATTGATTTAATTCGATTCGTCTTCTCAGGAGGTTCATATCTCAATCCTGGGCCAGTCTCGTCGATCCGGCTGCACTCACGATCTCCAGCCACCGGCGCAAATTCCTTCTTCCAATGCCTCTTTTTCCTTCGATTTTTCATTGGATAATCAGCTGGGGGATGCTATATTTACTGTCACGAAAAAGTGGTCAAAATAGGAGAGATTCCTCTGCCACATTTCTGGCATAATTCTTCGCATAGTAGCTTGAGTGTTCAAGCTTCGACTCCATAAAATAAAACTGAGACGACATAGCATTTGGTGAATCTTCAGCTAGATTTCAGTGTTATATCTCTTTATAGAACATTCCTTAAATTATCGAATGTACTGCGTGCTGTCTCAATCCTCACTTTATCGTGATTTCACTCTGTGACTTGTCCTTCTTATCGTATGTTTCCCACAATTATTTTGTACCGCATCGTATCGCGTAGCCTCACTCTTCTCAGCCAGCAGCGTGCCTATTTAAAGTCGAATTAGTACATAAACAATGTAAAAAAAAAATTAAAAAAATGATTACTTGGTATTTTTGTAAACCTTTGTTGGTACGCAAGCACCTTTGAAAAATAAACAGGACTAGTCTCAAGTCTGTTTTTTTTAATGTGTGGTCGATTGGTAGCGAGGAATTATAAAATGAAGTAAACAAAGGCGTCCACTGTAACATGGTCCATTTAATGGTCGATAAAATGTTTTTTGTTTGCGGTGTGTTAGTATTCTTTTAAAAAAATGACCTTTGAGATGAAATGAGTTTCAGCTCCATAGCAAGGCATGAAGCCACGAAATGCTGTCTTTACTAAGAATTTATCTCAAATATAAAAATATGAATATATATTTTTATACAATCACTATATTTAAAATGCAAATATGTGTCATAAATATTTATAGAATATTATACAAGAAAATAGTTTAACTATGTTCATAGTTTAGCACGTGTTTTTTTAAATTCGTAGATTCATGAATTATGTAAGCAGAATTAAATAAGTTGTATTTTATTTACGAGTTGAAATTTTCTGGAATCCAGGTGGTCACAATACACATGGTGTTTACGTATTTGCATTAAAAGTTAAGCAACGTAATCATATTCCCATGATGATGACGGTTTTCTGCAATCGTGGACTTCCGCCGGTGTGTGAAAACCAAAACGAAGCGACTGCACGTCGTTAAAAAGATTATGTGATTGGTGAATCAATAAGTATAAGTCCAATTTTTTTAATGTAATATGAAAATTTTCGTATTTGATAATTGTTTTAAGGTACAGTGTTTCAAGGATTTTATTTTATTTAACACTATTTTAATCAATACAAAGCGTTACTCTCATACAAAATAAGAGCATTTGACCATTCCTAGATAATGGCTATGCAGCAATTTTTATATTATAACAGATCTGTACTATTTACTCTGTTATTAATTCATTCAAAAAAAAAAAAAAAAAACAAGTCACCCAGATAAGTATTAATTTTTAATTTTCAAAGCGTGAAATATTTGTATTGAAAAATCGTACGATGTTGTGATTTTATCGGAAAGTATTTTTTAAATACGTTTACACCAAAAAATTGAATAAAACTTTATTGATTCAGCACGGCTCTTCGTTCAAAGCTCGAACTCATCATGCGCGAAAATGTAAAATACAATTTTCGCCAAACGTCCTTCTGTGGTTTTATTTATTTTTCCACGCGTTCAAAGGGTTCGCGAAAATGTTGGCTGGGAATAAAATAACACAATATGTTTAGTTTGTCGTGGTTTAATAAATCACAGGTGTGTTGTCTACAGCCGGCGTATAAAAATTCCACTCGCTGTGCCGTCGAGATAATTATTTAACAATCGCACTAATGACAGTCGCACACGCGGCGGGACCGTCCGCCATTAGCGGTGCGGCCGTCATAAAAGACAAATATCCATAGGAAAATATTAGCAAATGTCCGTTTAATCGTGATTATTAGAGCATAAATTCAAGTTAAATTAAAAAAAACAACCTGCATGAATGCACTATGGTGAACAAGAAATCGCTTCAAGCTCTTGACCGTACTCTCAAAGATTTCAGAGAAAATAACCGATCAATGGGTGGAGCTCTATTGCTTCTTGCTGGTGATTTTCGACAAACTTTGCCAGTGATTCCAAGATCAACGCCAGCCGACGAACTAAATGCATGTTTGAAAGCATAATGTCTTTGGAGACATGTAGAGAAACTCACATTGTCGACAAATATGCTGCTGCGCAGATATTCGCCAAACAGCTTTTGGATATGGGCGATGGAAAATTTCCGATTGATCAGACTACACGTGAAATATCTTTTCCGCCGAATTTTTGCCAGATGCAATGATATTACAAAAATCATGATTGGCTTTGCGAACGAGCAATTTTGGCTCCGAAGAATGATGATGTGAACAAAATATACTTTCAAATTCAATTGAAGCTACCCGGTGAAGTTGTCAGGTACACATCAATTGACACATAGATGAGGAACAAGCTGTCAACTTAGATCCACCTGAATTGTACAACGGAACAAGACTTGCTGTTAAAAAACAATTCGAAGTTAATCGAAGCCACAATCATCAGCGGCAAATTTAAGGGAAAAGATGTACTGATACCACGAATATCAATGATTTCAATCGATTTGCCCTTCGATTTCAAGCGATTACAGTTTCCAATGCGTCCGGCTTTTGCCATAACTATCAACAAGGCTCAAGGCCAATCGCTAAGTGTTGCTGGTTTGAACTCCTGTTTTTCGCAACATTCGTGTTATGTTGCTTGAAACGCCGAAAAATCTTTATGTATATATCCGGTAGCATTGAGATAAAAAATTTGAAAAATATACAAAATTTGCTTTTTTTTTTTTTTTTTTTAAATAAAAAAAGTATTTTATTTCTTTATTTAGCGTAGTAGCACGCGCCGGGTATCCGCTAGTCATTAATAAAATACCAAGAAATGAATAAGACATCCTAGGCCAGGGGTTGGCAAAGTGCGGCTCTGGCACAAATATCCCCGGGTATTGTTTTTTTTAAATTAAAATTAACAACATACAAACCGGACTTACAAAAACTTTCCAAGGAGATGCAAGGAAATCGTTCGCATTAAATGTTTGTCGGTCATTATCAAGATTTAAATTTATAGATTAAATTTTTTATTAAGAACGATTTTTCATCGATTATTGTTTTTTTCACTTTTACGTGCGACTTGTAGAGAATATATTCTGATTTTTTTTGATCTTAAGTACTTACATATAATTTATAACATTTTATTTATTTTTACATATGTGTGTGTTTTATAAAAAAATATTTCTTGTAATTATTTTTTTTATATATCTTATCTTTTCAAAATTGTATTATATTAACTTTACAGCCCTTAGGGTGTTTGTTTGATAATATATAAATCAATCGTGTTTTATTAGGTATACCCGTAATTTAACGAAGTGTTAAATAATAATAGAGGTTTGTTAAATCAATAAACAGATTTGGCTCCCATTTTTTTTTTTTAACGTAATAATGTACATATTTGGCTCTTTGGTTAATAAGTTTGCCGACCCCTGTCCTAGGCTCATGTATATCGAATTGATAAGTTCGGTTAATTTATTCCAAGTATTTTTTGGGTGTGTTCGGTTAATCGGCATGTCTCCACCCTGTCTGCGAGGAGCAGGCAATACTTTCGTTTATTGTTACAACAAAAAAAAATATTCACTTAATGAAAACAACAATGTATTAATTAGTTAGGACTTTCCCCCTAAACGAGTCACACGATCGATTCAACTATTCAAGGTGGTCGATTAAAACACGGAGCGTTGAGAAAACTCTCGATACACAAGATAAACTCAAAAATCAAATAAAAATTTAATTTAATTCATTGAATATGCTGTAAATCAACTGTATTTGACTTCGATTGTGCCCATTTCTTTCGTCCATGTTTGTCTTCTTTATTTATGTGCGTTTTGAAGTGAAATTTATACGCAAATATGACTCTTGTTGGCTCGTGCCTTGACCGATGGAGTTGCCTCACGGTTTTATGAAAACCACGAGAGTGGAATATTAAACCTCTCATCTTTGCATTGAATATGAATCCTTTTGTGTCAGAAACTGATTTTGCAACGTTTTGATTTACACTCGTAAGGTTGATCCATTGAAATGACAGTCTTCTTGTACAACACCGTTTCTCAGCGGATTGTGCATAATGGCGTCATTACCACGAAGGCCACCAAGAGTTTGGATTATGGACATGATCTTTTATTTATACATTAATAAAAAATAATTATTACATATATAAATAACAACTGAGTTCTGTGTGTACACAAACAATACGTATGCAGTAATTATTCGTCAATTCTCAGGCACTCATGCGTTGTTGAGCATTTGCCCAAAAGTAGGTCGTGTACTATAGCATACAATTAAATATTGTTTTTGGTAGATTATACGTTTAATATTATAAAAAATTTATTATTGGGATAAGAAATGCGTTTTTTTTGGGCCATATGAAGGTTAGTACGGATCCACCGCCACGCAGGCAAGTCTGGGCGAATATTTAACCGATTAGGAAGTTAATTTACTGCACAGTCGAGCCATGCCACGGTATTTGGTAAGACGGTCAATATTTTCTCATCGAAGTAAAAGATTACTTTTCATGTGGAAACACGGCGGAAGCGGTCGCGCATTTGCACTCTTCAGCGTCGACGGTCAGAACGGTATGGACTTGTACCATCACACCGACCGGTACAATGATTATAAATATAAAGTATGACACCAACGACCTTCGCGCACATCTGAACCCCGTGGTTATCGACCAGTCGGTGGCGTACCTTGTCACCTGAAGATGGGACTATGCTATGCGAAACAAAACATACTGCGTGAGCTCACGCGATATGTTAAAATCGTTTGTTTACTTTTTTTAAAATTGAACCTGCTCTTTGCGGATTATTCTTCATCGAGTGCCTTTCCTCAGAGGAGGTTGGTTGGTTCTTTTACGCCCAATAGTATTATTATATAATCCTTTCCTTACGAAGCTCTGGCGTGTAGATCTGATACTCGTTTTGAGTATTCCGTTTAAGTTTCCCAAACTATTTTGTCCCGTCGACCTCTTGTCGAGTTTTCCTGTTTTTCGTCGACCCCCTGCCTTGTTAATATTGCGAATTTTTACAAATTCATCAACTTCAAACATATTTTTGACATCTTATATAGAACAACTCACTTTCATAGGGTTTACTGTACAGTGGGTTTAAAAAATGAAATGAAATTTTAGAATGACCTGCTTAAATGGGATCCACTCTCGTAGACCCCCATTTACAGTTCATGGACCCCCAATTTTATTTTTCGCTGTCATCGACCCCTTGCAGGGCGAAATCGACCCCCGGGGGTCGATATTGACCACTTTGGGAACCTCTGCTTTAGGGTAATAATTCAAAGCATGAATTCCGCATGCACCTTGGCTTCCTCCTTCTAATGACCGTTTTTCCTTTGATTGTTCCTTGGACAGCTGTTGTAGACTATATAAGTATATTGTTTCGATAAAGCAGGCAAAAATTGGATACCTTACGCTTATTTTTACCATCCTCATAAGTTATTTTTCATTATCATAGAATTAACACAAAACTCATATGTATGTCTATTTTTGGATTGAACGTCAACAATCAAATGCGTATTTATTACCTATTACAGGTTTATATTATTTACTAATATAATTAGGCACATTAGTTCACACATAGAAGATGATTTAAAGAAATTCTCAGAAAAATATCATCATGATTTGTGTGGGATTTGAACTCACATCCTCTGGCTTACATGGCCGGTGTACTGACCATTGTACTAACGAACCACATCTATTAATCGAGAATTTTTAATAATCATACTCTACATATGAACCAATGTGCCCAAGCCAACCAATATTTAGTGATTTGCAAGCTGTGGTTGTGCAAGCAAGGATGTGGTTCGTTAGTACAATGGTCAGTATACCGGTCATGTAAGCCTAGAGATGTGGGTTCAAATCCCACACAAATCACGTTTATATTTTTCTGAGAATTTCATTAAATCATCTTCTATGTGTGAACTAATGTGCCTAATTATATTAGTAAAAAAAACTCATAATTATACTCGCATATTGCATGTCATCGTAATGTTTTTGTTATTAGTGTTTTAGCGATTGTTTAATCTTTTTTTGTGTGGATTGTACAGCAACTGGCAACATTAGGTTGTTATTTATGTTAACTACGTAATGCGGTGAACGATGACCCGCGACGAATCACCGACCACCTGATATGGCGGCACAGGGGCGCGGAGTGGGTTGGGCTAGGTCTATCAGGAATTTTCAGTAAAAAACTATAAAATTTACGAATGGGGTATCTCGTCTATGTAGCTGGTTGTGGTTTTGATTTGTTTGTAAAGGGTGTCCAAAAAGAATATCGGGTGGATGTGAATAGTGACCGTTATTGCGATATGCTGCGAAAATTTTTGGGCCCAGAGTTGCAGGAGTTTAAGGTTTCAACTCGAGAACATCCAATCAATCAATTGAAGCTGTTAACGAATTATTGCCTAATAAGATCATTTCACATAGAGGTAACATCGATTGGCCTCCCAGAAGCCCCGACCTTAGCCCTCTTGACTATTTCGTAATCATATCTTAAAACTAGGGTTTATGAGAATAATCCGACGAACCTAACTGAGTTGAAACATAACATCAGGTCAGAAATGGCAGCAATATCGAGGGCTAAGTGTCAGCGTGTTATCAGCAATGTCACCATTTAGATAACATCATCTTTTCGAAATAATTTTCCATTTTGTATTCTTATAATCAACAATAAAAAAAATATTTGATTACGAGTAATTTTTGTTTCACTGAACTAACAAATACCCGATACTTTATTTCGACACCCTGTATATTTGTTAAAAAAATATAGAAATTTATTAAATATATAAATATCAACAAAAAAAAATTTGCTTTCATGAACTAGTAAACTAGTAATTTCGCCCATATTCTAAAATACTGATTAGAGTGAACGGTGTAAAAAAAATTTTTTTTTTCTTCATTAATCGAATTGAATATTTAACTGGCCGCACGCCACTGCGCTACATTATGTTCCGGATAAACCTTCTACTCAATTGTACACGCATTAGCTTCAATATAAATAAGAAAAACACGACTAAAACATGTACGCCACCAGGGAATATTCGGAGATGCTCCCATCACCATAAAATGATTCAGCATCAGCCCTATCCCTTTGTAAATAATCTTCAAAAACCCCTGATCCTTGTCCATTGGTCAAATATTTTTTCGACACTTCAGTCCGTTCATTTCAATCAAAATTAATACATCAATCATGTTTATATAAATCACTACTAAAAATGTATATTCTTTTTTACCTGGTTTTGGACTGCATGCCGCTGCTTATCATACCACGCATGAAATTATTTTTTTGTAATAGCGACTCATAAGCAATATATTATGATTTTTATTATTTTAAAATGTCGCGTTTCGTTAGATGATAATATATTTGCATTTAAATGTAATAATTACACAATGCGACATATTAAAAAGTCAAAGTCGGGATGTGTCGACATTAAATTTTGGTTTTTTTTTTAATTTTCAAAATACGCCTACGATTGTGGTAACTTTTTTTTTTCGCAACTTATCGTATTTATGTTCGACTTATTTTGTAATTGGCTTGCCACGTTATATGTTTTTATTTCTTTTGCAGTGATTACGTATTGTGTTTAAACACATCTACAAAGTCACACTTGCACACAACGATTTATATATTTTAGAACTATTTCATATAGTAAATTTGCTTAGTGTTTCTGAAACGTGACGACTTTTACTTTTTTTTGATTATTTATATTTTTGACCGGACAAACGCAGATGTTTTAAAATCACCAAAAACGACACATTTATTTTTTTCGGTATATTTATTATTGATAATACTCGTAGGGTTTTGATATAACGCAGGTGTGTTGAAAGGTAGCCGGATATTTGTAAATTCACGGTATTTCCTAAGGTTAAATAAAAGTATAAATTAATACTGATTATTGGGGACATATATTATGTAAAAACCAGAGTTTTTGTTTATTATATTTGAATATATATCGTGTATCGGGCGTCAAAGTGTTAAAATTTCATAGACTAGGATTTATGTTATTATACAAATAATTATGAAAATGATTACATTATTGTGTAACGTTAGTCCGCGGCATCACCTTAAAGGGTTTCAACTTTGTGATTATGTTTTCGTGCCGAGTTTGGATAGCCTTTTGAGAAATCAAAATTGTTCAATTATATGTACCTTTTCCCAGAAACAATAGAATAGCTGCTGATATTATATTTTAAAGTCGTTTTTTTTGTTTTTGTTTCAAATGGTCCCCAGTTTTAATTACTCAGTACTTGTGCAATTGGTGTAATTATGTATTATTTTGTAAATGTCGTAAGACCAGTAATAAACTCTTCTAGTATAAAGAAATAATATGTGGCATAAATTCTCGTGTTTTAAATTTAAATATAACGCATATAAAATCGAAATGAATGTGATAAAAATTTGTTTTTATCATTTTCATTAAATTAATAATGTGTCGCCATCTAGCGCTGACATTTTAAAACTTTATAAGTTGATTACACAACGAGTTTAAGCTATTGCTTCATAGATGGCAGTAAAATATATATTCTGCCTCCATGAAAACCTTGGATAAATAATAAATAAATAAATTTGTCATATTAGTACTATTCTATAGTATATTTGTTTAAAATTATTTTATAATTTAATTAATGTTTTGTTCAAACATGTTTTTGTGTACATTTTTGATTTTAATTTTACAATGGTCGACATTCAAATGTTCTTTCAATATTAAAAAAGTGTTGTTTTTTTTCTCGATTTTCCTCATTTATCAATAAGCCATGACTGTATACTTTGATTGTGTTTTTTTTTTTTGCTGGTAGTTTTTATTAAAAACATTTGGCGTATTAATATATTATTTAGGATTACCCGATCGCCTTGGTAGGGTGACCATACTTATGCTGAGAAAGTGTTCATAGATTTCTAAGGGGAAATTAGTGTAGTGGGTCTTACAAAGCTCTGGCGGTTAGATATGATAATCTTTCTGCAGCAGGCTACAGAAACAATAGCAGGAGCCCCCCACATTGACAAGGTCTTCGACTTCCAGAGCACATCCTATTCTATTACCGATCCTTTTCACACGCTCAGAGTACAGAATGGCAGCCATGGACAAGCAACAGAATAGGGAAAAATGCATGGTATTGTCTACATTGGAACATTTTAAGACTGCATGAACCACATGCCACTTTCAATTATTCGCTTATTATCGCGTTTTTGTCTACTTTCCTATGGTTTGTTTATTAGTTTAAGAATGTTGATGTTGAATGTTGCTCTATTATTCTTGTATGCGTTCTAAATCGTATGTCACTGTTATATGACCTCTTTGCCGTCGGAGACTAACTTATGGATGCCGAGAGGAGTAGTAGGTATTCAGAATAAGAGAAGCGGGTAGGTTGCCTCTATCTAAACCAGTGCTTCTCAAAGTGGTCCCTACGGACCCCAGGGGGTCCCTGGGATCATTCAGTGGGTCCTTAGAAAATTAAAATCGATTTGGGAGTCCCTGAACAACGCCAGGGGGTCCGCGCAAGGTTTAATATAAAATAAAAAAATTGTGACACATTTATGAAGTTAAAATAAATAACAATGAATACATTATTATCGATTTTTACGTCCCAAGTAAAATATTTTTGAATAAAATACTCGAGTGATTTTCCACATTTTTATTTTTATTAGTGACCGGTTTCGTCAACCTTTCACGTTGGCATTATCAAACATTATAAAAATGTGGAAAATCACTCAAGTATTTTATTCAAAAATATTAAAATGGAATTCCACCAAGTACTCTCTGTCAAAAATATCGAATTTCCTAAGTAAAATATAAATATAGACAGGTAAATAAAATACAAGTAATAACAGGCATCGCGGTGAGTCAGGCAGGTCAATACAGGAACGCAATAGATTTATGTAGTTTTTCACAGAGGGTCCGTAGGCAAGTTTTGACTATGAAAGGGGGTCCGTGGGGGCAAGTTTTGACTATGAAAGGGGGTCCGTGGGCAAGTTTTGACTATGAAAGAGGGTCCGTAGGGGCAAGTTTTGACTATGAAAGAGGGTCCGTAGGGGCAAGTTTTGACCATGAAAGGGAGTCCGTAGGGGCAAGTTTTGACTATGAAAGGGGGTCCGTAGGAGCAAGTTTTGACTATGAAAGGGGGTCCATAGGGGCAAGTTTTGACTATGAAAGGGGTTCCGTGGGCCAAAAGAGTTTGAGAGCCACTGATCTAAACCATGGGGATGATACGCCCAGGGACGACAAACCAGTTGTTCGCCAGTGCTTCCAAAAGCCACGAGGACGACAAATCCGCGACCAGCTCTTGAAAATTCAAAATTCCCTTGTGATGAAAATTTGGAAAAATGCTTATCTGCTTTTCTGCCAGTGCTGCCCAAAGCCGTGGTTACACCGCGCACGGGGACGCAGACAGTAACGACTTCCAAATGCGAGTGTCAGACACGTCCGTGGCGGTTTACCTCATCCGTGGTGTTTTGCAACGCCGCGGCGTCAGTCAGGCCCGCCGCTCCACGCCCGCAGGTCCTCCGGTCCCCGACAACCGTGAGTGACGCCAGACTATCACTGAGTGACACTTGTGTCTATCAAACTATCGAAAGTCGCATCGAGTATGTCTTTGATATTCTGTTGACACGCTCCGCGCTTCAATCGGCTGTTGACGACGGCCCGCTTCCGCGCATTTCCATATGTTAAAAAAGCGTGCACTTGGACAAGTATAACTGTCGACTGGCTTTCCACATACACAAACCCTTTTTTTTTATTATTATTCCATGTTTGCATTATTAACTATACGGTTGATTAAGGGTCCCCCCCCCATTTATTGTTTACAAACTTAATTGAAAGTACGCCTCGGAGTGGTGCGCTCGCCTCAGAATAAGCAAAATGTTTCGTCAGTCAGAATTTTTTTTCAAATTTTAGCAATAACATTAAGGTGCACACAGTGTGATTGCTGCATAATGTGGTGATATTATTATAGCATGCTTATGTACGAGTATCAAGCTGAAGGCGTTGGCATTTGTTGTGACCAGATTTCTGCTTTAAAATATATCCATTATGTATTATTCATTAGATGTTTTGCGTTTGGTTTTTTTCCTTGTTTTGTTGAAATGCCGGATTCTCCAACCATTAATACTCGTTTATATATTTAAATCGTATATAAATGATTAAAAACATGAAGGCGTTGCATTCATTATCAATAATGTATGAAACTAGATACCCAACATTAGAGAAAGTGGATTACGTGTAAGTGCGTTATCTATGCCAAGAAACTGCAACAGCGCGTTGCAGTTTTAATGCATCTGTGCGCAATGGAAGCGATCGTTCTGGACGATGAGAAAAAAAACCATCCAATTCAGTCCTTTCCACCATCGTGACCCTGCAACCGAACGGGAATTTGAATCGTTTTATGCAAGCACCGACTCTTTGAACACTGAGTGTGACGTGTTGGGGCGCCGCTTCGAATATTCGAGACACGTGTCAGGAGGACACAACAGCGGCGACCTCGACGTGTTCGTATGACGCTCTCACCGCTGTCAGTGGGCATTGTCGTAGTGGGGTTCGAGCGGGTGGGTGGTAAAAAAAAAAAAAAAAACACCAAGGTCACGTGAAGCGATTAGAAAAATCATTAAAAAAAATTATGACGTAGGTGATATTCGAAAACCAATACCTTCGCGGATATCGTGACCCGGTGCTCTTGCCAATTGAACTACTGTTATTCTGTAATTGAGCGAAAATTTGACTCGTTATATGCATGTGCAGAACTGATTTTTCCAGTCGTTTTGTGTGTGAATTAACAACCTCAATATATAATGCAGATTAATTAGAAATATTTTATAATAATTATTGGTCCAGTCACGTTCCTGGCATTTCCTCCGTGGTTTCCCAGTGATATTTTCGTAATTACGTACTGATTTAATTAACCGTATTTTAAACTGCAATTAAACAAGAAGTACTTTGTAGTTTGTACTGTGTACCGAGCAGCTCGTCTTGAGCTAGTTTATCGGAAAAATATACTTCAGCAGCACCCAGTGGCGTCTACATGAAGATTTTTTTTACTTACAATATTAATTTACGTGGTATTTTAAAATCTTTTTATGTAACGTCGAAGTAGTTCTCATTTAATTTATCTTTTACAACGCTTCAATCGCTTTTTTTTTTTTTTTTAATTTCTTCAATATTTTTACCTGTTTAGCAAACTACTTTTGGTTCTATAATAAAAGCTTATACTTTGGACTTGATTTCTACAAATATGCATATATATGACATAAATGTTACCGTGGTATTCCTAGTTATTATCTAATTAAGTTACCAAACTTGAAACACAGCATTTGTTTAAGGTCATATTCCAAAAACAGGTTTACTTTTTATCCCAAAAAGGTTGTTTTTAACGAAAATATCAAATAATGATACTCTATTATCCTATGCGGATTTATTCAAAATTCTCGAAACATGACTCATTTCAGGAGGGATGAAATGAAAAACACGGCTCAGCGATTAAACTGTGGATGTGGATTAAATGTTTATCGAGAGGTCCTCAGTTCGATTCTCATCTCGGCAGGTGAATTCCAAACTGATGTTATTGGACTGACGCCTGTTTCAGTTTAGCCGAAGACGATTTGTGTTGACATTGTATGTGTCATAATAAAAAAATACGTACGCAAAAAAAGTCTTATTTGTATTGAACATTTATATATTTTTGAAAATATTTTTTAAAAACCTGTCAAATGGCGCTGTTTTTGGATTGTTATTTATTGATAAACTGCATGCCTGCGTGTAAGAAACATCGTCGCGTGCTCCACCGCGTGTCTGTACGATTCCTTCAAGGTCCATTTGGTTATCACCAGAGAGGTGACGAGACACGACACACAATATCACGCAGTCAAGTTCACTGCATGACTTTTTTATAGTAAATTATAAAACAAAATATAAAATGAATCGATGAATCTTTAATTTTTTTTTCTCAAATTTGTAAACGTTTTTTAAGCAACTCAAATCTCTTCATATATTGATTATATTTAAATGTTTATTTATAGACGTGAGTTGTTTGTGCATTTGAATATTTCAAATATATTTTTTAACGATTAAATTAACTTCTTCTTTATCATGTGTCTCTCCTCAGAGGAGGTTGGCGACCATTTCACTCATGCTGAGCCAGTGCTCATGGTTTTCTATGGGGAAAATAGTGTAGTGGGTCTTTATACACTGCAGTTTTATATTGGAAAGAAAAGTCTGCGTTTTTAAATTAACTAATCGAAAATTAACTAATCATAGTTACATAACCCCTAAAGCGTTGTCTGCTGAGAAATCTAACAGCGTGTGCTTATTTTTTAATTTTATTTCTCTCTTTTAAAACACCTTAAAAATGCTCTAATGCGAAATTGACACTTGTCATTTTCACCTTCGTGCGATTCAAACAAATGTCGAGTAGCTAGGGAGTGCGATGCACTCATGCCTGCCGAACTGCATGCCGCTGCTAATTGCCGACACATTCATATATATATATATATATACACAAGCTATACAGGCTTTTGTCAATTTTCTAAGAATCATTGGCATATAAATATATAAACGTTTCGAATTGAAAGTATCGCCCCTTCTTCAGAGCGGATGTGCATTTGAGGAAATTATTGAATTTGGGGATGATTAACAGAATTTCAATGTAAATTTGTTTCCATTTGTTGCTTGATGCATCCTCTTGGTAACTCCTTGCATTATGCTCAGATACTCGAAACGCATTTTAATGTTCGCATTATTAGAATATTCATGAGAATGGCGTAATTGTTATAGAGAATGGTATTAATAAATGAGGCACCGTCACGAGAAAACATCACATGACTGTGAATGGCCTAAGGTCGTGAGTTAACCCACGCCTAACTTATACTATATATAGTATAGATAAGGCAATGACTAATCCTAACTGATACTATAAACACGCGTACTATTGCTGTTTATTAATACATATATACGTCTAAATCTGAAAATCTAAGTATTTCTAGATCTACCGATTTTATAATTTTGTCTATGTGGGCAACGCAAAATAGGACCAATTGCGACGTGGTCATGAAGAAGTGCTATTGAAATGCAGTCGAAACGTCTCCCGCTGAATGTGAACGATCAACATGGTATCGAATATAATTTACTGATAATTATAATTAAATAACAAGGATACAATAAAACTTAGTATGAAAATGTCGCACTAAAACAGTGTTCTTGAAAATATAAATATTTTAAAAAAATTGTTATTTTATATTGTTAGTTATTTAAATATAATATTGGATATTACAAGGTAAACACGTTCACGAAAAATATATATATACTGTACCTGTTTAAAAAAAAAACACCCAAAAGGTGTAGCAGCGCTTTTCCCACGTTCAAAAATTGTTGTATGATAGGTCATTATTTTTCGCGTGCAAATCTGATCAATTTAACTATATCACTTTTAGGTTTAGTTACGATCGTTTGATTTGTCAGTTTATTTGTTAAATTATTACGATTTGAAAATCCAGATTTGCCGTTGATTGTCAAGACTACGTTATTAATTTATACACTTATTTACGATTTGAAAATTACGAAATTTGGGATAAGCAAAAGGTCGTGTTGCCGGTCGAGGTCATCGCTTACCTTGAAATTTTTATATTTCAAAGTTTTCCTTGTGTCAATACGAAAGCCTCAGGCCAAATGTCGCGGAGATGAGAACCGTCGAAGTATACACGCCGCCTCAAAACTCATGGCACCTATTTTAATCTGTTAGAAAACAATTTTGTACTCCGGTTAAATTCACATAAATTGCTTAGTAATTATTTTTTTTTTTAATTAGGCCTGCGTGTGATGCTGCATGTATTCTTCATCTTGCGTGGATGACGTCTGCATAAATACATAAATGTTCAATGCTTAAATATTATTATTACCACTTTTTGTATAAATATGATTATAAATAATAAATATACTTAATAGTAAACTAATCATAGTGAAAAAAATCTGATTTTGTCTTAAATCATACAAAAATTGCTTTGAAATTCAAACACAATAAAAATAATGTTAAGTAAAAAATGGTGTATTGTTTTTCCCAAATTTAAAAATCAATTTGAAATAATTTCACATAATTTAAAACATTGAGTAAATTGATATTAATTTACAATCTTTCCGGCTTAGTGGAATATTATCAATAATGATCGTGTCTAATGACGTCTTGTTCCCATCATCAGTGGGCTGATATTGTTGCTGGGGGAGTTGCCTTATAAAAATTACAGTAAATCTACTCGACGTGCACTAGTGATGAGTACAATTGAGTAATCTTTTTGATTGACTCGTTAATGATCGGTTAATCTAATAATTTTTCAACACACGGCTGTTATCAGCTTGCTTTTGCTAGCATTTTTATTAGCCCGGTGAGATTCAAACCTACATCTCCACGGCTCTTGAGACCGGAGCCATAAAAAGTATGGGTTAATATTCAGTATATATATAATATATATAAATATATATATATAGTACGTGCTTCACTTGTAAAAGAAAAGCAGTTCGGACACAGCAACTGTTTCATTAGTGTGGATGTAAATAACAATGTGGTTTGATTGTTTCAGGTTCTTACCAGCCGAGTCATGCCTTGATGCTGACGTTCTACGCCTACTTCAAGCAGGCTACCGAAGGCAGATGCACCAAATCCAAGCCGGGCTTCTGGGACATCGTCAACAAGTGAGTCGCACACACAACAATTGGCTTAGGGGCCTCATCTGTGCAGCACGTAATTTTGAAGCTCTCTATAGGAGAAAATATACATCAGCAATAAAAATAATTGAAATGCAGAATGTATTATACATTTTAACGCAGCAAAGTATGCACCCGAATCTTGTATTATGTATTTTCAATGCCAAATTCACATAATGAAATAATTTCTAAACACCAAAAGAAGAATGTATGTACCTCTTTGCATTAAAATTATTTTTGATGGAGTCAAAAGTTACTGGCCAGATAATGTCCTTGATTGCCAATTAATTAAATTCATAGTTGAGCATCTGAAAGTCTTATTTCTGGTTTATATTTGAAACACGTTTCAGTCGACCATAACAAATAAAACAATGCATTTATTTGTTTAGAAATATTTGTCTACCAATAATAATAAATTCACTAAATTATGTTCATGAACAAAGTATAATTTTAAGGAATCTTTAATATGCTCTACAATAAACTCGTCATTTTCCGAAATAAAATAAAATCGAAATAAATATGCTGTTCGATTTACGTGGTATGATAGAATGAAAATTTAATCAACTCAACAAAAAAGTTAATGCCAAAAATAGCTAATCTACAGTTACTTTTATTTGTAAAAAAAAATTAAACCTAGATAACGTTAATCGTTTAGCAGGTGAAGCAAAATCTGTGGTGCAAAATAATTATTAGATGTCATTAACGATATTGATATATATTTCTTTATTTCATTAGATTAATTTAATTCATTGTCATAAAGTAAGCTCTCCGACAATTATCTCCATTAATCAAATATAAAAAAAAACATGTCTAATAAACGAACGAGCACAGTAAAAAGGCTTTTTAATATACACACGCACATACCCAAAAAACGGTCGGTCATAGTCTGTGTCATTAGTATGATGATTTTTTGTGATGTTATCAATCGTTTGATACTCATTTTTTATTCTGAATACATATTGGTTAATAAATATGGGACATCAAAGAATCTCCGTTTTCCAGAAAATGCATTTGAAGATTGTTTTACAAATTTTCCGTGAAAAAATTGCCCTGAATTATTGTTCGTAAAAATTACATTTGTAAAAATTCTGAAATAACATCTGTATCGTATGAGTTTTTTTTGTGTAATGTGCGATACATCAATGTCTTCTATTTCTTCAGAGCGAAGTGGGAGGCTTGGAATAACCTCGGGGATATGAAACCAGAGAGAGCCATGGAAGCCTACGTAACAGAATTACATAAAGTAAGTGATTGTTTTTATTATTTAGGCCTTTCAAATTATAACAACTAGAGTTTTGCAGACTTTTCATCAGTATTGATGCTATGAAAGATATGTTGATACTCAGTTGATCAGTATTATATTAATAAATTAGATTTTTACTCATAACATATAATGATACTCAAAATTCAACAACTAGAAGATGTGGATTTGTATCCTGCGTGTATCCTATAAAATAAAAATCGGGGTTTTTTCTTGTTGCTTTATGTTACTACCTACCGCAGGTGATTTTTTATAACAAAAAATATCATAATTCTTTGGTATATTCTGATAAATAGATTAGAGTTAGAGATTTGCATGACAGCATGATAATTTAACCTCAAGCTCTGAATTAAAAAATTAAGAGTTGAAATCACTGGCCATAAAAGGAAATCTTGCAGCGCATATATTATTGATTTCAAGTATTGGAAAGAATTTGTTAGCAGCATTAACGTAATGTGTTCATAACATGTCTCCTGTCAATGGATTTTATAAATATTTTTGCATCACACTTTTATATTATCACTAATGGCATGTTTATTTGTTTATGAGTATTTTTATCACGCCGTCCGCACCCTCCTCCTGGTCAAAGTGTAAGTGCCTTTCTGCCGATGATTGTATTAATAGCAGTTGTTTTTGTGACTGACAGATAGTCGAGACGATGGCCTACACGGACAACGTAGCAGCCTTCTTCGACACAGTCGAAAACGACGTGACCGTGCCGAAAGATGACTTGCTGCTCGTGGCCGGAGACGTCTTCGAAAAGGCCAAGTCTACTCCGGGAACCCCTGCCAGTGAGTATTGTTTATTATACCAGGACATAGTTGATATTAACGAACTAAGATTTTCTCCTAACTGTCTTTCGATGGTCAGGAATAACATCTATTCTGTACTTCATTATGAGTGTTTGTAAATGAATAATCCAATTATCTATCACCATTTTACCAATATGACACATTATATATTTTTCTTTAGGATAATTAATTTCACTTTTGCATCATAAATAAAAAAAAAACATGAAAACTGTACAATTGATTAGTTTTTTAATGTATTTTTAACGAATATCAGTAAATCTTAAACATGTTAATAAATTTATATTTACTAAATAACTTTAAAGCGTTTATAGCTGATTATTGATGAACTTCTGATCTCTGAACCAGAGAAATAACAAATGTAGAGCAACACATTCCAAATAAGAGTTTTCGACATTTTTTAATGAATATTACAGACGCCTTCTCAGTGTGGATTTTAAGAATGTTGAATCCGTTTTCAGATTCCCCCAAGACAAATGGCATGACAAACGGCACCGACCACCTCCACAACGGACACCCGCCAGATTCGGAAGATGAATACATCGACACCGTTGATGTAAGTCATGTGTGCTGTTATAAATTGACAAATATTTTTTGCGTGTTCATATTTTCAAAACATTTAACTTTGTTTGAAAATTGTTATTTAAAAAAAATAAAAATGGCTATTTCAATTCCGGTAATCACATTTTCCTTAAACGTTTAAATCTATGCAAATAGTGTAGTAATGTTTTGTGTATGTTATGTACCCTCAAAATGTCTAACCAATCAGATCAGGCATTAGTGAAGAGCTTGTTCTTGTTTCGTTTCCAGAGTGAAGACTCTGATCTTCCGGCTCACCGTGGACACGAGAACGGATTCATTCCCAACGGGCATGGTCCTCAGACCGCCTCGAAGCACACCACCCTCTACACCTCAGCGCGGGCACAAGACACAAGTGAGTTATCATATGCATCTCAAAGCCGCTTTAGCAACCCAACTTAGCATCATCTGGCTTTTATGACAGGTTTAATATTCTGATTGATTTAATTGCAGATAACCGTGTACTAGACGAACTCAGAAAAACAGTCGGATCTATGGAGAAGGACATATTATTGCTCAAAGACAGAGTCAATGCCATGGAAAAGGAACGAGCCAACTTAGAAAAGGTATAACTAAACTTTTTTATTAATAAAACCTATACTAGTTAATCGTACAAATGCTATTGACTAAATTTGAAAAAATCATTTGATATGAATGGACAAAATATTTAAGTAGAATTAATCGTGAATAGATTTGGTTATTAAATTTGCACTGAGAATCGAATAGAAATAGTTGATATGTGTTTCTCCATCCAACATCCCACGTATCTCATTAAAAAAGGTAAAAGTTTTGTTCTTTGTTGACATAGAAGAACAGGTAAGCGAGCACAGGTATATCAGGTGTACAGGTTATTCAATAATTATTAAGGTTTATATATATATATTTTTAACACTTTTACCTTGAGATTGTATACTTTGAATGCGTTAGATAAATGTGTTGATGGCATATAAAAATTATTTTTAAATAGTTTTTAATATAAAAACCTATCTCAACGTTTAAAATATTGACAAGAATAAGATAATTTTATGATAACTTATCTCTATAGTTATAACAAGTTTGATTGTTTATTTTTCCAGAGCATAATGTGGGCGCGACCTGCGTGGTGGCCCCAAGCGCTGAAGGGAGTCAGTCCGGCCTTGCTGGCCGCTCTAATCCTGTGGCCCGTGGTGGCCAACCGTCTGGTGGCCGCCGTCCGCAGCAAGAAACAATAACAGTTTTGCAGCAACTCCACCGCCGGTCCGACTCACTCGCATCGCAACAAGAGGTTGCGTGCTTTCAAATTGATGTCAAAAATTCTGCTGCGCAAAATCATATGAATCAAAATTGGACATTTTCTGGTTCGGATCGTAGACGGCGGGCGATACTAAATGAAACCATCAAAACGGATGGAATTCATAAAGGTAGCGAGTCAAGTGAAATACATTTTCCTTGTGATTCTTTCGGGGTTCAGCTATGGGAAAAAATTTGAGTAATGTTTTTACTGTGGTTTTAGAATAAGGGTTTTTTTTTTAAAAATGTATTGTGGTTATTTTTAAATTTGTTTAGTACGAGTTTAAAGTTAAGCCAGCTACACGCGCAGCGACACAACTTTCAACCGGTTTGCAATGAACCGATAGTTTTTCTTAATTTAGGTGTTTTTTTTTGGGGTTGCATAGGTAAATAACGCAAAAGAGGATGCTATTGGCTAGTTACCATTCGGTTGTGGTTTTGTGTCGCAGCGTGTGCAGTGGGCTTTGGATTACACCAAAGGATTGAGTGAAAGGGAACGAGATAGAATGAGGTAGGAAAATTTACAAACTAGACCGATTCTTCGAAGAACACAGATAATTAAAATATTCTAATCTGTTTCTGTGAAATGCAAAAAAAATAACATTTTCTTTGGTAAAAACACTGTACTTTTATTTATTGTGGGAAATGTTGGTTCATAATTCATATAATTGGCTAGTTAAATATCGAGATATCCTTCTGTCAATCAGTATAAAAGTAAATTTTATAGTTGATACTAATTCTGTGTTACCAATAGAGAAAAATATAGCAACCATATATATACCAATATTAATTAAAAATTGTGCCATATTATACATATTTTCATTATCAGAAAATCATTTTATAGTGATTAAAATTTTCAACAATAGTCAAATGAGAATAAATAAATAAATATAGATATATATATATATATATATATATTTCTATTTTTTTTATTGATTAAATATTTTAATTAATTTCTGATATGTTGCTTGAAAAGCTGGGACGTTACCAACTAGCGTAAGTTTTATTTTTAAATTGGGCTTATCACTTCAGCTTGACAACGCCATGGAGTTGTAAATATCTTACCTCATGCGTATCTATAAACGTAAGCAATATGTACAACACATATGATAATACCTTTTTTAATTTGTACCTACTATTATATTTACCAAGTAAGTTGACTTCTAAATCATAAATCGTTTTGTATAGTGCAATTGTTTTTGTACTCTGTATATTGTTTACCACAGCTAGAATTGTACATCATTATTATTGAATTTTAATAATATTTAAACGAAAATTAATCATGCTCATGACTATCGTTTTACCTTTAAAAGGTAAATTGTTTGTAAATTAACGCAGTGTTGATTATTTCTACTTTTATAGCATTATTGTGAGTAGTGTAAGGGATCATTGTGGCTTACGGGAATTGAAAATGGATTGGAGCGTAGGTTGTACACTGAAGAAAATATGTTGCCCATGATTTTACTGCAGTAATTAACAGAAAAAAAAATGTTTTACGATGAGCTCGAGTTAATATGAAACATGACTTTTAAGTGTATTTGACGTTCTTTAGCCTGCAAATGGAATTACAGCGATATATTTCCTAGTGTACAATCTCAGGAGGGAAGAAGTGATTCTTGTTGTGATAGAGTAAGACGTCACCTGTTACACGGCTTTGCTATTCAAGATAATAATTAGTACACGTCAGAGCAGGCTGATTGTGCACGCAGCTAAATCCTCACAAACATTCCCATGTCACCTCTATTGACTCTTATGAATATCGGGTAGCCCTTAAAAAATCAATAGCGATTGTATATTGTGTCTATGATATTTTTACACACAGTAAACTTCTTATTAAAATAGCATATTATGTAATTCAGATTAATACGGTGAATTATGGACTCTGGGCAAATAATTAGCATAGTTATATTTTTAATACAAAAATAACTTTTTTTTTTTACACATAAAATCATTTAAATCTATATTTACATGGGTGATAAATGAGAAAAGCAATAAATCCAAATTGTTTTGATTCAAACAAATTTTAACTATAAAATCGATGTTAATATAGAAACGGATTTTTTTTTTAGTAGATCTCAATTTTTTGCTGGATTTATATTTTGCTTTGTAACTTTGGAGTGTGCTATGCCTTTCATGTTGTGCTGACTGCGTGCCACCAATTTAACATGTAAATGTCCAGAAAGCAGCAGTTTTTTGCTGAAAATCAATTGACAGAGCTGGAGCCTACTTTGTATAAATAAAATAGTTCAGTCTTTTTGTATATTCTTGTGTAGGTTTGTCATCGTCTTCTATAATGAGTATTTTGAAGCTTCGTTGGACTGTGGCTAGACATATCCAAGAAGGTGTACTTTTAACAATGACGCAATCTTACTTCTGATTATTAGTCAATCGGAATATCAATAAACTAACTCGATCGAGTCTAACTCGAGAATATTTCTTTGCTCAAATAAAATAATTTGCTTAGACAAAATGTCATTCGATAGAGTGTAACGAATTCGGAAATGAACGGTCGGTTACATTATCATTTGATGAAGATTAATTTTAGTGTACTTTTTAATTACTGTTATGTGTATAAAATTAGAAAATTTTGCAGACATCCTGGGGTTTAGTATTATAAATATTTTTTTATAGGTATGAAATTAATATACCTATAATTCGTTGAGATTGCGTATTGATTTTTTTATTAATTAGTACAAAAAATCAGTTTTTATTTATTATCTGCTGAATGAAGGTCTTCTCATGCGTTCATAACTTCTATGTCAGTTAACGCCACTAAAAACAGCAGTTAAATATACTAACTCAATTAATTGTAATTGTTACATATATTATATTGGACAGATTGCTAAATTTATTTTTCACAGACCAGATTTTTAGAAACAGTGTTATATTGTAATTGACTAGTGTTTTAATAGCAAAAGAAATACAAGGAGACTTTAAAAAAAAAATTACCTTTTCGCAAGATGTTGTTATGCTATTAATTTTTATTATTAGTATTTTTTAAGTTTTGTGGTTTTATTAGATTTGAAACAAAATAACCAAAAAAAAATGTTTAAAAGGTGAATGTAGTTTTTTCATTTATTAACATGAAAAGCTATCGCTTGCGAGCTTTGATAATAGATTGTCACTTGGGTTGGCGTGAAAACTTACGTAAATGATAGACGAGTCATGCTTGTTCTGACCTCATCAGGCAGCCAGGTTTTCCACATCGCTGGATCAGTTGTGAAGACTAAAGGATGTTTGCAAAACAATTGAGTTTAAAGTACCTACAATTTTCTGTTTTTGTACGATTCAATTTTCTGTGTATAGATATTTAGTTTAGTGTTATTTTAGGATTCAATGTTTCGGATATGAAAAATGATTTGACCTCTCCTGAAGTTGGAGCTATGGTGTATTGTTTTTATGGGAGGCGGACTCACGTTTTACTTATGTTGACTTTGAAGATGTTACTGTACAGGAGACATTTTATGGTAGAATGCTTGTTACCTAAATTTTATTAGATTGACGCACGACAAACACAATTCTTTACTATAAATATATATTGTATATTTTTTTATTAAAAAAATTATAAAAGGTACCTAGGTGGATTTTTTAAATTAGTTTTTTTAGGTAGTAATACTCTGTTCTTGCAGATTGAAATATTACTACTGTGATTCATTTTAATAATGCCAAACTGTTTTTTTTTTTTTTTAAAAAAAAAAAAAAGGAAAAAAACCGAGATTTTGCCGTTGATCTTTCTGAAAATGATAAACCTTGGATACTTTTGTATCATTGTGATGTGAAACACAGTTTTATCAATAGCATGCATGGAAAAAAGATTATTTGTAAATAAATATAATATATAAAACATTTTTTATACAGTACCGATGTTTATTATTTTTATTGTCACCATTCTTACATCCTATGCTAGTAGATTATGGTAGAAATTAGTTTCTATTAGCACAGGTAAAAACGGGCCAAGGACACCGATAATATGCTGTAAGAGGAAGAAACAAGATTATAGAAGAAAAACCAAGTACTTATATATTTTTCTATTAACTTTATTTCAATACCTTCTGTGTATTTGTGTTTTATACATTTGCATTATAATTAGTTAGTATATTCACAATGTCAACTAGTTAGTCAATTGTCCGATATACATTGCAATGAATTTGAGGTTTTAAACCAACTTAAGAAACTATAAAAATGACTAAAATATTGCGTATAATGCCAACATTCAATAATAAAACTTATCTTGAGTCCTCTCGTTCCTTAATTCGTCCACATGGAAGACTATGGGAGATGTCGGTACAAATACAAATTAAATTAGAAAGTAACCAAACCAGTGATTCCTATGAATCAACGCTGTAGATCTTGCGAGCCGGGTCTGTGCGTGATGTTGATCTTTGTGAATATTTCATGAAAATTCTAAATTTAATCAATTTTAAGAACTAATTAAATAATCATTGTATCTTTTTTCTAAAGCTTAACTCCAAAATCAAGAAACTGAATGATTTTCACATTCACACAAAATATTGACATATCGCGCTCGTACTCAATACCCAAGACCTACAAGCGTTCATCAGGCGCAAAATAAAAAAATACAATAATCCATATATAGAAAACTGTTCGTAGTATCTCCCATAGTTTAACAAGCAGAATATCTTAAAAAATAATAGCACGCTTGAAAAAAATCTTCTCACTTTCTGACACCGGAAAGAATACTGACAAAAAAAAAAAAAAAACAAAATCTTTGTTCAACATTACGAAATTCACAGTACAAAGTGTAATTTTGCAAATGAAACGATTTTATATTTGTTTTTTAATGCTTCTCATGTCAGTATATTCTCTCACCATGATATGTCATATAAATGCAAAGTATATTAACTTAGTGTATAATTATTGTTTATCAATTTTTTAATAATAATAAAAATAAAAAAAGCGTGGTCTCGGAGTGCTTGCTCCTGCATATCAGTGGAAAAATGACTTCATCATAGAAATATAAAAATATAACACCGGGCAGAGTTAATGTAACAATTAACATAAAACAGATTATCCAAGGATTAACAGGTAATTAGTTGCACGGTACTCATAGAATATGGAGTATCATGAAAATATTTGCCGACGCATTTAAAACGCACTTATTTTCAAATGTTTTAAAGGGGCAGAGTTCGGAAACTTTGCATTAGCTGCCTCAAAGCCGTAAGCCTCTGAATATCACAAATTATTTTAAAAAAAACTAGATTGGTAACGGTTTATTGAATACAACCATTACCAAATTTAAAAAATATATTTACAGAATTCATGAACGATATTAATGAAAACGAGTGACAGAAACCACAATGCGAATATGAGTATATCAAGTTTTATACCAATCGATAACAAGTTGACGGAAACAATTATCATCAAAACAATAATTCTGGAATACTATCGACAGTTACTTTTCATATTCCACGCTTGTAGTTTTTGTCGCCTGTTCAATTAACACAATAAATGCTCTTCGTTTCTCTAGCAATACAATGACGCACAAATTATCTAAAATACAACTTGTCAAATATTGAATTTGGACTTCCTGTTAATCGTGACTCGACTCCGAGACCGCTCAGAGTAAAATGGCCGTCGTTTTAGTGCAAAAATATTTGGTTAAAAGCAGTACAGAGTAATATCATAAGGCGCTAGATGGGTCAACTATTATTATTATTATCGTTATATAATTAAATTGCTTAGCCGAAAAATGTTCCACCCACTACAGGTGGTATTTGAGACTTGACTTTGCGTTGAGTCATTCATATTATTGGAATTACTGGCATTGCGTGTTAAACTTAAATTTCATGTTGGCTGTTATAGTGAATTATGAAAATTTTTACGAGATATATCTGTAACTCTTAGATGTAGCAAGTCACTCGGAAGTTGGTTAGCTTAGAAAGAAGCTCAGCTCAGTTGATGACAGCTAAATGATTATTGAATATTAGTTGAAACAATTCAAAAAAATTGACATTGACAGACATAATATATTTTATCTCGAGGTGACATTATCGATGGATGAAATGTGACGTTGTGTGATTATACAATCACCTATGCAGGTCATCAGTAGGCATGAGCGGCATTAATGCGGTGTACAACAAAATGCGTTGTAACGTCAAATCAAGCCAACACTTGCAAGAATAAATAATTACTATCCAAATATTGTCGGAAGAATAACACAGTTCTTATAAATTAACACCGATAATATGAACGACACACAAGAGTATATGCACTACAGACACTGCGCACAATCAGCTTCAAGCGAGGTGAATTGACTTGGCGGAATTTGCGACTCTTCAGTACGTTCTAATCAACCGAGTTACATTCCAGAGATGCGCTCTCCGCTCGGAGCCGACTGCGGCAGTGCGATTAGTCTCTTAGATATTGAATCCCTCTCGAGTGAGGCGATTCTAAAACTTCTTCAAACTGTAACTCTGCGGAACCTCCGTTCACACCTGACACTTGCGCCTGAGACTAGTTGTGAAGAGATTATTATCACTATGGAATATAAACACTAATTTAATCATAGTTCTTACAGTTACAACACTAAGTCTTCTGGATTTTATAATTTACACTAGGTATGTAATTGCTATCTATACATTATACATGATTACACATTACAATCATCGTACAGCTAGTTTTATTATTTTCCGCGAGAGACTGGTTTTATTTTTAATACTCCAAATTTATAAACAAATATGCTTAGCCTAGGCTAGGAAATCGCTTAATATTTTTGGAGTGAGTCCTTTCGCCTTTGTATTTTTCATCATTACTAGCATAAATAAACTGTCTTTCAGCGTGATAAAGCTCTCGAAAGGCAAAAGCACTCCAAAAACTATTTGGTAATCTCCCAGCTAAGCATATTCACACTAATCTGATTATTCGTTATAATATAAACAGAGATCCGTAGTAGGTAGCAGAATGTAATGCCAAACTAAGTACAACGATACAAAGATTGAATTTTGTACTTATAAACTAGTTCATTTGATTCACCTTCAACTCGAGTCATTGTCAATTTTCCTCCAGGGAACATCGAGAAGTTTGATTTGTATATTAAAATTGTTTTAAGTTTTGATTGATCAACCAAGACTATTGGATACATACATCGAGTTAAATTAAGTATTGCAACTTGGTATTTAACTATCAAACAATTAAAATATATTTCTTAGTAGTTAGCACTGTATTTACGATCTGCTTAGGATCTCTGCGTACATTGATTTGCTAGTCTGAAATGAAATCAAAAGTTTGAAATAGTCATAGGTACTTTATTGAAGTAATGCAGCCGCACTATTACTAGATGCTTTAAAAAATATAATTTGTCGCAGACCAGCACGACCCAGTTTTCTTCTATAATATTCATCGGTAAAAAATATGGAATTTCGAATAAACAATTGTCATTGTACACACGTGGGGGGGTCGTTCTACAATACTGAGGATAGAAATATTGTCATAATCTTCTATTCGAGGCACTGTCGGCTATCTGTGGACTTTTGTAGAAATAACTAAATATCTTGCACGGACTCAACGCAGACTTCGGGGATGGCGCGGCCAGGCTATGACACCGACATCCGTCTGTCCGCTGAGCAAGTGAGACACTTTAATTAACTAGGTACTCTAAATAATTCTTGATAGATGCATACATAATTGTCTATATTATCATTTATCGAGAATTCTGTGACTAAAAGTTTACCATGTTGTAGGGAGCTATTTTTTTGAATTCCGTTTTGTTATTCAGGTTTGTCAAGATTCAGTTAATGATTAAGTCATAAGATTAGAAAACTTGAAACATGTTAATCGGGAAACATTTGATGTGTGATATATATTCTCTAAATTAAGATTGAATAAACATATTTTGGCTTTTGGTCACAGAATTCCATTCAATGTTGCGTATTCTAATTGAATTATTCAAGGAAGAAGTAACAGTTAAAAAATGCAACTAACTTCTAATATTAGTTTGAGGTGTTGAGAGGTATAGAATATATACATTTATTTCTACAGCTGTGCACAAAGTGATTTATTGTAATGAATATTGCTGTACGAACATGTTGCCGCATAAGTGTCAAGTGTAAACTAAAGAGTGCTCCGGGAACGAACAGAATCCCACAACATAACATTGGGATAACATAAAATAACCTAACCTGCCAACATTGCCGCCTCTTCTCTGCACACGTAACACAACATAGCACACTTAGTCCCATGTACAGAAGAACACCCGTCGTCCGGGAATTTCTGTACATGGCAGCCTTAAAGTAACTTCATAATAGGAAGGTGATCGCAGACAATGGAGTTCCACAGAACAGCATCTTATCAACCTATATGTCAATATTTTATTGAGTAACGCAATCAGTATGATACTTTTGGTAATTCATAAATTTTTATCTTCAAAACGTTTTCATTGAACCTGTGACAAACAGATACGTTTGCTTTCTTTCGCCAGAGATGAAAATCAGTTTATTGAAATATGATCTGATGTTTGATGACAGTTTTTACGTTAACATATATTTAGAGTAAATAAAATTTACGCTCAGTATAATATTGACACAGTTCAAATACATTAATTTAAGAAACAGGCTCATCACTTGCACACAGAAAGCAATAGGCTATTCCGTCAAAAAAACAATCACTTAACCCTAAACAGAACTTCACAAGTACGCATCTCACAAATCACATGACTCAGTCGGAAAAAAGCAAATACATATAATGCAATGTAACATACAAATATAAATCTTATAAACAATGCTTGGGTCGAGCCCACTCCTCCGAACCGGAGGACATCAGTTTTGAGTTCTTAATCCGTTATGCCCTTTGAAAATTGATGAGTTACACTCGCATATTCTCAAATTATAATTATATTAGTTTAACTAAGCTTGACTAGTAGGTGAGATATGAATCGCAATATTCTACATTACTTTCTCCTCGCAAGGAACATATTCTTGTTTATAAATTTTTTGCCCAATTTGACTGGGCAATTTTTAGATTTCGAAGCGATTCTTCTGCAGCGCAAAATAACTTAAAATAACCAATGAAACTTCACAATTAGAACGCTGAAAAGCTTTGGAATGTATATCTACATTAATGTTTTATATCCATGAATTGGATATTTTTAAAAAATAATGACAATTACACAATTACAAGTTCAAAATTGATGCGAGAAGTGGAGCAACGACCCGAGAAGTAATAATTGTAAACATACAAGAGATCAGAGTTTTACAAATATTAAAAATGCATTCACACACGTCGGTAGGCCGGGCTTCACTCGAACCAACAAGAAAATAAACTCACAACGGCTCTACCAAATATTAAGCCACAAATAAGAAACTGGCATGGTTCAAACCAACTTGGGAAATCCACAGTTAAAACATATTTGCTGCCGACCAGTATGACTTTTCTTCTATAGTAAATAATAAGTATGAGATGTATAAAGAATTGAATTATATAAATCTCACAATGGGCCTGATTTTGGTCAGCGCAGCTCTTAATCTCTCTTTTTTATACGTGGCAGCAAATGTATCAATCTGGGATGAAAAAATATCTCGTACGCATATTTTTTTTATAAAAAAAGTAACATAATACCTTGTTTGTATAAAGTTGAAACAAGTTATATGTTTATTGCTACTACAGTGTCTTCTACTATAAAAATACTCAGTTTCTCCTACCATATTTGTTCTGTTGTACCTATGCAGATGAGCACTTCATTATATAATTCAAATAAACACCGAAACCCTGTAACGTCATTAAAAAAAAAAGACAATCATAAATCTTAATATACAATATAAGAACGGACAACACGCATCTAGAAATATACAAGAGGTATGCGCCGTTCTGGAAATTTGTCAAAAACTCCCCTTTCTTGAAGTCGTACAATTTTTCAATAACGATAGTGCTATCAATAGTCAATTATTAATAACAAAAGATCTCTATCTAAATATCTAGAAGGTGCAATGGCCTCTTTGAATAAATCCCCTTCAACCGAGCGCCCGTCTACCTTGAGTTTCAGTTTGTCTATCATGCTATAATATATATATTTTAAAGACTTTATCTTTAAGGATTAAATATCAAGTTCGTAAATATCTTTAAATGCTTGGTGTCTTAATTGGATTGTAATAAGGATTCACTTATAACTTACTAAACGATTTTAGTAAAATAAAACTTAATTTTGGTTACAAATAATGATCGTCATCAGTTGGAACAATATTATTGCCGTAGCATAAAGTTATTGAAAATTGTTGATTTTTAAGCATAATATATTGAATATTATTTCTTTTAAATTGCACTTCAGGAAAACATTTAAACTTTTGCAGTAACAAGTCTCTGGAGGAGTCACAGATCATACACCAGCGTCTCTATTGGGACGCATCGCTAGAGACTGTTGCCAAACATCATCCTGTCGTCATAAAGGCTGAGTCGGTTGGCTGTGGTCTTGCTGGTCTCCTTCGTGGAGCCTGTCCGCTTGATCCTTGGCCCGGCCTGATTACCCCGGACCCTCCGAACAGACGGCGGCACGTCTCCAGGGGTCTTAATTCTGTTTGCTGGGTCTCGGAGCCGAGTTAGATCTGCTGACGACGAAAATATCTCACTGACAAGTTCCAGAGAGTGTTGCCGTGAAAGATTTTGTTTAATGCTCAAGGGTCTCGGCGCTTTAGATGGATCTTTATCACATACTTCGTCTCTTAAAGTTAAATCTTCATCGCTATCGGTGGAATCATCAAAAGTTCCTTTCTTATCACTAATAGACTCTGTGTTTTTGTCCCTGTTTTCTTTATCAGCCTCGCTTAATCTAGAACACTCACTCCTGTCTCCCTCGCTCCTGTCTGTTTTCTCTCCCAAGTCGATGAAGCTGGTATCATCAACACCTTTGCAGATAGAAAGATTAGAGCCGTGCTTATTTCTTGCTAAGTATGAAACATCATTCCTATCTATAGAAGGTCTCTTGCGTATGTTCTTGATAGACTTACCGACAATGTCAACATCGACGGGAGACATATCCACAATCTTATCATTATACTGTGGTAAATCGTTGATTCCATAGTTATTTTGCAAGAGTTGCTCACTGGACTCATTGTCAAAGCTCTCGTACTTATTTTTTGGGCCATACTTATTGCAAAGACTAGAAAAGCTGCCGGCAGCCAATTTGCCTAGACTTCCACCATCCTGCGTGCTCAATGAAGACGACTGTCGATTTTTTCGCTTACTTTTCCCTTCATTTGGCCTTGCATCAAAGCGCTGCCTCATTGTAATCTTAGAACCATCATTCTCTGAGAGTAGGAGCATGTGCTCGTCTTCACTGTTACTAGAGTAGTCCACCATATTGTTTGGATCATAGCGAGTACATTCTTCATTATAAACACAGAAGTTGCCGACTTCGAATTCTCCGCTGTAAGAATTTCTATTTTGTATTGGTTTGAGATTGTTCTCGGGCCTACTTTGTTCATTCTTGAAATTATCTACTGTGTGCAATGTATTGGTGCCAGAGTTGAAGATCTTCTCATCGCAGCTGTGTCTCTTGGACGCTGTGACGCCACCCAGACGTTCTCCGTTTCTAGGAGTACTGTGAGTCGCTGAGCCAGATGCCCTCTCTGGATTATCTGAAGTAACAAGTCGATTTTCAACCTTTTTGATTCTGTCACAATTTGTCTGAGACGACGGAGTGATATTGTTGCGATGCTGCCACTCTGACAAATGGGAATCTTTGGAGGTGTTGCTATTGGAATTATACATCGGCTTTGGAACAATGACTGCGAAGATCTGATTGGGAGACTTGGTGCTGCCGGGTTGCGAATTATTAAAAGTGGATAAATTATTTCCAAAGTTCGGTAATTCTTTAAAGCCCATTACGAGGTTGTTTTTGCTGCCTTCATTTTGCAGCATCATGTTCAAGGACACGGTTTGGTTAGGAGGTGAAAGCGTGCAAGTATTGTTATCGGTAAAGTTTGGTTGGTTTTTCCAAGTGTCCAGCTTCACCAGGCCATTGATTTCTTTTGACGTGGCCTCTGCGATGGCAGCGTTGGCAGTCACGGGATCTATCCCCGGGAGAGTGGAAGGTCTATCAGCTGACACACCGTCTACATTTCTGACAAAATTCAGCCTAGAATCATCCTGATTGTTTTTACATTTGGTATCATTTACAATTGAAGTCTTGAACTTCCCATTTGACGTGTTGACAAATCCATTGTTGATGGGTTTGCCATTAGCTAGAACTAAATTAACTTCCGTTTCTAATGGAGTAGGTCCGCTCTGCTGATTTCTTTTCCGGAACACTTTAGCGTCAAGCAACTTTCTGAGGCTTTTCGTACTCCAACGCTGATGACTAGATTCCATTTTTAGATTGGTCTGCTTCGCAGGATAGATGTAATGGCCATTATCTCCGTTTCCGTTGGACACTGCATTGGCATCACTGCTGACATCGTTCTGCACATAGCCAATTGGAGTGATCGGTCGAGTCAGTAACCTAAACTCCCCTGATATCTGATCGTCCTGGTTTGAACCCAACACATCAGCGTTTCCAGCATTTTGATTTGAGAAGACTCTATTTGAATTTCTGGAAGCTCCGAATTGCCCACCATTTTGATTTTGTTCTTCTGGCCTCGAGAAGTCTTGCGGTTGATTGATCAGGTTAGGTCCGGAAACAGATTGTTCAAGTCTGACAAAATCGTTGGTGCCGTAGCCGTTAGCAGATGATGTAGAAGAGTTAGAAGGCATGTCTTTGAGGGACTTGTCGATGAGTCTGTCTCCAGGTCCAGCTAGAGCCAAGTTTCTTTCCATGCAAGGGTTTCTGCCTTGGTGCGGTTGCAAAGGTTGAGAGAGAATTTGATTGGCTTGGAAGTCAAAGGCTGTTGACACGTTCCCATTGGTGAGTTGGTTGGTTATGATGGAGGAGGTCAGGTTGGAGTTTTTGTCATCCATGCCACTGGGGCTGTGCCAGATAGGAGCTCCGTCTAAAAATAAGAGAGGCTTGTAAGATATCTGCAGTAACAAACGTTTAGTTGGTATTAAATAATATTGATGAATAGTCAAATGATACCTTGATTAGCAGTAGGAGGTCGGAGATCATTGCTATTGATGGTGGGGGAGGGAGCAGGGCGGAGACCTCGGAGTTCGCTGAGTCTCTCCACAACGCACACAGCTGTCAATCTGTAATATTCACCCAAGTTATATCATATCAAGTAAACTAATCTGCAATTTCGGCAGTAAATTATTGAGAAGTGGTAAAAGTGCACATTGAAATGTTAAGGGGTACCTGGCCTCTGCGTCATGGTCCCAACAGTCTTCACAAGTGTCTCGAGCCAGGCGAGCCCCACGTGCCCCTGACAGGCGTGGAGAGAACAGCGGTCGAGCCTTGCGGCGAGCCACTATCACTTGCATTTGCTCCAGAGTGGGCTGGTCTCCTGAAAATGTTTGATATTATACTGTTAAAAGATTATCATACCATCAAAAGCTGTCATTACTATTTTTTAATATAAGCAAGAACATTACGAGCGCAATGAAGTTAAGAAGCCTATAACTCATAAATAATAAAATTATTTTTATCAAAAATAAAGTTGATGAAAATACAAGTAACCGTGACACAGAAAAGACAGTGAATTAAATTTTAGTAAAGGAAAAATATCTCTGGGCTATTTATTTCTATTATGATGAATTACTCACCGACTTCAGCCATGAAGGGAGGAGCGTACGGGGCAGGGCCCGGCGGGCGATGCAGAGCCTCGCAGCGACTGAGAAGCTCCCAAAGCACCAGCGCCAGGGCGTACACGTCCACCGCACGCAGTGCCGCCGCACACCTTCGCAAATCCAGAGCCCCCTCCAGAGCTTCTGGGGCTAAGTAGCGCAGTGTACCAGCCTATGCAAGTAATAATTAGGATTTTTGAAATATAGTGCTGGCGATACTTGTTCAATATTCGTAAAAGAGTGAGGTGTGTGTGGGTTTGAAGAAGTATGCAGAAAACAAGGCATTTGAGCGGTATCTCTTATTAGCTTTAGAGTATCGTTTTAATTTTGATGATTTTAAAGGCCAATACACTAGAGTAGAGGGTAATTACCTCAGTAATGCGGTGTTGGTGCGGCTGCGAAGGTCGAGCGCGGCTGTCAGGAAGGGCCATGGCTAAGCCGAGGTCAGCAAGGCAGACGGAACGGTCAGCGCGGACTACCACGTTGGAAGAGTTCACATCACGGTGGACTATACATGGCTTGTATTGATCTGGAATAATACAAATATATAAAAAATAAAAACAAACAAATACAATAGATATTTATAATAAATATTCACTTAGGCGGAGTGAGAAAATTAAACTAGCTCATTTTGAAAAATGTCAGCAGGCTGATGCTGTTCACTTCGAGTTAGTGGAGCTTACCATCGCGATGAATGTGGGTGTGGAGGTGGGCAAGAGCAGAGGCGACTCCCAGGGCCATAGTGGAGTAGCAGTCCCAGTCCAGGGTGTGCGTAGTGAGATATTGGCGCAGGGAGCCCAGCGGTGCCAGCTGCAGCACCAGCAGGTGCTCCTTGCAGCCGTCCAAAGTGTCACGAGTGTCACAACCTACAAAGCCAATAATTTTAATTTAGAATTCTATAAAACAATGCTGCCAGGCAAAAATCCTAGAATTTTAGAATATAAAATAATTTGATGCAATTTCTCAGAGTAGTCAGTATACTTCTGTCAGGTTCTAAAGACAATTGGAATATGATGTTCATAGTCATTGTCTGTATCACTTGTCTTGTAATTGGTTATTTATTCAGGTTTTAAATAAAATAAAAAATATACCCAAGTAGGTGAGAAGGTTAGGATGTCTCATGTGCGGGAGGCAGTACAGGTCCCTCTCTCGCGCCCACAGTGCCTGGCGCGATGCTGGCAGTGCCTTCACCGCCACCGATGCGCCGCCCAGCGACCCGCTCCACACCTTGGCATACCGACCAGACCCTGCAAAGTCAATATGATATACAAGCGTTAATAAAATGTAAGAGTGATGTACTTTGTGCTATTAAGACCAATAGATTTCAATGATGATAGTTTAATATTTTTTACACTTACCAATGTTGTCATCCAGTTTGAGATTATCCACGCAGGTTGCGCTGCAGGAAAAGCCCGGCCCTCCGGCTTCAGGGGAGTTCCCTAATTCACCTCCTATAATAAAATATATATTAACATAAAGGAATATAAAAAATAACAATTGTGTTACTACATCTCGTTTCTACCACGTGATCTTGTAACCAGTTATAATTTTCCAGGTATATTTTTCTTTGTTATAAATATATTATAATCTTAAGGATTTCTTGGAGGTGTATTGAAGTATATTTATGATAATTCATAAAAAATTTAAGTATTGTAGGTCATATGTCACCTTTAGAGTCAGCGTTCTTGTCTGTTCTCTTGACACAGTGACACGTCACGAGGGCAGCAATAGCCACGGCTCCCCCGGCCAGGCAGGCAAGTGCCGCAGCCCCTGCGTACCCACCCGGGGGAGGCACGGACGCGGCCGGCGATACGGTCTCCAGCAAGGGCATGCCTGGGATTTAAAAGACTAAGATACAAACACATACAGATTTTATCTTCTTTCTCAAAGATATCATTAAATCGAGAAAGAAAAGCATTTTTTTTTTCATTTAAATTTGAAGATAGGGTTAATTGAACCTGTGTTGGGAGGTGGAGAAATGGGATGGGCATTGCACAGGTCCTTGCGACAGCAGCAGAACTTGGTGGAAGGTCGAGCTCGCGGGGGAGGTCTCTCAGAGATGCACTCTGACTGAGAACAGGATGCCTGCCTGTCTGATGACTCCCAACAACCTAGAACGATCAAAATATATATTTTTTCAATATAGGAAGTAAAAATATAACGAAATACAGACGCATGTATTCCATGGCTCCAAATGTAAAATCTTATTTTATAATCCGTAAATTTTTGTGATTGCTGCCAAGTCATCCCGCACCACATGTAAAAAAAACCACTGAGGCGTGGCCATGTGCACTCGCTCGACAAAATATGCATTAAGAGCAGAAAACAGATGTCACATCTGACAACTGAAGTGCTTGACATCACGCCATCATCTTCCTTTTTTTTTTTGGCAAAATAAACTACACTCAATAATTAAAACAGATACGTAGTGTTTCATAAATCAAGATTGCGAAAAATGACCAATCTTAAATTTTACATTCATAAATAAAAATTAAATTATTTCAGAGATTTTTCACATTCAGCGAGAGTTTTTTCAATCTACCGAGGTATTATCCAACTGAGAACATTTATGATTTTAATATTCTCAATTAATCTCTCCTGCTAATAAATGGTCCACCCCGAGCAGTCAACCATCCAACAAATCTTGTCAATCAGTCAACAAATCTTGGGATTTGGGGGTGTATATGATAAAGATTTGTTTTGTGCTACATTTATACACATTTCACATTTCCAATTTTATAATACTTGATAAATTGTTAAAATCATTGCACAAGTTACATAAAGTGCTATTTCTCTGATTTATTTTAATCTTTTATACCTTTATGGTCCCCTTTAGAGCCACAGACCATGTCTAGTGGTCCAGCACAGTAACATTTGCTCACCTTGACCGAGGATGGTGATGTTCCCTGGACTGCTTTCCATCCAGAAGGCGTAGCAGAACTCTGTGGAGGAAGCGCACACCTCTGCCTGCACGTCTCCTAGCCCTTCCACCCGCCTGTTGCTGAGTTCAGGCTCACGGTCTTCTGTAAGATGTTGTGAGCAATAAGATTTTTGGCTAATGAAGAAAATTCAACAAAATATTTATTTTATTGGGATGAGTGGGTTAATTTTCACTTGTATAATATTTTCAATCAGATCAGAGAATCGGAGAAGTCCAGATTTGAATGATTTTGTGTATCAAAACACTGCTTTGTAACGCCTTTGAAAACAAAACATGCACAATTTCTTTCTAATGCATTATGTTTATGCATTAGAAAGGAATGCAATAAATTAAGGAATTACTAAAATAACACTTTTATAAGAATTAACTAATGTCCTCTATAAAAGTATTTGATATTTTTCTCAACTCACTTAGATAATCACAATACCATATTTCACGGGTAAAGTATTACAAAGCCTATTTATATAAAAAAAAGTATAATCATGCAGTACACAATATTAACCTATGCTTGATTTAATCCTTACCATAGTCATAGTCATAATTAAGCCCAGAATCTGTCCCCTCAACAGACACCCTGGCGGCTTGTGCGATCTTGTTGTAGTGATGGATGCAAGTTCGAGGGGCGCGTACCGTTGATGTTGCCACTTTAAGTGATTTCACAATTGTACCCTTATTCAATTTTGTAGCTGCATCAGACTTGATGGGCTTCACGGATGCAGATTTTGATGCGTCCAGTGGGTTCTGTTTGGCATTGTCAAGCGAGGACGGTGTGTCTTTGAAGAGAGTATTATTTTTGGTAATTCTGTTCAATTCTTGATATTCTAGGGTAGGTACAATGCTGGGGACTTTTGGCTCGTTAGTTTCTTCATTACGTGGTAGACTGCGTTTGACAGTTTTGAGATAATTCTTGAGATACAGATGCTTGTAATAGAGGCCGGTGTTGTAGCGTTTGTCGACTATCTTAACAGAGAGGTCGGTATTTGTGTTTGTTTCACTGCTTTCGGTTGTCTTCCGAGCGAGACTCGGGTTGGAAATGACTAATGTAATTTCTAATATTAACAACAGGTACACTACTGTGGCCATATTGGTAAATAAAAACATTTTGTTGTATTTAAAGGTTATTACTAACTTGCATTTAACATGTTTATTTCAACTTGCATTATCATTCAGCACCCTGAAATTAAATTAATAATTAATCAAAGTAATTACTCATTAATTAATCAGTTGCTTATAAAACACCAATAAATTTATGTAGTAGTTGTGTAATGTAAAATAAATAGGGATCAATTAAATTTTCACACCCATTAATCAAATGATGCACGGCTACTGCAGTTAGTGCAAGTAAACTATTAAACACTTGAGGTCAATGCTTTGATTATTTACGTAAATGCAGATAATGTAAACAAAGATTACTACAAAAAGATTATTTAGTGTCAAGAAGTTTGACGATATCAGCTGTTGGCGTAAATATTAAATTCAACAATACGACATAGTGCATCGGTAGTGCGATCTACCAGCAAACTTTACTTCATATTTATGCACTTCGCATTTCATTACAACAGGTGCAATGGTGAGGCGCCGCGAAGTCTAGACGATAAAATATCGATTTTCTTCACTGCGATGTTAGCACAACACTTAAAAATTTGACAGCACAGATGCTAATTGCACAATTTAAACACGAACGCCGAATATCTATCGTACCTCAGACAAAAAACGCGAAAACGGGCAACGATCGGCGGGTAATAAAAAAAAACAAATAATGCAAATAAACAAAAGTAGTGCGTAGCGGACAAAGCCGACGGAGGATTGTCAGTCGGTCATAACACGAACGGTCACCGATATTGATAAAATGTATCGAGTGCTTACTGCAGTAGACGCGTCTACCGAGACGCGGGTCGCACAACCACTTGGCGGCGGCTCAGCAGGCGCGTTGATCGTTTTTCTTTTGGGGCCTGCATTTTTTTTATTTATTTTATTGAGCTGTCAAACGCCGCAATACAGAGAGGTCGCGGCCATGTTTTATCGATATACCACGTGATCAGCACAGAGCGCAGTGCTGCCAGCTTGAGCAAATAAATCGTAAAAGAATGTTCCAACACTTTAAAATATATTATTAAAAACTGCATACACTTCATAAAATAAAATAAATTGTATTATGCCTACGCAAACTACAGCACTGGCATGTTTTCTTTTTATATTAACAAATGTGATTTTATTTATAAAATGTAAGGTTTTGTTCTTGATTCCAAATAATTTATCAAAAAATATAATATTTTTATAAAAAACGATTGAAATACTTTATTCAAAGCGTATATACTTACTTTATATAAATTAGCAACGATCTTCAAAAGATTTATTATTTTTACATACTAAAAAGGAAATTGAGATATTGATGAATTAAAATGAAAAACCACATTGATAAGTTAATTTGTATAATTAAGGATAAAAATTATTATAAAATAACAAAATATTATGTACAGCTGAAAATAGTTGAAATATTTAATTATTAAACACTTAAATTATCCTCTAATCGTTGATTGTCATCGTGAGCCACAGGCGGGGACATTTCAATGTCGTTTTTCAATAAATTATTATTGCTAAGGATTGATATATTTTCAGGGATTTTATCAAACCGCCTTTCATCAGCAAATCGAGAAACTGATAGGTAATCTTTTTTATCGAAACTTTTTTGTCTCGTGTCAATATTGGCACTCGAGGTATTTCTACTAGCATCAAACCGATTATTATTTTCAACAGTCTTACTCCAAACTTGGGGGGCATTGAAGCCCATATTGCAGTTGGCCGGCAATGGCTGTTGCTGCGGGTAAATTTGTGGCGCTCCAAAGGGCATGGAGTGCCTCAGGTGAGGTGGTATTCTATGAGCTGTAGAGCTGACCAACTGGTCGTGCTTTGGCTGGTAAAACTGGCGGGAGGGATCTTGAGCTGCAACAGGGATGTTTGGCGGAAAATTCGTCAAATTTGGCGTTGGCCTCGATCCCCACTGGTTTGCAGGAGTATGGCCCAAAGGATTTATTTGGTTGGGGCAGTTGAAAATCCACAAGCGGTCTCCTAAGAACATCGGCCTTGGCGCAAGTACTCCCATGCTGCTGTAGTATTGCTGGGCCAGAAGCTCAACGTCGTTTGTATATTTTCTTTTCCATTTTGTCCGCCTGTTTTGGAACCATATTTTGATCTGGAATAGAAAAAAAACGGTTAATTAACTATCGGTAGAAGAAGAAAGGAAATTTGTGGGGCGATGCAGTGATGTTTACATTCCGGTGTATCTACTCATTGGTATCTGATATGTAACTGACTTTGTAAGGAAAGGATATATAATAATGCTATTGGGCAGCAGCAATACGCAGACTTTTCCTTCAAATATAAAAATGCACTACAACACGACCACTGGTTCAGCATGAGTATGTGCTCAGTGAAATGGTCGCCAGCCTCCTTTGAGGAGAGGCACTTGATGAGGAAGATAGTTTACCTGTGTCTCTGTCAATCTCAGAGCTCTGGCAAGTTGCAGTCGTTTGGCCACGGAAAGGTACTTGTTCCTCTCAAACTCCCCTTCCAACGATTTGATTTGCTGAGCAGTAAAAGCAGTCCGAGGTCGCTTCTTGCGGTCGGAGGCGCTGTCTCCGTGGATGTCTGTTGGCAAAAGATACACAGCTCTATTATATTTAATTTCATAAGGACGATCCGGTCCAGTGACAGTGGAACAGATCACCGAAGATTCCCGGCGTGCCTTGGCAGCCATTTAGTCGTCGCCCTCTCTTTTGCACTGACCTCGGATTGTTTCCCCCTGCCAAACTCGCCCCAAGGAACACGTCGAAGTCACAAAATGCTGTCGATTAATTGCTATCGAGTGATTGTCATACCTCTGTGTGTACATGGAGCTTTCAATCTGAGCATGCAATGTGCAGGGGTGGCCAACTTTTGTGCACATAAGATGTCGCGATCGACTTGTCATAAGCTCGCCTGGGAGGCACGAAATGCATATTATGTATAACTTGTTTCAGTACTAGGCGCATTCTCGCGAGTGGATGGACTTCTCGAACGTTTAAATAATAACACTGATAATGCCAACGTGAAAGGTTGGCGATAAAGATCAAAATCACTCAAAATATTAAAATGGAATTCCACCAAGTACTCTCTGTCAAAAATATTGAATTTCTTAATAACGCTTTCAATACTTTTTGTATTATGAAATTTATTACACCGACAGTGTGTCGTCGGTGGTCAGTCTAGTTATGCTTAAACTCATGAATGATATATATAAATAAATATATATATATATATAAATATATATATAAATTACAATGGACGTAGTCCAGCAGCTGAATACACAAACATATTATTGAAGTTAAAGATGTTTGTGTTTACTTAATAATAGAAGATATAATAATGGACATTTGTCCGTTAGAACTGTAAATTACACATAGTTAAATTAATAAACAAACATATTAGTAAATGTTAATTGATATTGAAAGGCGGAGTAAAGTCCGTTCCTTTGTGCAATGTTAGTTTAAACAAACAAGGACTTTCAACTAAATTATTATAATGGGAAGTAATTAACAAAATATATTGGGGTGATTAGGTAGTCACATTACACAAACAACATAATTATATCGACTTGTTGGCCACCCCTGCAACATATAATAACCTATTTACTATTCATTATCTCGCATTGGTCATTTATTTATATATTTTTATTTACATAGCGTATTATTACATAAATCAATTCAATATTTTATAATTGTTTAATACTAGTTTCTTCATGATACAGCTACAAAAGGTATAGCGAGTCAAAAGTCAGTTTCATGGGTATTACTGTATTTATATTATATGAATAAGCCATTGGGTGTTACAAATAACTTTTATTCTTTTATATAAAATATATTGTCAATTACAGTAAGTATACATCAAGCATTCGTATTATTTTAGAGGTGGTTAATTAAAATGCATGATGGAGATTTAATCTGTAGTCTATCTGATATATCTTTTTTTCAAGTGAATACGTGAATCAATAATCTGTAGATGTGTAGGTTAGATTTTTTAAACTGTGATCACTTGTTGCAAATATAATATATGAATTGTTTTGTTGTATCAGACACAGCTGTGAATTAATTTTGCAATGAAATCTAAAATTGACCGCATGACTAATAGTGCGAGCTTTCACATAAACGCTGTTTAGGTTTGATCGTGTCTTTCAAAAAAGTATAGAGTGTTAATTATATGACGATAAAATACAATATTTAAACAGCTAGAGCCAATTAGCTTGATTTATAGTCGCGTTGCTGTGAGCAGCAGAGCCCCCATTATTTCACATTTAAATATAACGAAACCCATATTAATCGCAGCAAAAAGGATAATTTGTCGGCGCGGAGTATTTTATTCGTGACAGATTACAGGGAAAGCCACAAAATATTAACTTTTATCTTTTTTCAAATGAGGCCGCCTAGATGTTTTGATTTATGTCGCAAATACACAACGAACGCGTAATAATATCAAATTAGTAAACATTTTAGATGCCGTATGAGTTTTTTTTATGGATACATAAATTTTAAATCCGAACGGGTTCTCGGTTATAAAAACAGCGCATCGCAATTTATTGTAATAAAAAATAATAAAGTAATATTTTGATGGTTTTTATGATAAAGCGCCTCTAGCGACGTAATTTGATAATATAATAATTTTACAACATAAAATTATCTTTCACATTAGTATTTACCTTCAAAGATTAAAACTGAGTTTTAATGCATAATAATAATAAATTTAATACGGATTTTTTATTATACAAACAACGCACTGCAATTAATTGACTTGATAAATAAAAGAGTAACATTTTGATAATTTCCTAGCTAAAGCGCTCCTGACGAAGTAATTCGATAGCATAATAAATTTACAACATGAATGTTTCTTTACCTTAGTATTGATTTTTAAAAAAATATTTGATTTAAATAAATACTGCTTTGAAAATGTGGTACAAATAAAATGCTATTTAATCTGTATGCAGCACGGCTAATTAAATACAGTGCATAAGTGTATTTAAAAAAAAAATTACAAAAATATTCCGGTACCGGGAATCGAACCCGAGCCTCCTGGGTGAGAGCCAGGTATCCTAGCCACTAGACCATACCGGATGATAGCTGTTACCGGATAAAGGAATTACTAGTACCGTATATATAAAAAAATAAAAATAAATTAAAGAAAAAATCATAGATCTGGGCGTTCAAATCTGCCTCCAAGGATGTAAAGAAACTTGGCGTAATGTAAGGATTTTAATAATATACTCTTCATTACAATAAAATTAAAATTTACTTACTATAGATTTTTTGGAAAATACGTATAAAGATAAAATCTTAAAAAATATTATAAATTTTTAAAAGTGATTAAAGCATTGTTAAACGTTTAATATATGAAATTGAAAAAAAAATAAATCAACTAAAGACTAGATTTCACAAAATAAAATTCATACATCAAAAATTTATGTTTTATTGAAAAAAGTATAACTTTTTAATTATTTTACAATTAAGTACCGAGTATTTATAACAACAGCGGTAGCTAAATCCTACAAACACACATGCACAAATTGAAAGACATAGCATTCAAATTGTTTATTTTGTGGTTTATAATTGATTGACACAATAACGCATGTAAAAGAATTAAAATGTCAGAATGCTGGGATTGCGAGGATAAGTCTTTGGTGGCGACATTAATGGGATGCGATGTTGTGACAGACATAAATCCCAGACGTCACAACACGCGCCGGCGGCGTCGTCATGTCGGGGCGCTAAATTACTCAAGACTGCACCAGCACTTGTCAAGAAAACGCACCTCGTTTATAGGCTACTTGAATATAATATGCACCCCGCTCTCAATTGCCTGTGCATGGCTGCCATTGTGTACCCTGAGCGTGTGTAAAGGATCGGTAATGGAGTAGTGGACTTGGAATGATTGTGGAGGGATGTGCTCTGGAAGTACCTTGTTGTATCATAATGGAAAGGATTATATAATAATTCTATTGGGCAGCCGCAATATAAAACTGCGATGAAGAAGGACCCACTACACTATTTTCCCCTTAAAAAACCATAAACACTGGCTCAGCGTGAGTATATGCTAAGAAAATGATGAAAAATATAATATTAATGCAGTACCAACTCATACAAAAAAATATTTTTTACACACATCTACCCAAATACAGTAGCAAAAATAAAGAAATCCATGTACCACATAAGCCACACCTTGTAAGCCCCACAACCTGCAGGTTCAGAGGATAGCCTTAACAAATATTATAAATTAATATAAAAAACATAGAAATAACGTAAAAAGTACATATTTAATATTAAACATACCTACTTCCCTAAATGTTATATTTTTATTACAAATATATTTCCTGAGTCTAAGAACAATATTAAAATATTTATTTTACAACACATTTACTTTCTTGAATGATAGATATAATTATTAGACAAGTCTGTCTTGATACAAGAACCATAAATCAAACCTTGATTTTAAAGGTGCGCTCACGCCGGATACCACGCTCATTAAATATGTTAGAAAATGGTTTTATGTTCGCAATAAATAATTTAGCACCAGAGCTTTCGTGATGTGAAATTAAACTAATAATGAGGAATGTACAGCATGAATGTTTTTTTTTTGCGACTAATCATAAATTCCCAAAGCACACCTATTTAATTACCAATGGCGTGCGGTACTTTCAGGTAATAAAGCATCGCATGCCCTAAAATATATATTTCAATCATTTTGGAATAAAAATATTTAGGTTTATGTAAAAGTACTTCACTATATGAAGGAGAGAACCTATTGATGGGTTTGGGACTAAGGGGGTGGAGATTTGGAAGGAGTGGGCGAGATCAATGATGACCTTGTGGATCGTCTCTGTGGAGTTGGCGTTTTGGACTTCATGAACTTAACTACCCTGCGACACTAAAATCTCATGTTATTGTTACATCAAACGTATATGAACTATACGTAGTCCGGGGAGAGTATATTCGGGCTTTGAACTAATACCTCGTTTGTTGTAGTTTTGGGGTGGTAAGTTTGAAGTCTAATGCTCTATCTCGAGGTTAAATTAAAGTATCAGTTAAATTAACTGACGCAGGCAAAATAAACCCACAAAAAGCAGTTGGATGCGTAAAGCTGTCATCGCGTTTCGGCCATTTGTCAAAGCCCTCCTCGCGTTTTTGTACCGGCAATAAGTGGGGATTTGGTATTTTTTCGGGTGTAAATACCGTCTCACCTTACGCTCGCGACGGGCAATACTTCAAAATAAACTGTGCGGAGAGATGCCGAGAGAGTGAGACGCAAAGGGGAGAGCGGGGTGGTATTTTTAAGTCGACTTGCACAGACGCCGGATGCTCTCGGGTTCACCAAAAGGGTGTAATTAAAATGGCTAATTACCGTTTTTAAAAAAAATTTAGACATATGCTGTCTCACTGTAATCGTCAGTTCCGATGTGATTGCGGTAGTAACTTCAAAATGCGTTACCTGATAGATCAGATATCCCACATCAAAAAAATCTGACCGCAGGTAAAAATTGTTATTTAGAATAATAACAATGTGACTTGCATTGCATGAATAATGAATAAACGTAGAAAAGAAAAAAATGAAACCTGTTTGACTACACTAGAATGTAGTGTGTTATTTTTATCTTGATGATTCATGAAAATTCTAAGTTTGTTTATCTGGAAAAAATAGTTTATTGAAAAATGAATTTTTTTCGTTAAAAAGACGCCAAAATCTCATTTTCCTTCGACCGTATCAACCAAATTATTCGTGCAACAAATTATTTCCAACTAGAAGCCAGATTTTTTTTTATTTATGAATAATGTAGGATGGAGTAGCAATTAGATGGATGCTTGTTACTAGAATGAGTGTTAAATGGCCTGATTGGAGCTCCTCTGCATTTGCTTTGAATTGGCAAGAGAAACCTTGTCGGTCTCGTTATGAGTGAGGGTCTTCCGATATGCTCATCTTCTCATCTTTATCTTGTCATACTTGCCATTCACACTCCCTGATTGATTCATCGTTAAAATCGTTCAACGGTTTCATCAGTTATTGCGCTATAGCCACCAGGTCGGCATAGGCTCTCGTGCTCATATTTTTCTCGGGGTGTATTTGGTTAACTAATCTCTTGTTACAGTGGTGAGTGTCGTCGGTGAATAGCTACACAGTGGACGTTAATTACTGCTAAATTGCCGCTGGTGCTCTTTTAAAGTTTCCGTGTAATTATCGTCTCACTTTCCTCCGGGGCTGCCTCGCCGAGACTCCCTAATTATAAAACGGCCGCCGCGACAGCACGATGGCCGCTAATTGCCCCGTGATGGATGTCCCGTGGAAATAACTAAATCGTTTATCCAGATTGCTGGCAACACTGCAGCTCGGCCCGAGTGTTGCTACATCTCACCGGGAATCATTATTACTGTATTTTTTTACGATTGCAGCAACATCTGAGACCATTGGAAAAAAAATTACAATATGCGTAATATGCTTGATGCTCAGTGAGTATTCGATTTCACGATCTGTGACTTCAAGAATGATGCGTATTTATTACCCATTATGATTAAAAGATTGATAGATCATCTGATTGGCGTCCAATCCAAAAAATAGACATACGTATATGATGGTGCGCGTCTTGGCTAAATTAATAGATTTTAAAAATAATATCCAGATGGGACTAAAATCGCTTCACTTGTTACTTTCTTCAAAAAGTCCAGTGCTTGCAAATCACTAAATATTGGTTGGCCTGGGCACATTGGTTCATATGATTGTTAAAAATTCTCGATAAACGGAAGTGATTCGTTAGTACAAGGGTTAGTACACCGGCCATGTAAGCCAGGGGACGTGGGTTCAAATCCCACACAAATCACGATGATATTTTTCTGAGAGTTTCTTTAAATCATCTTCTATGTATGAACTAATGTGCCTAATCATATTATTAATAATACTTCAAGAATGATCGTCGTCGCAGTTTGATTGATTTGAGGATGTACTATGCTCAAAAGATTTAAGCCTGAAATCTCGCTGGAGATTCATCAAATGTTATGCCGTCTCAGTTCTTCTTTACGGAGCCGAAGCTTGAACACTCAAGACAGCTACTATGAGAAGAATTGAGGCGATTAAAATGTGGTTGCATAGGAAACTCTTGACGCTGGTAAAGAAGCGGAAGCTCTTCTATTTAGGCCACATTTTTCGTGACAATAATAAAAGCGTCCTCCAGCTGATTATCCAAGGGAAAATCGAAGGAAAAAGAGGCATTGGAAGAAGGAATTTGCGCCAGTGGAAGTGCAGCCAAATTGCTGAGACAGGTCCAGGATAGAGATATGTTCAAGGAAATGGTCACCAACTCCACGAGGAGAGGCACTAGAAGAATAAAACATGCGTTAAACCTGAATAAAGATTATACTTTCTAGTTTTTATGTATATATCTGATTTTTTTTCCGCGAAAATACGGCGGAATATTTTGGATATATTTTCTTGCGACAATAATATATTGCTCGCATAAAGAACAATGGAAGTTTACGTTTATTTTTACAAATGTAATTTTTCTCGGAATTTTAGTTGACATATTTGTGGGTCCATCTGGCAGCACGACTTATTAGTTTCTAAAACGGAGCAAAAAATAACGGCTTGTAAAAATGAACAGACACGAATGTCGCTTCTCGCCAGAAATATCGCGGAACCTATTAAGCAATTACCGCCGGTGACTGAGGAGATCGTCTCCGGCTGGAATTAGAACCGTCCTGCAGCAGCCGGCCGTCCGCCATTGCAGGATAGAACTCGGCGGGTCGGATAACCGAGTGATTATTGCTCGCGATCCGCTTCGATGAAATTTTTTATTGGTGACCGGTTTCGTCAACCTTTCGATAAAAATCTATATGCCTGCGGTGGCATTTGAGAAATTTGATAATGATAGTCAATACTTTTGACGCAGAGTGCTTGGTGGAATTTAATTTTTATTGGTGACCGGTTTCGAAAGGTTGACGAAACCGGTCACCAGTAAAAATCTATATGCCTGCGGTGGCATTTGAGAAATTTGATAATGCTAGTCAATATTTTTGACGCAGAGTGCTTGGTGGAATTTAATTTTTATTGGTGACCGGTTTCGAAAGGTTGACGAAACCGATCACCAGTAAAAATCTATATGCCTGCGGTGGCATTTGAGAAATTTGATAATGCTAGTCAATATTTTTGACGCAGAGTGCTTGGTGGAATTTAATTTTTATTGGTGACCGGTTTCGAAAGGTTGACGAAACCGGTCACCAGTAAAAATCTATATGCCTGCGGTGGCATTTGAGAAATTTGATAATGCTAGTCAATATTTTTGACGCAGAGTGCTTGGTGGAATTTAATTTTTATTGGTGACCGGTTTCGGTAAACTGAGTTTGATAATGCATTGGAAGTGCCGAATTGAATAAAATTAATATGAAATTTGGTGTTTATATTAATATAATAGTCCGCCATTGCAAGATAGAACTCGGGAGGTCGGATAACCGAGTGATTATTGCTCGCGATCCGCTTCGGTGAAAATTTTTATTGGTGACCGGTTTCGGTAAACTGGGCTTAGAAATTCAATATTTTTGACAGAGAGTACTTGGTGGAATTCCATTTTAATATTTTAAATAATAAGCAAAATACTTGAGTGATTTTTTCCACATATAGATATAGATTTGATAATGCATTCTAAGTACCGAATTTAATAAAATTACTATGAAATTTAGTAATTAAATAAATATAATAATTTTAAAGTTTTGATAAATTATTCTTTTTTTTTTTTCTCAGAGGACAATTTCACTGGTGACAATTTCACTAAATATACATTTATTTTTACTGATTCTACTGCACTTGTCAAAAATTCCACATCCATGATAGCTCTCTCCTCCAAATCAGCTGCAGTAAGCTGTATTTATTGTTTTTCCATATAAGTATTTTATCTTTACAGTTGTACATTTAGATTATTAATACAGATTTTATGCCATAGTAATTTTGATAGTTTGAAACACCTTAAATAAAATACTTTTGTGATCAATTGGTGACCGGTTTCGCCAGCCTGTAACGTTGGCACTATCAAATAAAACATTGATAATACCAAAGCAAGAGTTTGGGGGATTTTATTTAAATGGAATTTAACAAGCTCAAAGTTGGTTTATTTGCGGTTTTAAGGCTTTGATATATTTTTTATGCGGCCTTTCGAAATCTTAAAAATTAGAGAAAATTATTGAATTATTTTGTGATCTGTTCAAGTCCGCTCCCGGTGGGTTTAACTGTTTTTTAAACGATCGTCAGGTCTCTGAAAAATTCTTCGCACGTCGCTGCTGGCTTCTGTAGAGACTTCTTTGAAGTCTCAAATAAAAAAAACGCGCTACGAGGATAATCAAGTGGACGCCCGAATATATTGTCTCATTAAAATAATATATGCAGTCCGTTCATGAGCGCGGCCTCCTTTAATGTCCCTTGACAATTATTACAACAAGGAATTCAATTTTATTTTGATTATTGATTTAAATAGACCGACCGCTAAAAATCCACGAGATTAATTTGTTATTTGTGTGGAAATTCTTTGAGAAGTTTAATTTGCAAAATACGTTTTTAGAATGAAACTAAGTTTGTGTATATAAATTTTATACCACGGTACTTTTGTATTATAATATAATATTAAAAATAAAATATTTTAATTAGTCTAATCGATTAAATCGACCGATAATTCGAGGTGCTAATATTATAGATGATTATCTACGTTTTACTGTTTTATTTTAAAATTTCTATACATTTTCAATCACATAAATAAAAAATGAATCACACAAAATATATGTATGACTATAAGATTATGATCATTTTTGTTTCATATATCTCTGAAGAATTGAAGGGCAAAAGCGTCACGAACAAAAAAATACCTAATTCATATTTGTTGTTTAAATATGAAGTGTTATAAATTAAACCTGGGTATGGTTTTGGTTCTTAAATTCCAACATTTATGATATTTTTTTGCACCTGCAGCTGATTGACTAGGGAAAAATCTAAGATAAAAGAGTCATTGAAAGGAGAAGAAGAATTGAAAATCGGGAGTACAGCCGAATTAGTATGACGGGCACAGGATAAATTCAGTGAGATTGTCAACAACCTCCTCTGAGAAGAAGCACCAGAAGAAGAAGATTATGGAATAAATTTAGTTTCAACATTAATCCATAAGAAATATGGTTACAGAAACAATGTGAAGTGTGAGAAAAACATTTTCGAGGATTTTTCGTCGTTTCGTGTGTGAATCCACAAACGAAATATTTTAAACATTCATCGTGTACAATTTGTCAAAAAAAACATTTGTTGTACTACAAAAAATAACCATATGTTTTTGATAAATAAAATCTTCATATAATTACAGCGTAATATGAAAGCAATTGGTAAAAATTAAAAGAATAGGTATTAATAAAAAAAAATCTATTCAATTTAAAACATCGCATGAAAACATAAATAATAAATAAAATTAAGCCATACAGTTACAATTAATTTTTTTTTTATATGAATAGGCATAAACACAGATGTTATATAATATTTTAAATAAGTACACTATTGACATTATTTTATTTTATTAATTGAATTTAAATTTAAATTATTTATAATAATTTCTGTATATATTTATCCGTATATAAACTCAATAACTAAATGGTATGGTACCACCTAAGCCACACCTTGTAAGCCACACAACCTGCGCCAGGACCAGGGGATAGCCACACACTGTATTGTAAGCATAGCCATAACCTCTTCTTCTTCTGATGCATCTTCCACTCTCTTCCACATCCACATGAACTTACCCTTTTCCCTTAGATTTTTTCAACCAGCTGGAGGGTAAATTGATAAAAATATGAGCAACATTCTTACCGTAAGAACTTCCGTCGTCCATGTCGATCTCCGACGCGCTGTTATCCCTGGACGCGCCTTCTTCAGCAGCCCCAGGGTTTCCGTACTTCTGGAAGTCACTTCCGGTGGAGGCGTGGTTGGCCAGCATCTCCTCGTAGTCGTCATTGTCCAGGTCGGAGTTGGTGGCACTCGCCATGTCGGAGCTGCCCGCGTCTCCGTTTGGCCTACCGAATTCATTTTCGATAGGCGTTTTGGCGGACAGCTCTGTCGTGGGGACAACCTTAATTTTTTTGAGCTTGCCTTGCGACTCTTTTGTCCCGAATAAGTCGGAGTAGGCTTTCGTGGCTTCCACTTGTTGGAATTGCTGAGAGGCTGTGCCGTTTTCCGATGGGACAACTTTTGTCGCTGCGTCGCTGTCATTGTGATTTTTCGTTTTGTGATAATTTTCCAGTGGGATGTTGAAATGGATGTTATTATTCACAAAGCATCCGAGGCTGTTGTTGTCAGCTGCGAAGTGATTTGAAAAGGATTTATCCAGACCGTCTTGTAAATAGTTTCCCGGTTTTGTATCTTCGCTTTGCGGGAAATTCAGGTGGTATTTGGGATATTCTCTCGTTTGTTGCTCAGAGACATTCTGCTTTGGAAATTTATCGCAAGTGGTTTTTGTATTATTTGAGAGTAAATTATCGATGGAAAATGATATTCTGGCGGGTGTAAAACGTTTTTCCGTTGCTTGCACAAGCACACTTGATATTCCCGGACTTGTCGTGTTTTTATTCACATGCACTTCATCTTCAAGGGCCGCTTCTTCTTTCGGCATTTCGTACTGATCCATTTTGAAACAAAATAATACAAAAAAAAAAAATTGAGAAAATATATTTATAATTTTAAATTTTAAATTGATTATCACAAAACTCTTTTGGTTGATTAAACTTCTATCGCTGGCACTCTTGGAATAAAATAAAAAAAAAAAAACACAGTCGTTTCTCTTTGTTTTGGCAAAATTCACGACCGGACTTCGCCGCCAAAGGACGCTCAAGATGGCGGAGGAGCTCGCGCGGGAGGCGTGCGCTGTTAAGTGGCCGATAATTTGGACTAATTTGAACGTTTAGAGATCTCACCCGTGGGCCGGGCATCATCATCATCATCATCATCGGCGATCGCCAGGTGCGCACTACCAAAACGACACAACTGACGGGACGCCGACTGCATCCGGGCCCTTCGGCTCGGATGCGTGCGGAATGTATTCGGCTGTCGTCGAAATTTGGTGGGTGTTATTTTTTTTGACCCTCGTCTATGCAGGGCTGTATTTAAATTAAATACACCAATGGTAGCAATACAAAGAACTGTTGTAGTTCGTGATATATTCTTGTAACGATTCTGTTGCTTGTGCGTGGCTGCCATTCTGTACCATGAGCGTGTGTCAACGATCGGTAATGAGTGAGTATTAGATCTAAACGCTATAGCTTATATAAAACTCTGATGTAGAAGGACACACTACAATATTTTTCCATCAGAAAATCACGAAAACTGGTTCAGCATGAGTACATGCTCAGTGAAATGGTCACCAACTTCCTCGGAGGAGAGGCACTTGATGATGAAGAATATATTTAGGAAACAGCTGATTGTATATATGCCCTACAACGCCCGTGAAAAATTGTTAGTAATTTTGGTGTAATTATAATTAGTTGTTTAATTATAATATAAGTTTAAAACTTTAAAAATATAAAAGATTTACTACGTTTATTATTAGTGAAAACAAAGCAGTATCCCTGAATAAGACAATAAGCTTTATGTTTTTTTGTTTTTTTTTTTTTTGTTTTTGAATAAAACGAAAAATATGTGAGTGACTTTTCCACATAAATTTTTTTAATGGTGACCTTTATCAAACTGAGTTCACTCAAATATTATAAAATATTTACACGTAATTCCACCGAGTGCTCCTGTCAAAAAAAAACATTGAATTTTTCGGAATGAAAAAAAGTGAATTCAAATTAAGAACACGATTGGAATATTTCCGTTCGCCGTTCGTCCCCGGTTCTAAATTTAAAATCGGATGGGCGCGGCTGCTGCTCCCGCGGCCCCTCCCAGGGCCCCTCCCGGCCAATGGCAGGCGCCGGGGCGGCGACTGTCACCCCGTCACTAATAAACAACACTAATCATTCCAGCACACGATATGGTGCAACCTCGATACAACGGACCGATTGGGGGGAGGGGGTGTCCGTTAAAGTCGAAATTCCGCTGTACAAAAATATGTTTAAAATATAGTAATACCACGCTTAACGCGAGGGATCCGTTCCGGAAAAAAACGCGTCATGTGACGCGATGCGAAATTCGTGTATATCGGGGTTTACGATTAAACATGCATACATAGTCAAAACTTAATACAACTATATATATAATGATAAAGGTAACTTTGTATTATTTCTACACTTTTTTGCATGACATATAGTCACACACAAAATGTAGATAGAATACAAAGTTATCTTTATCATTATAAAAATGGATCTACACCAATCAAATGCCTTGTCCCTCAACAAGATTAATACAACAAAATACTTTATGCAGTGTACACATGTTATTTTTACTGAAAAATACATCTATTATCTTTTGAGTAGCGTTTACGTTCTTGTAAAATACGTTCATAACACCCGACGCTGTTTTTAATTGTTAAGAGAAGTCAATGACTACATTGTGTTTGTACGCATTCTTTAAATAAGAAATACGCGTAATGCTAGTCATTTTTACGTGTAATTTGAATTCGCGTTATAGTGAAACCGCGCATAACGGGGTCGCGTAAAGCGAAATCAAAAAAGTTCACTGCATATACCAGTGAATATTGGTGAAATCTCACAACAAATACTGGTTATGGCAACGCCATTGTGGAATTTGTTGGATGAGACGCCAATTTATCGACGCTATAGACGCTTTATATATATAATAAATACAAAAATTTATTTAATTGTCTTCGGACAATCGTCGTGAAGTGCCGCAGCTGTTTGATATCGACGCGCTTGTTTTCCGTAATCCTGCTAACAAGGAATCAACTTTTGTTTGCATCTTTTAAGTTTGCTGTTTTTTTTATAATCAACTCTCGAAAATTACGAAAAAATTACCGGATTTTTTGTCCGTTATATCCGAAATCCGTTAATCAGTGGTCCGTTATATCGAGGCTTTACTGTATCTTGACAGTAAAGCGGCTTGCAAGCGTTGAAATAAAAACAAATCGGCTAGTTTTTCTAACTATAAAAATCATCTGTTTTGTTATTGACTAATTACCGTTCGGTTGTTGTGTCTTCTTCGTCAAGAAGAGGTTGGCGAATATCTATAGCAATATTATATAATCCTTTTCTTACAAAGCTCTTGCGTTTAGATCTGATACTCCTTCTGCAGCAAGCAACCCCCATTTCGGCAAGGTACTTCCTGAGCACATTCCTCCATTACCGATCCTTTACACACGCTCAGGGTACAGAATGGCAGCCATGCACAAGCAGCATAATGGAGGGAGCAACACGTGTAGGTTGCTGAAAAGGTCGCCGCCCGGAAACAATATTTAATAATTTGCTAACGAAAAAATAAAATTCACGTGTGCAAATACATAGTCTGTTGATGGTGATGATATGATTGTAAATACGTATTCTCACGGTGACATTGAAACGACGATGGAAATAATAATTTTATTCAGTTTCTCAACTATACAGTCTACCGTCGCTCGATTATATATAAAGGTTATACTTAATTCGTATGTTTGTGAAGAAAGCGCTCACCAACAAAATTTATCGCAACCCCTCATCGTTAATTCGGCTATTCGTATTCATTATTTTATTATAATATTTTACAAAATGTACCATTCTGTCGAGGATTCTTGATAATCGTTATTAAAAATAAAAATAAAAAATTAAAAAGTATGTGTATTTTTTATTATTATTTTAATACATTAATTACAAAAACAAATGTAATTTTTATCACACAAAGGTGCTGTAAGTCTTTATTGTTTTATTATAAAATAACAGCTTTGTGAATATTGAATTTATTGAAAACATTTGTGTGAAAAATTTAAATCAAACAGCTTCCGATATTTTTCTGAAAAAAACCAATCTCTCTACCTCACTATTGTTGAAATATTAAATTAATCTTCTGTTCCTCCAGTGAAATGATGAATTTTAACAAAAAGATTTTGCTTTTAACAATTAAACACAACGTATACCACTTATTTATTATTTTTTTTATTCTGTAAAAGTATTATAAAATCAGTTTCAGTGGCATACAGTGAGCTTCAAATCTAAAAAAAAAGGATTTTTTTAATATGCATTATATATAATCTGAAATGTATATGTAATAATCATCAGTGTATTTGAAAGGTATTTTTTTCGTTTGAGTTTCCAAATAATATTTTAAAGCAAGCAATGCATTATTGCATGTACGGAAAGAATTACATAATAATGCTATTCGGCAGCAGCAATATGTAGACTTATGGACTCAGGGACCCACCATGAGCACTGGCTCAGCATGAGTATATGCTCAGTGAAATGGTAGCCAACCTCCTCTGAGGAGAGGCACTTGTTGAAGAAGAATACCCACTGCGGCTGCAATGATTCTGCCAACGCGGAGGCAATAAAAATAATGTTGGAACAATATAGTAAAATAGCACACAGCTTTCTTCGTACAATTAGCGTCTGCTCGCGGATGTCTTAATGCGTGATTAGTCTTCTTTGAAGTGACGGTCCTGGCGCCGCTCCAGCCGAGGGCTGCGAGCTCAGCACCTGCTATTGATATTTAAGCTGATTCGCTTGCTTAAGGCCTTAACACACGCAGCGACACGACTTGCAATTAACCATAGCGTCCTACTTTGCGTTATTCACTTAGGCAAAACTATTTTTAAAAACACCCAAAATTAAGGAACGCTATTGGCTGATTGCAAATCTGTTGCAGATGGCTTAAAGGCCTCTACACATGTAGCTACATTGCGTTGTTTACATAGGAAAAACTATTAAAAAAACACCCAAATAAATTATGTGTATGTATACAAGGGACACCTGTATATACTAAAGTCTACATTTAATTTACTAAATATCATTTTTTTCAAACTGACGTCCATGCTTGTGGGGGAACTATATATTATATTTTCAACCATCTTCTTCAAGTGCCTCTCCTCAGAGGAGGTTGGCGACCATTTCACTGAGCATATACTCATGCTGAGGCAGTGTTCATGGTCCTTCTACACCGCATTTTATATTGAAAGGAAAAGTCTGCGTATTGCTGCTGCCCAATAGCATTATTATATATAATTTCCTTACAAAGCTCTTGCGTTTAGATCTGATACTCCTTCTGCAGCAAGCTATAGAAACAATAACACCTTGACATGGTACTTTACATACTCCATTACCGATTCTTTACACACGCTCAGAGTCATTCTGTAATGGCCATGCACTAAACTGTACTATATGTAACTAAAAAAAACTGAAAAACATCCTGAAATTCATGAAAATTATTAGTAGGTCCTAAAATGGAAGAAAAAAAACTGCGTAAAAACATTTTTATCAATTTCACAAACAACGCCACCCAAGCTCGTGAGATCGTCGTCTCTCCTCGCCGATGTCTAAACAAACACAGTTTTAAATACGTCCAGTGTGATTTTTTAGCGCAACGAGATTCTCTCAATACAAGCTGTAAAGTGAAAAGTGTCAAGTGCTATTAAAGAAGTCAAAGCGCCGGTCCAACACAAACAGCCTCGCTCCCGACATAAATAATACCCCCGACGCTCATTAGGGGCCCTCCACCCACGACAGGTCGCGTTAGCGGAATATATTGTTCTTGTTATTTCTTTAATGAGCGTGTGACAGCTCGGGTCCTCGAATAATATTGCTTCGTATTTAATCAAAACAAACATTCGCATTTAGTTACGAAAATGAAATAGGTCCCTACTTAAGGATAATGTTTTGAAACATGATGTATATTTTTGAGTAAAAGGTGGGGATAACCTTGGTTGGTGATTTTTGAGATGCTCGTCAGAAGATTTGTGTAACTGTTATTTCAAATCATCCATACCTGCCTGCTTAATCCTGTATTATTATATATATAATTAAAGTATTATTATTCTACAAGCGGAAAAAAATAATTCTGGATATACAGAGTATGTTTTGCAATTCGGCACCATACAATAAACTGTTATGTAATCAATATTTTTGACAGAGATTGGTGTTGGCATTGAGGATCGGCTAAACCGGTCACCACTAAAAATTACCACGTGGAAAAATCACTAAAATATTAAACTGTTATGCTTGAATACAAAAAATAACCAAAATCATGAATGAATCATGTCGTTTGTAGAAATGGTATATTGTGTCAGTAGATACTTTTGATTTTTAAAGTATCTACTGATTTGTATATACAATATAAGGTTTGCAATGCTTCATAGTGTATTGTTAGATTACTAAAGTATCTACTGATCGCCATGGTTTATGGGTTTTTGTTGGTCTATGTGAGTGTAGATCAGCGGGTACTTGTGCAGTAAGAAGAATATAGGCGAATCGAAGAATCCTTAAATACCATGAGTTGACCGCGTCACAAATGCGAGTCTTGCACAGAATGCGCAAAGAAAAGGAACTCTTCGCAAAGTGGAAGGTGTTATTTTCTATTTTGACCACATTTTTCGTGACAGTATATATATATAGTTATAGCATCCTCCAGCTGATTGTCCAAAGAAAAATCTAAGGAAAAAGTTTAAGTGGATGCGGAATTTGCGCCAGTGGAAGTACTGCCGAATTATTGAGATAGGATAGAAATATGGTCGCTATGAGGAGAGGCATCGGAAGAAGAAGAAGTGGAGTAATCGGCTGAATCTCACCGTTTGTAAAAATACCCAGAACGATTAACGGATGCCGCTCACTGCACAGTGAATCATGGCGGGGCTATTTGCAGGGCGATTCGTTAGGCCGGGGGCGACAGCAGCCGCAGCAGCTCCTTCCCAAGTGGCGGTGCCCCACGCCATGATGTGCCTTTCGAGGGCATTGTCAGGCAGACAATGCTAAGGCGTTCACCATCAAAAACTATATTAACCTTTTCGCCGTTGATGTTATGTTGCTTGTTGATTATGGATGTAGATCAAAAGGCTGGCGAAATGTTTGCGTATTCGTTTATTTATATGAATCGGACAAGACAGAATAATACGTGGTTACTGGTCGAGTGCCTGCGTCTCTCTGTGGGGGGCTGGGGTTGTTGGGTTGTTGTAAAATTAGAAAGTCTCTACCTGCGGTAGGGACGGAGCTTAACAAGTCAAATATTGTAGCGGTGTATTTGCACTGACCGCTACAACCTCTTAGGTTGTTCATAATTGTGCCTCTCCTCATAGTGAATATATTCTTATCCTCGGCTAGTCTCATTTATCCGGTGGTATGAATTCTGCATACACGTAAGTTTCTTATTTCCAATGCCGCTTACTCCTTAGATTTTTCTTTGGAAAATACCTTACATTTTTTTACAATCGTCAGGAGATCCCTCTTTTTGCGCATTCTATATAGTATAAAGTCACATTTTAAACGACTTGTTGTTTAAATATGGGTGTTATTCTGAGGTTTATCAATATTTGTGTGTATATATATTTTAATAATAGATTGGAAAGCTGTGGCCCGCGGTCATTAGACGGTCGCGGGCTGAGCTCGAGCGCGGCCACGCCCATTTCCTTGGAGGCAGGGGTGGCCAACATTTTCTCAGGTGAAAATATTTAATGCGTGCGTCTTTCTTCTGATATGCGGGATTTTTCTCGACGTAGCATGTGTTAAGGTAAATGATATTTGTTAATCAGCTTCGCAAGTTAGTATGAAGTCACTTAATGATGGTGATACGCTCGCAGGCGTAGTAGAGCCGAAGGTCGGGCACACCTGCGTTGGTAAGGTGACACTATTTAGTCACAAATTACGCGCAGCGACGGGGCGGACAGGCGCCCGACAATACTTCACGGGAAGGGAGATTCTTGGTAAATATAGGAAAACTTTATTTTTTGGTCTGGTATGCTCGCGTGTTTTAACACTGCACTGACTTCTCGATTTATTTTGATTGTGAAAATTCATCGATTTGACTTCTGCCTCGATATGCAATAAGGCGAACGGGTGGTGTGAATGATAATGATGATTAAAATATTTTATACTATAAGTAATCAGTTCAAATTCTATTTTTATGATTTTCACACCGTACATTGTAATACAACAGGTTTTTTTCTCGAAGAGCTTTCCTTTGAAAAATGCTCAGGGCTCTAGATCCGTCAGTCGTAATAATCTACAAATGCCTAAACTTCAATCGGGAAAACACATATATATCATATTAAAAGTAAATTTATAAGAAATAAAAATATATACATCTGTAGTAGAAGGAATGTATCTAAATTTTTGCATTAAATTTTTTTCTATTAGTGCAGTAGATATTTAGCAAAATATTTTCTAAAATGATCAAAAAACTCTAAAATGGACACATCAAAGTTCACAAGACGATCTCTACTTATATTACACGAGTCATTATAAATGTTTTAAAAAAACACCTTGATAGTTTTACTAGTATTTGACGCTGGCTACACACCCAGCAACACAACTGACAACCTAAAAGCAACTCACCGATAGTAACACTGTTTACTTAGGTACAAATAAAAACACTCAACAAAATTTATCGCTGCTGGTGTATCATCACCTTTAGTCAGTTGTGTCGCAGCTTAGCTGTTGAATACACCTGTGGTCTAATCAAATCATATAAATATTTAGGTTGCCCTCTCCGCACGCCTGTGGTGTGTATATTGTAATCTGGCGGGGAACGCCTTCACGTGTTAAGTTTTAATCTCCATGTCGTGACACGCGGAAGCATTGAGGCCGGCGAGGCTCGGCTGACGGCATCATCTCGACACCAGAATGAATTTTAATTTGCCCATCTCTTAGCCTGAATAATTGGTTGAAGTGTTGCCCGCGTGATTAATTACCCGGCACTGTGTATTCTAAACGATTTTTTTGCCCGGCTCGAGCACATGTCCCGCGCGGCTCTCCTCGGGGCTGCCGCGCCGCAATTAAAGCTGCTAACGAATCTCCCCATTCAAGATAGACTGCTTTTTAAGTTTATTTCATTTTCGAGGTTTTTAGATTTGTACGCGCAAGTTTCTGTCATATTCCATAAAAACAATTTTACCTTGTCTGCCACCTAAATCGGACACGTTAAAAAAAACTACAGTGTAAAAACGCACTTATATCAAATAACACATAAACGCTCTCCTCATTTTGTTGGTTGTATTGTTTCTGTAGAATGAGATATAATAATGCTATTGGTTAGCAGCAATATAAAACTGCGGTCTAGAAAGACCCGGGGATGCATTATACTATATTCCCCTTAGAGAACCATGAACACTGCTCAATGAAATGGTCGCCAACTTCCTCTGGCATTTGGATTGTATTTATTTTAGGGTTAGGTTAGGTTAGGTATTTTTTTTAAGGGTGTAACAATATTTGTAAAATTTGTATCAATTTTTTATTATAGCTACTCTTCATATTTATCAGTAAGTCGAATTGAGTTGTAACAGCAATGTCGCAGCCCTCGGACAGGGCGGACTGGCTGCGCTCAAATACCATAAACGTAAATTGGTTGGCGCTAACGAACGCTGTAACTTGATTTACTCTAGACGCAGCTCCTCGGGGTGTTAAACCGAGCCATTACGTCCCACGTGTGATCCTCCGTCGGGGGTAAAAAATAACGCGCCATCAGAAAAAACCGCCCTTCCGACGCTGGCTAGGATTCTTAATTGGAGATGTTCAGGACGTGGCTCTCTCATGCTCGACTTGCGGCAAGTTGTGCGTCTCGGGTTCGAGTCTCGTATTTTTATTGATAAATATTGCCAAAATATTTTATGATCGTTTTTCATGTTATAACTTATCCCGAACAGGAAATTATTACGCAGTGAAACTAAGCTAAGTTAAGCTAAGTCCCCATTCTGTAACCTGAGTATAATGGAGGATTATTGTGGAGGGATGTGCTCTGGAAGTACCTTGTCGAAGAGGGGGTGCTTGCTGCAGGAGTATCAGGATTATATAATAATGCTATTACATATATAAAACTGCGGTACAGAAGGACCCACTACACTATTTTCCATAAGAAAACCATTAACACAAGTTCAGCATGAGTATATGCTCAGTGAAATGATCGCCAGCCTCCTCCGATGAATAAGTAACGTAAATCTAAAAACGAATTCTGTTTATAATATTTCATGTTATCTCTGCCTATCATTTAATTTCATACCAAAACGTGAAAAATATTTAACGCAATTAAAGACGAGCTCCAAAAGTATATTATGGATTTTTTCACTGTCGCGCCGGCTACTTCCTCGGGTCTGGTGAAATGCGCTGCGCATTCCAGAAGTTAGATTTTTTGTCTCATTGGATTAAACTCGTGGATTTTTTTGCACTTGAATGTCGGGAATCTGCATAAAAACCCGGGATGGTCTTCAGAAGGTTCATTGAAGAATGCGGCCGGCGCCAACACACAACTTGCAATCGGTCATACACATGCGAAAAAATCTACGAGTATATACTAAATACATTGTGATTATATATTAATGACCACCCGAAGTGTTTCAACACAAGTAGAAAAATGGACAACAATTTTTTTGTTAATTATAGGAAAAATATTTTATTTTATTTTATCAAAACTAGAGTAAAATATTTTTTTCTATTCTAGCACTGGGTGTGTTAAACTAATACCTGGACCTCAACCTTTGAGACCCTGATAACATGAATTTGAGTAAAACCACTATTCTGTCAAATAATTTTTATTACTATAAACAATTAAAATAAAATTTCACAATATTAAAAATTAATATAATATATATTTTATATATTACATGTATGGTAAATAATGTTATAGCCCCAAAAAATATAATCCCATCCGAAACATTTTTATTTCTTAAAATTTTATCAATTTGTGATATTTATTCATTGATGAAAAATTCACCAAGTCGCTGGTATATTATGAAAAATAAAAATGATTCAAACTAGAAAATATTTTCTAGCACATCAATGCAGTGAAAAAAGTTCAACATGAAATAAGCCCAGTAATGTGAAAAAAAATAATTATGAACACAATTTATAAAAAAATTAAAGCAAAAGAATAATTATTTTTATCATTTGGAATTTAATGGTTTTAAAAGTAATAAAAATTTCATGTTTTTTGAAAAAATCAATATGTATTTTACCCCAATAAAAATTGACAATAATTCCCGTCCATATTATTTATATTAAATGTAAAAAAAAATTCTTTTCATGTTTCACCAAAAAGTTAATACCGTAGACATAAAAGTTGGTCTGGATTTATTAATTTTAGTTTTGCGTTCTGACAAATATAAATTTTAAGCCTAGGACAATATATTAATCAATATTCAAATAATTTTTTAAAAACTAAAAAAATGTCAAGAGTTATTTCACATTAAACAATTTAAAGTGCTTTTTTATAAATATTTCCTCTTGTATTTTTATATCCTTTAGAACATTTCCATTCATCACTTCCTCTCTTTATCTCTCTGACATATATTTTACTTTACAATAACATCAAATATACTAAAATCTTTTGCTTACAACAAATTAATATAATAAATAAAAGGAACAATATAAATTTGCCAACTAATTTAAAAGATTGGCCGGTATCTAAAAATGTACGTTCAACATTTAATTCTTTATAATTATTACGTAAACGCCAACCAATCTTATAAATTAACGAGCCAAAGTTTCTATTCTCTGAGATGGAGTGGACAAAAATTTTAAAAGAAGGAGCAATAATTTATATTTATTTATTAATACAGAGGTACGGCTCATATAGATAGACATTTTGGATTCGCAAACAGTTATATATTGATCTGTACATTTCATAAAATACTTTGTTTTTTTATATTACTTAATATTTTTAACAGATTGAAGCCGGCTACAAACGCTAATACACAACTGACAACCGAATGGTAGCTAATGGCCAAAAGCGTTACCATACAAATACCCGATACAAAGGGCTGCTATAGGGTAATGGAAATTCGATTGTCAGCTGAGTAGCAGAGTGTGTAGCCAGCTTTAAGATTTTTGTCCACTCAATTTAACATTCCTATCAAAAAATAAATCTCCAATGGAACATGGTACCAGTGCGCAAGACAGCAGCGAGTAAGTACAATCTAACAGTTTTTAATAATAATATCTACTTCAGACCTCGAAAGATTCTCAGCTGAGATTAACTAGCACGTAAAGATGTATATATTATACTGACTTGCACACTGTTGAGACATCAACTAATATATATTATAATGAAAAACTTGAATAGTAACTAACACGGTTGCCATAAGGAATCACTCAGTTTCGTTTTTAGCATGGTATTACACAAGTGGAAGGGGGACGTTTACATTTACCTTCTGATCTCTACTGACATGATATTACGGAAGTTGCTAATGGAAAATGTACACAATTCAAATAATATTAAGTAAAGTGAAGAAAAAAAAAAGTATAGACTGAGTGAATCAGAGACGTCAGGTCGGGTTAATACGTATATATTTTACAATCAAATAGAGATACACGATGTCAATCTACAGATTAAGATGCATCAAGAACTACAAAAGTAAGTTACCGAGTACTACCTAAAATAGGCTGGCGGGTACTCCTGGGTATATTTACAAAAATAACTTTAATTATATAAAAATGAGGGCAAAAATGCCTCCAAGTGATGAATAAATATTATTCAAGTCTTGCACGAACAGATAACAGACAAATGGGGGTGTCGCTGCAGGCCAGGCGGTACTTCTGTGTTAGACAAATTTGGAAACCGTTCATTCTCATTCAACACGATGACTCCATCCGAAGGTAGGCAGTGCGAGCCAAACCATTTATTTAATATATCTATCAGCCTTATTTGAATTTACTGATTGTCCGAGAATAGTACCGCACGTGGTCGCCGAGCACCCGAAGGAAAACGGTCAAAAATTGAAATTGTATTCTTGATGCAAAATAAATTTTTAGTTTAGAACAACAAACACGAACTGTTTGCGTTAAGTTATCGTATGACAGATTGTTTTCGTTCACGGGATGGCAGTGAATAAACTATTAAGATTAATTTTGAAAAGTTTTGTAAAAGTTCAACTCAGAATGCCTTCGAAAATGTACGATTATAATTTAATAATTGATGTATTGTCAATATCACATTTATTTTTATTTCTTTGTGGATGGAGCGCGCGACTCGACATCCCAAAAGATGGAGGCCGTTAGAAAAAGGATCTAGCCGGCCGCCCAATAATGATATGTACCACATATTTTAAACACTTCTCCAAGCGAGAAATATCCTTTCAGTATTCTTACAAGTATGTATAGCCTCCATACATATTCAAAGAACACGCGGCGGCGTAAAATTTGTAAATATAAATATCAATTTTTAAAATCGTGTTTTTATATATTGGAGTGTACACAACGCTAATATCAAATATCTGGTCCCAGTAGAAGAGTCTAGAGGACTTGTATTCAAACAATCATACAACTTTTCGTCTGTACTTCAATGTTACATTTTAAAAAACAGTCAAAAAGAGAAGGAAGAAGAGAGAAGTGCGGCCGATACTTCGGGGCACATTGGATTCTAAGTCAAGCCGAATATCAAGGTGACCTTCCACAATAACACTAGAGTAGAACTGAAGACACTACCAGGTGGATGCAAAGTCAAGTCTCGAGAAGAATCACCTCCACTCTCGCCATCCCCGCCGTCCCGTGAACGAGAACATCGCAATATTATTGTTTATACATTTTGTGCAGACACAATCTAAGTTTACACTAACATTGATGGTGTCGTTACATATTTCTAATGTTACGTTTGCCCGTCGTTGTTTCACACTTAACGTAACGTTTGACAATTGTTTTTAGTCATACTGGACCACTCTTCCATACATACGCGTCGATTCCCACGGTAATGTACTTCTATTGCATGCATTTAAAAATATTTCTCAAACGATAATATTACACATATTAAGTCACAATATCTAATCAAAACTAAATAACAAATGTAAAATCACAACGCTGTTCTTTGTACGAACTCAATTTTTATGGCCGACTTTGTGAAGTTGAACCGTCATCGACTGCGTCCTAGGTTGGACACACAAAAATAATCTTATGACTCGAACCTATTTTGAAATTATTTTTACCGTGGGTAGGGCTAGTTACTCAGCTGTTTGGTCGGACTACTAGCTATTTCTATCTTGGATGCTAGTATGGCTGCATCGTGGTTCCTCTTCCAACACTTTTACGCTGGGAATTGTTTATCTGTAGAAGTGTGTTTGATGCGAGTGAGGCCTGGGAGTGCGGACTCTGGGTTGTGCGACCACTGCAACATAATAACCAAAATTTATTATATTAAGTTAGATTAATGTCAATCAGAATGCGTTTTTATTTACCCATGCAGGTATTAGTATGTTTATGTGATTAAGCACATTTTTTCACACATTGAAAACGATTAAAGAAAACTCTCAGAAAATATCATCGTGACTTGTGTGGGATTCGAACCCACATCCCCAAGCTTTCATGGCCGGTGCATTTATCCAACTATGCTAACGAGCCACTGCAATTTAGTGAGAATTTTTAATAATCAAATTTTTAATAAATATTGATTAGCCCGAGCATATTGGTTCATATGTAGAATATGATTATTAAAAATTCTCACTAAATTGCAGTGGCTCGTTAGCATAGTTGGATAAATGCACCGGCCATGAAAGCTTGGGGATGTGGGTTCGAATCCCACACAAGTCACGATGATATTTTCTGAGAGTTTTCTTTAATCGTTTTCAATGTGTGAAAAAATGTGCTTAATCACACAAAATTTATTAGACAAATTGTAAATAAACAAAATAATATAATAGTTTTAATGGTGAATTTGAGAGACTCAGGGCACTGAAAATGAAATGATGCTTGAAAACATTTAAATTTGACAAAGAGTGGATGTGCGAGTTTAGCGAGTTTCACCGAAGATCCTATTAATGTATAATTTAAATCAAGTTAACTTACAAGAAGGCGCCGGCCCAAACAAGGCCGGTGTAGGAAGCCTCCTCGTCCATCCAGGGAGCTGAAAAATTAAATATGTAATGAATTAGAAAATGCCCGCTGAATTTAGATTTTTTAATGAATAATGGTGACTTCGAGTATGCGATTTTGTCACCTGTCTGAAAAGTAGCTGCCCTTGCAGGGCAGGCGGCGACTGTATAAGGCCCATGCCGGTGTTGCGAGAGTTGGCCATGAGGTTCTCGGCCGCGCGGTTGATGGCGGCCGCCACGGCCATGGCTGGCTGAAGCCCTGTCTGCGTGGCCAGGTGAGGTGGTGGGTTCGACCCCATCAGCGAAGTGGGACTGCTGAAATAGCAATACCAACTTATTAGTACAAATGGCCTGCTATATTTGAAATTGGTTCATGACAAAAGTTAAGTCCAAGTATTGTTGTTTAAAATCAATTAAAAAATTGGTTTAAAGTCAGCAAATGTGCTACTTCTGTATCATGCAATCCAGGTATCAAAAGTAAGGTACTTAACTGATTATTGCGAAATTTGAATCTGATTTAAATAAATATATTGAGTTAGTACCCATGGTCACTTTGTCGATAGTTGTTGTTTCCCGGGCTGGGAGCCATCCTCTGATTCCACGGAGCAAACGGTTGCGACATTATCGGAGTTGTGGGCTGCAAATAACCAACAACTTTTAGAGAGCTTATTCACAAATATTTATAGGTTCACAAGCTGTGACAGTAAATAACACTCACCGTAATCGGAGACTGCGGCAGATCAAAGCTCTGCTGCATCCTAATATTGTTATTGTACGAATCTCCCTGGAAATTTCTGTCATTTGAACGATTCCGAGGACTTGACCTGTCTCTGTACTGCCTGTCACTGTTCCTGTACTCCCGGTTCTGCCTGTTGATATTCCTTGGGAAGTTGTTGTAGTTATTCTTCTGATTGTAATTGAAAGACTGCTGCCTGTTCCAGGATATGCGAGCAGACTCAGCTTGAGTGTAATTTGATGTGTTTGTAGAGTAAGAATTAGATGTTGTCAACATTATTGCACTCGGAGAAGTCACAACAACGGCGTATTGAGAGTTCATAATAGCACCCGTCCCAGATTTTTTAGCTATATATGAATTTGACGAAGACACTGCAGTGACTTTTGGAGAGTTGTTTGTGACACTTACATGGGAAGTTACATTAGCCGTATTTTGTGAGGTGGGCATTATAGTTGGTGGTGATACCGCATAAGGACTAGAAGACAATGATGTATTAACTGTACTAGGAGAAGTCATTATGATTACGCTCGGCTGTGATCTTTTTACAGATGTATCTGAAGTTGTTACAGCTGGAGCTGGCGGAGATTTCACACTCGAGTTTTGCACAGAGCTGACTGCAATATTATCAGGTAGTTTGGCAGCGGCGGGTCTGTATTGATTTTGTTCAAGATTCAATTGCATTTTGTTATCGAAGTTGTTTGTGATGTGAGCATTGGGAGGTTGCTTTGCCGTTGTATTTTGTGTTTTTGGAATGAAAGATTTGGCTGTATTGCTAAGAGTGCTTGTTATGATTTTCATTGCGTTTATCTTCTCCTGTTCACTAGGTTGAACATAATAAATGGTTTTTGGTGGTTCCATTTTTTGGGTCGTCGGATTTGGTAAAACTTGATGAGTCGGTATTTTTGTATTGTTTGCGTTAATCTCGTCTAACATTTGTGTTTGAGATTTTGTAAAATTTTGACTGTCCACTCCATGATCAAAACTATTATCCCTGTTTAGGATGCTCAGGTTCATTGAGTTTTTAAAAGCATCTCTTTGTCTATCTTTGGTATTTGAGTTTTTGGAATCTGCATCATCAGTGGGTTCCGTATCTTGTTTGGGGTAGCTTTTGTACTCAGTGTTCTTCACTGCGTTTTCAATTCCTTTTTCAATCTGACTGCTGATGCTGGCAGCTTTCTTGTCAGAAAAGTCTCGGTTTTTATTGAAAAAGGCATCATTCTTTTTAATGGGGCTATCCCTCGGAGTTGTGGTCGAGTTTACGTCCTTGTACAACTTAATATTCTTGTTAAGCTGTGAAAAGTTATGAACTTCCGGATACTTGATGTTGGGTTCGCAACAGCTCGATACACACTCTTGTTGATAACTATATGGATAAGCTGCATAGTTGACAGGTTGTTGCATAAAATGCAGATTATTCAATCCATTGACAAAGTTGACATCCATGTTAGGATAGTTCTCTGGAGCCATCGGTATACCGGCTGTCAGCGGGGTTGCTCTCGATGATCCTGAGTTTGAAGCACCTCTGGAGTTGGTGGTTTTTGGGGATTTAATTTGGTTGAACTTGTTGGCATCCTGTTCGGTAACTTTAGGATAGACAAATGCATTGATTTGGCCGTCATACTGCTGTTGATATCCTGGAGAGTCACTCTCCTGACTGTGGACGGAGCTGCGGCCAGGGTTGTAGCGGTACAGAGGGTACTGAGCCTGAGGCAACGGATGGAGGACTTGAGTGGGGTGCGGTCCATAAGGATAGTAGTGAGAAGGCGGGTGTTGTACGAGGTGTGGTTGATAAAACCCTGGAGGCACGGTGGCCATATTGGTCGGGTTCATTGGCTCCGCTGCGTGTGGAATGTAAGCTCCTGGAACTATAAACATAATTATTAAGTTATTGGACTAGAAAGATTTTGATTTATTGATTATTTATGCTTGATTTTCACCGTGATGGGATTGCATCTTCTGTGTCATGTCTTCAGTGTTTGGTAGATGTGGTGATGGCACCTGAGTGCTGTATAGCAAGCCTGGCCAGCCCCAGCCTGTTGTCCCCGGAACCTGAAACCATAGAAGGTACCTACTTAAAAAAACATATAAAAAGTAATTTAAAAAACCTATTTTTCGTGAAGGTCAAATTTGATTTGAGTATAAAATGAAAAATACGATAAGTTATATTTACTTGGTAGGGCACTTGTGGTGCTCCCAGGATGGAGTCTTGGTAGCAGTGTGCTCCCTCCTGCTCTGGCGGTTTGGGGTTCAGGGCCATTAGCACCTGCGGTTCTGGCACCATGTAAGGGTGTGCCACTGCCTGCTCCTGCGAGGGTCAACTTATATTATCACCCAAATCTAGTTCTAGAACTTATTTCAAGAATATTTATAGAATATTATACAATAATTGGTTGGTAATTAAAACGGAGGGAAATAATTGAAGAGAATTGTTACTGGTGTAGAGCCATAGATCAAGGTTTACTTCATTAGACTCGTTATAAGACTTGTATAAACTTGAATTGGGTGGAGACCACCAGTGCATGTGGTCATTAATTAGTAAGGATACAAAATAAAGAACTTGTTGACTTGAATACTGTTGTTTATCTTGATGCAATGTAACACAACACAAATTAAGTATAAGCTCAATTCAATTTGCTTAGAATGTTGAGATGTTGTTAGGCTGTTGAGATGAGAATTGAATCCTGAACCTCTCGGTTAAGAATCAACGATTTTAGTTAAAGAATCAACAAGTTCAATAAGAATGTCCACTCTTATAGGCAAAGTTAATTTGCACTGAAAGAGAGCATAGAGTAGTAGACTTGGACAATTGGAACATGAGAGGGTGAGAGATGACATTTTTTTAAGGAAGGTTCTTGAGATGACCCGAGCATTCAAAACAGAGATGGCTGGACTGCGCTGAAAAAGACCTCAACAACCTTGGCGCAGTCTAATTGAAAGAATAAGGCTACCGAAAATTCAAGAAAGTGAAAAATTTTGGTAAAGACAAAAGCACAGATATTCACATATATACGAAAAAAAATACATTATCTGTAAAGATTCAAAGACTGAACCGATATATTATATTTAACATCTATTGTGCTCGAGTAGGGTCAGATGAAGCCGCTGTAAGAGGAAGTCTCACCGGTATCCTGTAGGGAGACTGCACCAGTATGGGGGGCGGGGGGCCCTGGTACAAGAGCTCGGGCTGCGGGGAGTAGGGCATGGGGCCGGGGTACACCAGGGGGGCGGGGGGCAGGGCGTGATAGGGCGGCTGTGGCGACATGTACTGGTGGGCCTGCAATCACCAAATCACATTAGTCAGTCAGCTGCGTCAACATGCTGTTAATCAACGGGTGAAGAGGAGACATCATCCAGTCAGTTGCTATCAAAATTTAAAATAAGGAAACGCATTCTCAAACTATGGGTTTGTGAAATCAACGGAGATACGAAGACACAAGGCTAAATTTTACAACAATTTTGTAAAATTATAATTATTCATATAAATAATTAGCAAGAAAATTGTTGATAGATCTGTTGTATAAGTATTGATATTGTAACATCAAAAATATTGTTACGGTCTAGCAGTAAGTTTGAAAATCGAACCATCCAGAACGCTATAAAGCAAAGGACTGGAATGATCGAGCGAGCGTCGACTAGAGCGCCAATACGAGGTTTTGGAGAATCGAGGAATGCGCCTCGCGCGAGCCCTCGAATGTTGGAGATGCATGGGGAAGCCATTTTGAGATCAGTGTCAAAGGCGGGTCTCGCTCTGACAGTACTAAAAGACAATGTTAATATAAATGTATAATGTAAATAAATACTCTGTACGTAGATAAATAAATATAACTTGTGTTGACATAAATAAGTCTTTAAGTGTGAACCCCGATACGTTACAATTGGTGTCAGGTGTGTGGGGTGATAAATAAATAATAATTAAAATAAATAAAGTTGAAAAACAAAATGGCAAAGCACGTTAACGTGAGTGATCTCAAAATAGTAGATCTAAAGAGAGAACTTGAAGATCGAGATCTTTTAAGCACAGGGTCAAAGCCAACCCTTGTGTTAAGATTGAAGGAATCCCTGGCACAAGAGGGCCACAACCCAGAGGAGTTCCTCTTTGAAGTGCCGTGCAGCATTACTGATTTATTCAAAACGATGGCCGGAATGAGGACCGAGATGGAGAAACAAGCAAACGAGTTACGGGAACAGATTGGGACTGAGCTGGCGGGTCAGTTGACAAAATTGGATTCAATGCTAATGGAATCAATCGACGCGAGGATTGAAAAACAAACCACCAAGCTTGACGCGAAGATAGAAGAACTGAACGAATCAGTTGACCGAAGGATTAAGGACGTCATTCAAGACATGGAAAAGCGGTTAGCCGGGCAAGCGGAAGAATCGGCGAGTCACTCTGGAAATATGGATACAAAAAGAAGTACTGACGCGAAACCATTGGAGAATACTCCCCAACATGACCACAAGCATGAAGCGACAAATATTAGCATAAAAACTGATCTGCCGACTTTTGATGGAAAAACCGTATGGGAGGAGTATTTGGCGCTATTCGAGACGGCGGCCATGATCAACGGATGGTCAGCTATAAAAAAAGCATCCATATTGAGTCTCTTACTGCGTGGCGATGCCCTCAGGGTATTGCAAACGATTCCGCTGGAGGACAGGGTCAACTACACTGAGCTGACTAAACGACTTGATATGCGTTTTGGTAATCGGTATATGGAACAGATTTATCGGTCCCAGTTAAAAAACCGCTACCAGAAACCAACAGAATCACTCCAAGAGTTCGAGGCGGACATCGTGCGAATGGTGCGAAGCGCCTACCCAACTGTTCCCGATGACGTATATGAGAGCCTGGCGGTAGAAAAATTTTTAGATGGTTTGAGAGAAGTAGAGACACAACTAGCCGTGAAATTAGCCCGCCCGAAGACATTGAGTGACGCCTTGACTCAAGCCCTTGAGTTCGAGGCAGTCAAGCAATCACTAAGAAGCCATCCTCGCGTCCGGGCCATGGAAGGCGTGGAAGAAGCCCCATCGAACCTATCGATAGAAGAAATAGTTCAGCGCGTATTGGAAGCCCTTAAATTTAAGAAGTCTGAAAGACCTCGGTGTTGGAATTGTGGCCAGATTGGTCATTTGAGGATTCGCTGTCCCAGAAAACTTCAAGACGGAGGAAGGTATCAAGAATCTTCGGAAAACTAGAATGGGTTGATGGAAAGGGGCAACCTTCGACCCGCACTACTAGCCTCCCGCGCCGTTCTGCAAGAGTCGCAACACTAAAGGGACGCACGGATAGCATATTTGTAAATGGATTGGTCAATGGAAGAAACCGGAAACTACTATTGGACACCGGAGCAACAATGACAATCCTACGGCCAGATATTGTCATGTCTAAAGAGCGTTTGTTCCCCTCCAGATGGAGACTTCGTACTGCGACAGGCGAAGCGGCTCGCGTTCACGGGGAGATGGTCGCCACTTTTCAATTTGGCGCAGTCACTGCCGAACATATAACGTTAGTGGCTGAAATAGAAGAGGAAGTCATTCTTGGCATGGATCTTATGACAAAGTTAGGATTTAAGCTTGACTTGAAAGAAGGAGTTGTCAAAATTGATGGCGAAGAACTTGTCCTTGAGGCGAATGAGAACGGAACCGGACAAGTTATACTAGCAGTGAACACGGTGGTGCCAAAACGTAGCGAAATGATTGTGCAAGCCTGCTTAAATGCCAAGCTTCCGGAAGGACTAATACTAATGCTCGAGCCTGGAAATACGATGCAAGCCCCTGGAGTCCTGGTCGCTAAATCGCTGATACGTACGACACAGGAGATACCCGTACGTTTGATTAATATCAATGACTTTCCTGTGGATCTGAAGAAAGGTAGCCCACTCGCAAATTATTCTGCAGTGTCCACAATAGTCCGACAGTTGAAAGACACCCCGTCAGGAGTAAATACGAAACTGCCCAAACATCTCCAGCGACTATTGGACGATTCCTGTCAAGAACTAACAGCAAAACAGAAACAATATATTGTAGAATTAATCCGTCGGTATCAAGATGTTTTCGAAGGCTCGAAAGAATTACGCGGCCGGACTAACATTGTGCGACATCGAATAGATACGGGCGAAGCAAGACCGATTCGACAAGCACCGAGAAGGTTACCGCTGGCAAAAAGAGAAGAGGCTGAGCGGATCATTCAAGAAATGAACCAAGGAAAAATTATTGAACGATCAAATAGTCCGTGGAACTCACCTGTCGTACTAGTTAAGAAGAAAGACGGAACAACCCGTTTTTGCGTGGACTATCGGCAGCTTAACAACGTAACGAAGAAGGACAGTTACCCTCTGCCGCGAATAGACGACACTCTGGACTCATTAGTTGGATGCAAAATGTTCTCAACCCTAGACCTTAAGAGTGGCTACTGGCAGGTCGAACTTGATCCTAAAGATAAAGAAAAGACAGCTTTCTCGACTGGAAATGGCCTTTGGCAGTTCACCGTAATGCCCTTTGGTCTATGCAACGCGCCGGCTACATTTGAGCGCCTAATGGAGAATGTACTTCGAGGATTGTCCTGGGAAACTTGTCTCGTTTATCTTGACGATATTATAGTGCTTGGAAGAACTTTTGACGATCATTTAAAAAACTTAGAACAAGTGTTTCGACGGCTTCAAGAAGCTAGCCTGAAACTTAATCCATCTAAGTGCAACTTATTTCAGAGGACAGTGAAATATCTCGGTCATGTGATATCTGCTCACGGAGTTACTGTCGATCCCGAGAAAATAATAACCGTCAAAGAATGGCCGGAACCTAAGGACAAAAACGAAATAAGAAGTTTCTTAGGATTATGCACGTACTATCGACGATTTGTTCCCGGGTTTGCAGACATCGCTAAACCTCTAATCAGATTAACCGAGGAACGCAATGAATTTGTGTGGAGCCAAGACTGCCAAACAGCATTTGACGAGCTACGACAGAGACTAAGCAGCGCCCCCATCCTGAGTTATCCGAAACCGGACGAGAAATTTATCTTGGATACTGATGCGAGCAACGTGGGTATCGGAGGGGTCTTATCGCAAATGCAAGACGGCCATGAAAAAGTGATTGCGTACTTTAGCAAGGTGTTATCAAAACCAGAGCGCAATTATTGTGTGACGCGAAGAGAACTGCTCGCAGTCGTGAAGTCCGTCGAACATTTTCACAAATATCTCTACGGAAGGAAATTCCTTCTCCGAACTGATCACGCTGCACTGACGTGGTTGCTACGATTCAAAAACCCCGAAAATCAAGTAGCAAGATGGATCGAAAGACTTCAAGAGTTCGATTTTGACATTGAACATCGAGCAGGAACCATTCATCGTAATGCCGATGCTCTATCAAGAAGGCCCTGCGCTGAGAACTGTACTCATTGCTGTCGGGCAGAGGAAAAATCAGCTACAGTCGAAAGAGTGACTGTACGTGATGACGAGTGGTCCGAGACTGATGTGCTGATAGACCAAGAAAATGATCCAGAGTTAAAATACGTGCTCAAATGGAAGAGAGCTGGACATCGGCCAATCTGGGAAGAAATAGCTTCTTTATCTCCAAGTGTGAAAGCATATTGGGCACAGTGGAACTCCTTGACATTAGAAGGTAAATTGTTGAAGCGCATCCTAGAAAATGACGATGGGACGCAAAAGAGGCTGCAGCTGGTCATTCCAAGGAAGAGGGTCACCGAAGTGCTGAAACTAATCCACGATGGAGCATCCGGAGGCCATCTTGGGACCAGAAAAACCCTAGAAAAGATACGCGAACGGTTCTACTGGGTCAATTGCAAGGAAGACGTCCGCGATTGGTGCCGAAGGTGCGTGTGTTGTGCAACGGCCAATGGACCACAACGCAAACGAAGAGCACCTATGCGTCAATACAACGTTGGGAGCCCATTTGAGAGAATAGCGATCGATGTAGCGGGCCCGTTTCCTACATCAGAAGCCGGAAACAAATACATCTTGGTGACGATGGACTACTTCAGTAAATGGGTGGAAGCATACGCCATCCCGAACCAAGAAGCCGTTACTGTCGCTGACGTTATTGTGAAGGAATGGATCTGCCGATTTGGCATTCCGATGGAGTTGCATTCTGACCAAGGGAGAAATTTTGAATCGTCTGTCTTTCAGGGAGTGTGTGAAACTCTGGGCATTCGAAAGACGAGGACAACAGCACTACATCCGCAATCTGACGGAATGGTCGAGAGAATGAACCGGACTATGGGTAAATATTTATCCAAAGTTGTCGCTGATCATCAAAGAGACTGGGACAGACACCTGCACCTGTTCTTATTGGCGTATCGTTCTTCCATCCACGAGGCGACTAGACAAACACCAGCTAGTGTAATTTTTGGGCGAGAACTGCGCCTCCCGTGCGATTTGAAGTTCGGAGGGAAACCTGGAGAAAGCTTGGTGGGAGAAGGCTACGTCTCAGACTTACGCCGTCAGCTAAACGAAACTCATGACAGAGTACGGGTCAACATCCAAGATGCTAGTGATCGGATGAAGGATCGATACGACCTGGGAGCTGAAGGAGGTGGACACCAAGCCGGGGATCTGGTTTGGCTATTCAATCCTCAGAGACGGAGGGGGCTCTCTCCAAAACTCCAACGGGCGTGGGACGGTCCGTACGAAGTAATGAAAAAGATAAATGATGTAATATATCGCATCCGGAAGAGACCGATTGGAAAACCTAGGGTTGTTCATTTTAACCGCCTGAGCCCTTTTTTGGGCAGTAATGATGAGGCAACTGATCAGACAGTGCGAGTATGTCGAGTGCCGGCAGAAGAATTAACATTTGGCGAATTCATGATCCGACACGGTGCCGGAAGAAAGGCCAGATATGGTGTAACCACCGAAGTGAGACAAGATTTATTTTTGACACCGAAAGATTATGCTCTGGTTCAAGAAATAAGTAAAGACTCGGACATGTCAAAGGGAGTCTTAAGAGTCACAAAACATAAGTACGGAGACATGAAGAGAGAAGCTCAAGAGTCGTCTTTGGGAGACACTCTGCAGGTACAACGCGAAGGCCGGAAGTTGTTCTTCCTAATTACAAGAGAAACAGCCCATCAGGGGGCTGATTATCAAGTAATATGGGATAGCCTAGTAAGCCTACGAAGGATGCTATTGGAGCAGGAGATCCGAAAGTTCAGCCTGCCCAAGTTGAGCTATCCGGACTGGCGTATAGTGCGAAGCATGCTCGAGGAACTATTCCAGCATACGGGGATTAAGATCCAAGTATGCTGCTATCATCCCTGGGTCAGTGGAATAGAGCGAAGGACAGTGCGATGCTATTTTGACGCAACCACTGGATGTCAACGTGGACCAGACTGCCGCTACGTACACGTGAATAAACAGCGAGTGTTCCGGGACGGAACAACGACTGAGGAGGGGGCAGTGTTACGGTCTAGCAGTAAGTTTGAAAATCGAACCATCCAGAACGCTATAAAGCAAAGGACTGGAATGATCGAGCGAGCGTCGACTAGAGCGCCAATACGAGGTTTTGGAGAATCGAGGAATGCGCCTCGCGCGAGCCCTCGAATGTTGGAGATGCATGGGGAAGCCATTTTGAGATCAGTGTCAAAGGCGGGTCTCGCTCTGACAGTACTAAAAGACAATGTTAATATAAATGTATAATGTAAATAAATACTCTGTACGTAGATAAATAAATATAACTTGTGTTGACATAAATAAGTCTTTAAGTGTGAACCCCGATACGTTACAATATCAATGTGTTACAATATGGTATTTCTTTATTTGGGAGATGAATGCATGTATGGATTGAACAAAAATTAGTCCGATATATTCTATTTGACCAAAATTGACTTGCATCAAGCAATCTGAATTAATCAAAGACATTTTACTCTTCGAATACAGTAAAAAAAATAAGCTTTACCTCTTGACTGGAAGGATCATAGATGTTTTCTTGGTCGTAGTAGTGTGCCTGGTGCGGGGCATAATACCCCGAGCCGTGCATATCCGGATAGCCCGGCATCGCGTAGTTCTCTCTCCTGTCTTCGGCCAAGGCTTCGTAGGCCTCGGTGGTCTCCAGCTGAGCCTTGGCTTCAGCCAATGTATTATTGTAATACTCAAACTGCCCTAAGTGAGCAAACTTAGTTAAGGTATCAGGGCTTATTTGATCCAGTATGGATTTTTTCTCATAGCTGTACTCTTCAGGTTCCTTTCTGTTATTCTTGTAATATTGGTTTTGAATAACGGCTTTAATACTCGTGTCTTCGATTGCAGGTTTGTTCATGTATCTAGTTTTTGGAGACATTCTATGATTTGCCTCTCTTTTTTCCTTGATTGTTTCATTTGCAGTTTTGGTTTTATCTGCACCTCTTATGCTAGGGATTTCCTTATTTTCTTTGTTTGCAGTTCCCTCTATGGAAATATTGTGAATGACACTCACTGGAGGGTTTGGACTTGTTGCTTGATTTTTGCTGTTGGAATTATCGGTTAATTTTTTTGGATCAAAATGGAAATCATTTTTGGTAGATTTGTCTGATCCTGGAGAGGTGCCCTTGACTGACACAGTCGTTGAGGTCTGAAACTCGCTAGATTTATTTTCAGTTACAACCTTCGGTGTATAATCAATAGTAGGAGTTTTATTATCGCTGTCTTTATCGTTGCAATCACAAGTCTGTGCTTTTCCAGCCGTCACGTCCAAGGAATTGTTGCTCATGCTCGGTGATAAATTATTATTTAGAGGTTGGTCTGAAAGAAATGAACACAGTATTTGATAAAACAAATAGTCATTCGGATAAAGTTTATTTTATATTGTTCAGTGTTGATGCGGTACCTTTGCTTTGGGTTTGACTTGCTCCTTCCGTATTTTCTATCTTTGAGGCGGCACTGAAATAATAAAGAAGTATAATTAGAGAAACATAGATGTTAAAAAATACGCTTAGTAAAAGTGATGTGTAGGCATTATTAAAACATACACAGGGATATTGGAGTCAGGTTCCGTCCCAGGACTGAGTGTGGCGCGCTGTTTTTCCAACCGACTTCTGCGCCTTTCAGGATTTGTAAGGACTCTGATACCTTCGATATTTCCCTGCAAAATATAACATTGTATTAAATCCGAAATCTAATTATTTTATGCAGCTGCTTGATGAGTTGGTTAAATTAATTCTACCTGAGCTGGTATGAGAAGAGCGCTGTTTGGTGGTCTTGCGGGGTCATAGTGATACAGAGAGCCATCGCTGTTGGTGAGAGGTTGCCCTGTCTGAAATTGACCAAATAATCAGATTGTAGATGTCACGGATGAACAATTTTGTAAAGTACAGAACTGCATGAGCAATATTAGAATGAAGCGTGAGCCAGCACGTCGTGCTTACCCTTGGATGTATGATGAGAGCACCAGGAGGCACTGCGGCCATATCAGTGATGGCCCAGAGGAGTCCGCCTGCCGGTCCACTTCCTGAGTTGGCAGTTATCGTGTCAGCTGAGAACGAGTATATAATATAATAGAGCAATATTTTCCAAATGGTGTTCCGCAGAAGCCGAAGGAGTTGTAAAATGGGGATAAATAAAAAATATGCCTGCATCAATAATTTACAAGTGTTATGGTTTTATGCAAATAGAGTACACTTCACACCTGTTATGTACATTGGATTGGTTTCATGAAAGCAGCATTTTTTTTTCTCACTTAAATGGCATCACTACTAATATAATTTTTTTGGACATTAGATTATTCAACTTACTATAGATATTTGATAGTCCATTATTTTTGGTGCAGATAAATTGTATCAAATCAAAAATTGAATGTGTGTAGCAAATGCATTCTGATTTCGCATTTGTGACCATGTCATACCAAAATCGTAAAAATCAAGTTCTATTATGGAAATTGAGGATTCATTGGATGACAGTATTGTTTAAATAATGAAGAAATATCAGCAGCAAAAAAATATCATTTTCCAACATTGACAGCAAACTGATATTAGAAGTAGATTATTAAGGATTTAAAGAAATCCAACCCTGAAGAGCTCCCTATATTATTATTATAGTAAATAAATTACTTACCACAAAAGCTATGGTAATGTAGATACATGCCAAAGAAATAATTAAAATCAACAGACAAATGACATTATTGATTTCTCTACCAAAAACTAAGGATTTTATTAGCAAAGTGCAATGAAGATATTTTACAAAAATATTTCAGCTTAAAAACATAACAGGACAAGTAAATAAATAAATACAACACACAACTGTCACTCTAGTATGTGATATATTATTGTCACAGGTATAGAGTAGATATTAAAAATGTACAGACTGTGAATGCCATAGACATGACCAGTGTTGCTATGTGTGAAACTGTCAATTCATTCACAGATTACTAATAAAAATAGAATACGAAATTATGGAACAAGTGGCTGAAAAATAGTAAATAATAGCTGTGTGTGTTGTATTATCAGTAAATTTTTTTTTTTTGTATTTAGAAATCTGACTCATCAGATCAGAGCAAGCTGACACTATATTTTTGAGGCTTTAGCATCGATTTAACAATTTGATTTTTATTAGCCCAAAACATGTATAGGAACATGAGGGAAAAAACTCTTGAATTGTAAAATGAAAATTAAATATAAAAGAAGACAATTTTTGTGTCAACTATCCATTTAATCAAAAAATGTTATTATTCCTGACTACTTATTTTATTTTTAATAACATTAATATTCTAACCTAATCAAGTGTGTAATGTTTAATGCAATGTTTGTATTCAGTTTACATAGCATTCTCAATAATTTTTTTGTTACTTGTAAAAAAGTGAAAAAATATCTATTCACTTGGGATAACAAATGGTTAAAATGTAAAATATATATATATCACAAACCTGGGTTTGCCCCTGGAGTAGGTGATGTGACGGAGTCGCTGCGGCCGCTGACTCCCGTGCAGCCTGAACTACTGGGGGACAGGCGCCAACTGCTGCGAGCCAACTCTCCTAGAGGGCGAGAGTGTAAATGTGATGAGAGAAAATTAAACTTTAAAGCATGATTGTTTCATCGGGTATAACCTACTTTGTTTCTATATTTGTGTTTTAATTTTGAGCAGAAAATAATGGGTTACCTTGGCTGCTGAGGATGCGTGTGGGCGGAGGCGGGGCACTGTGAGAAGAGTAGACAGAGTCCCCACGAGGCAGAGCTCGCTCGCCGTAACCCCCAAAGGAGTGCGCCTTTGACACGGGATTGCGAGCCCCACAGCAGGGAGGGGCTCGCTGCTCTAGGGAATGCACCTAGAATAAATTAGACAATTAGGATCTCTACCATCCAGTCTCCTGGCCTGTATCGTATGATAAATAATAAAATAGTTGTAATTTCAATGTATATGCAAATTAATTAATTGATTTTGTAATTAATCAACAAAAAAAATACTTTTTTTACTTCATCCTAGTTGAATTTCACTTGATAGAGATATGTTTGAGATAACGGCATACCTTCAAAAGTCTTCCTTGTTTATTCTCAGGAGCCAGCAGTTGCTTTGGTTTTGTATCAGCATCTCCGTCTCCTTTTGGACCTTCCCACTCCCACGATTCCTGTCCGTCTTCCTGAAACCCAAGAGAATGCACCATTAAGCATATATTAAGGTTCATTGATACCTGTGCTAAAATATTTTAATTGGGTGACTTGCATCTCTTTTGAAGATGCGTCTTCGGGCTTTCTCATATTCTTCCTCTCTCTGTTCGAAGCTCTTGGAGCGAGGAGGTGCTTGGTTCCGGGAAGGTGCTATGACCACTGCGTCCTCGTCCAACGAGTGGGCGTCTCGCTTCAGGATGGACCTGGGATGTAGAAATATGTCAATTAATTGAGATATGATTAAGATTTGACAGAAATAAGTTTGTAAACTTGCATTAGATAAAGTACTTTCAAATTATTTGATGCAACCAGTTTCCTTGAGTAAATTTAATTTATCTTTATGTATAAACATATATAGCACTATTGTTACACTGGCCTAGTAACAAAGTTGTTACGATAACTCACTTTGCTTGTGGAGGAGGTTCACAGAAGTTGGTCGGGCTGGGAGGCTGAAACATCACACTGCACCACTGCTGGAAGGGGCTCACGGAAGGAATTTTGCACGGGGGGGAGCCTGCAAATATTTAAAAAATCTCAAATTGTTGCAGTGATCTCAAAAAGGTATTCATTTCACAATGCAAAGTGCGTACACATTGCAGTTTTTTAAATGAAGCTATATTAAAACAAGCTATTTCATTACTGACCATGTGGAGGTTTGTACACCGTCATGATCTGATGCTGATTGGGCAGCGTAGACTGCTGGATGACGTTCTGCCGCTGGCTATCTAAGTAGTGGCGCAGGTTGAACAGCTCTGCGCAGCGGTGAGTAAGGAGGCGGCCATACGAGGACATGGGAGTGAATCTGTGCTCTCGTCGACTGAAATATGAAAAACAATTAATTTTTTTACTTCATAGTGTTTGGCATTGCAAATAGTATTGAGCTTCATTGTGTTATATGTCATTTTAAATTCTATGATCATTGATTTTTACTTAATTTATTTTACAAATAATGATTATTTACTAGACTCAAATTAAATACCCATACATGTTTGACCTTATGCCCACCACTGATCAGAGAGGCCGTGCTATACTTCCAATAATACAAGTCTCTAAGATTTTAAGAATTTTGGTAGAGGTTCTTTAAAAGAATTTATTCATTACGTCGGGTCCCGGACCAGGTTGACCATTGCTTGCTCGATCTTCAGCAGGGCCACGCGGTCGCGGTACGATTTGTTTAGGGTGTCCTTGATGAAGCGGATAATTTCTGCAGGGTTGATCATCTCTCCGCCCACCTGTTCTGTGCTGTTATCTGGAAGTAAAATATAAATAATCAACACTCATGCTGCATGAAGTTTTCACTTTACCGTCAATCTGAGAACCTTTAAATTTGTTTCAAAAGCTTTGGACTTTGTGATGTATATTTTGGCATTACAGAACCTCGAGTGAGAGAAAGGAAAACCCATGTGTAGATAGTATAAATTTTCACAAAGAACAGAATAAAACGAAGATCAAAAGATACTTTGATTGACATATGGCGTGGTATAGGGCAGATTTCAATAGCGATTCTCAAGGCATCTTTAAAATTATGACTTTAAAATTCATTATTAAATTCTAAGAGATTCTCTTTACTGAATACATTTGGATTAGGAAATTAGGAAAACAGATGATTGATAATTCAAGCATCGAAAAGCCTTAAAATATTGGAATTGGCCCGTTTCCACAAATAATATAAATCATAGTTAAGAAAGGACAGAATAGTAAAATTAACAAGAATAATAAATAACTGTACATTAGAAAACAAGATGGAAAGTGCATTTGTTCAGTTGTGTAAAAACACAAAGAAACGTGTAAAAATATAAAAGTAATTATATAGAAAAACATTGTTAAATCCACAAATTATTTCAACTTCTTACAATATGATTAGTGGAGCACTTAAAACATTTTTATTAAAATAGGATCAAAGATATAATAAAGACGAAACTAAAGGACATTCACAAATATACAAAATAAAATTACAGAAAAAGACAGTAAACTCGTAACAAGGGACACTTTACAATTCACCTTATCGGACAAAACAAATTTCATAAAAAGGACAAACTCTTATGCGTGTGGCGTTGCAGAACAGTCTTGCACTTCTTCACTCCCTACAATTTTTTGGACGCTTTCTTCTTGTGATATTGTATATATATATGCAGCGAAGACGAGACGGAGGTGGAAATTAAATTGTGATAATATCTAAATGTGCTATATCTAAATAATCAACCAAATATATCTTGACATGTTTTTATTTAAATTTTGCTATTCACTATATTAAAAATTCAAAATAATAATGTACAGGTTTTTAGGAAACGTAGCGCTATTTGGTAATTTTCTACAAAATTAAAATAACTAATCTGTAAATGATTGAAATATTCATTTAATAAAAAAATAAATATTTGATCTAAATTGTTTATGTGTTGTGTATTCACATGCTAAAATTTTAGCAGAATGAATGTGTGAGATTAAGTAATGCAAAAAAAAACTTAAGACTTTGAGAGTATCTGTTCTTAGATCCTTTTCTCTTGATTTTACACACAATCAAGGCACTTTCCTCAACTATGATTGGCCGTAAAGATTTTTCAGTTGTAATCTCTATTGCTGGTATCAGTTTCAATTTTAAGTTTTGCAGGTTGCATATGCAAGCTGTGTATTAGGAATCTAATGTAAAAGCACGATTTGTACTGACATATGCAATGGCAAACCAAACAACTTAAACCAAACTGAAACAGGCGTCAGTTAGGGATTAATCTGGAGATCTAACTGTCGGACTCTCAGTTGAGAGTCAACAGTCTAACCTCCGCGCCGAAAAGCCAACCGATTGTTTTAGCAACAATTTGATGAGAGTGCATTTTAAATACCTGAAGTATTGATTCAAGATTTGCTTTAAGTACACAGTATGCAAGTGTTACACTAAATTATGAAATAAAAGCGCTCGGACTGTAGGTAAAAATTACATTTTGAAAATTAATTACTATATTGTTAACTATTTTGCTATTTTCATGCATATAAAAAATCTTACATGTTCAAAAACTCTGTATGTAAGATTTGCTATATTTTGTATATAGAAAAATCCAATGGCTTAAGTGTCATTAGAATTAATATATTTCAAGCAGTATTTAAAAAGTCATAAAAAAGCAACTTCAAACTTGAGTAGTTTTCACAGTGGGTAAAAAAATATTAAGGTGTTGTAGTGAAAGTTTTAAACGTTATGTACTTAAGATAGTCGGCGAACAAGTGCCTTCACCCTCGAGCGCAGTGTCCCTTAACACATAGGTTGTTACTGTCCTGGTGGTTACGTTGTTCGTGGATGGATCGGAGTGCAGGATGAGTGGGTGATTCTACAACCACGAGACTACAAGCGGAACGAACCTCTACTAAGAAAAGGACTGCATATAGAATGCTGCCCGCTGTCCACACTGCCGCCAGAGGATTGCTTGCGAAGAAGTCTAGGGTTGCCGCCTGAAATTTTGTAATTCATGTCGTTTGTTCTTCTTCCACAATATTAATTTCATACAATTTATCTTCTTTCTTCAAAGGTTTTATATTATATATTTATTGTTCATAACTTTATATGTGATTTATTTTTAAAATGTATGTACACTTGAAAATTTAGGTTCATTTGTAATTTGAGTATCAGTGTATTTATAGATTTTAAAATTTTATTTTTTAGTAAGATTTGATAACCTATTTTAAAAAGAGGAGTATCTTGAAAATAGCAGAGAGTATAAATAAAAATTCTCATGATGTTTTTCACTATCTAAATATTAATTATATGCATTAGAAAAAAAGAGTTATATTTTAGTACTTTAAACTAAGATTTAAACATATGCATTTAAAATGTCTGTATTTATTTTCTTTGATAACTTAACTTTCCATTCGTCATATCTGTAAGTGTTTAAAAATTAAACCCACAAATGAGATTGGAACACACACTGAACTTTTTCGCTTTGTCCATTGTTTGTTTGTATTATATTCTGATCAAATTTGACTGCATGGTGGTGAAATATGCAAATAAAGGGTTCATTTTAAATTAAATTGCATAGGAACGTTGCGGAGGCTGTTGGTAATCACAGGTTATTATTTAAACTTTTGTTTTCTTCAGACATTGTAATTTTGTTGCTTTATATTAAAATATGACTTGATAAAGTATTTACTTTAAAGTGTTATTATGGTTACGATTTGAATGATAGCAATTACTCACCAGAACTGGCACGCTGTACGGTGAGGGTGGTGCCGCTCCTGCGCGAGTTCCATCGCTCACTTCCAGCGCTGGAAATCAATCCACCAAATAAAAATTCAATTGAATTTTATACAACTGTTAATTTTTTTTAAGAAAATTGATGGTAGTTATATTTTTCATACAAAATGCGCTAACTAGAAATGAAAGTCACGATGGGCAACGAGCAAAAACCTTCTTCAAAAACAGGATTAACAAAACATTTATTATTGTTTTATTGATTTATACTCCTGGACTTTCAGCAAAATCCTAGGTGTCTTTAAGGAATTGGGTTTATCCTATAGGCTTGTGGCCTCATTCCTTGAGTATCAAAGGTCACACAAGCAGCCTTTTATCAGACCTGGTTGATAGGGCAGATATAATAAATTAAAGAAGAATGAATTTATTTGAACAGCCAAGAGAAAATAAATAATTAAAAACACAGTTTACTAACCAGTCAATGTTGTGATATTGGTCATCGCAGGAGACTGAAATAGAAAATATAAATTTTTTAGTAATTGCACACAAAAAAGTCATTAAATAAATCTGTAAATAGATGCTTTAAAATCGTAAAACTCCAATCAGTACCATGGAGCTGATCTCTAACCGACTTTTTGGTTTTGGCCTGTCTCTTCCCTACAAGTTTTTTGCTGTTTTACAGCAAATAGCTGCCATCACAAAGATGGTAGATAGGCTTAGAAGATACTTAAGGATAAAATGTAAATAGAATAAACAGTATTTTATGTACTGGACCATGAGGCATGCAGATTTTTTTCTAGTGAGTGAATTTTTTATTACTTTTGATTTGTTTTGATAAATTAATTTAAATTTCCTTTGAAAAGATATATGTGAGATTGATCAGTATACATTGTCTATCATTGCCAATGTGATCTCCGTCTGGACAGCAGTTGCAAGGCTCCCAGCAGCACACCCCTGAGTCTTGCTTGAAGGGACACGGGGCACGTCGACTCATAGGGCCCCCTAGAGACACACCCAGGTCGTCCTAGAAATATAACAAAGTATAATGAAACAGTTTATTATGATCTTTGATAGATTGTGTGATTATGAACTTTATTAGTTATGTTGACTAAAATGAATGAGTGGGTGACTTGAAGGTTTTTGTGGTCATTACTTTTTCTTTAAACTTGTGATCAGGACATTTATGTCTAGGGGTGAACTACCACTGAAGTACCACTCTAAGCACAGAATGGTTTCATTTGTTGGCTTCACCCATAGTTACCATCTGTATCAGTGAAATGTTTTCTCAAGTTACACACATGTTCAAAATGGTATGTTTGATTTTTTGAAATGGGACTAAGTTGATGAAACATTGCAAGCTCTAAAGAATTTATAAATTTTCTTTTGGTATTTTGCCATTCATTATTATGTAAAATTTACTACAAAAGTATATGAACAAGTGATCTTCCAAAGTCTAAGACATATACACCCATACCTCGCTTTACGGCCTAGATACGTTCCACGAAACTTGGCCGCAAAGCAAAAAGCCATATAAGGAATCAATTATTCTAATACAAATTCAATGGGATCGGTTCCAAATTTGTTAAATATGTAACACTTTTTACACATTCTGGCCATATTTTTATCCAAACATGGTTCATTTTTGCTAATTTTAATTCCTTCCATGATTCACTGATGCTGTCAACAGCATCCTTGATGTTATAGTTTTTCCAAAATGTTTTAATTGAAGCTTTACCATCGGTTTCCCTTATAAGTTGTCGGAAAGTTCGGCGTAGGTAATATGCCTTAAAAGTGGCTATTGCACCCTGATCCATTGGTTGGATCAGAGCTGTTGTATTATTCGGAAGGTACTCAATCATGACATCTTCAGATAGCTCGGATAAATTAGTAGGATGCCCTGGAGCATTATCCAAAATTAGCAAAGACTTGTTGGTTAAGTTATTGTCTCGCAAATATTTTTTCACATCTGTACAAAAGTTATTTTTCATCAAGTTTCATCAAGTATTAGTCATCCAAGCTTTCTTGTTGGATTTCCAAATGACGGGTAATTGATTTTTATTTAGTCCTTTAAGAGACCTTGGATTTACGGATAAATATATTAAAAGTGGTTTTAGCTTAAAATCACCCGCGGCATTTGCACCAAGTAGCAAAGTTAATCGTTCTTTAGACACCTTATAACCAAGCGCAGATTTTTCGGTTTTTGAAATGTACGTGTGATCAGGCATTCGCTTCCAATAAAGCCCTGTCTCGTCTACGTTAAAAACTTGTTCAGGTTTATAACCACCTCTTTCAATAATTTCTTGTAAACAAAATAACATCGAAAAAAAGTTATTTTGGCTGTTATAGCGAAACATTTTAGGCCGTATATCAAAAAGTGCCTTAATTGAAAAGGGCCGTTATAGCGAAAGGCCGTATAAAGAGCGGCCGTATAGCGAGGTATGGGTGTATTTGCTTTATTTTATTCCTTTAAAACACCACAGTGTTTCGGTTAACACCAAGATTTCTCGAATGCATATACATAACTTACTGTTAGCCTAGAAATGTTTATTAAGAGTTAGCCGAAGCGTGTCAATACATTTAAAGCTTTGTTAAAATTTTAGTCCGGTCTCCAAAAACTTTAAGTGAAAAATACAGTTGCCAAAAATTGATGAGTGTAAATCTGAACAATCAGATAAGAACAAGCTGTGTATCGTGTTTACACCTTATTGACGATTCGATTTTTAGTAGCAGTGAATATGTTTATACAATTGAAAGCAGAAGAGGTTTCTGATTTGAAAAGCCTTGCACTATCCGGTTATATCAGTTTTTATTAAATATGTGCATAATAGCGTGGCTTTGGTGGAATTTTGAGGTGAAGTGTCTCGCTGTGGAGGTACGAGTATCTAGATAATATCATACCTCATCTTCAACTTCCAGGCTACGTCCCAGTCCACAATCACAGCGCCTTTTGTACATTTCTTTTTCAATTTGGTCGGAGTGGTCGCAGTCTAGGGAAGTCACCTGTGCCATAAAAACGATATCATCCTTTAATAATTTTGCCTATCTATATCACGGAAATGATGGATGAGAAAATTCGCAGTTTCATCATTGATTTAGATCACCTTGGCTAAACCAATAAATTTCGGATACAATGTTACTTTGATAATCCTTGATGACGGAAATGACACGCAGTTTAATAATAGTAAAACGTTTGCGACGTTTAGGGTTTGAGCCTATTTCCTGTGGATTTTAGTGTTCAAAAGTTACAATTTATTATTTTAGCAATTCAGAGTCAATCATAATATTAACCTGTGAACATATTGGCGCAGGTCAAGTGGTCCAAAAAAGTATTGTGCTGGTCAATATGTGTCCATTTAATCAGCCTGTGATAGATAGTAAGTAAGGGGTTAAATTACAATAAAAGCTTAATTATAATAAATAGATTTTTACCTGAATTTCCACTTGTTGGAACTCCACCTTGTTCTTGCTGGAGGGGCTCCTGTCCTTATGATTTCCTCCCATGATTTCTCTTCCGGGACTGGAAGATACTCTGTAGTTATTTCGGAAGCCCCTTATATTCCTGTTGCAGCTCCGGTTATCAGAGACCAGTCCATGGTAGGGATCCTCTTCGTCGATAGAGCGGTTATTCGGCTGCCTGTTATTTCGCGAATCATAGTTTGTCCCTCGTTGGAAGTCTTCTTCTATAGAGCGATGTTGGACAGACAGCATTTGCCTTCTGTTTCTCGTTTCTATGTTTTGCCCTTTTCGATCTTCAGTTTCATCCATAGACCGATTGCTTGAGATCTGCCTGTTGTTTCTGAAATCAGCACTTCTGTTCTGGTAGTCTGAGTCATCGTAAGACCGGTTGTAAGTTATAACCAGTGGTCTGTTCCCTCGTCCTTCTTGGTTTTGGTATCTTTGATCATTCCTGACATCGTCGATAGGTTTGTTTTGGATATTTCCAGTTTGTCGGTTGTAATGCATGCCATCATGCGCATTGCCGTCATCGTTAGAAGGGTTCCGCGTGATGGTAATTTGTCTGATTGCATTTGGATTGGTATCTGTTCGATTGGCATTATTCTGTCTGGTATCTTTGGTGGAGATATTGTGTATAGTTTTATTTTGACTGGAATCTGGATTCTTTGGCCTCTGAGTGAGGTTTTTGCCGTCTTCGTTGGGCAGGTTGTGCGGTGATTGACTAGGTGGAGAGCGCGGGCCTACCGCCGGCGCTGACTTATTATCTAAACTAACATTACTGTTAACACTCACTTTGGAACTGTCTAAATCTACACTGCAGTCCTTACTGCTAGAATGTTTGTCGTTTTCTAAAATCTTGGAAGTCGCTTCCTCCGCGCTCAGATTCATGTTACTCCTATTGGAGTTGTTGTTGTTGTTGTTGTTCAGAGGAGGTTCCGCGGGAGTCGCGTCGTCAGCACGCTCGCCGGCGTCCTGTGTGTCGACGCTCCTCGCGTCTTCCGAATGATCCTTGTCTGTAGACTTCCCCCTCTTTGACTTCCTGCTTTTTTTAGAATCTCCGGATTTGTTTTCTTTCCAAACATTTTTATTGGTAGCACCCAGGTTTTTCATATCACCGCTTACATCTACAGAGACCGAGTTCTTAGCACTCGAGCCCTTAAAGCTTTCCACTTTGGCTTCGCCCTGCTTGTCGACGTCCGATCTTTCGACCGGGGTTTTCTCTTCTCTCTCCGGCTTGTCGGATTCTTCGCGAGACGTCCAATCGTCCGCGTCCATGCTGGCAGATTTCTTCTTCACGGACGGAAGTATCTTGATCTTCTCTCTGGACTCCACCTGCCCGGGCGGTCTCGGAGACGGAACTCTGGGCGGCGATTGAGTTTCCCGAATGGCTTGACTGCGAACGAGCTGCTTCGTCTTGAAACTCTGCAAACAATAAATAACATTTGAATGTTTCTCCTCTCGCGACCCCGAAGAGCTCAAAAGAACATAAGGGAGAGTATATTGACCCGTGTCCTGTTGAAAGGCGGGGGGGCACCGTCGCTGGAGCGCCGCGCCGCCTGTCTGTCCGCAGTCGGACCGGTGCTTCCACTGTCAAAGCATAACAACACATTTGAGTAATTTCACTTCGCGAGCTTTCCTCCTGAGAGCTATGGCAAACCGAATCACGACACACACTGAATTAACCGAATGCGGAAGATTTACCTGTCCATGTTAGAAGAAGATACGAGCGTATTTTCCTCGCGCGCGGGGTCGGCCAGCAGCTCGCCGGCTCTGAGCGAGGCCGAAGATTCCATCTCCTCAGCTTATAGCGGTCCAGCCGGAAGAGAGTGCGGCGGACGGCGGAGGGTAGGCGTATTCGGCGGAGGCGCCTGCGCTTCGCGATTTCCTTATTCTATTAAATGCATCGTTTCTTCGAAATATATCATTCGTAATGTTAACGTGACTAGATTCATTTGAGATTCGAGGGTCTCGCGGGGCTTATTGTCGCGGGGCGCGGGGGTCCGTCTCCTCGCTGAGCATCTAGAGCGACAGACACCGGTCAATTCCAAAAGGGGGATAAATACAAAGGCAACATCTAGAAGGGTGAATTTATTAAAGCTTATTTGTTTAAGTTCTACTGGAGACCGCCGGGCCGCGCTGCCGTGGCGCAGAACAAAAGTTCGGCCACGAGTGGGAGTCCGCGGCCGCGCTGCAGCTCGTCCTTCACTGGCTCCGGCTCCTCAGTCTCAGAGGACCTCCGTCCCGCGGCTCGCTCTGGACCCGCGCGCCTCCGGGCCGGCCGGGTGCTTTCTGCTCTTCATTCTCTAGTCTGAGTCTCGCTTGCCGCTCGTCGCTCGCCGCTCGCCGCTCCTCCGAAAATGTTCACTTTATTGTATACTATATAATACTTTGTTAAATCAGTCCCTCTGTTGATCGATTAGCTGGCACGGTAGCGGAGACCGGGCGCAGTCGAGTCCGATCGCGGCTGCCCGAGAGCTCTCGTCGGAGCCGCCCGGGGGGCCGGGAGGGTGGAGGTGGCGAGATGCTGGACGGCAAAGGACGAACTTGTTGGGTGCCGCGGGGCGCCGGGCTGGGCTGGTCTGCGCTGGGCTGGGCTGGGCTGGGCTGGTCTGCGCTGGGCTGGGCTGGGCTGGGCTGGGCTGGGCTGGGCTGGGCTGGGCTGGTGCTCCGCGCGGCCCGAGGGCTGTCGGTTGGCCTGCGAACAAACGAACGCTCGTTGTTAGCCTTTTCGCTGGAATGATAAAGTTCCATGTTGTCGGTCAAGATAATTAGATCTGCGCGTGATGATCTATACAGTTATCTTATACTGTCGTTGTGAGCTAGTTCTAATTGCAAACATTTTTATTTGTACATTTTAAATACCTGGTTGTTTTTCAACTGTTTATTTTTTGGGAAATTCATAACGGCGATAGGTCTGGACAAAGAAAAGCTTTTCAAAATATCATTAAATTTTACCCATATACTTATAGTATCTGACAATGAAAATGCTAATTTCCTTACTTGTGAGTTACTTAGTAATTACCCAGAAATAAATTATAGGCGATATAACAAAATTCCTACGAATTTGAATAAAAATTACGCTAACACATTATTCAAATTGTTACATTTCAATTTAGTCAAAATGAAACGAAAAATCCATTGGAAAAAAAAAAAAACATTTTTACCCCAATGCTTATCGAGCCAGAAGTATAAAATAAATAAATCAAAAACTTGGACCGGGCCATTAATCAAAATTAAGCGAAAAAGACGGAGTTCTTCCAAATTACATTTAGGCACAAAGAAACGGGCGGACGGCGGCCGCGGAGGGCGTCGCCGCAGGGATGGGATGGGATGGGATGGGCGCGATCGAACGAACCTGCTGTTCACCACAAAGAAAAAAATAGGCGAATGGCGAAAATCTTTCAAATTAAATTTAGGCACAAAGAAACGAACTAAAAGCAAAAGTACTGTGGCAAGTCTGCAAGACGTCCGTTTTGGCGGCAGTCCGCCAGTGTTGTTCGAATGGTATAAATACATGTATAACAATGATGTATGTATTATATTGAAGTGTCACTGAACTAGCACGCTATGATATAGTGTATGGTCAATCTAGAAAATACACGTCAAGTGTTTATATTTTCTAACAGCCCTTAGAACTGGTGGCCTATTCCCACTCTGTAAATAATTTGAGGGTTGCAATCGTTCGGCAGTGCCCATCGCTATGGATGACTCCTTCTTCACTGTGAAATCTCCGCAAGCAAGTTCGTATGGTAATTTATAGGTCGGACCGCGACCTAGGCTGGGCGACCCTGGCGGCTAAGGCCACTTCCGGACCGCGGCCGATCGATGTCGGCTTGACTATCCCTGCCAACTGCTGTGAAACTACACGTGAATACAATTCCAGACTATCGTTTTAATAGGCATGGAAAAATGGAGGGGGTGATTGATCGAACGGTGCAACCTGCATTACGGTTAACCAGGTACTGCGGGGGTGGCTAGATTGCAGGATGCAACTGGTAAGCCAGTCAGTATCATTATCTGTAGATTTGAGTAGTAAACGGTGCTATTATGTGACATTGCGATAAATATGCGTAAACGTATTATTCACATATATTTGGTGACAGTTGATTGACACGTTAGCTCAGCGGTTGTCTTTTCTAACTGAGAGTTTCCCGGTTCGATACCCGCTCAGGCAGGCGTCCACACTGTTTCGATTTGGTCGAAGACCAGCTCTAATTGTTTCTAAAATAAGCATTCTACCTGAAAGGTACAAAAATACACCGGATGTCGTAAAACACAATAATATTTTTTTTTTATAAAAAGCGTAGAATGTTTCAGTTTAAAAAAATAATTTTAGAAGTTATTTTTCCAAACAGTGTATTATGTATAATGAATTGCGTTTTTAAATTATAAGATAAAATTTTCTAATTATATGCTTTGAGAAAGTGCTATTTATCAAAATATCAGGCATTAAAATTGTACGGAAAATTTCCGTAGGTTATATCAAAGGAAGTTAGTATAATGTGTTACGCCATATTATAAAGCACAAGGACAATGAAACGCAGAGTAAAACACTATTCATAGCTACTTATAAGAATAACAACGGTAACTCATACATAAAATGGCGTGCAGTGGACTTACCGCCATATTCAGAGTCGTGTACTAAAGCTGATTTGAGTATAATGATTTGGCGGCCGTTGTTATAATAAATATTCCGTTCTTGGGTTTCCACATCGTATAAGAATCGGGTCTGACGAAGATTTCCAATTCCGACGTAAAGGTATTCAGAGTACAAATTTTTGAATACCTACACAGCTCAACTAAAACTAACAAACAAATCGAAGTTTAATCCATTAGTTTTATAAGATTTCTAATTAGGATTTGATTAAGAGCCGGATAGTGCGAGGCGGATCCGAGGGGCTCGGTCGCCATTTTATTTTACTACCGCCGGAATTTTTTATTTCTACTTGTGAACTTCAGGACGACTCTATTGGCGACTCCAGAAATCACCCCCTATTTAGCAGTGGCGTGCGGTGAGTGCGAAATCAAGGCAAGCGGTTTCGCTCATTGGATACAATCGAGTCTAATAAATCACGAAAACTACTCATATTTTAATGACATGCAATGCTTTATTGCTTACTATTTAGTAAATTTGGTAATGTACACTGTGATTCAAAAGTAACATTAGTTAACTATGATTTTTTTTAAATATGTAATAAATACGCACTGTTACTCTTACTAGTTTACTGTATAAACTTTTTTAAGTTATTTAATTTGGGTCTCGGAAAAAAAAAAAAAAAAAAATACATGAAACCTGATTTCACTCACGTCTAAAAAATACCCATGTACACAGGTGGATTATAACGTTAGGTGGTTATTATATTAGTTTAAACCAAACTGAAAATAATAAATATAAAACTGCACTAATATTAAGCCAATGTCACGATCACGACCCGTGGAATACTTTTGGTATGGCGTGTGCTGTCTGTGACGTCAATGGGTCTTTATAGGGCGCAGTTACTTCGGCTAGATTACTCGCCGATATCAACCACCCCCATTTAAAGATGACCAACCCCACGAGCGCGCAGATATATAAATAGAAAATTCAACCATCCCCCAAGGGCGCCCGCAAACACCCCGAAAACCTGCGGACTGCAGTCACTGCGTCACTCCTGACTCAGCGATCTTATCAACTCATTTACTAACAGATTTATTTTATTCAAATCTGATAACACGATCTTGTAACAGTCCGCTAGAATATTATTGATAATTTTGTTTGTAATATTTCCAGTAAAAAACAAAGACGATCCCAATCGCGGGGATCGAAACGTCGGATATAATACAGCAATAAAATATTTTGAATTATTTACGTGAAACTTCATTTACCAACGCTAAAGTTTGTCGCTTCGAGAGCTGTGTATTTCATGACCACTTTAACATGTACAGTCTCCTCGAAGACGGAGCAGCCCACGGAGTGTGACCTCAATGGACGCCGGCACAAAGCAACTCCTATTTAAAGCTGATCAGAGTCTCCGCGCACGGAATCGCCGCCCCTGGGGTGCACAAGACGCTCGAGCGAAAGTAACCCTTAATTGATTCACCAGACAAGGTTACGGAGGGGTGCTGAATAACCCCTCCGGTTGCGCCAGCTCTGAGCTTGTTGTTGATCCAATACTTTATTTTCTCAAGCCACCGTAGAACAAACTTTCAGGGCGGTGGGTGTGGATAAATATCGGCCGCAGATATTTCCGATAGGTTATCAAAAGATAGACACCGAGTTTGTGGAAAATAATAATAAGGGTTTTTTTAATCGAAATCAACTGAGGATACGCCACAAAGATTATCAAAATAGAGTATCACACTAAAGATGATTGGGTTTTTAATTGAAGTCTACTGAGGTATATTTATTTTAAGTTATGAGAAAAAGCTTTCCTCGTCTTGTGTGAATCTCAGGAACATAGTATTTCGATACATAGTACATATATAATAAGTATGTGGCGCCCGCGCACCCGCGCACCCCCGTTGGGGCGGCGCTGGGCATTGTGTAGGCACCCCAGATCGTATCGCTCAAGGTCGAATCCATCAAAACGCGCGAGCAGCGGCGATATCGCGATTACCGGGAACTCGTGGAATTTCCATACCCAAATTTAAGTCACGTTCTTTGCTGGGAGTGTTATCACTTGTAAATCGCGCCGGCCACGCGGCCCTCTGTCCTCTATTATTGTTTACAAATTGGGATATAATCAACTTGACGCGCTTCGAAACCCGAAAAGAGGAGAAGTCTGATTGAAATTGGGGTTGAGAATGTGACAATTGCTCGAAATAATCAGAATTGTTCACTACCAGGTGTGGTTTAATGATACGATACGCTGTTTCAATTATATTTCTACGCCGTTTTTTTTGCATATATTTAATTAAATCAACGTCTATGACTGAGACAATAATTATTTACGCAGAAATGAAAAGTAGAGATTTCCATCGCATTATTTTTTTTTCTATTGTTATCTTTTCGAGAACATTCGATCAAATGAAACGCTATAAAAGTAAATACTGAAAACGCTCAAAATTACAAATGTCGGAAACTCCTGGCCATTTGGTTTATATCTTTTGATTATTTAAAAAAAAATCACGACTTGCCTTTGTATTAAGTTTCGGTTCCGGCACTTTGAGGTTAGATTTTCATAAGGTTTGCCGGTGGAACTATTTTATGTGGAAGTTATTTCGATCGCTGAATCATACATATTGGACAGTAAAACGAGTTCTCCAACATTGCGCTTCCGCATGGTCCCCCCCGTGATTCATGGCGGGTCGATGGAGGGCGACGGGGCTCCTGACTCAGAGGTCCACGCAAATGCCAGAGGCCGAATGTCAACTGCGGCGGGGTCTGACCGACACGAAGAAACCTCTCGTCAATTAGACTAACAGCTCCTGTATTTACTATGTTAGAGAAACAAATTACGGTACTACGGTACGGTCTACGGTATAGATAGGCTTTTTTATGAGAGTTCCATAGAAAAGGATTGACACATGCCATGCCAATATAAACTGAACAGGCGTGGGCCCAAGCACATCGAACCGAGGACCTCTCGATCAATTTTATATGTATTTCGACAGTATTTATGTACACAATCAACATTCAAACATTTACCGAAATTGCCTAGAAAAGTAAATTGACGACTTCTTGCGGTAATAAATCTATTGTGAAAATCTTCCAAGACATAATCGTTCAAGGGAGTGGTGAAAACTCGTCATCGTCTCTTTGATAACATTTCCCAGAGGAATGGCGTGTGGAGTGGTCGTAAGCATAATAAATGGTTTTATTATCTCAATATCGGTATTAGATAGACCAATGAATATAAAATGATTATTTTTCATAAATAGACGAGGGGTTTTCCCGCGGCCTGGCGACCTTGGCCGGCGGGACCCCCGAATCGCGTGCTCCCTGCGAGACTGATTCGCGCCGGGGAGGACTCGTGCCACCCAGCCCAGAGTGACAGCGGCCAATATCGGCGGAACCGCAGAATGACATCGCAACTCGATTAATGCTCATTGCTTGGGTAATATTTTTTTTAAACGAAATTGTATAATGTACGACGTAGACTAACGTCTCTATTTTTTTAAAATAATATTTGAAAACATTGTGTATATCAAATCTATAGTAAAAAGTAGTATAATGTACAGTCTGTGATTAGTGATATATTTTTTCCATAAGAGTGATCTCGAATCGGATTTATATGGGTGGGTTTAATTTTAAGCACGGCTGTGCATTTGTAATGGCGCCACAGATGGCGTCGCGCGGGGGTGGGGGCGGAGTGGGGGTGGAGTGGGGGTGGAGTGGGGGTGGGGGAGGGGCCGGCCAGCTGATCGCCCGACCCCGTGACGTCACCCCGCGGCGGTGTGACGTCGCGCCCCACTGCCCTCGTGGCCGGCGGGGAGTCCCCGGGAGGCGTCCCCGCGCCCGGAAGTCGCCCGCCCGGGGACGGTTGTCGTGTGGGGCAGGAAGGTTTTTTTTAATTTCTGATGAGTAGCTTCTGTATACAAGGTTGAAATAAAAACACTAATTAAATCGCGTAGGTTCCGCGCGCGCTTGTAGGAAATTTAAATAGTTCCCCTCTGATGGGTCCATGCTCGAGTTTTTTGATAATTTTTTGCGAAAAATCTACGGCACCAATAGAAAAACTTCCAATGCCAAAAGTCTTCTACAGATAAGATTTTTTTTATTTCTTATAAATTCACTTTTAATATGATAAATGTTTTCCCGATTGAAGTTTAGGAATTCGGAGGTTAGTTTGACCCTAGAATCCTAAGCATTTAGAAGTTTTTTTTTTAAATTGGAATTAAAAGATTACATATAAACCTGTGGAAATGAATTAGTTTAAAAATTTAAAAAGAAAAAAACTTAAACAAACGTTGGTTACAAAAAGACGTCATTTTATCCAATTTTTCAAAATCTTCATCTTCAATCACAAAATATATCAAAGCAAATGTTTTTTTTTCTATTTGTAAAATATGTATAAAATTTCATGCAGTTATTTTGCATATAAAAGTTGCCAGTAATTTTAAAAAAAGTCATAGAATATACTTGCTTGTACCTCCTTCCCGTCAAGCTGATGAATCACATCAAAAGAAAAAAAAAGCAATGTAAATTCACTCAATAATGGAGGCAATTTAAAAATCTTATCTAAGAAGTATGAGTCAGCAGCGAATAATAATAACCGAGCTGTATTACTTTTAAGTTCATTTAATGCTTCGGGTGATTAGGTTCTGTATTGCAGCCAGCACGCCATCTTTATATTAACCGCGAATAAAATGTCTTACCCTCACTTCTGCTTTATTAATTTGCATTTCGTATTACAATTTTTCGTAAAAGGCAAACAGCAATGTGATTACCGCAGCTCCTGCGTCCACCTCGAAGTCTTGAAATGTCAGAGTACTAAAGCAGCCTACACACATAACAACACAACCGGAAACCGAACGGTAATTACTCGATAGCGTCCTTATATTTTGGTTCGATTATCGGTTGTGCGCAGTGTGTGCAGGCTTCTTAATAGTACACGATGTAATGTCGCTGCGGCGATCGCACGACCCCAAGGCCACCTCTACACGAAGCCGGAGGAAGCACACTAGCCCCACCACATGCAGGTCTGTAAGGTGTGCTTTCAAGCGAGTTGGTCGAGACGCAGACCGCAATGCATCTTTTATTGCGTCTTTCTGTGTCAAAGGGTCAACTGTGACACTAGAGCTTTATCGATTTTGATATTAAAAACGTTATTCAAATAAAAATGGTTTACAATTTTTATGTGGTCATATGTTATGGGGATTTCGATAATCGTATGTTCAAACATTGTAAGTGGTTTACCGGCTATGAAATCGCGGTGTCAAGTCCTTTTTCTCTTTTAGTCCGTGTCTTCTGTAAAATTCTATAGATTACTCGTAGGTTCAAAATTTTTTTTTTTTAATAAACACTTTTTGGTATTAGATTTCTGTGATTTTTTTCCTAACATCACGACGGACATAGACGCAGTTGCTTATGCTTTACGCTTCAAGACCGCATACTTTTAACCCTCCGCCCCCGCTTCTTCAACAATAGAACCTCTTCCGTAACCGAAACTTAAAGGGAATCTGCGTTCTCATTTCAGGAAGTAAAAGTTTTATTAACAAGCCTTATATGGTTTTCCACGATCATTTCTACTTTATTTCTCCGGCCTCTCGCACAAGGGCACAGGGGGCTCCGACGACACGCGTTAAAATATGTAAGTATTTTTTCTACAGCAGGCAAGCGTTTTTATCGCTGTTGGGAAAATACCAAAGTTTTTGGCTTTGTTGCTTGCTTCGAATGTTTGCAATTTCAAGCATTACACGACTCAAGGAAACAATAAAGCAAAAACCTAATGTCAAGGGCTCGCGATGCGCAGTCTGCTTCTGCAGCGGTCGGCTCTTCTAGAACGTTCCGCTCACTGACAATAAACAAGTGGCGATTCAGCGTTAACTCGATTCAAAACTTAAGGAATAAATTGCAAAACCCGCTATGAACGTTTGTATTTTTTTAGTGATCGCGAAAAACTGTTACACAAACATTATATCTATAGATTTATTTTGCGCTAGAGACACGTGACAGGGTGCTTCCTGCGAGCTCGCCGCCGGATTACCCTCGTGTACACAGGTCATTACACACTTGCCAGCAGGGCCCGAAAACATGACAGGCGCTTCCGTTGCGTGGCGTACAAGAAAGAACAAATGGAAGTTATTTTTTTTCCGTCCACTCGCCCCGGGGGTGGACGGGGTGCGTCCTCCCCGCTCGAGGTCGGCGCCGGTTCCGAGAAGCCGCCGGGTGACGGGGCCCTCCACGACCGCGAGTCGGCGGCTCGTATAGATTTTAGGAATCCATGACGTCACTCGCCGGTCGCATTCCTCCTGAAATAGCGACCGGAACGCTCTTGGCTGCAGCAAGGGCGCCGCGACACGTGGACTCCGCCGCGCCGGCCCTCGTGGCGCTCGCGACTCGAGGAGCCACGTGAGGGAGGTTCCTCCATTCGTCGAAACCCAGGGAATAGCCCAAAACACGCTATCAAACAACACCCGAGGAAGCCAATCAGCGAAAATGTTTTACAAGCGAGGCTCGCCTTACTCGGATTCAAAAGAAGTAACAGGCCTTTGTGTTTATTAACAAAAATCTAATAACAAGAAAGTATTCGAAGTTCATGCAAACCACAAAGCACTGTTGAATCAAAGGCGTTATGACGCGAGAGTCTACTTCGAAATGTTTTAGAAACTTTTTAATTAGTTTTTTAAAATATATTTGTTCTTTACAAATTACAAAATGCATGAGAAAAATCAAATGTTTTAATTTAATTACTACGAGACGTCGGCGAGGAGCTGGGGCGAAATCCGAGAGCAAAATCTTATTCACGTATTAACACATTTCTCAAAACTGAGCAAATGTTCCATTTCGATTTATAAATATTAAAAGATCTGAGTGAGTATCTTCCTCGACAGCAGGACAGAAAAACCACGAAGAAGTAATCAGAAAATAATTTTATGGCTTCGTTACGCACGTGACTGAAGTGGAATAAATTTAGGGTTGAAGCTGGAAGCATAACTTCGCTAACTCTGAGTGACCATAAAAAAAACATACCAATAAAGTTATTCGAAGGTTTGACAGCAATATGTACATTTTTTTTATTTACCACAGATCATCAAATGGCAGATGTGTTCAATAAATTGGACAAGCAGACTTTAATGGCAGATCTACGACTGCTAATAATCCTAAAATAGGTTAAATAAATAAAAATATAATGTTGCGTACAGATTTGATAGCACGAAACATGAAGATCATATATTTGTCGATTTCTGCAAGTCAATATAAATACCAGATCTATAATTTATTTGAAATGTTTTGGTAACATTGGTTCATGGCATTAAAACAATTATAATGGTACAAATGAGTCAATGTATTTTTTAAAATGTAATGTTAGAATATAATATAATTTTATAAAAACGGTAAGAGATTATTATGTTTTTCTATCATCCTACATATATTAAAAAGCAGTACATTTTTTTGCATATATGTGGAAACCCTTCGACCATCCGGAACATCTAAAAGCGAAATCCCCATTATTGTCCGCCACAATTCTAGCATGGCCTCATTGGATATTGCCTAAGAGTAAATGGTGGAGCTTTATTCGTGGCAAGGGTGCGCGTGAATTAAAACAAGGTTGACATCTTGTTTTAGGCCACCCTGTTTTCCCGCTCCTGTGTTTTTAATTTGAAGTCTTTGTTGCTTTGAACGGGCAGTAATAAATACTGATCTTGATCCATAAGTCGTTTATTAATTTTCAAGATGTATTTGTAATACAAATTATTGAGATTCAATATGTGCATTGGTAAAAGACCTACATACCCCTGCGGAGATCGTCGCTAGATAAACGGTGATTATCAAATGAAGTATGTTAGTACTAGTACCCGTTTCACGGACTGCTGTCTTAAGGCGGGGCGCGTATTAATACGTTTTTGAATGTGTTTACTCTTAAAGTGGCAGAAGGTCATTTTACTCTTCAGGTGTACAGCTCGTAATGTTTGTTTAGACTCGTCAACGTTACTTGTACCAATACTGTCCAGTGATTCTGAACAAAGTGACAACTAAGAAGTGGAATGGCCTGTGAATGATAATCCTCCAATTATTGAACAATTTTTAGGACAAAGTGGTGTTGTTGTGATGCCAAGTAATCCGCAAAGTGAGTATGAAGTGGTTCAACTTTTTATAGGAAACGATTTATTTGACTACAAGCAAATCAAAGAGTGTATTGACTAGATTTCACACGTTCAATTTTACGCGAATTTCGTCCGCTTCGCACATCAGTTTAGTCAATTTGGTTACCCGCTTAAAATATAAATATAATATAAGCTATTGTGTAACAATAACATTTAATTTATTAACAAAAATGGAGGGAAAAAAAAATCAAAAAGTGCAAATCAAAGAGTGTATAGACTAGATTTCACACGCGGAATTTTACGCGAATTTTGCCCGCTACGCACATCGGTTTAGTCAATTTGGTTACGCGCTTAAAGCGTGTTAGTTAAAAATAAACTTAAATATTCACAAACTATTAATTCTCCCAACAAGCTACCATAACAGTTCTAGCCAAAGTGGAGTTTCGAATTGTACTAGAAATCATGAAGATTAACGTCAGCCGAACTGTCTGAATCGAGGACTCCGGCCTGCGCTGTGGGTCTTCGGGCCGGATAGTGACATCCGGATAGTGACATCCGGCTCCGGGGCGGAACTTGGCCTGAAGTGCCGCCTATCGATCATGCTGCTCTGTAGCAGCCGCTGCGACCTCCTCGGCGCCCACGCACCTTGGAGACTATTTCTGTTCTCTGTCACGGCCGAGCCGGGCGGCGATAATACTATGCGATATTTTTTTTATGATCGGTGTCTCGTAAAAGAAGGGGTGCGTTTGCACACGAGGAGGTTAATCTTTATAGGCCCTTACGATTCCTCGGGACGCACTGAAAAACACATGACGACCTAATTGCGTTAATTAGATTTTTATAATGACCATCGGAAGTACTTTTATAATGAAATTATATTTTCTAATTAAGTATACACCCCATGTTCGGGTGCTCAGAATGCTTGCTTACCGATATGGGTCCCGCGTACAGGGTTCAAATCTGCGAGGAGTGAATTTCTCGGGTTAAAAAATAAACTCTTCCTTACTGTGTATATAAAGATAAACTATAGATACATATATTATATATAAAACACGCCGGGTAGAAATGCCAGCTTGCTTATCTATTCAGATTATCTTAAGCCCACTACACCCGTAGCAACAAATCGCGCCACCAGTTGCAGCTAGCCAATAGTGTCCCTTTATTGTGGGTGTTGCCTAAAATGTGTCCATCTACGTGTGGCTTTAAAAATGGTGCTTGTCGATGAATGATAATGAAAAAATCCTCTTATGAAAATAAATTTTCCATCACACAATGTACATTTGAGGAGTCTACAGCGCTCTGGCAGATAGGCGTCAATTTTTTCTTTCAGTGTTTCTCCTCTGAGGAGGTTGGTGACCTTCTCTCTAAACATATATATATATATATATATATATATATATATATATATATATATATATATATATATATATATATATATATATATATATATATATATATCCTGAGCCAGTTTTAGTAATTCGGCTGCACTACCGACTTCCAGCCACTGGCGCAAATTCCGAATTCACGTTAGCTTTCTCCTTCTAATCTTACTATTTTTCTGGACAATCGGTTGCGGCATTTTATAGGTATGTAACGGAATCCGCGTCGGCGATGTTTCGCACCGATCCGTTATCATCAGGCACGGTGTAGACTGCGCAGGTGAGCGGAAGGTGAGCGCGGGGTGTGTGAGTAATAACTCGGGCAGTTAGCACGTACTTCGGCACTTTGCGCCGGAGTTAAATGTCAGACGCGGCCATGGGTGGATCGAGTGTCAAAAACGCCCGCTCAAAGTTAAAAGTCAAGGTCGCTAGGGGTGTAATCAGCGGAAATTGAATTGATTATACGAATTTTAAAATTAATTCAGGGAAGCAGTTAATCAAAGTATTTTATTTTTTAAGTGAGTTGTTCGCATTCTGCTAGTTCTCACAGATTAAACAGTAGTTGAAAGATGTCATGGGCGGTAGTCAGTTTAAATTAGTGAGAATAAGGTGCGAATAACCTTATGGGTGGATTATAACCTTATAAAACAACTGTACGTCTAATAATAAAACAAGCATTGTTTATCACAAGAATATATTAAGCCTAGCTAACAACAAATTGTTATTGAGAAACCTTTATTAATCCTTGATCCACGACATATTTAAACAACAAATATGACTAGCCAATTGGCTAGGAGATTACGTACAAATTTTAGTATTTAAAAAATGAAGCTATTGCACACAAAAAAACACAGTTTAGTACGAGTTTATAAGTTAAGATTACAACGACGCTGATAAACAGGTTACGTATAAAATAAAGACAAAGCCTTCTATGGAGAAGGTTGCTTCAGCCAGGGTTGAATTGTGAAATTACCGAAAATCAAATTTGAAAGGTGAAGCGATCGCGGAGAGCCGTGATTGATCGGGGGACCCCGCTTATTTAAAACAAGCCTTTCTAATGCGCTGCGTAAACATTTATTTGGCGCATGTTCAAAAATCAAATAATTTTAATCCATCCGGGAAGTTTTGCACATTCGGAGCGGCCGCCTGATTAATTGGGCCGAAGTTCCACAAGTCGAACATCAGAAAAATGTACCGAATTTTTGTAATAATTTAACATTTTGCTATATGCGAACTTGGGATTTTTCGGAGCCACGTTGTGTGCTTGTTAATTAGTGCAAAAATATCAAAGCTGACAACCGAATAGCAACTGGCCAATAGCGTCATATTTTGTACTGTATACTTAAACACCCAAAATACAAGGGTGCTATTTGCTAGTCGCTAATCAGTTATTTTTACATGTAGTATGACAGTCCGAGGGGGTTTCATGAGGTCGATGAAGTTCCTGTTATCAGCAAACTCATCAACATCTAATCTCTTCACCAGTTTGATACAGTTGTCAGGATGGAGTGCAGCCAGCATTGGTGAATCGATCCGAGTTCCGGGTCGGACGTCCTTTCAAGACTCATGGGGTTTTTCCCACGCGTGCACTCACGGCACATTGTGGCAATTTGAAAAGTATTTTCTCTTATCGCGCCGCACCCCCGGGGGTTGCGCGTTGTGCAAGTCCCGGTGTGATTTCCCGCTATAACGTCATTCTGCGTGTTATGTTTGTTAAAACTTCTGCGCTGCACCGGCGGGAGGTTCTGAGTATAGATTTTAAAAACGTAATGAATACAATAAAAAAAAATAGGTTTTGTCGATAGTGAGACGTACTTAACGCACATATTTTTTGTCTAACGATTCTGAATATAACGCATTGATATGATTTATTGAGATACAATAAATAATGCATGTTAATTTAAAAATATACTTTTTAGATTTTTTCTACAAATATACACAAGGTGTTGTACGTGAGTCTTATTAAAATAAGACCTATAGAACAAGTTGTTTGCGTGATTAAAATGCTAATTTTACATCTAATGAATAAAACTACTTGTCCAGAGAAAGAGAAACTGTTTTGTTTTATTACATTAATTAAAAATAAGCATAATTTAAGCCGAAAAAAAATTTAAAAAATTCACTTTAATTTTTTTGGTTAAATCCAAAACAAAAAACACGCATCCTTCCGCCGGGGAAATGTGCCTTCATTTGTTTCACATTCGTTTTTTTTTTTTTTTAAAACAGCTCCCCAAGGCCGCGCCTCCGTCCGGCGGCCGCGGCGCTTTTATTATTTGCACGTGTTTACGTAACCGCCAATCATAATACAAACAGAATTATTCGTGTCAATCACGCTTTTTGGCAGCCATCTTACAGAAACTAAACGCTCAGAAATAAATACCCGCCACAAACGCTAACACGCGAGCCGTTACGTCATCGCCACTCGGGATTGGACAATATACAGGGTGGATGCGAGCTCGCTGCATCCGCTTACACATCCGAGCTTTGCACCTAAGCAATTGCAGTACAACATCTTCAGAAATACTATACCTACAATAATACGGTCACCCTAAAATAGCAAATTTTACATGCACGGTAACTAAGACGCATAGATTTATGAATAGAGTGCAAATATCGCACAATGCAAATAAACAATCTAGATAAGTAATCTAACGTACAATATAATATGAGAGAAAAGCTCTTTGATAAATAAAGCTCAGCATTTCATTATGCTGTTTTTGTATGAGCGGCTAAAAAATAATTATAAATTAATTCATTTTACCACATTTTTATGACATGTCATAAATATAATATTTATCCAACAATAAAACCAGATGTCGAATTCACAAGAAGGTTAATATATCCAGGTTTCAGTATTGTTTTACCTGTCGACTGCATGAAAATTTCAATACCGAAAACGAAGGTTCTCAAACCGTGCGACGCGAATACTTATGGTATTTCCATTATCTTTAGCGTACATTTTTATTTGTGGTGCAAACGAAAAGGACTAACCAACGTAAAAAAAATAACACGTAAAGGGTTTAAAAATCACGACGTCAGAGGATATATCGTTAATGACACTCATTAAAATTTCGAATGTTAATTAACCCATTTCCGCCGGCTGTACCTGATTGGTCATTAAATAATCAATTATATAATATATTCAACAATTATTATAAACGCGACCGTGCTATCATAAATATCAAACTATTTATTTGAAACGATTTGTTTATCACTTAAAATTTTAATGGGCCAAACAATATGAATAAATATTTAATGTAAATTTATACTAATTAATTTACTGACACCATTTGAAATTTATGGTATTCGGTATTAATGAAAATTCACCATCGGTATGAATCTTAAGACATAAAAAGTAATTTCGGTCCAAAATGTATATTTGCAACTTAAAAAAATACAACGGAATAAAGATCGGAAGTTGGTAGCAGAGAGCAGTACCAAAATACTAAAAGTATATTCGATTAAAAATAAATTTACATTTACTATAATTTTTTAACGATTTTTTTTAAATACAGAGATATTGATATATATATTTAGTAAATCTATATAAACAAAGGTTTGCTCTTTTTTTAACAGATTTGTTAAATTTATATTTAAACAACGAATATGAATAGCCAAGTGGCTATAATATTACGAACATTTACTGTTTGTGAGCGCTATTTTAAAACGAATTAATTAATATCTTTATAAAAAACAAATTAACTCAGTATTTATGTTCATCGTTGTACATACATGTGCGGTAAGCTAAGAAACAATGTACAACAGTGTTTAATTTAAGGAAAATGAAATTTCAGTAAAATACAAAGTGAATTAATTTGGCCCAACCGATTTGGCCCTGGAATTGCCACTTACTTCCCATCCCCAATTATCAGTCATCGGCCAGGAGGCCCAGCCGCGAGATAAAATAATTTCAGGAATTGAACGGTGTCCCTTCCCCGGGGGTCGATGCCGCTCACCTGGCGGGGCCATATTCACCCACTAAGCCCAATATTCAAATATAGATATTGTTTATAAAAATTTCCACATGGCCCCGGGACGAGTTCGCATTTGGAGTCTTCCATTATCCGAATCGACGATCATGGAAAACGTGTTGTATTTGCAGAGCCGCGGAGTCAATTATTCACTGGTGAGATGCTCTGTTTACTCTGGACCATCATCTGACAGCACCTCACTACGAGCGGGCCTTTAACAAGCCGAACTTTTTCAAGTTCGTTATTCTCACAGATTAGCGAATAAAAATTATCATCACGTCAATATTGCGGCGAGATTGCTTTCAAGATAAGTAATGATTTGGATCAATCCTTTTAAAAAACGATGCGTGATGAAAATGCTGAAGACGTTACAAATAGAACACAGTCGTCGTTGAATTAAATCACTCCTAACGGTTTTCTCAGCCTCTTGAGGACTTCTTCGGATACCTCTCCCCAGAGGAGGTTGGCGACCATCTCACTGGGCATATACTTATGCTGAGTTAGTGTTCATGGTTTAAACAATGTATTTTTTTAAATTTACATGTACCATTGATGAACGTAATGCAGAAACCTAAAAAAAATGCAGCATATCACCTGTTACCAAACCGATGACAGGATAAATTCTGTTCGTTGAATTTAGAAGTTTATAACATTAAAATGAATCTAGAGATGTTATTTTAGAGGGCGAGGCCATTATGCATTATTATGCTTGAAAATGGTGAATGTATGTCACCGCTTAGGAATGCGATCGGGGAATTTTACTACTAAAATCTTACACGCGTAGAGGACAAACATCCTGACCAGTGAAAGCCGACCTCATGGGAATGATGGAGTCCCGTTCGAGTCACCATAATAAAATTTCATTTTTAACGACTTACATATGCGAGTAAGCCGATATGTTCAAGTAGTAAATAATTTAAAATATCAAATATTTGTGTTATGGATGGAGTCGAGGAATTATTAATAGTATTTCTGTCGATCAGAAAAATAATTAAGATAACCAGGAATGTGAACAGGAAAACACATATTTTCCTTTGTCTTTAAACCGTATGTAAGAGCTCCCATAGGGCTAGTGTTCAAAATGTCTTCATGGGGTAACTATGCCCGGAAGCAGCCACTCCGGTGAGACGTAAACTGCCCTGTTGTCGGTTTAAAAGTGAAATTGAAAAGTGATTGAAAATAAGTGTCTATAGAAAATTGATAAAATAAGTATCTTATAAGTGAAACTAAAAGTGTTAAATGTAACGTGCCTGGAAAGCATTAAAGTTTAAATAAAAGATTACGAAAACAAAGTGTTTGAAATTACCTATAATGCAGTTCACTCAGGCTCATGAACCTTGGCGAATTCGTAATTCTCGAAACCGAGAACAAACCTGGTCGTCGGTCGTCACCATCACCCAAGAACAAAGCATATTGAAAGTTTAAGCGAGTCTATAAGTACTTCTCAGTGGAGAACATCATAACATGCTGAAATTATATGCTGTTTAAGTTTTAATGCGTCCATATTGCCGTAAAAATTTCAGATTGTTTCCTCATATCGATAGCCAAACATCCTTATTTTATTATAACTCGGGTTTAGCCTTGGCCATCGACGGCGGGTAAACTTCCGCTACAAAAGTTTCTCAATTAGAAATCAGCATAACTGTGCCCACAGGATAAACAATGGTGGAAAAAATAAATTCAAACTAGTTCAGAAAATATAAATTCAACACAGGAATGTTGTTTTTATCGTAATATTAGGGTTGAGGCATACTTTATTAGTAATAAAGACGTAACATTTAAATATTATGTTTTTATTGTAAATATCTATTTAAAAGTTATGTTTGCAGGGTTGAGGTATATAAGCAGTATTTTTATTTAAGGAAAATATATTAAATATATTTTATATTATACAAAAATACAGAAAAAATGACAAGGGTTATCATCTACCAGTACTGAGGGGGCCACATTAAGGGTTTTTTTAATCAAAATATCGAAACACGGTATAGCACCCAAGAACGGAGTATTTACAAGAACTACAGCCGCCAAAAACTGATAACGTTTTCATGAACCTCAACAGATAACACCTAGCATCAAAAATATAATGATTAATTTTAACATAGCTTTTCATTTTTCACTTATACTAGTGTAAAGCATACTTTTTTTATATCGCTTTTAGTGACGTGCATCGTTTTTAAGCTCTGAACTCGTAGATTTATGCTTACAATTAAACCAAAATAAATAAAAATTAATACAGAAAATTATGAAATTTTCTTCAATTTTGATATCGAAACAGTCCAAAGTTAAATTTTTTAATATTAATAAAAAGCTAGTGTAGTAATTTGTTGTTTTTTTTAAATTTCACACCCCTAATAATACCTTATGGGTCTAGGTCCCATAATCGAGTTTTTTTGATCATTTTCTAGTCCGTTTAGCGAAAAATCGACTGCACCAATCAAAAAAATTTAAATGCCAAAAGTTTGATACATCCTTTCTTCCGAACAGAATATATTTTTATTTCTTATAAATTTACTATTAATATAAAAATAAATGTGTTCTTCCGATTGAAGTGTAGGAATTGGGAGATTCGTCATGTCCCTTTTCCAAGAGTCCCAAACATTTAAAAGTCTTTTTTTCAATTGGAATTAAAAGATTTAATATAAACCCTGTGCGATATATCATTTTAAAAATTAAAAAAAAAAAAATCTTTAACAAACTTTGGTTTTGAAAAGTAGTCATTTTATCAAATTTTTTAACATCTTCAAGATTTTATTTTACCCTGAAAATGGACGTTAATTAAATAATAAAAAATAGATAAATATAATTTATAGTTTTCTCAATATTCTGTAAAAAAAATCACTTTCGACATAGAAAAATAAAGTGACAATTAAATTAATTAAATGACACGATTTCGCCAGGTAATGGACTGCCTCTGGTGTCCAACCGGACACCAGAGGCAATTAAAAGGCTGGAAGCAACTTCCTTAACCTTAATGTTAAATTAGACATAAGATCTAAAAAAAATATATAAAGAGATTTTTACAATGGTGATAAGAGACATTTGAGACAAATGATTACTATACATATGGAATAAGGGCGCCGGGGGCGAGCGAGTGCAGGGGAGTGCAGGCGAGCGCAACCCTTTGTTTGTTTATGTATCAGCGATGGGCAGCTGCAGGCGGGGAGGGGCGGGGAGAAGCGCAGGGCCGCGGGGGAAACGCAACAGATCCGATCAATAATCAAGGTACCGAGAGCATCGCGCCCCGACTGCATCCGGCCATATGGAGCCCACATTGCAGCTGATTTGCAACAGTTATTTTGACGAGAAAAAAATATAAATTTGAAAGAACCCGCATAAAACCCCAAAATGGCTTATATAAAAAAATGAAGTAAATTGCTAAGAAATTTCTGCTTTTCCGGGGTTGTAATATATAACTTTTCTATGTTTTTTTAATACAAAGGAAACTTTTTGAAAACGTAAGAATATGTTTGGCATATTTCGTTTTTGACAACAAAGCGATAAAGCTTAAAACAAGAGTGCAGCAAAATATTTATATTCTCCTGAAAAATGCATCTAGTACCTATGACACAATAACATCGCCTGTTATAGTTTGCTCGAATATCGCGAGACGGTAGTTTCGATCAAAGTTGGAAGTACTTGATTTTCTACCGCACAACAAAAGCTTCCGAACATAATGCGAATGAGCATTATTTTCGCATAGTTGGAAACGTCCATCCGCGTATTACCACTTTTTTGAATGAATTAAAAGAATCATTCGAAGGAGACTGAGCGTTTGTTTGTGTATGCTATTTGAAATCTAGGGTGAGCTATGAAGTCCTTGTTGATCGACTTGTACGTAAACATCTCTTTTTTAAATTTTTTTTGTTTATTTGGATTTTCGTTCAAAGTGCATCCGGAGAATTGTTGTTTGAAGAAGTGTTATTTTTGAATAGCACAAATGTCTTGATGTTTTGATTCGGCAATGAGCTCACCTGCACTGCTCTCCGCGGGTGGAGGTGCAGCTCGGTAAACACGGCTGGCTGGCACGCGAGGGACGGGACACGAGCTGGCCGGCGCGCGGCGGCCGCACGACTGGCCCGCCGAGACTGGGGAGCCGGAGCGAGCCGGAGCCGGAGCCGGGCCCGGGCCGCGCCTGCGCACCGCCCCCGGGAACTGACCTACTGAGGCCCGGGGGGGTCGGCCGGGCGAGGCGGCCGGGGCGGCTCCGGCCCCGCCGCGGGGCTGCTGCCGTTGCACCCGGAGACGATCAAATTAGGTCCCGACTACATGATTGATTTTCTCTCGGCGCGTTGCAAAAGTCACGATTTGTGTTGCTTGGCACTCAACACACCAAAGGCGGGGCGGGTAGTAGTACCCGTTTCGCGGACTGCTGTCTAAAGGCGGGGCGCGTATTTAATACCTTCTCGAATGTGTTTACTCTAAAAGCGGCAGAAGGTCATTCTACTCTTTAGGTCAGTGGTCCCCAAACCTATGCCCGCGGGCACCGTGGCGCCCGCCGACCGTTTTACGTGTGCTTACAATAAAATGTTATGAAAATAAATTATATGATTAGGCACATTAGTTCATATATAGAAGATGAATAGCACTGTTTTAATTTGGATTAGTCACGGTTGTTGTAAAGCATCGGGGCGCCTACGTAGTACAAGAAAGCTTTATTATTTAAAGCTTTTTCTAAGATTAATATACATTAATATACAATTGTACAACATTAAACAAAATTACGCAATTTGAAGTGAGAAGGAATTGCGTTCAACAAGCGTTGCTCCATTCTCCGAGCAGCAGCCGAAAGTGAAACAAACACCAGGGAGGCGGCTTTTGTGAGCTTATGGTAGCTCTATAGTTTAAGAAAATATATTTCATGGTAAATTTTGATTATTACTAATATGATTAGGCACATTAGTTCATATATAGAAGATGAATTAAAGAAACTCTCAGAAAAATATCATCGTGATTTGTGTGGGATTTGAACCCACATCTCCTTGTTTACATGAACTTTGTACTAACGAATCACTTCCGTTTATCGAGAACTTTTAACACTTGTTACTTTGTTCAAAAAGTCCAGTGCTTGCAAATCACCAAATATTGATTGGCCTGGGCACATTGATTCATATGTAGAGTATGACTGTTAAAAATTCTCGATAAACGGAAGTGATTCGTTAGTACAAGGGTTCGTACACCGGTCATGTAAACCAGGAGATGTGAGTTCGAATCCCACACAAATCACGATGATATTTTTCTGAGAGTTTCTTTAAGTCATCTTCTATATATGAACTAATGTGCCTAATCATATTAGTAATAATATAATAAACCCGTAATGGGTAATAAATACGCATCTGATTGACCAATCCGTAAATAGATATAAATTATATTTAATAATTAAACGAAGAAATATAAGCGAAAACAATTATATTATCATAATTTTCAAAATATTATTTCTTTTAAAAAAATAAATAATGCCCGCCGCCCGACCGGCATCCTAAAATGTGCTCTTGGATGCAAAAAGGTTGGGGACCTCTGCTTTAGGTTTACAGCTCGTAATGTTTGTTTAGGACTCGTCAACGTTACTTCTACCAATACCGTCTAAGTGACAATGAAGAAGTGGAGTGGTCAGAGAATGATAATCCTCCAATTATTGAACAATTTTTGGGACAAAGTGGTGTGTATGAAGTGGTTCAACTTTGTATAGGAAACGATTTATTTGACTACTTGGTTTGAGTGTATAGACTAGATTTCACACGTGCAATTTTACTCATTTTAATCAGTTTGGTTACCCGGTTAGAGTGTGTTAAGTACATTGCCGAGCTGAACGCTAAGTCGGGTACCGTTCTCCGATCGCCGAGTGGGATCTAGGGGAAATGGCTGAAGGACGCTTTGTTCCCGAATTGTTTTTTTTTTAATTATTCGGTTCAAGGCCCGTCGGCCAAACTTATCTCCAAATGCCTAAACTTCAATCGGAAAAACACATATTTATCATATTAAAAGTAAATTTACCCGCAGAAGAAGGGATGCATCTTACTTTTTGTATCTATTTTTTTTTGATCGGTGCAGTAAAATCTCGAAAATGTAACTAGTATTATGGTTCCCTTAAAAACTATTGAAATTCATAATTGCGTTGCCGTTTGACGTATGTTACTTTTAATTGTAAAAAATGAAAATATATTGAAATAGATAAGCATAAAAATAAAGACAAAACTAATGAAATAAACCACACCTGGTTAATTTTCATTAAGTATGTTTTTCAGCAGAATGTTTCCACATTTTCATAGATTATAAAGAATTTTTGTTTAACTTAAAGAAAATCAGATTTAATGACAAAAACATGACATGTATTGTATTACATTTTTTTTTGGACACAATCATTCCAAGTAAATATTAGAAATTACCTACATTTTAGATGTCAAAATACTAAGTATAAAATTTTTTCATCTACCCTAGTAGTCTTGGAAAGATGATTCTGCAGTTTCTTTGTAAGTAATTTGAGTTTCATTTCAAGCAGTACTGCCGTATCCTTGTACTAGCGAACAGAAACCTCGCGGGAAATGGTACTACAGAAAATTAAACCAGGGAAATTTTGCAACCGAATGACACTAGCATTTTTATGGCAACTCCCGGAAGTGTTTGAAAATTGTTTGATTTGTTGAAAAATAAATGTAGAAAGAATATTTAAGATATACATTTAAAAAAATCAAGCAAGAAAATTTCTTCAACAATCCATCGTATATTACTAAATACGTAGGTGTTGTATTTATATTAGAACATCTGTGTAATTTTTAAAAAAGTAATTCATGGAAAGAGTTCGGATTAGGATCGCTCAAGTGCGGAATCCAATTCGACTAACCCGAGAAAGTGAAAGAGTGGAAGAAGCCGGTCTATATACAAAGTATATATATTTATATTCTTATATAGAAAAACTTAAAAGCGCCGGTCTCCCCCAAGGCAAAACCAATCAATTCCGCCATAGTAATAAATAATTATGTCACCTCTGAAAATCTGGGTACTCAAGTTATTCATTTTCAAATTCTAATTATACAATAATAAATAATTTTTGCCTTTTATACCAAATATTAATTTTCAAATATTTCCAAAATCTGAAAGTCCTGGAAACACAATTAAAAAAAAGCTTTAAAAAAATGGGGGTGTAATTTGCTGTACTTTAAATTTTAAACATTTTAAGACTAAATTGACTTTTTGATAGCAAATGCAAACGAATATTGACTCTATTATTATTTTTTTTTTGTGAAGACCGCCTCACAGTAAGCACGATTTTGCCTATACAGGTTTTATTGATTGATATGATTAAGTACATTTTTTAAACTATTGAAAAATGATTAAAGAAACTCCCAGAAAAATATGATTATTGACACACCGAATTATTTTTATTATTATTCGTATTGTGATAAATTAGTACTCATTTCACGCTGGTAGTTGGTAAATATGAAGTCTATCTCTGTGTTGAGTAGAAAGGGGAATAAGAGCTCCTGGCAACAGAGACGAAAATAAATATTCTAGTCTTTGGGATGTTTATTACCACGCGACACACGCTTTGTTCTGATATGTCACTGGCCGCAAACAAATAAATTCAAGGACGCTCCTCTAAGTTTCAAGGACATTCTACGATGACGAGCTGTTGTTAATAATGAGCGCAGAGAAATAAATATTTTTTTCCAAATACACTGCGACGAAACTAAAAAATTGGTTTTGAGAATTTCCACCAACGAAAACATAGGCTGAGAGCTTTGCAAAAAAATAGTACTTATCTTAAGTAATTTCTCAGAGTTTTTTCGGGACGACGCTTCCCCGAGTGGATAGTGATATAATAGATAGGCGTAAGTGAAAACTTTAATATTTTTTGTGCTGCCTTATTATTGATCGCAGCGAGCGGAGGCCGTTCCAGAAGCTCGTAATGGATGTAAATATAAACAGATAAAAGGCGTTAAGGGCGGGTGTGTCGTATAATCGATTCATTACGGGTAATATGAATCATCAAATTTTGCAAAAAAATGTACAACGTCGCTCCTTTACCGCATCGGAACCGGCAAGAAGGGGCGCCAAACCTCCAGTGTTTGGGGTTGTTGGAATATTAGGAATCTCAAGGCGTGTGGACCACTTTGCCAATCAGTTCTTTTTTTTGTCAAGGAACTTTTATGTTTCCTGAGGTGCATTTGTAAAATTGGCCTAGAATCGCCATTGTGGTCATGCTCTTCAAGCATCATGCAAGAAATCAGTGGCCCACAGAAGCAATAAACCATGCTTACTTGTAGTGTAAAATTGCTTGTCTTGATTTTGGACTAGAAGAAAGCGATCATATTCTGCAAGTCTTGTCGCCTATAGTATATGTTCTACACAACACAACCTACCATTGTGCGAAACCAATCTTTTTGACAATCACAGAAATAGTTCAATGAAGTCATTGCCAATGATTCTTCTTACTTTCAAATATCAACAAATAAAAGTCATCTTAATTAATTTTAGGAAGCCTCTCTTTAAATTCCCTCATGGCACAAAAAATAGGCATTTTTCGAAAGAAAACTCAATCACCTAATCCGGGGAGGATGTGATAGAATTGCGATGGACCTTAGTGGGCTTTTCGCTTTGAGATGTAGTCCAGAGGGTTTCCTCGTGCCTTATTTGAATAATACTTATTTATATAAGGTAAAGTCCAATTGCGACCCCTCGATTTCTAGTCATACAGTAGCCTCGATGTAACGGCTACTTTGGCTTGAGGCATTAGAGGCTTTACTTTGCCGCCTTGCATTATTAAATGTTATAAAGATGACGCATCAGATAATAATACATCGAGTAGTAGGGGCGCCAACAGGGTAGTTGATATAGCGCAAATATATCAAGCTGGTAGACCACTCGAAGATAGCCGAACGACTTCGGTTGACGATAGTTGCTGCGCCATTTTATTGAATTCGTAATCAACATTAGAGCGGAGCGCTGTACTGATAAAAAAAACTGATATTTCGAGAGAAAAAAAAAGGCTCGTTCCGAACGGAGAAGTCCTCCCCATAACACGCTCACCGTTTATCTAATAACATTTTAATAAATAAGAAGCTTGTACGGAGAAAAAAATCTAATAGAATACATATTTAATGATCGACCGATTTGTAACTTACAAATAGCGTCATATTTTTTTGGGTGTACAAAGCAAAAAAGGAGGCTTTAACCATTCGGTTGTCAGTCGTGTCGCGATGTTTGTGTGGGCCTACACAGTGGACAGTGTTTCGATTGACCACGAACGAGGTAAAATACCAAAAGGCTTCCCACAGAGAGACCAGTGTACGAGTCATACGCATCGCCGAGCTAACAACATAGCAGACACACTGGCGTGCAATAAGAATTGAGATTTGGCGAAGGAAACATTAGCCGCGCTTGTGGCAATGCAGGGCTCGACTCGGTAACTTGTTTGGGAAGCACTCAGGTAATGGAGAGGGGGTCTGAATAGTTTATTATATTCTAGTGTGAATCATCGAAAATGTCTCGGGTGGATATGGATCGGGCACTCCGCCGCTATGCGGCCCTGCAAGATCTCTCCGACACCTCCGCGCCGGCTTGTGCGCGGATTTATGTCCGGTGTAAACACTCACCGGGATTTATTGCATGTTAGAAAAAACAAACCGGTAATCTGCAGTTTAGTACAGATTATCACACATATATATATATATAAGGGATTCCTAACGTGCTAATAAATTATTTAAAAAAAAATCAGCATATTCCCAAAACCCACTGAAATCTTAGTTACCCTTGGATACGAAAATTAAGTTCCTTGTGTATAGTTTCAACGATCACTGACGCAATAACCGAGAATTCAAGATCGTGACGTCACAATGTTGACAGATCGGGCGTGACAGCGCGTAGCACAAACTTCGTGTATATTTTACTACGATAATTACAAATATATTTTATTTCGGGAAGATGCTGATCATTTTCTATGTTTAATGCACCAATAGAATGACACGTGAAAGGTCTGAAAAAAAGATAAGAAACACCCTGTATACATTGTCTGCTAATATATAATGAAGTTTATTAGCAGGTTAGTTCAAATAAACCCCTATTCTTTATCTTGTTGTTTTTTAAGACGTCGATTTTGAAGCCATGTTCAATTGAATTGTATTATAATTTTGGCCAAACGTACAGATGTACATAGTACTCTACGAGAATAATGGAGTGCTGGTGGTGACCTACAACATATTTTATAAAATTCACATAGAGTATTTAAAAAAAAAATTAGGCACCCGAAGAAGATATAAATATGTGAATTTCGTCGATGTCAACAAATTGTCGATTTTCAGGAATGCGTGCCGCATCGGCATAGTTGACGGGTAAAAATACTAGGCGAATAGATTTCCCACGGGGGCGCCTGAAATATTTTCGAAAAAGGGGGCTCGGAGAGACGGACAGGTCTGCGAGCCGCTGCCCCGGCAGGGCGGGACAAGGCAGATAAGGGAGGCGTTACTTACTTTAACACAAACCTTTAGAAAGTTGTAAGTTTTAAGTCTAAAAATATGCACATTCGTGTTTATTTGGATACTTGATCAGAGGCTTTAGCCTAATGATAATAATAATAACACAAATAAAAAAGGTTGCTTATACATCACAATCGAAAAAGGCAAAGTGGTGAAAATTTCTGATAAGCCAAAGTATTCTATAACTCTTTCATTATTAGAAGTATTTGGATATAAGTGCATGAATAAGAAATATACGATGTTAATGTACATTCCTTATCGTAGAGTTTTCTACTATGCCGCTGAAGGCTGTGGAGTCATGGGGTAATGCCAGGATGCACTGAAGGGTAGCAGAAAGCAACAGACAGTGACAGAGATTGAATAAACTCGAGGGATGAGTTCAACACATTAGAAGAGCTTGTTAGATCCACAGTAGGCCGTGTAAACTTTCGATTGTATTTAAAGATAAGGGAGAAGCAGTACATTTTAACAGTTAACTTAATGTAACAAATAACTACCACCTCTAGCTTATGCTACATCAAAAGCGAAATCATATAATTTAATGTATTTGTGTAAAAGATACAAGTGATATCGGTGTGATTAAAGGTAAAACACGTGGGCACAATACACTCGATACTCGTGGACGTTTACTCGAAAGTTAACACGTTTATTTTTAGTTTATATAAGTATACGTACGGAAAATTCTGGAATGCCTGTGTTGAATTAGATTACACAAATGAATCACCAACTTAATACACCCCGAAGTCACGATACGAATCGGTTGTCGGAATCCACCGGCTGGAAAGTTAATAGAATAACCTTCACGGGTTGAGTTTGATTCGGGGCAATCTGAACTTGAACCGGAGCTTTTGTTCGGGCCGGGCTCGATATCGAGCACGGACTCGAACACGGAGCCCGCCGCGAGGCGCATTGTTGGGATATCGCCGAGGCACGCACTCCTGGCCGGAGTCAGCCCATGCATGCAGGCGGGGTGGAGCGCGGCGGATTACGAAATGGTACGGTCATACTTAAGCACTGTTTTAATTTGGATTAGTCACGGTTGTTGTAAAGCATCGGGGTGCCTACGTAGTACAAGAAAGCTTTATTATTTAAAGCTTTTTCTAAGATTAATATACATTAATATACAATTGTACAACATTGAACAAAATTACGCAATTTGAAGTGAGAAGGAATTGCGTTCAACAAGCGTTGCTCCATTCTCCGAGCAGCAGCGGAAAGTGAAACAAACACCAGGGAGGCGGCTTTTGTGAGCTTATGGTAGCTCTATAGTTTAAGAAAATATATTTCATGGTAAATTTTGATAATAATCAATATGACTAACATAAAAATGTATGATAAGTGAGTGATTAAAAATAATCTTGTTGAGGGACAAGGCATTTGATTCGTGAAGATCCATTATTATAATAATAAAAGTACCTTTGTATTTTGTCTTCACTTTGAGTTTATTAAAATTATTTGCATTACTAGTTTCGACCCAATACATCATCATCAGATGCATAACTAAACGGTTTTTAGCTATGCATCTAACTAAATGTTTAGTTATGCATCTGATGATGACCCAGTGCAGTAATGCAAATAATTTTAATAAACTCAAAGTGAAGACAAAATACAAAGGTACTTTTATCATTATAATATATTAAACATAATGTTTTCTAGAAACTATTGCAGGTGAAATTTTATTTGTAACAACCATGTTATCGAGCACATCACCTCCTAGGCTGTTTATAACACAACTGACAACCGAAAGCCTCCACCAACCCTCACTGCCTGTCCTGGGCGAATCAAGATCTGCCAGCAAGTGTATCAATATACCAGTGATGCGCCACGACATTGGCGGCAAGGCAAGTCTCTGAAAACGGTATTTCTATGCTCTAGCAGCCATAAAACATAACAAAACGCTTTATCATATAAAAATGATAAAAATGAAAATTAACTTTTGGGTGAGAAAGCGCTAATGGGCACCACTTTGGGTTGCCTTACTATGGTAGTATATTAATGAGAATTAACAATAATATTATGATAATGCGGGTAGCTTATCCACACCCCGGTGCGACCTTGCCAAAACTACGGCACCCCGACGCGAGCATCGCGTGCCTACGGGCGCAAAAAAATAATCGGTCGGTTTGATTTGTGTCGGCACGGATTAGAGGACTCCATCGAGGACCGCTGTGCTAACTAATTGCAAATAATAAAAGCAAAATGGCCGGCGATCGAATTGCGTACAAAAAAATTTGCCTCACAACCGTGAGAAAACTTCGCATAAAAGCCTGTTCGGCAAGCAAAGCGGCCTGCACGCGTTGCGACGGAAATGATGAAAGTACAAAAACTATTGTTAAATATTTTTTTGACTGCCAAACACGATTTTCGTTTTCCCACTTCTTTGTAAATTTGATTTATTTTTTTGAAATGTTGAAAGCCAATAACGCTGTTTTCTTTTATTTTGTTTACATATTTATAGTTTTTAATGTGTGTTATGTTTAAATATATAAAGTCTTCGGTAGATCTATTAAAATATTCATAAATAATATTTCTTATAGTACAGTTCATTAAATAAAATATATACAAGCGCAAGTCTTCAAAATTTAATAGTTATTTTATACACATGTAAAAAAAAATAGGAACTGCTAATTAACTTTTTTTTATTTGTGTAGGATTTAAAATGTGTTACAACAACTTTTTTAGTATCTATTAGATTTAGTCGAGTTATTTATTATACGTGCTTTCACAATGGGTGACGTTTATATGTTGTGATAATGTAATTAAAAAAAAATAATCGTATTCATAAAGAAAAGAAAAATCGTATATTCGCTTTTTACTCATACAGGTTTGCGTGTATAAAATATTGCGGTTTCTCAGTTACAGAGCCACTCTGTTCGATACGATTTAAGTTCCGATAAAAAAAATTGAGAATTATTACAGCCATTTCATATGTGAACGAACGTTTTTAGGTTTTACTAAACGTCCTTTGGAAGAAAAAAATAAAGGTCAATGCTATTGACGACTTAGCACTACTTTAGGAGCGACGTCAAACAGGACAGGTTTAAAACAGTTCACATCAATCAGCTCGCCTCCGAGAATAATTCACGTCCGGGGGTCGTTCATATTTCATACAGTACGCAGGGGAGCTAGCAGATTGATTGTCGGCGGGGAGGCTGTGCCGCCGCCCCGCCCGGGCCCCCGTGACCCACATCCGCGGCCACGTGGGCGCGGGGGCCGCCCGGGGAGCCGCCGGGGAGCCGCCGGGGAGCCGCCGGGGAGCCGCCGGGGAGCCGCCGGGGAGCCGCCGGGGAGCCGCCGGGGAGCCGCCGGGGAGCCGCCGGGGAGCCGCCGGGGAGCCGCCGGGGAGCCCCCAGCCCCCCGGCCCTCCAGCTCCCCAGACGGCCGCCCGGCACTGTGCCGGAACAAATGGTATTTTTTACAGTTTTATTACAGTGCGGGGTTAAGTTTAAGTTGCAAACAGGCGGAGTATCTTTTTTGAATAACTGATATTTTTCTGGACTTTTACACCTGTTAGATTAATTGGGAGATAAAAATAAACTTTGGGTTTAACAATAGATATAATATAAAGACCTGAAGGGCATTTTTTTTTTGAATGCATGTTCAATAACGTTTTCGCCGTCAGCGATACGACATGGCAGATTGATCGAATCTCGGTCGGGCATCAGTGACTGTTGAGTTCTTACTACCCGAGTGGACTGACGGACAGACACTGGGCAACAGATATTCACTGGGTATTGGCGATGGCCAGGTCACAGGTCACTGCCAGGAGGGGACGCCCCTCCCGCCCGGGCTGGGCCGCTCTGGCTGCGCTTCAGTGCAACCCACTTTAGGAGAGCGCTGGCTCTACGATCGACACCGTCGCCCTTTACCTGCGTAGCACCTGAAAAGGCGCTTGCGTTGTGACGCGATATGATTTTACGAGTTTTGAGGCCCGCCACATTATCTAAAAATATATTTAAGTATATATAAATTTAAAGCAAACTATACTAAGCATTGCAGAAGAAAGTGGACACGCTGATTAGTATAAGGTAAGCTCTTGGTGATCAGAATCTGGCGGTAGAATCTATCGGTGACAGAATTCAGTGTTCAGTCACAATCGGAGTCATCATTCTCGACATCCTCGGCAATGGAGAGAAGCCCGCGGACAGAAGGGGGCGGCGCAGGAGGAGGTCATTGCCAAGAGGCGCGCGGGGAAGTAGGGCGGAAAATGGGGCCCGGGCTTCCGGCGTTCCCCGGGGTCTCCCTAGCAACAGCTCCCGCCCGGTGCACGATGCAGGCCGGCTGCGCTGTGGACCGCCCCGCCGCCCTATTTACCTTTGGAAATGTTGGCGTGTGCGTTCACGTAAACAAATAATGCAGTTTATGCTATTCGAATTGCCTGATTCAAGCTTTTTTGCACATTTTTGGCCAAAAAGACATCTTTAGGTGCAATACGTGAACACTTACTAAGCGGCGGGCTGGGAGACTTTGTTAAGATATTAAAATGTGCTATTTTATTACATCCATCTGAAGGCAGAATTTTTTAATCATTGGTAAAATGCATCCTTTTTTTTGGACATTAAAAAAAAAAACAGTCAGTATGGCACCAAATTTGCAACCGTGTTCTTCGCCTTAATTGTGAAAATGTCTACCGTGGTAAATAACGTTTACGTGTTGGTGGTGTCTTTCGGCTGCATTTTGAAGCAAAGTTAGTATTTCCGTTCTTAAATGCGTTTTCTGCGAACAGAGAGTTGTCAAATAAAAAGTACAGTATATGGAGTTTAGTAAGTCATAGCTTCCTTTGTTCGATTGGCCGGCAGCGGCCGGTGTTGATCTAGTTTTGCATATTTTACCTGCCACGACAAAGTTCACCGGAACTCCAGGACGGGGAGGCGCCTGCCGGATCAATATGTGCAATAAATAGCCCGGAGACCGAGCTGCAGCTCCCGATATGACCCAATTTGATAAATGCCCCATCGGTGTACGTGTGCGGGGGGAAAATAAACGCCCGCCCAATATTGACGCAAATATCAATACGGCACGTATATTATACGCAATCGTTTTCGAAAAAAAACAAATTCATAAGAAAAAAATAAAAGATTTATAAAAAAAAAAAAAGTATATTTAAGTAAAATTTATTTTTATTGATTAGGTTCTAAATTCAAAATGTAATGAGCGCAAAGTACAAAATGGCTGCCGAATTCATTTCCGATGACCTGTTGCGCGTGCTGGGCGGCGCGCCACTTGACGGGGCACGAAATAAACATTTTATGTAATAAAATATTGTCTCGCAATGACTGTTCGCGATCGAGATCTTCGGTCGCTCTCCGCGATCGTTTTCCTGTCCTGCACGCGTCAACGTAAACAAAAATGTTAAAAATTCGCGTAGGCCGGCCCGAGCCAGCGGGCGATGTACATATTCGAGTGTGGTGTGTTATTATATGAATGAGTGCACGTATAAAATGACGCCCGAGTGCGATCGGGCACAACATAACACGCACGTATCGCCCCGCGTCATCGTTTACGGCAATAGCGACGTATGTACACACAATCGTGAATCCGAGCCAAAATCCAAATCCGAGCTTCCCGCTCCGCGTGACGTCACGGCCATGCCAAAATGTTATTTCACGAACCAGAAGAGCGGTCTCTGCCTATTATGAACGACTTGCGAAAATATCAATATGTAAATACAAGCATCCACATTGATAAAAAGTAACGTCTAAAGAGGTTCATTATATTTGTTGCGAATAATGAAGTTTCTACTTAAATATCAGCGGATTTTCGAGTGGCCAAAGGACAAAGGATACGGCACCGGATTATATTTTTTAACATATATTTTGAGATAAAAGTGATAACAATAGATTTGTTATTTTTAATTATTAAATCTTTACTCGAAATCGATAATTTTAGTGTGCGAATAATGCGTGATATCAATATCGCGCTCCTTTTGTTTTTCATTTTCGTGGATGTTAATTTTGACTGTGACGTTTATAAAAATACAAAATTGACGTCTGAAATGAAGCGTACAGAATGTGTAAACCGACGCCAAGTTTATCTTGAGGTTTATTTATACCGAATCGCTGTTAAATTAGTGAAGTTTGGTATTTGAACGGACGCTAAAATTAAAAATAAACAGCTTTGCGGCTCTTTTCCCGAAGCACGCGCGTGTCACTTGGGACGTTCTGACAGCGCGCCGCGACACATCGGGCTGTCAAAGCTACGTAGGAAAACATAAATACGAGCGTGCACTGTATAGGCGGGTATATGCGACATAACGTAAAAATATACTACTTACGCAATGAATTAGCGAATTCCCTGCCGATGTTGGGCCGAATCACTCAACTCAATAATAGCGGCGGTCTGGCGTCCCATTTTATCCGCCGCATAACGCCGTCGAGTTGACTGAGGAAACTCACCAGCGACTTCACTTCACGGCACTGCTGAAATCATGACACGGGGGAGCGTAATCTGTCGCGTTATCGGGTAAAACGGTCCCGTGCGTGGCGGGCACTCCCGTTGACAGATCGATCGCGGTTCGGAAACACCACCGTTAATTGTGCGGCGTTAGTCTTCGCGAGATTTCATGGCGCACGCGGATCCCCGAGCTCTGCTGCCTTTCGGGATAATAATATAAATAAAATGACAAATCTTTATTTGACATGCGCGGCAAATATTGTTGTGCTCCAGCGCCGTCTTGCGATGGAAGCGCGAGAGAGCGACCACGTGATGTCGGTAATGTAGGAAGTTTCACAAATATTTATTTATTAATTAATATTTATATATATACGTAATTACACAAATTAATATTTCAAATTAGGTAAAAAAAAAATATGTAAATCAAAATAATTATAAAAAAATTACCCGAAACTTTAAATTTTGCGATGTATTATAACCGTTTCAATCCTTAGCGGTACGGTCGGTAAAACAGTCTGCTGTTTTGAGTGAATTCCAATTATTATAACGCTGTACTTTAAATAAAGATGTCATTTTTCAACGACGTCAATTATTAAAACGTAAATGTTTGTCATTTTTTACATTATTTTCTTGGCTTGAAGTCGTAAACTTTATTTGTTATTAATTCTGCTAGAAACTTTGTTGACTGCTACAAATAAACATTTGTTCTTGGGGTTACAATTATTTATAAGTATAAAGTAAGTATGTAAGTAGTATGTAAGTAATAAATATTTATTACTTACATATTTTTTATCGCTCATGTAACGAAGAAAACCATACAATTTTGATTAAAGTTGAAACTTTATTATGGATAGAGTTGATGGAAAAATAACTTCTTATTTGAAATAGTATTTAATTTCTTAATATGATCAAAACCTGTCTTCTTAATATGATCAAAATCACCACATCCATTTTGCGCATTGGAAATTTATTTAATGCAATAGTTTTTTATCACCGAACATTTGAATTTTCAGACATGAACTAAATTGCAATGAAAATTCACAGATCCTTGATGATTTGGTGCCATATAAAGAGAATAATACCTAATATAAAGATTTGTCAGTGTCCTCTCAGATCGAACAATTTTTTTTTGATCCAAGGTCATTATTTTTGATAATCTTTTTTGGAAGACCTGCTTACTTTTCGTTTCATTATTCCCCGAAGATGGCCTTAGAACCGGAGCCGAAACGTCGGCACTCAACTCAACGCACCTACACGGCATAAAATCCAATAAAACAAACATTTATAGCACCGTCCGAATGAACCTTCGAACACAGTTAAATTTCATTTTCCTTGTTGTGTAGTAATTTTCAATGTACCAAAGAAGTGAAAAAATACGTATTACACAATTTTGAAATTGGGATGACGGTTAGCAAGGACAAAGAAGAAGAAATCATTATTTTTTTCGAGTTTTTATTGACCAAAACAGGTTTTTATTCAGAAACTGAGCGATTCTTTGGAATATAGAATTTTAAGTTATTTCGGACGTATATCTGGAATCCTCATCTGCTGTCCGACAGAAGCTTCTAGAAACGCAAGAATGTTGCTAAATAAAACGTAGCTGTAACATAAAAACGCAATCAAGAACATTAAAAATGATAGCTATTGAATAAGAAAATTAAATCTCATTTATATCGCTTTACTTGCTCGCGCGAGTAATTAAAAATAATTTTTCGATTTTTATATATAAACATATTTCATGTGTCATTAATTTTATGCGTTCATATTTCATTGTCTATTTATGGTTTTCTTAGGATAAAAAGAGTAGTGGTTACCCGAGTCTTTCTACAGTTTTTATTGCTGCTGTCCAGTAGCATAATTAAATAATCGTTTTCTTTGCAAAACTCTGGTATTGTGGGCAGACCTGATCTTCCTTCAAAATCAACGGTAAGTCACTAAATAGCATTCGTTTTCTGATGAAACTGCCTTCTTTGTAGACAGTGCTGATGACCTACAGACTCTAATGAACAAAACCAACGATGCTTAAGTACGGCCTCTCCGTGAACATGAACATTGAAAACCAAGTAGTGGAGAGAGTGAAAAAATTAACACTAATGAGAATTGGGATCTCGACAAGGAAATTAAAGTGAAAATTGAGACAGCACGCAGCACATTCAATAACATGAGAAAAGTACTATGCCCAAGAGACATAACACTGAAATCTGGCTGGAGATTCACCATGTGTTATGTCGACTCAGTTCTTCTTTATGGAGTTGAAGCCTGGACACTTAAGACAGCTGCTATACGAAGAATTGAGGCAGCAAGAATTGAGGCAAAATCTTAAAATACCATGGGTTGACCGCGTCACAAATGAAAGAGTCTTGCACAGAATGCGCAAAGAAAAAGAACCCCTGACGATGGTAAAGAAGCGTAAGGTATCCTATCCTACAGCTGATTGATTGTCCAACGCAAAAACTTACGTGGATGCGGAACTTACGCCAGTGGTTGGAAGTTGGAAGCCGAATCACTGAGACCGACCCAGGATAGAAATATATTCGATGAAATGGCCACCAACCTGCTATGAGGAGAACCACCAGTAGAAGAAGAAGTATTCCTTCTGCTGCAGGCTGCAGAAATAACAGCAAGAGCCCTACCCTCTCTACAAGGTACTTCCTGAATATAGCCCTCCACCATAACTCGAAGTTCACTACTCCATTACCGATCATTTTTATACGCTCAGGGCACAGAGTGGCACCCACGCACAAGCAACAGAATGGGGAGAGCAGGGATGTTATACCAAAAGGATTGATCGGACAATAATGCCTTTTAAGACAGACCGATTGAAGAAGCCCCCGAAAGCTTAAAGCGCTCTGAAACAAAAATGATCGTAACATCCTAGCCATTCGGATATTATTATTAATTTTACCGTCCCGTCGCATCTCCGTCCGATCTTTGTCAGCGTCTGTGCTATTTTTTTTTGGAAAATATATTGAAATTCAAAAGGTTTTTAACCTGATGTGCGTTCACACTCGCACGCACCCACACTCGTACGCACCCACACTGTATGTGTAATTTTTATATTTTGTGTAAAAGAATGCCAAAACAAGATTCATTATATATATATATATATATATATATATATATATGAATATATTAGGTAATATAATATTTAGTGAATTAGTGGTAGAACATATATTTAGGTGGCACAAGCAAACAATCTATTATTTGTAAAAATCAATCTAATAAATTTATAGAAATTTCTTTACTTGGATACTATTTATGTTTTATATAATAACCAGTATAAAAGCGAATGCATTTAAAAAATAGGTTATTTTTTTATCAGAAACAAGTAAAATGTTTATGTTCGGATAAAACATAATATCCCCAAAAAATCTTAATTGGTTTTTTGAATAATCGATAATTACATTATGGGTTTTTTTGTGTAAAGTTTTTATTTATCTATTACAAGTCGGTTATTTATTATAATTTATTCGAAATAAGTCGATTATCATTATAAATCAATAATGCTTATCTCTGGAACTCACTGTAACATTTCCAATTATTTTTTTTAATAGCCTTTATTTAACTTAATGTGTTTGTAAGTGATGGCAGTCATTACCAGATTAAAATAAATCTTGGGTGTTGTGCTGCGTTATATTATGAATCTTCCGACGTTTCGGTCCAGGTGCTGGGGCTATCTTTAGGGACAACACCCAAAAAACAGTGTAAACCTCTTTTTAACTCTTGACAGAATCGGTTTTTGATTTGTCTTGAACAATTCCCAAATTTTAGAATTCACCTTTTGTTTACTTTTCATGCAGGGAAATACTGAAAAGGTTGTACTATTTATTTATTTCAATCAGTACAGCCTGGAGAGGGTGTAGAAAGCATTATCGATTATTATTCCGAAAAATATTCTCGAGTTTTTTATACGAATGTCTGAGCTGGTTACAGAAAAAACCATTCTTTTTATGGGACGAGTCGGTGACTACATTAGCTTCTTATTATAGATAATTATAAAAGTGATAGACTCCCCAGAGGCGCTCATTATTCTATAAAATATTAATAAATTTGAAGCTTACTTTCTAAAAATTATTTATGAGACTTTTTGGAGGAATTGCACTGCTTATTTCACGTTAATGTTTGTCTTAATATTATTTGGAATATTTAATAAATTTACATAGTAATTCGCAATAAAGGTGCTTGTGCTTTTATGAAATTTCTTGTAAATCGTTTTTAAGATATAGTAGATAGAAGAAAATTGGAAGCGTTTCACAACACAAAAAAAAAAATTGAATGTTGAATTGAATTTTTGAAAATGATATTTATAGCGGTTAAATATTATTCTTAATATTAGTAGTAAGAATTTTGATATTGTGTACAATTTTTATAATAATTTTATTAACTTTTTTTCGACAGGCTGTCACGATGGTAAGCTCAACTACCGGCTTCGAAAAGTCTGACTATTAACAATTGAATGAGAAAATGTCGGATTTTTTTCAAAATATAAATAAATCTATGTTTATTGTCTGCCCATTGTTCGTCGGCAAGGTTGCAGGGCAAACGAAGTTGCAACGTCGCGAAGCTACAAAGCGAGAAGTCCGATTACGAACAACCGAGCTCTGTTTGTTGCCTGCCTGCTGTCCTGCTCTCATACGTCCGACTAGGTCTGTCAGGATAGTCGCAGTGCAAGCGAGGTTGCAATGTGCAACGCTCGAATACCACCGGTGAGAAGACTAGGTCTGTCCGACTGGGGATCGTCGTAGCGCAAGCGAGGTTACAATGTGCATAGCTCGAATACCGCTGCGAGAAGACTAGGTCTGTTCGACTGGGGATGTCGTAGCGCAAGCGAGGTTACAATGTGCATAGCTCTCATTCCGCCAGCGAGACGTCCGACTAGGTCTGTCAGGTTCGTCGCAGCGCAAGCGAGGTTGCAATGTGCAAAGCTCTCATACCGCGGCGAGAAGACTAGGTCCGTTCGACTGGGGATCGTCGGAGTGCAAGCGAGGTTGCAATGTGCAAAGTTCGAATACCGCTGCGAGAAGACTAGGTCTGTCCGACTGGTGATCGTCGTTGTTCAAGCGAGGTTGCAATGTGCAAAGCTCTCATACCGCCGACGAGAAGTCCGACTAGGTCTGTTAGGATCGTCGTAGCGCAAGCGAGGTTACAATGTGCATAGCTCTCATACCGCCGGCGAGACGTCCGACTAGGTCTGTCAGGATCGTCGCAGCGCAAGCGAGGTTGCAATGTGCAACGCTCGAATACCGCCTGCGAAAAGACTAAGTCTGTCCGACTGGGGATCGTCGTAGTTCAAGCGAGGTTGCAATGTGCAAAGATCGAATACCACCTGCGAGAATTCCGACTGGGTCTGTTCGACTGGGTCTGTCCGACTGGGTCTGTCCGACCGGGGATCGTCGGAGCGCAAGCGAGGTTGCAATGTGCAACGCTCGAATACCGCCTGCGAAAAGACTAAGTCTGTCCGACTGGGGATCGTCGTAGTTCAAGCGAGGTTGCAATGTGCAAAGATCGAATACCACCTGCGAGAATTCCGACTGGGTCTGTTCGACTGGGTCTGTCCGACTGGGTCTGTCCGACCGGGGATCGTCGGAGCGCAAGCGAGGTTGCAATGTGCAACGCTCGAATACCGCCTGCGAGAAGACTATGTCTGTCCGACTGGGGATCGTCGCAGTGCAAGCGAGGTTGCAATGTGCAAAGATCGAATACCACCGGCGAGAATTCCGGCTGGGTCTGTTCGACTGGGTCTGTTGGACTGGGTCTGTCCGACCGGGTCTGTCCGACCGGGGATCGTCGGGGCGCAAGCGAGGTTGCATCGTGCAAAGCTCTCATACGGCCGGCGAGGAGTCCGACTGGGTCTTGAGGTGGCGGGCCGCGGGCCGCGAGTGACGGCGCCGGTTGGCGGGAGGGGCCGCGGCTCCGCGCCGGCCGCTCGTCCCCTCGGCCAGTTTGCTAATCACCGGCCGCCATAAGACACACCAAACGGGTTTCCACTCTCAAAGGTTACGTCCGAATTTGAATATTATATAAAACTTTAAAAAACGCCAAAATTCTGGCACTCAGTGAGCGCGCGCTACCGCCGGCCGGGACATGTGCCCGCCCGTGACACGCGGCTCTCCCACTGGATAACCGCCCAGCGCACTCGCAGGTACGTCCGGCACGACTCAATTACACGTGTATGCATTAATCACTCTATTCTCTACCTGACAGCTATCATTTTCCGCAAATCCGTCACTGTAGCTGCATGCAACCTCGCCCGATCAGCTGGGATAACATTTGCATCGTACTAACAATTTTTTTAAAAATATCTTGTACCTGTGACAGCTTTGTACTGCACAAAGCTTCGCAATTATTTTAATTCATTTTATTACTTTATTTCATTACGTTAAGTGCTGCGACCGTTTTTTCAGATCGCAATTCATTCGACCCGACGAGATATTGATGTGTTGATTTTATGCGATCCAATCAACACTTGTTTTCGTAATTTCCTTTCGTAACTGAAATGTGGGTTAATTGCACCGGATTGATGTTTAATTGATGGCGACTCGATTCAGGCATTTTGAAACGCATTTGAAAATTTGGCATGCAGTCGATGCGAGCATCTCTACAGGCAGATGCTCGAGGAAGAATTTGTTAATATTTTTATTGTCTTTGAACTCATTGCGCGTGTTTAGTAAGCCATTTTAATTCCGATGGGTGTCGTCGATCAGTAAATAATGAAAAAAATATTACAAATACACCAGGAAATTATGTAAAGACAGAAATATTTGAATAAAGATGGCGGCCATGCAAATGGCGCTTCGGCCCGGTCGCGCATATGTTTACAATAATTTTGCCATTAGTGATATAAAATTTCAAATATTATTCAAATATTTAAATTTTTTATTAGAAGAAACCAAACACGTACAATTATTTTAAATCTTCTGGTCAAAAATTGATTCTATATTAATTTCACGCTAAACTGTGTAAATAATAATCAGAAAAAATAAAAAAAAACAAACGAAAGTTTTTGCTATTCAAATGAATATAATGACCGAATTTGCATTTTATTGATTGATATATTGTATATTAAAATATTTAAATGTAAATATTTCAAGTAACACATAAATCACGCAAAGATTAAAATCAGCTATTAGTGAAGATAACACGTAAAGGTTCTGTTCATTTATTTTATGTTTTGAAAATCTTGTTTTTTTTTTTATGGTATTTTTAAACGCCCCGACTATTTTAAATTTTCCGTACGCGACACAATCAAAATTAACGGCGGGTCCACGCGATGCAGGCGATGAATATTAATCTGCGATTATTGGAGCGAACGGCCTTGATTGAGCACTATCATTTCTACCACAAGAGCGGTATTTATAAAAAGGACATGTCTGTCAGTCAGTCGGGGCTGGGTCATTTTTATTTCTTCTTCTTCTGGTGGCTTCGTCGAATATACTTCTATCATGGGCCAGTCTCGTTGAATCGACCTCCGCCCACTGGCGCGAATTCCGCATCCAAGTAAACTTCCTCCTCCCAGTGGCTCTTCTTCCTTTGATTTTTCCGCTTCTTTGCTGTTTTCGTATTTTAGAGATTTTCATATATATACTCACATTTCTGCTGCTTTAATTCTTTAATAGCTGTGGCTCCATAAAGAAGAACTGAGACGACATAACACTTGGTGAATCTTGGTGGTCTCAATTCTCAGTTAAATTTCTTGGCCAGAATCCCAGTTATCATTTAACCAGCTGTCTAAGTATTGAAATTTTTAATATAATAGAATAACGTTTTTTTATATTTGAATTACGAACGCAAATTCTATTTTTGAATTATCGCCCCAATTCAGTGTTGCCAACTCAGTACGTACAATCAATACGATCAAAACTTGACTATAACATTTTTTTTAATACTCAATTGTTCTCACGAACAACTTGTGCATATAAAATGATTTAGGTGGTTGTTTCAATTAGGTAATTATTATTTAAATCTCAGTTCAATTGAGATGTATTGTCAATATCGCCGCTTTGAAAATTACGATTACTAATTATTGGGCGGAAATTCCACCTTGAAAATGTTCAGTTGATTTATCCGACAACTTTCGTGCTTATGTTCTAAAAAAAAACGCAGATTTATGCAATTTGTGTGATGTATTAAACAGCCTCTCGGGACTCGGGCATCTAAGCTCGAGCGGGTTTTATGTGCAAGATGCTTGTGAAAATGCACTCCAATAAAACGAAACGGAATACCGGGACACGCTCACGACATTTGGTCACCAGAACGTTCGAGTTCGGGACGGTCTGTTCTCAGCCGCAAAAAAATAAAATTGAACCTAAAACTAGTTGGCATTGACATTGGAGACCGCTGACGTCAGGCTCGGTGGGCGGCGATGCACGCTGAAGCATGCTCCTCTTTATTCCGCAAAAACATACCAACACCATCGTATTCGAGAACACCACGGAAAATAATGATTTCAACACATTTTCATTACTTTTAATTACCGCCGTTAATAATTATTACTTACTAACGTGCTTCGTGACAAAATGGTCGTCATGTATTTTTTTTTTATTGTTTTATAATTTGAAGTTCAATGATCCCAATTGATCGTACCGCATGTTGGAAAACGTATGTATAAAGTTTTCTTGTGCATTTGTGGTGCATCTACTAGTTTATAGATGTCAGATTTTTTATTTATTTATTGAATTAGTGATTCTATTGAATTATAGAGATAATGGTATTTCTCAAATGTTAAGTTACAACTATTCTTTCATAGATGGCTAGTGTATTTATTCTATCTGTCTATAGATGGCACTTAAATTATATTTAATTTATTTTTTATTGCTACAGGTGTCTCAAATTTCATTTGTTTTATGAAACGGTTTTTCTTTTCGAATTATTTATTTATTTTTTGATTGTAATTATTATGTAGTTGTTGTTTATATTTTTAAAGCAAGTGTTAGTGATATGACTTCGTTAATTCTATTTTTTGGTCAAGGAGTACATACATGAAGATTATGAAAATTCATAGTGGGATATTAGCTTAGCCTCTCCTAGGCTTTGTCTGTCGTTTGGTTCGAATAGACAGACGGCTTTTGAATTTCAGACATAGCCTGTTAGAGGTTAGGTTGTCTATTCCGCACTTACAACACCTGAAGACTCGCCGTCGAAGCAGCTTCAAAGTTAAACCATTCGTATTACTGCAACTAACAAAATCATCTTTGAAAAATTGAATGAAAAATTATAGATTTATTTTGTTACATAAATAAAACAAAAAAATCTTTTAATCTTTTTAAATGATTGTTTATTATCTAAACATAGTACAATAAATAAATAAATACTTACAAATAGCAATGCAAGATGCACGGGCTAAGAGTTCATGCTTTTACTCTACAGTACTGAAAATATTTACACGAGGACTAACTCTTTCTGTAGATAATGGTATGTAAGTGCAAGTGTGACCTTCACATCTAATAATAAATAATCTAAAAAATAAATGCACTTCAAGACAAATTATTACTTAGAACACCATGCGTTTTTATCGGTCCTGCGAAATCGCTCCAGTTTTTATAGAATAATTATAAATCGGACCGATAAAAAAATGGATAAAATAGTTTACCCATAACCGTATTTATTAATTTTCACTACTCCTGTAACATTGTGTAAAATATATAAAACGGCAATGAAATCCATATTGTAGATTTCTGAAATACATATAATTTTACAGCTTGACTTCTACGAGTCTTGCCTGAGCCCAATTCAGTGGTTGTGATTCTAATAAAATATTTATTAAAAATGTAAACTACTACAAATTATGTATTATAAATAAGAGTGTTTAATTTATATACCAGTTTAATATTGATATTTAAGCTAGAATTTCAGAAAAAATCCATAGAGAGTGCTTAAATATGTGGTTTAAATATATAATTTGTGAGAGTTGCGCCCAGAGCTAATTTACTTAACAAGATATTAAACATTTATATAAAAAGTTCATTGCTGGTGATTTAGATTTTAAGAGGTCAGAAAAGGAAACTTTACTTTCGACTTCATAAATATATTGTAAAAATACTATTAAGTTTATTAAATAAGCATGAATCGAGTTGAGATTTTCTATTTTATCAGATGACTATGGACTTTGAGTGTGGCTTATAAAAGAGATTTATTATATCTCTTCTTAATTTAATATTTATATTAAAGTTTTTACTTTGGTATCTGAATATTTGAGTCATAATTCATTAATATATTCTGTATTGAAAAACAAAATAAAATTAGTCGATCAGAGCTTTCTAAGTATGGATTAATAATGGCTCATGGTGATTTGAGGGTATTTTTTAGTAAATAAGATGATTGGATTTGATCTGAGCTTCGGTGATTTCTAATACTGCTTTGGAAAGAAGTTGTTTACTGTAAATCATGAATATTTATATTATGCTTTTACAAAACGTAAAAAGCACAGAAAATATTTACTTCTTCTGGATGTTGTTTTGCAATATTTCCATACAAATTATCTTAAAGTAGGTTTTGTGGTTAGCACATATTTTAAACATTTAGCTGATTTTGCATAACTCCTACCAGAGACGGTCTTCAGTGTATCCTACACATGAGCTATTCAACTTAATACTAAAAATAAATAAAAATACTGGTTTCTCTTATTCATTCATCAACTTAATTAGTCAGTGTGAAAATGCTCAAAGGTACCTGCTTTTGGATGATTCTGTACAAACTTTTCTTGCGTATGTTTGAACATGTAAGCAGATTGAACACATGTGCATATTTTAAGCTCTTTATATAAAAAAAATATATTACTACTTCAACAATATATTTGAAGTATATAATACATGTAAAAACAATTCAATTTTCTTTATTGGACCAGAGATGGGATTCGAATCCACACTCTTCGTCTTCAACCTTCTCGTCCATTTAGAGCACCTGAGGTCTTTGTATGGTTCAAATTTTACACTATCAAAAATTAGTATAGATATTTTGTACAGAAGCAGATACCTTGATCATCTCTATATATAATTAGGTATATCTATGTTTCATCATTATTGCTTTCAGGCAAGTAGTAAAACATTGAAATGTTCCTCAAAGGGAAACGATCAGTCTTGGTGGGGTCAGTAGCCGACAGCGGTGGGGCCACCCGTCCTGACATAGTGTCCGTAGGGGGTGTTTATGTGTGCCACAGGGCCCAGGCCTCCGGTGGACCCCAGACCTCCCAGTCCTCCCAGTCCTCCAAGGCTTCCTGTGCTCGGATATGAAATTCGGTATTGTGAGTCATTGTTGGGATCCTGCCGACTCCAGGCTTCGTGGCCAACTGGAAAACAAATTCAATTTATATTATAGTTGCACACCACAGGTTGAAAATGGTTTATAATAAATACTTAAATATACATTCGAGGGATTCACCAAAGCCATCATCTTGCACCGTGGGAGCCCACATCTCGCAGCCAGGGACATAGAGATCATAGCGTAGTGGCAGAGGTTGAACATTACAACTATCATGAGTTGTATGTCTTAGTGTTTAACTATATTGCCAGAGCCTGTGGCTGAAGCAGATATACACAACATAAGACCAAGACGAGATTTAATTAAAGCTGAATTGCTAAGCTTATTATTATTTGATAGCAGTTGATGCCATCAGTAGGTGTTAGTGACCGAGAGCACAAGATTATGTCGGTGTACCTGGAGAGTAGTAGCTGTCGTGCATGGGCGGGCCATGGTGTGAGTTGTGGACATGAAGGTGCACCTCCTTGTTCGGAGACCAGCCGTGGTGTTCCTCACCCTTGAGGGAGTACAGCTTGGCCAGCAGGGCGGAGACCTGGAATCATAACGGCTATCGTACACGTTAAAGAACCAATATGGATATGAGTTTATATGATAGGTGAGAGTGCAGAATGATGATAGCTCCTTATGTAAATGTTTGTAATGTTAAAGTAAGATGCAGGACCTGGGAACTTCTACACGCCTTATTTATTTTCAAAAACTTTTTTTTTCTTTCATTTTATTTAAAAGTTTATTTTTATTTTGATATAGTAAAATATGTTTAGAGGATACTCATCTCTTTTATTACTTATGGCTTTTTATTTGTACTATGACTATGATTTTTCTTGTTTTTGCAAGCGTGATTGCTAAGTTGCCGAAGCATGGAAGAAGTGTGCTCCGTTGTGTGGAATTCCTTACCATGGTTTCTCTGAATACAATAGATTTAAACTGAGTTGCTGCACATTATGAGTTGAAATGACACGGGTAGGTTGATTTTGATTTGGGAGGGCTGCGACGAACACTGTCCCTACACTAGTGCTCTGTGCAGCATGGCTGGCGGGCTGGGATACCTTGAACATGAGCAGCAGCAGGCCGATGCCCACGGCCTTGACGGCCAGGATGAAGGTGAGGACGATGAGCGTGGCCAGGACGCCGAGCTTGAACATGATGGGCAGCAGGGCGGCCTGCAGCTTCCTGATGGGGCGGCCGAACGTGCGGGCGACACCTGCAACAAGCGGGGAGGATCAGCGGAAGAACTTATAATTTTACTAGATAAATCCTTTTATAATATTTCATAAGATGAAATATATTGCCAAGTATCTAAGAACTAATTATATCATGTGGAATTAAGAAGCCGCTGGGGTGGGCATCCCCCGTTAGCAATAAAATTATTTATTATACAATAGCAGCTGTGACTCAATTGTCGAAAACACACACCCATTTATAAGTGTAAAATATCGTGATACGTGATAACGTTTATTAATTTTTTAAATCTTTTCCTGATACTCCCAGTTTTATATGTATTTTTACATCTAAGCGTATATAACACAATATAAATACAGATAACAATATAATTTTTTAAAAAAGGTGTTTTTATCCATGTACGCTACCACCTAAACCACATCTTGTAAACCTGCGCGTGGGATAACCTATACCTTACTGTACGTATAGCCCTAAGAACTATTGTAAATTATCATAAAATAAAATAAAATATATCAATAAACGTGCCAAAGGTTCTCAGCTTTATTTCCAATGTATATTTCTTCCATAAGCATACACGACGTGTGATCATAAATAAAAAGAATAATAATAGATATCCGAGTCTCTATGGGAAGTGGGTCCATGGTAGGTGTAATAATCGATAATAAAAACAATTGGAGTCGGTAATCTAATAAAAACAAATAAAAAAACAAAGTAAGAAGCCCGCTTGGGGCTTGTAATTGGCCATGATGATGCTCGTAACATCGTCTGTAGCAAATCTAGGCCTGTGGGACGATACACCTGTCGGTTGCGGCTAATTGCGTGGGTCTCTGTCCACTCGCCAAACTAATTGTCGGTAATTATCAATCCAGCAAGCTTGATGCTGCTGGAAGTGTAGCCTCACAAGTCAATGAAACAAGAAGCAAAAGCAGCAGAGAAGCAGCGATGGTTACAGTAAAAAACAGCTTCAATTGTAGGACTACGTTCTCAGTTTCAGTAACGTTGGTTGACGAGTTATTGCATCGCTACAATCGTACTGTAAACTACCTGTTAATTACATGATATCATGAGCAGAACAAAATAAAAATATTAGTCAAACATTTTTTGGTTGAACTCTCGCAAACAAACGAATCATGAAACGGGAAAAAAAACAACGGGGACCATCATCAAAATATTTATTGATACCTATATAAGTACGGCCGCAATACCGTGGGTTTAATTATTGAGTTCATAAGTTGCAATCTTGTTTGTATTTCTTTTGCTTGAGCTCGCATAGAAAACATGAAAAATGTTCAAACGGGAAAAAAAAACAACGGTGACAATACTCAAAATAATTATTGATACCTATATAAATGCGGCCGCAATACAAAATGATTACTTGAACCTTGTTTGTATTTTTTTTTAGTTAAGCTCGCTTGAGCAAACAAAACATGAAAAAAAAAAAAAACAGTTTAACTATTGATGTTTCCTAAAAATAAATACGCCTTTCTAAATTTACGGGTAATTTCACTGGCGTTATTAATGGGGCCTATTTATGTAGAAGGTTTTTAATATTTCAATTTATAAATATATCATCGGTTATCAGTTTGGAAAAAACCAGGGCTGCTGACTGGAGGAATTTTTATAATAATTGAATAAGAAAGTAAATCGTGAGCGGGGCGCTTATCGTGACAGTGGAAATGCAACAAAAGTGAATTTTCCATATCGACACGGCAACGAAAGTAAAATGGCGATATAGCATTCATGCTCTGCAATGGACTCATGACGCTTATAAAATGATTATTTTGAAGTATTCCTAATAAGATTATTAAATATTTTAAGGCGTTAATGTTATGTCGTCTCATTTCCGTGATGGGGTCGAAGCTCGGACACTCAAGACAGCTACTGTGCGAAGAGTTGAGGCGACAGAAATGTGGCTGTATGGGAGAATCCTTAAAATACCATGGATTGACTGAGTCGGAACTCTTGACGATAAGTATGGCATCCTCCAGATAATTATCCAAGGGAAAAATTAAGGAAAAAAGGAGATCGGAAGTGCGGCCGAATAAGTGAAACTGGCTCAGGATAGAGATATGCCCGAGGAAATGGTCACCAATCTTCTATGAGGAGAGGCATCGGGAGAAGAAGAAATATTTTAATATTAATTATCGAAAATACCATTTTACAAGTTCTAATATTCCATTTTTATTATCGACGTGTAGTGAGTGCTTATTATTTTTATTATAGTCAATAAAATGCTGGAGTCTTGAGTGTTTTGTTGCTGATGTTTCCGGTGATATAAATGACAATCATCATTTCAAGATGGCTCTAGTACCAGGGGCGAAGCGTTGGAAGCTTCAACTGAAAACTCAGCAAATATGCCCAAGAACACAGCGATCGTAAGCTTCAATCGAAACCTTTTAAAGGAAAGCCAATTAAGACCAACCACAGGTTTTGCTGGTTGGAATGACACTATTTTTTTCATGGGTGCGCGGTAATATTTAAACATCAAATATAAATAGCCAAACGGCTGGGAGGTTACGACCATTTTTGTTTGTGAGTGCAGTCCGAAGAACCCCTTGAAAAGTGAAAACGGGGGAGACAGTCGGATCTACGATGGGTCAAATATCTCGTCACGCTAATAATCCGGAGACTATATCCATTATGACAGCACGTGAGTGCAGCAGTGCGGCTACCTGTTGCTTTACAACAGGTGCACGTGTGTTGGATTGCGTCCAATGGAGTGTGTGGAGCCGGATCCGAGGTCGGGAAATGGGCCACCGCAGGACGTTGAACTGGACGTGGAAATCAGGCCAAGGGCAGCTGACAGCGTGAGGAGGCAACCTCTTCAGCAGTACCAGGTGGATGTAATAATCTCAGTGGCTATCAAACTCTTTTGGCCCACGGACTCCCTTTTATAGTCAAAACTTGCCTACGGCCCCTGGGTGAAAAACAACATAAATTCATATTATAGACTAGTTGGTGCAAGTATCGACTCCATTGCGTTCCTGTATAAACCTACCTGACTCACCATGATGCCTGTTGTTACTTGTATTTTATGCACCTGCCTATATTTATATTTTACTTAGGACGTAAAAATCTCTAATAATGTATTCATTGTTATTTATTTTAACCTCCATATTAATAAAAATGTGTCAAATTAATTTTATTTTATATTAAACCTTGCGCGGACCCCCTGACGTTGTTTCCCTACCCCCAAATCGATTTTAATTTTCTAGGGACCCTCTGGGGTCCGTAGGGACCACTTTGAGAAGCAATGGTATAGACAGACCGAACACAAGTAACCGCTTCGTTGTCATAGCACGCTTTTTAACAATAGAAAAATAATTTACAATTATTGGTAGTGTGCATTAATTTTTAGGATTTTTTCGTGATTTTATAATCACGAAAAGTGAGCTTTATTATAAAAAATTGGTACAATATATTCTATTCAAAGTATTGTCCATCGCTAGCCACTACTTTTCCCCATCTTTCGGGCAAATTATGGATTCCACCACAAAAGAACTGTTCGTCTTTTGAAGCCAAGAAAGAATCAAGCCATTTTTTGATGCCCTGTTCAGAAGTGAAGCGTATTCCAGAAAGAGTATTCTGCATCGATCTATCAAGTTGTAGTCGGAAGGGGCAAGGTCTGGGCTATAAGGCTATTTTTTTTTATAAAATTAACACCTGTGACGGAATTAAAATGATTTTAAAAAGTTTCAGTAAATATGGTAACATGTATACTTATAAGTAACTGATCATCACTATGGTCGCTATTTTATGTTTATTCCATAGTAGACACATAATCTAAGATAATCAAGACAAAATTTAGATTATTTTTCCCAACATTTAATCATATACACGTAACACTGATATTTATAATTATTTATCTAATTATAATTGATCTGAATGAACAACAGCAGGCGTGGAAATTCATAGGTATTTTTATTATTTTTTTAATTAAAGCACTTGTTGTTTTTAATTGTATAGATATTTACTAATAATCGTAACAGGCTGAGGAGTGATGTTCGGATAATTGTGGCATGTTATTTGTTTATGCTTTATGTGGTATTGCAAATCAAATGCTGAAAATTCAACGGTACAATAAAGCACGCGATGTCGGCGTTAACAATATTACACGCGATGTAAAGCACGTCGATAATTCCACCTTTTCAATAAATAATTAATTAAAAGTGTTTCTGGAGACAGCCACGTTTCTTTTTGAAACTACGTACTGAAAAGTCTAATTAAAAAACATCGCAAGTTTTTATTTGTTTTTTAATGTAAATCGGTCTGCCTGCTTCACATTTTTTTTACCAAACTTCGTAGAATTCTTGTGCTTATAAGAAATAGTAATTTTAAAGTCAACGAGAGACATTGACGATAAGAACTTAGACATTGACCGCACCGATTCTGTAAACATCCGGTTTTCTGCGAATTTGCTGAATGATATTATAGCTCTTGTCCTATAGATATTTTCAGATGACATTATGTCTTAAATTTAAGCACCCCTTGATTTGATTCAATACCTTGGCACAAAGCAAAGGTTTTAGGTTCCACATCACATATAAGGTAATTTTAAGAATTCGATACGACAATACGGAGAATAGTGAATAATGGTTAATGGCAAAAATATAATGGTCAGGTGCAATGGCGCATGGTGTTTATCAAGGTCAAATTATGGAGTTTATAAGGTTTTCTTCGTAGTCTTTATACAGGTGGCCGCCCACGCACTGACACATATTAAACACAACACTGGCGTTCTCCTCTCATTCACTCATCACGCATGCTGTCTATTCAGTGTTCCCTTCGATAAGCTCGGCATAGCAACAAATAAAAAAAAAACATTAAAAAAAATATTCATATAAATAAAACGAAAGTTTAGATCAGCCTTAGATCAGACGAAGTAAACTAGTGTCTGTTTCTACTAGACTAGACTAAACTAGATGAAATTTCGGGCACACTTTTCGCTGCCTTCTTCAGAATGAATAATCTTTGTAGAGTGTCTTTGTAAAGTGATTGTGTCCGTCCTATTTGCGTTGAATGTCTTCTGGTCCACGTTGAACGCCGGCGATGTAACTCACACGTGTGCCACATAACGTGTTTACCGATTACGGGCTTCCGGTTTGGTATGATTGATCTGAATATTGAGGAGCAGACCGAGAAGGCGGCAGGAGTGATCTCACCAGGGCCGGGCTGGGCAGCAGCCGCTTTCGAAAGAATCGGTACAGGTAAGTCACGAGCGACAGGTGTGATTGGGGGACTTTGATGTGAGCCTTCCTTGTTTTTCTGAAATATATATATATACGAGCAGATTTCCGGAGAAGAATTTGAGAATTGGGTCGTAGACGTGACAGGTGATTAATTCGGTATTTGCTGCGGCCGTTGACCTCGGCTGAGAGGGCGAGGTTAATGGCCGAGAAAGCGCCACAAGGACTCGCCGGCCCGTCGCGACGGCGCAATAAATTGTATTTTGCCGAAAAGAAAGCGGAATGAAAGTCCTCGTCCGGCTGGCTGAGCTGAGCAGATGATGAAGACGCAGAGGTGACTTTGGGTGGTCTACATGCGAGACGACGCAGACAACAAAGCGGTGACTGGCCAATAAAGTCCTCCTTTGCGTTGTTTACTTATGGCCTCTCGACCGATTTGGAATCAGCCAATAGCGTCCCTTTATTTTGAGTGAGTTTTAGGATAGCAAAACAACGTATGTAGAAGACTTTAGGCAAAACAAAAGGCAATGGCATCTCCTTTTTTTACAGTTTTATAAAAATACGTTTGACTAATTATTCGTTCGTGTGTACTATAGATCCATTATACCTTTCCGAGGTAGGAAGGCTCCTGCTATTGTTTCCGTAGCTTATTGCAGAAGGAGTATCAGATCTAAAAGCCAGATCTTTGTATGGAAATATATAATAATGCTATTGGGCAGCAGCAATATAGCACCATGAACACTGGTTCAGCATGAGTATATGCTCAGTGAAATTGTAGCCAACCTCCTAAAAAGACTACAGATCCGATCGGCAATTAGCCAATATATAGTGTCCGGTTTGTGACGCTATTGGCTAATTACCAGAATTGTCCCGTTTGCAGAATCTAGCTCGTCCTGTAGGTGTAAATAATAATAAGCCAAGAGCGATTTAAGGCGTGGTTTGATGCGGCCATTTTTTGTTGGCGTTTTAAATTGCTATTTTTGAAGGCGCGGTGAGTCAGAATTCTGAAGAAGCCGCTGGTGAAATTAAATATAGTCTCGCCGAATCTGATTGCCAAAAAGTAGCGCATGTGGTTTGGCTAGACGAAATATAAAGAATATGATTGGGTTGAGTGGCATAAAATAGACTTTAATCTGCTATCCAATATCAATTATGTGTATTGATTGAGTTTAAAATGAAGCTAGATATCTTTTTATTTTTGAACCCTTGACATCAAATGCAAATTTTTATTTTTTTTAAACAATATAGTTTTTTTTAAGGTATTTACTGCTTTTTTACTAATGTGGACCGCATGGCATTGCTATTAGTATATTCTTTATTGTGTTTGCTTAGGCACATTACTACAAGAACAATCATCTTTAATTTATGCGGTAATCAAGAAAAAATAAAACAATCGTGTTTTTTTCAAACCAAAGTGGCTCGGATGTGTATATTTACGTCATAAGCTATATTTTATTCGTGAATTGCAAGGTCAGTAATAATTTCCAGTAATTTCCAGTGTGTTCCGTTTTCCCGGGGGCAACAAACTGTGCTATTACGTTGTAAGCCGCTATAGTTTAATTTCTACAATAACGTTTTTATAATACTCAGATTGGCCGTTTTACAGAGTTAATGCGGGTGAGCTGTAAATTTGAAGCGATGCTATTATTTTACTCAATATTACAGCAGTTATAAACTGTGTGGTAAATTGAAAGTAAACTTATTTAATAAAGATTAAATAGAAAGAAAAAAAACACAGCACACGAACGGAATCCGTTCGAAAAAAAGCGGATCGATTAAAAACCAAAACTGGAGCAAAAAATCATTACAGGTTAACAAGTTGGCAGTGTCGATGTACGGATGTGTAGTGTGCTATAATAATTAAGAGTGGCACTTTATGTAATCCGCCGAGAAGAATGCAGATTATTAAATAATAGAAAATCTAGTTCTATGAAGCAGTGTGGAAGTGTATCCGATGATAAGATCGCGGCGATCTTTTTGCATTGTTCCGGAATATCAAATGAGAAGGACGTAAGAGGATGTATTTCACTAATTGGTGCTACTACTGTAGTTGATTTCGATTGCGTCTTTACTAAATTATAAACAAGCAAATTAAAGATTCCTTATATTGGAAAATATTGATCCTTAGTCTAGTGGTCGAATCTTCATGAAGCAGTCTTTTTGCCTGTTGCCTCCAGATTAAAACGTTAAATAAACACTGCCGAAAAAATACCCAAAGGTTATTGTAATACTTTAATTGTATAAATCGAGATTTTCAGCGAAGGTAACAAGTCAGAAACAGCCGCAGTTGTCATTAGTTGAAGCACGAATATACCATTTTTTGTAGGCCTTATGATTACGTACACTTTTGTTTTTTATTACAAAATAAATTATATGGAAAGTATTCATATATTTTAGACCGAGAAATTTATACCTACTCGTTTATAAGAAAAACTGCTTATGAATAACTTTAAAAAAAAGATTAGGTAGTGACAGATTTGAAAGTGGGGTATACACTGCATACTTAAATGACGCGAGTGTTTTCCTAAAGAGGCTGCACTGTAATAAATTGCGCTCATTTTCATCTCTATTTACTTCTGTTGCATTAAAGTGAAAGTAAAAAAAATATATTCTAATAATAGGGAAAATTTGCATTTAACACGTGTTACTCTAAATCAGAGGTTCCCAACGTGGTCAATATCGACCCCCAGGGGTCGATTTTGCCCTGCAAGGGGTCGATGACAGCGAAAAATAATATTGGGGGTCCACGAACTGTAAATGGGGGTCTACGAGAGTGGATCCCATTTAAGCAGGTCATCACCAAAATTTAGACATTTCGTAAATGTCATAATGCACCGAACACAGATTGTACTTATGAACTTTGTGACAAATCGAAACCCTGAAGCGTAGAAGTATTTTGTATGTTTTTAATTAATGTATTTTATTCTATTTAAGATATTAAAATGGAATTCCACCAAGTATTCTCTGTCAAAAATATTGATTTTTTTAATGTTACTGTATTTGCATTTTGTAGGTATAATTAACATTACATGTATTTTAACTTTTTCATTTTTAAACCCACTGTACAGTAAACCTTATGAAAGTGAGTTGTTCTATATAAGATGTCAAAAATATATTTGAAGTTGATGAATTTGTAAAAATTTAATATTAGCAAGGCAGGGGTTCGACGAAAATCAGGAAAACTTGATAAGGGGTTGGCGGGATAAAATAGTTTGAGAAACTATGCTCTAAATTATAGGGCAAACAGTGGCTTTACGCGTGTACGCACTGCACGCTGATGTGTAAAGATGTATTAAGTTTATACTGCAATTAGATCTGTTTATGAATAATCTAAACATTGCATGCCTTTTCGAGTAAAAGAGCAACAAATAACGCCCATACAAAATTTAACATCTTATAGAGAATAATGTTTAAGTGAAAATTTATGAATATACTTCACGGTGATTGCCTCGTTTTGGGTAGGCCCACCTAAGTTTTACTTTCTTTACAAAAATGCCAGATCTACGATAACCCGTACTGCCGCATGTAGTGCTATAAACACAATACAGTAAAACCCCGCTTTACGCGACCCCGTTATGCGCGGTTTCACTATAACGCGAAATTCAAAATTTGCCTTAAAATGCCTCGCATTACGCGAATTTCTTATTTTAAGAATGTGTATGAACATAATGCAGTCATTGACTTCTCTTAACAATTAAAAACAGCGTTGGGTGTTATGAACGTATTTTACAAGAACGTAAAAGAAACGCTACCCAAAAGGCAATAGATGTATTTTTCAGTAAAAATAACATGTAATACTGCATAAAGTGTTCTTAGAATTAATTTTTGACTATGTATGTATGTTTAATCGTAAACCCCGATATACGCGAATTTCACTTAACGCTATTTTTTCCGGAACGTATCCCTCGCGTAAAGCGGGGTATAGTAATATATTTAGCTAATTTATTTGAAAGTACGTCAGCAGTACAAAAGAGACTTCAACGCACGGGAAATCGATGTCGCGAAACCGAGAGATCGCTTCGATTGTAAAATACAAAAAATCGTCCCATTTAGGTTGCGGGGCCGTTATGATTAGTCAGTTCGAATTCACACCAATTACACTATCGCATGAGATGAAAATGAAACCGCCGTATCAGACACCACACGTCTCCGTGGGCCCAACAGCCGAAAAGCCTCGAACGTCTGCTCCGAGACGCGCTCTGAATACCTCGGACCCTCGCGAGGAACTGGAGCGACGTGAGCACCACGAGCAGCGCCTTGCTAATTGTGGCTCCATTCTCGACAGTCGCCGGATTAGACATTCTGAGAATACCGCCCGCCGTGTCGAGTGCAAGGAAATTTTTCAACCACTCAGTGCAAGTGTAATGCGCCTAACTGCAAATTGTATGATTGCACCTAGAAGACCACACAGGCAGACCGCCCGGGGTAGCTTTTACGGTTGCATTATATATGGCGCCGCCCAGGTTGGTGTCTAAATCTATATCTGCATCTTGTTTGTTAAATCACGTACGCCGCCTGCGGTTTTTTTTATACACATCCTGTCAAACTGTATCAAGTAGCGTAGATTATTTCAAATATAAATCACTGTACTGCGCTGCTGCAGAAGCAGATCCAATGGAGCAAAGAGGTGAAATACCTTGGAGTCCACCTGGATCGGAGCCTCGCATGGCACCTCCACATCGCAGCCGCCCGAATAAAAGGCCAGACAGGCAAAAACAGGCTCTACTCACTACTGTGCGCTAGGCTCTACACCTCCATCATTAGGCCGTACATGATGTACGCCGAATCTGTCTGGTCAAACGCCAGCCAACACCTCATCGTGAGTATCCAGGCCGCCCAAAACTCCTGCTTACGCCTCATTCTAGGTGCCTACTATCGTACCTCGACCAGCACCCTCTGTGCTCAGACCAAAATCCCACCGATCGTAACCCAGACGCTTCACGTCACCGAAAGGCTATACCAGTCCATACGAAAATCCGAAAACCCCCTCCTCAAAGGGATCGGAGACGACACCCAGAATAAATTCCCCCACCACATCCTACTCGGTGAAAATAAAACAGTCTCCGACGGCTCCCGGGGCACCCTATACAAGAATTTAGTTCGTAGATATTTACTACACATATACACATGCAAATAAAGAGTTTTTCCCACTCATTTTCTCTGCCTTACACATTACTGAATCTATAGTAAATCATGAATGCTACCATATAAGCCACACATTTCAAACCCCGAAACCTGCGCCCAGGACGGGGATAGACCAGCTGTAACATAACCTAAAATTTAATTAATCTTTTTTCGCTGCTGCAGATCATAACCGGTGAAGCTGTCTCCCGGTGGAGTATACATCATAACTAACTCAACCACGGCAAAGCTCTGCCTACCGATGGAATAGAATAAACTCCATAACAAAGTATTGAAAGTGTTGTTATTTCCAATGTTCAACCGAAGTCCTGTGTGCATCCTATGGTCACCATAATTGGTGTCACAAGTGGGGCACATAACACAAACGTCAATGCGTATTTGTAAATTTCTTCTTCAAGTCAGTGATCATCTCGTTATACGAGTATATTTATCCTGGGTCAGTTTTACTGATTTGTCTGCACTCTTGACTTCCAGCCACTAGCGTTTTTCCTTATGCCTATTTTTCATTGGATTGGATTTTGGAAAATAGGACTTACGCTTTTTTACCATCGTCATCTATTTCTGTAACGCGGTCAACCAATGGTGTTTTAAGGATTCTCCTATAAATCCATAACTCTGTCTTCAACTCCATAAAGTAGAACTGAGACACCACAGCATCAACTTTCGTTAACTAAGCATAACCTAAGTGGCCGTGAAAAGAGACCTTTTTAATGTTATAAAAATTGCTTTGCTCTTGAAAAACGTAATAACTGTAAATAAGTAACAAACATATATATTCCGTGTGATAATCGATTTTTAATGTTTCGAGTGTGATAATTACTATTTTCATCAGTATTTATTATGTGTTAACTCTAAATATTTTTATGTTGACATTGGACTTGTGAGATGTTTTCGTCAAATCGTTGTGAGGATCATTATAGATTTTTTATACCGTTTTTTGTCAAAACGAGGACGATATTATTATAAATTTAAATACTGTGTTATTGGAACGCCTGAATTTTTTAGTTACTTGATTTTTTAAAAGTTTGTTGTGTTATTTGAAACAAATCTATTATTTTTATTTACATATTGTGTATTTGGTCTGCGGGGTGAAAATATTGGACATGTATCGTGGAATTTGAGTTGACTGCAAATTATTATTACTACGGTGTGTTGACTTTTAAAAGTCGTAATAACTATTATGCATCTTATATTACTTATTACACAAAAGATGAATGAATGAATGAAAGGTTTCTAAAGATAGTATGTAAATTACCCACGTAAAATGTTTGTACGCAATATTCTGTACATGGAGGTGTTGAATAGAAGTCTTACGCATTGAAGCAATGCTGTTAGCACTATTGACACAACGTTACCTGTAAAAAAAACATCGCTTACGTCTTTTTTTCTATACATGGTAGACATACAGGTGGAAATGCGACTTAAAAACTGACAAGTAATGCAACTTTACGGTGTAATACAAACTTGCATATACATGAAACTGAAATCGTTAAATAGTTAGTTATTCACTCATACGTGATGCTACAGTAATATATATTTAGTTTTATTGTATTTTGAGACCAAGCATGTTTATGTATACATCAGAATTTATTGTACCAATCAACGAAATATTTATGATATGGTCTTATAAACCTGTAGACCTTGTCTGTACCGTTGGCCACTGGACGCGTTTATGCCAAATACGCCGGTTTAATAGATCAATCAAGCAACACTTGTTGATTAAAAATTTAATCTAGCAATTCAAGTTAAGGAATCGAGACAATTGCAGCAATACCTATTGTGACGATTCGTGAATTCGAAGCGTCGCAAATAATGAACTATGTGATAATTCGAAGTTATCTTGCGGGGCGCTATTTCAAACTTCGCGTGAAAAAAAAACCGAGGGGATTTAGGGGCTGGAGTTCCTCGCAGGAGAGAGGCCATGTCAAGTGCGCCACACATGGTTGACATTATTTCTGGAATGCAGGGTCGCAGGTAGAAAGAGAGCGGCTCGAGAGCGTCCGACGCGCAAAAAGGGGCATTCAATCGTCATCGCCGGAGCAGACGGGTCCTTCTGGTGCAGAGGACAAAGGCGAGCAGTCACGTCCCGGATGAACGCGTCTCTTTCAAATACCAAATAATTAGATATTATTTCGAATCTTTAATTAAATGTAGATTCAGTGGTCAAGGGATGCTGCCGATCGGGGAGCTGGAACATCGAAGCAGACGGATGAGTTTCAATTTATTTTATATGCTGATTATTATGAACGCGACGGAGCCGACGTGCGTGTTATTACGTGTTATTTCTTCCAGCTTCGATATTCGATTAATGTAGTATTGTTAAGTAAGGTTATAGGTTAATTTTAACTGTATTGAGTTCGTCCGCGGCGTCTTAATCCAGGGTAGATTTATAATTTACGTTATTATTATTTAACTCTACGGTCATATGATAGGCGTCTAAATTAGATCGTATTGCGTAATTTTATGGTATATTTAATTTGAGTTTATGTTAATTTTAAATGTTTAGGATGTACTTTTCTTACAGCAAATCTCATTAGGGGCTTTCGATCGCTATTCACGGACCACCTGGGATCATTCAATTACCCTTATATTATTTTATATGCTCTGTATTTTACCTGGAGAAATACGCGATCGTGTAACCGAGTGGCTTACGTTTCTTCTAGCCGGGGGGAGGGGACCTGCGTACGGAAGCGTTTAAAGGATTTTATACTCACGCTATACGGTTGCGGCGGACTTGGGTTTCGGATTATTATCGAGCGTCTATTGACATTAAGAAATATTTTATATTTTAGATATTTAAGCGTATTTTATTTTGAGTATTCGGGTAGTATATATTTTTTCCGCGGGCTTGTTGCGTTACGGCTGGGGCGCGGCGCCATTTTGTGTCCGTCTACGGTTGAATAGCCAGGGGAGTTGAGACGCTTAAGTCTGGGTTGTGTGTTGAACATAATAAGGGTATTTTAATTTGAATTGGCCAAGTTAGGGAGCGTGTATTATCAATGGTATTTTTATATGTAATAATTTTAAGAAATTAGTTAATAAGTCTTCGATTCTAGGATTGCCGAAGGGGAATTTTCTACCGTGTTTAGTAGTTTGAACTAGCTATAGGAATTTCATTACCTCTATTATTATGTTGTGTTTAGTATTAAATTTAGTACCCTGTATGTATTAGAGCGTAGCCGCTCAAATAATCTCCTGACACATAATATTACCACAATTTGGACACTCGCGGGTTCCGCCGAATTCGAATTAAGCCGCTAGATCGCGTTCTACTGGAACGGCCGTCATCCTGTAACGCTGATCTGAAACTCACAATCACTGAGTGAACCTGATATCAGGCGACAATCGGAGTGAAAGCCTCCAGTTCAGATTAGGGTGTATAGGGTTCTAACGGCCGTTGTGGAACAATAATTGATCTTCGGAGAAAACGGGAGCGTCCGAGTCGACCGTACCAAATTTTGTACTAACTGTAGAGAGTAAATTAGTTGCATTGAGGGCTGAGGAATTGAGTCTACAATACAGAAACAATCTCGTCATATCTCTAACTACGCAGAAAGGGTTAATTTCCCTTGTTCCAGAACATATAAATTACTCGGCGACACCGTCGTCCAACGTTCCCGATCATCCGGTGTCCTGCCTTTGGCGGCCCGCAACTTTAAACATAAACACAAGGAGTTCTCTTCAGTTCGAGACGGATTGCAAGTCCTAACAAAATTGCAGCAGAAAATGTTTTTGTATTGACGGATTTCGTTTCTTTGGCTCTCGTTCAGATTTGATTGGTTGAATTCAGAGTAGATTCGTGTTCGTTTATACCGTTAAATGTTGGACAGAGGACTCGCCCGTGTCATAAAGAGTACGCGGAATTAGATTGTCGAAAAAATTAGGGAGCGTTGGGTTGGCAGTCACTGTCTTGGTTGCTTGTACGTGTTGTACACAATACGAAGCACTTAAGATACCTGAACTTGGGGATGGAATGAGAGCTGCAGTTCTCAAAGGTGGCCAATATCGCGAAAAAAGATTTACCTCAATCAAACAATTCTGAACCACTAGTTTTAAGTTAATTCTTGTTTTAAAAGTTTTCAGGAAAATTATTACTAGGAATTTTATAACGTTCGCGTCTAATTTAATTAAGGTTTTTGTATTTATATTTTTTAGCTTAGGCAGGGGGTGGAATCATCACACTATTTATACTTAGTTTTCAGGTTTTGCTTTTACTAGTTAGAGTGGTAGAAGGTATGCTTCGGATTATTTATTTATCTTGTTCAAGGTATGACCTTGATTTACTTCTGAAGTTCATTTGGCATGTTTATTGCTGGCGACTTCCATGCCTTTCAACTGGTATCGTCATCGCTATGAGCCACCTGAATCACGACTACTGATCCAGTTAGGAAAGCATCGTATAGACGTATTGTATAGACGCAATAATCATGGGTTACTTCGCCATAGATCTGCGCCTCTCCAAACGTTTTATAGAATCAAGTCATTATTCGTATAAAGGTTTTAGATATAATAAGTCGATAAAGGAAAACGTGTTTGTGGATTTGGGTCTGTCATCTTTTGTATTAGAACTTTTGATCATCTGATCTATCAGGTATTATTTTCTAATTTGAGAATTATTATAGTCTTTAGAAATATTTTTGAAGTGTTGTACTTGCAATGTAAGCAATCTCCAGTGGTTGGAGATGATTATTCTGGTTTCCCACGTTGGATAGGTTGATGCCTTTGCCTTGAATTATCTTTCTTGTCTTCGTTTATAATTTAAAGTGTACAAAGGTACTGCAGAATAATTGAATTAGTTTTGTCAACAATGGCCTGCAGATTGTCAGATTGCCCCATTTTTTTTATTGCTACCCAATTATTTTTGTTCTAGTTTTATTTTTGTGATTTCTAAGGAAATTTTAGCAAAACATAACTGTTATTTGCTTTCTGGATATCGATGCAGAGGTTTTATAATATTTTTGTAAGATAGAATATAAAGAAAATATTTCTATCGGGGCTAGTTATAGAAATTTTTTAGAAGGTGTTTTGTTGAAAAATTTAAAAGTGTGCGCAGAAATTTGTGACAATAACCAAGAGTTTATAAATATAATCGAGGGAATGTTTACTGACAATGCCAAGGTTTAAAATTGCTATGTATGAAGGAACTTGTGTCGAACATGCACTGCGCCTTTTTTCCCCAGTTTCTCCAATTATTTATGCCATCAATGTGTCTTGAAGTTAAAAAAAAAGTTTAAGTTTAAAAAATAAGTATATACTATAAAATCTTTGTTAATTTTCTATATTTGCACCGATAAGAGAGCATCTAAATTTGTAGGTTTGAATCCCACTTGTTGGCAACTGGCCGGATATAATTTTGATTAACATACAAACGATTTGCATCAAATAAATCGTTCATGCATTATTAAAAAAATAAACTATACATAAAACTATTTATGTAAATGAAATGTCCGTCGATGTGTCAACTTCCGTTAATATTTCAAGCACTTCTACTAGATTTGTTCGTAGGTTTTGGCAGCCATTGTAATTAGATTTTGCTGTGTTGTGCTGTGTTGTATTTTGAACCATTAGACGTTTCGATTCCGGTACCGGGACACAACTCGGCACAACACCCAAGAACAAAAAAAAAACCTAATTTCTTCTAAAATTGAAACTGTTTTGTATCCACTCCAAAAATGGACATACTATTCAAAATTTACAAGACTAAAGTTTAAGTTGAGTTTTGTTTAAAATATATATTAGTATACTGGACTTTCAGAAGACGTTTCGTTGTACATTGAACGTTTTCTTTCTCATAGAACGATACGTGTTTCTTCTCAGATGAAAGTAAACAGCATTTTTAAAGCAACTCGGAAAGGCATTAATTGGAGAGTACAGATAATTATTTGAGAGAGTTATGAATGCGCCCATAAAAATATTACCTTTTAAAATTATTTATTGCAGCTATAATAAAAAAGAAATCTCTTTCTCACATGCATTATTAGTAAGTAAATTGTTTGGGTGTGGCATAGTTTATTTTACTGCACTCAAAGTGCATGGGAGGTCAAAATGAATAGAAAATGTACAGATATGAATAATCAAGGATTTTTTTAACGAAATATTAAGGGTGAGAGTACCTTGTCGTCCGGTGGTTAGCACAGCTGCTTGCCGACTTTTTAAAAAAAATATTTTCAAATACACAAAAATTTAATTGATTTTTTAGCCATGCTACTTTTTACCTTCAGCTTCTACTGTTATGAAGATTTATATTTTTATAATTTAATATATGTTTTATAGCTTCAATGGTTCGGCTATATTCTTGTCAATACTGATTTTTTATTTATGAATGAATACTTTATAAAAATATACATTTTTTCTAAGTATTGTTACAATGTAAACTCCCTTCTTTCGGATGGATAATTTAACTTTCTACGTTCAAGGTCAACGAGAAAAAGAATATCCATCGGAAAGAGATCGAGTCGGATAAACGACTGGTTCTGCTTCCTTGAATTAACATGGAAACAGATACAATATTACGACTAAAAAGATCGATACGAGCACAATTTCTATTTTAATAAGTGTGTTTCATAATAGATACAAATTTTCCAAAAGAAAGTCACACATCTTGTCATTGTCTACGAATTCCCATGCGTTGCATATAAATTGAGCTGCAATTTCACGTCTATTCGCTGACATGTGATTTCCGCTTCCTCTTTGTTGAAAATGAAAATTAATTATACGTTTTGTACAGTTGAATGCGTCTTTCAGCACTCAAAGCAGACACACCCGCAAGTCGTTTCCGAAACCTGCCATCAATGCCCACATCACTGTGTCCACCGATCTGGATTCTTCGCAAATTTCATACAACCCTGCCCCTATAATTTATTTGATTTATAATGCGATATTACGAATTATGCTGCAATAATAATTTACATAACTTTTGTACATTCATTACGCACCGGACTCAGCTATAATAAACTGACAACTACATAATATAACTGTCATAAGAAAATCTCTTTATAAGTGGACATACTCGTAGAATAACTGCATTCACTGTGTGTGTGTTTTTTTTTAGATATGATCTCATAATTAAGTTAATAGCAAAACGCATATACCGTATGAAATATTAATAACTACAATTACATGCCATGGGATACAAACAGAATGTACTTACACATTCAATTCTAAGATTTTCGACCGACTTGCAATCAGCCAATAGCGTCCTTTTATGCATTGTTTATTAATAAAAAAAATATATTAAATAAAACACCCAAATGACTGAGTGTCATTTTTTCTACTTAACACAATAATGTAACACCTAAGTCACACCACAACCTGCGCGCAGGATCAAGGGATAACCACACAACATACCATAACCTTAGCCTTATTGTAAATTTAATTAATGAAATATATTATAGTGGCAAGTAGTGTAGAGAGCTTATGTGTGAGTAGTTTAAAATAATTTACATACTTGTGCCGGCATTCTGTGCAAGTAATCCGTCCAGGTATCTCGATCCGCGCTCAAACATCTTGACGAGTCCCACCTCTTCGTTGAATTTCCCTCCGCTCTTTTTCGAGTCGGAATGATCTCCGCCGATTTGAGGATCTCTCGTGCTTTCCGTCGCCAGTGCCGGCTCACTCGTCACAACAAAAATTTGAGGTTTCTGGGTGCTCAGATTGGAGTCCGCCATGCAAAGAGAAACATTGCACGACACCATCGCGAGGAAAACAAGCGACCAACACGCGACCGATCTGCTGTCGAAAATGGAGCGAGTTGCGAATTCCGGCCTCCTGACTTGGAACAGCCATTTGATTATCTCCTTGAGATCCATTTTATTGTTGCAAGTGCGTGAGTCGACGATGACGCAATGATATATCACTTCAATGCACCGACGAAGAGTCAACAAGACGCGACATAACCTTCGGTTGATTTTGAACCGATCGGCGAGTCGCGCTGTAACGGTTGTGTGCGCTCAGCTGTTGCGCAAAAACTGGACGCGAATAACTCTTGTTATCGTTTATTAGCAGCAGACAATAGCGCGTGCCAGATTTAATTCGTAAATCACAATTGCGTGTTGTTAATCGCACAACCGGAAGATATATCTCCTCGCGTGCGACCGACACGAACAAACTCTGCGCATTGAATGAAGCATCTGGAAGAGATGCAGCGGATATCTTTGGAGAAAGTATCCAGGCTTTCCACTCTCTCTGGGACGGTTTTATTTTGGTGGCAGGTGATTTTTATATTTTAATTTACCTATACAAGGTGCCTCTTCTTTGAAGAGGTTGGCGACCATCTTGATGATCATATCTCTATGTGTGTTCATGGTTTTCTTAGGGTCTTTTTCACCGCAGTTTCATTTGAATATTATTATTATTACAGAGCGCTGGAATTTAGATCTGATATTGATCCCCTCTCCCCTTTACAAGATATATCCTGAACACATCATTCCACAATAAATCCAAGCCCACTACTCCATTATCAGCAGCCATGTACATGCCAAAAAATGGAAATGCGATGAAATTACATGAGCTAATTATTTCACCTTTTTGGTGGAATTATGTATGATGGATATTTTCAATGCATATTTGATCCAAATATATATTTTTGAACCTTAAAATAATACAGTGTGGACACCGCGTCGCTAGTACCCAAAAGAAATGCTTACCGAATGGAGGTCAGGGCTACACTTTCTTGTGGGGCCGCCTCGGCATTGCTCGGTCGTTTCCGGAAGCGCGTAAGCCTTCTACACACGCAGCGACACAACCTGCGATCGACTTGCAACTAACCATTAACGTCTTCTTTTTCATTACCAAAAAAAATTATGAAAACCATAAAAAAAACTCATATAAAGGGACGCTAAGGCTGATTGCAAACCGGTCGCCTCGGGGGTCCAAATACAGCCGCCTACACACGTTGCGACACAACTTGCATCAGACAATCGCGTCCCTTAATTTGGGGTGTTTTTTTTATGGTTTTGCCCAAGTAAGCAACAAAAACGTAGACGATATTGACTAACGGTCGCAAGTCGCGAGTAAGCGGATTATGGAATCAAGTTCGTTAATTAGTTATCTAAGACCTCAAAAATCTTCTTTGCTTTTGTAATTTCCAATTGTTAATATTCTCATTAAAAATAAGCCCATCATGACTTTATTTATAGTTATGATATTTTTTAATAAGCTGAGAATTCAGAAAAAAAATACAAATTGGTATTAATAGCTTATCTAATTATTGTGGCCGAGGATATTTCGATCTAGAGAAATCCGTTTTTTTTCTAATCGTGTGAACAAATAGAAGAATTTCGCATTTTTGCTTTTATATTAATGATCATGAGTGTAACCGATTTAAAAATGAGGTTACGACGGTTTATTTTTATATTTTTCTTCTGGTTAATAAAATTAATGGTTCCTTTAAAACTAGGTCCTAAAGAGTCGTCGCCAAGACACGGATTTGTATATAAGCATAAATATTCGAGGTCCAGAAAGAAAGTCACGAACCGGCCACCATTAGTGTGACAATTTTTTAAAACGGACTCCTTTATCTAAATGATAAAGACCTCACACCTAAAGGTATTTTAACTTTTATTACCACTCGCACTTACCCCAGATTTCACAGGGATATCAAAAAAAATAACAAAAACATTTCAAATAGAGGACAATTTAGAAAAAAAACAATATGATATTATTTTAATATCTTCTTCAGATATATTTACTAAACCATATCTACGAAAACAAAAATTTAACGACGTCATGCATTGCTTTTAATTAAATGTTATATAGACCCTTCTAATTTTTTTATATTAACTCTACAAGCGAGAGACGAATAAGAAGTATATTAATCTTCTCACGGAAGATAGGAAAAGACAAAGATTTCAACATTTTATTGAATGTAAATACAGTGATAACAAAAAATATTACAAAAGGTTATTTCCTTCCCATTCAATTTAATTAAAATGATATCAGAGTCGAATGCGGAAGTTTCCAGAGTCGATAAACACTAACTGTAACATTTATAGTATATTATATGTCCTCCACTTAGATTTCAAAAAGGGGCAACCCTAATTTAATAAACAATACAACGCAGTTTATTATCAGTAAAAAAAAAACCATGGGAATTCTCGGCTTAGAATAACTCGTTTCGGCTACTTTACTTTCGTTAACTGCCAAGTCCAAGGCACACTTACCTCACCCACCCTGACCTTGCCTGACCTCAGATTCCAGCACGATACCTGGTGCAAAGAACCTGTGACCTGCGACATAGCCATTGTTATCTTATCCATGTGGGCTATGCACACAGCATCTGCTTACTTCTTCTTCTGCTGCCTCTCCTCATAGGAGGCTGGTGACCATTTCCTCGAACATATCCCTATCCCGGGCCAGTATCACCAATCCGGCTGCACTTCCGATCTCCAGCCACCGGTGCAGATTCCGCATCCACGTGAACTTCTTTCTTCGATTAATCAGCTGGAAGATGCCATACTTATTGTTACGAAAAATGTAGCCAAAATAGGAGACCTTTTGCTTCTTTACCGACGTCAAGAGTTCCCTTTGTGCAAGACTCTTACCCATGGTATTTTAAGGATTCTCCTATACAGCCACATAGTAGCTGTCTTGAGTGTCCATTTGGTGAATTTCCATCGAGATTTCAAGGTTATATCTCTTGAGCATAGTACTTTTACAAATATCTGTTTACAAATACTGTTAAATATAAAATATGTGAAAGGACCAAAGCGTCGACAAAGACACCAAAATATGACCACAAATTTCATTTTTGAAAATCTACATATAATTTTGCTAGTCACATTTATTATGAACGTGGAGGATTATAAGTAAAACCAGTTTATTTCCTCCTTTCTCCAGTATCACATCTATGCCGAAATGAAATTTTATATTATTATATACATAACTCCAGCCAAGAAGAATCAACAACGCAATTAATATCAGAAGTTTATTATTATCATTAGGAGCATTATGAATTATGGAGAGCCTGCTAGAGTGCTATCGTGTAAAGAGTGCCAGAATGATTGATTGCGATTTTACAAATACTTGCAGGTTTCCACAGCACTTGATCAATCCAGAGCATCCGAAAAATTTCTCACAAAGTATGTACGAATTAATTTTCTTAAGTGGCTGCAAACGGCTGCAGAAGGATGTCCCTTTTTAGGAAATGTCACGCAACGCACGGGGATTCAGTTGAGGGCAGACACGGGATAAATTATTTATAAATCAAAGTAGCTGTTGTCCTTGCTTGATTATTCAGGGCGTGTGGCGAGGAGTGCAGCAGATTGCATCCTGGAGCTGTTGGATGGAAATCGACACGATCAAGGTTTAATTTTCATATTAAAAATATTAATGTGATTAAGTACATTTTTTCACACATTGAGATGATTAAAGAAACTCTCAGAAAAATATCATCGTGACTATTTTTCTGAGAGTTTTTTCAATGTGTGAAAAAATGTACCTAATCATATTAATATTAATAAATCTGTATACGTAAATAAATACGCACTTGATTGACGTTCAATCCACAAAATATATATATATATAAATTAAAAATACGTAATTGTTGCACAGTTTCTCGATAATTGGCACGAAACGAATAATAATTTAACGTCTATTTGGCATAAATTCTTGCTTAATTGATCCATGCACGTATATTCAGAAAAGTCGAGATTTAACATACATATAACAAATATTGTAAAGTAATTTTAATATATTAATTCCTCAAATAACTTGGTGCTATAAAATATCGATAAAAATACATTTAAATGATCAATATTTTTGATAGAGAGTACTTGGTGGAATTCAATACTTGAGTGATTTTTCCACGTGTAATTTTTTTATTGGTGACCGGTTTCGCCAACCTTTCGTATTGGCATTCTCAGTTCTCAAATTGATATAATTCAGTAACATGCCTGGTGCCTGAGAGAATCTGCTCATCATTTTTAGTAAAATTTCCGGTCAAACTACTACAAAGAAAATGTTAAAAATTAATAATATATTTTCTAGTTTTAACGTTTAGTTATTTTTGAAGGAATCCTCAAGTATTCATTTTCTTTAATTTATTATTTATTGGTGGTTATCTCAACAGACTCGAGACACGTCGAGGACACGATAGATTTATGTGATTAAGTAAATCTCGTTTTGCAAAGTCATCGCCATCGGTCATGTTTATTATCCAAGCTGAAAAGTGAAACCAAACGTTTTCCCTTTTAAAATTTATCAGAATCTGCGAAATATTCTTGGTTTTTTTTTTTTTTTACAGAGATAATAGAGTAATGTAATAAAGTTATTCAAAAAACTAATAAAACGTTCATAAATCACTTTCTTTCCACGCCGGATTGGTTGCCGAAATACCGTGAAAGTACGCGGCTCTTTATTTCGGATCTAAAACGTTATGTAGGGAATGCCGGGGATTTGGAAAGTCCCCGGGAGGGGGGGAGTGGGGGCCAACAACCCAGGGGATCGAGGTTTAAGTATCAAATAAACCAGAGGGACTGGGACATTAAAATAATGTATTACGAGTTATATATCTTCTTCGTCTGGTGCCTCTCCTCAGAGGAGGTTGGCGACCATCTCACCGAGCATAAATTTATGCTGAATCAGTGTTCATGGTTTTCTAAAGGGAAACTAGTATAATGGGTCCCCAGGTCCTTCTACACCATTATTGTAATATATCATCTTTACCTTACAAAGCTCTGGCGTTATATATAAATTTTAAATATTTGTAGGATCAAAAGTAATCAAAAGTAACATGTAAAAAGATGTTCTAAATATTATTATAAATATGCACGAGATCTAGGAAGCAAACGCTTAAAATGAAATACCGTCAGCCAGTAAATTAGTAAAACCTTGTTGAGGTAATGGAATGTGAAAACTATTGGTCCTGTAATAAATCATAGATTACATATTTCTGAAAACCTCTGAAAACAATGGTGTTTATTATTCAACACTAAAATAGTGCAGGAATTCATATGAAAACAAGTCACCAAGAAACGCAACCTTATCAAATTGTGTGAATACTATTCATTTACAATACTAATATTTTCTTTGCGAAGGTACACAAATTCTACGTGATTTACTGAATTATATTGCAGAAGTAGGCAACTAAATTTCTTTACAAAAATAATAAATTTTGAAATCATTACTCTCACAAGTCTATCAATAGCGCTTTAAACAAAGTTCATTGGTAGCACAATTTAACACTTTGCCCAAGTATTCAGTTCTAGTGTTGAAGAAGGCTGCTGGACTTGACAAGGCACTTATAAATACAACTAGATTTATATATTATGTTTATAAACTCAAATTTATCCAATAAATGATGTTAATGTACTTAAAAACAAAATTATGGTAATGTCTTGATGGCGAGGTATTTTGCTGTAAATTCACGTTAACGTTAAGCAACTCAAGCAGGCTCCACTATATTTTAGGGCAATACTATGAACTTCTCACCCCCAAATTGTAAAAATGAGGTACAGATTAAAAATAACATACTGCACCGTAAAAATATACATCTATCTAAAACCATTGGTTGTTTTCTTAGGTGTAAATATGAGCAATTTTACTATAAATATAGGAATTTTCAATGAATGCTAAGAAGAATTGAACTGTTTGTCGCCATGTCTGGTGGGGCCCTTCCTCGGAGCGCTGGATTAGCCCGAGTGGCCATGCAAATATTCTTCATTACACTATTCAGCGCAGTCAGTGGACTGAAGGCCTCTGAATATATAGGTATGAAAAATATATTTCTGTTTATAAGGTAACTTATTTCTATTACTTTTATAGTACACACAAAACATTGCATTACATCACAGTTCATTTTTACTTTTTTTCCCTGTTTAGTAGTTTAAATCACACACATCTAGAAATGATTTTTTATTTGGCATTTGTGAATTTCTATTTCTCAGAACCGGTTGACAAATCACAATCAGGGAAGGAAACCTACCTGTTCAAGAAAAATAACATTGAAAAAGAATTTTTATTTAGCAGTATGAGGGTTACCTGGGATGAAGCCAATATAGTTTGCAGGTACAACTTTATAACTTTGAAGTGAGATTGTCAAAGTCAGATTTTTGGTTTTTTAACGAGTCTGTCAGTCCAGCCTTGACCCGACGGGTGAAACGTGATTGTCTTGCAATCAGACACAATAATTTCAGTCAAATCATAGATGCCTTGTACTGATATTGCATAGGCCAATGCAAATTATCGAAATAAAATGTGCACCACATATTTAATAATTAGAATTGATTATAATTTTTAGAAGCTGGAGTGGTCACCTGGCCGTGGTTGAGGAGTTGGCGGAGGCAAGTTTTTTAAGTGGAGTTCTTGCAGAATCTGATTTAGGTGGGAAATAGCTTTATTATTTATAAAATTTTATATCACTACACCATTATTCATGTTACGTATTCTAGGAATATGGACTTTAGTGCATAGTCCAATATTTAAATGATGATGATTTTTATTAATATTTTGTCTACATTATAGCTACTTATCTTCAGGATTTGTAATATATGGTAAATAGTCCAAACTAGGTTGTTTTAAACACCACAAAAGATTATTGGTATCTTGACTATTATTAAATCAAATATATATATATACTAATTACAGATCTTCAGACAGCCTGGATAGGTGCCCACCGTAAAAATAACAATGAAAATAATGAAACATTCCACTGGATTACTAACAATGAGGTGATACCTAAAACGGAAAGAAATATTTGGTATGGCTCAAAATATAATGACCTGCTGGAAGATGAATTTCCATATGTAAGTACTTGGATATATATATATATACTTTCTTCAGCCTTGGACTACAATTTTTCTTGGGATTTCCAACGTCTTGGTCCTGGTACTCCATCACTGGTAGGTAAAATCTTAAGAACAAAATATGACATAGCACCCAAGAATGCAGCATTTCTACATAAGTATACTATTATGATGAAGTAATAATAACCATTACCAAAGTTCTGGCCTCCTTTTTCTTTTTATGGGAGCAGGGATAGGGATAATAATAAGGCTTTGGTTTATTTTGCTTTGTAAGTTGGTTACTTCTTTAGGCCACTAGTACTCAGTACACTAGAAACACTAATATTCAGACATAAATAAAATTCTGTTTCAAATTTTTAATTTTACTGCTGTATTATTGTTTTTAATTTTACTTGAATTATTATTGTATTTTTCAATTGTAGTGGATCAACAGAACGACAGAGGATGTTTTAGAAGAACCAGCAAACTGTGTGGGGCTCGACAAGGGCTATCATGACGTTCCTATCTTCATAGACCTTCCTTGTAAACTAGAGAGGTCGTATATTTGCGAAAGAAGTAAGATCCTAGATCCAACATTTTCTATTAACGTTTACCAAAATTGTTGAACAAAGCAGCAAGGTTTAACATATATTTGATTGGAATTTTATCAACTACTCTATCTATCAAACAATATTGCATATGTATATTTATGTGTTTTCAGGTCACATTGAAAAAATTATCCCAAAGAAAGATGCTGAAGCAGTGAATTGTAATGGAAACTCATATTATATTTACAAAACACCCGTGACGTGGAGCCAAGCTGCATCGTATTGTATTCTTGAGAAAATGGAGTAAAGTCTATTAAAACTTTTTATTTACTATATGTACAAATTCATACCCATTTCTATTTTGTTAAAATTTTCCATGGGGTCTAACATTGACTTAATTTTCCTGATTATTTTGTTCCCTTTTCTGTAAAATTATCTATTTTAAATTTATTTAATCTATCTATAGATTTTATACAGTTAAGAAAACTAAGAAACATATAAAACTTGACAACAAATATATATTATTGTCGAATACATTAAAGTGAGGTTATGAAAAATAAGGTAGGGGTATAAAAATAGTGTAAAGTGAATAGCAAATGCTTTATTGTTTTCAGTCTTGCATCATTTGATAACCTTGACTGCATGAAAAAAATTGGACACAAAATGATGAAGACAAGGCCTTGTGAGAAATACTTTATTTCTATATAAGTGTAAATCATACAAGGCAAATAAATAATATAACTTCTATTGTTATTTATTACAGCAATAGCCGATGCTTGGATTGGAGGCAGAGGCACCGATGGAAAGTGGGAATGGGTTCACTCGGGCTGGGATATTGATGAACCAATAAATGGTGAAGAAGTCGATAGCTGGCCTCCATTCAGGTTAAATAAAAATATACATAAGTAAAAATGCAACATTTACCATTGAACCCTTTCTGGTGAAAAAAATTCTTCTTATGAGAGTACCAGTTCTCATCTATCTGTTGAGTTTACATACAAAACATAATTTTTGGTAGGTTACATCAATCCATTATATCCACATTGAATATCCGTTTTACAAAATATGGAGTAAAACAATAAATCATTTTTGCAGTCCTCATAAATGTTTACAAATCTGTTTTTTTTTTATTCTTTAAGAGCTCTCTACTATAGAATTTTACATTTTGTGACAAAAAAACATTGACTTGTACCCAATTCTTGGTTTTTGGGTGATAACAATTTAAGTTATTATTTATTTTAGAAAAAATACGCTTCGGAAGAGGGAGGGATGTCTTTTAATTGATCGCCATATTTGGGATAAAACGATATTCCTTGAGGCAAATTGTGAAAAGAAACACAAATTTATCTGCATGGGTAAATACAATAACTAACTATTGAATATAACAAATGGTTAAATTAAATATTTAAAGATTTCTAAAAGTTTATGTTACCCTAATATTTATATTATTTCTTTTTCTGAATTTTCATTCCTAAATTTTATGTAACGAAATTGATTGATAACTATAAATAACTAATCTTGTATTGCATAACGGAGTTATGTTTTATAGATACTGGCGTCAACAATCATAGTGGTTATAGTTTGAGAGCACAGCTGTCTCAAGATTCCCAGCACTACTTCCTGACTGTGCACGAGGAGATGCCGTGGAACGAGGCTCTAAAGTATTGTGAATCTCAGAGTGGCTGGCTGGCTGATGTCCCAAATATTACATTACTCAAGAAACTTCTTCTCACCATGGGAGAGTCAGACTTTCAACGTAAACCAACACATTTTCACAATTTAATAATACTAATATAAGTAATATTGACTTTTTATTGATACATGCTACTCTTTCAGCAATTGATCACATTTGGGTCTCCGGAAAACTGCAGAATTCCGAGAAAGATGACCTAGAGTGGTACGATGTCCACCTTCAAACAGCTATCTCAAAACCAGACAATTTTAGCAATGTAAGCGTAAACATTAAATTTATTAAATCAATGTGTCCAATCTTATAAGAAAATTATTTATTGAATTTCAATTTTCAGGAACTACCATGGTACGATGAGAAACCCAATCTGGAGCATGGATGCTTGAATTTGGACCGTGAAAGTCATATTGAAGGTCTTCTGTATGGAATGCCTTGTAGCACTCCACAAAAATTCATTTGTATTATTGGTAAGTTAGAAGAAAAAAATAATAGTTGCCGAAATAAAATATAAAACATAATTATCGTAATTGCTTGCCTTGTCCTTTTAGTTAAAAAATTTTTACTTATTATTTACTGAAAATTCTTTCATTAAAATATTAACTGCTGGTCTGTTAATTTACAAATATTTTATGAAAATGTTTTTTTTTTAGACAAAGAAGCAGACAATCCAAATTCACATGACATAAATAATGAAAATTTTGCTGAAAATATTCCGAAAATAAACACCACAGAAAAAGTGAATGCTCAACCAAAACTAAACAATATAAGCATCGAAGAGAAAAACAACACAAATGAGTCAACTCATTTGTTAGATCTAGGAAACAAGATTAAAAAAATTATTTAGATGAGCAAACTACATCACAAAGCCTGAAAAATGGTGACATTACTTCTCGGCTAGGCCGCCGACTAGACTTAAGGATTCCACAGCAAATATTCTTAAATTTATCAGGGATTTTAACAATAATGGTGTCTGTCTTCATTTTTGAATATTCTAAAATATCAACATTTTACTGCAAGTAGTATAATTTTATTTTCATTATAAATATTCAAATGTAGTTTTATTTCATGGGGAATATACAAAACAAATAGAGATTGTTTTGTGTGCTTAGATTTCTTAAAATCTATTTATAGTAACTCTTATTTACTTACTGATTTAGTGTGTAGAATGCATTCCAAAAAGATTACATTGTTATAATAAATAGCGATGCAATCAATATAATTTTTTTATTTTAAATAAACCTGCCTCGACTCCTTTAATTTCATGTGGTGATATATTGGTATGTTGATTTTCACGATCCTATTTATCGTTGCTGTAACAGGGGTTTTTCACAATATCTCAACTTTTTAACCATCCTATTGGAGAATCGGCCTAAAGGGGAATGTCGTTGCTTCAGAATTAGAAGTATCGCAGAGTGACCGATAGACATAACACTGTTGAAAATATCAAATAATAACAAAAAATAATCTATTTATAAATTTATTAACAAGAAAATATTAAACAGATTGCTAAAATATACTAATCTTTATTGTGATAGTCTTTGAAAATAAATATACTACAGATAATTTTTGACATCTTCATAGCTAAGACTTGAAAACAGACTTAATAGCAATTAACAGTTTTGTTAGTTTTAAATGAGGAAAATATAATGCTACCAGCAGTTTAAAATAAGGCAGTGATTTGTGCATAAATAATGATGAACAAAATTTAGGTGTAGTTAAAAAGAAAAACACAGTAATGCATGCGGCAGATTTTAAGGTTTTTTCTGACACGAGAAAATATTATGAGTGCCAAAAGAATGTAGAATCATAAAATGACACTATAAAGATAAGAAGTAAAGATCCACCGTAAAAAGATACCCAAAATATTTATTATTGAATGTACACTATTTTTAAGATCATCGTTTCATTTTTGGCTCACTTTACAGTTAGTAGATGGTCTGAGAATGAAAATTATGGGAAGGAAACATTATAATAACAGTTGGATTGATCATATGATATTTATCTTTAAAAATTAAAGGAATGCTGAGCTGGGAGTGACATGTTGACAGCTAATGATTTTGGTGTCTGATATATTCTACAATTATACTGTTCGGTTCTCTTCAATTACAAGCTTGTCTGAAAAATACATCTGGCTGATCATCGCCTGAAAAAAAATAATTTTTGAGCCACCATATTCAAAATGTGTTTATTTATGTAATAAAACAACGCATTCCTAACCTGTCTTTTGATAATACTAAGGTTTGCGTTGGCATGCTCTAGTTGACTTTTAATTTTTTCGCTATCCTGTAGTGTTTTATTGTCTTTGAAACCATCACGAATTCTCCTCAACGCGTATGCCCTGAAATAGAGAAGAAATAAAATAAATCCTTGTTGACTCAAATTTAGCGCCACTAGACTTTTGAAAAACGTTTTGGTAACCACTCTAGCATAATAAAATATGAATGAACACAAGAAGTCGATTGAAAAAATACACGATTATATTAAAGTCAATTATATAGACTTTTAAACATACCTAAAATTATAAGATGTAATTTTTCCAGACTCACGCATTAGACTTTTATAAAGTGACAGGACCTGCATCTTGTTAAGCGAAGCGGCCATACTTTTAAAACGAAATGTCAAAAATTGTATTGCCAGCAAAAAAAATACTGATATTAAATAATTATTGCCATACTCATTAAATTACTATAAAAACGCTACTACACTATTTTTATATTGTAGTATAAAGCAGGGGTGGCCAAAGCGTTTACACATCTCTGATGCCCATCCTACATAATCTAATAACTTTGTGAAAATAAATTATCATTTTCTCTTACTACAATAACTTGATATAGAATATGTATCAGTATAATATATTTTTATTTTAAATTTAAATTTATTTTTGGTTTTAAATTGCTACTTTATTATGATCACAGAACACATAAGATGTTAATAGACAGAATTAAAAAAAACAGGTAGCCCGTAGTAAATTTGTCGACACCTGTTATAAAATGTTTTTTTAGACAAATTATTCCCTACGCAAACTCAAACCCATGTACTCTACCACTTAAGCCACATGTGGTAAGCCACACATCGTACTGTAACCATAGCTCTAACAACTATTGTAAATAAAAATTTAAAAAAATAAAGAATCTTGGATTTTTTCAAAGTAAAGGAAGAATAACTTCATAGAAATTTTTTTATTTATTGGATATTAGGAGTACAATAAATAATTTGGGTTAATTGTTGTAAATATATTTATATATATATATATATATGTATGTGTGTGATAATGGGATTTTAGAGTTCAATTATTAGATGAAAGAAAATTTCAAGAGCTGTACCTTTAGTGATTTATTCAATTGATACGCTTTAAACACTTGTTGATGTGTTTTTTGTAGAAATAACACACATGAAGCTTGATGTAAGTAACAAGATATAATTGAGATTCGGCTAATGTTTTGTTTGCCTTTTTTTGTTTATCGTTTCAAAAAGGTATTATTGTTGTATTGAACGAGGTTGTAAAGTATATTTATTTAATGTTCAAAGATATAAATAAAATAACAACTGTTAGTTTAAATATTATTTTTTAATATTTTACTGATTCCTTCTACAGGAAAGTACAGTAAAAATACATATTACAACTGCAATACAGATTCATTATTTACCTAATATGATTTTTGTCCAATTCAATACATTTTACTCAAATTTTAAATTCTCATAGATGCTGATCTCAATTTTACATTACAATTCAAAAAAGCACATTTCAAAGAAAAATAAAATAAAATAATTACATTTCATAAGCATGTAAAATTGAGATCTGACCTTAGCAAAATTCAGTATTATGATAATAAATAATTCATATCGTCTTGAAAACGTCAACAATTCATTGCACGTAAACAACTAGTTATTACCATAAGGGCGATAAAAGCACTTGTTGATAATTACATTCTACCTACATATAAAAATCAAAACAAAATATAATAAACGAAGGCAACTTATTAAAAAAATTAACACCTCCCACTAATCACAAATAATAAAACGTAAAAGATGAAATAGCAAGTATATATATATATTAATTTTAATTTGCACTTTTTATGTATTACATATTAAGTTAAAGTTATACCAGCAAAATCTACATATTGTAAGAATTCATAATATGATTATTAATGAAAGATGACTTATAAAATTATTATTTGAATAATATTTCCAAAATTTCTAGCAATAAATATAAAAATCCATTTCAAAAAGACAGCTTTGGGATTAGGCTTACAATAATTGAGCAACTCTAAGATATTAATATTTGATATACATAATATTTAGTACATACCTACATGACAAAAGTATGCATTAAACGATCCATTCAATCACAACTTATTCTGAATGTCTTGTGTGATAGCAAACAATAGTCCTCGGGTGGTAAAAATCACAATTAAATCCAAAGTCACGTGGTCTTAACTTATTTTAAATTTGGCCCAATATAAATTATTTTGTTACTCTTCTGAAGGGCTAAATAGTTAAGGGTCTTAAGTTCAGTTCTAGTCACGTTGAACACATCATATGACCCCCGGACTATTGTAAAAGTCGGGGAGAAGGATTTGGATTACAGCTGCCATGGAAGTCAGGTCCAGCACCAAACCAGAAATCGGTACAGAGAGAAGAGTAATTTATTGATATTGAATATATACCTTGAAATTTGATATTTAACTGGAGAACATTTAAAAATAACTTATTTATTTATGATGCCCGACTATATAGAAATGACTCCAGTTGAGAGCTATCGGGACAGAATTCTTTAACAGTCGTTGAACCATTTTGATAAACATTTAATGCACGGATAAACTTCAGTTGATCAGTATAATAGTTTTTCGTGTATTGATTGTCACTTGAAATAAGTTGTAGGTACATTGAAATGTATGAACGATTTATCAGGATATTGTTAAAGATGCCCCCGTCTAAGGATGGATTGTCATTGGTTTAGTGAGATTTTAGAGGAACACGTTAGTAAGTGATAACATTAGTGATAGTTGGTTGAATATAAAAGGACCATAAATTAACGAGGGCTCCGTTGCACCATTATATGCTTTACTCTTCTAACTCCGATAGGTCATCTTTATTCTGTAAAAACTAAGGACAATTCTTGTATTGAGTGCAATCTAATTATAACTTAATTTTGTTTATATTTAATTTTTTTTTGTTATTTACGTTGTTAGGTGTCGTATAAAAAGTACAACACTGTGTGAATTCGACCCGTGCATTATTATAATTTTTGCAGGTATGTTTTTTAAATACAGTTTATTTTAATATTAGTATAAACGTCACACTAAAGGTTAACACTATGTAGATATGAATATTTCATACAGAAAGAAGAAAATATTACATATAATTATTATTGCTTAACATGACTTTAAAATATAAAATTGGATAATGATCTTTATGGATGGATTACATTATTAGTAAAAGAGAATGTTAGTATAAATAACAAATCAAATAAATATACAATAACACATTTATTTTGTATAAATTTAAATGAACAAATAAAATGAGACGATTGACTTTAAGTTATGGAATATCTAAGTCCAACATTTTACACACTAAAAATCAAAAGAATGGACATTGTTTAATTTTTACTAGAAACAGGCGGGCGTTTTGTAGCCGATTGTTTTAATATCATTTGTCTGATTGTACATCAGCACCAGTGGAGAGCATCACAGCTATAATGAATACCTGTTTCTAGCTACACATAAACATAAACCGATAACCGAGATCACTTAAACTATCGCAAATAAAACTATAAAATCATTTTAAGGTTTCACATTATATACGTGATTAATAAGTAGGCAGTTCATATACATGGAACTGTAGAGGTAGGGCATAATATTTGGAAGGGAGAAGCAATTTATTTATACAGAGCCATATTGTCATATCGGCGATGGAAAGAAAATTGACGTGAACACAAGATTTATAAAAAACTTTCCGTCGATACATTCTTCTGGATTTTTTTCTGTATCGTTTGATATTTTGTCTTTCTACCATCGATAAACAAAAAGATCCTGATGTAATGATTTTTTTTAAAGAAATGAAATATAAAGGTTCTGCAAATTGTTTATATTAATAATTATTTCTACGGTCGGCGGCACTCCAGTAAACATTTCATTTAAATAATCGAGCCTAATCCCACGGTAGGAATTCAATTTTCTTTGAAACTTAACCAACTTATCTTAGTTTTAAATGGAGACTGGAAGAGAATGCATCTAACCTTTATAATATATTTATCCGTAACCTAAACGTATTAAAAATATTCTAATACATATTACCTCACTATTAAAAAAGGCGCGTTGACGGCAAGTACATTCCCGTGTTGCATACGATCCTCACACCGTCCTCCGTGCGGGTTCCTTGCACATCTCTCGGCTTCAAACAAACATCACTTATCTAATAATTAGCACCACTACAGTCGTACAAATTGGGGTTATTGAATAATGATATAGATCTTATAGAATTCTAAACAAGTACGCGATAACAAATGAAACTTAGTTGGCAATTCTTTCTCAGAATAAGTCTTTAGCTGTATCAATAACTGATAATCCTCCGTTGGCTAGATCTCTTCATCATTATATTGTAATATTATAGTTTTCTAAATTCTCATGCAAGCCAACTCTGTATACAAAAATTGTTGCAAAAAATGATATTATATCATACTTATATTCAACCGACCACACTCGTCAAGTGTTTCTTAATTTTGAGTTGTTAATCTGCAACGATAGCAGATGAAACATCACAATAACTATTATTACTATCAAGTTAACATAACATTACAATAAAAAAGCTTATTCTATATTAATTTCATATAGGTTTTGCTTTCTAATGTGGACATTTTTTATTTGTACAGGTTTCTAATAATCAATTGAGATATAAAATTTTAATTGTAATCAATGAATTATTATTAAAGTTAATAAAAATTCAAGTACCGTATGTATGTAACATACCCGTTAGGTGGTGATTTAATTTAATATTATCCTTCCATTTTATCGATTGAAAATTATTTTTAGGCAAAATCATACGTAAATTGACAGACCCTCCGAAGACATCTACAATAATAAACTTGTATTTTTTTTTTAACAAATCTCTTATGTGACACACCACTTATCTGCAATTTATGTGCAATTAAATTGACATTTATATTGAAAAGTGTTTACCGTCTATTATAAATGTTGTATTTTCCACGAGGTTTGAAAAAAAAAGACGTTTCATAGGTGTATCTTTTTAACATTCAATAAACATATTATTTTTGCTTTAAATGCATATACTTGATATATGAAAAGGTTTTTATTTATTCTAAGCAATTTTCACAAAAAACCATTGCAATAAAAGCAATAAGGTAAAAAAAAAAAGTTTACCTTTAAAAATAAAAGCTTGTATATGGCTGCCGATTTTAGATTATAAATAACTCAAGTATAATAATTATATGGGAAAGTAAAAATTAAAACAGTAAGGGCCATTAAAAATACTGAAATTGTAAAAGTAATTAAAAATTTTTTTTAAATAAAATTTCATATATTAATCACACATTCAGCTATTTAAAAAAAAGTACCATTTCACCAAAAAAAATCACTATTTTGAAATTGTGTATTTGGAGGACATTTTCCCTACTTTTTTTGCTTTACACAATTTAAAGGAGAAAAATGTTCGTACATTTCAAAATATTTTTTTTTATTACTAACCATTTGTTGTTGTTCCCCTAGAAATGTAGTAGTAACAAAGCAAAGTACAACTCGTATCTTTAAAACTGAAATATAGTCACAACTGCGTTGTTCAATTTATGTCATCAGGAACATTGTGTTTTTGTAAATGTTGTATACATTAGATTAAATAGTCTAAATACCACCGAAGGGAGGAAACACTTGCTTGCGGTTTAGATGCAGAATTGTGAACGTCCTAAAATGTAATTCTTTGTCGTCTAGTCACGGAACGATTACACATACATAATATTAAACGCACATATAAATTTACAAATAAAGTCTTCTAATGTCTTTGTACATTCACTCGTGTTTTATTTTTAAAGTACAATGAAACCTGTCACTCAGAGTCCCGCAACGAACTGACTCACCGTTCCTTAGATTCTAGCCTACAGAGATATACTTTTGAATAATAAATTCAGATAATTTTAGCACTGAAGAGTTATAAAAACACTCAAGCATCATTTATTATTTATTTACAATTATGATTAATGTTTAATGCCCCCGAGCCTATAACTTTGGGGATAAAACAATAAAAAATATAATCTTTTAATTTCAACTAATTTTTATGAGATTTTTTGAGTACATATTAAAGAGTTAAGTAATAAATTTGGTACAGGAATTTCTAATGTATCAATTCAAAAGGAGAAGTAAGTGTAAATATAAAATATGTTAATTAGTTTATTATTATTAATGAGCATTTTTTTTAAAGATAATAATAAATATTAATTTTGATTGTTTTAAAAGTTTGTGATTTATTATACACATGGAGAGAAACTACCATTCGTCCCTCACGGTTCCGAGACCTACTGGGTTAAACGTGTTATCCAATACATATTAATTTTTTTTTCATAACGCATATCAAATTGAACTAATCGTAAGACTAAAAACTTTTAAATTACATTTGATAAGCGCAAGATTCGAGACTTTAATATAAAATTCATAAAAACCAACCTCATAAAATGTCTTAAATTGTAATCGTTTAATTTGCAAAACTAGAGACGCTATTCAATATCAGTTATCGGCGACTCCAAGTGAACAAAGTTTCCCTTTAGTATATATAACAATTTAACAATGTATCTAAAATATCTATTTCAACCCGTCAACAATATTCACCAACACCTCTAAATTCCGCTTCGATAGTTTATTAATTATTTTAAAAAATAGATTTTTCTGAGTACGCTTTGCGTTATAACCAGGGGAGATCTGCACAGCAGCTAATGTTGTATAAAAATATCTCATATAACTTTACCGCACATTCGATCTGCTACTCAAACTCCGAGAACCACCGATGCACGCTAAATGCAGAAGTCAGTTCAAACGGAACCGCATCACTCCTGGATAGCTTCTGCTTCGTACTTCGTGGCATAGTGTCCCAAGACCATCAAAATATCATATTATATTGCACAATTGAATTTTCAACATTTGAGTATTCAACAAAAAGACAATATTGCTTACACATCAAAGATAAAGATGTCACAATTTAGGAAGAATAATTATATCTACTCCGTGGCAATCGAGAGAGGAGGTATATGTCAATCAAATTTTGAATAAACTAAGTTTTTTGTTCACTTAATCTGAACTTGATAAAATTTATTACAAAATCTTTTAGCACACTTTAATTAGTTTGATTATGACACATACCTTTTCTCCTTATTGGCTCAAAACTGCAACTCAATCTGATTATCAATTTGCTTAAAGTGTTGGTTTGCTCTGGCAACGAGTGTTATACAATATATCGCAACTCGTGCCTTGTTTTAAAACCCTACAAATAACTATCACTCATACCGACTAAGGAAAAAAAATATTTTTTAAATTGGTGTTTGCTTTTTACAGAAATCATTGTCATTTTTAAAGAGATTCTAGTTGAGTATTATTACCTCAAGGAACAGAGAGCACGAAAGCTTACAACCACTCTCACACGCTCAATTGAGACTCTCAAACGATACAACACTCAATCAGATCGTTTCTTTACAGCCATTTTTCGAGCACCGACTTTCAACTTGACTAGAAACTTGATTGCCTTCTGCCCGCAGTGATTAACAGATGCAATGCTGACAAAAGCTTTATTTTCATAGTCAAAAGTTAACCTTGAAATCAGAGGATAGAGAGTGGCTCATCCTGTTTATATGCTGATAATCGGAGACGATATTACAATTTGCAACAATAATCAAGCGCATCCAATATTGGTTCGCACTTTTCTCTTTTTGGCTTCGGACAGACTTCTGGGGCTGGCGAGGATCCCACTAAAGAGCTTCTTGGTGCGGGTGAGCAGAGATTCCTTCTTGGCAATTAGTCGTTGAACAGAACAGCTCTCGAGTGTGCCTGGGTGGAGGAGCGCGTGCGACATGTTGACCAGCTGCGCGGGAGTGACGCGATGTGCGGTGATGAGCTGCGAGTACACGCATGGCGAGAGAGACCGCAGCCAGAAGGAGAAACCGGGGTGGTCAATGGGCTTGATGCCCACACGCCGAGATACCATACCTGAAAGGAGGCATTTACATAGCTTAAATTCTCTGTCAAACATTACTGTATCAAAAGAGTGTACAAGGTTTAAAAAAAGGTTAAAAATCAAATCACAAATCTACAGATGTTAAACTATTTGTAAGAGTTTATTTTACTTAAAAAATTGTCTTTGATGATGATACCTGTGATGTAGATGTCTTCCAGATGAAATAGCGGAGTGTCGAGGGCGGCGTTGTAGAGAGCTGCCACGGCGGCATACGACATAACATAGCTGGTGCCTGACAGGTAGCGTGGGTAGACCTTTCCATCAAACATGTATGTTGGAGAGTACCTACAAAATAAAAATAAATTATACGTAGAACTATGTTATATAAAACATAGGCATTTAATATTCAAACACGCCCTGAGAGTTGCAAACCCTTGTAATCCACTTGTCTCAAGGGCCTTCTAAGATTGGTGGTCCACATATTTCCATTAAACTATTGTATAATTTACGATTTAAACCATGCATAAAGTAACAAGCAACTACTGAAACAGATCTCACTTAATGCATAAAATTTCAAAACCACTTAACCAGTTTGTGTCGATTGTAATTTTAACATTTAAGATTGGTAAAAGAATTACATGAATACCATGAATTAAGTTTTCACTAATCTAGTACAAACTGACAAAAAATGACAAAAACATCACACCGACCATTTGCTAGAAGTATCGGCGATTGGTCTCGCTCCACAAATGAGATCTCCCATCAGCAGGATCTCGGACTTGTGCTTGACGTGCTGGGCCAGCTTGTTCTGGTTCTCAAACTCTTGGGATTTGTTCTGCAATGCTTCCACCAGTTGAGGAATATTGATGAAGATATCATCGTCCGTCTTCAGCACATATCGAACTGAAACCATACCCATTAACAATAAGCACGGACGTAAGAACAAGTACTACATTATGATTCATAGACGTGGTAAATATCCCACCGTGTACAATTAAAAATTGTCATAATTTATCATTAATTAAAAATGAAATTTTTATGGAAATCTTTGCTGAATACTTTTATTTACAATGATAATATTAAAAAATATTTATTCAAAATTAATTACTATTTTATATGAATGCTGATTTAATTACATAAATAAAAGAATTTTATAAATTGTAAATAATGACGATTCATAACATCAAAAAAAAAATTACACACCATATGGCTATATTTGGAATCAAAAGATGAATTTGCAAACAGGTTTGTCGAGGCCAAGACATATATATCGAAGGCTAACTGAAGGTTTGAAGGAAAGACAATATCGGATCCGGAGAGCACTAACCTTTTTTGTTACAATTAGTAACAACCCATTTCAGCAACATCACCGATTTCAACGTGAGATTGTTGTAAGAGTCTATGAAGCCTTCCTGGATGATGTCTCCGTGCGTGGCTGCTTCCTCGTCTATCCTCGTTTGCAGCTCCGTGTCATTGTCATTAGTCGACTGGCCCAAAATAAAAAGATACTTCGTCCGAACGAAGTTTCTCCACGGCTTGTCAGACTTGGAGTCGACGTTACTTTTAGAATTGTGAATTTTTTGATTTGCATACGAAGACATAAACTCTGTATACGACGGCCCGATCAGCAACGGGTCATCTTCTTCTTTTACATCTTTATAAATATCCTTAGTACTATGTATTTTAGAGTTTGTGTTTGGCTTCACTTCATTCTTTTTAACATTCGTAATTATATTAGTATCAACAAATTTGGACGGGGGTTTTGTCTCCACAGGAACGGAACCTTCACGGGCGTCCGACTTGTGGAAAGCGAGATTAAGCTTATTATCCTTGATGCTGACCTTCAGCAGATCTTTGGCATTGTCTATAGCGTTTTCCATGTCATTATTTTCTATCGAAGATACCTCTCCGCGTTTAGGGATCCGCATGATGTTGGAGATTTCTGTTTGATAATCATAATCAGGGATGCTATTGATATCTTCAGTTTCGAGCTTGAAGTAAGGAGTAGTGATTTTTGAAGTCTTGGCATCGCCGTGATCAAACCTCGGATCGTCAACATCGTCAGAGATTCCTTCCTCTCGAGGAGCGGTCGGCTCTGATGCTTTCTTATCAGAAACCGATCGCTTCTGAATGCTTCTAGGCTTCCGAGTTCTAATTGTCTTAATAATACTATTTGCACTTTTTTCACTTTCGTATTTAACAAATTGCCTGTATTTAGACTCTTCTCTTTCTTTATCAGATTTACTCTCGGAATCTTTAACGTAATCGTAAAATGAATCATTTATATTCAAAGAACTATTAACATTTAATCGAGAATCTTCTAGTGGTGTCATATTAAACCCATCATAGATGGTAGCATTTATATAGTTTAGAATGGATCCATCCAAATCGGGTAAAACATCAATAACACCATCATCCTCATACTCCACACCTTCTAGATCTCTCTTGATGCGCCTTTCGCCGGCGGTGATGTTCACCAGATCAGGAAAATCATTTACCATCTTTTCTGTGAGATTAATTTTAGAAAACACATCAGCAACGGAGAAGATCCTCTCAGAGAGCTGCTCGTAGTTGCTTTGACTCCCCCAGGAGTTTCTGATGGCAGCTCTGGCCTTGAAGTGATTCATGGAGGAGCAAACGATGACCAGTAAAAAGATTTCCTCAGATTCTTTGTCAGGAGGACCCGGTGTGGAGTGTCTCTGGAGCATCGACCCCTTGATGCTGGGCAGCCGTTGCTTGGGAGGCCGGCAGATGGAGCGCGGCTGGTTGAGTAGGGTGACATTGTCTGGAAGAACGTATGAGCGAGTGTCCCTCGAGGTGTTGTACGACCAGCCTGCCACTGAACCTGAAAGATATTTACGAAAATTCACTTATTTTAATAACTTGATTTAATATAATCGAAAACTGCAAATTAACTCATTATATGAACATAATTTATATTTATATTAACCACATGCATCGCCACCACCAACCAAAACAAGCAAAGAAAATCTAATAAGCTTGTATATATATATATATATATATATAAAAAAGCATAATATAATCCAATAATAAAATTAACTACTATTTCCACTATAAATCAAATTGTTAAAACAATGCTCAATTTCCTCCGATCTGATTGGTTAGGTTTTTGGACGTAAAAAATGATTAGAAATACTGCTTGGTAGGTTAGAATTTTCGGCACGCAAAAGTATCAATTACAGTAAGTCGAACATTACTTTAGCAACTTGATTTTGGTTAGGTTAAGTATAAAATGCTTTTTATGTATGTATGTCATGGAGATATATTTTATTGTTTAAAGAATTATTAATAAGACATTAAAAGGCTAATTTTATCAGCCAGCCTTTAAACAAGGATTTCTTTTATAAATTTATTGGAGTCAATGTGTTAATTTTTGGTCTTACAATCAGGTTTTAAAGTCTTTATATGCTTAATATACTGAACTAGAACAAGGAATAAATTGACGGAGGCCTACTAATGAATTGTCAGAGAACCATTAACAAATTACAGGATCGCCAAAAAAACAGATGGCCATCAAATATTTGATAGTGTAGCTATATTATATAGCATTAAAGAATTATCACAGGTCTACAGACAAATCAATAGAGAGCTGCTGTCTACGCATCCGTGATCTATTGATAATGGGTGTATAAAAATAGAAGTCAAATGACATCCATATGGTGTGCTTGTTAGGTTTCCTCAGTGTGAGCGTATATAAGCAATGAGTTCTTCAACAGTTACAAATTAAAGTGCATTACTAGTGACAACAAGTTAAAATAATCTTCAAAGATCACCATAAAGTTTGGACCATCAGGTATTCGTAATGAAGTGTCAAATACAACAAAATATTTGATTGCACTAAAAATACACATAAAATTTGAACTTTGCTTTGTAGTTGTACTTGTGATGAATAAATAAATAATAGGATGATTATTCACACAAGAACACTGTTGTTTTGTACCTTTAAGACTATTGGCAATAAACTTTTCCACTAGAGAATGTAGCAGGTCTTTTCTACTGGCATGCGTATCTACAAACAGAAATACACCCACATCCCGTGAGACGGTTCGCCGACTAAGGCGAGTCTTAAACTAAGAACTAGAAATATAAGTAGATCAGTACATTCAACGGAGGGATACAAACGAGAAATAGATGCAAGACAATATATAATATACAGCAGCGGAATGCGATCCATACAATACATGTGTAAAAAAATTATTAAAGCCCAATGAATAATTTGAAAATACAGACCAAATATATACAGGTCAAATATCCCAATAACAATTATATAAAAAGATATCAAACAAACCGACAAACATACCATTAGAATGTTTCTTGGATATTAAATAAATAAATATTACTAAAGGTCCCATGAAATTCATTATAAAGAGGCTTGATTGTATACGCGAGACAATAAACATGCATGTTAATTTGTATCCATATCAGTGGTGTCCAGTCCATAGCATTACTTACCCATAAATATATTTTAAGCAGATTAAAGTTACTACATTTTCATACAAATTTACACCAGAAAGATAAATAACACACCTTTGGTGATTTATTATGCAATAAGTAAGTATCTGCACTGCACGTCACTAGAATATATGTGTACGCATTTATGATAATATGCTTCAATACTGGGAAGGTGAAATGATTTAACTATAAGTAAATAGGATTATTGATTTTTTTCATAGAAAACATATAACTTTTTGCACCTAGAAACACAGTGAATGAAGTTTGTTTATTTCATAAAGAAATATATAGTTTATTTATTTTTTACTGTAAAATTATGTTCTTATAAAAGTATAGTCAATAAAATTAAACAACATTTTCGTTGACAACAGCTGATAAAATTTAAATGGCAAAAACTTTTTTTCGTCTAAATATGCAAATAAAAAAATAGCATTGAAAATGATTGAAATTCATTCTTAAAAATAAAAATGGATACTTTTATTTTTGTTTGAAAAATGATAAATTATTGTGGAACTCAATTGTCAAAATGTTTTTTTGGACATATAACATTAAATATTTATATTATCATACCTTCAATTATATAAGTTGATAGATATAATAATGATGTTATATTAAGTTAATTTCTGATAAGTATTTAAAGAAAAACTGTTTTGATTTAATATTATGTTGATACATGCAAGATAACTCAAAAGCAGTTAGATTTTTTGAGATTTTTACAATAGTTATAAATTTGCATGCTTCAAAAAAAAAAAGCATACATTTGCGATATAAGATTCACCGTCAGAACCGGTGAACTCTCAGTTGAGAGTCGGCAATCCTTACCATTGAGCCAAAAATATGATATATCTAACCTAATATGATGCACAGGAAGTTGTGCAATGAATATTGATTTCACATTGACAATGAAAAGTGAATAATTTTTTTACCACTCATTATGACAAGAGTTTTTGAAGAGCTTTCGGATATTTTAAAATGAATCATTTCGATGTATCGTGTTAATGATCTACGGGACCGAATCATGCGTAATGATCATTTTCTTCGTTCATTTTCAGTTCTTTAGGAATTGCGTTGTATGGTGAGTCCCGAAGAACTGAAAATTCACACATTTCTTTCAAATTGTATCTCAAAATAATTTTTATGAAATGCTTATGTGGTGGTTGTTATATATTATTTCCAGCATACATGTCAACTTATAAGAATGAATAGAAAGCAGAGTACAGCTGGCCATGATGCTGAGTGCTCTTAAAATGAAGCAATGGTTTTCTAGGACGTTTACGAATAACGAATTCTACATTAGTTACTGTATTATACAAGGTCAGAAGTTAGCAAATATATTGAATAAATGTTGATTACTAACTCAGAGTGCCCAGTCCTGGTGTAGTGATAAATTTCACACACTTAAATTAAAAGAAAATTCTAGACTAATTCATAAATTCCATTTTTTACATGTGCACATAAAAATATAATAAAGATGGAAGTAGCAATGGCAGAATCCAACCAACTCAAGAATGCAACCGAATTTTAAGATTTTTAATAAGTGAATCTAAATATAACCAAACGATTCAGGAATATAATTTCTCTTTGGGAGAGCGAGAGCCCTTTCACTCTGCATTTAACGTAGAGCGAAAGAGCTCTCACTGTCTCGGTGCAGAATGTATAATGAAGAGCTAAAAAATAAATACTTTTACTATTAAAAATTTTATACGTGCCAAAATTGGTATGCATTTGGATTCACTCTATACAATAAAAATAATATTTTGCGAATAATCAACAAGTTATTTAATAATAAGTAGAAATAGAAAAAAAGCAGTTGAAATATAATATCGAAATTATTTTATAATAATTTTTTTTTAAACACGATAACTTATGTGTGGGTGTTATTATAAATGCAATTTACTAAATATTCAATAGTCCCCATTGTTAAAATATAACTGTTGACTGCAAATAAAATTTTTGAATAGCTTTAATAATAATACATTCTATTGAAAATTTCAGTTTAAATATTTTTGTAAATAAATAACTTATTAGACATGACGACTATTGGAGCACATTGTGACAAATTCACAAGCATTTTAGCGAGAGATGTGTGCAGAGCATTTGTCTTCAGTTGCATTCTTTCATAGGTCTGATTCTATCTACTGTATTATACCAGAATAAAAATGTGAAAAAATACAATGACATGTTTTATGTTTGTGCTTTATAATATTATTTACATTTAAATTATATCAATAGTCATTGTAAGGATTACCAAAATAAAAGATTGACATTCACTTCCCTCGATCATTTTATCAAGGGTACTTGGTGGTCTAAGAGGTGTCTTGTGTAATATCATCATTTGGTATTTTAGACACGCACGTTACCTTTTAAGCATATTTCAAGAAATTTGGCATGGCTGAACCATTCCTCTCTTATAACCTATGACTTTCTCTATCCATCCTCTTTCTGCTTAAAATAAATTTTTATGAATCAACCGATTCATTTGGACTAAAATATGTTTGAATCTATCTCGTATTTTACAATTTCTACACGCGATCTGATGAAATTTGTTCATAGAGCAAAATATCAAAGGATCCAAATCAAAAGACATGTTACATTACTTGAGGTTGACTTCAATAAGACCAGTTGTGTACTTTTTTGCTACGGTCAATTATTTTTAATATTTTTAAGTGGTCCTGTATTATTAAATATCGTAAGTCGGTATCAAAAAGTTACTTCCAACACAATTCCACTCAATATAAATTAATTTTTAGGTTAATTGATTGAGAATTTATAATACTGAGTTCAAAGTTTTTTGAAATTTTATAAGAGATTGAGCCCTTACACAGTTAATATCATAAGTTATATTTTTATTTTAGCTGAGTTTTTGTTCCGGATATCTCTTGAAACCTTAGCGCAAACCGATATTAATTTTAGCTGCTAACCTTTATAACGGTAAGTCGATTAGCTCAGTGCCAGAGAGTAAGCTTATCACAAAAGTCATAAAGTACTAGAGGTAAGTGGATTAGACTTGGTTTTATATTCTTTACACCGCGCTGCCCTCAATGGGACGTTACATGGTGCAGGAAATAATTAGCAATACCAGTGGCGATTCAAATGCTAAGGATTATATTTTATTTTATTAACAATTTACATAAAAGTTTTATTTATGAACTATTAAATAATCAACAGGGAGATTAACAGCTTAGCTCCCAAGGATATTTCAGATTGAAGTCAAGCCCATCGTGAGATTTAGAGGTTGGTGCTTTACAATAAGTTGAAACATTTTGTTCAGAATTGACACAAATAAATGATTTTACAATTAAAATATCGGTTTATGTTGTTTTGCACACAACAGTTTTGACCTCAAAATTTACGCGTTTCCTCTATAAAAAGTGGTGTACCTTACGTTCAAAGGTATATATTTTGTAAATATTATAAAATTAATGTAAATAACCAATATTCATAAAAAAAAAGCGGAAAAAAAAATTATCAATACAACATTTGGAAGAAAATTAAAAATAATTTCGAAGGAGATTTTCATAATAATAAAGATTATTATTTCTTTTTAATAATAAATCTAAACATAAAGAAGATATAAATAGTACCAAAAAAACATGCAAACATGTAACAAGACAACAAAAACAAATTATTTTTATAACAGAAAGAAACATTAAGAGATAAATTCAGTCCTGAATATGATTCTTCTCTCTACATTAAATTTAAAGTAAATAAATGTCATTGTTTATTTATTCACGAAAAAAGTTAAATTTTAAAATGTGTGGTTATGTAAATACTTGATTCTGGTCTTAAGATGGTAGGACAATATTTACCTCGCCTGGAGTTGGCCTGCTTGTAGGCGGGGATGTACATCATGAGTAGCAAAGACAAGACACCCATGGAGAACAGGAACAGGCGTAGTGAGGCCGGGCGCGGTTTCCGCCCAGGACTCCAGTCAGGTGCAGGCGCCGGAGCGGGCAGGTGCTCGTGTAGGCGCCGATACACCCCGTCCGACCCCCGCAGCGCTGCAGGCACGCCATTCAGGTATTTGGTGTACTCAGGCGGCTCCAGGTCGAAGGATGAATGCTGTCTACGGCTCGGGCCCTCGTGCTGCTTCCGTTTCTCTCTGAAAGTAAAAAGAAATGGCAAATGTCAAAAATTATTTTCATACAGTATTTAAAATGTAGGGCTACAGCCCGTGACCTTTATCTTAAAATGCTTGAGAAGTTATAACTAGAAACTGTTTCTAAGTCAACTTGCAAACGAAATTCTTCTTTTGATAATATCAATGCAGTTCAAGTTATGTGATATCTGGTGCATGTCCGGTCTCAAAGAGACTAAATAAATAAGCTCTATTTTTTATTCTGCATTGAAGAATAGTAAGTTATTGAAATTTTTCATGAGCGTGGTTATTAAATATTTGAATACTTAGTCAAAGTAATTTATTGTTTGCATGGTTAATTTTAGATAAAAAAAAATATTAATAAAGTGCTAACCTGGCATGTATGATGGTCCTCCCGGTGGCTCCATGAGTGGAGGCTTGCCACCATGGGGGCTCTCCCTCCAGGAACGGCTGCTGCTCCATCTGTATTACAATCTAACCATTAGTTATATCAGGAGGTTTCAAGTTCAACTTCAAATATCTAGCTTTATGAAGATTTAATTTAACTGAACTGAAACTTCAGAACTTTAAAGGAGAAATGCAACGTAACTATAAAGAACACAGTATTTGTGATTAAAGTCAAAAATGTTTTAAACCTTTGCACCCAATCATATTGACGGGTGGATGCAAAGATTATCATGTTGATTATTATGTATCCAAGAACCATTAATGAACAATTAAAACAATGTTAGAGTTGTCTTGTAGAAACACGGTTAGTTAAAACAATTATGTACACAAGGCAGTTCATTGAATATTCATATTTATGTACTCTACAGAAATCGCCCTATTTTCTAGCATGTACTGATGATAGATAACGAGTCAATTGTTTAACAATGCTTGTAAATAATTATTTTTAAAGATAAAGAAAACATTTGTGTTTGCAGCATCCATACATGCAAAAAAGCAGTCAATACTTACTAATACAGAACAGTTATTTTATGCTAACCCCATCCGCGGTAAACAAATTATCTCAACTCTCGGGTTTTTAATCTCCTTTGAACTTATCGCTACACCCCGAGTCCAAATGTGGACCCCATGGATGGCATGCAAACGTGCTAGATACTGAACAAGTCAAGGGGGTATTAATCATTAGACCGCGTGACTGTTTTAAATGAAGGTTTATTTCTATGCTAATGTTTTTATGTTGATTTGTATCATCGGTGGATTCGTTTAAATAGACTTTAATTCCCCTATTCACTATGAGGTGCGTGTTGAATAATTGCAGATACCTGCATATTAGCTGTTAACATAAAGGCACCATTAGATAACAGTACTGCTTCATGCTGGTCGAGATAATGCAGCCAACAGATTACCACCATTATAAACGTTTTAATTGCCCTGCTTTAGTAAACTAAACGATTTTAATACAACATTATAATCAAGCAGTAAGTGATTGAGCTAAGCTGGTTTAAACAAGGGATTATTGGTATTCGTACCACAGCTAAGTATGAAGTGGAAGTAAAACTTATTGTCTTCTATCAGGTTGTATTTCTTTACATTTGTAACAAAAATTTTCTTTTATGTTATAAATGTAAATTTAATTTTATGGTTAATACAACAAGCCCTGAGATATCTTTTGAAAAATAAAAAATCTCTAGAATGACTGAAAACAAAAATATTTGTAATCCATGGGTATAATAAGCTTATAGTCTGGCATATAACATGCCCGGCTCGCTACGTCAGGATACATCTCCTCTTCCTGATTAGATTAATCAATTGCAAGATTGTCCGTGAATCAGACAGAGCGCACTTATCTTATTCTTTGTTGTGTTTAATATTCTTATTACGGATAAAATACCAACACAGTTATTTATTATTTATTCTAATTTAATTTTAATGACCCCTTTCGTAATTATTCAGAAATATGATTTTATACGACAGTGAAATAATTTTGCAAATCAACTCTTATTTAGATTTTACTTAATGGGTTCTTAGTCGAAGTCCAGTTAGTCAACATATTCTGATTGCAGCCAACGTATTCTGTACCTTTACATAAGGAAGTGTGCTGCGATTTGCTGCGTCAGTTGGTTGACGGATGGATGGATCGCCTTTACTCTTCGGTTCAGGGTTCTTTCATCTCTCCACCTGATCTCTCCCGGAATACTGAAATATCAAAAGAGAATTTTTAAAATAATATTTATTAAATTAAACAGCAACCAATATGGTGTTTAAGATGGAAGTCAAATAAAGTGTGAACTTTAAACAAAGGGACAGTTTATAATTTGAAAGAATAATTGTGAAAAATAGACGTGAAGGCCACCAAAGTCATTAACAGGATAAATTTTAAATAAACATCATGTCTTTTAATTCAAGGTATCGCCTGAAAATAAGTAGCCATGTATTACAAAACAATGTTCATTTTGAAGAAAAAAAAAGTATGAATAAATTTATTTTTTGTACAAAAAAATCCTTCCAAGATTTTTACCAGTGTACAAATGATTTTTTTTTAATGTATTGGTTTAATCATTTTAAAAACAAATAGTTTGAATCCATTTTATTTTAATTTTATAATAGTGTATTATTGAAAATATTCATTGTGGTCTGGACTTAGCACAGGTACGACTTTTTGGACAACACAAGCGGTATAAAGACAACTTGTATGTACAAAAAATAATGATTTATGAGTTCTTGCATTAAAAAAAGGAAAAACCTATCAGGATCAAAAAAAAACTACGAATAGTATACTAAAATTGAATAATGATTAACAAGCTGTTAAATACGTCACGCTATTCTCTGATAAACGATCTACAAATGAGTTGAAACAATTTTAAAATTGAAAATGATTTTTTTTATTGTCGAAATAGGGGTTTTAGATATTTTAAAGAGTAGAATTAGATATTGTAGATATTTTTAAAATCAAAACGGCTCACGATGCTAAATTAATAATGAGACTTGGAATGCGAAACGTGGGCGCATCTAGCAGAACCACCAGTGTATTGTATAATTAGTTTCTAACTATTGGCTAATTCATACTTGGATCTTCTGATAATAGAAATAACTACTAATACGGGTTTATATACACTAGTGATGTTATTCAAATCGACATCGATTTTTTAATAATTATTCGATGATTCGATTCACACGATAGTGCTTTAATGTTTGATAGTCGAATCAAAACTATCGAATGAAAATAACGAAATGCAAATAAAAATCGGAAAAAAAAATTAAATAATAGAATAAAAAAAAAATTAATCATCCACTACTTTTGTTCGCATTTTTCGTTAGTCTCCAAGTAACAAAATATTTTGATTCAAACAAATCGTTAATAACCTCCCCGCTGTTCCCATTCTGTACCCTGAGCGTGTGTATAGGATCGGTAATGGAGTAGTGGACTTGGAATGATTTTGGAGGGATGTGCTTTGATGTGATTTACGATGTCGACGTGGAAGGGAAGATCATATCTAAACGCCAGGGCTTTGTAAGGAAATGATAATATAATAATTCTATTGGTCAGCAGCAATACGCAGACTTTTCCTTCCAATATAAGACTCGGGGACTACACTATTTTCCCTTAGAAAACACTGGTTCAACACGAGTATATGCTCAGTGGAATGGTCGCCAACCTCATCTGAGACGCACCCGATGAAGAAGAAATCGACATGCCGGCAAACTGCATTGTTTGAAAAAATAATCGATCGAATTTTCTAAGCCGTGAATAAAAATAACGTATGATTTTCCCATCACTAACGCGTACACTAACGGCCAAACGTTACGTATATATCTAGGCCGTGCATACTCAATGGAGAGTTCGTGAGGAAAAGTTTTTCTTTTCATACATAATCTGTGGCAAAAACTTTCTCCGTCGACATATGATAATGAACGAGTCGTTACGGCATCATCTGACAAAAAAAGCCGATCTAAAAAAACATTATATACTATTTGATAATTCTTTGCTGTCGACGCTCATAGTCGAGGGAAGATGTCAAATGTCACAATGGTGCGATTGGCTATCGATGCTGATGCTGTGTAAACAAGACTGTATTTATTTATAAATGAATTTAGCTCATGATGCTATCTATATCCAGCCGAGCAAGTGATTAACCTACACATGTTATTTCGTTGAATTTATATATCTTAATTCTTCACTTTTCCGGTGCTCCGGTTCTGGTAGTAGATAAATCTCTGTATTAAATCAAATAAAACCTTAAATCATCTACACTATAACTGTTAATCAAAAATGTGATGTTATATCAACAAAATATTATATGGGCCCGGAAAGCGCCAAGCAAATATTAATAAATAGAATAATAGAAAAACGGTGTCCTTATTATGTATATAAGTAGGTTGAAATTAAAAAAAAAATGTTTTATGTTTTGAATAATATATGTTTGTATTTATTCAAAAGTGTAAAAATATTTATTAGACACGTTGCTCGGAGAACGCACATAAAAATATCCATATATAAGTTATTGCATATTTTTTTTTAACTATCGTTAGTTTTCAGGGGCGAAATAATTGCAAGATATGAAAAGAAACATTAAATGCAAATAATATTTTATTTTATTTGACACGTGTAGAAACCTTTAAAGGTGTGCACCGCTACCGTGCAAAGTAATTATAATTAGAAAAAAAAACCAACAATCCCGATAAAGGTATATTTATTGTTCACGTTTCACCTGGGGGTAATTATTTCTCATGTGGAAAAACAAAACGTCAAAATGTCAGAATAATTACGATTAATTTATGGAACAAAATAATATTTTTTTTTGTATACGAATGCTATTTGTGTCCAGACTAACGATTGGGCCGAAAATGTTATCATTATAATAGTAATATAAATAACAATTCCAATAAAGATATGAACAACAAAATGCCACAATACACTTATGAACGCATTAAAACCTAAAAAAAAATATATATATAAAAATGGTTAGAAACAATAAAATAATATAGAAAAAACAATGTCGAAATCCCATAAGATTTACGATTAATTTACTGAACTTTTTTTACAGATGTGAACGCTACTTAATCTAAATTAAAATAAACTGATAAACACGTAACAAAAAAAAAAAAAAACAATTCCAATAAGTGTTTAAGTGGAGTAGAGGAAATTAATTGAAATGTGGAAAAACAAAGCGACAATAATTACAAATGATTTATCGAGAAAAAATAGTAATACACATGTGAACTATATACAGGGTTAAGCAGGGAGGTATGGATGATTTGAACGGGGCGCCACGCGAGGTGGGGATAACCATGGCGGTTAAACAGTGGGGGCATCTGCTCGTCATGAGATTTTTGTGATGGCAGCATCCAAGTAACACATTTAAAAAATAAAATTTAAGTTTCGTTTGAAAAACGAGTGTGTAACTGTTATTTCAGATCATCCATACCTCCCTGCTTAACCCTAACAAGACAACAAAAAAAAATACACAAATAACAATCCCGATAAGTGTTCTCGAAGAATAATTTCATTCACCGAAAAGAAAACGTCAAATGTCAATGATTACCACAATAGGAGCAGAAAGGAAGTTCGCGCGATTATATATATATATTTAGTGACTCTATTGCTCGGGTCGCTTTGTTGTTTTTCGGAGGCACGTCAATGGTAAAATGGCAGCAACAATACGCCGGAACTTCCGCTCGGAAATCGAGGCAAATAGATTTTAAAAAAGATAGATAAGAGACGGGCGATTAGCCGCGGGGAAAAGCACTTCTCATTATTTCTCCGTTTTGTGCGGCGGCCATTGTGCTCGGCCCCCCTCGGAGGGCGCGGCTATTTTCGATTGACATTTTCCACAGGCGATATTACATCGTGTCCTTTGTGTTGATTTAATATTTATTCCAGGGAACACAGGCACTGTCACTGTATAGACCAGGATTTAAAAATAAAAAAAACATCTTCTTCACTGAGCATAACTCGTGCTGTACCATAATCCTTTCCTTACAAAGTTCAGGCGTTTACTCCCCCCACGTACTTCCCAATTAAATACGAATAAAATTAAATATTGTAGATGTATATATTTTGTACTTGGTCTTACAAAGGGTTAGTAACAAAAAAAAAAAAAAGAAAGGCAAACAATGCATAATGTAAATATGCACCGGCGTGGGAAGCTGCGGCGATCGTTATCTGTGGACTCGATGATAAGCACATCTTTTTTTTTGACACGCAGTTTAGACTAGGCAATTTTTATCAACGGCTAAAATATCACATACCAAGTTAGTCACGGCTTCAGGTGTAAAGGTGGACTGAAAGAGGTAAATATACACGAATAGCTAAACAGTCGAGAGATCACGACAACTGAGGGCCTTTAAAATTTTATGTATTTTCGGATTTATGACCACGATGTTTGTGACAGTCCGTATAATTTTCGTAACATTATTCGCTTTATTGTGTAATATCTAAATTTAGCGTGTATTATATTTCAACAGCCTTCGTGTCTATGTTAGAAAGTCACCGCACGCCACCGTAAGTGCTTTTCAAATAATTAAAGTAATTTTCATCACGTGACAAAACTAGTTAATTATGTTTATGTAGTCTGTATTTATAATGTACGTTTTTTTATATATATCTGAGTGAATAATTACACTAGACACGTGTAATATCATACAGCAGAATAATGTGTAATTATGTTTGGAGAGCTCTGCCATTTTAAAAAGTATTATAGATCCTTCCCAATACTAATTTAGATCGTTTCAAAGAAACAGTGAGAAGACCACAAACGATAAACTAGTACCGTACTTTTAAAAATTTTTCAAAGGAAACATATTTCAATGTTTTCAAAATAAATCAAAATGTTTTGGACGGTGAAAATATATTTTTTCGTTTCTGAGGGGAAACATTTACAAGAAAAGCTCGCCGGGTTAAGGGGGATCCAAAATAATAAGTAGGTCAACGGTGACCTGTAACGTATCGATAAGAAAACGAGCACACTGCGCCAAATACACAATTAGTCACCGAACAAAACGAATGCGAATGCAATAAATCAAACTGCATGACTCATTCACGCCCACGTGATTTCCGCTCCGCTGTATCCCACATCCGGTTTTGCTCCATGGACTGGGAAATGCATCGTCTGCGGTCATTGTTGAGGCCGTATACGCCGAGAATGCCTGGAACTATATCTCAGTAACATCTGGTTTGATACTCTTCTTCTTCTGATGCCTCTCCTCATAGGAGGTTGGTGACCATTTCATCGAACATATCCCTATCCTGGGTCAGCCTCACACATTCCAATCTCCAGCTACTGGCGCAAATTCCGCATCCACGCAAACTTCCTCTTTCCATCGATTTTTCCTCGGACAATCAGATGGAGGATGTTATATTTATTGTTATGAAAAATGTGGCCAAAATAGGAGACCTTTCGCTTCTTTACCAAACGTCAAGAGTTCCCTTTCTGTGCGTATTCTATGCGAGACTTTCATTTGAGACGTTATGCAGTCACATTTTTGCCGCCTCAATTCTTCGCATAGTATCCAAGCTTCGTCTCCAGCGAGATCAGGAAACGTCTACTACAAACTGATCTGTAAAATAATTTTACTTCTAATTGACTACAAAACTGCTACAATATAATCAACACGTCAGATAAGCCAATTGGCTTACGTGTAACCCGCAATCTTTTTTACTCTCGCAGGTTTTTATTGATACGTTTACACTTAGTGCTGTACGGTTGGTGACGTCAAAGCACGCTTTTTACTATACGATTTTACAGCCTCTATAAAAGTATAAATAACGGGTTATGATGGCAATGCGACGCTCATAAGTTACGATTCACTTAAATTAGTTTTAGCGAACGCTTCTGAATGGGAGTCTGAAAGTTTTGCTTTGTGTCATTCATGACCCAAAGGTGGTTATTTGTGTTTTAAATATCAAGTAAAATCGTAGCACAAGTGAAAGATTTAATATACAAAAATAAACTTTTTTTATTAGAAACGGTAGCACTGTTTCGAGCGGAAGTCGGAATTTCACAATTGTGCTATTTTTTCACCAGCGATACAAGCTTTGTTTTACATAAAATTGGCAGCAATGTCGGGAATGGGAACCAGGCCGGTCCGCGCTCAACCATGATGAGTTCCACATCTCTGACTTCCTCGAATTGCCCAACACCGACAGCGTCCTTTGAAAAAACTTTTTTTTATAAATAAAATATCATAAACGCACTTTGCCTTGAAGAGTAATCTACGTCATTATGGACCGATTGAAAAAAACAAATAATATTTTTTTTAAAAATGAAGGTGAGCGATACTCTGGTGAAGTTTTGATAAGAGGCTATTATGTGAAATAACCATAGTTTTAACATGTCCTAACTGGATTCTTTGAGTCTTGCTGGTTTGACAGTGCATGAAATGAAATGGGGAATTTTTAAAATTTAAAAGTAAAAAGGATAAAGTGATTCATCGGACCCATTTGCGAGTCCACAGAAGGCATAGAATATTTGCAGGGAAATCAATAAGATCGATGTGGTATAACGGTGGGTCGAATTGCACACGTACAGCGTCAAATAGCTCGTCACGTAAATAACCTACCGGGGGATTGGACCACAGAATATAGTTTCCGTATTCAACTGAAAATTGAAATGATACAATATATGTTTGCCCATTATTGCTTAAATATATTTTCAAGGTTGGGATTCGAGTCTGCTTCATCAGATGCTAAGATATTTTCGCCCACCTTAATCCATATACCTTAGCTGAAATTAAGTTGCTATTCAATACCAAGACACAAATCGCTGCTTTATACGAAACTCGCCAGCAATCATTACTTCATTTTTCTATAATTATAGCAGTAGGTTTCGGTATATCCTTGACATAAAGCAGTAAGAATATAATTTAAAATATATATATAGGGAGGTCCGATAGCAACTGTACTTTCTGCCTTTATTTAATATCTGCATTTATTCTACGAGTGGGAGAAATACAAGCTCGCACGAGGAGTCCAAAAATAGGAGACCGCAAGTGGAAAAAGCCGACAAACAAGCGATTCTGTGCGGCCACAGACAATAACAGCAATCCATGACTCAGGAAAATCACTGAGAACTTGCATCAGATATACTATATACATACTATATATATATATATATATATATATATATATATATATATATATATATATATATATATATATATATATATATGACTCTGTGGTCAAAACGTCGACTTTTGATCGGTGCCCAGATCGATCCCAGCCCTGACAGGTGAATCCCAAAATGATGTACTGCACCTCACACCTGTTTCAGTCTGGTCGAAGACGATCAATGCTTTTGACACGGAGTACCCGGTGGAACTCCATTTTAATATATCATTTGGTGAAACCGGTCACCGATAAAACTAAACATGTGGAAAAATCACAAAAGTATTTTTATTGTAAAATTGATACAAGGTGTTTTAAAACATGTTACACAGTCGAAAAAAAGAAAAATTAAATTTTATTTGTAAAAAATAAATTAAGGGCGTGCAGCGCTTGACTGCTCGCACTGACTGCATGCAGTCTACTATCTGGACGTAATATTTCTGCGTTTAGTTTGGCACGAGAGGCAGTTTCTTTGTTTTTGAAGATTGCTGCGAGAATAGAAGTTGCTTTGGTTTCGATAAGCTGCCTACACCCGCTGAGACAAAATCGACAACAGTAACTAGCCAGTGGCGTCCGTTTTTTCAGACTAACTTATTAAAAATAAAAAATTAAATTAAAAAACACCTAAAATGAAAGGATGCTACTGGCAAATTACAGACCCACGAAAACACTAACCGTATTGTTTGATTTTTTTTATCTACTATTTGTAAATATGCTGTGTTTGCAAGGAGATAACTTTCTCTTTAAAATATCTGCTAGTATTTTATTTTTCGTCATCCTCATGAAGTATTATAATTTGTTTTCAAATATATAATTTAATACTCGTTTATTCGGGTGAATCGATCTGTTGACCGACTGATCGAACATTCCCACCACTAGTTGATGGTTTTAACGTCTGACATTATCATTGTAGACTTTATCCTCATATTAAATAGCTGTCGTTTGTATTTTAATTTAGACAAGTCACGAGACTCGCGATCGTATATTTCAGTTGAATGAACCTGTTGGCTGCAACATTATAATATAAACACGTAGTCTCAAAAGCCGCATCTAAACCTATTCCACGGTCAAATTATTTTTATAATTTAATTTTTTTTTTTATGTTAAAATATACACAGTCGAAATATGAAAAAAATATTGTTTTTTTTAAATTCTGTTGTATGTAAATTTTCTATTATTATGTTGTCTTCGAACTAAAAAATGTAATGCTTCTGTTTTTATATACGATGTACCGAAAAACAACACAAAAACGACAAAAACATTTAGTTACTCATAATTATTCGATGAAAAAACCCTCCGTAATTTTTCTTCGCCTGAAGATGCCAACCTTGCACGTTGGCGAAACTGGAACAACACTAAAAAAATGAAAATTGTGTCAATAATATCAAATATTAAGCATAACCTCGAAACGCTTTTTAAGATCAGTTAATTTCCAAGTACGAAGTCAAATGTTGCGTGCTGTGAGATTTCTGCCCAAAATACATTCGGTTCAACAAAAAAAAAGTTTTCCTTGCATGCTCATGATTGCCATCTGATATAATAATTCGTTTTGCTGTGCCTACAGTCCGTTAAAAATCATTTGAACAAACAGCCATACATTATTCATATCCAGGCTATATGTCAAGTGTGACAACAAATCAATAACAACAAAAAAAAACGAAAAAACCTGAAGCAATTGGAATTGGCTCATACATAACGTTACGTAAACAGAAAGCAGCAACGAATTTTTATATATATATATATATATGAAAAAAAAAAAGCATTAAAAAAATAATTAGATTATATTTTTGTACTTTGTATAAAAATAATCGTTTGCGTGTATATATTACAAAAAAAAACGAGTACACAGTCTAAATAGATTTTATATATATTAAATTTACTTTTTGCAATGTTTCAATCATATTTAAGTTTTTTTTTGTTTGTTTGTTTGTCCCTGTAAGCAACAAGCAATGGTTAAGAGCGCCCCGTATTTGCACATTTGAAAAAAAATCTAAATACCAGTCTGTTTGAACAAAAAAATTTGAACCACGTATACAAGACCTGGATTGTATCGGTTTACTCGAAATACTCGGAGCTTGCTCCAGCACTGGAGCAAGTGCTATTTATAATGCGATGACTTCACAGGCGCAGGTCATGAGCCCGACGGGATCGGCTCTGTCAGCAGATTTAACAAGTGATTAAGACGACTTCAGTTACGTTTCCCATAAACCAATTAACGTCCATTAATTATGATTTGTAAATGAATATATTGCTAGATGGGCGCCGGTCAATTGTATCATGGGTTGGTGTCTTGCACATGATGCGCAAAGAAAGAGAACTCCTGACGACGGTAAAGAAAAGCAGAAGGTATGATATTTTCAGAAGTACCAAATAATGAATAAATAATAAAGTATACTGCAGCTTACTGTCCAAGGAAAAATCAAAGGAAAAAGAGGCATTGGAAGGAGTACTGGCGTACTAGGAGTTCTCGTCTGAGGAGAGGCACTCGAAGAAATCAGCTACAAGCTGTCTATAGTATCAATATCTGCTTGCTCTAGCACATTGGTTCCCAAAGTGGTCAATATCGAAGCCCAGGGGTCGATTCCGCCCTGGAAGAGGTCGATGACAGCGAAAAATTAAATTGGGGGTCCACGAACTATAAATGGGGATCTTCAAGAGTGGATCCCATTTAAGCAGGTCATCACCGTGGACTATCAATCCATACGGTTACATTGAAGAATCGGAAGTCATACTATAAGAAGAACTGATTGGAATAAGCATTAACGAAGAACTGAAGGTGCAGTTTAGAAAGGGATATCAGCAATTTTGGCTTCAGAGAGACATACCTGCTATTTATCCTGCATTATGGACTATCGCAAGAAGGTTTTTGATAGCTTAACCATCTTCATTTCTCGTGGAAAGGGGTTTAAATGCGGTTGTCATTCTTCTTACAAAAAAAAAAATAGATTGGAAATCACTGGGCGAGGAGATTTAAAGTTAAATCTAACTTATTTGAAGCCAAATATTGAAAATTTCCTATCAAAGCATCAGACCCATCCCTCCCATTAAAAGTATTGATTTTTTTTTGTGAATGTTACAATATTTGCATTTTGTGTGTTTTTATTTACAAAGGTATACAATAAAATCTCGATATAACGGATTTCTGATATAACAGACAAAAAAATCCGGTCAAATGTAAAAATTCAATAATAGCAAGGCAGAGGGGGTTTACGAAAAACAGGAAATCTCGACAAAAAGTTTGGGAACTTATGCTCTAGCAAGTCTTTGAATATAATATTATTTCATATAAAATAGGTAATTTATATTTAGTATAAGGACAATAGCAGCAATACGCAGACTTTTCCTTCCAATGACTTGGGGATCCACTGAACACTGGCTCAGCTTGAGCTCAGTGTAATGGTCGCCAACCTCACCTGAGGAGAGGCACTCGATGAAGATGATAGCACACCGATAAATGTGGCGAGCCTCAAGGGTTCTTACTCGCCCAAGATGGCGGTGGATCCACACTTGACTGCTCAGGGTTTCTCTCGTGGATAACAATACGCACGTGTAATTCCGAATCAATAGTGAAAACGAACGACCCCCCGTCATTAAGCGGTAAACGCAAATCGCCCCTGCCCACCGGCTGAGGTTATTACCGTAATTGACTCAGTTTACGTGTGCCGACCAAAACACAGTAATTAACCTCCGGCTTAATTGTCACGACTGCGCGGCTTTTGATTTCTTTTATTTTGGGGCTATTTTTGAATTGAAAACGGTACACACGATTTTATCAACAAACTGCCTACACACGCCGCGACACCACCGACAACGTCACGCAAAACTAAAATTCAAAAAAAAACACACACCTGCAATCAAATACCGCTATTTCCTAATCACCGTTCAGTTGTCAATTGAATAGAAATTAATCTTGCGAAAAATGTGTTTGACTTGCCTACGCGTCTGCACGGGATTCCGTAGCGATTTTTCGGCTGTAAGCGCTTTCCTGGTTGTACTATATAATACGTACAATACTGCGAGTTGTTAAAGTCTAAGCCTCTCCCCCGCCGCGGCGGCGTGAGTGATGATCGCGCGCTTCCCCGCCCGCGCCGCGAGGCACTGAGCCGTCACTCAAACACATAAGCCTGGATTATTATTAAACATGTCGTAAATTTTTATATTGAAATATAATACCGATATTACTGACATTAAAAAAACACCTTTGCATTTATTCAAAACAACAATTATTTAGTAAAATAATAAGATTATACACTTATATTTGTATTTTAATTGAGTTTGAAAAAAAATAAAAAAATAAATGCGTTTACCCAAGTTCATAATAATTTACATAAAAAGAGTGTTAAGCACGTCACATATATTGCAAAATATTATGTGCCGTCAGTCAATTGGTCATCAATTGAATGTTTTTATTAATTTAATTTATCCAAGCAATATCATTTTGTTAAATATGCTTAAATTAATTACAGATTCTTTTGGTATTAATTATTAAACATTTGAAAACAATTATATGTAGTTTTTTTTTGTAAAAAGTAACAAGCTTAATTAAGCTACAATATAGTCGACTTGTTGCAAACAAATTTGCAACGCTGAAGACTGAAAACTGAAGAGTTGTTAGGTTTTTGTAATATGGTTTAAAGCAGAAGTTGTAATTATCACCTAGGAGCTTAAAATAATTTGCACTAAATAGTACAAAAAAAATTTAAACGTTGCTAAAATTGTTTTTTTGTTCTTTACTAAAAGTTATCAATTTAATACAGAATAATTCACATTATAAAAAAATATATATATTGCTACTGTGGACCGCACCCCACCGATATTAAGTACATATGACATATTTATTTTATGATAGTGGACGGTTATGACTGCTGACGTTTTGAGATATTTAATATTTATAATTTAATCACTTCGGCCATAAATGTTTGCATATTTATAATATTTTGAAATACGAGGCCAGCCAACTGTGTCCAACTGACGGATTATAAAATTTCTATATTAATATCAACCTTTTCTTCAAAACTATTCATAAATTATAAAAATATTTATGAAAGAATAGATACATCATGCGGTAAAAATAATTTTTCAGCACGTAATTGCTGTAATTGAGACAATTATGAGAAGGTGCGGATAAATGTGGTCATAGAAATAACTGAGTTGTTTGTATCATTAAAAGCTATAGAAAATTGCAAAAATATTGGTACAATTATTGAACTTGTAAAGAAAAATTTCCATGGCAGATTAGGCAAATTTCAAGGAAAAAAAATATAGTATTTTTTAAGGAGATTGTAAGTAAATATTAAGTATAAATTATATGGCATGTGAATAACAATAAAAGCATAATAATGTTATGTAAACATGCTGCAATGAATTAACCACAAACTAGTTATTTTTAGACATATTATGTCACCACTGTTTATCAAATATTACACAAATACAAGAAGTAAGTATGAAACAGCGAATATAAAAAAAGGGAATCAATTGTTTAAAATTATTATGCACACTTCGAAATGTTCAGCAATTTAAAACATTATCATTTAGACATTTAAATTCAATATTCTACGTTCTTGATTGCCTGAAGGCGTTTGATTCAACCGGCTAACTGTAAATTGAATATATTATTTTATGCTCAATACATATCTTTAAAATCAGCAGGGACCTCATTTTAAATTAATTTATATTACAGTAATTGTTAGGAGAAAAAAGATACAGCAGTCAAAAACCAAAATAAATATTTTTTTATATGCAGTTAAGAGAATAATAATTTTGGAAAATGTATTAAAATAACTAAAGATAAAGTTATTCCAACCAAACGTTTTAGAATTTTCAGAATAACATTCATTCATAAAAATTCATTAATGATATTATATGAAGGAGTTATGTTTTTAGAAGTACTTTGGTAGGAACCAAAGTACTTCTATAAAGTATAATTGCACTTCCTGGATGTGATGCTTACCAATATAAATTTTATTGTATGCACTCTGCAACTATTAAATTAAGGTTTTATTTTATATTGTCAACCATTATAACCTGCACACATTATCTAATTGCATTGAACGTTGGCGTTTATGTCTAACTGATAAAGTATCAGGAGATATGAACGTTAGCGTTTATGTCTAACTGATAAAGTATCAGGAGATAGCAAAATTTTTTAACTTTATCAGTTAGACATAAACGCCAACGTTCAATGCAATTAGATAATGTGTGCAGGTTATAATGGTTGACAATATAAAATAAAACCTTAATTTAATAGTTGCAGAGTGATATTTTTGAATAAAATACTTGAGTGATTTTCCACATTTTTGTTTTTATTAGTGACCGGTTTCGCCAACCTTTCACGTTGGCATTATCAAATATCTCTGTTTGATAATGCCAACGTGAAAGGTTGGCGAAACCGGTCACTAATAAAAACAAAAATGTGGAAAATCACTCAAGTATTTTATTCAAAAATATTAAAATGGAATTCCACCAAGTACTCTCTGTCAAAAATATTGAATTTCTTAGTTGCAGAGTGCATACAATAAAATTTATATTGGTAAGCATCACATCCAGGAAGTGCAATTATAAAATTTTGGATTTCAGTATGAAATATAATGCAGAAACACTAAAATCTTGATTGATCTCAGAAATTCTTTGCGTTTAAGAGTTTAAAAATATAAATAAAATATTCATGGTGCATTTAGCAACATCAGGTGCAACGAGCGAGGCAATTTTACAGGTGCAACTTATAAGCTTTACACATCGACAATTGTACATGCGAGTAGTTTCCTTGTAAGCTTTAATAAGGACAGATAACGATTCATGATATTTTAAATATTCACGTCTATTTATGTTTTGAAGATTAAAATTTATGTATTGTCATATATTTATTATGACAGCGGTTTTGTTTTTCCTGGGAAATCTATCGAAATTTTTTTAATAATGTGAGCGAATTGTAATCTACATCCTCGACTGCAATGTAAATATTTTGAAAACACAACTTTTATGTTTTGAAAATGAATTTTACAAAGAAATAGGGTTTGAAGAAATTACAATGATTCAATTCATTACATTACATGCATCGCAGAATTAGGTCCCACTAGAGGTCATCATCTGAGAAAACGCGAAGATAGAAAACTTGCAATGCATTATAATTTCTAAATTATAAATGACATCACCCAAAACAAACCGGTCATTGAATTCAACGAATAAATATAATGAGATTAAAAATAACTGAATTCTTACCTCTTATAAAAAGTGTCTTCTTGACCGTCGGCAAGCTCCTGACGTCTCGAAGTTCATAGCAACTGGCAGGATGCGTGCAAGGATTGAATTATTAAATTACAAACAGCTTATGACACAACCTACGATTTATAACCAAAAAAAAAAACTTTCGCTTATTTTAAAAACTCTAGTTTATAATTAAAATGTTAAAAAATAGACAAACAAACAAGAAAACATTCACGGAGATTCGTCAAAAAATAAATTAAATTTCCAGGCGGAGGAGTCCAAGCGCAGCTCTGATGCGAACGTTATAACAAAAACTGTAATATTTTCCGAGCTGTATTTTCGACGAGCGAGACGGCACAGACTCTGGTCACTTTTTTTTAAATTATAAGCTTTAATTTGTTGCCAATTACAAATGCAAATACGCGGAGAGCGGCTGGCGCAAGGCGGGACGAGGCGTGCGTTAAAAACAAATCTCTACCCCGCGAGTAAACAAACCCGAATGCCGAATGAACTAAACCTCACTCCGAAGAGACCCGCGCATCGCCCGGCGCGATATAAACAATTATTCTCGACCGGTTCTCTGTCGCAATAGATTTTACAGCGGCCTTCGAATAATGACAGTAGCCCCGCGGCTCTCGTGCGCTCGTCCCCAGGAAGCTCCGGCGGCCTCGGCCATCGCCCGTCCCCGCGCCCGCTTCCGCCGCTTCCATACAACCTGCCACCATTATCAACAGCCTACTCGAGCAGCGCCACAGATGGCTCTTTGCAATGCATTATTTTAATTTCTTTACTAAAACCGAGATGACGTTTTGTTAACTGTCGATAAAAACGCATTTGATAAAAATATGTTATTTTAGTATTACTGTACATCAACAGATGGTGCTACAAAATTAAGTATATCAAATATTATAGTTATATATTTTTTTAACAGATGTCAGTAATATTATTACATTTATATACAGAGCATAAAAAAAATATTTTCGTTCACATAAGCATCCATATAAAAGCTTGTATTATAAATTAAAATTTAACTACACATATTTACACTTAATGCGATCAATTAATTTATAAAGCCTAGCCGTGATCGTCTCATTTATTTGCATGGAAAGATAAACAGGGTGCTTACAAACCTGATCGATAATTCTTACACAGTTTAATGGACACCAATTACAGACAGCCATGAATATTATTTATATTTTTAGTAAGTTTAATGTTTAATGTTTAAAACAATAAATTGAGTGCTGAGACGAGGGCAATACAGCAACACGCTGCACTCTTTGTAAGAACAGTCACTCAAACACTCGAAGTTCACAGAGTTCACGGAATCACGCTATGAAAAGTAAAACTAGATTTAATTAAATGGAAATTCATGGAATTATTATTATTATTTTTGTGAATATAGATCTGTTTTATATCCATCGTTATAGAAATGAAATTTAAAATGATATTATTGAAATCAGCTACGAAAATAAGATGAAAAGTTTATTCGTTTTTTTTGTGGTGGTAAAACTTCGATCTATTCCAAGAATATCCTTTAAAGCCTTATCTTATGTAAGAAAATACGATCACTTTATTTTTTATGGGTTGTAAATAAATAGACAGTATTATCTGCCCATACCTTATTTAATTTTATTCATGAAGATGGGATTAGGCATCGGAAAGGCCACCTCTACGCGAGGCCGGAGGCAATACACCCGCCCTTAATTTATTTTCAACATTATACAAAACAAAGACCGGTCGGTGTTTTGCGAGCATTTCAGTAGCACTTCTTCAGATCTCGTGATGCATACATGAATAACTCATGCGTGTGGGGACGCGCATCTTTCAGTGGATCGGAGTTCGGATAATCGAAATGGGATTTTATTTGTAACCAACAGTCTAAAATTGAAGTTTGATTACTTGAATACATCAATAAACCATTGAATCAATGCTAGAAAAAGCCTGATAATTTTATTTCTTGAGATAATGCTCAATGCAAAAAAGTGCAAAAGGACCCTTCAAACATGCTCTGAAGGTTGCAAACCCCTGGACTCCACTCGCCTCAAAGCACCGGTCTTGCGATGGAACCAGTACTAATATGAACAGTGCTTTAAAATATATATTATTCTGTCTCTCTGTGTTGTTTGTGAAGCATGGTTTTTCCCTCCGGCTCGTGACGCACAGGTGGTTCCTAAGCTGTGCTTATAAAAATTCCTGAGATGCCGAAGAAAAATGATTACAACTACATTTTTAAATTAACATGAACAACAAAACAAAACCGTCGACTCTCGGAGTTCTTCTCACGATCAGAGTCCTCTATTTACGTTGCGACGTTTCGCCCGACCCCAGCTTCCTCCGCGGCTTGTCAATCCACCACTTAAAAAGCAAAGCGATCTGCACACGTTGCGACACAACCAACAACCAAACGGTGACTCGCCAATATCGTCCTGTTTCGTGTTGCTCGTATATATTATTAAAAAAAAATACTCAAAATAATAAGACGCTAATGGCGGTCGGTTGATGATTGTGTTGCCACGTGTATAGGCTGCTAAGCTCCACAATCATTGGGTTATTTTACATATTATTTAAATGCAAATCCGATGGGCCGGCTCGCCAAACGAGCGGCAGACATCTGAAGAGGGACCGCTGACGAACACAGCGATGAAGCAATCATGGCTTGAATTCTTGTATATTTATTCATTTAATAAAGAATATATACATAAGTAATACAATTGAAAAAAAACCGCTTCTTAGGTTAGCGATTGGCTCTCTTTCCTGACGACTATGGGGACTCAAACTTTAATGGGAAAATAAACCCTAAAATAACGATTCTTAGACACATTTTATGTTGTTTTTCTGGATACATCAAAATAAGCAAACACCCAACCTAAAAATTATTATCTTATTTCGTTTATATTTATACACTTCCTGGATATTTTTAAATGGTGCAGTGAATATTTATTGCAATCTCACATTAGCTAGCCAAGGGAGACTGCACAAATCTCCCAATATATATATATCTTCTTCGACTGTACCTCCTCAGAAGAGGTTGATAACACATATTTATCATGGGGCAGTCTCAAATTAAGCTGTACTCCCGAGTTCCAGCCACAATTCTACATCCACGAAATTTCCTCCTTACAATGCCACTTTTTCTTTGGATAACTAGCTGTAGAATGCTTTATTTACTATTTAAAAAAATATGGCTATAATCGGAGACCATACGCTTTTTTACCATCCTCGGGGGTTCTCTCTTCTTTGTGTTCTCATTATATATTTTATATATGTATATATGTAAGTCCTTCCCGCTCTCCCCATTCTGTTACTTGTGTACCCTGAGCGTGTGTAAAGTTTAAAGTAAAGATTGTGGAAGGATGTGATATTGAAGTATCAGATCTAAACGCCAAAGCTTTGTAACGAAAGGATAATATAATAATGCTATTGGTCAGCAGCAATACGCAGACTTTTAGTTCCAATATAAAACTGCGGTGAAGAAGGACTCGGAGACTACACTATTTTCCCCTTAGAAAACACAGGCTCAGCATGAGTATGCATAGCCTCAGTGAGATGGTCGCCAACCTCCTCCGAGGAGAGGCACTTGACGAAGAAGAATATTTTCATATATGTATACAAATAATTTGCAGGCTGTGTACGCGCGGCGTCCACACACCCGAAAAACTTTCAAACACACTCGATAAGCATAATAAACTAGTCGAATATAAATATACAGATGAATATTTATAGGAATCCATAAACAAAGCGCGTGTAATGCAGAGAGTAACGACTCGGGCGGCCGTAACTCACGCAACTTCAAATAGAAACTGGAGCCGGCCGTGATGCTGCTCCACAATAAATAATATGACTTAATTACCGGCGGCCGTTCCCATGCGGGACTCACGACTAGGATCTTGTAATTATGCAATCGCTTTTGGTCGGTAAATCAACGCTCTCTCCACGGGCGCAGCCGGGCCGCAGACACTTCTCCATCGGCCTTTGTGGTGATTTCTTGCAAGTTGGCTGCCTTAAGAAATATTGAAACATCTAAAAAAATAAATTTTTAAATGTGGCGTGTAGGAGAATCCTTCACATACCGTGGGTTGAATGCGTCACAAATGAAAGAGTCTTGCAAAGGGAACTCTTGACGTTGGTTATTGGAAATTGAAGTGAGTGATTATATCAATAATTTAAGGAAAGTACTATGAACACTTATGGAGTCGAAGCTGGGACACTTAAGACAGTTACTATGCGAAGAATTGAGGCGGCAGAAATGTGGCTGTATAGGAGAATCTTTAACATACCGTGGGTTGACTGTGTCACAAATGAACGAGGGAACCCTTGACTTTGGTTATTGGAAATTGAAGTAAGTGATGAAATCAATATTTTAAGGAAAGTACTATGAACATTTATGGAGTCGAAGCTTGGACACTTAAGACAGTTACTATGCGAAAAATTGAGGCGGCAGAAATGTGGCTGTATAGGAGAATCCTTCACATACCGTGAGTTGACTGTGTCACAAATGAACGAGGAACCCTTGACGTTGGTTATTGGAAATTGAAGTGAGTGATTAAATCAATAATTTAAGGAAAGTACTATGAACATTCATGGAGTCGAAGCTTGGACACTTAAGACAGTTACTATGCGAAGAATTGAGGCAGCATAAATGTGGCTGTATAGGAGAATCTGGGTTGACTGCGTCACAAATGAAAGAGGGAACCATTGACGTTGGTTATTGGAAATTGAAGTGAGTGATTAAATCAATAATTTAAGAAAAGTACTTTGCTCAAGAGATATAACACTGAAATATGTTGGTTCTCATTTATGCAGTCGAAGCTTGGAAGCTTAAGACAGTTACTATGCGAAGAATTGAAGCGGCAGAAATGTGGCTGTAACCGTGGGTTGACCGTGTCACAAATGAAAGAGCCTTGCACGCATAAAAAAGGGACTCTTGACGTTGGTAAAGTAGCGAAATGTCTTCTATTTTGGCAACATTTTTCGTAACAATAAGTATGGCATCCTCCAGCTGATTGTCCAAATATAAACCGTAGAAGGAAGTTCACGTGGATGCAGAGTTTGCGCCAGTGGCTGGAGATCGGAAGTGCAGCCAGATCGGTGAGACTGGCCCAGGATAGGGATATGTTCGTGGAAAAGGTCACTAACCTCCTATGAGGAGAAGCAACAGAAGAAAAAGAAAACATTATGATTCATTATTTTCTCTTGCTTGCTTGAAATGTGGTATATGGTTGTTCCCTGCTTCTGCGAGCAGGTTATGGAGCTTACAAAGTGTGGGTTTGTGATCTATCTAAAACCCTTAGATATTAGATAATTAAAGCCCGCAATAATTTCAAGAGATCATATAAATCAAAATTGTACGCTAATTTCGGTAGATCCTACTCAAGACTTAAAATAAAAATTGAAAAGCTTGAAATTACAGTATATAAAAATTGAGCTCACTATACCCAACTCACTTAATTTCGCTCGATCTCCAACAACGTGAGTGTTGAGAAATGTCGGCCAGTCAGTCAGTGAAAAAATTGCAATTTTTTGGTCGATCCGACTCAGGATATATCCTGTTGTACTGTTAGTGAGTCTGTGCAACAATTGCTGCAATTATTTTGGTTCGAGTAAAGATTTCGCCTGCGACAAGTGCGTCGAAGGAAATCGGGCAATTTGTACAACACTCGCAATATTTCGGTTGAGGCAAGTCAGGGTATCCACGTTTTTATGGATCAGAGCCAGGGTGTCTCCTGCAGCAGGAGTCGGGGATGGATCTGGGCTGGGCTGGGCTGGGCTGGGCTGGGCTGGGCTGGACTGGGCTGCAGCTGGCGAGGCTCGTCGCCGCGGCTCCCCCCCTGGCGGCTTTAACAACATAATACGTGCGCGCCGGCCGGGGGAGGGCCCGCCGTGTTATTTATTTTCAACTCATTTATTTTTTGGACTTTTTTGACCCCATCGCCCCACACCTACAGCGTACTAACTTCGTCACGGAACTGCTTCATTTTCTTCTTCATCAAGTACATGATACATAGCCTTATACATACTCGTTCTGAGCCAATGTTTTCTAAGGGGAAAATTGTGTAAGCCCCGAGTCCTTCTACACGGCAGTTTTATACTCGAAGAAAAAGTCTGCGTATTGCGCTGCTGCCCAAAACACCAATATATAATCCTTTCTTTCACTGATCACTGATACCGCATTCATTCCAAGTCCACTACTCTATTACTGATCCTTTGCACACGCTACGGATACATAATGGCAGCCACGCACAAGCAACACAATGGGGATACCGGCGAGGTTAGGTATTTATTATTTATTGTACGTTTAGACCGTAAGAAGACCAAATAAGTAACCCGGACCCTCACCATTGCAAATGTAAAGTAAATATAAATAAAAAGCGACTTTTAGGGAAATTAAACTTGCTCGCTTGTATGCATCTATTAGTTTTTTTTTTATAATGTCTTATCGATAGTTGTTCTGCATCTGTCCAGAAGTTTAATTATCAGCCTCGCAGGAGAGTACGGAGCTATTGGCTAGTGGAGAAGGCCGCAAACGACGCATTGTTACAAAACTTTAATATGAAAATAAGTTTTGAGCAAAAACGGACTTAGGACGCCGCAAAACCGACCTGTCAAGAGTGAAATAAGAATCTATTATCAAAGGCTCCTCTACGCGGCGTCCCTCTCTGGCGCACTCTTCTGCAGCTCTCTCCCTCCCGCGCGAGATAGATTGGCTTTTGTTTTTTTTTCTCCATTTTGGTTTTTCTACTAAGCGCAAGATGGCGTTTAATTTCGATTCGAGATGGCCGAGGATTGGGTCTGCTGGCCGCTCAGACATTATTACTCTCCGTGCCCACGCGGCCAATCAATATGCGGTCTTCATTTAAAACGTATCCAACGTAACTCGAGACAGCCCGTGCTCGTATACTTCTTATCTTTGTTATCTATTTATTATTTATATACAGTAATACCCCGAAATCCGCGTATATCGAGGTTTACGATTAAACATACATACATAGTCAAAACTTAATCACTTTAATTCTAAGAACACTTTATGCATATATTGTCTTTCTTGTAAAATACGTTCATAACACCCAACGCTGTTTTTAATTGTTAATTCAATGACGACATTGTGTTCACACACATTCTTAAAATAAGAAATTCGCGTAATGCGAGGCATTTTGAAATTCGCGTTATAGTGAAACCGCGCATAACGGGGTCGCGTAAAGCGGGGTATTACTGTACACATAAACACATGAAAATAAAGGGTTTTTGTCACACATTGCAAGCCCCACAACCTGAATAAAATGAAATAATCTTGATAGTTTTTTAATTTATTTCAATGGGTACTTGCGTTTTTTTAGGATATAAGTTTTTACACATATTTTTAACGAATAACGAAACAAAGAAATCCAAGGGAGAAACAAGAAACCCAACCCCAGCGACCCTTATAAACCTCACAACCTGCTCCATGATAAAGAGACAGCCACACACGGTACTGTAAAGCCCCCTACACACGTAGCAACACAACTTGTGTTCTACTCTACTTTGTTTAATTGAACGCTTTAAAATAAACTATTTTCTTTGCACGAACGTTTTGTAAAAGTTAACCTTTAGTTAAGTTAAAACTTAACCTTTCAATCGTGTTTATGTGACTTAATAGATTTTTTACGTCATGAGCTATTTGACGCTATACGTACGCAATACGAAACACCATTGAATAACACCGCTGTGCTGCGGTGTTATTCAAATTTCTAAAATATTTATTCCATATACTTATACCAAAAAGTAACTGAGACAAAATTTATCTTTGATATGGTCGATTAGCGTTATCTGATAGTTCAAATATTTGCGCGTGCTAAATTGTATGACCTATCAGACGAATACGTTTTTCGGGTATTTGAGAAGAAGTATTGTTAATGTATAAGTATATTTATAGACGTTTAATTAATTAATTAATAGAATACCACGTCCAAGAGCCACGCCGCCCGCGGCCGCCATCTTGCCAGCATTCTATGAAGTTCTATTAATTCGACGTCCAGCTGTTCCGAGCACAACAGGACGTGATTACCCGAGCGGGCTGCTACACCAGAGGGACCTCACCCGACCTCACCCAACCTCACCCAACCTCACCCAACCTCACCCAACTTCACCAACAAAAAAACCTCCCAGCGCTCCGGTCCCCCCGCTGTGTTGAATGGATACATATTGGATTTAATAATGTGTTTGTACCGTCGTCGTTAGGAATTTTCGATTCGCCGTGTGATAAAGGACCTGAATTTAAAACAAAACAAAATTAAATATGATTATACCCACACGCTACATAAAACAAGGTTCTGAAAGTCCGATTAAAGTTCTCAATGATTTAAATCTGATCATCATTATAAGACGTTTCTAGTGCGATTCCTGAAGCTTCATTTGGTTGACTGATAAAAGACCTGAGCTTTAAATAAAACAAAAAAAAATGTGTTTATTAATTGCGTCTAGATTCTGAAAGTCCGATCAAAGTTCTCAATGATTTAAATCTGATCATCTTTATAAGACGTTTCTAGTGCGATTTTCTAAACACATCCCTGAAGCTTCATTTGGTTGATTGATAAAAAACGTGAGCTTTAAACAACAAAAAAAATGTGTTTATTAATTGCGTCTAGATTCTGAAAGTCCGATCAAAGTTATCAATTATTTAAATCTGATAATTAAGACGTTTCTAGTGAGATTTCTCAGCGATTCTAGAGTGATAAAGGACCTGAGCTTTAAACAAAACAAAAAAAAGTTTATTAATTATGTCTAGGTTCTGAAAGTCCAATCAAAGTTATCAATGTAAGATTATAACTGAGCTTTGCGATTCTGTGAAGCTTCGATTGACTGAGTGATATTTAATTTTACCTGGATTTTAAATAAAACAAAAAATAATTGCTTGTTAAATATGCCTTAATTTTAAACGACTGGTCAAAGTTATTAATGATTGATTAACTAGCTGTTAACGCTTTGTTAGAATATAAGGTATTTGTGAGATCAATATGCATACATCGACACAATAATCAATTAAATACTTATGCTTCATTAAATTGTATAAAAATAGTTCCCCTCATAATAATGTATGGATTTTTTTTTATTTTAAACCGTGTAGAATGTACTGATTTTTATATTTATTACTAATTATTTAGATCCTAGAGGGAATTATCTAACCAACGAACAAATTAAAACTGATTTATTAAACTGGAATAGTTAATATAAAGTAAAAGTTTGCACAGAGTAATTTAATATTCGCGAATTCAAGATAAACATAAAATTAAAATCAACTGCTTCGAACGATTTCACAACGATTAAGACTCAGCTTTTGATAAAATGCGAACATTTTTGTTATAAATCAATTATTGTTCAACGTCGTAGTGCTGCTGCGCCGCCAAAACATCGTAACGAACAAAAAAATATATATACAAACGAAATATTAAAATAGATTTCCCGAACCGAATTATTAGAATTAATTTTTGCATGAGTTATTATAAAAATGGTTAAAAAAATTGCTATAAGCTTTTAGCTGTTTGGTCATTTATTTTATTTTATTTTATAGATAGTTCAACGGTCACTATATTGTCGCAATCTCCAAGCCATTTGACTATTTATATCTGTTGTTAAGAAATAGAGTATTTCAAATTAAAACAGACTGTCATACATCTATAAATTAAATTATAGTTAATAATGATAATATTTAATTAGCTTGAAATATGAGTTTTTATAAAAAATTATTAGTAATCAAAAATATAGTTCAAATCATAATTTTATGATACGTAATAAATATTTTCAGGTAAATAATAAATACCTGGTGTCTTTTCGATTAAGCTGCCAATACACACTGAGAAACAACCGACAACCGAACTGTAATCAGTTTAATACAAATTTATTTGGTTAATACCGTTTAGTGGTCGGTTGTGTCGCAATACATATAGGCTGCTTTAAATGCTTGTTACAACGTTTTGTCGCGGAGGTCTTGGTGTATTTACAATGATAAATTATAGTATTTTTTGTTGAATATTTTCTGTGTCCTGTCGAAACTATAATTATCAGTAATTAAAACAAAGAGAAACGACGCAATCTACTTTAGTAGGTATTTCTCTAAGATTCCAGTGGCGTGCGTGATCATGAATTTAATTAATTATTTAAAATTTAACACTTCACAATATCAACTACGCAGTATTTTACGCATACGTTATAAGTTTAAATGTATAAATACCATTTATCATTTTCTTAATTTATATCCAGTAAACTTTAAGACGGCATAGTTGAGTGCGTATACAAAGTATAAGCTTGACTGTATTTTTTATTAATGTTGCTCTAAAAAACCACGGGGGATGTGATAGTAAAAAAAAAGCAATATCATTAAAATCGAGTACTATTTTTTTAATTTTTCATATTATTTTCTTTACCTTAGGAATCAGGACATGTTTGATAATGACTGATTGTATATAGAAGATACTACAGAAATGAAATAAATATAAAGCTTTACTGGGATTTAACTGAAAAGTTTTCTTAATATTTAAAATTTTTGTGATTTTTCCACAAGTTGTGGTTTAATAATTGAAAATCGTATATAAGAGTTTAAAGTCTGTTTTGTAGACGTACAGTGGATGCAAATGCCCGCACGCCACTGGCGAATGACTTGACAGCCTGTATTATTATTAATGTACATAGACATACTTGTTAATGTATATAGTCCATATACAGTGTTGTAACTAAAGGCACTGAGTACGTACCAGTTTTTTTGCATGGTAGATCCCTTAATATCTTATGATAAAAAAAATAAATTGAAGAGGTGGGTGCAACAAATATGACTTGCCATATTGATAAGGTACTGACAAAGTCATCGATGCTAGCAGTACATAAAAAAAAACGAAAATAATTATTGTTGTCAGAGAGTTGATTGACAACATCAATATCAACAACAAAGTAGTGGAGAGAGTTAAAAGATTTAGGTATTTGAATGAGAACTGGGATCCTGACCAGGATTGAGACAGCACGCAGTACGTTAAATAATTTTTGGAATGTACTATACTCAAGAGATATAACCCTAAAATCTAGATGAAGATTCACCAAATGTTCTTTATGAAGTCGAAGCTTGAACACTAAAGACAGCTACTAAGCAAATAATTGAGGCGTCAGAAATGTGGTCGTATAGGAAAATCTTTAAGATACCATGGGTTGATCGCGTCAGAAATGAAAGAGCCTTGCCCAGGATGCGTAAATAAAGAGAACTCCTGGCGTTGGTAAAAAAGTGGAAAGTCTCCTATTTTGTCCAGCTTACCAGCTGATTGTCCATGGAAAAATCGAAGGAAAAAGAGGCATTGAGGGAAGGAAGTTTACGTTGATGCGGAGATCGGAAGTGCGGCCGAATTGATGAGATATGATAACTGGCTCGATATAGAGATATGTTCGATGAAATGGACACCAATCTCCTATGATGAGAAGCATCAGAAGAAGAAGATATTGACAAGGTGTATATCAAGGAACGAAGATTCAACTTTTATTAGTACAAAAAGCTATTTATAGGTTTCTGGCCAAATACGTAGCACGTAGATAAAGTCAGTTGCTAATGTACTCTTGTATATAGAGGTCACTTATACCGTTCAGTTGTCGGTTGTGTAGCAGCGTGTGTAGACAGCTTCAGTGTGTTCAGAACCACCCTGTAGGCGTGATGTGGCTACACAGCTTGGCATCACCCTGTACCCGCATGTCCATCCATCACCGATCCGAGGTTTCGAGTCTCGGACGCACTGCCTCCATGTATGATATCGTTACGCGCTGGATCTGGTGTCAGATTGGTTTTAATTTTTATTGCAGATGAAAACATACGGGCCCGGCGACGCCCCCCGTCGAATTTCATTTTAATTATTAAAAAATTGACAGGACTTTTGAACTATCTAATTTAGTTGGTTTTAATTAAATGTTCGTTCAAAAGTAGGGGTTAGAATAACACGACTAATGCTTTTTTAATAATGAAAGTAAATTGAAAAATAGACATGCTTTTTTATGTTATTTGTTGGCGTGCTGGTTCAGTGGTTAGATTGTTGAATCTTAATCGAGAAATCCTCGGTTCGGTATTGAAGAATGATTTTACGTGAATATACGTCTGATTTACCAATTTGTAATTTAATATACCATGAGTTAAATTTAGATACATATACAATTACTATGCCACTCTCCCTGAAGCCTATAAAAATTTCAGTCAGCTCTTCTGTCATGGATGTGTTTTACCAAATATAAATTATCAATAAACTACAAGCTAACTTGCAACAAGCCATTGCAAATCGGTTGCAAGATTTGTCGCTGCGTGTGTACAAAATACTTTCTCTAAGAAAGACGCTTGAAGTAAAAGATAAAACGTAGACTTTGAACGACAGATTGGAATAAAAGCATGGCTATCATAAACACGGATTTGAACCCACGACGCACGGCCACAATACCCGACGCCTCATCCCATCCTCTCCGCCGGCATTGTAATCTCCCGTAATCTAAGTTATTCTCTAATATGGAGATAATTTAGGATATAATATTATTCAACATGTAGGCAGGTACCAGGGAAATGTCATAATGCTCGTACTACATAATTAGGGGGTCTTTTGATGCGGTGGGCGTTTTTATTGGAGATGCGAGATAAATCATTCCCGCAGTGGATCCCAACCTTGGCGCGAGACGAATGGGCTTCCTCTCGTTCTTTTTTAACAGTCATCTATTAAGTGAATACCTTGGATGATAGCCTCTCGGCTATTTAATGCTGCCTAAGCACGCTGCTACACTACCCCCAACCGAACTGGTCAATAACATCCTCTTATTTAGAGTTTTTTTTGTTTATAGTTTACAGAAGAAGGAAAAAGAAATTAAGATAGTCCCAGCTGAACTGAAGAAACTGAACCATTTCACCCAAACAATGCTGTAAGAAATTATTGGTATAAGTCAGCAGTACTATGTTCAAAGTAAAAATAATGGTAGTGAGCATATTTGCCTTTTTAAATATTATTCGATTTCCAAGATAAAATTTGGAAGACCAGTAAAACCAGTCCAATTACAAAGAACCGTAATGTTTTTAATAAAAGACTTTATAGGCATTGTTTTTCAATATTTTATATGCATTACAGCTTTTTCTATCTCAAATGCGTATTGAAAGTCCTTTTACTGGCTGAAATCATATATTTTTTTGTTGAATCTTCACAACATTGGACCACAGGTAATTTTTAATTATACGGCACGGTTTAGTTGCGAGGTGACAACATGATCGCGTGCTGGGCCATCCCAAAGCGACACAACAATAAAAAATATTCAAAAGTTTGGTATCGCTATGCATAACAGCATTTCTTTATGTATAACAGCTGTTCGTAATTTAGTGCAGGGCCGGATGATCGCATAATTCACGGGCCGGAGTAATTGCGGTGCGCCCCTATTTACTTCGTTAATCTAAAATATTGAAAATAAAACGAATTTCTAATTGGTCTCTCAAAAAAGCACAGCACGCAAAGCTGTGAACGATATTCACGTTTATTAAAAACGCCATCGGTCAAAAATGACGACAGTGGGGTTGAAAATCGGCAGTGACGTCATTTTTGAGTTGTGACGTAATTTTGAACACCGGCAAAATATATTATGTTATTTTTATATAGTAAATTCACATTAAATAAATCGACTTGTCAAACTATGTGGATTAAAGCTCGCATGCTTAGGGAACCTCATTAAGGGGATTTCTTCCAAACCTCGCCTGTAAAGAATAACTTCGTAATAACCCAAAGACATTCTTGACATTTTATCAGCGCGTATTTACCAGTGCCGTGCGTTGTATTTGAATAAATATTAAACAACATATTGCAAGCTGTCTAATGCTACGAGTTTCGACGATGTCAATTTTGCTATTTTTTTACCGAAGGGGAAAACTAAGATCCTGAAAATAAATGTACAATTCACCTGTTGAGAATATAGAAAAATAGATTGCACGCCCCGCTCAGAAACTCACCGCACACCACTGAGAAAAAAAAACACGTGGGTATGTTTTCATTAGTGATATTAAATTTCCTAGCATTTGAAATTATATATTCTTAAGCCATATTGGTAGGACTTAATTGGAATTTTAACAAGGCAATGTAAATAAATAGAAATATTGTGGTCTGTCTCATAACTAATACTCGAATTTTTAAACATATTAATTATATTCTACACCGTCCTACACTAAAGCCGTGTCCAGCGCAGTGTGGGTAGGGACATGGAATTATTTTCTATACAAAATAAATATATATTTTATTTATCGTTGTAATTATTTATGCATCGGGTATTAAAAAAAAAATCACAGTGGAAAAATCACATTACAAAAAAATAACAAAAAGATTTCCATTACGGACTGAAAAAATAGTAAACTGGCATTAATTTCAGGTTCAAACATAAGACCACATGTTCAATAATCATCCCTCTAAACCGCATTGCGTTTCCGACATTTCGGTCCCGGTACTGGGGCCATCTTCACGAAACACTCAAGAACAAAGTAATTAAAAAAAAAAAAAAAAACTTTAGCTTACATTTAGAGTTTTATTTCAAACGATTTTAATTGAATACTTTCATTTAAGACTACCTCTCCCCAGGCGCTACAGCATTATGGCTTTAATATATATTTAACATTACCTGTATAAATATGTATTTACCTGCAAATTACCGGTGTGAACAGATTACCAGTTCGATTAAAACCGAACAAAAAAATACAGACAGTAACCTAGATGTCGTTTTTGTAACGCATTAAATTAATATATTTATATATATATAAAAAATATTAAATTAGTTTTTTGTCGAATGTAGACTTGTGAGCCGATATTTATCTTTCGAGTTAGAAATTCGTAATTGTTTTTCCCCAATCAAACCCCGGCGGTAATTTGCAATAGTACGTACTTAGTTTTTTTTTTACCTGGTTAATAGACACGTCGTTCGGATTGTATTTGTTTAGTTGTGTATCTATGGAAGCCATCTTGTTTTTTTTTCCATCTTTAATTTGCACTTGTGCTCAGCACTCGCGGCGAATAAATCAACATAACATTTTTAATTTGATATCTTTTTAAATGAGTACATTTTTTATTGCATCGTACAATGTTTTTCAATATGAAACATCTCTTGTGTGAATGAAATTTTATTATTTATGCATTAATAGTCTTCTATTCATAAACACATATTCTAAAAGAAAAATCTATTCATTCATAAAAAAATATATTATAAATATCATGCTACCTCTTTTTTCTTAGAATTATTTTTTTATTGCACAATATAATAACTTTTCGGCTATATTTTAACACACTATCGAATAAGTGTTAAGAATATTTCTTTTATCTTCAAATTATCCATTGGTATGTAAATTTTATTAATTAATACCCGCTGGTAGGACTTGTGGGAAAATCCTTTGATTGCTAATTACAGCAGGTACAGGCACAATATAAATGTACCTTCCAATTAATTTAGTCGTTTTGTGATAAATGTGAAATTACGGCAATTTCGTTTTATTATAAAACCGATTGCCGGAAACAGTAATGACATAATTAAATTCATCATCATTAAAATAATAATTATTGAAATTAACTACACATGCAAAGCTTTTCCTCTAATGTCGAGTAATGATATAAAATTTTAATTATTCACCATGGAAAATCATCAAAATTATAATAACCTTTCGATAAAATGATACTTCCATTAAAATAACTGCATCATTACGTTAAATTAAAAATATAATACATTTGATATAAATTTAAAAAAATTGTGTCTACCAGCTTTGAAAAAAAATTTTTTTTAATACAGGAATTCAATGCTGTATAAACATATACTACGTAATCGTTTTCGTACATGCATTAAACGATTTTATAAAAATTAAATTCAATGTGTTGTCGACGGTCTCGCAGCGCGGGCAGGCAGCTTTATTAATCACCAGAATAGACCACCAAAACATAACGCAGTATGATTAAGTTTTTAAACAGCCCAGGTAGAAGAGGCCGGCCGGGAGGGTGTACTGTCTTTATAAGCAGCCTGATGGAAACATCTTTCGGCTTGAAAAAAAAACAAAAGCTATGCGTTTCGGGCGGCCATGTTGGCTGGGGGCACTCGGAGGGACCCTCTCTCCGGGTTCGCTGGGGTCCTGCGCCCCGCCGGGGGCGTGCCTGCCTCGTTTTTTGTCCTCACGACCTTCATAATGTTTTTATTTCCAAGTCACAGGATTCTCTACGATCGAAGCAATCCAGGCCTTCGAAGAACGCTTGATCAAATGTTACCCACAGAGACTCAAAACACTGACGAATAAAAGCATGACTTGAAACTCCTGCAACTCTGGGCCCAAATATTTTCGCAGCGTATCGCAATAACAGTCACTGAAACAAATACCCGATACTCTTTTTGGACATCCTGTATAAGAACTCTTCATGCCTTGTTGATACATGCCAGAAGTTATATCAAGACTTTGGTGTTACAATGCGTATTTAGATTTTAAAGTAAACTACTTGTGAGCGTGCCTTCCTCGTTTTTTGTCTTCACGACCTTCATAATGTTTTTATTTCCAAGCCACAGGATTCTCTACGATCGAAGCAATCCAGGCCTTCGAAGAACGCTTGATCAAATGTTACCCACAGAGACTCAAAACACTGACGAATAAAAGCATTTACTCTGTTCTTGTCTGAGGTCATCTCAAGAAATATAACCACAGTGAAAACTATACGTAAACCTATTTTATTATAAGTGTTACTTATACAGTGTGTCCAAACAGAGTATCGGGTATTTGTTAGTTCAGTAAAACAAAAACTACTAGTAATCAAGTATTTTTTTATTGTTGATTATAAGAATACAAAATGGAAAATTATTTAGAAAAGATGATGCTATCCAAATGGTGACCGTTACGCGCTGCTGGCACTCTTCTAATCTGGAACGAAGATTGCTGATAACACGCTGACACATAGCCTGCGATATTGCTGCCATTTCTGACCTGATGTTTTGTTTTAATTCCATTAGGTTTGTCGGATTGTTCTCATAAACCCTCCTTTTAAGCTATCCCCATACGAAATAGTCAAGAGGGCTAAGGTCGGGGCTTCTGGGAGGCCAGTTGATGATACCTCTACGTGAAACGAACTTATTAGGGAATAATTCGTTAACAGCTTCAATTTGATTGATTGGATGTATGGCAATTGGAACCACGAATGGAAGTATCTTGTTGGAGAATTCCAGAAGGATTCTCTACGATCGAAGCAGTCCAGTCCTTCAAAGAACGCTTGATCAAATTTTACCCACAGAGACTCAAAACACTGACGAATAAAAGCATTTACTCTGTTCTTGACTGAGGTCATCTCAAGAAATATAACCACTGTGAAAACTATACATAAACCTATTTTATAATAAGTTTTACTTATATATTCGTTAAAGTGAGAGAACTCTTCATGGCTTGTTGATACATGCCAGAAGCCATATCAAGATTTTAGTGTTACAATGCGTATTTAGATTTTAAAGTAAATTACTTGTGAGCAGAAATAATCATGATCGTTTAAATTGCCCACACTCGCTGTAACACAATTGGGCATTAATAAGTTAATGGCAATGAGATTTTTTTTAAGTTTTGCTGAATGAAAAATAAACGCTATCGACTAGATTACTGTAAGAAAACTCAATAAAATGGACACACATACTGTTAAAGCATTACATTCCTTCTAATAGCGGACTTATTAAAACTTCAAGGTAATTACAAAACAAGTTATTTACGAAACTTTTTTTAAGTTTGAGTTTTTTAGGTTATTTTCATGCAGGTATAAAATAACGTATAATTTGGTTGGTTTTCGATAGATTCATTAGGACCCTCCCGGATGGGTATGAACCTCCCCCGTGGACCCTAAAATAAACCGGGACGCATAGGGCCCTGTGCTCCTACGCAACTACATCGCAAGGGAGGTCCGCATCGGGGAAACTTCTAGACTTTTTAAAAATAAAAAGCTTGATATTTTTCTGCTTATGACCCAACAAAAACTAGTCGATAGAAAAACCGAGCAAATAAGCAAAAGCTATACAATTGTGTTACTGCGTGCTTAATCAGCTGTAAACAGCCTACACAGTTTTAACAAAAGTTATTTCAGCACGTCAATTTTATGTTTGAGTTTATATTGCTTGTAAATGTGACCTTAAAATCAAACCTGATAAGTGTTACGAAAAAAAATTTGTTACAGTGTATGATCGAGATATCCTAAGTCCATTTTGTTTAGTTATCTTTACTGATGTTCAAAACATAAGTTTCGCAACACAAGCGACTAACGAACGGCAATCTAGTCAACAGCATACTTTTTGATGTCGTTTATTTTTTTAGAAAAAAAAAAAACCACCCAAAATAAGTCCACGCTATAAACTTATTACTGTGGTAAAACAGCTTGATAATGTTTGTTCCTTGGGTTGATTTTATTTTATAAAATCTTATCGAATCTGCCCCTGGCCAGGTGGGTAGTCGTGGAGGGGGGGGGGACTCAGGGGAGGAGGCAGGAGGGAGGGGGGATGTGCTCGGCCGCCACATTGTTTATAGTTGAAGCAGATGATTCGGGAATTCCCGCGCCAGGGGCGGTGGGCCTCGTGCGCCGGACATGGGCGAAGAGCAGCCTGCACACGCCGTGACACCACCGACAACAAAACTTATGCGTTGTTTATTTAGGCAAAACTAATCAAAGTTCAATAGTCGATTGTGTTGCAGAGGCTGCTTAGAGCTGACTGCGCACGTAGCGACATTAGCGACAACCGCAAGGTGAACAGCATAAATAAGAGAACGCTATTGGAAAATTACTGTTCGGTTGTCTGTTGTGTCGCAGCGTGTGTAGGCAGCTTAATGAAGCAGTACGGAGCGGCCGCGCCGGGCCGGCTCCGGCGATGATGTATTGCCTCGTACGGCTAGGTATAAAAAAATATAGACGTCGATAGTGCTTTATTAGTATGGGATGCGCCCTAGTAACTCGCAATTATTGTATTTGTCATATACAATAAAATTGTGAAATATATACAGGTGGGATTGTTCGATGCTTCGGTTTCGTAGAAATGGATCTAGAAATCGCTGATGCTGCATAGCACTCAAAAATTAATTTTGTTAAAACATACTATAAATGCGTATCCAATACGGATAAAAACGTATACGTCTTATACAACGTATACATAAATATGATATCTGATGATTATATATTGACTTTATATAAGAGTATTTCAGTATATGTAAGAAGAAAATATGCACTTCTTTTTTAGCTGAAAAAAAGCCTTTTTAAAAAAATATTTTCGACATGATCCCACTTGGAGTTATCCTGACTTGTTAGTGCGTCATGACCTAAGCGCAATAAAAAAGATGATAGAAATGTTAATAAAATTATTTAAAATATTCGTAATTAAGCTATACGGGATATTCTGCTGCGGCGAACCCGTGTAATTATATTCTATACATATTTATATACTTTACAAAATGGCCGGGCGGCCGCAGCACGACAAAAGAACAACGCCGTAATGGCGGGCGGCTCGGCCAAAATCATAATTTATAATATGACCGCTTAAAGCTGCCCACACGCGCTGCGGCACAACCGATGGTCAAACTGTAATTAGCCAATAGCGTCTCTAGTATTTTGGGCGACTCTAGTAGTTTTGCCTAAGAATCGCAGCTTGTGTAGGCAGCTTATCAGAGTTGCAACGCAACTGACTATGATCTGTTTTTTAATATATTTAATATATTTTTTTTAGTGCTGTGTTTTGTCATATTTTGTTCAGCAGTGTTGCAGCGCGTATAGGCAGCTAAAAACAGCTCCAACTCAACTGACAGATTTGTGACTAACCAATTGCGTCCTCTAATTTGGGTGCTTTTTTTCTGCTTAGGTAAACAACGCGAAAGTAGACGCCATTAACTTGTTACCGTTCGGTTGTATCGCAGCGTGTGTGAGCAGCTTTGCGCCGGCCGGGATTAAGAAGTTAATGATAATGATAACGGCCGGCGATAAATTTTTAATGATATTTTGTTTTTTTTTCCAGGGAATTTCCCGTTTATCGAACCGGCGCCGTTTGCCCATGCCGCGGCCGAACAAATCCTAGACACGTGTGATTTTATAAATAATTTCGGATACACTTTTGCATCATTCCGGATAGGCTCTCGGCTCATCTATTGTAAGAGGCCATCGTGTAGCTTTAATCGGGACTATTTTACAGAATGGAATAAAGTCGATTAGTGCGGATGTAAATGTAGATGTAGGTGGGCGCTATTTTCCAGGGGAGTCATTATTTTTTTAAACGTCGTCACAAATTCCTAATTGCATTAGGTTTATTATGTAATTACCGGCGTATCTAAGACTCGGGCCGTTCCCTAATGACAGGAAGCCCCCCCCCCTCTCTCCCCCCTCTCTCCCCCCTCTCCCCCCCCCTGCCTCGCCCTGACCCACCCCCCTCTCCCCCCTCTCCCAGGACCCTCTCCCCCTGAACGTCGGGTCTACACTAGACTAAAGTAGACGCTACAGTCGTCTATTTCAAATAGGTAAAACGATATTATAAAATAATTTTGATTATCAATATTATTAATATTGATATTTATACTTTGAAAAATGCATCTCGGAGTGGTGCGCTTGAAATCTGGGCGTTAAAATATATCCGTATTACCCATTACTTGAAAATGTTACATAGGAAAATTAAAAAATGATTCTTGTACACGTTTGATAAAGTAACTATTTTCATAATTATGTATATTTATTACAATCTAATATAATATTTTTTTTACTCTAAAATAAAAAAAATATCGAAAATATAAACCAAACTCGGACCATGCTACATGCTTATCTCTCATATCTTTATCAACTATAACTATAATTTTTTTGTAAAAAAATTCAAGAAGGCTTTTAATCCAGCCTAGACCTGCTTTATTCAATACCTTTGCATAATTTGAAATGGTTTTAAGGTTGTTTTCTCTCTTAAAGTTGGATGCACTATATCGGGGTTATAGATTACACGGAGGTATTTAGAGGCCTGGGTTTTTATCGCGCCGCGAGGATGAGGTAATTTAAAGTCAACGAAACGTCACGAATCCGGCCCCAATCAGCGATGGAGATCCTATTTACTTACATCGAGGGACCCACTAGTGGTCTAGTGGACCTCCATTTTGAATCTTTAAAACGTCCGTCTACTGCGGCGTGTTTTTGAAGTAAAGCTGCTTACACACGCTGTGACATAACCGACAACCAATAACGTTTTCTTTTTTGAAAAAAAACTTTTCAGAAACTGCTTGTTTGCTTAGCTGGTCAAACTAGTGTATAATAGTGTTTTAATAAAAGCACTATTCCATCTAGCAGGGTGGCTGTCGGTTTCATTGATCACCCTTTTAGAAACTGCTCGTTTGGTCAAAATATCAACCAATAACAACTTGCGTCAATTAAAGAGTTGATTCGAGAAATGCTATCTATAATGGTGAGTCCATAAAAATACTTGTCTATATTTCTCTTCAGCCAGTTATGCTAATGCCTTCGATAGACATGTACACATGCCTTTATTTACCTCCAAATGGATTCCTAAAATTAATGTTTCTACCTACAAGTTTTACGGCCATTTTATATGTCTCTTTATATAAGTATTTTACGGCATTTAACATACCGACTGGAATTCATTGGCCACAGAATCGAGAGAATATATCAACAATTTTATTGCTTTAAACCTCGTATATATTTTATTAACGTATATTAATTTCAATCTGATTTTACTGATTTACTTATCGACTTCAAAGTCCTGTGTTTAATCCGGCTGTTAAATGGATTATTAATATTATTCACTTGAAACAAAAATAATTGAAAAAACCTTCTTATTCACAGGTTTTTATTCGTCCAATTGTATATGATATAGCAGATTTCTAGGACGTAACGTATTTGTTTATTTTAAGACAACATTTCCATGTTTTCTCAGAACACAAAAAATGCAAATGTCGGACACGTGATTTCTTTCGATTGTTTTAAAACAACTAGCTGCCTTTACTGAAGTATACTAATAATTTTTTGCTACGAATGTCAAAACGTCTTTTTAAATAAAACATGTTTAAAATAAAAAAAATTTCTCAAATTATTATTTAATCAAGTTTTTTTAACAGTTTTCTTTAAAATAGTAACTCATTAAGAGGCTATATATTTGCTTTTTGTTAATGTATTAAGCTTCCTTAATAAATCAATTAATCACACAAAAACGATAATTTAACAAACACTTCCATTTTTCGTGAGTAATCAAACGAAAAATCACTTAAAAAATAGAAACCCCTTGTCTGTGGTCATAAATCCATCCCATAAACACTGAGATACCATAGATTTAGTGTCCCTCGTGTTTATCGTCTATTACTCAGTCTCGACCGCGGGGGTCGCACCCAATTCACTCTGGGCTTAGTTTAAATTCATTTCCACCCCCGCCCCTACCGGGATGTTAAATAAAACACCCCCCTGCGTGAATTAATTAACAACCGTCCGATGCTTCTAAACAATTTCATTTGCGTTGCCACAAAAAACGCCTGACGAAATTATTGAATATTAACGGGTTTATTTATTTTTTTTTTTTTCTTATGTAAATCTTGGTTTTTACCTTTTGATATGGCAAGCAGTAGAGAGTATTAGATTGGATTAGTGGTAAGACCGTGGACGAGAGGTTACGGGTACGATTCCTGTCCTGACAAGTGAATTCCAAACTGATGTTATTGTAAAGCTTACATCTGATCAAACACGGTTTGCATTGACTTTGCATGTTTCGATGCAAATTGTTGGACAATAATAAAGAGTTGAAGTCTGTAACATTTTTTGCGTTATATACAGAAAACATATACCGCAGAAAGTTTTATAAGTGAAGTATTATTTTTTTGATCTAACCCATAGGTTCCCAAATTATTTTGTCCCGTCGACCCCTTGTCAAGTTTTCTTGTTTTTCAAAAATATTTTTGATATCTGATATACAAGGTGCGCCATATTTTATGTCGGTATGTAAACATTGAATATCTTTTACATTTATAAACTGATTGACTTTAATAAACATGTTTTGAAACATTAATTTAATACAATTTGAACCATGCATCACATTGAAACAACAAGCCGAAATAGTGACGCTGTACATTGAAAATAGTCGTTCAGTTGTGTTAACTCAACGTGAATATCGTCGAAAATATCGTGGCCAACATGGCCAATGAGATCGACTCCTTGCAAGGCAGAATCGACCCCTAGGGGTCGATATTAACCACTTTGGGAACCAATGACCTAACCTATCCCATTGATAAATATATATATATATATATATATATATATATATATTGGTATATCTGAATACAAACGTGGGAACAAGTAAGCGTGCTTCCCATTGAACTACTGGATAGTTTTCATTTTAAATACGCATGTTTTTGGTAGAGGGGATATGGCAAAAGTTAAGACATCTGTGGCGCGGCATGGCGAGGGGTGTCGCAGGGATCATGGCGGCAAGTGATGCGTCCGATTGTTCACAAATAAACACACCCGGAGTTCATGTGCCACCGCTCAATTGATTTATCCCCCGCCGGCGCATTGCGCCTGATTGGGGCTGCGCATCCCGCCGAGCCGCGTCACATCACGCGTCCCATGACGACCACTCGATTTTAATCAGATGGGCGTTTGATTGGAAAATATGGACGACTCTGATGATGCAAAGCAATACACTTCGTTTATTCCAGTAGATTAATTTAATGTCAGTGGCGTGCGGTGAGTCGGACTTAGCGTTCAATTTTGTAAATTGAAGATTATATCTTCTTCGTCAAGTGCTTTTCTTCAGAGGAGGTTGACGACCATTTCACTGAGCATATACTTGTGCTGAACCAGTGTTCATGGTTTTCTTAGTGGAAAATAGAGTAGTGTTCTACACCGTAGTCTGCGTATTGCTGCTGCCTAAAAGCATTATTATATAATCCTTTCCTTACATAGCTCTGGCGTTTAGATCTGATACTCCCACTTCGACAAGGTACATCCAGAGCACATCCCTCAACAATAATTCCAACAATAAGGGGGAAATAGTGTAGTCCCCGAGTCCTTCTACACCGCAGTTTTATATTGGAAGGAAAAATCTGCGTATTGCTGCTGCCCAATAGCATTATTATATTATCCTTTCCTTACAAAGCTCTGGCGTTTAGATCTGATACTCCTTCAGCAGTAACCTACAAAAACAATAGCAGGTGCTCCCCCACGTACTTCCAGAGCACATCCCTCAACAATCATTCCACTACTCCATTACCGATCCTTTACACACGTTCATGGTACAGAATGGCAGTCGTGCACAGGCAACAGAATGCAGAGAGCGGGGATTATATGAGGTTTGTTAATTACTTACTCAAAACTAAGCATGATGATAAATATGAAAAATAAATTGAGTATATTTTTTGTTTTTGTGTAGTATACTATATAATAAATCGATTACCTAAATATTGTGTAAATGAGTTGCATTGATCCGGCTTTTGTTTTTTTTTTTTGTTAAAAAAAAACGTGAATAGTTTTAATAAGTCAAAGGGAGCCCATTTCCTGGCTGGCTCCATTTTGAAATTTATGACATCCGCCGGGCGGACGGGCCAGCATGGCCGCTGGAGGCCGCCCCCGCCCGCACCCTCGCACCCTCGCCCCCACCCACACCCTCGCCCCCACCCTGGTCGGGTGCAGTTGTTTTTGGATCAGGAAACGGATGTGAGTGCCGCGGGGATCATTAGCTGATGAGAGGGCGGCGGGGCAGAGCCTGGCGCGCGGCTCAGAAGATCTCAGATACAGTGTTAAATGGATTGAATACGAAAACAAGGGATGATTGTCTAAAGCTGCCTACACGCGTTGCGACACAATCAAACGCCAACCAGACCATAGCGCACCTCTTTGCGTTGTTTATTTACGCTGATCACGTCAACCGAACGGTAAATAGTCAATAGCGATTTTCCGGAAACTCTGTTTCTGTTCGCTTGTCGGTTATGTTTCAGCGCGTGTAGGCTGCTTCTATGAACGAACCGTCTATCTTTTGGGCAAATGAAAGTGGCGTGCTGAATAAATTAATGTAAAGCTCGCGTAAACATCTGGAAGTTTTTTTTATTATTATTGGCTTTGCAGCTGTTCTATTGAATAGCTTGCCTGGTAATATTTAATTTAATTTTTGCGGATTGTGTCTATTTGTTTGTAATACCCTAGTATAAAAAATGATACAATGTACTGAACTTTTAGATATTATTTAGATAACAAGTTAACCAGACATATAAAAAAGATTTAGTTTTTTTTTTAATAGATTTGGTACCTTGCTTGTTATGTACAAGGTTTGCCATCACAATTTGGGGAAATTTTCCAAACTGGTAAAGCGAAATTGTGCTATACATGGGAGTGACTGAAGCTACACCCCCTGGTTTATCCTCTTTATGGTTCTGATGACACACTTCAAGAAGCCATCCGGCGACTTCGTCATCTGTGGGTGTCTCGCCACTGACTTCAGGTCATCCAGGCACAGGCATTGGCTCTCCAGTTGGTGTCTCTGAAGACTAAAGATGGGGCATGAACTTTAGCTTAATGAATGCTTTAATCTAATGAAGATTTAGCTTAGGCAGAACTCAGCTGAGGCTAATCTAAGTAAGCTTGTCTTGGAGGGGTATGGAAGGTTAAAGTCGCAGCACGCCACCGGCGCCCACCTAGCTGAAACATTAAGTATTGGCCTAACCGGAAGTGGGTGATTATACTCAACAGCAAAGCAAGCACTCAGTTATTAGATTTTAATATTTTGAAAGCGTTTTGATTAGAAAGGCACGGCAATTAGCGATTATTGAGAAAGCCGGCCGTGATGTCGGATCAGGGGGGCACCACCTCCCGACGCACGCGAGCACACGCCCCGCACCCCGCGCCCGCCTGGAGACATCCGACTTCAAATAATCTTTACAGCGAGTGATCCATTGCTTTCAATTTATTTCTTATATTCATGTACATAGTGTATCTTTTGCTGCACACGGGGAAAGGCCAATCTCGAATGTTCTTAATTCCAGATTGATTTTATGTTTTAAAGTGATGTGTGCTGATTTACGATTAAACCTGCAATGCAACGCAACCGCGTAACGCCACACCTTATAGACCCAGTTTTTTTCTGCCTTTCCTCTGTTATCTCCACATCTTGAGTAATGCTCGTCGATTATCGAACCGTTTGACACTGCGCTAGCTGTCGACGGCCTAAGTGAATCGGAATAGAAATATTACCGACAGATAAAACAGAAAACGGACTTATCTGCGGCAATCACTCAGGGGAGAAAACAAAAGAAGTCAGACTCAAAACAATGGAAGACAGAGAGAGATATTAAAATGAAAAATCTCCGGCCCGCCTATCTGTAGATATCTGAAGTGAAAACATAACTAAGTACTTTATTAGGTATACGGGGTGATGTCATATTTATAAATGCACGACCCGTGGTTGTAGAGTCTATACGTCGGTCTTCGGATTATCTGAGATGGGATGTCTCCCGCTTTGTTATTATTATAGGTATAAATTCGATTAGGTGGGTATATTCAATTTTAACAAGACAATCGTGCCCTTGTTATACAGGACGATGCCATTACGCTTCTATGACAGTTATGCACGATAAGAAATCGATTATCGTTTTTTTAATATTAAAAATGCTTTAGGAGATAAAGCAAAATATTTAGTCTGCCTGAAAAAGTTACCGCACGCCACTCGTCGTCACTTGGCTTTATACGCGGTGAAAGTTTTTTAAAAGCTTGAATACGTACTATGAATACCTCTATGAGAAAATTTCCATAAAATTATTCCTATACACGATAAAATATTTTATTTATCAAAAAATTATAACAATATTGTAGGTATTATTTACACATTTTTTAAGCTTTAAGAAAACATGATTTATTTTGGGGATAAAAAATATATTAAAATAGAGCAAGAAAAATAATCAAAACAATAACCTAAATTCACTAAAAAACCATTGTTAAAGAAAACACAACTATGTTAAAAGTATTTCAAATTAATGAAAAAAATATAAACTTTAACTTTAGACCGCCAAAGTTGTGTTAATTTTTATCACCGCAAACGAAAAACACTTCAGGTAGTTGATAATATCTATTGTTTTTTTAAGTACTTACCTGTAAATACAAAAGGTCGTTAAGATTACCTGAAGCAACTATTTCAAACGCCATAAATCGCTATCAACTCGATTTTATTATCGTGTTTATTCCGTGAGAAAACGACTTACACTTAATTAGAACAACAAAGCTTTGTGCGTTATAGATGATTAGTTGATACGCCCGGAGTTCGCACATAAAAAAGAGTTAATAGTTCCTATTTATATGAAAATGTTTAACTCTTAAGATGTTATACGAAGTTATCTTCCTCGTGTTATATTTCTTTGTTGAAAGTAGGTTTCATTTCAACACGAAGGAATACTTGTGTCTTAATCACTTTGTGGTTAATAAACCAGACGGCTCTCTTGAAGACACGATATTTCAGATTTTATTTAAGTCACTAATAAAAGTCTTTTCGTGCAAAAAAAGAAAACACCCGAAGGAAAAAGTCAACAAGAATGCGAAATTCACGAATAGCCGAACTGTTAAGACCAGTCATAATAGAGATATGTTCTGTGAGCTGAGATGTCTCCTGTTTTATTATTATTATAAATTTAAACTTGATTAAATGGAAATAAACGTGTTGATGCCTTTACGATAAGACAATAAGGCGCCAGCTATACAGAATGATAAAATTCAGCTGGCAACAAAGCCAGACATGGTAGTCATGCACTAAGTTTATTAATACCTTTATTCTGATATGGCAATCGTTCACTTACTATACAGGGTGACTACATTACGCGGGCAAAATGACAATAGTGCATGGATGTTTGTTAGCTAGTTAGTTATTCGCTGGCAAGTAAAACTTGTTTAGACATATGCTATGTTTACGCTGACAATTCAATATCACACACTAGCTATACAAAGTAACGCCATCACGCTGACATGATAATAGTGCATTGGCTATTCTAGTTGATAAACTATGCACTGGATTTAAAAGTTGATGTCTTTATGGCGACAAAACAATCTTGCACTAGCTATACAGGTAATGCCATTACGCTGGCAAGAAAATCTTGCACCAGAACCCCAGCTATACAGGTTGATCCTTTATGTTTACAACCAATCTTGCACTGGCTCCACTGACGAAAAAATATGCGTTCGATATACAGGGTGATACTATTACACTGACAAGGATAATCTTGAACTAGCTATACAGGTAATGCCATTACGCTGGCAAGAAAATCTTGCACCAGAACCCCAGCTATACAGGTTGATGCTTTGTGTTTACAAGGAATCTTGCACTGGCTATACTGACGAAAAAATATGCGTTCGATATACAGGGTGATGCTGTTACACTGATAAGAAAATCTTGCATTAGATGATGCCGTTACACTGGCAAAAAACTCGTCAGCCACCGCCGGGAGGCCAGGGTGTCGCGCCGCGAGGACAATGGAGCCATTAAGGTGCCGCGGCCATGATTTATGCGGGCGGGTCGCGGGCTAATTTGGCGAGATGTTCAGGCCGACGGGTTTAATTGACCCAATATTTCAGCGGCAGAGTGTCGACAGGCCGGGCCACCCAGTATACCAGCCGAGTTGTTTTAGAATAATAACAGGTGCCGGCCCGCTGCTTGGTTTATCTGCCTATTATCGCTGTCCACTCACTCACCCTGATTTATCCCCTACCAACCGGTTTGATTTGTAATACTCTAAATTTATTAAAAATGCGACGAGCAAATCACGAAACTTTCGTCATACTAAAATCGTTCGTTCTAGTAATTTTCATTATTATATGTGTAATACTATTTTTCACGTTATCATCATTGCATCCAAATATACCTCGTTCAACATTAACCAAAGACACGCTGATACATTTAAAATGCTTGTAACGAAGTTCGTTTTTAATTATTTCTCAAATAATATATATATATGAAAATCGTATAAGAACGTAGAAGTAAAAAAGTCATGTGCAAATACAAAATGCAATACCTAAAACTATTGATTAGAAAAATCAACGTAAAATGTAACACCAAACCAAAGAATTATTTTTTTAACAAAGACACGCGGAAGCAGACCCGTTTAGGGTTGTTTATAACCTAAATTAAATACCTATATATATTTATATCCCAAACAGAGAGTCTATCCACTGATAAGCGACCGCGTATAAAAGGGACTCGGAAATCTGTAAATATTATCACGCCGAACCTGATACATGTAAATAAACCACTCGAGATAACACAACAATAAAAAAGCCTTTATAAAAGGTCAGCGATATCTTTAGTGCGACTCCCTCGGGTTCCGAACACGGACCATGGCACGAGAGCCTCCGTCTCACCACCGGGCCGCTGATTTATAGGCCTATAAAGCTGCGATTCGCCTAGGAGCGTCATCTAGCCTTATCTCTCGTGTGTTTTAAATAGTTTTATAAAAGGGCGCTCACGAATTCCCGGCATGAGATTTTTTTTTTTTTTTTTTTTTTTCTCCGCGTTGGAAACAAAGGCTTGGTATAAAATTTAGCCTGTGATATATCTCGTGTTTTGGAGGCAAGATATTGCAGTGGTTCCCAAACGTGATATTTCCTTACCACATTTAGTATTTTTTAAACTTTTTTATATATGAAAATTATGATTATCTACATCAGTGGCTCTCAAACTCTTTTGGCCCACGGACCTCCTTTCATAGTCAAAACTTGCCTACGGCCCCTGTGTGAAAAACTACATAAATTCATATTATAGACTAGTTGGTGCAAGTATCGACTCTATTGCGTTCCTGTATTAACGCGACTGTATTGCGTGCCTGTTGTTACTTGTATTTTATGCACCTGTCTATATGTATTTATATTTAATTAGGACGTAAAAATCGCTAATAATGTATTCATTGTTATTTACATTAACTTCCATATGTCACAAAAATATGTCACAATTTTTTTATTTTATATTAAACCTTGCGCGGACCCCCTGACGTTGTTCAGGGACCCTTTGAGAAGCACTGATCTACATCAACACCTTTCTATGTATCCCATGGCATGGTTTGAATAATCCATTCTATATACTATTTGCTTATTTGTACTATTTTTTAAATCACAAATACATTGTATTGGTTGGCAAAAACGTTAATGTCATCAGGTAATAGCTGCCAAATCCTACAAATACATTTGATTTGGTTTTGTTGAAGTATCGTTAGGTGGGTGGTAGAAATAAGGTTGAGAAGCACTGGACTGCAGTTTTTGAATATTTAAGAGAGCCGCACCAGCGTTGGATTCCAGGGCGGCCCATTAGAGGACACTTTTTGCTCGCGCCGCGGATGGGAGCAGGGCTAGCAAAGCGACGCAACTAGCTGTGCTAACCAAGCGTTTTAGACTTTTTTTAAAATAGATTTGGTACCTTGCTTGTTATGTACAAGGTTTGCCATCACAATTTGGGGAAACTTTCCAAACTAGTCAAGCAAAATTGTTCTATACATGGGAGTGACTGAAGCTACACCCCCTGGTTTATCCTCTTTATGGTTCTGATGACACGCTTCAAGAAGCCATCTAGTGACTTCATCATCTGTGGGTGTCTCGCCACTGACTTCAGGTCATCTAGGCACAGGCATTTGCTCTCCAGTTGGTGTCTCTGAAGGCTAAAGATGGGGCATGAACTTACAAGGTGGATCACTGTTTGTGGAGTAATATCATCACAAGAGCATGTGTCAAGTGGAACCTGCGGAGATAACTTCTCATCACTCCATGACCCGTTAGGAGCTGGGTTGATTCAAAGCTAATCCCACAGGTATTCCTGTATACAGCGGTGTCCGTAACAGAATTAAATCTTTGTTACGTTTCCTTGCGGAGAGCTTGTGTACCTTTCATTCCATGTCTTCATTGTAATTTTAGACTTACAAATGATCATTAGATACACTTTGCGGTACAATTTAAATTTTACGACGTTTTAGTGCCGGTACTAGAGCAATCTTCAGGGACTTTTTTTTAATTACTAAAAGTGCCCTGATTATTAAACACCCGTACTTATAATGGTCATACACTACTAGAAATAATTTTTTTGTATTATTTCTTAATTTTGATTGAGCTCGGGCCGCGGTCTGCGGTTGACCACCCCGCACCATGACCGGTAGGGACGCTTGACAAAAAGCCTCCATCCGGTGTCGCCGCTCGCCTCGGCCACACCCCACTGATGGGGGCCCACTTGCGGCCCTCGGCACCCGCAGGGAGGCAAACCGGAACACGTCTCTGCTGCATTGTCTCTGTCAGGCCTGTCAAGCGAACAGACAACTGAATAAAGACAACGACACTCGCCACCCGTGAGAACTTGTGTCGCACCTGATTCTAGACGCGGAACTAATTAGCGAAAGGTAAAAATAGGCGACAGACTTATCTGGCATAAAAAATAAAATAAATCTTTTTATGAAATCCGTACTTTTCACCCGTACAATATTTATACACACGAAACACCAAGAATAAACATCGGTGAGGTTCAAACCTGAACCTTTACGGTTATCGCGACCGAGGGAATATTTTAGAGATAGCTGTACTCTAGAAGATGAAGTAGATTTAAAATATAACGATGACATATGCTTGTCTGAGTCCTAATTTCATTTGAATAAATATATATAAAATTAAAAGCAGAATAAATTCGTTCATTGAAAAAAATAACTAATTTAAATACTATACGTAAATGACTATAACCTCTTTAGTAGATTACAATTTCACAGAAGTAACCCAACACATACAAAAAATAAAATATTTTTTATTTTATTTTAAGTGTATATCTAATGCAAAATAACTTTAATATTCGATTATATTATATGATATGTGCTAAAAATTATATGCAATAAAAATATAAGACGGTTGACAATGGTTCTCTCAAATATACTAGATTCCTGATACAAAAAAGGGTGGCTTCATATTGTTAGGTTTATGGTTTGTTAGGCACATGTTAAATATGGTTTCCGCGCCATGGGGTCCCTGGAAATCTATAAAAACTCCATAAAAAGTGTTGTTATTAGGGAAATTATAAAAGTCGTGGGTGTAAATATCTTGTATGCTGTCAGAATTAGTCGAGATAGAATCACAAAGCCTTCCTATGACAAATCGTCCCTCGCTCGGTTAAATCAATGACGGACAAAGTCTTGTTTGAGCTTTTTGTGAGGTTTTTTTTATTGTTATTGTTGATTTCGATCGAAAAGTGTCAGTTTAGTGGCTAAAGAGTTTACGCGGGGACACAATGACCCGTGATTTATTCTCCGGTTGTGTAATAAAAGACGTAATAGATTGAATATAAAATGCTGCTTTTTGGTTTGACAATCGTATTATTGTAAAATGTAGAAAATAAAATAAATCATACATGCTACGACTTTCCAGCAGTGGCGTGCGGTCCACGCATTGTTTGCCCTAAAACACATTTTTTCACAAATTGATTTTGCTGCTTGCTTGATTTTGAACTCACAGCACGCCACTGCCTTTGAGCGAGTTTTGTGCGATGTGTTGAAATGAAAAGCGTGCAGTTTAATATAATACTTGTAAAACACAAAAAGTTATTAAAAAAACTAAAAATCGATTGAATAAGCACGTACTTTTATGAAATTTGATTAAATTCATACAATAAAATAAAATATTACTTTTCTACCTGTTACCTGTGCATGAGTTTATATTGTTATCATAAACTAATAAAAATATAACAAAACTATTAAAATAAAAAAAACAAAGCATTTATGCATGTTACAGCTGCCTACACGCGTAGCTACATAATCGAAAAATAAAGATGATTAACCCAAAAGGGTCCTTTATTTTGTGTGTAAAATGTTTATGTTTCTGTTGTCGGTTCTGTTGCTACGTGAGTAGGCAGCTTTAGTGCGCAGGTACGACTAAGCAATGTCGCAAGCAGGTACAGCCGCTCACCAACAGCGGGCCCCGGATAGAAACCGTGCTCTGTAAATATTATCATTAGATATTAATCAAAAAGAAATTTCTCTCCGGTCAGCTGTAATTTACTCGCTAGCTGCGGGCGCCCGAATCAATCTCCGGGGCGCGCCACATGGTTGGCAGCGGCGCGGCCTGCAGGGCGGGAGCCTGTTGCTACAGTACGAAACACAGCACTCGGTTCACAATTGCCAAGTGCCTACACCCAAATAGAATATTTGGTATTTTCCTAATGGCCACGTGGTTGACAGCAGAGACACGTCTGGAAAAATACATCATTCAGTATCTCGCCTGAGGAACACACAGTTGGCAAAACGGTTTATAAATATTAAATATATAAATGGTTATCAGCAGAGAGTTGATTGACAATTTTAATATCTACAAAGTAGTGGAGAGTGTTAAATGATTTAGGTATTTGGGCCAGGAAATTAAAGTGAGGATTGAGACAAGAGATATAACTTTGAAATCTTGATGGAGATTCACCAAATGTTATGTCGTCTCAGTTCTCCTTTATGGAGTCGAAGCTTGGACACTCAAGAGGCGGTAGAAATGAGAGAATCCTTGAGATACCATGGGTTGATCGCGTCACAAATTAAAGAGTCTTGGACAGAATGCCCGAAGAAAGGGAATTCTTGTCGTTGGTAAAGAAGCGGAAGGTCGGAATTTTGGGCACTTTTTTCGTAACAATAAGTATGGCATCCTCCAGCTGATTGTCCAAGGAAAAAAGGGCATTGGAAGATTAAAGTAATATAAGAATTTGCGCCTGTGGATGGAGATTGGAAGTGACGAAGAGACGAAGATAAATAATAACAATATAAAAAGTTAGCCAACAATTGTGATTTCTCGTTTATAAGCAATGGATGTAATGCAGCACTTGTCAATGTTGATTTTTAGATGTTTTAATCGTTTCTTCTGGGTAACGCCTCCGCTGCCGACCATGTGGCTGCCTCGAGGTTCCAGTATAGCGCTCCGTACTGTACTCCGGGCTGGGTGCACATGCGCTGGCGAAATCCTGTCAGAACGTTGAATCGACCGAATTAATCTAAAAAGTGACATTCGCTATTATTTTAGATTTACGGTTAAAACTCCACGAAATTTAAAAACACGCGAAAGGCGCATTGGTACGTTAAGTTGGCGGGATATATTGCGAACTTACCGCTGCGAAAAAGTTGATTTTAAAATTACACAGTGGATTATAAAGTAAAGTATTGTAATTGAAAAAAATAAATAAACGCCTCACACAACGACTCACACCATTTGTGATTTGAGCGTATTTTAAAATTTTGCCTAAAGCTGACTACACACTCAGCGATACAACCTGTAACCTGATTTGGAATCGGTCTATAGATTTTCCTTATTTTAGATATAAAAAGAGGAGAATGTATGCTTATGTTTATTATAAAATTGTTACCCCATGGTAACAGCGCAATCGCTGTGTGAAAATATCCCCATGACGTAGATGTGCTTCATTCAATTTCACAATACGAGAAAGTCCCATCATTTACCCGTGGAACGCAATCCGTCTGTTGAGGCGCGCGCGTATTTTCTATAATTTTATATATTAGATGAGCGTGAATATTTGGTTTCACTGTAATTTAAATTCTAGCAACACTATACTTAGAGAATTTTCAATAACGGTTACAAATCGACCCACACGGAACCCGAGCCTGGTCACTCGATACCGGGCGCAGTAACCACCGGCCATGTTGCTTGCGGTACGGCCATTTTGAAATTAAACTATCTATAAAATACAAAAAATATATATATATTTTTTTACGCTGTGGAGATTTCATTACAATAATTTATATTTTTGATGATACTAAAAATTATAGATACCACAATTTTGTGCTGTACCACAACTTGTAAGCGATAGCTTGCATAATTTATCTCCCGTCAGGGGCAATATCTATTGAATATAAACTGAGCGTTTGACTTTCTCTTGTAGTTATTCACGGGACAATGGATATACATTTCGGTGTTACAAGTAATCCATACAATAATGTCACACGCGCCCATCTGCCCGGCGGGCTCGCTTTCTTGCGACCACAAAGGTGGCTCGGTGGTAAGATGCATTCAATTAGGTGACCACCTCTTCAATGCCCGCGTGGTGCCATTTCCATTCTTGTGGACGGATGTACGCCTGAATAGATTGTCAATTAAAGGAGTGATTTTACAAAATGCTGTAATATATTTTAAAGGACATTGAAATGTTTGACTTTTACCGCACCAATTGTTCGTGTGGTTGTCAAGCGATTGTGGACCCAAGCTGAAGCTATATTTATCAAAATCAATATACTATGTATCGTATACTATGGTTTTGTGACTTGTTGGATGTTCAGCTGCCTAATGTTTTCTTTTTCCCGATGTTTTCGATTAAAAGATCCCTGAAAAAGGTACCAAAACATCACACGACAGATTATATCAAGTAGCTTAACACTTCAGCAAAAGTTGCTAAAACCTACGAACCTAGTTAAAATCAAATAAATTATTTGCGAATACACAGTAGCAGTTATTTGTAATCGAATGTTTAAAATTTAAAGCAATACCAATATGATAATTGATAGAATATACTTTCGGAATCACAATGATTAAAAAAAAATGGGATTTGGACCTACACTCCGTGGCAATCGCGCCCAGGTATTGTATCCAATTCACCTATAGTGGTTCTATTATAAGCAATCATTCTTAGCATTAAAAAAAGTACGAACACAGCAATTTATTGGCATAATCTTGTACGTGTTTATTTAACTTATAAACTTGGATGGGTACAAATCCAGATTCATTAAATATTTTATTATATGTTAATACATCCACTGCAAAACGTATATTTAATTTTGATGCGAGTTTGTTTGATTTGATTCTATCACTCACAGCAAATTTATTACTTTTTTAAAAGCTTCTATCTAAAATCGAATCTAAAGTAGCATCCATGCTACAGTCGCTAACGTTTATTTATCTATATTGTAAATTTGTCAGCTAAATTGCAAGGGACGTAATCTTTTAGGTTCTTTTCTATCTTATCAATAATTTATTCAGTCCTTAATAGATCCCCTTGCCGGGTAGTCTGGGGGACAATCCGCTTAGGGTGACAATGCTGGACCACCGGGAAGGCTGGGGACACAAGGGCGCACCGATGTTGTGACATTTTTGGCACAATGGACCCCAGAGTCCCCGGGGATTGACGCGTAGAAAGCTCGATCGACATCTTGACTGCTTCTTAATTTGCGGTTCGCAGGATTTCCAATTGATTTTGATGAAAAAATATGAAATATTTGGGATCCTAATGTTTTTGCGAAATTGTTTCAGTTTAATACTCTAAAAATACATAACTGAAAATTTGATATTGAAACAGATTATTATTAAATAAATTGCACGAGATCTGCAAGATTTATTTATCAGACGTGAAATCAACGTTATCACAAAATCACTAACCAGTACCGGGACTGAAATTCTGTAAACACAGCAATGATCATAACAATGCCTACTGAAGCCTTTCTCTTCATCAAGTGCCTCTCCTCAGAGGAGGTTGGCGACCATCTCACTGAGCATATACTCATGCTGAGCCAGTGTACATGGTTTTTTAAGGGTCCTTCTACACTGCAATTTTATATTGGACGGGAAAGTATGCGTATTGCTGCTGCCCAATAGCATAATTATATAATCCTTTCCTTAAAAAGCTCTGGCGTTAAGATCTGATACTCCTTCAGCAGCAAGCTACAAAAAAAAATAGCAGGGCCACAGACTTCCAGAGCACATCCCTCCACAATCATTCCAAGTCCACTAAAGTAATACCCCGTTTTACGCGAGGGATACGTTCCGGAAAAAATCGCGTTAAGTGAAATTCACGTATATCGAGGTTTACGATTAAACATACATACATAGTCAAAACTTAATACAAAAAAATACGAATCATTTGAAACAACGTTTTACTCAGTATTACATGTTATTTTTACTGAAAAATACATCTATTGTCTTTTGGGTAGCGTTTCTTTCACGTTATTGTAAAATATGTTCATAACACCCAACGCTGTTTTTAATTGTTAAGAGAAGTCGATGAATACATTATGTTCATACACGTTCTTAAAATAAGAAATTCGCGTAATGCGAGGCATTATAACGCGAAATATATAATATTACTGTACTCTAATACCGATCCTTTAAATAAGCTCAGTGTACAGAATGGCAGCCATGCACATTGGAGTGGGGAGCGGGGATGGAATGATAATATTTTTCTATGATAATATTTGGGGTTTCAAAGAAATTAAAGTTTGAGAACCGCTCCGGCGTCACCTGCGCAGGGGGCATGTTCAAAGCCACGCAAAAGTGTGCACATAGCGGACAAATAGCGCGCCGTACCTTCGAGGCGGTGTCTCTTTGGTCCGTCGCGATCCATAGATCTCCGCAGATCTCTCCGGGGATCTATGGAGGCTCGGCGCCGCGGGGGCCCCCAATAATGGCGGCGCTGTGACTCCGCGGCACCTTTGCGATTATTGTCACGCGTTTGGGGTCTCGGCGAAGATCTCGAGATTGCGGCGTTTTGTGTGGAGTTTGAGAATTTTCTTCCGCGTTTGTTTGTTCGTTTTTTTTTTTTTTTTTTTTCTCGTTGCGAAAATGGTAAATATTGCATTCTTGATATTGCAGTGTGACCCAGTGCGCGAAATAATGTGCAATGTGTCAGTTTTACCGTAAAGGTGATTGTTATTTGGAGTTTTTGAATTGCGAAAACGCTGGATTTGAACACTGCAATTGATGTCGAAACTTTACAATATACATCAGCTATCGCGCTGTTTACCTTGCAATCGATATTTTGATTGTATGTAAACCTTTACAGTTTAAAATGTTCTGGCTTAGGCAATAAGTTGCAATGTTATTTGGTATTAAAGATTTTGAAAATTGGCCATAGTTATCTACAAAAAAAATATTACAAAATACTTACTTAATAGTGATTTGTGTGCCGTGTGCGCCAAACGATTTTAATCAGACACATTGATGTGAAAAATAGACTTTGTACGAAGTTTGATTATTTAATTCAAAAATGTTAAATCTGAGTATCTAGTAATTCTGTAAAATTCCTCATCACGAATAATTATTGTATTGTATTGTGGAAAATCACGATTGACATCAGAAATGAGTTTACTGCAATCGAAGGCTATTCTATAAAATCAAAAATGTCTGCCAGTCAGCTCGAAAAGTATTAAATCAAATGTGCAACAATGGACGATGTTCGGTGAAGGTCTGGTCTGCTAACCCTGGCCCATCAATATTGTGACACCACCACAATGGGGCCTCACCGTGCCAAATGGACCCTGAAATATGAAGGCTCTAATAGCTTTAAATATTTTGGCATCTTCTCTGCAGTGATGGGAACAATTAAGGTATTCTTATAAATGATTTTTACCTGACGTCAAAAAAATTCGATGTTTTTAACCATCCATTGATGTATCTTTATATAAAATAATAACTGACGAATTGATATAAAATAAAGTTAAATATAAGAATATATGGTCCATAGAAGTTAAGGTTATAAGTACGTAAATTGGCTTGCCTATTGTTTGTGTTAGAAAAATATATTTCGTCTCATAAAAAACATTTTCGTGATTACACACAGCTAAAAATATTTAACTAAACACGATACAAATTAAGCCTGAGGTTTTTCAGTAGTACTGTTCAGTGATTAGTCAATAGCGTTCTCTTACTTTGGGTGTTTTTTTTATAGTTTTACCGAAAATTTAAAAAAAAAAAAAGACGCTGATAGGCAGTTATATAAACTCAAAACTCGAGATGCAAGAATCTCAAGTATATTAATCTTAAAAAAAGCATAGATCGATCCCCATTGAAGTGTTTATTTAAAGATGAATGTTAGTTGAATTCTCACGCGCAGGTAGATACATTATGCGACTTGTACACAATAGAGAATAAACCTGAAAACCCAAACAGACCGCGTCCTTCAGAAGTGTCCTCGGCGGCACAGACGCGAGGCTCACGAGGTCCTGCATTGTTACACTGATCGATCCCACCCAGCGCTGCCCAATACAACCCTAAAAAACTACACAGCCTCATTTATTAACAGAGATGATAAATGCCTTTATAAAGTCAGGCTCTTATGGTAAGAATGGTATATAAGACATGAAATTTTGCCGCAGTTTTGGAGCTGCGTTTGACGCTGTTTAAGCGCAATCCGAAGAAGTTTCTGCGTCGTTTCGTGACTGTCAACGAAACATGGATCCACTGGTACACACCAGAGACCAAGGAACAGTCGAAACAGTGGACTTCACCCGGTGAACGTGCTCCAAAGAACGCGAAGACTGTCCTATCGGCCGGAAAGGTGGTGGCCACCGTTTTCTGGGATTCACAAGGTGTGAACTACATTGACTACCTGGAGAAGGGCAAACGGTCACAGGGCTCTACTATGCCGAACTATTGGGTCAATTCGACGCCGAATTGCAGAAAAAACGGCCCCATTTGGCCAAGAAAAAAGTGGTCTTCCACCATGACAACGCACCGGCTCACATCCCCGCCGTCGCCACGGCCAAATTGGTCGAATTGCACTAAGAACTGCTCCCCCATCCACTGTATTCTCCAGATTTGGCCCCGTGCGATTTTTTTTTGTTCGAATGGGCACTCGCAGGGCAGAAATAGTCGAATGAGGAGGTCATCGCCGCCACGGAGGCTTCCTTTGCAGACCTCGAGAAAACGTATTTTTCAGATGGGTCAAAGAAGTTGGAGCATTGCTGGGTCAAGTGTATCGAGCTAAAAGGACACTTTTTTCAGAAATAAATCGCCACTTTTCCAAAATTTTTCTTTTGTAGGCTAAATACTTATCGGACCGCCCTCGTATATATACCTCTTTAATCGAAAGACTTATATGCCATTCTTACCATAAGAGCCTGACTTTAGAAAGGCATCTCTGTGAATGTGTTACGTAGTGCAATTTTTTTGTGATTGTATTCGTTCGTATATATATATATTTTTTTTTTGTTTAAGCCGGGCGATCCGAAGTTTGGGAATCGCTTTGGCTCTGATGTATTGCACAAGTGTCGTTTGACTTGCCGACACCTGCACGGAGGTCCCGGCGCATTGTCCGGCGGTGATCGATCCCCGTTGTGACAATAATGCACTCAAAAAATCTGCAGACGAAGTTTTATTGAGTTATTCGGTTTATTTGTCAAAAGCCGCTCCGTAAGCTTGGGAAAATCGAACAGGTCTTTGTTAAAGCTACATGTATAATATAAATAAAAACACTTCAAAAATTTTAAATTTCAGGTTCAATTTCGAGCGAAGAGATCTTTATTAAGAGTATAAGAAAACTCTTTTTTAAATAAACTCTTAATCGTGCAGGTTTTTTGTGATTTCTCTGTTGTTGTTATTGTATAATAAACACAAAATGATGCGAATTCCGGAGACACGACAAGACACTGAAACTCCTTGTTGATATATTATTTTTGTTTGCAATCTACTGCTCAAAATGTGTATCGTTGTTATTATATTATCTGAAAAAAATATGCTTAATAAGAAAGCAAAGCAGTTTTGAGTTGTAGTTTCAATATATATACATATAATATCTATTCTATTATTAAAAAAATATGTATATAATAATAAAAAAACTTTGTTTTAGTATTTCATTATTTGTCCAACATTTTATTGAATCCAAATTCAATTCCAAATTGGATTTGGCTGTGAACAATTTATTTAAGATTTTATAGTTGTAAGTAAAGATTAATCGAATAATTCTATACATGTGTTGTAGAAATGATATAAACGCGTTGATGTGTTTTTGTAACCTTAAAAGTGAATATAATTAAAAATGTGTAACTCTGCATAGAATTACAGAGTATTTTTGATATTCTTATACTTTTAAAACTGACGTCAAATTAGAAAGTTAGAATAATTTTTTTTAGGGAACGGATGCAATTGTGTAAATAACAAACGCGGCTACAAAAAAAAGAGCGCCACAAAAAACAGTTGACATCTCAAGAGTTCCAATACACGCATAATTAGCCCCCATGCAGGTACAAAAATCAATTTAAACCCGACTTCAACCCCCGTGAGCACTCACGGCACCGATGCCGAGCATAATTACGATCGTCATTAGATCGTCGTGTCTACAGCCCGGTCTACCTGGCCCGGGCCCGGGGTCTATTGTTGCCCCGCCCTTGCGGGGTCTCCTCGGCCCGTCCATAAAGCTCGGCGATTTTTTCAGGTTTTTTTTCTTCCTCAAAGGTAATGTTAAACTAACCAATGTATAGCCACGCGGGGTGGAAGATATAAATAACCATAGAGCCCCGACCGCACGTCACAACACGGTTTAAAAACGACGATCTTTTCAGGTAAAAAATATGTTTTGTTTTGTTTGCGGCTAGCGATGGATTTATTTTGACATAATTTGGGGGGCCGGCGCTTTTGAGAGTGCGGGTGTTCTGGCTCGGGGCCTCGTGTCATTTGTCATCTGATTCGAGTCCCCGCTGGGTAGAAATACACGAAATGGAGAAAATCGGCAATGTCCTGAGTAGAAAGGTTTTTTTTTTCAGGTGCGTTGGTCGTGTAAGATCTACAAAGAAATTCAATCCTTGCGAAATAGGCGACAAATCGTAATTAGACAATAGAGTGATTTTATTATTAAGCTCAAGCAAACAATGCAAAATAGGACACTATTGGATTATTACCATTCGGTATTGCAACATGTGTAGGCAACTTTTTTAGGATTTTCGTTCTGGGTCTTTTGGCTCAAATTCCTGATTTTCTTTTTAAGTTTTTCTAGAGATATTTTTTTCACAGGCAATGAAAAATCATTTGTATCTTGTTACATAAAATAACGACGATGCCTTTAAAAAGCGTCAAAGCCATCAATGATCAAGCAAAAAAGTTTGAAATGAGGGAATTTTCGCAAGATCGTAATATCTTTAGTTTTGATTTTTCAGTCTACAGACGATAGTGAAAAAAACTACTTTAAAGCGTGTCAAACAAAAATTACGCTGAAAATATGTGAATTTTGTGCTTGGCTACTTTTTTAAATAAGATCGCTTACAAACAAAAGCATTTTTATCCCAAAAAAAGTGCTTCATGATCAGAAAACGACAATAGAGCGGCTAAACTCGTATGTGTGTAAAAAATTACTAAGCTTTATTTTTCATATAAACTATTTAATTGTATAACAGGTTTTAAATGACTACTTACTTAATTTAATGAAAATTACTGATTGCCTTCAAGGTATATGAGTTGAAAAACGACTATCCAACTCAATAACTTTGTGTGTATATTGATCATTCAATTGGTTCATTGTACAACCAGTTTTATTTATAAGGGTTGCACATAAAAAAATATCATATAAATGCTAGTTATAAATGAATTTTAACTAATTTATTGGTATTTATATTATCTATTTACTCAGAGGGTTTACAAATACAGCAAGAATCAACCCCTAATGGTGACTACTCAAACAAGCATAGTAAGTCTCGTTTAAATATATTATCTGAAAATATAAAGGGGTGGTAGGGTTATAAAAATATTTTAGGGTAGTTGTCGCGTCCATTTGAATTCCTAACAAGGCATTTGAATTCGTACAGAAGGGGTGGTTGTCGAGTATGCGACAACACAGGGCTGTTGGAGCCTATAGATTAACATGTGGACTGTGAACTGCGCGTAGAAAATGAATAAAATATGCGAAGGGTTACAAATGTCCTCCAAACAAAGTAATAAAAATAGCTTTATACGCGCAAGTTATAAACATAACAACTGTTTACGGGTTTTCATGGGAAACGTCCGATTGACTTGTGTTTTTATAGTTGTCATTCCGTTTGATAACTCGTTAGCTTGCTTGTCAACTAAAGAGTCCAGGGACTATGTCTATTATATATTATACTATAAAAGAGTCTTTTCAATGTGGATGCTGGAGTTGTAACAAACCAGAATATTTGTTTATTACCTAAAATAAATTCTATCATGCTTGCTATTAAATAAACAATTTTTTTAAGGCAGTTGCTTCCAGCCTTTTCCAGTCCATTGCCTGGCGAAATCGTGTCATTTAATTAATTTAATTATCACTTTATTTTTCTATGCCGAAAATTGATTTTTTTACACAGTATTGAAAAAATTAAAATTATATTTATCTGTTTTTTATTATTTAATTAACGTCCATTTTCAGGGTAAAATAAAATCTTAAAGATGTTAAAAAAATTGGATAAAATGACGACTTTTCAAAACCAAAGTTTGTTAAAGATTTATTTATTTTTTTTAATTTTTTAAATAAATAATCGCACAGGGTTTATATTTAATCTTTTAATTACAATAAAAAAAAAAGACTTTCAAATGTTTAGGACTCTTGGAAGAGGGACATGACAAATCTCCAAATTCCTACACTTCAATCGGAAAAATACATATTTATCATATTAATAGTAAATTTATAAGAAATAAAAATATATTCTGTTCGGAAGAAGGGATGTATAAAACATTTTGCATTTAATTTTTTTTGATTGGTGCAATCGATTTTTCGCAACACGGACTAGAAAATGATCAAAAAAACTCGATTATGGGACTTAGGTCCTTAAGATCTTGGATCACAAAATTGACACAAGATTGCTTTTTGTTTATAAAAAAACGCTACTGTGATTACGTAATATCTACTAAAGTCGCATACACACGTTGCAATCAATCAATGGCGTCCTATTTGGTTGTCGGTTGTGTCGCAGCGTGTGTAGGCAGCTCAATCACTGTCCGTCCACTCCATCGGGGCGGGATTGTGTTGCTTCAGAATGATCGCAATAAGCCTCGTGTCCCGCGGCGGCGGCCATGATGCGTCCGCCATCTTGTTTCCCTGATTCAATATTTGTCCGGGCGGGGCGAGGGGACGACACCTGGCAGCACAAAACACGCGGGGAGGATTTTCCCAGGGGCGGGGGAGGCTGCGGAGGAGCGCAGATTTACCGGCGACTGCAGCACCTGAATTCAATATTACAGCTCCATGGTAAAAATATTGAGTGAAATTCATGCGACGGGCCATTTTATTTGTTTCAGATGGTTTGAGCTAGTTTTTTTTAAATTTTGGTAATTAAAAAATAACAAGCATAGATGACGCTATTGGCTTATCCGTTGGTTTTCGTGGCAAAAACAAAGCATTGTTTTCGCAAAGCTTTGATTAAAAAAATATATATGTATACATAATTTTTTTTTGGTTGTGTGAAGAGCTTGCACGTACTTAAGAATAAACAACTCTCTGATTTTATATAAAACGAGTAGGTCTGAATTTTAATTTTTTTTCTATTATATTGATTTCATTTATTAAAATTAACGAATGCCTCATAAAAAACATTTAATATTTTTTTTAGCAGTCCTCGCACTGTACAATACGCAAAGTTATTTGAATTGATTTGATTGTTGGTATGTGTCGAGCGGTGCCCCCCCCCCCCCCCCGCCCCCGGCACCCTCTCTCACCCGCTCTCACCCCCTCTCACCTTCTCTCACCCCCTCTCACCCCTCTCACCCCCTGCGCCGCCCCTGGTACTCATGTAACGCTACCCCTAGCCGCCAGATGCGCCGCTGCCTCGTCATCTCCACCATTAGCCGCGGGGAGACTGGGGATGTTCGCGTTTATTATATTAAAAAAAAACTTTTATACTGCGGGAAATATATTAGCACTATCTATTCTACCTAAAAAAAATAATAAATAAAACTTGTCGTTCATTGTTATTGTATTTAAACAATATCTTATAAGCTGTATTACTCAATTGAGTAATACGCGTCTTTACACACTGAAAAGCAAGTCAATCAACACCGGCCGCCAAAATTTGTTCGAAAATACTCGTAATTAAAATTCGTGGTTCACGTGTTAATATTTCCATTTTTATAATATTGAAACAAACAATTTATCAGGTGTAGAGCATAAAAAAGAATTTTGTGAAATAACGATGCTTAGATAATTAAAACATTTCACCAGACCGATCAACAATTTCTGGTTTATACAACCAAAAGTCGTCAAGGAGCAAAAGCGTTCACTATTAAAAAATTATCTAAAAATGCTACAAATCAAAATGTCCTTTAAACTTTTTTCATAGTTTTTAAGCTAGTGATTTTAAGTAGGTGTATTATATATCAATAGATAATTTAGTCACTATAGATTCTCTTGTTAGAGACGCGCCCGGCGGGTTTCGCAAATGCGCAAGTTAATTTTCTATCTCTCTTCCCTTCCTCAATCCATTACGAACCCCTCGTGATATATTATTTGGCCAATTTCCACTTATCGCACCGCGGGGGGTGGCATGATACGGGGAAGCTGAGAATACAAATCTGTAAGGCAGCCTTCTAAGCTCTGATGAAAGATTGATGTCATATCCAAGATATTTCAGCACTTCATAAATAATACTCCCACCCTCATAATATTTACTTTATAGAATATAATCATTCATTAGTATTTATGGTGTAGTGTGTTTTTAAATGTTCTTGAGTGTGATTATTTTTTTTTATGTTTTCGGTTCGGTTTCTAGGAATATCGAAGTCTTTGATGACTACAATTTTATAATAAAAATCTTAGGTACGTTCTTGTGTCTTGTTTGAGGCTAAGGGCCGCGTTTGCAAGCAAAAAATTCAAGCAGGTAATTGAATTCATGCGATGAATCTGCTTCGCAATCGATTTTAAATCACCAAGTTTCCCATGGGAATTCTCCGGCTTTCAATGCATTTCAAATCAACTGCGTCAATTCGCTCTTAGAAAAACCGTGAAAATGACTATCTGTGCATTTAAAGCTTGCATTTCGTTATAATGGCCGAATCCAACGCATTTTGATTACATTTACAATATCCCTAACAGCAGACCGAATAATATTATCTTTAATACTCGTAGCAAGTTTTTTCTGCAAATCCAAGAAGCAGTTCAAAATAACTGCGACATATATTAACATATCAGTCAGCGGATTTTTGGTATTCATGCAGATATCCATTGCATGTACAATAATAAACGTTTTAGCTATAAAAATGTAAATAATAAAGAAAATGTAAATCGAAGCAGATTTCAATGTGAATTTCGCTCTGAGGGAGAGGATCTGAGAAGAGGAGAGCTCCATATACAAGGTGATTCTTTTTAGTAAAATAATTTAAGTTCGCACGATTGCTTGGCTCAAGAATAACAAAAAAAGTATTCATAAAAAAAATGTTGGAAAAACAAACACGCAAGCTGCAACACAAACGTCCTCTTATTTTTGTTATTTTTTATTTTAATCTTTAGTAAAAAACGCTGTATTTATCGTTGTATGCTATCGGGCAGTTAACGTTCAGCTCTCTATTTGTAGCTAAGCTTTTGGGTAACAAAAGTTCACTCTGTATATAAACCTAGACGATTCGTTTCTCATAGGTCTGCTGGGATATATATTGAAATATATATTTTTGCCAGGTTTAATGTTTTATCTGGCCGCATATAACATATATTTCGCAATTTCCGCAGCCATCCCGCGCAGCTGCCGGCTCGGGGGGGTGGCCAGGGGGGCCAGGGGGGGCTAGGGGGGCCAGGGGGGCCAGGGGTGGGCAAAGGGGGGCCAGGGGGGCGCCAGCCGCGATGGACGAGGAAGTTGGGAGGCGACACCTGGCAGGGCCCGCCGTATTGTTTCATTTCGGCAGATTTATCACGGGCGATGTGCTGATGTCTCACACGGGGGCTGGTCGCATTTAAACTGATTTCTATTGTTTAATATTAATATTTCATATAAAAATTATATATATATAACATGTCTGCTAGCATGGAACTGCAAGCTGATTTAGTACAATGTAGTTTAAGTGAAAGGATCGGTAATGGAGTAGTGTACATGGAATTATTGTGCTCTGGTTTTGTTTCAGTAGTTTGTTGCAGAATAAGTATTATAACAGAGCATTTTAAGGGAAGGACTATATAATATAATAATGCTATTGGGCAGCAGCAATACGCAGACTTTTCCTTCCAATATAAAACCCCATGAACACTGACTCACTGTGTATGTGCTCAGTGAAATGGTCGCCAATCACTCACCACTTAATGAAGAAGTTTATTAAGTACATGTGCTTTTCTTTTCGATCCAGTTTTATATTTGTGAATGCATTTGGTTTTCATAGTTATAATTTTATCTATTTAATAAAAATATGTGTATTATTGATTTTTTGTGAAGACCGTCTCACAGGAAGCACGATTTTGCATATACAGGTTTTATTGATTGATAATGATTAAGTACGTTCATTTTGGCAAACTAAGAGTTTCTTTAACCAATTTTCATTAATTGAAAAAATGTACTTAATCATTATCAAATATGTGTATATTGTTAAAAAAAAAAAAACAACGAATTGCAAGTGAACATAATCCACCCTTGACGAGAATCAATCCCGAAGCGTTCATCCCCACAAAAATATGATATAAAAATCTTTGTTTCCCCATTGGGCGGCGCGGGGCCAATGGAGGCGCGGGGCGCACGTGTGCCCCGCGGGCCCGGCAGCCCCGGCTTCCCTTGCGGCCCTCGCAACCCTCGCGGACCTCCGCGGGGGTGGCTGGCGGTGGTGGCGGTGGTGGCGGTGGTGGTGGTCCTCTCCTCCCGGAACGAAGAAATAACGCCGCCGCAAGGCGAAATGAATATTGGCTTTTTTGCGGCGTCGGGGCACTTTATTACGCCGAGGAGATTTATGAGTGTAACATCTCGGCATTATATCATTTATGTTGCTTTATATTATATATATACACACACACACACATATATATATATATATATATTTTGCATATTCGCCGGAAGTCTCCGCAAGCCAACGAAGTGGTTCAGCTGCATTTTTTTTCAAGTTAAAGCAGAAAAGCAATGCGTCCCGCAAATGCTGGTTTTTTGGCACAAAACTCGACATCTTCATTGTTAGAAAAAATATTATTGCGTTGCCATATGTGTTGGTATTGTGACTGCTTATTGTTGGCACGTGCCTGAGCTATAAAAAAAACACACGTTTAGACTTGTCTGTCGACTACGTGTGTCGTTAGCGCCATCTATGTGTGTACACCAAAAACTTAGTAGCGCACCTAAATGTATGATATATATATATATATATATATATATATATATATATATATATATATATATATATATATATATATATATATATATATATAAAATTTAAAAATCAAACTGAGTCTAAGCGAGACTGAGTTTAGTCTTGCTATAAGTCTTAGCTGAGTCATGTCATGAGAATTAACATCTGGAAAAATCACTGGAAAAAAATAAAATTCCACCTAGTACTCCCTATCAAAAATATTGATTACTTATATATATATAATAGAAACTAGAAAAAAGCGCATTTAGAGAGTGGTTTTGTCAATGTAGAAATCAGTGTTTCAGATCACACCCCCGAGGTTTTATACACACTTCTACTCGAAGACCCTTGTTTACATTTACTTTCAATAGCAACATCTTGGCATTGAAAAGCAGATGCAATTTGAGGAACGGCGGTCCCGCGCCCTCGCAGGAGGAGTTCAATTCATCCCCTCTGAGTGTTGCACGACCACCCTAAATGGCACAAAGCACTGCAATCTGATGCTGAAGACCTTAAAGCTTTGAGCTTTCTTAAAAAATAGCTTCACTACACATTTATTCATTGTGACTCGTGTCACGATAATAGCAATTTTATGGCTGAAAATTCACGACACTAAAAAATACAATATTTAAGTAATCGCTTAAAAAGTGAAAATAAGATAAGATATTCTACAAAGATTTTATTACTTTAATAAGCCCCAAAAAAATATGTTAAGCATTTTTTTAATTGTTTTATACATGGCGCTATTAAATTGAGACATGTTGCTCATTTACTGCTCGGTGTACAATACTGACGCAATATGAAACGACAAGAAAAATTATCTATGTTTTTTCTGCGAATTACCTGGCCTGGCACTATACCTAATTTTGCCACTGTGCCGCTGTAATTTTGCAATTCACAATTGGGGACCATCACCATCACATGATGGGGAATTCACACCCCCGAGATGTCTGCGGGGTGTGAATCTGCGGCTGGAGAGTACAAGGCACAAATCATCCCCTGTGTAAGCGTGTCACTTGTATAGTGAATAGGGGCGAAGCCAGGCCAGAAGTCGCCAAGAGTGTAAACTAAAACATGTGATTATTTTTATCATAAATTATACACCCTTGTTATATAAACGTGTTCAAATAATTATTACTCTAACGATAAATTGAAAATTTTATTATAGTAAGCACTTTCGCTTTTCAGAGATTTTTTCGCACTCAATAACAAAATGACTAAGTATCTAACGTTTGTTTATTATATTTATTAGTTTGATACCGATTCCGAAATGATATTGGCATTACAAGTACAAGTGTCCAAAACAAAAATACTAGTAATCTAGTATTTTTTTATTGTTGATTATAAGAATACAAAATAGAAAATTATTTTGAATAGATGATGTTATCCAAATGGTGATCTTTACGCGCTGCTAGCACTCTTCTAATCTGGAACGAAGATTTTGCTGATAACACGCTGACACATAGCCTTCAATATTGCTGCCATTTCTGACCTGGTGTTTTTTTTCAATTCCGTTTGGTTCGTCGGATTATTCTCATAAACCCTACTTTAAAGGTATCCCCATGCGAAATAGTCAAGAGGGCTAAGGTCGGGGCTTCTGGGAGGCCAGTTGATGTTGATATTATTAGGGAATAATTCATTAACAGCTTCAATTGATTGATTGGATGTATGGCAAGTCTTGTTGGAACCGCGTTCTTGAGTTGAGACCTCGAAACTCCTGCAACTCTGGGCCCAAAAATTTTTGCAGCATATCGCATATACACCCGATAAAAAAAAGTAAATCGCATTTTCCGTAAGGCTTTTCCGTGGTTCTGTGACCGCTGGTTTCCCACCCCTCCGGCGGGATTCGTCTTTCATTGGTGTAACAAATTACAGAAGGGTGGTTGTGTGCTCAGCACAGCGCGCACCCCCGTGGTGCCGCAGTGTGAACAGAACGTCCCGGGACAGATGTCGCGGGACAAAGCACCCCGGGGCTTGCACGCGAGCCGGACTGGACTTTCAGCAACCTGAAGTTACATAAGCACGAGTCGGCAATCCCACCGAGTGGGCTTTATTTGAGCGGGAGACACGCATGCTCAGATAATCAAAAGCAATAAAAATGGGATAAATGATCACCCAAGGTAAAGGGACGCTATAGGTAATAGCATATTCGTAGCGTCAGTTGAGTCGTAGCGTGTGTTCTTTTGCATCAAGTGCCTCTCCTCAAAGGAAACCGGCGACCACTTCACCGAGCACATACTCATGGTGGAAGGAAAAATCTGCGTATTGCTGCTGCCCAATAGAATTATTATATAATCCTTTCCTTACAAAGCTCTAGCGTTTAGATCTGATACAACAATGTCAGGACCCCTCCCCCACCTCGACAAGATACTTCCAGAGCACATCCTTCCACAATCATTCACTACACTATTACCGATCCTTTACACACGCTCAGGGTACAGAATGAAGAAATCTTGTATCTATATTTTAAAAATATTTATTTCTTTATGTTTAAATATAAAGAAAATTTTCAATATTGCAGTCCTGATTTAAGCTTTTGAAAGTCGAGTAACTCACTATGAAAATGTATTTTTTAATTTTTTAACTTAAAATAAATTGACTTTCTAATAATTTTATATTTATACCGAGGTAGAAAATCATACATTATTGAATATGAGCGACGGACTATCGAAATCAGTCACGGATAATAAAAGAATTACACTCTTTAGCAGTACGTAAGCAAACCCGGGCTTAATTTAAGAGAAAAAATATTTTAACCACGCACGTGGGCTTGGATTACACTCTCGGAGCGAAATTGTGCATATTAACTTTTAAATTATAATTTAGAATACGTTTCGGCCGGCGAGTGTGTCCTCCCCCTCCCCAGCGTCGTTGGGCGGCCTACACACACCGCGACACGACCGACACCAGAGAAGTGAGACAGCCAACAACGTCGTCAAGAGCTTTTTTTTTAGTAAGAGGAAGATGTAGGATAGCTATCGTTTGGTTGTCGATTGTGTTGCATTGAGTATAGGCTGCAGTAGATTTAAATAAACGCTGATACATAGCCGATTACGAAAGGGCAACCAGCCAAAAGCGTCACTTTTAGCGTTGTTTACTTGAGAAAAACTATTAACGACACTTTTGGCTGGTTACTGTAAGGTTGTCGGTTGCGTCGATTGCAATGAGTATAGGGTGCAGTATATTTAAATAATCGCTGCTACATAAACGTTTACCAAACGGTAACTGGTCAATAGCGTAATTTTAAGCGTTGTTTACTTGAGGAAAACTATCAAATATACTTTTGACTGGTTACTGCAAGGTTGTCGGTTGCGTCGCGGCGCGTGAAGGCAGCTGCAGTGGATTTAAACACACGCTGCTACATAACCGATTACGAAAGGGCAACCAGCCAAAAGCGTCATTTTTAGCGTTGTTAACTTGAGAAAAACTATTAACGACACTTTTGGCTGGTTACTACAAGGTTTTCAGTTGCGTCGCGGCGCGTGTAGGCAGCTGCAATAGATTTAAACACACGCTGCTACATAACCGATTACGAAAGGGTTACCAGCCAATAGCGTCATTTTAAGCGTTGTTTACTTGAGGAAAACTGTTAAAGACACTTTTGGCTAGTTCCCGCAAGGTTGTCGGTTGCGTCGCGGCGCGTGAAGGCAGCTGCAATAGATTTAAACACACGCTGCTACATAACCGATTACAAAAGGGTAACCAGCCAATAGCGTCATTTTAAGCGTTGTTTACTTGAGGAAAACTGTTAAAGACACTTTTGGCTAGTTCCCGCAAGGTTGTCGGTTGCGTCGCGGCGCGTGCAGGCAGCTGCAGTCCCCGGCTATTACGGGCCCCAACCTCAAGGGGCGTAGTCCCCGCGAGGCCTGGCGGCGCGGATGCTGGCACATCTCGGACTCGATTTCCAATACCGGAAATGGGACGCCGTAGCGCGGCGAACGATTTCGTGGCCGTATACAATTTGTACCTAATTGTGTTTTTTTTTCATCTCTGAAATTATCCATCGCATTGTTTGTTTGTGCCCGGGCATGAATTATTGTGTGTTTCCGTTATGAAATTGCTATTTTTTGTGAGGTTTTTTTTTTGTTTTTAATATCAATGCATGCTTATTTCGATCCGTGGCAAAGTGGAAATCTTGTACTGTTTTTTTTACTAATCGAGAAGCGAGCTTTGTTTCTATGAAAATCGATGTGATCGATTGTTTCGGAGTTGCACGCGCGCCGCCTCATTATGATAAACTAGTTTTTGTAAACAACAAATATAAGTAACTAAATGGCTAAGAGATTACAATTTTTGTATTTGAGAGCGCTTTCGCCTTCAAAGATCCTCTTTATCAAATCTACTCAAAACTTTAAATTATTGCATACTAATATGATTAGGCACATTTTTTCACACATTGAAAATGATTTCAAAGAAACTCTTGAGTAGGATTAGATGGGGATGAAGGTTCGAATCCTACACAAGTCACGATGATATTTTTCTGAAAGTTTCATTGGAATCATTTCCAATGTGTAAACAATTGTGCCTAATCATATTAGTTAGTCATATAAGCCTGTAAAGGTAATTAAAACGCACTTGATTGATATGCATATAGAAATTAATGCACTCAAAGTTTTTAAATAAATCTGCATTTTTTAGCTGTACGTGCAAATTGTGTTTTATTGTATTTTAAGAATATCTCGATTCGTTTCATAAGTTAATCATGTAAAAAATTGTACCAAATGTTTCATTCAGTCATCAATACGATCTTCCCTTTCAAATCTATAATTTATCATATAAATTCGAGTTCAAAGATATTATGCGAGTAATGCGGTTTTCTATTAGAAATTTTGCAATTCTTCATGCAATTCTTCTGTTCTGAAGTTCTATAAAAATTATAATAAGTTCAAGTCAAGGTAAAAAAATTATTTTATGAATATTTTAAAGGTGTTTCAAGGCATGCAGTTGTGTGTGGATTGCATGTATTGCATGGCAGTGATATAAATCAAGTTCATGTTTGACGTAAAGTTTTCTTCGATTCAGTTTCGCCTGAGTTCGGAGGGTCGCCCGGCCGCTTTGTATCCGGGGGTCCCGGGTTCGGGTCCTAATTTATGCCTCGATTGATATCTCCGTCCTTTGTGGGGCCATGTTCGCAGGGTTTGTAATGCCTCTAAGCGTTCGGACTACTCGTCGCGTTCGAGAAGCAAAAAAAAAACAGCTGTTTATGGCGGCCCGTGGGACGCTTGAAGATGGCGCGATACATTTGTACCCGAAACGCTCACATAAAACATCAAGATTTATACGTTGTTTTAAATAAATTAGTGTTTATTATCGTAATTATCAGCCGCCGCTGGATGGAAGTCTCCCTGAAACCGGTGTAGATTATTCTGTAAATTTACAATAGCAACTTAAAATGTTTTTTTTTTTATTGAGGATTTCCCGAGGAAATGATTTCCATGCGTGATTCTCATTAAAAGGCAGAATATTTTATCAAAACAAATTAAAGTTATTTTTTAGCAAAAAATTATTGTATAATCAAAAATGTTTTGTTGTGTTATGAGTTAAAAAATCGATTATTTTTTTATTGTATCAGTATCAAGATATGTTTAAACAAATTTACCCGCAAGAAAATTTCACCGGATACAAATACTTTGAATAAAAATATTATATAAAGAAGTTTATAAAACATACAAAAAAATGTTTATCATAATAAAAAATACACAATAGAATATTTAACTAATTTTAACAAAATAAATAATCTAATATTCTATTCGAAATTTGTCGCAATATTATAAGAAATCATTTTGAGAAAATTCAAATAGTAACATTTATGAATTTAAAAAACTTTAGATCAAAATGTAAATGATACTACAGCAAATATGAATTGCCCAATGGCTAGAAGATGACAGTTATTTTTTAAAATGGCATATTAAAATTTATAAATAAAACATTCCTAAATTTTTCAATACTTCAACAGCTCTGCAGATCGATGAAAAAAAGATGATTTCAGTACACGAATTATATTAAAAACGCAGTCTATTGTATTTTTTTCAAGTTGATTTTAAAATGTATCCAAGGAGATTAAAATTTACAACGTATTATGCGGCCGATATCGCGACAATAAACCAGGGATTGACTCGACGACAAAATTAGTAAAAAAAACACGAAACGCTGATAGATTAAATTCGTTTTTTCAGGATTGGGTCTCGTGAAAAGGAAGCGGACGGAGTCTCAGGTTTTTTTGTACATAATCGAGCTTTTACGAGGTTTTAAATCTCGTCGTTTCGGTGGCTGAGTGGCAAGCACGACTCACTACAAAGGGAAGGGTCTCGCGTTCGACATCGCCGGGTTTTTTTTGCCGTTTTTTTGGATTCACTGACAAAACGAACGTTTCGACTGACAACTGAAACTACTTCGGCTGGAAAATCCGGTGAAATACATCCCAGATAATCCCCTTGCGGCCTGGATTACATTCGGACTGTAACTTAGTGTTATGTAATCTAAATTTATTTTCATGAATAATACAGTATCCTGGTATTATTGCTAGGGCATTTGTGTGTGTGTGCAATGTCAAATACGACTTTCATTCAACTTTTCAAGTAAATATGTTATTTAGGGATAGGAATTTTTAAAAGTAAAACAACGTTCTTATAAATAATATGTCTTATTGCATACGTATAGTGACAAATAGCTCGTTACGTAAAGGATGTAATACAGTACAGAACGGTAGTAATCTGTTTTGTATGACGCACAAAGAGTAGAAACAGAAAGGTGATTCTAAGCTTTATTTTAGGCGTTATGAAGGAAATGATTAGCTAATGCTAGGTTGTAGCACTACGCAAAGCAATCGATTGCCTAAATTTAGAATAATCAAAGAGAGTCGTGAAAACCCCACCTGGTGCAGAAAAGGGATTATGAAACAAGAAAAAATGCTATAAAGCACATCGAAGTAGATGGTATCTTGCAGAACTACGCAAAGCATTTAATACGTGAATTCAGAATAAGTTGTCATTATACATGGAGCAGAAATTAAACCCAAACAAGATCAGAAAGTTAATTTGCTATTGGAGGACAAGAAACTTCGTTGTGAAGCATAAAGTGGTAGATGGTACCTTGCAGCACTACATGAACTTGCCAATTGCCCGAAGTCATAATTAGCTGTCAACTGATCGGTAACAAGAATGAGACCCAAGCAGGAGCATAAAAAAGATTCTTAGCTGATTTGGTCACTGCAGCGAGGAAACTTTGAAGTGAAGCATATAGCAAGTAGATGCTACCTTGCAGCACTACATGAACTTGCCAATTGCCTGAAGTCATAATAACCTGTCAACTGATCGGTAACAAGAATGAGACCTAAGCAGGAGTATAAAAAAATTTCTTAGCTGATTTGGTCACTGCAGTAAAGACCTTGCAGCACTACATGAAGAATGAGACCCAAGCAGTAGCATAAAAAAGATTCTCAGCTGATTTGGTCACTGCAGCGAGGAAACTTTGAAGTGAAGCATATAGCAAGTAGATGCTACCTTGTAGTACTACACGAAGCAATCAAATAGCCGAATTCAGAATGAGCGGCGTGGACCGCCCCGCTGTCGGATCGGATCTCCGCCGGCCCCGTCCCTCCCATTACGGCCGACCTGCTCGTGAGTGAAACATAACTTAACTTCCCAGATAGATTATATTAGGTACAGTCGGCCTAAGCGTGGTGCTGCAGCGGCTGCTCGGTGCAGAGCTGTACTCTAACTCTCGGATCCAACCGTCGTGTCTTTCTGATTTTTATAAACTTTCCAATCAAACCATTTTTATATATAAATATTTGATTTTCAGAATACAGCTAGTCGGATGAACCGCAGCGTGTTTAGTCAGTCTAAAGCTGCTTATACGCGCTACTACACAGCCAACAATCGAACGATGATTATTTTAGGTATTTTTAAAAGCATTGCCGTGGAATACAAGAAGTGTTGCAGCGGGTGTAGGCAGCTTAAGGGTCGTGCTCGCGGGCCGGCCCTGCTCCTCCGACCAATCAGATAATTGCGCCAATGAGGCTTCATGGCTTCATCCGCGCCGCACTCCGAGCCAGCGTGTGCCCGCTCGTGGCCCGGGGCTCCCAACCTTCGAAGCCTTAACGTTAAACTTCCCCTTTGCGCTGTTTATTTAAATTATTAATATAAATAATACCAAAACTTACACGCCTTGCGACAAAGACGAAAACCGAACGGTGAAAAGTCAATAGCGTCCTCTTTTGTGTTCAAGAGATAAAGCTATGAAAGGCAACCAAAACAGGAGGACGTTTTCAGAAAATATTTGTTTGTTGGTCGGTTGTGGCGTAGTGGGTGTAGGCAGCTGGAGTGGCAGGCGCACCAGGCTTTGGGAACCTCCTGGGAGCGCCTCGCCGGACCTCCGGGGAGCGGGGGGAGAGGTCCGAAGGCGTGTTCCCATTACGGCTGGCCGCCGAGTGGGGCACGACCGTGCGCGCGCGTGAGAAGCAACTGCACCGTACCCTGCCCTACTAATATACTCATTCAAATATTGTGATCGTAGGCTTCGGCAGCCGTTGCTATCTCGCTGTCTTCACTAGCGTTTAAACATTTTGAAGTTTTGGTCCCTTCATTTGATCTTCATAAATTTTACAACTGAATAATGGCTTTTAATGTCAGAGCTTTAAAGAAGGAACGTGGCATGACAAACAAAAATGCACTCACAATTCTCGAAAAAAAAAAAATTATGTGTGTATGTATGTTTCATTTTTTGGTTTCTATAGAATATCTTAAAAGATACAACCCTGATTTTTTGCATGTAAGTTCAGTAAGTTCATGACGATAGGATAATATTTTCATTCATAAACTAATTGAATAAAACTATAAAATATGCTTTAGCGAGTTTCAATATGTACGAATTATGGGATTCTGTTGTTCACCGCGGGAATTTCAAATTTAGAATTTTTCAAATAAAGAACGATGCGTTGTTTATGACACAAATGTCAAGCAATGCATTGAAAGGAAAACGTGAGCAGCGTCTTCTTAAAATTCGAGTACCCAGCTATTCGAGTATTCAGCCAAACATATGTTCAAACACTATTGCATCGTTCATCGAATACGTCATTCTGTGACGGGCTACATTTCTAGTACATCAAATAAACTACAAAAATAGAAATATACAAAAGGCGGAATTCAACAGTGCATTTTTACAGAATTTCATATATCCTACATAGATTAAGAGCTGCATTCGTACAAAAAAATATGTACTTTTCAAATCACAAATATTTATATTGTACACTACGTATATCTGTTTTGCACGTGCATACAAAGATTTAAATATATTTTTTAATAATTTTATTGTCGTTACGTTCCGAGTGAGTCGATTAATGTAGCGGGGTATTGTACAAACACGCTGCGGCCAGAGGTGAATGCGTTTAGTTATGATTGTGTGATAACACCACCTGGATTGAAGCAATAATTCCCGAACGCGCAGGGGTCGTAAACATTGCGGTGCGGCCTGATGGCCTCGTGGAGCGCGCTGTCTCGGCTCAACGGCATTTGGACAAAAGAGAGAAAAAAAAAGTAATTGGGAAGACACGCTCTGAACGCAATACACGCTAAAAAGCTATTACTTCGCTATTTCAAATAATATTTTGTATGCGTAATGGATATTGTATAATGAAGTGGCGTGCGGTACATTTAAGCCGCCTACACCCTTTGCGACATAACGGAAAAGTAACTGGCTGCGATCATCCTATTTTGCGCTATTTTTACAGGCACAACCAAAAAAAAACCTTCAAAATTAAGAAAAGCTGTTTAGGCAGCATTTTCAATGCTTATGCAGCTTGTAATAATTTTTCGGCCATGAACGTCATCTTGATCTTATAACGGTTACAAATAGAGGGGAAACGTGGCTGGCTCAATGTCACAATTGTAATTTTAATATTCGCAAATGAATATCGATTAACACCACTCGTTGATCGAGTGTAAAATGGTTGTGCAACAATTTTACAGTTGCCTTGAAGTTGTTAACCAATGCTATACCAATAAACTTGGGTTAAGTATGGGTCTAGCGAACGAGTCGTAATTTAAAGCTGAATATTCTGTTTAAAGTACACGCATTATTTAATTTTATGTTAATGCAACTTGATATGCCGCAGTTTTAGTGGCAAGGTATAAATCGAGTACGAGAAGAGTTTATTATCAACCCTCTGCTATTTGAATCAGGGGTAAGTTTTTACTTTAAGTTTTGAAATGAGTGAGTTCATCACTTGCTGACACTTATATTTTACCTTTTCTGCTCGTGGAACAAATCTATGAAATGTTTTAGCCTTAGTTAGAAATTCCAATTTTTGCTGACGACCAAGGAAACTGGACTTCAAAAGGATACGCTCAACTTTAAATTAAAAAAAATTTTTCAGCACTGAAAAGAAATTTTCGTCTCGCCAAGTGTTAGATCGCACATGCCGGTTATATAATCCTAAATCATTCTCTCCGGCCGATAACTTCTCTCTGCCAATAACGTGATAATTTAGTTTTAAATGCCAAAGACGTTTTTTGCTTCGGACTAATGATTGGTTTAAGTCTAAATTAGGTTTCTTGTACCAATCTCACTAATGACGGGCTTTAAGAATTTTTTGCACGACCGAGTCGCTAATACAATACTGTATCATTAAAATATCGTAAGAATTGAATACGTACGATCTTATTTATTTATAAAAAAAGCTATGTATAATTATGGGTATCGAATTCCTTTAATCAAAATGGCGTCTTCTACATAGCAATTTGTTTGGGTATTGAATTTCATTTCAGTGACATCTCAAGGTTTGATATTTTGAAATAAATAAATTAATAATTGAAAACATAAAGTAATACATTCAATAAAAAATATATGCAATCAATAATAACACGTGATTTGGAGGTGATTATATAAAGCTTACATTGTTTTTTTCATTCATTAAAAATAACAAATACGAATAGGCAAGTGGCTACGAGACCGCGAACATTTGGTGTGTGCGATCAAAAGCGGTTATAAAATTATTTTTTTTTGTGATCATCTAGCCGTCTGGCTATCCGTATTTGCTGTGCGCGGTTCGGGCGCGGCACTGCGGCTATTACCGCGGCCGGATATCGGCGTTCAAATTTGAAATGAAGCCATGAAATCTTATTGGCGCAATTATCTGATTGGCGGAGGAGCCAACCGGTCCGCGCCGCCGCTGCAGGGCCGCGCTCCAGGGGCGCCGCGTGATAAAAATTATATTTATAACTTTATCTATTCATAAAAAAAAAAATTATGATTGTTGTAATAACACGAAAAAAGGCGTGGTAGTTGATAAAAAAATTCAAACGTCCCAAATTTAATTTAACGCGTGAAAAATTTATAAAAAAGTCATAAGTTAAGTAGTGGAAAACTTTTTTCGTTGTTGAGTAAAATATGGCTTAAGAATATTTTTTCATCCAATATATTTAAGCATTGTAGTATTGTATATAGAATAAAGTTTGAATCACTGTACATTGAATTTTGCCCAAGGGCCAAGTTCCAGTCCTTTGAAGAATGGAAACTGAAAAGGATTTTTAAGCAGTCAAAATTTAATAGTTCATGCGTACGTATAAACGTATCATAACAATGAATTCATTTTAATTGCGTTTTTAAATTAAAATTATTGATACTATTGTATTTTTAACATTTCGAAAGTGTGTGATTTATTTTAGTAAATTTTAAGATAATTATGAATAATCAAATATATAATAATAAAATGTCATGAGCTATAAATATTATTGTTACTTTAATTTTAATAGCATTTTTGGCTTTTTTAGGAAATTAATTATTGAGAAATACTCAAAATTTATTTTATACCATAAACAGCACATTTATACTATTTTTAATAAAAAATAATAGCTAAATGAATAAGTATGAATTTAGGATGAAAAACTCTATATTCAAATGGAAAAAAATTACCTAAAAGTAACCTTTACAATGTTAACGTCTCAAGCTTGGCACAGTCGCAGTTGTCCACGACTGTTTGTCTATCTGCTTCTTACCTTTGCGACCTTCTATTTATACTAAACAGCATATTTATAAGCTTTACTATTTTATTATGAGAGCTAAGAAACCTCTCGCCCTTGGAATTAATATATTTTTAAAGAAATCAACAGTACATAGTATAATTATTACACCATTAAAATATTGTAAAAAATAGTTTTGTACAATATTTGAATGGTGTAGGTGTGGTCCAAAATAAAATTGAACTTGAATGCTGCCTCTCACTTCTTGCGTATGAATCCTCAAGACAGCTCGGGAACATTTTTAAAATGTTCACGATATTATATCGTTATAACGTTACCGTAACGTTTCGCTCTCACCCCTGGCAAGCTGTCCGGACCCGTCCCGGGCCGAGGGGCTACCTGCTCTGTGATTGGTCGTTACCCTAAGCACTGCTAGAGACAATCATTCTACACCGAGCAGCGCATCTTCACTGGACTAAGCTGCCTACACGTGCTGCGACACAACCGACAACAGAGCGGTAACTAGTCATGACTAAAACACGCAAAATAAAGGAACAAATTGGATAATTTTTAATCGCTTCTAAAATGTCGACGGCTGAAGGGCTTAAGTCCCAAAATCAAGTTTTTTTGATCATTTTCTGGTCCGTTTTGCGAAAAATTGATTGCACCAATCAAAAAAATTTAAATGTAAAGTGTTTTATACATCCCTTCTTCCGATCAGAATATATTTTTATTTCATATAAATTTACTTTTAATATGATAAATATGTGTTTTTACGAATGAAGTGTAGGAATTTGGAGATTCGTCATGTCCCTGTTCTAAGAGTCCTAAACATTTAAAAGTCATTTTTTCAATTGGAATTAAAAGATTAAATAAAAAACTCTGTGCGATTTATTATTTAAAAATTAAAAAAAAAAAATCATTAACAAACTTATCCAATTTTTCAACATCTTCAAGATTTTATTTTACCCTGAAAATGGACGTTAATTAAATAATAAAAAATAGATAAATATAATTTATAGTTTTTTAATACTCTTTAAAAAAAATCAACTCACTACATAGAAAAATAAAGTGACAATTATATTAATTAAATGTCCTTTTTGTGGCAGACGGGGGATGGACACCAAACAAGGTTAGGTAGCAAGACCCTTAAGCTGCCTACACACGCTATACCACAACAGCTGAAAAAAACATATTGGCTAATAGCTTAATATTTGTGTTGTATTTTATTATTTTAAAAAATACCACGAATACAAAGGACGGTTGTCTGTTCGACAAGTATTTGTTTCTATATAATTTAAAGATTTAGCAATGAAACCGTTTTCGGTCGAAATATAATAAAATGCAGCTGCATTAAATTTTCTTTAAAAATACCCAACGTAACAAATTTACTATAAATATTCATTAACTCTACGCCGTATCGCAATTTCACTTTACCACGGTAATCCAGAGGTTAAGGTGAGTTTAAGTAATAATACAACGCGCGGTGGTTGCATCGGCTGGATTGAAATTAATCTTCATACGAAATAATAATTTACTTTTGAGCCGAGCCCAAATTACAAGTCGGACACGGCCGTTGAAAAATTCACGGTTAATAATTTAATTTGGGAAACTCGTTTTAACGTCCGGATATCGGCGTATTGTTGAATCCTGGTAATTGGTGCCGTGCGTTGAATTTCTATTCTGGGCGTCCTTGACTTTTAACGAAAGCCTCTGCGCTAGCCGCTGCAGTTAAAAGCTTAATCTAAATTTATTGAAACACGTAACTTGTATGTTATTAAAAGTTATTTCAAAACTACTTTTTTTTTGATTTTACAACTTTATTATAAATTACAAGCATGCATGTTTTTTTAGAGATTTTTTTATTAAAGTAGTTTTTTGATTTGGTACGGATTATAAATTGTAGTAACTGAGATTATGACATTAATTATATAGAAATTTTCAAGGACTTCGTCACGAGATATCTATCAAATGCTAAAAGCGTTCGTTACAAAATATTTTCGTTATTGACTTTTTTGAAGACAGTCTTAACATACATGCAGTATCATATTTGTTTCCTGCTGTATAAAGGTATCGCCGGTGCGTTTAGTTAAAACATAAATTGAGCCGCAGTCTTGGGTGCAGGTACACTTTTATTATCTGGCGAGTTTCTCTCTGTAATCACGCGTCGGTCTCGGGCGCGTGTTAGAGTTCAATTCGAAGCGATGTGCTCGAGATCGCGCCGAGGGCCACACGGTTGGCAGCGGCGGCGCTAAAACACAGTAGAACGAAAAAATTGTGAAGACATTATTTTAACAGTTTTGGTCCCTCCATATAGTATAAAAAAAATAATCGCTAATAACTAGGATATATATTTTACTCTTGTAGTGCTGCGATTGCTTTAAAAGAGTATTTCTCCAGCAAGGCATTAGGGATTTAGTGCCGCCACTGTTAATCTGGTGTTCGGGAAGAATAAGTAGAAGTATTAGAGAAATTACAGATTCAAACTTCTTTATTTTATGCAATTATATTTTTGCAACGGCATAGAACGCTGCCGCTGCCAACCATGTGGCGCTGGAGTCATATATATCTGTATATAAAGGTGTCCAAAAAAGAGTATCGGGTATTTGTTTTAGTGACCGTTATTGCGATATGCTGCGAAAATGTTTGGGTCCAGAGTTGCAGGAGTTTCATGGATTTAACTCAGGAACGTGGTTCCAATACTTCCATTCGTGGTTCCAATTGCCATACATCCAATCAATCAATTGAAGCTGTTAACGAATTATTCCCTAATAAGGTCATTTCACGTAGAAGTAACATCAACTGGCCTCCCAGAAGCCCCGACCTTAGCCCTCTTGACTATTTCGTATGAAGATACCTTAAAAGTAGGGTTTATGCAAATAATCCGATGAAACTAAAGGAATTGAAACAAAACATCAGATCAGAAATGGCAGCAATATCAGTGTGTTATCAGCAATCTTCGTTGCAGATTAGAAGAGTGCCAGCAGCGCGTAACGGTCACCATTTGGATAACATCATCTTTTTGAAATAATTTTCTATTTGTATTATTATAATCAACAAAAAAAAATACTTGATTACTAGTAGTTTTTGTTTACTGAACTAACAAATACCCGATACTCTCTTTGGTCAACAAATCACATCTCTCTCTTTTTCTGCCTCTCCTACCTCTCCATTTTCTTCGACTATGCAGGGTCGAGGAACTGACGCCGCCGCTGCCAACCATGTGGCACTCGGGTGAGACAGATATGCAAGTACAAGCAGTGCCGAAGCCTCTCTCCCTTGTGAGCCAGGCAGGATGCAGCCGCCAGGCCGGGGGCGGGTCGACAGGGTCGGCCGGGTATAAACAACAATCAAACCTCCCTTCACATAGGCCTACCTTCACTAACCTAACCTACTCAGCCAGCCTATGGTGTTCACCCTCACGCTGACAGCATTATGATGTCATGTTCGTACCCATGAAAAAAAATCCATCCACATCCAACTGTTTTTTTTATACTCCGTATTGCAATAACAAATATGAATATCCAAATAGATTTTTTTTGAACGTATTGATGCACAGTAATTAACAAATAAATATGCATTTTTTCTCATTGTTGTGCTTAAAATATTTAAATGAAAAATCGTCAAAAAATGAGCAGCGGACCGCGATAGCCGTGCAGTACTTTTTTCCGGATTTTTATGGTGGTTTAGTGAGTTACTTGATTACCTGAATATTGTAACCTTTTTTATAGCGGGTTTAATTAAATCCATTTCCTTACCCGGCACTGACCGCAGAGCGTTCAACGAGATTGAACCTGGGTTCAAACCCGGGGAATAAATTATATAGAAATGTGTAGTTAACAGAGATACCAACTCCGCTCACTGCGTACTTATCCGAGCTGAGGTTAAACTAAACAGTGGAAAGCATGTGCTTAGTACACACTTAGCCGCTGCGAAGTCATTGATTGCATTGCTTAATAAATTACCATCGATTATTTTTAGGTATTTAATAAATTAATAATCAAATCGTGTGTGAATCGATTCGCTTGTGTGCCTCTGGATTTTTTTTAGTTCTATGTTGTATTTTATTAATTACCTTATGCTAAGTAAATTATTAACAGCTCACAACGAATTCTTGCTTAGTGTTGCATCGAAGCCAATTATTAAAGATTTATTAAGATACGTGTTTCATATAAATCAGGGTTATCTGCATTTGTTGTTAAATATTCTATGAAAGTTATATTTGTTTATATTACATGGTAATTTTCACAACCTTGCCATAAAATGGTTTATCCAATTTTATTGACTGAAATGCGATATGTTCAAAGCAATAAAGCCCCAAGTCATAAATCATACAGTTTTACTAGATAGTAAACCTATGTTGTAAAGTGGGGAATTCTTCAGCATATGCCTGACCTAGACTATTAGACTAACAATGTATCTATTCATAGTTTTAGTTCAGAGAATTTTGCATATACTTCTATAAGAGGTTGTTAGGACCTCCAGCATCTACCTACACACGTTGCGAGAACTAGTTAATAACGTCATCTTTTGCGTTGCTTTGATATAAAATTATAAAAAATATCAATATTTAAAGAAAACTGTTGTCGAATTACAGTTCGGTTGCTTTGCTGCGTGTGTAGCCGCCCAAGCCCAACAAAAGAATTTAACAGCTTCGATCAATAGTTATGCAGTTTTACATTCAGCTTGTAAGTAAATTCGCGTGATTGTTTTCGCAGTGGTTTTCCGAGTATCGGTTGGTAGTCGTATGCTTTCCAGGGCCAGCGCTCGGTAATGATCTCGTGTCCTGGGCTCGGAATTTGTCCGTCGCTCGCAGCCGTCTCGCTCGCACCCACGCAGATTCCGGCGCTCGCGAGCGAAAGAGACATCACGTTGTGTGTGTACAAGGAAATAACACGTTGCCAGGCATTCGGCCGAATGCGTGCATCTCTTTCTTTATGAAGACGGTTCTAGGCGGCTCGGCGGACAATGCGATTTTAATAAAGATACTCAACTAATTTTTTTTTCCATATGTGATTAGTGTCCTTATGTTTTAGTGGCTATATTGATTACAATGTTTTTGGAAGTATGCCGCATATTTTCATTAAAAATAATTCCAGAAGTTGGCCAACGAAATAACGATTATTTTTATTTTTGGACGTTTTCTCTTTTCAACCATTCTTGAAATCATGAAAAGAAAAATAGCTCACATATTCTTTAGCTATTTAATAATTCATATTTGTTGTTTGATATAGACTATCACGCAAATCAAGAAATAATTTTGTTAACTTAATTAATGTTAATTTAATTAACAGATAATATATTAGAGCTATTTTTTAACATATCCTTGTTTCGAATTTTTGCAGAAAATTTCAAATGAAAATTTGAAATTTAACAGCCAACATTCATTAGACATAAAATGCTAATTTTTTTAAAAAAATAATCAAAACAACTTAAAAACCAATTTAGATTTTAAAAATATTTGATAATTAAAATTTAATTTTTTAAATAATAAGTAAAATACTTGAGTGATCTTTCCACGTATAGATTTTTATTGGTGACCGGTTTCGCCAAGCTTTCACGTTGGCATTATCAATCAGAGTGATAATGCCAACGTGAAAGGTTGCCGAAACCGGTATATATGTATATATACACAAATATATATATATATATATATACATACATATATATATATATATATATATATATATATATACATACATATATATATATATATATATATATATTTATATATATATATATATACCATATATATATATATATATATATATATAAATATATATATATATATATATATATATATATATATATATAAATATATTTATATATATATATATATACTTATATATATACATATATATATATATATATATATATATATATATATATATATATATATATATATATATATATATATATATATATATACTAAATATATTTTTATATATATGTATATAAGACTATGTAGCGTGGGTAGGAAAATAATGGCGTTGCTCTAAAATGGTAAAGTATTTATTTTGACATTTCTACATAATTATAATTATAATTATAAATCATATACATAAAATATATCCTCTTACCTAAAATGGTAAAGAAACGACAATTTATCTGTCTTAACCGTTCCACTCTACTTTATCTTAAATTATTATTAATATGATTACGTGCACAATATCATTTATATCTTTAACACAATTTATGACTCCTCAGCTCCCTGTATTATCGACCGGTGACTAATGGTCGATAAAACAGTTATCATTGTCACCGTCGGTATCCGAGTCTTGCTGGTGCATAATCCTAAAGCAATTATAATTGCTTTACATCTCCCTCCCAAAATAAGAATATTTACATAGTAAATTTTCAAATAATTACATTTACTCATCCAACATATATCTAAATTGTAAAAGTACTCTTTATTGTTTAGGTATTGGTATAAGTTTTGTAATGTGGAACAAATTTGACTCCAGCTTTTTGTGACCTGTATCAATTCTATAGATTGAGTTTGATATTTTTTCAATAATTTTAAACGGTCCAATCTTCAGCTCATCCAATTTATGCCTATTTAATTTGTTCCCATTCTCCACAAATGCCATATCCCCTGGATTAAAGTCAGATTTAATTCTATTTTTATCAAATAGTTGTTTATTATAGCTATGTGATTTTATAGAATTTTCAAATGCTATTTTTCTATCTTTAATCCATTCATTTTCGGTTTTACCCTCTTTTAGTTCCTTCGGTAAAAAGGAGACATCTGTACCCTCTAATAAGTATTTTGGTGCAAAGCCAGTTACAGTATGTTCTGTATTATTATATTTTTCTACACAGTTATGAGCGATAGTCGTCCATGTTGTTTTATTCTTTTTTTCGTTTATTGTACATCTGATTTTGTTTACAAGCGTTTGGTTTAGTCTTTCATTGAGACCATTTGAAAACGGAGCATTTACTGCTGTAAAAATCATTGGTATTGATTTTCCATTTAAAAATGTTTTGAATTCTTTTGAGTTAATTCCCGGGTATTGATCCGTGAGAAGCATCCCGATTGTATTATAGTTTGTTACTTTATTTATTAATTTAATAAAATCATTAGCACTTTGTGTTTTTGAGGTAATTATATATGCGTATCGTGTAAAGTGGTCCACTAGAAGGTGTAAATATCTTTTAGTTGATCGTGAGCCTCCAAAACCTCCAATTGTGTCTATTGAAACAATTTCAAAAGGTTTTGTTGCAGGACCTAAATGTGACATTAATCCATATTTATTCTGTCCTCTCGTTTTATTTTTTATGCATATCTCGCAATTTTTACAGTGACTTTTAATGTTTACCGTTAAATTTTTTGCTGTATATAATGTACCAATTGTGTTTTGCATTTGTTTTATCCCCAAATGACACATGTTTTCATGTACTTCTTTAATCAATTTTTTACTGAAATCTTCAGTTAAAATTATTTTTTTACGGTTTTTTGTTTGTTTATAGTAAACATTATGTCTTAATATTAATTTTGTTTTTATATCATGTATGTCTTCATTTTTTTCTTGATCTAAAACAATCTCATTTAATTTTATCATGTTTACAATTTTTAATTGTTCATCATTATTCTCATTTGCATCCAATACTGGGTTTCTACTCAAACAATCTGCTTCTAAATTTTCTTTTCCCGGAGTGTATTTTACTTTAAAATCATACTGTGATAAGTAATATGTTAAATCTCCTAATTCGTCATCTGTCCTAGATTTAATATTTAAATTTTCCAATGGTTTATGGTCAGAGTATACAGTAAACGATTTTCCTATTAGCCAATATTGCCAATATCTTACTGCTTCTTTAATTGCTAGACATTCTAAATATATTGCCTTTTTTTTCTTTTGAACTTGATTTAATTTTTTTTTATTTCTTACTTCCTTAGAAGTGTTGTTTTCTTCTTTTATTTTTATTGATTCTCTTTTTTGAGAGATTTTCAAATTTTCGTCTTGGATCAGTCCAAATTGTTTTATGAGATCCAGTCCAATTATAAAATCATATTTAAATTGTTCTCCATCAATTATATAAACATCAGCTTTTTCTTCAATCTCAAATATTTTTATCATAATAGTTGTCAAACCTCTTGTTTTTTTAACACCATTTATTGTTATTAAATTATCATTATTTGACACCTGCTTTTCTTCCTTCAGTCTTATTAGTTTGGAATTAATTATTGAGATATTCGAGCCTGAATCAAATATTCCAACTATTTCTAATTGTGTATTTAATAACAGTTTGACTTTAATTAATGGTGTTATTATTCGTTTTTTTTATCATTATTATTGAGTTCTACATCAATCACTGAGTTGTTTACGGCTTTACTGTATGTTTTCTTATATTTGTTGTCTTCTGTTTGTTTAAACCAGCATTTCTCCTCTGGGTGGAACCTAAAGCCTTTCTTCAAATTTTCACAGGTTTTACACGGTTTTATTTTATCCATCCGTTCGTTATTCCTGTTATATCTCGTGAAATCTAAGGTTTTTTTATTAACTTCATATCTATGTTTTCCCACTTCCTTGTATAGGTTTGCAGTGGTGTTTATACTTTCCTTGTTTATCTTTTCTATTACAGGATCGGGTAGTCCCATAACAATAAGATTAATTAATGTCTCGGTATCGATGTGTTTGTTTACCTCTAATAATAGTCTTTCTTTTTTTGTGGCATATTCCAGCAACGATCCAGCTTGAAATCGATATGAGAATGCATATTTTATTTGAGACCAGCCTTTGTTTCCATATGTTTCGCAAAAATTATTTCTCCATTCTGTCCACTCAGATTTCACTGTCAATTTTATTAACATACTGCTATACCAATCTAGACACTGTTTGTCTAGAAGGTATTTCAATATTTCAATTTTTTCTTCATCCATTAGAATGTCAAACCTTTCACATTCGCTTTCAAAATGATTGATCCACTGGTCCACACTTGATGTTTTATTTGAAAACTTGTCTATTAAAAATTTCTCCGCAGTTTTTCCAATATTTTTCTCCTTTTTTTGGCATGAAATCATTGGTTCTGCTGTTAATTTGCTGGTAATATTTTCCAAGTATTGTTCACCATACTGTACATTTTCGCTTTCATCTAAATACATTTTTCTCAATTCTGCATCTAACGGAATCCATATCGTCCGTGACTGGTGTCTTTTTTTTAGTGCATTCTTTATTTTAGTAAATGTCTTTGATTCCAATATGGCCGTGTGTTTATTAATGAGCTTCAAGTCATCCGGGAGCTCAAAAACACGTCCATCCGGTGTCTCAATTGAAATTATATTTATTACATTGCTTTTTCCATCAACTGAGCTTTGCATAACAAATTTAAAATTTAGTTTCTCCATCTTTCTTTATGACAAAAATTGTCGTTTTATAAGACTATGTAGCGTGGGTAGGAAAATAATGGCGTTGCTCTAAAATGGTAAAGTATTTATTTTGACATTTCTACATAATTATAATTATAATTATAAATCATATACATAAAATATATCCTCTTACCTAAAATGGTAAAGAAACGACAATTTATCTGTCTTAACCGTTCCACTCTACTTTATCTTAAATTATTATTAATATGATTACGTGCACAATATCATTTATATCTTTAACACAATTTATGACTCCTCAGCTCCCTGTATTATCGACCGGTGACTAATGGTCGATAAAACAGTTATCATTGTCACCGTCGGTATCCGAGTCTTGCTGGTGCATAATCCTAAAGCAATTATAATTGCTTTACATGTATATACCTATATACATATTATTTATTTATTAAAAACATTTATTAATCATTTATAGAAACTTTTAGAGTTAAACTTTTCAAATGTTGCTAAAACCCTGAATCGACTTTTGCAACTAAACTTAAATATTATATATATATATATATATATATATATATATATATATATATATATATATATATATATAAATATATATATATATATATATATATATATATATATATATATATATATATATATACTAAATATATTTTTATATATATGTATATACCTATATACATATTATTTATTTATTAAAAACATTTATTAATCATTTATAGAAACTTTTAGAGTTAAAGTTTTCAAATGTTGCTAAAACCCTGAATCGACTTTTGCAACTAAACTTAAATATTAATAATGTATATATTTAAACTCAAGCTTAAAACGGCGCTTTAGTACCAGTGAGAAAGGCCGGAGTCGGCGCGGCCCCCGCCTGCAGGTTTTTGTGTGACAGACCAACGCGGCCTGCTCCAGCCGCTGATGATGACCACGGCCGGCTGTCCGCAACGTCTCTTTCCAGGACCCAGGCTATTTATCAACCCCTGAATTGCAATTGGGAGACTGCATAAATATTAACGCATCTTTTGTATATAAAAAAAATGCATATTAAACATATTTCCAATCAACATAATCTCAGTTCCTATAAATTACAACCCCCGCTGGTTAGCGACTGGAAAATTTGCTTGTTTACTTGACTTGAATTATACATTACCTTTAAAAACAATTACTGAATCATTCTTACTGCGCTTTGGCTCCCAACATAAACAGACAGACATCTGATATACTTATTATACATTATAAAATTCGTATTTCTGAATTTTCTTCTCGTAAATAAGCTATGTATATTTTTAAATTAAAATAGACACTTTCATAAGTTTTGGCTTTATTATAAATAATCAATCACACTGTCGTTGCATGAAGATGCCATCAGAGTTTAACGTATGAGTGAACATGCACTCTTCGTACAAAATTCCATCATTGAATTGTAAATCAGCGTGAGCATTAAATAAGTCGCATCCCACCGTTTGTTTGCGGAGCCGAGCAACAGTGGTTCCCAACCGGCGGGTCGCGGACCCGGGCCGGGGCGGCTGACCGCGGGGCCCGCAACCAGCGACGGGTTGGATCGATTAATTCGGTCATTCGAGAAAGTAATCGAATTTTTAACCGCCGAGCTGCAAAACTGTTCATTTTTCATAATAATTAGTTGTTGATATTAAAATTTAGTTGAATAATACGTGTATTTTGCTGCTTATCTTTTTAAGGTATGGATGATTCCCTAAAGGCTGTACCGTGACTGAAGCAAAGAAAAACGTGGCGTAACACCCAAGAACCCAGTATTCCTAATATGCGAGTTTTTTTTTGAATATCACTTGATTTAATTGGTGTCAGTATTTGTTTTAATCAATCGAATATTCGATAATTCGATTAAGCGTGTTCGACCGTTCCCATCATGAGTCGTGTTTCCGCTTAATTTCAAACTTTCTAAGTTTGTTTTCATATTCACTCGAATGCCAGGATCATTAGCGGATGATTCCATGTTATTTAAAGTCATCTTCAATCATCAGATAACTGGCTTTTCGAAGTAAGTGAATCTAAAGGAATTTAATCCGGTAATAACACCCATATGAGTAATATAGGCTCGTACAATTCTCCTTGTTGCATGGAATAAATAATATTATTATTGCCTAGTTATTCCTTCTGAAGTCTAGTGGTTGGTACAGCTAAATATTAGCCATATCGTCCTAGAATCACAAGCTCATTAAAAATACAATTACATTATAACGTAGAGCTTTAAGGAATACAGAATTTAATACTTGGTACAGTGATTAGTAGTACATGAACAAAGTTTAATGCTGTTTTTTCTTGGTAACATTTCCTAGAAATTTAATAATATTTAAAACAAATCATTGAGTACGAATACCCACAAAAGCTCTTAAAAAAGGAGCTTTCATTGGATCGAAAAGTAATATGAAGTGTGCGTTGACATGGTTGCGGTGCTGATTTCCCAGAAACCGGATGATGTTGAAACAAATCATTGACTGTGTAATAAAGAGGGAGCTTTCGGGGGTATGGATAAGTAATGTGCGGTGCCGATGCGTTGACAAGGTTCCCGTGCTGGGCTCGGCCAGCCAGGCTCTAGGTCGCTGCGAGATTGATAATGCTGAAACAAAGCCAACTGCGGACCAGCCGTGTACCTCCGCGGGTAGCCGCCAACACCTTCAGGCTGGCCGTCATTAAATAAATAACGCTCATAATAAGATGATTGCGAAGCGCTTAGCCAACCCCTTAAGTATTCACTCGCCATCTCATTATAATTTGGAAGGCTGTTTTTTTGAATTTTTAAATTTTAAAGGGCTGATCCAAACGGCAAAAGTCATCAGCAAAATCATCCACTTCACAAAATATTCGTGATGTCATGAAAATGCAGTAATAAAAAGTAACGGAAGATAAGAAGACGCTATGTGTATAAGACGTGCTTTTTTTTTGTAAGGTAAGGTTAAGTTATTTGTAGACGTCGGTACACAAACGACAACTAAACTACTCGATAACATTTTATTTTTATAAATAATTAAAATTATTACTAATATGATGGTGCGCGTCTTGGCTAAATTAATAGATTTTAAAAATAATATCCACATGGGACTAAAATCGCTTCACTTGTTACTTTGTTCAAAAAGTCCAGTGCTTGCAAATCACTAAATATTGGTTGGCCTGGGCACATTGATTCATATGTAGAGTATGATTGTTAAAAATTCTCGATTAATGGAAGTGATTCGTTAGTACAAGGGTTAGTACACCGGCCATGTAAGCCAGGGGATGTGGGTTTCCACATCCCTCACAAATCACGATGATACTTTTCTGAGAGTTTATTTGAATCATCTTCTATGTATGAACTAATGTGCCTAATCATATTAGTAATATTATAAAAACGCGTAATGAGTAATAAATACGCATCTGATTGACGTCCAATCCAAAAAAAAGACATACGTAAATAATTAAAAAAGCGATTTCGGTCAATCGCGTTCGGTTGTCGGTTGTGTCGCGGCGGGTGTAGGCAGCACACTGCATCCGCAGACGCCGTCCCGCGCGGAATTCTCAAATAATAATCCCTAATTAATTCCAGAAATATCGGCTCGCAAAGGGTTACAAAAAGAGCTGCGGGAGTGCGCGGGGCACGGCGCGCCGCGCAAATAAACGACCGCGGCGGACCACCCAAGACGCGCCGCGACTCGCCGCTGCCGGCCAAGAACTGCACGCTCGGCTCTACTCGCAGCGAAGCTTCGGAATGGCGAGCTTTTGGCCATAAAATGGGTCATATCTACGAATATATCGAAACTATTGGAATAGCGAGCTTTTGGCCACATCTACAAATAACAAAACATATAGAATACAGAATATTTAGGTAGTGTGGGTTTTAGCTACAATAATGGTCATATCAACACATAATGAAGCTTTTGGAATAGCAAGCTTTTGGCCGTAATATGGGTCATATCTACAAATATCGAAGCTATTGGAATAGCGAGCTTTTGGTCTCATCTACAAATAACAAAACATATGGAGTACAGAGTACTTAGGCACAGTGTGGGTTTAGCCTACAGTACTGGAAATATCAACACATAATGAAACTTTTGGAATAGCGAGCTTTTGGCTCCAATATACAAATATCTATGGATATGGAATAGCGATCTTTTGGCCACAATATATATCATATCTACAAATAACGAAACATATGGAATACAGAGTATTTAGGTAGTGTGGGTTAAGGCTACAATACTGGTCACATCTATACATAATGAAGCTTTTGGTCACATCTACAAATAACAAAACATATGGAATACAGAGTATTTAGGTAGTGTGGGTTAAGGCTACAATACTGGTCATATCTACAAATAATGAAACTTTTGGAATAGCGAGCTTTTGGCCGTAATATGGGTCATATCTACGAGTATCGAAACTATTGGAATAGCGAGCTTTTGGTCACAATATAAGTTGCATCTGCAAATAAAGAAACATGTGGCATACAAGGTATACAATACTGGTCATATCTACACATAATAAAACTTTTGAAATAACGAGCTTTTGGCCACAATATAAGTTACATCTACAAATAACGAAACATATGGAATACAGGGTATACAATACTGGTCATATGTACACATAACGAAACTTTTGGAATAGCAAGCTTTTGGCCACATTATAGGTCATATCTATATATAACAAAACATACGAAATACAGAGTATTTAGCTACAATGTGGGTTTAGCTTACAATAGTGGTCATATCTACACATAATGAAAAATATGGAAATGCGAGCTTTTGGCCTATAATATTGGTCATATACACAAATACCGAAACTTTTGGAATTTTGAGCATTTGAGGATAATATGGGTCATATTTATATTTAATAAAACATTTGGAATACCAAATATGAAATAAATCTCAGAATTACTAAATTTTTAGAATTTTTTCGAATTCCATCCGAGTGTGGAAAATATGTCTTTTAAGATTTTTCTCGTCGATAACATGCTCAAAAACTTGTATAAGTGAGAGATACGGATTTATTAAAAACGTTTCTTAATTGGAAATATATTTTCCACTTGATGTAATTATCTCTCGCGCTGTGAGACAAGATATTTCAAATTCCCCAGGTGAGTTTACCTGGCGGCGTCTCCCAGGGTGCGTCACCTTGAGCACTTGGACTAATTTCTTACAGCAATTCAAAAACGCATCTTTCCCACGCTAATTTAGAAATTTTATGTACACTGGCCTGCTTTTGTGTCTTTGTTTTCAGAATAGTACTATTGTGCTGTTGTGTGTATGCGGGTATTTTTTTTTTAGATATATTCAATTTGTTTAGACTGAAAGACGCCACATGGATTTTTATTTTACGTATTCTTTTCTGTTATGACAAAGAGGCGAGAAAACAGCATACGTTTTATTGATAAAAGCAAAACCAATGTTTCTAACTAAACAAAAATATAATTAGTCTCGGATTTTTGTATGTCACGAAATACATCTCTGCTGTAGGTACGCATTTTACTGGTTTAATTTGTGTAAAAAAAGGTAGACGGTATTGCGTACGTATAGTATGAAATAGCTTCTCAAGTAATTAATCTACTAGAAGACAGGACTACAGAATGTGTGATGCTTAGCAAAAATAGAAAGGTGATTCTAAGACGATTTTGCCGGCAGAGTTGATTAATCTTTTGAATATTTCAAGACCAGAAATTAACTACAGATCGAGGCAGGTTTGATTTCAAAAAATAATAAATGGTACTTTTTGAATTTCTTGCAACAATTTGTAGACACAAGTTGTCTCAAGGCTTATTAGATGAGTTTCAAAATTAAAGTAACTAGCCAATAACGTCCTCTGTCACTTTGTTTGTAGCCGGCTTAATCTGAATATTGATAAAATGTGTGGGCATATAAAGTAAGCTATACAGAGTAAGTATATATGAAGCATACGTAAATCAGAAAAAATTATATTTGAAACATATAAATGAAGCCATTAACCCTGATCGTTCGTTCTTTTAAAAAAACTTGCAAGTCATAACAAAAGTACTAAAGCTTTTATTAACAAAGCTCAAGAGGTATTCAAACAGAAAGCACAAAGCGCGTGTCGCACATCCTGCAGAGGCTGCATTGTCTCCGGCAGGTCTGTCAAAACATCGAACAAATGGAGACACTCGCGGCCCGTGAGAACTGCATCGCACCTGATTCCAGACGCGAAACTAATTGGCAAAAGGTAACAGCAGGTAAGAGACAATTGTCTTCTTATTCTGAAGACGTTACTCCTAGAAGGTGGGCTTAGCATGGTGGTAAATAAACAACTAACGATTATCATCAAATATGTTTCATAAATCTGCATTTTTCAGCAATACCTGCACCAATACCAAAATATACCTGTTTGGGTTAAAAATGCGAATGTACTAAAATTTGATTTGCGTCGTCACTAAGTTAAATAGATTTTTTAAATATTTACGTGCATATACCGAGTTAAATTCTCGCTCAGCTACAGATAATATCAGCGCGGTCATGTTATAGGTTTTTAGGGCTGGATTAATGTGTAATACTCCATATTTATACATACAATCAATTCTGAAAAATCCTCCGTAAAAATGATCGATACCGACGTGGTTATTCACATTTCTGTTGAATGTGTTTCTTATGTATTTAAAATATTTTTTTGTCAAAATTTTATCAGGTTAGGTTAGGTTAGTCCCGTCACATAGCAGTCGAGGACATTACGCGTGTTGTACACGCACCCATTGTGCTGCAGACAATGTGAGGAATTCTTCGACTCCGAAGTCGCGACTGCGTGAATAATCTCTCGGAGAGGCACCTCAATTATTTATTTATTTGACTTGGCAACTTTTTGCAGCCCGCTGTCCTGATTTGTCGCGCAGCTTGCCAGCGCGCCCGAGACACAAAGCGCCCATTGTGGCCGCGCAGCAAATTAAGCGAATCCCCAGCGACTCGGGTATTGAGGCGTTAACGTCACGGTGTAAATATTTTAATTTGGTTTGGCGTGTTTTGTACACAACTGTACCTTTATTTATTTTGTACAGAAATGTGTCTTGCTCCCTGGGTGTATTATGAAATGACTTTTGCTATGCCTGGTCTACGTTAACCATGATAACCAAGGCGTTAAAAAAAATATTATAACGTAAATACCGGAGACATTGCTAGTCGAAAGTTAATACAATTGATATTAATCGCTCCAAGCCGTTTGTTTGTTGGCTTCTTCTGCATTAAACCCTTATTCTTACTGCTCAAGCGGGTTACAGACTTTTTATTCAAATTACCAATGTTTCAATGTCTCCCACTCATGTAGCTTGAATAAAAAATACAATGCCCTAAAAGTGACAAAGAATTAACTTATGCACTAGTACATGACCGCAAAAATAAATTTAATCGTTTAAGATTTAAAAATATTATTTCTTCATTAATTGTCCAACGTTAAAGCTTCGCAGAAAAAGACTTTTTACCGAAATATGTGAGCAATAACATTAAAAATGTAATGTTGGTAAATATTCCGGTTTCTGAACGCCGAATTAATCTCCTTTCTCACCAGCGAATTCCATTAGGGCACGAGATAAAGAAATAACACCTGATTAGTTGAGAGATTTGTCTTTTGGTTAATTTTAATATTATTGAATTTTGTCATAAATTTGAATATTGTTTATCAAAGAGCTAATGAATATTAATTTTTAATTGAATAATAATTTATTAAAAAAATTATCACAGTCGTGGGAAACGTTTCTGTTTCTGTCATAGGCTCAAACCAAGGATGAAATAATGTATTATAAAAATAATTATTCAATTTGCATAGTTGCAATTACCTGGACACGCGGCTTATTTACCGGCTTCTATACTTGCGGCCTCTTATTATATTATAAAATAATAATACGGCCAAGACTCTTGGTTATCAGACACTATATATAGTCTGAAATATATCTCTGTGATTCTAGTCTATATATCTCGTTGGTTAAAGAAAAAAAAAAACTAATCACACTCAGGCTCGATTCTGAAAATCTTCAGCACAAATCCACCGATTATTTTATATGAATAAGATGATAAACTTAATGATCTATTAATGAATATATTATTGTTTATACTTCATTTATTTTGCATAGAATGTTAAGGCTTATTATATGATGCTATAGATATATCAACCACAGTTCGTTCATCTGTTTCAGCCTACACCATACACATCGTATTGCTGGCGTATTCTTACCGATAGTGAACAAAGTGTTACCTGTACGAGGCAACATACAACCTGAAGTACCAGCAACATTATCAACGTATAGAGTAGCTTTTGGCTAACCCTACTCGCTAGTGTAAGACAGTGCAAATCAACCAGGATTCGGTTATCTGTCTCTGAGAGAAGTATTTGCGTGAATGTACATTGTAGTATAGATCAACCATAGTCCAGTTATAGTATCACCGAGTGGTGCTTATTATGTGATGCTATAAGCATCTGCGTCAGCATATAGTATCCCCACATCAACGCCTGTTATGGGGCATCGCTTTAACTCCAGTCAGTCATGGCGAACATATAATATTTTGACACGTCTCAGCATGGTGCCAGCCTTATGTAGTCCTTATAGCGAGCCAAGCCTGTCTACCAGCTGTTTCGATGAATATTGATAATTCATTTAATCATTAAAAATAACTACTTGACGACATTCCTTTGTAATATTATTAATATTATTAAAACATGAAAAGTTTTATTTATTTACTTTTGGAAGCGACCGGTTTCGCTAACAGACTCGGTTAGTCCTGACAGCATGAATTAATACAGATTATTCATCGAAACTGTGAGAGTCCTTTTGCTCTGTACAGACTTTAAAAAGCTCTTATTGACAAACGTAGAAGACTGTTTGATTATATTTATTGAATAAAGTACTACAAAAATCATCTTGTTTGGCATCGACATGAAAAATGATCAACTTATACTACTAAAAATATTTTTAAAAATGTAAGCCAAGCGTCTATTGCTTGCATGAATCGCCTTTGTATATTAGTTACTTTTACAAAATACAATGTCTGCCAAAGGCATGTCATACGAGAATGCTTTTTACCTGTCGGTAACTAATGGTTCGCGACTAATTGGAGGGTCTGGCGGGCCATTGTTTAGGAAACGCTGGACCCTCGTTGGAAAATATTTCACACAGGTAACAAACGCGATCCGAAATTAAAAAGAATACCTCGGGCCTCAGTCAAAATATTTTGTAACAAGACATCAGTCAGGGGGCAGAGATAATGGAGAAAACAAGAGTAGGGATATTACCTGCGGGGGAGCTCGCTAATCAGCGGCCCGCAGTCTGCGAGCGATACAACATTGCATGCCCAAAAATATATTTAAACTAATCTAAAGAAACCTTTTTGTCGAGTAAGTTTTTTCAGTGTAACCAATTTGATATTTGCTTTTTTTTAATCAATTTATGTTCTAGACAGAATATGATAAAGCAATTTTAATTTAAAATGATTTTATAAAAAGTATCAACATTGGATAGTAAATATATTTTAAAATATAATATAAACAAACTAAAAATAACCGAATAAAACAAAAAGGTGAAAAATGGAATTAAATTATATATCCTCGACAGTTAAGTTTAATTTGTAATATAAATATGAATAGCCAAAAGGCTAGAAGATTATTAGCTTTTTGTTTGTAATTACATTTAAAGAAGGCTAGATTTATGGTAATTTATTTATATTAATTCTGTAATCCATACTATTTTATTATCAAGTTTCCTGGTCATTTATTATATAGCCATGCAATGCATAAACTTGCGTGCTTAAATTTGAAATTAACTACTGATGATAAAAGCTATTGACGTGTAAGTGACGACAGCATTCTTCCTAACATATTGAAACTCAAAAATTTAATTTGTATGTTGTTTTATTTTATTTGTATTTGTTGTATTTATTGAATTTTAAATTTCATGAAACCACAATAGAATATAATAACCACACTATTCTATACGAGTAGAAGGCCGCATGCTGTAATGGCGGATATACATACGAGCGTTTTAAATACATTTCGCGTACTTGTATGTAACGTTTTTTTTTGAAAAATTAAATTGTAACACAAATTGCACTTTTATTTTGAACATTATCACGCTAGAGCTCGGTTCCCAAAATTAACAAATATCTAATTTAGTGAGCATCAAATTTTATAAGTATCAAACGCCGTATCATCGGCCGAGACGCTCGATTATCGCGTCCCGAGATTGAACGTGTTGTTCTGAGTATTCGTGCCGTCGAGTCCCTGTCTCGAGTTTCGACAAAGGCAAGTGATGAAAAAAGAATGTGAAAAATGCCCCGAACGGGCTCCGGCGCAGAAGCGACCGATTAGGAGCTCCGAAGATATAAGAAATACAAAAACAATAAGATAAAAAAAAAAAAATCAAAAATGTGAAGCGAAAAAAAGAACACCCTGTCGTGTTCCCAGTTTGTCTTTTTATGCTCCGAGCGTATAAAGTTTATCGCACGAAGTAATGGCTTAAACAAACGGCCCCGTCGCCAAAATAGCCCTTGCGCCGCGTATAAATAAGACGCACGTTTGCATGTACTCGGCGATTGCAGTTGCGGCGTTTCGTAAGCGAGTCGCTAATCTTGTTAAAAGAACTCCACGCTAAAGTGGGCCTTGCGGAGCTGGCGATAAGGGCTAGATTCGCAGTGAGGCCGGCGTGCGCTTACTGCGTTCTGGAACTGGCGGGGACCGGTCGGTATATCATTAGTACACATTATACTCACCGGGCGGCGCGAACAAAGATCGTTCGACGTGTGTGGTCCAGGCGGGCGCGCTGGCCGGCCGAAATGTGCTCTATGCCCCGTGGCGATAAGGCCCAGATCTGCGTGAACACTTACGACGTTCTGTAATACAGGAATTTCGAACACTTTCCATGGCATTTACGACTTTTTCGCGTCCAGATTGATTCTGAGGTCTGTGTTACACGGAAAAGCTTACGAATACTTCAAATATATAATTATGTTATTAATATTTTATTTTTTTCTTCTTCTGATGCCTCTTCTCATAGGAGGTTGGTGACCATTTCTTTGAACATATCCCTATACTGGGATAGTATTACCAATTCGGCCGCACTTCCGATCTCTAGCCACTGGCGCGAATTCCGCATCCACTCAAACGCTCCCTTTTCCTTGGATTTTTGGATTGGATTTTTTCTTGGACAATCAACTGGAGGATGATATATTTATTGTTACGAAAAATGTGACTTAAATAGGAGACTCTCTGCTTCTTTACCAACGTCAAGTGCTCCCTTTTTTTGCGCATTATGTGCAAGATTCTGTCGCTTGTGACGTAAGGATTCTCCTATACAACTACATTTCTGCCGCCTCAATTCTTTGCATAGTAGCTTTCTAGAGCTTCGACTCTTGAGAATAGTACCTTCCTCAAATTATTAAATGTATTGCGTACTGTCTCAATCCTCACTTAAATTTCCTGACCAGTATCCCAGTTCTCATTTAATCAGCTACTCCAATACCTAAATCTTTTAACTCTCTCCACCACTTTGTTGTCAATGTAGATATTAAAGTTGTCAATCAACTCTCTGCTGACAACCATTGTTTTGACCTTAATCAATTAATAAAGTGAGCCTTATTACTGAGACGGAAATGCTGAAACTTGAACTTGGTATTTACAATTACAATTACCGCAAAAGCCTGCGAACATATTTAAATATACATTTTATTATATTTTTCTTGTACAGTTTGAAACCAATGGATTTTTTTTTTTCGAATCTTTGAACTGGTAGTGGATCGGTTAAAGATGATAGATAATGGAAATGTACTGTCGGCGGTAAAAAATAACTTTAGGACACTAGGGCAAATTCCCCATTTACAATTCGCCAAAAACTAAACGCCATAAAAACTGTATTCAATTTAAATATTTTTCAATACTTACATTATTTAATCAATAAAAGTGTCTTGAATCAATAAAATAATTTGTATTTACTGAAAAAGTGAACAACCATTTTCATAATCATAATGTCCATTTTTTGCCTAAAGCATTTTCCATTTAGTTTATTTGAAGCTCAAATAATTTCTCTATTTGTTTTCATATATTAAATTAACATATTTTTTAGTAAAGGGTTATGTGGTATCTGATGAATAAATTGTCAAATATTGTTTGTCACCTCTTAAAACGTGAGTCATCATTGCAATCATAGTAATGTAAGAGACTGACGATTTGTTGCTTGATGGTAGTATTCTTTTAATTTCCGCAATTCATGACGTTTCTACATGTCTCCCTCTAACTCGACGCACCGCCAAGTAATTATTTGAAAATTCGCGAACGCAAGATTAAAATTAGATTTAGACATTTGTGATTTTTTTTTTTCATTTGTTTTATTGTGATTATTTATTTATAAATAATTTAAAATTCACCTATGTAACACAAGGCGCATGCAAACACAACAGAAAGAGATAGAAGTACACTAAAATAATACAACAATAAGAGACGGAGATAGCGTTCGATATTCCAGAAAGGGACGCAAAATGCGGTTTTACCACGAGAGTGACAGAGACGGGAGTACGATGCTAATGAAAATATTCGAAAATCATTGGGTTTATTACGAAAAAGCCGTGCAAACCGACGGTACGAGACGCGGTTATTTATTTTGCAATAAAATTAAATAATAAAATATTATTAATACGATTGTGGTCGCTGAGGGGCGCATGTAAAGTCTGTAGCTTAGGCTCGTGTAAGCTCGTCTTAAATAGTTAATTGATTTTAAAATTAACAAAACAATTGAAAATAAATAAAGATTATATTATACCTACATACGAATCTTGAAATTATCGTTTTAAGGATAACTAAAAATAAAATAATCTATGGGCTATTAAAATAGTTCAATACGACTAAGTTTACACCCATAAGAAACGAGTGTTAAAATTAAAACCATTCTTATAGACATAAATTTTCCTATTACTCTTTTTACTGCCGGTGAATTGTGATTATTAATAAATATTAAACATGTGATAATAAGTATCTGTATATTATTTTTAATTACAAAAAGCCGCGGAGTTCTTCATTCGTTGAGCGATGGGTAAATTTTTTTTGAAGTCACATTTGAAATAAATATATTTACACGTTGATATAATATTTTTTTGGTATTGTGAAATTTCTCCCAGAAAAACCTTAAAACATACGATGTTTCAATACTCACGATAGCGAAAGTAATGTACGCCTTCCAGCCAGGTAATCGAGCGTACCTCTCCGAGTACGTGTATCTCACCCGAGCTGCTCGTGCTATTAAACGTGACCAAATATGAAAAAAATACATATAATCTTGTATTTATATAAAACTTTCATACGTGAAGGTCCAATAGTAAGAAATCAAATAACGCACTGTGGTGCTTAGTTACAGAGTGAGTTGAACATAAATTTCAATGACTTTATATCATAATCCACGCTTCTCCAAATAACCAGAGAAATATGCACGGCAGACTGGCTTAATTATGTAAAGCGAAATGACTTAAAGATTAAAATGTTTTTGACAGTGACCACTAACATATTTTAAAGCTGTGTTAACATAAAATATTATTTTGATCAAGAATATGGACACTCGGGCCCGCTGTGCAGTCCATCTCAATAAATAATTGATTGCCGTCTATAAAGCCTTCCCGAGAACAGCTTTACGACCTTGCATCTTGCAGTTTCTCGCGGCAGTTGAGACGTCCTGGCCACGGCCCGTTGCTCCTCCTGCTCCTCCGTCTCCAGCCCTGATGATGGACTCTCGGTGGCCATAAACTATGCAGTACCAATTATTATCACAATTATTTATTTATATTAATAATCCGCCTTTCGCACGTCAATGTACGCCAGCAACACTTGTGCGTCATATAAAATTTATCTCAGAACCTAAGTACTGACGCATTAAACTCTCGCTCAGTTACGGCGGCACCGTGGCTTAACCGGTTAGAGTCGATTTGTAGGTTCGATTCCCGTAGCGTGATAAAACTTTTTGTTGATTTTCTTCATCGTTTCATGGGTGAATCGATTATCTTAATATTGTAAACCACGCAGTCACTGAGCAGCTTATCTCTATAGAATAGCGTCATGTTAAAATCACTCAAAGGTATTTGCTGTTCAAAAGCATTAGAAGGTTGCGATAATTTTTAATTGAAAATATACCATGAAATCAATCGTCCATTTAATGCGATAACTCAGCACGGATAAAAAATTGATATATTAAATATATTTTTTTATGAAGGTGTGCTTTTCAAAAGACATTTCATCGCTGCAATAACCCCGCAGGCTGTAAGGCGACACCGTGCGGTCTGGGGTGGTGAGGGCTGAGGTCTGAGCCTCCGTGCCACCCGATACGGCCTCGGGTGGAGGATCGCTTACCGAGGCGTCGGAGCGAGGGGCCCGGGGCCACAGGTGTCCGGATTCAAACAGGAATACCTGGATATTGCGGATCGCGGATATTACTGCTATTTTATTATTTGAAAATTCACAGACTCGAGCAATCATCCCCACATATTACTCCACAAACAGTGATCCACCTTGTGAGTTCATGCCTTCAGAGACACCAACTGGAGAGCCAATGCCTGTGCCTGGATGACCTGAAGTCAGTGGCGAGACACCTACAGATGATGAAGTCACTGGATAGCTTCTTGAAGCGTGTCATCAGAAACATAAAGAGGATAAACCAGGGGGTGAAGCTTCAGTCACTCCCATGTATGGCACAATTTCTCTTGACTAATTTGAGATGTTTCCCCATATTGTGATGGCAAACCTTGTACATAACAAGCAAGGTACCAAATCTTTTAAAAAAAATCATGCCCAGAGATTTTTATATCCACGACAAGATCGATTCATTTCTTATAAATACAAGAAATAAAGCATCGTTTGCCCCAAATGTTATGTTTCACTTTTACACGTGAAATTGCTTATTTTATGATATTTAACATAAAAACAAGTAATGTATAAGAAAAACTTCACGCTTTGATTATGTACTCCGCTGATGCCAAAGCGCTTATTAATAAAAATTGAATCTTTAAATAAAATAAAAAATACATAAAGGATTGGCAGACCCTGGTCGTGTGATCCAATACGTCCCCCAGGCTAGTCGGGATACTCGCAAGAAAAGCGGCTTTATTGAAAAATATATGGAAAAGAAAATGGGAAAAGGAGCATCTTTCCCTCTTTCCCTATCTGCTTTATGATTTGTTTGAATTCGCAATCTGAAAACTGCGAACGCTGACTTCTTATCCTAATATTAAAAATATGGCATTATCTACAGCTGTTGAGTAGATTTTTTTATATTGCATGTTTGCTGAGTGGTCGGACCGTTGGTTTTTGATCGAGAGGATCCTGATTCAATCTCTATTCTGTTAGATATCCACATTAGACTTTAAAAATAATAATATCCAGATCGGATTAAATGCTTCACTTCAGTACTTTGGTTTAAAAGTCTATTATTGCAAGTCACACAATATTAAATTGGCATTATAAGTACGTTGGTTCACTTATAGGATATGATTGTTGAAGTACAGTAGTTCGTTAGCATAATTGGTTAAATGCACCGGCCATGTAAACTTGGGGATGTGGGTTCGAATCCCGCACAAGTCACAATTATATTTTTCTGGGAGTTTCTTCAATCATTTTTCAATGCGTGAAAAAATGTACTTAATCAATCAATCACAAAATCATTAAATTTGTATTTCAGTTTTGACCTATCAAATTAAATTGAATACTATGTTTTACATAAGTAAATATTAATATATTTTATATTAATCACGACAGATAATAATGATTAAATTTTTTGCACAGCTATAGGGACACAGTGTTCAAAAGGACTAATATAAGAAAAATACATCGCGTCATTTCATATAAATGTATTTTTTTTATATAATATTAAACGCGTCCCTTCTTATCGCTATTGTAACTTGACCACCGCGCGCTTCGATAATTTTAATAATCATATGCAAGTGTGTAACCGATAATACAATATGAAGTGTAAAATTACTTAAACATTTAACCCTCGGCGCGGAGGCTTTTCGGGGTAACGATTTTCACACCCCGGCGGTGGAAGACCTCGGGGGTGGTTACTAAATCAGTTTGTCGTATTATCCGCCGTCCGCAAGGGGTTGCGGGAGGGATTTATTGGTATGTTTACGAAGACATAATAAATATTAAATATACCTCCGCCGAGGGGTGGATTAGATGGGCGCTCTACTAGAGAATGGGACGGTCTACCCTGCGCCCCTATATCAAATTGAATAAGGGATGTGTGTATACAAAACTTATTTTCAGCAACTCGTGTGAGTGACAGCGCATTTTTTTCATTCCTTACGATATTTTATTTTTCGCTAAAAAACTCATATTTAAATTGAAATCGACGAATTAAAGGATGTTGAAAATATTGAAGCTGAGAAATCATCAATAAATATTTCGATTGATATGATTAAGTACATTTTTTCAAATATTGAAAAATAATTAAAGAAACTCTAAGAAAAATATCATCGTGACTTGTGTGGGATTCGAATCCACATCCCCAAAGCTTACATGGCCGGTGCATTCCCAATTGTACCAACGAGTCACTTAGCGAGAATTTTTAACAACCGTATCCTATAAGTGAACCAACGTACTTATTATGCCAATCAAAAAGACGGTCTTCACAAAAATCAATAACATAATAAATATTATAATTAAAACAAATATATAATTTTAAATGTTACCATAACCATCCACAACCGATTTGTCTAATGTGTAATACTTTATATTTCAATAAACAATTTCTTCAGACTAGTCTTTTTTAAACTGGGCTGATTTACATAAGCTATATTTAGTAATACCCCACTTTACGCGAAGGATACGTTGCGGAAAAAATCGCGTTAAGTGAAATACGCGTATATCGAGTTTTACGACTGAACATACATACATAGTCAAAACTTAATACAAAAAATACGAGTACGTTAATTCTAAGAACACTTTATGCAGTATTACATGTTATTTTTACTGAAAAATAGATCTATTGTCTTTTTGGGTAGCGTTTCATTTACGTTCATGTAAAATATGTTCATAACACCCAACGCTGTTTTTAATTGTTAATAAAAGTCAATGACTACATTATGTATATACACATTCTTAAAATAAGTAATTCGCGTAATACGAGGCATTTTAACGCGAAATTTGAAATTCGGGTTACAGTGAAACCGCGCATAATATTTCATCGCATACAATGTATAATATGACAATTTAAAAATATAAATCTCAGGCGTTTTGCAATCCTTTTTTTAAATAAATAACGTTTGTACAATTATATAAATTTTAAGTTTTGCATATTTGTAGCCATTGTAGGCAGCTCATGGTTGCGCGGGTGGCCGGGGGTGGCCAGGGGTGGCAAAGGGGTGGTGGCATTTTTCCGGGCCGGGGGAGGTTCATAAATCCGCGGCCGTGCCTTATCTGTCCGGGGGCGCCAGGTCCGCCGCCTGCCCGCAAGACGGGGACCACGGGGACCTACCCTCTGCCAACCTACCCCCAAAAAAAAAACCACTTTGCGTTATCATAGAATACTTTAAACTTAAAATAAATTGATGCAAGTCATTTCACGATTAATTTCTCTTATTTTATTTTATTATTTGCCAAGAGACTGCAGGTGTATTTATATTTAATTAAAATATACTTTTTTTTTTAAGTCAGTTAGTACAAGATTAGTATATTTTATTTTGTACTGTAAGTTTAAAAAAGACTTTATCTTCATCATGTGCCTCTCCTTAGAGGAGGTTGGCGACCATTTCACTGAGCATATAGTGTTTATAGTTTTCTAAGGGGAATACAGTTTATTGGGTCTCCGGGTCCTTCTAGACCGCAGTTTTATATTGCTGCTGCCCAATACCATTATTATATAATCCTTTCCTGACGACGTTTTGGCGTTTAGATCTGATACTCCTTCAGCAGTCCTTTACACACGCTCAGGATACAGAATAGCAGCCATGCACAAGTGACAGATTGTAGAGAGTGGTAAAAGATACAACAAGGCTATTATTAGTAATTTGAAGCCGTTTAAAAAAAACGTCTTCGGCTAGCACTGGCTGCGAGGCTTGTAAAATACTGCACCGTCAGTAAGACACGTATACAGACAAGCAGTGCAGTAACAGCTTATAATATTAAAAAACTGTTGTTCATGACATGTTCTTGAGCCGTATAAAACATTTCAACATCCGGGACTCCCAAAAAGCCTAAATTTCAAATAAAATATTCATACGCTTATCATAGTTTAATTTGAAATAATTTTCAGCGTGAAATTTCTGGACCAGCCCTCGCAGGCTGTAGTACATAAATCTACGGCCGCCTGGCCGCCGCTGATTAGGAGGGAGGAGATTTACCGCCCCTCCCCGGCATCCCCGACCCCCAGCCACCCCCAGCCACCCCGCAGTCTGGGGGATGATGTTTGTACCGCTAAATCACTTGAGAGTGCCTTCCTGTGTAACCAGGAAAAATGTGCATATCACGCTGCAAGGAGAAGCTTCAACTCATGCCGCCGTGTGCAGGACATTTAAGCGATCACTTCTAATGATTTCAATGATTGAATTTGGCAATTGCTATTTCACGCTTATTTGCTTTATTAAATGTTCCAGCATTATAATACAACAAAATAAAATATTTTCTTTACAGTAAAATGCGGTTGAGAATACCGCAACAGTCGATAACCATTAGACATATTTTGCCGTTGCTTGTGTTTTTCAAGCGATTCAAAATAAATTTATCATAATGTCTTCTTTAATAATATAATGTTCCACAGTATGCAAAATTTATATGATAATTAGATTTTAATTTAGCATTTTTTTGTATAATATGTCTGGTTTAGTAATTAATTAACGGAGAATGCAATAAATAAGTAATTTATACCGGGCAATACAGGTTTCTCCGATTCAATATTTATATATTTTTTTTATGAAAAAACTATTGAAAAACATAATTACTATGATCCCAAGATGAGTATGCAAGTGAAGTAATCACTGAATAATGAAATAATTAAAGCAATGCCAGCATTTTGTATAATTCAATAAACTATTATCATTTGCTAACAATTTGAGAAATGTACAGTCGTTTTGCGAAAGGCAGTTAGTTCAGGCTTCAGGGAGTAGTATTTAGCCTTTCAGGGTTTCCGTTTTTCTGCCACTCCAGCCGGCAAAAGGGTTGAGCCCACCCCCTGCCCTCCACCATAGCGGTTGCGATTTATGGGTATTTATTTTTTAGACAGGGATGACGTGAATTGTAACCGCGGGGCTGAGAATCTGCTTGCACCTACTTGCTTAGGAATTAGCCCATACGGATTAAGTATTCATTATTGCCATCAAGTACTTTATTAGTTGTATGTATTGCGGAAACGATATAAAATTTATTTTGCTGTACAATCTACAATCAAGGCAATTTTTGACTTCAAGTGGCTCTCCTAAAAAAAGATTGGTGAACATCTCTCTGAACATACTCGTACATTTATCCAAAACCAATCTTACTTATTGGACTTCCAATACCTCGTTTTCTATGAATTTTTCTACTCCTTATATAAAAATATGCTTTATTACGAGTTACGCCACTGCTATAAAACATATTGTACTAGTAAGAGAACATCATTAAAATCACACGCACAAATTCATGACTTCCAAAAATCATTTCATTTAAACCCAACGCATAAATCAGCAATAAGCATTCTTTGGTAATTAAATAGCAACCCCATTTAATCTTTTTATCCAACCCTTCGCGCGGCCGGAAGCGCGCGGCACTCCAAGTGTTGACAAAAAAAAATGCACTGCGGAAAGGTAGTTAGACACCAAATCCTCGCCAGCGCGTGACGCGGCATAATTCTGTGAAATAATACTTATTTGCCTAGCGCCCCGAGCTCTTTCCCGTGCTTTGCATTTGATTGCTCCAGTGGATTCGCGACGTAGACGCGTTTTGATATTTAATTATAATTTATCGTATTGTATAATTTAAAAAAAATAATTACTATATTATAACCTCACCTAACATTTAAGATACCAGATGATATTTTGACATAAGCGGTACTCGAATCAATTTCCAGGAACATTGACACAAAGCATATCTACCAATTTGGAAATAGTACCGAAACTAAAACGTTGAACAAAACGTGGTGTGGTTGAAAATTTTTTTTTAAAGTAAAGATCATGATTAAAAATAAATGTTTAATGCAAATTGAATTTGATTTTATTCTAGAATTGCTACTCAAGATGACGATTGATTTCGACTGTAAAGGCTTTTGCCTTTCAAGGGTTTCGACAATCGAAGCAGCCTTCTCTCAAGACAACAAGGCTCAAAAAAAAATATTTTATTTACTTTGCAGTTTTTTTAGTACAAAAGAATACACTATTTGGGCAATTTACCGATCGCTTGCCGGTTCTGCTTTCCCTCGTGTAGTCCGTCGATCTTCCGGCTATTTTGCTTTTCATTCATATTGAGTATCAAAAATTTTAATTGGGGCGGGTATTTATCGTACAGTTTGGGAAGCGCTGAATCTTTTATACAAATAGGTGCCATTATGAGCGGCCGATGCAATGCAACTTTATGCAAACAAATACTTTCAACCCTTTATCTCCGAACGCAGCGACTTCCGCCGCAAATAAAAGTGCAGCGAACAAACGAACCGCGGCCGCGACTCATTTGTTTCGCGCGCGTTCAGCTGTTTTTCAAAGATTGGGATAATCAGCTGATTTATTGTTGTTTCCTGTGTTAAGTAGCTATGTGCTTAAAAGCGCATGCATTAAGCTCGCGTGGCACAAAGCGAAAATAACCTTTTTGAGAAGATTTTTTTTTTGATGGACGTTTGGGCTTTAAATAAAGCTGCCTTCACGCGATGCGACTACCGAAGGGTAACTGGGCAATAGAGACCTCTTTTGGGTTGTTGGCTTTAGAAATACCAAAAAAAAAACACCCATTGCTATTGGCTAATTAGCATTTGACTGTGTCGCAAAGTTAACATAAAGCTGCGATACAAGTAAAAACCGAGCGATAACTGTCCAAAAGCTTTTTGCCTTGCTTGTTTACGCGATACTATAAGAAACACCTTAAACACGAAGACGTCTTATTACCGCTCAGTTGTTGGTTGTGTTGCAACGTGTGTAGCAAAAAAACCAACCATTTTATTTAGCAAAATCGGAAACTAATATTTTACTAAAGTGTGATTTTTCATTTTTTAAACTCATTGTTTTTTTATGTTTATGTTAAGGTTTATTGTAAGTATAATAATTAAATTTATCAATCATTTTTTACATTTTCAGTGAAAAAATAATTCATTCAATTAATTTTATGGCTGTTTAGATTTTTAAAAATAATTGTTTAAAATATTAATATCAGTGAGAACTACGATTGTCCCATCACAAAAAAAAAAACAATGATGTCACACTACCCTACTTTTAAAAACACTTTTCTCAAAAATATAATTGCACACATTAATCATATATAATTTATAGTCATATGCGTAGTTTAATTATAAATTAATTAATTTAATACGTTTAATAGCGAACAATGGGTATTGAAATTTCTTTTTTAGACAAGGAGCCGGCCAGGGCGCACTTTCTCTCGTCCGACGTCTCCATAGCAGCGGATGTGCTGACGCGGTCCATCAGGCGGTCGGTCGCCATCCGAGGACGGGTTGACAGTTGACAGTTGACAGTTGACGGTTGACGGTTGACGGTTGACGGTTGACGGTTGACAATATCCGCGGAGAGTGACGCGCGCGGGCGGCGGGCGACTTGTAGCGACCAGTTTAAAGATGGCCGATACGGGCGCAATGGGGTAGTTGATATTCATAATAACGTGAGGTCTTCATCCCGCCTGTAATTCCGCACTGAGACTCTGCCTCAGCTCTGCGTTTTATGTTTACTCTGATGAGATCGCCACATCGGTTTTTATACAGCCGACTAAGCCCTACCACAATTGGCTTCAATAGATCACAGGCACAAAGTATCAAAACTGTATAAATATTATAAAATTTATGCGTGTTTCATGTGTAAAATGCCACCTAAGCTTTTTTGGGTTAACACAGCCTATTAAACCCCACCATATTTGTAAGTGTTCTTAACGAATCGTACGGACACAGAGAAGTACTCGTAGACCTACGTAAACATATTCTACGAGTGAATGTGGTGTGAACCGTCGTTTCTAGGGTAAGATTCTCCTGGGCAAATATAGGTCATTAAGATCAGCCGTATCTGTGAATGTTCTCAATGAATAACTTAAAATAATTGACATCGCCCTGTCGCAAAGAGGTAAAGAGACACTCACATTGTTATAAGCGGTCGCAAGGTGATAATTTACTTCTGAGCACTGGCGTGCGTACAAGAAAAAAGCAATAATTCATTTAAGCAATTCCATATATGTACCTTTGAGAATTCTTTTATGGTCACTCATTATATATTATTTTATAATCGTAAACTCACATTAAGTAAGTTTTTACCGTAATTAAAGAAACATCAGGTGTATTAACAATTATAAAATTTATCGCTCTACGAGCGGATGTCGCAGCAGTAAAAAATTATTATTAATTGTGTTGTATTATTGTTGGAGGTGGAAAAACAATAAATAACCAACGGTTAAAATTTTTTGAAATTTAAAATTTAATTATTACTACAATAAGAATATCCCCGTGGAACAGATGTTGCGGGCTCGGTTCCAAGAAAGGAATCCAATTCCACAAACAAAGGAAGTATCTATAGGACTTGGAATACCTTATGTAAATTACGAGAGAAGTTTATCTAAGCTAAAAAATAAATTTGTAAAATCATTTGTTACTTTATTGATTTTGTAAATTTATTAAAAATATTTTAATTAAATTGATTTTTATTTCCATTGTATTATTTTTTCTGTTAAATGCCTGTAAATAAAATAGGTATGTTCCTAAAAAAGCATATATATATATATATATATATATATATATATATATATATATATATATATATATATATATATATATATATATATATATACATAAATATATGAAGAGGTTAGTAAATACAGCATTTTTCGGTTGTCATTCAAAAATGAAATAAAAACATGTAATTTATTTTCAAAATATATACATATTAAATTTTATTGCCGATTGTGTCGGCCGGCAGGTACGCCGCCTGTGAATAATATTAAATTCCAGGTAAAAATAAATAATGGCTAATGACGGCGGCCGATGCGTCTCTATACTGGTAAGAACTGCCTCCAGTCCGCCCTGCGCGGCCGTCGCACACAGCGGCGCTTAATTACGACATTAACTCACCTGGCCAGGCCCGGTCGGGATGTCTACCGCTCGCGGCTCAGAATCGACGGGCAATCGAACGGCGACTTGCCGATAGCTTCATTTGCGTCGTTTACTCGAAAAAAACTGAAAAAATACCCAACACAAGAGAGCGCTATTGGTTCATCACCGTTCGGCTGTCGGTTGCACTGCTGCGTGTGTATGCAGCTTTATTAACAAGCTCTTAGCATAAGCTGGATCATCATCACTTGTAACAACAAGCAGTCACAAAGCAGCACTTAGATTGACTCTGCAGCCTATGGACCCTGGTGGAGAACTGTCGGATCTAAATACGATACGGTTGGAATAGTTTCTAGAAAAACTGTGAGTTCTAATGAGTAAAAGTTATATAATATAATATATTTATAATTTAAAATAATACTATAACGATCTGCTTCTCTTATCCGCCGTCAAAAAGCGTCCCCACCGATTTGCCCCTGTCCAGGCTCCTCGGTTGGATCCTTAATTACGACATTAACTCACCGGCCCCGCGCGGGCTCGCCGCGGCGCAAGATGGCCGCCAGGAATCCAAGATGGCGGAGGGCGGAGAAAAAATCGGGGCTGCCGGCCCGCGGCGGGAGAAAGGAATCGGACGAATTAAAATTAATGCTAAATGAAATGGTTGGAATATAATTTCTCGGCGGTTTTTATCGGGTGTGTTTACAGCGCCGCTAACGTGGACGACGACATCTTCGGGATGCTGCCAGCAGTGGCGTAGCATCGTGATAGCGACGGCTTAAGTGCAGGGGTAGTCAACCTTATACCTTCGTCATCGAGAAATCTACTGCCGTCTATCATGCAAGCTTGAGGCGCTCTCTAATAGGCGATAGAGATCAGGTTGACTAGCCCTGGATAAGAGCATGTATATGAGTAGTATAATGAAGCCATTGTCCTTGAATCATATTACTAATAGATAATCGGAAAAAACGAGTACGAATAGCTAAATGGCTAGTAGGCTGCGATAATTTCTATTCGTGAAGGGGTTCTCAAGACTAAATCAAAAATGATGGTAATCGTCTACTCATTTGGCTATTCATACCGGTTCTTTGAGAAAATCATTTGTAAATTTAGCTTGGTTGAAACACTTGGTGTAAAACGTTATAGCCTAATTTTGTGAATTCGAATTTGATATTCATCTTCACAACAAATTTGAACTTATTTTGGACATGTATTTTTTTTTAAAGTTAATCAATTATTTTTTTTTATATTCTGTTTGCATCATTAACATGGTTATATAGTTCATATACTGACTATATGAAAGAGAATAACATAAAGTGAGGCTATATTTACCGAAGGGTGGAGAAGTACCCGCGCGCCACTGGACAGCCGTAAAAAGGTTGTATATTACAGCGATGCTCGTAACGAGTACCTCTCTTATTATATTAACTCTAGATATTAACTCTTTAGACATATTCTGTGCCAATTAAGACTTGCCTCCCCTGCAATATCAAATTCTATTCTCGTTAGCGAAATTGAAACGAAATTGAGAATAATTAAATTGGTTGTACCAAAACGAGACATGTATAATTTGATAAATTTTTGAGATATGTGATATACATATATATAAATAAATATATGTATATATATATATATATATATATATATATATGTATATATATATTTTTTTATAAAATACGCATATTTATATATTTTTTAAATTAAATCCTGGACCTGTGGCTCTTTTCAATATTTAATTCTAATCTCACCTTCCGAGTTTTAATAAAAAATAAAATCAACATAAAACTATTCCAAAAATATACACTATCCAAATTTTTGTTTTTTAAATAATATATGCCTAAAACTATTGTAATTTTTGTGTGTAATATAATAACAAAAACATCACGTCATTAATTTTTAAAAATTTAGGCTTTGCGCTTTGGTATACTTTGAATACATTTTATGGCCTGTTATTAATATGCGGCGTGTTCACTTGCGGGCGCTGCACACTCGGACGGGACCCTGTCGGTGGGTTCGGGTCCCGGCTAATGACAATGGCGACGCGCGGCCTAATGATGATGACGACCGGAGTCGGTAACGAGCAGTCGGTGATGCTGGAGAGGCCCCGGCGGAGGTCCAGCTGATTGCTCTCTTACGTGATAATCTATTCCGACGCATTTTCAGGAAATTCTCTTCCCCATCATAAACAATCCTAATATTTTGTTATATCAGATTTATATTATTCAGGCAATTGTTTTTGTCTTTAGGTAATTTTATTATTTTTTTTGTAAAAAAAATATTATACAATACACATTCAACGCCAGCAAAACAATGAGTTTTAAAATGCATATTTACGTATATCGATTAAAATTATCGTCCAATAATGTTAAATTAAAAATGCGAATAGTTATCGAAAGCGGCATACACATAATGCGACAGTCAACAGCCAAACGGTTACAAGCCAATAGCATCATCTCTGTATTGCTACGGGTGTAGGCAGCATTGATGAAAACTGTTCGCCGGCGCGGTGCAGGTAAAGTCACCGCAAGAGATCCATACAAAATGGTGCTCTCACCTCATAACCTCATAGAAACTCGAACAAAAAAACCACAAAGGCAGGCCCGGAGCCCTGCGCGGTCCCAAATTAATGAAATAAAACAAAAAAAAACCACGCGCGAGGGAGACGCGTAGAGAAAAAGCAGACAAAAAACACTCATCTTGGACAGCAACGCCCAGAACATATTATATGGTCGTTTTTTAGACATGCCAGGTAATGTACCTCGTCTAGTCGAATAACATATAAGGATACGTCATGTGTTATACGTATTTTAATATAAACCTCTCACGCATGAAACGACGAAAAAATTCCTTTAATTTTCTATCTCGACACTGGTAGGATTCGAATTCACACCTTTCTATCCGATTGAACTCTTTTGCACTTAAACATGCATTTTCGTGTGGTCTTCAGGTAATCGATTCAAAATGACGCAAAAATATTTTGTAAGGCATAGGCGGGATTTGAATCTATACACCACGGCTATTGCGGCCTAGCGTTTTGTCCAATTGAACTCCTATTGCACGCCAAGTGCGTAACAGATTTTCCAAGCTATTACAGTCGTTTTATTCGTGAATCGATTAATTAAAAGCATAATGCGTACACAGTAGACCTACCGTGTGAAAAATGTGGATTTAATAAAATAGATTTAATAATATGGTTCTGAGGCGCATCCACGTGGTTGTAGATCCGTAGTGCTGTCGAGATATTTCTCGGCACAATGGAATGTAATTTAAAACTATCCAGCGTGTTTATTTTGGTTGTGATAGAGACGGTTTGGGTTTGATTCCGGGCTTTCGTGGAAACTGAGCGGCGATTCTCGGCCAGGGCAAGTTATTCCAAAACAAAATGAGCAAGAGAACACCCTGTAGATACCTATACAATGATGCTTTTTAGCGTTAGATTGTAGATTACTGTAATCTACTGTATAGCTCAAAATTTAAAGTACAAAAAAATTAAGTCACAAAATTCGGATGGCTTCGGATGCTTTACTTGATATAAAATAATATATATCTTTTAGACTTCCTTTCGAGTCGTGATATTTAAGAAGCACAACAGGCTTTTAATAATTGTTTATGTGAAATACACAATAGAAAGTAAATATAATTTAATATTCAGAAAATGCAAACCGTTCACTTCGGCGCACAGGGCTTTATGTGCTTTTTCCGATAATAATACTGTCATTATTTTTAAAATTATAAAATTAATTTATTAGGGTGTTATTGACATTGGCATAATAAACATCTTAATTATATTTCAATTGTAATGTTGCTTTCTTAAAAATACCTAGATATTGGTATAATTGGCGCAAATCAGTAATTTGGTGTTATCAAATGTCAAAACCCTAATAATTGCTACTTTCTCACAAATACTTAGATTTAGAAATGATCATCTCGAAACGGTATTTCACTTTAACAAAATTTCCATTGCTATTTTCTCACAAATACCTAAACATTGATACTAACAATACATCAGAAGCCAAAACCAAAATATCAAAATATAGTGATATTTTATTTGAAATACCTAAATACTGGTATAATTATGTCAAAACGGTATTTGAGACTGTAAAAGCCAAAGCCCAATCTTAAACATTATCTTACAAACCCAAAATATTGATAAAATTAGCCGAAACGGTTTTCAAGAATTGTATAAGCTTAAACCCAATTTTAAAAAATCAATCGCTATTTTTTTAGAAACAAAAAAAATATTTGTACTATATAAGTAAATAATAATAAGCTCAAACCGGTATTTCAGAATCCTGAAAGCCCAAAATTTCCGACCCTCAGTCCGCGGGTGCGTCTGTTACTCGCCGACAAAGCAGAACTTTCAATATTCACTGATCTCTAAAGCGACATTCACGTAGCCGCTCTAAATCAAAACCCCGCAGCAATATTCCACAGAATAATGCACAGCAGCCTACACACGTAGCAACAAAACCGAATTAGTAAATAAAGTGATGTTTTTTTTATAGTTTTGCCTCAGTAAACAACGTGAAATAGACCGCTACTGTACCGAGTTACTGGTCTGTAGTCGGCTCCATTGTCACGTGTATAGGCCGCTTAAATATTTTACAAACGATGTCACACAAATAACATCTTCTTGGCTAGATTTCTGTTCGGTTGTCGCTTGCGTGGCGGCGTGTGTAGGCACTTTTATTGATCGCCAGCACATCGTCTACGAGGGGCTCGGTTTCGCGACGCGGCCGCTCATTAGACCGGGGATCTGATTAAACATCTCAATTAATCAAAAGGCCCCGAAAAAAAGCAAGATGGCGGCGGCGGCGTCTCTCCCCGTCCCGCTCGCGCGTATTTATTTATTTATATAAAGCGCCGCGGGGCGCGGAGCGATCTCCCGGCCGAGCATGGCCGCTGTCTCAGAAATGAAGCAATATTTTATAATTTTGTACGGCCGCCCCGGTCGTTTTTTACGCGGCACGATGTCTAGGACAGGCCTCGCCAACAAATTTTGGATTCATTTTTTTAAATTATTTCAAATAAAAAAAACAACGCAAAAGAGCGCTTTAGTGCATAGTTACTGTGTATAGATATCGGCTGTGTCGCAGCTCGTGTAGGCGGCCTTAAATCGCAATGGTTTTTGATTTACTTGATTAACTTTACCCGTGTGGCAAATAACGCATGACGATGGTCTCGTCCGCGGCCCCTCCTTGGCCACCCCTGCACGGTGCGGGCGCGCTATAAAGACGTTGCGGGGAGGAGGGGCAGGGGCGCGGACAGTCCGGTCGCCATATTGGGGCACCGCAGCAACCGCCCAGCAACGCTATCAACGTTAAAATAACAGCCTGGTTTAGTATGTAATACTCTGTATTGTAACGGGTCGTGTCTATAATTAAAAATGCGTATTTATATAAAAATTAGTTATATTAGTTAATTCACATGCAGAGTATTTATTTCAACACATATTTATATTAACAATCTAAATATGGAGTAATGACCTTAGCGAAATGACGGCCGTTCAGATAATGCGGCTTTTCGATGCTTCCAAAACATTTGACAGTTCGCTCATTTGTTTTCCAGCGTTCTGTAGTTTCGTTTTTCAAACTAACTGCTAGACCGTAACAGTATTAAGCCACGCGGCTGGGAGATCACGTGATATTGTTTAGGTGAGCGCTATGGGACTTCATCGAAGCTGTTGGCAAGTTTCTATTTATATTTAGTAATACAGCAATACCCCACTTTACGTGAGGGATACGTTCAGGAAAAAATCGCGTTACGATAAAACATACATACATATTGAATCAATCACTTATTACATGTTATTTTTACTTAAAAAATACATCTATTGTCATTTGGGGAGCGTTTCTTTTACGTTCTTATAAAAAACGTTCATAACACCCAACGCTGTTTTTAATTGTTAATAAAAGTCAATGACTACATTATGTTTATACACATTCGTAAAATAAGTAATTCGCGTAATGCGAGGCATTTTAACGCGAAATTTGAAATTCGCGTTACAGTGAAATCGTGCATAACGGGGTCGCGTAGTCATAGTCATTCGGGTAGTCGTTTTAGTTCTTGTTTATAAATTAAAAATATATACACAAGGACTAACGGTATAAACGTGAATCGTGATTATATATTTTCTACGGCCTTCATATCGACACTATTCTAAAAAAGTGTACTTATTTAGGCAATCATATACTTTTTTCTCAAACCACTAAAATAAATTTAATTTGTTAATTGAAAAACACGGTTTACTTATAAAATTACTACAAAACCTATTTTTCTGAATAGCGGGTGGAATTTAAGCCAACATCATAGTCTATAATCCTAATCCGAGTAAAGTAAGTAAACGATATGGGGTTGCATTTTCCGGTTCAGAGATTTACCCTTACCAGATGATCCCGAGAAATTCACTAAAATCCACGTCGGCCGATATTCCGCGAAAATAGCTCCAGGGCAATCACTTAACATCCAATAAATCAAGCCGGTAAAAACTGTCGCCATAATTAAATATATCTTAATATACGGACAAACAATGCGGATCTGTTGAATATTCAATAAATGCGTGTAATGACAAAGCTCCCGGGGAACGCTAAAGGTAACAAGTGCGAACTTTTTAAAATTAACCCAAACTCGTTATGACAATTTACCTTACTTGGGTGCAAAGCAGTCATTATTTTTATCCAATTCAATGAAAGCTACATACAGGTGATTCGTGTGAGTTACTTGTTTTTAAAGTAATTATTAAATTTTTAGATTAATAAAATAATACTTTGTTTAGAACATATTAATCGCATGTTTATATTCCATAAAGTGCAGGGCTTAAATCCAGATAATATAATATGTAAAAGTTTTCATTGAATTCCAATTCAAAAAAATATGGTTGAGGTTTCAGACTATTGATATAAAAAACTATTACAATATGATTAGGCACATTAGTTCATATATAGAAGATGATTTAAAGAAACTCTCAGAAAAATATCATCGTGATTTGTGTGGGACAAATCACGATGATACGAGTATTTTTCTGAGAGTTTCTTTAAATCATCTTCTATATATGAACTAATGTGACTAATCATATTAGTAATAATATAATAAACCCGTAAAGGGTAATAAATACGCATCTGATTGACCAATCCATAAATAGATATAGATATTAAAAACCACTGTAGAATTTTTATTTATCGAGTAACAATTTTGTGGAAACAACTGTGGCATGTTTAAGTAAAAATATCGGTTTAGCTGACAAATATTAAAAAATTTTAGACAGTTATTTTCCGATTGTGCAATATATAACTAGACTTCACGGAACCGCAGTTAAACCGCGATTTATTGTAAAGATGCTGACGTTTCAGCCCTAGTACTTAGGCCATCTTTTAGGGTTTAACGAATCCCTAAACCTAGAATTCTAATAAAAAAAACGAACATATTAAACTAGACTCGTTCAAAATAATAATAAAAATTACTGCAGCGACACGAGTCACCCAGTTTGCGCTCGTTTCAGAGCCTCATAAGTGATTTCGCCCCGGGCACGTCCAGGGGACCGCGTGGCAGATGCCGAGGGCCCGGCAGCCCCATGCTCCGTGTCGTGATCGATGAAGATCGTGTCGGGGCGAACTGCATAATTAGGGGCCGGCGCGGAAAATGGCGTGATTTCCAAGCAGCTGCTAATTATTTGTCCGCTTTTTTGCCACCAACAGCTGTTTGAGGAAGATTTTTTTTTGATTCCCATCATTACGGCGTAATCATTTCGTCGTACGATCGCCCCGGCTGGTGATTGTTCGTCGCACAACGACGGAGACGTTATTAGTCCCTCCGTTTGTTTTTTAATCAATATTTATTATTTATTTATAAGGATAGTTTATATACACAATAATATTGCTTCAAAAATATCTACTGAATAAAATAAACACTAGGCGTCGATGAGATCAACCTTTGAATATTATTTTTTTAGTTTGTAATTATAATTGCTTAAATAAATCGTATGAGATTTATGATTAATATTTTTGAGTAAAATACTTGAGTGATTTTCCACATGTTCGTTATTATTTGTGACCGGTTTCGCTAACCTTGGCATTATCAAAAATATTAAAATGGAATTCCACCAAATACTCTCTGTCTATAATTATAAAAATAAGTTTAAGTAATAGTGACTTTTGACTTTAATAAAAATATATTCAAGCAGTACATTTTAAACTCTCGCTTATTCTTTGAACTATCAATATTTTTAAACTATTGATCTCTTACAATTTGTTATAGCAAATATTTATATATTTAAACTATGAATTTGGTTTAATATATTTTACTAACATTTTTGTCATTTTATGCTTGGAAATGATATACGTGAAAAAAATTACAACTTGTCTATTATTACTATCCTTACATTAATTCATTAAAAATTTATATTGTTTCGACAAGCTTAGAACTTGGGATGTTTTTATTGACAAGCCAACTTTTTATTTATTGACGGAGGTGTTATTGTATTATATAATACTATATATCGTTCAATAATATAGAAGTAGTCTCATTTCCTCAGAGGTCGCACGTAGCACAGTTGTTTGCGACAGAGTGATATACGATGGAGTGATTTTCCTCGCACTCTCTGTTGGCTTATAATTTGTAAAGAGTAAATATGATTTGGAGAAAAGCAGAGAGGGGGAAGTGCGGATTGTCCGCTTGCTTCATGCGTTGCGTGTCTGAAGAAGATTTCTCGCTATCCCGATTACATTGTAATTTTCCGTTACTATTAAGTATAGCCGCGTCTTTTTTTAGTTTTATTCCACGAGCGGCAAACATCCGAGTATGAATTATCTGAGAACGAAGAATGCAACAATATTTCTGCTTTGGGCTTTTGCCGCTCATGAAGTTATTTGATTGTGATTTTATTTTGTATTATTAACCGTACTGTTTTTTTAAGAGTAGCAGACCGCATGAAGGTAGGTTATTAGTTTTTTTTCTGTATGTGACTTTTATCTGAGAAGGTAGGTTACTGTTTCACTGAATATACTGTGTTGGGAAGTTGTAGTTGGGCTTCCACCCTTTGGCGCAATTTCCGCATCCACGTTAGCTTTCTGCTTCCAATTTTCTGGAAATATATATATATATGTGTGTATATTTACAGGTAATTTCCCAGGTATAGCTAATTGACAAATTTGTAGCGTAAACAATCTAAGCACGGCAGCGCCCGCGGCCGGAGCTCGTGTCAAGAGGTCGTAACCCGCAAAGCCACAAATAGTGATTACAGTGCAATTTGGTGCGGAGGTCGTAAATTCCGTTTTTGTGCGTACGTTTCGTGGTTCCTTCTTTAATTAGCCCCGCGCCCCCACGGGCCAGGGGCGGCGCGGGGCTGCGTGAATTATACGGGAATGAAAAATAACGGCCGCCGGAACCGCCTGAAAACTGAAATAATGTTATAATCGTTAAGTAATACGGGCCGCGTAACGAGCGAGTATCTGGAGAGCCGCCTAGATTACAGAGTCACCTGTAATTTTACTTTTTAACTATAGCAACTGGTAATCATGACTATATGTACTCAGAAGAAATGCTCTACCATGACAATGCGACGCTGGAAATTAAAACGACTTGACTATCGAAATAAAAGGTGCATGAATGTATTATATTATTCAACTCGTATTGTACTGTCATGTTTTGTCATTTAGATCCAAAGATTTTATACTGACACTTGCAATGCCAATACATCGGTTTGGGATTTAATTATCAAGACTTGGCTAGTATCATTATGTAACAGAAGCATGGGAGAAAAATATCTGTATTCATAGGAATAAATGTTGATTAGGAATTAATCGTGTAAACAATTTCTTGTTTTTAATTGTTTGTAATGAACCTGTGAATTCAATCAAATACTCTCTGGGGTTATCGCGCAACTGGGGGTGGTGGTCACCGATGTTTTGGGAACAGCCGCGCAACTGAAGCTGGGAGTCACCGTTGCGCTGGGGGTCGCCATGCAACTGAGGGTGGTGGTCATCAGCGTGCTGGGAATGACGGTCACCGACGTGTTGGGAATAGACGCGCAGCTGAGGGTGGGAGTCACAGATGCGGTGGGGGTCACCATGCAACTGAAGGTGGTGGTTATCAGCGTATTGGGGATGGCGGTCACTGACGTGTTGGGAATAGACGCGCAGCTGAAGGTGGGAGTCACCGATGCGCTGGGAGTCGCCATGCAACTGAGGGTGGTGGTCATCAGCGTGCTGGGGGTGGCGATCACTGGCGAGTTGGGAATAGACGCGCAGCTGAGGGTGGGAGTCACTGATGCACTGGGGGTCACCATGCAACTGAGGGTGGTGGTTATCAGCGTATTGGGGATGGCGGTCACAGACGTGTTGGGAATAGACGCGCAGCTGAAGGTGGCAGTCACCGATGAGCTGGGAGTCGCCATGCAACTGAGGGTGGTGGTCATCAGCGTGCTGGGGGTGGCGATCACTGGCGAGTTGGGAATAGACGCGCAGCTGAGGGTGGGAGTCACTGATGCACTGGGGGTCACCATGCAACTGAGGGTGGTGGTTATCAGCGTATTGGGGATGGCGGTCACAGACGTGTTGGGAATAGACGCGCAGCTGAAGGTGGGAGTCACCGATGAGCTGGGAGTCGCCATGCAACTGAGGGTGGTGGTCATCAGCGTGCTGGGGGTGGCGATCACTGGCGAGTTGGGAATAGACGCGCAGCTGAGGGTGGGAGTCACTGATGCACTGGGGGTCACCATGCAACTGAGGGTGGTGGTTATCAGCGTATTGGGGATGGCGGTCACAGACGTGTTGGGAATAGACGCGCAGCTGAAGGTGGGAGTCACCGATGAGCTGGGAGTCGCCATGCAACTGAGGGTGGTGGTCATCAGCGTGCTGGGGGTGGCGATCACTGGCGAGTTGGGAATAGACGCGCAGCTGAGGGTGGGAGTCACTGATGCACTGGGGGTCACCATGCAACTGAGGGTGGTGGTTATCAGCGTATTGGGGATGGCGGTCACAGACGTGTTGGGAATAGACGCGCAGCTGAAGGTGGCAGTCACCGATGAGCTGGGAGTCGCCATGCAACTGAGGGTGGTGGTCATCAGCGTGCTGGGGGTGGCGATCACTGGCGAGTTGGGAATAGACGCGCAGCTGAGGGTGGGAGTCACTGATGCACTGGGGGTCACCATGCAACTGAGGGTGGTGGTTATCAGCGTATTGGGGATGGCGGTCACAGACGTGTTGGGAATAGACGCGCAGCTGAAGGTGGGAGTCACCGATGAGCTGGGAGTCGCCATGCAACTGAGGGTGGTGGTCATCAGCGTGCTGGGGGTGGCGATCACTGGCGAGTTGGGAATAGACGCGCAGCTGAGGGTGGGAGTCACTGATGCACTGGGGGTCACCATGCAACTGAGGGTGGTGGTTATCAGCGTATTGGGGATGGCGGTCACAGACGTGTTGGGAATAGACGCGCAGCTGAAGGTGGGAGTCACCGATGAGCTGGGAGTCGCCATGCAACTGAGGGTGGTGGTCATCAGCGTGCTGGGGGTGGCGATCACTGGCGAGTTGGGAATAGACGCGCAGCTGAGGGTGGGAGTCATTGATGCACTGGGGGTCACCATGCAACTGAGGGTGGTGGTTATCAGCGTATTGGGGATGGCGGTCACAGACGTGTTGGGAATAGACGCGCAGCTGAAGGTGGGAGTCACAGATGCGGTGGGGGTCACCATGCAACTGAAGGTGGTGGTTATCAGCGTATTGGGGTTGGCGGTCACAGATGTGTTGGAAATAGACACGCAGCTGAGGGTGGGAGTCACAGATGCGCTGGGGGTGGTGGTCACCAGCGTGCTGGGGGTGGCGGTCTCTGGCGAGCTGGGGTCAATCGCAGTGTCGGTGATTAGGAGCCGTCACGCGGAGACGGACGCGCGTACAGGGCGGGCCGCTTGTCGCGTCCGTTTTTTACGAGTCCGATGCGCGAAGCCAAGACCGCGGACGCTGCACGTTTATAAACAATGCGCGTACATATTGCCCGCCTGAATAATGCATTTCTGCAGCGCCTCCCAACCGGCGCGTACCCCTGCAGCTGCCTGCAACCATTTAACCTAATTTAAAATATTAAACTTCTAAAATATAACTTATTGTTTACTTATAACTTATCGATTTCTGAAAGAAAAATTTTACATGACATAGACCCAGTCGAATTTTCGTACATCCCTAAGAAATGGTTTACATGTGTGAATGGATTATCTTAAAACAAATAGTATATTTTGATTGCTTCTTCGATGGTTCGAGGGGGTGAAGGTGGGCCCCACGGATGGGGGAGCCCCGGAGGCTGTGCCCTGGCACCTGCGCCTGGTGAGCGGGTCCAGGACACGACGCGCTGCCAATTAGCCTGGCTTCCTCCGCGACGACACCGGCAACCCAATGCGGCCGCGCCAGGCCTTGGGACGGTTCACTCCACCGACACCGGCTCGTCTTCACCAAGTTGCACCAAGTTGACGCAAAAGTACGAAAATAAGAGCCACATCGCTGGCTGCAAGGAATGCGAGGATTTAATTAAGGCTGTCATCTGGATCTTTTTTAAATACGTCGGGTTTATAGTATAACACCAGAATCGGCGCAAGCTGTGTTTTTTTAAGAAATCATCGGAAGAAAGCTTCCACCACCAATCATAATAACTTAAATATATATAATATAGATACATTTTTTGAATCTAAAAATTTCTTTGGGTAATCTACAGGCGTTGCAACATAACCAAAGACAAGAAGCTAATTGAGCAATAGCATTTTTTTACAGTCAAAATAAATAACGCAAAAAGGCTCACCAATAAGTTGTCGATTGAATTAGTTTAATATTAGCAACAACAAATCAAATTTAAAAATAATAAATAAAATTATAAAAATGCAACAGCCTCGAATCATTGGCTTTCAATTGAAAATCTACAGCTCTGACCAATGCACCACCAAACCATTTAAAATTTAGACCACCCAAAAAATTCTACAACCGAAACTATGGGAGCGGCGGCTGTCTGGGTACATCGATGGTGTTTTATAGATTTAAATTCTCGGAAATTATTTTATTTGATTAGTTTTGCGGTTTTGACGCAAGTATCTCATCAAGTAATTTAACAGTCTATATATTTTTTTGTGTATAATAAAATAAAATTATATACCTATATATTTTTCCTACTGACTTTCAGGCATGTTAGGTATACAAAATATTTTTTTTATTACTAAGTTCTCTATATGAGGAAGACTTCGGGAGAAAAGCCCATAAATCACACTAGTTGTAATTTTTAAATAGTTTAGATAGATACATAATAATTAAAAAGTGTAAATATTTTTTTGCACCTCCCGGATACAAACCAGGAACCCTATTACCTACGAGCAAGCGTGCCACCCACTTAAACATGAAGTGATCATGTCATTATAAATTTGCAATGGTATTATTATTACAGTCTACTTTAAGCATGCATATATATTGTATTTATTTAAATTATATTTTATGGTTTAATAAACACACTAAACGGTAATTATTTATAAATACTAATAAACATTGTGCACGCCTGCTTCCACTGTGTTGCCACCAAAATGAAAAATAGTTTATTGACATTAATTTTAAAATTAAACATTCCTATATAATATATAAATAATTTTTAGATCTTGAACTGTATTGAGACAAATATGTATTTAAAATCATGTATCAAGGCGTTATTTAGGTATTCTTTTTCATGTAATGATAAATTTTACAAATAATATTTTATTTTTGGGCATGTAGGTATATTTCATTCCGCCGTGATTCTATACAAAAATATTTTGATTGTTTTTGAACTACAATTAAAATTATTATAATAAGCGTTTGAAAAAATATTTATGTAACAAATTTCTATAGAAAATATAAATAATCCATTTAAATGATATGTTAGCATGCAAAACAGAAGCGTGGATTAAATTTTGAATCAGAGCATGCTTTTTATGCACTGCATACCAAATATATCTTATTAATAGCTTCGGGGAATTGAAATATCCATAAAACCATTTAAATATATGTTAAAGATTTAGTAAATTTTAATACACATTGATAAAGTATATTATAGGATATGTTGTGCATTTTTTGGAAAGCGGGTTGCATGCAAGTAAAGCATAGGTATTTTTTTTACATACCTACTGTTAAGTTGTAAAAACCCTTTAAAGATTTTACAATTATCGTTTTAAGTGATTTATTATAAAATTGTTTAAACAACAATTTTTAAGATTCACTGATTATAAACCCATGTTATATATTTATAGAATTAATTCCGTGTATAAGTTTGATTATGATTTTGCCATCATAAAAGGTACATTTATTGAGAAAATTTTTTTTTTAACACAATTTATAGATATTAATGATAGATATTTAAATTTAAATATTGTTTAGTTATTTTATTTTTATCAACATCAGTGATATATAGTCATCAGTATAGTTCAAATAATGTTATCAAAATAAAATATTGACACAAAATATGACTATAACAATGTTCAATGAATAAGGAAGAGAAATCATTATGCACAAAATATTTATTTTAATATTGCAGTACTGCAGCCTCTCTCATTTCAAATGTATGGACCCACACACCACGAGGCTACAGCGGGTATTGGTGCATTTTTTAAATAGTTGACAAAGCCCTCTACCAAGTTTCTCATGAGCCTTTGTGGGTCCGTTTGCTATATTTTCTTCTTGTTTCAATCGCATACGATTTTTTAAAAATATTTATAGTATATTTAGATTTTTTGATCAAATAAAATTTTGCAGATGTCTCTCAAATATATATTTGCTTTATATAATGCACCGCGCGAGATCACCTCGTGGGTCCTCAATTTGGAATGCCGTCGCTCTGGTCACTGCTAGTTCTCAAATATTTACGCACCCGACATCTTGCATAGGGGATACTCAATCATACAGACATGGCATTCGATTCCGCGTCGATCATAATAGCAATTACACCGTATTCGCTGATTCACAAATCAAAGCCGCTGCAATAATGTTTAATTTAGGCTCCTTAACCTTTGAGTGCAGGTACCCGGTCGGTCGGTTTTTTTTGTTATTAATTAAAGTGAATAATGAATCGACGTGTGTGCCGTGCAGGGCCGCCTCGGGCGAGGGGCTGACATATTTATTAGGCGAGCAAAATTATATTTAATTCCATGGCGAGCTAATGCCGTCGCATTGCAGGCAGTGCTGTACTGGGGGCAGGGCCGCACGCGCGTTCAACGCACGTAATAACTTACATTTCAATCTTATTTATATATTTTTATAAATTACTTCTATCAAAAGATTGATAGTTGATTGGGAAATTTTTATAAGAATAAATTATTGTATATAAAATAAATAAAATAATTTTTATTTAGGTTTTTTTCTTTGAGGTTGTATAATACCTACATATATTTAAAAAAAAAACTTTTTTATTGCACATGTATATTTTCCTATAATTGATAATTAATCATAGTTTTTTTTATTTGCATGTACAATAAATAGTATTCAGTGTATAAAAAATAACAATATGGTTTAAACTTATTGAATGAACTACAAAAGAAATATTATTTTTTAAATTTAAGGCTACTATTTATAATTACTTTGATATTATCAAATATTTTAATCTCTGCGTATAATATTAAGTTCTTTAAAAAACATAGTAACCTTATTATAGAACCATTGTTAAATCCATACAAACTAGTTTGCTAACAATTCATCTACCAATTTATTAAGCTAAAAGACATCTTATAAATCAAACAAAAAATATTCGCAACAAAATAAAACCCGCAGTGCGCTCCCTAATTACAGCCCGCAACGAACTCGCGGACATAACTTCAAAAACGAGCAAAAATCAAGTGTCAACAACTCAATTTATAGCACTGCACTCGGGCCACGCCCCGTCCAGCCCTTTCCGCCAATCGAAAGAGACCCGAAGGATCCCGGCCAATGGCGCGACGGTTCGAATTTAAATAAGCGGCGCTCATTGGGCCCTCCGACCGCGCGCGACTGGGCCGTGATGGCGTCTTCTTTTTACCCGGGAATTCCGCGCCAGTGCGACAGAGACGACAATACGGTTTTTGCTCGCCCTTCGTGGAATCGCAGGATTTTTTGTTTGCTTTGGTTTGCTCGGAATGGGTTTTGGGGCCGGACCACACAGCTCACACATATTTTTATAAATAATTTAAAAAATATTTATTAATATATTTAGTTATTTATGTATTCACTTAATTTTATTTTTATAATGTCCCCGGTTTATTGATAGCTATCGTTTAAAGCTTATTTAAATATTAATAAAGTAATATCATTTAAATTAATCGACTTTTTATGTGATAAATAAATTGCGTTAATGTTAAAAACTGGCTTTATCGAACAATTATTACTTTTATTTGAATTGTAAAAATATATTCAAATAATATGGAAAAATAGTTTTAAACGCATTATTTAACCTTAGTACATAAGCATTTGGAATAACATTGATACATTGACGGGTTAACATAATAATAAGTTGTCTTTAATACATTATATGGTATTTTAATTGATTTAAAATTGTTAAATAGTGGCGTGCAGTGCAAACAAGCAAAAAACCACTAAACTCACTGCTATTAAAATAAACTTTATTATTTAAACATAAACCTTTGAAAGCCTATTATTAATCAATCTAAAGAAGCCTTTAAGAGGCAAAAGTGGTCACAAATAAAAATTATGGAAATCTCCCAAGCATTTCGCTATTCATGTTGATTGCTTATATGGGGAGTATAACAAATGAAACCAGTCTGTCGTGACTATATGGGGTGTTGATAGTATGGCTCCGGCCTCGCCGGTATGCAGCTGAGGTGGTTCCATAGTTTGATAGTTCCATTCTGCCCACAGATGCCACTAGCATTGCCTCCACCCACTACACAGTGGCGTGCGGACCACTCAGACAAAAATACTTGTGCCTTATAAAAGAAGATAAGTATAAAATAAATAAATTAAAAAAATATTAAAATAATATCAAATGATGTGAAAGAATAAAATATTTAAAAAATCGAATGATAGACTCAAATAAAATTCATAAAAGTAGTGAGTAAATATTTTAACCCATGCTTTTGAAAGTTCGCTTATTGTAATATGATTATTAAATAATTTATTTAATTTGAGTTGCCCACTCACGCTGCACTACAAACGATAATAAAATCTATTTTGCTTTAGTATTTATCGCCAAAACAGAAAAGGACGCCATTAGTTGATTGCTGCTGGGTTGTTGGTTGTGTCGCTGCGTGTGTAGCCCACTTTATTTAGCAATGTAAATGTTGGTAAATTATTTTACGCATCGAAACTTACCGAGAGGGGGTAATACGTGCATGCGTTTCATAGGGGTGGAAGCGTATCGCAGGCCTCGGGGGGTGCGGTCAAACAACATGATAATATGATTATTTATTACGAAGGGACGGTTTGACTCTCTGTTATAAAGGGCCGTTGTAACAACTCACCCTCTATTATCGAGTTTTAATATGGACCATCATTTTATATATACTACCCGAGAAAAACTCAATAAGTAATAAAAGGCATCGGCTGGCGCATCATCATCCATAAAATCAAGCAGTCACAGTGTAGCATCTTGATTGAGTCTGCAGACTGTGGGATCTCGCGCGATTTGCATTTCAAGTGGTGAACTGCCACGTTTAGATACGATCTCGCTTGCTTATCACCAAGGAGATGCTTTATTACTATTATCATTACCGGTTGGATGAGTCACTAAATATATATATATATATATATATATATATATATATATATATATATATATATATATATATATATATATATATATATATATACAATACAAACATTACTTGAAGAATTAATGAAGCACCTGTCTTGAGCGACTTGGTGCGAATCCAGATTCCATCTCCCGCGTCTCAATCCTGAGAAGCAACACCTGACGCGAGGGGTGGGGGGCTCGCACCTTCTTTCGGGTGTCAACACTCTCCCCCTCCCCCCTACACCCTCCCCCCTCCCCTTGCCCGCTGCTCGACACGGCCCGGGATGCTCGAGCCATGTTCGGTTCCCCTGGTTTTTGCCACTCTTGCATCGGAGGCAACTTTATTCTGCGACACGACTCAAGGCGATCACCGATTTGGAGAATTTTTTTTTTCCTAACTGAAAAACTGCCCACGACAGTAGGAAAACTGTAAAATGCGGATTAGTATAATATATTTACTCACATTTTTTTACGATCTCATCATCATTATATTAATTTTTTTTTAATTTGTATATTTTTTGCTTTTGTCCATGTAATTATCATATTCTGTACCATTATTCGTATGTTCTCTTTTTATTACGTGGAGTAAATAATTTTATTATTTTTATTTTAATCTCCGTGTTAATGACTAAAATGTTTATGGTTAAAATGACTGCAAAGCCGAATTGTATATTTTTGTGTTGAACCGCAATGTTTATAAGGAATTTTATTAAATAGTCATTTTAACAGATTTAAGCAGTGATAACCAATTTATATAAGTCCATAAAGTCCTATTATTTTGGATGTATTTGTATAGTATATCCCAAGTAAATAAGAAATTCAATATTTTTGACAGAGAGTATTTGGTGGAATTCCATTTTAATATTTTTGATTAAAATACTTGAGTGATTTTCCACATGTTCGATAATGCCAACTCTGTTTGCTAATGCCAACGTGAAAGGTTGGCGAAACCGGTCACAAATAAAAACGAACATGTGGAAAATCATTCAAGTATTTTACTCAAAAATATTCCAAGTAAATAACGCAAAAGAGGACGCTATTGGTGAGTGACCATTCGGTTGACACTTGCGTCGCAGCGTGTAAGAGCATTTTCACAGGAAAGGTGATAATTTCTTGGTGAAACTGTAAACGTGTCGACTATACAGGTGATTTAGATAAAGAAGAGTGATAATTAAAGAAGTGTAGCTTCACGCGCCCGGTAATGAAGACCGGTTCCGACGAGGTTACATTGTAGGAGCGAGTACTCCGGGAGCGCACAAAAACCATAAATTTCACCCTTTGCTTACATAATAAGGTAATAAAAATTGTCGGCAACAAACCCACCGTGGCTTTTAACAGGAAAAATACATATTCTATAGCTGATTAATTTTATTTTATAAGTTTCACCATAGGAATCGTCTGGTTACAAAACCCACTATATATAAATATATATCTTTTTAAAATTTAAATGCAAACTTGCGTTATAATAAGAAAATCGTTGAATTTTGTTTATATTGATTTTTCATAAGAAGCTTTGAATCTCTATACTTGAAAATTAAATACTGTGTGCGGGTTGTGTGACTCGATTATATAAAGCTGCCTAGGGTATACATAAATTTAGGGGTTTGCAAGGCTGTGTAGTAAAAATGCTTAGTTGTGACAAAACCTTTCCAATTTCCAGCAATAAAATAGTATGAAAAGTGATACACACTTAACGTTATATGTTTTTGAAAATAAATTAATAAGAATTTTATTTCTGTACATTTTTGTAAGGGATATCAAAACTCTTTAAGGTTGCAAGGTTGTGGCTCGCACCAAAACTCTGGATATTTCCAATTTTAATTAAACCTATTATGTAGGAATCTTTATATTTCTATTAAAAGTCGGTGCGATTCCTCCCACGCTCCCCGACTTAAACGAAAACAATTAATCTAATAAAATATCCAATTAATTCCGAATAAGACTGTGAGACTCCAAAACAATGATCTTTTAAATTTCTCTCCGAGATTTCACAGTTAAAAAAAAAATTGCAAATTGACCAATTTTGTCCCGAGACGTCTTGTTTTTACAAATATAATTTAATAATTTAACACAGATCTGGCCGCTATTAAACCTGTAATTTCCCATTGTGAAATCCGCAATTAATTTCAAAGTTTCGTCTATATTTCACACTCCCACACTTTTAATTTTCAAATTATTTTTTTTTGTTGCAGTCGACTTATCTAGGGAGACATCAGGCCGAAAGTTTAAAATTACTACATTAAAAAAGTAAAAGTGTGCCTCCATTGCGATGTGAACGACACTTTGGTAATAGATTCATGGCATTCGTAAAGAAATAATCTTGTATGTTTTTTGTGAGTTGATTAGGTTTCTAGGGTGTTGAGCCGCTTTAACGTTTCGGTCCCTGTCTTGAAATGCTCTCCTGTATTTGAGTGCACCTCTCTGAAAACTTAAAGCAGCTAAATATACAATATGTAGCACAAATATCTCTTAGTGAAAATTAATTATTTGCACCCACAAAAAGCTTGCATTTGTGTTAAGTATTAGAAGCATAAAAATTTCTGTGATTATTAGTGGCTATAGTTTTCGATAGCATCTAAAAACACGAAAAAGCTCTCAATTAAGTGCCACTAAACTATGTGTGAGCTTTAGATATACTGTGAATAAAGTTCATAGTGTTACACCCGATTTTGTGTCCGGAAATATGAGGTTGTATTTACGTTGAAACGATCTATATCTTGTATAAAAATACTAGTTTTCTTTTCTATATTAAACACAACACATTAATAATAAAATAGCCAAAGAAGGCCAGAAAATGCTTCTCTCAGCAGGCAGTGCAGAAGATCTCGTCTCGAGAGGCCATAGTCGCAGCTTCACCCACTTAAGCTCTTCTGCCCCTGTTAGCCGGAGGGACAGGGACGCGTTCACTGCGTCCACTCCTCTCATGCGCAGAGGGCCGCAAGCGCCGCGGCCGCTATGACCCGTTCCGGCTGATTATCATGTCTCTGGTAATAAATACATTATTTGCGTGGGCGGGCGACATTCGGATATGTTGCTTTCTATGTTATTTTATGAGTTATGGCTTAGATTGCACGGTGCTTAGTTTGATAGAAAAGATAACAAATATGCGATTTATTTAAAAATACAATATGAATTTTGACCTATAAAGTTTATTGCACCACAGTCTGGCAGGAAAGAGGGGAAGAAAACAATATCACTTACTGTTTTTGAACATAGCTAGGATTTAATAAAAAAATATGACTTGTACTGGCAGTGAAAAACACAATATATGTGTTTATAATAACACAGCAATTATTATGTACAATAAAAATGCAACTAATGAATAATAATGCAACGATTCACATATTTATAAGTATGGTTCAGATAAGTCCAAGTGCATACACGCTGTGAGGTTTCTGGCTGATTTTCATGTTTTCCAATAATAAATGCAGTATTATCTCAAGTGTACGAAAATCGAAGAAATTAATTTTAATATTAATAATATTACACTGTAGTAACTGTAGAACACTGTAGTTTTTTTTTTACTTTAAACAATCAATACAAGTAAAAAATGAGAAAGCTTATTGCACGGTACACAATCTGATACAAAATAGGCGCAGAATGTATCATCACTCAGAAGGAAATCCAATATTCAGTCATAATTTTTTTCTTATGCATGCAAGGAAGATCTGTTTATAAAAAAATATAATGCAATTGCTCTGTTTTTTACTAACACGGAAATATAACAAAACCCAACGTGTCTTTATAAAAAATCTCAGCGTGTAATACTTTATTAAGCTTGAAAATAAGCTAATAAATTCTAAAACATAATTATATAATAAAGTACTTTTTTTCTAGTGGGATGTTTTGTTACATTCAATATGTTAAGACAGACATTACGTGCTTAAGTTGCGTGTAATTACGGATAATAATAATTAAAAACAAATTACGAATTTACAGAATTAAAATAAAGTTGTAGTTTTTTTTACCTATAAATAATTTTACAAGCTTATAACGCCTTCCGATTCAAAAGATACTTCAATTAAGTGTAATGAGAAATTTAATTTAAAAATAGATTTTAATGTAAATTACTTTATTTTATTGAAAAAGAATAAAAGAAAAAATATTATACGTTGAAAATAAATAGAAATTTAATTAAAATTTTATATATTTTATATATTGACTATAAACAGGTTAAATTATTGTAAATTTGAAGAAAAAAAATAAGCATTTACTAGAAATACAAATAAATTAAAAAATTTGAAAGGGTTTAATTTTAAATAATTTTAGACTGCAGTATGCAGTATTTTATTGAAAGTAAACCTGAACGCCACTGATACAATTAGTGGAAACAGTTCTGATATTTTTTTAAAATATTTTTTTCCTGGTTAAATTATAAGTATACCGGTTATTGATACAACTCTAACCATAATATTTACAATATTTGTTGGACTAGGACTGTGTTCTCTATCGTTTATTGGTATAATAGTAATGCTAAGTGAAATAATGAGGTAGACTCTATTAAATTGTTTTATTAATTTTCAGGTACAGAGGTTAAGTAGTCATTACAAAAGATCAGGTTATAACGACTGTAATCTAAAGTTTTTTATATTTTGGTTAGGATTTGCAAAAAATACGCTTAAAGCTTTTACATTATTTTAAAAGTGCATCATTTGAGTAAATGATATCATTGAATATTATTTGTTTTATTACATAATTAAAAAATAAAATGAAATAGCAATGATCGCAAGGCTCAAACAGTGTTTAATAAAAAGCACACGCAAATGCTACAATACCGAAAACCGAACTCAGTGTGCTTTATTAAATATTTTTCCAGTAAAAAAAAAACGCTTTTGACTTATCACCGTTGTGTTGCCGGTCAAGTCGCAATACACGTAGGCAGTTTAATTAAATGTCAGTTGAAATATCTAAGTGACATGAAAAACCTCACGGATCAAAAAATCATAAAACAAACGCGTGTTGTATTTCAAATACATGACTCAATAAAATGGCCATAAAACAAGTCAGCCGTTTAATTAGAAGCGATGGCCATGCAAATCAGAGGCAAATGTATTTATCAGTCAGCCCATCTGTAGTCTCCATCTGCAGTCTCCATCAGCACAGCGACCCAACTCCCAACAACGGGAGACCAGCGCTGGTCGTCGAGCCAAATCGGACACCATAACCCACGAGTTTTGATATGTTGAGTGGCTCATCGGTTCTGAGGGCTGTTAGAAGAGATAAGATGCTGTAGTTTTCATTTTTTTTAAACAAAGGAAGAGACATACCTGTTCTCAGAGCTGTTAGAATAGAAGAGGTTTATTATTTTAATCGATAAAAAATCCTCAATTTTTTACAAGTTTGTTTTAAGGATTTATATATTTTTGAACTTTAAAGTTTATCTTCATTGGATAAATTAAAAATATGCAATGCTTTTTTGCTCGTTTGGAAAGCACGCCACTGCGAATACGCAATCTCAAAATGAGATATAAAATATAAACAACTACGCTGAGGTATTCATTTTATTTACTCGTATTATTTGTTTTGAATTTAAACTCCCGATTTCCATCCTTAGCCCTGCGCGCTCAGCCTCGTGAATAATCTCCCGGCGTCGTGTTCGCCTCTCTTTCTGCCGCACGGCGTCGGACAGAGACGGCGGCGCGGCCCGTCTCGCTGAGAGCGCGGGGCGAGCGGCGGCCGCCGTCTCGCTCGCGCGCCGCCGCGGGACAGAGCGAGCGATGTTGCGCGAGGAGATGCGACGACCGGCCGGCGAACGCCGCGATCCGCAGAACGACGCTTTTGCATGCGGAACCGCGGAGACTTACGACGTTGTGCTGCGGCGAAAATTATTTTTCAAAAAAAAAGAATTATTTCAAATTTGAATATATTATATACGTTTATCATTGGGTGTAATTTTTACTTGTATATAACAAGTGTAAAGTAAAAAGTGTATATGTGTACTGTTACATGATATTGTTGCAAAAATTTTTTTTTTGGTACAAAACATTATTTTTAAGATTTTTTTATTATTTAATAACCGTTAATATTGTGATTTTTTTGTGTTGATATAAATATATATTAAAAAATGTATTAAATCGAAAGTCAGAGCGCACAGAGCGGGACGGTGCAGTGGCGTGCGCGCGGCCGCGTTGGGGGAGGGGCCGGGGCGGGGGCCAGGGCGGGGGGGGGGGCGGGCCGGCGGGGCGCGCTACTCTCCGACAGGCGGCGGACGCGGCCGCCGCTCACACCTGCGCTCTCCGCCGACCGTCTACGCCGAGCACGCGAGCCCGCGGCGGACGTGTGCCGTGCTCCTCCGAAGACACCCCGAGACTCAAGACAACCGACCCTCCTTTCCGCTGCCATCGATTTATACACACCCGATCCCCTACAGTACAGTGCAATTCGACAAGCAACCGAAACACTCCCGTGACGCATCAAGAAACCCTATCGCTGTGCTCGATCTGTGTACATTCGTTAAAGTGCCGTGCAATTCGAAAAACAATAAAAAAAAGACCCGTGTGACAATTGCCGAAGACCGCTGTGATCGATTTATATTGAGATTTGAAAAACATTCGTGTCAAACGAAAAGAAATGATCGCTTAATCCACTGCGATCGATTTATGTATATTCGCAATCCGAAAAACAACCGAGAAACATTCGTGACATTTGGAGAAAACTAATCGTTCGCTTCGCGGCAGTCGATTTGTATTCGTGCGATCCTCGCAAGGGTCGTGTAAATCGAAAAACAAACGTGACATGTGAAGAAAAGCGATCGATTTGATTTTAATCAGTCTATTCAAGTGCGCGATTCGGAAAACAACTCCAAACTCATGTGATTTATCTACATGATAACAGATCATTCGTCAAAAATTTGAATTTTCAAAATTAACCCAATACCGTTTTGTTTACTTAAAACCCATTGTTTTTATTGTAAGGATCGATTTCAATATATATATAAAAATATATTTTATGGAGTGAAATAATAGTATGAATTAATTCAATGACTATTGATTGTTTATATACCAGAAACCAGTGATTCGAAGATCACTTAATTGATTCTTACATGCAAAAATAAAAAAAACAAAGGCGTAGTGGACATTTAATACCAATTAATGTGTTTTTATAAACTTTAGAATAAATGCTAGTGAGAAGATAAAAAAACAAGACTTAATATTGCTGCTGCTAAAACAAAAAACAAAGAGTGCATCATCTGTGATTGCTGGCTTGAAATGTATTCCGATCGACGCATTGAGATTGCGTTTCCGCTTAAGTCGCGTTTATGAATTATGCATGGGCACGTAAATCAATCATTTGTGGTTTTATTTCTCTCGGTTCGTTTATTAAGCCGCCCGTCCCCTTGGACTGAAACCCGCGGCCGCGACTCGCCGCTGATTGATGTTTATTGAATACATTTTAGGCCTAAGCTCGCTTCGGTACGGAACGACAAGGAATATTCCTGGCGGAGTGACGACCGATCTCGCAGCCTGAATTCTCAATTGAATCGATTCCGAAAGGGCGCGAATTGATCAAAAATGGCTTTTGAAGACCGCTGCAGCCCGAGCCAGGCCAACAGCCCCGGGCCAGTGCCGAGCGGAGACCCTTCGTCCAACACGACGACGCCCAACCCGAATGACAGAAGCCTCAAGCCCTACACGTGCAGCACCATCACGTCCAAGTACGAGAGAACACCGTCTCCGAGCCCGAGAACGAGTCCTAGTATCGTGTACGTCAAGGCTCAGCCCGTGTCTCCCGTCCCGAGTCCCGTTTTGAGCCCCGTGGACCCCGTCCACCTGCAGATGGCTCCGCACCCCGCGTACAACCCTTACTTCAATCCCTACATAGTAAACCACCTCGCCTTCCACCCCGACTACGCGAGAAGCTACCACAGCTCTATCCTTCCTCCTCCGGAGCTGAGCAAACTCTACATGCACCAGTCCGTCAGTCTGAAGTTCCAGCAAGATGCCGTCCAGCGCAAGGCGCTGGAGAAGCACTGCGAAATCGACGCTACAGAAGACAAGGACTTGAACTTTTCGATATCCAACATCCTCCGGCCGGAGTTCGGGTTGCTGGCGCTCAAAAAGACCACAAACAAAAAAGAAGGACCCAAGCCTGGCGGTCCGACGCAGAGCATCTTGTATAAACCGTACGACCTAAACAAAAACGCGGTTGAAATTAGGAGCACTCCCAAGAATGAATACATCCGCGCCCCCAGCGTGTCCTCGGACTGGGGGAAGACCGCTCCCTTGGGCAACCTCTGCAACACGGTTGCCCAAATCGGTTCAAAGTCTCACAAGAGCACCCTCGCAGAGCACGCCAGGGCTCCCGGCAGCTTTGGCGCCTCCAAGGAGGACTTCTCGAGAATGGAGCCGTCCTCGAGGCGCCCGGACTCCGCCAACTCCTCGATCTCGACCTCCTCCTCCACCGTCTCGTCCCAGGGCGTCCAGAACGGAGCGGCCAACGGCTACGCCACGGGGTCTGATGATGGAAACGCTTCGAAGAATGGATCCTCGGCGGAGAAGCAGTGGCCGGCCTGGGTCTACTGCACTAGATACAGCGATCGCCCGAGTTCAGGTATTTACCTCATATAATTGATTTATTTTAATTTATTTTATTTCCAATGCATACACAAGTAATTCATGGGAAAAAGGGATTGATCAGAACAAGGTTAGTAACATAAGCAATAAGAGTTAATACAATTAGTAACTTAAACATTAAAATGCTCCAATGTATAATCATTATGTAAATCCGCATTAGTTACCCAGAATAGCTAATGGCTTATTAATTTTGATTTTAATTCATTAATTCATATTCGAAACGACGAGGGAAATCGTGAAAAAAAATTATCAAGAAGCATGTTGGATTCTTCTTGGAGCCGTTAAAGCCGTCAGAGCTACGGTGGTCGTGAAATGGGTTCGCATGGTTTATTTATAAAGAATCATGGAAAATAAAACCACAAAAGCCAAATAATATGTTAAATGACTTTGGATTTATAATTCAAGTTTATAGCAAACCCTTAATATTTATAAATACTTTATATTGATATATTTTATATTGATAATTCTATAAATAAACATTAAATGTGTCTGTTTAAGTATTTCTTAGTAAAGTATTATTTTCAAATTAGATTTTTAATTTCAACCAAAGCCATTATTTTTGGAAAAAAACTTCAAACCACCTTAACAAAAATTACAAGACACTCAATTATGCTTATAGTAGAAATTATGCTTGTAGATATGAAATAATAATATAAATAAGTGCCAATAAAATATCTAATAATGTTTACTTGGACAATTATTTATATTTATGTAACGACATAAAATAAAACTAACAGTAGCAATTATAATAAATTTATATACTTTTAATGTAACTGAAATATGCAGAGCTCATTATAATTATTATTTTTTTATTTAATGATAGATACATGAGCACAATGTGCCTTTAAATAATATTTAATCAATTTAAAAACGCAATTTAACGTAGTATTTCATAAATGATTATAGTCAATATATATTTTTAATGAATAAAGAAGATTTATTCTTTAAATTGGGCATATAATTTCAATGAATCAAATATTTTTTAATTGATTTAAGATAACCCAAAATGAAAACTCATAAAAGAAAACGTTCATTGTAAAGAAATCTTACTAGATCGAAAATCTACTTAGAATGTGTGCTTATAGAAGCGCCAACTAGATTTAACTAAAATATAATAATTTGTTTAATTACTATATAATTATGGTATTTTCACAGTTGTTGATGTATATTGTTTTGAGTTTTAAGTCGTACAATGTGAAATTATTATATTTACGTTTCGCTCCCAGAGCTACAACAGTTTTCTAAGAACGCGTGTACGAATATTTTTTTGAAGCTGAGTGCGACACTCAGTTAATGCAAACTTTACATGTTGTAAATATTCAATGGCTCTAAACATAAATGTACCATAAATCATTAGATATAAAATCATTTGAGAGTTTCGGTGAGAGGATGGGGCACTCTTCAAGGAACGAATGTATTGCATTGAATTTCGGTATATTTGTAGTTGAGAGGCTTTCCGGCTTCGCCATGCGCGGCTTTGCTCTCAATGGGTCCAAAATTACGACGAATGTAATTTGAAGAGCAAATGTACATCCATCTTAACACACTTTACAAGCTGTAAACAGCCCGGAGCCGGTGGGGCCGCCGGGGCTGCTCGTTCCTGAAATTGACCAATTTGCGCGGCCCGCGGCGATGCCTCCCCCTCCTCGACCGCAGGGCTTCCGGCGCCAGTTGGCGTGCAGGTTTCTGACCTGACATTCACTGAAATTGGAGCTATTTAATGATATTACATTTTTTTTGAAGAGATAAATACCTACTTATTGAAACCGAGTTGGAACTGCGACACACGCTGAAAACTAAAAAACCGTGACTATCCGATATCATCGTATTTAACTTAAGCCGGCTACGCACATATAAAACAATATATTTACATTCTGATTAAATAAAAATAATATTTTAATTACAATGTTGTTTGATTGGTATTCAATAATGGCGTGCATGAAATGTGAGAGAATCTACAGCACGCGATTTTTCACTCTACGTGCAGAATCTAATACTTGCAAAGTATCAATATCCCATATTACCTGAGTACTGTCGATATTGGAAATAGGGTTTGCTTGGGAGATGATGATTTTACGATTACAGTGATAATAACAATAGTTAAATGCAATTTACCTGCTGCAACAAAGCAAATGCCGGCTAGAAGCCAAATGGTATTTGGCTATTCATATTGCAAAAGAAAATCAATTTTAAAATCCGTATACAACAAGGCAAATATAAGACGTTTAATCCGAGCACAGCAACAACTGCTTCTGATCGCACTACACCACCAACACTACAATTATAGTCTTCAAGTTCAAGATGAATGAAGCCGTTCAAATCTCTCCCAAATCTACAGCGTGACTTCAAACGCGTAGGACGTTTACATGTAGAATAACCCAACGGATTATTTATGTTTAAAAATGCATATATTACAGAGATATCCATCGCTGCTTGGAAATTTATACACTTCTGAGTGATCCGAGGGAGTCCCCCTGTACATTATGATTACTTTTGAGTACACTGTAAGACGGACATGAGCACAGCGTCCGATAGAAATGTCACGGCGGGCGATCAGCTGGGCGGGGGAGCGAGACGGCACGATGCCTCTCCCTCGCTCCTGCCCTCACGTGACGCGATAAGTCGGCGAATGCATATATTGAAACCGGAGTATCGATTTTCGCTTTGGGCCCTTAAGCACCGCGGTGTAAAAATTCTATATTGATTAACAAGGCGTTGCTTGCACGGAGAGACTGCGAATGCTGGATTTAAGCGATGCTTTAAAAAAAAACGCTTTTCCAATAGCAGATTGGTGCGTTTCGGATGAGGGGTACAGTGGAAAACAGCCGGAGACAGCACAAACCCACCGCCAATAACGTCCACTCTAGCCGTTAAAAAAAAAAAAAATATCAAACAACAATATTACTCCTAAAGACAAAATAAGATTGATTAATCTAATTATTTTTATTATTCCATATAAAAGCATTTCTATGAAAACTGGTAAAATATCCGTTGATATTTTCCATTATCAAAGACAGTCAAACTAATTTGTGATAAGTACTTAAGCAGCAACGCATTTCTTTACAACGGTTAGTATATCTTTCAAGTACTATTGTAGATTACATTTAAAAAAAAAACCAATAACACACCTTCAAATATACCGTTAGAACTCTCTTATAGAATCAATTTGCTTTAATTACATAATTACAATATAATTGCTAGTATCAATCACAAAGCAATATATAATACGTCCATTAAACAATTTATGTTCTTTGATAATTAAGTTTGTCATTGTGATATTGATTTCCACTGATAGAATCCATTGAAATTGCTTTCACGATCGAGCCTTGTCCTAAAATAATCAAAAGTCGTGGTGAGCCGAGATCGTTCAGGTGCAAAATTAACAAAATACGAAAGGTCTTTATTGTTACATTACCTTACATGCGTTTTGGTATACATTTAACGAATACCAACTCAAACCTTTTTTGTGAGGTCTGCTTGCTTTTGGAGATGTCGACGCACTCGATAGCAGTGGCGTAGATTTAAAAAAAATTAAAACAAGCATTTAAAACATAACCAATACTTTTTATTATAAGAAATGCACAGGGAGGGCTTTAACCATGGGTTTTTACTTTGAGGCTTAGTATTGAATCTATTTTAATATCACTTCGATAAAAAATATATATTAAAACCAAACTAAACTTAATCTTGTAATTGATTGAATTATATTTTAGAATAAGAAATACCGCACGCCTCTGGTAGAAATATACAATGATTTATCAGTGGCGTGCAGTTTGTTTAAAATTCTTTAAAAAAAAAATTTTTTTAATTGGTTAAAACTTATTTGAGGCGCACTGCACTGCAATTGTATAAATAAAGATTCATTTATATATACAGGAAAATGCGTACATGTTCGGAACGGAGTATTTCGCAATGCGTAGAGCGGCTCGGTGGCGCAACCGCGACAGTTTTTCATACCAAGCCGAGAGGCATGCGGTTCGATTCCCCGTGTGAATAAGAGAAACCAGTCCGGTGTGAGCGCCCCGCACTTACCTGCGTAATGTGCGACCAGATGCGAATTGCACCTGAAATATAACGTAATTGAGTAATTTACATTCAACCGTTTGTAAATAAATATATGGCTTGTTTTTTTAAAGGTTTTAATAAATAATGACGTGTGGAACCAATCCACTGTGGAAACGACCAGTGGTGTGCAACGCATATAATTAACAAGGCGCTTTTTTTAACGCGTAAACATTTTTGTAATTAAAAAAAATACCCTAAAATCTCGCTGGAGATTCACCAAGTGTTATGTCGTCTCAGTTCTACTTTATGGAGTCGAAGTTTGGACACTATGCGAAGAATATGGCTGTATGGGAGAATCCGTCACAAATTAAAGAGTCTTGCACATAATTATTTTGGGCACATTTTTCGTAACAATAAATATAGCATCCTCCAGCTGATTATCCAAGAAAAAAAGGACATTGGAAGAAGAAAATTTTGATAAAATCCTTTAATTTTTTTCGCGTTATCGCAGCAATTAAATATAACGCATACCAATACATCCCTGCCTATTCGGTCGTGTTCCATTAAATATATAAACACATAGATTTGTGTAATACCATAAGTATATATAACCTGATATTCGATAATTAATATCCAATCAAGATTAGAAATAGTATTATAATTAAATCAAGCCTGAATCGAGCCTACTTTTCTAACAATTATTTATTGTTTAACCGAGCATGCTTCGCATGGGTTTTTTGCGCGTCAGCTGGAGAGTCGACCGGTTTGCGCCGGTAAGGTCTCGAGGCGTCCCCTCGGTCTTTCTAATTACGACGAATTATTTATTACGCTTTTTATTTAAGGCATTGAGACGTTTTACACGACCGTACTTGCAACACACATTTCGAAATTGTAGAAACGATTTCACAGTGTTCAAGTTATTAAATTATTATTTGAGCTATATGCTATGTTTGATTTGATGATTGTGACTTTGAACGTCCTTTAAAAAAAATTAATTTATGTTATAGAATAAATATTCTAATACTCTTTCTTGAAAACAGTTTAAGTGTACATGTATAAATAAGCCTTCAAAAGAGGACGGAATTGTCTAGTTACTGTTCGGTTGCTTGTTGAATTGCAACCTAACCCAGGTTTTATTTTTCTCCCTTTAAAAATCTTCTTGAAATGTGTATGCACACTTAAATATATATTTATCAATATAATATCTTAGTCATCAAATATGAGACTTGAATTCGATGAACGGATGAGTTGAATTCGACTTCTGTTATTTTATTTTTATCCGATCACTCCATCTCACCTATTCTTTATTTCCTGCATATTGCACAAATATTTCTCTAATATAATCTGTAAAAACCTAACTAAATTTTGATAAGACATCAATATGAAGACTCCGAGTAATGTTATGTCTTACTGGTTAGATCATTGATGATCGAGAGACCGATCTGAATCCTAATCTGATGTAATTAGACTCACGCCTGTGTCAATTTATTCTGAGATGATTTGCATTGACATGCATGTGTTGAGAATAAAATTTATAACTTAAAAATTTAAAAATATATTCTGTTACAAGAAGTAGTTTGGCTGCTTGTTTGAATTGCACGCTGCTCGGTCTGACATGCCTGCGAAATGCTTTTCTTCAGCAAGATTCTTGTCTCCTCACTCCGTTTGACGTCCTGGCCACGTGACAGACTCGTCAATTGATCTTAGTTCTTAATCCATTCGGGCATCTGATACACCTGGTAGGTGTTTCGCCTGTTCCCACACGCTCATTTTCAAGCCGGTGGTATCTATTAACGGATAGAGATTTTTTAGGATCTTTTTTACCCGTTGAATATTCAACAATATCGCGGGCGTCTCAATTCTAGATCTATGCGCTTAATTTTTTTTCGTGCAATTAACACGTTCATTTAATTTGAATAACAAGATATTGTTATTCAATGATTCAATTAAATGAAATTAAAAACACTCACACACAAAAACATACGCGTAATTAAGCAGAGAATCAACACACTGATGAAGTATTTCATTTATGTATGCTTCCAAGTATTAGTCGATTGTAAATATACGTACGAGTATAGTTATATATATTTAAACTAACATGTATTTATATATAATTCGTTTAGTTGTAAATATTCATATACTTCACGGTTTCATTCGATATAACTCGATCTTCAACGACACGGTGTTATAAAACACTGTACTCACTGTACATAAGCAGCTTTATTTTGTTGCTTCAGTCGCTTCTGTTCGCATTTTCAGGGTCGCAGTGTTTTCCGACAAGTTAATTTTTAAAACATTAGAAAGCACATAACAATTAAGACAAGGAATTCTACCGAAGATTATATCATCAGGCCACAGAATGCGGTGCGCCTCATCGCCTCGCCCACGCGGACCACACGCGCGACGCCAGCGGCCCAATAATGGCATCGCATTAAAGTCCGGTTTCAGGAATCGAACCCGGGACTTCCGACAGATGTCGCTCCACCACCTCAAGTACAGGTGCACCACACCCCCCTCCCCACCACCCCACCACCCCACCACCACTAACCTAACCTAACCTAACCCCCACCCCACCCGCGCCGACGCCTCCACTACACATGACAACGAATCAATTAACTACAATGATCTTGTCAATCTCCTCGTCACTTGAGGTCGTGAATTCACCAGGTGATTTTTGATTCACCGGCTCACCTGTAATTGCGTGCGATTGCAAAACGGTTTATAATCATCCTAGTGTTTTTTTTTTTTTTTTGATAAAGATTATGTAGACTTAACAAAAGAAACACGCACAGTTCATAAAAAGCCTAATTATTCTTCATGATCTAGGAGAGCATATGTATCGGAGAAAGCTAATCATTGATGATTTGGAAGATAGAGAGAAGATACTCTAAAGCAGTGGTCCCCAACCCTATGTCCGCGGGCACTATTACTATATATATACACCCGTCGTTTTACGTGTGCGACCACGATAAAAAATACTTAAGTAAGCAATAAAACGTTGTGAAAAAATTAAACAGAGAAATATAAGCGAAAATATTTACATCGTTATAATTTTTATACTATTCTTTACTACTTATTACTATTTATTTTATAAATAATATTTTTGGAATTAAATATTTTTTGTGCATTATATATATTATTGACTATGTCCAACTATAAATATACCTTGAAAAAATTAATGGTGCTCGCCGCCCGACCGGCATTCTAGAATGTACTCTTGGGTGTAAAAAGGTTGGGGACCCCTGCTCTAAAGGGTTGGTCTTTAGGATTTTAACATGCCTAGCATTTAATGGCAACTTTATATACTGAAAATCTTTATGTGGAAAACATACGGTTTCTGCTCATGCGTACCAATAGTCTACGAAGCGTTTAAATGCATATATGCACACTGTATATTAAGCTTACATAGAATTTTCTCTATGATTTATTTTGTAAATATTATTGTGTAAATTTCGAGGTAGTGACACGGCCAACATATACGATTTCTGCGGTCGAAATATACTTTTTACTGGTTAAAGTCAATACATCAAAGCCACGCCATGTCTATAATTACACTCGCTAACAAGTGGACCGCGAAGGAGGCGCCTGCCATCTAATAAATCAGATATTCTGGCGCTTCGAGTATCACTCATCTGAGCATTCTCCAGACCAATTACCGCAGCACTCGAGATAAAACCGAGGTGCTAACACGCCACGTAAACGAACGGCGAAACAGGAAAAATATATACAGAGTGACTCTCAATGTACTAAAAACCTTTCAACCTGCTGTTGTAGAAATTTTGGACTCTTGGGATACTTGCTGCATTTTTTTGTAGAGATTTTCGATGTTTCAATATTAAAGAAAGAGACTTTAAGAGATTTCATGTTAATATTAAAATAAAAGAAATACAACAATGCAAAACAACATATTTTTTTGGATTTTGGACCTAGAGCGTGTTTAATTTTTTTATTTTATAAAAAAAGAGTTTTTATTTTTAAAAACAAATTGAAATCATTCTGTATATGCGAGATAACATTATCAAAAATAATAGCAGGCATATGAATGTTTTAATTATGAATTATTTTTATTTACCGTGTGATTAAATTATTTTTACAAAAAATATAAAATTTGCTCTATAGTTATAATATATATTTTTTTAGTCGTTTTATTTGCGTAAAATTTGAGACTCAAACCCACTCTTCTCTGTTGTGGAGTTCTTTGACGATTGAGCTATTGTCGCACTATAATTGTGCGGATGCTAGCTAAAGATGCACTTGCATACAACGATTAAAATCGTTGCTCGATCACAATGCCAAAGTGGTCCAATTGGATAGAGCACAAGGTGTGTTGTTTTCTCGTGGTTTCACGTAAAGAACCGATTGTTTTAAAGCGTCGTGTATAAACAATAGACTTGTACGAGCCAAAATGCTAATATATTAAATATTTAGTAATAATTCAGAGTTTCCACGAAGAAATTAAAGAAGATCTCATTTCTTTCGGAGTAACAATGGCCGTGTTTTTTGAGGATGTCATTGTTCTGGCGATGGTGATGGTGCTGGTGCTGGTTTCTTGCCTCTGCGAGTCGCGGTCTGCTGCCTCAGACGAATGACCTTGGAGGTCTCGGAATTATGCCATTTCATTAATTCTCCGCTGCAGACAGTAATCAGTTTATTATTAAAGCACTAGCCCCCGACTTGGCAGTAATTTTATAAATAAAAATAAATTCTCTCATAATTCAGTGGCTTGAGCTTTTGCTTTTCAAAATTGAAGTAACGGTCATTCGCGAATTACTATTTTTGTTAGTTTAGTTGTAACCCCGCGATGTGTTTTTAGTGTGATACAAATAAAAGTAATATTAATATTATTATAATGCAAGTATTTAAATCTTGCCAAACATGGCACATGCGTCATTTTCAACGGCGCAATTAAAAATGTTTAAAATTCGTAAATAACTAATAATCAATGTGTTAGCGCGCGACTAATGCGGGAATAGCGCAGCGCTAGTGATGTGCCGTAAATCCGATCACGCCCGCGTTAATGGCGCGTCACTAGTCGCTAGAGTGCTGCTCCACCCTGGCCTCCTCCCTCCTCCTCCGTCCTGCTCCTCCACCACCCTCCGCCCTCGCCTCTTGCGGGCGTGAAATGAATCGGTCCATATATCGCGTCGTGTAAACACTTCTCTGGCTGTTATCGAGCTGCACTGAGCGGACTGTGCTGTAGGGTGACCGTCGTTTCTTTTCCTTATTTACAAGTTGTTTATATTTATATTTAAAATATAAAAATATTTCATGATGTTGGGACACTCGTTAGCACCAGTTAAATCCTGGGCGGTATCAAATATTCAATCATAGTCACCCTAGTTTTGGTAACTCCCCAATTTTGCTGATGTGTTATTGCTATAAGTAAAACTCACTGTGCATTTCGTGTGTCATGTTTGCGTAGTGGTTGTTAGCGCCTACCGATACGCCGTGCAATTTCTGACGCTAAACCATGGTCACCCTAGCATCCAGTGACACGGTTGTGGCCATAAAGCAACTATAATAGTGGCATTACCGATAGCTGACGCGTGATTCATATGTGCAAGATTTATGGTGCGTTTTATGTGTAGTGTTTACGTGACGCTCGCGAGCGCCAGCCGATGTGCTATGAAATGCAAGGCACTAAAAATAAACAATTTATAAACCACTTGATAATTTCGAATCGGCTACTGGATGATGGTCATTCTTCAACTTCAGTTTTCCGATTATATCACATTAAAAATTTACCACGTATAAAACATATTACTGATTTCAATCGATGCGTTTGACCTTTTTCTTCTGACGCTTCTCCTCATAATAGGTTGGCGACCATGTATTCGAACATATCCGTATCCTGGGCCAGTCTTACCGATTCAGCGGCAAACTAAACTTAACTTCCTTCTTCCAATGCCCTCGATTTATCCGTGGCCAAAATAGGAGTCGTTCCGCTTTTTTACCAACGTCAAGAGTACCCTTTCTTTGCGCATTCTGTGCGAGACTCTTTCATTTGTGACGCGGTCAACCCATGATTCTTCAAAGGAGTGTCAGAGGAGAACCTAGACGACATAACACTTGAATGTGAAATTCAAACTCGAATTTGGACGATCAAAAATTAAATCGGTTTTTCCCATCACTACAGGTCGGTTTATCAGCGATAGACAATCGTATAAATCAACAATCACAGCGCATGCGATCCGACCGCATCAGTTTTATTAAAAGGCCATAATCCGACCGACCGAGCGTCGGAGCCGCGCTCTGGTCTGATCGGCCGCGGTCGGGCGCCCGCCATTAGGCCGCCAGTAACAAGACAATTCATGTAATTCTATACAATTTGAATCCGGGCGGTAATATAGTGCGTTCAAACGCCTGCGACCAAACGCATGCTCGCGCAACAACTTTTTGACGGGCGGAATCGAGTCCACGACACATTGCATCAATTTGTAATACTCCACATTCAAGCAACAAACACGAACAGCCAAAATATTACGATCTATTTTACTTGTGAAATTCGCGTATATCGGGGTTTACGATTAAACATACATACATAGTCAAAACTTAATACAAAAATATACGATTATGTACTTTAATTCTAAGAACACTTTATGCAGTATTACATGTTATTTTACTAAAAAATACATCTATTGTCTTTTGAGTAGCGTTTCTATTGCGCTCTTGTAAAATACGTTCATAACACCCAACGCTGTTTTTAATTGTTAATACAAGTCAATGACTACATTACACACAATCTTAAAATAAGAAATTCGCGTAATTCGAGGGAATTTAACGCGAAATTTGAAATTCGCGTTATAGTGAAACTGCGCATCACGGGGTCGCGTAAAACGAGGTATTACTGTAGTCTCTTGTTGCGTCTTTTTAGTATCAAAACATAAATTATGGCAATAATTGCTGTTGCAAAATTGTTTCCACGTAAAATGATTTAATAAAAACCACCATAAGCTTATTTAAATTAAAAAAGAAAAAAACTCTAAAATCCCTTCGATTCTCTCAAAAATGTTTTAATTTGGCTTTGAAGATGTACTTATTTAAGTTTAAATTGAATGATCTGAACATTTATCCGGCCCGTGGGATTCATCACACTTTTAAAAAATATAATTATTTTATAATAGCCAAAGTAGTGAAAACCAATGTATTAAAAAAATACATTATTTGTGCATCCATTTATTAAAAAATCAACTGTCGAAATCATGTGTTTAAAATTATAGTATCTCATTATGTTTCATTAATTTTTCAGTCCAAAAAAAGTCTATAGTGTATCTAAATCTAATATGGGGATATATAATTTTATATGCGGCCCGCGGAGTTATGATGCGTTTCACAATAATTTTTCTGATGCAAAATTCAATGCAGTTTTATCTTTTAATTTTGAAAAGACTACGGCGGACCTTTATGTCCATTCAGTATGTACATAATATCCGTAATACAACTCATTCAAGTTAATAAAGGCTGTATAATACAATGCAAGTATAATTCGCATGAATCGAATTAAAGAGTGACTTCCATACAACGAGCCGTTCAATTAATTTTAATACCAGCAGCCATTTTACACGGCATTTCTCTTGGAAGATTATTTCTCTTAATTTGTGGACTTGAACTGCGAAACAGAATTATATCATTTAACTTCTTGTTATTTACAATAATTTATTGTTAAATAATGACTTTGAGGGAGTTGTTGTGTTTGACCGTCGCTGTTAGAGAAACTTTTTATAAAGATTAAATTGATTATTTTTATAAAGCTGATGTGATTTCGGTGATTTGATGATTAAAAAATTGTTGTTGAAAACATCGGATTTATCGGACAGTTCTTAGAGATACTTCCGGAAGTTGCATTGAATAAATGTTTTTCAACAGTGTAGACTGTAAAATATATATATATATATATGTTCAAATTGCACAAAATATGCAATGGATTCAATGAATTTTAATATACAGTATGCTTGCCATGCATTTATTTAATATAAAAGTAGCATTTCAAAAATAAATATTTTTAAAATACAGAATTTGATAGAAAAGTTGAAATAAAAGCTGTCCCAAAATTAACGCAAGATTTGAATTAAATAGAAAACCCAGTTTTTAGTCTTTTGATTGTTATTTTTTAAATGAATCATAAAGTCAATCTTGCGTTAATTTTGGGACACTTATATAAGTGTTATAAATTTACAAAAAATTAATACTTTATTATATTGACTTAAATAATAGCAAATAGTTAAGAGAACACTAACTGTACATATAATCACTAAATATGCAATCAGCAGCAGGCGCTAGTACTTTTGAATATGATGAGTCCTCTAAAAGAGGACATCGTCATCATTAAAAAAAAAATTAACTATGCCATTTGGTTGTGCTGTTTGGTTTTTGGTTGGCTATCTATTCTAAATGACCATTAAAGCTAAAAGTGAATAACTACCCGAATACATGGAACTTGCGTTTACGTAATTCCAAAATAAACTAGTCTTAAAAATCGATATGGTAATTTACGTTAATTCTCCAATCATCCAATTTCCAACTGACATCACAATACCGCGCGCATCAGGGGTGGTTGAATTATTCAGCGGTTCGCGTGCGCTCCGCGGCCCCTATTTGCTCAGGCGCGGCCCCAAGCCAGGGGCAAGTAAACGTCTTTGACTCGCCAACCAAAGGTTACCTCACCTACAGATATTATTGATTTGCCTGTTAATAATTATTCACTTTGTATGACTGAGTTCAACGCTAATTTCATGTCTAATGTTTAGATGCTCGTATGTCTTTATTAAAATCAGTGGCGTGCTATAAATTCTACATTTAAGCAGATTTAAAAAAATATATATATTATGTATCCTTTTATCCTTTAATACTATAAATATTAAATATAAATAATTTCAGCTTATAGTAATACTTGAGTATTTTGTATGTATTTGAAATAATATATAGTATATACCAGGCTTTACTAGTATAATTAAACAACATTTATTCATAATAAATATTTAATAAAGTCACAGTTAAGACATATACTAGTCTACTATTGGATCCAATTCAAGCATTTTCATAGCCGCTGTGGTTGAATTAGATATAGAACACCTGGCCTCGAAAATTGTTTTTGAGAATTTAAATGTAGATATTTTGGAGACGGTTATTATTTTTTCTTGTGTGGACAGCACACCACTGAAACCTAATATTTTTTCGTTAGTATCTAAACAAGGGGTTGGATTGCTGAATTTACCTAAACAGACCGCAGTTGTAACCGCACCCTTAGCAGAGCAGTTTGCGGCGGAGTAATGCTCTAGAGAACTACTCCAACATTACTCTCTCGCGGCCACACTCTTAATCGAGTAGACAAACTGCGTGTATCACATGGTTATGAAAACTGTTGATACCAGTGGCGTGCGGTCCATACAAGCAATAAACCACAATTTGCACTTAAATATATTCACAAATACGAATACATACGTTTTTGAATTTATTTTTTATAAAAAATTGTGCTTAAGTGATAAAGATTATGATATTCATGAATAAAACTATTTGCCTTGATTTTGAACTAACTGTGCGACACTATCAAATATATATACGTATTTTTATAACTTAAGCAAGTTATATATTATATATAGAAGGAAGTTGCTTCGTAATAATTAAATTGATTAATTAAAAAAAACGACCAATGATTACTGTCAATAAACGGTTTCAAGAATGCAATTTAATTAAACGGCGTTTCGTTTTCAGATATTCTTCCCCACAGATCAGCATTCTCAGAGTTAAAAAATCCACCCTCGTATCTGCGTCCCTCGCAATCGAGCACAGCATCCATCTTCGCCCCTGTAGACATTATCAAGTCTTAAATAATCCGAGGGGATGAGCGGATCCCTCCCCCGTTCCATTTGCAGCCCTCTATTAAAAACAAACAAGTGTTTTGGAGATTACACTAAATCTGCTATGGATCATGTATCTTGAGGGGATGTTATTACAGCTTACAAAACTCTATTATAACTGCCTACACACGCTGCGATATGACCAACAACCAAGCAGTGATCTATAGCGTTTTCTTACTTCAAATATATAAGTAAAAATATTCACAGGTACTATTAGCTAGTAATTACTCGTACATTTTTGCTGTCGGTTGTTGCAGAAATATATAATCTTATTTTGGGTGTAGAATGTGGTGTTTTGAAAAAGACATGTTTTGGTTGCTTTTGATTTCTAAATAGACTTGGAATATGAGCATGAAAAATGACCGGAAGTTGTCTAAAGGATGCCAGCAATCACATCGAGTCTTGAAACCCACGATTCCAAAACACAGAACAGGTAAACCGACCCACGCGCGCTCGCCTGAAATGCAAATGAATACGCAAAACGATCTCTAGTCTGATTAAACCGTAGGGGGTGTGGCCGACAGAAAAGTGGAGTTGTGATACTAGAGTAAAAGCAACACACACACGCTGCTACAAAACCGACAACTGCACCGTAATAAACCGATTTGAATATTTTTTAAAATTTTAATCTCATGCTGGCTACACATGTAGCGGCTCAACTTGCAACCGATTCGAAATTATATTTAAGGTGTTTTTAGTGTTGATTGTGTTCGTTCGATTGTGCTGCGTGTGTAGGCTGCTCAGTGAAATGCGAGGCCATCCGCCGCCATTACGACGGAATAAAAATTAGGCAAATTGTAATGGGAATAAAGGTTTTACTTAATTTTAGTGGGTTCTAATTGTTATCCGAGATATGCAAATTGAGCGGAGATACGTACATGGCTACCAAATTATGTATTAAATATCTGATATAGTTACACGCTGCAACCGCCATGAGCTAATGCGAGCAGAACAGCGATTATTAAACTTGTTAAGTAATTTTGTTCGCAGGTATTTTGGTATTAAATAACACTCGAGTTAATGAATTAAAAGGAAAATTTGTAAATGACGCGACATTACATCATATGTATTATTTTTTTAAATTGTTTTCAACAGTACAAATACAAAACAAAGCTTATATTTTTATTTTCATGGTTAATTATAAAAAATACTTATATTTATTTATTGGCTTTTTTAAACACATACGTGACTCCAGCTTGTTTGTATAAGTACTCTCTTTTGCCTTTATTTTTTTGTAGCTGAGTGTTTAATCTTACATTAATAGACAATTTTTTACAAGCAAACATAATTCGTTAATTCAATTTCAAGTACAAATCTTTTAACTAAAACACAGCTCAACATTATTTGAAATTAAATCTTTTATATTCGTTTTCTCTGTGTTGCTGCATTGAAATTAGATAAATGATCATGTATACGTCGTAATTGAATTTTTTTTATGTCCAATTGAATGTCTTTTTACGATTTGGGACAGATGCGCTGCATGGCGGTGGAAATATGGCACCTCCTTTGTTAATACAATAACCTCCCCTCGCGACACATCCCCCGAGAGGCGACCCCTGCGCGCGGCAGGGGCGGCCTCTGATTGGCCCTTTGTGGTCGAGTTTGTTCGCCAGGGGCGTCCGTAATGCCGCCACATTATGATGTTGTAAATTATTTATCCACACTGGGGGCGATGATTGTGCTATCAGTACAATGGAGCTCTCGCGTCTGCGGTAATGGGCGACAGAGCGGGATGGGAATGCGAATTTCTTGCGTCATATTATCAGAGGCGTAGAAAATATTATTTTAAATCAGTGCTTCTCAAAGTGGTCCCTGGGATCATTCGGGGGGTCCTAAGAAAATTAAAATCGATTTGGGGATCCCTGAACAACGTCAGGGAGTCCGCGCAAGGCTTAATATAAAATAAAAAAATTGTGACACATTTTATTAATATGGAAGTTAAAATAAATAACAATGAATAAATTATTAGCGATTTTTACGTCCTAAGTAAAATATAAATATATACAGGTGCATAAAATACAAATAATAACAGGCATCACGGTGAGTCAGGTAGGTTAATACAGGAACGCAATAGAATCGATACTTGCACCAACTAGTCTATAATATGAATTTATGTTAAGGGGGTCCTTAGGCAAGTTTTGACTATGAAAGGTCCGTGGCCCAAAAGAGTTTGAGAGCCACTGTTTTAAATAAATTAGCAAAATAATATGATATAGTTATACGTACATCTTTTATTATCTAAAATCATATAAACTCAGCACGAAGGTTGTTTTATTTCAGGCTTTCACGGGCGCCTCAAAATTTACAGTGACTTCTACTAAACCGAGTTTGAGGGTCACATCTAGAGCGTGAAAAAACAGACGATAAACAAGTTATAAAATATACATAAACAAAATAGAAAGTTTAGAGCAGTTAACGAGATGGTGAATTGCAGACAAAAGAAGCACGAAGTAACGAGCTGATAATACAGCCGGTTTAACAATTAGGCTTCGCTTAGCAGCGGCATAGCATTAGCTCTGCGTAATTGTATGTAAGTGACCGGAATCTGCATACATTAGTCACAAAGTAGCGGTGGTAAATTATTCACATAGCTTTTTGTAACTATCAGTACTTTACTATTATATATATATGAACGATCTAGCAGGATTATTATATAAAAACATGCTATTGGGCAGTTACGTATTGGTTGTTAGTTGTGTGTAGGCTGCTTTGTGGTTTTCAGAGTTTTGAAGGTACTTGAAGACAATTTACAATTTCGGTAGTTTTCATAGGTCCGCTAGCGACGGCCGGGGGCGCCAGCCCTCACCGCTGAGGGTGGTCCACCCGGCGCATCTGCCCGGACCCACCCCGGCAGATTTATGCTCGGAAGTAAATTGCGAGAGATTTATGTCCGGGTCGTTAGCGGCGGGGGGAGTGGCCGCAACGACCCGCCCCCGGGGGCTCTAATTCGGGGACACGTTTACTGAGCCCTCGATCAATTAACAGCTGTTTTGTTTTGCGACAGAATTCTGACCAAAACCGTTAATTTTCAAGAAGTTTTAAAAATATTGATAGTTTCAAATTAAGCAATTTATAAATTCTGCCTTAAAAAACAAAAAATATTTTTTTGTAATTAAAATTATTGTATTTATCTATATTCCTTTTAGCCTTGAAATGGAATTGTTTTGATAATTTAATAAAAAATATATAAACATAAATAATAAATTTATATATTATTTTTTTATTCCTCAGGTCCCAGATCTCGGAGAGCGAAAAAGCCTAAAGCTGTAGTGGTTCCTCAACAAGGTCCCGTGAACGCCGAAGACAAGCGACCGAGGACCGCTTTCAGTGGCTCCCAACTTGCCAGACTCAAGGTAATTAATAATTTATTAGTTTTACTTATTAATAATTAATTTATACCTGTCCACTTTAAATGCGTTTAGTTATTGTAATCTTACCTCGACTATAAGAGTACCCTAATCAACTTCACTAAGACCAGCAAAATTTAACTGTTGGGACATTATACATCCGGATGATCGGAATGTTTAATGTTTCTTCTCACACTCACAATATTTTAACAAACTATCAATAATCAGTTCTTGGGTGTTATCCCGCTTGCGACTTTTTGACGATCGAATATAATAATTCCCTGCCGTCTAGACATGCGAATCCGAATGAACTTCCAGAGCAATGGGCAAAATTGAGATATCAGTTAGTCAATACAAATCTTTAAATAAATAAATATATAAATAGATGCACAGGTGTGGTTCTCCCCGAGTACACAGCACGCTTCTATTTGTGTCACCTGTGTAGACCGAGACACCTGTCAGACGTGTGTCTCCTCTAGGCGCAGGTTATTTCAGTGTGGACTTAAGAAATGAAAGGACGAAGAAATTTAAGTAGTAATATCTGATAATAGACCAAACCTTATAGTTTTGGTATTTAAGTATTAATAGTTTTCAATTTTCAGTAGATCAACTCAAAAATTAGACACGTGACAAATTATTAATCAAAATTAATATATAAAAATATTTATAGTGCTACTTCTAACATACAACTGTGTTTATCAAACATTGATTAAAAATAGACCCAAAACGCCCTGAATTCCTAATCGTATCGCCTAGTATGCTCAGGTGTGTCATTCAATGTTATATTAGTACGGAATTCAAAACTTGACACCTGCATTGTGCGTTTTTACCTGTACACAGTGCGCAAGCCACTTTTACACTCAGGCGATGTACAAATCACTTGAGTCAACCGCGTGCCCCTGCAGGGACAACACTGTGCAAACAGCAGTGACCAGGCTAGGCAAACAAATGCCATACACATAGCATTCATTGGATTATTGAAACACACAATAACGAGCCGATAGAAAATAGTTAAAAAAATGTTTATATTGTTTCACAGTTTATTATGATTTGAACATACTTTCTTCTTCTTCTGATGCATACAATGTTTCACGAAAACATGCAGGACATTTACGATATTAAAATTATTAGCTTAGCGTGTAATCTACCGCTGGCTCTCAACATTTACGCTTCGGCTGCACGTCCCACCCGTATGATCTATTATATCAAATGGAGATGGAAGCTCATATGTTAAAGTGTCTTTCCGTGACTGACCAGGTGTTTCCTTGCGTTTGCAGCACGAGTTCGCGGAGAACAGGTACCTCACGGAGAGACGACGCCAGCAGCTGTCGGCGGAGCTGGGGCTGAACGAGGCGCAGATCAAGATCTGGTTCCAGAACAAGAGGGCCAAGATCAAGAAGGCCAGCGGCCAGAAGAACCCCCTGGCGCTGCAGCTCATGGCCCAGGGGCTGTACAACCACGCCACCGCCAGTTGCTCCGAAGGGGAGGACGATGACGTCAGCGTGGCTTGAGCCACAAAACCTGACTCTCTACAATTTGTAAATATTACTTTTGATAGAAAATTTAAATAAAAATGGTAGCTGTATATATATTATATAGCAATTGTGTTCAAAATTGTAATATCAACATAATAAATCACAAAAAGTAATTATTGAACAAAAAATTGTTTATTTATTATTACGAATTTTTATTCCTCCTTATGAAGAATATTATTAAAATATGAAATATAAATAAAATAATTTCTTTATTGCGTTTATGCACCGCACGCCACTGGTTTTAAACAAGAGAATAACATTAATTATATATAACAGAGGCCCAATTTATTTTGTGACTTTGAAGTGTGTACATATATTTTCCTATTTATGTAAAATTTCTGTAATTTTATTTATTATAAAAATAAGTGAATATTTAAAAATTATATGTTACATACCAACAATGATCAGTTTATATATATATATATATATATCAACACTGAAGAGATGACATAATAATTTTTGCTAATATATCTACGGATTATATAAAAATGATCAAGGAAATTTTATTATTGGTTTGATTTATTTCTAATGAAAAACACTTTAAATTAATCACTTTGAAATTAAGTCATTTCTATTTACCAACGTTTATGTAAAAATAGAAAGTAATCCTTTAATATAAAATGTACAAATATATATAATAATGCAGTTATTTATTGTATTCCTCCAATTTTACCACTTTATGTGAATATTGTATATCTAAGAATATTATTTAGTAACGAACAAAATAATTTATTTATGTTAGTATATGATGATTTATTTATTTCTTGTTTTCCTAGTACAATAGTAGCAACCTGATTATTTTTTGTAATATTTTAACATTGTTTTCATTGAGTATCTGTAACTATACGTATAAAAAATATACGCGCTAGCTTTTAATTACACAAATTTTTAAAATCTACTGACTAGGTTTTAATGTTAATTGTATGTGTTAATTAAATAAATTTAATAAAAATAATCATAATTAAAAAACCATTGTGTTTTGATCATTAGTGTATTTTTACGCTTGAATTCATACCTTCTGCCCTGAGAAAACATGAAAAACCACTCTCGGAATTAAAGAAAAATAATGACAAATGAAATATGACTTTGACTAATTTCCAACATTATAAACAAGCAATGATAATTCTAGGGTTTTTTGTATATATTAAGATGATTTAAAAATTGCTTAAAGTATCAGCAGGTCGACGTATACAGTTTTTTATTTGAAGTTGTCAGACCACCGGTTTTAAAACATTGTATATTATTTACCATGAAAGTGGATACAATAAGGATCTAATAAAAAAACTCTTGGGGGGCAAGAAAAACCTGATACCTTGATAATTCACAACAAAAATAAAAAGGTAAGTACAACCTAGAACCAGAGAGAAACTTCTTTTTAAATCATATTATTTTTAATTTATTTAATACAATAAAAACAATATTATTACTTATATGAAGCTCAGTGGTTAAGGCGCTCGCTTACCGACCTTGAGGTACCGGTTTCAAATACCGGTTAAACAATAAGCTTTTAAAAAATTGAAAATTACACCCAAGTTTACCAAGGGAACCAAAATATAACACAGGTTTTCCAATTTGCAGGTTATTTTTATTTACAAAAGTATATTTCGGAGAGGATATGGAAACACCTAAGCAAGTAAAGGATATCCAAACTCAGGTAATCTGAGAACGTGGAAAAAAAACAGAAAGAAAATCATTTGAAAATATATTAAAAAATTAAAGAATATTATCGGTTATAAGGAGTAATAAAATATGTTGATTAATTAAAGAAACTTTGAAAGAATCAAGGCAGAAACGGACGTCCTCACAAATCAACAGCTTCTCAGCAAACGCTTGCAATCTCTCAGATCGCGACTAAATAGAAGACCGCTGGATGCTGGTCTCTCCTTACATTCCAGCGATTATGATCGCACTTGGCCTGGCCAGCCGTCGTTTGAAGTGCTCACGGCTAATTGTCGATTCGCGGAACACGGACCACAATCGCATTACGCGGAGGCACGCGGCTCGCGAAAGTTGCACATTCGCTGGGATATTTATAGCCCGTGCGTACAAAAATGCACTGCTCTTGGCTCGTAACATTTGTAATATATAAGTAAAAGATGCGTCGCAATAGAAAATTCTGTCTCAATAGATACGTTATTACAAAGAAAACATACAAAATCTTTATAAATATAATTTTCAATTTTTTTTATGAACAGTGGATATACAGTGGCTTTCTGGATTAATTAACGAGTTGGGGAAAAACTATAGGGAGAACAATGTAAATGGATTAATACCATTGTTAAACTCACGAAACATAACATTTTGTCGCTTATTACCAAACCATTTTTCAATATACGAGTACTTACAAAAGCTCACAAAAAATCATTTCAAAGCAAATATCAAAAGCTCACTGATTTTTGATAAGTACCCCTGCCTTTATAATTTATTACATTTCTAAAATAAACCCATGGGATAGCAAAGTGAAAGGTAAGCCAACAACACGAATCATTTTATACGTAGTTCTAAAAGCCCACAAATAGAAGTATTTCGTAGCAAATTATAAAAAAGTATTTCGTATCAAAAGCTCTACTGATCTTTGCTTCCATTTTCCATGACGTTTTTAATAAAAACCCAATTATAAGGAACAGCAAGGTAAAATATGATTAAAGCCACAATTTAAATTAAAAGCTTATTACCAAACGTTACATATTTTATACAACCTCACAAAAACGTGTATTTTAAAAGCTCTACTGATGTTTGATTTATTTTTCGTGCTTCCACCATCTGTACGTACACAGGAGACAGCAGAGTAAAAAAATATTATAACTCTTAAACGCAGTGAACGGTAGAATGAAAAGATCAAAACCACGACTGAATTCACGGAACGTAAAATTTGGAAGCTCATTTCCAAATGTTACCATTCAAACACAAGCTTACAAAAAAAGATGCGTTTCAAAAGAAATGTCAAAAGCTCCACTGATCTCTGATTAGCATTCGTGTTTCCATCATTGTTTCTCGGCAATTGCGCTCATTACTGATGTTTGATTATTTTTTGTGCTTCCACCATCTAGGATGGACTCAGAATGAAAGGACCAAAACCACGATTGAATTCACGGAACGTAAAGTTTGGAAGCTAACACAAGCTTACAAAAAAAGATGCGTTTCAAAAGAAATGTCAAAAGCTCCACTGATCTCTGATTAGCATCCGTGTTTCCATCATCGTTTCGCGGCAATTGCGCTCATTACGGGTCTCAAAAAGCTCTCCAGGCGGCCGCGAGTTTGATTTACGATTAACTAATTGCGCCGGCAATTACGCGAGATTTAGTGGGCCGCGACACCCGATCAGCGCCGCGACCTGTCAAGGGCCGCGGCAAGTAAAAATAGCGCCATCCGTCATCCGCGGCTCTTTGAAAGCAAACGATTCCCGGGGCTCGAAATAAGCGCGCGATTTATGGGAGGATGATGTGTTTTATGTTGAGTGTCATTTGTCTTGCCGACAATGTCGTATGCTCATTCGGAAATGGATGAAGAAAGTAGTGGTGAATCGTCAAATAATAAGGCATGAATCGAATCTGCGATGATCACATATGATATGTTATTGGTCTTATTGGTTTGATAATGTAATATCCATTCCCCCCACCACTCAATTTGATGAGACCAGAAATCCTTCTGCAGTAATTACATATATTTATTATTTCACACGTCCATTTCCCCACGTCCTCCAATTTAAGTCATAAAGAGACCAGATGTCTACCTGCGTTGATTAAAGGTATTAATATTTTTTTTATTACATCTTCATCTGTTGGTGACCATTTTCTCGGATATTTTCCAATCCCGGGCCAGTCTAACCAATCCGGCTGCACTTTCAATCACCAGCCTGCTAATTTTTCCTTCGATTTTTCCTTGTATGTACAATCAGCTGCAGGATGACATACTTATTATTACGAAAATTGTAGCCAAAATAGGATACCTTCCGCTTCTATACCAACGTCAAGAGTTCCCTTTCCAAGAGCCAAGAGTCAACCCATGGTGTTTTAAGGATTCTCCAATACTGAGACGACATAACATTTAGTGAATCTGCATTGAGATTTCAGGATTATAACTCTTGAGCTACTTTCCTCAAATTATTGAATGTACCTCGTGCTGTCTCAATCCTCAGTATACAACCAGATGCCCAAATACCTACCTTAATTACTCTACACCAGTGGGTCTCAAACTCTTTAGGCCCGCGGACCCCCTTTCATAGTCAAAACTTGCCTACAGACTCCCTTTCATAGTCAAAACTTGCCTACGGACCCTGGGTGAAAAACTACATAAATTCATATTATAGACTAGTTGGTGCAAGTATCGACTCTATTATTAATCTCTGACTCTGTATTAACCTGCCTGACTCACCGCGATGCCTGTAACTACTTGTATTTTATGCACCTGTCTATATTTATATTTTACTTAGGACGTAAAAATCGCTAATAATGTATTCATTGTTATTTATTTTAACTTCCATATTAATAAAAATGTGTCACAATTTTTTTATTTTATATTTAACCTTGCGCGGACCCCCTGACGTTGTTCAGGGACCCCCAAATCGATTTTAGTTTTCTGAGGACCCCCTGGGGTCCGTAGGGACCACTTTGAGAAGCAGTGCTCTACACTCACCGATGAAGCACGAAAAGATGCAATGATCATATATAGTGCCGTTATTTTAATTTCGCACAATTTCGGGGTAATTGCCATACAGCCACCCCCTAATCGTCCAATAATAAGGCTCCAGTCCGGCGCAGATCCGATAAGGGCCCGGTCTCTGAGTGATGACGCGTCGTCAAGCAGGCCGCTGCGATCAGTCACCGGCCACCGCGATCAGTCACCAGTCACCGCGATCGGTCACCAGCCACCACGGAACGAAGTGTCCTGCGAAAAAAAACCCCCAGTAACGACGCATTGTTTGGTTGGTAGGACTTTGAAAAATTGCATATCTTTGCGGCTGATGAATCACGTGCACGATGTGATTTTTTTGTGCGCTTTTTGTTGGTCGAGGTAGAAGCTTTTAATGTTCAAGTTTAAGCGGTCTAAACACGCTGCGACACAAGCAAAAACAGCGAACTTACTAAATACGCCTTCTATTAAAGTCACTTGCACTTGCTGCAACTAAACTGAGAATCGAAATGTAAGAGTCAAACGAAGTTAGATAGTGTACATAGAACACCGTTTGGTTGCCGGTTGCCTTGCAGCGTGTGTAGGCAGCTTGAATGATTTTAATGTTTCGCAGATAAGATGACAATCTTCTAAGTGTATTCGGATGCAGGGGCGATTTGAGACGGCGAGTCTCAAAACCCGCTCTGGGTGTTTTAATAAAATGAGCATTTGAATGCCAGTTTGCTTTCGAAGATATAAATCGTTAGAATTTTGACTTAGCCTTTGTTTTGCTTGAAGCTTTGTAAAATGGGATTGAATCATTTCATATGTTATCTTCGCACCATTGCGGTCCTGACATCTAATAAATATTTTTACGTAACTAGCTATTCTATTCTTTACGTATGCAATACAGCTTATCATTGACAAAACCACTAAGCCACATTGATATCTTTTTTAAGTTATCTGACTTATAAAAAATTGCAAAAGAATATGATTAATCCCTGTAGTTGCATTTTTTAATATTTACGAATATTATTTATCCAATTTATTTAAGTGATTCCTTATTTCGTAGATCATTCACTTCTTATTTAAAAATACAGTAAAAACGTAAAAACAAAAACAATCCTAGCGGTCAAAGGGGTTGGGTAAAATTATTTTTATTCATATGAAAATTTGATTAAAATCAAAACCATGTCCGTAAAAATATACCGTTTTTCATTAAAAAGTCACCATAGAGCTATGACGAATCTAAATAGGTTAGGTCACATTTATTTATATATAAACTTGATAATAGATATTTCCACATGTTCGTTTTTTATTTGTGACCGGTTTCGCCAATGTTTCACGTTGGCATTATCAAACAGAGTCTAATATTAACTCTTTGCACTCAAGAAGTCCGTCTCAGTCACCACTCTGTTTGGTGCGGAAATTCGATGTGCGGTGAAAACTATTTATGGTGATATCTTGTTTATGTTTATGTGATTTTGTTCTTTAAAGTTCGTTCCTAAACACTGATGATGTTATCTCCCTTTCAAGCTACGTAAGTATTTCTTATCTATGATAAGTACGGCACCATTAAGGACTGCACCGTGGATTGCAGACTCAGTTAAAAGGACTAGATGTGTACTTAATCAACCCATATATTTTTTGCTTGTACTTCTTATCGTAATCATTAATTTGAAGGTCCTTATTTGTTTAAATTCATATTGCACTGAGGAATAGACACAATATTAATTAGCTTTCCAATAATTTGAAATCACACCATTATTTTGTTTGCTTTATAATATCTAATACCCGGCAAAAGCCATCAAACGACATACTATTATGATACTTGTCCCGAAAAGCCGGGCATGCATCTCGGCAATTGTTACATGAAATATCATACAAAGCAAAATTACAAAAACTTGTGTAAAATGTAAATATACATTAAATATTAAAATATAAATGTTTTATGTGTAAATTTGTGTGTGTGATGATTTTAAGTTAGAGGTAAGAAATTCACCAAAAGCGCTTCGAGTTTCTGATGGCAAATGGTTAAAATGGAATTCCGCGAAGTACGCTCTGTCAAAAATATTGAATTTTTTGATATCAGATAACAAAAATACCTTGTCCCCAAAAATAAATCGCAGTACGCTTGTTCAGTCAAGGCCATGCGGGTTTTCATTAGTGTGCAGTAATTTGAAATGAATGAATTAATTAATTGTGAAATAATAAAATGGGGCGATACGGGCCCCTTGCGGGCCTGGGGGCGGGCGCGCGTGTGGTCCCCGCGGCGGCCCTGGCGCGGCACTTTATGGCCGTCGAGGCCCGCAGCCGCCAGCTGAGAGATGGTCCCGCAAACTTTTAGTTTCGCATTTTCCAAATTAATTATTATAAAAATTTCTAATACTTAACACAGACAGTTTGCTTTCAGATTCACAAAAATGAAACGAAAAGAAAAATTGCGAAGAGAAAAAAAAATTACACTTTACGTATTGGAATTAGTGCGTTTTTTTTTTGGGCAAACGAATCACAGGTGAAACGACAATAAAATGTTATTTTTGATTGATTAATTATTATCATATCAATTTTTATTGCTTAACACAGACAGCTTGCTTTCAGAGTCACAAAAATGAAACGAAAAGAAAAATTGCGAAGAGAAAAAAAAATTATACTTTACGTATTGGAATTAGTGCGTTTTTTTTTTGGGCAGACGAATCACACGTGAAACGACAGTAAAATTTTGCTTTTGATTGATTAATTATTATCATATCAATTTTTATTGCTTAACACAGACAGTTTGCTTTCAGATACACAAAAATGAAACTAAAAGAAAAATCGGGAAGAAAAAAAAAATTATACTTTACGTATTGTGAATTAGTGCGTTTTTTTTTTGGGCAAACGAATCTCACGTGAAACGACAGTAAAATTTTGCTTTTGATTGACTAATTATTATCAAATCAATTTCTATTGCTTAACACAGACAGTTTGCTTTCAGATACACGAAATCGAAACGAAGATAGAAATCGTACACTCTACGTATTGAAATGAGTGCGTTTTTTTTGGGCAAACAAATCACACGGGAAACGACAGTAAAATCAGAAAAATAAGTTAGAAAATATTTGCTTAATGATTGATTACTTGTTTTTAGATACATATCGAATAGATTTCAATCGTTCATGAATATTTTTGCATTGTATTTAATATTGCATTTTTTGAAAAATAATTACTTATATGATTAGGCACATTTTTTCATATCAAAGCAAAGAAACTCTCAGAAATATATCATCGTGATGGCTGGTGCACTAACCCTTGTACTAACGGGCCACTCAGTTAATCGAGAATTTTTAAAAATCATAATCTACATACGAACCAATGTGCCCAGGCCAATCAATCCAGGATAATGTGAATCGACTGAATGTGCCTAATCATATTAGTAAGTAATATAAGCCTGTAAAGGTAATTAAAACGCACTTGATTGACGTTCAATTCACAAAATAGACATATAGATAGCGTCAGTGTGAGTTCAATTTATGTTTTATAAAAAAAAGTGAGATTATGTATCGAATATCTTAATTTATGAAAACAATATTATAAATGCAAATTTAAATCATACAAATAAAATACGTCAAATATCACTAAATATTTATTAGATACTTGATTCGAACGCACACATTTTCATCATAAGTTATCTCGCATTCGATAATTAATCACAACATGATCCAAACGCATATCTAAATAGAAATATATCTCAAGAAATATAATAAGAAATATATCATAGAAATCTCAAAAAAACCTGTAATTTAATATCTGCTAAAGCTATTCAAAACATTTCGGTTGCGAGTCGCACACCGTGTAGATGTAGACTCGCAGGCATTCGCGAAAAATAATTTCGCAATCCGCCGAGGCGTGCGAATGCACCATCTTTGCCTGAACGGCTTGGACCACCCAAGTGGACCTGCTCGCCGTCAGGGGCGCACAACCAGCGGACACGGCACGCAAATTATTTAATTTAAACCGATCGTGGTCCAATGGTTAGCGTCACCGCTTCCGGGTTCAATCCGCACTGTAATAAGCAGAGAATACTTGCAAGTAGTGAAGGTGGCCTGAACAAACGTGGCATAACACCTATGGACGTAAAATTTATGACGTATACGTTTATATTATTGAAACGTCGTGGTAAAATATTGTATGTATGATTTACATCATAAAAATACGTAAATAAAAAAATCAGAAAAAACTTTCAGGTCACAAGACCTTCAACATTTATCTAAATCGATTCAATTCTTCGTACTGATACACGCATACAAGTTTTAAAAAATATTTTAATTAAAAGCCGCAAAGTTTCTGACCTCTGCTCGCAAATATGCTGACTGCTTGGACGAGAAGCCGTCAGATAGCTGATGCTCAGCTGGTCTCCAGGAGTACCTTCGAACATTACACCTCGCATCACCTGGGCATCCAACCCCGACCTCATCGTCTGGAACTCCAGCCTCAGATGAGTGGATGAGGTTTGAGGTTTACTTACGAAGTAAAGATTACATTTTTATGATTGGACTTATCGGTGATGTTTGTTTAATAATTATTAAATATGTGTAATATAATTCAATACAATTAAGAAAACAATTGAGTATATTTTATGAATATAAAACGACGAGAAAATTAATCAAAATATTATTAAGAAATTCAATATTTTTGACAGAGAGTACTTGGTGGAATTCCATTTTAATATTTTTGAATAAAATACTTGAGTGATTTTCCACATGTTCCTTTTTATTTGTGACCGGTTTCGCCAACCTTTCACGTTGGCAACTCTGTTCGAGGCGTGGTGGCGTTGAAAACTCTGTTTGATAATGCCAAACAGGAAATTCCATTCATCGTAATTTTCTTCCAAATAAAAATGTGTGTTATGAATTTATTCGTTTTAATTTTTTTTTTTTTAATAAAACTCATAATACTACTGATATTTTAATATAAGGAGCTCTTTTGCCTTTAAAGACCATTATCAACCATGTTACCACCATCGTAGATATCGTAAACCTACTACTATTCATACTCGTATTTGTTATTACGCATATCCGCAGTGGCTCTGTTTTAAAAACTGTTTAAAGTAATTACACAAAGTACATTCGTACCCACCCGTCTGAGGTTTTGAGTGCATTTTAAAAGCATTAGCATGGGAATAAAAATAAGCTAATAAAGAAATAAATCAAGTCATGCACGGCCGAGCCCAGGTTTGTTCCGAGGCATCACTTTATCGGCCATCGAAGTAACCGCAAGAAGAACACAGCCTGTCGGGGTACATGGTGACGGCAAACAGAATCACAAAGGACATGCTGTGCATGAATTCAGTTCAATTGAATACCATGTAGCGAACACACAGGTAATAAAAATAATTCGTCAAACTATTTTTATTGTAACAATTGAAATATCTTGTAAATTAACTAATAGAAGTAAAACTGAATATAGTATTTAATTTATTATTTGTTAAATGGTAACCTGGTGGCTTCTCCCTGTTGGAGAAAAGCCTATTAAGCTTCACCACAGTGCTCTCAAACCTTGACTGGATAATTTCAGAGAGTATGTTGTCGAGCTTTATTGGTTCAAAAATAAATAATTTTGCGCCAAAGTGCGCGAGAATTTGAGATTTCATATCAAGATATCTAATAATTATGGGAGTTATTGTTTCGATGTTTCGATCCCGGTTTTGAGACCATCTTCAAGGATTTTAAAAGTTCTCAATAAATTTCAAATCCCAGTATGGGTTATCATGTCATAAACCGTATCATAGCACACATAACCGAGTGTTTTTAAGAGTGTACGTAGGTTTTGGCAGCCGTTGTTATTTGATGATTTTGGTTCTTGGGTGCTGGTCTGCTTGAAGTTTTTCTGTCCTTCAACATTTTGGACCATCTCCAGGGATTTTATTGGAAAACGGACAGCTTCAAGCAACTCAGCAACCTCAACCAAAATCATAACTTAATTATTGTCACATTTATTTTACTCATAATTTATTAGCATTAATTCATCTCTATCTTACTGAACAAATGAATATTTTTTTTGTTTATAGTGTTTTCGCCTTTCAAGTGGTTTATCAGACTAACCCCAAGCCACTTGGATTTGCAAATAATTATGACAAAACATACGCATTGGTTACTGATAAAATCTAGGACGACTGACAAAAACACGATGGATTGCGACAGGAGCCTCGTGGTTTTTCACGTTCACTCACGCCGATTACACTTTTTACGTGTCTTACGATCGATTCCTTAGTTTTATGGCTTTTTAACAAGTCTCTGTGTTTGGGAGGTCTTGCTCTGCGGTCGCGTTTAGAGATTCCACGTTTTTTCATCCGGAGAGTGCGGCTTTTGCTTCGAAAATGAACATGTCCTTCCAGTGCTGGGCCAGACTGACAGAAGCAGCTCAAGAAGACGCGACAGCCTGGCTTGATTCGTAATACTCCACATTTTGACAGCAAGCTCTTAGCCATGTATGGCTAAGAGTTTGTAAGCGCTCTTGCTATTTACTTGGCTGAAGACGTCTATAAACAGTGAATGTGCTCACTTAGCCGTTTGGGTGTCTGCATTTGTTTTTTTTTAATTTTTTTTATTCAAACATAAAAATAAAAATTGTTCAGTTATATATACAGTGACTTTTATAAATAAAAAAATAAAAAAATTTCGCTATTTCATGTGTGAATTGATTTTAAAAAGATTGTAATGTTTTATTTGTTATGTTGACCGCACGCCACTGGTACCGAACGAGTATCTGATGGCATCGATTGGACGTATGATTGTTTCCAATTACGTTTTTTCAGTGTTTAATAATACCTCGTAAACCTCAGAAGCTGCCGGCGGGAGGGCTTGACGTCCACGCACGATGGCCCAGTGGTGAGGGCTACTGCGGAGTGACGGCCTCCGTGCAGGAGGTCTGCGGTTCGAATCTCACGCCCCGTTTCCGCCTTTACCGATGTCCGATCGTGGTCTCGTAAAAAAAACCATATTGGTTTTTCTCACATCGATTACCACTGCCCGTTTGTATTAATTTTATTTCTTACTTAAGTGTTAAAGGTGGATCAATAGTTGCTTGAAAAGTGTACCCCTGCGTGAATATTAAATCTGCTGAGTTATTGACAGTGACATGGCATATCCATGTAAGTAATCATTTGCTGCTCTAAATCTCGTGAAATATTTTTATTCTGCTTCAGAGGATATTGATGATCATCTCACTCGAATTCCGTATCCATGTAAACTTTTTTTCCCAGTGCTTATTTTCCCTGGACAATCAGCTACGGTGGGTCATATTTTGTATTTGCTTTTACACCATCTTCAGGAGATCTCTTTCTTCACGTATTCTGTGTAAGACGTAACGTGGTTAGCCCATGGTGTTTTTAATATTCTCCTATAATGCCACTATTCATAGGCTTCGGTTTTTCGCATGGTTGCTGTCTTAAGTGCCCAGGCTACTTATCATTTTTATGAACAAAAAGCAAATATGCAAGCTTTTTCATTTTTTACGTAGAAATAGGAATAAATATCAAAATGCAACTGTCTGCAAGGCAATACTTTGCAGCTATTAAAGTATGAATATTAATAATAAGCACACGCGGTTTAAATGCACCTTTACGACGGCCATTTCCTCTGCTTTATCTGTGGCTATCCTCATGCGCGGCCATTATGGCATAAGCCAGCGTTTCTCAAACGTTTATCCCCTGACCTCTCTGATTCTCACTCAATTAATATGCCGGTGAATTAAGACAGGGCTGGGCTAGATGTTGGAAATTCTGTAACACATGCAGCAATGTCGTGCTGAGAAAATTACTTTTAAATAAATAAAATTGATCTGATATTCATTTCAATATTAATATGGTTTTACGCCACTGGTTTGTACGCCACTGTCTTTCAGATGCATTTTTTTTTATTATTATTTTGCATCTATTACTAACCTGCTATTTTTGTTTGTTACCTTTTAATTTTATGTGGTGGTGTGTTCAGATTCAATAAATTATTTATTTTAACATTGTTTTGGGTGTGTAGTATAAATTGGTTCGACGCCACTGTAATATGGTGCACAATCAGCTGATTGTTCATTCACAAGTCCTCACCCACGGCACCCGCAGGACTCGAACTTGACACTCCTGAGCATCGCTGCTACGTGAGATGCATTATATTTGTTCAAAATACTGCGTTTTATTATAAATGTAAAAAAAAAAACATTATAATATTCAAGCTGGCAAAAAAAATTAAATGGTCAAGCAGGACAAACAGCAGAAAAGTTAACTTTAGTACGTTTTACTTGCAGGTGGGAGTTTCTCTATCTCGCTGCTCAAGATTTATATAATTGTCTTAATACTAAGCTCGAAAGGCGAGAAAAAAACACCAACGCACTTAGGCTTTTATCAAATAAATTCGAACAGAACGTCGACAAAAATATAATTATTCAATAGGACGTGTAGTAAATTCAGATAATATTTAAATAAAATACAAAATATATATATTATATGAAGACACCAGGTAAATATATTAACCTGGATTTAAATAACTGTGATATTGTAAAGGTTATACGTTAAAAACACCTCTTTATGTTATCTTCTGTTGATGGGACACTGGAATAATAAGTTCAGTGGTGTCGACAATATTTTATCAGCCGCTATTATTAAAACTTTAAAAATGTTTAAAAAATACTTTAAATGTTTATTTGCATGACCTTGAGCGCGTGTAAAAGGATCGGTAATGGAGTAGTGGACTTGAAATGATTGTGGAGGGATGTGCTCTGGAAGTACGTGGGGGTGGGTCCTGATATTAAAGTATCAGATCTAAACGCCAGAGCTTTGTAAGGAAATGATTATATAATAATGCTATTGGGCTTATCACTACTCTATTTTCCCCATAATATAGGCATAACATAGGCTCAGCATGAGTATATGCTCAGTGAAATGGTCGCCAACCTCCTCTGAGGAGAGGTAAATGATGACGATATACGAGGGCGGTCCGATAAGCACTTAGCCTCACCGCTCGACGGTGCTAGTATCGCAAGAGAAATTTACTATCGTGTAGTACATTCTCGTAGACGGCTACTGTCAAAAAAGCCTACTTTGCAGACCTCGAGAAAATGTATTTTTCAGATGGGTTAAAGAAGCTGGAGCATCGCTAGGTCAAGTGTATCGAGCTAAAAGGAGACTATTTTGAGAAACAAATCGCCACTTTTCCAAAAAAATTATTTTGTAGGCTAAGTACTTATCGGACCGCCCTCGTATATCACTTTTATTAAAAACACATACTAATTTCAAAAAACATTATTATTATTTAAGTGATTTTTGACGTTTCGGTGTAGGCTCCTGATGCATCTTCACGGACCGTCTGATGAAACGTCGGATGGAAAAAAAATCAAAATTTCTCCGTATTTGATGCGTTTCGAGTATTCGCGCGCAAATGTGGAGTACTACACACTAAGCCGGTGAGTCAGCGCTGCGCCGCGGCGGCGTGCCCGGGGCGGGGGCAGGGGCGGGAGCAGGGGGCAGGGGGCAGGGGGCAGGGGGCTGGGGGGCAGGGGGGCAGGGAGGGGGCAAGGGCGAGGAGGGGGGGGAGCGCCTGGGTGGTCCCGAGTCGCGGCGCGGCCGACTCCTTATTTCAATCAACAATATATTTTAGCAGCGTTAATTCAATTAATTATTTTTTTATGCGAAAACGTATCAATAGACAATCGTTAATAATAAACGGCCTTACCTGCCCGCTGTGAAAGCAGACCACGATGATAAAATACCGGCGTATGTTTGTTTTATTAATTAAATTAAAACTTACCGCAAGTTAGATTAATCACTGATTAATTTTATACATTCTATTTTTTTTTTCATAGTAATATCGATAGTCGTACTGTCGTAGTGTTTTACGGTGGTACAGCCACGTTATTACATGTTAGCTAGAGAGGTGTGCTCGCTTTTAAGTACTCAATACACAGTCACTAGATCTTGCAGCACTGCGGTTAAAAAAATATTAAATGAAAAAATATAATAATATTTATAAGTCTCATATATTAAGGAAATAAATGAATAGTGTCGAAAAGTTTTTTCGCGGCACCGATGGGCTACGAACAAACACCATCGGTCTCGAGCTTTTTCTCGCCGTTTTATGCAAATCTCTTTATAAGTGAAAATTTCATATCTATGAAAAATATTCGATAGTAATAAATCGATTTATACATTTTATAAAACATACATCTAAATAACTACTGAAGGAACGCGAAATTTTAACATTATTTTAGCATAGCAGAAACACGTGAAATTATCTTTTTTTACGTGTATAAATGAATCAGTATTGTAGCGTCTTCTTTAAATATCGCTGTCTCATATAGAAAAGGACCGCCGACATATTTTTATCGAGAAAGACAAAAAATCTACGACCGACAGGTTTAATTACTGGTCTAGATTCTGAATAAGCTTTACAAAGACGAGAGCACTCACAAACACAAATTATTGTAATCCTTTAGCCATCTGGCTATTCCGCTGGATTTTAAAGACATGATACAGATCAATGACCAAATAAGCGTAGTTATAATAAATAAATTATATTTTTTGTGGATGACGTCAATGTGATGGAAATTGCCGCAGGCTTGGTGATTTTATTGTAAAGAATTTTAATTAATTTCACTAAGAGTAAGATCAAATTATAAAAAAAAACATAATATATATCAAGTAACTTTAAAAAATTGATCAATTACTTATTTTTTTCATTTAAAAATAATTAAATATTCTGATGCAAAATTCACCTGAAAGCGATTGTCATTTCTCATCGTTAATATTTTTTGCACAAATGCAAGATTGATTTGAAAATTCAAGATTAATAGTAAAAATTAAAAGAAATTTATTATAATCGATTCGATAAGAAATGTCCTAGAATATTTTTTCGGGTTAAAGGTGGGATTTGAACCCACTCCCCACGGCTGTTATTAAACTTCCAAGCCTCGAGCCACTGCGCTACAAAACTGATAAATAATAACGTCGTAATTGTTATAACAGCCTACACACCCTGCGACGAAACTGACAACCGACCGACAAGCTTGCCAAAAGCGTTGTGTTTTGCATTGTTTTTTTTTTTTTTTTATACAAAACTGCCAAAAAAGCTACTAGAATAAGTAACTGCTTTGGGTAAATATAGTTTTGTTTTCAGTTGCGTTGCAACAAGTGTAGACTGCTCTAGCTGAGACACAACTGAGTCCACTTACTTTAGGTGTTTATTTATTTTTTTACGGACGTTATTAGATAGTAACTGTTCAGTTGTCGGTTGTGCTGCATCGTGTGTAGACCACTAAGCTTCTCTCCGCGGTGGAGACCATTCAAGCGACTCTTAAACAAATAAAGATGAAAAACGCCCGCGCCGCCCAACACCTCACGGCCGGCCCAGCCGCGGGTTTATGGCTCGTGAATTGGCCTGAGAATATCCAAATTACACTGATTTGACCCGTTCAGACCCGCCGGCGCGCTGGTAGAGACGCCTCCAGCAGAGAACACCGAGTAATAAAGCAATAACTCATTTTAAGCACGATTTCTAATGCTTTTCATGAAGTATTCAGAAGACCTGCTTTAAACACTTAAATAATATTTTAGTAACTAATCATAAAAAAAATATTTTAGTAACTAATCATAAATACAACGATATTATGAAATATTTTATGCAGATAAGTTGATTAAAATTTGTATTCTACACACATTCTACAGCAAGAAAAATTTATACAAATTTTACACTTGCATATAACTATCTTAATTCTAGCTCAGTAGAATTACAAAAACTAGCGAAAATATTTTATTTTTTAACAGTATTTCGATTATTCTATGATTTTTATAAAGTCACAATAAAAATTAATCCATTTCAAATAATAATCTACTAGAGAGTTAAATATAGAAATGTATATAAATATACGCATAAATTTTACTACAAATTTCTTGTAAATATAAGAAGAAACCGGCATCGCTCGACGGAAGCAGCTCTACTATGAATATTTATCCGGTTTTTTGTCGTTTTTATAGATTTTTAAAACATAATAATTTCTAAGATAATTAATATGAAATTGAACATGTTTTTTGTGTAAAATTTACATTTTCGCATGGCATTAGGAATGTTGGATTAATGACATGTTTTTTATGACTGCATTACGCATAATGTTATATGACACAATTAATAAAATATAATTTATACACGTTATAATATTAATTGAGTTGATATTCTCAGCTAATGATGGGCTATTTGATTAATTTACGACTCGATACCGAATACTTGTCGTGATAGCAGAGACGTACTGGAGATCGTTGATAAGGCATTTTATTTTAATATTTTTTTGAGACTTGCTGTGAAGAATTTAAATAAATGCGAATTTATGCTGAAAATTAGCTAATTGACTTGAATTATCGTCCTTTTCGTGTATCATGAAATCGTGAATAAAATTTCTGAAATAAACACGAGTTTGAACTTATAACCCTACCAACAACTGGACTATAAGGTAGCTAGATAACATCGGAAAATACCTTAGTTACATCTGTACTAATTATACAGTTTCCTAGTCAATCAATATATGATAATAATTAGCTAATTCTCCTGAAATGGTTGTCTCCTTCGGGTGTCATTACAGCCGTTTCCCACGCCCGGGAGAAGACGCAGATAAAAACTGGATATAAAGAAAATAAAGAGACGACACAGAACGGTAACGGAATAGCCTAAATATTTGTTCAGAACGGTATCGAATCGATCTTGTGGACGTCTCAGGTCCGCATCAGACACCCCACCACTCTAATCTACTAATTATCTAATTAAATATCACTTATAAGTTATAATATAAATTTAAAAAGCAGACCTTATTTCATACAAATATTTTGAAACCTTTTCGATGTTATCAACTGCATCTTATTCCGCGCACTTGATTAAAGGCAATGGAGTCTCGTGATATGTTTTATTTTTATTTTTAAGCACATGTTTCTTTGATAAGTAGTAATAATTAGTTGCTCTAAGTATTTTTTTTATTATTTATGTGCTTCTCCTCAGAGGAAGTTGGTGATCATCTCCATATTCTCAGTCATTCTCAAATTCCGCATCCATTTTAACTGTCTTCGTACAATGCCTCATTTTCTTGAACTTTTCGCTAAAAAAATGCTATAAATATATAAATAAACTATATACAGTCAATTAATACAATAAATCCACAAATAAGTATAATTGCAACAAAAAAAAAAGTCATCACACATTTACATACTAAACTATTGGATAGTATAAAAATTCGAATGAGATGTTATAAATTAAAACCTGACGCATTTTAGGCTTGAATTATCCACTTGGATTTATTGATGGCAGTGGCGTGCAGTCCATAAAAAAAAAACCATTTATGCCTATTACTATCTGCTGTGTGTAAGCACAGATCAAAACACAAAAACGGCTAGGAGATCACTAAATTATTTTGTCACATTAAATACATGATTAAATCTCTACCACCTAAAGTGTGGAATGTCTAAGCAAGTGAGTCAACAACTAAATTACGCACACTCGCATGCATTATTATGTCACTTTGAAATAAAACAGAAGTCAGCCAACAATGCCTCATTAGCCGCTCGGCTCGGCTTGCAAACGCAAAACAACGGAACGGCCGATCAAGTTTGACAAACAATCGAGCAACCGGCCGAGCGAAATGACTCACTGACTAACAGCTGTTTGTAATGTGAGTCCATAAGCATAATAAAAATCATTACAACCTTAATGGTTACTCTACGAGCAATAAGGCGCTTCCACCCCAAGAGTCATAAAACATATTAAAAATTAATTGCTTATGTAAATAAGTAATTACGTAAAATCTTATTTTTGTCACAGATTTATATTAAAAAATGCTCTAATTTGTACCATATCTTTCATGGTTTCTCTATAATATTACTAATATGATTAGGCACATTAGTTCACACATAGAAGTTGATTAAAGAAATTCTCAGAAAAATATAATCGTGATTTGTGTGGGATTTGAACCCACATCCCCAGGCTTACATGGCCGGTATACTGACCCTTGTACTAACGAATCACACCCATTAATCGAGAATTTTTAACAATCATACTCTACCAATGCGCAAAGGCCAACCAATATTTAGTGATGTGAACAAAGTAACAAGTGAAAGGATTTAAATCCCATCTGGATATTATTTTTAAAATCTATTAATTTAGCCAAGACGCGCACCATTATATTTGTATGTTTATTTTTTGGATTGAACGTCAATCAGATGCGTATTTATTACCCATTACATTACATTAAGCCTTTTTCAATTCACAAAATAAAACTGCTCGATTTTTGGATACACGGCACGCCACTGATGCGCAGCAGTAACGGCTTGTTTGCGTAGTATTTTTCAAGTGAATCGTGACATGCGAAAATACCGATCCGGGCCTGCGACGGGCCGCAATAAATAAGAAATTTAATCAATGGACGGACGAGCGGCCGCGCGGGTGGTCCGCCACCGCCACTTCCGGCGCTCTGCGCGGGGACACCTCCCGCACATCCGCCGCCGCGCAGTGCCCGCGCCGCTCCTTCGCCTGAAAGGGGCGCGGATTCACGCGTGAAACGACGGGAAATTTTCCCTCGACAAGAAAAAGCGTGAAACTAAAACTGAGGCTCTAAGAGAATTTGAATTTATAACGCGGGAAACTACCCCACAGTTCCATTATTTTGCTTGTGCATGGCTGCCATTTTGTAGCGGATCGGTAATGGAGTAATGGATTTGGAATGATTGTGAAGGGATGTGCTGTGAAAGTACATGTTTCTGTACCCTGCTGCAGCAGGAGTATCAGATCTAAACGCAAGAGCTTTGATATAAAAAGATTACTTTACGCATACTTTTCTTTCCAATGTAAAGTTGCGGTATAGACCCCTAAACTATATTCCCCCTAGAAAACCATGAAAACTGGCTTACCATGAGTATATATGCTCAGTGAGATGGTCGCCAACCTCCTCTGAGGAGAGGCACTCGATGAAGAAGACGTAAGACCATTGCGACTGCGGAACTTATCGAAAATGTAAATTGTTGTATACAGGTGAGAAACTGATGCACTCAGTCGCAAGATAAATATTTAATTTTATTCTAATAGCAATAATTTAATTGGTTTTGAAGTAACACAAGCCAAACCAGTCTATCAGCTCATACACCGGTAGTTATCCATCAATTTTTTGGGACCTGTCAGTATTGCTTAGCGGGTCCCATCTGATGCTGGAAGATCACATTTGATGCATGCACATATCAGCTGTCAATGTCATGCAGTACACATAATGCAATGCATACCCTAAAACATCTATTCACAAAGCTTATTTAAACTGACAGTTGATCATTATTCAATTAAAGCATACATGGTTATTTGGTGTATAATTTTTTGTATATACAGTAATATTCCGCTTTACGCGAGGGATACGTTCCGGAAAAAATCGCGTAAAATACGAATCATTTGAATCAATCACTTTAATTCTAAGAACGCTTTATGCAGTATTACATGTTATTTTTATAATATATCTATTGTCTTTTGGGCAGCGTTTCTTTTACGCTCTTGTAAAATACGTTCATAACACCCAACGCTGTTTTTAATTGTTAAGATAAATCAATGACTACATTATGTTCATACACATTCTTAAGATAATAAATTCGCGTAATGCGAGGCATTTCAACGCGAAATTTGAAATTCGCGTTATAGTGAATCTGCGCATAACGGGGTCGCGTAAAGCACCCCGCTTTATAGAAACGCTACTGTATAGAAACTAATAAAACCGTATAAAGGTTTTTTGGCATTGGGCCTATAGTGATATCAAAAAGTTTTTTTTTTAATAGTAAATAACCAGTTTTGGTTAAGTTGATATTTTTATTGTGAGATGAGCACTCTCTCGCTGCGATTGGCACCGTGTGCGAGGCATCGTGTGCGGGCGCGATCATCTGGGATATCGCTAAACACTCAGTATCGTTACACCCTGTACATGCCCGCTCCTGCCCGCACTCCTGTATACATATTGTTTTCAATGCGGTGACCACGCGGCATCGCGAACAGCCCCAATTACCGTTATTTATCCATTGGCGAATCTTAATTCAACTATTTTTTTTATAATAATATTATGATTCGAACAAGCACAAAAAAAGTTTTTTTTTTCAAGCAGACTTCACACATTATAAATATGGCCGATATTTATGTTTATCCGTTGCTTGTTATCTATAATGCGTTGCAAGTGTAGTGCAAAGCGTTTTTTTTAAACAAAAGTATGCAAAAAATACACGCTAAGAGTGAAAATGTTTTCAGTTGTATTGCAACGTGTGTAGACTGCTTAAGTATGAAATTATTAAAGCTAGTAGTAAATTCAATATTTTTGACAGAGAGTACTTGGTGGAATTCCATTTTAATATATTTGAATAAAATACAAAAAAAAATAAAAATAATAAAGCTAGTAGTATTAAATCTTCTTCGTCGAGTTCCTCTCAGAGGAGGTTGGCGACCATTTTACTGCGCATATACTCATGCTGAGCCAGTTTTCATGGTTTTCCAAGGGGAATATAGTGTAATGGGTATTTATGTAAGAAACAGTCTACGTATTGCTGCTGCCCAATAGCATTATTATATAATCATTTCTTTACAAAGCTCTAGCGTTTAGATCTGATACTCCAGGAGTGCAGGAGCCTTTCCATTTACTTTCAGAGCACATCCCTCCACAATCATTCTCCATTACCGATCCTATACAGCACCCTCGTTTGTTTTGTTTTCCTGGACATTTAAAAAAAAAGATAGTAAGATAACGCAGCGTGTATAGGCAGCTAAGGAAATCGGACCAGCTGACTCCTCGACGATGGTCACCCTTGGAGCAGTGTGTGGTCCGCGGCGCCCTGTCGCGGGTTTTATTGCGGAGAGCTCCGCGGCTGAGGGACCTCGAGATACGCGAACTTCAACGAATCGCCGCCAAGATACTCTCGTATCACAGAGATACGCGAAGCTTAACACATAAAGCTCTTGCTAAGAACAATTCAAAAGATCGTTTGTATCACAAAGATACACGAATTTCAAGATGTAAAGATATTAAGAATAATTCATGTGTACTTTTTAAAATCGCATCTTTGACGAATATGCTATAGCTGGTTACTTTGCATCACAAAGTAACCTATTGCTGGTTACTAACCAATGCTACGTTTGTATCACAGAGTTTACATGAAGCTTAACACATAAAGCTCGTGCTATGAACAATTCAAGAGTATCATTTAAAGATCGTTTGTATCACAAAGATACGCGAATTTCATGATGTAAAGATATTTAGAATAATTCATGTGTACTTTTTAAAATCGCACCTTTGGCGAATACGGCTTGCTACTTTGCATCACAAAATAACCTATTGCTGGTTGCTAACCAAAGCTACGTTTATATCACAGAGTTTACGTGAAGCTTAATACATAAAGCTCGTGCTATGAACAATTCAAGAGTATCATTTAAAGATCGTTTGTATCACAAAGATACGCGAATTCCATGATGTATAGATATTTAGTATAATTCATGTGTACTTTTTAAAATCGCACCTTTAACGAATCTGCTATGGCTAGCTACTTTGCATCACAATGTAACCTATTGCTGGTTGCTAACCAAAGCTACGTTTGTATCACAGAGTTTACGTGAAGCTTTACACATAAATCATATGTTATGCGCCATCAATTACAATCGTTACTATAAATATACATTCACAAAAATTATTTTAAGTTAAGCATATATAGCAAAATAAACATGTAGCTAAACAATAAGATTCGTTGAGTACATCATGTAAAGTTTATCCTTTGCGCTTATGCTGTGTTCTTTACAAACCACTGTAGCTTGCTGTCTAAAACTTGATACGTGATGTTTCACATGTAAAGCTCATGTAAATTTTATAGTCGCAGTTAAATCACTTGAATTATACCAAAGCCTCGCTTGAATCACAAAAAAGATACGAAGAACCTTATTCACACGAAAACGAACAAGCTCAAAGAGCTGACTAATATTTTTATGTTATTCTCTGATTGAAAGATGAGTGAACACTTCGCTTAAATTACCTGTATTTGTTTACTGACGATTTAAACTAAAATAATAAACCAGGTTATATTTTAACAACTGTATTTAATTTTTTTTATAATTTGATGATGATGACTTGTTTTGTGCTTAACAATCTACATGAAACATCACAGCACATCGAGCCGAATGAAAGTGAATTTCTTTTTTTTTTTTTTTCTATAGTTAATGATTGTGTTTGCTTGCTATCGCTAACTTGCTGGTTTTTTTTTCCTTTGTAATATTTTAATTCTATTATCTTTATATGAAGCGGGCACGCCATCGCCGTATCAGCGGCCGATCGCGACTCGAGAATTAAAACAGTTTTGAGTATTTTTCGACTGAACTGCGATAATGGCTCTATGAAATACTGTGCTTTTTTTACAAATGATTATTATTAAAAATGTCAAAAATCTGCATTTCTATCTACAATGGATTAATGTGCAAACAATTTAGACGCTTTAGGCTGCCGCTGTTTATAGACGACATGGGATTCTTGCTGCACATTGATTTGTGTCTTACAACGTCTTTTGAGAACAATTTCAGAGATTATCACGAAACGTCGGAAGACATGAACCACTTTACAGCACAACACCCAAGAAACATCAAAATTATTTTGTGGTGAGAATAATCCTCGAATTTTTTGTGACTCCGTGACTATCGCTATCCGGTGTATAGATAAATACTTGGGACTTGCGATGGTACAATAATAAAGAATGTTTGAGAGTCACAAATATTAAAACAGAAAAATACCAGGTACATCAATTTATCATTTAAAAATCAGACTTATATCGTTTTTTTTAATATGTATAGTTTAAATCACGCGCCGCTGGATAGGGCAATGATTTAATCAAAAGTTGCATTTTATTGAATCATCATTTAGAAGCACAAAAGTGTAATGATCACATGCCAGACATCTGACAATAAAAAGCGTCATTGGATCTAGTAACATTCCGTCACGCCGGGGAGCGGGAGACGCGCAGTTGGGGCGATTTTCACTCTAAATTTGAAACGTCCACCCCAGCCTCCCCTGCGAGGCTGCGGGGCGCCGATAAGGCGAAAACTTTTTCGATTCGTTCCGCGACAAATCGAGCGGAGTTTATTGAAATAAAAAAAATGGGTTGGATTCCGGCCGCTCTCCCCCCCCGGCGGCGCGCGATTTCGCGATTTTGATTAAAGCGCCGAGGGGAGGCGAGGGCGCGACGGACCGGCGAAATGTTGCTTTTTGAATTTTATTGTTTTTTTTTCCCCGCGAAGGGGTGCTCGTGTTTCAACTCAATGTTGTAGCGAATCGGCGATTGAGAACTGTATTTATTCGCCCTGTGAAATTAAAAAGTCAATGCGTCACGGCGTTCAACGGAGAGACGCGGACGCGTCAAGAAAAAAGCAATTACAAACAAATATAATCTTATATAAACTATTACGTTTCACGCTAATTAATATTAACGCAAATAGAATACAGTAATACCCCGCTTTACGCGACCCCGTTATGCGCGGTTTCACTATAACGCGAATTTCGTATGTTTCGTATGTATGTTTAATCGTAAACCCCGATATATGCGAATTTCACTTAACGCGATTTTTTCCGGAACGTATCCCTCGCGTATATCGTATATATATTATTTTACTGAGGGGTTTTGTTTTTTATTTCATTAATATTTTCATTAATACTTTGGTATTTAATACTACGTAGGATACAGACTGCAATCGTGGATATTTGTACACTGGATGAATGCTTGCCTACTTGCTCAGATTTGAATCTTGCTGCAGTGTATTGAGTGGAAGGAATAAATTCCGTAGTCGGCAGATCCACCTACTTCATGACGACGATAAAGCTGCGCGTTGGCTATCTCCCTCCCGCATCAGCCCCTCGAGGGTCGCGTGCCAACCCCCAACTTGTCCGAGTCGTACCCCGCTGGGTCCAACCCCGAGGTTCGCGTACAGTCCGGGGGCCTGACCATCAGCCGCTAGGTGTGCGCAGTAAATCACCAAAAATACGACAGCCCCCTCAATCTGAATATTTAAAAATATTCTCTAATCGTTCACCTCTCAAGCTGCCTACACGCGCTGCAACACAACCGACAACCTAAGTAAATTAACTACCCGAGGACCTAACCTAAGGAAATTCTAAATATTTTGCATCACCATCGAGAGTTATTTATATTATAAATATCATTGAATTATATATTATTTTCATATTTTTCTGGCAGCCAATGACCACGAGCCACGCCCCTTGTCTCAAAACAATGTAAATATAAATAATTACGTAGGGGCACCCATTATAAGCCGAAGCTTATAATGGGGTGTCTGCCTTATTTTACTCACTTCCTGTAGGTAGTGATGAGCACAGTGGTTTTTTTTTAAATCGAATCATTTTCTTTGAGTTGACAAATAAAAAGCGACTTCTGCTCACAGAAAATACCTCGATGACTGATTTTTTTGATCAAATCATTAACTTGAATCAATTATTACATTTAAACAGCCTTATGGGGCAGGGGTGGGTCGAGTGAACAGCGGACAGCGTGTAAATGGTCGTGTCGTGGTTTTCGGCCTAACGCGCGTTTTATATAAACCACACTACATGTTTTAAAAGAACATTTCTCTATTACAACCTCTTGTAACGGTTATGAAACACGCATGCTTTTATATACTTGTATTATAAAAAATACTGGAGGCATCCTGACTTAAAAATATAAATCAAGGTAGCGTATTTATACTTGTAGATAAATCGTTAATACCAATCAACTGTGTGATAATTAATTTGCATCTTTTACGGCTTCGTGACTTTTAAAAGTATACTCTGTAATTTAAATTTCTTTCTGTGTGGGCCTCGTGACAATTGTCGTTTCTTGTAGGGGTAACAAATAACAAATCATTGCAGTTCCACCCCCGAGATCATCCCCCAGGAAGGCGCAGGAATGCACCCAACCTCCGCCCCTTCCCTGTTCGTCACGGGACACGTGCGGCTCCATGACTCAACACACGTGGGCGCTTTTTTTCAGCTGTATCTATTTCAGCAAGGTTTAAAAAGAAGGATTTTATTTTAGAATTTTCAATTAATCTTTCTCGCGTTTATTGAATCTCTCTGACTTATTTTGAATCATTTTTTATACCAGATTTTAGGCCTGGCTTAGGTTTAAAAAATGCGGAGTATAACATGATAATCGTGTCCATAAACCATCGTTTACTTAGATCTGGTTTACTAACTGACTCTGCATTGCACAACTGGAATCTATTTAATACCAATGACCTATAAATCTTGATATATGTGTTCTTGTTTTATGCACGATGGCCAAATATAACAGCGACGAGAAGCAAGTAGCAGATACTGTAACATGGAATAATTGATCGTGACACTACAAAATCACGCAAATTTAATTTATGTGTGCTTTGAATAAATTCGCATTTTTCTGGGAATATTTCTAATATGTTTTTAAAGAAACGAAGAGAAAAAATCCCGCAACTATTTTTAGATATTATTTATAACCACACACTCCGGATTCGGCGGTTATTTTAAAACCCAAGCCTGGTTTCCTATTCCGCTTGCGTGTTTCGGGATAGTTAGAGCAGGCATGCGCCCGGTGTGTCCGTTATCGGGCCGCCGATTGTGGAATTCAGGTTTATGGCCCGGCCGGACTAACTGAGACATAAGACGTCGTTAGCCGCGTAGTAATTAAACGGAATAACAATTTTTACCATTTTAGGATATCACAAATATGCCACGAATCTCATTCTCTTTTATTCTACAGGATGATCCGAAAACAGCGCACACTCTGCCTCTAATTAGGATATTTTTACGCTATTAAGGTGAAATGACACAAGAAAACCCTCATTTTTGTATTGTCCATCGGAAGATTACAACATTTCCCCATATTTATGTCAATTTGTGGATGCCCTCCAAAAAAAACTGGTCATGTTTTGAACCAAAGAACGAATCGACTCAATTTTTGATGTCTTGGTCTGAAGTAAAGTGTATTCCGGAAAGTCCATTCTGCATCGACCGAAGCAAAAAATAGTCAGAAGGCGCCAAGTCTGGACTATATGGCGGGTGGGGCAGGACTTCCCATCTGCTATTTTCCAAATAGTTTTTAACAGGTTGAGCAACATGAGTCCGAGCATTGTCATTCTGGAAAATCAATGTCTCGTGTCAGGTCTCCCATTCTGGCCGTTTTTCTTTCAATGCTCTCTTTAAACGAATTATATGTTGTTAGAACACCTATCCAGTAATGGTTTCATCCGGTTTAAAAAGCTCATAATACGTAGCCTTCTGGTCCCACCAAATACAGATCATTATCTTGGCAGCGTGAATATTTTTCTTCGGTGTCGATTTGGCTGGTTGGCCGGGCTTTAAATACGATTTTTTGCTCTTTGGGTTGTCTAAATAAATCCATTATTAGTTGCCAGTAACAATTCGATTAAAAAAGACTTTAAGCATTTCAGACATGCAAAATCGCCTTTCCACGTCTCTGGAATTCAACTCGTATGGCACCCAATTTCCTTGCTTTTGGATGAATCCCAATGCCTTAAGGCGCTTGAAAATGGCTGTCTGAGTCAGGCTCAATGCTTCCGCAAGCTTTTCATGTGCTTGACACGAGTCTACATCGAGTAACGCTTCCAATTCTTCATCTTAAGACTTTTTCGGCTGTCCAGGCCGATTTTGTCTTTGATGTCAAAATCGCTACTTTCAAAGCGTTAAAACCTCTCAAAACACTGTGTTTTCGCAAGAACATGTTCGCCATACTTTCCATACCAGTAAACATAGCTTTCGGCTGCAGTTTTCTTAGAAAAAAAGGGACTCAGCAAAACTTCCCGCAAATGCGGTTTTTTTCGCCATATTTCTAAATTTTCCATGATTGAAAAAAATATGATGCGCACAAGCAAATCAAACACTATTGACTGATGAGATATTGAGCTTCAAAATGACATATATATCAATGATTTGCTACAGCGCATACAAAAGTGTTGGCATTTAGTGTCAAGTTCTGGTTTTTAGGGATATATATATAATATATAATCTAGAAAAAGTCCTGGCAATATTTCAAGTTGATATCGATGCATGTCAACGGGCCTGGAGTCACCCTGTGGAGAGGTCCGGTCCGTTTTTTGTGGTCCTGCGCGGGTTAATTGGACACCTCGCGTTATCTGCGCATGCACGGCATTCCAGGCCCACAGCCGGGGGGTCCCCGCGTCACCAGCCCCGCGTGTCTACCGCTCGAGCCCCGCGTGGTCGCAACTGCGGCAGCCGGCGGCGCTAGTAGACGCGCGCACATCGAGAAACGCTAACTATGCACAAGACCTACCAGCGTGCCAAAGTCTGCTGTACCTTTGGCTGTAATCGAAAATAATATTTGTTTCATATGGCATAACACATCATCGCTGAAGTATTTTGGCCCCGCGAGCCGCCAAGGCCAGCCGCTGATAATTATAATATAAATAATATTTTATATTATACCTGCAGCAACAATAAACTGTTAATAACAATGTACTCTCGATCGATTTGAGTGTGTTATCACAAATCTCGCTATAGAGCCACGTTGTTGACACAACGTCACTCTTTGACGGCGGCTCTAGTAGTCATTATGTTATAATAATAATATATCTACATTTTCAAGTAGTAAATAATAGAATTACAGCTTTGACGGGTCAATTTACCAAATGATACTTACAACAAGCAACAATCTTCGATTCGATCAAATAAAATCGGCTGGACTTCCGCAAGGGAGGGTTTCGATTTCGCAGGGGTGGTGCAAGAAAAAAAATTGTGTTTATTTTAATTTATTATTTTATTTAATCAAATATACTGTCACTTTAGTATTATTGAATTGTTTTCATTGTGTCTACTTACACTCTAGAACGTTTTACTACTGAAATCGATAAGTTTAAATAAATAAATTTTAGTTCTAATTTACACGTCTAGGAGATATCTCTTAAGAATTAACATAATTTACTAAACAATGTACACTTTATTTACACACGTTCATAACAAACCAAGCAAAGGCAATACAATAATTATAAATAATAAAATAAATACTAAAGAATAACACCTAAGTTGGCAACACTGATAATAAATTATTTTAATGTTAATTAAATTTTAACACATAATGGAAGATTTTTTTATGTATACAAATAATTAGCAGTTTTCAATAGTATATAAATGTTATCGTAAATGCATTATTTGTTTAATAATGAAAATTAAGTCATTATTTTATTGCGAAATATTTCATTGTTTTATTGCACGGGAAGGTACTTCAACTTAATAATTAATTTATTATCAAAAAGATTTTTATTAAATCGTTAGTACTGTATTGTTATGTTTTTACACCATTAAAAATATTCTTTTTAATACTATTTTCTACTATACAGACTTTTCAGGTATTTTATGTAATATTTAAAAATTTGATAAGAAGGTCCAAAATATGCAAAACATCAACCGATTTTATGTTCAATTTCATGATCAAAAAATATATGTACTTATTAATCATTTGAAGATGTCTTTGTAATATGTATAGTTAAAAAATACAATGGAAGGTTTTGGATATAATTTAATAAATAAATAAACAAACTCTTTTTATCATTAGTCTCAATATTTCACAAAATACCTGTTGCAGTCTGTAAACTGAATATACAGTGCCCCTAAATATATCTACTTAATTTGGACAAAATTCGCTTATGTCTTATTGACAATATTAAAAATAGCGTTAGTCTATTCGATCGAGAAATAAATAATTAATTTGTGATATTTTAAGTAAGACATCCTGTATATTACTAGCCCACTGGAAAATCCACTCTGTGATAATTTAATATATAAAGCAAGATTTTTTATTTTTAAACCAAACGAAAAGTTTTAGTCACTGTTTTTTTTGATTGGTTGAAATTAATAAAATATTATGTAATAGTGATTTTTCCAGTATGCTACGATATGCATTGAATGTTTTAATAATAAATTTTAATTAAATATTTAAGTAATCCATAGTATTAAAAATTATATTTTAATTACATTGACATGCTATTAGCGTAAATATTTTTTTTTATAAATTAATAAATATGAACACATAGGTAAGGATGGTATGTAATTTACAGCTACTTCTTAATGTAATACATATTATTGAGTTGGGAAATAATACTGAAAAAATAAATAGAAAATGGGTTTAGTTTGTGTAGATTCAAAAGAATTAACCGCACGTTTTTTTAATTTTTTTAATCAAAACTTCATTTTTGTTAAGTCTTCTATTGTCTCAACGAATCGATTCTTAATAACTGGATACATCTTCAAGGTGAAAAAATGTGTTTTATTTATTTAAATACTTCTCCAGTTACAAGAATTTAATCTTTGAAAATATGAAGAAAAACTAGAGCGTGGCGTAACACCCATGAACCATATTTTATTTCAATCATTTAAAATTTATACGAAATATTCAATGTCAGAGTTCTAGCATTCTTGTAATAATATGTAAATATTTATGTTCGTAGGTATGCGTGCGTTAAAAAAAGACACCCTGTATCTCAGGAGGGTGACATTTTACAACGCCTTTATCCCTTCATTACAATACATTTAAAATTCAATAAAATTTTCGGAATTTATAGAGAGGAAGCTCTAAAACCCCGTAATGGGGGACAGAACCCATGTAAATTGCCTCTAAACATATGTAAATTATTTAAACTGCCTGTTCTGTACGGGTGGAGAGACGCAGGAAGGAGATAAGTCAGCCTGTATATTCCTCCAGGAAGAGTCACGTCAGGTAAAACCGAAAACCACAACGCTAAAACACAAGTCCACCATTATCAAACTAACAATCTACCTCCCCGTTATTTTTTGAAACCACACGATAAAATATTTTTGTGTAAAAATGTATGGCTTTGTTTGAAAAATTAAAACTCAATGGCGGACTATTGCTTTAGTGGATGACTGGTTATAACTATCAAGAGTGTTCAAACTAGCGAAACAGAGAAAATAGCACTTTCAGATTAATTAGATCAGATAAAAATACAATTGTTGAAAAAAAAAAAAAAAAAAAAAACAATTTTGTTGTCAATATATAATAATACTAATTCGATTTCATATAATAATTTAAAGTTTTATTTGATCGAAGATGCTTTAAACTATTTTACAAACCTACTTCGTGTGCTTTTATATACAATAATTAGGAATAAAAGTAGAATTTTACAACGAATATAATTATTAGTATATTTGTACCAAGAAATATTGCCTCCTAAATAAAATTTAACTACGTTTTATTATAAATAGTAATTTTTAAGTATTTTCTTTACAGTTTCATGTTAATGATGATTTATACTTTAATTATTTATTGAGGATAATTAATTTTTTACAATTTAATAATAAATTATGGATCGCAATCCGAATATTTACATTTTTTTTGTTGTTGTTTTTATTTAATTTGTATTAGGTCTGGTGAGCACACTTTTCACAATCAGTGGCAGTTCTTTAGTAAGGAATCCTTTTGAGATTATTAAAAATTTGTTTTTCATTTGAAATAAATTTTTAATAATATACAGGTGAATCAAGTTGTCTTTAATATTTAAACGTGCGTGATATACGAATTATTTTGGCTAATTGAAAATTTGAAAATTAGTTATTTACACTATATCTACAAGGCTTGTGAATATTGTGTAATTTGTACAATTTTATAGAAAATACAACATGGTCACCGCCACCGAAATTCCACTGCAAAAAACATATCTACTAAATTTATTAATAATTTTTGTTAAAAGTGGATTGATCATACGTTAAATTTATTTCGGTAATCATTTTTTAACTAAACAAATGCATAATACCAACGCGTTTAGTTTTTGTCAAAAGCTTGGAATCATCCTGTATATTTTATATATAGTTTTTCTTACTTAGTTAGTAATTTACACTGCAAAGAAACGCCGTAACGTAACAAAACAAGAGTGAACCAATCTGGCTTAAAAGTTATCATATGGCTGCATAATTATATGACATTTAGTAATATGATTAGGCACATGAGTTCACACATAGAAAATAATTTAAAGAAATCCTAGAAAACTATCATCGTGGCTTACATGGCCGGTGTACTGACCATTGTACTAACGAACCACATCCATTAATCGAGAATTTTTAACAATCATACTCTACATATGAACCAATGTGCCCAGGCCAACCAATATTTGACAAGTTAAATGTTGTTATAAGTATAAAAAAATGAAAATATACAGAAAGTGTTTTCACAGCCAATACAATATTTATACTGATGCCTAAATTGTATGGTGTATAATGTTACGAGGTGGTGATACGAAACAAATCAACGGTACAATACGAAACGTGTACTCGTAACAAATATTTTTTTTTATAATAAAATATTTTTTATTGAATTCAAAAACATTATTCGATAGGAACAGAAAACTGATGGTGAGGTTTAGCGCTGCTCAGGCCTCTCGGGCCTCGCGGGCGTGAAGCTCCTGCAGCTCCTCCTCCTCCCTGCTGAGTGGCACGGTGCTGTGGTTGTAGAGCCCCTGCGCCATGAGCTGCAGCGCCAGGGGGTTCTTCTGGCCGCTGGCCTTCTTGATCTTGGCCCTCTTGTTCTGGAACCAGATCTTGATCTGCGCCTCGTTCAGCCCCAGCTCCGCCGACAGCTGCTGGCGCCGCCGCTCCGTGAGGTACCTGTTCTCCGCGAACTCGTGCTGCAAGCGCAAGGAAACACCTGGTCAGCCGCATGGAAACACCTTAAGCCAGTGGTCCCCAACCCTAGCCCCGCGGGCACCATAAAAAGGTTGGGGACCCCTGTCTTAAGCTAACAAATAAACCTCCACCTCCAAACCTTGCAGTGCAAAATTGATTCCGAAAATGTACAGTGTGTCCAAACAGAGCATCACCATTTGGATAACATAATTTTTTTTTAATAATTTTCCATATAGTATTCTTATAATCAATATTTTTAAAAAAATGCTTGATTACTTGTAGTTTTTGTTTTACTGAACTAACAAATACCCGATACTTTGTTTGGACAACCTGTATAATAAATTTTAAAAAATTCCAACTTTGCAACTCTAATACTCATGTGACGGTTGCTTATATATGATAGGCTGATTTTATTTGTAACACCAAGTATTAAGGTTGTAGTGCATGATAGTGGGCTACCTTTAGTCTGGCGAGTTGCGGCCCGCTGAACGCCGTCCTGGGTCTCTTCTCCTCCTCGCGCTGCGTGGTTCCCGGGCTGCGGTCCCCGGGGGCCTTCTTGGGGCGGCGGGTGCGGGGACCTGCGGAGAGAACACGTCCCACATGTAGAGGAAACCCTGGATACTAATGTATCGTTTTATGTACAATGTTTTACAATGTACAACGGACCAATTCATCTCATGCCATCCACAGAAAATATACAAAATTGACAAAACGATTCTGGAAAGTGGTATTGACTCGACAAGTAAATAATTCATGTTAAACTACTGTGTATACTTTTTTATATTTAATATTATGATATTAAACTATTTCTTTTGCAAATTATTTTTTTGTAGACAGTTTCTATTGCGCATCATTCTGCATATCAATGCACCCATTAAAATCAAAATTAAAGGAAATTTTATGTCAGGTGTAAATTCACGGGAAAAATCAATAAGCAAAGGTTTTTATTCATCATTATAGTTCAGTGATAAAATTAACCGCTAAATTTAATCGTACGAAGTGAATTTTATTCATATATCTATCTGCGGGTATTTATATGCAATGTTCATACATAAATGTACACGCAGAATACTTGGTTCCACAAATTTTATAGATAGAAAGTTTTGCATTGAAATTACCACATAACTCTAATTTGTCAAAACTCAATGAAATTGACACAATCCGCCAATTCTAGTATTAAAAATTGGAGCAGTTTGAGAAACGGTCTATGGGTGTTGAGCCGCAATACTTCTTTCATTGGTGTTACAACGTTTTGCCTCCTGAACATTAACCATATTTAATAAATTCAATTACCTGAAGAAAGCCACACTACATTATATCGACGACCCCTGAAACATCCGAACATATTTACAAGTAATATAAAAAAAAAATTTAGGATGCGAACCTCAAAGATTCATCATCTCGTGTGGTAGTAACAATTTCACAAACATAACAAAGCGTGCAGTTTTAATTTTAAAAATCACAAATCGATGCATTTCATATCGAGCCGCCTCGAGATGCAATGTCTTAACCAATTCAATACGAAAGGAGAACCAAAAATTAATCAAGACATTGTACCGCGCGACGTCTGATAACCCGAGCGGAGGGCCTTCATCCAGCATCTTCTCTCTGCGCACCTGCGGGGAACAAATCAACACAAAACCAAGAAATGGATGCGAGTTAAACACATAAAAGAATTTCAAACTTAATTAAGACTAGATATAAACATTTTTGAACTTCCACTCACACGAACAATCATCTTTGTGTATATTGTATGAACACTTAAACTACTACTCTGTTAAATATTATAATAATAAAATATTTCCAAGTGCATAAGAAAGAAAACTCCTTAGTCTGATATAAGTTTTACCAAATTCCTTTGACATGCTACCTTTATAGAACAGTGCTGTTCTCTTCTTCCTCAGATCATCTGAACAAGAATGATTCCCACTCGGGAAATTGAGAAAAGATGTTATGTAAAATATAAATAGTAAGCCGTGGTTTAAAAATGCTAGTCTGTTCATTTACATTTGGATTTGAGATTAGTAAGTGGTTACAAAATATTTGTTTCTTGTTTATTTCTTGCATATTTCGATTTTAGTTTCAAATTAAAAATTATTATGGATTACTTATATTTAAGGTGTTTTAAAAATGGTCACACCGCTTCAATAAATCCTTATTTCTTATTTACTGTTCTTCTTTATGTTAATAAAAACAACTTATATTATTTTTCGAGTAGCAAAACCGATTCTCGAAATAAATCTAATTTTTTAAGCAGTTTTAATTTCTACTTCAATTATAAAAATGAGCAGGTTTTGCTACTCTGCATAGGACATGCTAATTATTATTATATGTTAAACACAATAAACTCAAATTAAAAACGGCATGCAATACAAAGCATAACACAGGTAAAAAATACACATTAATTAAAAAATATATATAAAATTAATAAATTTTTAAATAGACGTACGCTCGTGTAGGTTACAGATTATTCTCTCTTTGGTAGCATACTTACTTCGTCCTGCAACAAAAAGAAAATAAACAAATTAGTTTAAATAAGAATCATAAAATAAAAAAAATCAGTTCAAACACAACTTATAAAAAAATATCACATTAGCTGAACATATTATTATTAAAAAGCAGCTAGATAACGAAGTCAATGGTGAACAAAGTAATCGACACATAAAATATTTTATGTATAATAGCGTCTTACTAATATGATTTGACATATTTTTTCACATATTGAAAATGATTATATATTTCTATTGAATTTGTTATGTATAAGCTCGCTCTTTTCTGTATAGACTCAGTTTTGAAGATGCCGTGTTCAGCGAAAGAGCTCTCGCTACAAGTGAAATTACCGTAGTCTCCAAAACCATTTGGTTTTATTTTATTATAATAAAAGAATGGAATATTACAAAATAGATACCAGTTCCATTAATTATTGAAAATGATTCAAAGAAACTCTCAGAAAAATATCATCGTTACTTGTGTAGGATGATATTTTTCTGAGAGTTTCTTTGAATCATTTTCAATGTGTGAAAAAATATGCCAAATAAACATATATATATAATAGCGTCGTATTATTTTGGGAAAATAAAAAAAAACACACCCAAAACAAGACGTCATTGTCTAATCACCGTTATGTTGTCGGTAATATCGCAGCGCGTAAAGACAGCTCAGATATACAAATCAAGTCTGGTATTTTCTAAAGTGCGGAACACCAAATTCATAGGCCATTATTTTGCGATTTCATCGCGGAAAAATTGGCCGATATCGCTACACCCAGTGCGATTCTTCGGTCGGTTGTCAGCTGGGTCGCCACGTGTGCGGCGAGGTGCAAGAGCTGATCAGCTGACTGCGACACCTGGGGAGCACGTGGCCCGCCCCCCGCGCCCCGCACCCGCTGGACCACACGACGCGCCGCGGACGCTGGGAGGTCCGGCGCGGAGGGGGGGGCAGTTTATTGGGTGCCCCGAGGCCCTCTTAATTGAGATATTAAAATGGTGCCAGGGACTGCCAAGCCCGAGGACCACAGCCCATCCTCACCGCGGCGTCCAGACCCGATCACTCTCGAGAGATCCGCATCTTGATAGTCCCCCAGTCACTGCCACAATTGACTAATGAATATTTTCAATATTTTTTAACTAAATCTGATTTTGGTGTAGTTCATAATTTGAATGTAAATACACAAAATAAATACTGGAATACTTGAGGGATACGTTGCGGAAAAAAAATGCGTTAAGTGAAATTCGCGTATATCGGGGTTTACGATTAAACATGCATACATAGTCAAAACTTAATACAAGAAAAATACATCTATTGCCTTTTGGGTAGCGTTTCTTTTACGTTCTTGTAAAATACGTTCACGCTGTTTTTAATTGTTAAGAGAAGTCAATGATTACATTATTTTCATACACATTCGTAAAATAAGATATTCGCGTAATGCGAGGCATTTTAACGCGATATTTGAAATTCGCGTTATAGTGAAACCGCGCATAACGGGGTCGCGTAAAACTGTATACCATGTGTAGGTAATTCGCAATGTAACTCAACTGGTATGTTTACCGAGCCACTGTAGGTTATTTTTATAGTCCGGATTATTTTGTGAGTGCGGAGTCCCTGATTCGAGTCCCACGCCGCGCTGCCCATGGCCGTTAGTTTATTTATTTTTTATCTAAATAGGAAATTGTAATGCGGAAGTCGGCGACCAGAGAGCCTTCATCCAGTAGGCGATACACCAATCCCGGAATATTTATGTCCCTTGTGCGCTTCCTTCATTGCATTACTGAGATACTTTTTTTTATTGATTACCGTGACGCATGCTCCACATCCTCTCAGGAAGCCGTATTCTGCATCACCGACGAAGATATGGAAGATCAGCGAAAGCGGTGGCGTGCTGCGACTTTAACGGCAGAGAAACCCTGTTCGTAACGAATACCCACAAAAAGTCTTAAAAATATCGATTCTTTCGTGTCCTAACGGGATATATTTTTTTGATTTTAAATATTGTATTTCAAATTTGTGTAAGGCATGTGAAGGCATGTATTGCATTCTTCTTGTAAGGACAGCATGCCACTGATGTATGCTTATGATTTTAACTTTTTTGGTAAACTTAATATGGATTCTATTTACAACTCCTTATCATTTATTATCAGGTGCTGCTAGTAATATGCACACGAATATTATTATATCAAATATATAAGTTTTTGATTTTGTTCATATGGTAACACAAAGTAAAATAAACATTCACACACTGGATTGACGAGAGCAGAAATGATTATCTCTACTCGACAATAATTGAGAACTTTAATCTAATATTTATAGTTTTACTATATACATACTAAGCAAAGAAGATTATAAGTCCCGACATATTAAAAAAGTATATTTGAAGAAGTAATTACCCTAATAGAGGCAGATCAAACACGAATTATCCAATATAAATCTGTTTATTTTTAAACCGCAATTGATGGCATCGACAAGCGCTCCGGCCGCTGTGTTTGTGGGAGTAATAATAATTAAACCTATCCTAACCTTGCCGACTCGGGGGCTTCTACAAATCGGCGAAGCCTCTGGCACCGTTTATGAGGGCAATCTATTAAATAAACCTCCTCTATAGTACCCATATAATGTTTATAGCAGGGCCAGGGATACTCGAACTGTGTTACGCAGTATCAAATTTAAAGTGAAATAACGTTATATTTAGAAGTTTAAATAAAACGAATATTCGGTAGCTTATCTTGCCTGTAGAGGGCCGCAAAGGACAAGATGGATGAAGTATGTAAACATTCATTTCCGACTCAAAAGATCCCAACAATAAGTGCTTTTTGATGATAAGCAAGTGCCCTTACCACTGGACCTCAAAGCTAATGCATTATTAGCTAAATTTGAAGTTGCCTTTATAAAGAAAAAGGACCTGCAATATAAGCGATAGAAGCAGTCGTCATTGAAAACCATATTTTCCCTTACAATGATTTGTTTACTACTGAATGAATTTATGTCATCTTTATTTTAAGGCAAAATAGTTTTGAAAATCCTATATATTGTATGGAACTGATTTGCATAAAATTAGTGTAATAAATTATATGAAAAAAGTAGAAAATTCAATTCAATGATCAGATCAGCGATAGGCCATCCTATCATAAAAAAGCCACCAAGATAAAGGAATCACAAAATGTGCTAAAACGCCTTTGCGCAAGTGAGATTAGGTTCTCTCAGTCAAAGGTGTTTTAGAACTCAGGAATCTCAGGACCTGTAGGATGAGCAAAGTCGAGGACGGACCACGGAATACGGTCTCCATATCTGATGCTTGAGGAGCTGGATCAGAAGAACTGGCAGATCCCGGTGCGGGGATCCCTGGGGCCGGCGGACCTCAAAGCGACCGCAAGGGGCGCCTAGGCGGTTTATGACGTCATTAGCTGAATCAACAGTGCAATCATGCCTCAAACGACTCCGTAAACGGCCGTAAACCTGGCGAGGCACCTGCGCGGCGGCCAACACCAGTGAATCTTTGGCAATTATCGATTAAAATATATAAAACCGCCTCTCTTTTCGATGGTTAACACGCTTGCTGGGCGACATTGTAATCTGCGTTCGAACCCCGGGAAGAATCATTAAAAACTAGCGGATACCCAGCGCGTGCTACTACGCTAAATAAAGAAATAAAATACTTTTAAAAAAGGAAATTTTGTTGTTTTGTTAAAACAAGAGTTTTTTAAGTTCAAACCAGCAACACTTAGCGATTGGCCTTGTTGATAGCTATGGCAAAAGCCGGACGCATTAGAAACTGTAATCACATCTTCTCCACATTACATTTCCCGCTGATGATTGTGGCTTCGATTAACTTGGAATAGTTTTTTAACAGCAAGTCTTGTTCCGTTGCACAATTAAGGTGGATCTAAGTTGCGAATGAGCATCTATGGTGAACCAACTTTTAAGGTTAAGATGTGCGTTTTTGTTTGAAAACTCTAGCTGTCAGATCGTGTCTGTGATGCGATGACGAAACCGCTTTGGGGCATATCGGTTCGATGGTTTTAAAGCTTAGCGCAGCCAGATCCACGCTGGTTTTTGGGTTTGTGTTTTATATATATAGATAGATAAGCCTTGTCCAACAAAAAAACCTCAAGATGCTTGCATGTCGTCTTTGATGCAAATATGCTTGTCGTTAGATCAAATGAAAGCACCTCAGGGTATTATCTAGCAGTCAGAATGCTTGCATGTCAAGTTTAGAGTACCAAAGTCGATCACAGGGAAAACAACTATTAACCCTTTGCACTCGAGAGGTGCGGATTCCGCACCACACGATGTAATGCCGCAACTCGAGAGGTGCGGATTCCGCACCAATTTGCTTGGTGCGGAAATTCGATGTGCGGTGATAACTATTTATGGTTTTTTATCTGGTGATTTCTTGTTTATGTTTATGTGATCTTGTTCTTTAAAGTTCGTTACTAAGCACTGCCCATATAATTTTACAAAGATCATGTTATCCCCCTTTCAATCTACGCTAGAATTTCTTATCCAAGATTAGTGCGGCACCATAAAGCGAACTGCATTTTTGGTCTCAGTTCGACCTTGACAGCCATGGCAAAATGACTAGATGTGTACCTAATCAACCCATATATTTTTTGCTTTTACTTCTTATCGTAATCATTCATTTGAGGGTCCTTATTTGCTTAAACTTATATTGCACTGAAGAATAGACTTTTTTCTCCCTCACAATATCAATAACCTTTCCATTCACTTATCGTACCATTATTTTGTTTGCTTTATAATATATAATAATATTATGATAATGTGTATCTCACTAAACAGCTGAGAGGAGAACAGCCGCTTAATCACTTGCGGTATATGAAAACCTTAGTTCGGCAATTGACTGGAGATTTTCGTCAGACACGTGCTAGAGCTTCACTTCAACCTGCGATTCCGAAAATCCGCCTAAGTGGAAGGCTGCATAACATTCTAACAGAAGTTAGGAAGGATTACAAAGTCTGTTCTCAAAATAATAAACCCAGCAAAAGACATCAAACGACATACTTTTGTGATACTTGTCCCGAAAAGCCGGGCATGCATCTCGGCAATTGTTACATGAAATATCATACAAAGCAAAATTACAAAGACTTATGTTTACGAACCTATCTTCGTAAAGATGTAAATATACATTAAATATTAAAATTAAAAAAATTATGTGTCAATTTATGTGTGTGAACATTTTAAGTTAGAGGTTAAAAATTCACCGAAAGTGATACGAAACGCTTCGAGTTGCTGATTAGTCCGCGCGGAAACGGTCTCGAGCGCAAAGGGTTAAAAATGTACGTTATCATGAGGTCAAACGGAACGAAACATATCCAACAAGCATGTTTTGCTTGTTGGCTTTAGAATTCTGCGAAATATGTGTTAATGGTATTGAATATATCTGGTATAGCTTATTAGAGGCGAGACAAGTCGGACACAGCCACCTCTCTTATATAATCTATCCAATTAGAATGTACATTTTTGTATAAAAGTTAGAAAGCCGTGCACAACCTTATATATATTTACCGTTTAAAAATACATACTGTTTTTTTTTTTAAACGTCTAACTTTTTAAAGATTTTATTTATAGATACGTCGTGTCATTTGTTAACAAATACCAGTTCTTCAAATTTTTATACTTGATGTATAAATAACTTTATGCTGTACTGTACATCCTATCAGAGAAGAATAGATTACAAAACCTTTTAGTATAAATTTAAAACCTTTCAATTTGATGGAATAATATTTTAAGGCATGCAGTGCTTTGTTGCTTGACCGACCGTATGCTACTGCATTATAATGCAAATTAGATGTTTAAATTTTAAATACGCTATATTTCTCTAGAATATATAAATTAATGTTAGATATTTGCATATTATTTATTTAAACTACGTATTTTTTAAAAATTGCACATTGTCAACAAATTACTCGCAAGCATTGTTTCTGCAATACGTGGTCTATAAAATTAAGCCATAGACAGAAAAACATTAAATATCGGCGCCGTACGCCTTGTGAGGGGAATATCAATTTTTTATGGAGGATAACTCATACCAGCAGTAAAAAAGGAGATTGACTTGTAACAATAAATAACCAACAAACAGGAAAACATTCTTACATAAAAAACCGTTTAAACAATCAACAATTTTGCGGTATATTTAACCGTTCAAAATATTTGGTGAGTTACAAGTTATTGGTTTAAATTTCTTATAAATAACAAATAACACATCCAATGTAAACAGCTGAATTAATTTTTCATCCGATTCTCAAATCTACGATTTTCTCGATGAATCGAATTCGGTAAAGTGTGAGATGAATTTTTTTATTGTCGCCTTTGTAAAACTTGCTGAGGGCAGCCTTACAAAGGCCTACGATCTGATCCGCGCATTATCCAGGAGATTATAAAATTTGTATGCAAACTCCGTACAATTGCTGGCGCCGGCTTATGGCGCACTCGGCCGCACGGTGTGCCTTCTCGCTCGCACGCGCCTGCCGAGCTCCAGTGCGCCAGAGCGAGACGGGGCACCGCGGAATGTCAAAGCGGTTAATTGCTTTCGGGGAAAGGAACGCGTTTATTTCTTAATTAGACCCCGGCCACCATAGACGATTCGGTCAACCCGGAGGATGACAAATAAAAGACGAGTGAGCTTTGAAATAAAATGAGATGTGAACCGACTTAGTTGAAATGTAAGTCGATAGCGATTGAAGCCTTAGTCTCATTGATTTATTTTGTACCCTATAGTCGTTTTCGCTTTTTACATGTATCAATTTTAGCGTCATATCGGTGTGATGCGATGTTTTTTCGATATCGAGTCAATTATCATAATATTCTCCGAATGGTTTTTATTTTTATGGAATTTTTAAATTATATTTTTTGCACTTAATTTTTAGATTGGATTTGTACCAAGTAAACCTAAATTACTTTCCTTGAATTTAAAAAATTACATTTATTATTATTTGCTCTTACTGCTAATATATTTTTTTAATATGAGATATGTCATTTTAGGTGCAAAAGCCTAAACGGAGTCACGAATGAAGTCATGAAAATACAATTTTTCTTTGTTGATTTTAACAAAAAGTCTATGAAGTCTAACCACGCTTGCTTATAAGGGAATCACGAAAAGCAGCTTTTGAAAGATGTAAATAAACCGTATTTTTAATTTTAATAAAATTAACAAAAAAGCATATCGCTTCGCTCAGAACTCGAGTCCGAGCCCGGGGTTCGAGTATTGGCGGAGCGCAAAAAATACTAAAAAAATATTCGAGGCAAAAATGGGATTATCAACAGGGAAAAATAATCATTCTCAAAATGCAGGGAATAATTTTGTTCCCTGAAATTCAGTATGGGCCGTCGCCGGGGGTCCATTATACCCCAATGCCTCCTAATGACTTCGCGAACGGGGCCGATGACTCAAGCTCGGACATCGGTTATGTCAGGTGCTTTAATTGCGTCGGGAATTAACAGAGGTTACGGGTCAGATTGGTCCCTTTGGCGAAAAAGCGGCTGATTTATGCAAGCATCTCTACCCTTCGCGCGGCTCTTGTAGAGGTGCGCGCGCCCGCGGATGCCGATGGGTAATTAACGCCCATTAGCGAGTGGCTATCGTCCCAAACGCGCCGGCTTTACCTTAATCGGCTAAGGTAAACGATGGAGATATCGCGCATTTATTGAGCAATTGAAATAAAATCCGCTGGATTTTTTTTTTACTTACTCATAAAACCAAGCTTAAATCTGCTTTATATGGGAATAAACGTGAAGCGTATGCAATTATTTTAGAAAAATGTCTTATTTTGATATATATTGAAGGGATTTGTTTACAAATAGTTTTAACTGAGAATTCCAACCTTAAAGTGGTTAAAATAATAAATATATTTTATCTGGAAATGATGGACTTTCTATCTTCGGATCTTCGGACTTCCGACGCTTCGGCTCCGGTAATAAGATTTTTTAAATAAAAATAAAAATGGCTTTACTATATCCAAAATATCGGACCTAGTGACACGACCATGGGATTTCGGATTTAAATGACTTTTGATTAATTTAATATTAAAAAAAATCCAGATTAATGGTATATAATTTTTTTTTATTCTTCTGCACATAACAAATCAAATAACTTTGGATACGTATCAAACATAAAACACTTGCTTCTGAATGCTTTATGCTTGCGGCTTGGACAGAACTGTAATTCTGGATTCCTCGCTTTTAAATTTTCTGGGCTCAGGTGTCTCCCACCCAAATAAAAGGGCACCAATTCCCGCAGCGACCTCTACACTAATAACTGAAGCTTTAAACACAAGTCTAAAGGTCCCCGCAGATGTTTATGCAGCCATTACAGGCCGTACAACGTCGCTTGAGATTGCGGTCGCGATCTGATAAATACCGCGTCATTGTTTATTGACTTCATTACGGAATCAACCGAAATTTAAAAAAAAAAAGTAAAACACCTTCTCACGCTGTGATGGTTTCCATCTTCCACATAACAAATAATGATTTATTTTTAATTCATAAAAGGACAGTAATCTGGTAATTTGTATTATTATATATTCATGATGTACCAGTAAAAGGGAAAATGTTTTGCAATTACTTTGTATGACTGCTTTAAAAAAAATATTATTTTGGTCGAATAATTTGAGAATAAAACGTTTATAAGCACTGAAAGAGTAGAGAGACTCAAGAGAGGCAGCAGGAAAGCAAGTAGTCCAGAATTTATTTCGGCTGTGTCCAGTTTGGGACGTTTCACCTCGAAGTGTTTTTTTCTGTTCGATTGTCAGTTGTGTCGCAGCGTGTAGGCTGCTCAGAGCAGCCTGCATGCCGGCACGCCACTTTGTTACCGAGAACCTCGCTTGCAGAGAATGTTCCAGAATTCTTCGGTAATGAAGCGATTATAATAATGCTTTATTCGGCTCTTTATTTGATATGGGACACGCCACATATGTGGGGATATTCAAATTCTGCTATTTTTATGTAGTTTTTATTCATTGCTTTGTTTTTTTTTCCCTTTGTTTACGAAGCTAATGCATAGCGCTGTAAAGCTATTTATGACTGGTGATTATAAAAAATAATTGACAATGTGTTTTTTTTAAATAATTATTTTATATTTAGTAATAATGAGCTATCGTTTATTGGTGTCACATAGTGTGAAAGATATATTTTTTCCTCTAAAGACATACACACGATGAGTTTTACAATGAGTGAATTCAGTAAAACAAACATATATATAGTTTTTGTTAAATTTGTTGAAATATGCTCTATTAAGCAATATTGAAGTGATTTTATAAGGTAGCATAGTGTTTAGTGCTATGAAAAAACGTATATATATATTTTTTAGTTAGTTAACGGCCTCATTTCAATGAGCAACATAAAATAATAACAACGGTTTAAACACAAATCCCCAACAGACTGATAAACAGCAGCCTATACACAGTGTAATGCAACTGATAAGTGTCCGCTTTTATTCAATAGTTTTGCATAAGTAAACAGCGCAAAAGACTTTGTGTTGCAACGTGTTTAGGCCGCTTAAGGAAAAGCGAAAAGATGCGCCCTGTTACCCGAGTCTGCAATAACTATAGAATATATTATTTTAGCTGCCTACATGCGTTGCGACACAACCGACAGCAGACCGGTCACTGGACTTCATTTGGCTACAGGGCAAAAGATAATGCTAGTGGGTTGTTACAGTTCGTTTGTCGGTTGTGTCGCGACATGTGCAGGCTGCTTTAATAGCACATGCGGAATTTGATGAACTGGGCTCTGGAGGAATAGCACACTGTTTGTTTTGCGCTGCTGCGGCGGTGGAGCGAGCGAGACGGCGGGCACTCGCCGTCTCTGTCGGCGGCGCGTAACGTCTTCATTTGGTGGACCACACAGGGCGCGCGCGCCAACCTGTGGTGCGCGCGCCCCCCATATTAATGACTTCAATATTTTCATATTTAACCACGTCGCAGAAGTGCCGATTATTAATGACGCTAACATCTATCATATTTATATTGTATCTGTTGCTTGTACACGGCTGTGCACCGTACATATCGGTAATGAAGTTGTGGACTTGGAATCAGATCTAAACGCTAGAGCTTTGTATAGAAATAATTATATAATTTTGCTATTGGGCAGCAGAATATTAAAATGCGGAAATTATGAAGAAGGGCTCAACATAAATATATGTTCAGCGAGAGGATCGCCGACCTCTTTTGAGGCACCCAAAAAGAAGAGGATTCACAAATTTTGATGTTTGCAGAGCAATAAAGCTTTTTCGTTGATGTTGCAGTTAAATTTAATTCAACTAATTTTTCTTTTCGATCAAAGAATACCAAATTCATTAGAAACCACTCGCCGGGCTGATGTGGACAGGTTAATCCTCCGTGCAGTATCTGGTGACTGCGCAATGATGTCGATTACCGCGATCGGCTGCCCCCGACCCGCGTAGCGGAGTTTGGAAGCGGTATTCCTGTCACATCATCACGGTGGGCAGACGAACAAAAAAACGACGTCAGCTTCAAACAACGCGCACCACGTCAGCGGGCCGCGGTACAGAGAGGGGCAGAGGCGCGCAGTACGGCACTGCATGTCCTAAAATATATGTTCACAGACCTAGAACACATTTACATGCCACAAATAGATTTAAACGATGATTTCTAAATATTCAATCGAGTCATTAATAAATAGATTAATAAATATTTATACAGTCGATGCTTTTACAATTACATTAGCAACATGGTGTAGGGTTGAATCCTATCTGTATTTTTTCGTCGTTGGATGCCCATAAATACCCTGTATTATTATTTCAAGTGTAAAAATATATTTTTTAATGTTTTTTAATTACTTAGGTGCTTTTTAAATTTAATTGTGTAACTGTGTATATTTGCATTGCTTTGTGGTGTATTTCGTTTTTATAGTGTATCTTATTATATTTACGCCACTGGTTTCCATAACGGATACCGGCTGCCGATGGAGCAATGTTCACGGCCTGTCCCGGGGATTGGAACTCGGACTACCAGGTTAATAGTATAATTGTGATAGCATTAACCTATACGCTATCAAGCCATGAAATAAACTCTGCCTTAATCTGAGAATTACTGACTCCACGCCCGGTTTCTGAATGGTTGTTCAACAGTACTTTACAAAACTCTTACCACCTCCATTGCTCCGAAGAAATTAAGTTTTTTCAAACATGCTATATGAATAAAATTACTATAACTATTTGCCTACCATGGCTCTGTAACTGAGCGAGAAATTTAATTGTTATATACAAGTATGATAGCGACGTGCCGTCGCTATAGATATATATTTGTAAACGTTCAAGCATCCTTGACTTTATTTAAGAACAAATACAGTATTTTGTTTGATTAGTACATATTAAATTATGATTTTTTTCGCCGCTATAATTTTACCTCAAACCTTTTGATATAATTGTATAGGACCATTTTTGCATTAAAGTTTTGGGAACACCAGCTGACAGTTTAGGGTTAGTAAAAATGGAGCGTTACACGATAGAACAACGTGTCTTCATTAATGAACAATATTTCAAAAATAATGAAAGCTTGGCAGCCTTTTAAAACTTTACTGCAAAAATGGCGACAAATTCAAATCTTGCGTTAATTTTGGGACACCTTTATAAGTAATATAATATGTTACGCGAGCGTGGTCGTCGTATCGTCTCGCCTCGGCAGTCGCCGGTCGTTTCACCTTTTCTAAGCTCCTGAACTTCACTCACAGTGCAAAAAGACATGAAGCACCATATATATATATATATTAGCCATCATGCATATCATTTGAGTTAAAATAGCTCCATGAGCAGGAGCGTCTTCGCAGGCGCTGTACCTGGCCATGTCACGGAAGTGGTGACCATCTATTTTAATTATCGACGCACAGTGATTAACTGGGCAGCCCGCGCCACCCTGCAGCCGCCTGCGTGTGGCCCCGGCTCTTGTCCCCTGATGGATGCTGGCACCTGTCGCGTGTGATTATTCTAATTATCTTCATTAGGCCCAGCGCAGGTATTCAGAGACGCTTAGAATGAGTGTCTCCGTTTATAATAACCAGATTCACTGTTGGATTGAGGCCTTGTTGTCGCTTTTTAACAACATCAGCTCTCAATATAGATCTTGATAAACGACGCACGCGACACGACAGGTACAATCATTACAATTAATTTTCAGGACACACAAAGGACTCGAATCTACACCTCCCGGCCACCGCAGCCTAGTGCCTTAATTTTTTCGATTGCCGTTACTATGAAACAACCCAAGAATATTACTTATTTAAAGTGTACAACAGATGGGTAATAATAAATTGAACTATTTCTGTCATGTGTCATTGTTTCTAAAAGTAAAATATTAGTGAGTATATGTTTTGTTATAGGTTAGAAGAGTTTTAGGTCTTGTAATTTTTGGCGAAATTAATTATAGTTGAAGTTTATTTTTATTTAGCATGCAATTTGCCATGTCTCCAGATTTGTCAATGCAGCACTGAGAAGGCCAGGCTCCTCACCATCACCGTCTCACAAGTGTTGGCTCATGTTGCAATGGCTTCGGTTAGATTGGGTTGGTCCAGTGCTCCCCAACTTTTTTTCAATATCAAACTGCGGCGCAAAATGACCCACTACACTATTTTCCCCTTAGAAAACCTTGAGCACTGGCCTCACTTGAACACTTGAACCTCTGCTGAGGAAAGGCACTAAAAATAATTCAGACTTTAACATTGTCTATACAACAGACAATTTCAGTTTGAAAGCATTCAAGGCCGCGCTTCTAAGCAATAATAACAAAAAATCTTTTTTTTTTTTTTTTTTTCTATTTTGGTTGTTTTGTTTATTTTTCGCACGCTGCGCCTCCCAACATCTCTCGGAGCTTGCGGGGGGCGCGCCTCCCCATTTGGGAAGCCCTGCTCCCCGTGGGGACCTCCGCGGCGCGGACGTGTCGGCGACAATGTCTGCACGAAGCCCTCCATCAATGGAGACATTCAAAGCCCTACTAATCCCAAACATTAAAGATCTTGAAACTCTTTATCTGAAACTTTTTTCCCTTACACTAACATCCGAAAGCTATAAATTTATATTTGATTTTAATTGTACTCTTTTTAAAGACATTTACAAAAATACGCAAACAGAGTAGAAACTTTTAACCACTTCGTTTTCAATATAATCATGATCAAAGGCAAAAATAAATCGTTGACTTTTGTTAGCGTTAAAAATGCAAATTCCCAAATCATCTGTTGCGGCCCTCGACTCTAAAAAAAAGGTTAGCCAGTGAACTTCCCTTGAACTCAAATGCACTGATGACGTTACATTTGCTGTGCTATTTCATACACTTGTCTGATTCATACACCCGGCGTCATTTTTCATGAATACGCACATAACTTTATAACTTTTTTATAGATAATATATAAAACAAATATTTTTATAATTTGCAACAATACCGCAGTGGCGTTTTTTTACTTCAAACTTATGATGAAAATACACAATATTTTTGTATATTCGCTCGCGTTGTTGCATTTCCAATACGCCTCTGCGATGTCTTTCTTTGTGATTGCACACACATCCTCACACCGATCATGAAGATGTGACAATAATGCGATAGTCATCTCTATAAAACAATGAGGAGTTTTAAAATAACTTGCACTTGCGTCATTATATTTGTCATTTTAATCTTTCGAATGTACGACCTATTTCGCACGTATTTTATTTAACAGGAGGATATCACGGTTAGATTAAGTTATGCATAGGAATGAATAGTCATTCGCGACTACGCAAGCACATATCCCATTTATTCAGACTACATCACGGGTTTAGTATGCTTTGGCTACCTTAGGTTATTCCGACCCACCCATGCGGAGTCATTCTGTCTGATTAAGGTCATAACCTAAATATAGGGCTGTTCGGAAAGTAATTTCGTTTTTTTGCTTGTGAAAAAGTACGATTGATTCTACGCAGTTGTTTTTGATTGGTGCCCTTTCAAATATGTAAAGCAAAAACTGCATTTTTGGCATATTTTAACTATCGAAAAGGTAGAAATACTGATCAAGCAAGAAAAAATTATTATATATGTATGATGACGATGTATTGATAGAACGCATGTGCCAAAAATGCACCACGCTCTTTGAAGCTGATGAAGACACTGTAAAAGCATAATATATATTTTTTTTTAATTCTCGTCGTTTCGTGGAGGAATTGCTTGATTTTATGGTGTTTATTTTTTTAAGTAGGCTTTGAAACAATCGGCACTGGCGTCAGTCAGTCGGTCCTCGCGGACTCGGCGCGGCGCGGGTGGTCCGCGATTAGCGAGCGGGGGGCGCGGGGCGCGACTCCGGGGCGTGTGCCCCCCCTGCAAGGAAGTACGCCTCGTCTCGGACTAGCCTTGCTATATATTATTGGTAGTGTGCATTAATTTTAAGGATTTTCTAAGAGATGGCGTTACTAGTATTAAATCGCATCAGGCTATACTTTAACTAATTTCATTGTGAAGCGTCATTATTACGCTTTATTTTTCAGTATATGTCATATCGCTGATGTGTATACAACATTTTTTTTTGAGCTCTCAACATGTCGAGAAAAAGGCAGCTGAAAGTCACCGATTGCTGTGTGAAGTTTATGGTGAAAATGCTACATAGCAACAAACGTGTGAGTACTGGTTTCGATGCTCTAAAAGTGGTGATTTCGATGTGGATGACACTGTGTCATTGTTCGATAAAGACGCAAACGCAAATCGAGCAACACTTTCAAGACGCTTAAAAGCATTGGGAATGATTCAAATACAAAGAAATTGGGTGCCACATGAATTGAAGCCGAAAGACGTCGAAAGGCGATTTTGCATTTCGGAAATGCTGCTTGAACGCCACAAAAAGAAGTCGTTTTTGCATCGAATCGTCACTGGTGATGAAAAATGGATTCACTACGACAATATTCATGGCGCCAAGGTAATGCTGTGTAGTTGGTGGAATCAGAAGGGTGTCATCCACTATGAGCTGCTGAAACCAGGCCAAACTATCACGGGCAAGTTCTACAGATAACAATTGATGCGTTTGAAGCGAGCATTTGCAGAAAAACGGCCAGAATATGCGACCAGGCATGAGTCTGTAATTTTCCGTCATGGCAATGCTTGGCCACATGTTGCTAAATCGGTTAAAACATATTTGGAAAACAGTGGATGGGAAGTTCTGCCTCACCCGCCTTATAGCCCAGACCTTGCCCCTTTCGACTACCACTTGTTTCGATCGAAGCAGAATGCCCTTTCTGGAATACGCTTCACTTCTGAACAAGGTATTAAAAATTGACTTGATTCTTTCTTAGCTTCTAAAGACGAACAGTTCTTTTGGGATGGAATCCATAATTTACCCGAAAGATAGGAAAAAGTAGTGGCTAGCGATGGACAATACTTTGAATAGAATATATTGCACCAATGTTTTATAATAAAGCTCCAATTTCACGAAAAAATCCTTATAATTAATGCACGCTACCAATACAATCCCGAATAAATCCGGGCGAGACGTATAAATACGTCCAATGTAAACAATATCGGGTACGGGGAGGACGTATCAATACGTCCTTGAAATATATGTTGCGCCCTGAAAAGAAATATGCGTAGATGAATCTCTTTTATTATGGAAAAGGGAATTTATCTTGGAAACAATATATATCTACAAAAAGAGCTAGATTTTGAATGAAGTTGTTTATTTTGAGTGGATACGTATAAAATAGAGTCGGTCGATACGTCCTAGTGAAAGACCGTTAAGAGGTTAACAAATTTCAAGACAAATGAAATATGCTGTTTCACCACGCGACCGCACACCCTACAACACAATCAAAAACCAAACATTTCCATTTTAAATCACCCATAATAAAAATAGCCCATCGGATAATTCTTGCCGGTTGTGTGTGGGTTGTTTTAATAATTTTAAATAAATCTCCGCGTAGCTAACAGGTTGCGATAAATTCTGTTTTTTGTTCGTTGGTATTTCTGGATTGTGGAGGAACCCGAGATGCTGAGAAATGTCATCTTCAACAATGCACGACGCCGAAGACACCTCAAGGTCGCCGGGTTGATTTACGCTCGCATGACGTATTCATTATGGCTCAATTTATTCTAGATAACCTTTTAAAGTCACTACATGATGTTGTCGGGTGCCACGGAACGGCAAGAAAATAATTTAAAGATACTTTTTAATTATTTCACCCTTCGTGGTTTTGCCGTAAAGCTACATTATTTAGTGCAATAAATATATATTTTTTTTAATCGGTTTAATTTTCCTTGTAATTGTTTCGTGTTTGTCAACAGCTGCACATCTGCAAGGCTTATAAGGCGACAGGTAAGTTCTTGGCTGGGAGGCGGGGAGACTCTTGGGGACACGTGACGTCAGCCAGGAGGGTCCCCGAGGCCCCCGAGGTCCCAGGTGCGCCCGCCCTGAGGCAAACCACCATGCGAGGTAGTCGCGAGGAGATGGTATCGGAGACAGGTGGTGTCCCCCGCCGCGGCCATCAATCCGGCAGGCCATCGCGTCCATCCATCTCCACGATTGTGGCTGCTCCATAAGCGATAGGTTATTGCACGCCATACATACAAAGCAGGCCCAACTGATGATGTTTAAAAATGGAGTACTACAAATTGAACCTGCCTACCGTCGACTTACATTCGCCACGAAAATATCCTATTTTTTCAAAAAAATATTATCTTGGCACCGATGAATTGTGCAATGGCGTCCTGCAACACTAAAATAAACCGAACTAGAAGTTGTTACATAAGCAAAACTTTATCGCCCAAAATACGTTATTGGCTAATTACCATTGGGTTGTGGGTTGTGTGGCAGCGGGAGTAGGCCGCTTTTTTTTTAACCGCCTCTTAGTTGAGAGGTTGTGGGTTCGAATACGAATACATTGCCAACCTCTCAAACACTAGAAAATAATTATGCGGATAACACTTAAGCACGGCCGCCATCGCCTACAAATGCTTTCTAAAAAAACTTGTCTTTTTGGCTCTGCTCTAGAGTTGCTTGCTGCAATGCTGTAGCATAGTCGTCTAGACATCAAATTATCTGAACCCGGACGTCACCCGCCAAAACCGAAAAAAATACATATCAACACAGCCATACAAAACGCTTAAAAATAAAATGGGTATTGTTTTATATTATGTAGTTTTTACTATTATAATTTATTGATATCAATCATCGTACAAAAACACACTTTATATATTATTTATTATAATTTGACTACCATTTTCTGAACGCTGACCATATACGAGAGTTGCTTTCGTATAAAACCCCAATCAATTTAAAAATCAGCTCTACAAGATATTAATATTCATGCCGTTTTTAAAATATTATTTATTGAAATGATACAGATGGTTACGTGTCGACTTACTGTGCATAAGGTCAGAAGTTCATATCTCATGCACAAAAAACTAACTTACACGCGATACATTAAATCAATGACATGCAGTTGATTAAAAACCTGAGCATGCAGTTTTGCATTTAACAAATTGCTAATCTGGAACTAATTTCGCGCCACATTCATAAAAGGTCGAGTGCTTCTGGCGATGTGTCCATTAATTTATATATATATATATATATATATATATATATATATATATATATATATATATACATATATATATATATAATATTCTTGTTAACACTTTAAAGCACTCACTACCAAAGTTATCTTATTCCTGCTTAACTAATCAGTGTAATAACTTAATATAATGCTGAGTGTTTGCTTATTTGTTATATGTTTGTATAAACTTGCGGTTGTCTTATTAAAGCAGCGTGGGAATTTATGAATAAATAAATAAATATATAATCAAACACAAATTTAATAAAGTGGCCGGTGAATACAACATGGCCAGTGCAAACACCGCGATTTTTATTGTCAATAACCGTTTATAGCGCAGTCGTAAAGGCCGTTTTATTGACAATATTATCTAAACAAGCTTTTAATTGCACGTTTCCCGTCTTAAGGTATGTTCATTAATACAATTAATACATAAGGTATTATTATATGCGGAATTACCATATTAACGATCGTGTTCGGTCGGTGATTGCAGCATTAGATTAATTATGATTTTAGATACGCGGCGTATCGACCATTCCGGTTTTGCTCTTGTAAAAACTGCACGCGCTTCACCTGTACGTCTCGATTTCCCATGCTTTTTTGATCTATGGAAATTTTAAGGCTTTTTCCGACACTGGAGAAATTCGAACCAACCAGGTGCTCTAACCGCTACAAACAAATATGAATATCCAAATGTGTATGAGGTTACGAGTTTCTTCCTTTGCCCATTATCATATTTTTCACTTGTAAATTGAACGACCCCTGGATCTCATGGGATTCGAGTCATGGACATGGAATATATATAGATTGACTTAAGCGTGCCAAAACAGAATAATATTCCCGTGCTTACGATGATACATTTTCGTAGAATACTTTCAATCAGTTTCGCTGAGATGATCTTAACAGAATTGTAACGAAATGATTGATCTACATGGCAGTACACGGCGTTTCCCCAAAAACAGTTTATGTGGTTACTGATAGAATCTGCACAGAACGGTGCCAAATTTTTTTGGCTGGAAATTCACAAATTGAAGATGGTAGGATCTGGTGTCGTCTTTTCGAGGAGTTGAGAGTCAGGCGGTCGCGGGTGTTGGCGGGGCGCACTCGTGAGTAATGTCCGCTCCGAGGGCGGCCCCTCGCCCGGGCGACCACACAGAGAGAGCAGGCGCGCACTGGGCTCTACAGACTACGCGGATTTATGAAACGACAGTTTAGGATCACATCAACACACAACTAAAATTTTTTTTTTCCTAATAATTTCATTATTTACATTATTTTAAATATTAAAGTGTGTAGAAAAGTAGCTCCTTGAGCATGGCTGCAAAGTGGGGGGGCTCCTGCTATTGTTTATGGAGTGTCAGATCTATACGCCAGAGCTTTCTAAGGAAACGATTATATAATACAATAATGCTATTGGGCAGCAGCAATACGCAGACTTTTTCTTCTAGTGTAAAACTGCAGTTTAGAAGGACGCAGGGACCTACTACGGATTACGCTAGTTTCCCCTTAGAAAACCATGAAAACTGGTTCAGCATGAGTATATGTTTGTTCATATTTTTTTTTAACAAAAAAAAATATTTTAGGATAATATGCATACATACAAATATTTTTATATAAAAGTTCGAGTGGCGTATCGCTGCTCGCGTGCAGCCTCATGCAAACGCGAGTACAGCGCTTGTGTGTGTGTTTGTGTGTGTGTGTGTCATTCTATTTTTAAACCATCAGTCTATTCTTTATTCAAAAAGAAAAGGTCGCGAGTTCGAATTTCGAAACGCGATCTTGGGCCGCAACAGCTGACCGAGCAGCCGCCCGCGCCGCCGCTGATTGAGTTGTCATAGCAACGGAATTTAAGCCCCGGCCCTGCCGCTCGCGGGTCTGGAGGCTGCGCCGCGACTGTGAATACGACCCGCGATAGAGACATTAGAGTCCGCGCCGCTGCGTTTACACCCGACAGACCTGGCGCGACCGCCGTGCACCCGCATGCGAAAAAAAAATTAATCAATTTTCAACATTTTATTTTTTTCATGTGCTAAATTTACTGTTGTACATTTAACGCCGCTAGACTATTTTCTGTGGGGATATGTGAAGTCGCTAGTCTACGTCGATAAGCCCGAAACGATTGACCACTTGGAGGACAACATTCGCCGCGTTATTGCCGATATACGGCCACAAATGTTGGAAAAAGTCATCGAGAATTGGACCGCCAGACTAGACTGCGTCCGAGCCAGCCGTGGCGGTCATATGCCAGAAATCATATTTAAATTATAATGCCAAAAAATTATCTTTCGAATAAAGTTAATTTCATGTCAATTTAAAAAAATTATCTTTGTTTTATTCTATTTCAATGTTCTATACCTCTATAAAAAAACACCCTATACAATGATATGTGTTTATTTTATCATTTTATGAAATTCGCCAAAAAAAATTAAGCAACCTCACGCATGACCGATTATATATAGATAGAATTTTTGTCATCATTTTAAAATGATTTACTGAGTTCTAACAACAACAAGAAACGCAACAAATCTTTTGTAAAAATACTAAGAACTTTAGGTTTATAGGTTGTCCTGTCGGGTGTGAGCTCGCCCGCCAGATGCACTGTTTCTGCCTTTGATGATCAGGCTTGATACTATAATATTATCTTTTATTACCGGCTGATGGTATGTTTACGTATTCAATCGATTTACGTCGATTCTCTGTCTTTAGGACACCTCGTTATCGTGTCGCGTGTGACAATACGACAAGCAATTATATGACTACTTACAAGTATAGCGAGTTACTCACTCTCCAGGGAGCTTGTACAGACACGAATAAAGTTAACAGTTTATTCAGAAATACTACATATTATTTTAAAACTTAAATCAAAAGTCTATTAAAAAATCAGATAAAACTTATAGCGTCACGAGTTGTATAAGTATAACTCTGCAAAGGAAATCCGTTTGCATTAATATTATTTGTAATAGTTTTGAATTTTAATTGGCCTACACACGCTGCAAAACAAGAACAGATAAACGAAAGGAAATTAGTCAATTTATTAGTTTAACCTAAAACTCTAAGTAAGTTCAGTTTAGACCGTTCAGTTGTCGATTAAGCTACAACGTGTGTAGCCAATTTTATTTTGCAGGAAATATGTGACAGGATTTCATGGGTTTTTTGCCTTCGAGAGATCAGGTTTTATAAATAGTTATATCGATTGTGGTTGCAACAAGATATTACTGAACAGATCTATCCAGTGATTACTACGAAGACGCAAGATTCGTTTAGGAGAGAAATGAAACAATGTAGCTATTATAAATATTCATCAGTGTAAACAGTTGTTAATTACACTGATTGCCGTCTTTCAATATCAATTATAAAACATTGTTGTTGCAAGAAAACTTTGTTTCACCTGAGAGATGTCAATTTTTTTTTTTTTTTTAATAATTTGCTTATAATTTTTCATTGTACTCAATTGAAACAGAAAAAAAATATGTTGACAGATATTAACATTATCCGTGTCTGTTTCGATAAATTTATTACATCGTATACTGCTGCATAACAAATCTAGCCTATTATGTTTTATGTCGTAGGTTTAATGGCAGTAAGGTAGTATTCATGTTAATCGTGAATAAATAAATAATGTAATAACCCTTAAACGACTGCCGCGAAGTGAAAGATAATGGTTATTTGTTTTGGGAATCGGAATGGACAGCTGATGACGTCAGACCTCCCGCGCCGGACCCCCGGCAGTTGAAAGGTTGGGCCGCGGCTACCGGGCAGGCCCGACGCCATGGAGCATGGGGCACGGCCCATGGGGCCTGCAGCGGGCCCTGTGACGTCACTGTCGCCAGGCGACAGCACCCCGACAGTAGAAAGGTCGCGCCGCGGCGGCTACCGGATAGGGCTGCTGAAAATACCTGCCGTGTCCTTCCAAAGTTGTATTCAATAATCACCGTTCAAAACATACGTAATTTATAGAAATCAAAATTCCCGTTGTGCTCTTTCAAAATAACAAGATTCAAGCGGCATCAGATTCGTTTAGAAACGCTTTTTTTCAATTCCCAGAATAACCATCGTCAAAATCAAAAAAAAAAAAAAAACCAATCACTGTGAAGTGGCCGTGCGCGCTCCCTCCCACATCTTCGTAATGTCTCAATTTAAATGTAATAATTAGGGGGCCCGGGTCCGAGCCTTCGGGTGAGTCACCCGGTACCCCCCCCCTCCCCTTCGGTAACCCCCCCCCGGTTCCCCCCCTCCCAAGCCCAAAACAAATAACAGAAGTGACTGAAAAATGCGGACCGGTACGATATTACGGATTATCCACGCACGACTGCCTTTTCTAAATTCATATTATCACAGCCAGACTCTATGGTATTTTATACTCGTGTAATCATGCAAAAATATTTATTCCTTTATTAAGACCGATTCTGTACGTATTTATAAATATAAATATAAATTCTCGGTTGATATTTTGCGTTACTTCTTTGAAATTTCGACGTTTCGGTTCCGCTACTCGAGCAATCTTTTTTGAAATTATAAATCGATTTCGTGGGAAGTAGTTTACTTGTTCTTGATTGTTGTGTTGCGTTTCATTTTTTAGAATCTTCCTGTACCGGGACCGAAACGTTGAAAGATTATAGACAACAACCTTAGCAACTTTGTATTTATACACCAGACCAATTGATATATATATACATATATATTCAAGTGTGTTATGATAAGGTTAAATAAACAATATACTTAAATTGGTAATATTTTTATTTGTTTTCATGTGTGTCGACTAAAATCTGTAATTTTACAGTACGGATTTAGAAATCTTAACCAGATGTAAATTGATATAATATATATTAAATTACAAAGTTGTATGTGTGGGCGAGTACATAAATACCTAATCGTTATATATTATATATAAATATGTAGGGAAAGAGAAAAGGCAGCGCGTGGGAGACCACTCGCAGCTTTCTATGATAATTATTGTCACCGCATCCACTCGACCACGTAGAACAAGGGCTCCATGAGCACGGGACCACCATACGTCAGCGCAACGCAACCTTTAACTTAAAAATTCAATTGAAAACAAAAAAACTCTTTGATGTAAGCAGTAGACATTTTTAAATAAAGCTAAATCCTTAATCCTTTCCGCTACTGTTGCTTTATAATTTACATACAATTTTTTTCATTGCAGAATGCAATGTTATAAAATTATGAATATAAATATTTTTTTCCGTATTTCATAAATTAAAATTATTGTACCGAAAATTCAAACAGGTATTTTTAATACTATCGTAGGTGTTATTAATATTCGACAGAACAACATTTTTAACGACAATCGCTTATTTTCGCGATATCGCTTAATATTAATTAACTTTTATGTAAATATAATTTAAAAAACTTGACAAACCAAAAAAAATATTATTAATAAATAATATTTAAATAAAAACATAAAAAATATGCACTTTTACTGAATTAACTCTTCAAACAGGCCATATTGAAATTATACAAATCCTGATAATAATAATTATTATTATTGATTATTTTTGATAATTTTTCTCGTCGTTTCGTGTTAGTCAAGTGACACAGCTTTTAAATTAGGGATTTATTAGATTCGATTTCTCACACCACAGCACCACTGTGCGTTTTCAGGCCTGACCCCGTTCATTACCAGAATATCACATTGTGTGTTTTTTAAGACTGTGTTTTTTGTGTCAGCTTTTTGTGGCGAGATGCGGGTTTTTTAGACCATCGCGTGGACCCCGAGCAATCCTTACGGAATTTTGATGTCTCAATTCAACGGAGGTCTATAATTTCCGAGTAGAAGAATAAAAAAACAATAAATAAAATAAAATCCGGACGGCGCTCCCCTGGTTTTAGTGTGGCTCGTTTTATTTGAATTTAAGGATGCGTCTACGTTTATATTAGATCGGTCTTAAGTATCTATAATTTTATGCCATGCGATTTATTAAAACAAAAAAATTTAAATGCCTCATTAGAGGAGAATAAGTATTTATTTATTTATAATTATGGTTAGTTTAATTTTAGCCGTAAATTAACCCGAAAGAAGTTAATACATTATTAATTATTTTATACCTATTTCTTTAAAGTACACAACAGAAAAACAATGAATTCACTGGATTTTTTTTTATAATAACCGTTCTTCAGTATTTATATTAATCATAAAAGGTTTTTACTATTACCAAGAATATTTGCAGGTATTTGTGCTGGTTTTATATTTAAATCATTTTGTTTCAAATTAGCTTTTGTCGTTAAATCCTCAAACAGAAACAAACTGTAGTTAAAGATAGCATTAATTTACATACAGATAAAATATATTTGATAGTTTTAAATAAATACTTTGCGGGTGGATTTATATTTATAAGACATCTCTAAAAACGACTTAGGGAGAAAACACTTACAGTTAAAACTGAATGTATTTGATATGTGTGCCAGTTTGATACAAGATTTAGTTGTTTTGAAACAGCAAAATACACAAAAACACAGTAATTATATTACGTGTGCTAGATTTTAATGGTTTTGAAATTATTTTACTATTATTTCATAGGTTCTTCATGGTGTTGGAAATACCAGTTAATTAATTCCTTGGTTGGCGCATTGGTAAGCCTTCGTTTTTCGGACCATTCAAATTTCATTGAACATGAGGAGCCCAGATTTAAACACTGATATTTTTATTAGTGTGAAGCCATTAGACCAGAGAGAATAATATTTGAGCCGCCCTGAGCGATCATAAACAAAAAAAAAACCATAGATACACAAACATGCAGGGTGGCATGGGGGCCAGCGATGAGATGGGGCTTGGCGCAAATAATAATAATTGATTTTTAATTTTTAATGTTTTGTACAAATATATAGAGATAAGTACAATGAACAATTTTTTTTTTTTCATATTTATAAATATTATTTTTAATTATGTAATCACCGATCCGGTTTTTTTAATGACTATTGAAAGTAATAAAAAATTTCACACAAAATTTAAATGTACGATTTTTCACGGTTTAAACTGGAAATAAAATTAATTAATCGCTAATAAATCACATTCAATAAATTGATGTTCTAAAATTTTCACGTGACAAATCTAACTGCTTGTTAATCACTGATTAGCCTAATTGGTTTTAACTTTGTGTGTGGTTTCGTATTTTTTTTTTTAAATAAATTTGCTCAAAACGTAAAACCATGCGAGGCCTAAAAAGATACAAAAATGGTAAAAAATCAAACTAAATTATATAGTAAAATCCTAAACTATTTTCTTACTTCGTAGTATTTTCGTTTATTATAGGAATTACAAACATGTTGAAAAAGTAATCTCAGGTGTTTTTTTGATGAAAGATGTTTTACAATTTAGTTAAATACAAGAAATAATTTAACCCTTAAATAAAAGTGAAGATGAATAAATAAAGCTCAGCAAAATTGCTCATAATTTAGATACATTAAAAATTCTTCAAAAGAAACTGCGATCAGTATTTAATAAAATTTAAAAAAACCATCTGAATCATGTTTTTCTGTTATTTACAAATAATTTATTTTATAAACCGCAGAAGCACTTCAGCTTTCTCAGAACCATTTTTTAGTTTCAATTTTACGTATAATCAAATATTTCAAGGAATAAGAGTTAAAATTTGTTTCGGATCCCTCCGGTTGTTTCGGAAGCCGCACACGGTGCAAGGCCCGTACCGATCGTCGGCATTCACAGATCGTACGCATAATGAAGGAGAGACTGGAAAAAAGATGAAAGGAGAAGAAAAAACGGAGAATGATGTCTCTATTAAAAGGGTTCCCTCCCGGAGATGGATTGGGTAGGAGATCCGAAACGCTTAGAACAGATCATGTGTTATTTGCTTGGAGAAACTAAGCTTTACCATTACTAGCTGTGGAGATAAACCGCGGTTATGATTACCTTCCTCTTATTATTATTTTAAAAGACAATGATTATCTTAACGGATAAAAGTTACAAAATATATCATTGGTACAGGTTGTATAAAATAATATTTTATTTCAAATGGAAGATTGAGTTTACTTCCCAATACTGCGAAAATATGCGGAATATCAACAACTGCCCATATTCGATACTAGTAGCTGATACGAGTCTCCAGGTTCAGCGGACGATGGAGGACGATGACGATGATGATGGACGGACAGCAGCTTTAGAATCAAACCAACAAGACATATTAATTTGATTGCAAAGGAAAGGAGGCCGTAAATTCCACTTGTCCCAAAGCACTATTCCATAGACTTCACCATATGGACCTGTGACATTGAACCGTTTATCCTAAAATTTGTTATAATTTATAACAATATTTTAGAACATTAAATATATTATTCGATAAGCAGCGCTCTTATTTTGGGTTATTTAAGAGGACCCAAAAAGACATAAATCTCCCACATCTTCTGGTATCAATTAAGAATAAAATACAAATAAACTTATCCTATGGCAACCTTAAGCCGGTTTAGTGTTTTTTTTATATTTTATTTATACAGTAGCCATTTCGTGACAACGGATGTTCTTGACAGCTCTATTCGGATTACTTTAAAACCAAACACAAAATCATTCCCATAAAATTAGTTTTATGCTGAATCAAAACAAATGATGTTGAATCAAACAATTTTAATTTGATTTTCATTACTAAATAAAGGTTTATTAAAAAAATGTGATTTGCGTGAATTAAATAAATTTATTTGTGTTTATCAGTTTATATTTTGTGTGGCATTTCTTTCAAAATATTCTTATAAATTATAAGTACAAAGCAGTCATCTTTTATTTTTTTCGTAGTGTTTATTATTTTTGTTTGTTTCGATATTTATGAACAAAAGCATAATTATTTTTATGATTTAAACTCTGGATAGTAGAAAAAAATACTTAATTGTTGCATAGCCAATTTGACATTCCACAAGAAACATTTTAGACAATAACAATAAAAAAAATAATAAACTCCAGAACTGAGAATATTTCCCAAGAAAATTTATTACCTTGCAATGTAATATATATTACATTGTAAGTAAATATTCATTAAATGTTAATTGTATTGAAAGGCTTTTAAAATTATTTGCACATAAATTATAATTTTCTATTCAAACAAGCTTTTTAAATAGATTATGAATAGCTTGAATTTTATATTAGCTTACTTTAGAAAATAGTGCATTTTATATGTGTAAGGTGAAAGACCTCCGTCCACCAGGAGCCCTCCAAGCGTAAATCCCATTGAGGTCCGCCACATTCATATAGTGTCATCACTGTATCTTTTTGAAGGATAAGTGATCAAGTTTTATTTACAAGAGTTGACATGAGACAATATAACTGACAGTCAATAGCTTAACATATAAATAAAAACATCCAATAGAAGAGAACGCATCGGCTAATCACCGTTTGGATATAAATTGTGTTGTAACATGTAAAAAAAATTACTAGATTTATTGTTTTTAGTTAATTTTCAATAGTTTAAGAGCTATGCTTACAATAGGGTATGCTTAGGTGGTAACACATGGATTTCTCTATTTTCGTTATGAATGCAAAAATGACCTCCCTAAAATGGTTGCCTTGTGGACTTGGTATGATTTGTGGGGGGTTGTGCTCTGGAAGAACCTTGAGGAGGTGCTATTGATTCTCTAGCTTGCTGCAGAAGGAGTATCAGATCTAAACGCTAGAGCTTTATAAATAAAATATTATACAGGGTGTACAAACAGAGTATCGGGTATTTGTTAGTTCAGTAAAACAAAAACTTATCAAGTATTTTTTTTTAGTGATGATTATAAGAATACAAAATGGAAAATTACTTCGAAAAGATGATGTTATCCAAATGGTGACCGTTACGCTGCTGGCACTCTTCTAATCTGTAGCAAAGATTGCTGATAACACGCTGACACATAGCCCTCGATATTGCTGCCATTTCTGACCTGGTGTTTCGTTTCGTCGGATTATTCTCATAAACCCTACTTTTAAGGTGTCCCCATACGAAATAGTCAAGAGGGCTAAGGTCGGGGCTTCTGGGAGGCCAGTTGATGTTACCTCTACGTGAAATGACCTTATTAGGGAATAATTCGTTAACAGCTTCAATTGATTGATTGGATTGCATATCGCAATAATATGAGAGGTTCATATATACAGCTTGCTCGAGTCTTGTAAAAGTGGTTCTTTAGAGCAGCTTTTCTATTGTTTTAGCATTGGTGAAGGAGTTAAATCACCAGGCCAGTTGATGTTAACAGCTTCAATTGATTGATTGGATGTATGGCAAGTTGGAACCACGTACTTGAGTTGAAACCTTGAAACTTCTGCAACTCACCCGATACTATTTTTGGACACCTGTATAATAATGTTATACGCAGACTTTTGCTTCCAATATAAAACTGCGGTGTAGAAGGACCCGGGGACACGTGAACACCGGCTCAGCGTGCGTATCTCAGTGAAATTGGGGAGAAGCACTCGATGAAGAAGAAGATGCAAAAATATACGTGTAAATGCTGTAACGTGCGTATGCAGCCCAAGAAGCGGTGATGAAGCCCAGACGGGGTGTATGCGTGGAGTGATCACGAGGCTGGGCTGCTGGGCTGCTGGACTGCTGGACTGCTGGGCTGCTGGCGCGGGCCGTGGGTGGGCGCGCCACCGACGTCGCTCTCGTGTCCCGGCCTGAGAAACGCCGCGTGTGTCCTCCAGGGCTGCCACCCCGCCCCGAGTCCAATCCACCGGATCATACTACATTTTTATCCAATTTCCCCCAAGAGTATAACCTAATTACACACGAATTCCTCGGGATATGCTGGACTGCTGGACTACTACAGCAACTCGAAGCGTTTCGTAGCGCTTTATCTTACCTATAACTCAAAATGATGATTAATATTTGCCGAGATGCATGCCCGGCTTTTCGGGACAAGTATCACAATATAATATCGTTTGATGTCTTTTGCCGGGTTTATTATACTGTTATTATATATATTATAAAGCACACAAAATAATGCCAGTCCTTTTGCAACGACTGTCAAGGTCGAACTGATACCGCAGTCCACGGTACAGTCCTTAATGGTGCCCAAATTCTTACGAAGTTTGAAAGGTAGATAACATAATCTTTGTAAAATTATATAGGCAGTGTTTAGGAACGAACTTTAAAAAATAAGATCACAAATAGTTATCACCGCACATCGAATTTTTGAATCAGTGGTACCCTTCTGCAGAAAGTGGAGTGCAGTTGAAATGCTGTAATGATACTTTGCTATTCGCCACAGCTGCGGCGTTTGTAAAATGTGAGGGATTTAAATCAGAAAATATTGCTGTACATAATATGTGAATCTGAAAGTTGTCCGCGCTTGGCCAGCCCTGGCGCGGCCCGACAGCGCCGCGGAGGTCCGAGACGGGCCCTAGTCAAACAAGGCGACCGTCTCCCTCCCTCCCGCGGCGCCGCGTATAGCGCCGTCCCGCTCGCACGCCGCTCATCAGCGCTTCGTTTGGGACTTTTTTTAATGGGACGGCGGCCGCCAAGATCGGCCCGCGAACTAATTAATCGCAATTAATATATATATATATATATATATTTGAATTTCACAAAAATATATAAAATTTAAAATATATATATATTTGAAAAACGACGATCACGGAACGGGCAAATAAAATAGAATCGATCGAAGAGCTCCCGAACGTTCTAGAATAGTGCTTCTCAAAGTGCTCCCTACGGAACCTAGGGGGTCTTTTGAAAATTAAAAGCGATTTGGGGGTCCCTGAATAACGTCAAGGGGTCCGTATAAAATAAAAAAAATTGTGACACGTTTTTATAAATATGGAAGTTAAAATAAATAACAATGAATACATTATTAGCAATTTTTTACGTCCTAAGTAAAATATAAATATAGACAGGTGCATAAGATACAAGTAATAACATGCATCGCGGTGAGTCAGGCAGGTTTATACAGGAACGCAATAGAGTCGATACTTGCACCAACTAGTCTATAATATGAATTTATGTAGTTTTTCACCCAGGGTCCGTAGGCAAGTTTTGACTATGAAAAGGGGTCCGTGGGCCAAAAGAATTTAAGAACCACTGTTCTATGCATCGCCAAGCCATTCTCTAGTGTTCGAGCGGCTGTCGTCTGGCAGAGGACTATACGCAGTCTTTTGGATAATAAAAGGCGACCAGCGATCGGAGTCCATGTTAATATAAACATTGTGTTGATATAAATACTCTGTATATGAATAAGTTAAATATAACAAGTGTGAAATAAATAATCTTTTCATTATGGACCCGACCCGTTACAGTAGCATGAACCGCTTTGAGAATCAACTCATTTCAAGCTACATGCATTTTAGATATTTTTAAATAAAATAAAATTCTGATTTTTATTTTTGTTTCAAAGCTGCATACACACTCCGTTCGCGATTATATTAACTCTCAGATATTTCAATTTAAAGATATGTTGAAATTCCTGTTGTTATTGAAATTAATGTTAAAAAAAAACGACCCAATTCAAGAACGAACAAATCTACCAAGCACATCCTTTTTTCTTTTGGTGTTGGTATTGTTCAAAAATCTGCAGAGGCACGACGACCGGCGGTTGTCTGCCGCTGCTCCTGTCACGGTAATGACTTCATTTGAACAAATGTGGAGTTTTATCTGCGGCGGTCGTCCGGCAGACAGCGCCGCCATGCTTCCCGGAACCTCGGCACGCAGTCGCGTCCAGTCATTCATCCTGCCAGCATCCTCGTGGCTCCGGCTGGGGGGCCGAGGAGACGTCCGCAGTCCAGAGACTACGCAAAATCAAACCCTTCCCGACTTCGTATTCGAAGATGTTCACTAAAGTTGCTTTAAGTATATCGTAGTTTTTCAACGTTCTATCTTGCACCAAAGATCTCAGGCTCCAGGGATCTCAAAATAACTTTGTTTCTATAGTGATTACCAATGTTCTTATGCAGAGTTGTTCACTGAGCGACATTTTATAGGTTATTATGCAAAGTTGTTTACTTAATCAAATCTTAGTATATTTACGATATAGCTAGCAGATAAACAGTCGAGAGGACTCCCGTAAACCAGGAGCTACACTAGTAATTATCTACCCACTTATGCAAATTCGTTTATTAAAGCAGATCCAAGTTAATGATAGCTTTACAAAGCCACGTATCAAAAGTGATTATCATCCTTCCTATGCATATCTAATTTCTTTTCATCGTAGTCCAAAACTAAGTGATGTTATTTTTTTTCCGTTTGTGGATATTTTTTAAACATCATCAGACTCGCTCGCTCCTCGGCCAGAAACCGGGGCGTCCGGAGCTCTGCAGGGTCATAACTCTCCAGAACGCGGACCTGGTCATCCACCTGTCAGCTCATCGTACGTCTCAATTCGCGTCCCTGGGAGCCGCGTCCAGCATCAGGAGCATCCGGCCCGCATTGAGCCGCCGCAAAAACGGGGCGCGCTCGCGGCATACGAATACCCGCCGAGGTTCAAATTAAGTTATTTATATTTGTTTTATAAGGTCCACCGAGTGCCGAGATTTTTCGACTCGTCGCGTGTATCGATACGAGCTCGAAGAATTGGAAGTCCAACACCCGAGGAAAATAATAAATGATGCACTCCTAGACTGACACACAAACGAAGTATACTTTTGAGTTTGCAGGTAATTCATTAAAATGGCTCCAGCGCTAAAACCAATTCAAAACTTAACGCAGTGGACTATTTAAATAATAATTCTGTTGCTTCTGCATGGCTGCCATTCTGTACCCTGATCGATAATGGAGTGATATTTTTTCTGTAGTTTTTTGCAGAAGGAGTATCAGATCTAAACGCCAGAGTTTTGTAAGGAAAGGATTATATAATAATGCTATTGGGCAGTAGCACTACGCAGACTGCGGTATAGAAGGACCCCTTCCTTAAAAAAAAACATAAACACTGGCTCAGCATGATATATGCTCAGTAAAATGGTCGCCAACCGCCTCTGAGAAAAGGCACTTGATAAAGAAGAAATAACAATCAACTCATTGACTGTCGCTTGAAAGTGAAGTGAAAGCAACGAAACCAAGTGAAGATAAAAATAGCCTGATTTGCTGATAAATGAAAATTTGAAATGCGCTCTGTTTGTCCGTTTGTTTTAATCGTTTCGACGAAAGTGCCAAAACGCCGTAACTTCCGTTCGAGCTTTTAGAATGTAGCGTTCTCCAATTAGAGTCAAGTCGAGATAGATCGCTCGCAGAGCGGCTCGTGTAAAATGACCTTTTCCGGAATCTCGAACAAACGCAGTAATTTGGACTGAAGACGTTTCCTCGAACCGCGGCGGTGGCCCAGGGGGACTTTTTGCAGCCTCCCAGGTCTCCGGTTCGATTCCGACTTGAGAACGATTATTCCGCAATTTCGAGTTTTTGTAGATTTTTTTTAATCGCCGACGTTCGTTCAGCCAAACGATAAATGAGACGGTTTCCAGGAGAATGCAATTATCGGACGCATTGTATTTCGCTTCGTTAGGGTTATATCGGATAAATTATTTAATAATTGTGATGTGTTGAAAAGAAAAGAAAAAAAAACTGTATCTTGAGATCTTCACTAATTAAGTTGATGATATCTTAATACTTCTCTGTACCTTATGAAATTTGAACAATAGACGCTGCAATGTGTAATTTATTCAAAAAGTTACCGCAGAATTAGCATATACGGATTTCACGGGATATATTAAAAAATAATTAAAATTTTCATACAGAAAAAAATATAGATTCTGAGCTATCATTTTAAGTTCAATTTCAAGGATTCAACCAAAAAATAAAAAAACGCGGATACTAAATTTTTTTTGTAAACATTTTATATATATCATGTTTTTTATTTATGATATGTGTAACTTTTTATACTTTCTTCACGTTGAGTTTATTTTAGTTTTAGCATAACAAAACTAACTTACTTTTGGTTAGTTTTGTTCTGCATCTGATGATGACCAAGTCTGTTGGTTGAAACTAGTCATGCTAAAACTAAAATAAACTCAACGTGAAGAAAGTATAAAAAGTTACCCATATCATTAATAAAAAATGGATCTTCACCAAACAAATGCCTTGTCCCTCAACAATATATATTATGTTTTATAATTGTTATCGAGAATAGTATGAGACATTATTTTGACCATTTCAACTTCTAAATAATCATTTCGCAATCTACTCGATCTGCTGTTGTAGTGCGTATCATTTTGGATAATAAATTTAATTGAACCAATAAGTATTCATTAAAGTAACTATTGTTTACGCTTCTCAACCGCCAACCCCTAAGCCGTCAATACACCGACGTAATAACTGCTAAAATGAATTCCACCCCAACAGGGGTTGCGTTTACCCCAGCCGGTACAATGACACGGTCACAGCAGTGTTAAGTGATTAAGATTGCGTTTTTATACACTGTTCAGCATCCCTTGCTTCTTGGGGGATAGAAATTAACCCCCCGGATTTGTAATGTACTGAAAGCTACAGCTTGAACCTACCCTTCGTAGCTTATTTGAAAGTGTGACCCTATCGCATATAGTTTGCAATCTTCAACAACTCCCCAAGTTGTTTGTAATCTGACTATGTTGAATTCAGTTTCTTTATGAGAAAACTTCTTGCAAATATTTTTTTTTGAGTTTTCTTTTAATAATTGATTGGAAAAGTTCAATTCAAAACAAACCATTGTATAATCCAATATTTATCTATATATTTTTAGTAAGAGTACTACTTTTTTTCCCCTCTTGTATGTCTTTTATATGAATAGTACGTGACTGCTCAACCTCTAGCTATTTTTTTATAATTCATATCAATGTATGAAAAATCATATTCCTGTTTTATTTAATGCTCACGTGTCGCTCTTCTTCTAAAATAAAAAGCGTTCGTTGAATTGGCTAAGCTTAAAAAAATCGAAATTGGACGTCCGACCTACAAGTTTATTTTCTTTTTTTTATTTGTGTGGCTAAAGCTGTACAAAAAGGAAACTACCCCCGCCCCCCGGACCGGGGGTGGGTCGGCCGCCACTTGCACATAATAAAATTCCTCGTTGAATTGATGCGGAAGGGGCTATAAATAAATTTACATCCCTGGGGTGTGTTTTTCGGCCTGCCACCCTCCCTGCACCGCTGCGGACTAGATAGGGTTGCAAAAATACTACAAAAAACATTTTTTTTTCCTTCCTTTTCACTTTTTACTTATAATCCTGATAAGATTAAAATATTAATGAAATAAAAGCTTTAAATTTTTTTATAGTTTGTGTCGTCTAGTAAGTGTAGTTTATGAACGTTCATATTCACGTTCACCGATTTCTACTCTATAAAAATGAATTTCGCATTCTAATAGACCATAGTTCTTTATATTCTGACTCACTGATCAATACACTGGAAAAAAATGCTTAAAAAAGTTTTTTTTTAAAAACACATTAATTGATATTTTTTATACTGGGATATTAAGTCTACTCAGAAGGGATGAAAAAGAATGCGTTTTGAGTATGGTTTCTGAATAAAAAAATATGTGTTTCATTATACAAAAAAAACTGAGTTATTCTCTAATATGTCTATTTTGTGGATTGAGCATCAATCAAGTGCGTTTTAATTACTTTATATTACTTACAAATATGATTAGGCACATTATTTCGCATATTGAAAATGATTCAAAGAAACTCCCAGAAAAATATCAACGTGACTTGTGTAGGATTTGAACCTTAACCTCCAAGCTTACATGGCCGGTGTACTGACCCTTGTACTAACGAGTCACCTCTGTTAATCGAGAATCAAGCAAGCAAGCGTGTGTAGATTATGATTGTTAAAAATTCTCGATTAAAGAGGTGACTCTTTATTACAAGAGTCAGTACACCGGCCACGTAAGCTTGGAGGTTTAGGTTCAAATCCTACACAAGTCACATTGATATTTTTCTGAGAGTTTCTTTGAATCATTTTCAATATGCGAAATAATGTGCCTAATCATATTATTCTCTAATGATTAGATAGCGGTAATATATTTTTGCTAGCCTCAACCCTCTCGGTCCGCATGACTCCCCGGCCGACATTACTCCGGCAATCTTACCCCCAGCACTCCCGGGGGATGAAGCGCCCTAACCCCTAACGGCCCAGCAGTTAATGTAGCGAGATTTCACGCCAATAGCCGGGGTGCTCTCCCCCAACCCACTTCCTTGCAGCCTACAGCCATTGATTTTGCGGAGGTTTCAATATGCTCTTGTCTGATACAATTCAGAAGATTATAGATAGCTGTTTGTTGTTATTGTAATGTAAACGGGTGTGGTGCATCCGGCATGTTCACCGGGGGTGATAGTGATAAGCCTCATAAATAGCTTGGAAAAAGGTTTAAAATTTCAAGTGGAAGCTGCGACATCGTGGTTTTGTGATTTTATAAAAATTCATTTATATAATAAATCGTGCAAGGAGTATTTAATTTATAATATCAACATGCTTTTATCCAGGCAACTGGTAGTATGGATATATATTTAAATTTAATACACATACTAAGTTTTGAAATAACATATTTTTTAAATCAAGATATTTAAATAAACCTAATTTAAGTTTTTTTTAACTATTTCTCTATGTACTACAATTATTATTATTGGTAAAAAAATAGTGCTTATTACTAGAAAATACGACTTCTTATATATAATCGTACCTCCCCGCTCTCCTCATTCTGTTGCTTGTGCGTGGTTGCCATTCTGTACTCTGAGCGTGTGTAAAGGGTCGGTAATGGAGTAGTGGACTTGGAATAATTGTGGGAGGGCTTCTGCTGCAGAAGGAGTATCAAGTTTAAACGCCAGAGCTTTGTAAGGAAAGGATAATGTAATAATAAGTCAGCAGCAATACGCAGACTTTTCCTTCCAATATAAAACTATAGAAGGACTCGGGGACTACACTATTTTCCCCTTAGAAAACACTGGCTCAGCATGATAATGTATAGGGTCAGTAATATGGTTCCCAACCTCCTCTTATGAGGCACTTAATGAAGAATAATATTTTCATACACGTATACAAATGATTCACAGGTTGTGTACACCCGAAAAACTTTCAAACACACTCGATAAGCATGATAAACTAGTCGAATATAAATATACAGAGGACTTGGAATTATTGTAGAGGGATGTGCTCTGGAACCACCTTGCCTAGGTTCTCCTGCTATTATTTATGTAGCTTGCTGCTAAAGGAGTATAAGATCTAAACGCCAAAGCTTTGTAAGGAAAGGATTATATAATAGCAATACGCAGACTTTTCCTTTCAATATAAAATGCGGTGTAGAAGAACCATGAACACTGGCTGAGCATGAGAATATGCTCAGTGAAATATGGAGACACTTGATGTAGAAGATATATAATCGTAAAATAGTAACCTTTTTGAGCAAAAGAAAACTAAACTTTATTCTTTGGTTACTAATGAAAATAATTTATTTAATGCAATATTTCTCGTGCAGTCATAAAAAACCCTTAAGTTCCAGTTTTCTCGATTGAGTACATTGTCGGCTTATCTGCCGAGTCCACAGCCGCTCGTCTACCGGGACAATAAAACCCGCCCCCCCCGGAGGGCGGCCGCAGAACAAACAGAATTAATTCAGGAAGAAAGCTGAAAAGTGGCGCTCCGGGGTATTGACTGGAGCGATCTGCGGAAAACAACCCCTCCAGAGACTACGGGGAGGAGACTGCGGGCGGGGTCGGGGTGAGCTTTGGGGATGCTTGGAAAAACTGTTTACTTTCTAAAAGAAAATAAATCCCAATCATGTACAGCATAGGTTCCCAAACAATTTTTTCCCGTTGACCCCTTGTTGAGTTTTCCTGTTTTTCGTAGACCCCTGCCTTGCTAATATTGAATTTTTGCAAAATTCATCATCTTCAAACATATTTTTGACATCTGATATACAGAGTGCGCCATATTTTATGTCGGTATGAAAACATTGAATATCTATTTCTTTCTTTTTTAAGAAGGTTGACAACTGCACTGAAACCTTTTTCCATGTGGCATGAAGATGGAAAAGCTATCAAAAACATTCTTGCGATAGTCAATAATGTATGATTAACAGCATTATTGTGTAATATCATGCAATCTGTTTTAGTTGCATTATGACATTTACGGAATGCCCAAATTTTGGTGATGGTGATGGTGATTTTGGGATCCACTCTCGTAGCCCCCCATTTACAGTTCGTGGACCCCCAAATTAATTTTTGCTGTCATCGACCCCTTGAAGGGTGAAATCGACCCCTAGGGGTCGATATTGACCACTTTGGGAACCAGTGATGTACAGCAATACCCCGCTTTACGCGAAGGATACGTTCCGGAAAAAATCGGGTTATCGGAGTTTACAAATAATCATACATACATAGTCAAGACTTAATACAAAAAAATACGATTCATTTGAATCAATCACTTTAATTCTGAGAACACTTATTGCAGTATTACATGTTATTTTAACTGAAAAATATATCTATTGTCTTTTGGGCAGCGTTTCTTTTACGCTCTTGTAAAATGCGTTCATAACACCCAACGCTGTTTTAATTTAAGTCAATGACTACATTATGTTTATACACATTCGTAAAATAAGAAATTCGCGTTATGCGAGGCATTTTAACGCGAAATTTTAAATTCGCGTTATAGTGAAACCGCGCTCAACGGGGTCGCGTAATGCGGGGTATTACTGTATAAACATTTAATGTTGGTTTAATAAATATATATTTGAGGCCATTTTTAGACTTTTAAGGTTTCGAAATGTAAAAATACTCACATTTTGATGCCGTGGAAAAAAAATATATAAACTGTATTTGTCATCATTCAATTTATATGAAGAAAACACATATTGTGTAGAAAGACTTAGAAAACCATGAACACTGGTTCAGCATGAGTATATGCTCAGTGAAATGGCCTCCAACCTCCTCTGAGGAGAGGCACTTGATGAAGAAGAAGTTCATAATTTCAGTAGAATGTTTTTCCGCTCAAACATGATGGCGTTTTCCGTATTGTATTTGTGTAGCTACTGAATATATTTCAATCGAATATGTCTATTAAAAGTATTCCATTTAGTGTGATGACCGTTTATTTCACATATCTGGCCTTTTGTCGAGGCAGCTCGTGATAAATATTATTCAACGTACAACAAAAATGGCTTCCCGGATAATCAATTACAAAACACGCAAAAGGTGTGAAAACTAAAAAAAAGCTTGCTTATTATTTAATACACTCCGTGTAAAAGCTTAAAGCTATGAACGTTTATGAATATAAAGCCATAATATAGCTCGGTGCTTTGTATAGCCGAGGGTAAGATGGCGTCTGAGGCTGTATTAGCATAATTATATGGCCTCGCTCCCTCCACGAACCGCGGGCTCGCCACTCCCTTCCGGTTCGAACCTCTAATGAGAGAGCAGCGAACCGGCTCGGGCCCTGCGAGCCTTCGAAACCTTACATTCCAAGAAGCAAAAGCTTCATAAATCATTTGCCTTATGTCATCAACATGGCAAAAAAAAAACCGATGTAAAAAAATTTAATTTTCAATCCGCACGTGAAACGACGAAAAAATCCTCGGTTTCTTTAAGAGACTCAGGTGGGGTTCCAATTGAATCCTGTGGCCCTGTCACCAAACTATGTTACCGATGTCTCCAACGTTCATGCAAAATATTAAGTCTAGCTATATTAAAAAATATATCGTAGATAGTAGTTGCATTCTGAATAGATCCGCAATTAAAAAAAAAAATTCATTTGGCTATTTATATTTACTGTTAAAAAAAGAGTATTACATATTTAAACCAGTCTGTTGTGAATAAATCAATTGAATTTTTTTCTGTTATTATTTGCTTAAAATATAAAATATTTATTCGAGGGTGATTGAAATTGGATAGTTGAAGAAGCGATGCTTTTAATCTAAACGCAACCTTTGAACAATATTACGCACGAAAATGACTGAAAACGCCCCCAAAAATGGTTAATTCACATAATAACAGACCAAAGGTTCGTTAATATTATGAAAAAATCCAAAAACGTGTTTTTTCATACATTTTAAAAGTCATTTGTATTTTGGGTATGTTCCATTACGTCAGTGACTATCAACATGCGGTACGCGCGATGATTATCAGCTTCATGACTTTAAATAAATATTTGCAACCAATACACGATTAGCTTAAAATACGTTAAATTTATTTTGTATGTAACGCCATGAAAATTTCGATCACTCTTACTCTACATAACGTATAAATAATTTGATTAATAAAAGTTAGGGAACCACTGCATTACTTTAATTGAAATAAAATTACGTTTAGATTAATTAATTTAATGGCGCTTCAACCATCCAATTATCTTTTGAGATGATTGGATGGTTGAAGGGTCAGTTAGTTAGCTAATGGAACGACTCGAGAACAACGTGCTTTTCTTCTACATCCCGAGGATAACTTTTAACCCATAGTGTGCTAGATTTTAAAGCAAATACACATTGCACAATTAATAAATATCAAAATAAAAAAAACACACACACTAAATATAAACTATAAAGTTTTTATCAAGTTCAAATGTAAAATATAGAAAATGTTTGACTCCTTTGGTATTGTTATATGCAATAGTTTATTAAATATAAATAATCAATATTATTGATAGAAAGTACTTGGTGGAATTCCATTTTAATATTTTAAATATAATAAAATACTTGAGTGATTTTTCCATATGTTATTTTTATTGGTGACCGGTTTCGCCAACCTTATCAAACTGAGTGAGAATGTATATAATAATAAGCAATTAGGTAAACAATTATTAGAAGGAGAGGTTGTTAATGAGACAATGCCAACGTGAAAAGTTGGCGAAACAGGTCACCAATAAAAATTTACACATGGAAAAATCTCTCAAGTATTTTATTATATTTAAAATATTTATTTAATATGTCAGATATTGCAGCTTTATAATTTGTGATTTAAAAAAACTGCTCTTTTATGTTATGTTTCTGAAGGGTGAGTAATCAATGAGTAAAATATGCCCTATTGCAACATATCAATAGATAAGCTGCCTACACGCGTCTTATTTTTTGTGTTTTTTTTATAGTATGACAGAAAATAAACAATGTAAATGAGGACGCCATTGGCTAAACACCGTTTAGTTGTATCGCGGCTTGTACAGGCAGCTTTAGGTTTTACAGTGATGCTGATCCGTGGTCTCCTTCCGAGGGGACCTCCTGGCGAGCCCGAAGCGTGGAGAGCAATGTCGGGATTGACCACCTTGTCCAGCGTGATGCATGGCCGTCATTATCACGTGACACCAATTAGCGCATTCCTATTGGCCGGCAGTCGCCCAATCAACGCCCGCCGTGAGAACGGCCCGGAAAAACCGTTACCGAATTCAATCTACGGGACTATAAACGCAACTTCTTTTACATAAACTGGCTTTAGAAACTTTTTCACAGTAGCGTGCAACGCGCTTACTAAACATATATTTTTTTATTTGTATATTATATAACACGAAACACGAAGAAAATCCACGTTTGTTTTCACGTGCCGCTGTAAATAAGCGAGAATTTAGTAGGCTGTAGAAATTTTTTTAGGCCGTGGAGGTTGATAATATTTTTCGATTTTCCGAAATATCAATAAATGGTATAATTAGGCAATATAATTTCAATATGATGAACATATAGCTGCCATTGCAAAAGCTACAGCTCAAACTTGTATTAATAAAAAATAACAAATAATTATTATCTGTAAAATGACCCGGTAACAAGAAAAACAACCGAGGTTCATATAATTGAAATTGTGCTATAGTTGAGGACCCAGAACAATAGCTAGCAAGCAATTTTTGCTTACAGAGTAACAATGAAAATGTTTACATTGATAAATGGGAAGCTTTGCCGTTCTTCCAATTTCCGTGTCATCTTCAGCTCACTCGAGTGCTAGACACGGAGAGCGCCCGTCAGCCTGATGCTGCCAAATTACACCTCCGGTAATACCGTGGAATTATTCAGGAGGAGAAAGCTGCCATAAGCGTGCATTGTTCATTTGCGAAAAACGCCGAGGCATGCAGTACATCTGCTGCATCCATCTCCTGTCTAAATATTTATAGGAGCGGATCGTCGAGACGATCTTCGTAACTGTAAAACCAACAAGAGCAAAGTGAAACTTAACCACGCATGGCATTCTTGAAACCCTGTGTTTTATGCGGCCTAAACGCGTTGTGATACAACAGGCAAGTGACTTGTAAGTATTCAATAATTTAATCGTCATATTAATTTTTATAACTGCACTAAATAAGTGAACACAACTGGCTTATTATAAATCGTCAGTTGTGACGACGCTATTAGCTAGTTACCGGTCGGTGGTCGGTTTTGTCGTGCCGCGTGTACACCGCTTGTCTTCTCTTATAATTTTTCTTAAAAAAAAAAAAACACTAAATGCTATCGACAAGTACGTTATTTGGTTGTCAGTTGTATTGAAGCGTGTTTAGGCAGCTTTAAATTTTAATGTGTTCAGTTGAACTTAAAAACTGTTGATTTTTATTTCACAATGTTTCTACCTGTTACCGAAAACTATTATGTTTTTTGAAAGTATTTCTTTTCAATATATATTATTATCTCCTACTTGTCAATGTTTGCTCCTGAAGTAAGATAAGGCACAGTAATAAATTGTGTTATTTTACAATGTACAATTAGTAGTTTATTAAAATTATCCATATTATCCTGTAGTATGTTTATCTGTAAATAATAGGTTTTTGCGCAGTAAACGGTTTTTAAAATATGTGATTTAGCAATAGGGAATAATAGTGGAGACTTATTGAAAATTACCTGGTCATTAAGCAGGTGCTCCGGCGTGTTATCTTTCATGCGATTGATTTATAATTGATTTATATTTTGTGCCTTTATTGTTTATATGAAAAATTTTGAGATTGGAGTTCTGATTAAAGTCACTCAAGTATACTATTTAAAAGTGTCTCTCCTTCGTAACCATTTTACAATATGTACATATGTTTGTACTGAGCTGTAAGTCTGAGATTGTACGTCTAGTAACTAAACCACGGACTGCATTTAACTTCAAATCAGTGAAATATAGCTATATAAAATCCACTTGGCGTATTTTACAACTTGTTAACGATTTTTTTCTTTAAATATATACTCGTAGTATCACAGACCGGACGTGTATGATTTTCGGAGTAAAAATAATATCAACATTAAATTTAAAAATAGCAGCAAAAAAAAGTATAAAAATTACCAGACCGTGGAGAAAAATATAAAGAAAACGACCGCAGAGCAACAGTCGCACAATGTGAAACGTCCGATGCAAAGTAAACACGGCGAAATTATGTCTTTCACATGTCGTCCTCTGTTCTTGGCAACAAAACACACACGCCATTGCGGCGATGGGGTCGCGAGTCCCGTTCTCCACGACATAAGGGCCTAATTGCATAATGCGACCCGCAATCATCGAATTACGTCGGCCTCCGTGTGTGATGTTCATTGCCGAGCGGCTAGTGATGTGCACCGTCGATCGATTCGAGCAAATCACGAAAATCGAATTTCTTTTAGAAAGTATTCACCGTTTGAGTTCGCGGTGAGATATTCGATTTATTTTCTTCTGGTGACAATTTCCTCGAGCATGTCGTTTTTCCAATTTCCTTCTTCGCTTTTTCCTTGGACAGTCATCTGGAGCTTTACCAACTTCAAGAGTTCTTTTAAAACTCTTTCATTTGTGACGCGGTCAACCTTCAATTAATGAATCTCCAGTGAAACTTTATGGTTATATTTCTTGAGTACAGTAATACCCCGCTTTACGCGACCCCGTTATGCGCGGTTTCACTATAACGCGAATTTCAAATTTCGCGTTTAAATGCCTCGCATTACGCGTATTTCTTATTTTAAGAATGTGTATGAACATAATGTAGTCATTGACTTCTCTTAACAATTAAAAACAGCGTTGGGTGTTATGAACGTATTTTACAAGAACGTAAAAGAAACGCTACCCAAAAGGCAATAGATGTATTTTTCAGAAAAAATAACATGTACAATACTACATAAATGTATTCGTGTTTTTTGTATTAAGTTTTGACTATGTATGTATGTTTAATCGTAAACCCCGATAACGTATTCCTCATACGCGGGGTATTACTGTATAGATATTTGATGCGGAATGGAATTATAATGTACTCGATCGATCAATGAGAAATAATCGAAGAATATAGTTGTGATGTTCATAATCTATTGATTTTATATTTGAAAATTTCTAGACATTTTATCAATTCAATAATTTTTAAGGTACTAAACGAAATTTTTGTTATGAAATAAATATGTTTGCTGTCTGTTTATCTAGTCAGTGTGGATATTTGCATATTTGAATTAATTAAAAAAATAAAAGTAATTATACACTTAAATTTCGTATATTATGTTTAAACATAGTTTATTATAAAATCGACGAATTTTTTATTAAATAAATATTAAATCTTTATTGATTATTCAATGTATTCGACAGTGAATATTCGAGTTTGCACATCATTATAACAAGCCGTGGAGTGGCCTGTTGTTGTGGTTAGCGAAGCAGATGCTTGAGCATATAAGTTGGAATTATGCTGTATATTTTGAAATTAAAAACAGTTAATAATAAATCAAATGTATAAATAATAATATTACAAAAAAATACTTAAATAAAAACGTATTTGATATATTTTTTATTAAATTTTCAGTATATTTGTGGCTGAGACCAGTTGCCTCTTCAAGCAAGTATATCCACTTAATCGATCCGATCATAAGCCAGTGCTAAGAAACGAATAGAGTCCAAGGACTTGCAAACATCTAGAATTGTATTAAGGACTCTTTTTCCGTTTAAAGTTTCATGCTTACAAACATTTATCTACTTTATACAATTAGGTCTAATAAAAACCGCAATATTTATATTTTTTCAAAAAGAAGCAAAAACTAGCTTTTTTCTATCACGCTCACAAATCATTTAAGATTCGAAGACACATAAAACACTAAATTTTACATAATCTAATATATAATATAAAGTATCCTTTAAGTAATATTTATATAGAAGGTTGTACATACGATAATAAAAATACAAATAGTATTTATTTCAGATTATATCTAGAACTGCGCAAATTATGAAAATCGCATTTATCAGAGATGAAACAAGCAAATAACAAAAAAAAAAAAATATGGAATATATAATATATTTAATATAAATATAACGTGTATTTTGCGTTCAGTGCACATCTCTGCGTGTTAAAATTTAGAACTCAATGTACGCTACTGTTAATTACTTCAATTCAGACACTTTCTCACCAGACAGAGATTCAATTAGTTCCGTGATTAGAGATCACTAAACGGTTGCATAAATGACAGTTTTGTAATCAGAGTTTGTATTTAAGATACGACAAAGAAATCAATCGGCAGAAGCCCGTGAAGCCCAGCGGAGCACTTCTCGGAACAATCCCGCCCCGGTCGTTAGGGACTTGTCATCCTGTTTGATGGGAATAATTAAATTGCTTCAAAACGTTCTAAAAACTTACTGTTTCCCCCTGCGCTTCCGCAACAGTGGCTCGCGGGGTGAAACACAAAGAATAAGAGAATTTCCATTTCGTATGCTTAAAGCGAAGATAAATGTTCAAGATCGACGTTGAAAAACCCTCTTCTTCCCCAAAGCTAACCAATCCTCCCTTTCAACCCATTTTCACTCCGATTTCTCGATCGTCTATGCTGACATCAGCGTTTTATCGTCTTCTCCAAATATCCCCGTCTTTTACATGCGTTACAGAATTTGACGTTCGTTAGTGTCAGAAGCTCCTCCGACTCATATATTTAAGCCCTAGCTTGATGAATGTCTTCTATGTTACGTTGAATGTAATTAAGTCTTCTTAAAGGCTTGTTAAGTTGAAAATCTCTAACGCAGTATGCTAGACCCAATTCCATACAATTATTGACCTCAGAAGCTGGAGTGTAGTCTATATAGAGTTATAATGATAAAAGTACCTGTGTATTTTGTCTTCACTTTGAGTTTATTAATTTTTTTGCATTACTAGTTTCGACCAAATAGACCAAATAGCTAAACTAGTAATGCAAAAAAAATAATTAATAAACTCAAAGTGAAGACAAAATACAAAGGTACTTTTATCATTATAATAATGGATCTTCACCAATCAAATGCCTTGTCCCTCAACAAGACTATATAGAGTTAACTCAACTTGAATCTTTCAACAAACCACTAAATTCATTAAAACGCTTTATGTATCGAGTTCAGACAAATTCAAAATAAAAAAAACGAAAAATAACATCATCATTCTATATTATTACTAATATGATTAGGCACATTAGTTCATATATAGAAGATGATTTAATGAAACTCTCAGAAAAATATCATCATGATTTTAGAGAGTTTTTCTGAGAGTTTCTTTAAATCATCTTCTATATATGAACTAATGTGCCTAATCATATTAGTAATAATATAATAAACCCGTAATGGGTAATAAATACGCATCTGATTGACCAATCCATAAATAGATATATCATCCTATATATTAATTATCTTTTTGTTAGCCTATATATATAACATATTAGACTACAATGAATTTTATGTAAATTTCTCTAAGAAACATGAATATTCAATAGAATTGATCGGCACTGTTATGCTATCGCTAGATTACTGTAAAATAATAATTAAATGATGTTAAATAATCCGCAGTGCCTTGGGAATCGCTTGGCTCGACTCGTCCACATAGATTTGTTCCCAACTCGGCAGTACAAACGTAAGTTCTCACGAAGGGGCGTCCCCGGTGTTGAGACGTCAGCCGTTAATTAGAACAATTCATCGGAGCTGTCGCTGTGAGCCGCGCCGCGCAATATCCAGTACAGGCCGCTCGTCAGAATCTTGACGTTTGTATGGGAGGGGAGGATGTTACACAGCTAGCTGCGGCGCTCGAACCAGCCTTTCAGATTTTATTCTTTTGTTGCGTTTAATTTACATTTTGATCAGCGAAAGCATTCAATCAATTATTCGTAAATTATATTCTAGATTTTGTAATTTTTATTTTTATAAATATTTTCAGCAAAACAGTGCAGCAGATATGAAATAAACCAAACTTTTTTTTTTAATAAAAAAATAGTATTCCTGATTCATAAATCCTTGATAATCTGTGGGTTATCTTTGAAGATAAAAATAATTGCGATATAACACTTATGAGACAATATTTATGATAAAAATATATGATGTAAATTGTAAACTGTAGATAATTTATTTTTTTTCCATTCAATTCTCTTTATAAAATGCCTCTCTTCATGGTGAGCCAGTTTTCATGGTTTTCTTAGGAGAAAATAGTGTAGTGAGTCCTTCTACACTGCAGCTTTATATTGAAAGGAAAAGTCTGCGTATTACTGCTGCGTATTACACAATTATTTCCTTACAAAGCTCTTGCGTTTAGATCTGATACCCCTGCAGCAAACCACATAAACAATACCACCTCGACAAGGTACTTCTTGAGCACATCCCTCCACAATCATTCCATGTTACCGATGCTTTACACATGCTCAGGGTACATAATGGCAGCCATGCACAAGCAACAGAATGTGGAGAGCGGGGAGGCTCTCAATTCAATAAGTGATGGGTAATACTCGCTCACAAACGCCTACATTTCAGTCGGACTGATTTCCTCTAACAAGCCGCGAGTGAGTTTTAATTTCCAGCTCTAGTTGTCAGTCCCCCTTCCCCCTCCCCAACACCCCGGCGCGTCTCGAATTTAATATAAATGTCGGCCATCTTGGGAGGGCCACCCCGCGCGGTACGGGGCTCGCAACTAACTTAAAGCAATTAAGTCCGTCTTCTTGGCCAGGACTTCCGAACACCCCCCGTCTTGCGCCTCGTGACGTCATCTGCTGGAAAAGCTGCAAAGGCCACTCTTCGTTTTCTTTATTGTATCAAAATGACGTAAAAATGTCATGTTATGAATTGTCAACAGTTTACCCCCAGAAGCTTATATACGTTGCGACACAACCGACAACCAAACTGTATTATATACAGACTAGTTGCGGTTTGGTTTTCGATTATAACGCATCGTGCGTAGGCAGCTTGAAGTAATATTAAAGAGTTCTGTTAAAATATATCATCTGATAAAAGTAAGCAGTGGATTCGCGAAACACAGTTTCAGCACCGTCCTCGCGCCTGATGATTGCTTACAGTACGTCTGTCAGGAGTGACGTCTGTTTCTGGGATATTCTCGTAACGAAGCAAGGGCTTGAAGGGGCACTCCACCCCCTCGTGGACCTTCCTCACCTGCGTCTTAGCGCCAGGCAAAACAATTCGGAAATATCTTGCACAGGTGAAAGGCACGGGTACCCGACTACACCCCTGCTGACAGACACCCTGCAGCATACACCCTCAGAGTCGGACCTTCTTCCAATAATACTTGTTACTTATTATTAATAAAAAATACACGGCTATTACAACTATCTCACTAATTTATCAGCTGAGAGTTCATTGATATTAAACACCACGTGGTTATAAAATTATGGGCATACTCAAGGGGCTTTACCCGACGGGCTCCGGGCGCGACACGCACAGGCCATGCGAGCGCCAACAATGAAATTACCTCAGCGTTGATGCACTTTGCGGAAATTATGCAGCAAGGGAAGTGCGGCTACAACGGACGTACACCTCAATATTAATACATCAATTTTAACAAACAAAAAATACTGGCTATTGTGGACATCGAAATAATTTATATTTTAAATAAAAATTACTGTTTAACGTCATTTACAGAAGAATTCGAATAATTATAATATATTTAGAAATGTTTTTTTTTTGTCTCTAAGTAATTTTTTTTTTAATATTTCATCAAAATAATTTTTATCGCTATTTTGTAGAATATACTTAGGTTTGCGTTTTTTTTATAATGCAAACATTGCAGCCAATCGAGTAAAAAACACAAACACACAGCAAACAACTAACCAATAGTGTCTTCTTTTGCATATTTTTTTTTAGCAAAAGCGTCCTTTAATTTTGGGTGCTTTTATGGTTTTGCTAGATAAAAATGCTGTTTATATTTCAAAATATATTAGTCATGGCGTCTAACTATTTTTTTAAATTAGGTTTAACTTGATTCGTCCGACGTAACGCAACCTCCCCGCGATCAGAAATCACTCCTTTTAATTGCACTTCTGAGGCACCGGCGGCGGGTGCGGCTAGCAGATGGCAGAAAAACCGACTCCTTACGGACGATTTTTGGCGATCGACAACCCTTGGCGCGAGAGCAAAACTATATTTTTATTTGTCGAAAACTTTAATTTACTTAAACTCCAAAACAGTACGTTGCTTATAAAATAGAGCAGGGGGGAGGGAGGATTACGTTCGCATGTTTTTGCAGCTCTCGTTATCCCCTGAGGGTGGCTTCAGCAACAGGACCAAAACGTCAAAACTAAATTGAAGTGAAAATTGTTGACGATGGGGTATTAAATGCAAATATATAAATAAAAAAAGGTTGCTGATTTATGACATTACGATATAATTAACACTTGTTGATAAACGCTGTACGCGGGACTCGAATAAAAAAACTTTAACTCGCGTGTTTGCCTTTCTAACAGTTACAGCCCGACCCAACCTAACCTAACCTGGGTACTTGTACTTCTGGTGCATAATATAAACGTCAAACCGTAAACGGAAAATCATTTTTATTTATCAATTGTAAAAAAAAAAAATATTCACACTATACGCCTATTCTGGGTTTTTTTTGTGTAGTATATATTTTCAGTGGCGTGGCAAAGAATAATTGTTAGTATAAAATTAAACTTAAAAATTTATTTCAAAGAGTAGAATATAATAAATAGCACAAAACATTAGAATAAAATCTTTTTTATGTAATTTTAAGAACGTAGTTTTATCGAAAAACGCCTTGTAGTTTAATAATATTTTAGTTCATACGAACTGCTTGTCATGGACGAAAATATATGTATGGTCTTATTCTAATGGATATTTACTTAGTTTCACTTATGAAACTATCTTCTACCTACATTTTAAGAGTTACATTAACAAGCAAATCAAATTATATCCCCTGATTGCCTTTTCCCCACCGCGTGCTTCCAAATTATGCCAAGTATACAAACAACGACCTTCCATTAAACTCCAAGGCTGTTTATACATCTAATAAATTCTAATATCGTTACGAATCGAATTGATTTTAAAGTTTGAAATAAATAAAAAATCAATTAATATTTTCTATCATACAAGGCTAAAAATGATTTCACGCTTGGGTAGAGAATATTTCAAACAATGAATTTCCCTATTAGATCTACAGGATTATATTTGCAATCATCGTAATTGACTTTTCGATTAAACTTCATAAAATACCTATTTTAAATGATTTTATAAAAAGACGAAAACTTTCTACTGTACATAAAATTGAAAACTTAAAAAAATAATGCTGGAAATAAGAATTGATTTATCTAACCTATCATTTTATGAATTACTTTTTTTAATAATACATTTTAATCAATGGTATTTTTTATTAACCTTAACATATTTCCACAATGTAACAGTAAATGCTTAGCTTTTAAGTATTTAGTACTTCCTTAGGATAACTACATTGTATTAAGATTGAAAAACATATTAATTATATCTTCAATCAGCTGTTTAATCGGATTCTTTTGTTTTACATCCGTATAAAGCGTCAATGTAATCATTGTCGTGATTACAGGTAAAATATAAAAAGAAATCTATAAGTATATTCAAACTACTGAATAATTATAAAACACACTTTAATTGGTAAAAAAAAATTATATATATGAATTAATAAAATAGGAAAAAACTATTAGTTTTTATAATAAATTAATGAATAAAAAAACTATAATCGATTATTTTTATTTTATTCATAACTGCCATCGGCAATTACTTATATGCTGAAAAATCGAACTTTTTTCATATAATCGAAGAAAAAAATTATAATTAAAAACACGCAAAAATCAATAATAAATTTTATTATCATTATGACCATATTAGAAAACCATATTTAATACATAAAATTAGATAAATATTTCTGGATACGATACCGTCCGTCATTTATGAAACAATTAAATTGTTTTCATGAAAATAGCTCTCGGTAATTAGATGTCTCGAAAACGAAATTTATCAGAGATTCTTAATAAGAAAACCGTTACCTGTAATTTTAATTGGTGGATACACCAATAGCAAAAAAATATGCGATATTCTAATAAATAAATCAATTTCAAAGAGATTGTAGCATGTGATGTCAAATTGTACAGAAATGCGTATTTTTCATCAGTTGGCGGTTTCTAGAACATTTCATCAGAAAATTCCGAACAGAATCCGAAGAATCCAGGCCAAGACTGCGCGGAAAATCACTCCCGGTCCCCAGCGGCCGCACACGGCGGGGATAATTGCGAGAATTCGCCTGCGAATACGCCGGTGCGGCATTTGTCTAAGAAGACTCATTTCCATATGAATTTTAATTGTTCTTTGTTTGTTATGCTGGCTCATAAATTAACACTTAATTAACTAGACGATAAAAACACACAAGCTGCTCATGGTTTGTTTAAATAATCTAATTGTGGTAGTAGCAACGATTTGTGGCCTTGTTTGTAAAACGCCGGGAGGGTGAATCCACGGCCCGCGTGCTAATCCGACCTGAATCAATCGGGTTCGAACCCTAGTGCATATTTTTTTACATTGATCAGTATAAAACATTTTTGACTATTTGATTTATTATTTAAATATAAAGTACAAAACGAGGCAACACGCCGCACATACAATTTTCATGCAACATATTATCACATATTATAGTAATACTCCACGTATGAGGAATACGTTCCGGCAAAAATAGCGTTAAGTGAAATTCGCGTATATCGGGGTTTACGATTAAACATGCATACATAGTCAAAACTTAATACAAAAAATACGAATCAATCACTTTAATTCTAAGAACACTTTATGCAGTTTCTTTTACGTTCTTGTAAAATACGTTCACAACACCCAACGCTGTTTTTAATTGTGAAGATAAGTCCAATGACTACATTATGTTCATACACATTCTTAAAACAAGAAATTCGCGTAATGCGAGGCATTTTAACGCGAAATTTGAAATTCGCGTTATAGTGAAACCGCGCATAAAGCGGGGTATACACGCATTAAGCCCCCCTTCGATTATACCGCCTGCCTTCATTCTCATAATTAGAGACGCCAAAAACATATTTATCTGGACATCGCGCGAGTCCTGGCCCGCGGGACTGAAGATGATGTTAGGCCGAGATAGAGATCAGAATTAATAAATTACCGCTTAATTAGACTATACATAACGCGTATAATTGCCTCGCAGCCTTTACCGGCAAAACAGCTCGTAAAAGCCTCGTGTTGTAAATTAATATACATTAGATTGTAGTGTGTCCAAAGAGAGTATCGGGTATTTGTTAGTTCAGTAAAACAAAAACTACTAGTATTCAAGTATTTTCTTTTATTGCTGATTATAAGAATATAAAATGGAAAATTATTTTGAAAAGATGATGTTATCCAAATGGTGACCTTTACGCTGAAGGCAACGAAGATTGCTGATAACACGCTGACACATAGCCCTCGATATTGCTGCCATTTCTGACCTGATGTTTTGTTTCAATTCCATTTAAACCCTACTTTTAAGGTATTCCCATACGAAATAGTCAAGAGGGCTAAAATCGAGGCTTCTGGGAGGCCAGTTGATGTTGACATTAATAGGGAATAATTCATTAACAGCTTCAATTGATTGATTGGATGAATAGCAAGTGGCCTCGTCTTGTTGGAACCACGTTCTTGAGTTGAAACCTTGAAACTTCTGCAACTCTGGGCCCAAAAATTTTCGCAGCATATCGCTCACTATTCATTCACATTCACCCGATTCTCTTTTTGGACACCCTATACATTATCTGAAAGCAGATTATTTAATGTAGAGGTATATATTTTAAAGTACTCTTTTATATAAATACTAATTCGACATATGAGAGGTTCATATATACAGCTTGCTCGAGTGGTTCTTTAGAGCAGTTTTTCTGTTGTTTTTAGGGTTGGTGAAGGAGTTAAATCACCAGTAGCTAGCGACTGCGGGTTCGAATCTCACATGAGTCCTGTAAGGTTTTTTTTCTCGTCGTTTCACTCGTACAGCACTGTCGTTTTTTAGCGCTGGTGGAGGAGTGGTCCAGTGACCCGCAGCTGATGGATCGACGGCCGAATACCTGTTGATTTGATCGGCTCGCCCCCCGGAGAGCGCGACAGCGCGCCCGGCCGGCGCACTCACCTGTGCGAGCTCTCGGCTCGGGTTACTAATTAAGCAAACACGCCAAGACACCGGGTGACCAGGACACGCCGGCACTGCGACACCTGCGACACCCTGGGAACCGACCTCGTCCTGGTCCTGACCGTCATGCATCGTAAAATACAGACTACATATTCTGTGATCCTGGTCTTTGAAACTGTCAAAAACAGCTTTAAATCTCACGGACTATGAAACACTATTAAATCCTAATCAATGCTCTTTTTTTTCGTGGTTATGTATTTTGGGTGTTAAGCTGCTTGAAATTTTCAAAAATCCTTGATTATGGTTATTCTTCGGGTACTTAAACGCCGGAGGACAAAAAATTCATATAGCGACCATTCATTCACCCAAGATATCAATTCATCAACGATAAGGGCAGCCAAATCTATGAACGTACTAATTTTCTTCCGAATGCATATATGGCCAAAAATGACTGCACAAATATCATGCATCATATAAAAATAATTGGGGACTGATTCTCTAGTGGGCATTTTGCGTGATGAGTTATTCGATACTATTTGCACGCAGTACGACTTTCCCAAAACGATCTCATTCATTATAAATTAATATTTTCCATATCCACAAATTTACGAGTTCTTCTACTTTTGGATACTTGCAATTTTTACATTAAAATATTTGGTATTCAATACAATACAGCCGCGGGAAAAAGATCTAATTAAAACCTCATTATACTCTCAAATACAATGTAAAAAAAATACAGTAGCCAAAATAAATTAATTCTGTCGTTTCAATAATTTCAAATTTTATAGTCCTAAAAATAACTACCTATAAATACCATTTATTTCGTATTAATATATACTGAAATGTTGCTTACGCATAATTTGTCATAAAATTAATCATAGATAAAAATACACGTGTACACGAATTAAGTAGAGGTTTTAAAATTACCTGATTACAATAATAATATAAAGAGACATCAAATAGATCATAGATGATAAAAATTGTTAAGCCTAGACTGAAATATTGACTACCCATAAATTGACTTTTAATACATCGATGCCGAAGAATATGAAGTTTTCAGGTTAATTATTAAAAAAAAAAAGCACGCTTTGAGGGCAATAAATATCGGGAACACCCGCTACTTGTCGCCCCGGGGATCGGGTTCTCGTCCTGGTGGTGGACGTTTTACAAGAGCAACGTCGTGATATTTGACATGTCATTTGTAACGGATACCCGGGCCGGGGACGCCGTGACGTCATCGCCTGGGTGGTTGAATAGCCTTCCACCAAAGACGCACCAGCCGAGCGAAATCGGATGCGGTCCATGCATGCAGGAAAACGTACAGAAACTTGTGAATACTTTTCGAATTTTATATATATATAATACAAATATATAATATACGTGTTGCGGTCCGATAAGTACTTAGCCTCACCGCCCGATGGTGCGAGATTTACTATCGTGTAGTACATTCTCGTAGATGGCTACTGTCAAAATTTCGGAGCAGTGTTTGACGCTGTTTAAGCGCAATTCGAAGGAGTTTCTGCGTCGTTTCGTGACCGTCGACGAAACATGGATCCACTGGTACACACCAGAGTCCAAGGAACAGTCGAAACAGTGGACTTCACCCGGCGAACGTGCTCCGAAGAAGGCGAAGACTATCCTATCGGCCGGAAAGGTGACGGCCACCGTTTTCTGGGATTCACAAGGTGTGATCTGCATTGACTACCTGGAGAAGGGAAAAACGGTCACAGGGCTCTAAAATCATGGTCCGAATTATTGGGCCGATTCGACGCCGAATTGCAGAGAAAACGGCCCCATTTGGCGAAGATAAAAGTGCTCGTCGCTCACACCTCCGCCGTCGCCACGGCCAAATTGGTCGAATTGCACTACGAACTGCTTCCCTATCCACCGTATTCTCCAGATTTGGCCCCGTGCGATTTTTTTGTTTGTTTCCATACTTGAAAAAGTCACTCGCCGGGCAGAGTCGAATGAGGAGGTCATCGCCACCACGGAGGCCTACTTTGCAGACTTATCGGACCGCCCTCGTATATATGGTATATACATATATATAGATCGTATATATATTTATATATATAAATGCGGGATGACAGCGGGATCGAGACTAAGCTTAACATAGATCACATCATCTGGACCGTTCCGATGACGTCACGAATGATTAAATACTAAACATCCATCTTGGGCCCGTGGGTGAGGTCATCGCATCTAAAGTCCGATATCCCGGGGCTTGATACCAGAAATACAGCATTAAAAATCACATATCATAACAATCCTTAATATAATGCTGTCCTGGTAACGTCATCTCATTTGTCACGTCCCAGTCGGCTCCGAGCTTCGATGATCGTGAGTTTTGCATTGAATAAAGCCTGAGTGGTTTTGATGAACTATTGTATTAAATTATTTCTTGCGAAAGATAATCAATAGATTTTTATAATTAGAGCTCCAATAAACATAATTTTTAATAAGCTCTCCATCAATTTTTTTTTTCTTCGAATAAACGTCAGCGCACGTCTTGTTAAGATATTGCACGTGTATATTAAAATATTGCTTATTATGCTTTACGATAATGGCCGTAGGAGCCCATTGTTTGAAATAACGCACAAAACACATGTTTCAATTAGAATTTATGCAGATTTAACGCCCTGTCCGTGCTCGCAAGAATGAAGACGAGAGCGGCTTTGTTTACAAAACGGCCACAGGTTCACAGGAGAAAATCAGTCCGGGGGGCTCCAGAAGGCTCCGGGAAACAATTGAATTCCGCACTGCTTGTTGAAAAAACAGCTGAAGTCGAAAACAATTGAACAGCGCCTCTTGTTTTATTCGCTTTTTGCTCCGGGCGCGACGGACCGGCTGACAATAATTTACAAGTGTATAAATATGACTCTTTGATAAAAAAAACTGCCGAATGCTCGACAATTTGGTGAGCACTTGACAAAAACGTGGAATCGAATAAAATCTATATTTTATAATTTATTACAGATATCGAGTACGTGTATATACAAAAAACGCTGAACAATTTTAAAAAAATTACAATAATATATAATTTTTTCTATGTTATTTAGTTACACATATAATTTGAGTATCGCTTACGAGAAAACTTCAAGCGTTGTTTATTGTTTATTGAATATCGGTAGTACTTTGAATAGATAGTTCATTTTTGACATATTTTAATGTAAATGAAAAAAACTCACCTGAGCTAGGTCTGTCGCTGTATCTGGTGCAGTAGACCCACGCGGGCCACACCATGGGGTCGCTTTTGGACTTGGCCTCTTCCTCCTGCTTGGAGAGGTCGATGGGAGTGCTGGCGCCTCCGGGAACCTTCTCGACGGCGGCAGACCCACCATTATTACTACTAGTCACCAAGTTGTTCTGCAGAGAAGCACCGGTCTTCAGGTCCGCTGGAGGGATCCTCGCCTCCGCGCTCAGTCTCTCGCTGGACAGTCTCGAAGCACTGTTGCCACTGGGGACACTGTTGGAGCTCTTCTGGCTGTAGAAGCTATTGGTATTTAATTCTTTGGCAGAGTGGAAGGCCCCGGACTTGCTTCCGAAGGAGGCTTCCTTGAGGTGATGCAGGGGAACTTGGTGGTGCTTCGAGGGCTGCAAGCTGTTGGCGCTTCCTGGACCCAGCGGGTTCAGGACGGCCGCTCCGAACTTGTGCTTGCTGTGGCTCGAACTGGATTTGCGTTTGTGCAAGGGGTCGGTTATTCTTCGCCCGAAGTCTGCTTTCAGGATATTATCTATGCTGAATTTCAGGCCATTGTGGTTCAGTATCAAATGCCGTTCATCTTCAGCGTTTAGGTGATGGTTTGTGATGTTTTGGCTGTTTAGGGCGTTGCTTCCACCAAATAGCCTTTCGTTCACGCTTCCCTGGTTCATTAAGCCGACGTTGCCATTGGAAGGATTCATCTTTTCATGGTGCCCACTTTTATGGAGTCCCTTTCTAGATCCTTCCTCGTGGCTGCTCTTGGGAGTCAAACCGAAACCTGACGTCAACCCTGGCATATTTTGGCTCATAGGAAGGACTCCGGGACTTGCAAACGGATTCTGTTTGTAGAAGCGTAAGCTCGGAGGCACCTGCTGGCCCAGGACGGCAAAGTTTGTGAGGTTCTGCATCAGATTGAGTTTACCATCACAGCCTGGTGACGGAGGAGACATTTGGTTCGTATTCAAGCTGGGGTTGGGCGATATCTCGTTAGGAGATAATCTCGACATGGCCGGGTTTATACTAGTGGGAGAATTGGAGAGACTGTGGTGGTTCTGGTGCGCCATGTCTAGCTGCGGCACGGAAGGCTGCAGCGGATGATGAGGGTTGAACAGAAGCCTATTCTGGTTGAGGAACAAGAGCGGATTAGGAGCTATGGGGTTGGGCCGTAGCAGTAGATGCTGCCCGCCGTGCAGGTTTTGACTAAGTTGCGATATGGCAGAAAGATGAGACTGAATATGCTTAAAGGAGGATAAATTCTGCATATGGCTAGGAACTGAGGCGGGCGAGGGCGCCGGAGACGACCTCGGAGATATAACTTGAGAATTTGCGGTGGAAGAAGTTCGATTTTCACTGTCAAAGCTACCGATTTGCGCTTCGTTCCCGACTGAGAGCACCGTATCATCACTACAACAACTGTGAACGTCTTCCATGTCTTCCACCCTGCTGCTGTCTAGCGCTCCGTGGTGGCTGCTGCTCTTTTCTTCGTCTTCAGCGGGCGAACTATTCCTCACTTCATATTCGGAGCTCTCTCTGTATGCAGTTTCGTTTCCGCTTCGCTTTGGTGAACGGTCATAGCTCCGTCCTCTGGCACCCCCTGAAAACGTCTCTCTAGGACTCTCTTCTATATGCGAAGATAATCTTCGAACATAATTTGGCGTATTCTCCAAGAGTTTCTCTGTGGAAAATACTCCAGCGTTAGAACAGACCGGCGGACTGACGCTGTCTCTTTCGGACTTCATTTTCAGGACGTTGTGCATCGAAAATGGAGAGTTCTGCAGCGGAGACTGCTGAAGCTTCTTATCAGGCGACGGCGTGTTTTGGTCCTGCTTGGGTGGTGTCTGAAACGCAGTTCTCTCTGGAGAAGCCGAAAACTCCATGGGATCCGGCGGAAGGAATGGGTTCGCGGTCGTGACGTCAGGACTCGGAGGCTTGTACTCCGGGCTGGAGACCTCGTCTGCTTTTTCCCTAGCGATGGAGTGGAGACTCCCATCGTTGGACTCCTCGTCGCTCTGCTCCTCCTGAACCTTCACGTGGTTATTGTTCTGCTGGTGGTGAATTACGTTTGCACTCACAGCTGCCATGTTTATTTCATTTTTCAAGACACCATTTTAGATAATCCACTTTTTTCTTTTTGTTCCGGGATCATTCGCAATCTGGAAAATAAAAATAAATCATTAACGTATAAATATTTTTTAATATAATATCTATTTTTGTAATATTTTTTTGGCACGTAAATATTAAAAAAATGCTTTTAATTCCTCCTTAATTTTTCAAATCAATAAAATGTTGTTCATGAGTGGATATAATTTTTATAATCCATATTTTTAATATGGCCAAATATTTACAAGTAACAATTTGAAAAACCTATAATATCTCTAAAATATAAAGCAAATTACTTAAAATTTGTAGCTTTTCTGTAATAATAAAAATATTATTTTTATGACACATCGCAACAGCCTATACACACTGTGACATAACCAACAACCGAACTGTAACTAGCCAATGGCGTCCCAAGTAAACAACGCTAAAGAAAAAGCTATTGGTTAGTCACCGTTCGGTTGTCAGTTTTGTCGCAGAGTGTGTAGGAAGCTTAACGTATATTCCTTTATTTGCTTTGTTAACTCTTTATTTGTTTATTATTCTAACCAAAAATACCTCCATATCTGCCTACTATCCTAAACCCATTAACTTCCCCCGAAGACCGCGCCACACAACGCAACTAATTAATTTGTAATTAAAAAAACCTGACTTCAAAATAAATTCAAGATTGCAATCAGTGTAAATTATTATTTAGATACATCATTATCATCTGGTTTTTGGTGTATTATTACGTATTATAATTTTCAGAATTATATATATTGTGGGTACACTTTGATTTGAATCTTTTCTATGAAAGTAAGTTATAAATATTATTTTAGAATATAAATTAACCATAATTCAAAACATCCTACTTATCATTTCTTCACCTAGAGATGCTACACGAGGAGTATTGAGATAAATAAGCCATAAATTTAGTGAATTTGAATAAATATTGAAATCACACCGAAATTACAGGTCAGCTGTTTTTGTAACTTTCTTAGGAATTACCATTCTAGCTAGAAAGCAAAGAATCGCCCATTCTCAGAGCGTAAATTCTCATCCGGCATAACAAGGCAGAGCATTTTTTTTTTTTTTTTACCAAAGCCTGTAATTTTTCAATTTTTGATAAAGTTATGCTAAGTGCGGATTTCGTATTAGAATTAGTGACCAACGAATGCGGTGTTGCTATTTTCGTGAAACCGATTTTCATCTTGTTATGTTTTTCAACAATGCGTAGCAACTGCCAGAGCGGCTCGGAGGCGCTTTGGTAATACTTAAGTATATATTTAAAAATACAAGCAAACTGCACGACCTCTCAAAGCAAAAAAAATAAAGATTCTCGACACCTTTAAGCGGTAAAGCAGCCTACACGCTCATAACCGATTTCTAATTACCTATCGTCCTTATTTAGGTAATTTTTTTGTATCCAACGTTATTTGCCAGTTACCGTTCGTTTATCGGTTGTGTCGAAATTTTTGTAGCCAGTTTTAATCCTGCATTGTACATTTTCGATCAGGTTTATGATCTGCACCAGCTTTTTGGCTTAATTGAGCTGAACCTATCCCCAAGTTCATCAAATGTTGATCGCATTTACTAGACGATATCAGCGTTGCATTTTCATTCAGTTGTGTTCCAACATGTATAGACAGCTGTAAAAGACAAAAATTATCACGGCTTTGATGATATGCTATAAATATAGAATTAACTCGTTGGGAAACATAAAATATTAATAAACCTCAAAATTTAATAAATTTTTGTTACTTGCATACTTATCAGAATTTATTGTGTTTTTGGCATTGTTTTCGTCACGTGTGTGTGCAGTACATATTTACTTTATATTCTTGACTTATTTCTTGAAAACGATTTCCAAGAATGGAGTTAGGCTCTTGTAGATCAGAATGACAGCATCATAATATTCATTTTTTAAACAAAAATAATAAAAGTGTGATACGTTATATAAACATATTTTGATTGCCTTGATTTGTTTTGTGTCTTTGGGTTGTAAAATAAAATATCAAAATAAATAAAATATTTAAATCGAATTCAACACTTCGGTGTGATTTACAAACAACGTCAATAGTGATTATAAAAAAGTGGCAACGATTCGAGATATTTATCCATTCGTTGATTTAAAACTTAATGCACCCCCAAATGTTTATTTTTCTCTAGATTTATTTTGATCTTATTGGGCAGACTTAATTTATTTACTGAAGCTTATCTAACGAATCTCATCAAGAATATTTAATTAACGCATGTGTATTTAAACCACTGCTTTACGTAATTTCTTTGCCTGAAGGGAGCTAATATTTTGAAATATTTAGTATGATAAAACAATGATGTAACGCACTTTTCACAATTTCTGAGTAGGAAAACATCTCCAGTACATAAAACTTTAAGTGTTCATATACATGGATATTGGGTTTGGTTGGGTTCTTTGCGTCGAAGCAATTAATCAGCTGCGTCGCCTTGAAAAAGGGTATCAGTTTCTCATTATAATCTGCAAGGTAGATTAATCAAACCTGGCACTGAGTAATCATTTTGTTTTCCATGTCATCTTTGACAATGATCTGCTTCGATCATTCTGTAATCCTCAGCGATTATACTGTGGCAGATATGTTGCAGAATTTTGAACACGTACAACGTTATTATTATTTTAAGCATATGGAAAAATACAAATCGATGGTGTGATCAGATAATAAATACCTCAAGATTAGAGATCAATAGTGTCTGTTGTATAATAATGCATTTTTGTTTAACAAATGCTTCATGCTCATATTTGAATAAATCATCAGTATACTCCGTTACAAGTTTTTCAACAAATCGTTTAGTATCAATAAATTCGAATTTAAAATATCATCATCAATTTTATCTGCACTGTTTCAATTTTTCACTGACTCGGCGTCATTCTGTGCAAAGCGGTGCAATCAATAATAAGTCAGTTTAATTAATTTCCCGGCGGCCTCGTCTAGCCCGGCCCGGGACGAGCCACCTGCGCACAGTAGGGTGAGACAAATTGGTGCCATAAATAAAAGGGGCTCGGGCCAATTAACATCAGCCCGGTCCTACTCATTACGGGATAACAAACCAACTAGTCCGCCCGTGTCCTGTGTGGAGCGAAAACCGATCGTTTAACATATAAATAGTAGAGAAATTCAATATTTTTGACAGAGAGTACTTGGTGGAATTCCATTTTAATATTTTTGAGATAACAGAGTTCTGTTTGATAATGCCAACGTCAAAGGTTGGCGAAACCGGTCACAAATAAAAACGAACATGTGGAAAATCACTCAAGTATTTTACTCAAAAATATATAAATAGTAGTATATATTATTGATTTTTGTGAAGACCGTCTCACAGGAAGTACGATTTCGCATATACAGGTTTTATTGATTGATAATGGTTAAGTACATTTTTTCAAATCTTGAAAATTGATTAAAGAAACTCATTCAGGTCTTCACAAAAATCAATAATATATTTAACAAGTGCGTGTATTGGCTTAATTAAATAGACATTAAAAATAATAATATCCAGATCGGATTTTAATGCTTCACTCAGTACTTTCGGTTAAAAGTCTAGTATTGCAAGTCACACAATATTTAATTGGCATAATAAATACTATTATAATATATTGTTAAAAAAAAATTCTTGCTATGTACCAGTTATTCGTTGGTATAATTGGTAATGCACCGGCCATTTAAAATGCTTGGGGATGAGGGTTCAAACCCCACACAAATCACGATTATATTTTTCTGAGTATTACTTTCAATGGTAGTATTTTCGTATTGGTTTGCAAATGAGATGAAAATATCTGATATTTAATATACAAATGATTTTTATAATGATTAGCCGATAGCGTCCTCTTATTCATGGTATTTTTTATAGTAAAGTAATTAATCCAAAATGGCGCTTTGAGATAAACACCGTTCAGTTGTCGGATGTGTTGCAGCGTGTCTGGGCTGCTTAATCCAATAGCATCCTCTTTGCGTTATATTATTTGGTAAATTTTAACAAAAAAAAAACAACGCTAATGTTTTGTCTTGCATGCGTCGGTGATTATCGTTAAATATTTTTAATAAATCGTTGTAATGCTTTTTTTATCTCCTTGCAAGCTCCAGGAAAGGGATAAACTCTGTATTGTAAGAATTTTACTTTTGTAAAGAATTTTGATTTTTTTTATCGTGTCGTGAAAATAATTAACAAGGATTTCATATCATATGATTTCACATAATTATTTATTCAATAGCGTACTCTTGTTTCGGGTGTTTGTTTTATAGGTTTTCCTTGATATAAAAAATGACATTTTTGGCTGGTTTCCGGTTGGCGAGTAAAGGGAGGGGGGTTAGGTCGGCGAATTGGTTTCGCACATGCGAGAGTGCTCGGGACAACAACAATGGCGTCCGCGGCACGAGGCGTGAGAAGCTCCGGCGATGCTTTATATTTTATGCTTGTAAGTTGTAATGACATTTCAGGAAGGCTTTATGCAGGCTCTCTACCAGGCACCCGAGACCAAAGCAGCCGTGGCTGTGATTTGCTTCCAAAACACCGGCTACTCAAATTTTATACTTCGCCGACACTTGATACTGAAAAATTCTAATTTGATCTACTTCTTTTTTATTTTAATCCAAGGCAAATTCCAATAATTTTAAACTGCATGCAACGATACGCTTAAAAGCACGGAATGGATTCTCAAACACAAAAAAAATTCTTGCAAGTTCGAGTTATCAAATCGGTGCGCAAACTTTAAAAATAAACATCAAAGGCATTGTATCATCCTTTTTTAAAATTAATGTTAAGATGTTAACATCAAAGTAAAACTAAGAAAATAAATCACATCTGGGATAATTTAATGTATTTGATCATTTAAAAAAAAAAAAAAAAATTATTATTGCTGCGTTTATTTTGGAATCAAAGTAAAACTATAATAAATAACACACTCGGTAGGCAGTTATTAAAATTTTAAAATTATGACTGTTTATATATTTTGTACACCGGAAGTCGAAGCCTCGGAAGAGGTCCGCCAACGCCATCTGTCGTCGGGCGGCCGAAGCAGAAAACATAGCCGACTGAAATAAAAGTCCAAGGGCTTGTCAAAACACTCGTAAAGCCCCGCCTGTGATGAATAGCCCCGAGACTCGCGTACAGGCTGCATAAATTATGAGCAGCCTTAATGTAAATAGGTTTTGGATGCTTCTTAATGATTTTTTTATGTCTTTTCAGTCGGAGATTCACAGGTGTTTTTTTTATTATTAAATAAATACGATAGTAAATTTTGTCTTTATTACCAAAGAAACACAAATTATATTTATATGCATGTACGCGAAACAGACGTTTTATTGAATTATTGCGATGATAAATGTTTTATTATGTAATTGCATAGTTTTACACATAAATGGAAATTGAATAGCTATCGTTTAATTTGTGTTTTTACAACTCATTTTAAAGATTTCTGGTAGAAATATTGTAGATTAATATAAAGCGATTTCGATTCAATGTAACGAAACGACTCAATTTAGTAATAGTTTAATTAATACTAAATCATTGGTAAATTTTGCTCTAATTCAAACGATTTTGCCTCTTATCGATATAAAAATATCAGTTCATTTTTCATAGCTATTCAAATAATAAAAAATACCTCCATTTATGTTTAAAAAGATACGTTTTGTACTTTAAAATATAGAAAAACTTAAATATGTACTAATAATCTAAAAACATATATTAAAACTAAAAAGTGATATTTAAACACAAAATATAGAATTAATTTTTTTTCTGTATGAGCTGTTAAGGAAAGAGGAAAGATACATTTTTACATTACTTTATCAAATAGACAATGTCCATCTATCTCAATATAATAAATATAACGATATTAAATTCGGATTTCCTTTGTGAAATACAAGTTTTGAAATATAATAATCAGCAATATATTAAATACTTAATAATATTATATCGTTTATAATTTTTTATTTGTGTTACAGTGTTATTGTTTTATATTGGTATAGACCCAAATTAATTGAGTGGTTTTGTTGAGCAATAAAATAATAAAAATCCATAGAACTTTTTATATGGTCTCTGAGAACGCGTCTTATAGACTTATATAACGCGAACAGTTCCGACGGCTCGCGAATCCACAATAACTGCAATAAATATTGTCAATAATAATTTAAAGATTGGTCAAATTTTATTGTTAAAAATACCGAAACACACCTACTTACTTAAAATTTTGAATATCACATATTTTACTTAAGATGAAATAAAAAAAATATATATACCTAAACTATGCATTTTTTATTAAAAAAAGAAGTTCTGTAGTTTCGCGGTAGAATTTAATTATAATTATTATAATTTATTTAATATATTTGTAATAATACATCGAATCAAATATTGTACTAGACTGCATTTAAAGTAAAATAAATAACATATTAAAAATCTAAAAAAACGGTATTTTGAAAAATATTGTTTGTGCGTTATATTTTGATAACACAAATTTATATCTTTAAAATGTAAACGATTTTTTTGTAACATATAACATATATTTATTTTTTAAAGACTTGTTAAATTTGGTTTTTTTTAAAAACCAAATCAAATACGTTTAAATATATGAACTGAAATAAAATAACGACTCACACCTCAATTAATTACTATTTAAAATCCTGATTTTTTTATAGATTGTGACCGTTTATATTCTAGATAGTTTTATTTCGACCAATTAGAGTGCGTCGTTATATTACAACGTCCTTTCCGCCAATCAGATAAAGAGATAAGTATTCAAATTAGTCAAATAAATAATTAATTGCTGATTTTGAAGTTTTATAGCCGTGACTGCAAGCAATCTACATAGTATGACTAACAGTTGAAACAGTTTATTTTGAGTAGAAAATAAACTACACAAATTTAAAATAGCATTTTTAACTGCTTATTAGACTTGCAATAAAAGCTGTATTAAAATGATCAATGCAATATCTATCCGCGCTATTTTAAGTGATCTTTTTACCCGATAAGTAAGCAAGACATTAAATCTCATCCTGGGAGGCTGGGGTTCGAGACGGCCAGCTATCAAGTAATTCATACTCGGAGCAGAAATAATTTGATGAGCTTAAGTAGCATGGAATTACATCTGTAATATCTGCGTTGAAGTGAACTGACTGAGCAGCAAAACAAGAAGCCGGAGAAGCTATTTCTGAATCAGGAGTCCACAACAGTCACTTAGGGACATGCTGTTTGTTTCCTGTTAAGTCCAGATGCTATTAACTTTTACTTGTATTATATATTATATATATATATATATATATACATATTTATATTCAGTTCAATTTATATTATAAAATATACCAAAGCGCCCAGTGGCGATGCGATCTGAACATTTAAATGCTGTTATTTATGTTATAATGTTTTTTTTTTTTAAATTTATTCCAAATTTCGCACAATTTTGTGTTACAATCTGAGTTGCGTTTATTTCTTTACAAACCAATCGTGGCGCATAAATTTACTTAATAACATATTCGGGTAATTTTCTTGAATCCAAGCATATTTCCCGGCTTGCGGAAAAGTCCGCCGCGTAATTATTGATATTTTCATTTGGGGTGCGTTTTCAGATCCGTGTAACGATTTGGAAATTAATCTGACGGAAAAATTTTAAATAACGTTTCCTTCGTTTCGGGAAATAACGTAAAATGACAGAGTACTAAAAATCCACTCTTCGCGTGTAATAATTTAAAATGACGCCAATAACGTTAGGATTTTTTTTTGCCGTATAATTTCACATAGTCTAAAAATTTAATTTTAAAAAATCACTGCTCAAACGATCATAGGAATTGATAAATAAAAACACAAGCAAGCTTGTGTGTATTTATAATCTACTTCAAGATGAAAGCCGCGTAATAAACTATAACGCTATAAACACCACGGAAGTGCTTTCAAGCAATGCATTGATGCATGCCTTTCTACTTTTCGCCTAATTTAAAAGAAATTTACATTTTACAGTTTTTCAACACAGCATGCCCAGAATTTGAAGTCACTGATTTTCTCTTATTTTTTATTATTTTATATGCAACCATTTAAGGCATGCAGTGCTTGTATTTGTCATGTACCCAAGAAATATTTTCAAGTCATGTGCATGCAAAATTTTTGACAAAGGCGTGAATTTTAAATAATATTACATAACTATTGGCTATGTGCTTTCTAAAGCATGAAATTCCAATACAGTGAGTATATAAAATGTTTATTAGTTGTGCAAGATTGTAATTGATACTTAGAGAATAAAGAATTATTTTTATGACACTGTAATATCTTCTAAAAATATCAGAAGTTAATGAAAAATGATATCCCCACTAATTTCCAAATCACTGCTTAAAATTCAATTGATGATTTGAGATTTAAGAAATAATAAATCATTATTCCGCGTTTCATTTTTAAACTTCCAGTGCTGGGGATCTTCTTTAAAGATTTGAAAAACCATTTTAGGGTTAAATCATTGATTTTTCAAAAGGCTGATAATGACTCCGATACCATAACCGAAACGAATAAACTATAAAAATGAAACGCAAAATAAAACTCAAGAACCAAGTAATAACGGCCTTCAAAATCTACGAAAGCATTTAAAATGAGTTATAATTTTTTTATAGCAAATATCTATCTGCGTTCAAAAGTAATGTTTTATTAATAAAATTAAAACCCAATCAGATTAATAGTAAAATTTAAAAATATAAATTAAGGATGACCGCTTCCATTGTGTTTTTATACAAAAACTCAACGAGCTCTTTGCATAATAACGTGTTTAATATGTGAACATACATTTATAATATCATTATCACAATCTACAGACATCAAACTGTTTGCCTGCATATATTTTTATTATCTTTTTTGAATCTTTTTAATGAATAATTTTGATTAATAAGCAATTGTCCAAAATACAATAAATTTTATGCTTTGAACGTTTCTAATAAATCATTCAAGTTTTTCAAACATTCAAAATATATTAAGATGAATATTCTGAATCTGTTTGCGTATTAATATCATTAATAATAAACAATTTCATATTTGATACTAAAAATAAATATTTTTCTATTCATAGTTAAAAATATTTGTTTCTTTGAGTTACAAAACTCATTATAGAAAGATATATATTTTTTATATTATAACAAATCATTCGCGATAAAATTTGAATGATATAACGTTAAAGGAAACCGGGAGCGGGATTTGCAGCTCGACTTGCTTTCAAATGTGAGTTTAGCTATTTATAATGCACGTAAATGCATTCTTAGACATGCAGTCTCACTGCTAGAAAAGCAAACCGATTCCAGTGAGCATGGAGTGACAAATAACACGCGACGATGTGCATCGCTTGTATGCAATTCGATATTGATGTCAAAATTTAACAGAAATTCAGATGCATATCAAATAAACTAAAACATCAGCATAGAAATAAATTTATAAATATTTTTTACTTGCGATATACGCTTATATGATTATTATATTTTATAGCACATAGCACATCCATATAATATATAAAATAATTACTTTTTATGAATTCAATATTTGATATTATTCTTGCGTTTTGAATAGTTACCAAACATAATTCACGCCTTTTAATTACAACTTATTTTTACCATATTCAGATAAACACAGTTTTTAAAACTGTGTTATTTTTATTCAAGCATTTGTGCCGCATCATGATTTATTTACTCTTTCAATCAAAAGAAAGTCCGTTTTTAATGGAGCCTTGTATTTAAAAGGTAGGTCCGGCCTGCAATAAAATCTTGCTTCAAATATACATTTCAAATTTATAAACCTCGAAGCGTCTGTTTCAGACTGAAAGCTGATTTGCTCCCAAATTCAGCAAGAAATTTAAAAGCTGTCTACACACGCTGCAACACAACCGACAGCCGATCGGAAAGCTAGCCATTAGCGTCCTGTTTTGCGTTGGTTTTTCAAAGCAAAACTTAAAAAAAACACCCCTAAAAAAATAACGCTGTTTTTTATTATTATTTTATTTAATCGTGTAACAGCTTTTTTACGTGTTTTGTAATATTTTTTTTTTATTGAACTGCACAGCATGCTTTGTCATAGTATTTGTTTAAAATAGGTAATATCAGTTATTATTCTCGATACTTTGTGTTCGGCGCTTAGTCGGTGTAATAGCAGACAGCACAAAGTTTGATTTTATAAGCTCTATCGTTTTAGTATTAGTAATTTAAATATTCCATTAATGCTAAAAATATTTTGAGCTGCTAGTAAATTATTATTAAAAAAAACCTCTCATGGATTTATTTGATGTTTGTTGATTTTTCTTCGCGTAATCACTCTATCTGCAGCCACATTATCACGAACTTATATTTTCCACATATGTTTTTTAAACAAATTACGTTAGAAATGTTTTTTCGGCTCGGGTATTAATTTTTTTGGCTAAATATAATAAGATGGTTTTTATTCGCAAATATTTTTTCTACCTTACTCTGTGTGATAAGAAGGTAATGTTATTATTAAAGACATTAGTTATGCCTAAGTTTGGAGGTCGAAGCAAAGGTTTTTCCAAATTATTGTCAAAAGGTGGCCAAAGTTCAACATTACAATACCGCGAGGTAAAGGCTGAGTCTCGCCCAACCGCGGCGATTGTATTGCCAGCATCATGTTTTATGCATTATTGTATTACACGTAAAAAAATATATTGAGTGTCTATTGCATTTTAAAAATGAGCCACAAAAAAACGATTGCACAAATGATTTCTAAAAAATTAAATACAGTACAGACAAACACATGTCATCCTCCATTTTACCCACAGCGGAAAAATTACATACCGAAATTACTTTTTTTAATTTTATTAATTATTATAAATAACCTACACAATGTTTTCAGGTCTAACCGGTCTATCAAACCGTATAATTAACCTGATACAAATATTAAAACTTTTTTTTTAATAAAGTGAATTTTGAGATTGAATTGTTAAATAAAGATTTATTTATTTGATTTTTAATATTTGCACCTATTTATTCTACTTTATTATTTAAACCATTTTGATAAATTCTAAGTAGAATTTGCGTATATCCGAATATTACCCTATACGATTCTGATTAAAAGACATCTATTTATAAACAACTAATGTGCTTTGTCGTATTCATCTTTGTATTATATAATATATATTATATTTACTAAAATTATTTATTTATTTGTTATGAATTAAATATATTTTATTAAAACATGAAGATACTTAATAAACTTCACTCTGAAAGACTATTTTATATTGATTTATTTTACGTGCTTTTTCAAAGGTCATCCTTCGGATGTCATTTATTTTATGCATTAAAAACGAGTGCTATTTTTTTTTATAAAATAATGAATAAAACGTCAAAAATCATTGAGATTGAATGTGATTATAATCTAGCAATAAAATATTTTATAACAGCCATAACATTAAAAGTTGGATACTTGCATAATATTTAAACCGAAAACGGCATTTTAAGCCAGATCTTCTTTGCATATATATTGGATTTCACACGAACATTATCAGTACACTTTTTTTAGTATATATGCTAGCATATACCACTACAATTATGTAACACTGTTTAAAACAAACAAACGTATTATTGGTTCACTTTTTTTTGAAATTGGAATCGATCGCGGGTCGCGGGCGCGGCGGCGGGACGCTGCGGGCGTCGCGGGCGTCGCGGGCGTCGCGGGCGTCGCGAGCGTCGCGGATCACTCGGCCGGGACGCGGCGTCGAGTCTGACGGCTGCGGCTGCGGCCGCGGCGGGACATTCGGCTGGTCCGGCGGTGCCGCGTCCGTGGATTGTTCGCCAGCTTGGTAGCGCCTCGCGACTGCGGCGCGGCGGCGCGGGGAGGGGGCGCACGGGGAGGGGCCTGGGGGCGGGGCCATGGGGGGGGACCGCCCCCACTACCCCCCTCCCCCGCACACCTCCCACCCCGCGCCCCGCTCCCCGCGCGCATTCTCCCTCAATCACTGTTGGGCGCGCGTCGCGTGCTGCAAGCGCGCCGAGAAGCCCAAATCAGCAATCAATCAAACCCCATGACGGGTTTTCTATAATTTTTATTGTTGATTTTTCGTGAAGAATAAAGCTATTGAAGACGTTATTTTATAGAGCGTATTTTTGAGTCATTATCACCGCTCGCGCGTATATTTCCACATTATTTACATGAATAATTGAGTACAAAACGCGGACTTTTCATATTAACGTATCCTAAATATCCTAAGTTTTCTATCATTTTTATTGTTGATTTTTCGTAAAGAATAAAGCTATTGAAGGCGTTATTTTATATTTTCTGTTAAATCAGAGCGTACTTTTGAGTCATTTGTCTAATGTTTTTATCAGCGCTCGCGCGTATATTTCCACATTATTTACATCAGTGCTTCTCAAAATGGTCCCTACGGACCCCAGGGGGTCCCTGGGATCATTCAGGGGGTCCGCGCAAGGTTTAATATAAAATAAAAAAATTGTGACACATTTTTATTAATATCGAAGTTAAAATAAATAACTATGAATACATTATTAGCGATTTTTACGTCCTAAGTAAAATATAAATATAGACAGGTGCATAAAATACAAGTAATAACAGGCATCAGGCAGTTTTATACAGAAACGCAATATCGATACTTGCACCAACTAGTCTATAATATGAATTTATGTAGTTTTTCACTCAGGGTCCGTAGGCAAGTTTATCTTAGGCAAGGGGATCTATGGGCAAGTTTTGACTTTGAAAGGGGGTCCGCGGACCAAAAGAATTTGAGAGCCACTGATTTTCATGAATAATTGAGTACAAAACGCGGACTTTTCACATTAACGTATCCTAAATATCCTAAATTTATTTTTCCGACATAATAAAAAAAGTTTTCCTGTTAGCTGATGTGTTTTTTTCACCCAAACTTCAAATATCAAAAACACATTTACCCATCTAATGACCGCCTAATGGTTGTCACATTATCAAATACGACTGTGTAAAGATTGAAAGATAAATAAAAAATATTCAAAATATTTTAAACACACAAGTCAAGCTTTCATATTGAAGTCGCGTTCACGCCATTATGGTTATTCGTTAAGTTTTTATTAACATTTATAGAATACCCTGCTTCAAAAAAAAACTGATGTTGTTGAAGTTATTTGGGTCGTGTTTAATATGTAACACTCCATGTTTACGTGTGGCGAAACTTGTATTTTAAAATATATTTGATTTGAGATAGCGCCAGAGACTTACATTTGACACGGATGGAGGCAAAAACGACCACTTAACCATAATAATATGTAATACTGAATACCAGTTGGTATTTAATTTTTTTGTTTATAAAACTATTTAAAATTGGCTATAATTTTGTGTTGTTCATTTTAAAAATAATTTTTATTTATTAAGTATTACACAAATATGTGTGTATGTCTACCAGTGGCATGCGGTCTACACCAGCTTTACTATTCCTCAATAAGAGCTATAAATATCAAAACGTTGTGTATTTTATGCATTCAAAATTCAATTTATTACAGTTGTATATTTTCAAAATATTCACTTTGTTTTCATTATTGATTTAACTCTGTTATAAGGTATTTTCTTATTTCCTGCTCGGTTGGACCGCACGCTACTGGTATTAACGTCAACAAAATAACTGAATTTCTTTAAAAAAATTATAGCCACACAATCACCACCAAACTGTGTGATTAAGCCGATTCGAAATTTACGATTTTTATTTGATTTTTTTAGATATTAATTTATTTTTCCAGCAATTATTTCCAACCCAAGGGCACAAGCGCTATGTTAAATTAATTGCTATAAAAATTCACAATTTATAATGATTATAAATAAATCACAATTTATACCAAAAACATGTCTTCTAATTGGGTTAACCTTTAGTTATTTCATATTTTACAATCGTAAAAATTTCCCAATCAATAATTTATGATTAGATAACGTAATAATTTTAATATGCAGTGGGCTTTGATTAACTATAAAGCAACCCAATCAACTGTCAATATCTAAATATAACTAGATGTAATCAATTCAACGTGTCAAATAAATAATTCATAAACAGTTTTGCATAATTATAGAAACAAACTATTTGTCACTGTTAATTGAATAGTTATAATAACTTATCTTATTTGAATCAAACAGTTGACTTGAGTTTATTTATCACACCCACAGATTTAGTAAAAAGCTAAAATAAAAAACACAATTATTTTGCAGGGATATTAATGTTAATTTTATTTAATTTAAAAACCTGTAAACTAACTTTTTAAGCCTAACCTAACCCAAAAAATAACTTTTTAAGAGGTTTATAGTTGATGCATTGAGATCCAGCTTAAGAACATAAAATAAACATCTTAATTGTTTCATATCCATGTAATGTACTTTCTAATTAATATTATAATATAATACCAGGCTTTTGAATATACCTATAAGAATTCTTATGACTAGCCAAATAGCTAGAATATTACGACTATTTTTAATAGTGACCATGAGAGTGAGGTTGACTCGCTTTTAAAAATGATTTTACTCTCATAGCCATTTGGCAAACGATAAATATTTTAAATAATTTATTCTACTGTAAATTGAATTAAATTAACGACTTGAATAAAATATAAAGCGTTGAATCTGCCTAATTTTTAAATAAATAATCTTAATTGTGGCCCAATAGATAATGATGGTACATTAGAAAAATAATCCCGATATTTAGAGTACAAAAAAAAAAAATTCTCTGCAGGTTCTCAACAAAGCAGATGCCGGAGACGTACCATTCCAGGATTTGCCGCTTCTTTTCAACTCATCTGGTTGATACTGATACCTCGTTTAGATTATTTGTGTTGATGTACTCAACATGTGGAATAAAAACAAAGAAAATAAATAACATTGAGACTTTTCCATTGTCTAGGTGTTATGATGCTTTATAAGGAGTTTCTTCCGTGTCACATAAATATAATAAAATTTAAACTTAGCATTTTTATATTTAAAATATGTAATTATTCATATTCTGAAGGGGGTGTTAACGTGTATAAATATAAGTAAAAGTATGTGTTGGCATATGGTCATGAGCAGGAAGATAAATATAAACGTAAATAACAATGCTTATTAATGAAATTGCGTGACACCTGCCTCAGGGGAAAAATGCAACTTGCAACCACTGCAAAGGTGAGCTACCCCTGACAATTACGCCACTTAATACTGTGTTGCATCCTTACTAAGCTCGTTATCATATTCCAAGTGATTAAGAGCGGTTTAAGTAGAACCCAAACTCTCCGTTAGTGCGTTGTTAAATTTTATTTATTTTTAATACACCGGTTTTATATTATGCTCTCAAAAAACTGACGAGCTTTCACAGCGAAAACGTAATGATGAACTCAATATTTATTTCAAACTTTATCAGTTATAGTTAAATTTAATTTTTTATATGTACATTAAATTTACAAATTAATAAAAACAATATTTATTACGTTAGAAAAAGTCTCTTTCAAAAAGCTTTGAAGCAATCAACAATTGCTTAACAATATATGTTTACAAAAATATTGACATTATTACTAAGAAATTATTAATAATAAATGTTTTATTAATATATTATATCTATAATACAAACGCTTTTGAAAATAACAAAACCAAATTTATTTAAAACAAAACATTTTTGATTTATAATAGATATTTTTATACGTCAAAAATTGAGATCGTATGAAATAAATACACTTTAAATATAAATTATAAATTTAATAATTTAATCACACGTTATAAACTTGAAATCCACTCTCTCGGCTAAGTTATTTGAAGAGATTGTAAAACAGCGTTTATTTAATCCATTTTGCGACTGCCACTGCCATCTGTGGTTGAAGCGACGAGAGTGTGGGGCATGCGGTCATGCATGGCAGTGCCAATCAGTAAACCAAACCGCGATAATTTTATAAAATAATAATTTATAAGATAATTTAATAAAATAAAATTATAATGTTGTGTATACAATCTGTCTTTAGATAATCGGTTGACACAGGAAACAAGATTTTGAAAAAAATAATTTCGATACACTATTTTTATGTGTGAATCGATAATCGAATAGGTTTTTGTGTATTCAATAACTCTGTATGGTTAAAAAATTCACAATTGTTAAATAATATTTGTTTAATAATAATTTTATAATTGTTGATTGGTGTAAAAAAATCTGAATTAATTGCATTTAAATTTGTGACACAAAGTAATATGTTTTAGTTTTATTTACTTAGCAATTTATATTAAATTTTAAACTGCACGTGTCAATTACATGCTGACTAATAAAAAAAAAATATTAATAAAATAATGCCTTATATAAAAAATACCTTTTAAAAATAGATGATTAAAACAAAAATAGCATTGAAAACACAATTTTGTATATAATACATTTCAAAATTCATTAAAATTAAAAATATCGTAATCTCCTAGCCATTTGGATATTCACTTTGATTTTTTTTAAATAACTCCATATTCAAGGAGGAAGGAAATCCTTTGATATAAAAACCCTGTGTGGCTGAGATTTTCTTCGATTTCTACAAAACCAAAATACCGGAAACATACCAAATCAGACATTTTCCCTATTCGAGTGTCTTCCGCTCGTAACACACTCACCAATCAATCGGGCACAAAGTCACCGACATTACAGCAAAATGGCGACCAGTACTTCTTTCGCAAAGAAAAATCTACGAAGGAAATCCTTTGATATATAAAACCCTGTGTGGCTGAGATTTTTCTTCGATTTCTACAAAACCAAAATACCGGAGACATACCAAATCAGACATTTTCCCTATTCGAGTGTCTCCCGCTCGTAACACACTCACCAACACCAATCGATCGGGCACAAAGTCACCGTCATTACAGCGAAATGGCGACCGGTACTTCTTGTAACTCTTCATTAAAAGTGCAATTTCTCGCAAAAAAAATCCACGGTAATTGGGCGGCTCCACCCCTGCTAATGCGCACAGGTGTAATGGGGCGATGACGCACTACGGGCTTCCGCTGCTAATGTGCTAAAGCAGATGCTTCCCCACCACAGCACTATTTACTGCTGCACCCATTAAGGGCGCTACCTGCAAACTGAGCACCTACTAAAATTAGCGCAAGACGCGAGAATATTTCTTCAAGATCGAAAAAATCTGACAATCCAATTGCAGTTTAAATAATTATATCATATCAAATTATATAATATAAGAATCAATAATAAATAATTAATAGACTAGGAGACAACGAAAATTCATATGTGTTATTTGAATATGAAGTGTTATATACTATACCTGTTTGTACTGGATATTAAGAATTAATCATGATGCGGTAGATCTTCACGACTCTTTATATTTCCTGCTTAGTACGCTATATTTATTTAGGGAATAGAGCCTAATAAGACCCAGCATATTACTTAGTGGATATTTATAGATTATTAAAATAATTGTGTTGAACCATTATTGATACAACTTTATTGATACTGGTATACGATGTAAATAAATAAATTATCCAATGATACTTGTCGTTTTTGGTTAGTTTTAATAAAGAGGAAAGCATGTTGGCGATCATGAAGTTGATCAAGTTAATCAATCAAGTTGAGCTGTGTAAATCAGGTGTGAGTACTATAAATGTATACTTGGGGGATCTGACTCAAAGCATCGGTCTCTGAATCTCTCGACCATATAGCTTCTACTTTATTTCTTGCTAAAACTTAAAATAGTTATTCTTCATCGACCATAAGCATAAATTTATGCTGAATAAGTGTTCATGGTTTTCTAAGGGAAAAATAGTGTATTGGGTCCTTCTACACCCAATATCATTATTATATAATCCCTTCCTTACAAAGCTCTGGCGTATAGATCTGATACTCCTTCTGCAGCAAGCTACAGAAACAATATCAGTACTTCCACAGCATATCCCTCCACAATCATTCCAAGTCCACAACTCCATTGCTGATCCTTTACAGGGTGGCAGCCATGCACGAGTAGCAGAACGGCGAGAGCGGGGAGGTTAAAAATGATTAATCGATTATTTTCTAGACGAAACCATTCGGTTCGAGCAGAATAATCCGAGAGTGCCCATCACTAGTGCATATCGGCCAATTACCGGAGCGTCACGCCACGTCCAATTTGCGATTACTGTGCGTTTTCAGCAAAACGATAGATGCGTATCGCTTGCCGCACCAGCCCGCCGAGTGCGAAGAGGGACACCTCGGGTTCGACTCCCAGCGGGCTCTTTAATTGCCCACCTCGCCTCGCAAGCACGCCATTACGCCACTTCATTACATAATTATAAATGACAACGTCCTATAATTATGAAGGCTGGCGTATTTTATTCAACTTTTATCGAGTACCGATGGTTCTTTTTAAATATTTACTATTTACCATCTCTATGAACATACATTTCTTCTGGGCCAGTTTTACTTGTTTTATTAGTAAGTATGATGGCTTTCTCTCCGATGCCTCTTTTTCCTTGGATTTTTTCTTTAATTATTTTATTTTGTTTGAAATCAAATTGAACATTTCAATTACTTGTTCGGCGGAGACAAGAACGGATGTGATTGTGTTGTCATGTCCTGTCAGAGTCACCCGAGGAATGGAAGTATCTCCTTCTCCTGCTATACCCTGGTGCCAAGCGGACCTAGTAAAAACACTTAAATAAGTTATATCTACATGAGTTAATTTTATTGAATTAATCATTGAAAATCAAATATTCCTACTGATAAAACAAGAAATATATTCATGACGCTTGTTGCTTTCTAGAAAGGACGGGTTAATAAAGGAGTTTACCTTGTCTAATGGTGTTACCAATACAATTGTGTAAAAGGATAATTATTATTATAGGGGTTGCAAGCTTCTGGACTCTTGTATACACAACGAAACTATCAAACTATCAAAAATAATTATAGACGCGACATTATTATCCAGTGTTGTTTTTTTTAACAAGGAAAAAGGCATACTTTGAAAAATACAAATATTAACAATAACAAAATGATCTGATAATATTGAAGTTACGTGTTTTTGTTTTTTTTTTTTTATTCATAAACAATAAATTTTTCACGTTGATTTACGATATTAGTAACATTTATTTCTGTTATTTTTGTAAAAAATTGACAGGACACGTAGTTTTAAAATTCTGAAAATATTTAGCATCACGAAATTTATTTATTATCCAAAATTTATGATAATTGTTTGTATTCTGCACTCATCTTGCATTGAATTTATGATTACTTTCTTTTACTATCCTTTTTAGGAAATAAATATAATTTAATAATTCTAATAATTCAACCCGACGTTACTGAACTCGGAGCAAGATTTACTGATAAATGAAATTAAATATTGTACTATTTGTCAAACGACTACTTTGGCGCTGGGTGCAAAGTAAGAAGAGATATAAGAAGACAAAAAACAGTTAGATAGGCAGACAGACATCGAAACAGACAAACAGAGGGACAGACACACGACAGACAGCCAAGCAGACAAACAGAGGGGCAGACAGACAAGCAGCAGTCTCACGTCGTCACTTACAAGATATGACAGCATCGCCATGAGTAGCACACATTTCCTTCCCATTCCACACTACCCATAGTAGTAAGACACCCCATCAGGTACATACAGGGGTGGCCATAAGTAAGGTGCTCCATATAATTGGTTATAAGGCCATACATCGTTAGGGGTGATTAACGCCGCTATCGGTCGCCGTTTCTTGCGCTAACGGATGGTCAGTGTCTCGTAAATCCGTTAGACCGACTAGCTTTCCTGCAAACCAATGTTTCCAAAAACTGTAGGATTATTTTTTTCTCTGATTAGTTTTGAAGGCTCTCAAAGTATTCTGAGAGGTGGCGTGCTTGTAAAATACAAGAATAACCGTGAAAAGATTTAAATAAATCTGCCAAATGCCAGATTCATCGTTAACTTCTTTTTCTTCAAATGCCCCTCAGAGGAGGTTAGCGATCATCATCGTTTTACTATATTATAATATAACCCACTAAGAAAATAAAATTAATTACAGACAATTTCCTTTTATTTATTTTTTTATAGAAAACATTTATTTTAATGAATTGATTATATATATTTTTAAATATATCATTTAACTCATGAAACGACCTACATCTCCTGGTTGCAGTTACAGAATAACAGATCTCGAATAGATTGCGGCGACAGGCTGCAAGGGTCAGATTATAAAAGATCGAGTTTTCTCGATTTTATATATGAATCGATTATCTATTTAATAATTGAATATTTAATAAATTTTTATTAGAGTCGGAAGAAAAAATGGCTGGCAAACCGAACCGCGGTTTGAGAAGCGAGCGATTATAATATGTCCTGGCACGTAGCGGGATATTAGCGCAAGTCGTTATGGATTAAAACCCGCGCGGATTACGTAATAAAGTTTAAATATCACCTACAGGATAATTAACTACGGCTCGGGTTATTAATTATTCATTTACCTGGCCAGGTAGCAGGAGTACTTACCTGTCCGCGCGCTAAATGGCCTGCTTCTACCTGTGCGACAACCTCATGCTGGAGTAATCTCCCTTTTAAATTACAATATACATAAATATACGCATCAATTATGTCACCTGCTATCAGTTTATACCTTCTCGCAGCTCAGTTAAGAAGCTGCGTACACACGTCGTGACAAAACCGACAAACGAACGGTTTGTTTTGTTTCCAATTGTTTACTAGATAAAACTATTGAAAACACCCAAAAACAGAAACCGGAATCATTCAGTTTTCAGTGGTATCGCAGCGTGTGTAGGTAGCTACAGCACAAATGTATTTAATAATAAACAAATGTGTTGTACCGATAGTGCATTGGAATATATGCAAAGAAGTCGCAATGCGAGGTTCGTAATTCTTGCTAGCAAAAATCAACAATCTCCCGTTTTAACCCTGCAGAGCAGAGCATTTATTCTGCTGTTCCGTTTTGCCTCACAAAGGCTAACTAGAACTAAATGCACGTCGGCCGACATAAATATCGCAAGTGGGTTACAATTAGGGCCGTAAAGAACCCCCGGAGGGTAGAGTTATGCGGGAGAGGGTGAAATATGCCCTCTATGGGGGTTGACCCTCCCCTGAAATACTGGGGCTGCTTATTGTACGTATTATCTGCAAGATAAAACTGAATTTAGAGGGATGAATGGAATTAACTCAGTATGTAGATTTGAAACTTATTCACACATGCAAACTTACCCCAATCGATAGTTTTTTTCTATAAATGCATTGATAAGACTTATCTTGTTTTTTTGATTCAGTGTAATATTGTTATTAATTAAAAACATTATGTGTGTCAAATATAAAGTTTTTTGGTGTTATGTAACGTTTTTTCTTTTGAAACGCATTACATAAAAAAAATTATTGCTTTTTCTAAAACAAAAAGCTTTTTTCATATATTCTATTTTATGCTCTTCCCATATAAGTAAATTCAATAGTAAAACACAATTTTGAGAAACTTTTATTTGAGAGTATATGTTATATACATTAGTATTTATTGTACTTCGTTCGTTACATTGCCTGCAATAAATACTATCATTATTAATATCGTCATTACAAAACAACCGACGATTTGCCCCACATTTTTAAAAAGTTTGTGTTTTGTAAAATTTGTTTTACTGTATTTTGGCCGGCTAATGGCTCGGACAGACATTCCTTGTAAATGTTATATATTTATCTGATGACGTTAAAATACACGACACGGGCACAACTGTTATTTTTTTTATATAGTATCATCAAGGGGGCCAAGAAAACAATTTCAGAAATCTGAAAATCGTTTCCGTTTCATTGTTTTTCGGATATTTTTAAAATCCACCTCGTTGCGTTCAAATGAATTTCGTTGTTTTATTTTGTACATTTGCGAAAAATCCATTCAATAATGGATGTCATTTCATTGAATGTATCATAAATGATTCATTTGAAAGTTATAAAACACCTCGGGTGTACATTTTTAATTGTAGTAATTAATATGGACATACCTATAGTCGAAATTTCCGTGACGAATTTAAGGCTCTAGGACAAAAATACGGGCGCCTCTCCCGGGAGAGCAAACACAATAAAGCGGGCCGTCACTCGCGACGTAATTAATCCCGGCCCGCTGATTGGCGCGCGGCGTTCCCAATTCGAATTTTCAAATTCGATCGTGGAACGCGGAACGAACCCCCCCCCCCTCCCCCCCTCTCCCCTCCCCCCTCCCCCACCCCAACTTCCTCCCCTGCCGACGGGAATTGAAAACTCACTAAACTTAGGCTTATTTTTACCAATGCAATGTCAGTATTTTTTATTTTTTTTTGATGATCTTCTTCTTCTGATGCCTCTCCTTTGTGGAGTCGAAGCTTGGACACACAAGACAGCTACTATGCGAAGAATTGAGGCGGCTGAAATGTGGCTGCATAGGAGAATCCGGGTTGACCGTGTCACAAATGAAAAAGTCTCACAAAGAACTCTTGATAGAAGGTATCGTGACAGTAAATATAGCATCCTCCAGCTGAATGAATGTCCAAGGAAAAATCGAAGGAAAAGGGGGCAATGGAAGAAGGAAGTGCCGCCGAATCGGTGAGACTGGACCATGATATGAGAAGAGGCATCAGAAAGGAAGAATCGAATATCTCACCATGAAATTAAACGGTGAATACTTTTTGAATGCGCAATGAAAGTGAACTCTTGAACTTGGTAAAGAAGCGGAAGGTCTCCTATTTTTCGTAACAATACGTATGGCATCCTCCAGCTGATTGTTCAATAAAAAATCTAAGAAAGAAGGCAGTTCACGTGGATGCAGAATCCGCGCCAGTGGCTGGAGATAGGAAGTGCAGCTGAATTGGTGAGAAACGGTCACCAACTTCGCATCAGAAGAAGAAGAATCGAATATCTCACCAAGAAATCAAACGGTGAATACTTTTCGAATGCGCAAAAAAATTGACGTTGGTAAAGAAGCGACGGTTTTCTATTTTGGCCACATTTTTCGTAACATCCTCCAGGTAATTCACGTGGGTGCGGAATTCGCGCCAGTGGCTGGAGATCTGGATTGGTGAGAAACGGTCACCAACCTGCTACGAGGAGAGGCGACAAAAGAAGAAGAAGTGTATTGTTGAAATAATAGTGATATATTTTTATAAACCACCCCTCGGGGCCTTATCGAGGCCGGGGGCAGTGCGGCGGCCATGCTGCCCCGCCGAGGCCTCGTGTCACCGGATCGGTTCCAAACGAAGGCCGGATTGGCGCCGAATTGATTACGGCCAGAATTTCCAATTAAGAGCCGGGGAGTCCCGGGAAGTGACGCCGGCGTGAGGAGGGGCGTGACGTGCCGTGACGAGTTACTCTTGTCTCCGGTCCCTGCTTAATTGTAAAACTTCGCCGCCCGTCTGTTACAAATTAATTATACACTCGCGGTAATTAAAATTTGGAATTTGACAACTCCTGAATGCGGCAATGAAAAAAAGGTGCGCTCCGCAGAATCCTCGTCGAGACAAATTTTAGCTTGCCCCGTTGCAACTTTTGTTGCACTTCGGATCATTGTTGTCGTTACGCCGTGGTTTCCCGCATTTTCTGTACCATCTCGCAACCAAACGAGCTTTTGCGTTGTTTTCTGCACAGAAATGAATATGCACAGAATGATATAGAAATCGTTAAACTCGAAAATTAATACATGTTTTAACCTTTGATTTAGTTTAAAATAAATTTGTTATACTTGTGTTTTTTATTACGGAAATGCATCTCAATGTAGCCTGAAACGAGCTAGAAGCAGCAGGTCTTGTTTCCTGCCCCGGGAAGGGTAGAGGGTGGAGTGTGAGATATTCGTAATTGTTTTATCTTGAAGAGTCACCCTTAAAGACGGCCGCCCCTCGCCACCCCCTCGTCTGCTCCCCCGGAGGAAAGAATTAAAGAAATTAGCGATCCGGCATCCAACTGGAGGCGCCTCCGAGTTTTCTTTTATTTCAGTCTCGTAAAAAGTGGCCATTCACTCTCCGCAGGTGTCGCCAACGGCTAAATGTAAATAATAAAAAAAAACAACAACTAAATAACTATAAACGCATTTTTGTGAATATGGAGATTTCAGAATGTAATTAATCATTTCAACCTTCTTAGATATTTTCAGATATATCTTCTTCGTGTACATCCTATCCTGGATTAATTAAAAAAGTTCAGCTGTACTCTTGACTTTCAGCCACTGGCGTGAATTCTACATCCATGTTTACTTTCTTCTTCCTCTTTGCGCATTCTGTGAAAGACTCATTTTTGATGCGACCAACCTATGGTATTTTAAGTAAAATCTGGATTGGATTTGTGTTTGTAATGAGTACGTAGATTTGAAAAATTTTTTACTTTTGACCTTCTTACAAAATATGTTTTTAGATGATAGTCATATCTTGAAATTAAGAAGCACCTGCTTAAATTTATGCGCAACTTATATCAAAATAACATAGTTTTACAAATTAAATCAGTCTGGTGTGGATAATTTTTTTCGCTGATTGAAAAACGTTTTGCGCAAAATATTAAAAATTCCCCCAACAATTCTTCGAAAAAAATTCCCAATTAGAAGATATTTGAAACTCCACAAAGTACATACTTTAAAAATATTTGATTATATTAGTTTTGAGAGTCACGATCGATGAATCCGTGTTTTGGATCTTGGGTACCCCTGGCTGGATTTATAAGAAAGCCGGTACATCTGCGCAATGATTCTCAGGTTTTTCTTTCGCCAACAGGAAAATGCAAATAAAGCCCCGGGCAACTACTTAAGGCTGCCCCACCCCCCACCCCCTACCCCTCAGCGTACAGTCAACCTAAACGCACCCCTAAACGTTGCAGAGTGCTTTTATAAATTAATTATTCCGAATAAATATTAACGTCTACTAGCCTGGGTATACTAACCTGGTTATACTAAATTAATACTTAAGCTGACTTCAGGGACTCAAAATGGTCCCAGAGATAACAATGTCGGAATATTTAAAAACAAAGCACGCCATAACATCCTAGAATATAGCATTTATAATAAAAACAACCGCCAAAACCTACTAACATATATAACATGCTTGAAATAAGCAAGTATTCCGTTTCATCAAATGTATTGATTTTAAAATTATATAATACTTTAAAAAAAAAATTTTTTTTTTTAATAATTTTTAGCCAAAATGGATAAAATATTTCATGTTTCGTTTCAATAATTTGTATTTTTTAATAAATGAAAATCCGATAATTCGATTGCACTGTAAAGTTTCCCATCCCTAGCCTCCTGATTATTGCACAGCACTGTAAATCACGACTCTCGATATAAAAATCCCACGGGCACATCACTAATAGAAAACACAACCCAACAAAAACACTAGAATACGGGAAATAATTATAGTCATCATCGGAATCAAGGCTTGGAAATCATGAATTGGAAAAAATCAGGCAATCGTGTACAAGGAAAATTGTATTTTCCAATCAAATTACTTCCAAAATGAAGTAGTTTTTATCAAATGCCGGACAGCTCGTAAATAAGAATCAGATGTAAAAAATATATTTCTCTAATAAAATAATGCCGTCGTGCGGTCTGCGGCCGGGCCACAAAATGAGTTACATAAAATTTTTAAGTATTTTTACAAAGAGATAGTCGTTTCAGTGTCGGGAGCAACTATTACCTCCTAAATTACTGTCCGCAGAGACGTGCCGATTTTTTTATCTAGCCGCTGGTTATTTTGTGGTAAATTCACAATCATGCGATAAGTTTAAAGTGTATCACCGGAAATAATAAGCTGCCTGCACTCGTCGCGACGCAACGACAACCGAACGGTAACTGGACAATAAAGTTCACTTTTGCGATATTAATAAATATAAAAAATACCTAATATAAGAGGACACCTGTTCTAATCAACGTGTGCAGGCAGCTGAAGGGATTTTTGTTTTAAATTACACAACTCTCGAAACACCACATAAACATAAAAATATACAAAAAAACACGTGTCACGTGTCGGCTAGACAATATTTCCAAAAGTTACAACCTAATAAATTCCGGCTACAGTAATCCCCAATCTCTTGATAAAACATCATATTTCAGAAATTATAACGCATGCTTCTTAAAATTAATAGTTACAGTTGTACATGAGCACACACCATTTCAAAACCATTGAGAAATTAAAGACTTTGCGTCTTTCACAATATCAACGGTTAACTTCAAGAACTGTTCTTTGCGACTTGAAGTTTTTAGGTTTTAATTAATTTAAATAAGTTTTATGACTAAGTAATTTTTCATCTGTCTGTTTTCTTCGTGTGTTTTAAAATTTAGATTTTAACAGCAAGTCTGACGATAAAACTAAAAAATATATATAATTAAATACTTTTTTTACCAACATCCATGTTGCTACTACATATGTCTCAATTAATATTATTGTCGTATATCGATGCGGTGAGCTTCAACAGTAGTTTAATCAATTAAAGACATGCACTTGATTACCACAACAACACCCAATGTTTTTATTTAAAATATTTTCGCCTTTTCACGGACGCCACTGCGCCCTAACTCAAATTCACAAATAAAAAAGCAGAAGAAAGAAAAAGCTGCGAGGGTTGAATTGTTAATTTAGCCGGTCGTTAGGTCCGCACAAGCTTCTCGTCTTCGTTATTTTTTATTTTTAATTAGTTCTTCTCGAATTGCCTTCCCCCTCGCTTTAAATTTAAAAACTCGGGGGTAAGTTTTCCAAGTGTGTCATTTTCTCCCTGTTAAAAAATGTGCTTACTTTTTCTCTTCGTAAATTTGCATCTCAAATTTCAAGGCAGAAAATAATTGTGCACGGGCTGTTACTGCCACCTGTGTTTTTTTATGAATAAGTTTTTGTACTTATAACTTAATATTGGTTCGTGTCTATGATAATCTGCTACAACAATGACATCTAGATATTTTTCAGAAAACCTATAATAATTCTAAAATAATTTTAAAAAAAATAGTAATAACTGTTCATATTTAAATACAATGATTTATCTATCTATCTATATATATATATATATATATATATATATATATATATAAAACGCAAACTCAAAGACCAGCGTAGATCTGGCTGCGCTAAGCTTTAAAACCTTCGAACCGATGTGCCCCAAACCGGTTTCATTTGAAAGCCAATAATACTGAGGTGGTTTTAGGCTACTTAAATACACAATTAATAATTAAATTCGGTTTATTTAACTTGTGCAATTACTTAATCTGCATCTTAATTACTTCTGCAATAACTTATTCTGCAACTCCGTGAAATCCATTAAGTACATATGTAAATATGTTAACAAAGGCAGTGACATGGAAGTGTCCGAGCTTTCAAATCGAAACGATGAAATCACTTAATTTCAGATGGGACAGAACGCCGAAAAATCTTTATGTTTATTTACCTACCGAAAAAACTCGCTATATTGTTTATTCGCTAGCATTAAGATAAAAAAGTTAATAAATAAACAAATTTTCCTATTTTTTTTTTTTTTTCGAACAATTAAAAAAAGTATTTTATTTTTTTATTTAGCGTAGTAGCACGCGCCGAGTATCCGCTAGTTTTAAATAAAAATTTCTTTTTTTTTGTGTTAATCATATTACTCATTTAATTTAGCAGAAAATTAAATGTTTTTTTTGAGGTATCGAACACAGACGTGTCAAGTGTCATGTATTATGTTTTTTCCTTTTTATCTTCATTTCGCATTTTGTCACGTTCGCCGAACTGTGGTTATCTCGGTTTAGTTGTTTTACAATAATGCTGGTGGTTTTAATTTGTTAATTTACAATAACTGAAAGGTACCTTAACTTTAATCTTATTACACTTTTATTCATTTTATAAATTCATTTATTTCGTGTAATTTTATGTCAGTAATGTCGATCTGTCGGCTTACGTTGAGGTTATGTATCTATTTTTATCTCGCAAGCTCTGATAAAAAGTGTTTGCTGACGAAATACCTGTACAATATGCCGGTAACCTGCAGATGTTAGACATAAAATTCTGTGTATTTTGCAGAAGTTAAACATGGTAGTGGACGAAACTAAGGCACCCGTTGAGGGAGATGCAGCTCAGAGCAAAAAAGCGGCCAAAAAACTCGCAAAGGATGCAGAGAAGAAACAGAAGAAAGCTGAACACAAGGTTTCAATTATTTTCTACCAAATTTTAAATAATTTTCACTTTTTTATCATAGTTATACAGATTTGTTTATAAAAATATATATCCTTGATTCATATGCAGGCTGCCGCACAGCCAGCTCAGGAATCTGAAGCTGCGGTTGATGATGGAGAGGATTGTGCAAAAGACTTCTATGGAGTGACCAAACTTATCCAGTCTACTGGAGAAAACAGAGACAGAGTTTACACTGATGTTAAAGATCTGGACGGAGGATACGCTGGAAAAGTTGCATGGCTAAGAGGTAAATGTTGGAAATTTTCATTGTTGATTTGTTAATTTGAAGAAAATAATGCAATTTAAATAATCATGTTTTTCTTAGGTCGCCTCCATACTTCTCGTGCCAAGGGCAAGCAGTGTTTCTTAGTTCTGCGTCAACAGTCTTCCACCGTGCAGTGTCTCGTCAATGTCTCTGATTCTATCAGCAAACAGATGGTGAAATTTGCTGGCAGGTAAACATTGAGTCTCGTGTGTTAAGAATTCTCATTTACCAAGAAATAGCAGCAAGTTTCAAAATAATAATTTACATTAGATATGTGTGAATATTCTAAACCAATTGATTACGCCAACTCGATTCTGTTGCCATTTAGTAAAATTGTTTTTTTTTATTGTTACCAGCTAATCGAAAGCATTACTAATACCTATATAAATAGGTCTTCATCATCGAAGAAGCAATGTGTCTCACAGTTGTGTGTTCACATACTTGGAAAGATTCTGACCATCACACATATATGACATCTGCGGTTAGCAAAAAGAAAAACATTTCATATCGTTTTGTATCTTTCCGTTCTTTTATCATTTTTATCTTTCAGCATTTCCAAGGAATCTATCATCGATATTGAAGCTCTTGTAGTCCGCGTGGCCGTACCAATTGAGGGTTGCACCCAGAAAGGAGTTGAATTGCATGCCAAGCAGATCTTTGTTATCTCTGCCGCCAAAAGCCAACTTCCTCTGCTCATCGAGGATGCTTCCCGTCCCGAAAAGTCTGATGTAAGTTATAAAAAACACTCTTAATCGAGCAGTGTTATTTATAGTAAAACAGATATGAACAATGAGGTTACATTTAATTTAAAAAAATACATTTAGGATCCTGAAGCTCTAAAGATTCGTGTCAATCAAGACACGAGATTGGACAACCGCGTGCTGGACCTCCGCACACCTGCCAACCAAGCCATCTTCCGCTTGGAAGCTGGAGTCTGCAAGCTGTTCAGGGATATCCTCACCGAAAGAGGTGAATAAATCTCAATATTTTCATTACTTTCTTAAGCATTATAAACAAGGTATTCTGTAAAGGGTTGAATATATAAAACATTTTTAAATTAAATTTTCACACAAAACTTAACCCAATTTTATGCATATTGTAAGGAAACCTTAAACAGATGACACCTCTTCCTTTCGACGATTCATTAAATGTCTAACAAATGAACTACTTGTGTTAGTTATTACCATCTGTCGGTGAGTTTAGTTTCGATGCAACATGCCTGTAATAGATTTTCCATGAATATGCAAAATCACATACTATTGTAGTTGCCGATGATGCGAAATAACATAACGTTATCTTGAGTTTTGGACTGTCTGTTATAATTATTTTTTTCCTTTCAAATACAATAATATTCTACTATATATATAGCTTTACTTTTGTATTTTGCCATAATTGTAACATTGAAACAATCTGAAATAATACCCCAATGAGGGTAATCGTTTATAATTAAATTATAAATAAGCAATAAATGTAATGTCCAAAGATCTTATCTATTAATCTTTTATCATTTAAGACTGATTATGATAAACGTATTATAAAACTCTGAACTCACCGCATGAAATCATTTTATATCATAAATTAAAATCTTTACATGATGAATTATCAATGCATATCTCGTAACATTAAAAAGTTTTTTTTTTATAATTATTTTTCTGTTTTAGGTTTCGTGGAGATCCACACGCCCAAGATCATATCAGCAGCATCAGAAGGGGGTGCCAATGTCTTCACTGTCAGCTACTTCAAGAGCTCCGCTTACCTTGCGCAGAGTCCTCAGCTTTACAAGCAGATGGCGATTGCTGCTGACTTCGACAAGGTGCCAGCATTAAAACTCTCATCGGTGTCATGCTGTGAATGTTGAATATGAGCATGCAGTTTACAGTCACACCGAATTTAAAATATAACTGTAATATAAGCATAATTGTATAAAAATTATGTTGTTTTCTGTTAATTGTTTAATCCTCCAAGCCATTATAGATAAAACCAACTACTGGATTCTCTGGATGCTGATCTTTAATGTTTGGTTTATCTTTCTTCTAGGTATTTACGGTGGGAGCAGTGTTCCGTGCTGAAGACTCCAACACGCATCGTCACCTCACGGAATTTGTCGGCCTTGACTTAGAAATGGCCTTCAAGTTCCACTACCATGAAGTACTGTTCACCATCGGCGACACCTTCACTGCCATGTTCAGAGGACTCCGTGACAAGTAAATGAAAATTCTGATTTGCTTCATCATCAAATAAGGAACAAAGTAAAAATATACTTTTTTTTGCTATCTAGAAGTAACACCAACAACTTTAAAGGTATCATCTTAGATGTGTATTTCCTAGATTTTATTATTTATTTATCACTTCCAGTTACGCTGCTGAGATCGCAGCGGTTGGCCAGCAGTACAATGTGGAACCCTTCAAGTTCCTGGATCCTCCTCTTCGACTTGAGTTCCCGCAGGCTATTGAAATGCTGAAGGAAGCTGGTAAATAATATTCTTTATACAAATTTATTTTAATAAATTTTATTTGATAAATAGTGAAGTAATCCTAATTATTGTTTGATGTTTCAGGAGTGACGGTGGGAGCTGAAGATGATCTCTCCACTCCTGATGAGAAGCTACTAGGTCGTCTGGTGAAAGCCAAGTACGATACAGACTTCTACATGCTGGACAAGTATCCTCTGGCCGTCAGACCTTTCTACACCATGCCCGACCCCATCAATAAGGTGACTGGATATCCAAGCAACCCATATAAGAGATAAAAAATTTAGCTGCCATTAAAATGTCTGAATTTATTACCGAATCCTCAAAGAGATGCTTCTTGGACTTGATCTTTATGGCACAAACTTACCCAACTTTCAAGGTCATCTAGAAATTAATACCTCCACTCCTATGAAAGTTTCTTAACAGAATTGTGAATCAATTTCCAGATTGGAAAATTGAGTAGTCAGACAGGAGAGTTGAATTATATTTTAATGTTTGTTTTCTATGTGGGGATTAATTTTTTCTGTCGTTTATAAATAAATAAATTGTATAATATGTGATTTCAGATTGCTTCAAATTCGTACGATATGTTCATGCGCGGGGAAGAAATCCTCTCCGGAGCTCAGAGGATCCACGATCCTGACTTCTTGACAGAGAGAGCTAACCATCATCAAATCGGTATGCTTATTTTAACACCTTACACTCATCAAATATTGTAAGTTTGATCTGATGTGTTTTTTTTTATGGTTAGTAAGAGGTGATTTTTTTATATACGCTCATACATGTCAATACAAATCATCTTTGACAAACTGAATCAGACGTGAGTCTGAACCTCCCCGAACCCGAAGATGACCTCTTGATCAAGAGTCCACAGCCTCACTACTGAGTCAACAAACCTTCAAATATGTTTTATTGACAATTGCAAATTAATAAATAAAGCAATCAATAATTCATGTCAATATACATTTAAGGGACACAAAAATTGTCTTTTGTAGATACATCCAAGATCGCGGCATACATCGAATCTTTCCGCCTCGGGTGCCCTCCACACGCTGGTAAGTTTATTTCTCTAAACTTGTAATAGATAATTTACTTTGCAATGGTATTCCTGTAACGCTTAAATGTTGTCTAAGTCAGAAACGCATTACACATGAAAATATCTGATTTATCAGATAAAATAAAGAAGAGCTAAAGTATATGCTATTATACATTAATTAGTAATATTTTCAGTGAAATGATATGATACCTAAAATCTGAAAATATAATATAAAAAATATATATATAATTATAACTCAGCTGTTTGCAGTTAACATCTTCAACCATTTCGTGTTTGTTTTAACTTACAATCGTTTTCGTATCTCCAGGTGGCGGCATCGGAATGGAGCGAGTGGTGATGCTGTACCTCGGCCTGGACAACATCCGCAAGACCAGCATGTTCCCTCGCGACCCCAAGAGGATCACACCATAAACACCAATACTATCTACAGCGTGCCATCAAAAATATTCGAATACTGATAACTTCAATAGTCTCAATGTTACACCTGACTTACCTGTTCAAGTTGCTTAGGACTTAATAAATGTATTATAAAGGGATACATTCTTCTACTGCTTAGGACTTAATAAATGTATGGCATATTATTATTTTTATCTTTGAACTGCATTTATTACTTACTTTTTTATATTATTGAACAAATGTTTATCGTCACTAACAGAAGTCTAGCAATGCTTTTTTTTATAATTAAATTTATTTTAAAGCATTGTGATAGATTTTTGACGTTTTTTTTTACTGGACATATGTAAATAATGCAATAAATTTTATTACCAAAATTATAATATTTCTTTTAGATATTTCCTTGTCACACTTAAGTTTATCCCAAAGCATTGATTATCGAATATCAACTTTTTAGGGTCCATCACCAACTTGGAGGCCGCAGACAGCCGCCTCATAGGGTCTAATAGTTACCTCAGTTACTTATTTCCATCAACCCCTTTCTCTTACAAAGAAGGGTGGTTGATACACTCTTAGTTTATCCAAGAAAAGTTAGATAAACTTTAATACAAAAAAGTTTTTAAAAAATGCATTTGTACCCATAAGTATCTTTCTTGATATTGGAGTAAAGTCTTGTTGAAATTAAAACGCAGCATAAAATCTTAATCCAAGTGTGTTTTTATTAACCAATAGGTATACATAGTATAATGTCAAGTTACAAACTAGTAAAGTCGCACTGCACCCTCTCATGTCGTATTACTAGAAACACTTCAGACGTACGTTGCAGGTTCTCACGCTCTTCGTCAACCTGCCCGCTTACACCACCCTACCGAGTCACATTCACATTCCACCTACAACGCTGCGATAAAATCACCGCCCGTTGAAGACGGTTCTATCCTATGTGGATAAGCTCTGATCCCAAGACGGCCCACACATCGGCAAAGACACCAGAAATCTTATCACCAAGTCCACTCAAATTAATTGCCGAGGAAGTATTTTTCGATTTACCCTAATATTGAATAAAATTTCGAAGAAACAAAGGCCGAGAAGATTCTATTTAAAACACAAGATGAAATTACAACGAACATACACAAGAAATTTATCATTAACATGATAAATGTCAGCTTTTCTCATCCGATTGATGCAATTGAATTAACAAATTAGCACCGATAGTTTCTTTAGAAAATTTCACAAAAAAAATTGATGGACATCACATGAACAAAAAAATGGTTACAAAGTGAGGAAGTAAATGCTAGACAGCATAAATTGGTGATTTTAACAAAAGAAATTTGAATGCCTGCAACGAATCATAAAAGTTTAGAGATTTTACCAGATATTAGCAAACTGGCTGTGGTTTCATTAAGTATATAAAAACTAATATAATTACAAAATTGCTATACTTCATCATGAACTGAGATCTTAAAAACTGAAAAAACCACGAGAGGAGAATTTCAGATAAAGGGAGTAAGACAGTAGAACATAATTTTTGCTACTATCGAAAATCGATATTTATCAACAATGATGATAGTTACCAATATTGTTTTTGACAGTATTTTGATAGCGCACAAGTAACATCTTATAGCAAATGATAACATAGCATATGAAACAGCATTGCTTATGGTTGGGCCACCTTACGATATTGTATTACATTGATGTTTACAAATACATGACACATATTTATTCAACCAGCAATATTCCAGAAATACACCGGGTTCATGAAACAATAATCTGATAGTCCCCATGTAATAAGCTCTACTACGCAATTCAATAGTATGCCGATAAGTCAGTGTGCTTTTATTCCTTGAAAAGCTCAGCATGGCTGGGTTCCCCCACTTGCATGTCGGTATACGGAGCAGATTACGCAGGATCTATCACACAATCATACTTAAAAGACATATCTGCTGTGTATTTTACAATAATAAATATTTACTTTCAAAAGACAATACTGCAAATTGAAAATCCAACGAGTAATATTCCAGAATACTTAAATTTGCCATAATGTTGCGTTAGCGACAACCGGGAACTGAACGGTAATAAGCCAATAGTGTCCTCTCATTTTAGTTGAATTTTGTGGCATAAACACATGAGAAGATGCTATTTACCATCATACTTATTTATCACCGTTTGTTTGTCAGCTGTGTTGCAGCGTGTGTAGGCAGCTTAATATTTTGCATTCTGAAACTGGGAATACCCTCACAATACTATAATTAAATTATACACCATACATTACTTTGATATTTGTCTTTTCATATTTCGTTTTACACTTCTTGTAATTTTAGAAATTTCCCAATTATCAGTTATTTTCTTAATATAAAAGTAAGAAAATCAACTTATCTTTAAGTACTCTCAATTATTCTTCCAGAATTTTGCATCCTCAGAGCACCAATAGAATTTCCACAACCAACATTTAGAGTTGAAGCTAAATCAAAGTTACACTAGTTATAAACTTTCCAAGACATACCACCTTTCAAAGTATACCACATGGAAAATGCCAAGCAGAAACTGACCAATTTCACATAAAAGCTTTAGCTGCATCGGAGAGACCCTAGCACCCTCGGTCTCATTAGAACCTGAACTTGGACCTGAAACCTCAGCACGAGGGCCTGCCAAAGTTTAGTAAATGGACACCCAAAACTTTAATTACAAACCTTTGATATTTGACAGAGAAAAGAATCTCTAGAAACAAAATTTTAATATGCAGCTGTAATACAAACCTACATTTATTTATTATCACTTTTACGGGTTATTTATTGCTTTCTTGCTTATATCGATGCCGCGCTACAATACAGGGTTTAAAAATTCATTATATCATTTAAATAAAGAGACATAACTGGCTTATTTTAATTTTATTATTTTGAAAAGACATTTAATATTTTTTTCTGATAATTTTTAAGATAAACAGTTATCTTTATATTTCCAAGACATTCATTGAATAATTACAAAAACTTTTTAATAATATAACTCAGTCTCCTTTTTCGAGTGATACTATGAATTTTTAAATGCCATAATCTTGAGAAAGCTGCGATGCGATACGTCTATTGTAAAAAAAACCCACATGATAATACAATTGCAAAATAATTGAATATTGATTGATCAAAGGCACCTTCAAACTGTAAGTATAAATGAAAATATAAAAAAATATTTAATACTATAATAGTAGCACAACCACCTTTAATTAGGCCACTTAAAATGTAGAAACTGCAGAGAAGTCTGCGTCAGTGATTTGCAACGTGAATACAAGCCTTGAGACTGCGGCAAGAGATGGCATCTGAGCTTTAAAAATTTAAAAACAATCCAAATAACAATTAAAAAACACAAACTAAATGAAAGCAAAGTCAAAAAGATGAAATAAACAACTTTAGGTTATGGTTTAATTACACCATAAATTTTAAACATAATAAACAGTTTAGCGACTCGCTGCACCGGCTGCAGAAACTCAGCATAAAAAAAATATCTTACAGATCTACAAGCTTTGGAAATATATTCCTAATATCACTTAAAATTCAAAATCCGTAAGCATAATCTTTGATTAACGTAAATGGAAAACATCCAGTGAGGACATGTGGCAGACCCTTTTGCCTTGGAGAGGCAGGGACTGGATTATCGGAAAGTTTCCATATATTACAGGAGACTGATTTCCATGCACCTTGCATAATGTATTTAAAAAGTCAGAATGAAATTGATTAAATTATTAATATCTTACAAATCAAATTGCTTACTTAAACGTAATCAATTTGATATTTTATAATAAAAATACACAATTACAGCTTGTAGATTTGCATGATTCCTTATCCTTTGTACTGCCGATTTTGACAGTGGCGTACGAGACACTTTATTCAACAGTATATAAAAATTAATACAAATCAGATAATACTTGTTATATCTGTAAGTTAAATTAACAAATTTTAAATATCAATTTTAAAAAAATTACTGTGTATATAATGGTAAATATTTTTAACGGAAGATATGCTTTTAGTTTGACTAACAATTTCGTATACAAAATCATATAACAGAAAGTTTTTAATTGAACAAAAGTAGTTTAATAAAATCAATAACAAAATGTTTTTAAATTTAAAAAAAAAAACAGTAAAATATTTAACACATTCAAAAATATACATTATTGGCAAAGTTCAGTGTGAGAAAGTATTGGGAATTTTTGAACAAAATTGCTGAATTTCTTTGAAAACCATCAATTAAAAGCTCAAAAAAATATATATTAAAATCTCACTGGCATGCAGTACAATAAATCATTGCTTGCCTTAAAATATCTTCATGCAATTTTAAAATTTAAAAAAATTGTGATACATTTTCATTCAAGTTCATGCCAGAAAGGTATATATATAAAAAAAGATTTGCAATGATTTTTCATAAAAGCTTATTTCATAATCAATGAATACAACTGCTCGCCCTAATTTTTATCTTACTGCACGCCACTGATACACACGAATAGACAAGGATTAAAAATTGTTAGGCTAAGACTTGCCAGTTTTGTTTTGCTTGATTGTGCCAATCCATATCAATGTTACTAAAAACCAATAATTTCATTATAATTGCCGAAGTAGTTTTATAAGGTTTTATATGGTAAGTCAGATACTTTCAAAGTCAAACAAAAAAAAATGTTACTGTGTAAAAACATCAATATAAATGTTTATTAGTAACAAAATAAATCTTCAAATAACATAAAAATAGAAATTCACTAAACTAACCAAAATATACAAAAAAAGGTCTTCTATTTTTGTACCTGCTTTACCAATATATTGACTTTATTTCCTAGAATTACATAGTCATATGTAAGCTTTATAAAAGAAAGTAAACGATTATAGGCCTTTCATTGTCAATTAAATTCTTTGTTAAAAGCAATGCAATGTATTTTGCATCGATTTGACAATTTCATTTTAACTAGTAGTGAAAAAGTTATGAAAAGTCAACTTTCAAAAACTGGAATAAGCTCATACGATCTGGTGATTCTAAGAAAGCGACGTGCCATCTCATTAAGGCTCTCAAGAGTAAAAAAAATAAGTTATAAATAAAAATATATTATCAGAGGTACTCTGGCGTATTTTCCCTGATAAGAGGATAAAAATATATTACAAATCAATGGATTCTCAAGTTGAGTAGCAAACAATGAAAACTGTTGAGAAGTTGTAAATTAAATCAGATCAAATCCAAAGATATGTTCATCCTGCAATAATTATTGATTTGCTTTGTTTATACCACATCAATTTCAATTTAAAACGCTAATGAATATGCTAGATATTTTTTTTACACTTGATACCATATTTAACTGGAGTTTCTGAAAGGCTTATCAATGAAAACAAAGGTTGATAGCCATAAAATTAGTTATATGGGTGGCACTAAATGCTGTTGCACAATAAATTCCCAAGTTCTAAAAGACTGATTGCAATGAAAAATGAGTACCAAGCTGCTAATTATTTTACATAGAACATTATTTCACCTATTAATAAAATGTAAGCGTTATCAATTTACTATTTTTAATAGTTCAATCTGAATTGAAGATCTTCATTAATTTTTTTTATGAAATCTGTGTGATGTGCTTAACAGTACTAACAGTTTTTTAGAACTTGGCCATAAATCTGTGACATTGAAGCTCGTATGTGTCGGTTGTTACATAGTGTTTAATTGATCAGCTTTTCTGAAACTGCTTATAACTATTGATTAGCCATTGAAGTTGCTTTTATGTTACTTGTTTGGGTTTTCATGCCTTGTAAGTTACGTGCCTGTTGGGAATATTGCAAGGCGTAAAATATAATAAATGCTTGTACTATAAAAATAAATAACATTAATCATCGTGGATTCCAAACGCCTCGCATTTCAGATACATTTTATTGATTCAAATGTCATATGATGAGATGGTCCAAAACAATTGTACATTTCAAAAATTACAAAAATAAGTGCAAAAATAACTCAAGAAGTGCGACGAAAATAAATAGCATTAAGAAACGACTTATTCTACGATAAAAACTAACGAAACAAAACCCACTTTATATACAAATTTTTAACTATAAAAATGCATAAATTGAGTAATAAACAATACAAATAAAAAAGATTCCAAGGACGTGTCCACGCATTATCATACATAGGAACTGAACGCAGACTGTCCTTTGAAACAAATCTTAAAAATATTGTCATAAGATAAACATGGTATCAATGCATCCAACAACAAAAAAACACTATATTCTTTCAATTCTCCCATGAAACACCCGCATGGCTTTTAATACACGTCAGATGAAGCCACTCGCCATAGAAAACGTTTGATATTCGAGATAACGTCATAAACCATCACATTTACAATAAATTTACAAGCAAAATTAATAGGAACAGTCTCGACTGTAAAATGATTTCAGCAAAATCACCGAATTTGCATGGATTATTCTTCACCTCAAACTCGGTGAGTCTTACATCTTCTCAAACACTTGTTGCATTGTTTTGCCTAGACCAGGTTTGCAGCAGACGTATTTGTCACCGTCTGTCTTCTTTGAACGTTGGCTTTGGTTGTACTAACCAAAGAGCTTCTTCAGGTCATGTTCGTACATGGCGATGAGAAGCATGATGCCGATGCCAGTAGAGAGCCCCAGGAGTTGGAGTATGCACTGGCAGATAGAGCCCTCACCCGCGTGGGAGGACGACAGCTCGGGAATCTGAAATTCAACGTTGAAAATGTTGCAAATAATAGCAAATATCCTAAATAGCCAAATTGACTAAAAGATAACTTTATATTTTATAGAAAAAATTGTTTCCTCCATTTCTTTCAAGTCTAGTATAATGTGGGTATTATCGTCTGTATCACTATTCGTACCATGTCGACGAGTGCGATATACATGAACATGCCCGCAGCCGCTGCGAAGATCCAGCCGGTGGCCTCGGGAGCATGCCCGGCAACGACGCCCACCACCATGCCCAGCAGGCACAGGATGGAGGACAGCAGGTTGTAGCACACAGCGCGTTTGGCCGACATGCCCGCCTTCAGCAGCACCGCAAAGTCACCTGGAGCAAGATGGATACCGTTAAATAACTATTAAATACCGTTAAATACACTTACAGAAAATGACATTGAATACAATAACATGACAATTCTCATAATCCATGCACATGTACAGAGAATTTAAAACTAGATTATTTGGCATGCACAAGTTACATCAAATAAGTCAATGAGAAAATAGCACAAAAGTTACAAGTTAAAAATAACTTCTGTGAACATCCAACCGCATATTACAAGGCCATGACTTACCGATCTCATGAGGAAGTTCATGGCATAAGACAGCTATAGCAGTAGAAAAACCTCCTGCAATGTTACTTGAGAAAGCGGCACCTGAAATCGACAAATCACAAATAAACAGTTGTACACAATTTACCATCACAAATCAAACAAACTGAGGTAACTGGTACTGGCGTAAATTTAAAGATCACAATGTTGGGCAAGAGCTGCTTATCAAATCATTGCAGAAATGCTCACCAATGGCCATGCCGTCTGTAAAGTTGTGCAGGCCATCTCCCATGATGACCATCCACACTACGGAGCTGAGGCTGGAGGGGGGCGAGTGCACATGGCCGTGGGAGTGAGAGTGACCATGGTGCGTCTGCGAATGCTCCCTGAAACATGGAAGAAATACAATATAGTTTATGAAATTTCTACTAAATGATGACAAGGATTGCACAAGGCATCATAGTGAATTTAAAAAAAAACAGTAAAAACTGCTAACTGCTAATTTATTTGCAGAATAGAAGCCTCTTATGCACATCCTACTTCCTCACTATGTGTAAATGAGAAAAGGAACACAGAGATAGTAGATAACATATAAGCTAATTGACTTATCTGAAATGGTTGTTTGAGCACTTGCATATGCCATTCAGGAGTTCACACTTAGATACTTTAAAGATCATTGTATTTGAGTGGTCAATAGACACCTAATTAAAATAATTTGAAATAGGATGTCTAACGTTCATCAAATTTAAAAGAATTTTAAAGAAACTCATACACTAATATGACATGAATTTCTTAAATTGTACATTTTCTTGCATTAAGATACAGTAAAGTTGATAACCTTGAAGTACTCACCTCAAAATAACAGTGTAGCTCTCTTCCTGGTTTCCTCTCTTGGCTGAATCCAGGTCCTCAAGCTCTGTAGCTCTATCAGCGCTGCGGGATCTAGTGTGACCGTCGACCGTCTTTACTCCAATCCTCTTCTTCCCTCCATTGTTCATGTCCAATCCGCGCTTGACTCCATCTAGGTCAGCGGAAAACTCTTCCTTTCCAGCATAGTCCTGGGGCTGCAGCCTGTTGTTTGAAATGATACCCTTCTGCACAGCCTTAGTGCTATCTCCCGACAATAAGGAATCGTTCGCAGTCGGCTCTTGTTTGGTGGACGGAGTTTCTTCCAAGTTATTAGAAGACACAACACTCAACGATAGATCATCATTGTTGCCATCCTTATGATTTTCATTTGTTGCTTTCGTCTCTTTAGCGATACTGCTCTGTTTTCCATCTCTGACGTGGTGATCATCATGTGTATCAGTTGCGATTTCATCATAACAATATGGATATTCAGAATATTTATGCTTGCATATCTTTGAGTTTTGAACTGCATTGTTGGAATCATTTCCTTGCTTATTCGATCCTGGTTTCAATAAATTCATGGCATTGGGTAATTTCAAAAAACCTGAACTTCCAGTCTTTGAACTGCAGCTTCCAGAGCCCTTGAGACATCCGATATCGTTTCTCATGACCCTCACCCGAGTTGGGAGCTTGTTTTCTTTGTCAAGACGCATGCGACGCTTACGCCACTCGGCAATCAGATTCAAGCCTTTTTCTGTGAAATAAAAAAAGACAACGCCAACCATAGCAACGAGTCCCTTCCACATGCTATCATTATGGGCGTGTTCTTCGTCTTCTTCACTATGGATATGTTTACCTCCATGACTGTGACCTCCGGCAGACATGGCGTGCGGCAACAAATGCAGCATAGCATCTCCAGACAGTGTACCAACAGCCAAAGCGACCAAGAACTGCAGAATCTGCTGATAATAAGTATGGTGCATAATCGGAATAACAGCGACACCCAGCAGACCGCACGCGCTTATAGCTAGGATGCACAGACACGAATAGGTCCAAACAGCTGTTCTGTTATTCGCTCCCTCGCTATAATCAGTCTCATTAACGAACTCATCTTCGCTCTCTCCTAGATGATTCGGTTCAAAGTAATGATGCGATGACAAGGAGTCCATCTCACCTCCATTGGATTTGGGGAAATCTCTCTCCACGAGACATCCTGTTCTTTCATAGGAAGTCTGAGCCACTTTTTGATACAGCAGAATAGGACAGACTTTGGTGAGGATCTTGGCATTGAGGCGGATGGTACCCTTGATGGTATCCAGCGACATATTTGAGGTTATATGTGCTATTTCGTTGTCGGCGTGGCTGTGCCTGTGGTTACCCGTGTGATGGTGCAGAGGTTTCTGTTGCGCGTTGAGACTTGAAATTAAGTCCACGCTGTTCACACACTGTAAAAATTACAAAAAATTTATTTTCATCGGTGTTTAACAATATACATTTTTTTTACCATAAAAACTAAATGCATTAAATGTGGAGGCAAGTGAGAACTCTAAATAAATTCAAAAATTTACACAAAAAAGGATGATAAACGAGTAAAAGAAATGCAATAAGCGTTTAACTTTGTTGTAACTTTATATATATATAATATTTCCAAGCTTCAATGTGTTCTCTCAAATAATATTGAATTAATAATATTTGAATCTGATTATATAAATAAGATACAGATTGCACATAACTCACCGTTACATTAGAAGAATTGGACCTGACGCCGTGGACTACAGACTCAATAGGAATTGTTTGGACGTTTCCGGAGATACCCAATCCACTCCCTTCGAGGATCATTCTCCTTAAATCCAGCTCCTTCAGCATCTGCTCGAATCCAGCTACATCCATAGTCATCGTCTCTCTGCTTCCAAACTGCGTGAACAGCTTCTTGATATAAAAGTCTACATCGATATTCTTCAAGTTGGCTTTGAACTGTCGCTGGTTATCAGTTCTGGCGGAGGCCTCTGCCTCATCTATCCTGGGCTTGCTCCCCTCGTCAGGTATATGCGCATCACGTTTTATTCTCCTATCTAACTTATTACTTAAACCATTTCTGTACATTGCTTCCACAGGATTGGAAAGATACTTTAAGTCATCCGTTTTATCACTGAAGCCACCACTGCTGTCTTTTGTAACAAACTTATTGCTAGCATGTCCGTCCACTCTACTCTGCGGGGGATTTTCACTGCTGAACAATCTTGGATCACCATTTGCACCGAGAGTGGGCTGGGCCACGTCTCTACTGAGCGCGTTCACTCTAGAACTGTCCGTACTTTGTCTCACTTGCACAATATAACTATTTTCTACATTCGTAGATTTGTAATATCCTCTTCTTCCTCTGTTCTGATGAGATTCTTTCGATGAGCTCCCATATCTAATATCATTTGCGTCAAAGCGCAGTCTGCTCGCAGGATTTTCAGGTAATAACCCATCACCAGATAATCTCATGTCGACATCTTGTACAATTTTGTTATTTCCATTAGAATCTTTGACCATCTGGGTGTTGTGACGATCTGGAGATATAGAGTAGCTACCGAGGCGATCGTAGATCCTCTTGATTTCGTCTTCGTCGACAGCTCTAACGGGCTCATAATCGGCAGCATAGTTTCCTTTTTCTCGGCCAGGGTTTGCATAGCCATCTTTGAACCTCTCGTGCTTCAGTTCCTGGAACTTGCCAACATACTGGGCTCCGTCAGCAGACATGCCGATGTGTGCGGCGCACCAGGAGTGAGCGGCACATAGCAGGCAGAACATGCACACTCTCACCAGATGATGTGTCGACGCCATCTCTGATCATCTATCCAAAGTGACGGAATAAAACGAAATCTCAATAACAACGATCACCAATCTAAAAACTAGGAACTCGCTGGTTAGCTTCCAACACCGGAAGAGTTAGTTTAATTATTTACGATGCCAACATCAATTTTATGATTTTGATAAAACTTTAGAACACTAACACTAACAAAAAATATAAAGTAAAAATAATACTTTTATTATTTGGTATTTGATTTTAGCTATCGAACACTGCCGTTAAAGATTAAGTAACTTACTTAAGTTTAATTTAAACTTATGTTTAAATATTTGTATGGTTTAAGTGAATATTTTTACATTGGGCTTATTTTTAGATCACTCTCAAGATGAGATTATTTTTGCTTAAGTACAATACTTGAGGTTGAGAGTTCAACTCCTGCGGAATCTTGCAACTGTGGATTTGACGCCACCACTCTGGAAAAGATAAGAAAAACATGCAATTAAAGTATTAAATTACATCTACTTAACCAGGGTTAAAAAATATGAGCTCGTAATTGTTTTGTTGTAAATCCCAATCTTATCCTGTATTTTTTATAAGTCAGATGCATATTTCATGCATTTAAAATAAAAAGTTTAATAAAATTGCATCGGTATGGATGTAGCATGCAAAAACTATAATAGCGCTTTGTCAGTCAAAATTTCAGACCAAGTCGAGCATTATTTCAGGTCTTTTATTTATTAATAAAAGTGATGGAAGTACAACTAAACCGGTTGACTGTACTATGTCAGAAGCAACAGCGATACAATGTCTTTAATCTTCACTATCGAAAGCACTTCTGTACGATTTATATGACTGACAACAAACAAACATAATAAAGATGTTTATAAACAAACAAAAGATTATGCCTGTGACATAGAAACACTGCAAACTAATAATTTGATATTAGAAATTATTTTTAATGTTAATAATTTCACTTAAGCACAGAAAGCATCATTCTGTATATATAACATGGAATAGCAAGTAAGACAGAATGCTAATAAAAAATATGAGTTATCATCAAAACTTCAAACAGTCAAACATATGACCCGTATATGCTCGCAAATTAATAATTAAACATTTATCAATTATATGTTAAAAAAATATTTTTCAGCTGAAAAGTCATAAAGGAAAGGTTTTTTTTCTCAAAGAATTTTCCTTGCCTTTAGAACAATTTATAATTTCTAAAGAATCAAACAAACTGAAATAATACTTCACCCAGGTTCAAACCCGAGCCCCATTTTTTTTAATAGTTATATAAAATATTGAAAATAAATAACATAAGAATGATTTTCCTTACTTTAAACTGGTGCAGCTTCTACAAGATAGAAAACAACACTGATAATGAACAATTTAATAAAATCTTTATATATCCACTTGCCAGCAGGGTAATATTTTTTCTGCATTGTTTTTTGAAACTGACTGTTGGTAGGCTTGCCCAAGTGAGCGTGACCAATCATTGTGTGGACTTAGAGTTCCTCAATGCCAAGGACGGCGCGCTGGCAACACCGACAATGAATAGGGAAAAAATACAGCTAGTGCAATAAACTTTTTTATTGTCAACGTGGCCTTAGTGCTGTGCGGGGAGTGTAACAAACAACTTTCTTTGTGCCCGAATCAACATTCAGTCTTAATCGTCTAGCACGTCAAGATTGTCAGACATCTGCCAACAGAGATAGAAAGAGGTAAAGATAGAAGACTCGAGCATGACTTCTCTGCTTCTGTGGGAGGTGTTGCAATCTCATAAGTAAAAACCTGATATCAAGAGACAGGTGGTGACATGGCTGATATATTAACAATATTTTTTCACAATAAGTTTAAGCTTGCATTTACTGATATAAAGTAATATACCGTTTGTATTAATCTCAGTGTAACCTGTGTCGGTGCAGGGTTCTTTAACCTTCAGGGCATATTTAAAGGACTTTTTTAATTATCCACTCTGTCTGCTCTACGCAGCCAGATTTGATGAGTCACAAGTCCAACTTTTGATACTCTCTCATGAATACTTTGTGGACTTCGAATGCCACCAACTGCATATCAATAGAGCCACTTTTCATGATGGTATGCTAAAGATTGGCGTATTTACTAGATTTTATTTACTAATCGGTTAAGATATTTAATTTATGTTCAATACCCAATGTCAGTGTTTTTCTATATATGGAGACACACGCTTACTTTTTAAATGTGTTATTGATAAAACAGTAAATATTCATATTTGTTTAAAATTATACTTGAAATATACTCAGTTAAAAAAAAAAGAGCTGTATAAACTTTATAATCGAAATATTATATTTTGTTACAGATTGAAGACATCCATAACCACATTTATACATCACAAAAATGTAACACAACAGTTATAATTTAGATGTTGTGGTTTTCCTAAATAAAAATAAAATCTAACTGAGGAATTGCATAAAAGCAACCTAAAGCAAAAGCTTTTTTTTTTTTTTTTTAAATAAAGCCAACACCACAAAAAACCAAGGTGAATTTATTTATTTGAAAATTTATGTGAATTCAATCACTAAAATAATATGCAGTTTACTTTTAAAATTACATGCAGTATTTGTTAAATTTTTTGACAGCTGATGTGATATATGGGCGCCAAGGTTTTTAAAAAAAAAAATTTAACAATTAACAATGATTGTCCTGTTGACATTGAACAAAGTATAAAAAAATTAATTCAAGACTAATTGTCTTTCAATTTATATATTTGGTTACTCGAAGATTTTTTATCGAGGTATTCAAACTTTTAATAGTTCAGTTCAAATGGAAAAAATCCATTTAATAATTTACAACAAAATATGTCATGCGCTTTGGATCCACTCTGAAAATTAATTTTGACTGATTGCTGTCACATAGTGCGTTTTTAACGCTTCTTTTGGCAGAATGATAATACGACATGAGACCTAACCTAACCTAGCGTGGGTTGAGTCGCACGTGCGCTATTATAATATATCCGGTAGTAGCCACGCATTATCATACAGCGCGTTTTCCATAATAACAGCCTCGCGGTCCTTGCGACTATTGCCAAAAAAAAAAAACCACTTTCTTCGCTATCAGACGGCAATGCACGAAAGTCAATAATAACATTTTTTATTTGAAGATACAAAACATAGAAAAAAAATAAACAAAATAAAGATGTACATTGAGTATGACATCATCGACGTATAAACATAAATATAACGCGGCGTGAGGGACTTTTCAATTAAGACGCTGTAAGTACGGCTAAAAATAAACAATTACGTAATCAGACGCCGAACTAGTTCCTTTTCCAAAAAGAAATAACAAAGTTTCTCGTCCAGTCAATGATGGCGCCAGGGGCAAAAAGCGCCTTCGGTGCATTCGAATTTCAAAAACCCACTGCAAAAAGACGCGTTTCCGGCTATCTAAGCTGTGTGTGTGTGTGTGTGTGTGTGTGTGTGTGTGTGTGTGTAATATGCACGCGCCTTGGAACATCTTTTATTCTGATCATTGCCCGCCCGCCAGTGGCGTCGGTGCAGTTTCAAAACGATTCGCTTAATTCAAATCTTTTAAAATTCAAAATATTCACGAAGTATATCACTTTAATATTATGCTGTTATGCGTGGGTTTGAACAAGAATCTACATATCTAAAACACAAAAGATGTTTCTATGTCCGTCATAGGCTTTGAAACCATCCAACCGATGTGCCCCAAACCGGTTTCATTTGGAAGACAATAATACGAAGAATCTTTGAGACTATTAAAACAATGCAATAAATACATTACGTCAATTTTAGAAATTTTCCATACAAAAATTTTCAACATCTGTAAAGTCGACATACAGCAGATGCAAAACAAAAAAAAGCAAAACAGCTAAAAAGACTACTGCGTTCTTATCGGTAAATTAACTTTCGCTTTTCCTAAGCGCTTTCAAAACATAACGAAAAAAAATAACAAAAAAGCCAATGCCGAGCTTTTAATATATTTATTTAACTTTACGATTCCTTCGATTCTATAAATACTCTGTATTGAAGATGACATAATGAAAGTTGCCTTTTGTTTGAGTTTGGATCGATTTCTTTACCGAGACACGAATAAGACACGCGACGATAAAAAAACCATGAGCTTCATTTCATGGCTGATATTACTTATACAGCAAGAACAATTAACGACAATCAAGCAGCTGAAATAGAAAAACATTCTACAAATACGAATAGTCAAACGGTTAGGAGATTGCGATAATTTTCGTTTTTGGAAGGCGACAGAGCGTACAATCGCCAATACAATATCGTATGCAGCGTGTTTAAAATCGCATTACAGCGTGTCATCGGACCGAGCGCAGAACGTTTTCCGATACGGAAAGAGCTTGCAGTCCACGTAATCGTTTTTATTAATGCCCTAAGTACCTGATGAATAATATAAAAAATTCAGAGCTACTCGCCGCTCGTGCACGCACGAGTGGATGGAAAACTAGAGGGTATTCTTATACCGAGGGACTTGAGATTTTTTTGTGTAAAAATACCGGAATTCCGGTGTTTGTGGCGCACCAACGTAAAATTAAAATTAAAACAAACGAAGAAAAAAAAAAAAAAAAAAAAAAAAAAAACACCTACCAGCAGGCAGACAACAAATTTGAATTTCGAACAAAAACAAAAACGATTTCAATTTCTAATAAGTTTGGTCAAAAATAAATATGATTCGAAATTCGAACAGACGCACTGGAAGACGATTCGAAGTAAAATAACATTTGAATTTCGAATCAATGGTGGTTAGGTTAAAAAGAAATACAATTTGGATTTGGAATCTGTAAATCAGGTAACTAAAATTATTTAAGTAAAAAATAAATGTGACTTAAATCCGATAAAAAAAACGAATCATACAATAACGCGTTGGAGGCCAACAGGAAATATAATAAGGATTTTACAGGAAATATTGCGGTTTTCATTAAAAATCCGAACGATCAATCAAAGAATTAGAAATCGTCCAATAAGAAAATTGCTCGTACGTATAATAGATACAAGTAAGCATCATTTATCATGCATTGTGTAAGCAGAGCTATTTTACGGAAAAAGTTCCATTAGTCCAACAGACTTGAGTATACTCAATTATCAACAATCCATAAATAATCCAATTTCTACAGGCAAAACAAAACACTTTTGTTAAATCCGAAATTCCCATACGAACACGGTGATTCCGAATACATATCTTTAAGTGATAATGGTATTTATATAAATACGTTTTGGAGAAACTTTACCCAACTTTGTTTTAGCCAAAACATAACGATTTTGGCACCACAATGCGCAGGCTTTTTCGGGGTCCAGGACGAGTCTCAAAACCTTTTCACCTCCAAATGGAGGATTGTTGTTAAAATAAAAGAAAATCTCCCTTTAACAACTAACCGTTGTCGTTCTACTAAATTATGGCCATTTGAAATGTGAACGAAGCACGACTCGCTATATAAAGCAGCCCACACGCGTTGCAAAACAACTGACAACCTATCTGCAATTAGCCAATGGAGTCTTTTATTATGGGTGTTTTTAATAATATTGTCTGAAATGAGGACGCTATTGGTCAGTTATCGTTCGGTTGTCGGTAATGTAGCAGCGTGTGCAGGCAGCTTTAGTTACCGCACAGGTGTTGGGGCAGGCCCGGTATAAAGCTGTAGGCGTGTACGACATGATATTCAAATACGTGGGATATTTATAATCGCGTGTAGGTGCTAATGCGTTACAACTCCGTTACTGAATGATGACTTCGTGTTCTGGTTGATATGGCAACTCGACAAATTATACAGAAGATTTCAAAACTCACGACATCACCCAAAAACGTGACACTTTAAATAAACGTTTCGATCATTTTTTAATTTTTTCAATTTTGTGTCACATGGTGAATCGGAAACATACAGTTGATCCTAAACTCATGACATCGACCATTATTTAAAATCGGAGCAAAATGTGTCGTGAAGACAAAAATATTTTTCTTGCATAGTATTACTTCAGGGGGAGTATTGGATTTACTACTCCAATGCAAAAAAACTGCATGCAACTGCTATCTATTTTAAATTGCTCTCCCCTTTCGACTTACGAAGCAGCCGACTCGAGATTAGCGGTGCCTGCACCTGTCGCGGATGTTAAGAGGATCACCATCAATTTAAAAAAAATACCAAGAGCGGGTATAAATTAAAAATGATCGATTCATTTTATTTACCCGATTATGCACGTCGCTACTCTACCTTAGTGGCGAATTTTATATTTAAATCTCTCTCTACGTGTGTGGCTCGATTTATTTTTTTCGTATAGTAATGCTACACCTGTCGCAAAGATTTATATATATATATATATATATATATATATTTTTTTTTTTAAAGATGACGAATACGCCTCAACAGAAAAACTAATTTAGGAAGCACCAATTCACACACTGTATTTTTACATGGCGTCAAAATACAATAATGACAAATCCAAACTCATAGTACTCCTTAAAATGAAAAAAAGACCAGTTTTAAATATAAGAAAATAATAGTTATGACAACACAACAATAGCGTTATAAACAATGGGGCGCCATTGGCTAGTTACCGGACAGCTGTCGGTTGTATGACTAAGAAAATAACTAGATAAATAAACGACGCATACTGTTTTAACAAAATCAAACGCGGATAATCGATGTTTGCTTATAAACATAAAAAAAAAATCTTTTGAAAAATCTTCGTTTTAAAATGGAATATCCGAGGAATTTGGTTATCGCTCTAACGCCGGCGCCAGAGCACCTGCTTATCTCTGGCCGAGGGACATTTTCTTGTTTGAGCCGTGTTATCTGCTGCATCTGGGCAGGAAGACAAGATCAATCCACACCGTGCGAAGGTGGACCTAATAATACACCCCGTGGCCAGCTGGGAGACGTGAGCGGGCGTTCAGCGGGAGGTCGCTGGCGGCATCTGGAAGGACAGACTAACCGACTGAAGATTGCCTTGCAGAATAGCGTCCTGCTCCACCACAGAAAAATAACTGTATCGGCTAGCTCACCGATCGGTTGTCGGTTGTGTTGAAACGTGCGTAGGCCGCATAATGAAAGTGTTATATTTCCATTCATCTTGAGACCGGCGGGGTTGCGACAGCAGCACCTGTCGCGCACGTGAATGAGTAAACAGCTGATCGTTCTTTAGAGAACAAAATTGACGTATAACCACACAAGTGGTCGGTTTCGTTACTCGAAAATTTCATATCAGTATCGTCCATGCCACTGGAGATCAAGGCGGCAAGTTCATTCGAGAATGTGACATGACCAAATTCCCTGAGATATGAAATAATTACATCCTTAATATTAACTATATCAAAAACGTATTAATGCAACTTTTTTTTTTAAATGGTTAAATCAAACATTAAAATGGCTTCCTAAACCATTGCAGTCCAAAAACCAATAAATAAGTAAAAAAAACTTTAATTTAATTTGGTTTTTTTTTTTTTTTTTAAAAAACAAACAATTGCTTTTTATAATTATAAATTCATTGAACTAAAAAAAAAAACAAATTAAAATTGGATAAATTGATTAGTGTATAATTACAAGGAAACAACTTGATAATTTTCCCGATAAAATCAGTAACCTGCAAGTATCTGATTGCGATTTAAAAAATATATACAAAATTACTAAGAATTCACCAAAAAACTAAAGAAAATCTAGTTTAACACAATGAAAATCAAAATAATACAATCAAAAGTGAAAAAAAAACCATATTACCGGAAACTCAGCAACAATGCTTTTAATGAACGCCAGCAAAAAAAAATACAGTAGTATGAAACAAACCGATCAACTTTGAGGTTCATCAATTACTGTGAAATTTATTAGTAGCGCAAACGTGTCCCAAGGCGAGATTCGTTATCGACTACCAATTTCCGTGGTTTAATATTGAGAATTCGATAAAATCGACTACGCCAACTACATACGTTAAGGTCAGGTTACATAAGTGCTGCGTCAATCACACACATATTATATATACTGTACTGGAACGCGGCGAAGCTGTTTAATTTTTTGCCGCTTCGCTGGATGCAAATGGCAAAAAAAAAATTCCATTAAAAAAAATTATTGCATTGCAATGAAATGCAGCGAAGCTGTGCTTTTTCATACGCGCATGATGTTTTTACATTTTACAAAATTATTCGAAACGGGAAAACTGGCTGAGGATAAATGGACACAAAAAAAAGTTATTTTAAATTAATATATTACAGAAATCATTTTAATTGTAAGGAAGCCAAGAGATTTGAAAGATACTACTGAAGTTCATAGATTAAAATACAAATAAAATTGAAAAATAATTTATCTCCGTGACACCGGTTGAAACAAAAATCCTTCATAATTTCAATGATCTTATCTCTCATATTAATTAATATTTTAATTTGACGAATAAATAAAAGTAAGAATACAACAAAAATACATATCAGCAATTATAATCAAATACTGCTTGCTTGTTAAATTAAACGAGTTCGTCTCTGTTTGCACGTGTCTCATTGCAGTTGCACTTTGAAGCACTCGGTAAATATTGGATTACACGTGTTCGTATACGTGCCCGATTGAGGTTGTAGTTTGTAGCAGAGTATAAACATGTAATAACATGTGTTTGTTTATGTGCTTACGCGTCACATTGCCGCTGAAGTTTGAAGCACTCCGTAAATATTTAATTAGACGTATTAGTCTCAGTGTACGCGTGCTTCATTGGGGTTGCAGTTACAGTGTAAAGCACTTTGTAAATATTGAGTTACGCGTGTTCGGCTCTGCACTTCGAATTGCAGTTGCATTTTGAAGCACTGTGTATATAATTTACAACCCGAACTTGCCTCTGTGATGCGCGTCAGTGCAGTTCAAAGCACTCTGCACTGTACTCGAGTCACACGTGTTCGTCAGTTTGGACTGGCGTGCCGAGTCGTCATCGGAACTCGGTCAATAGTATTTGTTCGTTGCTTTGAAAAAAAAACAAAACCGAGTTCGTCCGACTCTCAATCTAAACAAATAAGCCACACTGTGCGTCGCCCGCTGCCGCGGCCTAATAAAAAATAGCTCCTTAATCAGGAATTTAAATTGTCGTTGATTGTTTCAATCGGAGACGGTTCGTTATCGATTGCCGATGCCCGCTAGAGAAATGTTGCTCGTGCTCGAACAAACGATGAGCAACAGGTTTTTCTTGCTCGAATATAAATCGAAGCTGGCGAAGACCGTTCATACGTCGCATGACTGAAGACGACGATCCACTGTAGAATACTTCGCGGGGACTCCTAAACTGCAAAGTGACAACGGTGCCGGGAATCCTTCATCTGCTGGGGTATTCAGTATGTGGCCATGGGATGACCACATATACTTGCCGAATAATGGACATTATGCGCGGCACATAATATTCTTTCATTATTTGTATTCTAAACGGCTGCGACAGAGACGAGGTTGTACTTTTTAGAAAACAGCAACAAATGAACGGGCGCAGCGCTTCCAAAACATTTATTGCTGTTAATCTACTTGTAGTTTAAAGTACAACTTTATTAAATGGTTTATAAAAAAAATGGTTCCATGTTATGCTCAAATTATAATATTTTAAACATGTGCCAACCACCGAATAAAGTCTGAAATGCTTGTTTCTTTTGGTGCATTATAAATGCAGCCGGCTCCAAACGGGCGACCGGGTTTTTTTCTTAGCGCGCCGGCGACGAGGGACCGAGGCCGCCGCCGCTGCCAACCGCTTGGCCCTTTGGAGCGACTTATGTTTTACGGCACTTGTCACTTTGCTTGATGCAGCTGCGAGGCTGGTCGAGCGACGCCGGCCCGAGGAGACGGTGCGAGGCACGCCCCGACCTCTCGACTGCATTCCGCGGCGGAGCTGAATGGACGCATCACGTGACTGGCGCGGGTCGAACTCTAACCAGCACGAGCGCCAGACTGTCTGTCACACGTACCATCGTCTGCGGCATAGTCAAAAATCGATATGCGTTTCGATTTTAAGCAAAACTAAAAAAAAAAACAGAGTTTAAGAGTCCCGGGTTCAAATCGGCGTGAAGCAAAATATCTTTGATTAAAGCTGTTCAAAGGTACTGAAAGCTATCCGAGAAAAAAGTTTTCTTTGGATTTAGAGCTACTTGGTAAATTCTGGAGACGTAACAAGATTACCCCACCTTCACCACCCGCCACTCATATTTTACTGAACTGGGTGGATAGAGACACCTAACTTAACTAAACTAATCTGAATTTAAATGTTTCCTACAAATAGAAATAATTAAATACCATAAACAAAGGCAGAATAACTGCAAACAAAACCGAAAAGTGATTAGCCAATAGCGTCTTCTTACTTTTGGTATTTCTCGTAGTTTTGCATAAATAAACTGCGCAAAAGCGGACCCTATTGACCGGTTACCGTTCGGTTGTCTTTTGCGGCGCGGCTTGTGCAGGCTGCCCAGCAAGCAAGCAAGCAAGCAAGCAAGCAAGCAAGCAAGCAAGCAAGCAAGCAAGCAAGCAAGCAACAGCAACAGCAAGGCGCAGTGCTGGAAGAGCCGGTGGGAGAGACCTGCGCCAGAAGCTCCAAGATTCCAGGCTGGCCAGCAAAAAAACTCGTATTCCACGATGCTCCTTATGCGGGTTTTACACAATCTCGTTATTTTACAACGGCTTTGTCAAATAAAAGTAGTCATTCCTGGATAAATATAAATATATATATTTCTCCAAATATATTTCAAACCTAAGTAAAATGAATAGCATAAAAAAATTGTTTATAACATGTTTTTTATTATGTAATTTTTTCCGGAAAACATTACATTCGCAGTTTTCTTTTCGCATTATTTCTGTCTCCAACATATTCTTTTGCACGAACTGACACATTTAAAACAAATATATAACATAAGAAAGCGGGGACTTGCTGAGAGTTAGGTTAGGTTTATATTTTTAATGATAATGAATGATCAAAAATTACAATACAAAGCTGAAAAAAATAATTTGATCACGTACTATAATAAGAATTTTTCAAACAGCAATATAAAATTTTACGTTGGTACTTTTATTGGAGTATAATATTAAAATAGAAAAAAAAAATCACGTCGGTCGAATAATGCGGCAGTGTAAGGCGCGCCTTGCACGCGGCCGAGAGCGCGCCCGCGCCGGTATAAATAGCCCATTGAGGCCCGCTGCAGCGGCCGCTCGGGTTTCACGGGGCCCGGAGGAGGAATCCGCATTCGCACACTTGCCGACGTCGAGCCTCGATGTGTTGAATTCGTTGGCGAGCAAGCGAAACCTCTTGCAAATACAATGCTCGTGATCTTCTAGACATATTTTGTCGCCAATGAGTGATGTTCTCTGACCTTCTTGGAGATCAACAGCAAAAGCATTTTCTCCAATATTTTTTTTGTATACGTACTGAGAAGAGGCTCGAACTTGCAGAGTTGAGATCAAATCCAAGACGGTTTCCGCATTCCAGTCTCGCTTCCCTTGCCCGGGGACGACAGTAAAAATAAAATAAAAAGACTCGTTTCCCTGACTGGACTCGCGAGAATGAAAAACTGCAGCTTTGTATAGCGAATACCGTACCTGACCTTCTTCAGTGCAAATAACGAGTTGAGAAATGACAAATAAAATTACTGAGCTTATCGTTAATATGTCGGATGGGCTCGGCTAGTTTTAACTTGGGCCTAGTACATTATATATGATAATTTATTTGGACACCTGATGCTGACTATTATCATTTTACATAAAATTATTGCCACACAAACAGTTCACGCGAAGCTCGTAACTTGTTCATAAGCTGCCACGAGTATTAATCGAAGCTTATTATTGATTATTTAATTGAATTCGTTATGTTTAAGATACGTATAGTCCCTTCAGCCGGCTTCTCGCTCCGAGAACGGAACATCCAAGAGGGACATGTTGCTATGGGAGAGGGATGAATGATGCATTAAATGTGCATATTATCAATAAACAGACTGCTCGCGACCACATAAACTGTTTATTAATGAGTTCAGAAAGCTTTCTTCTCCGGAGTATATAAGTTCTTTTACTCTCAGAGAAGTTCCAGTGAGGAAACTGTTGACATACGGTCCATAATAGGTTTTGACTATGTGAGGTCTCCACGTATTGCGATCTACACCACACATTGAATTTATATAAATAAAATAAAAATGTAACATTTAATTTTTAATTGAATCAATGAATTTATCAAAATATACGCGGCAGAAAAGTCCGAGTCGTTGAATTGTGAAATCGTTATTATAATCAAATCTGACTTGTTGCTTTTTGTATAGAATTACGATGGAAGCAGTCTCCTTCAATCCAAGTTCTCCGAGAGCCTCGGCTGGCGCCGATGATGAAGAGCCGAGGTCAAACTCCACGTGGAGATTATGATAATGCGTACACCCAACTTCCGTGACGCGTCAGTGATAAAAGTTGTTTATTCTGTGATAACGTTGCATATATATATATATATTTATATACAGTATTTTTGGCACAAAAAAATAATTTTATTTTCTGGAAACATCCGAAGACACACACACGGCTGATATAATAGTAATATATGTGTATTCTACACTCTTCAGCGATTTTTGAAGTAATGTATTCCGCCCGGATGTGAACCAAGGGCATCTCTATAGAAATCCAGAGTGGTCAAATATAAATCCCTGTCTGGGTTGGCCGAAATCCCTTGATATAACATCCCACGGAGATGAAAACACACGACACATTGCGACAGTCACCGTTACACACATTACATCCTTAAAAACCAATTTAAAGTTTTCTAAAATTGTATTATCAAAAATATGGTAAAATATTAATATCCAATACGCCAGAACAATTATAAGCTTAGATCTAAGGCAGTTTCAGAGAAAATATGTTTTCATGGTTTCAAAATCAATTCAATACAGTCGAACAAAGTCATGGAAATGAAATGGAAGGGACGGCACATTAGATAAAAAAAAATAATAAACACTTCCCTCAATATTTTATGGTGAAGGTGTTTCAGCCTGTTGTCGGGGTAAAAAAAATAAAGAGGTTATACTTTTATACTTATTGGATCCTACCTTGTATTTTGGACGGCACAGGTGTCGCTAAGCGTCGATAAGCCACGCCGTGACGTCAACGAGCGGCGATCATGTCCCGACACGCATGGAGAAAAATATTTATTGCATAGCACACAAATGATTTCATTTATTTGCCAAAATTGAATAGAAACATTTTTCTATAGACGGGCATGCATTATTTGTAATACAATCGCTGGCCGTACGACCTCTCCGGCCTTCTGCAGAGGTGACACTGAATCGGTGTACTTATCCTGATAAGACATTAGCGTTACTTTTATATTTGCAGTCATCGTCATTAGATGAGCAATAAGTACATGGCCTCTCGTGTTGTGGTTAAATTTACCGTAGGAGGGACGAAGATATTGGATCATTTCGAAAAATAGCTGATGATTTAGCACTCTTCATTAAACAAGCAATGATTGATCAGACCAAAACAAAGGCACATGTCATGGGTTTGGAATTCGCCTGCTGAGATCAAATCTACGAAGTCTTAACGCCTAAACGGTTTAAACCCATGAGTCAACAAGATTGATATTTTTGTATCCAGTAAATGATATAACTTAAAAAAAACAAGCATCATTTATTGATTCAAAATCAAAATAAACAAAAAAATTCGACTATAATTCTGTTAAATAAAAAAAAACTAGTGCGTTCTAATTTTATCTTCGTTACGAGCAGGAGACATTCGGATTCCGATTATATGCATAAGGAGTTTATTAAAAATACTACCCTTTGAGACGCAAAGCGGGCAAAACAACGGCGGCGGTGTCAATGATACGTCTCCGGCATTCACATTATGGTTGTACAGGGCCATTGGAGGTCTTGTCCTTGATACCGGAGGCATGTTAAATTTTTTATCTATTATAATTTGTATAAATTTTGATTCACCCGGATACTCCACTGGTCGATAGGGAATTCCGCTAACCACTAGACTACAAAGCTCTAAAATAACAATGAAACGATTGCAATTAAGCCGGCGAGATACCTTGAAACATGCAAAACTGATAAAACAAAGTCAATAACCTCACTTGCATTATCACTTATGTGCTTGTGAAGAATGTTTCATTTCGAGATACTCATTTTACACCAATTTAAACAGCAGGTATGTCATAAATCGAAGTGGTGATTAAAATAACAATGTCACAATAATAAAAAAAACCATGGAGTTAATACATAAGAAATAATCGAAGATCTTCTCGTCGTTTCATGTGTAAATCCTAAAAACGTATTTTATCCAACAAAAAATATAAAAAATGTATTTCTGGAATTACAGAAACTCAGATGACTCCAAAAGCATTCTCTGAAAAGAGGGCGACTTCTATGGTTTTTTTTTTTTTCATCTTATGGGCGAGATGACATCACACGTATTTAAAACTAACAAATATAAATACCCCAGTGACTAGGGGATTGCGATAAATTTTATTTGTGAGCGCTTTCGCCTTTCAACTTCGGGCATATTGCTTGAATATCAAGTATTTCAAATTAAATAGGCGTGTTGTTAGCAACAAAGCGATGAGTTCAAAGCGTTCTTTGGAGCAGTAGCGGTTCCTGCTAACCGCGCCGTCAGCAGCCGCGGCCGCCCGCCGGGGGACCGAAATAGACCTCCGCCTCTCCAAAATCGCGCCCACTGCGGGCGTATTTATACGATTTCGGAAAACCTATGCGGGCGGTGCTCGCGCACTGCCGCGGGGCAAGGGGCACGCGGGGCGGGCGCGGGGCGGGCCACGCGGTTGGCAGCGGCGGCGCCCCATGCCGGCACGCCAACAAGCAAACACGGAGCGAGTACTTGCAATAAGAAAGTGATCACTGAGCGATCAATAAAATAACCCAGAAAGATATTACTCGTATTATAATATACTTTTCATGAATTGTTCTGGGTTAAGTTTGACACCAATGCTGTGAAAAGTGCCACGTGGTTGGCGGCGTTGGTGCTCCACGGATGGACGACCACGTGAACAACAAAACAAAATATTTATTTTTTATATTTCTGTGCCGTTGCCGTTATTGTTGCATTCATTCCAAGCGGGCACTGTCGCCGCCGCTGCCAACCGTGTGGTCCCTTGGGCGAGAATCCGTCTGAATAAGCTCTATACTTATCGTAGCTCCGGTAGAGAGTAACGGTCACAAGTCATAATTGTTGCTGTTGATTCTAGGAAAATCACAAAACTATGCATGTGGGGTTTAAATCAAATCCCTGGTCTAGTTTTAAGAAAAAGGGTAGATAAATACCTGTACAGTTATACCCGTTAGTATAATTGATCTCGAGTCCCCAAACACGGGCAAAGTCATTTTCGAGAAGCATTCAATATTTTAAGCTTATAAAAAATCATGACAAAAGATAAAATATTTCGAATATCAATGTTTTTATTTATAATTTGTAATATTTTTTGTTGTATTATTGGCACTATTTTTTATATTGAGACACACCAAAAAAGCAATAAAGCTACCAATGGATTAGCATAATTTGCGGAATTTGGCATAATTTGCGTTGTTGAAAAATAAAACCGTAGCATGGCTTTGGATACATTGTTTATCACCCGAAAGTAAACGGTAATTTAGATAATTATGTTAAATAAATTTATAATCCATGAAGGTGGCTCTGCCTGGAAAAATGTTCAAGTTGAAACAACGCATTAAAAATGTAACTAAAATATGCCCGTATTTTGAAAGTCTGATTTAATTGAAGAGTGACTACTGGGCTGGTTAATAGGCCATATTTTTGCACGAAATTTTAATTATTAAATATTTTTAAATTTGATTTAAACCGCCGATGTTTTATGAAATAAATACCCTTTTATAGGTGACGCATTTAACATTTTGATAATCACAAACTTCAGTGCGAAGTTAGTTAGCTATAAACAGACGTACACATAACATTATAAAGCGGTACACGCACGTTGCATCACAACCGACAACCGTACGGTAACTCGCCAATAGCGTCCTATTTTCTTCGTTTTTTTTTTAAACGGTAGTATCGAAAAAAAAAAGAAAAAAAAGGGGCGCCATTCGAGTTCTGCACGCGGACTAAGCTCTCGAAAATTTACAGGCACGAAAAATGCTCGTATACTATAAAAAAATTAATACACGTCACTGGATTCCTCTCCGGTTTTTAGATTATCCCATTTGTAACCCGAAGCCGCCATTACCTCCAGACGGCCAGCAATTAACATGACAAATTATCGCAAAAGCTCAGGTAAAAATATACACAAATACCTGGGCTAATGGTTCGGGATTACTCTTAAGGATCGACGACGTTATTTGGTATGCTTCTGTGTCGCCCCAGCCCAGTCCACAGATGGCAGTAATGAGCCATTCTGATAATACAGTAAACCCGAGGCACGCGAAACATTTCACGTGAGTAATGAGCATTTATATTTATTCATGAGCACGTGTACTTAAAACGATATCTTAGGACATCTTATACCTTTATTTATTAATATTTATTTGGTGTGTCCTCATCATCGTTTCGGTCCAGTCTACTGATGACAGTGATGAGCTATTCTAAATACAAGTGAAGCAATGGGCGAATGTTTAAGTGTTATATTTATAAATAAACACCTGTATTAAAATCAACATTGACAGACATTATTTACAATACTATAGTAATAAACATAAGGTCACGGCCACACAAAAGTAATACGAAATATAAAACCCAAATACGATATCAAACTGTATTACAAATATATATTTTTTAATTAAATAAAAAAATATTAGATACCTACTTTAAATATTAACTACTACCATAAAAATTTAATTAACCATAAAAATAAAATAAAATACGTCCTTATGCAATCGTTATGACCAATGAGATCTCCAGGCGTATGGTTAAAATTCTAAATAATAAAATGTTTTAACAAATTTTAATATAAAGAAATTCAAAACATGAGACACTCTCGGGGAGTGAATAATGTTTGTGAGTACTAAATCGGTAAAATTCATAGTTGAACGTTGCTATTTCATAATTCAATTATTAGTCAATTTAGAAATTAATAATAATGAAAAAGGAATGAAGCACTTGAGGAATAGACTATTATTTTTATATGATATTTTTCATATGGAATTTGTTCTTAAAGGGTTTTATTTATTTATAACACCTGTTTTCATGAAATAATTGTTATTTATATTTCTATAAATAAAATGCACGACTTTTCCACCTGAAATAAGCAATACTTTGCTTGTAAGATTACATATATTGTAAATAACAAATAAAAAGTACAAAATCTTAGTTTACTTTTTTCACAAAAAGCCACGCTCTATTTGCCACGACACTAAATACAGGAAATTCTTACACTGCACTGAAGGCTAAGTTTTTCTGCTAATTTTCAAACAAAAACTAGATGAGAACAGTTTATATTTAACTCATATACAGTGAGAAACTTCTCAGTCTTGCCTCGACACTCACAATGGTTGTTTGAAATCACATTGCCTGATTCAGCATATACAGATACTTGCACCGAACATAAATCTGCAACGTTTGCATAAAAATAATCAAAGGTTATCAAGAAATTAAACATTACCATCATACAAAACACTGTAAATGAATTTACTTAGTAATCTAACCATGCAATTTTTTTTATGATTCAATAAATCAACTCTGTTTACAATGTTTCCACACTTATTTGTGTTTGATAAATAAATGTATGCTGTGCTTAGATAAATGTTTTGTAACAATGTTTGTGACTAGGTGGATTTGTTATTCTTGTTATGTAAACATACGAAGTTAATTTAAAAAAAAAAAAACACATCCAAATATCTGATTGATTTCGCAATCGGTTATAAATGAGAATATCCCATTGGATATATTTTCAAAGCTTGTTTGAAATATGTTTTAAGTTTAAGTTTTATGTTAAAATCTAAATGTCATTCAATGTTTTCCAAGGTTAAAAGAAGAACGTTTGCACTAATTGACCATTTATATTATGCTTGTCCATCTTTTAACATGTTCTATAGGTTTCAGATTATTTTTTTAATACATGTCACAGTCTTTGGGTTAAATTTAATAACTGAATGACAATAGATAACAATAACAACACAATAAAATTGAGATTGATTTGTATTAGATTTAATAATATAAAAATTTACTATGATTTAAATTATTAAAATAGTTTATATTTTATTGATTCATTACATAAACGAACAGTTACGATTGTTTAATTTTAATTTGTGTAATTTAACCTCCAAATAGCCATTTTAAGTATGTAAATACACCAACAATATAAACAATACATCTATTATGCCATTTTATGTCGAAGACCACAGAGAGAACAAAAATAAATTCATTCATGAACGGCAGCAGCAGTTTTCTCTCGTGGAAAACATCAAAGTAATAAACCATCAATTATTGTTATCGACGAGAGGCCAGAAAAGATACAAGAGGTTGCCGACATATCTCAATTTGACTGTAAAAAAACTAACAGGGAATGAGTTACACTCTCTTGAAAATGACCGACATAAACAGTAAGATATTATCCACCTGTTTGAGTTTAGGATACCGTGCAGCGTAGCATCCGCGAACGATCGGAATAATGTCGAATGTTGACGGAACCGAGACTTTTTATTTCCGACTGCTATAATCTCACTCACAACAGAGCTGGCGCTCTAGGAGACGATACACATTTGCAGGAAAAAGACAGGCGGCCAAATAAAGACATACGTTCGGCCGGGCTGTCACGAGATTTCTGGATTTACTAACCTTTTATTATTCCGGAGCCGCGGCACGGCGAATCGCTCGACGCCTTGCGATCCCGTTCCGCTCGCACTTAGTCGGCGGCCCGCGCACTCGGTCACACGGCGCGCGAGACTTTTGACGAGACAGCGTCTTTATTTTTTTTAACGCAAGACTTGCAGTGAAAGAATCCCGCAGCCCAGTGGGACACAAATGTGCAGCGGACGATATCTACCGGCAGTGAAGCTATTTGCTTCCTTGCACCGAGTTGCAGTGTCAGCCGCTAGATTACAAATTACAACATTTCAACCAGTGTTACCAGAAGTCACATAATACGCACCTCGATATATAGAAACATCACATTCCTTAATACATACCGTAAAACACAAGTCACCCAATCATTTTGAAGGCGCTGAAGGAAAATCTTCCTGTTTCGCCGATAAAGCCAAAAACACCAAACTAGACATACCGTAAAATCTAAAAATACCAACCAGCTTTTATTTTTTAAAAATACTTTATGTATAGTTCAATAATATCACTAAAAAATTATTTTTATGCAAGTATAGTAGTAGTATTTTAAATAGTTTTCTGACTAATCATAAAATTTAACTAAGAGCAAATTTTACTTATGAAACAATTATTTAGTTAACAAGTTACTTTTACCTAATTTTTTTGACAAAAATTGACGCTGTCACTAAAAATCAAATCGATTATTTGTTGCAAATACAGTGATAAAATAACTTTTTTTTATTTTATCGGAAAACTGTATTACATTGTTACTATTATCCATTTTATTACAATACTATTTTGCAAAAAAAAAAATCATGAAACTAAGAAAATGTTTTGCAATTTCAATAACCAATATACAAATAAAATAAAACCAGTTTTTTTAGTAGCCATAATCACGAAATATTTATTTACCTTTGATTTTTGTAGAAACTTATGGTCATCATAAATTTTAGCTTGTGGTCGCCAGCTGTCAGATGCTGCTGTCGAAATTTTCAATTATTAGTTTTTATAAAATTAATTAGTAATATTTCATAGGTGTAGTGTGATAAATAATTTATTAAAAATGATTAAGGCTATTTTAGTATTTAACAATCATGGAAAACCTAGGCTATCTAAGTTCTATCAATATTTTGTAAGTGATTTCAATATGTCATGTCATAGCAGTTTTATTTTATTACTTTTAGTGAGAAAATGGTTTAATTTTTCATTCTTAGTTTGATGAACAGTTTTTTAATAATTAATAATGTAGCATTTTAAACTTTTTTCATACGACCTAATGAAGAATCTTTACTAGCATATGTTAATGTCATGTATCTATTTGTGGACTATCATGTGGGTAAATTTATTTACACTATCCCCAAATACAATAAGTGGAACAAACAAAATATTTTGATTTGATAAAGAGTGTTTAAATAATGAATTAGTGCTTTTGAGAGTTTAAAGTATTGCTTAGAATCAGAATGTATCTCAACTGGAATGGAATTACATGTTGACACAATTTCTTACAGAATGAAGACATGCAACAACAGATTATTAAGGAGACTTTTCAGTTAGTCTCCAAGAGAGACGACAATGTTTGCAACTTTTTGGAAGGAGGAAGGTAATTTAATTTTCTTTTTTTAAGTTTTATTTTAACCCACATCTCTCCCTATTTAATCTAATCTTCATCACCATATGATGTAAATATACTTTCATCTAAACTTTTTATAATTTATGTAGCTACGGAGTGAAAGGTAAATAAAGAAAATAAAGATAAATAACAATCCTTATATTTTCAGTCTTATTGGAGGCTCTGACTACAAATTAATATACCGGCACTACGCCACGCTGTACTTTGTTTTCTGCGTTGATTCTTCAGAAAGTGAACTCGGCATCTTAGACTTAATTCAAGTAAGTTATAGAAAAACATATTTTATAATGTTATGAAGGCAAGTTAGTTTTGTCAAACAAAGTTATTTTTTAGTGGCTTACAGTATTTACAAGCAATAAAGCGTTGCTTGTTATTTACAAAATTATTCAGGTTATCTTTATCAAACTATGGCTAGTATAAAAAACATGATTTTTATTTCCTTGTTCATGTTTTACTGAATCTCTTGGTATTAAGTTTTAAATAATTTTTCAATCTTTGTAGGTGTTTGTGGAGACATTAGACAAATGCTTTGAGAATGTATGTGAACTGGATCTGATCTTCCACGCTGACTGCGTTCACCACATCCTCAGTGAACTAGTCATGGGCGGGATGGTTTTGCAGACCAACATGGCCGACATCCTTGCCAGGATTGAAGAACAGAATAAACTTCAGAAACAGGAGGTATTTATTTTACTCGAGAACTGAACACTCGTTAATTTTTTAAAATTTTATTTACCAGTTATAAAACTATAATACAGCAGTAAAAACCTCAAGCTTGTAATGATTTATCATTGCCAGATGTCATGATTGTAATTGTCCAGGATAAATGTCCTCTTTGTTGCTAATAGTGTTTTTCACAGGCTGGTCTGTCTGCGGCCCCTGCCCGAGCAGTGTCGGCAGTTAAGAGTATGAACCTCCCACAGCAAATCAGGGACATGAAGTTACCCGACCTTCCTCAAGCCATCAAGGTAAAAAAATTATTTAAAACAAGGCAAAACCTTTTGTAATTCACTGAAAATCACTGCTATTAATAATCAAACTCTTCATTTGGTGCTCAACTTGCCCTGATCTAGTTGGTAAAAATTTTGTGTACTGATTTTATATCTATCAGACAACAGCTGCTTAGATCAGTATTTACATTACATTACATAACATGTTTTCTTTGGTATGTCAAAATATGTAAAAGTCAGAAAGGGTTTTTTTCTGGGTAATGGAATAACTAAATTTTCTTAATTGCAATTTTAGGATTTGAAGTTCTGACCTAGCACTGCACAACCGGCCTCTGATCACCGCACCTACTTCAATCCTGACTTTTCTTCAAGAGTCTCTGCACCGAGCTTATTCTCCTCTCCAATAAGTTTGGCGTCAAACGTCATCCAGTCCATATATCCAGGGAGCCTTTCCCACCAAGATTACGAGGATTTACAGGATCTGCAACGTCCATTTGCTCCGAAGATTCCGCCCTATCTCTCTCAGCCGTCTTCCAACTCTGATTCGCAGGAATCGATCCGTGATCTTAAAATAAGATCCAGTATTTTCGAAGACGTTTCAAAAACAACATTCGGAGGCGGTGCTTCACCGACTTCTAGTTTTCGTGACAAAAATGTTGCACTGGCTACGCTTTCAGGATATCAAGATATCACGAAGCAGTCTATGGATTATGAATACACGGAAAGTATTGTCAATTTGACGAATATCGTTGAATGTAATGCTGAAGGTGCAGTAGAGGACTTAGGAGGTAAAAAAAAAAGGGGGGATAGAAATAAGAAAAAAAATCTGTCTTCAGATATCGTCAGTCTCTGTAGGCCTACCATGATGTATCCGAATCGTCTGGAAGGACAGTTGGAAAGTAGCGGAGACGCCACAGGTCTCAAGGGAGATATCAAAAATGTTAAATACATGTGATTTTATCTTTATCAATTTATATATTTAACTAAACAGTGATATCAAATCTATTATATATTGATGAATGTCAGCTATTTCAGATTTGATTTTTGCATAAAAATAATGTACGCTAGCCTTTGATTATTGTAATCGTTGACATGTCTTGTTAGATAAGTGATGTGTCTGTACTGGTGAACTGTCTCTATTTGTCATTTAGCATGGGTTGCCCTCTAATCATTATTTGCATTCATAATTAAAGACATTGAACGTTGTAATAAACGCTTAATTGAAATTTAAGAATTTCGACTATTTTTCGGTTTATTTAAGAAAAAAATAGTACAATATAATTGTTGACCTCAATTTCAGAAGTATTTTATATTTTGATAAAATAAAATAAAACCATATATTTCAGATATTAATAATGATAACTTTTTTCATGATTTTGTGATGAGGTCGACCTTTTTTCAATCACTGTTATCAACAAAAGAGTAACGGGATGTTTGAATTGATATTAAAAAAAATAATTACATCATTTTAAATGTTGTCACAAATTATATACAAGTTTATTATTGATTATTGAAATAAATCAATAAATTGAATTTATAAAAAATATATCATAAAAGAATAATCTATTGTAAAGGTTGTCTATTTATGTACTGTAAGATATTTGTAAATCACAGCTGATATATATTTTGTGGCAGTTTATGTTTGCAAATCTTAAAGTTGGTATGATGTAAAAGGCACAGAGTAATAGAGAGATGGTAACAGAGACATAGACGCGATTTAAGTTACTAAGTGAATGGAGGAGAGTGGCACCTAGCAGATTTAAAATCTAAAAGGGCAGTTATATGTATGAAGTTTTAAATGTACCTAACAAATGACTCAGGGTACAGACGGATTAAGAGCTCAGCTGCCATTGAAATCTCTGACCGGAGTCAAGCCTATTGTGAGGTTAAGGGACCGGTGCCTTAAGTCTAGTCTCAGAGCTTGTTTCAAGGGCTATTTTACGCAATCATAATGCCTATAATACTTGTCAGATAGGCTGCGAGAGTAATAAATGTAAACCTAAATTCTTAAAACTTTGCTCCACGAACTCCTTAACAATGGTCCGTAAAACCATTCTTCAGAATAGCATTCCGTTAAGATAACTATAAGAACTTATAAGGATAAACGAAATTGTTTTCTCTGGTCGCCACTGCTCTTTTAAAATGACGTCAAGTTGATATTTTTTATTACTTTCACTCTATGCATCCCAATTTGTGATTATCTTCCGCCACTAATACTGAAGAACATACGTATTTGTGAAGATCAAATCACAAATGAGTGCATAATCCATTCCATGCAAAACAAATGCGCCGCCAATACAGCGAATATGTTAAACTCAGACGGCTTAAATGTACCTTAAAACAAAACATTTTTTTTTTGTTGTTGATCATATCATATCTAAATTTGTAAAAACATAATACACATGCCATGTCTTAGGTTTCTATGCTTCACTTACTGTCTCAATTTTCTTTCTATCTGTATAAATCTGTTGATTTCTTTTAACTAATGACATTCTTCCTTCAAGCAAACCACCGTTTCCCCAGGCTCGCGGGTCACCACATCTCCCTTTCTGACTGTTAGGCGTGACAAATGTTATAATTCATGTATAAATAAATGTTATTGTAATCATTCCAGGTGCAAAATTATATATTAAATAAAAATTTATAATAAAATACATATTTACCAAAAAGTATCTCTTTTACTGACTGAAATGGGAAATATTTGAGTTGCTTCAAAATAAATATGAACTACAAGATGGAATGAGTTAAAAATAATGTATCTCAGAAAGTAGATAATCGCAATAATAACAAGTGGATTAAAAATTACTTTAAAAGGAAAAAATCAAACTGTCAAAGATATCTATTTTATTTCACAATAATTTTAAGTATATGTTATGAAATAATAGCTATTAGATTTTTAATCTACCAATCCTAGAAAATTTGAGATATTTATTATGTCTAGTTCCACAGTATCTTTATGGTGCAAGCTGCATGATAAAATCCATGTAAAAGATTTTTTTATGTAGTAATAACGTACTTTTAATCTACTAAAATGAATGTTGAAATTATTTATCGCAGCTTAACCACTTTAAAAAAAATTACGAAATTTGTAATTTTTGTTATAAAGGCATCTACAGCGAGCCACTTCTGAAAACAGTTTTAAAATGAAAGGCAAGTACTCAGCATCAAGTAAGTGTTATACATTTTTTAAAGAGAAATCAAATAATTTTTATACATTAATATGATAAAAAATTTATGTAAATACAATATCTGTAAATGGAAGTTTATTTATTTTAAACATTTGTGTAAATTAAAAAATTTTTTTCAGCAGACTTTGAAAATAGAAATGGCATCAGAATAAATGTTTTATTACTAAGATTGTTTAAGTTCTTCTACATACAATGGTGATCTCTTCTAAATGTTACGAATGTCTATAAATGGATTCTTTAATTAGTTTTTTTTCTCAGCCTGGCTTTTCATGGTAGCACTTGTTGTGCAAACATCTACAGCCAGCAATGTAAGAGGAAAAAAGAGGCCTTCGGCGCTGATGCCGAGTGACAATTTAAAATATTACACGGAAGTGGCCACCTCGGAGCGCTGCAGGAATGGACTTTCATTCACATGGCCACATGCTTGGGATTGTATGCACTATTATCGATGCAAAAATGGAACTATCTTCGAAGGACAATGTTCACAAGGCTTACATTTCCAACCAGAACTGCAGGTATTTTTTTAGGCATTCTCTGTGTGTGATTTTAATAATTACTATTGCTACTTGCAGTGCATGCAAAATAATCTATAACATTTTTTCAGATGTGTGTATGGCAATTCTTGTCATCGTGCGTTCCAGGAACTCCAGAAGTTGCTATCGCAATTACAAATACTCCAGAAGAGCCTTATTGTCCAGAAAATTCTCCTCCTCAACTTCTTCTTCCAAACCTGATGGACTGCTCCAAGTTCTACATCTGCACAAATGGAATACCTGTTGGATTATCCTGCCCGAAACCTTTACAGTTTAATAATGACACAAAGGTACTTGCATCGTCTAAAACCAATCTATCGTCATAATTCTCTTGTCATCGAAAAATATTAGTGAATTTTCTAAATTATTATTATTTACTCACCATTTAAAGATAATCCCGGATGTCTCCATTTTATGGCTTAACTAAATGAAGATCCGATTGAATGTAAATTTATAACCTACTGAAATTTACTTTTTTACAGATATGCGACTGGCCGCAGCTTGCAGGATGTTCCACAGACTAAAAAATTCATTACTATGTGCCTATTTATGATCATCTCTTGCTTATTATTCCCTTTTATTTCATGACATTGCAAACAATAAGCCTCGTGAGCTGTGAAATCATTAAGTATGTACTGTAACAAGTTATGAAATTACCTAATCATAGTTCATCTGGTTCAATAAATGACAATGATATCAGTGTTATGTGTGTATTAGTAATTAAAAATTTTATGCAATGTATTAAAATTACACTTTTTTAAGGTTTCAAACACACGCGATTCCTAAAATATGGGTGGATTCATCAGCTCATGGCGCAGTGGTTATTGTGATTGGTAGCTGGCTGTGAAATTTTGGGCTTGAATCGGATTTAGCAATTAGTTTTTTTAAGAGTCCTACGGCATGGATCCCATCTAAGGACATTCAGTAATAAGGTTAACATTCTGCGACCCTCTGACCCATTGTAAGCCCAAATGACCCACTGAGAATAAATGTGTCTTGTCTTTTGGGCTCTATTTGACCGGGAGAAGCTCGTGTAGCGTAGGGAAATTGTTGTTTTTTTGTTAAATAATAACCACTTTATATAGGTGTAAAAAATACTTTTTAATTTTGAGACTCTGCTGTTGTGGACGTATTTAAAGTGTTCATGATATCACACAGCAGCTAGTTGCGGAGAGATATTGGTTTATTGATGTGTCTTGACTGAGGTCGTTGCTTGACCTGATAGCTAGAATACATTTTTGTTGGTTTCCGGTTGGCAGTGCATCCATCTTCTGTTGTGGGTTCGCATTTCTTAAAAAAAATATATTTTATATTTCAAACTATTCTAATAATAAATTAGTCTTAAAGTTATTTTGGACAAAACAAAGCTTCATAAAAAAACATTAAATTCGTGAGACTTCTGCTTACAACGCAAGATAGGTTTTCAATTTTTTTTGAAATTTACAAAGGGTATTGCTAAAATTAAAAAAATCTATCTCGAGTAAAAAAAAAGATCTAAAAGTTAAAAAGATCCATGGCATCGCTGTCTCTATATTAGTGTCCAACTGTGGTGCGAGTAAGTGGAGGAACAACAGTATAAGAGTATCTTACCAATATTTTTGGGTTAAACTCCTTTCCAATGCCACAGGTGTATTCAATATCCTTGCCGTTCATGCAGAGGAAGAACTTGTCGCACCTCGTGGGATGTGCCACCATGGAGATCCCATTGGTTGCCATTAGGCAGACGGATGCTGCGAAATTGGACATGCAACCACCGGGCTGAGGAACCTCACAAGCCTATAATGTGAAAATAATGAATTACTCACATTTAATCAAAACAACTATCATGAATACTAGGTTTTAAAGACATTTCAATTGAGGTAAATTGTGCATGAGATCAAAGCAAATTGACATTTCATTTAGTCAAACATAAAAATGACTGTTGTCCACTAGCCTGAGTGTTCGGATTGAACTCTTGGCCCTCTGAACAGGAGTATTCTGTCTCCACTCCGCCGAAGCATATGTAGAACTTGTCGCAGTCCGTGGGGTGGGGCAAGATGGATATGTTAGTGGAGTTCTGAGGGCAGATCTTTGGCTCCACAGTTGTGGGTGCTTCTGTAGGCACGGGAGTAGTCGGCTCAGGGGTGGTCGGTTCAGAGGTGGTCACCTCAGGGGTGGTCACCTCAGGGGTGGTGGATGTAGTAGTCATGGACATGCAGCCTCCGGGCTTAGGCCAGTCGCAAGCCTTAACATACAATGAATATATATAATAAGAGCCATATAAGGTCAAAATTATAATTTGTTGTATAAACCTTTCCAAAGTTGGAATATATATATTACGTATCAATACAACACAAACTTGATGGTGTATGTGCATTAATAAATGTGAAATAATACAAAATAAACCCTACCCATCTGTCGGGGTTGTACTCCGTGCCCCTGGGGCAGGTCTGCACCGTGAGGACGCCCAGGGAGCACTGGTAGAACTTGTTGCAGAACTCCTCGTGCGGGAACAGGACCGTGTCCGTCTCGTCCACGGGGCAGTGCGGCGCCCTGATGCACACCTGTGGAGGTCAAATATTTCATTTATCAATATATCATTGAGAGCTTTTTTTTTTCAGAAGGTTTCTTTTCTTTTCTTGAACCTGTAGTTATTTTCTCGTTTAATAGATTTGAAAACAAGATTTAGATTTAGTTTAGATCCTGATATTTTATAGTTGGCAAGCAAACGTGCTCGCCACTAGACCACAGTATTCGAGCTTGGCTGGTTTGAAAATACGATGTCACGGATAGAGTGTAAGTTTAGGTGCGCACTTCTCCCTTGAAGTCGAAGGTCTCTCCCGTCCTGCAGGTCATGCGGTGGAGCACCCCGTCCGCGCACAGGGTGTAGCTCTCCGGGGGGCTCCCTGGCTCTTTCCCGTAGAACCTGCCGGTGCCGCAGGACTGCGCCTCCGCAGCCGCCACGGCCACCACCAGCAGCGCTATAATTCTGCCTGGAAATAATACATGAAAATCCTTTAATCTGGAAATCCACTGGAAATTTATTCAGTTAATAATATGAAATTAATCTAAAATAAATGGCAGGGTATCGCTCATTAGAGTGACTGCTCTGAGTAGAATTTCAATAAATATACAAGACGGAGTTGTGTGAGTTCAAGTCTCTCGAATGATCTCATTTTTTTAAATCAAAATAGTTACTTGGCGACATTGAAATTTTTACCAACAGTTACTCTGAGGTTCGAATAAAAATGAACTGTAACAAATTAAATTTGAGGTGCCTGTACTGTTTGTTGTGCTCTGTTGTTTTCATTTCTGCATTCTGTAATATCGCATATATGTATGTTGTTTCAAACACATAAATGAATCAATTATTTAAATTTGCAAGTAATTTTGATGAATGTTTTTTGTGTGGATTATTTTTAAAAACACTTTAAATATGTGTGCTCGTTCGAGCACACATATTTAAAATGCTGTTTGTAATGCTATTTCGGTGCTGGGTTCCCAGCACCGAAGCACCGCTATTTTTCAATTTGGATGTTAAGTAAAATTACCACTGACCTGCCATTTTGTTTGGTTTCACAGCACTTGATTAATTAACTGGTTTTGAGACAAGAATTACTTATTACCTTTGCCTTTATATATTGATTTTAATCTTCTCGTGTGATAATTTCAATCAGATAGGTCATCGGTGCAAGCTCATGTGGCGCTCACAATCATGGAGGAATTCCAAATCGCAAACATCTAGCTCGAAAAACGTATTTTTTATCATAACTTATCAGGTATGGATAAGTATCAAAACTGATTCATACTGATATATAAAATTTTTCTACGTTTTTTTTATATTACACGCATTATTTTTTTTATCTAAAGCGTATCTGTGATCTGACAACGTTCCAAAGATGATAAGTTTGTTTATTTTTCTGAGAATTTTGAGAAGGGTTTTGAGTTCAACGGTTTGGTCACTGATGACTTCGTCTGTACATCAGACGCGACGATGAACAACAGATAACTATAATAAGTTAATCAATATAAGCATGATTTTTCGATGGACACTACGTGTCAGAGAGTCAAGATCATCAGATGACGTATAAACATGATGTTTCAAAACTCAAGTATCACTATGAATATAAGTAGAAATAAATATCAAACTTTATTAAATATATTTATTACATCATGTTTTAATTTATTATTTATTATTGTTTTTATTTACATCATGTTTTATGTTATTGTAAATTTATGATTGAGATGCGGTGCACCCATCGGTCGAGATCGGCTCACAACCCTGTAAAAAAAAAGTATTACATAATTATTATAGCAAATAATCTTATGTAATGTTTCCACTTTACTTGTCAACTAAGACAGAGTTTTGAATTAATATTTCAACTTTTTACTCCATCCAAAATCGAGCCCATGGTATTGTATATTGTCGTAGTATTGTAGTATCGAAGTATCGAAGCCTTGCATAAGCAAGGCTTCAGACCTTGAATGTATCTTATTCGTGGAGAGAGCATACAAATCAGGCTATTAGCAATAATTTATAAATCTCACCAGTATCTCAGGGTTGAATTCTTCTCCGTCGTTGCAGTTGTACTCTTGCGACTCTCCGTTAAAGCAAACGAAGAATTTTTTGCACTCCTTGGGATGCGGCACGATGGATATGGTCGTACTGTCTTCCGGGCATATTGATAGAGAGTTTTCGGTGGTTGTGATAGTTACTGTCGTGGTAGTTGTTCTTGAGGTGGTTACGGGTTCTTTGGTAGTTGTCGTTGCGGGCTCTTCGGTCGTGATAGTCTCTGTCGTTGTTGGTTTTGCAGTCGTTGTAGTCGTTGTGGTCGGTTTCGCAGTTGTCGTAGGCCTCGCAGTCGGCTCTTGGGATGTTGGCGCAACGGTCGTTTCGGGGAATTGAGTTGTTGGGTTAAAACAACCTCCTGGCTTGGAAGTTTCGCAATGCTGAAACAATAGAAATTTTAATACAAAACAGATAAAAATTATTCTTAGTTTATAAGACAGATTTCAACGGAATCTATTCGCCCATCGGAGGCTCGGGTGGCGTCGGATCCGCACTAAGTCCAAATTCGAGAATGAACGATGTCTCCCGCTTGTGGAGTATTATATAAGATGATAGCTCACCAGTGTTTCGGGGTTGAATTCCTCTCCTCTCCTGCAAGAAAATTCAAAGGGTTTTCCATTGGAGCATATGTAGTATCGGTCGCATCGCGTGGGATGAGGGATGATGACTGCCAGTGAGGAGTTGATAGGGCAGATCCCCGGAACGACGGTGGATGGAAGAGCTGACGTAGTTTCCGGTTCCACTTCTGTGGTCGTCTTTGATAAACAGCCACCGGGACTTGGGAAATCACAAAGCTAAAAAATAAATAATAAATCAGGGAACATGTTTACTTGGAGTATGTTTTTTTTTGCCGAAACGCCAGGAAAGAAAGAAAACACCGCCATGGAAAATATTGCTTTAAAGCTTTAGATTACCTCTGGATTGGTGACTTAATATACATTTTCGTATCGCGAGAAGAGTAAATAATAATAAAAATTCCATACCATTGTCTCGAGGTTGACCTCCAGCCCGGGGCTGCAGGTGTGCTCTGTTGCAACTCCACCAAGGCACACGTAGAACTTCTCGCAGATGCTTGGATGCGGGATGACGCTGGAGCCTTCAGGGGGGCAAATACTGGGAGTCGCGGTGGTAGTTTCTGGCGCAGAAGTAGTTGTATGTACAGGAGTAGTGGTGGTTGGTTCTGGGGTAGTAGTAGGTACAGGAGTGGTGGTGGTGGTGGTGGTTGGTTCTGGGGTAGTAGTAGGTGCGGGAGTGGTGGTGGTGGTGGTTGGTTCTGGGGTAGTAGTAGGTACAGGAGTGGTGGTGGTGGTGGTTGGTTCTGGGATAGTAGTAGGTGCGGGAGTGGTGGTGGTGGTGGTTGGTTCTGTGGTAGTAGTAGGTACAGGAGTGGTGGTGGTGGTGGTGGTTGGTTCTGGGGTAGTAGTAGGTGCGGGAGTGGTGGTGGTGGTGGTGGTTGGTTCTGGGGTAGTAGTAGGTACAGGAGTGGTGGTGGTGGTGGTGGTTGGTTCTGGGGTAGTAGTAGGTGCGGGAGTGGTGGTGGTGGTGGTGGTTGGTTCTGGGGTAGTAGTAGGTACAGGAGTGGTGGTGGTGGTGGTGGTTGGTTCTGGGGTAGTAGTAGGTGCGGGAGTGGTGGTGGTGGTGGTGGTTGGTTCTGGGGTAGTAGTAGGTACGGGAGTGGTGGTAGTGGTGGCTGGTGCTGGAGTAGTAGTTGTGTGTACAGGAGTAGTAGTTTGAGGATAATCAGTTGTTTCAGGTAACACAGTTGTAGTCTTGGATAAACATCCTCCAGGTTTTGGCCAGTCGCATTTCTAAAAATAGGTTTTCATACTTTAGAGATTACCAAAAAGCCAAATATGTATAATATATGGCTATCATTGTATTTTTTTGTTAAAAAAATCTATGCTCTGAACTGTGAATCCCAGTTTGATAGATATGTAACAAGTTTAGAATCACCCAGAAGAAAATAATTAATTACCGCTAGCTCAGGGTCGAATTCCAGTCCAGGAGGGCAGGACATTTCCAGAAGGATGCCGTTGGTGCACTGGTAAAACTTCCTGCAGTCGGACTCGTGAGGCAGGAGCTGGAAACCCTCAGCATCCGGAGGACAAACAGGAGGTCCAGGTACCAACATTATTACATCTTTGCAAACCTAAAAGAAAACCAAAGAAAATTCTGGTAAGAGCCTGGCCATATATTAAAAAAAAAAAAAAACTTTAATGGACAGTTGGTTTTGATAGGAGCCAACAAAGAGCGTGATGGTGCCGATTTCTCGCTTTGGGAGACGAAACAACTAGAAGAAACTCTTAATTTTCAAAAGACTATATAATTAACAGAAATCAAAAGAAGTTTAAAATAAATACTAAGTGTATCCCGAAAAGTATTCACACGTATCCCGTCATTTCATATGTGCATATGTGGCTCTATTTTCCACCTTATATTTACGGATCTACCGTATTTTATTGAGTGTAGGGCCAAATAAAATTTCAATCAATCAACCACGCTTTGGCTCCGGTGCCTGAAGCCATCTTCAAGAAGGCGACGGCCTGAGGCTGAGAACCGAGAGGTGCGCTTACTTTAGGTTACCCAGAAAACTGATGTCGCAAAATCAAATTTTGAAACGTTAATTTTATCTCTTAGAAATAGCTGCAAACACCGAAGTGTTGGAATGTTAATTTGACGCGGCTGAACACCTACAAAAATAACTTGTATTGGGAACCTGGAAACTTATATTGTCATTATGCTATTAATTATTTTTGCGGTGCTTTTCAAAATCGTTCAATCATTGTTATTGACAGGTTTAGGTTTATCTTTTCGATTCGTTTACACCTGTCTATCAGTGAAGGTGATTTATCAATGCTTCTGCACAATATACACAATGCTTCAAAATTAATCATGTACTGATAAGTTTTTAGTATTGCGCAACAAGATGCAATACGCAATTAGGTCATAAGGTCAAATTGTGTCAGTACTCCATGAAATTCACGCAATTATTTGCAGCTCCATATACGAGAGGTGGGAGAGGCTGCAGCCGGATATACCTACACTCAAATAAAATACGTTTTTACATTGAATTTCAACGTAAAAAATTTACTTGTGTAGAATAAGTGTTTAAATTAATTTCTGGTATCAAATATGAGAAAACGTATTGTGATTTTTGAAATCTTTAACGAAAAAAAATGTAATGTATCATTTATGGCGTCATCTTTTGATAAGCGTGCGCAAATATTTTAAAACCATTTTAACTCGTATCAATTAACACAGATGACCCCTTATTTATAAATTCCTAGAAAATATGTAACTCTAAAATTCTAAAAACATAAAAAAATTAAAAGTGAGCTCTACGCAGGTCCTTGAATTTAGCAGTATTAATTTCCTAGTATTGAAATATAAATAAATATTATTACAACACTATGTATGTTTTTTTTTTTTTTAACAATTTAAAAATTCATTAAATATTTTATTTAAATGTTATACTTGAATTTGTATTGTAAAAAAAACCACTTAATTCTGTTATTATTGATACTTAATCGAGCCTTTTGTGGTTTTTAGATATTTATTGCTATTAATCGCATACTAATAAAAATAAGTTTTCTTATATTCATAACGCATTCGCGTTTGAGTTATTTTGTGAAAATAGCAGTGGCGTGCAGTCCAAACGAAAAATTAATTAAAGTATATTCATTATTTTTTTAATTTTATTACATGAAAATGTTGTAATTTTTGAAGTTATTTATTTTGTATCTTTTTTCTAATTTATATTTACTACTCGTGTTGATAGTAGTTTAATTTAAAGTGCCAAGGCTCGCGTACATTGTACTCGTATAGATAATGTTTATATCACATATCAAATAAAGTTTATTTTAGTTATAATCTTAAATATCATAATCCTTTATCATAATACTCGAATTATATCTACATCTGCTCGGGGGGTCAGCGACGGGAACCCCCGCATAAAAATATAATTCCCAGCTATCTAATCGCGATTATATAATTCAAAAACTTGTCAAGTCATTTTAAGTGCATATATTGATTAAGGCTTTTCAAGGTGATTATATAAAACAAAAAAAAAACTTAAGACATCAGTACCCAGATAAACTGGCTGAGGAGTCTAAAAACCCTACACTTGAAGAGATGAAGAGTGGAAAGTGATGAGCTTATAATAGGACGTGTTGATATAATGATGGTACAAATTCCATAATAGTAGTCATGCTGTGTATATGGTGGTGCATGACAGGTCAGAATTTTTGCTATGGTTGAAGCATTGAAATGCTGATTATCCTCCGACATGTTAGAACTTTTCGCTCGCACGAATCTGACCGAACATATCGAAGCAAGACGAGAATTGTATTGGAGACGTTTTAACAAGTAACAGTTGTCGCTCAATGCTATTCGTGCTTTAGCAGTTGAGAATGGCTGCTTAAATATAATGAATATATGATATAATAGTAAATAAAATGATTGACTAACCTGGGAGCGGGTGTTGAAGACCTGCTCGCGAGGACAGGCTCCCTGCGAGGTCGCCACCGCGAGCACCAGGAGACCCAGGACTGGAATGACTTTACCTAAAAGAAGAGAAGAACTAAGTTCACATAAAAACAATTTATAAAAATACACTGTATTTCAAAAATCATCAAAAATCAAATCTTATATACAGTAATGCCCCGCTTTACGCGACCCCGTTATGCGCGGTTTCACTGTAACTCGAATTTAAAATTTCGAGTTAATATGCCTCGCATTACGCGAATTTCTTATTTTAAGAATGTGTATGAACATAATGTAGTCATTGACTTCTCTTAACAATTAAAAACAGCGTTGGGTGTTATGAACGTATTTTAAAAGAAACGCTACCCAAAAGACAATAGATGTATTTTTCAGTAAAAATAACATGTAATACTGCATAAAGTGTTCTTTGAATTAAAGTGATTAAGTTTTGACTATGTATGTATGTATGTAAACCCCGATATACGCGAATTTCACTTAACGCGATTTTTTCCGGAACGTATCCCTCGCGTAAAGCGGGGTATTACTGTACACGATTTGTTTCAACGTATACGAGCAAATAATTTTCCAAAGAGATTGTATTAAATTTAATATATTTGTAAAACGTAAAATGAAAACAATGAAAGGTGCCAAATATTTTAAATAAAATACTTGAGTGATTTTTCTACATGTTAATTTTTATTGGTGACCGGTTTCGCCAACCTTTCACGTTGGCATTACCAAACAGAGTAACCCGGAGAAACCGGTCACAAATAAAAATTAACTGGAGGAAAAATCACTCAAATGTTTTGTTTAAAATATTAAAATGGAATTACAACAAGTAATCTCTGTCAAAAAGATTGATTACTCAAACCTTAAAAACATAAATTAATTAATTTTTTTATAAAGTGCTTCAGTGTCTTTTAACATTTAAACTTATCGTTATTAATAAATTAATTCATCTGTAGTAATAAATATTCACAGTACATTTATATTTAAAAATATATACTTACCCATGGTTTAGAGATGAGAAGCAAAAACCAACAAATGTAAATATAATTTTCTCAATAGACTTATATACTACTTTTTTATCATAAATATATTTAATTACTTAATTCAAGAATAGGTTTTATCAAATATTTTAGATGTTAGATTAATTTGCTAGTAATTTTAAATTTCTATACACTTGAGATAAAAGAATAGATTGATATTGACACTAATCCTGAATTAAAAGTGAATGGGCTGCGCGGCTGGCTGTCTGCTGTTTCGAAGGTCACGGCTTGCTTGAAGATCCCATGGTACTCTTCCACCTCTCAGAAAGAGCCTCTAGTTGCCAAGAGCCTAAGAGTTACGAGGGCGGTCCGATAAGTACTTAGGCTCACCGCCCGATGGTGCTAGTATCACAAGAGAGATTTACTATCGTGTAGTACATTATCGTAAACGGCTACTGTCAAAATTTCAGCCGAATCGGACTCGTAGTTTTGTTTTGACCACGAGTGGAAGCGGACGTGTACGCGTATTTTAGAAGAATGGAAAAAGAGCAATATCGGTCGGTGATTCGATTCTTGTTTTTGGAAGGGAAATCGCGCAGCGAAATCAAAGAGCGCTTGGATGCAGTGTACGGTGACTCTTCTCCTTCGATGGGGACCGTCAAATATTGATTTAACGAGTTTCAACGTGGTCGCACGTTGGTTTGTCGGTTAACGAGCCACGCCCAGGTGCCCCGAAAATGGCTACCATGGAGAATAACGTGACAAAAATCCACGATCTCGTATTGGCAGACCGCCAATTGAAGGTGCGCGAGATAGCTGAAACATTAGGCATCTCAAAAGACCGCGTGGGTCATATCCTGCATGAAATTTTAGACATGAATAAGCTGTCGGCGCGATGGGTGCCGCGTTTGCTCACTCCGGACAACAACCTCAACCGTGAGACCACTTCGGAGCAGTGTTTGAAGCTGTTTAAGCGCAATCCGAAGGAATTTCTGCGACGTTTCGTGACCGTCGACGAAACATGGATCCACTGGTACACACCAGAGTTTAAGGAACAGTCGAAACAGTGGACTTCACCCGGCGAACGTGCTCCGAAGAAGGCGAAGACTGTCCTATCGGCCGGAAAGGTGATGGCCACCGTTTTCTGGGATTCACTAGGTGTGATCTACATTGACTACCTGGAGAAGGGCAAAACAGTCACAGGGCTGAATGCTGAATTATTGGGCCGATTCGACGCCGAATTGCTGAAAAAACGGCCCCATTTGGCGAAGAAAAAAGTGGTCTTCCACCGTGACAACGCACCGACTCACACCTCCGCCGCCGCCACGGCCAAATTGGTCGAATTGCACTACGAACTGCTCCCCATCCACCGTATTCTCCAGATTTGGCCCCGTGCGATTTTTTTGTTGTTTCCAAACTCGAAAAAATTACTCGCCGGGCAGAAATTTAAGTCGAATGAGGAGGTCATCGCCGCCACGGAGGCCTACTTTGCAGACCTCGAGAAAACGTATGTTTCAGATGGGTTAAAGAAGTTGGAGCATCGCTGGGTCAAGTATATTGAGTTAAAAGGAGACTATTTTGAGAAATAAAACGCCACTTTTCCAAAATTTTCGTTTTTCTTTTGTAGGCTTAGTACTTATCAGACCGCCCTCGTATTATAGTAAAATTGCAGTATACTGCAAAACTAATATTTGAGGATGATAACCTAAAAACACATTGTGAATCCGAAAGCGTTTATGGGTAAAAATACGGATTTACTAAATATAAAAAATAAAAAAAAAGGTTTAATAAAAAGTTTTTTGGGATTGTTTATTTTTTTATTTTTTTTATTTTTTTGTCAATGTACATTTTTTCATTTTTATTGATACACATTTTATTCCACACTATCAAAATAAAAATGAATATATTTTTATAATGATAAAAGTAACTTTGTAAAATATTATTTCTTCACTTTTGAGTTTATTATATTTTTTGCATGACTAGTTTCGACCAAATAGACTAGGTCATCATCAGATGCTAACTAAACTATATTATGACAAACTAGTCATGCAAAAAATATAATATACTGAAAAGTGAAGAAATAATACAAAGTTACTTTTATCATTATAATAATGGATCTTCACCAATCAAATGCCTTGTCCCTCAACAAGAATAATGTATTTTTATTTTAATAAAAATACGTTGCGTCATTTCCTCTGAGAGGCTGTGCATCCATTTTCAGAGATCTTTTCACACGACTGAAACAAAGAACAAAATTAATTTAAATCAATAAAGTTTAAAAGAAGTCATCGATAATATCATTTTAGTCGCCCACCTGCGTGTCGGGGTTGAATTCGGTTCCCACGCTGCAGGAGTACTCCGTAGGGGAAGAGCCCATGCACACGTAGAACTTGGAGCAGTCCGAGGGGTGCGGGACGATGGTGATGGACTCGGAGCCCTCGGGGCAGACGGAGGGCTCGGCCGTGGTGGGCTCTGCAGTAGACGAGGGGGGCTCCGTCGGAGGAGACGCGGTGGACGATGAGGAGCATCCTCCAGCTGTCGGCCAGTCGCACACCTGAAAGGGATCGCGCGCTGGTCAGAATATTTACAGAATGGCAGCCATGCACAAGTGACGGATGAAGAGAATGCCCACCAGCCTGTCAGGGTTGTACTCCGTGCCGACGGGGCACTGGAAGACGACCAGAGTGCCGTGAGCACACTTGTAGAACTTGGTGCAGTCACTCTCGTGCGGCAGCAGCTGCACCTCCAGCTGGCTCTCGGGGCACACGGGCGGCTCAGCTCTGCATCGCTGCGATCAGGTCCAATGCGAATGAATTAATATACACAATATTTTTGAGCTCATTAAGAGAAGCAGACCGGTTACAAAAAAATGTAAATAATTCAAAAACAATTTAAAAAAACCATTGTGCACGAAAAAACCTCCTTTTGTACTCCCTTGTAAATCGTTCCACAAGATTCAGTTTTGTAATTTTTAATTCATCTTTATCCAAGACGCAAACCAAAATATACCAAATAAAGTTAAACAGTTAATAGTTTCAGAAGTTTATAATTAGATGGCGTTATCTGGAAAAGATCAAATATTTTGAAAAATCGTGCCTACGAGTTTTAAGTATTTAGCACTTAGAAGTATTTAGTGCTTTACAGTAAAATGGTTTTTTTAATGAAGATTTTTAATAATACAATCACACACTACACATATTAAGAGTTTAAAATATGTTACAAAGAAGGAATGGATCCTTACTAGGTTTATATTCCCGATAGCCCTAGGTTATAAAGTCGCTTTTAGTTGCAAAGTGATGTGAAGGAATCGTTTAGATTTTAGAATATTAAGATTTCTGATGATATTGATACTATATTTTTATTTATTTTTCTATATAAAAACGATTTGTATCGACACTAAAACAAATCATCTTCGACTAAAATTAATAACAGGTGGGTACCCAATAGCATCAAATTTTATTCACCTGTCAATTCGAAGATCGAAACGAGGACCTTTAAACCAACAACCGTGAAAGCCACAAATATAAACCTACCTTCTGGTCTGCATTGAAGACTAGTCCTCGGTCACAGTTCCTGGGGAGAGCCGAGCCTCCGACGCAGGAGATGTACTTCGTGACGTCAGACTCGTCAGGGAAGTCAGCTCGAGCCTCGGGGGGGCACACCAGGGCGAACGAGGTCGTCGCAACGGCCAACATAACTAAAACATTTCCTGAAATCAAATTAAAATTATTATTATTAAATATATGACCGTATTCGATACGCCAGTAAATTAATCAAAACTTGACGCACCTCAATATCGAGGAAAACTAATCATTAGCTACGAAAAAAATATCACAAAACAATGTTTGTTTTTTTTACTACTGTAATAATATTCGCGGTTCATACAGTTAACAACAGTTATTATTTTTAGCAAAACCGAGACAATTAGTTTTATATGAATCAATGCAAATTCAGGTAATTCGTTCATACCCCTTCAAAATCACAATTTATATTAAATAAATAACTTGTGAATCGCTAAAAAATAAAGATAAAATAATAAAAAGTTTTGATGTTCCTAGTGACGCACTCCTGCTAAAAATATTTTTATTTTAATTATAATTTAAATAAAAACTGTATTTAAATTAAGTTATGTGTACTTACCAAGCATGTTGATCATATAAGTCACAAAATATAACCAGATGTAGTTTGCAAAAAGCAATTATATTGGAAGGAGCACTAATCAATGAACTCCATTATCTGCCTTTTTCGTATTTATAATATTTAAACATGGGATATTTACGCTATCGATAAATGATAAGGCAATCGGAAAATGTGATATATCCTGAAGATTACCTACTTGAAGTAAAATACCTGCGATAATTATGAAAACTATTGCAAATTCACACAACAGGATATTCAGATAAAATACATATTAACACGGTTTTTAAAGTTATCATAATCGATTCTGTCTATATAAATGAATCATTTGATAATTTGCAGACTATTTTTACTAGCTCAAAGATCGCAAGATATTTATCATATTTTTTAATAAATATAAATGCAGATATGTATAGTAGTTAGCATATATTTTTGAGAGGTATAATTTTAAAACCATTTTAAAGATAATCTGCTAATTGTTCACAATATTCGTAAATATATATGATCAATGGTCTTAAATAACACGAATCACCTTTGACGTCAAATAATATGTTTTCATGGATAATTTTTTCAAAACACGTTGTCGAAACATAGTAGGTTAATAATAAACCTGTATAAATTGAATAATAAAAGGGGTAAATTAACTTTGTTTTGGATTATCCTGTATACGACAGCTTTAAAAAAGCAATATCATGCAATAATATTTATTTATAAAGATCAAGATAAATTTTTTTATGTATATTTAATTATCTGACTTAAATATTTATCATATCTGACTTTGATATTTATTCCGGTCACTTAGTATATATAACTAAAACAAATTGTGAATTTAATGTAAACAAGATACCAGGGGCGTGCGATGAGTTTTGAGATTTAAAATTAAAATTATGTACAACATGAAGTAAATTTTACGATATTTAGAATTAGCGCATATTCAATACACTTTTCGTTATTATTCGATTTATATATTTAATTAATATAACTTACTGATTATAACATAAACTTAAAATCACATTTTTGCGATAAAACAAGTTTTAAAAAAATGCGTTCATGTTTGAAAAACCTTTGCTTTATGTTTACAGGCCTAAAGTAAATACCTGAACTACATAATAGCAAAAAATAATATTTATAATAATAATCGTGTAAATCGATCAATCAAGGCTTTTACACTTATTAGCAATTTCTAGATACTAAAGTCAAGTTCGGGTTTCCCAAATTTTCGTAGAGTTGACATTCAAGATGTAATTTTTTTTACTAATAATGCAACAGAACTTAAAAATTAATTAAACATTTATCTATTTTATACGTGTATTCTTCGTATAATAATTCATTGAATAATAACTAACAATAATAATTACCAACCGTCTCTGCAAGGTACGTGCTTTTTTTCACTCAAGTGTCTGTTTTTCCACGGAAAGATAGAAGATTAAATTCTAATGTTGATTAAATTCTTTAAGTAGAGTAAATGTACTGAATGTGACAACAAGACTATCATCATCGGCATCTTATTCATGTGACGCAGCACAAAACTGCAATAGCAAATTACACTAAACCATGCTGCTAAACTTGCTGTTACTGGTTGTCCATCCCCCTTTGTCGTTTCTACATAAAAATTATATTTTTAAAACTACTTATATCCTGGTATTCGTATAATTACATAAAGAGCAAAAACCACTTCATCAGCAAATCAAATGGGCTCAATGACCTCAGAACTACGAGCGAAACGTCAGAAAAAACTAAGTATCTTTAAATATTTTTCTCCAGAAAAACAACTACACAGTATCATTTGATAAAATACATATAACCTGAGAGCGATTTTATTTTATTACTAAATAACAAGTCTTCCAGGTAAACTAATATTTATGATTCGGCGATCAATTCTATTAGATAAGATGTTACTCAGGTACGCGACTTATCAATTTACTTTATACTCGTATCTCATTTATTATACAGAGACGACGTCTCAGAATTCACTTCATCTGTATTGAATAAACATCGCCTTGACTTAAAGTTTATCTTCATGCTGAATCATAATGAAAAATACATGTTTTTGTCTATAGTATAAACCTTTATAAAGCCTCCCAATTCTGTTACTTATGCATGTCCATGTGATTATATAATAATGCTATTGTGCAGCACCAATACGCAGACTTTTCCTTCCAATGTAAAACTGCGGTCTAGAAGGACACAAGGACTCAGCATGAGTATGATGCTCAATGAAATGATCGCCAACCTCCTATGAAGAGAGTCACTTGAAGAAGAAGATAAATAAAAATGTATTAATTAAATAAATTCAGTGAGTTATGTATTTAAATACTAATATTAAAGTATTGATATAAAAATGCAATGTGCAGCAAAACATACTGTGAATTGAAATAGATTTGATCACACCATCACTGAACAAGTTGATATCTCCAGACAAAACTTTGAGCCAATGGCTATGTATTATACGTTCTTACGATTTTATTGTAGCAATTACCTGAGAATGAAAGGTAGATGTTGCGGAGACCGAAACGTTTTTAGTGTTATAGTGGATCGAAACCTTGTCCACAAAAAAAGGACCGTTTTACCTAACGAAATCGTGTCATTTAATTGTCACTTTATTGTTCTATGTCGAAAGATGATTTTTTATAGAGTAAAGAGAAAACTAATAATTATTTTTATCTATTTTTTATTATTTAATTAACGTCCATTTTCAATACGTTGAAAAATTGGATTAAATGACGACTTTTCAAAACCAAATTTTGTAAAATATATATTTTTTTTAATTTTCAAAATAATAAATCGCACAGGGTTTATATTTAACCTTTTAATTCCAATTGAAAAAAAAGATTTTTAAATGTTTAGGACTCTTAGAACAGGGACATAACGAATCTCCAAATTCCTACACTTCAATCGGAAAAACACATATTTATCATACAAAAACTAAATTTACAAGATATAAAAAAAAATTCTGTTCGGAAGAAGGGATGTATCTAACTTTTTGCATTTAAATTTTTTCGTTTGGTGCAGTCGATTTTTCGCAAAACGGACCAGAAAATGATTAAAAAAAAACTCGAGTATTATTAGGCGTGCACTGCGGGTTTGTTGAATATTCAGTAGTTGCTAGATCTCCGAGTAGGGCTGGGCGCAGGGCGTTGGGCGTCGCCGGCCCGCGCCCTCCGCCCCCTTCCACGCCCTCCCCCCCCCCTGCTCCCCCCCCCCCTGCCCCCCTTCCCCGCCCCCCCGGCGCCGGCCCGGCTGCCATCTTGTTTTCTCCTCCACCAACTGACGCAATGTTTTGCTGGCGGCGAATAGGAAAAAAATACTTTGGAAGCGGCGGAGTTTCCACAACCTTTATTCCCAGAAACGAAACGGCAAAACATTCAATTATAAATCGCACATAAAACTTTTCACTAAATTCTCTGTACGTATGCGAATGCCCTTTCATTTTTTTTGAGCGTATAGACAATTGTGCTCTTCGGCAAGCAGTAGCTTGTCATTCTGGTAAGCTTGTCTGTCTGTGATGATTTTAGTATCATCGTGTGTAGATTTTTTCAGTCTCTATGGTGATAATAAAAACATGCTACAAAAATATGTCATCTTTGTTGTGAGTACACATTTTGCAACACGAGCTACAAAGCGTCCTTAATCCGACGTTGTTGGCCAGTCAGTTGTGGGCAGCTTTAGTTTGTAAAGTTAATAAAATAAATAACAGATAATATCCCAAGGTCAGGGCATTATCTCCGCTGCGTCACGCGTTCTGCTGATGGGGCATTGTGAGTCCATGCCTCCAGAAACTTTACCCCGCCGGCGAGGGGAAGAACCTTTTGTGAAAGTTTGCGAACCTCCACCAGCCCTGGCAGCGCGCCAACCCCCGACCGCTCCATCGGCCTCCTCCTCCGCCAGGGTAGCCGATGCTGTATACAGCATGTCGAAGAAAAAAAACTACTGTTGTATCAAACAAAGTTGTAATTATGGAAGCTCTTTTTAGCGCATAACATAAGAATTTTCGACGACTCACCTTTCACCTTCTGGTACTCTTGAATACACAGGAGCTATAGTGCATGCAGGTTGTACAGCGACACTGTAGCTCAATTGGTCAAAGAATAAGGCTGCTATTGCCATTACATACTCACAGCTAAAAAATTATAAATCCGAATGCCTCGGCACAGCACCATCGTCATGGTATTTTAAATATTAAAAATAGCGCCGCATAACACTCAAGAACAGAGTAAATCTTTTACTTCATGTTTTTAAGAAACATCCTGTATGTACTGTGGATGCTGCGTACATATATATATACTGCAGAGAGACGCACATACCGGGCTGGTATATAGAAGGGAGGGCTGGAGGCTCGGGAGGGAGGTCGGAGGGATGGCCAGATACTGCGACAGCCCGGGACTTGCCGCAGTGAAGGGAGGGAAACGATTTTTTATGTTTTCTGCCCCTGAAGGGCCGCAGAGGGCCGACATTCACAGTAGCTCTGCGAAAACTAAATGTGTAATGTATTTTAAGTTTTCAAATTAAATGCATTAGCATTGCACTTAACAATGCTTTGATAGACCCGAATTAAAATTAGTTAAAAAAATGATTGTCCGTTATTGTAGCTCCGTTTTAATAAAGTCATTCACAAATAAAAAAAATGCAACTGAACATTGCGTTTACACGATTCAATGCATACCCTGATGATTTAATAATTAATAATGACAGCTAACAAATAAAAAAATATATATATCTTATCTTCATTCAATTTCTATTGAAGGATTCTGATTGCCTCGCGTTTATAGTTATCTCTAGGCATTTCAAATATAATTTTTCCATGACGTCCATAAACCGAGCAATTACAGCTGCTTCCACACGCTGCGACACAAACTGCAATTAAACGGTTTGTGCCAATAGCCATTTCTATCTTTAGGTGATTTTTATAGTTTTGCTGTATGGAAAAACAACGCAAAATCTCTCGCCATAGTTCGGTTTAGCCACAGCGCCTGTAGACAGACTACTTTAGTGTGCGAAAAATATTTTTTTTATAGCAGGTATAAAATCTGCGTGTTACATGCGCCGAGAATTTTATAGCATATAACGCAGCGCTTTTGTAAAGAAGCCTACACACGTAGCAACACAACCAACAATCATGCAGTAATTGGCCAATAGAACCAATAATAATAATATTATTTTTGATGTTTTTTTCATAGTTAAGCAGCTACGTTCGCCTTTCGGTTGTATCGCATCGAGTGTAGACAGCTTTGCGGGTGATTTGTCAAAGCTAGCAGTTTACAGGCCCATGTTGCAGATCCTGCAATTGGCCAATAATAATAATATTATTTTTGGTGTTTTTTCATAGTTAAGCAGCTACGTTCGCCTTTCGGTTGTATCGCATCGTGTGTAGACAGCTTTGCTGGTGATTTGTTAAAGAAGGCAGTTTACAGGGCCAAGTTGCAGATCCTGCAATTGACCAATAGGCCAATAGTAATAATATTATTTTTGGTGTTTTTTCATAGTTAAGCAGCTACGTTCGCCTTTCGGTTGTATCGCACAGTGTGTTTACACAGCTTTTCTGGTGATTTGTCAAAGATGGCAGTTTACAGGCCCTGGCTGCAGATCCTCCCCGGCGTGGTTTATGGCGGGGGCCGGCGCCAGCGGGGCGGGGATCCCGGGGCGGCGGGGCTGCCGGTTGCGTAACTCCGAATATGGCGTCCATTCTATACGCGCCATGCCGCATATCATCAAATTCAATGCTTTTCTAAAAATTATTCTAAAAAATAAAACACAAAACATAAAAAAAATGAATACAATAAATTCGGACTCCGTTAATGTTTATAAAATATTTTTTTTTACAGCGGAAGCTAAGTACGTATACAAAAAATAATAAAAACATTAATTTGGTAAATTTCATATTTTTATCGAAATATTATTTTTTTTATGTTAGTCTTTAGTGACGAAAATATTTGAAATAAGTCAACAGTAAATCTCGCAGCCGGGAAAGTCCGTGGGAGGAGCCTCGGACGGGCGGGGAGGGGGGGAGGGGGCAAGATGGCCGCCGCTCGACAAAATGGCGCCCGGGAAATCATCTCCCGCCGGATATGCGAGCAGGACGCTGCCAGACTACCCGACGGCCCGATTTGAGGCTTTAAGGGCTTATTATTTTTTGGGCTTGATTCTTGTTCTGCTTCGTTGTACTTTTCCTAGTATAACGCAGCACAGCACTTACAAACCATTTTAATATATTATGTATTAAGGTTTATGGCGAAAAGTTTTATTTGCATTTTACAATTATGTGCTACCTTTTGGGGATACTTTTCTTTAACAGTATGCTATAGTTAAACCATTAAAATCTCACTGTCGACAGGCAAGTCTGAGTTAACCCCCAATTTAAAAATCTTATATTTTAATGAACCGGTGAATCCTCAAATGAAGACAAATGTTTTAACCTTTTACATTTTCAATTGCGTGCAACAAAATCGGTCATAAAATCACTTCAACGATGCCTCTATGAGGCAATGAATAAACATGCGGTATCGTTAACCTTTCAGTTTTTATTATTATTTTTTCATTGAGGTCTATTAAAATTTCCCTGTAACTTGAAAATGGTAGGTATTCGGCGACCCAAACGGTGCGACACACCAGCAACGTGGAACTTGCACAATTACGGGGGCGGGAACCTCCTGCGCTCCTCGTTAAGATTTAAGCTGCCTACACGCGTTGCGACACAACCGACAACCAAACTGACCGACCGCTTCATAAACAACAGAAAAAAACCAGCAGCAACTAACCAAAACTGTTAAAATTAATATTTTTAATGTTACAGTTACTGTTAGCAGATAGTACCTGTTCTTCGTGAAGCAATAGACTGTGACAGCTGATATTTTAATTATTCGACTGTTTGGAAACTCAGTCTTCCCAGTTATAATTGACACGTCGATGAGCAAATATTTAATTGAAACTTCAACTCGCAAATATTATTGTAAGTAGATTGTTTAAATAGGTGTGCCTTCTGATCTTGTTAATATATGTAATTAAATCAAACTGGGTGAGATATTTAAATTGATAAACTCAATAGATAGATTATATTTCAATGATGTGAGTACATTTATAATTTATTATTAGTGATGGAGATGCATTTTTATGCGGTACCCTAATATTGAGATTGTATTTTTCAAATAAAATGAAATAAAATCATTTGAGAAAATACAGTAATACCCACTATAATGCGAATTTAAAATTTCGCGTTAAAATGCCTCGCATAACGCGAATTTCTTATTTTTAAGAATGTGTATAAACATAATGTAGTCATTGGACTTCTCTTAACAATTTAAAACAGCGTTGGGTGCTATAAACGTATTTTACAAGAACGTAAAAGAAACGCTACCCAAAAGACAAAATATGTATTTTTCAGTAAAAAATAACATGTAATACTGCATAAAGTGATTGATTTAAATGATTCATATTTTTTTGTATTAAGTTTTGAATATGTATGTATGTTTAATCGTAAACCCTGATATACGCGAATTTCACTTAAAGCGACTTTTTCCAAAGCGTATCCCTCGCGTAAAGCGGGGTTTTACTGCATATACTATTTCAAACGAGGTACAAATAGAAACAGAGAAAAATAATAAAAACAGACTATTGCGATTCAGGACCCATTGCTTTTTACAAGCCGTTAATGTTTAGTTCCATTCGCGGTTGATTTCAGCGCCGTTTCGGGTATCGCGTCAGCTCCCCTCTTCAAGTGGTGACTGCTAATGCAGTGCTAAATCATACCGCGGGGGGGAGGCATGGGGGTGGGAGGGCAACATAAATAAACGGGTTTTAATTGGCGCCCCCTCCCACTGGACGGCGTTAATGTTTTAATTCGTAATTGACACGAGGGCGGGGGCTGCAGGGGGTGCAGCGGATTTGCCCCCCTCGTTTTAATGAGCGCTGAGGAGTTTGGCGACAGATGCACCTATTGTGCAAGCCGTTATGTGTTTTAGTAATGGAAGTGATTGTTAGTAATTAAATTTGAAATAATATTTGCAGTTTGCGTTCGTGTTTTATGGGGTAGACTGCAGTAAAACGTCCATGGGGATTAATTCATGAATTATCATTGATTGTCTGAAACATCATCGTCCCTGGTACTGCAGCCCCGGGTGGGTTCGGGCCTACTCCGTGATAACCCGATAGCAGCCTCTCCTCACCAAGCACTCAAGATGTATGTTGGCTCAATTAGACTCTCGATCAGGAGGTTCTCGGTTCGATCTCCGTCCTGATAGTTTAATTTTGGTCGAAGACGATTAGTCTTGACATTTTATTATAAAATGTCCTATAATGTCACAAATATTTTAAAATGTTCACATCAGCTTTTCGGACTTGTCCAGTAAGGAGGTATGGGTTAAAATCCCATCCGACAATTTTCATATGAACCGTTTACTTCAAAACATATCTATCCAACCTAACAAGACTTTCGTATAAATAAATAAAAACGTATCAATGTTTGAATATACTTGATGTATCCATCTGTTTATCATTTTCGCTACATTATCAATTATGCGAATTCTTAAGGTAAAGTATTATGTAGTTTTGTCGCGTACAAAATTTAAAATAAATATTAGCTTTATTTTGTTCACATAGAAGCACGTTCAAAAATAATACTTTTAAAGTCTCCTATATTTATATTTAGCCAAATGGCTAAAATATTACGGTTTTGTCTGTATGTGAATTAACCCTTGAAAGCGCTCATATTGTCGTAGATAATATAATGGTAGATCTAATAATTATAAATATATAATGCTTATTTCATAAATCTAACATTTACTTGTTTATCTGTGAGTTCTCTACAGCCCGCGCACCCCCGTTTGTTTTGCGCCCCAGAAAGAGATAAAATAAATGAAGCGGCACCCCCACCCCCCCTCTTCAGTTATTTATGCTATCGAGAATAAAAATAATAATAGAATATATATTCTTCGGACTTCTCCGGGGGCTCTGCCTCGGGGTGCTTCTAGCCTGGCTAAGTAGGCGGTAATAAGTGAAGCCAATGACGTGCGTCTAACAACACACTCGTCAATGAATGTCGCATGAATACATTATGAAATTACCTATAAAACTATAAAAAAAATATATCACAATAGCTATGACGCTCCGGCTACGGATAAGCCAAAGACTTTACACTTGTTAACCCTTTGCACTCGAGACCGTTTCCGCGCGGATTAATCAGCAACTCGAAGCGTTTCGTAGCGCTTTTGGTGAATTTCTTACCTCTAACTTAAAATCATCACACACACAAATGAACACATAAAATTTTTATATTTTAATATTTTATGTATATTTACATTTTATACAAGTTTTTGTTATTTTGGTTTGTATGATATTTCATGTAACAATTGCCGAGATGCATGCCCGGCTTTTCGGGACAATTTTCACAATAGTATGTCGTTTGATGGCTTTTGCCAAGTTTTAATGGTATTAGATATTATAAAGATATCAAAATAATGGTGTGATAAGTGAATGGAAAGCTAATTAATATTGTGGGGGAGAAAAAAGTCTATTCCTCAGTTCAATATAAGTTTAAACAAATAGGGACCTTCAAATGAATGATTACGATAAGAAGTATATGAGTTGATTAGGTACACATCTAGTCCTTTTTCCATGGCTGTCATGGTCGAACTGAGACCGCAGTCCATGGTGCCGCACTTATCTTAGATAAGAAATTAGTTTTAAATTAGTTTAAGAAATTAGAAATAGTTTGAAAGGGAGATAACATCATCTTTGTAAAATTATATAGGCAGTGTTAAGGAACGAACTTTAAAGAACAAGATCACATAAACATAAACAACATATCACCACACCAAACAAAGTGGTGACTGAGATGCACCTCTCGAGTGCAAAGGGTTAATAAATATACATACATATTACCATATGAATGAACGAAAAGCTTCATACTCCTCTCAACTGTCTTAACTTCAAGGGTAGGTAAATCCAATGACAAAACAAGAGCATCTTTAAGTTTCAAAATGCAGTATGTGTATCAAGCTGACTGCCACAAGTACCGCTGAATGTTTTCTACTAAAAACCAGCATCTTTTCTTGCAGCTTACTGCTTGCTATTTTTACAAAAACAGGTTCAATTACAAAATAAACCATTGGATTTTCTTTAAAGCTGTTAAACTATAGTTAACATCAAAGCAGATGCAGCAAACATGTCTAGGGCAGATACGATCGTTCTCTGCTGGATGTCTGTCTACTTGCATTTTAGTACAGTACTTCTAAAATACAAATAAATCTAATGATTAAAATAGTTTTTTTCTTTCGCAAAGGCCACGCGATTTACGCACAATAAATTTTGAAATAAATCTCGCCTTAATTCGGTTACTGAAAATTCTCGTGAAAGCGAAACTGAAAATACGGAAGCGAAGCCTCCGAGCGTGGCTGCAGACATTGAGATATAAAAATAAAATATGAAAAAGGGCTGCTGAAATGGCGGTTTTACCACAAAATTCGTATCTATAATAAAGCGACCTACGCACGTATAGCCAATTTGTAACTTATAGAAAGAATAAGTTTTATTAGTTATATATTGTAACGAGTCGCGTCTATAATTAAAATGCGTATTTATATCAACATTAGTTATATTAGTTAATTCACATACAGAGTATTAATTTCAACACATATTTATATTAACAATCTTAGCCAAATGACGGCCGTTCAAATACTGGGGCTTTGGAAATCTTTTAGAACATTTGAGAGTCCGCTTTTTCGATCCTCCTTTGTTTTCTAGCGTTCTGTAGTTTCGTTTTTCAAACTTACTGCTAGACCGTAACAATATATATATGCTACTAGCGGATACCCGGCGCGTTCTACTGCGCTAAATAAAGAAAAAGAATACATTTTTTATTTGTTCGAAAAAAAAAAAAGTAAATTTTGTTTATTTATTAACTTTTTATCTTAATGCTAGCGGATATATTGAGTTTTTTCGGTAGGTGTGTAAACATAAAGTCTTTTCGGCGTTCCAACTCTAAACGCAACATAACAGGAATTTTGCGAAAAACAGGAATTTTCTATGTTCAAACCAGCAATACTCAGCGATTGGCCATGAGCCTTGTTGATAGTTATTACAACAGCACAATTTAGGTGGATCTAAGTTGCGAATGAGCATCTATGGTGAACCAACTTTTAAAGTTAAGATGTGTGGTGACATTCCAGATGGTTCCAAAGAGTTAAAAATCTCTATTGGATAGTTGACTCTATTTTGGAACTTCATTATGCAGCAATGTTTTCGCAAAATTATTGTAGATGTGCTCCTCGTTCTTCGACATTTTTTTTCAGTAAAATAAACACGTTGACCGTTTTCTAAATGAACAGCAAGATTGGATTGAACAGTTGGATATCGTTCGTGAATACTGAAACCAAGAATTCGCCAGACAGCTTCATTACTGCTACCCATCTGAAATTGAGTGATTTCATAGTTTCGATTTGAAAGCTCAAACACTGCCATATCACTGCCTTTGTTAACATATTTGCATATGTCCTTGCATATGAATTTCACGGAGTTGCAGTGTTCCACATTGATATATGATTGAAATGTTTTTTACAGTATTGGACTGTATGGAACAATCCATATGTTATCAATGTCAATATCGACGTTTCTTAATTTAATGGTGGTGGTGTATCCTCCATCTTCTGGCTTTCGTAGACCAGTTTTAGTTTCATCGATCAAATCGCGTGGATATCTTTTCGTGCATTTGCCGTCTTTTATGCAAGGCGAATTCATATGCAACACTCCGCATGGGCCGTGATGTTCTTACAAACAACGTCAAAAAGTATCAGATATTCACGTTGATTCGGGTGTTCAGCAGATATAAGATCGATGTCGATTTGAGTTGGAATAATTTTTTCAATAGACGAAACTTGTAATACGAATATTTTCGTATAATAATTTTTTTCCCATATATAAACAGACAAACTCATTATGATAAAACACGTTGTGAATGACAGATAGTGATTTTGTTTTGAAAGTCCGTACGATCTGTCCGCGCGATCTTCACAATGTTCTTTTTTCAATTTTTTGCGAGGAACGATGTCCACTTTACAGATGTTGAAAATTTTTGTATGGAAAATATCAAAAATCGACCTAATTCTGTTCCGTAAGTTCGGCAGCCTGTAACGGCAAGTTCATTCTAATATTTACAAACATCAATATCAGTATTTCTCGATTGGTAGCCATGCAGGCAGCCAGCTTCAAGGCATTTTCGCGTATATGCAATACGCGAAAATGGCAGTTCCTTTTATGAATTGGAAACTTTTGTATGGGATTTTTCTTAATTGAATAAACCAAATTTGATAATCAATTTTTATAATTTTAGTGGTCTTGATTACTTTCGGTATTTTTGGCTTTCAAATAAACACGGTGTGGGGCTCGTCGGTCGTACGGTTTCAAAGCCTATAGCGGACTAACAAACATTTTTAGTGTTTTATATATATAGATAATTAAAACGCTTTATTTCATACTATAAAACCATAAGAGTCGATAGTAAAATTGCGACGCCTTGCATGTAAATGAATTTAATCAAACAATAATTGGGCAGCCATTAAATATTGGCGGAAGTCATAAATATCTATTTGAATAATAAACTGCTTCTGGCGCAGCGGGAGGACTTCCGGCGCTGGTGGCCGCCGATTCATTACTCCGGTAGGTCTGGATGTTGAGCAGGCTGGATGAAGGTTTTCCCAGCATAATGCAAGTAGAACTATCAACATGTTACCCGCAGCGCCGCAACCTGCAACTGATTAACAATATGCCAATAGCGAACTTTTTGATGGATGAGGACGCTATTGGCTAGTTACTATTCGGTTGTCAGGTGTGTCGCAGCAGGTGTAGAGCTTCTCGAGGTTCAAGCAGCCAATAAATCATAACTCGCACACATTGGAGTCGCACATGCCAATAAAGAAAAGCGTTGCGCAAAGGTTTTAAATGATTGAATGGTTCGAAGTGTATTTTGATTAAGGCTGATGCGGCCGCCTCTCTGTACTAAAGCAGGGCACAGCCCTGGTGGTAGGCTGGAGTCAGCTCCACTAGCAGGAGACATCCAAACACAGACAGTTAAAATCAGATACTACCATTTTTAGCAACCACATATATTATAGTTGTTTATATTTTATTCTTCTTCGTCGGATGTCTCTCCTCCGAGGAGGTTGGTGACTATCTTACTAAGCATACATTTATGCTGAATGGTTTTCTAAGGGGATAATAGTGTAGTGAGTCCATTTATACTAGGGATATTAACTTAAATTTAAGCAATTGATAATGATTAAGTACTGAAATACCGGTGCATTAATGGCATAATAAATACGTTGTTTCACTTATAGGGTATGATTGTTAAAAATTCTAGCTTAGTACCAGTGATTCGTTGGTATAATTGGTGATGCACCGGCCATGTAAGCTTTGGGGATGTGGGTTCAAATCCCACACAAATCACGATGATATTTTTCTGAAAGTTTCTTTAATCAATTTTCAATATCAATCAATAAAACCTGTATAGGCAAAATCGTACTTCCTGTGAGACGGTCTTCAAAAAATCTAATAATAATTAAGAAATTTTGTTTATGGAAGGTGTCAAAGTTTATGTCCTGATATAATTGCGTAGCTTCTTTTGACTTCTTTCTGTTTTTACACAATGTAAAATCCAACATTTAAAATTACACTATTTACGTCAAAACTTTGCAAAAACCGATGAAAAAACAATCGAAATGCCGAAAAGCAAATTTGGATTCGAGACAGCCGCAGTCGGGAGTGGACGGGCTGGGGCGGGGGCGGGGGCTGGGGCAGATGGGGGGGGCGAGGGCTGGGGCGGGGGCGAAGGTTGGGGCAGGGGGCGAGGGTGGGGGCAGATGGGGGGGGCGAGGGCCGGGGCAGGGGCGGGGGCAGATGGGGGGGGCAGATGGGGGCGGCGAGGGCGGGGGCGGAGGGCCCCACGCTGGCGCCACTCGTCTGGCCCGCCCCATCCGCCGGTTGATGCCCGCGTCTTCTGCGTTCCTTTATGTTATCGCGACTTTCTAGAAATACATTCGGAAAATATTACAGCCTCCGGAGCTCGGAGAGATTGCCATCTCCGCAAAATGGCGCTGGTAGAGATGCCTCAATATTTATTCCTTTTAAATTTGATTTTCTCGTAATTTGGAGATTCTCAATACAATAACAATAATATCATAGTGTGTCCTATACGTAAACCCCGAAAATATATAAATGCGACTGTATTGGTATTGGCAATATCAAGGACTCCCAATCACAGTAACTTGAAAAACAGTACAGTAATCTGGTCAAATGTAAAAAAATTACAAAACGTTTTAAATGCGAAAATGAGTTGATTATAAAAAAAACAGCAAACTTCGTTAGTAGGATTACCGAAAACAAGCGCGTCGATATCAAACAGCTGCGGTATTTTTTAATTTTTTTATTTATATATTAGTATATTTTCTAAAAATAAAATTTTTGATTTATTTTAAACCTATTTTTATATAACAGACTTTCGGCTTTAATCGGTCCGTTATATCGAGGTTTTACTGTTTTTAGTTTTAAAAGAGCATTTAAGACACAATTTAGAAATGCAAAGTGTTTTAAATTTACACACCTGCAGCAAAACAGACAAAATGAATTAGTGAAAAAAATATAATTTCCAATGTTAAATTTGTCAAGTTGTTCATATGTTATACTTCTTCATCTTGTGCCTCTCCACAGAGGAGGTTGGCGACCATTTCACTGAGCATATTACTCATGCCGAGCCAGTGCTCGTGGTCCTTCTACTCCGCAGTTTTATGTTAGAAGGAAAAGTCTGCGTATTTTTATGAAAATATGTTTACAAAGAAATCATAGTTTATACAATTTTATCTTGAAATCCTGTTTAAGTGCAGATTAAATTTTAAATTTTTGTAGTTTAATTTTTTTGAGGCCCTCGCAGCAGAGTAGCAGAGTAGCAGATCAGCAGAGCAGCAGAACAGCAGACTATGAGGTCGCCCCCCCCCGCGGGCCGCCAGCGCCGGCGCCACTGCGTGTTTTTTATTTGCCGCTCGCAGACAGATAGTTTCCATTTGTATGGATCGGCCAGGGGCGCGGGGTGGGGGCGGGGGCGGGGGCGGGGGCGGGGGTGGGGGCAGGGGCGGGGGTGCAACTTTGGTTTTATCTCCTCGGGAGAAAAACAAGATTTCATGCCGCCGGGGTGGGTGTTTGTAGCTTCTTCTGTGTGGGGTATTTTTATTGAAATATTCGTGGTATTTTTTTTTTTTAAGAATTTCGAGATTCTTGTTGTTGTTTAGCATTACGTGGTTTATGGGCATGTTTGTGCTATTTTTACTGTACGCACAGCTTTTATGGCCTAAGTTTTGTATTTGAATACAATTTTAAAACTAATGGTAATATAAATAATCTACAATTTAATTTAAAAAAACAATCCAGTATATTCTTTTAACAACTTATTTAGAATGCCTATTCTGTAAAAGTAAAAGGATTTTTTCTAGTCTTGTTGGGAGACAAGGCATTTGATTCGTGAAGATCCATTATTATAATGATAAAAGTACCTTCGTATTTTGTCTTCACTTTGAGTTTATTAAGTATTATTGTCTTATATAGGCCAAGCAGCACGTAATTTTAAGATATGTTTAAAAGAACATTTAAGCTGTTTAAAGACTAATAATTTCTCTGAATTTGCAAATCATCTTATTGAATCAGACCATACATATAGTGATGGTTTTGACATTTTACATAGACGCACACAGAGAAGTGTAACACTTAATAATCTAGAAATATTAGAGATTCGTAAACAATCTAACTTAAATGATAACACATTAATTAATTCCCGTCCTCATCACCTTTATTAAACATGTTTCCACTATAATTTATTTACTTCTATTATTATTATTATTATTATGATTATTATTATTATATCAGTATTGTTATTGTTTTTGTTTATTTTGATTTATAAACGATAAACACAAAAATAAATTTAATCCATAAACTTAAATAATTGTATAACCCTCATCTAATTTTGTCAAAAAAAAATTATTGTTACCAATATCCTGTAAGTTGTATTTAAGCATATGTTATTTTTAGTTTAGTTATGCATCTGATGATGACCGAGTGTATTGTTTCGAAACTAGTAATGCAAAAAAAATTAATAAACTCAAAGTGAAGACAAAATACAAAGGTACTTTTATCATTATAATATTTTTTTTGTTTACGATTCGTCCAAGTCAATCGAGAGTATTTGCGCAACGTAAAATAAAGAAAACTTTATTTTTGGGAGGAAAAATACTAATTTATTTATTACAAATTCGAAAAAAGCACTCCAGAGAAACTCTGAAAGGTGCCGCATCATTGGGACATAAATCATTTCGAAAAGAAAAACTGAAAAGTTTTTCAGTTTAAAAATGCCTACGAGTGAGCATATCTCGCTTGGACCCCCGCCAGAGAAACTTCTGAAAGCAAGATCTATTGCAGAGGGAAGCTTCAGAAGATAATATTGTAACCAACTTCACCCTGTACATCCGGTCGTCCATTATCGGCCCGGCAAAGAAAAACTAATTCTCAACTATTATATACAAAAGATAAGTAACTCAATTTACTAAGTTTTTTTGTAAATTAACAAAATAAATACTGATAAAGCTTCTGCACAAGTCTTTTACTCTAAATTTTGTGAAGGTCTAACATAAACTCTTTTAGTCATGGGAAATAACTGTAACACATGTTAAAAAATGAAGAACAAGTTAAGTAATCACAGAAGCTCGCATTTGGCTAAGAAAACGTTTAAGATACTTAAGCATCATTCTCTAAAGATTAATCAGTTCCTGTTAGAACGTAGTGTCCATTCTTTCATCCATAGAGCACGGAGGAGCTGACAATCAATAGACATTCGGGATTCCCCGGTGCGGACAGAGCGGAAGCGATCATTTGTAACTTGCCGCTTCCGGCGGCGCGCAGTCGAATGTTGCCATTAGGGGAAATATGTTGGGATGTTTTTTTTTTGTTGACAGTAACACTGTAGCGAAATGGGGAGCCCGAGAGAAGGAGGGGACTCGCATAAATACGCGTCCTCGAGGGTAGCATAACGCTTAAAATAAACAAAATGATACAAAACAGGAATTCTGATTTTTTTTTAAATATTATTTATGCGGAGAAGGTGGAAGTCAAATGGAAAAAAGAAACAGCACAGATGACAAAAAATATTGTATCTCTGGTGGGCTGAACGACGAAGGTGGTTTTAATTTAATAAAAAACGGTGAAAATTATCTGCGGTAGACTGATTTGATTTATGATATTACACATTTAAATTATAAATATAAATATAATATATCGCTTAGAATTTAAGACTAAATATTATCAAAAATCATAAAATTAATGTATACTTTATTAGGTGCATATTTATATTATAAAATCTGACCAAACGAGATATACAGAATGCTTAATTATGCATTGTTGTTTTACATAAAAAGTTATATATCTAAGTGCATGCATTGCTTTGTTGATTGAAATAACTGCATGCCGCGGGTATCAATATTATTAAGGTATAAAATCTCAACGTCTTAACTTCTAATATAGCTATTTCAGTTTGAGATTGATGGAGATTCTCGGTAGCGCCTGAAAACTTTTTCTTTCATGGCTCGAGGATCTGCCTCCTGCCAAGGCGTGGGAGCCTGCTGCTGCATCAGCCCAGCCCCGAGCCGAGGCTCCTGGCAGACAATGGGAGAGACAGCCTCTCCCCCATCTAGGGATGAGAGAAAGTTTGTAAAGCTAATGGAAGCCTTTCTGTCGATTGTTTGGCTTTGAGTACCCACGAGATGGGGAACGCAAGACAATGTAGCTATAAAAATATTATTCTCAAATTATGACAACATTTGCTATTTATATTTTAAAAACTATTACAAATATAATCTGAATAAATATAACATTTTATAGAGAATAAGGTTTACACTAATTTTATTTTTTAAGTTCCAATGTTCCGGTTTTGTTGTTATGCAAACCGAATCTCGGAATGATCCCCTGATATATCACACTCTAAGAATGGTAACGCACTTAAAGACGACCTCAAACGGTTCACTATTAAATCATATTAATTATAAATCACTATAAAAATGTAGTTTTTTAAATCAAGTATCGGTTGAACTCTTTTCTGTGTGCAATCCAAATAGATTTGCGTGTCTTCTGTGACTCGCGCCACGTGGCTAGTGACTGGGAAAGATTAGAGTTGTTTTTAGACAATTTGTACTGACACCTGCAATGTCAATATAAATCGTCTTCGACAAACTGAAACAGGCGTGAGGCTTATTACGTCAATTTGCCAGGACGGGAATCGAAACAGGGACCTCTCGATCAAAAGTAAACGGTCTTACAACTAAAACAACAAGGTAACAAATACTACGGATAGAAATAGAAAATAAAAAAAAGGTTTATTTAAAAAATACAAACCAAGTTTAATAAACTCGAATTATGTAGTTAACCCTGAAATATGTACAAATTATAAGCTGGAATATTATTTATTATTGAAGATCTACAACTCGAATTCATCAGAACGACACAGCCCCATTTATAATCCTTCTTGCCTATTGTAAAAATTCAACTTGGGACAAAATGCTGATCACTACCCGAGGGGGCTGCCCTTACCCCTGCGATTAAAAACTTATATCTATCATAATAAAATGCTCCGGGTTGTAAAACATTAGAACTCGCATCTTGTAGGCCATAAAACTTATGATTTATGGCGGAGTTCATCCCCCGCCGTTAGTGGCTCGGGGTAGCTCCGCCACTAAAAAACATGACGACTAAGTGAATTGCCGAAATTTGATTAAGACGTTTGTTCTTGCTACTCGGCGAAGGGTAGTTTATTTAAAAGTTGACGCGAAACGAAGATATTTGTATAGATGAGTCATCAGATGTTTCAAAAGTCCGCAGGTTATTAATAAATTTTACAGGACATTGGAGTTGTGTTTACAGCGTCTCATGGCTGTACGACGAAGGTTGTTTTACTTTGATAAATTAACTTTAAAATGAATAATGCATGTTTGCGAAAAAATATTTTATTGCGAAGTCATGCAAGATCTCGAATCTGAAATTTATTCATACGAATACGAGTGAGCCGACTGCAACCCTAATAGTTTGAGAAACTTCTTGCGTCAGAGGGTCGCTCATATACTTAATATGTAGTATGTGTAGAAATTTTATGACCTTTTGTACGTAGATCATTTAAATTTCGCTTCCAAAAATATACAAGCAGTACTGCAGCCTTAATATGGTCTTAAAGTTACAGTTTGGCTTATAGACTGCGCGTTTCTCAAATCAAGGTACAGCTATAAGATTTTTTTACATTCAGCTACAAAACCATAGAAAATTTTTCTATAGCAATACCACTATGTGAAAATAAGAGACCGCAGTAAGCAGCAGCAAGTGTTGAAAAGTAATTGTGACTGTGTTCATCTTGATACGTCTATTGCAGATGGGATGGCTTAAAAGATAAAGATGATTATATATATTGTTGATTCGCTAATGTATTTAGATAATTGTAGGCGGCAAATGAGTTTTGGAGGTTTTTATTAGTAAGGGATGATATAGCTGTATAAATCGAATGATCGTGATATATCTCGGCCATAAAGCGCGACCCTCGCGGGGAGGGCTTCCTTAACGACCCGATGGCTTATTTATTGCAGCAGGCCGGCGCAGCCAGGAGTTACTCACTGCAGTGGAGATGAGAGGAATAAACGTTATCTCCTGTACTTAACACTAAGCAACTTAGCTTATGCCACATGACAAAAAATGACCGTTTATTAATATCATTTTTAAATATATTTTTCCGGCTACTGTCAGGGGGTAAAAAAAAAATATTTGGGCAGCTGGTTAAATGAGAACTGGGATCCTGACCAGGAAATTAAAGTGAGGATTTAAACAGCACGCAGTACATTTAATAATTTGAGGAAAGTACTATGCTCAAGTACTATGTACAATAACCTTGAAATCTCACTGGAGATTCACCAAATGTCGTCTCAGTTCTCCTTTATGGAGTCGAAGCTTGGACACTCAAGACAGCTACTATGCGAAAAATTGAGGAGGCAGAATGTGGTTGTATATTGTTACGGTCCAGCAGTAAGTTTGAAAAACGAACACCATAAACAAAGGGACTCTGGAAGGATCGAGCGACCATCGATTAGAAGCGCCGATACGCGGTCTTAGAGAAGCGAGGAGTGCGCCTCGCGCGAGCTCCCGAATGTTGGAGATGCAAGGGGGGAAGCCATTTTGTGTTTAGTGTCAAACAGGGCTTCGGCCTGTCTGCATTCATAACAATGTTAATATAAATATATAATGTGGAAATAAATACTCTGTACGTAGATAAATAAATATAACCTGAGTTGACATAAATAAGCGTTTAAATGTGAACCCCGATGTGTTACAATTGGTGTCAGGTGTGTGGGGTGATAAATAAATAATAATTAAAATAGTAAAAATAAATAAAAGTATAAAACAAAATGGCGAAGCACGTAAATGTGAGTGACCTCAAAGTAGTAGATCTGAAGAGAGAACTTGAAGAACGTGATTTGTTAACCACAGGGTTGAAGAAAGACCTTGTGCTAAGATTGAAGGAATTCCTGGCACAAGAGGGCCACAACCCAGAGGAGTTCCTTTTTGAAGTGCCGTGCAGCATTACTGATTTATTCAAAACGATGGCCGGAATGAGGACCGAGCACCAAGAAAAAGCAAATGAGCTGCGAGAACATATCGAGACCAAGATGGAGAAACAAGCAAACGAGTTACGGGAACAGATTGGGACTGAGCTGGCGGATCATTTGGATTCAATGAAGTACCGGCTAATGAAAACCATTTCAGGCACCGGTTACATCGGTGCGAGGACCGTCGGCGTGGCCGCGGTGGAAGCCGTTTCAGGCACCGGAGAAATCGGTGCGAGGACCGTCGGCGAGGCCGCGGTGGAAGCCGTTTCTGGCACCGGAGAAATTAGTGCGAGGACCGTCGGCGTGGCCGCGGTGGAAGCTATTTCAACAACCGGAGAAATTGGTGCGAGGACCGTCGGCGTGGCCGCGGTGGAAGCCATTTCGAGCATTGGTGGAATAGACGTGAAGACCGGCAGCGGGGCCTCGGTCGGAACGGGATTTGGCTCAGGAAGGAGAGCGCGAGAAGGTGCATCAGGACCATCGTCGCGGAGCATGGTACTTTGCGCGCGGGTGGCACTGGACAGAGCGCGAGAAGATGCATCAGGACCATCGTCGCGGAGCATGGTACTTCGCGCGCGGGTGGCACCGGGCAGAGCACGAAGAGGTGCATCAGGACCATCGTCGCGGAGCATGGTGCTTCGGCGGCGAGTGGCGCTGAGCGGAGTGCGAGGAGGTGCATCAGAACCATCGTCGCGGAGCATGGTACTTCGCGCGCGGGTGGCACTGAACAGAGCGCGAGGGAGGTGCATCAAGACCGTCGCCGCGGAGCATGGAGCTTCACGGGGAAGTGGCGTTAGAAAGAGCGCGAGGGAGGTGCAACAGGTCCATCATCGTGGAGCATGGCATTTCGCGGGGAGATGGCGATGGGCATTTCGCGGAGGAGGCCAACAGTTCCATCATCGCGGAGCATGGCATTTCGCGGGGAGATGGCGATGGGCATTTCGCGGAGGGGGCCAACAGTTCCATCGTCGCGGAATATGGTACTTCGCGGGCGAGAGGCCCTAGACAAAGCGCGGAGGAGGTCAACAGGACCATCATCGCGAAGCGTGGCATTCTGCGAGCGAGTGAAGTGTGGACAGAATATAACATTGTGTAATGTCGTGTTTCTTTTTATTTTTTTTTGTAAATGACTCAGCATATAAATGGACCCCCGGCGCGTAAAGATAAGTGTGAGTGAAAGTGTTAACTGGCGGATAATTACGCTCGCCGACGGCCACGGCGAGCAACGAGCGATCCTTTGGGCCGAGAGGACAACAGCACTACATCCGCAATCTGACGGAATGGTTGAAAGAATGAACCGGACTATGGGTAAAGATTTATCCAAAGTTGTCGCTGATCATCAAGGGGACTGGGACCGACACCTGCACCTGTTCCTATGGCGTATCGTTCTTCCATCCGCGAGGCAACTAGACAAACACCAGCCAGTGTAATTTTCAGGCGAGAACTGCGCCTCCCGTGCGATTTGAAGTTCGGAGGAAAACCTGAAGAAAGCCTGGCGGGAGAAGGTTACGTCTCAGACTTACGCCGTCAGCTAAACGAAACTCATGACAAAGTACGTGTCAATATCCAAGGTGCTAGTGATAGGATGAAGGACCGATACGACCTGGGAGCCGAAGGAAGTGGACACCAAGCCAGGGACCTGGTTTGGCTATTCAATCCCCAGAGACGGAGGGGGTTCTCTCCGAAACTTCAACTGGCGTGGGACGGTTCGTACGAGAAAATGAAGAGGATAAATGATGTAATATATCGCATCCGGAAGAGACCGAATGGAAATACTAGGGTTGTTCATTTTAATCGCCTGAGCCTGTTGGAAGTAACACCATGTCAACGTGGACCAGACTGCTGCTACGTACACATGAACTAACAACGAGTGTTCCGGGACGGAACAATGCCTAAGGAGGGGGTAGTGTTACGGTCCAGCAGTAAGTTTGAAAAACGAACACCATAAACAAAGGGACTCTGGAAGGATCGAGCGACCATCGATTAGAAGCGCCGATACGCGGTCTTAGAGAAGCGAGGAGTGCGCCTCGCGCGAGCTCCCGAATGTTGGAGATGCAAGGGGGGAACCCATTTTGTGTTTAGTGTCAAACAGGGCTTCGGCCTGTCTGCATTCATAACAATGTTAATATAAATATATAATGTGGAAATAAATACTCTGTACGTAGATAAATAAATATAACCTGAGTTGACATAAATAAGCGTTTAAATGTGAACCCCGGCACGTTACAATATAATGAAAGAGTCTTTCAAAAAGGGAACTCTTGACGTTGGTAAAGCTCCAGCTATTATGGCATCCTCCAGCTGATTGTCCAAGGAAAAGGGGGCACTGGAAGAAGGAAGTGCGCGTGGAGGCTGGAGATAGGAAGTGCAGCCGAATTGGTGAGACTGGCCCAGGATAGGGATATGTTCGAGGAGATGGCCACCAACCTCCTATGACGAGAGGCAACAGAAGAAGAAGAAACATTTTTTTGTTATATTTTCCGGTTACTGTCAGGGGCGTCGCATATCTCGTGGATTGATTTCCCATTTCCTACGCACAGCAGTGGCCTGTCAGACGCGCTCCGCTGCGCACCGGCGCCGCGCACGCCCGGATATGCCGCCTCCCGCCCCCGCCCCCGCCCCCGCCCCCTCAGCGCTACTTCCGGCGGCGCAGGCTGGCTCCGGAAGTGAGCAGCGCTTTTCTTACAAACTTCCTTTAAATCTATTATTTTTATAAGACCGCCCAAACAATACATGAAATCTATATATATAAAACACAAAAAATGTTTCTATATCCGTTATAGGGTTTGTAACCATACAACCGATGTGCCCCAAACCGGTTTCATTTGATATGCAATAATACGAAGAATCTTTGTGACTATAAAAACAATCCATTAAATACATTCGGTCTATTAATTGTGTCAATTTTCGCCTTTACCCATACAAAAATCTTCAACATCTGTAAAGTCGAGATCGTTCTTCGCAAAGAATTTGAAAAAAGAACATTGTGAAAATGAAAATCAAAAAACAAAATCACTATCTGTCATTCACAACAGAGAGTTTTTTCATTTATGGTTAATAAAAAAATGGCACCGAAAAGAGCTGCAATTGGAAGAAATACAGCAGCCGAAACTGCCGGACAACACGAAGTCATTTGGAGTTAAAAAGGTTGAAAGAGCGACAGTCAAGAGCTGTAGAAACACTAGAACAACGTGAAGCACATCTAGAACAACCTCTAATCAGAGCTACTACAGCAAGAGCTGCTGAAACTCCCCAACAGCATTATAACAGCGTAGTAGCACACGACGGGTATCCGCTAATACAATATAAAAGTTATGTACAAGGTTTGCCATCACAATTTGGGGAAATTTTCCAAACTAGTCAAGCGAAATTGTGCCATATATGGGAGTGACTGAAGCTACACCCCCTGGTTTATCCTCTTTGAGGTTCTGATGACACGCTTCAAGAAGCCATCCAGTGACTTCATCATCTGTGGGTGTCTCGCCACTGACTCCAGGTCATCCAGGCACAGACTCTCCTGTCGGCATTGGCTCTCCAGTTGGTGTCTCTGAAGGCTAAAGAAGTCGCTCGTCAAGTGGAACCTGCGGAGATAATCTTTATTACGTTCCCTTGATTAAAATGGGATTGTGAAATTGATCTTTAATAAAAAATAATTCATTGCTTGGATGGACGATCAAAATATATACATAACAAAAAAAACCAATCCATAAAAGAGATTTTTAAATATCACAATAAAAATTATTAATATTTATCGTGTTTTAAATACAATTCACTAAAATCTAAGATCAATTTCTTTAATGGATCACAGTGAATATGATAAACTAAGCTACAATGTAGTTTACAAAGCGGACAGGGAGAACAGCGCGTCCGCCCTTCTTAAGGGGACAATAAAAATCCAACTCAGTGACTTTAAATAATGTTAATTTAGAATTACAATAATTAGCGAACATTACAAAGTACGCGACTTTTTCGTACAAACATGGCCAGGGGCGGTGCCCCCTCCCGGGCCAGGGGTGGCTCGGGGGCGCCCCCCCCACTCCCACCCCCCCCCAGTCTCCCCCACTCCCCCCACTCCCCGGGCCAGGGGCGGCTCGGGCGGCCCATTAATTATATCTCTGGAGCGGTCTCGCGCATTTGTTATTGCCGATGTTGCCATCGCGGAGATGCCCTCCCCGAGGCGCTTCCAAGGAAAACAAACGTTTGAATTGAAGATTAATGGGAAAATGAGTGGCGCGCGGATGGAAAAAAATACAACTCAATAAACATCGTATATTTCTGGCTTATGTAAATAAGATTATTATTGTTCCCGGATAATAAATATCTGTTATTATTCTTATATTTTCACTTCATAAATATGCATGGATAGTCTCGCATCGTGATATTATCGGCTAGTTACATTTTTGCTTCACTTCAGTATATCCCCAATGATAAATATTTTCATAACCTAACCTCTCACTAGTTGTTTTGCTTCCACGAACTCAATCCCTAACTGTGCCAATGACATTACTATTATCATTCTTCAACCCAAAATGCAAACCTTGCAAACCGATTTATCTAATTAATCCAACTCTGCGACAAGGCGAAAAACCCATTACGGTCCGCTACAGTTGCCCTTATCGGACCGTTTTTTTTGATAAAATGAAATGCGTGGATAATTAGATTTAACTTCGTTGCGTTAACCCCGCTGGGCCGCCCCTGCTCGTAACTCTTCATTTAGCCTCCAGCGAAGACTGCGGGTTGACAGGACCCCGTCGATTGAGGGTTATGGACACTCAATACACCCGGGAATAGCACTGATTCGAAAAAATATATTTTCCTAAAAAAAAATGTATCTTGAGCACTTGTTCCTTAAAATTTTATATAGCAGAAAGTACTAAGTGGATTTTCAAACCTCACTCTGTTTGAAAATTTCAGCATAGAAGATTGAATAGAGTAGTAGAAAATCTAAATTAATTGTCACTTTATTTTTCTATATTGAAAGTTGATTTTTTTTAAGAATATTGTTCTGGTTATATTTTTGTTATAACTTAATAAATTTTTACAAGTTATTAATGGTGGACAGTTTAGACAGCTACGAGAAAATTCATGTGACTCATCAATATGGGGAAAACTTATTTGCTCGAGATCGTGCATTCACGCAGGGTGGAGGGATTACACCCTTTTGAGTGTTTTTCTGGATTTATGACAAGACGACTTGGGTGGATGCCACGATAGGGTACTGGTATATTCCATTGGTAGCTCTTCAACCTCAATTTTATGCGAAATTGCAACAAACTTGGCACAGGCCGTGCCGCAGTTAAAAATGGGACAATCTCCAATCATGTACAATGATATAAGATAATGAGTCTCTAAATATTATATAGATTTCCTCCTCAAGTCTGACAAAAAAAATATTATAAATTCAAATGTGATTAGTCTTTCTAGATTCTAGAATCGTACAGATTTATGTTTTCCACAAAGATAGAAATAAAATTGAAATTAAAATACTGCAATACAAATAAATCCCACCCCAAACCATAAATCTTTCAAACAATTTGCAAAACCAATTCAATACATCCCTTATCGGGAGTCGAACCCGGGATCTTCAGGATAGCACTCCATTTTGTCAGCCATTTGCCTGGAGATGTCATTACGCCTGTTTCCCCATCCCGCTTATCTATGGCCGCGGTGATTTATTTTCTCCGCTCTATTACTCTGTGTAGGGAAACAGCGCACAAATCCAGTTACTGTGTTCTATTGCCGTTTGTATGGGAATTCTTTTCCATTCCACCATTAAATACAATACTATCATTGTATATAGAAATAATAAATATCTACCAGTTCATTTAAGTGCATTATTATTATTTATTATTTCACTTATGTGAAACCGGAAATTAAGACTTTATACGGTTAACTTGGGTGATATAAAATGTTAGATATTTGTGAGCGAAGATTTTTTAATTTATCTGACTAAAATATTTAAAATTCTATTGGAAAAGCAACACCAGAAACATATTTAATAAACCAGTTTATAAATAAATTTTTTTTTTTTAAATTTGATACTTATTAATTGTGTAATACTTATTTCTTGATTTCTTACAAAAAAATTATGTATTATATATTTTTTATTCTAATCGGGTTTTATCAACAAAAAAATCCTGAATACACCAGCTAGATTTTTAATTAACACCAATTATTTTCAAGTCATCTTAAATATTTTGTTTTCTTTTCAAACGATACATTTCAAAAAAATTTTTTTTTTTAACATATATATATATATATATATGACGTCCGGTGTATTTTAATAATCTTCACTCTTCTTCGCCATATGTCGAATAGGAGGATGTTGGATAACATCTCACTGAACAAACGTTGTTATAAATATTATAAATTCATCTAAATAAAGGCAATACTTAATTATTATTTTATATTAAAACAAGCGAAAGCAGACACCCTTAATCCACGGCTAGAAGCTTACCGCATTTCTATCAGGAACGCAAACATGGGGGGGAAAGAAAATATTTGTCCATCTTTCAAAGGAATTATCCCTCTTGGCTATGTTACACAACACTTGTGAGTAGTGAAGAAATAAGCGAATAAAAAATAGTATTTTTTATTGTTATTTTATGAAATAAATTTCGCATATTTAACTTCATTCGATATGCCATGTAAGATCTTGAACCAAAGAAAAATTGAAAGAAATGTATCACCATTTTTAATCACACCTTGTACAATATCGTACTGCATAACATTAAATTAATTGTTATCATAAGAATTATAATTATTATCATCATTACGATATTCCGTGAATTATTTCTCTCGTTCATGCACACACATAGCCTTTATAATTTCTACAGCCACAAATCAAACAACTGGTGACTCCTTCAACGATTTACCCCATTCAATATTTGCAATAAAAAAATCAAAATTTAAAATAGATTAAACTGAAATCAAGAGTTTAAGTTGTATTGATGGCATAAGTAATTGCATAGAGTCACGGATCACATCGCGTTAGTTTGCAGGGGGTCGCGAGACGAGTTTGTCTTCCGCTTGACTTAATTCACTCTACACATATCTGCACCCCATGGACCACCCCTGCTCCCAGATATCATATTATTGTGTTGAAAACTTAAGCTAATGGAAAACTTCAACACACCCATGAGGCAGTTCTGTAACTTAGGAAATACAGCCCCGAAACACAAGTCATAAAAACGAGTGTTTGCGAAACCCAGTTTGTATGAATTTATTTTGTTAATCGTATTAAACCGATTTCGTAATCGTTTGAATTATTATTTTTGTTTAAATTAGTTAGTTTAATGGATTGACTAGGCAGTTTTCTAACTTGACAATCTTGCATTGGTATATTTGCATTAATGTTTTAATTTCTTGGGATATTCAAAGCAGTGCTTGAAGGCTATGAATGCAGCTCTGCTAATTTAATAATTTATTTAAAAAAAGTCTAAATGAGGTTGTTATAAGATACATGGGATTTGTAGAATCATTAGATTTTCTGATTGGTGATGGTTTTTCGCACCAATATATTTACAAATGATTGAATTTTTTTAAAAATTGTTTTAGTGTGGTTTTAATAATTAGATTATTACTTACAGTGTTTAAGGAAAGTACTATGCTCAAGAGATATAACCCTGAAATCTCGCTCGAAATTCACCAAATGTTATGTCGTCTTAGTTCTGCTTTATGGAGTCGAAGCTAGGATACTCAAGACAGCTACTATGCGAAGAAGTGAGGCGGCAGACATGAGGCTGTATGGGAGAATCCTTAAGAAACGTTGAGTTGACCGCGTCACAAATGAGAGAGTCTTGCAAATAAAAGGAATTCTCGACGTTGGTAAAGAAGCACAAGGTCTCCTATTTTGGCCACATTTTTCGTAACACTAAGTATGGCATCCTCCAGCTGGTTGTTCAAGCAAAAATCGAAGGGAAAAGGAAGTTCTGAACGGATGGCTGAAGATCGGAAGTGCAGCCGGATTGGTGAGACTATCCCAGGGTAGAGACATATTTAAGGAAATGGTCACCAACCTTCTATGAGTAGAGGCAACAGAAGAAAAACAATGTTTGATTTATAATGTATAATAAATCGCTACAATTGTCCACAGAAATTTTTTTGTTGTGAAAATTGATTATTTTTCTATTCACATTCATAAATTAGTATAGTTTCAAATATGTCATACAGTGATAATCTCCATCATGGTGGCAGATCTAATTTGACTCTGTAAAGGTCCAACCTTCTGTCCTCTAGACCACTGGTTCCCAAAGTGGTCAATATCGACCTCCAGGGTTTCGATTCGGCTCTGCAAGGCGTCGATGACAGCGAAAAAATAAATTGGGGGTCCATGAACTGCAAATGGAGGTCTACGAGAGTTCATCCCATTTAAGCAGGTCATCACCAAAATTAAGGCATTCCGTAAATGTCATAATGCACCTAACACAGATTGTACCTATGTACATAGATTATAATGCTGTTTAAACTGCATTATTGACTATTGCAAGAAGGTTTTTGATAGGTTTTCCATCTTCATACCTCGTGGAAAAGGGTTAAAGTGAAATAGATTGGAAATCACTAGGAGTGAAAGTAATTGAAAGTGAGTGAGTTGATCTACATATATCAGATGTCAAAAATATGTTTGAAGTTGATGAATTTGTAAAAATTCAATATTGGCAAGGCAGGGAGGGGTCTACGAAAAATAGGAAAACTCGACAAGGGGTCGACGAGACAAAATAGTTTGGGAGCCTATGCTATAGAGAAAAAGCGCCCTTACGAACCGTATTCTACGTCTAAAATAAAATCTTTCCAAACGAGATAAAAATAAATAAATTGAAGCGTAAATATAAATCCCGTGTTAACACACCCCGCCCTCCCTTATCTTGATTTATCTCCGGGCCGGTGACGTCATCTCGCACTTTTATGATCTGCTCCCCGAGCTTGCGGCGGCCTTACGCGCTCCTTACGCGCTCCTTACGCACCATTATTTTTAATACCGCCTCCGCATTTGAATGTTGAATAATTTTCGTTTTATTGCCACACTGTAAATCGCCGCCAGTTTTTTACTCGAGATATACAGCGTGGCGATCCACTTCACCAAATCTACGTATTGAAAAAAAGACGAATCTTCATTTTTCACCCTCAAATGTATACGTGCTTGCAAAATATATTTTAAATTTGATATTCAACCGAATATTATAAAAACTGATTTTAAGTATCGCAACCGATGAATCTATTATATATTTCATGCATAATTTAATAAAGCATATGTATTATACGTAGTTTTTGAGCTTGAATGCCAATCATGGAGGATTCAATTAAGTAATGTATTAACAAAATTACTTTTACCCATTTTTGGAATGTTTGCATTATTCCACAAAAAAAACTAATAACTACAGATTAACTTTTTTAAGATTTGATAAACAATTATTTCAAAATAGGGATGTATTTGATAAGCTAGATGAGATTCGATGAATGTTGCAACCGATTTTTATTGATTAAATTTGTAATAATGATTTGCTTTAAAAAAAATAATGGAATCTTTGCAAAATATTTTTTTTTTTATTATAACGAAGTAATTGTTTTTTCTAAAAATTATTTTAAAGCAATAATCAATATATTTTCATCTTCTTCGAGTGCCTCTCCCCAAAGGAGGTTGGCGACCATTTCACTGAGCATATACTCATGCTGAGCCAGTGTTCATGGTTTTCTAAGGGGAAAACAGTGTAGTGGGTCCCCGGGTACACCAAAGTTTTACATTCGAAGAAAAATTCTGCGTATTGCTGCTGTCCAATAGCAAAAACCCACTAAAAGATCAAATTTTTAACATTTTTTTAATTTGTCAATTAAATCACGCGTAATTAGTTAGCAAACAACGTTATATGTAGTATTTGACACTTGAGTAATCACTGCTCTATACAATATACTATAATACCTCCCTGCTCTCCCCATTCTGTTGCTTGTGTGTGGCTACCATTACCTTGAGCGTGTGTAAAGGATCGGTAATGGAGTAGTGGACTCGGAATGATAGTAGATGGATATGCTCTGGAAGTGCCTTGTCGAGGTGGTATTTTTTTATGTTGCTTGCTGAAGAAGGAGTATCAGATCTAAACGCCTGAGCTTTGTAAGGAAATGATTATATAATAATGCTATTGGGCAGCAGCAATACGCAGACTTTTCCTTCCAATATAAAACTGCAGTGTAGAAGGACCATGAACACTGCCTCAGCATAAGTATATGCTTAGTGAAATAGTCGCCAACCTCCTCTAAGGAGAGGCACGTGATGAGGAAGAAGAAACGACAAGGAAGGTCCAATATTATTTTTTAGTAGTAGTAGTAGACTTGGAATGATTATGGAGTGATGTGCTGTGGAAGTACTTTGTCGAGGTGGGGGGGTCCAACTATTGTTTCTGCAGCCTCCTACAGAAGGAGTATCAGGTCTAATCGCCAGAGCTTTGTAAGGAAAGGATATATAATAATGCTATATGGCAGTGGCAATACGTGGCTTTTCCTTTCAATATAAAATGTGGTGTAGAAGAATTTTAGTTCAGCATGAGTATATGCTTAGTGAGATGGTCGCCAACCTCATCTGAGGGAGGCACTTAATGAAGAAGATGTTCAATACAATCAGTGTTTGGAAGCTCGGGCGTGAGTCTTTGAAGAAATAGGCAGATTGAGTATTTATGTCCACGAAATGCAATCCACTTAAGATTTGTTAATGCCGAGAGGGTCCCTGTGGCCGTAAGTTTTGGCGCAGCCGGCCCTTCCCCGCACTTATGACAGCGCATAGACAAATTGATATATGTAACAGCCGATCTATATGCCAGATTTGGGGGAAGTCCCCTCGCGGGTATCGCGCATCTTAACGGGCCAACTTTATTTTATTGTTGGCAGTTTCGCGATGTGTTCCGCTGGGGTAAAAAAATTATCCCTTTTCCATCAAATCTTGCGCTGTGGATGAGCGCGTTTGGTTTTCGTTCGAAACTAAATACAATAATAACAAATATCATCCGAGTATACTCAATACTACGTATAAATTATAACGTCATAAAAAACCTGCTCTGGAAGTATTTAACTCAAAAAACTGTTTTTTTACAATATTTTAAACTTATTCACCTCTCCATTATGTTGCTTGTGCGTGGCTGCCATTTTGTACCCTGAGCGTGTGTAAAGTATCGGTAATGGAGTTGTGGACTTGATTTTGGAGGGATGTGCTTTGGAAGTGGTATTGTTTCTATAACTTACTACAGAAGGAGTATCAGGTCTATACGCCTGAGCCATATAAGGAAAGGCTTATATAATAATGCTATTGGGCAGCAGCAATACATATAGTTTTCATTCCAATATAAAATTACGATGTAGAATGACCCGGGGACCTATAAAACCATGAACACTGGTTCAGCATGAGTATGTGCTTAGTGAAATGGTCTCCAACCTCCTATGAGGAGAGGCAACTTATTCATGTTCAAAATACCAATATTCACTACGATGTAGAATGATAATATGAAAACACAGAATAGAATATTAAATGCTTATTTTTATTAAATCCAGAACGGTTTTGAGATTTTTTCCTATTTATAATACTAATAATGTAAATCATACTAGAGTATATACAGGTTGCTAATGCTGTAGTTAATCTCTGCCTAATGTAAAAAGCGGCCTACACGCATCACAACACAACTGACCAGTTATTACCCGATAGCATCATCTTATAATAACAAATATGTTCATTAAGCCCCTTAATATACCATATCTATTTTAATTCGACTATACTTGGTTTGTTTTTTTTTGTTACAGAGATGCCCCTCTCAGAAGCAAAGTAGGTTCAATTGAATTACCCAAATTCAATTCAATGAAACCAAAACGAAAAATCAATAAACATAAATGATGGTGAGTTGTCGTGGGGTAGTTTCGTGTAAAGGTCCCATTTGTACACGGCGCGGATTCCCGCACATTCCATCAAGCTCGCCAGCTAATCCGCTTACTGATTTCATATTTTTGCACAATGGCTATTCTCAACGCTGAAATATTGCACGGGCGAGGCGTCCATTACACTGATTGGCCATTACTTGGGGTCCCCACATTTTCTGGGCTTCGGGGCACACCCGACAACAAAACGGCAAATAGCCTTTTTATGTTGCGTTGATGACTGTGGCAAAACTATAAAAAAAAAACGTCCAAAAATAAAAGACCAGATTGTCAGTTGGCTTCTATATTTAATGCTTACCACACGTGTAAAAAATAATAATGTTTTTTTAAATTTTAATAAGTGTTTTAATGTAGTTTTTTTAAGGACAAAAGATGGTCACCCCACTCCTCGCAGAAGTGGGTATGACAGTTTACAAAGAAGGCATAATTTATCGGATCGTTTCCACAAAAACACTTACAATAATTTCGGATTTAATACACCGTCGCTCGACAACAACGCAACTTCACTTGCAAACTCGGGGGTCTGGGTTCGATAGAAGCCATTGCTCAAATAGAAGGACCATTCTAGCCCTTTTTATTTATTAATATTTTTAAAATCGACTTTTCATAACCCATCAGGTTTTCAATCATATATAGACGGGTTATATTATCAAACGCATTATTCGAATTATAAGTGATCACTTCTTCAAAGCAGTCAGGACTATTCAGCCTGACCGAGCACTCGGTTACTATTTAAAAATACATATTTATCTATTTGAATGTGGAGTTTTGCAGATTAATATTTTAAATAAAATACTTGAATAATTTTTAGTGGCGAAACCGATCACCAATAAAAATTATCATGTGAAAAAATCACTCAAATATTTTATACAAAATATTAAAACGAAATCCCACAAATTACGCTCTGTCGAAAGTATTGATCATTTTTACGGTTATGGCTCGATTAAAATTAATTGTTATTATATTGAACTTGTAAATTAATTTTACGAATATTTGAATTGTTATCTTTTGCATTTCTTGAAAACGTAGTATATAATTAATTTTCTCTTAAAAAAAATATTTGTTGTGCATTTTCGACTTTTTTTGAAACAGCTTGTTTTTAATTATTTTTTTAAATAAATTTGGAGGCACAATCAATGATACACCATTTTGGGATATTTTTTTTTATGTAATACAGTTAAGTCGAGGACAAATTGTATTTAAGTGAGTTTTCACGGAGAAAGCCGACCGAGACTCGATTTTCCTCGCTGGCTAGAGTTGTTTTTACATTTCCACAGATGGCGTTGGAAGTTACAGCGGAAACATTACTGCGCTTTTTCAAAACCGCAACCACAAAACTGATTAACCATATGCAGTCAACTCTAGCTAATTCCACTTCAAATATTAATCTTACATTAGCTATTCTTTGGAGTAACATTTAAGGATACCCACGCGTGTTGAACCGCAATATAAATATGTATATTTAAAATGTTATTTTACCCACCTAAACCACACCTCGTAAGCCCCACTACCTGCGAAGCTCGCCGTAATATAATCTTGTATTTTTTTCCATATGAGGTGGACTTATTATTTATTAATTTTATAAGTATTTCAATTAAATCGTTAGGTTAGGCATCGCGAATCGGCTGCCACAAAAAAATCCTCCTAGAGAGGTGTTCGACCCCGTGTCGCTAAAGGGGGGTGTGGAATCGGCTTTCCGCACAAACTGAATAATCGATATTCCTTTGGATTCACCCGAGTATCCCGGAAATCTAACCCCAAAACGCAAACTGCCTTTATCGTGCGAATATAATGACAAATCGACTCACTTGCCACTTATAATTAGTATCACTCGATACAATAATATTTAAAAAGAGCAGTGCTCGAAATGATGAGTTTTGATTGCAATGTATTTGCAAATTTTTTTTTGAACATGTCATTAAATTGACTGAGACAAATTGGTATCCAATGTCAGATGCCGGGGCGATTGATTAAAATAGTTACAGATTGACGACAGCCGCGTCTGACATTGTGCAACTGCGGGCGGCGTCTTTCCCAAAATGGTCACTTCTACTGGGTTACACCCACACGGAGTCGCGGTTCCGTCGGAAGAAGTAGAAACTCGCATTCCGGCATCGCCCTGATTGCGTATTTTTGGAGTCGAGTACACAAAGGATGGGACTCCAGCTCGAGGCGTCCCAGGACATTCCGATTCGCGATAGTAGAATTATTTTTTCACCACAATTTCCTCAGGCGCGATAAACGGCTTCGATGGAATACGGAGTCCGTTTTACACCCGCGGGTGTGCTAAATTCGCTTGCGATATTGCGGCTCCGAAAAAATAATTTTATATGTATATTTCGATTTGTATTTTGAAAATAATTATTTCGAGTGCGCCTAATAGTATTCAAGCATGTCCAAAAGTAATATATACAATTCCATTTTTGGACCAATTTTTTTTTTTTTCAAAAAATATTTGGAAATTGTTTATTTTTTTGAGGTAGTATCGCAATAGGTATTGATACGTTTTGCACGAAGGGCGACTGAAATGAAATGCGAGTTTAGTGCGACGCGGAGTCGGGCTGGCCGTGCGCGCGTGTGGGCCGGGCCGCGGCGCCGCTTCGCCGCTTCTACCGCCAGATGTCTCGCCGGTCTCAGTTGTTTTAGTAACCGATCTATGGGCGTGCGGTGCATCCGAGTGTCAAGGAATAAGTGTTTTTTCGCGAAATCGTTCGCTGATGGCGAACAAAAACGGTGAGTACGAATAGTCGAATGCGCGCTCGGGGCTATCGTTCGATTTGAGTGTCGATTGTCGTCAGCGCGCCGGAGATATCGCCTCCGAAAAGTACATATGCCGCGACTTCGCGACCGACTCAGCGCCATCTTGGTCGAATCCCTCCGCGAAATTTAGCTTTTATATTATCGATTCGGTATCGCACCCTTTTATTTTCGGCGTTCGGAACGTTCCTCGCGTCGGTCCCCGTCCCGGTGCGCGGTCGCATCGTCGACGAGTTCCGAGGAACCGGCTGCCGAGGAGCGGTGGGCCCGTCCTCTGACAGATGCCCCCCGAAATAGACCGCGGATTTACTCGCTGCCGAAGAAATGACGTCCCCGACTCGCGACACTCGGTCGTCCCCGACCGAACCCCGAGCCGCTGCGATGCTCCGCTTATTGATTTTCCCGAATCGCTCGGCCGACTTTCGTCTCGGACGCTCGTCCGGCTCCCGTCCTTCGCGTGTCGGCCGATATCATCTCGACTTCTGACATCGGCGGTTTTAAATAGAAGCGAGGGAGATTCCCTCACCGGTGACGGATTTTTTGCGAAATGCATCGGCTGCCGATGTGCCGCAGCCGAAATTGAGCAGATTGAGGGTTAAATATCCATACGGGTACTGTTGATAAACACGCACACGAGTAGGTCCAGTAACCTTTGGCGGACGATGAAAGCGAATCTTGTTTGGGCGATGGGTGCAGCGGCAGTGTCCCGGCCGGGCCCGCCGACGCCAGCTCGGATGCATTTGGCGTTGACAATCTGGCGAGGTGTATTGGCCAGCCTCAGCCGCAGCCTCAGCCGCAGCCTCAGCCGCAACCTCAGCCGCAGCCGCAGCCCAGGCGGCCCGGACTCCCCAGCTTTATAGATTTTTCGAAATTCGGCGTGGGCGTAACTGCAGAACGCGAGAATTATTGCAGCCGTCACCGTTATTGCCTATTCGGGCATCGGCTGGGTTATTATTTTATCTCCGAGTATGTTTATCTCCAAAATGCAGCCATTTATGTTTTTGGGCGTATTTTTCGAGTTTCCGTTGTTCTTTCTATTCCTTTTTCCAGTTCTAGTAAACGGAATCATCTCAATCCGACTCGGGGAACGCTTCATCCGGTTATCTAGTAAATGTTATGTTATAGCGTGCTCCTTCATTCTCGATTCCTTATCTTATCAACGTTAACATTTAAAGGAACCGACATTTTATGCTTTTGTAACCGAATTCACGATTGTATCATTTCCTTTGGTAATATTTTTTTCCGTCTTTTAATTGACGGTTTTGTGATTCATTTGCAAGTAGCGGACCCGGACCGCAGTTCTACTTGGTAAAGTCATTTATCGAGAATTGGAAGCGATGCGTAGTGTATATTTCTCGCAAACTCTGAGTAATCGACCGTCCGCGATATCGAAGGCAGAAAGCCAAACTGACGCAATCGACCCATCATAAGTTACCGCTAAAAGCAAAAGAAAACAATTCAACTATAAAAAAATAGTGACATAACCATTTTTGAGCACAATAACACAAAACCCCGACTGTCAGTCGCAGAAATAAAAATATACTAAAACGTCATTATTTTTGCTCACGTCGATTTTTCTTTGCCGCCGATGTAGTTCGTTCGCTCCTCTCGGTACAAACTGCAGTCGGGATCCCGCACCGCGTCGTTTCCATCCGGCTGCCATATCTTCGAACCGGACTGAGTAGGTTAGGTTTTGAAGATGAAGTGGGTTAAATACCATAGCGTTTTATAGCAATTTTATTTATGAAAGTAAATAAAATTTCTGATGTTTATTTTTAAATTGTTTTTTGCTTTTTATTCACTTTGTTGATAACCTGCATTGATCCAATCGACTACACCCTTAAACCGAATTTTTAATATTTATGGATACACTCGATGTTCTCAAATTACCTCTCTGATAGGTCAGAAATTTTCGCACACTAATGCTAGCACATCGGATCACGTAAATCGAATACTAAATGACGTCTAAAAATGACATACAATTACAACAGTAAAGTAACTTTAAATTTGTTAAAAAAATCATCAAATGCGGTTATTTTTTTACGACTTTATAATTAAACTATGGATTCGGCCGTAGCAACTGTGACGGGCGGCCGTTTTGACTGTGAAGTTTGAACCTGGCACACCTGGCCCGGCTGGCCCGGCTGGCCCGGCTGGCGTCTCGGCGCTCCAAACACGGCGTTCCGGCCTTCCTGGCGCAACCTTCATTTGAATCCGCATGTTTCTCATCATACTCATCATGCCGGGTGCGAAATATAAAACCGGGCAGCGCGTTCTTGTGGCGCCTACTTCCGCTGTGTGTTCATATAAATAAGCAACCGGAACAATGACTATCTCAATCGAGATGCGACAGTAATTTTAATCGTTAAATATGTAATTGCCTCCGCCAATATACAACGTTATAATTTTTCTCTTTAATTGTTAACTCAAGACTCACTGCAGACGTACAGACAATGCGTCCGCGTACATTTTGGATATCATGATAATCACGATAGTAAACAATTTTTATAATATTTTTATTTTTGACGTTGAATGCAAAGTTGCTCCCTAAAGCCAATCAGAGTAAGCCGCGGCTCGATGACGCAATAGTCGTGTCACTTGAGCGTTTTTTGTTTTACGATTCTACACCGTGTCCGCCTTGCGCGTAGTTTATTCGACGTGCTCAACTAGCGTGGTCTGATAGGTCAGCAATTTACGCGTGCTAATACTAACACATCAGATCACGTAAATCGAGTACGCCGAGCGTGACTAAACGGCACGTAACGTGTATTAGTACAATGAGGTTTTATAAATGTCATAAAGTCACACAATAATAAGTAAAACACATTAACAAAATCCTGTTTTATGGAAGTATTGTGCATGCCATAGGCGCATTTTTGGTAAAATTTGTCGCAGATGGCTAACCACCGTCGTCCAGTGATTACGACTGATGCTAACTGAATACGGGGTCCCGGAATTGGTGGAGCTATCAAATCTTCCGATGGAAAGGGCAATACAAAAATGAAATGCCCGAAACATAACAAGCAAGCACATTCATACAAACCATACTTCTTTGCAATGAAGGAGTTAAGAGCGTAGATAAAAAAGAAGCCTTCCTTGTTCGGGCTCCTGTTGGCCGATCATTAACGATTTCGTCCACGGCCTGCCTGAAGCTTCATTGATGAATGTTCTCTGCTCCGGTTGCGAGCATGCAGCGCACCTCCAAGGCCGCCGAAAGCATCGGAGACCAGCGCGGCCATGACGTCACGCGCACTTCCTCGTCGGGCCTCGGCGGCCGTGGCCTTTTGTGTGGCGCACGCCATTTTGTCGTAAACCAAATAAAATAAAATGCGCCGAGCACCGCCGACCTGCTTCTCTGTACCACATTAAGCGGTGTACCCGCGGGACGACACAACCGACAGCCGACCGATGAGTTAGCCCTAGCTTCACCTTTTTTAAAACTAAAAACCACTACGACTGCTTATCGGTCGGTCGCGTTACCCCGTGTGTAGGCTGCTTCAAAACTATGCCAACGTTGTTTTCACGCTGCGCATCCTGTGTGTTTTGTTTTGAGTAATATGTATGTCATGTTAGCTGACATACTTGAGGCTTAAATCATTTCGTGTTGCTAAATTAATAATTATTATAATTACAACCAAAGAGTTGGTGTGTTTAACGGTCAAATTTCTGACCTGACCGTGTTATGAAATGTTACTTGAAAAATGTTTTCTAAGAGAACTAATTTAACCAAACGGACGAAATCCTTAAAAATTTGTGATTACATCGAAATAAATGTTTTTAGTAGCACAATCTGTTTGCGTGTAGATCGGCATTGCGCAGCGTCATTAGCTAAAACAGGTCTGCTTATACCACGGTAACGTAATGCTTCTGTTTTTATGTTATAGTTGTATAACCTTGACGCCTGAAGATGTATGTAAAAAGTAAAAACCAGGTTAAGGCATCAATAAAATTACAGCACAACACGGTTATAAAACCAGGCATTTTGACTAAGAAATATCATATTGGTTGCTTCTACTTTGATAAATATCGGCATCGACAATGTTGGCGAAAACAATTATTAATTAAACTATCTAATGGCTTAATCCATATCCCTTATAAATGATGCTTCTCGCCAGATACGGGACATTATCGACATGCCTATGCGGTGGCCGTGAACTTCAAATCAAAACGTGATCTGAACCATTCCGGTTATTAGATATGGCAGAATGTGTTTGTCATTGAACCACCAGCGTAACTTGATCGCGGAAAATGTAAACAAATTCACCTGCATTTTTACCAATACAAAAACTATGACTTAAAAACTTTACCCATAAAACTATAAAATAAAATCTGAGATGTGTCGAGAGTAAAGCTCTCTATGTCCGCTGCGACACAACTGACAACCGAATGTTAACTAGCCGATACCGTTCTCTTTCGCGTTATTTACTAAACATGACTATAAAAATACCCAAATAGTCGCTATTTACTAATCGCAAATCGGTTGCAAGTTATGTCCCTGCTTGTGTAGGCAGCTTATGATTTCTTGATTCAGATAGTTCAATGAAGATACGTTTGATATTTTTGCAGCGTTTATAATGAAATGCGATAAAGATGTGTCGACAATGCGAAGGGAGAGGACGATCCCCGTTTACGTGGAGGACATCAGCGAGGATCTGATCTGAATACAGCTGCGAATACGTGGGTGAAATTTATATTAGACGGCGCCGTCTTCGCTGCTGCTACGGCACTGATGATGGAGGGGAACAGGAAGGCCGGCGGCAATAAAGGAAGCGGCCGAAGTGGCGCTCGCGCGGACAGCGGCGGACGTGTCGTCTGCGCCACTGGCAGCGCATCTTCAAGTGACCTCACTGAAGTCAATTCTTTTGCTAGAAGATTGAAAAAAATATATATACATTTATAAGAATCTTCTCCCTCAGGTGCCTCTCCTCATAGGAGGTTGGTGACCATCTCATAGAACATATCTCTATCCTGGACCAGTCTTATTGGTTCGGCCGTACTTCCAAATTCAGCATTCATGTTAATTTTCTTCTTTCAATGCCTCATTTGCCTTGGATTTTTTTCGCAGCAGGGTGTATTCGATATTGGTGAAACTATAGCCAAAAGAGGGTGTCTTAAGCATTTTAACCGTCGCCGGGAGTTCTCTTTCTTTGCGCATTATGTGCAAGACTGCCCCATTTGTAACAATTGAAGAAAATATTTGTATGGTCTTAAATTTACCACACTATGTGGTGGCTTGTAAATCTTTAAATGTTGGTAGGTGTAATTATTAATTACTAGCAAAAAACAAGATTTTGTTATATTATATACACAGTGAAGATTGTGTTTTTTGATTGCGAAATATCACCTAGCTCGATGTATCGATGCTTGTACCTTGATAATTCAACACAGAAAGTCATGAACAGGGATCGAGCCTTGTCTCATGTTTTAGATCACATCAGAACAACACTGCAGGCGCCAGATGCCCCCGCTTTACAAATAGACGGTCTCGACGCCCGCGTGGAGAGCCGCTGTTCTCGCGGGGCCCTCGCCGCTGATAGTCGGGACTTATAAATATGCCGAGATAACCGCCCTCTCGCGGTGCAATGACTGATAACGTAAACCCATCGATAAGTAAACAATGTGGCGTGCACGCAATCTCTACAGCCGTGGGCAGACAATGCCCGTGCCCATTCGTCACAAATTTGGGCATGCCAATGCTTCCTTTAACCGGGTGCTCGGCAATCACACCAGTCTTCTCGGTGGGTTAAATATCGCCCCAATTCTGATTGATGCTGTCTTGATTTTAAAGACACTGCTCCACGCATCGCAGTGTCTCAGGGTTTAGATAATAGCTGCTCCGCGAGTTAGCCGAGAAAGTTCACCGCCGATGGATCGCTCCTTCTAAGCCTGAGTATGATAATGTAAAATATTCAGTACAGATCTTAGCTAGCATTTTTATTTTTAAGAAAGAAAGAGACGTGAGTATTTTTAATCGAAAGCACCACTGTGAATGGCATGGCGGCTTCTGATTATGTTTTTCACTCGTATAAAGAATCCCCGTTTTGTGAATTTGTTGTGTATTTGTCCACAAAATTGCTAAAATTCAACTGCACATGTGCTTATGAGCATGCTTCATTAATAGAAATACGTAGGTCGGTGGCGTTATTTTTAATCTTAAACCCAAACAAAGCAGAGCAATTGTTTACGATCTCTGGCACGCTCCGCTTTGCCCTCGTAGCATAATGAGAAAACCAAGTACGGGAAAAAGCATGCCTCGGCTGCATAACATCGTAATCTGATTCCAAACACCGCCTCGGAGTCAGCGTTGCATCATCAGCGCGATTACGACGAAAGCCGCCACGCGAGGACCCCCGTCCTGGGGTCACCGAGAGGTGCAGCGACGGCCAATGCTATCGTATCATTGGTTGTGTTAGCAGGTGTACTGTTGTAACCTGTGCTTGAAGATACTTCAAGTCTTAGACCAACGATTATATATTTAAATCATTCTCAAACACGTTACTAACAAATCATATTCATAACCAGTTTTTCATACAATACAATTGTCAAAATTGGATTGTGTTTTTTTGTGCTCAAGCTTCTTCTTCAGTGTTCATAAACATTCAGGAAGAAATGCGACACAATCCCCTAGAACCGAGTACCTGTGAAAAGTCGATGTTAAGTCAATCCATCGTGATTAGTTTGTGACACGGTCTGGCAGACGTCTACTGACGCTGAGCAGCGTCGTCATCAGTCACACGCCAGATTTAGCTGGCGGAGGTGAGTCAGGCAGGTGGAGCCGCGAGCTGGTCCCCGGTGCCTGGTCGCCCGCCAGTGTCCCGCGCGACCCAGCGCCTGGCGGAAGCGCAGCGTCTATTCCCGGCCGCCGGAGTATTCCTGGAGGACAGGATACGTAACCACGCGGCCCGTCAGTAGGCCAGGTGAGCCCCGCCAGCCTGTAAACAAACCGGCCGATGCGCCGGTCCCCGCTCCTGGAGTGATTGTGATAACTCATGGTTATTGTGAATCTAGTGATATTCGAATAAAACAGAAATGCGCCAATCTAGTGATATTCGGCAAAAATTTAAATTCGCCATCTCAAGGAATATATTTGATTCCTCGAAGATGGCCCCAGCACCATAGTCGAAGCGTCGGAAAAACAATCGCCACTCGACGCGGCCCAACACCTAAGTAGGTTCGTCAGCGACGACCGCCAAAACCTTCGCTCGAAAAATGTCGATCTTAGAAACGCGTTTGTTTACAGCGCGTCTGCGTGAGTCTCGGCGCGATGAAAACACTTGTGCATGTTTTGTAAAATTCTTTCACAAAGGCGACGCGGAGAGGCCGCTCGATTGACATTTCTGAAAACTTTGCAGGGATGTTTTACAAGGTTACGATACATGCAACCGAGACGTGTGCTGGTGTTCACGCAATGTTTTATTGGCCTGTGTGCACGTGTATATTTTACTAAGCGTGCAAACAATAAAAAAAATTAAAATACACTAAAACTTTATATTTTAAACATTAGTCCAGACTAACTTTTTTTATTGAGAAACCAAATTTACAGTGTTACGTGTTCGCACTGTGATTGTATTATTATAAAGATTGTATTTTTATTTACAAATTTATCTACATATATATATATATTTATTTATTTATTTATACACACAAAAATTTCTTATTTTAAAAACCACGATGAAGCAGACGCTACTATTTGATTTATCGCGTATTATATTTCAGTGATTTACACGTGTGAATGAAAGAAGTTCAGTGCTATTTTGTTTGAAGGACATCATTTGGATTTCTTTGCTTTTTCTTGTTGATCTTTGTAAGTAAATATATTTATGCTATCTTATTGGATTTTAAAACTTTAGCAAAATGTTTATTTTTATGACCACTTCCTCTCCGACGCTACGTATCCAGATATTTATATCTGTGAGACGATAATGCCGAGTAGCGGTGGGACGGTTGTCAGACATTCGATAATACAAAATAATCAAAAAAATATTTAAAAAGCCCCTGATATAACTATAATAGCATCTTTATCGTCGAAAAATCAACAAAAATAAAACTGGAAGAAAACAGGAATACATATTTAAAACATACCTATCTCATAACATTCAGAATAAAAATTACACGACTGTTACAATTCTGACATCGACAGGGACGTGTATATAAGATAGACGACACCTTTCCGTGGCAAGTTTTTCGAAAGACGCCGATATAGTAAAAATGTTCACTTATTCTATTTATCGGTTATTTAAATCGAACTATCGAGAGACGAAATTGTAGAGTAGTGGTGGAACCTTACAGTATTATTAACACACGAGAATTAGCGTATACGATATTACGTACAAAAGCTATTGATTATTTTAAAATAAAACAAAAATTAATTCGGTATATTTTGTACTAAACGCAAACAGCTTTAATCTCGGATATGAAATCCGCTGGACTTCACAGTTGTTTATTGTAGAACTTTTAGGCCAGTGGCGTGCGTTTCATACAAATAGAAAAACAGTAAATAAATAAAGTATTCGCTGATTTCTGCATGTATGAACCGCACCCCACTGTTGCAAGTAGAGCAGCTTGGGGCTAAATTATTTTTTTCCTTCAGGTGCCTCACTCACCTCTGTGGAAGATGGCGACATTCTCACTGAACATATCTCTATCCTGGACTAGTCTTATCGAGTTGTTTCGTAATTTTCATATGTTTGAATAGTGTAGGGAGTCCTTATTGAATTATTTAAATGGTACTTGTTTTTTATCCGACCACCAAATTTTTTAAATGTATATGTACTCGCAGAGATAAGAATCTATCATATGACGATGAGTCCCGTTGTGGCGTTTATTTCGTTCATTGCAGATTTCCATGACCGCTCGATTCGTTGGGCTAGGTTAGGTTAGGTTAAAAAAAAGGTTAGGTACAAGTTTTTTGGTGGTCGGATAAAAAACAAATACCATTTAAATTTATAAATATCGATTTCATAATCGGCAGTTCCCATCACTACTTCAAAGAAAACACTGTTTTAAAAATACAAGCACAAGTTCACGTCGTATTTATACTTGCCGAGTGAGACAGCGGCTACTCGCGGGGATAAAAATACGCATCTCTGCGTGACTCACTTGTCGGGTATAAACAATGACTTGTGTCCACAGTCCTATCGCATGCTCGATAAGAGCCCCGCGAGCTGTCACGTGAGTTCTAATTTACTATGCGAAACTGTATTATGCAGTCAATCAGCAGTAAACCATCAAGCGGAGACCGGTGATTATTATTATGAATTTTTGCATTGAATCCATATAAACTCGATTCCGCGATCCATTTGAATACCTGAAGATGACTCCAGTACCGGGACTGAAACGTAGAAAGATTCTAAATATAACGCCGCAGGAACACCCAAGAACGAAGTAAATCTAAAAGCAACGGCTGCCAAAACCTACGAACTCGTTAAATCTCGGAGTGTCGACAACAACGCATATAAAAAACCGTCTGCTTCGGCGTGTTTTCCTCTCACGAAGATCCGTGTTGTTTTTTGTTTGACATTGTCTTCAAGTGCGTCCAGCTCCGGCGCCGCTCGTTTTGAGGTTACTTGCTGAGCTTGCGCAAGGCGGCTCGAGGCGGAGGGCTTCACTCGCGAAGCCGAGCCGAATAAGGTTTCGAATAATACGACTATCGACTGCTTGCAATACTTCATCGATTACTTGTTCAAATGCTTGAATGCCTGTGACAAGCGAGACATCTCGAGGCTAAAACACTCGACGAGCGTGAAGAAGCCAAATCACTGTCTTTGCAAGTATATACTACAGTGATACGTTCCGGAAAAAATCGCGTTAAGTGAAATTCGCGTATATCGGGGTTAACGATTAAACATACATACATAGTCAAAACTTAATACCAAAAAATACGAATCACTTTTATGCAGTATTACATGTTATTTTTACTGAAAAATACATATATTGTCTTTTGAGTAGCGTTTACGTTCATGTAAAATACGTTCATAACACCCAACGCTGTTTTTAATTGTTAAGATAAGTCAATGTCTACATTATGTTCATACACATACTTAAAATAAGAAATTCGCGCAATGCGAGGCATTTTAACGCGAAATTTAAAATTCGCATTATAGTGAAACCGCGCATAACGGGGTCGCGTAAAACGGGGTATTACTGTACTATCTTAAGAGTACTGTATTAAGAGTTTTTTCCCGAGACTAAAAGTCAGGATTTGTAATGCTTTATTAGAGTTCTAAGATAAATATATAATATGTAAAATCAAAATTGATCTAGTTAGGTTAATAGGTTGTCAGTGCCACGGTGTTCGAAAGCGCGAACACTTATATTGCTAGGAGATGTGGGTTTAAATCTCAATCTTGTCCCGAAAATAACTGTATAGTATATGTCCATCGTTTCAATGATTGATTAATATTTTCACGTGTTTTTTTTTTCTTGATAACATTACATTATTGAAGTATTTTTCCCTTAAGGTGTGTAAGTTATTTGAATTGTGAATTATATTCTAAGCATGCCTTTATTGCACTGCGTCCCATCGATGTCTAATCGCTGTTTACCCTGACGCGATGAAAGGTTTATTTTTGCTACATTACTCCATGAACACGCAAAATATCCGCCAGCCATTGTTTGTATTTTCCTTTTATCTGCGTTTTTTAATTGAAAATTGGCACATTTCCAACAATTGTCATAAACATAATTATAAAAATAATTTTTATTTAGGTTTTATAGAATGATTTGGGTTAAAAGTATATTAGTGTTTTTTTGTTAAGCTAAAACCAGTATAGCAGCCTACACGCGTTACAACCGACAGTCGGATGGTGTTTAGCCGGCAGCGTCCTCTTATTATTGTGTTTGTTTATAGTTTGGCTATTGATTTATCACCGTTCGGTTGTCGGTTGTGTCTCCGCGTGCGTAGGCAGCTAAAGAATAATCAACCAACACAGTAATTTAATGTTATGCAAACCTATCGAGACAGTTTCCGGTCTGAATGGGTGTTCCCCGCAACTTTCCGCCCACGCCATGTGGTGACAGATGCGGAAGACGCGAGGAAAGACGCTTTTACCTGGCTATCTAGTTTGTTCTATGAATATCCGTAAGCTGAAAACTGAAAGATAATCAATTTCACGTAAAGATACGTGACTACAGTTAAAAGTTTATTAAAAGGCGAATTTATTTCATTCATCTCAATTCATTACGATATGATGACGTGTTTACGAAGACTTGACTTATTATTGTAATTGTGTATTTACTACATATTAAGAACTCTATCAACCAATGCATGTTTTATTGTGTAGAATTACCCTTTACTGTTTCGTGTCATTACGATTCAATTGACAATGTAGGTCATTGCGACTCGTTGCGTTGTCAGCGCTGTTCCGATTTTAGGATCGATCTTAATTGTAGGTCGGTTGCGCTCCGGTTGTGAGACGGGCCTGGTGAGTCCACCTGGGGGCTCAGGGCGCCGGCGGCCGGTTGGATATAGAGACCTCGTCACCGGCCGCGCTTGCATCATCGCTGATGCTGTCCCCGCCGCGTCGCCCACTGAGCCACAATCAACAGCCGGCGGTATGGCTATGAGGATCGCAGGACTGACTTCCATTCACTGCACTCTCAACAACGCAACTGACAACCGCCCAACCTGATACCGATTTACGTGTGTGCTTTCCGATGCTTCTAGGGCAAACACCTTAGGCGTTTATTTTCCCTTTGAACTAAGAAACAATACAGATAACAAACATGACTTAACGTGATGATGTCCCCAGCGCCGGGACCGAAACGCCGTTTAGTCTTTTAAGGGAATCAAACATGCCTTTAAAAAAATGTTTATTTAGTACTGTAATAAAAAAATGTGTTGGCAAATCATCAAATATTTAAACGGTGTGTGTACATTGGTTTCACACATGTAATAAACGGTTTATATTCTCGTGAAATTACAGGGCCACGGTGGGCGTCGCTTATCCCACCCGTGTCCCACAAAGAAACGACTGAATCGAAAAATAATGCATAATATCATTGAATTGGAACGCTCGCCACACAACTATCACTGTGGTAAACAATAAATATGAATAAACAACTGGATAGGAAATTACGACTACTTCACTCGGAATGAGCTCACTGAGAAAAATGATTGTACTATCCCGGCCATTTGACTGATAATATTTGCTGTTCAAATATGGAGTATTTAAAATTAAACCAGGCTGTTTAGTTTTTGTAGTATTTTTCTGCCGACCAGCTGTGTTTTAGCGCGCCCTGTCCATTGTTCTACGAACCTTCTATTTAGCAAGAACTATTTATATCTCGGTTGCCAAATTTCAATTGAATCAAATCGAATCGTCGAGTGCGCCAAGTCACACGGGACGATCTGCAATAATGCTGTGACCACAATTTCGGAGCGCCGCTCGCCGCATTATTCATAACAACCATTCAACGTCTGTGTTTGCAATTGTACGAATACCTGTCTTGGTAAATATTTTCTCATCGATATTATCACTTGACGCGGGCATGTTTGCATTTTAACTCAGAGACAGTGTCAACTTTCTTCTATTTGATTGTTAATGAATTTTAACGCTCGTTATACCGCCTCGCGGTCAAGTGGCTAACACGCTCGCTCGTGGAGACCAGATTTTCTCTGTTTAATTTTTTTCGGTCGCGCTTAGAAGTCGGTTTGTTCGGGCGTGCTGCTCCGCCCGTCGGAGCTATTTGATTTTTATTCACAGAATTTTAATAAAATTTTAGTCGAAGGTCAATTATCTCCAGTCTCAGCGACACATATTTTAGACGCCTAAAATAACCGGGCTTGCGGGGATTCCCGGAATTATAATAAGCTGCTTATGCAACAACTCCGCGCAGTCCCGCTGCCATAGGTCAATACTGCGACAATTAAACATAAACAATCAATCTGTTTATGCATTGCACAATGTTCTCCATTGCGTGCATCTGTCTCGCTCAGTTTCCGAGTAATTCGAACGAGTGGGAGGGAGACGGCTGCCCACTGAAAAGTAGGGTTCGCGAATCAGCGTTCGATTTTTAACATATTTTGAATATCGAACATGGGTTTTCGGTGTGTGTAAACGATTCGTTATTTTTTGTGATTTGACAGTGGAAAACTGGTTTTGTTAAAAAGCTGTTTGTTCGGACTAACGGAATGTTTAAAAGTAACATTTTTGCGCTAACGTTTTTTTTTAATTTTTTTAATTGAAATGTATTTTCGGACATAAACATTTACGTGTTCTGTGTATGGTAGGAAATTAATCACTGTAAAATAGTTTTTTTTGTCTTTTATACTATCGGCAACCCGTCTTGCCAAATATCTTAAACGTCATCCTCGTAAATAAGCTGCTGGTTAAAATTAAATGCAGTGAGTGCATTATTGTGACGCACGTTGATGTGACATCATGGCACACAAATAATGAATGACTTGAAACTATTGTATAGATTTCACATACTGGGTGGTTCGCAGCGAGTTTTAAAAATGTAAAATTTGATTTTTAAATTTGTAAATAATTGGAATTCTTCGTTGATACTTTTGTGTTTATGTTTACAATCCAAAAACAATGTGGTTTTTTTTAAATAAATAATATTTTTTATTTAATATACGGCGCCGGGGATTCAACACGCTTGCATATTTTACTTCTCCGTGTCCTTATTTGAATCAAGGTAATTTATCTAACCATCCAACAAAGCTCAGTTCAAAGAAAGAAATTTATTTTTTTATTCTGAAGGATTTTTCTTTCATTGTTTTTAAGTGGTGTATGTACATGATTACCACCATAAAAACTTCGGAAGTATCAGAATCCATCATATTGACTATTCCTTGATCATTCGGTGAAATCTTTCTTCAAGTTTGACATTTTATTACAAATAATAACGATCAGCGTTACAAGTCCACAGAAGTTTTTACATCTTTCAGTGTTAAGACCCCTTTTTTTTATAAACCGCCATTCATGTATGCAGCTTTAAATCAATGTGTATAGAAACTTATAATATACTTATAATAAACTCAATTGAAAAATTGACATATTAAGTAAGTATGTTTTTCATTATGTATGTTTGTCGCATTCTTATCGACGCCTGTGAGACCCGATACTCATGAAACACCGAGCGAATAAGCTATAACGGTTATTTACAACGAATCGCTCTGTATAGATTTTTTCATTTTCACCGATTTTTTTTTATTTCTAGTAAAAAAATTTATCTATTAAAACATACAAACATGTTTTTTTTTTTTAAATTTGTTATTAATATTATTTACTTATTATACATCATCTTGTATTGAATTTTTTTTTGTTATTGTATAGTATCACATCAATAATAATTTAAAAGCACTAGCATGTGTCAGTACAATAATTGAGATTCAGTGCGCAGCGTCCCCCGCGCCCGCCACCAGCAGTAAACCAGGAGTAAACGATAAAGCTGCCTACGCACGCCGTGACACAACTGACCGGCGATTTTCAATTAGCCAGTGGCGTCTTCTAATTTTCGATATATTTTTTAATTTTTGCCTGAGTAAACAGTTACAGTTGTTGTATGCAGCTTGCGGGGCGCACAAAGTGATATACTATAAAACCCCTGGTTTTTCTGTGCGAGAGGTCAGATATTGTGAAGTTCTCGATACCGCCGAGATATTGTGATGATTCGCTCACAATATCGCTGAAATATGACGCCAGCCGCCTCTGCGACGTCTACTCCCACGGAGTCGCAGTTTCGATAACTTGTACAGTCGCCGTTCTCACCTGGCCGGAGGCGTCTCACCGGCCGCGCTGACTCCATCTGAAGCGAATGCGTTATACTTCTGCACCTTTGAGCGTCGACCGAGCGACATGCTTCTTGTTAATGAACGAGTATTCTTGTATCAGCCATATTCTTTTTAGTTCAGCGGCAAGCACACTAGGTAAAAATTGCAAATAAAAGACGGATTCAACTAGACTTATCAAATAATGCTTAACAGTTTAGTCTCCTTGTTCAAGGGAAAGACGACAGCCTTTCAGAGCTGATTGTGGTATTCCTGTATACAACAGGTCAGACGGACGCAATTTCCTCTGATTGCTTGCTTACCTGCCTCTTACACCTGTTAAGCTCTATTATTATACATACGTATACTGTTTTCTTAAAAACATATATATGGTAAAAAGTAACTGTTTATTGAATATGAATTGTGAATATCTTCTTTTCTTAGTAACATAACTTATTAGAAATTTCCAATTTTCATTCACAAAGATTTTATTAGGATTTTTTTGTTGTTTTTTTTTTATGTATATTATCATTTTATTGGTTATGTATAGTAAGTTATATTTTTTTATAAGCGCGTGCATTACCACCCGGAAGTGTCGGTTTCTAATTATGTCATCACAAAAACCCTTACAATGTAAGCAGCCCGATGAGCAATTCGCAAACCCGCTCTTCTGAGAAAAACCCGCGCAATTCGCCATCGCGTATCAAATGAGTTCGATAATTTAATATAAATAAAAACCAAATCATTCAAGAGACTACACAGGCAATAATTATGAGTAACCGAACGGCTAAAAGATGACCTTTTTTTTCGTGTTACTTACATTTTTGCCCTATAGACACTTCGTAAATATCAATTTATTTAATTGATGCAAATGTGTCTTGTTTTTCTTATAAAGACACATGGAAGCAGACTGCTGCTAATGCCGTAAAGCTGATAAGCACCCGTTTTATTGCACAGCGGCCAGCTGCGGTCATCACTTTCTGATGAACGTACTTTATTTTACTTGCATTACATTGTAGACTTCTAGAATTCCTCTAGTCAGTATTGTGTACTGAAAATATCTTAACTCATTATGAGATATTTTTTTCGTTGTTTCGTGTATTAATCGACAACTTATTGAAGGCTTCCAACATTAATTTTTAATTCTTAGTAGTTTTAGCTGTACTCCGTATCGCTGTTGGATTTTATTGCGCTGATCAAAACTATTAAGACGCTAGACCGCGAAATCTTAAGGATCTAGGTCCCATAATCGAGTTTTTTTTATAATTTTCTAGTCCGTTTTGGGAAAAATCGACTGTACCGATCAAAAAAATTTAAATGCAAAAAGTTTGATACATTCCATAAAGTCTTTTTTTCAATTGGAATTAAAAGATTAAATATAAACCCTGTACGATATATTATTTTAAAAATTAAAAAAAAAAAATCTTTAACAAGCATTGGTTTTGAAAAGTCGTAATTTTATCCAATTTTTCAACATCTTCAAGATTATATTTTACCCTGAAAATGGACGTTAATTGTAAAAAAATCAACTTTCGACATATAAAAATAAAGTAACAATTAAATTAATTAATTGACACGATTTCGATTAAATGATCTGGTTGGACACCAGAGGCAATTTAAGGGCCGGAAGCAACTGCCTCAAGGAGTGGGTTCAAATTCCATGTGTACGTAAAAATCTAGGATTTTCGAGTCGAAACGTCGGAAACAGGGCCGCGGCATAACACCTAAGAATTATCATTTTTTTGAGCTTGCTGCAAAAACCTTGCATGTCATCGACGTTTCGGCGTTGCCCCGGGGACGTCAGCGGCAGGCCTGGCAGGCCGGGGAGGACGCGGAGGACGCGGAGGACGCGGAGGGTGGTGCAGCTCCGTCCGGGCCGCCCGGGCGGTGGCGCCGCTGGGCCGGCGCCGGGACGCCGGGGGCGCCCGCCGGCCGGGCGCCAGGGGCGGGGGCGAGGCGGGGCGGGGCGGGGCGGGGCGGGGCGGGGCGGGGCGGGGCGGGCCAGGCCGGGGCGCGTCTTGCGGAGGCGGACAACAGACTCGGTGATTAGATAACGGAATTATCAAATCTTAGAGGCGGGAGTTGGACGCGGCGATGTGTGCCGCTCTCTGCTCCAGGCTTCGCGGGCGAAGCCTCCACACCTAGACGATATTCAGAAAATTATTTATTTTGAAGACTACGCGTTATAAGAGGGCATATTCGCTTTTCGTTATCGTATTTTTCAATTTTTATTTGTGACCGGTTTCGCCAACCTTTCACGCTGACGTTACCAAACTGAGTTTTTATTGTGTCAATATGCAACCGTGTATTATTAATATTAAATGCAAAATAAATTATTATTACTTTTCGCTGAAAATATGCTGTAAAACCTTATTAATTACTTATAAAGTTAGAGCTCTTAGAGTCAAATTTCGGCGATGTCTTAAAAGGGGGATATGCTCTCAATGTCTCAGGGATAAATGTCAATTGTAAATTTATGAGATTCGATATTTTACTTTATTATAATTGAATAAAATAATGTATTGAATTTAATATTTTTAAACGCCTTGCTAATGTTTCGTTTCCCTCTGTCGCAGGTCACTGATGCCGGGGGCGTGTCGAGAGAGTTAGAGAGATAGCGCCGCCCATCGACGCATTTATTTTTTAATACTTTTTAAAGGTAAGTCCCGACTCCTATTTTACTCTACATCGTATCCTGTCCCGGCCTTGCAGACAAATCCCAAACCGGTGTGATTGACATTGCGCCTGTCAAAAGTGATTTGTACTACGACTGCGCGTTAGGAAGATTAAAAAAAAAATTAATTCACGTATTGCGTTTATTTTATTTGTTAAAAAAAGTGTTAGTATTGGTGCCAAATGTGGGACTTTTATACATTATATACATAACACGTCACACATGTATATCATGGATGTTTACGAAAATACTTTCTACCGATAACATTTAATAAAAAAAACATTACAACAACATAGCAGTATTGTTTTCTGGCGTATATTAATTGTAAATTCAAATTAAAAAAATTGTCCAAAAGAATGGCGGGCAATCCGCACAAACGAAAAAGCATTGCTTCCTTTTAAATATACTCAAAGCGCCTAAAACATACAATTTTACAATGTTATCGTCAATATGTATGCCAAAAAAAAATCCGAAAAACACGTGGCACTATTTTATCGTGTTTTTTTTTTTTTTTTTTTTTTAATTTAATAAGTAATTAAGTCACTTACTGGGTTTACTTATATTGCTCGCTGTGATGCTGAGCCCGCCGATCGTCCCTGCTAAAAATATAGGTTAAAGCGCTTGTAAAAAATGCACCATCGCCCGCGGTCGCCTTGACACGGGGGCCCGGGGAAGATCGCCGGCTCGCGACAGCCGAGGGTGCTCGCCGGCGACCCCATCGAGCAGCGAGGGGTGCAATGAACCCTCCCGCTGCAGGGGCGGGGCGAGGGGCGAGGGGCGCAGCCAAATCAACCGAAATAACCGGCTAATACACCCGCCGGCATCTCACATGCGGGTACACGTTTCGTTTATTTGTTTTATCAATTGCTATATATTTTTATTATTTCATGTTCTATCCTTTAATTTCACTCGGTCCACACTGCGCACAAACGTCCAAGATATTTTTTAAATATCTATGATTATCAGACAATGAGATAGTGCGTGTTCATTTAGGTTCAAAAAAATCTTTAAAATTATTCTTGCAAATCATTTCTAAATCTTCTCTTAGAGTGGAAACACTCTCAAGGCAGACAGACACCGAGCGCCGGCGGCGTGTCTCGATGAATCAATTTCATTGCGTGCGTGTGTGACGCTTAATCAGTTCATCAATACGACACGCGACATGTCCGCGGGGTGGGGGGGAGGGGAGGGGGCGGGGGAGGGGGGCAGTGCAGCACCGCCGGAGATGCACTCCACTGCCGACATTACGGCTTCCAAGCAAACAGGGGGGATCGCTTCGGAACTTTATGCCAGTGAGGGGCGTAGTCGACTCGTTTGCCGAGAGTAGCGAAAATCTCGATTAATCGAACGTTACAATCTTTGCGCAATAAATACGACATCAGGATTTCATACGCAGAAAAACATTGCGCTTGTGGCGTACATATTTAGTTTTGAAGCATAGTGAACAATCTTCAATTGGTTTGAGTGGATTATTGCAATTTACCAAATCGCGAAAAAGTATTGTTCCGGTGATGGGTCTATTCCATTGTGTATTTACGTTTAGATTTATTTAAATCAAATCGATTAATCGATCAAATGAAACAAAAAGACGTGTGTAGAGGCCTAGCCCAGAGGTGGCCGATCCGAATGATCTTGCGGGCCACATATAAAATTATACATTCCCATATTAGATTTAGATACACTATAGACATTTTTTTTAAAGTAAAAAATTGAATAATAATGAGTTATTATTATTGTGTTTACTATTATTCTTGCATGCAAACATAGATAGTATAATAGTAATGATACTAAATCCACATTGTAAAGAAATATATAACACCAAAAATTAAATATAAATATATATAAAATTTTAAAAAAGAAATCATTAAAAAATATTTATTTTACGCAGTTGCAGTTTAGCGTCCGAGATGTTTGAGATGTTTTGTGTTTGGTCAATTTCATCTTCAAATATACTTTGTAGAATTGTGATGAATCTCGTAGGCCGGAAAAATGTTCAGGGCGGACTTGCGGCCCTTGTGTTGGCCACCCCTGCCTCAGCCTTTACGATTGTTTTATTTAAAAGATTTCAATTTTTGTAAGCTTCGCTAAACCTTAAGGCCTCTACACACGTCGCAAAAAATCGTGCAACCGACTTGCAGCGACTGACACCCTCCACATACCCAGCGACATAACTTGCAACCGATTTACAACCAGCCAATAGCGGCTCTTTATTTCGGGTGTTTTTTTTTTATGGTTTTGCCTTAGTTGACAGCGCAAAATAGGATACTATTGGCTTATTGCAAGTCGGTTGCTCATTGTGACATGTGTAGAAGGCTTAGAAATCGTATTATTATATAAATGTGATTGCGTAATATCAATCCTTTTCCACGAGCCACAGACATTAAAACTCAAGTAAACTAAAGTCGAGAAGTCTTTAACCAAACTGCGTTCACAGTGATCAATAATAAAAACCTGTCTACATTATTCAAGTTAATGAAAAATAATATATAAACCATAATGAATTGCTAAAGCGTACACGCTGTTACAAATCTGTCATCCGAATAGTAACTCTCTTGCGTTGTTTACTTAGGCTAAGTCATAGAAAACACCCAAAACGAGACCCTATTGGCTTATTGCAAATCGGTTGCATGTTGTGACGCTGGACGTGTAGCCGGCTTAGGAATAGGAGGCCGAAAGGGAAGGCGCGGGTCGGCAAGCAGTAAAAAGCATTCAAAATTAGTGCGATACGTCTCCAAACTTTGCTTAATTGGAAAATCATAGAAAATAAACATGAAGTAGGGTTTTTTCTCGCAGAGTTTTCCTTCTCGTCAACAAAATCTTCATAACGATTTCGTTTACACGATCAGACTTTCAGAATCCGAGCATACAATACTTTCTGCCATTCAGAGTACTTCGTCAATCAATTCTACAAAAACCGTCGCCTACTGACGTCGTAGCCTCTTCGTATCTCGGTTTTTTTCACATTTCCTGAAAGGTTTTGAACTTTCAAATAAAAAACAAACTACGGTTTGCGTACAATAAGCACCGAAAATGACTACAAACACGTTCAGAACGACTCGGTCTAAGCAAAAACAAATTCATACTATATAATTATTCATTGTACGTGTAATATTTTACAACGAAAACATTAGTCTATATTAGTATTGTTACAATCCAACCCCCCTGCTTCTGCGTACAAAGTATGGGACACTTCGTGTACTATAAAAGTTGGTAGTGCAATGATTTTAATCAAGGAAAACGATAAGTGAAAAATAAAAAAAACGGTTATAGAATGATACATACAAATAATTCTTACGGTCGGTAGTTTGCATTCGCAATATACATCACCCTGGGAACAAGTGAACCGGCGGCTCTCGGCCACCGCGAGCGTACCGAGTTTGAAATTCGCCCTCGCCCTCGCCCTCGCTCTCGCCCTCGCCCTCGCCCTCGCCAGTCCAATGCACTCGAGGCGGCGCCCTGGCCGCGCGCAGCCGGGTGCGCGCCCCCGCCGCCGCGGCGCCGCCCCGCCCCCTCCCCACCCTCCCCCGCGGCGACCTGGTCCCGGGCGCGCGCGGCCAGCCTCACTCGGCGGCTGGCGGCCGTCGCGCGGGGACGTGTCCTCGCGCCGCCCGCCCGCGCCCGCACCGCCCTTAGCCGCCCCGCGCCGGCGGGGGCTCCGCTCGCCCGGCGTGAATTTTGATCTCGCGACATTTTTTTCCCATCCACTCTCGCTGTGCCCTCCGACCGCTCGAGTTCGACCCTACACTTATCAAGGTTGCGACTCTTTCCAATTTTTCTAGTATCGCCAAAGTTTTCAACCGAGGAAACGATCACTGCATTTGATTTGCAAATCGCGCTCTGGGTCTTTTTTTATTTAAAATAACACTTTATCTTATTATCTTTCTTCAATTCAAAACGGATTCTTTTGAAGTTTATTCTCTCAGTATTTTTTTACTAGAGAGCGAGTGCATCCCTTCGAGCATCTTTCCTCAATTTATTTAAAAACTAGCCAGAGCGGGTTTTGTAGCCAAATTCTTTGCAGTTTTACGAATTCAAAAAAATTGTATCGAAATTCATGCGGGATTTTTCAGCGTTCTGACAGGCGAGTGGCCTATTTTTTAAACGCACGCTATTCAATTTTCAATCTAGCGTCCATACACTTGAGTTATATTTGGACGGAATTCGCGGTTTTGTACCGGACACACCGCCGGCGCTATCTCGGCTCCCCGCCGCAGTGTCTGATAATTCCAATTCCACACTCTATACTTTGTATTTATAAATAAGTTCCAACATAACTGTTAGTTATGTCAATTTTTGTTAATTTGACACATCCCTGCGCGACGGCAAACAGTAATTATTTACATGTGTTTTAGTTTGAAAAAAAAAATATATATATTTAAATCAAAATAAACCCAGAAGACATCGAAAATGTTGGCATCCGAGAAAAAGTAAGTGTAAAAGTAGGAATTGCATATTTGGTAGATTTTTTATTTATACGCAGTAGTGTAATCGCTTTATTTGGATTGTATTTTAGTTTTGCGTGGCAATACTTTATCACTGTTGCGCTGTGGAAAATTCCGGGAAACTCTTCATAATTCATAGGTTCGGGAAAAGCTGTATTTAGAGAATTATGTTTACAAGTATGTTTTTTAATCGTTAGTACTTTGCGACTGTCGTGTTACCGTGTGAAACACGAGGGCCGTATTTTTCAATAACCTATAATTTTTAAATGTAAATATTTATTGCAGTTAAGTAAACAATAATTTATATTTCTAATGTTTTCGAAATTACGAATAATCAATTCTTTTTTATCAACCATACAATATTGGGTAAATATAAAAATTTGATTGCTGTATATATAAATATATACGTTATAAGGTGTAGTATAAACTTACTTCAAGATAAAAATCTGCGGAAATTCAATTCTGATTCTTGTAAAGCTTAAATTTTTCATAGAAACAACCTCAACTGTAAAATAAATCTAAATGCAGTTAGGGCATTTCCTCTCTCCAGAAATATGACGTAAACACGCAGACGTCGTCGTCTCGCGTCGAACCGTAGAATTTTCCGCCAAGTCGTTGAAGTTGTGTGCTACTTTTTCAAGAACGACGTTTACTAAATAATATGTTTAAAGCTTGCAATATTTCGTCATATCCGTGTCCAGAAATATCAGACATTATTTGAGGCCGGAAATCGGGCAAGAGCAAGCCGGGCTTTTGGGCTTGCGGGGCTGCTTATTGCGGCATCGCCTGCATTGCCTAAGTCTTATTTTAATCAAATCAAATAATCCTTCTGCGTTTCATCGCATTATTATTTATTTAAATAAACCATTAAGATTTGTTCGTATTTACCTTCTAAATTGTAGTTGACTAAATGTAAGTATCTATTTTACTTTCTTCTGTAGGTACAATCTATTTGTGTTTCTTTTATAATATTGAATATTCAGTAAAGCTGTACGCGTATGGTTTATTTTGCAAAACGATCGGTTTCGCCAGCAGATAAGACTGGCATCTTAGAGCAGAATCGAGTTAAATCACGTACAACAAATCTTGTGCAGTATTTCATTCTGGTCTTAGATGGCGGCTTAGACCGTTTGGAAAAGCGGTAACTTCAAAATTTTAAAATACACGAGTAGTACAACTATGTCGTCGGTTGATTTAATATTTCTTTTAAATACCACCAAGTATTGTTCGACATTCTCAACCTATCAAAATATACGAGAAATCGCGACGTTTTGAACGGATCGGTAATATCGCCATATCTCAAAAGGGCGCGAAACATTTTTAAAACTCTTAATTCAACGATACTAATTTTAATAGTGTGCATATAATAGAAACAGGCATAGCTCCTTGACTTGTATAAATCAACCTATAGCATATCGTTAGTACTATATGTAATAAATAGAACACGTTTAGTCCAAGTATGTGTGCTCGCCTAGAACACGCGCAGGCAGACAGGATACAGGACAGTAACGATGCAAGAACCGCTCTAATTGCGGTGTTTGCGGCGGGGGCTGGCGGGGGCTGGCGGGCGCGCCCCGCGGGGTTTGTTTATGGCCCCGCGCCTCCCGGGGCTCAAATCTGCGCCTAACGAACGCCATTTAAGACTATTATTTAAACACGCACAATGCCGTCTGCTTCCCCGCGCCCCCGCAGCGCGCCCACACAATACTCCTGCTGAAATTTGAATATTCGAATCGCAGAGATAATTCGGCTGTAAGCGCTTTTACCTTCAGATGACATCTTCAGACGCTCAGAGTCTGGAATAGCAGTTGAAAGCGCTCTCAATCGAAATTACTAACGTTGTCAAAAACGTGAATTCTTTCGCCTTTTGAAGACTTCAGAAGCTAGTCTCGCGAAGTCCTGAAAAGCTAGTGCTTAAAGCGCCAGCATACCGACCGGTTTTTTTTTTTTTTTACAATTTTTTTTTAGAATTTCGATGAATCCATTTTGGTTCTCAGTGCTTAAAACGCGTGCTAGCCGAACAATACAATATTACAATTTTTAACTTGATCACTCTACTAATGTAATAATATCAAAATTATGATTAAGTTGTTTGGTTGAACCACTTATTTCGGGTATTGATCGTATACCTATATATTTTCAACAAGAATATATATTTTTTAAATATTCCAAATGTTTTACAGACACTCCAACCGGAAACCCAATAACTACATAAAATCTTAAAATAGTAAAAAAATTCAACAAATTCCATAAATTCATTGATAGAAGAAAGTAAAGCTCACTTGTGTACTTTGAACAATCACTGCCACCGCCGGGGAGCTCGCTAGGTCTACTTGACTAGTATACCCATAAATTTAATTGATTTTAGAAAGAAGCCAATTATATTTTTTATAAAAGTTATTAATATTATGTACTTCTTTAAAATATGATATCTTATATATTAATGGGTTGAAAGGTTTAGAATTACTCTGTGAATAATATATTTAACATCTGGTATATGACGGTCCTATCAAAGAAACCAGTTATGTTTTTTCTAAGCATAAATAACCAGTAATCGATCACGTCACTCAGATCTTTAGACGCGTTTTAAATGAAATCTCGCAAAAGAATGCTAGATGCGCTGGCTCATCGTTTACTGCTGCACCTCCGCAACTCGGTCGGGTACTCTGCCACTTCGATGGACGGCTGCCAAGTCTCCTCGTCATCGATATCACTCGCGTCTATTTGGAAACACCGCTGCATCATAAAATTTACTAAATTTCACCTTTCTGCTCCAGCTCCTAGAGCATCATGCAAGACAGAGGCGGCTTTATATTCCCCATTCCCCTAGTTGATTATTCGCACTGCGCTACACGTACGCGATCCTCCATCGATTGAACCGCTGCGCCACGACGATCTTATCGATTTCTCCTGCAAATGTTCTATCTTCTGCATACAAATCCCTTACCCTTTATATTTTGTATATTGGCAGATAATGGTCGTCGCTAAAATTTTAGGAATATCCTATTTAATTTCACGCACACCCTTGCGCCTACAAAACTCGATCACTTACTATTTGTCTGAACATCGTGGAACTGTGACAAACCTAAATAGAATTTTCTCCTTGGGGGGTCCGGCTGGTCTGAGAGTTTTCACGTACACCACATAATGCTGGAGGATTCTCCGGTTTCTAAATTCACGTTAAAATAATATATATTTAATTGTGGTACACGGCACCAATTCCATTAAAATACGAGATAAATCAAACCGGTTTATGCTAGTTGAGTTTTTCCCAATTTGATTCTTGTAAACTAGGTATATATTATGACGTACATCCGTTTCAGACAAGGGACATTGTCATAAATATCGACATTGTAATATTACAGTACGTTACGTCAAAAAATCTATGTGCTTTGACGCAGTCATTCGACTAAAGATCATGGCCGGTGCACTTCTCCGAGAAGCAGTTTCGATCTTGTTTTGCAAACATTTCTATCATACACGAAGGGCTTTCCTCCGCTTTTGCACCAATACAACACTATTTGAAATCACACCGTACAAGGCTGCCGAATCCATACTCGAGATATACGGCTTAACTCCGCCATTTTGTATGCTTTTCGTGTTCATTTCCAACCCCAACTTCGAAAATTGAAATGTAGAACTCAGAGAGTGACTGCAGACGTGGAATATTTAAAAGCCTATGAAGACATATACTCTGAACTGGCGACCCAACCAACTTCCACCCTCGCTTTTTCTCTAAACCTCTTTACAATACTCCATTTTAACTGGACTTGTTTGTGTTAGCAACATCTCTAATATGGAATTGTTTATTGTTAAAATAGTCACACTGTGCACGGCTGACCAGTGTGGAGTCGCAAATATCTACTCGGAACGCATAAACGCGACTTAACGACGAGTAAAACAAAACGTACGGGTCCTCCAATTCCGTGCATTTTGCTTTACTGACTGGTCGGCGATCGAGTCCGAGGCTTCTCGTGATGATAATAAAAAGAGGCCCATCTTTCACGTTTATTCTGTACTAACTGTGGAGAGCTGGAGGCCCGGCCTGCCGTTCGTGTCACATTTATTTCCATAGAAAAAGTTCAATACATACACGGACAATAATTTAAGCAGCCTCCATCCGATACACAAATAGTATTTTTATCGACGGTAGCATCTTAATTTCAAGAATCTCATTTATTTTGCCTGTTGTCAATTTAGGCGTGGTCAGACCAGACCTGCGGCTGGCGTGCCTCATCAGTACTCTTGTTTCTCCGCGTGGGAAGCCGTCGGCAGCTGCTGTCACAGCAGCCTGAGCGCGGCGCGAGGGTCATTCAAAAGGTCTAGTGAAAAAAAAACCCTATGCAGTTCATCTGCTCGACTTAATCTCCGTCAAAGGTTATAATTAGATCCACGACAGACTGATTTAATTTGTACATTTACAATGTACATTTTTTAAGCGATTTCACCTTTTCAGATATTTTGAAGAAGCTCTTGAAAGGCAAGAGCGCTCACAAACATTTTATTTTTAATATTCTATCTATTTGGCTATTCATATTAGTTGAATAAAAATACACTTGGTTCTGCGAGATCCCAAGCTGAATTATCCCGTCATAAAATCAGTTGTTTTCTATTAATTGTACTCTTACACGAAAAAAATTCTATAATTCTTATCATCGTTACATGTGTAAAACGATGACATAAAAACATATTATAAACACAAAAACCATGTTATCGTGAAAAATGAAGTTTAATTTAATATTTGATAGTGATAAGTAGTACAATAATATATATATATAAATATGTGGCTCTCGCACCTTTGCGATCTGTACAATTTCGTGTATTTATTTATAAACGACCTGATAAGATTTTAATAAACTACCAACCTTTAAGTAATCTTCAACTCCACCGTGACCGATAAGGTCCATAAAAAGATTTACGTGGCACATCTAACTTCTCGTGCTTCTTGTCTAGTGAGCTCTGCTATCGGTACTTATCAGCCGGGGTTGCGTGACTTCAACCGTCGCAAACCTTAGAAATTGCTGTATAATTTTAATGACGATCTTTTTGAATGATTTCAACACAACGAACAAATTGTGATTAAATGTAGTCTTAACTAGAAATCGGATGTCGGTAGTAAATATGGTAACAAATATTTTAATAGTATTATTGCGTCAACTCTACGCACGCAAAGATGTGTTTTAAATTGAATAAAAATGTATCAGTTTCGGTTCAATGCGTTTAAACTAGGAAAGGGCTTTCAAAAGGAAATAAAAACGTCTTTAATTCATTAACAACGTTAATTATGACGCGTCCTAACATCCAATAAATTAGAACTCGTATTGTCCAAAGACATTTTAGGGTGCGTTAGACTGTGCGCCACTATCAAATATCACCCAATAATCTAATGAAAAACATAAACATAATCTGAGTCAATTAATAACAAAAGCTTTGAATCTACGACTTTTCAGATAGCTTGTATCGTATTCGCCTTCAAATAATTAAAAAGAACCGATTTTAATTTTGTATTCTATTTGTCGGCGCGTCACTCGAGATTCACATTAAATCGTCAAAATATCTAACCTCATGAAAATAAAGTAATAACTAAGAGGAAAACGGCGTACTCCGCAAGCGGGCGGTCGCGCGTCTCCGGGGCGCCCCCCCCCCCCTGCGCCCCCCCCTGCGCCCCCCCTGCGCCCCCCCCTGAGCCCCCCCGGCGCCCCCCCGGTGCCCCCCCTGTGCCCCCCCCGGCGCCGCGCCGCCGGGCGCCCTGGCGACCGGCATCGCCCCGGATGTCTGCGCCTTCGCCCCGAGAGACGCCCGCCGCCACGTCTCGCTCTCTCGGCCGGCCCGGCGTCTCCGTCCGTGCTCATCGCGCACGTTACGCATTTCTTTGCGTATCCACAATGTGTGTTTATTTTCGCTGTTTTGGAATTGTGAATTTCGAAAGAACCACACTTTACCGCGGTTCCGCCCGGGTGATTTTTTAATCTTCATTCTACGAACGGGAGACATCCGAGCTAAGGAACGAGGAGTCCCCGGCTGCACTGAACTAAACTGGACAAGGGAGTCCGGTAAGCGAGCAACGGAAAAAAAGTGATCGCAGCCGTTCGGACCCTTCCAGGATATTCACAATAGTCGTTAAAGCTGCAATAGCACAAATAGATAAGATGCGTCGCTCCGTTTTTAATAGTTTTTACTTTTTTTATTAGTTTACGAGCTGCAGGAGCAGGACGAACTCGATTCGGTGATGCATTATATATTTGAATTATGAACAAACTCCTTCCCGCGACACTCGCACCGCGCGCTCGACGCGAGCGTTCGATTTTCAAAATTCATTCCCGCATTTCCGTTACACTCGCGTGCTGTCAATTTCGACCGAGATGTCCGGGCGGGGCCGCCTCGCCGGATGGTGCCGCCCTCGGGAATAGCCGGACTGGGCCGCCTTGCGCGCTTCCCGCTTCCCGCCGCACTCCACCGCGTTCCTTTCTCGAATTTCAAATATAGAACGCTCCGAATGACGCTAAATTCGTAGACTCCAGCGCGAAGCTCCAGCCGACGAACGTTTCGCGTTGACGGCTCGATCCTGACCGATCGTCGTGTCCGCCGCCTCGGACGCGACTTACAGATCGCGCGGTGGATATTCGATTACTCGACAGTATCGATCGTGTGTCAATCGGTCCCCACTTCATTCAGCGATGCCCGAATATTTTACTTCAAATTTCAGCAGCGTATTTTAAATATTTATTCACAACTTTTGGATTTGGATAATCTTAGCGTTCCGTAGAGAGGATAAGATTCCATTTGGACGGTCTAGATTTTGCAATCCGATAGCCGATCGTTATTCGTATAGTTATCGAAAGATATGTTAATATTATATTTTCCAATAGTATTTGTACGGATTTGTGATAGAAAGTGCATTAAATATTTTGAAACACCCCTCGTGGACATCCGCGGCCTCGGGACGCGTCCGAGTGCACCGCGCGGAAGGACCTCGCGGCGGTAATTTTCTTCGCGCAGAGCGGTTCAAACTCGCAACCGCGCATGGCCAAGTCCAAAGATCTTTGCGATTTTACTACTTCTATTGAAGACAAACTGAAAAACTTGCGCTTATTATTTGATAGATCAATTTTTATCAAAAGTCCCCACAGTTGAAGTCGGTTGCGTTTTAACATTAAGTCACTTTCGAGGAGTGACGGGCATACCGTATGAGCGATATAGCGATGAAGAAAATTTAAAAACGCATTCCTAGCCGTTAGATATTTTTTTTATAATTTATAAATATTTAGAAATATTGAAAACTAATTTTCCACATAAATTCGATAAACGAAGCTCCCTAATTTACCGGTGATATTAATCCTTGCGATGTATTTGAAAAATGACGGCAATTGATATATATTCCGCGAGGCTCGGGAGCCGGGCCACGCATCTCTGGGTCTCTTCTCGAGGCGGGTGACGTCACGCGGATGTCGTTAGCCACGCGGTCGCGTGACGGTCAGCAGATGATGACGGCACCCGGGGCGGGGGAGACGCCGCGGCCGCTCCGGCGCGCCCCGACGAGTCCGACGCTGAAGAGCGAATCGATCCGAGCAGAGTTCGACACTTCGCGGCAAAGATAGAAATATCAAAATCAACAGTAACGGTCGGCTGTCGATGGACGTTCTTGGCCAAAATCCGCGTCAAGCTATGGTTAATTTCCCAACGCTTCTGCTTTGGCGCTGAAGCCGCTTTCGAGGAATGAAAAACCCCGGAACGTTATTCAGAATTTGGCAGCTTCTATGAAGCTAACTCGGAGCATTTCGACGTGTAGCAAAACACTCGATCTACACAGTATCCAAACCCATTCATCGATTGTGCGTCTAAAGTAATATTTCAAAACTGTCAGTAACCCCAGAATTGTGTTTTGTTTTGTTCAAAATTGTACGCCATTTTTCGTTACTATTGAATTTTTTTTTTATTTAAAAAAAATATCTAGTTTATTTTGATTCGATTGTGGCAGTCGCTTTCGTACAAAAATCAACTAATATCAGTTATTTTTAAAGTTCTTTGACTTGGAAAACACTGCATCTCACATATTGCTAATTATAACAAAATATGAAATGTACTTTTTCGTGTTACTCGCTTACCCAAAAACTAACATCCAGAGGCCATTTTCTAGTATCACCTGCGTCCGATGGGAAAAAACCTGCTCACACTTAAAACCCTACCGTACGCTGCTAGCCGCGATCAGCGTGCTTTGTCCTTCGGGAGTATTCCAACTCACTTTGGATAGACAACGGAAAACAACGTTTTCACATCTCGCTTCCATCGACATCATGTCAAATACGAATTTGATGAATCGTACGCATTAGACGTCATGACCTTAGATTAAAATCACTTTTTAGACTCCATTATTTTCGGTCAGATATTCTAACTAACTTTGAATGGCGATCTTTCTTGTCGCAACTCGCTTTTATCCTGTCAAACGCGCATAAATTCGTGCGTAATGACGTCACGGCCGGCAGCGGGATCGCGACCCGAGGCGAGAGGGCCGAGTTGATGAGTCAATACCTCCCCGGCGCCGTCTGCATGTCCACATCGCGGCCATAACCGCCGCTAAGTGCCGCCGCCGCCCCAAAGAATGTTCATTTCCGGGGGTCTTCTGCTTTGCATACCGCTCAAATTGCTTACTGCGCCGGGCTCTCTCCCCGCGGCCGCCTGTTGACGGGGCGGATAAAATAACATTGCGAAAAATAACTGTTTGCATGTATCTTCTTAATTTCTAACCACAAAAAAAAAACATTGTCTGATTACCTGTATCGGCCGACTCGATCCTCGCCGTTCGATGAATAACTCCAGTCAAATAAAAATGGATACCAGAATTATCAAAATCGCGGCCCTCGGGGATGATTATTAATACCACGTGATTATATCGATGCTTGTGGCGACCCATGTTTGGTTTTGAGCATCACTCTGTGGAAATTTCTTCAAGTCTGAGGAAGATTGTCCCGGAACCTGCCGAAGAAGGTGCAGTCTCGCCCGTGCTCTCTGAGACACCCGGATTATCGCGTCACACCGGTGTGACGCTCGATGTCCCTTCCGTCCCGCCGCTTTTTATATTTTATTTCTTGGGGATGCAAGCGGGGCGGCTCTGTTGTCTGAGCCACCGTATCCGATAATAGAAATCAAGGGGTTGTCGCGGGGAGACGTCCCCGCGGCCGCGCGATCCATAACGCGCGGGGACGGCTGACTGACCGGCGGCCGGTAATGGAGTATCCGGTTGCAGGCTTCTTCTTCCTCTTTCCGCCCCCGCCCCCCTCCCGCCTATTGTTTATCAGACGATATCGGTTACGCTCCGAGATCAAATCTGTTATCGCGGCGTAATTGATAGACACGGCTCGTTTCCGGGAGGCTGCCGCGCCGTTGCGGGGCAGGGCCGCCGGATTCTTTTGTTTAGTCATCGGTGTGCGTTTTCTGATACCGGTCGTCTCGAGTTGCGCGGGAGTAAACTGAAAAAAACTGCGAAACGCGGGCCACACGGTCGGCAGCGGAAGCCGGTGACTTCTGGGCGCTATGTAAAAAATATGCTCGCGCGTTCGGAACCGTAACTGTCGCGGCAAACGATGTAATCGTATCCCGCGAATACAGCTCCGTCTAGTTGTTAGCGCGCATGCTGGCCGACCCTGGTATGGCGGCTCCGAAACCGATGAAGCTGTATTAACGTCGAAAGTCAGAATTGTCGCAGCTTGCTCGGCTACCTATCTTCCGCTTGCATATTTCTCACTTGCGGATGAACTTGCATAAGAAAATAATACAACATTTTCTTACAAGCATCGCCAGTCCCTGCACCCGTCTGCGCCGTCCGATTGACATATAGATTAACAGTAACCAATATTTTGACAGAGTACTCTGTCAAAATATTGAAACTGAGCATCAGTTGGCAGTTGGCATTATCAAAAAAAAAATAACGTGTGGAAAAATCACTAAACTATTTTATTTAAAATATTCTATAGATTGCAAGTGTTGGACGAGCGATGGCAATGAAACTACGACAGTAATTAAACAAAATATTTAAACCGACTCAAATATCAACTGACTATTTTCTTTCATGCAAACAAATATGTTGTAAACATACTTTGTATCGATTTGGAATCTTAGTTTAACGCCATAATAGCTATAGAAAATAAACCCAGCCAGGACACCGGTCGTTTCCGCGCTAGACGCGATGAAGACGATAGGCGGGGCGCCAGGGCGTCAGGGCGTCAGGGCGTCAGGGCGTCAGGGCGCGCCGGCACGTCAAAGCGATTAACCAAATTCTCGGAGTCCAAATTAAAATTAAAAGTGCATCTGAGCGTGCACCCGGACACGCGGATTACGACGCCCCCTCCCCCGGCGGAGGGGCGCCGCGCGACAAATTATGCAATAAAGTGCGAGCCCCGAGGGGATCATCCTCCCCTCCCCCGCCCCCCTCCCCCGCCCCGCGCACGCCCAAGATGGCGGCGGGCGTAGTGTCGCGCGCGTTCTTCGCCCGCCCTCGGCATCTACCACAGATATTATGTTGTACTATATACTGGTGCTTCATAGCATATGACACCGGCCAAAAGTTTGTTTGTACAAGATGCTCCTCATAAAAAATACAATCTCATTGAAAATACTTAGATGACTTTTGTTCTTATTATAAAATAAAACATACATCTTAAATTAATAAAATATTATTATTATTTACATATAAGATTATCTGTATATTTTACTTTTAATTGTATTTATATCCATAATTTTATTTTTTAACGTTTAATTTCTTTTTGTTGCAGCCGACCAGACGCTGTCCAGGTTTCTCTGCACGCTTGCAGACATAAACCGACTGCTCTGAGGACCTTTTTATATATTGCTTTACAAGGTTAGAACCCGCTCACAAACCGTATAGATATAACCGTAATTCTATTTTATTCTATTTCTCGTCTATTTTTCATATATTTCCTCTGCATTACCGTACAATTATATTTTTTGTGATCAGCATCCATTAGTAATAATTTTTTTATTTTTATTCACAGTTTACAATAAAACAGTCGATCATGGCGACCCTATCTCTGAAGATATCCCTCGAGGATGGGAAAGTCACGAAGACGATGCAGTTCGACCCGTCCACCTCTGTCTTCGACGCGTGCAAGGTCATCCGAGAGAAGATCCAAGAAGTCAGTCTCGGAGAACGTAAGTGAATTGTCTTTATTATTAAAATGCAACAATTTTTTGAGTTATAGCGCCTCTGAAGAACGTCATCGCAAAGCAAAGATTATATTCACGCTTTCATTCCAGCAAAGGACTATGGCATCTTCCTATCATCTGATGAGGACAACAAGAAGGGCGTATGGCTGGAGCCGGGCCGAAGCCTGGAGTATTACATGCTCAGGAACGGAGACATCGTCGAATACAAAAAGAAGATGAGGACACTCAGAGTTAGAATGCTTGACGGTAAATATATATTAAAAAATAAAACATTCTAATAGTTTTATTTTTCCTTTAACCATTTCTCTTTCACTAATTTTATAATCTCAAAAAATTTGGCATGTGTTCATTTATTTTTTTGCCTCTTTTAGGTACACTGAAGACCATGATGGTGGATGACAGTCAGAACGTTGCCAATCTCATGGTGGTTATCTGCACCAAGATCGGAATCACCAACTATGATGAATACAGTTTGGTATGTATAAAATTCTAATTTAATTTAAATTACTATTCATGTATATGTCATATTTATTTTCGTTTTCATTATTCTCATTTTCTACCTCAGGTTAGAGATGACATCAAAGATGAAGTGGACAATTTGGACAACAAAGCCAACTACGGAACTCTCACGCTGAAAAGGAAACACACCGAGAAGGTAGAGCGAGATGCCAAGATGGAGCAACTCCGCAAAAAACTAAGAACTGATGATGAAGGTAAAACTACACTAATTAAAATACAAATTATGTGAACAATTATACAATTATATTCACATAACTTTTCAACTTTTGAAATGTTAATTTTTTTATTTTGCAGTAAACTGGATTGATCCGTCCAAAACTCTCCGAGAGCAAGGTGTGGACGAGTCGGAGACTGTCCTTCTACGCAGGAAGTTCTTTTACTCCGACCAGAACATTGATTCCAGAGATCCCGTTCAACTTAACCTGCTGTATGTCCAGGCAAGAGACGCCATCCTAGATGGCACCCATCCTGTTACACAAGACAAAGGTAACTTTATTTTATTACTATGAAGTGAAATTTTAATAATACCTAATTTATTTAAAATTTATAATCGTTATAACCTCAGGAGCAAAGGTTTCTTAGTTTGGCAGGAAAAAAAACATATATTTGTAAAACATGTGTTTAAAAGACTATGTATACTATTTCTCATGTGATAATATTATTTTTTAAATTATTTCTTATATGCTCTGTTAGTCTTTTTAACTTGATTAATTTTGAAGTTGACTAGCCAAGCATTAAATTGTGCAATTGATGCCATGCAGTTCAATTGTATTAATATTTTTTACACAAGGGTGTCATATTTGTGAATGTTTTAATGAAAAGTTTAATGTAATATTTTGATCAACAGCTTGCGAGTTTGCCGGTATCCAGTGCCAGATCCAGTTCGGGGATCACAAAGATGATAAACACACCGTTGGCTTTTTAGAGTAAGTAGAAATGAATGTCTTAGAAATATTAGTAGTAAAATTATTTTAGGTAAACGATTAACATACGAAACAAGAAAAAAAGTAAGTCCTTTCCTGACTATCGTGTCTTGGCGCCTTTGTCATTTCCACCACCATAACTCGCAACAGAGCAAGACTAATGAAGACTTGAAAATTTCAAGAATTTTTTCAATAACCTTTTAAAAACATGAGCCATTCAAATCTGTGCAAAATGTTTACTTTTACGAATATACATAATTTTGAAAGCTTTTTTTATATTAAATTCGATTATTTTCTTACAGTCTCAAAGAGTTCTTGCCCCAGTCATACGTAAAAGTTAAGGGAATCGAGAAAAAAGTCTTTAAGGAGCATAAGACGCATATCGGCCTCTCCGAGCTGGATTCCAAGGTGATCTACACCAAGACTGCCAGGGCTCTGAGGACATACGGAGTTGCTTTCTTCCTCGTCAAGGTAAGAACCATCTAACTACACAAATCGAATAAATTAAATGCATCACTATTGAATGCATGGATATCATGTTTCTTTCATTCGGTTCACAGGAAAAAATGAAGGGAAAGAATAAATTGGTGCCCCGTCTTCTTGGAGTCACCAAGGAATCAGTTCTCCGCTTGGATGAGCACACAAAGGAAATCTTGCAAACGTGGCCCTTGACCACCGTTCGTCGCTGGTGCGCCAGTCCTAACACCTTCACTCTAGACTTTGGGGATTACAGGTATAAATAAAAGATTGATATCTACTAAAGTCAGTCATCATACTTGTTAGGGACTGGCTACTAGGTATAGTTCTCGCTTTCGAGACTCTAGTAGACGTTCAGATTCTTCGATGTGACTCCACGAATTTCCCAAGGTTTGTGGATACTTAGTGGACTGTATTATAGGTAATTCAAACACTTTGTATGTGTAAACTTTTATTTCAACTTTATTACAAATTTCGTTATAATATATGGTTCCAAAGATGTTACACTTAACACTTTAACTTCACTTTTGAACCGACACAGGGGTCGGTAATTTAAAACTTTCACATGTGACCATATGTCACAATATACGTACAACTCGCGGCTGTATGTTCACTGAGGTTTGCACGACCTCAACTTTATTAACGATGGATGTATAATCCACCGCAGCGATACTACACGGCAAATATAATATTCTGTGGGCGAGCGTGGCCTCCACGCCCGTCTCTGAACTTACACTGCCCTTCCAAGGCGAAGGGCGGGTTTATATTACTATCTTTAGGTCTCACAAAAAATAGAACGCTATTGTGAGACCCAAAGTTATATAAATCAATTACATCCTAAGTATTTTCTAAGAGATAACTCTCGAGATTGAATATTTATGACCACACATCTGTATGCAATAAACTTATACTATGCATCTCGAGAGTTGTACATGTTCCTTAAAATATCAAATCATTTATTAAGTCTGTTTAATATCTTAATTTTATAATAATTCATCGTGGCCGTGTAAAAGTCCACGTATAAAAAACATTTCGTTCCTGGAAGGACGAGCGGGTCGTTATTAGGAGCATCTAAATAGCTCAGCATGTGCTTCAAATAGCAATACATTTACTTAACAACAATATTTAACTTTAGTTTTATCTTAATTCTAAAGTCAATACAACACTTGAATGCACTAATAAATCGTTCAAAGGATCCTTGCAGGCGCGCAGTACCCTGAATCCATGAGTGGAAATGTCACATAATTTAAACTCAATAGGTTATATGAACACAAATATTAAAGCCAGAGGGGCTCGCTTCAAACTGAGACCTCCAGAGGGGATGACATATTTCACTTGTCACTGGTGAATTTACGATTTTAAATATAATATCAAAATAAAGAGTGTCGACTCGGTGACCACTTATTACTTTACCAATAACATCATATCTAGATTGAGTTATATTTTAAAGGAATTGATCTTGCCATCGGGTTGCCAACAATACTGTTGGATATTTTTCCACGTGAAATTTTTTTATTGAAGTTATTTTAATTCCTGTTTTCTTTTTCGCAGTGACCAGTACTACTCTGTTCAAACCACAGAGGCAGAACAGATCCTCCAAGTCATCGCTGGTTACATCGACATCATTCTGAAGAAGCAGAAGGCCAAGGACCACTTTGGTATCGAAGGAGACGAGGGCTCCACCATGGTTGAAGATTCTGTCTCACCTCACAAGTAAGGATTGCAATTCACTTGAATGTCTTTTGACTTACAAATTTCGTAACGAATGGAAAAAGCAAATAAATATTTTAATTCTAGGGCAACAATTCTGCAACACGAATCATCAAAATTCGGCAAAGTTAACACCGAGTCTCTGGCCAAACCTGCCATCATGAGAGCTGGAGCAGAAGGTAACATATATTCTATACTATCCGTTCTAATATATCCCTCATTTTTGGCAATTTTGACGAGACCATCAAAAAAAGCCAAATTATGAATGTCTCTTAATTTTTTTCATGGTTGAGTTTCTTGGTAAATTTTTATCACTCTTTTACCACAGAGAAATTTCACTCTGAATTCTGAGACCAGTTGCCAAACATTATCATTGTGAAGTATGACATAGCGGGAAATATCCTCAAATGTTAATCAGCCCATGTTAATATCTATCGCATCATGCATACATACTAAATAGACAAGGAGGTGGTAACTACTATCAGAAGAATCCAGCATCATTCAATACCAGTGTGGACTTTGTGTTTGTCTGTCAATGATCATTCATAATTATGGGCAGATGTGGTACATCTCTCCACGACCAGAAGTCTTTTACCCACCATCTACAACCGCTTTATAATTTATACTTTGTGCGAGGTGTAAAATTTGACTCTGTTTTAAGCTCGTTTTATTTTTCACAGCAAAATTATTGAATCAGTGTGGGTTTTCAACAATTTTGTGCCAACCAAGTTTTTTTTGTTGGACTGTAAGTTTGTAACAACGACCACAATCCTATTATCAGCAATACTGATGAGACTTATATTAGTCATTACAAAGAATGGATTTATTTTTATTTTAACTAACTGATATATACTATACTGATATATACTGAACATGCTCATAGTAGAAATATGGATGAGATTTTATGAACTATGTTCATATTTAGTGCAAAAATTGTTTAGTTCAGATTTTGCTTGTTGATGGAATGTGACATATCGTAATAAACCATAATATGTAAATTGGCCACAATATTTATATCACTAAAATGAATGAGTTTTAATTTAGCCATTATAAAGTTATTGAACAGGTTGTTTTATTTTATAGTTTGTACAATATTTAATTCTTTATGAGATAAAATATACTAAAACAATGCATTGATAGATCGGCCACCATTCTTCAATCAGCGAAATTGACATGATTTATTTAAATTATTACCAATTCAATTGAAATAGGCTTTATTACAAATTATTACTGGGTTGTGACAAACTTTAAGAAATGAAAACAGTTTGTTGTCAAATACCATGAATACATTACATTTTATTCTTGGTTTTTGTTTATTTTTTTAAAATTATGATTTCTGTTATGTTTCTCCGATATGATTTTTGTTTGGTTTGCCCCTATCCCGTTGCCACCAGGAGTGAAGCCATACAGCCAGGGTCACATGGGCAGTGCTCAGTACACCACCATTTCCGGCCAGGTCAACGTTGGCCATGCGCCTTCCTCGGTACTGTCAACTGTCAAGTATTCTTAAGTGTTATTTATGTCTTAATCTACATAACTAAATCACTTAACATGACAGTGCAAACTAATCAACATCATCCTAACCAATAAATTACTGTTTGTTAACCCTTAACTGCATGATTTTGTATTTTTCCGTGAAAAAAATCGTAGAGTTGTGTTATTTCAGGGAAAAATAATTAAAAAAATATTTTGTATATTTTTCATATGTTTTATAAGAAAAAAACAGAGTGCTACATATCAGTCACATTATGTAGTGGTAGATACATTCCTTTTATAAACACAACGTAGCAATTGACTAACGAATGACTTTTAATTAACAAAATAAAAGAGCGGTAGGACTTAAATAGATCTTTATTGTATCAGTTGTAAAAATTACATACAAATTCACAAAAAGAATTTATTAATTTATTTATTTGAATGCCTTCCAAAAGGGGTACTCTCGATAAAAATAGAAAAAAAATGAACATTAAATTTAGGTTTATGTGATTAAGCATATTTTTTCACACATTGAAAACGATTAAAGAAAACTCTCAGAAAATATCATCGTGACTTGTGAGGGATCCCTCACAAGTCACGATGATATTTTCTGAGAGTTTTCTTTAATCGTTTTCAATGTGTGAAAAAATATGCTTAATCACATAAACATACTAATACCTGCATGGGTAAATAAATACGCATCTGATTAACATTAATCCAATTTAATATAAATTAAATTTAGGAATAAAAAATTAAGATAAAATGGTAGTCAATTGTTCAGAATGGAAATAAGGACTTGCAGTGCAAGGATAACTTAAAATACGATACAATTATTTGTGGAATTTTATGAAGCAGTTCTTCTTATTTATCAGACAGGTGCTCTCTGCACTTACTGCACTTAATACGAGATACACCGGTGCACTTTGGATATTTGCACCTCTGTCTTATCTCATGTATTGGCCAATGGGCGAACTCATCGGTCCTGATGTGAGGGGGCGGTAGCACATATTTGTTTGTCAACTAATAAATTTGGTTCTTTGGGAATGTTTGAAAATTTGGTATTTAGTGCCTCGATTATAGGTCTAATTTTGTGTTATTTGTCGTATTTATCATGATCTTTATCAACAATAGCAAAATTATCATTGAAATGGATAGTTGATTTTATTGATTCAAATTTGTTAATAGATATGGCCGAGATTATGTTTTCTACTCCGATATCAGGCCGCCAGTATGATCTCGTATTAGGCAATGGTACCACCGCCATGTATTGCAAAATTCCCAGGATTCTTCTGATATAAGTATTCGTTTTGTTTGTTAATGTTCCATATAAATTAGTTTGTTCGCATATAAAGGAAATGAGATCTTCATCGATAAAATACTTGAAGAAATCCAATGGAGCCGTCATTTTGATTATTTCATCTGCCAACTTTGAAGGTCCTTTGAAATTCATTGAATCTTCATCAAATTTTATATTCTTTTTTGCCCATAAAATCCTGTTGTTACTTATCTCTTTAGAATTAAATTTCAATGCTGGTTCAGGTTTTGGTTCAGGGTCTGGTTAAGGTTTAGAGCTTTGAATGACAAAACCCTCTTCATCATCAAAACTGTCGTCACTATCATCCCAATTTTCCATGATTTCCAATATTTCCTTCTCGGAAAATCGTTGATTTTTTTTATTAATTCTAAAAATATACAATAAAAATGTAAAACAATTTCAATGGAACGTATAAATTGTCAAAAGTAGTCATTTAGTCACGCTATGTAAATAATATATTAGGTACTACACAAACATAACGTGATTTTTTTTAGACTTTTTGTAACAATTTGTTTCAAAAAGAAAAATAACCATATCTCATAAAATACAAAAAAAAAAACTAAAAAGTAATAATGGATTATGAAAATAACTTACTTTGAAATGTTAAAATATTTTTTTCAAGTAGAAAAAAGATCTCGAATAATGTGTTTCACTAGTTTATAAATCGCGTTTTCACTCAACCGCCAAAAATTGGCAAATGGCTTCTTCTAATATGGATTGTGTCTATTCTAGTGCTGTTAGTAGTAAAAAGTTGAACTAAATTACTTTGACAGGTACAAATTAACGGTTACAAAACGAAATGGTTGATACCATGAGTTTTTATGGGGCTTTAAAAAAAGGTTTTATGGTTACGCGATCTCAACTTACAATATCTTAGAAATTTGTATATCTTTTCATGTTTATTTAGCACTTTTAAACTAATTCCAACTGTCCATAAAATTGAATTATAAAATTGTCATTTTAAGACATGCCTTGTTGGCTCAGTCTACTCATAACCGGTTCAATATTTGCCCTTTCAAGTTGAATCCCGTACCAAACTGACCAATTTCTATCCTACAATTTTTACTGGCAATGCATGTGTCAGTATAAATTGCTTTTTTAAATCCTTGGTATTTTTTCTTCTTGAATATATCTTCTTTGTCTGCCATTTTGTGTTACCAGCCATCCATCCTAACCCAACTAATTGTGAATTTCTGCCTTGTTTCATGCTTTTCATATTCCACTATGTAAGATCGGAATGGCAGTTGCAGACGTGTAGGTACTTATTTTATGTTATTCTTGTAAATATACTGCATCTTTTTGGTAACCTTATTTCCTTTTTTCGTGAAATAAGTGAGTAACAAAAATTCTTAAACTTAATCCTTTCTGAAATATTTAAAGTGCAATTTGTGATGATTAAATAATTTTTTGAGAAGATATAAAAACTGTATGAATTCTTGGTATAAGCAGAACTGGTTCTTTTAGTAAAATTTATTTTCGTGCATCATGGTCAATCCGTATTGTAATCTAAATCATATAAATTTAATATTGACATGCACATACAATTCTCAAAACTACTTGTCAGACAACAGTTTTTTAGAATTACTTCTTACTACAGTTTTTGCGTCGTCTTAAATGTTTTTTTGGTTAGACAAGTTATATTGTTTTTAAATATTTCCCTGTAATTGTTTACTTATCACTTCAGCTTTGCATGCTCAACCATACATAATATTTATCTGTCTTGTGCAGAGCCAATCACTAAAGGAAGAGATATTAATTATTCAATATGAAAATCATAAAACAAAAATAAAACAATTTATGATAAAAATAAACCATACCTATGTTTATATTTACTTTAGTGAATGTTTCTAAAAAATACAAAAGCTTAGTAATAGATATTTCTCACAATGAACATAACATTAAAATTTCACAATATTTACACTAAATATTATAAATTATTGTAAATATATTTTTTAATTCATTTACTTTTTGATATCACTTCAGCTTTTAAAACAGCACAGAAAATCATTGAGTAAAACTTTAGTAAATTTTTCCACATATTGATGTATTTTTTTCTCTGTAATCAGTTACAGCAAACCAAAGTGACGTCTGTAATGACAGAACCACAACGAGCACTGATGTCCACAATCTCGTCTGGTCAAGAGATCATCAGAGAGACAGAGAGAACCATCGTCAGGGTAGGAATATTTTTTTTTAACTTTATTTGAAAAAGCCTTTCTTTCTCAAGAATCTCATCATTTCAACATGTTTAAAGAGCACCGTTCAGATGTGTTGGCATATAAATGAGTGATTGATGATTGCTTTATTTTGTTCCATGAAGCTTATGGTAATTACACATTCCGTTTTTACAGGCTCAGTTGCCCGAGTTGGGGTCAGATCCTGCATCCATCAAGTGGAAGGAAGTCACCCTAGACACCAACAAACAGAATGTTTCCTCGCAGATTGCCGCCATGAACGCCGCCACCGCGCAAGTCGTCACTCTCACTTCCGGTAACTTTTGAAACTCCCAATGATAGTTTTGACTAAATACATCTTTATGGCTTATTTATTTCAAATTTGTTCCTTTATTATGACAGACTAAACCAAAATTTACCTTTACAATAATTTTGAAGATTTTTCTTAGAACCTTCAGCAGTTTTTCTTTAAGTCATGTCTCACTTATTTTAATATATATTTACCAGGTGTACAAAATTAGGCAATCGATTTATAGCTCAGCAATAATTATTTCATTGTTCAAATCAAATTTACATAAAATGTGAAACATTTTTATGTTAAATAAATTCCACCTCAGCAAAATACATACACGGCTTTCTCTGTGTCGTAATTGAAATATTTTCCTGATTAGTTATGTTGCAATAAATCAGGTGTAAATATTTTCTAACAATATTTACTTTGTTGTAGTTATAAATAAGTCAGTCATTGTTGAATTTTCTTCATATAAACTATTGTAATATAATTTTAAAATGTCTGTAAATTATTTCCAAACTTATAATATTTATGTTCATCCAAAAGGCACGGATGAAGTGGACCACACAGCCGTTGGTGCTGCCATCACCACCATTGCCAGCAACTTGCCGGAAGTCACCAAGAGTAAGTCAGGATAGATTCTTGTAATAACTCTAAAAATACCTTTCTGTCATATTTTTAATGTCCTAAGAGGTCTTCATTAAATGTTAAAAATTCACCCAAAGGTCTATTTTATCTGATGCATTTCAATTTACCACTTCCTCAAAATCCATATATTAATCATTTTGCTTCATGAAAATAAATTAATTACATTTATTAAGGTCACTGAATATTTAAATTCTAACATCTGTGTTGATTTGTTAAGGTGTCAGTATGATTGCTGCTCTGATGGATGATAATGACAATGGAGACAAGCTCCTCGATGCAACTCGTCGCCTCTGCACCGCATTCAGCGACTTACTGAAGGCTGCCGAACCAGAAACCAAGGAGGTTAATAAACTTATTTTATTTTCAACCATGTTTGCGTAAAAATTATCTTCCACTTAAGTTTAATAAAATATCCTTTTTGTTTACAGCCCCGTCAAAACCTACTCAATGCTGCATCCCGTGTCGGAGAAGCGTCAACTCAAGTCCTCCACACCATCGGTGAAGACACAGAAGAGAACCGAGAGATACAGGTAACCACCATAACTCGCTTACACGTGGCCACACCGCTTCCACACTATGAGAATGTTAACTATCCACAGGAGTCACAAGATGACAGCAACCTTAGTAAAGTCAAGGGTGCTAAAAATTCACAGCTCTACAGGAAACTCAATTACTGCTATGATAACTTCTATAATGTCTTCTTCAAATTTCATGAGGGAACTTCTTCTGAAAAGATTGGAAATAGTCAATTTTATGATCTAAACGTTGATGATAAGAGTAAAAGTCAGATTCAAAATGATAAAGACAATGTGATACATGATTCAAATGATCCTAGTCATAATATTTACAAAGATGCCCGTAAGTCAGGCATCGATGATTTTTGGAATATCAATTTTAAATATATAGACGATGATGATCTCCTAGACAAGTACGAAGGAGGTGATAAAATTAAAGACACTGTTTACTTCATTCAGGATCCCAAAGAAAATGTGCTTAATGATAAATGGTTTATTGACGAAGACAATTACAAAAAGACAAGATACAGTGATAAAGAAGATAAGGATAATGGATACGATGAAGTAGCTAGGATTGAGGATGAACCGGTGGTCGGGACTGTCGACTTTGGTGATGATTTTGATGATAGTCATTGTTGTCTTGGTGAGGAGGATGAAAAAACTAAATTTGTTTACAAAGTCAATTTTGGAGACTTTGACCCAAAGAATGCAAAGTGTTACGATGAGGATGATTTGTATGAAGAAGTTGATATTTCAGCGTGGAAAAAAACAGATAACCAGGATGATGATAATAGAAATAGTCTGGATGTTATTTTAGAAGACGGAGAAAGTGAATATTATAGGAATTTGAATTTTAATGATTTGGAAAAAAATGATGATGATGAAACGAGAGATCATGATGATAAACTAAAAGATGGTGGTGATGTTGTGAAAGATGATGGGTTAAAAGGAGATGCACTGACTGGAGCGATAATAGAAGGTATAAGTGATGGAAGTGTAAGATTTGTTAGAAACAAGAAATCAGCTTACGAACCAAACATTTCTAATTTTGAAGACGTTCTAGAGAACTGTACAGAGTATCTGGAAAGTGGAGGAGCAAAACCAAAGAACAAAATGACCACAGTCAAAACCACAACAGTCAAAAACTATACTCAGAAAAAATCTATATTTAAAAGTATCAAAAGTAAAGTTAAGAAACTAATAAGAGCTCCAGACAATTCTGCTCAAATTGAGTGCTGCTGCATAAAGAATGATGTACAAAAAATGGGACAGGATTTCGAAGTATCGGGCTCTCTGGACATGAGGGTCCTGAACAAGGATCTAAAAACCAAGCACATCGTCGCAAAAACTGAAAATGTCTCCACAAACAATGTCAGAACATTTACCAAATCAGACTTCGTAAAAAAGAACAAACCGACAGAAAGGTTCGAAAAGTTCGTCAAAAGAAGCGAATCATTCTACAGCGGGTCACAAATTCCCGGAAAGGACGGATATAAAAATGTCACCGAAGTCAGAATTCTGTATAACCCTACTTTTGAATCTCTAGCTAGAGTCAGCCAGACAGACGCGAGTAGCTCGCGGTGCATGGGAGAGTGTAGAAAGAAACTACAGGATGAAGAATACGATGTTTTCGCATACATGGAAGAATACCTTAATGATAACTGGATATATATAGTATGCATTATTGGGTTGATTCTGAGTTTTACAAACGCTCTTCATGACGCCATATGTGAGTGAGATTTCTTTTGATTATATACAGAGACAAATTATAACAGAGGGAGATGAAAATCTTTGTGGGTAGAAAGGGAGGAGCTTGTGAAATAGACTATTTTAACATTAACATTACATTACAAACTGGTGCTATGTACTTATTATTTTTGATATTTTCTTTATTCTTCAGTACACTTTTGACAGATTTTATTGTATATATTTTTTTAAACCTGTACACTTGTGCCAATTCTTGTCCTGTAAAAATATTTTTGTATGACAATTTTAAATCCAGTTTCTGTAAATATTTTTTCTTTTTTACTATACATAAAAGCTCTCTAACAGTCTTACATAAACTGTAAAAGATGGTTCAATTATTCTTGACGTGTTTGATTGCCAAGATCTAATAGGTCAGAAATTTGAAATCTACTATTTTACATAAATTGAATATGATAAGAATAAATAAACAATGCAATACGTCTATGAGTAAAGCAGTGACTGTTTGAACATCTCTGCTCTTCTCTAAATAACTATATTAAATATGTGGTGAGAACTATTCATTCCATGACTAAGTAAGCATGTGTAACTTCTTTTCTTATCAAAGTGGAAATTTAGTATTTGTAGAGCTTTCAAAAATTCTTTCTTTCTTTTCATCCTTTTTGGTTGCTGTAGATAATGTGATTTTTTTTTATTATTATAAGTGAGATTTCTTATATATAATAACTAGGTGCTAATAAACAATAGTATTTATAAATATAATATACCATATGACATAAAATTAACCATATCATAAACTCACAAATAGTCTACTGAATATTTTTTTAATAAGTTATTTTATTATATCTTATATTTTTTTTATATTGTACTAAATGCAGAAAAGAGGCAGGTTATTGTTATAAAAAATGTAATAATTTTATTATTCCAATGCTACAAAGAAACCTGTTAATTTTCATTAAAATTAAGTAATAAATATTGTATTGTCCTTGATGTTTGGATAAATCCCTTAATTAAATATCAATATTTTTATATTATTTATTTTTTATCATGATCTTATTTATGTTCACTAATATAATTTCTCCTTTTCATTATTCTGTATATATTGTATATTTACTCCCAGGTTCTGATAGACTGATTAAATTATTAGGAAGTGGGTAAATACATCATAAAAATACACTAGCACTATTTGATTTGGTGATTTACTAGCAAAATGACTTTATATGGAATACATGTGACACAATCAATAAACACTGTTCAGCCTAATCAGTCTTTCTGATATTGGGCGTCAATAATTTTAAATATGCAATATTTGTTGATTTGACATAAAAAATGCCTTTGATGCCAAATTTAAAAATATTAATGAAAGCCATATTTGGGAATGTCCTATTATTTATAAGAAAATTGTGAAATGATTTGTATTTCATTAATTACCTAGAAATATATTTTGTGGTTGATTTTATAATTTATTTATCAGTTTAATTAGTCTTTTTTATACTAGGGGGTGTAAATTTTTACTGATTTCTTAAAATTTAAATTCTACCTGAATCTAAAAAATATTTATAAAACTTTTGCTTTCACTAATCATGTTTTTAAACATATTGCCAAATTTGTATTTCGATTGTGTTTTTTCTAACTTTTACCATATATGGCAAATTTATAAAAGTTTTAAATTAGCTTATGTCATTAACATAGTCATAAGTGTCGCCACTTAATTGGAATTTTAACAGTCTAGTCATTTCTATTGCCAAAAAGACATTTAACTCAGTTGTTTTGTGCTATTTGTTAATTTATGTTTGTTTGTTTTTCGCTACTTATAATGTTCCTAGATATGTGTAGTTGGATGACATATACATAGAAATAAATTTGTTGATTAAAATACAAATTGTCTTTGTATTTGTTCAACTAACACGTGTCTAAAAATAATAAAAACAAACTAAATCAAAATATAAATAGCTACTAAAACTCCCCCTGTAGAAAAAAAAGATTTTTGTTTCTGGAATTCGATTTTGTTTATATTTTACTGGAATTCTGTTGTTTTATTTTTAGATAACTATTAAATTCATGATAATGGAAAAAATGTATATTAACAAAACACTCTTTATGTTATATTTAATATTTTGATTTGCTGCATAAATATATTTTTACTCAAATTATTGAATTTTTGCCATTAGGGTTGAACTGCTTAAATTATATATTTTTTAAGTTAACTTTATTTATAGCACTATGTGTTTTTCATGAATTTAATTAAAACTCATCACTTTGGTAATTAATACTTTGTTTTTGACTTATCAAGAACTTTTAATCTCAGTGACTTAGGCAGCTTAACCCTAAACTGGAGAGTTGTCATGTTGAATTACTCAAGGAATTAATTTAATATTAATAGGTGACATATTTATTTTCATTAAATTTAAATCTTCTTAAATATGTGCCGAACAAGCAAGTTCTACTGCAATATTTAGTTTGTTCGTTATTACATGGTACAAACCATCTCAAATCATTGTCCTTGAGAGAATTAAATAAAACAAATAATTAGTTAATGAGTGGGCTTTCAAGCTTCAATATTGAACTGATGTCTTTTCCCCAAGGATACGCTGCTGGCCCTGGCTAAGGCCGTCGCCAACACGACCGCTGCTCTCGTGCTCAAGGCCAAGAATATCGCGGCCACCTGCAAGGATGACCAGCAGGCTCAGAACCGAGTCATTGGGGCCGCCACCCAGTGCGCCCTCGCCACTAGCCAACTTGTGGCCTGTGCCAAGGTAACCACTCTCTTATTTACTCCATGATTTTCCTTATCTAAAACTTTAAACCTACACCTTTGGTCATGGGAATAAAGAAAGTATTTCGACAATCAAAATATATTACCATACTTTAAATACTAGATCAAATGCTATTTCATTATTTTGCAACTATTATTGATATGTTGAATCAAAGTTATTCAAATTACTATCACTATATTTTTTTAAACATAAAAAAAACTTCCGCAAGCAAATTAATCAAACTTTATCTTATTTTATATATAAATATGTTTTGTTTTTTTTTTTTATATATTAGATAATTTTGTATTTTATACGCTTAGTCGACTGAATTTATCAGTTGTTGGCCAGCCACCAGTGAAAAAGCTTATTGCTTTACACCTAAGAAATTATTATTAAAATTAAATCATTTTAACAAACAAACAAATTGAATATGTGGAAAAATCACAAAAGTATTTTATTTGATTCCACCCAAAAATATTGAATAAACCTAGAACTGCGATTTTATAACATAGAACATTAAAATCTGAACGTGATTAAAACTTGCATTTAAAAGGTTTTCTATTTTATTTATTACTTAAATTACAATCTTATACAAACCAAATAATTTTCAGCTTACGTAGTTTTATAAATTAACTTTTCGCCTAACCCGATATGAACTTTTAAAAATAGTTTATTTATAAACATAGATTGTTCAACAAAAAATGCTTGGTAATCTTAGAATCTTAATAATATGGTATTCGTTCATATTACAATACAAAATCCTCCATAGGTTGTGGCTCCATCGCTGCAGAGCCCTTTGTGCCGCGAGCAGCTGTCCGGAGCAGCTAGGCAAGTGGCCACAGCCGTGCGCCGCCTGGTCACAGAGTGCGAAAACGCCAACCCCGGCCCCGGGGCCAACATGCCTGACCTCACTGCTGCGGCCTCTGATGTCGCTCGTGCTTTAGACGATCTGCTGCACCATGTCAGCACTGGTCAGTATAACTTGAACTGCTCACCTTAATTTCAGAGACAAAAAAAAACAGGTTGTGTCGCTATAATTTTATTGTCAGTTTTAATTGTAGTAAATATTGATTGATGATTTCCCCAGACCACCGTCAGCAAGCCAAGGAGACGATCCACGAAACCACAGTGGAAAGCATCATGACCACCACCGACCGCCTATGCTCCTCCTCCGGTAACCCTGCAGAGATGGTTCGCCAGGCTCGACTGCTGGGCCAGGCCACCGCGCAACTCATTCAAAACATCAAGGTCAGTATCTTCATACTGTAAAAAGTTCTAAATTCATTTAAATTGGTTTTTCAACGAATGTCAATATATTGTATAAAAAGATCCTTCGAAGACATCCTGAGAACTACAATCTGTTTAGCTTCACTAACTTCTTTGTAACAAGTAGTTCAGAGATTTCCAAGACAGCTACTCTCTTGAGAATTACAAGTCTCTAGATTTCTGTGGAGTCTGGTTTTCACAAAGAGCACCATACTTTGACTTATTAAAACTATCACCAAAAATGCCGATATCATAAAAGTTGTTTTTTTTATTAGCTTGAGGCTGAGAAACAGCCTGACTCAGAGACACAAAGGAAGTTGTTGGCTGCAGCCAAAATGCTTGCTGATGCCACTGCCAAGATGGTTGAAGCTGCCAGGTAATTATCCATAGCATATTGTCTTATCATTTTGTTCATCCTATAAAATAGCAAGAGTTAATTTTTTATTTTTTTATTTTAGACAATGTGCTAGCTCACCGCACGATAAGGGAAAACAGGAGGCCCTTTGCAGAGCAGCTGAGGAACTGAGATATGTGACCACCGACTATGCGTCTTCCACTCCTGAAGTCAAGATCCAACTCTTCAACCGTCTCGGGGTGAACTCTTTTCTCCTATTAATATAAATCTCCGATAAGTACATTTAAAACCATAAAAGACTTCATTTAGAAATTTCAACTAACAACTCCAGTCTGTGTCTATAAACGGATTCTGATACGTTCAATCTCTACTTTCCAGTACTAAATTATTTATTGTTTATAAAAAATCATGTAATAAATATTCACAATTGTATAGTATGCATGGCATGGCTATATTCTATGAACTAGTACAAGGGTATAGTCATGAAGAAAATGCAATTACTGACAAAGTCTCTTGTTCTCCTTGCAGGCTGCAGCCAAGCAGGCCGCCTCCATCGGCACGCAGTTCATCGCCTCCGCTCAGAATGCCGGTGCTCACAATACCAACCGTCATTCCCAGGTAATGGTGAAATCCTGCAGTGAAATAAATATATAAGTAATGTTATTGAAAAAGTACTAATGTGGTTTTTATCATTTAAACAGGATACGCTTGTGCAAGAGTGCCGCTCCATGGCAGAGCATATTCCTCGTCTGATTGAAGGAGTCAAGGGTACCATGGCCCATCCCAATGATTCCAACGCACAGCTGGGGCTCATCAATGCCTCCGAGGCCTTCTTACAAGTAAGAAATAATTGATATCTCTTCTCAAACACTTCTCGTAATCAGAGAAGTTCTCTGATTACTCTCTGATACAACACAGTACTTGATGTAACCAAGGTTCCAATAGCTACAAACCTGTGCTACTTTCTTTTCTGGGATATTTCTTAAGACTGCATTTCTAGCAACATTTTCGAACTATTCCAGAATCCATTCCTTACCTCAGCGCTCTTGAATAATGATCACATATTTCAGTTCTTATAATCCATAACTACCCAGTAACCTAGAATAACAATATAATTTTTATTTCAGCCGGGCTCTCATGTAGTGCAAGCAGCCAGAGCAGTGCTCCCGACTATCCAAGACCAATCTTCGGCCAGACAACTCAACAATACTGCGCAACAACTCGGAGCTAGCTGCACAGAGCTGAGGTAAAAATCCTTTCCTTCAAACAAAAGCAATATTGAGCTTGAGCTAATATCAATATTACCATCTATCTGATAATATTTTGTACCAATGGTTTTGTTTTTGTGTATAGATCGGCAGTGGGCCGCGCCCGTGCCGCTTGCAACGGCTTGGAGTTGGATGCCGCTGCTCAGATCATCCGATCCCTGCAATTCGAGCTAGAAGAAATGGACAGAGCCGCTCGGGAGTGCCGTCTCCGACCTCTGCCTGGTGAAACTGTAAGTAACAATTGCATCATTCACCATAAAGATATCTTTTTTTTTTTAATTACAGCCATCAATTGCTATTTATTTACTTAGAATATTTATATCTTGTATTAATATTAAAATTCTATTTGTCAGGCTGACCAAGCTCTACTTGATATGGGAAGCTACGGCCGTGATGTTCGCAGTGCATCCGCACGCCTCGTATCTGCCGCTCGTCAATCCAGCCCTGAGTATGCTGGAAGGGCAGCTCATGAGACAGCCCAGGCACTCCGAGGTCTGACCAAGGCTACAAGGGCATTGGCAGCCACTACACAACAGCCCAACAGTGTGACTGAGCTCACTCAGGATGTCATCACATACTCTCTGACCCTCGTGGAGGAAGCCAAGATCTGCCTGTCCAACCCTGATACAGCTGATATCACTCGACTTACATCTATCTCCAGGAATGTGTCTACGGTAAGCATTGTATAAGAAACTCCAAAAAATTTATTCATTGTTTACTTGTAAACCTCATTGTTATAAATCTTAAACTTATAAATATTTGTTTGTTCTTTAGGCTTTGGACAACTCAATGAGCTCTCTTCCTGGACATCAGGAAGTTGATATGACTATTGAAAACATCAATGAGACTCTTCAAATCTTGTCCATGGGAGAATTCCCTCCAACCAACAAGAGCTATGGGTAAGATTGAATCTTCAATCACCTTACATTAAATTTTATATATTCGCTAGATGAACTTTACTGATGGTGATGTTTCATTTATAGTCAACTGCAACAAGAGCTGAATGTTGCTGCAGAAGGTCTCAGTCAACTGGCCACGGATACAGTGCAAGCCGCATCTTCAGCACCCCACCTGGGTGAAACTAGTCAACAATTCGGCCGTGCCTTCCACCAGCTCCTCGGAGTATCCATGGAAATGGCAGGACAATCCACCGTATGTTACTAACATATTGTACTGAGAGAGAAATTGTATATATCTCTAAAAGGAAGGATATTAATACACTTTTTTTTTAGGATATGGAAGTGCAGAGTCAGATGCTAGTGTCCATGAAGAATGTTTCAGTAGTCTCTTCCAAACTGTTGACCACTGCCAAGTCTGTCTCCTGTGATCCTTCGCAGCCCAACTCCAGAAACCAGCTATCCGCTGCCGCTCGGGCTGTTACCGATAGCATCAACTACCTAGTGAGTTCAATTAATATCACATTTCATTTTCATTCTCTTCATCACATTCGATCATACAAAAATTGTAGAATCCTTGACTTAAGTCATACTTTTTCCACAGGTGGATGTTTGCACGTCAGCAGCTCCTGGTCAGAAAGAGTGTGACAGTGCTGTGCGCAGCATCCAGAGTGTGCGACCACTCTTGCAGCACCCTTCAGAAGCTGTTAACGACCTTGGATATTATCAATGCGTAGATACCATCATCGAGCACTCCAAGACTCTTGGTAAAAACAACTTCCAATAATTTAACTCACAATACATCATTATTAACCTTTCAATTTATGCTATAATTGACTCATTAATCAATATTGATATAATCCTTTGGATACTATAATCAGATATTTCATTTTTTATATTTTTTCCAGGTCGTAGCATGTCTGGTATGGCAAACCACGCACGTGACTCAGAACACGAACAACTCGGCAAATCTGTCACCACCGTGTCAGAATCTATTTGTGGTCTCATCGAGTGCACAGCCCAAGCTTCCTACCTCGTAAGTTCTCCCTCCTGTCAGTTTAGATTAGTGTAAGCTCACCAGCGAGACTTGTACTAATTTTATTTACTAATTTTCCCTAAGGTGGCAGTGTCTGATGCGTCCAGTGTTGCCGGTCGCCCGGGACTCGTCGACCAGGCACAGTTTGCCCGCGCCTCTCAAGTCATCCACCAGGCCTGCAATAATCTTACTAGCCCCACCAGCAATGAGCAACAGGTGAGACTACAATCCTCTCTTCACAATCATATCTCGTGTTACAAAGCCGTGCCCCCCTGAATCAGACTTCTCCAATGACTGCTGTCTTTTGTCACTCTCACTACTGAATGAATTGTGCAACTTTAAGATGCACAGAAAATATATTGCTTTTTTACCTGGGATATTTTCTAAAACCACTTACTACTTGCATGTCTTGGGAAGTTTCCAAAGAATTCACAATCTCTTCTGTTAGGCACAAGCCCACTTCGAAACTATCACAAGATAGACACTATAGTTTGAGAATCAATTTTACTTTTCAATTAAGAATATTCAATCAACGGAATCTAAATCTAAGCCACCAGCTCTTTACTTTCATTAGCATTTTTTTCTTAACCGACAATTATTTTATCTATAGGTCCTGTCTGCCGCTACTCTGATTGCTAAGCATACCTCAGCCCTCTGCAACGCCTGCCGCGCCGCCTCCTCCAAGACCACCAACCCTGTGGCCAAGAGACATTTCGTCCAGTCGGCTAAGGATGTCGCCAACTCTACTGCTCTTCTCGTCAAGGAGATCAAGGCTCTGGACAGTGACTACTCTGAAGTAACTACACCAGAATTAAAAAAATTTGATCATTATAAAAATATAGATTGAAGCTCTTTGCAATAAAGAAATAGTTCATGAAACATAATTTCATATTATCCAGGCTAACAGGACTCGCTGCTCCACTGCCACGGCACCGCTTCTCGAAGCAGTGAACAGTCTGTGCCAGTTCGCAGGCAGTGCTGAGTTTGTGTCCATCCCAGCCAAAATATCTCAACAAGCAAGGAGGGCCCAAGAACCCATTTTGGACAGCGGAAGGAAGATCATCCAAGGATCATGCTCCATGATAGACTCCGCCAAATCCCTTGCCGTAGAGCCAAATGACCGCGACCAGTGGGGACATCTGGCCACACACAGCAAGACTGTCACCGACAGCATCAAATCGCTGGTCAACAATATCAGGTCAGTTTGCAATGTAACATTATTTCTGGGTACCGCCTAATCATTCTATGAGTATATTAAATATATGATGATGGTGTCAGGTTTGCCAGGAATGGTTGAGGTGGGACCAACTTCTTCAATCTCTTTGGTAGGGAAACAATCAGAAGGCGGCGAAAGAATTTGCTATGTTCTTTATTAGGAACTACAATTAGTAATACAGAGTTACCACGTCAAAAGGTACCAGAGGAGTGCTAAAGAGGTGACTGAGGGTCGACTTATATAGGGGTTTTTGTGCGTGCCTCCGCAACATCCATTGGAATGTGCAGCGTCGTGAGTTGCCTGTACTTTGTGACTGCTGATACGCGAATTTCTTCTTTGGTGAGTAAACAATATTGCACAATCATGTCTGCGAATCTGGGGTGATTGACACTGTCACAATAGCAAAGAATGTGGGATGATTGACATCGCCACACCATTATCATTGATACCACAAACGATAATAAGTGTTTTCCAAAACTATTACCAGCAATCCATATTCTAATAAAATCATAAATGCTACTAACCATTGAAACAAATTTAATACACTGTTCTAAAATTATTAAAGAACTAGAAATGTAGCCCGTCACAGAATGACGCGCATTCGATGAACGATGCAATAGTGTTTGAACATAATAAGATGAATAATGCTTTAATTTTGTACCATCAGTTGGATGAAGGTGCGAAGTTCTGTGATATACTTGGCCTTGAACTTTGAAGCAGAGTTGCCCACTGTTAATTTAGCTCCCATTGATGCAAAAGATATACTGTTATTGTATGATCTTATTTTTCTCTTGAAATTTCCATTATAAATATCCTTTAAATATACTGGGGAAATAGGTCTTGCTGGTAGTTTCACTTTACCTTTGTGATAGTAATCGTTGAACATTCCATCTGATGGGTTTTCTGCTTGATAATGTAAAGCATTGCAGAATCGACAGGTCACATTAATTAATCCGAAGACAAACGCAGCGTTCGCTATGCATCAGTTTCTTTTTATCTTGAGGTCGATTCGCGTACTCGAATTTTAAGAAGACGCTGCTCACGTTTTCCTTCCAACTCATTGCTTGACATTTATGTCACATTTCGTGTCACAAACAACACATCACTTTTCACTGCACTTTTATTTATTTGATGCAGTCTTTATCACGTTCAATTGTGCAATTCTTTTTTAATTACGTTTTCTGTGCGTAGAAGGTGTTATTTTGAGTTATTAATGATGTGATTAATAATTTCTAATGCAATTTCGATAAAAAAATAGAGATGGCATTTGTGTCAAACTGACATAAGCTGGAAATTTCTTAGAAGCATCAAAATTTGTTTTTTTTGTAAAAGTTCTAAATTTGAAAATCTCGCCGTGAAGAACAGAATCATATAATTCGTACATATTGAAACTCGCTAAAGCATATTTTATAGTTTATGAATAAAAATATTATCTTATCGTCTTGAAATTCGGCACATAGCTGCGGAAAAATTTACTAAACTTACGTGCAAAAAATCAGCATTGTATCTTTTAAGATACTCTATAGAGAAGCAAAAGATGAAACATACACACACACAATGGCTATTATTATAGTAGATTTTCTCCAAAGCCACTTCTTTTTTCATTTACAGAGATAAGGCGCCAGGGCAAAGTGAATGCCTGGTTGCTCTTGAGTTTCTCTCTTCCCAGATCCGAGAGTTGGACCAAGCTTCCCTCATGGCTGTATCTCAAACTCTTCCATCTCGCAAAGGAAACTCCCTTCAAGGTCTTACCATCTTAAATATCTTTAGTACCACATTTTACATCATTTTTTGACAGCTACGTTTGGAGCACAATTAAATATCATGTTTGTTGACAGGTTACACAGAACAGATGGAGAGTTCTGCTACAGAAATGCTAGACAAGCTGGAGCCCTTGAGAGCAGCTGCTAAATTCGAAGCTGAAAACCTTGGACACTGCGTCAACCAAATGGTAAATTATAGCTTATCTCTATCACATCTAGCATCCTCTAATGAGCATCGTGTATTTAATTTGATTAACAATCTTTTTTTTTGTTTTGTTCAGGTATCATACATAGAGCCACTCACCACAGCTTCCATAGGAGTTGCGTCCAACATGGTGGATTCTCAACAACAACAGACTGTGCTAGATCAAACAAAGACTGTTTTAGAAGGAGCTACTCAACTGCTATTGGCATCCAAGGAAGCTGGAGGAAATCCCAGGGTAAAAATACATCTCATCTCTATTTAGTATCTAGTAACATTTGTCATTACAGAAGTACAGACATTTCAATAAATTTTAACATGTTTTACATTCTTGATTTTTAAAATAAATTATGTTTTTAGGCAACAAATGTTCATCCCGATGTGGATGAATACAGCCAGAGCGTCCGCGACTCTGCCGCAGAGCTCCTGGCCAGTGCAGAGACGCTTTCTGCTCAGCGTGGCGTTGTCTCTGGTCTTGTCGACTCACTCACTAGGTCTGTGGCTCGCATCACGGACCACAGAATGTCCTTGATCGGATCCTTCAACGAGGCTGACTCCTTTGTAGACTACCAAACCCGCATGGTTGGAGCCGCCAAGGAGATCGCTCGACTTGCCACAGAAATGGTAAAGTACCACTACTGCACATTAATTTATCCATTATCAATTCTCTGTGTTGTTCACTGATTGTTTTTTGTTTTTTTTCGATAGACTGCTAAGTCTGGAACTGATGTCTCCAAGCTGGCAACATTGGCTGGAGATCTCACCCATCGTTATAATCAGCTCGCTCAAGATTCTGTCGGAGCAGCCGCCACCACCACCAATAATGATATTGCTCACAGGTAATAATAATATATGAAGAAAAAAAAAAATATATATATATATATATATTTGGTATTTTTAAATTGTGTTTTTTGGAGCAATTTTTCCTTAGTATATTTTTACCAAAACATTTAACAAAAATGATTTTAATACCAAAGCTTTTAATATTAATCCTCTACATTCCTCAATTATTTTTCATGGGTTTGCTAATTTTAAACTTATGTTGTGTTAATAGGATTCGCACCACAGTCGTCGAACTTGGAGGATCTGTAATTATCCTTGTGAAGTCAGGTGGACTTTGCCAAGTCAGCAAAGACCCGAACGCCCAGCGTCAAGTCACTGACAGCTCCAGACAGGTGTCTGAGAAGGTAAGCATTTCAATATCCCAAATATTTTCTTTTTAAGTAATAATGCAACTAAAGCATGAATTATGTGATATTCCACTAATCAAACCTCGTATTTTATTTACGTTCAGGTTGGCTCTGTTCTGTCAGCACTCCAGGCTGGATCACGAGGTACTCAAGCATGTATTGACGCAGCTTCCACCATTGCTGCTATCATTGGAGATTTGGACACCACCATTTTGTTTGCAAGCGCTGGTAAGATTGATGTCAATTTGTAACAGTATTTTGAGTGTGATCAAAATATAATCTTATCCATAACTTCTAGGAACACTCCATGCTGAGAATGAGAATGACGCCTTTGCTGACCATCGTGAGTCTATTCTGAAGACAGCCAAGGCACTGGTAGAAGATACCAAGACTCTTGTCAGCGGAGCCGCTGGCAACCAAGAGCAGTTGGCTTCTGCAGCTCAAAATGCTGTATCTACTATTAGTGAGTTTTCATTTCAAACAAATCATTTTTTTTTTCAATTATGTAAAAACAACTACTTTTATTCAGCCTTATTAACATTAAAAAACAACAAAAATCTTCTAAAATGAGTTGATCTATATCCATATAATAAGATTCCTGTACTTTCTCTCACAGTTCAACTCTCTGACGTTGTGAAGCAGGGCGCAGTGTCACTAGGCAGTGGCAACCCTGACTCACAAGTGATGCTGATCCATGCCGTGCGCGACGTGGCGGCCGCCCTGCGGGACCTCGTGCAAGCCACCAAGGATGCCAGTGGCAAGCACATCGGAGACCCTGCCATGGCCAGGCTCAAGGACTCCGCCAAGGTAGAACAAGAGTGGATTTTTTTCGCTTACATTGTGTTTTTCCACTATCAGCGCAGTAAAACATCGCTAACCAGAAAACTATGGATCGAAATCGAAAATAATAAAAAGGGACTACCTCTTTGGTGATCAGATGGGATATTTGATTCTTACAGGACAATTAATTCTAATATGGCAGAATTTACTCGAGATCACAATTATTGGCTGTTTTATTTGAGAAGGTCATGTGGAATATCCGAGTTTCCACGTGTATTTCTCTAATACAAAAATGTATTCAAAAACCTAAAAGGGTCTGTGCTTTGATTCTTTCTGTATTAGAATATTTCTAATATTAATTATAGGAGAAACCCTCTATAATATTTCTTCTCTCAATCAATTTAATAGCTTTTAAGGGACTCTATATCGACTTTCAAAGTATTCATTACTTTCATAATCATTAAATATATTAAGCATGATTTTTTTTAAGTTTAAGATGGTTTTTTTAATGTATAAAGAAATCTCTGTAGCGAAGGTGGGCCAATTTCATTGTTATATAAATCATCTGCAATTCTGAACATTCACGTTCGAAAATTACAATCACTGGTCTTCCCCCATATCGGTTGGCTTGCACTGTCCTGCCCTCTCCGCTTTGTATACAATAATTATTTATTTCATTTATGGAGGTTCACAGAAAGGTTTGTTTTTTTTTTTTTTTTTAACAATTCAACTTAATCTAAACTATTTTACTTATGCAATAATGGAGATATAAACTGAAACATTCATATTGCAATTGGCCTATCTATAATAATATAAAAAAAGAATAGAAAAATTATCCTTTTATTTAACTCATATATTTTTTTTCCTCACACCTTAAGGTACCTTTAAAGGTAAAATTTAAAAGCTTAAATATTTTTTTGCATTAGGTAAATTGATTAATTCATTAATTCTAAATCTGTATCGCGTACGAGTGGTGGTTGCTTTCGTATCGACTCGCTGTGCAAAGTTTCCTCGTGAGTGTGTGTGTAAATAAGTGATTTTTTTCCATGGGTATTGGACTGTATATATATATTTTTGCTTTGTGAAATCAAATTACACCGTTTTCCATTCGCGTGTCCCTTAAAATAATAACATTTCATTATTCACATTACCATATTAATTATAAATGTAACCCAATATAATCATTGCATATATATTAATCCGATGGGCCAATTTCAATGTGAAATAATATTTACTTCTTATTATTTTACATAGTTCATTTATGTATGATACAATAAGATGGCCTTTGGTGGAATTTTTTTATCATCAAGCATATCACATGTAAATATATTTTTTTCCCAATTGTTACTAAGCAAATACATCATTTTTTCATTAGTGCCCAAATTCTGAATGTCTGATTAAATTGATCAGTGATAACCAAGTTGTTAAGTTGCATAAATCACATAAAATTTTGACTCTTTTTTTTTTTTATTTGATTATCAAAATGATTTTGAACAGTTTTTATCTTAACTGCAGATCTGCCCATCAAAGAAATACGCTTTATATTAAAACTATATTAAGTATTTAACAGCTCGATTATCTCCATTCAATTGAATCAATCTTTCAGAACTTAGGCGTAAGAGTTCAGAAAAATTACAAAACAGGTTTTATTACGAATATAATATTGAAGTTGGCCCATACTCGAAACGCAACCCAAGCTACCGGCATATGGTTATGTTGCTACTTCTGTTCAATTTCTGAGTCGTGAGGTTTAGGTTATCACTTACAATTTAATTATTAAATCAGCGGTCGGGTGAAAATATAAATATTATTAACCTCAACTTTTGACGGACTACTCACTAGGTGGGAGAAGTTACTAATCGGAGATGGAGCCTTCCCAACCGTGGGCGCGCCATCGACATTCTAAAGGGAGAGCATCTGCAAATAGATCTCCCCGGCTTGAGAAGTTCGTCTTTGGGTCCTGTCGATATCAAAACTGAAGCCAGAAAAACCAGCCTCTCCAACTATGACTCTGAAACGGACTGGTTTGTGTCCGACCAAGAAGAAGAACTCATCAGAATTTTGGAAGATGACGATATCGATATTTACGATAGAGAAATCGGAGATACTAGCATTAAGAATAAAAAACACGATTCCTTCGCTAGCTTAAATAGCAGTTATACTCAGTGGAGCTACAAAAACGCTCCAGAGTCTGCTGATGAGCTTGTCGATGCTTCTAATGTAGTCGGAGTCAACCAGATGCCGTGGAAGAGTGATATGGAGTTCCGTATTTTGAAATATGCAGAAATCATTGTTAATAATGAAATTAAAAAGTTAGAAGAAGTTGTCAATCGTCTTGATAGGGAAGAAACAGAAAAGAATCCAGTGAAAACGGCTGTGAAATTTGATACACTTAAGAAGCTAGATATAGAGATGAGGCATATTGTGACTATCTTGAATGACATCGAGCAAGATGTAAAGGTGCCTGAAAAACTGGAAACAATAGTAAGTCCAGAGAAAATTGAAAGACCGAGCACGGTTGTCGTAGTGAAAAAAGAGAAGAGTGAGCCGCCCAATACACCTGGTGTACGGACACCTCAAACTGAAAACACTGTGAATTATTTGGACATAATCAATACCCAGGAGGAGTTCTGGCAGATGTTTACAGTGGAAGCAGAAATCTACAAGGCCCTGATGCTCAAGAACTACGAAAGAAACTTGGAAACCAAGACTAAGCTTGATGAGTTCAGCGGAGAACTGAAGTTAGGGGAGCTGCCTTTAGAGAGCAAACCTCAGCTGGAAGATGTGGGGCCTCTGGGAAGCGTCATTGAAGTCAAGAAAATAATGTTGGACGAATGCTTTAACAACGTCATCACTGATCTAGAATGTATCTCCAGGTTCAATCTCAACTTCAAGGGTTTCGATCCCATAATTAACGGCCTGCTGAAATTAAAGGGATTGAACCTACAACACAGGAACTTCAAGGATGATTGTGATGCCTTTGATTCCATTTATGCAAATACTTCTGATATTGAAAATGCAGACTTGACTTTTGAAGAGCTCTGCAAGATGGAACAGCATTATGAAGAGATTGAAAAGCAATACAGGAAATATTATAATGAAGAAATCAGTACGATTCACTCGAGCAGCTCACAATCTAACACTAAGGAGAGATCCAAGAAGCCTAAAAAAGAACCCCAAAAAACAGAAGTGGAGACTCAGACAGATAATATTCTGCAGAAGAGCAACCATGAACTTGACTTGAGTGACAGGAATACCCTCACACTGGAGGCACTCAGGAATCTCACTACTAGGCTGGAAGAACAGAGAAACCTTTCGAAATCAACCAATTTCAATGAAAATAATCACATCACCAGAAATGTATATGTCGACAGGCAAAACAATGTCCAAAATAATAACCACAATACCAATGAACATTATATTAACGTGCAGAGAACTAATGTAAACGATACCGATGTCCATAATACAAATGTCCACAATACGGACATATATAATACCAATGTACACGATACCGATGTTCATAAAACAAATGTCCACAATATTGATGTGTATAATACTAATGAACACTACATCAATGTTCATAATATTGATGAACATAAAACAAATCGGCACCAAATGAATGTTCACAATCGTAACTCGCATCTCATAGAAGAGCACCGACAAATCGAAAATCTCAAATTGCACTATCCTTTGCACTTCTACGCCAACAACTGGTGGTCCATCTACCAGGACGTGGTGAAGAATCGTGAAAGACAATTCGGGAGCATAGATGAGTGGTGGAGACACTACGAGAAGGGGGCCGTGGACGCGCAGTCGACCGCACGCCCGGTTTGACTTTCTGGATATTAAACCGCTTGATGGTGTTTTTTTTTTTTTACCTACCTCACAAACCTCCTCCATAGGCAACGTCTAACGCTTTTGGATTCCTGATGTTTGGATGTAATAGATTTTTTTTTACCATAACAGTCTTGCACGCCACTGCAGTCCTTTATGATTGCGGAGCTTGCGGGATTTATACAGGTTTTTTTTTAATAAAATATAGGAATCACAAATGCTTACCTCATCTATAATTGGGTTTTTGAATGACCACTAAAAACGAGACTGAGAACTGTGACGATGCACAAAAAGCTTGCGCCTTCTTCTGTGTGCAGTGGCACTTGCAATTCGACCAGAAGAAACCAATCCCTTACGTTATTTAAAAGATATAAACATAACTTTCAAATCTGTTAATGTGTAAGTTGCCTGTATCTGTCAAATATTGCACACCCTGTGCTTGGTTCATGTGTTTTAAGCGGAAGTGATTAGAATAAGTTATTAATAAACGCAAGCTTTTGTTTTCAACTCATCTTCTCTCATTAATTCTTTTTGATAATTAATTCAGTTTTTTTTCCAGAAGTGTATAGAAATATCATTTGTTGAACTTCAATTGTTTCTGTAGGGATTGGTTTTTTTTTTTATGAACCCAAGGATTTCAAAGCTAGATTTAGGTTAGTACGTTAGTTTTCCTTGTTTTCAGTGCATCTTCGAATGCTTTGCTGTTTATCCTATAACTAATTTAGATTTTTTTAACTTCAAATAATAAACATAAAGAAAAAGTTTTCTATAGTAAATTCTTACTGAAATGTTATCTGGCCTTGCTGTTCTCGTTTATTTTTCGTTCTTATAGATGTCGTACTAACAATCGAATGCCCATGTCTCGTACCATAAACAAATCATTACATCATCACCAAATGTTGTACAACAGAAAACTAAATCTTTCACTGCATACTTGTTCCAAGTTATCTTAAGACCTGCGAGAGCTGTTGCAACAAGCCTGAGTCCATAGATAATACGTTTCAGAAACAGTGAGCGGGATGTCAACATTTGAACCGTTTCTCTCACTTACCCACCCATCTCTTTGTTCAGCTTGGCGTCTAACTTCTCACTAACAAGCACTGGATACTTTTCCACAGCTTTTTCTTGTAATGTGACAGTCCAATATTTCAAAAAAAGAATAATACAATTGAAATCACACCAAACTCATTTGTTTCTTCTCACATAAGGTACATTTCTCTTGTTTTTTTTTTTCAAAAATGAATTTAAATGCTATTTTGAAATAAGATGAAAATTCTTTGATAATTTATATAGTTCATTAAAATGGAATGTTAAAACTCAAGATTTTTAATAAATCTCTACCACTCGATTGGATCAATAAACTGCCGATGGCACACGCAAACTACCGCAGTAAAATCCACCTTTTAATTATTTTACAATGAATTTGAGGTTTTTTTTTTTACAAAGATGATACGATGCACAACTCAGTAAAAGAAATCGTAAGATAGATTAGGACAAACAACTTGACCATAGGGATCGATGCTCATTATAATCATTGAATTGTTATAACCTCACACAAACCCGAATCAAAACCATCGGAGCCATCTCACCACTCTGGGAGCTTTGCGGTGAACACTTTTACCTGTTGTCGTTCCTCAGAACTTATCGGTGGCTATGTTCTTGCAGGTCATGGTGACTAACGTCACTTCGCTACTGAAGACGGTTAAGGCCGTTGAGGATGAGCACACCCGAGGAACCCGCGCGCTGGAGGCTACCATCGAAGCCATCGCCCAAGAGATCAGAGTAAGAATGATAATTCTTTGCAATTCTTAAGTGTCTTAAAATTTCAAGTGATTCATTCGATAGGTTGGTGGTTTTATTTTTTGTTCACAGCTGCTCCTAGCACCAGGAGCCCCCAAGCTAACTGCCACTCCCGAAGAGCTGGTCCGCTGCACTAAGGCCATCACTGTGGCGACCGCCAAGGCCGTAGCCGCTGGAAACTCTGCTCGACAGGATGACGTCATCGCTGCAGCCAACATCGGTCGCCGCGCCATCGGAGACATGCTAGCCATCTGCAAGGTAATTAGTTTCCTGTAATCTATGGCCACATTTATGACAACACACTGGGCCTTATTTATTCAATTCAAATTCTGGACGGTACATATTTAGTCCATTTTTTTTCTCCAGTGGGTTTTTTTTTTACCTTTGAACTTAAACTAAAAAAACATATTGCTTCACCCAAAATTGAACTTGAGACTCCATTGTTGATAAGCAATTGTGCTAGTAACTGGACCTCCCAGTTACGAATGCCAGTACATACTTTTCAAAAAAGAGTGATTCTATTATCTTATCTCCCCCAGGGTGCTGCATACAAGTGTGCAGAAACTGATGAACTCCGTGAACGCACACTCCGCGCTGGAAATGACGCCGCTTCCTCGTACCGCTCTCTGCTCCAGGCTGTGCTCAAGGCCGTACAAGGCCAGCCCGCTGCCCGCCAAGCCTTCCCTGACCTGGGCCGCGCAGTGGCTCAAGCGGCTGCCGAGATCGTAGCCGCCGCTGAGGCCCTCAAAGGTAAAAGATCATTGAATCAAACTATCCCATAGAAATCTTCTTAAAAGGTTGATTTGTCATTACAAGACACAACTATAACATAAAAATTAACTAGTAATCAAAACTACCTTATATATATTATATATATATATATATATATATATATATATATATATATATAAATATATATCTATATATCTGTCTTGTTTTTTTATGAGTTCTTATTCAGAATTAAGCTATGTACTCGTGTGTTTTCTCTAGCTCTAATTGCAAACTGGTTTGTCATATTGTAGAAATCACGGCATCCCACCACTTGAGGCTTCAGTGGTTATGTTATAACTTTGAGATTTATTTAACTGGGCTCTTTGGCCATAATACTTTGTACTAACATTGCATGTGAAACTATAGTTTTGAAAAAAATGTTTTTGTACTATTCTTTTGTAGTATCTACCAATCACCAGTGAATAGTTTAAACTCGGTTCAATCTCAATTTGTGATTCATCAGCAACAAGTTTCCTCACTTTTAAGTAGCTTCATGAGCACAAACCCTATATGTAATTTAGTCTAGTATAACACGTAATAGATATAGAAACACCTATAAGTAGAGTTATAAGATACCTAAAGCTCGGTTGTCCTCGATTGTCGCAGCCACCAAGCGGCGCAAGTGCGTAGCTCTCTGACAGTGCGCCTGTTGCCAAAAGGGCAAAATCATTTTAGCTTCCAAAAGTAAGGACCTTCCCACAGACCTCGTCTTTCCAATCATTACTGCACCCGCACCTCTGTTCTACTCCACTTTTAAAACTCTTTCGTAATTAAAAAAAATTATTCTACAACTTATGACTGAAAAACTGATTTTTCATTTGCTTAAGCCAGTCTAGATAACTTGTGATTTGATGCCGTCATAGACTGTTTTGCATCAAATCACAAGTTACCTAGACTGGCTTAAGCAAATGACAAATCAGTTTTTCAATTGCTGTTAACAGCATATCTCCGTAAGAGCTTTAAAACCATAGAATGAAAATAGGACTACATCTACTTTACAGATTAATTGCACAAAACAGATAGAACCACTTATTTTACACACATTACCAATTCACATTCTTCACAGCTTATTTATTTACACACCTACGTCACTCTCTACAGCTTCATTTCTCATATTTATTCTTGAGCGTTCATATTTCTTATGTGTATTATTTTCAATACCTTTCACTGTGTCTTCTATAATTGTGTCTGCTTCCACGAGAAAATGCTTGTGCTTGTTTTTAAACAATTAATATCATCAATAAATTAATATTTTCAAAAAATTCCAAAAACTCACCGAGTTCAGTTCGCACAGTCTCATCAAAAATATTTACTAATGTTTCTTTCTCTATTTTGTATGGAATCATGCACTTCTATTTACTCTCAGTGTATGTCTGGAACGTTTCTCTTATCAACTTTTTCAATAACTCTTTAACTGATCCTCAAATGATGATCAAGTCATATTTCATTCTGGCTAAATTATTATAACCAAATTTATAGGTACCGATTGGGTGGACCCTGATGACCCGACCGTCATTGCTGAGAATGAGCTACTTGGAGCTGCCGCTTCCATCGATGCTGCAGCCAATAAGCTTGCTGCTCTGCGACCGAGAAGGAGTGTCAAGGTTCGTCAGTATTACTTATTTTCTTTACCTGTGCTTTCTTTCTAAATGTTTCAACAAGATCAATGCTATCGTAAGACGCCAGATTCTCCACACGGCTAAACTCTTACTCTTACTGTGAGATATGTTTGATATTCTTGGTTGTTTCATTAGCAATCAACCAGGAATCAGACATATTCCTACAGTGGGAGGAACAATCCACAGACAACACTGAAGACAGAAGACCGAGTGATTTAATATAAAACTTAATCTATAAATAAAGAGAGGATGTAAATCTTTAAGTTATATAAATATATTTGATAAAATGTTAATCTTTAAGTTATATAAATACATTATGAAGTTACAAGTTATACAACTTACTTAACTATCATTTTCATAAATATTAATTCTTTGATTTTACACCAGGAGGCAGATGAATCGTTGAACTTTGATGGCATGATCCTGGAGGCAGCCAAGTCCATCATATCGGCTACTTCGGCCCTCGTGCGTGCTGCTAGCGCAGCACAGAGAGAGCTCATTGATCAGGTTTGTCTTCAATACAAGCACAAGAATAATGCGTTCTTCGCCATTTCTCTTCTCAGATAAATATACTTCTTTCATATATTGCAAAATATTTCTTAAGTTAAATTTAATCACCTAATTCTATAATAATTTTCCATGGCAAAAATGTATTGTATTTGCCCTGCCCTTTATTAGCAGGGATAGAATATTTTCAGCTAGCTTTTCGCAGTGCCCATACTGTACGTCATTGATATCTCTATACAGTTTTATTCTCATCTGTTTACTGTTGTAAACAGATGAAAATAATGTGTATTAAAATAATCTTTTACAGGAGAAAACATTAAGATACTTAGAATATCAAGATGTATTGCTTGCACTATAAACTGATCCTCCTTATTCATATTGCTGTAAAAATATTTTCAAAAATTTGTTTTACCTACTGTCATATTGCATACTGCTATTGCATATTTTTGTTTTGCCTCCAGGGTAAAGTGGCCCGCCGCCCCCTCTACTCGTCTGATGATGGCCAATGGTCCGAGGGGCTGGTATCAGCTGCCCGGCTGACCGCCGCAGCTGCGCACTCCCTGGCCGAGAGCGCAAACTCCCTTGTCCAGGGCCTAGGCTCCGAGGAGCGCCTCGTATCCAGCGCCAAGCAGGTGGCCAGCTCCACTGCCCAGCTGCTCGTGGCCTGCAAGGTAGAAATCTCATTTTTCAAGTCAACCGTATCAAAATTTTGCTATCCAAAAATGACAGGCTAAATAAAATATTTTTTAAAAACAACTATTTGTCTATTTATTCTGGGAAATTATGTGAGGTATGTTGCATATTACTTAAATCTATTTGAATGTTTCAATACTAACCATTATATCCTATCTCTAGGTCAAAGCCGATCCCAATTCGGAGTCTACTCGTCGTCTTCAAGCCGCCGGCAATGCTGTCATCAAGTCCACAGACAACCTCGTGTGTGCCGCACAGAGGGCCATCTCTCACGATGAGGAGCGCCACCTCGTCCTCAATACCAAAATGGTAGAAGGCATCGCGCAGGAGATAGATGCTAGGTAAAAACAAACTAACATTTGTCAATATCTTTTTTATTTAGGATTTAGGGCTGGCAGGACTCAGTATACTTGGAATTTGTCAAGTGCAGTATATAAATCACATACCAAATATAGGCAGTACATTCTAATAACCTTTAAACTCCCACTGTTTTCTGTGAATTTATTGTTTGCAATAATGCAGATGTAACAAGTTAGACACAACCGCAATTGCTTCCATCTGTTTGCTTCTTAACTGTTCTTCCGATACCTCTTCACTTATAAAATTAAACATGTGAAAAATTTACAAAAATATCTTATTTAAAACATTAATAAAAAAGACTCCAAAGTTTATCCATTAATATATAAAATTATATATTTCTCTAGGTCTGTAGTTCTGCGTATTGAACGAGAACTTGAGGAAGCCCGTGGCCGTCTCACTGCCATCCGTCAAGCAAAATACAAACTCAAGGGCGGAGACACATCTGGAGATGAAACTGACACGGAACTCACATTCCACAACCAGTCGGCTCACCAGACTCTTCAGCTCAGGCAGGAAGGGGGATACAATTCCGACACCGCTACCAGGAGAAGCCAAAGCAACACCAACAGCTTCGGCCGAAACACAAACAGCTTTGGTCAAAACAACACCAGCTTCGGCCAAAACAACTCCAGCTTTGGCCAAAATAACACCAGTTTTGGGCAAAACACCACAAGCTTTGGCCAAAACAACTCCAGCTTCGGTCCGGGTTTGTCGACTTTCGGCCAAAACAATCCTGGCTTCGGTCAGACCAATTCCAGCTTCACCAGCAACAATACCAGCATCAATAACAGCTCCACCGTCAACAAGGTGTCGACTTTCACTACGGATAAGTCTGTCAAGTACCCGTCGCCGCCTCCGCCGAATCCCCCGCCGCCGATGTCCACAAATCTCTCCACTTTCTCGAGAACTTCAACCACTTCCATCGATGACTCCAAGATGATCAAGCCGACGCAGAACTATGAGGGATTCACCACACGGTAAGTTTTGTTAACTTCTTGTGCTTTGAATCGGTTAAGGGAATAATCTATTATTTTATATGACTCTTACGACAGACTTGGCAATCTCCATACTGAATAAATTTTTAAATTTCACTCTACAAAAGCTCACAAATATGACCTTAAAATATATCTACACAAATATTGAATTTTATTATTTTTATTTACTTTTAAATTTTGACCATTAATGCCACAAACAATTGTATTTAAATTAATAGCAGTTACATGGATTTATTTACTTACAACATTGCAATAATATGAATAATCGATTGTTTGTGACAATAGCCTGGTCTTAAATACAATATCTAATGCATTTACACATTACTAATTTGTCTCTTTTACATTTTGGAATGCCGCATCATCTGGACCATAAACATCATAACTAACCACAAATAATAAAATTAACAATGTTTTCTGATCTTTTTAAATCGTTCTCTTTAATTAATTCACTAATTTCAAATCATTAAAAACAAACTGTAACTTGGATCCAACGCAGTTGAATGTTACCAACAACAGAACAAACTCAACAATCTACCATATATTGGACATTTAAAGTGCTATTCACAATTTATTCAATTAAAAATTCTCACATTTTTGTGAATACGTAGCAAAAATCATATTTTTCCATTGTCGTTAAAAGTTTACATGTAAATATATAACGTTGATGGCTTGCACATATAATATTCAGTACACATTTAATATTTAAATCACAAGATGTCTCCACTAACAACGATTTTGACAATCATCGGCCGGACTAACAACCGTCACAAGGTGTGTACAACAAACATCAGTGCTGTATGTGTCTCGAGTCCTAGGGCAGTTGGAGATGAGCCGAGATGTTTAAAAAAATGATATCACAATATATGGATAAATTCTAAAAAAAATCAGCAATTTTTATCATCTGTTCTTGACACTTTGACCCATTAAGTCTTCATCGGAAAATGTGATGAATCTTTTTTGAAACATGGAAAATGGTACAAGTCGAAAGCAATGCCGTAACACTGCAGAGCTGTCTCGTACTATTACAACTGCCATTTATTGTTCATAAATGTCTCGACTCGTATCCAATTGGCTTTTTTGTAGTTTATATGTGTATCATGTAAGAAAACATTATTTGATGCTTAAATGTAAGAAAACAAAATATGTAAAGAATTAAACATTGGGAACCTTATGCTGGGTTCAGGCACGGTCATGTCACCATCCGGTATACATTTGGTCATATCTGAACCCAGTGACGACTTTGGAAATTTTTATAGAAAAGACATCAAAATTGACTTGTTTTAATAAGTTAGTTTCCCTTTTCAAAGATCGGTATTGTTTTTTGATGCCATAGTTGTTTTCATTGCATTAATATTATTTTTATTTATTAAGTGGTTATGTTTTTGTATATGTTTGTGTAGTGTGTATTTAATGTGTGTTTATATTGTTTTAATATCTGATATTTATATAATTATTGAAATAAAACCAAACTGGATTATTATGAATAAGATTGCAAGAACTAAATTTTTAACAATATTTTCTTTTATTGTATTTAAATGAGTGTTTCTCAAGCCATTTTGGTTTTATTTACGCTTTGGTGCTTTTTCATTTGTGAAGTTATTTATTTATTATTTTTTGTAGGTGTTTTTTTTTTTTTGTTTTTACTCGCATGTATTCTATGCTTATAAATCTGTTTAAAATATTATGGCTTTTTTATGGAAAAAAATATCATTTCATACATCTTTCATTTTATCACTAAGCTTTTATGTGTCCAATTATTAACTAAAGTTTAGTGGTATATTTTGATAATAAGTACTTAAATTTATTGTAAATTCATATGATTGTATGTGTTTTTTTGGAAAATGTAACAATTTTTGCATAAAGCTTGCATGTCACAATATTCACGCTTCTATATGTTTAACAAACCACACAATAAATCACATATATAATTATGAATATTATATTATTTTTACCTTATTTTACACAATCACATTTTCACCAAAAAAATTATTTAAAAGTAAAAATTAATCTACCGTGCCATTTTTTTAATTCTTCAAATGTCATACTGGGTAGATACGGTTACATTATATCATGCGTTAACCATTTTATTTCACTATCATAGTTCTTATATATTATTTGACGGTTCAAATTTAGTTCTGATTACACATTTAACATTATCATCGTCAAAATCCAACAAATGAACTATGTTAGTGCAATGACAGTCACGTAACTACCATCCGAACCTCGTGTCAACATAACGCCTACTGCCTCCTGTTGTCGCACGCCGTCACTTTCTGTCGTGCTAACAGTGGATGTTTAATCTCCGGTTACCGAGTAGTCATTAGTCCGTCTCCTGCGGTCGCCGCTGATCCTCTTTATGATTTGTTTTCCTTTTTCTTTTGATTTGCAGATCTCCTAACACTGCTAACAAAGAGTAAGTGTTGTGACGACATCTGGCCAATACTGAACCTCCAGATTATAGATTTTTACTGCAACCGTTTTCGTTTCTTTTAATTTTGCTTTAAATTTGTGTTTTTTTCAGCATGTTTTTAAATCCTGATTTTGATTAATTGACTTGGTGTTTCCTTTCGATGATTACTCTCTGACTCTCACTTCTGCTCAAACGCATGGTTTTTACTGCTTTCATTCTGAAATTTTTCAAATAAACTGCGTTATTATTGGAGATCTGAATTCAGTTGCAACTCCAGTGCTTTATCAACTAACAGATAATATATTAATAATCAAAATATAAATAAAAATAAATTGAAACTCAATATGTTGTACTTCTGCATATTTAGTTTTCTTCGACAAACTATTTGATTAGCATAAAAGAAGTATATTTCTTTGATATCAACCAAGTCTATTGGCATAAAAATAAACATGAACAAATATCACTTTTATTATTTAAAATTTATTAATGCTTTCTACCTAGTTCTTTCTTTCAAAAATATTTAATGTAATAGGTTCAATGTTTTTTTAATTACTACCTCGAAGTAAATATTTTTTAGCATAATGTTCAATCCATATCTTATCAAATTAAGTCGTCGTTTAATTTAGCACTGTCTCCTGCTACCGACTTCTGATCTCCAATTATTATTCAACCTCCTTCAATATTTTGGCATTCTACTTCATAATAATCCTGGAATTGGAAAATAGCATATTGATAGTTTCATTTATAAAATGACCATTTACTATATTTAAAAGGCAATATTAACACCAGCACAAGAAATTGTTTTGTGGTCTGTTATCCAATTAAATATATTTGGGGATCGTCTGAATTCGCCTTTTCAAAACTCTAGTTTATCTAGTAGATCAATCGCTTCATCCTTTTCAAAGGTCACACTTGTGACCTCTATCAGATCTGGTTCCATAGAACAGACATGTGGATCTTCTGTGGATCTCCTAAAAAATATGGATAATAACTTCTAAAAAATATTGCATTATTATGCTATAAAACTGATTTTCTTTCCAACGTTAATATGAATATTTATTTTACTTATTTTTTGCCAACAATTTGAATGGAATGAATAAAATGCAGTGTTATTATGAACTCTTATGTATATTCATTGGAACTTGATATATTTGATTGACTCCTTCATTATTTCAGTAATTTATCTATTATTTGTTTCAGTTTAAAGTAACAGCTTTCAGTTTTGGTGTTTACTTTAACTTCTAAGAAAGTTCAATAAAAAAACAATTACTCACAATGCAGCATGTTTGTTTAACAGCTTTAAGTGAAGATTTTTACTCACCTCCAAGATTTCTCAAATACCTTACGCAATAGCACTATGTTAGGGTGTGGATTTGGAAGTTGGAAGTACGGCCAAATTAGTGAGAAATAGAAATATTTGATGAAGTGGTCACCAACCTCCTATGAGGAGAGGCACCAGAAGAAGTAGAAGGGTGTGAATACTAATGATGGGATAATATTGATGATAATAATATCACTACTATTGATAGTTGATTATTGACAGTTGTCAAAAGCTAGTTAGCACACTCAAATCTACCATCGAAAGTGAGAACAGTAATTAAAGTTCTGTCAGTTCTTCCTTTTAGTGTTTGTAAAAAGTAATCTATCAGTAGTATTAGTAACCTTTTTTCTAAAACAATCAATTGCTATCAAATGTTCAACAATCAGAAATTATCCTATCATTTGTAATTATACTGCTGCTGTGGTTGAATGTACGCTTATATACAAAACAAAATAGATTCAATTAAAACTTCTTTATTTCGAATACTTCATAATGTAGTTGTAAATAACTGTAAGAGTGTTGCCTGTGGTAGTGTTTTTCAATTGAACGACCGACCCTAACCTAATGCATGCCCTCACTAATATTCTTCCCCCGCGGATTGTGCAACTGACAGATCCTCGACAACCACCACCACCGAGTTCACGTCAGAAGAGCAGACGGAGGGGACGCAGACGGTGGTGTACAAGACCACATACTATACCACCAGGCCCCCCTCCATAGTGCTGACTCAGCGCAAATCCGAGGCCTCCATAGGCGAGGTGGTCAAGAAAATGGAGGCAGTCAAAATAAAGCCTGTGCCCCCGCCCAGAGATGGCGCTAGTGCCCTCAAGAAGGACAAAAGCTAACCAACTATCGTAATGAACTTTTATTTATAACAACCAAATAGACAAAGCTTATAATTATGTCAGGAAAATATGATATTTTGAAAACTTTGCATATGTTGAAAGTATATTTCTTTACAATTAATTACAAATTGAACCTACTGTCACAATCGAGTGATAAATCTGTCTTCATCTTTACGATTACCAGAACTAAACAAATTTTTGAATGATGAAAAATCGAAATAAAAAAGTACAATTTATGGGCCTGCGGCAACTTTAGATCACGCTTTCGATGATGGACCTGCTACACTTTCTTGTTACCCTAAGATAATTGACAATACTATGATACATTACATTTATCATTATGATATTTAAACGTACTTAGTTTTTATCTTACATTATATTCCTCTGTAAGATAATAAAAAGCATAATTGTTTTTTTTACAAATCATGCAAATTTTGCTGTTAACTTTTAATTTTACTATTAAGAATAAAACTGAAAAGAATATTAGACATGACCTGAGAGTTACAGGGATGGACTCCGCTCATCTCAATGCACTGGTCCCTAAATTCAGAGTGAGCTTGATGGTCGATAGTTCCATGGCAGCCCTTAATCTCTAATTGAATGTATCATAACTTAAGTACTTATAGTATTCACTTCCTCAATATTAAATCACAATACAAGAACACAAGTGACCACCATATGCTGTGTTCATTATATGTAATATATTATTCATTTAAGTTGTGAATTATTACTTTCAACATAGGCAAAGTTATTAAATCAAGCGATTTTCCTAATATATTTATATATTGACAAGTATTCACAAACGTCTTATATCTCAATAAGCATTGATTTGCCTAGTTCAAAGTAGATTGATCTACGTGATCTTAAATATAGATTTTTATAAATCACAACTTTCCAAATCAATCCTTCGGAAAATGAATTGCATCGCCTGCCCATGCCCTCAGTCAGGCCGGGCGTACCCGACAGTCAGGTAACGAGTATGACTTCACATCATCCATTGAAGATCTCCCGGCCCCTCCGACAATCCGTTTGCCGTTTATTTTTCTTCTCTCGCACTAATCTCTGCATGTTTATGGTGAATGGACTACTGAACTATTAGATTATGCATGTCTTTGAAAAATACTTCATCGCGTAGCCTGGACTTTTCTTGCCTATTATTTGAAAGCTTATGGCATGTTTTAAAAGATATTTTTGCAGCTGTTTTTTATCAATGATTTTGAATCAAAGATCTTTTATCATTCTCAATTTTATTGAATGAATCTATTTTACATTTCCTGAAATCTCAATTGTATAATTTTTTTTTAAGAGTTTCAATCTATTTTTTATACTTCCTCACCTCATTTTAAAAGCATTGAACATATTTGTTACAAGACTGTAATATTTAAGTAAAGTAATATTAATGCTAGTGACACAGTTATTTGTCATTTTAAAAGAACGCATTGACATTTGTAAAGCAAACACTCAGAAGTGAGGTTAAAAACTACTTCGAATTCTATCCATTTGAAGGAATCAAATAATTGTTATTCATCGTAATAGCTGAATAGTTCTCCTTATTAAATGATAGGAACTAATCTCCCTGTATATAATAAAGGAATCTAAAACCCACTCACCCAACACCATTAACAATAACAATGTAATTTCAGTTACGAGACCAGATGTTATGACACGCCTCGATCTCTCAACATCACTCCCGAATTCTACACCAAAGCCGAGGACCAACACAAATCCTACAACGAAAGCAGCGCCTTCTCCACCTACTCTAGCCTCAAGGACAGCAAGTACGAAGCGCCCAAAGTCACCAGTGGTCTTGAGAAACCCAAGGCCGTCGGCTCCCCTCTCAGCCCTAAATTCAACGCCAAATTCGATCTCAAGAGAGAATTTGAATCGTCCGACCTGTCGAGAAACAATTACAGCCAAAATGTGCTCGCTTCCACCTACGACTCCAAAACTGAGCAATCGTATTCTGTTAAAAAGAATGAGCCAATTCCGTATGTGTACGGTGCGAAAAGCCCCACATCTCCGAAACCGTTCTCTTCTGAATCGTATGTCCAAAGGACTGCAACTAATGATCAATCGCCTTTCTCTACTCTTGGATCTAACTCGAGCTATACCCCTCGATATGAAGTCAGATCGCCGAAACTTCCCACGCCTACTCACACCGGATACTCTGAAACAAATCAATCGTTCAACTTTAAATCTGAAGTCTCAAATAAGGGAAATTCTAGTCTTCCTTCTCAGGACTTGGCCAGAATCACTTCGGTGCAATCTCCCAAGCACGAAAACGTTCAAATGTTCGGAAAGGAAGTCTATACTTATGGAGCGCCCAACTACTCGCAGGAGACCATGACGGAAGTCAAGGAAATCCCCAACGGGACTCAGAAGGTTACAACTACCAAGATTTACAGCTCAACTCCAATGAAAATAACAAGCACGAACATGAAGTATGACAGCACTGGAACCGTCACGAGACCGCCCTTCGACTCCATGAATGAATTCTCTAGGGAATTTGGCAATGAATCCAACTTTAGCACTCTCAACTCGAATTACGGATCTCACGCCACCGACACGATGAAGAGCTACACCTCTCAATCCTCGGCCAATACGGACTCAACCGCATTCCTCAGACCTTCAGATTACAAACAGTCTCAGACCTCAACAGTCGTCTCAAAATCCGTCAAGTCTCCGTCCGATCTGGCCAAGGAGTTGGACTCCATGGAGAGGAAGCTCATGAAGCAGACTATCTCCTCTGAAGTTATCGAGAAGAAAACGGTGATGACGACTTCCAACAAATCGGAGACTAGCTCTACGACCGTCAAGAAGTTTGGCAACTTTTAATACACGACTCTTTGATCTTCGAGAATCGAGAATTTATTTTTTGAAATCCTTTTTTTTATTTAGGTTGATTGAATCACCGAAAACTAAAGCTGATGGTTTAAGGTGCTAACCTGAGCTGACCTCAATCATATTTTTATTTTTATCATAATGACATAGATGGCTCCGGCATGAAAGATATATATATATATTATTTATTTTACTCCGGCTGTTTCTGATTGTTGCCGGCAGTTCCAGTTAATTTGAATTATATGACATTTTATAAAAGAAAATATATTGAACAATTGAAGGGATTCATCGGTAATTCTTTCTTACTAAGAAATTTTTAACTAAAAAATTGTACGTCCATTAAATTATTGAAACTCACTCAAATGCCTTATGGAGAAGTATTTGTGCCTTTTACTGAGTGCCTGAAACAACATGCCAAATGATTGCCTTAAACATACACTAATATTTAACAATTTAATGTCAAAAGCAAATCCATTAGATATTTATGCATTTATATACTACTTATAACTGGTTGCCTTAAATTGAAACCGTAGAAATAATCCCACAAGTGTTTATTATAACATTGAAACCCTAGAGATAGTCTCACAAGTGTCTATTATGACCTTGGAACTATAGATAAAGCCACAAGTGTCTGTTATGACCTTGGAACTATAGAGATAATATTATAACCTCAAAAAATATTTACATTTATCCATTAGGCGATAGGTTTATTCCCTTCAATTGTTCTTTATGCCAGTTGAACCTTTTAATATTAGTGTTGCCATTGTAGTTGTATACTGCTTAGGGAGCCCTGCCTGGCAGAGTTTTAACAGAATTTCAAATGTGCCTTTCTAAAACATTTATTGTATAGAAAAAAAAAGTATGTGCCATCCTTGAAAATATATTTATTGATTTGTTTAAAAAGAGCCAAAGTATTTTTCAAAGAGTGTTTATTTTATCGAATGACTTTCAGGTTTTATTATTTATAATAGTAATTTCTTGTCTTCCATATCTTGTGGCAAATACAATGAACTTAAAATTTCCTTTTATATTTATATTTAAAAAATTGTCTTCCTTATAAAACTATAAAGAAAAGCACTCTTTGAAAAATGCCAATTGAATGTTGAAAATATATTGATTGTAGAATTAAGAATTTGTGTTACACTGTGGCAATGCTCCACGGACGCAACTTTCAGTTGAATAATATTTTTTTTCTAAACCATAACGTCATTTAATAGCCATTTAAGATAATAACTGTAATAAATATTATTACTAATCCATTTTGTATTTACTTGCATTGAAAGTTTGCCAAGAAAATTGTCTCGTACGTTCTGTTTTCTATTTGATCTTCGGTGCTATTGCTTATACAAACTCAGTAAAGTTAAATAAACGTTGATGGTTCTATTTTGTAAAACCTTCATAACATATTATCGCAAACCTTTTAAATTACATAAACACAGTGCCATATGTTGTAAGATACGAGGACGCGTTAATTCTCTCAGTGTAGATCTGTGGATCTGATTGTTGTTAAAGCAAATCCATTCTTTAGTAAGAGGCACATCTTTTTCTCTTTGAATTTACGTAAATCCATCTTCACAAAGTGTATACTTTGTATAATGTAATAATTTTTAAAATTGTACTTGTTTTGTCAAACTTTGTGAAGATCTCCTTGGTATTACGACTTCTTTCGAAGAAGCCGGTTATGAATTTTTGACAGCAATTTTACTTATTAGTTTTAAAAAAACTAGAAGTTAAAAGTCAAATCATCCCATAGCCTTACACTTCACTTGAAAGTAGTTGTGAATCGATGTTCTGAAATTGTGTGTCTTAGTCCGTACAGCCAATAGTGCCCTGACTAATTTAGTATTAAGCAAGTAATGCTAAAGTGCATGCATCTTTTGAGAAATGTCAAAGCGATTCCTGAATATAAACTCGTTTTGTGTAAATTTGAACGAAAGAGATCGTGGCTATGATAAGCGTTGTAAAAAGATATCTCTGATTTATCGTTTTGACTCTACGACTCAAAAGATGTTGCTTAATTATTATATTATTATTGAATGAAGTGAATCACAATAGTGTTTATAAATTTATACAGTTTTATATTTATTTATTGTACGGAGCAACTTTATAATGGAAAAAATATTACATCCACGCAAAGTCAACTTCATTCGTCACAAACAGTAGATTTAATGCCAAAATTGCCTTATGCGGACAGAATGACTGTACGTCGCTAAACACGCTAGACACTTACGCAACCGTGGCGTCTCGTTTGGTCCAGCACGGTTGAGAAAATTTAAGTATATATGTCAGATTAAGCTCTGAGATATTTTTTGTCTTTGTGTTTTTTTGAATATTAAAATTGTTTATTGTATTTTAAAATTTTGTCTATGTTAATATGAAGAGAAAATTATTATTATTATGTTGTAAATGATGGTACTCAGTTTCCCCTAACCCTGTTAATTTAGGTAGATATTTTAAACTGTACATGGATTAACATTAACACTTAGGGTGAGGACTTCGAATCTTAACGAGTTCTTATACAATTTGGAGTTTAACACAATCTAATCATTTTTTAACCAAAAATAAGAATTATCTATGTTGACATATTATTATTAATTATAAAAATGTGTTTAAAATATGTTTTTGTTTTTATTTTACTTATCATATTGCTACCTCTCAAATATAAATCAGTGGAGTGTATCTTGAAAATATACTTTACAAAAAGAGAAAAATTATTTACCACGTCATTCTTACTTATTTGTAGATGCTTAATATTCATAAGATTTTATATTTTCATTTGACTTGGTTTGGGTAAAGATGCAATATTTTTATTACGTAAATTATGTATCTTTAGTAATCTCGGCATTAAGAAATTAATCTCTTTTTTTAGGACTTAGTAATTGATAAACAGTGGTTATGTGGAGTGATTGGTACATTTTGTACAGACAAGCGAGCTTTTCTCACATACACGTGTGACGTATGTGATGAATGATGTAGAAAAAGATATCTCATCTATTTTATTGATATGGAAATTGGAGTCGGCAGAGCAAAATTTGTAAAATTCTTAATTGATTTTTATTTTCCAGTAAGGTATGGAGGACCACCTTGTCAAGGATGGCGTGATCCCGACTAAGGGAAACTCAATACGAAAGAATATTTTTATAAAACATCATCAATATAAATAAATATTATCGTTTTTGTTAATTTCACAATACTTACCCTAAAATAGGATAAATTTTCCGTCTCAACTGTAAAAATCCATTCATCCATCTGTAACCGAAACACTCGGCGCTAATGTACGATTTGTTGAAAACAGTGCTTTTATTCGAGTTATTACACTTTCCCTGTTTGACAGCTTGTCACTGGATAAATTGTAATTAAAAATTGCCAAGAATTTATTTTTAATTTAAATAATAAATTGATTGTTAATGAATAGGTTTATATGATTGAGACACATTTATTAATACTTAATACTTAGTTTTTTTTATTTTTACTAACGAAACTTATTCGTTCACTGTAAAAGGTACACGAACACCAAAAATTTGTAAAAATATTAATCATATACAAAAATATTTTAATCTACTTACATACTATACAAATAAAATATAATTTTATATCGTTGCTTTTAGGAGTAGGAATAAATCTTAACCGTGCGTGTGAAACTGGGAAATTGTATTTGTTCCCGCATAGTATTTATTTCAATATTTGCTAAAGAATCTTTCTCACATAACGCATCATAAAGAGTCTATTTATCTTGACATCACATTAAAATATAAATAACTTACGCGAAGGAATAACGTAATATAAATAAAAGATTTTTATTATGTTTTGCTGAGAATTAGCATCCAGCATTGTCTTAATGAGTTGAATTTTATAACATTGTTTTTCATTACATATTCTGAATATTTAAAAATAAATGTGATAATTCACAAGTTGCAGTGCGGAATAAAATAATTATGATTTTTTTATGAAAATTAAAGGACTTGCAAATTTTAAGACTTTTGATGTGTCTTTTATATATTATACATAGTACATCCATGCTCTTATATACCCTTATACTTAAGTAAAGTAGGATGCTGCTTCAATCGTAGTTCATTTTGATTCAATTCCTGATTAAAACAATCATGATCCAATCGGTTATGTTATACACAAACACTTTTATATAAAATCGATCGGCGAATAAAAAAAAATTAACCTAATTTACATTACCGACCCATAACTTGTGTACACAATTAATGTATCTGTGGATCTCGTGTATAAATCGCCACAGCCATAAATTTTCTAACATTTTTTACAAAAAATATTTATAATCCAATGTATTCAAGTCTATACAGAAGTGTATTGTGCTTTATTGTGGATATGCTAATAAATAAATACATAATGATAACCTGATTTTTATTTATTTTTTACATACTTTAGGCAACACAATGTAAGTAATCGTATGGTAAATAAAAGAGTCATGGCGAAAACCATTCGTTTTCGAAAGTATAACGAAATACGATTCGGTATGACTGATTTTCAATAAAAAATAGCAACTTTTTAACATCATAGGTATCTATAAAATCTATAAAAAATTTAATTCAAATCAACATTAAATTTAATGAATGGATGTGTTGTGCTCTTGAATATTATAGATCATAAATCTTAAAGGTTTTTAATCATTCGAATGACCGCCGAGTTCATAAGTCTGTCAAATAACAAATTTGATTTGATGTGATATGATTTATTTAGAGACAATAGTTTATTTATCTCAGCTGCGATCGTTCTTGTGCGATCTTGTCTTTTCAGAGAAGTAAATTGCTCACTATCATTAATATCATATCTTAATATCTATTATATTCCATTAGATGTTATCTCTTTAGCACAATTATTATGAGTTTTGTTTTTGATATTTCTAAGGTGTGAAATAACTTATTATCGATTCTAATCTTGTTTTGATTTTGTAAGCTTGATACGTCTAAACCTCTTAGCAACAATTTAATCTTTAATATTCTGCATAATAATAATAAGATTAAGTATTTAAAAGATATCAACTGCTTGTAAACACATGAGTTTACATTCTTAGTGCTATTGGTGGAAACGGTGCATATAACAAATCAATTGCACTGTTATAAAGAAATTCAACTTGGGTGTAATTAAAATACAATTGTTTAATCAATAAATATAGTTGACTTGTTGGCTCAGCGGTTTTACCGTTTACTTTTGATCATGAGTTCCTAGATAGGATCTCTATCCTGGGAATAGGTTCAAACCTACTCAAGTAAGGCCACGATGTTCGCATCACATCTGTTAAGTCTTCCGAACTTGGAAACCTACGTCACTGAAGGTTTATCCCAGAGCATCTTTCTTTCTCTTTTAACTAAGAAACATTTTTGATTTTATAAAGAATTAAAAAAACTTAATGGTCCTGAAATTTACGGCCTACAAACAAGCGCTCAATTTGAAAACGTACATTTATATTTACATAATTATAAATGTGTGTTCAAATTTATATTACAAAAAAATAATATTCAATACATAGATAAGACTGTAATTATTAATTACAGTCATAAAATAAATGGCACTGGCATCAATTGATGTTATTTTTTTATTGATTGTTGGAAAACCAGTTTCAATACGTTTACATTCTGATAAGACATAAAATTATTATATTTTGAAGACCGTAATTACAATCTTTATTGTGTGAATATACAGCATTCATTACAGATGAACGTAAAAATAACTATATACTTCGATCATTCATTGATGAATCATTTTTAAAGCGTGTAAGTTAAAACTCCAAAATCATTAATCAAAAGAAAACATAATAAAACCTCGAGTAATCGATACAATGCCAATTGAAAGATACCATCAGGTCATGGAATAGCGTGACTTCTGTTATTATCGCTGACGGAGTGCAGCCCGTCAGCCAAATAGTCAGAGGTTACTGAATATAATTAACGAGAACCCTGCCAGAACTACTAAGGACTGAATGTTATCTGAGTTTGTCTCATAACACCCAAAATACGTTTATTTCCCAATTTGAGCACGCGCTCGTGAAAGCAATTATAAATGGGTGTTCTGATTTTGAAAAATGTTGGAATATATTTATGAAATATGACATTTTCTAGTAATTTTCATCAGCTTTCAAATTTTAAAGCATTGCAGCACATTGGAGTTGATTAAATTATTTATAATTTTGATTTTCAATAATATGAATAGGTTGAAGTGTTTAAAATCCAATATTGGGGAAGAGGGAAGAGGGAAGAGGCGGGGCGCGAGAGGCCCCTGGCGGGGGCGGCGGGCGACTGGCAGTCGGTGACAGGTGCGAGTGCGAGTGCGAGGCGAGTGCGGGTGCGGGTGCGGGTGTGAGTGCGGCTGCGGGTGCGAGCGCTTCTGCTAACCAGATTTCCCCCGATATGACGGCAAACCAGCGACGGGTAATTACAGCCTCGATTACTATTGACTCGACCCGCTACTGAGACGCGTTTGCATTTGTTTCCAGCCCATGTCTCGCCCGACGCAATATAGAATATTTGTTTTATTGATTCATGCAGCCGCATGTTAGTGACTGACATATTATTTAAGTCGACTGGCAGAATGCGCGCCGCCTCGTAATACGATGTTTACTTTCATCACTTTCTCTTCTGTATAGTTTAGATTTTTGACAAAGTTTGACAGATCTGTGTCGCGGTGCGGACACGTTCTCTCGTCAGTGTTGATGCTGCTTAAGGGTTGACATATTTTTTTAGTATTTGGGCGAAAGGAATTACCGACTACACCGCTGTTACCTTTTTTTGTTGTTATCTCCCCTGTGCGCGAATTATTCAGTTTCGAACGATCGAAATTCTCAGGTTATCCGGCCGCTGTGAAACCGGTTTGGAAAGAAAGCTCGCGCTCTATTTTCTCTACGTAAATAACTATAACCCTATCAATACGAAACCGGAAAAACGCACCACATTTTCATATCAAATTTATCATTTAAATTAACAATGTAATAAATATTTTTAAAACCGGGTTATTGCGACGGAAAATTTTGTATGCGCAGTAAAAGAAAATTAATAAAGATGCACAGAAATGTATAATATTTTTGAGAAAAATCGGTCGTGACCGTTTGGCATCGCTCGAACCCCGGGCGGTCGTTTCTGGTTATGATGAACTCTTATAAAAACGACGTTACATTTCTCAGGACGACTAGTTTCACTTTAATTTACTACAAAACCTTCCAGTGCGACACCGGTGCGACGGAGATCGCACGCGATCGAGGTGAAACGCGCCTGTTTTCTTTTCTTAAAAAAATACTCAGGTAGGCGATAGTAAGTTTATTTATTTTTAAATCTTAGGGGAAGATACTACGAAAAATCATTTACAAAGCAGTAAAGATAAAACATTGCAAGTCAAAAAATAATTGTCTTTGGAAATTATTCCAAATTCAAACTGTCGGACGTGAAAAATAAAAATGACGCAATTTGCGATGGTAATCATTTTCTTTTGCGTCAGCGGAAACAAAAATTTAATTTTGATAACATCGTATTTACAATTATTCAATATCTCAAATCCGTGCGGCGTTTGGGCGCCTATTATGAATGATAATGTTTTTTTTTTCCGCAAAACAAAAACAATGCGCCGTTGATCTATGACAGATGAGAGCTGTTGGACGTAAAACTAAAATGTTGAACTATTTATATAAAAGTACGACGAAAAAAACCGCTTCGCATTATTTTAGTGAGGTTTATAAATAGACAGCATTTCACGCAGCTTTATCTCCGACGGAGACAAACAGCTGTTAATAAAACTGCTTCTGAGAAGGCCGTATCTAGGAACATCAAACTTTTTATACAATTTTACATTGTTCCTATGATCTTGTTTTTCTTGGGCGAAGACTAGTGATGGGTACGAACGATTTATTTAAATAATCTATTTTTATTTATCGATTCATCGAAGTTAATTAATTATCCTCTGACAATTCCCTAGCAAAAAAGCACGGGAGTTCCATGTCAGCATTCTTAAAATTGTCTTACTCACACTTCTATGGATCATAAAAACTATAGATTGACAGTCACGCTGCTCTACGATCAGTGTCTACCTGTTTGATATGTTGGCACATAAAAATAATAGTGAACTAACAAGTCTAAACCTAACAAACTAACTCTTGTGGGTGTTGTGCCCGCGCAGGAATTAATATTTTTTAGTTATTTGAATATATTTTTTGTAAAAATAATAAATGAGTAGTTTGAATATTTTAAATCAACTTTATGAGCTTTTTATAAAATAACGTAAATTTCCCATAAGTTTTCACTATTTATTTATTTATGTTAATAAGCCAGCGAATTTTACGGTACAACAAAATATTTTTTTTAGACCTGTACTTATAATCGCAATGCAAAATTAATAAACAAAACAACAACACTGTAGGGTAAAGACAAACAAACGTACTACATACTAAACCACAATACTAAAATTAAAGTGTGTAAAAAAAAATTAATAATTCTTACTTTTACAGGGTCTCAAACATATTCAGAGACAAATTTTAAACTTATCTGATTTCTAGAATATAAATATTCTGCGTTTATATTTCTCCAATAAGTGATGTTTTTTTTTTATTCGATGGGGTGTGACGTGTCTACGATAAAACCTTTATATCGTACCACTGCTTTTAATAATAGCCTAGTTTACCTTTATTTTACAAATTATCGATTTGTTGGTTGAGAAATCGACTGAAAAAGGGAATGCAGTTTTTCCTAAATGAGGTTAAGTAGGTTAATATAATCACTAGTACATTCTAATTGTAAATGCCAGGTGAAGGGGTATAATCTGACATATAGCATGCTGTTTTATTAACAGCAATAAATATAAATATTTTCTATATACTATCCAACATTTAAAACCCATAATAAAGTAATTAAAAAATGGTTTAATAAGTTGCCAAGCCTACCCGTGCACGTAGGGTTGGACTTTTATAAATTTAAAAATAATAATAATACAACTTATTAATTTTGTAATTTTTCATACGTTAATACATACGCTACTTCCCAAAATCAATAAAATTGTGGCCATCCTGTACCAAGCGCTGTCGTGCCTGATATGTCAACACTATTACATCACGATCTCGTTGTATATTTCCCGACGACTAACGATGAGTTTAAAAACTGTGCTCAAGGTAGGATAACCAAGAATAAAATATATTTTGAGAAAATAACTACTTTTGTCAGTATGACATTTAGAATCACCCTGTATACTTGATTTCTTGGCCACTCCCCTTCTAGTAAAATCAGTCAAACTTTACACACACATATATATATATATATATATATTCCGCTCTCTATACCTACCATGTGGTCTCTTCGTTAGCACGTATTCGACAACAGTCTTGCGCTCTAATCCAGAAAGGAAAAACTAAGAGAAAAAATGTGTTTCTTAAATATTAAAAATGCAAGTACACAACATCACAATATCAAACACAGTCGCAACCGCTTTTGAATGGTTCAAACTTATTTCTATGTACCTGTTCCACTGCAACCTGAACAGAGTGGTGTGTTTGTACACCCCAGCCAAGCTTACCCGAGCTTGGCTGTCTCCCGCTCGTTAAATTGGCATAAAATAAATGTACAAAGATTTTTGGCTATAATACAAATCCAAGAAATCCTCACAAAAGCTAATAAATAAAAAAAAATTGTATGAAGCATTTCTAAGAAACAAATTCCTAACTTCTTATGAATCACGGACACTGTATTCTAAAACATTCAATGACATAATATTTTTAAATAGGCGTATCTACCTGCTAAGCAATTTAATGACAAATATTCAAACACTTTTCTGACGTATTTTTTAAATTGGCAATCTGTCAAGATAATCGCTCATTATAGTCGTTACTCCTCTGGCATTACAACCGAGGTCTCTGGGAGTAAACCACCGCCTACATGTTAAAATAGGTAGATCTACCTGCTAAGTAATTTATTTAATACTTCTTTTAACACCAAACTTAGTAAGTATTATTCACCGTTTAATATAGAGAATATCTCATGGGGTGCCAAATTCGATTCGAGTGTTTTTTTTTTATTTGTTAATTTAATTATTATCATAATAAAATATCAACCTTAGATGTCTCCCGCTCTTGGAATAAATTTTAAAAAAACCTTAACATAATTATTATTTTTTTGACAATACTACGATAGCTGTGGTTTTTTAATATCAGAATGTGAAGATAATTTTCTTTGAGCATTATTTATTATTCATGCATCTCACATCATTATTATTCAATTTGATGCGCACATTATAAAATTTAAGATCATTGTAACCATTAAATCCTAATAAAACACTTATTTACAACCGTATTACTTATAAAAATAATACACGTGACCGGTGTATGCGTGTTGCTTATATTTTATTGATTGTTATTATAACTTTGGTTTAGTATATAAGAAACAACGAGCAATGTTTGAACATAGTTTGGCGGTGCCTTTAAAAGGAGAAAAATTTACTTTTTTAATGAAAACTTTTTAGTGTTGTGAATATACCATTTTAAGGTCAGATATATATTTTTTTATATACATTTTTATGATTCGATAAAAAGACAGGAAGGTCTTCTACTATATTCCTCTTTTTAATGTAAAATAGCGATGAAAAATGTTTATGCACAGACTTTCTCATCACCCGTGAATAAAGTCGTTTTTTAAATATTTATTTATTTAATCATGAATACTATAAATAAAAAATATATTTTTGTTTTTACAATGTTTGTAAATATCAGTAATTTTCCTACTTATTGATTATATTTTAATTGAAATGGTGGCACTCCGCGCGCTTTCTGATTAATTACCTGCAGTGGAAGTGACGGCCCCGCTATCTGAGCACCACTGGATGATGGACGACGGGAGCTGCCTGATGGGTTATTTAGAGACCCCATGCGGGTGCAGCTCGATAAAAAGTGTTTCATTATCTATAAACAAAAGTTTACGCGACATTACGATCGAGACGCAATAGCTTTTCGTCTGTTACGAATTCACGTCTTTAGTCTGCTGAACGTAAAACCTAATCCTGGCCGCGATAGCTGTGGAAGTGTGGGTTCGAATCCCACACTTGCACGTTTCTTCTTGTTCATCGCGTGCCTCTCCTCAGAGGAGGTTGGCGACTATTTCACTAACCATATACTCGTGCTAAGCCAGTGTTCATGGTCCCCGGGTCCTTCTACACCGCAGTTTGCGTGTTGCTGCTGCCTAATAACATTATTATATAATTATTTCCTTACAAAGCTCTGGCGTTTAAATCTGATACTCCATCCGCAGCAAGCTACAGAAAAGATATCAGTATTTCTAGAGCACATCCCTCCACAATCATTCCAAGTCCACTACTCTATTTCCGATCCTTTACACACGCTCAGGGTACATAATGGCAGCCATGCATAAGCAACAGAATTGGGAGAGCGGGGAGGTTAGGTTAGTCGTCGTTTCACGTGTGAACGAAAATAATAAGCATCGGTGAATAACGCATTTTTAATATATTTTATTCCATTCTGACTGTGTTCATATGTTTAAAAACTTTTCCAACTTCTGCCATATTTAAATTGTTTAGATATCTTCCCAAAACTTACGCCGGATATCCGGCAATTAACTTGTGGTCTGCCGGTCTATTGCGGGCGAACAAGAACGTGTAATTTTTACACGCAACAGCGATGATTATCAATGTATTGTTTTCAGTTTTATTGAAACAATATATTAAGTAACACTTTTACGATCACTTACACGTGATGAGTCATTATGTGCTGCTAATAAAACTCCGGCTTGTCGTTGATGTTGTTGTGACCTGTTAAATCGGGAATCACCGCTGATGGTGTTTTTCATTTGTCATATTTTCTAATTGAACAAGAAACACAGATACTAGATTCCGCATTTAGTTTGCCAGAATGAAGACATGCCACACGCGGTCTCCAAAGACGTGTTCTCTTTGAAAATGTCAATATTCAATATCTATCTGCCTTTCGTGCGGGTACTTGAATTAACGGGATGCTATCACCTGCGTGTGAGGTGTTTAGTTGTGCAGACCATGTATAGTTACCTACACACGCTACGGTATAACCGACAATCGAATGGTAATAACCCAGTAGTCTTTTAATTTTTGGTATATTTATAGTTTTGATTTAAACTTTTTCACTTAGGTTTCTTTTTTTTTTTTTTTTTTAATAAACAACGCAAATGAGGACGCCACTGTTTAGTAACCTTTTGATTGTCGGTTGTATCGCAACGCGTGCAGGCAGCTTTATATAGTCTACACCTTATCAATACAATTGACAACCGAACAGTAATAAGTTCGGTTATTGGTTATGTCGCAACGCGTGTAGGCAACTCAACTAATTTGTCCAATATCCTTCAATGCGGTAATTAAGGACTAGCACGCATTTTTATTGATTACAACATTATTTATAATTTTGTGCCACCAAGGGTCACATTAATTTTTTTGCAAAAGCTATGACAAGAAAATAAACGATTGACAAAGAGTTAACAGCTAGAGGTGGGAGCGATCAGCTGTGGTCTTTATCTTGTAGCGGATAAAAAGCCCAAGGTCTTCTCCACGTGCACTCGCGGTGCACTCGCTCGCACTGCGCCGCGCACTCCGTGACGTCACGCCCTCCTTCCATAACTTTTGATTGATCTGTCGATAATTGCTTTTGCTTTTTATAAACATCGATTTACCTTGCATACAGATATTAAAATATATAGCATTATCTGAAAATTGTATGGCGCCATCGAAGATCAAATTTTAAGATTTGCACTTTCCCTAGAAAGTGCAAATACATATATTTATAAATTATTGTTTATGAAGACATATACTTATCTAAATATATATTTTTTTAGAAAACATATTTTCCGCTTCGTAGTCTAATGGCTAGCACGCTTGCTTGCTTGCCGCGTTTAGTTTTTATTTTTTTAAAAATTGTAAATTATCTATAGGAGCAAAGGCAAGATTAATCTTTTATATTGATTGATGATTCCCTGTATCCGTTTTTTTTTTTTTTAATTTAACTTTCATTCAACGAGCGGAAGCTATCCAATCTCAGATAATTTGATAACGTGGAGTCTATTACTACCCTGATCTGTAAGATTAGGATGCTGAAATGCCAATATTTTTTATTATTTTCAATGCTTATAAGTAAACACTTGTGAGAATCAATTTTATTAATAAAGCGAAGTTGTCTTTATAAATGTGTTATATTTTTCTCCTTATTTGATTCTACGAACTGTAGAGCATGTTTGTGTGTTTCACCGTCTCATCCGTGTCGCGGAATTCCCTGAAACGTTTGCGTAAATTCCCTAAGATAATTGCGTAAAACTGCTGCTATCTTAATTCAAATTGTGATTTTCTTTCTTGTTCTTTGTTAATTAATTATTATAAAAAATATATACACCAAGGGCGTAGATAAAAAAAATGATTGGTAGGTTGTTGTTTTTGTTGTTGGGAGTGTTTCGAAGTGCGCGCGAGGAGGAAGGTCGCGACCCGCGCCGGGAACAGCTGATTGTGCGGCACCCATCGCGTGGAAAACCACAAAACTATATTATTTAAAATATCATAATGGTGCTCAGTACTTTCCGTCAAAAGTATTGAATGTAATGTCGCATTCGTAGAAGCGCGCACCGCAGGTTTTTAACCTCAAGTATTCGAGTTTAGCTGGAGGTGGGTGCAAGTTATCAAGGATAATTTTTTTTACTTTCGTAAAATTTTCCAATATGTCACAAAAACCACAAATAGCATGGCAGTGACGTGCCGTCACTGAAAAAAAATCGGCGAATGGCGGCCGCATTATAAAAATTAGTACAACCGTTGCGACACAATTAATAACCGAACGTAACTAGCTAATTTCGTCTTCTTTTATGTTGTAAACATCTACTATAATAATAGCCATTGTGTGTGGGTGGGTGTGTGTGTATGTTTCATTTTTGGGTTCTCTATAGAATATCTTAAAAGATACAACGCTGATTTTTTGCACGCAAGTTCAGTGAGATTTTTTGCAGTTATGTGCCGAATTTCAAGACGATAGGATAATATTTTCATTCATAAACTAATTAAATAAAACTATTAAATATGCTTTATGTACGAATTATATGATTCTGTTGTTTACAGCGAGAATTTCAAATTTAGAATTTTTACAAAAAAACAAAATATGATGCTTCTAAGAAATTTCCAGTTTATGTCAGCTTGACACAAGTACCATTTTTATTTTTTAGTTGCGTTAGAAATTATTAATCACATCATTAATAACTTAAAATGCCTCCTAAAAAAATAACACCGTCTAAGCACAGCAAACGTAATTAAAAAAGAATAGCACAATTGGACGTGATAAAGACTGCATCTAATAAAGAACAGTGCAGTGAAAGTGATTTGATGTTTGTGTCACGAAATGTGATATTTCCTAGAATGGCTTTGCTTTCAAAATTAATATCCGGTTATTAAAAAAATATGTGTACAAAATATTCATCTAATTGTCAGCCAAACATATGTTCAAACACTATTGCATCGTTCATCGAATACGTCATTTTATGACGGGCTACATTTCTAGTTTAAATATAATACCTAAAATAATTTTAAAAATGTGTTTTTAATTATGTTGCTGGCACTTACAGCTGTCTACACACGTTGCGACACAACCAACAACCGAATGGTAGCTGGCCAATAGCACGCTCTTTCGCGTTATTTACTACATGTAAAGAAAACTACAAAATAAAACCCAAAGTAGAAGGACGTTACTGTTTAATTACCATTCGATTGTCTAGTCTACCGTAGCGTGTGTAGGCAGCTATAAATGCCCTGCACAAGTAGTAACGCAATCGAAAAACCGAACGGCCCTCTTATTTTTTTAATAGATTTGGCTGAATAAACAACACAAAAGAAAACGACACTGGTTAGTTACAGTTCAGCTGTATGCATTGAGAGCAAGTTAATTTGTTTTAATTATATCGCATAATATAAAAATATATATCATATGAACAGATCTGTGTAATCTCCTAGCCGTTTATACGCAATTGTCTTGAAGTGTGATCGGCAGGTGAGAATTAATTGGCCGGGCGTGAAATTGCTTTCTTTAATGTCGAGCACAGATTGCGATCTTATCTGCCTAATGGCCACTTCATCGATGCCAATTAACAATCGCCGCCATTTTTTGTTCAATCTCAACTATGATTTGAAAATTAAAAATCGCATCATCATAATAATACGACAATAATAGGAATGGGACAATATTAGGAATAAATTCACATGCAACGACGAGAAAAATCCTCGATTGGAATTGTACTTTCACCTCAAGGCTCAGGGTTCTAGCCGAAGTAAATAAATAAAAATTCAGACTTATTAAATATTTAATAATAATAATTGCTTTTGTTTGATGTCGTTTTTAATAATCAATACTCTCCCACTACTATTTTTTACAGTATCTACTACTATACAGTTTTGCAATTATTATTTTTTGAAGCCGATATTCAACTTATATTCAATAATTAATTTATAATGTATTGTTATTTTCAATCCAAAAGATATACTTATGAAAGCGGCCGCTTTTCCAAACAGACTAATAAATACCATAATTTATATATTTATTAATAAAATTAGTGTGTTAACGATATGTTAACATACATTTAATAATTTAAAGTATTTATTTCACCAAACAAATTTATTATTTGAAACATCAATTCAGTAATTCGATCTGCTGATCGATTTATCGACATCCTTAGAATCACTAACTTAAATCGCTCTTATATTGTTATTATTATATTTAGGACAACAACAATGCGATAATTTTAAATTCCTCAGTGTAATCTCGATTATAGCGATTGCATAAAAAAATAGATATCGTTTGTGAGTATTTGACAATTTTCAATTCGCCAACGAGAGGTCACTTGGCTGTGACCTATTCTGGCATCAAAAAAAATGCGCAATGAAATGCCGAGTGATAAGACACCAGAGGCGCAAACAAGTCGATTAATTCTGTCGGATTAAAATTTTATATAAATATATATTTTGATATAACAATAACTTACTGCTGCATTGTGCTAAATACTGCAATTTTTTTTCGATGTATATTCTGAACTCTACAACAAGTAAGACATGTTATCTAAGGGTAGGTAGCTTTTTATTTTGGGTTAAATACATAAAGCTTTCAATTCCACAAGAAAGTTAAATCAGGGTAGTTTATGTTGGGTTGCTTCTATAAAAGACCCATTCAACATTGTTGAATCTAATTAATACATCTTAATCGGAAGTTTTCACATACTTATCTAAATTCAGTTATATTTATTGCTTCAGTACTGCTACTGATCCAATAATAAATACCAAAAATTGTAATGCAAGTAATTACTTGTGATACGTGACATTGTTTATTTAATTTTAATTATTTTATATTGTAAATATATAAAATATGTTTTTGTGACTAACATGGATGCTTTTTTTACAATGCGTACGCAATGTATATTATATTATGGTTATTATGAATAGCTAAACAATAACCATTTTTAATACTTATGCATTCGTAGCATCCGTAAAAAAATAAGAAAAATTATTTATATTTAATAAAACATGAAAGAGTATGAATAGGTAATTGGCTAGAAGATTGCATCTTGGAAAAAAAAATCAAAAAGTGCAAATCAAAGAGTGTATAGACTAGATTTCACACGCGCAATTTTACGCGAATTTTGCCCACTTTTTATTACACCCAAATATTTTTTTACCTTCTCGATCGAGACTTCCCCTGGTGCTATTATTCTTGCATCGGTCAGGTTAGGTTAGTATTGACACTTCGACAAGCTCGACAGTTGGGCGCCTCTTTTCCCAAATCAAATCGATCGATTAGCAATAACGTCTTGGAGATTAGAGATCGCCTTGTCGCTTGCGCCCGTCTGGACGCGGGCCTCGTGCCGCGCTCCCATTGGCCGCCGCGGCCCCGCCACCCCTTCCGGCCACCAATTAAAGGCGCCCAAACTGGCGCTCAGACTCAATAGTCCGCCAACTCTTCAGCGGAGAACCTCGCGCCAGCTCTGTCCACTCAGTGATCGAAAGTGCCCATCAATGTGAGTGATCATTGTCCATGTTTTAGACATTCAATATTTTTGACAGAGAGTACTTGGTGGAATTTCATTTTTAATATTTTAAATAATAAGTAAAATACTTGAGTGTTTTTTTAATTTATTTTATTTGATTTGACTCTGTTTGCCAACGCGAAACCGGTCACCAATAAAAATCTATATGTGGAAAAATCTTTCAAGTATTTTACTTATTATTTAAAGTATCCATGTTTTAGTTTGAATGTTGTTGAAAGATCAATGACGCTGTCTGATTTATTACCTCAATTAATAAACGATATTTATTGATTTTATAATATTTATATTACACAAATATATGTATCCGTGACCCGGTTATCGATATTTTCAAATAAATAGGCAATAATTTACTAACATATAAATATACCAATGCACGCTTTATAACATCAATTTGGAATTCGCCTGCCCTTGACCAAAGCTAGGAGGAAATAAATATTTTTGGATTCGTTAGCGAGTTCAAAAATATTTTATTTAATAATTCTTAGTAATTCTTGAAAGCTTACTTCTTACTTCCCTGTAAATGTGACCGTTTAGTTTTTTAATTTATTCTCTCGACTACGAATAACTCATCTACGAAATTAATGTTTTTTTTTAAATTTATAATGATATATTAATTCTCTTATAAATAAAGTCAAATGCTTTAAAATATTACTAGGATTTCTCATTAGGACACTATTTCGCTCTATTGTTAAACCTAATTACAAAACCGATTGCCGGTACATGTTTTATGAAAAATATTTTGTAACTTTAACAAAGTCATTTTCAATTGTGAGAACGACTTCGTAAGAATGAATTCAAAAATTTATTTTTATTTTATATTTTGTTTATATTTATCAATAAGTCAAAATATTGAAATTTATTATAATTTTCAACGGGAAAATTTTTGATAGAGTTGGGATATATTGAAGATTGGCATGTATTGAAGGTACACGAGGCGCGGGAGGGGTTCGAGCACACGTCCCCTGACTATCTCGGCCTGGTGCCCTCCTACCCTGGCTCCGACCCTGAGATAAATTGAACCGCTACTTTTATGAAAAAAAACAATTATTTTTAATGATTTTCCTTCTTTACAGAAACGTCAGTGGAAATCGTCGATAAAAGACAAAGTTGTGAGGAAAAATAATCGCTAAAAAAGTGTTGTGAGTAAAGTATACAGTCATTAGTTTAAGCTTTAATTAGTTTTAAAAAAAAGAAGATAAGATGGACGTGGCCTTCCAAACCCAAGTCACCATCAGCGGTGGCGCCAAGCAGACCAGCAATCGGCGCCGGCACCGGAGGAACCGCAAGCACGGGGGCGCCAAGGCCGCCGAGAGGAAGCCGGAGGCCCCCGTGATCATCGAGGACTGCCTCGCCAAGCCGGCCAAGACGGTGGAGACGCTGGAGCAGCTCATCCGCGAGCTGCACCGGGTCTTCGAGGCGGACTGTATCGACACGGAGCACGTCACGCAACTGATGCTGAGCTACAAGTCCAACCCGGCGGAGTGGAAGAAGTATGCCAAGTTCGACCGCTTCAGGTGAGACTGTCCATCCATCACTCGACCTAACCTACCTTAACCGTTAAATATTGCACCGAAGCTGGTGAACCATCAGTTACTCATACAGCGCCGGCAGCAACTTTTATCTCTCTACTCCCACTCTCCAAGCGTCACACAGGACAGAAACCTTATTCAGTAATCTTCATCTTTCTATTATTCTTCAGTTTTATTTTTAAAAAATCATTACACTCTACTGGACCCCGACCACCTTAACAAGACCCTCCGAAAACTACACAGATACCTTCTGCAGTCACAATACGTCCTACAAAATATATCAAAATGTAAAGCTGTCTAAAAAGGCTGCGACACAACCGACACGGTTGTTGATTGAGTCGCAGCGGATGCAGGCAGCTTAAGATGGCCTCAAATAAAGGGAGATAATCTTTAAGATATAATCTACTCTCTGTAAAACCATTAAAAACCGGAAACAACTAAATACATTCCATAATCCATTGTACATAAAGTCAAGGGCTGGATTATCCACGTGGACTCCAGGATGAATCAACACCACTTCATTCCCGAAAAGGGCCATCCCAGAGAGTCAAACATGCCAACTGATATTTATTTCTACGCTTCTTTTTTCTAAACAGATTAGATCAATATCTTAAAAGCCTGATCATTTGATTGCACAATCTGTCCATCAATCCAGGCATGTGAGAGCTTATCGTCTGATTACATCTATACATTGTTTACGAAACTGACATCTTGAGATAGCCAAAAAATAGTGTTGCCGATCGCAAAAAATACGTCTCCATTGTTTTACGGCGCTTATCGCGGCACTTCCTGCCCGGCAGTCTGCTCCTCCGTCAGCTCGAGGTCCTTGGCGAAAAAACAATACGGAGCATACATGGAATCCATTACCTGGACCCCTGGGGAGGGGCGGAAGCAATGCCGGCCGTGCACAAAACATGAAGATTGCTATAAAATGCTAACATTCATATGTTTATTCGCTTCCCCGCTCTCCCCATTCTGTACTCTGAGCGTGTGTAAAGGATCGGTAATGGAGTAGTGGACTTGGAATGATTGTGGAGGGATGTGCTCTGGAAGTACCTTGTCGAGGTGCTATTGTTTCTGTAACTTGCTGCAAGGAGTATCAGATCTAAACGCCAGAACTTTGTGGTGTAGAAGCAACTGGGCACTACATGAACACTGGCTCAGCATGAGTATATGCTCAGTGAAATGGTCGCCAACCTCCTCTGAGGAGAGGCACTCGAAGAAGAAGAATGTTTATTATAGTATCAAGTACCCATACTGTTTGAACAATACATACGTCGTATCGGAATATTCAAATTGTACACCCATGAACGGAGTAAATATAATAAAACCGCCTGCCAAAACACACGAATATAATAAGTAATATTTATAATAATTGATTGATTTGTTTATTTATCAAATAAAAGTTTAGATCGTGATGATTACGGCAGTCAAAAACACCTCACGTTTCAATGTCACGGCGTCTTCAATTAGTTGTACATTTAGTTTTTTTTTTAATAAATCACATGGTAATATTATTATTGATATATTTAAGTGTTTATCTGCAGCCATATTATAAAACGTTTTCGTTTAAATGAAAGTTTATCCATTATCAAATAAAAAATTACAAAATTAATACAAAACGAATCAACTTAAAAATTTGATAACATTTCAACACAGTACTAAAAAATTTTTTTACCCAGAATATCTTCTGACTTATTTGCTAACACGATTCTTGATTACCTACAGATACGACAGTTAATTTTTTCAGTTTATTCTCTCACCTGACTATGACTGGTTGAAACCGGTCATTAATAAAATCACAAATACACGTGGATTCTACTCTTACTGTCTCAAAGGCATATCTCTAATATTTTTTTTATTTGATACCATCACCTGCCAGGACGGAGGTCTAACCACTGACTGACTTTAAAAAAAATCTAAATTAACTCGATACTTGACAATTCCCTTTATTTAACCAAGTATTATCGTGTGTCATTAAACACTATCTATTTCTAAGAACTCGACAAATAACATGCAAAGTTCATAGACATCTCTCAAGATCGCAGTTTTATCAAATGCCATAAACGTTTTGCGTCGCTTGTTTTTTTTATAGTTAAACTATTTTAAAAAAATTGTAAATATTTCTAGACTAATCTCTTGTTATCCTTAATTGACCTTTGGGAGGAAAAATAAGTTCGATCAATACTGGTTATATTTTTCTCTTTGCATTCATCGATTCGTGGAATCGGTTCACGGCCGTGAATTAACGATCGGGCATCAATCATGATAATTATGTTTCAACTGAGATAGAATCGATCGGGAACCCCCGGTATGTCTAGTAAATTTAAAAAAATATTTTTTCTAGGTATGGCATAAAATACGTTGCGTTTGTCTTGGCTTGATTTTTTTTTTTTTTATAAATTTGCATTTTATTACTAGACGAGAATTTGATTAATTATGTGCAACTGTGGAGTGTGTGTGAAAATAATATTGAAAGATTTTTTCCCGTCGTTTCAGGGGTGAATTAAATACCTGGATATTGCATTTGTCGATGCGTATATAGAGCTGGAAGTTGGAGGACTGTATGAAGTTGAAAATGCATTTATGTGTTTTTTAAAAATTCTCTAGAAGTCTACTTTTGAAGAAGCCTCAAACATTTGCTAGACAATATATGCATCTTCAATTATTTTACTATTAAAGTTTTTGTAACCATGCTGTGTCTTTCTCCAGGTATACGAGGAATCTGGTTGACGAAGGCAACGGAAAGTTCAACCTGATGATCCTGTGCTGGGGGGAGGGCCACGCGTCCGCCATCCACGACCACTCGGACGCCCACTGCTTCATGAAGATGCTCAAGGGAGAGCTCGAAGAAGTCAGGTCAGAAGCTGATCATGCATATTGATAACTTAAGGCTCAATAGCTTCAATCAAAAGTAAACCTAGTCTGAGCAGCCAAAACTTTTAAAGAAATAAATTTACCAGAATTTTTTTTAGTTCATCGTCAGTTCTTAGGAAAAAGTTTGTCGTTTTTTTCCATTTGAAGATAACTATTATTATTTACGACATACTATTCCCTCCTATCCCATCATTCATTATATAATTTTTCAACACAACCTTCGGAAAAAGAAAAAATGCAGATTTTCTGTGTACAAGGCAGGCATACCAAGCTTGTTTCTAAATTCTTGCTTACCTGGCTTTTTTGCAACCCTGGACTGTTCGAAGACTCCCCGAAAAGTTAAGTAAGCCTTATTCTCCAGGTACGCGTGGCCGTCGGAACACGACCCCAGCACGAAAACCAAATTATCCGTCGACGACGATTGCTGCCGCCCGCCCGGCAACAACAACCACCACCCCGGCAACATCATGGACGTCACCACGGCCGACATCAAGAGCCGCGTGGCGTCAGACCCTCAGACACCCAACGCCAACGGTTGTGCCCAGAATGGCGGCCAGCAGGACTGCGAGGACGACGGCCTGGAGAGCGAGATGGTGGAGCTCGGCAGGGCTCGGCTCGAGACCAACGGCGTCTGCTACATCAACGGTGAGTCGAACTGAACCGAACGGAGATCAATTAAATATACTCCAATGTTTTGACTATCTGGAATTGTAGATATTTTCAAGGTCATTTCAGATCAATCAGTCGACATTTTTTTATAAGTACGAGTGAGGTTGACGCACGGCGAGGTGACAGGAAAACGGCACGACCGGTTCGATCAGGTTTCCACGCTTGCCATCGCTTCGACTTCCTTCTGTGACGTAACCAGCATCTGTTGTTATTCTACGGTTGTTCACACTTATTTATATGTGTTTAGTATGTCAACTTACAAAGTCGGAGCACATATTTGAGGATCGCGAGTGAGACAACTAAGCCTTGTCTGGGCTAGGGGTAGCGGTTATTTTTTTTTTCAATGCATTCGCTCGGTATATATTGTGTAGTGATGAAATAGTAAGTCTAACGGATGGACAAAAATATAAATACAAATATAAACAAATCAAGAAGATTATTACATTTTTGGCACAGTTACCGATTCAAAACCCTCTCGCCGTAGATTTCATGGAAAATATGCAGCGCATACTTGCGTATACTATTTCAGTCTTGTAAGGACACATAAGTATTTTTAAAATCAATTTAGCTTACCGAAGTAATGAAGTAGTGGTTGATAAAATATTGTTCATAAATATTATTACTGAGTCAAAGCTATTAAAAGTAACTATGTCAATATTCACATGATAATTTCTTTTCCGTTGAAATACCTGTATCATATAGATTATTTGTCGAATGGTGGTTTTACCTCGAAGGTAATTAGAATGAAGTCCCGAAGTCTACATTGCGAATTCCAGAGACGCTCTCAGTCGAATATCCACATTTCGCTGGGGCCACTATCTGCGGGCGGCGATAACCCCCGGCCCCTGCGCTGCTAATAGAAACACCATCTGACATGATTTCGCTCACTACTCGAAAATCATAACAAGGTACAAGGCAGTGGCGTGCGGCGCAACAAAGCATTGCTTGCCCTAAATATATTTAAACATTTATTTAATTTTACTATCGCAAGCCGATACTTTGGGCTTATGAAACAGCACCGATACTGCTTTTTGAACGTGTATAGTGAGAGACGTGTGCGAAAGTTAGATTTTCATTTCAAAGCTCCTGCTGCGTGCTGCGCCAGCAGCCGTGCCTGTAATCACGTAGTCTATTATCTTAGAATGTCGGCAGCAAGTGTGCCGGTCACTTGTTCGTTTATTTAATATCTAGACACACGAGAGAATGCGACCGGACCGAGATGCGCAGAAGCGTATTTTACCAACTAGTGGCACATTAGTATGCAATTTCCCGAGAACAATCCAACCTACCCGCTTTCTTTAGTTTGTGTAAATTTACTGACATGGTTTGTTGTTGGCACCGTTCATCTGGTGGGAACTGCATTTTTGGCTATAATGTAAAATACAGGAATGATAATTAAATATATAATGCTACTTTGGCTTATAATCGATTTCACAGTTGATTATCATTATTACAGGTGTAGACTTTACTCATGCATCTCCTATTTTACTATACATTTTATTATAAAACATATTGTACTTAATAAAATCATAGTTTTTACAGCTTTATATGTAAATCATGAAAATAAGCTACAGTTAAAAAAACAATTTTCGTAAAAAAGTTCCTAGCTTCCTTGTTTCAAAATATAATGAAATCATTATTTTTAAAACACTAGGAAATATTTAACATATCTCAAGTGATCGGTATTAATACATTACTAAAACGATCAGAATTCACACCGCAATCTCCGGTGGCATTACCATAGAACCAGCTCCGTGAGTCTCCGCAAGACCCTTATATAGTAGAGAGCACTGGCAGGTGTTTCTCCCACAAAAGCAATGAAGCACATCACGGATATAATATTTTCAATGCAGCATTTATTTTTAAATATGACAAAGAAACTATACACTCTGCTAATTTATCATCTCCTTTTTTCAAATAATTTATTATGAAGTATCATGAAAATGTCGGCAGATGCCCTTTACACCGAATTTCATTTTGTGGTGTTATTGGAAAATTGCGTAAGGAGAACTTGCTATAAAGCAAATGAATGGCCTGCGATAAGAGAGTACATCCGCAGCAAGAAAACAAGCTGAAGGGATAGCATTCTGGTTCTAGTCGGTGCTGGGACTGATCGCCTGACACCGGACATGATACACACCGATTGTCGGTGCTGATGAACCTATTAATGTACAAAATAAACAAAACAATCCCCTTTGTATTCAGAGTCGTGGACTAGAGTAAGTCTCAAATTAAAACCGGGATTCGCTGTTACGTCATCAAAGCGTGTGACTATTGTCCAACCTTTTTGGGCATTTAAGACGCAAAATTTGCATACAGCAATCCAGAGTCCTGAGGGTGCAGGCTGCAGGGACTCGCGTGGAGGCACCGACTTCCCAAACGAAGCGGACCAGCCGCTGAGCTCTTCTGAACTCTCATCCGTGTTGTTTTTGCAATGGAGCTGGAATCGGTCGCGCGAGGGTCACGCGCGATAAAATGGATGAAATCAAAATATGTTTATTGTATGATAGTTATAAATAATCGCAAATAAGAAAATTGTGATTATTTCCATCCTAAAAAAAAAAAAAACAGCTAATTTCAGTGTATGCAATGAGTTAAGTGTTTATTTGCGACATGAAAATCATTTCAGCTGACGTAATTTAAAATTCAATTGATTCAAAAAAATAACTTTATCGCAGTCGCTGATGGCCGCTACGGTGTCTTGTGCTCAAATCGAGACTTTCCAACCCTCTCAAATTATAAATCGCCAAATATATAAAAGTAAACTTTTGTGATTTGCCTCGAATCGCTTCATAATCTGCTCGCATCCCTGAGCTCCTTAGTGGTAGGTTTTCTGCTGAATGTCTTCCGCTCTCAAGGTAAACGTATAAAATAGAACCTTGCCAGAACGGAGAGGTGAAATATTAATAAGCAGAATGCGTCACTTTGTTCATCCGTAACGTTTGGAAAATTATTTCTGTGCAAAGATTGCCTATCTTGCCCCTCGGGAGTGTGCCGCTGCCCCCCGACAAGAAGGTGCTTCAGACTTTAGAAAAACAGCTTATTTTTTAATAAATAGAGAGCAATGCAATAATAAAATAGTATCATCGAAGCTATCGTTGCAGATAACCTCTCGCGATTTCACACTCAAAGGCAATATCAGCCAACATATTTTTTTGATTACGTCATCAATCATATTTGAAATAACAAATTGAAATAACAAATTGAAATAAGTAAATTGATAAATTGCTGATTATTTTAAATTGTTTTTTTATTAATAATGTTTGATTCAACTCAGTAATGGGTTGACAACCGTGACATTTTTTTAAGCATTTTATTTGCTGATTTGCTTTTATAATTTATTTGAAAGGCGGCTTCCTTCGGTTATAACATGAAACGATCGTGGCGACCACACTTAATTTAATTTATGTTTTATTGGCTTATGTTTAATTTGCTCATTTAATTTCATTTTGATTAGCGATAAATTAATAGCACTGCTGATCATTAATACCAATTACCACGAACTGAACGTCATTGGCTAGATTTTAATAATCATAAATTTACAATAAAGAATGTCAAGCACAGGCGTCTCTAGATCAATAATCTATCAAATTATTTTATCAATATTGCCTACTGTTTGTTCGTTGATTTCACTATTAGGAGATTAGGCATTCCGGCAGACATTTGCAAATCGGCCCAAAGGGCGACGTGGAGCGGCTCAAGTGTCCGACTATAGCACAACTTGTGAAAAACATTTTGCCTCTTCCGTAATTAACTAATAGTTTCAAAGCCGTGTTTGTTTATATAAAACAAATTTCAAGCTAACGGGATGAATAGAATAATTCATGGGTCAAAATTTACAACAAACTGCAACGCGTGCATGCACACTTCTTTAACTCAACTAATCAACGTTTTTATATAATAGAATCTTTAAAAAAATCATATTTCTGTTACATGAATTTATTGATTTCTCAAATTCTCTAATTTGTGTATAATTATTTATACATTTGTTTTTCAGACTCGCTAGGTCTGCATCGGGTGGAGAACCCCTCGCACGTTGATGGAGCCGTGTCGCTGCATCTATACTGCCCGCCCTTCGATGCGTGTCACGTGTTCAACCAGCGCACCGGACACCGCACCACTTGCAAGGTCACCTTCTGGTCCAAGTATGGAGAGAAAAGAAATCGGGTATGTTGATTATTATCAGTAATATAACATATGTCTTTCTTCTAAACTATATACCCCTCACATTATGAGATTGTTACAATAGCAATAACAAATCATATTATAAGAGTTGCTTATATTTTAAGTGGTGATTTTCATCCCACCATATATAAAGTATAAGATTTTTCATTACATTGCAGGCACTATCAGAAGTTAATTAGGTATATTCTGCATGTATTGAATAAATATTTTAAATATTCTCTGAAATATAAAAAAAAAAAAAAACAAATCTTATCAAAATTTTACCTGTGACAACTGTTATGCAAAATAATTTTTAAATATAACGTATGTTTACAAAACCGCTAAAATTTTAATGTACACCATATTTTTTACATGGGAAAGTGGTAGACTTTCCTTGAATTGAATGAGTAATGAATCCTCACACTCAGTGCCTTCTATGAAAATAAATATGAAATTTTATTGCTACTTAATATATCTCTTTGTAAACTTCTCGGTGAAAGTATTCACATCATAAAATTTAAAAGCCCCCGTAATAGACTTCTCGACTCAAAGTTGTATCAAATGTCTGTGTTTTTGTAGAATTTCCATGACAGTTGTCTCAGTAATTTGTACCATTAGAATATGTGCATGAAGTGCTAGCCTACCCGTCTCATAACTTCTTTTTCTTCCAGGAAATTCAGGAATCCCGAGCACCAGAAGACAACTAAACTAAAATTCCAGTTCGAAAGAAACAACTTTATTTACAAAAAATACTTAGCATAAATAAACAATGAAAATAGTCCTATAACATAAATTATATCTAATTATTATAATTATTAAGTGTAAACCTTTAAAAAAAACTATGTGACTCCTTCCTTGAGACTACGAAGCCTGTTGTGTCAAATAATATGCCTTAATAGGGAATTAGTTATACTGTTTATAAATTTTTAAGACATTTTATTTTTTTATTGTAAATATGATAAATACATTTATATTTTTTATAATACAAATACTATTTCATTGTTTTATTCATTTTGCACACTGCAACTCCACACCTAAACATGATGATATGCAGGTGTACCCGTACACCTGAAGTTACACAGCTCAAATGCCAACTTAGACCGACTGATATCTTTATACGAAGGGTAAAAAGAAATTTCAGGTACGAACATGTATTATCAACATTGAAGGTGTTTTGAAATCTGAAGTATTCACATAAATAAATTATTTAAAAAGTACTTAATAACAGAGTTCCCCTTCCATATCTTTTTTATAGCCTGATAAATATTAGTAATGGATATATTTTTTCTACATCTTTATAAAAAAATTAGCTAATGTTGAAAACGAACAATGCTGACATATGACCCTCTTTTATTCCCAAAACTGATGCAAAACTTGAAACCTCATAAAAATTCACATTTTGACAGGCATTGATATTAACACATATTTGATATTATATTTTAGAATATATTCATAGAAGAATCAAAAATCTAAAAAACTTTTGAAATGTCATTACGAATAACTCATTGTTTTTATTATATATCTAATTTATTTTATGAATTGTACCCGAGGGAATTTCGTTGGTATGTCACAAAGAATTTTAAAAAACTATTACTAAAAATCACTATGTCTTAGTAAAAATATTTTGAACTATGCTAATATTACAGTATTTACATTATTGCTACAGCAACACTTTGTCTGTGTTAGCACTGTTAGATAGATCAGAATATTTTACAAACAAGATCAAATCGCAGGAAGTTGAGAGTACGTCTTCATCGTAATACTATAGTATTAATAATTTAATATTCAGTAGCAGGGTGTGAATATTTTAACAATTTATTTGATTTTTTTATATAAATATACTGAATTTATTAGCAATTTACACAGATACAGACGTTGGTTGATAACTATATTGTAAAATTTCAGCAAATGTACCGCTGGTTCAGGAGCTGCTGTCATCTCCGTCGCTGTTATGCTGCTCGTCCTTGATGCGGGCCATCAGCTCCTTGGCGGGGTTGAACACGCCTGCAGTTTGAGTGTTGCAGATAAAGCATCGAGTTGTCTTCTTGTAGTTGGATAAGGCACACACTTCACAGAAATAATGCTTGCATCTGAAATGAATAAAAATTTGTTTTTATAATTTTATTCTAAAATAAAGCCTAAGAAATAAACATTTGCACTTAAACATTAGACTGACTTTCAATTACATAAAGGTTTACATGAGGGTTTTTTTTTTTTTGAAACGTTGAGAAATTGCTCAGATATTTATTACAGCTATCAAAAATATAATTTTTTGAAGGTTATGATATCCATATGTAGAGTTATAGATTGCTCTTACTTATTCAAGTTGTAATGGTTCAGTTCAGTTCAATAGTTCAAAAAAACTGAGAATTGCAACAGACCTAAAAAGAACTCTATCGAGTGATTCTTACTCTAAAACCAAAATTAATAAATTAATTAAATAAACCAAGTCATATTTTCTATTATAATTTGAAATCAATCCAAATTAATTGCAACAATATCTATACTTACACTCTTTACAATATATATCTATAAGGTCATGACACTCTTAAATTTTCCATGAAATTATATATTGAATGAGTAGATAAAACAATGATAATTTGATATAAACAATTTCTTACTTTGTAACAACTGGATCTTTGAAGCTTTGTCGGCAGATAAAGCACTTGAAAGGGAGACGCTCCTCATCGCTGTCCACTTCATAGCGACCATCATCTGAGTCATGTCCACGAGAGGCGGCCTCGGCTTCCATTCTCTCCAACTGCCAACCATGCTTGTAGTCACCACGGTCGTGTAAGAATTTACAAGAATCTGCAGAAAAGCAAGCAATCAACTTGATTAGAACATGGTAGATAATCAAATTATACTGGCAGTGGACATGACACCTACTTCCAGTGAATGGGATTCATATTTCAATTCAACAACCAGTGAATATGGAGAGATTTAGACTTCAACTATTCTGATTAAAATGAGACCCGGCATGAAAATCGGCAGCTTAGAAAGTGGCGAGTGAAACCTAGTGACTTCAAACTACTAAAGATGGACAATATTAGTATGAATAGTGTCACCAGCTAGCCATAAATGAATTGTTGTACAAAAATGGACAAAAAGTCTCCGCAAATAAACATTTTTTTCACTCATTGGAATTGTTTGAATCTTACCTCCAAAGCCGCAGAACCCAGTCTCCTTGAAGTCTTTACAGATGTCCGGCTGGTAGTCCCATCTAGAAAAGACAGAAATAAGAATATGTAAGCTTTGAAAAAAATTATTTTATGACTATCAATAAAACGAATTGGTGTTACAATATCTGAGAAGTGTACAATATCAAAATGTTATTGTAATTATGAAATTTATCTAAGTAAAGCTTAGTTGATGTATTTATTTATATGCAATTGTACATATTTAAGTGTGTATTATTTTAACTCAAGTAGACATTCACATTTATGATAGTGATAAAATACCTGACTGTTGCCCTCAAGTTGGCAGGGGCCCTTATAGGTCCCTTCCTCACGGACCCCGAACTGGCATTGCCTGCGGCCGTGTCTTGCTTCTTATAATACATGGCGTAGTTGTTGATTCCTCTGTATATCTAGAAAAACAAACAAGTTCATTTTATTATATGATTTCAAGTTGTACATCTGCCAGATACATTTTTAATATTATTTTTAACAGGACATGTTAAGTCTAAACTTTGAAATGGGTAAACCAAATTTTTACGCTTAGGAAGATTAGTACAACCAAGAGAAAGGGTTCAGTAAAAAAAAATATGGGATATTAATTAATTCAATAAAATACCTTATCATCCGCCTGCCCTTCGAGTTGCTCATTGACAGCCATAGCTCTCTCAAATATGGCTTGTGCATCACAGTCGACGTGTGTATCCATTTCATACGTGGCTGTAGCATTCTGGTCACCGCGGGACAACTCAGTGCCTTTAGACTTGTAACTGACACCAACCTAAAAATTGAAAATTAACTGTTATCATTTTATTTATTTTTTTAATGTTTTTCATGTCCTTGACAACACATGGCTAGCTGATGGGGATAAGACACATTTTAGAATTTTTTGATGTTAACCTATAATTTTAAAATATTTTTTTAAGTAACCAATAAGTGACAACCTTTATATACATACAATTTGTAGATATAGAAATGACCAGATATTAAAGTAGCTCAATCGATGAAATTAACAAGTAAATTAAGGTGACTCACCACTGATTTTTCTTCATCGCTTGAACTGTGGTGAACTGCCTTACGCTTGGCTTCCCCATTGCCACTGGATGAGCTTTGAATATTTGGATTTTCTTTGATCTTGCGTTTAGTGGGCATGCAAACAACCGCTTTCTCGGAGTCATCACTGCTACCACTATCTATAAATTTAAAATAAAATAAAAATTGTCTATACAACTATAAGACAAACATAATTCAAATAGATAAATGGGATATTTAAATACGTAACTACATAATATTTATGAAATAATAGTGAACATAAATATAAACATAACCTTACTTTTAAATATAGCAACAATAAGTAAAAAAGTTCTGCAAACAATCATAAAATAATATTTTTCTGTTATAAATATTCACAGTTTTATTATTACAATTACCTTTTTCTGAGCTGGAGTTTTTACGCTTACGTACTCCTCTATTTTTAAAATTTCTTTTCTTGAACCCAATACTTGACGTTTCGGCGTCCGCCATTGTTTTACTCTATGGCCGCTACGGACAATCAGTGGTGCCAATATACCGATCTCAGTAGATCGGTATATGCAGTATGTCAGTACATATTTTTTAGTTTATTCCTATTTTTATTAAATAGCATTTAAACTTACATTTTTGAAATCTGAAAATATTCAATGGTTTAATTTTCACTAATATATTGAAAATTAATATACATATAGAGTTTTGGTGAAGTAATACTCTTTGTTTTTTTTTGTTGGGATTGGCAAACCCGACAGCGCTCAACCGCGAAAAGTTCAAGGCGATCAGACAGATTTTAAAAGTCAAACATGGTTCGCTGTCGGCAAGTGTTGTTAATGATGTATCGCCCAATAATATTTACTTTGTTAATAGCTTGTGTTATAAATGTAAGCTCTCAGCCCACTGCACGATTTGAATATAAATTTTCATTTAAACCGCCTTACTTAGCGCAAAGAGACGGTTCTATTCCTTTTTGGGAATACGGTGGAAGTAAGTATCTTTTTGATTCGACACGCGTTTCTTATAAATCAAACGTCAATTTTTACAGATAATGCTATTTATCTCTCAAAAAGGTTTGTTTATTTTTTACCATTTCTGTGGTTATTTTAAGTCTCGTTTCATAAAATTTGTACACTGAAGTCATTTGACAACAGTACACGTCAGACATAATTTTCATTGCGAAAACACGTTTGACCTTCTTTATTACCATGCGTAAGAAAGAGATGCATTATGTATGGCGGTTGCATTCCTCCTCGGCGTATGGCCAAATCCACGAAAGCAGTTCTATCAAAAATATGATTCAAAATGCCAACAGATGTTTTTATTATTAAATATAATTTTAACAAAATAATTGATAAAATGTAGACGTTACGTAAAGCTTAAAATAATATTGCAACATTATGTACGCCCAGCTGCCGTACTTCTACCAGTACGAATCATTATTTTTAGCTTGCTCGTTTTTAATCTCTATTTTCACATTAATTGAATACATTTTTTTTATGTATAGTATACTACTTTGTTTCACATTTTATATTAAATTTAAAATTGTAAATATGAGCACGCATTAATTAAATATTTGTGAATCTTCATGTCACTTTTTTTATGAAAATATAAATGCACATATTTACCTGAATGTTTTCTCTTATCTCATATGTAATGCAACACATTTTTTTTTTATATGCAACAATCTCTTTATTTGAACACTAAAATAACACCTGCCGTTGATTTATTTATTCAACTGGTGTGTGCTCTTGAGAGAAAGTTGCATAATAATTATTATTTCCATAAGTAGTTTACTTTTGACCTTGCAGATTTCATACAAATAGGTTGTTCCTATGCAACCACTTTAATATATATAATGCTTTTAATCTTATACAACTAGTAGACAAATATCCACATATCCTTTCAGGTCTATCATCCAACCGTCTCTTTGGCTTTCTGCCAGATCTTCAGTAAGAATACATGTTTAGTGCTGTCACGCACAGAACTGTCCTAAAGGATTTGCAATTGTCCTGCATCTATCCAAATGCTTCGGTGGTCAAAAACTCACATTACTTTAGTTTATCAGGGATAAAATAATTATTAAAACATTAGTAAAATTTAATGGCTTATTAATTCAAAGTTCAGATGAGAAGTCTCCAATTCGCAAGAAAAAAATTATGTTGAAATAAGATTATAATTTTTCTTTTGGGTGCATATAACCGCCTTTCGGGAATTTAACTGTTGACTTTCAGATCAGTAGATAATTATAAACATCTGATTTTAATGCACTTCTTTTTATTTTAGATGCTATTGCTTCATCTGAAAATGTACGTCTTGCCCCATCGCTGCGTAGTCAAAAGGGAGCTGTGTGGACCAAGCAACAGATACCCTTCCAATGGTGGGCTGTGGACATTATGTTCAGGGTAACCGGTCGCGGAAGAATTGGAGCTGATGGACTAGTAAGACTTTTTATGTGATTAAGCATATTTTTTCACACATTGAAAGACATTCAGTAAGACATTCAGTAATTCATAATAAGACATTCAGTAAGACAGTAAGACATTCAACTTAATAATCATCTCTTTTTAAACTATTTTATAAGTATATCAATCAATAGAATATGGGTTCAATATTAATACAACCTGTTTTAATATTAGAAATCAAATCAAAATGCTGTTGCTATTAGTTTAAATTAAAGCATCATACTGCTCATAAAACCTGGGAACCTCTAAGTGTCTCATAAATCCTCACTAAATACTAAATCATCGCCTAGACAACTGAATCAAAGCTCTCATCTGAGTCGGGGACACAATGGGCTATGTATGAAAACATTTCATCCCATAGTCTTCTCCATAATAAAGAAACTACAAATACGTCATTATCTGGGCTTTATAATTAGTGTCAGCATTTTTAAAATAGAGTTATTACAAAGTAAAATTTGCATAATCATGTTTTTTATTATATATTTTGTAGCATCACCCTTGAGTATTTCTTTGAAATGTGTTTTTACCAGTTATTTTTATAATCTTATGTAAATTACTTGTTCACTAAGTACTTTTAGTTGGCAGCCACATAATTTAAATTTATATGAATTTTAGGCTTTTTGGTACACTCAAGAGAAGGGGGCCTACGATGGAGACGTGTTTGGGTCCTCTGACATTTGGAACGGCCTCGGAGTCATCTTGGATTCCTTTGACAATGACAACAAGCACAACAACCCTTACATCATGGCCGTCTTAAATGATGGAACCAAGAAATTTGATCATCAGAAGTAAGCTATAATCTCTTTTACTTTTAGTACATGAGAAATAAAGTTCAAACTTTTAACAAATATTCTTAACCTTAGGCTAGAAGATTACAAAAAAAAATTTGAAATTATTAATACAACCTTTAAAAAGCGAAAACGCTTGCTCAAGAAAAGCTTTTATATTTACTATAAATATCTTTTAAATTATGCTACATTTTGTTTTCAGTGATGGAACGACACAGCTGCTGTCAGGCTGCTTGCGCGACTTCAGAAACAAACCATTCCCCACGCGCGTGAGAATTGAGTACTACCAGAATACCCTTACCGTTCTCTTCCATAACGGTAAGTGTGATCTCTCTTACAAAAACTTGTTATGAAACAATAGATTGTTCAAGAAAGCCTATCAAAAATAATAATATATTTCTGTAATAAAAAAAACAATTTCAAAACCTTCTTTATCAGATTAGTGCTTATGACATCTTGTAATATTATAATCAGAATTGTATAGAGAAATTGAACCACATAAGTTTTTTTTTTTAACATTTGTTTATTTTATTTTCACCAGAGCATGCTAATTTTTCTACAAATCAACCTGTCTTACTCAGGTAAAACGTTGCAAATACTGTAGTAACACTTTGTTTACGATATACCTCGAAGAGCTATTGTTTGATAGGTAACATTTTTCGCACATTAGATTCTAACCTATCAGATCTACTTCCTTGTGTCGTTTTAATGATTCAATTGTTAATTAAAGATCTTTGAAGCGTTTTTCTCTTTCCAATCTTTGTTCTTTACTGCATCTACTCATATTATTTAAATTTTCTCAGGTATGTCGAACAATGAAGCAGATTACGAAATGTGCTTCCGCTCTGAGAATGTAGTACTTCCGTCCACCGGTTTCTTCGGAGTCTCCGCAGCCACCGGAGGTCTAGCCGACGACCACGACGTCATTCACTTCCTCACGTCCTCCCTCCATATCCCCGGAACTGCCCAGCAAGGTAAAAAAAAAAAATCTTATTCAATTTTAATTCTGTTAATTTATTTATTTGCTCAATGCTCATTGTTCTTTAATTTTCTACAGCCCAGCACATCAACCAAGAGGAGCAGCAGAAGTTGAGCCAAGAATACTTGGACTACCAGAAGAAACTCGATCAACAAAAGGAGGATTACAGAAAGGAACATCCTGATGAGGTAAATCTTTTATCCAACATTTGTGATTCTAAGCTAAAACAAACATGTCACATGCGTAATGTACATAAAATCATAATAAATTCCGTATTCCAACACCTGTTTCCATGCTATGTCTACTTAACACACACTGGATCAAGTAGGTCATGGTCATTTGAAGCTCCACAAGTCGACGACCCCTGGAACCAGCTGTATGAAACTTTGTTTCATATTCAAAAATAAAAATATTTCATTATCAAGGTCATTCACCACTTCTTTTTGTTTGGGTCTCTAAATGCCAACAAAGAAAATCTACTTTTAGATTTTCATATTTATTTAATATTTACCATCTCACCAGAAAACATTCAAAGTAGTTACTCTAAAATTCTGCTGTCTGAAAGTTGATTTTTTTTATAGCTAATTAAAAATATATATGCCTAAGTTCTGATTGAACATTGATTACTTAACTGTAAAATGCACATGGATTAATTATGTGTGAATTCATCGTATTATCAATTTACTTGCAGATTTACACAGCTTGCTTATCATTATAAATCTATTTACAATTAATAATAATTTGCTTATCGATAACAATAGTCTTAAATTTTGACTTGATTTCTTTTGTTTCATTTATTTTCTCAGAGCTATTATATCAGGGACATATCATTTGGCAAAATGGCTGGGTTACGTATTATTTCAGGCAGCCGTAATAGTATGCTAATCTAGCAATTAGTACTAAGTGATATTTCAAATATGTGTAATTATTTCAAATATCACAGTAATACGTGTGCATTTTTTTTAGACCAAAGACAAAGATGCCGAATTTGAAGATTGGTTTGAGAACGACAGCCAGCGAGAGCTGCGCCAGATCTTCCAAGGACAGTCCTCCATCTTCGAAGTGATCAAGGATCTCCACAAGAAAGTGGATGAGGTAAAGTATTAGTTTATATTATTTATAGATATCAGGAAGAATAGCTTTTTTTCGCCACCGTTAGTGAGTCGAAAATAAAATAGATCAACAAGCACATTGTACCGAGATAGTTTTATGTTTATCCTTTAATATAGTTTGCCTTGTAGGTGCTGGGTAAGCAAGTAAATTCCCTCAGTGTGCTGAGCTCAGTATACCAGATGCAGCAGGGCCAGGGAGCCGTGCAGCAGCAGCAACAGCATGGCCAGCCCATGCCGCCTCCACAGGTGACCAACACTACCCCTTGTCTCCTAAATCATCATTACAGCTCTGACAGACGTGTTTATTGCAAACTTTTATGTCCAAGGAAGTTCATTTGTAGGCCTGAGGGTACTCCCCCCCCCCCCCCCTTATTCCACTGTCTGTGAATTGAAGGTTTTAGATTGTAATCAGACTTGTTTCTCAGATATTTCCTGTGTATTTTTAGTGATATACTGAAGTGTATTTTTAGTGATCTCGGTTTAACAAGGAAACTGATAACCTTATTACAAGAGAGAATATCAACCTCTTATCAGATCTGGTGGTGTAGATCAGACAAGTGGAAGTAGTGTGAGCATTACGATTATGTAAAAGAATATTTAAAAAGCACCTTGAGGGTTTCACTCCCCTGGACTCGACCCCTATAAAAGCACCTGTCTATAAGTTTTACAATGAACATGACTTTCAGAGACATCAGAGACTTTCCCACCAGCTGTGTCTGTTTGCTATGTATCAATAATTTTTGTTCCTTTCAGATGGGAGCCATGCCCATCCAGAGACATGAGGTGGAAGCACTGCTATCAACGCAAAACATCTTCGTCAGCAATCTCAATGAGCTCAAGTAAGATCTCAAAATTCCTTACCATATTTACTATTGCGTTGATCCAGATTCATGGGTGCTTTGCTGCTTGGAGTGTTGCTCTGACATTTCGGTCCTCGTGGTGGGAACATCAATTGATAGACGATAAAAACAGATTAACCCAATTGAAAATTTTCCAAATTAATGTTTGAATTATGTGACTTCAGGGCTTACCTTATGGAGCTGACGCGCAAGTCTGAGACGATTCTCCAAAACCAAGCGCGGGCCCCCACGGCCCAGGTACAAGCGGTGGGTTACGAAGCGCAGGGGGCTCTCAACGAACTCAGAGACGGAGTCAACTCCCTCAAGCAAAACATGCTTTCACTTGGACAGAGGTAACTTAAACCTGCTCTACGTTAATATACCAATTTGACATTGGGAGGCTTTTTCTTTAGATCGCTTATCTTTTACTTGTGGCTACCTATTCTTAGTATTTCGATTATTTGCTTGAATAATAATTAACATTTAAAAAAATTTGCCCAAAATAAAAGATATTTTTTTAAATCAAACCCTCACAACTACATTGGAGCAATCTAAAAGAGTTGTTTGATTAAGTGTAATATTACATAATTTCAGGATGGGCACGCCTCAGGCGCAAGTGACGTGTCCTCAGGAGAGCTGCGTGTCCACCACCGTGCTGGGAGTCTTCCTCGCCATACAACTTGTCGTCATCTTTGTTTACACGCTATTTAGGTAAGCACATTCCTATCCCTGACCAATTATTAATTATCTACTACAGACTAGCTTAATTTATTATACTCTATTTAAACAACATCTATGAATTGCCAAATGGCTAGAAGCTTATGATAATTTTTATTTATAAGTACTTTCGCCTTTCAAAGGGCTCACTTGTGATTGACATGGGAGGAACGAGGCATTTAAACCTATCCTATAATCTTGTTCAGGAATAAGAAGTAAGAGTATCAGCGTATCGCCCTAGAACCGTCTTTTATTAACAGCTGCCATAGAAAACTTGCAATAATATTAATATTAAAAAAAATTTACATGTTGTGTACTTTTAATCAGCTAAACTTTACAAGCATAAAACAACAAAGAAAATCTTTTAAAAAAATCAATACTCTCTTAATGGAAATTCAAATCCTTTCGAGTATCATCTCTGTTACTTAGTGAGAAAAACATATGTTCTCCGGGGAGTTTTCTTATCATTTCATGTGTATACCATTTTTTTCCAAAAAAAACTGTAAATACTGTAGTAACCCAGAATTTCTGTTGCTTAATAAGTCAGAATTTTCGCCATACAAAGTTTTATCAAACAAGCATAGTTATAACATAGAATAAGCCTGTATGATCCAATAACAATATTAAATAACTAGTAATGTAGCCCGTCACAAAATGACGAATTTGATGAACGATGCGTCTAAATTCTCGCGGTTAACGACATCTCGCGGCGAAGAAGTGAATTATATAATTAAAGTTTAGCTAAAGCATATTTTAAAGTTTATGAATGAAAATATTATCCTATCGTCTTGAAATTCGGCACATAGCTGCGGAAAAATTTACTTAACTTATGTGCAAAAAATCAGCGTTGTATCTTTTAAGATATTCTATACAGAACGGAAAAATGAAACATACATACAAATAAACACACAATGGCTATTATTATAGTAGATGGACTGCGCTCTGAGCTGATGTCATTTCCTTTGATTCCAGGGACAGAAAGGAGTCGCTGAGTAAAAAGTTTTACTAAGTGCAGTCACACAGCAAAGCCTCGTGTAATGCTCTAGTGGACTCAGTGAATGCGAGACTCAGTGGCTGTGGCGCCGACTGACCTCCGTTGGAATTGTTTTCAAGATATCAAAAATCGTTACAACTTCAATTAAGCCTTTCCAAAACAACGGCAATCGAGTCTTGTTATTCATTATGAATGAATTTTGTTGATTATTGCTTATATTTTAGCAGAAATGTGCAAATGGAATGCGATGCAGAAATATCATTGCGTATTTTTCCGAAAAATGTGCATTTTTTATTGTTTTTTTTTTTTTTTTAGATAAAAACAAATTGCTCTTTACTAGTTAGTGACATTTTTAACGTTGTTACATTTTTGAACATCTCTAGTGAACAATTCAACCAGGAAACATAGATAGAACAATTATTTTTTGTCGTAATTATTTTTTACCAATTCGATTTGATTTTAAGATACCGCTTACAAAATCTACTTTGATAATTGCAAAAATATGTCATGAAAATATTAATTTCTTTGCTATAAACACGTGTTTGACCTCAATCAACGGATCATGTTTATAGTAAATGCTTACTATCTTATTCAATACATTCCAACTTTCTTTACAATGCAAACGATTGCTGTCTATCGAGAAATTTCAGGCGATTGGTTTTGTAATGTTTTGCATCCTTTTAGTTTCGTAGCTTCTCAAACTGTTTATAATTAAACTATATGAAGTTCCTTAAGATTAGAAATACTTTTTTTACATTCTTAAACAGACTTTCATAAATGTCTTCCTTAAATCCACAAATGGATATAATGTTTGATTAGAAATGAAGTCCATTGGGAATCACTTAAAATACCTACTACTTAGTAACTGTGCATGTAAATGTAAGCTTTTTTTTGCTTCTTAAAAAAAATAGTAAAACACAATGAGGTTGAGGATGTTGGGACCCACAACCGAAAAGCGGCTTCATGTGTATTTTAATAAAAAGTTGACATCCACCCAAATACTGTAAACGTGTTGATGCTTCAAATATAATTTTTATATTTATACTTGATCAGTGTTATATTCAATATCCTGATGCCTTTCCTGTTTTATTTTATTCTTATATAAAGTATTTGTTTTTAAATAAGAGATTCTTGCAGAATGGTGAGGTCTTTTTAGTTCCATTATACACTCGATCCATCTTGTTTACGTGACATGTAAATTTGGAAGCTGAATAAATTGTTATTTATTCTCTGACATCCATCATTTCTCTCGTCATATGGGATACAGATCTCTCAACTCGTCTCTTCAATCATTTATTGATTGACAATTCATCGAAGTGCACGATCAACGAGATACTTTAAATTATCCGGCATTTGGTGGCCCGGTTAAAGGTCTCATGAATAATGATTTTATTAATATAAATAGTACTTAATTCAGTTTGGAATTTGTATCATCTTGTAAATGAGACGAGGTTCTGTGTTTAGTCCGATAATTAAAGCAGTTCTTTTACAACTGGTTGTGAATTTTTAAATCAAAAGACGAACAAAATAAGCAAGAAGTGTAATGTAAGAAGTGTAACTCACACGGACCACTCTCTTCAAATTTAAATTCATAAAATTACATGAAAATCCTCAAAGCTAAACTCATACTAGTTATTCCATTGAAATATGAGGTTTTTAAAACCATAACTTACATTTTTTTGTAGAAAAACCATGCATCTGATTCAACACTTACACTTCTATTATTGTACTACAATTGCTTTTGTTAAATAATGTTAATTACATAGATTTATTTTGACAACATCTTCAAGATTAATTTTATAAATTAATCAGAGGTCGCATTTACCGACAACAAGTGGATTTTCTATTTACCATTTTGTCCGGAAATAACAATTAATTGCCACATCATGATTTAACTCTCAAGTCGTAAAGTATTTTTTAAAGTCTGTCCAAAATGTCTTCACAGCAGTGCTATGAATTTTCACGACCGGTACAGGATTTTCTAAAGACTGTGTGCTGTTTTATTAATGTGAAGAATTATTTAAAAATGAAAGACATTTAATGACTTTTCAGTTATCTATTGCATATGTTTATTTGAATACGTTATTATCTCAGATGACAATTAAAACAGTTGTGCTATGATTAAATGCTCGGATATTACTCAAAATGAGGAGGCTGACTTTTATTATCTCATGACAATAAATATCAGTAGGTGGTGGGGAATGTAATATTCTTCAGACTTCTGCGAAACTGACAGTCAGTTTCTCCGACCAACCCTTTGTTTTTTTTTTATCTGAGAAATATTGATTTTTGTATGGTGATGATACACTGGCTATAAATTGTTTCTGCGACAAAGTTAAATTGTTTTTCTGAATATATCTTTTGCTTAAATGGCGTTATTAAAATTAAGATCGTCACAAATGCTTCTACCATCACGTAATATATAAATGTATTTTATAAAAAGCAGAATTTAAATGAAGCCGTAGTGAAACGTAAGCACACGCTTTGCCTAGTATTAACTAAAAATAGCATTTATACCTAATCAGAAATTTATTATTTTGTATATAGAATCAATTCCTTTCGTGGAAATGTACATATATTTTTTTTAAATAAAAGGATTTGTTTGTAGTGTGAAAATTATATTAAAATTTACTTGAACTAATTGTATAATTTTTAAGTTGATTCATAAATAATTTTTTTATACTTGGTCCGTAAGAATAATGAAATCTGCTTTAAAATTCAAAATAATTGTTTTGAAAGTTCAGCAAAATAAAATAGATGATTGCGCGACACACAAGTCGCCAGCACGAAGTTCATGCCGCTCCATACATAATAGTTGTAGTTTTTTAAAAATTGTTTTAGTACTTTTGTAACTGTTTAATAACTTGTACAGCGTGGAACTATCAATACTTCCATTGGACTCCATTTGACAATTTTATTTATAAATAAATTATATAAAAAATATATGTATTTTATTCCAAGACCTTCTCATAAAAGTAAAATGCAGATTTTTTAATGATGATTGGATTTTTATCATCTCAGTCTTCCGCAAAGTTCTCGTTACGGTAGGCTTGTCACCCATTTTGTACAGCAACTTGGTTATCCCTCTTCTCTTGAGGTGCAAAATCCCAAACAATTTCTGCACCATAAAATTCTCTTTCAGAATGATAAAAATGTTTGTTTACAATGCTCTTTATTTGCCTTCATATAAATTGTTTATTACAAAACAAAGTAAGAGATTACAGTTCATTAATATTGCTTTTTATACATGAAAGCTTCAATATTTAGCAGTTGGATAAATAGTGAAAATGTACATAGCTATACAAGAAGTTCACTGTTAGTATGAAAATAATTTCAAATAAATCCAATATTCCAAAAGATATAGGCGAGTGTTCTTACACTAGTTATTGTGGACAAGCAACGAGATAACATTTTATGAAAAAATATAATTTGCTCCGTAGACAATTCTAACTGCCACCACAAAATTTGCCAAAAATCTAAACTGCTTTATTTTTGACAGTTCTAATAGAATTATTTATACACCAAATATCGAACTATGCTCAACAATCAACTACCTAAGTCATATACACGTGAATCTCAGATGCTTGCAAACATTAGTTAAATTCAACTATAAACATTTTAAACTTGTAATTCATAATTTCATTGGTATTTTAAAAATATACTCTATTGAAAATAAAAATAGAATACCCTGCTTGTAATCATGATAACCTGAAAATCAAAAAGGTACTTTGACGAAAAAGTCAATTTTAACCAAAAAAACATTACACCACAGTAAGATGAGTTGGACATTTTCAAATGCAATAATCTAACCTATTAGAGTGAAGTACGTTGAAATTATCTCTTTGGCGAATTAACAATTCGTTTTTCAGTAGCACTACACGAGTTCCCAATAAAATATACTGTTTGAAAGATATATATATGTTCATACAATAATTGCAATGAAAAATATTTGTAAGCTTATTTAAATCACCTGTATATGATAGAGGAAAGTAATTTTTTAAGAAAATAGTGTAATAAATTTTTTAGAATATTTTAGTGGAAATCAGTTAAAAATGATATTTTTTTTATTTAACACGTGTCTAGAATTATCTACGAAGTAATATTTGCACAACTATATCTATTTGTGGTGATTTTATCAAATATGGACTTATAAAAACATTGAAAAGCATTTTGCAACTTTTCACATCTGTCTGACCAGATAGATATACATACATTATTACAATCCTACACATGAAGAAGCTCTTCTTCTTCAGCACTGCATCTTTGAGAACGGTAACCCATATTTACAATTAATTTCTCTTTAGTGATTATAACAAATGCGTTTAATAGTTTTATGTGCAACACCCGAATCATAAATCAATATATTGTTACCAAGTTAACAGGTGTGATTGTGAATTTTTATTTATTTAGTTATAATATTACCAACAAAAAATATTACCTTTAGATTATTTCTACATATACATTTTATAAGTTTTTGTGTAAGCTATATATAGTAAGACAGTTGCATACTTATAAATTTTAGTAAGATTGGATTCTATATAATAAATGGTTCGTTCATAAATGCAGATATTTTAAAACACCTTAATATAAAAATAAAAGCTTAGGCGTAGAACAGTCACATTCAACTTTTTTAGTATAAAAAATGCTTAGTCATTTCTCCGTTATTTCCTTAACAACAAACTTCTGAAAGACTAATTCAATTGAACGGTGATTAGCAAGTTGTCAAATATATCACACAGATTACATAAAATATTATTTATTTAAATTAAATTATTGTCAAAATCCCAAAATTAACAATTAACTACTTTATAATAGTTTACTCAAAATTACAGATTAGTTTTCAGTGAAAAAGGACTTTTTAAATATGTATTAAAAGCTCACTAATCGTTGTTCAATTTAATCAGTCTCTTATAATGCATGATAGTTTAACAGACTGATGTTCACACAGATATAATGTAATTAAAAAAGATAACACGGGTTAGGTCAGATTTTATTCACACTAACCTAATGTTGGTGAAACACTTCTTTTACATGGAAATCAGGTTTAATTGCATTGTTAATTTATTCACACACCAAACTCTAACCAGAGGAAAGTCTGGAATAGACCGAAATATGTTTCAAGTATAGACAAATAAATAATAGTATATTAAATTCAGAAAATATTCAACTTAAATAACAATAAATTAACAAAGTCAATTGCTATGCTCATGGAAGAAACGTGTTTTCATCGAGGAAGGTGATTGCAGATATTTGTTTGTAGTTCAGTTTATGCCAATTCTATATACCAATGATTATTATTAAATCTGCATTTATAATTACCTACACAGGTTTGTAGTTTTTACAATATTGAAAGTAATAACTAATTTATATAACAGGGCATTGGTTACGCGCAACAATCCAAGTGGCGCCAGGCCACGATTCCCAGGTATCACACTTGTCTCAGTTTTCAGGGATTTTTCTCATTTCATGTGTGAATTGATAACTTAAAACAAATTGTAAACACAATAAACCTGTGGGCATACTAAATGCGGATATACAGTTAATATTTAATAATAAACATCTATGAAACAATATCAATATGACAAATTATACTATTGTGGTTATCAAGAGAATTTAGAAACGGTGAATACAAGTTTGTTAAACTAACAAAAACATTTTTTTTTCTTTTAATAATAATAGTGAATTAATATTTTAACTGGATATGTTTCATTTTTACTATTGGTAGATTATGGAAAAATCATACCCATTTATTCTTGAGGTTGAGGTGTAACAAATATTTTATAAAAAAAAAACATTTCCGATAATTCCACAGAATTTACTCAAAGAAACCAAGTTTGCATCTAGCTGAAAAAACCTTTGGCTATAAATATCAACTCCTTGGCATCAAATAAGCTTATGAAAGTCTCATAATGAATTTCCACTAAATATCTACAAAAACAATTGATTTGATTATGTTGCAACATGATTTATAAAATTACCCTATTTTGAGCTGTCATATGGCGAGCTTCTTTAGTTAAATATATCAAAATAAGCAAATTACCATGGTAAGGTTATGAAAACTTTGAAATAATAATATAAGCAAAAAACAAAATAATACAGAAACATCCGCTCTCATCCGAATATTGATTTTAAAAATAGATTATCTGCAAATGGACATGTTTTTGGAATTATCAGTTTAAATTGTAAATCAATACAAAATGCAACTCGTTCTACCTTAAACGTTACTTCATATCACTACATACAATTTTATTTATTGAATACAACATTATGTATTGCCTAACATAAATATTTATCTTAAATTTCGCTAGTCTCTCTAGGACTTTGCAGCGGCATCACACGGGGCTCAAACAGCTTCTGGTGTACAGAGTGTCCGCCGTGTTCGGGGTTGCTGTGTGACAATAATCATCCAAAATTATACAAAATATACTTAACCTACCCTAACTGGCACAGAGCTGTGCAAATCACAAAACACTTAATTAAATATAAATGCACATTATACTGACTTCTAATGCTAATTCGATACATTTTCTGTTCTACTTACTAAAACTCTAACTTTTCTATCCATAGTCAAGGCAATGCGTATTTAGTTTGAGTCGTATCTGCATTAAGTTGATCACAAAAATAATAGACCAAGCTGTTTAAATATATCATACGGATTATATAAACATTACTTAGTTAGCTTCTTGTTATTCTTATAAACCCAGTGATGATATTTACATTAAGATTAAGTTCTTGGGTGTTATGGCAGGTCTTTTTTAATGGTGTTCCAATAGTTCGGCCCCAATACTGGGGGCTATCTTCGGGGAATTTCTTTAATGACCAGAATCACAAAGTTAGGATCCATAAAAAAGAAACACCCAAGAGCCTAAGATTAATTATAACACCAGCTGCCTAAACCTGCTAACCAAGTATGTACTGCGTGTCACTGATAACTTTACTACAAAAAACAGAATAAAGCTAAATTAACAAAGTACCAATAACCATGAATACTAAAGAAAGGATGTTTCAAACCATATTCAGAAGATATGTTCCACTTCCGACCAATCACTTAATATAAAGCTTGAATATTGTGATTTAGTTAGCACTGAGATTTCATACTTATTAAATACTAATATAATTATTGTGTTCCCCTACGCCGTACGCTTTGTATAATTAATGAACTTTTTATGATTCAAGCCTCATCTCCAGTACTGATACCATCTTCAAAGAATCCTTTCCTCGTAAATGGCTCCAATGCCGGAGACAAAACATTGAAACATTAATCAAAACTTGATGCTGCTAAACACCCAAGAAATCAAGTCCATTAACAGTGGCCAATAAAACCTGCAGATTTATTGTACAATAATTTTACAAACAAAAAATGTTAAAAATTATTTTAAGTATAATTTCAAGATATCCAACATCATAAAAATTTCACATCTACCTGAGATCTTACATTTAAGAGATCATTGTGGTTATATTTGCACCTGTATATTTTTTTATATAAAAAATTATGTTTAGTTATCTAGTATATTGTATTACACATTGATTATTAAGCCTTCTGTTTTAAGTTGTAGAAAGAAAACGACATAGATTCTATGTTTTTAGTCATTAGGATATTTCTCTAATCTAACATATAATATAATTAATCTAACAAATAAAGTACAATTTGACTAATAGAAATATTAAACATAAAAAAATAATAAATATAACTGAGTTGTAACAAAAGTCTTTCGAGAATATCAGAAGTAAATTATTCCTATTATTCAAAACAAAATTATAAAGTGCATCGTTTAAAAAGGTGGAATATCCCACTCTCAAAATAATGGAAAAATATACAGCCTTCCAAAACTCACCATCCAAAAAGGAAAAACTGGATTTAACTTTTTTTCAATTTGAATGTTTTGATGTCTATAAATTTTAATTATTTATTTTAAATGTGTAAAAGAGCCTTCAACATTTACTGATGGTAAAAGCAATGTGCTCCGGATCCAGTCATTTACTTAAGCTTATCTAAGTGGAGTACATCATATCGTAGTTAGCGCGGCCCTTGTTTGCTAGATAGCTTTGAATAGAACAATAAAACAAATATTAAGCAGAAATATAACAAAACAAACATTTTTTTCAAGTCATACCCAATTTCCCTTATTCATGTGGACACCATGATTTTTAAAACACTGTAAATAGATATATTTATAAACAATCGACATTAAAATTTTAGGACTACATAAAATTCAATATTATATAGTGAAATACGTTGTTTGTGTTTAATCAAAGTGTAAATAATTATTATATATTTTTAAGAAAGACAGATAAATACAAAGTGTTACTAAAAATGTGAGATTCTATAATCACTTTTCAATAACCTGTTTAATTCTCTTTGCATGTTAAAAAATAAGTATATTTTATAACACACTACATACTATCTCGAAGCTACTACACACCCAACAATAAACTACTGCAACTTAATACGTTGCAACAATTCACGGTTGAGCGCTGCAACTTACCTGTACAAATCACTAGTAAAGATAAGTTGCAATAATATATTATTGCCTATATGGCTGCTTTAAGAATTATTATATTTTGACATATACTTTTGCAAGCTTATAAATATTTATTAATGATACTTATTTCAAACATAAGACTCACATGGTCTGCTATATTGTTTATGGATACATATTATTGGCTAAGAACCAATCACGACTGAGCATTTGTCTAAATATCAAATGACAAAATAACAATTCTCTAGCAGCTACAGACGTGTGCACATATAAACAAAGTGCTTTTGTAGGAGTATGATTGTATTTGCAAGATATTTGTAATCTATTACCACTAACTTCTGCCTCTACTTCCGTATTATAATTCAAATTATTTAACAGCTCAAAGTTATTGCTTTCAAAGATATGAGAATAAATCTTAAACTATTTCTACACAGGCAGTTATCATTGTTATAATTACTATAATTGTACTGCTACTCTAGAAAGTCTAGTTTCATCACCAAGTTGGTACGATGCCGAAGCTTTCATATTTTACCTTGATGGCATTCCATTGAGTATTCATAGTTTTTTAACTTTCGATGATAAAGATAAATATACTGTCGTAATTCAATGTATCGAGTTACAAATATCAACTGTCAAATCCATCCGCTATAATGAAAAGCTTCTTAAACTGAGTTGTCACACAGCAACTCTAGAAAAATTACTAGAAAGTTCCACTCGTAGTAGAATTGATCAATCAATTGCGATATTGCCCGTGTAGATCAATTTAAAAACAGATTATCATCAAAGCAGATAAAATGAGCAAAAAAAAAATATCAAATTACACCAGCTTATAATAGCCTGCCTGTGTAATTGCCTAATCCACAAAGTGTGGAAAATGCGACAAATTATAATGGATCTCCTACAACTCCACCCAGAAAATTAATGCTTTCGTGCATGTGTAAAAAATGCCTTCAACATACAAGAAATTTCAGTTTATTTTATATCTCCCCGTTTTATTCTCCAATTTTAAAAAAATAATAACTTCTGGGTAATCTTCAACCAGTCCGACATGCCGCACAAGGGCTTCATTATCTACATCTTGTGATATCAAAAGTTTACCGACTATGCAAAAAAACTAAACATCAATTATACAGACAACTAACAAATCTACTTTACCGAATATTTTAAAACACTGCATATTTTTTACAACTTTATTCGAAATCAAGCCAATGTCGCTTTTTGTCAATTTTTGGATCAGATTTCAACAGCTGGGAGCGCGCGACACGCGTCAGACACGCTGACAAGTCTGGCCTCAAGAGCGTGCCGCGTCAAATCGTCGAACCCGCTCTGGGATTGCCGCAGCTTCTACGGGAATCAGCGCAGCCAGCTCTTCCAAGGTGTGAACATAACTTAACTTCCGGGAGAACTTCCAGCTGAAATTGATAATCAATTAATCAGTCATAGTGATAAATTTTACCGCAAAAGCAAATAATACAACCATAATATTAAAAATTTCTTAAAATATTAGTTTTTTTAATCTGAATTAAATATCTTACCTAATGAAGGGTCTAGTCATCCACATGATGGACTTCAACCAGAAAGTGGGATGCACAAGGTACAAGTGCTTTAGACTCTTGCGTAACCTAAACAGTAATAAAAACGTGCAGAAAATTAACCAATGAAGAGAATTTCAAATTTGATCAAAATTCTTATTAGAAAATTCTCAAATTATACCGTCAATTCTATGAAATGACTTAAAATTGAATGATTCATTGCTGGAGTAAATAATTTCCATACCGGAATACATAACGATAACAAATTTGATCAAGAAAGTCCAGTATCTGGAAAACACGCAGTACCGTACCTCCTGTCGATAAGTTGGTAGCACTTCTTCAGCCAGTGGAAGGTGGGCATGCTGCGCTTGGCCGCACTTCCGTGGAGGTAGATCAGAATGTAGTCGTCTGTCACCAGCTGCTCCAGCGTGGTCAACACGTACCTGTCAACAAACGCAAATATTTCACCATTTGAAAACTTGTCAAATCATTATTTACACAATATTGTCAGCTTCTAAATAGCGCTGGCATTAGGTCTACATGAAAATTCATCGCTTGCCCTTTTATGCAATTATAACATTTATAATAGTGTGGTTTTTTTCCATTTTTCATAAAAAAATATTTCATGTAGAATAAGTAATTAACATGAATATTTCCATTTTAATATTTAAAAATATATATTAATTAACACGACTCATTTGACTTTTATATTTAGACCTTGCTCAGATTTTAAAATCACTGCATATCACCAATGTTTATAATATATATTATATGGATATCATATTATAAATATAATATTATTATTTATTATACAGATGGTGTAACAGGGACTATCGCGCTTTAAGCGATATGAACTGGAGGATAGCAGCATTGATTAGAAACCACTGACACATTTTTTTGTCGAAGACCAGAATCCATTGCCGGTTGTAGCACCAAGGATGATGATTCAACTATTTAAGTTCAGGTAATCAGAATGAAGGATCTACACTCTGTAAGAGAAGAGGCTATAAAATCGCTCACTTAAGACTTTAAACTCACTGTAAGCCACCTGCAAGATAGTTCACAAGCCTTCTGCGGTTCTAACACATACTGCACATATCACTCGGTATATCCTATCTAATTACAAAACTTGGAACAATTTACATATGTCGCAACTAATAAGTTTTACTGACCATTTGGGAAGTTAGCAGTCTATTATGGTATACAATATTTTTGAATAATAGGGGATATTTAAGGTATTCAAACCCACACCTCCACGGCTATTACAGCCTGGCGGTGACTCGTACTACTGTAAGTACATGCAAGTACAGAACCAAACAAAATACTATTTTTAATTGTGATAAAACATGACTTTTTTAAATGAATATTTATTATTAAATTATATTAATAATAATAATCAATAATTATTTTTATAAAATATTTTTAGTAATAATCGTTAGTAAAATATTACTGATATCGTACTCACAGAAACAGGTTATCCATAACATAGTTGTAGTCAACTCGGGAACTGTCAGGCAAGAAGCAGGCACTGAAAATGACGATGGCGTCGCGCCCACCAGACTGGGCGTAGCCCCCGTGAGAGAGGACCCTCTTGTATGGCTCAATCACCTGTAAATGCCATTCTTTATTTTTAAAATATTTTTTAGCATTATTTCAAAATCACTGAGAATATTATTAACAACCATTCTACAAGCAACATTGTATTTCAATCAGCTACCTTCGGTTATAAGTGTGCGCTACCTTTATCATTAAAGTAAACTAAATAATGTAAGCAAGCTATCAAAGGCAATTTCTACTGTATCTGCATATATCCTTCTCTGGCATTTATTTTGATGCATACAAGAAAATCTATATTAGAGAGTAAAAAACCGAATCACCATAATAATAATTTTTTTAAAGAACTTTTAATTTTGTGATTTCATAAAGTTTACTTTGAAAAATAAATAAAATGTTCTGCAAAAACGGTTAAGCAACCTTGATATACACTTAAAATAGTAAGATTTATAAGTAAGTAGTCCTGACCTTCATGTCAATGGTGCGCTGCTCCCCTGCCGGCAGGGTAACCTTGAGCCAGCTGCGAGAGTCTCGGCGCTCCTCATCCAGAGAGTACTCCGGGATTCGCTCAGGAGCATCGCCGCCTTGAGTGTGTTCTTCGCTGCTGTAAATTTATCAGAAAATATAAGTATTCATTACTTAAAGTTCTTGGACTTGTAACTAAATTGTACTTAGATTGGGTTAGATTAAGCCCATCAATGATGCAGCTCTGCGCACTCAACAGAAATGCAATGTCAAACCAGGTTCTGTACCAGCCTCTGATGCAGAAAGTTTCTGACAAAAGCATTATCTCTTTGCAGTTTTAATATAATGGCAAATTAAAAAAAATATGAATGGCATAAAATCTAACTAACTCGGAATCAGTGCGGCCAGGGTGGTACATGACGGTATGAGAGGGGTCCTGGACGATTGCGTCCTGCTCCGAATACAAAGACAGACTGTCTAGACTGCTGGCGCTGCTCAAGGACGTTTCCTGCGGTGGCACTGCACACGACTCTGTGTCCGTCTCCATCTGAAAGTCATTAAAAAATTAAGAATCATTACAAATTTGATTCACCAAATGACTTGTAAATAAGTAAAAGCAATTTGACTCATCACATTTGTTACAAATGGAACTTCACAAACTAAACCAATATATTTGGATAATAGATATAATTTTTATATTTTTATAAAGATTAAAATTATATCTACAAAAGAACTCGCCACAACGGAGGACAAATATGTGCATCTAATCAGGAATAAATAGAAAAGACAGCGTGAGGTTGAGGTTAGACTTGTCCACAATATAATAAGTATTAAATATATAAGACTCAATGGGATCGAGTAGTAAGGAATTATGGTGGCTTAATGATTGAGGCGACAAATATCACTTTAGGCTGCATAGCTATAAAGATACATACCAAGAGAGGGCGGATACGCCGCCGTGCATGCTGCGAGGGAGCAGAACCGCGGGGTCGCAGAGCAACCCTGCCCCCCACAGCGTCCACCTCCGCTTGGTATAGCGAGCGGGATGCTTGCGATGATGAGCTATCAGGTGAGACTATATCCTACAAGATAAAAAACTGTTCTATTTAGAAATGTTTCTATTATAAAAAAAAATAATTTACAATTATAATTATTGGATATTAAATAGACAGAATTCTGGCTGACTGAGGGCTTGGAGAAATTCGTTGACTTATGATGATGAAATAGAAGAGAAGAATTCCAATTGAAAATGACACAGAGAAAGTGAGAAAAATTCTGAAGAATCAATCAGTGTAAAGTGAAAAGAGTGGAATAAAAATTCCGAGACCAAATAACCAATGGAAGCTGATAGCTGACAATAAAATGTGCTACCGTTATCATATTTACTAACATTATTCACAAGTGCAAGTGCGTTGCAAATAACAAAGCTGTGGAAATAGGACAAAATATATATATTTTTTTAATTTAATCTTATTGTTTCAACAAATCCCAATATATTTAAAAATTATCAATAACATTTATTTTCCAAATCCAATCACATGTAACACAAGACCTTGTTTGAATGCACATTATATATTTTTTTAATAAATAACACATTGTATACGGGTGGCTTGACATCAATCTATGCCAAAAAGCTGGCAATTATTTTCTTATTTAACTAAAACTAATGGCCTCCCTCTAGTCCAAGAATCTTCAGGCACATACATAGTACAACATTTTACAATAGATTGTGCATATTTTCTGATGCGTTGAATGCCTGTCTACATGCAATATGTTAAGCTAAATAAAGACTGATATATTTAATATTATATTTTAACTAAAACAACGTTTTTACTACAAAAATCTTCAATAAATAAATTTATGAACTCACGTCTTGAGAGAAGTTGGAAGGTGCCTCCACAGGCAACTCGAAGCTAAGAGAGCTGCGGAGCTCTGATGGAGACTTCGGAAAGTCTGCAACCTGTAAGAATCCGCCAATGTTACACCAATTTTTGTTCACACTCAAAAACTAATAATGCGTTATGTAAAAATAAATATGAATACAAATAAAAAAATTATCTTGAAATGTACCGGATAAGCTACACCTAACAGAACAAACTATACTTAAGGGGGTTAATCCCTCTGATCATCCATTCCGAGTCCATTTTCGAGTTTTTTGATAATTTTTAAAACCATGGTGGCCAATTATTTTCAACATTTTTGGCCACGTGCTGATGTGGCCAAGTAAGAATACTGTATTTCTATATAGATTATATGAATGACAAAAAATAAATTTAATTCTGTCAGGTGTACACTTAATCACTTAGCATTCTAAAGAGTTAGCATGTAAAAAATTCTAAAGTGCAAGTAACATTCTGAACAATAATTTATTTAAATACTGAACGTAAATTACGATAACTATGTAAATCACCCTACAAACATCTACAGAATAACAATTTTATTACCGCATGCAGTAGGAACAGGTGACTAACTCACTCGGAATAAATATTTCAAAACATATTAATGCTGACAACAATGCTGTATAAACATAATGCTTATCAGCTTAAATGACTCAATGCCGAAATGAATATTTTCATTGGTTTAACATCATAAAAAAATAAACAATAATTAACACATATTTCAATTATTAATAACTACAACACAGCCTTGAAAACTTGTAGCAAAACTCATCTTCAAGCCCCTACAATCTCAACTTTACAAAATTACTGTGAGCTGAAGAGAATTCCTGACACTCTTTTATTTCTGAATACTTAATCACTTCATGTTGAAGTATTTAATGAAAAAATAATGCAGATGTGACACGGCAGTGATGAATTATAAAAAAAGAGTGTGCAAATTACGTTTGCACCATCAATAAGTAGCAGTTTAAACATGTACAGACGCCACTCAAATTAGTGTTAAAAGATATAAAAACCGAAGTGCGCATCATTTATGATTTAACGTATGAAAAGTTTATTCTACAATATCATAGTTTTTAAAATAGAAATTATTAGATACAAAAAAAGCAGGATATTTACTATATATATATATATATATATATTAATAAAACAACTATATAATTATATAGTGATAAGATATCCACTATATAAATAAAGTGGATATCTTATTTAAATTAAAATATCTTTAAATTATCTTTATATAATAAATTGTTAAAATATCTTTATATCATTTTTTTAGATAAATAATATCCACCATATTTCTCAATTATTTTGTATGAATAAATCTTGTAAAATTAAAATACTATTGAATAACGAATTTACAGCATGAAAATAAAATATAAAGCAACATGAATTCATTCACCTGACTAGTATAGTCATGCAGGGGGGTGCTCACATCAAAATGCAATTTGTTAACCTTTTTGTTGGTCGGGTCCTGCTCAGAGACAGTCCTGTTCGCCGCAGCGGATGGCAAGTCCCTCCCGAGAACTCGTCCTGACGCTACTTCAGCACTTACTTTCGGAGATACACTGGTGCGAACTTTTGGGGCCTTTACATCGGGTTTCAACTTTTTCCGTTCGTATTCTGTACTCGATTTATCAGTCGGATTCTTTTTATTTGAATCTACGATGTCAGGTTGTTTTCCGTAAGTATTTTTTGATACAGAGAGTTTACCGTCAACAATGTAACTTTTGTGTTCATCGCTCATTCCACTCTCGATGCTCCTGTTTCCATCTGAAGATGTAAAATTATCTGAAAAATACAGATTATTTTTTGAAGTGTTGCGTTGGGGACCGTCTTGGTTTGAAAAGCTTTCCGAGTGTAAGCTCAATTCCCCGTTAAGTAAACTTCTGTTAAAGCTCTCCTCCTCGGTACTAGACATACTCAAAACTGCAGAACATTCAGAGTTAAGTAAATTGCTATCGTTAGTATTGGACCTGGAACCATTATTGCATTCTTCCCGGACACTTCTTCTTGACGGAAGTATTAGGTCAGGATAATTTCCCATTGAGGGAGGACTCTCAGGGCTCGAAAGTCCCATCAGCGGGTGATCATCTGTCAGCGTCAATGTCGATGTCAATCGAGGAGGATTCGAACCGAGCCGGAGAGGTTTGTTAATATCTTCTGTTTCCGAATCATCTGGCCTACTACAGAAAAGAACACCAGAGTTATCTGATTGGTTGAATCTATCATTATGTGTATGATTATCTATATTTTCGTTACTTTGAAACTTATCTGCCTTGGGAGCGTTATCTAATTCTTTGGTAACTTCTGTAGAGCTCTTTGAAAACTTACTCGTATCTTCATAATAAGCTGTCATTGTTTCTGTAGTCAAAGACTCTTCAAAACTATCAGAATGGAAAAAGTTGTCGTTGTCGTTGACGCAATCGGGAGGATTGGCGAGCCTCAAGACTCCAGTATTAAGAGCAGGTCCGTTATTTTTCACTCCATTTGGGATGAAAGAATTATCTGTTGCACCATTTGAAATATAAGAATTGTCTACAGCAGTCTCTTTGATAGGATTAGCTGCGAATAACTCTCTCGTACCATTAGCCATGTGTCCATTATCACTGATGAGATTTCTGGAGAAGCCGTTATCTTTTGAGTTGTTTGTTACAAAGGTTTTAGTTCCGTTAGTTACAAAAGCATTTTGTTTCGATACATTTGTGGCAAAACCACTGTTTGATGTAAATTCTACGGCTTGTTCAAAATGATCGTTGGTAGACTGCGTAGATGGGAGGTCAGCGGCTTCGTTCTCAGAGGGCGTGTTAGGTGTGTGCTGACTAGAGGGGAAGGACTCTGAGGCCGTGTCCATTTTTTCATCTGAGACGGCCGGGCTGGGGGGATCTTCCCTCTGAGATGCACCAGACTGACAATCGCTGTAGACAAATACAAATATATTAATTCAATAATTTGAGTAACATCATTCCACAAAGTGAGTTGCAATTAACTTTATAAAATACTGATGATAAAAATAAACATTTCACTTCACAAGTCTGGTGCTCAGAAACAATGAAATGCAATTAAACAAAATAAGTAAATTAGCAAAATTATGCTAAAGGGGTGATTAACTGGTGAGTACTTAAATAACATAAATAATTTGAATACTATCACAATTATTATTTAAATATACACTGCGATGATAATTGTAAAATTACAATTGCATTCGCAATGAATTTTTCTCTCGTATTAATATTAAAAGAACTAATTTAAAAACAATAGAATTGGAAAACTAAAGGTCCAATTTAAATATAGTTGAAAAAAATTTAAATTAGTTACTTTGGGGTATTGATCATCATAATTTACAAGATTGTAATTGAAAATAATCATCATGGAGGGAAAATAGTTCAATGCTTATTTTCATTTCAAATTGGACACTGTCAATTTCAGCATCATTTAACAATGCATCAATATTACTCACTATCACGTAAAAAATATAATACAATTTGAATAACACGGAAATTGCAAATCATTTGGCGAATATATTTTTTGTGTCACATGTGAATGTACCAATTATAAATACAATAGTTCAATTACTCATTGGCTTTGATAAAATAAATTGTAAAACAATAAACTAAATGGTATCTACAATATATTTAGTTATGAATACCAGTGTATAATCACTTTATCGAGAATATAAAAAGATTTAAAAAATTATACCGCACCAAAAATAAAAAGGAGGACTAAATCAGAATTTGATAAATATGCATCATTTATGTTGCTCGAAAAAGTGAACGTCAATAAATTATATTTAAGTTACACCCATTTCAACTTATTAGACTGCAATTTTTATTACACCATTCGAAAAATTGAGCTATAGACAAGTTTATTGTAATTCTACATACATTTTAAATCTAGATAAACAATTAAATTGGCAAAATAAAAACAATGATCGCGTCGAATCATATGATGGGAGCGCAAGATATGATAGTTTTTATCAAAATAAATGGCATATCGGGAATGTAACATTACTTATTTATAATATTTATTAGCGTTCACGTACCTCATTTGTAATTGGCGTATGACAAAACGTGTAACGGCCGATATTGTGGGAAAACTTTATAATTTCATTAGTAATACAAACGCAGCGAAATGCACCACCATCTTTAAACAACCAGTCAAGGCTGCCATATCGCTGTCATTTTGACAGCAGAGGGCAGATAGTTAAAAATTAAAATATTATGCTTTTTAATATAAGTTGGTAGGTAGTATCGGGTTTCAAAACCAAGCGTTTTTATAAAGATTATTAAACAATTAAATTAATATGTCCCATACAAGGCATACGTGTTCAAAACAAGTCTTCCAAATATATTAGGAGAGATATAGGCAATTGGAGTCAGTAGGCAATGGTGGTCACCTCATTTTAACAGAAACCAAACGATATATGACAATATGTTTTAACCCAATCGCTACCTGTGCACAGGTAAGGCACCCTGACAACGGTTCACTCAGTTTGCGCCACGCGTTAATTAGTTATAGATGTAAAACGATTTTTCGCCCTTCTGATCTAATTTTTCGAGTGAACAAATCCGAAGGTAAGGTTCAAACTACTTGGTGTTTCTTTCTATGCTTATGATATGAAACGACCATAGCGTTTTAGATCGTGGTTTAAAACCCAGTTTGCCATTATAGCCTCAACTTTTTTGGTTGGATTTTTTTAATCGTTTTTGGTGATGTAGGAAATCGGAGTCAGGTGACTCCCATTGCCCGCACAACCTAACTTCAATGAAAAAGGCACTTTAGTCATCATTCTAAACCTTCTGCAGACCAACCGGTCCTATTGATACTGGATGCAAGCCATTTTGAACTTGCTATCCATGAGCATTGCAAGAAAACCATATCCATTTGCTGTCCTTTTTTTAGACCAAACAAAGCAAAGAATGCGACGTTTTCACGAAGAGCCATCTTGCAGGATGCATAACTCCATATGATGTAGTGTCCTTTGTTCGTTAAACCGAGAACAAGTTAAGAATCCAAGATTTCATCCAGGTGCCTAAGGAAACATATGTTTTTAAGACAAGACAAAGATGAAAAAAGCAGCATGCAACGACTTGACAAAGACACCATGATTAAAAAAGAAGGCTAAAGCTGTGAAAGGCAATCCGCAGAAGGTAAAGAAACAAATTCTGCAGGAATTGAATAATACTTCAGAGGTGAATACTAATGACGGTGAGGCAAAAGACCTGGTGACCGGTGTCTTGTGTGCGGTGAATTCGGGCGAGACACTTCGTGCACTTCTATGGGATTTGGACTCATACAGATTGCACTGGGTGGAGCTCGTGTGTGCGTCATGTGGTGACTACCATTGCCTACACGCTGGTCACCTATGCCTACCAATGTGGGTAAAATATTCATTTTCAAATTATTATAGTTCTTAAATTAATCTGCCAAAAGGATTAAAGGTGATATCAATTGTTGGTTAGATAAAGTTTATAATAGGGTGAAATCAATAAATAGTTAATCTGTAGATTCGATTTTATTTCAATTCACACAAAAATGACCCGCATTACCTACATCTCTTGGTGTTCCAATAATTTTATGGTAAAAATATAGAACTAAAAACTTGATGAGTTTTATTTGAAGGCGAAAGTGCTCTTGAAGTAGACGTTTATTTTTTGTGGCCAGCTATTTATATTTCAATGATTTGTAAATCATATTTTTGAGAAATAAATGCTAACTGGGGCAAAATATAATACATGATTAATAATTATTATACTCGCAAGTTATGAAAGACTGATGAAAGTAAACTTTTTTCACAAGATAATTTCAATGTAACAGAAAGGAAACTATAACAAATTGAATAGCAAACTACGGTTGATAACTAAACATGTATAATATTTCCATCTCTTTTACATTCATAAGAAGATATAAATGTGAGTAACAGGCTCGCCAATTCGAATGCTCGATTCTAGATACAAAAATCAAGTTTATCTAAGTTGTTTGTCAAGTATATTTGTCTGAAATTCTCATCTTAATTAATAATTACACTCAAAGTTCAATTCACAGTAATTTCATTTTAAGTTTTCAAAATATTTAACTAATCAGTATTTGAGTTGAATTGAGTTCAAAAAATTATTTATTTATGAAAAATCTAAAACGGTATTGTACAAATAATTATTGCTAGGAAAGACAACTGCTATTAACTACTTTACAGTGAACTGAAAGCATTACGCTATCAAATATAAGTATGTCTGATGGCCTTATACTTGATAATACTACACGAAGCCAAAGTTCAAGAAATCAGTGTGTTTCACAAGAACGTGACCACTGTAAAAAAATGTGTTCGGGTTTTTTTTGCAAAACAAAAGAAACGAACAGGTAGCCCAATGTTTTGCCCTTAATGCATCGTAAAAATAATCCAGTTCTCGTGTTTATTTCGCACAGAGTGCACATTTCCAGAGATGAGTGCCGCGTATGCTTCCCGCTATGAGGCAGTGTTCCTTTGTTCGCATCCTAAAGGACCAAAAATGTCACGCGTTCAGGCTGCAAAGTATATGAATAAGTCAAAGACGTTTGTGACCAAGTGGGTGAACCGATATTTAGAAACAAAACACGTTGATGACCTACCAGAACGTGGTAAAACAAAAAAGACGTCGTCCGCCGAGGATGAGCGGATAACTAACCTATTTTTGAAAAACCCACATCTATCTTTGCGATCTGCACAAGAAAAATTGAAGTAAAAAGAACTAAATATATCTCTAGCTACAATAAGAAGACGTTTAATAGAGATTAAGTTAAAATACCGAAGCACATTGAAGAAACCGCTCCTTTCAGAAAAGCACGTTAAAAAAAGATCTCCTGGGCACCAGAAAACAAAGACCCCGACTGGGACAAGATAATCTTTTCTGACGAAGCTTCGTTTTGGGCAACTAGTATCTCACCCCGTGCTTGGTCAACTGCCGATAACAGACTGGTCGAAAGAACTGTTCAACATCCGGTAAAGGTGCATGTTTGGGGATGCTTCTCAATATGTAATTTTGGCAATTTGAACTTGTTAACTGGAACTTTGAATGCTGCAAGGATGAACTAAATATACCAGGAAGCATTATTACCATCTGCCCGAAGACTGTTCCCAAGCCCAAGTGAATCATGGATATTACAAGAAGATAATGACCCCAAACACCGAAGTCGCCTATGCAACGCGTGGAAACAAGATAAAGGCATTGAGGTCTTGGATTGGCCTACAATCTCCTGACGCAAACCCAATTGAAAACATTTGGGCGTTGATGAAGCTTAAACTTCGAGGAAAAAAAACTCTAACTGCCGCCGAGCTTACTCGAAATTTAAAGGCCATATGGAGGTCATTATCCCGTGAATATGCAGAAAAATTAGTTGAAAGTATGCCTCGAAAGATGCCTGGTTATTATGAACAACGGAGAAGACTGGACACCTTATTGATAATAAAACACGTAGTTAATCATACATACTTATGTATGATTAACTACGTGTTTTATTATTTTCCAATGCTAGACTTAATTTTTTTTATAACTTATGCCGGTTACGCTCTTTTGTTACATACTGTACATCTTTAATATTTTTTCCTCATTTGAGAATGAGGAAAATTAAGCTATAGCACTGTTAGTATTTTGGAATGAGATAATGAATAGTAAAAAAATTTAAAACAGATACAGCAAATAAAGGTATTTGCTTGTGTTTGTTAAAACAAATCCATGTGTATGTAAAATTTGTTTCATTCACCAGTGTGACATTTGTACATAAATTTTGACTAATGAAATAAAACAAAAATCTTTTATTAAATTTGTATAATTTATTCAACAATATAAAATTGGTATACTTACAACAATATGGAAAGTACAAAAAGACTTTGCGAGTTTTTGGGGTTACTTACTTTTTATTAAATATTGTCTGGACATGGACAGTTCGTAGATTGTAAATATGGTTAATTATTCTAGTGCACTTATAAAGCAACAACATGTATACACACGGTGGACCCACTCATAATAATACATTATAAGAAATAGTGCAACGTAGTTTGAAATGAGCATTTAAGAGAATTTACAAATGTCAAGTAACAATTTTTGATAGAGATAAAGAATTTGTAATATAATAAAGTTGTATAGTTTAATAATTCTCTTCAATTTTAAACAGAACAATATAGATCTCTCAAGTGAAGATAAGGTAGGTTTTTTTTTTAATAAAAAATTATAAATCCGTTTTACTTGGTTGTTTAGTCATTTACCATAGTAATTTGATCTGAGATAAAAGGCGTTTTACTACAACCTGACCTACCTTCACTTAAATATTTTTTTATGGTTATAAAAATACAAATTTGCTTATAAATAAATAAGAAATAAATTTGTTTCACATAAGTATTACAATAACGATTAACACAACCATGAAATCCTGGCTTTAAGAATTCCTAATTATTTAATTAATAAAGTTAAGTTTTGTTACATTTAAGTAAAAATGAGGAAAATAGGGCATATACAGTCAGAAAGGAATGTAAGTTTGATCTCAGTAAAAACATTGTAATTTGCTTTGATCCGAGACTGTCCTGCTTTAAGTGAATTAATTCTGTGCCCTGATTGTTAAAATCAGGGCACAGAAATATAATTTTTTTTATTGTATTTTCAAGTCAGTTGAAAATATTCACTCCTGCTGTAATTAATTTTAATTTTTGAATTGAATCATAATCTCAGGAAAAATCAGGACCTCCATCACTACAAATTTACATTAATTTAATGAAAATGTTCACGGAAGTACATTGTGGCCTTACATTACTAAGGAAATTATCAAAGACACATTTTTTAAATAATTTTATAACTATATAACATAAAGAATATAGTACCAAAGCCCATAATCACATAAGAAGCATTCATTATAAAAACTGCTAAACATTCTTCCTACAGGAAAAAAAATATTTATTTATTTCTGTAAATCTGAATTATTTATTCTGAACTTACCCTGCATTTGCCCTTTTACGTCAACACGTCAAGTCAAATAAACACACATTATAAGCTTTATATTTAACATCTAACAAATGAAGTGCCATCTTGGATAATTTCCCACAAACTGGACAATCTTGGATATATCTAGTCATAAGAAAGACAACATAAATATGTAATATCGATACACATTGCACCTGAATTTCATTCAAGAACATAATTGTTAAGGAATGCCATTTGATATTCTTGGGAAATGCTAAAATATTTCACTGCCTCATTTATGTCTATTTACACTCCAAAAAGCTTAACTTAATGTAATCTGTATGATACTCTGTATAGGCAACGCCCTTCTGTATAATCACTGAAAGAGTATAGACCGAACACACCAACATTTTAAATATTTGGGCTTTGCTATCTCAGCGCCAGGCTTTTATAAAGCTCGTTTTATTTTTGCCACTTCGAATATTCCAAATAAATAATGTTTGCATAGCATAGAGGACATGATATAACATTAATAAAAACTGTTTGAAATACTACTTGAAATAAATAAACGGAAGGACAATCATCACAGAAGGAAAGCAAAATCCTCACGTTTCATTTGATTATTAAAAAAAATAAAATAAAGTCTATTTAGAGCATTTCCCGAGAAATAGAAACAGCTAGTCATTCTGACTATAAGGTCTAGAGTTCACTTCTATCATCATTGCCCATCTCCAGCTCTCCAGCATCTACTTCAGTATCCTCCTCCTCGTCGGGCCTGGGCGGAGCTCGATAGTCCCCTCCAAAGCTATAAGGGTCGCCGCCTCCAAAGTTGTAAGGGTCGCCGCCCTGCGCTGTCCGCTCTTGCTGCTGCTCTGGGGTCCACGCCCTGTCCTCGGGCAACGCCAGCATTGAGTCTGAGCACAGTTTTGTGTGCTTGTGACAAACCTATAAATAAAAAAATATTTTTTATACTATACTATTAATAGGATTGAAATACTTTTCAAAAATCTAAAAACATAAATATTTATTCTCAATGCAATTTTTTCAATATATTTATAAAATTTACAAGAATACACTGCATTACCTGTATTTTTCCATCAGGAAGTCCATCACCGGGTCTCTTGTGGTACAAGTCGACAATGTACTCATCATTTTCTTCAATGATGCCTTCGCACTGAAACAAAATTTAACATAAATCTAAAATAGACACAGAAACCATAAAACGAATGCTATTATATTACCATTACAACATAGAAAAAACAAAATATTCAATATTTTTGATAGAGATTACTTGGTGGAATTCCATTTTAATATTTTATGCATGTGGCAAAATCACAAAAGTATTTCATTTAAAATTTTATAGTATTTTTTAAGGATTTTTCTTAACATTTTATGTGAACTAATAACCTAACTATTGTATAAATAATAAACCTGTGAGAAAAATGCAAATTTATAAAAATATTTACTAATAATCATTGGTCAAACATTTGAATACTAGACTCACATAGAACTCCAAGCTTTTGTTGAGATCCTCATCCTGTACAAAATCAGTGTAGGAAAAGTCAGGGTTCATGCCCCCGCTATCTGACATCATCTTCATAACGGCCAGTTTGCCAGTGGCTTTGTACTTGACACGTACATAGTCGTTCATCTTCTTGCATGTCTCGTCCAGTAAGTCAGAGATGTGGATCTGGGATTTGGACTGAGGCACTTTGGTCTGGTGAATATTACCCGATTCATCTAGTCTGTAGTTACCAACCTAAAATGAATTTTGTTATTTTTTTTTACTATCAAATACACAAGAGTTTTTTTGTAATCACAGGGTTTGAAATTGCCACTGGGTTTCAATGTACAAGGAGATAGGTAACCAAAATTAAATATTTGAAGTAATTTACAGAAAATTGTCACAGTATCAGTTAATCCATTAGAAAAAAGACAAGGTTTACTAAAACGAGCAACCAAGACTGTTAACTAGTCAAGGAGGTTTCCACAAAATTAATAATATTTTTTTTTACTAAAAATAGCATGCATGTTGTTTTTCATTTTCTTTTACCGGATCTGGATCCAAATTTATCACAATACTGTATCGAAGTCATTTCTAAGGTATGACACTACTGTATTATCATATATAGAGATTGATTGATATCTGAGTAGTGTAATGTTCAACCTACATAAATTAGTTGTTTGCTGAATGTATGGACAGTTTTCATTCCAAATCAAAATATGTAATCCAGAATATTATATTATCCCCATGGGGGTATGAAACAAATGTTGTATGTTTACCTCGACAGTCTTCCTTGGATCTATATCTAGAATGGACTTCTCCAGCTCATCTATGGTGGCTCGACAAACTAAAAATAGATAATCAATTCAACAAAATGTTTTTGAAATATAATAAATACCAAATTATGATACATACAAACTGCAAAAGGTCATCTAACGCAATGTTCATTGATTCATTGTCTTGATAGATTCTCTTTACTTTAACTAACTGCAAAATTGTACTATTAATTTTAAAAAAGTTTACTCACTGTGGTGCCGTATTTTTATATGATATCAAAGGTATGGGTTAAGTCAATTTGTGACTAAGAGATATGTTAGTTATAAAATGAATAAACGTACATATAATGACACTCATTTATTTTTTTTCATTGAAATTTAAGGATTTCCGTGTGATATGATCATAATTTTTTTTCCAATAATGTAAATAGTTCGGATTCAACAGCATGAAAATATCAATTTTTTAAAAAGTAAACAAAGTATAAAAATAATACTATTCACTTTAAAAAGTCATATATTTTGTTCCTCGGCGAATTTAATGAAAATCATATATTTTTATAAATTTTAGCTACTTACCGAGACACCGAAGATTATCTGGATCAATTTTGGCAAAAGTTGTTGTGGCGAAAAGCGACAATGTCAGACAAACAACGATAAAATACCTCATTTTGTATAATTATATACAATATTATAAAAAATATTATAAAATAAAACTGCTTCTATCATGCAGAATTGGAGACATCTGCAAAGTCACTACCACAGAGCAGCGGCGCTTCGGGAAAATATTGTTTGAAAAATCAAGACGTGTAAAGAAATCTTATCTCAGTTGTCAAAATACACGAACCGCTCTCTTATTGGTGCAGATTTTAACCAATAAGAGTATTTTCATCCAACGGATAGCGCCAGTATTACTTTTGGTGGTTCACTGTGGAACTAATATGTGTGTTCGAAAACTATACACAAAAATATCGAATCTTCTTACTTTATTGAAAAAAAATTATAAAAAAATAAATTTGCTTCAATAAATTTTAATGACTAGCACTGTGATAAGAGAATACAAATTGTGGACATGTTATGAAAGTGGGATTTTTCAAACATGACAACAACAAAAAAAATTCTTTTCAAGAAATAAATATTCAAATATTTTGTATGCTAAAACTAAATATAAATTTGAAATTTTTACAAGAACTAGCATGATAAAAAAAATAATGAAAACTTCATGGTTATATTATTTATTAATATGAACTATGTAGTCTTCACTACGATAAAAATATTTAAAAAAAATAAAAATAATTTTTTTATAGTGACAATGCATAATAGTTTGACAATCTTGAATATAATTTTCTTAGTGAAATTTAAATTATCGGGTAAATTGTCATTTTGTTTTTCGACATGTTATATTGTCTTGACGTAAAAGAATATATGTCCGAAATCTATAAAATAAAAATAACTGAAAAGAAACATTCATATTATTTCTTAAAAAACAAAACATTTACGAACAGTTACAATTTCCGTTATGGCTGTTCGAACCGGCGGAACAATGGACGAGTCCATTTTTAAATTATTGTACGTGAATAAAATGCTGTACCAAAGTAATAAAGAGCGGTGTCTATGTTTTAGTAACGTTTGAAATAAAAAAAATTGGTTTAAAATCGATTTCAAGCCCTACTTTAGTAAAAAAAAGTTTACTAATGAAAACAATATCGAATGGAAGCTGCCAACAAAAATGTTATTAAAAATAGACTCGTCCGGAATATCTTCGGAGGCACTCGGCTCGCCAGTTCTGTTTCGGTCTGCAGCCGACTAGGACGTTATGTGCGGAAGATGTGTTATTTTCCAATACAACAATATAGAAAATCAAACATCCTTCTTCAACAAATATTAATAACTATTATACCAGAATCAGTGCTATATAAGTGTTTTGTGCTTTAAAAAGTTATTATTTACTATATCTGAAGGTGAGTACCATTTTATTGACAGATTGCATTATTCGCAGTCTGTTTGCAAAGTCGTATTATCTCATTTATTTTTCGTTACGCTAGTGAAACGTTATTGTTTTATCAGAATTTTTGCATTTTACTTCGAAATTCTTACTTAAACTGCCAAATTTCAACATAGAAGTATGGTATGTCTTCAAAAAATCTAGTTTATTAAAAATTTTAGTAGCTCAACTTCTGCAGTTGGACAATATTACTTATAAAGCGTTATTATCATGGTGTATTGCAATAATTCTGATCGTAATACTTCTCGCGCTGCGACGTCGCATGTACGTCGGTGCGAACGAATTCGGCATCGACGACTTGGCAACGCGTGTCATATTGTTTTATAGTCGTAAATATTTTCGAAGTTTCTCGCGTCCGCAACGCAGTATTATGAAATTTAATGTCGATCCGTCGAACGTCCGCCGATTCTCGAGGGGAACCCTTTGTTTTCTTCCCGAGTTCGAGAAAGGCCATCCGAATTTCTGTGCAATATGTTCGTTTCGTTATTTATAATCGCCCGAGAGGTTCCGCGCTTCAGAAAAGACATTCAATACGGTCCAGCGGCGCATCCGAGTTCGCTAACGCGACTATCTCTCAATTTTTCAGCGGAATCCGAAAAGAAGCGTTTGTTTATCCATTCCGGTATCGGGCGGTCCGCGACAAGTGTCGGTAGAGTTCGCCTACGTTACGGGTCTGTTTCTTTTCTGGTTCGTACGCGGCGTAGCCCCTAAAACGTCGTGTCGATAAGGTCGACAATCGCCGGCTTTGCGCAATGCCTCTCGCTGTTTGGCTATCGATTTGAGCGCCGACCAATGGCGCGCCGCTGCGAGATTTTGCGCCGTTGCCGCTTTTCCGGAGATCATCGCAGTGAAAGCCCGAGCCGGGCGGCGAGACGCGGGAGGCTCGGCACTCGCCATTCGCCACTCGGCGGCCGGCTCTGCGCTCGCACTCGCCCTCGCCCTCGCCCTCGCCCTCCGCCCGGCCTCGCCCTCGCGCGGGAAACTGCGAGATTTGACCCATTTTTCAAAAACACCACTTCTCACCGTACCCTTCATTTCGTGTCGTGACATTTGACTCATTCCGACACGGACGATCCGTTCGTTTCTCCCGTTCGTCGTATTTAAATTTATTTACTACAAAATGTCCGCGTTTTGAAATACGCGAGCGAACCGCACCCCCCTTTCCGCGAGAGCGGTTGACAGTATGCACAATACGGTCGCTTCGTTTGTCGCAGAATCTATTTGCGTTCCCGCGTGGCGCGCCGTCTGCCGCTCGCGGAAACGTTTTCACTTAACATTTGACACGGAATCGTTCCTTCGCGGGAATCGCAATACTGCTGCGGATCCGTCCATCGAGCGGCCGCGCGGTACCCTCCCCTCTGATCATTTATCACTTACGGTTACCGGTTTTCAGTCCCTGCCGAATTTAATTTTCGAACAATTCATTCACCGGGCGGACGATTCTCGACCCCCCCCCCCCCCCCTCCCTCGAGGGTACCCTCAATCTCGATGTAAATAATAATCAACAATCGGAGTTCAGGTCGCCAATTCTGCTCGCGATCGGGTCGTCGCGGATAAAACGCTCCGAGCCGCGAACGGCCTCGGGGGTCCTCGGTCCGCCGCGCTCGTCGGATCGCTCCTCCCGCTCCGGGCGAGCCGGGAAACTCCGACCCGCCGTCGTCCCGACGGGCCACGGTGGCGTTTTAAATTTGGATAATTTCCCGCGCCGGCCGCCGACTTCTCCCCCTCCCCGAGCGAGCGCGGCGGAGTCGCCCGGCCGCCGGAATCGCAACGTCGCGAGCGAGCGCGGCGCGGCGCGGCGGTGTTGCCGAGCCTGCAGCGCCGCGACTCCGTTTCAGTGGCCCGAGCGGAGCGACCGCCGCCGTCCGCTCGGTCGTCCCGAGCGCGGCGTCGCTCCGTCCGAGTCGGCCGCCGCGCCGCCGCGCCGCCGTCGGTCGATCGCGCGTCCGCCCTCCGCGGACCCCGGCGGCCGCGTCGCAGTGTCGGAGTCGCCTCGTCCTGCGGGACGCCTCCGTCGTCCTCGCGGCTCGGGCTCGAGGGACTCCGGAACGGGAGGAGAGACTCCCCGGCCGCGGTGAGCCTGCCGCCGTGGTATTTTTGGAAAGCCGCTATCGGCCCGACCGGCGCGAGCGCGACTCGCCGGAGACCGCGAGAGGCGGCGCCGAGCGAGGCGCGAGCGCGACGCGTCGAATCGAATCCTCCGAAACGCCGAAGCGAAACGGCATTTCGAAACTGTCCCGTATTGTAAAAATAAAACGACGATTCGTCCGATCCGCCGACCGACGCTCGCGCCTCGTCGGCGGCCATTTTCGAGCGAGCGGGATGTCGGGCGACGGGGCGACGGGGCGGTCGGGCGATCTCGGGCGACCCCGCGACGGCGCACGCACGAGGCTTCGATCGGAATCGGCCGTCGCGGAGGCTCGGCCCGGCCGGGGTCCCGCGGGGCACGTCTTCCTCCCCCCGTGGCGGACGTCCGCAGTCGTGTCGCGGGTGCGCCGCGCGCAATTCGTTTCAAGGTCCCTTTGTTCGGCAGCCGGGCGCCCGTCATTGGCCGGTGCCGGGTCACGTGATGCTGCGGATTCGCGACCGCCGCGACGGGAGCGCTTTCAAACTGGCCGGCGCGGTGCACGCTGCACGCGCCCCTCGCCGCTCGCCCCTCGCCCCCGCATCCTCGGCCCGGCCTGGTCGTGTTTCCGACGAATCGAATAAAATTCGACCGGCGCGACGGGTGCCCGAAGGCTGTTGTCACTTCTCTCGGTCTACTCCGTCCGGTCGAGTTTTCGAAATTTATATTTCTGCGGCGTCTCCGTTTTCGTGCGCATCGAGCTTACCGGATAAATAAAAAGGATCTATCTATTACAAAAGAGAAAGCCTCGGAAAGACCCTGTCATCTTTGACAGCTGTCATTTTCGTCCGATTGTTTTTTTTAATATGCAATTATGATAATTTAAGGAATCCGTAAGTCCGGAGAGTCATTTCCTAAAAATCTTATTCGATTGGAATGATAAGTTCACGTTCAATAATTGTCCGGAGCCGGGAGGTTGGCGCGGACGGATGAATCGAAATCGCACATTAACATATGTATCCAAGTCGATATGTAGCAAAGTACTAGATTGTCTCAAAATGTGGTACGTTTCACCCGAAAATGCTATGGAGTCGCATTCTTTTGAGGCTATACGAATTATTTAAGTACTTTTGCATTCTATCAAAGTACAGAGTTTGGTGTCGGAACTTGCAGTCATTTGCATATTCACCTGTGGCAGCCGTCGCGGAGTCTCGCTTTCCTTGTGAAAAAGTAACAAAATGCGGACATTTCAATTTATGGTTAAAAAGAAATCTGCGGGGTAATTTTTCAAAGTAGTCGAATACTACGTGCATTTATCATTCCTGCGGTTCCATTGTTAGTATGCGTCCCGCTCCCGGCGGGTCCGGACGCGCTCTGTCGTTTTCCCGGCGGTTCGTCTCGAGCGCGTGTCGTCGAAATTATGCAAACCTGTCGCACGATTTGTGCGGGCCCGGGTGACCTGCAAACTTCCCGGGGATTGTAATCCAAACCCAGAGTTTTTTTTTATTCAAAGGCGAACGGCAAGCGTACTCTTAAATCGCACGAAACGACTGAGCTCCCGGTCGTTTTCATCGATCTGCCGCCGCGAGCTCGACGCGCTCGATTTGACGAATATCGTTATATCAGTATTTTATATATAGCCATTCCGCTCCCTTTCCAGTGCGAGTGCCGCCCTTGCGGGGGGTTTCTTTTGTAGTGAACCACGAACGACGTTCTGATCTACTATTGCGGATTGATGTATTCGGTTCCATCCGTCCGGCTATTGTAAAGTTCCAAATCTGCATTGAGTTGATTTGTCGTATACCCGCAATGATTTACGATCTGTCAGACCGCCCCGACTTTCCTCACCGCTTCTATCATAGTGATGACAATTTGCCTCCCCGCCCCGTCGCTTCGGCTTTCGGGTGCTTTTTTCATAAAACAGATTTTTTCGATTCGTATTGACGGGGTGTTACTTTAAAACTGGCTATCGATGATGTGTTCTGTCGCAAAATTATCATAAATATGTCATCTATGCGGATGAAGAAAAACCTAAACCATCCGATCAGATGTGGAAAATGAATTCGGATAATACACCGAGTGACAGTAATTGGACGGGCCTCACTCGCATTATACAATGAAAATAAAACAAGTAACGAAAACAAATAAACAATGAAAATATAATGATACGCATTCTCGCTAAGACAATAAATATATCGCGTAAGATTCATGCGATACTTTAATGATTTTTTTGTTTTAATATGAGTTTATTTTCCTACAGCCATATACTTATTTATTTAAAAATAAAATCGTTATCAATTTGACACTACCAAATCGATACTACAGTGCGAAGGAGACAAATTGCTTTACAGCTGTTGCAGACTCAGGGATGCGGGATCATCGCCATGTCCGCCTCGCCGCCTCGGCGTGATGTAATGCATTTGCGTATTATGCGCACAGTCATACACTTTATAGAAACCAAGTTCATTTTTTGGAACGTACAATCGAGTAAATGAATAACAGTTGCAGTCGGCGGAGACATTTCTACATCCCCCTTGACCGCGACCTCCCGATAACACGCCGCGTGACGTTTTTTTTTGTTGTTGCGGGAAGTGTATATAAATATATATATATATATATAAATATATATAAATAAATAAATATATATATATATAAAAATAAATAAAATGTATATATAAATAAATATATATATATATAAAAATAAATAAAATGTATATATAAATAAATATATATATATATAAAAAAAAAAATATATATAAAAATAAATAAATATATATAAATAAATATATATATATATATATATATAAATAAATAAATATATATATATATATAAATAAATAAATATATATATATATAAATAAATAAATATATATATATATATATAAATAAATAAATATATATATAAATAAATAAAAAAAATATAAATAAATATATATATAAATAAATATATATATAAATAAATATATATATAAATAAATATATATATAAATATATATATATAAATAAATATATATATATATATATATAAATAAATATATAAATATATATATATAAATAAATATATATATATATATATATATATAAATAAATATATATATGTATATATAAATAAATATATATATGTATATAAAAAAAAATATTTATATATAAATAAATATATATGTATAAATAAATATATATGTATAAATAAATAAATACATATTTATAAATAAAGAAATATATATATATAAATAAATATATATGTATAAATAAATATATATGTATAAATAAATATATATGTATAAATAAATATTTATAAATATATCTATATATATATCTCTATATATATATATCTCTATATATATATATATATATATATATATATATATATCTATATATCTCTATATATATCTATATATATCTCTATATATATCTCTATATATATCTATATACATGTATATTTGTATGCATATACGTATGTATGTACGTATGTATGCATGTATAAATATGCGCCATATTTTATGTCGGTATGTAAACAATGAATAACTTTGACATTTATCAACCGATTGACTTGAGTAAATATTTTTTGAAACATCAATTCAGTACAATTTTAACCATGCTTCACATCGAAACATCGCGCCGAAATAATGACGCTTTTAATTGAAAATAGTTGTTCAGTTGTGTTAACTCAACGTGCATATCGTCGAAAATATCGTGGCCAATAAGCACCCTCTGACAACACTATTCGTCGTTTGGTGTCGAATTTTCTTGATCACGGGACAGTGGGAGATTGTGTACATGCTGTTCATCAACACTCAAGACGTTCCAATGAACTGGTTGAAGCGGTAAGAGAGTGTTGCCGAGAACCCACATGTGTCGTATCGTCACCGCGCTCAGTATTTTGGCCTCAGTGTAACCACTTTGCGGTGCATTTTGAAGGGTGATTTTGCATTTGTTTTCGTATAAAGTGCAATTGACTCAAATAATATTGCCAGCAGACTGTCCACGTCGCTTAAAATACGGCCAAACAGTCACTCGAATAGCTGACACAACCTGATTTTTGGAAGCAAATTTTGATGACCGGCGAGGCCCATTTCACACTATCTGGCGCCGTTAACAAGCAAAATTGCCGCATTTGGGGAACGGAGAATCTAATCTACACGAAATCCACGAAACATCATTGCACGGTCAAAAAGTGACTGTTTGGGCCGGCGTTTGTGCCAAAACCATCATTGGGCCACTCTTCAGAGGTGGAGAAACAATCGATGGAAATCGATATCGGTGGATGTTGGCCCATTATGCCTGCCCACAAATGTGTGAAAATGGTCTGGACGGTTACCGGTTTCGACAAGACGTTGCGCCATGCCACACTGCAAATCAAACAATGCAGTTTCTGCAACGAAAATTCCCTGGACTTGTTATGTCAAAAAAATGCGACATCGACTGGCCACCCAGATCTCCAGATTTGACCCCTCCGGACTTCTTTTTGTGGAGTTATTTAAAATAAAAAGTGTACGCCAGCAAGCCTCGGATCATTGACGAGCTCGAGCCAAATATTCGTGCCGAAATCATCGCTATACCGCCCGAGATCCTCGAAAAAGTGATGGAAAACGCAGCAAAAAGGGCAAAACCTTTTTTTTTTAACACAAAACTCGACATTTTCATTATTTGAAAAAATATTATTGCGTTGCGATATGTGTCGGTATTGTGACTGCTCATTGTTGACAGATGTCTAAGCTATGAAAAAACAAAAGTTTACACATGTACTCTGTGTTCGCGATACTGTTATTCGTTTACTCACTTAACAGAGCATATCACACCATATTTAATTGTCAAACGCTCGTTCTCGACTCTTTACCAAAAATTAGATTATCTCAAATAAGTTTTGTCGCCTAGCATATCGAGTCGAACCGCATCAAATTTTATGCACACATATTTTGTTCCGCACATTCCGCGCCAGGGTAATTTTCTCGATGACATTTTGGAAAGTCGTCATGCATCACACGAGAGTTGCGAAAGTAACATTTTAGAATATTCTTATCTTCGATTGGACAAAAAAAAACAATAGGCAAGTCAAAGAGTAGAATAGAGTTATCACATTCCAGACTGACTATCGATCCCCGCGATGACGGCCGGGCCGGGCTCGGCTGCATCGCGCCCCCGCCCCCGCCCCGCCCCGCCCTCCCCTCCCTGCACTCGCCCCGCGACTTATTACTCTTCTCTTATCACGCCGGCCGGTCGCGCCGCTACACTCGAAAAGCTCGCACGAGATGCCGAAATGCACGCTCGCCGAGAAAGAGCGAAACGGCCGATAAGGCTCGATCCTTTGTTCCGCGGGACGGGGAACTCGCGAACCGGTCGTCCCGCTCTGGCGGTGCGCGCCCGCTCGACGCTCGACGTAGGCGATTTCCTCGCTCACCTGGCCGCCGCCGCCGCCGCCGCCATGTCGCGTCTCTTTCTACGACCCGCGATACGATCGAGTCGAGCTATTCTCGAACGCGCAGTTCGCACGCGGTTCGTGCCGGACGGCTCCCGCCGCCCCCGCCGGAGGAGCGCGTCTCTGTCCGGCTCCCGCGGGACCTGAGACGGCGAGGCCGGCTCGCGTCGCTTCCTCGCTCCCTCGCTCGCTCCCGCACCGCCGGGGAGACGTACGTGCGTCAGCTCGCCCGACAATTTTACTGCGTTGGCCTTTCTTCGACAGAAAAGTTGCGTCGTTGTCCGCGCCCGCCGTCAGTTCGTTCGCGACGGTCGCTCGACGTGCGCTCGTTCGTACTCTTTTATTTCTAAACAAAATGTTGTGAAATAGAAACGAAGTGAGTTTACGTTGCGGTTTTTTTTTTTTGCAGTGAATAAATACGGACCGTTTCCGATCGCCCGACCGGTGCCCCCGCGGTGTGTCGTTTGTTATTCTCGCCGACGAGTTGTCATCTCCCGCCGAGAGAGCGTCGCCGCCTACCTCGCGGAGCGTTTCGGTTGTGCCCGACGCTCCGAGTGGAGCGTTTTCCGCGTCCTCGAGAGTCTCGCCCGTCGCTCCTCGCTCTTCCGTCACCGTGTCTGACATCGCGATCGGGCGGGAGGCCGAAACGGTCGCCGCCCTTCGCCGAGGTAACGCGGCTCGGGCGGGCGACGCGCGGTCCCGCGGCTCGGTATTGTTGTTTTGTCGGATTCGGGCGGGAGGCGGGAACTAAGATGGTGGCCGCGCGGCGGGGAGCCGACGAGGTTACGCTGTACGCGTAACGCGAAATGCGTCTCAGTTTGGGGCCCGTTTTTACCGTTGTCGGAATTAAGGTCACGCCGTAATCTAGTTCGTCGTACATTCGACTGCGATCCTCCCGCCGGCCGCGCTCTCGGCTCCGGTCGAAAGAGCGGTATCCATCCGAGGGACGCCTCCGGCGGCGGGGTTTTCGCTCGATCTCGGCGCCGCGCTGCAGTGACAGAATACGCATTTGTTACATAACGAGCGCGACCCGACGACCCGGGGTGCTCCTCGTCGCCGCCGGCCCGGCCTCGCCGACGACCCGCGTCCGAAGCTCGTTGTCAACACTGCGCCGGCCGACGAGCGCGTCTCGACTTTCGTAGACTTGCAGACGTGTCGTTTCGTCGCTCGTTTTCGTATTTACGAACTGAATATACTCCCCCGTTGTACACTGTCGAGACAGGTAGTGGGTTGACGAAAAAAATTGCAGATTAAAGCCTTTCCGCGTCCCCCTCCCCGCGGGCAATGTAAACAGTTGGAATAATGCATGAGTCATGTGTATTTATATCCGAGCCGTGGTAAACACGATTTTCCACCGATATCTTCCCGTGTACCCGCGATACTGTCGGTCTCCGGTGTTTGTGTCGATAATTGTTCACTACTGACCGCAGGATATGCTTGTGCAGTTTACGGTAATGAGTGCAACATGCCAAGTTTAAAGTGCATTTTTTATATTCAACGATAATGGTGTGTTAACTCGTGAGAACCGGTGATCGCTCGGGCTGATTGCGGTGTAAGCGGAATTAGGTTGGTTTAGATCTGTGCATTCGGGATAGACTTTCATTTAGGATGATGAACAGCAAAGATTATCATAAGATAAAAAGTCTATAAAAAATCTTAACCATGGCAAATCAAAACAAAGGTCAGCAGTGTCCTTCGACGTGGTAGATTTTTATCACAATTTTTCACCGTATGATTCTGTAGCTCTTCGGATTTAAATGCTGTTAAATTAAAGTGTTCAAGGTTGACTATATTTTTTAACTATTTTTTGATAAGATCTATGAATTAATTTTATAAATATTTGTTGAGATCACTCTTAAAATTCAGGACTCACTAAATTTCAACATCATTAATAGTAACTGCAAAAATAGAGTTGAAGTTATAAATTACATTTATCAATATGACTCTTCAATATTCGAGATCCAGTAGTGCTGGCAGTCGGTGTCTTCTGTAAAACTGTCATTTGTCGCTCCCCCCCCCCCCCAGGAAAGAGAGGCACCGATCTGAATGCAAATTGCTAAGCTAACTCTTTTAGAAAACGTTTTCTAAATTTTATATTAATTTTAATACAAATGCGTCATATAACATGTCAAGTTGAAGCATTTTTATTCTGCAAATTATTTATATTGTGGATACGAAAATTTATACAAAATCATCTATAGTCTATCTGTGCAAATATGCATAAAAATGGCTACAGTACTGCAGCCATCTGATTATGTGTGAAATAGAGTATAATACTTATTAAACTTCTGAAACTTCTGAAACCCTGATTAACATTACGGACGTGGACAACAAAAAAAAAAAAAACAAAACACAAAGAAAAGTACTCTATGGCACATTCAACTGTCTTGACAGGCATCAGATTGTTCCAATAAGAAGTACAATCCTAGACAGTTATATAATCAACCTTTTACTAGGATTTTTCAATATTTTGAAACGGAAATACAATTAATCGCATCTTTTTTTTTACAATAATTTTTCACGGGACATTGGATAAATATACCTTACAAACTTTTCACGTTTTAACCGGGCAAAGTACTGCATGTATTGCTGCTTTGAACTAATAATCCGAGGCCTGCTTAATATGCGGTCAGCCTTTATTGCAAGATTACCTTCACCAGGATTTAACGTTACAAATTGTTTCTCCATATTGATATATTTGAGTACGGTGTAAATTGGTCAGTTCTGTGGTTTTGTGTCGTGGACCGGTGCTACAGTGTGACGTGGTTGGTTGCAGAGTGCCGGCGGATGTGAAGAGAGCTCGCCATGATGAAGCGGGTGGGCGTGGCGCGGCTGGCCACCTCTGCTCCTGACGACCAGCCGCCACTTATCATCGCCACCACCCCACAGGTATACACTCCATCCTTTTGAAGGTGATTTGTTTGACTGTCCCCCCCTCCCGAGTTGGCTGGATAATAATCACTGAAAAGAGAATACTCACTGATTAATTGTATTAGCATGTGTGCGAATCTTTAAATTGTTTTACATGACATATTCTCTTAGTGAATGAAGGAATACATATACATACGTTTTCAAGTATATTTACAAAATAGTTTTTGTTTTCATTACACATAAGTATGTATAATTAATTTAATTGGAGTCCATAGCGGTAGTATGTGGTATTTTTTTTTAATAGTAAGTATACAGTTTTGATGGCCGTTAGTGATATAATTAATATGAAAGAAAATACGGTGGTATCATAATTTTTGGTTTGAACATTAGATTGGTCAGCATTAGATAGTGAGTGTATGTTCAGTATGGTGTCAAAATAGCTCGTTAAACCTACGCAATAAATTTTTTAAACTAAAAATAATGATAGAAAATATTTATTTTATAAATTAAAATTGAACTGCTCTTGATCCCTCAGTAAAAAATGTGGGGAGCCTGTGCTCGGGAATGATGCCGCAATGCAAATTGGTGTAGTAAGGGATGGTACAAGCCATGTATCTGTATAGAAACCAGAGGAGACGCTCTGTGAGAAAAATAAAATTAATTGTTAAATATGAAAATAAATATGTATAAATAAATAAATAAATATGTATAAATAAATAAATATTGTTAAATATTTATTGTTCATTGTTGTTGATTGATGAAAAGAAAAAAAATCTATAATTTTCATTAAAATCCTTCAATCATAAATAGTTCACCAAAATATTCATAAATACACAATCCAATCCAGTAATAATTGCACATTTTTTTAATATCAATCTTGGAAAGCAACATTCAAAAGTGAGTAATGCAAGAAGTGAGGTAGTTTATTTTGATTTGTGTTGGGTATCTCGGTGAGAGGCAGCGGCGGTGCTGCTTCATGAGCTCCGGAGTCCAGCTTGTTAGGTCAGAATTCCACCTCACAGGTAATAAGTAATTACCTGTCAGTTTGCATTGAACACTAATGGTCAAATTTAAAGATCAAACTAATGGCTCCGAAGTACTGGATGGCTTGCCTGTAGCTGCTTCCCACCTTGCGCGTGTGCCCTGGCGCTTTTAAATAATATATCATTGGAACTCAACTTCTATGTTTTGTTATTAAGTCCATCGTGAGCTGGCGAGTTATAATTTCAGCAGAACCATTTTTAGATTTATCAAACTGATTGCACAATAATAATAAGTTCTTGCCCTCAATCGTAGCTCTGCAGGCACTCACTCTTCAATACCGGAAACTACTAATTTTTAACCAGGTGAAAGTCATTCTGCGCATAGCCGACACCTGCTGAATATGGTTTTTATATTACAGCCTTTGTGCTCTGGATGATGAATGAATGTGCATTTCAGAAATCTGGTTGTTCAACATAGCTTAAATAAGTATTTGTATTTTGTACTTATTTCAATATTGACTTGGTCCTGGCCACTCAGTGCTCACCTCAGCTGGGTTGTCGGCTCAGCAATTAGACTGTCCATGTCTGACCGAGTAAGCAAAATGTAATGCTGATTGTACAAAGCATTTTTAAATTCGTTCGCTACACGCTTAGCATGTGTAATATTGTTAGGTTAGTTATATTGAAGGTTTAACAGTCTTAAAATTGGTGGATTTTAGGACCGTTCATTGTGAAAATACATTTTGTAAGATAGATTTACATACTCCTCAATGTTTTCAGATCCAGCAACAGGTCAGTGTGACTGGCGTGGGTGTGAGTGTGAGCGGGCATGCACAACCTCCCCCTGTAGGGCTTCATGAGGGACCCTCTCCGCATCCTACTACAATAATAAGTGAGCGTAATATGCAAACTGACCATACTTTTAAATACAGTGTGTATACTTGTGGCATTGCTAATTCACCTGTTCGCCTTGCAGTGAGCACTCAGCAGGTGATCAACTACTCTAAGAGCACCACGGGCGGCCAGTACGTGGGGGCCCCTTACGCAGCCACCCCTGCCAAGCCGGGTCCGCCTCACGTGCGGCACAAGGTCAGTCCATTACTTTCAAATGTCACCATAAAGTATCCATTAATATAGTGACTATTGATTTGCAAAATTACACTAAACTCTTTTCTTATAAACTTTAAATACAGTGCATGTGTCTTTTGAAACTCTAAATGTGCATATTATCAAAAGTATTTGATAATATCCAAGTACACACATCCACTAAACAAAATAACAGAATTTTTTAGTTTTATCTCATTTCTCACAGCACTAACTGAGCACTATTCCTAATCTACAGGCAGGCAGCCAGTCACCTGGATCTGTACCCATCACGGGGGGAGCGCAGTTCCAGCGGCTGAAAGTGGAAGATGCTCTGTCTTACCTGGACCAAGTGAAGTTCAAGTTCAACAACCAGCCACAGGTGTACAACGATTTCCTCGACATCATGAAGGAGTTCAAGAGCCAGAGCATCGACACCCCTGGTGTCATCGCGCGTGTCTCCAATCTCTTCAAGGGGCATCCAGAGCTCATTGTCGGCTTCAATACATTTCTGCCCCCTGGTTACAAGATTGAGGTTCAACCCAGTGACCAGGTTTGTATTTTGAACAATTAAAACATGATTTCTCATTTGAATTTTAGTGGATAAGCTTATGAACTATTCAGTGTTTCAAGTTCCAAATATTTTGTGTTATTAATGAATTATATTAATTTTAGATTAATGTTAATCAGGATGCGTATTTATTTACCCATGCAGGTATTAGTATGTTTATGTGATTAAGCATATTTTTTCACACATTGAAAACGATTAAAGAAAACTCTCAGAAAATCGTTAGCATAGTTGGATAAATGCACCGGCCATGAAAGCTTGGGGATGTGGGTTCGAATCCCTCACAAGTCACGATGATATTTTCTGAGAGTTTTCTTTAATCGTTTTCAATGTGTGAAAAAATATGCTTAATCACATAAACTTATTAATGAATGTCATTAATATTTTAGATAAAATACATAAGTGATTTTATTAAAATGGAATTGAAAGTAAATGGCATTACACTGAACATAAATAACGTCGTTCCCGTTGTGTAAATGTGAGACATAAAAGTTGCACCCATAAAATATTCTCACGTTCTTTTTCATGACACATTGTAAGGAATTTGTTATTTTGCAAATTGTGTGGTCCACTTGGTTATATAAACGTGCTTTGTTGCAGGGTTACTCATACCAGGTGTCAGTGTCGATGCCGTCGCCCACCTCGCTGCTGCCTCACCAGCAGTCTCACAACAACGTCAGCCACGGTAAGATCTATAGACTATCTCATTTCAAATGTCATAGAATCGTTCGACAGGGAAAATCGCAAGGCATCAGGGATCCTTATATATTTTTCTATTATTTACTATAGAGAGAATTTGCCATATCATATTAGGATGTCTAATTTTCTTGCCATTTCACCGCAATCGAATCACTCATCTTGAAAACGGCCAATAACGACGGTTCAGAAGTGTGTTTGGTGGCGGCAGGTCAGGTGCTGAGCGGGACGAGTCTTCTAGTGGGGCCACCGCAGCCGTTGCCTGCTCCCCAGCACCACCAGCAGCACCATCTGCTGCACATCATGCCGCCCACTCCAACACCCACCAACACGCTGCATCACATATCCCAGGCCCATCAGCAGCTCGAGGCCCCCGCGCCTCCTCACACCGCCACCGCCTCGCAGCCCGTGGAGTTCAACCACGCTATAGAGTACGTCAACAAAATCAAAAGCCGCTTCAACCGTCAGCCCGAAAAATACAAGCGTTTCCTAGAGATCCTGCACGCTTATCAGCGGGGACAGAAGGAACTCAAGGAACCGCACGTCAAGCAGCAGACCGAGCAGGAGGTGTATGCCCAGGTACGTTCAGCTGCAAGCTTTAGGTATATGTTCATAAAATATAAATTGATTATTTTTTATAAATATATATTCATTCATTCTGTAAAATAAACATAAATTGATTGCATTCCTTAGGTGGCCAAGCTATTTGAGAACCAAGATGATTTGTTACAAGAATTCGGACAGTTTTTACCCGATGCTACCAGTGGAGGGGGCATCGGGGGTGCAGCTGCAACGGCTGCTCTTGTAGCAGCTCGACCACCAGAGCCTCCACCTGCTCGACCTCGTCCTCCAACGCAAGCGCCCCCACTCCAGCGCGAGGCTGAGACAGATTCTCCTTACCGCCCCTCACAAGCTCCCTCCCCTGGCTATGCAGCGGAAGCGGCCCTGCCCCCGGCCCCCTCACCAGCACCCCCACCCCCTGCTCCAGCCCAGGCGCATCTCAAGCACTCCACGGCTCCTCCGCACCCAACACATCCGCCCCACCCATCACACCCGCCTCACACGCCTCATCCCCCACAGCAGCATCTCAAGCGTTCGCCCAGCTTCGGCTCTGCTAATCAATTAGGTGAGTTTGATTTATTACAGTTTCCATTTACAATATTTCAAATTATTTAGTGAATGACAACAAAAGATTTATCTTTGACATTTCGCTTGATTCAAATATGTTTTGCAGGATCAGTCGGTCCACCCCCTAAGAAGCACAAGTACACCCCTCGTGACGTAACGTATGCGGAAGCTGCCAAGTACGGTTCCTTATCTGACATAGGTTTTTTTGATAAAGTCCGGAAAGCACTGCGCAGCCAAGAAGTCTATGATAATTTCTTAAGGTATGATTATTTCCTAATGTGTTTGTATATTTTAACATCATGGATATGGCCATCCTGGCTGATGCTTCATTTCCGTTTATTTCTATGCAGATGCTTGCTTCTCTTTACCAACGAAGTGGTCTCCAAGAGCGAGTTGCTGATGGTGGTGGCTCCCTTCCTAACACGCCACCAGGACTTGCAGCGATGGCTTCAGGATTTCTTGGGACCCATTGCCCCCGCTTCACCTGGCCCCGCAAGCCCTCCTAGCAACCCTCAGCCCCTCGGCAATGGAACCCCACACCATCCTTACACTTCCCTCTCCCAAGGTATGATTGATACTTTTTATTAAATAAAACAAATATTTTAAATAAAATACTTTCATGATTTTTCCACGTGTTGAATGCGTTGGCATTATCAATTGATAAGGTTGCTAATGCCAACGTAAAAGGTTGTCGAAAGTGATCACCAATCAAATGTGGAAAAAAACATTAAAGTATTTTTTATTAAAAATATAATTCTAAAAGTACTTTCTGACAAAAATATTAATTAAATAAAAAAAACTGCAAATCAGTGAATTTAGCCTTGCAGCACTTTCGAGCTGGTTCGAGGTGTTAGCAGGGTGCCAGCAGAGTGCCAGCAGAGTGCCACCACTCAAGCAATCATGCATTGTTTCCAGAACAAAGCATTTATTAAAATCTAAAGACAATTCAGTGAAAACAGGCTTTGAATACTAGACACTTGGTTATAGGATATGGACAAGGTCTATACTCTGGCGAACGCTACACTGGGGATACGGAGACACTGGGTATGCCCGGAGCCCTCCTCCGCCAAGATCGTCCACAGGGGGACGCCGCCATGGAAGTTGGTCAGTGTAATTTTATAGTAAAACTATACAAATACACTGCTTGATTCAATGTAATGTAAATCTTAAATTAATTTTTCACCAGATCTGACAACATGCAAGCGTTTGGGCACGTCCTATTGCGCATTACCCCGTGGTTCAGCTGAATCAGCTGCACGGCGCTGTTCAGGTCGAACACAAATCTGTAGAGACGTACTCAACGACTCTTGGGTGAGCTTCCCCACATGGGCCGAAGATTCCACTTTTGTGACTAGCCGCAAAACGCAGTATGAAGAGTACATCTACCGCTGTGAAGATGAACGCTTCGAGTTGGATGTGGTAATAGAGACCAATGCTTCCACTATCTTGGCCCTGGAGGGGGTCCACAAGAAAATCTGTCGCATGGGACCCGATGAAGCCGCACGCTACAGGCTTGATGACTGCCTCGGTGGCTCGAGTCCTACAATTCACCAGCGGGCACTGCGGCGCATTTATGGAGACAAAGTATGACTTCATTTCTCTTTTATAATCTCTTTCACTAATTTATAAATGTAAAATATGCATTCACCAACGCAAAATTTATTTTTAGGCTCCTGATATAATATCTGGATTAAAAAAGAATCCTTTGGTGGCCGTTCCTGTAGTATTGCGAAGATTGAAGGCGAAAGAAGAAGAGTGGCGAGAGGCCCAAAAGGTAGAATCATCTCATCAGCTTTTCATTACCTTGTTAATTCATTAGCATTGCTTAACAAATTTGGTTATTTTTCAGGGTTTTAACAAGCAATGGAGAGAACAGAATGAGAAGTACTATCTTAAGTCCCTCGACCACCAAGGAATTAATTTCAAGCAAAATGATCTTAAGGCCCTGCGTTCCAAGAGCTTGTTTAACGAAATCGAGACCATTTATGATGAGCGGCGAGATCAGCTCGCCAGCTCCATGACTGAGGCCCGGGGAAGCGGAGGACCCCATTTGTCGGCTCGTTGTGGACCGGGTGGGGCAGCTCTTTTGGGTGATGCTGCTGATCTGCTCATACATCACGTGCGGCGGCAGACGGCCATCCAGAAACAGGAGAAGCAGCGCATCAAGCAGTTGCTACGGCATTTTCTCCCAGATTTGTTCTGTCACCCGCGTATGCCTTTAAGTGACGATGAGAGAGATGATGATGATAAAGAATTGGATGTAGCACTCGACAGCCCTGGTTCTGGCGCTGACGACATCAAAGCCGGGTCCCCTGAGCCAGATCTTCCACAGTCTGCGCCGGTCGTCAAACAGGAGAGAGAGGTAAGCAATTCGATTCCACTTCTCAGTCATAATTTGTTACCGCAGGCTCTGAATGATTGTATCAAATGTTTTGTAAAAAATATTTATTTATGTTGGATATTTGCAGGGTTCATCAGAGTCTGATACTGCTACCAGTGGTGGACGTGCAGCTAGACGAGAAGAGAAAACAGTAGGTCGAGAAAACAAGGAGAACCTCAAGGGCTCTACTGTGGGGCGAAATAATAGTGCAGACTCTGCCGATGCTAAAGGTATATATATTTTTTATTTTATACCTATATCGATCAATAGCTGAGGTGCAGACAATCTATAAACTGGTCTATCATTTCCAGATAATCCACCCTCATCTAAATCATCGGAGAGTAGCGGAGGAGGCAAGCCGGGGCGTCGACGCGATACCTCTCCCGACTGCGGCACTACTGGCCTACCGAGCCTCGGGCCCGAGAGCAGCGGGGGGACGGGAGGAGGTCCAGTGGTATTCTGGGGCAGTGGGCAGTGGTACGTGTTCCTGCGACTGCACGCGGTGCTGTGTCAGAGATTGGCTTCCATGAAAGCGCTGGCAGCTCGACTAGCGGCAGAAGAGGCTGGCGAAGCTAGGTTGCGGAGACCGGCTGTAGCTGTGGCACTGCGACTAAAGCCAGATAATACTCTTCCGGTGTCGCAGTACTATTGTCAATTGCTGGAGATGGTGAGGTCAGTGCTGGATGGCAACACTGAGGCGTCTTGCTATGAGGATGGTCTGCGCGAGATGTTCGGCATCCACGCCTACGTGGCCTTCACTCTTGACAAAGTCGTGTCCTATGCTGTCAGGCAGGTGAGAATGTCACTTCATCTGTACAATCCTTCACATTTATAAAACAGACAATTCTCTTTTCTCTTCTGGATTCTCTTTGTTCTTCCAAAATGCCTAAGGAGAATGTTCAAAGCTTTTAACTCTCCAGTCCTTTTACAAGTCTTCAAGAGACCTAATTCTAGCTGAATAATATTGGGAATAGGCCCATTTTTAGCAAGAATATGCACAATATTCATTGACGCATTTAATTATTTTTATATAAAATTTTATTATTGAGATCTTAAAAGTGAATTCATTTTCAGCTCCAGCAATGCGTACAGGAACGGACTGCCTCACGTTGTGTAGAACTTCATGTACAAGAACGGAACCGAGGGGTCGGAGGCCCCGCTGCTGCTGCGGCCCACCAGAGGAGAGCTGAAAGGCTCCTCAGGGAAGATCAAGCCTTCAAGATCTGCATTGTGAGTGCTGCACTCAACTTATCTGCAATGCCCTTATTGGGTTCGGAAAACGGGTGGTATCTATGGAATGCTGATCTTGGTGTTTCTTTAATGTTGCAGTTTGGCGGGGAAGAGTGTCGTGTGACATTCGAGTTGATGGAGAGTGGAGGAGGTAGCGGGGCAGGGGGGGCGAGTGGATCTCCTCCCCCTGCACCTCCAGCAGCACCGGCGCGCCTAGCCGAGTGGGCACGATACCGTGAACGTTATGCCAACCCTGCTCTTGCTCCTGACCTGCCACTGGGCCTGTTCAAAGTAAGTCTCTCGTCATTCTAACAGGATAATATTTTAGAATGTAACCAGTTCTTAATACACCTAATACTCAAGAGCTCAGATTTGAAATGTTTGAATACAGACGCTCTGCTTTCTAATTGGACCCGTTCTGTTAGGAATCTTTTCTTTAGACATTAAAGAACTTAATCCACGAATTTGTGTAAACGTAGGTTATTCTTCAACCGATTGATTAATTGTTGCATCACAAGGATGAGTACAGGACTGGACAGTACCCTTGTAGGGATAGTATTTCAGATAGATCAGTAATTTTGGCTGCAAACAGAGCAGTGTCTTTGGCAAGTCCCATGTTTTGTCATGATGATGAGTTCAACAGCAACCGTCTGGTACTGAATTTACCCAATCTATAACAATGCTTATATAGTTGTGTTTGCACAAAAAGAACAAATTGTATTCAAATTTTTGGTAATTTTTTATTCCAATATATTATCATACAATTTCAACTATCAATGAAAAATAAATTAAATACCTACTTCAGTTCAAATAGGTATGACCTGATGTTATTTCTGATTATTATCCTATCGGTTGGAGTGCCGAGTGATACTTGTTCTATTAAACTGACATATTCCCTATGATAATGAAGTCTTTATTCTTGCAAGCTTACCGAAGAATAACTTGTACACAGGACGGCAAGTGGTGCGGTCGTAAAGCCGTGTTCCTGGGACGGAACGTGCGCGATTCACAGCGCTTGCACGGCACCCCAAACGGAGACCTCTCCCCGCACCTCGCCGCACGAGACCATACCGAGGGCCGTTTCGCCCTGGCCTCCTACAAGATGGTCTTCGTTGTCAACCGCGAGCAGTTCCTTTACAAGAAGGACGCCCTCACAAGAGCCAGAAAGGTAAACGGATAAATTGCATAGTTGAAGTTTTTTTTTATTGAAAATTTTTATTTTTATTGGTATTCACTATATAATTATATTTTGTGTTTTATCATTTGTCATTATTGAAATGAATCAAATATACTAATTTAGAACAATCTGTTGTCAGTAATAGTTGACTAATGAGTGTCATGTGTTTAGCACCACAAGGAGGTGAGCCTGCGGCTGGACACGCGGTGGCGCACATGGTTGCGGGGTTGGTGCGCGCGCCACGTGAGCCCGGCAGCTGCACGCTCTACACAGGAGTGGCTGCGGCGTGGTGTGCGTGCAGTGGCCTCGGGCTCAACGGACCGCCCGCCCTACGCGCCATACACGCGCTACCGCCTCGACACGCCCGCCTTGGACCGGTAGTGACCGCCCCCCCGTCTGGAACACTTGTGTACACTGAATTGTGATTCCCATTAGTTACGTGTTAAATGTTGTTTTTATGTGCAAATCGCATTTTAATTTTTCTAGATAAAATATAAATAAGAAAAAAAATGTAAAATACAAAAATTGAGTGACATTCTCCCAAAGTTTTCTCCTGATAATCTGTATGTTCTCATAGGGGGGTCTGTTCTCAATGTTGCGAGCAGCAATTCCCATTTCATTACGCACAAAGGTGTTGTCGGGGGAGCTTTGGGAGCACGCTACTTCCGTGAAAACAAAAGAAAAACCTAGCAATGAAATACCAATGAGTTTCAACAAAAAATATAGAGATTTTAATATAATTAAAATGTATATTGTACAGTTTAAGGAGAGTTGTCATTTTGTACATTTCTGTATATAGTATATTTAGGTAATGTAAAAAGTGGACTGATATCTTTAGTGGAACTGCTGCCGGTGTGTTTGCCTTATTCTGCCCAGCTCGCGTTGCCCGCCCGGGGATCATATTAACATGCAAATGAGGGGTTATATTTTTTACTAGCAGATGCCACGGTCACAGTGAGCAGGAGGAACGGTCTCTGTTCAAGATGCTAGTCAGGCGGGCGCTGCGGAGGGCAGGAGAGTCCGCGAGGAACGGTACAATATATATTGCTGGGTACTGGTACTCTGAGACGTTCACCTGGGGCGTATGCGTTTTATGCATACCTTTGGGGGTCGCCTTATTACGTATTTAAAAACAAAAGGGATCTCATTGGTGTATTGCATGCTCGGTTTTGAAAAACTTTTAATATTATACCTGTCACATATAACTTGTGTTAACGTTGGCACTCCTGAGTTTGCAATGAGAAACAGACAGATCTTCACTCGAGGGATATTTGAAATATCCAAATGTTTAAATGCGACGCAGGCTCGGTTCGCGTTCCTCGTCTGACCTCTCATCGCAAACTGAGCGAATTCTGCTGTGGCAGATGAGATTCGGGACGTGAGTAGATACAATAATATCAATGTCCAATAAAAAAATATCCGGCATAGCCGTTGTCTTTATCATTTATATATGAAATATATAAAATTATTTGTAAGAAATTATATGTGGATTCTAATGATAAATGAAACTTGTCAAAATAAGCTCCTCGTCAACCCCAGCATCTTCTCGGATGCTTTGTCAACTTGCCTGCAACATCGTTGGCAACGTTCCATTCCGAAGTAGCTGGGAGTATCCCAGTGACTACCCTCTCGCTCGCATCTCCACTGGTCAGCGTTTGCAGTTGTTTTGTATGATTTTTTTATAATCTAGGTGAGATTGAATCATATTTATAGTGGCCGATATGTGAATTTGCCATTTTTTATATTAATTTAAGGTGAGGTTTGACCTCCGCCGTATCGATACAATCGTGGGCTTCATTACTGTTACTCTTGTTGACTGCCGGAAGGTAACTTGCTTTGCAACGGCTGCGGAACGGTCTGCGGACCCGTGCTCGTGTCGCACCGGCGGCGGTCCGAAGCTCTTGCTGGATCTGTAATGCTGCCATGAATAAGAAATGCGATTTTACATTTTGGCCCGCGGAAGTTCAGTATAATTCCTTCTCGACTGATAGTCTTACGGTACTCTAATAGTTATGTTTTAGAATTTACGCTAAAGATGAAAATATTAAGCTAAGGTATCATCGATTCGACCGGAGAGATAAATTATTTAGTACTACTAGACTCATTGAATGTTCTGTGCATAATATGATTGTTACTGAAAGCGGATGTAACTACCGAATGAAAAGAGAAGCACGTTTGACAATATAATAATAATAATGTACAGATTTATACATGATATCTTCAAGTAAAAGCAAATGTAAAAAATATTGCCTTTTATTATTATAATTCCTCTTTAACCTGGGCGTTGAATGCACCCGTGATTTATGAATTGCTGGGGATTGCAGCAGCTTGTGTGACCTTATTTCCCTCTTCCTTGCTTGTGTGCACCGAGCAACTCGTCCTGGTGTTTTGATGATTTACTTTCAGAGCGTTGATATACAGTGGAATAAAAAGGTTTTTGATTTTCAAATAATTTATTATTTTTTTTAATAATAATAAAAAAAACATTTCACTATACAATAAACTGAAGCTACCTCACCCGACTTTCAGAAATTCTTCAAATAAGATCTGCCTTGGAACTGTGCGAATAGTGCTCAGGCAGCCGATAGGCGAGGGACGCTTCTTCACGCTTCACAAGGGCAGTGTCCATACTGCCCTGAGGCTGCAGTGGTATTCACATCGTTCCAAGGCAGATCTTTAACAAAAATTAGTCAACAAAATGTATAGAAAAAGGAAGATTTTTACACTTCATCCATATTCAAAAACAACCATTAAAACTTAGCTAAAAGTGTAAAGCTACAAAACAACCATAATATAGTGAGATTCCTCAATCACTTACACGTTTCACACTTCTGGATGTTAATTTACATTGTACGTTACTTAGGGGATAATCGAAATCAAAACGTCATGGACACATTCTGCTTCACAAGTTTGTAAAAATAATCGATAACAATGCACTTTCACTGCGTTAAAAATATTTTATAAATATCTTAATATACCTAAGTTCCTTCTACGAAGATGTAATCCAGACGTACCGATAAAATGTCATTTGCTTCCACTCACTTATGTAATACTATAGTATATAAATATTCTTATGCATTGCTTTTGATTCTGATATAAGTGTAAGTCCTCTTTGTTACTAAAAAGGCAGATTTCGAAAAGTATCCATCTAAGTTATCATTAACCTACATTATGCGACCTCGACCGGAAGTCCTTCCAGTCGCGAGTTACTCCGATTCCTAATCAGAAAAACTTTTTCCAAAAGATAGAGCACCAACTTACTGGCTTCAAGAAAACTATAGACACTCGACATAAGATATGGATCCTTCGAGTCTGCAATGCGTCTGTTCCCTTGTGTAAGGCCCTGCGTGGCCCCAAGTTCACCTCGAGTGGCCAAAATCATGTCATGGATAGAGACGGCTGGAAACACTTAACACGTAATGATCGTGATTCGAGAACTACTCCTTCAGAAGATGGTAGGATACAATTTGTAAAAAAAATCATTTCATTCCAAATAATAATTTGACTGCTTAATCATACATTTGTTGTTTTTCAAGTAAACTATGTTTCTGCAATTTGTTGTACGATAAGTGAGTTATTTAATTGATGACATCAATGAATCGGAAATAGAAAAAACCACAGAATACTTCAATTACATATTTTCGTACTTGTAAGGTAGATATACCTCTCATAAACATGAAACGCAGTTATTTGCTCTGGTATTCTGGTAATAAAGTTTTACTAGTCCATCGCTGGAATGTCCTGAAGACGCAAATGTCAGCAGTGGCCGATTCGGATAGGAGACTTCAGATTGAAGTGCAGATAAAACATGTGGAGGACGTCCGCTCTCGGCCTTATTATTAAAACATCAAAATGACTCAATTTTTATTGCTTCGGATGACACGTGCATCGCGAGCGAGGGTACAGATTAAATAAAAACAAAACGTTAAAAAGAAAATGTATATTTGTCGTAATAGATTGCACCTCAAAGAAGTCAAGTCCCTCGGATACGGTGTGCCCGGTGGCAATAACAACAATTTTAATAATAAAAAAAATACATTTAAACAATCAGCTTCAAAAACGATCACTCGTCTATATCACAGAATAGGCAACGCGCATCAATAACTCATATTGCACACAGAGAGAAAACCACCAGCCCAGCCACGAGTCCTTCACGACAGCCTCAAGGAAGCAATGCAGCAATCTTTACAACCAAATTATCCAGATTTAAACGTGTGCTTCCAAAACAGAATGTCAAAATTGATTTGAAAAAAAAAATCAGTTTCCCAAAAACAGGGTGCTGCGCGCTCTAGGAGCGGCTTGATCATCAAAAGATTAAGAATTGGCGGATGAACCCGCCCATTCCTCACTCGATATCCATGCAGGTGGCCTATTCCATCTTCGGCCCGAGCCGACCTCCCGTTATTCATTTAATTATTTACTTTACTATTCAGTGTTCATTTCCATATATATAACATTACTTAGTCTACTCGCATTAAATAAAATACACTCGCACACTCTCATACTTCTCGCAGGGTTTGTCTGTCACGGGAGGGGCGGGGCTCGGCTTGGCGCCCCGGCTCGCTACCGCGCCTACTCCGGGCACGTCCTCGCAGACGGACCGGTCGTCGGGAGAAACTCGATTCCCGAGGACACACGTCTGCCATTCATTCGCTTAGTTCTATGGGGATTAATTATTTTATCGGTACAGAGAATATGCGATTAACTTTTCTGCAAAATCTCCGGTGTTTAAATTTTTAATACTATTCATGAGAAAATTCATACAGTGAATATAGAACGAGATTCTCTACGCTTTTCAAAATCAAACAAGTGAGGAAGGAACAATTTGTTGGAAATAAATCGGCCGACACGCTCACACGACTCGGTCTCCCCGGAGGACGCAGGACCGGAGTCCCTGGAGCCCGCCCCTCGCTTCGCACCTCGTCTACCAGAAGGCGTATCCGCCCTCGGCGCTGCCCGTCAGGAAGGAACCTTTCTTCTGTGATAGAGCCACCTGAAACGGAACACAAGTCAGAAGGGCCGTGCAATAGACACTTCTGTGAGTGTAATATATCAACATTAGTGTAAGGAAGGCATTCCAAATGAGTCATTTTGTAATATTCATACTATTAAATATGTGTTGCTCGTTGGCAAGTAGATCCATTGAAGTGTTAAGTTTTGAGTTATTAGTATGCATGTTTAAACATCTCATTTGTAGTGTGCTCGCGGCTAGCTGGGACAGAATAGGACGGCGAGGTATTTCATTTGCTTTAATGTTGTAGCTTGGAAATAGGTTCTCCCTTGTGTCTCAGACTATGACTACAGTCAGAGAGCACACAATACCAACGTGTGAGGTATCAATATATACATCATATCTAAATATACGTGTTTTCATAACTTTATTTAATATCCACAAGTACATACATAAACTACTCTAGGAAACAAAAATTACAAAATAAAATCAAAAGCCGTGACTGACTGAAATCCTCCTTGGTTAAAAACAGACCTGAACATCATCATGGCTATTTCATTTTGGATTCTTTCCTTGTGCGAGGGCAGGCTTCACTAAAGCCCGCTGACAGTGCACCGGTTGAGTACCTAAAGTACTCTAAATTATAAAGTAACTATAAAGTGACAGGACGTCACAGGTAATGATGCGTGATATGGGAAATCAAACCAAGCCGGGAACGGAAAAGCTATGCACCCAGACATACACTCCTGAGAACAGCCAAAGAGAGGGAAGATAGATTGTTTATTTCTTACGATGCGAGAGTGCAACAAGAATGACAGTAGCAGCCGGGACCCTCGCTATTAGGTCATCAGAAGATTTGCACGTAAAAGCTTGGTAATTTTACTTTATTTTGGCCCAAGAAAAATGTACACAGATTATTGCAAATTAATAATATTTTATAGTCTTTAATGCTGAGTTACTGGAATTCCCATTCTTTCTCTGCTCAGGGGCGAGTCGAACCCGGTGGAGGGGAGCGCTAAGCGCGGTAAGTATTGAATGTAAGGTATTGAGTATTCTGACCTGATGGTTGGCCATGGCGGACAACTGAGGAAAACATTCAAACGGTCAAGAGATACACTTAATCAGCACATTTCACGGTAATGTTTAAACAGCAATAGATGGTATTGTTATATTATGAGGATCGATGTAGTGAGCTCGCTGCGAGCACGACGTTACCTGATGTCCCGCCATGGCAGCCAGCTGGGCGGGCGAGGGAGGCACGCCAGGCGGCGCAGGCGGCAGGAGGGGCTGAGCCACTCCATCGAACCTCGCACCCGCTTCGAAGCCATTCTGAAACAAACAACTCGGCTTTTACTAAACATATCTATATGCTATAATGCACCAATCAGCTTGGATGTGAATGTTGTAGAATTCAATTGTTCCTCAATTTAATTACTTAACTTTTATTATAGTACAATAATTATGAAAATCTTTCCTCATCCCATTCAAAAATGATTATAAAATCATGCAATTCTTACAGGATGAATTGTTTTTGAAATTTGTCTCTAGAAAATGAGTTTCTTCAGAGGTGTTAAGCATAGTAGACTCACGGGGATCATGATAGTGGGGCGCAGGGGCTGTATGGAGGGCTGCATGGCGGCGGCAGCAGAAGCAGGGTAGTACGGATAGTACTGGACTGGGTAGCCGATGTAGCCCGGGTAGCCGGCCGCTGCGTACATGGCTGCTGCTGGACTATACATCTGCGACGGGAACTGGACACCATAATCACACATTCAAGCGTCATTGCCATCATCAACCATGAGATACGATGCAAAATTTACTTTCTTAGTATATGTTAGTTTTTTTCAAACATTCAGGAATTTAAATTTCTGCAAGACAAGAACCCGACTAGAAACTCTTAAGAAAATATTTGAAAAATATATTTGTATGGCATATTTAGAGAGCTTTACTTTTGATTAAAGTTTTTTGTAAAATAGATTAAATAACTTGTTTCAAATTTGATTGAGTCATTGTTTAATTATATATTTCTTGAATAGTGTAAAAAGAGATCTTGACAAAGACTTTGTAAAAGTCAAAACGTGTCAGCTTTGTGATAAAAATTTGATTTGAACTTTAACAATTCCAAAGCGAAATCTCAATAAAATTTTAGAATTACTTTAGATACTTAATTCAAAATCACCTATACTTTCATGAATGATGAATAAAGATGTTTGAAATTATCCAACTCCTCAAAAAATATGGATACCGCATTTATGGTAAATTAAGAACTTTTAGGATGTGATGGACTAACCTGCTGGCCGATGTTAATGGGAGGATGGTGAGCCGCAAGAGCCTGGTCGTAGGAGGGCGGTGGCGCGTACAGCTGCCCCGCTGCAGACGCCGGGAACACTCCGTACGGGGAGCCACCGGGAACTGCGAGTCAACAACAGTCACAATCACTCATAAAAAATATATTCAAGTATAAAATGGAAAATTTACAATTTTATATTATGATTTTAGGTTATAGATTCACGTGCAAAGAGTTTGGATCTCTACAATAAGCATTTCTTTCAGTTGGTTAGATAGCTGATTTAAAGTTATAATATATGACATGCAATAATCTATTGTAAATAAAAAGAAGACTCAATGGGGATTATCTCCTCGGACACTCACGATACTCACGGTAGGCCTGGTGAGTCGCTCCATACTGCGGGGCAGCCTGGTGGGGCGGCGCGGGCAGGAAAGGCCCCTGTGGCTGCGGTGGAGCACCTGGGAAGGCCCCCAGCGGCGGCGTCACTGCAACAAGACACACCTCAGCTACGGCCTTCTGCATCAGCACCCTCGCTCGGGGACTAGCTAGCTGAAGGGGACTTTGGTATCGCAATTTAATGCCATACATGCAATGACATTCTGGGTGATGTCAACTAATGAATCCACAACTTTGAAATGTGTAGCACGCTTTAAATTTAAATAAAAAATATATAAGCATGACGCAATCTATTTGTAAGTAAAAGAAAAATTGAGTTTATTTGCAGGGTTTAGCCTGATGAAAAAAGTAATGTATAACTTCAATATCAATAACCATTACAAAATTTTGAATCATCATAAAAATGCTGCCAGCGGAAACATTAAATAATAAATGTGATATTTTTAAATTGAAACCACACAATTGATTTTCATTGTGGAATTCAAAGTGAAGTGACTCTACTGGCGGTTCAAGGCGAGCGTTAAGGGGAGGTTTTCGTGATCCTAACTTCGAGTACATCCTACAGCGCAAGAACATTTAACTTCCGAATAGGTCATTCAGAAACAGTTCATTTTGAAGCGGCCGACCTTGCAGGAGCAGCCGTCTCCGTGTCCTCTATGTGAAACTTGAATCCAGGACCAAGAGAATGGCCAGGTGAGAACTGTGTATTACTGACAGCCCCATGACATATGTGAGAGAATTATAAGGAAGACTTAAGACCATGGTGACTCATTTGTCATATTTTAACTCCATACGTTTTTAAAGATAATCTGAATGACGAAGACAAGCAGGAGGCAATTGTGACCGTGATCATAACAGAATGTTTTAATAAGAATTCTTTGAAACTGGAGGCAACTTATGGTTTTCATAAATCAACTTCGTATGCTCCACCTGGATTCAAACAGCAATAGCCGCTAGACCCAGCAAACCCTGAGATACATTATAGACTAAATCAGTTATAAAGATTTATACATCATAATGTTACTTTTTGCATAATTGTATTTATTTTCCACCAGATAGGCAATTTCTACATTGTAATAAAAGGAAAGTCTAAAAGAATATGCATCAGATGCAGGGTGGTCGCTGAGCTGGTGCAGAGCATTCGACTTCAAGTCCCGGGTTCAAGTTTCCGTTGTTTGTACGACAGGCCCGCAGGACGCGGAGGCGGGTGGACCTCGGGCCCCGCATGTTTCAACATTCGTCCAGAGGTGGTCATGTCATCAATACAGTGAGAACAGCAAAGCTATTGGTTAATAATAGTATACCATAGTATATATTATAGTAATATAAACAATCAAGTTACTCAGATGTGTTCAAACTTATATCCAAAGAACAGTCCTTAGGTAATTAACACAAAAGAAAACATTTACGAGTATTAATATTTGTAAATTTATAATCTATTTTCCAGTACTGAAAACGGATAGAAGCCTTCCTTTCTTCCCTCAGGTGCGGCGCCGAGCATTGCAGCTCGTTATATACAACACACGTCAGTCACCTTCGAGTCCATAAAACTTGTACCATCATCTTATAATATTGTATACTTCAGATAAAACTGATGTCCAATTAATATTTTATTTGATGGCCTCTAAGGTGATAGATTGTAAAAAACATTGATTAATTGACAAGAAACACGTTTTAGAAAGAGAGAGAGAGAGAGAAGAACTGAAGACTTCTAAGTATTTAGAAATTTGAGAACAAAATTAAACTGCCATGCTTTTGTACAGTTATGAAAATAAATATAAACATGTTTATGAGATTACATTAGATTCGTCTGTATATCAACAGTCTACGACTGAACTAAGCAATGTTTATCCTCAAATCAAAGGATTGCTTGGTAATTAACTCCATGGCCAGCAGTTTTGGTCAGTTTTCAAATTGCTTACACATCATTCATTAGCAGCTATGTATAGTAGGTAGTCTGTTGTTGGTTGGCGGGGGAGGGGAGAGGCAGACCTCCCCCCTCCCCCCTCGAGTCTCCAAGGATTTGCCAGATTGAAAGTGGACCGGCCGGAGTCCCAAATTCCAAGTTGCAAAAGCTTCCACTATCTTACACGGGGGGCGGTGCAAGCGGTAGACCAAATAAAATTAAAAAAACACTTCAAAGGTGAACTAGACTACAGCTGATGTGATCTGCTACCAGAGTGGGGAGGCCGACTCCTCCCGTGAATCACGCTCTTCAGCGCCACGCGAGGAGTCGATCTCGTGCGGAGAACAAACTGAGAAGCTATAAAAAAATGTCTACATGCTTTTAGGATAGCGATATCTATCGGGTAAACCAAAAGAAACCCAACATTAAGAAAGAAGATGCCACCGATCAGACGTCACTACGTTCATTAAAGAGAAACAATCTGTCGGATGTAACTGCGCTTAAGTCAGAACGGCAGCATCGTCATGAATCTACGTAAATATTATAGTAAAAAACAAATAACCAAATGAGAAAATCATACGAGAACTCATTCAAAATTATAGAATAAAAAAAACAATAATTTGAAAAGAATAAAAACCTCAGGATCTGGATAGATTTGACTATCGGCATCACAGCGTGTGTAACGATAGGATGCTGCAAATCCAACCCAAGATACTTAGAAAAGGGAAATGACTGAGCGGGGCCCGGGCGGGGAGCTGTCGTAGCAAATGCCAGCGGGCTATCAGTATAAAAGCCACTATGAAAGAAGTCAATCAGAAAGAAGGAAAAAGTTGCCATTTACTTTTACATTATGTGCTTCGAGTAGACATAGGCCTTGTGAACAAATTTGGCAGCATTTAAGAAACAATAATTTAATTTTTAAAAAGAGCGTTTTAGTTTGAGTCTAAAATGAGCATGCAGCCAACAGAACATCCGTCACAACACCCTTCCGGGAACTGCTAGTGCATACTGCGACAGTGCAGCGTTACACTCGGAGAGTTGGCATGCTCCTCTCGGAATGAATGCTGTGACGTTTGCTCTGTAGTTGAAGGGAAGGACTCGAGTTAAGGCGGTGTGGTGCTATTCATGCGTATTGTCAGTCTGAAAATCACAATGTTGGCGCGACACAGCTCTAGAGGGGCGCGGCGTGCATGCATCTCTGACCGAGTACTCATTATATCATAAACTTAGCAAACACCTTCCCCATATCATTTAGACAAACGATCCACAGATCTGTTCAGTCACTCCTTTATTACTTATTCCTCGAATAAACCTGCTGCGGTTTCTTTAATGAAGAAGTTTCTGTAAACATATCTGTGGTAGGTTTCTTACAAAAATAGTAATTATTTGAAGAAGAGCATACGCATATCACAGATACTGATATATGGACAAGTAAAGCGCACTCCGAGCTCCATTTCAAATAATTTTTATTTCCCTATATTAAACCTCAATATAAAATAACAACAATCCATAATAGGCAGGGCGACTCTCCGATTCTGATGCTCGGAGATTAACATTTTAAAAGACGCTCCAGAGCGACCGCTCTCCGCTCAGAATCAAGAGACTGCACCCCTATCAACGAGGTCACCATTGTTTGTGTCGACCGGAACTCCGAGGTGGATCCGTTCACCAACCAGATTGAATTATTTTATATTTCTTATAACGATGAGATTCAAGCTATTCGCAGGTCAAGCATCAATCGGTTTCCCTGGCCTCGTGAGATAGTTGAGAGAAGGTTGCTGATTTACCGTTTCCCAATCATCAGACAGCCTTCAGATCCAGCTCGGATACCGACAATAACATTTAGAATAGTAAATAGTAATAAGTGATGGTGAAAAGATAAACACACAAATATGGACGTTCCGATTATTCATATTGTAAGAAATGCATTTCCTGCAAACTTTCTGCAGTTTGACAGTTTCAATGCGAAATTTAGCAATCAGTATAATACATGTGTTGCTGCAGGTCATTTGGGAAAAGGCATTTCAAGGGAAAGATGTCGATGACAATTTGGCTAAGTTTAAATCAGTCTCGAACCAGGGTGATTCACAACTCACACTATGTTGAAATATAATCATTTAATATTCTTTTCGGTATGAAATTCTGCGATGCAGATAGCTATCATTATTGGTTCTGCGAAGAACGAGCAAAGTTGCCACGGCTACACCTTCCCCTTCTCCAGATATAATAAATAGATTTTTATTTATTCAAACAGCAAAATCCCAGCAACCATCGCACTGTTTACTGTAAACAAACTGTCAAAATATATCTTAAGTAAAAATGTACGAAACCCAACCCATCTACATGTCAAGGGCACACTGTCAGGACTTGTATGCAGCCGTGAGGGGCGGCCAAGCGTCGCTGGCCTCACTCGCTCCTCTCGGTGGTAACAGAATGCACCTAAGTTGCTCATGCAATTCTTTCTATAAACTAGTTGTGGAGAAACTCCTTACAAATATTCTTAGAAAATTGGCCATTATTGATGTAAAAAAGTAAATAATAAATTCTAATATGTTAAATAACATTGGATTACTAAGATTATAGAAAATAGAATGAGAGCGAGGAATCGGCCGCCACTCACTGGATGCGGTGTGTGATGACATCAACATATATTGACTGTGTTAGTGTGAGTGTCACTACATCTTCTTCTCCTGTTAGTTCATTAACTTATTTATCTTATTGCCGGCGAAGCGAGGACCGGCACTTCCACGGGAGGTGAGTTCCAACTGCCTTTACGGGGTTCAGTCTCCGGGTCCCAAGTTCGCCGGCGTAAGCACATAATGCATGCGGCCGCCTCCAGTGCCGTCTATGCTTCTAGCCTTTACACATTCATAACGAGAACATCCACCACTCTACATTATATTTACACACATTAAAACTAATCTACACATTCCGAAAATAAACGAAACACGTGCCGCACCAGAAGTCGAAGCATTCTGGACAGGCTTCGCTTTTAGTCAATGTTTTACTCTCGTTACAGCTACAGAGACGGCACTGCGAGACGGAGGATTATTTTGTAGACATTTTGGATACACGTTAATGGCAGCTCATCCATCAGGCGGAAGGCGGTGGAAACTCTACCGCCTTCCTCAAACTCCCTACCGCAATGGCCGACTCGCGATCTATACTACCCCAAAGAAAATCGTGGATATCTCATGTAAATGAGAAACTTACGAAATTGAACTTAAAAACGTAACTCTGCCATTGCAATATCGAGACATTATTCATAAGACATTTAGAAGTGGCTATTTCTTACAATTTTAATTTCTTTGCCATTTGCGGTGTGACACCCTCAAATGTTCCATTTTTCATTTTGTGATAACCCGATCTTAGACAGTATATGATGACAAAAATAAAACATCTTATCACAAAGTGTGGAAGATTTCACTAGTGTATAGATTGGAAGAAATGAAAATCAAATAAAAAATACTAAAAAATTAATAATTCATAAATAGAGTAATTCGCCTGAAACTCTCAATATTGAGGGGACAAGTCGAGGAATGAAAAATAAAAATGGAACATTTTAAATCAGCAGTGAAATAAAATAGTTTGACTCGACCGCATTGCCAGTGAAAAATGGATGACAATATTGACACTAGAAAATGTGAACTCTAAACACCTAGAATAAAAGGATATTGTCATCCATTCTCAACACGGGCTCGCCAAACAGTCGGCAGACGTGATGGAAACTCTGCAGACTAGTCAAGGCGGGACTCTGAAGAAGTCTCCCAAGAAACTTTTAGTTTAATTTCATTAATATTTCAATCACATTTGCAGTAAGTGAGCCTAAAACCGAGAAAGAAAAAAAGCGACCTCAAATATTGGGTTTGATTCTGTCTCGAGTTTTACGTGATTTTTTTTATTGATCATATTTAATACTACACAAAAAGGTTAGATTAAAATGAACTAAAATAAAACTTTTTGCAACGGAAGACTGGTTTCTTGTGAAAAATATTTTTTTATGTAACTGATCAATATTTTTTAAAAATAAATAGTTAATTATGGTAAAAATATATCCATATAAAAATATTTCCGATTTTTATTTTATTTAATTTGTCCATATAATTTATGTTTTATTATTATGGATATGAGAATCAGAAAATTATTGAGACAAATTAGAAAATTTTTTTTTTTTAAGGCATTCTATTTTGAAAACTCGAAGAGACAGATCAAATTCAATAGTTGAAAAGTGAGATGAGCATGTCCCAAGGTAGCAGTGGTGGTGTGGATTGGAGTGTGGAAGGGGAGACGGAGGAGCGAAAGAAGAGGGCGGAAGGAGGTGAAAGGAAAGAACGAAAGGAGAGGCTGACAAGGAGGCTCACTCGCCGGCCGCTCAAAATAAAATCAACACAAGATAAACAAAATTAATACAAAGCAGTCAGCCATACCCCAAAATAAAAGAAATAAGATAAAACAAAAAGTTGTAAAACACCAAGACATTTAGAAGTTTTAGTAGAATTATTGTTATTTATGGAACGGAGCATTCTTTTGTGTGGCCAGTCTGTGAAATAATTTGTTTTTATTTTTTCCGAGTTGCCACGCCTTCCTAAAAGGTGTTTTAGCTTATTAGACGCGTGAGAAAACATTCATACAGTATGAAACATCTGAAGCCCAAAAGTGCCGAGAGGCAAAACAGCAGCCGTTTAATACGACAAGCCCGTGTATGCACAAGTCATGCTCCATACGGTATCCACGCGCACAAAATATTTTACAAGTAAAAACCCAAGGAAAATGTGCTTTTATTTCTTCACTATTATCGTACAAGTAAAAAATAAATTGGTATATTTTGGACTGGCAACTTATCAAGACTGCATCAAAAGAATACTCAGTGAGGTGACAAATGGACTTGTATGTCATTCAATACATGAATATTTATCACAGTAATTTATAATATATATAGGTATTAATGTAATGATTATAATAATATGTATCAGATATATATTTGTATATATAGCATCTCACACTTTCATGTTTTTACTGAGACTAATTACGTTGGACAATATCATCAGGGCACCGGGGTCGCCGCCGCGCCGCTCAACCAACTCCTGCTGGGGAACACAACATACAGCGTACAAATGGTAAAATATGCCCACATACATGGTAAGGAACTACATCCGTCCACAGCCGGACAGAGCGGCCCTTGTACCACAAAACGCTGATCTCCACGTCAGGTCACCGCCGTGTTTGCGCAACGTTTTGTCATATTAGGGCGGGTTACAGATCAGCATTGGCCTCACTTGCACGCTAGCTTCGGTCTAGTTCGTCGTTCAGGGAAATTCAACAGTTAGCCACTTTTTTTTTTGGGTTGATCCGCCTCTTAAAAAAGACTAACAACATGGTGTAAGTGTTAAAATCTTATATGAAGTTGTGTTGTCTTTTTTAAAATTAAATAAACATGGCTAATGTGTAAATTTACTAAAACGGCGAAATCGAGTCCGCCTAGCACGCGAGTAGCTTAAAAAATAATATTTTTGAGGTTTGGCTAATAGGATTCTGAAGTAAATGTATATTTTTCTTAATTTCCAAGAGTGGCTATTAGCCAATACTCAAAAAAGAACATACTTATGTTGCCGCTTATAATAAAAAAAAAGAACATTATTATATAAATTGTGATGAAATTATTTCTTACTTTAAAATAAATCAACCTTGAACATATATTTTTTTATTATAATTTACACAGTGAGAACCAAAATGGATGGCTCATTGGCTTCATAATTAATTTCTAAAAAAAATACGACACACGATAAAATCTTACAACAAAGGCGAGCGAGACGCGCTTTATCTCCAACTACGGCGGCATTACTTTAAAATACGAATAGCACATAATTAATGAAATATTTATTTTATTGTTGACAGCGGTCGAGTATCGTCAAGTTAAACTATTTAATCAATAGCAAAACGATAGCAGACAATAAATAGTACAATAATAACATAGCAAATGTCATCATTGAAAAATTCAAACGAAAACAAAATAAAACCGGCAATACGAGCAGTTGTGGCATCGATTTTCCGAGGCTGCGAGGCCCCACGAAAATGTCAGACTGAATGCCGAGCACGGAGCGCGTTCTGCTGTACGTGGGCCGCTCCAGCAGACGCGCTCCAGAAATAGAAGTGAAAACATTTTTTATTATGCGTCTAGAATCGAGTTATTGTGAAATTCTTGCCTGAAAAATGGCATCCATTTTGATTCTGTACCGTGTAAGATTAGTTATTGATTTTGCGCGGTAACAATATCAAAACTTTTCGTAACCCTCTCGCTGACGCTTTGCGCATCGGAAAACATCGGAGAATCATCACGAATTGATCATCTTTCGATAGATTCAATAAGTGTAACGCTCTGGGGCCTGAAAGTATGACATTTGTCAAAATGTCAAAATTTTGGGCGTTATCCTGGATATCGTTTTAAATACTGTATTTCGTAAAGAAACTTGTAAGGTCTCAAGCCAAATTGTTAAATGAATTGATTTGTACACTGTATACCTTTTTTGTCTGCCATTTCACTAAATCTCTTATAGGTAATGCACGACTTCACAGTAACCGCAGAAACTCGCGTTTGTCAAAGAAAAGAATGGATGCAAATTTCAGTGTTTCTCTTTCCACAAATTTAAGTGTTCGCTGCGCATGTGCTCTGCGATTGGTTGTAATTTTGAAGGATGCGCGTTATTGGTTGAATTTCCTACCGAATACGTAGTATAAAGGAACAAAGCCAAATGTGGCAGAGTATATTTTTATCTGTAGCCAGTAGAACTTATAAAATTATTTATTTATAACAATTCCCATAAAAAACTAGCATTTTTTTTAAATACACTAAATATAGCTGAAATTATTTTGTGTCCATAACTTAATTGTTAGCATTTTTTAAGGCAGTTAGTGATATTTTTGTGACTTGACCATAGCAGTTTGTCTATGACTAGACCTAAAAAAAGACTAAATATATAACCAAGGAACTTTAGATTAAGAATTAAAATACACCAATCGGACCAAGAATTAACTTATATTTAGAAGGGCAGTTTTTAATAAAACAATAATCAAAATAAAATGTTTTTATTGATTTTATCAAGAATTTCTGAACTTCCACAATGTCATGCTTTAAATTGTTGGTATTTTTTAAAGAATTTGCTTTTGACGATTTAATAAAAGTAAAAATGTCAAACTCCATTAAAATAAAATAGACTGCACACACAGCTGAAAACGTGAAAACTATGAAACATAATTTAACACAAAACTGTTATCAATTTATTTTAAAAGACTTCACACTTGCTGACTACACACAACGTATGGCACTTTGGAAAACATTTTAAGTAAAAAATTAAAGCTAATAAAACAAATTAATTTCCATTGAAAATTCCATATTTAAAAAATATATATCCGCATGACTCGCTATTTTCATTTCATGATTTTTTTAAAGGATGATTCAATAAACTCAATTTATATGAAATGGCATTGGCACGACTGTATTTACTTACTAAATTATTTACAAAGCGCTTAAACATAATAAAGTAGCAAAAATATTAAATTACACAATGAGAAACATAACAATATGCTAAGAGGCTAGCCGATACAAGCTAATATTTCATAAGTAGTTTTTAAAATTAAAATTCGAAGCTTCGACACCACACTTATAACTAAAATACCAAAATTCTCACTTGAGGTTTACATAACACATTTGCTACAATATACACAGATAGGCATTCAACAGTTGATTGTCTTTTAGATTTATAATAAAATCTGTGATAATCATTTGTACAATATTTTTTTATAAGTATTACCTATCCCCCGATTTAGACAATTTCACTTTTACACGGTTTTTCAAATACGGGATTTAAAAAAAATCCTGTCATTTTTTAATTCTGTTCGTTTGGTAATACGTCTAGTATTTTTAAATTCCATTTTATTCAGAATCCCATTTATTCTGAAGCGACCGTCTCCCTAGCGCGCATAAAGTTCAGGCTTGCGGAGTATTAGTAATAATGTAAGCTTTCAAAAAGCTTACCGAGATGTCAGATAGAGACGCTGAAGTGATTTCTGTATTAATTAGAGTTAATTTGACTTAATAAAATAATTCGTAATAGTAGATCACGTCCTTTTAAAACTGAAGTGGATTAGAAGTGAAATGTGAAAGTAAGATCATACCATTTTGTCATTTTATGAATAGACTGTTATTTTTATGTTTTTAAAGATATATTTAGTTTTATTTTATGTTAAAATAAATGACTGAATTATCCATATTTTAGTATGTTTTAGTTTTACACGGTTTTCTATGGAACCTATCTTCAGTATAAATCGGAGGATAGGTGTAGTCGTTGAGTATACACACTAGTGGCATGCAGTTAGGTTGGAATCTGAGCAAGCAGGTTTATTTATTTAATATAATGTGAGTTCATAAATTAAGCATTTTTATTTGAAGAATCATGCGCAATATCACTCCGGATGTTTATGCATCCTTCTGAAATAAATTTTGATGAGAAAATATTATGGTATGTTTGTTTACATTGCTCAAAAGATATTCCAAGACAAGCAAGGCTTTATTGTATGAACCGCTCGTCACTGGTATAATTACACTAAATAATTATATCATCAATTACATATTAGGTATAAATAATTTTAGGAATCGTTGCTTTAGTTTTTAGTCAGAAAAATTCTGCCTTATACTGAATTTTCTTATTAACATTTGGTGCAACAAAAAGTAATTACTATTATGGAAATATTGTCACATTGATATTGTTTATAAGATCATATCTAAGGCACTTAATGTTATTCTGCATATACAATTTTATTTCTTCTTTATGCATGTAAACATGCTCAAGAGTGAAATAAGCTGGGACCACTATATCAGTCCAATGATACATCTAAATACACATTTAATTATAATAGCTTGTAATAATAATGTATTGTCTTTTCTTCAAATATCAAAAAAATTACAGAATTGAAAGTTACCCTGACGATGATTCATATACATATCAAATAATAAATTGTCACTGTATGAAAATACTTTATGATTAGCTCGTTATGACGTCAAATAACACTGTATGCAGTGTTATTAGATATTTTAATTGTTTTTCAACACTAGCAGCACATGTAGGTCCTCTCCGAATCTCCGTGAGCTATACTGTCGATGCTCCATGGCGCCATCTCAGTTTTGCCAACATGAGTGGCGTGAAGTGTTGTACAGTCGGCTAGAAAATTAAAATAAGAATTATTATACAAAAATAACCAAGGGATTAAATTAATTTGATAAACATCAACGTCCCAGGCTCGAGTTTGAGTGAATCAATAAGTTTTTTTTTAACTCTTTTGAAATTAATAATTGTTTTTGTGTTAAAAGGAAAGGGAAAGCCTTTGACAAATAAACCCTCTCTGATGCAGGTTTCCCGTGATTCCCGTGTATCCAATAAGGATAATCCTCAAAATATATATAGCCGGACATACAATAATTGCCGCTATTCGTCTCTTGCAACCACAAACTTTTACAGAGCAGTGCAGTTATAAAATTGTTTTTTAATTATCTGAGCTTGATTTTTTAATTATCTATTCCACTCGTGAAATATATACAAAAATCATATTACTGGTCTTAGATAAAAGGAACGTGGAAGCACAAGATACCCAAGGCTAAATGTTGTTAATTAGTAAAACAATAAGAATAATTCAATAAATATTCATAAACACAAGAATACTAAATTAATTTCAAATAAAAGTCTGTCCTTCATATATTTTTTTTATAACTAATAAGATATACCTGTAGGAGTCAGCACTTCATCGAACGAGCCATTGGTGTCGTACGACCTCATGGACGATGACATGTGTCCTCCACAGAGCTCTAGCAGACCTGACGCTGTGTTTAGGAAGACTTGTTCAATGCCCTGGATGAAAAAATATAAAAAGAGAGATTAATCCTATGAAGGGAAGTTTGGTAATTGTTTTGATAATATTTTTTTAATTTAAAAATGACTGTCTCATAATTTTTTTTTATCAATTAGATTATAACAAGATATTACTGTTTTAACGGTAGAGACTTCTTGCTAAAGAATTGAATTACAGTAAGATTCTTTATATGGACTATTGGCAAACCTGATCCTGCAAAGCAGAAGCTTCGTAATATTGAGCTCCGATGGACTGAGCGTACAGAGAGCCCTCACTGGTGGGGACTTGCCTCTCTTCGTGCAAGTCCATCTTGTTGCCCACGAGGGATAGCACCATCGGCTCTCGCACATTACTAAAGCATACAAAATCAAATAAACTGAGTGCGTGTGACTAAAGCAAATGAATTTGATGAATATATAGTAAAATCAATTGACAGACACATGGTAAAGAGAGATTTGGAACTAGTGAATGATAATAAATAGCTTTGTTGAATAAGTAAAGTTTTAATTTCATTCAAAATGACACTTCAAAAAAGTGAGAGTCACCTATGCTCTATTTGGTGAGCTGGTGCCATCAGCGGCCAGAACTTAAAGTCCTGAAGAATTTTGAAGTGCTGAAATGTGGACGAAATATCAACAGAAGTAAATCATCATCACACAAGAGCTTAATTTTATCTTCAACGTAACATTACTGATTGTTTTTAACAAAACATTACACAATGTTGCGACAAATTGAGTGTGGGAAATACCTTTGTAACTCCTTGACCCAGTTCTTGATGCTCTGGAAGCTGTGCAGGTTGGTGATATCGAACACCAGGAGAGCAGCATTAGCGTTCCTGTAGTACATGGGAGCCATCGACCGAAACCGTTCTTGTCCTGCCGTGTCCCAGACCTTCTCAATACAAAATATATCATAATTATCTTTGTGCTGGACATATACAAAACTTTGGCTGTAATCCGACAATAAATTTACACATGATATGATGATGAAAATCCACAATTTTATTTTTATATTTCTAATTAATTACTTTTTTTCTTATTAAAAGTAAATTGAGTTCACGATTGTATCGAGAAGCCATTTTCAATGTGGTGTTATAAATAATAAGAGATAAATAAATTATTATAAAACTCATAAGTAACAAATAATTAAACAATTCTACGATATGATTACATCATTTAGAGAGGAGCTGATCTGTGTCAGCTTTTTTAGTGTGAATGACATTATGGGTGACTTTTGACATTTCAAAACTATATAAATGCATTAATGCAAGATAAAATTAAATTCCACACATATGCATTTATATGAACACATTGACTAGACATGGAGGCAAAAGTTGAGGTGCCAAGGATAGATAAGTGTTGTGTTGTTTACAAATGAAGGTTCATTAGCACCGGCCGCTGCACCAGAGCCTGTATTCGGAGTCAAACTGGTTATACTTATTTATTTTTAGGCTTTTATAGCAGTAGCACTCGGTGGAATTTCACTAGAGCTACGATGGCACAAAGCGTGCATTTCAAGTATGTTTCACCGGATTTACCTGATTTGTAAAATAATTATATTTCTTAAAAGTTTTAAATAATTTAAGAGAGAGAGAATTAAGAGCTCAGCAACCATGGAAGTCTCTGATCAGACTATTGAAGTCTAGGGGCGTTAGCAATTAAAGATTTTTTTTACGTCATCTAAGAAATCAAATATTATTTGTGATTTAATTTGCTATATTTTTTATTAAAGCACAAATTTTCAAACCCAAATTTAAACACTGTTGGTGTTTTCAAGAATACAAAATAGAAATAAATCCCATGAATTACATATTTGAATCCACTTTAAGTTATGATATTCTGCTATGAAAATTATCTTCAAAGAGTGGATAATAAAAATAAATAAAAGCTCATAATAAACAATTTTTTTTATCATTTCTATGCTGTTGAATGATTTTCGGTTTCAATGAACAAGTTTTCACTGGTAGTGCAGGTATATTAGAGTGCAGGGAGTAGTATACCAGTTTGCAAATTAATAACAATAGTTCAGAAGGGTCTATTTTAAATAAAAGGAAGTATAAAATATGAATACTGCAGTCAAATTACCTGTAGTTTGACTCTGGTGTCACCAACGTTGACCTTGCAGGTGAAGAAAGATGCACCGATGGTGGGAGAGATATGGGTGGAGAACATCTTGCCCACGTAGCGCACCACCATGCTAGTTTTTCCAACTCCTGGAGGATACGTTTTAAAGAATATAGAAACTAAAGCCACATCAAAAGGCACATCCTTTTCAATAATCATTTAATTAGACCAGTGGGAAAATCAATTATCTGATAAATTTTATACATCAGAGATGAAGAGCTAAGCTGCCATGGAAAAAAGTATACAAAAGCCACTAAATCAATAAATCAATTCTTGTTTTCTTTTGATTCTCAGTATCAGAATTGGTCAAACTAATAAATAGCAAATGTACATGGATGCTATTTTATTCATTATGAAAACTATTTGAATTATAAGAATTTCATTTCAAATTTATTGTATAGTGGAAATAGTTAGTCTTTTTAGATCTATAATTATTTGAGATAATTATTGAGATTTTCAATGCACTGTATGCTCAGGGCATGCCTCCGTTAAATATTGGGTCTTGTCCCTTAGCAAAATTATTAAGCAATATTGCATGCATTATATATTCTCACAGCATGCTACTGTCACAGTATTTCATAATTATTTCATAATTCAGTTACATAAAAATATCACTAATGTGACATTATAGTTTTGTGATAAGACGAGATAAAAACAACTCGTGAATAATTTTAGTAAAAAATAATTGTACATAGTCAATTGAAATGATAACTAAATTTGAAACAGTTAAAAAATAAAGAAAATGTACAAACAACGATTGAAAAAGAAATATATTTATACTATGAAACAAACGTCGTATAATGAATTAATGAAATAACACATGTAATATAAAATGCACATTCATAAGGCCCTGAAACTCTGCGAGGGACTGAGTAGTTCAGAATGTTATCAATAATACCTATTTTATAAGTATTACACAAAGTATCACGTGTTGAAATACTTCCCATATCATAGTCTACTAAATTTATTTTACTCAATTCAAGCACGTGAGATCATTCACAAATAAGTTGTTTCCATCGGTTATGTTCATTACAGAATTAGAATATACTAATTATAGACTAAATATTTTCACATCACAAGCAGAACAAAGGCACATTGCAGATGTCGCCTAAAATTATAAAATAATTAGATCAGCGGCCTGAAATAAATAGGCCGTTAATAAGTTTAGCATTCGGTAATAAAAAATCCGTCCTAAGCCTTGCGATAATTATTCAAGCGGAGAATATTTAGAGGTTTCGGGTTACAGTGTGACAATTTGCGTGCAATCTCGCTTACCTTGCGATCCCAAAACCACAATCTTTGCTTCTATCATCTTCATCTTGGATGATTTTAAACATTAACCTGCTTCAGCTGTAACTTTTAAATCATTTATCACATCACGTACCCTGTGACAAGTGCAAAATATTGATACTCGTTGGAAATTGATAAGAACGCATGACCATCGAAAGAAACGTCAAACTTCCAAACACAAAACACTTGTTTGTATATTTTACATTCAGTTCGTTATTCGCGAGCACCGCGCGAAGCTGCCATGGCCAGGAAGGTCATTAAGAAGCCGCACACGAAACTAGACCTTACAGAGTGCGACATAAAGTCCACTTTCGTGTGAACTTTTAGTGAAAAGCAAAATTAATCTGTTACCGACATCTGTGGACATAGTTTAAAATAGTCATTTGAAATGACTTGCAAGCAATGAAGTTTTCTGTAAAGCAAATTATCTTTGTCACAGATGCCACAGGTATAGCAAATATGCACGGAAATACAAAGCCCCTTTTTTGTAATCAATGAAATAAAAATAAAAAAAATAATTAAGGGTTTTTTTCACCTATTTTCCCTGCCCAACACAACAATGTAAATGAACAAATCCATGTACGCAACCACCTAAGTCACAGATTGCAAGCCCCACACCTGGGCGCAGAAATTTAATTCATCAAAAAATAAAAGAAACTTGATTTTTTTTACAAATGAAAAAAAAAAGGAACCGTCGCTAACCAGTTATTTTAGTTGAAATAGTTGATAGAACCTTTGTTTTTATAGATACATAGGCTGCTATTTAAGAATCCGGAACTACATAAATAATATTTAAAAAGTAATTGTTACATTTGAAAATGGGACTCTTTGGCTGTAGAATGAGTTTATTTCAATGAGTCAATAAATTGTTTTCATTGTATGGCGCAATTTTAAAAATTGCGTGTCATTATCACAATGGATTTAACTCGAGAAAATTTTCGTGCAATGATTTATTATGATTTTCGACGTGGTTTAACTCAACAGCAGTGCATCGATCAACTCAGTTTGACTTTTGGGGATCAAGCACCATCGAAGACCACTGTGTATCACTGGTTTAGTGAGTTCAATCGTGGACGTCGCATGCTCACGGACGAAATTAAAGATGGTCGGCGTAAATCAGTTGTTGTGCCACGAAACATCGACGTAGTGCGTGAACTAATAATGCAAGATCGTCATGTTACATATCGAAAGATAGAGACGTCCTTGGGCATTAGTATGACAAGTATACATAAGATATTACACAAACACTTGGCTGCAAAAAAAAATTGTTCGCGTTGGATACCGCAAAACTTGACAATAGATCAAAAACAGGCTCGTGTCGATTGGTGAAAAAATATGATAAAAAAATACAATCGTGGTGCATCAAAAGCTGTTTACAGTATCTACACAGGTGATGAATCCTGGATTTATGCATATGATCCCGAAACTAAGCAACAATCAACAGTATGGGTATTCCAACATGAGCCGAACCCAACAAAAGTTGCTCGTGCGAAAAGCACTTTGAAGCAAATGGTCGCCTGTTTTTTTGGTATAGATGGACACGTGGCTACTGTACCACTAGTAAATCTGTTAATTTGACGTGGTAATCTACCATTTGTTTGCCAGAAGTCTTTGCAGAAATTAGGAAGAACAATCCACAACGCAGAATCATTTTCCATCACGACAATGCAAGCTGTCACACTTCAGGTGAAACGACCCGATATTTGGAGGGTGAAACGGTGGAATTAACGGGTCATCCGCCATATAGCCCTGATTTGGCACCCAACGACTTCTTCTTATTTCCAACCGTGAAGAATAAATTACGTGGTCAACGATTTACAACCCGAGAAGAAGCCGTTGAGGCATTCAAAAATCATGTTTTAGAGATACCGCCTACCGATTGGAAAAAGTGCTACGAAAACTAGTTTTACCGAATGCAAAAGTGCATCGATCATCACGGCGAATATTTTGAAAAGCAATAAAACCATATTTAATAGTCAATGATAGTTATTTTATTTCTTCCGGATATATAAATAGCAGCCCTTGTATCACTACCTATAAAAAAATTGGTATGTATCGTGTAGGTATGTACCTAAATATAACGATTTTTATACGTTGAATAAAAATAAACATGACTTGGTGATGACTTACGATGCGTGATTTATAACATTTTTTTATATATGTGTTGTGTGTCGAAAGACGCAGCTCGAGGCACTCCTTGAAGTTTTATTCTAGAAGTCTTCCAGTGGCGAAGCAGAGCCGCGGTCTTTGGATGGCTCGCTATAAGTCACTCTAACTTTTCTAAAACATAAAAAAGTAATTTTAGTTTTAAAGAGACTATAAAACTTTGCTTGTCTCATTTGAAACAGCGGTGTCGAGCATTCGAGTCGTGAGGGCGATATGGATCACAGGAGAGCGACCGTAGACTTCAGAAGCGATTGCTAAAACTTTTTATCGATAACTCCACAAGCAAAAGATATCTGACATTCTTGTTCGTTAGTAAAATTTTATTTTAAGACCAAAAAGTTGGTGAGCGATGAAAGCCAAGTCACTTCTGACTCGCTCCATATTCATCAGTCTTTACCCTGTTGCATACCCACTGGTGAATCGTGGATAACTATTGTCTTAGAAATATTTTTGCTGAAGGCTTTTCGATATTTTAAAACTAAGAGGTTAGGTTAGGTTAGGTTATTTTTTTCAGAATTAAAAAAAAATAATTCCGAACAGATTTGACTCCATTATCTGTCGGCGACTGCACAAGTGAAAAAAAGAACGGCCCCGGCCGAGAAGCCGAGCGCAAGTTTAGCGAGATCGATATATTAATATATTTAGCAGAGCAGAGTGGCCGACATGACGGAGCTAACGGAATGCAGAACGGGCCCTCGGCCGCGCTCCCTCGCATAACACTCTCGTACATTCCCGTAAGCCCTGCATTACCATAAATCCGGCCATCTCTTCGTCGTTCCGGGGGCCGTTAGGGGGAACTACCGCCTGCTCTGACAGGGGCGGCAGGTGAAAAAATCCCCACATAAAAAAAACTACACACTTATTTATCAAATCCTTTCACAAAAAACCATAGCCACATTCGAGTGTTAAACAAACTCTACATTATTTTTCATCAAGTGGCTCTTCTCAGAGTAGGTTGGCGACCATTTCACTGAGCATATACTCATGCTGAGCCAGTGCTCATGGTTTTCTAAGGAAAAAATAGTGTAGTGGCCCCCCGGGTTCTTCTACACCGCAGTCTGCGTATTGCTGCTACCCAATAGCATTATTATATAATCCTTTCCTTACAAAGCTCCGGCGTTTAGATTTGATACTCCTACTGCAGCAAGCTATAGAAACAATACCACATCAACATGGTACTTTCAGAGCGCATCCCTCCTCAATCAGTCCATGTCCACCACTCCATTACCGATCATTGACACATGCTCAGGGCACAGAATAGCAGCCATGCACAAGCAACAGAATGGGGAGAGCGGGGAGGATAGATTAATTACTCTACATTAGAGAGGAATAATTTAAAACCGATTTTTTTCAAAATTATATTGAAAACAATTTTTTTTTATAGATTCATGTTAATGTAAAGTTTTAAAATTAAATCAATGAGATAGATACAGGTAACCGCTTTTAAAATTAGCGTAATTGCATTGAAGCACATGTGTTTTTGAGAGCACGGATGTATACAGTTACAGTTACAAATACCATTTATCTAAATAAATAATACTAAAATAAATTTCATTGCATAAAATTATTTTTAAATAAATATTTAATAAGTGTGGGTTTTTTCTCCGGCGCCGCTGCCTCGCCGAGTAGATATTACTCTATTCACTCGATCTAACCGGATGGCTTTTCATCGCAGCCTTTGCTACTCGCCGCTAGATGGTTGCGATGCGCGCTTAGCCGGGACAACAACCATAACAAACAACTTACGGACTCGCCAAACTCATTTGGGCAAATTGCGACACGGAGTGTACAGTGGAGGCAAGAGAAAGCTAAAAACTGCAAAAAGAATAATAAAATAATTTAAATAACCAAGATATTTAATGTCTCATTTCATTCGCAATGCGATTGCCCTTAGACATCATTTAGGTAAACATAATTATTTTTTTCGTTTTGAAAAAAAAAAAAAAAAACACTCGCCCTAAAACTGTAAAAGCATGTTTGAAAATATTTTGTGTCAAAATGGCACTGTAGCTGAAACGATAGCCGATAAGGCGTCAATGTCGCAAAAAAAAAATCGAGGGTTTTTCTCGTCATTTCGTGTCTGAATCGGTTTCTTAAAGGTATATTGGATTTTTGCAGTATTCTAGAACATACACAGCGATTTATTTATTTACAATGGTCGTAAGCCGGCGATATTTGTTAATGTAGCATTATCGGCTATAAAGCAGACACCCGCTCGGCCGGGCCGCCCCCCGCGCCCCTTCCCGCCCGCCCCCCTCATCCATTCTTCATGAGCGCGGCGGGGCTTTTAGCTGATGAAACCAACCCCGCTAGCTCCGGCGGGGGTGCGCAACACCCGATGGATTTCCGTGTGATTTTTACAGTTTTGATAAATATTTTTATTTTATTTCGTTTCATCCTGGTCATATATATGGTCAATAGGGAGCCCAAAATCCTGTTTTGGACAGATTGGATCCTGGTTTCGCAGGGCACACTCGCGACCGATTCCCAACATGCCCGAAATCAAGCAAACGCATTTACCACAGATCACTTGGCACTTTACAAAATTAAATTTTAAATGATTTCAATGATTGTAACACCACGAACAGCCATTGCTTATTTCTGATGGAAATATTGAAATATTAAAAATTAAATCGATAAAATATACTATTTTATTTTTATATATAAAATTTATTTTTGATATTTTTCAACATTATATTAAAATGTTGAAAATGCTAGAAAATATCTCTAATTAACTTTTCAAAAGAGAAACAATGTTTAGAGGTTTTTTTCTTATTATTTTTTTAACTTGTCAGGTAATGCACACAAGTAATATACATTTCGAATAAAAAAAGTTTTTTTTAAATATTTATACTTTTTCTTTCGTTTAGGGTTAAAATAAATTCAAAATGACTAGTCGGTCATCGGAGTGTTAAGCGCCGTTGTTTCAGTGTCTTCCCATGTTTCAGGAGTCGCCCGCCACGGCCGCCGAGCCGCGCCATCATCATCACCCTTCCGGGACAAGGACTGCCCACCCACTTCCATTATTGCCCCTCGAATCGAAAACTTGCATTTTATCTGTACTTCGCGGGATACATCAAAGTTCGAAGCACCTCTTCCTATTCTGCAAGGGACGAGGCAGATGGGAAAGCGGTTAATCAATCAGGTGGAATCGCGACTGTGTCGTGCTTTTGCCTTGTCGTATGCAGAGAAATCACAGAAGAGGTTTTGTGTTTTTTTTAAACAAAGAATTGAATATAAACTTTTTACTTTGCCTGGTTTCAAATCGAAGTCCTCAAGGCCAACCGTGAGGCCAGAGACACAATGAAAACTGCATGGTAACTGACCAATAGAGTACTATTTGCGTTACTTACTCGGCTCAAGACGTTGGTAAAGAAGCGAAAGGTCTTCTATTTTGGCCACATTTTTTGTAACAATAAGTAGGGCATCCTCCAGCTGATTGTCCAAGGAAAAAGGGGCATTGGAAGAAGGAAATTCACGTGGATGGATGTGGAATTTGCGCCAGTGGCTGGAGTACGGAAGTGCAGCCGGATTGGTTGGACTGGCCCAGGATAGAGATATGCTCAAGGAAATGGTCACCAACCGCCTATGAGGAGAGGAACAGAAGAAGAAGTGTTATGGTTTAGCCAAAGTTGTCAGTTGTGTCGCAGCAGGTGAAAAAAACCTTAAGCAGTTTACGCACGTTGCAACACAATTGGCAATCTATTTGTAATTAGCCATCAGCGTCATATTATTTTGTATTTTTGTAGTGTATAGGACACTGTTGGCTACTTGCCGGTCGGTAGTCGGTACTTTAAAAACATAGTATTAACATTTATAATGAAGAAGCCGAGACCCTCCGCCGCCACGCCCCCGGGGTTGGCGTCGGCTGCGCATTATGCGGGTGTTGCTAGTGAACAGAAAAACTTTATTTTTCTTAAATCGCCGCAAGGCTATCAGCCAAATGGCGCTCCAGCCTCTCTTGTCTCGTTTTTCCGGTCGATTTTGCGCGGCAAATTAGTTCCGCGGCGGCCATCTTGGGCAATGGCGGGGGCGGTGGGGTGGGGGTGGGGTGGGGGGGGGGGGCGGGCTGGGGCGGGGCGGGGCGGGGGTGGTCGCGCTTCATAACAATCATAGCTTTGATTCATGTTCCCTGCTTGTGTATCATGTGTATCGATAGGTGCGCGTTGTATGCAGGGACGTTTTTTTATATGAAACTGAACTAAATGTGGAAATAAAAACTATGGTAGAATACTATAATTAAAAGATAACTCAACAAATAACTAGAATCAGGGGAACAATAAGTGTTAACCAATTCGTACTAATATTTTAATAAGAAAATATATTTAAAATGATTATACTTTGTTGAATTGTATAAAGGTTTTAATAAAAGTAAATTCGTTACATCAGGTTATAAGTACAAATTGTAAACAACTGAACATTAAAAAAATAAATAAAATTTCAAATTCTTATATTTTTCATTAATTAATTTTTCAGTAGTTCTTAAGGCTAAGGTTATGGTATGGTGTGTGGCAGATTGTGGGGCTTGCAATGTGTGACTCAAGTGGTAGAATACATGGATTTCTTTAATTACATTACTGTGTTAGGCAGGGAAAACAGGTGGAAGAACCCTTCAAACAATTGAACATGTCAATAAACGACAAGGCAGCGGTTCCCGCAGTTGAATTGTATAGTTTTTACTGGTTGTAAACCCATACCCAGTTATACTTAAATGCGATGAATAAATAGACGTGTTAAGAAAGCTAATTAGACAGCTGAACACGCTGTGATGGTTGGCAATGTTGATTTTATAGAGTTGGGAGATTTCTAAAGACCGTATGATTCATCACATGGAATTATAATCTATGATTGCAACTGTCCAGAAACTGTCGCAAAGACTGCTTTAAAGGTATTGTGGTATTTTGTAAATCGGTTGGCATAATTCAGATCTATAGATCTGGAATATTTCCACAGGTTGTATAAGTCAGCGCCCGCAAGCATAATCAAAGATCGCGAGCGAGTGGACATGTTAATGACTGTCGGTGGGCAATCGGAGGCGCGGCGGCGGTCGGTGGAGGTGGTTTTATGAGCCGGAGTGCTGTAGGTTTTCTGCTGCCGTATAATTCGGCAGTTTGGGGCCCGGCTGAATGAACAGCCCCGTAACTGACGATTATGGGCCGGAGGACGGGGTAACTGTGCGGGGTGACCACGCAACCTCACGCCGACTCACAAATACCAGCTAGACAAATAAATTAATTAACAAGAAGAGCATCCTAAGATGCGTCGAAACAACTCTGGCGAGAGTGTGGAAGTGTGACCTACAAATATTTTTTACCAAGTTAGCTATGCTTTGAACACCCTCAAACATATATGCACAGCTTGGAGGACCGAACACATTTTAGGGCTTCAATGCAGCTCGTTATTTCGACCGCATCTGAGGCTTTCTTTTGTGCGGTGTTCGCAGGCCACGTCAGGTATTTCCGCTAATAATTATTATTACAATAAAAACAACACCAAAATTAGATTCTAATACTAGATTAGCAGCCACTATCCGATACGATACATTTAATTCCTGCTTTTGCTCGGTTCCTAAGAACGCGATCGCGTGGTTCCTCGAGCCAGTAAAATCCAGCAAATGGAGTGGATTCTTGTATAAAAAGGCCATTATGCCAAAATCTGCGCACAACGGCTCAAGTAAAGAGATTCGACAAGCCGCCCTAATAAGCACGGCGGCCCCGGAGCCTCCCCCTTCCCCCCCAGTGTTGCCATGGTAATGCAAATTTAAAAGGTGTTGTGGTTAGACACCGAGTTCGCGTAAATATAAAATAAAAAGGGCCTAAGTGTGTTGGCAGATTTTGATTTGGATATTTTGTGATGTCTCGGTCCCGATATTGGGGGCATCCTCGGGGATCCGGGATCGAGACCGAAACAAACAAAACAAATAAGAAAACGGAATAAAACCCAATAACCTCGTATTTATGATGAACGAAGCTTTTTTATGCAAGATTTAAAAGGAAAAATAAACCTTAGTGTGTAAACAAGTTCTGTTTATCCGAGATTTAAATGTAAAAAAGGTATTAAGATTTCACATTTAATTGTACGCGCGAATGAACAGTGAAATAAACAGAAACAAACATGACTAGTTAAACGGCTAAGAGATTACGATATTTTTTGTAAATGAGCACTTTCGCCTTTTTTAAACAAAAATTATCGTTCCACCTAGCTTTTTCGCTCTTTCGCAATCATAAAGTTTTATTTAATAACTTCCGCGATTTAAATTTTCGATCACTTACCGCGCTAGTCGATGAGGGGTAAGATCGAATTTCACATCGATTTTCCGTCGTTTCACGAGGGAATTATTACCCACACAATAAATCTGCATGGGCATAAATGCGGCTTTTCAAAAAAATATTCAATAACAATCATCGGAACAAATTTAATTGATTTTTTTTTAAAGAGACTCGCCGGGCTACCAGGACCCGAGTGATAATTTTCTTAGCGACAGCTCGGCGGGGATTCCCGTGTAGCGTAGGTATAACTGATAAGTGTAATATTGAATCAGCTTGTAATGAAGGTGCGGCCCTGCGCTGGTGTTGTTAGCGAGCAGGGCCGCATGAGATTAAAAGTGCCCCCGGGAGAGGGAACAGCCCTGTCCCCCCCCCAGGCTGCTTCAGGCCCGGAGCAGACGCTTTAAGGAAAAAAACGCGTGCTAACCGGGACCGATGCTGCGTCAAAATCATTTCCAGCTGTCGAATATCAGACGGAGAGACTATTGTCGGAGAGACTTCCCGCTCCAGGAGGGGCGGGATATTTACACTTTAGAGACGCCCGCTAGCACGGAAGAGATATTTTGTTTTGTTTTTTCCGTCCCCTCGCATCTTAGCCTACACGAGTTGCAACAAGACTGAAAAACGATTTGTTATTATCCAATCTTCTTCATCAAGTGCCTCTCCTCAGAGGAGATTGGCGACTACTTTACTGAGTATATACTCATGCTAAGCCAGTGCTCATGGTTTTCTAAGGAGAAAATAGTGTAGTGGGTCCTTATACACCGCAGTCTGCGTATTGCTGCTACCCAATAGCATTATTACATAATCCTTTCCTTACAGAGCTCTAGCGATCTGATACTCCATCTAGAAACAATACCTTCTCGACAAGGTACTTCCACAATCATTCCATGTCCACCACTCCATTACCGATCTTTTACACACGCTCAGGGTAACAATAATGGCAGCCATGCATAATCAACAGAATGGGAAAGAATTACCCAATAGCGTCATCTTATTTGGGTTTGTATTGGCCAGTTGCCTTTATTGGGTTCGTTGTGTCGCAGCGGGTGGAGGCAGCTTTGGTTGCATGTTCCCGCGCCCGGCTGCCCGGGCCGGCCCAGGCGCGGCGGGCCCGGGGCGGGGGCGGGGGCGGGGCGGGGGCGGGGGCGGGGCGGGGCGGCTAATGAGTTGTTCCCCAGGGAAGCTGTATCTCAAGTGAGAGATCTGATCCACCATCGCCAGGGGCGCCCTCGCGCTAACAACTCTCACCCTCGATTCGCGGGTTTCAGCAACGTAAACTTGTTATTATTGTTTCGAGCTTTGCTCTACGAGCGTTGGGCACTTAAGCTTCAAAAATTTATATTTTTAAATTTAAACTAAGTTTAGCTATAAAGGAAAAAATCACAAGTGGAGAAGGTGTGAATGCGATCGGGGGTAATTGCCGCTGTGCCCGATTATCTGCGACTAGTATAACACTTTTTTTTATTATTTTTTTATTTTATAATTTTGTATTAATCGCTATTTCTTAATGTAGCTATTGCTTGCTATAACTTAAAATTAATCTTATAATTTTAGACCAACCCGCTTGAAGACTTGGGCGCGCGGCCAATATATATTTAAATTGGCATTATAAGTACGTTGATTCACTGATAGGATATTATTGTTAAAAACTCTCGCTAAGTACCGGTGGCTCGTTAGCATAATTGGGAATGCACCGGCCATGTAAGCTTGGGGATGTGGGTTCATCGAATCCCGCACAAGTCACGATGATATTTTTCTGAAAGTGTCTTCAATCTGTGAGTATCAATCTAATATATATTGAATGTGGTGGTACGCCACTGGGCCATGGGTGCGGGTGCGGGTGTGGGCGGGTGTGGGCGGGTGTGGGTGTGGGCGGGGGCGGGTCGGGGGGCTGCCGCTGATGGCACTGACGGCGACCGCACGTCCGTACAAAAAGAATTGGCCAATCATCGGAAAATCGACGCCATCTTTGGATACACGTTCCAAATTCAATTTGCAGCCAAGATGGCGGCCGCCCGGGGCGCGCGGCTCCCGTCGGCCCGCAATTAGGCTTCTTTTGTTTTTTTCCGAATGTTTTCCGAAGGACGCGAGTGTAATTGCAAGTTGACGATATTATCAGAGCTTTACTTCCCGACCTCGGGGGCTTCCCGCCGCGGGAGTCTATTCGATTATTTATCAGACTTGGAAGTTAAGAGCCTCATCAACTTCATGCGATGTTTTGCAGAAAACTCTTTTATATCGTTCACAAATATGTATTTATATATTAATCATCGTAAACTTATGGTTGCATCGGTCATTTTGGACACAAGTGAAAAATTTAATATACAAACATTTTATATACAAGCGTTTTCGTCTTTCAAATGCCACCTTTATTTAATCTGAAGAATTTTAACAGCAAGCATCAGTAGCCGTACGGCTAGGAAAATACGAACAATTGAAAAAAAAAAAAATGGTCCTAGTCTTCTAGCCGTGGATGTGATTTTGTGGATGGGAGATTTCTTCGGATTTCGTCTCGTAAGAGGTTTATCAAACTGACGAAGCATTTGAGTCGTTTATTTTTGTCATGTATTATTGTGTATTAATAATTGTTAGTTTAAAATTGAAAATAAAAATAAATAGTATTTTACAATTTGTACACGGTATACTTGTAACGATAAATTCTAATGACTAATCCCGATAGATTAATCTGCCCACTCTGCGTAGAGATGGGTGCTGCGATAGTTACTTACCCGGATTTTAATTCTCGTGAGAATCTTCCCGATGCGCTTACCTGACTTACCTGTGCAGATTGATTTGATGAGTCACGTTTGTATATGTGACCCGTGGCCTCTGGACGAGTAGGATTAGAAAATAATTCGTAGACATCATCGCGGTTTGTCAGCAGAATAATAAGTCTCACGGGTCTTTAATTATATATTTTTATTATATATCGATCTCATAAAACTTACATTTAAATTTACATAAAACTTACATGACATATATTTACGTATCGTGGATATTTTACACTTGAAATTACGATATTTACAGTTTACATTTTACATAACATCCGTGTCATATTTATTGAACCCGACTGACGCATTTCGTCAATTCTGAATAATTTATTTATATTTTAGATCTTTTAAAATGACTAGAGCTTTATCACATAAATAATTACATTATTCAACCATTTTAAGTACTTTTATATTTTTCGTCAGTAATAAACATTGTTTTGTGTTCTGCGGAGCCTTTCGTCAAGTCGAAGATTTTCACGACGGAAATAAGAAAATGCGAAAACCGCGAGTGCTTGTGAGTAGATTGCCCACTTCAGTCTGTCTATACACTTCCTATTGCCTTTTCTCGTTTGTCTTTATTTTTTTTTATTGTTTGTTTATTTACATAGACACAATGAGAATGGAGAAAATAGAAAAATATTAAGTTATATAAATAAATAAATAATTTTATTTAATTGAAGACATACAAGAATAATGCAGCACGGTAGTGAAATTTGTTTCCAAGCTTGTTTGTTTGTAGCTCCATTGGAAAATTAATAATAGAAAGTCTCTTAATCGCGGGTCATGTATTTAAAAACGAATAATTTGATAAATGCATCGATGACTGCATTAACATTTCATCATTCTTGTAATGTGATTTCTCAAAGGTTTATAATGGAAAAAGTTGAAACAATATTTTGTGAAAAAAAATACTGCTTCTTCCTAACTCGGATAAGACCTGTGAATAACTTCAATTTTTTAAAATCCACACATAACTCGAGTTTCCGAAAATTAACCGATTATCCCTTTGAAAGTTTGATTTATTTCAGAATTTCTAAGTTTCATTTATTCGTTAATTATTTTCATAATTATTAAAATGATTCATAAAGCTTTGTTTACAGTTTTCTTAGGGTAAAAAGTGTAACGGGTCCCCAGGTTTTATATTCGGAGTAAAGGTCAGCGCATTGCTTAGAAAGAAGAAACCTAAGTAAACTACGAACAGACAAATACGTTTAGGGAGATGGTCCCGACCTCCTCCGAGGAGAGACACCAAGGTATAGCTTTGATAAATTACATTACAAGTAAGATATTTGGTAAAATAAACTAATCGATTGTTAAAATAAATTATTCGGTGATATCGATTATGGCATAGACATCAATTGTGCCTATAAATTATTTGATGCTTGGATCTGTTGTTCGTCAGCAGAATAAATTGAATGCCGAAGAATTCTTTTAAAATGAACATTATGGGGAAGGGAAGCATTGCTTTATTGTAGTATTGTAAAAAAATATTTTTAACGCGCAGGTAAACAACAGCCCCTGTCGATCATCGCTATAGTTTAATTACTGTTTTAAATTAATTGTAGTTTATTAATTTCGCTGTTAAATCATTGAACTGAATTTTTCGGTATAATATTAAAAATTTAACAACAGATCAATGTTCTGAAATAAAACCGATAGCCGACCGGCCGCTTGAGTCTCTTCTTAAACAATTTGAAAAGTAAAATGAAAACGAACATTTAAGGACACAAACAAATAAATCCACATTGCACGTCGCACCATAGTTACAAGTATATGACAAGTGAACACAATTTTGTACAATAAAGCTGCCTACCAACACTGCCACACGAGCGGTAGAATTGGCCAACGGCGTCCTCGTTTGTGAGGTTTACTATAAAAAAACATCCAAAATAGGAGGATGCTTTCGGAAAATTACCATTCGGTTGTAAGTTGCGTCGCAGCACAACCGACAACAAAAGGATAGTCAGTCAACGGCGTGATCTTATTTTAGGTGTTTTTTTTTTGTTTTGGTGAAATGAAGCAGAAGAGGGCTCCGTTGGCTAATCGGTCGGTCGGGTCGCAGTGCGGGCAGGCCGCGTGAGCTGCGAGTGGGGTCTCACCTCCCCTCAGACCACGTAGGGCCGGAACATGTCGGCGCCCGCGCTCCTGGCCCCGTCGAGCCCCGCGCCGCCCGCCCCGCGCCTCGCGCCCTCCTGGGCCAGCCCGAAGTCGGGGCCGGCCATGGCGCGCTCCCGCTCCAGCGCGATGGCGCGGTCCCTGTCCAGCATGCCCCGCTCGCGGTCCCTCTCGGCCTCCGCCGGGGCCCTCGCCTCCGAGCCCCGCTCCGCGCCCCGCTCCGCGCCCCGCTCCGAGTCCGCGAGGGGCCGCGGCTCGAAGGGCGGCGTCCTGCCGTCGGGAGCCGGCGCGGCTGGCTGCCGGGGTGGTCTGCCACCCTCGGCGGGGTCACCCTTGGACCGGGGCTTCTCGTCGGAGGCCGCGTGGCCGTCCTTGCAGCGGGACTCCTGCTGCGCCTTCTTCGACCGCTTCCACTTCATTCTTCTATTCTGGAACCAGATCTTCACCTGAAGAAAAAACGCGCATCGATTACCGATTTTTTTTCCTCACCAGCCTCTCTATATAGCCTCTCTCTATATTTTTCCTCACCAGCACTATACATTCATGCATTAATAATTTCGTATTTCTTAGCTCAAAGCTTTCCTCAAAAAACATTCCAAAGTAATGAAATTTTTCATTTCAAAACGACATCCTTAGAATGACAACAAGTACGAGAGCCGCGCTCGGACGGGCTCGCGTGTTTGCTCGGCCGCCGGTTTTTGCAACTCTGAGACTTCAAAAAGGGGTTACGGTTGCAAATGGCCGGAATCAATTCGCAGCTTAGCTACTGGCCGCCAGGAGACCGCGCATCACTCAGCGGCAGGTGCGGCGGTTCGCGTCCTAACTAAACACGGCTACTCATTACCACCGACTGCGCCGCGGAGGGCAGTCGATTTACGAAAGTCGACATAGCGCCGAAGGGATCTCAGATTTATAATACAAACTTTTATTATTTTTATATCATAGTATTATCTAATTATTCAACCAATTGAGATAAAACAGTACCAAAAAATATAGCATCATACCATATTCTGAGGTTCCGTACCCGAGAGGGTTTATTCCCCGCTATGCGACCTATATTAGTCTGGCGCCTCTGACCTGCGTCTCGGTGAGCATGAGGCCGGTAGCCACCTCGAAGCGCTTGGGGCGGGAGAGGTACTTGTTGAGGCGGAACTGCTTCTCCAGCTCCAGCAGCTGCTGCGACGTGAAGGCGGTCCTGGGCCTCCGGGTCTTGCCCAGCAGGGCGTGAGATGCACCTGAAACAAGACATTACTTTGCTCCACTTACTTTGCAATACTCCATATTTTATGAATCAGACTCAGTTGTCTCATTAACTGTTTTTGATTTTACTACAAAATAAAACTTTATACAATTTAACGATATTCATATATATATTTATAATATATATATTTTTAATGCTTTGGAGTTTTTTGAACTAGTTGATAAAATGAACTTTCTACGGCTAGTTTCTAATATATTTAAAATACAAAATATATTGGAATCCTGGATGTCTTCTGAGAACGGCAGTGCATCTGTTTGCATTACGGCTGTCGTTGCGGGCGCAAATAATTCATAAACGTTTTATTGCAACTGAAGTATAAACTTTAGATTTGAAACTACTCAATGCCTTATGCACAATAGAGAAGCTGTGACAATAAAATTACAAGACCAGATGATAAATTTAAAATTGATGTGTCTTTGCTTCTTGTATATTGTCAAGGCGACTTAAGCTTTCATTAACTGATCTCTAAGTACAACGGATAGTTTGTGATATTTTGTCGTAGCCTCGTAGCATCGTAACCTCGTAGCACTACACAATCTTCAATTTGACTCTTAATTAAAATGTGTCATTTCTATACCGTGTTTACTGCGTCAAACGTAATTTATCGAATAAAATTAAACCGATACAAAAAAATCATTCAATCAGAATGAGACGGGAAAACGATACGCAAATGATTTTGTCTTAGCTTCGTAGCCTCGTAGCCTCGTAGCGTTGTTGCCGCGGATCACAGCAGTGTGCATTCAGTTATAGCGCGCTGTGTAAAATTAGACAGTACTTTTCGTTTTAAACAGATTAGCGCCATTTTGTGCCGTGTTTTTTCAGCGAGTTTATTGCATTTGTGACTTAATTTGAAAAAAGCCGTTAAAGCGCAGCCAATCTGCTCGCGAGTGCCTCCGTAACGAGATTATGCGACTACTCGATTATCGGCGCGGCTGCAGCGATTGTCGCGGCCGGCGTCGCCGCCCAACGAAATCATTTATATTTTGACTCAACACCGTTAACATTGTTCATTTAAAACTGATAAAAGTATGGTAAAATTGTTTGAATGCGATTATTTTAGTATAGCATGCGAGTCTGTTTAAAAAAGCTCTGCCGTCCCGCGTGGATAGCCACACCGATATCATTGATCTCCCCTGCAAATACTCTACCTTCTGCAAATTTGCTAAAGGATATAATAAACCCCTTGACCCTACTTACTTTCAGATATTTGCAGACGATAGTCATCTGTTTAATTTTGGGAATCCCCATGTCAATTTTCCCGCGCTTCCGTGGCGATGCTTCCCATGCTCGTCGATCTGCTGTTTGGACTCATATTTAGAGTGAATCGTAAAAATTATTTTAAACGGTCAGCTAAATTGGCGATAACCGTGCGGGGCGGTGGGGCGGGGCGGGGCGCCGCGGGGCCCTCCGCCCCCGCCTCCGCCCCCGCCCCCGCCCCGGGCCCCCGCCCCAGCCCCCGCCCCGCCCTGTCGACAGCGGGACGTGTTTGCGCTGCCGTGATGGATACGCCGCGGTACTTTCCGTCGCCCCGGCGTGACGGCACACCTCTCGGGTATAAACTGCGCGATGCTCGGGGAGTTGTAGGGATATATTCAATAAATACAAATAACTTTTTTTTAAGATTTTTTTTTACAAAGGTGTTAAATATTACTATTAAATCCAAGTAGAGATATTATTACGCTCCGCTCTGTTGTTTGGGCATGACTACGATTCTGTACCCTTTGAGTGATGTGCTTTAGAAGTACCTGCTATTGTTTAAACGCCAGAGCTTTATAAGGAAAGGATTATATAATAATGCTTTTGGGCAGCAGCAATACGCAGAATTTTCCTTCCAATATAAAGCTGCGGTGTAGAAGGACCCACTACACTATTTTCCATGAACCATGAAAACTAGATCAGCATGAATAGATGCTGTCGCCAACTCTGAGCAGGGGCAATTGATGAAGAAGAAATGGTTATTTCAATAATTGTTTATTTCAGAAAACTGCTTTTTTGAAAAAGCTTATTCAATAAACAGGTAATGTATCTATATAATTTTGCGGATAGTAAAGTGTGACACGTGAATATGGGGATAGCGCCACGCGCGCCCCTGCCACGAGCCGCGGCGCGCGGCACGTCCATGGGAGGGGGGAGTAGAGTGGAGTGGAGTGGAGTGGAGTGGAGGGGAGGCGCGATCCTCCGTAATTGAGTTTGCATTCAGAGCGGGCGCTCCCCGCGCCGTAATGTATCCGAGACGGCTCGGGCGGTAGCGCACCTCGCCGAGTGCACCCGTTGTCGAGGCGGCGTCGTCTCAGTAGCAGTTGCTTTTAACTGCTACAAAGAATCACCACATTGTAGTTCATTTCATATCAAATTTAATATTTTGAACATTCAAGCTAATTTTTCGTTTTTAATATTCGATTATCCGAACTCAATGTAGATGGATTGTTTTTGCAAACAATTTTCATGGAAACATCAGAATTTATTCTTCCGCTTTTTTAAAAGAAATATTCTGTGAAATTCGTAATAATCAATAAAAGGGGTTTATTGAATAAAATAAAATAATTTTATTTTCTTGAAATTAACAGCTATGCTAACTGCTTTGGCTTCTCTTGCCCCTCACTAATCCAGGAAGATCTAGCTACTAAATAAATCTACACGTCTAACATAAAGTCAGTACATAACAATCTATCTTCCAGTGGTGCGGTGGGGGTACGTAATTTATATATAAACCTCAAAAGTATTTACTTTCTCCGTAATAATTTTGTATATTATGACATGACGTGGACTAAATTTGATTTCCAAAAAATTTTCAGACAGTTGCGTTTTTCTGGTTTTTGCACTTACTTTACAGGTAAGTTTAAAAAACCTAGAAAAGAGAAAACTTTTCTTTCGGGACAATTAATAATTACAAGGTATCCTCATTATTCTGTTGTCTTCTCATAGGAGGTTGGTGACCATTTCCTCGAACATGTCTCTATCCTGGACCAGTCTCACCACTGGCGCTAATTCCGCATCCACGTGAACTTCCTTTTCCCTTCGATTGAAGCTGGAGGATGCCATACTTATTGTTACGATTAATGTGTCCAAAAATAGGAGACCTTTTTGCTTCTTTACCAACGTCGAGACTTCCCTTTCTTTGCGCATTCTGTGCAAGACTCTGTGACGCGGTCAACTCACGGTATTTTAAGTATTCTCCTATACAGCCACATTTTTGTCGCTCAGTAGCTGTCTTGAGTGTCCAAGCTTCGACTCCATATAGAAGAACTGAGACGACATAGCACTTGGTGAATCTCCAGCGAGATTTTAGGGCATTGGAAATGCTGATTACCCCGGCGCAAACAAACGCACCGCGCAAGAGGCTTTGTACAGACCGGGGAGTTATTCATCACGATTATTAATCCATTCCTCCCCCAGCTCGGACCTGGACGCTGACCGCGGGCCGGGGCGGACCTGGAGGCAGTCTGCCCGGGCCTAAGTAAAGAAGTTTTTGCCCCGCGCCGCCCTGACTGATTGTCCGGCCGGCTGACCTGCCCTGCGCCCCCTCCCCCTCCGACTTTATGAAATATCACGCCATTTGTCACGGCCCCGGCTCCAGGGGTGCGACAACGTCCAACATTTGGGTCAAGCGTTTCTCCGAAAACAACTTGGAAGTCTTCTCTATCCTTTTCTATTGATTGTGTTGAACAATCAATCCCAATCGCAATACGTGATATCCCATCCATGTGTTTTTAATTAAAAATAATAATTACAGAAAATTACTGCATTAGTCTGTTTGTGCTTCACTACGGTAGGTTCCTTTTTTTACGTGTTACAAGTAATATTTACGAGTTACCTTATCGAGGTGTTTTTACTTCGTTCCGTTAATTCATCACGATGATTTTTTTACTTCCAGTGTTTCAATCAAGTTATGAGTTGTATTCGCGGGGTAACTTATCAAGATGTTCTGTCTTTCATTCCGGGGTTCTAATCAAGATACTTTCGACGGTTTTTCCTCGACTCGCGCTAATTCGATCGCTGGCCGGTTCTGTATAAAGATCGATAGCTCAAATAACACAGAGCCAACAAATTTGCCAAGACAAATTTGCAACGGCGGAATGAACCGGCCGCCCGCCTGTTTGCCCGGCGCGTCTCCCTTACATTGTGAGGCGGCCACCTCAGACGGCGGCGCTAATTACATCATAACGACGCCATTTTGTGTGCCCCCCTCCCCCCGCGACACGGCAACATGGCCGCCGCCGGGGAGGCTCGTTAGCGGGGATTAGCCCCGGGGACAACCTTTCGCCTTTCTTCCCTTCCACCGCCAGGGAAGGGAAAACAGAACGCGCGAGCGGCAGAAGCCCTTTTATTTTTATAAATCTAACACTAAAATACAACTGTTAGATGTATCAAATATTACCCGCCCTTGTTATTCTCTGGAGGTTCTGGCAGAAAAATTGAATAATCACAGTCCACAGCGAGGTTTCGAACCAAACAATTTATAAAATAATTTAATTAAATAAAACGCCATCTATCTATATTATACGGAGCTCAAGAGAACCGCCGAATTGAAAATATTATTGATTGCATGCCATTACTATTCATATGCTTGTTTGTAGTTTTAAATTTATTTTAATTGTTTTAATGTAAGCTTGAGAATCTCTGCCCTGCCGATCGTTAATGCTTATTCAGTAAGTCTCAAACTGTAAGTCGCATACTCGTACAGCTAATTGGTGAGACGTAATCCGTTTTGGCGAAAATATCCTCGCGCCCATAATTAGAGATAATTACATTATTTTGCAAAAAAAAATTGTATGTTTGCCATTGCCATTACCATTTGCTTTTGCCTGTTATTAGGTGAGTAAAGACTATTTTATGCACGCAAAAACCCTAAAAATCGATTGCAAATCGGTCCCAAGTCTCTAAGCCCTCTACAGGTCTCGAAAACTAAGTTTAAAACCTATTTATAAAGCTAGAATAATTGCAAATCTAATTGACTATTCAAATTGGTGGGCATATATGGGAATATTTGGGCAGCTGGTTGAATGAAAACTGCATCCTGACCAGGAAATTAAAGTGAGGATTGAGACAGCACGCAGTACGTTTAAAAGTACTATGCTCAAGAGATATAACCATGAAATCTCGCTTGAGATTCACCAAGTGTTATGTCATCTCAGTTCTCCTATATGGAGTCGAAGTTTGAACGCTAAAGACCAAATAATTGAGGCGGCAGAAATATGGCTGTATAGGAGAATCCTAAAGATACCATGGATTGACCGCGTCACCAATGATAGAGTCTTGCACAGAATGCGCAAAGAAAGGAAATTCTTGACGTTGGTCAAAAAGCAAAGGGACGAGGCAGATAGGAAAGCGGTTAATTAATCAGGTGAAATAGTGACTGTGTCGTGCTTTTGCCTTGTCGTATGCAGAAAAATCACAGAGGAGTTTTTGTGTTTTTTTTTTAAAGCAAAGAATTGAATACAAACTTTTTACTCTGCCTGGATTCAAATCTAAGTCCTCAAGGTGAACCTTGAGGCCAGAGACACAACTGACAACTGACAACTGACAATTTGCGTTACTTACTCGGCTCAAGATTGACGGTGCTAAAGAAGTTCTAATTTGGTCACAATAAGCATGGCATCGTCCAGCTGGTTGTCCAAGGAAAAATCTAAGGCAAAAGGAAGTTCACGTGGATGCGGAATTTGCGCCAGTGGCTGGAGATCGGAAGTGCAGCCGGATTGGTGAGACTGGCCCGGGATAGGGAAATGTTCAAGGAAATGGTCACCAAGAGGCAATAGAAGACGAAAATTTCAAATAGAAAATTGCAGAAAAAAGGTTGAATGCGGTGAGGCCGATGGAGTCGAGAAGGCGAGAAGGAAGGACTTGGCCCCCGGGAGTGGCGGGCCCCGGGGGTGCCGGGGGGTGCCGGGGGGCGCCGGGGGCCAAATCGAATTAGCTAATTGTGCCGGCAAGTGAGGGAGCCGGCGCGGCATTGTCTGCCCGTGTATATTTTTTAAATTGCGAGTAAATGGCCCGATGGCTGCCGCGGGTTTGATTGTTTTTGTTTCCGTCGCGGCTGATTGCTATTGTTTTTCGCATTAGATTTTTAACGATATTTTTGGCGGCCTTTTATAAACGCAATTTCACAATTTGGAGGACGCCGGAAAATGTACCTTTGGGTTATTCCCCTCAAGTTTTTTTATTTATTCAAAGCTACCAGTATTTACATATTTTTTTATGGTTATCGCTTACTCGTTTCTGACGGTTTATAATATATCAACAATAGTATTACGGCACGGTTTAGTAATTTCATTTATCAGCAAAAATGTTTTGCAGTCATTTACTAAACCAGATCTGCTTTAATGATTAAGCTTAAGTATCTATAAAACCGTGAAACGCAAGGAGCGGCAAAACGACACTCCCACTTTAATAAACCGTGGTTTATGTAAACCCGGTTTAGCAAGTGACTGCAAAGCTTTATAAAATAATTCTAGTTTTTAAATTATATAAGCTTTGCTTAAATAAATACTAAATTAACAACAAAAAATATTTCTTTCTGTCAGCTGTTGTATTACGAATTTTTTCATACCTACTTGAAGTTTATTTTATAAGAACTCATTGTTCGCCCATACAGGCTTACTGTATATGCAATATTTTAAAGATAGATTCACATATGAAACGACGAGAATGATTTGATTTTCTTTTCGCGACACTGATTAGATGATACTGTTGCGATATATCCGTGGAGTGGTATTAGATCCCGCCAGTTTTTCAATATTTTTTCTCGTCGTTTCATGCGTGAATCGATTAAATGTTTGATTAGTATTTCATGCTTTTAATACAGTTTCGGTGGCAAGAATATCTTGTGTTGACGTGACCAGAGAACACTTTTAATAAACTTCGAGCACCTCAACACCCAAGAAACTAAATCATCAAATAACGACAATTGATACCTCCAATGGTATTATGACATGGAATATTTATAGAATTAAAAATATTTAGATTTTTTTCATTACTAAAGCTTGTTTATTATATTTTTGAGATTTTTTTATAAGTATGACATTATTGTGTTTAATTAGACATAATTAATAAATAACATTAAAGATTATGCATTTGATTGTATAAAAAAGTCACAAACAAACATGTAGACCTATTGGCGTATTTACATTAAAATATGTAGGATTATTTGAAAAGCGAAAGCGTTCAAAAAAATTGTAGTCTCCTAAGCGTTTGGCTGATCATATTTATTGTCTAGAACCTCATTTGATATCTCTACAAACAGATAGGGAGGTGTCGCATTACCGATTTCCGCGCAGCTAATTGCCGACTCCGTGTCGGAGCGCCGCATCGATATTTATAGCTGCCTACACACGCTGCGACACAACCGACAAAAGAACGGAATTATTTGCAGTTTCGTCCAAAAAAAAAAATTGCGTTATTATATATTGGCTATCTCACCGTTCGGTTGTCGGCGTTATTGCAACGTGTTAGACAGCTTCACTGATGGCGCCGACACACACTGCACCACAACCAAACGATAACTACCCAATAGTGTCTCCTGTTGTGCTATTTTTATAGTTTTCAAAAAAACTTCTCGAGTGTCGGTTGTGTTGCAGAGTGCGTAAACAGCTGTACAGATGTCCGGACGGCTAATTGTCGGCTCCGTGTCAGGGCGCCGCATCGATATTTAATGCATGGAGGCTGGACGGGGAGGGATTAATATTCATATCGGGGGAGTCCCGATTGATTACCCGCCCGGGCGAGCTGTGCGACGACACTGTGACTTCTTCATTATTAAATTAATATTGTGCCAAACAACAAACATTAATAGCAAATTGTCGTTATTCGAACTGTTAACGCTTTCGCCTTAGTAATCTTAGCTATTTGAATTTAACTTACTTGAGTGATTTTTCCACGTGTTAATTTTTATTGGTGACCGGTTTCGCCAAGTTTCGCGTTGGCACTATCACACTGAGTCTGATGAAGTATTTTATTAAAAATATCAACGGTTCAAAAGAGTTGTATTCTCAACATGGAATACTATTGTTCAAAACGTCTAGATTTGAGCATCGGCGCAGTGGTCCCGCCAGGCTCGCTGTGGGAGCCCGTCCTGTGTCTATATGGAGTATCACGTGTCGCCTGCCTGCCCCGTGGACGGTCCTCTTTAAACATTTAGCCGGCGAGCCAATCAAACGCCGCGATCGGCTCATATCACGGGCGCGGGAATTCATTTCCATCTCATTACCCGCGATAGCCCCGTCTCCCTCGCCTTCACCCTCGCCCTTCTGCGCCAAGAAGGATGATATGCCTGCCTGCCTCCTTCCACAACAACAGCTACTGCACCATCTCCAAGAAAAACTTTGTTCATTGACGTCATAATATGTTTAAATCCACTAGATGCAAAGATCAACGAACTAACATCTGAGGGCTTTACACCCATAGCAACAAATCGTGCCACCGACTTGCAGCTAGTCAAAAGCGTTGTTTACGTACTAACATTTAAACGAATATCATTAAACATACAAAAATCAATAAAATTAAACCTACCTAACCTATCGGAGGGTTCATTTTGACCCCTTTTCAAACTTTCGTACAATTTTTACATATTTAAACGTGTCGCTACCAAATTTTACGGCTGTTCCTTAACTATGCATTTTTAATTTTATACTTCTCATTTTATTTTTGGAGATACATGTGGTACAGGTGCTAACCTACCAGCGGGGGTCAATTTGACCTCTCGGGGCAATATGGTTTTCATTCTTCTAAATCTTGACTATTTTATTTTATAAGTACTAATTTGGGGAAAGAAAGAGTCAACCAGCAATACCATAAATAAAATACTATGGGGCAGCGTAAAATGTATTTTTTTTAATATTATCTATAAACAGCCAAAATTATTACAAACCCGGTAAACCCTTAAAAAAAGAGGTTTATAGGTAAGTTTAGTGTTAGTACATCCAAAAAGTCTCCAGACGTACGTAAAAACATGTAAGCGTAACAGGAGGTGTACGCAGTCGTGTGGACGTACGGACGCCAGCAGGTCCTTTGTTCGCAGGAATGGCTGTTATTTATCTATGTATCTAATATCTCTAATTCCGTCGATAACCATTAAGGCAAAAAACTGCTACAATATATGATATCCACTTTGTAAGTATTGGCTCCCGGGCCGCGCGGGCAGATAAATCTCAAAACCCATAAATAGCGCGGCAGGGCGCGCAGGGCTGCCGCAAGGCGTATTTTATTATATTAATTATTTCATTTTTTATTTTAGCGCAAACGAATACATTTAATAAAGCATGAGCGTACGTTTTTTTCAATTCCGTACAGAAGGTTGTCTTGTTCATTACTTCCGGCAACAAAGGCTCGAATAAATTCTCAAAATACTTGTTCCCCGGCCTCCACTCTAATGCATCGGCGATCAGACTATAATATGGGAATCAGTCGCTCGACATCTCATACAATGAGTATATTTTAATAAAATGTAAAAAAGCAAGCAACCGTGGTAGCCAAAGAAACAAGAGGCAGTTTTAAATAGGGCTTTCAGCAAGCAATGCATTGCTTGTATTTGAAATAGTCCGCGATTTGTATATTATACAAACACAGATTTTAAAAATTTGCATTGTCAGACAAGCTTTTCAAAATAGAAAAAAGTCCGCCAACAACTGAAAGATTTAAGCCGGTTGCGCGATAACACCGACGAGTCTCCGACGTTTCGCAAAACAATTATATTGAACGAAAAAAAGTGCTTGAAAATCACTAAATATTGGTTGGCCTGGGCACATTGGTTCATATGTAGAGTATGATTGTTAAAAATTCTCGATTAATGGATGTGATTCGTTAGTACAAGGGTCAGTACACCGGCCATGTAAGCCAGGGGGTGTGGGTTCAAATCCCACACAAATCACGATGATATGTTTCTGAGAATTTCTTTAATCATCTTCTATGTGTGAACTAATGTGCTTAATCATATTAGTAATAAAAAAAATTAATAGTATTTTCTTGAATAAAATAATTTTTTTGTTACATTTGGATCACGCATGGGTCGCTTCAGGGGAAAACTTTAACAAATCGAGCAGGTAAGTTTCCCGATTTTGAGTATGCTAATACGAATCTGACACGTGATTTAAATAAGTTAACCTTTAATATTTCACGAGCTCAGGGCCGCCCTGCTCCCCGGCGCCCCCCTGTAGTTATTTATGTGCAGCCAATCCGCCATACGCTTACAAATCGCTGCGATTACAGGCACACCCTGTAGACGTCGGGGGGGGAGGGGAAACCCCCCTTCAACGCTGTTTCGGGGCTAAGCGCTCCTGCACAAGTGCTCTTTGAGGCCATCGCTGAGCAGCTCCGTGACCCTCCTGGATCCTCGGGATTCTGAGGCTTAATGCCGCCCACACACGCTGCGACACAACCGATAATTAAATGGTGATTAGCAAATGGCGTCTTCTTTTTTGGTGTACTTTTTATAGTTTTCAATAATAATAACAGTGTAGACAACATTAGGCCCTCTACACCCGTAGCTAAAAATCGCGCCACCAACTTGCAGCTAGCCAATACTGTCCCTTTATTTTGGGCGTTTTTTATGGTTTTGACTAAAATGTAGGATGCTATTGGCTAGCTGCAAGTAGGTGGCGCAATTTTTTGCTACGGGTGTAGAGGCCTTTATATTTTTAAGGCGTCTACAATCCTTTCCCTTCGTCTACAACCGGGTCCCTTTATAGTATGGTTTTGCCAAAATATAGGACGCTATTGGCAAGCTGCAAGTCGGTGGCGCGATTTGTTGCCACATGTGTAGAGAGCTTAAGATTTTGCACAATACATAAATAAAAATATATTTATATATATACATTTCCAGACAGATCGATTTCGACGATTAATATCTGTTGTTTAAACATTGAGTATCACAAATAAAATCGACGATAATGGAAGCTACTTTAAAGTTTCGGCAAAAACATCACCCCGTGTGCACACCCCGCCATCTTGTAGAATAGATTCAAAATGTCGGGGCACGTAGGGGAGGAGACGGGGAAGGGATGAATCTCCGAGACAAGGGGGCGAGAAAGAAGAAAAGTGGGGCTCCATCTAAATACATGTTCCCAGCCAGCGATGGCGCACAAGATGGTGCCCGCACCGAAGTGATGGGCACCATCGACGCAATTCGAGCTATTAAGATAATAATCGACTAACTCGAGGCAAATTTGTAATATTTAAGTATATTTTTTTAATTATTTTTCGCTAAACGAATATCGCTGACTTATTCTAAATTAAATAATCAATATTTTTGACAGAGAGTAATTGGTGGAATTCCATTTTATTATGGAATATTCCTCAGACCCAGTGCTCATTATAATGTACATAATGTTTAGACCTTCTGTTAAAACCCATTTTCGACTTATTTACATTTACTTTTGAATATCTTAATGCGTTATATATTAATTAATTCGCAAGTGTCGCCATTTATCGAGTAATATTTGTATTATATAGTATGTCATTCTTGCAAGATGTCACAGGTCGGGCGCGTCGGTCACGTTTTATTTTCGTTGTTTTGTTACTAAAAAGTCAATTACAATAAATAATCGTTGTATGATCTCATAAAGAAGACTGTCTTTATTAGTTTGAATCAAAATTTATTTATATACTGTAGTGTATTATACCATAACTTGACATCAAACTTGAGTGTATATTATTATGTACATTCGGTTAGTCAAACGTCAGTTTGGGAACTTTTATTATTTTCATGTGATTCTGATGTGATGTAATTGTTATTCAATTCTGACAATTTTTAATATTAAGAACCATTAAATCAAATGGTCCAAATACTATGTGGCAAAATACATTCGTCCACAAATTGATTGATTCAGCTGAATCGATCATTGCGATTAATTTATAACTTGCGCGACTGTTCCCATCATTAGCCCCCCATGCAGCCCTAAAAGAAGCTCCGAACACGCCAAACGGTTTTCTAAAGACCGAGAAGACGCAGAAATACAGTTGAATGGCTAATTTGCGATCGGGTTGAATGTTTGTATTCAACTTACTAGCATACTGACACATTTTCATAAAACTCTTACTTAAATATGTAGGTTTTGACGGCGGTTGCTATTGGATTCTTTGGTGTTTCTACGTTTCGGTTCCGGTACCGGGTCATCTCAGTCTTTTGCACTCCGAGATTTATTTTCCCGCTTGTGATCACAGCATTGACGATTTTTCTCGTCTTCACTTCTAAATCGTTATATTATTGTAACATTCAAAATATTCAATCAAGTTATAGATTTGTCAATGATCCGAGCTAATTTGAATCTATATTTTATAATAACGATCCACTTTATTAATTGATTATTATTATTTATATTTTAAGCGCCAGCGCTGTAACGCGACTCTCTTACTTGCAAGTGTTTAACCAGTAAAAAAAAAAATTCGATGACTCGATACAGCTTGAACCAGAGCCTATACCTTTTTATTATCCCTATAGCTTGTCGAGCATATAAACCGTTATTAACATGCATGACAACTGAACGGTAACTAGTCAATAGCGTCTATAATAGCGGTACATCACTTTTCAGTTGTTTCAGCTATTTTTTTATTCATGATCAGGGGTTACACTGAGTTTGAATTCACGCTGTATAAAAGTGCTGCGTTATAGACAAATAATTCGCATTATGCAATCTTGTAACAAATTCAATGAAATTCAAAAAAATAACAACCCAGAAATGGTGACATTTGTTCAAAGCCAACAGCACGCGTGTTTGCCGAGAGATTGTGTCCGCGAGGGGGGCAACAATTAGCCCCCATCCCCACTGCGAGGGGGCGAAGCGCAATAAGAAGGTGTTTAGACTATTCATAGCCATTGTAATTTCATCAATTGAAGCGATATTTATTTTGCAGTAAGCCATTACAAACACAAACCAAATGGTTTGCGAGACTTCGCAATGCTTTCACTTGCATATTCAGAGCTCTTTTGCCCATTTTCGTCAAGAACAAAGCAATTATCAAATTACAATAACAAAGTTGATTGAATTATATTCTACTTCACAAAAAAAAAAAAATTACGATATGAGTGGGAAATTGTGTGTGAAAAAATTGTCGTTTCAAGTGTAAATCGATTACCTAAAACATTTGATATAAATAATTTGTTTAGCTTAAAAATACGTCATTTTTTCAACGTTTTGTAGCCCATTGAAGTTTATATTGAAGTACTCTATTTCAAACCAAAAAATATATATAGAATCATATCAAGAAAAACCGGACGCAGTTGGATAAATAAAGAAATGGACCGCATCCTCTCGAAACATTCTGCATTCATTCATCCCTCGCATCTGACACGTTACATTTATCTCCGACACTCCATTTCTTAAAAAGCAAACCGGTTATACCGCGTAGAGGCGCTATCAATGGAACTAATAATTGAAATAAAAATATTATCGCTCGCATTATACTACGACTGTCCGGGTGAAATGTTGATTTACGCCGACAGTAAAACCTGTTATGGTGAATGCAGCGAGGAGGGCTGCGGCGGCACCTGCCGAGCCCTGCGCCCTGAGCCCTGAGCCCTGCGCCCTGAGCCCTGCGCCCCAGCCGCCGACACCCCGACCCAAATTACGCACAATTATAAATATAAACATTCACAAATTGAATCATCCCTGGTTTTCTCCCCTTATGCTGCAGTTTAGAGGGTGCTGAGTTGGCCGTGTATAGTACACGCAAAGCACTTTGATAGTAGTGACAAATGTGATCAAAAATTACCTAAAAAAGCTTAAAAATATTTTAGTCGCGTTTTTATATTTGTTATCTTTGGGTGTCTCTCCTCAGATTAGGTTGGCGACCATCTCACTGGGCATATACTCATGAATCCCCGGATCCTTCTACACCGCAGTTTTATATTCAAGTCTGCGTATTGCTGCTGCCCAATAGCATTATTATATAATCCTTTCCTTACAAAGCTCTGGCGTTAAGACCTGATACTCCTTCTGCAGCAAGCTACAGAAACAATAACAGAAGCCCACCACCTCGACATGGTACTTCCAGAGAACATCCCTCCGCAATCATTCCATTGCTTTGAAGCTTTGATGGTTAAATATTTCATTCTAGAATTTCCTGTTTAAAATACAGTATTTGAGGGTTTCCATGTATCCTCGGTGTATCTGAATATCAGATGGAGGCGCGCCAGGAAGTCTGGCAGCGACTGCGCCATTGTCCCCGAGAAGGGCCCCGTAATGAGGCCGTGACGTCAGAGGCGAGTACGGCGCAGCGCATCGAACCCCAGACACCCTCTCTCGATAGTCGTGCGTTAATTGCTTATGTATTTTTGATATTATTGCCCGTCTGTCACGCCGGCTCGCAAATACTACAACTGCACGCGAGGGGTATATTTTATTGTTAATTATTGGTACAATTTAAATCCGACGATTGTTTATGTCGCGAATAATATTTAGTAATTTATGTAGTAGGGTAGTAGGGTGATTGCTCCATTATGTTTAATTGTAAAAAAAATAGCGTTTATCTAACAAAACATTTGCTATATTGCTAAAACATGCTTTTATTTATAATTAAAAACGTTTGTTTTGAGTACTGCTTTCATGTGATTTAAGCTAAGGTAAAGTTAAAAAATATATTTCATCACAATATTATTATTATATAATTATTTTTAAAGGGCTTTACAGTTAAAACAGTACAAATGACAATTAAAACTTTAAACTCCCATAAATAAATTTTAAAATTTTTTGCAGTATAGCAACTGTACGCCATTGTATAATTTACAACATAAAAGTGGCAAAAAAGACACCGTCTATTTCAGCGACCTGCGGTAAATCCAAAATTATGGTATGTAAGTTTATGCACAGAATGTTTTGAACCCAATAATCGCGTAAATTACATATAATAAATACCATCACGAGTGTACTGCATTTTGAAAACATCTAATATAGGATGTCCCAAAATTAACGCAAGATTTAAATTAAATAGAAAACGCAGATTTTAGCCTTTTGATTGTTATTTTTTAAATGAATCATAAAGTCAATACAATAAGGTAACCCTAAACTGTCAGCTGTCAAATTGTTTTTTTTAAGTGTTCTCAAAACTTTACTGCAAAAATGGCGACAAATTCAAATCTTGCGTTAATTTTGGGACACCTTTATAAAACTCAAAAAAATATATATTATAGGGATAGCAATGATTTATTGCTTGTATGCACCGCACGCCACTGGTTTATATATGGAAGTATTCACTTGTGTTTTCATGTCAAATATCAAATCCAAGGAAACATAAAAATGAACCGCGCGCTGAGCGATATTCACCAGCCCTCGGCCGTAAAGGTGAGGTTGGACCGGCGCGGGTTGGGAGTGCCATTACTTTAAGTGGCAATAATATCAAAAAGCGTGTTCCTCGGCGCCGCCCCAAATCTGGGGCCTGCCCCGCCGCCCCGCCGCCCCCGCCAGCCCTGCGCCCCCGCCCATTATGACGCACTCCAGATATTAGTAACAACCGGCGCAGGGTTGCCACAACTCAGTTAATTATTAACATTCTCCTTAATACCATTAAATTCATATATTTATTCAAAAACTATTTTTAACTTTTCTTTAATCATTGCTCAATATCGTACATATATTTTACCCTATATATATAATGGGTTTCCAAAAAGAGTATCGGGTGAATGTGAATGCGATATGCTGCGAAAATTTTTGGGCCCAGAGTTGCAGGAGTTTCAAGGTTTCAACTCAAGAACGTGGTTCCAACTTGCCATACATCCAATCAATCAATTGAAGCTGTTCACGAATTATTCCCTAATAAGGTCATTTCACGTAGAAGTAACATCAACTGGCCTCCCAGAAGCCCCGACCTTAGCCCTCATGGCTATTTCGTATGGGGTTACCTTAAAAGTAGGGTTTATGCGAATAATCCGATAAACCTAACGGAATTCAAACAAAGCATCAGGTCAGAAATGGCAGCAATATAGAAGGTTATGTGTCAGCGTGTTATCAGCAATCTTCGTTCCAGATTAGAAGAGTGCCAGCAGCGTAACGGAAACCATTTGGATAACATCATCTTTTTGAAATAATTTTCCATTTTATTTTCTTATAATCAACAATAATAATAAAAAAAACTTGATTACTAGTAGTTTTTGTTTTACTGAACTAACAAATACCCAATACTCTCTTTGGACACCCTGTATATAAGGTTTTTCCAAACCTAATACAAACATATCAACGCGACATTTCTATTGATTAATTAGAGTAATCAATGTTTATGATAGAGAGTTAAATTAATGTTAATAAAAATTAACATGTGGAAAAATCACTTAAGTATTTTATTTAAAATATTAATATGATAAATTAAATATAAAAATACTTATTGAATCAAAAAGATATATAACCGGTACTATTCAAAAACAAATAATTTTGTATCTATACTACTAGAGTAAGTATGACATCTGTGCTGCCCGCTGTTATTCTCTGATATGTCAACACTATGACGTCATGATTTGGCGATTGCAGCGGTGATTTTTTAAACATTACACAAAGAGCCTTATTTTTCGCGAAAAAACAGATACTTTGTAAATGTTGAGAAAATGCAGATTTTTTTAAATGTTTTTTTTCTTATTCTACGTACACCAGATCAAAAAGCATCTACAGGAAGAAAAGAAAAGAATCTACAGCAAGCATTCATATTACACTACTGGAAGGGTTTTACATTTTTGTTCTACTACGGCGAGTGATTTGCTTGATTTTTAAGGCAATTTAAAATAACTTAATTAGATTTTATTCACACTGCATGACGTTGTTAAAATCCATTGCATATTATTGAATGTAATTATATGAACTAATGGGCGTCAACCCTGATTGTCGCCAGCGAGGGCCCGTCGCCGTCTCCATTGAGCCGAATTAGTTATTGGTTAAATAAAGCGAGGGGGGCGGCAATAACCAGTTAAGTGTCACGTTTAATCTTCGCCCAGCCACCCGCCGGGCGCCCAGTTGTGCAAAAATAAACAAACAGTACGACCGAGTGCCTGCATTCAATGGGCATTACATTAAAATTTCACGCTTTAAATCGATCACAAATACTAATACCTTTTTGAATGCGATCCCTAATATAAGGTAAACAATAAATAAGCTCACATTAAAAAAATGTAATCTTTTATGGAGTATTATTAATAATACCAGTCTGTTTTTGATAGATAACATATAATTTTTAATGATATTCAGTTCTTGCAGGTGTTTTAGCAAGTGGGTATATTCTTGTTAAAATATTATGTAAATTTTTGCATATTAGATTGAAATGATTCTGGTTTTTATTAAAAACACCTGGACATTTAATAAACGTGCATTGAAATAAATTTAGTGCAGTGCCTCTAATATACTATTTCCCAAAATCACTGAAACTAAAAATAAATATCAAATAATTTAAATGATACCAAAACGATGAAGAAGAAATGGCAATTAAACATAAACTTTTTGTCATAGTGTGCAAAAATATAAACTTTCAAATAATGTAATTTTACTCACACTCCCACTTTGTAATTTGAATGTTTTGGTAAAAGTTTTATTGTATTGTGACTGTTTATGTGTCTATTAATTAAGCTTTTATAATAAGTAAAAGCTTCAAATTCACAAACACTGTTTGACAAACTGAATAATGCAATTATACTATAACTTTTTGAAACCTGCTTTGACAAGTGACTGCACCGAACAGCAAGGCTTTAAAACAAACTGCACGTCCGGTGTTGATATTTCAAAACACTTGCAACAAAAGGCCATTTATAAATCCATTTAACCGAATTGGCTTACCCCGGGGGTATCGTAAATAAATTATATCTGTAGGGCGATAATGTGACAATGCCTGATCCCTCTGCACCCCGGACGGGCTTTGAGTGTGCCACCGAGCAGACGCGGCGGCTGCCACGGCCACCCCTCGCACTGGTTTTTTGCGATCAACCGCTGGATTAGGGCCCCTCACATATGGCGAGAAATTGGTGCAAATTAGGCCGCGGTAATCGCAGGGGAGGCCCGCGGGATGACCTGCCCTGGCCGGGGCCCCGCGGCGGTCCCCAATATGTGCTCATTGCAATTCGTATCGCTACACTATTCACTTCAGTAAATAGAACTGCGCATATTGCATAAGCAGTATAATTCATTTAAAAGATTAGGAGGTATGCCATTAAATTTCTGACTGAAATCAGGTTCGTCGTGAGTAAGGGTGGATTAGATGTCTCAAAGCGTGCTTTAAGAAACCTTTAAACGAAATCTTACAGTGGAGAATCAAATACCATTCAGTATAAATATGGACTGCAGAATATTTTTTTTAGATTTAATTTTTATCGACTATCAATGTTCCAAGGTTTTTTCAATTTCTTTATATGTTGACTTTACGGTGTAATAATTTCTAAGTCTAAATTCTAAGTCGCAATAATCAGTAGGTGTAACTTTGGATCTCATATGTGTTCGTGATTCTAAATTTTATTAATTTTAAAATATTTCCCGACGGGTTGAGAGCCCCTGACCTCCCGGGTTGCTACTTTCAATAAGTAGGTCCCCTTTCTGAGTGATTGTTGTTGCAATTTGCTACACAGATGAATGCCATTAAGCTAAGTAGGCATTCAATAATCACACATTTGAGGGGAGGCGCCCGCGATGTGTCCCCGGTCTCCCCGGGGCGAATAGAGCCCGTTAAGCTTCATATTTTACTTGACAGAAGAATTTTTTTTGGTCAATGCAAGGTGTACAATATTATATAATAATTTGTGAATAGATACAGTGCTTGTTGCTTGCATGGATGACACGGCAGCCCCGGGGGTGGAGGGTGGTGCCCCCAGCACTGAGATGTCTGACGCCTGCCGCGGTCGCTGGGAGGGCTGGCCCGGAATGTTAACAAGGCAAGCGACATCCTAACCGCAAATAGGTCACTCCATAACTGTATTCGAGCTTCTTATTCGAAATCTTATCGACAATTTGACACGATAGAGTTACTCGTAAAAAATATGGAACACGTCAACAGTAGCATGCATTTTTATTCATTAAATATTTGCTTTTTCTTTTTTGCGATTTTGGTGGAAATCAATGAAGTTTTTTAAGGCTTTGATTCAACAACAAAAAAACGTATTATAAGTCGTGTTAGTATAATTAATCGTGTTACTATAGTTTTTTGCATTGTTAACAAGGTTTCATCGCAGCCATCATCTTTTCGTTTTAAATAATACAAAATTTAGTTAATAGGCTTATATCTAAAAATGTAGAAATAAATGCAGTTTTTTCTTGAGATTACTGACTGGATCTGTCGGATGAGAATCGGCAATCAAGCGATTTTAGCCATCGTCTCTGATGGGTTGCCGGAAATATCGGAGCAAACGCGACACAGCACCCAAAAAGCAGTACTTCATTAATTATTTGCACTCGAGAGGTGCGCCTCAGTCACCACTTTGTTTGGTGTGGTGATATGTTGTTTATGTTTATGTGATCTTGTTCTTTAAAGTTCGTTCCTAAACACTGCCTATATCATTTTACAAAGATTATGTTATCTCCCTTTCAAACATCGTAAGAATTTGCGGCACTATTAAGGACTGCACCGTGGACTACGGTCTCAGTTCGACCTTGACAGCTATGGCAAAAGGACTAGCATTATTTTGTTTGCTTTATAATATCTAATACCATGAAGTTAATATGCATAATAAACCCGGCAAAAGACATTAAACGACATACAATTGTGATACTTGTCCCGAAAAGCCGGGCATGCATCTCGGCAATTGTTACATGAAAAATTAAAAAGACTTATGTTTACGAAATTATCTTGTTAAATTATCGAAGTTTTATGTGTTAATTTGTGTGTGTGATCATTTTAAGTCAGAGGTAATAAATTCACCAAAAGCGCTACGAAACGCTTCGAGTTGCTGATAAGTCCGCGCGGAAACGGTCTCGAGTGCAAAGGGTTAATACATTTTATAAAACATGGATAACGTGTATTTTTGCACGAAAACACTTCGGAAGCCACTGTCTCCGAAGATTCAGATAAAAGGAATATCCTCTGTCCCCTCTGCGGGAGGCGCCGAGCCAATTATGAGAGGGGCCCTCCCTCTGTCAGTGCGGGGGCGCAGGGGCAATTTATTATGCTAAAACTGCCAGGGACGGGGCGAGGCACCCCCGCGGGGCTCTGCTCATATTTACCGACATCGAGACATCGCCCAAGCCATGGAAATCACATTTCTTTTATACATTTTATTCGATTAGCCGTTCATCTCCATTACCGCACAATCGAGCAATCTCCAATTTGTTAACTTTGACCAACGCTTAATACCCAATATCGTAGTATCACTAAGACAAAAATATTATTATTAAAAATACAAAAATAAATTAACGTAAGATCGATAATATTTTGTCATATTCTTTTTCTCGAGCTTAAGCTTGAGATATTTGACCACTCAAGAACTAGAGACATCAAAATTAGGTACAAGTATCCTATAAACTCAATATGTGATATCTACTGTACCACAAAACAAGAAATTGCAGATTTTACAAAATAATTTACATAGAGTTAAAATACTTTCAACGTGTTTTGAAATACTAAAAATATAATGATTTACGAATTCAATTAACTTATGAACATGTTTCAAAATGTTATCACAGATTTTAGAAATTTATAATTACATTAGGTTTCAGTTTAAAGTAATCTTTTGAGAATATCGAAAATGTGGCATAGCTTACGGGCTCTATTCGTTTTGGGCAGTTCCTATTAGCTCACATGAAAATAAAGGGTGTAGGAAGTTTAACGAAAGCAATAGAGGTGTTTTTGTGACAACCTTCAAATTTATGGCTATCCATCAAACCTCGATCACAAGATTCAGCAAGGACGTGGTGGATCACAGTGAGGAGGAACCAGGCAGTAGGATGGTTTCCTTCTTCATCAAGTGCCTTTCTTCAGAGAAGGTTGGCGACCATTTTATTGAGTGAATCCCTGGGTTCTTCTACACCAGTGGTCCTCAAACTCTTTTAGCCTACGGCCCCTGGGTGAAAAACTACATAAATTCATATGATAGACTAGTTGGTGCAAGTATCGACTCTATTAACCTGCCTGACTCACCGCGATGGCTGTTATTACTTGTATTTTATGCACCTGTCTATATTTATATTTTACTTAGGACGTATAAATCGCTAATAACTTCCATATTAATAAAAATGTGTCACAATTTTTATATAATATTTTATTTAAACCTTGCGCGGACCCCCTGAATGATCCCAGGGACCCCCTGGGGTCCGTAGGGACCACATTGAGAAGCACTGTTCTCCGTAGTTTTATATTTTATGCGTATTGCTGATGCCCAATAGCAGTATTGTAGATATATTCCTTATACTGGCGTTTAGATCTGATACTCCTTCAGAAACAATAACTTCCAGAGCAAGCCTACTGCTCCATGTAGATGTAGATGTTTGTAGATGCTGAGGATACAGAATGGCAGTGCTCGTGCGTGCATGATGGTTTCCATAAGAGACGATGGACTCACCGGTGAGGTCAGGCATGCGCGGGTAGAACATCCCGGCGCGGGCCAGCCACTCCAGCTGGGCGTGGTGCAGGGCGGCGTGGGGCGGGCCGTGGTAGTGCGCGGCGTGCTGGGCGCCGTGGCCGGGGTGCCCCGCGTGTCCCGCGTGCCCCGCGTGCGTCGCGTGCCCCGCGTGCGCCACGTGCCCGGCGTGCCCGGCGTGCTGGAAGTGCTGCGGGTAGGGCAAGAGCAGCGGACCCCGCTGCAGCAGGCCCGGTCGCGGCACCAATCCTGGAACCGAACAATACTATTATATTATATCCACGATGGAAGCAAGAAGATACTTTTCTGATTCAATTTTTAAATTTAAACCATAATAGCATATGGATGATTCAAAAACTAATTTTGACAGTGAGCGTATTTAAGCTAATACCATTTCAGTAAGCACATACTCATGCTGAACCAGTGTTCATGGTTTTCTAAGGGGAAAATAGTGTAATGGGTTCCCGGGTCCTTCTACACCGTAGTTTTATATTGAAAGACTGCGTATTGCTGATGTAACCTAGTGATGCTGTAAAAAACATACAGTAAATACTATTTTTTTAAATATAATTAATTGTTTATTCTCGGCATTATTTAGTGAATTTTACAAATATCAAAAAAATTACTAATTAAAAAAGTTACAAAACAATATCGATTTCGGTATTTTCTAGTTATATTGTTGGCCATAAATCAATCATTTTCTTATAAATTCTTGATATGATTTATATATTGAATTATTTTCTTGGGTATAAAGAAGCTTGATTGAAACATCGTTTCGATAATCAGACATTGAAACGACTTGACACTATTCGATATAAAAAATCTTTCTAACAAAGCCATAAAATAACTATCAAATATATGTTAAATATTTAAAACGGTCTACGCACGCAGTGATACAACCGACAAAAAAACAGTGACTAGAAAAGAAGTTATCTTTAGAATATTCGCTTATCGGTTGTAAAGCATAATGTTCAGGCAGCTTAAACTGTTTATACAAAGACTGGTTATTTTAAAACATAAAAAAACAATATTATTAATGTTTCAAAACAACTCAATCCACTGGTCGGTGACAGTAGGATGAGGAGCAGGTGGCCATCAGCACAGAGGCGTGGGCCGACGGGCCGGCAACAAGTGCTGGTGTCAGGCCGCTTGTCTATTGATTTCCCGCACCCGTGTCACCCGTGTCACCCGTGTCTCCCGAGTCACCCGAGTCACCCGAGTCACCCGAGTCACCGCCTCGCCAACTCGGTGGCGGACCTGTCTGTCTCTCAACCACCTCATTGTCACATTGAAGAAATTATTTCAACCGCCTCGTGACTATAAAGTTTTAAGCGGCCTGTACACGTTGGAGCACATCCGATCACCAGCTATATTTAACCCATACAGTCTTCCTATTTTGGGTGTTTTTTTGTAGTCATACTAAAAAAAACAACGCAAGAGAGGACGCTACTGGTTTATTCACCATTCAGTTGTCGGTTGCACGCCAAAGTATGTCGACTACCGCCATATAATCTGACCCTGGTTAAACAAATTGCTTTTTTAATGTTTGAATCAACTTCTTAATAAATCCACATTTTCCACCCTCACAAGATTATATGAATTCAAACGACGAGAAATATCATCGAAAAAAAAATCACGACCCCTGGAACTCATGAAATATATGTTTTTAGATTATAGGGGTTGTGTTATGTTGAATGTAAGAATTGAGGTTGTATTGTGGGCAATGATAAAAAACGAGTCAGATGATCAATTTCTACGGCGATGTTGCCAAAAAATGAATTTTATTTAAAAATAAAAATATACCTTGATAGAATTGAATGAGTGATTATTTAAAAGAGTTATATTAGTTTTTGAATTCAGTTTAAGTAAAAAATATATATTTAATTACAAGCACAGAGCACGCTCGAGATAATTTCTTCTGTTAGATTTCTAGCTCCAAATTTGGGATTAAAAATAATAATTCCATATTAAATTTATTTCAATGTCTTTAAAATAAGTTTCTTATATTGGGAAATATTACTGTTTGATGAAAACAAACTATTCTGAAAAACGTCTCCCTGTTATTTTCATCAGAGATCGCCGCAGGGCTGTACTTCTTCACGAGCTTATTGAGACAAATAGAGCCCATAAGCTTTGCCATTTTGTATATTTTCAAATGATTACTGTTATTGCATATTTTCCACCGTTTAATTATAATCTAGCTGTATGCATGCAAATACTACGATGACTTAATTAAATAAGTGAAATTCCCTGCGGCTGATTAATTCTTGAGCGTGTGTTTCCGATAAGCCCCACAATTCACGCGTGCTGTGGTAATTAGAGAGGCCCGTAATGGCGGCATTACCATCGTCGGCCATTAATCCGTGTGCAGAGCGCATTACTGGGCGCCGCGCACCGCAGGCCTGCGCGGGAGGCTGGCACCACCCCCTGCTACCCCCTGCCACCCCCTGCCACCCCCTGCCACCCCCTGCCACCCCCTGCCACCCCCCTGCCACCCCCTGGCACCCCATGCCACCCCCGCCACCCAGGCGACCGGCGCAGCTCTAATGACTGAGTAACTGAACGAATAATTAATTGATAATGATTAAGTACATTTTTTCAAATATTCAAAATTGATTAAAGAAACTCTTAGAAATATATCATCGTGATTTGTGTGGGATATGAACCCACATCCCCAAGCTTACATGGCCGGTGCATTAATCGCACACAAATCACGATGATATTTTTCTATGAGTTTCTTTAATATAAGTATAGGCAAAATCGTACTTCCTGTGAGACGGTCTTCACAAAAAATCAATAAGAATAATTAATCATTAACGATAATTGGTTGAATAACAGCCAGAATAAGAAACGTTTTAAAGTTGTCGCCGCTCGCTTTCAATAATTATAATAATAAAACTACAGTAATACCCTGCTTTACGCGAGCGATACGTTCTGGAAAAGCATTAAGTGAAATTCGCGTATATCGGGGTTAACGATTAAACATACATACATAGTCAAAACTTAATACAAAAAAATACGAGTACTTTAATTCAAAGAACACTTTATGCAGTATTACATGTTATTTTTACTGAAAAATACATCTATTGTCTTTTGGGTAGCGTTTCTTTTACGTTCTTGTAAAATACGTTCATAACACCCAACGCTGTTTTTAATTGTTAAGAGAAGTCAATGACTACATTATGTTCATACACATTCTTCAAATAAGAAATTCGCGTAATGCGAGGCATTTTAACGCGAAATTTGAAATTCGCGTTATAGTGAAACCGCGCATAACGGGGACGCGTAAAGCGGGGTATTACTGTACTTGTAAATTAAACAGGTTTGTTTATCAACCGAGTATTTTTTAAAAATTAGTACATGCTTAGTTGTAATGTTTGGTGATTTTTTTTTATATGCCAGCCGTCTCTAGGTTATAGCAGCAATACGCAGTCTTTTCCTTTCAAGGACCCGGGAACACACTACACTATTTTCCCCTTAGAAAACCATGAACACGGGTTCAGCATGAGTATGTGCTTAGTGAAATGGTCGCCTACCTCCCATAAAGAAGAGATATATATATATACTATTTTTTTAGACGATGTTTTTTTTAAGTAACTACATGTAAAGCGACAATATTTTAATATTTCACAGTAAAGTTCAAATATATTTTCATTGTGAAGGTCTTTACACTACTAGCCAATAGCGTCCAACGTTTTAGGCAAAACCATTAAAAAAAAACCCAAAGTTGGCTAACTGATAGTCGGTGGCGCGATTTGTTGTAGAGGGCTTCACTCGTAGCAAATAGATAATCAGTTTAAATTCGTAACAAGATATTTAATTTTATCGGCTGTACCGACTGTAGATGATTGGTCGTTGAGGCTTTTGAGGTGTTCTAGTGATCGTGGCACTCGGTACCGGGCACTGTTTGCCGCGCGGTCGGCGCCGCCGCTAATGTCGTTTACCGGGAAAAGTACCCGGCGAAGTCAACACCACGGGGACCAGCCATTTTAATGGGGATTCAAAAACCACCGCCAAACATATGCTGTAGATAATTCAACCCGATCCACAGGTTTCATCAGCCTGTTTAATGTTTATCGCTGGAGCGATTTCTATTATTATTCTAAAGACTCCGACTGTTTTAATATTTAATATTTTTGACCGAGAGTACTTGGTGGAATTCCATTTTAATATTTTAAATAAAATATTTGAGTGATTTTTCCGCGTTTTAATTTTTATTAACGACCGGTTTTGCTAACCTCTCACGTTGACATTATCGGAAACAGTTTTTAATATTTATTCTAGAAGAGGGTTGAAAATAGCTTATAAAGGAAATCCACTGGTTTTTTGCTTGTATAGACCGCACGTTTATGTATATATAATATATTATCAATTGTTTTTCTTATGTAATGAAAAAATAATCACGATTACAATTCTAGAAGATATCTTTTTAAAACCACCCACCTACCAATCGGCATGATAAGCTTAGAAAACAGCTATTAAAATCCCATAATGAGTAGAAAGGCCATCATCCGACAGTAGATAAAAATTTGATGCATTTTATTATTGGTTGCAAACTGATATATAGGTAGTAATATACCTAACCGCACGTAGGTAAAATAATTCAGGATATAAGCTGATTAGGTATGTTATATACCTAAACCGGTTAGGTTTATAATTTATACAGTAATTTAATAACATATTTTCGAATTCAAGTATATTATTAAAAAATGATTTTTTTAAATAGTTACACTAATTATTATTTGCTAGTTAATATTGAGTAATTGATAGATTCAAATTATACATACTAAGTTCAAAGTAGATCATAATGTACTAAATTTAATAATAAAATTTAAACTGCAATTCTTTCTCTAAAAACATTTTTATGAGATATTTACGGTACAGCTCTGTGCTTCCCACAATAGGTTTTCTGAGATAGAATAGACTAAATCACTACCTATTGTAGTAGGGAAAAGCCGACGGGCTCTATATATCATCTATTTAAAAATAAGTTAGAATAAGAAGTCCTTTCTATAATGCTTGAATATTTATACTTTCGCATTTGAATATTTTTCCAAATGTAGACTCTAATATAATGTTTGTGCTCATGCCCCAGTGGACTCGGTAAATATTTTTCACGTGCCAGTAAATACGACGAAATAAAACTAATGTCAGGATTTATAGTTAGACTCACCGGATCTTTGGTCCACGAACTCCTGGCTGCCGACCTCCATGCCAGGCGAGATGGGGGGGCTGTAGCTGCCCTGCGAGCGGCGGTCCTCTGAGCCGTCTCCGGGGCTGGCGCTGCCGTTGGAGGCGGGGCTGGCGGCTCCGGAACCGGGGCTGGCCCCCTGCTCGTACCGCTCGATGGTGCTGGTGGCGATCTGGCGCTCGTAGTTGTCCGGCTCATAGTCCGCGCGCTCATCCAGCGCAGAGCCACTTCGAAAGCTCACCGCCTCCCTGAAGGCCGGCGGGCTGCCCTGCCCCTCCCCCTGCTGCAGGAACATCTCCCCGTTGTGGTTGAAGTGAGGGTTGTTCAGCTGCTGGTGGTGGTGAATGATAGCCAAGTATTTCTGCTGTGACATCTTCTCTTGCAAGGTCTGCTGCTGGGATTGCTGCAGCAGGGAGTTCAGAGTCGGCGCCATGACGTCGCTGCTCGAGTTCTTGGCCAGCAGCGCCTCGATGCAAAATGATTTTTTTCCCCCGAGCGGGGGCTGGTGCTTCAGGACAGTGTTCTCCGGCGCCTCCAGGTGCAAGCCGGGACTCCCCGAGGGTGCCATGGCGTTGTCTTCGCTGCGGTAGTCGCTCAGCTTCTCCCCGATCCTGTTCATGCTCTTCATGGCTTCTCTCGGGGCGAAGCTCCCGTTTTCTCGATAAGGCTCCTCGGCCCTTTGGCTGACACTTCTAAACACGGTTTCCCTGAAGTCTCTGGGCTTCTCCACAATGTTAATTTTCAGGCAATCATCGATGAAGTCAGCGGCGGACATGCCTGCCGCGGCCGCTAGCACTGCACCGCCGTGCGGAACGAGAGCTCATTTTTCATTTGATTTTTCACTAAAAACATTTTTACTTCACTCAAAACAACACTCGGCACATGCGTACAATGCGATCTGAAACAAAAATTCTTATTAAACATACAAAAAGAAGTGTTGATTTGTCTAAATAAAATAAAATAATTTAGGCAAAGCAATCGCGTTCTTTGGGAATAGAAAAAACCTAAAGCAGTAGGTAACTATCAAGTTTAGGTTATAAAAAAAATTCAATAGTTATGTGTTGCATTTGATTTATTTCAAACACCGATTTGACTTGATGGATGCGTATTTAATCGACGGTTAGGCGTTCGATTGTTATCGCCGTTAGATCGAGTGATCGTTACCGGAAACAGTTAACTAGATCGTCAATCACCGTTTATCGACCGGGCCGGTCCCCGCGATGACATAAAACTGTCACGTAAACGTCACGTCGTGTCATAAACCCGCGGGGCAGCCCCCGGCAGATGGGCCTTATCTGCCCCGCGTGTTTATACAGATTTACTTATTTATTCTAAAACTACTGCTTCTATATTTGAGCCCCCCTTTATCTATAGAATAGTTGTCTAATAACCTCATTTGAGCCTTTATACAATTTTACTATTTTTTCGTAAATCGCATTCAAGTAATTTCTTGACCATCCATGACGTCACAGCCTGCTCTGTATTCTATATGTTCTAAGATTTTTTTTAGTGTTAAACAGCGGGTATATTGTCGGCTTAAATTAACCACTATTAACTTTTGTCAGTTTTAATGAGCGAACCTGTTAAACCTATAGTATGAATTGAACCGTAACCGACACATCAAAGTCGCTTCCCAAAGCGAGTTTAAGTAAACCGAGCTTTATGACGTCACATACCTACTTTTTATTTTAAGATTTTTCAACACTGGCGGGTTATTAAATAAACCACGAAATCATTAAATCACAACCGTCATACCTAAGAACCAGCGATCAATTCTGCTTAAGCTACAAAATAATTTCCAACTTCTAGTTTTATTTTTTTTTGCTTATTTAAAAAACAACCAATATATAGCAGTGAAATTTTAAAACGGTTCTATAAAACAAAACTGTCTTTGTACACAATTTTTTTTGGCTAAGTGCGGTCATTTTTACGGCCGTCGGCGCAGGATATTTGTATAACAATTTTAAAACTTCGTATTTAATTTAATTAATATAAATAAAAATAGCTGGCAGATTTAGTTTTAAATTTCACCATTAGTTCACTTTGAATTTATAGACTTTGATTTGATTTGTTTTTTTTTTTTATAAAATTTTACAATTGATACAATATGACAGTATATAAGAATTAATATTTAAAAATTATTGTAATCAAACTTAACATATTTTTTACTCAAAAAAAAAACCGATAGAATGTTTTGCGTATTTTAATATTTGGTTGTTTTAAAATAACTAGGACATATTTAAACTTGATTTGCTATTGGCGTGACCGTGACGTCGATAAACCACAATAAACTTAGGTCTGCATTAGTGAACGACTTGAAGTGGGATTTTAGAATAATATTTATTATTTATACATGTCGAATTACGAATTAAATATTTTTTTTATTAAATGAAATAAGCGCAAGTACGCCTAGACATTATTAAAAACTCGGTGGAATATTGTCGGAAAACAAGCAAAGGGTGACATTACAGATCCAATAAAAATTATGCGCCCAATTTGAAAAAGCCACGAGCGGCCACTGCGCAAATATACTCGGGCAGAGGCGACAACCAAACGGAAGTTATTTAAATTCTCATTTTGATTGCACGAATTGAGCGTATCGATCGTATTTGAACTTTCAAAAGTGACAGTAAAGCTTATCGACCTGAAGTCAAATGACTTGATATTGTCAGTGGCGTGACGCGGAAGTTCAGTTGCAATAGATCCTTAATTAAAATATTATTTTTGTTTCAACTAAAAAAAACAAAAATGATACGTTAAGGCAGGTAAATGTCAGAAAGAATGAGAACCCTCTCAGTCGTTAGCGCCGGTGGTTTTAATTATATCGGTGTTCAAAATATTATTTATATTCGTATTGCAAAAGGAACATTATGTATATTGATAAATAAGCGCGTGCCGCAGTAATTATTTGTTCAGTTCAAATTAAGAAAGCGAAAAGTTTCGAATTCAAATTTAGAACATAGAAATTTTTGCCCGATATTTGTAATTCAAACTTTGCTATGATCGGCTCGAGTCTCGCGGCTGCACACTTTGGTAGTAATAATATAAATATTTTTAGTGATAAATTATTTTTAAAAAATGGGGTTATTAGTATTTGTAGGTTTATTGCACTTGAATATTTTTTAAACATTATTGTGTTTTGATTTGGAACGATGGCGATTATTTTGAATGAGAAGGAGAGTCGCGGAGGGTGGCGTGCCGTACCTCTCGCGGCGCGGCGAGGGGCGGTGCGGCGGTGCGGCGTGTGCGCCTCGCTCCGCGGTCCGTGCGATACTGCCGCTGGCGGGCCGCCGAGGCGCTCTGCCCTGGGCCCCGCCGCCGGGTCCCCGCCGGGTCCCCATCGGGTCCCCGCCGGCCCCCCTCCAGGCCCCCCGCCAGGCCCCCCCGGGCCCCCCGTGTAATCGGAGCGATTTGAGCTCCTCTCGTGTTCATTGCAGATCGGCTGTCGTGTCCTTATAATTCCACGGCGTGAAGCTCAGAAAGTATTCAAAGTAGGATGATTCGTCGGTGATTGTACTCCTGCATATGAGTAGCGTGAATTTAATTTTTGTAAGCGTTTTAATGGAAGACAAAGAAGCATAAGAAAAAGTTTGAAAACAAAAACTTTTACCCTTGCATTAGTGAGTTTGTAGACAAATATATATATCGCTCCGAGCTCGAATCCTGGTGGTAGTAAGGGCCATTTCAAGCATCAATTACCCCTGAATGCTTCGGAATGCTCTTCTCACGGCCTCCGAGTCTTGCAGAGTAGTGTGGTTACAAACTCTAATTCTCAGATTATCTAAGCTATTTAAAATTATTTGTAAATTGTTCTCAGAAAGAACAGCTACACTTTCTCAGAGCTATCAATCTTTCTTGGATGTTAAAATAAACTACAAACTTTGATTTAATTGGTGTTTATCTAAGAACAGAAAAGTGCTGTATAATCAAAAATGTATTGCGTGTTTCAAGAAATTTATAATATATATTAAAAAAATATATATATGTATACGGTAATACCCCGCATAGTCAAAACTTAATACAAAAAATACGAATCATTTGAATCAATCACTTTAATCCTAAGAACACTTTATACAGTATTACATGTTATTTTTATTGAAAAATACATCTATTGTTTTTTGGGCAGCGTTTTTTTACGTTCATGTAAAATACGTTCATAACACCTAACGCTGTTTTTAATTGTTAAGAGAAGTCAATGACTACATTATGTTCATACACATTCTTAAAATAAGAAATTCGCGTAATGCGAGGCATATTAAAGCGAAATTTGAAATTCGCGTTATAGTGAAACCGCGCATAAAGGGGTCGCGTAAAGCGGGGTATTACTGTTTATAAGTACACACACATGGATACATATTTATATAAAATTTCAAATTTTACGTAACTCGCTGATTCACACCATACGTATATATATTTTTATCGGAGAGCTTCTTTATAAATATGTGATTGAATTTGATTATATATGCACCCTACGCCTCTGGGAGATGCAGTGCATAGACTCAGTTTCGGAGCAGGATTTGGTAATCAGTGCCCGCGCAGGTGCCCGGGCCAGGCAAGTGGAGGTGCCTCGAGGCCGGGGCTGGATTGTGGAGAGGAACGCGGAGAAGTCGCGGGAAGGATCGCCGGCAGCAGGGAGCAGGGAGCGTCTTGTGTTGTTGTGCTGCAGGCTTGAGGGTGGAACGCTCGGTGGAGGGGAGAGGCCCCTCCCACCGCCCGGGGGCTGCTCGCTCAGGAGCCTTCAACTTTCCGCGATTTCGGTCCCTAAAATTAACTTGCTATGCAGTGTTCTTCGAAACACACACAGCGATCGAATTTTTATCCCCAATTGCTGATTTTACAAAATATCCTATATCTCACTTTGCATTTTGAATGTTTGCTTTTAAACAAATAAAACCTCTCAACATTAGTTCCAACATGAATCGTATATAATTGGATTATTATAGAGTGTTAACTTATTATTTATTTTTTTTAAATATATCAAGGTACATTTTTTATGATTTGTCGAATTTCAAAATATTTCATTTTAATAAAAACACACTTTCTTTTACAATTTTGAGATATCCATAGTCATAGTCAGAACATATAAAAAATATGGCGTCAATGTATTCAAACGTTTCGGTCGAGATACTGAGGCCTTCAATTTTTCATTTTATATAATTGTGAACGCTGTTTTTCTTTTAACATTTTAATAAATATTATCTTGAGAATATATTACAACGTAAAAACTGTTAAAAAAAACTACAGATGATAAAAGTAGATATAAAAAGTTGTAAAAAATAAAAATATATTTTTAATATTGCTTGCACTGTTTGAGAGCCACTGAGTCGTAATCCCCCATTCTTCATCTCGTATCACCCACTCAGTCGTGAGCTATCTCCCTCGCCGCCGTGGATATCTGTATGCTTTGTGCGAGCGAGAGGAACAGAAGTGATACTTTTGAGGTTACTTCAGAAGTGAGCAGGGGGCTGAGCTACACGAGCGGTTCAAAAAAATTAAAACAATACATGTTTTTGAATTGTTGTAAATGAAAATTCCTCACAAGAAATTTATTCGAAACTTATTTTAAAATTCCATATTTTTTATTTGACATACATTATTGGATGCGTTAGAAAAAAAAAATTATATTTGTAGCATGAATTACATACATGTAAATCTATTTTATCACTATAATTCATCATTTAGATTTTTATTTTTTTGTTAGCAAAAATATAAAAAGCTGAATAAACCCTCGAGAAATTAAAGCGCTCTGAAACAAAATATCTCGTAACCTCTTTTCCATTTGGTCATTAGTTTGTATGTGTATTTCATTTTACTTTGTTACAGCAACTGTTTTTTCTATCTCTACATCTAATGGTGTGTATTTTTCCCATCGATAAATAATCACAATTTATTGCAATTGTTTATTTTCTTAATTTTGAGGCAGTAGCGCCGTGTGCCTCCGCCCGAGCAGCCCGAAGTGGAATTGTAATAAGTGCGCCGTCTCGCTCGCACGCGCGCCGCGGAACGAGTGCGAGCGAGACAGCCGCACGTTTGGCTGCCGGAGTAGTGATTATGCAGTTGCATGCCCGTCATGGCGTTTTCCTTTATTTGGTTTATTTTCGTAATCAGCTCTGTTATTGTTAACGCTCACTTTATTCGTGTGTTAATCTGGGGCTTCCGTTTAAAATTCATTTTTAATGTAATGCATATTCTCTATTACCGTATTACCAACACCGCGGCTCGTAGACCTGAAGCACATGCATACATCATAGAATAAACATTAAAACAGATTTATTTTATACAAAATGAGCAAATCCATTAACACTGATATATCTTTACTATTAGACACTTGCTGAGGTCTATAATTTTTGCCAATCAAAGACTACAACAAAATTTGAAATTCATAAATTCAAGGTAGTTTCTAGTTTATCTTATTTTTACCTTGTACAAATAAATTGATGTGATTTATTTATGTATTTATTTAATTAAAAATAACAGACCGTAGCACCGCCATATTTAGGTATTCAATATGTACTTATATGTTAAAAGTGTGCAGGTAAACGTGAAACGTGAATAATGAAATCGTGATTTAGTTATAATGAATTAATATTTATTTCATGCTTTCATTCCATGAAAATATCTCTTTTTCTGGAGCCGATACATCCAATAAATAACAGCACCAAAACATATATATAGCAACGACTCTCAAAGCCTTAAAAAATGTGTAGGTATAAATAATAAGTAATTCGTGCTGGGCAGTCGACAGTGTAGATAGAAAAAAATAAAACATTCGGATACAAAGGGAAAAAAAATCGATATATAAAATAAAATAAACATGCACGTAGAAACGATTTTCACCAAAGTAACACCAGTGTAGGGTGTATTTCGAGGGGTTGCAGAGATTTGAAAATGTCTTTATTTAAATTTCTATATATTTCTTCAATACTGAGTATGCATGAGTCCGGATGTCTTGTTAGGGAGCCGGACAAGTTCTTTTGTATCTATGATATAATTAAATTACTTATGAAACGACGGGATTTTTTTTTGAAATCTTTGACGACACAGGTCTGAAAAAAAAACTTTTAGAGGACTTCATGAATTGTATACCCAAAAAACTTACGGGTGAAAAATTCAAATTCATTAAAAATGTCTCATTATAGCTTCTCTTCTTATTGTTTCTTGCGCTTTTTTTTCTTTATCTTAAATTTATGCAGGTATAATTATTATTTACTTACAATCATTGATATTACAACGAAAATTTATATGGATTATTTATTTTAAACGAGTATAAATGTTTGTAGTTGATCCGCGCTATTTTTCAACTCTACGGCTATCACAGCTGAGCGATTTATCCAATCGGACTATTGTGGCTATTTATCAAAAATTTTAATCGCTATATGCAAGTCCGGAACCGATGTGCCTTGGTTACTTAGTAAATATTTGCGACTGCCGAGATGCGAATGCCGTGGGCAGCTGAGGGCTCGTGTGTCGGACACCAGGACGCCTGCAGCCATGGCCGCTGTGGACGGCCCCACAGGTAATCAGATGGCTTATACATTTATTGTTACAGCGACGCCACCTAAAAATAGCTTAATACTTGTCACGTGCAGGGCTGCCACAAGCTCTTTAAAACTTTATATTTTGTATTGTAAATTCACATTTAAATATTTTTTTAGTAATCTTATTTTAAAATAGTTTTTATTTTTATTATTATTTTATATAAATACTTCAATGCATATTTTATTTTAATTAACATTTAACTTTAACCAATTAAATTAAATTATTTCATTGTAAATAATATAAGTCCCTCCCAAAACTATAAGTTTTTGCTTTTGAGATTACAATATAAAAAAAACTAAAATTTATAAAATATCCACGAACATTACTGAAACATTTTTTAAATATGGCGTAATTCACTATAGTATTGATTTATGTTATAAATAAAAGTAAGTAACATGTATTAATTGTAAGTGATTGTTTATTATTTAATACATTTGCATTTTTACACATTTATACTGATTTACCAATAAAAAAATGCTTACAAATAAAAGAACGATATAAATTATCGGTATACACGAAACGAATAGATTTTTTCTTCGTTTTTATCGTTATCTGAATATCACCCACAAACGTCTGATCTTATTTTTAATTTTATTTATAGCGTTAGCATTACTGGATTTTAAATGAAGTAATGATCCTTTGTTATATAATCAAATATTACCATGTTTTTTTTTAAATATAAATAAACATATCATTAGTTTTTCTTGCATTGTCATGAAAATGAGAATTATTTTTCTTCTTCTCTCTTAAAAAATGAATGCTTGATTAGTGATGAGAAGTTGTAGCAGAGCAGAATTTTTTAAAAAAATTAAAATAAACATTAGAAAGTACGCGAGAGCCCTGGAACAAAGTCGTGGACACAAAGCAGTTCGTAATTTAAAATTCATGTCTCCTTTCCCTGGCCTATCAAGAGTGTCCGTAATTGGCCGGGCGGGCCGCCGATTGGCCGGCCGCGGCTGGGCCCCGCCCCTAGCCGGCGAGAGAGCGAGACGCGCCACGCCCGTATGGCGGCGTCTCGCTCGCGCGCGGGAGTATCGTTCTGGATGGTTGTCAGCTGATTGAGTTTGATCGCTTTGCGGTGTTTTTGTGGTTATTGACGTGTTTGCGAAAAACAGACTGTGCGTATACATAATATTATTTCGTAAAAGTGGCTAGCGTACTACCTCAAAGATTTTTTTTACACGAATTTCCTAAAAAAATAGAAAACTTTTAAATTACTTCACATGACACACACAGTAATATTCAATTTTTAGTCGAAGAATCTGTTAGGTTTTTATTATTATTTATTAAATATTTAATACATAAATTTAATTAATATTCAATAAAAAACCAAAATTGTTCGCCAAGGATATTTAATAAAAACAACGCGATCTACACACGCTGCAATACAACCGACAATCGTACTATAATAAACCAATGGCGACCACTTTTACGATATTAAATAACTTCCTAAAATAAGAGGTCGCTTGTCGTAGGTATTACAGCGTGTGTAGACAACATAAACGTCCTTTTTTACGATGCCTGTTTAGGTATTTTTTTTAATATCCAAAGTGAGAAAACTCTTTTGACTCATTACCTTTCGGTTTTTGATTGTATTGTAGCATGTGAAGGCAGCTTTAGTTTAGCTTTAGGAAATCACAGGTTTTTTATTTTCTACATTTATATTCAATACCTCGCATTACCCGAATTTCTTATTTTAAGAATGTGTATGAACATAATGTAGTCATTGACTTCTCTTAACAATTAAAAACAGCGTTGGGTGCTATGAACGTATTTTACAAGAACGTTAAAAAAACGCTACCCAAAAGACAATAGATGTATTTTTTAGTAAAAATAACATGTAATACTGCATAAAGTGTTCTTTGAATTAAAGTACTCGTATTTTTTTGTATAAAGTTTTGACTATGTATGTATGTTTAATCGTAAACCCCAATATGCGCGAATTTCATTTAACGCGATTTTTTCCGAAACGTATCCCTCGCGTAAAGCGGGGTATTACTGTACTTGTCATTAGCTTTAAAATATTGAGTATCTCCAATTGAATCAGTCTGTCTGAATTTCAGGAGCTTTAAAATATAAAGTATTATAAATTAAACTAGTCTGTCTTGGGTTATCCTGGAGACAAACAACCCTCTCGAAGGCAGCTGTCACGTCGGCACCTCGCGTGTTGTTACAGTGTGACGCGTGTTTGAGCAGCGGCGGGGCCCCGGGGGGCAGGAATGTCCCGGGGACCTGTTTGGCTACGTGCTCAAGGAGCGCCCCGGGGCCCTGCGTCTCCAGGGCCCCCACCAGTCTCCTCCCAGCTCTAAACCGAAACTGATTGTTCAGGATCACGACCGATGAATACATTCCTTCACGATTCCAGCAATATATTTTTGTAAAATGCTCCAAAACTGATTCGTGATCACTGGGGTTGTAAAAAATTGCACACAATGGCAACCAACATCATTAAAGAATAATGATCTAATAAATTACGCACAGTAAAAAAAAGTAGCTAATATCACACAATGAAGTAAAAGATGATATTATTATAAAATTATATTATGTGTATTTAAACTATTAATTGTGTTCGATCAATAAGTGTAATATTTCCTTAGAACTATTTGGGTACCATTGTATGCCATTTCTTTCGGGCTTCAGGTCTCACAAACTTGTTTTGAAGCATGTTACAAAAATATATCGCCGGAAACGTGAAAGATCAATGCTTTTTTGAGGCATTGCAAATGAAGTTGCAACGAAAAATTTATTTTTTAAATATTTTTATTGACTATTGATACAGACATATCATTATTATACGTACAGCTTTCCACTACGTAATATATCTCAGATTTAAATAAACATTTTTTTATATACACTGTTATTTTAAATCTGTATAAAACTGGGTTCTTTTGATCACTACTTCAAAACATTTATAAGTAGTAAATATAGTAAAAGGGGAAAAACTAAGTAAAAAGAGGGATTAGAAGTAGAGAGTTAACATGGCGAATTATTAAGAATGGCCCAGGGACGAGATATAATTATATCACTGACCTCCTCCGAGGAGAGCCACCTGAAGAAGAAGAACCCTGTATGGGTTATAACGCAAATTGATTGTTTTTACAAATTGTATATTTTTATTAAATGTGTTTTAAAGTTTTACTTAAAGCTTTATTGTTTTGAATGTAGACATATTATTGTTTCAATGTGTTGAAATAATTTCCCGCCCCCTGTAGCCAGCTCATTAGAGTGTTTTTTTTCCCTTTGCTTTCATTCAGTCAACAGGCTCCAGAGTGCCCCCGCCCGAGTCCAGTTTTGATCCGTCAACACAGGAACGTGACTCCTGTGTTTACTTGCGACCGACTTGGAATTATTTAAATCAAAATAGACGAAGATTTGAACCCACGAACCCATTCCACGCAATTGTCCACTTTTTTACAGGTTTGTCGAAGTAATTAATGCACCGGTCGGTGTTCGGTTTGACTGCGAAATGTGTATAGTGTAATGACGTCATTTTTTACAACGCAACAGAGACGCTATTAGTTAGCTCACGTGTTTATGCAACGTGTATAGGCTGATTAGATATAGAGATCCGGATAAAAAGATAGATGGGTATTTTTGTAACTGGGTCTTGAAGTAGATCTTTTGCGGTCGAAAGAATGAACGGAGATGACGAATGGCAATAAGAGTCTAATGAAATTAAAATGAAGAATTTTTATAAAAGGAAAGTTTATGAAAAGTTTGCATCTCTGCTTTCCTCGCAAAAGAACCCGTGGCAGATGCGATTGATAAGACTTCAAATTCACATAAACTGGAGGTTGCCATGCAGTCCTCTACTCATGCTGCGGCGGAACTGCCAACCAAATGGTAACTGTCTTCTAGTGACCTCTTTTACTTAGGCTAAACCATAAAAAGCACTCAAAATATAGCTGTGTGACACCAGCTCAAGCATATCTGTGTGTGCAGGCAGCTTCGCGTTGCTGGTATGATGTAGCATTCCAGCGTCCAGGAGCGCCGACGTCTCCGAGCAGTGGCGTCGCGTGGCAGTCGGGATTTGTCGCTTGCGTCGAGAATATATTTGCTAATGCGAGGCATTAAAAAGTTATATCTGTTAATGTGCCGGGACACGGGCGAGAGAGGGAGGGCGCGGGGGAGCGAGAGGCCCGTATATATTACAGTGGTGTCGCGAGATGTTTTTGCGAATTACAGTAGATTGGTCTCTGGGAATTAGACCAGGGGCGCGCGGAGTAAAATAATTTTATTATTATTTTTATATAAAAACATATTTTGATACATCTCAGGCAATTAATTGGCCAGGCGGTATAGTGTCTAATGTTTTAATTAAACATCGGTTTGAATAAAATTTATTTTATTAAAAAATACCTATTTGGTCTCTAGTCACTGATAAGTTTAATTGTATTGAATACTGCTGGTCTGTAAGTGGAGCTTCTACACGCAGTAAACTAGAGTTTGTTCCAAATTAAGTACTGTGCGATTTGGGGAACCGAGCACCTCAGTGTATTTATATTGGCTGGAATAAATTTTACTCCATCTTTGCTGATAGCTAATTATTTAATTGAATTTTTGAAACGTTTTATGCGAGATGCTTTGCTTTAGTGCAGTGCGGTTTATGGATGCAAAGATCAGATTGTTAAGCCTCTGCATACGCCGCGACACAACTGAACAATCAGCTATAAATCACCACTAGTCATTACTGTGTCGTTTTTTTAAAACGATTTCGCTGATTTGCGGTTTGTATCCGCAATGGGTGCACGTTGTAAAAATTAAATTAAATTTCAAAATTCTTTTATTTTTCATTAAGTGTATTACAATAGATCTTATAATTAATGTTTTGGTGGAGTGTTTGGCTATCCCCGTCCTGCGCGCAGGTTTCGGGGCGTTCAATGTGTGACTTAGGTGGTAGCGAACATGATTTACTGTGGTTGTGATATTGTGTTAAGCAGGGAAAAACCCTTTATTACTGTATTTATATCGATGGGATTAATTTTGCTAAAGTTAAACGTAATCGCTGATTATTTAATTACGGCTTGAGCCCGGGCCGGCACGGCGCCCCTGGCGCGGGTCCCTTAATGGGCTGCAATAAAGTCTGGAATGGTCCAAATTAGCCCCAGATTAAAGACTACTCCGGCAGCGCCGTCTCGCTCGCGCGCGCGGCGCGGCCAGGCGCGCGAGCGAGACGGCGCGCCGCAGAGCGAGAGCGCCGCGCGGGCGAGAGCGCGCCGCCGTCTCGCTCTGGCGCGAGGCGCGCGCGCGGGCGGGAGCGAGACGCGCGCGCCGGGCAGTCAGTGCGCCCTCGTTAGGGTTTTTACGAGTCAATTATATTCGCTGCCGTGGAAGTGATGTCGGAACTGCCGTCGGTGTTTTTAATTAATTGGCAGTCGGCCAGGGCCGGCCGGGGCTCCCGCTGCTAATTACTGATTATTAGCAACTATCAGATAGTCTTGTTCGCAGGCTTCGGCGGCCGACTTGTAACTTTTGCGATATTGTCTTGAACAAAATTGTTGCAGCTGCCTAAAAACATCGCGACATAACCGATAACCGAACGGCAAGTGAACAGGTTTTTGCGTTGTTTACTTGTTAAATACTCTAAATAAGAGGAGCTATTAGCTAATAAAAAGTCGTTTGTCTGTTATGTTGCTATGTGTGATAGTCATCCGATCGCAAATTCGTTTGCAAGCTTACAAAGATAGCATGGAATTTAAAACAAACCGTTTCTTGGGTGAAAAGTTATATTAAATTTTGAATAAAAGTATGACTCTTGTTTATCGGTTGTTGGTTTTTTTCTATTTTATTGGGTGCTATGCCGCATCGATCTATTGTTGTTTGTCATACATTTTGGCTACAGTACTAAAGCCATCGTCAAGAATAATTATTGAATTTGAAGATTGTACCCTAAAGTGCTCGAGCTAATATTATAGATGGAACATGTAGTTATATTAAGCAGCCTGCACATATTTCAACAACCGTCCACCAAACGGTTATTGACCAATAGGGTCTTCTAATTTTAGGTATTATAGTGTAAAAAACGCGAAAGAAGACGCTATTGGCTAGTTACCGTTTGGTTATCGGTTGATGCACAACGTGTGTAGGTAGGAAAAGGTTCGTTTAAGCAAATCACTATCAAGTAAATAAAAAAATACTTGTTTAATTTTGTAAAATATCAATACAAGTATATTGCTATATTGCTATATTGTGAAAACATTTATTTAAATTCATGAGAGCACGTAATGCCAAATTGCTTATTAGATGTAAGTGAAAGCACTTTATGTTTATTAATATTTGTTCTCTTCAAGTTTCGTCACCGATTTTATTACTATTTTTAATAAATCAATGAAAGTCTTTCAAAAATTATTTTGAGCTACTAGAAGATTTCCTGCACCACAGACGATGGTTCCTCGGCTGGTACTGAGCCGGAGCGAGACCAGCTGACGGAAGATGGAGCCGCAAGGCCGCCCGGCCGATAAATAAATCGCGGCCCGCGGCAGACACGCCAGGCCGGAGTTTAACTGGATTTTTATTTACACTTCATCCATCTGGCAGTTTGGCTTCCCTCCCCTGCAGCCCGGAGTCTGCAGTCCTCGCGCATCCCCTCCCCCGGTGACGCTTCTCAAACTGCAGCGACCCTCCTCGGATTCCGAATACCACCAAGGCTGCCGGGGATTTAGCCAATAGTGTTCTCTTAAGGCCTCTACACACGTAGCAACAAATCTCGCCACCAACTTGCAGTTAGCCAATAGCGTCCTACATTTTAGGCAAAGCCATAAAAAACAACATATTGGCTAGGTGCAAGTTGGTAGCGCGATTTGTTGCTACGTGTGTAGAGCGCTTTAGATAAAAGCCGGCTACGAACGCTTCGTCACAACCGACAACGAAATGGTAATCAGCTTTTGATTTCTTTAGGTCTTTTTTAAGCCCTCTACACACGTAGCAAATTGTGCACCGATATGCAGCTAGCTAATAGCAAAACCATAAAATACACCCAAAATAAATGGACTCTATTGCCTAGCTGCGAGTTGGTGGTGCGATTTGTTGCTACTTGTGTAAGATAGAGGCCTTAATTGATAACGCAAAATAAGACGCTATTGGTTTACTGAAAGCAGGTTACAAGTTGTGTCGCGACGTGAGTAGAGGGCTTTATGGTTTTGGTCAGTTACCGTTCGGTTGTCAGTTGTGTCGCAGCTGGTGTAAGCTGCTTGCAAAACCGCTCCACAGAGTTCCAGATTCGTTCCAGGCGAAGCAATTACTTATTTCACAATTATTTAGTATTTTTAAATTATAAATTGTGTCCAGATTAATTTATAAAAAAAATATTACAAAAAACACAGAAGTCTGGAAACATGAAGAACATGGGCTAGTCAATAGCTTCCTCTTTTGCGATGTTTATTTAGGCAAAACAAAAAAAATACACCCATCAGAACGCGATTGGCTTATAGACGTTAGGTTGTCGGTTGTGTCGCAACGCGCGCAGGCTTCTCAGAAGATGGATGCAAATGTCGGAAGTGTATCTGTGATAGGAATTTCCAGGTCGCTTGTCTTCAGAAGACCCGCCCCACAGTTTGAGCGCCGCTGGGGGCAGAGGGGGCGGCTGTTCGGGGCGCTGCGAAGTCGGGGGGCCCGGCCGGGAATAATTTACGACACAAATGTATGGAGGGAGCGCTAAGTGATACAATTTGGTCCAATTCCACAGTGTTAATTAAAATGGAGCCGCGGGGGTAGGGGCCTGCGGGGCGGCCCCCGCTCATTATTCAAATCGCCTCCCCGCCCCGCCCCGCCAAGGCTTTATTAATCAGGATGTCGGCGAATTCTAATTTCACCTAGATAGATTGGCTTTTTTAATTCCATTTTTGTACTGATGAACATTTTTATACCTGCCCCGGAAATCTTCGTACTAATCTATTGCCGGTTTAATCTATCTATTCAGAGTCGTCGTTTCAGCGAGGTTTACCTTTATTGAGGTTTAATATACGATTTTACACTATTTGTGTCATAATATTTTTCAATTATTATAGTAAAAAAATCAGACTGTAGAACTAATGTATATATTTCAATAATCAAGTTTAGCAAAAACATATGTGCTTTCTCTATATAAATGTCATTCAGAGTCGTATATTAGTTAAATCGGGTCTACCTTAATAGAGGCTTAATGACGCCAACATAGCTTTTTTTTAAAGGTTTATACTTAATATGTCTGAACAACAACACACCACTATAATGAAAAATCTGGATTCCGATGAGATTACTACTAAGCTTTGATTTGCGTAAACCTGCTTTAGCAAATGACTGAATATATATTTATACTAATGTATGTATATATGTATATACTCGTATATATACATTAAAAAGTGCCAGTAATTTGCTAAACCAAGTTAACACAAAACCATAGCCTCATATTATTTGGGGTTTTATTGAATAAGATCGGTTGTCGGTCGTGTCGCAGCGTGTGCATGCAGCTCCAGTTCTCGTGTGGCGACAGCGCCGCACACACTCGCGAGCAGCACCCACACCAGCCCCGGAGCAGAGTAATTTAAGAGCATAATAGCTCCCCAGATACAAGTTTAATCTGAGCGCTAATTGGGCCCCCGCCCTGCCACCCCGCGCCCCCCTGCCCCCTGCCCCCTGCCCCCCGCCCCCGCCAGGGCCGGTCTGGAAGCGGCGTTTATTATTTTTAAATATTTTTTTTCGCTAATAAAGATTTGATATGTATAAAATATTTAGTTAATCGATTCACACAAGAAAAGGCGAGAAAAATCTTCGATATTTTTTACGATCCTAGGGGGACTCGAATCTCCACTCCATGGGTATCGTATAAAATTATTCTTAAAAATATTGTCGTACGAAATGCCTTCAGTCAAAATATAAATATTTTAATATTTTTGAATAAAATACTTTTCACGTTGGCATTATCAAACAGAGGTTGGCGAAACCGGTCACTAATAAAAATAAAAATGTGGAAAATCACTTATTTTATTCAAAAATATTAAAATGGAATTCCACCAAGTACTCTCTGTCAAAAATATTGAATTTCTTATAAATATTTTAACAACGAATTCGATTTCGACTCCCACTTATGCATGTACAGAGTGGTTTGAAAATAAATTATATGTAGTTTTATGAACTAATTTAAATTATAAACGGCAACAATATTTATGTAAAAGATTCACGCATAAAACGACAAGGAAAATCCTCGATTTATTTTGACGTTCTCTCGAATTAATTAAAATTAATTATTATTTTTATAGTATTTAAAATACGCTAGACAAAATTTTAATGATATTTTTTAGTATTTCTTCTATAATTTAATAGATTTCAACAAATAAAACTTTGCTAAATGCTCATGTGTCAAAGCTCCAGCAAGGCAAGGCCGGCTTGAATCCTCACTTGGCAGAGTCGCCGCTGGTGGGTGGGCAGCGTTTCGGATGCATTATCTCTCCCGTTATCCTGTAAAATGTTATTTGCCTGCAAAGGTTATTTGCTTCTGCACATTGAGAGCTGCGAGTGTTGTACTTGCACAGCCAGTGGCGGCGAACCTGGCGCACATGAACTGGAGAATATTAACCATAAGTATGACATAACCAAAGCACCGGAAACTTTAATAAGATATGCGGCATAATAATAGACAATTTCAATAAAAAAATATTAAATAAGTCTCATCGATTGAAGTCAACTCAAATCAATCGCGACCTTTCAATTTGTATGATACATACAAATCAGTAAATAAATATATTATTATTTAAATGTATCTGTTTTTTTTAAATGTTACTTAAGTCACGCAGAGCATTCAAATAAATTAATATTCTTAATACAATAATATTCTTATTAAGGCTGGACATAAATATTATAATACTTAAAACAAGGTCAGACACTACTGGCGCAGGCGACAGGTTCCTCTGAAAGGTGAGCATTAGGGTGTCCCTTAAAATTCAAGTTCAATATTTTTTTACGCATACCTTCTTAAAAGTTTAGTAATAACCCTATATTGTCTAGAAAAAAATATTAGTTCGATTTATAAACGGTAACCCGTGCCGACTTGCGATTTTAACTTGTCCATACAAGTTGCGTAAGTACTGCGCTGTGACTTGTAACTGCATGTTTTATTTGTCATTTCATACGTGATTTTTGAGATTAGTAGTGCTCCATTGTTTAGTGCGTTAACATGTCGGTGGAATTACGGAGTGATAAACAAAATAATTTCCTTATCGGTTTGCCTAGATATCAAATAAATGGTGCAAAATTACCATCTAATCGACAAATTCCCTCGGTCCTATTTTACAATATTCGCGAGGTTAAACTGATTGTTAGTGAAAGTGCAAATCTTGTGATTAGGGAGTGCATCATATATTGGGAAAAAGCAAGAATTCCAACAAGGGCATATCCTAACTGCGTGAAGAAACTTGTTGATTTATATCATGTTTGGAGAGAGTTGCAAAAAAAATTGTAAGAAAACTCAGGTTACGTTCAAGAGCCGTGAGAACAATTTCAAAATTGATCTTGATAATTTGTTTGATATTGCACATGCTGATGCTTTTGAGAGAATGAAAATAGAGTAAGATAAATTATTTTTAATGAAACAGAGAGAGCCAGATCGACCAGGATGCTTAGGTGGTGTTGATAAAAAATTGTCGGAAAAAGAAGATAGATCTAAACAACGACGATTGGAAGAAGAGGAAAGGGTTGTAAGACAAAGAGAATCACTAGCTGCTGAAACTAGAAAATCAAGGGCAGAAGCAATAAAATCTGACTTCTTTGGAAGTAATGTACCCGACGTAGTCACAGTCCATTGGGATGGAAAACTATTACCCGGGTTAGATGTACGAAGTTCTAAAGAAGAACGCTTGCCAGTTATTGCTTCGTTTGACGATAAGGAACAGCTTCTTGCAGTGCCAAAACTAGAACATTCTTCTGAAAAACATTAAGCTAAGGCTGTCTCAACAGCTCTCTTTGACTAGAACCTTCACGATAAAGTACAAATAATGTGCTGCGACACAACAGCTTTCAATACTGGCCGTTTCAATGGAGCTTGTGCTATTTTGGAGAAACTTTAGGAAGAGAATTGCTGCTCGTCTGTCGTCATCATGTTTATGAATTGGTCCTAAAAGCTGTCTTTGAAAGCAAAATTAAGTAAATTACTAGTAGCCCAGATACTCCAATGTTTAAAAAGTTCAGAGAAAATTGGAAAAACATCGACGCTAGTAACATTGAACCATCTCTTAATTTCGTAAAACAACGTGTTGCCGAGACAGACATTCAAGCTTTTTTAATATTTTATAAGGTAGAATTAGACAAAGGTTATGTAAGAGATGACTACCGCAAATTGGTCGAACTGTGCGTAATATTTTTGGGAGGAGACTCAGAGAAAAAATTAAAACTAAGCCCCCCCAAAGCCATGCATCAGGCACGCTGGATGGCGAGAGCGATCTATTCTTTAAAAATGTGTTTACTTCAGTCACAATGCAGAATAACTGCGAAGGACAAAAAGACTACAAGATGTTTGCTTATGTTTGTAAAACACTGGATGATTTCGTATCGGAAAAGAGCAAACAATTTTTATCACGACTGCAGATCGACGACAGTTTTCTAAAGGAAGATGTATCTTCTTGGAATAATAATAGTGCTTTTGTGGAAGCTAAAAGAAAAATAAGTTATTTGAGGGTTGTGAATGATACTGCTGAAAGGGCTGTTAAAATGATGCAAGATTTTAACGGACTTATCGCGGCTGAAGAAGAACAAAAACAGTTCTTGCTGCGCTGTGTCCAGGAACATAGAAAATTGTATCCGGACTGTAAAAAAACAACTCTATAAAAAAGTTACCCTGACTGATTGTTATTACTTTATGTTTTTGATTAAAGATTAATGTTCATTTTATTGAATTTTTACTATTATTCACTTAATTTATTGCATTTATAATGATTTTATACCAGACCGAAATATCAAGACAAAACACGTTTTTTACTAAACTTTGAAGCTCGGTCGGCACTAGTTGCAATTTTTCTAGAAAGATGAAATTTTATATTTGAGTATCTTATAGCATTAGTAAAAAATGTAGAGGGTATGCATTTCGAAATTTGAAAAAAAAATTTTTTTGGTCATATAAGGGACACCCTAGTGAGCATATATAAAATACTTAATATATTTCCTGTTAACTCTCAGCATAAAAGCTTTATTTAATTATGCATACAGTCCGCTACGTTCTCTGCGACACAACTGACAACCGATCAACAAATTGCAACAAAAAATCACCTCCATACATTTTGTAATCCTTTTTTATTTGGAGTTCAATTTTTGTGATGGATGTATTTTTGACTCACTGAAAAAAAGTTGCTCAAAAAAATATGTGAAGAGCGCTTAATAAAAGCACCCATTCCAACGAGACGCTTTTTTCTGGTTACCGTTTTGTTGGCGGTTTGGTTGCAGCGGGTATAGGCCGCTTCAGATTGTGCAAACGTAATTTGTTTCTCACTCTCACGCACCTCTATCAGCATTAAAATAAACCTGTTAAGTAATTGATTGCGCGCATTATCAAGTGCTGCAGTCAAACAAGGCCTGCGGGTGATGGGTTGATGAGAGAGATAGTGATTGTTGTCGCTGGATAGCATTATGATGAAGTAATAGATAGCGCTAATACCCCATTTGGGCCGTGAGTGGCTCCGACCGCTCGGCCCCAGATGCTCCCGATAGCCGATGGCTGGTGGCTGATGGCTGATGGGTGATGGCTGATGGCTGATGGCTGATAGGGGCTATCGCTCGCGGGAGCACCGCCAGCGGCGCACAGCCCCTCGGAGCCCAAGAGCCCCGCGACAGTGCCCTTCAAAAGTATGCTTTTAAGGTAGTCCAAGCGAACCACTGCTTGCCCTGGATTATATTATAGGCAATTAAAAAAACATTTCTTAAGATTATTATAAATAATTTGATTTATAAGGCTGACCTCCCTGCTCTCTCTATTCTGTTGCTTGTGCGTAGCTGCCATTCTGTACCCTGAGCGTGTGTAAAGGGTCGGCAATGGAGTAGTGGAGCTAGCTGCACAAGTAGTACCAGATCTAAACGTCAGAGCTTTGTAAGGAAATGATTATATAATAATGCTATTGGGCAGCAGCAATATGCAGACTTTTCCTTCCTATATAAAACTGCGGTGTAGAAAGACCCGGGGGCCTACTACACTATTTTCCCTTTAGAAATCCACGGACACTGGCTCCGCATGAGTATATGCTCAGTGAAATGGTCGCCTACTTCCTCTGAGGAGAGGCACTCGATGAAGAAGATAAGGCTTATTTCAAAACCAATTAATAAAACGGTTTGCTTAGATTTTAAGCTTACTGCACGCCGCAGATTTGTAAAATGATTTGTTTATATATTACATATATACTCACCGCACGCCCCTGTCCAGGTTATTATAATACGTATCTGTTTGCTCTCTATTTGGATATACTAATGTGACTACTTCAACGATATATTGACAGTAAAATTACCTTTAAACATGGACAACGGTGGCAGGTAGTGGGGGAGGGAGTCGTGCCTCTGGTAAAATAGCTATCAATTGAAACTATATTGCATGCGGCAATGCTGAAACGCAGTCGAAGAGGGCGTTGGACGCTCATGGACGATCATGGCTTACTATATAAGCCCATCTTAAATACACCAAGTAAAGTGCACGTAAAATGACAAGATCAGGCAGCCAATAGCGTCCCTTTATTTTGGGTATTTTTTTGTCGCTAAAACCCTCTACACACGTAGCAACAAATCGCGCCACCAATTTGCAGCTAGCCAATAGCGTCCTTTCATTTTGGATTTATTTAGGACTTGCAGCTATTGGCTAGCTGCAAGTTGGTGGCGCGATTTGTTGCTACGTGTATAGAGGTCTTTAGTGAATTGTTTATTTTATTATTTTATATTTTCAAATGCAGTGATCAACCATTCGATGATACAGTAATTCTTTGTAAATAAAAATAAAACATTGGAAATACAGATTACGTGTTATTTTGGTCACAATTGGCCACTGAATAGTGTGTGGCTAACAGCGTCATCTTTTGCGTTATGTTTTTTTGGATAGTTATCGGTTTCGTAACGAATGTTGGCAATTTTGAGCGTTTAAACCTCCACACGCTGCAACACCGCCGACCAGCGAGCTGTGCAAGAGTGCTTTCTTTTACGATATTTTTTCCACTGTCAAAATTCGAAATAGGGGGAGCTGTTGGCTAATCACTGTTTAGTAGCCGATTGTGTTGAAGCGAGTGTAAACGGATTATTTGACGAGCTCTGGATGAAGCGGGATCTAGCCCTCCGTGCTCCCGGCAGCTGCCGGCGCTGATAAGGCCGCCAGCCTGCAGGAGTGTCCGCTGTTTACCGTCGGGGTGGTTCACAGTAGGCGGCCTACACCCGCAGCAGCGCAGCTGACCACCAAGCAGACATTTGCAAATAGCATGTTTTTTTGAATTTTTAAAAAACGACGCTGTTGGCAATCTCACCGGTCGGGGGTCGGCTATGGTCCAATACGTGTTGGTCGCTATATAAAAATACGATATAAGTTCCCCGGCCGGTGATCGGTTATCCTGCAACACGTGTAGTTCACTTTAGGTTTAGGTATGTCATGGTTAGGTGCGGATTTTGTAGGTTGAGATTGAGCCTCCCTCGCTGGTGGGAATATTGAACATAGACAGCCGAGCTCCGCCGATAAGCAGAGGGCAGCTCTGAAGTGAGTCCACACTCGGTCGTCCATCCCCGGCATCTCCCGCCCCGCCCGGCGCTTATCTCCGCCGATAAGCAAATCAAGCCCGGAAGCCACACGATTAAAACAATCAGATTAAAGCTGCCTACACACGTCACGACACAAACGACAACCGAGCTTTAATTGGCAAAAAACGTTATTTTTTAAGATGAATATGTTTTTTCCATGCATCAAATGTAAAAAGGATGAACCCTGAAAACTCATCTCTTATCCTCAGTCGAATAGAAGCGCGAGTTTTCTGGTGTGGTGCCAGTCCAGCGGACATGGCGCGAGGCTATGGCAGTCTAGTTTTAAAGCAGTGCTGGTGAAAATCAACAACCCTTTGCTGCTGCAGTAAGTTTTCTAGAATCCACACCTCAGTCACCCGGAGCAGAAGCGGTTAGGGGTTCTGATTTTTCAGATGAAAACTGCTATTCCAGTCTCGAGCAGTTGTCGCGGGAGATTATTTTACTAAATAAAGGCTTCGTGTTGAAAAATATAAGAGTTCTGTCTCGGTGTGGGAGTGTAAGGGGCAGCGGGGGTGAGAGACCAGGGGGCGGGAGAGTCGGGCGGAACGGCGCCCCGGGGGGTCGTGAGGGTTGATTCATCTCCGCCGCGGACATAACTCACCCGTAATGACCGCGCAGCCTCCGCCTCACCTGGCGCGGTTATTGTAACACCTTATCAAACCGACGATACTCGGCCGTGTCTCTGCGTGTACGCACCGAGGACGTCTTCGCGTACATTTAACCACTTCGCACTCCAGCGGTCGAGGCGCTCGCTTGCCAACGGTGGGGTCTCGGCTTCATATCCACGGAGTCTTCTCAATTCTGTCCAAGTTGAAAACCCTTTAAAACCAAAATATATAACGCGACTTAAGCTTTATAGATAACTGAATAAATCTACTATTTTATTTCTAAAATTCTTTACGCTTGAAATAAAATTGTCTAAAAATGTTTGATGGCTCCGAAGTCTTGCTCCTGAGTGCTCGCGCGGACTGGGCGAGCTGCAGCTGCAGCAGCAGCAGCAGCAGCGATTAGTCCAACATGGAATGAATTTTGCGCATAACCTCTAAAATACAATTCTAAAATATTTTAATACTTCCTGAAAATAAATTTTTAAAACGCAGTATTTTGTATAATATTAGAATAGCAATACAAGTTTAGATTCACGTCAAGTCTTTATTTTAATTTAAAAGGAAATAATATTTTTTATTTAAATAATATTAAACAAAATCTCTTCCATCTCATTGAAATGGCCGTTCTGAAGGTCACTCTGGCAGTCGAGGGTCCGGGAGTGGGTACATTAACGATTCCATTTCACCAGGCTAACCGAGGTGGCGGGAATGATAGCTCGCCCTGCCCCCTTACCCACCGCACGCCACGGATAATGATCATCATAGCGCGAAGGCCTTTTCATTGTTTTATCTTTATGTTAGTTTTTTTACATTATGTTAAAGCCAAGAAAATTATAACCAAGAAGTGCATAATATTGAATTAATTCCTGACCATCGTTTTAACACAATTCAACGCATTACAATATCTTCTTCTTCGGATGCCTCTCCCCAGAGGAGGTCGGTGATCATCTCCCTGGACGTATCTCCGTCCCGGGCCGGTCTTACCCGCATATATTTTTACTTTCTTTTTCAAGAAACAGTCAGCTGCAGTAGGTTAAATTTTGTGTTTCTGAAAATGTGGCCAAAAAAGGGTACCTTACGCCTTTTCGCCATCGTCAGGAGTTCTCTTTTTCTGCGCATTCTGTGCGAGACTCCAATTAGTTGACACTTATAAAACCACATAAAAATCCTTCAAGTGTTTTTCGCAACACAGGGGACACCCATCCAATTCTCGTACGAATGCAGGCCTCAGTTTTGTTAGGACACAATGCAAAACGATGATTATTTTTTGGCACTCGATAAATATCCATTTTTTTCTCATACTAGTCTATCGTATTTGCAATATTTTTTTACGAAGTATGATGCATATCGGTGATAACTGAAATAACTGCTAAAAAATTCATTGCAAATAACAGTATTGGCAATCTTTAAAACCAACGTCAGATACGGCAGAGACACTTCACGCCCTAATCCGGATTTGCTTAAAAATCAAATAAACATGCACAGTAAAGCCCGAGCCCGCGCACTTCTCCGCCCTGGATAAGCCGCGCGTCACCGCTCGCGCTAATTAAATAATACGGGAAGGGGCAACACCGGCTGTAATTGTGCAACAATAATCGTCTGCCATCACGAGCTACGAGCTATCCGGTCTAGAAACGAGCAAACCCCACTAATCGAAGGGCACGAATCTCCAGGTAACCAACCTCACCTTTCGTGCCATAATTTACATAGCCCAATCATTCTCAATTTTAGAATTATATAACATTGAGTTAAAATTTAATAAACAATGAACTGTACATCTCAAAAATGATGCGTAAATAAAGTTGGTTAGTTAGATTTTGGTTTCCATGTTGATACTATTTTCAATGCTTCGATCTAAATAGCGTTTTATTAAACCGGCGTGACGTTTGCGGCCGCTTCACAATCGACGTTTGATTTAATCAGTCTTTCAGAACACAGGCGTAGATAATCATATTTTTATTTATTAGGCAAATAAAATTATTTTACTTCAATATTTGCACGTGTCCAATCGGATGACACAGAATTGCTATTTTTTTAACGTTCGAATGCGTGGGAGAATACATGTTCTTGAATTAATAAAATCATCAATCGAGAGTGTTCTGCTTCATCCGAGCCCGAGCGGGGCGCTAAGCCGGGCAAATACAAAAATTAATATCTCGCGTTTGTTTGAGTGGACGCACCGGCAGGGCCGCGGGGCATTGTTCTGGATAACCTGGAGAGGCTCGTCTCTCGGGCGGGATTGGACGGATCATCATTTTTGGGAGGAGGATTTTGTCTGCTTCGGTTGCAGAGAAGTGGGGAGAGTATTCTCGCTTTTTGGGCGACTAACTTGACGCGTGGAGTCCAGAAGAGTCAGAGTGAGGTTCGGTCGAGAGTGAGGCCTGGGTATTTAACCGTTTTCCTCCAGGGGATAGGGACGTCATCGAGTATGATGTGAGACCGTGAGTGTGTCTTGTTGGCGGGGATACTGAAATTTACTGCCTCGCTCTTCGTGGGGTTTGTTTTGATAGTCCAGTCCTCACGATCCTCACTGCGTCTAGCGAGGACTGGACCTAGACCTTGGGAGTGTGGCTGTGTTGTAGGCATAAAAGGCGGTTATGATGTTGGGGAGGGACGGTTTTGGGATGTCTGTCCGATGTCCGATTCGCGACCCCGAAACCCGATTATGACGTTGCATCGAATATTTTTGAGATTGAATTTCTGACCCGAAATGACTTTGAATGGCACCGCGAGTCGCTCGCTCGGGCGGCCCTGCGCTTATCCGCGCTGAGACTCGCCGTATTTGATTTCCGATAGTGCAAATTGGAATCGAAAGCAATATTGCGGTATTATTGTCACAATGACAGATGTAGGTATTCTGAGCAAACAGCGGAGTGGCTGCATCACCAGTAATTGATATGCCGATAAGATAAGCGAGGAATTAAATAATTCGCATGCCCATTACGCCATTAGGGTGGCGCGTCACGGCCCGAGATAGCCTGGCTCTGATTAAAATATTATTTGTTTTCGATAAAATTTATTAGGGAATATATTTTCTAGTCGCTTTCGTTCACCGATGATATTTTGCAAGTGTGTTTTATGTTGTGGGTATTTTGAGTAAACCCTTGGGCGGTCTCTCGGTGAACGCTCGCGATGAGTCGAGTGACCGGCCGAGCCCTCGACCGAGTGGTTCTTTATTGAATAAAATACAAATCTGTAGGTTCTGGCAGAAATACTTTCACAAAATAATCGACGTCATATTTCGCGAATTGCAAATAGATTTACATTGTGACGAATTGCATTGTGTTTGAGTTGGCAGCGGCATCTGTCGGTGAGTAGGGACACCGAGGATAGCTCAAGTGACTAGGAACTAGTGACTAGCGACTAGTGACTGGCGACTAGTGACTGGCGACTAGTGACTGGCGACTAGAGACTAGCGACTAGTGACTGGCGACTAGTGACTAGCGACTAGTGACTGGCGACTAGCGACTAGTGACTGGCAACTAGAGACTAGCGACTAGTGACTGGCAACTAGTGACTAGCGACTAGTGACTGGCGACTAGTGACTGACGACTAGAGACTAGCGACTAGTGACTGGCGACTAGTGACTAGCGACTTGTGACTAGTGACGAGCCCACGCTTAGAGGTGAGTAGAATGCTCAACAGCTTACCATTTTTGACTAGCAGCACTTTGTTAGTGTATAAAAAATATAAATATGAATCTGAATACAATGAATGAACGATATGGATATAACAGTAATTCCAAATGTAGCATTCTTGAAAATTTTTCATTTTCAGTGTCATCAAAATAAACCGATGAAAATTTAATACAGGACTATTGCATTGGGACGCTATTCGTGAATTAGATTTTGCTATTTTGAAATTCCATAGTTTTTGTTAGGAAACTTTTCCCAAGCGCAGTTCTGCTTGAACTCAAATCCGTTCGATAAGGTCCTTTGAGATTCCGAGGTAACGGTCACAAAACTTTCTGTAGTCTTGTAATTTCAAAGAGATTAGTCAAAAATATGGAAATTCCATGCTATTTCAAGGTGTGCCCTGCATAGCGAACGAATTCGCGACGACTCTTATTTTCATAATCGCAGTATTGGTATGATAGATCATATATTCTTTCTTTTACTTACCTGCAATGCACACGAGCACTGGAAACGATCGTAGACAGTCAAGGAGGTAAAAATAAAACAAAACATTATGCAAAAATGAATGGCACATTTATTGTTTAATTTCTGCATAAACATTATTGTAATATTATCATTATCACTATTTGTAGTTAATACAATATGATTACTCAGTTATATAGCTATGATCCATAATAGACTATTCTTCCTATAAACTTACAATTATCTAGCTTACCTAAACTCTCAACCGTTTCGCAATATATATTTTTAATACTATATATATATAATTCTTTCTTCTTCCACTGCTTTTTTGTGTAAATGTTATTATGCAATTCAGTTGCGGGCTGGTTTATCACGGGCAAGATCCGCTACGCTCGTGTTCCAGTCATCAGCCTTACGACACACACTCCCGCTTCATCGCAAGCTCACACGCCACTCGGGGGTTTCATACTGAGATATGAATGTTACCGATGGTTTATTGTCCATAGGTATGCCGCACCATGACAGGTCGCTCGTTTCAATTAAAACAAAATCATAATTCATTTTGAATAAAAAAATACCCTCATAGTTTTCAAATCAAATTATAGTAATAAAAATAAAAAAATATTACGATTTTTCGCTATGATTTACTTGATTTTTGGCACAATATCATATGTAGTTTTAGTCAAAATGAACACAATATTTAATCTTGTTTTTTTAAATAATTATAAATATTTTAGATACAAAAATAATAGAAGATAGGAGCAGCAAGCGACCTGTTGAGGCGAGGTCGCCCATGCAAAGGTGCGTGAGTTGGCTGTGATGCTGTCTCGAGCCACGCAGCGTCGCACTGACTTTGCCAGTAACCGGTTTATTTAATTATTTATTTTCCCCCCCGAGACTATTTATCAATTAATACTCAATATACATACTATTTCAAATTCAAGTAAAATATTTATTTAAAATATCTTCTAGCTGCGTTCACATTCACTAAGAATCAAAATTAAAACAGTCAGTGGGGGCATTTTAAATATTCTTCTATAATCGAATGTCATTTCAATCTTTTCTAATTATAATTAAAAAAATATTATTTTCGCCGATCGGCAAAGTGAGTGCGCGCTTAAGCTCCAGGATTCTTTGTGTGGTTTCATTCAATATATATTTTTCAATCATTCAAAAATAATAATTATTCCGTGTAAAAACAAATAATTTTTTAAAATAATCTGAAATAAGAAGATCGCCGACCTTTCCCAAAGGCACGATTGAAGAAAGCGAACAAATGATAGAAAACATCTAAAAGAAACACAATATTTGCTATAAAATATAAAACTATCCATTCAGCTGTCAAAACACTGCAAACTCATAGTTTTCCATAAGTTCAGCAAAATAAATTCTTACAAACAAAAAATATAAAGACGTTCACTAAAATCGTTTTGTACCCTTAACTGGCCACAATAATTACAAGTTTTCAATTTTGACAGCTGAATTTACAGAAGTCGAGTATGACAAAAGAAATCTGTTCGAAATAATACACAAACACAAGACATTGCTCTTCCAACAAGAGCAGCGTTTGAAAATTAAAAACATGGGAAGGACGTGTCGAGCAGATCTCTCTTCAGATTACAATCCATAAACTTCAAGTAAAAATTATTAAAACAATAAATAAAATTTTAAATTAACTGATTCAAGATAAATTTTATGTTGTCGAATGTAAATAATTAACTACAGACGCGGAGTGTAAAATTAAGGAATTACTTAAGTACATTTCAACGACTTTGGCTTTTTCACACATCCCGATTACGATCTTCATCTTTTGTATAAAAATCTCATTTAAAATCAATCTCAAACTACCGGAGGGCACAGATACCTCCACCGGCTGAGGGAACTCCACCTTACCGGGATGCGTGAAAGGGGCCGTCAGACGAGCTCAGCCGCATGGTACTGTCGCCTCACAAGTTGCACGGAATTCACGCAAACTCAACAATGGCAGCTCTGAGTAAAGCGATCTCTGGCGATCTCGCTGAACACGCTCCGAGGATGATCATCATCATAATAGTAATAAAGCATCGGGTTAATTTATATAAACATACAAAAAAAATATTAACATGATTTAATGTTGTATAATAAATGACATTTGAAATATTTTCACCGTGCCTACTGGGGCGAGCCGACTCCCCGGGCAAGATATGGCAAACTAATAAATCACAATCGCCTGGGAGCAGCAAGGCAACGTTGTCATTCCGCTCCACACCCCAGCAATGCAATACTGGTATTCCTCAACGGTTCCCGATTCTCCGGAGTCGATTTCATAAAGATTCAAAAAGAAAAAAAAATAATTGCCAGTGTATATAATTATGTACATGCCTAAAATATATTGTCCTTAAAGAGATTTAAAATAAGACAGAGCTTACAGCGCGCCGTGTAGTGGCGGGAAGGAGGCCGAGCCTCCCCGTGATGCATTTAAGAATTATAAAATAAAATGGCCAATTAATCATTCAAATATCATTGTCAAATAATTAAAATTATACATTAAAGGAAATTAACAACTAACGTTTTGTACATTGTTACAGATAAATATGGACAGTGTCGAATGCCGCGTCTTAGACTTCGCAAAGCTATGGCACAGCCCGCCGTGGAATCCTCTGCCCTTCCAGCACCTCACACGGAACCATCGTGAAGTCATCCACCTATCGGTCTGTTAATGCTGTGCATTGGAGATGCGGTAATACCTCGCTCGGCGCTCCCCACTCGGAGCGTTTGGGAAATCTTAGCACCGTAGCCTTTGTCGGCCATACTCGTACAGAGCAAACTAGATTTGCAGTTAGGTAGCTGCTAAAATGTCAGTGCAAGCAAAAAGAACGGAATCAAATGTACAATGTGATGTCGGGGCTCGAGCTGTGAGCACCGAGGGGAGTATTCCGTTACGAAAAATCTCGAGTGTCAAAAAAAACATGTAAAATATCAAGACACTAAAAAAAAGTCTCCGTTCATAAAACCTAATAAAACTTAACTAAACCTTACAAAAAAAAGGAATAAAAATATGCTACTATTGCTTATGCAAGCTCCTCCCTCGCGTGGAAAACCAAAAATACTTACGCATCGTAATCATACAAAACCTACAACTAAATCTATAATACATTACATGTGGGAAATGGCTGCTATGCAAGAGAACGCGGCACTTCGGTGCTTTTTGACCGACAAACACAAGTAAAATCATGTAAGCACACACAAGTGTCCGATGCATTCAAAATATGATTAAAAACAAAATTAATGTATAAAACGGCAGAGCTGCGGGAACTCACCGATCTTTTTCTTTTAAATAAAATTTAATTGATAAAAAATAATTTACAGCATCACGATACGCTATTCTGCCTTGAACTGCCATCGAGAGAAAAATAACAAATAGCTGTCAAAAACACCAGTATATTACATTATTAAATTAATAATAAAAAAATTAACATAGCCAGTTTTGTGTCTCCTACAAGATGAGTAGATTTTTTTTCGATTTAACAATATGGCAACATTACATCACATTTGAATGGCAGACTGCGAGCGCAGGCCGGGGAGTTCGCCGGCCAGCCGATACTTCATAACAATTTTATGGCAATTGAGGAAATTACAATTCGCATTGTAAAACATATGATCTAAGGGAGCTCATCGAAAGCGAGATAAAAAGTTCGCCATCGATTGAAAACCTTAAGATGCAAGTAGTAAATAATTTGGTTTTATTTCCACGTTGATAAATTTGGTAAAATCGAAAAAGCGACAATATCATTTTATAAAATGCATTCTAAATAAATACATAATATTCTTCATCACAATTATTACAAAATATATTTCAAAAAGGCGAAAGACACGATTACTTTACAGGCCAATGTCGTATTTCAAAAACGAGCACTCATAAAACTGAAGGAAACCATTTGTAAAACAACATCTGCATTATATAAAAAATAATTCCACCAGCGCCCGTGCTGGCCTCGCATTCATTCATCTCACAAACGCGACCCTCTCCACTTACACGCTATCGTTTAATACAAAAGTAGCAGTCCGTTATGTTTAACGTCTTATGATAAATTGTTTCTTCGTATTCTATATATTACATGTCCGCAGCGCCGCCCCGCTTCCTCACCGTAACACGTCACAGTAACACGTCACACATCACTAGCCAGGACACTCCGCACGCTAGGTCGTGTCTCACTGCGTCCGTTGGTTTTCAATATTCATTTCATGTATCACAGTATGGCTCGAGTAGTTACACTGATTGTAGCTGTCGGTAGATCATTTTACAAAATTAATATTTTGGAATCGGGCGGTGAGCGCGGGCGCCGGGCACTGGGGCCCGTGCGGCTCGCGGGTCGGCCGGCGACGCTAGAGGCGGCAGTAGTAGCGGTCGGGGGGCAGGGCGGGGTGGGGGGGCGTTCGTTATTGCGGCGGAGGCGGCGGCGGACCTGGAGGCGCGTGGGACATGCCGGAGCCCTGCAACAACACCATGTCAATCACTATCATCTCATCTGAACTGAGGTGATCCCGACGAGCAGCCAGACTCCCGATGACTCACCGGCATGGAGGTGTAGGGCAGAGGGTGCTGCAGCTGCTGCATGGGGCCTCCTCCCATCTTGTTGGGTCCGTCCTCTGCTTTCTCCTCCTCTCTGCGCTTTAAGCACGCCGCTTTGGGGTTTAAATTTCGTTCTGGAAATAAACCAGTAATTATAAATATAACAATTTACTCTTTTCCACTAGTATGTTAAACACGCACTCATGAAATATGGTAGTGACATAACCGCTAAAAGTAGAGTATAACAATATGTAAGAGAAAAAATTGCAAAATATTGACATGTTCGCCCTCTGAATTCTTTCGCATATTGCTTTTGAAAGTAAAAGGAAACTGTATTTTTATGCAGTAGCTGTGAGTAAAATTGAGCAATAATTAATTGACTCTTTAAACAGATTAAATGCTCATAAATTTTACAAAAATGTTAATAAAACGAAAAGGGTTTACATTTTTATTCAATAAAAAATTTACAAATCACATATCAACCACATTTAAATCAAAATTACGTATCCAAGTCTAGCACAGTTAACAGACGAAAGTACAGTAGTACCCCGCTTTAGGCGACCTCGTTATGCGCGGTTTCACTAAAAGGCGAATTTCAAATTTCGCATTAAAATGCCTCACATTATGCAAATTTCTGATTTAAGAATGTGTATGAACATAATGTAGTCATTGACTTCTCTTAACAATTATAAACAGCGTTGGGTGTTATGAACGTATTTTACAAGAACGTAAAAGAAACGCTACCCAAAAGACAATAGATGTATTTTTCAGTAAAAATAACATGTAATACTGCATAAAGTGTTCTTAGAATTAAAGTGATTGATTCATATTGTTTTGTATTAAGTTTTGACTATGTATGTATGTTTAATCGTAAACCCCGATATATGCAAAATTCACTTTAAGGTATTTTTTCCGGAACGTATCCCTCGCATAAAGCGATTTATTTAGGGTAGTATTTAATAGTATTAAGTATTTAAAATTATTAATTCAAATACATGTTTGAATTGAACCTATGTTTCAATATTGCATTCGATTTAAATATTAGTTCCTCAGAATCAATATTTAAATCTAACAATATAAATAGAGGGTCACACCAATTAATGTTTTTATTACCTCTAACTTGCTGTTCGAGGGTCATGATGACCTCGACGGCCATGTTTAAGATGCCCAGCTTGGTCTGTGGCTTGTCACTTTTGAGATGTGTCATGCACATCCGCCCAAGCTCCTTGAGTGCCTCATTGATGTCTCTGATGCGTATTCTGAAAGCGCAAAGCCAAAGTTAGCATCACTGGATAAAATACAAATCGACACTAAGTGTTCAGTTAAAAACAAACCGAAAATAGTTTTAAAAAATTTGTGTTGCTTAAATTTTTTTATAAATGTCATTGATTGATTATTATTCAATTAGAATCAAATTACTATTTTTAACATTTATTTAAATTAAAAAGAATACACTGTTTTTGAGTGAAAAAGAATTCATGTGAGTAAATAATTTGGTTTTGTAATATAATTTGTGGTTAGGTTAGCTTGAAATAAAGTATGATGCACTAACTACAGCAGAGTCTAATAAATACAGGCATGCCAACTACTAAATGAATAAACCAACTGCTTGTCGGAGCGAGTCTCCGGCGGCAGCCGAGGAAGTGCCGACGCACAGTGGATGTGCTACATCAGGAGGGATAAATATTCAAAACTACATGTTTTAAATGTAACTATTGGTGTTGCATGACGTAGCGAAACCGTTGCACGCTTGCACTCGCCACCGACCACTTAAAATGAATCACTATCAGTTGATGTTTTAGCCTAACCTGATTAGTGTGCATAATTTATTAACCCTTTAATTAGCTTCATAATTAAATAGTATGAATCATTATCAATAGAAATTAGTTGTGACAAATCACAGGATGTCCTTAGGTGTCGCGAGACAGCGCGCCCTCCCGGCGAGGGCTGCTGGTGTACGACCTTGGTTGGCATGTGGCACTGTGTCAGTAGGTTAATGTGTTGGAATGAATTTTAGTAATAGTGGAAGGCAAACTCGGGCACCCTGCAATTTACAATGGCCAGTCTTTGTCTATGTGTGTGCCTGGTAGTAGTAAGATATCTTTTTCTCATTATAATCATTTTATAAGAAACCATTTATAACATTGCTTGTACAAACTTTGGCCATTTATTTATCGCTACAGTTATACATTTGATCTTTCCTATCACTAGAATTGACTAACAATTTACAGAATTTTCAATAAAATTCATTGCTTTTTCAGGGTAGTTACGTCTTTTTTAAAATCATTTACTACAACCATCTGAGCATTGTAACGGTGTTAGTATTATTTTTTTGGTTGACATAAATAGATCAAAATTCCCAAGTGAGTGATGATCACATATAAGAATTATTAATAATAGTGAGATAGTAACATCATTTTACAACACGGATGACGTGCACCCAAAAAGGCACGAAATTGATTTATATTTTATCTTTAAAATACATAAAATTATTCTAAAAATAGTTACATCAACATTATTATAAGTTACAAATAACTTAAAAATTAGCATTGAGATAAAAATGTATTAATCCATAGTGAGATTAAATGTATGACTGAGCACTTGCTTAACTATATATTGATTTTGTGATATTAGTTAGTATGTATGATTAATTCTTTCAACAATCTATATTTTCAGTGCACTGCTGTCAATTGTCTACTGCAGAGGTGTCAAACTCAATTTTGCAGAGGGCCATATATTAAATTTAGAATGTGTAGGCGGGCCAGATTCAAATAAAATATGTCTAAAAGCTCTAAAAAAACATGATTCTTCTTTCTGTGACACATTGGGATCGCGGGCCGTATTGATACGGCTCGAGGGCCGGATGCGGCCCGCGGGCCGTATCTTTGACATGACTGGTCTACTGATTGATGATGCTGACGGTTTTAGTTGTCCGTTACCCACCATCAATCCTCACGAGACTGTAGACAGTTTGAAGAAATTACCAATCATACGGCACTAATTCACAGATGCATGAGATTGTAGGGGTAAGTATGCGGGTGGGAAGGTTAAGTGTGCTCGTGTGGCGCCGGCAGCCCGGCGGCTCACCTCTCGCGAGCGTTGTTGGCCTGCCGCCGCTCCTTCTCCCGCGCGGCCTTGGCCCGAGGGTCTAAGTCGCAGTCCTCCGCCTCGTCCGCACTCGAACAGCTGGACAACCACACCCACGGTTCATATAATCGGGGAAGATTCATACCTCTACTTATCTGACGGTCGACTTTGAAGTCAATAGAATGACAATTCTCAAAATACAACAGCTGATAAATAATTGCCCTCTGTGGCTCTCAGGCTAACTGTGATGGTTTTGTTTTCTGGTAATATAACACCATTCAGTCATTTTAATAGAGACCATCTCATCAACTTGTACAATTATAAAATCTTTACTAGCTTACTGCCTTGGTATTCAATGCTATTAGCTTTTACTGTAAGTAAATATTAGCCGGCGTTTAAGAGGCACAGGGAGATAACAGAGGCCATCCTTCGGCTATGCTTAAAAATAGATTAGACTGCACCAACAGCAGCACTCGCAGAATCATTCATACTCGGAGGGATGAGTGTGAGGAGGAGGTGGGCGGGGAGAGGATTATGACTTAGCTGAACAGTACGAGGGTGTGCAATGATATGCACTTCTGAGTGCTCGATGATGGGAGAGACCGGCTAGCACTCAAAACTCACCAATGAGAGTGCTTCCAAAACATCCATTTCAATGAAATTGTATAGAAGAAATGGTAATACTGGGTATTGTAGATATATTTTGAGTTTACCTGATATTTTAAAATGGTTAATGGCTTAGCGAACTTCATGTCGCTAAGGACAGTGTGGACAGTATGAACTATTTTTATTATAATTTATACTTGAATCTACAGTTATAGTAAAAAAAAATTGCTTTGATTTTAATTTATCTCAAATCAGTCAGTCGTGTTGTACAATTTGACTGATTTGAATCAATAAATTAATTAAACAAAAATTGTGAAAAGAAAAAATATTACCGTTTTTTTTTCATGGCAATATCAATAAAATACCTACAATATTCAATACTAACTTTTTTTTTTAAAACTGTACAGTTAATGTTTCGAAATAACAATTTATTCTCAAATGTGAAAAACTGCATCTAATCTACCTTTCTTTTTATTACATTATGACTCTCATGAATGACAAAAGTGACATGAATTGAGAGCATGCGCCGTGCAGGACCCGAGTTGCCAACGGAGATGATGGATGGCGAGTGAGTGTTCCGCTTATGTAATCTGTGACGCCCCAGGTGAGTCCGCTGTTATGTAACAAGAACACTTCCTAACACACACTCATGCAAGAGTACTCGCAGCAATATTGATCAGCTTCAATTTCATCAAAAACAAGCAATTACAGGATTGTTATAAATGATATCCATACAGTTTTTTGATAATAGGCGTAGAATTTTACCCTCTACTGCACAAGCATGCACTATTATAAAATTAATAGATAGAGAAGCAACACTAAGATAATGAAGAAAATCAGATGAAACAAGCAATGGATACAAAGCCAAAAAGTAACCGAGCACGTCTACTGGTAATCCGATGGAGGGGAAGGAGTCGCAGGCGGTACACGGGGGACTGAGTCTGAAGATCCAAAAATAAGACTATATTCTATATTTAAGTTTTTCTTGTGGCAATATAAATTGTGATCTATGACCACCTTTATACAGCATCTAGCAGCATCAACGTGCCATAACACAGTCAAAAACAATCACACTCTGGCGATGCACTGACATCTACAAAAGCTGATGTATTTATTTATAAAGTTAATTATAAATACCTTGTTAGACACATTTTTACTATGTCTAGTCCTCAATATGTCAAATAAAAGGATGGGAAAAAATATTATGGTAAAGCAATTAAATGTACTAAAATTGGAAAAGGAATGGTAAGTATGTTTAAAAAAAAAGCATAGGGGCGAACAGGTAATGCTTGGGTTAAGTGAACTAAATGATATAAACTACAAATTGTAAGTGTAATAATAACAATGGTGAGTAACCAAATAGATGAATACGTATCCGAGATGACAACATGATTAGTAAGGCAACATGCAAGTGGTAGACGGGTTAGGTAAAGGACGAAACGGAAGGGAGCGAGGAGTGAGAGTATGGAATACCTCTCGCGCACGTTGTTGGCCTGGCGCCGCTCCTTCTCTCGGGCGGCCTTGGTGCTTGGGTCGCCGGTCTCGTCGCCCTCGTCCGCACTCGAGCAGCTGTCGGCACCACTGACAATTCAGCTATAGCGCGCTCTTCGTCACACTCAATCATCACAAGCAACCCTATCTATCCGATTCCATTCAGAATTACTCATGTTTCAAGTGACGGTTACGAGTCCCTCGATCATTCACACAGTTTAAAGATATCTCGTTTTTATATGAATAAGTTGACAGCATAAATTACATCAAGGACTTACTGCAAGAACTCAATGATCAATATCCTTATCGTGAATACACCAAACACTGTAAAAGCAGGATACAAACCTACTTTTCTAAATTATTAGTCATATTACAAGATATCGCTGAGTTTTTGGAGTTAGCCCATTTCAGTTTTACTTCTGTTCAATTCATTTTAACGTTCACATACATGCATTTAAGCAATGAATTGAATCTTTAATAAAAGAAATATATCTTGTGTTGAAAGAGATAAGTTTGAAGGTTTGATAAGAGATTAAGAGAGTTTACCAAGCGCCGTCAGTCCAACTCGTGCGAGAGAGATTCTTAAACGCATGTCAGGGTGTAAGACAGGGACGGGAGGGGGCGAGACAGGGATATCACTCAAGCTGTGCACTCCTTGTTCATTATTTGTAACAAAAGTGCATAAACATAATAATAATCCTACAGGTTTGATTATTAATGACATAGCACAAGGTCGAAGTGCTCTGACAGGTCAGCTAGCCTTTTCACTTACTTGGATGCTCGACCTAAAGTCACAGTTTGATCTAGATAGCTACCATTTGTGTGAGCAAACAGAAAGTTACTAGTATATATAAGTTAGTATGTATTCATTAACTCGTATCATACGAAAAGGACAGGATTGAGGATGATGAGTTAGGAGACGGGAAGAGCATACGGTATACTAGATCATACAACAGTAAAAACAAACACGGGATAAGAATGTATTGCAATCATTCAACATCACAACAAAATTAAATAAGACAAAATAAATATAGGGATAATAACCAAAATGGTTCTAACTAAACGAAGACAAATGAATATTTTTAGATAAGGATTTCATAGGAAGCAGTGTCCGAGAAGAACTCATGCTCAAAGCATAGAAAACAATCTACAGGAAGATACAAAGGAAGTAGTGAGACTGTTGACTCGAGGTAATAGAGAAAAATAGGGAACTTCTACTCGAAAACTACGCAAGGATCAGGAGAAAGGGCCGGTAGGTCCGGGGGGTGGGTGAGTTACCTCTCTCGCACGTTGTTGGAGTGCCGGCGTGTGGTGTCACGCTGGTCGCGCATGTCGGGATCCTCCCACTCGCCCGTGGAGCCGCCCTCGCCTGAGCCTGCGCCGCCGCTGCCGCCCCCGGCGCTGGGGGAGTCACTGCACTCATCACGCAACAGTCGCTTACCCTCATTCATGCGCATCCACACGGCACTGTGAGAACTATGTTTCAAATCCGTACAACTGAAGGCCACAACCGTCATGTTTAAAACTCGTCCGGTGGGATATCCAACACAGTTCTCAGTGTGCATAGAATAGCAATGTACTTTGTTTAAAATATTTTATGTGGTCACACCCGGATCACCAATGAGATGCTTGAAAAGCTATATAATTTAAATTTCAAATATATATATATATATATATATATATATATATATATATATATATATATATATATATAGTTGTTTTAAAAAAGTGAGTCTAATTAAGAATACAAATCTAAGAATCAAAAATAGAAGTATTGAGACTGGGGTTTGAGGTGATAATCCGGGAGCAACGATGCTGCAGAAGATACTCACTATCGGCGCGAGCGCTTGCTGGCGGTGGGAGGAGCGCGCGCACTACCTGCTGAGGACGACGAAGACGGTGCGGCCGCCTCGCCTGCCTTGCTCTCTGCCTCAGGGGGGTCTTTGCGTTTTTCTGCAATATTATATCAACTTTTTTGAGTACATTGCCAGCAATTATAGTATGAAGCATGCAGAATGAAGTGGGGCCTCACTGGGGTTGGTGGTGTGAAGTCGCTCTATTTTGACAGGCACGTCGGTACCAGCCTGAGGTTGCAAGTGATGTGCTGCTGGAACCACTCCCGGGTGAAGGCGGCCTGCAACACAACCTCACATTCAATACGGCCAACAGGTTCTTAAGAGTGTTGGTATTAGCAGTGACCCTAAATTATTTTTAAGAAAGCCAACATTACCATGAATCTACTAAATAAATAGACACAAACAGTGTATATGTCGAAGAAAGCAGTCAGTATTGGTTAGATTATAAGTCAACAGCTCTGAGAACAAAAAGCTGGTTCCTGTTGTGTTGAGTACTAACCAGCGACGTGGGGTGTGGTATGGAGGGCAGGAGCGAGGTCTCCCTGGTAATCGGCACCCAGCAAGGAGAGACTGAGCTGCGACTCGGCATGGTTCCGCAGGACATTGATGGCGTCATCGAGTCGCTCCTCCATGCGAGTGCCCTGCTAATCGTACACAAGTCAGTATCATTCTCTTGGAGTGGTGAATTCAAATAAAGTACAGAAATCAAATTTAAATCTGTTATCTATCTAAAATAACTAAGATAATGTCTAGAAGTAAATACATTGTAAGCGACTATTTACAAAAACAAAATAGTCCAATTAAAATTGATATAAAGGTTTACATATTGGAATTCTACATTTTGTTTTATTGCATAATTAGATTTTATACATTTTAGACTAAAAGCAAAAATAAGAGCCACTGTTAATGCGCATTGATGAAACCTCCGCAGTCCACGCAGCACTCGGACACATCACACAGAATTTTAAGACTCGGGGAAAGGAAGAAGAGTGATTCAGCTGTAAATACTTACAATAACTTCGGAGTGGTCCCGTAGGTAGCCGATGGCGTCGTCTACACTCTGCTGCTCCGGGGGCGCCGACGTCTACGAGCCAAAATAAAACAAAACCATGCAAAACAACAAAACAAACAAACAAATACAAACTCAAAATAAGGTGGGGACTTCAGAGTTCATGAGCCAGTCAAAACTCACTCAATACAACGTCAACTCAGAAATCATTTTAAGATTTGAGTTTCTGTAATTACAAATATAACCAGTTTTGGTAAAGTTACCCTAAGTATTTATAATTTAACCACCAGATTTATTTTATATATGTATTCATCACCACTTTGACTTATCGCATATATTTACAAAAATTACCTTCAAGGTGTGACAAGATTCAAAATCTGACAACCTTGACAGTTAAAAAAATACTTTTGCAGTATTGGCGTTTGTAAAAGCCAAGATATGACACTTGTGCTGTTAGCAAAACCAATAATGACATTTCTAAAACTTAAATGCGGACAAATTGAATGAGGGACGGTGAACTTTCGAGTATTATGAGCGCATGTATCCTTGTTGTAATGTTAATCGCTTGTTCGGTTGGAAAGACTCGGCTTGTGCCCTCTTTTCTAGAATAGTCTTGCGTTTGTTTGTTATACTGATATTTCATTAATTAAAAACTTTTGTCAATTCTTTTATAATACATTTCAATATAAACAGACAGATCATAGTGGCAAAAAGCTCTGAAAGGTCATAAAAAAAAATTCTCAAAAATATGTAGGTAAAAAATAAGCTTAGGATTGGTAAAATCAAATAAAATAAATTCACACAATCAGCACACTATTCATTAAGAAGATAAGTAAAATAAATTTGAAAATAATTGCATTAGTAAACATCTAGTAGAGTATACAATGTGGTAAGTCGGGGCAGATGCAGAGCGCCCGGGCAATCAAACAAACCAGAACAAAACATCAATGCCTAATTAATGCTAAATGTTCAAAATTCTAAACTACTAAAGTATAAGGAAAACACTAAAAATCTATAATCGAAATTTCTGCTCTATCGTGTAGTACGCATAATGATATCACATGAAATAATGAGGGTGAAATAAAAGGTTAATTAAATCAGGTACACTAATCATTAGCAATGAACTAGTGAATTGGAAAATGTAAACAGTGACGTTCTAACCACTAAACTATCAATGCAATTATTTATCGACACTTATAAATGAATTTACTAACTTTAATGACAGAACAGGTGATTTTCTGATACATACACATATGTATGCATGTGCAAGTATTTTACGTACACATTGAAATCGTTAAAGATTAACACGACTATATTAGATGGTATCAATTGTTTCTTAGCATTAAGTTTAGGGTTCAAAATCTTGAGCTCTCATGGTACAAGATTAATAAAGGCAGATGAAAGTGGAATATCAATCATAATTATTGAATTGTTGGACTGTCTGATTTCAAAACCCATTTAGAAATTAGTATATTTTTTTGTAAAGAATGATGAGTGTGGGGATGGGCATATAGAGACTGACCATGAGGTGTCCCTGTGGCGGAGGAAAGTGTGCAGGTGGCCCCACACCTAGGCCGTTGACCAGCTGCGGGGGAGCTCCGGCGGGGGCCGCGGGTGCCGGAGACAGTCCGCCGCCGACCACCCACTGCTGGAATCAAATTGACACGACCGTCAGTAAGTAATTTTTTCAGTATGTTTCTTGCGTGACAAACTTTCAGACAGTCGGAACATACAGAACGGTTCATCTCGGATAGCACTGATCTTCCATAGAATACTGTGCACTTGGCGAATTAATTAAAAAGATGTCATCGCTAGTGATTATTTTGACTATCAAATGTTCTAAGGTTTCGATCAGATCAGATCGAGAGTATGAGTACAGTACATTTTACTCTCCCGAGTTTCTAGGAAAAAGCATTCCACATTTCTTAGTAATCAATATTTCGATAATAATTTGATTACACTTTTCGGAAGTACGCAGTATTGCGAGCTGCCTATAGACTATATATAATGTACAATAGGTCGATAGGGTACCTGGGGCTGTCCGTTGGGCGGGAGCGTGTGAAGGTGCTGCTTGAGGTAGTGCGGGGGCGGGCTGTTGACGGGAGTGGAGGGGTTGGAGCCGTAGGAGGAGATGCTGTGCTCCCCGCCGCCGGGCCCGCCGCCGCCGGGGTACAGCGCCTGCAGCGAGGCCTTGGTCAGCAGGTCGGGCGCGGGCGAGGGCTGCGCGCCGCCGCGGAACGAGGACATGGGCGGCAGCGGCTGCTGCGGCGGCAGGTCGCCGCCCAGCGCCTCCACGGCGCCGTGGCCGGGCACGCTGGGCGACATGGAGTAGGGGTCGTGCTGCATGTAGGCTCCGGCGCCGGGCGGCTGGTAGGAGCTGTAGGGCGGCCAGTCTGCGCCCGCGTAGTAGGCTTCCTGAGGGTAGCCCGCGCCCCCCGCCGCGCCGCCCTTGGGGGACGAGTAGCGCGACGGCGAGTCCTGCCCGAACTCGTCCGATCCGTACTGCAAGTGTTCACACGCGTTAGTCTAGGGGTCCGGTCTGGTCCACTCTCACCTCGCCGCGCCCGTCGATCCTCTCTCGCAGCAAAGCGCGGCACGGCCGAACCTCTACCGGATCGAACAAAATTTTAAAAACAAATCATGGCGTTTAATCAATTTTATTCAACACCGACCGGGACGGAAGGAAGATATCGAGACTTCCCGTCGGTCGGTGAAGCGCTGAAAAAATTAAAGGACCCGTTGTTTTATTTTGTGAAGCCGCCGGCCGCTCGGGGGCGACCCGGCTCCCCCCGGCTACGGACCGGGTGTATTTTTAGTCAGTTTTGATTTACCCGGAAGAATGACCGCAAAATTGGGAATCGCCCATTTCGTAGACAGAGGAACACGAGAGCGGCCCCCCGCAAGTAACAAATATCACCCGGACAAGGAAACGTCTTGCGATAGTACAATGACATTCCGGGTGCCATTTGGAGCATCGGGGATCACTCTCGGAGCTGAGAGAAATTTTTCGCTCAACTTTTTGATAAAAAAATTAATCGGGGATCAAAAGCGATAGCGAGTCTCTTTTCCGGTGACATCGTGAGTTTGGAAACTCTATATTTAACAAGTGCGCAAATTATTTTAATAACTTTTAACATAAACTTTAAGGGAATCCTCGAACGAGCACTCGAAAACTTCGATCGGGGGAGATGACAAGACATCGCGAACTTCGCGTTTGATAAAATAATAACGCATTCGCGAGCGGTATCGGCTTTCCTAGGGATCGAGTATAGATTTGATCGAGTCGATTTTTACGGTTTGATCTATGCAAACGACGCAGGAGGACGATACTCACTGCAGGGAAATATCCCCGCGGGGAGATATTGCGCGTTTTCCCTCATCCGATCGAGTCTGGATGAAGGGTCTCGCTTGATTTTCATCGAGCGGACCGCCCGCCCCGAGGCGTCTCGGCGGGCTCCACTCCCCGTCGGAGAGCAGAATTTAAATTTTATTTTGATTTAAGGGCGAATCGATCGAGAGGGATGGGGAACGGTTATTTCGAAACGATAAAAAAAATTGTCCGGCGGGCGAAGCTCCCGCGATGTATTTAAAACGCAATACTATTACGATCCAAAAATAAAGCCGAATAATGTATCCGGCGCGGGGGAAGAAGGGCGCAGGACCCGGCGGCGTCCGCAAAAATGGACATAATAAAAATACACCTCCTGCTGAGGAATATTTTATGTCTCCAGAAACCAGCGGCGCCCGACCCGAGGCCCGCGGCGGGCTCCGAGCGATCTGAAGGGAATCGGGACTGAGCGTTCGGGCGGCTCGAAGTGACCGGTGTCCAGGCTCAGGGGGAAGTCCCCGAAAATATTATATTATTCTGCGAATGTTTATTTCAGATGACCGGGATGCTAAGATCCCCGCGGGTTCGGGAGCCCCTGGCGGGAGGGTCTCCGCGGAAATCGCCAGCCGGCAGTTCTCGCCGCCGCGTGCGAGGAAGTGCTCCGCGGGGAGGAGCAGCCGACGGCTCACTCGGGCCCGCTCTGTTGCGCTCGACAGAAAAGAAAATACGATACCGATCACCCCGCGGTGTTATCAAAATATTTTTGCTACACACGCACACATATATAAATTAATGCATACATACATAAATATACATGTACAATATTATACTATTCTTAATTTAATTGTTCTAAATCGTAGTGTGCTAGATAAATGTTAGGATAGTGAAATCAGTTTTTTTTTTATTTTGTCAATATGTATATAAACCCTAATATGCGAACATTACAAAATGACTAATTTATCAATATGTGGACAATAGACGCATATTATGTAAAATTGGGAGGCCAAACAGCCGCCGTAGCCGCGCAACAGCGTTTACCTAGAACTCGTGAAGCCCGATGCGGGTCAGCAAGTGACGGCGCATAATGCAATTTCAAAATTGCAACTGCGGATACGCGGAACGACCGGTCGGAGAATATTCAAGGGAGTCCCGCCCGGGTGGTCCGCGCCCGTCCCCACTCGGGCCTACCGAATGCGGATTCAGAGCGCGTATTTTTTTGATGGGAAATACTCGGGAGAATTTCTTGGTATATATTGAGTGATAACGTGATTGAGCAGACCGAATGAGATTTCAAAAAGCGCAACGAGAAAAATGGAATCGTGGGAGAAAGCCTGTATATTTGCTCGAAAAAAATTGTTTTCTGTCTTTTATTAAAATACCCATGACTATGCTTGGAACGAACCGCGCTTTCTAAGCTTCCGAATTCGACGCCGGGGTAGATCCTCGACATAAGCGGAGACGAGAAGGACGGCGGAAGCAGAAGCCCGGACAACCCGGAGACGCTCCCGGAGGGACACTCCGAGTGCCTGAACGCCCGCCTCTCGCCGCAGCCCCGGTGCTGGTGCTGGTGCTGATGTCGGCGGGCGCTCCGGGAGGCCGGATCGCCAAAGTCCATGAAGCGCCCGCCGCTGTCGCGTCCTTTACCGCCGAAGTCCTCGGGGCGCGCGAAGCGGGGGGCGGCTGCCCAGAGCTCGGGGGCAGCCCAGAGCTCGGGGGCAGCCCGGACTTTCGGCGGAGACGGGAGCTCCTCCTCGATTTTGGGGCGGAGCTGATCCTCGAAATATTCGCCCGGGAACTCGCTCTCGATCTTGACGGACTGCGCGCCGGCGACGTCATCGCTCGAGAGCTCTCCGCTCGCTTCCTTCTCGCCGCCGCGCGGCCCCGACTCCGGTCCCAGGCGGAACCGCTCCGCGGGGAAGCCGTCGCGAGCCACCCCGAAGATCGACTCCATCGCCCACTCGGAGCAGGGCAATCGGGCCGGGAAAGCCCGATACTCGATCTCGGTCGTCGTTCCCGCGCTCGCCCCGCCAGAGCCCGGCGCGAGTCGGCGACTCATTCTCCGGGTCCTCCCCGCTCTCCCTCCGCTCGGGCGGGAACGATGTTCGTCGACACTTCGGTACCGGAAGCCCGCGGAGGAGCCGAGGCCGGGCGAGGGGCCTCCCGTCTGCGCGGGCACTGACGATCGCGATACTATCCCGCCGGGGGAAGACGGGCGTTCGTTGCGGCCCGAATGCGATCGCGCGGACGTAAAAAAAATAACAAAATCGGCGTGATTTTTGTTAAAAATTAAATACACATCGATTTTCACTCATAGAATATATAATTTCAAATGTATAACGAAAATAGCACATTGAGTAAATTGAACGGGCATTTTATCACATCACTGTCCTCCGCGTCCACCTCACACCATTGCCGATATCGCAAACAACACTGGGAGCTCCGGCCTTGCGCGTCACCGGCCGGCCACTGGTGCGGTGCGGCTGCAGCGCACGTGGCCACCGGCTGCTGGGGCGCCTGGTCGCCTGACTGCCTGGCTGCCTGGCTGCCTGGTTGCCCGGTCGCCTGGTCGCCTGGTCGCCTGACCGCCTGGCCGCCCCGCCGCGGGAAAACCGCCCTGTCGTCTGTAGCGCCCACTCCGTTGTACCGTTCGGCGAGGGATCCCAAGCCGGCCCGGCCTGGCCACCGAGACACGATGTATTCCAATATTGTCCAAAATCAAGTGACACACGACGGTAGAACCTTTATACGAGTGTCTGTCGGACAGAATTTCATTTTATATTATATACTATTAATATATATATATTAATATATATATATATATATATAAATATATACAGTAGAATCTCGAACCTCGTTAAGTGGTAATCCTCAGTAAGATGAAAAAAATTGCCGTTCCCCTCTGCTGAACCCCTAAATACGCGGTATCTCGAATTATTTAGACTTTATAAGTCAAACAAAATGTTATTTCCCTACGAGGTATTGATAGTACATATCTATACTCCGTAAGTCGAAGTTAGTATAATTTGTATATAATGACGTCTTACTCCTGTGTACTCATCATAGTATGTACTTAGGGGAATTCCTCGAACTCAGCGATAAAATCCAAAAGAAATGTTTGGTATTTTTGTTTCGTTTAGTACTTATTCTAACTACTCATCTAAGCTACAACCTTTAGATCGAGAAATAATAAAAAAAAACTTTAGACAGAAAGTCTAAAAAATATACTTAGCACGTGCCTTCCTAAATCAAAATCTTAGCAATTAAATCCTTTGTATTTCGAAATTCTAGTTAGGTCGAAAATTCATTAACTCGATATTTTTAGCATTTCCCTTGAAATTGGAGCTATCGAGATCAATTAAAATTGGGATAACTCCCTTAAAACACAACTGTGTCTGGCGTCAGTGATCTGGCAGCGGCGGGTGTGCGCGTTTGCAAATCGAGTAACATAAAAAAAATTGACAAAAGATTTTTTTTTTTTTTGTACGAAAGTGCAAAACCTCTCGTTGCCGTGGCTCTCGTATTTCCCGGCACCGCCCCGCGGCCGAGGAACCTCGCGTTCGTGACACAATTTTGAGGTCATCGTAGTTCCTCGACGATATCAAGTTTTTTATTTTAATATTTGTAAAAAAAAAATTACGTTATTATAAATAAAAATTCGATAGTAATAAAAAAAACAAATTACCTTTGCATTGTTAAAACCGATCGAGTTAAGGTATTATCATCGTTATTGAATATATAAGAGAGATCCCCTTCTCTCGGCATATTTAAAATTGAATATAAACTTAAATTTAGCTTTATGTGATTAAGCATATTTTTTCACACATTGAAAACGATTAAAGAAAACTCTCAGAAAATATCATCGTGACTTGTGAGGGATTCGAACCCACATCCCCAAGCTTTCATGGCCGGTGCATTTATCCAACTATGCTAACGAGCCACTGCAATTTAGTGAGAATTTCTAATAATCATATTCTACATATGAACTAATATGCTCGGGCTAATCAATATTTAATGATTTGCAAACACTGGACTTTTTAATTAAAGTAACAAGTGAAGCATTTTTATATCCAAAGCTGGTTATTATTATTTTTAAAATCTATTGATGTTTAATGGTGCGCGTCTCGGCTAAACATCAATAGATTTTAAAAATAATAATAACCAGCTTTGGATATAAAAATGCTTCACTTGTTACTTTAATTAAAAAGTCCAGTGTTTGCAAATCATTAAATATTGATTAGCCCGAGCATATTAGTTCATATGTAGAATATGATTATTAGAAATTCTCACTAAATTGCAGTGGCTCGTTAGCATAGTTGGATAAATGCACCGGCCATGAAAGCTTGGGGATGTGGGTTCGAATCCCTCACAAGTCACGATGATATTTTCTGAGAGTTTTCTTTAATCGTTTTCAATGTGTGAAAAAATATGCTTAATCACATAAACATACTAATACCTGCATGGGTAAATAAATACGCATCCTGATTAACATTAATCTAAAATTAATATACTTAAATTTAGCATTGATAATAATATTTACACAATTACAATTTGATGACAATTCATTACCCCCCCCCCCCGCATAAATGCGATAAAATGACAGCCCCCCGAGGAAATTGTGAATGTGTGATTATTAAATTGTTTAGGAATATAAAACACAAGTCAAACGGTAACCTGTTCGGTTGTGATTTAAATAAGAGTAAAGTATTGCAAAGAATACAGTAGTACGATTGGAAGAGCGTGACCACGCCCGGGAGAGATTCCCTTTCAAAACGGATGAGATTTGAAATATTATGATGTCTGGCGGTCATTCCGCCGAGAGTCGAGAGTCGCGGCCCTGCGAACTGACTATCGGCGCTTCAATCAGCGATACTTCATATCGGTAGCTCGCGTGTTTTTGAATAGTTGTATTTATTTTACACACGGCTGATGAAACTACACTTTTGGGAGAGTAAAAATCAAACTGAGAGTTCGGAATATCGACTCTCCGTTTCTGCGAAATATTTTAGTGCGATTGCAATCGGAGATTGCCGACATGTATGATTTTTTTTTTTTACGTTCTGCTCAGTTTTCATAACCGCGTGAAGAAAACGGACCCCATCGTTCGAGCTTCTTCTGAAATAATACATTGGGTGGAGTTTATTAAAAAAAAAAAAAAAAACTCGGTAATCGGTTATCTGTCGCGTCTCGCTCCAGCGAGCCTCGGGGCAAGTCCGTGTCCACCGTTTTTCACTTCCTCGCCGACCGAGCCCGGAGCGGGTCGAGCGCCCACAGGTGGGTGCACTCCGTCAACGCGTGGGGCAAAAGTAACGATATAACTTCAAAATAGTGACAAATATGATGAACAAAACACATTTGAAAGCATAATGATTTTTAAAAATATCAAAATATAAAAAACCAATTCAACGTGACAGTTGAAAAAAATTGTAATATCGTAGATCCCGCCGATCGATAGTGCAATTGACGCGATACGCTCGGCAACGTCGCGTGCGCGCGCTGTCGCCCGAGCGCTCCCGACCGCCGCCGGTTCTACCCGAACGCTCGCGGACGTTGTCGGATCTCCGGAACGAAACGGTGTCGCGATATCGCCGTTGCACCGCGCCGGAGAGAGACGGAGTGCGCCAAGTCGCAGTAGAAGGAGAGAGACGAAAGCGCCGCCGTGGGTTTGTAAAGTCCGGATTTTGAATTTGGATCAAATTTTATCAAAACTACGCGAGAGAAAGAAATTCTCATTTTTCGACACAAAAATATTTTAAAAAGATTCGGGAGCAAGTGACACGCAAAAGTTTCTTCGGTTTTTGGCAAGACGATGCGATCAGTTTTGAGAAACAAATACGATCGGGCGTAATTGCGAAGAGAGCCCCAGAGTACTGCCGTTTTGTGACAACATCCTCGGCAAACGACCGAGGCAAATTGGCTAATATTGCGGGTTTCAATTATTTGAATAACCTTTTGGCTATTCCGAAGGGCGAGTCGGCCCGACCGCGGATCGCGCGCCGCTCCGTCCGGAGGTGCATTTTTTCCACAGTCGCAGGCGCAGACGTGAAATTACACATTTGTTGTGATCTTTCACGTTTTACGGGAAGAGTCGACCGACAGCTGTCGCGTGCGCGCCCGAAGTTTCCCGAAGATCGCCGAAGACGGCCGGAGACCCCCGAGGGCGCCTCCGACCGGCTGTCGTTCCTTCGCGACTACGCGGGCAAAGGGATTTGTTGCGATAAAAAAAAAGCGTTTTGAATTTTGATCCGGGTGAAGGGGGATCGGGAAGGAATCTCGGCGGAATGAGATCGATCGAGCGAGCATCCTTACAATGTGCCTTGTCGTTTTATCAAATGAACAGTGTTGTCAGGCACGTGAGCTCCGCGTCGCTCTGATCGAACTCGCGAGCGTTTCCGACGAGATGTGCGCAGAGTGGTCGCACCCGCCGGCGAGTCAGACTCGCTCCGGTTTCGGGGCGCGCGGCCGCCGGGGGCGGACCTGCGGGCCTCCTGGCATCCTGGCATCCTGGCATCCTGGCATTCTGGCCTCAAGCTATTTCGAGACGTAATGCCTTCCCGCTGCAGTGTCGAGGGCAAGAAAACCGCAAACAGTTTTTCCAGAAATACTACTCGACATTAACGGGCTCTCCAAAAATATCAGCAAATTACTTGTTTACGGTTATTTTAAACGTATACGTTATATTAAATTGGTAATTAAATTTTGGAGCTTACCCGTAATGTTGGGAAACGAACCGGCGTACTCTCGGGCGAGCGTCGACAGTCGCCGTCGAGCCGTCGACCGACTTACTCGTTTGTATAACTCAAACATGTATAAAATGACCGATCGACTTTGTCAATCGAACTACAACGATAGCATGAATATAGCAAAAGGATAACAAAATACTTACTCACAATCTAATAAAAATACTAATCCCATACTAAAAAAATTCGATTTCGAAACGACCGACTTTGGATTTGGGAAGATACTCGGTGCTTCTGTAATGAAAAACTAGTCCGGTATTTGCATTCTCGATGCACCAGGCGAAGAGTTTGTCTTTTTGTAAATATTTTACATGTCCAAAAATTCCATTTAAAATTACTCACAATACGTATTGGATGCTAGATTCTCATTAGAACGGTTACACCGATACGAGAGTTGTGTCAGACAAACCGTTTATGAATTTTAAAAAGTGTCTGATGTGATGCACCAATCTTGCAACACCATAAAATTTCTGCCGCGGCAGGGATCAGAATCCAGATCCATCGGCTCGACGTTTCCTGCGAGACGCGGGGTCCGATCGCCCTCGCGCCCTCTTCCCTGCGTTTATTTTGACAAACTTCCAGGGTACGATTTAGTGTGATGAATATGATATGAACACTGAGTATGCATGTGCAGTCGATAGTCGAGCTCAGAGTGATTCTTATTGCACTAGAATTCTACTCTTTTAATACTTCCAAATCAAACTATCATCAATTTTATGAATTATAAGTTATATACAAAAAGCAAAAGAAGAATAATAATGCGAAATATCAGAGGTCCAAAATGAACGGCTCCTCGATCGGGCGTCACCGGAGAGTTTTATCCAGCTTATGTTAGGTCGCGATTACATCCATGGTGAGCTCGAGCGGTTCATCGAGGATCGACACGTTTCCATCGCTGGCGTCCCTCCGAGAACCGAGGCGCCGGAAACGGGGCGCAGCGAGCCTCGAGCCTCGAGTCTCGCCGAGCGACGGTGACGCAGGCAGGGGAGAGAATCGAGTGAAACCTGACTAACGTGACGGACAAAATGCAGGAAACGTCGAAACGTATTCAGCAGACTTTGAAAAATGGTAATTCGCAATATTAAAGAAAAGTGTTGTATTTCTAGATAATTTTTATCCAACATAACGATATTGAATATTTCGATTCATTATTTGTTTAAATAACCTTCGACATCACAATAACGAGATGGAGGAGGGAATTGTCGTATCGATAAGCGAAAATGAAAAAAATACAGACAACAAAACGTTGAATAATGTTAAACAAAATTTCGTCGGGGTATTTGCCATTCGAGGGCATTTTCAAGGGCTATATTCCAACGGCGAGCCGGTTAGCTCGGTCCTCCGCGGGCCGCCCCGCGAGAGCGCCGAGGCGCGGCCAATGGGGGCGAGCCGCGGCGGCAGGTGGCCCGGCCCGGCCCGCACAGCCCGGCAAGCCCAGCCAGCCAGCCAGCCCGACTTTCTACTCGCCACACGTGACCCGCCGCGCGCCGCACTGGCAGCGGCACCGCGAGACCTGCCCTCAACTATCGGAACACGCAGTCAATACCTGATGACGCCAAATATATAATCTTTTATGTGTGCGTTTCTTTTTGAAACCTTTTCAAAACGTTGGCAATATCGCTCCAGGCAGGTTTGAGTAAATGTATTTATGTAGTATATACAAGTGCATCTTTGGTTCACGAGTGCGGCACCCGCCTGCATTTCCTGCGCACTACGACTGCACTCTGGAAATAATTTATATCCCGGTCACCGCCGAGACCTCCCGCGTGCCCCCCTTCACCAGCCGCGACTCATCGAGTATTCATCCAGCAGAGGATCCGCGGGAGCGCTGCCGAGGGCCGGGAGAACTTCCCGGATGCTTGATATATTTAAAGTTTGGCCAGGGCGCAATATCCCGAATGTCAAAGTATCACCCGGATAGGAGAGACAGGGAGTCCCCCCTTGATAAAAAAAAGTTATAATTTTAATTTAAAAATATTTAAAAAAAAAATATTTTGAAGCATCTATTTGAGGAGAGCGCGAGGCTTCCTGTTGGAAATTAAAAACAACGTTTTATACGTAAAATGAAGGAAAAAAAAAAAAACTTGTCAAGCGATGAATACGAAGTGATAAAATCAAAATATTTAAAAATAATTTCTAAACCACTCGCGTCCTTGAAGGCCGGCGTCCTTCCCTTGCCGCAGACGCTCGGTACCTCGTAGCAAATACTGTGAATTTTTCGCAAGGCGCAAGTCCCGGTCGTCCGACCGGAGATCCGCGAGCCCGCGGCGTCGATATAGTTTTATATTTTGTTTAAAAAAAATCTTTTCTACCTTAAGTTGCGTAAAAAAACTACGGAAGCGTTATAATTTTTTTGAATTTTGCTAATTATTTCTTCTAGCTTTGTTCTGGCAAAAGTTGAATAGCCTGTCCAAAACCTGAGCCATCACACGTATAGGCGATGACACAAACACTATTGATAGACAATGATTGAATTATATATGTATAACTAACTCTATGCATCGAAAATCGCGACCGTCCGATCCGGCACGGGTTGTCTCTCGAAAGCTTTCAGACAGCATTCTGATATTTTTAAGTTTGGTCTGCAAATAATCAAAGCGAACGGACCGCTCTTGATATGCAAAAATATATATATATATATTGCACGCCACTGTGTATCAGGGAGGATTTCCATTCCCTTTGAATCTGGAGACCGTATATAACTTTTAAAACACTGGAGATCGCGCAGTCGGTGAGTAACTCTGCTCATCACTTCACGACGTGATTTGAAATGTCATCTCTAATATATTATTCCCCTAAAGACAGTGGTGCTCCTCACACTATATCCCGAGGTCATCATGCTGGGAGACGACTTCAGAAATTCAGAAAACAGCGCTTCGGTCGATTCAATCGCTTTGAAGATTTGATAATGTCGCATCGACGCGTCTCTGAAACGTCGGCCTGGCAGAGCCTTCAGCGAAAGGGTCGACATATAGTCGGCGCTCTGATTGGGGCGGTTAACAATTCAGCGGGCGGCGAGCGCGCTGACCCATCACGGCATGCCCCATCCAAGCGCTTAAGGGTTGATGAGGCTCTTTGTAATTACTCGGCGGGTACATCTGCACTCCGCGGTCTGCATGTATTCATAAATATTTATAAACGTGATCAAAAACACAATACAAACGGCGTGTGGAATCTAGTGTCTTTTCTTTCACAGCACGTCGTCTTTTTCTATCATCAGTCTTGCCGTGTCGCCAAATTCACGGCACGTCGCTGTAGTCGAGTACAAACAATTTTTTACCCGACCGTAAGGTAGACGATCGTACGGACCATCGAGGACCCCTTTGACGGTTATCTCGATAAAATTATATTTATCGCGACGTTTACTGGCATCTAAAAGAGTAGAACGTATTACATAAATAGATCCCCACTATAATCTCCGCCGGTTGTCCCGGGGATTCGAATCCCGGCCGGCGAGCGGGCGCGGGCTCCGAGGGGGACCATTACCGAAATTAAATCGTAAAACAAGAAGACGAGGGCGGGCGGCGCGGGGCGGAGGCGACGCGAGGAAGATTTCGGAAATGTTTCAACCAAAAAGAACCTCCGTTCCAATTAATATCACAGCGAGCGGAAACTTCAGAGAGGAGAACTCTCGGGGCTGCGGGTCCAGGCGATCCCAAATTACTCACACCGTAACACGAAAAAAGTAGTCAATTCACACTCAAATCAAATGTGTGAAATAATTGCTTCAAAGATTTTTGATTTTATAAAAGTATATAAAATATATAAGACCAAGTTTCCATTAACTTTAATTAATACATTTTTTTTAATTCGCTGCATGCATCAAGACTGAAAGCGACCAATAGACCACTACATGTCCTAGTGTAACTTTGTATAAATTCCAAGATACATTTTTCATTATTTTCCAATTGGTTTTAAAACTAAACATATTTTTTTCAAATTATACCTAGTATAGTATGATTTGTAATAATGCAAGTTACTGTAAATAAAAGTTTACGAATAAATATTATATATACTTTTGTTGAAACATGCGGAAAAAGATCCCGATTCTAGCCGGCCTGAGACAATTTGGAGGATTCCATTAGCGAAAGCTCTCGAGAAGTCAGGTCGGTCGCCCCCGACAAGCCATCGGACCGTCCAACTGCACAATCCACCCGGATACGTTAGGAATGTACTATAAAACAGCCTTGTCAATAAATAATAATAAAAAAAAACCAAGCAAAAATATCAAATATGACTACAGTTATAAATTATCATTCGATATGACAGATAATTATTGTATATACTTGTATGTTTAGACATGGGTACGAATGAATTAATATCTAACCGATTGAGACTATATGGCGAGTATTGAATATTAAATAGATCCGTATTTAACACCCGCAGGTTTATTGTGTTGGTAATGTGTTTGAGGTGCAAAACCTAACTGGCTTAGTATTGTATTTGAACGTGATGTTAAGGAGTTGTTTTTGGCGGAGAGATTCCCCCCCCCACCCCTCCCCTCCTGTGTCCGGTTGGGCGGTGAGGGGAGGGGGTGTGAGGTGAGGTTGAGCCGGGTCGGTTTATCTCTTTAATTCGGCAGTGGGGTAGCGCACCTCCCACGCTTAACAACAAAACTAATAAATTATCATTTTTTATTGCACACGACGCTCAAAGTTTTTAACTGCCGCCGTTGGCTGGAGTGAGGGGCAAAGGGCTCCCCCCGCAGATCGTCGTTGCCCCCTCCCACCCCCTGGCTCAGATTCTGTACCGTGGAAAACATACTCGCATTATTGCATACAACAATACACGTCACTTTTATTGCATACGAAGTAATAAAATATTTAATGTCGAAAAAAAAAACATATCTAACGTTTATATTAAAAGAGTTAAAAATGTAAAGCTTTTATACCCCGTAAAGTGGAACGCGGGTTTCCTCGGTAAAGAGGTAGCAAGCTGTCCATTCAAATTATTAACCTAATCAACAATGTTATTAAAACACCAAAAAAGCCGGCTACCTACTGCTGCTAGTCAAGCAATAGGTAACCGACTATATTTGGATATTTTGTGTACAAAAATGTCAAAATATAACAATAAACATTCAAAAATATAGCTACATCGAAAACTCTAAAATGATAATGGCTCTTTCTAAGTAAAATGCACACATACACGATTAGATATCAATACACATAATTCATAAAAATAACATAAAATATCAACGGACAAAATAAAAGGACAGAAACTATGAATTATTATAACATTGGCATGCTGGGGTGAGTTCCCCGGGGGGTTAAACACAGACAGGTAACAACAAACAGGTGATCGCCAAACTGAAAAGGCCAACAACATCGAGGCGGACGCTCTGCTCTCGGGGGTGCTGGGCCTCGCGAGCGGAGCGCCCTGGACAGCGAGTGTGCGTGCCGCCGGGCCGCCCTGGCCACTACCAGGCGAGGATCTGGCGAGGATCTGGCGAGGATCTGGCGAGACGGGTGAAGCCTGAGAATGTTTCTCGAAAGTACAACAAGCAATGCATCAAATGCTGAGATGGCATAGTACAAGCATTGCAGTTTGTTCGCAGCTCTGCATTATTTACCAAATTTATTATAAAGATTGAAAATTTCCGTATTTCTCAAACAAGTAATCATTTTTAGTATCGGTTTTGATCATACGCGGTATCTGAGCAAACATTTACGATATGCTTACACTCTGCAAAGCGGTCAGAGGTGTGACTGAATTTTTGCGTCTCAAAGGATTTTCTTTTCTTTTATATTGAACCTCATGGAAAACCAGAAAGCGGCTATGTCTGCCATTAAGTCAAAAAGCTGTTTCGCCGGACGCATGACCTTTTAAAATATTTCAGACTAGAACATGCATTTTGGTGTTCTTACTTAAATGTAAAGTTCTGTAGGCTTTCCCATCGAGGGTTCAAAGAGCTCCAGTTCCTCGACCAGGGCAGCACAGCGGGCGGCGCGGCAACAAAAACGAAAATGAAAAGTGGCAAACACAACGACAGGCAAAGCCGGGCAGGGGGGCGGGGGCGGGTGCGGGGCGGCTCACCCAGTGCGGCGGCACCTCGGGCGGGGGCTCGGCGGGCGGTGCGGGGCAGGGCGGGTGCTGCCGCGCCTTGCCGCGCCCCGCGAACGGGAAGTACGGCGAGTCGTAGCCGTTGTTGGCCGGCGTGACCGCGTACTGTGGGCAAGCGTACACTGTGAGCTGTGGGCTGTGGGCTGTGAACTGTGGGCTGTGAACTGTGGGCGGGCTGTGGGCGGGCTGTGGGCGGGCCGTGGCTTGCGGCGTGCTGCGGGGCGGGGGCCGCTGTCCCGGGGGGCTCCTGCGTCTGTACCGGGGGTGGCGGTGGCGCTATTTCTCACAATTTATTATCAGCATGTTTAGGGCTGCCTACTTTCGTCTTGTTCCACAAACGATTTAATATGGATTTGTCTTTTTTTTTTTTTTCTTCTTTCAAATAATAGATGCTCATCAAACATTAATCAACAAGAAAAATTCTGGATATTTTTTTCAGATGACTTGTGGGATTTTAACCCATTCTCTATTAAATTTAATTCTCTCAATTGCGAAGTCCCAATAGTCAAAAGGATAAAGGTGATTGCGATAGTGAGACGTGGGCTCGAATCCCACCCGAGTGAATCATTTGCCTAACACTTATTATTTTTATGCTTATTAAATTGCATTTGATGTGTTGATTTTTTTAGTTACAACATTTATTCTTCAATGATTATTAAAGAATGTTAACGCAACAAATATCTGTTAAAAAAAACTTACATAAACGGTTTCTTTTGTTTATGGGAACACGAAGCAAGCAGACCTTCTTGGACTATAGTGAAAAATTACCTCGTTAGGTCTGTGAAGCTAATTCCGATCTTAAAGTAGCGGATGAGTTTCAGTCACTCGCGCCTCGGCCACCCCTGGCACTTAACAGTGGTGGCAGAACACAGAACATACCGAATTCTCCATACAATGTGATATTACAGATACGTGTATATATTAAAAATAAAATTCTCTCTTGGACTCTTGGTCCTGTCATTATCCACCTCACAGCATGCAGCACGGAAGATTAAAAAACAATACAGTGGAAGACAGCTTCATTACAGCGCAGTGCTAGTGGCACGAGCTGTTTGAATTGTAAATATGAACTCATCGTCCTGCTAGTAGCTGTACTGTGGATGCAGACACAATATACACGTGGATATCAAAATGGTTTCAGTAAAACTTGAAAGTAACATTTATTTTTAAATTCAATGCAATGTATTTCACATAAAAAGTATACAGTGAAAATTAAAAGTAATGTAGTAAACATATGTTATATATATATAAATTATGTTCAATACTTTGTATGATTTCTGATCCTAATTTGCAATCGAAAACAATGAATGACGATACGCTATGGGTCCAGTGGCGGGGCGCGCCAGGTGCGGCCGCAGGTGAGTCCGATAAGAGTCCCCGCTGTTCGAGCGGCTGGCGCGAGCCGGAGGTGAAGGTGCAACGAATTCAAAATACAAAAAAATGTTCATATTTCATATTTGACACACAAAAACAACTGTGCTCACCTTACGAGCGCACCCGTAACGCGATTTGAATGACAGAACAAGTCAATTTCATCAATATTTTTATAAAGCGACCAGGTACTGGCATATAAGTCATATAAGGCATATAAGGCATATAAGCAGACAAGTCGATTGTGAAACCGAATTTACGAAAACCGCGGTTTACCGACCCCGGTTTTATGCGCCTGAAAACCTATAAAAACAACCGAATATAAAATATGTTACGGTGAGATTATAACATCAATAATCCTCGCTTTAGCTTATAACTATGCATAGCACGTAATGGTATATTTCAATTTTAACTCAGGATTTGAGATTTCAATGATTTAAATTAGGTTTAGTAAATTCAGTGAAGCTAAGTATAATGTGGTATTGCAACCAAATAGGTTCAAACAACACATTTAAATAGTCAAATGATAATGAGAATGCGATCGTTTTTAATTACTAGCGCATTCGCTATATAAGGATTTTTGCAGTCAATTACAGACAAGCTCATAAATCAAAATGTAATATTATATTCACGCACAAAACAAAAATAGCCAAATAAAACGCGACTGCAATGGTTGATTAAATTATAATTTTAAATTTTAATAATTATAAAATGGAGTATTACAAAATAAATACCAGTTCCATTAATTATAATTTTATATTTAATTATAAAATACCAAGTGTACTTCACGAGATTTACCGTTTATTCCCCGCGCGTTACATATTTCAATAGTCACACAATTAACGCCAAGTAGTAAATCTAATGTTTAAAAATACACAGAAATAGATAAATCAATTTATCGACGAGAAAGGAGACAATGCACGAAAAACCAGAGTCAACATTACGAGTGATTAGTCAAGACAAAAAAAACTGATAAAATATTTTGATAAAGTCAAGATGGAAAAAAGATTTAAATTTAGATATAACGAAAGTCAAGATGGAAATACTTAACAGATATTCAATCATAACTAAATACCTCAATTTTTTGCCGAAAAAAAAAAGGACAACAATGAAAGGTTTAGTTAAATTAAATAATAATGTCTTAATTCAATATTAATATTTATAAAATATACATATTTTTAATTCAATTTTTATTTAAACTTCTGTTTTACATTTTCATTTACGTTAGAATTTACTGTAACTAAAAAAAATAAAATACATTTAGTAATGCCTTAACTTAATTCAATATTAATATTTATAATATATATATATATTTTTGATTCAATTTTTATTTAAACTTCTGTTTTACATTCTCATTTACGTTAGAATTTACTGTAACTAAATAAAAAAAAAAAACCTTTAGTAATGCCTTAAAGTCACAAGCAGTGTAATAAAACAAAACCAAATCACAATTTAATTGAAGATTCATTAAAATACCATTGTGTTAATTCGTGTGATAATTAGGCTAATTTCACTTCACAATCACGTGCGCTGGAAGCTCCACTAACCGAGTGCGAAGTTAATAAATACAAAAGCGCAGGATCAATATGAAGTGTGACGTAATAGTACGGAAAAAAAACCCTCAGTACGGCCCGAGAAAGAATTACATGACACAGAAGTATACAAAGACGCCTCCCCCGGATTGTGGCGGATCGCGCGGGGGGCGTCTTTATTATAAAGTCGGGGGCGCAAAAAACCCTCCCCCCCACGCACGCCCGCCGCCATTACTTGCAGCTCCCGGGGGTTCCCGCAATTAAACAAACGAACAAACTACCAAACAACAACAAACTGTCTTTAATCGCACGCTTTATTGCGAGTCGCTCGGCGCGGCTCTCACACTTCACGGGCGTTTTTATTTTTTTAATTTTCTAAAAACGTTGCTACTCGCTGCAGTACAGTGGCTTCCCCGTGTACAGTTTTATTTTTCTATTATTTTGATTTTATATGATCTAGTGGGTGAATCAGAAAAAAAATTGTAGCTACATAAGAATCTTTATAAAATTACATTAATCATTTTATGATGCAGGAAAGAGGGAGGAAGAGAAAATATCGCAAAAATTCAAAAGCTTGTCTTGTTGTTTTTAACAACGCATTGTGAATCTTTCAGAATGAAATGTAGCATACTAAAAAATGAAGGAGCGGCCAGCGGATCTCAGATCGGAAGTGACCGGGAAGCGACTGGCGGAAGACGAGGTGCCCATACGGAGACTTTTACCGGTGACGCGCGATGATTTTATCCAAGCGACCAGGTATAGTAGTCTATTTAACTTGGCGAAGACGCGAATCAATATTCTATCAACAGTAATTATTAAATAAGCCTTCATTGTATATCCAATACATATTTTAGGTAATCGATTGAACTTGACCGTGATGATTTCTTTTAAGATAATTTATGGTTTTTGGACTGCACACCACTGGCATCTATTGTGGATAAAACGAAGAAACAATATCTGAGCTCCAGGGAGGAAGTTTCCTCGTCCTCGATAGTGAACATCTGAATAATAATTAGCCGATCGCTCGCGGAGTGCCTCCAGAATTGTCACAAAATAAAAGGTCGATGCGGGCGCGGCCGGCGCAGGTCCTCCCGGGTTGTTTCCAAGTGCGATAAGAAAAGGACAAAGGAGGGGCGGCGGGCGGTGCGCGGGGAGGGACAAATTAGGAGGATACAATATCCGAAGCGAAAAGTCGGGATATGAAATAAATATGGCCGGGAAGTTGCCGCCCCGGGACGCGCAACCGGCGGCCCGAGGACGGCGATAGCATTATTTTTGCTACTAAATAATATTGCGGTATTTTTTTGTTATGCGCATCGTGCGATTACAGAATTAACGAACTAATTTGATTATATGCTGGGAACAAATACACAACAAAAATGTTGCTAAGTTATCTGCCATAAAATCAAATAACTCAAATTATAATTGAGATTTTGGTTTCTCAATATTCGAGGTCAGCAAATTCGTATTACCAGATAATTTTTTTTTTTTCGAAGTTCTCTTCCGGACGTTGTGTATGGGCGTAAAGTCCAGGAGCACAGTGCAGAGGGTGTGCATCACTGACGATGTTACCAGCGCAGACCCGCGAGTCGCCCAGGCGAGAATGGCAATGGGCGATACAAATCGGTTGCCCGCAGGCCCTTTACGGAGTGCGCCATCATTGACCGCGCCGCACAAGGAGACGAGGAAGCAAACGACGTCCAGAGACGGCCTGCCGGTGACGGTGCAGTGCGACGGAGAATCACGCGGTGTCGATCGGGTTAGGAGAGGAAATGGTCGACGAGTGTTTGATTACCGACTAGGTTGAGTTGTCCCATGCTGATAATAATAGACTTGATTTAAGGAGCTTAGAAATAAGCCTAGTATCGTATTCTGCAGCCCCCGGTGAAGCGACCTTCTATGAGAGCCAAACACTGTATTGTGACCATGTCTCGGAGATAAGCGGCATCGACAACGACATAGTGTAAAATTAAGATTATTTAATATTTATAGAGATTACTTGGTGGAATTTCATTTCAATATTTAAAATAAAATATAAGTTCAATGAAAAATTCAGAAAGACACGAGAGGCTGCGGAAGCAACCGAAAGACCCTTAAAATAAGGGAGAGTTATCACGATAGATTAGTTTAATTTTCTATTCATATCCCACCCATTTTGATAATAAAAATAACTCAAACAGCTGGAGATAAGTAAATCTTAAGTCGGAACAGTACCTGCTCAATCGGTAATATTTGAGTATGAGAACAAATTTGCTACAAGGAGTTTCTGTGCCGTGTCGGCATGGTCACTCGAAGGCTTACCTTCCGAGATGAATTCGTGAGAACTATCAGCAAATTTGAGATAAGTAAAAATGGAACATTTGCGGATTATCCGGGGGGTTGGCGACCCCGGCGGCTGGGCGGGCCGCCCATAACTCTCTCGGGCGGGGGAAGAAGTTTCGCAGGGGCGGGCCGGGCGGCGCAAACTTACAGCAGACGAGCGAGCCTGCACAGCCAGGGCCGGGGTGGACCTCCGTAATAGACGCTGGAGACGAATGCCGCGGGAGGGGCACGACCACCTCCGCGGCTGTTTCTAACTAAAAATAATACATCTGTATTCCACGAGCTGGTGACACCCGAGCTCAGCGAATCTAAAACGAAGAGTGTATAGCTATACCACTCTGTGATAATATAAAGCCCAAGGACAGGTAAAAAAAGATTTAGGGGCTGTTGCGACCGTGAGTCTAGAGACATCGTCGGAATTTGTTTTATAATACGGACATCACAGAATACCTACATCGAAGAGATTTTATAGTTAAAAAAATGTTCACTTCCTTTGAGCCTGGAGACAAATTATGACGAAACTAGGTCCACCCGGATAAAACCCGGGACACCAACGTTGGTATGTCCAGCCACTGAACCACAAGGAGATTTTTATATAATATGTACGAATACAGCTTGGACTAAGATTTTTGGGCATTCTGATAATACATACGTGCATAGTTACATTTTTACCGTCTACAAAATTCGTCATGTACATAGAGTGCACGCTGATAATTAATGCGGGACAGAAAAAGAAGCCATTCGAAGTCCGCCGAATTCAGTGATAATTTCACGCTGAGACGGAGCTGTGGCGATTCACAGAGCGTCATGGGAGCGGTCTCGGGGTGGTCCAGGGAGCAAAAACTACTTCTGCGGGGCTCGCTGCAGGGCGCGGGGCGGGTCCTCCGTTCCGGGGACTGCAGTGACGGTTATCCAATATATATCAGCGACTCGCGGCGAGGGGAAGCCAGGGCAAGAAAGGCTGACCAAACATATAAAATGCTTCCATATTAGGGGGCTGGTATCTAAACTAAAGCTCGTGGCTAGCGCAGTCTAGCACCTTAGTCCTTCCGGCCACAGTGGCTCTACAGCAAAGCGAGAATTAAAAACTGATTTAAAGACTTTTATACACCCTTCTTCTTCAAATTGCGAATATTACATTTTGTCTTATTAGGGCATATTAATGTAAGGAGTCAGGGCCTATTGCTGTATCTGGCATGACTGCTAAGCTATGTATCATAATAACAAAATTAAACTATATTTTATTCACTCGTAATTCACGTCGTATTTTTTTGATATCCACTTCACGTAACTAAATTTTGTAGGTTTTAAAAATAATATTAGATTGCCATAAATGGAATTTAAACAAAGCTTTGTTCTGTCATTTAATAAATCAGATTTACAACCGATAACTGTTATTTGTACACCTGTGGCATAAACTGCAATCTTCAACTCACAAATTGAGTAGGCAGCTACGTAATATAATATTTACCAAAACTTAATATGAACAATAGCACTGTGACCCATAGCATGTTTTCGTAATTAATTGATGTCCCAGAAATGGCAAGTTGCTGTCTCGTATCGCCGGCTGACAGTATGGCGCGGCGGGCTGGAAGTCCGCGATACAAAACGGCAACGTGATCATTTTTCGATAGTTTTATAAAACAAAAAAAGAACATCGAAATATGTTAAAAAAAATATATATATATTTACAAATACAAGAAAACTATAAGTATATATATATCATGATTTTTTATATTTAAAATTTATGGTCTTTTATCGCCAAATCACAAATATTTTATTATGAATACAGGAGTGAGGTTTATATCGTAAGGATGAATAAGATTGGAATACCAGTTCTCACAGAACAATTTGAAAGTAAATATATACTATATATACATAACAATATTATAATTAAATTAAGATATTGATTTATTTTCAAAGAAAAAGTACAAACAAAACTAAATGCTTTGAGAGACTACGGAGGATTATCACCGAGACGGTAAGAGCTCCTCCGCTTAATGTCGACAAACTATTTGAAGATGTCTCTGCGGAACGAAAGAGCTTGAACTGACTCAGTTGAAAATATTAGGAATATCGTAAATCATATTTAGTCTTGACTATATGTAAATATTTTTTAAAAATAAAATCTCTACATTTTGTACAGGCACCATAGGGGCGTTTTCTAGTTCAAGTTCTCGAGAGTAGGAATCGTTCAAATCTTGCTCATCCCTAGATTATAAAAGTGAAAAGATTTTTTTTAATACAAGCAAAAACATTCATATATACAATTTCTAGATGATTCCAGCGACAGCTCTGGAGTTTAAGTAAACAAGTGATCTGAAATAAACAGTTAATGCATACTTACAGTGCAGGCGGTAACTGTTCCTGTAAGAAATTGCAAGTATTGTGCGAGGTGAATTGAGAGAGAAGCGGGGACTCACCATGCCATTGTCCATGCCCGCATACGGAGACTGGAATCCTGTTTTGTCTGTGACTGCTAGAATAAAAAAACACACGCTGTAAATAAACATTGGGCGTAAGTCACACTGTATCACACTGCACGGACACATCATCTCTCGCCGGTCTACTCATTTGTCTCGATATGTGAACCTTGACCGACCCAACTGCTGAAAACTATTCGTCATAATTTACAAATAAACGTGTTTCCTTATGTATTAAAAATATTACATGAAATTCCACTGGTGAGAAATTGATAGTATATTAATTGCAATAAATAATCTTACGGTTACACAGGCGTCTATTAAAGTTATGAAGTTGTTGCAAATACAAACGGCAATTCATAACAGATTAGAGATGTCTGATAAAGACGAAGACTTAAAAATGATGCGAAAAAGAAACCTAGAGAATTGATAGTTTTTAGGGTAAATAGTACATTATTTACGACTGGACAGGTGCCCTCCCCGAATGCCTGCCGAGAGGGAGTCGGGGCCGGTAAATGGGTGGTCGGATAAACGACCGGTCTTGTCAGATTTATTGTGGCCGTTTCAGACTTCTCGAATACACGATATTTGAGGGCGCAAGTATACCGGGCCAAAACGGTATACAGGAATATTAATTAATATCAAAACATGTTTTTATGGTTCTTAGATATTGTATATTAAAAAATTGAAAAAATATACATTCTCTACGGTCGTAAGGATAGAAACAACCAAGGTAGTATCACATTAACATATCGAGACAAATTTTTGAACCTGCAAAAGCAAACCCACACAGATAAAAACCAAACACAAAAATGACTTCGAAGGGACCAGAGGAAAGTCGAGAGGTAGGGGCGAGCACAGCTTTCGTCGGTCACTGGTCACTTGCCACTTGGCACTTGTCACTTCACACGGCACTGGTCACTGGTCACTCGAGGTGCGCCGCGCAACAGGTCGGCGCGGTGACCGAACACGCGACGACGTTGTCAGATGAGACGACGATGAACAATATCACGATGCAAATTTGTTGCATATAAAACTAACGAAAAACTATTAATATGATATAACTTTGAAATAGCGGTTTAATATTTTAAAAATGTTTATTTATTTATGTTTTGCCTACACGCTCCACAGAACTGAATGTTTAATTTGCTCCAATCAGTCACCCGAACAGCCAAAACGGTGCTATTATGTAATACAAAAATATTCACCATTAATACAAAATAAATTAACTGATAATTAATAAGACGTACACAGAATTATTCATATTCGTAAAGGATGCTCTATTAAGCTCAAATAATGATTCAAATTACTTTTTATATAAAAAAAAATATCATGGAAAAGGTCACCCCAAATTATTATTTTTTTAATTTTAGCATAAGATTAAATGAAAAATTAGCACAAAAACGCTTACGTTTGTGTAAAAATAAATTTAGGGCAACCGATGGTTTGTTGCTTGTGAGGACCACGCGCCACCGATATTTACATATCGGGGTTAAAACAAAGACCCGACCTGACCTAACATAACCTAACCTACGCCAAATAAGCAATGTTCGAATTAAAAGTAGACTCCACGCAACGTGACATTATTGCTGTTGCGCGTCAATAGAAGTGTGGCTTCCTTCATTTCTAAAAATTGATTTGAGAAGTTCTAATATTGTTAGCACTATAAAAAAAAAACCCCCGCATTGTATAAAGATGTAAATGTGATTTATGACATGTAAGAATATTGATTATTCACGAGAAGAAGAAGCGTGTCAATTAGCACTAATTTTTATTAAAATATTTTTAAATTAAATACAAGACTACCTCCTCTAGCGTTATAATAAATATTCTGTAGAGAAATTCAATATTTTTGACAGAGAGTACTTGGTGGAATTCCATTTTAATATTTTTGAGTAATCTTGTTGAGGGACAAGGCATTTGAATGGGGAAGATTCATTACTATAATTATAATTATAAAAATACAAAGTTACTTTTTATAATTATTTTTGAGTAAAATACTCGAGTGATTTTCCACATGTTCGTTTTTATTTGTGACCGGTTTCGCCAACCTTTCACGTTGGCGAAACCGGTCACAAATAAAAACGAACATGTGGAAAATCACTCAAGTATTTTACTCAAAAATATTTAAATATTTTGTATATTAGTTTAAATTATTTTGATGTGAAGTGAAATAACCAATATTGTTTATTTTGAATGAGACCACATTCATAATTGTGGGCACATATGTATAACGATTTAAAACAAAAATACGAAAAGAGTTTTAAGCGTGAGCAGTGTTTATTTTACGATATTTTATTATTCGTGTTATTATTAAAACTCGTTGGTAAAATTCATTGGTAATTTATTTTAGTTAAATTTATAATTTTGATTTAACAGGCGAGTTTCTAAAAAAATATACATTTACTTTTTAACTAATTTAAAATAACTAAAATTTTATGGAAAATATCGTTCCGTTTTCTTTATTTTTCTACTAATTATGTTTTATAGAGATAAGTTAATAAGAGAGTTATTAATAGAATTATCTAATAATTATTTAAAAAAGTTTACAGCAGCATACAACACATTTTATATTTTTTTAAGTCCCCGTACATAAGTATTGATTAATTAAAAATAAACAACAGATAATTAAATAGTATTGTAGCCTTTCGTCCCGGTGGATATTTCAGGAGTGAGCAGTACATGCTTAGTAAGTCTCTTATCCTAAGTTATGGACATTGATACATAAAATAATCCGAAAGAAAAGTCTACGAATAGCACTGGTCTGCGAGAGGTCACGACGGAAGAAGGACGCGTGCGAGCGCTTTGAGGCGATCATTGCTGCCTGAATTGCTTTGTTGCATACAGAAAACTAATAACACCTCGGGAAGGTTCTTTGCGGAAGGGTTACATTCTCTTCAACCTGGAGGCCTTCAGCACTAAAAAAAGTATTCTTGTCAACGATGGGGTCCGAATTCAAAGAGGTAAAAACATTTTTTTTTTAATTTTCATCCTCCAAGAAATCCTCGGGGTGGCAAGCCTTGCAACAAGGAAAATGTTGGAGACATACAAAGCTAAGCAGAGTCGCAATCGCAACTGGAAGCTTTCTTAGCCGGCGAGTGTGGTTGTGGACATCCCTCGGAGCAACCACGAAGAGGGCGCAGCCAAGACTCGCCGGCACCTGGCGTGAGTGCACCACTACAGGGGCCAGTGCGGTGTAACTTATTTCATTACAGAACATTATTTAACGTGCAATTATCGAGCATACACAAATCTTTTATTGCATTTAATTCAATATCGTGAAAAAAAACATTGAGTGCACATACTGCTTAGAGATTACACACCATTATTATTTTTTTAAAATCAAAATGTTACCAAAATACATTATTATATTGAAACTAGTAAATTTAATTTTATATTAACATAAATTATTGAGTAAGAAAGCAGTAAATTCCCTTCAAAATCTATTAAAAGATGTTTTTATTCTGCATCTAAATTTTTAATAAATTGATTACTTTTAAAATCTTAAGAATGTATGAACTGTTCTTTTTGCTTGTAGGGACTGCACTCGTTTCGGATTCTAATGCGCAGAAATACATTCACAGATTAGAAATATACTGAACGCCAGGAATATTTTTATATATCACACTCATTCAATATTAAAAAAAAAATGTTTTTATACTTAAAAAAAAAAAAAAGATGACGGATAACCAGTTTCCTTTTTCTAGGTAATATTTTGAGTTTTGAAATACCAGAATAAGCCCCTACACAAATTGCAAAGCTTCGAATTGTTAAACCAATTGTCAATGAAGAAATATCAGTTATCATATTCATTCTTACAAATGAATATGGCATTCAAAACGGTGATGTTTCACACTCATATTAAAATTATTTGTAAATTAAAAAAATGTATTTATAAACAATTAAATTTTACATAAATGTTTTACATCAATTGACAATGCCAACGTGAATGGTTGGCAAAACCGGTCACCAATAAAAATAAACACGTGGAAAAATCACTCTATTTTATTTAAAATATTATTTGTATTCATTAATTTGGTATGTTTACACTCGAAATGCGTATCGCGTAATGGGTTAGGATACCACCAGATAACTAAATTTCCTTTTGATATGACGCGGAAATAAATAGGCGCACCGTGTTTAGTGGCATTTTGGGAGCGGTAAAGCGAATTATCGAGACAGCTGGCGCTGGTGCTGCACTATGGCTGATTGCTGCTGGAGGCCGTCCTGCAGCAGGACCAAGGCTGCGGGCTGCGGACTGACCCGGCCTACTGGGGTGCCATTGACTCTAATTATATATAGATATATGTATGCATTAAATACAAATCTCCGAAGACAGTTCCCACGTAGCGGGACAGTACGCCTGAACATTAAAAAAAAGAAACGCGATATAATAAAACTAACCTAAACACATATTAGACACGTGGTATTTAAAATCAATATAGTTTGTCGCGATACAGGTTGTTGATTTTTATCCAATCTTCATATTTTTTTATAGAAAGCGTTAAAACAACCGAACAGTGGCGGACAGTTTTTTTATAATTTTATACATAATATATATATTAACGCAATCAAATTTAATATGTAAATTTCAAGATGGCAGAATAACATAGAAAATTTAGTTTTTTATAATAAAATGACATTCACAGGCATGCAGTGCGGAATTGCCTTTTTAATTTTTATACAGCAAATAATTTTTTTTACATTACAATCAAAATGAATAACCAGTAAAATTAGAAACTTGTAAAAAATTTCATCTTAAAACCACTGTATTTGTGTTTGTATTTTTTTTTCTTTGTTTTCCTATAAATTGCATAGTTTTATATAAAATCCTAAATAGCGGAAAACTATTTTGGTCGATTTATATCTTTGGGTCGATACTTCGTATTTTTGACTTAAAAAATACATACATATTTACTTTGTTATTCTGTAGTCGTTCTGTGATTGTTTTGTGTAATATTACAAGTGCATTGAAACAACCTTTACCTAATTTAAAAAGTAATTTATTTTTTGATAAAGAAGAGAAAAAGTTTTATAGTCCGTCTTTAATAAACTAAAAGTAATTAAGATGTTTTTTATACCAGAGAAGATAACATGATTACGATTAAAATTCGTGCGAGGACCGAAATCGAACCTGCGAGCTCTCAGTCAGAAGTCTATGTTCCTAATCAATGGACTCGGAAGGCAGCAATCATTACCCCTAATTTTTATAGTATTCTATTTGATAAAATTAAATAGATAAATAAAATTATACATTCATCCATATTTGGAGTTTGCCAACATTTCTATAATTAGCACGCTACTGACATGATTTTGATAGCATACAAAAATCATAAAGAGCGTGGATGTTAATTTGATATCCTAACAGTAAGTTGTTAATTTGGATTGCGAACAAGCATATATACAAAATGGCCATAATAATTTGTAAAATGAGTGAAAAACACTTAACTTATTTAGTTACATGGAATTTAAAAAAAAATTAAATTATAATTTATTCCACGCCATTGGTTGGTTTCTAAGGGTTTAAAAGTTATTCTTAAAAATAAATCCCTACTTTTAATTATCCAGAACGATTAGATTAAAAAATAAGAAATGCAATAAATTAAAATTATAGTCTTATGGAGATTATTTACCGTACGGAAACAGAAGAGACAAGTAATTTTAAAAGAGATTGTAAAAATATAAAAAAATCCTTATTGCATTCTAGAGCAAATTCTTATCAAATAGATCCACAACAACACGGTGTGTACGGGTGCGAGCAGGACGCCGCTATGGCAGTTACTTCATTATGCCTGTTCATTATTCCCTCGTATATCTCCGTTTCGCTCTCATTACACTGCTACGAGGGAAAAACAAACAATTGCGAATGTCGAGTGCTCTGTCACACCGCATATTTCCCGGCCGTCCCATTGTGCGCGCGAGAGGGAGACACAATGCTCGGAGTGTGTCGTGTGCTTTTCCTGCGGGGTATTTGCTGTTCACTTCAAATCGCGGGTGCGAGGGAGAGGGAGCGAGGCGGCGTGCTCGCGAGGGTCACTCGTTACAAGGGATGATCCGCGGGATAAAATAATTATCCAGTTAGTGCCCAAGGGAACCGAAATTAGTTTTATTTTTTTTGGAATCCGTATTTATAGGTCACACAAAAGCAGATTATGCGTGCGATTGTGACACGTTATATTATATGTAGTATTCATTGCACATAAAGGTCGTCAAAGCGACAGAATGAATATAGTCGTTCATTTTTTTCTTTACGCACAAAATTAACATTAACAACATATCAAGCAAGTACTTGGAAAAATAGTTCTGAACGACTTTAGTCTGTAACGAAGTACACCATACATATTGTTATCAATTAAATAATTTGATCGGAATTTTGTAAAATTATATATACATGCTACGTCAATGTTTAATTTTTTTTAATAGTTGCAATGTTCAAACGTCACTATGACTTAATAAGTAATTTAAATATTTAAAAAATGTATTACTAATACGTATTTAAAAACTAAATTATGCCAAACTTATACAAAAACATATAAAAAAAGAATCTAATTAACAGAAGCTACTTTTGAAACCGACCAACTCTCAATGTCGAGAGGCTCGAATGGCCCTTTTGTGAACTCCGCGGGTGTGAGCGGGACGGCGCCGTAGAGAGTTCTCCCGCCTCTCTCGCACGGGTTATTGTTCGGCTGCTCTGTCACGCATCGATAAAGATCGCAGTAAGCGCAAGCAGGACAGCATTCTAAACAAAGCTATCGAGTCGTGTGTCAGTGCCCGCGCTTGTGTGGAAGGGATTTAAAGTTTTGAGGTTACGTTTATTATTGTTTTGTTTCTTGCTTGTGGTTTTGGAGTTTTTGCTGTTACTTTGCGAAATTGATTGTTTATAATTTTATCATATCGTGAAGGTAGCATTATGTTATTATCTAAGAAGACAACAACTAATGCCGGAAGTTCTGCGCAAACGCATAATACAAATTATAGAATAATACAAAACGTTTTTAAGAAGATAGATTAAATTATTGTTTCGGTTGCGGCCGATTCAAATGATGTTACGTTCATTATTTTAAATAAGGTTTTCCTCAAACATTACTAAACGTAACGTCGTTATTAAATACGATTCATTTTCTGCAGGTACGCGTTCTTTCGAAGGATTAAAATAATACAGAAAAACCGAAAACTTAACCATGTTAAATAAATACAATGGTCAAACCGTTTGCGGCATATTAAGAAAAACAACAATAGATACATTCGATTTCTATGCCCAAAAGCCACTTTACGGGTGTCTTACAAAATAACCGCTTTCTACCTTTCTTGTCAGCTGCAAACTCACGGAAGGTATGTCTAGGCAGGCCTTTTGGCATTAACTTAAAACTCGCCTTACAGACAGTAGTATTCGAAAGCCGCAAGTTTTTTTTATAAGTACATTCGACACACTCAATAACGTGACGTACTGCAGCCGCGTCAATTTTGGAAACCGAGTCCACTTCTAAAAACGACACTCAAAGTAAAAATAGCTCGCGGTTCACGCAACAAAAAATGTGTATGTGTACATTGCATACATTAAAATATCTTTCCAACCGGTAGCACACACATTTTGAGTGCTTAAATACTATATTTTCATTGAAATTCAATCCATAAGGATAAACGTAACAAAGCATCATATGATCATCGCAGATTGCTCGATGCACATATTCATTGATTTGGAGTTTCTGGTGTTGCATTCGGCTGCGCCCCCCACGCGGGAGGAGTGCGGAGGGCGCAGTATCGAGCAGCTTCTGGCGTCACGGTCAGCTCCTCCCCACCCAGCCTCCCCCAAGCCTGGCGCTCCAGACTCGGAGCTCGCGGGAGCCGCGCGCGGGTAAATATTGGAACGTGGAGATTGACAAACACAAATAAGGCCGGCTGAGCAGGTCGCTGATTGCACTGAAATATACGATTATGATGTTTTGTATCCCGTTTCCTTTGATTATAACCCAAAAACAATGCTAAACACCAATTTAGATTGTACACTGTTTCAAATTTATTTTAAACTATTGTAATAGGGCATGTATGAAGCACCATCAAATTGTGGTTCCATCATACTTGTTTGGAAGCGGCCGAAACCCACCCCGGATTGAAAACTGAGATTGATATATTCAGTTGATAGAAAACCGACCGGATAATGAGTGTATTGAAAATGCAAAGAAATATTCGTGTAGAAAGTTCAAAAAAAAAAAAAACCACGCCATTGAATATTTAAGATTTATATAAACGATATTCATAGAGCTAACGTAATATTAAGTCAATCACATGTAGCCCATCGTTTGAAGACGTGTTAGACGAAGACGTGACCACGCGCTCGGGGCTCAAATTAAGACAATCTCATTTCAGTCAGAGTGACTCGGAGCAACAGGTTTTGTATAATTCAGTCGGTACAGAATGATGAAGCAGTCCACGCAGAATGTGTCCAAAATGATTCCATACCCCGGGAATCAGTCCGAATTCTGTACCGCTGAGTCAACGGGCGCGAGGATGACTAAGAGTCGTGTTCACTCCGTATGCATTTATCTAAAAGTGTTATCGGCAGGTCTCTCGAATTTATTTTGAGAATTAATTGAAGTTTTTTTAGAATATGAGGAGATAAATTGTTGCTATGTTACCATAACTCTAAAGTAGGTCAATCGAAATGAAGCCTTTTCTGGAGTTCAGCATCATTTGGCCGGGCAATACGTGCGCAGTGACGTGCACTCCGCGCGCGCAGAAAAACTACAAATGCCGTACAAAAGTAAATAAACCGATCAAAATAACGGTGCATCTTTTAAAATTGAAAAATGAAAGTTAAGTAAAATTCAAAAATGTTAAAATTTAATTCTAAAATTCACAACAAAAGTTTATTAACACTTTTTTTAAAATAAAAACTTTGCTATTAAAAAAGCCAAATTGAAATCATGATTTGTCAGAACGAGTATTTTGGATGATGATAATATTGGGTCATATCCTCGCAATATATATCAGCGACGTCCAGCTCACAAAAGCGATATAGAGTTTTAAGGGGAAGGTGGCCGTCATTTTGAGGACCTGACGATGGCGTGACTGTTGAAATGAGCAGCGGGCAATAAGTGGGCACCACGGTGATGCAATTCAGATTTTTTATAGATAATTTATCAAATCAGGTGGAATATAAACCGAATATAGCGACTCATCGTATTTAAAATAACGGCTTGCACTCTTCTACTTTTGGTATTACAGTAATCCTAGGTTAATAAATTTCATGGGGAATATTCTGAAATTAAAACTAAAACTGCACGGGTAGATTTCAGGTTCATCGTACGCCACTAAAATATACACGCAGGAACGGTTCAATATTTATATAATTTAAGTCACACTCAGATAAATAAATAGTTTATTGATTATTTTTGGACATTGTACCAACGCCACAAATATGATGGAATTCACCCGTCACGACTAGATCATTTTCATGTTCACAGCTCATTCATTACCGATATCCGTGATTTATTAACCCATCAATTCATTCGAACGAACGGCGAGCGCATACAATACACTACAGCCACACACTGACAAATTCGTCAATAATTAATACGTAAACGCTACGGTCGATTTGAAATTAATCGATTAAAATTTAATTGACTGAAATCCGCCGGCGAGATAGCTCACGCAAGCGATTGTGACATCAATATTTATGGAGCTCCGTATCTTTTACACCAATCGGCAGTGAGCATGCCAGCTGTGTAAGAAACCTTATCTATGTAAACAATGCATACTAAATCGCAAATTTATCAAATCTCCGGCGCTGCTGAGGCGCCATGGCGCGGGGAACACGCCACAAAAATACGAGTATTACACGTAAAAATTGATTGGTAAAAGAAAAATATTTAAATAAGTTTTGTTTTAAGTAAATCGGCTTTATCTCACCCTTAGTTTGTAAAAATTATATTTCCATGACCTTGGATATTTCAAATGAAATAATATTACAAATTGAAAGTGATCGTAAAATGGATTTTTATGGAATTGTTAAAGTTTTTATAGAGTTTTCAAGATTTATAGCCCATTATTTGAAAATACAAAATGCAGATTTTAGCATAATTTCACACTTTGATGACAAAAATACTATATAATTTTTTTTTTATCATGTTAATATCCGTCGGTTTATTCACGTAAATTTGTTTATTTTTGTTAACAAACGTAGCTCGTTGCTTTATTACATTATTTATATACATAAATTCTAGTGTCCTCAAATTTTTTTTTACATTTATTTGTAATATTTAACTCTACAGCAAAGTTAACGTGGAATCGACTGTACAAACACAAGTATGCACTTCTTGATTATGTATTACATATCCGCATATAAGCGTAGTAAGTACCTTCATCAAATTTACTTCGCATTATTTTTTAATCTAACAATTTTGAGCATATTTTTTTTTATTTTAAAGCAGGTCCTGGTAATTCGTGTTTTATTACGTCGCAAACGGTGTACTTTTTATGATTTTCAGCATTTACACCTTCACAGAAATCATAAAATGTGGCCAGCTATTAAATTATGACTTCAATAATATATTACGTAAATCTAAACCCACGTCTACAGTAAACGACTCAAAGTAAATCGATCAAGTTATAAACGATATACTATACTAACTAGATACTGCTTAAAGGCATATCGTTTAATAGATGATATTCACAAGCTCTGAAATAATAAGTAAACTTGTTTTAAACTATAAAATTTGGACAAGAGTTCTTGAACAGCTTCCATAGTTAAAATATCGTACATTACTTTTAAACGTTTTTTTTTTGTTGTAAGATGGAAGAAAATCACAGAAATTGTATTTTTAAAATAGTAGTTTTGCGAGCGCGTCGATTTCGCGGAAGTTTTTTCCGCGCTGTCAGTTCGCGGATTTTTTGCGCTCTCGATTGTGTTTTTAATGAATTTAACGATAGTGGCAATTGAGTGGCCATTTCCAACGGGACCGAAGAGGTTCGCAACAGTGAAACAGAACGAGAACATCGCCGTCACCTTAAAAACATATTGGGTTAATAAAATAACAAAACGTATTCTAAAAGCCACATTTATATTATAGGTGAGTAGTGTATTATGTGTGTAGTTTGTTTGTTATTGTTAACATATTTTATTAATCACAGTTGATAACTTTTACATATGAGACATCATTATATTATGAAAATTTGAAATTTATTTCATCGTAAATTAATTTTATTAATAAATATTTCCTCCACTCCCATTCCAAAAGTAAATGAAAAAAACCGTGAGTCATGCTTTTATTTTTTATGGGAATAGGAGTGAAATAAATATATTTATAAAACTGCACACAAATTCGAAAGATGATTTTTTTAGTGTAAAACTGTACTACAAATATTAGTTCAATATTTTTGACAGAGAGTACTTGGTGGAATTCCATTTTAATATTTCTGTTTGATAATGCCAACGCGAAAGGTTGGCGAAACCGGTCACAAATAAAGCACTATATGTGGAAAAATCACTTGAGTATTTTACCTATTATTTATAATATTAAATTGGAATTCCACCAAGTACGCTCTGTCAAAAATATTGAATTTGTAATTTTAGTGTTATTAAATGTGGCTAATATAGCAAATATAATAAGCCAAAATAAATACAGGGTCTACATAAGTTTCCTGATTATTTGCTCATGCACGTGTGGAGTATTTCAAATTAAACAAGACTACCATTGAGTGGCTAATATGTCATGCATGTCGGTATGTCATCGCAGGTATGACACGAAGGCTAATTGAAAGCGCGGATTACTACGATCAGGTTACGGCGGAAGCCCCCGAGACCCCCCCGAGGCGAAAAAGTCCGCGACAGTTCTTCGTGTCAGAGCGATCGAGCTCGGATAGTTAAAAAAAAAAAAAAAATTGTCTGGTGCCGAGGTGGGAGTGAAATTTCTCAAGGAGATGAATATCATGTGCAAATATCTAAAAGTAAAAAGGGCAAGGGACTCGCGGCCGCCCCCCGCCGAGCCGCGCTATTTCCAGCCGAGCCTCGCAGATTACTATCGCCGGCTCCTTGTCCGACGCCGCGGCACGGTTAACGGAAGGCGGTTCGGTTGATGCAAACAAATATAAGAACATTCAATCGCTGAGCCGCTTTCTGATGCAGACGGGAACAGGGCTGTTATCGGATGACGTCATATCCCGATTTCTACTATATATATATAGCGATTTTATAATCTGAAAACCTGCACGAGATACCACAATTCCACAGTTCATCTGGACTCGACGGAGCCGCCTCGAGGTCGAATCGGCGGTCAGGGCATACAACAAATCACAGTATTGTTACATTTCAAAGCCGCCTCGTGATCCAGTGCTTCCGAACTGCGGGACCCAGGTTCGAATCCGGGTGTGACAAAAAGCTTTCCAAATTACTTCATCGATACAGGTTTTATTATTTTTGATTTTTCTGAAGATAATCTTCCAGTATACAAGAATACAAGCACAGTCCCAGTGGCCATTGACCACTTGAAGCGTTCGGTTTACTCGTCTGCTCTTGCAGCTTACGGAAGTTGTAACATAAAAGTGATGAATGAGCAGTAATAGTGATATTTGTACATATATTTCTACACAGTATCGCCAAGTGGCAGCAAAAACAGTAGTTCTTCACAGAGGTAGGGCGCCGAGCATGGCGTGGCATATATATATCTACTATAATAATATCCATTGTGTGTATGTTTCATTTTTTGGTTCTCTATAGAATATCTTAAAAGATACAACGCTGATTTTTTGCATGTAAGTTTTTCCGCAGCTATGTGCCGAATTTCAAGACGATAGGATAATATTTTCATTCATAAACTAATTAATAAAATATGCTTTAGCGAGTTTCGATATGTACGAATTATAGGATTTTGTTGTTCACCGCGAGAACTTCAAATTTAGAATTTTGATGCTTCTTAGAAATTTTCAGTTTATGTCAGCTTGACACAAGTACAAATTTTATTTTTCTTATCAAAATTGCGTTAGAAATTATTAATCACATCATTAATAACTCAAAATGCCTCCGAAAACGTCATTCTGTGACGGGCAACATTTCTAGTATTATAATAACATCCAAAATGCATGCATCTTGCCTTTGCTGTCGGCGCGCGATCCAATGTATCGAAGAATAATTGTCTCCACCGAAGTACTCTATTTTCAAGATCTACAACGTAATAATAATTATCCATTTACCGGTCAAGTTATTGCTTATTAATAATTACCATGTTATGATTTGAAAGTCGACCGATAAGTGTATTTGTAAACAAATAACAGATAAAGCGACAGTGCATAATTATTTAATTGATTAATTTAGATTTATTTCGAAATCAATTAACATGTGTTAGATTATCTGATCACATCACCCGTCATATATTTGTTTTAAAATTTCTACTAAGCCGAATTATGTATTGTATAAAAAAGAGTAAGTTTTAATGGGTGAAATTCAAATCAACAAACGTACTAACACAATGAATTGATTTTTAACGATCAAGTCTATCTCGCATTCGTCCCCCACATACACGCTCTAAAGGTAAGCAGTGCCTAATCTCAAACGGTGGTTCCCATCAATTATATTTTATAGACCATTAAATGAATTACCGCATTATCATACTACATATTTCCAACGTATTAATTTTGATATAACCAAAATTTAATTGTCAGATATTAGGCTTATGTAAATTAATGACAGTGAAAATAGTAGTAATGCGCGCCGTCGTCGGTGATGCGATTAGACAAAAGATTGCAAAAAAATGTTTAATCGGCAAAAACAACATTTGTAAATGGTTAAATTTATCATTTGTATAATCACGCTCTCCAAAAACGGTTGCTTGAAATGCTCGCTCCGCATTTTAATTACATGGACGCTGGAAAGGAGAATGACTTTAAGCTCACAATAATTTTTGTCGAGTAAGTACAAGTATTTAAAAATTTAAATCCTATGTAAAAAAATTGTATATATAAAAAAAAAAAAAAAAAAAAATATATATATAAATATATTTATTTATTTATATATATATATAAATATATTTATTTATATATATATATATAAATATATTTACATACATTTCTCTCGCGAATGACACAAAACATTCGGAATTCATTCACGGTATAAAAAAATCTACATTTTTATCTGAACATTAAAGGATAATAAATGTTATTCAGATTAAAAACGATCAATTAATTATATTCCTTATTTTAAACTATTGACGTACAGTTATCTTCAAATCTGAACATGTAATCAAACTTACTTATGTCAAATAAAGTAATAAAAAAAATTCGTAATGATATTATGAGAAAAAACATGATTTTAACCAGCGTAGTAAGTAGGGCAAACAATTGTGTAAGAAATTTAATGAAAATTATATGAATTAGAAAATAATATGAATTATAGATATATTGTGTAGTATTCTAACATAAACGTGTAATTAAAGCAAAGTTGTATATAAAACTGACTACATATATGTATCACTTAGACGGCGAAGGAGTCACGTGAACGAATTAGTTTTGTTATATTCTTATTACAGTGACTCTCCAAATAGTAGGTTTGGTAACCATTTCATCGAATATATTCCTATCCTGGGCTAGTCTCAGTTACATAAATCTAATCAATAGCATAATTCGCTAATTATTTAATAATTATAAAAATCAGAATCAAGGCTGTTTTTTTTAATATAAGATTTAATGGTTATAGGGCAAGCTTGTATAGTTTGCACGCCATTGCCATTAGCACTGGACAAAAGGTCTCTCTGGATGCTTCACAGTACCACTCGCGGAATAAAACGGCAGGCTCAGCACGATCGCAATTAGCGGGCGGCGGCGGCAGCGGCAGGTGGCGGCTGGAGGATGGAGGATGGAGATGACCACTACTACTAACTGTACTCACCATATTATAAAAAACTTACTAGTGCAAACTGTCAACTTGCTGTATGCACTGTGCACCCTTCGCAGAAATATATTTTTGTAATTTTTTTTAACGATTATAGAAAATGTATGCGCGCACGTGACCCAATTCCTAAAATATGTGAGTTATAGCAGTGGCGTAGAGTAAATTTAAATCTGAACATTTGAGTTTTGTTTACAAATATTTTACTGTCATATAAAATTTTAACCATTAAATTTCAACAAACGAGCTATTGCAATAGTATGGGACAAAAGTAAACAAAAACACGGGGGGGAGACTAAATGCAACAGTTTGGGATTCATCTGTCATCCGGGAGACGAGAAGGCCGACTCCTTTGGTACGGAACTTCCGATCGAGAACTGACTAACAACCTAATCAATGAGATAGAACCGGTGTTCAAAAAACTTCAATATCCAGGAAAATTATCGACGCTAGGAGTGGTGCTGGAACCGACGACCTCTATGTTAATATTGGGTTTTACTAATTAATAAAATAGTAATATCTACATTCTTTATAACCTCATACTATTCTATATCTACATACTTTATAACAATTTAACAAATGAGCCATTTCAGAAGAGTAAGCAAGGTTAAAATAAAACAATCACTTACTAAGAATATTTCTATAGGATGACAAATGCGTCAATCACCGGTTCGGCTGTTTAAGTTGAGCTTCAAAAGAATCGGGGCAGTTCTCAAGCATAACGGAAGACGGAGACGAAGATATGCATAACCAGAGACATCGGAAAGGGCGAACACAAAAATAATTTCATATTGTAATTTAAAATCCTAAACTTTTTTTTTTTCAATATCCATATGCAGATAATAAGAATGCTGACCGGTTGTAAAACTTTAAAAGTTCTCGCATCGGCTCATAACGGTCAGGTGAGAATGATCGCTTTCGGACCCACCGTACTTATTCAAGTTTAAGGATAACCGTTGGAGCGGCGCATCAGCCGGCCACGCGAATCGTTACAGACGAGGTTTGCCGTTAACGACAATCGATACTACCGAATATAACAACAAAAAAAAACATAATAAATAACAGTACAGCCATCCGGGGGTTACCGATATACTGGCGGATGAATCAGCGTTCAGTTTACTTAACGAGAATTTAATTATTTTATCGCAAGGCATGCGTTCGGGTGGAGGTCTGTTTGCGTTCGATGCGTTAACACCGTCAAATGGTAATCACCGGCTATTGAATGGCAACGCATTCTGTTGTGTCGGCAACGCGCGCGAGTGCGGACGAGCCGGAGGCAGTGGCGGAGGCAGTGGCGGCGGCAGCGGCAGGCCACCGAGCCAACAGGTGCGCCGGAGGGCCCGCTCGGTCGAAATTTTTGCACTGATTGAGAGCAGCAAGCATTTCGCTCGTGCTTTCATTTTTACCGAGTAGTACCGATAAAATAACTTCAATTAAAATATCATATTTCTACTTTGAATATTTTAATACGGCGTAATAATTTGACGGAACGTAAGCCTGTACCCAAAGAGAATTAAAAATAAATAAACGGTAACGGTTTCAGGGCGCGATCGCGGGCAGGAGGTGGGTAGAGAAGAGAATATATCCCCCACGATTTTTAAAATTATTGATCGAATGCGCTCCGTGTTGCTCCGGTAATGGTGCCGCTGCAGAGGGTACATTCGCTCGGTAATGATCTCTGGAGCAGTCAAAAATCGCAACTGCCCGCGAGGGGGGTGCGTGATCGCGCGGGGGCGTATTGAAAGAAAATTCACAATTACAAAAGTAAAATCATACAACACCAAATTGTGTCCTTCAGAATGAAGCTATGCAAATATAAGTTTTTTTTTGCTGTATAAAAAATGGATGCATTAATTAGCAGCACCTTGCTAATAAGGGTAAAAGTGCACGGCGCCCGCCAGGAGCATAGACGCGGGCGCGGGCGCGGGTGCGGCAGATGCGGCGTGCACTTCCGCCGGCGCATCTGCTCCGCAAGGCCGCGCCGAGATTGGCCCCGCACCGTCGATCGTCGCGGCGGGCGGTTTTTTTTCATTCACCACTCGACTGAGATGAACTTCAGAAGTTTCGGAAGACTGCTCGAGCTGCCTCCACCCGCTGCGATATTGATGACAGCCGAACGGCGATCAATTGAGTGTCCTCTTTTACTTAACCTGTTAACCGAGCGGGACGTATAAATACGTCCAACGTAAACGATATCGGGTACGGGTAGGACGTATGAATATGTCCTTGAAATATATGTTGAAAATAAATATGGTTTTACTATGGAAAGGGAATTTAAATTGAAAACAATACATAACTACAAAAAGAGCTATATTTGGAATGATGTTGATTATTTAGAATGAAAGCCAATCAAAAATACAAAATAAATTCAGTCGACACGTCCTAGTGAAAGAGCTCCCCGGTTAACAAAACTACAAAAACCACCGTTCATTTGGGTTAGGTTAGTGTCCGTAGCTCTAAAAAGTAATTCTGTAAGTCTAGTAATTTTCAAAACAATCCAAATACTAATCTAATAATATCAGTCCACGGTTTGTTTAATTTGACTCAATATGCCCAGCGGTAATTACCCGGCGGCCGAAACCATTCAATGCCCCTCGACGTGGCGGGCGACGACCGCTCGTCAATTCTTCGTGATAATTATTTACCGATTTTGTCGATAGCGAACACGGTGAGACTTCCGGACTCTAGATAACTATCACTACCTGTGGGAATCTCAACGGGTTTTTAATCTATTCAATGAAATTAGGAATATAAGACAATACACAAAATGAGCATCGCCATGACATGGAAATTGAGAAAAATAAAGAAATACAAAGATAGAATTTTTCAATTGGAGCGAAATCGGACCATCGGTTGATGGCGAGGAGCGCGGCCGCCGAGGGTGATTGCATTCGTCGTTTGGTCACACAATTGTTGTTCGGAGAAATCAACTGTGTTTAGCACGTAATAAAAGTTACATTCGAGATGATACAATCTATTGCAAAATAAAGATTTTTTTACTGTACAGAGGCCAAATGTATTTTACTCCAATATCATCACCGTACATTAAATACAACATCACAATCCGACATAGTTCCGACTGTTCAGAACGTAGGCGGTTCGCGGTCGTGCAACACTTCCGACATTGTGAAATTCATTACTGCGAGACGATAATCAGCTTAAGGCAAAGGCACTCGCGGAGTGCGGGAAAGGAAAGCGGCTCGCCCGCAGGACTGCATGCCCCATGCGATTTTCTCTTATCTGAGGTAGAAGAGGAACCGCTCGCCCGGTTACTCGTGTCCCAGATAAAGATAATGTACCCAGCGTATCGCGCAGTCAATACTAAATTTTGCTTCACAACGAGTGAGACGAGTGACATGCGATACGATTTGAATTAGTATATGAATTAAGGATATTTAGATACACTTGAATCGCGGTGTGCACAATAATCTGCGCTTATCTCCAATATCACTGTAGTTTCTTTTGCCAATTTTTAAAGAGCGGAAGCTTCACGGGACCGCGGAAGTCGCGGAGAGAATCTAAGCAGCGCGCTTGGTGCTCGAAAGTATAAAATGGTGATCATTGTCCCGATTCGCATCACTCGCAACGAGCTTTGATAAAGTGGTTCGGGACTTCGACTTCCCGCCCCTGAACGGTTCGCGACAAACCGTTTGTCAAACGAATCGCAACAACGTATTGCTGACCGCCTCGCGTATCGGCGAGTAACGGGTCGGGTCAGTTCCGGGACGAACGGAACCGGACTCCCGCGAGCCGCAATCGCCCCCGACCGCTTTCTGTTCGAGAACGTACATCGTAGATATTCTCGCTCCGCAGGAAAAACATTCCAACAGGACGGTATTTTTCAATGCGCAGATTACAACAGAAATTATACAATTTGAGGGATTGTCAGATAAACACGATAATTCCTAGTATCAAAAACGAGCACGACGAGAGCCCATCCGCGCGGGGCCCGGCGGGCGTATCGACCACGCCACCGCGGGGCTCGGCGCCCGCTGAATAATGCACGGCCGCATTTAAAGAGCAGCACGGTGGGGCGGGGCGGGGCGGGGGCGGGGCGGGGGCGGCCTGTGATGGGGCGGCCTGTGATTCCGCCCGAGGAGCGCCGGCCGCGGCTGCAGCGCCCGCATTCATTATGCAGGGCGGGCGGAATTAAGAATTTGCGCGGCAGGGTCCTATCGATCACAGGTGGGCGCAATGTTACCTGACATATACAATATTTAATAAAATAAAAATATGCAAACCGCAATAAGAAGTTGTTAGTCAAATTATAGCTTCGGATACATTCATTACAAATATTGGTGCAGAATTCATTAAATGCCTATAAAAAAATTAAAAACAGAGTTCACCACCGGTAGGGAAATGTTCCTTTTACATGTCAACGATTGTTTTTTTTTTTTATATAGTTAACTACTTATGCGAATAAACCAGTGAGTATTGTGTAATTACTGTACTTTTGTGCAAAATAAATACAAAAACTCATTTTAGGATGACTCACTTTTGTAATGTCAACTTTATTATTGTTAATAAATAATCAAGAGCAATTTAGAGATAATCGTTAATTTAAAAAAAGGGGCTTTTTTTTCACGGTCTGTTTCGCCTTCCGCGGCGGTCCAGGCAAAACCAAAGCAAAAGACCGCCAAATGAGTCCTCGCAATGAAGGCGCTCTATCTCTCGACAATCATTTGAACATCGCTAGTAACTTTAGCGTAAAGAGTTGAAATTGCAGATGCTACTTTTCGATCCGTTGGCCTTCATTTTTCTTTTGATATAGAGAAAACACCTACTAATAGTTAAAAATATATACAGATATAATTATTTTATGTTTTATTTGCATTTTGAGTACTCGACAAAATACCGCGGAATCCAAAAGTACACATTTTTAATGTAAACAGATTGGCCTGCCGGTCAACGAGAGATCCCGGATTCGATCTCCGTCCTGACGAGGGAATCCCAAACTGAAGTTTCGACATCATCGGAGGCGCCGAACGAACGATGTTCGGGTACTCGACAGAGAAAAAGGACACCCGCCCGCGAGGGCGACGAGCGAGTGTCGGGGTCCGCCGGGCGGGCACGGCAGACTTCAGAGAGGGGGCCTCGCGCTGAGCGGACACCGGCCAGTTCGGCCCGTCAGCCCGCGGGCGAGGGCCCCCGCTCAGGTGATCGTGTACTCAAAATTACAATGTGAGATTTATTTCTCGCGACATCGACGAGACAAGTTTCTCAGCAACGAGCGCGATGCACGTTGATAACGAATTTTCACGATTATTGAATCAATATATTATTTCATATTTCTGCACAACGATATCTATTTGCACAAATGCTAATAAAAAAAAAAAAAAAATAAGGAAAGCCGGTATTCATTTTTATATCTCCGTTATCAAATTTAAGTGAATACCGTCCGGAGAGTCTGCGGGACTACCGTGACGACAGCGATCTCCCGAAGCTCGTCGGTTCTGTTTCCGCAAAATCAGATATTTTCAACGATCTTCTTGAAATTTCAATCGAAGTTCTCCTCGTCGATTGCAACTGAGGAGACAAAACTGACGGAACCGATGTCGAACTGACCGAAACCGCGGAGACTCTCGGATAGGGGCACCGGGGCGGGAGACGCCCGGAGCCCTTCCGGCGAGCGCGGAGGGGAGAGGTCGGCTCGCTTCGGGAGAGGGCTCCCGTTCGGCGACGGAAAGGGGCAAGCCGGTGACTGAGGAATTACTGGAGTTTGATAAAAAGCGGTCTTCGCATTCAATATTTCAGGTACACCTAACAATCCACAATGCGAAACACTAACATGAAAACTGTATAAAAACAAGACCACAGATAAGTGAGGACAGAATCTATGACTCTCTGGCAAAATAAAACAAGATTTTTCCTTGACAGGTTTTAAACGTTATATTTGAAACAAATATTATCATTATGAAATTATTGTAAAGTATTTGCGTTTTTCGAAAAGCGAAGCGTTTGTTCCAAAAAATATTTTTGTTATCTCGTATCCACTTTCGCTTTCTCGAGTAGATATTTGGAGGCGCTCGCACAGCGCGGGGCGTGCAACTGAGCGGGGAGGGGGGGGGAGGGGGAGGGGGTGGAGTGGAGGGGGAGGGGGTGCGTGACTGCGGCTGACTTTTATTGCGCGTGTCAAGTGGTTTACGACGGGCGGAGCGCCCGGGGACGCCCGGCAGTGATTCCGCGAGGCTTAATCGGGTTTATGCTTTATTTCGTCATTGCGCCCTCCCCCGGCCTCCCCCACCCTCGCAGGGCCGAGACGGCCGGCGGAGCTGGTGTTAAGGAAGGTCGCCGGTGAATAATTAGCATCGGGGGCGGCGAGTGCAGCACTGACTCGAACGAACGGTTTCATTGCTCAATCCAAAATAGAAACCACCATTTACAGCGTAAACCTAATTTGCCATTCTATACCCACTTGGATTGGCAGTATGAGTGCAAAGACACACGTGTACCGAGCGGTGTTTGTATTTGAAGTTAAAAATGGTAAAGAAAACATTTTGTATAATAGAAAATTATTAATTGTTATATTTATATATATATATACAAAATAATTAACAAACTTAAAGGAAAAAAAAAAACTATTAACTATGATTCAATTATTTATATTACAAATCCGATAATCAATAAAAAAAAAAAAAAAACGAGAAACATTTTATTACATATTGTTGTCTTTGATTTTGATACCGAATTTCGTTTAATTTTATCAATTTTTCAAAAAAGTAAACACGAAAATTGCCACTAACGATATTGTCAAATTAGGTATAATTTAATAAATTATCATTATTCAAATTGAATACTTTCAAAGGTAGACCGAGATGAGCAAGCAGCCCGGGCACGCACACCCCGCAGTGACCGAGAGAACTACCCGTCTGTGGGTTGCAATTATGTGCACCGACTACTAAAATGACCGAATGAATAAAGAATCAATTTGTAAAATAGCAAAAACCACGATAGAAATGCAACAGCTTTGATATAAATTTTTCTGAAAAAAAAAAAAAACCTGAATATAATATTTTTTGATGTGTGGAATCATCGTTTAGTTAAGTCATGTCGAAGTGGGTTCGCAGTTCGAGTGAGGGACAAAGTCAAGAAAGAGAGTGACCAAGGATAAGGATGCCAACCAGGTGGACGGGCGAGTTGCTCGAGAGTGCGGCGGGCGAGCCGGGGAGCCGAGGAGCCGAGGAGCCGAGCCGAGCTCTGCGGCTGATGGTAATTAGCGGCCGAGGCGGCAGGTACGCCGCGCGGTGACGAGGCTCGCCGTGCGGCCCGAGAGGCTGCGTTATGCCTCACTCGGTTGTTCAGATCTCCGAGTGCACTGAACGCCAATTCAATTTAAAAGTTTCGATGAAACTGAACTGAAAAATTCTCACGATATTCAGGTTTGCTATTTGTGACTTTGTGATCACTTTTTTCACATGTGTAATTTTATCGGTGACCGGTTTCGCTAACCTTTTGTATTGGAGTTTGGAACCTTTAAAATGGAATTCCATCAAATATATCAAAAATAATAAATACTATATTTTTTAGTTCGTTACAAACGTAAACAAACTTTTTGAGTACTTAGTTGTGCTACGCCACTGGTAACGTCATTTTATGTAAATCAATAAATTTATCAATTTGAATCTTCTAGCAAAAATGATAAACGAAAAATATGATTATAAGTTTAAATATTTATATTTTTTGTACTGTCCTAATTGATGAGGGTCGGGTTACAAAATGCAAACATTTATTTGTTATTTATATATATTATACCAAATTAAATTGGTTTTTATAATTACCACAACCAGAGTTTACTTGGAATTGAAAGAAACGATCGGAATTAGGCAACAATAGAAAAGAAATAAGGAACTTGTCCCTCTAAAAATACCTGGATATAGGATCAGGCTCGCAGATCACAGGTATCTTGATTCGATGCCAATATCGAGGGTCTCGCAACTGACCCGAAATATTAATAACAATTCACGGGACCGATCCCTACTGCAGTGTGACAACGCCAACATTTAATTGACGGCGAGCTCGTGTTGATTAATTTAAAATAAATAATACCTCCAGCTTTGCGAAAATTAACTCGTGCAAGAGTTTGCGGTGGAGTTATTGTGATAATTTTCCACAAACAATCTCGCAGAGAGAATTGAACAATGACAGTTGATAGCGTTTGAAATTTTAAAAATATTTAAGTACCGAGAATCGCAAACGTTGCGGCGTATTGTTTTGTAAACGGACAGAGGAAAATTTTATTAAAAACTTATCAAGCAATAACGCAGCCCGACAGGCTTTTTCTAAAAAAAAATACTTTTACCAAACGTACTGCTATTTGCATCCTCAAACGCAGGCACGGTCCATGTGCCCACAGCGACTACTCGGCACATAATGGCTTTAATAACCTAAATAGATGTCAGTTATAAACTAGTCACTTATAGGACACATCTGGCGTTTTTATCACAACAGTTAAACTGCAAAAAAAAACTTAGCTTTAAACAAGGCTAGAAAACGGTTTGAATTTCAATAGTCAATTTAAATGGAGTATATATTTTTTACGGTTAGTACATAAAAAAATATATATCTGCAAAAGATGACTATTCTCGTGACATTCAACCGGTTATCCATTTAAATTGCGCTACGTAAAATAAATTCTTTAAAATCCGTCGATTGTAAAAATACGACAGGTGGATGTGCACATTTATTTTTTAGATTGAAAATTCGCTCATAACTTACTATTTGACGTTTCATCCCGAGCGATCGACTGACCGTTTTGGGCTGTCAATGATCGAGCATAACCTGTATTGAACGACAATATTTTTTCTAGGCATGACTAAATTGTCATCTTCAATTACTGACTGGGTTATATTATGACGGGAGCGAAGAAAACTTTTCAGCCGCAATGCGAGAGGAGGTCTCACGTCGACGGCACGACAGTACATGCGGAGTTCGTATCCAGTTCTCGACAGAAAGTAGTTTCGTATAAAGCCAGTCGCCCAAGGCCGCGAGCGTTGCTGGAGCGACAGTACGCAGACGGCCGCAGCGCGACTTCTTCGCGGGGTAACTGGGCATCGACACCGGACGGGAGATGGACGGGAGATCGCCGGCCGTCTGCTGTCACCGTCGACGCTGGGAATCTTCCCCGAGCCGGTGGATCCCGCGCTGGCCGTGGACCGCGGAGGACGGACCGCGGGTCCGCCGATCCGCTACTCACCTCGCCTCGCCGCTGCCGCTCGCACTCCGTATCGTTCAACAAGCGATAGTTCTCCCCGAACGAGCATATGCCGGGATATCTCTTCGAGGAGTCACTCGGCAGCCCCGGACCGCACGCCGAGTCACCGTATATCTTCGAGCACGTCGAAAACTAGCTTTGAGTCACTATCTGTGACGAGGCCTGAACGTTCAGCACAATGGATGTGGTACACTTGACAATCGCTTCTAAAACCAAAACAAAGCACGAGACAGATCACAATTTTCGCAGAAGTCTATTTTATCACTGTATCGCGTTTCGTATTGTCGTTTCGGAACGCACTCACTTTTTTCTCGTATTTTATTTAATATTCTGAAGATTCGACGAAAGCTGTTAGGATTTTTGCAAAGGAAGGAACACACGCGCACTAACATAACTCAAATCGCACAATACAGTGCGCCAAGTTGACGCAAAAAATCACTCTTTTAACACAGACGATGGTAAATTACGACGGAGACTACTCACCTGGTTGTTTGTTGGCGATTTTGTTGAAACAATTTTGAAAAACTTCATATAAATGCATAGGTTCGTCATCGCTAGTCGCCATTTTGGAAATTACTGCGACAAGCGAGGCGACGAGAGCCGCGAGAGGCGAGAGATGAAAACATAACTGGCCATCGCAGCGGAGCACTCGGTGTGGTCATACCGCCAAAATTACTCCTCGGCACAATGTGCAATAATCACAAACTTATGTTATCCATTAATCATTGAGCTTCTAATTATTTTATTTTTTTTTATTTTTATATTCGCGAACAACATAACTATATACGAAGAAATCAATTTACAATAACTCTTTTTCCTTTTAAAATTGAGAACAAAATGACTATTTCATTGTATATTTTCATAGTTTTTTCACAAGTTTTTAAAGTATTTGATGTTTCAAGATAATAATAAAAATTCAAAATCGATTACACCATAAAGTGTACGATTTTAGCCATAAAAAGAAAGCTTTATTTATTCAACCACAGATAGCGCAAGTTTCATTTTCATCCATATTTGTGATGTCTGAACCGCTGTGAACTGACATGAGATGTTAAATTGTATAAACGTCTCAGATAAATTCACCGTGTCACTGTAAATTAACAAAATACCAATTCTTATGAAAAATGTTTTCCTTGAATTCCTTAAATACTCAAAATCAGGTTAGTATTATTGCGTAGCGTCCACCGACAATCATTTGCAATAACCTTCTTTTATAACGCAATTAACCTGCTTTTTCATGATGCTATCCATCGTTTGTAGGTACTTTATAGTCTAACCCAGCTGTCAACGCGACACTCAGGCAGTCTGTTCAAATCCAAAAGACACGCAGTTGCGAGACAAGAGAACACAGCTGAGAAATCTGTTTTGACATTGAACAAAAATGAATTTGAGACTATATGCGAGGAGAGCCTACAGGAGGCTATCAGGAACTGTGACGCTGCAAAATTGAGTGACTTTCAGAAGTTGGACCTGCGGCGAACTGTGAAGAAGACCAAGAAGCTCCTAAACAACAGAAATAAAGTCCTCGCCGCCGTCCAGAACGGGGAGAACAAGTTTGACCCCTGGCACGTTTCGTACGTGTCGGGGAACACGTTTGCAGAGAATAAAAACAGTCATAGAGTAGAAGAGATCCTCAAAGAAGTGACAACAAGGCCCAGCCTTTTCATTGACACATCGAGAGGTTACAAAAATGCCCAAGTCAGGTATTCTGACAACTTTCACACTCATCTTCTCGAGGGGCTGTTGACGTCGAACTTCAAATATGATATGCAAATTCGCGGTTTCAAGACAGACAGGACAGTTATTTCAGAGTTGGAGAGGAATCCATCAACCCTCCAGAGATTCAAGAAAATGATGGGTGAGTATTCAAACTTCTACACATCAAAACTTTTTCATTGTTTTTATTTTCCATAATTTGTTTTGAGTGTTCTCAGTTGAAATAATATATTTTTTAATAATGGAGGATTCAATGGAAATTGTTGTACCACCTAGTTTAACACTTTGGGAATCGTATTTCCAGGCGTGTCTCCTTCTAAGTCTGGTAACCTACAGCACCATGATGGCATGGCGGACAGGTCGATGGCCATGGAGAAGTTGTTAAGCAGTGATGACACGCTGCCACTCAAGCCTGAGGACAAAGACCGTATCAAGATTGCTTTTGCTGAGGGGTACTTGGCCGGTAAGATTACCGCCTGTTGACACTTTTAGACAAATATTAGTATTTTGCTTCTTCCAGGTACTGATTTTTTTTTTTATGGATATCCTACAACTCAATTTTCTTTGAGTTTTGAAAATTCAAATAGTTGACTGGATTTATTTCTTTTTTTAAATATTTACGAAATTTTTCAAAATAATATTTTATAAAAGCATGAAAATATAATACTACAAAGAATAAATTTCAAACTAAATTTCCTATTTATTTACATTCATAAGAACACCTCAATTACGAATTAACACTTGCCTTTTTTGAATAGCAACAAATTATACACGGTCTATAGAAGAAATTTTTTACTTCAGGAACAAACCCAGAAAATCAAACTGGAGCAAAGGCCACCAAGTATTTGAAGATGGTACAACAGCTGCTGACAATTGTTATCTTTCTTGCTATCATTATAAGCTTGATGACTTCGGCCAGCGGGTCCATGTTCAGGTTTGTGAATTAACTATTAAAATTTATGGAATATTATGAGAAAGTTATCAAGAGTCGTCAGAGTCTATTAAAGATATTTACAGATATAGCTTTCCCTTATTTTCTCTGTGGTACCTTTAAAATAGTTAAAACTTTTTATTCAACTCGGGAGGATTTTTTAAAATGATTTCCATTATCTATGGCGATGATAGTTAATGCTATGATATATACTTAAATATAATTGGTTTTTTTTCTAGAATTCAATTAGGAAATCAGGTGGAGGTAGACCCTGAAGAAATTTCAGTCACGTTTGATGATGTAAAAGGTGCAGATGAAGCCAAGCAAGAACTGAAAGATGTGGTAAGTAATTTATGACCTCAATGGCATTGCCAGCTTCTTCGAAGGTCATCTTAGTCTTCTGACCCATTATTATATGGACCAATTTCAACAGAAATTCAGGATGAATTACAAAATTTAAGTAATGCTAAGTGATATATAAGTAGCTAGTTTTGTGAAGCTATTAAAAAAAATAGGTGTGTGAAGTAATATCATCGCTGGGTAAAATTGGCAGTGAAACAGTGTCATTATTGATGATATTGCATGCTTCAGGTGGAGTTCCTGAAGTCCCCAGAGCGCTTCTCCTCTCTGGGGGGCAAGCTACCCAAAGGTGTGTTGCTGGTGGGGCCGCCGGGCACGGGCAAGACTCTGCTGGCGCGTGCTGTAGCTGGGGAAGCAGGAGTCCCCTTCTTCCACGCCGCTGGTCCTGAGTTTGACGAAGTCCTCGTGGGTCAGGGTGCCCGCCGCGTGCGAGACCTGTTCAGTGAGAATATTTTACACTTTTTATCTCACACTTTGCTTTTATTAACTTGTTTGATAAAGCAGATCTTTGAAAATATGGTAAGTACATGTTAGCTCCCGCTCTTTATTTAAAAAAATTGTCTGATTGTAAATAAATAGGAACCCATTACATCATCAAAACATGGTTGTCGTAGACCTGCTTGGGTTTACAATTATAAATAAGACTAAACTTGAATTATTATTTTGAGTCATTTTTCAAAATGATCTGTATTTTGGCAAAAGAATTTATACTGATGGCAGCAAGCTTCTGCAAGTATCTAACGTAATGAAGTCGATTAATTGTTTTGATTTCTGCTGTTAGTCAAGTAAACTTTGAAACCAACCAAAAATAAGCAAAAAATTTCTTAGCGAAGACCATGTAGAAGATCTCAAAACAATGTTTGACTTCTATTGCTGAGAGGAATAGTGTCATAAATGATGTATGATATTTTACATAATTCCCTATATGAATCTGTATATCTAGATGTAGAATCGTTTCTGTTCTAGTAGAAGTTGTACTTATGTACTTGGGATGGGTCCAACAAATCAAACATTTTTGTGGCAACATTGCAGTTTATGTAGAACGATATTACTCATTGCAGAAGCAGCCAAGGAGAGAGCGCCATGTGTGGTGTTTATAGATGAAATAGACTCCGTTGGAGCCAAGAGAACTAATAGCATTCTGCATCCATATGCCAACCAGGTGTGCTTCTACATTATGTTTCAATAATGAAAATACCTCAGTGCTTAGTATTAATTTAGAATTTATTCATCAGTAATTTTCTAATGGTTATGAATTCTTGTACAGACTATTAATCAGTTGCTCTCTGAGATGGATGGCTTCCACCAGAACGAGGGGGTCATCGTCTTGGGAGCTACAAATCGCCGTGACGATCTTGACCCGGCGCTGCTGCGGCCGGGCAGGTTCGATGTCGAGGTAAAGTCTGTTTCATTGTTTAGCTAGCTCTGTTGAAAAATTATAACTTAAATACAAGCTTTGAATAAAATATATTTATTTAGTAGAGTTAGCACAAATATTGATAATAAAGGTTTTTCTATGAAATCGACATTAGGTTTATGACATTAGAATTTGCAAGTTTTTTTGTTGCTGTTTTAGATCACTGAATTTTCTGAAGATAGCTGACATTAATTTAACACTAAATATATCTAATTAATGGAACTGGTATTTATTTTATTGTACTAAATATATCATGATTTAAAACTATATAAAAAGCATATATAAATATTCAGAGATAGTAATTATTTTTACTGACTGATTAAAGAAATAGAGAGCTTAGTTGTAAGTGATATTGTTATTTTGTTTAAAGAAAGTACTGTACCGAAGAAAATTAACAGGTTCTGCTTAAAAACTTTTTTGTTGTTTATAAAACTGTTTGATTTCTTAATCAGCAAAAAAAAACAAATGTGCCTACAACACGACCGTACTACAAAATAGCTACTGTTTTACAATCTTGTAACTCTATCTTCTTTAATTACAAATTAAGTTTATAATATAAAAATGGAAAGTACTTTTGCATTATTCTTTTCAGATGAAAAATAACTGCTTAAAATACTTTTACGGGTGTGAAAGTGAAGTTTAAAAAGTAATATGTATATATATATATATTTATTATATAATAAAAATAGGTAGTGGAAAGGGTTGCAAAGACTATTGTTTAACCAAGTGCATTTTGGTTTCTATTATTAAATATTGGTCAATTTCAGGTGAATGTGCCCACTCCAGACTACTCGGGACGGAAGGACATCCTCACCATGTACCTGGGCAAGGTGCTGGCCACCGGAGATGTGGACGTAGAGCTGCTGGCCCGAGGCACCACAGGATTCACCGGCGCTGACCTGGAGAACATGGTCAATCAGGCCGCTCTCAAGTATGCGCTTCTGCTATCTTTACAGACCCTAGCTCTGATGTAAACGTCTTGAAAATTTATACCGTTTATCCCTTCACTCTATATAATTAATGATATTATGAGGTGTTCTATTATGTAGATCATTTTTATATAGTGCGGTCTGCATCTCATGTAGAAATTTCTTGGACAAAGATGTGCATATAAGCATATGGGGGAAACTTGTTGTAGTCTCCCAAAATCGTGGTACGTTCAAAGTTTACTCCTCTTCGACTGTTCATTGTTTCGAGCAACACCCCCAAAACACGATTCCAAGTCTTGCATTGAAAGGATTATTTAATTTTTGCAAAGTTTTTTTTTATATGAAGTTTTAAGTTAATTTTAACTTGTATATACTTTATACTCCTTGAGAAAGTTAAGAAATATATCCCTAATTTTTCAAGGTCAGTAGAAGTTTTTATGTGACTTTTATATGCACTTTTCTGAGGATCATATCTATTGCATAAACTGAGACCTTGCAGTAATTAAACATATGCTTTGACTGTCATTGTTCTGAATGATTTATATTATTAGTCTCTTCAGAGGCAAAAGAGAAATATACAAAGGTTATCATCAAGAATATTTAATTTTAACCTTTCCAGTGGATATGAATAGTTTATTTTATGCAATAACAGGGCAGCCATCGATGGGGCCAAGGCCGTGTCCATGAAGTATCTGGAGGGAGCGAGAGACAAAGTCTTGATGGGACCCGAGAGGAGATCAAGGTGGGCATCATCACAAAATTAAATACATTTTCATATGTTATTGTTTGTGTGAAAATATAATAATAAAACATGTATTTGTCCATTCAGATTACCTGATGAGGAAGCAAATCTTATCACAGCGTACCACGAGGGTGGGCATGCTGTAGTTGCTTATTACACCAAAGTAAGTTTCCTTTGAATATAACTATGAAAATTATTAAAAAAAAATCAAAAACATTATTAGTGATTCTTCTGCAGGTTTTTTTTAGACAGCCAGTTACATTTCTGTAAGCTTCATCAATATTTTTTAGAAGAATGCATAAATTTATTTTACAAACAAATACACTTTCAGTTGCTCTTGTTTATATTGTTTCTTCTTTAATTTGTTTTAGGAATCTCACCCACTGCACAAGGTGACAATCATCCCCCGAGGGCCCTCCCTTGGTCACACAGCCTACATTCCATCTAAAGAAAGGTGCATAGTCACAAGATTGTTAAATAAATATTCAATAGTTTCAGATTTTTTTACTTAAACATTATTGTACCGGTTCTTCAAGTCCGTACAGAGGGTTGCCTTGTTTCTAACTTCCCGAAATGAAGGCTCAAATAAATAATTCAAAATACGTGTTCCCTGGCCACCTCTGTTGATGACTAGTGACCATTTAAGAATATATTTTTGCCATATTTATTTAATATAGACAATAAAACAATATTATGGGAAGCAGTGGGTTGCCGTCCCATATAATAATAATAACATCTTCTACTATAATAATAGCCATTGTGTGTTTGTGTGTTTGTATGTGTGTATGTGTGTATGTTTCATTTTTCCGTTCTGTATAGAATATCTTAAAAGATACAATGCTGATTTTTTGCACATAAGTTAAGTAAATTTTTCCGCAGCTATGTGCCGAATTTCAAGACGATAGGATAATATTTTCATTCATAAACTTTAAAATATGCTTTAGCGAATTTCAATATATACGAATTATATGATTCAGTTCTTCACGGTGAGAATTTCAAATTTAGAACTTTTACAAAAAAAACAAATTTTAGATGCTTCTAAGAAATTTCCAGCTTATGTCAGTTTGACACAAACGCCATCTCCATTTTTTTATCGAAATTGCATTAGAAATTATTAATCACATCATTAATAACTCAAAATAACACCTTCTACGCACAGAAAACGTAATTAAAAAAGAATTGCACAATTGAACGTGATAAAGACTGCATCAAATATAGAACAGTGCAGTGAAAAGTGATGCGTTGTTTGTGACACGAAATGTGACATAAATGTCAAGCAATGAGTTGGAAGGAAAACGTGAGCAGCGTCTTCTTAAAATTCGAGTACGCGCATCGACCTCAAGACAAAAAGAAACTGATGCACAGCGAACGCTGCGTTTGTCTTCGGATTAATTAGTGTGACCTGTCGATTCTGCAATGCTTTACATTATCAAGCAGAAAACCCATCAGATGGAAAGTTCAACAGTTCAAGTGCACAAAGATAAAGTGAAACTACCAGCAAGGCCTATTTCCCCAGTATATTTAAAGGATATTTATAATGTAAATTTCAAGAGAAAAATAAGATCATACAATAACAGTATATCTTTTGCATCAATGGGAGCTAAATTAACAGTGGGCCACTCTGCTTCAAAGTTCAAGGCCAAGTATATTACAGAACTTTGCACCTTCATCCAACTGATTGTACAAAATTAAAGCATTATTCATCTTTTTATGTTCAAACACTATCGCATCGTTCATCAAATACGTCATTTTATGACGGGCTACATTGCTAGTTATCATATAATATAATAGATATATTTTTTTACTTTATTAATTACTTTGTTAAATATTTTATCTTCTTATTGTAAACATTGTATCTATTTCATATATATATTTCCGGATATAGATACCACGTGACGAAGCAGCAACTGTTGGCTATGATGGACACCATGATGGGTGGGCGAGCAGCCGAGGAACTTATATTCGGCCCTGACAAGATTACTTCAGGTAATTTATTAACTCTTTGCACTTGAGAGGTGCGTCTCAGTCACTACACAATGTAATGCCGCAACTCGAGAGGTGCGTCTCGGTCACCACTTTGTTTGGTGCGGAAATTTGATGTGCGGTGATAACTATTTATGGTGATATCTTGTTTATGTTTATGTGATCTTGTTCTTTAAAGTTTGTTCCTTAACACTGCCTATATAATTTTACAAAGATGATCTTATTTCCCTTTCAAACTACGTAAGAATTTCTTATCTAAGATAAGTGCGGCACCATTAAGGACTGCACCGTGGACTGGGGCCTCAGTTCTACTTTGACAGCCGTGGCAAAAGGACTAAACGTGTACCTAATCAACCCATATATTTTTTGCTTGTACTTCTTATCGTAATCATTCATTTGAAGGTCCTTATTTATTTAAACTTATATTGCACTGAGGATAGACTTTTTTCTCCCCCACAATATTAATTAGCTTTCCATTCACTTATTGCACCATTATTTGGTTTGCTTTATAATATCTAATAACATTAAGATAATATGTATAATAAACCCGGCAAAAGACACCAAACGACATACTATTGTGATACTTGTCCCGAAAACCCGGGCATGCATCTCAGCAATTGTTTCATAAAATATCATACAAACCAAAATTACTAAGACTTATGTTTACGAAATTTTCTCCGTAAAGATACATTAAATATAAAAGCTTTATGTGTTAATTTGTGTGTGTGATCATTTTAAGTTAGAGGTAAGAAATTCACCAAAAGCGCTACGAAACGCTTGAGTTGCTGATAAGTCCGCGCGGAAACAATCTCGATTGCAAAGGGTTAACATTCAAGGGATTATTGCTACTATGCAAGCTAAAGAATGCATATTTTTTTAATTCCTGGATTTGAATAAATGTTTCCAGGCCCCAATTAAACAATAAAATTGTGTGGAAATTTTTGGAGCAGTCTTTTCCTTTACCGTTCTGGGAAGATTTCCATGATGATAGTTTCAAAATCTTTTTTGAAACATTATAAAAAAATAATTCTTTACATTGAATAAACAATACATGCTTATTTTCATACACACTGTTAAGTGGAATTCGGCACCTTCTTTTCATATTGAATTGTACTTAATCTTATTTGCTTTGCTTATTTAGGAGCATCATCAGACTTGAAGCAAGCAACTTCCATCGCGTCACACATGGTGCGGGATTGGGGAATGAGTGACAAGGTGGGGCTGCGCACGCTTGAGACTCCCAAGGGTGCCTTCACCGCTGGAGAGACCCTAGGCCCTAACACCAATGAGGCTGTGAGTCAACATTACGACATAAACCTACCCAAAAAATGTCTGCGTGATATCCATCACTGTGGAATTAGTACTGATTGTATATTAAATGAATGTTACTTTCCTATATTGCAAGAATTGCATTTAAACAAATAAATAACATAAGTAATAGTTGATTATTTGTGATGTTACTTTTCAGGTGGACATTGAGATCAAGCGTATCATGAGCGAAAGCTATGAGCGCGCCCTGCGAATTCTGCGAACGCACCCAAAGGAGCACAAGGCCCTGGCGGAGGCACTGCTAAAGTATGAGACCTTGGATGCCCAAGACATCAAGGCCATCATGACAGGGCAGGATCGGCCAGGCTCCGAGGCCCCGCGCGTGCGGGAGGTGCCCACCCCCGTGGTGGCCCCAGCGCCCGCGTAGCTCTGCCTGACTCTTAATCATAATTAAGGCTTTTAGGACAGAAACTAGAGTTACTTTTCAAGGATAAAGTAATTACTATATTATTATATTCACGTCAGAGGAACCTCGGCGATATCTTTCAGCAGTTAAGATATCAAATTTATCAGTTCTAAATTTTTTAAATTATAGTTATATTTTTATTATTGCACACGAAATTTTGCTCTGACTTATGTTTTATTGTTTAATAAATCTGTGTTTTAGAATTTTGTAATTTAGTGAGGAGAAGAGATACTTCATTCTGGGATTTTGTCACACCAGCAGCTTTGAAGAAAATTTAACAAATTATTCACCATCTTGTGTAATGACTACTATGAAGTTACCAGGTGCAAAATTAGTGTAAATTCATATTTGACTATTGTGAGAAATGTTGAATTCTAAGACCAAAATCATAGCGAAATGTTATGTAGTTTTAATTTCTAAAGCTTTTTATCTGATTAGATAGAGAAATGTTGTTTGATGGGTGTTCTAAGAGTTTTATATATGAAAGTTGATCGTCTTTCAAACAATTCCTGAAATTGACATCACTTTATAATCGTGCAGCGTTAGATGGATTCTTTACAACACAGCCGGTATCTTCAGGGAGTAACCCTGCAGTAAGTCCCCGGTGTATTTTGTGGCCTTCGTAGTTTTCAATGCTTTGCACTTTTTCGGGGAGAATTATCAATCAACGATAGTCCCACGACATGGGCTTCTTAAGAACGTCACAATTACTGTAATTTGTGATGCATTAACTCAATTTGAAAATAATGCGAAATTATTTGTACAAAACTGTTTTGAACGAAAGCTTCAAATGTGATGTAATATCTTCTCGCTTGTAAATATATATTAAAAGCCTCTGCTTCCTTCAAAACTGTTTTATTTTGTTGCTGTAGTTTTGCTTTTAGCAAATTTCTTTTATTTTTTTATATCTTGAAAAATTATTCTTTTATTTTCTTTGGACAGTAATTCAAGACAGTCAAAATATCACAAGGTTAATGTAATGTACTCGGGTTATCTGCGGTAAGATGTTCAAAATAATAATGTTGCAATAATTTTCAAGTGAATACATTCTATATTCGTGTTACAGCTGATTACGCTAGGCGGTGTATGTGTTACAATATGAAGGAAAATGGTTCCTGTTGTATTGACAGGTTGGCACATCTTGTCAACAAAATTAGAATAAGTGTTGCCATGTAAAAATGAATAAATTAATTTTATTGACAATTCCCTTTTATTTTAAAACCCATTTTATGAAAAGTTGGCTATATCAAAAGAAACTACTCACCATGTTATAAAATATCAATTAAAGATATGTTTCCAGGACTGGTTTCAATCTCCAAACTGTCTACAAAGATGTAAAATTAATTATTTTGAATATAAGCTATATTATAGATTCACACATTTATCTACGGGCAGTCTATAGTGGCAAATACATCTTACCCCCCAGCTCTCGTAAGTGAGACGCTCATATAGGTTATTACCATGTTCAAGTTAACTTTGTTAATATTTTAAATAAAATACTTGAGTGATTTTTCCACATGTAAATTTTTATTGGTGACTGGTTTCACCAACCTTTCACGTTGGCAGAGTTTAAAATTTTAAAATGGAATTCCACAAAGTACTCTGTCAAAAAAAATTAATTGATTATTTAACTTTGTTAAACGAAATTAAGTTTGTAAATAGTTTTAAAATTGAAGTTCTACAATCAAGTAAATTTTATATACATTTTATATTTTCATGGTTTAAAAATCGCTTAGTGGCCAGTAGTTAGCTCACGCGCTTGCTAACTGTTGGTCCTGATATGGAACAGTATCTGCTAATTTATTGTGTTGCTAAGACCTGTTGTATTATTATTTGCAATAAATATAATGCGCCACATCAAGAAGCCTTGGATGAGGCTGTTGATCAACCAGAAAATAAAAATATGTGTAGACTAGAAGGACCTGTACTGGTAGATCATTGTGTATTTCAATTCTTTTTAAATTATAATTGTATCCTTGTTCAGGATTTCTCTGAACAGCAAAGCAAATTCCAGGGATATATTAATTGTTTGCAATGCAAATAATGGAATTATTTCTCCATCTGCTTCTGTTCTCGTAGCATCCTGCTCTTACAGAGCGGTGTGATTATAGACTGTTTCCCCAAGTATTTGGGCTTAATGTTTTCGCTTGTAGAAAATATATAAAATTAGAAACTAATTAAATTGTTATAGTTGCAGTGTGCTGGGTTTGGAAAGCAGGATAATATCATACGTTTTTATGCATTCTGAGTTCATAGATTAGACGTGCTTCTGCTATTTATTTAAAGGTTTTTTAAATTTGATTCTGCTTGTTAATACTGACAAGTTTCTTGTGGCTGTACAAAAAAATAAGGAATTTACGAAATAGTTTGTGACTCAATTTGTATTTGAATATATATTTTTAACACCGCCATTATTATCTAAAGAACAAAAATAAAAGAAATAGGTATAACTGAATATTTTATTTATTAAATAAGTGCATATTATATACATTTCCAAAATAATTTTAAGCCTTGCAACATTGGCAGGGATTAAATATTATAAAAATTATTATGAATACGATTAACATTTTGATTAAACAATCCGAATCACCATAGGCACAAATAGATGTATTGATAATAATTACTATTATGAGATAGATAATCCGGGTTTATCATTTGGTATAGTCCGGATCAACATTCAATGTAAAAAAGCATTTATAGCTAGCATGGAACATCCCCTGATTTTCTGATCTGCCACTTCGTCAGTTCACAACAACCGTAAGGAATACACTAGCGAAAATCAGAATTTTACAAATAAACATTTGCAATTCATCTGTTGGGATAAAATTATTTTAAACATTTTGGACTGTAGACTTTTTGCATAAAGATACTCTGAGATCAACACACATTTTATGTTTTACATATGTATGATCTTAAGTATCTATTCACATGGTTATATTTATCCATAGAAAATTGTTTTCGAGAAAAATCTTGTTGCAATTCAAGAAAATAATAACATTAGTTAATTGTCTGATAATAAAAGAAAAAATAAAGTAAAAGTAATTAGCTTCTAATTACGAACACTGGCCCATTTGATAGTTTGTTGAGTTTTTAGTGTTTAATATTTCAAGGGTTATTAACTTATAACTGGATATTGGATCTTATTTATCGCAGAACTGTCCATTTTAAAAAAATCCAGTGTTGCTTGACTATGTGTATTTGTCATGAATAATAATTAATAGTAAGATATTATATGTCTTGTCATCAGAGGGTACAAATGGAAAAAAATATCAACACGGACAAACCAAATAGCTCTTTATCCACCACAGAGGTAGAGAGAGTGCACAATGTGAAGGTATGTATGATAATAAAGACAAATATTAGATTATTTGATAAGAAAAAATAATATTGTACCTCTTATGAGAAGATAACATGGACAGTACATATAATTTTTTAATTTGGAAATTGCTTTTATGAAAACAAAAATGAAATTACTGATTCAAAACTTCTTATAACATAATCGGTTCTATCAATAGTCAATTCAAACAAATTTTTTAAAGTGGAATTAGGATTGGTTTCAACTCCCATTAGTAATAACTAATATGTATAAGTCATCATGAGTTTCACATATTTATATTTAAAATAACTAAAACATATAATATCTAACAAAAATAAAATATGTAAAGATAAAAAATGGATTGAGAATTCATATCTTTGTTAATAGTTTTAACATGTTGAATATGAGTGAACTGGACACTTTTATGTCAAAATTCTGACCTTCAAAATCATAGCAGGGGGATCGGATACAAAAAATAACATTTGAGTTTTACATTCAACATTGATAATTTTTAAATTCCTCGGCCAGTAAAATATAAATAAAAAAATGAGCAACTTTTTTTTAAGACAACATATTAAAAAAGAATTTATGTTTACTACTGACTTTACATAAATATGCTACACACTTGAAGGCAAAAAGGCATGTCTCACAGTAATTACATACGCTTGATCGGTAGCGATTCTTTACAAAACTCAGCTATGAAGGCAGGAAACATAAGGCACAAGCTTCAGGCACCCAATCAATGGCATTCCTTTCTTTATAACAAAGCATCAAGAAATAGATTGTGAGCTTTTCACACATTTTTTACAATAAATCTTTTAGCTTCTAAGTGTGTTACAGAATTACGTATAGCGTAAATAATAAAATCAAGACACATACCACAAATTAATATTCTCCCAATAATCTTCATTTTTAAAGATATGGTGCTTTTGTAAAGTATATGAGTTGTATATTCTACTAGGCAGTCATCTTCAAAGCGCTGAATACAAAGTTAGATTTATCCTCAAGCCAATCAGACGACCCAGTTGTGATCGCTCTTACCTCTCCGACGCCGCGCACAGTCCAGAACTCAACTGAGTAAAGACTATAATCGACTTAATGATAGACTGCTATGTATTTAGCGTTAAATATAAAATTAAGTATAAAGATAAGTTCAGTCTCTGAGGCGTAGCGGAAGCGACACGAGACACGCCAACCACATCTAAAGCAAACAAACCTCGATTCTCCGAGCTCCATATACCAGAAATTTGCACGGATACTCTTTCAAGTTTGATGATGTTCTGAATTGTGTCTACTAGTACTGAGCGCAAATCTTAGAGAATCCCTGTGCTGAAGTCTCCAGTTTATATCCTTCGTGAGATAATCGATGGGGACATGTTTTTAATGTTGGCAACCTTTTGCCACTTAAAACTAGGAATAATCATGTTGTAATCATGGCAGTGATTAGATGATGATATTTACATAACCAAAATAATTTTTCTGATTTTTCACACTTCAAGGTCAGTGTTTAGATTATGCGAAGTTGTTTTACAACAAACATATTACACAGGCGGATAACATCCAAAAGATGTATCGAGAGACATACTTGAAATATCAACACCAGGGGAGATACAGAATAGAAAATTAAATGATATGAGATTCAGGGAATCCAAATGTCATTCTAGGAACTGTTAATAAGTGTAAATATTTGCAAACGCATAATGGAATTGCAGTGATGCTTTTTGCTTGCATGGTTTTTGTTCTGCTGAGAACTGATCGGTAGCTCGGATTCCAAAACAACTCTTCTATTTTTTTTATCATCAATTTGAACAATCACAATCAGTCAAAATTGTCAAAATCTTGGAGATATTGTAAACATTCAATCAACTATATTATAATGAACATCTGAACATGAACAATCACAGTCCATATCTAAAAAGTAGAATCGAGGCATATTTTGATATGGGATTATCAAAATTTAGGATTACATTTTCAAAGACAAACCTAAGGGTTTACACTGTACACGGTAATAGTATGTGAGTCAGATTACAGAGACACGAGTTGCAGAGTAAACACCGATCTCGAGTCTGAAACTGCCTTGGCTGAATAAAGTCATTGGTTCATTATTCAAGACATTCATATTTAATTGTCAAAATACCATCATTTCTAAAAACCAAACCGACGGTTCAGCTGCCATCTCAACGTACCCAAGGAAGTGGTGGCCGGAAATGCTCACAGCGCAGTACGCGGCGCTGCTCCCAGCCAGCGCGCGCAGACGCCCAGCAGGCCGGGCCAGCCTCACGCTTCCGCCTCCTGAGGCTCCGGCTCTGGTGCTCGGGGTGCTTCCGCACCCACCGCCGGATCGGCTGTAGCTTCCGCTAGGTTTGTGACAGACTTTGATTTAAAGCACTGAAAATCCACATGCCTGCTCTTGGCTTCTTCCTTTTCCCACGACATGTGAATGAAGGGACGCTGCACATAATTGTAGATGACTTCAGCACGACCTCCCGGACGTTTCTTTACTTTTTCTTTGTATGTTGGATAGCCTTCGACGCCTAAGCGGATTTTTTTGAGGCCACGCTCCTTCATGACTTGCTTGGCTACGTCCCTGTTTTCAATGTATTTGAAAAACCGATACAGAGGAGTGCTCAGTACGGTTTGAGAATATTCATCTCCCATCTGTGGAGGATATTCTTCATCCCAATCGACAGCGTCCTCATCTAATAAGACTACAACATGGCATTCACGATCACCACGGCGAGCCGAAGCCACCATCAGCGGCAGAACTAACTCTTCTAGGAAACTTTCAAACTGGCGACGAGCTCCTTCATTGCTCAATTCATGTAATAGTCCTCTCAGGTTCTGACATCGAACAGTATTAGCATCGAACGGCACAAGCAAGTAGTCACATGCCTCTCTCAACTCTTGTACCGACACACTGGGAGGACAGCGGATAACTCCTCCACGATAATAGTCTAGAATGGCGCGGAATAAGGTGGCAGAGATGCCATCGGCCACTTCAAACTCTCCACGTTCGTTAGCGCGAGCAAATTCGATACCTGAACTGAACATCCTGCCTAGCATGGTGTTGGGGTGCACGGTGAAGAGAGAGGGGTCGAGTACAAATCGTGTGTTGTCTACCACAAGTGTTAGACGGTCGGAGGGCAACGGGTCCGCTTCCTGGGCGGCGGCGTTGGCGCTGGTGCCGCTGCAGTTGGCCTGGCTCATTTGGTTCTTGGGGAGGCCGGGGGGGGCCTGCCTGTTGCGGGAGGTGCCTGCGAATCTGTTCTTGAAGAGCCTTCTTCTCTCCTCACTCTCCTGGTAGTCCTCCGTATCGCTGCTGCTATCGCGATCGTACGATCGTTCTTTGGGGGGAGTTGACATTTCACTCATCCCAGCGAGTGGTTCGTTTCACTTTCTTGTCGTTTAGAGACGCGTTTACATCACGCTGCCGATATAGCGCGGCAGATACACACTCGGGTGTGTGAAAAGCCGTATCGCACTCAATGGCACTCGCGAGTAACGGAAAACTCAATTCCAGACGGATAGATTTTGATTGTCTTTCCAAAGCGAAAGTTGAACAAAGGACTGTCAAGTTGTATCCGAGGGTTCAACCAAATAATATCCAGCCATGCGTAATACATATGATACGATTTTGTTTTTAAATGGCAGCACTTAACAAGAAATAGAAAAATCTGGTTTAGTTATTATCAAATCATTTTAAAAATAAAAAAATACAATGAAAATGGGACTATTTTATAATTTTACTGATATGTTCATTTAAGATGCTTTAAAATTATAATAAAAGAAAATAATCAAACAATTTTCCTCTATACTGGCAATACAAGATGTTAGCCGCCAACATGTTTTCAGCGATGAAATGTCAAAATACACTCATTGGAAGCTTGTAACTGTGAAATATATAACTCTAATCTACTTTTTCGATAACTGAAACCCTCAGAATTATCATAACTACGTAATTATGAATTGAATATTCTTTATCATAAATTAAAAAAATAGGTTTTAAATTATAACCTAAATGTTAACTCTTTCACAATTTATATCCAGAAATTGTTGTCACTGCAATTTGAGCGACAATGTCTGAAGAAATGCAAAACGGGGAAATATTTCAAGATCCTGACTATCCTGAAATATTACCTGCGGTAAAAAATGATCCGGAGCTATCGGAGGAACAGCGTATTGAAAAGATACGACACATAGTAGAAATAGAGTTTTCGGCTGAAATTCGCAAAAAAGAGCAGGACTTAGAGATTATAGAAGAAAGGTGGGTAATCTAGAGCAGCTCAAGTAAATCACTCTTAAGTTAACGATGATAAACACTTAACCCGGAGGACCTAACACTATAATGTTAGGTTGGGTTTTCCAATGTGTCAAACAGTTCGAATATATTATTATAATGCACAAGTTTGCATATTGCTATTTTTAAGTGAAATAAAGAGGTTAGAATTTAAAGTTTTGTATAAAAATAAATATATCGTACTTAATTATTCATGTTCAAAAGAAAAATTAAATGTATCTTCCTTTGATTAGACAATTGATACTCGAGGTTTGTGTAGTATTCATTCCTTATATTGAGTCTAATCTAACTTTAGTGATATTTTAGACAGGGATAATTGCATGCAGCTATATGCAATCTAGAGTAATTAAATAAAAATTATAAAAAAATTTGAAGTAGTTTTCAAATACAATTCTGTTGAATGATGATTTTCATTTGCCAGCAGTACCAAGTATGTAGGAATTAACATACAGTATTTTTTTAGTGGGTCAATAGGTTTGATTACACGGGAAATATTTGATGAGAAGATTAGTTGCAGTTGTCCTTGATTAAATTTGTCTCTGGAATTTTCTTACTGTAAATATTAAAAAAATCAGTTTACTCATCATCAAACCCAAGACTTTGCAGTCTCCAACAGCCTCAACATGATGCAGTAATATTGTATACTCTAATAATACACTTAGTAAAATGAAGCATTGACATGTTGAACTACATACATATTTCAAACTACTAGATACATGCATCCTAACTTATAATAAATTATTATAATAGTATTATTTTTATAATTTTTGTAGGTCAAATCTAGCTCGCAAATCATTGGCGCGCTTGCGTTATGCCATAGTGAACACTTACTACAACAACCAGCAGTTCCAACCCACTTCTGAGGATATACAGCAAGAAGTCACCTTTCAGAAGGATCCTGTAGCTAGAGCCAAGGTATCTTAAATTATAGAGATATCAGAAATGCTATTTTTATTTCTTATATTTTGTTCCCGGTACTGTAGCTATCTTCAGGGATTGGCTTGTTTAAATGCCGGAGACTCAATAAACCAAACTGAAAATTTACTTAATTTTTTATGAAGTGCTTGGTTAACTGTCTGTTATGTTAGTGGCTTGCGGTGTGGTGTGGTTTATAGACTCATTGTTCAGACTTTTAATTTGTAACAAACAAAAAAATAATTGTATGCTCTGTATTGTATTGTAATTGTTATATTAGTTTTATCCAATTCCAATGTATGCAGGTTCACAAAAGACTAAAGAATGAGCAGAAGATGATACACCCGGCTATCAAGAAGTTGCTGGGCGGGCGCGACTGCAACCTCGATGACCTGATGAAGGTCCGCCCTCCACGGTCACGTGGCAAAGCTGATACGGTGAGTATTATCATTTCAAAATAAATATTGTTTGAAACATTTTAATAGTGGATCTTTGAGTAGTTATTTAATCACATGTTGGTATGCTAATCCTTATCTTCCAAATGAAAGAAACTTAATCCTCATGTTAGCTGAATCTTAATATAATAAAATTAAATTAAAAACAAGTAAATAATAAATTTTTACTTGTTTGAAAATGTATACACATTAGTTAGGGTAAACGACCTCACAGTTCACAATTTTAAACAAAACTATGAACTAACACAATTACAGTATTATTTATTAGTTGGATGAGAGTATTGAGATTTCTCTGTCTTAGAATATGAAAATAATCTAAATCGATTTTTGTCCCAGAGTCACGTACCTATATCACAAGGTTATACAATTCCTGTGGATGGTGCAACTGAAACCCTCCGGAGTCAAATAAGAACAGAGGACTATGATATACAAATGAAGAACAAGGAAATCAAGAGAGAAATTCAAGATGTGGAGGAAGTTACGGATGTAAAGGTTCCCAGGTACATCGAGCCCATAGGAATGGATAAGGATGTACTGAAGATCGACACCATTAGAAGAAACAAACAGAAGGAAAAATTTAGAATTATTATTGGTTAGATATGTCTTCATATTAATAATTGTTTTACAAATAAATACAACAAATAATTTATACGTCGCCATATTGTTGCTATATGTGTTAACAATAAGTTTTTAGGTAAATCATCACAAATGAAAGAGAAAAATATTTAATTATTCTTATTGTGAACTAGTTATATCAATACATTCTGTCAACATAATCATATTAATTTTATAAATATTCAATGAATTTCTTCTATGTCTTAATGCTAAAATGAATTTAATTTTAATTTCCTTTGATTTGAACTATCAAAATACAGCATTTTAACCTTTAAACTTTAGAAAAATTGTTGCAACAGTATTTGAAATGTTTTTTTACATTTACATTACATTTTTTGTGTTTTATGTGATGTAATATAGGAAACACATCCAAGTATACGCCGCCACACTCAGATCTAGACCGTTCCACCCACCGTTGGCTGCTGTATGTGCGAGGCCCACGAGAACGCCCCGCCGTTGACCATTTCCTCTCCCACGTCACCGTTGTACTGCATGACTCTTATGCTCCACATCACATCCTGGAACTCAAGTGAGTCTTGTTTCGATCCTTCTCTCACTCTGTCATTCTCTTTCTGGAATAATTCTGTCACAATAATCTTTGAATTAAATTATCGATGCAATTTTGTGAAGGTCTCCTCCCTTTCATCTGTCTCGGCGCGGCTGGGGAGAGTTTCCTGTGAACTTGGAGCTGCACTTCCGGAATTCACTATTAAATCCACCTGTCAAGATTGTCCACAATCTGCGCCTTGATCGCCAGTACACTGGGATACAGACACTCGGTAACCATTATCTCAGTATTTATTAATATAAAATAACAATTGACATAAGTCAATAAAAATAAAAATTGGGTCTTTTAAATAAAATAAACCAAATGATTCATCAGACAACTGGTATTTATTACTGAAATAATAAGAGCTCTTACACCCTTTGATTTATTAGAAAACAGTATTAATGAATTTTAAAAACTATGGTGTTCTGTTTACATAAATAAATAATTTTATTAAATTAATTAAAAGAAATTAATTGTCATGTCTTATAAAATTTTGTTGATAGTATAATACTGCATATGTTTAGTAATTTTCCATTAGCAATAGATCTACTAATCTATCTTATTGATAGAATATGTATTATATTTAATTTTAGGTGCTGAAACTGTGGTCGACGTTTGGTTATACACGGATGAAACCATGGTGGAAAAGCAAGAAGAAATTTTCTCTCAATCAAAACCCCTTTCAAGTACTACCCCTAGACTGTCTCCCTTGAGCCAGTCAAGTTCATTAGAAACCATCAAACCCGGAGAGGCTCTGACAGTCGATCTCAAAGAGAAGTCGTGGATGGAATTCGAGAAACAGGTTACAAGGAAAAAAAACTCCTGCCTTGACAATTTTACTATATCTAATGTTACTATGAAAAGCATGGATGATTTTATGATGGATGAACACGATATTAAGATAGAGAGCGACAGTTCGTTGAATTTAAAGGAAGTAGCTGTTATCAACAAGGAGATAATGGATAGTGCATCAGAAAAAATAGATACATTTAAAAAAGATTGTTTGTTGCATGCAGGACAACATAATGGCATCATAACCGTAAAGAATGAAGTCGATAAAGTTAATTTTGAAAGTAAAATTGCACCGCATATTTTGAGCAAGAAAGAAAATTGTAATGCAGTAACGCCTCCGAAGAAAGTTCAGATTTCCTTGCTAAAACCCAATGTGAAAAGTCTCTTAAAACCGTCCTTATTGAAAAATAACCAAACAGTATCAAGCCAAAGCAATCCTAGAGTGAGTCTTTTCTACAAGAGTGGTTTTTCAGAAACCTCGCTTCTCCAAAGGATAATTCATGACCATTGTTACATCGATGAAAGGTACATATCAGAATGGAATAAGAACAACGGATCTGAGCGTGCAGTCTTCAGCCAACACATTGATCGAGGAAATCTGCCAAAGCTAGTGAATTCTTTTTCACAAAATGTTCGCGATCCAGTTTATGTTGATAATTTCATAGTGATGGAGAAACCTTTCACAGTTGATAAACTGCTTAGTCTTAAAAGTAATCGAGTGGTCTTGGGTTGGAACGACCAGTCTGCAGAGAGGCTTCAGGTGGCGGAAGACGAGTTGAAAGGCTTGAACAAGATCATTCAAATCAACGAGACTATTCAAATCACTCTGTCGAGAATGCCAAATATCAGGACTGCAGTAATGTTTCTGTTGAAGAGGTTGCCCATTGTGGACCCGTTAGCTGACACCTCCTATTATAAAAAGACTTTTCCCTATGCTACAAAAACTGAAGAGACATTTTTTTCATTAACTAATGCGAAGAGAAACAATCTAGAGGTAAATACTATATTTCTATACAGACAAACCTTAGATTTCTTTACAGAATTCAATTCATCAAATCTATTTGTTTAATTTATTATATTACAATATAAATCTATCACACAAAATTGTTAATGATTATATGTTAACAAATAAAAGTTCTCGTTATTTTACTATAAATATTTATTAGTTACATTACAAAAATAAACTCATAAAATATATAATAATAAGATTTTAGTAAAATCAAAACAATAAAACTTAATCAGAGCAAATCGAGCATTGTATGAAGACGTTATAGTCGCAATGGTAATATACTATTCCTTTTGTGTAAAAAAAAATATTAATTTTGATTTGTATTTTAGTGGACACGCGCAAAAATAATAAATGAATTCCTGAATAAATATTTTTTTACTCATCCGGACCATAAAAATGAAAAAGTTTGGTCAGTAAAACAAATCTTACTGTTTTCTCACTTTCACGGTTTCCGTCCAGTCATTCTACCTCAGAAAGAATTCACTGAAAGAATCACTTCGAGAGAAGCCTTTGAAGATGCTTCCCAAATAAACAGTAGAACCAAAATAGACGTTGCAGCAGCGATCTCGAACAAGAAGACAATGTCAATAATTAAAGAAGAAATACTGCACCCCGAGCCAGAATATCCTTTTATTAAAAAAGAAATGATGTCTGATGGTGAAGAAGATGAAAATGTTGGGAATATTGAACCAATCTCTTCTGGAGTCTATAGTTCTGATGATGAAATAGACATTTGTGACACCTCTAGTGAAAAGGAAGAGAAATGTGAAAAAAAAGATGCAGCAGACCCTTCTTACAAGGTTATGGATGAGGAAGTGTTGCCATTCAATGATGAAGATGACAAGTTGAGGTGCATCTATGTAGAGAGAACATGCGCGGAGATCGGCATAGAGTTGAGGAATGAGTCTGTCGGTAGTGGATATAATCACAGGTATTTGTAATTTTCATGTCATATTATTATTTATCTTCACTTCTATGATCAAGCTCAGATAATCCAAAAAACAAAGACAGCAAAAAGAGGCTGTTGCGGCTGTTTTTATAGAAAACTTGTGTAAAAAAAGTGTCTTTAAGAACCAAAAAAATTAGCTAAGCCTATATTTTTAAATACTTAAAAGCTATATATAATGTTAATAATTTTGTTTTTGTTAGCCTGGTACATGAGACTATTTTGGCGGCCACTCGTTGCTTTGTGGAAGATGTCCTGCGCCGGTCGCTGGCAGTCAAGCTCTCTGAAGTCGCCGCCCAAACTTCTCGACCGCCCTCGGAGAAACCCCGGCCGCCTACCTGGGATAGGTGAGCCATTCCGACTGAAATAGATTTTGAACAGTACGGGTGCAGTCAAACTGGTGATGAACTTAGCATTATTTCTTGATTGCCTTTATGGTGTCTTATTATGTGGATTTTTGCTGAAGAATAACTACTGTATAACAAAAATGTTATTTCATAAATGCCCTGTTTACGTTTCCACAGTTTCTTTTAAATACTTCTGTTAATTCAATATTGGACCATCTTTGACATTCGTTTCATGCCAGTTAGCATCATAATGATTCTCTGCTGAGGAGTTGAATTAAGCACTTGTGGACTTTCTGCAACCCTTATAAAGTGCCTCTTTAAAGACTTGTTATTATTGACGAGGTGCATCGCCTCATTCCTAAACAGAATTTCTTAAGTTACACGTTTTCCTATCATGTGTGAAAAGTTTGCTCTAAAGGTTGCAATCAGATTGTCTTTATCCCCTGGTCTCAATTTTTACAATGACTTGAGCTTCAGCAGACATCTGAATCTCTCTCTGTAGACCGTGGATGATTGTCATGTCATCAGTTCTGATTGTAAACTAGAAGTAAAATTCAATTATAATAGTTTGTAAACTATACAGAGTAGATTTCATAAATCTTAACATGGAAAATTTTAGTTTTAGGAGTGTGTTTGTTTATTAGTAAATTTGTTTTAATTATTTGAAATTTTCAGATGCGAGCCAGGCGCTCAACATGAAGTCGGCTTGAGATATGTATTTGAGGCCATCAAAGGAAGACCAGAGTTTGAAATGTTAACAAACGCAGGACTCGGGACTGAACCTATCCAATATACGGGAAAAATCTAGGCTATTTAATTAATCTACGCGTTTAAGAAAAAAACAAACAGTGGCCAAATAAGTTTGAGTGTGCTATTTAGCTGACAGTGGCGTGTATCAGATGTGATTTGTGACTTCTTTTGTTCTATTACTTTCCAAGCAACTTTACAGTTGTTGCTGTTTAAGGTAATATTAAAAAAATTTAGATGCAAACCATAACGCTTTCCAATATTACCAAATTATAAAGAAAATTGTAAATTGATTTATTCAAAACAATTGAATGATTGCTTTTTTTTATTTTGCCATATTGTTCATTGTCTGATTTTGTTTTTAAATAGCATTTAAACTTATTATTAAGTGATTTTTAAACAGTTCATCAATATTACAAATACGTGGCCTTATATTGACTTGATTTTTTAAAAAGGTTTTAACGTAGTCATTTTTTTATGAGACAAAAAATATTTACCCTCATATTATTCTTTACCTAGTGATGTACCGTACCGTAGAGCTCGGAGTTTTAATGTATGTAGATTAATAATTCAAAAACTATACGTGAGGCTTGATGCACTGCTAAAGTTTTTTTTAGTAGTGAAATTACAATACCTTTTACAACTATGTGTTGTAAGCTAAATTTCTTCTGTCACATTCTTCACGCAAAAAATTGTAATTTGTAGTAGTCATTCATGTTAAATATTTTTTTAATAGACGGGGTTGCTATTATAATTAATTTGTTGTCTGATGGATTATGTAAAATTAGTTAAAATTAGTTAAAATATAGTAAAATCCTACATAGTTCATTTACAAAAGGCCTTAAAAAGTGTTACCATCTTTTAATAAGCTAAGTATGCTTAGATAAAGAGTCTATTTATATTATATAATGACATATTTTAAATAAAATCAAGAATTTTATTTAAGATATTAAAATAGAATTCCACCAAGAAGTTTTTGTCAAAAATATTGAATACTCATCTAATAACTTTTCAAACTTTAAAGGCTGTAAATCTATAAAACTAAAAAGTAAGCTATAAATGACTTCACTAAACTAACTATACATTACCTACATCTGCTGTAGAAGAAGACTGCATTTTATGATTACGGCCTAATGCAGGGTTTTTCACTAAAGCAGATCTAGCTAAATTACGGTTTATAGTCCAATTTTTATTTTGATTCATATTAATTTGGCATCAAAAAAATAAAATATAAAGTGGTTTCTGTTGTTATTAGGTTGTGGCTTAAGTAAACGACTCTGCATTAGACAGTTAACGTTAGTGACTGTTTATGTAATAAGAATTTTAAAGTGATTAGTTATTGGTTTTTTATTATCAATTTTAGGTTTAAAGCATTTTAAGCAGTGTTATTAATTGGTTAATGCTAAGATAACACTGATATTTTTATAAAAAAAATATCTTAAAACTTAATTCAAATTTATACAAAATAACTCTGGACTGAGATTCAATTACCTCATCTTATCCATAATATTTTTTACGAGATGTTTATTTTCATATTTATTTCTATAGAATTAAGAATACACCAGCATACATGGTATGATTGATAATATTAAGATTTATTTTTTTACTTAATGTTACCTGACGACATTCTGATGTTTAATTTTTTTAAAAATATGTTTTTATTTTTATAATTTTCATTCAAACCTCTGGGAGTTTTCCATTAAAAATAGTCATCTTTGCTACTTGATCACAAATGGCATTCTCAGGCAAGACTAATAAATCATTTCTTTATCTCCAAAGTAAATTCAATCATCAATAAATTTTATTTAATCATATAAGCTTGAAAATGATACCCAAAATTAAAAAAAAAAAATTGATTGGAAAAATGCCTCATACTTTTTTAAGAAGCACCAACTATTTTTTGTTTTTCATAAAAACCAACCAGGTTACAGTATTGCCAATGTATTTCTTATTAATCACAAGTTAGCGCTTTTGTCTCATTTCTAAACTCTTTGAAAATGTCATGAGATAAAGGTGCCTAAAGAGAGAGACTATGAGCTCAGCTTCGATAGATACCTCCGATAGAGCTGATGTTAGTAAAATAATTATCTTTTAAGGTGTTTTGCCACTTCGAGATTCAATTGGCTTTCCATAAATTCTATATTGGAGCCATTTTCAAGGTGAGTGGCTCCAGTACAGGAGCTGAAATGTTTTAAGACCGATGAAAGTTTGATGCTGCATAACATCCAAGAACATAGTTTTATATTTATGTGTATGAAAATTTGTGTTAGTTTTTATTAATTTCTGAATCCTTAAAGACCTCTGCTACCTTTAAAATAGTTTAAAAAAAAATTAATTGATATTATTTACAATACATAAAATGAAAATAATGTAAACATAAATTCATCTCTTACGTTCCTTGTGACTATCATTTTTGAATATCTAAAAAAATGTAACTGCCTCATGTCCAGTAGTTTTTAGCTGCAACTATCTCGACTGTCAATTTGAATACACGTGTGCTTTATGATCTGTGGGCGGACCACTAGGCAGTGAGTTGGTGGATTTGTGTTCCTGAATATATTAAAATATTTTAAAATGCAATGTCTGTAAATTGCATAGGATTCAAGATGTTGTTGCTGGAGACAATCATCAATCTAAATTATTTATATGCATCAGATTGGTTCTGGTCGTAATATTAACACAAGTTAAAATTTGACACTGATCTCAAATGTATTTGTATAATGTTAAAAACTAAAAATGTTTCTCATATTGGATTGGTGCATAAATTTATGGAGAGAAAAATTTAAAATTAAATCAATGACCAGTTATTGCAGTTGTATTGGTTTTTTTTTTAATTGATCTGTTCAGTTCTAGTGTTTTTTAAAGATTCTTTTCACTGTTTTAGAAATAATTGTCACTTTAATATTTTAAATAAAATACTTTGTGATTTTTCCACATGTTTGGAGAAACCGGTCACCAATAAAATTAATGTGTTAACATGTGGGTAAATCATAAAAGTATTTGATTTAAAATATTAAAATGGAATTCCACCGAAAATTATTAGCAATTTATGTGAAAATAATGACCTTAATTTATCTCTCCATTCTTGGTCATCTTAACATAGCGTATATCAGTGGTGTGTGTTGAGTTCAAAATCTGAGCGAGCAGTTTTATCGATTGAAGAAAAGATAAGCATAATGTGAAATATCTTTACAAACGTATGTTTGTATGGCGTAAATTTCGATGAAAAAATAGTCACTAAAGTATACATTTAAGCTTAAGAAATATTTTAGGGCAAGCGATGCTTCACTTCTTATGCGGAGCGGATCGCAAGCCTCTAAATTCTATTCGTCTCACTGCACCGGTTACTGATTTTCACAATAGGCCTGGTATCGGTTTGAATTCTATATCTTAATTACTTTCATTTTATTTTATTAATGATTAGCACAAACTTTTAATAAATTAAAATATTTATCGTATTAAAAAAAACCTGAACAAACAATGAAATCCAAAATTTTATGTTTTGATCCAATATGTTATATACGTTTTACCAGTGCTCAGTTTCTGGGTATCCAAAAGCTTCAAACCGATCTAAATAGATTTTAAAAATAAACCTTCACGTATAGTGTGATAAAGCATATTTTTCTAGTTAATTGAGGATTGACATACAACATATTGGATACTCAGATTCGAGCAGGCACACAATAATTATAAGAAATTGTAAATAACGATCTCTCCTCCAGCTGTTCCTCGTAATCGCTAGAGAGAACGGTTTCAATATTTTAGACATTAGGTATTGTTCATGAACAATATTTTTTTTGAAGTTCCTTCATTTTAATATAATTCCATCCATTATTTTGTTTTTAGTTTTTCTTCTTCGATTGTGACGATCGGAACGGACGATTTAGCGACGAGAACTCGAAATATCGACCGCACACTCGTCGATCGTCTACTCGAGCGATCAAATAATTTTTTACACTTTTCTATCTTGTCGATGAAATTAAATTGTTTTACAATAATGTTTTTGTGTTATTATTTACTCTATTCTTCTGTCGCTCTCATCGCCCTTGACCCACACATCACCGTTGGAGCCGTTACCGTTTTGGATATTGGATTATAAATTGCATATGCACCGTGAAAAAACGTGACCCAAGAAAAATGAAAATAATAATCTGCATTTTATTTTCATTACAATCGGCGAGCCTTAGAGTGACTTATCGTCAATGATTTATAAATAGTTATGGATCGATGCCTCCTTCGCTCTCCGCGGGTCGTGTGCCGAAATTCACAACGGCTCGGAATTTCGCCAGAAGGACCTTGGGCGCTCCCGGGTTCGATGCTCGCGGAACGGTAAAAAATCACATCGCTATTCGCACGCCCGCACGTGCCGGCGTGCCCGGCGTGCTGATGCTGCACTCCCCCGATGGCACGCGAGATGCATGCCGGCGAGCCCCTCCAGCCCGCCAGCCCCGCCAGCCCCGCCAGCCCCGCCAGCCCCGGCACCGACTCCGGGGGGAGGGCCAACTCCAGCCTTTCAAACCACTGAGGTGAGTGACACGCGCTCGCAATAATTACCTCCCTAGATATTGAGCTATGATCCTGTGTGAAAAGCCAGTGATTCCCAAAGTGTGCGCCGCGGCTCCCCGGGGCGCCGGAATATTCAATTAAACAATTCGGCGATTTTTTCTTTAAAATCCGTATCTTTTGAAACGACCAGTGGGTAAGCATTTTTCAAGAAAGTCAGAAATTTAGAAAAAAATCTGATGTATTGAGGGCGCCGCGAAAAAAAATCCGATTATTTAGGGAGCCGCAAACCGAAAAAGATTGGGAGCCTTGGGAATTTTAACATATTTTTCTCGACACAAACTCAATAAGGAAAATAGAGAAACCCGCGTGAGCCGCGCCCGACCGAGACACCGTCTTTACTGAATCTTGAAATTTCATTTATTTTTACGTATTTTTTAATTATCATAACGAATGATCATTGAGATCTCATTTTCTGCATAAACAAAAAAATCTCAGTGCTATATACTGTATAAGTCTAGACTCTAGATAAAAGCGCGAAGCTAATTTATATACAATAATCAATATTGGTTCACGCTTTTAGTAGCGGCGAGCAGTTGTACGAGCGATAAAGCGTTGCATGCCCTGAATACCTTTCCCAAATTCAATAATAAAAAAAATGAAAATAAAAAACCACGCCAACGTGTGACTATTATTGCTGTTTTCTTACGTAATAAGTACTGCAGGTGATTTATTACGTGTAATTTGGATTCTATGCGCAGGCCTTTTGTTTATATTTGAAACATACTCCTTACCTTTGCGTGATTTGAATATCAACATGGATATATATATCTAATATAATATTGTGCAATTTTTTTCTTTTCAGATAAACAACACAATAAAAACACTGCTTATTTCATCTGTATACATATTTTTCAAGTTGTTTTTTTGAGTTATTTAAATACGAATGTACGATGTAATATTTGCTTAACTGAATAATATGTATATATACTTTATATATATATAATTTATTTCATATTCATATTCAAATCAGGCAAAGGTAAAAGTAGTCACCCCATCTCTGCAGATGTTGTGTCAGGAGCCGCGGCGGTGATGATGAAGTCTTGCACCTGCTGCATTTCAAGATGTTTCCGAGAAGCAGACTTTTCTAACGAGCGGCCTCGAAGCTGCCTCCGCTGGTCTCCGCTGGTCTCCTCGCGCGGCATTCCTCCCGTCGCCGAGGTTTTCAGCAGATCCTGACGAATGGCTTCTGTCAAAAAGATTGCGGATTCCCACAACAGTATTTTTGCACCGGGAATTACCTGCGAAGGCAGGCGGGCGCTCGCGTATGACCCTCACGTGCGGCAGACATGTCAGCCGGGGAGGAGCACAGCGAGCCGGGGTTTCAAATCATTTCATTATTTGAAATAGTTTGTTTGTTGAAACTGATTCATTAAATATTTGAAATGATCCATCCGCTGTCACGGTCGGCGGCTCCGATCGGGGCTGGAGAGGAGCTCTTCGGTTCGATCCTCTCCCCCCTCGGAGACAGCCGCGGCGGGGATTTTATCATCATTGCGTTTTGATTATGCTAATGGCCGAGGTGATGTATCGGAGGCGCGATGGGAGATGTAGTTAGCGTTGAGGACGTCGGTGAAGTGCCTCCATTTGTATTCCACGGGAAGAGCTAGGTCGGGGAATACTCGCGGGCCAGGGGCAGCTCGCGACTGACTATTATTTCCAACTACCGATTATTTTATTATATTTATTCAAAAAACAATAATTGTAGTTTGTATCATAATCAATTTATCGAGAGTGAAAAAAATCAATCTCTATAATAATTAATTATTTTTGATGTTTAGTCTTTTAATTTAATTTTAATAAGCTCAATGCCACACCGAGTACTGTGATAACGATATTCGCGTAAATGTTTTTAAAATATGCCCGTGTATTTTTATACATATCTAGTTAATGTAAAAAAAAAGTTTGGCCAATTATAATGCGTTGACATAAACAAATTTTTCTTTTATTTTGCGTCCCTTGTTCGTATTTCTTTTTAATAATAATTAAAATAATTATACAAATAGCCAGTGACAGATTTATTGCAATGAGACTATTTGTGAATTCGCAAATTTTACGTGAATAAAAAATATATAATACATCTGGGAATAAAACTTGATGATTATTTGACAAAACTAAAGAAAGATAAGCGCGTTTTTGAATGTTTCCAAACGTCACTAAACATTTCAATGATAAGGATACAATTTTTTAAATTATAAATCCTACAATGAAACAAATATAATTATTTGACGTTAATATCGGCATTCACTCCCACGTTCTGAAAAATTGAATACTAATTACCAAGCTATATAAATATCACTAGATTTCTATCAATAGACTTTTTCTTGCCTACGATGCTCAATCTTTTTTAATATATTATTAATCTGAATAATTTACCTGACAATATTGACATTTTCGCCACAGTGCATTCGTGAATCTTTACCACGTTCGGTTGCAAAGTGTTTCCAATGTTTATTCGTGTCGTCTTCAGCACTGTCAGCTGTGAGACAGCATATCATGAGTGGGTCCGAATGGTTTCCCCCGGCGCGCCACTGGAGTGACCTACGCGGGTGCGCGCCTAGCCAGCGTCCCTTGAATTTCCAATATAAATAAATATGTAATTCATACGAGGATCTCCATAAGGCGGTTTGCAGTCTGGCGAGAGAATCGCCGCCCGAGAGCCCCCGAGAGTCTCGACTCGAAGATTGTGATAAGTGGACCTGGAAGAAAAGTGCTTCTTCTATGTAATGACCAATCTGATTCACTAACACCGAAAAGCTTAGAAATTTTACAAAACGTTCCTAAACCCTCTTTCGGCGATTTTAGACCGAATGTCGCTTCAATGGCGGTTCTTGAGTGTTGATGCGCCATTTCCCTAGTTTTGATTTCATCTTCAGAAAATTTCATGAATCGAAATGTCGGAGTCAAAATATCAGGTTGTTTCTACGAATAGCTCAAAAATTAAAATAAATAAAAGACTCTTGGTGTTAGTTGAAATATTGAAGTAGATTCAGTGTTTTGGTGAAACAATATTGAAATATAATATAAATACCGAGTGTTTGATATCGTCCGATTGGAATTAGTCTGTCTATATCACTGAGCCAATAAGTTAACCAATATTGTGATTAATAAATATTAAAAATAGATTTTCTTGCAGAGACATTTGAAAATATGATGGCATCCAAGTCGTGGCAGTGCTGGTGGCAGTGCTGGTGGCTGTGCTGGTGGCTGTGCTGCCTCGCGGCTGCGGTGGTCTCCGGAGACAGCACCAGAATACGAGGGCCCAGAATGAAGGTACGCATCCACGAGCACCCGCCAATAGTCTAGTTGTCGCCAATAGTTATTTATAAATAAAATACAGAAATTCCCCGCTTTACGCGACCCCGTTATGCGCGGTTTCACTATAACGCGAATTTCAAATTTCGCGTTAAAATGCCTCGCATTACGCGAATTTCTGATTTAAGAATGTGTATGAACATAATGTAGTCATTGACTTCTCTTAACAATTATAAACAACGTTGGGTGTTATGAACGTATTTTACAAGAACGTAAAAGAAACGCTACCCAAAAGACAATGCATTTTTCAGTAAAAATAACATGTAATACTGCATAAAGTGTTCTCAGAATTAAAGTGATTGATTCAAATGATTCGTATTGTTTTAATCGTAAACCCCGATATACGCGAATTTCACTTAACGCGATTTTTTCCGGAACGTATCCCTCGCATAAAGCGGGGTATTACTGTAATTATTATTGAGAGTCTTTTTTAATCCACAAAGTAATTGTATCTTTCTCATTCGCATAAAAGCTATCGAACGCAATGATGGAGACTATTCAATACTAAAAATTTCAAAGTGAATCAATAGATTGTTTGAATTAATTAATTAAGTTTATTGATAGTGGTGGCACGTTTCAGATGGAGATGACGACGACTACAACGGAAGACTCTCTGATGCTGCCCAGCAACGCTACTTCCATCAGAGAAAACATCACCGACACCTTCAGGTGAGGTTTTATTTATATTTTCTAGTTTCATTGTAAAAGTCCTCATATAGGATTGTTGTTTTCATAAATGAAGATATTATTGTATGCTTTTGAATAAATTATACCATACGGTTTATTTTATTGTACTTTTACAAAATATATTTATTTTATAATGGCCAAAGCAGTGAAAAACCCATGTATTAAAAAAATACACTATTCGTGCATCCATATATTAAAAAATTAACGGTCGAAATTTTGAGAAAAAATTAACATTGATTTTAAAAAAATATTTTTGCGAATATATGACAGATATTCCCTGTTTTATTTATGAGTTTTATAGTTATGAGTTCGTAGAATAATTAAATTATGTTCTGCGAACTCATAATGAGCGCGCAACTTGGAACATTTTTTAATAATTTAATTTTTTTATTTCATTTATATTTATATTTAATTTTTAATGTTATATATTTGCTTACAATGTACGTTTAGTATCATTATTATTATATTATCTATGTAAACATGTAAGAATAATAGTAAAAAAAATAATAATAACTCATTATGTTTCAATTTTTCAATCCAAAACAATTTCTAAAATTTTGCAGAATTATGATGTATTTCCAAAGTAGCCTGCAAGATCATTTGGGTTGGCCACTTCTGATCGAACAAGTCGTAAATACTTTAATATAAACTTTACCGTGATATAACTGAGATACTCACTCTACTGGCTTAGCCTCAAGGGGGGGCGCGATGGCGAGGGCTTGACATTCAAATTGAGTGAAGTCAACGCAGGTTGTACAGTATGCTTTGTGTCGCGCAGCTGCGAGAACAGGACGTACGGCTACTACGCCGACGTGGACAACGACTGCCAGATCTTCCACGTGTGCTTGCCCGTGACGTACGCCGACGGCAGGAACCAGACCTTCCGCTGGAGCTTCATCTGCCCCGAGAGCACGCTCTTCAACCAGGTGAGGCCAGGGACTGCCAGCCTGCCGCGGCTGATCTCTATGATCTTATAAGAATCTGACCAATGAGACCAAAGAATATTGAGTTTTTAGTGGTTTGTTGGTTTTTATTTTTCAGGAATATTTTGTCTGCGTCCGAGAGGAAGACATGACGATAGCCTGCGAAGAATCCCCGGAATATTACAGTCTCAATGATAATTTTGGGAACAAAATGAACAGCTCTGATCCGGAAAACGACGCGAACATGGAGATGATGATGAGCAACGGAGATTCCAACGCTCTGGATGCTCCGAGCCAGCAAGAGGACGTCCCCGACGTGCGGCGGTTGGCCACCCTCATCAGCATGGGGGGAGCTCGCAGGGTGGAGCAGAGAGGGAGAAAGTCTGACGACCTGAAGGACGATGGGTCGAGTGAGGAAGGGAGCGCGGGGGAAGAAGGGAAGGAAAACAAAATAGACACGAGGCAAGAGAGGGCGAGGAGGATGAGGGGCGGCGCCAGGGGAGGAAGTCGCCTGCGCGCAGGGGGCAGAGATGATTTCTGAATGCATTATTGAATAACGGGCGTTCTTTTCACCTCTCATTAATGAACTGGAAACGAGGCATTATTCATTTCACTCTATGCATTAATCCGTATCACTAAAAACACTAAGCGCACTTCGACCATTTTGAACGGCAAATTGTGATAAAAATAGACGACAGTGCTAGGTGTGTAGTGTGCTTTACTCTTTTGAAATTGCGGTGGTAACTTGATGACAAAGGTTGTTGTTAAAACGCCAGACTAGTAGTGTGGTTATAAAAAGTGAATGAGGCATGGAAATTTGTGTATTTGATAATATTGGCTATGTTGCGTTAAGTTCAATTCAATTTTTGATTAGTTAATAACAATGTCATACATAATTTACAGGTCGTTCGTGAGTCTCCATAAGTTTTAAAGTTGAATTTAACCCTAAAAATAAGCGGTACTGATAAAAAAAATCGTTATTTCATCTTTAGCACTTGTCAGAACTTAATTGGCAGGTGAAAAGAGCGGCTCTTACTAAAATGATGGAGGGTATCTGCTGTCGCGCGTTTGCAAATAATAATTTTCACATAATATTATCACAATCTTTATTTTTATGAATAATTTTACTAACATTTATAATGATAAATGATTCAGTGATGATTACAAAATGGCGACCGGTTTCGCCAGTCGTCTTCGTTGGCATCGACAGGCAAAGGTCACAAAACATGTCACAATATTTTTTTATTATTTTAAATATTTCAATAAATTTCATCGAGTACATTTTGTCAAAACATTTACTATAGCAAATTTAATAGAGGTAAGATACTATGTGCACGCACACAGTCTGACCGCGGATTTGATTTCATAAATTAATACTCTTGTTATTACAAAAGTTTTATAAATAAACGCGCATCGTCAGAAATTCTAATAAACTAACATCGTGTTTAAGGCCAATTTATGGCCAAGTATACTACATGTATTTCATGGTATTTAAATACATTATATATACATATATATATATATTAGTAAATATGTAACCAGTGAAATATGCAAATAAAGAATAGCAAACATTATCTGTGGTGTCATTTAATTATTCGACCACCATTATCACAGCTTATCCTCGGTGAAAACGCGTGCTTATTGCAAATACATTTAATTAAATTAAGTTATGTCCAATAAAAGGGGAGTGAAGATAATACAATGACACTGTCCATATTGGTCATTCAAAAGGTCACTAGAGAGCAATATTTATTTCCGAAAATAAAAGCACATTATCCCCACGAAGGCATCGTCGAGAGCTGCGAGTCAACAATCTTGCAATAATACTTTTTTGGGGGTTTGAAAAAATCACAAAAAATGAATCATGGGCGATGATATAAATAATAACACACATGTCTACTTTTGCAACCACACCGAAGAGTCTCGATTCGAAACGATTGGTTTTTCTGCGGTTTCAAGGGTCCCGATTGCAATCGCTCGATCGGCCGCGGAGTGGCGGTTCTGGTCCTAGTTATCAGTCGATACTCCCGAAGGCCCTTATCCTGCTGTAGATGCACCGCAGCTGACTGAGCTTGATGTCGGCCGGGGAGAGGAACCCTCGCCCGAGGAGAGGGACACGCCGCTCGGCCAGCACCAGGTTGGCGTGGTGGCCGATGAAGTACAGGGAGAAGATGCAGACGCTGGCCGCGATGAAGAAGAGAATCCTCTCCGCCCACGTGACTTTATCAAAGATGGCGTACATCCACTTTCCGGTCAGGAAATATGTTCCCAGGTATCTAATAAAAAAAACAACACTAAGTGCGTACTCAAACACCTTCAAGCTTTCAGTTTTTGCTGAGTTTACTTGCAAAAAAGTAAGGAATCTGTTCACAATTCAACAATTGAACAGTTGGATAAAAACAAAGCAAATACGATCACTTCGGTTTGGGAGAGCTGTCGCCATTCAGGGTCAAATAAATAAGTTAGTTAGAGTAATGGCGGACTCACACCGAGTAGTAGAGGACGATGGTCCCCGCCAGGCAGGGCAGGGCGCAGGAGGGGCGCGCGGGGGCCCTCTGAGGCGCGAGCAGCACGTGGCCCAGCACCACCACCACGATGGTGCTGTGCATGGCGTGGTTCAGGAAGGGCGACACCACCGCGTCACACGCGCGCGGCAACACCAGCTCGCGGTCGTAGCTGTACACCACCCAGAACAGCGCGGACACGAACTGCAAGCCGAGCAATCCACTCCTTGACTCCTCCTCCCACTCCTCAGCGAACACTCGCTGCGGCTCTACTTTGCCCTTGTATTGCTTCGCCCGTTTCATATTTTATTTTTCGACGTTTCGGTCCCGGCACTGGGGGTACTTTGAGGGAATCCCCGATGATGATCCCGGTACTGGCACCGAGACTTTGAAAGATTTAAAGCAAAACGCAGCGCAACACCCGAGAAAAAAGTAATTCAAATGACAAGAGTTGCCATAACCTACGAACACATTCAATTTTTAGTAGCGTTTTTTGGCAATCGGCCACAATTATCATAGCTCGATCTTTGTTATCTTAATTCAGAAGTCGCTTTCCAAAAGAATCGAGCAAAGCCGACGGCCGAGTGGAGGCGGTGCGTACTTACGATCGAGAACGGGAAACAGAAGGTGGTGAAGATGAAGTCCCTGTACTTGTTTATCGTTTTCAGTTGCTCCGCAGATATTTTGTTTTTCAGGTCGTGAAGTTCCGCGACGTCCCCCAGCAGGGCCAGGAGCAAAAATATCGTCTGGATTCCCTGAAAATTAGGTATGCAATCGCTTATCAAGAGAACGCCGCGGAGTAATCGACCTGCCGATTCGTCAGTTGCTAGTTTTGATCTAAATAAAACATTTGCTATGATACTGCACAATAATAAGAAAATTATTATTGTGCGCTTTTTGATCTGGAAGGTTGGTCGCCGCTGACATTTTTAGAGAGAGGGTCTATGGTGGCTCGGATAGGTCGATACGAGGACACGTCCACGCTTACAGTAGCTCAAAAAATAACCTACAACTAATATATACTCACGAAGTTCCACCCTGTAAAGTAGAAGGCGGAGAATTTCTTGATGTCCAGAACTCTCTGGTTGGTATGGTTCGTGTAGTCTATGGAGCCGAGCGAGGCCAGAGCCACCAGGTGATGCGTCAGGCTCAGGCCGTGGAAGACCAGGCGAACGATGGCGGACATGGCAGCTGAAGTATGCAGGCGTTCTTACTGAAAACGTTCATTATGGTAGTATTTCGTTAGGAACTCAAAAAGCCTTCTGAAAGGTCAGGAATTCGCGCGGGTAAATATCTGAGTTATCAGAAGAAGAAAATAAACTACCCTGGTTACATTTATACTTACTTACTGAGCGCCAACGATGAATGAAGTGATTTTTCACTGAAAAGCTATAAATATGTTTGTTAAAGAAAAAAATATGTAAATCAGTCGTTCGGAAGCTGACCGTTTTTTTTGTTGGAAAAATCGTTTTAAAAATTCTAACATTATAATAATAATAATTATTATTAAAATATTCGCGTACCTGTCGAGATTTTTACTATCAACACAAGAATAACACTGAAAGGCCCGGGATGGATCGAAGTTTTTAAAAACTATTTTTAAATTATAGCGGGATTTGAAATGAACTATTTACGTGGTGATTACTAAAAATGTACCTTTTTTAGCGTCGAGTTGATTTGTTGACCCTAGACGGCGGCGCCGAACTGAGCGGGTGATCCGGTAGACTTGACAATGAGTGATGTTTTCGTTTCGAAATATCGTTGTATTGTGAAACGGCGCCCTGCTTACGAGGCCGGAGCTGATGCAGCGAATGTTGCGGGGAGAGGGGAACTATTGGGAAAAGCACTTCTCAATCATTTATATTACATAATTCATATTTTCGATACAGAGAACACTTCGTAGAATTAAATGATAATTATGCATTATTTGATTGCACTTCGACAAAAATAACAAGAAAAAACCCATGGCAGGAGAACCGGGGATTCCCATTGGATCAAGTCTGCGCTCGCTTGAAATGGAAACAGAAATCGCAAAGAATCACTTTATTAATATTGTATTTGTAGGTTTTGGCGGCCTTGGGGACTTATATTTTTATGTTCCGACGTTTCGGTCCCGATACTGGGGTCATCTTCAGGTTTCAAATGAAAAATTTGACAGCATTTATTTGCCTTATTATGTGCTGGAAAAACATAGGAAACTTGCAAAAGAAAATAGTTTTCCTTTTCATTGAACCGTGAGATAACTTAGGTTTCGGATTTGAATCGGAACCCCGCGATCGGCAAATGAGCGTATTGCCCATTGGACTCACAATTTCTTTTCTCGCCCTGTCATGTGTGTAAAAATTATCAAATACGTTTGTCGGCTTGTATGGCAACTGTTTCGCTGATAAGTTGCCTGCGAGGTAATTTTAATTTTATATTCCAAGCAACTTATGCGACCTAAGGAAACGGACGGTTTAAAATAAATAAGTTCATTAAGCAATAAGGCAGAATGCTGTATTTCATATTTTTGCTTTAAATTTGAATGTTAAATGAAATATTAAACACAAAATGTCCTCATTTACATTTTATATAAATACTTATAAATTTAAAATGAATTTTTGAGGAGTTTACCTGCTCCCGAGTCGCGAGGGCAAGATCTCTCGGTGCTGTTGTCTTCGTTTTCGTAGTGGCCAGAAGTCTGTCAAGTTTGAGGATCAGTGCTGAGGGTCGGGACCTCTCGGCGATAAGAGAAGTGTTCCATCACCGAGACGTCCGGGTCTGGGAGGCGCAGTACATCCGGATTCTCCGTTATATTTATAAATTAAGTTATTAGGCTAAGAGATTAAAAAAGTCGTTTTGGCAGCAAACTCTTTAAAAAAATTAATTGTATTGGCTTGTTTAAAAAAAAACTATCTGTTTTTATGCGTATGTATATCAATTTGTTATATATTCTTGGCAAATAAATTTTCAAGCAAGTGTGGTTTTTAAATATTTCGTCGGTTTTAATTGGTTCTTCGGGTGCATCTTTTCAGCAGTGATTCTCGCTTTTAATCTGGGAATAACTAAGCCTCGTGTAGAGTATATTATTAGTAAGACGAATCGAGTATAAGCGACATTATTACCAATTTTAAGAAATGCAGTTTAAATTGAATTTCAATAACGATATTAAATAAATGTAAAAAAAGTATGTTATTAATTACTTATTAGTTTGCCACGATAAGGTTACATTTTTGGTTTGGTTGAACTCTGACCTTGTAAAGTATTCCAATGATTTGTGGTTTTTCATGATCACGTTGTCAGAACAGAATGCTTGTACTGATAAGAAGTTTTCCGGTTGCAGGTTACACGGAGGGTTACGCATTTCTTGATAAAAGTTCCAATCTGAATGTTCAGTGTGTACAGAGTGACTCAAAAGTCATGGAATCTACTCTATGATTGAATAGGTATAAAGTTTAAGCTAGCAAATTTAGGAATGAATGGTTTTTCAAAATGAGTAATTAAAAGAGGTTTTTTTATTTTTAATGTTTATAATTTTTTTGTGTGTGAAATATTAAATTAAATAGTAATACATACATACATACAGTACTGGAAAATATACATTTGAAAAAATTACTACAAAAAATCATGGAACAGTTCTAGAGGAATTTTCACTACAAATGTAAACATGGAATGCGAATAACTTTCATTAGAAAAATGTAAACATGGAATGCGGCAACAACGCATTTAGAGCTCAAGAGGAAAGGAGCATACGAAGTAATGGACATTTCACGCTGCAAAATAAAACTCATTATTCTAAATTAAAGCTTTCAGTGTATTGTTTTTAATTTAGAGGCAAGTCTTTCCAATATTCTTACTTTTGTAAATATGTATTTTAAATTCTTTAGATTGCTCAATACTTCTTATTAGGGAATGTACATTTTCTTTTTAAAATAAAAAAAAAACAACTTAAGTAGCTGCTCGCCTCTTAATAATGTATAATGATAAAAGTAGTTTAGTGAAACAATAGCTGCAAACTTCTAGACATTCCATCAGCTAGTAAAGTCCTCGCGATTATTTGCATTACTACTTATATATTCAATTTTTATTCTTAACAAGAATTTGGCATTTGTCGTTTTATAAATACAAAAAAAAACTTGTATTCACAATACAAAATAATGCCCACATGCAGCAAAATTGATTATTGATTAGTTAAAATCTAATCTTAGCTTTGTCAGCTTTTTAAAAGCAGACTTAAAATCAAATTAATATCATTTAATTCCGAATCTTACTGCTTCCGGTAATGGAGTTTGCTGTTGTCAAGTCTACAATGATCGTATACATTATAATACAACTGTAACAAATATTTATAGAATTTCTTTTAAACATACAATTCCAGCCAATCACAATCTACACGCTTACGCGTAGTCTCCCAGTGTCACGTGCCTATACCGCACGTGGCTTTGTCTCAATCCAGAGTTGGTATCGTCAGCAGAGAAGCTTGACGAAAACCTTGGCTGCTGGATGTAGAAAGACTGTGGAGTGCGCACGCTGATGCCTTGGGGAAAAGACTCAGAAGAAGCTGGAGAGCTGTCCTGAACGTATCCTTGTTTATTGTAGCCGTTGTACCTCTGCTGCTGCTCCGACTTGGCCGGGGTCTGGGGCCTCACTTGATAGTTTGTGTACTGCGAGCCCGATGTGCTGGGTTCAGAGTTGTAGTTGTTGCGGAATCTTGCGAATGTATAGTCTCTGTCTACCGGTACGATGAAAGGACTCGGGAAGTTTCTTATTGGCGTCAGATTTGGTAAAGAAGGATTAAGCGCTTCATTCAGAGTAACATCATAATCATTTTCCAAAGAATCTGCAAGATTTTGCTTGATGGAGATATTTTCAGGTATTTTGGGAGTGTAAGGTCTGTTGGTGGGTTTGTAAGGTTCTGATATTTGCGGTGACGGTTTAAAGACAGTTTCCTTTTCTTGTTGTTTTGTTTCTTGGGTAGGTTCACTCTTTGACCTCTCCCCTGAATAGTCTTGCTGTCTTGATGATGAATCGTATTGCGTTTTTCCTCTATTAACGTTTGAGATCGGCTTAATCTCTTCTCTTGAGTCAACTTCTTTCTCAATGCTCTCATTAGATTGGGTCTTCTGAGTATATTCATTGTTTTTACTGTAATTTTCTACATTTCTATTATTGGGTTCAGTGTTGACTGTTTGTTTCTGAGTATTGTATTGGTCTGCTTGTCTCTGTCTTTCGTTGTACATATTTTGTCTCTCATTTTCGCTCACTGAGCCAGTGTACTTCAAGTCCTTATCTTCTTCAGAAACTGAAGCGATAGGTTCTTCATTTTCCCTTAGAACTTCTCTTGAGTTGACTTCTTCAGATGTTTCGCTGCCTGGCAGTTCAGCCTTGTAATCCTTTACATCGTAGTCTGTTTCATAGCTGTAATCAGGAGAGGCTGTGTTTTCCGTTGTTGTTGATGTTGTAGTTGTTGAAGGTGTCGTTGTCGTTGTCGTAGTTGTAGTTGTGGTGGTTGTGGGTGTTGTTTTATTGAAGTTTTTACCTCCTAAAGCCTGAAGACCCCTCGGTAGATATGGATTTCCTCCTCGAGATGGCAAGAAAGGCCGTTTCACAACTCTGACTGATCCTGGTAATTTTAAGTTGGTAGTTTTTTCAGCTCTGCTTGGTTCTATGGTAGTTGTAGTTTCTTTATTTTTTGATAAAAAAGATTTTTGATTCGTGGGCTCTTCTCTATCTCTGTATTCATAATCATCATCCCTCGACTTTGAGGTTGGTGGATATCTTTCCCTTTCCTTGTGAGTTAATTCTTTCCTACTCTCGCTCACCTTAACTCGCGGCTCTTCATCATCATAATAATACTCCTCTTCGACCTTAGCTGGCCTTTTTCTTGATGAGTATCTACTCTCATCCCCCCGCCCTCTGTATGCGGCTGCAGGGCGTCTGGGTCTAGTCTGTTCTACATCATCATAGTCATTATCATCGTCTGCTGGTCTTTTATAATCTGTTTTTTCGGGACTCCTCTGCCTAAAATTTCCTGACGCACCAGTGAGAGGTCGTTTGGGTACGTCTTGCTCAAAATTTGACTTTGTCCTATCAAAGCTGTTTCTCGGCTTTTCTTTTTCATCTGGCCTAACTCTGGAGAATAGAGGTGGTTTTACAGAGGAAGATGTAGTCTTAGTATCTTCTACTTCGTAGTCGTCTTCATAGTAATCTTCATCAGCCAGTGGCTTAAGCGGTGCTGGGGTAGGAGATGATGTTACATATTTATACTTGTCTTTCTCATTGCTTGGAACAGGCCTTGCAATTTTAGGAGCGATTCTCGGCTTACTGTAGATAGAAGCTCCATTTGGCTTGACCAGAGCTGTTCCTGTTGTAGAATCATCAGCTAGTTCAGGTTTTCGAGAGTCATCGGCATAAGATCTGCCTTCACTGTCATCTTTGTTTTGTCTCCCCTCATTCCTAGGCCGTTCTTCTCTGACTGGTCTGCTGTCATCTCTGAGAGGTCTCGCAATCGGTCGCTCTTCTCTGAGCGGCCTTTCATCACGATAAGGCCGATCTTCCCTGAGAATCCTGTCATCTTTTGGTGCAATATCTCTTTTATCATCTTTTAAAGGTCTTTCATCTCGTCTGTCGTCGTCTCTCAGTGGTCTCCGAGGTCGGCTATATGGTCTTCTGTCATAATCACTTGCACCCCGCTTATCATCCAGTGGTCTTGCTGGTTTTCTCACTCGGTCTGGATCTCTCATATCTATATCATCATAGGCTTTGTCACTCTGCCTTGGTCTATCTCTGTCATCAATCGGTCTCCTACCAGACTTACGCGGTCTGTCGTATGCTCTTCTATCATCATAGTCATCTTCATCTAATCTGGTCCTTCCCTCTTGCCTTCGGTCATATCTGAAATTCATTTAATATATAATATATATTTATAATTTCATAATTACCAACTTTCATGTCATGAATTTAATTTGCATTGTTATAAATAATTAATATTGAAGGTAATATTAAATGTTGTTAAATATGGCATACCTGTCATCTTCATAATCATCATAAGTTGGCCTGCGTGGAGATGGCCTTGGCCGTTTCCTTCTGCGACTTCCGCCTCTCGAGGGAGCTCTAAAACATTGATTACCGTATCCAATGAGCCACAGTACATTTTTTATCTTACTTATAAATTTGATATGATTTCTCTTATTATAATTGAAAAAAACGTTTTAGGAGTTACTTGCGCATTAATGTTGTAAAATTTAGGAATTACAAATATGTACAAAACTTCTGGGAATATTATTAATACTCCAAGACTTGTAAGATCTCACATGAAGTAATAAAATGCACAAAATATAGACAAGACATCTTTATTATTACTATCACTTACGAATGCAATCCCAAAGAAGAACATGAATCCATTATCATTGATACAAAAAAAAACATATCGCTTAATTTATTTTTATGTGATTAAGCACATTTTTTCATACATTGAAAACAATTAAAGAAAACTCTCAGAAAATATCATCGTGACTTGTGAGGGACCTCACAAGTCACGATGATATTTTCTGAGAGTTTTCTTTAATTGTTTTCAATGTATGAAAAAAAATGTGCTTAATCACATAAATATACTAATACCTGCATGGGTAAATAAAAACGCATTCTGATTGACATTAATCTAAAATTAATATAATTTATTTTTATTAAACCTGTTGGGTTTCTTCAATAGACTTGGCTTTTATCCTGTCAAAAGATGTTAAGCTAGTCTGTTAAGTTGCATAAAATAGTGGAAGCGTAATTATAAAATATCAAATTTTAAAATAGAAGAGATAAATTATGATAATGAAGACATTTTGATCATTAAGAATTTATATTGAGAAATAGGTTTGAAAGAAGTATTGCTAAAAATACAGACCTTGGTTCATCATCATAATAAGTCTCGTCATCTCTACTGGCTGGATAGTAGTCGTCATCATCATAATAGTCATACTGAGCAGGACGACGACGCGCTGGTGGACGGCGGCGTCCAGGCCGACGAGGCGGTGGCAGTGTTGTTGTAGTGGTGGTGGTTGGAGGAGGCTTGGTGGAGCTGGTAGTGGTCGCCTTGTACAGGGCGTCATTCCTGAAAAGGAAAGTGCAGTTTGGAGAAATTAAAAAAGAGTTGTGTGTGCAACAGATTATAGTATAGGCATTTAAAGCATAGCTTTTAACAACATTATTATAATAACATTTTTTTTTTGAATTTGGGTAAAAATTAAAAAATAAATTCAATTAGTAATCTAAAAATCAGTGACTTGTGTTTGGTTTCAGTATTATTGACTGTTGAGTTGAGAAAAAAATATTCTCTGAATCTAGATGTGATCAAGCCACTGTAATAAATTATACTTTTGAATATCAGTTTTTTAAAGTTGCATATTGTTGTGGAGTTTTGTACGGATATAATAATACGATTGTATTTGAAACCTGCCTTAATCATATCTGAACCACCTTATCTAGACCTGACCTTAAGACAGGATTTAAAAACGCTCTGTTGTTTTTCACTAGTAAGTAAAATACACAATAATAATTTAGAAAATGTTGATTGAAATGCAAGATTATAAAAATTATCATAAGCGGTAGTATTGAAATTGAATGATTACTTGTTGTAGTATTTGGGTGAATTGAGGCAGTCCACAACAGACACGAATTGACAGATGAAGGTCTTCTGATCGAAGGCTGTGTAGTTGGCACACAAGAAGTCATGTCTGGTGCCGTAGATGCAATGGTGGTACACCTGAAATAATTCAATCAAGAATCATTGAAAATATGCCAGATATTAAAAAAAAAGAAGCTGGAAAAAAAAAATGATTGACAGATCCTGCGAATAATTTACATAAATTTTTATTACAATATCTAGATCAGTAATTGTTGATATTACTGTTCGATTGATATACATTGTAATAGTTCTCACCTGGCATTTTAATGGGATGCTTGCATAGAATCCATCATGGAGGCCATCACATTTAAAGTCTATGGTCTCCGGGGGAGGAACAGTTTCCAGGAAGGGGTAGCTGGAGAGATTGTAGCCGTTAAGCTCCCGGGGCAAGTTTGGGTCGTGGATGTAGTCGATCTGGGGGATTCCTGTGATATTCTTGCCAGGGGCTCGTTCCTGCGCTGTCAGCAACCGCGGCTCCGTCTGGAAAATCCAAATAAAAAAGATAATTATAATAAATTAAAAAGATAAATTTGAATTCCAAGTTTTCCAACAAAAAATTCTAATATTTGTTTTTTGTAGTGAAAATAAATATTACTTATTTTATTTGATATCTTACTTGTCTGTACTCAAGTTGTATGCATAATGAGTACAACATAAGTAATGATTTATTGATGAATAATTTTTCTTTTAAACAGGTTTATTTCTGCATAAACGCCAATAATAAATGGAATTTATATAACCTTTTTTTTAATAATTTAGTTTTAAATGTCAAGGTGTCGATGTTAATGTATATAATAAATCGGCCGCATAAAGATATTCATTTTATGCGGTTGCAGTATTATGATATAAAAGTTTTCAAAAAATAAACAAAACTAGTTTGGACGCAAACCACAACGCTAAAATAAAAAAGTTGGTTTTTACAACAATAGATGTCGTTACATTCCGTATTTTTAAAAGTTACTTCTAATAAATATGAACGAGTTTACAAAACCGTTTGTAAATTTTACTTGAGGATTAAATATTTGTTGACTAAAATTAACACAATATCGCTCAGAATGAGTGATTTTATGAGTGTGAATATGGACGTGATCGTAAAGAGAGGTTGTTCGATCGGGCCGTTGCCGAGGCGCCGGGCTTTCTAGGCTCGGTCGCACTCTATTTGCTAACTCTATCGGTCACAATCGGTTGAGCACGCATTCTTACCAAACAACCCAACAATCGGATTTATGAGAAACTGGCTCGAATTTTCTTTCACTTTTTGAAACACGAACTAAAACACATTTCCAATGAAGACAGTAGAAATTTCCGGCGAAGGCCTCGTCCTGGCGCGGGAGGAGGTCCTCATCAAATATACGCCGCATTACTTGTAAAAGAGTAACTTTCGCTGCTTTATACTTGATTGCCTTCGCACAAGTCATATTAAACCATCGCGAGTTCAACAATATTATTATTATTTGTATTTATGATTTTATACAATATATGGACCAAATTAATGCGACCATTTTAAATATTGAAAATCCAAAGTTTTAGGTTTGAACGTTTATAGTTTTTATGTGTCTTCGAGGAAATCCCCGGGGGACTAGTCCGGGTCAGGTCGGAGAGAGGTCGGAGAGAGGTCGCGGCGACTCACCCAGACGTAGGGGGCGAAGGTCGAGGTGGTGGTGGGCGCGGGCGTGGTGGTGGTGGTGGTCGTGGTGGTCGTGGTGGTGGTGGAGGTGGAGGTCGTCCTGAACAGCGAGGTGGCGCGCGCAGCCTCCGCGCCCAGCACCCAGCACGACAGAAAGACGGTGCCTGCAAGCACACAGATACATGCATCAGTGACCTTGGAACTTTGGAAAAAAACGACAAAAGTTGCACGAAATTTATTTTAGTATAGAGAAAGATCTTTATCCAGTAATGGGCTTTTGACAAGATTTTGTAACCGACCTATATTTAATCGATATTGTAATATCAGGTAATGAAGTTGAATTCAGAGAGAGAGAGCCCTGGGGCGGAGTGGCGCCATCCTGGGCTGCTTCCTCATTATAAATCATCACCTCGTAATCGCCAATTCCATTATTGAGCCGTTAATGGAAAGAAGGAGAGTGTTGTCGATTACAGACCTCCTTCAAGGTCATCATTATAGAAGGCCACAAATAAGCAGTCCAGACAGACCGAAACACTTTTTACGCGGACCCTTTCAGTCTAAATTGTACATGTTATACTTTATCACACATCGCCCCCATTTTGGAACCAATTAAATATATATATATATATATTGAAAAATCTGATATTTTAAAGTGTTTTCATGTCCATGGTCCGTTTTCCATAGGTTGAAATGATCGATTGCTTCCTCTTCGTTTAAATTATATAAAGTCTAATGATTATTTGTATCGCATAACCAAACAAACGCAATGCCGTAACCATTGCAGAGTTATCATATTTATCGCCAAATAAAAACTTAAATGTACTCTGCGGTTAAAACGTTTTCGCTTTCCAGCATCGGCGTAGTAATTATTTAAATAATTTATTTTTGTTTAATTTGTATTTATTGATGTCGGGGGCTATAAAAAGCACATTTAAATTATTTTAGTGGTATTTCCAAAAATATGTTTTGCCAAGAATAATTCTATATACTCGTACGTAAACCAAAAATAATATTTTATTAGTATGTTTGCTATTAATTTTTATGCTATTTTATATATTTTTGTGTCTTTGATTTTAATTCTATTTTATGAAGTTTGTTTGTTTTTTGATTTAAGTGTTATTTTTATAGTTTTATCGCGTTAGTTTTATTGTTATTTTGTAGCGTTAGCTTGCCTCTGATTTGAATGCTTTTTTGGTACAATAAAGAAAAGGTGTGCGATTAACATATGGTAAGTCTCAATAGCAGTTAAATTATTTATACATTAAGGCACTTTTGTTTTTACCTGTACTTCGCCTGTGTCATTGTGGTTTGTTTAATTCTTAATTAAGAGCACTCAGCAGTGCACACGGGAGAAAGTAACACCTGAATGCAAGGCCTGCGTGAAATGATATGAATGAATTCGGTTTCGATTCTAAGCCGTGAGATGTACCGTTTATCTGGCGTCTGTATAGTGTAACCCGTACAGTGTAATCTATACACGTATGTTTAAATTAAACCTAACCTGGGTTGGGCGTGATGTCTTAATTACAATTTTTTTCCTAACAAGTGATTTAGGTATAATTAAAAAGAGACAACTATCCAAAAAATCAAAAGAAATGGTGTAATATTTGCTGGGTGGTATGGGTACGATCAATGGTGAGTCATATTTGGTATTACGGTAAGTTGTATATTCATATAAATTGGATGAAACGACGAAAGTAATTCTCTCACTGATCCCGCCTGCATATCGAAAAAAATATTCGAGGAATTTTTTAAATCGTTTCATACCTGAATCAATCGCCTATTTTTTTAAAGATAATAAACCTGTCTGGCGAAAAAAATGCGGACGTACAAAATACTGAATAATAATCATTGGCATTAAGTTGTGATTATCTGCCCAACTTTTCGGTTCTGGTACTGGTAATATTTTCAAGGCTCACAAATGGAAAAATAGATTTAGAATAATACTGTGCAGTATATTAATTACATGACATTTCGCAAATTGGATATTTTCTTTAATCGTTATATATGTAGAAGCGTCGACCACTGAAGTCGAGAACGAGACGCTTAACATCAAAGAATATACAAAATTAACCGTCAATAGATTAAATAAGCCATGATTTTTAAAATTATTTATATAGTAGTGATGAACCGTATCTTCCTATTGAGAGTTTGAAATTATTTAATTGTAAATTTATAGAAGCTCGAAGACGGCACCAAAAACAAGGCAAATATAACAAAGCATTGGCGAACACCACACTTTTTCGGTTTGGTCACCAAGACAATTTTCGTTAAAAACAATATTCTTTACGAAGTATTGTATTTTCAGGTGACAAGCGAGCAGGTGCCTTCCTATGTCTTATTTCTTTTACACTTTCTCATTCTTGAATTTTTTAAATTCATTACTTTGTGTCTGAACTCTCTTTTTCACTTAAAAAATCAATCGAGTCATAATAATTTTTACTCGAAAAGTGATTCGACATTTCCGGCCGAGCATTCGTGGTCTTTTTCTTTGTAAAAGAAAAGAATTGTAAATATGAAAGGATAACTTTTGTATCCGGAAATATTAAGTGCACGCTCCAAGTTAAAATAAACATTTAACAATTACGTAACTTTGTATATTCCTCCCTTCCAACAACAATTGCTGTAAAAGTACCTCGATATTAATAATAATACTACTTATTTTGTATTACTCTAAGAAATTCATTTTATAAATAAATATGATTTATCAGACTTTTCACCGAGAAAGTGAAAGCTGTCAAACTTTTTGTACACCCCCAAAAACTATTTTGCTGTATTAAGCTCTTCCTGCATGAGTGGTGATTATCTATTAACTATTAATATTACTATGAAAAGTCATTTTGGTTTTATTTATATTTATGGTCAAATATTTAGTTGCTATGTGTGAATAGTTTGGAAGAATCTTTCCCTCTGAGTATATTTTTTCAGGTTACACTATAAACAACTTTTAAAAACAATCCATGTATTAAGAAAAATTAAAAGAAAACTTTTTTAAACGAAAAAATATTTTTTTATAACTGTTGTTTGCAAACGAAGTTCCAACGTGGAAAAGCATCTTTCGTATTTTTTTTGCTATCGTGCAAGCATGAAAGAATCCCGACTTGCTTTATTAAAATGAAATATTTTGATAAACTAGGTAACCAAAGGTAAAATCGGATGATTTTATTTTCCTTTAAACCTGGAGATTTATTATTTTCAAAAATGAGAAAAATCTCTACCCTGGTTTGAACCTGTTATCGATAAACAAACTAGCAACTGAATTGCGAAATGGCTGAAACCTTTTACAAAGCATGCACCTTTAATCAAGTGCACCCGTAGTAATAACCGACACGATTCATTCTCGAAGTATTTCTTGGTGACAATTTATAAGGACCACTAAGCAATTATAGTGCTCTGATATTTTATGCGAACACACAAGGGTTTGTCCTTGAAATGGAGTTACAGCACGCCACAGGTATACGCGAGTCCCTTATCTGGAGAGGCTTTATAACTCTCAGGTAAAAACAGACAAATAGGAAACTGCATCCTGATAAATATGTCCTTTGAATGCCGAGACCTCGGGTTCGAGTCCTTGCAAGGTCAGCCACCTCCGGAGGAATGCACGCCGGGAGACTCGATGCAAAACGTGAAAAACATCGTAAACTTACGAGCTAGTTGATCGTGGACCTTCCAGGCACTGCCTACATGCGTGCTTGTAGGATATACCCGTAAATCGACGTAGGAAAGATAAGATTACTAGATGTATTTTATAGTATACAGCAGAGCTTTGCAAACAACTGTAGCTTTAGAAGATAATCTTATTTATTTCAAGGGGAGACTATAGTGAAATCGATTGACTTGTAAATATTCTAACCCTCTGTTTACTGGGCTCGACATTGATCCACGTCGAAAGCGGGCGGTTTTTCAGATTTTCGGATGAAATTACGTTTTGTGTGAAATAACCATAACTAAGTAACGGATTCCACGAATCCTAAGATATATGAAGTCATAATACAATGTCTTACATTAGATTGCTCATATGTTTTACTGCGCTGGAAGCTCGTCTTCTCAGGTCTATCGTGACAAACCGCCGAAAGAAACTCCCAAAAAACAATGTATGAAGTGTACACCACTTACCAATAGCCACGTGGACTATCCACCTTTCCTCCGGCCTCTTCATGGCTGTGCCTGGCGAATCTGAAAAAAAATTAATAGAAAAAATTATAGCGTTGCATTTTGTAATTGAACATATCAACTACAATGTGACAGTATAAGGGTATATTTTGTTAGTGGCTGTAAACAGAAAAACCTACTTAAAAGAGAGTTGTTGGTATGGCACACTTTGTTAGAGGGTACTGTGACCTTTATGAAGAGAATTATATGCACTAAACGTGAAGATGGATCTCTAGGGTCGTGATGTACAACTTACGGAGACTTTGTTCTCGTGTGAGTGGAAGACTGCAAGCCTTGCATTCCGAAGGTCTCTCGTTTGCCTCACAAATGTTGAGTCATTCTTAAGTGCGGGAAATTTAGGAATTCATTTAATGGAGCCGTTATGCAGAGGTGGATTTCCGAGAAGGCCTTTATTCTGCAGTGAATTATGATGCAGCAAAATATTATCATAATAGTAAGAGTAAGTAACAATAATATATAGAAAAACAGTAAGTTACAAAAAAAACAACTCAGCCTCTCCCACTCCTTCAAAGTATTGCACAGTACTTGGTTCATTAGTTTTGCTTTACATCGTAGTAACTATATCGGTTGCTAAATGTACCTACGCCGTATTTTTCCCACAGACGTAGAAAATTTACATATTGCTATCTAATCGGTTGTTGCGTTATGTATGATAATGCGCTGGCTTTACTTATTAATACTTGTTGCTCAACAAAGGATATCAGATACAAGCTTTTAAATTATTAAACCTTTTCTTGAGATAATTTTTTTACAGCCCTATGATAAACGATGAGAATATATGCTAATGTGAGGGATTTAAGTAACAGTATTATGGCTGTATAATGATAAGGCCATGCTATCAATAATGTGTGAATGTTTATGCATACAACGGTAAGCTAACGATACATGTCAATAGTTATCAGTGGCGTGCGGTGAGTCTAAAATCAAGGCAAGATGTTTTGTTCACTGACTATAATAAATCTGACCAATTAACCGTTATAAAATAAATATCAAGAAAAATATCATCACGAGTATATTGAATATTATTTTTCAAAAATTATTATAGTACGTTTCAATATTTTTTAGGGCAACCAATGCTTTATTGCTAGTGTGGATCGCACGCCACTGATAGATAGGCATTTTGTGTTTGAGCAGCTCGACAGATTGGCACTTCCACATATGTGGGACCGGCGTTGGGCAAAGAACTGAACCATTACTGGAGCAGAGAAAGTGAAGGCAGCCGCGGCGTGCATGTGCATATTTAATAAATCGGCATTTTTTTACCTATGCAGGCTTACACAATATTATTTAAGGTAATCGATTCATCCATGACAGTCACATTGCACGGAAACTGAATTAGCAAGGTCCCGGGTCGTAAAAGGCGCGGAGGTGCTTACTCCGAGCCTACGTGGGTCACGAAAAGTATGAGGATTTTCACGTGTAAATCAGTTGCTAATAAACATTTTATAAACAAAAATACATCATTTTATTGAGTATTTAGCGCTATTGTATTTACTTTTTCTTAATCTGGGTCTTCATATGGGCCCGGTGCCGCCGCAGCTCAGTCGAATAGTCTCTCGTCTGGCCTCATTCGGAACCATTTGTAAAACACGTTGACCTTCCCGTCCGCCGAAAAAACAATCAATTATTACAAAATCGTGGAAAAAAGTTATTGCATAGCGGTCTAGATGGCACGTACGTACTTGTACGAATTCAAATAAAAAATTAAAACTTAAAATAAACAAACTTAACCTTCTCGCGTGGATGCGAGATGATAAATGAGTAACTTGGACGTAAAAAAGTTATCTAATAACTGTGTTTGTATATCACGAATCATCAATAACGGGTTTTTTTTTTGTTTTAATTGTTTCTTGTCTGGACAAAAAATATAGATTTTCTGTGATTTATTGGCGTAGCCTGTGATTTTTTATAACTTTAATGTGATGCTTAAATGAATATAAAATATTAATAAAAGGTTATATTTAATTGTTAGACATTAATTTTTAATTGGTGTAATGTTTCTGAATAAGGTCTGTTCAATGTATTATTGAAATAATATTTGCAACACTTTCTATAAGAATAACGTAAATGTAAATAATAAGATAAAAACCGTCTAAAGTAAAAACCGGTTTCGGATAACTTTTGAAAAGTTTTATTTATTTTAATACGTATGTTCTAATGAACGCTAGATTATTTCTATTAAATGAATCCAAGTTTCAAGCAAATAATAAATTGGTTGACTAGAATTTGAAATGCGCCGGTCAGATAGTTCGTACCAAGTTTTAGAAAGGTAACCTAAGCACACGTAATTTAGTCGATATTTTCTCAAATCGGAACTAATTTTCGATAAGACTAATTTATCATATTAATAAAGGCCTTCCGAGCTGATTGTTATTGGTTCCTCACGACCCGCTTTCCTTTTTATTATTATTCCCTCGCCGCCTGTAGGCAAACAAACCACCGACAATCTGTCGACACCGCCATTGTTAATCCCGTACTTTCTTGGTAAAACTCAAATAAATAAAAAATTTAAACAGTCTAAACATTCATACAAAAGAAATTTAGTTAGTAGAATAATTCATACAAAAAAAAACGTAGTGGATTTTCAATTCATTTAAAAATCTAGTCGTTAGATGTTGGGGTTAAAATATTTATCGGGTTTTTTTCCATTACCAAAAATATTGAAAAAACAATCTGGAAATTTAATGATGATCTTAGATAAAATAAAAAATCATATAATTGATTATACGTCGTTTACTTTAATAATTTATTCGTTTTTATTAAATCGATACGCCAGTAAAACCGAGCGTAATCAACCGTAATTAAATATGATTTATTTATTATTTTAATTAATTATTCGATTGATCGAAAAACCATTATATTGTAGACGATATTATCATAACTTACAATTACTCGATTATAATTCGATTGCTTTAATGATTTATTCGAATTAAGTCGGCTATAATTAGAAAATTGATTACACCACTAAAGCTGAGGGTAATCGTCTGTTATTGAAATGATTTAAATCAACGCATTTATATTGAATTAATTAATTATATTGAATTTTAATACTGGCACAGCGTATCTGCATACTAGAATTTACAGCAAAGATCTAAGAAGCATTGTATTAACAAGTAAATTACAATTCATATACCTGCATACAAATCCACGGCCGACTGGTTTGATTTGTAATACTTAGCGAAATATCTAAGAGATAATAAATTTTTTAATATATTTTCAGTATGAAATAATGAAGAATACCTTAGATATTATTTCATGAAAGGCCGAGAGTTTGTTCCTAGATGTACCTAGTTTGTGCTAAATAAATAATAAAAATTAAAAAAAACTTTTCGCCTTTTAAATCTGACGAAGCCTTCGAGAGGCTCGAGCGATTTGGCTTGACGTATTTGTTGTTTTACACATCAAGATCATTTCTTTCCTCCCCGATATCGAGCCACTCTCTCACGTCAAGATGGCTCCGGCATTTTAGTCGAACTTGAGAATACAAAAACAAAACAAAAAAATCAATACACTTAGAAATGCGCTCCTATTTTTAGAGATGGAAGTATTAAGCGCAGGTGCGCGTCGATTAAATAAAACCGCATGAATTATGCATAAAAAAATCCTCCAAACTGTTATGCATCAGTTATCTCTTGATTACAAGCTTTATTTATTTAAAAATATACATTAATTACTATAATATAGATGCTGGCATAACATATAGGAAAAAAAATTGTTAATGAAGAAAATTTAAATATAAACTTAAATTTCTTTCTACTGACAGAAAACAAAAAAAAAAACCACGAAAAAAATACTTTTTTTTTAGCATCCAAGATAAACTTCGGAGATCAGATTTTATTTTCGTTCTTGCTCATGGCTTCCCGTGTCGGATGTCTCATGCTAGTGGAATAAAGATAAAAATATCCGTGTCAATACTAATTCTATGGCATTAAATATTTGTAGCTTCAAAATTGCAGATATAGGCAAATAACACGTTTTACGAAATAATTACCTCACTTTACTACAAAATTCATTTAGATTTTGCAAGTGTAATTCGTTTACGAGCGAAAAGTATAAACTTTGCTCACAGCGGCTGTTGTTGCGATATGAACAAATAACAGGCGGGCGAGTGTTTCACAAAGACGGCCAACTCAATTCTTTTAAATTATAGCACTTACTTTTTATTAAATTTTCATGCCGTAAGAAATACACACGGATTTTTACTTTTTATAAAATGCACGCGAGATAAGTGTAGAGCTGTGAAGCAAAAACCTACTTTTCCAATTTTGGCTATTTTTTTTAATTGTATTTATTTTATATTTATTATATAGGGTGTCCAAAAAGAGTATCGGGTGAATGTGAATTACCTTATTGCGATATGCTGCGAAAATTTTTGGGCCCAGAGTTGCAGGAGTTTCAAGGTTTTACGTGGTTCCAACAAGACTAGGCCACTTGCCGTACATCCAATCAATCAATTGAAGCTGTTAACGAATTATTCCCTAATAAGGTCATTTCACGTAGAGGTAACATCAACTGGCCTCCCAGAAGCCCCGACCTTAGCCCTCTTGACTATTTCGTATAAGGATACTTAAAAGTAGAGTTTATGAGAATAATCCGACGAACCTAACGAAATTGAATCAAAACATCAGGTCAGAAATGGCAGCGATATGTGGCTATGTATCAGCGTGTTATCAGCAATCTTCGTTCCAGATTAGAAGAGTGCCAGCAGCTTAACGGTCACCATTTGGATAACATCATCTTTTCAAAATAATTTTCCATTTTGTATTCTTATAATCAACAATAAAAAAAAAAACTTGATTACTAGTAGTTTTTGTTTTACTGAACTAAAAAATATCCGATACTCTGTTTGGACACCCAGCAGGAGATATATATCTGAGTCTAGAAAAAGTCTGTAAGCTTCACTGCTTTGTAAGAGTAAGACATCGTTAGGGAAAAGGCGAGTGGGCAGGCAATATAAAGCATTCAGAGACGATTGAAGCAGTGGCCAGTAGTTACGAAAAAAATACAATAAAACCTGTATTGCAGAGAGCATTTCTTTCTTTTGGATCCGCAAATAATTTACAACATCAGTAGAATTAAAAAAAAAGGATTAAAACCAGGAACTGCCCGGTCAGCGAGAAGCGAGTCTCTCGGTCGCTGAACCGAGAGACAGTTTCGTCAAATTGTTACCATTACCCGCGGGCTAAACCTCCGAGCTCTATACTGTTCAGCATATTGTCAATATCCGTGTAACAGTTGTCTAGACAAAAAATTATAAAGTCAAATTAAAAAAATCTACTTCCTTTATCCTCTCACGGTTGACCTCACATTTCATGCAAAAACAAGGCTGCGAGACAGGCTCACTCTTATCAAGCTGTCTCCGACACGAAAAAACGATTCGGGCGGAAACGGAAGAGCCGCAGCGGAAGGCAACACTTTTACAATGTTCATTACACTTAATGTAATTGTTGGTAATGTTGGTAATGCACCTGCCATGTAAGCGAGGGGATGTGGGTTCGAATCCCGCACAAATCACGTTGATATATTTTTCTAAGAGTTTCTTTAATCAATTTTCAATATTTAAAAAAAATGTTCTTAATCATTATCGTATATTTTTTAATTGATGTCATCAAATAACAATTAAATTTTTAAGAGTTGAGTATCATTTTTTTACTTTAGTCGTATCACAAGATTAAATAAAATAATTAAAAAGAAATTAAATAAACAGTCAATATAATAATCATAAAAACAAAGTAGACCGCAATAAAAAAATATAGGCAAACTATTAAGTTCCTTAATAATTAAATTAGCAAATTCCTTAACACAAACGACTTAGTATAATTATATCTTATTTAATCTAGAACAAAGATAATTTACGGGAACCTAATGATTGCAAAATAGCACAATAGCGAGTGACGCAATGGCAGCTATTAATTTGAAAACACTTGATAAAACGTGTAATTAGTTCGGGACCGGACTGTTATATGAGTTATAAAAACAAAACAAGACACTATATAACTTATAACGGATAGAAAAATTAATATACAATCGCATTCTCTTATTTATTTGGCTATTATACATAAAGTATATTATACAGAAATCCCACTGGAGATTCACCAAGTGCTATGTCGTCTCAGTTCTCAGTCTTTATAGGAGAATCCTTAAAACACCATGGCTTGACCGTGTCACAAATGAGAGTATCTTGCACGGAATGCGCAAAGAAAGGAAATCCTGACGATGGTAATAAAGCGTAAAGTCTCCTATTTTGGCCACAGTTTTCAAAACAATAAATAAAGCATCCCCCAGCTGATTATCCAAGGCAAAATCGAAGGGAAAACTTATGTGGATGCGGGATTTTCGCCAGTGGCTGGAAGTTGGAAGTACGACCGAATCAGTGAGACTGGCCCAGGATAGATATATATTCGATAAAAGGTCACCAGCTTCCCATGAAGAATAGCACCAGAAGAAAAAGAATCAATAAGAGTAGACCCCGGCTGCGGAGTCGCTGCCTTGTCCAGGGAGCCGCGGCCATTGTTCTGGCCGGCGCTCTGACAGAGTCTCTTCAGCAATCCGAGGTCTTGACACGAATGCGAGCCGTGCCGGGAGGCTCCCGAGTCCGCGAGAACCATTACAAGGATTGAGCAAATCAATTATAATCTATACAATTCTGCGGTAACTATCTACTTGCACGGTAGATGCAAATGAAGCATTGAAACGACTAAGTTAAATTGGTAAAAAAACTAAGCGCAAGGTAAAAGTATCGATACTTTTTCTGGAAAAATATTCTTGCTTACAAATCATGAGATCCTGGAATCAAAGAACGTTTTAACAATAAATGTTTTTTTTTATTTTACAGAATTATTACAATACCTCCCCGCTCTCCCCATTCTGTTGCTTGTGCATGGCTGCCATTCTGTACCCTGAGCGTGTGTAAAGGATCGGTTGTGGAGTAGTGGACTTGGAATGATTGTGAAGGGATGTTCTCTGGAAGTACCTTGTCGAGGTGGGGGGGGCTTCTGCTATTGTTTCTGTAGCCTGCTGCAGCAGGCGTATCAGATGTAAACGCCAGAGCTTTGTAAGGATTATATAATAATGCTATTGGGCAGCAGCAATACGCGGACTTTTCCTTTAAATATAAAACTGCAGTGGAGAAGGACCTAGGAACCCACTACGCTGTTTTTCCCATAGAAAACCACGAACACTGGCTCTGCATGAGTATCTCAGTGAAATGGTCGCCAACCTCCTCTGAGGAGAGGCACTTGATGATGAAGAAGGTTCTGTAATAATTATCAATTGTCTCTCGATGTACCCTTTGTGTAAATGAGTAGTTGGCTACCGGAGAATCGTATAATTTATAGTTTGTATGGTCCTTGTAATGATTTTCGTGGACTTATAAATCTCAACATGAAAACGAGGTAAGCTTTCTTTTGTAATAACTAAGTACTTTTATTGGGTTTATTATCAAAGTATTCTCGCTTTCAGTGATTAGAACTCTCACTTCAGAATCAGGGGACCTTGTATTTGGAAAAACCTCTCTCTATTACAGTTTGTTTTTGGTTTCCCTACACACAAGGGGCTGTTGGAGACGAGACGTGTTTAGCGTTTATGTTTCACGCACTGTAACATGGAAGTCAATTTAAGATGCATCGATGTTTTTATTACCTATTATTTAGAACTAAAAGTTACCATTTATTGGTATTGGGTCTATAACCGTGAGATTCCTTGCAAGTAAATAAAAAAAACAATGTTTTTGGCTGAAAGTTTTCAGTATTATGAAGTTTCAAATACTTATTTCGCCCACGCCTAATATTACCACAAACAGAAGGAATAGCTGTTACTTTCGCGTTTCTCGCTCTGCTGCGGTCGGTGTTTTGAAGGTTTTTCGTCCATTGTGGCAGTGAGAAGTAAATGGCCATCTCATTGCGCCCCATGGGAACCCCATTGTCCATTGTCCGAATCTAATACGCCATTGATCGTCGGAGGTCTGTTTGGAAATCTCTTGCGACAGGTGCGATATATATCTATCGATTAAGACTCGCTGTATTTGTTATTTAATCTGTTTAATTGTTCTATATCTGGGTCAATGTTTTATTTTATTGTATTTTTCCAAAAAATAATTGAAATCTAGATAATAGCTACTGTCTTTGTGATGCAGTATTTGTTTTTTTAATTAAGTTTTGCATTTACTTTTAACCGTACTTTTATATATAAACACAGGAAACAAAAAAACATGCACGACAGCCTGGTTTTATTTGTACAAACATGGTTAGGATTATACGTAATTGATTTTATCTAACCATCCTTTATATATTTAATCTTCAAGGGGTACCTAATATAAAATAAATACCCACGACAGACTGGCTTAGTAAATTTTACCTCATATTTGAGCAAACGAATTTGATTAGACAAATGATTTGAAGTAATCTCTAATGCGGGCACTTTCGCTTTTTAGGGCATCGTTAGACTCAATTGCAAGAAAACCATTGCCGACTTATATTTACTGATAGGGTTTACTAATTATTCAAACGCACGAGGATGTTATTGAGTTATTCATAATCATTTATTGTTTTAATCGTTAGCATTATTAATCCACTGATAGGGTCGTTATACCACTCTTATGTTAACTAGCAAATAGCACCTCTTACTTTGAATGTTTTTTTAATAGCTTTTATTGTTGGACAAGAACAAAGTTTTTATAATAATCGGTAATAGTTAGGTTGATAACATCTGATACAATCTGGCTGATCTCGAATATTCAAGGAACTTTACAAGGAAGTGACATTAACGTTATAGATATAGTGTCTCTGAAAAATTTCCATTCATGAACACTTAATCTCTCTCTGAAGGCAAGCGACAGTCTCCCCTCCCCTCTAATAATAGCTAGTAAATATGAATATTTTTTAGACATAGTAATTATTTATAAAAATATCAAGGTATCACAGATTGTTTTCAAACGCTGTATTGTTTATATTGCATATGATAGCAATAACAGTAAGTATTCATTTGATATCTTATGCAAAGTCACTTGCTAAATCAGGTTTAAGCAAGCTGTGTTTTAATGGAGTCATGGGATATTTTGGTTTTATAATTTTGTCGCGTTTACAGCTGTATAACGATAAAATTAAAAGCAGGTTATGGCGGCAATAAAATGTTGTTTACTTATTACCGGTTTATTGAACGACTACGCACAAGACTTTTAAAATATCTTTACACGCTCGAGAGACAATCGATTTAGTATAAAATAAATATAAATTTATACAATATATGTATAAATTCCAATCGTCTATAAATTATGACTAATTGAACCATTTTGCTTTAAGCTTTGTCTTTAGCTGGTGACCGGAAATCGGCAGTCAGAAACCCTGGATTAGGTGACAGCCCGTGACGCATTACGACATGTATTCATCGTGTGACGTAACAACAACAATATTAAAAGGTTTAGTTATATAATCCTATTATTAGTAGGAATGTTGCGGCTTTAGCATTCTATCGAGTGTTATTGGAGCACCGAGTTACGAAACCCGCCTTGAGGGCCTTTAATTATTATATACTATCCGTATACTTCGGATCTTGGCCTGTTCCGAGAAAATCCTTTAGCTTTCAATTTGTCAATAAGTTTTTTTTTTAAATAAATATTAACTGTAAAAATTAAGATATGTCAGATTCATTCGCAGTTGTTTTTAAAATATTTAAAAAATTGCGGCCTTACAAAGACATGCATTTAATGTTCACGTATTTGTCCGTATACGGAAAACGAACATATTATACGGAAATATCATAAGTAAATATCACACGGAGAATGAAGGCTAATTTCACTTTCAATAAGCTAAACAAAACAAACACGTCGAGTCTACACAAAATAACAGATATTTTATCTCAAACATGTAAATTTAATCATTATGTTATTATTATCCATGGCAGACGAGTTTTTTTTTTTTTGTAATACTTATCCGTAAAGCTACGAGATTACTGAGTATATTTTTTTGGAGTCAGCGTTTCCGCCTCTGAGAGCTCTGCCAGAGCAGCTAGTTAGTCGATGAGGGAGCAACTTGATATAATATTCCTAATTGGTAATAATAACAAGTCAGTTGCCTCGTCAGCTTAACCCTGGGCCAGGCACGCCACGTGAGGGGCCGGCGCGTGCTCGGAACGTGATAATCGACGTGTTGAAATATTCGTCATAATGGACAGTAAACTAACCCGTTTCTTACGTAAGGAAATGTTTCTTTTATTGTCTAGCAGAGCTCCCGCAAGTCTATAACGGTAGGTCGCGTAGTTTCACGTCATTGAGCTGTAAGATTCTTTTTTAACAGCTTTTCGCTTTTGTGCTATTCAAATATTGACCACCCCGTAGTCAAGCAACTGGAGGAACAAATATTCATTAATGATATTTCAATTTTGTCGAATAACAAAATCTCTTCTACTTCGAAACTTGTGTAGGATGATATTTTTCTGAGAGTTTCTTTGAATCATTTTCAATATGTGAAAAAAATATGCCTAACCATATTAGTAAGTAATATAAGCCTGTAAAGATAATTAAAACGCACTTGATTGACGTTCAATCCATAAAATAGACATAGATCCATCAATCTAAATAATATACTGTCAAATAAAATAAATTATCTCCAAATTTTAAGGGAGGGAAAACCTTTTTTGCTGCAGTTTTCTGGAATACTCCTGAAGTATATTTGAATGCTTTCAAATGCCTGTCTATATATATATTTTTTTTCGGTCGCAGTATCTTATATTCTCATTCTCAAATAATCTTAGGTGCCGCTGAAGTACTGTTCCTGTATTGACATTTTCAAATGATCTGAGTTACTTCTAGAGTACTGCACCTAAGATTACATTCTCGTGTAATCTGAGCTACCTCTAGCTCCTCTACCTCCTTTGTATTCTCATTCTCATAATTCTGAACTACCACTCATTGAAAATATTAAAAAAATAATATTTATGCAACAAAAGTCCGTTAGGAGTGTCTTGCTTGTCGGGTCGCAGATATTTGAAAGCACAGGACACAATAATCTAAGGAAAATAATTTATTGAGAGCCTTGAATTATACTTTTAACCGTCTCGCGCTGCGGTGACTGGCACCCTTGCATGCCCACTCTCAAGTCGTGGTTTTGAATCCGGGAGAAGGGATAAGGTTTTTTTTAAATTCTGTAAGAATCTAAAAGATCTTTATATAAAACGAGGCCAACGCCGAAGATTTATAAAGCTAGACACAGCCTCAATCACCTCTGATTGATAAATTCCTGAATAATGGAAAATAACTATTGCAATAACCACAAGGTTTTTTTCTGAGATCCGGTTTTTCCTTTTGATATGATACACGTGCAAGCAACGAAGAGTTATTCTTGCTATCATTACAGCACACGAGACAATATATAATATTTTTGTATGGGATGGAAATTATTTAAAAGTGACAGTCATTGTCACTCCATTCTTACTGAGAGCGTTTTTTTCAAATACAAAAACTCTTAGCAATCATGATCTAATAAATTTATTTAAGGCAGGTGGTATCACTGGACTCCTCGATCGAGAAGCAACGGTCTTACTACTGAGTCAAGTGCCCAACTGTATATCAAATGCTAGAGTCAAAGCACAAACATAATCAATCTAATCGAACATTTCGTTTTGTCTATATTTATTATTTATTCAATGAGACTTCCATCATTGTCGCGGTGTCCACTGTCTCTGGTCCATCAACTTTATCCCACCAGGGGAAACAGTATAAAAAAATATATATAAAAAAACATTGCGGTTACTTAAAAAGTTTCATTTATACTTGTGTAACAGCGGTGAGAGCTCTTTATTAAACTTTATTGCGTAAGAAAATTGTCGATATACTTCCAACTCAGGTGTTTTGTAGATGGGAAACGCTGAGTTAAGGAAACATCCAAGAAACCATATCAATCTGTTATTAAAAATAAATCTATCGGTTGATATCAACTGTAAGGTTATTGGGTGTATATTGATGCAGCGATGAATAAAAACTACACTGAATATGTAGATTGTCTTGGTCCTTAGATCCAGTGGGAGGAGTGAGCCGGTTTACCTGCTGTGCAGACTGATGGCCGACCTTGTGACCAAAAGGTAATCCTTCGCTCTAAAGCTGTCGAACACCCACTTCGCCGTACAGCCTTTTACAGCTCATTATAATCTGTCTACTTAGGTCCGGACGACTTCATTAACGCAAAAAACTTGATATAAATAGCTTACTAACTCAACAAATATACACAATTTGTAATGTATACTTACTTACTTTTTAGATGAAAAATGTATCTGTTAGTATTTTTAGCAATTTTTCGAGGTTATTTATCAGCAATAGTATTTGGAATGTAGATAAGAAGCAGATAACTGATGGTTTTACTTAATCTAAGAATGCTCAGAATCGTTTCATTTAACTTTAGATAAACTTTATTTATAAATTAACACACATTAATTAAGCATTGTTTTAAATATTATAAGTCTATATTTTCCAATTCGAACAGTGAAAAATGACACTGTTTTATAATACTAACTGCATTAAAAGATGTTTAATAAGTAGTATGTTAGATGTCTTCGTGAGAAAATACAATTTTTTATTATTATTTGGTCCACCAAAGTTAAAAATTACAAACAAGTAAATTAAAGTTATTAATACAAACAAACAATAAAATATTGTTAAATTAAGTGCAAAAATAATTCAAAAATGTATAATTATAAATAAATGCATAAGGTTCAATTATTGGTTGTTAATTACGTTAGTATCAACCGATCTTACCGATCCACAGTGATGATTTTAATTTATCGAAAGGTAGCTCGGCCCATTCGAAGCCGTAATACTGCCTTCTATTTTTTTTATTGTTGGTAATTATATAAATATTTCTTTGCAGCCCACAATGTAAAATGATTTGTTTTTTTTTGCAATTATTAGATCTGCCAAAAAACAACACGCATAAGTACCAGTAAAGACAAAATTGCCAGTCACTGTAACATTATATAAATCACTCTTAGAATACAATTCGTACCAATTATTATTAATTGAAAAAAAAGGGTTTCAAAATATAGCATTTAAAGTTGTTTTATTTTTATTGCAACAATTATAACATTCTAATAAAAAATATATAATAAGCTGCTAAATTCCTGCTGTGATTCAATCTTTTTTCTTCAGATTTGAAAACGTACCAAATCCAAAACGTTGTAAAAATAATCTCAACTGCTTGAGACAAAACAATATTACGGAGACCAGAGCTTACAAGTATAAAAAATTGTTAAATACATGAAATTATTGAAATTAAATATTTGTTTTATGTTTTTAGTTACATATTGTAGCTCATTATTTCTTATGGTTTTTTAAGTGAGGAAGTAACTTCCTCCTAACAACTTGATAACAATTACTAAATAAATCGCATGAAAAAGATTTTTTAAAACAATAATTAAATAATATATATTTTTTCATAAGGCGAGTATGTTTTTCCCGTTATAAATATACATAAGTGTGTAATATACCTAATTTAAATAAAAACTAACGACCTTTGTCAAGAAATCATAAAAAAATCAGTAAAATTAATTTTAACGATTATTAAATTCAGGTTTTAGTATCATTCAAATTCGTGATCACTGATTATTCAAAATTAAATTTAATATTCTTTAATATAAAATACATAATAGTTGTGTGATGCGAACGGTGGATGCAGATGCAAAATATATAATATATTAAATCTAAAGATGTGTATGGTTTGGACAAATATTTTTTGTATTTTGCTAACTCAAATTATTTATAAGTTGAACTGTGGATTTGAAATTTTGAAAATTAAAAAAAAATCTATTTATGTTGAGTGATACGCTAATGTCGGTGAATGTGTTTTTGGGTTTTGGCCTTCCGGTACTGTGACCGTCTTCAGGGATTCAATTGCTTATATCGTATCATGTTTGCTCCTGAATTCGAGTGCACCGTGTCAAGAAAACACAAGAGACTCAAATAACAACTCAGTACGCACCCAAGAAAGAGGAACATTCAATAATCGGTGAGATTAGAAATTGTTTATATCGAATGATATTCTGTACGCTCACACCTGGCCGGTGAGCTACAGGCTCCTAATTAGACAGGTTAGTGTAAAGTAGGGTACATAATCGAATGAATATAGATTTGCTCAACTGTTCGCCGGTGTGCGGGTAACGAGTTCTGTTGGCGGTTGGGACACGTCGGTTAGGAAAGGCCTGCATAGGAAGTCATTTGCAATACGACCGACCAGGTTATACAACAACACTCGTGAAAAATCACTACGCGGCCTCCGCTGCAGCGATATGTGCTGCAAAACAAAGAGCTCTGCGGCCGAGAAGGGGCGGACAACAAACAATAAACAACCTTCGTCCTTCGGGTCGTTACCAAGATGTGAATGTCAGATACTTAGATTTGTTTTGTTTTATAAATGCTGTGCTTTGCTAAATTAATAAATGTTTCTTTGCACTTTTTTTTAAAACAAGTTAGCTTTTAAGTGTTCGTTCACCGCCTCTATTTTAGTCAGTTTTAAAACACGAATCGCTTTCAAGGATACTGGCGCGGGTGTTGGATCTCGAATCTGCAGAATTGCTGTATTCATGGGTGTGGTGCTGCCTTTTTAATTAGGATTTTCCAAATTTCGGTAGGGAAACTGAGACCATCTTTAAAAATGTTGATAAGGATTGTGGAATAAAAAGCAATCTTTAAATCATTGAAGATGACTCCAATGTTGGGACCAACAAAAAATCTACCATTATTTAATTTGAGTACAAAATGTATGCACAAATTATTACACAGCTCAGGTATTTTAGAAACATCTGTAAACTTTTGCCAGTATTATATTTACGATTATGGACTTGTGTCCAGATCTTGAAGACGCGCAAACAATACGTGCCCGAAATACTAACGAAAACACATAATTTTAAAAATAAATTCATCGGCCTTGACATTAAAAAATCACTCGAGATATTCTAACACTCGCCGCTTACGTTTGACAGATCCCAGATATTGTATTTTAGTAAAAAAATTGAGGGAATCTCAGTTCTCAGTCTGAAAATTGGCAATCGATTTAAAATCAAATGAATGATGTTGATCTTGACAGAAATGGCCAACTTTTTTCTTACCGATGTACTTTTTTATGACTTCACATGGTCGATAACTCATCGGTGTGGTCTTTCAATACCAAATTCTTCACCTTTAACTTTGGATTGGCAACTAGTCATTTGATTATTCATCCATTCTAAATATCAATATATTTTTTTGTGAGGAAAATACAATTGTACGTAAATGGTTCGATTGGCAAGCTCCTCGAGTGCCAGACTTTACTGTATCAGCTTGCGTACCTTCCCACGAATGCCCCATCCAGGAAACTTGTTTGAGCTGTTTACTTTGAATTAAACTCGTTTACCATGCGAACTCATGGTGATCCAAACGCTCTGAGGTTTGGGCAAAAAGCAGAATAAATTCCCAATAATTGTTTTATTTCTATTATTATTATTATTATTTTAAAAAAAATACAATATTAACATAAATCGTTTTTGACCAAATTGAACCAGGTGTGAGCCTGATACCCGAAAGAGCTCGCATATATAAACTATTGTGATATCGTATCTTCGATAAATCAGCATAAGCTCGGTACTATCGATGCACAAGGAGTAATTACCCAGAAAACAATATGTTTTAAGTTGTAAAGAAATCAGCAAGCCTATTTAACAGAGAGTAACTCGCTAGAGGAAGTCCGTTCGCAGGTTTAATTGCGCCATTACCAAAAGGACGATAGATAATTGTTACCGTTCTGAAGTAAATCACTTGCTAGTTGTAGCGTGTGTGGCTTTACTGAATGATTGTTTAAATATTCTCATTAAAAAAATCACCCCACAAAAAGCTCCCCGCTCTCCCCAATCTGTTGCTTGTGCATGGCTGCTTGTGAAATCCTCTCCTCTGAGGAGAGGCACTTAATGAAGAAAATTAAAGAAATGAGATTGAAAACTTCAGTTTATTGATATTTTCTGAAAATTTGGAATTTAAATGTTAACAGTCTCCTTTTTGATTTTTAAAAAAGTTATAAAATTTTCCTTTCAGTGAAACTTAGTTTCGTTGGAAAGTTTGTAGAGTATATTTCTATAGCATCAGTAATAACATAAACCATAAAATAGAGGTCGCGTGTCAGAAAGATGGCTTTTATATTTGTTGCTAATTTGTTTTAATGTATTTCACCTTTTTATTAACTCTACTGCTGCCGTTAATAAAAAATATGTTGTTTGATATGTTGCGTCAAGGTTTTATTTAGTCTTTTGACGTTTCATTTCATTCTTTGAATACGACAACTTAAACAAAAATGTCGAAAGCAGACATAATCATTTAATTGCATCACGTGGCTATGTGGAATATCACGCGTCACGAGAGTCGTCACAGCAGACGGAAACCGACTCAATCGCCATGCTCATGCTCACCTCGTCGATCTCCCGCCGCCCTGCTGTACAGCCTGCATAGTAAAACCACCGATTTAGCAATAGTGAAATGATTGGTCTTCAGGAACCTAGCAGCTCCCCTGAATTTCATTACGCTGCCGATTTCATTCTCCCTTGAATACAAAACGCAAGCCTTCCGGTGACGCAGTGGCTAGCACGCTCGCTTGTCGACCGCGGGGTGCCGAGATTTTTAACAGATGTTTATGTTGTGTTCATAACCCTATGAAAATAATATCTATTATTAAAAAAATACTTGGAATTTCACGTATCACGTTTGGGAGTGATCTCCGCCAGTTCACTCGCTCAAAAACTACTTAAAACGGCGTCGATATTTGAAATATTTGAAAGACAACTCTCTAGATATTTTAGCTATTTCATCATGAAAATAAACGTACTTATTTTCGTTACAAAATACCAAAGTGAAGGATAATAATTTTGATTAATTAATAATATACAAAACGGTTGTTGCGTTGTATTTGTTTGGGATACTAATTGTATGTTTATGATAAGCAATAAATACCCGTTCCAGCTCTCTCGTCGCCATGAAGCGAGCACCCAAAGCACGCGTCAAAGTTTCATTCTCCCTCCATACTTTTTGCGTGCTGTGTGCCACAGTAGCTCCCGCCTGACACGAGATACTATCAAGTGGTATACAGTTACATACTGTCACCCATGTCTGTGCTATTCGGCATGCATTGCATGGGGTTTCGTGCCTAGATGAAACCGCCCGACAGTGAATATTAACAAGTGCGAGTTCTGCAATCCCCGGGCTGGCCCACTTGCGAGCGAAGTCGAGGGACGCTTGCCAGTGCGGCTCGGAATAACTCACATTTCGAAACAAAACTCTAGATAATAGATTACTTATTACGTAGACAAGTACTTTCTTGTACAAACTTAAATTTAACCAAACGTTTAACGCGATTACTGAATGTGTTCGTACGTTTTGGCAGTTTTAAAATTGCTAGGTTATTGAAAATTATACTGCGTTTATAATTTAAGTTTTCGAAGTTTTGGTTCTAATACTAGCAGCATCATCAAATAATTTTTTTTAATATGTACAAAAAATATTTAAATTGAAGATGTATTAATGCTTTACTTATCATAAAACAGTCAATCGTTCCGGAAATCAAAACAAAAACATAACATCCCATATTTATGGATACAATCAATATAAATTACAAAATGTTATATTTTTGTTAAAACGATATATATTTTCATTAAAATGAAGCACATTAAACATGCATCAAATAAGAAAGTTCAATCGCTATCAGATCTCCCTGTAGAAATTGGTTTTAATGTACCAGCATTGCAGGAATTGCGTGCAAGACGAAGCGTTCAGTCTTCAATAAATCTGTTGATATGTTCTCTCGCGATAAACCAACTTCGAAGACTTCGTTTATTCCAACGTGAAAAGTTGGCGAAACCGGTCACCAATAAAATTAAACATGTCGAAAAATAGCAAAAGTATTTTTTTCAAAATATTAAAATGGAATCTCACCGAGTGCTCTCAGTCAAAAATATTGAATAAATATAATAATAAAATTTTATGATTTATTATACTTTAACATCTTAGTTGGTAGTGGAGATCCTGCTTACGTCCATCGGAGTTTCATGCCCATCAAAAGAGGACGCTATTGGCTATTTACTTTTCGGTTGTCGCGTGCAAAGGGCTTAAACAATTCAGTATGTTTTATATTGATTTCATTATTGGTTGTTTTTTTTGACCCCGACATTTTGGCCCCGGTACTCGAACCATTATCAACGCATAAAAAATTGGGCTTAAAAAAGTCGCACACCTTTCCGAGCGTCCGTTAAACACAGACCGAAATGTTCATGGCACTTTTGTATATTTTTAAGTTGAATATAACAATGGTGCAGAAATAGTTTCATACAGTCTGGCGAGTCTCGGCTCTCACGCGCTTTGCTTTCGTGAAGAAATGCAACGTCTCGGCGCTGCTCTCCTAATGCAAGCGATGAGCTCACGCCATTTACAAGTTAACGGCGATTTGCTCTCGCACATTCCGTTGCAGATAGTGTACACTTATTTTTTTTTGTGGGAAGCCTTATCGTTGCTGCCACCATCGAGTCTACTAAAGCCGGTAAGGCTCTTGTACGTGTTCCGACAGTACAGTAGTAGTTGGCTGTCGCGGTAGGATGAATATCTGTAGAGGTCTTTACTCAAAATCGCTGATCAAATTTGTGACCACGACACAACCACTAACCGATCTATGAATTGTATTGTATGTGGCGCTCTCTTTGTAACACTGCGCAATCTGTCCATCGTGCGGATAACACCTGTAGAGCCCGTTATATAGAAATTTAAACCAACTCTATGACTTCAATACAACCTCCATTCGAGCGACTAGTAGAGTATGTTGCTCAATCTCCGATTGAGCGACTCATGTCTGTAGGACCTTTGTTTTTATATAACAATGTGATTAGGAAATATATTGTGATTGGCGATATCGTACAAAATTTAAACTATTTATTACTTAAAGAATACGAGACAATTTATCGATCAATTGGCGAATGTGATTACAGACCTTTATATCAAAACATGATTACAAACAGTATCTCAAAGAAAATGGCCAAAAACACATGAATTTAGCAAGGCGTAGACCATTTTTGTTTAAGGTTTAATATTATTTTAGAATGAATATTTACTTACAAAGCAACATTTTGCGTCAATAGACCCGGTTGGGATCAACGAACAAATCAACATTGATTTTATCTATGATTGTTGGCAAAATTATAGGTTTATATGTGTTATGATTTAATGCAATTATACCTAGGATTTGATAGTTAAAAAATATCTTAAAAGTACAAATGTCGGATTTCATTTGCCACCCCTGGCGCATTCAGGCGGTGAAACTGTGAAGAACGGGAAAGAAATCGAGAGTGGCCACAGAGCGGAGCCTCCGCTCGGGCCGCGTTACCTCACGCCTCGGTTATTTCCATACGGCATCGGAATAAAAACGCCCGGCTTCTTACTGGGGGGAGGCGGGGTGAGGTGGGTGAGGTGGGTGAGGTGGGTGAGGTGGGTGAGGTGGGTGAGGTGGGTGAGGTGGGTGAGGTGGGTGAGGTGGGTGAGGTGGGTGAGGTGGGTGAGGTGGGTGAGGTGGGTGAGGTGGGTGAGGTGGGTGAGGTGGGTGAGGTGGGTGAGGTGGGGTGGCACAACTCCGCCGGCATTCGCGGCACAATCCTTGCACTTGGCGCGCTGGGAATTCTGATTGGTTTCCAAGAGCCGCGACGGGACTCATGACAGTCCTAATATGTTGTTAATTTAAAAAGCTAAGCCCGTATTTGATTCTACTCTAAAGTTATGATATTGAGAAGCATGAAACTGTTTCATTCTTGCTTAGAAAAATACAGCCATTTTTAAATTTGATATATATAAATATCACAAATTCTTTAATTTATTTATAATAAAGTATATAAAAATCAGGTGTAGAAGGACCCGGGGACCCACTTCACTATTTCCCGCTTAGAAAACTATGAACACTGACACAGCATGAGTGTATGCTCAGTGAAGTGGTCGCCGGCCTCCTCTGAGAAGGAGCACTTGATGAAGAAGTTATAAAAATCAAGTTAATGAAAATATACACAGAAAACCAAAACATCATAACTGAGTATATTTATATAAAGACTCTAATGTTTTGTGTCTCGTTACCCAAGCTATTCAGTGTATAATTACTGTAGTAACTTTGATGGTTTGAATATGCGCAGGGATTTAAAGATTGAAATCGTTCCCCCCTTCTCCCCGAGTAGATCAGACTGGATAACATGCGAACAAAGCGCTCTGTCGAATCGCTGGCTTCTGAACACCTTCTTAATTGTTCTGCCGTGTCAAGAGCAAAGCTGTTTTATCTGACTCGTATTATCTTTCCAATTGAAACTATCAAGATAATTTAAATTAACCTCACCTTGCAGAAACTAATTCGTGTTTTGTATACACCCGTTTGAACAAGGTGCATTAAAATACAATGCAAGTAAACTTTGATGATAATTTTCTTAACATAAATTCTTCTTCTTCTGATACCTCTCCTCGTAGGAGGTTGGTGACCATTTCCTCGAACATATCTCTATCATGGGCCAGTGTCACCAATTTGGCTGCACTTGCACTGGCGCAAATTCCGCATCTACCTGAACTATCTTCTTCCAATACCCTTTTTTCCTTCAATTTTTCCTTGGACAATCAGCTGGAGGATGCTATATTTATTTACCTTTCGCTTTTTGATCAACGTCAAGAGTTCCTTTTCTTTGCGCATTCTGTGTTAGACTCTTTCATTTGCGACGCGGTTAACCCATGGTATCATAAGGATTCTCCTATACAGCCACATTTCTTCACATCTTCAAACTTCCACATAGCTTCAGCGTCTAAGTTTCGACTCCATAAAGAAGAACTGAGACGACATAACATTTGGTGAATCTACATCGAGATTTCAGTGTTAAATATACACACACATTACATATATATGTTTTTATATATTGTAACGGGTCGCGTCTATAATTAAAATGCGTATTTATATCAACATTAGTTATATTAGTTAATTCACATACAGAGTATTTATTTCAACACATATTTATATTAACAATCTAAATATGGAGTAATGACCTTAGCCAAATACTGGGGCTTTGGCGATCTTTTAGAACATTTGAGAGTCCGCTTTCATCGATCCACCTTTGTTTTCTAGCGTTCTGTAGTTTTCGATTTTCAAACTTACTGCTAGACCGTAACAATATGTAAGGATCCCTTGAAAAGCTAAAGTACTTATAAACACAAATGTTTGTAATTTTCTTGCCAATTGGGAATTCGTTTTTGCTGTCCACCGCTCGTTGAGTAATTTTTTTACGCAGTGTTTAAAATCTCAAACGGAGTGTGGGATTGCAGGTGCGATTAGTCAGGCGCGAAGCACTCCACCGCGGCAGGTGCCTTTCTCGGAGCGGAGTGACGCGCGGCCTTGGCGACCGAGCCGAGCGGCGTCGTGACGCGTTGCGCAACCCGCGGAGAGCGGACGGACACCCGCCACGCTCGCCACGCCCGCCACGCCCGCCATGCCCGCCACGCCCGCCACGCCCGCCGCGCCCGCCGCACCCGCCACACTCCGCCACATGCACCGCTGCCTGTGCGAAATGTCAGCGAGATATCAAACGTTGTATTACAATCATCCGCAAATGCATTAAACATTATATTCATTATTTTGAAATGCCACTTGCTGCCTTTCAGCATCGATAATGCACCATAAACAATATCGTGCACGCCTCATTGATGGACTTTGAGGAGATGGTATTTTACGCAAAGTTTTGTAGAGCGAAGCTTTCGCTTCTTAAAAATATTTTAAGGATCGATTCACAAATGTCAGATGTAAAGTTTAAAGTCCATCATAACACTGCTCGGCGGCTTGAGGAGCGTGCGCAAATTATTGCAATGTCACTTTTGATGACCCTGAAAACTAAAATTCATGAATTCCTTCGGCATGTTTTAAAATTGCAAAAAAGTTTGTTAAATAACAGGATAGTACTGAAAATAATGAAGATATTGGCAATAAATCAACGATTTTATGGCTTTTGGTTTGATTTAAAGTGCGATTTTATTTATTTTTTTATTACGGAAGACTACGCTTAGTGCAGCTGAATCTATGAAAGTATAGACTTTTCCGTATATCTTTCCAAAAAACTAAAATGTGCAAATTATAATACTGAAAATACGCATTTTATTATAACAAATTAACAACTTACTAAAAAAAACAACATTGAATAAGGCTCATTTCTCAAAGTAAACAATTTCCAAGTAATATTTTCTATTTTGTCCGATTTGTATTATTTTACACATTTTTTAAAACGAAAAAAATTTTTTTTTAAATTATTCCGCACAATCACATTTGAATATTTTATTTTAATCAATGTTTGTGCAACCGGAGCATTACATATCATTTCATTATCACATTATAACGGTTGCGCGATTGCTCCAAATTAACTTGTACGATTTGACGATTCTGATAGAGTATTGCTAATTTATAAGGCAAGCAAATCGTAACTTTGTTTCCATGTGGTCACAATCCATTAGATATTAAGTTAAGTTGTATGCAGAGAGTTTCAAAATGCTCGACACGTAATATCTGTCAATTCCGAATGTAAATCGCCTCGAAAGGTCAAACTAGGCTTACATAATTACAAGCGAATTATGAAAGAAGAGACATCTCCCCGCGAGGCCTTGGCGTGCGCGATCTTTGGTATTAAACCCGGAGCCGGGTTTGCCGCTTGCCCTGCCGTTGCTGCCTAATGTATGGCCGGTCGAAGTCCCCGAAAAACATTACTTCTCCATCAATCATTATTATTAAATATTTATTTACTTTATATAAAAAGATTTACTGTGTACACCAAATTTGAAAAAAAATTAATATTCACCTGTTACACAAATTTAGGCACTCGCATTTAATAATTCATAGTTTCACTCAGCTGCAGCCACCAAAGTCCAATCCTCAAATGAGCTACAATGAAGCTCAAAATAATGAGCTACGAATAATATATTTTATTATTTATATTTGTATTTATTAACAGCTGGATATTAATTCCATGGCTTTTTTTATTTTTAAGTCTGCAAATATGCTTTATATCCATTCATTAAAAAAAATTGTAAAGAAAAAAAAAATCAAAGCAAAAAGAGTTGATGACGGCGCCTAATTTAACAGCTTATAATATTAGTATTTTTTAATGTTTTTTCTTCAGGTTTTTAATGGACTTATAATTTTATTATTAAGAAATAGCGTTAGTGAAATATGTGATCATACCATGCATTTAATATTTCTACATAAATTCAAGGACAAATTTGTGATGTCATTATAAGAAACTACACGCGTAGTTCTATCTTATTATCCGAGAAGGTTTTTTCTCGATTATAATCGATCTGAAACAACAAACACTTTATAAAGAATGCAAGGACGCGAGAGCAGCGGCCGAGACTCGATCTAGATATTGATCGAGTATTATTAGTTTAACAGCCAATCACTATGTGAACAAAGCAAACACGATGTAAAACTTTAATTTGTTGTAATAACTTAATTGTTATTTTTCTGGTATAAAGAACACTTGCGTATTTTTTGTCTCAGATTTTTTTCTGTACTGCTTTAGTATATGTTCCTCTGTCACACACAGGACCAGACAAATTTTAAAGATATAAAAACCGTATGGCAATGCGGACATAATTCTAAAAGTTGTAACAGGATTTTTTTTGTGACCTTAACAATAATGTGCTCCAGTTCCTTAACACCGGCGTGGACACACCTGGAAACTACCTTTATACATCGGTTGAAACACATATCTACGCCCATATATCTTATAATAAAATAATACACACTCAAGTATATGCGGCGTGCGGTCCACCCAGCCCACTTAGCCCTGCTTACTTTTAACTAATTTTATTTCCGCACATGAAACGACAAAAAAACTGAGGTTTTTATATACAGATGGGATTCAAACCCACGTTCCCTAAATATAGTGGCTAGTTAGACAACTGTACTCATATTACTGAACAAGAATATGAATCGTTATCAACAAGTTTATATACATGCGTTAGATAACCCAAAAAATAATGATAAATTTTTTTCATTATTTTATGTATAAACCGTTAATATAAATTTAAATTTATAACACAATAATCTTACGTAAATCACACGTGCTGGTAAGCTTCAAAGATTTTTCAATATATCTTTAGTCACTTTAAGTTTGTAAACCATATTTAATTTTAAAATCACTACCGTACAAATGAAGTATTCAAATACAGTTTTCATATGGTTATGTGATATGAGGTATAAATTTTTACCATCTTTTAAATATAAATAGTGTTAGTGAAAGTAAGCTTTAATTTTAATTGAATTAAAAAAAACCGGATGAATTCTATCGTTATACCCGAATTCCAGCCCGGAAGCGGCTCTTGTGAAGTCGGTTTGCGGTCAATTAAGCATGGAGTAGTTTTGATTGTCTAATCTCGATGACGAATTTGCGGGGCAAGTCCTCGGCGCGGCCTCAGGGCTCGCATCTGTTTCATTTTGATTGAAGGCGGTCCGATGGGCAATTAAAAGTTAGTTAAGTACATATTTAATAATAAATAAGCTTATAATTTGATCTATTTACTTGACACTTGACGCTTAGTTAAAGTAAGGTTAATCTTATGTTTTAAAATTAGGGTATTTTGAATTTTAAATAAAGCACAAATAAATTGCAGGTTTAAACCAAAAAATGAGATTTAAATTTAAAAAAGACCAATTAATCGTATTCACACCCTCTTGAAGAAAAATTAATAAATTTTGCATAAACTATACGCAGGTAGAAATAAAATATTATGTCTCCTTGTATTAGCCATTTGGTAATCATTCATAAAGGTTTTGATTTAATTTGATTGTCAAGATTTGACATTCAAAAAATCCCATTAAAAATTCACAAGGTAATACGCTCTAAAAATTATATCACATTAATGTTATGTATTATAAAGCAATATTATATTAACATTCATAATATCTGCGATATTAAAATTTTCAGTAATAATACATAATCCCAAATGGCTGTATTTTCCTTGATGCCGTCCGCGAGATATTAATTTATTATTTTACATAATAGCAATGAAAATGTATTCTTGTAAATTTTTAGTTTTAAAAATAATAAAAACATAACAATGTCTTGTAATAAGGCCTCCAAACTGAATGCGCAATGAGGCCGCCTACTGCAAGGAGAGTCGCCATTCCCTGAAAACGCAGGCAGATTATTAAAATAATTTCTGCATTTTTATTTGCCAACCTTCGTAGTGATATTTTGACATTTGAAATTTAATTATCTAATATATATGAATGTTTATTTTAAATGTCATAATGGGCTGTATAATATTCCATTAATTTTCTATAACCTCTTAGACCACACAGAATATTTTTTAATGTGCGCTTCGGCTATGTAGTCATATTGTTTATTATGAAATGTTAATTTGAGAGCATCTATCGATATCAAAAATGTAAAATGTATATAATTTTAAACAAATAAATAAAAAGGAAAAAAAATTTAAACTTGATTAGATTAAATAAGAGATTTCGTTTTTTTACAATATAAGTTGTGCCAATTTATTTATAAACTAGTAATGTAGCCCGTCACAAAATGACGTATTTGATGAACGATGCGTCTTTTGTTTTTTTTGTAAAAGTTCTAAATTTGAAATTCTCGCGGTGAACGACATCTCGCGGCGAAGAAGTGAATCATATAATTCGTAATTCGCTAAAGCATATTTTAAAGTTTATGAATGAAAATATTATCCTATCGTCTTGAAATTCGGCACATAGCTGCGGAAAAATTTACTTAACTTATGTGCAAAAAATCAGCGTTGTATCTTTTAAGATATTCTATACAGAACGGAAAAACGAAACATACATACAAACATACACACAATGGCTATTATTATAGTAGATGTTCTGATGGAAGTAATAAAAATATCTCTACTAAATATTGTGTACAAAAATAGTACACTCTTTATTTATTATTTGTAATAAAAGAAAGCCTTTGAAACACAATTTAATTGAAGATATTTTATAATTATATATTATAATCTTAAATGGTTAAAATAAAGGCCCAAAAGCAATAATATCCCATTAAAATGTTAAGCATTCTGCCTTCACGTACTCAATATTCTTAATATAACAATATAATTATAATACATATTTTATAAATAACATTTGATTTTTATGTTATATTTTATGATTGCAAATAGTAACTCTAACTATAAATAAAAATAATGACCTTAACAAAGATATATCTGCGTCAATATTTATAAGATGAAAAACTAATTTTTAGTGTTTTATTATGACATTTGATAGAAACTCCGATCAGTAAACAAAAAATGTTCCTTAGTAATAAAAGTGTTTGATTTATTATTCCTTATTATCAAATCAGAAATGTGAATATTGATGTCAAATTTTTATGGCTTTGTTATAGTTTGAAGTAGCCACACCGGCTAGTAAATGGCGAAGTGTCGCCCAATAGCTCAGGCAAGGCGCCGGGTCGGTTTCTCGAATAAATTTCCATTTTTGTGTTCAGGCCCGACCTTTGCCGCCAGCTGTTATGAAATAAATTTCCTTTTCATGTAATTCCATGCGACAGAGTGCACAGAAATTTGCTTTTACATAATAATTATATATTTTTAAAAATTAACTTAATTTTATTCAATTCTCATTAACTCACATGAAATAACTATTAACGTTTTATACAAATAAATACGTATTGAAGAAAATTTGTAAAATCACTATTGGATCATTCTGGTAACATAAAAATAAAAATTGGTAAAATAAAAAAAAAGCTTTTCTTCAAAAATTAAAAATATATTTCTTTTAAGAAATAAATTATTTTTTTGATACTTTGTATCCATATTTGTGAATAGATAACTTATTTGATGCCTGTTAATAATGATAATATGTAACGAAGAATTCCATATTTATTATCGATTTGCAATCTTACTTTTGTGCATTAATATGGTGAATGCAGTAATCCTTAATTAAATAAGTTTTTTTTTGTTCATATCAATAAAGTATAAATAGAATATTCTAATTTAATGAGATATAATATATTTAGCATAGATAATCAATAAAATTCTGCTTTATTCAACTCGTTTGATTAATTCGATTCTGCCTTTAGCACGCTGGCGCTCTTTTATTGTTGGCGATAATTAAATTTCTAGAATAAAAATGTAAAAGAAAGATGCTTATTTAAATTATAAATAAAACAAAACATTACAAAGACACTTATTTCTAGAATATCTAATGAGGTTTTGCCGACATGCAAGCACTACGTCTGTCAAAAAATTAATGTACTTATTAGTTATTTTTTCGTGGGATTTCTGTTATTCTGTAAGCAATTAAAATTATTGTGGTCAGCAATTATATAGCCAACGATTCATTGTTAAATATTTGACAGAAGCTTTAATTAAAAAAATAATAATAATAGTAACAAACAACACGCAGCGCAATAGTTTTAATAAAGGATTTCTGTGTCGTAGGCGAATTGTGTGCGTCTTTAGAACACCGTAGGCGTGACCCGCGCGAATTCGACCTGACTCAAAACACGACCTGCCCCGTTAGGATGGCCTTCCCCGCCATGACCTTGGGGTCACGGCCAGGTTTATATATATATTTATACACATATGTTCTTCTTCTTCTGTTGCCTCTCCTCAAAGGAGGTTGGTGAACATTTTCTCGAACATATCCCTAGCCTGGGCCAGTCTCACCAATCCGGCTGCTCATCCGATCTCCAGCCACTGGCGCAAATCCGCATCCACGTTAACATCCTTCTTCAATCAGCTGGAGAATGCCATACTTATTGTTAGAAAAAATGTGACCAAAATAGGAGACCTTTCACTTATTTACCAACGTTAAGAGTTGCCTTTCTTTGCGTATTATTTGCAAGACTCTTTCATTTGAGACGTGGTCAACCTATATTCTCCTGGCCAGGATCCCAGTTCTCATTTAACCGGCTGACCAAATGCCTAAAACTTTTTACTCTCTTCACTACTTCGTTGTCGATGTAGATATAAAAGTTGTCAATCAACTCTGTCAACCATTGTTTTCGTTTTTTTATGTTAATGGAGAAGCCGTACTTACGGCTAGCATCGTTGCCTTTGTCGACTAGGATTCGTAGGTCGTCAGCACTGTCTGCTAGGAGGACAGTGTCATCAGCATATCGTATGTTAGTGAGTGGTCTAGGGGTTCTTTAAAAATTGCTTCGGAGTAAAGGCTATGTTAAAGGACAGTCAAATAGATCCACTTAGTTAGATCTCCATACAAGCGTGCTACCCACCGAACTACGAGGCAGGATCGTCTGGATACAATGCATTGATGGCGATGCCTCAATACACGTCAGACCCCGGAGCCGACCTTGGCCGTGACCCGGCGAGCCCGAGCTCTGCGGTCCATTGTTTTCTGACGGTTTTGGACACGATCGTTATTCAAAAAGATATGAAAAATAATTGCAACATTGTGTACAGAATTAATTTCTTATTTTATGACACGAACTTCAAGTGTTATTTTGAGCAGATGTTCCCACGAGAGAACAATAAAGAATAAACTTAATTGATTGAAATCTGCGTAGGAAATTGCGATGTTTATAATTATGGTATTTTTCAACAAATAATATAATCGTACTTATTATTTTTCGTTTATTTTGCGCATGAACATGCTGTGTATGTAAATATTTTACTGATATGTTATATGATATGTTATTATATCCTGTTTACTTTACCTTGTCATAATAATATAATTACGACAGCTTAGTTTTGATAAACCTTTGACCTCCAATGTAATTAAAAAACATATTTTCAATCGAAAATTATGAGTTAATGAAATCGAATTAACGATATATGACATAGTTATTATGCAATTAAGTTATAATGCAATAGATAAACATATGAAACGACGGATTTTAAAATACACTTCTCGGTGATCGAGCCTGGATCCATATCTCTCTCGACCACCGTGGTCCTAGTAACTTAAAGAAAAAAAAGTATCGTTATATACAAGTGTGTCACCATTGTACCTTGTTGGTTGCAAATGTGATGACTAGTTTTTGACTTCATATATAAATATATATTAACTTCGAATAATCTATTTAGTTTGAAAATATATTTGACAAGTGAAAGTCACCTCGCGCTAAGAATTACGTAGAAATTTACCTTTTTGCACAGACAAATTTCACAACATCAGCAAAAGAAAACTCTTTATTCATAATAAATTAAATAAGCTTAAAAAAAGTATGATAAATATTCTGTCAAAATATTTAAAAGATAAATTTCTTCACAGTTCAATTCTCGACCGTAAAAACTCACTGAATATTATATTTTTGTAGATTAAGTTTATTTAAAATACTTATATAAGAGATGGGGTTGTTAAATGAGTAATTTTTAGCTTTTGATTCACAAGCAAGTAAATTTATGTTTAATGACACGTCACATATGACAAGTAGTGTCATATCAGGTTCTACGATATCAGAAATATTTTAATGAAAATTAATAAATAAAATATCCAATATGGCTTGATCGATTGAATCATATTTTATTTTTTATTTAGATATTCTGCATTTGCTATATATTATGAAAATTGTTTTAACGAAAAGTATTTAAAAATAAATTCAATTTATTGGATCTAAAATATATCATGCTTTTATTAATAATTATTTTTTTATCATGGTTTCACATCCCTTCATATGATTTGCACGTGTTTGTATACCATTCATTCAGTTTTATTTGAAAAAATATATATATAAGCTCACATTTTTTTGCAGAAAACACAATGGGAAATCACAAAACAATGGCACAGAAACATGTCAGTAAAAAAACGAAAGCAAACAAAAAATCATAAAAATTGTAACTTCACAGTAACGTAATCATTACATATCCCAAAATATGTAGGATAACTACCACTTTTTAAAATTGTAAGTCTGTTTTGAAGTTAGCCATTGTCAGTTTGCGAAAGTCCATTTATGTCGTAAAGAATGATGACTGAAAAATTTTAACTGATAGCGTCGAAATGCCGTGCCTCTAAAATATATATATATACCATATCAAATCACAGTTTATGTATTCGTAAATATGCAAATACAGAAAATGAATGAATGAGTCACATAATTGTGTTATTGATAGAAATAACTTGATAAAATAAAAACCACCATAATATATTGATACTTTTACAATTTGTATATAAAATGAAATTAACCCCTAATTTATTTTCTCTCTGCGTTTTGCACTTGACATTTTTAAAAATTTAACAGAACTCTAATCATAATTGTTACATTGTAATTATAATATTGAACCACTGATCAAAATTGTAATATTTGTTGTTATTTCAGGTCCATGGGTGAACTGTGAGAGCGTTAATGAAATATTTTTCAACGTACTCTTATTAATAAAGTAAACACTAAGCGAAAATCAAAATGTTTTTGATAAAATAAAATAAATGAATTCAAATGTTCGAAATGAATATATTTTCTTATCGCATTAATTTAAAACTGTACTCAACTTGCGTAACTAATATCTAAGGAATCTCAAAGAAGTAGCTGCAAAAAATTAACAATTGCCGTATTCACGGCAAAGTATTTTTATTTTTTATTCGAATATTTTATTAATTGGATTGTATGCCGGAATACTCAGATTGATGTTAATGCCCGATCGTGCAACTCGCATTCTTGATCAACTGTCAGAGATTGGATGTCAAAATATTGGTTTTTTCAGTTTAAATTCAGCACGAAGACCCGATGACCCGATCCGTGATGCTGGCATCGTGGGCCTCATTTTCCGTGAATTTTCACTTTGTAATTAAAATAATAATTAAACGTCTGCCGGTCCATCGGTTTTTCTCAATGGCGATACTTTTTAGTTGCATCACACGACAAGACAGACGGACGGGAAGTCACAGCGCCTGTGAGAACTTCATTAAAATTTCATCGATTTTTGAGTTATGTCATCGGTTAGAATAAACCAGTAGCGTGTGGTCCAAGCAAGATGTACACAGTAATTCAAAATTATGTGTTTAAGTGATTATAAAGGTCTCTACACACGTAGCAACAAATCGTGCCACCAACTTACAGCTAGCCAATAGCGTCACTATACATCGAAACTATTCGATGTATTTTCACATTCAACAGAGCATAAAAATGTTACAGGAAGTTATAAAATTGTCTACTTATCTTATTAAATTGATGATTTAATCTAAAAAATCTATTTTGCAAAAAAATTGTTGACTTTTCAATTCATTTTAAATTGAAATTTATTAGGTTTGCATTATAATTTTGAATCAAATTTTATGCTTTCATAGATATTTAAAAAAAAACAAAAACTCGATTTTCAGCTTTGCAATCATAAAGCAGTGTCAAAAAAAATTGTAAAAGTTGTGAGTTGTAAAAAAATACCTATGCAACCCCCCGACCACTGAAAGTATCTCGCTGATTAAAGGGTTAAAGATGCTTCTAGAATAAAACACAAATTGGGAATTTTCTCGTCATTTCACGTGTGAACCGATTAATTGAAATATATCTCTGCAGTGGAGAGTTTGAGTCGCCGACTAGTGAGCGACCGCGGCCAAGTGTTATTGTTGCATAATTTACCTAACCATGCACACACACACACACACGCACGCACACACACACACACACACACACACACACGCACGCACACACACACGCACACTCCCATAGGCTCGATCTATTGATTATTTGTCAATTTATGATGTTTCACAAATTCGATTGACCTTACCGATACGAATTCTTCGAAGTCTTTATGATTTGATATATTTTGGTTTTTCCTCAGTAATTTTATACGCTTAAATGTAAAAAATATATGCAGCAATGATAAATGAGGAAAAAAAAGTTTTTATCTAAAAGCAAATAGGCAGCATAACATTTATAATAATAATAGCATGGTTTTAAATCAAACAATCGTCGAGTGATTGATTTTTGTTATTATTTGTTAAGGAAATAATTGACTGAAATGTTGTGATTTGTTAAAGAAATAATTGCCTAATTGAAATTTTTTACTGTTTACTTTAAATTTTCAATCTAAAGTCAGGCTAGAAACGAATAATTTTGGTATTTTAAAACTGTAAATTTTAAAGTTTGAACTAATTTCACGGCGGCTTTTACTATCTATAAAAATATCAACCTCATAATGCATCAAAGGTTAATCAATGAAAGTTGAACGAGTTTCAATAAACTGCTTTTTATTGCGCTACGTTAACTTGCGAAATCATAAAGTCACGGACACACGCAGGCATCTCATTCCCGACAAGCTGATGCTGTCAACCGAGGCTCTCCGAACGCCTGCGAAGTCCCCTCGTGCGTGGCTAAGAAGCGTCGGCAAATTCATTTAGAATTGAGAAGCACGAGACTGGTTCGAGGCATCATTACCACTCTCCATTTTCTCGATCTTGAACCTGAGATCTGGAAGACGAACAATGGACGATCAGCGACCAGCGGACAGAGCGGAGGACACGCTCGGCGGCTCGACTCGAGGCTCGCTGTCAGATACATCAACTCGATAGCATCGGGAACAAACTGCATTGTTGGGAGCAGCAAACACTTTACGAGTTTGAGATATTTTGTTGGCAGCTCTCTGATGGAGCAAATGTTCAATTTGTAAAGAATAATGGAAATTTGAAAGGGACCTTCTAAAGCAGGGGTATTCAAGTGGTCAGCATGAAATGAAATTCGAAGTTCATCATCTTACTTGGCGCTACAACCCGCGATATGTCCTTACTCCCTGAGAAGTGCTACCACCGTTTAGTTCATCTCATCCAAACCACATCAATTATCCACCTTATCTTCGGTCCACTCTTCAGGCTACACTGTGATAACACTGCAGATTATTATCAACTTAACTACGTTGATATCCTGGTATCTTATTCAAGCGTCTGTTTCTTATCAACCAGGGGTTGTCAACCTGGTAACTACCCCCCAGTAGGCTTCTCAGGAAGGACTTTCTTTTCTCGTTCTTCGTATTCGTTGTTCGTGATTTATGCACATTTGATCAAGTTGTAGTGTTCTTACAGTTTAATAAATAAGTGGATGAAATATGGTATTTATTTTAGACAAAATGAATACATCAAAACTGACTACACCCGCAGCGACACATTTCAAATCCGATTTGCAATTGGCCAGTAGCGACCTTTTATTTTGGGTGGTTTTTTATGATTTAGCCTAAGTAAGTAATTCAAAAGAGACTGCTAATGGCTAGCTACTACTGCCTCGGAGTGTATCGTCGCAGTTTGATGATCTCGAAAAAATTTGTATCGCTAGAGATAAGCATCGTAGAAATTTCCCGCACCGCACCTCGGCCGATGGGATCTCGGGACGACTGAGAGACCACAATACTTGTATCGGTTCAGACGTTCAACCTCAGATAATCTGGGAACGAGGAATCTTCAACCGCACTGCTCTGCGGATGCTGTATGATTATAAACTCTTCTACAAAGTATTGCACTCCAGACGCCCTGCCGAGGCGGCGTCGCCAAAAGGAGAACTCGCGGCTCGCATCCGAAAACAATTAGCATTGTTTCAGTTTCCGCACGCTTACTCGTCAATTTATAATTATTAAAAAAGCATTTGCGCACGCCGGCCGCGCCGTTTCACCGCTAGCTCGTTTTCACCTCCGAGCACTTCGACCGGCATTCTCATTCCTAATGCAGAGGGCCAGAACCTTTTGAGCCATCACCCAAAACTGACCGTCCGCTGGGGAGTCGCGATGCATTATTGTGATATACGTTTATTTATTATAAATATATAAAGCTGGAGGCTCTCCACCCGCCTGCAACTCGAACACTTTGCAAATCTACCCCGTTGAGAAAAGGTTTTCCGAATTTCTGAATTGGGATATTGTAATTAAATTGAACATCTCAAAATTATTAAGATAGTATGCGCTCATAAAATGAATAGAAACCTTACGGTGCGTAAAACGGTACAGTCCATGATGATTGTTGCAACTCCCTTCGGGCGGCCGAGCCAGAACTAGAAAGTATACGCCGCCCCTTCCCTGATTCCAAATTCAAACGGAGGCAGTTGGACGTTTGAATTTGAATTCGGAACACGCGCGGGCCGGCGGGGAGGGGCGGGGCGAGGCGGGGCGAGGCGGGGCGAGGCGGGGCGAGGCGGGGCGAGGCGGGGCGAGGCGGGGCGAGGCGGGGCGAGGCGGGGCGAGGCGGGGCGAGGCGGGGCGAGGCGGGGCGAAGCGGGGCGAGGCGTGCAGAGTGCATTTGAAATATTTTATTATAAAGCAAAAGGTGTTTTTGCTGCAGCACCGTAAGAAATGACAACCTATTAAACTATCTTAAAATATTTTAGGCTAATTTGATTATAATTATAAACTATTCGCTGTTACATAATAGTTATAAAATAAATATATTTTGGGCGTTGATAAAAATGCATTTATGCATTCACATATTTTGTAGTTTTACTGTCTTTAAGCTTGCAATGTGATACTTGCAGACTTTCTAAACCACGATGAAATATTATTAAAACGCCAGTCGATTCTTAAGATAAATATTTAAAGAAACGTAAAGGAAAAACTCCGCAAAACTAGAATCTATTCTCTGACGACGAGCTGCACTAATGTTTTTTTTTAATATAAATTATTTATCCAACACCATTAATTTAAATTAAATTAAAAAAATCTTCATTTCAATAAAAATAACTGTATTCGGAGTTAAAAATTAATAAACTGATATATGTATATAATTGTCTCGTAAAATAACTTACTCCGACCGACGTGATGAGGCCGAACAATACAAAGGTGAATCGACTTACCTGAAAGAAAAAAAAGACAAACAATTAATAAAAAATACATTGCAATAACTTTTTTAAATAGTGTTAATTCAGTTAAATTCTTAACTTATTTTGTTTGGGTTTGTGGTAACCTCTGTTGACTTATACTCCGAGAATATTGTGTTACAAGATTCCTAACACGTATCAGTTTATTTTTTATTAAAAAAATTGTTTTAGGTTTTGAGTCAAAACAAAAAAGGACAATGTAAGAACGTATAAAAAAAATATATATACAATATCAAAGATCTGAATGTTTTGAATTAAAAAAACCTCCTTTTATCAAGATAATAAAGTTATAGTTGTTTTATAGTAATTCAAGGCGCGGCTCCGCGGCAGCGTTACCGAGAACCAGTCGCGTATTGACAACTTCAAACTCATGGTTTTTCCTAAAGGACGTGTTCCGAATATTCTGTCGGCTTTGAGTTCCCAAAATGCAACCTTGCGGTTTTCGTTGCTTGATATATTCATAAGCTTACTTCGAAAGGCGGCGGTCTCGAGTTCGATGCCCAGCGGGTCAGAGGTTTGACCGATCCAGGTATACAGGACTTGAAAATGGATTTAAAAAGATTAAAAAATATACGAATACTTGTTGTGCAAATACCTCTAGAAGACCTGAACGGACTGCTTTTGGACATTGGACAAAAATCATGGATATTCGAATTTCATAGATACACAATAAATGCTCGATACACTTTTAAAATAAACACTTAGCGTCATCTGCGTAAAATAGTCAAAAGACAAGGTAATGCTGATATTCATTAATAGTTTACTTATATTTTACTCAAATTCAGATTATGTAACTGTAATGATGATACTAAGGTTATAAATTTATCGAAACGATCAGGAAAATACCTTGAAAAAATTCTCTCTAATCGAGATTTTCTGTGATTTATCGAAGCTGCGTCAAACTTCGCTAGTAAGTGATTTTAAAAATATATGCTGTCAGAAAAAATAGGAACTCTGTTTTTAGATAATAAAATGAATGCTTGGAAAATATAGTAACCATTATTAGATAATTATTGACTAAGAACCATTAATGTTTAATGTTGATTGCTTTAAAAAATGTTTAACGTCATTGGAATCGCTTGCCAATTTTCTAATTTAAGTCAGCATAATCATTATACGTTTTATTAGTTTATAATTAATAATATATAAACCCGGTAAAAGTATTACATAAAGTTATTTGATTTTGAAATAATAATAATAATGTGATTTTTATGTTAAAAAGTCTGTAATGTTTCTGTGCGTACAATTATAAATATGTAGTGGATCCACGAGCGGTAAAGCCAAAATTTTATTAAAAAAAAAAAAAATAAAACAGGCAAAACGTCCTGAATCTGGAAATCAAGTACTCACTCGAATTAACACTGGAAATTTTTATGGAAAATTACTTCGTAATAGTTCTCGTTCATTATGTTATATTAGATGTCCCTGTTGTGGTTCATATCGTAATGTTGAATGAGTATGTCCTGGGAATGAAGCCCAGACCGAGCAGGCAGTTTACTCAAGAATTACCAATTCCTGCAATTGCGGCAGTTTACTCAAGAATCGCCAATTACCTGCGAAAGGCAAGAATGAGTGCCAAACTGAGACCAGACGAGGAGCGAGTAGGCGGGACGTGTTGCTCGTCAGAAAGGTAAAGTATCCTATAGGGCAGGGGTGGCCAACCCGCGGCATGCGGCCCGGCCCGCCTTGAACACTTTTACAAAATATATTTATTTTATAATGGCCAAAGTAGTGAAAACCAATGTATTAAAATGATGCGCGTGCATCTTGGAATTTTTTTTAACGATTTAATTTTTTTTATTTATATTTAATTTTTAGTGTTCTATATAATTCTTTACAGTGTACGTTTAGTATCATTATTATTATATGTTTCAATTTTTCACTCCAAAAGTGCATCTAATTCTAATATAGGGATATATAATTATATATGTGGCCCGCGGAGTTATGATGCATTTCCAAATTGGTTCATTTGAGTTGGCCACCCCTGCTATAGGTAATTCAGAGGACATTGCTTCAAACTTTATGCATCAAATTGAAAAATATATATATATATGTACAGTGTTTGCATTCAATTGTTAAGCAAAATTATTAGTACTAGCACCAGATTATTTGATTAGATGTGTATGCATAGTTATGTTAAAACCGAATAGCTTAATAACTAGATATTGTATTTTATCGAAAAGAATTAAATAGTAAAATAAATGTTGAATGAAATGTATTTTTTATCGCCTCGCCGCCCCGCTCTCTTGTCGCTCGCATGATTATTTATGATTTGCGTAAAAGTGAATTTTTACAGCGAAATTCACTCTTCAATCTGATATAATTCTACATAAACCCACGCAATTTTTTATTTTTCATTTTCGTAGCGTCATTTTCAATCAATTTTGGAACTGCGTTCTTAATACATTTATCTGTGGTGACCTCAACAGAATTTTGCTTTTTCCAATTGTTTAAGTAAAATAGAGCACAATTTTTTACCAGAGAAATCCATGGAGCTAAATTGCCGAGCAATTTTTTTATAAAGAATTGCCATGTGACAATGCGGCAAGAAAACATGCAACCGAAGTAGCAATAGCTTTGTTAGAAGCATACGATATTTTGGGTTCTATTTTTCGTCAAAAATGTTTTAATTTGTTATTTGATATAATTAGTAGGATTATGATATGTCATTGAAGAATTTGATTACTTTTGTATATAATTAAATAATAAGCTAACTTCGTTTAAAGCTCATTGATGTAATTCACGAATTAATAATTAAAATAGGAGACTTCTCCTTCTTGAAGTCTTACAAAAGTGCTACCGTAAAATACATCATCTTAAAATCTGCTGTTGAATAATATATTAGAAAAAAATATTTTAAAAAAAGCTTTGATTTTTCTACGAAGAAGGATTCTGAGAAGAGTACAATTTATTGGGTCATAGGTAAGACTTTAAAGTAGTATAATAAAACTTGCGCTTATTTCAGATTGGTAATAGAATATTTTTATTGACATTGCATCACATTCAACGTCACCAAAGATAATTGTTATTAACATAATAAATTATTATAATGTTTTGACTGTTGGTACATTATTTTTATACACTTAAGCACATGATAGAGAGTCATGAATTCAAAGTATATTTTAATTTTAAAGAATTTATCTTTCACAATATAAATATTTAATAATATTATTAAAATTTGCATTATTTTACATAAAAACTGCGATTTTATTAAATAATATATTCGCGTTTTTTTTATCATTATGTCATCATTTTGTATACTTATTAAAAAGAAATATCACAGGTGAAGTGAAAAATACTTTGCGTAATATTATTTTTATGCACAGTAATCCGATATTAGAGAGTTGCATTTTCATACAAAAAAAAATATTGTGAAAAGATTGATAAAACCACTTTAGATTGTGTCAGCGAGCTTGTCGATTATTTTATCACACAAAACAAGCAGACAAATCAGTGATTCAATTCGAAAAATAATATTTAATTAAAGTAAACAAACGCTTGGTGACTTCAAGATTTTTGGATTATATTTTTTTCTCTAATTATTTAAAATTTAAAAAATAAACTATCAATAACTATCAAGGTATTTACCTGAATTAAAAGATTATTGGATATTAAAAATTTCCACAAACGAACAGTTTGCGCTTTTTCAATATTGAATAAGATTAAAAAATACTTTGATAAAGTCAAAAATATTCTAGCAAATAAACAAATAATAAAGAATTCTGATTCTTGTTTACACTGAAAAATGGCCGATGAGAGAATAAAAGCACTCAATAAAGATAGACATGGGCTGTAGGTTCAAATCTCACATTTATTCAACCGTTTACCAAAAATGATATTGGTTTTCCTGTGTATCCACTAGCTAGCCCATCTTAGTCTTAAGTCAAGCTATTACAAATGATATAATAAATTGAGATGTTTATAACTCTTGTGAAAACTTAAATTGACTTAAGTACTTCAATAAAAAAATATATTTCAACTTGGTGGGTACGCACATATTGTAGTATGCTAAATATTATTTTATTCAAATTATCAAATAAAGTAAAATGAATCATGGGTATGTTTATAAGTTGGAGTACACATTTAAACCAAAACATCAACAACAACAAAAAAAACAAACAAAACCACTTAAAGTAAATTACTTAGATTTAACAATTTTCACTCTAATTAACCTCTTAATTAATTACTAACTCAATTAACCTCTAAATTAAGTACCCAAGAGCATCTTATCGAACGAGAATCGCAGTGCCGTGTTGCGATGCGCCAGAAATTGAGCAATTTCACGATCAAAGGTGTGCACTAAATGCCCGTCTCCAGGTGAGACTGAACACCGTCATTAGCCGAGGCGCGTCTCCGTGGGGGACAGCATCACGGCATACACACGTTGCAACACAACCGACATGTTAACTATGTGAATGGTAACTAGCCAAATCGTGGAAATAAAATACACCTTAAAACAGGGGAGGCAATTGGCTGATCAGCGTTCATATTTTGGTTGAGACGCAGCGTGTGTAGGCAGCATAAGCGAAGATGCCTACAAGTAAAAATAAATACAAAGATATGTCAAGAGTGTGTACTCTTTCAAAAATAATCTTTTTTATCAATCTTTCATGCGGCCTACACACGCTGTGACGCAAATGAATACTGTTTATTTGTCGGTTGTATGCAGCGCGAGTAGGCAGCTTAACAATTATGGGCGTCCGGTTAATTATGTGACTGGAGATGACCGTGACTTTCGAAGTAATTCTTCCATTTGTATTTATTTTATTTTAATACATTTTAGGAGAGATTTTTTATTATTAATAACTGGCAGCATAATGTTATGGCCCACTGCGATAAAGTTTACGACTAAACTATGTGAAAATAAAAGTGTTTAAATGAGCTGCGATTTTAAATCTGCGTAAAATTCATTTACGCACAAATTATGCTTCAGTCCCTAGATAAGATCTCGGCTGAAATATTAACTGCGATGAATGCTTCCATTCCACACTCAGGAAACATTAACACTTGTTAGTATATTTTCAATTTCTCTACGATTAAAATTTATAATTGAGTATTTTTTTTATTAAAAAAAACAACTGAACATAGTTTTTTTTGAAATTATTAACCAAGAAAGTGTTTTTTTATGGGTATGCGGAAATTCTTATATTTAAAATAAATGTAACAAATAGGTTTTGTTTTTCAAGAAAGAGTTATTGCAACTCTGTTAACGTAATAGGTATATATATTATATAAATATATATTTAATATGTGTATAAATATATATATATTTATTTAACAGTTTCTGATTAAGCGCTATTGCAGTATCTAATAATGATGTCTAATCAATATTCAATTCATCACGACCAGCTTATATCACAATCGCCGGTTATGAATGATTGCTTTGGCCGCGGGCAGATCGGCAAGCGCCACATGCGTCAGTGGCGTGCGATCATTAATTTAATAACAATGATACATTGTAATCCGTAAATAAATTTCAAGCAATAATTGTTTTTATTTTTGGTTAATCTTACCCAAATATTTTGTATAAAAATACATAATACGCAAGCAAGCTCAGCCAAGCGGTTACAAGCTTAGTACAAGCCGATGATTTATAACACGAGTAAAATATGAAAACTAAAGCTAGAAGCATATTCATAGGCATAGCATATATAAAATATAAAGCTAGAGCGCAGAGCAAAATGCCCGTCTTGCGTAATCGAGTCGGCCGATTGTTTATGTCGAGCAACTGGTGCTTATGCGGTACCTCGCACGCGTGGCCATTGTGCAGGTATTGCTTCCTCCTTTTCTTCGTGGTTTCTTCAATTTGTATGATTGCCCTACATTCATAAATTTGATTGATCCATCCCAACTGAACCTAACAACTGAAACTAACCTCTCCCCCTCAGAAAACAAATACTGAAGTATTCGTAATTCTTAGTATATATTTGTTTGATTTATCTCAACTGACGTTTAAGGAAGCTTGGACTGGTGACCTTTTACCGCTTACACTGTCGGTCGCGAACCATTAGTTTTAAGAAGATAAAAAAGTATATGATTATAAAATGGAGGTGTTTTTTTATATTTAGACTTTTAGAAACCCCAAACTATGCGATGGCTCGAAGGGCGCGCAGATTTAGCGCACACTCACGCGCTCCGGCCGCACATTGTGCAATGTTCACTTTCTTCGGGGCCATGACGTAACGCCCGCCGGCTGCGGCGCTGACAGCCAAGTCGAGTGCTCGCTCGGGGGCCGTGCACTCCCGGCAGTCGCGCCCTGCTGGAGGCCAGGCCCTGGTCAGCCCTGGCCCGCCCTGGCCCGCCCTGGCCCACCTGACCCACCTAGCCCGCCTCGTGAGCCGCGCCACAGCTCTCTCAGATCCTCACTGAATATTTTCTAAGAGCGAGATCGAAATTTTCACATACATTGAAAGCACGTTTTCGTGCAATGGATTCGTTTGAAATTGAACATTTTTTGAGGGCTGTCGTGCAAGGAAAACTTAAGACTTATGTACTCCAATATATATATCTCGCAGATTAAACATAGCGCAAAAAGCGGCATAGCGGTTGAACGTCACGACTCACGACTCACGACCGACGAGTTCGTGATGTCGGTGCTAGGGAGCGGATCTTCAGGTTTAGCATCCCGAAGAAGAATACTTGTAAGGTACTTGAAATGTTGACAATTAACTGTCGCGTTCCCCGCGGAATCAATTAGTGCGGAGAGATCGAAGACGAGACGGTCGAGTGATGTAGCGGAAGACTGCCGTGCCTTGGGGGAGATGAACTGGAGGACGGCAGCGCTGAACAGATATGTTTTCAGGGCTGTTTTAATTTAGGGCAATTAAAAATTTAATTATTAAATTAGATTATTTTTAACATTGTGAACATGAACACCGCGACCGGTCTCTTTGACAAGCATTATCCATTTACACAAGTAAGATTTGAATTATTTCTACTACATATTTGATAAAACATACAACACCAAAATAAATACGTAAGATGGTAAAGACAGCGTTATTTAATATTTTATGAAATGCTTGTGAACAAAATAAGTTTTAATCTTCAACTTAGAACATTGAAGATAAAAAGTAATGGTACCATTTTTTTTTTAAATATTGTTTGTAACAAATATTGTTAATAAAATATGTTGATCGAATAACGAACCACATGTAAGAACGATTAACATAAAAAAAATATCTAGCCATATACATGCGCTAGTCCTAACAAACGTGAATTTTAAACACACTGTTACCTGCATAATTTCAAACACTTGTAGGAGATAACATATCTCAAAACTTATCGTGCGCCACTGAGCTTTAGCATTGCATTAAAAAGACACTCTATTTTACTTTGCACAACACTCACGGCATATGATATTATCTGGAAGTAGAGAAATAAGTTATAATGAAATGATTTTGATTTTCAGGTTTTATGATGAGTTGTGAAAAGAGCGATGTACCACCTCAGTAATGAAATAAAGTCACGCACGGAGCTGGACATTAAAGTCACAGACTACAGGTAGTATTCGATGCCGGATGACCAGGCACTCACTTGGTTATGCAATAGAGGTCACTTGTTTCAATGGCAGGTAGGTTTATGAGAACCGTTGACCCACATGGGCTCCCATGGTCTGCCCGCAACACTTCCAAAAGGAAATTGGGAACATGACGGTGTTCGTCAGGGTTTCATTAGATTTTCGTCACAATAATGCAACAACTAGATTGATATTTGTAAATTTAATGTGTTACGGGATTTTTTATTGCTTGTACTTAAGTTTTTATAGATCTAGAAACTATTTTGCAACTAATCTAGTTACTAAGCCCGGCATTGGTGATTTAAGTAAAAATATTTTTTGTTGAAAGGTTGGTTTCTTCACAAAAATTCGATTAAAACGATAGTAAATCTAAAAACTCTTTCTCGTGAGTAATTATAAAAATAATAAATATGTACTTGCGTTTCTAGATATCTTAAAATTTAAACTTTATTAATAAAAAAATGCAATAGAATTTCAATTCTATACTACCAATTATATGAACGATTCGCGTAATTAGGATTTTTTTAAATGTTTTTTTTTTATAAATCCGCATTTTTCACCCACATAAGTATATTGTGTATCAAATATTTCGGCAATCGATTCACGCATAAAACGACGAGAAAATTCTTAAAAAAAAATGAACAGGCACTCGCTCGGTTATGCAAGAGAGGTGACGCGTTTCAAAAGCAGGTTGATATGTGAGAAACATAGAGCCTTCGGTGACTGAAATGTTGTAAAACGCCTTCAGTAGTGAAACGTAGCCAGTTATTAACCGATTGCATAATTATTCTTTAGACGTTTCATCCTTTTCAGATTTTTTAGCACTTCCTTTACAAAGCGTGAATTTTCTCTTTGCATTAAAAAGCTTCGAGACTTGCAGCATCAGCGCTATTTACCGAGCCATTCGAGACTTCGAGGCTGCAGCAGAGCCGGCGATGGTCCCACTTGTTACGTGAACAGTTATGGGGGCCGTCGCGAGTACTGAATATTGATTGTCGAGTTCGAGCTTTAGGGCATGTAGGGCAACCGACATCCAAACGGGGCAAAGAAATGGGTCTGCGCGACACTGCCACACTTGCCGAGTGCACACCTTTCGGTAACAAGAAACGTGACAATATGAAGATAATCTACTTCGCTGTGTTGCGCAAAACATATTTCAACATATTACCTGCTTGTTATTTTCTTCCAATTAATACTAAGGCAATCAATCTACCCTTCAATAAGGGTAGCTAATATTTATTTGAATTTAAAGCATATTTAGTTTGATTTATTTTTTAATTCACGAAAATCAGAGTTTTCAGGAATTTTAAGCCCCGCCATACATTCTACAAAACATGCGGCTTAAAACCCAAGATTGCAGCATTTCTCATGCAATGCTGTATTTATTGCACAGACTGTACGCCGCTTACGTAAAACTTACTACTGGTTGCACGTTCTGTATTTATTGAATTCAACTAATAATATACATGCTTAGGTAATAGTGAACCCGCAAGTAGCTCGCGTAATATCATAACGTATGAACTTCAAGGCGGAGTAGTCCCAGAAGTTCATGAGTTCCTTTGGGATTTTAGACTACTTACGCCAACCTTCTAGGTTTTTAAATATATTTAAACAAAGTGGGCTTTCGTGAATTTTATAATTGTACTGCGTACCAGTACTACGCGTAGAATATTTCAATTGTATTTGATCTATTTTGTGGATTGAACGTCAATCAAGTGCGTTTTTTAATTACTTTTACAGGCTTATATTACTTATATGATCAAGCATATTTTTTCACATATTGAAAACGATTCAAAGAAACTCTCAGAAAAATATCATCGTGACTTGTGTAGGATTTGAACCTAGATCTCCAAGCTTACATGGCCGGTGTACTGACCCTTGTACTAACGAGTCACCTCTGTTAATCGAGAATTTTTAACAATCATAATCTACACGAACCAATGTGCCCAGGCCAATTAATAGGTTTTAAAAATAATATTCAGATGGGATTAAAATCGCTTCACTTGTAACTTTGGTTTAAAAGTCCAGTGCTTGCAAATCACTAAATATTGAATTTCTGTTTTTGAAGTTGATTTTTTTAATAGAAATTTCTTTGAATCATTTTCAATGTGTGAAAAAAATATGCCTAATCATATTAGTAAAATTGTATATGGATTAAATCACAAAGTAGCTGTGAAGTTCACAGGCACGTGTATGTGCACACGCAGCGACACAGTATGCAAACAATTTGAAATAAGCCAGTAGCGTCACTTTATTATGGGTGTTTTTCATAGTTTAGCCTTTAGCCTGATAGAATACCGCAAAAGGTGGCAAGTTGTGTCACGGTCTTTAAGTTTTTTTCGCATTATCAATAAATAGAAATAAGGGGTATTTTCTTAATAATTTGAATAATTCAACATGTTGAGTAATATAAAATAGATTCGTCCCTGAAGTATCGTGCTGATTGAAATATTATCGAGAGGTTTTAGCACGCGAGCCGACGGGCAGAAAATGATAGCAGACAATCTAATATTTGCCAAATCATTTAAATTCACAGAACGAAGAGATGTTTTTCAAATAATTTTAATTGCCAATCTTCTGAAAATGTTCCTGTACAAATAATATGAATATCTTTGAAATAAAGGTATTTTACATTGGTATCCGAGACAACTGGTAAGCTAGCTGCGTCAACTCTCGAGCGAGAGATCTTCGGTCCGATTCAAGTGTTATTAGACTCAAGCCTGTTTCAGTTTGCTCAAGGACGGTAAGCATTGACATCGCGTGTGTCCCCACAAAACTGATATTTTCACTATTGAAAATAATTGAATAAATTTATAATTCTATAGGTTTTGAAAAGTAATCTACTAGTCTGATTAAAAATTAAACCAATCTGTCGTATAATATTTTACAACAAATAAATGCGTGACGTCTAATCGGTGGGTGACATCAGTTATGTTAGTCTCGTGGCATATGTGGACTGGTGCAGAGTGATGAAACACGGGATGACTTCAACCAACAGCGGATAGACAGCTGTCGATTATATATCATCATCGTCATCACGTCCACCGCTGCCAGTCCACTGCTCCTCCTCACATTAATGATCTCATTGGCCCGTTTGGGCTTTAGGCGTCGCTGAGGCATTGCTCGTACGCCGCAGGACTGAGTTATTGAGTGCGTGACTTTGGATTTCTGAAATACCGATCTGTCTAAGTTTCACTTGACACTTTATTGCGCCTGCAGTGTCTATCAATGCCATGTTCTTTCGATTTAGTTCAGTTGAACAACTGTTGTATCCAACATAAGCTAACTGATTCACAATTGAAACACGAAAAACTTGATCAATTTTTTAAACATAGGTGAGAATCGAACCAAACCTCCGCGGTTATCGCAGCCCGGCACTCCCAGCACTGAACGAGAATTCGACTTGTTATATGTAAGTGCGGAAATAATTTACAGCTGCAATGTGGCTCAGTTGGTTAAGTGGTTGGTTAGTGCCGGACTGCGATAGCCGCGGAGGTGTAGATTCGAAACCTACCTGTGTTGGAAAAAAACACGAGGATTTTTCTCGTCGTTTACTATGTGAATCGATAACCTAAATATCGTTTACACAATTGTAAAATTAAATTTTCTCAGTTACACAGCCACTGTGGTTGACTTGGATGTTTGTTTCTCGACTGAGTCTTAAAAACTTTTCCAAGTTCGTTCGTTTTACGTGTGAATATTATATTATATAAAAAAATTATATGTAGCCGACGGCGTTAACTTAAGGATCGACAAGTTTCCAAAGTATTTGATCTCAAAGTGGTGTGCTCGAATCTAGATAGCCGATGAAGATTGGGTTTGAGTCTCACTGGTACCTCTAGATTATTTTTCTAGGATTGCTTTTTTCATTTCAATTCACCAAAAGCGGATACTGTGCAATTCAATGTTTGCCCGAAAAGTGGTTTTGATCAAAAAAATCGGGTGCGAATCGAGGCTAACGAGTCTCTCTAGTATTTACAATCGAATGATTATACAATAATTGGTAGACACTCGGCACACGCTCGCGCCAAGGTCCGCGCCTCTAGAACAACGAGCTCCCGCCGCCGATTTCTCGAAACCAACCGGCGAAGCCATTAGTGACGGATCATCAGCTTCTCGGGCACCAGCCCGATGATTTCTACAGCCAATCTGACACACAGTGATAGGCACTTCGGCAGACTTGGAATGACCGGGTTAGGTTAGGCTACACTATTTGAATGCAGCCTCTATGATAAAACACATTTTTAGATAGCTTTATGGGTCTGCTGTTAAAAAAATGGCTGAGTAAAAAATGAACGCACACCTCTACGGCTATAACAGGCAAGTGCTATGTGAATTTGAATCGTTATATGCAAGTACGGAATCAACATACAAATTTTGTTCAAAGAATTAATATTAGTGAGTGTGAATCGATTACTGCGCGGGTGTCGCAACGCAAAAGAGACCGGAGTTGCCCAACACGGATTGCTGCGTTTCGAGCGAGCGTGCACACTCCGTCGTCGGATGAGATTGCGAGTGCCCCTGTGGTTTAATATAAATTTGTTTGTTTCTAGTGTCATTTGGTTTTATTTTGTATATTTCCGTTACTTTTCGTTTGACATTATAATAATTGACTGTTAGGGGATCAAACGTACGGCCTTGATATATATATAAATTTTCTTTGATTTAATGGATCGTAATGATTTTATTTTTGATCGTTTTTTTTATTTTTGTACTTCCTTCTACTCTTTCAAAGTGGTGTGGCTGTAGGCTCCACTTGAATGTCTGAGTCTGAATTACTCTCGCTACTGGTTCAAACAAGGGTAAAAACAAGAAAGAAAATTCTTTTCAATACAGTTTTCAGTGATTGTATAACACGATAATGTGATTACAAACTCTGTATTCACAGTTTAGTAAAACTAAGATAATTTTTTTTAAAATACAGACTCAAATTTCATGGATAACTTCCGCTTGTGCAAAAATTAGTTAAAATTTTCAGTGGAAAAATATAGAGAATATTAAGTGTAAGTTGTAGCTGGTCGAATGAATAAAGTTGCACGTAACAATGCCGGAGGGGACCGAGAGACGAATGGGCCGGAGCGGAAACGCCGCTTGAGAGTTGTGAGATCACTTCAATCCATTGATTCCCAAAGAGTTCTATGTGGACTCCTTCTATGTGGCTTCGTGTTCTGCGGACCCCGTGCCAAATGTGCTCACGTGAATGAAACCCATCAATAATCGCCATCATCAACCATTAAAATATTAACTTTTTACCAATATTACACAATATTAAGACTCCTTAATGATCTTCTAACCTAACCTGACTGCGACTATAATTATACAAGAAAATTTCAATTGATATTTTAGTATTATAATCACGTAAACATCAGATCTACAATAACCAATAAAATTGGAAAGTTAAAGACATAGGAATTGGTAATAAAGTTTGGGAACCAGTGCTGTGACCAAACCACCCGGAAAAAGAAGGTGCGATTTATTCGTCCCGTCTTGCTCCATTAAAACTAATGGCCGCTGTTTGTTTTAGCGGCCTACACCTACTACAACACAACCGACAACCGAACGATAATAGCCCTATAGCGTATTATTCTTAATGACACAAAAAAAAATATGTAGAAAAGCGTTTAAAAATATTAAAGTTGTTTAACCATAGTCTACCATGGAGTTTTACACTAATTTTCGCCGTGATAAAAATTAATATCGTATATCGCAGATCCACTCAATACAATTGTATTCGGAGCTCCACAGTCTTTGAGATTTCGTCAGGTTTTAATCGACCACGCTAATTATTTGCGGATTTGACAACAACTTAATCTTAGTCTGAAAGTCACACCCGACACAGTAATCGGTTTCTAAAATGGCGTCCCGGATATCGACGGACCGGTGGCAACAATGCACTCGGCCACTTCCTCCTCGATTTAAAATCTACAGAGTGATCTGAAACCCCTGCTTCTCTATGCTAATGCGTTTTCTCTTTTGTATCTGCAATCTGGTACTCTAGAACATCCATTAAATCGAAAAAGAAATAGCGCTTAATGCAGGTAATATCGCGAGATCGTAAGTGTAACTCAAGAATATTGAATTATTATAATATTATTTTTTTAATGGGTATTGGGACGCACTAGCTGTGATACAGGAGCAAATACGTAAGATCAAAATTTTGAATTTAATGTGGCTCAACACTAGAGAAAATAAATCAACTTACACGTAATTATACGGTTTGTAAAAAAATGGTTATTTGTTAGGTTGGGTTAGTGAACTTGAGCAGAATTTATAGCAAACGACTCTTAGATGAAAATAAATCATTATAGTACCTATTTAAATGAAGCCTTACTCATAAGAAGTGCAGTCGCGTTAAACTTTACATAACGTACTGAAAAATGTACGAAACTTTTATTTATGTAGACTTTCATATATAACAGATTTTGATTTGCAATCTATTTGCTTTTACTTTATAACTTTAAATCAATACATATTAACTCGTAATTTTGCATTATCTCTATTCAATTGTTTTACATTTAAAACGACTAAGAGATATTGAATAAATTAAACTCCATGTGTTCAATAAAATGCCAAATTTATCGCTGATCTTTATAAAGGCAATTATTTAAAACGGCTGGGTAAGATTTGATATTTATTACGTATAATTAAAGAATATCAATAACAATTTAATTATTTCTTATTGACGTTTACGGTTACGCAACATCCTGTATAGTATTGTTGTACTTTTTCTTCTGCGATGATCGATTCCGATATGAAGTTAGAGATCTCTCCGGGACGATTTTACTCGCGACGGAGGACTGCGCGGGCGGGGAGCGGAAATTAAATACTCATAGGCCAAATTTATTTTAAAACAATTAATTAGCAAAATTAATTATAAAACTGATGTAAACAAGCATTCAAGTTAAATTTTAAAGCGTTTAAAAGTTCCACTAGCAAAATCTCTGGGAACGACTTCTGTTGTATGAATATCGTTTTATTTTTTAATTTGCGGGTTAAAAAATAGTATAAAAATGCATATGGGAAAAAATATATATTTTTTGCAAAATTAAAGACATGTGAAATTATTGTATGTACTACTAAACATAACATTCGACGGTGTTGCTTGCGACAGGTTCCCATTTGACACGCTTCCGAAGCGTTAGCTGCGTGGGATCCCTGCCTTTATTTGATTTAGTTTTATAGATTTATATTTACTTTCTAAATACTCTTTACTATGGTCCGCATTAAATTAATTTTATTAATATGTAAATTTAATATTGGATCATTTTTTACGACGCCTTTGGGCGAACGTATATTATTTATAAATAGATAAGTCGCAGTCTAAACAAAACACATTGATTTTTTTATACATTAAAAAAAATCCATAAACTTACTACCTTTCTTATTGTTTCTATCTTCGCAAAGCAATTGATCTGAGGGAAGCGAAATACAAGTAAAATATATAATACATTTTATATATGTATTTGTAAGTGTAAGTGTATTATATATTGGCAATTTAAAAGTCGGGCATTGTAACAAAGTATGGCAGCTGTCGGCAAAAAAACTAGATTAATCAGGTATATGTGACACTTTTTGCACTTAAATTTAATTACAAACAACTTTAATTCGATCGATACGTTTTCATAGTTACCAAAATTACATAACTTTACTCTCGAATTGAGAGCAACAGAGAGTGTACTAAATATTTCAAACTAATTAATTGATATCTTAAACGTTATAATTCAATCAGCGGCATTCAGTGCGTAAAGGCTTTTTTTCGAGCAAATTTTCTCTAATTTAAAATAACCACCTGTAGACATTTTACAAGTCAATCAATTTACAACAAAATATGAAATTACTGCCCCACTAACGCAAAGCAGAAACAAGGGTCAAAAAACTCAGTCAAATAATAAAAACCACTGTAAATAATAACGTAATGTAATAAATAAGTATTCGACGGTTTGTCTTTCCGAATTTTATAGAATATATACTATTCATCGGCGTATTTGTTTATCGCTATATATTTTCAACAGATTTGATTTATATATATTCACAGCAAACGTATCGGATATTATTTTTACTATTTTACTTATTAGTTTATTGCTTTATTTATTGACGAATTTGATTCACAGACACTTGCTCTAGCTGTAACCTCTAATACGGCCGCGAAAAACGAGGAGGGATTGGTTCGAGTGAAAATAAATTTTGAAGATTTTTCTTGTCATGTGTGAATTAATTAAAAACATTAAATTGATATAATATTTAAACAAACAATAAAATATATAGAAGATATAATTAGAATATAATCGCCAAAGGGGGCTCGCGACAAAATAGTTTAGTTCGTTTAAGTTGGCTTGGAGATTCTCAACATTTTTGAGTGATCACTTTCGCCATTCAAGGGCATTCGTCAAACTCTATTTTTTAATACTAAAAAGTAATAAAATCATTACTTTTACAATTATTAACAATTTTCACTTTTCAGGGTCGATGTCTTGTTCATTAGTTTTTTATAAAAATAGTATGAATGTTTTTACTTACAATTTTCGTTTTTGATGTCTCCAACCCGAAAAAGTCTCCTTCTCACTTTTCACTTCTTGGTTTATAATTTTAATAACTTTTCTCTATAAAAAAAAATAAAAACACTTTTTATTAAAATATCTACATTTTATATAATTTTTAATGCCATGGTCGCACAGTATTGTGAATATTAAAAACAAGCCCAATTTTGTTGGCTGTGATTATCTTTTTTAATCATAAAACCAGTTATTATGTATATCAAACGATTGGCAAAACACAACTATCAATATTTCACACGGCTTCAATTCTCAAAATCTATAATATTTCTACACTTTGAAATCGCACTTCGAGTGTTCTGACGCAGAAATTTAGGATAAATCACTGTTTTACTGTTATGTTTGGGAAATGAACTTTTTATACTATACATAAATTGAAATCGTATTGTGTTATTTAACAAAGATAGGTCCCATTTCCCCGCTCTCCCCATTATGTTGCTTGTGCATAGCTGCCATTCTGTACCCTGAGCGTGTGTAGAGGATCGGTAATAGAGTAGTGGACTTGGAATGATTGTAGGGGGATGTGCTATGGAAGGTCGAGGACCTTGTCGAGGTGAGGGGCTACTGCTATTGTTTCTGTAGCTTGCTGCAGACGGAGTATCAGATCTAAACGCCAGAGCTTTGTAAGGAAGGGATTATATAATAATGATATTGGGCAGCAGCAATACGCAGACTTTTCTTTCCAATATAAAACTGCGGTGTAGAAGAAAGACCCGGGGACCCATTACACTGTTTTACCCTTAGAAAACCATGAACACTGGCTCATCGTGAGTATCTCAGTGAAATGGTCGCCAACCTCCTCTGAGGAAAGGCACTTTATGAAGAATGTCCCATTCAATTAATTTTATTATTGACATTGATTATTTATGTGTTGCTCGGAAATAAGAAAGGATATCGAGTAAAGTGTACCCTCTTTTTTAAATCAAATTATTTTATAAATATCAAAAAAGGTGTGTGTGCTGTATCTTTGGTCATTATTTTTATCTAATTTAAAACCATACCAACATACCACATTTTTTTCTGTTTTATACAAAAAAACACGTGAACATTACATTTACAGTTAGCGGTTATCATTTTCTAGAGCTCATCAAACTTCATGAAAACAAACGATGCGTCGGCGAGGGAGAAGCTCTTCAGTCGTTTTTTTTTTTTTTTTTATCCGTCTAGAGCTGTAATTTCTTCCAGGTGAGAATCAGACAGTAATATCTATTTGCAGAGAATTTATATATTCAATTGTTCCGCGCGGAGCACTGCTCCAAGGCCGGTTAATTCGCTTTCGAATCACCGATAGTCTGGTACAGTTCGGGGGCAGACCACCAATTACCGGTTCGCTTCGCGCGAGGCCGGCCACTCCGTAACACGCCCGCGGGCCAGCACCACCAGCTCCACCAGCACCACCAGAACCATCAGCTCCACCAGCACCATCAGCACCACGGTGCTGGTGGTGGAAAGGATCCCGCGAGGAGCCGACAGGACTGTGGCATTTTGGAGTTAGAAAATCACAAATGCTCTAAGCCAAGATCCTTTTTATTATCTCAGAGCGATCTTTCTAAAATTTATACCGTGATGCAGTATACTTTTAACTACTTATCTGAACCTTTTGTTACTTATATTGACGGATGAAAATTGGATAAATCGTTTGTTCAAAGTAACGCGTATCCATATTACTTAATCTATAGAAAAATAGTTACTAAATTATAAACCGGATTTAGTCTTGTTAATCGAATGGTTCAAAAAAACCTGAAACTGTTTTTGAAACAGCGCGAGTAGACCGTCGTATTGTATATTTATATTGAAATTCAATTTCAAATAATCTGCAGGCTTGCTAATTTATCAGTAATTTAATAGTTGAAATCAGATTTGCTCCAGAGAGTTAAGTATCACGCGTTAACCTGGACTAAGTTTTAAAGCGCAGACAGGTATGAAAAGCAATTAATTGAAATGGAATATTTGAATTAATTTGTAATTGAACAACGCGAGCCACTGCCGCGTGTTCCTTGAGCGTTATCTCAAAATGGATCCGCCGTCACGCCACGGGCTGGGCAGCTCCAGCAGCCATTTATGAGTCTGGTTAAAAACAAATAAATATTACTGTATCTAATTTCAAATGAAACCTCTGTTCCGATCTCATTGACCTCCCTTATAAATATTCCGCCTTGTGCAAGTTTGCAACTCGAGTCTCGTGACCCTTATCCCGTTTATATATTTACAAGTGATTGCCATCTCTTTGCTACAATTAAAGGTTTATAATTTACCTAAATGCGCGGCCAAGACTACGAGCATGGTTAGAGCGCAGAATAACATACGACAGCTATAAAAAATATTCTACTCGTTATATTTTACCGACCACTGTCAGATAAATAATTGTGCCCCCGTCTAAGCCGGTCGTAAGCTAACTTATAAATTTGATCTCGAGTTTCGATACTGGAGCTCGAATTACTACGGATGTGCATTCGCTCTTCCTACATGCCTGCCTGCCTCGTTCCCAGCGGGCTACCCTTACAGAGTAGTGTGGATACAAACTCTACATTATCATCTCATTACATGACAACTCCTGCTCGCGGAATAACGATTAAAATGGCTCCGGCAGGTGCCATTCTCAGTCTGCAGTCATTTGAAATAGTGTGGTTATTTGTGTGCCAGGCTCACGCCGGGGACACAAACGGCATTCCCCACAGCCAAATCATCCAGTCGGTGATGATTTGAAATCTTGATTTTACGTCCGACCTCGTTCTTATGCTGAACGGCGTTTTTCTACTCAGGCGTAGAGAACTGCAGCATTAATATGTATTGATACATTTATTTCTGCTCAAGTAAATGCCGCCAGGCATGACGCCGTTCTTCTAGTAATACATGTTTTATTTTTACCTAAATACTTTACACAACGTACTAATCGAAACAATACTATTTAACTATATAGTTTTAATATTAATTTTGGAAGTAGTATATTTCAACGCAACAAACCGAGAAGTATGTTTTCATAAAATTTTAATGCGATTTTTAGATTTTGAACAAAAATAATTAATTTAGTAAATTAATAAGTAATTACGTATAGAACTAAGTTACTAAGGGTATATAATTAGTGTCAGCGATCCAAACAGAAGTCTCTAGCATAAACTTCTTGAAAATTCTTGCGTCGATCCCTACTTTGATAGCAGAGCTTCCAGCGCAGCGATGGAGGTTCCGTGTCGGCGTGTAAGACGCGTGTTTCTTGTGGAGATTTATCTTTCCAGATTAATCTCTGATTATTGCCGTAAATACAGAAATGCTCGTGTCTTGTTCTCAATTAAATAACGATTCCCTAAAATCTTTAAGCCTCAACGCGGTCGTTATTTTTAATTTTTACTAATTTTGCTTTTCTCTGCTCTCGTTTTCGCTGGCGTTAGATGTGTTGATAATTCTGGAAAATTTCAGAGAGCCCTGTCATCTCATTTATACAGGGTAATGTTAACACTCCCTGCGGACCCCTCAATCTGTCATTTTTCTAAATCCAAAAAATTGTGGTTATTCCGATCTTTGCACTGTCGTACCTCGATATGACAACACTGCGATAGTAACTTTAAAAATCTTGACTTTCTTAGTCTAAAGTCTTACCTATCTGACAACACCTTTCATAATTACTATCGCAGATGCATCGGATAAACGTTTTAAATAAATCGGTTGATTTCTAAATAGTATGTTCATTTTTGCACATACGTGCTAAAGTATGAACACGACGAGAGAAATTTAAGTCCACACCGTTGCCGTTTTTATAAAACATCATAAGAGGATTTTTCAAGAGGATCAATCCCAACAACGCTGAGCACCCAAGAAACCGACAGTCAACATTCTGCTCAAAATATAACGAACGAGATCCATTGATGGACGATCACCGATGAGGATTCCGAGTGACTTTCGAGTCCTCGCACACCTGGCTGACACCTGCCAGCACCTGCCAGCACCTGCCAGCACTTGCCAGCACTTGCCAGCACTTGCCAGCACTTGCCAGCACTTGCCAGCACTTGCCAGGGCGGCGTGTCTCGCGTGCCGGGCGAGCGTGTCCGCCATCGTGGACGCTTCGGTTTCTACTTCGGATTCCTTTTCCCCGGTCTTCACACTCAACTGACTCCGAGCTATTGCAGATGGTAGCACCGATCACACAGAAAACGTATAGTACAAATATATATTTACAATACAATAATCCACAAGTTGTAATTACCTCTCAATCTTTACTACTAATAGCTAACCTACTTGCTGCCTTTTAGTCTTACGAATCCTCGTTTTCAATTCGTTGAGTCAACATTCAAAATTGCAAATGCTCATTTTTTTGTAAGGCCGTCGCTTTTGATAAGCGAGCCGATTATCTGACACTCTGATTTCAATGACGATTCTTTCCAGGCAGCAAAATAATATTTTCTGCTGGCAATACGTTTTAATCGATTTCCTAGGACAGTCCGTTTGGCATGGCTACAATTTAATCAACCAGATTTTGACGATTTCGACATGAACCGCTGCAGACGGACCGATCTCTCTCGCAGCCGCCCGGACTTTTAAAGTTTATTATGCAACGCATTATATTATGTCGTTTCTTTGATAGACCGTATTTTTGGATTCTTTCGAATGCACCGCTGGGGTCGCCTCAAAGCAACGCCGTTTTCTATTCAATAGTGTCGAATGAAAACCAAATGTAATACTTTCTCAGTGCGCCCATTACTCAACAGCCTAATGTCGGTGCTGTCGCGAGGCCGAGCTGCGCGAAGTGAAAATGGACGCGGGCCAATATTTCATTCAGATAATATTTAAAACGCATCTCGATTGAAGGAGACACAAACTATCAAGAAATAAACCTTCATCTCAAACTTGTCAGTTGACTTCTGCTGCTTACCGACACAGCGGGAGCTTTTTTGCTTTACACAGGCATCGTCAAATTCGAGTGTACGACATTTGAAGTCTACGGAGTCTGAACTACCAATAACATAATTTTAAATCCCTGAAATATATTTTCACTAATTTCAAAGTACAATTATTTAAAAAATACAATTGAAATATTCTGAGCACAACGCGCATTTATTACATTCGACTCATGCTTCATAGCGAACGAATTACAATTGAAAGGATGAAAGGTGCCTTTATTGATTGGCCACATTATTTTAAAGTGCGTTTTCATATATTATAACATATTGTGAATATGAAAAAATATTACGTCGATGTTAAATCATAATATTTTACATTCCATATCTATTTAATCGGTGAGCAAGTCCACCCTTTGAGCGTAGAAGTCTGATGAAAAGGCAGTTAGCAATCATTGAGACGGATCAGAGGCGATTGCGGTTGTGCTCCGTAAAATAGGTCTCCGGAATTCGCTCCGTTTTTTTAAAAGGAAAATCACAAAAAAAGAGTATGCGAGTGGTTTTCTCTTTTCATCTTGAATTCAATTTATAGTTTTACAGATTCGTACCTGGAGCTTTACTGTTAGCAACCAATGCTACTCGTACCGGTCACTGCGGTCCATGGCTGTTTTCGATAGATATTTGCTTCCATATACGCAGTTGGTCGGCGTCGAGCTTATATTTGGTGCCGCCTACCAATTTGCAAGCGAACCTAATAAAATTGCACAAAGGAGAGCACTTCATCACGAGTTAACGGCGGTTTCCCAAAGACTGGTTAAACTACCTTCGACCAAAAGTAAGCTAACATTTATAATCCAAAATAAATGTAAACACTGATTAGCTTTGTGATTTCAGTTCGGGCTACTTTTTTTTGAGCACGACTTGTTTCGATACTCCGGTTATACTAATTTGATATTTTATCATTCTCAAATAGTAAATAGTACTGCACCACATGCATATGCATACGGGCTCGTTTAATTTCTTGCCAAATGGCAAGAAGATTTTGTTTGTGGGTGCTATTGCCTTCCAAGGTCAGTCTGAAGATATTCCCGAAAGGCGAGAGCTCTCAGAAGCCAAAATAAACGTATCCTCCGAGCCGATTCTTCCAAGGCTGTTCATATTTTCTGTACACAAATATGTTTATTAAATTCAAAGGTGCCAAAAATGTTTTTAGCAAGAAAATTCTTCGAATATTATTTCGGAGTCACAAATGGGGCTCGAAATCGCGACTTCTAGATAATAAACGTTTTTTTAAGAATGGGTAACCGACACACTCGTGCTGGACGAAGGGAACAATGAAAACCGACCCGGAATCGCGCGCCGAGACGCCGGACTGCTCGTCGAGCCACGGACGATTTCACATTTTCACGCCGAGTGCGAAACACCATCGAAGAAAAGGCACGCGGGCAGGCTGTCGATTCATATATAGAGCGATAGACATTCGAGCTCGGATAATCTGAGAACGGGGAGTGACCTCCCCACTCGGTGACACGACCGATAAGGCGACCGGTCGTCTACGAACGTCCGGAGGGCGGCTACCGCTACCGTCGACTCGAAACGTCTCCGGAATTCGTCATATCGCGGGCGCAGGACCGAGAAAAATTGTGACAAGTGAGATTTTTTGTCAAGGGGTTTTTCTCGAAAGCCGCAAAAAATCTACCAGTCAAATGGAACTGGAAAAACTTACTCCTTTTTTGGGACCCCGGGGTCGGCGAGCGAGCGAGAAGGGGTCGAATCAATTTAAAAAAAGGGATCTTCCGAATGCCGGGACCCACGTCGGCCCGGCGGACGGTCGACTCTGCAATAATGACCTTTTCAAACGAGGTCCAGGCACCCGGCCTCGGAGCCGCGAGCCCACTCGAGGGGAGCCGAGGACTACTCGAGGCGGCTCCGATGAAAGTAACACCGAATACAAACAAGATTAAAAACAACAATGCGAGACGCCGCCCGCGCCGGCGCTCGCCGCTCGCCTTCGCTCTCGAGAAAGCGATCACCGAATATTTATTTTTTTGCCTGATAATTTCTCATAACAAATCCACTGTCACTCGCGACACATTCACACACCTGATTTGAATATCTACAATAAAGATGGCGGGACAACTGAACAGCTGTTATTGTAAAACAAAACGTCGCGGCAGCAGGGACACTTTTACTTTTGTCCGCTCGAAAATGCGTCGAAGTTTGAGACTTCCGTGAAAACGCAGCGCGGGGTTGCCGTCGGTTGCGGGGCCCGACTCTGCGGGGCCCGACTCTGCGGGGCCCGACTCTGCGGGGCCCGACTCTGCGGGGCACGACTCTGCCTCTGATGGGCTCGTACCTCTCGTGCGCGGCGGGGCTCGGGGCTCCTGGACGGGCGTGCGCGGCGGCGGCTCGGGGCAGACTGGCCGGGCGGGGCGGACTGGCCGCGGCGGGGCACACCGGCCGGGCGGGCGGCCTGCCTGGCGGGGCGGGGCGCGGGGCACCGAATGACAATAACCGTGAAAACACACTAAACGAAGAGGTTTGAAGTCCTTGTAAAGCGTTCTCGAGCCCCGGACGCCGTTGACAGCGCGGAACCGGAAGACAGTTTTGAAGTTCCAGTCGATCGACCGGGCTCGGATGTCTCCCGCTCGCGCAGGTTTCGCCTCGCGTGAACGGAGAGAGTCGACGCAGAAACTCGCTCCGTTACCGCACACTTTCTCATATGGGCGATTTGAAATCTCCCGGTGACGTAGACGAGAGAGAGAGATAGAGCTGCGCGTATATTCCGTAATCGCGGAGTCGGAGCCCGCGACTCCGTTTGCGCGGTTCCGTTTGCGCGACTCCCATAGCGGAAGTAAACGGATCCGCTCTTGTCGCTTTTTATGGTAAGAAGAATTTTTAAAGTTAAGTCGCAAACGGGGGACATCCTCAGTCGGACTCGCTGACTTGGGAGTCTCAATTTAATAAAAACTTTAACAAGAGCCTTTAACAAGAACGAATAAAAATATTAAGAAAGAAAAAAGATATCCGAAGAAACTCGGATAACTTGATTGGCGTGCATCTCCCCAGACAGACAGACAGAGTTCCTCGGAACGAAACCCGCAATGGAAAAAGTCTTTATATTCCAATATGTCATCAATTTTGATTGATTAGTACTAAATATGTTTCAATTGGTAAAACAAAAACGTTTATTTTAGATTTACGTAATAGACGTAAATAACGGCATTTAGTTTAATCGGTCTTTTAGAACTTGGATTTTAATGTTTTTTAGTAACAAAGGTTGTAGTTTTTAATAAATTATTCCCGTCAAGTAAAAACGATTTCTTAACTTTATACTAGTTAAAAATATTAATAAAACGGTACACAGTGACATCTCTGGATGTTTATTTAAAACTAGTGATTGGTTAAAATAATACTAATAGATGTCACTAGCAGTTGCTTTAAAAAAAAAATTATCGTGTATATATTATCGTATTTTATTATCATTAACAATTAATCAAATATCAACAATTATATGGTTATCTTTTTTCTCAAATTATTAATCATTCACTTATCCCTATTTAATTGTAAATCACATATTTAAGAATATTTGTGATCTTGAATTTTAAAATGAAATAATATATTTACCATCAAGCCATCTTTCGAAATGAATGAAAAAATTGTGATAGTCCTCGTAGGCAACGGCTGTGCTGGAAAGACCAGCCTTATTAAAAAACATTCATCTCGGGGATCTTCATTCAAAGTTTACTTCCAACAGTATTTGATACCGACACATATTTGACGTTGTTTGAGAACCAGATGTACACAATTGAGCTGCAAGACACAGGGGGTAAATAATTGATTTTTATGATATCCATCTTCCTTTAAACATAGATTTTCCTTTTATTTCATTAACTTTATTTTCGTTGAAACAATTTTTCACTAAACAGTAAAATTATTGACATTGCAAAAACTATAGTTCTATGAAATACTATAATGGATCAGTTAATTATAGAAAATATAAAACTTTTTTTATTACATATATTTTTTGATTTCTGTATTTGTATTACTAAAGAACATTTACTGCAATATGACTACAATGGTTACATTGAATGTTCCTTTTGAATATGAGAAAATTTCATGGGAATATATGCTATTTTATTTCTTACTAAAAAAAGCTTTATTTACATTCTATTGAAAAATACTGAAACATACTTTTGAACAATATACAAATAAAAAAATTATGAAATAAGATTGATGCTTAATTTTTAGGTGTCCACAAATTATAATTTTTTTTTCAAATCGAATAAACAAGATAGGCATATATTTTTGCAATAAATTTGCCATCGTACCTAATCCTACTTCTTAAAAGCAAACTACGCTCGAGAATACATATATTTAAATAAAGTCTTAGTAATCGTCCAAACCTATCAATATAATTTTATGATAGGTGTTTAGCCTCCCAGTGTCCAGTCTGTAGAATGCGTATTACTTCATTTTCAAAGCTTGCAGTTGTCTGACCTGAAAAGGAAGTGAGGTTAACTTTAAAAATAATATCTGTCTTCTTTGCTTACAGGATCGGAGGAATATGATAGATTACGACCATTATCTTATTCAAAAGTGGATGCATTTTTGGTTTGCTACTCTGTGTGCTCAAGTTCTTCTTTCGAGTCAATAAGTACAAAGGTATTCATCTTCATCCCTTCTCGTTTACTAATAAAAACTGATTTATTTTTGGTATAATTGTTTTGAAGAAAAAAATGTCCATTAAATCAGAAATACCTTTTTACAGACATGTTTTTGCTTTAACAGTTCAACATTTCAGCCGCAGCACTATAGTCGTTTTCAAAATATTTTTTTTCATTTTCATTTTGGAAATATACAGAGATGAGCACATATCTTGGAGCGTGCGTAGAGTTGGCAACTAGACGATCCCTAGAGAGCTTTTAAATTTCAATCCGATCCCGTCATTTACTAGACTGCTTGAATGTACCACAAAACCCTGGCAATGATTAGTAAGGTTTTAAAATTTTATTTTTTCATAGTGGGTGCCTGAAGTGAGACATTACTGTCCAAACATACCATTTATATTGGTCGGCCTCATGTCAGATCTTCGGGATCACGAGGATGCTATATAGCGGCTTGCAATGAAAAAGGAAACTTGTATCATGGTGGATATGGCAAGACGATTGGCAACCAAACTTGGAGCAGCTGGTTTTGTAGAATGCTCGTCTTTGAACAATGTAAGACAAAATATAAAACATATTACGTTGTTTGTAAGATGGTGATACTGTATCGATAACAATCTACATGTGAATGTTCAAAGCTTTCAAGCTAACCTAGCGAAAAGGCTTAAAGATTACCATTCTTTTTATTTGTGAGAACTTTCACTTGGGAGGCAGACTAGTTAAAAAGAGACAATCAGAAACTTGTAACCGTGTCCATCTTTAATTATTTAATCAATGAGGAACAATAACTGCGTCTTTCTTGGGACTCAAATATCAAAGTTATAGTAAAAAAATTTCTAGGAATTATTCAAAACAAAAATTTTACCTTTTACAATTAAAGAAATAGCTTTACAGCATTTTATAATTATTTTTACAGGAAGGGGTCCGTGATGTATTCTACAAAGCAGTCAGTACAGTTGTTCGCCCAAGAATTTATGTAGGAAAAAGAAAAGAAATGTAATATCATATAATCAAGATATCGTATAATCAAGGATGTGTATGCTACCAAACAAAAATAACCTTTAAGTTTTAACAAAAGAGTAAATATTCTGGATTATTTATTTTATTATGTGACTAGTTTAGCCAAGTTTAGGTTCATTTCATTGTTTTACAAAAAAAATAATGTTGAAGTCCCAATTTATCTATTATTTAAAGTATTAAACATTACAAAGGAATTTTACCAAGTAATTTTTAACTAAGACAAGCACATTGTGTGTTTGCATATTTTTTTATTTCTTCATTATTTTTTTATTTTATTAATTGCCAATAGAGAGTAAGTAATCCATGTATTTATTTTAAATTAGTAAATAACAAATGTACTTATTATTGATATTTTGAAAAATATTAAATGAGAAAAAATAGGCAGAGTTTATTGTCCAAAAGGTCAAATTTCTAAATCATTTTTTGAGAACAAATAAAACAATTCTTTAGATTTAATTTGTAGTGTTTATTTTAGTGTTACTTTATTAGTATTTAAATAATATAATACTAGCACCGATACAATTTTCAATTCCAGCTAGTATTAAAACTGCATGAAGATAAGATTAAGCACATTGAATCACTTAATTATTTTTATCATTGATAAGTGTCATATCAAGTGTCTTCCAATAGTGTCTTAATTGTTATCACAAACAATTTTTTACCTAGTAATATTTAACCTAAATAGTAATCAGTGAGAATAATAATAAATAAAAGCAAACCTTTCGCCTAGCAGTATGTTGTGAAGTGTAATTTTCGAAATTGTAAGTGTAATAAAGCAACATTAGTAATAATACATAACAGAGTTTATGTAAATGTGAAAAAATTAGACATACAAAATGAAGAAAGTGCTCATTGTAGCAGTGGGAGATCCGGAAGTAGGAAAAACAAGCCTGCTGGAAGCGTGCAGCACCGATAGCTCCAGGGGTCAACTGACTAGTGCATTTGACAGTTACAATACCATGGTTTATTTTGAAGATGCTGCTTATACCTTAACTCTCCAGGATACACAAGGTATTTATTCCATGGCGTTAATTATTAGAAAGAGCACATTTGATAATTTATTTTGAAACAATGATTATATATTGCTATATTATTTTTCAGCATTTAAGAAACTACATTGAAAAATAATTGACATTTGTAATAATTTGATGGCCACACAGATACCCTCTGGGGATAAGAAGTGTAGCTCTGTCCGCTCGCCGCGCCGAGCGCGTTCGAGTCTTATCAGTCACCAAATACAATACCACACAACGATAATTAAGTGAATATTTTCAGATAAGATATACTTGTGGAACGCAAGATTTGTTTGAAAGGATAGAGTGAAAACATCTCACTAATCTATAATTTTATCATAATTTATACACGCAAAAACAGTAATTTACAACTCATCCGTGAGATCATTTTAAAAAATTCCCTGGCATTTGAAACAACTAAAAAAGCTAAACTCATCCGCTTTTAAAAAAAACATAATGTGTCATTTTATTGTGCCTTTTTATTTTCATATGTGGTATTGCATTTCATAGACAGGCTGCTTTTATTTATAAAAGATTTCTATAATAGTAGATTTTTATCTACCAAAATAGCTTGAAACGTGAGAGAGAGACTATGAGCTCAGCTGCTGTAGAAATCTCTGAACATACCGATGTCTCGAGATGAGTGGAGTCCAGACTACCATCTACAAGTCTCGCTCCCGGTTCTGGAATCTTACGATAAGCATAACTCGGGTTGCAGATTTTCTTGGTCACTAAAAGAGTACAGGGCGATCAACAAATTCATACCGCTGTGGCTTAAAATATAAAAAGAAAAACTAACGGAAACTTTCAAAATAGAAAATTGAGTGCTCTACAACCCAGCATATAATTTTGTTTCTTAGCAATATGCAATCTTTATTATTTTTTATTTTGTTGAATCTTCACTACAGGTACTGATGAGTGCATAAATATAAGGTCCACCACTTATGAAAAAGCTGATGTTATCCTCATTTGCTACAGTGTGAGCAATATAACTAGCTTTAACAATGTCAAGAAAAAAGTAAGAATGCCAAGTCAAATCAACTGATTTAAATAGAATAATAAAAATAAAAAAATTAAATTTAGCTAATATATTTATTAAAAATATGTATTTCAAAATAAAGCTACAATTACACATATCAATCAATTGAAATAAAATTGCAATTAATTTTTAATTCACATTCCGAAAGTTTGAGTGATGTAGTGAACGACTGTGGAAGCCATTTCACAGTCACTCACTGCTCTTCTGAAGCATTTACAAGCCCATAATCTATATATATAAACCAATTACATTTATTTACAGTGGATTCCTGAAATAAGATCTGTCTGTCCAAAGAAGCCCTTCTTGATTGTGGGTCTAAAGGTAGACCTGCGACAGGAAAATATGGCGGCTGAGAGCTCTACCAGTGAGGATCTTTTTGTAATGACTGTAGAGGCTCGGGCAGTTGCAAGGAAGTACGTAGCGGCTTCTCACACTGAGTGCTCTGCCCACAGGAAGGTGAGATCGACTTATAATAATACATTGAAAATACCCACTTTATGATCTCATGGTTAGTTTACTATCCAGCCAACAGTGAGCCTGAAAAATTTCAATGCAGAAATATATTTTTCAATTCTGTTGCAAATGTTTTTAGCTCATATGAATTATAAAAATGTCGTCAAAAATATTTTTAAAAATTTCTCATTTTATGCGTGAATTATAAACAGAATAAACTTGTTTGGATACAAAGTGCGGATTTATTCAATATTTAATATTTACCTTCAACAATTCTATTTAAGATTTAAAAAAAGTCTCTCTAGAAAGATGTACCAAGTTTAACTGATAACTTACTTACCATTTTCCTTACGATCTTCTATTCGTACAGAGTAGTATGATTATACTTGACCTTGGACATCTCTCGTTCATCTAATTAAGATTGAAATGGATGTTGAATAGAAATAAAAAGTTATATTTTATGGTTTTACCGAAACCAAAACTGCATAAAATCACTGAAAATTTCAGTTTCATAAAATGTAAATATAATTGATTGGATTTCAGACCAACCTTAAAGGAGTGATTGAAGACGCTCTCAATGCGGTTGTTCATCCAATGGTACAGCCCGAAACACACCAATGTTTCTGTTTGATACCTAAATTTAATAAATGCAAGAACTAACAATTAGATTCTGTGTCCCCCGCACATATAGCAGCGCCACAACAAGGAAAGCTTATGAATCAATGATAATTTATTGACTTGACACTAAAATGACAATGAAATATTTAAATTAATGTCTTGTAATAATATGTAATTTATTATATTGTAATGTGTTTCAATTAAAACATCTTAAGATTCCTTCCTGGTGATAATTAGAACATCATAAAATCTAAAGTTTCCAAAGCTTTTTTAACTCGCCATAAATTAGGCAAAAAAGTAACTTAATTATCGGCATAATATTTAGTTAGTAATGATAATTTCAAGCACAGAATGCTGTTAAATATAGCTGCCATAATCTTTTTAATAAAATCTTCTTATTTTTACAATATAACAGCTATAATAAAAAAAATTGTAGGGCCTCATCAAATATTTTTCAATAAATAACAATTACATTAAACAATATTAACAAAAATCTTCATTATTTCAATTTTCGGAGATATAAAATCACTACATCTACATAATATTTAAAAACTCTATCTACATCTACATAAATCTAAAAACCAAATAACTAAAATGCAAATAACTTTTTAAAAATATTGCTTGAAATTTTCCAAAGAAACAGTGCATTTCAACTATTATTTGAAAGTTTTTATCATTTTATAAATTACTAGATTTATTTAGTCTCTAAAATATGTAAATATCTTCTCAACAGAACAAATAAATCTTTCAATCCATGTTACTAAAAAAACAAATACTCCATTGCAATTAGTTTAGACCACAGTGCGAGCTTCTGGACTCTCTCCTCACAATGCACAACTCTATGAATCTTATAGTGCGCATGATTTCAATCCATGTTTTCATGGCAGCTGAACTCTATTACAATAACAACAATAAATCGACAAAAACAATATAACTTTTAAAATTACTTCCCAAAAAAATTTAAGAATTATTCTTTTTTACTATGGCTATTTTTAAACAACTTTTAATAAAAAAAATAAATAAGAATGCTGAAAGTAATTTATTTATTCATAACAAATAAAAATTGGAATACAGTTTTAATTATAAAATTATACAAATGTGCAATATTGTACTAGTTTTCAAGATCTGCTGACATGAGATGAATTTTCAATAACAAAAATAGTGAATAATTCTGTATTATACAAGGATTTATATATAGCAGTTAAGGATTTATATTAAGAAAAGAAAGATCCAATCAGTATTAGAATAAAAAATATATTTAAAAAAGTAGAAACTTATAACTATTTTATGATTGGTATGGCACGACAGTCAAAGGATTCAATAAAATCATAGCATTTGGTGTGTAAATTATGCAACCACAGGGACTGCGCAGTAGCCCTGGTGGAAGACCTTGAGGTTGAATCCGGTGGTCCTCTGCTTGAAGTCACGCTCGCACTTGAACAGGCATTCGTTGTCGTAGGTCACTCCATCGTTAGCGCAGAGAGGTGCCATGATCCTTGGGCAGACGCACATGGGGTGCTCCTCCTTTGCAACCACAGGGACTGCGCAGTAACCCTGGTGGAAGACCTTGAGGTTGAATCCGGTGGTCCTCTGCTTGAAGTCACGCTCGCACTTGAACAGGCATTCGTTGTCGTAGGTCACTCCATCGTTAGCGCAGAGAGGTGCCATGATCCTTGGGCAGACGCACATGGGGTGCTCCTCCTTTGCAACCACAGGGACTGCGCAGTAACCCTGGTGGAAGACCTCAAGGTTGAATCCGGTGGTCCTCTGCTTGAAGTCACGCTCGCACTTGAACAGGCATTCGTTGTCGTAGGTCACTCCATCGTTAGCGCAGAGAGGTGCCATGATCCTTGGGCAGACGCACATGGGTTGCTCCTCCTTTGCAGCCAAGGGAACTGCGCAGTGGCCTTGATGGAAGACCTCGAGTTTGAATCCACTGGTCCTCTGCATGAAATTCTTCTCACACTCAAATGTGCACTTGTTCTCGTAGGTGGTTCCGTCATTGGCACACAGGGGTTCCAGAATGAAAGGACAGGCACACACTGGGCGTACATCTGACAGCTTGTTTTCACAGGAGTCTTTGAGGACGATCTCTAGCTTGACGCCCCTCTTCTGCTTGAAGTCCCTTTCGCAGTTGAACATGCACTCATTGTCGTAGGTTTTTCCATCATTGGCGCAGACCGGTTCCATGTTCTTGGGGCAAACACATGCTGGAAGATTCAATTCAATAGAAAAGGGAACAATGCATACACCTTCATGGGACACCTTAAGGTCGAATCCACTGGATCTCTTCAGGTATTTTTGCTCGCACTCAAAGGCACACTTGTTGTCATAGGTTGTTCCGTCATTGGCGCAGAGAGGTTCCAGATTGAAAGGACAGGCACAAACAGGACGCAGTTTCGTTGCCTTGTTTTCACAAGAGTCTTTGAGGACGATCTCTAGCTTGACGCCCCTCTTCTGCTTGAAGTCCCTTTCGCAGTTGAACATGCACTCGTTGTCATAGGTTTTTCCATCATTAGCGCAGACTGGCTCCATGTTCTTGGGACAGAGACACGCTGGGGGGTTCAATTCAATGGTAAGAGGAACGATGCACCCACCTTTATGGGAGATCGCTAGGTTGAACCCGCTGGATCGCTGCAAGTAATTGCGCTCGCACTCAAAGGCACACTCGTTGTCATAGGTTGTTCCGTCATTGGCGCAGAGAGGTTCCAGAATGAATGGACAAGGACAAGCAGGGCGCAGTTTCGTCGCCTTGTTTTCACAAGAGTCTTTGAGGACGATCTCTAGCTTGACGCCCCTCTTCTGCTTGAAGTCCCTTTCGCAGTTGAACATGCACTCGTTGTCATAGGTTTTTCCATCATTAGCACAGACTGGCTCCATGTTCTTGGGACAGAGACATGCTGGTTGTTTTTCGAATATGAAGGGAACGGCACACAAGCCCTTGTGGAAAACTTCCAACTTGAAGCCAGTCGTTCTCTGCAAGTAGTTGCGCTTGCAGTCAAACACGCACTGGTTGCTGTAGCTCACTCCATCATTGGCACAGAGGGGATCATAGTTTCTCGGGCAGGGACACGCTGGACTGTCTCCATCCACCGGGACTGCTATGGCCATGCTCAGGCATGCCAATGCCAGGCATAAAACTGAAACCACAGGTATACAAATTATGATTTATATATATATAAAAAGATTTTTTTTTAATTTGATGCTATTTGATATTTCCAGATGTTTAATTTTTTTGGTGACCAGTGTCGTCAACCTTAAACATTTGCATTATCAAACTATGTTTATGGAAGGTTATTCATTATATCTTATTATAATTCATTGTATTCTTGAAACAATTGTCAATAGCACATAATATTTATAATTTTTTAACTTATATAATTAACAAATAAATACCATGCATAAAATGACAATATCAAATTGAAATATTTTTGAGAAAAATACTTGAGTGATTTTCCACATGTTCATTTTTATTGTGACCGGTTTCGCCAACCTTTCACGTTGGCATTATCAAACAGATGTTTGTCTGTTTGATCTGTTGGCGAAACCGGTCACAATAAAAATGAACATGTGGAAAATCACTCAAGTATTTTACTCAAAAATTTTAAAATGGAATTCCACCAAGTACTCTCAGTCAAAAATATTGAATTTCTTAATATCAAATTGGTTGTTATTTTAAAAGGAATGAAAACGTTAACTTACAACTATCAAATATAAAATACACTTACAATATTTAACAACTTAGGTTCTTATGTTGATAAATAAAATAGTATATTCGTAAAATAATTGCTGATTAAAAGAAGTCAATTGAATATCCAATTTAAGCATAAAGAGTTCAGTTTGCTAGTTTAAGAAATAACATCTACAATAAGACAATATTAATGCAATAATGTTTACAGTAAAGACAACACGGACAATCAATAAAAACAATAAAAGAGTGCCATACATTTTGAGTAAGTTATTTAAACCAATGAACCGATTAAATAATAATAAAAATATGTGTGTTTTATTGAAATGAAATATTAAATAAATCTAAAGTTTTAGAGGTAAAAAATAATTAAGAAAAATAAATTTGAACGTTCAAGCATAAATAAAAACAATGAGTGTATGTGGTTTTTATTGAAACATGATCGATATGACCATTAAAGTAGTTTGAGTATAACTCACCAATTTGACTGTTCATGATGCTCTTACTTGACGCTCACTCGGTGAACAAACAAGACTTGATGAATTCTCCGGAGATCGGCTCGGTATATATATTCAATTTTGATTGATTTTTTATAACTGATAATATTCTCAGATAAGATTAAAATCTTTCATCTTTCATCTTTCGATCTCAGTATATTTTCTTATCTGCTAAGATTTGAGATTTTATCTTTAATTTAGGGCATTTCGATAATGCAATTTGATATTTTATACTTGCATTGTAATGGTTTTTGGTATTGATGTTCGTATTTGTGATTTTCAACAGCATACAAAGTTACATGTCAACACCTTCAATCTAGTTGCTAAGTTAGCCAGTGGCCATATTGGATTGGCAAAAAATCAACCATGAAAAAAAACACTTAGTCTTACAAAAACAAACTTTTAAATTTTGAAGACATAGTATTAACGCTTTATCTATAGTGGTAACTTTAAATGCTGTTGTCTGATAGGTCACACATTTTCACAGGCATGAACATAGTATTAGACTTTTTAAAATTATTAACTGTTCCGATGCCAAGTGGAGGAAAAACAACAACAAACAGCATTTTATAGTTACTATCTACTTGCTAAACAGTGCATGAGTACATACATTTTATTGCTATATGTGTTAAATAGCTTAAAGATATAGTTAAATTCATTTGTTTGAAAAAAGCCCTATGCCAATATAATACTTCCCTCTTCCTAATTCTATAGACAATTTTCAGAAATTCTGATTCAGTGGAACTCTTCCTCCAAGAGACCCGAGACTGCCTTCATATTTAGGAATGAAGATTTTCATCTTCATTTCTCATAGGATATTTCTAACCTCAAAAACGAATTGGTTCATCAACGAGGTATCATTGGGTTAGTTTTAATTCAGTACTAAACTAGTAGAAGAATTCAAAAAGGAGAGACTGTGCTATCTCAAAAATGACTTTTATCTCTTTTTACTTTATATTATTTTTTGATACTTTTTTTACATTTGTAAAAAATGAAAAGATTTTGCATCACATTTACTAAGAAATTTAACAAATAAATTTATTTTAAAAAAAGGAACCTACATCTCATTTCACTCAAAACAATAAAAATAAAACTTTAAAAACCAACTTATCCTAAGAGATTCCTAGGATCTATAAAAGCAGTACTAATTCTTTTTTTCCTATGGGCCACATACATATGTTTGCTATGCCGCAACATTTTTCAGTCATGAGCTTTTTTTAGGCCATCCATTTAAAATTAGTTAGTGGGGACCTGGTTTTACATTTGTAAAACAAATAATAAATAAAACACAAAAAAAATAATAAATTTAAAAGTTAGTGTGCTATTTGATATTGAGACAAAGTGTTTATTATTCTAGACAAATCAGGTTTATAATTGCTACATCATGAAGGTGAAAATCAGTTAGCCGATTTCTATATATATATATTATTTAGCGGGCCGTACGCAGAGTTGAGGTTGGCTGGTCTATACCGTGATTTTGAAATATGCCAAAAGCTAGTTTTTTGCCACCTGCCATCTATTGGGGGAAAAGGGTAACTTATAAATATAATTTTTTTTTTTAGAAATGAGTATAAAGAATAAAAAAATTATAGATTTCTTCATTGGATCAAATTTAGTGCTTTATACATACCACAGAGGACTGCTGAGAATCGATAATTTTAATAAGTTTTAATGTCAATCTATTTTGTTGTAAATGTTTATCTTTGCTATCTAGTTCTTAGTTATTTATTTAAATTATTCATCAACTCATGCAGGAAAAGGGTATTTTTACACATATTTTCCCTACATAGCTCAATAACGAAAATAAAGAAATACATGTATGCTACCACCTAAGCCACACCTTGTAAGCTACACAACCTGCGCGCAGGATCAGGGGATAGCCACATACCATATTATAACCATAGCCATAACAACTATCGTAAATTTACTAAAAGAAAAATAAAGAATCTTGAAATTAATTTTTTTTTTTTTTGTAATGATATCAATAATAATGTAATGATGTCAATTTATAATGTACTCAGACCTGGCTATGTTGAACCTATTTAGATTTGAATTACAATTATAAAAAAGGTTTAAAAACACCTTTGATGGTTAATGTTTCAAGAATTTTATTTCACAAGCAGAACACATTAAACTCAGATAATCTGAAAACAAAGAGTCTTGAAACCAAACTAATCTGTAAAAGTAGGACAGCAAAAAAAGCAGGTAAGGTAGAAAATCACTGCATCTGTGTCCAGATTGATAAGTATCCCACATTTACCTTGTTTTATACAGAGTAATTACAGGAAGTCTAAATCAGAAAAGGGTTTCTGAAAGGGCTTTGCTTTTCTTTGAACCTACATGTAATTTATAACTTTAAAGCTTATTAGTCTTGAGCCTGGAGACCCATGATAAGTAAACAACCGAGTTTATATATATAAATATATAAAATATATATATATATATATTGGTCTTTCCTTATAATTGAGTATTTAGATTACTTCTAAAACTTCAAACTAATAATAAATATTGACTCAATGAATATTTACAAATAAAAATATAATAATTTATAAAATTTTGCTGTCATTCAAATAAATGCCTTTATACGAGAAGCATTGATTTATCAGCCATGATGTATACCAACTTTTGTTAAACACCTCTCTCTACTCTGCTACCAAACAGTCTTCTTCTTCATTGGGTGCCTCTCCTCAGAGGAGGTTAGTGACCATCTCACTAAGCATAAATTTATGCTGAATCAGTGTTCATGGTTTTCTAAGGGGAAAATAGTGTAGTGGGTCTCCGGGTCCATCTACAAATAGTCTTATGTGATGCTAATTTAACGGTGATATGTGTGTTACATAAGCACACCAAGAACAAACATGTATTAAAGAAAAAAAAATTGATGTGTCAAAGTCTTGCTCATTCTTTTGTCAATAGAGAAATAAAGTTATTATCCAACGCATGTAATTATTTCTATGCAATATATATTTTTGATTACTACGGTATTGTCAGTATATGTTTTTAGTGCACTTAAAACATTACGCTAAAACCTCATCCTCCATCAGTCAAATGACAGATTTTTCCTGTGAGATGTCTGCAGTAGCTAAGCTTCAGCTATGTTGCGGTACTCCTCTTCAAGACTGCATAGGAAATTTCAAATGTATGATTTTTTGTTGAAAAAATAGACATTGAAAAATTTATATTGCAGTTTTCTGGGGTCTTACTTAAAAGAAAATATTCTGGCGCCATCCGATACCAACTCTTATTTGTTAGATCTGTTAATTATTTGTTAGTAAAAAGGATTGTATTCTAAAGGAGGTGTATAAATTGGAATTTTAAAAATATATATTTTTTCATAAATACTAGAAGAAATTTATTAATTTTCAAAGTTGCAAATCAATTACATATTTTAAAATTATATTTCTGATTTAATATATAATTTCTGATGAATCATCATTGTATTAAACTAGAGGCCAAATAATTAATATTTCATTATGGAATATATAAAATTCTGTGTCAGTAAAATGTAAAAAAGTATAAAAGTTTTAAAAAATATTCTAAAATTAGTATGGCACGACAGTTGAAGAATTCAAGTTTGATCCGGCTATTGGTTTGTTTAGACATATACTTCAGGACCGCACATGCCTTCTTTGACAACCTCTAGTTTGAATCCAGTGGAATTCAGTAGAAAGTCTCTTTGGCAGTTGAACTCGCATGTGTTAGCGTAGCTTGCTCCATCATTGGCACATACAGGCCTCAGGTTGTCGGGGCAGGCACAGGGGGGCTGTGTGTCAAACACTACTTTCTCGCACGAGCCTGCCTTGACGACCTGCAAATTGAAGCCAGAGATCTTCTGCTGGAAGTCCTTCTCGCACTTGAATAAGCACTTATTATCATAAGTTACTCCGTCATTCCCACAAAGGAGATCAAGGTTCTTGGGACAGCGACACATCGCGTGCTCTTCTTTGGCAACCACAGGAACAACGCAGTAGCCCTGGTGGAAGACCTCAAGGTTGAATCCGGTGGTCCTCTGCTTGAAGTCACGCTCGCACTTGAACAGGCATTCGTTGTCGTAGGTCACTCCATCGTTAGCGCAGAGAGGTGCCATGATCCTTGGGCAGACGCACATGGGTTGCTCCTCCTTTGCAGCCAAGGGAACTGCGCAGTGGCCTTGATGGAAGACCTCGAGTTTGAATCCACTGGTCCTCTGCATGAAATTCTTCTCACACTCAAATGTGCACTTGTTCTCGTAGGTGGTTCCGTCATTGGCACACAGGGGTTCCAGAATGAAAGGACAGGCACACACTGGGCGTACATCTGACAGCTTGTTTTCACAGGAGTCTTTGAGGACGATCTCTAGCTTGACGCCCCTCTTCTGCTTGAAGTCCCTTTCGCAGTTGAACATGCACTCATTGTCGTAGGTTTTTCCATCATTGGCGCAGACCGGTTCCATGTTCTTGGGGCAAACACATGCTGGAAGATTCAATTCAATAGAAAAGGGAACAATGCATACACCTTCATGGGACACCTTAAGGTCGAATCCACTGGATCTCTTCAGGTATTTTTGCTCGCACTCAAAGGCACACTTGTTGTCATAGGTTGTTCCGTCATTGGCGCAGAGAGGTTCCAGATTGAAAGGACAGGCACAAACAGGACACAGTTTCGTTGCCTTGTTTTCACAAGAGTCTTTGAGGACGATCTCTAGCTTGACGCCCCTCTTCTGCTTGAAGTCCCTTTCGCAGTTGAACATGCACTCGTTGTCATAGGTTTTTCCATCATTAGCGCAGACTGGCTCCATGTTCTTGGGACAGAGACACGCTGGGGGGTTCAATTCAATGGTAAGAGGAACGATGCACCCACCTTTATGGGAGATCGCTAGGTTGAACCCGCTGGATCGCTGCAAGTAATTGCGCTCGCACTCAAAGGCACACTCGTTGTCATAGGTTGTTCCGTCATTGGCGCAGAGAGGTTCCAGAATGAATGGACAAGGACAAGCAGGGCGCAGTTTCGTCGCCTTGTTTTCACAAGAGTCTTTGAGGACGATCTCTAGCTTGACGCCCCTCTTCTGCTTGAAGTCCCTTTCGCAGTTGAACATGCACTCGTTGTCATAGGTTTTTCCATCATTAGCACAGACTGGCTCCATGTTCTTGGGACAGAGACATGCTGGTTGTTTTTCGAATATGAAGGGAACGGCACACAAGCCCTTGTGGAAAACTTCCAACTTGAAGCCAGTCGTTCTCTGCAAGTAGTTGCGCTTGCAGTCAAACACGCACTGGTTGCTGTAGCTCACTCCATCATTGGCACAGAGGGGATCATAGTTTCTCGGGCAGGGACACGCTGGACTGTCTCCATCCACCGGGACTGCTATGGCCATGCTCAGGCATGCCAATGCCAGGCATAAAACTGAAACCACAGGTATACAAATTATGATTTATATATTTATATGTATTCAATGCTTTTGTTATATCTAACTGAAATTAAAGTTGGTAGAAATATGTTTAATTTATGCTTGAGTTTTGTTTTCTTTGACGATAATTTTTATTTGAACCATAACCGTACTCATATATTTGCATTTTCTAATCTAACTACAGTGTCAAAAGAGATAGATCTTATTAATGTTTGGGATAAAGTACTAAAATGGATAAAAATAAGACTTGCTCGACTGTTCTTTCGCCGTTGAAGGTATGTTGCTTATGATAATGGATGTAGATCAAAAGGCTGGCGAAATGTTTGCGTATTCGTTTATTAAGATGATGGACAAACAGAATATTACGTGGTTACTGGTCGAGTGTCTGCGTCTCTCTGTATGGGGTTGCGTTATCGCTTCGGGTTGTAGGGTTGTTATAAAATTAGAAAGTCTCTACCTGAGGTAGGGGCGGAGCTTCACAAGACAAATAATGTAGCGGTGTATTTGCACTGACCGCCGCTACAGTTCCATGGAAATTTTAGTATGTGTCATGTCATCAAGTAGTCAAGGCAATGAGTAATCAAGATCCAATGGAGGTTGTGACATGCTTTTGAATTTATACGAGTGTTTGAGGCACATCATAACTCCAAATAAAATAAATTATATTATCAATCATTCTCTACTTAGTTGCGAATTCACTATCTACAGACAATAACAGATGAGTAATGATAAACTTGAAATGTCGCCAACTAAGTACCTAGTTTGCTACTTTTAGAGATAATGCAAATAACGGGCTAACCTCATAAATAGTTAAGAGTTTATGTTCAAAAACTATATATATTTACTGTTTTGTTGATAAAAGAGTATTCACAATTTAACCATAAAAGAAGTTAGAGTATAACTTACCGATTTGAGTGTTCATGATGCTCTCACTTGGCGCTCACTCGATGAACAAACAAGACTTGATGACTTCTCAGGAGATCACCTCGGTATATTTATTCAATTGCGATTGATTTAAAACTGCTGATAATATTTCTGATAAGATAGAAGTCTTCTGATAAGATTTAAGATTTAATTTTTATGATGCAATTTGATTCTTAACTGTAGCAACAAAATGATTTTTAACTAAAATAAAATTCAATTGTTTTGTGAGTATATTTTGTTATCACAGTAAGTCTCTATTGAGCCATTCTATGGTGTTGTAAATTTTCAAATAATGTATCCAAAGGAGAAGGGAGGTACCCAAAAGTATCCATAATGTATCCAAAAGATACAAAACCTCATTGAATGAATCCAAGATCATGGTCTACGACAACATTGACCTCGGAGTATATACCAAGAGAACTTCCTCCTTCTCTCCTGAACTCCAACTAGAGTGGATCTGTTTTCCTCTACAACTCTTTGGCGGTTCACAGTTTTTGACCATAATAATAGTCAAACTTGTGCTTTTTTTTTACCAGATGGACACTTTAATCAAAACACTGACATAAATCATTTAGTCTATCTAGTTCTGTTTATGGTTTTGTTTGTGTGGATGCTGTACCATCAACATTACCAAAATCCAACTGTGAGATGACTGCACGGCATGGACCTAGAGTGAAACCACCCACGCATTCCAATCTTAAATTATTTTCATAAGGAGATGCTATGTGGCATCTCTTTGTAGTCACATCAAAACACATGGCTAACATTAGAATAACTACTACGAGAACTTTCTTTTCTCATCCAGGAATCATTTCCATAAGCTACATCTCTTTGGCAACTTACAAGCATCCTCATCAACCTGATAAACTTTATTTTGTATAATAAAGTTAAAATATGGTTTGGCATGATAAATTTATTTTTAATATTAGTCATTCGTCTTCTCCAAAAAAATGATATTAAGAGAGATAATTTTATCTTAAATCTATAATAAATAAAAAAATAATGCCTCAATAAATTTAATAAGGTCGTGGATTGATTGTAGATTTCAAAGATAAATTGCCTCTATCTCGAGTATCATCAAACATCAGATTATTAGACTAGCCAAAACCATAGCTGCTGTTTTTTTTAACAATATCTTTACAGATAATGATTTGAATTATTTTTTGATCGGAGATTTACAGAGAAAATAGTTGTAAAGCTTTGTCTATGAAATGACTGTTTAAAACTGCATCAGCCTGAGCTACCTTCAGACTAGTCAGTACGCGTGCACTCAAATTGCTTAAATGACGCTTGGGGTAAATTTTTATTAAAAAATGAGGCCATCAGTCTTCGATGTAATCAAATAAAACTGCATACCACTAAGACATTTCTCATTGGGGCATTTTAAAGATCAACATTTTTGTTGAAATTTATCTGATGATAAATTGGAATATTTGATTTTCTGGAGACAGTTAATTCTTTAATAAAATCTTTTTCAAAGATAATGAATAGACAATAATCCAGACCCACTGATGAGCATGAAGAATTTGCAATACTTCAATCAGTTCTTTTTTTTTTATGCTGATCTCTCATTAAGGGACATCACATCATGGCCAATATCATTACCTAAAACACATCAAAATACCCCTTCAAACCTATTAAGGGCCTAGTCTGCATAATCGAGTTTTTTGATCATTTTCTAGTCCGTTTTGCGAAAAATCCACTGCACCAATCGAAAAAATTTAAATGCAAAAAGTTTGATACATTCCTTCTTCCGAATAAAATATATTTTTATTTCTTATAAATTTACTATTAATATGATAAATATGTGTTTTTCCGATTGAAGTGTAGGAATTTGGAGATTCGTTATGTCTCTTTTCCAAGAGTCCTAAACATTTAAAAGTTTTTTTTTCAATTGAAATTAAAAGATTAAATATAAACCATGTGCGCAGTATTATTAAAAAAAAATTTAAAAAAAATCTTTAACAAACTTTGGTTTTGAAAAGTCGTCATTTTATCCAATTTTTTAACATCTTCAAGATTTTATTTAAATGACACGATTTCGCCAGGTAATGGACTGCCCTCTGGTGTGCCAACCAGACACTAGAGGCAGTCCAATCGTGTCATTTAATTAATTTAATTGTCACTTTATTTTGCTATATCAAAAGTTGATTTTTTTACAGAGAATCGAAAAAACTATAAATTATATTTTTTTTTATTATTTAACTAACTTCCATTTTAAGGGTAAAATAAAATCTTGAAGATGTTGAAAAATTGGATAAAATGACGACTTTTCAAAACCAAAGTTTGTTAAAGATTTTTTTTTTTAATTTTTTCGGACTAGAAAATGATTAAAAAAACTCGATTATGCAGACTAGGCCCTTAAGGGCATTCACAGTCGCATATTCTTATTAAGAAACATAATTTTAATATTATTTGTTACATGAGATATCTAGTTGCAAAAACCGATTTCTAATTTATAATTTTTAAATAAATAAATCTTTGCTAAAACATTGCATGTATGATTCATAATTATTATTTATCGCTTTATACTGGAACAAAATTATTAGTCCTTGATAATCAAGGGTAACATCTAATTCTTGACCAATTAACTCTGCCGAAGATGAGAATAATTGCAATTTATACAATATTATATCTAAAACAGATCTATCAGAAGATATTCAATATCTTTTTGGCCATGTCTTGTTTGATTTCCACAATAAGCTTAATCTTAAGCAGTCACATATACTATAATATCACACATGGCACCAGTAATCAGTAAATTATTGTTTATTATATTTCATTTATCATATATCAAGAAAATAAGTGTTTTGCATAGCTCATCTACTTCAAACAAATAAAAACAATGCAATCATAAAAATCTAATCTAAACACCATGAAGTATACTTTTGTGTTAAATCAAGCTCAAAGAAGTAAATGGTCATGGACGGGGGTTCCAAAAACTGAGCCGACCTCGTGACTGTCTGAAATCCCTTTTATAAAACCTTTTATTTTGCCTTTTTAAACCTTCAACCCATTGTGTATTTTCATTATACTCGGAAACAAATAGTTAAACACCAATTACTAAAAAAAAAATTAATAATATGGCATCATTTCACAGCTACTGTCAATTCATTTGTATCGCAAAACAGATGGCTGCAGTTTTTCACTTTAAAGCATGAAAATTTATATAAATTTTATTGTTTGCATGTTGGTTTAAGGTGGGTTTTCTTGAGGGGGTACCCAGTTATGCACTGTAGTCTATTAGCTAGTCACAAATCTTTGGCTGAGATTTGATTTAAAAGTTAACTAAGTAGAAGTTAAGTTAAAGTAAAAGTTAACTAAGTGCATAATTTTATAAATAAAAAATTAGAGCTTCTTAGATTTTCGTTTTTAAATAATATATTTTCTCTGCTCACATACTTTTTTCAGAAAAACAAACATTTATGAAATCTAAAGCAAGTAATTAGTTGCATATTTTTCATTTTAAATCAATAAACATGGCATGATTAGTTGAATTAATATATAAGATTTTAAAAATACTAAGTCAAGGCATATCTGGAGAAAGCATCGAACTATTCAATTTAGAATTATTTTAAAGTAACTTATGTACTAAAATAGTTGCAAACTCATTTCACAGAGTGCGATACTAAGCAAGCCGAGCTCCGCTGGTTGCGAGGCCGAGCACTAGCTCAGAGTGTGTTTTCAATAATTTCAGAACATAAAGAACAATTCTATGAAGTAATACTACTTTATACTTGTGTATAAATATATGGAATCAAAACATAGCTTAGAAATAGTTTGGCTACTATAGGTCGCCATAGTGCACCCTTTATTGTTTACCCTATAAGAAGTCTAGGTGCATATTAAAGCAGGTATAAACCCTTTTTGTCAGTTTTGCAAAGTAATTGCTGCCATTCAGACGTATTCACATTGTTAAATTTAAAAAAAACAAACAAAAAAAGTCCCGCGTTCAAAGGGATAATATTAAAAGCCAATGAGTCAGAAATTTGAAGACAACAAAATTTAATGTAACCTTTATAATTGCATCATAGTAAATATATTTTTATGGATACATGGTATCTGGAGTAGTGTTTATGTTTTTAGTGTTATTTCAACTTTTAATTTGTTGACAATGCTAGTTCGAAAACATGCTACCATAGATTGGCATTTTCAGGAATAGCAATAAAACATTTTTATGCATTCCACCGAGTATTTTCTGTCAAAAATATTAAATATAGTGTGTATGCTAAGAAAAGACAAAAGGACCCATGAAAAATTGGAGTATAAAATCCTGTGCTGCATATGTTGAAAAGAAATGCTACTATGCTAAGCTCATTCATTTTTACTAGAACGTCAGCATAATTAAAATTGGGTGACATTGCTTTATAGCAACCTTACAAGCAAGTTAACCTTTAAAGGTTAACTTAACCGCATAGATGTTGAAGTGATAGCTTACAGTGTGGATAGAGGGAAAATAAGATGGCAATTTACAGTACACAAGGTTCCATACAAAAAAAAAATTATGAATACTGAAAGAAATTTATTTTCCAAAATACAATTTTACTTACAAAATGACATTAATGTGCAATATTGTAAAAAAAAATTTCAAAGCAGTTGATTTATAAAATCGACTAACTAATAATGTACTAGTGAGTACAAATTCCCAAAATTAAAAATTATTAATTTTGCAAGTTTTCATATCAGTTACAATTTTTATATAAAAGTAAAAAGAATATTATTCTAGTATCTGAATTTAAAGATTTGATTTGACAGGTTACCCAATTGGATTTGGTTTAGAGTTATTATTCAAGGTTTTATTAATCATATTTGAAAACCATCAATTTAACCTGAGTGGTTCTCTCTGCACATTTCATCTAACAAGCTTCCTCCTTGACAATTTCCATTTGGAATCCAGTGGTCTTAAGTTTGAAGTCCCTCATGCAGTTGAAGAAGCATTTGTTTCCATAAGTTTTTCCATCGTTAGCGCAGAGGGGTTCCTTTTTGACACCGAGACAGAGGCACACTGGGCCTTGCTCCTTAGCAGCCACAGGAACTGCACAGTTGCCTTCGTGGAAGACTTCCAGCTTGAATCCGGTAGTTTTCTGCTGGAAGTCACGCTCACATTCGAACAGGCACTGGTTGTCGTAGGTTGTTCCATCGTTGGCGCAGACAGGAGCCATCATCCTTGAGCAGATGCACATTGGGCGCTTCACAGCATCACAAGCTTCCTCCTTGACAATTTCCATTTGGAATCCAGTGGTCTTAAGTTTGAAGTCCCTCATGCAGTTGAAGAAGCATTTGTTTCCATAAGTTTTTCCATCGTTAGCGCAGAGGGGTTCCTTTTTGACACCGAGACAGAGGCACACTGGGCCTTGCTCCTTAGCAGCCACAGGAACTGCACAGTTGCCTTCGTGGAAGACTTCCAACTTGAATCCGGTTGTCTTCTGCTGGAAGTCACGTTCACATTCGAACAGGCACTGGTTGTCGTAGGTTGTTCCATCGTTGGCACAGACAGGAGCCATCATCCTTGAGCAGATGCACATCGGGTGTTCTTCGGCACTCTTCATCAGCTTAGGATCGCATGCGTCCTCCTTGATAATCTTCATTTCGAATCCGGTGGTCTTAAGTTTGAAGTCTCTCATGCAATTGAAGAAGCATTTGTTTTTGTAGGTTCTTCCGTCATTAGCGCAGAGGGGTTCTTTCTTGACACCGAGACAGAGGCACACTGGGCCTTCCTCCTTAGCAGCCACAGGAACTGCACAGTTGCCTTCGTGGAAGACTTCCAGCTTGAATCCGGTAGTCTTCTGCTGGAAGTCACGCTCACATTCGAACAGGCACTGGTTGTCGTAGGTTGTTCCATCGTTGGCGCAGACAGGAGCCATCATCCTTGAGCAGATGCACATTGGGTGTTCTTCGGCACTCTTCATCAGCTTAGGATCGCATGCGTCCTCCTTGACAATCTTCATTTCGAATCCGGTGGTCTTAAGTTTGAAGTCTCTCATGCAGTTGAAGAAGCATTTGTTTTTGTAGGTTCTTCCGTCATTAGCGCAGAGGGGTTCTTTCTTGACACCGAGACAGAGGCACACTGGGCCCTCCTCCTTAGCAGCCACAGGAACTGCACAGTTGCCTTCGTGGAAGACTTCCAGCTTGAATCCGGTAGTCTTCTGCTGGAAGTCACGCTCACATTCGAACAGGCACTGGTTGTCGTAGGTTGTTCCATCGTTGGCGCAGACAGGAGCCATCATCCTTGAGCAGATGCACATTGGGCGCTTCACAGCATCACAAGCTTCCTCCTTGACAATTTCCATTTGGAATCCAGTGGTCTTAAGTTTGAAGTCCCTCATGCAGTTGAAGAAACATTTGTTTCCGTAAGTTTCTCCATCGTTAGCGCAGAGGGGTTCTTTCTTAACCCCAAGGCAAGCACACACTGGACGCTCCTCAATTGCAGCCACGGGGACCGCGCAGTAGCCTTGGTGAAAGACTTTGAGATTGAATCCAGTAGTCCTCTGCATGTAGTCACGCTTGCAGTCAAATAAGCACATGTTGTTGTAGGTTGATCCATCATTGGCGCAGACAGGTTCCATATTCCTAGGACAAGGGCATAATGGACCCTCTCCTTCCACAGGAATGGCTATGGCCATGCTGAAGCATGCCAGGGCCAAGAATAAAACTGAAATCATACATTAGAAAAGTGCGGTAAGTGCCTGCATAATAATAATGTATATATTCATAGTAAACGGAAGATTAACTATTATTTTTGTTATCAAGTGTCTTACTCAATATTTTTTTTTATTTGTGTTTAAAAGAAAACTTGATGATTAAGGACTTACCGATCCCAGTATTCATGATTCTCTTTCGGTGAACCAACTAGACTTGATAACTTCTCCGCAGATCTGTGCCCCTTATATATTGAGCTGGAATTGATTTTGAGTGGCTGATAATATTGCCAGATAAGATACAAAATCTTTCATCTGTAGATCTTTACCCACAACATCAAAGGAGTATTTAGATTTAATCTTAAATTTGAAACTAAAAATTAATAATATATCAATTTTATTTTTATACAATACAAAAAATTATAATGAATCCTAAAATCACTGACACTTTGGTAGGAGGTAAAAGTGAGGTCAATATGTTATGAGTTAGAACCCATTTCATGTCTTAGAAAATAATATCCAAAAAGATGGCACTTTCTGAAGCATCATTGTGAAATAAGGAAAGGCAGAAATTCAAATCAGGTGGTAGATGTAATTCTTGGTTAGTCAATATATATATGTGTTGTTGCTTGGTGTAATGTTCTTTCTAAGGTGGATGTGTCAATATTTTAATACATTGCAGTAACCAATCTTCAGAACTGGTGAATGTGAAAAATAAGTCAATTTATTAGTGCATGATGCTCCTTCTGTAGACTAAACCGTTTATGCCAGAGGCAGTGGAAAGAGCTTTATCCCCCATCCAAGCCAAGTGCTCTGAAAGTGAAGAGGCTGAGCTCATACTATTCTGTAAGAGTAGCAGGCCGCAAGCAGAGGTAGGTAGGCAAGCGGTGGGGAGAATTCAAAGGCTATTGTTGCTGTGCTTAACTTGATACGTCTCCCATAGTTTCCTGGTTATCCATGAAAATCATAGAAAAGAGGGTTTTTTCTTTATTTGAACCTGGAAAGGGGTTAGGTGAGGTTAGGTTACAGGATTTTTCCACTATTTTAACCTGAAAACAGGTAAAACTAAAAAAACTCACTGCTCCATGCGTTATATACAAGTCATTTGTGTATAAATCTATATTATTATAATTTAGATAATTGGTTAATGATTTGCAACATTCTTTATTAATTACCATTTAAAGTACCATTAAGTACCTCAGAGCTTTGTAAGGAAAGGATTATATACGAATGCTATTGGGCAGCAGCAATACGCAGACTTTTCCTTCCAATATAAAACTGCAGTGTAGAAAGACCTGGGGACCGACTACACTATTTTCCCTTAGAAAACCGTGAATACTGGCTCGGCATGAGTATCTTAATGAAACGGTCGCCACCCTCCTCCGAGGAGAGACACTTGGTGAAGCAAAAGTACCATAAGTACCATAAGTACCATATTAAGTACCATTGTGCCTCGTTACGGAGTAAAAATTTGAATCCATCAAAATTTTATGATTATCTGTGATTCTTCTCTTTGATTCATCGTGTTTTGAATAAATAAACAAACTTTTTAAAACAGAAAATTTATTATAGTGATAATGAGTTTGATATAATAAAATTGCTTACACCTCTATTGGACAAAATGTTCTGTAATTTTTTACTGAAATAATATGTAATTACAATTCTTTGAGAATTCGTGTTAAATTTACAACCAACATTAATATTATTATTTACATGTTAATTTTACTACATTTTATATTTACCACATCATATCAGATACACTTTATAATAATATATTAACATCTCGCTTCGTGAAGTCCAACACAAAAAATTTCATTTTTAATGGCAATCTTACGTTCTTAAAAAATATCTTTGAAAATAAAACCTCTACTTAAAGTACGCTCAAAACACGGCTGATTTTTCAGGACACGGATAGCATTTATAAAATATTTCAGGATAGTCGTATTCTTTAATTAAAACAAAAAATAAAACATGACAGTAATATAATTTTTCTTCTTCTCTTCAACATCGACAGTCTAAATCTTAGATTTCCTTGCATTGGATCCGGAAACTCGGAGTAATGAGGTCTCCAAATGATTGGCACGGTGCCTCGAGCTCAGTCTTAAGCGTGATGCGTCCTGCGCATACTTTCAATCTAAATTAAATGCAAAATAATAATATAGCTTATCTTTCATCTTTTGATAGCAAAACAGTGTTCTTTCGCACAATTAATGAATTGATATTTATTAAATTGAAAACAGAATATTTGTGATCTGATTGTTGATAATTAAATTACTTTATTTATTATTGTTTGAATTGTAGCAATCAAAAGCTACAAATTTAAGGTACCTAAAATAATTTATACATTAAAATGATTTTTTTAAACTTTCTGAGATGCATAAATTTTACATTACTATTATTATATGTAGACATAAAAGTTTTCGTTGAATCCAATTATATGTAGCAATATTAGCAGAGTTGAAAAAAACATATATTTATTATTAGTCTGGCGATATTAATTAATCTTCACAATCTATTTTTTAAATCATCCTTCTTTCCATCCATCCATTCATTCATAATGCCCCATTGGCGAAGACTGGGCAAATCTGATGTCCTAAAGGCTACTAGAGGCACTCTCCGAGACCAACATTAGACTTGAGCACACGCAACACGAGAATATAGCATGACACAGGTCATACTGTGATTTAAGAAGGTGCCTTCATGTTCCTAAAGTTAAAAGCCTTTCAATAATGTATAAGATAATTCTTTGTCTCCGACCAATTGCAAGGAAACTAGATGAACAAAATCACCACATAGCTTTTCAATAATATGGTCTTTTTTTAATTTTAAATAGTTCCTCTTTACATCTGCTGAGTGGAGTTGCCATTCCAGGTGTTATTTTCGTCGTCGGAGTCCCGGTCCTTAAGGCGGTAGGTGTTGCCCTCCCGGCGGACCTCGCTAGTGCCGGCGCCTCCTGGGACGGCAATACGTCGTCGCTTCACTCCGCTGGAAAGAAACACACAATTCAATCACAGACGATGACAATGCACTCTGGCTTCATAATACAGATATGGAGATAAATATTTTTATCTAACAACAATATTAAATAATAATATTTCTCAATTTGACAGTTATAGATCCACAAGATAAATGACACTGATGATATAACGTGGTTGATATTTCAAGTGTCAACAAACAGCAGACTTCAGTTGCTAGACTGACGGAGACCAGGGCCATATTTTTGCTCACCGTTTTGATAAAGACAGTTTATCATTTATAATCGATTGCTCTCAAGCGATCAAGACATGAGCACATCATAAAGCAATGGCAGCAATAATAGAAATGAGAAGAGACAGAAAATTGTATCGAGAGCTGCTGAAGCTGAAAGAATTTCAGAAAACTTCAAAGAAAAGTCTTTTATTTGAAGAATCCAAAACCCCCAAAGGAAAATAACAGGGACAACGATCACTTCACATGTCTGGTAGATTCCAATGAAAGGGCATAACAATTAATTTGCGATATCATGGCTGGCTCCACTACAGACTAATTCAGTTCAAATTTTAGCGTGAGGACCCCGCCATTACTCCCAAAATCGACAGAAACAAAATCTGGGAAAATTGATAAAACATTTTTTATACTAAGTAGTGTACGGCCGTCCAGACAGAGACAAGAGACAGACATCCAAGTTCAGATTATCTAAGAATGGGGCGTCTATGACCACACTACTCTGTAAAAATAGGAGGACTCTAAGGTAATAAAGGGTTCATTGTATTTGCCTTGCTATTTAATTTTAAAAGAATTGAAAAAGCTTACAAGGACTACTTATTTCCAAGATATTAATTTATACATCTTTTTTGTATTAAACTGAAGATAAAATAAAGAAACCAATAATAAGCAGCATACAATTTGTTTGATGGACAAAAACCACTATTAAGGTAGGACAATAACTGATCAAATCAAAATTGAAACACTCAAAATTAAACACGTAATTTACACTTGATGTCTAGAGATGATAAGTTTAAAAGCAACACAGTCAGATACTGCGCACAATTCTAAATAGGTCATCATACGACTACAGATGTGGAGATTACCAGCACTCGAGAAATTACGATGCTGATCATATCTCCAGCAAAAGCAATCTCATCATCTCTTATTTCTCTCCATTTTCTCATGGTTTGATTGCGGCACACTTTGTCAGCTTATCTCTAGATATCTGTGTGACAATAATATTATTTAATTCTTATCAACGTAACAAAGTTAAGGACATTCATTGAAATTCATGGGGGACTGTTTCCAAGCAAGCATACAGATAGTTCCTCGGGTAGACAGACGTTGCAATGACACAGAAGGACGTTGATGTTATCACGAGTTTCGAGTGACAACTTTGATCCCATCAAAACACGCACTAACACAAGGTGCGTGTGGGTTTAAATTAAATCTTTTATTCAATTACTTCTTGCAAATTCTGCTAAAGGGAGGTGGAAGAGTTGATAGTTATGTGGTTTGATCAATTGGTTATTTAGTTAGACAGACCTATCACTCTCAGGGCTGGAGGTGCGTCGAGAGACGGCAGTGCCCGAGGAGGGAGCGGGCTGCCGACCCAGCAACCAGTTGATAATGTTTTGCACAGGATTCACGAAAATGCTCCAGAACATCTGCATCAACATCGCTGCAAACGAAACCAGTTTCCAATTAATATTTAATTAATTGGATAAAAATTATCTGTCCGAAATTAGTTTGCGATTGTACACGACCACGATAGAGATATTATGTTTTAATGAATATAATGAATTTAATCATAAGCCACTTCTATAGTTGGCATACATTCACATTTGATCTCCATTTCATTTTGTTACAGTGTAATCCTTACCGAAGGTCCCTGTGGAGACACTGCTGCTGACGACGTGGCCCGTGGGATCCAGCAAGAGCACCAGCAGTGCAGCGCTGGGGGACAGGCCGAGCACCCGCAGACTAAGGCAGTCCTGTTCCTCTGTGAGCGTGCGCCGCGGGTACGTGGTGCTCAGGGAAAATGTTCCCGTCCTCTGCAATCATAAAATCATCAATTTACTCAATTATTTATCAATATTTATTAGATTGTATTTTCTAGATTCTTCATTTCATAGACACCATGAGTGTATGTATATGAAAAAATTATTTTAGTAATAAAAGAAAGAACCACTAACCTGTAAAGGTTAGTGGTTTTCAATAGGAGTAATAAATCATAAATTAATTCATAACAATATACTTATTTTAATTAAAACTAATCAGGTTATGGTATTACTAATACTTCTTTTATTCAGAGATGCCACTTTTGTCTCGTAAACTTTTATTATATTTATATCATGTCAAGAACTTTTACTAAATTGGATAGGCAACTGTGTTGACTATGGGAGATGCTCATTTACAGAAGAGAGTACCTGAATATTGTCACGCACGTACTGGCGCAGGTCACCCAGGGTGCTATCAGAAGAAAGTTGTGTGGTGCGAGCACTCCCGTCAGCCATCTTAAACTGGATGCGCGTGGTGTTACCGGTGTCAACTTGGGTAGAGATTTGCGGAGCCGACGCTAGATGGTAAAACAAAGAGGTTATTTGCTATATGCAAAAAATTGTAAATAACATATGGTCTTTTTAGTGAAAGGACAACAAACCTGATGAGGTAGGCTCGCTGGGGGGCTGCATGAAGCGGGCCTGCCGGTCGGCGCGGTCCTGGGCTATCTGCTCCAGGATGCGAACTCTCGCTCGGTCGTTCTCTTTCTTTTCGCGGAGTCGTTCCTCCTGAAATAACAATGAGGAAACATCAGCAAAGACTAGTTATTGCCCGAGTGTTGCTGTTTCGTACGCCCGAGTATTGTAAGGTTAGTATCAAAATTGTGTTGTACTTTAAAATGTTGATAATTAACTCATTGCGTGTGTATTAATTTTAACCATTATTCATATTTGCAAAAGACTACACAGTCTCACTACTAAGGTCTCGAATCGGTAGGTCCTGATAAGTACTAATTATCTTTATTAGCATATCCTTTTTCATTTTGTATTATTATATTTGTCTGCATCTAATTTAATAGGTCTAATTTAACCTTAATAAACAGGTCATCACTAATACTAAGTATGCTTGGAACAATGCAAATGCCTTTTTTAATTCTGTCAAATAATCTAAACCCATTAACAATACTAAATGTACCTTATCTTAATGGGCTATATTCCCCCAGGTGTCTGGTGATTCCAGTGTTAGCTATTACTTTCGTCTTTTTACAAATTCAACTCAAAAGGGGATGTACCTATGAATTTTCCACCATTATTTATAAATACTGATGTCTGACCTTGAAAAAAGGACACATGTGGAAACACATGGTAACAAAGCCGCTGAGAACATAGGGTTGAAATCAAGAGGCTTTGATAGCTGAGTGTGGGTTTGTGTCTTGTAAAAAAATTATAATTTATTAAATGTTTTTTTCATTTTTTGTCATAATCATGGAATATTTCAATTCAATTAAGTGGTTTCCAAATTCGGATAAATTTTAAAATCATCCAATTATCTGATCATTGAGAAGTAGTTGCATGTGGTTTGTAAGTGCCCCTGGAATCCAAATAGTCATATTTATACACTTTCTTTATAGCATGGAGCAGCAATTTCCAAAGAAAAAAAAAACAGCAAAATCTTCATTAAAGTGTTAGTTTTTATTTGTTTTACTTAAATAAAGTGATAAGTGGTCCTGAAATCTAATCTACTAATCTGCGCAAACTGTAAACAAACACAAGAATCCACAAATCCTACAGAATAACTCCTTATTCTGTAGGATTTCTTAAGAGTGGAGTCCGAAGCCCTGGAACCCTTAGGACATGCTTGGAGGATGCTTTTACAAAATTATATACTCATACATAGGTTGTGATTTACAATGATTGCGTAGAGCTGATCCAATAGGTGGCCTTGCGGTCTTTGAAACTCTCTCAGAGAATGGGGCCACTAGCCTCCTCGATAAACCTGAATCCTCAAAGAATCCCTAGAATCCAGCAAAAAAAGAAAGAAAGAAAGCAGCAACTTCAACAGCAAAACTATTTCTCATGATGGCGTTTGAAAGATCAACATTTTTATTAGATCAGTTGGAATAATTGATTCTCAGGGAATGGTTAATTCTTGTCTTGACTTACCTTCAGGTTCTTCATCTCCTGTTCCTGCTGCCATCGCTTGAGCTCGGCCGCTCCCTGGCCCTGTGCCCTTCGCTCCATCTCCTTCTCCCTCTCTAGCTGCAAGTTGACAATGAAGAACATCAATGTTAAGTGGTTCCCATGCACTACCAATTCTTTACTTATTTGATGGTAGCATTTGTCACAGTGGCATAGGTCCTTTCTGTTACACTGTGACAGAAAGGACCTGTGCAATTTTAATAAATGGAAGTGTCTAAACTTACCTTACCTATCGTGGTTATTTATAAATAGATAATTTTCAAAACAACTTAACTACACAATTTTCAATTAATATTAAACTTGAAATAGGAAAAGTTAACTGATAACGAAAACTCCAGTCATAATGCTATAAAGATTATCTGATAACAATCCTTTCTCACTGTTGCCATCTTCAACACGGATGACGTACTTCAACATGGCAATCTTAAATGACCATCATATATTCGTACTTATCGTCAAGCCGATGACACAGCCCTGAGACATTTCAGTCTGCCTGCTCTGAATATGTGCAGAAATCAACCCTGAGCCAAGGAAGGTTCGGATGGCGATGGGTCCACTAAGTACTATGTATTAATAAATCTAATAAAGGTATGGTATTTATTAAATTTATCCAAACACTGTTGGACAGTTCACATAGTAAATCAACAATTCTGACAAACTTTCATAGATAGTATTAACTAAGCAATTTTACTTATGAAAAAAATTCTACCTTACATAACACACACATACAAATATAAAAATACCTAGTCTCAAGGGAAATACTTTTACTGTGGCAACTTCTGAAACACTACTAGTTTACTAGCTAACTTTGGGTAGCAATACAATAGCCCAAACGACATTAGCTCATTGAAAAGCTTGGAGCTTTAAACTTACATGAAATAGTTACTTGTTAAATCAAATTTCAATATTGCCATGATTATCTCCCTCGCTAGTCATGCAACACAATTCATCAGCCCATCTCTCGTCCTCCACTATCTCCGTAACACCAACGAAGCATCATAATCCCGCAAAGACACAATATCCAAAACCACTTGCATTTATTCTAAATTCCAGAATCAGACTTTATACCGTTTCAGATAATCTTATTGTTTCTATAACAAAAATTTTATTTTAAAAATCTCTCCTTCATCATGTTTATCCAAGCTTTGATATAAGTGAAGTTCATAATAAATTGTCATTCTTATTATTGAGAATTCATTTGTTCAATATTTGGTTTCTGTAATATTACTAATCTCATTAAAAACTATGATGCTATCTGTATATAACAGGTGTAACTTTTTAATGATATACCATTGAAATGAATGCTATATTTGAAATCAACAAATGAACTTTGTATTGAATGAATAAAGTAATAATAAATTTGGTTGCACAAGTATAAACAATTTATATATAAATTTTGCAACCAAAAACTTTTAATACTATGATTAAAAAAAATATTAGTTATTAGATACAAACAATACAATACAGGGATAGAATCCACAACTCCGGCATTATATAACCTGTAGGCTTTCTAGCGAAAATACTGTATAGTGATATAGTTCGGTCTGACCATTAAGCTGAATTGTACCCACGGTACAATTTAAACTAATGGTAATAAAGAAAACCTTATCAGTAACAAAGGACTGACTGCATGCCCGGGCTTCAATAGATGCAATAAATAAATTGTTGAGGTTATCATCATGCAAGAAAATCTATTAAAATATCACTATACCTATAATACCCCCTATTTTTGTGAAGAGAGTGCTAGCAATGTATTTAGAAATTATATAATTATCAAATGTTACATTGCTTGAATAGACTCACTTTCACTATTGACTAGATACATCTGACAAATTAATATATAATAAAATTTGTTTATGCTTTGGTATTATTATCACATTGGTCTAATGTTTCAGGTCCAGCGCGGGAGCCACAGGAGCAGAACTAAAGTCAAAATGTCAGAAAAATAATCAATTCGACACAGCTAACACACTCCGAAAAATAGAGATGTAAATAATAAAATAAAATTGAATGTTTAAAATACATACCTTCTTTTCCTCAGCTTCCTTCTCCTTTTTCTTTTTTTCAATGAGCTCCTTGGCCCTCTCCACCTTGTCCTCTATGCTGGATGTGGCTATTAGCTGCACAGGGTCAGCGGCAGTAGTCTCAGCGGCCTCGGGGGACACGGAAGACGCATGGACTTGACTGGGTAGAATGTCTTCCGGCGTGGCGGGTGGAATAGCAGGCGCTGGGTTCACCATGAGATGACAGGTACAAACAGCCTCTTCACCCACGGTCTCCATTTCTTCAGATTCTAAAATCACACACCATAAAATAAATGTAAAAATACGAATATTAAAATTGATTTTGTTCACACAACTCAGCGTTGTACCCACTGACATCATCATCATCATAAGAATAAGATATGATGTGTTCCAAGTCAAAGTTGCATAGACCATTTGCTTAATTGACTTGAAGGAGAAATTGTATTCGTAGGACTAATGCTCTTGGTGGTTTTGTGACATATGTTTTAACACTTTTAGCATGTGATGTAAAACACATTATCAATATATTAAATATTTTTGACAGAAAGTACATGGTTGGATTCCATTATAATATCATTATTTAGAATAAATATTTAGTGATGTTTCTATTTCTTATATTAGTTTCGCCAACATGCTAGATCTTTAAACAAATTATCAGTATAAAATGTTAATTTTCAGTATTAACACATTTTAAAAAACTAACTTTTTTTGTTTTTTTTTTTAAATTTATTTTTGACTGCGCAAACTGCAAAACAAGGCGAGAATTGTATAAAATATAATATTTTTGAGCTTTATTTGGTTAGTTCACCTGGATCAAGTTTACTATCCAAAGATGGGGGAGCAGAAGTAGCAGGCGGGTGTGTAGGCTCTGCATTCTTCTCCCCTGAGAGGAAGTCCACAGTAGCCTTCTTCACGTTTGTCTGAGAGCCTGACCCAGACGCTTCTGATAGAGACGCAGGTGAAAACTTTTTTTCTGAAAAACATAATCATATTAAACATAAATGAGACTACTAATAAATACAACCACTAATTTAATTTAACCTGACATGGTTAATTTGCATCGTCTAATAAGTCAGATTGTGATGTATGAATAATTCTGACCCATCAGACAACAGTTCAAAAATTATATGATATATTCAAATACTCACTGTTACTTTTGTCTACATTGTCTATTTTGGAAAGCAAGGTGCCAACGTCAGCTGTGGGACCAGCCACCACCTCCAAGGGAGTACCGGAAGAGCCAATGAAGAACAGGGAAGGTACTGGAACTAGCTGATCTGCACACTGGGAGGTTAAGGAAAACCAATCATGGTGATAATAGCACATAGCATCGTATGATCATTAATTAACAAGGAACCGATTAATAATATATTAATATGACACAATTACATATTAATATGACACAATTACAGGTCAAATAATCTGAAAATGAGGTCCATATAAGATAAAAGCATTTGCAAGAGTAGAGGCAGGGAGGTAAACACCAGTTATAAACATTCAGAAGCAGTTGCAAATGTATCAAGCTTGACACGTCTCTAAAATTTTCCATGATGTATGCTAAGAAATCACAGAAATCCTACATCAGAGGTTTTTTTCTCCAAGATTTTCCTCCCAATTGAATCTGAAGACAGTTCACAGTTTAACACTAAGGTTTGACACTTGAACTTAACTTGAACTATAAATTGTTAAAAAGTATTATTAAATTGTAGTTTATAAATTAGACCTTTCTTGAGTGACAGATGAATAAATATAGTGACAGTCATCATACAGTCAGGCAGATACAGTGACAGACATTCAAAAATCACAAACCAGAAGTTTTAATTATTATATGACTATTTATAAAAATTGTGCAATTTTGGTTAAAGGATACAGATCTGCGCAAACTGTGTGTAGGCTTCAGAGCCACTAGCAAGCTTTATAGCAACAAAACTATTCTGATTCTCTAGACGGGCAGCTATCTGAGGGTTCTCCACCATCTTGGTCATCTCTATAGATTTTTCATCTGTACCTAAAACATATCATACATTGTAGAAGAAAACGAGAATAACCTAAAAAATATTGTAGTGCGGTGAAATAAAATTATCAAAATCACAAATCATTGCCTACTCAACGAATTTTTTAATTTTAGAAAATGTTTATACACATTATGTTTTAGTTGTTTACATTACGTATCAATGGTTTTTTATATCTGTAGTTTTTCATCAATAACTACATCGGCTTTTGTATCGGCTTTACCGGCTCACCGATTAGTTATTAACCAAACGTAGCTGAATTAATATTTATTATGATATTTATAAAAATATGCATCAAACCTTCGATATACACGACGAAAATGGCATTATTTGATTTGGAGAGATTAACAGCCTCAATAATGCTTCCACGGTACCAGAGCATGATTTAATCTTTTAAATAATATTTCTTTTACTATTAAATGCAAAACAATCGCCTAAAATGCGCAAACTAGACAATTTTGTAATGCAATGACATGACACTTCGAATTTTTACCAAAGAAGATATCTGACGTGTTTACATATTAGGGCTACACGACACGATAGTGTCATCTCTTTCACTGCTTTGTGAAACTAAAGCGAGCGACAGAAACAACCGTAGAAACGATGATGACATCTAACAAGTCGAATGTCGGTAAAGCAGGTAGTATTAACGTATAGAAAGTTAGACATTAAATTAGTAATTGAACTATAATATAAATTATATTCATTTAAAGTAAATCACAAGCGAATAATTCGATATGTATAAAAAAAATATTTTTTCCCATATTTATCGATATTAAAAGAAATATATATTAATCTTTTGAAAATCACGTCTCTGATAAAGCAGAGTGCTGCTACACAACCGTGTCCATTGTATTTATTTCATTTCATAGATGTCAGTAATCGTTCTGTTTTTATTTGATTTTGTTTATTTCGAAATTATTTGTGTAGATACACAAAGAGTATTCGATAACTTATTTTTCGAAAAAAAAAAATGGCGAAAACGGAGTCTTCGAGTTTCCTACCGATCGTAATGCCAACTACTAAAGTAACAATGCGACAAATTATTTTTTACTCTTTTTTTCAACTCCACCATGGATGCCGACATTCGGCGGTGCCGCGCGGCCACTCGACCGGTCCGAGTCCGATGGGCGGATGACATCGAAAACCCCAAACGTCACCTCGGCACGGACGCGAGACCGGGTGGGTATCACAAAATGAAACAAAATCAAAACCACGTCGAAAGGCGAGGGCGTCGTTACTTTTCGATCGACGACTGAACAGACTGCAATTGAAGCCAAAAATAAGACAGTCTCGGTTAGTTTTAATTCTTGCCACGAAAGATCAATTTTTCAAAACGACGCTACAACAACGAAGAGAAGTTCTCGTTGATCAAATTCTTGGTGTGAAAATATTTCAGTTATAATTTCAGAAATAGTTCCGCAAACAATGCTCTGTTACAATATTTACAACGCTTTGGGTGTCTCGGGATAGACCGTATAAGTGGTCGAAACTCCCGAGACTCGGCGGTCGCTCCGAGCGCGGCCGGGGCGCGGGGCATTCAATGAGAACGCCATCACTCATGCCGGGGGCGGGGCGGCGCGGGAGCCCCGCACCCCCGCACCCCCGCAGCCCCGCAGCCCCGCAGCCCCGCAGCCCCGCAGCCCCGCAGCCCCGCAGCCCCGCAGCACCTCGAGGCGCTACTTCTCGAGCTCTGTCACTTTCGATCGGCGACGCGCAATAACGCAGCCGACAACCGAGTGGTAACAAGTCAATTGCGTTCCTCTATTTTTGATTATTTTTTACTCCAATTTCTTTAACACATCTCAAAAATACGTTTTCTCGAGGTCTGCAAAGTAGGCTTCCGTGGCGGCGATGACCTCCTCATTCGACTTAAATTTCTGTCCGGCGAGTGACTTTTTCAAGTTCGGAAACAAAAAAATATCACACGGGGTCAAATCTGGAGAATACGGTGGATGGGGGAGCAGTTCGTAGTGCAATTCGACCAATTTGGCCGTGGCGACGGCGGAGGTGTGAGCCGGTGCGTTGTCATGGTGGAAGAGCACTTTTTTCTTCGCCAAATGGGGCCGTTTTTTCTGCAAATCAGCCCAATAATTCGGCATAGTAGAGCCCTGTGACCGTTTTGCCCTTCTCCAGGTAGTCAATTTAGATCACACTTTGTGAATCCCAGAAAACGGTGGCCATCACTTTTCCGGCCGATAGGACAGTTTTCGCCTTCTTCGTAGCACGTTCGCAAATCCACTGTTTCGATTGTTCCTTGGTCTCTGGTGTGTACCAGTGGATCCATGTTTCGTCGACGGTCACGAAACGACGCAGAAACTCCTTCGGATTGCGCTTAAACAGCGTCAAACACTGCTCCGAAGTGGTCTCACGGTCGCGGTTGTTGTCCGGAGTGAGCAAACGCGGTAACCATAGCGCCGACAGCTTTCTCATGCCCAAAATTTCATGCAGGATATGACCCACGCGGTCTTTTGAGATGCCTACTGTTTCAGCTATCTCGCGCACCTTCAATCGGCGGTCTGCCATACGAGATCATGGATTTTTGTCACATTATCCTCCGTGGTAGCCATTTTCGAGGCACCTGAGCGTGGCTCATCAAAAACCGACGTGCGACCACGTTGAAACTCGTTAAACCAATTTTTGACAGTCGCCATCGAAGGAGAAGAGTCACCGTACACAGATCCAAGCGCTCTTTGGTTTCCCTTCCAAAAACAAGAATCGAATCACCGACCGATATTGCTCTTTTTCCATTTTACTAAAATACGCGTACACGTCCGTTTCCACACGCGGTCAAAACAAAACTACGAGTCCGATTCAGCTGAAATTTTGACAGTAGGCGTCTACGAGAATGTACTACACGACAGTAAATCTCTCTTGCGATACTAGCACCATCGGGCGGTGAGGCTAAGTACTTATCGGACCGCCCTCGTATATAGCTTTTTCTTCATCAAGTGCTTCTCCTCAGAGGAGGTTGGCGACCGTTTCACTGAGCATATACTCATATTGAGTCATTGTACATGGTTTTCTTAGGGGAAAATAGTGTAATGGGCTCCCGGGTCCTTCTACACTGCAATATTAACCTAACCTAACCCTCCCCCCCCCACCTCGACAAGGTACTTCCAGAACACATCTCTCCAGAATCATTCTAGGTCCATTACTCCATTACCGATCATTTACACGCTCAGAGTACAGAATGGCAGCCATGCACAAGCAACAGAATGGGGAGAGCGGGAAATTAATGTGTATACCTATACAACATTAATACTTTTTTTTTGCTCTAACAGAATACTGCAGTTAGAGACTTATGACTCTCAAGTTATTTAAAGTTATCTCTCGCCCGTTGAACGAATATGAAAGGATCGCCCTTTCGTAACGTGTACATCAAGTAATAATCGAGAGACGACCGGATTTCTTGTGGTGCGAGGGCTCGGCCCTGCGTCAGACAGATCGCTGCGTTAGTTTCCTGGGGCGGGGCGCCCGTCTCGGAGGCTCCCCTCATTGAGATTTATGTCGCAACTTTCATCTTCAGTGGCCAAAGTGACTTTGCCGAAGTTCCTACGCCGCCGCGGCCGAGCCCGATCGCGGTAAATTGATAATAAATAATTTTAGTAATACGACAAATAAAAACAAGCCAAATGCCTCAGATGTGATTTGGCTCGTTTTTGGCTATCGACTTGGCCGGGTTCGCGGGGCGCGGCTGCTGATCCAGAGAACGCGGTGAGCTTTCATCGATTGTATTCAAATCATCAACTGTCTCCACATTTCAAAGAAATAAATCTCTCTGAAGTGCGGGTTTCTGTGATTTCCCCGTGTACAAGATGAGTCGCGTTTGCTTGCAGGGTTGCAATAATTGTGAGTTTTAAATGAATCGATCCAATGAGTGTAGCCTCGCCGTTCTGATTGGGTTTTTATTTGTGTTTCTTCTGTGTTGTGTGACCCGGGGTGTCTGGGCGGGAGGCTCGGGGCGGGCCGGGGAGGCTTCCCCTCTCCCCCCGTCGGTAATTCCCCCATGAAATATTCATCCCCCGGAACCCTCGCCCCGCCGATGATTTAACTATGAATTCATTTATTCACATCGCGATTACTACGCCGGCTACTGCCGACGCGACGGTCCGCGGTTATGAGCGGCCTGCCCCCGCTGCGATATAGCCGACAGCGATACTATATATTTAAAGTTTTTACGAAAAAAACAACGCAAAAGAGAACACTCTCAAATTGTCGATCGGATGATTGCGTGTGCAGGCCACATTTCTTATCGGGACTTTTAATTTTAAAAATCACCTATGAAACCGTGATCATTATTGATTATTCAATAAATCATTATTTTTTTTACCTTGTGTACTATACGCATTTAGGGAATAGATTCGCTTCATTTGGTATTATTTAAAATGCTTTTCTACTTCAAATCCCTAAAGATGACCCAGTACTGGAACCGAAACATCAAAACCTTAAAGAAGAACAGCGGCCTAACACCCGAGAACCCAGTTTATATAAAAACAACGGCCGCCAAAACCTATGAAAAAATTTAGCATATACGATTAACGAAATCGATTGAGAAATTCCGAAATAATGCTTTGAAACGCAAATGAGAATGTCCCCGCCTTGTTGGGTTTCTAGAATTAAAAATATATTTCTTAATTTTTGTGTTTATTTCACGAGCGATAGACGTCCAATGTAATTGATTCATACAAGGAATGACAAAAAAAAAAAACTTCTGTGGTACAGAGCCGTATATAGAACATCGGTAGCGATTTCAATAGCGTTAAATACACTCAATATGTAAGACACTAGGTGCGCGGTCAGCGACAGTTTGGGAAGCGCTGGACAATAGATTCGGATGATTTAATTATGAAACACAAATGGATGAGTTTGAATTGTAGGGACAAACATCGCGGGGGGCGAGGAGCCGAGGAGCCGAGGAGGCGAGGGGGAGAGCTCCGTCATAACTGCGGACTGGCTCTGTAATTATTAGTGGATTTGTATTGTATTATCCCGACTGTAATCTGATACCAACGGTTCGTTAAAATTACATGTTGTAACAAATAGGAATCCATAATCTGTGTTCATATTGATAATTGAAATTGAAACCCCAAAAGCTTTTATTTTTTTCATTAGATTTTCTGTGTTCTAAAACTGCGACGCGAAAAGCCCACTCAGGTCCGCTACAGCTCTATCGTATCCTTCCATTGAATAGTCAGGCATCGAGCCTTGTTAAGTTAAAAAAACACATTTGACCCATTTATATTCTATTATCAAGAAGCATAAATACATATTCGTATGATGCTGCTGCCTATTCATCGTTTGGTTTTCGGTTGTGTTGCAGTGCGTAGGTAGCTCAAAGCGGCCTGCACTCGATATTACGCAACCGACTAAACTAACCAAAGCGTCCTCTGTTCCATAAAACTATTTTAAAAAATAAAACATCTAAATAAAGAGATTTATAATTGATTATCGTTATTCGTTTGTCGGTCGTTTTGCAGACTGCTTTAGAAGCTCCGAGAAATCCCGAAGCAAGACTTCCACAATTCATATTTGCCTTCGCAATAAAGCTGCTAAGCTAGTCAAATTACCCACGATGTAATGATTTAATCTGTAATGCTCCATATCTACAACGAATATGTGCTTTGGCGGCTGTTGTCATTATAAATACTCGGCTCTTGGATGCTTCGCAGCGTGTGTAGGCAACTCAAGGCAAACCGTGGCTAATGAGTGCCTGCGTCCCCGGGGAGGGCGCGCTGGGCATGAATATTGCAGTCGCGGACTCGGGCCTCCGTCTCCGAGGACTGGCAGACCAGGGGACGCCAACTTCCCGGGAAACGCGTAGAGCTCGGATTTACTCCACGAGAGACCATCATATTTTGAAAGTTAGAGCGGTTGAGGTCAAAAGAGAACTCAGCAAGCGGGAGATACCGGGAGATACGGAGTATTTTCATCTTCTTCGGGTGCCTCTCCTCAGAGGAGGTTGGTGACAATTTTATTGAATACATATTCCTGCTAGGCCACTCTTACTAATTCGGTTGTAATTCCGACTTGCAGCCACTGACGCAAATGCCGCATCCACGTAAGTTTCCTCCTTCTGATTTCCCCATTTCCTTCGATTTTTCCTCGAATAATGAGTTGTAGGACGCTATATTTATTGTTTCGTAAAATGTGGCCAAAGTAGGAGACTTAGGAGAGACTAGGAGAAGGTTGTATTCGACCTTTACTTTAATATTATAACATTTGAGATAAGATGCATCCTTGTCTGTCACCCTTACAAAGCTCTATGTTGTTTTTGCTAAATTCTTTGTCTGGTTTTATTCGTGCAATTTGATTCCAGTATAAATTTAAGTATAAATTCAATTTTTTCCATCACCTTACTATGTGAGAGTGGAACGTCAAAAATGGACAAAACAGGTATGCAAACGACTGCAATTATGCTTGCAGACGGTGCTCTGCTAATAAACACTAGACTACTAGAGGATCTTGTAGTCGTTATAAAACCTGAGCGTTCTGGAACAAGACAAACAAAATACACCCAAAACACACTGGTACACCTATTTTTTATAAATTTTATATATTCGTTTATTTACATTTGTATAAATAGACGAATAAATTTTAAAAGATTGACTGTACCTGGTTTCCCCCGTAATTATATATCTATGAAGCAATAACCGCCAATTAGTAAACAAATACCTTGTCAGGGGAAACAAACAATCGTTCAGCGAGCATTGCCGCTCGTCGGTAACGCGCCCCTCGAGCGGCGACCCGCGACCCGCGACCCGCGACCCGCGACCCGCGACACGCGACACGAGACACGCCACACGCGACACGCTACACGCGACACGCGAGCCGCCCGCCGGAAGCGAACGCTCCACGATAATAACGATTTGTTCCACCCAGTATCAAAAAGAACACATGGAATAATTGGAGAGGACAATCGACTCAAATTAAACAATTTGAGAAAATATCGACTGGTAATCGATTTCAAAAATCGAATTCAGTTCCAAAGCTTAGAAGTTATTAAACTGAATTCAAACGTTATATTTTCCGGGAAGTTCTAAATTCAAATATTCCTAGTTCAAATACATTGTTTTAAAAGCCGGAAATGTTCCTGATTTAAAAATGATTTCCAATTGAACGCCAAAGCTGCTGTTTCGTGAATTTTCAATTTCCAAGTGGCCGCGTGTCGGGCGGCAGAAGTCCCCCGCGGCAATTCGCACTTTATGGCTACACTTATTTTAATCCCTCTCGTCTAATTTGCTTTGAATGCCTCTCCCCTCTCCCTCCCTGCACTGCGAGCGTCACCGATTGTGACGAGAGAAAACTGTCAAATCTGATCAGTCGGCCGTCGCGGGGCCGCCCCTGGGTGCATTTTTTTAAAAACAATATTGAATGGGTAATTAATGAATTATTCTAAATTTTATCTTAGTAAAAATCCGGCTGAAAATTTCTCGTCCTCCGATGCGCGATTAATATTAATCATAAAATCACATGGAATATGGCAAATAATGCCACAGTTGTGTTGATAAAAGTTTGCAAGTGATCAAAATTTAATTACCGTCAGTACATCGTTCTCGAATCATCGAATCTCATATGTTTCCGGCGTTATACTTTTGTAGCTTGCTTTAAAACAGGATTATATTCTTTCAGCCTTCAATAATATGTCCAGAATGATAACAAAGCCACTAGGCTTTTGCACAATTTCACAATTTGAAAATATCCTAACTATAAATCTGTTCGAAGTTTTGGCAATAAATTTTATGAGATTTACTTTTTGTCTGAGTGTTGTGCTGCTTTTCAAGGGAGCATCTTCAAGGATTTTCCGGAGATGGCCCCAGTACCGGGTCCGAAACTTCGAAGACTTCAAATTGAAACGCAGCACAACAACCAACGACAAATCAAATCGTATTAAATTAAATTAACACAGACGCAGTCCCTCCCTGTTCCCCCCCCCCCCTCAACCCCCCCCCCCCCCCCCCCCCCGCCTAATGCTATGCACTGCGATTTGCAACGCCTTCCACTCGCGACTAAATTTACAAGCCTGCCTACTTTATGGAATATCAATTCATTTGTGTAGCTAAAAGCGTCGTTTCACATGCGCGGCGAGAGGGGCGGGGGGAGGGGTCCCGCCGGGCAAATATCTGCCTCTCCGTAACACACCCGGCGTTCGGTCCATACGACCAATAAAGAATTGCTTGCCATAAAATAAATTAAATTATTATTTTTAATTTATCTTATTTTGGAACTCACGGCGAGCCATCGCTCTTGCTTCAGTAGCTAGCGCACTAGCAGCCGCCCGCAAGCGGCCTGGACGCGCGGCAACACGACCCAATTCGTAAGCTAGCGAATGGCGTTCTCTTTTGCGCATTTTTTACGACAGAACTGTTAAAAACAAGATGCCTTTGGGTAAGCCCCGTTCGGTGTCGCAGCGCTTATTAGTAGAAATTAATTACTTTAAAAGTACTGCAGAAGTACTAAAATTATTTGCAAAAATACAAGTTTACTCCCATTATCTTCTTCTCTTTTACATTAAAAATACAACCATGAATACGTACTGATATAAGATACATTTTTTTTTTCTAGACTTTTATACTTATAATAAAGTCAATAAAATAAAAGTAATAATATTATAACTCAAATAATCAAGCATTGACGCGTACTTACTCTATGACTTCATAAGGCAATTTAATTCATTTTTACTCTTTCTGCAATTTTTAGCTTTTTTTTGTACTTACGTACTGATTTTTGACATACTATGCTATTCTTCTTCTTCTGTTGCCTCTCCTCATAGGAGGTTGGTGACCATTTCCTCGAACATATTGCATACACATTTCCTGGGCCAGTCCCACCAATCCGGCTGCTCTTCCGATCTCCAGCCACTGGCGCAAATTCCGCATCCACGTGAACTTCCTTCTGCCAGTGCCCCTTTTTCTTCGGTTTTTCCGTGGACAATCAGCTAGAAGAGGATGCCATACTTATTGTTACGAATAATGTGACCAAAATAGGATCCCTTTCGCTTCTTTACTAACGTCAAGAGTTCCCTTTCTTTGCGCATTCTGTGTGAGAATCTTTCATTTGTGACGCGGTCAACCCATGGTATCCTTATACAACCACATTTCTGCATTTCTTCCTCAATTCTTCGCATAGTAGCTGTCCAAAGCTTAGGTGTCCAAGCTTTGACTTCATGAGACGACAATTTGAAGAAAGTACTATGCTCAAGACATATACAATACTACATATGATGTACTATACTATATACAGACTTTTTAGTTTTTTTTTCATTTTTCTTTAACTTGAGATAATACAACATTAAACCGTCCTGATTTTTGACAAAGGCCGATTCGTTTTAACACTTTCTTCTTTTTCTTTTTGAACTTATTCTAGCGTCGACGCGCGCTAACCGGGGGACACTAATCAATTTGTTCCACCGTATTCTTAAACGCGGATTAGAAGCAGCAAGAGAGGCGCGTGTCCGATCGCCCTCCCCCTCCCTCGCCCTGAAGCGAGGCGTACTTAAAGTATACATTTGAATAATATTCATGCGTATTCTTGACAGCCGAGCCGGCAGGGGAGCCGCGAGGACAAGCATTTAGAATTAGCGAGCGCGCGGCCGGAGGAGAGCATTGTGGGCAGGAAAATGATTGGCAGACTAGAGACGAGAGAGACTAGAGAGCTAGGCAACGGCAAATGGGCATTCAAAATATGCTCACTTATAGGGTGATCGTACCGGTGTTCTCCTTAATAAAAAGTCACATATGATATATATAATATAATGTTAGAATTTATTAGAACTTTAACGCACCATTTCGAGATCCAGTTACTTCATGGGCGCATTCCTTGGAGCTCTCAGGCCATTGTCTTATACTGCCAGGGAGCTGTGAATTGGAAACGTAAATCAAAACTTGATAAAGCTTTATATCCGGGAAAATATGTATATTTGTTATCAATTGTTATATTTCCGTCCGCTGCAGTACAGTCAAAGTCGGTCAGCTGTAAGAATAGCCAGAACTGTAGTAGACCTCACAGGCCAAATCGGCAAATTAGGACATCTTCTCATAGATGAAAAACCTTCTGCAGTGCAGTGCAAGCTGCGGTTTCTCGGCAAAGACTCCTCGGTCACGGCTGTGAGGAAGACGGGGCCCCCGTCTGCCCTCGCGTGTGCCGCAGATGGCGTCGCGGGTTTCCGGTCGGTCGGTCGCGCGGCGTTAAGTGCCGCGCCGTCTCGCTGAGCGCCATTTTCCGCCCCATATAGCGGCCAGGGCCTGGACCTCCACCTCCGCACCCGAAGGAAAACTCTCGGAAGCCTGAAATACTACAATATAATGTTTCCTAGTCTCACCTCGATTCGCAGCTTTCAAAACAAGACTTAATTTGTACAAATGATGCGGGTGGTATTTTTCATAATTAAAATACTCTTTCCATTAATTTCAAGAGCGAGATAGTCCCTGCTAGAGGAGTGCGGCTGCCCGGCTCAACTCGCATGAAGCAGTGGAAACAAACGCATATATCTCCTGCTTTGGACAAATACATGATATTTTCGCCGTTGATGTTATGTTGCTCGTTGATTATGGATGTAGATCAAAAGGCTGGCGAAATGTTTGCGTATTCGTTTATTTATATAAATTGGACAAGACAGAATAATACGTGGTTACTGATCGAGTGCCTGCGTCTCTCTGGGTGGGGTTGCGTTATCGCTGGGGTTGTTGGGTTGTTGTAAAATTAGAAAGTCTCTATCTGCGGTAGGGGCGGAGCTTAACAAGTCAAATAATGTAGCGGTGTATTTGCACTGACCGCTACAATATTAACTACAGATAAGTGTATTTTATCTTGTGATTGTGTATTACCGTGCAGAGAGCTATGATTTTGGACTCCCGGTTCTCAAGTCGTCTGAACTTATCATCCCCTGGCGCTCGGGGCTGTGCGCCGGCAGTCAGGTAATGAAGATGGTCGGTGATGAAGACCGCGGGCCGCGATCCCGGGCGGGGGAATCATTCGCTCGATGTGGTAGAACAACAGCTCCCACGAGGACGCAAATAGCCGCGCCGCCGCGCTCCGGCGCCCCCGGGGCATCCCCGCACCCCGCACCCCGCACCCCGCACCCCGCACCCCGCACCCCGCACCCCCGCCCGGCCGGCGGCGCGCATTCTTCGCTTTATCACGAACTACTAACACGCGATACCGCATCAGCCGTTCTACATTTGCTTCGATGCATCTGCTAGAGCTTGCTAACGCGCACCATCATATCAGCCGTTATCTTGTATCTCCGTATGCCTCCGTGCACTTGCTGCAGCTTGCTTACGTGCAATATCACACCGGCCATTCTCCCAAATCTCCGTTGGCTTTCATGCACCTGCTGAAATTTGCTAACACACGACACCCCATCAGCTATTTGACCGTCGACATTTCCAGTAACTGCCGACCCTTCGACCTAAATTTTCAAAAATAATACCAAAATAAAAGTTATCGGTTTTCTTGTTCCGTATGGAAAAAAACTGATCAATGGGTATATCCGATCGGCTGCCATCGGCGTCGGGCGATAGCGCCGAAGACCTGGCGACGAGGGGCGCCAGACCCGCAGCTCTTTCCCATCAGTCGGTCTGTCATAATCGACTTTCTGCTCCTGCCGGTGAGCACCACTCGGGGCAGAGGCCGCATTCTGAGACCCCGTCCCCGAGTAGATTAAAGAGCAACCATTTATTGAACGTACTGATCTATTTTCATCTATTTTCAGACGATAAAATTTCCTAAATTTAGAAATTCTCTGTTTAATTCCACGACATCCATTCGGCGTTATTTTGATAGTGCGATTTTGAAACTGATAAAGTTCGATCTCTCACTCCTCACAAGTGACCGAGGCAACACTGTATGGACATGTGCATATGTAATGTTCAGAATCGAGGCTTCATCTAGGAATTCTACATTTCTTAGTTTGTAGAAGATTTTGAATAAATAAAAATGAAAAGAGCTGCGCTGGCTTTGACGGATATTCCGGGTGTTAATGGGCGTAAATAAAGACACGCAAGCCGCGCTCGCGAGGCGCATCTCGCCGGCCGTGAATCTCGAGCCGGCGCGTCGACGCGTGAAGCCATTACTTATGTTTTCATTGGTTTGTTTTTTCAGTCTTATTTTCAGCGGCGGCAGATGGGCTTCACAGGCCGCCGCGGACGCCCTGGCAGGAATCACTTCGCAATCGAGCCAGACGCGCCTCGCCTCCGCCCGAGTGCCGGCTCAGGGGATCGCGAGCGAATCAATATAAGCCGTTACAGATGACAGTAAGTTAGATTGAAAGGCAAAACAACAACCCGAGCGTTAGAAAGAGTGGGTTTTTTCTACGAGTTGAAAATATTTGAGCTCAGAAAAATGAAGTCTAGAAATGAGAAGTCTCCGTTTCATTGCAAAGAAGATTCAAGTCTCACAGACAGCTGCGGCTCGGCCCTCGAGCTGTTGCGTGTCACCGAGAAACCACGACAAGCTTATATTAGAGAGATTATTTTTTTTAAGTGCAATTAATTTTTTTTCTGCAATTGTTTTAATCAATAAAATCTTTAAAAAAATTTAAAAAATAAAATTTAATAAATATGTTGTCACAATGTTTAGACGCATAATCATTTTTCTTTATAACATTTTATATAAAAATCTAAATAATACATACATGTCGAGACGGTGGCAGCTCTGTGCGGGTGGCCATACTTATTTGTACGCACGCTAGAGCACTAGCGCATGGCTCTCGGGCGTGTTTCGCGGAGACTCGCGAGGCAATAAAGAGTGCCCCTTGAAATTATAATGACCGGCGGGGGGACTAATGGGGCTCCGCGGGGCCCCGTAAGCGAATATAGATGTCTCGCTAATGGACAGGGGACGGAAGAGCACCCGCTCCACAAACATACCGCTCGTATATTTTTCACTGTGTGGTTTCTTTAATCGTTGGTACATCCGACATTTAAAAATGCACAACCTTGTAAAATCAGTTGCGAATGAGAGAGGGTGGTCTCGGCTCAAAACTATCGGGAACCGGATTTTAATTTACTCTCCGCGGCCGCCATTGCTCTGATAACCCATGCAAACGCCTTGTGATATGTGCAAAGGGATAATATGACTATTCTAGATATTTGCAGAAAAAATCGTATCTTTCATTTAAAAAAAATCTGTTAATATATTTTTAAGATCAAACACTTGAGATGACTACACACGCTGCAAAATAACCAACAACTGAACGGTAAGCTAGGCGATGGTGTCGTTTTTAGCGTTGTTCAATGAGGAAAAACTATAAATAATATCCCAAAATAATAGATAATTGTCGATTGTATTGCTTCATGTGTAGGCTTCTTAACTCCAGCAACGGCATGATGGAATTGTAGCTGATATTAATAGATTTTTCGCCGTCAAGGCCTCAAGGTGCTCGGAGAGTTTCCACACTGTTCTCAGAATCAAGATGTGTGTGTTTAAAATATAAGTATCGATCTACTTTCGATGCATCCATGAATAGCACGCGTCACTATCATCAAAGCAATTTGAGCAATTAATTAGTAAATATAAACCCGCGGTGTGTTGACAAAGCGATTGAGGTTCAATGGGCCGAAGACGATCTTGGAAGGCTCCCAAACGTTGTGCGTTTAGGCGCCCTCCCAACTGGCGCGCGGCCCGGCCTTTGGGAGCCACCGAGGGCCAAAGAAAACACAGCTTGTCTCCGTACCTTGCGCCCCAATTATTGGTTAATTGCTGCCTTTGGCACTAATTTGGATGTCAAAGTGAATCTCAAACAATAGAGGTAGGGTTTTAAGATAATTGAGCATGATGACGCTAGACAACAAATATAAATAACTCACATTACGTTTGCGATAACCTTTGCTCACCAGCAAAGATTATTGCAAACATCCAAGCTATTCACATTTGTTGTCTATGTTTGGAGTATTACAAATTTTACCAATTTTTCGTAGATGCATAATAAAATTGTAGAGAATTATGCCTTATCAAAAATTGTGACTAAAAATATTAAGAATACATATATTGGCAGATTTTGGTAGCCATTGATATAAAATGATTGAGTTTCTTGGTTTTCGGTCTTCCGACGTTTCAGTTCCCGCGCCCCCACTATCTTCAGGGATTTTCATAGAATACTTACATGCTATTCGCTATAGTGTCCAGGTTATGGCGGCTGCGGTAATTATTACTGCTCGGTTCTTGGGTGTTATGGCGCGTTTCTTCTTTTTTTGGAGTTACAATGTTTTGAATCTTAGGGGATTGATTCCCTTGAAGATGACGCGTTCCGTGAATATAATAATCTGAAACTGTGTTGCTTGTACATCCATAAAATAGGTGGAGTTGCCAAATATTAGAAATAACCATTCCGACGGACTAATTTGTAATTAATTTGTACTAGTCTTTTTGGGCGACAGGCTCGGCGTTAGTGAGCGCAGGGCGTGGCTCGAGTCTCGGCATTTCCGCCCGAGCTGCAAATCACTCCGACGCGGGAATGCGCGACTCGCGAGCCCGCTAACTGCGCATCGCGCGCCTCCGGGGACTTAGCGAGTAAAATATTTAATCCAATTTCAACATTCTTTTATTTTCCATTATTAAAATTATAATAGTTCTCAAGGCTAAGGTTGTGGTAGGGTTTGTGGCTATCCATTTACAAACGGGAGGCATCGAAATCAGATAATCTGAATGAGTCACGATTTGCAGCTTTGCCTGTGTCATACCTGTTTATTTTTAAACTAGAAATGTAGCCCGTCATAAAATGACGTATTCGATGAACGATGCAATAGTGTTTGAACATATGTTTGGCTGACAATTAGATGAATATTTTATTTCATTTCGTACACATATATTTGGAATAACCGGATATTAATTTCTAAAGCAAAGCCATTCTAGGAAATATCACATTTCGTGTCACAAACAACGAATCACTTTCACTGCACTGTTCTTTATTAGATGCAGTCTTATCACGTTCAATTGTGCTATTCTTTTTTAATTACGTTTGCTGTGCTTAAACGGTGTTATTTTTTTAGGAGGTTTTTTAAGTTATTAATGATGTGATTAATAATTTCTAATGCAACTAAAAACTAAAATTGGTACTTGTGTCAAGCTGACATAAACTGGAAATGTCTTAGAAGTATCATATTTTGTTTTTTTGTAAAAATTCTAAATTTGAAATTCTCGCTGTGAACAACAGAATCATATAATTCGTACATAAAGCATATTTGATAGTTTTATTTAATTAGTTTATGAATGAAAATATTATCCTTTCGTCTTGAAATTCGGCACATAACTGTGGAAAAACTTACTAAACTTACGTGCAAAAAATTCAGCGTTGCATCATTTAAGATATTCTATAGAGAAACAAAAAATGAAACATACACACACACACAATGGCTATTATTATAGTAGATACAATTTTTTTTTAATTCCTCATAGGTACAAGTTCAGCACAATTTAGATATTTAAGGTTCAAAATTAAATAAAATTACAACAAACTTCTTCTGATTCATATATTTTCCCGGCAGTCAAAAATACAACCCTAAAACCGTAATAAGTCTAATATGGCCCAAGCTGCCAACTATCGCTTCTATTTTCTTGCATACCCGCATTTCTTATATTTGCGATAAATAAAACTATATCGTGGTTAGTAGTTAGCTGGTTTGATGTTTAAAATTATAAACTTTTTCCAGATTCAACAGGGGAAGAAAATGCCCCAAACAACATTAACATTAACTCTTACCATATAACACCTTATTAATACAACTTAGTAATATAACTGCAAACTCCTCGCTTAGATTAGCTAAGTTAAGGTGTCTCCCGTTGGTGGAATGCATGTAAAAAATAATGAATGCTACATCCTTTAAACTTGCTAGCATCCTCTGGAAGAAGAAAGCATTCAGTCCTTTGATCGCGCGAGGCAATTAGATTTCCGGCCGGCCCGCGGGCCTGGGTGCCGCGCCGCACCCGCGCCCGCGCCCCCTGTCTCGCGGCTCGTTGGCATTCCGGACAAATCGTCTCCGCTAATAGGAGCGCTTGTGATTTTCCCAAAACATTCTATTTTTAAAATATGTTGCGGCCAATGGCGTGCAATAATTTGAAGAAAAATTTAAATACAATAATTCAAATGAATAAAATCGATGCAGTATATTTGCAGGTTTTATGCTAGCAGATTTTGACAGTAATTGCTATGGGTAGATTTGGCTTCTTGAGTGTTGGGGTTTTTCAAGTTTTCGGTACTCTGATGTTTCGGTCTCCATGCTGTGACCGTGTTCAGGGATTTTTTAAAGACGGTCCCAGCAGGAAGACCGAAACATCGTAGTACTAACAAATTAAATCATCCCAACGCCGCAGAAACCAAATGAATTTATTTGCAGAGGTAATTGGTGAGATCAGTCCTCTTGTATAATAGCATAATAATGTCAAATAGCATTTCGCGTAAAAAATCTACTAGGTCACAAGAAGACAGGATATGATCAAGACATGATATTTGCTATGTGATGCGTGATGCTTTGACGTGTGATGCCTGAAGAGTAGGAGTAGAAGAACATATAAGTACTGGTGCGTGGTTCTGTAGAACTGGAAATCTTTGGTATAAACCTTCTAGAAAATAGAACTACAGAATTTGGTATTTCTCTTGTGCGATGCATGAATAAATAATCAATATTTTTGACAGAGAATACTTGGTGGAATTCCATTTTAATATTTTATTATGTTATATTTAAAATATTATGATGCATGAATAACAGGAGCATAAAAACCTTCATGGTTCCATTCACCTGGCGATCTACGGTGGGTCATTGCTCCTCACGTAGGAAATCCACTAGAGAATAGGACCACAGATTATGGTCCCAGGCTTGTACGATGTTTGTAAAGCAGGAGCTGAAGAACTGGAACATCTTGTAATGGGTTGTGTCAATAAACTACTAAAAAATAAGACTACATGATTCGGCATCTATTTACACTAGTAAGAATTCCGATGTACCATAAACAGGAAAAAACAAAACATTTAGCCGAGCAATAGGGTTCGCTTTTGCGTTGTTTTTCATTCAAAATTAAAATAAAACTATGAAAAAGAGGACGCAATTGGATAAATAACAATCTCTAAATACTTAAATAATACCGTAATCTACCGCCTCGCAGCGAGTGCAGGCGGCTAGGCTAGACAACCAAACGCCAATAAGTCGGTGGTTTTTAAAAGCATCAAAAGAAAAATTGTGTTTTGAAACTCTCCAGCCGCCTTGTCTATTTAAATCTGCTACAGTCCCGACATGTCATCACCGGATATCTCCAAAGAGTTTTGTAAATTTACCTAAAAAACAATGCTATTTGCTAGCTCGCCGTTCAGTTATCGGTCGTGTGTAGGCAGATTTAACCTTTTATATTGCTTTTAATTATCTTTTTGTAAAATAAGTTTTATATTTGTTTTTTCGTTCATGAACTCCGTTTTTGCCAAAATTAACTTTAAATAAAATGATGCACTCATTTGTAAGATAAAAATATATACCAAATATACACCGGGAAGTGTTCGCCATCTTAACTGATTACATAATACTCTCTATGGTACATTTTAAGCAAATTGAACCAAATGACTTGAAGCCTTGACTTTAGTCTTATAATGCTTTTAAAAGGCAAAAGCGCTTACTATAAAAATATTTAGGAACCTAAGAACCTGGCTAATCATTTTGTTTACTTTTTACTTACTCTTTTCTCTTGATGTCTCTTACTTTTACAGAATCATGTGGTTTCTAGACTCGCTCTTAACACCTTATTCAGAGACGTTCACCTCAGCAGATTGAAATAACTAATTTGTTATGAATGTAATAATTTTACTTTAGCCTGCATTTTATATTTCAGTTCTCTATTTACCTGCATGTCAATTCTTCGAAGTATCCACTGTGCCATTTTAATACACTGCGGATATAACTATGAAAGTGCTAGACATTCGTTGAAAATATTTTATATTATTTTTCGTTGCATCTTTGTTGGAATAAATACTGTGGACTCAGACCGAATCAGGCTTGTGACAGCGAAATGTTGGAAGTAATCTATTTCACCTTGCTGTGAGTACTAAGTTATGAAACAGCTAGTCAAAGTGTATGTATCGTGTAACTACGCTGCGTCTGCTGATATCTGCACTAGTGAGGAGCTCTGCATCAGATGTCGGCAAATAGGAGAGAAGGAGGCAGGGTGGTAGGGCGGCAGGCGAAGGGGAGCAGGGGGCTGGGGCGGCAGATAATCAGGAGCCGGCGGCAACGCCAGGCCATCAGCGGCGCCGGAGTCCTGCAGCATTCGTGACAGGAGCTAACGAGCCGCGCCGCGCTGAGGGGTCGTCAGGACAAATGGTCTTCAGGGGTGGACCAGCCGGGGAAGCAACCTGAATTTCAATTAAAGTTATAATTAAACTACTATAATCGTTTGCGAAAGTCAAAAATTGCGTAATCTTCTGAAAGATACAGCGAGGACGTGACTTCGAATCTCAACTCAGGGAAGTCTAAACAACAAACATGAGTAGCTTAATGGCAAGAGGATACAATAATTATTATTTTTGAATGCTTACGTTTTTTAAAGGAGTTCTTGAGATTATAAAAATCCGTTTAAAGGCGAAAGCGCTTAAATTTAAAAATATCGTAATATCTTAGCCATTTCGCTATTTTTTACTAATTAAACTAGTCTGTCTTGCAATAGATATTTGAATTATGTTATAATTCATCCATTGCTATTGCTTAATTAAAACTCTAACAGCAAGTTACATTTTAAAAAATATATTAATTCGCAGCGGCCCTGGTGTGACCACCGAGAACATCGCAACCTCTGAAATGACATTTTACTAATCGTCCTCCCGACAAAACGGCGCAAGTGCACGGGCCGAGCATTCGCATACGACTTTTTACGTCCGGGTTCAAATAATTCAAAAAAGCCACAGCAATCTCGCAAATTACGCCGAGTAATTGCGCGCGGTACATCCGTCTCACTCCCTCTCGTGATATCCTCGATTCGGTTTATCCTGTGTCTTGCTCTTACCGCTTTCAGCCGTCCAATCGGAGACCAGGGATCTAATAGAAGGGCGTGGCTCCGTTTATTATTTCAGTCCCAGATCACGCCTTGATTTATGTAATCGTTTGTATTTGTATCTCGTTCTCGCTTCAGGAAAACTCGCCACGAGAGAGCGAGATGAGGAGCACAAATCAAATTACGACAGCAATTAATTCAGTACAAGACCGTTTAATACTGCGTCTCTCTCAGCTGTGGAATTTTCATGCGGATAAAAGTGAAATGGTGATATGCTAACATAAAAAGTTGTCTGGATTTAGCGTTGCTGAATCTCGCTTACTCTCAAAGCGTGCTATGTATCTGAGAGGGATGGAAAATGGACTCAATTACCGATGTAATCAGTTCGCTCCTCTGGGATCTCAAATTGAGTGTTTTTTTTGTATTAATGACGCATAAGGGAGCAAATCGTTTTATTCTGTATTATGTTTACTTTATTTATCGGTCATTAATTTTATTTTGTATGCTCAATATATAACAGAATTAATTAAATTAAATTTATGTCTGTACAAGCCTATTACGAGAGCTATAAAAATTGTATAAAATATTTATTTTTCTTAATCAAAACAACTATGATTGATATAATGAAATAAGTAAACTTTTTTTCAATGTGAAGATATAAATAAAAAGTTTACTTATTTCATTATATTAATGGATCTTCACCATGCAAATGCCTTGTCCCTCAACAACTATGATTGAGTTCACTTATTTAGAATGTTCTTGGTCATAATTAATTGCGAAGAATACTTTAAAGTAGCCAACTATTACAAAACAAAGAAATCGTTTTAATAAAAGTTTGAATTGTACCAAAATAAAAAGCTAAATGGTTTTATCGACTTTAACATAAATTCCAACGTTGAAACAACCAAAAGAGCTTGCCGTGTAGAGTTATTTTGTCTATTTGATTTGAAAATTTGTTCTATTTTTAACAATAAATATTTAATCTTTTGAAAAAAATATCATCATAACGTAAATTATTTGAAGAATAATTAGGGAAAGTCTCCCTTTAAGTTACTTTATTAATATAAAGAGATTAATAATCATTTGTCAGAGATAATAAGCAGCTCTCTCAGCTTTCATTCGCTTTTCTCGGCCGCCATTTTAAGTCGTCACAAGAAAAACGAGATCCTCAACATTCTTATACTCGTACTTAAACAAATTTACAAAATGAAAATACCTTTTTACGGTTTGCATATATAAATACTATTATTTCAATTTTTTATAGTTTTTACTATATTGTATTTTTGTAGTCGCTTTTTTCTGTCACTTTTCAAGAATTTTTAATTATATGTATAGTAAAGAGCTAGATAATACTCCTTTTTATCTAGAATAAACTCTATTAATTAGGTTTCCAACAAGTTTTATACAACAACTATTTTAGTAGCGATTTTACTCGTCTTATCTTGAAAATTACTATTAATTTTTATAGCAAATTTAAATTGCTAATTTGATTGGTAATGCATTTGTTTGAAAATGCATGCACAAATATAGATAGATAGGTGAGTACACAAATAGAAAAGGTATTCCACAAAACATGAATATCAAGTCATATAAACTTTTTATTTCGCATGCTAATAACAGAAGCACGATAATAAAATATTTGCATTTGACTATCGATGTGTGAATCGATTATTAGTAATGATTTTGAGATCCTGTCTACTTATATTTTAAGTATGATTTGTATCTAATTACAGTTTTGAAATATATGCATCTCAGTATGTATGAAGTTTGTATATTAAAAGTAAATGAATAGTGTGAGCTGTTGAGAGCCTGTGCGCCGCCAGTGCGAGCCGACACCTCGTCGAGCGCGGTCGCCTCGTGTCGCGCCTCCTCGCCCCGCGGGCCCCGCGACCAGCGCAGCCCCGCAGACCCGCAGACCGGCTATGAAAGAACAAGCTATCGCAACATCTAATACCCACAAACATGGTGTTAACTTATTGATATCGTATCATTAAAAATTTGTTATTTATAAATAATAACAATAAAAGATTTTCTGTTGATTCGAATTAAACTGTGAAATAGTGATTGAAAATTAACAATACAAATAAGTACCCGCTGCAAATTTTGTAGTAGATTGTGACATTAATAAAACATTGGGAGGTTGAATTGAATTTGTGCTATTGAGTGATCGAATACAAATGTAGCAATGTGACGGTGTTCATCACTATGGAAGCACCCTCAGCCGGAATATCTCCCCAGACGATCTCCCGAGACCCCCCGTCCTGCAAGGAGATCACTTCCAGCCTGGAGCGGTCCCCCGGTTTCGTCCCGTCTCCGTCCAGCGACAGGATGTCTCCGCCGGCCCTGGACCTGCCCTACCCGAGGATCCCCCGGGACACGGACAGCGTTCTCTCCGAGCAGAAGCCTCCGATCAGAACGCCGAAGCCGTTCTCCATCGAGGCGATCATCGGAAACACGGACAGGCCGCCGAGCAGAAGAAATCAAACCGCCATGATTAGAAACATCCCCGATCCTAACCTGGACCACCCCGACCGAGATGCGGAGGATCACGAGCTAGCGAGGATACGGGACCTAGTCAAAATGCAGCAGTACTTAAATCCACTCAACTGCAACCAACTGTTTCAGCATCCTAACATACCTGCCATGAATTTTCCGTTGAATCTATATGCGAATTCGTGGTTCAACCCACTGCAGGGGTTATTTGGCATGCAAAACGGACACCACGCCAATCACCACAGGCCTAAATTGACAGCCGAAGACGACGCGGCCATGGAAGACGACTCCACGGCCGAAGAAGAGCTGCAGGTACACGATGAGGAGAGCGCGCTGTCCTCGAGGGAGCCGGGGGCGGAGGACGCGAGGCTCCAGGAGGGACTGTCGCTGCGGCCCGGCGCGGAGATGAGGGGCTTCCCCGCGCCCGACGACAGGGACGACGCCAGCGGCTGCGGCAGCGACCGCGACAGCGACACCGGCAGCGACGTCAGCCTGAGCTGCTGCAGCACTTCCGAGGCCCAAGACTTGACCAGCGGGAAGCTCGGGCAAGGTGAGAAAATATCTATTTCTTTGTATAATATATCAACAACGCTTTACAACGACGACCCGTAGTTCATATATCAGATTCAATTTGAATAATTAAAAATTTCTAAAAGATCACGATATTCTTTTGTTTGTGAGTGCTTTTTGCCTTTTTCTAAATTCAATCTGAAGAAGCCGTTGAACAATAGTTGTTGTAAGCCTATTCCTAGCCAATTGGCTATTCAATCCGCAGCCATGGCGACTCTTCTCCTGAAGACGGCTCCAATACCGGGAGTGAAACGTCAAAGAAATTAAGAAAATTGCGACATGGCACCCATGAACACAGCGTTTAGAATTACACTGTTTGCATTTCAAATCATGCAAATTTATTGGGTATATAATATTTAGATAATCTATTCTATCTATATACACGTTCTTTCAACACACGAGTAGGGTTCTAACCCACGTCTCCTGACTCATTAATTATTTCGATCACTGCGGCTCAGTGATTGAACGAAAATTCAAAAGATGAAATGCAATTATGAAACCGGTTCTCCTTGTTACTAGATAAATGTTAGCACCGTGCAGTTTATGCAAACAAAAAAAACTAAACATTAAATATGTTTGAAAGTAACCTTTTTTATTTTCTTTGTTTGAATTTACAGCACAAAACAAAAACCACCCGTTGTAAAAATTAACGAGATTATTTCAGTCCACGCGAGGGACAACGCAACTGATAACCTCCGATAATCCACTTTTGCACTATTTTTTTTACGAAAAAATAGGACGCTATTGTCTTATTATCGATCGATAATCCCGCGTGTAGACCGTTTTAGAGGCACGAGAAACATTTTGATAAATTAAAAATAAATAGTTATACACATATTTTCTGGTGTTACTCAAAAAATTAATATGAATAAGTATTCACTAAAGATCGATACGGCTTTTTGGTGGAGTTGATATTTTTTGATGCTGTGGGTATAATTTTAGGCAATAGGTATATTTTTATATAATAGGTATATTTTGTTGCAGGAGGTATATTTGTATTATTTTGATGTATTAGGTATATTTTTCACTTAATGTAAAAAAATGCAAATAACTATCGATATTAATTGGTTTTTAACAAAAAAATATTTTTTAAATGTTTCGATACGTGAATTGTCATTATAAATCGTATACGAGTAAACTAAAACAGGCATCATCAAAATTACACCTTTTCACGGGGTGTACCTAGCCTAACCAGGCCCTCTGACTTCTCTTCTGTAATTTTCTTAAATTTACTAAAATATAAAGCAGATGCAAAGAACCTGTCAAGCCGTTTACAGCCGCAATTTCCTCCAACTTCTCTAAACTGCTGGCACACCTGAATTTCAAGTTTTGGCGGTCGTTATTATATTTATATTTGATGAATCTCTGCCCCGCGTTTTCTCTAGAAAGTTCCGACTTTTCGATCTCAGTTTTCAAATTCAGCTTTAAATCATCGAGCAGACCTAAAATGTCGAAACTTTATAGAAGAAACTCGGCATTACACAGAAACGCAGTACTTCTAAGTGTGGTTATATACAATTTGTTTAGATTATCTAAGTTACGGTATCTCCAGGTCGTGGAAAATTGATGAAATAAACCACTTTAGTGTAGTAAATAATTACATGTTTTACGATTATTTTTTTTTATAACGAGTAAAAAGTTACTTGTAAATACACCCGAGAGAGCGGACTCCCTCGCGCTCGGCGCACTGTTATTATAAATCATATGAAGAAAGACGACGTTACTAACCGATATTGAATAAGTATCGTTCTTCCGGTCCATCTGCTCCAATAAAATGCCATTAGATGCAAATCCGTCCCTCCCCTCGTCGCTTCTCTGCTGTGTTCCACTTCTTTATCACAACATCGCACGATGGACGGAGTGCATCCGACTAAATCGATCGGAAAGAAGAATTATGTACAAGTTATCAAAGTTTACACCAATACGACATTTTTTTGCTGAGTATTTATTTTTTGATCAGTGGTGGAGATGTAATTTTTAAGCGACTTATACTCATAGAAACACAACCGACCACCGAGCGTCCTCCTGCTAAAGGTGTTTTGATTTTGTAGGTTTTTCGATAGTAAAAAAAACAACGCAAATGAGGAAACCATTGGCAGGTTACCATTAAATTTTCGATTGTTCCGAGTGTGTGTAGGCAGCTCTATCTTTATTAAGATGTAACTTAAATATTAGTTAATATTAAATTACTATATATTAGGTAATATTGAACTTTTTAATGAAATACATCTCTCTCGTCGTTTTTTATGTGAATCAATTACTTAATTTACGTATTTCTTAATAGTAAAAAGATATTCCCAGCTAAATAAATATTTTATTGTTAAAGAAGTTAATATAAATGCACAATACTACGTTAAAAGGTCTGTAACTGTGAAAATGTAGTTTTATTGAAGATTTTACTATCATCAATGTTTTTTAATATTATATATATACTATAAATGTAGCCCGTTAAAGAATGACGGATTCGATGAACGATGCAATAGTGTTTGAACATATGTTTGGCTGACAATTAGATGAACATTTTGAACACATATATTTTGAATAATCGGATATTAATTTCGAAAGCAAAGCCATTCTAGGAAATATCACATTTCGTGTCACAAACAACAAATCACTTTCACTGCACTGTTATTTATTAGATGCAGTCTTTATCACGTTCAATTGTGCTATTCTTTTTTAATTACGTTTGCTGTGCTTAGACGGTGTTATTTTTTTAGGAGGCATTTTGAGTTATTAATAATGTGAAAAATAATTTCAAATGCAATTTCGATGAAAAAATAAAGATAGTACTTGTGTCAAACTGACATACACTGAAAATTTCTTAGGAGCATCAAAATTTGTTTTTTTGTAAAAGTTCTAAATTTGAAATTCTCAACAGTAAAATCCTATAATTCGTACATATTGAAACTCGCTAAAGCATATTTTATAGTCTTATTAAATTAGTTTTTAAATAAAAATATTATCCTATCGTCTTGAAATTCGGCACATAGCTGCGGAAAAATTTACTAAACTTACGTGCAAAAAATCAGCGTTTTATCTTTTAAGATATTCTATAGAGAAGCAAAAGATGAAACATACACACACAATGGCTATTATTATAGTAGATTAGTGTCAAGATAAAAATGGTTGATCTAATAAACATAAATATTTTAAAGGCACACAGTCTTTTTTTTACTTGTATGCACACCGCGCGGAAAACCAGATTAAATGTTGCTGCATCTTACATATGGCGGACATTATATATTATACCTTTTCCTATAAATAAATAAAAAATATAATTACACTATAATTTTTTTAAACTTTATTCTTTTAAAATTTCGGTTTTTAAATCCCTTACTGAGCATTGCGATCCTGGCGTGATGCAGGTTATGCTTGCAATTTATTCTTTCGCTTTGTAACGCTAGCAAATATTATTTCAGTAATGGTGGTTCTAATGTATTATGTTAATTTATTTTTTGTTCACTGAAAATGAATATATATATAATATAATAATATATAATTTATAGATAATTTATGATACAAAAAACCAAATCATTTTGATATTAGAGATTGTGAACCAATACAATGAGAGTTGTTTCGCCATTATTAGCATTTTTAAACAAATACGATAACCTTAGCAATCACGAAGACAATTTTGGTTTCGACAGCTTCATCTAATTAATTCTAAAAATATGATCAATGGCAAATTGTACAATTCGGCGGACCGATGTACTATTTGAGTTATCATTAACCTTTTAGTTGCAATTATATATGTCATAATTGTATAAACGTCAGTGAAAAGTTGCGCAAAGCGGTCGATGCACTTCCGTGACAGATGACCTCGGAGGGAGGACGTCATTAGTGGAGATCTCCGCGGAGCAGGAAGTGCACCCTCCGGACCCCTGCACCCCTGCAGCCTGCGCCCGCCGACTGCATCACCGCAATTACTCCACACAAAGCCGGACCACTCTAAACGTCATTTAGCGGCGGGGATAAAAAACCCAACCTCCCCCGCAAAAAAGGCAATTTGTTACTTGCACTTCCCCGCTAGAGGACATTAAGAAACCACGAATACACATCTAAGGATTTATTCAATATACTATGATACATGAAAACATTCTCATTGAAACTAACATATTGGAATATCGATTTTAAGCTTATTGTTCATGACAAACATATCAAAAGCCAATACTTTTTTTGAGATTATTTTTAAAAAATACATGCACTGTTGTGCTGCAACGCGTATCGGCCGCGAGCGTTCCGGCTGCAATAAACTCTCGGCCGTAAACCCAGCGACTCCGGTCCGCTTTCTGCCGATTCCCAATTTATTCCCGCTTCCCTTTGCTTCCCGCCGGGGGAGCGCCGCGTCGGCAGATCGGGCCGGGGCTCCCGCGGGGGGCTCCCCCGGGGGGCTCCTCCGGGGGGCTCCTCCGGGGGGCTCCTCCGGGGCCGTAAAGCCTGCGCCGGGTGACGTCACGCTTGCACGACCACCCCTGGCCGCCACGCCCCTTCACCCGCGACAGCCGCGCAGGCGCTTGACGACCTGGACGTATCGAAGAAGCACCCGAAGCTGCTACTTTCGTTTCAGATTCATTAGCGGCTACTTTCAACTTTCATCTACCGTCAAATGACATTTTTTGATTATTGAAGCTCACAAATATAGTGGAATATTCAACAATATATACAACAATATCTCCATGTCTAAAGACTTTCTGAGTGTTTATTTGAAAACATTTATTTAAATCAAGTAACTTTGCCAAGAATCGACTCAGTGTGTCTCTAGAATTAATCTCATTTTATCTAATATGAAAACCATTTTAAAAAATTAAAATTCGAATTAGGACACGAGACCTGTCTTTAATTTCATTGCTGGATCGTAAGAGTACATGGACACGAGCGGAGAATAAAACGGTGGTTAGAAATAAGTTAATGATAATCATCTTCAAACATCTCAAATCAATAAAGTTCACGGACAACGAGTTTATTATACTGCGGGCATGCAATTATTATTGAGTAAACCGCATATCTCTAACTGCTTTTATACCTTCTCACGACCGCGGCAGCTGCCGAGAATCGCGCCCCTTACAGATATACAGGCTCGTAACTTTCTCAATATTATTTAAATTTATTACAAGATAAGGAGAACGCAATGCATGCATATTTGTAAAAGAACTGCATTCCTTTACAGCTTCGTTAGTTCTTAAGACCGTAAGACACATTTGCCGAAACGCACCCCTTTGGAGTTCATAACTGCTATAAAACATTTTCTCAACCGCAGAAATCAGTTGTCGGATATTATGCTCCTTGTTTTGACATTCTTGTACAATATTATTTAGGAACACAGTGCATGCATATCCGTGAATGAACTGCATTACTGCAACTACTATATCGTTTGCTAAGTGCGCTCTTGACTCTGCGCTCTTAATATAGTTTGATATTGCCATAATATTTATAAAGTACAATGCATGCATATTTGTGAGTGAACTGCATTCCGGTAACTGCAATGTTGGTTTACCACGACCTCCAGATACACTTGCCACCACATGCGTCTTTATTCTGTGAAACGTACACATTTTCTCGTAACTATTCTAGTATTTGGTTAAAATATTTAAGAGACTGCAATGAATACTTGTGTGTTAACTGCATCGCTCTGACTGCTCATTTGCCCCCGCGAGCGCGAGGAGCAGCTGCGGAGGGCCCCTGCGTGTGCCCCTGCCCCTGCCCCTGCGCCTGCGCCCGCGCACGGGGGCGTGGTCGGGTAAACTGTTTACAATGCGACATGATATATGAATGGACAAGCACGCCCGTCAAAAAACACTACAATTATCGGAGCATTATACAGCGTGGCTTTGGCGAAGCCATTTAGGGCATTCACGGCCATTCAGTCGGCGCTGGGCTTACCGTTCAGTTTGCAAAACCATTATTCCCACGCGAGAAAAAATATTGCTACAAATCATGCAGAGAAAAAAACTTGGTTTGAAATTTTAATCATTATTATCATATTTTTTTTGGCCTATGCTTAGTGACGAGCCGTTACATTTTTTTTTTTTGAATAATAGGCATAAACCCAGGCAATTCATTTTCTTATGTTTTTTCTACGAGAAGCAGACGCCAAACTTTGATAATTGTTGAACGAGTTTTCTAGTACCACACTACCGATGACGTGATATAGTGGCAAGTAATCTATCAAAATCTTCATATCAATATAAAGGTGTCCCAAAATTATCGCAAGATTTGAATTTGTCGCCATTTTTGCAGTAAAGTTTTAAAAGGCTGCCAAGCTTATAATGAAGACACGTTGTTCTATCGTATGACGCTCCATTTTTACTAACCCTAAAATGTCAGCTGGTGTTCCCAAAACTTTACTGCAAAAATGGCGACAAATTCAAATCATGCGTTAATTTTGGGACAACCTTTACATTGATTTTGGAGCCTGCGATGGATCCTTAACGAGAAATTAGCAGTGTCATACTTTATATGAAGAATCATACTACTCTTACAAAGGTCTTTTTTTACAGAAATACTACTGTTAAGAAAAAGAAATACAAGCAGTAGAAATCATTCAAATCATTGGGAATGTGTTGTATTACAAACCCTGCGAATTCTGTAAAATTGTATTTTTAACCAAAAGTGTTTTTTGAGGTTTAAGCAGGCGGCATGAATCTTTAATCGCAAGTAAAAAAATTTAAACAATTAAATTTCGATCACACACTTTTAGAATAAATCGAATCGAATCGATTAGAAGAATAAATAAATAGAACTATGGATAACCTGAATATACTCTTTACCTTTGAATGTCCAGACGATCAGGAGGTTCCTCCGACTCATATGCAAATAGAATGATTATAATTTTAGCAAAATTAAAAAAGTACTACCAGGGTACTACATCTCGCCGAGCATTAAATTAGGCTTAACTTAAGGTTTAAACCAATTTTCAGGCTCAGTTTTCGCGCGCCTGGCGGCAGGCAACCCCGCGCGCAGCGGGCGGGGACTGCGGCCGCAGAATTCATTAACCAATCATTAACATATATAATCCTGAACAAATATATTACTATTCATCATTCGACTCTGGCATTCCGTCACGCCCAGGCGTGCAATTAAGATTTCAGAACTAGACAGCACCGACCAGCGGACATGGGAAAGAATTTTCAAAGACAAATTACCGCGAATCGGTCACCCGCAAAACGCTCCTAAAATTAATATTGATTAAATTATTTTCACTTTAAATGTCTTGAAGTATTGCAGTATTGAATTTACCGTCTGGACATGCTTACGCCCTTAGCTCAAACTGAGCAAAAATTCAAGTCGACCATAGCGGCGGTTTTCCGAGTACTTTGAGACCAAATTTAAAAATACTTTTTTTATTGTTGTAAAAATTGAAGGATAGTTTGTTTGATAGATGACAGTTTGTGCCCAGCTCACTCGTTGCACGAATAAATTTAAAACGAGAAATAAAATGTGACTAAAACCGATCATCGCTATCAAATTTGTATTAAATAATATTACTTAAAATAAAAATACATCATTTTAATAAAACCGCACGTAACTGTCAACCAAATAGGTATATATATATATATATATATATATATATATATATATATATATATATATAATATGTTGACGTTTTCTTATTGGCTATTCAATATGTTAAGATCTTATCATCCTCTCGAATCTCCCCACTTGATAGATTCTTTCGCCAGTAATGGTGTCCAACAGTCACCGTAGATCCCCGGCACACCGAAGAGGCTCCCATAAAAACACCACTGAGTCCTTATACGCCCGTCCAACAAGCCCGCCGGGAATCGGCAACCTCCCCTCCCCCCCATCCCAACCACTGTTTTTATTTGTCATCAATGTATTTGAGCAAAAAGCTCGTAAGGGGGTGACTTCTTTACAAAATACAAATAAATACTTATTAAATATATATGAGCTGGATGCTTTTTTAATCTATTGTAGAATAATCGTTGAACCCAAAGTTTATTTAAATTGACTGAATAAATTCAGAACATTTATAATAAACGACGTATACTGTATTTTAGTAAAATTTCATAAGAACAATTTTGTTCAATTAGTTTTTCATCCGTACTTTGAAATCATTATTTTTACATAGGTAACCAGTTATTTAAAATTATTTACATAAAAAATTAGCATTGAGAAAATACTAAACTAAAAAACTGTTTATTCACTCAGTAAATACAGCATGTAGTTGAAAAAAAAATAAACTGAACCTTTGTCTTTTAGAGGAAGACTTTTAGAGTAGTCTAAAGCTGATCCGTCAAACGATAAACCCACATATTTGATAGTTTCAAGTGTAAAGTCAATACGATATAGAGGAGATCCGAGTGGCTGGCAGCCCCTGCGGATAGTTCTCAAGAAACTTGCAGCGTCGGCCGCCCAGCGAGGAGTCCGAGGGCTGCGCCCGTAAAAAATACACCCCCACCCTCAAATAAAACCCTTAAGTGATCATAAACCTAAACCACCATTTCAGCAAGTCACCGAAGTGATTGTTTCACTGTCTCATCTAAATTCGGTACAAATTAAAAATGACACATTAGAGTTTCGTCTACATAATAAAGCAGTCTCTCCACGGGACAAAATAACTGACAACAAGCTGATGAGATATCGGACGAAACCATTAAAAAGAAGGCGCTACTGACTATATCGGTCGGTTGTGCGTAGACTGCTTTAGGATGACTCTAGTTCCCTATAATTTCTTTTATAAATGAAGTTCACGTTTTAACGTACATGTCGCAGCTATTTTTCTAAATCTAATTTCGATCCTAGAGCAAGCGAATGACAACCGAACGATAACTAGCCAATAGCGTCCTTTTTTGCTTCAAACGCACAAAATAAAATGTTGTCAGTTGCGTTACTGCGTTTGTAGGCAGCTTAAGTAAATAAACCAATTGTTGATTTTCATTTCAATTTTTTACCAGAAAATTCATGAAAAGTGCGAAGTAAATTCTAAATTATCGATAACACGAGCTGCGAGTACAGGAGGTTCTGTCCCATCAAACGGAACGATTTCAACGACCAATTCGGGGTTCCCGAGTTCCTCTGTGGTTGTCCAAGCGACTTACTGCGCAGTCCATAAGGAAGGAGTGCGTCAGGAACACGACACTTCCACTCCCGGGAAGCCTCCTCTCCCCTCTCCGGGCCCGGGCGGCCAGCGTCAGCCGCACTACTTCCCCTCTTCAGATAACACGTTTTAAAGATTATGTAATATTATTACAATCATTGTTTATTTTAATTTATTTCAGCCATACAAATTACTTACACAGAATATTAAAATTTTTAAGCAATTTTTTTTAGTGTTATATTTTATAATGTATTTAATTCCATTTTAAGTAACGGAAGCATTTTTGTCGTTATTCTCAAGTAATCTATTTGATTTATTTAAGGATATGCGTTATGACCTTATATGATATAAACATATGTTTTCCTGTTTACAGAGGAAGAAGAAAAGTATTACCTTTTGGGTACTTTTATTTTAAGGGAAAACATTACATTATGTACATTCGTATAACTTAAGTTACTAATTATTTTTTTGTCAAATTGTAATGTTTTCTAAATTTTTTGAATTTGGAATATAAATGAATAACAAAATTTAAAACACCGTTTTTTTTACTGCAGAAATCGATGAATGTATATTTTTAGTATTCAAATAATATTTTAAAAATTATATGTAAAGTTATATAGTATGAGTGGCCATCAACGGTTATACTCTATTTCTCTATCGCGTCTTTTTATCTCTATTTTCTCGCCCTTTACTGTCGTCTTTATTCATAGCTGTATATATCTATTTGTTCCGCGATTGTCCTAAACTACACCTACCTACATTTTTTTAAAACCCCTTTACCTCTAAAGCCACCTTAATATTTTGCGACACAACCGACAACCAAATAGTTATTGGCCAATAGCGTCCTTTTAGTTTTGGTGTTTTTTATGGTTTTGAGGACGCTATTGGTTAGTTATTGTTCGATCTTCAGATTTGTTATAGCGCGTGTGGACAGCTTAAAAAGCATAAACTAAATTTGTTGTGGTTTTTCTTTCACCTACAGAAGGCGACTCCTCATCGGAGGGGCCAGCCGGCGCGAGCAGCCGCTCCAGGCGGAGGCGCACAGCCTTCACCAGCGAGCAGCTCCTGGAGCTGGAGAGGGAGTTCCACGCCAAGAAGTACCTCAGCCTCACCGAACGCAGCCAGATTGCCACGGCGCTCAAGCTCAGCGAGGTGCAGGTGAGTCCTCTCCTCCTCTCAATTCCATCACTGGAACCCTCGAGGAAACACTTGAAATCACACATTTTTTAAAAATGTATTTGAAAAAAATAATGACTTGGTTAATTTTATTATTTGTATAAAAATAAAGCAAAACTGCCGAACTGAACTTTAATTATTATAAACGGCCCTTTGCTACTTTCAAAATAAAAAAGTAAACTGACATCTAAGGCACTAGGTATTTATATTTATTTGATAAATATTTTAAATAGTATATATAAAATCGTAATCCAGAGAAATTACTGAATTTCACAAATTTTGATGATACAACAAATTAAAAAAAATTCTCTTATTATTGAAAAACCAATGCGATGCGTTCCTGTTGCAGGTCAAGATCTGGTTCCAGAACCGCCGTGCGAAGTGGAAGCGGGTGAAGGCGGGGCTCGCCTCGGGAGGGCACGGCGCCTCGGGCTCCAAGCCCAACCCCGGGGCCACCAAGATAGTCGTCCCCATCCCAGTGCACGTGAACCGCTTTGCCGTCCGCACTCAGCACCACCAGCTCGAGAAGCAAGGTGGCCACCACCCGCACCAGGCCCTGCGTCAGGAGCCGCTGCTCGCCTCCAAGGGCTCCGCCTTCCTGCAGGCCGGGGGCGCCCCTTACAGCGCCATGTCCCGGCTCAGCCAGCTCGGCCGGCAGGCTGCTGCAGCCCGGGGCTTCCAGAGGAATCAGAGCTAGACCATGTTAATGTTCAAAGTGAGCTCCGCCTATTATTAAACTGAAGGTGTCAAGTCGAGATTCATTGATGATCATTCGAGATGCTATTTTGATATTGTGCGTCCTTGTAAATTGACGGTATCAAATGCACTAAGTGCAGTGATTCCCTATAAAAGTTGGATTCTGTAAATAAAAAAGAGTCGTTAACATATTTACTTAAAAAAAAATTTTTCTGAATGTATGGCCCTGTGAACACTGACAGAATACCTGAAGAGTACATAATAATGTAAAACCGAGATTTCAGCATAATTGAGTTTTTTAAAAACGACCGATTTAGGTGAACGACCGTGAGTCAGCTGAGAGGGATTGATTGATTGATCGATTGATCGCATGATCGTCGAAGGGTACGAGGGATGAGATGTCTCAACACTCACTGCACAGGGTCTCCTTGAACCTATAAAACCTTTTCGTGGAGAACACCCTTTACCGGTTGCAACGTCAATTACGATAAAGTCGTAAGGCAAGTGGAAAGTCGGGTGCACGCCAACAACTTATTAAACAATCCTAATATGCAATACATCCAGAAAATATTAGTTATACTCCGAGCCTTCGATATTACGAGGATTACAAAATTGAGAAAAAAATTAATTAGCTTAGTCACAAACTAAAAAACTGAAGCTAATTAATAAACTGTGACTCGATTTACTTTTTTTGTCTCGAACGCCCTTCAGTCGTTGCAACTGTGTTCCGGCTATCTGCGTCACGGTATACAAGTGTGGATAAAAGTAACTACAGGGCTGCCCACGACTTTGATCTCAATATATCAAATATCAAAAACATGGAAGAGGTCATCTTCAAGCACGCCGGCTGTCGCGACGACGAGGAGTCGGAGTCGGCGCCGGGGACCGCGGGAACAAATATGCCGCCGGAAAATACGAGACGCCGCTCCTCGCACTCCTGAAGCGACAGACGTATCACCAAAACATCTCAACATCTAAACTTAAATATTATACTGCTAAGCCGATGTAAATCCAAATAGTGTTCAATATTTAGTTATTCAATTCACATACGAAACGACGACAAAAGCTCTCGAATCTTTTTCCAAAGCACAGGTGATATTCGGCTGAGAGGACACCTGACCGTTGTATGCAAGTGCGGAACCGATGTGCCTTGTTTTCCAGGAAAGGTCCCGGCAGAGTCGAGCAGAGGACACAGCTGCCTGCACGGCAATAGCGTCCTCTTTTGCGATGTTTTTGTTTTTTCCGACACGCCGTCCAAAATGATAGGATGCTATTGGCTAATTATCGTTTAGTTGTGTTGCAGCGTGTGTAGGCAGCTGGCAAGACCGTCGAGCCGGTTAGCTTAACGCGACGGTTGTAGGTCCAAATTTCAAATTGAAGTTCAAGTATTCTTAGCATTCACAAATAATTATTTTTTTATTTTATAAAAAAAAGATATAAATTTGCTAGAATCAATAGGTTTTTAATATTTTTAGTAAAAATTATTAATGTTTCAATTGCTTAGTTCTGATTTTAAAATATCTTTTTGAAAAATCAAGTTGATCAAGTTAATAAACTAAAAAAATTAACGAAAAATGTGTAAGCTTAAACCATATTAAATATCACAATAATTGGTACATCGAAGTCTTTCAGTACCCAATTTGACAAAACCTTAAGCTACCTGCACACGCTGCGACACGGCTGACAACCGGACGACACCTGGCCAATAGCGTCTTCTTTTCCGCTGTTTACTTAGACAAAATCTTATAAAGGCACCCAAAATAACGTGACGCTATTGAACAATTACCGATCCGTTTCCGGTTGTGTCGCAGCGTGTGTAAGCAGCTTTATTATTTTGTATGTTCAGGTAATGAGCTTTACAAAGTCAACCTAAAGCAATATTGTCTTATTATAATAAATATATACTATATAGTGTGTGTAAAACTGATGCAAGTAGAAGTGCGCGTGTTCCTGACAAAGTGTTGGCAACATGTTGAGGCGTGAACTTGAGTACTCGACTAGTTACTTGTGTAAATTATAAAAAGTGATGTGAGATTTTGTGATAAACATAACGAGATAAATATATATTGTAGAGATATTTATCCTAAGCTTGTGCTCGCATGACGACTTCGAGGAACCGGATATCCTTTTGAAATTGTGTCTGAATTGACTGTTTGGGAAATATGAAAAATATAAATTGTAATATTCTAGAGTTGTCTTTTACCCATAGATTTGGTGGTATTTGGTAATTAATATTTATTTTGAATTTGATTTTGGATGCACTGTGAATTCTTATTTTATTTTACTTTTTCTCTACGAAATTATTTATTTTTCAAGGAACAAAAATATAACCTACGACGAACGTGCAATGCAAATAAATATTTAAAGCAAATTGTAAAATAAATTAATAAATTAATAAAGATTGTTTGAAAATAAATACAATGTGACTTATTTTACTATCTCTACGGAAAAATAATCTTAAAATTTAAAGCGCCCAACTCGCACATGCTCCGATCAATGTATTTTTAATTCACGAGCGGGATACATCTAAACTCAGATAATCTATGAAAACGGAAGGTATGAGTATTCGAGATATCAAGAAAAGAGGCAAATGAGCCGGTAGTAAGAGGAAATCGTGAGCATCCGCATCTGACTCGATACGTCTCCGGCATTTACTTCGGCACCAAAAAATTACATCAGAGAAGCGAACCCGGTTAGATAAACAAATGTGATTAAAAAAATGATCTCGAAGCAGTCGCAAAGACAATCTGATCTATCAAAGCTACACCTTATCGGAATTACTCATTCTCTGATATCACAGGCCTCAAATAACCCATAACTTGTGCCAAACGATGACAGCTGACCGTGTTCATCGCGCCGCTCCAACTTAAAATTCAAGAAATCATAAAAAAAAACTTTACTTGAATATCTTTAATCGTAACGTCATTTTATTTCCCCTAGCGTCAGTCGTATTCCCCAAAGGCTCGCGACTTTCGCTTCTCCGTGACAGGCCGCCCCTCGTCTGCGGCATTTGAAATCTGGACCATTGTGGCGGCACGTCCCTCTGCTGCGCCGCATCTGCCGAGGCGAGGGCGCGAGCCACGCGAGCCACGCGAGCCACGCGAGCCACGCGAGCCACGCGAGCCACGCGAGCCACGCGAGCCACGCGAGACGCGCTACACGGGCGAGGCACGCCAGGGGTGGATTAATCAAAATCTTCTAGCCAATATAATAAATCTCGGATACTGCACTCGAGTCCAAATAATAAACACGCCTCAAAATGACTTGTCCCTGAAAATAGTCCCAGTACCGGAACCGAAACTGCTGAAATTTCTAATTAAAGCGCAGCCCAACGCCCGAGAGCAAAGTAAATCCAATAAAAACTGCTGCAAAAACCTACAAACACAGTGAATCACACCAATCACTAAGCGCAGGAGGTCATGAAGGAAATGGCTGAGGACAGCGACCATTTTTATTTGGGAGCGCTTTTGTCTGTAAAAGATTTTGTAGGCTCGTTAAAACTTTTCGAAGACTCAAGCGCTCTACGTGAGATTTCGCTGATAGTCACTGGTATATGGTTACACCTTTGTGCAATTTGTTGGTCGCGACCACGATTTGTTGCTACGTGTGTAGAGCGCTTTATATATAAAGTTATAAAATACAATACCTACAAATAAAATCATATAAAGAAATATTTTCTATCGAGTTGACCTATATCCTTATTGCCTTAATGTTTACCCGCCTAACCTTTGAAAAGTTAAAGCGATAACTTCTTGATCTCAGCCATTTGGCTATACATATTTGTATTTTTTAGTATTTATACTTGCTCTCAAATCATACTCTGTCTAGGACGCAGCCCGATGCGCTCCTCGTGCTCCGTGTGATTGACAGTGCGCCCCGCCCACTGCCACTTCTCTTCCCCTTTCGGCTGCTAAACACGAGTCCAGTACGCCTGCGCACTAACACTAACTGCGGCACTAACCGGCACAATGGGAGCCTCCAGCCGATTTCATGCCCCTTACACCCGTCCACAGCCCCCGGGTCCAGATCACCGTCGGCCCTGTAGCTGAATATCCTGGCTGACTTCCCCTACACCTCTAGCTCGTCTTTGCTGCAACTGGAAGTACATTTAAGTATATCAACGACACACTGGTTCAATTTGTAATACTTCATATTAAAACGACACATAAATAGCCAAATTGTTAAAAGATTACAATCACGATCGTACGATTATGGTCGTAAACTTTTAGCCATTTGTTCCTTTAATTCTAAGTTTTAAAATAGTCTTACGTCGAGAGCATTCACTCGCAAATAAAAAAATATTCTCTCAGTGAGTTCTTTGCGTAGTTTTAGTTGACACTGTTGTTCATTAGAAGTTATTACTGCGTATTTATTCATCACTCGAATATGCGTCTGGCTTATCATGTAAAATAACAACAGTTTTTAGAACATTGTAGTCTTAAGTGTGTTTTTCTCACGCATTGTGCACAAAGCTTTTGTAAAAATTATAAACAAACTTGATTACTATATTATATAAAGTATACGGTCTCGTCGTCAGGCGATCAGTTCAGCTGTTGACTGATCATGATTCTCTGTTATAGAAGTTTTCTGTGATTTCTCTGTACAAAACGATACATTAATTAGAATATATTGCAAGATATGTACAAACGATGCCGCAAAACTTCCATGCCGCAAAACAGGGGAAAAAAGGGATTTTATTTTTTATTGGAAAGGCGATTTTATTTTTTTCCGAGGGGAAAAAAAATAAAATCGCATTTAAAATTTATATTTAGATAGAGAAAATAAAAGGTCTAATATAAAGAAAAAAGCTCCGACCTTAGTGAGACCGTTTGAATATTAATTTATATTAACAATGAGATTTACAAGATGACACCGCACAATAATAATCATCCTTCCCCGAAATCAATTAGGCATTATCATAAGCCCCGGGAGTCGCCCGCGGGGCCGAACCGGAGCGCGCGGTCTGAAGCCCCGTGAAGCTGTGCTCGCCAGGGCTCTCGAGCGGCGGGCGGCGGTCCCGGCCGCGGTCCCGGCCCCGGTCCCGGCCGCGGTCCCGGCCCCGGTCCCGGCCGCGGTCCCGGCCCCGGTCCCGGCCGCGGTCCCGGCCCCGGTCCCGGCCCCGGTCCCAGCCGCGGTCCCGGCCCCGGCCCCGGCCCCGGCCCCGGCCCCGGCCCCGGCCCCGGCCCCGGCTTGCGATAATTCGCCACGCCACTTGCCCGCAAAGCGCATTAGAGTATGGGGGACAATTTGTAATGTCAGAAGCGGTCCAGGGGCGCTTACATTTTATTAAATAAAATCATGTAACTGGTTTTATTGCTAATACAAAAATATTTCAAATAAAATAATTGAGTGATTTTTCCACATGTTAATTTTTATTGGTGACCGGTTTCGCCAACCCTTCACGTTGGCATTATCAAACTGATAGTTGACTGACTCAGTTTGATAACGCCTACGGTGTGATGTTTCAAGAACAGAATAGGTAGTATTGTGAAACCGGTCACTCAACTCCCGCCCGCTCAGCTCCGATCGGCAACAAAATAAAACACCGTGTGTTCAAATTATTTGCGCGTGGGCTTCATTTTTAGTTAATTTTCAGTACATATCCTATAATTTTCAAATATTGACGGGGCCTCACACCCAAAAAAGAGCCACTGCAAACGACTTTCAGAAACTGAGAACGTATTTTTATTTGAATAATCTAAGCTAGGGTGTCTTCCGTTCTCACAGTCTAGATATTTCTGGGTGTTTGTGAGATGTTTTCCCCGCCACGAGGCGCCCCGCCGCCCCACATCCCTCGCCCGGAGTCAAGCGGCGCGGCGTATCAATTACCGGCCCTGGTGGCGAGGGGCGCAGCGCCCACCCCCTCCCCCCACCCCGCCCCCTCCCCTCGCCCCCCTCCCCGCGCCCCCGCAATCACGAGGCAAATCGCTGCCGCCAAATGGCCAAAGGATTATCTAAATCAATTTTGCAATAAACGGAGCATACGCTGTGCTGTGTAACTTTTGAGCGTCACGTCAGCGTCGAGCGTCAAAAATTGTATAGCATTCGAATTCGCTGCATACGGTGTAAAGGTTGTTTTTAGTTTTTTAAGAGCAATAAACACCTTAGTCGTTCATCAGCATACAAGGAACCCGAAGGGAACAATTAAATTTAGCAAAAAGTAGGATGCTTTCAGAAGCGATTGCATGCGTGACTACATTGCACAATGTCAAATGTAGTCGATTGGTTAATATATGAATTCCACTGAAGCTTCGCCCGGATTCAAATCCGGGCCTCTCGATCGGCAAGCTAAAGTACAGAAAAAATCTTAATTTCACACGGAACCTATTCCCAAGATAAAATATAATAAAATTACGACAGAAGCTCTTTTAATACTCATTATTCTTACAACATTAACTATGTCTATATAATTCATCTTCATCTAGTGCTTCTCCTCCTCATGCCGTGCATGTACTAAGCCAGTGTTCATGGTTTTATAAGGGGAAAATAGTGTAGTGGGTCCCCGAGTCTATATAATGAATCATAGCATATTGTTTGCTGGCGTAATTCAGTGCAAAATCTCTTATTTTCAATTATGTTAGACATCCCAAATTCCTATGCGTGCCTTTTTATAGTTAAATTAAACAAATCATATCCAATATTACAAATTAACACTAACTTATTATATTATTGTTTATTTTTGTTAATATTGTTTAATATACGCACACTTACTGACATTCTGAGTTCTACTAATTATGTAAATAGCACCGCCGCCGACGTGCCTCACCTGCCTCACCTGCCTCGGCCGCCAGGGGACGGGTTAGCTGCTAATGCTGTCCCGGTAAGTACTTCTACTATCAATATTTATTACTTTTCGGTGATATTTATGCTTGTCGAACGAGTCGTTGGTAATAAACGTATTTTTTTTTTTTTTACATAATTGAAATTATAAATACATTATTTATATTCAAGAATTAAAATTATTTATATTTTAGGTGCGCATACAAAATGTTTATTTCAACTACATAAAACAACGGTAAGAACTAAAACCATTTCTAAGCGGCTTTTGCAACTCGACGACTCGCCGGACGGTGAAGGTGGACGCCGGACGGTGAAGGTGGACGCCGGACGGTGAAGGTGGACGCCGGACGGTGAAGGTGGACGCCGGACGTTGAAGGTGGACGCCGGACGGTGAAGGTGGACGCCGGACGGTGAAGGTGGACGCCGGACGGTGAAGGTGGACGCCGGACGGTGAAGGTGGACGCCGGACGGTGAAGGTGGACGCCGGACGGTGAAGGTGGACGCCGGACGTTGAAGGTGGACGCCGGACGGTGAAGGTGGACGCCGGACGGTGAAGGTGGACGCCGGACGGTGAAGGTGGACGCCGGACGGTGAAGGTGGACGCCGGACGGTGAAGGTGGACGCCGGACGGTGAAGGTGGACGCCGGACGGTGAAGGTGGACGCCGGACGTTGAAGGTGGACGCCGGACGTTGAAGGTGGACGCCGGACGGTGAAGGTAGACGCCGGACGGTAAATGTGGACGTCGGACGGTGCGCGGTGAACGGTAGGTAGATAGGAACGGCGCGGCATTACTTTTATTATCTGTTAGCATTTTTTTCATCCTGGTAACACAATAGAATTGACTTTAGAATTGTTCACGCCCTGTTTTTACACTCAACAGATTGGAAAGAGGATGACAACATTGGCTCCCGAGCCACAGCACAATTAAACAAATCCAAAATAACAATAAAAATTATTTTAGTTTTTGTGTTGTAACAGCGCTTTTTATATTATCATTTCGTTGTTGATTTTACAAGGTTCCTTATTTTGTGAATATGTATTGAACTTCTGGTCCCTCAACGAGCTGCGCGAGGCTAAGATCTTCTGTTTTAAAAATGAAAACTTTTTTCTTTGAACATAAGTTTTTGTTTATTTCTACTTTATACGCACACTTCTCTCGTGTTTGTTAAATCGGCGATGGCGGCACTAAAGATTAGACATAACTAAGTCTTAGCGAAATCCATAAAATCCATTTTTTTTTATTTACAACATTTAATATAATCGACCATGAAAGACAAAGTAATAAATTTTGAACAAATTATAGAAATAGAGATATCTTGTTGCTGTATTTGTAATTAAGCTTTTGTAAAACTATTGAGCTTCAAATATCTAAAAAATTGTTCAGCAATATTTATGTGAGTCTCATTTCTATAAACAAACAATATATTTAAAGAAAAAAACCTTTATTATACGTGATCATGTGTATTTTAGATTCAGTAGAAATATAAAGTTAGTTTAAAAATATATAGAAGTCTTATAATATTATAATCCCTAAAATTGCCTAAATGCAATGGACTCCGACGCCCACGAAAAAACTTAAGAGAATAAAATGTTTACATATTTATTTATTTCAATAAAATATAAAATAAATTATAGTTAATTAAGCAATAATGGTATTTTTTGGGTTCGCAAGCCGAAAGGTTGCTGGCACCTGGTGATTTAGGCGCAGCGGCGTCCCGCGGCGCGGATTATGGTTCGGGGAGGGGGGAGGCAAGTGAAGCGGGGAGGGGAGGGGGCACAGACGATGATGATGATCTTGTATTCCAGCACTGCTGTACACGCCACCACACGCCAACAGCGAAAATCAGCGTCACAAAAAATGCAACAGACAGCAAATATTAATAGCCAAGCGGCTCGGAGATTACAAAAATCCTTATTGTGACGTGAGAACGCATACTTCCTATTCAAGTGCTTCTCCCCAGAGGAGATTGATGACTATCTGAACCGTATCTCTCTCCTGAATTAGTCTTATTAGTTTGGCTGCACCTCGGACTTTCAGCCTCTGGCAAAAATTCCGCATTCACAGCAGCTTTCTCCTTCCAATGCCGTTTCTTCCTTGGATTATTTCCTAGACAATCAGACGCAGTAGGCTAAATTTGATATTTCTGAAAATATGGCCAAAATAGGATATTTTACGCATTTTTACCACTGTGAAGTTCTCTTTTATATGACGCTTACGACGAGAAGTAATAATCAAAGCATAAAAAAGCAAAGAAGAAATCGGATAGGTGACCAGCTGAAGAGGGTGAGTCCTGCTTGAAACGTATCCGGAATTTACCTTGTTGCATATAGTAAGTCACAGAAAGACTGCAAAAGAGTTATTCTACTGAAGGGTTTTGGTGCCTTACACCTTGATGGCAATAAATAAATAATCAATATTTTTGACAGAGAGTACTTGGTGGAATTCCATGTTACTTTTGTGATTTTTCCACATTTTAATTTTTATTGGTGACCGGTTTTGCCAACCTTTCACGTTGGCCAAACAAACAAAATAAAAAGTTTGATAATTAAATTAAAGGTTGACGAAACCGATTATCGGTAAAAATTAACATGTGGGAAAATCACTCAAGTATTTTATTATATTTAAAATATGGTAATAAATCACTGTAATCTAATTGAAATAACTTTAAAACAACTAATTTATTCACTCGGACTCAGTTCCGGGACGTCCTGGCCGGCAAGCGAGTGAGCTAGCCACTGAACCACGAGATTAAGAACAACGAGATATTCAATTTTTTTTAATATAAAGATATTTTTTAAAAACTTAACGGAAAGCCGTTTAATCATTAAACATAGGCAACAAAAGTAACATAGATTATCAAGACTTATCGTCGGAGAAATCTGTCCATCACATTTTTCTTTCTGTAATTCATAAAACAAATTACGATGTTTTCCTGCTTTAAATAGAATAGCTCGCATGTCATAATTAATTGGTTTAATTTGCAGCACTCCATATTTAGAAAAAACATGCAAATAGATTACAATCATTTTTGATCGTAAACGATTATGCTCCTTCTCTGCTTGTAAATAATAAAGTGATCCATAATTACTGATTTAATTTATAATTACAAGAATATCAATATCAAAACGATTAGGAGATTACGATAAAATTAAAAATTATGTTTGTCTATTTTTGATGCGTTAATTAAGTGGATTCGACAAAGCTCTGCATCACTCGGCGGCTCGTCCCTGCGCGGCGGGGCTGCGGGGCTGCGGGGCTGCGGGGCTGCGGGGCTGCGGGGCTGCGGGGCTGCGGGGCTGCGGGGCTGCGGGGCTGCGGGGCGGCAGGCGCGGGCCGTGGCGGGAGCTCGTCACTCGACACGCGCCATTATACGTGTCATGCGAGTGGTCGAGAGTGACGCTCGACAATGTTAATACGATGGGGAAAAAATTGGAAATATCCGATGCGTTTAAGCTGGGTGACAGAAATAGGAATGATTGTTTTTCTGTGAGCACTCAACAAGCAGTCGACTGGTTATCCAACAGTTTACAGGTCGATTTTTATCATTTTTTTAATAAAAAAAAAAACCTAAGGCTGTGCGCCTCCCTACAGCGACGACTTTAAAATTCAATAAGAGGTGCTCACCTGTCTATCCTAAACTCGTGGCCCGATAGATCAGATAATCTCCTGCTCGCAGAATAAAGGTAAATAATGTAACGTGCCGGGGTTCACACTTAAAGACTTATTTATGTCAACACAAGTTATATTTATTTATCTACGTACAGAGTATTTATTTCCACATTATATATTTATATTAACATTGTTTTGAGTGCATATCAGACCGAAGCCCTGTTTGACACTGAATCCAAGATGGCTCCCCCTTGCATCTCCAACCTTCGGGAGCTCGCGCGAGGCGCACTCCTCGCTTCTCCAAGACCGCGTATTGGCGCTCCTAATCGATGGTCGCTCAATCATTCCAGAGTCCCTTTGTTTATGGTGTTCGTTTTTTAAACTTACTGCTAGACCGTAACAATAATATATATCAATTATCAATTAATTTGCTTGCAATTACACATTGGGGATTTTCTTTGGGGAAATTGTTGTAATTGAAAAATTCAGTGAAGCTGAAATATTTTCTCTCGCCCAGATGTGGACTCGTCGCCGTTCATTCGTTTGTTGGGATTCTTTATTTCTTCTCTATTTCCGTTTGGTTTGTTTCTTTCATCATACTTTAACGTCTGCCTCTCTATTGTATTACGATTTTCTGCTTAATTTTGTTAATTTTTAAAATGTAATATTCGTCCTTTTTTATTTGTTTTTCTGCCAAGGTGTGTTTATCTATACTGCAATAAAATGCAAAGCGAGCAGCTCAACTACAACTTTAAACTTTTCGCTGTGCGAGCTCTTCGTGAGCCGTGGTTTTAAAAAGCCATTGTTATTCTTATTCCGCAATCGGATGACATTCGAAGTTAGATAATCTAAAACAGCGTATATTATCATAATGCATAAGTAAGGCCAGCAGTAGGAAGTATTTAAAATAGGGACTGCGAGCTGTTTTGTCACTGGAATTTTCCTCGCTGCATACATTCTTGAAGAGTTTTTATTTCTTTGAACCTTTGAACAAGTTATAATTTTTAACAAAATTCTATCCCGGATCGAGCTTGGGGTCACATAGTCGACAAGCAAACATAATAACCATTAGCCGATAAGGTTGTTATTGTTGTTAGCGAATCATTTAGTTAAATCATATTCACGCGTGTACAAAAAGGGTTACTGTTTTCGATGAGGTTAGATGAGCGAAGATGTATAAAGAATACCCGTTCTGTTATATTAAACCCAAATTATTTTATTTTATATTGAACCTAGATGAATCTATTGAAATTTATAATTTAACTGAATTAAAAAAATACATTGCTGCACTCGGGTGAGATCTGAGACAGTGCCGTCGGAAAGCGATTGACACGAAGCTGTTTGCTGTTTATATTCTGATTATACATCATCTGCGCCTTCCTGCATCTTTTTGCGAGATGCTCGCAATCCTCAGGACTCAGCTTACGGAGGCCTGACTTGACTGAAGGATTCGATGGCCAGTCGCAGCTGGGGCGGGCCGCGGAAGTAGTTCCATCGGCGCCTAGATGCCATCGGAGACTAGCAGTGCCGCCGGCACTGCAATATTAATTATCGCCCGGTCGAATAATAAGCTGACTCTTCCGGTAGTATACGTGTGGTCGATACGATGCAGTGGCGTACGGCTCATCTGAGCAATCAGGCAAAAATTCCTTTTACGCTATCGCGGCCCAGAAGTGTGATGGTACAGCCTCGAATCCCACCACTGTCAGAAAAATGGCCGTCTAAAAAAATATGGATATCTCGCTCGTGGATAAAACAACAAAGTAATCCCCTCCTCCATTGAGCACTTGTCCCCGCTAAGTTCTGAGATTTTTTGTGGCGCGAGCTGGTCCCCGCGTTGTCTGATGCCGATAGCATCGCGGGCCGCCCCCTCGCGGGGGTTCTTCCCAGGTCGTGTATTGTACTATCCTAAATTTAATTATCTTTGCGCCGGCGCAGGTGAACTGGCGACTCACCCTCGGACGGCCTTCGTGGAGTACCTCACATCAAACCGCGCCGCGCCACCCGGCTGAGTGTCTCCCGCCCACCTGACCCGTCCTACATCCGAACACTTGTTAGCATTTTTTGTTTGATATACAGGTGATTCTAAATATCTAGTTAATATTTTACTAATAATAAACGCAATTTAATTATCAATCAATTTCAATAATCGATTTATTTGTATGAAGTATCATATCTTCTTCTTCAAGTGCCTCTCCTCAGAGTAGGTTGGCGACTATTTCACTGAGCGTATACTCATGCTGAGTCAGTGTCCATGGTTTTCTAAGGGAAAAATAGTGTTGTGGTCTCCGGGTCCTTCTACACCGCAGTTTTATATTGGAAGGAAAAGTACGCGTATTGTTGCTGCCCAATAGAATTAATATATATTTTTTTTCCTTTCAAAGCTTTGGCATTTAGATCTAATACTCCTTTTGCAGCAAGCTACAGAAACAATAGCAGGAGCCCCTCCACCTCGACAAGGTACTTCCAGACCACATCCCTCCAGAAGAACTCCATTACCGAGCCTTTACACACGATCAGGGTACAGAATGGCCGGCTGCACGCGCTACCGCACACTTGGCACACACAATGGCGTCCTATTTTGCGCCGTTTTCCCTATGCAAAACCATAAAAAATGTAAAAAAATATAGGAACGCTATTGTCGAATTGCAAATCGGTTGCAATTTGTACGGCCGCGAGGCCCAGCGCTGCGCACTCGGAGCACGTCGGTAGACCTGATTTGTCACGTCTATAATGAAGTTGCTAAATAATTAAGAAGTAAATAAGACATAAATAAGAAGCGAGCAGCAGACATCTCTGTCGGAACTCGTGCATGGCGGAAAATGAGTTTTTTGTCGGTCGTCTCCGCCGGCGCTGTGAAACGTGAGCCTCCAGATGGCACGCATCTGCTCTAGTCGGCCATTATTTATTTACCCTCGTGAACATCTCATAAATCTGATATTAAATCGACAAAGTACCAGTTTTTTTTCCGCTGTATAATTAGTAATAAGCGTCAGAAGCGCGCCGCAACCCGCAAGGCAGGGCAATCCCGTTTAAATTTAACACCAACGCACTTCAGAAAATATTATCCCAGTATATATTCTGTTTTATAAGAATAAGTGTTGATAAGATAAAGATTTCTAGTTTAAAGTATGTATTAAAGTTATCTATATATATTAAACACAAAAGATGTTTGTGTGTCCGTCATAGACTTTGAAACCTTCCAACCGATGTGCCCCAAACCGGTTTCATTTGATAGGCAATAATACGAAGAATCTTTGTGACTATTAAAACAATGCATTAAATACATTCGGTCTATTAATTAAGTCGATTTTCGACATTTTCCAAACAAAAATTTTCAACATTTGTAAAGTCGAGATCGTTCCTCGCAAATAATTTGAAAAAAGAACATTGTGAAGATCACGCATAAAACAAAATCACTATCTGTCATTCACAACAGAGAGTTTTATCATAGTAAGTTTGACTATTTTTTATGGGAAAAAAATATTAAACAAAAATATTCGTATTACAAGTTTCATCTATGGATTATTATGCATATCGCTTTATGATAAGAGCCTAACAATCCAATCACATTTTAAAATGCCGTGAAGTTTTTCATCAGTTCATTGTGGACATGTACGCCAAAATTAAAAGCGAGCGGCTTCTGTACATTCGTTTTAACCAAAAGAAATTGCATATCGAAGATTATATTCATTCGCGCGATGCAATTGCAATATTGCATATGCATGAGTATGCTCAAGATGCTTTGACGTAGGCATACAGACGATTAAAGCAAAAATGGAGATTATCGCACGCTCATATTCTAATTTGGCTGATAAAAAAAAATTGTTCCAACTCAAATCGATAGTGTTATTTATATCTGCTGAACTACCGAATCTACAAGAAGACGTTGTCTGCAAGAACATGATTTACGCCCCATGCGGAGCATTGAATATGAATTCGCCTTGCATGAAAGACGGCAAATGCACGAAAATATATCCACGCGATTTGATTAATGAAACTCAAACTGGTGAGGATGGATATCCGAAATACAGCGACGAAAGACAGAAGATGGAGGATTTACCACCATCATTAAAGTAAGAAACGTTGATATTGACATTGAAATTGACATTGACAAGTACATATGCAAATATGTTAACAATAATGAAGCTGTCTGCTGAATTCTTGGTTATAGTATTCACCCGCATGAATCTGCATGTCCCGGGGTTATCATGCTAGATGTCCCAGGATGACCATGCTGCATGTCCCGGGGTGATCATGCTAGATGTCCCAGGATGACCATGCTGCATGTCCCGGGGTGATCATGCTGGATGTCCCAGGATGACCATGCTGCATGTCCCGGGGTGTTCATGCTGGATATCCCGGGATGATCGTGCTGGATATGCCGGAGCGCCGCACGTCCCGACCGGCGTGCCTCTGCGGAACGAATTCCGAGTTAGTATGCGCGGCAGTCGGCGCAGTGCGTGTCTTCCTAGCCGCCGCGGCTCATTAGCTCGGCCAGCGTAGCTTCGGTAATCACACAAAGTAAATATCATATTTATAAAGCCTATTGATAAAACCCATCACGTAGGCGCCTGCATGCCTTACAATAACGTTATCGGTAAATGTGTTCTTAATAGTTCGACTCGTGTTCAAACTGAACATATTTCAATATGTCTTTTCTTTTGTGTTAAATTTTAAAAAAGATATTTTAACGTTTCGGCTCGAAAACTAGAAGCAATTTTTCAAGAAGGCGTAAAAGTCAACGGTAGCGATAACATTGTTTCATTATTTTGAAAATCTGTGGAAGGCAAAATATTTGCAAAGGAGATAAATGAGAATGGCGTGGGACGTCAGATATGAGTAAGGTCGGAGTGTGAAGCGGCTTGTTGCTCAATGAAGATAGTAGCTAGTCACATTATCATGTATAGCGACAATATAATTGTATTATTTTTGAATGGAGATATGGACGGTGCGTACTCGGTGGCTCTCCAGCTCCGGGGCCCTCGCCTGTTCCTCTGGCTGTCCCGGCATCTAGAGCGGCGCATTGCTGCCAATCCTATATATTATAATAAATCATCGTTAGTTTTAGGAATACTGATTACTTTGTTATTTTAATGCTTCCACTTTGCATGTCTCGGTGTACAATGGCCATTCACATTGCCTCGATGTCAGGATCGAACAAAAGGCCATGAATTTGTAATGCATAATTGTTTTGAGAAACTTCAAAAAGCGGCGATGACAGCCGGCAATTAAGATCGTGCAGTCGGGCTAGATCCGCGCAGGCGGGAGTGTCCGTCATTAGCCTGGGAACGGGAGTCGGCAGGTAATAATGCCACGTCCTCGCGGCCGCAGCCGATCCGTCCGTGGCTCGGGAGTCCAATCAAAAGCACATATCCTGCAGGCGGCGCCTCTGAAGGACGCTCGCCACGCAGCGCGCGTCTCGGCCCTCGCCAAGCATTTGCATGCGCCAGGAGCGGACAAGGACCCTGGCCCGACCGCAACATTCAGTACAAACCACCTCCTGTCCCGCTGAAAATATTCTGCGAGTAGGTCTGAATTGTTTCTGCGGTCGGGAGTGCAGCTTAATTAGTGAGACTGGCTCGGGGCAAACGCGGGTTCGGTGAGATGGTTCTCTAAAAAGATAGCACTAGGAAAAGAAGAAGAGCAGTTCTGCAGCAGCTCAAGCAGAGCAAATTAGATAAACTGAATTGAGACCATATTAACCACACTACTTTATCAATGTATGAAACTGCAAACGGAAATCAGACGATCGACCGAGAGAGAAATCATTTAAAGCGAAGGTTCCTCATTATGACCGACTTGCAACATCTACTTGGTTTGTTTTTTTTTGTCCAGAGAGCACCTATCATCTTGTTTAATTAAAAATAAATATTTGCATTTCCCTGCTCAAAGAGCGATTGCAAATAAGCCGCAAAATAGTTGTGCATTTTTAACCAAGAATGGACTATGCTCATTGGGATAAAGTACGAATAAGATAAATTTCGATAATTTAATAGTAATTAATTAGCCTTATTGTGTCCGCAGCGGGTCCCCAGTCCGCCCCGCGGGCCCCCAGCGCACGCCTCGTGTTTGACAAACACGATAGCCAGAATAGCCGGCGCGCGAGGCTAAGTGCTGCCCCTCCACGGCTCTGCTCATTACCGCCCCGCCCCGTCAGACTTCATCAGGTCACGTCGGCTGGAGTGCCAAGTCGACTGTCGCCGGTGAGTGAGCCCTGGGTATCATTGTTTGTCAGGTTTTGGCACCATCCTAGTGGTTTCGTGGCCCGCGTGACCTCAACCTCCTGGCAACGTTCTAGTTCATCTCTTCTAGTTGACTAGCCCGCGCCTCCGGGCACACGAGCATCGAAAATGTCGGCTCACGTGTCCGTCCATACCGGCTGATAGAAAAATAGTCCCTTACGTTTAAATTTATATCAAACCGCCATTGATTCAGCACCCGCTCGCTTTTTGGCTGTAGACTCGGGCTCGACCCCGACTGAGGCTGCAATGTTTTTCAATTCGTTAAATCTGGAATATTATGAAAATCTCGATCGTTAAGGAAACAAACATTTTTTCACCGGGGATCGACGGGGAGTGCTCGTTTGTCCTTAAAAGTTTGACGAGTTTTTTCCCTGTAAAGAGAAAAAACTCTCCCTGGGTCGGTAAATGTTTTCTTTTCCTTTAACCGTTTAATTTAAATGTTTGATAAATTCTGAAAGGTCGGAACTCGCTCGAGACCCCACCGGAATTGAAATAAATGCTTACTCTTACACTCTTGCTGTGTACTGTATGGTGCGATGCCCACACGGGCTACTATCTCGTCTTCTAGTCACTCACAGGTGATGGAATGGCTAAGTGATTACGATCATAGAGCGCCTCCCGGTAGATCTTTGGACGTATTGATTTTTTATGAAAAAAAAATTATATTTTTAGTAAAAAAAAATTCAGTGTTAACTTACTTTTTTTATTTTTTAGCGCGACTAGTTTCGCCACTATGCTGAGTTGGCATTTTTAGGCGGAGCGAGGTTTCGTTGACTATTTACAATTGAGCGAATGACAAAATGACGATTGTCAGAAGATATCTATCTACTCGGTCGATGAATTCAATGTTCCTGACTGATCGGAGACTCTATGGAATTATTATAAATATTAATGACCGAACAGTTGGGAGATTTAGAATGTGAAAAATTGTAGATTCGAGCTCTTCTCGGTACTCTTTTGGGGAGAGATGTGTGCTAGTTTGTACTCCTCGGGTGATCAAAATTCAATAGCTGAATAAAAGCACCTCATTAGGTGTGAAAATTGTCACAAATCGATCGATACAAAGGCGCGCGCGGCGGCGCACTTGCGATGCGCGCGGCGTCTCGCAGCAGCGGCGCTTCCGCCGGCCTCTGTCATCTCGGAATGGATATTAATATGTATAAATTACAATATCCACCTATCTAGTGACGTATCTACCTGCGGCCTCGGGGGCAGGGGGCAGGGGGCGGGTGCGGGGGGCGAGCGCCCTGACTGATATCTCCGCTCGCTTCTCACGCGGCAGACGTGGCGCAATGTTGGACTCTCGTTACATCTTGAATCTTATGATAAATATTAATGATTGTCGGGTATTTTCGTGGTTTTTTGGTTTCATTGCACAATGACAATGATGAAAAAGAATGTATCGATTTCATTAGAGATGTTGTTTGCGACAGTGAACTCACGATCACGAATACCAAGAGATAGAGCCCGACGTGTTTTGCTCCTCGTGCCGGACGCCGGGACGAGCACGTCGAGGGTGACCCGTCGAGCACGAAAACCGATATCACCAGAGGAAGCGCACATCGATGTCCAGCCTCCGAAACACTGATTAATGAAAAATACTATCAACGTGCTGTGGCAGGTGATAGCGATATATTTCAGCAGCTGTCGTAATTAGTACCTACTTGTGAGTCACCCCCCTTGTATTGATTTACAAATCCGTCTTGATTGCGATATTTAAAAAAAAAAATCATCATAAAATTTCGAAAGATTTTTTTTATTTCGTCCAATAAGAGAGATTTTTTTACAGCTGAAAACCTATCTTATCGGATCAGAGGGAGTTGAGATTATTTCTTTGGAATTTTTAATAGCAGCTGTTGAGTTTGAGAAATATTTATTTTTCCTTACCTTTGCTAAAATATAAATCTTATAATTTTTTACTTATAATCAATTTTAATTGTACTTTTAAAAAAAAAGAAAACACAGTCGTGATGATAAGTGAACATCACTGCAAATTACAAAATAATATATTCAGTGTGTCTGCGGTGGACGGTCAGGACCGACTCTCGTCGCTTCTGGGAACAGCGTCTGGCGCGACTGCCCGGCATTGAACATGCAAGCAGCGCAGCAAATAATAAACATCATCTTTTATTAGCCAGATGATTGAAATCTTTAACATGTAGTGTGAATAAAAATCAAGCATGATAAAGGTATTGCAGGTAACAGTTGGAAAGAAACTTTTTTTAAAATACAGATGTTGATCGAAAGAATTCTTCTGTTGAACTGTTCTTCACAAGTGCCACGTCTTGTTCCTAACCTGATTTGATGCTCATGCCTAATGTTATTTTATTTTACGTTAAAAGGTTTTAAGCTTTGGTTATTTATATTTTTTACTTAATTTTATTTATTTTCCTTGTTTTGTAATATAACTCTTAACATCACTATGGCCATAAATGATTATGTAATTGCAGCATTAAATAATGTTTTGTTATCACATAAACGAGTAAAAAAGTGTTTGCAAAATAAATTATAATTGTATTGCATTTTTTTTTAAATAATTTTCCCACTGAACTTTGATGAATAAAATCTAAAACATATTATATTTTTAACACTTGAAAACTAAACTCAATTCAAATAAATAGACCCGCAGAGCACATGTTCAATAAAAATTGAACGATTCGTACTAGACACACCTGCGATCACAGGTGCCGTACTTTGCGTAGCCAACAAACAAAATCAAAGCTACATTGTTTTTTGTTGAATTTCTGAAACAGTAGATACTAGAAAAGTATAAAAAATATATGTTTATACGAAAAATTAATTTTTAAATATGTTTACTATGATCTTTCTTTGCCTTTTAGACATTGAGAAATTGAAAAGTCAACCTTTTCTTCTATGTTTTGTATTAGGTTTATTTTTTTATATTATAAATTTGTTATTACTATGACCATGTATTGCATTTTTTTAAATAATTAAACATATATTCTTATGATATTAATAAATAAAATCTTTCTGTTTATAATCTCATTGAAAAGCATAAAAAGAATCACTACTGAATTTTCTTCAACAATATAATTTAAATTTCTTTATTTCTTCTTACAACTTCGTCATAGCGAATTAATGATAAATAGAGACATCTATTAGTGACAAGCAAAACTAGATGTAGGCCTATTGGAATAAGCCTTGGCTCAGATGTCCAACTGTACATTCTTATTCTCATTCATTTACATTTAATAAAAAATATCGTCGTACTTCTCACCTCTCCCAGTATCATTATTTTCAGTCCCGTGAAATGTTGTTGTTCATTAGATGCCAGGTATTCCCTTCCCTTCATTTTTTTAATTTCAAAGCCACTTTTTTATTTAAGTATCTATTTAATTTAATCATCTCTCTTTGTGTGCTGCTCTAAACTGTTGACAATATCACATATTTGTAAGCATTCACTGGGTTAATAATTTTCTCTCATTAAAAGATTCTGAAGTAACTAAAGGCGAATACCCTTCTGTTTCTTGGATTATATTGTCCGGTATTAGAGCAAGCAAGTGATAGCTACAAACATGGTTATGTAAACCCAGGTGACCTGGAGCGGCTGTCACGTACCTCATTCAATCCACAGTTCGCTCCTAACCTCTCCCATCGGTAAGCATTTGAGGTCTCTACACACAACTTGCAGCTAGCCAATACCATCCTACTTTTCGTTGTTTACTTAGACAAAACCATAAAACATATCCAAAATAATGGACACTATTGCTTGATTGCAAATCTGTACGTAGTGGACTTTGTAGTGCATATTTTTGTTGACTCAGGTTCACTCCATTGCTAGTATTCACAATATAAACAAATTCAGACAATATTGGGTAAATCGCAAATAAAACACAGCTTTACATTTTCTCACTTTTAATATAGAAACTCAAATAATGATAGTTTTTAATTGACAGAATCAGTATGAAACACAAAACCTCTGCCTTACAATACAATATGTGAAATTAAATGCCGAAATGTAACTCGTAGTGACTGCAAATCTAGACTACGCTCCCCTAGGTCAAGCAGCACACTGCGTGCATATCAGCAAGGCCACTGCAGTGCAAACGAGTACCTCTGAATGCCTTCGGCAAAGGTGGCAAGAATAGTTGATAATATCATTCAATCTCCACTCATATTGTTTCAGCTTTAATATGGGAAATTCGACTCAGACTTGAGCATTGCTCAGGCCCTGAAGACATTCAGCACCGACCCAAGAGGGCAACCTTAAAAATGTAAGACTTAAAACTTAAAAGTAAATTTGAAAGTAACTGCTACTGAAGGAACATGGCTCGGTGAGCTCCACTCGCAGGCAAAACAAATGATGTTTCAGAATAACACGCTCCATTTTGTTCTCTAACCCTTCACGACGATCAAAAATTACGACACAAACACGCATGATTACAATATCCCATTTATATTGGCACATAGACAATAGTTGAGTCCTGATACCTGATAGAGCGTTATATTTTGACATAACCGAGTTTCGAAAAAAATGCAGGAATGGATGTATTAATAAAAAAATCACAGCTTGTCAAGACGACGACAAACCACTGCAGATGGTTCGCAGTCTCGTCGGTATCCCAAAATTTGTCGACAGCTTAAAAGTGTTTTTCCTAGTTTTGAATTAAAAAAACCTTGAAATAAAATAATTGTATATTGAAAGAATATAATTAATTATAACAAAATATGTTTGTTTTTAGTAACTAGGGAGAAGCCAGACGGGCGCGTCGAATGCTCGACCCTATGCATAGTTCCGACCGCTGGGCGCCCTATCATCAAAATAAACATTAAACAAATACAGATTAGTGATACAATGTAAAGTATAATATAACAATATAAGATGCAAGATATTTTTTTTGCATTTTTTAAAATTTTGAATATTTTTTTTGTTTTTATTTTTATTTTATTTTTTTGTATTTTTTATTTTTTCTCTCCGCTTTTTTGGGGATTGTTGAGTTGAGGTGGGGAGGGGTGGATAACATAGAGGGATTGGGAATATACCATAAAGGAGACGACGCCGTAACCGCACACTATTCGATAAGTGCCACACCACAATCGATAGTTTTACTAGTATCTTTTATATGGAGTCATGGCAGTGGCGCATGCCCAGAGTCACCGATATTTTAAGTGTCGAGCTGTCTCTGTGACCTCATATCGGTACCGGCATTTGCGTAACAAGGACAAGCGATGGTCTCACTCCATGACATAAACCATATAAAGATAATCGGGACGATGGGCAGGAGCCTGAGGACCAAGGCCTCCGGGCCCAAGCAGCTGGAAACCCATGAACATGAAGGTCCGCAGTAGGGCAGCACGATCAGGCCGCGTCTTGCGAACGCACAGCACGCACCTGAAATGCACAAAATGTTCTTATGAAATTTAAAAAAAAAAAAACAATAGAAAATTTTTAATACTCACCACTAAGTAAACAAAGTCTTACTAAAACTAAATATGAAAATTGATGAGGTGGTAATTACCACTAAACTTATGGAAAAGGCCAGCAATTTATAGTCTTTTTAAAATCACTAGTACTTTTGAAAAATCACTCTAAACACAAGATATCTTTCGTGTTCTTAGTAAAACAACATAAGGCAGGTGTTCTCAATCTTTAATCTTCTTCATCAAGTGCCTCTCCTCAGAGGAGGTTGGCGACCATTTCACTGAGCATATACTCATGCTGAACCAGTGTTCATGGTTTTCTAAGGGAAAAATAGTGTAGTGGGTCCCCGGGTCCTTCTTTACTGTTTTATAAATAATGCCATTTATCAGAATAATCTTGCACTGAGCCCATCGCAGTTTAACTTAATCCTCGAGATACTCCAGGAAATAGTTTAAAAACATATACATTTCAATATTATTATCATTTAAAAAATATTATGGAAACACTTAACACTAATATCGTTTTTAGAAAGCGGAAATTTATTTAATGCAAAAAAAATACCGAAGATACTGCAACATTATCTCATTTTTGCATCTAAAAACCTCTACACCTTATTATAACAATTGTCATAAAAAAAACATGGCATAGGCCTTGAGCTACTGGGTTTAAATTTAAATCTAAATTCCGTGCAACAGGAGACAATAAACACACCAAAAATTATATATGTGGATTCACAAAAAGTCGAGAGCCACTACTTATATTAATTATTTTATGATTGCAGAAAAGTAATGCTAATCCAAGTGCTTGAATGGAAACTTTTATTTACTTTATGAAAGATTAGTGTACTTGGTAAAACTGGGCAATACCTAGCACAGCCGAGACGTTCTTCTGCAAACTCCAGAAGTGTGATGAAGGACTCCTTGGAACCACTGCTCAGCACAGGCGGCACAGTCATGTACAAAGTCTGGTCATGCAGCACCTGATAAGATGATAAACTCTATTAAAAAAACATAGTACTGGAAGAATACGGGGTGTGATGACTTGCTAATGAAAACAGCAAATAACATCCTAAAATTGTCTTTAGTTCATAAATTGATTGTTCATGTTAAAATATGCTAGAATATAATTATCATCTTCAGTATATCCACACACGCACCAACGAAATATATAAAAACAGCAATATACTCTTAAAGTTGATTAGATATTATGAATAGAATCCTGTCATTGCAATCTAGCAGATCTACTATTTTTAATAACATTTCTAATATACATACTGTCTCCCAGATGTTGTGCGTGGTTTCCGTGAGGAAGATGTTGAAGTTGATCTTCACGGGCTTCACATCCTTGAGGGCCACGATCTTCGTGATCACCTGAAAATATAACAACTCATAATTATCTTTCAAAATTAACCTGTTAACCGAGCGGGGTGTATAAATACGTCAAACATAAACAATCGTAAAAGAATCCATTAAAATGAATGAAAGCGATATCAGCGATGACAAAATCAATGTACCGGCAGGTAGAAAAAGGAGACGTACTATGAGTTTGTCATTGGAGTCATTTGACAGTAATTTTGACTACGACACGGAAATGAGCGATACTTGGAATGAAGATGATTGCTATATATATATATATAAATAAACGAAAAAATGTATATTTGATAGTCTTTCCATTTATTTTAATCATAAATAAAAAAATGATTATGGAAAATTACATCCTCTGGGCGTGACGTACTGAAAGAGTATGTACCCATTGTATGTTGCATAATTAAAAAGGGAACTCCCTGGTTAACAGGTCAACAAAAATAATATTTTTATGTAATTTTTTTGTCATATGGAAACCTGACTTTCTACTGATATCGATTGGTTACCTCTTCCTGGTGGTGCTGGGCTGCAGCATCGCTAGGCGGAGGGGAGGGCAGCGCCACAGAGGAAGGGAGAGGCGCGGCGCTGTCCCACGACGATACGTCCCCTGAAATATCAACACAATCCAGTCAACCTCTGCCTATCGACCACCATGGCAAGAAAAACAAGCCCTAACATCTCTCCAGCAGTGAAAAGACCTCATCTCTTTCCAATAATGTATACAGCTGAAGTCAAGAAAACAATGGTTGTGCTTAAGTTTGCTGCCTGATAAAATAAACTTTTAACTCAAAGTTTAAAATAATAATACAAGATCTTTTCAGCCACAACTAAGGTGATTTGTCTCTTAGCCAACTCTGCTACAGTTACCACCCCTAAAAAACAATTTGGAGAGCATGTTAACTTTGTACAAGCAATAAATATCTAGAAAAATATAGATATCAGAGGTTAGGTAGAATAACAGGAAATTTTAATGCTGGAAATATTAATATTGTTTAAATAAATTAACTTGAATAAGCTTACAAATTGAACACAGTAAATCATAGCAATTATAGCAGCTATTAAAGATCATTATCTGTACATCATATTATACATGTATTCAGTCTCTTGTGGTTCTATGAAATGATGTCCACATGCATCTTTGAACTCTTGGTGTCACAGTAAAAACCGACTAAAGTAATGAAGCAATACTGAGGTAGAAAAAAGTGGGACGTCATAAACCGGAGTATGTTCTCCATTAATATTAAATCGCAATTACCAAAAAACATTACAACATTCCTTTTTCTTTCCTGCCCTATGAATATTGGTTGCTAGGTGACCCTGAGACTATATCTTGAATATAGCAACAAGTGCTCCAAAATACATGAAAAATATCTGTATCAAAAGTGCTTTAAAAAATAGTCCCAGATCCACCAGCGCTATACGAAACTTATGGCTCCACTTTCTTTGCATTTTAAACCAAGACTTTCTAAAATACTTCATGACCACAATATCTTTTGTATTTAATACATTTCCTATTAATCAATTCTATGAACAAAAATCCATGACAAAATTTACCAACCACTTTGTGTGTTAGGCCTGCTTCAAGTTGAGATTTATAATAAGTCTTAGCTCCAGTTCTGAAGCCTTTTTAAGAAATAAATGTGCATCGCTTTAAAATGGTTCCCATGTTCGAACAAATTGAGTCATATTAAATTAATAATAAGACTTCTCAATTTCTTCTGGCTCTTGGAATGCTTGATGATCAAGGATGCAGTTTAGTTAGGAATGGAATGAGTACTCACACGGGTCAGGCGGAGAGGAGGCAGTCTCAGGGACATCAGGACCACCACAGAGGCCCGGCACCCAGGCAAACCGAGAAACACTCGGCCGCCCCCGCTGACGCGGCGGAGCGCTTGCTGCCTCCCATGCTCGTCTGCTGGCCCGCCACGCTACTGCAAGGAATGCCAACACACATCAAGGTCTCTCACTTTAAACATATTTATAATACGATATACAATTGGTTAACCCGCATGAACTTTACCGCAAAACTGAGACGCATTCATGGTTGAACGTATAAAAGTCAGACTGTATTTTTATTTGATTAATAAAATGTATTTTGAAGAGAAAAGAATTAAGGTCACAAATAATTCATATAAATAGATGATCTCAGGAGAAAATATTTACTTTTGACTACCTTATAAATAAACATTGAATCACATCAGCCGCATTGTAAACTGTAAAGCTGAATTTTATATTATATAAATATAGTTTTGATAACTCAATTCAGGTAATTTAAAAATTTGACACCGCAGCCAAATAGTAAATTCAATAACTCAAAGTGGAACTGAAAAATTAGGAAAATATAAAATTTTGAATTGAATTTTGATTGTTTCCATGCAGTGGCGTGCCTTTTACTTAAAGAGCTTCACAGTTCTTCTTATCAACAAAGTTCCGAGTCACTGCGTTAGATACTCAATAATTCTCAAAAGCCAATTCTTAATAATAATTTTTAAAAATCATTGTAATACAAGTGTATGACACATCTCATATAATATTTAAATTATAAAAATATCAGAATAAGAATGTTGTGTCTAAAATTAAGTCGATCGATGTTTACCGCTTAAATATTACTTATATGTACATTTTGGTTTCAAGGTCAAACTGAGTAGGTTTCTTTGTTATAGATTGATGCCGTTGCAATTTTATACGGACCTACCTATTTATCACCTATTTATTACCCCTGGTTTATTGGGAAGAATAAAACTTGTCGTGAAATGAAGTAGGTAGGTGATAAAATCGAGAGTACATCGATACGAACAAAATCAAAGTACAGATATCGTGCGGGTGCGTCGCACATATCTCGACAGCTGGTCAGAAAAGAAACAAACACAAAGAAAAAAATCGATTAAATTCTCCGACGCGAGATACGCGTGTAAATTCGATAGCATATTATAGAGTGTTTAATTATTTTAAACTAAAAAGTATAAAACACAATCCACAATGCATAAAATCCTGCTGTTTCCATGGAGCACGTAAGCCTTTCTGGCAATAATCTAGTCACGAATACGTCACGGCACGTCCCACCTTCCGATGACATTTTATGAACACGTGCTATGCGGCTGCCACAAAAACACCAACGTCTTCAGTAAATATATATATACATATTATAACCACGGACACTTAAATTGAGATGATTAAATAGAATAACATTGTTAAAAAATTACCAATTGGCCTGGGATACACCACGGTCAGTCTCTATGTTTTTACTATTACTACTAAACGGCATTTGGGATACAAGCATGGCCATTTTTACTTAAACTTCGAAATTTTTCACTTCAAATAAAAGAAAACGATAAGAAAAGCGATGCGCTTTTGTCTCAAACTTCACTGGAGCGAGATGTGCTGGGCGACTTTCGAAACCTGAACGGACTAGGAATCCAATATGGCGGCAGGGGTAAGCGCGGACGCGTCCAAGCTGAGGCAGCGGCCGAACAGAACTGGCCGTCGCCGTCGCCGTCGCCCGTCGCCCGTCGCTCGGCTCACCGAGCGGGCACGAGCGGCTCGACTCACACCGAAACAAGTCGTACTCCCTCTGCCGCAAAGGTTATTTTCGTTCAGCTGCAGAATCTACTGCAGCAGAATTACCGCGACTATACGTGACGCATAGCGCGTAGTTGTGCGCACGAATTTCAACCTTATTATCGTAATCTTACAGTCTATTTTCGATAAAATGAGTTGTGTGTTTTTTCGATACGTGACGAGGCTTTTAGTAAATAAGTCACAGAAAAATAAATCTAGTTAATTGTATACACAGCGGTCAGTTTTGAGTGGCAAGCGTCAAGGCGCAATTCAATGTTACGTTACTTTATCGCATGACATTATTTCCAAGTATGTACTGATAAGACGAGTCGGAGGTATTGTTTTATATATTTTCCTTTCTGGCACATTCTATCAACATACAGCAGTCGATCGTTTCAAGGACGACGTTCTAATTTATTGTTATTTCGGGATGGACGCTTCCGCGTGGACTGGTTCGAAAACAAAACGTGACGTCAAAAAGAAGAATTTCATCAGATACAAAAGAAGGTCAATCAAACGAACAATGCTTCAATTTAACTCCATTTAACTGCCAAGGACGTGAGTGTTTTGCAGTTAAACTCTCTAGATTTGAGGTGCCATCGAATATTTGACACGTTCTAGTATAAACTACCCGAATATGTACACAGAGTTACCGACGAAATTCAAAGAAATTTTCATTGCTTTTACAAAACTTATTTGATCACTGAAATTTTAATGTCTAAAAAAAGTATTTTACAACAAAATTTGGAATTAAAAGATAATGATCAGTGTCGAGTGTCACTTGCTTTTTCGCTCGCCGTCGTCTATTTTTAGATAATGACTTGGCTTATAGAATTTTCTCCTACTCGTAAGGGTAACATAAATGGATAAACTTGAGTCTGTATAATAAACTGCAGTTACAAGCCATAAAAAATCGTTTAGTCGTGAAAATTTTATTTAATAATGTATAACAAATTTTATCGGTGACCGGTTTTGCCAACATTTCACATTGGCGTTATCAAACTGAGTCTCATCACTATCAAATTTAAACATGTGGAAAAATTAAGTATTTTATTTAATGATTAAATGATATTAAAATGGAATTTCACACAGTGGAAAATCACTCAATAAATATTTTTGTGATTTTCCACATTTGATTATTATTTTTTTCGCCCAACCTCTATTGTCATTTTCAAACAGTTAAAAATACCAAAACGAAATTCCACCGAGTCAAAAATATTTAGCATAAGGAAATCTCAAATAGCCTATTTTGAGCAATAAATACCTTAGTTTTCACAAACAATTTTCAAAAATCAATACTTCATAAAGAAATATAAAAAATATATATATATATATAAAACAATACATACTATTAACATTTTTATTATTATTGATAAATTGTTTGAGTGAGTTTAGCAACTTGAAGCCATATACATAACGGCCTGAACTTTCTGAAGAATTGAACGTGAAGAATGACGGCAGTACTCGCTTCAAAGCGAGGTTACATAATTTCAAAACGAATGAGACGCTCTCACTTCTGTCACGAATACCTAAGAAATGTGTGAAAACATCGTTGACCAAAAAACCCCACGAACTCCGTGTTTAAACTACTACCAAGTAATTCAATTTAATCACAAGATTACAGACTATAACAAATAACAGTCTATTCATAAATTGACAAAAATATAATTAAATATAAATTTATTATTGATTTTTGTGAAGACCGTCTCACAGGAAGTACGATTTTGCCTATACAGGTTTGATTGATTGATGATGATTAAGTACAAATGCACCGGCAATGTAAGCTTGGGGATGTGGGTTCAAATCCCACACAAATCACGATGATATTTTTCTAAGAGTTTCTTTAATCAATTTTCAATATTTAAAAAAATGTACTTAATCATTATCGAAATATAAATTAAAAAATTAAACCAACAATCACGTTCGTAGACTATTGATCTTTTCTTCCTGCTTGGTATGATGTCACTTTCATCACTCGATAGTATTTGATGCGATTCTAGTTCGATGTAAGATGAATTAGAAACAATTTCAGATCGGCGAAACATGGTAATGATATTCGTATGTTGACCAATCTTTGCAGACCTCCTCCTCGCTGAAATAGGAAAGCTCGTTCAACATTCGGGTTATTTTTAAAAAATATATATTATCCAATTATCGCCCTAATTAAAATCCTTTATGGATGACTTTTGCTGTGAATTCGACCGGTTCAGACTTCTCTTCATCATGATCAATGTCATTAATTTCTGAACTGTATACGTGCTAGGAAGACGGTTGAATCAGAATAAGTGGAATTCAGAATAGAATTAAATAATGACTTAATTTTTTTTTTTTAAATCTCATATTTTAAAAACCGTTTGTAAATAAAGTACCGAGTAAATCAGGGGATAAGTGTATTTGACATTATTTTGGCAAGCAAACGTTTCTCACACGAGTATGACCTGTTTTTTTGACATGTTCATGAATTTTTCAAAGAATTAAATAAATAATTAAACTTACATAAAAATTACTCAGAAGGTAGGCATGTAGTTTTATACGCTGCTTGCAAAATAAATAAATGTTTAAGCATACTTAGCAGCTGGTCAAAGTTAGTATTTATTCAATCAAGATACGCATTGTATTTATTTGTGATTGAGTACCAATACAAAATAAATATGTCTATAGTTGACGGTGCAGTATAAATATTCGTTATTTTTAATTTGATCGTCCAATTTCGTAAAAAAAATCATTGAATGTCGACGGTGTTGACCAAACTGTTTGTCGAATAGAAATTTATAAATTATAAAATACTTTATAATTGGTTTACAAATTCCAAAATACAAACCGTATAATACAAATAATAATAAGTGACATAATGCAACAACAAAAAAAACACTATCTACTAAAAAGATCTATCGTTTTTTATTTTGACGGTGAAGATTTTGTCATTGTAACCTCTCCATTAAACAATTTTGCTTGTTTTTATATACATTCTCACTCAGTTTGATAGTGCCAACGTGAAAGGTTGGCGAAACCGGTCACCAATAAAATTTAAAATGTGGAAAAATCACTCAAGTATTTTATTTAAAATATTTATCATTGTGTAAGCATATCTAGTCGGAAATGTACAAGTATTCAATACCGACCGTTGCAACGACAGGTCGACAGAAGCTCGAGAACGTTACGTCGACTTTCATACTGTCGCATGATTATTGGGTCAATAATTCATTTCATCCGCTGTAACTCACGAACTCACGCAACCTCAGACTCAAACTGCTATTACCGGTTGACGAATCTCAAACGTATGTTCTTTAAAAAATATATGTTTTAGAAAAAGTAAAATATCTTGGTTTTTAGATTTTAAGTATTTACTAGAGTTTAAAAATCCATGGAAACGTATCAAACTTATACTAAAATAAATTACTTACAGGCATATCAAATAATTATTGGAAAAAAATAACTTCAGTGGGTATTAAGCTATTTTCAAATAATAAATAGATTTATCCAAATGTTAGGATGAAATGAAATAAAGCGCACCTCTCCGAGATCCAGTCCTGAGCTTCTGAGCTCCATCAGGAGAGTGCATTCTGTTGAATCGAGTTAAATTGAAGTCAATTCAATCGATACGTTTCAAAATTGTACATATCATATTTGGCTTGTGTAAACCTTTTTGGTCAGCTTGGTTTTCACCTGAAGATATGACTATCGATTGGTTAATCGAAACACAGGTTACAAGTTAATGCGAGTTTTACGAGTGATTAATCGATTAAGCTCGGCAACGCAAGGCAAGCAATATATATTACTAATGTAATGTTATAAATATTCCATTTACTACTAATGTTTAGGGACGAATGTTATTATTTATTTAGATGTTTGCTTTGGCAGCATTCTGTTTTTTTTATAATCTTTCTTCTCATCTCGAAAAAATGCTATTAAGCTAGTAAAACAAATTTTCCATGACAAATAAACTGTGTGTTTTTTTTTATTTTAATAAAACACAACTTTACAAATAGAAATCACAATCATTGTTATTTTGAATGTGCCTTTGCTTGTACAAACATCGGTTGGCTTTGTAGATGTCTCCATCAGTCATGAAAATTTGTCGAATGGAAAAATACAGCAGATTGCGCGTCCATAACGTCACATAACAGAACACACTGCTAATCACCAAACCTTATCAAGCGTTGGTAACGTGACATATGATTTAGCCCGAGAATAGCTTTGTTATCAAGGTGATTAAGTTTTCGTTAATTTATCTAAGGCCACTCATGTGGTGACACAACTTGCGACCGATTTGTAATCAGCCAATAGCGTCTCTTTATATTGGAGGTTTTATTATGGTTTTGCCAGAGTTAATAATGCAAAATAGGACCCTATCGGTTAGCTGCAAGTCGGATGCAGGGTGTGTCGCAGCGTGTGTAGACGGCTTAACTGTTCATGAAGTACCAAAATCACATTTTGGTTTGAATTGAAAGATCGCAATTAACCTCCACAGACCAACTGCTCATTTTAATGTACATAAAGTTCAGAGCTTCTGTTAAAACCCATGTTCGACTTATTAACATTAAGAACTTTTGAACATCGTAATGCGTTTTCTATTAATTCGTATAGTTTTGCAAGTGTCGCCATATATCGAGTAATATTTATATTATATAGGAGGTCACAGGTCGGGCGCGTCGGTCCACGTACGTCACGTTTTATTTGCGTTGTTTTGTTATTAAACAGTCAATTACAATAAATAATCGTTGTATGATCTCATAAAGAAGAATGCCTTTATTAGTTTGAATCAAAATTGCATTATATACTGTAGTGCAGTGGTCCCCAACCCTATGCCCGCGGGCACCATAGCGCCCGCCGACCGTTTTACGTGTGCCCGCCGCTGTGCGACCACGATAAAAAATATTTGAATTTACAATAAAATGTTATGAAAAAAATAATATTTAGTAATTAAACAGAGAGATATAATATTTTCAAAATATCATTGCTCTTAAAAAAAATAAATGGTGCCCGCCACCAGATCGGCATTTTAAAATGTGCTCTAGTGTGCAAAAAGGTTGGGGACCCCTGCTGTAGTGTATTATACCATAACTTGATATCAAGCTTGAGTGTACATTATTATGTACATTCGGTCCGAGGTAAGTCAAACGTCAGTTTGGGAACTTTTATTATTTTCAAAGATTCAGATGTCATTTTTTTTTTTTAATTATTACAATTTTTAATAATTAAAACCTTCAAACCAAACGGTTCTGACTGCAAGATTGACTGACTGACTGGGATCAAATACTAAGTGGCGACATTTCCAATATTGAAATAGAAAATGAGGACGATGAATTGTAAATACCCCCAATGTAAGGGACAAATACACTTGTGTTTCATTAGGAGACTGCTTTTTCAATGTCCACTCGTAATTGAAACATATGTAGAACTTTTTTTATAAGAATTTTAGTCAATTTTAGTAATTTTCATTTATAAATGCATAAAAGTATGAAAGTGATTTTACTCACTCGAGTCCTATTGTACATTACAATATGCGTGCTGTATTTTCCACAAATAAAGTTTGAAAAATTAAAAAAATAATAATAAAATATACCTTTCATATATTTTATAAGATAATTTAAAAAAAATGTTTCCAACGAAAAAATAAAAAAGTCAGTTCTGAGGAGATTTAGATAAGTTTTAACAGACTACTCGCTACTACGGAAGAAACTGTTTGATTTCAACCTTTGGTCAGCTTGTCCCTTTCGGCGGCCGCCCGCGCTTTCTGCTCGCATTGTCGACTCTTCCTGGCCCGATTTATAAATAAACGTTGTTTTTTATTCAGTGTCGTGTTTTCGCCCGAGGATAGTGCCTCTCCGTCGTCACTGGGTGTGGCCGGGCTTGCCCGGAGTTCTAGTTATTCGTATCAAAGACGATGACCCTGCCTGACTGCGAGCCTGCCTTATCACTATCGCTAAATATTCATACAAAAGTAACACCAATATTTCAATGTGGGTAAGTATGAATAGTGAAAACTATTTAAGAATTTACAAGAGTACATAAACTGTATCAAAAAAATAATACTATACATCAGGTATCATTTCTATCGCAATTTCATATGTTTTTGTTAATTTTTTTGGTCAATTATTATATAATATATTTCTATTTATTGTGTTAGCTATTACTGTTAATTCAACACTAGCCAAGGATCCAAGCGGTTAAATAAAAAAAAAATTCTTTATTTTTTAAATTAAGACTCCCACGTTGATTTATAGTATATGTACCGGAAAGTAGAGCGCTCAAATATATCTGCGATAATAAAAAAATTGTGATTTATTTTTATCTAGTGCGCCTGCAAGACGGGCCGGCGCGGCCTCGGGGGGCCTCGGGGGGCCTCGGGGGGCCTCGGGGGGCCTCGGGGGGCCTCGGGGGGCCTCGGGGGGCCTCGGGGGGCCTCGGGGGTCTCGGGGAGGCTGGCCCTGCGGGATCACCTGCCGCTCCAGCTCCTCGAGCAGCACGTGGGACAGGCCAGCCAGCAGTTCTCGCACTACACTACACTATTCGCACGCAACACAAAATACCAAAAGCTTTGTGATTTTAAATACTACTTCCGACGCATTGCGGATCATACGCACCCATGTTTAGTATTAGAGACTAAGTTTCCTGGTAATTTATTACTAAAATTAGTAATTAAAATGAAAATATTAGCAAACTACTCGTATTTTAATTTTTAGTAAAATGCCGTCACAGTCTTATGGAATCGTTATAAAATAGCTTACAATGTTAGCACTGTTTTTGTAATTTTTTGCTTTATTTTAAAAATGTGTCGCGATCGTTTTGTACGGAAATACAGAAGAAGCATTCATTTATAAAACAAATTGAGTAAATAATTTAATAGGTAATCTGGTAGAAACGTTTTAAGACAGAAAAATAAAAAATAAAAAAACACCCCGCTGACCAAGATTATAGAAATATACCCTTCACGTCTCAGCGACAGTGCTGGGTGTTAATTACTGGAGTAAATAATAGCCAACACTGGCCGCAGCAAGGCTGTTCACCGCCGCGAGAGGTCTTTCGAGTACTTCCTTTGTGTACGTGACTGAGCAAATGTGTCACAAAAACCGTCAACTTATTTCGAGACGAGTCTGTGTTGGCGCGCACACTCGTGCGTGCGCTGACGCGTCCGGACCGAAAAATACTTGTTATTGTTACAAAAGAAGATCCCAGCGAGACGCAAATAGTTTACCTGCAGAAGGCAGACTCGCGGGGCACATGGACCATCATCATCGGACTTCGGAGACGGGAGAGAAAACTGTCGATCTTCCGCTTCTTCTGTCGGAAGCGCTCGGCTTCTGAGACCGAAACGAACTGTTCTTCACCGAGGGGACTCCGACTGGCCGACCAGAGCGCGGGAACCACGAACGAGGAGGATATTTCGCTACGCACTGGAGACGCGTTCTTCCGGGTTGGGTCGAGTTAAGCGCGGAAAACTGACGAATTTCTTGCTACGCGTCGATAAAACTTGAAGGTAGTTTCCTCTTTAGTGTGTTTTTCTCGTTAGATTGTATCGAAATAGTATTTTTGACAATCAGAATATACGACGAGAGTACAGTTTAGAATCACGTGAATTTCATTTTCTGGGCAGGGGCGTGAGCTCGACCGAAAGGCCTGAAGCAAACTGCCGCGGACTGTTGACAATGTTCAGGACAGGCGGGAGCGCGCCAGCGGGAACCGATCCAAGGCGGCGCGGGTGGTGGGAAACTCGTGCAAAATGTTATTATAAGTCATGTTTACTTCTACCAGAACGAAGTACTCGACACTCTCTATTCACAAACGAAATGAGATCGATTGGACCGACCTTCCATTTTTAATTCGTATATTTTCGTTTAGTTGCTTATTGATCCTATGGATATTACTGTAACTGGACAAAACGGTATCAGGTTAACCCTTCACCGTGTGCAGAGAATGCAGAGGAGCTCCAATCAGGCCATAGCCGAACATCCCGCTAAATCCTGCTAGTTGAAATTCGTCCTAGTTAGAAGCAGCCTTCCAAATGTTACTTCATCCTACCTTGTTGATAAAAGATGAGGAATGCACGCGCTCGTCAAGGCGCCTCTGCCGCCGGCTTCACCCTGGCAGTCTTTAGTCCGCAACAATTTCTCTAACGGTTGAAAGAATAACAAGTTGCAAAAAACTATCAACGTTATACGATGGATATTTTAGGATTTTATTTTATACAATATACTTATTGTAAATGGCACCATATAAGAAAAAAAAGTGATAAAAAAATAGATAAAATAATTTATCTAATCAAAGAGAAGAGTTGCCCGCGCCATACTTCAACATAAATAAACAAGACCAAAGTCACTCCAATTTTTTTAGTATTATATATACAATTATTTTTTTGTCTTAAATATTTTCACGCTCGTAATAGTAAATTGCGTTCTATTTTACCGGCCCGAAATAAGCAGCCAATAAAAATGTCGCGTCTGCTCCACCGGCAATCGGAGGAGACAACTCCGCGGGGCTCGCAGACCGGTCCCTCCGTATTCGTAAAAATAAATAATTTCAAATTCTTTTATTTTTCATTAGTTAAATTTACAATCGTTCTTAAGGTTAAGGTACGGTGTGTGGCCATCCCCAGAGCCTGCGCGCAGGTTGTGGGGCTTCCGATGTGTAACTTAGGTGGTGGTATACATGAATTTCTTTATTTACATTATTGTGTTAAGACAGGAAAAATAGGTGAAAAAAAACCTTTATTTGCATGTATTTATGTGTACATAAATAAATAACTACGAACTAGATAATACAGATAGAAATTTATAACAAGAACAAAACAGAGAAAAACAATATGATTAAACATATGGCTAGGAGGTTAGTAGCATAATAAGCGCTCTCGCCTTTCTGCATTCTCAGGCTAGGCTTGGACACACAAGAAACTCCTTTCGCATAACAGATGGATTTATTTAATATAATTAGCCAAATAAGAAATTGACATTGAGTCTCGTAAAGAAGTGCTGATGATAAAAGTGATTCCCACAGCGCAGTCCAGGCTAGCCGCCTATCGTGGCAATCGGGCTCGACTCCTGACCGAAGTTCAACATTTCCAATCTTCACCGGACAGAATCGCAAGCCGTCGAGATTCGATTTTCTCGAAGGGAAGAATTGGCTCGATTCACGATGTGTACGCGTTGAACTTATTTATAGATTCCGTTGGACTACAAATTGAGATTTTTTTGACTTTCAAAATACAACACCCAGCCGCGGAGTGAGAGTCGCATGCGGCCGACGGAAGATCTCGACGGCGACCCGAGAACTCATCGTTTCATAACTGGGTAGACCATCAACCTACATATTAAATACTGATACCGTGTTAAAGTGAGCATTGCTCTGCCGCTTATGTGATCGGCGCGCCGCTATGCGGGCATGCGGTGCGGGCGTGCGGGCAGTGCGACTGCATCAAACATCGTGTTCTCTTTTCAAACAATCCCCAAATAATCAAAAATCATTTTCATTCGCCATTGCTAAATTTTGAATCGATTTTATATTTGCATTGCAGACGTGCGAGCATGGTACTCGATGTTGAATATATGTTTTTAGTAAAATCGCGAGAACGTGGCTTTCATTCGTGATAATATTTAGATAATATGAGACTATTCTTATAACTACAGCGCAATAGCTGCCGCCGCAAGCCACGTCTATCAATCGTAATGACGAATTGTAATAAATTGAATATTAATAATATTTACAGTAATTGGTGTTACTAAGCATTTTTTCAACTTTTGTTCGTCTTACAAAAACAATAAGCCAAAAAAAATCTCCAACACTACAAATAATGTACCATGTTACGTGATTGGTCATAATTGTTTATGCGTATCAAGAGGGTGTTGATATTGAATCTTCTTCAAATTGAAGATTTTTTTAGTAATAGTTATAAAAAAAACATACGGAAAAGGAAAATACTCGAAAGCTCGAAAATACTCACTATGTGTGCAAAATCACATTATTTAAAAAGTAATCTCATTGTGAATTCGCAAAAATTGGAGGCCGTCGTTGTTAGTTTTATTTTCATGGGATTAAAGAAATGTCAAGTTTTTATTTAATTGTTATTGTTTGCAGGAGCCAAAACGCAGTTAATATACACAAAGGTATATTAAACTAAATTAGATAAAGTAAAAACCAACAGAATCCGAGCAATTCCACTTATGATTTCACATTCAGTATCGCGTTTTTGAGTCAAAATATTGCGCAGCGGAAGACTTTGCATAAATTAGGTTTCTCTAGAAATATAATGCTGAATAATTTATGCAAACCAATTCCTCTGATATGAATAATCATGACATACCCTCCACTCCGATCTTTGACCTATTTATTCATAGTAACTACCTACTACCTGTAGCTCGACTAAAAATAGCTACAATAGCTGCATAAGGCACTATATTTAAGAACATTTTTAACCTAAATAAAAAAATATATAAGTAATTTACACAGCAATCTAATTTTACAATTACATTTACAGTGATAGATGATTTATATATTGAATATTTCGATATAATCATTCACGTTCATGCGAAACCGTTCAAAGTTTTACTGAGTTGCAATGGCTCGGCAGGCGAGTGGAAACTTCCACTGCGTCGTTATTATGACACGCTCCGGCCACAACACTTCTCATTGGACAGAAAATCAAAACAAAATAAATTTAAAAAAAAAACAATGAGTCACCAAGATAAAGACCACTGCATGTCCATTTTTATTTCAAGAATATCACTGGATAACGATAAAAACAAATAATAATAAAGAAATGGGCCAAGTATCCGTCGCGAAAGTTAGAACACACCCACGTCGAAGAAAGAGAGAATAGGACCGAATCGCTACGGACGGCTTCCTAATAATAAAAAAAGCGTTCCTTATTATTAAACACTGCAGTTAAAGCTCGCGTGCTTAGAAAAATATAAATACAATGAAACAAACACATTAAAACAGTAAGTTTACGTATTATAAAAAATCATCACGATAAATGGTAAAAAGGGACAGAACATACGTCTCGCGTCAAAGTAGCTTTGCAATTTTAAAACATTACGGATGAAGGCTTGTGTTGATTTTTTTTCACATTTTGAAAATAAATAACATATTATTTAAAAATATTAAAAGCATAACAAAACAAATACAAAAATGTCAATAATCAACACATGTAAACATGACAGCTCGAATCAAACATGGCTGTCCTGCTTGTATAAATATTCCAAATTCAAAAATGTACTCACCAATTACTAGAAATTAATGAAGGCATGGTAGTCGATATAGATTTACTATTTGATAAACTTTCTTTACTAGAACAATGTAATGCCAGGATGGCACTTAACGTCATAACTCAACCGATAAAGGTCAGTTGCACAAGCAATGATACCCGCGTACCGAGTTTCAATGGATAATTAGATGTAGTGTTGCCTGGTGAGATGATTTTTTACCAATCGAGAGAATCGATTGAATATGAAACAATCAAGAATGAAAAAATAATTATAAAACTTCAATAAAAAGATATATTTTAAACTCAAACATCCAACCAAATTAAATTCGATGTTTTACCGAAACATCTCTAAAATTTGTAGCTGAAATGTATAAACACACTAAAGGCGGGGCGGGTACCGGAATAAAATGCAAGCTGTCACCTTTTTTAAAAATACTAGTAGCTCACCTACAGAATCATCGATGACAGTTCCAACAATTATTGTCTGTGGTCTTTATTGCATAATCATAATTGTCAAAAAAATATCTGTGCATGACACTGTGCCGGTTTTAAGGTTATTTAATTTAAAAATAATATAATTTAATTTAAAATGGTTGAACAGCAGAAGGTACGCGTGGAACATGAGATGACAAAGCTTGTTGATGATTTAGATAAATCATATTTACGAAAGATGCAGGTAAATAATTAAATGATTACATTTTAGGTTAGGTTTTGAAATAATCTTTTTGCTCCTTACTTGGGCAATTATATAGGCGATTGTACAATGTTTGTAACATTTTATTTCAAGATCGTATTTCTTAGAACTTTTATGTATTCTTGGTATGTATCTAATTTATTGATTATTGTGTTATTTTAAGGGAGACATGCATAGGTGTGCTGCGAAGTGCTGTGATAATACTTCATACTCTTTGGACAGAGCTCACGCCTGCATAGAAAACTGTGGAGTGCCTCTAAATAATGCCAACAATTTCGTGCAGGTAAAAATATAGTTGTTTAAGTGTATGCTTAATCACGTAAATAAGGGGTACACTAACTTTTTAGACTAAGAGCTGTGATTATTTATTACCCAGCTATCTGAACTCAAATTTTCAGACAGCTTGTTTTGTTCGCGTAGACTTTGACTAGCCGCCAACATCAAAGCGTGCTTGATGTAAGTAATAAGTAATAATTGTATAGAAATGTCAGATTTTATAAGAATTGCAGTAAAATCTCTTTTGTGAATCTTGTGGAATCCTAAAAATACGTTTCTTTATCTGTATTATAAATTTAGTATTTGCCTTATAAATAAAATTATCAAAATATTTACATATCTAAAAAACACCATTCACAAGAAAAAAATACAATTATTCAACTTTTAATACATATTACCAAAGATTTTAAAAGTCCATGATAAATAATTCCAAATATTTTATAATTTAAAAAAGTTTGAAGTGTGAAGCAGGTTTTAATTTTTTGGGGTTGGGTTCAACATTTAGTTAGATAACTGCTATGTAACAATCTTGCAAGTAATTTTGCATTAAAAGATTATGCTTGGTAGACATTTGTGGTTTTAGCAATAATTATTATTTTCATGAATGAATTTTACAATTAGTTTTTAGGCAATAGATTCTTAATTTAAACTATCAGAACAATCCCCAATAATTATTTTTCTGTATTCAATACTTTTGATTGGATTCCATTTTATTTTAAATATTAATTATTTTCCTGACCCAAACATAATTTTTGACTAACACCTTCCTGTCTTACATCGATTGGTGCCCCACTTTTTTTTTTTATCACTGGCCCTGTAAAAAAGAGATAAATGTACAGTGAAATCCAAGTATACCACTGCATCCTGGAACAACAGTCTAGCAATATTTGTTATAATGAAAGTCATCACATAAAAATTTGTCGGGCAAACTAGGTCATCTGTTGGGAGTATTTTACAATTTATGACAGAGTTCAATATTTATGACACCTTTCACGTTGGCATTATCAAAAGAAGTCTTCATTTGATGAAAGGTTGGCGAAACCGGTCAATAATAAAATTAAACGTGTGGAAAAACCACTAAAGTATTTAATTTAAATATTGAAATGGAATTCCACCAAGTACTCTGTATTTGAATAAAAAGTATTTTATTAAAGTATGATATGCTAAATAACTATAATCACAGAAATAAGTCAAAAACTACACCTGCAGATGTTTTCACCTTACTCATTTTATTTCATCAAATAAAAAACAACCAAATTGGATTTCAGAAGTGCGCTAAAAATTATTTGAAAAATGTTCATCCTCATATCTATTCAGCAACTGGAATCATTCTCATCCTTGTTAATGACTTCAGTAGACAGTTGCTGCTAAAACCTATGAATATTTTTCAAGAACTATTACGTACCATACCATCGTCACACCATATTGATCATCCTACAATCGTGGTATTCCTTCTCTCTTGTCATTCTGTTGTTGATTTCCTTCATGAGCAAGCTGTGTCGTTCAATTTCTCGGGCCTCGTGTGTTTCCTTAGCCTTGACATCCAGCTTGTGTTGTTCCATCTCCCTGAGCTCCCGATTTCGAAGAATCGTCATCTCCATGGCTATCTTTTCGATGCCTTTCTGTGCTAATTTGTGCTGCTTATCTACATGTGTAATTCGTGCTCCCACAAGCTCTTCAAACTTCCGACTTTCTGGATGCTTCACAAGATCTGACGCCTGTAGGCGTGATTTCTTGTGGTAATTAGACATTTCTAGAATTGAGGTTTTAAAATATTTTAAAAACCAAAAGAGTACTACTAAACCTAAATAAAAGATGCTGCAGATAAGAAAATAGTGAATATAACTTGTATAAGCACGCTGTCTCAAATTAAAGATTTTTTTTAAATTACGAAGATTAAGTTATTATGTAAAAAATGAAGGTCATCATAAAAGAAAACTGTAGAATGGAATCTTTGGAACTAATTTAATCATATGTACCTTTTTCATTTTTATCCTGATTTTCCATACTTTCTTCTTCGTCCTCATCATCAAGATCATTATTATCACCATCACTGTCTACAATAATGAAGACGAAAAGAAAAACAGGTTATATTGAATATCAGGTATTATTTTTAACTAGATATTGTAGTCAGAGCTTCTACCTGAGCCAGGCTCCAATTTACACATGTATGACTCATTTGGTCCCTCCTGCTCGATTACAATAACTATAAAAACAAAAATTACAGCCATATTAGTACATACCTATAAGACCACAGCAAAAAACAAAAAATTACGACTGTTAATAATTGCAGACATACATTCTTCAATTTCGCACCGAGGTGGCAATGGCGTCCTCTTCGTTCCCGCCGCGGGGGTCTTGTTGCAAATGCTCAGAATCCGCTTTTCGATTTCAGTCAGAGTGGGTTTTTTCGCCGATGCGTTCCCTCCTGTTGGATAGCAGATGCTCTTCTTCTTTGCGAGTTTCTTCATGGCTTCGTACTTGCATTTGAGGACCTTCGGAGATCTCCATATCACGCTGCTGAGAGAGTTGAACTCCTCCGCCAGCCTCTTCCAGGCCTCCTGCTTTTCGACCCACGTCGCCGAGTCCTGCTTCTTGCATTCGATAATTTCTGAATAAACGACCGCCAGATTTGTCAAGAGATTGATTTCTTCCGTCGAGAAATTTACGCTTCTTCCTTTTTTATCGGCCATTTCTAATTCAAGTACGGCGAAGAACTTGTAAATGTATTTAACATTTACATTACTTCGCGAAAGGCACCGATAGCAACTGGCCCTTTGACAGTGGCATAACCTACAAAGTTGGCTCGCGTCTCGCGTGCGTTCTGCTCGCTGCCTCGCTCTGGCGCGTAGTCCGGCGTATGCTCCGCACCGCTCGGCGCGCTTAGCTGCCGCGCTTAGCTGCCGCTCATCAACCTTCGGTTATCTGTACCGGTAACTTGTCTTTCGGTCATGTTGTCCACTCATTTGTTCGTATTTTTAAATTTCTTTTAATTCTATGCGGAATGATTACTTCATTCCAATAATTATTTGATTTGTGACTCAAATGTGTAATAAAGAAAATTATCGGTTTTTTGACATCAAGATGGGCTACTCTTAATCTTATTTCAATTCAATATTCTATTATATAGCTAATATTTTTTAACTCTGAAAATTCACTTTACAATGTTTTATAAATTTAAAAAAAACTTCCTCAAAGGATCTTCACTTGGAAAACGTTATGCAGTTGATGTTGGGTTTATCGAGGAGGCCGGTGTCTCATAAGAGTATCAACGGCCGTGCTTGTGAACCTCTTATCAGATCTGAGTGCGTAAAGTGAATGTAGTTTGTGCATTATAATTTTTAAACTTTTGTGATTTTTTCACATGTTTAATTTTATTGGTGACCGGTTTCACCAACCTTTCAAGTTGTCACTATCAAACGAATTAAAACACTTAGTTTGATAATGCCAACGTGAAATGTTGGCAAAACCATTCACCGATAAAATTGAACATGCAAAAAATGATTTTATTTAGAATAATAAAATAGAATTCCACCAAGTACTCTCGGTCAAAAATATTGAGCAATATAATTGTGTAAATGTATCCTTTTAATATACCCTGAGGGTTGCAGGTCCCTGGACTCTGCTTAGCTCGATGCACCGATTCCCAAGTTTCATTATAGACTGATAATCTTCTGTGGTAGCTAAGCTCTTTATCTCTGTTTGACTATCAAGATACAGTTGATTTATTATTCTTCAGGGTGAGCTCTCACACCTGCAGAACAGACTACAGCGCTGCGTCATGCAGTGCAATGACGAGGTCCGAGACGCCATGGGACCCGACCCCTCACAGGAAATGGTAACCTACCATGTCATACTTCAATTATTTATTCAAACTGATACTAGAATATGTCTTTTGATAATAACTGCACTTTTGCAGGCTGACAGATACACGGCACAGTTTGAGCGCTGCGCAGTGCGCTGTGTAGACAAGCACGTAGACAATCTTCCCAACATGATCAAGACCATGAAAGCGGTGCTGGCCAAGGGGGCACCCAGCACATTGACCTCGTAGTCCATCTACATCTAGCAACATCTTCACTCCAGAATGTACCCTGACCCTATTTTAAGTACTGTACATAAGATTGAATAAATAAGTAGTTACGTTTATTAAAATTATAATATTTTGTATAAATTTGCAATTTTATTATTCCTGCTAGTGTTATCAATTGTAAAGAATAATAGTAGTTCAAAGAAGTCAGGATTGTTTGTTAGCTCTGTAAAACAAACATTTAAAATTAACTTGCTTCAAATATAATTCATCACTTCCACTTAAAAGTCCCTTTTGAGAATGTTGCATGAAATCATAACTTTAAACTCTGCCTTATCCAGAAACTGAAATACTTTCGCTAATCGTTAACCAAAACAGATCTAAATGAAATACGGTTTCATAGTTTCATCGCAACCGGCTCATAATGTTTTGATTTAACAGTTCTCCAAATGTAAGGCTATAAAATCATCAAGTCTTAAGGAAACGGAGTAAGAGTGACTCACTCTCTGATAATTGAGGATTGTATTTGTTGGGTTGAAGAATGTTTGGTAACGCTTTATTTAAATGCAATTTATTTTTTAAATGTATTATATCCATGAGATATTTACAAAATAATTCCAGAGGTTATTATAATTAATAATATTTTATAATACAACTAAATTTTACAGGTATAATCTCAATAGTCTCTTCTAGTTGTCAAATCTCAAGGAAAGGGCAAGAACTGGGAAGGGATGTATTCATGTGCATTTTTTATATGTATATAATTGAATATTAGAACTGATTCAATCAGACAAGCCTGTCAGAACTTTTTTACTAAAAAAAAATTGAACTAAATCATATGTGTACTCTAATATAATAAGACAAAAATAGATAATGTGATTAAGCACATTTTTTCATACATTGAAAACAATTAAAGAAAACTCTCAGAAAATATCATCGTGACTTGTGAGGGATTCGAACCCACATCCCCAAGCTTTCATGGCCGGTGCAAATGCACCGGCCATGAAAGCTTGGGGATGTGGGTTCGAATCCCTCACAAGTCACGATGATATTTTCTGAGAGTTTTCTTTAATTGTTTTCAATGTATGAAAAAATGTGCTTAATCACATAAACATACTAATACCTGCATGGGTAAATAAAAACGCATTCTGATTGACATTAATCTAAATTAATATAAAAATAGATAACATTAAAAAAAAAAAAGACTCAGTAATATAATAAAAATATTTATTATAAAGTGATAAAATAACATATATACAGTGCATGATACAACAGTTCTTTATATACAAAATATAAGCTTATATAATTGTAAGCAAAAATTTTACTCTGAAATTAAAATCTTCATTATCCGTAGCCTAAGTACTTTTATTGCCAAATACAAATTTTTTGACAGAGTACTTGGTGGAATTCCTAACTACTTATATTGCATTTCGTATAATGAAGATTGTCTATCACTCAATTAATAAACTTTACAAGAAATAAAGTGCTTTTGATCATAGACCTCTAATTAATGTCCTACGTGCAGATACATTTTGGTACCAAAAGATGAAGTCCCCAGAACAAACAGGGTAACCAAATTTGAGATGTTTAGAGGATTAGGCACATTAGTTCGCACATAGAAGATAATTAAAGAAATTCTCAGAATAATATCATCATGATTTGTGTGGGATTTGAACCCACATCCTCAGGCTTACATGGCCGGTGTACTATCCATTGTACTAACGAACCACATCCATTAATCGAGAATTTTTAACAATCATACTCTACATATGAACCAATGTGCGTAATCATATTAGTAATAATATAAACCTGTAATAGGTAATAAATACACACTTGATTGACGTTCAATCCCAAAAATAGACATACATGTTTAGAGGACATAAAACGTTCTTGCATAAATGATGTAAACCGTGGAATATGCAATCCTAGAAAGAATGGTTAAATCGGCAGAGTTTTTTTATTATAATAAATATAAGCTACTTTGATCTTTGAAAGATTACTATATTGGTAAGCTAGTTAAACAATCTCATTAATGTTACGTCAAATGTCTCAAAAAAATTCTCGTCGAATCTTCCAGACATTGGTAGAGTGTCCACAAATCTCACTTTATGTTCGGTATTCTAACATCCACTCTCATTTTCCATTTTCAAGCATATTCGTATTCTCCACAAGTGTGTAGCGACTCCACTAAGTTTTTGAAAATGCAACAAATATTTATTATAATTATTCATCACTTGTGTTGCTTAAAAAAGTAGATAATGCAAAAGCATCAGATTTATTAAGTTATAAATTTTTAATATAAACCATCCAGTGATTAAACTTCACAGCTTCGAGTCATATAAGTCATTAAAAGTCATTAAAATATCAATATAAAAGACTTAAGTTCTTAGTCACTATCAAAACCTAGATTGAATAAACATTATCAAGTCACTCCTGCACTATAGCCTGCCTACAGCTGTACATAGATCAGTTCTTATTTCCTCTACCGGGATCGTACTAGTGAATAATGTATGAATTAACATAAAAAAATAAATCATTCATTTGTTTAATCGTCAAGATATTACAGTGGAAGCTGACATTGGAGTTGTAACCATAGTCAGTCCTGACTGAGGGAGTGGGGATCATTTGCCTGCCATTCCCGTCCACCTGAAGCGGGCACTCGATGTTGGCTGTTCTCTAAGCACGGGGGTGGGGTGAGTAGTTCATGGCTTGAGCATTATGGTTGTAAGGGCATCCTCGGGCAGCATTTCCAGGGTGGCTTCAGCGCCATCATTGAACGGAAAGGACATCCCTCCGTCTATTACCAACCCTGGAACAAAAATTATAAAAACATTAATTGTTGTTGGTTAAACAGTGAGACTCTTGATTGTGAATTTGTCAATTAAATCAATCAATCCTGACAGACAAACCCCAAAGTAATGTGATCCAGAGGTCTATTAAGATTTGATCAAAGATGACTTGTAAAAGTAATTTTGAATCATGAGTGATTTTTATGTTTTAAAACTCAATAAAGTTACCTGCGTCAACACAGCGACTCTTCACATGAATAGACTTAGCAAAACCTCGAGATTTCAGACCTTTGGGAGATGGCCACACTTCTGCTGAGATGAGTTCTCGGATGGAGTAAGCCAACCGCATATCATCTGAAAATGTTAGTAAAAATAAATGATTTTTTGACAAAATATGATGGGATTACCTTTCCTACTTAGCATTGCTTTCGACATTAAAATAGATATAACACATCAATAAACTCATAAATAGAGCGATTTTGGTATCTTGATGCAATGGTTAAGAAATGAACAAACAAAATGTTACCAGGAGGAAAGATAAGGCGGTCGTTGTATTGCTGGGCCAGAGTGCGCGCCTCCAAGTCAGTGGGCCAGATTTTTTCCTTTCGGTGCAGAGCCCACAACTGCAGCAGTTCCAACACTGATTGAGAGCGCAGGAGATTTATGCTATTACAAAATAAACTTGTTACATAATTTATTTAATGGTTACACAATTAGAAATTCAATATTTTTGACAGAGACTTTGTGGAATTCCATTTTAATATTTTAAATAATAAGTAAAATACCGAGTGATTTTTCCACATATAGATTTTTAATGGTGACCAGTTTCGGTTCGATTTAGATTTTTAACGGTGACCAGTTTCAATTCATTAGTTTCACGTTGGCATTATCAAACAGTTTTGGTAATGCCAACGTGAATGGTTGGCGAATGGTGGTTACACAATTATTTAACAAAACAATGAACATCAAATAATAGATTTCTTATCAATTTGAATTATATTTTGCTTTTATCACATTTGAATTATATTTTTAAATAATAATTATTTTTCATAGTTTTTGTTTTTATTTGTGACCGGTTTTACCAACCGATCTCATTGGCATTTTCAAACTTATATAGGTTGACAAATAACTTTAATTAAAAATATCAAAATGGAATTCCACTGAGTACTTTCTGTCAAAAATATTGAATATACTTTTTCATTACTTGTGTTATTTTAATTTATAAGCGTGGTTTTATCAACTCAAATGATGAAAACTAAAACATTAAATAGATCAAACACTAACTGTAGTACAAGGAAAATTTCTATTCATATTAACAGCTGATTTTACGAAAAAGTTAGTCAAGATATTACCTGTGATGCCAGGAAGTGGAGCCGGTGCCCGTGCTAACACACAGACCAGAACTCTTAGTCCCTGTGGGGCGCGTCTCTCTGTCCAAGGACAGCTGCAGATGACTCACTCGCGCCGACAGCGTTTCCCCTATGAACACCTAACGTTGTAACAGATAGAAAGACTCATTAGTATTTACCCAACTGCAATTAAAAAAATAATATTAATTTTAAATAGGAAAAATTGCAAGTGTGAACTTATGAATTAATGAAAAATAATATTTTGGAAGATAAAACAGAACTTATCAAGTATTTTTTCTGAAGAAAACATTTCTTCTGATATGACATTTGGTAATAATTATGGCAATTGTTATTAACGCAATTAAACATAGATAAACAAATCCCATTTGGATTTAGGGGGAGATTCATTCTTGGTCACATGCATGAAGAGTTGATACAAGAATGGCTACCAATGCTCACTTACCTCATTAAGGGCCAGGAAAGGCAAGACTTTCTTGGCTACACGCGAGTGATTGTTGCGATCCAAAGGACCCGACTCTTCAGGTGGTGGAGGATTCTGAGCCTTCAACCCGTACGAAGTCTGAGCAACTTCAGAGTTACCATCTGAGCCACTAGGGTCGTAGCTGCTATCTCTGAAATCATGACAGGAAAACAATCAAATCTGACAATGATATCAAAACATGGTTTTTAAAAAAATTGTGGGACATGCTACAATGCTGAATTCTATAACTCATACAATGTCAGCATAGTGAAGTCAAAAAAATGGGTAGACTGAGCTTGACACCTCACCTGCACTTTACAAACTATCAATAGCTGGCAAAAAGGGTGTTATACAGTGACTCTGAGGTCAATGCCTCTGAAGAGTGAAAACCGTCTAGAAAATGTGTCAGGGAACTACTGAATTTTGGGTGAAACACACTTGAGAACAGCTGATGAATTTATTGACGAAGGTCATTACTTACCATAAGTTGCAAATTCAAGAATAATGATGAAGAATGATTCAGAGATTTCCTTTTTAGTAGTTGTTGTGATAGATTACTCACTTATTCCGATGAAGATCAATGACCACACCTTCTCCTGTGAGGGTGGTCTTGATGCGTGCCCTCCTTAGCCAGGTGTGTTGACCGCGGCTTAAAGCAGACAAAGCAGCACGGGGGTCACGCGAGCACCAGGCAGGGAGACACAGGCGACCTTCGCTGCGGGAGGGGTCACTGTTGAACCCCATAACTGGCTTGCTGGGTAATTAATTAATTGAAACATTGAAATTAGTAACATGTATACAAGTAACACTATTCTCTATGTTTATCATTAAAACATGGCCTAATCAATATTTCCTAGTCCAATAACTTAATAATTTTAAATGCTTTCACTTTTACAATTATATTCAAAGGCCCGAATGAAATAAAGCAAGCTTTGTTCCAGATATACACAACATTTCATTCATCGTACTTGGGATCCGTGACACGCGAGGCAGCTAACAAGAACGTTCCATCTCCGCCACAAGGAATAACAACATCGCACCAGTCAATCAATGAGGCACTGTACGATAATCTGAAAGTAAATACAAACATTCTCACTAAATCAAAAGGCTGATAACTGTAGAGTTAGGTATTTCAGATATTGCACACTAGCTTGTTTGATTTATCACGTATGGTTACAGTACCTATTGACTCGTTGCACCTCCGCACCCAGCTCCAGCAGGGCGCCCTGTATGGTGGTTTCGAAGTCTTTCTGCAAACGGTGATAATGCACGAGAGCATCGTAGTCTGAGCCTCTCCGCCGCAATGCTCTCTCCAACTGACTGGGAGTCCATCCGGGATGACGGTTCCTAAAATAATATTTATGCAATCAAAATTAAGGTGAACAAACAATTTATTTTGTTGTCTAGTAAAATGAGTTTATACATTAACCATTTCTTAAATATAATGCACAAAAACAATATTTTCACTATAAATAAGAAAGTATCTAATGAAATATATAATTATTGTTTTAACTCTGTAATTTGAGCAATATTCAGAGTGATTTTCCACATTTTTGTTTTTATTAGTGACCGGTTTCGCCAACCTTTCACGTTGGCATTATCAATTGTTAATTAATTGTTTACCTAATTGCTTAGTATTATATAAAATCTCACTCTGTTTGATAATGCCAACGTGAAAGGTTGGCGAAACCGGTCACTAATAAAAACAAAAATGTGGAAAATCACTCAAGTATTTTTATTCAAAATATTAAAATGGAATTCCACCAAGTACTCTCTGTCAAAAATATTGAATTTCTCAATATTCAGAGAACAAAAATATAATATAGACTTATATGACTTTCAGCGCAGCACCCCGAGATTCAGTATACAAGGCAACAGTGAGTGAGCAGGCCTCTGGGGGGACGCAGATCCGAACAGTATTCCAAATAATCAGAATTATATGGTGGAGAGAATTTGCAAGTTTTACAATTCGTGTAAAGTATGAAAAGAAAAGCTCACTGTTCAAATTCATAGCGTGTGACTTTAGAGACGAGCAGACATCGCTTCAGGGGCACACTCGGCGCCACATTGCTGCTTGCGTGCCGAGCGCCTACTGGAATACAGAAATAACCTTTTTTACTAATTATAAACAATATGTTTCAAAGTTTTTATGATCCACACATGAAACAATGAGAAAAATACTGGTTGGTGGTCAAAAGGATGAATCCAAGCTGCAATAACCAGAGGGTGTGGGTTCAAATCACACTTGTCTTCAAAAAAAATTGACATTTCATTTCAATAACAGTTAATAAATTATATGAATATTATATAACAAGTGATAATTAATAAATGCAACAAACTCGGCGCATGTTGAGTTCTTCCATGACTTGGTTTTATTTTGACACAATAAACAATAATGTTCATTGGGTCATTTAATTGATGACGATTGGAGGATCCAGTAGGAATTGATGGAGAGCAAATATCTAACCATCCGATGAAATCTTTAAGAAAATGATTTTCCTAAATACTTTTGAACTGATTCTTTTTAATTTTTTTTTTCTTTTGATAAAGCGAATTTTGAATTTAAGTTAAGTGGACCTTGCCCCGGATGTGCAACATGATAATCTAATTCATAGCTATCACACAATTGTCACTTGGCATAATGGATCACTCTACAGACTCGACATACGGTGCACGCGGTCTTGTTTGGTTAAATGCTCAATTTATTGAATTAAATTACACACTTTTACTGACAATCATTTATTTATGATGTTTTGGATACGTGTCATTGGAGTTAGCTCAGAATTTTAAATAGCCCCAAATACTCTGCAGCTTATCATATTAGAGCGTTGCATCGTCGTTCTCATGGGGTTTTCCAGAATTGAAGTCACGTGTTTTGTTCTGTTTTGGATTATTTATTATAAGTATCTGCGTACAAGACCCTCTGACCTGCACTATCTTACCGCCTATCCAATTCCTTGTGGAATTTTTCAAAGTCGTAAAGATTATAATGTTTTCATTTTTAGATTGTTTATTGTTCATGTCATTGAATTGCAGATTTTACTATCTTCTAATTTACGAGCACCCCCAATATATGCAATAACTCTCCATATTTCAATAGATTGATAGACAGTCTCTTCTTAAAATTTAAATGCAAAGACGATTATTCTATTGACAATGTGGTTATGCTGTTTACCTTAAAACTATATTTTTACAGTGTAAATAAAAATGAAAATATAACACATTTTTGTGCTATATTGTTTTATATATAATATAGCATAGAATTACTCAATTTTACAACTCTAAAACAATATTGGTAAGATGCTTCCTACTCACTCTTGGCCGCTAACGTGTGCATAAAGTGAACAGATATATGAAAATGATAAGAATAAAGTGTTACCATTTTAATTATAAGGTTTTTTTTTTTATTATTTTGATATTGTATACAGTAAGTTAGAAATAATCCTATAATTTAAATGTAAAATAATATTTTATTTCAGTTCCTGAACTAGAACCGAAATTCAGAAAATATGTAAATCCTGAATCAATAGCCCTAAAACCGAACAGAGGAACATAAAAAAAGGAAAAACGCGAAATAATGCTCGAAAACTTTATATTTATTATTACCATCTCCAAAATCTGCGAAAACACTTAGGTCCTTTTTATGATATTATTTTTATATTGCACTAATTTTGCAACGCCACTGCACTTGAATACGTTCACATTACTTTCAATGCATCGGTCAATGCTTATTCTAAAAAATCACTACAAACATAAGTTACTTAAAATATATAAACTTCCCGTCTAGATCGAGTCGGAAATGTGTATTTCCATTTGAATTTAATTGATCGCCGGCGGTCCACAGTCGGCCACTCGGATGTGTGAATCTATTTTTGATATAAACTAGAGGTACACAAACGATGGACGGTGACGTCTATCATAGCGCCGGGCCAGAGTGAGGTTAGAATGGGCCATTTACCGTCTGTCATTTCATTTATGTCTGTCTCCAACAGCTTCTACCGAACTCACAGAAGCTGAATAACGTTACGGTCGAATCGAAGGTTATCGATATTAATTAACTTTTTAGATTCATTATTAAAAATATAAACCGTGAGATATCTGCGACAGGAGACTCCTCGACTTCTTCATGTGTCCTTCTTCACAATAAAACAAAAATATAAAAACTGAGAAGAATAAAAACAGCACCGGCTTTGCAGAGCCGAGTAGTCAGACCGACTGCATTTTGTCAGTAAAACTTATCGAGAGATGTACGTTTATTTAAATATTCTAAAATATGCACAATCTTTCAATCACACTAGTTCCGCAAATATAACTCTGTGACAATTTATTCTGACAAAACAGCCGACAGAACGATTCGAGTTTCGCATTTGTCGGAGCGCCGATCGCGCGAGTGATCCTGCAAATTGCGAAGAATAAAGCTGAATAATCGTCCGCAGGGCCGGCGACCGCGGCCGGCGAGGCGGGGAGGCGGGGAGGAGGGAGGAGGGAGGAGGCAGGAGGGGAGGAGCAGAGGAGCAGAGGAGCAGAGCAGGCCGGCCGCAGGCGAGCTGTCACCTACTTCATCTTGCTATTATTCTATCGCATATTATTTTATTACATTGAATATTCTAGATGCTTTTTTTGTAATGGTAACTTTTTTAAATTGAAGAGAGTGCCCGCGATTTTTCAAAATGCTTGTTTTACTAAATGTTAACGTTCCACGAGTTTATATTCCGATTGGTATATTAATTTTATTTGAAAAATTGAAAAGGTTATTTTTAAAGCGAAGCCTCTCATTTTGCGGGACGACCGTCGGTGAAAACTAGATTCATCTCTGTGTGTTATTTACGGCCAGGCCGATAAGTGGGTCTCGCCCCGACGGTCGGCGCGGCGACCCGCGCGCGTTATCGCCCTCGCCCTGCCGGCGGACCCGCTCTGCCGGCCGACCCGCTCTGCCGGCCGACCCGCTCTGCCGGCCGACCCGCTCTGCCGGCCGACCCGCTCTGGGCTCTATCGGGAAGGAAAAACTACACGGACGGCGATTGCGATTGATGAATTTTTAATACCTGCTTAATGCGATGCAAAAGCATAAATTTAAATATTGATGATGATCTATTTCTCGTATTTTATAAAATATCAGAATATTTTATTAGGTTAATAATTTAAAAATATGTACATTTAATTACAAACAATATTACAACTTTTGTATACGAGCGAAATCGTTATAAAAAACTCAATACACGAGATAAATAAAATACTTCTGTGATTTTTCCACATATTTAGTTTTATCGGTGACCGGTTTCGCCAACCTTTTGTGTTGTCATTATCAAACGAATTAAACACTTCGTTTGATAATGCCAACGTGAAAGGTTGGCGAAACCGGCCACCGATAAAATTAAACATGTGGAAATATCACAAAAGTATTTTATTAAAAAAATTATTTCTTCTTCACCTGCTTCTCCTCAGAGGAGGTTGGCGACCATTTCACGGAGATGTTCATGCTGAGCCAGTGTTAATGGTTTTCTAAAAGGAAAATAGTGTAGTGGGCCCCGGGTCCTTCTACACCGCAGTTTTATATTGGAAGGAAAAGTCTGCATATTGCTGCTGCCCGGTAGCATTATTATATAATCCTTTTCTTACAAAGCTTTAAAATTTACATCTGATACTCCTTCTGCAGCAGGAGCCCCCCTCCTACTTCCAGAGCACATCCCTCCACAATCATTACAAGTCCACTACTCCATTACCGATCCTTTACACACGCTCAGGGCACAGAATGGAAGCCATGCACAAGCAATGGAATGGGGAGAGCGGGGAGGTAAAATTTTATTTAAATCCCAAAATACTCTGTCAGAAATTTTGAAAAGATAAATAAAACTCGACTATCCTCATATTTATACTAATAATATATTCATTCACATAACTCCTTCCTTTCGGTTATTTTTTGCATGTGATACTTTTTCATGAGAAATGCAATTATAACTTTTATATTTTTGGCCATTGTCGCAAGCTTATCATCATCGACTGGTCGTTGGTGGAAGTCTCGGAGATTGTCAATAAGCCGGTTTTCTCGCTACTGCGAGCGTCCCGGCGTGTCCTCGATTACCAATGGCCGCGTGAAGAAAGACGACGCTCATCTCCAACATTGATAATAATTATTTTATTTCATTTAAAAATAAATTCTTATATGATAACAAAACTAAAATATTTTTTGTTTTATGTCCAAATTACTGAAATGGAATATTACTTTGTTAAATAATATTATTTACTTTGCTTGTGTGTATAAATAAATAGTTAATGTGTGTATACCCCGCTTTACGCGACCCCGTTATGCGCGGTTTCACTATAACGCGGAAATCAAATTTCGGGTTAAAATGCCTTGCATTACGCGAATTTCTTATTTAAGAATGTGTATGAACATAATGTTACGGGTTAGCGATAGAATCGATCGAAGCGATTCTACTCCAGAGTCTACTTCTAGTCCATAGTCCCGAAACATCTGGAATGATCAAGTGACCGTCGTTTAGGAGCGACAATACGCGGTCTCGGAGAACGGCCAGTACTCGACACAGAGTCCTCGGGAGTAGTTAGCGCGAGATAGTTCTCGGGTGTTATAAATATAAATATGTTGTTAATATAAATAGTTGTGAAGACTCTGTATGATATAGGTTAAATATAAATAGTGCAAATAAATCTTCTTTTAATTATGGACCCGGCGCGTTACAATAATGTAGTTTTCGCCGTAAGGTTATGTTGATTTGTTGATGATGGATGTAGATCAAAAGGCTTGGCGAAATGTTGCGAATTCGTTTATTTAATGCTTTACCCAGACAAGACAGAATTACGCGTGGTTACTTGTCGAGTGCCTGAGTCTCTCTGTGCGCTGGGGTTGTTGGGTTGTAAAATTGGAAAGTTTCTACCTGCTCGGACAAGCTCGAGCTTGTGGTCCGAACAAGTCCAAACATGTCGCCTATTGTAGCTCGGTGCATTTGTACCGACCGCTACATAGTCATTGACTTCTCTTAACAATTAAAAACAGCGTTAGGTGTTATGAACGTATTTTACAAGAACGTAAAAGACCTAACCTAACCTAACCCAAAAGACAATAGATGTATTTTCAGGAAAAATAACATGTAATACTGCATCAAGTGTTCTTAGAATTAAAATGATTGATTCAAATGATTCGTATTTTTTTGTATTAAGTTTTGACTATGTATGTATGTTTAATCGCAAGCCCGAAAAACGCGAATTTCACTTAACGCGATTTTTTCCGTAACGTATCCCTCGCGTAAAGCGGGGTATTACTGTATATATATACACAGTAATAGTAACATTTATATATATATATATATAAATGTATATATGTGTATATACACAGTGGGATCTCGATAACTCAAATTTCAAGGGAAATTCTAAAAATCTCGAGTTAACAAGTTTTCGACTTAACAAGAATTTCGAGACACAAAGGATTTAATAGCTAAGATTTGACCTATGAAGGCACAAATGCTAAGTACATATATTTTTTGAACTCTATAACTCGAAAATTCGAGTTATAGAGTATAAATATATACTATCAATACCTCGTAGGGAAATAACATTTTGTTTGAGTTATAAAGTCTAAATAATTCGAGATACCGCGTATTTAGGGAGTCAGTGGAAGGGAACGGTATTTTTTTTCGTCTTACTGAGGATTACCACTCAACGAGGTCCGAGCTATCGAGATATAGTTATATTGCATAAAACTCTTTTTTTATGATGCATAATATATTTATTAAATAATTTTTATTTCACATAATATAAAAGTAAATATTTAAATAAATTAAATACAGAAATGCAGTTTCCAGAAGGCACACCGTTTCAGAATCGTGCAATTAGAATTTGACCACAAAACGAAAACTCATAGGAACACCTTGCGGAGGAAAAGCGCCGGAGGTTCCGAAAGCCGCGGGGGTGAGACGAGAGAAGGAAACGGCTTAAGGTCCCGGCCTCTAGCCCTTGATGAGGTTTCCTTCACTGTCCTTGTAAAGGTCTGCGTTGATTCCGTACAGGCCAACGGCATCTTCACAATTCACCTAAAAAAGAGAATTCGATTGAAAATGCAGCCATATTATGCGAGCCTTCTGAGTCGTCGGGGCGGCATCGCGCTCACCTTGTAGAACCAGTCGCAGACCCTCACGGCCTGGTTGAAGACGGTCCCGTTGGGGCACAGGAAGGAGAACTTCTGTCCACTGTGGAGGCACCAGTGCCACACCTGCCGCAGGAAAATAAAGCAGTTTATCCTTTTTTAATTTGGATTATTGATTACTACTTACTAATCCCCATTATCAAATCTAATTTCTGACATAAACTTTTGTAAGCTTTCAAGGAGTTCCGGAAAGACCTGACTTCTGTCGAAAAGCTGTTCTTTTCAAAACTATTTTCTTCTTTTCATCAATCTGAATGCACTTATATGATTTATTTGACTTATTGACCCGAAGCACCCCCAAATTCTTTATTTTCCGCCATGGACATTTTACTAATTCTTAGTCGTACTTTTGGCTAAGAATATACACTATAGATATTAGAGTAGACTGACATCTTACACACAAAAGTTAGAGTTTCTTAGGTACTGCAAAATCTATAAGTATTTAAAAATAATATTCAATTACTAACTTTATAACGTAATATTATTTACTACTCTGTTACACAATTAATATTGAATAAGTGAACATGCTCGTCTCTGCTGATTAAATAAATGCGTCATTCTTTCAACAATATTATGAATTTCTCTCAAATTATCAACAATATTCTTAAAATAATAATATTAATTTGTGTGCGAATTGGGAAAAACCATTTTAATTGGGCGAAATGAATCTCCAGAGAAGGGAACTTGTACTTGTTACTTGAGTTAATTTGCTTATTTTACAGTGCTGTTACGGTCGACCGGTCAGTCGGTGAGTAGAAAGTGAAGACCCAACCCCGATGGGAAGTTTAATTAAGTTGGCATTCATGTACGTGCTAATAAAAAATCCATAACCGTAAAAATATACATAATCATCAGCGTAACCAACTTCCTTTTCCTCTTTTTATACGATCTGCGCGAGGAGGAAACTGAAATATGGCTTAGCATCCAAAATAAATATTTACAGTCGCGAGGCGATCGAAATGAACTTTTCTTTTTTGTCTTTTTTTAATAATTTCGAGTTCAAATTATCGGTTTCAAATATCTGAGCTCTCATTTGAAATTATAACAAATCTCTATTCACAAAACTATTCTTCTAACTATTAAAATTTCTATTCGCAAACAACAGTTCAACACTTAGAATTTGGCACAGGAAATATTTAAAGGAAAAGTGATTTATGATTAAATTATTCACAAATGGGTTCATACTCCGTGAGATAAATCTCATGTCTAATTTTCCGATTATTGAAGCCAGCACCCAGCGTTATTTCCATAAGATGCATGATTTAGTAGAGACAAGGAAGCTACGGGTTAGAAGGTCGGTTAACAGAAGTCGCCATGCTGTCGGCTGTCGGTGTTAGTGATGAAGCATCAGCCGAGCAGTCCGAGGGCCATGGCACGGGGCGGCTGACCTGGCACCGGGTCTCGGGGTCGGCGTAGTAGCCGGGCAGCTTGTCGGCGCAGCTGAAGGTCAGGTCGCGCGGGACCTCGTGGTAGGTGGGGAAGCCCGCGTCTCCCTCTTGGCCCTGGAACGCAAACGCAATCTCAACACAACAGACAATCGGGAAAAAGAAACGACTTCACAATAGAGCGACGCAAACTGATCCATACTCATTTCGATATAATATAGAGAACAGTCAATTTTGTAAACAAGACCTATAGCTGTGAGCACTTGGATGTATTGATTCGTTATTCATTTATGAACTGTGCCTTCGAATCTAAAGATTTGTGCTGTCGTGTTAAACGTGCTAAAATTATACTTTTCCCAAACATTGTTTTTATTTATACAACGTTGGAATGGAACTTAAGATTCCAACCGCAAAGATAATATGTCGTCGATTGCTTCGTTTTGATTCCTTTGAAATATTTTGACTGAATGATAATATTCTCGGATTTAATTTCATTCGGAAAGACACAACATTTGTGAATTTCGATGCGTAATTTTCGTTTACAGCCATTTTCAGTTTTCCGCAAAGTGGTTTATCAAACGACAAGTCAAGTGTGCACATTCAAGTGGATCCAATCGGACTTCAGTATCCCATTGACAACAGAGCCAGAATAACTATTGTTATCGAGTTATGAAATATAGTAATAGACAGCGATGCTCGCATGCAGAGCAGGCCAGGGCGCCCACCCCAACCAAATCACCGCGCAATATCTACAGTTGGGATTTACGAGAGCTCGCTGTTCTTCGTTTTCATTACCCTGGCCCAGTATTGTCTACAATTCGAGTACAATAAGCGCTATCGAGAGGGGAAGAGAACGCTATAATCTTCCGAAATGGCCGCTATCGGCGGAGACCACCTGGTCGAGACCGCGGAGGGGATCACTAGGATTCACGGCACGCGGGATGGGATAAGCCGAGTTTTCTCTGGATCTAGGTCCAAGAGAAAATGCTTCCAAATAGTTTCTTCCGTGAAAGCATTTCCACACATCGCAACTGTATTATTGGAATATTATGCGATAGCCTGCAAACGATTCACTGGGGAAAGGGTGGAAATGATTTTAGTATTTCGATGCTGGTGGGCGATGTGGGCGATATGCGAGCCCTGCGCAAGCCCCGCTCTCCCGGGAAGGTCATTATCGCCCCGAGACGACTGCATCTCACGTTTTATCTGAACGCAGGCAATCGTAGCTGATTTCGTAGACACAAAGTTACTGTAAAACTTAATATTTTGTAAATAATAATTTTCCGAAAGTGTAATATACAATGCAATAGAGGCGTGCGGTTAACTGAAAAACAATAATTAGCACTGCTTACAGTTATTTTCATAAATTTTGTTAAATAAATTTCACTACACGAAGGAATACATTCACTCGTATGAAGTCTGACAATTATCATAATCAAATATCTATTCACGGTCGATTATTTTCCTTTAGAATTGTCACGTTTTTCACAGTAAATGCACTCACGCCGCATTATGAGTGCCCCTGCCGGTCATTTTAGCAGGTGAATGTTATGAAAATTATATTTTATAAAATAAATTAAATCATTTTGGTGGTGTATTTAATCCAAATTGTTTAATATTTTTGAGTAAAATACTTGAGTGATTTTCCACATGTTCGTTTTTATTTATACTCAAGTATTTTACCCAAAAATATTAAAATGGAATTCCACTCTCAACAAGTACGAATACTCTCTGTCAAAAATATTGAATTTCCAAATTGTTAAAATGAATACTAGGTCTGGTGTCCCATTGTGGCCCCTTTTCAAGCAATGCATGGTTCAATTGTCGGTAGCGATGCCTATTGACAGTTTCAGCAGCTCATAGTACACGATTATTTTTGGTCCCACCAAACGGAGAGCGTTTGGCCGTGCCGTCGATGATGATGCTTCGCCAGGGGAAATCCACGTTTTATTGCGTTTGGGATTCTCGAAATATGTCCACTTCTCATGGCTAGTAGCAATTTGATGCAGGAAACTCTTTCTTTCATGCAGCAAAAGCAAAATTTCCCGCAAAAGTGGTTTTTAGATTTTCCATCTGTCTCTCAGTCAACTCATGCGGCACCCATTTTCCTTATCTTTATTTTTTCCCCATGGCATGTAAACATTTCGAAATACCTTGGCGAGTCACGCTTAATGCCTCCGCAAGTTGATGTTGTGACATGTATAGCGCAAATAATACTAACATTTCAAATGACTGCATTATATATTTACTGCCATAAATTACGCGTAACCACAGAATTTGTATTGTTTTAAGTGTTTTTTTATTATTAAGACCGTGTGTAATTAAAATACTTATTATTATTTTACTAAATCTAGAAGCGTTATCGTGTATGATGCACAATCAATTGCTTTGCGACTCACGGTCAAAGGTTTGAATGAGACTGTTTCTTTGCCAGCCATTGATTTTTCGTTAATATTTGAGTAATAACATCGACAAGGTTTCGCAGAGCTTGGGACTCGGGACTCGGGACTCGGGATTTCCCGAAATCCATGCGCGACAGCGAAAGTGGCGCAAATAACATTGTCGCTCATGAGAAAAAAGATATTGTTCCCGTAACAAAATTGGCAAATCATTCCGATTTTGAGATACAGCAGTAGGAAATTATTGCTTGAATGATCGTAATAAAAAGTATATAAAGCATCCCTTGCGCTCGAGACGCAGACTGCGGGGCTCGAGGCCCGCGGGGGAAGGAGGAGACGAGGTCATATTTGAACACATCGGACTAGCCAGTACCAATTTTTTAAGCCGTACGGACAGTTTGGGTATTTTTTAAAATAATAACCAAAATGATATGCGGCGTCGTTGCGACCGCTCTCTGCTGGGGGTTGAGTAGTAAGTGCGGCGCATGTAAATTGAAATATGATTATTCGTCCATACATTTCTGCTAGGAGAAGAGAAAGCATCACAATTGACCCCTGTGATTGGATTTGGTTTGCGTTCCTGAATGACAAATGCCGGAAATGACGCAGGCGGGGACCTCTCGCGCTGCGGCCGCTGCGCTTACCGAATAGTACGACTCCGCGTTCTCAGATTTTCAGGACGTCAACTGATCGTGGATTAAAAATAGTAAAACAACGAACGAAACTTGATTTAAAAGACATAAAAATAAATAATCGTAAAACAGAGACAAATCATTTGAGTATCTAGAAAAGGTTTATGCAACTCATTGTTAGAGCCACCGTAAGAAAGACCGCGATGTGGCAAGCGAGCCGTCCTTCATATTGTTACGGTCTAGCAGTAAGTTTGAAAAACGAACTATCCAGATCGCTACAAAACAAAGGACTCTGGAATGGTCGATTAGGGGCGCCAATACGCGGTCTTGGAGAAGCGAGGAGTGCGCTTCGCGTGAGCTCCCGAATCTTGGAGATGCAAGGGGAAGCCATTTTGGATTTAGTGTCAAAGGGGCTTAGGTCTGACGGCACTCAGAGACAATGTTAATATAAATATATAATGTGAAAATAAATACTCTGTACGTAGATAAATAAATATAACCAGTTGATATAAATATGCTCTTTAATTGTGGACCCCGACCCGTTACAATATTAACGAAATACGGTGCTCAAAAATTTTATGGAGGATTTTATAATATGTATATAAGTTTTGGTATTACGTTATAAATTGCGACACTCAAAATAATATTAATCGATTCTCGGGCGGTGTCATTAAATCTGAGCAAGGCCGAAAAATGATCAAATCTAACGGAAAAAAAACCGACAATATACTGGCAATTATCCGATAAATTAATGTTTTAATTTACAATAAGTTCGTGAGAAAAATTTGAATTCTCGTGGCCTTTCCTCGGCTGGTGAAATGTCAGATGCTGGCGCAAGCGTCGGCGAGCAGGACCATCGTGTCGTGCAACACGCATTGACATCATCGCATTGTATTTATTACATTTTATAATTAGTCACACTGCCGCAGGACTGACCACCGCTGGTGTTTACTTAGCGTCTACAAAACGAAAACAGATTCCAACAGCAAATCGCCATCGATAAACATGAGAGTACATTTTGGTGCCGAAAAAATTGTCATAAAAACTGATAATTACGATTTGTTGTTGCAATTTGTTGCTGCGTGTGTATAGCGCTTTAGGCAAAACTATAAACAATCTCCCAAAATAGAAGTACGCCAAGTACTGCTCCCCGAGCCCCGAGCCCCGCGCCCCGCGCACTGACCTTTGTAACGATATTGGCCTTTCCGTTTCCGTTTAGTTGAAATTGAAAACCTGTCATTATATTCATTCGCAAGCCCGTAGCAAATAATGACCCAACATTTATGGATTTGCTCTGCTATGGAGTTAAGCGCAGTTTTTTTATTATTAATTATCGGTTTATTTTTAGTCGTCATTGTCCTGTTTGTTTAGAATTTTGATATCGCTACGTTATGCCATCCCCCGTTTGTTTCTCACTCCGGAGTTCCCGCGTCCTCGACCGCTCGCTCTTCGTGTCGTTGGACCGGTTTGATTTGTAGATTTGAATCGATGGCCCAATTTTCCAGCATTCAATTGAAAAAATAATTTTATATACTCAAATTCGATACCCATTCGCTAAATCGTTCTGAATCAAATCATCCGAAAGTGAAATCCACAACGCTCGACGGAAATTATTAAATAAATATACTAAGCAAAATTTAAGTGTTTATCGTGTGAAGTATGATCTATAACAGGACAGCGTGCTGAGCATTCGGGTGTAATGAACTGCATCGGTGCGTAACCAGCGTAACCAGCGTAACCCGGGAAGCGGGGGCGGTGAGGTCGGTCAATTTTAAAAATATTCTTCGCGATCACGATTGAACAAATATCGTTTGAGAGCAAGTTAAAACCGAAGATATCGACAGCACTCACAATTCAAACCGAAATAATGCATTTATAGTATTGCGGTTTTGAATTTGAGCGTCTCGCAGTTCAGTGCGGCAGTGCGAGCGGAGGAGCGAGCGGTTTACTTCCCAGACTCAAAGGTGACTAAATAATACTGTGTCGAAATAAAAGAGCAGACTTAATTTGATTTATCAAATGCATAAGAAAAATGTTAATTTAAAAAACTGTCACCGACGCAACGGCGCGGGAGAGTCTGTGCGTTGATTGCTATAATTACACAAATAATGCAAATAATGCAACGCTTGCTCGGGAGCGAGATTTTAAAACTTTAGAGAAAATAGTCAAGATTAGCGTGCGGGGGAGAGTCGGCTAAACACTATAGCGCCCTACACAGACAGCTACAAATCCAGCAACTGCTCGAGGTTGTAACCATGTCCCAGTAGTTTGAGTGAGATTTCGCAGATATGTCGCGACTAGGACAACCGCAGGCTTGTCAGAAGGCAAGAAGCGCGTATTCCATTAATGTTTACAAATGTTACTTGTTGTATTTCATCTCCGATAATCACAATTTAATCAACTTTTTTGCATTCCAAATTTGCTAATAATCCTACGTTTGTTCTAATATTTTCGCCATCTGCTATTTTTGTTGTAATTATTTATTCACTTTAAATAAATACTTTCAAACGCGATTTTTTTTATTTTGAACGAGGATTACTCTGTGATCTTAGCACACTGTTTTTTGCATAGCTTTACTGCATACGAAGCAACTTCTTCAATACTATGAAAATTATTTTCTCACTCATTTCACACGATACGGAACTCAATATTGAGTCAAAGCGTATTTGCAAAATTTGTGATTATGCATGTTATGCGAACATATTTATTTGGTAGGTGGATTGCGATATTTCTTCAATTCTGCAAAAAAAATTTTGGACTCTAATTGTGATTCATCCTACGCCTCTACGGGGTGGCCGAAACACTCGAGAGTCTGAAAGAATGAAACTGATAAAATCTACCGCACGGCCCTGAAAGAATATTTCTAACTTGAGAAGTCAACAGTTAAAAGTTATGGATTTCGAAAAGTATTCAACCCTACACGTAAGGGAATGGTCATATTTCAAGGTTTTTTTCTGCTGTGCGATTTTCTTCTCGCTAGACACTTTTAGCAGTCCTCTGCGAAAATCCATATGATATTACACTCTTAGCGCTACAATCTGGTTTAAAATATTGAAAAGAAACGAGGAAACAAAAAGTATCCTATTTTTTACAACAAATAGTAGGATAAATGTCCTTTTACTTTTAAGAAAGGTAGACTTGACAAAACTTAAATACAAAATACCGCAAAAGATATACGACACCCTGGTTTGATTTGCAATACTCTACATTTAAACACACACACGAATAGTAGATGGTAAGCGGGCTCGGGCTCGTGGTGAGCGACTACTCACGCGCGTCAGGCTCTGCAGCAGCAGGAGGCCGGCAGTCGCCAGCAGCGCCGTCGTCCGTCTCGTCGTCGCCGCCATCGAGGATTCAGATCCTCAGGGTCACCGGCGTTGCTTCTCAACTTGAGCTGGTTCAGGCGGACTTGGAAGATATCGCTCGTCTTGTGGCAGCACCCATCTGAGTATTGCAGCTCTGAATTCCACCCGATTAGAAAACATCATTTCTTAGCTACCTTACGAAAGTAGCCTGCACTCGCTGCGACACAACCGACAACCGAACGGTAATTAGCTAACAGCATCCTCTTATTTTGTATTGTAGCATTGCTTATGTTAACAATGCAAAATGGCGCACTATTTCCCATTCACTATTCAGTTGTGTCGCGATGAGTGTAGGCAGCTTTACTAACGCAACAAATCTGTACTCAATAATAGTGTTATTTGTACATTTCGATTATTTTATAAAAGTTCATTTATAATTAAAACATTGATAAATCATTTAGGTAAACGTCGAGAACAGATTGTATATAAGCACAGAGAGCCCAGAGCAAACTCTCGGTCAGACAGAGCAAACTCGGTCGCATATATTGTGTTTAACGCAAATTATGCACATTTATTTAAACAAAAACGTTCATCTTATTCAGAAAGGTCCATCGGTTGATAATGGAACATAAAAATATGTACTGTAGAGTTTTACAACCAAACATTATAATTTAAACGGATAAAGTCGTTATAATTTTTATTCAAAATCAACTATTACTTTATTAACAAAAGTTATATATAAATGAGGAAAGTTACTTTTAAGTTTATGGATATCAATATTGTATCAATCGAAAAACAATTTTATTAGAGTATTCACACGGCCTTATCTTTTTTTTAATGAAGTTCAGCATGCCAATTTCGTACATCGGCGGGTGCTTTACCACCATATCGCCCTTTTTAAATTAAGGTCATTGATATATTTAATAATAAATAAATTAACACGGTTATTTTTTATATCATATAAATAATGGTTGTATTGAGCCGATTACACGCACTTAATTTTATTATTATTATTATGAACAACCTACGAATTAGGAATATGTCTGATAACCTGCAGTGCGTTTCGGATGTTTTCTTGTGATTGAGTCTTCACCACACTGAGGTTGAAAACAGAGCGCCGTGCATTTTATAGGCCCGGCGAGGAGGCCGCCCTGGGAGATGCGTTATGAAATATTTATTATTTGTGAAGCCGTTCCCATACACAATGTCGGCAACCATAATATACAATTAAAGCTTTTCACAAGACAATAAGTTGGCAACGCCGCTCGCGTGTGCGCTCCGCGGCCCCCGCAACTGCGCCCCGCAGCTTCAGAGCCACTGATCATCCACTTTCAAAATACGAGTATGTATTACTCGTACAACATTTACGATGGTGTGATTGCCGTTGGAACCTTGAAATCTATCGTCTGATAGTTCAGAAATTTGGCATTTAAAAAAACATCATTTTTAAAGTTTCATGTGGTTCTCCTATGTGGTGATTAGTTAAGGTCGGGAAAATAATATGTGATTAAAATAAGTAACGCTTGAGAATGAGAATGAGAACTCGGAATGAGCAATTTTCATTTTATACAGGCAAAAATTTTCTTAAAACTTTGCGAATTGTATACGATCAATTAAAGATTTTCCAAATTGGCTCCAGGCTGAAAGGAAAAAAGCCGACGTCCTTTCACTTCCGTATTACCCGTTTTCGGCCCCCGATACGTTATGAATAGATCAGTTTGATTTCTATTTTTTTTAATTTGGACTTATCCCCGCCCGGGGACCCGCTCCTTGATAAATATGATTTAATATCTTACATTTTTGTTCTACTTCGTTAAAATATATCTCCATAGAGCCTTCTCTCGCATCTTTTGTTAGATTCGCTCCTCGAGGCGAATGCGCGCCGATGGAGCGGAAATCCCAGAAATACTTGTCAATTATTCAAATATCATTCGCTAGTCTCCGGCAGTGGCCGAGTATATCGAGTAGTTTATGGAAACAGTTCATATTTCAGTTAGAGCAGATATCATTTAATTCCAATCTCACCGAACGCTTACCGATAGCTATACATAGTATTATGCTAGAGGAAAATTGCGGAGCGATGATGTGATTTCGCTTAACTTTGTTGACTTACAGCGATGAAATATTTTAAATAAAATACTTAAGTGATTTTTCCACATGTTAATTTTTATTGGTGACCGGTTTCGCCAATCTCTCACGTTGGCATTATCAAACTATAGTATTTAATTTGAATGTGAATTCCACCGAGTACTCTCTATCGAAAATATTGATTACTTTCATCGATGACTCTACTCGAGACGACGATCGTTTCGAAGTGAGATCGGTCCCTTTTTTAAAACTCTGAGGGATATAATAAAACGTATACAATCCTTTAGTAAAGAAATTAAAATATCATTTCAGTTTACTTCCAGACGCGCGCTCGCGTTATTTCCGAGCGAGTCGGAGAACGGGCCAGAAAAATAAAGCTTAGCTTTTGCTTTAGATTAGATTTAGGTTTTTAAAAATTACCGGATCCAATATTATTAAATTATTCAAACCTCTTTATAATTGTATTCAAAGTATTAGAATCTACTATAATAATAGCCATTGTGTGTGTGTATGTATGTTTCGATTTATGGTTCTCTATAGAGTATCTTTAAAGATACAACGCTGATTTTTTGCACATAAGTTAAGTAAATTTTTCCGCAGCTATGTGCCGAATTTCAAGACCATAGGATAATATTTTTATTCATAAACTATCAAATATGCTTTAGCGAGTTTCAATATGTACGAATTATATGATTCTGTTGTTCACCGCGAGATTTTCAAATTTAGAACTTTTACAAAAAAAATAAATTTCCAGTTTGTCAGTTTGACACAAGTGCCATCTCTATTTTTTTTTATCGAAATTGCATTAGAAATTATTAACCACATCATTAAGGCAGTTGCTCCCAGCCATTTAATTGCCTCTGGTGTCCAACCGGACACCACAGTCAGTGCATTACCTGGCGAAATCGTGTCATTTAATTAATTTAATTGTCACTTTATTTTTCTATATTGAAATTGAAAATTGAAAAAACTATAAATTATATTTATCTAATTTTTATTATTTAATTAACGTCCATTTTTAGGGTAAAATAAAATCTTAAAGATGTTGAAAAATTGGATAAAATTTTCAAATTAATAAGACGCACATGGTTTATATTTAATCTTTTAATTCCAATTGAAAAAAAGACTTTTAAATGTTTAGGATTCTTGGAAAATGTACCAGACGAATCTCCAAATTCCTACATTTGAATCGGAAAAACACATATTTATCATATTAATAGTATATTTATAAGAAATAAAAATATATTGTGTTCAGAAGAAGGGATGTACCAAACTTTTTACATTTAAATCTTATTGATTGGTGCAGTCGATTTTTCGCAAAACGGACTAGAAAATGATAAAAAAAAACTCGATTATGGGACCTAGACCCTTAATAACTCAAAATAACACCGTCTACGCACAGAAAACGTAATTCAACAAGAATTTCACAATTGAACGTGATAAAGACTGCATCAAATAAAGAACAGTGCAGTGAAAAGTGATGCGTTGTTTGTGACACGAAATGTGACATAAATGTCAAGCAATGAGTTGGAAGGAAAACGTGAGCAGCGTCTTCTTAAAATTCGAGTACGCGCATCGACCTCAAGACAAAAAGAAACTGATGCACAGCGAACGCTGCGTTTGTCTTCGGATTAATTAATGTGACCTGTCGATTCTGCAATGCTTTACATTATCAAGCAGAAAACGCATCAGATGGAAAGTTCAACAGTTCAAGTGTACAAAGATAAAGTGAAACTACCAGCAAGGCCTATTTCCCCAGTATATTTAAAGGATATTTATAATGGAAATTTCAAGAGAAAAATAAGATCATACGATAACAGAATGTCTTTTGCATCAATGGGAGCTAAATTAACAGTGGGCCACTCTGCTTCAAAGTTCAAGGCCAAGTATATCACAGAACTTTGCACCTTCATCCAACTGATGGTACAAAATTAAAGCATTATTCATCTTATTATGTTCAAACACTATCGCATCGTTCATCGAATACGTCATTTTATGACGGGCTATATTTCTAGTTATATATATAATATAATGAAAATAATAACTTTTTATTTAAATCTTCTTAGAATTATATAACAACAAACAAAACAATCGATCGTGATATCACAACAACGCACTGTCGAAAATCAATATGAACTCTGCAGTCAAATCAAACGCGGCAACGATATTGTGATAGTTTTATTCCTCACGACCTGATAATTAAAATGTGAATTACTTTTGTCGTTTACTCAAGAGTTGCAAGAACACTTGTCTGTATTAATTTCATTCGTTAATATTAATTTCATACTGTAAATTGTTTACATAAAACGGAGACATCGCATTCATTGGAAATTTATTTACTACGACTTCTAAAATTCTAAAAAATTTCATGAGATAAATTTCACCGATTGTCTTTTTCCCGCGACATATTTATGATTGTTTTAACTCCACAAATCGATCAAAACTTGAACCTTGAAACAAATTCAAATATCATAATAAACGAAAGCCAAATATTCATTTGGCTTTTGAGTTATCGTAATGGGGAGGCCCGCTCGGAGCTCATGCGACCGAAGACATTCCTTCAAATCCTTTTTTCAATTACTCTAAACCAGAAGTTCCCAAAGTGGTCCCTACGAACCCCAAGGGGTCCCTGGGATCATTCAGGGGGTCCTTAGAAAATTAAAATCGGTTTGGAGGTCCCTGAACAACGTCAGGGAGTCTGAGCAGGGTTTGATATAAAATAAAAAAAATGTGATACATTTTTATTAAAATGGAAGTTAAAATAAATAACGATGAATACATTATTAGCGAAAATACAAGTAATAACAGCCATCGCGGTGAGTCAGGCAGGTTAATAGAGTCGATACTTGCACCAACTAGTCTATCATATGAATTTATGTAGTTTTTCACCCAGGGGCCGTAGGCAAGTTTTGACTATGTCCGTGGGCCAAAAGAGTTTGGGAACCCCTGCTCTAAACGATATGCTTTTGTTACTTGTTTAAAATGTATTTTTTATATTGAAATTGTCTCTCGACTTCGGTTCCTAAGCGTTTTCACATAACGCGTCATACATATGGAAAATATATTTTTTTATAGATATTATTGCCGAAAGCTTTGTAACAATCGGCTTCACGTACGGATCGTCACAAATTCCGCCACCCGCAATAATATCCACGAATACCGCGGGACTTTCACACGCCGCGACCCGCCCGACCCGCGCGACACGCCCGACACGTCCGACACGCCCGACACGCCCGACACGCCCGACACGCCCGACACGCCCGACACGCCCGACACGCCCGACACGCCCGACACGCCCGACACGCCCGACACGCCCGACACCCCCGACACCCCCGACACCCCCGACACCCCCGACAAGCGAGCTGTGATCGGCCAATGACGTCCTCTTATTATGGGTACTTTTGTTACAGTTTCGCAGCGGCAAACCAAAGATCGGTTTGTATTTATCAACATACAGTGGAAAAGAGGACACTATTGGTTGATTGCGGTAGGGTTGTCGGGCGTGTCGGGCGTGTCGGGCGTGTCGGGCGTGTCCGGGCCGCCCCTCCCCGCGCCAGGGGACTGCGCGGGCGCAACTGCCTAGCGCAGCGGTCGGGAAAGTGCGGCTCCGGAGCCACATGCGGCTCTTTGACCCCTTAAGTGCGGCTCTGGCAAAAATATCCCCGGCTATTGTTTTTAATCGCGCAAGACATATAATTTATACTGGACGTATAAAGACTGTATTTATTTATAGGTGTGTTGGATTTCAGGGATGGGTGCTTCGTATCTCTCAGCTTGGCATCAGACGCAGGGAGAGCAGTTTTCAGGCTGATCTTTACTAAGCTTATCGCAAGAGAGATACGTCGCAGGAAAGGGAGGTGTTCACAGAAACAACTCGTTCTTGACTCTGGTTTTATTGGGCCCGGACATGGGGTTTATATACAGAAAATATAAGTACATTGGAATGTTAAAAGTAAACAACCCAAAGGGATTAACAGCACAGGAATGTACAGATGTTAGTTAAACCCTGGGACCCAAGCCGGGGAAAACACCTTTTAGCGGCGCTCTAAACAGTGCACATAAGAGATCTCTAAAAGGATTAGCAGCACAGCTGGCCATTTAAATCTGGGATTCTCTCTGTACCTTTCTTAGGGAAAACACCTCTTAGCGGCGCGCTCAAACAATATACACCGTCATAAACCTAGAAATTCCCGCGCCAATGTGCAGGTGGGCACTTAAAAGGGATGATATTCCATCGCACACCTGCAAATATGCACGTGGACATTTCAGCGCGTAAATCCCGCCGATCCAGTGATATGACGTCCGGTACACTCCCCCCATTCGGGTCTGCGCGAATTCTTGATCCACGTCGGCTGGTCGTCGGTATTCGGCATCGGCGGATGTGTGGGCGCAAGTCGGGCTTGATGTAGACGGAGGCGATGAGGGCGTCGGGGCGGCCAGCGGCGGCGAGGGCGTCGGGGCGACCGGGGCGGCGGCGAGGGCGTCGGGGCGGCCAGCGGCGGCGGCGAGGGCGTCGGGGTGACCGGGGCGGCGGCGAGGGCGTCGGGGCGGCCAGCGGCGGCGGCGAGGGCGTCGGGGCGACCGGGGCGGCGGCGAAGGCATCGGCGCGGCCGGGGTGGCGGCGACGGCGAGGCGGCCGCGGCGGCGGGTAGCCGGCGCAGCAGTTAGGCCAGCGTTGAAGCAAAGCGTTTGTCCGTACGCTCTGATTTCAACAAATCCCATTTAGGCGATAGTAAGCCTTCAACAGGGTACCGGGTTCTCGGTGCAATGTGCATTTTGATTGCACAATCACTTCGGTGCAGCTCTAGGTATCTTGCGCTGCTTATACATAACAGGCCAAGCGCAAGCATAAGTCTACTAGCTCCCCCCATTTGAGGGTGGTGGTTTATCTTCATAACCTTCGCACGTCGCGCTGTCTCAGGCAGCGTCGGTACGCAGGTTATCGGCTGTGTAGCACACAGCGGTGTGGGTGCTAATTCCGCGGGGTCACTCGTCCAGCCATCTTCGTCGCTGGTTGCCAACGCGGCCGAGAGTGGCGCAGGCGGTGGCTCCCCGGTGTGCAGCGCATCCCGACTCGCAAGTTCAAGCGACGAAGGGACGCTGCTCGCTGCCATCGCAGCTGGGAGGGACGCACGCGGCGGCCTCCCGGGGTGCAGCGCATCCCGACTCGCAAGTTCAAGCGACGAAGGGACGCTGCTCGCTGCCATCGCAGCTGGGAGGGACGCACGCGGCGGCCTCCCGGGGTGCAGCGCATCCCGACTCGCAAGTTCAAGCGACGAAGGGACGCTGCTCGCTACCATCGCAGCTGGGAGGGGCGCAGGCGGCGGCCTCCCGGTGTGCAGCGCATCCCGACTCGCAAGTTCAAGCGACGAAGGGACGCTGCTCGCTGCCATCGCAGCTGGGAGGGACGCACGCGGCGGCCTCCCGGGGTGCAGCGCATCCCGACTCGCAAGTTCAAGCGACGAAGGGACGCTGCTCGCTACCATCGCAGCTGGGAGGGACGCACGCGGCGGCCTCCCGGGGTGCAGCGCATCCCGACTCGCAAGTTCAAGCGACGAAGGGACGCTGCTCGCTACCATCGCAGCTGGGAGGGACGCACGCGGCGGCCTCCCGGTGTGAGGCGCTTCCCGGCGGTCATTGCGGCGGTCATCGCGGCGATAACCGCGGCTAGCGTGTCGGTCATCCTCGCGGCCATCCTGGCGGCGATCCTTGCGGCCATCCTGGCGGCGATCCTTGCGGCCATCCTGGCGGCGATCCCCGTCCGCCAGTGCAATCGGCGGCGGGACGTCGCGGGCTGCCAGCGGTGCCAGCAGAGGCGCAATCGGCGGCTCTCTGGTCCGCATGCCCCCGATGTAGGGCGAGTCCCGGCCCGCACGTTCAAGCGGCCCCGGGACATCGCGGGCTGCCGGCGCGGAGGGCGACCGCGGCGGTGGCTCCGCCGCCGCGCCTGGGCGGCCTCCGGCACGCTCTAGACGCACTGCCCTGGTTGTAAGGCAGGTGAGCAATGTTCCATAGCGCTTTCCTTGGCGGCCATCTTGGCGGCCATCTTGGCGGCCATACTTGCGGCCATCCTGGCGGCCATCTTGGCGGCCATCTTGGCGGCCATCTTGGCGGCCATCCTGGCGGCCATACTTGCGGCCATCCTGGCGGCCATCTTGGCGGCCATCTTGGCGGCCATACTTGCGGCCATCCTGGCGGCCATCTTGGCGGCCATCTTGGCGGCCATCTTGGCGGCCATCCTGGCGGCCATCTTGGCGGCCATACTTGCGGCCATCCTGGCGGCCATCTTGGCGGCCATCTTGGCGGCCATCTTGGCGGCCATACTTGCGGCCATCCTGGCGGCCATCTTGGCGGCCATCTTGGCGGCCATCTTGGCGGCCATCTTGGCGGCCATCTTGGCGGCCATCTTGGCGGCCATCCTGGCGGCCATTTTGGCGGCCATACTTGCGGCCATCTTGGCGGCCATCTTGGCGGCCATCTTGGCGGCCATCCTGGCGGCCATCTTGGCGGCCATCCTGGCGGCCATCCTGGCGGCCATCCTGGCGGCCATCTTGGCGGCCATACTGGCGGCGGTCCTGGCGGTCATCGCCGCCGTCGCGATCGTCGTCTTCCGGGTCGCGCCGGCTGCTTGTGGCTAGGACGTGCGCTTCCCGCCGCCTTCTCCCTGAGGTTCGCTTCCGCTCGAGCCCCGCAAAGGCTGCATGCTCGCCGCGCGACATTAGCCATGCTCCAAATTCAGCGAGCGTCGGCCTTTCGCCCTCGAGGGACTTGTGGGAGTTGTCGTGCAACCACAAGAACTGGATGCAGAAAGGCAATTTCTCGACCATCGAGGCGAGGAGTTTTGGGAGGGCCAAATATTTCACTCCGACCTTTCCGATGACAGCGACGAGATTTGTTATCGCGACTGCCATGTCGATCACTTTTTCGATCCCACAGTGATCGTCGAGGCTCGGCATTTGCTGCATGTCCTCCATCATTCGGCTGACGATCGTGTCCTGATCGCCAAACCTCACGCGCAACGAGTTGATGATGTCGCCAACTCGCTCGGGGTCGCTCAGCATACCTGCGACCGCGAGTCGCGCCTCGCCTTTCAGCGCCTGCCGTAACCTTATCAGATTTTCGGCGTCGGTGAGCGCGCACACCTGTGTCGATTGCTCCCATTGTGCAATAAAGGTGGGCCACTCCATCGGGTCTCCGTTGAACGAGGGCAAGTCCTTGATGCTGGACTGCCTCGCAATGAAGGCCTCCATCTGCCTCATCCCCCTTGAGTCGGGGTGAGCAGGAATGTCATGGGGCGGCGGCGAGACTTTCGCCGCCGCGTCCGATTGGACATACGTCATCGCCGGCTCGTCGGCTCTGTGCCTTGGCGACGTCGTAGGGAACTCGATCGCCGGCTCGTTTGCTGTGCGTTGCAGTGGCGGCGTTCCCGGATACCTGCTCGCTGTGTCCTCTGCTGTATGATGCAGTAGCGCTGTATCCTGTCTCGGATTCTGAGAGTCGGAGAACTGCCGCATCGCGTCCGTGACGGCGGACATCATCCGAGCCAAAGGGTTGTCTTGCTGGGAAACCCATGCCGCGGTTTGACGATGCGGGTCGTTTGAGCGAAGTCTCTCCGTGTGCCGAAAGTCCGTAGAGATATGTGGTGCCGGTGCGGCTGTGATCGCGATAGCGGGCCCGGCGCTCTGACTGGCGGGGCCGGCGCTCGGGATAGCGGGGCCGGTGCTCGGGTTAGCGGCATCAGGAACATTTCCCTGGGCTTTTAGCTCACGTATTACTCGGTGTGCTTCCTCTAGCTCGCGGCGCATCTGTGTGAGCGCATTATCTGCCGTTATCCGATCAGAGTTTCGGGACGATTCGCTTCCCGAATCGGACCCAGCTCTGTCCTTTGCGACGGCGTTCGCGCCCGATCGCGTGGATGGCATTGTTCACAGATTTTAAACAACTTACAAATGCTTTTAAATTACGGGTCGTAAGGCCGTAATTTCCGCGGTTCTATTATTTTAAAGGTTTTAATTCAGCACACTTTCGGCGTTTTACCATTTATAAAACCCGAAACTTTACTTTTACACATCCGAAATCAAACACTGATTTTAATTTGAAATTAACACTGATTTTAATTTGAAATTAACACTGATTTTAATTCGATTCGAAGGACCACTTTATACTGGACGTATAAAGACTGTATTTATTTATAGGTGTGTTGGATTTCAGGGATGGGTGCTTCGTATCTCTCAGCTTGGCATCAGACGCAGGGAGAGCAGTTTTCAGGCTGATCTTTACTAAGCTTATCGCAAGAGAGATACGTCGCAGGAAAGGGAGGTGTTCACAGAAACAACTCGTTCTTGACTCTGGTTTTATTGGGCCCGGACATGGGGTTTATATACAGAAAATATAAGTACATTGGAATGTTAAAAGTAAACAACCCAAAGGGATTAACAGCACAGGAATGTACAGATGTTAGTTAAACCCTGGGACCCAAGCCGGGGAAAACACCTTTTAGCGGCGCTCTAAACAGTGCACATAAGAGATCTCTAAAAGGATTAGCAGCACAGCTGGCCATTTAAATCTGGGATTCTCTCTGTACCTTTCTTAGGGAAAACACCTCTTAGCGGCGCGCTCAAACAATATACACCGTCATAAACCTAGAAATTCCCGCGCCAATGTGCAGGTGGGCACTTAAAAGGGATGATATTCCATCGCACACCTGCAAATATGCACGTGGACATTTCAGCGCGTAAATCCCGCCGATCCAGTGATATGACGTCCGGTACATAATTAATAGCACTTTATTTTTTGTACATATGTATGTGTTTTATAAAACTTTATTTCTTATAATTATTTTTTATATTACAGTAGCCCTAATTTTTTTATATTACACTTTCTATTTCTTATATTTTTATGGATATTTTCAAATTGTATTATATAAACTTTAAAGCCCCAAGGGCGTTTGTTTGATATTAAATAAAGAAATCAAGTTTTATTCGGTATACCCATAATTTAATGAAGTCTTAAATTATAATGGGGGTTTATTAAATCAATAAACAGATTTTGTTTTCAATTTTGTTTTTTTAACGTTGTAATGTACATATTTAGCTCTTTGGTTAACAAGTTTTCCGACCCCTGGCCTAGCGGAAAGTCGATTCATAATTAGTCCAGATTGATAAATCCCATAATCGTTTGTAAACTGGGGGAAATCTCACTGCAATGAGCTGAGGAAAGTTATTCGGAATTTCAGTGGCGTGCGGTGAGGGCTAGAGATGTGCCAACATCTTAACATATGTACGGTTTAATTTAATCCGACAAGGCTATCGTGTGCCCTTAGACAAGAAAGGAATAGTGTCGCACCCTTCGATACTAGAAACAGACCAAAGGAGTGCGCAGTTTTCAAGAGACGCGTGCCTAAAGTGTGGATTGGTTCGACCCGCGGGTTCTTCGGGGGCAGCGGCCGGTCTTATTTTTGCTCTTATACCAAGCCATTTTTTATTTTTGTGAGTTGTTTAAAAAAAACATCGTTACAATTTATCAGATAAACACAGTGTTTCAAAATCATTGTCCGAAAGAAAATAAATTCCTTAGATTGTTTTTCTTCATAAACCAAATAAACATCGATCATTTGCTTGTCCTTCTCGGGTGGTGGTGGTGTATTTTTAATGTTATGGCGTAGTCAAAAGTAATAAATTTTAACATTCCGGATTATCGTTTGTGTTCGATAAATATCAGATAACTAAAATAGAGTAATTATCGATCGTAAAAATGCCAGGACAAAGGCTTCTCATTATTTGAACAACAATTTGTTTGCACAAGGCTTCCACTCAGCGAGACTGTATTCAATAAAAAATAACCTTTAATTCTAAAGCCAAGCAAACGACCGCCACGCGCAGTGCAGTGCAGTGCCGTGATGTACATTTCTTGACACATTTTATTTAAATTTGTATATTTATATTATCATATTTTATACATTTCATCATGACGCCATTAATATATATATTTGTGAATAATTTCATATTTACTCTTAATTAAATAAACAAAAAAGACCTTTTCCAGAATACATTTTTAAAATTTTTCTAATGAATGATTCTAGTGATTGAAACAAATAATCATTATTTTCGTTTCAGATGTTGAATTTACTAGTTTTTCCTCGTCGACGGGATATATTTTGAAACCTCGCTTATTTATATTTGGCGAACTCTCCTCCGACGCATCACAAGCGACCGTCGGAGCCGGCGTCGACCCGCGCGGGACTCGCGGCTGACTCTGGACTGACTCTGGACTGACTCGGGGCTGACTCGCGGCTGACTCTGGACTGACTCTGGACTGACTCGGGGCTGACTCGGGGCTGACTCGCGGCTGACTCTGGACTGACTCTGGACTGACTCGGGGCTGACTCGGGGCTGACTCGCGGCTGACTCTGGACTGACTCTGGACTGACTCGGGGCTGACTCGGGGCTGACTCGCGGCTGACTCTGGACTGACTCTGGACTGACTCGGGGCTGACTCGGGGCTGACTCGCGGCTGACTCTGGACTGACTCTGGACTGACTCGGGGCTGCCTCGGGGCTGACTCGCGGCTGACTCGCGGTCGCGAATGCCTCGACGGCTTGGAAATATTCTTTAATTGCGCACAATTTACTCTCAGGCGTAGATTCTTATCGGAGTTTACGCAACTCGGTATTTTGAGGTACACGGTGATCGCTCCATTTTATAAATGTCACAACGACTCGTCGAGGCGAGTGGGCCTGGCACATTCTGCTTCAAAGTCTTACCCACCGATTTACCTAATCACTACATTTTTTGTATTCGGCGATACAGCGAAGATTAGGTACCTATCGATCGATTCTTTTTTTATTATCATTACATTTGTTCGATTAGGTTCTCAGACCGTATTAAAACGACACTCAGATTTTTGACGAAAGATCCGCAATTTCAGCGCACGAAACGTCATCGCGTCCAAATGCGCGTCCGTCCGCAGGGCACCCGCCGCGGAAGCGGGCAATTGTTTCCCTCTCCATCATTATTTATTTATTTATGCTATCGATCTCCTAATTTTATCTCTGCAGTCGCGATGCGACGGGTTTTTTCACATAGCTTTCCCTAACCAAATACCATAACTCAAAAGAGAATTTCACGTCTGCCGCCCACTTCAGCCTGACAGTCCACCTGGCCCCATCTGGCGGAGCGGGCGCGCGGCGTGTCGCGCGGTGTGCGTGCGCGTGCGCGTGCGCGTGCGCTTGCGCGGGGCCCGGTGCGCGTGCGCGTGCGTCTCCTCGCGTCGTCCGCTCTCTTGACGTTGGGTCGCCCTGCTCCGCTTTCGAACGCGTCTGTGGCGATCGCGTGCGCAACGGCGGCGAACTCGACGGGCCGCGTTGTTATGAAGCCTTGCGAGATCGCGTAGTGCATCGCCGCGAGTGCGCGCCGATCCGCGGCGGGTCAAGTCGAGTTGTCTTTTTCTCGACCCGTCGCGACCGCCGGGTTTCGCGCGGTTCAGGACGCGCTCGATGACTAATTTTAGTCGACGAGTGCCGTCACCTCGTCGAATTATGCCAGACGTATTAATAGGACGGGCATTTTGAATACGCCCGTCGCGTTGTGAATTGACTGTCGTTGAAAAATCGACCGCGGCGGGAGCGAGCGGTGACGTTTCGCGAAGACATGGGTCTCGTCGTGTCTCGATTTCGGGTGAGTTCGTTTCCGGCTTTGCGACGTTCGGAATGTGAGTCTCCAGAATTCAAACCGGAAGCGGAAGTCGGCAAAGGTTTCCGTAGGCGAGGAGCCGCGGACGTCCGCGCTCGGATCGGCGTCTCGCGGCAGAGCGAATGCGGCGATGCGGGAGAATTTTCTCTGAGATCTTCGAATATTGTAACGGAAACGCTTTTACGAAATGTCGCATAAATACAAATATTTTTTGTGCGTGCGATATTTCGTGCGCCGACTTATTTTGTAATAATTCATCAGCAAAAGTAAAAGGAAAGTTGCAGTTCGAGTTATGAGTATTCGTGGAACTATTTTTTTAGTGCTCGCTACTTGATTCCAGTGCTTTTTGTTAAATGTTTAATTCATAGAATGCACCGCTGCCGGCGTCCGTTCCTTTTCATTGTGACGATTGACGTCTGCCTGTTGCGAAATGTTCAGCTCGGCTTGAACGGCCCGGTGCAGAATGGAAATAGACGGGTCCCCGTTCCGGCCGACGCCGCGACGACGTCTCGGTATACTGCCGTTCGCGATTCATATATTTGATAAGTTTTTTGGCTCACAAGACGTTTTGGATTGTGTTGTGTTTTTTTCTTGAACTTTCCGCCTCTATTGCCTGACGTTTGATACGATCGTGGCTTCAATTGACGTTATTTTTTTCAGTATTGTTTCTGCACCTCGACCTCTGTCATTGAAAATAAAATATTTACTTGAAATTTAATACAAAACTTATTGTAATACTGCTACGTACGTTTAATAAAAAGCGTCCCACTTCATCCACTTTTACTATAATATATTCAATTTTTCTTTTGCATTCAGTTTTTCCTACAAAATTATGTACTGTGATAATTTGATGTAAATACTCAAGAATACGTAGTCTGACCTTCTTTGCATATTTCCTAACAAAATATGCCAAAAAGTATTTCTATCTACGGCATAACTGAGCATGTTGTTTGATAGACCATGAATTAGCAGAATTGACCGTTACAAATTAAAAAGTAAGTTTACTGGTGATCGATTATCTACAGTTTACTTCGTAGTCCATTACGGCCGATTGGAAAGTTCCTTCAAATATTTCTTCAAAGAAACTATGCAATTATGAGCATTTGTGTTGTATTATTTATTATCTTGCTGATTAGATGTCGAATAAGTATAACAGACAAATTTATTATCGTATATTTCTAATAGCGACAAAAATTCTCATTTTACTGATGAACCGTCAACTTCTTTCCGTGAATTCTGACACTAGTGATAAAAGATGAGCTTTAAATTTAATAAAAATAATGATGATAACTTTCAGAATCCCCGATTGTACAGATTTATACCTTGTTGGAATGACTCAACTGTAAACTACTTTGCATTCCCAGTAAATGTAATAATTCACACCGAGTCACACAAAGGTCACCTAGCAATCCAATAAGTAAATTTTTTGCCCTATTTTATGTGTGGTATTATTATTAAAATTAATAAATAATTATCTTTATATTGCACCACAATCTGCCTCGCACGGTCTGAATACTTGAATTTTATCTCCTAGATTATTCAAGGTATGTTTGTGCTTCCGTTTGCCCCTTTAAGTAAGTCCTGAAAATTTTTCATTCAGTGTTGGTAGCCTTTTCTCAAATTTTCATTTGTATTTCCAGCGCAAAAAGTCGACGAAACAGTCTCTAGAGGAGTTGGAGGGACGTATAACAACACTAGAGCGGGACGGGTACCACACTGAGCAGCGAAGACGTCGAGCCCTAGCTGGACTATTGGTGACCTCTGTGGGGTTGTATGTCATTGCCTTGTTCTTCGTTTACTTCTACTGGAGAGCCCCTACTTGGAAGGAGAGCGTGTTCTATGTCATACCACTGCTGGTTTCTCCTTTCCTGTAAGTTTATCTCTGAAGAGATTTTTACCAATATCATTAATTTTAATCTAAAAAAAGACATTGTCACATAATCTTGGCACGTATGGTGCTGTTTACAGTTTTTTTTGTGACTAAGTGATTAAAAAACTACATATTCTCGGAATTTTTTTATGAGCACGTGATCTAAGTTCTTCGCAAATTGAAAGCTACTGCCCATGGATGTTTATTCGTGTAGGCACCTACATTTTATATAAATATATAATAAGCGTATGATTCAATCGCTATTTGATGATATTTCTTTTGTTGATTTTTAATAAATGCTTGCATTGAATACTCAGGTGGCTGCTGTGTCATCAGACACCCGATAGTTTCAATGGAAATAACAATTTTTAAAACTTTGAAATTAATGTTTAGTATTTGACCATATTTTTTTTGTTGATTTTTAATAAATTCTTGCATTGAATGCTCAGGTGGCTGCTGTGTTATCATACACCCAATAGTTTCAATGGAAATAGCAATTTTCAAAACTGTGAAATTAATGTTTGGTATTTGATTATATCCTTAAAAAGTACATTGGGAACGTAGAAATAAATAAAAATTTCTAATGTGCTATTTCAAAATAATTATGACTTGACCAATCTGTTATGTATTAGTTTAAAAGCAATGAGATGTTATTGATTAAAATTAGTTTAGTTTTTTTTTTTTTATATAAACCACACTATTATCTTGTACTGTAGTGGAACTATGATAGTTTAAATATCCTAACTTGAATAAGTGTGTAGAATAAATTGAAGTACACTTCAAACAAACAACACTTCACAATGTTTAACATAAAACAATGATAAAATTCACAACAATAACTGTGCAAAGCAGTTCCAGTGACGTGTGACTTATGTCTTGCAGGATCGTGGTACTCCGCAATGGCCTGGCTCGGTATTACAACTGGAAGTTGACTCGGAGCAAAACAAAATTATTGGACATGCATGCTGAGAAGAAACGTATCCTCGAGGAAGTCATGGATAAAGAGACATACAAAGTAGGCATATATTTGTATTCATGAAAACTAATAATCATAACCTGAGAACTACCGTTGGAATACAATTGGAATCAAACATCTTTACGAAGTCCATAAAAAGATTGACATATACAAGCAGACAAACCAACCTTTCAACAATTTTTTTCCTCATTTCATCCATAGTCTTACTAAATAAAAATAAAGGCAATAGTTTGTTAGCCTGATATCATAATATTAATGATTAAGAAAGTAATTTTTATATTTGATATTTTTGAAAAAAGTACTTAATGGAATTCCATTTTGATGTTTTTGAATAAAAATTATTTTTATTATTTTTCCTTGTCTGGTTTTTGTTTTTATTTGTGTCTGGTTTTGTCAACTCACTTCGAAATTTTCAAACAAAGAAAGTCTTCCTTTGAAAATCCCAACGAAAGAGGTTGGCGAAACCGGTCACAAATAAAAACAAAAATGTAAAAAATCACAAAAATAATTTTTACTTTGAAATATCATAGTAATTTGTACATCAACATCTCGACATTTCGACTTGTTTTGGAACCATTTTTAAGAAGGAATCCAAAAAATATCTTAGATATCCTTCATTCTTTTGGCTCCAGACCAGCCAAGAACCCAAACGTCTGAATATCACATTCAACCCACAAGTAAACAACTCCATTGACAATGTCTGGCAAAATCTGCCAGCATCTCTTACAGCTGTATTGCACTTTAATAATGGTGTAGGATTGATAACAATTTAGTGCGCTATTTGGTAATAATAAACAGTTTATTTCTTATTTTAGGTGGCTAAGGAACTTCTCGATAAATTTGGAGGGACAGAAATTAATCCCAATTCAAATACTACCGCAGTTGCTAGAGTACCCACGCCTGCCAAACCCGCGGTCACACATGCCCTGGGTAATGAAGATATTCTTCCATGTTATGATTTGTCTAACAAACAGTGTTAGTCATTCTGGATATTGTTAGACTGCTACTTCTCAATGGAGATTTCCCAAAATTAGACTAGATGATTAACTGACAGCTTTATTTTAATCTACAATTGGTCAAACTAATTAGTCCAATACATGCACTGACTCAGATTTATTTATTATTATTTGTTTATTTATGTATTGTATAAGTTTTGATGTATTGCCTGCAGTATTTTTGTGTGTTTTCTTATTTGATTATCTAAAATTTGTTCTGATTTTGCAGGTTCTCCGGCACAGCTGAGACAGCGGCCAGGAATGCCCCAGGGACCGCCACCTCCGCCTGGGATGCGCATGCTCGGCCCCCCGCCCACCGGCCCTCTCATGGTGGCTCCTAATCAGATGTCTCCACTCAAGGTATAACTCTCGCCTGTAGTAAGTTTAATTCAGGTAATGCCCGATGACACACTAAGAATATGCCATATTATGACAAAATAATACAATTCTTTTAATCCTCACCCTATATTATTCTTCGGATTTTATCACACATTTTGCAACAACGTCAAACATTCAAAATAAGTTTTTATATGGCAAAATCTTCAAACGGAGCGATACAATAGTTTGTTGTGATTCCAGAGTGATGCTCTCCCCCGGCCACTGATGGGAGGCAGTGGCGCCTTCGATCGCCTGGTGGACTACCTGGTGGGGGACGGCCCCGGCAGCCGCTACGCTCTAATCTGCTCGCATTGCAAGGGACACAATGGTACGCTCATTTTCCACAAAAGAAATTTCAAATCAAAGCTCTAGCGTTCCTCTGATGATAACTTCCTCTGCGCCAATGCCTATATGCAGCGAATTTCATTAATGAAACCGTTTGGCAGATTGAAAGACTATATTCAATACTTTAGGTCTGCTTTCATAATGTGTTTTGGGGGAAGTTTCAGCCTCCCTGTAACGTTTGTTAATAATTTAATGAATTTAAATAAATTTTGATTCCCGGCACTCTGATGGTCTCCATTATCTAAGATAGTAAAAAAAAAAGGCTCAACTAATTATTTGAGTAATTTTTTAAAAATTTATTTCAATTCTATGGTGAATGTATAATTGGAATCTTTGAGTCTTTGGAGACATTGGAGTCTGATTATGTGAGACGTTTTTAAATAGCAATAAACTATACATATTTCATTTAGTATCATAATAGACGATTGTGGATGTAATCAATGTCTAATTCCAGGAATGGCTCTCCCCGAAGAATTTGAGTATGTGTCGTACCGATGTGCATATTGTCGCTTTCCCAACGCAGCTCGCAAGCAACGTCCACGACCTCCGCCTCTCACGCCTTCCAAGCTTCCGGCTTCTCAAGGTAATCCATTATCAGTAAAAGGTATTAGACTGCCTCTTCAGCGGCCTGGCTATGCTCTTTGTGGGCGTTGATGAATGCATTTTTGTCTCATTAGTATTTAAATATAAATTTCACATGTTTTATTCATGGCATAATTTTATTATTCTGATAAATTATTGATTGTTATGCTATGGGCTCATACGATAAGTAATTATGCCGACTGCCCAGAATGTGTTGGTGTGTCATTTGTATGTCATCGCTTACAGCCACAGTTGTTTGTAAGACTAGCTCTTTTACCATGTTGTTGTTGCCAAGAGCTGTACAAATATGACCACAGATCACATTCTTTATTGCCACAATTTTAACAATCAGCATACAATTTTTATTTACTTTCAGGAGCGGACCACAGTTCTGATAGCTCGGATAGCGAACCAGAGAAAGAGCGAACGCTGTCACCCAACGGTTCATACTCTCCGTATTCAAATTATTCTCGAGATTTTAATCCACGACACGAATGCCAACATTTGAGAGAAAAACAAAATCTATCATTTATAACTCCTAATATTCAAATCTAAAATAGTAGATCGTCAAAATAAATTGCAATATATAAATAAGTCTATAAATATAAATTTTTTGCCCCCAAGGTTCTCCAGCATCTATTGCTGAGTCGCCTTCTAACCTGGAAGCCGAGCTCCCGAGCGACTCCGAGAAGGACACGGCCACGGAGAAGTTAACAGAGGAGATCTCGCAGGAGCCCAAAACTCCCGAGGAGAAGAAAAAAGACTGACTCCCACTATGCGCCGCCCTCAGTCAATTTGTGCATTGCCAGCACTTATAATATTCATGTCTGCCCGTCTGCGTCTATCCCTGTGAAACTGGAAAGGCTCGATTTCATGTCTCGCCGCAAACCGGGCAGGTACCCGTACGGTCAGATATCCTACCGTATCAAAATAATTATTTTGTTGTGCTTGCTTCGACTCTTGTAAGGTTATTCAATATCCATCAAATACAAAGGGCATTTACAATTCTAATTCTTTGGTTTTAAACAATAGCTGGATAAATGTTGAGCTGTGAGTGACAGCTGGTAGGGAAACATCCGCAGTGCTCTCTAAAATGTCTTTGTGGCTCCTGCCATCAAACTTGAAACTGCTTGTGTAGAAAGTGAAGTTGGTGAAGTGAAATTTTATAAATTAATATATTATATATTTGGCCACCACAAGAGATCGTAAAAACAAGGGGTCATGTTTGAGATGGTTGTTGTATAATTGAGTTATAATGAGTTAACTTGTAAACGAATTACACCACTGTCTGCCTCTAGGTTTCATTTCTAATAAGGAATGACTCCTGCAGCCGAGAATATGATGCTGTGCACCTTGTCTACTAGTATATTTTCAATTTTTTTTTCAAAAAAACTGATTGTACATGTAGAACAAAATCAAGCTAGTTAAATATTATATATAATAGACAAAATGTAAATAATACAAGTCATGGTTCGTCAATTTCTTGTTGCTGAAATCAAATTTGCAATTTTTGTACTTTTTTTATTTACAGTACCAACTGAAGCTCTGTCAACAAAAACATAGTCATTTTAAATGGATTCAACCTCTATTTATTATCTTTGGGTGTGAAATTTGGCACAATTTTCATAATATATATAATCTATATTGGTGTTTTTATATAATTTGTATCATACGTGTTTCATTTGGGCTTGTCTATAACGAATGGAGTGCAGGCTGAGAAGTGTATGTGTAAGTGGTGCGACAATGCCAAGGGAAAATAAGTCAGTCTGCCAAATTGTTAAATGAATTTGGCTTTCCTAGAATTCCAGGGTCCTCAGTCTTCTTCCTTTAATGTGTATTTCTTAATGCGGCAGAATATGAAAAAGTAAATTATTATATTCCAACTAGTCAAGGATGGGAGAGAATTATTGAAAGCAGTGGAAATTAGCTTCGCTTACGATGTTTGGGGATATCTATATAATGCGTGTTATATTAATTTTATTACTAATGTGTCATTTTATTTAATTATAAAATAATGATTGTCACAATGAAAAGTTCTGCAAAATATTTATAATCTGTTATCTCACTACTCTTTATACAAGAATTGTGAATTGTGGCAATCGGATGCAAAAGTGTCATAATTTTTATAAATTTTTTATTTCTCATTTAATATCTAATCAATTTATGAAACTAAATACTAATTTGGTGCTGAGGGTTTATAATCAGATTTTCAAAATAAAATATAATCATAATGTCTTCCTTAACAAGAGGCTGCAGCCGGCAGTACCTCTTCGCTCCCGTGGTATACTTTCGGCATGATGGCTCAGGCTCTCAAAAGTCTTCAGTTGCACCAAATATATTTTTTTCTGCAATGGAATTTTTATAATATAAGGACAAACTCACTGTTGGTTTTACTATTTATTTATTTAGTTGCGATTCTAGAATGCAATTTGCATTATATCAATTATAAAAGGACATTCAAGCAATATTATTGTAAGTGAACATTATATTTTAAACAAGGTGGTTCTAGGTGGAACTGCGAAAATGTTTTCTGTTTTATGTTAACTATATTTTAGCAACATATTGTGTATATAATTAAAATATTGGTGAGTGGATGAAAATAACTGAATTAATGTTTACTAGTTTTGCGGGTCTGTGACCTATCTAATTGATATCGAGTGATATTTTTATAAACAACTAAAACATTTATTGTCCTCGATTCTCTTTATCCAACAATAATAACACCGTTGTAAAGGTGTGACAGTATGTTTGTTCAGTATGGACTGAAATATTAAAAAACGACAATATTCAAAAATATGTTCAAATAATTTTGGTTCAGCTGTCAGGCTCGGCCGACACTCTTCTGTATGTTTTTTTTAAATTTAATAAGTATTTTTTAAAATTTTTCTTTTTAGACCAGTGTTTGAATAATTTGGCTGTCATATTTTAGAAAATATTGCAATACAACCAGTTGCTTGGAATTTTCTTCCTAGTGCTGAAAAAATACTATGTTAAACTTTTAATATATTGAAATACAAGTATCAGATTTTTTCAAAAAAGTTGACTATCACCGATTATTCATAACATTGGCATTTGTTCTGTTTAACATTACCCAAGCATTTTAACGTGTGAAATATTGCATAATACGAATGCTTCAGATCAGAAGTGCAGATATTTTTGTAGGCATGTGAGGTTTTATGATCAATATTTAGAAAATTGACCTAAAAACATGCAAAAGATTTATTTCCATTGAACTAATGGAGCGCATGGTTCCCAAGAGGCCAATTGAAAATTTTGTGTGCAGTAAAGTCATTTCCGATTGATAAATACTGTTTTGGATTAATATGCACAATGTGTGTATGTGTACATTCACTTTATATCATCAAATTACATTTAATCAGATGAAGCGATTTGAAAAAAATTCTGCACATGGAAAGTTCAATAGCCTCGACTCTTTTATGATCAAAGATAGTTTTTTTGCCCATGATAGTTTTTATTTATTTTATTTAAAACCTTTTCAGTCAAAACTTTCTTAAAATAAAATGAATATACTAGCATTGCACCGCTGGAGTCATCTGTTTCCGGGACGGCTGCTTGTGACGTCGGTGCCTGAACTGTTGCTCAAGGAGTGTTTATGAGTTTTGTAAATACTTACAGAGAGAACTTGTCTGCCTCGCCGAGGGAAAGCCATTACTTGATTATTTAATAAATTTAATTTATTTGTTTTTTTAAATCGACTTGTATTTCTTTTTTTCTGTTTTATTACCTTCAATCACAAGATCCTATATCAAATCCAAGGTGTGAAGAGAATAATCTATGAAGGTTAATTTTAGGAGTACTTCTATTATAAAAATCATGAGTCCACAGACTCGGAAGTTAGGATGCGCAGTGAGGATATTCTATTGGTGAGGGTCTTAAACATGTAATTTGATGACAGAATATAACCTGGAAAAGGACCTTAGCCTGCAGTCAACTGATAAAAAAGATTTAATTTCTCTTTACATTGTAAGGTTAAAAAAAAAAATGTTTTAAAAGATTGAAATTGTAATTTACATCAAAAAGATAATTTAAAAAATATGAAACGTTTATATTATACTTATAAAGCTTTTCTTTCATAAATACTGCAAAGTCTCAGTCTCAAGTCATAGAATGTCAGTTCTAACGCAGTTAATTGTTAGTAAGTTTCATTTGGTTCTCGGTTCCAAAAAAAAAAAATTTCAAAAGATTTTTTAATATCAAATACGACTTTTCTCAGACAAAAAATTATCTTTCCTTAATTTCAATTTGTATCCGAAATGTCAAGAAGCCAAAATAAAATAATATTTGTTCTACATTGTCTTCTACCGTGCGGTTGATTTAGCAGGTTTGCCAGGCCTGGGAGTAGCAAGGCAGCTGCTGCACGTGCTGCGCGTCCACCTCCGGGCCCTGCTGGGTGCCTTGGCCGCTCACGCAATAGCAGGAACCTGCACGGCACTGCACTGCTCGCCAGCTGCCGTCTACACAGCATGCCACCCTCGGCACCAACAACTGTGTCCGCGCACAACCTGCAAGCATTTATCCAAGATACTTCAACGAAGTCTATTCCATATTACTCCACACTTTAATCTAGTAAATACTATCATATTGGTTCTCATTTTATTGACTACTAGCGGATACCCGGCGTGTTCTACTACGCTAAAAAATACATTATTTTATTTATTCGGAAAAAGGAAATTTTGTTTTTTTTAACTTTTTTATCTTAATGCTAGCGGATAAACAATATATTGAGTTTTCTCGGTAGGTGTGTAAACAAAGATTTTTCGGCTTTGATTTTCGATCATGTGAAAACGATGGTCGAAAACCAATTGTGTGTGTGTACATTTTTTGAAACTTTTACTTACTACAATCCATATTTGCTGCAGTTGGGGATGTGATGGGAAGGCCGTAATTTCGGATCTGTTTCCCGGAAGGATCTGCACAAATTTTTCTGAAATAAAATGTATGATCCGATAAAGCTACTGAAAAGAGAGACTAAAAGGTCATAGAAACGGGTCCAAAGCACTTTTCAAATGTCATGTCCCACAAATACTGACACATCTCCCTTTTTTAAAAAGGTAGATGTCAGGTTTATTATATTATACATAAATGCACGTGGATTTATCAAAGAAGTTTGATGATCATTTAAAGTTTCATGATTTTTGAAACCATAAATTAGTAATTTCTGCTTGTGGAATTATTATACAAGATTTTAATGTCAGTGCCTTTTACCCTGCTCGGGGACTATTTGTCCGGTACCTGTTTCCTTGAAGTTGCACTGCCGCAAAGTTGCCATCAGGTTGGCAGTTGGGAATTGGGTTACCCAAAATGGTAAAGCCTTCCTTCTCACTTTTTTGTTTTAATTCTGATGCTTCAATCATTTTTTCTTCGCACTCCCGGGCATACACTGTGGAACTGTGGTGAATGGACCCGTCGACTGGAACACCACCATTAAACACAATACTTTTTTCAGATTCCATAGCACAGACTTTCAAAGTAAGGCGTGTTATATCAGATGCCCTAACTGTAAGTATATCGACTTGTCTAGAGATGTTTAATCAGAATGTATATTATAGTTTTATAAAGTCTTAAAATTAATCATATGTGAATGAATCTTATAAAGAATTTTTCATCACTCAGCTGCAGCTGTGATTCTAAAGCCTTTGAAATCTTACAGATTTCTTACCATTTCCAGCATTACACATTCACTTACACCTGATCAATAATGATTCAAATTACAAAGTTCAAATATATCAATAACATGCCAACAGACATTGATAAATTCCAAATTTGTTTACGACATATGACGAGGCTTGAGTACTCACAACAGGGCAGTGAGGAGAGGTACTGTGCATCGCTGTCTATGACACTGTCAGATGTCATGCCGCCGCCTTCTCTAAAGGCACAAAAGCAACGCCGTCCCACGCACTGCAATTCATCAAAAGAACCATCACTGGCACATCGACGTCCTTTTGCTGATCCCAGGAGTTTAGACGCGAAGTGCGCTGCACGAGAACATCCTGAGAAAGAAATAAATCACTGAATTCATAGAATTCACAGACTTCTATGCAAGAGCAACTTTAAATAAAAAATAGGTTTTATATGTTGGAAATATTTTTCATACTGACCACATTTCATATCTATAGAAACAGACTTTTCATTGACTGCCTCTCCGAATATCTTCTCGCCATCTTTGGACTGACAGAAGCAAGTCTGTCCTGGGACGCACACTACTGGTCCAAAACGTCCCTCTTCATCGCACACTGGTCTAGTCTCCAAGAAGCCCAGCAACCCTTCTTTGCGTCGCTCTTCGTATTCATCTTGAAGTGAATGGCACTCGCTCTTCACTGACACCAATAGTTGAAAAAGTAATTAAATATCTGAGATTCTGAAAGAAGATCTGTTTATTTATTATGTAAAAAATCGTAAGTTCTCACTTCTCTTACAAACACCCTTCTCATCTTCCAGGATGCAAGTGAGTCCTGGACCGCAGACTGTTCCTGTAGGAGGAGCACCTAGACTGCCTTGTGTACATTCTTCTCCTTCCACTGAAAATATTAATATGTTGATCGGAAGGCACATTCTCACATATTTTCCTTACAAGCAACATGCCTCAATGTGATATTACAATACGATCATCACAGCACCCGCAGAATAAAATGAAACATACCCACATGGACTAGACAATAGTCACAACAGTTGCAAAAGTCTGGGTATGGCATCCACTGCCCAGAAAAAGTAGAATTCTGCACTTTACATTCTTCAGGTGGATCAGGACATGTCTTATCCTGAAAATCATCATTTTAAAACATTACTGGACCTACTTTTATTGTTTGTTCCTTTGGCCATAGTAAAATAATGGCATTTCAAATGAAACAGCACATCCTCCTATGCCATAAAGCCTCTTACGAGAACTGTAGACTCACCAACTATTGATGTTAGATAATCTTGGATTGTTGAACATAACTTACGGCACAATAGGTTGATGAGCAGAGAAGAGCTTTATCAACCTCGGCAGTACCTCGCACCACTAAGTACAAGCAGATTGGAAGAATCTTCAAGAAGATCATCTTGGAGATGTTAAACTTGTAGGTTGCATAAAAACACATGCTAATTTATGATGAATATGAAACGCTCTGGAAAAATAAATTAACTGAATATAAAATTAAATGTATTCCAGTAAAATACAATTCATAAAAAAATTCATCAAAATAATAAGCATAATTTTTCATTAAATTCACTAATGTAGAGTATTTTATTTATGTATTTAACGATTAATGTGATGTTTATTTTGACATCTTTTATGTAGAAGATAAAATGAATCATAGAATTAAAAGCGTAATCCATCTCAACATTGACACTGTCACAAGTTATACTCGATTCTGATATAAATATGACCTCTCAGGATATAACTGTCAATTTTTCTGTTGATTGAAGAAATTGGTATCATTTATGATGATATTTTTTATTTTACTGTGAAATATTTATAGTAAAATAAAAAAAATCATTGATACAAGTCACAATTCCTAAAATTAACAATATGTACTTATCGGAGTGACTCTTAAAAATTACCTGTCAACTTATCTCAAATTTAGTGAATTAAAATAATTGCTGGAATGTTAATGCTTGAGAATTAAAAGCACATCTTATAATCAACAGTTTATTCGTTTCCCTACTAATATCTATTCAACCTAATAGTACAATAAAGGTTTTTAATTTAATTAAGCTGTCAGATGTAAGTGTTTAAGACTGTAATAGTTATATTATTAAGTTAGATATTGTATTCAATTACTTATCCATAAGTTAACCGTAACAATACATAAACTTACCGATTAAAACGCTAAAATCTTGTTTATTTAAAATCTTTTTCAAATATCACACTCAGTTATTTTCTTTTAATAAAAATGGAAGGCTGTTCGACAAATACAACACAGTGATGAGAAATACTTCGGTTTTATCAATAATTATTATCGTAATCTAAGGATACTTCGTATCTTATCTGGAATTTGTAAAATTTAAATAACTTATTTATTGATAATTTTCTGAGTATGAAGAGTGCGCATTTTATAACTCATTAATTGTTGATAAATAATCAACACCACAACTACCAACCCGGCCATCAATATCGTGTACCAGTAGGTAAGCTCAATTGAGTAGTTTGATAAATAACAATAGATTTTCTCATGCAGTACGAATACTATTCTGAGAACCTTAAAAAAAATGATCGAAAGAAACCCAATACAGTAAAACCTCGATATACGGACCGGAAGGGGGTGTCCGTTAAAGCCGAAAGTCCATTATATAAAAATAGGTTTAAAACAAATCAAAAAACTTATTTTGAAAATATACTGCATGTATTTAGATATAAGTAAAAAATACAAAACACAACAAACAAACTTATTTTGAAAATACACAATATATATATATATATATATTTAGATATCAATAAAATAAACAAAACACAAACAAAATTCTAATTAATTGTCTTCGGACAGTCGTCGTGAAGTGCCGTTGCTGTTTGATGTCGACGCGCTTGCTTTCGGTAATCTTACTAAAAAGGAATCTACTTTTGTTTGGACCTTTGAAGTTTGCTGTTTTTTTATAATCAATTCTCGAAAATTAAGATTTTTTTATAATTTCGCATTTAAAACGTTTTTATTTTTTTACATTTGATCGGATTTTTTGTCCGTTATATCAGAAGTCCGTTAAATAGAGGTCCGTTATATCGAGGTTTTACTGTACTGAGTTGCACGAGTTCTGCGAGTTGTAATTTGGAACATAGATTTTTTCATCCAATATTGTTTTAATTTTTTATTATTATATTACAAAGTAATAAGTGATTTTTCCACATGTTAATTTTTTTTGGTGACTGGATTCGTCAACCTTTATTGAAAATATTAAAACGGAATTCCACCGAGTACTCTCTGTCAAAAATATCGATTGCATATATTACAAAATATTCAATATTTTTGACAGAGTATTCGATGGAATTCTATTTTAATATAAATAAAATACTTTTGTGATTTTATTTATAATATTGTGTTCATGAATCATGAATGTTCAAGTCTTAGAAAAAGACATTAAAATTTTCAAGATACCTTCATGCTGGTTTTACAATGTAATATTTTGCCTTCTATATAAAATATACAGAAAACTTCAGATTTCCCAGCATAATTTGGAAGGATGGATTCTTAGAATTATCGATTGAATGCGATCACTCCAATCGAAGATCCCTTTCCTCAAGCTTCATCCACCCGCGTTGCATAATCTGTATTGAGAAAATGTCGATGCAGCTGCGGAGTAGTCGCGAGAGACTCCCCTCCGAGCTGCCCCTCGACTGATCGCGAGCCTATTCGGGCTCACGATTACTCCAAAGTGTCGGGGCATTACCGTAATGCCCGCACCGGGAGCTCAACTCGTCCTCGGCTAACTGAACAAAACATCCATTAAGTCACAATTAACCGGAACAGAATAACAAACGGATTACCTCAGAGTCTCGCGGGTCGTCGGGGAAAGGTCTTCGAGCAATTAAATTATTTAAATTATTGTATCCCCCAGTTTAAATCGGCGATGATTTTGCATTCGGCAGTCAGGGGAGACATTCGTCGTTTCGACTGCCATAAATGATCGTCTATGTTTTACAATAGTTTTCTAATTAGGTCATCTGATGGGGTCCCCGGGCGGCCCGCGCGGACAGGAGGGCTCCTTCCCCGGCCGCCGGCTTCTGCTTATCGATAAAATTTACGATTAAGATGCGGGCAGGGCATACTTTTTGTGACGTTGTGCATTTGAAATGTGGCTCAAAATGAAAATGAGTCAAGTTTGTGAAAACGAGTCGGCTTCGCTCAGCTCTGGCTCGCGGAGGAATTCCAGCTCGGGCGGCGCGTCACCTGAGCAAACAGCGCGGCACTTGTACAAATTGTAACTGTCACCTGCGGCTCCCGGCCTCTCGGGTCTCAGAGCCACGGAATCCCGGGTACGAATTTCAGGGAACAGATTGAAGAGAAATTTATTATAGCGGTCGAGTTACCTTCTATCCCGCCGCCGCCACTCTCCTGCCGACCCGTCGCCTGCGCGTGGCCCCGGGTTATCCCCCGGGAGTTCCCGCCCGCTCGATAAATTGAAGTATAAATTAATATTTTTATACAAATCATGATTATCTATAGTCTGTATAGTACACTATTGCAGAGTATCGTGCAGAGCGAGTGACTCGTCAAATCATCTCGAGTGCAAGAAAAGTAAACGAGAATACCTGTTAAATTTTTTTTTTTTAGATTTATATACTCCCATAGAATTTCTCTTTCCCCTTGTTAATCTGTAATATTATTTCCACACTGATGTGTTTCTACATTCTTGTGAACATTTATAGTCCTCAGAAATCTCGTCTCGCTGGAGCTTATCGCTTATCGCAAAGCAAACAATGGCGCGATAACGGCCGCCTCGCAGCGGCGGCGCCGAGTCGGCCGCGGGGTCCTCCCTACAGGGGCGGACATCCCTAGCCGAGGACCTCCAAGTCCGCCAAGTCCGCGAGGTCCGCCAAGTCCGCGAGGCCCGCCAAGTCCGCGCGTCTGGTAGGAACGTCAAGATTGTTCCGGAAGCGTCTCATTGCACGGGCGATGTATTAACGATAAGGTACAACAGCAACCCGCCAGTCGTCCTGTATTCCTGGAAGAACGCTTTTATTACCTTTCGACATGTATTATCAATTATATATTTCATTAGGTTACAAATATACAGCAATCGAGGATACAAGAGTGCTTATAAACTATCAAAGAAATTATAAAACAAGTTGTTCGCGGCTTCTACTCCCCTCCCGCGCCCCCGCAGTCCCCGGGACCTCGGCCTGGTGCGAGTGCGTCCGTCCATAAAGAGAGCAACTCCATGACAGTGTTTGTAAAGCAATACTGTCGACGGATAGCTCTCTTCATTAACGAACTGTTTGGAAACAGCAGGGCCCGCCGGTCTTCAGGGTAGGCTGTGGAACTTGCACATGACCTCATCTAAGCTGGAAAAGGATGATGACTATAATACACAAATTATATATATATATATATATATATATATATATATATATATATATATATATATATATATATATATATATATATAATTTGTGTTGATTCGGTGCCAAAGTGTGGCTTAAGCTAACACGATGGAAAGCAACGACCGAGTCAACCAACTATCTTCGCAGCACTCGTCGCCATGTTTGGTTTATGTATTTAAAAAAAATCATCATCTTAAAAAACTATAAAAAAATTATACTTGCCATACGAGTAGCCTGTGCGATGAACGGACCGCCGGAGCCAAACGTGGGTCCTAAATTTCTAGAAGTTCTGCTTACTCTCCGCGGGTCAGTGTGAACTGACTACTTCCTGCGGAAGTCACAAAGCGGTGTCCTCGGCGGGTCGCGGGTCGCGGGTCAGGCAGATGGGACGCCGAGTGGTGTCGGGCAGACGGGGCGCCGAGTGCTGCCGGCTGAATGGCCGCTCCTAATGTATGCTCGCCTGCCCCGCTGGCGTGCTAAATGCGGACATTATGATCTTTTGTGCTCGTCACACTGCAGAAACTCGCCAGACCTGCTAAACATACCGAGCAAAGCACCTGAACAGTAAAACCGTCCAATGAATTCAGTTGAGTGCGACAGGGTCTCAACTCTGGGGCGAGATACACTCGGATGCAGATATTTTAAACATTATTGCATTATTTATTATTTTAAACGTTCTCTGAACGTCATGTCATCCGAAGGCTTCGTATCCTAACTGTCCGGTTAGAATCTAACACGAAATGCCAAAGAAACTCGGATATTTTGTCCATATTTCTACTTAACAAGTCCAGGTGAGCAAAATATCATACACAAGTTTCAAGAGCATCAATTAATTGAAAAGATACGCTCGTAATTCTGACAGCGGCAATGCAAAACACACCCAGCGGGGATAAGATTGGGAGCCCCTGGCGCTCTCCTGCTGCATTGTGTCCCTAGTTGTCAAAAAACGGTCTTTAGAAAGCAATTGGCGCTCAGAATGCCAACTAGAAGAGTCGCGCCGCACCGCCGCACCGCCGCACCGCCGCACCGCCGCACCGCCGCACCGCCGCACCGCCGCACCGCCGCACCGCCGCACCGCCGCACCGCCGCACCGCCGCACTCGCTCGCGCGGGGTCCAGTTCCGAGTCCCGGCGAGCGATAAATGCTTAAGCAAACATTACTTTACATGTCTTTATGATGTAAATTTTTAGTTGCATGCATTATTTCTCTCTTTACAATTTACGCTACATGCTCAGAAATATTCTCAAGATCATCTCTACCAAAACACGTTAACTGAATCATATTAGATTAACTATTAAATAGCTAGATGAGAAAAATCAATGAAAACATTTTTGAAAATAAAGGCGAAGCTTTACTCCGCCTGGACTCGGCGAGGCGTCCGTGTTCTGCACGGGGGCCGCGCTGCAGGGGGGCCGCGCTGCACGGGGGCCGCGCTGCAGGGGGGCCGCGCTGCACGGGGGCCGCGCTGCACGGGGGCCGCGCTGCACGGGGGCCGCGCTGCACGGGGGCCGCGCTGCACGGGGGCGGGTGTCGTGCCGCTGAAATGAGTCTCCGAGCGTCGCTAATTGCTGAGAAAACTTCCCCGTGTTTGTTCCTGACGATGCTCCCAAATTATAGCCGCGGCTCTAACCGGGCAAGCACGAGCGGCGCAACTCGAGAGCCGCGTTACTCTAGAAATCTACATGGCCTACAATTTACCAACATTTGTTGATTCAAAGCTACCTCGTGTCAAATATTAGATAATGGCTATAGAAGGATATCATGTAATTTATGTAATAAATATTGGTCCAGAAGTAAATTTGATGCAAAGTGTAATGTTAAACATAGTAAATGTCAAAAATAAATTAATTAGAATACAGTCGAGGGAAAGGACAGGTCGCGATGAATTCTGGGGATTTTTTCAATAGCTTTAATAGAGACACGTCGGCACCGCACCGAGGCGTCGAATATCATAATCGATCTAAAAAACCAAGGTGCAAATGCCAGAAACGTCGTCTGCACGAGGGCGCTGCACTTGGACGGAAGCAATTGAACAAAACTTATTTCAATAATATTGAATGTAACTTCTTGTAATGATTTAAGGACGCACATTAGCGAAAGACATTTATTACTCTGAGTTACAAATGTCGTTTATATCACCTCCGTTTTATAATAAGGATTTGACTGCAGAAAGATAGACAATAATATTATGGGTCGATTTGAGCAAATCTGATATATATATTTAAAAAATTTCAAGCATATTGGGGACCGCCATTCGCTTGCGGGATCCTCCCCCTACCGAGAGGGTTTTAAACAGGGGCTCGGGGGAAATAATAATTCGCAGACTGGAGGCCGAGATTCCGTCAAAAATAACCGCGGATGTTAGATTACACTTTATCGTATGCAGCTTTGACTAGATACGTATCGGCTAGCGTAAAATATATAAGGAGAACGCGCCCTGGCGAGAAACACAGAGCGGATGAGTCTCCCCCTCGGTGAATAGACTAGAATTCTTAAAATATGCAACGCCATTGAGCAAATAATGTCTCTTCAGTTCTGCCCGACTCGACATCGCAGTTCTCGCGAGGGCCTTATCTAATCTGCGAAGTTCGAATCGAAGGTTCAGATAAGTCTGCAGTCGGCGTCCGCGGCCTCGGGGGAGTCGACCCGACCGAGGAAACTCATCGGCCTCGCGGCGACTTCGAGCCCACTGAGCGGGGAAAATACAAAAACTACTAGGGACTACCTTCCCTAGTCAAAAATGAACAGAAAACAGAGTCTCGCGGCTGTTCATCGGCAGACACTCGAGTCATCACTCGCCGCTCTTTACGAGCGACCGGCGGCAATATCGTTAGCACCTCTTAATAAATCTTTGTCGTGCGCCGCCATTCGGCGTGTTTATGACTCGGGTGGACTAGATACCGCGAGAAGTGAAGATGTAGCAAAAACCACTAGACATTACCATTCAGCGACTATTGTTCATAACTTTGTACAGGAGAATAGTTACAAAACAACGTTAGACGCTGACGGGCAGTGGCGGGAGATGTCGATCATTCCGAGGCGAGACGACCTCGTGAACTCGAAAAGAGCCTTTGCAATATAATATTTAAATTTAAAAAAATCTTACCAGCCTGGCGGTGCTTTCGCTGGCAGCGCGCAGAACGAAATAAAATGTCACGAGGAAATTGCAAATGGCGGCAAGCGCGCGAGGGGCGTCACCGGGGCGACACCGAGGCGACACCGGAGCGACACCGGGGCGACACCGGGGCGACACCGGGGCGACACCGGGGCGACACCGGGGCGACACCGGGGCGACACCGGGGCGACAGCGGGGCCGTCTCCGACCCGGCGCACCTGCGACCGGAGGCGGCCGCCCCGCGCCCCCCGCGGCGAGGTGCCGGCCGGTCTCCGGAAAACCGTTCGAAGTATCCGTCGCCCTTCCCTTCGTTGTTGAAGTTTTTCCCAGGAGTACTCGCCGTCTCCGCCGCTTCGGAAGGGCGGAAGGGGAACGGAAATCGGTAATTTCCTTTTTTCCAGTTCGGTTTGCTCATTCGGAATCCGGTCCTCCCGCACCGACGGCGAAGGCGAGCGCGCCGGACGACTCCGGTCGTTTGCGTTGGAAAAAAACTTCCAACTCATCGGCGAACGCGTTCAAATGCACAAACCGCCGACCGTCGACCGTTGACCGTCGATCGTCGGCGAGTCCTCGCTCTTCTCTGGCAATGTCACTGGACCGCGGGCGAGCGCCGAGCGCCGAGCGCCAGACCCGGCGAGACGCGGGCCGCGAGTGGCGGCGGCGGGCGGGGGGAGGCGCTTAAGAGCCCTCGGCCCGCGCCCCGCCGCAGCGCCACCTGCCGGCCGGGCGGGCGATCCGCGAAGCCAAAAGACGAAACCGTTCGCGGGAAAAGCGCCGAGAAGAGAAGTTTCATTTCGGATCGTGTCTTTTGCCCAAATTAAATTCGGCCGCTATCCGCCACTGTCGCCCGTCGCCCGTCGCCCGTCGCCCGTCACGAGCGGAGTTCGAGCCCGCGACGGTCGGAGGAAATTTTCTCTCATCGCTTTGTCTTTGTCCTATATTTCGAATGCGACTCCCGTTCGAACCTCGTGATTCGGGCGGCGCATCGGACCATCGGACTATCGGAACTCGCCGAGCTCCGCAGTGGGCGTTGAAAACATTTATTTCACCGCTCGGTTTTCCCTTCGCTCGCTGCATCTGTGTGTACTTTTTTTGCTGATAATTCAAATTATAAAATACTTCAATCGAATTTATTTATAAACAAAAAATAGAAATCGCGTTGCTCGAATTCGACATTCTCGCGATGACAGATCGTTTCACCCCCGCTGCGACCCGCCTAATAATGGCTCGTCCCCGCGTCGCCCCCGGAGGAGACGCCGGTATTCTGTTTGTGAAGTAAAATTGACACCGCTTTCGGTAGATTGCGTTGACAACTTTAATCTGCTCTGAAAATAACGAGTACCGTCGTCTCCCGTCCGCATTCGCGGAGCCGGAGAACACTCCCGAACCGAGCGCGGGAACGGTCGCGATCTCTTATCGTTTTATCTTAATCGTTTTGATCGTCTCTTATCTAAAAGTTTCAAGGGATTTAAGTAATTCAGTAATATTTTGGAACGCCCGCGGGGACGAGGCGACCCCCGGGCCGCATCGGGTGTCGGAGTGTGGGGGTGTCGGGGTGTGGGGGTGTCGGGGTGTCGAGTCGGCTTCCCCGTGCGAGCGAGCAGTCGCTTCCGCGGGACTGACAGATCGCGCCCCGTCCGTCAGTCATTTTGTAAATACTCCTCGGTGGCTCCGCAAACACGGAGACGGTTTTATCGTTCAGGGTATTGCATCTCCGCGTGACGGTCTTCTTATCTGCTAAGCCTTTCGGTGAGGAGACTGCGAGCAAACAAACGCAGAGTGACACGATAACGACCGGACGAGTGCCGCATCCACCGCGCGTCGCCATTCCGCCGGTCGATGTCCTCAAAACTTCCACATTGCTCGCGCGGATGCTTCAAGCCCTGAACGCGCGCCCCGGCCGAGACGTGACGAGTGATCAAAGAACACTTGTACATTTGTATGTTTGCACGGACATGACACAACGCACAACCTGCCGCGCGGATCCTTCACATATATGTACTAATATTTTACTACATTTTTATAGATTTCCCTCGGAATGCGTAGTCAACTTAAACATGATTTATTCAATGTGCGTTGTCTGATAGGCCCGAATTTTCAGAAACATACCAAATCAGACGTGTAACGTCTCACTACGAAGACATTAGCAAAAACATTAATCAATCGTCTTCATTTGTTGCCTCTGCTCATAGGAGGTTGGTGACCATTTCCTCGATCTTGTCTCTATCCTGGACCAGTCTGCACTTCCGATCCGCACTGCCTCTGGCGCAAATTCCGCATCCACGTGAACTTCCTTCTTCCGATGCCCCCTTGACCGACGTCAAGAGTTCCCTTTTTTTGCGCATTCACTTTCGTTTGTGATGCGATCAATTTTATCAATACAGATTTTGCTATGTATTTTTCATATATGTTTGGAAGTTTTTTTTAATCACATTATATTCAACTGTTTGAATCAGATGTGATACATCTTATGCAAAGCTCCTTGATAAGAGTTATCTGTAAAGAAAGACATACAAAAACTAAAAATATTCCTGTTTGCGCAATGACACCGGCGCGGCGCTGTTGACTCCCTCGCCGCCGCCAGCTCGCGAGCGCGTCACATCATCGGCACCCAGGGCGGCTCATGGGTGTCCAGGGCGGCTCATGGGTGTCCAGGGCGGCTCCTCGACGCACAGAGCGGCTCATGGGTGTCCAAGGCGGCTCATGGGTGTCCAGGGCGACTCATGGGTGTCCAGGGCGGCTCCTCGGCGCCCAGAGCGGCTCATGGGTATCCAAGGCGGCTCATGGGTGTCCAGGGCGGCTCATGGGTGTCCAGGGCGGGCCCTCGGCGCCCAGGGCGGCCCATGGGTGTCCAGGGCGGGTCATGGGTGTCCAGGGCAGCTCATGGGTGTCCAGGGCAACTCATGGGTGTCCAGGGCGGCTCATGAGTATCCAAGGCGGCTCATGGGTGTCCAGGGCGGCTCATGGGTGTCCAGGGCGGGCCCTCGGCGCCCAGGGCGGCCCATGGGTGTCCAGGGCGGGTCATGGGTGTCCAAGGCGGCTCATGGGTGTCCAGGGCGACTCATGGGTGTCCAGGGCGGCTCCTCGGCGCCCAGAGCGGCTCATGGGTATCCAAGGCGGCTCATGGGTGTCCAGGGCGGCTCATGGGTGTCCAGGGCGGCTCATGGGTGTCCAGGGCGGGCCCTCGGCGCCCAGGGCGGCCCATGGGTGTCCAGGGCGGGTCATGGGTGTCCAGGGCGGCTCATGGGTGTCCAGGGCGGCTCATGGGTGTCCAGGGCGGACCCTCGGCGCCCAGGGCGCCCCATGGGTGTCCAGGGCGGCTCCTCGGCTCCCAGAGCGGGTCATGGGTATCCAAGGCGGCTCATGGGTGTCCAGGGCGGCTCATGGGTGTCCAGGGCGGGCCCTCGGCGCCCAGGGCGGCCCATGGGTGTCCAGGGCGGGTCATGGGTGTCCAGGGCGGCTCCTCGGCGCACAAGACTTTCAAATATCACTTCTACAATTGAATGCTGATAAATCGCCCTCTCAAATCAAATAAAAAATATATTATTGCCAATATAATATTTACTATGATGTGATATTTGAAAAATAAATATATATGACGGAATGGAGTACATGTGCGTATATATTCCATTATAAATGTAACTCTATGGAAAAAATTATAATGTAAAATTATATAAATAATTTTCTGAGCAATCGAGCGGGTTGGCGCCTGCCCCGACCGGCAGATGGCGCTGCCCTCGGGCAAGCTCGGCCGCGCTGCACAGGGTAGCACCGCACCGCGCAGCACAGGGCAGCACCGCTCCGCACAGCACAGGGCAGCACCGCACCGCGCCGCACAGGGCAGCACCGCTCCGCACAGCACAGGGCAGCACCGCACTGCGCCGCACAGGGCAGCACCGCACGTGACTGCGCCGCCACCTCAGCCAGCGAGTGCTTTTTTTTTTATCGGTTATCTAGTTTGAATGTTCAATTCTTATGTTTATCTTATTTGCAAATTGTTATTTCCTAATATATATGAAATTATTATTTCCTAACATATATGAAATACCATTCGAAACAAAGGAAAAATATTTCTACGCCAGAAAGAGAAGCGGGCCGAAACGTCGGGGCGTTTAAAAATCTTCCGCGCAATGTTGGCATCACTTTTGAGATGTTGACTTTCAGGACGTCCTCCGGACGTTCGCCGAACTGTGATTTTTTTCTAAAACAAACTAAAGAAGAGATTTCGGTGAAAACCGACACCGATGGATATTTCTTCGCGGTCCCTCCTCGCGCCCCCTGCCTCTTCCGGTCGACATCGCGAGTCGGTGACTTGCTCAAAATCTAGGATCTTTTCAAACACCCAAACTTCCTTGAGGCGAATCAACAGAGTTATTTATAACTCGTTATCTCCACCGCGAGGTCGGAGACACGTTTGGCGCTGTCCATTCAACACTAATCGAGGAATTCATCTAATTCAGCGTAACAGAAGTATTACAGAATATTGATTCTGATCTTATATTATATATATATATATATATATTTATATATATATATATATATATATATATATATATATATATAGTGTATTTTTAATTGCACAGCAGGTATGAATTGTTGATGATTAAGTCGCGGTGCTGGAGTCGCAGCTCCTATATAAGGCGGCGCGGGGCGCGCGCGCCAGTCGCCGCTGATCGTCGAGCGGTTCCGCGTCCCGAATTTTTTGAGGTTAGTTTCTGAATTCCTCCCGACAGCGGCCGAGCTCTCGCTGCCGCCGGACCGTGGGACCGCCGGACCGTGGGACCGCCGGACCGCCGGACGCCGGCGGCGATGGCGAGCCTGTGGATCCGATCGCGCGGTCGATTCGCGGCCAGAGTGAAGTCCCCCTCTCGCAGGTGGCCGCGCTACTCGAGCCATTTTATAAATACCGCAATCGCGTCGGCATTGAGAATTAATTAATATTGGGTATTTTCGCGTTCGCTTTGCGCGCGAGGCGATCGAGACGAGGCTCGGCGATTTGAAGAAGAGACCGCAGTTTCCACTACTCGGGACCTTCGTCCTTCGACCTTCGTCGTCGAGCCTTCGAATCTCCGTTCCTCCGCTCGGCATGATTATTCGATCACGCTTTATCGTAATGAGTCCGATCAAACTTAAAATAGTATTATTGACATTACCGTGTGTGTCGTAAAACTGCAATCCCTGAAAACGCATCGTATTAATCCATTATTGAATCTTATTCATTATTTTCTTTGGTATTTTTTAAAATGTAAATCTAACCGTGGAGACCTCATATTTTATATATTTATCCGTAATGTAATTCCGATTTTTTTAAAAATTTAATAACACTCGATATCTAACGGGGGAGACCTGAATATCGAGGAAAAACTTTTTGATGTGATTTTTTGTGTTCCGCGAGGACCTCTTTCGGTCGGCACGGCGACAACGATTCGGAAAAAGCTCGTTAAAAACGAAGATTATATTTTAATTACAAATGCCTACGCGTATCACGCAGGTCTACTGAATACGACCTTGAATCGAAACACGTTTCACCTATATCAAAAACATTGTATTCGTTAGATTTTGTATTAAACTGTAAACCTTCTCAAATTTATACCACTCTTATAGTTTTATAAAAAAATAGTTTAATATCTTGCAAATAATAAATGGATGTGATTTTTGCGGAAAAGAATCTGAATAATTTGTGGGTTGTATTGGTGAGATGACAAGCTGCTGAGGCCTACCTTCCTCCTATCCGCATATTGAAAATGCACGAAATTTTAAAAGTCCCCTACTACTTTTGTGAATATATTTAGCTGTTTGCTAAATATATTTTAAAAGTAAAAAATTATTATTATTATCTTTCATAGTATGTAACTATAGTACACCTCCATAACCTTAGTCTTTGTCTACTGTAGAACTCGACTGTATTGTTTACTTTAATTTGAACTTACATAAAAAAACACCCAAAATAAAGGGACGCTATTGGCTGATTGCAAATCGTCGCAAGGGAGGTTTGGAGGCCATTGTGAGTTTTAGTAGAATCGAGAGCATTTTGTTTTTTTATATTTTGGTTACATTTGTTATGTATTCACCGACAAACTCCTTGATTTATTCTTTGCTAAAACATTTTTATGAAACTTATTATCACAATTCTTCGTATAAATTACAAATTTATCCAAGGCATCGACATGTTTGATGTTTGAAATTGATCGACATGGTTATTTCAAACCTTTTGGTTTTTTCCAACTATCCCCCTTTCAAATAAATTATATTTTCTAATTTTTAATGTTATCTTTAATTTAATCCGCTAATTTTTGTGTTATTCTTATTTCTTTTTTATAAATCTTTTAATTTTTGTAATGTTTATAACTCAAATTGTAAATATATATTTATATTTCCTGTAATTTATACTTTTTAATGCAATTTGTTTTATGTTGAATTTACTTGCCCAATTTATAAAATGCAGTATTTGAAATTCATAAATCTACCTAAACACACATTTATACCTATTTTATTATAATTAAAATGCATTAAAAAATGTTTTCTATCACCTGTCTTGATAGCTAATAAGTATTCATTTTCGAGCGCTGTGACATCATCGACGATTGTTGCCGCGGTCTTCGTTATATTTTTGTTTAGCATTTAAAGGCCTCTACACCCATAGCAACAAATTGCGCCACCCACTTGGAGCTAGCCAATAGTGCCCTACATTGCATTGCAAAACCATAAAAAAACAACCTAAATAAAGGAACGCTATGTAGAGGCTCTAAAGGACTAACAAATAAATATGACATATTTTTTTGGAGCTAAATTCTGCAATTGAATTTTTTTTAAGGACGTCAGAATCCTGGTGTTTATATGTAAATATTCTACTACAGCACGTAGTTTTGTCAAATGTATGAATTATCAGTATTTACATGATTTATCAATCTGATGATAATGCTACAGGGGGGCTCTCCAAGCTCAATGTTACAAAAGCAATGACAAGTAAATGTTCTTATCTCCATTATTAACCACTTGAAATACTTTGGTATTTTGGCTATCAAAGTTTAATAATCTACAAAAATACATTGACATTCATACACGATAGCTGGATTATATTTTACAGGTGAAGGGCAGATTTTCAGATAGCATAAGATCAGTATCATTGTCTGTGTGGATAACTTTTTTTTTATAGATCAAAATGACATCTGCCATGGTAAATACGCCGATTGCGATATGGCGCGTGGCAGGTCGAGCAATCGGCAGTCACCTCGCAAACGCATCAGCAGTCCGACAGGAGAGGACCTTCTCCAGTAAGGACCAGAAGGTCGGTTTCATTGGCCTTGGCAACATGGGCGGCCACATGGTCACCAACCTCAGGAATAAAGTAAGTAGCTACGTATCCACTCAATAGTCTATCTAGAAAGAGATTAACAGCTTCCTAGGATGAAAGTCTCTAACCAGAGAAATACCTATTATGAAATTCATTCAATCCCATGTATGATTGTGTTACCAGAAATCATCATAAAGGTTCACCACACTGGTATATATAGTACAATTAAAGCAATAGAAGGCTTTGGCAGCTGTTGTTATTCAATGATTTTACTTTCTTGTGTATTAAGGTTTTAGATGTTTTTTTTTTGTCTTCTGATATTTCAATCCCGGTACTCTGAATATGATCCCAGTACCAAAATGTAGGAAGACAAAACAAACATCAAGCTTCTTAACATTCAAGAAATCCCAAAATCATCCAATAGAAGATTGTAATTGAGTTACAACTCAAATTTAAATTAAGTAAATGTTTTTGAAACATTCATTTTTTGTTAAGTATATCAGCATTCGGAGATTAAAAATATAACTAAATGTAGAGTAGTTAAGTAAGTAATAATCTATATATATAAAACACAAAAGATGTTTGTGTGTCCGTCATAGGCTTTGAAACCATCCAACCGATGTGCCCAAACCGGTTTCATTTGATAGGCAATAATACGAAGAATCTTTGTGACTATTAAAACAATGCATTAAATACATTCGGTCTATTAAGTCGATTTACGACATTTTCCATACAAAAATTTTCAACATTTGTAAAGTCGTTCCTTTCAAAAAATTTGAAAAAAGAACATTGTGAAGATCGCGCATAAAACAAAATCACTATCTGTCATTCACAACAGAGAGTTTTATCGAAGATTATATTCATTCGCGCGATGCAATTGCAATATTGCATATGCACGAGTATGCTCAAGATGCTTTGACGTAGGCATACAGACGATTAAAGCAAAAACGGAGATTACCGCACGCTCATATTCTAATTTGGCTGATAAAACAAATTGTTCCAACTCAAATCGATAGTGTTATTTATATCTGCTGAACTACCGAATCTACAAAAAGACGTTGTCTGCAAGAACATGATTTACGGCCCATGCGGAGCATTGAATATGAATTCGCCTTGCATGAAAGACGGCAAATGCACGAAAAGATATCCACGCGATTTGATTAATGAAACTCAAACTGGTGAGTATGGATATCCGAAATACAGCGACGAAAGCCAGAAGATGGAGGATTTACCACCACCATTAAAGTAAGAAACGTTGATATTGATATTGACAAGTACATATGCAAATATGTTAACAGTAATGAAGCTGTCTGCTGAATTCATGGTTTCAGTATTCACGAATGATATCCAACTGTTCAATCCAATCTTGCTGTTCATTTAGAAAACGGTTAACGTGGTTATTTTACTGAAAAAAAAATATCGAAGAACGAGGAGCACAGCTACAATAATTTTGCGAAAACATTGCTGTATAATGAAGTTCCAAAATAGAGTCAACTATCCAATAGAGATTTTTAACTCTTTGGAACCATCTGGAATGCCACCACACATCATAACTTTAAAAGTTGGTTCACCATAGATGCTCATTCGCAACTTAGATCCACCTAAATTGACTTGCTGTTAAAAAACTATCGCCACATAGTTAATCGCAGCCACAATCAAAATCAAAGCCGAAAAACCTTTGTTTACACACCTACCGAAAAAACTCAATATATTGTTTATCCGCTAGCATTAAGATAAAAAAGTTAATAAAAAACAAAATTTCCTTTTTTCGAATAAATAAAATAATGTATTTTTTAGCATAGCAGAACACACCGGGTATCCGCTAGTTAAGTATATAAATGAATGTCCATGTACTTATCATTATCAAGTTATTTTATATCACAATCAAAACAATTTATTGCTGACAAGTCACTGAAAATTAAGAGATAAACTCTTCAAGGTCGTATTCAAAGCCACAACAGTGTTATTTTATATTTGTGATGTACGAAACAGGGAATATTATATTTGCACTGCTCATGATAACGTTTTATTTTTAAACCTCATATTAACTTGAATATGGGCATTTATTGTGCTTTTTATTGACTTGATGATAATTAATTTAGATAAAACTTATAACCTTTTGTGCTTAACACAAAAATAAATGTTAGCTACTTCTGGGTTCCATTGAAAATATATATAAACTGTTGTGCCAAAATTTCAAACTAAAATATTGAATTGCTATTGTATGATGGGTTAAAAAAAATTATACTCTTCCTAGAACTGTCTTTGCTTTGTAATAATATTTAGATTTTAAGTGGCAGCGATTAAATTTGTGTTATTTTCACCAAGCAATTTTAACAATATATTAAAATCTATTTGATTATTCATAATATCTAAAAGAAAAATATAGGTTTCTCTGGTGTTATACCACTCTGTTTTATTTAAGTATTGAGTCATATGTTTTGGTTCCACTATAGGAACCATCTTCAAAGAATGAAAGAACTTGCAAACAAATCTAGTTCATATTACATTTCTAAATTGTTACAGGACAATAAAATTAATAATTTCAGTACAGTAACACCTCGATATAATGGACCTCGATTAAACGGACTTCGGATATAATGGACAAAACATCCGCTCAAATGTACAAAAATTAAAAACGTAAAAAAAATGTGAAAATGTTAAAAATTAAAAAAAAAACGTAATTTTCAAGAGTTGATTATAAAATAACAGCAAACAAAAGTTCATTCCTTTTTAGTAGGATTACCGAAAGCAAGCGCGTCGACATCAAACAGCAACAGCACTTCATGACGAGTGTCTGAAGACAATTAATTAGAATTTTGTTTGTGTTTTGTATTTTTTATTGATATCTAAATATATATATATATATATATATAGTGTATTTTCAAAATAAGTTTTTTGATTTATTTTAAACCTATTTTTATATAATGGACTTTCGGCTTTGGACACCCCATTCCCCCAATTGGTCCGTTTTATTGAGGTTTTACTGTACTTCTAAATATTCAAGCATTCATGCTTATTTGTATTTTTTTTCCCAAGGGCTTTGGTGTGTCAGTATACGATCTTTCAAAGGACGCTACATCAGCTATGGCAAAAATTGGTGCTGAAGTTTGCAAATCCTCCAACGATGTTGCGTCATCCGGGACTGGTCCTATTATTACAATGTTGCCAAACAACAAAATTGTTATGGACGTGTACTGCGGTGATAATGGAATCTTATCAAATGTGAGTATGTTATTATAAAAATTAACTCGTGTCTACCTCTATAACTATTACTTATTTATAAATTTGCTGTTAACCCAAATAATCATTGGTTTTGAAAAAAAATCTTGCTGATGACAAAATTGGACCTGTTTAGACTATTATAATATTTGTAGATTGAATTTAAGTAATTTAAGACGTTTATTTAAGGCAAAAAAAGGCTCCATGCTGATTGATTCCAGCACTGTAGATCCTAATGTTGCTAAAACAATCTCAGCGGAAGCAAAATCCAAAGGACATGTTTTCATTGATGCTCCTGTATCAGGAGGTAAGCTTGCACAAACGTAAGAACTAGAAGAAGAAAGAAATGTAAACACAATACAACCTTAAAATAAACACCACTATTATACATGCATTTAAGTAAAGATAAACTCTGTCACCCACACTTTTCACAATACTTGAAAATAATACCTGCATTATTACCAGTGCTTTCTTGGGAAACCGTTTTATCAAGGTCACTAAATTCAAATTATTAGAAAGGATGAAATAAATAGGATTATCTGGTCAAGGGTACCTAGCATTGTTACTACTTGGTATTTTATTAGACAGGTATATGCAATATTTATATTATTAAAAATTATCTTCCTGGCCTCATATACTCAAATGTAATTTTTAGTTATTATAACCCACAGGTAATTCCTAGTTTATATTCTTCTATATTGTGTCTTTAAATGCACAAAGGCATAGATAATACACCACTAAGAAAACCTTTGAGTATTAATTTAAATTGCCAATTTTTAGGTGTCGTTGGTGCTCGTGATGGGACACTGACATTCATGGTTGGCGGAGAAGAAAAGGATTGTCACGTGGCCGAGCCCGTGTTGATGGCCATGGGCTCGAGGGTTGTGCACTGTGGTCCTGTGGGTTCAGGTCTTATTGCCAAAATCTGCAACAACATGCTGCTTGGTATCTCCATGATGGGCACCTCAGAGTGCATGAACCTGGCAATAAGGTTATTCTAAATCTTTATAGGGAATATTTTTAAATTTTATAACATGTACAAAGTGAACAGTTGGAATGACATAATTTAAATTTTGTTTAGTGTGGTCTATCATTTACTAAAACCATTATTTAAATCATAGGTGGTCAACCCATGGCCCGTGGGTGTATATTTTTGGCCCGCGGAGCATATGCAAACATTTTTTTTTTATTGTATATAAAACCACCAATATAATATTCCATTGAGCGTAGTTCGTATCATATCATATATATGGAAGTAGCCCAGTAGGAAATCTCATTTCCTTAATTTGGCCCGGCAGCTGAAAAGGGTTGGCTACCCATGGTTTAAATTATAAATATGATGTATTTTATAATTTTATTAAACATCAACTATAATTTAAAAGTTATCAATAATCCTTGAACATTTTTTCTCTGACCAACCGTGTTTTTCTTTATATTTTTAGATTGGGACTTGACCCCAAAGTCTTCATGGGTATTGTGAATACTTCAACAGGACGGTGCTGGTCTTCAGAAATATATAATCCCGTTCCAGGTAAATTTTACTAAGGGATTCAATAACACTATAGTTTTAACGATTTTCCCATTTTTCATATTTGAATTATTTTTTCATAGGTTTAATGGAAAATGTTCCCTCAAGTAATGACTATGCTGGAGGGTTTGCTTCAAAACTAATGTCAAAGGTATTTATTTATTTCATCAATTAATATTATACATCATTAAAACATATTTGCTACCATACTTATATTAATTTGTTTTTATTAGGACTTGGGACTGGCTTCTAATCTTGCCACTGATTCTCTGACGCCAATTCCTCTAGGATCTCTAGCTCACAATTACTTCTTTTCAATGCTGTCGAAAGGATACGCCGATAAGGACTTCTCTGCCATCTATGATTTCTTGAAGGAAAATAAATAAAATAACAATATTCCACAATTTTATCAATGTAAAAATAATAATTTTATTTCATTTGCATGAAAGAACAACGATTAAGTGTACATAAATGATATATCTATAATAAAACATGTTTTCGTATAATTTGTCTTCATTTTTATATTCGTATTTAGTTTTTACATTACAGTGATTTGTAGCCTTTCTTTCTCTTTATAACCACATTTCTACCTTAAAAACAGTGTATTGGGAATCTAATTCTTACATTTTAATTGAACAGTTGTGCGCTAAAACTACACATTCCAAAACAATCTTTATGAAACGTGTTTTCTAAGGAGAATATTATTTTTTTTATTACAAAATTGCAGATTCCTGGTGTCTGGCAACACTCATCAAAATGGCGTATAAAATGTTTATTTTGACGTGACGTTTGCTGTGGTAGTTGTTATCTCTGTAATGAGCTCGTATGGACGTTCAGTTTTACTAAAACCGCCAACGCGGCGACAGTTAAACACGTTTTTTAAATAAAAATTCACAGATTTATGAGAAGGATTATCGATGTGATCGCGTAAAGTCAGGGAACATCCTAGGTTATGTCGTCGACCTTATATTATCGGAAAATCCGCGACATGAAAATCTCGCCTTGGCTCGTTGCGCGGAGAGATATTTTGAATACCATGATGTCTAAATAGAAGTCTTGAGCGCTTTCAGTTCGCCATGCGGCTGAACGTGAAGAAGGCCTTAGTGACAGGGGCTGTGTGTCTGGGACTCTGGATGGGATTCACTTACGTGACGTTTGCGAATCGACCTCTGGGATTGCAACCTGGCGAAGGAGCGGACTATGTCGACGTGCTCGAGCAGCGAGTCGGCAAACTCGAAAAGGAGCTGGACTCGCAGCTGGAGAGCAACAAAGAAACACTCCTGCTCATTAAAGAAAAACTCAAAGAACAGAAGATTAAAAAGGAAACCGAGCAACAAGAAGCAAGTAAGTCACTTCTCTGTAAATAATTAAATAAATTTGAAGAATATATTGATATAAGTTGTGTGCACTTAAAATGGTTTGTCTGTAGTGTTCATTTGAATCTGACTAATAAATGTAACACAAAGCATAGTAAGCTAATATATAACATATCAATTCCCTTTCGTTTTAGAATGACACAACTTGTGGATTCGGTAGTAATATATATATATATATATATATATATATATATATATAAAAGTTAAAATATATACATTAGAATCCCGATAACTCGAACCTTGTTAATCCTCATTAACAAGGTTGAAGTCCGCTGAACTCCTAAATATGCAGTATCTCGAATTATTTAGACTTTATAACTCAAACAAAATGTTATTTCCCTATGAGGTATTGATAGTACATATTTATACTCTATAACTCGAATTTCAAAAAGCAAACTCCGTAAGTCGAAGTTAGTATAATTTGTGTATAATGACGTCTTACTCCTATGTACTCTTCATAGTATGTACTTAGGGAAATTCCCCGAACTCAGTGATAAAATCTTCAGAACATAAATGTTCAATTTGAAGATTTTGTGACATGTGATGATAGGCTAGCTACTACTGAAACACTAACTGACGCTGATAATCATTGTAAATAATACATATAACATATAGTAAATAAAAATGTAGATAATTATGACGCTGATGATACTGATCCAGCAAATTTTGATCCATTAGTATCAAATAAACAAGCTAGAGCAGCTATTAACACACTACGAACCTATGTTGAAAGATGTGATGATATTGACGATCATGTATTTGCTTCATTGTTTGAACTAGAAAAAACAATTGATAGTAAATCTTCAAATTCCTTGAATCAAAAGAAGATAACAGATTTTTTGTAATTAATATGTAATTTGTTTCAATAAATATGTATTGTAGAACTTAAGTCGAATTTCTATTTAACAATGACTCTAAAATTCGAAAAATATACTTAGCATTTGTGGCTTCCCAAGTCAAATCTTAGCAATTACATCCTTTGTATCTCAAAATTTTTAGCATTTCCCTTGAAATTCGAGTTATCGAGATCCCACTGTATATATGTATATAAAGTAAAAAAATATATTTTGCAAATGTATCATTTTTAATACACCTATACCTCGCTATACGGCCGGTCGTTATACGGCCTTTCGCTATAACGGCCCTTTTCAATTATGGCACGTTTTCGATATACAGCCTAAAATGTTTCGCTATAACGGCCAAAAAACTTTTTTTCGGTGTTATTTTGTTTACGAGCGTTATTCAGTGTGTGCTCATAGAGCGGCCGGTTTAGACTTGCCTGTGAGTGTTTTGTGTACATATTTATTACTGATTGTTACACATTAACTGGAAAAATAGGAAATAATTAGGGCCATTAGGGACATCAAAAAACGGAGAATGCCAATGAGTCAAATGATTATCCAGAAAAAAGTATTTTCGAAAATTTGAAGAATGGAGATACCGATGAATCTGCTGAAGATGTCACATTCCAAGCAAGCCAAGGATGGTTTGAAAAATTGAACCTGAACAAGTGTTTAACGTAGACGAAACAGGGCTTTATTGGAAGCGAATGCCTGATGGCACGTACATTTCAAAAACCGAAAAATCTGCGCCTGGTTATAAGGTGTCTAAAGAACGATTAACTTTGCTACTTGGTGCAAATGCCGCGGGTGATTTTAAGCTAAAACCACTTTTAATATATTTGTCCGAAAATCCAAGGCCTCTTAAAGGACTAAATAAAAATCAATTACTCGTCATATGAAATCCAACAAGAAAGCTTGGATGACTAAAGCTACTTTTGAGGATTGGTTCAAAAATCACTTTAGTACAGAAGTGAAAAAATATTTGCGAGACAATAACTTAACCAACAAGGCTTTGCTAATTTTGGGTAATGCACCAGGGCATCTTACAAATTTATCCGAGCTATCTGAAGATGTCATGATTGAGTACCTTCCGAAAAATACAACAGCTCTGATCCAACCAATGGATCAGGGTGCAATAGCCACTTTTAAGGCATATTACCTACGCCGAAATTTCCCACAACTGATTAGGGAAACCGATGGTAAAGCTTCAATTAAAACATTTTGGAAAAACTATAACATCAAGGATGCTGTTGACAGCATCAATGAATCACGGAAAGAATTAAAATTAACAACAATGAACTATGTTTGGAAAAAATATGGCCAGAATGTGTAAAAAGTGTTACATATTTAACAAATTGGCATGACGAAAGATTTTGAAATCCTCTTCCGTAATGAGGGTACACGTTTACTATTTACGAAAAAAACTTTATTTCGGTAATAAACTAGAGTTTGACGAAGTTTAAAGCCATTTTTATAATATTTTTTCAATAGCGCGCGAAAAAGCTCGCAGGTGTCATGGCGTCCGCTTTGACGTCACGCCTCATCTCAACTGTCATGCATCATTGTGTTTGCATCGAAGTTTGTTTACAATTTGAGTTGTATATTGAGGCGTGACGTCATGCGCTGTCATTGGTGTTTCAGTCAAAATGGCCGATTGCAGTATTTTAGTCTTTTAATTTATTGAAAATCTTATTAATCTCAGATTTTTAAATAAAGCTAAATTAGTCTTTTAAATCCTTTTAATATGTATTTTCCCATAAAATAATTATTTCTTTGATTATTTGATACTGTCGTCACGCCAATTTGGAACCGATCCCATTGAATTTGTATGAATTTGTATTAGAATAATTGATTCATTATACGGCTTTTCGGTTAGCGGCCAAGTTTCGTGGAACGTATCTAGGCCGTAAACGGGGGTATAGGTGTATTTTAAATAAAATACTTGAGTGATTTTTCCACATGTTTTCCACAAGTATTTTATTTAAAATATTAAAATGGAATTTCACCAAGTACTATTATTAAGTAATATTGAATATTTTAATATTTAAAATAAAATAATTTTGTGATTTTCCACATATTTACTTTTATTAGTGACCGGTTTTGCCAATCTTTCACGTTGGCAATATCAAACTGAGTGTCTCAAACTGAGACTCAGTTTGATAATGCCATAAAATATTCAAATGGAATTCCAAGTACTCTCTGTATAAAATATTGAATACTTATATATATTTTTTTTTATTTGTAAATTAGTTTATTTTGATTTTGCCTTTTGTATATAATTTTTTCTAATCAAATCTATTTTTATCAACTACTTGCAAACTTTTCAACTTTAGTTGATCTTATAGTATTCTCGGCATCCTTAAATGATTTCATTGTGAATTTCTCCTTTTACCTACCTAAAAAACTTAATAGATAGCAATAGTATCGACAGAAATACAACAATTTGGTACAATGGCACATTCTGTTATCTACTGGACAGTCACGCTCCAACAATTGCATATTCCACCATAGCTGGAGCTTATTGTCAATGTTAAATCATAAATGATCATTGAAAGCAGGCGCATGTATAGTTCACATTATGAATGTGATAATCAATATTTTTGACAGAGAGTACTTGGTGTAATTCCATTTTAATATTTTAAATAAAATACTTGAGTGATTAAACCCCATGTTAACACGTGGACATAACATGTGGAAAAATCGCAAGTATTTTATTTCAAATATTATGAATGTGGCTTGTTTCATGAATACAAAAATGAAAAACAAACAACGTTAATGTTTCAAAACTTATCATCATAAAATATATAGTTAAACCAAGTGTTTTTGATTTATGAATTAAGTGGTTGTGCTATTGTGTAAATATATTCTCAATTGAAGTTGATAAGACATGTTTGTGTATTTTTTAATAAATAATATTAAATACCACCGGTGAATGTAAAGTTAATAACAAAAAAGTTGTGAGCAAAATGTAAATGTTATTAAAGTTTGTCTCTTTCAATTGCATAAAATTAAAATTTCAAAGCAAAGCTTAATTTAACAAGTAAACTGGTTAATTTTGATCAAAATACCGCCGAGTACCAAAGTTAAACATTGAGATTTAAACTAATAAAGACATAAAACATACTGATAAAGAAGCAGGTGAACAGATTATTTACAACTGACAATGCGTTGGGCAGATGCTGTTGTCATCCCGGTGCTACTCCTGGCCTGCAACCGAGTGACAGTGCGGCGGTGCCTGGAGCAGCTCATGAAGTACCGCCCCAGTGCACAACAGTTTCCCATCATCATCAGCCAGGTGCTTACTACATCTAGCGTATTCATAAAATATTTTATTACAAAAATCTGAAATTTTATTTTGACGCTAGAAATTGTTTTCATAAAATGTCATATTTTGGTACTTGTTTTTTATCCGACCACCAAAGAAACTTGTCTATTGTTTTGCTTCTTTTGTTGGCTTTTGTTATACTTTAAATTAAATAAATAAACAATACGTGTTTACTCGCTGTTGCCAACAAAAGAAGCAAAACAATAGACAAGTTTCTTTGGTGGTCGGATAAAAAACAAGTACCCATATTTTCTATATTTGTGACCTTTTGTGAAGTTGAATGGAAAATTAACATTCACTTTTTTATAATGATAATTTTATCTTATCAGCCATTTACTGATCTGTATTATCAAAATATATGATAATGCAATTATTTGTTATGTAACTATTTATAATTCTGTTTTCTCGGGAAACTTTTAGTTTTATGATTGTATTAAATAAAAGGAATACCGGTGTAATTATAAGGTGGCGCCAATCGGCTTACGATCTCTTCGAAGAAGGATCGGGAAAGACCTGTTTAAAATGCCATTTGGTCTTCTATTGTTAATTTATGTCTGCAAAACCACAGGGTTTTTCTTATGACATACCTGGCCAGAATTCCCAAAATATAATGGGGCTATTTTCTTTAAATAAAAGGGACGCCACGGCGCCCCAAGATGGTCATTCGATAAACATCGGCCGTTGCCGCCGGAGCCCTGGCTCTCGGGCCTCGGGTATCTATTCATTGTAATTATTTCGACCATCGGCTGTTTGCTGATGGATATATATAATAAATAAACTCCATAATCAAGTATTGAAAGTGTTGTTATTCATACGTTCGAGATAAGTCCTGTGCATCCGCGGAGTCACCTGTAACGCAAGTGGGATCCGAAGAAGGGGCACATAACATATTTACTTTGTTGCTAAATCATAAATATTTTAAAATCATTTATTTGATTGATATTTATAAACATACTCAATACATAAACTGTCATATCAAATAACATAGCAGCGCCATGTCTATGGAGTTATGTCTTAAATACTATTATTTTATTAGATCAGACCAAAACAAGTTGACATTATCTCTTTACTGTTTTTACTTTTGTTAATCTTTGTTAAATCTTTTTTTAATTGCTTGTTAAAGTAATATGAATTATATTGTATCATGATCATTTTAGCTATGCAGTTTTTTCAATTATGTAACTCTCGACAGGTTTGTTGAAAACAACAAATGAGTCCCCGCTAAGTGCTATCAATGCAGGTGAATGACTGTACAGTATTTTTGTCCAAGTGTTAACTCGAACGGTTTCCTTTGCTTCTAGGATTGCGGTCACAAGCCAACTTATGAGGTATTACAGCAATTCGCAGCTCTGCCCGAGGCGCAGGTGACCCTTATCACCCAGCCAGACGGCTCCCCCGCCTCTGTGCCCCCGCAAGAGGCCAAGTTCCGTGGCTACTTTCACATCGCACGTCACTACCGCTTCGCTCTCAACCACACCTTCCATGTGCTAAACCATCGCGCTGTCATCATTGTAGAAGGTAGAAAATTACCCCCAACCGATGGATTGAAAATACCTGCTCATATTATTTAATAACTTGGAGAAAACTCTTATTTTTCAAATTATTTTCTTAGAGAATTTAACTATTAATTTATATTTTATAGATATGAGTTTAAAAAAATCATCATTGTGGTGCACTATAATGTCTTACAAAATAGATGCACTGCATGTTTCTGAATATAACAACAAAGACTTCGTAATAATATGAAGAAAAAAAAAAAACTATATTTGGCATTTATTGCAGATGACCTGGACATTGCTCCTGATTTCTACGAATACTTTCTGGGAACATATCCACTCCTGGAGAAGGACCCCACGTTGTGGTGAGCAACTCTTTCAAATAATAGAATGTTTTGATTCAAACAACAGGCATAGATACATATATCAGGGACACTTGCAAAAATTAAGAATATTTTGACTTGTATTTTATAATATAAAACCACTGGTTTTCATCAACAGTCTAGACTGATTTACAATAACAACAAAAAATTTGCTTATCGAGGCAGAAAACCACTCATTTTATGAAATAAAACAATTCAAAATATCACTAAATATATATATCTATTACTTTTTTAATATAATGAAATTCCACTAAGCATTTGAAGTCAAAGATATTTAACATTAACACATAACCTTGTATATAAATATATTTGTATTTGTTTATTTTGAAGAGTTGGTCCTGCGTGTGAGATTGGATTAGTTTTTATGTCATTATAAAGCTATCTCAAAATTAACCCTTTGCACTCGAGAGGTGCGTCTCAGTCACCACACGATGTATGCCGCAACTCTAGAGGTGCGTCTTGGTCACCAATTTGTTTGGTGCGGAAATCTGATGTCCGGTGATAACTATTTATGGTGATATCTTGTTTATGTGATTTTGTTCTTTAAAGTTCGTTCCTAAACACTGCCTATATAATTTTACAAAGATGATGTTATCTCCCTTTCAAACTACGAAAGAATTTCTTATCTAAGATGAGTGCGGCACCATTAAGGACTGCACCGTGGACTGAGGTCTCAGTTCAACCTTGACAGCCGTGGCAAAAGGACTAAACGTGTACCTAATCAACCCATATATTTTTTTCTTGTACTTCTTATCGTAATCATTTATTTGAAGGTCCTTATTTGTTTAAATTTATATTGCACTGAGGAATAGACTTTTTTCTCCCCCACAATATTAATTAGCTTTCCATTCACTTATCGCACCATTATTTTGTTTGCTTTATAATATCTAATACCATTAAGATTATATGTATAATAAACCCGGCAAAATACATCAAACGACATACTATTGTGATACTTGTCCCGAAAAGCCGGGCATGCATCTCGCCAATTGTTACATGAAATATCACACAAAGCAAAATTACAAAGACTTGTGTTTACGAAATTATCTTCGTAAAGATGTTAATATACATTGAATATTAATATATAAAAGTTTTACGAGGGCTGCTATTTATATATCCGGAATAAAATAAAATAACTATCATTGACTATTAAATATGGTTTTATTGCTTTTCAAAATATTCGCCGTGATGATCGATGCACTTTTGCATTCGGTAAAACCAGTTTTCATAGCACTTTTTCCAATCGGAAGGCAGTATCTCCAAAACGTGATTTTTGAATGCCTCAATTGCTTCTTCTCGGATTGTAAATCGTTGACCACGTAATTTATTCTTCACGGTTGGAAATAAAAAGAAGTCGTTTAGTGCCAAATCAGGACTATATGGCGGATGACCTGTTAATTCCACCGTTTCACCCTCCAAATATCGGGTCGTTTCACCTGAAGTGTGACAGCTTGTATTGTCGTGATGGAGAATGATTCTGCGTTGTGGATTGTTCTTCCTAATTTCTGCAAAGACTTCTGGCAAACAAATGGTCGTGTATCCCGCCGAATTAACAGATTTACGATTTTCTAGTGGTACAGTAGCCACGTGTCCATCTATACCAAAAAAACAGGCGACCATTTGCTTCAAAGTGCTTTTCGCACGAGCAACTTTTGTTGGGTTCGGCTCATGTTGAAACACCCATACTGTTGATTGTTGCTTAGTTTCAGGGTCATATGCATAAATCCAGGATTCACCACCTGTGTAGATATTGTAAACAGCTTTTGATGCACCACGATTGTATTTCTTTATCATATTTTTGCACCAATCGACACGAGCCTGATTTTGATCTATTGTCAAGTTGTGCGGTATCCAATGCAAACAAATTTTTTTTGCAGCCAAGTGTTTGTGTAATATCTTATGTATACTTGTCATACTAATGCCCAAGGACGCCTATATGTAACATGACGATCTTGCATTATTAGTTCTTGCACTACGTCGATGTTTCGTGGCACAACAACTGATTTAGGCCGACCATCTTTAATTTCGTCCGTGAGCATACGACGTTCACGATTAAACTCACTAAACCAGTGATACACAGTGGTCTTCGATGGTGCTTGATCCCCAAAAGTCGAACTGAGTTGATCGATGCACTGCTGTTGAGTTAGACCACGTCGAAAATCATAATAAATCATTGCACAAAAATTTTCTCGAGTTAAATCCATTGTGATAATGACACGCAATTTTTAAAATCGCCCCACACAATGAAAACAATTTATTGACTCATTGAAATAAACTCATTCTACAGCCAAAGAGTCCCATTTTCAAATGTAACAATTACTTTTTAAATATTATTTATGTAGTGGCCAGTTCCGGATTTTTAAATAGCAGCCTATGTATGTGTTAATTTGTGTGTATGATCATTTTAAGTTAGAGGTAAGAAATTCACCAAAAGCGCTACGAAACGCTTCGAGTTGGTGATTAGTCCACGTTGAAACGGTCTCAAGTGCAAAGGGTTAAACATATAGAATTCAAAGTGAAAAAAAAGTGTGTTTGTTGGTTTGTTCCAGGTGTGTATCAGCCTGGAACGACAACGGTAAGCCCGGATTGGTGGACACAAAGGCTCCTGCCTTGCTTCATCGATCAGACTTCTTCCCCGGCCTGGGCTGGATGCTGCGGCGAGAGCTCTGGGCAGAGCTGGAGCCCAAGTGGCCTTCTGCGTGAGTCATGTTTAATCGTTTTTTAATTATCTTTCGAATTGTGATAATTATTTAAATAAAGACTTTAACGTGAAAAATAGAAAGTAAGATAAAAAAAAAAATTCCACCTGATGTGTCAATGATCATGACCTTATCTGTAATTAACCTTTCTGTCTGATTATTATTAACCTTTTGTCACATCATTTAGTTACTGGGATGACTGGATCAGAAAGCCGGAGCAGAGACTGGACAGAGCTTGTATCCGGCCTGAGCTATCCCGCACGCGGACCTTTGGGAAGGTAACATCTCTCCCTTGTGACTATTCAAGGTTCATAAAGCCCTACGGTGTAATGTTTCAAGAACAGAATAGATAGTGTTGTGGATCTTATTCTACTTAACCCACCCTCGCTTTCCATATACTTCGTTTGATAATGACGAAACCGGTCACCAATAAAATCAAACTTGTGGAAATATCACAAAAGTATTTTAATTAAAGTATTAAAATGGAATCCCACCAAGTACTCTTGGTCAAATATATTGAATATGATTATAACCTAATTAGATTCAGTTGATCGGATTCAGAGATTCAGAGACGCGAGTGCTGCACTTCTCTAAATGAACAAAATCAAGCTGGAAATTAAGAGGACCTTGGACCTCGCTGTTAAAAGATTTACTTCTGTATCAGCACTGAAGAAGCATCATGCACAGGTAAAAGGGACCTCCCCTTACAAACACTGCTCATTTGGTATATATTAATATACCAAATATATAATATACCAAATATTTAACCCTTTCCACTCGAAAGGTGACTCTCGCTCACCACACGATTTAATGCCACAAATCGAGAGGTGACTCTCGCTCGCCACTTTGTTTGGTGCGGAAATTCGATGTGCGATGATAACTATTTATGGTTTCCACTATAAAATTCAAAGGTCCACTATCATATTCAAAGATCGGATTTCCTTTATTACCTACAACCTGAAAAAATCAACTAAATGGGGTATTAGGGTTTACACAATGGCAGACTCAAATACTGGCTATATCTGTGGAATTCTTCCTTATTATGGAAGTCTTACCATGGAGAAATTGATAAGGCCCGACCTTCCGATATCAGCAAGAATACCGCTGCACCTTTATACTATGCTGCCGGAGAAAGTGCCTGGGAGTCAATGACACCATATGTTCACCGATCGGTACTACGCCAGCTTTATCTTGGCTAAATAATTATTCAAATTGAAATTCCACTTGACAGGAACAATCTTAACGAATAGGAAGCATTTGCCAAATCAAATAAAAAAACCAAAATTTCCCAAGAAATCGACAGTAGCATACCTCAAAAGAAATACCTTGGTTTTATCATGAAAGGACAAGAGGGTTGTCACATGCTTGACCAATTGGAATAATGCAGTTTGAAGTTACCGTCAAAAAGCCTAATGTTGTAATAAATTATATACAATATATGGGCGGTGTCGATCGTGCAGACCAATTAGCCTCAACATACTGTTTCTTAAGAAAATCCTTGAAATCGTGGCGTTAACTGTTTTTTTGGGGTCTGAAAATTTTCTCAATAGATTCGTATATACTTTATAAAACCACTAAACAGCAGAGAGGGGAACAGCCGTTTAATCACTTGCGGTATGTGAATACCTTAGTTCGGCAATTGACTGATGATTTTCATCAGACACATGCTCGAGCTTCAACTTCAACCTGCGATTCCAAAAACATCCGCCTAAATGGAAAGCTGCGTATCATTCTAACAGGAGTTAGGAAGAATTGCGAAGTCTGCTCTCAAAGAAATAAACCCAGCAAAAGACATCAAACGACATACTATTGTGATACTTGTCCCGAAAAGCCGGGCATGCATCTCGGCAATTGATACATGAAATATCATACAAAGCAAAATTACAATTGCGAAATTATCTTTATAAAGATACATTAAATATTAAATTATAAAAGTTTTATGTGATAATTTGTAAGTGTAATAATTTTAAGTTAGAGGTAAGAAATTCACAGAGTGCAAAGGGTTAACAATGCTTGACAAATAATTAATAGAAATGAATTACTAAGTCTAACTATAATGTTATTTATCAACAATTACAGGTGGGAGTTAGTAACGGATTGTTCTTCGACAAGCACTTGAAGCTCATCCAACTCAGCACGCAGTCAGTCCCCTTCACGAGCCTCAACCTCAGCTACCTCCTCAAGGTATGGCGCGTGCACTCTTGATGTTGGGCTCTACTTCATTCAAAAAGATACCTTGACTAAGGCAGTACGAAGCACATTTACATTCTTGGAACATTGCTTTTCCACTAAAAATCCTGGCTTACATGCTACCAATGTGGAAAAGTTTTCTGTTGTTGAGGGACAAGGCATTTGAATGGTGAAGATCCATTATTATAATGATAAACAATAACTTTTTATTTATATCTTCACTGTGTTTTTTTTTTTTTTCTTCTGTGTAATTTAAGTAAGCCATATAGTGTTGGTGAATGCGGGGATAAGTTTTTGTATTTATAAGCATTGGTCTTATTCAATAATATATTAGAATCCTTTATTTTCATATTAATCATATTGTTAAAACGCATCATAGGGTCTTTAGGTAAGATTTTAAAGGTTAGTGAATTCAAAAATTCTTCAACTTTAGAAATGTAAACTGATGTATTTAAGATTACAAGGATATTACCTTTATCTTCCTTAGTGATTGTAAGATTATTATTTTTAATGGATGTTTAAATATTATTTAATATCGACCAATCCATATTTACAGTTTTTTTTTAATTTATTGCTAAAGTTTTTAACCCTTCAGCACAGACATATTTTGAATTTCTTGACTTTGGTATGAAACTCACAGTGAAGATATAAATAAAAAGTTATTGTTTATCATTATAATATGAAAAGTTTTCTATGTCCATTCTCACCACAGGGCTAAAGCTGACTGAAGTTCGTACCAATGCTTGGCAATTCGGTACTTATCAGACTACAGGTCAGATTTCTTCAACTTGCAACAGAACTGTAGACAACTCTGCTAATTATATATTTATACTTTATTTTGATTTCGCAACAAAATTGTGTTTCTGAAAGCTACCACTTAATTTCACGTTTGATGACCCGAGAGGAGGTTTTGAATTCAAAATGCAAATTTAATGAATTTCCTCGGTCGCACCTTCCAGGATTCGTATGACAAGTTCTTCTCGACGGAAGTGTATGGAGCTCCGCTAGTAACAGTGGGAGAGCTGCAGCGCGGCGAGGGCGGCCCGGGCCCGTTGCGCCTGTCCTATTCCACCAAGGAGCAATATCACTCCACCGCTCGCAAATTCGGCCTTATGGATGACTTTAGGGTAAATGCGTTATGTTATATGAAGCTAACTATCAACTATATCTTATTTAAATAGATATGGTCTATTATATTATATTCTATTGCGCGATGTCACTAGCAGTCCTATCAGAAGGGGTAAAACTAAAACCTTTCAGAAAGCCTCCGCATTGCAGTGGTTGCGCACCTGCACCATCTAACTGGATTGTCAGTTTTTCAGCCACTGTATATTCAGTTATTGGCACACCTCAGGGGTAAGACCATTGCTTGGACCTTGTTAAGAGTCATGCTCTTTATGTTTTTTTCTTCATGTCAGCTAAGAGGAAAGGCAATTAGTTAAATTGATCAATTTTTATTGCTAAACTATTCATTTAATAAATATTTATTCCAGAGTGGTGTGGGTCGCACGGCATACCAAGGTGTAGTGGGTTGCTTCTTCCATGGGCGACGTCTGTACATCGCTCCGGACCCCCCGCGCACCGTCTACGACCCCAACTGGAGCTAGTCTTGATTGCGAGCACCTCCCAGCCTCTCTCCCCGCGCGCCACTCATGACACCAGACTAGACTCGTCTCTTGTGACGAAAGACTGCACGCTGTCTGTTCTCTTAAATTGTGATGTATCTCGTGAAAGAACAATATCTATATTAAAGATGTGATTATATTGTTTTAATGTGTGAAAAGTTCAGACTTGGCAATTAAAAATGTTATGAAAAAAGTTACATTTATGGGTCGGTTAAAATTTGCACTGTCTTGTTATTTTTTGCACTGGTATAATTCTAATAATGGAATTTTTCAGCAAACAATACAGTCCCGACGAACTTCAAACATGCCAGGCGGCAATAAACTTTGTGGTTTTTGGTGCGCGCTCTCAGTTCCAGGATAAACAATAGAAATCAATTTAAATTTTCTCAACCTCAGAATAAAAGGTGGAATATGTTACTGTCTTGACTGACTTAAAATTGACGGCTCTGAAAAAAAGATCTGAACTACAAACTCTGCAAAAAGGCTTGCTCCTGTGCATGTGCCAACATAAGTGAATATTAATATATTTTTATTTTGCTCTGGTGTAATTCCATTTACAATAGAATTACTTCCGAATTGTAGCTTTCTTATTTAAAATGTGTCAAAACTAAAGAATATAATAAAAAAAGAGAAACTAAAGAATATAATAAGTACATTATATTTGGGCGTATGCTAAAGTTGAACTCGCCTCATCTCCATTATATGTTGGGTACAGCAGTCTAAAGAGCAGATCGGGCTTCTCACCTGCAGACAGCGCGGGCGAGCTAGTCACTGTACAAACACGATTTGTGCTAACTAAAATTGCTATTCTAATAGCAATATATATTGGTTCTAACCCATTGTCGATGAAGCTTTACCGGCACTACACATGGCCACCTTGTTGATTTGATGGAAGCTGATCTTCATGTTGGATAATAACTTAATCTCTCTTATATATTTTCATGGTCAAATATATTATTTGGAAACCATATTCGAATTAAAAGTAGCAAAAATGTTATCACTGGATAATTTTATTATCTGAAATCTGTACGCCGTGTAATGTCTTCGCTGTCAGCTTTTGCAGATGTGTGGCCAACAGCTCTTGTGACGCTAACTACCACTACTAACATAGCTGTATATATTATATAAAAAGGTTTTATTTTATACATTATCATTATTGTATGTGCAAACAATATGCATGAAAAGTTCTGGTAAGGTGTTTCTGTTACCAAAGACATTGACAGGCGTAGGCTTACTTCTGACGGATTTATATAATAGCTAACTGTCACAACAGATTTATCTGTGCTAACTGAGCATTTTATCAGATGCTAACCCTTTTAATCTCACCATTAATTAGAAAGTATAAACAATGTCTGGTCTTGCCTCAAACGTCAGATGGGATGGCACAAATTAAAAGATCTAATTGATCAAAGGCAGCTTGCCTGAAGTGAGCAGAGTGCCATGTTATTGATTTGTGAGATTAAAAGGATTTATTATTTGTGAGGTGCAATGGTCAACAGTTTTAATGATTTAACTCTGTGCATTTATTAGATTTGAATATAAATATTGTGGTCTAGAACTAACCTAACCTAAAAGTAGGTTTATGAAAGGTTATCCGCCATACAAGCTATGGATATTTTATTTCTTTAGCATAGGTTCATACTCACTTTTTGAATTTTATTAGTTTAGAGGGGGTGTCTTAATCAGGGTGTGCAAGTGGCTGCGAGAGACGCTCATAGTCCCCCATAGGTATTGTCACCTCGATGCCTCCACCAACCAGTCCAACGGGGCTCTGGACTTCCGGTTAGAAAACAAATGTATAAAATATAGCTATTGTGAATTTGGCCATATTTTTGTGTTGCAAATTCGATTGATAATTTTTTGTTTTCTTTACACGTGATGAGTTTGCTTCAAATACGATAATTGTTAAGTTCCTATGTTAGTTGCACTGAAGGATATATTTAATGTTATCTTTTTGCAAGTTTTTTGTAACAATTTTCATTTGAAAGTTGAGAAGTATTTGTAGTACATACATTTAAAAATTTATTAGGTTTTGGTATATATTTTAATTTATAGAGTGCAAGTTCACCATTATGAGATCGAGCGAGGGCCGAAAACAAACACATATTTGCAGTCAGATAGCTATTCATCAGAAAAAAAAGTGTTACCATAGCATGCCATATATACTATAGATAAAAAGTATTGAGATTCCATAATATTTAATTTTCATAAATCTTTTTTAATTATTTAACATGGGCAATAAAACAAGATGTAATATTTAACTGAAATTAAGAAAAGAAAATATTTTAAATGTTATTGTTGTCTGAATGGTTGTATTAATAATTGTATTGCTTGTAGTCATAATGGTGAACTCCTTTTTTTCCTTTTGCGTATTATTTTTAAATTTCAAAGTAAGGTAATTAAGTGACTGAAGCACCTGATGTTGTGTGTAAGGACTCGGTTGCACTTAATTTAAAATATTTATTTACTTTTTAAACTCCATATAAGAGGGGTTGCAACCGATACATTCCATTGTTTAACCTGTTAATGTGTGTATTGCGTCAGGCCTATTCTAGGAACGAATTATTCAATTGTATTTTGTAAAAATATAACTAATTAAATGTTGTTTATAAATTTGTAACTTGTGCACAAGGAGAAGCAATTATTTGCTTACCAGTTGACAATTTTATTTCCCGACTAAAGCCGGCTACACACTCAGCAACACAACCTACAATTGATTTGCAATCAGCCAATATTGCCCCTTTATTTTGGGTGTTTTTTTATGGTTTTGTCTAAGTAAACCATGAAAAATAAGACACTTGCCTAATTGCAAATTGGTTGCATATTGTGTCGCGACGTATGTAGAGGGTTTAAGAGATCACTCATCGGCTTGTTTTTTGAACTGTTAATTATGTTCAAGGTCAACAGTAAAATGAAAATAGTATTTTTAAATTAGCATGTCTTCAGTCAAAACTTGTGTTATTTTTTTTTTTCTTAAATTGTTGGTTAGCTTAGCGGCGTCCTGTGACAAGGTGAAGTTGGCCGCTGCAGAGCGACCTCACGGTCACTTTGCTATATCACATTAATAGTACGCTTTTATATATTAACAAAAAATTGTACATACTATTCTCTCGGTAGACTATAATAATGGACTGTTTGTAATTAATTATGATTATTGTTAAACAAAGAGGAAAATATATAATATCACTTAAACGTACACCATTGTTAATTTATGTACAATAAGCACACGAAATAAATTCCTGAATTGAAGAATAATCCAGTCTTGTTTGGTAAACTAACTGTTTCGTAAACATGGCACAAAACTCTTCTTATATGTATAGGGTGTTTTTTATAGAGGTATAGAACTTTGAAATGGAATAAAACAAAAACATTTTTTTTAAATTGACATGAAATTAACTTTATTCGAAAGATAATTTTTTGGCATTATAATTTAAATATGATTTCTGGCATATGACCGCCACGGCTGGCTCGGACGTAGTCTAGTCTGGAGGTCCAATTCTCGATGACTTTTTCCAACATTTGTGGCCGTATATCGGCAATAACGCGGCGAATGTTGTCCTCCAAGTGGTCAATCGTTTCGGGCTTATCGGCGTAGATTAGCGATTTCACATATCCCCACAGAAAATAGTCTAGCGGCGTTAAATCGCACGATCTTGGAGGCCAATTAACGGGTCCGAAACGTGAAACTATGCGGTTACCAAACGTTTCCTTCAATAAAGCAATTGTGGCACGAGCTGTGTGACATGTTGCGCCGTCTTGTTGAAACCACAGCTCCTGCACATCATGGTTGTTCAATTGATGAACGAAAAAGTCAGTAATCATGGCTCTATAGCGGTCACCATTGACTGTAACGGCCTGACCAGCATCGTCTTTAAAGAAGTACGGACCAATGATTCCACCAGCCCATAAAGCACACCAGTCAGTTTTTCTGGATGTAATGGTGTCTCAACATACACTTGAGGATTATCATCACTCCAAATACGGCAGTTTTGTTTATTGACGTATCCATTCAACCAAAAGTGAGCTTCATCGCTAAACAAAATTCGCTTATGAAAATCGGGATCAACGGCAATCTTGTTCCAAAATAAATTTGCACGATTTGAAAGCATTGTTCAGGCGTCAGTCTATTCATGTTGAAATGCCAAACCAAACTAAACATAAATCCCTTGACAGCTGACAAAATGGCCGCCAGTTAAAACAGTGTTGCCAACTTAAAGTTCTATACCTCTATAAAAAACACCCTGTATTAATATAAACTGCTAAAAAAGTCAAATTGTTACTTCGGCCTCAACTTACTCTGATCAGATCAATTTTTTTAATGCAAAAGGTTTCGAAATTCATTATTTTTGACAGAGTACTTGATGGAATTCCATTTTAAATAACAAATAAAATATTTGTGTGACTTTTCCACATATAGATTTTTATTGGTGACCGATTTCGCCAACCGGTCACCAATAAAAATCTATATGTGGAAAAATCACTCAAGTATTTTACTTTTTTTTTTAAATAGCAGAAGGTTTCAACATCTGACAACAGCATCTTTATAGTAACTGCAGTGATTGCATTCTTTGTAAGGCAGGTTGTTTTATTACAGACTAACTAATCTGATGACATTTCTCTATTTTGCTTAGAATAGATTAATATCTGAATTTTGGTTATTATTTCTTGAAAAAAAACTAGCATTGTATTACCATAAGTTAGGAGTTAACTTCACATACTAAGCAAATACAGATTGAATAACAAATTACAGGTTGTTTTATCTCTCTTTAAAGCAATCATTTCAGGACACTTCATTTTAATAAATAATTGAAGTGGCAATAATTGATACTTGGCAAGGCAAGTTTTACTTAGACGTTCAGTAATGTGTGACCAGAAGAGCAGAATACTCATGATTATGGCTCAGCCGACTTACCCAATAAATCATTATTTTGTCAGTACACATCTGTTTTAATTATTTGAGAACACCACATCTTATGTTGAATCACCAGGATGGAAAAAGAGCTTTAGGTCTATATTTTAAGATATAACTTCAACAATATATAAATGTATGTATGCGTGGAAGGAAAGCCCAAATAAGCTATTGACTACTAAAAATGGTCTGGAAGATTACCATCCAAATTTACCACCTGCCAATAAACAAAAATCATTACTCATTTATACAAATAACAAAGAATTCAGATGCATCTGGCAGGCAACTGAAAAGCATTTTCTTTTATTTGAATTAAATAATCATATTTTGACCCATTTGAAGAAGCAAGTGTCTCGCTAAACTAAATTAGACAGATGTTATTTTTTCTCCCTTTCGGTTGAATTGTGATTTGATTGAAACACTTACTCGGCAACAAATATGGCTAATGATAATAAAAAAATATGTAAAATAATCACAAGGCATTTTATTTTACAGAACAATAATGCATTTTTTGATTCACACAATTGTTTTACATGTCTGAAAAAAATCCCAAGCCTCAGTACTATAATAGAATATTAATTTTCAGTTACAGAGACATTGTATTGGCCGTCACACTTCATTAGTAATTAAAAATGTTTAGCACGTATCTCTTCAAAACAATTGTAAAAATACACCCAATTACAAAACTCATCAATTCTAAGTATTTCTTTCTAATATTTTATTACTTTTAAATGGGTTAGGTAAATAAAATCACTTGTATGGAACAGCAACGGTTGTGAGTCCTCGGAACAAAGGTGATCTTTGTGCATAGTTTTTGATTTCTAATTAACATCATAGGCAAGATCAGACATAGTAAAATTATTTGTAGTTAAAGAAGCCCTAAAATACTTGCTTAGTATCAAAATAAAATTAAATGGTTTTAATGTCCATCAGTCTAATGAGCACAGGAACTTTAAACTCGAAGCCATTTGGTGGAGAAATTTTTATGACGCCATGACCCATGTATCTATGTTCAAGAACTTGGCAATCAGGCCCAGAAATAGTATTTAAGTTTAACTTTTTACAGACAGAGATCGCCCCCACGCCGACCTGATTTCCTGTATGTAAAATATAGACAGCTGATTTAGCTTATTTCTCACCGCGGAGGAAAGCGAGCAAAATACAAAAATGAGTACCAATGTTCAGATTTAAACAATACACACTTATCAAATAACAATTCAACAAATGTAGTTACGTTTGCTGCACTCTCTTACATCATTTCAGTTGCATCTTCATACAGTCATATGTTTAATCTACTTAATTCCTAAAAATAAAGCTATTTTATTTAATTATCTAATGGTAGATGTGTTGGCAAGATTTCAATTCTAAAGTTTCCTCTTTAGAGAACTGTGACAGACACACAATAACGAAGCTTATTTCAGAGATCGTTATCCTATGGGACTATGGGATTCTTTTGTTATTTACGAGGGCTTCGTTCCACTGAAATCCCATGAAAAAGATTAGGTAAAAGAAAAAATAACTTGGTAGAACTGCTCATTGGTGTTCACAACCTGGCTTAGAAGTTAAATGTCTGGTGTCAATCATTTATAATCATTTACTTGCCCGAAGTAACTAATAATTTTTTTTTCATGGCTGTGAAATTTTATGCTGCATTGTATTTATGCACGATTTAAAGTGCAGATAAATAAAGATAACGAGAGCTTCTATAGAAACGTACATCAGAACTGCACTGCCATAAATCCACTTGCATACGACCTGACTTGAGCTCGCATCGTATGCACTCTAGTGAGTTAAAATTATTGACAGTTTGAGTATTTCATTTCGTATTTTACAATCCCAAATAGATTCTTAAAGTGGTAACTTACAACAAAGATAAAATAAAATATTACAATATACAAATCTAGTGATTTAACATACATAGTAGTTTAAACTATCTCTAGTCAATAATTTATTAGAATGATTGAGAGCACATCACCTCCATATGCAAATCCACAGTGCAGCAGCATAATGCTTTCCATGGAGAACTTCTGTATGGTGGTTTTCTTTTATATCATCATTTTGGAAGACACGATAGCACATTTACTAGTATCAAGTTAGAGACCAAGCACCAAGTATAACAAAAAAAACGTTGTTATTTTAAGTCATAGGTGAAACCACACTTTGTTAATTAACTATAATTTTCATGAACCCCTTTAAACAAATTTACAATACTTGTCTTTCTAGAAACACCATTTGCTCTTTTCATAGTTTAAAATGTCTTAAAACAAATCTTTTTTTTCCTAGCTGTTCTGTTGTGACATTATGGTGTATTGTTATTTAGAACTCCCAAAATACAACCTCAGCAGTTTTTCAGTCAGTGACATGTTTCTCGGATCCTGACTGCCATCCGGAGTCCATCGTGTTGCTATCACTGGAGCACCGCAAGTGCACTGGCCTATCGGTATCTATGCCCGGCCCTGGAACTTCTGGGGGTCCATACCTCAAGTCGGGAGCCAAGCAAACTCCACGTCGGCTTCCTTCCATCTCTCCAGCAAGGGATCCGTCCATGCCGTCACTCAGCGAAGAATAACCTGTGGAAAAGTGACTTCCGTGCAAGGCATTGTCTAATCGACCGCTTAAAATGGCCTCTTCTATTCCAAGTCGTCGTAAATGACCGAGACTCAACTGTTCATTGTTCAAAAGTGACTCTTCAATTATAGCCTTTCGTCGTGTCGATGCATTCAATTCATTGTTTAGGATGGTATCTCCAAGATCTTTTCTCCGAGATGAAGCAACAAGTTCACCGTTGAGCACGGATTCATCTATAGTCATCCTTCGCAGTTGCGCTATCGCAGTGTTCTGTTCGTTTAATGTATCGTCTGTGCATTTTCGCCTCATCAGAGAAATATTCTGTTGGTTATTCATCTCTTCAATGTCCTGTCTCCTCAGAGGAGATAAGGAATTAGTTTGTTCAATGTTCTCTTCTGCTACTTTTCTTCTGTAAGGGGACAGAGACATGTTCTGATCCATGTCCAGTTGAGACTCTTCACGATTTTTTCTTCTGAAAGGAGGCAGAGACACGTTGGCATCGTTACCACTAAGGATGCATTCTTCGAGAGCTTTTCTCCTCATATGCGACATGGACAAGTTCAAGTCGTTTTGATTGTTTAGCATGTCGATATCTTCCAAGTCACGCTTCCTCAAGGCAGATACATTTTGTTCCAAAGTATTGTTGAGGAGCATTTCTTCGAGTGCACTTCTACTGAGGGGAGATATTCCTCTCTGACTACACAATATAGATTCTTCTAAAGGTTTTCTTCTGTATGGTGAAAGAGAAGTGTCACGTTCATTATCCATCATGGACTCTTCAATGTCTTTCTTCCTGAGAGGTGACAGGGGAGCATTCTGTTCATTGCTAAGCATGGATTCCTCAAAGACTTTTCTCCTGAGAGGCGCGAGAGATGTGTTCGAGTCATTATTAAGTATTGAATCCTCTAGGGCCTTCCTTCTGAGTGGTGATATGGACACATTTGGATCAATATTGTTTAACATGGAATCCTCTATATTCTTCCTTCTCAATGGAGTCTGAGACACAGTGTGCTCACCATTCAAGGATTCTTCAATATCTTTTCTCCTCAAAGGTGATATGGACATATTGAGGTCTTCACTTAACGCAGGTTCTTCTGATCCCTTTCTTCTCGTTGACGAAGCATTTCCTTCATCATTCCCACCACACCCTGACGATTCCATGAGAACTTTCCTTCTACACTGTGACATATTTGTTGCATTAGAATCATTTGATCCTTGGTCTGCGTGTCTTCTCCGAATCGGTGATTGAGAGATGGAAGGCAATCCGATTGAATTTCCAGAGGTGTGGATTGTCGGGCTGGATTTACGTATCAAACTGGCTCTATTTGGACTAGATCCGATTCTCAAGCTAGAACGATTAGATCCGGGAACACAATGAGCACTGACTCTGCTGAGACTCATCATGTGAGATTCGTTACGGTCGCTCATAGTATTGTGGCCACCATTATGGCAGCTGGCCATCTGAAGGCCGTGACATTGTAAGCCAGCTATATTGAGATTTAATCCGGATTCGTGCATTGCGATATCGTCTCTAGATACTGAGCATGAAGGATTTGGGCAATGACATTCCGGAATACTTCTCGTCAAACTTTCTTCTTCCGCGTCGTGGCAATGGGTGCGTTTTCTCATATGACCCATCGACATGTCTCCATCTATTTCTCTGCAGTGCAGGGAAGTCCCGCATGGCAGGGAGGCGTGGCAGCGACTATTGTGTGCCCCGTGAGGGCTGCGATGCACGCGATGCTGTCGTCCTTTGAAGGGGCAAGTTCCCGCATCTGAATCTCCGGACGAAGTATCCGCCTGTGTCTCGATGGTTCCTACCAAACCGCCGCAGTACTCGATGGCCTGAATTAGAAATGAATAAATATAGAATATTTAAGTATTTGTTATTTAGTATAGTAAGTATATTTTAGCAATAGAGTGTCACCTTGAGGGAGACATTGCAGCAGCTGGAGACATCTGCAAAGTACAACTCCGACTCCCCGCTCCTGCCCTGCCTGGAAGGATATTGTCTATTTATGTGATAGAAGCAATATCAGAATGCAATTAAATACGGTTAGTTTTAACATAAATTATGTAAATAAATAAATTACAAAACTGAAACATTGCTTTTACCTTTGTGGTGATCGCTTTTCACACTGGAAAGCCAAATTTTCTTCTCCCTGCATTATCTCAACTGCCTGTGCATCTGCATCTTATGAAATTATTTAAATTAGTTGTTTTAAATAAAAACAACTAATTTAAATAATTTTGTGACTTATCAGTGTAAAATATACACTGATAAGTCACATAAAATATTAGATAGATATTACACTGATAAGACACATAAAATATTAGATAGCCTACCAGGATGCTGGGAGTGATTTTGGCAATTGTGTTGGTGAGCATCCTCCAACTCTTCAGAAAAACTCCCTAGAAATAAAAATAAATGCAATGTTTTCAACCCTTTTTTAGTTCTCGCACAGGTCACAGTAAGAGATGAATGGTGACCTTTAGCACCTTCACGGTGGTGGCACTGTGCACTGTGAAGGCGCTCTTCACTGCAGCGGGCAAGGCGACCTGCTCCGCGCTCATGTATGTGTCCCGGCAGACTGCCCACCTGATGCAAGTACCTGAAATACGCCAATACATTGTAAGAAAAGATTTTATTAAATAAATTTGCATTAACGAGCACGCCCTGACCTGTGATGTGGAGTGTAAGGAGGTGGTGGCCCCAGCTGCCAATAGCCGCCTGGAGAGTTGCCGAAGCCATATGCACTGTCTCCCGAAGAGCTCCCCCCCACCCTAAATTACATTTCTCATTTATTAAGTTTGATCTTTTAACAATATAATTAAAATATATATATTCAAGCTAAAGGGTCACTACCTCTGGTTGGAATTCCGGGGCCAAGGGAACCAGCTCCACGGAGACACTCGCCTCCCCGTCCCGGGGTTGGGGGAGTACAGATTTCCGACTCGACCTTTCAATGATTAAAAAAAAATACTTCATTAGTCACATTTTTTTCTTCCACTGGCCTATGCACTGCAAATAAAATACTGCTCACCTGAGGCCCAAAAGCGGTGCTGAATGTCCCAGGAGGCGGCAGCAGCTCGGCACTGCGCACAGCACTCCCCGCACACCTACACAGAAAGCAAATGTTAACAATTCATTTTATTTTACAATATGTGATATATGTATGTCTATTTTGTGGATTGAACGTCAATCAATTTAAAGTCAATTAATTTTAAAAATCGGGTACATTGATTTATATGTAGATTAAAAATAGTAGGTTAAAAATTCTCACCAAGTAGCAGTGGCTCGTTAGCATAATCAGATAAATGCACCGGCCATGTAAGCTTGGGGATGTAAGTTCGAATCTCATACAAGTCACAATGATATTTTTCTGAGTGAAAAAATGTGTCTAATCATATTAATATGCGATATAATCAACCCAAAAGAGTGGGGGCCCAACCTGCGGTTGCTGCACGGGTGGTCGACCAGTGCCGGGACGGTATAGCGAGCGACAACGCAGCTCCAGCTGCTCCCAGTACATCTTCTTTCTTTCGTGACTAAATAGCAGTAAAATAAAATTACATGGTTAAATTATTAAAGTTGAATAAGATAAATTATTAGATTATACAGATGTAGAGGTATAATAACATCCTCTACACTTCTCCAAAAAATTACAATATTACGATGGAACAATAACAACATTTTGCACCATTAAGTTATCCACCATTTAAATACCTGAGAAGTTGATATGCCAGCATGGAGGAGCATATGCATACAAGAACTCCAGCCACAGATAGCCCAAACACAGCACGCAGGCAGCGGTACAGCGCGCCGTGCACCGCACCGCAGTCTGCCACCGACTCAAACACACACTTCACACCTGCAACTCAAACCAAGTAATCAAGGATACTGTAACATACACAAAACACCAACTGTGTCAATACTCCATCTCATTACCTTCATCTTCTGATGTATTTTGGCTATCTAGAAGCACCGAGTAGCATGTGCAGGTCTTGGTTTCGTTTCTGTAGACGCACTCGCGCAAATTCTGCAATCTAAAACATGAGCTACATGAGCTGGAATCTAAAACACCACTACAGCTTATTAGCATAGGAAAGAGCCAGAATTGTGAGTGTAGTGTATTGTGTGTATACCTGTTCATATGTATGACGGTAGTGGTGATAGTCACGAGGACACAGGTCAGGGCGCAGACTAGGCAGCAAGCTCCTGCTACCTTTATCTGAAATGGGTGAAAAATATTTATTTATATAGTACTTTAACTAAATAATTTAGCACAACAATAAGGTATCCGAATAATACAGACCAGGTAGCTATAACGATTCCTCCTTCTGGCCAGGCTCATGACACAGATGCCCGTCAATACCAACTGAAAATGTCCAAATTATTATTAACCAAATCCTACTTATCAATAAGAACTACAACCCATTACATATCTAAATTCGAAGTAATTTTATAATTTATTCTCAATCTACAGGGTCCGGCACTCGAAGTGTAACCAACTTCAGACCGTTGTCGCAGCTGTTTACACTGGCAGCAGCTGTTTATAAATTTGCTAACTGACAGTTCTGAGTATTGTTTATAAGAGTGCAAAAGCATTTTGCTAAAAATGAATGCAAAAAAAAGTTATAAGCGATAGAATTCAAACGTAATAGGGTGATTGCTTTATATTTAGCTAGAAAATCACAAGCAGCGATTGTTCGTGAGCTCAAACACCTCGAAGTGAATAAAGTTTTTGTTTATCGCACCATAACTCGTTATAATGATACTGGTAGCATCGCAAAACGCCACGGAGGTGGTCATCAAAAGACTGCAACGTCACCTAAGATCGTTCGAAAAGTGAAGAAGCGACTTGAGCGAAATCCACGACGAAGTGCCAATCAAATGGCTAAAGAACTGAAAATATCCGGTTGCAGCATCCGACGCATATTGAAAAATGAGCTCAAGGTCAAGCTTTACAAGTTCCAAAAGGCGCATGATCTTACACCGAAGCAACAACAAGTTAGACTTGAGAGAGCGAAGGAGTTGCTTTGCTTGGCCGAAAGCGGTCAATTTCCGAACATTGTGTTTTCTGACGAGAAAAATTTCCCAATTGAGCAATTTGTAAACTCTCAAAATGATAGGGTTTACTTGACCGAACGTTCATACGAGAATTTGAGCCATCAGTTGGTCACCAGAAAGCAGCACCCGCCACAAATAATGGTTTGGGCCGCTGAAACTGCGGATGGGCACTTTCCAATCGTTTTCATTGAGCCTGGCGTCAAAGTAAATGCGACATATTATCGGGAAAGTATTCTGGAGGATGCTTTAAAGCTGTGGGCAGACAAACATTTCGGTCACAGACCATGGACGTTTCAACAAGACAAAGCGCGAGTGAACCAAGAATGGCTGAAAAACAACGTTCCGAACTTCATTTCGACCATACAATGGCTCTCGAATTCACCAGACGCGAATCCAATGGATTATTCTCTCTGGGCCATTTTGGAGAGCAATGTCTGAGTTAAAAAATACACCTGCCTCGAGACGCTGAAGATAGCCATTGTCCGTGTGTGGGCCAAAATACCGGCAAATCACATTCGGGCAGCTTGCGATTCGTTTTTGACTGTCTCAAAGCCATATTCAAGGCAAAAGGTGGTCATATTGAAGCAAAGTGAATTGATTCTGAATTGTTGATTATTTTCACACATTCCGTAGTTTGAAATAAATAAAAATCATTTTCCAAACCGAATTTATGGCCTTTTGAATAGGCTACACATCGAGTGCCGGACCCTGTAATTAACCAAAGACTTATTTTAAGATAAGTATGGTAGACTTATTTAATTTAATTTTAGTTACTTCCTTTACTCCCATGAAAATCTATAATTTAGGAACTGCTGCTTAGAGACGAGTGGAATCCAGGGACTTGCAATCCCAAGAGGATGTTTAAATGATCCTTTTACATAGTTGGAATGTCATCCGTGTGCCTGTTCAGCCAGATCTGACAGGAGGGTGCAAGTCCGAAATTTAAATATGTATATTTTTAAAATTAATAAACTGTAATTGAAGCGATTAATCTCTAACAGCACAGTTAACATGAAATAGATTAGTTATCATCACCCTAGCTTCAAAATATGCTAGATTCACCATAGTGGCTGGCACAGGAGTGGGGATGGTCTCCAGATGCTGTAGACTAGCAGTGCGAGCTCTCAGCAGGAGGGCGGCGGCCAGCAATGCGACGCCCAGCAAGCAGGAAGCCGCCCCCATGCCTGCACACCACCAAACGTACTTGCGAGGTCCTGCTGGTGCGGTCGCCGTACTCGATTCCTCTGTAGATCCTGCTGGAATAAAATAATGAATCATAAATACACAACTCAAAGTGTTCTGAAGAAAACTGATTTCAATCAGCTGTGTAGTATGTTTATTTAAAAAGAATCTGGGACACTGTAAAAACTCAGAGGAGTTAAATCATTTATAAACTTTGGGATAAATATAAATTATTTAAGGCAAAAGGAAAGAAAGAAAAAATTTGCATCTATCTATCAGAAATATATCCATCCGTCAGTCTTAGGGTTATGAGCTATACCTGGGTCGGGTCGTGTGGGTCGGGGACGAGGTGGCGGTCTCGGGGGAAGTGCGGGGGGCCGGTCTGCCTTGCGTGCATTTGCAGAGGTCAGGCCTAATGCGCCTGACGCCCCTGAGGGCCCAGGCGACCCTGTAGTACTGGTCACACTGCCACCAGCACATTCCGCATATTGCGCACCCCCGCACGAACATGCTACTTGATACTGCAAATTAACAATACATAAATCAGATCAGAATAAAAAGAATCTCCTCTCGTGTAGACAAAATTTATTTATTTTTTTACTTTTGAATACTTAAAATTCATATATTTATGATAAAAATATTTTAAATATAGTAAAATACTTGAGTGACTTTATTTAAAGTATTAAAATGGAATTCCAACAAGTACTCTCTGACAAAACTATTGATTACTTATGATAAAAAAAAAATTGTTGAAATCCATTACAAATTCTACTTACCGTGATTATTTCAGAATGTAAAAGTATTACTGTGGAGCTTTTAACTTTAAATTTATCAAATAATCTATAGATTTACATTAAATAGTCGTACTGGTTTACCAATTTTAAAAATTGATTGACAATTTCTTTACCTTGTGGAGGTCGCTGGCCACGGAAGCAGTGGAGACGTTGGGGTCGCAGTCCGCGCACGCAGCCCGCCCCGCCAATGCCATAGCCGTCAGGCCATGGGGCCCTGCAATACATGTAACACAATTTTATACAATAATTACCAAGTCGCCTTTCATTTTATGCTACTTGCATTTGTAGCCACCGACAGCTCACAACTCCACCCTCATGGGAAGTGTTTGGGTTCAAAATACTAGGAGAGATTTTTTCAACCATTATTTTTCCCCGAGTTATCATTTTATGAACATCCATAATTAAAGTATAAAAAATAAAACAGAGGTGAGTAGAAAAGATCTGGATATTTTAATCACAAGTCATCATCCACGGTCGACTATTTTGTAATTGTTTATACTCCATATTTATTTTATTACGAGTTTTCAAGGAATAACTATCGTCAATAAAAATGTTTTTTTTTTGTATATTATAAAAAAACGACACCCCCCGACGTGCTGCGAGATGCGAGTAAGAGTTATAAATCACCCTTGTTCATCCCGTTGCGCCCCGGGAGGAGCCCCCGGGAGGAGCCCCCGGGAGCACAGGTCCGTGACCGACCGAGGTATCTCCGACCGCGCCAATATTCTTCGTCAAACCTGCACGGTAGACAAGAGATTTATTATTTGACTTACGTTTTTGACAAATGATAAACTAAATAATGCTGTTGGATTCTAGAATAAATTAGAAAAATTTAAAACAAATAGCTCACATATAAAAAAATTATTTTCGTGAACTATTTATTTATCGAATAAGTATTTATCTAGACAGCCTGCGGCGGCGGCTCAGCTAAATATTGGAAAACTGCGACAGTTTGCCGTCTTGACCGCTCGATCGAATACCGAGAACTCGGCTGCGAGCGATCGCCGTCCGCGGAGTGAATACACAATTTCGGGTATTCCGGAGCGGCCGTCCCTTCACCGTCCGCAGCGGTTTTTGGATAGATACAAATCAGGGAAACGAACCTGTTCTCGTTATTGCAGTTTGCTCCCAAATTGTCTCCGACGGTCCTACTCCTTCAGCGCATTTTTCACCAGCGGGGCGTCCGTCGTTCGTCGTCCGCTGGCACCCGCGACGCGCCGGTCCCGACGCGCACTCGACGCGCACTCGACGCGCACTCGACGCGCACTCGACGGACCGACTTGAAAATCACAACCGAAGATGTTTCGGCGCCTCGAAAACGCGCAACCGGGGCGAGGATCGCATCGGTTTTAAGAACACGGCACTCCCCGAGCGCGTTCGAATGAACTTTCGGTTTCGACGCAAAACATCACTTTTGGCTTCCGTCTGGACCTCCGGCGTCTCGCGACGCAGCATCCGGCGAGACGCGTTCTGGACGGAGAGAAGACGGTCCGAGGAATGAAGCGTCGCGCGATGCGGCACGCGGAGGTGGCGGCCGAGGGTCGCGGCGGGGCTCGCTCGACAGAATGCGGATTTCTCGTCAAGTTTTCGTTGAACTTTTTGAACGTCGAAGCGCAACGAAGTCGGCTCGCGAGAGAAGCCGCTGCGGCCACTCCGGCCGCTACCTGCCTCCGGCGTGCGCCACGCGCGCCCACGAGCGCAACGACGGAAGAGCGTATCCCTTACAGTATCAAACTAGCCCATATGGTCAATAATAATAAGAACTATAATTGAATATCTTCGATCGCTTCGACGCGCAGGTCGTCACGTTGCAAGTGAAAAATATAGAAATACTAAACTAGTCCCTAAAACTATCGTTCGTTGAGTTTATTGTTGAATTCTCTCTGAGAACTAGATTTTTTTCATATCTTTTTTACCTTGTACCGGGTTGAGTAAATGACCAGAGCAGTGCTGTTAACATTAGAAAAGCGGTCAACAACCGAGAACGATTATTTCTTTCGTATTTTTTGGCACAACGAATTTAATAAATTTTTATCTTAAAAAAAAATAATTCCTTAAATTAATATATTCAATAATTTTGACGATTTCGGTCGATAATACCAACGTCAAAGGTTGGCAAACCGGTCACCGATAAAATTAAAACATGTAGAAAAATAACAAAAGTATTTTATTTAAAAAATATAGGTATAAATATATATTTTGATATACATGCTTATATGCTATTTATATGAATATAAGCATGTATATCACAGCGAAACTGGTCAACACACTGAATATGTTTGCGTATTTTGTTTTAACAACAAAACCACTTTTTAATTTTATAAAATAGAAACAATAAGATGCCATTGATATTTTTAGCATAATTTAGTAAATGAATTTTATTGTAAAAGAAATAAGAACACAAGAGATTTTAAATGTTCAGTAGGATCTTCATATGGTTTACTATTATATTATTGTGATATATTCCAATTTATATTCTTAGTATCGTGTATTAGAAACTCCAATTTCTCCAAACTCCAAAGTCCAACAACCTATTCTCCGATTTACCCTGAAGACCCTTTCCTTTCCTTAGAAAACCGTGTAAATCGAAAATAAACTAGAATGTGCATTATTCACTCAGATATTTCAACGTAAACTAACCTAAACATATATCTTTAAAAAACTTAAAATAACGGTTTATTCATATAATTATAAAGGTTTAAAGGTTTAAATTAATTTTACATATAGAAACAAGAAATATACTTAAATTTAAAAATTGAAATAACAATTTAATTACTATCACTTTCGTGGACTATTGATATTTTCTTCCTGCTTAGTTCATGATTTCACTTTCATCACTCGTTAGTACTTGAAGCGATTCAAGTTCGATGTTAGCTGAATTAGAAACAATATCGGATCGGGGAACCTTGGTGTAAATAAAGTACCGTGTAAATTAGGGCGTTAGGTGTACTTACAGAAGTTTGCCACTCGTCGGTTCCGGCTACGCTGATTCGATCTGGCGATCCCAGGCCACGCGTAAAAGGTTTGCAATCCCTTTCGGATCAACAAACGCCACGAAAAGAGACAGGACGAAAGTTCTCGCGAAAGAAAAGCTGCAGCAGATGTTTGTCGAGACTCAGACCTCGACGCCCAAACTTGCCGGCGGACATTTTCATTTTGACTAGTATTGTTCGAGATGACAAAATATCAACATTGCTTTTTCAATGAAAGTATGCCTGAAATTCTGGTTTCTGTTTAGACTATATTTTTATATTTGAGATCAAAACAAGCCAATTTTTTTTTTATCGTCTTAACATATATTTTTTGATGTAGAAGAAAATACTTAATTAGTTTTAATAAACTCGATTAGTATTATTGTCCCACACTTAAGTTTTTGGATAGGCAAGCAAACTAGGTGATTTGAAATGATAGGATCTATCAGGGTATAACTTGAAACTGAACTGACACTTATTTATAAATGATCTTTTAGAAATAAGTGGGCAAATTTACGCATCTTATTATCGTCTCATTTACTAAGCTCCATGTTAAGCTCCTAATTTTAGAATTATTTTTATTTAATTTCCAGTTTAAAGAAACCGGGAATTTTGTCACTAATGATGAGAAATTTTTTTTCCCTGTGAAGATATTGTCAAAGTAAAGAGTTTTTTACATTTTTTACAGATGAGTTGAGACATCGAGACATTGAGACATGAGATATTTTTTCTGATGCTACTCTGCATAAAAAGATTCGAGTGATTTATATGGGAAAGCATCTACGATCGAGACATTTGAACTCATCTTTATTCTTAGCCCCTGAATTTCCACTTGGCTACATTTTTTGATCAATTTCTATTATTATGCTAGATATATTAAAATTACATATTTCAAAATGAACTTTTGTTTATTGATATTTTTTACTAACCGATATACATACATTCTTATGACTATGTAATGTACCTACCTGACCATCCATGTATTCTTGCTTGTATTTCTCATGACCACCTGTTGTAATGTACATGCCTTATCTACCTTTATATTTTGTTTGTTTTATAATATTAAGATAACATAGAACTGCAAAACGCACGTAGTACGTGCTTGCACGTTTATTATGAATATCCTGCAAGACTGTCTCTAGTAATATATATTATAATTTGTATATATAAATGCTGTACTATTCTGTTAAAGATAATAACTATCTCGACCATCGGCAAAGCTCTGTCGGTAGAATAAACTTCATAGTAAAATTATTGAAAGTGTTTCTCTATACGTTCAACTGAAATCCGGTGTGTACCCAACGGTCACATAACATATCTTAGCATTTGTTTTTGATTAAATTTTTTTGATAATAATTAGAAATAGTGGGCCATGTGCTAATATGGTATTATATTTTTAAATAAGGAAAAAAATGACAATAATAAATTATATTTTATTTATCTATCAATATTTACATAAATTGTTATAACCATAATTCAGGATTCTTCTAAAGATAATCCAAGTTTAGCAACATGCCTAACTTGTAAAGTAACTTTACTAATTTATGCAGCAGATAATAATGCAAAGAGTCATATTCAGAATCGGAGAATAAGAAGGCCTTGTGTATCCTCACTTCTTTCCGGGGGTCCAAGGTTCGATCTTGGGAGAGGTGGTACTGTAAGGAGTGTATTGCATTGATGTACCGGATAAGTTCTCAGTGTGGTCAGCCATCCACTTGTACTTGGGTCTGGAGCCGTCCTGAGTAAATCACAAATATGTTTTTGAAATATTACGGAAGTACAATGATCGCAGACAAATATGCCATTAACAAAAAAATATAATCAGTCCTTTGACCCTGCTTACTTTTAGATGTGGCACAAAAATTGACTATTTTAACCCTGCAAAGTACTTACTTGTTGAAAACATGTTAGAATTAGGGACGGGTCTGGTAGTCATAAGATTTTCTACCTCACAGATAATCTAGAGTACACCCATACCTCGCTTTACGGCCTAGATACTTTTCACAAAACTTGGCCCCAAAGCGAAAAGCCGTATAAGGAATCAATTATTCTAATACAAATTCAATGGGATCGGTTCCAAATTTGTTAAATATAGAACACTTTTTACACATTCTGGCCATATTTTTTTCTAAACATGGTTCATTTTTGTTAATTTTAATTCCTTCCATGATTCACTGATGCTGTCAACAGCATCCTTGATGTTATAGTTTTTCCAAAATGTTTTAATTGAAACTTTACCATCGGTAGGTAATATGCCTTAAAAGTGGCTATTGCACCCTGATCCATTTGCCTGGGCACATCATGCCTGGGCACATTGGTTCATATGTAGAGTATGATTGTTAAAAATTCTCGATAAGTGGAAGTGATTCGTTAGTACAAAGGTTAGTACACCGGCCATGTAAGCCAGGGGATGTGGGTTCAAATCCCACACAAATCACGATGATATTTTTCTGAGAGTTTCTTTAAATCATCTTCTATATATGAACTAATGTGCCTAATCATATTAGTAAATATAATAAGCCTGTAATGGGTAATAAATACGCATCTGATTGACCTATCCGTAATTGACACAAAAAAATACACATTAAAAAAAATAATTTGTACATACATACATATGTATTTACGTACCAAAAATGTCCCTAATTATTTCCAATTTTTCCAGTTTATGTGTAACAATCAGTAATATATATGTACATAAAACACTCACAGACAAGTCTAAACCAGCCGCTCTATGAGCACACACTGAATAACGCTTGTAAACAAAGTAACATCGAAAAAAAGTTTTTTTTGCCGTTATAGCGAAACATTTTAGGCCGTATATCGAAAACGTTCCTTAATTGAAAAGGGCCGTTATAGCGAAAGGCCGTACAAAGAGCGGCCGTATAGCGAGCTATGGGTGTATTCATTCTTTTCACTGGAGTGGTAAGATATTGAAATCATTGTGGCTACCTCATACTGTATTTGCCAAAAATTTAAAATAAAATGTAGACTGGGAGCAGCCACTTGAGATTTAAAAGTATCACTTCTCCTAACATTCCTTTGATACACACACCGAGGGACTTTTCATGGATGCAATGTTGTAATAGTTCAGCGGGAGAGGCAGTGATTTAATTTATTGTTGAGGTTTAGGTATTGTTCAGGTCCAAAAGAAACAACAGTGCGATGTTCCAGTGTATGAATCAATATTTGTTTGTGGAATTTCTATTTGCCTCCATATGGTAGTATGTCTGAGGGTCACTGATGATTACAGGGGAAATGATAGCACACCTAATATTGAAGAGCATTGATTACTTAGATTCTTAAATGAATCAATGAGTATTATAAAAGCAAGTCAAGTAAAAGTAAAATATAAGATTCTCACCTGATGAGGAGGAAGGTCAGTCTTGTAGTGCATCCAACCATACCACTCAGCCGGGATCTGCAACGAAAAAGTATTGACTACTGTGGTGTAAGAATGACAATTATAAAATATAGTACAAATGTCATTTTTAAGTTATTAAAGTTTATTATATTCTCTTCAGGTGGTGCCAGTTTGGTTGATAAAAACTTCCAACAATGTAATTCATGCAAAAATTCAATCAATATTATTGAAGAAATTGACGTTTTTTAGTAGAAATAGAAATGTCACGTGGAAATTCAGTTCGAATATTCATTGAAGTATCACCATCAAACTGTGGCATTACACCCAAAGTTTGCGATTTTACTAATAATAATTACAATATAAATTTTCTTCAAAAAAAGTCAGCAGCTCTGAATACCAGAAAATAAGCTAAGTGTATTCTAGCACGTGTGGAAGCTACACCTACAAAAAACAATCACACAAATAGATACAGACAGACATTTTCGGATTATCACCATACTATTCAATGGCAAAACCTTTTCTTATCTTACTTGTTTTTATGTTTATAAAAGTCATGTCAGTAATCAGCATGTTTTTTAAGATAACTGTGGGGTACTAGTTAGGGCAAGTGTGGTTTTCACTAACCTGACTACCATCATACAACATGCCATACTTAGGAGCGTACTCCACCCATCGGTTACGAGAGTAGAAATAACGAGGGTTTTCATAGTACTTATTGCCGTATTTGTCCTCTCCCACCAACACACCGTCCTTCAAATCATCAAACCTACAATAAAACACAAACGCTGTTAAACATTATTGTAAACGCGATCTTCGTCATAATATAATAGTAATATTATAAATAAAATCAAACATGTGGAAAAATCACAAAAGCATTTTATTTAAAATATTAAAATGGAATTCCACTGAGTCAAAAACATTGAATATTTAAATAATTATACAGACTAACATAAAAATATTTGGAAATGTCCGTGAATATTTAACCTAAACAATATTATTTTACTTGACAGTTCATTATGTAATTTTTGTTAAAATATATATAACCTGTATAATTTAGCAAGGGACGCCCTGATTCCACCGTTCTGTTTAATAATCGTGAAAAAACGTGCGACCTTATCTAAAGCGAGGAACTTAGCCATTCTTCGAGTTTATTTTGTCTTCGCAATACTGATAATTTGGCAGTTTTTACTTTCTGCCCAAAAATATTGACTGACAGCAGCGGCAGGGGTGCCACGGGAATAGAGCATAACGCCGACCCGCATCGACCGTCATCGACCGTCATCGACCCGTCATCGACCCGTGTGTTACATGTTCAATTTTAAGTATGGATTTAGAAACTATTAGGTCCATCATTTCAACAATATTCAAAATCAATTCATTTTTAAAGACTTATTGTATTACTGAAAGTTCTCCTCCAATCGTTAAATAATTTTTTTGACCACTAAAAATCTAATTGTAAATAATTATTTATTGTGATTAGGTAGATTAGTTTATAAATAGAAGATGATTTAAAGAAACTGTCAGAAAAATATCATCGTGATTTGTGTGGGATATTAGTAATAATATAACAAACCCGTAATGGGTAATAAATACGCGGTACTTGTCTTTTATCCGACCACCAAAAAACATTGTCCTATTGTTTTGCTTTTTTTGTTGGCAACAGTGTCTATTTTTTGCTTCTTTTGTTGGCAACAGTGTCTATTGGCGAGAAAACACGTATTGTTTATTTATTTAATTTAAAGTATTAACCTAACCTAACCTAACCTAACCGTCAAAGATAACCGTTTTTTCATTGTTTGTAAAATATATGATACAAAATTGAAAAAAAACTTTCATTTGTATGACGAGACTCGCTGTTGCCAACAAAAGAAGCAAAAAATAGACACTGTTGCCAATAAAAATAAGCAAAACAATAGGACAATGTTTTTTGGTGGTCGGATAAAAGACAAGGGTACTTGTCTTTTATCCGACCACCAAAAAACATTGTCCTATTATTTTGCTTTTTTTTATTGGCAACAGTGTCTATTTTTTGCTTCTTTTGTTGGCAACAGCGAGTCTCGTCATAGAAATGAAAGTTTTTTTTCAATTTTGTATCATATATTTTACAAACAATGAAAAAACGGTTATCTTTGACGGTTAGGTTAGGTTAGGTTAGGTTAATACTTTAAATTAAATAAATAAACAATACGTGTTTTCTCGCCAATAGACACTGTTGCCAACAAAAGAAGCAAAAAATAGACACTGTTGCCAACAAAAAAAGCAAAACAATAGGACAATGTTTTTTGGTGGTCGGATAAAAGACAAGTACCAAGACAAGTACCAAATACGCATCTGATTGACCTTAATAAAAAAAAGACATAATTATTTATTCCATTAGTCAAATCCTTTACGGCAGGGATGAGTAACCCACGGCCCGCGGCCAGCATGCGGCCCGATTAATATGTTTATGCGGTCCGTCAAGCATTTTTAAAATTGAATTTATTTTATCAACTTTCTCCCATCAATAGATTGTTATAAAATGAATTATGAGAAATAATAAAAGAATGTCTGACTACTGTTGCAGAAATAGCATTTCCTGATAAAATAAATATTATTTCAAACATTAGTTTATCAAGATTCACCATTGCAAGGAGAATTGAAGACATGTCCGAGAACATAGCAACACTTTGTGAACGCATTGCAAAATTCGAATATGGCACTTGATGAGAGTTGCGATATTAGCGATACAGCACAACTGGCTATATTTTTCTTATCTGTGTTGGAAAATTTTTCAATTCCATTAGAAAAGATTATTGGTATATCGACAGATGGAGCACGAGCAATGTCAAACATGGAGGTAGGAGTATCGGGAAGGCTATTTCAAGACATTAAGAAGGTCACAGGAAGGGAAATATTCGTTAACCACTGCATAATTCACCAGGAAAATTTATGTGCGAAAAGATTGAGTTTGCCAAATGTCACAATACCAATAATTAAGTAATCAATTTTATTAAGTCGCACGCGTTAAATCACCGTGAATTTAAAGAATTCTTGAATGATTTAGAAACTGACTATGGCGACGTGGTTTTTAATACCGAAGTACGTTGGCTTAGTAGAGGTGCAATGCTAAAAAGAGTATACAACATAAAAAGCGAATACAATTGTTCTTGGATATGCCTTTCCTCATTTTGGTAATAAAGAATGGATGTGCGATTTTGGGTTTCTTATCGACATGACTCAGCATCTCAACGATCTAATGATCGTGGAACTTCAAGGCAAAGGACAGTTTATTCACAATTTGTATGATAAAATTCAGGGCTTTGAGCGCAAATTAAAATTGTGGAAACAGCATCTTTTGCAGAATGTCTCACTTTCCACATTTAGAAAAAGAAAACGTTACTTCTTCTCAAAAATACGCACAACATGTAGACATTTTAATCAACGAATTTCAATTACGATTCCAAATGTTCAAAGCTGAGAAGACAGCGGTTTCCATGAAAATGTTTTCCTCGCCATTTAATATAGATGTGAATACAGTTCCCGAAGACTTTCAAATGGAAGTGATTGACATGCAGAATAATACCGATTTAAAAAAATTTTTTTTTCAGTAAACATCGAAAAATTTTATGTGAGCCCTGAGAAATTTCCGCTTTTGACGAAAAATGCAAAGCAAATGATGTCTCTGTTCGGAAGTACGTATGTTTGCGAACAATTGTTTTCAACCATGAAATTTATCAAAAATGACCACCGATCAAGACGAGACTAGAAAGCTGCGTACGTGTAGCTACCTCATCAATTCCGGTTGATATTGATCAGCTCGTATCGAAAAAACAGTGCCAAATTTCTCATTTAAAATTTCAAGTTAATTCGTTTTTCTGTTCTTTTCTTGTTTGTTTTTATTTTGCATTAAAATTTGTATTTAAAATCTTTACTTTTTTTTATTCAAATGTTTATTAAAAATAAAGTTTTTTAAATTATCAATAAGTGTTACTTTACTTTATGTAATAAGGCACGTTAATCAAAAGTTTAAGTAATCAATATTTTTGAATTCAATTTTAATATTTTGAAATACTTGGGTGAAATAATTAAAAATGAACATGTAGAAAAATCACTCAAGTAAATTTTATTTAAAATATTAATAAAAATTAAATCAATATTTGATCAGATTTAGAAATCAAAAATTAAACTTTTAAATGATGTTCCACTTTGATTGATTAGATTCATAAGCATGAAAATTTTTGATCAATCAATCAGCAGCATTTCAAGATTATTTCCATAGACTTATAGATAATTGCAACATTTTTTTTGTGAGACAGATAATGATGCATCGCCTGGATACTTACACAAAGATAATTTTTGAAATAAGACACATTTATTTGTCAACTCATTCTTTAATTTTATACATTATAAATCAGTAACATCCTCAGCAGAAATGTATTATAAAATAGCTGTAAGGAATCCTTCGGAATACCCTTCAGTTGTTATTTAATAAAACCAAAAGTAACATATCATTTAGTAACAATGATCCCGCTGCTCGAGCATTCGCTTGTGATATAATCCCATCACAAATATTATTTTTATAAACTTTACTTACTCTCATTTTAGGAATAATAAAATTATCAGAAAAGAGGAATTTTCGGTTTGACCGGAAATTGCATGCAAATGGAACAATTCAAAACTAAACAATTTTAAGAAAATTCAATTCAACAGCCGCTAACACGTGGCATCTCAAACCTCAGCACCATCTGAAAAGGAGACTATCACATCACTTTAAACCACAAAAAGTTTTAAAAAAGATTAAATCTTGGACATTGTAAATTACTATAAAAATGATACAAATTTTTTTTTTTGAGGGTCCATAAGTGATATTTAGTTTTCTTTTTCTGGGTGATACCATGAGATTTGAAACAGCACATGTGCAGGTTTTATCTTTTAACTAGCCTATTAAAATACCTCCATGGAACCATAGTATTCGTAACATATATATATCAAATGATAAATCTTCCTAAATAGAAACTTAATCCCACAAATGAAATTTCATTACTAAATTTTAGCAGGACGAAAATTGTGAACCATATTTAGCAAAATCATAATGATTCTATCTCATTAATTAATTATTATTTTCTTCGTTCACCTGCTCGAGGCACGGCTGGGTCGAGAGACAGATGAAGGGTTTTATGTGATCTTATTAGGCTAAATAAAAAAAACCTTAAAATTTTACCAATACTTTTTTATGCCCTATTACTTTTTCTTTTTTACATTATAAGACAAGTTTTTACAATTTGATGTTTAATATAATATCAGGTAGAGTTCATAGACAACAACTAGTTAAGAATCTATAACAAAAAAAATAAAAAGGTGCAAAAATAAAAGTTTCAAGAATAAAAAAAATATAAATACGGTACAATTTAATTTTCAGTGAAACTCCTGACAAGGAATCTGCAGTTCAACATTACCAACAACCCAACAGTTTACTGCGCAGCGGCCGACATGGAGGGACTCACAGGCGAGAGACCCTCACAGAACTGTCACTTTGTAACAGCAACAAAACAATCAAAACCAAACGAGGAATCCAACTTTTCAATAGATTTTATACAACAAAGAGCTGTTCTAGACTCCATCGAGGAATACTGCCTGTCCCCGTGGCAGCGCAACCCCTCCGCTCCTACTGGTAGCACTGATTACATTCATACTTATGTCTTGAAGATGCATACAAGCGTAAAGATTCCATTATTTTAGCACAGTGAGCGTTCTGCTTCCGCCACGCGGACCCGGCCGTCTTCTTTCTTGACGGAGCGAGGTGGCCAATGACACCAAGAGTGTGCCTAGGCAGATGTCTACGCTTGCTACAAATCAATTTCGATATTTCACACTGACCACATGGAATTACAAAAATAGACAATATAGAAATGCATTTATGATATGATTTATGTGATGGCCGAGCGGGAGCAACCTGCACTCCAACGTCTGTCAGATTCAACAGAATGCGGTTCCCATCCTGATATATTAATCACGATGAGAGCAAACACAAACACAGGCAATATTCCAGACGGCAACACACGCTCAGAAGATTTAAGATTCCACTCAATATACATGTCTCTGGGTCCGTAGCACACGTGTTCCTACAAGATGTTGTGCACATTCCTGAAGTCTGACGGCGGCCACGCTCGCTCACCGGTCACGCCGGGCCTCATACAGCCTGCAACAACACAACATCCTCACTGAAACATCCTACTGGCCACAGGTGTAGCCCTTACATATGCATTTGGGCAAGCAACTGTAAGATTAGGTTGAAGAATATCTGATCAGTGTTAATTACAACTGTAACACAGTGGTAGCCAACCCAAAGTGATATTATTCCTAATTATTTTAATTTAAAAAAAAAAACTTGCTTTTGAATGAAATAAGGTTTCCAAACAATCTGAAAAAAGGTTGGCTACCCTTGCTGCTACAAAATTGCACATAATCTGTAGATGAACTGAATACCAAGATACAGTTTTAATAATATAATACTAAAGCCTTCGAAAACATGGCTTTAGCGCGGTAGAAGTTCTCTATTCAAGGTAAACAAATTGTAAATTATAAAAAATGTAGAAAGTTCTATAAGGTTATTACTGAAATATTTAGGACTATACCACTTTCCTCCATGATACAAATCTTTATACATAGATATTAGACTTATTTACTTAAATATTATCTTATATAAAATAACTTAATCTTTCCATAATATAAAACAGTAGTATGGTCTCACCGTATGGGCTAGCTGTCGTGTGTGAGAGAGGTAAAGCGGTTGCCGAGTGTGACCCGGGCAGGCGGATCGCGAGCAGCTGAGCGGGCGCCGGCTCCAGCTTCTGTCCACGCACCGCCCGTAGCCTTCTTAGTTGCATCAACACCCAACATAGGGAAAAATTCTTCATTGGTGATGTCAGGAGCATGCGTCTTCTGTTAAATTATTATTGATTTATAATAATTATTTTGAATTGTACAATTCAAACAGAGTAAGCTCTCAAGATTAGTTTAACGGTGTGGAGATATAATGTACCCAGTGGATGATATGCTTACTAGATTAGATTTTTTGATGTAAAATAAAATGTTCAATATGAAAGTGATTATATTTTTATGATAAATTTAAGCTTTTTCTGTAATGAATTTCAGGTTTAAGTTGCACTTATATAAAATTTAATAAAATCATGTGTATTACATGTATAACAATATCAGATAAATTCATGGCTAGATAAGCCAAAGAGATTGGCAATAAACAATAGGCTCAGATCCCAGCTCTGTTACAAGTTTTGATAATTACAATACCAAGCCGTGTATACTTCATACTTGTATATATTTTAAATAACCCAGTGATTCATTATCAATGGATGACACTAATAAAAATCAAGGAAAAGATTGGAAAAAATCATTCCAAATGTTAAATTGAAGTAGCAGGGGATGACCTGATGACGTGACCGCAGCGGTTGGGGGTCAGAGGTAGCACCTGGTGCCCGGTTGCGTAAATGAGGGGCTACATAGCCAGTGGGCATTGCTGGTCGTGACGGAGCCGGTGCCACAGCCACTACAGCCACAGCCGGTGCCATCTCCTCCACAGGTTCATCCGTCGTCTCTTCCTGAAGCACAAGAAAAAAGTATATATTAGCATATCACTTCCAATGAAGTACTTTGAAGAATGTTTCCTTTATTTTGAGTGGCTTGAACCAGCAGCACCATTGAAAAGAGTACACCGATTGTTTATACTTTACAATACTTAAATGTACGATTTGATAAATGAATAAGGCAAGGGGACCGTAAAGATAAAAACAAGCACCCACTCCCTTATTCCACGGTCCCCTGGTCAGCTGGTCCTGGCCTCCTGCTGTCCCGCCCTCGCCTCCAGGAGGTCCCCCCGAGGAATTCTGGTTGCCTGCTTCTCCTGGGGTCAAAGGTTGAATCTTCAACCCAGTGTAATCTTTCTTTGTCTCCTGGAATTCCCGCCACTCGTCCTCATCCTGCTGGCAAATAAATGTTTATTAATTAACGTCTGCCATTCAAACCTTTCTTGCATCCACTCGGATATTTACTGGAACACCAACCAGTAAAAAAAGTATATACTATACTATGTTACATGTACTGTCTCTAACACGTAGTAGAAATTTCAATTACTGGTCCTTGGAATTGGCATTAAAATGTCACTTCTGGCGGTCAGCAGCCCCTCGGTTAATTTTAATAGTAAAAAAAAAATGAAAAAACCTTCAGCAAATCTATTTTTAACCAAATTGAGGATCTTTTATAGTAGGGGCCATAAGACAGCAGCGCTGTCATTGCAATCTAATAAGACTGAACTCAACTGACAATGTTTAATCGAAATTACTAAGTTTTCATGAAATACTATTTGAAAATTTATATATTTGCTAAATCAGTTTTTAGATGAAAATACAAATTACTTATTCTACAAAGCTTGGAAAGTTTAAAAGGTTGCACTCATCGGCCTAAAGGCTGTAAAACTTGCATCTTTAGAGTTCAGAATTCAGACAAACCGCTAAGGAATGAAGACAAAAAATATTGTTGCACCATATAAATATACCGCTCGAGTAGCGGATTTTGGCCTTATAATAGAAATAGATATATATATACATTATAAGACTTCGCTTACCTCATATAGTAATTTACAATATTGCTTGAAGATTTATATTTTATATATATATGCTTGTTTTTAAATTTAAGTATGCCAAATAAGGTTAACAATTTATCAGTATGAGTATTTCCGCGTCAGTAAATATTATAACTGTCTCACATCTTCGTGATGGAGTTAACAAATAGCCGAGGGTCACTCCACTTCTGTTCGTTTGTCATAAGTGAGTAAACGAAGGCAACGAACCTATAATAAAAATAAAAATACGCGAAAATGGTGGAATTAAAAGTAACCTGCAAATGCTAAAACGCTCGCAACAGATGTCAACATTGCTGACCGCAGTCGCAGTAGTGTTATTGGGAAATTGACCGTCGTTGAAACATATATAATGCGAGGAAGTGACCGAGAAATGCTAATTCATACGACATGAACGCGATAAATCTGCGTGACGTCTGCACGGGTAGTGGCGTGCGGCCGCCGCGCGGAGGACCGCGGCTGTCACCGGCCTCCCGGCGCGTCCACAACTCACCCCGGGCATGGCGCCGCCTTCTTCTCCTTCTTGCTGACCGGTTGGCCGCTCTTTTCTGATCTTCACGTCATTTTTCTGTTTCGTGTCCTCGATCTTTTTCGCCATCTCGTCGGGCGTCGAAAACTTTTTACCGGACTTGCCCTTTTTGCGATCCTTTTTCGCAAAAAAATCATCGAGATCTGCCATCGTGAAACGGTGCGACTGCTGTTCGACACGATTTATCGAGAAATTCTCGCCGAAAAAGAAAAGGCAGAAAGCTGACTATAGCGGGCGACGGACGACGAACCGGACCGCTGGCACAGAACACGACCGCTGGCAAGGCGGCTGCATGTGTTGCATAGCCACCGCGATTGTTGCTACGTTCACGGAGAAATTCATATTTGTCTTTTGATGGTATTTTTATAAAATATAATTATACAACGAAAAAAATAAATATTATATATATATATATATAAATAAATAAATATATAAAAATAAATATATAGGGAGATATGTAGGCAATTGGAGTCAATAGGCAGTGGTGGTCACCCCATTTTAACAAAAACCAAACGAAAAAGGGCGTTAATAAGTTATAGAAGTAAAACGATTTTGCAACCTTCTAATCTAATTTTTTGATTGGAATTTTTTTCTCGTTTTCGTCGATGTAGGCAAGCGGAGTCAGGTGATTTCCATTTCAGCCCACACAACCTAACTTCAATGGAAAAAAGGCACTTTAGCCATCATGCTAAACCTTCAGCAGACAAACCGGTCCTATTGATACTGTATAATCATGCAAGCCATATTGCACAGGCCGTCAATGAGCATTGCAAGAAAAACCTTATTCATATGCTGTTCCTACCGCCCCATACCTCTTACTGCATGTAGCCATTGGATGTGTATTTTTTAGACCACTCAAAGCAACATACAGAGAAGAACAGAGAATGCGAATGTTTCACGAAGAGTCATCTTGCGTGAAGCATAACTCCATATAATGTAGCGTCCTTGGTTCATTCGACATCCGAAAACAAGCCAAGAATCCAAGATTTCATACATGTCGACAAGACAAAGAAGAAAGAAGCAGCATGCAACGATTTGATAAAGACACCATGATAAAATATAAAGAAGGCCGTTGCTGTGAAAGGCAAGCCGCAGAAGGTGAGTCCTCGGAATCTAATGACGGTGAAACAAAAGACCTAGTGACCGGTGTCTTGTACGCGGCAAATTCAGGTGAGCCAATGAAATGTGGTTCCGGTGCACTTCTTGTGGGCTTTGGGCTCATGCAGATTGCACTGGATGGAACTCAGCCCGCATTATGTCTGCGACATGTGCTGATTACCATTGCCCACACACTGATCACCATTGCCTACCAATGTGGGCAATGATGATTAAACTGTTTTTTTTTGTAATTATTATAGTTCTAAAATTAATATTTCAAAATGATTAAAGATGATCTCAATTGTTAGTTAGATAAGTAAAATTTATAATAGGGTTTGCTCTATTATAAACTTTACTGTGGGGTCACTTTTATGTGAATTGAAAAAAATGGATGAATTATTTATTATTATTAATTAAGTTATATATATATATATATATATATATTTTAGATGTAAAAATCCCTGCCACTAAAAATTAATATTTGAAATATAACACTTATTGAACAGTTATTTTTATTACATTAAACAGTTATTTTTTTACGTGATTAATTTTACTGGTGACCGGTTTCGTCATCCTTTTACGTTGACATTATCAAACTGATAGCCATAATGACAATGCCAACGTGAAAGATTGGCGAAACAGGTTACCAGTAAAATTAAACATGTGGAAAAATCACAAAACTATTTTATTTAAAATATTAAAATGAAATTCAACCCCAATACTCTCTGTCAAAAATATTGATTATTAAAAATCAAGTTATTAAAACGACAGAAGTAAAAACGTTAAATTGTTATTATTTTTGCGTGAAATCTTTTTACCGATCAGAAACCAGAATTTCTGACTTATTTTACTTTTAAAAACAGCTTTGCTGCAATATTTAGGTACCTACATCTCAAATATTTATCGGCTGAATCGATAATTTTTATTTCATATCCAATTTCAATATTAATATTAATTACTTATTACCAGGAGCTCAGAACTTTATGTCTTCGTAAAATTATAATATAAATATATAATAGCGCAACCATTGCCATCGAGTGAATATATTTGATTATATTTCCGGTGCTCCGTGGCTCCAGCTAGATCTACCATAGACCGATCAGCCGTCTATCAGTTCTTGTCATAGTACTGCCGTTCGAAACTACGTCTTACCAGTCGAAATGTTTGCAGCCATCGCTCGCTCCTCGGCTGCGGCCACCCGCAACGTTCTCAGAACCACCGTGAGGAATGGCTCCCACGGTGGGATACCCGGAGAGGTATGCTACGGCTACTGACCATCGGAAAACCGACATTATGTAATGACGTCCCACATCTCCACCAGCGTCAACGATAAAATTAAAAAAACATTTCCCATCCCAGGAAAACCCCTCCCATTCCGACCAGCAAATGTCGTACAAACCTGTTATTTATATTGTATGCTGCGAATGGATTAGTTTTTTTGATTTCTTAAACTATTTTTTGCCGTATGTCGTAATAGTTTTGTTAGTATCATAACCTATCTTCAAAGAAACCTACAGATCCTATTATTAATTATTTAGTTGTGAAACATCGTCCGTTATTAAATTTCATTGAAATTGAACACTTTCTCGTCGGCACGTTTTAAAAATCTGTATGCTTGAAAATATTCTCATTAATTGTTAACATGACTCCTTTCTTACAGTTTCAAGCCTTGAAAACGTTTGGAAATGAAGCACTTCTAATATTTACATTAACAATATAATTTTAATGCCGTTACAAGTACTGGCATGTATTTTTACTGTAGTGAAAAATTTGAGTTAAAATTATAATATGAAAAAAATTTACCAAGTTTTTAAAAATTGAACTGCAAATCTAACCATATTCTCCAGCCATTTATTTTAAAAAGACTGAGTTAACTTAGAGAGGCTGCTTTATTTCATGAGTTTTCAACTTTTAAATGTAAAGTGGTTGGTTATATGTGCTTTATGAAATCTGTTTTTAGTGACTTGAGGCTAACTGGCCATGTAGATTACTGCAGATCCTTTGTTTTATTCACTTACAGAGTACCATTTGTTCTTAGAATCAAGACATAACTTGAACTTGAGGGGAACTTGTCTGTTTTTTTGTACCACTAAGCATTTGTCAAATTTAAAATACACTACCTGTGATAAATATATCACAGTAAGAACTGCAAATTGATTTTTTATCTGTCTTCTCTTTTGAAATGTAGATTTATATAAATATAAGTTTTAAAATATTAATTTCTATTTGGAAAACAGATTGTAACACAGAAGTATGCATTTTTGTTCATTGTTCTAGTTCAATTTTAAATTTTCCCAGCCACCAATTTCTAACATTGATGATTATCTCTATAATATTGTGAATGTGGTGTTTCAGAACTTGCCTTTTGATATCAACAACCGCTACAAGCTGACGGTTTATTTCATGTTGTTCTTCGGTTCTGGCCTCGCCGCTCCCTTCCTTATTGTCCGTCATCAGCTTCTCAAGTGAGCTGGCACACATTGTTGGTAAGGGCTCTCCTATTCATTAAATCCTGTATTTTTTTAACCTTAGCAAATTGAACATTTTAACAACACTAGTTCAGGTCTGTAAATTACAAAAACAACAGATGGAAATAATCAAATTGCTTGGAGATTACATATTAAAAATAATAAACTTAAAAACCTTCATTTTTGATTGCTTTTGCCTTTCAAGGGCTTTTTCAAAAATGTCTGCAGAACTTATACTGTTTAAAAAGAAACACTCGCCTATTAAGGGTAAAAAGGACTTCAGGATTCAAGGGAAGGTAAAATTGGATTGTGACAATAAAAATTAAATATGTTAATATCAATTTTTTTAAATTAAATATTTACCTAATTGGATGATAACTTACCACATGTTAAATTTGAAAGTGTAAAAATGACTAAGCAATAATATTTTCAACAAAGAATTATCAAAAAATAATTTATTTACAAAATAGACATTTTATTCTCTTTTGTATTGCCTGTTTGCCCCAAAACATAACGATATTATATAGCATTTATAATGGTATGACATGAAAAATCATTGAATTTTTCCATTAACAGGTGGGATTTGAACTCACAATTTTTTTGTAATTTTATAATCTCACATAATAATTCATATTCTCACTGTTTTACATTGTCATGATGGTGGAGAAAATTAAATCGCTAAGCTCCAATAGATAGGGGGTACGGACTTGTATTAAAAAATATAGCATGTATTAGAAATAAATATGAATACATTAAATAAAATCAATACTGGAAAGAGGACACAGCAAAATTTGTCATTTTTAAATACTTCTATATAGTTAATTTAATATCATTTAGTCATTTCAGTCTGTCTTCATATACTTGTAATACAGTCAAGTGTTAAGTCTCTCTGGATTAAATATAAAGCTTATATGGCCCAATAATTATACTTAAATTGAATTTTATGATTTTTTTGTTTGATAATTTAAACTTACCTTCATATAAAATCCCCGATTTTAATAAAGCAGATGGGATACGCTTTTGCTTGTCCTATCACATTCGTTGGTACCGTAAATCCCCCCCACTTCTCCTGTCTTACTGGATGGCGTGTAATTAACTGTTTGTATGTTTTTAGGAGCCCTGCAAACTGCTGTGTCGCTGTTTTGGTCGCTCCGTATTAACTAGGCTTTCTGTACAAAACATCCTTAGATGAATTACAAACATTCTGTTTTATTTAATATAATGTTATGTTGTAAATAAATTTTCTGAATCAGAAACTGGACTTTCATTTTAATAATTATGCTAATATTTTCTCATTCTTTAAGTTTCATAAATTACAATAAAATAAAACCAAATGGTTTTGGAGACTACGTTAATTTCACTATTAGCGAGAGCTCTTTCGCCGAACACGGCACCTTCAAGACTGAGTCTATACATCTTTACATACGCGGATTAAATTCACACTAGAGAAAGAATAGAAAGAATTCACACTTGATAAAAGTATAAACTTTTTAGATCTTTCGATCAAAAATGTAAATAACCGTCACCATTTTAGTGTATATCGTAAACCCACATTCGCTGATACTACAATACATTATAAATCCATGCACCCCTGGTCACATAAATTAGCAGCATACCATAGCATGGTACACCGGCTAGTTAAATTACCGTTAGAATTAGAAGCATTCAATAAAGAATTGAAAATAATAAAATCAATTGCAGCAAGTAATGGCAACCCAAAACATATTATTGATAAAATCCTTTGTGAAAAATCACATGCAAAAAACTCTAACCAAATATACCCTGTTAGCCGGAGTGACGAAGAGAAGCCGTTTAGATGCATAGAATATTTTGGTCAAATCTCACTTGATATTTGCAAACAACTATCAGATTTTAAAATGGCCTTTAAAAATAGAAGCAACTTAGGATTATATTTAAAAAACAGTAGGGACAAAGTTGATGCCTTCCAGAAGAGTGGAGTCTACAAATTAACGTGTGATGACTGTAAAGCTATGAACATTGGTCAAACAGGTCGTAGTTTTGCAACTAGATACAAAGAGCACCTGGCATCCTTTAGAAATAATAAACTAGACTCACAATTTGCATTACATCTCAATGAAAATAATCATAATTTAAACGTTGACAATAAGCCAAGTCTCCTTCATTTTTCTAATAAAGGATATAGACATAATATTTTGGAGCAATTAGAAATAATTAAGCACCAAAATTTAGAATTCCCTCTGATCAACGAACAATTGAATAACCATAATTCTCCCCTTCTTAATATTTTTAAAAATACACTTTGATTCTGCATTCAAACTAATTGCTTTCAGGTGACGGCCAGGACAGCCAGGAATCGTCACAAACTAGTTTATTTAAGTACTTAGTATTAAAATTATTGCTGTTAATATCATTTTAATGGGGTTTCACAGCACCCAATAGAAGCATTTTTCCACATCAATTTGTAATGACTCATTTGAATTTCTGTTGAATTTGTTATGTATAGTTTCGCTTTTTTCTATATAGACTCAGTCTTGAAGATGCCGTGTTCGGCGAAAGAGCTCTCGCTAATAGTGAAATTAACGTAGTCTTCAAAACCATTTGGTTTTATTTTATTGTAATAAAATGGAGTATTACAAAATAAATACCAGTTCCATTAATTTCATAAATTATTTTACTAAAATTACATTTCAAAAATAGTTTTTAGTCTATGAAAGCAATTCAACTGTTTTTTTACATAGATAATGTGTATTCTTTTCTCACTTTTTATGAGCAGTTGGTCGATTGATTTGGTTTAAATCTTATACTATTACCAATTAAGGTATCTACATAAAATAATACATATAAATATATATTTATTGAAGTATGGGTATTTTTTCTCGTATCGCTGGTATCTTTAAAATGAAACCTAAAGCCCAAATGATATATATCACTAAAGAAAATCACGGAGGAATTCCCGGTGAGGTAGGACACTTGTGTTTGTAACATTTATAATGTAAATTTACTGCCAGATTTCTAATCTACAATGATTCATTTAGTTGTTTTATACTATAAGGTGTATTTTACATTCGATGTATACCAGCAGGCGAACCACTTACTGATAAACAGTCTCCACTTTTTTACTATATTTTATAAATTTGATTATAATCAACCATAATAAAATGGCAAAGCTTTGTGTAGCACCTCTGAGCAATGAAAATATATGAGGATTGGTGATCTAACATTGTATTGTTTGCAGAACTTGCCCTTTCGCATTGACAATCCTAAAGTTGTGACAGCTCATTTTGCATGGTTCTTCGGTTCCGGGCTGGCTGCTCCTTACCTCATTCTGGCCTACAACTGCACGAAGCAGTAATCACAAGTACTCTTGAGATTACATCTTGCTATAATATTAACTACGTAGATTTTACAAATGATAAATAAAATAACACATTCAATTAAATTGTTTATTTTACGAAAATAAAAATGATTTTAAGAAATCTTCAGCTTAGTGGTTTATTTTAATTCCTAGGTTTAAATATGTCTCATTATTGCGGTTGTGGTATTATTAAATGCACAAAATTGGAATGCATGGTAATAATTATGTATGAAATCTTTAAATTGGATTCTAAACTATAAATATTTACTATTCGCGCAATAGTTAGTTACAATCATAGCTTCTTTAAAAATATATTTTTGTTTTTTATTTCCTAATGTCCAAGTTGGTCAGATGTCGGTGTTGTTCCAGAATCTCATTGACGATTTAACTATCAAATCTCACAATTAAATATATAAATCATTATTATGGCATGATTTTTCAAAGTGTTAGAAATAACCTTGTACAAGAATGTCCCTGGCTCCATAAATAAAATGAAGATCAATTAATGACTGCAAATAATTTTTCTTTTAACTGAAGGCTCTTCAATAAAATATTGTTTTATACATAGTGATGCCTTTTTGTTGCAATGGCGAGGCAATATAAAAACTTAATTTTTGCCTAAAAAAGAAACTTAAAAATAATTGCATCAATGAAATAAATATGAAACAGACACCATAGTAATAAAGATCAACTCGGACTGATATCTTACTCTAGAACTGATTCCACCTCACCAATTGCAAACTGTCTTGCAACCATATGGAAGGAGATTTTTCAAATTTATTTATAAGAAAAAGGAAAAATGCATTAAATTATTTTTTGTAGAAATTTTTTCCCAGAAGCAAGGTGACTCTCACAAATGGTGTCACATCAGCTAGTGGGAATATTTTTGCATTTTGTGACCATTTTTGAAAATCTACAAATCCTAATCACATTGGAAGAAAGCAATTGGAAATTACTGTCAAATATAATATCAAAGAAGAACCATAACCAGTTTTAGTAATACATGTTTTGAGAGTGGAACCCCATATTTAATAAAATGGCCTTAAAGATAGACTAACATCATCTGAGTTACTAATAAAGGCTCACAACAAACCAATATATCTTGCTCAAATAAAATAGATCACCAGAAAGGAATAAACATTTCACGGAAACATCGCACGGCTATGGCACAGAATCTTCAAAATGTAATGATAGATGCATTGATGATTTTAGTCTGGAAGGGTTTGTTGGTTGCGGCCACTAGAGGCGAGCCTTGCTCAGCTAGTGTGGGAGTAGCCGGTGTTGGTATAGGGTCCACTGTAAATGGAGCTGCCGGTATTGCTCACAGACTTGGGGCCTCGTCTCCGAGCCAGTATCACAAGGATGGCTGCCACTACTGCCAACATCAGGATAAGTCCTGCGATGCAGATGGCGATGGCAAAATTGCGCTGTGATATACAAATTGCATCTTCGGGATTCTAAAAACACAGCACCCATTTATAAATTTAGTATATCAGTGCCATTAGACACAAGTATGCTATTAAAATTATAATAACTATACCTTTTCTTTGGTGACAAAGTCAGTATCCGGTGGCAAATCAGTGGCTTCATTCACATACAGACCAGAGAACACTTCTATCTTAGCCGGAGCCTCCACCTCTTCTTCTCTCAGAGTTTGACGCCTCACCCTGTTCTTACCGCATGTGGGCTCCTAAAAATATCAATTACAAATCAGTATGGTATATTCAATTATATTTCATTTATGGAACTCTGAAATATATATCTGTATGTCTTCTATATATCTGTAATGTCTTCCACGTAACAATTTTTCTGCAATGTTGGTTAGTTTTTTAGTTAGAGTCCTCGCCACCAAAGAAGTCCCGCGGAGAAAAATTGAACTAAATTTGACAGGTCGGCAGGTTGTACATTGTTAGTGAAAGAGAGTTGTCGTATTTTAATAGAAAAAAGACGTTAAAAGTACTGTTTACTATGCCTAAAGTGATAAAAAGTGTGGGCCGAGAAGTAATTCTCAAGGTGAAGCAGTTTTGTGAATAATAACTGTGTTCTGATCCCAATAAATAATGTTCGTGCCAGAGTTGCTGTCATAACAGGTAATTATTTGGGGTTGTCATCGAATAAATATTTACCCGTACTTTGAGAAAAATAAAATAACTAAAATAAGTTTAATAGAATACTAATTTTGCAAAAACTAAGTAAAGAAATGCATATAAAATGTCAATGTATGTATTATTACTTAACTAGCAGCCCCACACCGGCTTTGCTCGTGGAAAGCCGACAAATGTTTTACTATTTGTCTGGCTACTCTTACAAATCTGCTCTCCTTAGAAACCTTCCTCAGAGTTACTAACATCTAAAAAACTGAAACGGTCCAGCAGTTCTCGAGTTTTATCCTTAACAACACAATTAGCGATTCATTTATATGTAGATCAGATTGTGTTAATGTTTTTTTTTATTACAGGTGTTTCTGAAAAAACTGTGTCTAGGATTACCAAAGAAAGCAAACAAGCAATTGGATCCTCGAGTAAAGTTGTTACTCCTGGAAAGAGTCGACCACATCCGAAAAAAATTAATATTGATGATTTTAATATTTTGAATAAAAATACTTGAGTGATTTTCCACATTTTTGTTTTTATTAGTGACCGGTTTCGCCAACCTTTCACGTTGGCATTATCAAACAGAGTGACGTGCCAACGTGAAAGGTTGGCGAAACCGGTCACTAATAAAAACAAAAATGTGGAAAATCACTCAAGTATTTTTATTCAAAATATTAAAATGGAATTCCACCAAGTACTCACTGTCAAAAATATTACATTAGTATGTCTGGTATTGGTCCATTATGTGACCATAATTATAATAAAATGTTGTAAATTATAAAACTGACAAAATAAAGGACATAGTTTGATTATTCGTTATTTATTTTTGACGCTATAGTATGTTGTAACATTATTTTATATTAGCTTTTCTACGCGGTTTCACCTTTGTTATATGTAATAAAAGTAGCCTTTATGTTATTCTGGATTATTAATCAAATTAATAATCCTTGCCTCTGAACCAAATTTCAACTAAATGCGTTCAGCAGTTTTTGCATGAATCAGTGAGAAACATCCATAATCCATAAACTTGCGCATTTATAATGTTAGTAGGCTGCAGGACGACTCTCTTCAAATCTATTTCCCAACTTCTGGCGTAAATAAATGAAATAACGTTGGCAACATTTTTCTAAGCTATAGCAGCGCCGCGTCTACGGGACTTCTTTGGTGGCGCGGACTATAGTATCAGTAAAAACTTATTCAAAATACAAATTCATACTCAAGGTGATGTAAAGGTAGTTTAGCAGTAGAGCAAATAAGTTCTCATTAATACTGATGAGTTATTAGTTACTGAAAGCCATTTGGTATTAATCAATTTGATATAATGATGAATTATAAATAAAGATAATGCCTTGATAGATTTTGTAAAATAAAGCATGGACTCACGCATTCGTGTTGGTTGGTGCTGGAGCAGATCTTGACGATGCAATGGTAGTACACGCTGGGAGTGTACGGGAACTTGTGAGCTTGAAATGATACAGCTGCTGAAGCCCCATCATCGGAGTACGCAAACGTTCCCATTATTTCATTGTCCAGGGGACAACTTAAAAAAAAATGAATGATTTTTTTTTTTTCAAAATCTGTAAATCTGGCCCGAAAAGTCCCCAGGACAGGGACCAAAACATCAGAAATTTCAAAAACAAAAATGCATTATAACACCTAAGAACATAGCATTTCTAATTTTCCATGAATGGAGTTTATTACACTACTGGATATTAATGCTATCATTAATTTAAGAGCAATGTAACCTTTCGTTTCTATTTATTAATTAATTTATGTGATAGTTAAAACGTACATAATTTTTTTTTTATTAACAAACTTAATGATGTGGCTTTCTTATGTGATAATATATTGACAATTAGCATGCTGTGAATCTGTATCATGCACCCAAGTTTCTCCACTCTCGTAGGACAAATAGAACTTTCATACGCACTATCTTTTAATTTTAGAATCAAACTGGATTCATAGCTAGCCCTAATACACTGCGCGTCTCTGTTACCTATAACTTATTTTTAATAACTTCTACTATTACCACACTAAAGGCGGGGCGGGTACTAGTACCCGTTTCGCGGACTTCTGTCTGAGCGCATATTAATACGTTTTTGAATGTGTTTACTCTAAAAGCGGCAGAAGGTCATTTTATTATTTAGGTTTACTGCTCGAAATGTTTGTTTAGGACTCGTCAACGTTACTTCTACCAATACTGTCCAGTGATTCTGAACAAAGTGACAATAAAGAAGTGGAGTAGTCAGAGAATGATAATCCTCCAATTATTGAACAATTTTTCGGACAAAGTGGTGTTGTTATGATGCCAAGTAATCCATAAAGTGTGTATGAAGTGGTTCAACTTTTTATAGGAAACCATTTATTTGACTACATGCAAATCAAAGAGTGCATAGACTAGATTTCACACGTGCAATTTTACGGGAATTTCGTCCGCTTCGCACATCAGTTTAGTTAATTTGGTTACCCGCTTAAAATATAAATATAATATAAGCTATTGTGTAACAATAACATTTAATCTATTATCAAAAATCTCATAATTAACTCGGAGTTGCTTAACAGAAGGAAAAAAAAATCAAAAAGTGCAAATCAAAGAGTGTATAAACTAGATTTCACACACGCAATTTTACGCGAATTTTGCCCGCTACACTCATCACTTTAGTTAATTTGGTACCCGCTTAAAGTGTGTTAATACTGATTGTCATTAATTACCCATCATCATTGACCAAGTTTTGCTGAGCCCAGCCGAGCCCGTCCCTAACAGTGCAATCTGTCACTTTCATTCCATGGCGATGCACCGTGCTATCCAGGGAGATGAGGAGTGTGAGAGGATCACCAATCTTCACATTAGTGGCCACCTGCAATGAAAAAGACTTAATATTTTTTCTTGCACAAACAAAACTTATCAAAGTAGCTAATAAATCATTGGCTTGCCACACAGCCCAAGAGGTTGGATGAAGCAATATTTGGGTCTTATGTCTTCAAGTAATCCCCAACTCTTAGGGTGTTAGATACTTTTCTATCATGTCTTGTAAATTTTATTACTTAATAGTAAGATCTTTATTATTTTTTTTAAGTCATGAATTTAAATACAAAATGATGAGATAAAGCATTAATTTTTATTCGAGACATAAATTTAGAAAGGAAAAACGAGGTACAAGCATGAAACACAAATAACATTTTAAAGAATTTTTCTCATTGTTTCATTAATGAATCGATTACTTAATAAGATATTGTAAACGTAATAATTCTATAAGGTTATTTGATATTTCAAATAATTTTTTTTTCCACACTTTATTTTATAGATGACCGGTTTCGTCAATCTATTATATTGGCATTATTAAACAAATTTTGGTAATGCCAATTTAACAGGTCGGTGAAATCACTCGCCTGTAAGGCTATTTAATGTATATACGAGGGCGGTCCGTAAAATAAGTTCCACGAATTTTTTTCACATCAAAAAACTGGTTTATTTGCAAAGAAAAGTACATTTTTGGAAAGTTCAGACTTTATTTTATTTTTCTACATAATCGCCGTTGCGTTCTATGCACTTCTGCATTCGAGGCACCCACTTCTTCAAACCAGAGTCATAGAACTCTGCCGCCTGTCCGTGTAGAAAACCAACAACCGCGTTTTGCACCTCTTCACCTGTCTGGAATTGGGTTCCGCCAAGGTTTTCCAAAAGAAGTTTAAGCACTTGGTGCTAAGTCTGGGCTGTAGGGTGGGTGAGACACCATATCCCATCCAAATCCTTCGATGAGGGCTGCGGTTCGATTGGCGGTGTGCGGTCGGGCGTTGTCATGGCATTTTTGGTACCCATCTTGCGCAGACTTTTGAATAGCCTAAATGTTCAGTCAAAATCTTGTCAATTGTGGTTTTGCTTACCTCCGGAATCTTTTCGCACAGCTCCCGAACTGTAACCCGTCGATCTTCAAGCATTGCCGCTTCGACTTTGGCAATTGTTTCGTCGGAAACCGATGGCCGCCTTGCACGGGCTTCGTTGTGGACGTCTGTTCGGCCGTTTTTAAAGTCCCTGACCCATCTGCGCACCATCCCGGAGCTCATACACTCTTCTCCATACACTTGACAAAGTTCTTCATGAATTTCCTTCGCCGATTTCTTCTTAGCGGCCAGGAAACGAATAACAGACCGCAACTCGCGGCTGGCGGGAGACGCAAGGGGAAGCTCCATCGCTGACGGCTGCTGAGCCAAGACTAAACGTCGCAGCGACGCTGGCTTGGTGAGGGATTGGAGTGGGGGAATCAAACAACCTGCCTCTGTTGCCTGGCCGCGCATAGAAACAATCCTAGCGCCAGCGGCAGCCCGTGGAACTTATTTTACGGACCGCCCTCGTATAATAGAAATGTGATAATTAAATCTAATACATATTTATTGTAACAAACCTCTTTCTTCACTGGATCTCCTTTGTAGATCTTCATTGAGTACAGAGGCAACTTATCAGAGCTAATTGTTGAAACGCTGAAATATTTAAAATGGCAAAATTATTTATTTGCGTGCACTACTACTCAATGTGGATAGCATTATTAGTAATTTAATTATTTTCTGGAGAAATTTTATATGCATTGTCTCGGAGAGCGGGGAGGTTCTACCCTCAACTGACACCTGGCCTGCAGCTGCAGGAGTGCTTTTCCATGTCCAATGTGTAATCGACATATTCATGCTCAATAATAAATAAGCACCTTTTGAACAATAGTAATACTTGTGAGTTTTATTATTACTAAGAAAAGTTTGCATATTTTTGGCAGTCGTTGTCAATGAATTCCTGGGTGAGAGGCTGCATCAAGTTTTCAATAGTTTCCGGTTCATAAGACAATACGATGCAATGTTAATCGACTAGAAGTGGCCGAACACCGAGTGCCACGGTAATAATATACAATAATCGCCACAGGCTGCAAAGTAGTTTTCGTTTCCTACATCACAAGGCCGAATAAGTCAAACCGAAGATATTAATGTATGCTTCTATTCAATTTATAAATGAGAAATTTAAGACAAAATGTAACTTTGTGGCCCTCCTGGAGCACTTTCGAAAATCTACTTGAGATATTTTTTATTTAAAAAAAATTGTCTTTTATATTACGGATGTATGATTACTACGTTATACTATCGACTATTACTACGAAATACAATAATATTTTTGCAATTTTTATACAAATAATAGTTACACAAAACACCCTCTAAACTCAATCTGGGCCAATACACGTCCGATCTCGATATGCGACTTGAAAAGTTGATCGATCGTAAGACCTGAGGCTGTCGTGGGCGCTGACGTCCTGCAGGCGGGCGGTGCGCGGCGCGGGGGGCGCGGGGGGCGCGGGGGGAGCCGCCCCGGGGGCGCAGGCCACGGGGTGCGCCTTGCCGCGCCCGGTCACGAGGCGCGGGTGGGGCTGCACCATCAGCACGTTGCGGTACTCCGTCGTGCCGTCGTCCTGAGAACGCATCGTACACAAATGAGACCGGCGCGTCGGGGTCCGCGGGGACTCTCCGAGAGAATCTCGGCATCAGGCGAGCCGATGCACAGTGGCTGGCGGGTCTGGCGGGCACCTGCTCACATGTTGGGCATACCAGGGTGTGGGGCATGGTGTTGCAGGCGCGCAGCGGCAGGCGGTAGAGCAGCGGGGCGGCCGCGCGGCGGTAGCGGGAGAGGCAGGCGGGCGCGCGCCCCAGCCCGCGCGGGTACACGGCGCCGCTGAAGCCCTCGAGCCCCGGCGCGGCCTCCAGCTCCGAGGGCGCGCCCCCCTCGCGCGGCCGCACGCTCACCAGCATCTCCTCCTGCGTGCACTGCACGCTCAGCTCGTGCTCGTACCAGCCGGGAGAGTCCGCGGGCTCCTCGCTCGGCGATCCTGCAAGCGCAATCGTAAACACAAAAGTAAAGAGTAAAATCAAAATATATATATATATATATATATGTATGTATGTATGTATGTATACGATGTGTGCATTAATTTTTTCGGATTTTCTAAGAGATGGCGTTACTAATATTGAATCGTATCAGGCTATATTTTAACATTTCATTGTGAAGCGTCATTATTGCGCTTTTGTTTTCAGTATATGTCATATCGCTGAAGTGTGTACAACATTTTTTTTTTTAACTCTCAACATGTCAACTTTTGTACCAACAAAACGCTATTTGCGGGAAGCTTTACTTTTCTGTTTCAACTGGAAGAAAAAACCAGCTGAAAGTCACCGATTGCTGTGTGAAATTTATGGTGAACATGCTCCATCGCAAAAAGCGTGTGAGAACTGGTTTCGACGCTTTAACAATGGTGATTTCGATGTGGATGACAAAGAACGTCCAGGCCAACCAAAAAAATTCGAAGATAAAGAATTAGAGGCATCGCTCGATAAAGACTCGTGTCAAACGCAAGCAGAACTCGCAGAACCATTTGGAGTTGATCGAACAAAAATTTCAAGACACTTAAAAACATTGGAAATGATTCAAAAGCAAGGAAATTGGGTGCCACGTGAATTGAAGCCGAGAAAGGTGGAAGGGCGATTTTGCATTTCGGAAATGCTGCTTGAACGCCACAAAAAGAAGTCATTTTTGCATCGTATCATCACTGGTGATGAAAAATGGATTCGCTACGACAACCTGAAGCGTAAAAAATCATGGGGTAAGCCCGGACAAGCATTAACATCGACGGCCAGGCCAAATACTCATGGCGCCAAGGTAATGCTGTGTAGTTGGTGGGATCAGAAGGGTGTAATCCACTATGAGTTGCTGAAACCAGGCCAAACTATCACGGGCGAGTTTTACAGACAACAATTGATGCGTTTGAAGCGATCATTGGCAGAAAAACGGCCAAATTATGCGACCAGGCATGAGTCTGTAATTTTCCATCATGACAATGCTGCTTCCACATGTTGCTAAATCGGTTAAAACCTATTTGGAAAACAGTAGGTGGGAAGTTCTGCCTCACCCGCCTTATAGCCCAGACCTATCCCCTTCCGACTGCCACTTGTTTCAATCGATGCAGAATGCCCTTTCTGGAAAACGCTTCACTTCTGAACAGGGTATCAAAAATTGGCTTGATTCTTTCTTGGCTTCAAAAGACGAACAGTTCTTTTGGGATGGAATCCATAATTTTCCCGAAAGATGGGAAAAAGTAGTGGCTAGTGATGGACAATACTTTGAATAGAATATATTGTACCATTTTTTTTATAATAAAGCTCCAATTTCACGAAAAAATCCAAAAAATTAATGCACACACCGTATATATTTATATATGTGTGTGTATATATATATATATATATATATATATGTATATAAATATATTGATTTGCTTCATCGATATCACTCCATAAATACGTTTTGCGTACTCATCGAGACATTCGCCCTGGGTCGGATATCCCTCTCCCGGCAAATGTGTAGGATGGACAAACTCGCTAATGGCGAAAAGTGAAAGCGACAGCCGTCTCGTCAAGGCGCCGCTGTGGCGCAGGACGGGCTCTCGGCGTCTCGGCGGAAGAGGGGAGCTCTCGGAGGACGGAGCCGGGAGGGGCCGGGAGGGGCCGGGAGGGGCCGGGAGGGGCCGGGAGGGGCCGGGAGGAGCCGGGAGGAGCCGGGAGGAGCCTCACCGCGGGACGGGCGCAGCTGCGCGGCTCTGGTCGGCGGGAGGTCGCCGAGCCCCTGCAGCGCCAGCGCCAGGACCGCGGCGCCCAGCGCCCACGCTCGTCTGCGGTCGACCATTCTCCTTTCTGCAAATCGAAATGCGATTATTACCCGAGTAGATGCGAAATGCGAATTTATCTGATGTGATGCCGTGATTCTAAAATATTACGCATTTGTATTTATCAAAATTATGTGAATAATTCTCCAGGCTCGTGATGCGCGGCGAGCCTGGAGCTCGAGCGCTCGCTCGCGGCTCCCGCGACAGGCGACAGACGACAGGCGACAGGTGACAGGCGACAACAGGCGACAGGTGACAAGCGACAGGCGACCGGCCGTGGACTTCGATCGGATCTCGGATCGGTTCGAATTTACAGCCGACCGGTGGCGTGCCACACTTTGGGCGAAACCACAAAAACACCCTAAATATGAGGACGCTGTTAGTCAGCTGCGAGTCGGTGGCGCGATCTGTCGCTCCGGGGGTAGAGCCCCTCTCCTGCCCTTCGGCGAGTGGATTCGAAATGAATATTTTATTGTTTTGTTTAGATTTTGTGAAACTACTCGTGCACTTCGAGTGATGCTCCCCGCGCCCGACCGGCCGACTCTCCTCGCGATCGTCTCGCGTCGCATTCGACAGACAGTATTTCATTTTTTTTTTGGTCGACCTTTCTGGTCAAGAACGCGATAAAAAAAACTGTCGCCGATTGACCGGCCAACGATTGATAAATATATTATTTTCGCTTTTATAAACCCCGAGGAAGTAATCCATCGCGGGTATCGAAAGTGCGAATCGTATTCGCGAGCGTTTCGAAGGTCTCCGCAGTCCGAAGTCGGCGACGGCGCGGAGGTCGGCGGTGACGATATTTGCGATCCTCTCCGGATTATTTTCTTCTATTTTTTGCCCCCAAACAAAATGTTCCCGGGTACGATTCGAATCAACGATCGAGCGATGAAAGACATTTAGTGAAATTATTTAAATTGCAATCGTTCATCCGTCAATCGAGAATCCGTCTGAGTGAAACGACAGGGGTTCGCGGGGGCCCGCTCCGCACCCCGGAAGTCTCGGGGTCTGATATCTTCTTAACTGCGAAAGTAAAATTACACTACAGGGACTATTATTATTATTTTTTGTAATGATCTTTACCGGTTTGAAGCTAATCTGCGTTTTCCTCTTTGTGCATTATCTTTATTTATCCCTGAAAACGAGCAGCGCTCGCCTTCGAGGGCAAACGCGGGAAATTCGCAGCCGGCTTTTAAAAAGCACGGTATATCAATATTATTTTCAATCATTTATACCATATAATCATTATATTCAATTATTCAACCTTCATTTATAACCAGTCTCGAATGCACTGCGCACTCTGGTGGGGGGGGGGGACGAGTAATAATTAAAGTATGACACCGAGTATTCATTTATTTAGTATAAATCGCGGCAGTAACCGGGCGCCGTGCCGTCGATTTCTAACTCTTAGCGATGGATTCGCAAGAAGTAGTTGTCTTACGCGACGATGACGCGGGAGATTGCGGCGCGGCGACCCGCGTGACCCGCAGCACGGCGCCTGCAGATTTCTCTGCATCGCATTTGGGACGAGACGCTCGCATTTAGAAAGGAGACGGAAAAAGCTAATCCTTTCTAAATTTGCCATCTTTTATTTCTTGTCAAAATCATATATTTAATACAGAAAAAAAAATACAAATGTCAAAGTGCACCTGTCAATATTAGAGTTTTGTGTCTGAATAATACTGCAGAGTTTGATAATTCGTTAGGTATACGCTCATAATACAAAGGCGGTATTGATTCTAAGATAGCAATTGAAATTTGTCACGAGTGACGTCCACCCGGGCGGGGCGGGGGGCTCCACAAGAATGGCGTATTGAACATATTTCACCGCGGACTCCGGTCGACGCGCGGGCAACCCGCGAACCTGACCACCGAGCTGACTCAACTCGCAACCGACTTGCAATTAGCCAATAGTGATGTTGCATATGCATAGTCGCCGCAACCATAGAATTTTTGGAAACTCCTAATATTGAAAAAACGAGACCCTCTTTTCATTAAAATCCTAATTGCCCGAAACCCGTGATTCCCTTGGCGCTCGCGCGCGCCGCGCCTCCCCCGAACGGCGATGACGCTGGCCGCCGACCTAGAGGAGGAAACACCCGAGAAACCGAATCGACTCAGTTTGACGTTTCTTTGCACTTTCGCTCGCATTGACTCCAGTTTTCCGAGAGTTAATGCCGGATCCAGAAATTCAGACAACTTCAAAAATGAGTAAACACCGCGCCAGCGTCAGGTCGCAGGGCTATTCCTACAGATTCGCCCGGACGGAAGCCCGAACTCGAAAAAATTACGGATGTCCAAAAACACATCAAAACGAAAAAAACGACCGCCCAGCCGCGACTTTCCGTTTCGGCCGACCCGGCCGCACCGCTCCGTCTCCCTCTCCCTCGGGGGCCCGGCGGCGCGCCCCGTCCCGCTCACTCTCGCGCACTGCGGGATGTCGCGCCGAGAGCGAGCCACTCGGGGCGGGGGGGCTCGAGCGGCCCGTCAATTTTATTTTAGAAAATAAAAGTGAATAGAAAAAATTCCGACAAAACCGATGATATGAATATTTTTAAAATGTTTTTGAATTGACGGTCTCGCAGGCGGGAGAATGACGAAATATATGAAACGATAACAATAATGTAAATACACTATGAAGATAAAAACACCGCAATGGAAACATAATTAAATTCTAGTAAGTAAAAGGAAGTAAAAAAAAATTTTTTTTTTAATATTGCTTTCGAGAGGTAAAAACCCCTGACGATGCCACCTCGTCGGTGCATCAACTGTGAGATTCCCGCGGGGACATTGCGAAGGGACCTGTGTTTTTAAATTTTCTATAACTGACTGACGATTTTCGGGTCCCAAAAAACACCGATATTTCCGAGGCTTACGAAATATGCTCTAGGAAGAATCGTTTCCACTGCTAACCACATAAGACTTCAAATTGTAAGCCCCTGAAACTGCGCGCACTACCCGGGGCAGGAAATACCGTATTGTTAAACATAGCCCTAAGGAACAATTGTAACATATTAGATAACGAATAAAAGAATCTTAAAATTTAAATTTTTTAAAAAAACGGCCGGAAGAGTCCTCCAAAAAGATCTCGCCACCGTCATGAGAGCCGGCAGAAATAATCTTGAAATTTATTTTTTTTGCCGGCCAGGTAATCATTCTGTTTTCAAAGTCCCCCGAGGAGCGAGCTATGCTCTCGGGATGGATTATTCGTTGTAATCATTTCGACCATCGGCTGTTTGCCGATGTATGTATCTATCTACTATAATAATAGCCATTGTGTGTGTGTATGTATGTATGTTTCGTTTTACGGTTCTCTATAGAACATCTTAAAAGATACAATGCTGATTTTTTGCACGTAAGTTTAGTAAATTTTTCCGCAGCTATGTGCCGAATTTCAAGACGATAGGATAATATTTTCATTCATAAACTTTAAAATATGCTTTAGCGAGTTTCAATATGTACGAATTATATGATTCTATTCTCCACCGTGAGAATTTCAAATTTAGAACTTTTACAAAAAAAACAAATTTTGGATGCTTCTAAGGAATTTCCAGCTTATGTCAGTTTGACACAAATGCCATCTCTATTTTTTTATCGAAATTGCATTAGAAATTATTAATCACATCATTCATAACTCAAAATAACACCTTCTACGCACAGAAAACGTAATTAAAAAAGAATTGCACTATTGAACGTGATAAAGACTGCATCAAATAAAGAACAGTGCAGTGAAAAGTGATGCGTTGTTTGTGACACGAAATGTGACATAAATGTCAAGCAATGAGTTGGAAGGAAAACGTGAGCAGCGTCTTCTTAAAATTCGAGTACGCGCATCGACCTCAAGACAAAAAGAAACTGATGCACAGCGAACGCTGCGTTTGTCTTCGGATTAATTAATGTGACCTGTCGATTCTGCAATGCTTTACATTATCAAGCAGAAAACCCATCAGATGGAAAGTTCAACGATTATTATCACAAAGGTAAAGTGAAACTACCAGCAAGGCCTATTTCCCCAGTATATTTAAAGGATATTTATAATGTAAATTTCAAGAGAAAAATAAGATCATACAATAACAGTATATCTTTTGCATCAATGGGAGCTAAATTAACAGTGGGCCACTCTGCTTCAAAGTTCAAGGCCAAGTATATCACAGAACTTCGCACCTTCATCCAACTGATGGTACAAAATTAAAGCATTATTCATCTTATTATTGTAAGCATTGTTCATCGAATGCGCGTCATTCTGTGACGGGCTACATTTCTAGTATATATATATATAATAAATAAACTTCATAATTAAGTATCGAAAGTGTTATTATTCAAACGTTCGAAAGAAGTCCAATGCATCCGCGAAGTCATCTGTCAAGCAAGTGGCATTCCGAGAGGGACACACAACATTACAGATTGCCACATGATTTAGAGCTAACAGCCGGTCGTGTGAGGAGCGTTCCGTAACTGAAAACAGTGAATCGGTTGATCTTTTTGAAGTATAGTTTGTCAGATATTTGAGGGTGTCTCCGCAGCGAAATCGCTTTCGCATTTCGCCTCCCCGCCACGGCTCGTCCGGGCCTTCCCGGGCGGAGAGGGACTGTATTGCCGAGGGATCCGAATGTATTATTATGCACACACTCTATGCCACTCTCCCTTGTACACGACAAAACTTAATATGAATTATACCTATCTCAGAGCTCAATACTATTACTGTCGGTCAGAGTTTCGCAATGAACAAAACCTTATATTATTTTATCAAAACCAATTATTTTGTGTCAATTTCATTCAAAATTACAAGTCCCGAAAAAGTAGATTTTCCGGAGTTTCCCTGGGCGGCGCGGAGGGCGGTCACAATTTCGGAAGGCGCTATCGATAATTTCAGGAGCGTTGTTTCCTTTTACTCGCTATGATATATGTACGAGTACTTACCGCGGCGGGCCTCGGCGAGTCGCGGGGGCGGGGGCGGGGGCGGGGACGGGCCCGGGCTCTCCGGCTCGCTGGCGGCGTCGCTTCTCATTATCGGTGAACGGTGAAAAATAACACAAGAAACCTTATTTGACCGTCAGCAGGGGCTAGTGAAGTATATTCACATTATCGGATACGGCGAAAGATACTTTTGTAATTAGTATTTTGTTATTTTCCTGAAAACACAGATACAATGAAACGAATTTATTACGCGTTAAAACGGAAGATTTTATTAATTTTAGTATAAAGAGCACAACGGGCCCACAACTTTAGGTAATTTTTTGTTCCGGAAAGGTCACCCTACTCGAGATGCGACTTCGAGCGAGGCCGCAAGTCCGACGAGCGATCGAAATGACGTCACGCGAAGGTGAGAGACGGCGACGGCGTTCCCGGTCGAGGAAGTCGACAGGAAGCGTCGACGCGTTCGCTCGGAATCGCTCTGCAGAAGCCGCGGGAGGACATCCATCGCATGTCGAATACGATACCGGTAGGAAACTGATGCTTCTATATTTATTCGTTCTTCTTATTGGGCTCCTTCACGACTACACCGAACGGATGGGAACGTTTTTGACTAAAATTTGTGCAATCGCATTCCAAATGAGATATTTGCAAGCTAGAGCCGTGAATTTGATTATTTATAATTAAAGTTTCGAGCGAGCGACTCCGGAGCGCCTCGAGCCCACTGCGATCTCGCCAGCCGCGAGGTCAGCTGGGCGGGCGCGGTGGGCGCGGGCGTTGCACGAGCCGCTGGCGCCCGAGGGACGATGCTTCGCTCCCCGGGCCGGGCATCGCAGAGAGTCGCCGACTGCAGTCCCCGTGCCGGGCGAGGGCTGCGGATGGTTAGTGTTGTCGCCTTACGTTAGGCTGCGGCCTCCGTGGAACTCGCGCACTCGACCTCCCGTCGCGGCTTCTCGACTCGAACTCCGGTGCGCTCGGCGCCGCGCCCGCCTCGGGCCGCCCGGAGCTCTGCGGCGGGAAACAATTTTATTATCACCGTCGTAATTTTCAAAAAAGTTAAGGAAATAAAATCGAAATATCTTGGGTATTCGCTGTGATATATTTATATATATATTCAAATATATATTTATATATATATCTCCGAAAAGCAATCCCATATGCAAAAACTTTATGTTTCGGTAGCATATAATAAGCTGAACAAGTATATGTACCACTTAGGTTTCCATAATTTCTATGATGGCAATGTCAAGATGTACTATATGTATGGGATGAAACAACAGCATCAAGATGTGCCCTGGAAGTGGGAAAAATTTTCAGTATTCAAAAAATACACCATATTTTTTTATTATGCTATGATATAATTTTATATCATTATCCGTGAATTTCGGTTGATAGAAATGAAAATCAAAAAAGCCAATTTCTTATACAGCCCGTATGTTGCGCAGCAGGCCCCAACGATTTGCATCGCTGGGGGGGCTCCCTGACGCGGCTGAGTCTCCATCCATAGAGGCGTTTTGGATGGAGAACCCGGTTGCGTCTCAGGTTAGCAGCGGCAGGGCGGTCGGCCGGGATTAGTCGACCGTCGCCGCCCGACCGCTCCCAGGGTGCACCGCGAGGAAGTCTGAGTCCGGCTTCGCACCCCACTTTAATTGACCTAACTCCGTGTTTTTCAACCTGTGGGTCGCGACCCCCGAAGAGGGTCGCGATACCTCACTCGGGGATCTCGGGTAAAAGAAAAAGACAGCTGGTTGACTTTGGTTTTTTAAATTACTGAGATATTTAAAATATTTTTATTAAGGCCCAGGCCTAGATGGTCGCGAGAATTCTTTATCTTACAGAGGGGTCGCGTAATCAAAAAGTTGAAAAACACTGATCTAATTCATGTTTGTCATTATGTTAATTTTGAAAATGGCCAAAGTCAACTCAACCATCCGACACCACATTTGCGCATGAGATTCACGCAAAAATTTACAGTAATAATATTTTTAATTATTCAAGACTAATAAAATAAAAAAATTACAATGTTAAGCAATACAAATTAAAAATTTATTTAAAAAAATTAAACATCCCGAAACAAGTAATATATGACTAAGACCATTTTCATAATTATGGAATATTTTACTTTTCACACACACACAAATAAAAATATTTTATTTTTTATTTTTTACTTTTCGTCGCAGATCTCTTTCACCTGGAGACCAAATATGAGCATTCGTCGTGTAGCTTGTATCTCTCTCATTCCGCTGGCCCCGTATATACTGCCTCCTTTTCGTCCCGAGCTCACTGTGACAGCAGAGAGAGAACGCGTCATCTCGCCCCCTCCCTTTCGTTACGACACGCCGTCGTAATCTCGGGCCGCCGCGGCCTCGCGGAGGTGACGTCACTCGCCGCCGCCGAGGGACCTCGGCGAGCTCGCCGGATCGAAACCTCCGCATGCGTCGCGATACCATTGACAACCGACAGAATTTTTTTTTCTTTTTGTCTTTTGCTTTTGTGACGGGACAGGAAAAAATGTAATTTTTCTTTAACGCCTTCATTCTGGCTTGGTGGCGTGTGTCAGCATGGGGTTATGTGTTGAGGTGGGTGGTTGTGGGCGGCTGGATTACGGGGAGGGGAGGGGGTGGGAGAGGTGGGGGGATTGCTTTTGGTCTTTTTTGGTAGAGGCAATCTTCTAGATTGTATTCTAGAAGGTGGCTAATCGAAGGGTTTGGGACAAGGGATGTTGATATTTGGAAGGAGTGGGCGAGGTCGATGATTACCTCGTGGATCGTCTTGGTGTTTGTATCCCTGTGGAGTTGGGCATTTTGGACGAACCACGGGGCGTTCAGTGCCCATCGGAGGACTTTGTTCTGGATGACTTGAAGGGGTTTAAGCCTCTTAGGTGCGATGTAACCCCAGACGGGGCAGGCGTAGGTAAGGATGGGACGGATCATTACTTTTAGGAGTAGGATTTTGTTGGAGGGAGAGAGTTTGCTCTTTTTACAGAGAAGTGGGGAGAGGATTGCGGTTGCTGCTCTTGCTTTGTTGGCAGTGGTCTTAACGTGTGGGGTCCAGGTGAGTTTCCGGTCAAGTGTGAGGCCGAGGTACTTGACCGTTTTTCTCCATGGTATGTTGATTCTGTCTAGGGTGATGTTGTCGGGGTGTGTTTGTTTGCCAGGTATCTGGAAGAGTACCGACAGAAAATCGCGACAAAATTAAATTGAACAAAAAAAATACCACTAGAATTCTTTGCCATTTTTTGTAAAATATCCATTCACCCCACTCCACCCGTAGCAACAAATCGCGCCAAATTTATTTTGGGTGTTTTTTTGTAGTTTGCCTAAAATGTAGGACGCTAATCGTACGATTCGTCGCATTTTTTTTTTTATGCGATTTTGCCAAAGAATCGGAACAAAATTTGTTCGTCCCAGTACAGAAAAACCTTGATATAACGGACTTCTGATATAACGGACAAAAAATCCGGTCAAATGTAAAAAAATTAAAAACGTTTTAAATGCGAAAATGTAAAAAATTCAATTTTTTCCTAGTTTTCGAGAGTTGATTATAAAAATAAAAACAGCAAACTTCAAAAGTGCAAACAAAAGTTGATTACTTGTTAGTAGGATTACCGAAAGCAAGCGCGTCGATATCAAACAGCAACGGCACTTCACGACGATTGTCCGAAAACAATAAAATAGAATGTTGTTTGTGTTTTGTATTTTTTATTTATATCTAAATACATAGTGTATGCATTTAAAAAAAAAAAGATTTATTTTAAACCAATTTTTATATAACGGACTTTTGGCTTTAACGGACATCCCCTCCCTCCAATTGGTCCGTTATATTGAGGTTTTACTGTACTCCAGGGAAGTATGGCTCCCGAATTTCAGGCCGGCGATGCCGCGACGCTCTTCCGCCGAGGACGACGCCCGAGGCGCGCGGGTAAGTCGGGAGGAGTAAGGCGAGGCCGATAAAATCTATCGGGACTCGCTACAGTCGTTCGCGTCCTCGACAGAAATAGGGAAGGACACCCGCTCGGATAATTTACTACCTGGCGAGGAGCAGCGGCGAGCGTGCCCGACGACTTCTTCCTTGAAAAATACCCGATACTTATAATTTGCGAGGCAGATAGGATGCGAGCAAACCCACCGATTCCGGGCTCGGGCGGGCGCCAGTCTCGGCTCGAAGTGCTCGGAGTGCTCGAGCCCCGGGCTCTACACCCGTGGCAACAAATCGCGCCAGCTAGCCAGCTAGCCAGCTAGCCAGCTAGCCAGTAGCGTCCTACATTCTAGGTATAACTAGGGACGCTATTGGCTAGCTGGCTAGCTCTGCGGGCGGTCGGTGCTGCTGCCGTTTTTAATGAGCATAATTACAGAATTGCCGTTCCCTTCTCCGTCGGTGTCGCGTGTCGCGTGTCGCGCCGTAATTAGTGGGCGAGATGAGAACGCCCCTCTTTACCGAAACTACTTGGAGTTTATTATTATTTAATAAGCCGAAAGAAGCGTTTCGCTGAATTGAACTGAATGCTGAATAGCGATTGAGGCTAGCGATCGAAACCGATATATCGGTAATTATTCGAAACTCGGTTGGAAAGTTAATCACCGCCGCCGGCGGGCGCGGAGATTTGGACTCTCTCCCAAAATATAATACATATTCAATTTGATCGATAAGAAAATTCCCCCCGTTAAAAACGGTTATCAATATGAAGAAATTTTTGAAATAATGTTTGGGAATTAACACGAGCGGTGTCGCCAGGCGCGGCGGAAGCTTTTTTGAATAATCCCGTATTCTTTTTTCTATTAAATTTTCCGCTGTTCCTTTCTTTTTATGTCACTAGTGGAGGATGAGAGACTGGGCATCAATGGCATGCAGTTCGCAATAAAATACACTACACTCGTTTTTATTTTAGAAGAATAAAAAAAAATATATATATATATTTAAATATATATATATATTTATAAATATATATGTATATATATATATATATATATATATATATATATATATATATATATATATATATATATATATATATATATATATATATAGTAACTATCCACTTTCTTCAAAATAGCCCAAGCAATGTTTTGTAATGGAAGCTAAGTACAATACTTATCGAACCAAAGAAAAATACAACTTACGTGATATTAGGAATCACATCATCTATTCCCATTATTCATTTAGCCAAAGTAATTCAACTAGTTAATACCTGACTACTTGACCGATAACCGATCACATAAAAATTAATTCTTTTAAAATTCCACAATTATAATATGATTAATTTTTTTTGTTTTAATGAAATCATACGAGGTATTGAGATAACACCCCGAGACATATTAAAGCTAAAAACATCCTTATATTATGTTTAGGTTCGACTCTGTCAAATTTTACAGTCAGTAATTAATGTTCATTTAGATTTTTATTTTATTGTATTTTTCTATTATCATGTGATCATAGTTCACGGATAGTATCTTCATTAGTCAGTTGTGAGATTACTATTGGCAGCGGGATGGACACCGGCCGTGGTAGCAATGACGACCTTCACCTATCGGATAGTTTCTGGCTGCACGTTCTTGTGATGACTCACACCGGCTGCTTCCCTCTCGATATGAAGCGTTTATCTACCCTACACCGTGTACTCTTCCTTTTGTATAGTACTATAATCATGACTCTCTTCACCATCTTCCAGATTGCAGAAGTCGTCTTTCTCATTCAGGTCTAGCTAAACTATATTTTCTCTCGCCATTTTCTTTTATCTATAGCACGTTTGGTCCAATACATAGCGGCAGATCTCACTTTTCTTGTTGAGTCTTAACCCTGACGATCTTTCTTATTTTAATACGGTTATTTTTCCAGTTGTTTCGTGTAGTGCTCATAATGTGTGGATCTCGTTATCTCTTCTGTTTCCATTTCAGAACATACATGACATGGATCAGATCTTGCAGTGTCTCCCGCAGATCTTCATCCAGATAGTAACCTTAACCAAAGTAGTTATTTTCTGGAGAAATGCAGATGGAATCCGATGGCTACTGAATCATTTAGACGGTATGCCTGCAGTATCAAGTAAAAAATACCGCTCACTCTTTCCCTATTATCAGTTTTGACTTTCGTGCAGGGCCCGGTTGGGCGCGAGACCACAAAGCTGCTCGAAGCCTGTGCCGAACTATACCGCTGAGCAGTGCACTTTTCGCTGCTCAACCTGTCCTTGTAGGGCTACTGTGGTTGATCTCTCCCTACTACCGAGCAACTGAAGATTTCCGGTTCCCCGTCAAGACCTGGCTGCCCGAGTTCTCTCCCACTTCACCTTGGTCACTGGAACTACTTTTACATTAATCTAATACAGCATAATTTTTTATTCTTAAACTGAGTAATTGAGACCAACTGGATTGTGTAATTTATGAGAAATGTTGACAATCAACAAATCAACATTTCAATCACAAAGAGCCAGTTGAGTAATTATTATTACCGGGAAGCATTTTATCAATCTTTTTTTCTTTTAGGAAGCATGTGTGGTTGTTTATACAAGTATCGGTAATAAGTATGACTGGTGTGTCAGAAACGTTGATGAATACAATGATCTGTGGCTTCCTGGCACATGCTCGAGCACAATTGATAGTGCTACGAGAAGCACTGGAGAAAATAGGAATACCCCAACCTGAGAATTCGGTGAAGACTAATGTAGAATCGCACAAAACTCCTCTGGAACAAGTAAGAAAAACAATTTCTGATAAATTATGTTTTGATAAATATTTTTCATTCAAAATTTTATTTCATTTGTAGCTTTCTGATGCCTGTGCAAAAAAGGTATACAAAAGACATCAAGTATTGACCCAAAATTCTAAAATGAGATTAAAAATTGAAATTATAAAGAAAAACCCATCCCTAAATCATCCAACAAGTGAAGAAATGAAGAAAGACTTTGTGAAGTGCATGAGGCATTACGACATCATTCTCAAGTAACTATATTTTTTAGCATCAACCTTGCATCAGTAACTACATGTTTTATGTGATTAATTTTTGAGGTTAATTTTGCAAATTCTATGATATAATCAGATAAATAAAACTGATTAAAACTTAAACACTAAAAGCTATCTATCTAAAACTCCAAGTATTGAACAGAAATCTTTATAATCAAGCAAGCGTGTTTTAGATAATACTCAATTGGTTATTTAGCAAATTAAAGCCGGATTCATATTATTAATACATTTAAATCAAAATATATAAGTTATGTTAGTCTTAATATACAAACTTAAGACATTTATTTATAAAAACAAGTCTGCAATAAAATCTTCAAGTGCCTCTTCTCAGAGGAGGTTGGTGACCATTTCACTGATCATATTTTTGTCCTGACCCAATCTTATTAGTATGGCTTTACTTGGCTACCACAGGCGTATATTTAGCATCCACGTTAGTTTCCTCCTTCCAATACCCCTTTTCTTTATTTATATACAGGGTGCGCCATCTTTTATGTCGGTATGTAAACATTGAATAACTTTGACATTTATCAACCGATTGACTTGAGTAAACATGTTTTGAAACATCAACTCAGTACAATTTTAACCATTAATTGCTTCACACCAAAACAACACGCTGAAATAGTAACACTGTACATTGAAAATAGTCGTTCAGATGTGTTAGCTCAATATGCATATCGTCGAAAATATTGTGTCCAACAAGCACCGTCTGACAACACTATTCATCATTTGGTGTCGAATTTTCTTGAGCACGGGACAGTGGGAGATCGTCCACATGCTGTTCATCAACGCTCAAGACGTTCCAATGAACTGGTTGAAGCAGTAAGAAAGAGTGTTGCCGAGAAATGGCCGACTTTTGAATACCTGATTTTTGGAAGCAAATTTTGATGACTGACAAGGCCCATTTCATACTCTCTGGCGCCGTTAACAACCAAAATTGGCACATTCGGGGAACGCAGAATCCACACGAGATCCATCAAACACCATTACACGGTCAAGAAGTGACTGTTTGGGCCAGCATTTGTGCCAAAACCATCATTGGGCCATTTTTCTTCAAAGAAGGCGGAACAGTCGATGGAAATTGATATCCGTGGATGTTGGCTCATTGGGCCTTACCACAAATGTGTGAAAATGGTTTGGACGGTTACCGGTTTCAACAAGACACAAGCCACACTGCAAATCAAACAATGCAGTTTCTGCAACGAAAATTCCCTGGACGTGTTATGTCAGAAAAAGGCGACATTGACTGGCCACCCAGATCTCCAGATTTGATCCCTCTGGACTTCTTTTTGTGGGGTTATTTAAAATACAAAATGTACGCCAGCAAGCCTCGGACCACGAGCTCAAGGCAAACATTCGTGCCGAAATCATCGCTATACTGCCTGAGATGCTCGAAAAAGTGATGGAAAACGCAGCAAAAAGGGCACATTTTGCTTTGGCCAATAAAGGTGGCCACTTGATTGATGTTGTATTCAAAAACTAGTTCAAATAAATTTTAAAGAGTCAAATTAAATAAAAATACCTCATATATAGAAATCGGTTGCTTTTTTAAAAATTTATTATTCACATACTGACATAAAATATGACGCACCTGTACATAAATAGTGATTATGCATGATTTGTATCATTTTAGATTTGTGAAGAAAGTTGAAGGAATGTTTACTTGGGGTATATTTTTTCAGTTTACAATATCTGCAATAATAATCTGCAGTGCTGCTTTTCAACTTAACACGGTAAGGAAATGAGATTCATAACTTTTAGAATTAATCTAAAAAAACAAAATGATGAAAGTTTTTTTTACACATTTTATTTTAAAAAAAAAGCACCTTGAAAGATAGAAAAAGGGCAGATACGAGGAATACGATTAGTTGATTATGTGTCAGGCATGTCACCACCCGGCACCAACTGAAAACACCAATGCCAAAATTTAGTTAAATTGATTATATAAAGAATACATCAATATATTACATAACTAAATTTTAAGAAAAAAAATTGTAATGAGGTTTTGTTTAACGCTACCTGTCCCACCATTGGTACCTTTAGCCGGTACTACTAGAACTATTAGAATTGGAGAATTTACTTTCAAAAATCTCTCACATTATTAAAATTGAGCAATAACAAGTACACACATTCAAACCCAAACGTACTTCTATTTAAAATTTTACGATGAAGGAAAAGGAATTACATTTTTATCCACATGTCAACCACACTTAGTTAAGGTTTTATATTGATGAGTATATGCAATTAACACAGTTTGATGTTTAATATGATTTGATTTGTATTTTCGTGTGGTTTTAAGTGTTAATTTTTTTGATAACAATTATTTTTGCAATTTATCAACATTTTTTTTTGATGGCATTTTCAAATGAAGATTTTCTGAATTTGAAAATGCCAACGAGAAAGGTCGGCGAAACCCGCCACAAATAAAAACAAAAACGAGGAAAAATTACAAAATTAATTTTAATTTAAAAATATCAAATGAAATTCCACAGAGTTCTTTCTGTCAGAAATGTTGAATTTGTTAATGCCTTAATAAATTATATATATATATATATATATATATAATATATATTATATATATATATATATATATATATATATATATATATATATATATATATATATATATATATATATATATATATATATATATATATATATATATATATATATATATATCAATAAAATTTAAATAAGTGTAGAAAACCTAACTTGATTTCTATATGTATCTGCTTGAAAAACAGGACAAATTTCATATAATGCAGCAAGAGTTGAAAAGTTGGAAATCCATATACGTATACATACAAAGGTAATTGCTACAGCAAGTATAACGCATGAAGATGATTGAAACAATAAATCTGTGATTGTGTAACTTTAAGTTTACCATGGTAATGTTGTTGCCGTTGAGCAGGATGTGGTCGAGGCGTGTAACACGGCGGCCTTCCGGGGTAGCCTCGTACTCGGTCACGTCTTCGAGTAACATATTCACAAAATCGTCGAAGCCCAACAGCGTCCCGACCATCTCCTTCTCGTTCTTCATAACAATGTGAATGCGTGACCCTATACATTTGTCGACTAACTCTGTAAACACAAAATAAGGATTGCAGTTGACGGAATACAATTTGTTTTTTGCTATTTCTGTATAACAAAATTAATATGAAGCGTTAAATTTTGGCAACTAACCTAAAGGTAGAAGTGTAGATGGATTTGCCGGTGTTGTTATTTGTGCCATGCCGATTGAATTGAAATAAAATTGACAACTGAACTTTATCGCAAAGATATTAATACAAAATATTTGATTTATGTTAATGCGACCTACCAGTTATTTCATTACTATCAATAAAAACGAAATAACCTTGGATATTTTGAAATTTGAAACATTACTTTTGATCCACAGATGATCGACCTGCTTGGTCTCTGGTCTGAAAATTGTGGAAAAGAAATATTAAAAAAAAAACACTATAGCTAAATTTATTAAGCGCTAATCACACGATGCTAATTTATTACAATATATATATATAAAACGAAAACAAATTAAAATATATGCTATATGTAATTCACAAAAATATTAACATTTGATAAAATATCACAGCAAAATAAATAGAATGAAGTATGATTATTATTGTATCATAAGGTTCTCAGCACACTTTTCTCTTTATCCTTTTTAAGTAAGGCTTCCACCGATTTTACAATAATTTTAACGACATTTAAAATATATTAGAAGTCTCAACTTTTAAAAATATTATCTGTTACTATCAAAATCATTTGTATCCTTATTTTAATTTCTAAATTATAGTTGTTTTGTTAAATAGGCACAAAAGGGATCAATCGAATTTTACTTTAGTGCATTGTTCACTGTTGGAATGCTTAATGAATTAATCATATTCTGTTATTTTGGAAACACTGTAATCAATGAGGTTTGTATAAATATTCCATTCTTAAAATATTTAAACATATATATATATATATATATATATATATATATATATATTATATACATATATGCATAAATGCATATATTTTAAAAAAAGTTAAAACTATTTTATTTTACAGAGTTCTCTTTTGTTGGGATCGATTTACGACTGTAATTGGACTTCGACAGATAAAACATTTCGTCGTTTCATGATAATCTTTGGAGAAAGAACCAAAATGCCTGTGACAGTGATGGCGGGAAAATTTTTTAGAATATCAATCCCAACATTTTTCAATGTAAAAACCTTATATATTTATAAACATATATATATATATATATATATATATATATATATATATATATATATATATATATATATATGTATATACATATATACTATATATTTAAAATAATTAATACAAAAAAAACTATACTTTGGTTTCAGGTTATTAAATCATCATACTCTTATTATGCACTCATCGAAGGCTTAAGAGTAAAGTAATGGTATCATTAAATTATTCAAATATTTTTTTCGAATTAAGTAAAAAATTAAAAGAAAAATTCCAGCAGAGAGAGATGTATGCAATTAGAGTCAGTAGGCAGTGGTGGTCACCCAAATATAACAGAAATCAAACGAGAGAGGCGATGTTTTTTAACCCAATCGCTACCTGTGCACAGGTAAGGCACCCTGACGACGGTTTACTTAGTTCGCGCCACGCATTAATGAGTTATAATTGTAAAACGATTTTGCACCCTTCCCGTATAACCGGTGTCTCTTATGCGGCAAATTCGGGTGAGACAATGATTATACTGGTGGATGACAATGATTATACAATACAGTTCGAGATAATGATAGTACAATGCAGATTGTACTGGGTGGTACTCAGTCTGCAATTATGTCTGCAACATGTGCTGACTACCATTTCCCACATACTGGTCACCATTACCTACCACAATCGACAATGGTGATCAATAAAAAAAAAAAGATTTTAGTTCTTAAATAAATATGCCCAAATGATTAAAGATGATCTCAATTGTTAATTAGATAAGTAATATTTATAATAAGGCTAAATCAATAAATAATTTACGGTAGATTTTATTTTATTTCAATTTACAAAAAAAGTTACCTCATTACCTATATTTCCCCTATCGTTCTATACGTGATTTAATGTTTTATATTTCTGTTCTGTTCCTTACTGTTCTAATATGTAAAGTAATTGAAAATAGTGGTGTTATTCTTTTTTTATTGAAAAATGCTTTAAAATATGTATTCCAATTCATTTACAGTAATAACCCCAAAAGCTGTCTGCCTAGCCACGTTATAGATATTTCCATCGACAACTGAAATCGCATCGGAACTCACACTAACAACACTTCTCTCAATGGCGTCCTGTCTCTACTTCTCGCGGTAGCTTCGCCTTTTGATTTGTCCATTATATTTTAGTAAAGAAACGTTGTAACTTTCATTATGGCAGATGTTTTAGATATTGAAAATTCTGAAGAGTTTGAAGTCGATGACGAAGGCGAACGTGAGTACCGATGTTTACAAAATTACCGCTGATTTTACTAGATCAGTAAATTATCGACATCGCAGGTTATGACATTTTGACAAGAAGCTAATTTCGAAAAGAAACTTAATATTTATGTGACTTACCGACAGAAAGAGTAAATTGCGATAGTTTGATTTTAAAATAATCACGTATTTATCGATTCGACTACGCCTAGAATTTTTCATACGTATTCGCGTATTTTTAAATAAATTAACATTAAGAATCCTAACAAAAGAAAATCAATAATGATTGAAAGCTTATTTTCAGTAAATGAACAATAATATGATTGGTGCACGTTTTCAGAGGGTATCGCAAGACTGAAAGAAAAGGCGCGAAACAAGAAGGGTCGTGGCTTCGGAGGGGCGGAAGGAGCCTCGGCGGCGGCGGCGGCGGCGGCGGCAAGGCGGCGGGAGCGGGCCGCTACGACCGTCTGGCAGCCGGCGGTGAGCTTGGTCCCCAACGTTCTGTCGAAGGCTGGATTTTGTTTGTTTCGGGTGTGCACGAGGAAGCACAGGAAGATGACATTCAAGTGAGAAACTATTTTTTTTCAATCAATTTCATGACCGAGCTTTATGATTATACTTTTTGGAGATAAGTTACCATATAGTGTGGATTCATTTCGAGACAATATTTTGTAAAATTATAACATTGCTCAATTATTACCCGAGTAAGAAACGGTGTCATCTTTGTTATTTGGATATTTTCGATTGGTTTGTTATCCTTCAACAAAAATTCAAGAGACCAAAATTGAATACGGGGAACATAAGCAGTTATTACATCAACTGTCCAAAATACATATGATTCATTCAATTTTAGAATTCAGTTTTAAATCTATAATTTATTTTAAAAACAATTTGGTTTTGATACATTGCACACTACAAATTTTATTGTATCATAAAATAATTTTTAAAAAGTCCAGCCCACTGTTTTCAAAATTTAATAGGGGTCCATTAACTTTTGAAAACAGTGGCAGTTTCGCATAGGTATGCGTATATAATATAAAAACATTTCAGTCAATTCAATACTAATAGACTTGTTATGAATAGTTTGGGAATTATCTATCTAAAAAGTGATTTATACAAATTATCTATTGGGTTGGCCAGAAGATAATTTTGGTTTTTTTTTTTTTTGTCTAATTCTGGTTTCAGTGTTGGTGCTGTAGATGACCATGTAAGTTTTCAAATAAAATTGTTGTAGGTGACCCATTCTTCGTTGCCAGTAATTATTCTTTTAAAAATAGGATCGGTTTCATTCTGCTTGACATATCGCAAGTTTTATATTCATTGTGTCAAGTGAATCTCTTTCAATGCATGCGGAGCCCAAATATTGAGCCTCTTAATAAATTATAGTGGTTTTAAATGATTTTCAATTGTGTGCGAAACATTCAACTTCTCTGCGATATCTCATGCAGTTATATGGCGATCTTTTTCAATTATGGCTTTGATTTGGTCATCATCTCTGTAGAGATATGTGAAGTTATTGTTGTTGATTGATAAACACAACGCACATATCAAAATTGGTTTAAAAATCAATTTTGGAGATTTTGCCTTCGAATATGACCAACGTTTGGGTCGACATACAAGGCAAGGAATTAATGTTTGATGTATTTTTACTGTTAAGTAAATCATTTGAAATTGATTTATATTTAAGGACAAGTTCTCAGAATTTGGAGACATAAAAAATATTCATCTGAACTTGGATCGGCGCACCGGCTTCCTCAAAGGATACGCTCTTGTTGAGTACGAGACATACAAGCAAGCACAGGTACCTTTCTTCCTTATCTGCCAGTCATTAACATCCTTAGGGAAAAACTGTAAGAAAATTAATTATTTTAAATTTAATGTATTTAACATAATAATCTCATCTCTTAACTTTGTTTTATATGAGTTCAAGAGTATCCCCCTTAAAGGCTTGACTTCTGGACTTTTCACCCTTGTACTTGCACTGATTTTCTTTGCTTGGATGGTGACAGAAGTTAACAAACATCAGTGCCAAATGCTTCTGGGGAACTTAATTCTCTAATCTGTGAGAAAAGTGTGAAACTAAGAGTTAAAGATGTTTATGTATTTAAGTGCATCAGATATGGTCTATGAAACTTAATTATAAGGGGTCCAAGTAATAACTTCCATAATACCAGTGAATAGGGCATATTTAAAACAAATATTATGATAGAAGATTAATGGTGTTTGTTTTTTTTTTTATTAGAGCGCACGTGAGGCACTGAATGGAGCTGACATACTCGGACAGGGCATTGCTGTGGATTGGTGCTTCACCAAGGGACCCAATAAGACACACAGTCGCAGTAAGCGACGGTAGATACCATACTTGTCAAAGTGTCTCCATTGTTCGAGCATTACCACGTATGCGGGACCATTGGAGTGACTGCTCAGTGCTAGAATGTATATTTACTTATTTAAGACAATAAATTTAATTCTTTTGTAATCCATTTGTTTGCCTTCTCAATTTGATATGTTGAAGCATTTCACTGACGATTGTGTATATTTATTTATCGATCAAAATAATTGAGGAATAAATAATAACTGAAAGACCTAGAAATTTTCTAGGATACAACATATGGCATATTTACAGATTTAACAATTTTATCAGTTGTTGAAAGTTTGGTCGTTAATAAAAATGAAATTTGGGTGTTCCTATATGAAATATTGCATACTATCCATCACCTTAATCACAATGAGTGAAGAAATATTTGAAAATAATAACCCAAGTTAGTTTGCAAATCATTTATTATCGTAGCACATGAAACTGAAATAAAAATGGGGCAATTATTCACAAAATGGCTTTACAGGTTGACATAGACAACAAAGAAATTTGCCAGTGGGAAATAAAATAGAATAGATTTGATTCTCAATGACATCAATATAAAATACTCAAACACTTGTGACAACACAATCTATTATAAATATACTAGAATATAGCAAGACTCATTACATACACAATAGACTCCCTTCATAAGGCTCAATTACACTCTAATATTAACATTAAAAAGTCACTCCATCATGCATCCATCATGTGTTATTAGTTATCGTACAGTGAAAGTGCACATGGCTGAGTGCTGTTTCCCACCCGCATTTAGAATTTGCGGCTCTGATTCTCCAACAGCTGCTTGAGGCTGAAGGAAGACAAGGCCAAACCGCTGAGAGCCAGCAGAGCCGCAGACCTGAACACGGCACGGTCCGGGGACGGGTGCTGAAACAGATCAATCAAAACTGTGAGAGAATGAATGAACTCTAAGGGGGTCAAAACTGGTAGGTAAGAACTGGTTGTATACTACTCATTATTGAGAGGTCAAGTATTTCCATGCTGTATCAACTTTACCTTCTACATTAGTTCCTTAGCCTAAATTCTATGTTACTCATCCAGTACCTATCAATTACTTCTTGATGAGTTTTACTAGGCGTACCTGGAGCTTTTGACGTCAATCCCCAATTTGTTTTAAATAAAAGTTGGCAAATCAGTCAGCTAGTATTTTTGTTAAATTGCAGACCTTCATAAGCATTGATTCTGTAGATTACATTATATATCCCCCCCCCCCCTCCCCCTTAGGTAACACCAGACCTAATTTGATACTTTTTTAAGACTTAAGACTTGTGATCCTCTACTAGTAGTCAGTTTCATTATTTACCAATCATAACATCTTTCATTAATGATATCTTTTGTGATAAACATTCTAGTTTGTTAACTCAAAAAGAAAAGCTAAATGAGTTTTAGTCTACTTTATGGCCTTTTTGTTTTTCTCCTTTCCTTGACCTTCCTAAAACTACTTTTTGTGTGAGTACGTTTACAAATGTGAATAGGTGTACACAGAGGCAGTTGGATAGTGATGTTTATCAGAAAAAAAAGGTAACAAGAAATTTGAACATAAAAAATAAAAACTTCTCTTTCGAACGAAAAATACGTTTTTAAGAAATATATAACAAAAAAAAACATCAAGTACTGTACTAAAGTAAACTGGACATTCAAAAATAAAACAACTTTACTTTCTATATCTGTTTATCTTAAATGTTAAAAAATAGATTTGCTGATAATACATTTTCTACGGCATCATACGTTCATGATATTTTCAAAGTTTCCATTATTTCTGAACAAAAAAATTGTTGCGGATTTTTTTGACGTTGCTAAAAATAGGGTAATGAATTAATAAAAATAAAGCAACTCGCGGATTCAGCTTTCGGCGGTGGAGCGTAATTTTACGGACAACGCAGAGTCCGAGCGAACACTGCAGAAGGCAGGACTTGTCGCTATTTACAACCAATTCACTTTCTCGGAGTAAAACCGATTGAAATAAACCTAAAACGCAATTATCAAAAATATTTTGAAAATAGTTGCTACGATGGATAAAACTATTTTCAGACTGAAAGAACCTATCGACAGTTCTAAAGCTCGGCGACTTGACCGCATAATAAGCAAGTTGTCGGCAATCGGCAGAGTCGGCGGTCAAGGAGCGCGAGCCTCCGCCCGCGAATATCTACCACGCATTACAAAACTTACTAATAGAAAAAAATGCGCACTATTTTCTGATATGATAACGCTCACAAAATTACGACTACTATGATATAACGCCAGCAGAAGATAGCACTGATAATTGTTATGTAGCTAAACCTGCACTTTTATGATTTTGTTCTCACGGGTAGGCTTTACGACTGTTGTTCTCACAGACTGACTGTAGCTTTTATGATTGTACTCTATAAGGGACCACCCGTGTAATTATTGCTGCCAGAAGGTTTTTACGATTGCATTCTTTAGAATCTCATTTGGGTCTTAACGCAAAATCAATATCTACACTTTGTCAGTTAAAGCACGTTTTGCACTGCAGTTTATGATAGCGTTCTCAGGCCTTCACGAAATATGTAATCTGCATCTTCTATTGTTAACTCGTGTTCTCAAATCCCTGTGGGTTTTAAGATACACCCTGTCAGACTTTCTACCAAATGTAACTGTTTATTTCTCTAAATAAAAGGGACGCTAAGACGTTATCATTGTCACCCGTCTAACTCCTACCACCTCCCTGTTCACACCCGGCTATCGCTGCTACCGAAGGGACCGCCCGACCGTAGCCACGACCAAAGGCAAGCGACGTCCCAGGGCCTCCGGAAGCGTTGCCATCTTCATTCGCGAGCTCATCAAGCACGACGAATTTTACCTCCCACAGACTTCTGACGAGCTGGAGGCGATAGCCATTCGTCTTAAACTTAACGGAAACATGCACACCCTAGTTTCGGCCTACTGCCCCAAACAATCCCACAACCTCCAAAAAGATCTCGCCACCGTCATGAGAGCCGGCAGAAATAATCTTGAAATTTATTTTTTTTGCCGGCCAGGTAATCATTCTGTTTTTAAAGTCCCCCGAGGAGCGAGCTATGCTCTCGGAATGGATTATTCGTTGTTATCATTTCGACCATCGGCTGTTTGCCGATATATATATATCTACTATAATAATAGCCATTGTGTGTGGGTGGGTGTGTATGTTTCGTTTTTTAGTTCTCTATAGAATATCTTAAAAGATACAACGCTGATTTTTTGCACGTAAGTTTAGTAAATTTTTCCGCAGCTATGTGCCGAATTTCAAGACGATAGGATAATATTTTTATTCATAAACTATAAAATATGCTTTAGCGAGTTTCAATATGTACGAATTATATGATTCTGTTCTTCACCGTGAGAATTTCAAATTTAGAACTTTTACAAAAAAAACAAATTTTGATGCTTCTAAGAAATTTCCAGTTTATGTCAGTTTGACACAAGTGCCAATTCTATTTTTTTTATCGAAATTGCATTAGAAATTATTAATCACATCATAAATAACACCGTCTACGCACAGAAAACGTAATTCAAAAAGAATTGCACTATTGAACGTGATAAAGACTGCATCAAATAAATAACAGTGCAGTGAAAAGTGATGCGTTGTTTGTGACACGAAATGTGACATAAATGTCAAGCAATGAGTTGGAAGGAAAACGTGAGCAGCGTCTTCTTAAAATTCGAGTACGCGCATCGACCTCAAGACAAAAAGAAACTGATGCACAGCGAACGCTGCGTTTGTCTTCGGATTAATTAATGTGACCTGTCGATTCTGCAATGCTTTACATTATCAAGCAGAAAACCCATCAGATGGAAAGTTCAACGATTATTATCACAAAGGTAAAGTGAAACAACCAGCAAGGCCTATTTCCCCAGTATATTTAAAGGATATTTATAATGTAAATTTCAAGAGAAAAATAAGATCATACAATAACAGTATATCTTTTGCATCAATGGGAGCTAAATTAACAGTGGGCCACTCTGCTTCAAAGTTCAAGGCCAAGTATATCACAGAACTTCGCACCTTCATCCAACTGATGGTACAAAATTAAAGCATTATTCATCTTATTATGTTCAAACACTATTGCATCGTTCATCGAATGCGCGTCATTCTGTGACGGGCTACATTTCTAGTATAATAAATAAACTTCATAATTAAGTATCGAAAGTGTTATTATTCAAACGTTCGAGGGAAGTCCAGTGCGTCCGCGGAGTCACCTGTCAAGCAAGTGGCATTCCGAGAGGGGCACACATTATATAAATAAAATACTTTTGTGATTTTTCGAAACGAAATTCGTTTGATAATGCCAACGTGATAGGTTGGCTAAACCGGTCACCTATAAATTAAACATGTGGAAAAATCACAAATGTATTTAATTAAAATGGAATTCTGCCGATGCTCTGTCAAAAAGATTGAATATTATTATTGAGTCTCAAATCTCGCTAGCAAATTAAATTCACTCCGAATAAGAAAGTCGATGTTTAGGAAATTAATAAAATACAATTGACCGACTTTATAAATCCATGTATTGAGGTAGTCCGATGCGAATTTAGTTTACTTCTCATTTATATTATTACCAAAATGAATTTTGGTTTTTAATAGTCTCGAATGCAACGACAGTGCGGTGGCGCGAGGAGTCGAGAGTGCGATCGACGAGGCAAATTGCGCGTCAACAAAGTTCCCTGGAAATAGACAGCGCGCGGTCCTCCACCACGTTATAAAAACACAGATCGACCGTGAAATGTACTCACGTCAGTATTATGCGTAGTGGACGAGAAGACCGCGTGCGATAATTTGCGGTGTGTTGGAGAGGTTCCAAAATTATTTCAGTACGTCGCGACGCCAGGTCGGGTGATCCGCGCCGGGCGAAGTTCCGAGAGGCGCGGCCCGGAGGCGGCCCGGAGGCGGCCCGGAGGCGGCCCGGAGGCGGCCCGGAGGCGGCCCGGAGGCGGTCCCGACGCGGAGACGCACCGTCGAGTGCGAGCCTCGCGCATCGACAACATGCACTATGAGATCGAAGATATGCGAGGGCAGGACGGCTCGCGAGAGGTCGGTCGGGGAGGGCAGGCGAGGAGGCGGTTAGGTGAAGGAAATTTGTGGCGGGTGGCAGTTGAAAATATTCGATTGATAATTACATAAAAAAAGAGAATATGAAAATGTTTGTGCTACTACGCTAAAAAAAGAAATACATTTTTTTATTTGTTCGAAAAAAAGGAAATATGTATTGTTTTTTTTAATTAACTTTTTTATTTAATGCTAGCATCCAAACAATATTTTGAGTTTTTTCGGTAGGTGTATAAATATAAAGATTTTTCGGCGCTCCAACTCTGGAGCAAGCAACAATTAACGATTGGCTTTGAGCCTTGTTGATGGTTATGGAAAAAGCCATAAAAAAATTATTTGCTTGTTGTGTTCCAAGTGTAATATTTCGGCTTGTTGAGGGACAAGGCATTTGAATGGTGAAGATCCATTATTATAATTATAATTATAAAAAGTAACTTTGTATTTTTGTCTTCACTTTTGAGTTTATTGAAATTATTTGCATAACTAGTTTCGACCCAATGACCGGGTCATCATCAGATGCATGACTAAACATGCAAATAATTTCAATAAATTCAAAAGTGAAGACAAAAATACAAAGTTACTTTTTATAATTATAATATTTCGGAACTTCAGGAACGCTTAGCTTGACGCAAATGAAAAAAGCTGTAAGTGTTGTATTTTGTGGCTGTGTTGCTCGTTCTTCGGTAAAATAAACACATTGGCCGTTTTCTAAATGAACAGCAAGATGTTGAACAGTTGGATATCGTGCATGAATACTGAAACCAAGAATTCTCCAGACAGCTTCATTATTGCTGATGTAATGACCCATCTGAAAATGAGTGATTTCATCGTTTCGATTTGAATTCCGCAAATGATTAGTCCGCGCGGAAACGGTCTCGAGTGCAAAGAGTTAACTCACAGTAAATGCACATCAATTTCTCTCACCACACACGACTGCTCTCAAGTTTTATTCTGTCCGACTTATCATCATAAATTAAATTTATATATAATAGCATGGTCATGCTGTAATTTTATTTGGAAACTTCAACCCACATACACTTTTAGTATTGTAATTGCACTGCCTTATCTGAGCCAGTTGAAGCAACACTGATTATTTATGATTACTCGTCTCGAGGTGCAGGCCTCCGAGTCTCATGATAGGCTTTCAGAGATTTACTTAACCACTATATTTTTTAAAATAGGAATCAAACATTTCTTTGGTGTTGAGGTGCAGGTTCAGATCGTAACAAAAAATCTAAGCGTGTGGACAATTAAAGAATCTGAAGATTGCAACAATATTTAAGAACTTATTATGATGGAATATCATTATTATAAAGAGCACCTATCCCCTGATTTACACGGTATTTTATTTGCACAATTTCACTTTTACGCGGGATTTAAAAAAGAAAACAAAAAATTCTGCAGTCACTTATAAATTCCCTTTGCTTGGTAATATACTGGCGCTTATGTTTCTGGTCATCATTTAATTTCATTCAAATAAATAATTAATAATAATTTAATTTAAGCGACTGTCTTCCTAACGTGTATAAAGTTCAGACTTGGGGAGACATGGTTAATGAAACAAATGATTGTGACAGTGTTTCTGAATAAGAGAAGTCTGAACCGGTTGCGTTCACAGCAAGTCTTCCGTGAAGGACTTGAATTAAGGCGAAAATTGGGTAATCACTTTTTACAAAATGACCTGGATGTTGTACATGCTCTCCTATTTCAGCAAGTATTGGGAGGTCTATAAAAATTTGACTAAAAACCAAACACAATTGTTAATTACGGGTTTCATTACCAAGGTTCGCCGATCTGAAATTGTTTCTAATTCATCTAACATCGAACTAGAATCACATCAAGTACTATTTAGTGATGAAGTGATGAAAGTGACATCATACGAAGCAGAAAGAAAAAATTTAAATTCTACGAAAATGATAAGTTATCAAATTTTAAAAAGAAAAATACTTGAGTGATTTTTCCACAAATAAGTTTTTATCGGTAGCCGGTTTCGCCAAACTTTCACGTTGGAATTATCAAACTGTGTTATTAAATTGTTGGTTAAATTTATATTTCTTGTTTCTATATTTAAAATGAATTACATTTCATATATTTTTGTTATTTTATGGAAAGACCGGTATTGAGATATTTAGTAATATTTTACACTGAAATAAATATCTGAATTATGCATATTTTAGTTTATTTTCTTTTTACACGGTTTTCTAAGGAAGCAATCTTCAGTGTAAATCGGGAGATAGGTATACTATAAATTTCTTTGCGTGCCCTCCGACAGTCGGCTTTGATTCAATAGGAAACATAATTCGTTTGTCAGTATGGATGAATATGATAATCATACCTGCGTGTACGTCAGGCGGAGGGCGAGCAGGGCAGCTTGGGAAGTCCTCATCGCTTCTCACGTCGCGGTCGCACCGACACACTTCTTCTTTCGACAAATAGACAATTCAATTAAATAACCCAACAATTCAAAGCGGACGATCTCCGACACGGCACAACAATACAGGTAAATTAAATTTAAATGGAAAACTATAGAATATGAAGTTATAAGCATTGAGTAGTAGTAGTTTAAACGGCAGACACTACAATGAGCTGACTTTGTTCTACTGAAACGTGACAACAACCGGCAGCCGAGCTTATTCGTCTTCACTCGTTCGCGTTATTATTCTATTATTAGAAGACAAAGTGCAATCTCTACTACGCAAGAACATAACCTCGGAGATCGAGTCGGTAGTCGGCTGTGACTGTCGCTGTGATTATAGATTGAATTATGTAATTATACAATGTTATATGATATTTCAATCCCTTTTAATTGTATTTTATAATCATTATTATCCGATTGAAATTTTAAATAATTTAATAATCTACCCACCCGAGCACGAAAAACCCCTCACTTTCTCTTGTTGACTTCACAAAAACCAAAAGCAAAACGCCGTGTAGAAATTTGCTGATCGAAAAAAAATTCGTTCATGAATAACGGAGTCAAAATGAGTGGATTTTTTGGTACTTGTCTTTTATCCGACCACCAAAAAACATTGTCCTATTATTTTGTTTTTTTTTATTGGCAACAGTGTCTATTTTTTGCTTCTTTTGTTGGCAACAGTGTCTATTGGCGAGAAAACACGTATTGTTTATTTATTTAATTTAAAGTATTAACCTAACCTAACCGTCAAAGATAACCGTTTTTTCATTGTTTGTAAAATATATGATACAAAATTGAAAAAAAACTTTCATTTCTATGACGAGACTCGCTGTTGCCAACAAAAGAAGCAAAAAATAGACACTGTTGCCAATAAAAAAAAGCAAAATAATAGGACAATGTTTTTTGGTGGTCGGATAAAAGACAAGTACCGATTTTTTTAACGATATATTCGTAAAAAAAATTTTTTTAATGGTAAATAGTTTAACAAAAGAGGGAATAGTAAGTTTTGGTCGGATTACTAATAATTATTCCCTTTATTTTTCAAGTTGTACCTAATAATTGAAATTAGGGAAAATTATGAGAAAAAAAAAACATTTTTTTTCATACTTTTTGATTAATTATTTTTTGAGTGCTTTTTAATTTTGCGCATACGCACGGCCCAACTAGCATTTTTATCGAATGCACTAGCAGGAGAAATGTAGGTAATGGGGGTCACTTTTTGTAAGCTGATATAAAAGCAAATCTAGATTAATTATTTATTGGTTTAGCCCTATTATAAACATTACTTATCTAAATAACAATTGAGATCACCTTTAATTATATGCCATATTAATTATATATTTGCCATATTAATTTAAGAACTATAATCATAAAAAATAACAAGTTTGATTACCATAGTTCACATCAATCTGCATGAGCCCAAACCACATTTCATTGTCTCGCCGGTTATCAGGGTCTTTTGTATCATCGTCATTAGTATTCACCTCCGAAATATTATTTGATTCCTGCAGAATTGGTTTCTTTACATTCTGAGAACCCGCCTTCCGCAGCTTGCCTTTCACAGCTTTAGCCTTCTTTTTATTTTCTTTTTTAATCATGGTGTATATCTAGATGAAATATTGGATTCTATAAACCAAGGGCGCTACACCATAAGGAGTATGCATGCTTCCAGCACGATGGCTCTTCATGAACAGTCGCATTCTCTGCTGCGTGCTGCTTTGAGTGGTCCTGAAAAGACACATCCAATGGCTGTATGCAGTGAGAGGTATGGGGCGGTAGGAACAGCATATGAATAAGGTTTTTCTTGCAATGCTCATTGACGGCCAGTGCGATATGGCTTGCATGATTATACAGTATCAATAGGACTGGTTCGTCTACAGAAGGTTTAGCATGATGGCTAAAGTGCCTTATTCCATTGAAGTTAGGTTGTGTGGGCAATGGGGGTCACCAGACTCGAATTGCCTATATTGCCGAAAACGATAAAAAAAATCCAGCCAAAAAAGTTGAAGTTATGATGGCAACTGGGGTTTAAATAACGATCTAAAATGCTTTGTTCATTTCATATCACAAGCATTGAAAGAAACATAAAGTAGTTTGAGCATTACTTTTGGATTTGTCTACTCGAAAAATTAGATCAGAAGGGCACAAAATTGTTTTACATCTATAATTCATTAACGCGTGGTGCAAACTGAGTGAGCCGTCGTCAAGGAATCTTACCTGTGCACAGGTAGCGATTGGGCTCAAAAACATCACCCTCTCTAGTTTGGTTTCTGTTATATTGGGGTGACAACACTGCCTACTGACTTCAATTGCCTACATCTTCCCTACCAGAGGATTTAATGTCAATAGTGATACTTTATGGTCACATTTACTTTAAAATACTAGCTTAAATTCAAACTGACTTTGATAATGCTAACGTGAAAGGTTGAAGAAACCGGACATTGATAAAAATTAACATGTGGAAAAATCAATAAAGTATTTTCTTTAAAATATTGTAATAGTTTTTGTTAGCACACGAGACGAAACGAGCTGCGAGCGCTTCTGTATGTGATGACATTACAATTGAGATCCGCGTGTGTAATTTAGAAACAAGTATTTTATTTAGCTTTCTACGGAAAACCATAAGCATTACTTAGGTTTAGATAAGATAGGTCTATAATAATCTTCTGATTATTCTGAAGCTGTGAATTATAAGTTGAATTGAGACGTTTCCATTATTTTTTTGATCACTCGTTATCTTTTTAGAAACATAAAATAAATTTATTCATAGTATTTTTCTTATGAACATTTAAATTCATATTCATTTGATAATAGAATCAGCATAAATTGAGTTCAAAATATTGAATACAAAGCGTAAAAACCATTTTTATAGTGTTTCATAAATTGAACACATCTATAACAAAAATAATAGATATCTCTAGAATTAATTGAATTTATTTATTGTATTGCAACGATGCTCCCGACTATTTTAAAAGAAAACAATTGATAATGTGCGTAGGTGCCATGTTTTTTGGAGAAAAGATGCCTCCTCTGCGTATAAGGTGCGTCTATCGCCGGATGTGCTGTGTCAAGATGCAGGCATTTTAAAAAGAGAATACACCCATACCCCGCTATACTGTCTTTCGCTATAACGGCCCTTTTCAATAAGGCACGTTTTCGATATACGGCCTAAAATGTTTCGATAAACGGTAAAAAAATTTTTTTTTTGATGTTATTTTGTTTACGAGCGTTATTCAGTGTGTGCTCATAGAGCGGCTGGTTTAGACTTGTCTGTGAGTGTTTTATGTACATATTTATTACTGATTGTTACACATTAACTGGAAAAATTGTAAATAATTAGGGATATTTTTGGTACATAAATACATATGTATGTATGTAAATTTTTTTTTTTTTTTGTGTATTTTTTTATTAAACTTATTTTAACTATCGATTATATGGATTGAGGACAATAACAAACGGAGAATGCCAATGAGTCAAATGACTATCCAGGAAAAAGCTTTAAGTATTTCGAAAATTTGAAGAAGGGAGATACCGATGAATCTGCTGAAGATGTCACATTCCAAGCAAGCCGAGGATGGTTTGAAAAATTTAAAAATAGATTTAATTGGCATAATTTGAAAATGAAAGGTGAAGCAGCTAGCGCCGATGAGGCCGCATTCAAGGAATATCCCAACATTTTAATGGGAATTATTGAAAGAGGTGGTTATAAAACTGAACGAGTGTTTAACATAGACGAAACAGGGCTTTATTTGAAGCGAATGCCTGATCGCATGTACATTTCAAAAACCGAAAAATCTGCGCCTGGTTATAAGGTGTCTAAAGAAAGATTAACTTTGCTACTTGGTGCAAATGCCGTGGGTGATTTTAAGCTAAAACCACTTTTAATATATTTGTCCGAAAATCCAAGGCCTCTTAAAGGACTAAATAAAAATCAATTACCCGTCATATGGAAATCCAACAAGAAAGCTTGGATGACTAAAGCTATTTTTAAGGATTGATTAAAAAGTCACTTTTGTACAGAAGTGAAAAAATATTTGCGAGACAATAACATAACCAACAAGGCTTTGCTAATTTTGGATAATGCACCAGGGCATCCTACTAATTTATCCGAGCTATCTGAAGATGTCATGATTGAGAACCTTCCGAAAAATACAACAGCTCTGATCCAACCAATGGATCAGGGTGCAATAGCCACTTTTATGGCATATTACCTACGCCGAACTTTCCGACAACTTATAAGGGAAACCGATGGTAAAGCTTCAATTAAAACATTTTGGAAAAACTATAACATCAAGGATGCTGTTGACAGCATCAGTGAATCATGGAAGGAATTAAAATTAACAACAATGAACCATGTTTGGAAAAAAATATGGCCAGAATGTATAAAAAGTGTTACATATTTAACAAATTTGGAACCGATCCCATTGAATTTGTATTAGAATAATTGATTCCTTATACGACTTTTCGTGTTTACCAAGTTTCGTGGAACGGATCTAGGCCGTAAAGTGAGGTATGGGTGTATACCTATTACTGCATTCTTTGCTACTGTAATTTAATAGCAGAGCAAATATAAAAAAAATACCTTATAGCAGTCATGTCAAAGATACGGCCCGCGGGCCGTATCCGGCCCCCGGGCCGTATCAATCCGGCCCGCGATCGCAATGTGTCGCAGAAAGAAGAATCATGTTTAAAAAAAAATGAAGTTGAAAAAAAGGAAGTTTAAAAATGAGCACACTACATTTATAAGTAATTTCAAGGGCAGAGCGTGCCTAGACAGTATTTTGAAAAAAAAAAATTAAGAGATTAACGCTCTTACATTTTATACACAATATTTCAAAAGTTTTGATAACTACCCGGAATTTAAAAAGCATGCAGCACGCATTCTGTGCATGTTTGGTAGTAACTTTTTATGTGAGCAGATGTTTTCCGTCATGAAAATAAATAAGAACAATCATCGCACAAGACTTACGAATGAACATCTCCAATCAATTCTTAAAATAATTACAACGAATACGATACCTGACATCAATGAGCTTGTCAAAAACAAGAGAAGTCAGGTATCTGGATCCTCGAGCTCAAAATAATTACCCTCTTTTATAACTTTGATATGATTTTTAACTACCCTATATTATATATATACGATGAGTGCATTAATTTTTTCGGATTTTCTAAGAGATGGCGTTACTACTATTGAACCGCATCAGGCTATACTTTAACACGGTGGTCCCAAACCCTCGCCATGGCGCCCGCCGATCATTTTCCGTGCGCCCGCCGACCATTTTCCTGTCCGACCACAATAAAAAATTATTTAAGAAAAAAAAAAAAAATATATATTTTTACAAATTAAAATAAGAAATGTAAACGAAAATAAGTTAATCGTTATAATTTTCAAAATAATAATTCTTTCCAGAAAATCATAAAAAAGTCTGTTAAAATAGTATCTTATGGTGGCTGATCCCTTTGATGGATCAATTTTTGAGTTTTTTGCGAAAAATTTACTGCATCAATAGAAAAAATTTTAATGTTAAAAGTTAGATACGTTCCTTCTTCTAAAGACGTGATTTTTTGTATCTTGTAAATTTACTTTTAATATGATTAATATGTATTTTCCAGATTAAAGTTTAGGAATTTGGAGATTATTATAACCGATGGATTTAGAACCCTAAGCATTAAGGTCTTTTTTTAAATTGGAAATAAAATATTATCAATAAAACTATAGTAAAAGATTAGCTAAAAAATTATAACAATTTTTTTTTAACAAAGTTTGGCTTTGAAAAGTCGTAATTTTATCTAATTTTTCAACATTTTTAAGAATTTATTTTACCTTAAAAAAGATCAGTAATTTAATAATAAAAAATATATAAATATAATTTAAAGCTTTTTTAATATTCTATAAAAAAAAACAACTTTCAACAAAGAAAAATAAATTGATAGTTAAAAAAATATGATGACACGTTTCGCAAAAAAGTGACAAAAGCTTTCAGGGAAAGAAAATACACCCATTTCAGCCCCGGTCAGTACGGATCTCACTCGGAAATCGAAATCGTTTCATTATTTCATTTATTTAATTATGATTCAAAAGCAAGGAAATTGGGTGCCACATGAATTGAAGCTGAGAGACGTCGAAAGGCGATTTTGCATTTCGGAAATGCTGCTTGAACGCCACAAAAAGAAATCATTTTTGCATCGTATCATCACTGGTGATGAAAAATGGATTCGCTACGATAAGCTGAAGCGTAGAAAATCATGGGGTAAGCCCGGGCATGCAACAACAGGCCATTCATGGCGCCAAGGTAATGCTGTGTAGTTGGTGGAATCAGATGGGTGACTTCTACTATGATCTGCTGAAATCAGGCCAAACTATCACGGGCGAGTTCTACAGACACAATTGATGCGTTTGAAGCGAGCATTGGCAGAAAAACGGCCAGAATATGCGACCAGGCACGAGTCTGTAATTTTCCATCATGACAATGCTCGGCCACATGTTGATCGGTTAAAATCTATTTGGAAAACAGTGAATGGGAAGTTCTGCTTCACCCGCCTTATAACCCAGACCTTGGTCCTTCCGACTACCATTTGTTTCAATCGATGCAGAATGCCGTTTCTGGAATACGCTTGGAATACGATGGACAATACTTTGAATAGAATATATTGTACCAATTTTTTATAATAAAGCTCCAATTTCACGAAAAAATCTGAAAAATTTATGCACACATCGTATATTATATAATTAAATAAATAAAATGTTATAATGAATTATATTAATTATTTTTTTATTTGAATCCGGCCCGCCTACACTTTCTAAATTTAATATATGGCCCTCTGCAAAATTGAGTTTGACACCCCTGCCTTATAGGATTTCAATTAACAAGAGATCGGGATCTGATTCTTAAAAAATTACACAAAAATGGGATAAACAGTACCCGCACCAGAGATGACAGTAGTAGCTTTTATGTTTGAGTGTAAACTAGTTTATTCGTTTTAAGAGTATATTTATGTTAGGTTAGGTTGGTAACAAAACGATGAATAAAAATAAGGATTTTTTCAGGATGAAGGATTCTGAAATGTATATGTTATATTTTGTGTTTATTAAAAAAAAAACACAATATTAATATAATATGTGGGTGCTTAATATAGATCTAATGAATATTAAATTATCTCCTATTATTTTTTTTCCTTAAAAATACAAATAAAATCTTAAGTGACAATCCAATAGGGCACACCGTCTTGCAGTTTGAGTCTTTAATTCCCAGTGACAGCTCTCTTGCAATAGACAGTCTATATTAGTGTGTTATCCGCCTGGTAGTTTCCTAGCACTATTTTGTACTGTATGATGCACTGTAAATGTGGGAGTTTGATGGCTTCAGTAGTGGCGCTCGGAACGCCCAGGCCAGTATCACGATGCGGAGCCCCCAGAGCTGTCCTTTGCAGGTGTTCCAATGGAAGCATCCTCAGAGTCTGATTCATATTTCTAAAAAAAAAAAAGAAGATTAAATATAAAATGGAAATAAATAAATCATGGTAGTAGAAACAGCAGAGGTAACAATAAAACTTTTCAAATAATCAACATTTTTGACAGTGCATACTAGGTGGAATTCCATTTTAATATTTTAAATAAAATACTTGAGAGATTTTTCCACATGTTAATTTTTATTGGTGACTGGTTTTGTTCAGTTTGATAATGAAAATGTGAAAGGTTGGCGAAACCGGTCACCAATAGAGATCAACATGTAGAAAAATCAATCAAGTATTTTATTTAAAATACAAAACTTTTCAGTATTCTTAGGTATATTTTTGATATTGAATGTTCGATAGGTGACATGACAGGCACTACCATTAACACGTTGACTGCCAAGAGGATTTTCGTAAAATGTCCAAAAATTGTTTTTGCGTTTTTAGGTTTAATTTAATATAATGGGCCGAAATACAATTATTAAATTTGTTTTGAGATATTTTTGAGGTGATTTATTGGTATTTACAGGTATGTCGTGTCGGCCACCGGTGGCTGACACGCCAGTCAACGTGTTAAAGAAAGTAGCAAACTTTTACTCATCAATATTTTTGACAGAGAGTACTTGGTGGAATTTCATTTTAATATTCAAATAAAATCACTTAAATATTTTATTTAAATTTTAAAATTGTATAAAAAAACCTTAAAACTTTGAATATATATTATATCACAATATTAATTTGATTAAAATAAAAATACACTAATAATAGACATATGTATCAGAAGATTTCATGTCAATAGTGGTGCTTTGTGGTCACATTTACTTTAAAATATAAAAAAACACAGAACCACAGCCATTAGTTACCAATGAAAGGATATATTATTATCTACACCTTGAGAGAATACGTCTGGTAGGGAGGCAGCTCCGTGTGAAGTCGGCAAGTGGTTGTGCACGATAATGCATGTGTAGGTTCGTGACATTCTACGCCGGCACGTGTGGCTCCACACTCTCGGAACAAAACTTGATGGCGATCGTGAAGAATGTGGCGCGGACAATGGCGCGCTGCAGGTAGGGCAGCTCGCCAGCACTTAACTCCGCCTTCTGCAAAACAGCAGCGCCCATGCGGAGGCCCTCGCTGAGATACACTGCCTTCCGTCACCTGATTCCAAAAGAGACAAATTCACATATTGCTCTACAAAAATACAAGAGTTTCAGTGTGTTTTTGAAGTACCTTGGCTCTTTTTTCATGAAGCTTGCGGTATAACACGGCGTCCACGCCGTGTCTTTTTCGGTAAGAGGCAGAAGCTTTCAATTCGGCCAGCTGTCGCCTCTCCAATCCAGATGTCGCTCCCTGTGCGTGGATGCTGCCTAAAGTTATTCAAAAGGAATTCTCAATATCTGCAGTCGAGGTAAATATACAACTTAGTTGTGGAATTGTTGGTTATTTGGCTAACCATATTCATCATATAACATTAATAATTTCAACTCACAGTTTGTCTCCCGTTCGACCTTAAGGTTGGCAAGATAGAAGCGACGAGCTTCACGCAGACTCCTGGCTAGGCCTCTCAGCTGCCCAAGATACAGCCCCTGCAGGCGCCGTAGAGCAGAGCCTGCAGCTACGACTGCTTCCTCGCATGTGTAGATGCCTGCAAATCTGAAACGTTACACCCACATTTTATTCTTAGTGGTGAATCCTCGATGGTAATCTTTAGTGATTTGGCACCATTTGAAACATCAATAGGGACATACCTGAGCGGTTCTGCATCAAGAGGAGTGTCTTCAGCTCCAGAAGAGTCTTCATCTGCACCAGGACCGCGGCAGAGCGGAGACTCGCTATCAGAGCCAGAGGACCAACAATCCAAGACGTCAGGGCCAATTGATGCATTCACTTCATGGGCGTTTATTTGCTCTAAAAAAGAAAACAGAAAATAATAAGAAAATCCAGTTAAAAAAACACTTTTGGTTGAAAAGAAATGAAAAACTGAAAAGGTTTGATGACTCACTGAAGGGATCAGGAGCACAGAGAAGGGGCGCCTCAGTCTCGGGACTGTCGCTGACTACGGACACTTGAGAAGTGCATGATTCTGTACGAGTTCGCTCTGGCCTGAAAACAAACAATCAATATATTTTATTATGAATAAAATACTTATTGGGTATAGTAATAACCACACAAGACACAGCCAGGATTAAAAGGCACACTCGATCGGTAGACATTATCAAAATTTAAAAAAAAAACAATATATTCACTGATACCCTGAGTATAATTCGTTTGTAAAAATTCCATTATAAAAGTTTTTTCTAAAGAAGCACACTTCCAGCAGAAGAGGACATCGAGCTTTCCACAAACCTGGACTCGGGTCACCTGCCAAGACATCAAATATCACAAAAACACTAAGTCAAGACTAGGAATTGTTCTTACGTTACATGATGAGCGAGGCCCAGGAGTAGAGATTCGGGTCCCGGCGCACGTGTCGGTGGCGCCGTGGCCCGCATGCGACCTGCTAGTGCTGCACATGCGTGTTCCAGACATAGCCTGCAAGAAATTATACACTATAAAAGGTGTAGAGGGAGAGCGATTGAGAGTTGAGCCACAGTGAAAGTGTGGCAAGTTTCGCTTTTTAAATGTCAAACACATGTCCAGGGGAATGTAATCTTTAAGGTGAATAAAAATAATCTTTTTGTATAGTTTTAATGGAATTGCATTTGCATTCACCCTCCTGCCCTATGTGGCCATGTCTGATAAACCTTGTGGTCTATGCAGCCTTTGAATACGGCGAATGTAAAAGTTCTTCATGGTTTACTGCTAACTTATAATATTTTTGAATAAAATACTTGAGTGATTTTCCACATTTTCGTTTTTATTAGTGACCGGTTTCGCCAACAGAGTGTGAAACTCTGTTTGATAATGCCAACGTGAAAGGTTGGCGAAACCGGTCACTAATAAAAACGAAAATGTGGAAAATCACTCAAGTATTTTATTCAAAAATATTAAAATGGAATTCCACCAAGTACTCTCTGTCAAAAATATTGAATTTGCTAACTTATAAGTTGCCAATTACATCTGTGTGGCAGGAGACAATATTTATTAAAGGTTTGCATTTTTAAGTTCAATCTAGTGGTAGTTTGAGATGTTGGATACCGGAGGTTTGGCGATTAGAGCCTGAGTGTTGCGTCGACTCGGCAACTTACTCGTCAGCGTGGTGACGGGGAGCAGGTTGTCCGCAGCGAGGTACAGAGCAGCGCCGGTAAGGTGCTGTGGGCTCCTGTAATATGTGCTGCGAGCACCTCGTCCAGCCTGGCAGGCGTGGCAGGTGACAGGCGTAGCGTGGGTGGCCGCATGCACGCGACCTTTCCTCAATTTCTTCATGCAACTGCAAATGGCAAATTTAAAGATGAATTTTTATAAAATGTTGATGGTTTCACCTGTGAACAAATTGAGCTACATTTCATTAGAGAATGATCACAGAAAAAAACAAACCTGAATAACTGTTCTATTTTGGTACTGGGTAACCTGCATGTTAATTTAAACATATTTTATATTTGTTTGAGGATTATAATACTTTTGACGTCGTCTAGACCAGGGATGAGCGACCCGCGGCCCGCTTTATATGTTTATGCGGCCCGCCAAGCATTTTTAAAATTGAATTTATTTTATCCACTTTCTCCCATCAATAGATTGTAATAAAATTAATTATGAGAAATGATAAAAGAATGTCTGACTGCTGTTGCAGAAATAGTATTTCCTGATAAAATAAATATTATTTCAAACATTAGTTTATCAAGATTCACCATTGCAAGGAGAATTGAAGACATGTCCGAGAACATAGCAACACTTTGTGAACGCATTGCAAAATTCGAACATGGCACTTGATGAGAGTTGCGATATTAGCGATACAGCACAACTGGCTATATTTTTCTTATCTGTGTTGGAAAATTTTTCAATTCCATTAGAAAAGATTATTGGTATATCGACAGATGGAGCACGAGCAATGTCAAACATGGAAGTAGGAGTATCGGGAAGGCTATTTCAAGACATTAAGAAGGTCACAGGAAGGGAAATATTCGTTAACCACTGCATAATTCACCAGGAAAATTTATGTGCGAAAAGATTGAGTTTGCCAAATGTCACAATACCAATAATTAAGTAATCAATTTTATTAAATCGCGCGCGTTAAATCACCGTGAATTTAAAGAATTCTTGAAAGATTTAGAAAATGACTATGGCGACGTGGTTTTTAATACCGAAGTACGTTGGCTTAGTAGAGGTACAATGCTAAAAAGAGTATACAACTTAAAAAGCGAATACAATTGTTCTTGGATATGCCTTTCCTCATTTTGGTAATAAAGAATGGATGTGCGATTTTGGGTTTCTTATCAACATGACTCAGCATCTCAACGATCTAATGATCGTGGAACTTCAAGGCAAAGGACAGTTTATTCACAATTTGTATGATAAAATTCAGGGCTTGGAGCGCAAATTAAAATTGTGGAAACAGCATCTTTTGCAGAATAATGTCCTCACTTTCCACATTTAGAAAAAGAAAACGTTACTTCTTCTCAAAAATACGCACATGTAGACATTTTAATCAACGAATTTCAATTACGATTCCAAATGTTCAAAGCTGAGAAGACAGCGGTTTCCATGAAAATGTTTTCCTCGCCATTTAATATAGATGTGAATACAGTTCCCGAAGACTTTCAAATGGAAGTGATTGACATGCAGAATAATACCGATTTAAAAAATTTTTTTTTTCAGTAAACATCGAAAAATTTTATGTGAGCCCTGAGAAATTTCCGCTTTTGACGAAAAATGCAAAGCAAATGATGTCTCTGTTCGGAAGTAGGTATGTTTGCGAACAATTGTTTTCAACCATGAAATTAATCAAAAATGACCACCGATCAAGACTGAGTGATGCACGACTAGAAAGCTGCATACGTGTATCAATTCCGGTTGATATTGATCAGCTTGTATCGAAAAAACAGTGCCAAATATCTCATTAAAAATTTTAAGTAAATTCGTTTTTCTGTTCTTTTCTTGTTTGTTTTTATTTTGCATTAAAATTTGTATATAAAATCTTAACTTTTTTTTTATTCTAATGTTTATTAAAAATAAAGTTTTGTAAATTATTAATAAGTGTTACTTTATGTGCGGCCCACCAAATTTTTTTTAAATTTAAATTGGCCCTTTGATAAAAAAGGTTGGGAACCTTAGGTCTAGACCATAGGTTCCCAACCTTTTATTGACCACCGCCCCCTTTACAAGAAAAAAAATTCCAACGCTCCCTTGACAAGAAAAAAAAATTCTAACGCCCCCCCTATGCGCAAAATAACAGTTATAATTTTTTTCTATATATTACTTGCTGCCCAGGTATAAAAAAATGTTCGAGTTTTTTTGTTGATAATTTTCTCGTTTTTTTTGTGAAAAATCTACTGCACAAATCAAAAAAATTTAAATGCAAAAAGTTCATTCAATTTCCTTTGGACCCGCCACCGCCCCCTTGGAAAGCTCCAGCGCCCACTAGGGGGTGGTAACGCCCCCGTTGGGAACCTATGGTCTAGACAGAGATTTTCAAATCTAGCCACCAATTCTCACAGACCTGTCGCTAGCCCCATGCATCTCAATTTTTTAACCTATTTGGTGAGACATATCTGTTTATTTTTATAATTTATATAAATAATAAAAATGTCACCCATTAACACACAAACTTCTTTGACCATGACACGAGACAAGAATTTCCTTTAAGGATATTTTCAAAATGCTTAATTAATGTGAATATGTATAACTAGCAAAACATATTTTGAATAGATCTGTAACAGTTACCTGCGCCCTGAGTGCAGCACTGCCAGTAAGCTGTTGAGCAGCACTGGTGGCAGACGGGCGAGAGGTAGAAGCTGACTTCACAGGTGCCATGTCTTATTGCTCCTTAGAGTGGTTATTCACTTGACACTGAACTGGAAATTCAGATTGGTGATGTCTTAGTTCCTCTACTTCAAGGTCCTTAAGAATCAATGTAATCATTTATATCAAAGCTATGTTTTACAATGATTTATAAATTTTATTTTGAATAAAATTAACGATTCCTAAAGTAATTGTTAAAATTAATGTAATGATAAATATTCTCCCACAAGAAAAAATAAATAAAAAGCGGAGTAAAACTTTTAGCAATTCTGTTTTAGGCTGTCGAAGGCTGCTGCATTTAACTTTAAAAACTTAACTTTCTATTTAGACGTAACATATACAAGATCTGAAGTTTACTTAAGTGAGCAACATCCATATCAATTTGAAAGTGTAGATCTATTAGTTTACTATAGAGTCCTGCATACCTGTTGATAGTCAATGAAATCCCCAATGTTTTTTCAAGGACACGTTAAATGTCATCATTTTTAGGCTTCGGTCCGTCGACTGAAAAGAGAAAGGGGTTACTTTTAAATTGAATTTTCGCGCCATAGCATCCATGAATTTGTTTTGAAACTATTTCAATCACTTAACACCTCATTAGTCTGACTAAGTGCTCAATAGATACTATAGAAATTTCAGCTAGTAATTTACAACACGTTTGAATGCAAATAGTGCACTAAATGAACGAGTGACGCAATAAAATAAAAATATTTTATACGGTACTCTCGCTAATTCGTCTGCGGTGGTGAATCGGCCATTTTCGGAAGAATAACATCATTTCTGAGGTGGGTTACTTTAATATTTGTTTTTTCTACTTTATATTTGATCTTACTGTTGTGAAAATATCGCCAAAATACGTGGATTGAAATCAATAACAAATGTGATATATTTTAACGGGTCCTCCCTACCTGCAAATATTACAGATCGCTTCGATACATCCGGAGAACTCACCACAAGATCACTCTAAAATTGCCAATGGCGCAGCAATTCTAGTCGGATCGTGGAGAATACATAACATAAGTGACCGAAATTATAGTGGGGGATATTTGATAAAGTGTTTACTTAAAATACTTAAATAATTGTATGATTGTGTTAAAAGTGTTTAAAAACGATAATAACCTAAAGAGGCAAATGATAGCTTAAAATAAATATCACCAATGTTCACGGCGTACTTTTCCGGCGACCGCTCTGCCCGCGCCGTCTCGCTCGCTCTCGCAAGAGTGAGCGGAGCCACGCGCTCCCTGTCGCCGGCTGGCGGCCAGTCGGGGAAGCGCCAGTCCAATGGCTGGTCAGGAAAAATGGTACTTTACAAGGGAACAACTCCTAAACTCCCCGAGCAGAAAATGCGGCCTGGATGCAGATAAGGAGCTCGCTTACCGCCAACAGGCGGCAAACCTCATCCAGGATATGGGGCAGCGCCTGCAAGTGTATCCTTTTCTACGGATTTTGAAAGCGATGTTTGACGTCCAGAGTGATTTGTTTTTGTGAAAGATGCTATTTTCTATGGTTGTTTTCTATCAAAAAGTGAATCAAACTCGCCTCAAAATACAACTTATATTACGTAGCACTCTATGTCGAAATTTTAGAACTAAGTACTCGGTATTAAAAAAAAAACTATTCGATACAACGCTCGTTCCTGGCACCGGTGGCCCGTGGTAGAGGTTAGGTTAAACTCAAAGCGGAACATTGTCGGTCTGTGGCGGCACTTCTCGTGTCCTCGTGGAATTCCAGGTTCTTCTTGTGACAGCCTACTCACAATATCACATATTTTACATTTATGCCGGAAGTAGGTCACATCGATTGTTGAGATTTTGAATCACGTTGTTATATGACTATTGTTTCAAATATTATTATCACATTGGATACAATTCATCTTTAGCGAGTTATTATTTAGTGAGTTTAATATCGGTTGTGACTCGAGTGTAGATAGGTTATTTATCAAACTATTTACTGAACAGTGTATGTCGACTGTCATTCAACGTTTAAGTTCATTAAGACTTGGTATTATGCGTATACTCATTCATTCCCTGATTCTTTCGCGTGCCTTATTTAGCGTCATTAGTACACTGACAGTTTGTTATTGACTTCAGTATTATTTTCGATAATTTTTAAATCGATAGTTGTAACTGTAAATGGAGTAGATTTTGAGAGGTTATAATAATAATAATTTTTTATTAACAAGGTTCCAAGTGCGTTATGGTTTTTAAGATTACGCAGTAGGCTCAGTTATGATTTCTTGGTTTAAATACTGGTATTTATCACTTAGTGAATGAATCCTTAACTGGTAAACAGTTCACAGCTATGCATCAATACGGCTATTGTGTACATGCATCGCTTTTATGCCTTCCACTCCTTTACGCAGTTCCACCGCAACTCTATGGCTGCTGCGGCGCTTTTCCTGGCTGCAAAGGTAATGCTCACACTTTACACAACACATTTACTATTAATAAATATTAGTTAATATTTTAAATGTAATACTTGAGGAGTAATTTTTATTGGTGACCGGTTTCGCTAACCTTCCATGTTGGAATTATCAAACTCCCAATGTGAAAGGTTGACGAAACTGGTCACCAATAAAAATGAACATGTGGAAAAATCACATAAAATATTAAAATGGAATTTAACCTAGTACTCTTGTCCAAAATATTGATTATTTAACTAGTTGTTTTTGCTCAAATAAAAAAGTTAACATTTTAACAGCTACCAAATATCCAGTTATATTTAATTTTATTGTAAACTTGAGAATGCACAGCCGTTTTCACTGTCCTGACACTTTTCAGGTAAAATTCATAAGTCATTCATAATTCACCAAAAAAGATTTCTGTTCTAAAGCAAAATATTATCATATGTTTTATTTAAGGTTAAATAAATAAAAATTAAATAAAAAACATTAATTAAAGGTTTTATTTTATACTAGAACTAAATGGGACGTTCATTTATATTGTTTCAAGTACATTCTTAATTAGAGGAAGTTATGTTATTAAAACCATGTTAATATCACGAACCAGAATTGGCTTGAAAACATGATTGAAAAATTTATTATGATTGATCAGGTGGAGGAGCAGCCCCGCAAGTTGGAACACGTCATCAAAGTAGCTCACATGTGTCTCCACCGCAATGACAGTCAGCCCGCTCTAGACACTCGCTCTGACCACTACCAGGACCAGGTGACATTTTCCTTACTTGCTATTGAAGAACTAGTCTTGATTTAGTTCTGACATCTATTTTCTCATTAATTTGGATTATCTGACAGATTTTTACAATTTCAGGCGCAGGACCTGGTGTTCAATGAGAATGTGCTGCTACAGACGCTAGGATTCGATGTGGCCATCGATCATCCGCATACGCATGTGGTGCGCACCTGCAACCTGGTCCGAGGTCTGCATGCCTTACACTAGCTCTTACGATACTATCTTGGTAGTGCATTCATAGTCTAGTGTAGTTTGTCTGGCAGGTGAGTCACCCGACACTATCTAATGTACTCGTGTATGTTCTGTCCGAGATGAATAGCACCCGCACTGACTCCATAGTGATCCATCAGACAATATGGGCTATTTGTGTTGCAGGTTTCGGTCATTGTAGATGAAAGGATAGAAGACTTCAAGTGCAGAAAGGTTTTATGAAATATACTGTATTTGATAATGATGTCAGTTCTTCCATTTCAGCATCCAAAGACTTGGCGCAGACTTCTTACTTCATGGCTTCCAACAGTCTGCACCTCACCACCATGTGCCTGCAGTACCGTCCCACGGTGGTAGCCTGCTTCTGTATTCATCTGGCCTCCAAGTGGAGCAACTGGGCTGTGAGTAGTCTGGCACTCGACACTGGCCTCTATCTCCCTTCCCTCCTTCCTCATGGTATTTTGTCTTCACAGATTCCGCAGTCTAATGAAGGAAAACACTGGTTCTACTACGTGGATCGCTCCGTATCTTCAGAGCTGCTTGAGCGTCTCACTTCAGAGTTTCTGCACATTTTTGACCGCTGTCCTTCAAGACTCAAGAAGAAGATCATGTCCATATCCAACAATCAGGGTGAGACTATCTTCTGAGGTCGTGTTCACTTGTGATCTAAATATTAGAATATTTTAATACACTATACATATTTTTCATACACTTGGAATAAATGTTGAGTTAGACTAATTGTGATAGTTTAAAAAAAAAATTCTCTACAGGTACGGGGTCTCCTCAGGGGCCAGCACACGGAAGCACCACATCCGTGTCTCCATTTGTGAGTATCTCGGTGCACTTGTTGTCCCCGTGTACCGCCTGTCATCCGTCTATTAATTTTTTTTTTTGCAGGATAAAGAACCAAGAAAAATACCCCAAGAAGAATTAGATAAAGGAGGTAAGGTTTCGATATATTTTTATCTTATCCTCATACCTCTTGCTGAAGTTCATTTCACTAAAAACTGAAACCGTAGGCAAAGAAATTGTGGTTTTTTAACTTGCATGTTATGACAAGGAAGATCTTTTCTTCAGTCAGTGCTGCAGTAACATTCAATTCATTAACGTGTATATGTGTGTATATTTCGGTGGCATGCAGTGTTTTTTTCTTCTTCGAATAAGCAAGCAATTTCATCAGCCATAGTAATGTCCATGTAATGTCAATGTAAATACCAATATTTAAGACCTGGTCAATTCTTATATTTGAAAAATCTCTTAATGTTTCTTAAATGCATGTAAATAAATTTTAGACTCGAAAACAATCTTTCTGTGGAGACACCACTCGAAGGAATAGTTGATGACTGAATGATTTATAACGGAATTTTTAGTTTTAAAAGCCAATCCCATCTACTAACTGGATATAAATATTTCTCTTTCTTAAATTTTTATACCTACGAATTAAGTGATCACTGGATAGGTTAATGTAGAAAATGTTTATGTAGATGCTAAATAACTAAGTGAAGAGTCTGTCTTTAAATCCTGAGTTAAATTATTATCAGAAGTCACTGAACCTAATATTAGACCGGTGGTCCCCAACCATGTGCCCGTGGGCGCCATAGCTGACCGTTTTATGTGTGCCCGCCACTGTATGACCACAATAAGTTTTCAATAAAATGATGTCTTTTTTAATTTTTAAATCCCTAGTAGCGCAGCTAGAAATATACCTTGAAAAAATAAATGGTACACGACCGGCATTCTAGAATGTGCTCTTGGGTGCAAGGTTGGGGACCCCTGCACTAGACTATATTTGTCAATCTTAAAAAACAAACATATCCAGAAAAACAACTTTATTCCATATTTATATCTTGCAGGTCACATAATTTTTTCATATTTATAATTGTATACATATCAATATAAATAAGCATATATTTATAAATAATTTCAGAATTAAATAAAATACAACAAGCTCTCTTCGCCCCATCCACCTCTGCACCGAACCCACCTGGGAAAATGGACTATCGGGAATACCAGGAGAGGCAGCAACAGCAGCAACAGCAGAGAGACAGGACACAGGATAGGCCGCCTACACAGCAACGTCGCCCTCTCCCCACCAGGCCGCCCCCTCGACCCTGGCCTGCGCCTGTCAAGCCATCTCGCCCATCTCTTCCTGTTCAACGTCCCTCACGCCCTGTTACTCTTGTTCCTCCTCCCCCTGCCCCACGACCCTCACGCCCACCCACGCTCCCGGCTCCGGCCGCACCCTCCGTTCACCGTCCTCCGTCTCTCTTCTCTCCCGAGCGGCGACCACCACCCTTCCCCAAACGCCCAACTGCACAACCTCCACATCAGCCCTCATTGCCTATGTTGTCTCATCGGGAGGTTTTGCCCGCTCCGCTCTCGCCTTTCTCCTCTCCTCCTGCTGCTGTCATGCCCCTTGTACACAAAATACCATTGGAGGCACTTAAAAAAGAAGAACCTCTTTTGATTCCTGTGCTAGAAACGGTGCACACTGCTCCTCCAGTGGGAGTCGCGAGTGGAGTGCCCCTTCCCCCTACAGAAATAGCCATGGAAACTGATCCTGTGCTCGTTTCTAGTTTATTAAAAGAAGCATTGCCCCACCGAGCTGACAAGAAGAAAAAGAAAGAAAAACATAAGCACAAAGACCGAGATAAGCGGGAAGAGCGCAAGAAGCATAAGAAAGACAAAGACAAGCGCAGGGAAGCAGAGGCAGCAGGAACAGCTCCGCGGCCTTCTTCCCCCCAGCATCTTAAGATTACCATCAACCGAGACATCATATCTGGCACTGTCGCCCCTCCTGGCCCGCCGGCTGCTCCTGGTCTCAAAATTAAGATTCCAAAGGAGCGGCTCCGAACGGAGCCCCCGCAGGCGCTCAAAATCAAAATCTCCAAGGAGGTTATGGAAGGGCGCAAGCGACCACCTCCACCGTTGGACGCACCGCCGCCTAAGGCACCTAAGGTAATGCCCCCCTTCCTGCAGCGTCCTCCGCCGTCGCTGCCCCCTCCACCTTACCCACGTGACATGTTCCACCGTCCACCTCCACCGCCACCCCCCACCACCACCACCTCCGCCGCCTTAGTTCTCACCTTATGGTGCACAGGCGTGGAACTCTCTTCTCTGACATTGCTGCATTTATTTATAACCACTTCCTCCAGAGCTAATTCATGTTCTTTGGAATATTTTCCGTATCTTCTGTGCTGCATACAAGCATATGATTTCTTATTTGAAATCAACCCGGCTGTTTACGAAATGCGAATGATAACTGATTCAGTTGCATAATTTCTGAGAAGAGGAATGCAGACAATGCGTATTGTAAGTTAAATCTTAGGATGACTTAACAGAGCGGGCGGTGTTGATAGGGATAGGTTACAAACATATAAATGCTTGGCCTTGCATGTTTTATTTGATAGGTCGTTTTAAGTAGGACAATTTCCTTATTCGTATGCAACAGACTGGAAAGATACAAAATTGGAGAATTCCTGTTTTGAGCTTTGCTCATTGAGTCTGGGCAGAGAAGCGTGAGTATCACGGAGAATAGCCTATCGATAGCGCAAGCCCTCTGATGCGCTCGCTTCTCGGCCTCATGTAGATTTGATCTTCTCGATGACTGCATGGATTGTAACCGTTTTAGATAATAATACTGGGCACCGTGTGCATTGTCCTGAATTGTAGTAGACACTATTGGCAAAATGTTACTCAATACTCATCAATCTAATTTATAATTACTCGGTGAACATAGACTATCCAATAAAACTCAGCGGGACTGTGTTGAAAGGGAGCCAGTTTTGGATGTTCCACCCATTTCAGTAAGCACCTTGTGCAGTCGATCCGTTGTGAGGTTTATGGCGATGAGAAAGTGTGAAACTTCATCATGGTGTGCTTGCAAGCGACAGGGTCGAGTAATCGGTGCCTCGAGTAGCTTAGGCTAAGTAGAAGGCGTCCGAACGCCTAGTTAAACAATTGTACTTTGCAGAAAGTATGCTATTTTATATTAATTTAAATCATTGTTGATCTCTACTGAGATGACCTATTCTAAAATGGGTGTAAAATGGATCTTTTGTGAGGTTTTAAATCAAATTCAATTTAATAATTCAGTGAGTGTTGTCAGTTGTATCACATAATGTAGTCAGTTTGCATTGTAAATAGAAGTAGGTAGTGTTGAAACGGAGAGTAGTGATAAATTGAGAGCATGACGTGGAGCTCGTGCTCCTGAGCTCTGTTAATTCAAAGTCAACAGTTTCAAATGTGTACAAATATATATTTTTATATAATTTACATACCTGTGTTTAAGTAAGATGAAAATTTAATGTTAATTACATACAATGGAAAGCAGACTTTAAAAAAATTGAAGAAAAAAAAAGGATTTGCCGACATAAACAGATTTCTTTTAGCCTGCTTATCACTTTATACTATACAAAGTCTGTTAACCCTTGTCTGTATTTTTGTAATCTTTAAAATTGTACTTTGCTTGGCTGAACCCCGTTTCCCATTGAAGTATATTTTTTTCAATACGGATGAGATGTTTGGTTCGTTCGGTCGGCAGAGGCTGAGCCAACAGTCTTATCTTCCGTCCGTTGGAGATACTCTATACAGGTAATTGTTGTTAATCGTTTGTAAATACATCATTTTATTTATAACAGACTGCAATGTTTTTACGCTCTTTATGGAAGTCCCTCAATAAAAGATGCAATCATTCCAAGAAACTGCTGACTTTTTGTGTTTTATCCAATCTGATCACTCACACTCGCAGTGCCAGGTACGACACCGCCAGGTCGATCGACTTCGGGACAGGTAAGCGCAGAAGTCCCTCCCCTTCTGCTATAGCCTGCATGGTGTTTGGTGTTGCTTTTGCATGATTAACATTTGTTGCCAACTAAATCTTATTGCTTTGCATTTTTTTTAACTTAGATGTGTATATTTTACAGATTGAAGTCACAATATTTGAATTGACTATGCACAGTTTGAGTTGGTCAAGTTTGAAAATATATTGCTCTTGAAGAGACCTACCAAAGCATCACGAGTGGGATGCGTACTTACGTTTGTGCAATGTCAATGGGGATAACGTGTAATATGTCTGATTGTTTTATATTCAATATTTTTGGAAGAGAGTACTTGGTGGAATTCCATTTTAATATTTTAAATATAATAAAATACCATAATGATTTTTCCACACGTTAATTTTTATTGGTAACTGGTTTCGCCAACCTTTCACGTTGGCATTATCAAACTGAGTGAGAATTTATATAATAATAAGCAGTTAGGTAAACAATTGTTCTGGGTGCGGGATGCAAATGCCACAACAAAAAAAAAAAATAGGGAGAGGTTGTTAGAAAGAGGAAGAATGTTTGTCAGGTGGTGAAGATTAATTTAGGAATAATGTAGAATCCTTCATTCGTCAGGTACGTTAAAATCATAAAGCTTCACCACCTGACAATCATTCTCTTTCCTTCTAACAATTCTCCCTCTATTATTATAAAAATTCTCACTCAGTTTGATAATTCCAACGTGAAAGTTGGCGAATCTGGTCACCAATAAAAATGAACATGCGGAAATATCACTTAAGTATTTTATTATATTTAAAATATTAAAATGTATTTTATTATATAATCACTCAAGTATTTCATTATATTTAAAATATTGATTGTTTTATATTTATATGCACATCTGGTTTGGAACTTAACGGCTTATTTGTAAAAATCAAACTAGTGTTCTGGAAATGGGTATCGAACTTAAACGGAACTATATTTTATTCATCAATGATTCCTCGTTAAATCAGATAAAATGTTGCTTGGCTGATTTCCTTGTTGTTGCTGATCGTGTGTGTTGTATGCTTACATCAAGGTCACGACGAGTTAATGATTTTTCACTTGAGGTGGACGGTTCTATCCAGGAGTTTTGAATCTCAAGCAAAGCCAATTAGGTTATTGTACTTATTCAATTACGACTTTGGGAATAAATATTAACAATGGTGAAGGTATGACAGTCAATTTTCAGGACTGTAAGTTCATAGTGAAACAAGATTATGCGGTAATGAAGGAAATGTAAGATTCCTCTTTGTAATGTTCCCTGTGTGAAATATAGCATTTTCTGAACACTGCACTCCCTAGAAAGTGAAGCCGATGAATCTCTTATTTATTAAAGGCGAGCCACTTGGGAGATTTCATTTTAATAAAGTGGAGATTGAATTGATATATAAACCGCTTTGAAATTAGACATAATCCATGCTCACAAGTGAGAAGGAGGTGACAACATTTGAATTTTTTAAGCATGTAATAAAAAACATTTATATTCCATATTTTTGAAAGAGTACTCAGAATTCCCTTTTAATATTTTAAATAAAATACGACTTTTCCATATTGGTGACCGGTTTCGCTAACCTCATCAAACTGAGTTTCAGTTTGACAATGCAAACATCAAAGGTTGGTGAAACCGGTCACCAATAAAATTAAACATGTGGAAAAATCACAAGTATTTTATTTAAAATATTAAAAAACATTTGTCATGTGCGGGGTTGACCGAATAAGGGGAATGCATGCAGAATCAAAGTTAAATGAACTATTTGATGAAAATTAGTTGTAACTTCTCTATCTAAATCAAACCTGACATTTACAAAGTTAACGAGTTAAGTTCCAATCGAATGGCAGCTGAAGGTAGTCCATTGTTGCAGACATCGAGCGGTTTGGTGACAGGAAATGGCCAGACTTCCTACTCCAAGTGAAGTGTCTTCGATGCGGCAATCCTGCTCCCGAGTGTCTTCTGTACAAAGTAATACGTATAATGTGAAGGACGGGTATTATGTGAAAAATTAGATCTACAAATAATTATGAAGCTAATATGTAAATAGTCAATACTATAATCGCTGCCTTTAGATCACTCGCCACTCAAATCTGTAATGAGGCAAACTGCCACATTGTGGAGTCCCGTGTGCACTGTCCGTACCTGATGGATGAGTTTGATTGAAGTGGTTTTGTTATTTAGTCCTGTAAGTTATGAGAGTCCGCTGCATCATGGCTGTCGACCGCTCCAGCTGGGTTTTTGAGAACTCGTTTATCAGTATCCCAAGGACTATATTGTTAAATTAAATAGATAAAAAGCAGTTTTTCACAGGTGTCATAATTTAGTTGAATTGTATAGGCACATAAAAAATGTTCTCATTAATCGCCTAATTTAACCTTACCAGATTTAATCAGTGAAGGCAAGTGCCCCAAATGAAATACGACCGCGTAGGGGCTACCTTGCAGTGTAAATAATATTTTAAAGTAAAAGATTATTACAGACTGAACATAAACTTGTGGTTTAGTGATGAATATGATTTCCTAGGCTTGTTATGTTTTTATTTTTACCTCAAATAAAACACTGAAACTAATACGATTATTACCAAAGTAGTTATTGCAATTGAATAACATAAGGAAATAGGTCAAGTCAGCTGGGACGACTCATTTGTTAACCATATCAGATATTCACATGAGGACATTTTGAATTATCTGAGCCGAGTGTTGTGTACGAAGGCTGAAGAATTAGCAATAGTGCATTTAAAACTACAAATAACGGATCTGTATAGATTAAGGTCTCATTTTTACGGAGCGGTTACTGTTTAAGGTTGTTATTAGTGTAATTTAAATATAATTATGATTGTCGTATTTCTGGAAGATGTTTGTTACAAAAGTGGAGTGACGCTTGAGAGTTCTGTTTGTAATAAATATTTAGAAGTAAAGTTTGATTTTGCTTCAGTGTATCTGACATTTAGTAGAACACCCGGGTAGTGTTCTCTGTTAGTGGTTGATTCTCATTACTGTGATAGAGGGCGCGCACGTCTGTGAACCGGACTCCCAGACGGGAAGATGAGTGACACTCATGTGAAACGAGATGACCACATGTAGTGCCGCAGCAGTGTAAAAAGCGGTGTCACTTGTAAACCTACAAACCTCCAGACTTGTAAAATGATAGCAATATTAGATTCCTCAAAGACCAGCGGAGAAGCTCTCAGGTCAATAGTGTTGTATTATTGAAAAATCTGTTCCCGACTGTTCTTAAACTGCAATAAGTCCAACTTTTGTAAATAACTTTCAAACTTATCTAGAAATATCAATTGTTTTTCATAGTTAAGGTTTTATACTAATTCAAAGTTTTATTTTTCAAAACAAAAAGTGTATATATATACGAGCATATTATATAACATATTATATTTTTAAATTAAAAATATATATGCGTAGGTGTATTTACTTAATAATACTGTAATGTGAAGTGTCACGTGTTTGTGTTGGTAAAATGTGACTTCTCTCGGCTCTGCTCCATGCTGTGACGGTTGGCTTCAAAAGGCCAACCGACTGAGCCTTCTGCTTGGTAAATGAACTTCTGTAGTGTTTTATTCCAAAGCGCTTCGGATCAAATCATAAATGGAAGTTGTCCTAAAGTTTATAAAATCTTTATCAGAGAATGGAAACAGGTTTGCAACACAAACGCGAGGGGGTTCATATCTCACGCTTTCTTACTTCTTGACATTTTTACTGTTGGATGTTACTCCAGAGTGTTGGCTGGCCACCAGTGTTCAGTGTGGTAATTGAGATGTACAGTAACTCGTACTCCAGTGCGTGTGTACTGGTGGCGCTCCTTGTGCTTGGTTTACACTCGACAGCCGACATTACTTCCCTTGAATCCCTTTCAGTCGGTGAGGATGTTGTAGCTTTTTATATCTTTATTGTAAGTAGACAAGATTTGAGATGTTCCTAATGCAGGGAGTGGCATTTGTATTCTGTGTATTGTCATGATTATTGTCCACAAAATGATTCAACTTGATGAAGTAAAGCATTCATGAATATTAGAGATTTTTGTTAAAGCGTAAGCTGCATCTCTTGTTGAAGTCCAACTGCATTGTTTGTATTTTTTATATTGACGAGGATTTAGCCTATCTGAAAATTTCTAACCATAATGTAATAATTATTAAAAAATAATGTATTTTAAAATATATAAAAAAAAAAATTTTTTTCATAAAATTGTGGATAGCAATTTGCTATTATTTTTTATTACGTTCAAATATTATTTGTTACGGTATTTAATAAAGCAACAAATGTGAAATATTGAAAAATATATTAAGAAAATATTAATGCCACAGGCTTGTCATTTGTGAAAAATTCCCGGCATTGCAACTCTCGTTGCTTGTCCATCCTTCATACGGTACGACTACTGATACACATTCATGTGCTGAGGACAAAGGACTCAAATGGTTGATCATTCAAGCGTTACGGACTTTAATATTATGATAATCAACATGTCGTTTTACCTGCTAGTTCTTTGTAAGGCAAGGAAGACTAATAAATAATATTGTTTCCTGGAATATAATTTTGTAAGTTGCTTTTCAAAATTGCAGTAGAGGATTGTTTCGAGTCGCATATTAAGTTAATATTTCCAAATCAGAACTTTTTTCAAATATATGTATATGTACATATACCATATATATAAACAAAAGACAAAAACAACTGTTAACTCTTGATTGACAGTTGATCCCAGGTTTGATCTCTCTCACGGTACGTGGATCCCTAACTGACATTATTGGGCTCACGTCTGTTTAGATTTTAATAGACATTGCATGTCCCGATACAGATTGTTTTCCTATTGATTGATTGTGTAAAATTGTGACCTTACATAGGACTGAAAATTCAATCCGACTATGTGGATGGCGGTGAGGCGGCCGACTGGCCAGCATGCACAAGGCACACCCGAATCTCAAGACTAGTGACACCACAAAGCCGTCTTTGGTAAAAAAAAAATTATGGATTTATATTTAACCACCTATTTTACCATATATGTGACAAGACAATAAAAAAATTGTTTTGATTAAGCGTAAAATCCAAGCTCAGTTCGGCAGCTGTTTACTTTTGACTGCCTGGCCTTCTCCAAATATTTCCTATTCACATCTTTCTCACAAGAAGAGGGTTCTTCTTGAGCCTTCATTTATTGCTGCTTTCTACACTTTTGAGTTTGGTAAGCACACAAGTGGAATGTAACGAAGACTAAAGCAGAGAAAGTCATAAGTTGGTGGATTTGGCATTCTTTGATACTTCCAGTGTCCCGCATTCCCACGCGATGCCCAATTTTGAAACAAGTCTACAAAAGCTTTGATTTTATTTTAAGTAAGTATGTACAGCCTTGGAGGTACTTGGACTGATTGATGAATGTGAGTTAAGTCATTCACGGTGTGTAGTGCCATGCTCATGAACACTTTAATTTGAATTTCAATCATTTACTCTCAATTGTTTCATTGTATAATTATTTTTTTAATACCTTACCTCTACCTGTTATCTTATTTAATATTTGTATGATTTGAAATAAAACTCACTAAGAAAATGCTTAGTATGGTGACAGCACTGTTTTAAATAAATCAATCAGTCTATAAACAAGCAATATTTTATTTTAAGTACCTTTTGCATTCACTTAATTCAGCTCATTGTATATTACAACATGACCGATGTCATGTTCATGGTATATTGGAATTTCCTAAAGGCCAAAAAAAATTACAAGATGTTATATAAAATTTAGTAACTCAATTAACAAGGATAGCTAAATAACGTGTAGGTTTACAGATGACAGTGTCCCAATTAGCCGGGGGGCCACTGGAGCTGTCGCCCTCCGAGGACGTGAAGGTGAAGGTGGTACACGCTCTGGGCACCATCTTGCCCATCGTTCACTACCAATCGAAATCCCGAGCCCAACCCCAGCTGCGCTGCAAGCCGATGCGCCACCAACATCAGATGACCTGACAACCAGCAAGGTACATATGAGGAAGATGACAGTTCAAATTCAGTGTATTTTTTTATTTTGTTGTATTATAAATTAAAATAAAATGCTTTTCAAACAAAAATATAATTATAATAATGGATCTTCACCATTCAAATGCCTTGTCCCTCAACAAGACAATATAAATAAACAATTACATTATGTAATGTTCAAATTGCTCAGTCTTTTTGTATACAATGTACGTTTTTATTATGGTCTTATTTATCAGAAGTATGTAGAATCAAATGGAAAATACAAGATGAGCATAATTAAGGGATTAATGGTTATTATTATTTTAATTCTTGAGAACTATTGGTAATAATTATTGAGATATTTAAATGAAGATCACTTACCTAGAAGCTCCTTATCGCAGTCCTGTGACTGTGAGAGTTGTGGGATAGGCTTGCGAGGAATCACCAGAAAGTGAGTCGGTGCCTGCTTTTGAATGTCATGAAACGCAACACACTGTAGAAATCAATAATTTAGTTATTCAGCCATTTATTTTTTTAAATATTTTCAGTACGATTCATTTAACTTCATTAAATACATCCTGGCCCACATGTCCATCTCGAAGTTGAAATACTATTTTGAACACAGACATAGAAGGCATATCATAACTAATTTCAATATTTTATCGGTGCAAACTGTTACTATCACTTACTACCCAGCATAGCTAAAAGAATATTTCAAATAGGTGAGTATATAATTTTTTTCTAGTGTATTTTTTGGATGAAAGATGACGAAGATGAGAAGTAACATGAATGAGATTTATTTTTGGGTATAGGTATGATTTGGAATCCAGAGTAAGTAAATTTTATATTAATATATGTATAGCTATATATATAGAGCCTGCAACTTTCGTTTAAGTCCTCATTATTGCATACAATGAATAGAAAAAAAGCATATTATTTTTAGTGGGAATCTTTAAAATTGACTTTTTATGACATATTAAAAACATAATACGCACGAACGCCGGCTGTTTTAAAGTATGTATTATAATCGCGAGACGCAAAATAAATATTTCAAGAAGTCAGACCTGATCATCTTCGTAAATAAATTCACAAGGAATTTCTTTTTTTAAAATTTTCCCGAAAATTGTCTCTTCAGAAGGACTCGCTACCTGCGCCGCGGACACCTCCTCTGCCATGTTCTAGAATCTTGAGTGAACAGAGAGCTGACAGCTGTCAGCGCACGCGGCCGCACCATTGACAAATATTCCCCCGGTTTGCAAATATTACACCAACTTTATCTATGGATGTATTCCGCAAATTTAATTTTCATCACTGAAATATTTTTGATTATATTGGCAAGTTGAGTGTGTTTTTTAATTAATTTATTTTATTATTCATACAGAACACTATACAGTATAAGAATTAAAGACATTAAAGTTGGAAAATTGAAAAAACCTAAGAATTAAATTATGTCACCAGAAGTCGATAGTGACGTATTAAATCGAAAAATGAAAAATCTAAAGTAACTCAATTGGAACTTATTTTACTAAGTGGAATAATTTTGGAATCGTATATGTGCTTATCGTATCGTGCTTCTCAAAGTGGTCCCTACGGACCCCAGGGGGTCCCTGGGATCATTCAGGGGGTCCTTAGAAAACTAAAATCGATTTGGGGGTCCCCGAACAACGCCAGGGGGTCCGCGCAAGATTAAATATAAAATTTAAAAAAATGTGACACATTTTTATTAATATGGAAGTTATAATAAATAGCAATGAATACATTATTAGCGATTTTTACGTCCTAAGTAAAATATAAATATAGACAGGTGCATAAAATACAAGTAATACCAGGCATCGCGGTGAGTCAGGTAGGTTAATACAGGAACGCAATAGAGTCGATACTTGCACCAACAAGTCTATAATATGAATTTATGTTGTTTTTCACCCAGGGCCCGTAGGCAAGTTTTGACTATGAAAGGGGGTCCGTGGGCCTTTCGCCGATAATCACGTCGGGGTCCCCAATTTCGCCGAAGTATTATGATGTATTGTCTCCGATGTCGTTGATGTGATGTTGTGGTTGCAGGATTGATGTATGGTTGGAAATCAGAAGGCTGGCGAAATATTTGCGTATTCGTAGTTTATTCAGTATTGTCATGGACCTCCCAACCTGTAGATTACAGTTTCAAAGGACGAATGCCGCCATTGTCATTGTCTTCGTGTTTTACCTTTTTATTATTAACTAAACACTGCCATTTAGTTTAATAACATTTGTGCATTTGTTTATGACTCTGTCCGGTGTGTGCCTTATCTATATGGTTGTAAGGACCGACCCTTTGTAGGAGGTCTTGTACCTGTGTATTGGAGAGCTCAGGACATTGCTCGCCTAGCCTCATAACTGACTTGCCCACGGTCGAGACTAGACACTGTCTCTCTGTGAAATAAACGACATAATTAAAGTATTGAAAGCTGTTATCATTTATCAACGTTGAACGAGAGTCCTTCAAGTATTGTGCATCCGCGGAGTCACATGTCAAGCTAGTGACCTTCCGAGAGGGGCACATAACAGTATAACACTGGGTAGAAATGTGCGTGGTTACTGCTTGGATGCCGCGAGGTCTCTCTGGCGAGGGGCGCGGGGAAGCCGCTTATATGCCCGCTGCCTTATGGATAGCGTAAACAGGAAGAATCCCACGTATCGGGGGGGGTGTCTCATTGCGAGGACATCTTGCCTGAAATACGATCGCCTTTTGACTGACCGCTAATTACTATAGGTCTAATAAAATATCTAATGGATTAAGGGTCGAATGTCACATTCCAACAGGCCGTAAGACACGTGTTCCGATGTAGGTACTAACCCCTACAGGCCAAAAGAGTTTGAGAGCCACTGGTATATACGATTATAATAATTATTAATCGTATATCGTATATTCATATGAAACGAAATAATGTAATCTGACATATTTACAAAAAGCTATTCAAGTTTTGAGAGGGTTATCAAGGGCTCATAAATCCTAATGAACATGTGTATCTACATATAATTTACAAAGATTTTTTGAGATCTTGATACATATGGGTATATGTATAAATGTGTGTATATATATATATATATATATATATATATATATATATATATATATGTATATACAATGAAAATAGAAATTAAAAAAGAACAAGGCTAGAGCCAGAGAATGTCACGTGAGAGCAAGAGGAGCCGGGAGGAGCCGGGAGGAGCGCGCTAGGTTGAAATACGAATGCAAGTCATTTTATTTTTATGAATCATGGAAAATGTGTTTATTTTTGTTGTTTTTATTAATTTAAAAGAATGCAGAAAGACACACACGGAGTAATCGGTGTAATTGTATGAGCGTGCGTGGGTGTATGTATATGTTCATGTGTGCGTACGTTTGTCTTCTCTTTATTGGCCATAAATTGTACGTTTTATAATTGTCTATGGATTTCTAAAGTAAATAGTTGAAAATATAAAAATAGTCAGACTTTATATTATTTATTTATATTTTAATTACAATATACGTTTATTTAATAATAAGCCATAACGTATTATCAATTACAGTTTTTTTTACATACATGCATTGATAAATATAATGTTACAAGAAACTTTTTATGTCCAAGTATTGTAAATTACTTAAATCGCATCTTTCCTCGTACTGGTATTTCCAGAATTAACAATTATTTATTAAATATTTAGTAAATTTGATTTGCTCGCTTTCGGGAAAATCTTTTTTTGATAGGACATTTTGTATACATGAAAAATTTAACAATTATTGAGAACATTGTAAGTGATTCTGTACCCGACTTCAGACGTCCCATTGGTCAGGATGTTGTCGCTGTTGAAGTACACGTAGAGCGGCCCGGGAGGAGTGGCTGAAGCGAACAGAAAGCGACGGTCCATTACTCCGACCCAGGTTGGCGATGCGCCATCATTTTAATGACCTTCGATACTACTCACAAGCGGCATCGCGGGGGTACTCACAGGCGACTATGACTCCCTGGGCGCTGGTGCCGCACCACTTGGAGCCACGCAGCCCGTCCATGGTCTCGCCTTCGGGAATGAAGAGGTAGTCTTGGCTGTCCAGACTGCCCGTCACGTAAGGGTTGCTCTGGCAGTCCGTGTCCAGCTGGTTGTTGGCCGACTTGTTGTACGCTATTTGGAACTTACTCGCCGTCAACCTGCCGAGAGAGAAATCGTTTCGAAGAAATTCCTCGAGAGCGAGTGGTGCGCTTTCTCAGCATTCAGAATTATCAATCGGTTTTGAAAAAATTAACAAAATCATTGCACACTTACTATATAAAGTATCCTCCGATCTCTAGTGCAGAGACGATGAGAAGTCGTCTGAATATGATTTTCGTAAGCAGATCGAGATTGTTTACCTTTTTGTTTAAGTTTAATCAGTTTGTAACTATTCTCACAGTGAGGACCCGGAACTCACTTGAGACCGCACACGTCCTGCGGGCGGCGGAAGCAAGTGGCGTAGTGCAGGTCCGCCAAGTACGGACCCAAGCCTCGATTGTAGTTGAAGGTCTCGAAAGTTCCCGATCGGTCCGGGTAGTACTGCAGGCAGCCCGCCGGAGCTGCAACCGAGCGACCGTGAACCGACCGTGAACTGACCGTGAACCGACACGAGCGGTGACACGAGCGAGAGCTGGCGTCCCGCGATGTCGCATCACAACATATATCCGTGTCATTACCTATTAGATAACTGTCTCTGTCGGCAGTCGACCTTCCCTCCCTCGCGGCGCTCTTCTCCTGCGCGTCCGCATCCCTCCCTCTCAAAGGCAAATTGTCTTGGATAATCTGGAGGTACGTCGGATCTCTGTATAACCTTAAAAAAGACAACAAGCGATTGCTATCAGCGATTGCGTCTCAGGCGGCGGCGGTTCGGAAAGAAGGGAACAGAGGAAGAAAGCTCACCCCTGTGCGTTGTAGCACTCCAGTTGGGTCACGCGGATTCTCCAAGTGGCCTGGGGCAAGTTAGTGCGGAGCGTCCGGTCGGCGATCTTGAAGTTGATGCGCACGGCTCGCTGGTTGAGGGAGGCGTTGACACGGACGTACACTGAAATGTCGAAGGGACGTTGAATTGTGAATCGCCTGCCGCGCTTGCGCTCGGCGATGCGATTGCAACGTCTGAGTGGTGCTCACGATGCTGGCCGCTGTTCTCGCCGCACAGAGGGGGGACGATTTCGCTGAAGGCCTGCAGGTTGGTCACCTGGAAGACGTCGTCCTTGCACGTGTAACCCGGGTACTTATTCGTCGTGTTGACGATCGTCTGAAACAGAAAGTCGACACGCGAGACCTTGTAGCGCCGACGCTGATCTTGATTTTGCAATCTAGCAGGGCGCTTTCGTCTTCCTACCGTGTTGGGCTGCGCCAGAGAGAAAATCTCGAGGTCTATGCGGATCTGGCAAACGTGAGCGTTATCGATTCCGACGGTGTAAGAGCACTCCTGGCCGGTGTTGGCGGTGGAGAGCGCTGGGTTGGAGAACACGACGTTCTTGGAGTCCGTTAGCACGTCGCAGGCGGACACTGAAACGACAGAGGCGTGAGACGCAGGGAGGTACGACGCGACTCCTCGGATGCTAGTACTCACGGGCGCAGCAGGTGCTGAAGACCCCGCAGTAGCCCACGACCTTGCCGCCCTGCAGGGTGCACTGCTGGCGGGACAGGCACACGCCCTGGGAGCTGCGGTCGGAGCCGAGGCACGCCGCCCCAGTGCCGAGGCTGAAGATCCCTGCCGAGCAAAAACGACAAGTCGAGAAGCTCGGTACTCGGTCGGTCAAATATCAGCATGAGAACGTTGGATTTCAACGGAGGGTGAACGCGATGACAGACGTTTACCTCTCGTATTCGCAAAAAAGTTCGGAGTGGAAATTCTCTTCGCGTCGATGGCGTCCTCGGCGTGGACCGATTTGAAAATAAATATTGTCAAAAACAGAAAAACCCGCGGAGTTTTCATTTTGCGTAAAAAAATTACAAAACTTTTCGAACAAGAACGGTTATGAATTGTTTTTAAGTAAATTTATTAGAGAAATAATTTAATCGTATTACATTATGTCAATTAACCCCGAATCGTTCTCGATTTGGAGCGTCGCGCTATGCTCGAGTTTAGAATTAGAAATGTCCCAAATCAGACGATGCGGAGGTTTTTATATTGACTCCCTACCCTTTGCGGGAGAACGATCGAAGAGCGCGCGTGAAGTAATCAAAGAAAAGTTAAGTAAGCTGATAGCTCATCTCCCGAACGCGCTCGCCGCCCGCTGCGTATAAAACATTTAAAAAGAGATTATCTAAGCAAGGTACCCGCGCTCTCGCTCCGGCGGCTCCGAGGCCCGGGGCTCGGGGCCCGGGGCCCTCGCCTGCCCGCTCCGCCCTCCGCGAGGAGACACTTCGAAGTCCTCCCGGAAGAGACTTTCATGTCAAGAATGCGAGAGTTCTCCCGCCATTCCCGCAATGCTACCGAAAGGAACCGACCCGGACGCGCGGGAGCTCAGAAGAGCCGCCCCCGTCTGCCGCAGGTGACGAGATGTGCTTTTCCATTTCGAATGTAGATAACGACAGACAATTATATCAATTTAATATCCAATTTTTAAGTCACTTTCGTGAGGAGATTCTTACGGTTGGTCGTAAAGCGGGGACTCGAGCGTTCGGTTTAGAAATGGACCGAATTGGGATGAAATAATTTAGAAGATACCTTTTAATTGTAATATTACGATATTTTTGAATAAAATACTTGAGTGATTTTCCACATGTTCGTTTTTATTTGTGACCGGTTTCGCCAACCTTTCACGTTGGCATTATCAAACAGAGTGAAATTTTATATAATCAGTCAGGTGGTAAGGGGTAATGTGATTTTAACCTCCTCAGACCCTGTGCACATTGTAATGTACATCAACTTCAGACCTTCTATTAAAGGACTTATTTACATTAGGAATTTTTGTACATCGTTATGCGCATTATATTACTTCGTTTTGTTTTGCAAGTGTTCTCATCTATCGAGTAATATTTGTATTATATGTCATTCTTGCAAGATGTCACAGGTCGGGCGCGTCGGTCCAATTTCGTCACATTTTATTTTCGTTGTTTTGTTATTAAAAAGTCAATTAAAATAAATTATCGTTGTATGATATTATAAGCAAGACTGCTTTTATTGGTTTGAATCAAAATTTCATTGTAAACTGTAGTGTATCATACCATGACTTGACATTAAACATTAGTGTACATTAGAATGTACATTCGGTCCGACGTTAGTCTAACGTCAGTTTGCCAACTTTTATTATTTTCAAAGATTCCAATGTGATTTAAATTATTATCGCGTGAAATTTGATAATTTATATTATTATAAAGTAAATTTTTAAATTTTTTTTTTTTTTCAAATTAATTACAACTTTTAATATTTAGAACTTTCAAACCAAATGGTTCTGACTGCTGATATTTGGGATCAAATATTAAATGGCGAAAAAATACTAAATGTGAAAAATAATATAAGATATTCTAGACAGCCATTTACTCTTCCAAATGTAACTTGGAATGAACAAGTTACGGAAGTAAATGATACCGAATTAACGAGTCCCATGAAATATTTCAAGCAGTACATTAAAGATTCGGATTTTGAAAAAAAAGGTGCTATTCAAACAAAAAACCTTTCATTTAAAAATACAAACACCCACGAGTTTCAAGTTTTATTCGCTCTGCACATTATCATTGGATGTCCGGATGTATTGGAACACGATATTGGGGATACACGTTTTCATAGATAACATGACTAAAAATCGATTTTTTGAATTACGTACAATTTTGCACATAACTGAAATTATTAACAAACCCGCTGATTGTACTGATAAATTATTCAAAGTACGCCCTTTATATATTTATATAAGGGAACGACTACTTCAACTTCCTCTAGATAAAAATTTATGTGTTGATGAACAAATTATGTAGAAGTTTTTTCATAATTATAATCGGTTTTATTAATAATAATAAGTTTTTCTTATTTTAATTTTAGAGTTTTTGCTATATATTTTAGTTATCTTTCAATTTATAATCTTGTTTAGTTTAGTTTCTCTAAATTTATAAGTAATTTTCATTTATAAATGTATATAAGTATGAAGGTGATTTTCCTCACTCTGGTTCTATTGTACATTACAATGTACAAGCTGTATTTTCCATAAACAAAGTTTTAAAAATTAAAAAAAAATATTTTTTGTTATACCTTATCCATATGTTAGGGGATATTAAAAAAAATAATTTTTTCAACGAAAAATAAAAAGTCAGGTCTGACAAGTGGAGGATTCTATATAATTGCAAATTTTTGAGAGCAAATGTTTTTATATTAATGGGGTAATTATCTAAAGTAGTGGCTTGAGGTGTAGCAGCAGTCATCCTGTGTAATATTACGAGATATAACGAAAGCGAAATGTAAGATGTGAAATACGGTATCGCTCGTCAATACGAGGAGCCCTTTCGATATTTTTTAGTTTGGAATTTCTCTTATTTATTTTATGGCATTTTGAAAAAAAAAACTCATCTTAAAAACGATATCTGCGAGAACGTCGCGCGAGGGCGATGCCTGCTTTTGTTCGCGAGAATCCGATCCCGCGGAATTCAGACTCGACCGTCCTCGATAGCGCATTTTCACGGCGCGTCGCTATGAGGCGGATCTGATCATCGGACGCGGGAAAATGAAATGTTGTATCAAAGAAAAACTCCCCACGATGCAAACGGAAGCTCGACAAAACCTAAATAATTTCATCCCGCGCCGAGAGGCTCCGTCGAAGCGGGTGCGAGGGCGGGGCGGGCACGCGCGGGCCCCGGCCCGGTCACGGTCACGGTCACGTCTCGGGAACGGGTTCCGCGCCGACCGCGTGTTGCGCCACGCCCGCTGCGCCTGTCGCAATCGGCGCTCCTGCACCCGCAGTCGGGAGTTCTCGGAAAGCGAGTGGCCGGCAATCCGTCGATACATTATTTTTATTGCGCTTCGGCGGTCAATCTCGGGGCTCGAGCGGTGTGGCGCCTCCTCGATGGGTAAATATTGGCAAAGACGGAAGCGGAGACGGGCCGCGCTGCCGGTCTGCGCCAAATGCTTCGGGCTCCGCGTTGCCCGGCGTCCCCCGGCAGGACGCAAACTGAGCAATCGAATATCATCCCCGAGAAGATTTACCGCCTGACGGACTCAGAAGTCGCCCCGGGAGCGTCCGGGTCCAGAGCGGAAGTCGGAATGCGGGAAGACGTGCGCAGCCATTCAGCCGTTCGAGAGCCCTGCTCGGGACGACGCGCGTTGCGTAGCGCATTCCTCGGCAGCGGGTCAACGAATCTCGCGGCCCCCGCCCCGCCCCGCCTCGACGAACTCTCTCGGAACCGATGTTCATAATTATTATTTAGTTTCATTTCATTATGAAAATTGTAGTGCATTTAATTATACTTAGAATCTACAAGGAAATGCATTATTAAGGTACCCACCCCTAGTATATAATAGTAGAAAATCTGACTAAATATTCTTCAAATTAAAAGGATTCAAAAATACTAATTTATATATATATATGCATAACTGGGTAACTCTTAAGATAGTTAAAAATTGGTAATATATAGTTTTCTTTCAATTTTATAATACAGATTTTTTAATAATACATAAATTTTTTGAATGTGCCGAAAAAAACTTTCACTTTTATATTCCTGATCTAAATCATTTCTGAAGCATAATACTTGCATGTTTTCAGAAATAAATATAGTGCACATTTATACAATTATTCTCCATCTCTTCAGACATTTTTTATACTATATAATTATGTAATAGCGCCGGTTTCTTTTTATTTTTATTATTGATCTAGGAATAACTCATTGGAAGGAAAATTGCTATGGTGACATAAGGTCACTAGTGCTGTATAGGATCACTTTTGACCTCGGATCGCCCACCGAGGGCTCGGACTCCCGGTAAGAGGAAAAAGATACATGAATATTTTCCCTAAAAATAAATCAATAGTTACAATTTATATAAATTTTATTAAAATAATTTTATTTAAACACAAATTAAAATTTTAAGATTATAAGCAGGTAATACAGAGGTTCTGGAGCTCTTTCCGTCTCAATAATAAATATCCGGAAGTGGTTGTAGCATGAGCGCACACACTGTTCAAGTTTGATGCAGGCCTGTCAGTGATCACGTATAAGTTTCCTAGATGGAAATTTTGATTTTCAGAAAGAGCAAAGCTACTCTCCCTGGCCTGGGTTATACTCGGTGGCTACTCGCCTAAGCGACCTGCCATGCTATGTATCACCAGCAACTTTATTTATTTACACCAGAAATTTTTAACAAAATATTTTTTATTAATTTAATTTGATATTATTTTTACAGGCAACCCTGCTATAAAGTGATATATAATAATATAAGTGGAAGCCTTATAAAGCACGGTATCTTACAATACAGTCTTATATTTTGTCAACCCTGACATTTATGTTTATTGATGAAGAAAATGGTTATTGAATTCTGAGTCACCGTTGTAACACATTTAATGTGTGTTTTATAGACTTATGGATGTATACGAGAAATGTATCATTACGAGTTTTCTACACATATTATTTTATATCGACTTTCTCCCTTGGGCAATATTCTATGCAGTTCAAAACATCTCCATGTCACGGAACAACGATGTTATCAAAACTAAAGTTTTGGGGACCTAGCCCTTCTTTTTGTACTGGCTCTGGGCCTCACCAAATATCCCTTCACAAAACAGGGCATTTGTTAGAAACTCATCTTTGAGGTTATAAAAAGGTTACCTGAATAATTACTTTTAATAAGTAAAAAAATATATGTTTATATCATTTTTAGTAATACTAATTTTCAAAAAATCAGTTAAAAATTCAAATGTTTAGACTAAAAAAACTCCAAAAGATTTAGACAAAACTTTCTCAAAAAAGAAATTCTTTGGTAAAAGTGATCCACAACCTCCACTTTTCGAATAATCCTATGGTTTTTGAGACGCTACGTATACACGTGATATTCCCTCAGTAGAGTTCATGACTAAATGGAAGAAGGGTTATATATTTGAAGTTTACAGACAATATGCTGGTTATTGAAATAACTGTCTCGAGCCATATGGAAACATGCTTTTAGATTTGACTGAACAGTCGGACCCTTAGAAGATAAGAGCCTAGCAATTCACAAAAATGGTAAAATTATATGAAAAAGGTGACCATCTTGAACCAAAGTCAAAACTTAACAGTAAGTCGTTGTTTACCCATTCAAGCTACTTCTCTTACTAGCCATGATAACCTCGTATGAGTTAATAGTAACTAAAAATGTATTGCTTGTCAGACATCATACAAATATAATAATATATACACACACATACACACCATCTGACAAGAAATGAAACATTCATAGTAGTATGAAGAGTGCAACTGCATTGAAGTTGTTTTTTAATTAAGTTTATGATAATATTTTTGCAGTAAATTCATATTTTAAGAAACATCAGGTTATCAATTCTGTTACTGTTTTAAAAAAAAATTTAAAATAGCTGTTGATTGGTTTTAGAAAATATTTGGATGGTAAAATGCAGTTTTACAATAAAGATAGTAATATTATGACTGAGAGTGTTGATTCAACAGCTTCTTGCTATCATACGTATGCAACAAGTCCCTGCCTTGTGACCCTTATGTTTATACATGAAAATGCATTATTTGCAAAATGCAAATATTCACTAAATATGGAGTTCCTATTTTTTCCTTTTAAATTTTTTTTGGCATTTATGAGAAAATCACAATTATTTAAAAAAAAATACTAAGTAATCTTTTCCACCCACCCCGCTGAGAAAACTTGATTCACAATAATTTGTTATATTTTCTCAAACGCGTTTTTGAAAGAATTAAAAATAAAATAAATATTTTTGCTGTAATATTCATAACAATGTAACAATGAGTAAAAAATAAATAAAAATCAATACTTATTTAAATTCCTAACAATATAAACATTATAACTAGTAAAGTGTTACAAAAAAGGAGGAGAGATGACATTTGCAGAATGAAACCCAGACGCTGATCAGGTGCAGCGAAGTACCATGAATGCCAGCGCCGGCTCTCGCTGCGGATTGCTGTATGACTTGTGACAGCTTATATAACTTGTTGAGCCATGTAACATCTGTTGTTTTTTCTAACATTAGTTCATCTCACAACTTATATATATTTTTATCATCATACTTCCGCATTTAATTGTATATTAATATAAAATTATTACCAATACTTTTTTTGAGATATTAATATAAAAAAAATTACAAATGATTTAGGTGAGGTATTATAATACCTAAATGTTTGCACAGATATAATATATGAGTACATGAAGTGGAAATTTCTATGGTCTTTGGAATACTTTCTGAGGCTGCACTGTTGAGATTGATTACTTTAACTCCTCTTCCTCCTTAACACAGTTATGATATATTTTTCTTAAGATACATTGAGCTGAACATAGTCACCACTAGTGTCCTCATGTTACATTGTCCACACTCACAAGTATGCAAAATTATATTCCTTAGTCGACAGCAGGTCAAATGTCAAATATGTATGACAACTGAAGGGTCAAGATTGACATGAGATATGTGGAGCTTGTATTGTGGCAGCGCATACTGCTCACTGCCTGTAGAACTGTGGGGCGCGACTCATGGTGTAGGTGGATAGAGGAATGCCCTTGCTGCCGTATATCGGGTCCGGTGCGTTCTCATAATCTACATCGTAGTATATTCCAGACTGATTCTGAAAAATGAAGACAGTATGAATAACTATTATGTGCAATGTCTTACAAAGCTCGTGGTTGCACAGAAAAGATATTTTAGAAAATCTCACTAAGATTAGTCATTAGGGTGGGAGCTATGGGGGAAGTGCTACTGAATCAATATATGTGATTATCATTGCTCACAGTTGGGTGCAATTTGTCAGTTAATTCCAAATAAAGACAAACTAAAATCTGTAGAAAGTTTAGTTGCCTTAATATTGAAAAAAATAACTTAAATATTAAATAATATTCGTAATCCACATAAAAAGTAAAACAAGTTGTAACTTGAAGGGGACCTTAAGATTGTACAAAAGCGCATCTGAATATACCCATACCTCGCTATAACGGCCCTTTTCAATTAAGGCACGTTTTCGATTTACGACCTAAAATGTTTCGCTTTAACAGCAAAAAAAACTTTTTTTCAATGTTATTTTGTTTACAAGCGTTATTCAGTGTGTGCTCATAGAGCGGTTGGTTTAGACTTGTCTGTGAGTGTTTTATGTACATATTTATTACTGATTGTTGTTTTTTATTGACTTAATTATCTTAATGCTAGCGGATAAACAATATATTGATTTTGATTGTGACTTTGATTAACTACGTGGCCATAGTTTTTTATGGTGAACCAACTTATTGAGGATGATGGATAAACAATATATTGAGTTTTTTCGGTAGGTGTGTAAACAAAGGTTTTTCGGCTTTGATTTTGATTGTGGCTGCGATTAACTATGTGGCGATAGTTTTTTAACAGCAAGTCAATTTAGGTGGATCTAAGTTGCGAATGAGCATCTATGGTGAACCAACTTTTAAAATTATGATGTGTGGTGGCACTCCAGATGGTTCCAAAGAGTTAAAAACTCTATTGGATAGTTGAATCTATTTTGAAACTTCATTATATAGCAATGTTTTCTTAAAATTATTGTAGCTCATTCTTCAGCATTTTTTTTCAGTAAAATAAATACGTTGACCGTTTTCTAAATGAACCGCAAGATGTTGGACAGTTGGATATCATTTGTGAATACTGAAACCAAGAATTCAGCAGACAGCATATTTGCATATGTACTCTTCAATATTAATATCAACTTTCTTACTTTAATGGTGGTGGTGAATCCTCCATCTTCTGGCTTTCGTCGTCTGTATTTCAGATATCCATCCTCACCAGGAATTGTATCTCCGAATGTTTTCCAAAAAATGCTTGGACAACGCTGTGTTGCCAGAAACGTAGCTTGCAAGTGGATCAGGTGGCTCAACCAGCGGTGAAAACTTGACTTTACCATTCGAACAACACATGCCAGGTGATTCCTTTGAAATTCCATTGTGTGACAGTACAAACAAATAGTGCTCATCGGCCCAATTTCAACATTCGGATGATTACTGTAGTTGCAGTTTTTGTCATAATTGAATGCCGCCATCTGAAAATCGATTCTTTGTATCGATTGAGCCGCTCGTATCTGATAACCTTTAAACCTGTTTTCATGTTGTTGAGGAGTTTCAGCAGCTCTTGCTGTAGTAGCTCTGATTCAAACTTGTTCTAGACGTGCTTCATGTTGTTCTGGTGTTTCTACAGCTCTTGACTGCCGCTCTCTCAACCTATTTGACTATATACGCACTTCACGTTTTCCGGAAGTTTTGGCTGCTCTTTCGGCTCTTTTTCGTTTCGCATATGCTGTATTTTTTTCAATTACAGCTCTTTTCGGTGGCATTTTTTGATATATATATTTTTTTGATAACCACAAATGATAAAACTCTCTGTTGTGAATGACAGATAGTGATTTTGTTTTATGTGCGATCTTCACAATGTTCTTTTTTCAAATTTTTTGTGAGGAACGATCTCGACTTTACAAATTTTGAAAATTTTTGTATGGGAAATGTCGAAAATCGACCTAATTAATAGACCAAATGTATTTAATGCATTATTTAATAGTCACAAAGATTCTTCGTATTATTGTTTTTCAAATGAAACCAGTTTGGGGCACATCGGTTAGATGGTTTCATAACCCATGACGGACAAAGAAACATTTTTTGTGTTTTATATATATAGATAGATAGATAGATAGATTACTAAGTTATGCTGAGAATGTGAGCATATAAGACCTTTTGTACAAATATTCAGGGAGACTTCCCAGTTCCTTGCCATTAAATTTCTTATATTTCGATTAATTTTTAAATAATTCAATATTTTTGACAGAGAGTACTTGGTGGAATTACATTTTAATATTTTTGAATAAAATACTTAAAATACTTTAAAAATGTGGAAAATCACTCAAGTATTTAATTAAAAAATATTAATTTTTAAATACCATCTACATAATCACTATAAATTACTATACAATTATAAAAATCGCATACTGCCCTTGACACTGATGTGACCTGCTTTCACACCTGAAATAGTTGTCCACGGTAAAGCCTTGGTTGGCTTATGGTGGATCAAATAGGTGTTCTTTATTAATGTTGATATCCATCTACATTTTGTAGTTTGACGACTGTTAGTTAGGTGTGTTGGTCTGGTTGATTGTTTACTGACCGCGATGCTGTTCGTGGCATTGGAGCGAGACTTGGGACGCGGCACGTGGAAGCCACGGGAGCCTAGTAAGTCAGCTCTGTCCTGTGCATGACTGTCCGACTCCGAGCTAGTAGACTCTGCGTGGTTCTGGTGCCCTGAATAATACATTACAAAAACAAGCATTGTAGAAGAGTTTTTAACTGTTTGTACATTTATTTACACTATTATTTATAAAGAAAATGTGAAGAGGCTAAGAGATTTCTTGTGATATTCCTTGAAAAACGAAAGTGCTCATAATTAAAAATTAAGCCAGTCAAAGATTTATAAAATTTAAATAATATGGTAAAATAACAAGGAATGAGAGTATAAACCACGTTCCTTCCTATACAGGACTCACCCGAGTGGGGGTAAACAGGGCCAAGAGTGTTTCGTGAGGCGAGAGTCCCATTCATGTTACCGGTCTGGGCGTTGAGGTGAAGTGTGGAGGCCCCCATGTGGAGTCCCAGCCTGTAACACCACTCTCTTCATCAATAGAATCATCAAATTGAGTCAAATGTGAATAAAAGACACACTTTTACAGTAGGAAATTATGTGAATTACTTCAATGTGCACAGCTCATACAATGGTTACCTTCTGTTGTAAGTTAAGAGACTTTTTTTGGTTATTAAATAATGCTATTTACCTGGGCATAGGTACAGGTGGAAGTGTACCGGAGTGAGGGAGGGTAGGGTAGGCGCCGTACATAGCAGACGCTGGTCGCGCTCCCGGATGGTTCGGCAGAGGTTCCGGCTGCTTTTGGTTACATTATAAGCACAAACCGAACAGTTTATTAAAGATCACACAGGTATACTAAAGGTAACATGATATCAATGTTCAGAAATTTTACCGCATAATGATTGGCCTGAGCCATCACGTCTGCTAGCTGTGCCCACCTCATTCTTTCTTCAAGAGTGACCTGCAAAAATAAAATAATCCATAAATTCATTGTGAACTTTAGATGTCGGTACAGAGAAGAAAAGAGCAGAGTCCAGAGGCTAGTGACTTCTAGGTCATGTTTTTAGATTCCAACTACATATTCATACTAAATTTTCTGTACTCTACAGTCAGATATTTGGTCTCTTTCATTAACATATGTTTTTGATAAAATACTTCATAGATTTTGGGAGAAGTCCAATACAATCAGTGAAGACTCATAAAATCAATGGCCTTCAAGAGGTCAAACTATTTTTTAAAAAATCCAATTACAATGTAAGCTTGAGTAGTGAAATACCAACTATCGACTGCTCACTACATACATTCCAATGATGTTTGCAATAGATATATTAGAAGGTTGCTTTGATCTAAGAATATTGCCCACCTGGTAAGGGGGATGGCCCATGTTAGGGGGCTTGACGGCCGCGCCTGCCATGTATCCAAACACTGGTGAGCCTAGACCAGCACCCTTCTGTTCACGTGACCAGCGGCGACTCCACATGACTAGACATGCTAGCGTAAGAATGATGACCACCAATGCCGCAAGAGACGCGCCTACTGCTACGCCTACCACTTCACCGTCAACTTCACACTGTGAACCGTAGTATGCCCCTGTGCACATGCATACAGGCTGTCCCCGTCGGTATGAGCATGAGCCACGGTGACTGCAGTGGCTGGCAGGACAAGTCAAGCAGTTGCGGCCAGCGCGGTGCGGCTGCTCTACCCACGCATCTCGTGCAGCCTCAGGACACTCACATCTAAAAAAAACTTGGAAAATCACTCTTGTTCTTATCTCACTTTAAGAAATATTCAGCCAAGAACTCACTTAAATGAGCCCCATATGTTAGTGCAGGTGGCCAATTCGTGACAGTCGTTCAACTCAGGAGAAGAGCATTCGTCAAGATCTAAAATAAAAAATATATATAAATTTCAGCTTTTCGGCCCTCTCTCCATATTCCATGTTTTTGGAAAATATGTTGAATAAAATTTACAGCATTAATCAAAAAATTTTAATAAAAAAGTTAGATACATTGCTTCTTCTTGACAATAAATTATTTTATTTCATAAGATATAAAATAATTTATTGTAAAAATTAAAAAAAAAAATTAATTTATAAAAATTGACTTCTGAGCAGGTCCTGCTCACCCTCAGTGTCGGAGACGCTGCTAGCTGGTCGGTCCACCCACAGAGCAGACGCGCCGACGTTGTTCCCACGCCGTTGAATGACTCCTAGCAGGTGACGGGTGATGTCACTTCCCGCTTTAGTGCCCAATGTTTCGCCACTTTCTTCCAGCTAGAAAAAGAAAGTGTTTTTCACTCTCTGGATACGTTACCATTTGATCCTATAGGAATTTTATATTTTACTTAACTAAATAAAAAAAAATTGGTATCGGTTGAAATAGTTGGCGATCAATAATTTTCAATTTGATAACCTTTATTATTTGAACTTTGATCAGACCGCTTCGCTGTGAAAAACATTTAAGAAGGTACCTGAATAAGAATACTTTTTTAAAAATACAAATTCACAATCCTTGCCATATTCATAAAATATTTTAAAAACTTTGATAGACTTTAGTAATTATAATAAATTATGTGCAATCCTTGTCGCTAGCTCAATTTCAGAGGACTCGTCTCTCACCAGGACTGTGATGTTGACGTACACCCCGGGCCCGGGTTTGGGGCTATCACCTCGGTAAATGCTGTTGACAGAGCCGCTTACGAATTCATCAGAATACGGGGTCATGGAAAATGCAGAGTCCACCTGATATCAGAGAACAGGAATTAATAATAATAGAGCATACTAATTAATGATTGTACATATTCACAAATTACATAAAACTAAAATTGTGAAAGCAACAGGGCAGCAAAATTTTATTTTGCAATAATTGTTTAACAGAGTCACCGTCAGTCATGGCTGATGTTTCCAAGAGGGTATTTGAGACTTTGAGATAAAAACAGGATGTAACATCATTAAGTCAAGCTTTTAATAAAAAAAATAGCATATAAGCTGTCGACTCACGGCACGCACAGCCTCGTAGCTGAGCTGCTGATACAGGTCTGAGTCCTTGTCTGCCAGCGCACCGTCCCACGCCACCTGCGGGGCAGAGAAACGATCATTGCATCAGAAGTAGCAATAGTGGTTTGATGAGATGCCGATTCCTTATCCCAAAAGCGGATAATTTTCTTTCTAAAATGATGATTTTATAATAATATGTACTTAGGTAAACGGTTCGTTTTCCTCAATACATATTTTATATTATATAGTCCAGCATGAAAAAAAATTAATTTTTTGAAAATCGTTTTCATCTTTTCGCGTGCGAATCACTTGGCTTTAAAAACATATCATCAGCACGACACACCTGTCCGGGCAAATAAAGCACATTCAGATAATATTATCAATCATCTGAGAATCTCACGAGTTTCACATTACATACGTCGCAGGCTCCGACTTCGACCGACCTTCCTGTCGTACATGCGGTCCACGCGCAGGCTGAGCACCATGGCCACCACGCGCCGGCACGGGGCGCGCAGCAGGCGGCGCGCGTATCCGGCGCGGCACTGGCACGACGAGATGCCTGCAACGAGCGGCTCGCGGTTAGCAAGGCTGAAGGTCACACGGACACGGAAGATCTCATTACGTAACATAAAACAATCATTACCAGTTTCGGTCTTGCACTTCTCGTTTTGGGTCTGGTCGCAGGTGGAGTCGTCCCCTACAATACACGTGTCGATTCTGGAAGAATAGAGATATACTACATAAGACGGTGCCGTCGTGCGTCATTAGATCCGCAAAAAATACTGTCTGATAAAATACGATAAGGAATCATCATTCGCATCTCCAATTGAGATCTGTCCGAACGGGACCTCACCTGACGGGCGGCTGCGGGCGGCGCGCCGGAGGTCTCGCGGGGCGCGGGACCGTGGCGGGGTGCGGGGGCGCGGCGCTCCCCTCCGCCGCCGGCACGGCATATCCGGTGCCCGTCACGGCTGCAAGCGAATGAGAAAATCAAACCATCGTAGACGTGTAGACGACGCTCGCAACGTCTGTACCCATTCGATGGCCACACTGACCGGCGGTAGGGCGGGCGGTAGGACGGACGGCAGGCGCGGAGGCCGAGGGTCGCGGGGGCTCCGTGGCTCCCCCAAACAGATTGAGGTATGTGCGCATGCCGTCGATGGAGACGAAGCCCTGCTCGCCCGCCGCCGACACGATGATGTCTCCCGGCTGCCCCGTGAGCGGGTTTACGGACTCGATGTGAACTGTAAACCGGAAGCGGAATGCGTCGTGAGCGCGCGGCGACGAGTGACGCTCGACGCCGCGTTTCGCCGACCGCGCGGTTCTCACCTGTAGCCGCCTGCCCCGGCTCCCCGCCCTGCACCGCCGACACGGTGACGTCGAAGATTTCCCCGGGCCGGGGGCGCGGCGGAGGTCGTCCTCCGGCCGGCCGGTACGAGTTGTCGTCCAGCACGATCCCCGGGCGCCCGCGGTACGGCCGGTACGGGAAGCTCTCCGCTGCAAACGTAAACGGACGTCAAACCGAAATCCAGACATTGCTAGAATCGAACATTTTCAGAGAGCTCACCTTTGGTTGGCTCGGCGGTGACGTCGGAGGTGACGTCGGCGGAGACGTCGGCGGCGACACCGGTGGTGATCAGCGTCGGCGTGATGGACGCCGCGGAACTCGCGGAACCGCTCGCGTGGATCGGCTCGCGGCCGGATTCGACGGGGCCCGCGCTCACGCCGGAAGACGCAGGCGAGGAGGACGCTGGCGAGGAAGACGCCGGCAAGAGCGGAGTGGCCACGACGGGAGTGGCGTTAGCGGGAGCGGCCGACACGGAGCCTTCCAGCGCCGGGGTGCCTCGCGTCTCTTCGCTCGACACGTGCGGCCCTTCCGATTCGCCGTTCGAGATTGTCGCTTCGCTGTCCTTGGTCTTCTCGTCCTGTTTCTTGATGGCGGGTTTCTCTTTTTCTAACTTAATCATCGTCTGCTTTTTCTTATCGCCGTCACCTTCCTTGAGAATTTCTCTCTTGGTGGGTTCTTCTCCCGCCGGGGTGGTGACGGTCGAAGTAGCGGTCTCTTCGTCTCCGTCGGGTCGCGGTTCCTCGGGAGGGAGGGCTTCGGTAAGGACGATCGAAGGTGAGAGCGAAAGCGACGGCGAAGACGGAGGCTGGGGCGGAGGATCGCGAGTTTTTACGAAGCTCTCCCCCGCGTCCGGGATGACGCTGGGCGAAGTCGCGGGAGGCGCCGCGTCCTCCTCGGCGAGCGGCTCGGACGCGGCGGGCGGGTCTTCTACCGCCGGAGTCGTCTGGGGCTGCGGTCGGGGCTGAGCTTGCGGTCGGTACATCGGCAAGTTGGGATTGGGGCGTCTGTGGGGGTTGGGAGGACGCGGGCGCGGACGCTGCCAGGGCGGGAGCTCGGGCCGCCCTCCCGCGAATCCCGGGCGGTAATCCTGGCCCGGAAGCGGAACGATCTGTTCGGGGAGCGGCACGCCGTCGAGAAACGGGCGGTTGGGCGGTTTGTCGCGGGCGGGAGGACGGTCAAAGGGGTAGGGCGGGGGGTGCCGCGTCGCTGATTGCGGCGGAGGCGGCAGCATGCCGGGCGGGGCGGGGCCGGGGGTGTCGAAGTCGGGGGGTAAAGGCGGAACGTCCGAGATGCGCGGCGGGCCGCGGTTGTTGATCCTGGAGGCGGGCGGGCGCGGAGGGCGGGCCCCGGGAGGACCCGTGTCGGCCTGCACGTTGACGTTACCGTTGAGTAACTTGACTATACCGGTGATGATATCCTGGATGTCGGGATTAGCCTGTCTAGGGGAGGTAGCAGTAGTCGGAGGCGCACGGGGCCCCTGCAGCGCGCGCGCTCGCGGGGCCCCCCGCGCTTCCCCCGTGGGCGCGATGGCAAGGGCGGGGTCGAGCTGGACGCGCGTGGGGCGGACGTCCCAGTGGTGCGCGCGCGGCCGCACTTCTACCTCGTTGCTTTCCAGAGCGTCCTCGAAGTTGTCGGAGGCGGCGAGGGCATCATATTCGTGCGTGTGAGAAGATGGAGGGGCAGCGGAGCGCGCGCTGCGGCCGGGCGGGGCGGGGGCGGAGGCGTGCGCGGGGCCCGGCAGCAGCACGGCCGCGGTGGAGTGCAGCGCATCGCGGGACAGGTACTCGGCGGACACCGAGCTCGGGGATATTTGGGAAATGTGAGGATCCTCCTGGCCTGAAACGTTAAAGACTAGTGGCTACATTCACAATATATAGTACATATATGTATATGTATATATATATATATATATATATATATATATATATATATATATATATATATATATATGTGTGTGTGTGTGTGTGTATATATATAATAATTATATGTATACAGTAATACCTCGCTTTACGCGACCCCGTTATGCGCGGTTTCACTATATCGCGAATTTCAAATTTCGCGTTAAAATGCCTCGCATTTCGCGAATTTCTTATTTAAGAATGTGTATGAACATAATGTAGTCATTGACTTCTCTTATCAATTAAAAACAGCGTTGGGTGTTATGAACGTATTTTACAAGAACGTAAAAGAAACGCTACCCAAAAGACAATAGATGTATTTTTCAGTAAAAATAACATGTAATACTGCATAAAGTTTTCTAAGAATTAAAATGAATGATTCACATTTTTTGTATAATGTTTTGACTATGTATGTATGTTTAATCGTAAACACCGTTATACGCGAATTTCACTTAACGCGATTTTTTCCGGAACGTATCCCTCGCGTAATGAGGGGTATTACTGTGTGTGTGTGTTTATGTGTGTATGTGTGTGTGTATGTGTGTGTGTGTGTGTGTAGGTGTGTGTGTGTGTAGGTGTGTGTGTGTGTAGGTGTGTGTGTGTAGGTGTGTATAATGTGAACTCTTAGTGACGTGACGCTTAGATTGTATATGGAAAATCCAGCACGTCATTATTTGACTGCTGCACCCCGGATTTGTAAGTTCGAAGAAATATGATTGCATTATGCCGACGCAACACGAAGAGAAAGTTATCCTGGCGGTGAGTGGCAGCTCCGCCGGCCCGGAGCGGAGCCGCCTTTTTACACTATACAGTAAATCCTCGATATAACTGACCGATTGGGGGAAGGGGGTGTCCGTTTAAGCCAAATGTCCGTTATATAAAAATTGGCTTAAAATAAATAAAAAACTTTTTTTTGAAAATTCAACGTATGTATTTAGGTATAAATGGCTGTGAAAACCTGGCTTAACAATTCACAAACAAAATTATATTTAATTGTTTTCGGACACTCGTCGTGAAGTGCCGTTGCTGTTTGATATCGACGCGCTTGCTTTTGGTAATCTTACTAAAAAGGAATCAACTTTTGTTTGCACTTTTGAAGTTTGCTGTTTTTTTACAATCAACTCTCGAAAATTAGGAATATTTTTTACATTTTTACATTTCCACATTTAAAACGTTTTTAATTTTTTTACATTAGACCGGATTATTTGTCCGTTATATCAGAAATCCGTTAAACAGGGGTCCGTTGTATCGAGGTTTTACGGTACTTAGTTTTATCAGGCTGAACTTCTCTCAAGAGTACCCTGGCAATATCCCTTAACAAGTTTTGTGGGGTTGATTTTTCAAGAACAATATAATTCCTGTTTCTTATGACGATATGCACTACCCTGCTATCGACACAAATCGGGCACAGCGGAGCAGGGAGCGCAGGCCTCGGGGCAGAGGAGTCGCTCGATCGTTCTGATTGGCACATTTGAATGCTCTTTGCCAGGGGAATTCAGTACCGATTACCATAATATGCAACACTTACTCATCGCGAGCAACACATGTCGAATATTTAAGCCGCAAAATTTCTTTTCGATATCGAAGTTCTCCGTCCTGCGGGGCTCGAGGCCGCGCCGGGACCGCGAGCGAGCGTCGCCAGATTCGGGAACCTTCCTCGGATTTGGTCTCCATTATTTATTACAAAACGAAGCTTGTCGGAGGATTTTTTGCGCAGTGAATAAAACAATGCACAATGAGTGCGTTATTAGCGAAAACTTTCGACATTAGTTTATTTTATCGTCAACGATGCGACGGCGAGTCGCCGAGCTCGCGGCGGGTCGGCGGCTCGCGGGGTCGAGATCTTCTGGCTTTTCGACATCTGAATTCTGACAAGGTTTTGCGACCCCGGCTCTCACAAAACGGTATTGGAAAACGACAATTCTCCCGGGCGCGCGCACTCGTGCAATATCCTAATCTGCCGCGCTCGGTCTCCGAACGCGTCCAGACAGCGCTCACGGCCCCGCGGGGGCGGGAAAGGAAGCGGGCGCCGACTCGCGGGGGCCGAGACTCGAGGCGCTCACGGCGCGGGACAGTTTAGAAATCCGCTCGTCAAGGCGCCCGCCCGAGAACAATGCGCCGGTGAAAGCGCGGCGGAGACTCGCCGGAGGGCGGAGAGGAGACTCGCCGGAGGGCGGAGAGGAGACTCGCCGGAGGGCGGAGAGGAGACTCGCCGGAGGGCGGGAGCGGAGACTCACCGGAGGCCAGCAGCGTCCCCGCGCCCAGCAGCGCTAGCAGCAGCCCCGCCATGGCCGGCTCATGGGCGCCACCTGAAACAGACCGATCGATCCCGTCAGTCGGATGGAGACACATTTCAGTAATTACAGATTGTAATAAGTCGGATTCTGAGCGAACTCGCGCGGGGCGGCCGAGGCGCGGATATTTTAAAGAAATGTCAGCAATGCGATACTAGTGGTGGACCTCGGGGTGAATCTGAACGAAGCCGAAGGAATGCCGAGTGAGGAGCGCGAGCAGCAGCTCCCGCCTGAGAGCGTTCGGGTTCATCGACGGCTCGGAAGCAGTCGCGTCGACGAGTGAGCACCGCGCTGCGGGCGAGCGCGGGTTCCAATCTATTTTGTAAAAAAAATACGTTTCAGTATTCATTTACCTTTTCCCATCGAGTCGAGTGCGAATGATACTATAGCTTTTCTCACACGATTGCCGCGTCCGGGGACCCCGACCGCGCGGCGAGGCGGCGTGGCGAGAAGTCGAGGGGTGGTGATCCGGTATTCAGATTTGAAAATGGGAAAACCTCTCGACCGCCTCGCGCCTCGCGTTGCCGATGAATCGGCAATAATTAAAGAAATGTTCAGAAAGAGAAATATAACAATATTTTTGACAGAGTACTTGGTGAAAAAAAAAGAGAGAATAGTCTTTTATTGTTTTACTTTCAGCAACCGAGACGCAAACCGAAAGTCCAAAGTACCCGTTTTGAAAATCATTCACCGATTCCACAGGTTGAAGGATTCGTCGCACTATTTTGTGGGCAATCCTTTCCGAGTAAATGAAAAAAAATACTCAGGCGAGGCAGCACGCGAGGCAGGGCGCTCGGAGACTCCGGCGAGCAGTCCTCGCGAGGCAACCCATCTTTTAATGTTACTTGAAATTTTTGATTTTTTTAATTTTGTGCCACAGAAAGTCTCCGAAAGCGAACGCGGCGCCGCGAACAAAGCGGAACGCCGAGCGAGTCGCGTCGAGAGCGCAGCGGCTCACGGCGAGCGAGCCCGACTGAGGCGAACGTATTCATCCTCAGCGAGCATCGAGCGCAGGAGAGAAAGGGTCCGACGGCAGGGGCGGGTGAGGCGGCTCGGCGCGAGGCGGCGGTTCCGCTCTGGTTGCGCGGCGGGGCGGGGCGGGGCGGGGCGGGGCGGGGCGGCGGGGCGGCGGGGCGGCGGGGCGGCGGGGCAGGGCGGCCGGGCGGGGCGGCGGGGCGGGGCGAGCCGCGGGCGCCGCTAGCGGAACTCGCGCACCGCGGCCGTTCTCAATTAAGTGCATACGTTCAATTCGCACTGACTCCGAGGGAGGCATGCGTCGCCCGGCAGGGCGTAAACGGATCCAGTTTACATCACCGTATGTATTTTTCCGTACTATTTTCGCTGTCAATAGAAATAGTAATAGTCGGCATAAACGTTTTTATCGTTTTAAAAAATAACTATGTGTCTCTATCGGAGGGCTGTGGGCCTTCTCAGAACTTTATTTCCTAGCACGAGAGTAGTCTCCGAAGCCATCGGAGGCGAGCGAGCCCCGGGCTTCTCGGGCGACTCGGCGAAGTTAAATCGACAAGTTTCTATTTTTTTTTTCATTTGTTTAGGTAGTATATAGCTAAAATATATATTTCGACCGGCAAACCTGTATATTTGTTTCATCCAATTTAATGATAATTAAAATTATTTTTCAATTAGTAAATATGATAATAATGTTTTCAAAACTCTCAATGTTTCTCCGACAGCTCGCGCTCGATCGATGAGTTCCTGGCCCAGAAGGCCGACGGGTCTCTACATGCACATCGACTGTTCAGATCTTAATATTATACATATTAATAATATAAAACAGCCGGGGAGTCCTCGGTCCCGCCCGGGACACGCTCGGGACATCTTCAGGGACGCCGAGGGCGGGGGCGGGGGCGGGCCGGGGCGGCTCCTCGCCGAGAGCCGGAGGTGACGCAAGGCGCGGTTACGTGTTTACCGATAGCCGGGGTCATCGCCCGGCGCACCTGCGGGCCGCCACGCCGACCGGACCTCCCATTCGTTTCCGAGCACGTTTGTAGGTCAGCTTTCCTTCTCGAGTTTTGAGGGCTCGTAATAAATAAACATGACAGTTTGTCAATACAAAATTGTTTCGTGTGCAATTATCTCTATTCGATAATTCACTACCGGATCATTTTGCATCATATATTTTGGATCATATATTGTGAACACGATGGCGGAACACCACCGGGGACTGACCGCCCACGAACTCCCGAATCTGGATGGATCTGGAGGTTGTCTCGTCTGAAGATAAGAAAAAGATGGAATGATCTCTCCCTTCAAATGAAATAAGGGAGAAGTGTGAAATGTGGAGAGTGATGTAACACCGGAGCGGCGCGAGCGATGGAAGTGTTTAGCGACAATGCGATGTCACATTTCCGCAAAATTATCAAAGGAGGCAAAAACTAGAATCACTGGAAAGGTACTTTGCTAACAATTTTTGAATTCGATTACTTAAAATTAAATTTTACAAGAGAAGTTAATCAACATTTTGTAAATGTATATTTTTTAGTTTGGGAATGAATCATCTAAGTTTTCATACTTTCTTATGGTTCGCATTATGCGCACGTTTCAGGATCGGATTATGCTCGCAATTCGAGGTTTCCCTGCATATCCACGAAAGGTATCCTTGTAGACTTTCACATTGCTTGCTCTGTTCTATCATATGTGAGGGGAAGCATCCGATAGTTCGTCGCTGGGCGAGCGCCCTCGCGGGGGCCGGGCGAGCCGCATCATGCATAGTAAGTTAACAAGTCAATATGAGAAATTTCAAAAACGTTAAATATTCTAAAAAACAAACATTGAGTCATCAAAAGTCATTACAGAGCCCAACCTCAAAAGAACGTTATTATTAACATAAGCACATAATTCTTAAAATCTCCAAATGAAAATGTTCGTAATCTCATAGCTATTTGGCTATTCATATTGGTTTTTTTAAAAAATGGAATACTACGAATTGAACTAGTATATCGCTGTCCCAAAAACAATCCAAAAGTAAACGCCATCGGGTGTCACCGCTCAGGTTTTATATTTAGCAGCAGTAACCATCACGAGGACCGTGCGAGACGTTACGACTCGCGGTAGATTCTCTCTCATTTGGGGCGAGATGGCCGCATCCGTTTCTTTCGCCTAATGTTTCCGACATCTTCAGCTGGTTTTCCTGATTGCGCGGTGAAGTGTAGGATCGGGCGATGGCATACACGAGACGGTTAAAGACCCAATATTCCTATTGCAGTCTGCAATCCGTGCGCACCTCCTCCCCGACTCCCCTCGGGAAGAGTTAGAGCGCTTTGCGTGTCTAGGTTAGGATAGTGTTTGTAAAAATAAACTGTCGATGAAGACAAAGTCGCGAATGCGAGAAAATGTTGCTTTTAACAAGCCCCAAATGTACTAGGATACGTGCTAGCTTCCTGAAAGTGAACGCCCCAAGTCGATCCCGTTTAAAGAAGTTTGAGCTGTTTTTACATTTTATACAGATATTGGTACCGGAGACGGGAGTGAATTCAAAACTGAGCGGGCAGTCCTCGCCGCTGGGCGCAGAGCAGAGCAGGCGGAGGCGCCGGCGCCATGAAGGGCGGCTCACCGACAGCGAGACGATCAGTGATCTAATGACCAATGAACTAATTCAGTTTCCGAAAAATATATGTACTATAATAGAGCCGACAGCGGATGCAAGAGATGCGTGCGGTCGCGCGGTGGATTGGTGGTTCCCGACAGGGCGTCAGCTTAGGCGTTGCACCCTCGATGCCGGCGATAGGTAAGCACACAAACCTATATCGAATATATATACATATATATACACACACACACACACATATATATATATATATATATATATATATATATATATATATGTATAGTAAAACCTCGATATAACGGATCGATTCGGTGGAGGGGGTGTCCCTTAGAGCCGAAAGTCTGTTATATAAAAATATGTTTAAAATACATTAAAAAAAACTATTTTTTGAAAATACACTGTATGTATTTAGATATAAATAAAATATACAGAACACTAACAAAATTCTATTTAATTGTCTTCGCACACTCGTCGTGAAGTGCCGTTGATGTTTGATATCGACGCGCTTGCTTTCGGTAATCCCGCTAAAATGGAATCAACTTTTGTTTGCACTTTTGAAGCTTACTTTTTTTTTTTAGAATCCACTCTTTTACATTTTCGCATTTAAAACGCTTTTATTTTTTTACATTTGACCGGATTTTTTGCCCGTTATATCCGAAGTCCGTTAAATCGAAGTTTTTCCGTATATATATAATTTTTATTTTAATAAAAAGTGAGTGATTTTTCCACAATTATTTTTTTATTGGTGATCGGTTTCGCCAACCTTTCACGTTGGCATTATCAAACAGAATGAGATTTTATATAATAATAAACAATAATACGTAAACAATTGTTAGAGGGAGAGGTTATTAGAAAGAGAGAGAATGTATCAGATTGATAATCCCAACGTGAAAGGTTGGCGAAACCGGTCACCAATAAAAAATTTACATGTGCAAAAATCGTTCAAGTATTTTATTTTATTTAAAATATTGAAATGGAATTCCACCAGGTACTCTCTGTCAAAAATATTGATACATATACACAAACATATTGAATTGTCTCTATTAACTACTACTACCGTACTGTAAGGTAGTAGATAGCAGGGGTGGTAAAATTTTGAATATTTAAGATGTATTTTTTATCTTAAAAATGTATCGCGATCGGCTTGGTATAGGCGTAGTGTAAGTGGGGCGAGGGAGGTGTGAAATACATACTAATTCTATACACTATGTTTCAGTACGAAGTGCACTCTCGCGAGCTAAGGGTAGATAAGCAAAATATATTTTTAAACAACATAATTATTTAACGGCGGTCGACCTAAATTGGTTTCGCGATCGAGTTGTCGGCCATCCCTGGTATGTAGCATAGAATCAGGCCAGGCATTGAGGATTGAAACCGCTCTTCACGCGCTCTGCCCGGCTGCTCCCGAGGGAGGCGCGGGACAGGGCGTCCCGAAGTCTGACACTCCGCGAAGAGATCCTGCCCTTCATTGTACACTTTTGTGGTACGTAACCGGAACTGTGTGTAATGAAAATTACAACAAATCTAGTAAAAACTAGAATTTATTAGATATGCAACGCAAAGTTCGTAAGCACATCTTACATTTTTTTCCTTCTTTTAAGACAATTATCGTTGAACATTACAAAACCTATGCGCACTAATACTTTTCAAACGTATTTGTCGTCAAACGATTCCAATGCTTCATCAGTTCGGTACGTTGTGCAAATTCATATGATAGTTTTGTCCAAATTAAAAATTAACGCCACTGATTTAGAAATGTAGTTTTTTTAGTTTAATTTCGTCAGCTAAATCGGCCGGGGCCTGCGCCGCTCGCGATCGGTCACGGATGTTGTAACTTTTGACGTTTCTCACAAATGAACGTCGATTTACGTATTCGGAGCCGAAAGAGAAATTGCCGACACCGAAAGAAAGGCGACCGTCGAGCGCCGCGAGGGCCCGCCCGGGATCACCGTTACAGGAGCGGTGCACTGCGCGTGGCTCGGCACTCACCTGCAGGGAGTCCCGCTGGATCCTGCACACGCCGGGAAGGCGGGAGGGCGGGAAGGCAAGAAGGCACTCGGGCACTCGGGCACTCGCGGGAACTCGCACGGACACCGTCACTCACACTCACTGCACTGGCCGCGTCTCGGCGGTCGCGGGTGCTCGCGCTCGGGCGTCGTGCTGCTCCCTCGGAATGCGGGCGCGGTATGCCGCGGCGCGAGGTCGGTTCTCGGTTCTCGCTTCTCGCTTCTCGACTGTCGACTAGCGGTATTTTTTCTGCTAGTGTGGCCAAACCGTCTGATGCGCGATTACAATCCCTACGGTGTCGGTCAGAGAGCTCAGACTTTCCAAGAGAGAAGGACGACATGCGATGCGCTCGACGGGGGAACGGGAAGCGTCGCTCGCACGGCGATTGCGGTCTTCTCCCGCTCGGCCCAGAGGTCGGTTTTCCTTGCACCGACTCGCGCTTTCTTCGATATTTTCGTATAGCGGTAATGACCGGTCGTCTTCGGTAGCCTCGGACGACGGCGGCCGTCCCGTCCGATGCGGCCGGAGGGAACGAGAGGAAAGTCGACCTTCGGCAGAATATTATTTGAGGATCCGGTTTCCAGGAATGTCAGTGCGCCAGAGGGATGCGGGGCGCAGTGGACGCGGAACCGTTCAAAGAAGCTTTCCGCTTCTGCGAATCTGCCCCCTCGCATTATTCACGGCGAAATGCCGATAGACATTGGCGAGTTACGCGCCCACATTGCGGTCAGCGCCGGAATGTCGGAGTGCCGCGCTGGCCGCGATGAGTAACGACTCTTCGCCGTCGCCGCCCTGGCCGTCCTGGCCGTCCTGGCCGTCCTGGCCGTCCTGGCCGTCCAGGGCGCCCTCGCCACCCTCGCCGCCCTCGCAGCGCCTTCGAGGCCCTGCAATCACCACTCTTTCCGACAGCGATCGCGAAGGTTGCCCCGCAACCTGATGCTGCGCGAGGCTTAGTTGGTAGCGTTCGTGGAATTCTCTTTTGATTTGGTGAGGGAAAAAATATGCATAAAAACCCATTGAAGTCAGCACTCGCTTAGGACGCTATGAAACGTGTGACGTATTATGGGGAAACATAAAAGCCCTCCACACAAACGACAAATATCAATTTGCAATTTTTATGCAATTTCTCTGGAAAAAGTGGGACAAAAAATGTTATTAAAATTTATTGTCGTGATTTTTCAGCTACACACGCAGCAACACAACTAACAATCGATTTGCAATTAGGGTGCTCATTTTGGGTGTTTTTTTATGGTTTAGCTTTAATATATATATACAGTGTGTCCAAACAGAGTATCGGGTATTTATTAGTTCAGTAAAACAAAAACTACTAGTAATCAAGTTTTTTTTATTGTTGATTATAAGAATACAAAATGGAAAATTATTTCGAAAAGATGATGTTATCCAAATGGTGACCGTTACGCTGCTGGCACTCTTACGCTTGAAATTTAAATTAAACTAAATATTTAATCATTTATATCGTCATCTGTTGATTAGTGATACCTTATTTAAATTATCTACCATTTTTTTTTATTTAGTCCACTCTTAAAATTATCACCAAATGAATTCCATGAAATAGCAAACCCTATCTAAGGGCTCATTTATAATTGAATTAAATTTAACGCAATTTGAAATAACCAATAATCTTGTTTTTTTTCCGCTTTTATAACTCAGGTTACATATATTATATTATGTATATTTACTGCCATCTGTCTATAAACTAAGGAAATACAAAGTATTATGAATATACGGGAGAAATTTATACACCAGTCAACAGACCTTACGGGCGTGGCTCGTTGGTCTAGGGGTATGATTCTCGCTTCGGGTGCGAGAGGTCCCGGGTTCAAATCCCGGACGAGCCCTGAGAAAGAAATGAGTTTTTTTTAATTTTATGGCTAACTTTTGAAAAAACACAGGTGGATAATTATCATATATATCTATATAATTGATTCTTCATTTTCTTTGTCCATCGTATAGTGGTTATATATATATTTGTCCCACGCTCTTAAACACAGTTTTTTTAAAAATAGAATTGAAAAATGACAAAAAATCGCCGTTAATTTTTAATTCCGTTCGCTTGGTAACACTGAGGCTTATATTTATAGTCATTTCTTCATTCCATTCAATCCCGAATTCTATTTATTCTGAAGCGATCGTTTTCCAAGTGTGTATAAAGTTCATGCATACGGAGACGTGATCCTCACGAAGAGAAGTCTGAACCGGTTGCGTTCACAGCAAAAGTCATCCGTGAAGGACTTGAATTAGGGCGAAAATTGAGTAATCATATTCTACAAAATGACTCGAATGTTGAACGAGCTCTCCTATTTTAGCGAGTAACTCAATATGATAATATAAGACAAAAAACCAAACACAATTGTTAATTACGGATTTCATAACCACGCTTCGCCGATCTGCAATTGTTTCTAATTCACCAGAAAAGATGAAAAATCTACGAAAGTGACAACTAAAGTGACTATGTTACTAAATTGATATTTCTTGTTTCCATGTGTTAAATGATACACATATTTTTGACATTTTATTTATAGACCATTCTTTTTTTAAAGATATTTTGTATTTAGTTTTATTTTACGTTGAAATATGACTGAATTATGCACTTTTTAGTTTGTTTTAGATTTACATGGTTTTAAACTTATCTTCAGTGTAAATCTATATATAGTGTAATCTATATATATATATATATATATATATATATATATATATATATATATATATATATATATATATATATATATATATATATATATATATAAACTAAACAGTAAATAAAATAAAAATAAACAGCATGCCATCTAGTGTCAATCATAATAACTTTAAGTTATTGACAGAAGTACACACACACATTAATATGTATATAAATAATATTTATTTAATCTATTGTTGTCTTTTTGATACAGAACATTGTTATTGAGTAAAAATATAAATATGTAATAATTTTTATATTTGGGTTGTTTAGGTTATTGTTCAAAATTCAACTGTTTTTATTTTTTCTCTCTACATTTATAAATATAAATAGAGATAATGCATATAGTTTTTCTCCAACAAGCGGTAGTTGTTCAACAGCCTCGGCTATATAATCGGATTTTGCATTGACGTTGTTTTGTGTAAATTAGAGCTGGCAACACTCCTGCAGCTTCACGCGGCAGTTGGGAACAGTGAGAATCGCAGACGATGCGGCTCACGGGGACACGGTTTTGTATATACCTGTGACTGTGTAGGCATTTCAATGGATATCTGTATATTTTCTGCGCGGGGAACGAAGCAGTAACTTCTCTGACTCCAGCAGATTTTGTTACCTGGATTTTCACCATTGTTTTGTGATCCGGTGGTGCTCGATTATTATTCTTAAAACTGTTACGACCTGTGATAATATAATATAAATAAACATGTGTGCGATCGCTTATTAGTGTTTTTAAACTTAGGTAATAAGTAATAAAAATAGGAAATGTCAGACGATTTAGCTTGCTGCTCGAGCGGGAGCTCCAGAGCCCACACTCCAATGTCGTCTCCCACTACAGGCGAACTCGGTAACATCTTCAATACCTCTCAGAACTACGAAGAACTGAACGTCATAGGAACAGGTTAACTTGCAAACTTCATTTTTACCTCTGGTTGAATCTACTATCTACTATTCCTTAAGCTTTTATTAACATCTAATATTACATATGGAAGTTTTGAGATGAACATATTAGATACTGAATAACTCGACCGATCTTTTAAAGCAGATCTCTCCTGTGAAAATAATATAAAACAAAGTATACATACAAATAACATTTTGGTATAGGACCAAAACTTCCTCACCAGGTGGCCCATTTGTTAATTATATTTTTTCTAATGTGATGTATTATTTTTTATAATTCGTAATAAGTATCCAACCGCTAATATGCACAGTTTCATTTCGTTTCGCCCAACCTAGCGGATTAGCCGAAGCCGGCCGCGTGTGTCGCGCTCCCGACACGCGTCTGACACTATTGCAGACGCTTTGACAGTTTGAATGCGTTGTAATATAAATTTTTTCTCTCTGTCATGATATTTGTTCATTTTATAATTTTGGAATGTAAACATTTCCTCTTTTATCATAATTTTGTCAGTAAAATACTTTGAACTTAATATTTTCGACAAAGCTAGGATTCCGCGATTTATTTTAAATGTGACGAGTTATGCCAACTTACTCACATACAACTTACTTACTGGTATTTCAAACGATTTTCATTTAAAAATGCCAACAGGATGAGTTGATGAAACAGGTCACATTAAAATTAAAACGTGGAAAATCATAAAAATATATTTTAATTCTGCCGTTATTATCACACAAGAAAAGAGTCTGAGGTTCATATTTGCTTTATTCGGTTATTTTATTGAGTGAAAAACGACTGCATTTTCTAGTATCACTTAAATTGCTCAGTATATGTACACGTATAGTAATTTGGCACAGGGAACGCGTCTTCCACTCATTTCAGGTGTCTCGATAGCCAATGCGGAAGGTTTTTAATGGACCTTAGTTGATAATATACCACCGCATGTAATTTATAAATTGGTGTTGTAGGTGCATATGGAACGGTGTACAAGGCGCGCGATCTGCTAAACCCTGGGCAAGTAGTGGCACTCAAAAAGGTGCGTGTCGCTCTCACTGAGGATGGCGTGCCGCTGTCCACACTGCGCGAGCTCACCCTGCTGAAGCAACTTGGGGCTTTCCGCCACCCCAATGTGGTCCGCCTGCTGGATGTGTGCCTAGGTGCGCGCTGTGAGCTAGGACGACAGCTTGTGCTTTTTCTGGTTTTCGAGCATGTGGAACAGGATTTGGCTTCTTTCCTGGATAAGGCCCCACGTTCGGGACTGCCTTGTCAACGAATCCGGGTAAGCACATTGCTATAAGTGAAAAGGTTACGTTGGTGCTTGATGCCGATTCTTTGTTCACTCTATTTCATCACTTTAATATGAAAAGTAAGAGTTACAGTCATAGTGCAACAAGATATACATTAGAAGTAAATATATTAATACAATGTGTTGTTAAATTGTTATTTATACAATGTTATATACATAGCATTCATTATGACCGTGCTGTGTCAATCAACGTGCACCTTAATGTAGTAGACTCGTTCAGCTGTAGCTTTACACGAGTTTTTCATTTTCATATAGTTTTGGTTCTTAAACTAAGTTATATATATATATTTGATATCCGACTGATTTATATTCCCTTCATTTGTGTTCTGTGTGCTGCGTTGATTCTCAGGATTTTTGGATATCAGAAATACATCCTGCGTGTGAGTAAACTTTTGTAATACCCTACTAAAGAAAATGAAATTGATCTCTGTATAAATGATCTTAATGCATTGTATTTTTCATTTTAATTTGTAAAATTTTCAGGATATGTCAAAGGAAATCATCTCTGGTGTAGATTTTTTACATTCACACCGCATTGTTCATCGAGACTTGAAGCCGCAGAATTTGCTGGTGACCAGTTCTGGTCACATCAAGTTGGCTGACTTCGGCTTGGCTAAGACCTATGACTCTGAAATGAAACTCACCAGCGTGGTACGCCCTCATAAGTAATTATAAGTTGACCCGAGTGTAATTGAAAAAGTTCAAGAAATAACAATAATTAAGAATACCTTCATTATAACAACGGACAATATACTTTGGGTGCACTAGACTCTCACAAGCCAAAACCAAAGACCAAAGACTTTAATTCTGTACAAATAAGCCAAATTGCAAATATTGAACATTCAGAATGGGTGGTCCGCTCTTACTACACTTTGTATTATATTATAAACCATTAATAATCCCGTAATTGATTAAACACGAAAGCTTCAATCATTTGGGAAGTGTCACTGTAGTTATTAAAAGTTTTCACTTTTTTTGTTATAAAAACAGTGGCTTTGTGATTTTTTGAATACCCGACTATTGTGGAGTACCTGGCTTAAAATTCATTGCTCACTTTTGCCATCATACAACCATTAAAGATTTGATGCTGCTTAACACCCAAGAACATAATTTTATTAAGGTGATTAATTAAGTGCAGCCACTAGTGGTGACAATTATGCTATCTTTAGGTGGTCACGCTGTGGTACCGACCCCCTGAAGTCCTGTTAGGGCGCGCCTACCACACTGCGGTGGATGTGTGGTCTGCAGGTGCTGTCCTCTTCGAGTTACACGCTCTACGGCCTCTTTTCCCCGGCACTTCTGAAGGAGATCAACTTGATCGCATCTTTAGGTACATTTTTCTTATGCGAGAAATTAGAATCACTTCAACTTTTTTCATTGATTTAAATAAATACACATATCTGTGCAGAGTTATTGGCCGACCCCCTGTATCAGCGTGGCCAGACAACTCGGCAGTTGTGTCAGAGCACTTCACCGACCACCCGCCGCGCGACCTCGCTTCCATCTGCCCTCGCATCACTCAGCATGCCAAAGAGCTCATGCAGGTAACATCACTGCTCGAATAGTTACTTGTGGTATTTGGTTTCTTTTCATGCCAAGTGTTTTAACAATTATATGTCAAAACAAGTAAAAGTAAATAAAACATTATACATTTTGGATCATAGTGTTGATTTTCTATTTTTTAACACTGCTATCCGATTTTGAAATGGTATTTTATTGCGTGCGTTATTCATGTTCATAAAGATTTTGTAAGCAATAAATAATTATGGCTAATAATAATTTGATGGTAAGGAAATATTAAATCACAGTATTAGCTTTAATTTTAATATCACATATGAACATGTCCTGACAAAAAAATTAATAATGTACATACAATACTACCGAGATTTTGTTTTTTTCTTATATTCAATTGATATTTATAAATAATCTTAGATGTTTGTATAGTGTGACATAAATTGCTTAAAACATTATATTATCACTGCAGCTACTTTACACAGTAATAATAGATTTATGAAAAATGTTTCTGCTTGAATAAAAAACAACCTCCTGGCAAGTTAAGTGGTGATTTTCATTGGGCTTACACATGATTGAGTGTGGGCATCATCACTTCTCCAGTGGCCCTTTTGTCTATGGTGCCAATCATTGAAAATTTAACATGTTAATTTGATTAAATTATCACTGGATAAATTGTTTCAGGAGATGCTGTCTTTTGACCCCACAATGCGCCCCACTACCCTGGAGTGCCTTCAGCATCCTTACTTCACTGAAGAACTCATTTCATAGCACTTGCCAACTCTTGAGTATAACTTGTACTGGGCCATTTTATGTAATTCAACTTACTAGACTCCACTAAATACTCGCTTTGTTTAAAAGTATTTACCGACAATCACCTGCTAGTGCATCGGATCAAAAGAAGTTCTGACCTAAAATAGTATTATCTTCTTCTCAGCAGATCAGGATCAGTCGGCTAAGCTGCTAACAAAACATTGAATCTCTTCCCTTTAGAGTAATTTGATGTTATATAATGGCGTCTGTTAAATAATGTCTAAACAGACTCGCTTGCAGTCTAGGAGGTCTCATAGTGCAGACATAGTCTGTTTTGTTCTACTTCACCAATGAATTCAGTAATTCAGGCTGCAGCAGCCTGTCCAGGTGGTGCAGTTCCTGATGAATTTGTGTTTCGAGACTGAGCTCAAGTCACTGCTGTGCATGTGTCAAATGTCTGAGTTGACAATTGCTCTATGTTTTTGTTCATCATTTGACTGTTGCGTATTTATTATATATGTATATGTATATATAAATTTATGTATGTTTTAACATACATATTTATTATTGTATTTAGTGAATATGATGGTGGTGTCCCTCAGATCTGTAGGAGAGTGGTGTGAGCATGTGTAAGGTGTGATGACAAACTTTTACCAACATTTGGTGCATATCATGGTTCTACTTGTTCAGGACTTAGGATGATAAGGCGCCTGATGAAGTGTAACTTGATTTTTGTAATTATCATATACACACGTGAGCTTTGAGAGGTTGCACCTTAAGACTTCAGTGCAGTGCAACACTAATGAATTTTGCAGGGTATGAATTTAAATTTCATTTCCCATACTCCCAGGCAATTTTGATTTTTTTGTTTATTTTATATAGTGTATACTTATTTAACATTTCTACCAAATGTGTTACCGTAATTTCCTCAATTTTATGTCATAATATAAATTTTGTGATTTTTTTTATTATTAAATATCATATCCTGAGTCTAGTTTTTCTAATCCTTCATTCATGTCAATCGAAAGCAAATGAATCTCTTATTTAGTTGATAATTACCAGTCCTTTTTAAGTATAGGTTTTTTTATAATTTATATAAAAAAGAAATTCAATATTTTTGACAGAGTACTTGGTGGAATTCCATTTTAATATTTTGAATAAAAATACTTGAGTGATTTTCCACATTTTTGTTTTTATTAGTGACCGGTTTCGCCAACCTTTCACGTTGGCATTATCAAACAGATTGTTAAAATGTACATTAAAACAGATTGTTAAAGTGTACATTAAAATCACATTAGCCCTTACCAAGTATTTTTATTCAAAATATTATATAAAAAATGTATTTACAAAAAAAAAAATTTCAAATTTGTAATTTCACAACAAGGAGTTGTTTCTTAATACAAAATGTGCCGGTGGTTATAGATGGAGGCGCAAGGAATGAATTGCTGAGCGCAGGCCCTGCTGAATCTTTACGATTTTAATTCTGTCGAAAGATCAGCTTCCTTTGTTATTGTGGTCATGTTGGTGGTCTTTGGCTCACGCTTGGGATAGCGCATAAATAGCCAGGAGTGCCTCTCAGTTCAGAAAATTTAACTGCAGAATATCACACTATACCAGGGGTCGGCAAACTTATTAACCAAAGAGCCAAATATAAGTACATTACAAAGTAAAAAAAAAAAATTGGGAGCCAAATCTGTTTATTGATTTTACAAACCTCTATTATTATTTAACACTTCATTAAATTACGGGTATAACCTAGTAAAACTTGATTGATTGATTGATTTATTATATTATTAAACAAACGCCTTTAGGGCTTTAAAGTTAATACACCTATACCTCGCTTTACGGCCTAGATACGTTCCACGAAACTTGGCTGCTAAGCGAAAAGCCGTATAATGAATCAATTATTCTAATACAAATTCAATGGGATCGGTTTCAAATTTGTTAAATATCTAACACTTTTTACAAATTCTGGCCATATTCTTTTCCAAATATGGTTCATTATTGTTAATTTTAATTCCTTCCATGATTCACTGATGCTGTCAACAGCATCCTTGATGTTATAGTTTTTCCAAAATATATTAATTGAAGCTTTACCATCGGTTTCCCTTATAAGTTGTCGGAAAGTTCGGCGTAGGTAATATGCCATAAAAGTGGCTATTGCACCCTGATCCATTGGTTGGATCAGAGCTGTTGTATTTTTCGGAAGGTTCTCAATCATGACATCTTCAGATAGCTCGGATAAATTAGTAGGATGCCCTGGTGCATTATCCAAAATTAGCAAAGCCTTGTTGGTTATGTTATTGTCTCGCAAATATTTTTTCACTTCTGTACAAAAGTGACTTTTTAACCAATCCTCAAAAGTAGCATTAGTCATCCAAGCTTTCTTGTTGGATTTCCATATGACGGGTAATTGATTTTTATTTAGTCCTTTAGGAGGCCTTGGATTTTCAGAATATATTAAAAGTGGTTTTAGCTTAAAATCACCCGTGGCATTTGCACCAAGTAGCAAAGTGAATCGTTCTTTAGACACCTTATAACCAGGTGCAGATTTTTCGGTTTTTGGAATGTACGTGCGATCAGGCATTCGCTTCCAATAAAGCCCTGTTTCGTTTACGTTAAACGTTGGGATATTCCTTAAATGTGGCCTCATCGGCGTTAGCTGCTTCACCTTTCATTTTCAAATTAGGCAAATTAAATCTATTTTTTAATTTTTCAAACCATCCTCGGCTTGCTTGGAATGTGACATCTTCAGGAGATTCATTAGTATCTCCATTCTTCAAATTTTCGAAAATACTTAAAGCTTTTTCCTGGATAGTCATTTGACTCATTGGCATTCTCCGTTTGTTATTGTCCTCAATCCATATAATCAATAGTTAAAATAAGTTTAATAAAAAAATACATACATGTTTAAAAAAAATAATTTGTACATACATACATACATATGTACTTACGTACTAAAAATGTCCCTAATTATTTCCAATTTTTCCAGTTAATGTGCAACAATCAGTAATAAATATGTACATAAAACACTCACAGACAAGTCTAAACCAGTCGCTCTATGAGCACACACTGAATAACGCTCGTAAACAAAATAACATTGAAAAAAATTTTTTTTTACCGTTTTAGCGAAACATTTTAGGCCGTATATCGAAAACGTGCCTTAATTGAAAAGGGCCGTTATAGCGAAAGGCCGTATAACGAGCGGCCGTATAGCGAGGAATGGGTGTATATGTAAAAATAAATAAAGTGTTATCAATTATATGTAAGTACTTAAGATGTGGCTTCGAATGCTGCTGCCGGTGAGAGGTGCGAGAACTCCGCGGCGCAATGTTCGGAATGCGCATCCTGGACAAATTCACACCGATCTTCTGAACGGTGGCACGACTTGACTCTACTTCGATATCGGATACTGACGAAACCGCGCAGCTGCTATCTTTTCTATCTGAATTTCTTACTGTTTATCGTCCTCATTTATCGTTTTAATTGCATTCATGCGCTATCATCTGTTTAATCATAAAAATATCTAAGTGTCACTGCAAACTGTCGAATGAGACTCCACAAAAAAGTTGAGGAGCGGGCGTTTGCTGGTCCGCGGTGACACGGAGTGATTCAAATGCGATAAATCAATATTTTTTAACAAACGTATCATCAGCACGGTAGATACCAAAGTGCAATGAAGCGAGTATCCCATGCAGCGTCTGCCTGCAGAGCCGGTGTGCGGAGTGCAGGCCAAATCTGTCGATAGATGGAGAGCTCGCTTAGAATATTATAATAACAATATTTGACCTATATCGGACAGTAGTCACGGTGCACGGTTTTCGAAGTGGTTGCCAAACTTACACGCGCAGTACTCGATCGACACGGAAACGCTTTTGAAAAATGGAGCTCGAAGTGAGGGCGACGAAGAGTGAGCGCCTCCCGGCGGGCGAGCGACCCGAGGAGCGTGAAAACGAACAGATCGCGCGACCTGCCGCAGTACAGAAGAAATCAACGCCGGCCAAAAGCGGGGCGAGGAAAATCGCCGGCCGTCTCGCTACCGGGGCGGCGCCCGGGGACCCCGGCGGGGCGGCGCTCGGCCACACCGGGCCGGGGCTCACGCTCTGATATAGATCGTGACTGATGTTTTTTCGGTACGAGAGGATCTATAAAGTCTATGCTTTTTTGCAAAATCGACCGATAGTTGAAATGCATTCTACGATCAGATGTTCCATTTGGATAATTTTCACAAAAGATAATTCGTCGAGATTATTAATTTTTCATTATATGGAGAATGTTTGAAAAACGAATCGTCGATGGTCGTCGGTTTCGATAACGACGGTTATTTTCACGTCCGCTATTCCGTGGGCCGCCCTGCCCCGCCCCGCCCCGCCCCGCCCCGCCCCGCGCCCGACCAGGTGTGCGGCGCGGGGTGGCACGTGCGCGCAGCTGCCGCGCAGGGGCGCCCGGATAGCTCGGGTTCGCGCAAAACCGCTTTCGGTTAATACGCACATATTTAAAAGATTTCCGAATCAAGACAATCTAATTAGATAAATTTTAGATCGATCTCCCTATTCCGAGAATCGGGAGTCGCTAACGGCGGGCGTCAGAAGCGCTAGAGATATTGTTTTGGTTTTTTTTTTATTCGGTATCTCTGTGGGTTTTGATTTCCTCAGAAACTGGATGCTATTTATAATTTTGAAATGTATGCTTTCGTATTCACAGAAACATTTACAGTATAGATCTTATAAAATTAAAAAATAATAATAATCATCACATTCCCCAACGCCATCGCGACCCGCCCCTGCGCTCTCCCGACCCAACGGTCGCGGGCAGCCGCCGAGGGCCGGGCCGCGAGCGTCTGCGGCGCGGAGCCGGCGGCCAGGGCCGGCGAGCGAGAGGGCGTCCTGTAGCGCGGAGTGCGTGGTGCGTAGTGCCTAGTGCCTGGTGCCCGGTGCTGGTGTGCGGTGTGCGGTGTGCTCGGGAATCCTTCCCTCTCGGGACGGCGGAGGGAGCGAGTAATTTGCCTCTTGTTATTGAGTGTCTCGGTCGTTAAATACTGGCACTGCTAATTTGGCGGTTCCTCAGGGTGACCCTTTTAGTATCGAATTATTTACCAACGAAAAATCTACGCCTAATCAAGTTTTTGTTAATATATATTTTTGAAAATTTGAAGTAGTAGTAGTGTACTGTACATGAACGATATAAACGTGCACGTGAAACGCGACTAGGTAGAAATAGCACAATCGACAACAACCGACGACTCGGAAGAACGTCCGAGAGTGAGCACTCGAGGGTAGCGGAGCGGGACGTGTCACGGGGGAGCGAGTTTGGGTGGGGGCGAGGAGGGTTAGGTTAGGTTAGGTGCGTCTTCGCCGGCCCCGAGAACGGGTCGAGGCTATATTAGGATCGGTGGAATACTCACCGGCAACTTCTCGGTTCGGAGTACGGGGTACCGGCCCGCCAAATGATATATTGTGAAAAGTCTTCGCTCGTTATGAGATAATATTTCAAGAATGACGGATTCACCAAAGATCACGTACCGGTATTACTCGAACCCGGCGTTTTGCGGGCAGAGTGAAGTTGTATACACTCAGCGAGCTCCGTGCGTATCGCCGAGAGTCTCCGCCCCTTCGCAGATGCCCCCGCCGGGCGCTCCGTCAGCTCCGTCAGCTCCGTCCGCCGCCCGCCTCCGGACGGACATCTCCGACAACGCGCTGCGCAACGGCGCTAAGGGCGGCAGCATCGAGACTCGGCCGCTCCGTCCCGTTCCCAAGCCGCCCCGCCGCTCCCGCGACGCGCTGAGTTGCGCGAGGACGCCGGAGATCAATCTCCCGAGAGTCGCCTCGGACTGTGCGCTCGGCAGGACGGAGACCCGTAACGAGGCGGGGCACGGAGCTCGGCGAGTGCTGAAGCACAGGTATGCCGAGATCCAAGACGATATCGACGATTATTCCCCGTCTAAGAAGCGCATCGTCGAGACTGAGCCCGAAGAATACAACGTGGACACTCCCGGCAACGATGAGTTCGGTGAGATTCCTACAGAGATCTCGAGGTCTGTAAACGGGAAGGTGCATCGCTATGCTATCATTCCTTCAGATGAAGAAGATGAGGTGATCTTCATTCCTGTCAAAGTGCCTCTCCCTCATTACAGTCCTCCCACCTTCCACATTTCCTCCCCTGGAATGTCTCGGAGAAGCTTGGAGGCAACTCAAAAGTTGCACGAGCTGTTGACAACCCCCAAAAAGCGAGTTTGTATGCTCACTGTGGGCAGTCCAAATCACGGCTCTGCTGGCTCGCCACCAAGTACCCCGGTCACTCCTGGCGCCTTGTCCTCGCGACTAGTCACGAGCACGCCAAAGCGGGCTCTCCGTCATGCAGATTTAGTTTCGCCACCGCTCCCTCGCCGTAATTCTGTGCTGACATCGCCTATCAGTCCTCGCGCACAACAGAAGTTGATTTATTCAGGTGGTCCTGAAAAGGCATCTGGAATTCCTGACTTTTTTGTGCGAGAGCCAGGACTGGACCGCAGTCGTGATTCATGCAGAAGGAGCACTGCTGTGATCTCGCCACGGCTGGTATCATCACATGGGAGATCTCCCGGAGCTTGTAATTTAAGCGTGGGACTTTCCAAGGAATGCACTTCTCCAGGATGCGCCACACTTGCCCTTGCTGCTGCTATGATGGCTCTCTGCGGAGCGCTCTCTGCTGCATTGTCTTTCTATATCATGTACTCTGTGAGTTATTTTTATTTTCCTCTGAAGTTTAATGCAGTTTAAATGCCTACAAACCAGCATTCACTTTGTTTGTCTTTTTATTTAACAGTTTGGACGAAAATACTACTCAGATGTGGGAGTGCTGTCCGGGTTCACGTGCCTGTCCCTGGGTCTGCTGGGGATACGTCCACGGAGACGTCACCTGCTACCCAATAGGAATTATGTCTCAGGTGAGAATCTCATATAACATACTAATTGTTTTTCATTATAGTAATTTTCATTAAAAGCTGTTGTTGATTTGTAACTGCATGCATGTTTTCACATTTCACGACCCCTGGGGGTCGATATTGACCACTTTGGGAACCTATGATTTAGATAATAAGGTTTTACATGAAGTCTGTTATGAATTGGTTGTATGTTAAAGCATCCAGCAGGGCATTCGCATTGGATCGTGTACTCATTGCATATTGGTTCAAATTATTGTTGTCACTATAATTTATATAGAGTAGGCTTGACTATTTCCATGGCCACAGATTGAAGATTCCTTAAAACAGAGGTACAAAAATAATCATTACAATCACACGTAGTGACTAAAAAATAATAATTTTAACTAAAAATTGGTTCTTTATTTACAGGGTACATCATATTATCGGTTTTCTCGTTGCTGCAGTGTGTAGCGCTCCTGGCGAAGTTGGTAGCTGGGGAAGGGCGGCCGCTGGAGGCTGCGGTAGGCGGGGCTGTGACAGGTTTGGGTGGTCTATGCATACTGCTAGCTGCCGGCGGAGCCTTTGCTTCATGCTGCTGTCGTCACCCACCGCCCGATAACAGAGTTGCCGATGTCTGACAGAGCGATGTTGGATTTATGGGAAAGTGGTTTACTTGCATTGAGCTTCTGCCATATCTGAACTGTACTGTAACGTACCCTGCTGCTATTGCAAGCTTTTAAAGGTTACAGGAGAGAAGACTAATAAAAGCAATAAATCGGTAAATATGGATAAATATAACGATAAATATATAAATATGGCCTTTAGTTATGTCCGGGTCCAGTCTAACATGTAACTAGTAAAAACGATTTAAAGACTTTAATTATAGATTACAGAAAGATTAATTGGCGATTGATACTTGTCAATGGTGCTGAGTTATAAGGACATAGCACACATTTCCAATGTGTTTTTGTATGTTTTGTAAACTTTAAATAGGTATAATAAATATAGTCAAAAAATTTCAAAACTTTTAAAATTTCATTATAAATTTAAAGACCATTGAGTGTACTTACCAGGTGACCATTGAGTGCTATGAAAAACAAAGTATTGTTGTATTAATAGATAGAGAAGAGAAAATGAGAAACAATTGCGCATTATCAGGGTTTTTAAAGTTGAAGCTTTCTTATTTATTTATAATGTATCTAAGGGCTCAAGTGTATAAAAAGTTTGCTACTTTTTTTGTGTGTATGGATTTTGAATTCTACCTGTAATTTTTCCATGTTTACTAAATAACAACAAAATTTGAGTATTTTATAGAATAATATTTTTTAATAAAATACTTGATTATTACTAATATGATTAGGCACATTAGTTCATATATAGAAGATGATTTCAAAGAAACTCTCAGAAAAAGAAGTGATTCGTTAGTACAAGGGTTAGTACACCGGTCATGTAAACCAGGAGATGTGGGTTCAAATCCCACACAAATCACGATGATATTTTTCTGAGAGTTTCTTTGAAATCATCTTCTATATATGAACTAATGTGCCTAATCATATTAGTAATAATATAATAAACCCGTAATGGGTAATAAATACGCATCCGATTGACCAATCCATAAATAGATATAAAATACTTGAGTGATTTTCCACATGTTTGTTTTTTTTTTTGTGACCAGTTTATCAAACAGAGTATTTTATTAAAAAATATTAAAATGGAATTTCACCAAATACTCTTTGTCAAAAATATTAAATTTCTATTTTATAGAAGGTATTTGTGTATTATCCAAAGGATATGATAACTTTAAACGGTCACGACTCGGACTAACAAGTAGTAGGAGTATAGATTGAACCAAAACCAAAAGAGTTTTAGACTGCTATCTTACCACTATTAGTAAGGCTGTCTAGCCTCATGCCAAGCAAATTATTTAAATTAATATCTCACCAATGTGATGACCACCAGTGAGAGATTTATTTATTTATTACGTTTCTATGTTTTTATTAACCCATTGTCTTTATAATAAAAAAAAATCAATAAATTGTCTGTTGTATTATTTATTTATAAATTATTGTGAAACCTCACCGTGAAGATTGATCTGTTTGAAATTAAAATAAGAATTAGAGAGTCAAGCGATTTCAGAAAATGTTGTTTTTTCATTGGTCGATAATTGTTTTTTTACTTTAAAATGAATAGCAATTATCTTTTAATTTAAAGATAATTGCTTGATAAAGTGTCCACTGACTAAATTATAATTATTCTGTTCAAAAAGATTTTGAAAACTTAAAATTTCCCCCTTAGTTCAAAGGAAAGAAAATATTTTTGCCGTTACCATTATGAGTCATCGGTTAGTAGCTCCTGACTCTTAGGGGTTCTCTTTCAGATTGTTCAAGTTTAGATGTCTCCACCTTATGAAGATGTTTATCAGTTTCAATAATTATGTATAAAATGTAGTTGTGCATAATGAATGAAAGAACAAAAATTAAATATTTTCCAAAATGAATAATGGATTCCTGCTCAATCTACAAAACTGACTTTACCCACTTATGTCTGTATTTAAAATCGCTAGAGTTAAGCAGATATCAATGTTAAATGTAGAATTTTGTCTCATTTCAATATCTAGTGTGGCAAGAAAAAAATTCCAACAAAGGAAGTTGGCGAAACTAGTTGCCCAAAACGAATAAATATGTGGAAAAAACACAAACTATTTGATTAAATAAAAAATATAAAAATGGAATTTCACCAAGTACTTTCTGTCCAAAGTATTGAATAATTTGATTTTAACAAGTGGAACTGAAAACCAATTCCAATTACCTAGCGTGTTAAAAATATTATCTTTACATTTTACTATAGACGAATATATTTTTTAGCATTAATTCTAATTGAAATAGTGTATCTCTCTTCTTTTCAATAACTGATTTTCTAAATATTTAAATACTATTTTAATGGCCAATGGCAAAGCATCATCAGTCTTGATTTTGTATACACAAGCGCACAAGTCAGCCGCCCGGCCGGCAGATGCCCGCGCGACCCGTGACGATGTGTTGCCACAAATAATAAAGGGTTCAGTGACTCTTAACTTTTAACTCTTCAGTCCCTTTTGTGTCAGATTTTTTACGGCTGCCATAAAAAAATATTGGTGGTGATTTAAAAAAAAAGAAATAAGCAGAATGATCACAACAATGATCTGAAATTGAAAATTATTTCACAAAAAGTTAATTTAATGTGCTACGACCCTTCAGTTTGTGAAGCACTGCTATTCCCGAACTCGAATGAGAGATCTGTTTTATTTATTTACATACGAAGTGCGAAGTTTGAGTTTTATTTATTCGTTTGATATGAGCTCGTGAGGTTTTTGCTATGGATGAAATATTACAATGATATCATGACAAAAGGGGAGTTCAAATTCACAAGCCCCTGGAAATTTCCTTATAATAAAATTCATCAAAATCGAGACAAACAAAAGGTAAGAAGTGGTCAGTGTCTACTGTCAAATGATGTGTCATTCTTCAACGTTCACAAATAAATTTCTAGATACCATACTGAAATCTTATTGATTATTTCATAGATATCTATCTCAATCAGTGTTTGTGAATTTATTATCGACGTATGCGCGGTCTCAGGGTTTTATTTTGTGAAAATTGTCTACCAATTTAAGGTTATAATATTCTATTTCTTCCAATAAAAGCTTATTTTAATTAACGAGTTAGGATATATATTTTAAGCAACATCAGATATTTATTTATTTTTTCTGTCAAACATACGGCCAAAGAATATTCACTAACTAGATCTTTTTCTTAACTAATTTTATGTTAACCTATAACTTGTCCAGATTTACTTTTTTATAATAATATTCTTAGTAACTATTTAGCTTGATGTTGTTAGCTAATTTGTTGAACGTCGCATCCATTTGATGCTGCTTTCGACTTTCAAAATATAATCAAATCATATTTACCTGCAGTTACTGGCAATTTTGTTATATTGCTGAAAGTGAGGTTGGCATATAGAAATATGTGATTGTTTTATTACTTGTAGACATGATTCTGAGTTCACATCTATATTTTATAACAGTGATTATGAAATAGTGACGCATCAAGGAATACCGATTTTCCTGTGTACTGATCTAGGTCAAACGAAAAATTGAAGAGGTTAGTTGTATTTTGTTAAATTTTAGGTGTGACACGGTGTGTCGGTATGCAGGCGCCTGACTACTACCGTCACGCCGCAGAGTCACTCCTTGGCAGTCAGTCCTCCTTTGATCAGCATCCTCTCATCAGTGAGTATGGTACCCTGTGGGTGTTGACAGTGGTGCAGCTCAAGTGAGAATGGTGACAACGGTCTGTTTGCAGATAACCAGTCGGTGAACTTGATAGCATCGGAAGAAGCAGCGGCGGGATGGCAGAGGAATGGGCGGATGTCGTCTGTCCGCCGCTTTTTCTGTCTCTACTGCACCTTCGACATTCTTTTCACTGCGCTGGTGTGGCTCATATCCATCATGGTAAATTTATTAATATTACCTTGTTTGCATGCGCATCAGTTTTCGAAAACATAATACAATTTTGATAACAAAATTTAGCAGCTTGGTTTATTATTGCGTACATAAACTATTCCTTCAGGCAAGGGGGAAAGTTCCACAACTCATAACTAATAATTCACAATAGTACTAGCAAGCAAACATATGAAGCTACCAACAACACGTCGAAGTGTTTGGTCCCTTGGTCAGGATATACTTCAAGTTGGTCGCAGCGCTCTCAACTGGAATATGCTTTTTAGGCAACCAAATCATGTTTCTTATTTATCCCTTCGCTTAGCTGTGTATGGTTTTAAATTTATTGCGGTTTGAACAAAGCGTGGTTTTCAGCGGATCTAGTCATAATCTCAGTCAATTCTTAAATGTCTGATTTTTAATTGGTGCGATTTCTTACTAAACATAACATAACTTGCAAAAAGATAGTCAGAGGTAGTGCTGTTGATGACTCGTGGCTGTGTTTCAGTTAACGGGAGAGAACATTGCAGACATCTGGCGCCTGGAAGTCCTGGGCTATACTCTGCGGAGCTCTCTCTTGGATGTGGTTGCAGTGGCGGTGGTGCGTTTCTGCCTTCTGCTGCTAGCCTATGCAGCTCTCCACCTAGATCACTGGGCCACGGTGGCTGTGAGTAGTGACTTGAATTTAACCATAGTTCAATAGTCTTCATCAGTGTTACATGCTTACTTACTTTTAACATAGGATACAAATTTTAAACATTAAACGCGCTGTGGAATTCTCATGCTTCACTATGGGACTTGCGAGTGTGTCATTATCATGAATCGTACACACATAGGTTTGACTCGAGTGACCGTTTCAGATCAGCTAGATCAGAGGTGTCAAACTCAATTTTGGAGAGGGCCATATATTAAATTAAGTATGTGAAGGCGGGCCAGGTTCAAATAAAATAAGATCGCGGGCCATATTTTTGACATGACTGAGCTAGATCATAGGCTCCCAACCTTTTATTGACCACCGCCCCCTTGACAAGAAAACAAAATTCCAACACCCCCTTTGACATAACAGTTATAATTATACTAATTTTATTGTATATTAATTATTGACAATCACAAACTAAAAATTATTTCTCTCTCTCTCTTTTTATAAACAAATGTTTATATTTGTTTTTCTTTATTATTGTTTACTGTGTACTAAATACACCTATACCCCCGTTTACGGCCTTGATATGTTCCACGAAACTTGGCCGCTAACCGAAAAGCCGTATAACGAATCAATTATTCTAATACAAATTCAATGGGATCGGTTTCAAATTTGTTAAATATGTAACACTTTTTACACATTCTGGCCATATTTTTTTCCAAACATAGTTCATTGTTGTTAATTTTAATTCCTTCCGTGATTCACTGATGCTGTCAACAGCATCCTTGATGTTATAGTTTTTCCAAAATGTTTTAATTGAAGCTTTACCATCGGTTTCCCATATAAGTTGTCTGAAAGTTCGGCGTAGGTAATATGCCTTAAAAGTGGCTATTGCACCCTGATCCATTGGTTAGATCAGAGCTGTTGTATTTTTCAGAAGGTACTCAATCATGACATCTTCAGATAGCTCGGATAAATTTGTAAGATGCCCTGGTGCATTATCCAAAATTAGCAAAGCCTTGTTGGTTAAGTTATTGTCTCGCAAATATTTTTTCACTTCTGTACATAAGTGATTGACTCACTTCTGTACAATCCTCAAAAGTAGCTTTAGTCATCCAAGCTTTCTTGTTGGATTTCATATGACGGGTAATTGATTATTATTTAGTCCTTTAAGAGGCCTTGGATTTTCGGACAAATATATTAAAAGTGGTTTTAGCTTAAAATCACCCGCGGCATTTGAACCAAGTAGCAAAGTTAATCGTTCTTTAGACACCTTATAACCAGGCGCAGATTTTTCGGTTTTTAAAATGTACGTGCGATCAGGCATTCGCTTCCAATAAAGCCCTGTTTCGTTTACGTTAAACACTTGTTCAGGTTCAATTTTTCAAACCATCCTCGGCTTGCTTGGAATGTGACATCTTCAGCAGATTCATCGGTATCTGGATTCTTCAAATTTTCGAAAATACTTAAAGCTTTTTCCTGGATAATCATTTGACTCATTGGCATTCTCCCTTTTTTTATATCCCTAAAGGCCCTAATTATTTCCTATTTTTCCAGTTAATGTGTAACAATCAGTAATAAATATGTACACAAAACACTCACAGACAAGTCTAAACCGGCCGCTCTATGAGCACACACTGAATAACGCTCGTAAACAAAATAACATTGAAAAAAAAGTTTTTTGGCCGTTATAGTGAAACATTTTAGGCCGTATATCGAAAACGTGCCATAATTGAAAAGGGCCGTTATAGCGAAAGGCCGTATAACGACCGGCCGTATAGCGAGGTATAGGTGTATTATATGAAGCTCGTAGTCCATCATCATCTTGTTTAGAGCACGATGCAAAAAGGTTTGATATCGTTGGCTGTTTTAAATATTTCTTGTGAAGTTCTTAAAAATAAGATAAATCTTTATCCTTTTTATTAGCATGTGTTTTAATTAAATGCGTTTTAATTAAATGCTCTTGAAGTCTAGAAGGCTTCATGGTTTCATTTGAAAACACTTTTTGGCAAATTAGACACATAGGTAATAATTGGTTTGTTGGAGATTGCGTAAATCCATATTTCAAATACTCAATATTGAACTGCCGACATTTCTTCTTGGTTTCAGCCATTTTGGAATTCAAACTATGTTAGAATTTCAATACATTAACTTTTTAATGACCACTTTATTTTATCATGCAAGAGTATTGATCATTGACCAAGCATACAAAAACAATAAGGCATCAGAAGAGCAATCCCTGCCTTTTAAAAATTTTATTTTGAAGAGACAAAACTTGTATACCTTTGTTTGTTTGCGTTGCGCCTCGCCGGTACACTTGTTCTGCACTCAGACTGTTACAAGTTCACTTTTTTTTGTCGAAATATGCTTGATTGCGTAAATCACATCTTTGCTTACCAACTTGCATAGATTCGTTTCCAACAGCCCTAAACCAAATCAATTAGCTTGTACTTATTTATTTGCGGCATCTAAAACGATATCTGTGCAGGCTTTAATTAAAGCTAATAAATATGATTGAAAATCATTCTAGATTCCTATATTGTTAATTATAAAACTAGCTTGAGATTTTAACAGGTAAAATTTAGGCCATAATAATAAGATAAACACATTTTTGACGGCTAGATAAAATATTTTTTTATAAAAATACCATAGAGGTATTTCATAACGCCCCCCATTTTCTATATGTATATCTTGACTTATCTTAAAACTTGTCTTATTGGCAATGATTAAGTGAAAGTCAAACTTTACCCTGTGCGTATTATTTTAGAACACATATCACCATTTCACTGACAATACCTGTCAGTGGCAAGAAAATCTTGTCATTGATCAGTTTTGCTTAAGACATTAGTAAAGTATAATGACTGAATTTACTATTAGACTGGGAGTCAAGGAGAAAAAAATAATATTAACTTAAATTAAAGTCCACTAATAATGTACTGACTATACTGATTACAGTTGACCACCAGCAGCACGTGCTCTTTCCTCATAGCCAAGGTGTTCTTGTTTGACGTAAGTATAGAGCTTAAAGGAATGCGGTGCGAGCGAGTGCAGCTCTAATGCAGTGTTGTGTTGTATTGCAGTGGACCAAGTCCCCGCAGCCAGTGTTTGAGGTGCTACTTGTGCTGTTGTCCTTTACACTGTGCTGGGGAGAGGCATGGTTCCTGGACTGCAAGGTTCTGCCCCAGGAACAACACGCGCGGCATTTATTAGGTAATGTTTATATCCCAGCTGCCATTATATACATATACTTTATAAATAGACTATATACATATATGTATGTATATATATACCAGGTGTACTTGTAATTAATTTCCGGTTTTTTTGTAAATAAAACACAATATTGCAAGAGAAGTGTTAAAGATATTTTATTCAAAATATTTTCCATCGTTTTCTATATATTTTTCCCACCTTTCCGGTAATTCGTGGATACCACGCCAATAGAATTGACTGTCTTTGGTGGTGAACCACTCGGTGAGCCAATTTCGGTGAAGCGCTGCTCAGAAAGTGCGTGGCCCAGCGAAGCAAAGAGGTAGTAGTCCGATGGAGCCAAGTCTGGTGAGTAAGCCGCATGATCAAGCATTTCCCACTGGAGTTGTTCCAGCGTGTCGCGAACGTGTTTCGACTTATGCGATGGTGCATTGTCATGGAGCAAAATCACCTGCTTCTGTCTTTCTTTATATTCTGGTCGGTTTTCCGCAATTGCTCGGCTCAAATCTTTGATTTGTTGTTCGTAGCGAACGGCGTTCGCAGTTTCACCAGGTTTCAGCAGTTCAAAGTAGATAACACCGGTGTGGTCCCACCACACACACAGCATGGCCTTCCGACTGAAATGATTTGGCCGTGCCGTCGATGTCGATGCTTCACCTGGACTCACCCACAATTTTTTGCGGTTAGGGTTCTCTAAAAAAATCCATTTTTCATCGCCAGTAACAATACGATGCAGAAAAGACTTTCTTTTGTATCGTTGAAGCAGCATTTCACATGTCACTTTTCGATTTTCCATTTGTCTCTTGGTCAGTTCATGCGACACCCACTTTCCGCACTTCTGAATTTTCCCCATGGCTCGCAGACGTTTGGAGATTGCTTGCTGTTGAACTCCCAGCGCTTCTGCAAGCTGTCGTTGCGTTTGCGTATCGTCTTCATCCAATAACGCTTGCAATTCGACGTCATCAAACGATTTTCGCTTTCCGGAGCATGCGACGTCGTTCAGGTCGAAATCTCCATTTCTGAATTGTCGAAACCACGTTTCACATGTTCGAAGTGTTAAAGCATGATTGCCATAAACTTCCACAAGCGCACGGTGGCTCTCGGACACTTTTTTCCCTTGATTAAACATGAAAAGCAATGCATGGCGCATATGTTCAAAATTTGGTACGAATGCAGACATCTTTGACACGCAATAAAAACTTTCTAAAAGAATTTTTTAGGAAAACGTCAACGCCGTTTAGACACTCGATAACTACTTAACAAAATGACATATAAGTGCTTCCAACAGCAAAGCAAAATACAGAACACCATCTATCGAAAAAAACCGGAAATTAATTAGGAGTACACCTGGTATATATATATATATATGTATATATATATATATATGTGTATATATATATATGTATGTGTATATATATATGTATGTGTATATATATATATGTATGTGTATATATATATATATATATGTATGTGTATATATATATATGTATGTGTATATATATATATATGTATGTGTATATATATATATGTATGTGTATATATATATATATGTATGTGTATATATATATATGTATGTGTATATATATGTATGTGTATATATATATGTATATATATATACATATATATATACATATATATATACATATATATATACATATATATATATATATATATATATATATATATATATATACATTGTCTAGAATCGCATCAACGTTACTCGATGGTGGGAGTACAACGCATTCAGCTCTTAAGCTTTCATTAAATGTAAACCATACCGAAACACCAACATGTAACATCGGTAAAAATTCTGGCATGGCTGCAGTATTAATAACAAGCTCACTTATTGTATGGGATGAATGCACTATGGCGCACAAGAAATCTCTTCAAGCTCTTGACCGTACTCTCAAAATGACCGACCAATGGGTAGAGCTCATTGCTTCTTGCTGGTGATTTTTGACAAACTTTGCCATTGATTCCAAGATCAACACCAGTCGATGAACTAAATGCATGTTTGAAAGCGTCATATCTTTGGAGATAAGTAGAGAAACTTACATTGTCGACAAATATACATGTGCAATTACTTCAAGATGCTGTTGCGCAAATATTCGCCAAACAGCTTTTGGATATGGGCGATGGAAAACTTCCGATTGATCCGACGTGAAATATCTTTTCCGCCAAACTTTTGCCAAATGCAGTCCTCAATCAAAAATGTTGTGCAGAAAGTTTTTCCCGATATTACATAAAATTTCAAAAATCATGATTGGCTTTGCGAACAAGCAATTTTGGTTTCGAAGAATGATGATGTCAACAAAATAAACCATCAAATTCAATTGAAGCTACCCGGTGAAGTTGTCAAGTAAAAATCGATTGACACAGTTAAGAAGAGGAACAAGCTTTCAACTAGAGTTTCTTAACTTTAAAAGTTGGTTCACCATTGATGCTCATTCGCAACTTAGATCCACCGAAATTGTTCAAAGATTCACCTGAATTTAATCAAAATCATCAGCGGCAAATGTAAAGGAGAAGATGTGCTGATACCGCGAATTCCAATGATTTCAAGTGATTACAGTTTCTAGTGCGTCCGGCTTTTGCCACAACCATCAACAAGACTCAAGGCCAATTGCTGAGTTTAGCTGGTTTGAATTCCTGTTTTTCGCACGGCCAATTTAACCCTTTCTACTCCGTTGGCGACATGGTATAATATATATATACACACACACACACACAATATATATAACCTATTGTCTTAATCGGCCTCATGTGCCTGAACAGATTCCATGACTGTGGCAGCGCGCATAGAGGGTAGGAGAAGCGGCAGGCCAGGAGGAGGGCCCAGCGACATGACTAGCATTGCCGACTTTTACAGCCCCGCTGAGAGTTCTTCTTCCAGCCCCCGTCTGTTATATCGAGGACTAAGCTCCATGGTGAGATAATATTGAACTTGATATTTTAACATTAGCACTTAGATTTCGAAATTCAATATTTTTTGACAAAGAGTATTTGGTGGAATTCCATTTTAATATTTTTGAATAAAATACTTGAGTGATTTTCCACATGTTCGTTTTTATTTGTGACCTGTTTTGCCAACCTTTTATGTTGGCATTCTCAAACAGAGTGAGATTTTATATAATAATAAGTAATTAGGTAAACAATTGTTAGAGGGAGAGGTTGTTAGAAAGAGAGAGAGTGATGGTCAGGTGGTAAGGGGGTAATGTGATTTTAATGTACCTGACAAGTGGAGGATTCTATATAATTGCAAATTTTTGTGATCTCTCTGAGGAAAATCTCTCATGTATTTTATTCAAAAATTTCACTTAGATTTACACACATATTATTGATTATATAGTAAATTTTTATTTTTACAATCATCTCTAGTATCTCTTTTGTATTTGATTTATGTGTAATATTGAAAAAATATTTTTTTTTATGAAATCTTGATATACTGCACCTGCACCTGCACCATCCAGACTTGCATCTGTTTTTGCAATTGTCGAAGGAATATATTACGTAAATTGTTCTTGTCTGAAACCATCAAACCATCTGTTGTTTCATTCTCGTAATAAGGTCTCATCATTCATCAGTACAAAAACTCTGATCCCAAGCACCTGAAATACATTCCTACGTTTTGAGTCAAGCTTTTGAATATGGTTTTAATTTATATGGTCTCTCGAATGTTTCTCTCTGGTGGTGGATCGGTAAGCAATCTCTAGAATATTTGAAAAAGTTTCGTACTTGTTATCACATTACAAAAAAAATATTTGAATCTACACATTTCCTTGAGAAAAAGTCTTGTTCTAGTTTAGCTTCTATTGTTTTTGAATCCTGGATTATTTGGTGATCGAAATATACAAACCCCTGACGACATGAACAGAGGTAACAACCTGACTCGGACACATTTTGTTTATCTCCTCTGCTATTCCTCGCTCTAAACCACTGGTTCCCAAAGTGGTCAATATCGACCCCCAGGGGTCGATTCCGCCCTGCAAGGGGTCAATGACAGAGAAAAATTAAATTGGGGGTGCATGAACTGTAAATGGGGGTCTACGAGATTGGATCCCATTTAAGCAGGTCATCACCAAAATTTAGGCATTCCGTAAATGTCATAATGCACCTAACACAGATTGTACCTATGTACTTACATAATAATGCTATTTATCCTGCATTATGGACTATCGCAAGAAGGTTTTTAATAGCTTTTCCATCTTCATACCTCGTGGAAAGGGGTTTCAGTGCGGTTGCCAATCTTCTTACAAAAAATCAATAGATCATATCATATCATCTGTATATCAGATGTCAAAAATATTTTTGAAGTTGATGAATTTGTAAAAATTCAATATAATCAAGGCAGGGTTCTACGTAAAACAGGTAACTCGACAAGGGGTCAACGGGACAAAATAATTTGGGAACCTATATTTTAGTCTAAACCATGGGTGCCAAACCGCGGTCCGCGGGGTGTTTACTTTTGGCCCGCGGAGCACATGCCAAATATATATATGCATATGTTTTACAAAACATATTTGGACAAGGAGAAATATCCTGCATTATACAAACATGTTCTATCGATGATTTCACTATTTGGAAACACTTACACGTGTGAACAGCTTTTTACTCGAATTAAGTATATTAAATGAAATTTTTGTTGTACGGCCCGGTAGGAAATCTCATCTTCTTCATCTGGCCCGGCTACTGAAAAGGGTTGGCCACCCATGCTCTAAACTTTATATTAACACATTGTATGCGGGCGATTTGCGCGCGGAACTATGCGTGGAGCGGGCGTTTTTCGCGCGAAATTAAACATTTGGGTAAATTGCGATAACTCGGAAAATACTCATTTGGTTTTTATATTTCTTTTTTTGTATTACTTATAATTGTACTATTCACAGTTCTGTGGACATAAATTCTATTTTCGAACATAGATTTTTTTTCAAGGCAATTGAAGCGACCCGCATTCTACCGCCATAGACATCAAAAACACATTTATATGCGACCCGCATACAATGTGTTAATAATATTAATCGGGAACGACGCGCACTTCGAACTTGCCGTATCTGGGTCGCACGAGTCGGAGGGCGGTGTACTCTTTTAAAATAGCTCCGAGAGTGCTCGCGAGCCGCAGTTGAAAAGCCGCGGCTCTAATCGCGAACGACGCACACTTCGAACTCGCCTTATCTGGATAGAACGCGCCGCGCTCGCACGGGACGAGTGACTCCCTTAATAAATAAATAAATATATATATATACACATACGCAAATTAAATTATTTAAAAAATATATTTGTTTTTATGGTGCATTTGCCTTTTTTGTTTTTACAGACCGTATGCCATTAATAGAACAGCAACCTCGTCTATATCAGTTTTACAAAATCTTTGCGTATGCCTCGAGTCAGTTCACCACAGCCGGTAGTTAAACGGAGAAGCGGGTGGCGTGCCGGGAAGCCAGTCACACGGCGGAGTCGTCCACTCTGCCGGACTCCGAGGTGAGGTGAGGCCGATTGTTCGTCCTATTTTGCTCAACCTCACCGCGCCGCCTCAGTGCTCCGTCCGACTCGCGACATCGCTCCCTCGTCCCCGTCAGTTCTGTTATGAAAACTGTCAGTCCGCTCGGCCGTAACTCGAGCCGCGCTATCGCTATCGGGTGTCGCTGGACTCGCCTGCGGAGGCGCGGAGGCGCGCCGGCCCAGTGGCGAACCCGTCGCCGCGAGAGTCGGTCGTCTGGTTTCGGCGCTGAAGTCGAATTCGCGTCCGCGGAGGCTATGGATTACGCGAACGTGGCGAGGGCCCTGAGCGGGTCGGGGGAGATTCCGCGGGATCTCATGCCCGAGGGAGAGCTTTTCAACGAGGAGCGGCACGACGAGCGAGTCGAAGAGAGGCTGCGCGAGGACAAGGGCGGTAAGATGCGGCGCTGGCTGCGACACCTCTTTCGGCGGAGCGAGCTCGAGCCCTTCGCCCCGCCGCCGTTGGCCGTGAGTAGCAGGGGTCGGCAGGTCCGCCTATCCGGGACGTTCTCTCTCCTTTCACGCGCGCTCTCCCGCAGGACTCAGAGTATGTGCGGCGCGCCGACGAGTTGCTGCGAGACGCGCTGGGGCTGCTGGCAGCGGACGGCTGGAAGCGGGAGAAGGACGGGCCGCGCGAGGGAGACGTCGTGGAGGTCCTCACCACCGCGGCGCACGGCAAACTCTTCCGTCTGACGGTCAGTACGCTCTCACGCTCTCTCGCGTCTGTCGCTTTCGCTTCTTCTTACGTCCCTCCGCGTCCAGGCCGCCGTGGACTGCCCCGCCGAGTTCCTGTTCGAGGAGCTGGGCGGTAAGCTGGAGAGCATCCCGCAGTGGACCCCGACCATCCTGGAGAGCAAGATCATTCGTGCCATCAGTGCGGAGACGGACCTCACGTACCAGGTCACGGCGGGCGGCGGCGGTGGGGCCGTGAAGCCCCGCGACTTCGTCAACGTGCGGCGGAAGTGCCGCGTGGGCGCGCGCTTCGTGACCGTGGGCTGCAGCGTAGAGTACCCCGGCTTCCCTCCCACGCCCGCCTACGTGCGCGGAGACAACGTCGTGGGCTGCTGGGCCATGCAGGATCGCGCCCCCTCGGGCTGCACTTTTCAGTGGCTCATGGGCTGCAACCTCAAAGGTGAGTTCTACCCTTTTAAATTTGAAAAAAAAAACAAGTATACATATCCATTTTGTAAATTTAATCCTCGGAAGTCGTCTTTTTTTCGAGTTTTTAATCATGTGCGCTCTAATGAACTCGACGTCCCATTCAAGGTTGGATCCCGCAATATGTGATCGACGTAGCTTTCACGACGGCCATGTTGGAATTCCTTCAGCACCTGACAGTTTTCTGCGACAAGAAGAGGGCTGAGGGAGCCTTCTAGGGCCATTAGCCAGGCACTGTGATATGTTACCTCAGTTACGTTCGACTTGTAAATGACATTGGCAGTTGTAGCCCCGGTCAAGTGACTGACCGCAACAGAAAGGTACCGCTAGCGTTGTACTTTCATTTATTTAAAGAATAATGATTATTATTATTTGTATATATGATTTTCATGTAAGTGTACAAGTAATCGGCGTTTTTTTAAATCAATTTTATTTACTTTTGTCTGAGTATATACCCGGGTGTAATGATGAGTTGTGTATATAATTCAGTTGCCACTAGACAACTGCCCGTTTGACGCTCTGTGAGCGCATTTTGCAATTTTATTAAATTAAATACATCTAACTTATTATAATGATATCCGAACATAAAAATATTTTTGTCCTAAAACTATTAGTTTTTTTAATCATCTTTCAACTCTCTATTTGGATGAACCGCTTACTCTGCATAGTTGTAATGTTAATATTTTAAATAAAATACTTTCCTTAAATAATTATTGAAATAAAAACTTTCCACATATTAATTTTATTGGTGACCGGTTTTGCCAACGTTTCATGTTAACATTATCAAACTGAGTTACACTGTTGTTAAATTCACCAAAAAACATCCATTCCAAGAATACCTAGTTATCAGTCATCAGGAGATTTGACTTGTATGATGTCGAGTGACAAAGGATAAATTTTATAATTAAAATAATTTCAGTTTAAGAAAAATATTAATTTTAAAATATATATGTTTTCATATTTAATATTAATTTTTTGTTCTTTTTATATATTCTACAATTAAAATACCAACTTAATTCAAACGAAACAATAAAAATGAGACACAAAAACAAGTGCATTTATGCAAACACATACAGACAGGCAGTTTTGCAAGAAAAATGCGAGTATCCCTCATATATGTAGCGAAGAAGTGCTCGACATTGGAGCATTGCTCTTACTCATGTTTATGCAGCACAGCAGAACGCCAATAGCCCTACATTATTAGCCTTACATTACAAAATTATTGATTTATACTATTACAATTTACAATAATGTTGTTAAGTAATACATTACAGCATGATTGTAAATTTAACAATACTTGTCAAATCATTATATATATTATATTACTATCCAAGTTACAGAGTATAACAATTTTACTATAAAATGTAAGTACAAAAATGACAATATTTTTAAAATGACAAAAGTAAAATGTTTCCATAAAATAACTCAATTAATTCAGTCAGATAACAAAATAATCTTGTACACGAACACCTTTTGACATTGAGACTTATCAGTTATGTCATCACCAGTCTTAAGTCACTCATAATGCACAATGTTCCTCATTCTCATTTAATCCTTATGATAGTATAGGAAGAATCCATTAGTGGGTGAGATACGCAATCTATACAGATTATTAGCAACTGACACCAGTGCTCAGAGATTGTGATCATGTGAAATTACACATTATATTTTCATTTTACATACAATTGTTACAGATGATGACCATGTTTTCAGTTACAAACTTTTATAAACAAAGAAAAAAAAGAAGTTGAGATGCATCAAATACATGACTGTTGAAATAAATGTAATGGGTTTTCAGAAATAGTTGATAAAGTCCGGCTGGCGAATGTAGCATTCAGTCCGGCAGCACTAACCATAACGTTTGTTAAAGTGAAAGCCCACATGGACGGGCATACTTAAAAACTGAACTTTATTGTTACTATTTGACACATACAGTGAAACGGGTAGGCTACCGTGGCAGACAAATGAGACCGTGTCCCCGCTGAAGGTGATGCTGAACGGTGCGACCTACGGCAGCACGCTCTGCAGCCGTCGATAGTACGGCACTTAGTGCGCACAGGGCACCGCCTGCGCCTGCTGCGTACATCGCCCAGCCCAAGGTGCAGTCGGCCGGATAAAATGCGGAGGCATCGGCACCGCACACACGTTGTACGCGGGTGGAACCCCACCCCCATGGGTATAAAGACATGCCCACTGCCAACCATACAGCTACCCCCCCAAAAAAAAAACAAACATATCAATAATAAGAAGCGGCATGCGGTTAGTTCAAAATTTGAGCTTACCTAGATTAATTAGGTAAAATATTAGATTTATGAAAAAATGTGTTAAAATATGGGTTGTACAGACCGCATGTCATTGATAATATTCAAAGATTTGTCAGTTTCATCAATAGTTGCGAGATAAATCATGCAAGTCTTTCACGGTGGTGATCTTTTGGGACAGTCAGGCCGTGCGAGTACCTGCTAGGGCTTGGCCCGCACCGGCCAAGGAAAAGAGGCTCTTTCTGCAGAACACTCGGAAGCAGCAACTCAGGACTACTCCCAGGAACGCAGCCCAGCACGTGGCCACCCCTGTGGATGCAAATGTTTAATTCACTTTAGTGACAATACGGTTCTGACTCTTGGGCAACATTTATACTTTATAGTATATTCCAAAGTCTATTATTTTTAATTTTTTTTACTTTTTTTATCTGCACTTTAATTTTTTTATAGAAGTTTCATTTAATATATCTCAGCGTATACCATAAATTACTGTTTTAATTTCAAACACTGTAATATATATATTACAATATTTTAAATATATACGGTGTGTGGATTAATTTTTTCGTGAAATTGGAGCTTTATTATAAAAAATTGGTACAATATATTTTATTCAAAGTATTGTCCATCGCTAGCCACTACTTTTTTCCATCTTTCGGGAAAATTATGGATTCCATCCCAAAAGAACTGTTTGTCTTTTGAAAGAATCAAGCCAATTTTTGATACCCTGTTCAGAAGTGAAGCGTTTTCCAGAAAGGGCATTCTGCATCGATTGAAACAAGTGGCAGTCGGAAGGGGATAGGTCTGGGCTATAAGGCGGGCGAGGCTGAACTTCCCATCTACTTTTTTCCAAACCGATTTAGCAACATGTGGAAGCAGCATTGTCATGATGGAAAATTACAGACTCGTGCCCGGTCGCATAATCTGGCCGTTTTTCTGCCAATGCTTGCTTCAAACGCATCAATTGTTGTCTGTAAAACTCGCCCGTGATAGTTTGGCCTGGTTTCAACAACTCATAGTGGATTACACCCTTCTGATCCCACCAACTACACAGCATTACCTTGGCGCCATGAATATTTGGCCTGGCCGTCAATGTTGATGCATGTCCGGGCTTACCCCATGATTTTTTACGGTTCAGGTTGTCGTAGCGAATCCACCTTTCATCACCAGTGATGATACGATGCAAAAATGACTTCTTTTTGTGGCGTTCAAGTAGCATTTCCGCAATGCAAAATCGCCTTTCGACGTCTCTCGGCTTCAATTCACGTGGTACCCAATTTCCTTGCTTTTGAATCATTCCCAATGTTTTTAAGTGTCTTGAAATTGTTGTTCGATCAACTTCCAATGATTCTGCGAGTTCTGCTTGCATTTGACACGAGTCTTTATCGAGCAATGCCTCTAATTCTTCATCATCGAATTTTTTTGGTTGGCCTGGACGTTCTTTGTCATCCACATCGAAATCACCATTGTTAAAGCATTGAAACCAGTTCTCACACGTTTTTTGCAATGGAGCATGTTCACCATAAACTTCACACAGCAATCGGTGACTTTCAACTGGTTTTTTCTTCCAATTGAAACAGAAAAGTAAAGCTTCCCGCAAATTGCGTTTTGTTGGTATAAAAGTTGACATGTTGAGAGCTCAAAAAAAATGTTGTATACACTTCAGCGATATGACATATACTGAAAACAAAAGCGCAATAATGACGCTTCACAATGAAATGTTAAAGTATAGCTTGATGCGATTCAATACTAGTAACGCCATCTCTTAGAAAATCCGAAAAAAATAATGCACACACCGTATAATAAAATACTTGAGTAATTTTTCCACATGTTAATTTTGATCGATGACCGATTTTGCCAACCTTTCATGTTAGCATTATCTAACTGAGTGAGAATTTATATAATAATAAGCAGTTAGGTAAACAGTTGTTGGAAAGGGAGAGAATGATTGTCAGGTGGTAAAGAGTAATTTAAGAGTAATGTGATTTTAATGTATCTGACAAATGGAGGATTCTATATAATTGCAAATATTTTGAGAACAATTCTTTACAAAACAAATGCTTTTATATTTATGAGAGCAATTAGTTTAAGTGGTAGTTCGGGGTGTAGCAGCAGTTCTCCTATGTTGGGGTAATCCTGTAAGAAAGTTTATGCGCGGTGAATGTTTTTTTAATGAACTGTGAGAAATACGGTAAACTCTCTAGATCATAGGTGGCCAACCCACTTTTGGCCAGCAGAGCATATGCAAACATTTTTTTTTTAATTGTATATAAAACCACCAATAGAATATTCCATTGAGCGTAGTTCGTGTCATATCATATATATGGAAGTAGCCCAGTAGGAAATCTCATTTCCTTAATTTGGCCCGGCAGCTGAAAAAGGTTGCCCACCCATGCTCTAGAATCTAGAGCATGGGTGGGCAACCTTTTTCATCTAGATCAAGGGTGACCAACCTTTTTAATCAACGGGCCAATTTAAAATTTTTTTGGCGGGCCGAACATAAAGTAACACTTACGAGGGCGGTCCGATAAGTACTTAGCCTACAAAAGAAAAACGAAAATTTTGGAAAAATGGCGATTGATTTCTCAAAATAGTCTACTTTTAGTTCGATACACTTGACCCAGCGATGCTCCAACTTCTTTAACCCATCTAAAAAAATCCATTTTCTCGAGGTCTGCAAAGTAGGCCTCCGTGGCGGCGATGACCTCTTCATTCGACTTGAAGTTCTGCCCGGCGAGTGACTTGCCTACTGTTTCAGCTATCTCACACACCCAGTATTTGACTGACAACAAAACTAGTCTTTATTACTGTATTTGATAAAATAGCTTGATTTTTAAAAATAGTCTGTTGTTTTCTTAAGACAAGTGAGTAACTCATCACAAAAAATTGTTTCGGTTTAGTATGTACTACCATTTTATTATAATTAATTTTATAATAATATATTGATGGGAGAAAGTCGATAAAATAAATTCAATTTTAAAAATGCTTGGTGGGCCGCATAAACATATTAAACGGGCCGCAAGCGGCCCGCGGGCCGCATGTTGCTCATCCCTGCTCTAGATCATATAGGGTTTCATATTACAATAATAAGTCCCCAGCAAAAATTCTTAATAACAAAAATAAGAATGATAAATTCATTAACAGTGGCATTTATAGACTTAACTGCAACTCCAGCGATACCACTTATATTGGCCAAACAGGTAGATCCTTTAACAAAAGAACCAAAGACCACAAGAGGATAGAAAAAGGGAGATGAAACATCAACCTTCGGCCTCCACCTCTCTGGTAATAAACACGACTTTAATCAGAATAAACCCACAAAACTTGATCGCCAAGATATTTTATTAATGATTTGCATGAAAGATAGCACACCGAAGCACCTGCTTAGTGACCAGGTATAATATTAAAATAGGATTCCACCAAGTACCCTGTCAAAGATATTGATTATATATATATATATATATATATATATATATATATATATATATATATATTACTTTTAAAAGTTTATTTTATCCTTGACATTCTTACAAAATCCAAAACTATGATATGATACATGTAATGAAAAACCTTATTGATTTGCAATAAAAACACCCAGTAATTATTTACAATATCGTGCCTTGTAAAGTTGTAATTTGGCAGATAGATACATTAACCAGTTACTAGTCTAGCCTGAGACTTGTCAGTATGATTTGCCTGAGCCAAATATATTGTTGTATTTATTTTTATTGACTAACCCAAGCGGTGGGTGTTCTGCTGTCTCGTTTCGACTTGTGACAGTATTTATATTTACAAAATTTTGTTGATCACCGTTAGCAGCAGTTAATCACCGTGTAATGTCGTCGTAGTGTCAGCGCATATTATAACTTCATAAAAATATATTATTATTTATTAATAATATTTTATTCTATTTAAAATATTAAAATTGAATTCCACCAAGTACTCTCTGTCAAAAATATTTATATAGAATACGATAATTTTATTTTTACCCTATTTATTTTATTTTATTTTTACCCTAAAATGTTTCAACCTGAGTATGAAAGTGTTGAGGAAATATTGACTAGTGAATCAGACAATGAAAGTTATCTATAGCGATTCACAGCAATTGCGAGCACACCATGAATCCTATTAAACGAGGAGTGGGGACGGATCAAAAGATCTTTATATCATGGATGTTAATGTTGTATTAGAAGGGGTCAGTCTGTTTGGAACATAAAAACTTATTATTTGATAATCTCACCGAGTGCCAGAAAAAAGAGTGCCGCTTTCCACGGTTCCGGGAACACCTCTGAGTCAGTAGCGAAACCTCGCAAGTTGAAGGAACCGCAGTGCGGGCGACCTGCCATCAGTGTGCATCTGTTTATGTGAATACAGCGTTATTTTAATATTCTCACAGGGTGTGGTGGGCATTTTTAATAACATTAATTTTTCACGAGAAGAGTGCGCTTATTTTATTCCACAACAGTAAGCACTTAATTCAAGTAATTTTGGAGACGTGATATTTTTTTAATGAATAAGTTTAGTCGAAAAATATTCAGTCATCTAAGGATTGTTTTGTGAAATTTTTTTAGTCCTTAAAAAGAAATCCTAATGCAATATACTAAATATTAATGATCCTGGAGTAACAACAAAAATTTGTAATTTTGAAGTAAACAATAGAATAACATAATGAGTTGAGAGCACATTGAATAGAAAAATAACGTAAGTCCGCCCAAAACAGAAAGTTTGACAATTAAAAATAATAATAGTCCTCCTGTAGATCGATCATCTTACCTGTTGAAGATTCCCTGTGCGGGTCGAAAGGGATGAGAGAGGTTGGGGACAGCATATAGCTGCGGGCCAATGAGCCAAGAGGGGGAAAGAAGGCCCGCCAAGGCTGCCAGCAGTGCACCCACGCTGCTAGTTAGCCATGCCAGACCTCTCCACGTCACGATTACGTAGCACATGATTGGATTGTGAAACTACAAATATCAACAGAATTGTAGAGCACCTATAAGACGACCACCCTATGTGCATAAAATATATAAACAATATTAAATAAATAAACAAAAGAGGGTGTCATGTGAATTGCGGTTTCTTCATATTTTTAGTTAAAAAATAACTACAGTTAAATCCTACTCTGGGCCAATGATCTGTGATGAATTTAATAGTTTTCATAACAAAACAGTAAATAAATTTTTATATTGAACAGTTAAATCCTACTATTATAATGAAATATATCTCATGTATATAGGAGGCAAATTATTAAAATGTGAAATAAATTGTATTAATTAAATTTTATAATTACTGCAGTATTTTGTTTCATTATCTGGTATGAATATGATAAAAATGTCTACTTAATTTAATTTTCTGTCATATTTTTCCTAGATTAAAGTTTATACTATCGGTATATGACTGGTAAATAAGAAAGGTAGTCGGTTTACTCAGTAGTAGAGTTTCATAATAAAAACATTTAATACGAAACGAATATCACAAAAAAAATGACGCAGAAATAATGCAGGACATGATAAAAAGTAATGCACGGGCACAATGAGAAAACGAAACCGAGAAACACGGTACGAGACACACCCATTCCCTCACCCGCAGCTTGCGCGTATTCTACAGAATTGTGCGTGTCTAATGTCCACAGCTCTCTACAACTTTTCGTTGACACACGCAAAACAGTAACAACGCAATCCAACAGAGCGAGTCGTCCCGAATCCCGACCGACCCCCTGCGGTTCCGTTTCCGACCGGCCGATCGTGTTACTCGAGGATGAGCGATGCAACAATGCGTTCGTCCGTACGGTTCGGAAGACGAGCTTCATAACACACGGAGTGTGCGGTCCAAGTCCGTGAATACATCACGGTGCTGGAAATCCATATTGAACATTTTAAAGAATAATTAAAAAAAAAAAAAGGAAAAATTATTATTTTCATATGTATCAACAAAGCAAATTACTATGTCTCTGCCGGTACTCGGAAGTGCCGCCACGAACGTATCGCGGGATACACAAACGGTCTGGACATAGAACATTTGAAATATTGTAAGAAAAGTTTTGTCTATGGAAGGATGTGTAAAATTCTGGTCTCTGGTTAGTCGTAATTATTCGCGAGAAGAGTTTGATCAACAGAATTTGACATTTTTCTTCAAGTCAAGATATTTTTTAAAAATACTTCAAGCAGCAGAGCTTAAAATATTTTATAATAGCATAGGGTAAATTGGAAAAACATAAACTCCGAAGTACCTAATTTTAATAGTAAAATGAGTAGGTAGGAACCTACTTACCTATTTTGTCTAAGTCGTAAAATTTATTATTTTGAGAATAGCCGATCTATCGGACGAGAAATTTTAGTTACAATTGCAACTCAAGTACATAAAATAGATCGAGTGTCGATATGAAATTTTCCCGGTACTTGTTTTTTATCCGACCACCAAAGAAACTTGTCTATTGTTTTGCTTCTTTTGTTGGCAACAGCGAGTAAACACGTATTGTTTATTTATTTAATTTAAAGTATAACCGTCAAAGAAATGAAAGTTTTTTTTTCAATTTTTTATCATATATTTATATAGTTTTTAGTATTCAGTAAAGTCACATTTTATAAACAATGAAATATGAGACATGCATTATCCTGGTGGTCAGAATGTTACAATGCCATCCATGATGGTGTCGAAAGGATCTATGTGTTGCATTTTCACACGAAATACCACGCTGTTGTAGAAAAAGAACGCTACTAGCCTTGTCGTGTACGATTGTTGATAACTGAAGTAAGTTCATTTTTTGTTTGACGGTTATCTTTGACGGGTTTACTTTGAATTAAATATATTTATTTAATTCAAATACGTAATTCACAATAAATAAATAAACAATACGTGTTTACTCGCTGTTGCCAACAAAAGAAGCAAAACAATAGACAAGTTTCTTTGGCTGTCGGATAAAAAACAAGGACCATTTTCCCTCTTTTTGGACTGTCGCGGTTTTACTAATAATAATTTATTTCGCTATCATTTACGACAGATGTGTGCATTCGCTCGACCGCGGCCGGCATCTGTGCACAGTTGGCAGCATTGCGTGCACTCAGTCCGAGCCTAATAGATCCAATGCATAATAAATAATAACCTAAGATATACGTATATAATAACTGAACCGAACTAAGTAAATAATAAACGAGAGGTCAGTAACATTATATGCAGCGCTATTATGTATTCCGTGCGTCAACATCTCTAGATATTTAGATAAGCATACCAACCGTTTATTCTAGTCACATGAATTTTTTTTGCCATTTTCAATACTGTTACTACTAATACTCAATTAATTGTTATTTTGTGAATTCTCAAGTGCTTAATGATATTGATCCAGATCTATCGACACTTGCGTGTCCACACCCACCCTGGTGTTCAACTGTGCATGCACGATGGACCCAGAGTTGGCTGCCAATCGAGGTGTGGGGACCGACTACGTCGAGAACATGGGTCGGGAAGAGGATGAAGAATCTAGTCTCGTTTCCGACGATGAGGCTGAGAAGGAACATTTTCAGTATATACTGACCGCATACCTCCAATACAAGTGAGTCTCGCGATGGAGAGTCGATGACCGTCGATCATGTTTCGACTGATTACGAGCTGCTGTCTTATCGGTTGCAGGCCGCAAGCCCTGGCGCGTATACTGCGCTCTGAGTTGTTCCTGTCGTCGCTGCCGACGAGTCACCAGCGCCGTTTAATACAATATAGTGCGGGACTGACGCGTGCGCGCCAATGTGTGGTCGCTAATGCTGATATCATAGACCTCATCCTTCATGATGCAGATGACATCTTCGAAAATGTGCCTCGACACCACACCCCTATATCCACGCCTTCATCGGTACCCACTCCTGAAGACTTCTATAAAGTGAGACTTCCACTCACACTAGCTTATTAGCTAAGTATGATTTTGTGATTAAATCTAAAGAACATGGCAAAATGTAAATCTTTGAAAAAATATTACAGGTAAATATATTTATATATATATATTCATGGCGTGTGGTCTGTATGGTCTGCATGTCCTAACTATTAAAAATATGCTTAACAGTATTTTTATGTAGTGATTCAATGAGTTCAATACCAAATGATATTTAGATGATGATAATTTTGTTACATCTGCTTTCATTTCATAATATATGGTTATAAATTGTACATTATCTATCAGCTACCACGTGCAATGCGGTCATTTTCTAAATTTTCTAAACCACGATTCAATAAAGTCACAGCTTACTTTCTATTTTGTGATTATATGTCAAAATACATTTTTAATTAAAAAGACGTGAGTATGACAAGACAGTGGCAAATGATTTTGCATAACAAGATCAGCATATGGGACTGCAGACTTGGTTTTAAAATTTACTGCACCCCACTGATATTCATATGCAGTACATCACTGTGAAAACCGATGCTAAGGTGACTGTGGTGCTGAAGCAACTAGAGCGGGACTGGAGTTCCGCTGGAGCCTCAGAGCGAAGTCAGAGCTACGGTCCCCTTTTGGACGCCTTGGTGGAGGTGTTTCCGAGGCCCCACGGCGTGTCCGTGCTGGTTCCGGGTGCGGGCTTAGGGCGGCTGGCTTACGAGGTGGCCATGCGGGGTTACAATTGTCAGGGCAATGACTTCTCTCTCTTCATGCTGCTGGCTAGTAACTTCGTGCTCAACAAATGCCACACGGTGAGAGGCCAAAACCCCCCGACCGTTCGCTATTTGCGAACAATGAAATTGAATGCTGGTTTTAGAACAAACATGTAATATAATTTACAGGTGCACGAGCACACCATCTATCCGTGGGTACACCAGTTTGTGAACAACCTTTCTATGGAAGATCAGACAAGGCCGGTAACTTTTCCAGATGTGAACCCTGCTTCTCTTTCCACCAAGAACTTTTCTATGACCGCCGGAGATTTCAGCACGGTACTCGAAATTATATAATTGGACCTTCCACCGTCTTCCACAGGTGTCTTACGCTCTATTCTTCTGCAATCTCCTTTATGCACTGGCCGAGGGTGAAAGTCGGTTGTCAATTAATTGTTATTTGAATACAATTTTGACTACAAATATTGAAAAAAAAAAATTTTTAATATATAGTTTTATTTATTTTTATATTTCCTATATTATATTATAAAATTTATCATATTTTTGTGTGTAAATATTGCAGATTTTATATTTATGCATATGCAATATACATAGGTGTACAGTCATGCTGAAGAATGGGACTGCGTGATCACGTGCTTTTTCATTGATTGTGCCCCTAACGTCATATCCTTTGTGGAGATCATCTACAACATACTGAAGCCGGGTGGGGTGTGGATCAACCTCGGCCCTCTATTGTACCACTACAGCGAGACTCTCGTGAACCACAGCATCGAGCCTCCCCTTGACATCCTTTGTGACATCATACAAGATGTTGGATTCACCATTGAGGTGAAATTATTGAAAAGATTACAAGTGTTGTTTATGCACGCATCTATGTTTTAAATCATATAGTCCTGGTTTTTCCGTTTGCGCCATTCAGTTTTGTGAGTCGTCCTGTCATAGTTATACCGACAGGCAGTTCGTCCCGGATATATTTAGGGATAGATAATATCAGTGCCATACAGTGTGCTTGTAAAAGAGGCTAAGGATGGAACATTATTTCATTTTTATAAAGAGAGAGAAAAAAGAGTAAGTAAGAAAAGTGTGTAAGAGTAAGAGAGAGAAAAAAAATTGTTCTGTAAAATCAAATTTTGTTAATAAAATAATTTTTCTGTTGGTGCAGAAATGGAAGACGGGCGTGCAGACCAAATATTGTCAGAGTCCAGTATCTATGGTGCAGACTGAGTACGCCTCTGTGTTTCTGGTGTGTCGCAAGCCAGGGTTCCATCAAGTTACTTCCGGCGCTCCCCCTGTTCTTGAAGGCCCCGCCTAGTACAAGCTCAGAGCCCGCTCTGGAGGCTCTCTTCGAGCCTGGTCTGTGGGCCGCTCTCGGGACTGGATGCAAGCTCTTCCTTGGCCTCGAGACCGTCCTCAGGGCTGCGTTCGCAGCAATACTCGCGGCAGTTCTCGGAGTTCCCGCACTGGGTCGCCTTCCACGGAACAGGTGAGAATATGCACATTTCTGTCATTGACAATAGAGTCATCGCTGGCCGGTATTCTGTCACCTGAACGAGGACATCTGCGAGGACTGCTCTTTTCACCTCATAATGAAATGAGAAGTCTCAGCGCATCGTTCCGGAAAAACCGGGACTTCAAAGGGAAAGCAAACGCGGATATTATACGAGAAATAACAAAGTATGTGCGAAAAAATTTCGATTAGAAAAGGGGATATCCGTTTACCGGGACCGTCATCCATTGACTGCGGAGCGCACACACAGTGCACATATTTATATATATAAAATTGCTCAGTGTGACCGCTTTGAAGTACGAAGCTCTTCAGCTCTGCCATTGGCAGCTGTACGGTGTAAAATAAAATGTGGTAGTGCGACTGTTATCGTTTATGGTCTATCAAAAAATGCTGACTTTTAGTTTTAATGTTTCGTTTATGATTTACTTTTAAACTGAAAAAAATTCTATCCCATTTTTGTTTAGTGGTCCAGGTCAGGGAACAGTCAACATAAATGGGTTTGAATCGATTTTCATTAGTTCTCTATAATCTATATAAGGTATCAGTTTGCCTGTAAAGTACAACTATCCCCCGATTTATACGATTTCACTTTTGCACAATTTTTAAAATATGGAATTCCATTTATTCCGAAGTTTATTAAAATATTTAAAGTTCAAGGTTGCGGAGCAATGTAAGCTTTCAAAAAGCTAATCACTTTGACGCTTAAGTGACTTTGAATTGCATGACTTGGTGGATTGGTTTTTGTATTAATTAGACGTAATAAAAGAATTCGTAATAGCGGATCACTTTTTTTAAAAACAATTCAGTGTGTTTGAATTAGATTAGAAGTGTCAATATAACAAACTAACGCTTCAATTCAAATATAAAAATGGGGATTCCCCGTTTTTCCACGGTCAAAATTTCCGTTCGTATGATTTAAAAAAAAAAACCATAAACAATTGTCAATTTTGGATTTCATTACCAAGATTCGCCGATCCGAAATTGTTTCTAATTCATCTAACGCTATTGAGTAATGAAAATAATTATTATGATAGTAATTAATTTTTTTAAATTTATATTTCTTGTTTTTGTGTTTAAAATAAATTTAAATCTTTATATTTTGGTCATTTTTGGAATAGACCGTTATTTTTGTTTTATTTCAAGTTGAAATAAATAACCAAATTTACACAATTTTATGTATCAAAATGTACAATGTTGATTTACACGGCTTTCTAAGGTATCTTCTTAACGTATCTTCAGTGTAAATTGTATCGGAGAATAGGTGTATTGCGAATGGACCAAATCTTTTTCTCAACAACGTATAATAGTTTGTCTCATATGTATCTAGAGATGTAGAAAGTCAAATTTATTTTTGTTTTTTATTCTCAGGTGTTTCCATTTTCTTCCCCGAGGACATCTGCATCTCGGCCGCCAGATGTGGCTTAGCACATCTGCAGTGGCTGTCGCTTGTGAACTCTTGTGATTGCATGCGACTGTCATAAGGTACTGACCTAGGGAGCAGGCACAATCTGCCTGGCGTGTTCTCAGAGTATGTTTGGGCTGCAACATGCAAATATGCCAGGGTTCATCATCAGATACTCATCAAACATTACAGACGACTGACCTACATAAAAATAAAATTAATAACTTGTAGGTTTATATGAAATGTAAAACTCTATTCTTGCAGTCTGCATTGTCTTTGTTGTTACCTTTTGTGAATTTGTGACCAGTCAATTACCGTTCATTCTTTTTTATCATAGTCAACTTGCAAAATCTTGAATAAAATTGATTCCCTTAAGTCATTTTTGAAAATCAGTATTTTATTTCATCACATTCAACAGAGTTAAATAATGGCTAAAGAATAATTTAATTCAAATCTAAGCATGCAATTTATATATATATATATATATATATATATATATAAAGATAGTTTTTATTTTTAATAAAATAAAGTGCCGCCGTACTATTTATTTGATTTTTGTGTGCAATTATTTACAACCACAATATTTAGTTCTACCGCATGGAGTCAGCGCACCGCTCAGTGTCTCACCTCGGCACTCACCGTTTGTGTTCTCACTATACATTACGCCTTGGCTACCGTCCATCTCACTCCTGGAGGTATCGCCACCTATGATGGTACCCGTGGACCTCTCGGTCTCAATGATCGCCTTGTGACCCATCAGGTAGGTGTTGGTGCTTACACGCAACTCTTATTTTGGCTTATTTGAAAAAAATCATTCTAATAGGTGTATTATTCATGTTTTCATCTCAAATCTACACACGATGAGCAAAAATATAACACAAATCTGAAAATTATTATGTGCATAAAAATACCCCAATAAATATTGGTGTATTTTCCCACCCTATAGATTCTTATGCAGTTTTTATTTTATCAATGTTCTATCACAGAGTGTAAGTGCACACTGGCAAATGTCATATTGTAAAATTGTAACATCAATCCGTTGGCCGCACACTCACTGATCGAATTCCGTACAAAACCGTACACAGTCATAGGAACTGATGTCTTCTATCAATGTGTCGGTCACCATTGAAGTTGAACGTGTACTGACGATGCGGCAACACATTCTGAGCAGTAATAACACATATCTAATTGGATTAGTAGTTGTGCAAAATCATAGAGAATCTGTGTGTGTCTTTTTGAGAAAGCAATACTTTTTTTAGAATTGAAAAACCTAAATAGCATTCTGTAGATTCGAACATGAGTCCCCCTGCAACTGCACTAACTACTAAGCAACAAGGCGGTCACACTAGCATGGCACATATTATTTGACGGACCGGTAGTGGTCATTTTAGAATACATCATAAGCATTAATCACGGACAAGTGAGCACGACTTGAACTTTGGTATCAAATCAGTTACACTTGTTATATAATAAAAAAAGAAACACCAGAGCACTCAAAAAGCGCAGGCCAGAAAAATGAAGTCAGCGGGCCTGGAGATGCATGCAAGCTCAGTGTAGTGTGCGTCGAGTTCGAGATTAAGGCAAGCAGTTTTAATAATTTAAATCACGCAAGTGTATCACCATGAGTGTATTATATATTATTTTAACTTAAATTTTTATAGATAAAAAGTAAAAACGCTCAACCATTAATTGATATGGTGTTTTTACTTGAAAAAAAGAAAGTATTTATACTGTCATACTTTATGGGGTGCACTGAAACTTTATCGCGTGTTCGGAGTGGAACGCAAGAGGTTTGTTATATCTCATTTTTCGCATGAGTCATGTTTTTAAAGTGAGGCACAAGATTTGACTCATCAAAATAATTGAGAAAATTTTGTTTTTGAGTTAATGTTTCATTTATATTTTAGTTATATTTGTTATGTATTCACGATTTTGATTTATTTTTTGTTTATACATTTTTATAAAACTTATTTTCACAATCAAGCCTTTTTGTCGCTTTTAACTATTATTATTATTATTGACAAATTTATATTTATCGATATGGATATATCCTTTACATTACTTTACTTAACTCTAATTAAAAAAAAACATCATGGCAGTTTAAGAATTGAAAAAAATAAACATTAAAATCTTGAAAAATTATTTATAAGGTATGTAAACATGTTTTATTCGTATAACAAAAGTTCCATTCAGATTAGAAGATGCCGCAGCCAATTTCTCTTTGTCGAGTTTTGCCTAAAATTAACGATTCGATTATACAAGTTGTATTTACATTTGTAATTATTATCAATTTAAATTTTGTGTGTCCGTTTTGATGTGCAGAAATTTTTGCGCGTAAAAATCTATCCAATTAGATCGCATCGGAATGCCGAACGTTTTGACCAGCAATTTGATTTTTAGTAGTAGTAAATGTTTTTTAAGTCACACGGTATTGTATGTTTCTTATAGGTACCGCTCGGTCCCCATGACAACTCGCGAATGAGAGACATAAATGTTGAATTTTTTTTTTGTGCCGCCATTGTCTATGTCAATATTATTTTCGTGTCTCTGGTCTATGTTTAGCCATATGAGCCGAGCGTCAGTTGCGAGAATTTTGGTTATTTATTTATTTAATGTTTGAATCTGTCTATTAGACGTAACTGTCTCGGTAATACACTTTTTATCGTTGCGATGCCATCGACGACCGCTGCGGAGGTGGCCGCCTTCGAGCTGGGAGGTAAGGTAGATGTAGATATTCGTTTTTGACAGTTATATAAGAATATAACCTAAATCTTTACATTGCGCGTCGAATGTCAGACTGTGAAGTGTCGCGCGTCTTATTGCAGGACAGGATGTGTGGCCTCTGGATGCGCAGTTATTCCAGCCCTACGAAGTAGAGCAGATTCTCCTGCCCGACAATGCCAATTGCCTCGCCGTACAGGCATATCTCAAGGTATATAAAAAAAAAATTGAGAAGGTGATTTACATGATTTTCTAGGCTGTATCTCGTTCACTTTTAATTTATTTTTGTTTAATTTACTAGTGCGAAGTAACCTAAAGTAGGTGTTGTGTATAATTTTCTGAATAATAGTACAATTGTTTATATTTACAATATTTAAAAATGTGAAATGGCAGATGTGCGGGCTGCCCTTCAGCGTTGAAATGAGGTGGAACGCCGAGTGGATGTCTCCTTCAGGCCGTGTCCCGTTCCTGCGTCTCGGCCCTTTTCTTGTGGCAGGCTTGGAAGGAGCGGCCGAGGCTGCGGCAGAGCGTGGTGCTCTACCAGGCACTCCGCTCAGTCCCTCTCAGCGTGCAGATTTACGTGCCTACGTCTCCGCCGTCAATGTCCTCTTCAACGCTGAGCTCTACGTGTGCTGGCTAGATCCGACCACCTTCAAGAAGGTATGTCTTTTTTGTTGAAAAATGTCTATTTCACGAGCGAAAAACATTCGAGATTTTGCACTCTTCCTCAATGTACAGATTTATGTTTGCAAAAAATAAATTAAATATCAGACCAAGCAGTGTTTACAATATATATTATTAAGATATATCCATGCTCTTTTCTGCAGGTGACGGCTCCGCGATATGGGTCAGTGTTCCCGTGGCCACTGGGGGTACTGCAGACGCGCAGCAAGCGAGAGAAGGTGTTGAAGCATCTCAAGCTCTTCAAGTGGAGCTCCTTGAAGCTTGATGAAGTGCTATCTGAGGTGAGTTTGTTCAATGCGCGTGCGTAAGTAAAGTATTCATTATTTACTTTTTATTTGGTAGATTTACTATGGCTCATATGGTGCGCGGTAAAGGCAAGAAGTTGGTCAGCAGGAGGCCCAATGTGAAATGAAAACCAAACGGCTGACGGTATGTCAGGACACAGCTGCCGACTGCTACTTTTCCCGAATTCACAATTTGAAATTAGTAAAATAAAAAGCTCCTTTTTGATTCAATTTATTGTGAATGTAAATTATCATTCATAATTTTTTGTGTTGTATGAAATTTTTAGTATCATTCTGCAGACTTGTCCAGAAGTATTTTATTAGTTACACAAAGTTATAGACCACCGACTGATGTGCATTCGCTTGCGGCGGGTGGTGAAGAGTATAGTTCCATTGAATCTGTGAGGCAATAAACAAGATATCAAGGGGAACTCAAACAGCGTGAAACAAACTTCCAGGTGTCAAGTTGCTGCAAGGCTCTCAGCATGAGACTCGGTGACCAGGAGTTCTTCTTCGGAAACACGTGAGTATAAAATACTAATTTAAATTTGAAAAATAAAACTTGAGTTACTTTATTTGAAATTTTGAATGCATTTAAAAAAAAATTAATTTATTTCTATTTTAATATGAATATTGATCAACTAAACTTATTATATTTTCAATCGACCGACAAGTTTAAGCAAAACCTTTTGTATTGTAAGAGTCCATTTAGTTGTGTCTCATAGGAAGTTGGTGACCATTTCATTGAAAACGTATTTTTTTCCTGGGCTAGTCTCTCAGTCAGTACTTCCGACCTCCAGCCATTGTCGTAAATTCCGCATCCGTGTAATTTTCCTCCTTCCAATGCCCCCTTTTCCTCGGACAATCAGCTGTAGAATGCTATACTTACTGTTACGAAAAATGTGTTCAAAATAGGAGACCTTACGCTTCTTTATCATCGTCAGGAGTTGTTTTCTTTCTTTGTTTATTCTTTGCAAGACAATCTCTCATTTGTGATGCGGTCAACTCATGGTATTTTAAGGATTCTCCTATATAGCCACATTTTGTTGCATCGAGTATAAAATTGACCGAATCGCACACATCTAGTTACCCTTTTTATAGATAATAATTTTATAAGACAACCACAAAAAAAAACCCTATGCATATGCATAAGGTTTTTTGTCATATCATATGATATGCATAAAAAAAAAACATAACCCATCTAATGATGTCCCATGGCCAATCATTACTGTCTATTTATCTATCTACGAGGTCTGTTCAAATAGTATCACGAATTTTGAATTTTCACCGGTTACGTATATCCAATTTACGATTTTTATGTGGTGTCATGTTAGTACTCATGTTTCTCATTTATACCGATAATTTCGACCGCTGTGAATGTTCAGTTAATTGTTGTTAGCTGCTTTTCTTGCACGTGCTTTGGCTCGTCTTCGATTTTTGCCCATTCCAAAATATGGAACAAAGAATCTATAAAATTTTGTGTGAAGAATAAAATTAAGTGCGTGGACGCATACCGAATGTTGACTGTAGCATATTGTGAAGCTACCTTGGATCAAAGCAACGTTTATCGGTGGCACAAAAAGTTCTCAGAGGGCCGAGAAGATGTGAACGACGAAAAGCGTGCCGGACGCCCGAGCACGTCAACAACTGACGAAAACATTGATGAAGTGAAGAAAATAGTATTGGCCAATCGTCAACTCACCGTTAAAGAAGTTGCTGAGGATTTAAACATATCGATTGGCTCTTGCCATTCGATTTCAACCAATGATTTGGGCATGAGATTGTACCAAATGATGAGATGTACCAAAATTGCTCAATTTCAACCAAAAACAGCATCACATCAACATTGCTAAGGAGCTGTTTGACTCTGTCTGCGACGACCCAAATTTGCTCCAGAGGAACATAACTGGTGATGAAACATGGGTTTATGGTTATGACGTGGAAACCAAAGCTCAATCATCCCAATGGAAGCTGCTGCACGAGCCAAGACCGAAAAAGGCGCACCAAGTTCGCTCAAATGTGAAGGTTTTGCTTACAGTTTTCTTCGATTGCAAGGTCGTGGTGCATCATGAGTTCTTGCTACAGGGTGGAACGGTCAATAACGGCGGTAACGCCCACATTTGTGGAAAAACAAAAATTGGCTTTTACATCATGATAACGCCCCTGCTCACACATCGTTGCTTTTGGCCAAAAACAACACACTAATAGTGCCGCAGCTACCATATTCCCCAGACCTGGCCTCCTGTGACTTTTTCTTGGTCCCATAACTGAAGAGGCACATGAAAGGACAACGTTACGCTACAATTGAGGAGATAAAGACGGGATCGAAGATGGATCACAAAAAATGATTTTTTGAAGTGCTTCGACGATTGGAAAAATCGTTGGAATAAGTGTATAATATCTGGTGGGGAATACATTGAAGGGGACAAAATAGATATTCATGAATAAATAAATAATTTTTGTAAAAAAAAAAAATTCGTGATACTTTTTGAACAGGCCTTGTATGTATCTATCTATTTTTCTATGTATCTATCTTACTGATGAATGATATGATTTGTTTTTTTTTCGATTATAGGCCATCAGAACTGGATGCCTTAGTGTTCGGGCATGTATTTGCAATCCTCACCACTAATCTGCCGTGTTCTCAACTAGCCCAGGTAGTTCAGCAGTATCCCGCCCTCGTAGGGCTCGTGGCTCGCATCGAGGCCGCCTACTTCAAAAAGAAATAGTCACCCTATTATTTTGTGGCAACACTATCCAAAATCAGTCACCGCGTCAGAGTTACATCTGGCTAACCGGTTGTTGAGCTGCTGCCTCGTTAGTTTTGTCGGTATCACTACACATTTTATTGTAAGTTCTTCACGGTATAAATGCAGATATGCATTAAGTTTGCCGAGTTTTTTTTTGTTGTCATGCCAATTCTTGTACACTGTAAATAAAAGTTATTTTTATGAGATTATTTGTGTTTTTATAGTATAATATATAGTATATAGCAAGGAGTCCGGCCTATCGTCCGATTGCATTGCGGTATAAGTAAAAATATTAATTACGAATTATGACATGATAAATAGTGAGAACTAAAAGAGTTGAAAAATAAAAAACATAAAATAAAAGTTATTTCTAGTTAATGTCAATGTCAAGATTTAATGTCATTTCTTATTTGCAAATAAAGTACAAACAGATGAGACTAGATTAAAACAAAAAACCTACTTGAATTAATAACAGATCTCATATATATAGTATCTCATCAGATCAGATACTATGTCATCAGATACGAGATCAGATCTCATATATATATAGCAAGGGTGAGCAACCTTTTTAATCAATGGGCCAATTTTAATTTTTTTGGCGGGCCGCACATAAAGTGACACTTATTAATAATTTACAAAACTTTATTTTTAATAAACATAAGAATAAAAAAATATAAAGTTTTTAAAAAAAGTAAAGATTTTATATACAAATTTTAATGCAAAATAAAAACAAACAAGAAAAAAACAGAAAAACGAATTTACTTGAAATTTTTAATGAGAAATTTGACACTGTTTTTTCGATACAAGCTGATCAATATCAACCGGAATTGATGAGGTAGATACGCGTACGCAGTCTTGATCGGTCGTTATTTTTGATTAATTTCATGGTTTAAAACAATTGTTCGCAATCATACGTACTTCTGAACAGAGACATCATTTGCTTTGCATTTTTCGTCAAAAGCGGAAATTTCTCAGGGCTCACATAAAATTTATAAAATTTTTCGATGTTTATTGAAAAATTTTTTTTTTTTAAATCGGAATTATTCTGCATGTCAATCACTTCCATTTGAAAGTCTTCGGGAACTGCATTCACATCTATATTAAACGGGGAGGAAAACATTTAAATGGAAACCGCTGTCTTCTCAGCTTTGAACATTTGGAATCGTAATTGAAATTCGTTGATTAAAATGTCTATATGTTGTGCGTATTTTTGAGAAGTAGTAACGTTTTCTTTTTCTAAATGTGGAAAGTGAGACACATTATTCTGCAAAAGATGCTGTTTCCACAATTTTAATTTGCGCTCAAAGCCCTGAATTTTATCATATAAATTGTGAATAAACTGTCCTTTGCCTTGAAGTTCCACGATCGTTAGATATTTGAGATGCTGAGTCATATCGATAAGAAACCCAAAATCGCACATCTATTCTTTATTACAAAAATGAGGAAAGGCATATCCCTTCATATCCAAGAACAATTGTATTTCGCTTTTTAAGTTGTATATTCTTTTTAGCATTGCACCTCTACTAAGCCAACGTAGTTCGGTATTAAAAACCACGTCGCCATATTCAGTTTCATATTTTGTTTCGGTTTAGTATGTTCTACCATTTTATTATAATTAATTTTATAACAATATATTGATGGGAGAAAGTCGATAAAATAAATTCACTTTTAAAGTGCTTGGCGGGCCGCATAAACACATTTAACGGGCCGCGTGTTGCTCATCCCTGATCTATAGTATATCATAACCAAAGAAACGTCAATAATTAATAATAATAAATTGTATATTATTAAAATATATTATTTTATGGATTTTTGAATGAATCATATTAAATCGATTTATGTGTATAAGATTATTTTTGATTTGTATGAGTCCCCCAATTCATGGCTCAGGGCAGAACCAAAAATAATAAATTCAAATCTGCAGTTGAATCATAGATAGAAATCTATCTCATGGCCCAGAAGGACAATGAGAGAAAGGAAACTGAAAAGCAACGTGTAACCTCCAAGGAATGCGTGTTCTCTCTTATTTATGTCAGGAGAGAAAAATGAAGAAAAAAAAAAAATGATAATATAAAAAATTATAACATATGATAAAATAAATATAAATTGCGTTCCTTCAGATGTCAAAATGACCGCACTTCATTAGAATAAGTCTACACATACGAGGGCGGTCCGATAAATACTTGGCCTACAAAAGAAAAACGAAAATTTTGGAAAAGTAGCGATTTATTTCTCAAAGTAGTCAAAACTACTAGTCCGATTCGGCTGAAATTTTGACAGTAGCCGTCTACGAGAATGTACTACTCTCTTGCGATACTAGCACCATCGGGCGGTGAGACTTATCGGACCGCCCTCGTATAAAAAGAATAGTGCCTAAAAATAAAAAGTAAAATAAAATATAGGAATAAAAACAAAAACAATCAATTGTTGATGTTCCGCTTAATTACAGGCAAACCGCAAAACACCTGCATGCAGGTAATTCAGCAGACTATTACTTTTTTTTTTGTTGCGCCTGTTGACGGCATGCGATGAAGCTTCTCCGGCTCTTCATCATGCCGGAGCTCACGATTGCCACGAGTCGACTCCTCAACGTCTCCCTTCCACCGTGACTATGTCTTTATGACTTAGCCCTTTTACATGAAGCATGAAGACAAGATATAAAATATATTTTGACAATTTATACCCTTCTAATTCTCTACAATTGTTAAATTTTTTCAAAATATATGCAAGCTGTGATGTGTTGTCTCTTCCCCTTTTACAGGAATGCAGCATATGTTGATGCAATGCCTGCAGGGATCTTCCCTGCAGGGAACCGATGATTTCATTACAGCTACTTTTTGTTTTATGTGTTATGTGCCCCTCTCGGAAGGTCACTTGCTTGACATGTGATTCCGCGGATGCACAATACTTGAAGGACTCTCGTTCAACGTTGATAAATGATAGACTTTCAAAACTTTAATTATGTCGTTTATTACACAGAGAGACAGTGTCTAGTCTCGACCGTGGGCAAGTCAGTTATGCGGCTAGGCGAGCAATGTCCTGAGCTCTCCAATACACAGGTACAAGACCTCCTACAAAGGGTCGGTCCTTACAACCATATAGATAAGGCACACACCGGACAGAGTCATAAACAAATGCACAAATGTTATTAAACTAAATGGCAGTGTTTACTTAATAATAAAAAGGTAAAACACGAAGACAAGGACAATGGCGGCATTCGTCCTTTGAAACTGTAATCTATAGGTTGGGAGGTCCATGACATATGTATTTTTATTTTGAAGTTGTAAACGTGGAATAAAGAAGACGCCACCGGTGCTGGAAGATTACCTGATGGTTTACCAGCTCCGGTGGGAAAAAAAAGGTAAGGTTAAGTTGAATTTTGGCGCTGCTGGAGTAGAAAGCGCGGGAGCTGCAGGTTGACGTCATTTTCACCGTAAGGTTATGTTGATTTGTTGATGATGGATGTAGATCAAAAGGCTTGGAGAAATGTTTGCGTATTCGTTTATTTATATTTATATTTGACATGACAAAATTACGCGTGGTTACTCGTCGAGTGCCTGAGTCTCTCTGTCGGGGCGTCATGCGCTGGGGGTTGGGTTAGGTTAGGTTAGGTTAGGTTAGGTTAGGTTACAGTACTGCGTGCTCGTAACGCTTGACGTTAAAAACGCCTTCAACAGCGCCCCATGGGAGAAGATCATGGAGGCGCTGGAGAAGAAAGGCGTCGAGCCGCACGTGCGAGCTGTCGTGGACAGTTACTTTCGAGACCGCAGCGTGCATTACACTCCCACAGGTGGAATAACCAGAACCACCAGAACCACCACATGCGGAGTGCCACAGGGGTCGGTCCTCGGACCGCTCCTGTGGAACATAATGTACGATGCGGTGCTGCGAGTGGAGCTTCCCGACGGTGTCGAAGAGATTGGCTTCGCGGACGATATCGGCGTCGTGGCCGTCGCCAGAAAGATGTCGGATCTGCAGGCCAATCTTAACGAAGCGCTGCGGAGGATCGCCCAGGCCCTGGGGGACCACCACCTGGAGCTGGCAGCGCACAAGACCGAGGCGGTAATGCTTGTAGGAAGGCGCAAGCACGAGCCGCCGCGAATAACCGTCGGCGACGCGGTCATCACCCCGCAAAAATCGGTCAGATACCTGGGCGTGTACTTCGACGGGTCCCTGAAGTACACGGCCCACATCCGCAGAGCCGCGGAGAAAGCCGCGGGAACCACCGCTGCGCTTTCGCGGATCCTGCTGAACGTGCAGGGTCCGCAGGAACAGAAGCGGAAGCTGCTCGCTAGTGTGGCCCAATCCCAAATGCTCTTCGGCGCCGAAGTCTGGGCGCCGAGCATGCGGATGGCACACTACCGCAGCAGGCTATCAAGCGTGCAGCGGCGTGCGGCGCTCCGCGTCATATGCGGATACCGCACGGTATCGGCCGATGCGGCGCTCGTGCTCGCGGGGATTCCGCCCATCGACCTTCTCGCAGAGGAACGAAAGGCCATCTTCGAGGACGCCGGTGATCGCGACACCGCGCGCGCGAACGCGAGGGCAACGACCGTGCAGAAGTGGCAGGATCGCTGGAGCGAGTCACTTAAGGGGCGATGGACGCAGCGGTTGATCCCGGTCCTCGCCCCTTGGATCTACCGCGCCCACGGTCAGGTCACCTACCGGCTGACCCAACTTCTCACCGGGCACGGCTGCCTCGGCAGCTACCTGGCGAGGATAGGCCGGTCGGCAAGCGCACGTTGCCCGCTCTGCGACGACGACATCGACGACGCAGAGCACGCGCTGTTCAAGTGCTGCGCTACCGAATCGGAGAGATGGCGGCTGCGTTGCAGAGCTGGCGTCGCATGGACGGTAGAAGAACTTGTCCCGTCCATGTTGGAACGCAAGACAGCCTGGGACGCAGTCACGGACTTCTGCGAGAAGGTCGTTCGCAAGAGAGAAGAACTGGAGAAGGCTCGACAAGCGAGCCCCTCCCAACCGCCGTGACCAAGCCTCCGTCTTCATGACTCGCCCCCTCTACAGGAAGCATGAAGACGGAAGATCCTTTTTTTTTTTTTTTTTTTTTTTATATATTATGTGTGATATGCTGCCTCTTCCCCCTTTACAGGAATGCAGCATATGAAATGATGAAATGCCTGCGGGGATCCTCCCCGTTAGGTTGGGTTAGGTTGGGTTAGGTTGGGGTGCGAAGCCGGACTCAGACCTCCTCGCGGTGTACCCTGGGAGCGGTCGGGCGGCGACGGCTGACTAATCCCAGCCGACCGCCCTGCCGCTGCTAACCTGAGACGCAACCGGGTTCTCCATCCAAAACGTCTCTATGGATGGAGACTCAGCCGCGTCAGGGAGCCCACCCAGCGATGCAAATCGCTGGGGCCTGTCGCGCAACACGGGCAGTGTGCCCCGACAAGAGAAAGGCCCGACGTGCGCCGCCCCGAGGAGGGCCCCCAAGGAGCGGACAGCGCGTGCGGCGCCCGGGCAGTGGTTCGTCCGAGCGCCTATCGCCAGCACCCGGGCGACCTCCGGACCAGTCGCGCTCGAGCGACAGAAGGAGAGAACCAGAACGAAGAAGGAGACATCCGTGACAGGGAGCCCACCAGCGACTCAGCCGCTGGGCCTTGACACGGAGGTCTAGACCGCCACCAGTACCAGAGAACGGCCCGACGTGCGCCGCCCAAGGAGGGCACTACGGAGCGGACAGCGGAAGGCGTCCGGATCCAGACTTTCTGCACGTCTTCCGCGAGCACCCGAGCAACACGGAACAGCGTCTCCGGGTCCCGCCGCAGCGCTTGTGGCAGGAACCGAAGACCATGAGGAAACACAGTCGCGACAGGGAGCCCACCAGCGGCCCAACCGCTGGGCCCTGACGCCCAAACGACACGAGACCACCAACACCAGGGAAGGGCCTGATGCGCGCCGCCCAAGGAGGGCACCAGGGAGCGGACAGCGTGAGACGTGCGGATTACTTCTCCCATCCGCACGACTCCCGCGAGCGCATCGGGCAAGAAAGAACAGCGTCCTCTTCTGGGCCCGCTGCTACCCAGCGGCAGGAGCACAAGAGGACGAGACACAAAGAAGGTCCTTGAAGGCCTAAGAAGATGAGTTTTTTTCCATGTATTGTTTATATGTTCCCCTATATTCTGTATATGTTTTTCTTCTCTTCTTATGCCTTCAAGGAGGCCCGAATAAACGGATACGCTCCCGCAACTCAGCAGAAGTTTTTTACACAAGGACCTGGGTGCGGGTTGCAAACGCCAACACAAAAAAAAAAAAAAAAAAGGTTGGGTTAGGTTGGGTTAGGTTGGGTTAGGTTGGGTTAGGTTGGGTTAGGTTGGGTTAGGTTGGGTTAGGTTGGGTTAGGTTGGGTTAGGTTACCCAGACCCGACCCCAGACCATCGACTTCCAGGGCATCACTACCAGGGACATACGCCAAGGCTGCAGCCGTCCCTGCGCGTAAGTCCATAAGTGTCCTCCCTTCCCAAGAAACGGGGGTAGATAAGTTCAAACCACAACATAGCCGAAGAACGTCCCTCGCTGCGGGGACAACATCAGCAACAGCGACAGCAGCAGCATCTACCGTAGCAGCAATCGAAAAGATTACGGCAGTGGCACCGAAAGCAGCACCGCGGACAAAATTAGCAACAGCACCGCCAACAGCAGCAGCAGCGCGATCAAAAGCAGCAGCACCACCGTTGACAGCACCAATAGACCCTGCAAAGAACGACGACGGCGACTTCACCATCGTCAAAAGGCGGGCCGCCAAAAAGCGCCCTCCTGAACCCCCGCAGACCAGAATGCGATTCCCGGCGCGAAAATTGCCAGCCGTGGAGATACGTCCCCTCAACGGGAAGACCGCCGCAGAGACGATCTCCGCGGTGAAGACTGCGGTCAGGCCGGACGAGCAAGGCGCCAACGTCCGGACTGTCCGCAAGACCCGCGCAGGCCACATCGTGGTCGAGTTGGACGGGGCGAATGCCGATACGGCCATCAAATTTGCCAAGGCGGTAGCCGGCGTTCTGGGCGAGAACGCCAGCGTCAAGAGCCTCGGCACGACCTTGACCGTCGAGGTACACAACCTCGACGAGTCAACGACGGCAGACGAGCTGGCCACCGCGCTAGCGGCGCAGGCTGGGTGTACGCCGGACGCGGTCGGAGCTGTCAAGTTCCTCCCGGCCCGAAACGGCACCAGAACGGGCCCGGCCGACGTTCCGACAGACGCAGCACAGACCGTCCTGGCAGCGGGCAAGATCCGCGTCGGATGGGTCAGCTGCCGAGTGCGAGAGCATCTGACAATCACCAGATGCTTCAGGTGCCTCGGCTTCGGCCACGCTGCGCCAAACTGCAGAGGCCCGGACAAGAGCAAGCAGTGCTTCACCTGCGGCCGACCCGGGCACAAGGCCAAAGAGTGCCGAAACAGGCCGAAGTGCCCGACATGCGTCGCATCAGGCAAAAGAAGCGACCACGCCCAAGGGAGCGGTAAATGTGAGGCATTCAGGAACTACCTGAATGCCTACCGCAAGCATACCGATGTCTCTGCGCGTCCTGCAAATTAATCTGAACCATTGCAGGGCGGCGCAGGCGCTGCTGGAGCAGAAAGCGCGGGAGCTGCAGGCGGACATCATCATCGCCTGCGAGCAGCACCGCACTCCGGCAAGCGCCAGGTGGAGGGCCGACGCGACGGGGCTGACGGCCGTAGCCACAGCCGGCGACACCCCCGTCGAAGAGATCGGCACCGCGGGGCAAGGCTTCACATGGATCCGGGTCGGAGGTATACGCGTGTACTCGTGCTACGTTTCACCTAACGTGGCGTACGCAGAGTACGTAGCGTACCTCGCCCGGCTCGAGCAGGACGTCCGGACGCACGCAGGTGAAGTCATCATCGCCGGCGACTTCAACGCGAAGGCCGTCGAATGGGGAGCGCGGTCGACGACACGGAAAGGAGCGGCACTCGCCGACATGACGGCTGGACTGGGCCTCGTTGTATGTAACAACGGCGCCAGCACGTTCCGGAGGGGCTCGTCAGAGTCAATATTAGACCTGACGTTTGCGAGCCCGGGAGCTGCACGTTCGCTCGAGGGTTGGAGGGTATTGGAGGAAGAGTCGTTGAGCGACCACCTCTACATATCCTTCACCCTCAACACGACGGCGCCCACCTACCCAGCTGTAACACCACCGCCCCGAGGACCGGCCTGGAGCCTGCGGAAGCTGGACGCGGAGAAATTCGCGGACAGCTTCAAGCGGCACGGGGAAGACACCATCAGCGAGGATCCGGAAGCGGCGGCGTGCGCTCTCGTCGCGAGGACCCGGAAGGCGTGCGACGCGTCCATGCCGCGCAAGTGGTGCCACCCGACCAGAAGACCCGTCCACTGGTGGTCTGAGGAGATCGCTTCTCTGCGGAAGCAGTCCATGGCTGCCAGAAGGGCACTGCAGAGGAAGAGGCCAAAGGCAGGAGGAACCCTGGACTGCACGATGGAGATCGAAGCGTATAGAAGCGCAAAGAAAGCGCTCGCGATCTCCATCAAGGCCGCGAAGGAGCGAAGCTGGGAGAAGCTGTGCGCCTCGATTGACGATGACCCCTGGGGACTCCCCTACAGGCTCGTCATGAAGAGGCTGCACACTCCGCAGACCATCCCGGGCATCACCCTGCCCGGTCGGGTGGACGCCATACTGGATACGCTGTTTCCAACGCGCCCCGACGGCGGGCGACCTGCGGTCATCGTAGCTCCGGACGAAGAGATCCCACTCTTCACCGTGCCGGAGCTGAAGATCGCCGCGAGTCGCCTCCCCAACGCCAAGGCGCCCGGACCCGACGGAATCCCCAACGAGATCGTGAAGAGGACCGTGCGCGAAGATCCTGCGGCGCTACTCGCGGTCTTCAACACCTGTCTGACGAAGGCCACGTTCCCGGGGTGCTGGAAGACCGCGCGCCTAGCGCTGGTGCGCAAAGGAGACAAGCCGGTCGATCTTGCGTCTTCTTACCGACCATTGTGCCTCCTCGACAGCTTCGGGAAGCTCCTCGAAAGGTTACTACACTCCAGACTGGACTCGTACATCGAGACCGAGGGCTGCCTGTCCGAGTCTCAGTACGGGTTCAGGAGGGGTAGGTCCACAGCGGACGCCATCACGAGGGTCCACCGCAGGGCCGAGATGGCAAACGCGGGGACCTGGCGGACAAGACAGTACTGCGTGCTCGTAACGCTCGACGTTAAAAACGCCTTCAACAGCGCCCCATGGGAGAAGATCATGGAGGCGCTGGAGAAGAAAGGCGTCGAGCCGTACGTGCGAGCTGTCGTGGACAGTTACTTTCGAGACCGCAGCGTGCATTACACTCCCACAGGTGGAATAACCAGAACCACCAGAACCACCACATGCGGAGTGCCACAGGGGTCGGTCCTCGGACCGCTCCTGTGGAACATAATGTACGATGCGGTGCTGCGAGTGGAGCTTCCCGACGGTGTCGAAGAGATTGGCTTCGCGGACGACATCGGCGTCGTGGCCGTCGCCAGAAAGATGTCGGATCTGCAGGCCAATCTTAACGAAGCGCTGCGGAGGATCGCCCAGGCCCTGGGGGACCACCACCTGGAGCTGGCAGCGCACAAGACCGAGGCGGTAATGCTTGTAGGAAGGCGCAAGCACGAGCCGCCGCGAATAACCGTCGGCGACGCGGTCATCACCCCGCAAAAATCGGTCAGATACCTGGGCGTGTACTTCGACGGGTCCCTGAAGTACACGGCCCACATCCGCAGAGCCGCGGAGAAAGCCGCGGGAACCACCGCTGCGCTTTCGCGGATCCTGCTGAACGTGCAGGGTCCGCAGGAACAGAAGCGGAAGCTGCTCGCTAGTGTGGCCCAATCCCAAATGCTCTTCGGCGCCGAAGTCTGGGCGCCGAGCATGCGGATGGCACACTACCGCAGCAGGCTATCAAGCGTGCAGCGGCGTGCGGCGCTCCGCGTCATATGCGGATACCGCACGGTATCGGCCGATGCGGCGCTCGTGCTCGCGGGGATTCCGCCCATCGACCTTCTCGCAGAGGAACGAAAGGCCATCTTCGAGGACGCCGGTGATCGCGACACCGCGCGCGCGAACGCGAGGGCAACGACCGTGCAGAAGTGGCAGGATCGCTGGAGCGAGTCACTTAAGGGGCGATGGACGCAGCGGTTGATCCCGGTCCTCGCCCCTTGGATCTACCGCGCCCACGGTCAGGTCACCTACCGGCTGACCCAGCTTCTCACCGGGCACGGCTGCCTCGGCAGCTACCTGGTGAGGATAGGCCGGTCGGCAAGCGCACGTTGCCCGCTCTGCGACGACGACATCGACGACGCAGAGCACGCGCTATTCAAGTGCTGCGCTACCGAATCGGAGAGATGGCGGCTGCGTTGCAGAGCTGGCGTCACATGGACGGTGGAAGGTTTAGTCCCGTCCATGTTGGAACGCAAGACAGCCTGGGACGCAGTCACGGACTTCTGCGAGAAGGTCGTACGCAAGAAGGAAGATATGGAGAGGGCTCGACAAGTGAGCCCCCCCCAACCGCCATGACCAAGCCTTCGTCTTCATGGCTCGCCCCCCTCTACAGGAAGCATGAAGACGGAAGACCCATTATTGTACTGAATTTTAACTATGTGTAATATGCTGCCTCTTCCCCCTTTACAGGAATGCAGCATATGAGTCGATGAGATGCCTGCGGGGATCCTCCCCGCAGGGAAAGATGATTACTTTCCAGCCTTTTATTGTTTTTTACTGTATTTTTTTTTTATAAGAAGGCTGTACGGGAGAAAATAAAGAGACGCCCCCGCAGTCTCGAGCAATACAACCGTGGGCCAAGTTGCGGGGAAAAAAAAAAAAAAAAAAAAAAAAAAAAAAAGGTTGGGTTAGGTTGGGTTAGGTTGGGTTAGGTTGGGTTAGGTTGGGTTAGGTTGGGTTAGGTTGGGTTAGGTTGGGTTAGGTTGGGTTAGGTTGGGTTAGGTTGGGTTAGGTTGGGTTAGGTTGGGTTAGGTTGGGTTAGGTTGGGTTAGGTTGGGTTAGGTTGGGTTAGGTTGGGGTGCAAAGCCGGACTCAGACCTCCTCGTGGTGCACCCTGGGAGCAGACAGGTGGAACGGCTATCACTCAGCTGGCCTAGGTCAGAGGAGCGATGTTCGAACCGCTTGGTTGCTGCTAACCTAGCCCCGCTAGGAGAGCCGCACTCGGGTCCTCCTTCCAAAACGCCTCTATGGAGGGAGACTCAGCCGCGACAGGGAGCCCCCCAGCGATGCAAATCGTTGGGCCCTGACGCGCAACCCACCTAACCCCACGGTGTCAGACATCGTGCCTACGGGGTGAATGGTACAAGGTGGTTAAACAATTGTATCATTAACGATTCCCTCGAGGTACTTGGCGTCCCCTCGTTGTATCCAGCCTCCCTGGCGTAAGCGGGCTCTGCGGCAGGGGAAACTTATTTCCCAGCTTTACGTGGGACCTAAATATGAATATAAATCGATACAAACCAAAACACAAACAGACACCGGCGACGACCCTAGCATTGATCAAGGATACCCTCCCTGAACCTGAACTTATTTACCAATTCGTGTGTGAGCTGGAAAGACTCACCACCGAGTTGGAAAAGGCGGTAAGGCCAAACACAAACAGAACGCTAAAGGCGGCCGTCGAGAAACTGCGCCCGGCTACACGCCTATGGATCAGGCGCATCGCCACACACGCCATGACGCCCACAGTGCCTCCACCCAGACCCGACCCCAGACCATCGACTTCCAGGGCATCACTACCAGGGACATACGCCAAGGCTGCAGCCGTCCCTGCGCGTAAGTCCATAAGTGTCCTCCCTTCCCAAGAAACGGGGGTAGATAAGTTCAAACCACAACATAGCCGAAGAACGTCCCTCGCTGCGGGGACAACATCAGCAACAGCGACAGCAGCAGCATCTACCGTAGCAGCAATCGAAAAGATTACGGCAGTGGCACCGAAAGCAGCACCGCGGACAAAATTAGCAACAGCACCGCCAACAGCAGCAGCAGCGCGATCAAAAGCAGCAGCACCACCGTTGACAGCACCAATAGACCCTGCAAAGAACGACGACGGCGACTTCACCATCGTCAAAAGGCGGGCCGCCAAAAAGCGCCCTCCTGAACCCCCGCAGACCAGAATGCGATTCCCGGCGCGAAAATTGCCAGCCGTGGAGATACGTCCCCTCAACGGGAAGACCGCCGCAGAGACGATCTCCGCGGTGAAGACTGCGGTCAGGCCGGACGAGCAAGGCGCCAACGTCCGGACTGTCCGCAAGACCCGCGCAGGCCACATCGTGGTCGAGTTGGACGGGGCGAATGCCGATACGGCCATCAAATTTGCCAAGGCGGTAGCCGGCGTTCTGGGCGAGAACGCCAGCGTCAAGAGCCTCGGCACGACCTTGACCGTCGAGGTACACAACCTCGACGAGTCAACGACGGCAGACGAGCTGGCCACCGCGCTAGCGGCGCAGGCTGGGTGTACGCCGGACGCGGTCGGAGCTGTCAAGTTCCTTCCGGCCCGAAACGGCACCAGAACGGGCCTGGCCGACGTTCCGACAGACGCAGCACAGACCGTCCTGGCAGCGGGCAAGATCCGCGTCGGATGGGTCAGCTGCCGAGTGCGAGAGCATCTGACAATCACCAGATGCTTCAGGTGCCTCGGCTTCGGCCACGCTGCGCCTAACTGCAGAGGCCCGGACAAGAGCAAGCAGTGCTTCACCTGCGGCCGACCCGGGCACAAGGCCAAAGAGTGCCGAAACAGGCCGAAGTGCCCGACATGCGTCGCATCAGGCAAAAGAAGCGACCACGCCCAAGGGAGCGGTAAATGTGAGGCATTCAGGAACTACCTGAATGCCTACCGCAAGCATACCGATGTCTCTGCGCGTCCTGCAAATTAATCTGAACCATTGCAGGGCGGCGCAGGCGCTGCTGGAGCAGAAAGCGCGGGAGCTGCAGGCGGACATCATCATCGCCTGCGAGCAGCACCGCACTCCGGCAAGCGCCAGGTGGAGGGCCGACGCGACGGGGCTGACGGCCGTAGCCACAGCCGGCGACACCCCCGTCGAAGAGATCGGCACCGCGGGGCAAGGCTTCACATGGATCCGGGTCGGAGGTATACGCGTGTACTCGTGCTACGTTTCACCTAACGTGGCGTACGCAGAGTACGTAGCGTACCTCGCCCGGCTCGAGCAGGACGTCCGGACGCACGCAGGTGAAGTCATCATCGCCGGCGACTTCAACGCGAAGGCCGTCGAATGGGGAGCGCGGTCGACGACACGGAAAGGAGCGGCACTCGCCGACATGACGGCTGGACTGGGCCTCGTTGTATGTAACAACGGCGCCAGCACGTTCCGGAGGGGCTCGTCAGAGTCAATATTAGACCTGACGTTTGCGAGCCCGGGAGCTGCACGTTCGCTCGAGGGTTGGAGGGTATTGGAGGAAGAGTCGTTGAGCGACCACCTCTACATATCCTTCACCCTCAACACGACGGCGCCCACCTACCCAGCTGTAACACCACCGCCCCGAGGACCGGCCTGGAGCCTGCGGAAGCTGGACGCGGAGAAATTCGCGGACAGCTTCAAGCGGCACGGGGAAGACACCATCAGCGAGGATCCGGAAGCGGCGGCGTGCGCTCTCGTCGCGAGGACCCGGAAGGCGTGCGACGCGTCCATGCCGCGCAAGTGGTGCCACCCGACCAGAAGACCCGTCCACTGGTGGTCTGAGGAGATCGCTTCTCTGCGGAAGCAGTCCATGGCTGCCAGAAGGGCACTGCAGAGGAAGAGGCCAAAGGCAGGAGGAACCCTGGACTGCACGATGGAGATCGAAGCGTATAGAAGCGCAAAGAAAGCGCTCACGATCTCCATCAAGGCCGCGAAGGAGCGAAGCTGGGAGAAGCTGTGCGCCTCGATTGACGATGACCCCTGGGGACTCCCCTACAGGCTCGTCATGAAGAGGCTGCACACTCCTCAGATTATCCCGGGCATCACCCTGCCCGGTCGGGTGGACGCCATACTGGACGCTCTGTTCCCAACGTGCCCTGACGGCGGGCGACCTGCGGTCATCGTAGCTCCGGACGAAGAGATCCCACTCTTCACCGTGCCGGAGCTGAAGATCGCCGCGAGTCGCCTCCCCAACGCCAAGGCGCCCGGACCCGACGGAATCCCCAACGAGATCGTGAAGAGGACCGTGCGCGAAGATCCTGCGGCGCTGCTCGCGGTCTTCAACACCTGCCTGACGAAGGCCACGTTCCCGGGGTGCTGGAAGACCGCGCGCCTAGCGCTGGTGCGCAAAGGAGACAAGCCGGTCGATCTCGCGTCTTCCTACCGACCATTGTGCCTCCTCGACAGCTTCGGGAAGCTCTTCGAAAGACTGATACACTCCAGACTGGACTCGTACATCGAGACCGAGGGCTGCCTGTCCGAGTCTCAGTACGGGTTCAGGAGGGGTAGGTCCACGGCGGACGCCATCACGAGGGTCCACCGCAGGGCCGAGATGGCAAACGCGGGGACCTGGCGGACAAGACAGTACTGCGTGCTCGTAACGCTTGACGTTAAAAACGCCTTCAACAGCGCCCCATGGGAGAAGATCATGGAGGCGCTGGAGAAGAAAGGCGTCGAGCCGCACGTGCGAGCTGTCGTGGACAGTTACTTTCGAGACCGCAGCGTGCATTACACTCCCACAGGTGGAATAACCAGAACCACCAGAACCACCACATGCGGAGTGCCACAGGGGTCGGTCCTCGGACCGCTCCTGTGGAACATAATGTACGATGCGGTGCTGCGAGTGGAGCTTCCCGTCGGTGTCGAAGAGATTGGCTTCGCGGACGATATCGGCGTCGTGGCCGTCGCCAGAAAGATGTCGGATCTGCAGGCCAATCTTAACGAAGCGCTGCGGAGGATCGCCCAGGCCCTGGGGGACCACCACCTGGAGCTGGCAGCGCACAAGACCGAGGCGGTAATGCTTGTAGGAAGGCGCAAGCACGAGCCGCCGCGAATAACCGTCGGCGACGCGGTCATCACCCCGCAAAAATCGGTCAGATACCTGGGCGTGTACTTCGACGGGTCCCTGAAGTACACGGCCCACATCCGCAGAGCCGCGGAGAAAGCCGCGGGAACCACCGCTGCGCTTTCGCGGATCCTGCTGAACGTGCAGGGTCCGCAGGAACAGAAGCGGAAGCTGCTCGCTAGTGTGGCCCAAGCCCAAATGCTCTTCGGCGCCGAAGTCTGGGCACCGAGCATGCGGATGGCACACTACCGCAGCATGCTATCAAGCGTGCAGCGGCGTGCGGCGCTCCGCGTCATATGCGGATACCGCACGGTATCGGCCGATGCGGCGCTCGTGCTCGCGGGGATTCCGCCCATCGACCTTCTCGCAGAGGAACGAAAGGCCATCTTCGAGGACGCCGGTGATCGTGACACCGCGCGCGCGAACGCGAGGGCAACGACCGTGCAGAAGTGGCAGGATCGCTGGAGCGAGTCACTTAAGGGGCGATGGACGCAGCGGTTGATCCCGGTCCTCGCCCCTTGGATCTACCGCGCCCACGGTCAGGTCACCTACCGGCTGACCCAACTTCTCACCGGGCACGGCTGCCTCGGCAGCTACCTGGCGAGGATAGGCCGGTCGGCAAGCGCACGTTGCCCGCTCTGCGACGACGACATCGACGACGCAGAGCACGCGCTGTTCAAGTGCTGCGCTACCGAATCGGAGAGATGGCGGCTGCGTTGCAGAGCTGGCGTCGCATGGACGGTAGAAGAACTTGTCCCGTCCATGCTGGAACGCAAGACAGCCTGGGACGCAGTCACGGACTTCTGCGAGAAGGTCCAGCGCAAGAGAGAAGAATTGGAGAGGGCTCGACAAGTGAGCCCCCCCCAACCGCCATGACCAAGCCTCCGTCTTCATGACTCGCCCCCCTCTACAGGAAGCATGAAGACGGAAGATCCTTTTTTTTTTAAATATGTTTATATTATGTGTGATATGCTGCCTCTTCCCCCTTTACAGGAATGCAGCATATGAGTCGATGAGATGCCTGCGGGGATCCTCCCCGCAGGGAAAGATGATTACTTTCCAGCTTTTATTGTTTTTTACTGTATTTTTTTTTTTTATTTGAAGGCTGTACGGGAGAAAATAAAGAGACGCCCCCGCAGTCTCGAGCAATACAACCGTGGGCCAAGCTGCGGGGGAATTAAAAAAAAAAAAAAAAAAAAAAAAAAAAAAAAAAAAAAAAAGGTTGGGTTAGGTTGGGTTAGGTTGGGTTAGGTTGGGTTAGGTTGGGGTGCAAAGCCGGACTCAGACCTCCTCGTGGTGCACCCTGGGAGCAGACAGGTGGAACGGCTATCGCTCAGCTGGCCTAGGTCAGAGGAGCGATGTTCGAACCGCCTGGTTGCTGCTAACCTAGCCCCGCTAGGAGAGCCGCACTCGGGTCCTCCTTCCAAAACGCCTCTATGGAGGGAGACTCAGCCGCGACAGGGAGCCCCCCAGCGATGCAAATCGTTGGGCCCTGACGCGCAACCCACCTAACCCCACGGTGTCAGACATCGTGCCTACGGGGTGAATGGTACAAGGTGGTTAAACAATTGTATCATTAACGATTCCCTCGAGGTACTTGGCGTCCCCTCGTTGTATCCAGCCTCCCTGGCGTAAGCGGGCTCTGCGGCAGGGGAAACTTATTTCCCAGCTTTACGTGGGACTCAATATGAATATAAATCGAAACAAACCAAAACACAAACAGACACCGGCGACGACCCTAGCATTGATCAAGGATACCCTCCCTGAACCTGAACTTATTTACCAATTCGTGTGTGAGCTGGAAAGACTCACCACCGAGTTGGAAAAGGCGGTAAGGCCAAACACAAACAGAACGCTAAAGGCGGCCGTCGAGAAACTGCGCCCGGCTACACGCCTATGGATCAGGCGCATCGCCACACACGCCATGACGCCCACAGTGCCTCCACCCAGACCCGACCCCAGACCATCGACTTCCAGGGCATCACTACCAGGGACATACGCCAAGGCTGCAGCCGTCCCTGCGCGTAAGTCCATAAGTGTCCTCCCTTCCCAAGAAACGGGGGTAGATAAGTTCAAACCACAACATAGCCGAAGAACGTCCCTCGCTGCGGGGACAACATCAGCAACAGCGACAGCAGCAGCATCTACCGTAGCAGCAATCGAAAAGATTACGGCAGTGGCACCGAAAGCAGCACCGCGGACAAAATTAGCAACAGCACCGCCAACAGCAGCAGCAGCGCGATCAAAAGCAGCAGCACCACCGTTGACAGCACCAATAGACCCTGCAAAGAACGACGACGGCGACTTCACCATCGTCAAAAGGCGGGCCGCCAAAAGGCGCCCTCCTGAACCCCCGCAGACCAGAATGCGATTCCCGGCGCGAAAATTGCCAGCCGTGGAGATACGTCCCCTCAACGGGAAGACCGCCGCAGAGACGATCTCCGCGGTGAAGACTGCGGTCAGGCCGGACGAGCAAGGCGCCAACGTCCGGACTGTCCGCAAGACCCGCGCAGGCCACATCGTGGTCGAGTTGGACGGGGCGAATGCCGATACGGCCATCAAATTTGCCAAGGCGGTAGCCGGCGTTCTGGGCGAGAACGCCAGCGTCAAGAGCCTCGGCACGACCTTGACCGTCGAGGTACACAACCTCGACGAGTCAACGACGGCAGACGAGCTGGCCACCGCGCTAGCGGCGCAGGCTGGGTGTACGCCGGACGCGGTCGGAGCTGTCAAGTTCCTCCCGGCCCGAAACGGCACCAGAACGGGCCTGGCCGACGTTCCGACAGACGCAGCACAGACCGTCCTGGCAGCGGGCAAGATCCGCGTCGGATGGGTCAGCTGCCGAGTGCGAGAGCATCTGACAATCACCAGATGCTTCAGGTGCCTCGGCTTCGGCCACGCTGCGCCAAACTGCAGAGGCCCGGACAAGAGCAAGCAGTGCTTCACCTGCGGCCGACCCGGGCACAAGGCCAAAGAGTGCCGAAACAGGCCGAAGTGCCCGACATGCGTCGCATCAGGCAAAAGAAGCGACCACGCCCAAGGGAGCGGTAAATGTGAGGCATTCAGGAACTACCTGAATGCCTACCGCAAGCATACCGATGTCTCTGCGCGTCCTGCAAATTAATCTGAACCATTGCAGGGCGGCGCAGGCGCTGCTGGAGCAGAAAGCGCGGGAGCTGCAGGCGGACATCATCATCGCCTGCGAGCAGCACCGCACTCCGGCAAGCGCCAGGTGGAGGGCCGACGCGACGGGGCTGACGGCCGTAGCCACAGCCGGCGACACCCCCGTCGAAGAGATCGGCACCGCGGGGCAAGGCTTCACATGGATCCGGGTCGGAGGTATACGCGTGTACTCGTGCTACGTTTCACCTAACGTGGCGTACGCAGAGTACGTAGCGTACCTCGCCCGGCTCGAGCAGGACGTCCGGACGCACGCAGGTGAAGTCATCATCGCCGGCGACTTCAACGCGAAGGCCGTCGAATGGGGAGCGCGGTCGACGACACGGAAAGGAGCGGCACTCGCCGACATGACGGCTGGACTGGGCCTCGTTGTATGTAACAACGGCGCCAGCACGTTCCGGAGGGGCTCGTCAGAGTCAATATTAGACCTGACGTTTGCGAGCCCGGGAGCTGCACGTTCGCTCGAGGGTTGGAGGGTATTGGAGGAAGAGTCGTTGAGCGACCACCTCTACATATCCTTCACCCTCAACACGACGGCGCCCACCTACCCAGCTGTAACACCACCGCCCCGAGGACCGGCCTGGAGCCTGCGGAAGCTGGACGCGGAGAAATTCGCGGACAGCTTCAAGCGGCACGGGGAAGACACCATCAGCGAGGATCCGGAAGCGGCGGCGTGCGCTCTCGTCGCGAGGACCCGGAAGGCGTGCGACGCGTCCATGCCGCGCAAGTGGTGCCACCCGACCAGAAGACCCGTCCACTGGTGGTCTGAGGAGATCGCTTCTCTGCGGAAGCAGTCCATGGCTGCCAGAAGGGCACTGCAGAGGAAGAGGCCAAAGGCAGGAGGAACCCTGGACTGCACGATGGAGATCGAAGCGTATAGAAGCGCAAAGAAAGCGCTCACGATCTCCATCAAGGCCGCGAAGGAGCGAAGCTGGGAGAAGCTGTGCGCCTCGATTGACGATGACCCCTGGGGACTCCCCTACAGGCTCGTCATGAAGAGGCTGCACACTCCTCAGATTATCCCGGGCATCACCCTGCCCGGTCGGGTGGACGCCATACTGGACGCTCTGTTCCCAACGCGCCCTGACGGCGGGCGACCTGCGGTCATCGTAGCTCCGGACGAAGAGATCCCACTCTTCACCGTGCCGGAGCTGAAGATCGCCGCGAGTCGCCTCCCCAACGCCAAGGCGCCCGGACCCGACGGAATCCCCAACGAGATCGTGAAGAGGACCGCGCGCGAAGATCCTGCGGCGCTGCTCGCGGTCTTCAACACCTGCCTGACGAAGGCCACGTTCCCGGGGTGCTGGAAGACCGCGCGCCTAGCGCTGGTGCGCAAAGGAGACAAGCCGGTCGATCTCGCGTCTTCCTACCGACCATTGTGCCTCCTCGACAGCTTCGGGAAGCTCTTCGAAAGACTGATACACTCCAGACTGGACTCGTACATCGAGACCGAGGGCTGCCTGTCCGAGTCTCAGTACGGGTTCAGGAGGGGTAGGTCCACGGCGGACGCCATCACGAGGGTCCACCGCAGGGCCGAGATGGCAAACGCGGGGACCTGGCGGACAAGACAGTACTGCGTGCTCGTAACGCTTGACGTTAAAAACGCCTTCAACAGCGCCCCATGGGAGAAGATCATGGAGGCGCTGGAGAAGAAAGGCGTCGAGCCGCACGTGCGAGCTGTCGTGGACAGTTACTTTCGAGACCGCAGCGTGCATTACACTCCCACAGGTGGAATAACCAGAACCACCAGAACCACCACATGCGGAGTGCCACAGGGGTCGGTCCTCGGACCGCTCCTGTGGAACATAATGTACGATGCGGTGCTGCGAGTGGAGCTTCCCGACGGTGTCGAAGAGATTGGCTTCGCGGACGATATCGGCGTCGTGGCCGTCGCCAGAAAGATGTCGGATCTGCAGGCCAATCTTAACGAAGCGCTGCGGAGGATCGCCCAGGCCCTGGGGGACCACCACCTGGAGCTGGCAGCGCACAAGACCGAGGCGGTAATGCTTGTAGGAAGGCGCAAGCACGAGCCGCCGCGAATAACCGTCGGCGACGCGGTCATCACCCCGCAAAAATCGGTCAGATACCTGGGCGTGTACTTCGACGGGTCCCTGAAGTACACGGCCCACATCCGCAGAGCCGCGGAGAAAGCCGCGGGAACCACCGCTGCGCTTTCGCGGATCCTGCTGAACGTGCAGGGTCCGCAGGAACAGAAGCGGAAGCTGCTCGCTAGTGTGGCCCAATCCCAAATGCTCTTCGGCGCCGAAGTCTGGGCGCCGAGCATGCGGATGGCACACTACCGCAGCATGCTATCAAGCGTGCAGCGGCGTGCGGCGCTCCGCGTCATATGCGGATACCACACGGTATCGGCCGATGCGGCGCTCGTGCTCGCGGGGATTCCGCCCATCGACCTTCTCGCAGAGGAACGAAAGGCCATCTTCGAGGACGCCGGTGATCGCGACACCGCGCGCGCGAACGCGAGGGCAACGACCGTGCAGAAGTGGCAGGATCGCTGGAGCGAGTCACTTAAGGGGCGATGGACGCAGCGGTTGATCCCGGTCCTCGCCCCTTGGATCTACCGCGCCCACGGTCAGGTCACCTACCGGCTGACCCAACTTCTCACCGGGCACGGCTGCCTCGGCAGCTACCTGGCGAGGATAGGCCGGTCGGCAAGCACACGTTGCCCGCTCTGCGACGACGACATCGACGACGCAGAGCACGCGCTGTTCAAGTGCTGCGCTACCGAATCGGAGAGATGGCGGCTGCGTTGCAGAGCTGGCGTCGCATGGACGGTAGAAGAACTTGTCCCGTCCATGCTGGAACGCAAGACAGCCTGGGACGCAGTCACGGACTTCTGCGAGAAGGTCCAGCGCAAGAGAGAAGAATTGGAGAGGGCTCGACAAGTGAGCCCCCCCCAACCGCCATGACCAAGCCTCCGTCTTCATGACTCGCCCCCCTTTACAGGAAGCATGAAGACGGAAGATCCTTTTTAATTTGTTTATACTATGTGTGATATGCTGCCTCTTCCCCCTTTACAGGAATGCAGCATATGAGTCGATGAGATGCCTGCGGGGATCCTCCCCGCAGGGAAAGATGATTACTTTCCAGCCTTTATTGTTTTTTTTTTTTTTTTTTTTTTTTTTTTTTTTTTTTTTTTTTTTTTTTTTTTTTTTTTTTTTTTTTTTTTTTTTTTTTTTTTTTTTTTTTTTTTTTTTTTTTTTTACTGTATTTTTTTATTTGAAGGCTGTACGGGAGAAAATAAAGAGACGCCCCCGCAGTCTCGAGCAATACAACCGTGGGCCAAGCTGCGGGGGGAAAAAAAAAAAAAAAAAAAAAAAAAAAAAAAAAAAAAAAAAAAAAAAAAAAAAAAAAAAGGTTGGGTTAGGTTGTGTTAGGTTGGGTTAGGTTGGGTTAGGTTGGGTTAGGTTGGGTTAGGTTGGGTTAGGTTGGGTTAGGTTGGGTTAGGTTGGGTTAGGTTGGGGTGCAAAGCCGGACTCAGACCTCCTCGTGGTGCACCCTGGGAGCAGACAGGTGGAACGGCTATCGCTCAGCTGGCCTAGGTCAGAGGAGCGATGTTCGAACCGCCTGGTTGCTGCTAACCTAGCCCCGCTAGGAGAGCCGCACTCGGGTCCTCCTTCCAAAACGCCTCTATGGAGGGAGACTCAGCCGCGACAGGGAGCCCCCCAGCGATGCAAATCGTTGGGCCCTGACGCGCAACCCACCTAACCCCACGGTGTCAGACATCGTGCCTACGGGGTGAATGGTACAAGGTGGTTAAACAATTGTATCATTAACGATTCCCTCGAGGTACTTGGCGTCCCCTCGTTGTATCCAGCCTCCCTGGCGTAAGCGGGCTCTGCGGCAGGGGAAACTTATTTCCCAGCTTTACGTGGGACTCAATATGAATATAAATCGAAACAAACCAAAACACAAACAGACACCGGCGACGACCCTAGCATTGATCAAGGATACCCTCCCTGAACCTGAACTTATTTACCAATTCGTGTGTGAGCTGGAAAGACTCACCACCGAGTTGGAAAAGGCGGTAAGGCCAAACACAAACAGAACGCTAAAGGCGGCCGTCGAGAAACTGCGCCCGGCTACACGCCTATGGATCAGGCGCATCGCCACACACGCCATGACGCCCACAGTGCCTCCACCCAGACCCGACCCCAGACCATCGACTTCCAGGGCATCACTACCAGGGACATACGCCAAGGCTGCAGCCGTCCCTGCGCGTAAGTCCATAAGTGTCCTCCCTTCCCAAGAAACGGGGGTAGATAAGTTCAAACCACAACATAGCCGAAGAACGTCCCTCGCTGCGGGGACAACATCAGCAACAGCGACAGCAGCAGCATCTACCGTAGCAGCAATCGAAAAGATTACGGCAGTGGCACCGAAAGCAGCACCGCGGACAAAATTAGCAACAGCACCGCCAACAGCAGCAGCAGCGCGATCAAAAGCAGCAGCACCACCGTTGACAGCACCAATAGACCCTGCAAAGAACGACGACGGCGACTTCACCATCGTCAAAAGGCGGGCCGCCAAAAGGCGCCCTCCTGAACCCCCGCAGACCAGAATGCGATTCCCGGCGCGAAAATTGCCAGCCGTGGAGATACGTCCCCTCAACGGGAAGACCGCCGCAGAGACGATCTCCGCGGTGAAGACTGCGGTCAGGCCGGACGAGCAAGGCGCCAACGTCCGGACTGTCCGCAAGACCCGCGCAGGCCACATCGTGGTCGAGTTGGACGGGGCGAATGCCGATACGGCCATCAAATTTGCCAAGGCGGTAGCCGGCGTTCTGGGCGAGAACGCCAGCGTCAAGAGCCTCGGCACGACCTTGACCGTCGAGGTACACAACCTCGACGAGTCAACGACGGCAGACGAGCTGGCCACCGCGCTAGCGGCGCAGGCTGGGTGTACGCCGGACGCGGTCGGAGCTGTCAAGTTCCTCCCGGCCCGAAACGGCACCAGAACGGGCCTGGCCGACGTTCCGACAGACGCAGCACAGACCGTCCTGGCAGCGGGCAAGATCCGCGTCGGATGGGTCAGCTGCCGAGTGCGAGAGCATCTGACAATCACCAGATGCTTCAGGTGCCTCGGCTTCGGCCACGCTGCGCCAAACTGCAGAGGCCCGGACAAGAGCAAGCAGTGCTTCACCTGCGGCCGACCCGGGCACAAGGCCAAAGAGTGCCGAAACAGGCCGAAGTGCCCGACATGCGTCGCATCAGGCAAAAGAAGCGACCACGCCCAAGGGAGCGGTAAATGTGAGGCATTCAGGAACTACCTGAATGCCTACCGCAAGCATACCGATGTCTCTGCGCGTCCTGCAAATTAATCTGAACCATTGCAGGGCGGCGCAGGCGCTGCTGGAGCAGAAAGCGCGGGAGCTGCAGGCGGACATCATCATCGCCTGCGAGCAGCACCGCACTCCGGCAAGCGCCAGGTGGAGGGCCGACGCGACGGGGCTGACGGCCGTAGCCACAGCCGGCGACACCCCCGTCGAAGAGATCGGCACCGCGGGGCAAGGCTTCACATGGATCCGGGTCGGAGGTATACGCGTGTACTCGTGCTACGTTTCACCTAACGTGGCGTACGCAGAGTACGTAGCGTACCTCGCCCGGCTCGAGCAGGACGTCCGGACGCACGCAGGTGAAGTCATCATCGCCGGCGACTTCAACGCGAAGGCCGTCGAATGGGGAGCGCGGTCGACGACACGGAAAGGAGCGGCACTCGCCGACATGACGGCTGGACTGGGCCTCGTTGTATGTAACAACGGCGCCAGCACGTTCCGGAGGGGCTCGTCAGAGTCAATATTAGACCTGACGTTTGCGAGCCCGGGAGCTGCACGTTCGCTCGAGGGTTGGAGGGTATTGGAGGAAGAGTCGTTGAGCGACCACCTCTACATATCCTTCACCCTCAACACGACGGCGCCCACCTACCCAGCTGTAACACCACCGCCCCGAGGACCGGCCTGGAGCCTGCGGAAGCTGGACGCGGAGAAATTCGCGGACAGCTTCAAGCGGCACGGGGAAGACACCATCAGCGAGGATCCGGAAGCGGCGGCGTGCGCTCTCGTCGCGAGGACCCGGAAGGCGTGCGACGCGTCCATGCCGCGCAAGTGGTGCCACCCGACCAGAAGACCCGTCCACTGGTGGTCTGAGGAGATCGCTTCTCTGCGGAAGCAGTCCATGGCTGCCAGAAGGGCACTGCAGAGGAAGAGGCCAAAGGCAGGAGGAACCCTGGACTGCACGATGGAGATCGAAGCGTATAGAAGCGCAAAGAAAGCGCTCACGATCTCCATCAAGGCCGCGAAGGAGCGAAGCTGGGAGAAGCTGTGCGCCTCGATTGACGATGACCCCTGGGGACTCCCCTACAGGCTCGTCATGAAGAGGCTGCACACTCCTCAGATTATCCCGGGCATCACCCTGCCCGGTCGGGTGGACGCCATACTGGACGCTCTGTTCCCAACGCGCCCTGACGGCGGGCGACCTGCGGTCATCGTAGCTCCGGACGAAGAGATCCCACTCTTCACCGTGCCGGAGCTGAAGATCGCCGCGAGTCGCCTCCCCAACGCCAAGGCGCCCGGACCCGACGGAATCCCCAACGAGATCGTGAAGAGGACCGCGCGCGAAGATCCTGCGGCGCTGCTCGCGGTCTTCAACACCTGCCTGACGAAGGCCACGTTCCCGGGGTGCTGGAAGACCGCGCGCCTAGCGCTGGTGCGCAAAGGAGACAAGCCGGTCGATCTCGCGTCTTCCTACCGACCATTGTGCCTCCTCGACAGCTTCGGGAAGCTCTTCGAAAGACTG